>CM028133.1:124367500-129562500 GCA_016271365.2 Neoceratodus forsteri
GCCATGCTGAGATGGGCTTGGTGATTGGGACTGGGGGGCCACTAGACTACCAGGGATTAGGCTTATGAATGCACTTTGATCAGGGATCATGCTTGGGGGAGGCCAGTAGACTACCAGGGAGTGTTGTGTATAACATGACACATGGGCATTTGGATCCAGTTGGGGGAGCCACAAGACTACTGGGCTTGCGTGCTGAGTCTTAAGGCATGCATGGTGAATATGAATTCCACCTCCCCTGATCGTCCGACATTGCCTCCTGCTTTTGGGGGATGGTATTCAGTGCCATTCTACAGATCATGCAAAACACTGTAGTGTGGCACTGTTCTTTTGAATATGCTGGTGTGCCAGCACTCATGGCACCTCCCCTCACTCTCTCCCCTGCATACATTAACTTTCAGCATCAGTGCTATCACATTGCACCAGCACTAAATGGCATTTTGAATATTGCAGCTGGGCAAATATTTGACACTATTCCAGCACAAGAGGTTTGCATCCAGGACAAAGCTTTGAATATAAATATAAAAGATGGCCACTGTACTGACATACCATGTAGCCATTTGGAGTGGACATCAATTACTACCAAGAAGTGTGTCTCACCTGGTTAAACAATTGAAAACATTTGATATATATATATATATATATATATATATATATATATAGCCCTAGGACTTCAGCCTCTGCAAGATCCTACTGACTAATGCAAGAAGTTTAAATCTGCTAAAAAAATTAGAAGCAATACTATTGGGTCAAAATGTGGATATTGCAGCTATGACAGACACTTGGTGGGATGATTCATGTGACTGAATGCAAGATATGCCAGGCTACCATCTCTTGTATAAAAAACGAATAGGCAGAGAAGGGGATGGGGTTTGTATCTGTATTAAAGACATTGTTAACTGCCATCAGTGTTACCAGATTAAAGACATAACATCTCCCACTGAGTCCATCTGGGTGCAAGTTCACTTTAATAATAGACCAAACATAGTTATAGGCACCTATTATATGCCCCCCTCCATCAGTAAGGATTATAATAAGATGACTGGCAAAATCAAATTGTGATATATTGTGGGTCAGTGCAAGAGAGAGCATCATACATGGTATGTCAGTTCAGTGGCCATCTTTTATTTTAATAAGAGATAGTGGTCTTGCATCACTTGACATACACAAAGAAAGGCTTACTGTGCATGACAGGAACTTATATATATAATGGACTACAATACCTATATGAATAAACTACAACTCTAATCCACTTCCTGCCATATATATCCATGTACAGTAGTAGCACCAAATTGGTCAAAGGATTTTTAAAAATCCCTAATGAGAACTGTGAAACCTTTAGTTAGGGATTTTGTTTTGTTTGTTAGTGTGTTCACTGCTACCCAGAGAGAGTTGTCTAATCTGATAGTGTAGTTGAAAATCTACCAGATGTCACTTAAGTACTGTAATAGGAACTGGCCTCTTTCTGTAGGTATAACAAAAAGAATTTTACAGGATTTTTCCCCCTAAAGTTTGTGAAGGATAAGTAGGGTCTCTCACAAAATTGCTTGACAAATTCAGCACTACTATTGTATATAATACCATACATATCCATGAATATACTAGACTACTCCCTCTTAGACATAAACTTGTCTAAAATACTTCAACAGTAACATTTCTAACTTCCAGGCCAAAGCAGACTGTTTGGTACCCAAAAAAAAGTTCAGGGGATTATTCTGCCCCTTGGGTAGAACTTGTCACTAACTAACAGTACAAGTAAGAGTTCAGCTACACAGAGGTACATGTTCATTACATGACTTTTCAGGCCAAGTCTTTGTTGTGGTTTTCAGTGCCTCAGGGGATATCTTCAGGCTGGAATAACTGCTGCAGATGGAACAAGAGATTCATTATTATGTGGCACTGGCTCCGGTGGAACTTCATTGGTAGGAGCAAAGTCCTCTATGTCACCGTTCTCAGACGGAGTGTCATCTTCTGCTGCATTTGAGGAAACCTTGGAATGCAGCTGGTAATCCACATGTATGTGAACAAGTCTCTGTCCCAAGCATGCTGCATAAGTCAAAGGTCCATGTGCTTTAATCACCACCATGGGAATCCAAGAACCTTGGGATGTCTACAGTCTTGAACCATCACCCTCTCCCCAGGATGAAAAATCTGTAGTGACTTGGCTGACTTCTCATGACCCTTTTGCTGTTGTAGTTAATGCTTTGCAACAGTGTTGGCAAAGTCTGGTTTGAGCAATGACAAATGCGTACGAGTTTGTCATTTTAGGAACAGTTCAGCAGGTGTTCATTCTGTGACTGTGAGGAGTGTTTCTGTAAGCAAACAGGAAATGAGCTAGCTTTTGAGCTGGAGGTACTTGCCTTGAATCAGGTTCATTCCAAGTTTTTTTGTAATGTCTTTACAGCTCTTTTGACTGCTCTGTTTGATGCTGGATGGTGAGGTGGAGTAAAAATATGTTGAACGCCATTCTGCTTTAAGAACAGTTTAAACACATGGGAAGAAAATTGGGGACTATTGTCTGACACTAACTCCTTTGGTAGTCCATAAGAGGCGAAAAATTGTCTCGTAAGGTCTATAGTCTTTTCAGTAGTTGTGACTTGTGTGGGTAAGACTTCCAGCCATTTGGAGTGGACATCAATTACTACCAAGAAGTGTTGTTTGTCCACCTCAGCATAGTCAACATGGATGCCATCCCATGGTGTTGTAGCCCAGGACCAAGGATGCAGGGATGTGATAGCTGATTGGTTGCAGACATTCACAGATGGCACATATTGGTTGACAAGATGTTGGATACCTTGATCAAGTCCTGGCCACCAGAGTTATCCTTGAGCCAATGCCTTCATTCAAGATATTTTATTTATTTTATTTATTTTTATTTATTTAGCTTTTGTTGACCGGGTAAGTGCACTAGACAAATCCTGCCTATTTTCAGGCACGACCGGGGGGAGGGGGATACAGATGAATGGCAACTGACCTTGAACCAGATTAAGCTGTTGGTGGTATTTTTAGTGAATGAGGGAAATTTGGCCAGGACACCGGGGAAATTCCCCTACTCTTTTCGATAAGTGCCATGGGATCTTTAACATCCACCTGAACTACCACCAATCCAGGCAGATGGGACCTCGGTTTAACATCTCATCCGAAAGACGGCACCTCAGAAATGCAGCACCCCTCTCATGCTGCATTACAGTGTCAGTACTGGGATATTAACCCAAGTGCCAGATGTGGGAACTGAACCCACAGCCCTCTGATCTCCCGGCCTCAGAGGCGAGTGTGCTACCTACTGAGCCACTGCACTGCCAGGAAGACTGTCATGTAAATCAGAAAGTAACCTCTTGTGGAACTTTGGAGGCATCACAATATGAACTCCCTATGGAACACAGCCTTGCTTTGTGGACAACTGGTCCTTCCTGTCTAAGAAAGGTCAGAGGGTTGAGTCTCTCATGAAGTTAGGCCAAACATTTAGGGTGAAATCTAGGACTTTGGAGAAGACAGTATCTTGCCGTGTCTCTGCTGCAACATCCTGTGAAGCAATTGGTAAGTCCTTGAGATGTGAAAGATGGAATACTGTCACATTTGTTGGTGCAGGTGCCTTGACTATTGCATGCACCTTGCTGTCTGTTAGACACAGGCCTTGGGAGTTGATTCGGTGACCTAGGTACTCAACAGAATTTTGCAGAAATTTGCATTTTGCTAGCTTTACTCTAAGTCTATACTGTTGTAGTCTGGTCAGAACATGGTCCAGGACTGTCAGATGCTTTTCCACTGTGGGTGCAGTTACCAAGATATCATCCATAAAGCATACAACATGGTCCAGTCCATGCAGTATCTGGTCCATTGTGTTCTGGAAAATTGCTGATGCTTGGAAACTCCATATGCCAAGCAACGATACTGGTAAAGTCTCTTGTGGGTGTTAATGGCTAGATACAGTTCCAATTCTGGTTCCAGTTTCATTTGCTGGTATGCCAAGGATAAGTCCAACTTGCTAAAGAACTTGCCACCTGAGAGTGTAGAAAACATGTCCCCTGCATTGGGTAATGGGTATGGATCTTGCTGTATACAACGGTTCACTGTAACCTTGTTGTCACCATACAACATCACTGCTTTGTCTCTTTTTGGTAGCACAGTGATAGGGGCAGCCCAGTCGTGCCTCTCTAGTCCTGAGATGAGACCATGGCTTTCAAGATGGTCCAGTTCCTTCCCTACTGCTTCCCTTAAAGCATATGGTACTGGTTGAGGCTTGTGGAAAATTGAAATGGCTCCTGGTTGCACTCAAATCTTTGCCTTGAAATCCCAGGTTGTGCCATAACTGTCCTGGAAAATATGACCATGTTTGTCCAATATTTTCTTTAGCTCATGTTGTGGTGCTTTGGTCACTGTATTTAAGTTGAAGATCTTTTCCCAGGTCAATTTGATTTGCATGAGCCAGTCTCTGCCTAGTAATGCAGATCTTTCCCCTTGTACCACCACCAGAGGCAAGGTCCACATTCTTCCCTCATAGGAGACTGACACTTGAATTTCCCCTAGCATGAGGATTTGATCTTCCATGTAAGTTTAGAGCAGAATAGATGATGGTTGTAATGGGCACTGCTGAAGTTTCTCTCTCTAGATTCTGTCTGACACAAGAGATACTGAGGCTCCAGTGTCTAACTGCATGCTCACTGGGTTGACTGCTAGCTCAAGCTGGAGGTAAATTTCCTTTCTAGTTGCCCGTGTTACATAAACTATGAACAGATGCAATGCCTCATCTTCCATTTCAGTGGTTGCAGTGCCATTTGTGACATAATGTGCAGCAGGACTTTGTGATGTAGTTCTGCATACCCTTTATATGTGACCCACTTTTCAGCAGCTGCAGCATTTCTCATGTTAAAAGCATCATGTGATTTGATGGTGGTTTCCTCCACATTGGTAATACAGTTTTGACTTTGTGGAAGTGCTCAGTGTTGCTGGCTTTCAAAATGTTTGGGGTTGCTGACAAGCATGTGATGGACCACTGTGTGGTGTGTCATGTCTCTTTTGTTCTAGGGTATGGGTAACCTTAGGAACTTCACTTCTTTGGATTTAAGAATGTCCAGCCAGTGCTTGGGAGCATTTTTGAGTAAGCTTCATAATGATTGCAGTGTCACAAGCTGTCTTAAAGTATAGAGTATTTTCTTGCAAAAAGCCTTTTTCTGTAAGCTTCCCCTCTCAGACCGCAGACAAAGTGACCACAGAGGACATCATCCAGGGACTGGCCAAACACACAAGTGTGTAGTAGATGCTTTAACGTGATGATGTAGTCAGCAGTGGGTTCCCTTTCCCTTTGGTTGCACTGATAGAAAGTGTACAGTTTAGCAATGAGAAGGGGCTGGGGTTTGAAATGCTTTGCAAGTGCCTCAGTGACTTGGACATATGTCAGGATCAGGATGTCAGCTGGGTCTGTTAAATTCCCTAGAAGGGCATAAATCTGTGGTTGTAAGACTGCTAACAAGACATCTACTTGTTCAACTTCTGCTATTTTGTTTGCCTTAAGCCAACGCTGGAAATGCTCTACATATAAATCAAATGTTTTACTTTGATTCATCAAATTCAGGTACTCTGCCAGTTGTCATGATGTCTGTGGCGACAGGTAGATGCTCAGTAGCTGCAGCATCTACACAAAAAAACAAAAAAGTGGCCGGCCCAGTGGCACTGAGGGTTGAGGTGCTGGATGACACACTTCGCACTACATCAGCGACCCGGGTTCAGGAGCGAGCCTGGGCGCTGGGGGTCAGCAGGGACAGGAGATGGATTGAGCATCTGTAGGACAGCTCTCTTGTCCTTTGGGAGGGATCCAGTGTCTTTCCAGTGCAGTAGATAACCCCCCAGTGGAGACTGGAGGTACTACTAGCATGTGAACAAGAATCAGGGATGAGCATGTTGGGCATCTATGGGGCAGCCACATGTTGATGCCACTGCATGGCTGCACTCGAGGGCAAGCACAAGAAAATCCCTCTAGACCACCAGTGACATGACGGTGGCCCCAGTGGAACTACCAAATCCCAATGCCAGCCCAAGCATGCCTGGATCTCTCCATGGCCAACCTGATGACCGAAAGTAAGGCACCTCACACTTAGGAGCTGACCACCAGAGGGAAGGTGGAACCAGCCCTGGAGTTTATCCAGGGGTCGGGCCTGCCTAGGTCATTCAGGGGAGAAAGCCTGGGAGAAGTGGGGTGTTCAGGCTGGGAGTTAGGGTAGTATCCACATGGGCACTCCTTAAGGATGCCCAGGGGTCTGGGTGCAAAAATTAAAAAAATAGGGTCTACAGGGAATTGAATCCATGCCCCAGAACACCGTCCTCATGCTCTAACCACTGAGCTATAGATTGAGGTTCCTAGACACACTTCCTTTTTCTAGTATTGCATATCCTGCAACAATGAATAATCAAGATGGCAATTATATGTTTTTGGTGCAGTATTAGCCATTGCTAAGCAATTTAAATCACAAATCATAGTGAGAAAGAACTGATTTGACTTAATGGGAATTTAACCTGTTTTGAGATTATGGTAAACCCGGTTGCTCCTCAGCATCATTTAGGTTGCTATATGATTCCAATGTCCTCCAGGAAGAGCGGCTGCTATTCCAAGGCTAAATCTGCAGAGTACAGCATCATATTAATCCCTAACATGGCAGACCTCACAGCTGTACATTGATGTTTGCATCACTGTACAGTTGTGAGGTCTACTGTCTTACAGTTCAATACGATGTCATATTCTGCAGATTTACCACTTGTCCCTCCTTTGTTGTGGTTGTTTAGAGCTGATTCTGTATGCACAGTACGGGCACTAGTTACTGTACATTGTAGTATTGTATGATTACCTGCTGGCATTTATATTTATATGGATGTAAATGCACCCTGCTGTGTACCACTTCACTAAAGTTAAGTCCCGGCTGTCCTCCCCAACTTCCCCATACCACCTCCCATGCCCCACATGCCTCTGGCAGTCCATTGTACACCCTGTACTACTGATGCCTGACTGGTATAAGTGGTGCCCCTAGCTGCATCCAAGGCTGTGTTTACAAAATCCAAAAATTGGGAATGTTGCAGTTTCATCATGGCACAAGCCCTCTTGCTACCTGGTGCACCACCATGTTGGGTGCAAGGGTGGTGCAGGGACCCTTCAGCACAAGGGGTTCCCAGGTAGGATGCAGTTGCTAATAGAAAATCAGGAATGGTGCAAAATGTGACACAAGGAATCACTTGCATCAATTCTGATTGACACAAGCTACTTGCATCACTCTGTTGGCTTTGAAAACCGAGCCCATGGAGTTCTGCATTGAACTACTACAATGCACAGCCTGTCATGTGTTGTTGCTTACACATGCTCTGGGACTACAACCATGAATGTCTGGTAAAGAAACATAGACTTCGATGGCAGATAAGGACTGCTTGACCCACCTAGTCTGCCTATTTCCCTACCTATTGGATAAACTGCAGATCCTAGCTAACCAACAGCCTACTTCCTCCTACCCCCTCTAAAATTGCCTTATATCTGTCATGTGCATTCTTAAAATTCCTCAACTGTTTTTTGACCCCATGACCCCCTCAGGAAGGTACAATATGTAAAATAATTCTGCTCTGTTACACCATTGATGTTTTGACCTAACTGTGTGAATTAAAATATGCTTACCTGCATTGTCTACCTGCACATAATCACCCTGTATAATCAATTTGTGGATTATAACATATTTGTATCTACTTGCCTTATGTATAAATGTACCTCCTTTGCATTTTTTAGCATGTATGTAGTATTCCCTATACGTTCCCTTCTCCGCCTCCCCAACCCCCAGTTCACAACTGGAAACAAGCCTCTGGGACTCTGTTTCCTTACCTGATAAAATATGTTTTAAGTAAAAATAAAATAAACATGTTTTAAGTAAAAATAAATACATTTTTAATAGAAGAAAACATTTTAACAATTCCTACACCATCTTCTCCATTTGCTTGTACCTACCCACTACTAGTGTAAATAATCTTAAATAGTATTTATATTTCACTTCACACTCACACCCACTGTCAAAATTCCTTCTCTTCCATCCTGTCAAAGTTTGCTACAACACAGCTATTTTATGTTAAATCTCAAATATACTCTGCCTACCATGCACGCTCCAAAATCAACTCCACCTAACTCCCCATCCTGAACCCTATCTTTAAGTATCCCTAACACCCCAACCTCTAGCCCCCACCTCCCTCTTCCCCTTCCTGAAGAATCCACCCCAAAATCATTGTTTCTCTGCCTGTGAAAATGAAAGTTGTTCCACAGTGCTGGGACATCCCCTCTGTTCTCTTGTAAGTATAAAAAGGAGTGAATGAATGAATGAATGAATGAATGAATGACTACTGTCAAACTTGATTGACTGAGGTCTCAGCCAATCAGGTTTTACTACAGGGAAAGACACCATTCATTCATTCATTCATTCATTCATTCATTCATTCATTCATTCATTCCTGCACAGAAAAGAGAAAACATGTAAAAGAAAGGACATCTCATCAGCTTCTTGACACTTGCCCATGTAATGTTCCTAGTAGATATGATACTGTATTTATTGATGTGTTAAAGGCAATGGTTGAAATCTCAATAAGAAAATTGTTTCAGATATTATGTGAGTCATTTTCCCCAGCCCAAGATTTCATAATTCTGCCCAACCTCCAATTTTATGCCTTAGCATGTCAGCTTTGTATACTCTGTCTGTGGACTTCAACAAATTACCAAGCATTCTGAAAAGGCATTGCATTTACACTTAGCAATCTTCATGATCTCAGTCACATCTTCTTTCTATCTCCCCCAGGTTATCTTTATTTTTCCCTTTTTTCCCCATTATACAGAAATAACACTTTGATCATTGCATTCGGCCCACATGCAATTTCTTTTGGAGGAGGCCCCTCTTTTAGAATCTCTGGCATGGATGCGAAGTAATCCCCTAAATCCCTTAGAACCTCTTCTTGTGACAGTGGGCACATTAGGGCCTAAATTATTTACATCAGTTCTTGGATTCCCAGGGTGTTCACTCTTTTTCTGATCTATCTGCTACATATCCATTACCTACTTCTTATCTTTATCAGAACTTACAAACTAGTGCATGCGTACATACAAACTTTACCCCCCATTCAGATGCCTCTCAGATCTACTACGACCCTTACTTGCATTAATCCATTATTACCAGCAGGGCAGGTCACAGGAGCATCTGATTGGAGGATTATATAGAATTTTGTGAGATCAAGTTAATGATTCTACTTTTTCTATCTTAAAGGGGAAGTCTCCCATAGTTTCACACCCATGTTTTCCCAACTCTTTATGTGTAACTGTTGTGTTCCTCCTCTAGTTGCCAGCAGTCTTATTGCTGTCCAAATCTAGATTATAAACAAAAATATACAGCCCCCAGAAGTTATCAATGTGTTTGTCCTCCATTTTACCATCAATGCTGCTGGAGGATGATGTTATCAGAGCAACATATAATAGTGCTGCACTAAATGCTGTTCCACTAGTAAACAGAACCCACAATGTTTGATCCCCCACATGAGTAATGGGGGAACTCTTTGAGTGTTGTGCACATTCAGACGTGCAGGTCTAATAGGGACTAGGACCGTATGAGTGTGATTCAGCACTGATTTGACATGTATATACAGTATGCCGATAAGGAAGTGCCTTTATGTGTTGTGTTAATGTTTCTTTTATCAAAAACAGTTTACCCAATAAATGACTCTGGATACAACAAGAGTCTTAATTGGTATTATATAGCTGTTGTGTTATGTTCTGTGTGTGTTAGCATCCTCTGTTTTGATTGACACCAGCAGTGAAACACAATCTTGCACAAATCTCCCTTTCCCTTTGTAACTAGGCAGTCAGTGATTTGATGGCTGATGTATGGCAATAAGGAATAAGTTACCAGGACAACATCAGCAGCAACATATGGAAGAAGAGTAATCTAGTGGTTAAAGCACAGGCACAAGAACCGGGAAACTCTGGTTCAAATCCTACTAAAGTCCTTTACTCTCTAGCCCTTAACAAGTTCCCTTAACCTCCTTGGGAACTGTGAAGGCTCCTCAGGTCCATGACTTTAACAGTGCCCCCATTCCCACTATAAATCATTAGCAGTGATGTGAGAGCTACAGCACTTCAGTTTGTAGGTACTGAATACAAGTTATGGCAGGCCCCACCTTTTGTAATGCCAGCATTTGAAGTAGGATGTCCCTCACAAATCAGATGCTACACTTCAGCTGTTGTAGGTAAAGAAACTAATCAGTCTCAGTGTTTGTAGTACTCTGTATTTGCTTAGCTCATTCCTCCCATGTCATATGCATTCTGTATCTTGATATTTCTAGTCAGAACCCAGATTTAAGGAGCATTTGAAATGTAAAACAATACACTTTATAAAGTAAGTGATCTAGCTCTCCACTTTCAGGCTGCTGAAAGGGGAGTGTATAATTTGTGCAAAGGAGGAATTCAGTCTTGTGTGATCCTTTAGAAAACTGCTCAAGCCTACCTTGTAAATTTATCCTCTCAAGCGTGTTCACCTGGTTCACTACAGAGTGACTGATTGACTGCTTGATTGATTGATTGGTTGGTTGATTGGTTGATTAACTGATTCAGTCTACTGCTTTCCACACCATGTTACAACTGTCTCATAGAGAGAAATGAGCAGTACACATGAACAGCTTTTGTTTCCTGTGAATGAAATACTATTAGATATATTATTTTCTCCACACATGCAATATTAAGGATACAAGTACCACTCCCTGTGTGAGTTGCATGAAGAACTGTCATAAACCATTGCAAACATAAACTAAAATCAGGATAGACAGCATTGATACCCTTATGTTTTGTTCTGCACTGTTGCTGCAGTGACATCAAGGAATGGGAGAGGCTGTATTACAAGTGACTCATTTGCATGTAAATGGAGGCTTGCTTGACATTTTATTACCTTGTGTGAGAGCCTCAAACTCTAGGTATGTGTTGCAACAGAAGAAATGGCTGATCTCTTACTGATATATGTACAGTACTTGATGTAATGTATAATAAATACATCAGATATATCCAAATCATAAATATACAGGAGTCTTCTCCTTTAAATTAGTGGAACAAAGACCTACAGATCACCTGTGATTCAAATCTGCGGGTGAAGTATTCTCTTCCAGCTTGCAAACATTCAAAGGTACCATATTTAAAAGAGTTTACATGATAGAGTCACATGAGATTCTTTAAATCCCCAGTTCTTACTGTTAAATACTTAGGGAAGCAAGCTGGTGCCTTTTGATGAGTGTTTGGTGAACCTAGAGCTATATGATATGTAGGGGCACCTGTGGGATAACCAACTTATTTGTACAGTAGCCTGTAACCTCAAGTAACTACATGAGTGGTGAAACCATGAGTGAAGTATATGAGAAGTCACAAGTTATTGTACAAATAACTTGGTTACCCCACAGGCACCCCATGCATATTTCATTTATGCAACAGGATTTTTTGAGGTTCGGTTTTCAGTAGGCTGTTGGTTAACTAGGATCTCAGTTTATCCATTAGGTAAAAATGACATAAGGGCCACACAGATCCAGGAGGAACAAAATGGGGGAGAGATACTGTGGGTTAAGCTGGAAAGGAAAATGGGGCCAGCCATCCGCACAGGTGTGGTCTATAGACCACCAGCCCAGGAGGAAGAAACCGATAAGGAGCTGATGCTAGCCATCCAAAGGATGGCAGACAAAGGTGAGGTAGTACTGGTTGGAGACTCAATATACCAGACGTGGACTGGAGCATCCCAGCAGCAGCATCAACTAGGAGCAGATTTATCCTGGATTCCTTCAGGGTGCCTTCCTCAAGCAACTGGTCATGGAACCAACTTGGCAGAAGGCAACACTGGACCTTGTGCTCACAAACAGGGACAGTGTGATGGGGGTAACAGTGGGGAGCACCTGGGTAACAGTGACCACCAGTCATTGTGGCTTGAAATCACAGAAAAGGCAGAACCAAACCACACAAAACACGTATCCTGGATTTTAGGGGGCAGACTTTGGGAAAATGGGAGATACTTGAAAGAGGCATTAAGGGAATGGGACAGGAATCAGGGTTGAAGAACAGTGGGCAGTATTTAAAATGGGGATTATAAGAACAACAGAATTATGCATTAAGCAGGTTAGCAAGAGGAAAAGGAAGAGGAGACCATTATGGTTTTCCAAAGAGGTAGCAAAGAAAGTGAAAGCCAAAAAGATTGCATTCAGGCATACAAAAAAGACACAGGCAGAAGGATAGGGAGAAGTACCAGAGAAACAAAGGAGGCAGGAAGTCAGTAAGGAAGCCAAAGCTCAGACAGAAGAACACATTGCAAAATCAGTGGGTAAAGGGACAAAACCTTTACAGGTACATAAGTGAAAAAGAAAGACAAAGGGAGGATAGTGAGACTGAAGGGGAGGATGGGAGCTCTGTGGAGGATGACAACAATAAAGCTGACATATTGAACAGGTATTTCTGCTAAGTCTTTACTAAGGAAGAGGGGGTAATGGGTCTGAAGGGAGTACAAGGGTGAGAATGGTGCAGAATGGACACAAGTCCTTTACACGAGAAAGGTCCTGAAGGAACTGGAAGTAATAAGAGCTGATAAAGCAATGGGGCCAGATGGGGTGCACCCGGGTCCATAAAGAACTAAGAGGTGGTGGCTGAACCTCTGGCTATCCTGTTCAGCCAATCACTGGAAACAGGGAGGTACCCAAAGACTGGAGGATAGCAGATGTAGTCCCCTTATACAAAAGCGGGAACAAAGAGGAAGCAGGAACTACAGACCAGTCAGCCTCACCTCGGTAGTGGGAAAGATCATGGAAGCACTACTGAAGGAGAGGAGATTGGTGGAACATCTGGTTGTCAATGGACTACAGGACCCAAGGCAGCATGGTTTCACCAGGGGAGGTCATGTCAGACCAACCTCATTGAATTCTTTGACTGGGTGACTAGGAGGTGGATCAGGGAGGGCAGTGGACATGGCCTATCTGGACTAGCAAGGCTTTGACACTGTGCGCAGAAGACTATTACACAACTGGGGAATATGGGTGTGGGCAGGACAGTAGTGTGGTGGGTAGGTAACTGGCTGGGTGGCAGGACACAGAGGGTGGTGGTAAATGGCTGTCACTCCAGAGGGAAGAGTAACCAGTGGGGTACCACAGGGATCAGTGCTGGGACTGGTCCTATTCAACATCTTCATCAGTGACATTGCACAGGATCTAGAAGGCAGAATTTCACTGTTCGCTGATGACACAAAGCTCTGTAACAGAGTAGACACACCAGAGGGTGTAGACAGAATGAGAAGGACCTGCAGAAACTTGAAGAATGGTCAAAGGTTGGCAGTTGAAATTCAATGCAAAGAAGTGCAAGATAATGCATATGGGGCACAAAACCCTGGCACAATATATCAGTTGGGGGTGAGGATATAGCATGCACCAAGCAGGAAAGGGATCTTGGGGTTGTCATCTCTGATGACCTCAAGGTAGGGAAACAGTGTGACAAGGCATCAGGTAAAGCAAATAGAATGCTGGGATGTATAGGCAGGGCATCACCAGCAGGAAAAGGGAGGTCATAATTCGCTATACAAGGCACTAGTGAGGCCCCACCTGGAGTACAGTGTACAGTTCTGGAGACCATACCTACGTAAGGACACAGACAGGGTAGAGAAGGTTCAGAGGAGGGCAACAAAGATGGTGCATGGGTTGCATCACAAGTCCTATGAAGACAGGTTGAAGGAACTGAACATGTACTCCCTGGAGGAGAGGAGGGAGAGAGGGATATGATGAGACATACAAGTATCTTACAGGGAGGAACAGGGTGCAGGAAAACACTATTTTCAAGCGAAAAAAGATGTTTCAGGACTAGAGGGCATGGGATGAAGTTGGAGGGAGGACGATTCAGAGGAAACATGAGAAAGAATTTCTTCACAGAACGGGTGGTGGACAAGTGGAACACCCTGTCAGAGGAAGTGGTGGGGGCTGAAACAATCACGGATTTAAGAATGCATGGGATAGACATAAAGGAATTCTAGAGGGCAGGGGTAAGGGGAAACAGACTTCTAGGAAAACAAACTGAACTTACAAGTTCAAATGGGCAGACTAGGTGGGCCATAGGCCCTTCTCTGCCGACACTGTCTATGTATCTATGTATCTATGTATCTATGAAAGGAAATGGGCAGACTGGGTGGGTCAAGCGGTCCTAATCTGCTGTCAGATTCTATGTTTCTATATTTTATTTTCTTCTTGAGTTCCTTTACATCTTTCTTCTCTGTGCCTGGTTGCTGTGTTTGGTTTGCAGGGTTGCTGTGCTAAGAAAGAGGACAACGTGGTTTTTTTTTGCTTAAGAGTGTTTTCATTTAAAATGTGGTTCCTGTTGGGGGAGGGTGGTTGGTCAGGGTGTACATTTTGTGATTCTTTGGGACTGTGATAGCTTGAGTTGTAAAGTGCACTGTGAAATGATGAAAGTGAAACTGGGAGGTAATACTGCTGAGCAGGCAGCACAGGTGTTGCTGGTAGTGATTTAGTCACTGTGTAGATAAATGGGTGATGAGGTAATCATTATATGGATAACTTGAAGTTATCTACATAGTGATTTCATCACTACCCATTTATTCACACAGTGACTCAGATAACTGAAGTTATGTGTCAGTTTTTATTCTAACACCTGCTGTATAAATAGGGGATATATGATGGGCAGGAGTGCAATATGGAAAATATTTTCATTCCTGCAGAGTGACTTCTGGATACTCATGAGTGCTGAAGACATGAGTGAAAGTATCCAGAGCTCACGATGCAGGAGTGAAAATATTTTCTATAGCATACTACTGCACATCATGTGTCCAATTTATACGCTAGGGGTTTCCAGAACTTTTTGCTTTTTATTTCACTTTATCTTGTGGAATAAACAAAGAAGACACAGGACAAAAAAAGGAAACTTCTGCTAGAACAAGCTGAAACACTAATTTGCCATTTGGGATGAAGGAGGCTGTATTTATTGGCAGTTGAGATATTCGTGGATGTGGAAGGCTTTGCTCTTTTTTGTCTTCTTGTCGATATGAAACTGGCTGCTGTTAGCTTGCATTGGTTCTCTGCAGGAACACAATGTGCTTTTCTAGTGCTAGCAGGTGAGTTGCAGGTGGAACTGACAGAGTAGATACACCAGAGGGTGTAGACAGAATGAGAAGGGACCTGCAGAAACTTGAAGAATGGTCAGGGGTTTGGCAGTTGAAATTCAATGCAAAGAAGTGCAAGATAATGCATATGGGGCACAAAAAACATGGCACAATATATCATTTGGGGGGGGTGAGGATATAGCATGCACCAAGCAGGAAAGGGATCTTGGGGTTATCATCTCTGATGGCCTTAAGGTAGGGAAACAGTGTGACAAGGCAGCAGGTAAAGCAAATAGGATGCTGGGATGCATAGGCAGGGGCATTACCAGCAGGAAAAGGGAGGTCATAATTCCACTATACAAGACACTAGTGAGGCCCCACCTGGAGTACAGTGTACAGTTCTGGAGACCTTACCTACGTAAGGACATAGACAGGGTAGAGAAGGTTCAGAGGAGGGCAGCAATTATGGTGCATGGATTGCATCACAAGTCCTATGAGGACAGACTGAAGGAACTAAACATGTACTCCCTGGAGGAGAGGAGGGAGAGGGGGGATATGATAGAGACATACAAGTATATTACAGGGAGGATCAGGGTGCAGGAATACACTATTTTTAAGCAAAAAATATGCTCCAGGACTAGAAGGCATGGGATGAAGTTGGAGGGAGGATGATTCAGAGGAAACGTGAGGAAGATTTTCTTCACATAACGGGTGGTGGACAAGTGGAACACCCTGCCAGAGGAACTGGTGGGGACTGAAAAATCACGGGATTTAAGAATGCATGCAATAGACATAAAGGAATTCTGGAGGTCGGGGTAAGGGGCAACAGACTTCTAGGAAAACATAAACTGAACTTACAAGCTCAAATGGGCAGACTGGGTGGGCCATAGGCCCTTTTCTGCCGACACTGTCTATGTATGTATGTATCTATGTAACTGATATACTGATTAGTTTCTGAGGCTACTGAGGGTTTGCTGGAGTTCCTGATTGCTGTTTTAGGAAAACCTGCCTAGAGTCATGATATCTACATCAGCAAAGTCCAGCTGAGTTCTGACTGGTCAGGATTTATTTATCTATTTATTTATTTATCAAGTCTAGGATTACAAATACCTTTGAGCCATGGCTCTTTTACAAAGGTTCCATGTCAGAGAAATACAAATTATGGGGAACATCAAGACAGGCATTACAACAATGTGGACATTGCAAACAGAGTGCAGAGTAATACAGCTCAAGGGTAGTATTGTAACAAGGCAGCCAGCGGCATTTGTCAGAGAAAATAAACAACAGATAGGAAGAAGTGCCAGAGTCATAGGGAGAGGGAAGAGGGTAGGGGAGGAGACGGAATGTAGGAAGGGTGGAAAGAGGGTGAAAAGTGCAGTATTGGGTATACCAAGATGTGAGGGTAGAATCCAGTGAGGAGGGGAGGAGGGGGGGACAACTAGAGCAGAAGGGAAGTGGAGAAGCAAGGTTAAGTTGAGCAGTCACAGGAGCTGTTGGTAGTGAGATAGTCCCGGAGCCTAGTTTTAAACATACCAATAGTTGGGGCAGAGGAGATGGTTGGGCTGAGGCCATTGAACCAGAGTGGTGCTCGATAAGCAAAAGAGCGTTGTCCCTGTGAAGTGTGACAGTGACGGACTTTCAGTAGCTGTAGCATCGATCTCCTAAGGCACCATTTGTTAATTCGGTGTTGTAACAGAGTTGAGACCCCAGAAGGTGCAAGGCCAAGGTAGATTTTTTTGACCATGGAGAAGGTGAAAATCTTTATGCGGTTTGATAGTTGGAGCCAGCCGGTCTGAGTGTACAGGTCACATGTGTGAGTGAGACGGTGAGCACCAGTGATGAGCCGACATGCTTTATTTAAGGCAGTTGAGAGGTGTCTAAGGGTTGTGGTTGTGGCGAGCCATAAATGAAGAGACCATAGTCTATTACAGAGATCACAGAGCTCAGGACTGCAACCTTCAAAGCTTCTGGCGAGGTGTGGTCTGTGTTTTATAGAGGAGACCAAGCTGTGTTATTAGCAGCTCTAGCTACATTATCTCACATGAAGTCCCTAGAGAGATTAGGGTCAAGCTGAATCTAGTATTTGGAAGGACACCACCTGATCCAGAGTGTTGCCCTGGGTGATGGAGATAGCCAAGTGGTGTAGCTTGTGTGGGTTATGAGAGCTGCAGAAGAGCATAGATTTGGTTTTCTTGTCATTGAGGGCCAGTTGATGATTAAGAAACCATATCTCTACAGAACTGAAACCAAGTTGAAGGTTGTGTTGAACAGTTGCAGGATCTTTGTGAGTGGAGAATACAACAGCATCATCGGCATATAGTATGATCTGCTCAAAGCAGTGGTAAGGAAGGGAGTTTAAGAAAAGGCTAAAAAGGAGGGGTCCCAGTATGGATCCCTGTGGGACACCTGGCGAACAGGCAGGGTGTTGTGGGAAAAGCATCCGCAATTTTTACTTCCCAGTGACCAGTTTTCAAGTAGCTTTTAAAACCAGAGAGAAGAGTCAGGTGGATAGCCTGGCATTCAGTAGTTAGTGTATTAGTAGTCCATGGTGTACTGTATCAAGGCCTTAGAGATAAATGAAACGGCCTCTGTGAGAAGGCCATAGTCAAGGGATTTGTGCAAAGCTCCAGTGAACTCAAGAAGGGCTGTGGTGGTGCTGTGACATTTCCGGAAGTCGTGTTGTTGTGGACAAGGTATATTGTATTTATCCAAATGGTCGGTAAGTTGATCAGCCACAATGCGCTCAAGTGCCTTAGAGAGAGGGGCAGTATGGAGATGGGGTGATAATTTGAGTGAATCGTCTTGTCCCCACTTTTATGGACAGATGTCATGGTGGCTGCTTTCCATAGGTCTGGGAATTTTCCACAGCTGAGAGAGAGGTTTAGGATTTTTGTTAATGGATGAATTACCTCATCAAGGGTGAGCAACAGAAGCTTAAGGTCCAGGGTGTCGCTACTAGATCTAGATTTAGAGATAGCTGCAGTAATATAACGGTGAGCTTCATTCAGCCTTACCTTCCTGAAGTAGAAGAGGATGGTTAGACTGAGGCTGAAGTATTTGAGGGAGTAGGCTGTTTTCGAAAAAGTCATGGGGTAGAACAGCACTAAGGTCTGAAAAAGCCGTGCTAAAGATGTTTGCGATCACCTTGGGGTCAAGGGTTGAGGATCCATCAACCATTAACATGGCTGGAGAGATTTTTGGCTGCTTCCCTGTGACATCCTTGATATTGTCCCAGAAAGCACGACCATTTCCCCATGTATTGGTGAAAGCGTCTTTGTAATAGGTGGACTTCATTAGCAGTATGACTTTTGTGAAGGCATTTCATGCTTGTTTGTAATTTTAGATTTCCAGTTGTTTGCCAGTGGCCCTGGCAACTTCCCAGAGGTGATCCCTTAGTTTCAGCTGTGAGAGAAGAGCTGCGGTGACCCATGAGTTAGAGAGAGATTTTGTTTTGCACCTTTTAGCAGGGGCAAAGAAGTCCCAGACTTTGTTGAAAATTGAGATGAAGTGATCAAGAGCCAAGTTAACATCTGTTGCTTCATAGATGGGTAGCCAGTCTTGTAGAAGTAGGTGTTGTTTGAGATGTGGAAGTTTTCCACAAGGAAGGACTCTGCTAGCGATAATTTTGGGAGGGGGCTTGAGGAATTTGTTAGACCATGCACACATGACTGGGGAGTGGTCACTGAGTGAGTCTGGGAGAATGGTCGTACGAGAAATACTTGTGGGGTGAGTGGTGAGGACCCAATCCAAGAGGGTACTGGTGCCAGTCTTGTAGTTAATCCTAGTAGGGGAGTTTACCATTTGCGTGAGGTTAGCAGCTGAGATGGAGTCTTTATAGGCACTGGCACTCGATGCTAACCAGTTTATGTTGAAGTCCCCTTGTAGAATAAGTTCAGCTTTGGAAGGATGAGAGTTGATAAAGTTTAGGACATCATTGAATCCATGTTTAGGGTCCCTGGACGGGATGTATATGGAGACAATAGTCAGGGCTTTATGGTTGGGACCTAGGACGATTTTTATTGGCAGAATCTGGGCTGAGGCAGAAAGTGATGGAGTTGCTACAGGGTGCCAAGACAGGGAGTCTTTGATATAGATTGCACAACCACCGCCTTTTTTGGATATCCGGTCCAGCCTGTGGACATTGAAGCCCTGTATTGTTACTGCTGAGACAGGAACTTTAGGTGTCAGCCAAGTTTCCACCACTGCAAGGATGTCAGGATTGCGTTGGCATATGAAGGCTTGGAGTGCATCCAGCTTTGGTAGTAGGCTGCTGATATTAATAGTTGCAAGGATAAGGGCACCTGGAGTTTGTGTGTGGTCTGAGCTTCTAGGGCCAGGATTGGGATGGATGCTGCCTGAGATGAGAAGGAGGAGGAGGAGTAGGAGTTTTAAGGAGCAGAGTCGCAGTTCTTTGAGAGATAGTTTTGATTGTTGTTTCCTGCAGTAGAAGTTGCAAGGTTCCAGGCGGTGTCCCATATGGACTGCAAGGTGATACAGTGTAGAGAGGTGGCCACACTTATTGAGAGTAGTGGTTGGGTTAAGTAACCAGGAATATCCAATCGGTGCACCAAGCACAAGACTCGAGTGGAAGTGGAGATTTCCCTTGGAGTAGCAGTGGAAACCAGAGTAGAGGGTGGCTGGGGTGGGGTGGGGGTGGAAGCGGGTAGGACCAGGGAGAGAGAAGAGGGGGGCCAGGGCAAGGAGGAGGAGGGGTGAGAGAAAGGCAAAGAGAGCCCACATGGCTTACGTACTAGAAAAAGAGACAGAGATATAGCCCTCTAGTGGTGAGAGAATATAATCTGCTAATGGAAAAGTCAACAAAAAAAAAAAGCTCTAAATTCACTTCTAATATCAACTCAGAACTTATAATGACTGTAAGGATTAAACAAATTATAAAACCCTAGCACATAAATTCAACTAGAGACACAGAGGGAGATACAGTAGTTAGAGGTGTGTTCAGCAGGAGATAGTGGGGCCACTTGGAAATCAGCTTCCACTGGTACCAAATCCAAAAGTCAGGGCTAGTACCTTGTGTACAGAGGATTTGAAAACTGTTTAGGTTCCAGAAATTGAGGGGTCCGTGGCCTGGTCGAGGCACGCTGGATCCCTTGCAGTACAGAGGATTTCTGAAAAACTGTTTAGGTTCCAGAAATTGAGGGTCCATGGCCTGGTCAAGGCACGCTGGATCCCTTGCAGTACAGAGGATTTCTGAAAAACTGTTTAGGTTCCAGAAATTGAGGGGTCCATGGCCTGGTCAAGGCACACTGGATCCCTTGCAGTACAGAGGATTTCTGAAAAACTGTTTAGGTTCCAGAAATTGAGGGGTCCGTGGCCTGGTCAAGGCACGCTGGATCCCTTGCAGTACAGAGGATTTCTGAAAAACTGTTTAGGTTCCAGAAATTGAGGGGTCCGTGGCCTGGTCAAGGCACGCTGGATCCCTTGCAGTACAGAGGATTTCTGAAAAACTGTTTAGGTTCCAGAAATTGGGGGCCTGTGGCCTGGTCAAGGCACGCTGGATCCCTTGCCGTACAGGGGATTTCTGAAAAACTGTTTAGGCTCCAGAAATTGAGGGGTCCGTGGCCTGGTCAAGGCACGCAGGATGTCATTAAAAGCTCAGGATAGTGATTGTATCAGACTGTGAGGTAAGCACAATATGTATAAATGCAAAATATTATCATACTGTGATTTTTTACCAGGCATATTATCACATTGTGATTTTTACCTGGATTTGTATCACTGTGTGTAATATACATGGATTTATCCTCTACTCATCTGTCTCACCCCTACTTCACATGGCACGAGAATAAATATCAGACATATTTCAGCCCAACCCATGGGATATTCAATTTATGCTATGGTTTTCACTGTATTTTTGCAGTTTGTGATGTTGTTTAAACTTTATTTTGAGTAGATTTTTTATTTTCACAGTTTAAATTGTTGGCCAACGATGAATTTGAACATTGTATTGGACAGTCTATTTCTGATTGGCCATTAGACTGTGGGAAAAATGTTGTGATTGGATGGAGGTGACGGGTCCCACCTGGATGTGTGTTGTGACTGGGCAGAGGTAGGTGAGATGTGATTGGTAGGGGCGATGTCTGTAAAGATGTGCATGTGTGTGATTGGTGTGTTCATTGATTAGGTGGGTATATATGTGGAGATTGCACAGTTACATCAGTTGCCAGCTGCAGGGTCTCATGAGTGCAGCTGCACGTGCTTGCTCTGTTTTTGGATGATGCCATGGATGTTTGGCCTTTATGGATGTTGGTGGAGCAGCAGGTCTTCGTGGAAGGGTTTCAATTGGAGTGTGTTGTGTTCGGTGTTCTTTGGGAGGATTGTCAGTGTCCGGTACTGGTGGATGTAGTGCGTTGGCCGCTTTCTTGGAGCCAGTGATGGATGTGGCCTGCTTGGTGACACAGGGTGAAGTAAGGTTCAGTCATGTTGTTGGATTACTTGTGGCCATCAATGAGACTGTTTTGTTTATTTATTTTTAATGGAATGATGGAAGGCTGTCTTGTCTTTTTGGATAATATTTCTTTATTGTGGCATGGCTTGGATTTTTGTTTTTGCCATTTTTTTCCGGGGGTGGGTTATCGTTTGGATTAAGCAAAGTCAAGGACAACTGGATTTTACAGCAAGAAAGTTTTATTTGTAAAACTGAACTGAAACTGTGCAACAAGATGAGTGCAACAAAAGGTATGAGCACATTTTATTAGACTGAGGGTTGCTAGGGGTGTTAGGGCGAGACTCAGAACTTTTATTAGTTTAAAGTTTTTAGTAGCATTTTATTAAGATATGGCACATTAACTTTATTCAGTAAAAAAACAAACTTTTTAAATGGTAAGAAACTATTCTGTTCTAAGGTATTACACTACTACTATTGCATTTCTGTTAACTGTTAGAAACTTGTGTACACTTTTTGTTTTGTTTCTTAGAACATCGTTTTCAGTAGTAGTCTTCTTATTGCCTTTTTTAAATAAAGTCCACATTGTGCAATGGGTAGTCCATAGTTCCTTTGGTTGGGTTTGCCTTTCTTTAAGATAAAGTCCCCATTGTCTGATGGGTAGTCCACAGTTTCTTTTTTGGGTTTGGCGTCTGCTGTGACCAGTACTAGGATATAAGTCCACATTGTTTATTGAGTAATTGCCTTGTGTTTCCTTACGTTTTCCAGAAGATGGCGGAGTTTATGTCAGTCTCATTAGAGTTTGTTTACCTGTGAAAGAAGGAAGAAAATATTAGTGATAGTTTTTGAAAATGTTTACTGGGTGTGGGACTGTGTGATTTTTTGGGGGTGGTGAGGCATTTTGGGGTTTGGGTATTGCTTATTGGTGCTACAGATGCCATGTGTTGAATTCTTTTTCAATGGTTATTTTTTAATTTTTAAAATGGCTGGGCTTGGGTGCAGGTTATCTTTATGCTTTAATCACTGTCACTGCTGGAATCTTCAATCACATAGATTCTTTTTTTTGAAACCTTTAGCATATCTGTGGGTGGATACAAGCTTTGTTAGTGTCATGGAAATGATTCTACAATGTTTTGTAGTGAGATGGGTGGGTCGCTGGGCTGGGGGTTGCTTTGCACTTACCTTGATTTATTTGTATGGTGATTTTTTGGGATTGAAGGCTGGATTTGTAAAGTATGTTTCTAGACTGTTTTGGGGCCTGCTGCTGTATTTGCTGGATGCACAGATGTTGCAGGTGGTAGATAGGTATGGTGTGGGTTGATAAGAGGTTCCTGATTGTTCTCCTTGATTATGCAGTATGAAATATATATATTTTTTGCTGGTCATTGTTTAGTTTACAGTAGTCATTAATGCTTACAATACTTTTGTGGCCAGTTACTTGCATTATTTCTGTTGGTGGCACTCCTGCATCATTTAACTTTTGGACTAAGTGCTTTTGTACTGAATGATTTGTAAGGCACTTTTCTGTTAAAATGTTGCTGTTAGCTAACATCTTTTTTACTGTTGTTCCAAATTCCAGACTTGCATCCTAGGGAAGAAGACTCTGTTGGGTAAAACACCGCCTTGTGTAGGCAATTTGATCAAGGCAACCAACTTGTTACAGGTCACCAGAGGGAGTACTAGAGGGGCCTTGGCGGTCTCCTTCCATCACACCTCACTTGGGCAATGTGCATTTGCCTACCAGGCCCCCATAGGGATGAATTAATTTTCTGGGAACCTCTTGGCCACCAGTTGTCTGGCACAATTCAAAACTGACCTCAAACAGCACCTAATAACACTCTCTAAGTGCACCTGCCCCTGAGTCTTGCCAATCTGCTCTTTCTACCCCCAGCAAGCACTAGGCAGGCCTCAGGTACCCCTCCCTCTGTCTCATCTCATGACTTGCCCCAGAAATCAGTTTGCATCATGCTTCTTCAGCACCTTCCACCCCCCCTCCCCCAACTCACAGTCCAGTGAGTTTCCCAAACAGTCAACACAGAAACATAGAAACATAGAATTTGACGGCAGATAAGGACCGCTTGGCCCACCCAGTCTGCCCATTTCCCTACCTACTGGATAAGCTGCAGATCCTAGTTAACCAGCAGCCTACGTCTTCCTACCCCCACCCTCTAGAATGGCCTTATGACTGTCCCATGCATGCTTGAATTCCACCACTGATTTTGACTCCACAACCTCCTCCGGAAGGCCGTTCCATGCATCCACAACCCTCGCTGTGAAAAAATACTTCCTTAAATTACCTCTGAGCCTCCCCCTCTATCTTCAAATTGTGCCCTCTTGTTCTTGCACACCTCTTTTTAGAAAGATGCTACCCTCTTGGACTTTGTTGATTCCCTTGAGGTACTTGAACGTTTTTATCATGTCCCCCCTCTCCCTCCTTTCCTCGAGGCAATACATATTAAGATATTTTCATCTCTCTTCATATGTCTTCGGGTGCAGACCCTGCACCATTTTAATTGTCCTCCTCTGGTCAGCTTCCATCCTGTCTATGTCTTTGTGGAGATTGGGTCTCCAGAACTGCACAGTGCTCCAGATGGGGTCTCACCAGCTGTCTGTACAGAGGGATCATAACTTCCTGTTTTCTACTGGTGATGCCTCTCCCTATGCATCCCAGTATCCCCCCAGCCCTCCTTGCTGCTCTCTCACATTGCTTGCCCACCTTTAGGTCATCTGATATGACTACCCCCAGGTCCCTTTCCATTTTTGTTGTTGTTAGTATCTCACCCCCCATTGTGTACTCTTCTCCTGGGTTTTTGTTTCCCAGGTGCATTACCTGCACTTCTTAGCACTGAATCCTAAGCTGCCATACATTTGACCAGTCCTCTAACCTTGCCAAGTCCCTTCTCATCCTTTCCACCCCACCCTGTGCATCAACTCTGTTGCAGATCTTTGTGTCATCTGCAAAGAGACATACTTTTCCTTCCAGTCCCTCTGCAATGTCAGCTTATAAAGACATTGAAGGACTAGTCCTAATACTGACCCTGCGGTACCCCACTAGTAACCCTCCTTTCTCCTGAGTGGACTCCATTTACTATTACTCTCTGTGCCTATTCTCCAGCCAATTCTTTACCCAGGCTGTCATCTTGGGACCCACTCCCAGGCTGGCTAACTTGTATATTAATCTTTTGTTTGGGACTGTGTCAAATGCCTTGCTAAAGTCTAGGTAGGTCATGTCCACAGCCCCTCCCTGATCTACTACTTTGGTCACCCAGTCAAAGAAATCTATCAGATTCATCTGGCATGACCTTCCCACTGTGAATCCATGCTGCCTAGGGTCCTGTTCCCCTCTGGCCTCTAGATACTCGACAATTCTTCCCTTCAGAAGTGATTCCATAATTTTCCCTATCACTGAGGTTAAACTAACAGGTCTGTAGTTTCCTGCTTCTGCCTTGCTCCCACTTTTGTGAGAGGGAATCACATCTGCCCTCCTCAGTCCTCGGTACCACCCCATCCTCCCATGATTTGTTAAAAGGGTAGTCAGTGGTGTCACTAGTTCTACCCTTAGTTCTTTAAGAATTCTGGGATGAATCCCATCAGGCCCCATTGATTTGTCCACCTTCAGTTTTAAGAGTTCTTTCAGAACTATTTTTTCTGTAAATGGGCTGGTATCAACTTCTGTATCCAGAGTGTTTCTACTGTTTGTTTTATGTACCTCCCACTCTTCATTTGTAAATACTGAGCAAAAATATTTGTTTAGTATCTCTGCCTTTTCACAGTCTCCCTCTGCCCACCCTTTCTCCCCTTTATTAAGCCTCACTATCCCTCCTTTGGTCTTCCTTCGCTCCCTGATGTACCTATAAAAGGTTTTATCCCCCTCCTTAGCTGAGTTGGCTATCTTTTCCTCGGTTTGGGCCTTTGCTGTTCTGACTGCCTTCCCAGCTTCCTTTTGCTTTAACTTATACAGTTCTCTGTCCTGCTCCTTCTGCGATTTCTTGTACTTCCTGAATGCTTTCTTTTTCTCTTGAACCTTCACTGCCACTTCCTTTGAGAACCACAGTGGTTTCTTACATCGTTTTGTTTTGTTTATTTACTTCACTCAAAGGCTCATTACCTCTGTGATGGCAGTTTTTATTATTCCCCATTGTTCTTCCACGCCTCCTTCCTGCCCATTTGCTAGTGCATTCCTTAGGCACTCACCCATTTTGGCAAAGTCAGCCCTGCTAAAGTCCAGTACTTTTGCCTTTGTATTGCTTGACTCTACTGCCGTGTTTATTGTGAACCATACTGTTCGATGGTCACTATTTCCCAGATGGCTACCCACTTCTACATCTGTGATCCTCTCTCCATCTCCATTTGAGAGAATCAGGTCTAAGATTGCTCCCTCTCGAGTGGGCTCCAATACTAGTTGTCTAAGGCATGCCCCCTGTAGATCATCTAGAATAACTCCACTCTTGGAAGTGGCTGCTGCAACTGCACTTCAGTTAACATCTGGCATATTCAGATCACCCATCAGCAATATCTCCCCTTTTTCTGCCATTCTAAGTATACTTTCTATTATTTCCTTGTCCATTTCCTCCCCCTGAGAAGGGGGTCTGTATACAACCCCTGTGCGGATTGTGGTGCCATTGCCTGTCTCCAAATTTACCCACAGTGCTTCTTCTCCTCCCTGTTTACCCTTTTGTTCTGTTGCTTTTATTCCTTCCCTTATGTAAAGAGCTACTCCTCCTCCTCTTTTACCCTCCCTGTCCCTCCTGTAGATAGTGTATCCTGGTATGTTTATGTCCCAGTCATGGTTTTGTGTGTACCATGTTTCTGTGACTGCCACAATATCCAGATGTTCCTCCTCCATCAAGGCCACTAATTCAGGAAGCTTGTTACCCAGACTACGGGCATTGGTACTCATTGCTCTCCATTTTTTGATGGCTTTACCTTCTGTTGCAGCATCCCCACTGACCTTTCTACCTCAGTCTTTTTCTCATTTAGTACCCTGTTTTGTAGGGAGAGGCTGGGATTTTCCTGCTGCTTATCAGTGCCTCCCCCTTTGACTAGTTTAAAAGCTTGCCAATGAAGCATTTAAACCGATTGCTCAAAAGACTTGTTCCCTTCCTGGACAGATGCAGACCATCCTGCCAGTATAGGTTGGTGTCCCTCCAGGTGGAACCCCAGTCCCCAATGAAGCCAAACCCCTGTGCTCCACACCATTTTTTCAACCATTCTTTAAACTGCATGGTGCTAATTACCCTCACCTCCCCATGCCATTGACAGGCAGCACCTCTGGAGAAGGATACTGTGTGTGCTACTTATCTAGACCCTCCCCAACTCTGCAGTGTCCTCCTGCACTGCTCTAATCTCATGATGAGCCAAGTCATTTGTCCCTAGGTGGACAATTACGTCCAGCTCAGACTCCCTTGCAGCTGTTCTCATGATCCTGAGGATGCGCTTCCTGTCCCTCCAAGCCATGGCACCAGGCAGGCACCTTACTTCAGTTTTCCAGCTCCCCCCAGTTCTATCCCCCTAATAATTGAGTCCCCCACCAGGAGCTGCTTCCTTTCCCTGTGGTGTCCTCTGCCTCCTTCCTGTGGGCCTTCCTTGTGACAGTTGTCATCAGTCTTCTCTGCAGGTGCATCCATAGGGGAGCTATGCTCCCCAGAATGAATGTATGTATTGTAGGTGGAACAATTGACTGGGTGTGCCTCTGTTCCACCATCCTCACCCTCCCTAGCCCACTGTGGTCCAACTGCTGTGCTTTCTTCACAACCTCTGAGGTAGTGGTGGTGGCACTGGTGCTCCCTGGATGGGGGAGGTTCCCTTCCTACTGTCCAGTGTGGCCTGGGGGAAGGTTTCCTTACTTCTGTCCAGTGTGGCCTGAAGACGGGCGACTTCCTCCCTCAGTGCAGAGAGCTGTCTGCAAATAGGGCAGCATCTCAGCCTCCAGAAAGACTCCCGGAAGACTGCTGCCCAACAGCCATTACATTGCACTACTCCCCACATTTTTATCTACTTTTTTTGTTTGTTTTTGTGTGCATGTGTGTGTGTGTGCACGTGTGTGATTGGTTTGTTGTATAGAAATATATATTATACAATGTGTATGCTTATATTGTCAGTGCAGTGTGCTAGCGAGGATATGACAGTGATATGCACCTTGCACTCTTAAGGAAATGATGTCAGAACCTCAGGTATAAAGGAACTATTTCCATGGGTGGGTGGGGTGAGGGGTGGGAAGGGTTGGGCCTAATCTGTGCCCTCAAAAACAATCAGCAAAGCTCTCACCCACCACTGCGATGAGTGCCTTCCTGTCAGCAAGATACCCTACACAACAATTTGACAGAGAAAATACCTTGCTAATCAAACAGAGGAAAATCCAGACATCCAAGTCAGACACAGGTAAACCTCTTCAGCCCCAAAACAGCCTCGTGGTTTGTTAGCCACAAAGGAAAATCAAATATGCAGTTATTTCAGCCCATCTGAAGATGCTGACAAGATAAGCAGTTTTGAAAACCCCCTTCCTGAATTAAAAACTAAAATAATTAAACACAAAGCAATACCAATGTAAAAATAAGGAAAACTTCTCTCAGATGTAAGCAAGAGAGAGATTAGTTACAGATATCTAGTCCAATATAGTATATCCCATGCAGCTTCTCAGTTGTTTCAAAACACACCCAGTACACAACTTGGAAGAAGATGGACTACTACTAATGCTGGTTGCCTGACCATGCCCCCTCACACCCCAACATTTTACTCCAGCATGTCCTCTCCGCTCAGCCTCCCCTCACCCCAACATTTCTCCCTATACCTTATTCCTCCACCCTCTCACCTCCACCACAGTACTTACTTCTCTCTCTCTCTCTACCTCCCTTCTTCATCCCTCTGCCAGCAGTCCCCATCCCTCTGAACTACTGACAAGGCACTTTGTGGCTGCTTATCCCCCCCACTCTCATAAAGCATTTTTTTTGTTGTTATTTAACTTGTACCTATGTTTTGAGTTATTCTGTAAGTTCTGAATCCAAGCTGTATCACTCATTGCAATGTACCTTTGATTTCTCCTACTGTACTTTGTTTTGCAGTCTATGACATGGGACCTTTGTTAAAGAGCTTGTGCTCAAAGGTTTTTTTCTGAATAACTAAATAAATAGAATAAATAAAATTTTGTTAATACTCAGTGGTTGATTTTTGAACCAAGATGCTGATGTTTTATACAGTTGTTGATTGGTGTTTATAGATAGGAGGAATAGGGTTTCTTCTTGTAGGCAAACTGCTGGTCATTGTGCTTTGTGTACTATGTAGTGGGATACTGGGTATTTTGTCACTTTCTGTGGGTTGCTGTATGCTCTGGGTTTAATTCTACTGATGTCCTTTGGGTTTTGGCCAGTTCTTGTTTTTGTGCATTGCTCTCGGCTGTATTCTAGGTACTCAGTGTTGTTTGCATCTTTTTATAATGTGACATCTCCCCATTTTAAGTTCCTTACTTCCATATTTACTCAGACGCCAAAACATGTGGTACAGATTAGCCGCATAGTGTTTAGTAGTGCTTGGGGGTTATAAGGACCTAGCTGCTGATTTTCATAGAGAGTTTCAATTATGTCATCAGTTAGCTCATCTGCAGCGTCTTCTCTGCATCCTTTGACTTGATCTTTTAAGTTCTTTTGTTTGGCAGATAGGACTTGACTTTTTTTTTTTCGAATATGAGGTCTGTTGACAGTGAGGCTGGATAACACTTTACTCGGAGGTTCCTTTCTATGCTTTGGAAGTGGGAGCATGGTGTTAATGGCTCGTATGTTGTTTTGTCTTTTTTTTGTGGCTTCCATGAAGTATCTGGCTAAAATGGTGTTCACTTCATTGGGTGGAATGCTATCAATGCTTCGTTGTTCAGAGTAGTTGTCCACTAGATAGCACTGTATTAACAAAACATCTGCTATCATTTTATTTGTACTATACTTGTTTTTGCTGGTATTTATGTACACTTCTATTTCTAGTGTTGTGAGGTCAAGCGTTGTGAAAGCTGTGGTGCCACTAGTCTTTTGGCTGTCTTCTACTGGTATCTCTGTTGTGTGTTCTTCCAGGAGAGGGACGTCTTGTGTGAAGGTTTGTATGAGGTTGTCAACTCTACCTCAAAACTAACATTTGCTGAAGTCATTTTTTTTATTTTTCTTCACAGGAGGTGTTTCATTTGATCTTTTGTTTGACCGCTAGATGTGCTGTTTGTGATGGTTAATGCTCAAATGGGAGCTTTCAGAATTGTACTGTTTGTTCATCAGGGAATGTCTCATGTTGGTCTTGTCATGCTGATAGGGAGAGTGAGCACACCTGAATGTTGCATGTGGTTGGTGGAAAGAGGGCTCGTGCAGGTTGTGCTCTGCCAATGAAAGAGGGTTTTGGGGGCTATACTTAGGTGCAGTACTTGTCTGGTCCTTAGCTGCAGTGAGGATAAATGGCCTACAGTGAGTATAAATGTGATACTTTCATTGTAGGTCTAAGCAGACAAAAATACTGCTATTTGCCACTTTTTATCCTCACCCCCATTGCAAATATATATATATATATATATATATATATAGACAGTATTCAAGAGACTTATACCTTCTGCATGTTGACACCCTTAAATTTTTTTCTGAATTGTCAAAATTTTAAAATAACACCCCTCATTTGTAGTGCCCTAATAGGAGAAATATTAAAAATAAAATTACCTGGGTTGCTCCTACAATGTTATCTCCAATTTATCACAAGCAACTATTTACCCTGCTAAGTAGGACTCCATTTTGTGACATTGCTGACAGCCCCATTTAGTGTACTTAATTATTGCTCTTTACTGTGCCCCACAAACACAGCTGATGTTCAGTTTGCTGTCCAATTGCTCAATTTTACCATCCCCCATGAATGACATTTGCAAAATAAGATTTAACTGTCTTTTTTTTAGTTTAGTACTTCCTTAACATTCCCTACATGTGGTTTCTTTTTTTATCACATCCTTAACTTGCCTGTTTGTGATACAGCCAACCACTGTGGTCCTAATGCAACAAATTGAGAGTGGATCTTTTATTTTTATTTATCTACTGCCCAAACCTTGCCAGTCATGTCCCTCACTTTTAGATGTTGTTTACATGTTTGCCTGACTGCCCAGTCTCATGTCCTTTATTGATGCACGTTTGCATCGGCCCATGAGTTGGTCCAAAATCAGGAGAACTGGAAGTGCATGCCAGCACCTGAATTCGTCACTCTAGGGCTCTCAAAATCTGTTGCAATCATGGTTCGGTTTTCTTTTCACTACTGCCTGCAGTACTGAGATGATGCGGCGTCCATTCGGGAGTTTGGCGTTAGGAACGTTAGCCTTTGCTCCTGCCTTTCTACTTGCTACATGGCTTTGAGGAGCACCTTTTCCAAGGTATAGTACACTCCAAATCTGGGTTGGGGAGACAGAATATAAAAAAGAAAAGTCCAACTCTTGCCTCATGGTGCCGAGATGCTCTGTGGGGGGCGTGGCTGCAGTTTGCAACTTGCAACATTGACACTGAGGGAAAAAAGGCAAAGAAGAGTCAGCATTTTACAAGACTGGCACTGAGGGGGTGGGTACTGGGGAAAAGAGGAGTCGACTCTGCATTTTACATGGTTAGTATTAAATGGAATGAGTACTATGAAAAATAAGGCAAAGGAGTCTGCATTTTGTAAGCTAGCATTAAGGGGAATGGGTGCTGAGAGAATAAGGAGCAAGAGGAGTCTGCATTTTGCAAAGCTGGCTCAGAGTGCTTTTGTGTACATTTCAGTTTTTTGGCACATTATTGTGGGGAAAACAGCAGATTGTGTAGTTTGCTTGTACAGTACTAAAGCTGTTTGATTAAGCTCTAGCTTTCAAAGAAACCCTGCAGTTTACAATGCTGGTACTGAAAACAAAACAGCAGGTTGTCTGATTAAGTAAACTGGATGTGGTCTCTAAAGTTTACAAAGCTGGTACAGAAAAAGAAACCTGCAATTTTCAAAGCTGGTGCTGAGAATCAAACAGCAGGTAGTGGGGGTTAAATGACCTGGATCTGGTTCTGCATGGGGCTCTTTTGTATCGGAGGCATTAGAACACAACTACTCTTCAACGGCTGCCTGCTCGTAAGATCCTCTGCTAAAAGTTCCCCAAGTTGAATCTTTGGGAAAAATCCTATTTTTGATTTGTTTTATGCACTACTCTATGGCCCATTATTGGTGGAGGTCTTACTGTGTATAGGTTTTTGTCCTCTATACCATTTAATGCAAGTGAGATGAAACTTAGATGTGAATGGGACATGTTATTACCACTTAAAAAGGTACTGTAAGTAATGTGTGTTAATGTCAACAATGTTGGCCCAGGGTGTTTTTTGTGCCCATTTCAGCTCTTTTGGCTGTTGCAGCTAATTGCACCGATTGTTTGGGCCATGTGCTTTATGTTGGGCCTAACATGGCTTCCATGAGGGTAAATGTGAGGTAAAGTAATCACTTCTTACTGGGCATGATGCTGGTGGAGATCCCCACTGTCACCCTTAGTTCGAGTACTTCTGCTTGATTTTTGTTATTTTGGTTTGTTGCTTGTTTGTTGCAGACAGTGATGTTTAGTAATTTGTTTGGGCCATGTGGTGTATGGCAGGCTCAACACAGCTTCTGTGTTAGTACACCTGATGCAAAATATTTCTTCTTGCTGGGGTTTGGGGGGGTGATGCTAGTGATTGCCACACTGTTTCCCTTGGTTCTAGGAATTTGTACCTTTTGAGTCTTTTTGTGCACTCTTGGGTTCATTTGGCTGTTGTAGGGAATCATAGTCATTGTTTGGGCCATGTGCTGAATGGTAGGCCCACCAGCATCACTCCACCCCTAAGAAAAAAATATTTTACATTGGGTTTACTACCACAGAAACTGTGCTGGGCGTACCCAAGCAGCACATGCCCAAACAAGTAATAAGATTTACTGCAACAGCCAATCAAACCCTAAAGTACATAAACACACATAAATTATGCAAAATTACTAGAACCAAGGGTGACGCTTATGTAGTCACTGCCAGCAACCAATCCAGTAAGGGAAAACATTTGTTTTTCTTTCTGATGGTGATGCTGGTGGTGACTGCCAAAGCCTCACCCTTGGTTTTAGCAATTCTGCACCTTGTGGGTCTTTTTCTGCACTTTAGGGATTTTTTGGCTGTTGCAGTGAATCTTGGTCACTGTTTGGGCCATGTGCTAAATGGTAGGCCCAGTATAGGGGTCAGTTTTAGCATTATTTTACTCATCCGAAACCTAGTGCATATTAACCTAGAGTAGTGCTGCTAATTTTCAGCTTGTCTTCCTTGCCTAGTGCACCTTTGCAATGGCTACTAGTGAAGTTTTAAGCATCCATTTTAATAAGCTCTGGTCCTTATGCTAATCTATCTCAGTGTTCCAAATGGCCTGATGTGATACATAGCTCATTAATAACTGCAGTTATCTGGCAGGCAAAGAGGGGATCCCACAAAAGACTCAATGTGTGTCATTATCACTCCACTGTTAGGGCTATTCAGCTTTGTTCAGACTTTGTTAAAGGGTGGAGTGGTGTTAAGTCACTAAATTCAAGTTTTCTGAATGTGTCTGTCTGATGGCTTGTCCCACATTAAGACCAGATCCCCTACATTTATTAACAATTATTATTTTGAATAGCTGCACTCAACATTTTAGAGACAAAGTGATAAGATATACATACGTATAGGTGATTGGTTTTATCCCATAATCACCATGACTGCTCCCTTTACCCTCCAAATCTCTCAAATCTCCATTTCCTTGGACACCACTGTAGACCAGATTGTAAAATGATCATCTGTACACACACACACAGCTGCCACTACTGGTAAGTGTAGGGGTCCAGAGCTCTTCTATATGGACCATAGTAATCAATGCAGGGGCTGAAATTTAGTTTTCCAGCAACTAGTACACAGGGCTTGTGATGGGGAAAATTCACTAGCTTCACACCCTTTTCCACTGGCCCAACTGGTTTACTTATTGCAATGTTACCTTCTTAAATACAAGCCCAAATGACTAGTTAAAGGGGAAATTTTAAATTAACTAGTCCTGCTGGCTAGTGCCAAAAAAGGTTAAGGGTAAGACTGACCTCTGCCAGCATGGCTTCAGTGTGAGCAAACATGATGTGAGATGTTTACTTACTGGGGTGATGCTAGTGGTGACTGCCACCCAGTCGCCCTCAGTTATTGACACTTTGCACCACTTTGGGTATTTTGCTGCACTTTAGGCTGTTGCCATTAATGTTCATTATAAAGGATGCCAAACAGGCATGTCCTTTGTGATGAGCATTATCCTGGCAATTGCATGGCCTATAAACACCAGTATACATCCATTTGCCCTCACACCTGCAGAGGTTCAGCAAGCGCTCATGGAAGCACCATTTGTGTGTCTTGGGTATACTGATTCTTTGATTTCTGAGCCATTACTAGCATATCTTTCTAATTGTTTGGGGTCCCATGTGCTGCATGTTTAGTCACGTATGGCATTTGTTGGTGTAAACATGATGTGAAATGTTTACTTACTGCAGGTGATGCTGGTGGTTACTGCCACCCTGCCTCCCTCAGTTATAGACACTTTGCACCAGTTTGGGTGTTTTGCTGCACTTTAGACTGGTTTAGCTGTTGCCATTAATGTTCATTACAAAGGATGCCAAAACAGGTGCATCCTTTGTGATGAATGTTATCCCAGCAATTGCACGGCCTATAAGCTCCAGTGTACATCCATTTGCCCTCATGCCTGCAGAGGTTCAGCAAGCACTAATGGATGCACCATTTGTATGTCACCGGTGTACTGATGCTTTCATTTCTGAGCCATTACTGGCAGATCTTTCTAAATGTTTGGGGTCCCATGTGCTGCAATTTAAGCCCAGTATGACATTTGTGGGAGTAAACATGATGTGAAATGTTTACTTACTGGGGTGATGCAGGTGGTGACTGCCACCCAGTCACCCTCAGTAATAGACACTTTGCACCAGTTTGGGTGTTTTGCTGCATTTTAGGCTGGTTTGGCTGTTGCCATTAATGTTCATTACAAAGAATGCCAAAACAGGTGCATCCTTTGTGATGAATGTTATCCTGGGCAGTCACATAGCCTATGCACACTGGTGTACACCAGTTTGCCCTCATGGTTGTAGAGGTTCAACAAGCACTCATGGAAGCACCTTTTGTGTGTAATGGGTATACTCATTCTACAGAGCAGTCCTATGTTTTAATATTTGTGTTGCATTGTTAGTGTTTTGTGTAGCATACTATCTGTCTTACTATTTTTGCTTTTTCTCAGCCTATACCATAGGCATTGTGTTACTGTTTTTTAGTTTCTCTTTCATAGCACAGCTTTGCTGGACAGAGATGTGGTACTATATGCATCATTAACACTTGTGACAGTTTCTGTGCATTGCCCCAATAAAGTGATCTCTGGTGTTATGCTTCTGTTCCAATAACTGGCCTCACAGCATTCCCAGCCACTAGCTGGCCACAGTGATCTTGGGCTTAGTCACGTGGAACTCCACAGTACTAGATGTTGTAGTCCTCGTGTGATTCAACTTCGACTTGGTGCTTTCAAACATGAACTGTCTGCAGTCTTGCTGTATTGCAACTCCATCATCTTTGTATGTTTGTCTTGCCACTGGATGCTGTAGTCCTGTTGTGGTTTAACCACGACATGGTGTGTTCTTCACCACAGTTGCTCATTTCCTTTATTCTTAGGACTTCTGTCCACATTAACAGATCCTGTCTCTTGTACTGTCTGCAATCTTGCAGTATTGCAACTCCATCATCTTCATACATCTGTCTTGACACTGGATGCTGTAGTCCTGTGGTTCAACCATAATGTGTTGCTTTCTTCTCCACAGCAGCTCATTTCCTGATTAGGACATCTGTCCACATTAACAATTAGATCCACTCTTACTTGTTCAGTCAGCAGTCTTGCAGCACTGCAACTCCATCACTTCATTCAAAAAGTCATCTAGCAAAACTAGTGTTATGGAAACACTACAACAACCTAGTGTGTGGCCACAAACCAAGCACATGGCAACAAGTATTGAAATGTACGACTTTCTGGATTTTGTGTTTCTGAATTGAGATGGAATTCATGTACAAAAGATTATGAGATTATCACCCACAGAAAGATGAATTGGCAACAGGACCTCATTTGGGTGGTGGTGGTAGTGGGGAGGCTCTGGAACATATTGAAGTAGTAGAATCTCACAGTTATGTTGTAAAACATAAAATGTCATGAAGGAATACAGAGCCAGGATTAAAGCACACAAGGAAAAGTATTACGCTTATCATGCAGCTGAAAATGAACATGCTAAGCAATACAAGAGGACAATGTTTGAGGAGAAAAAAGTGCAGTGTAGGGAAAAGGCAAGGCTTCATATGCAACAATACAGGCAAAGAAAACAAGAGAATGAAGATGAACTGACAGTCATCACCAAAAGCAAGAGGAGAACAAGAGCTGAAGCTGAGAACTTGAGAGAAAAGTGGAGAGAACAAAAAAGAAAACAAACATCACAAAAAAGGAGATGAATAAATGAACAAAGGCGTGTATCATATGCACAGAAAAAACACACTTTGTGTTCACTAAGTACAGATCTTGAAACAGACACTATATCCAATATTCAGTCTGAGACCAGCACAGTTTTGAATACCCCTTCTCCTGTGACCCCACTCATATCACCACAGAACACCACTGCAGTGCAGAACCCATTTAAGATCCAAGCTGCCCGGAGAAATGCCATATCTAGATCAAGGAAAGCCATGCCCAATAGTCCCCAAAAGTTTGCAGAAGTTCTCTTTTCAATTCTAATAGCACATCAAGAAAAAAGCAAGCTATTTCAGAAACATGCATACTGACACCTTCTAAAAAGAAATGTTTGTATTTTCTTGAAGCAAATAGTTTGCAAGTAACAGTTTAAGAATAAGAAGACTTCTTCATCAGTCCTTGCTGATCAGAAAGAAATTTAGAAAGTTAGACCTTCACCATCAGTTTGGGTTTAGCTGGAATTTCCTTTGTGCTGAATCAGTCTTGGATAAAGGCTATGGTCCCGATTCTAGTACAGTTACACCTGGCATAACAGCACTTGCACCAAGTAGAATGGTGCATTTAGAAACTTACACCAGCAGTTGCGACATGCGCGATTATACAAGGTGGCCTGTGACATGGCGCAGGCTACATGCGTCAAACAGCAGTTAAGCTCACAGTTGCACCATAAACCCCCCTGCAACATGGCTCTAGGGGGTTTATGGCTGCAGTTGTGCCCCATTCCAGAAGAACAGCAACAAAGTCCCCAATGTCGGGATTCTACAAGAACCCCCAGTGGAGAACCAGCAATGTAAGTTACACCAGTTTTTAAGTGGTATAACTTATGGATACCCCCCCCAGGGGTCCTGTAGACCCATCAGCTGTCCAGCAGTCATTGCACATTTTCTCTTCTCCCATGCCCAGCATAGCTCTGTGGGTGCCCCACAGGGCTGCCACCCCCCGGCCCCTGTGTCCTACATTACTAGACCCACAGGACTAGCCACACCAACTGCTCCTGAATCCATCCTAGATATGCCCCACAGTATGGTGCAGTCAACTTTCCACCAGTGCCCTGACCCCAAGTCACCAACCTCAAATGCGGCATATACCCAGTGAAGCCCTGGTAGTCTAGTGCCCCCCTGATCATTGTAAAAGAAATAATTATCACCCTCATTTTCCTGGTAGTCTAGTGGCCCCCCACCCAGCTGTGCCAGTCCACCCTGCACACCCCCCATCCATCCCCAGCTGGCGACTGGCACAACTCACCTCTCACCTCCACGGCCAGCTGCCAACTAAGTTTTGTAGGAGCGCTTACTGTAAAGACAAGCTCAGAAATTTATTTTGGAGTGCTCTTTGCAGTAGTGCTCCTACAGCACTCAGTCAGTGGCTGGCCATTGAGGTAAGAGGTGGGCTGTGCCAGTCACTGGCTGGGGATGGTGGGGGGGTTCTGGGTGGAGTGGCATGGCTGGTGGAGGGTGAGGGCCACTAGACTCCAGGAAAAGGGAGTTAAATATTTCATGTACAATGATCATGGGTTGAAGAGGGGTTCCACTGGACTACCAGGGAAATAGGAGTGATAATTATTTATTTTCAATGATCGGGGCATTAGACTACTAGGGCTTTGCTGGGTATATGCCACATTTGCAGCTGGTGACTCAGGGTTGGGCATGGGTGGGGGGCACTTTGCGAAGGGGGTTTGGGGGATGGGGTGTGGGCAACCCTGCCGGGCTCTATCTGACCACTTCAGGGGGCTGGGGGTGTAGGTAGCCCTGCAGTGTGCCTATGGCTTGCTGGGCATGGAGGGGGCACTTACAACCTGCATTGCGGCTTGTGACATGCTCACCAGATGCGTCTGCAGTTTGGCATACCTGGCCACATGTCACAAGTCCAGGACTTAGCTATGATGACTCTGACCCTTCTAGAAAAAGGGCGCAGGGTCAATGTTGCAGTTGTGGGTAGCGCAAGTTGCATTTGGCAGTGACTTGTGCCAACCATCTAGAATCGGGCCCTATGTGAGCAGAAGGAAAGCATGAAATGATACCATACCTGTGTCAAGAATTCAAGCAGTGCAAAACTTTTATCAGTGGAGTGATACAGCACATGAACTGCCAGTTACAAAGATTACTGGTAAGGACATGATGCTAAAAAAGGCACTTGAAGCATCCCTTCAATCAACTTATGAACAATTCAAAGAGGAGTACCCAGATTTGCAAATTGGGTGCAGCAAATTTGTGAAACTGCATCCTTCAAACATCAGCCCAGTGTCAAAACATGAACTGATGCAGTGCTTGTGTGAGTACTGCCTTAATATTAATTGAAAATTAGACAGCCTTGCGGCAAAGTGTGCTCAGTATGACATTGCAGACACAGCAATAAAACACAAATTTGAAGCATCTGCACTCACACTCTGCCCAAAACAAGGTAACTTCCCCCAACTGAGCTGCATTGAACAACGATGTGATAATTGTGGCGTTAAAGGTATTCATAAAAAGTATTTCCCACTATTAAGGGGTCATTGGAATTCGACTGTGACATGGAGAGAATGGCAATCGGATGATGTCACAACAAAAAAGGATGCAGTCACAAAACAGAAACAGATGCAGATGAAACAACAGAATGGAGAGATTCATAAACTAACTGAGGAACTGGAGGAAGAACTGGAACCATTTTCTAAGTATCTTTTCAATGTAAGATGGCAGGCAAAGCAGTTCGATGATGTGTGGAAAAATGTGCCCAAAGGTTCTGTTATTTATTGCCTAGAATTTGGTGAAAACTACAATTGCCATTATCAGGATGAAGCACAAAGTGCCCACTGGGCATACAATCAAGCAACTATATACCCTGTAGTTGTATATTACCAATGTCCACAACACAACTGTGGCATGGTTATGTACAACTCACTGATATTCATCAGTGATGACAGAAAACATGATTTTCATTCCATCCAGCACTTCATATGTTTGGCAACCAAATACCTACAAAACCAAGGGATCAACATGACAAAAATTATTCATTTTTTGGATGGTACTCCAACACAATACAAAAATAAAGACAACTTTGAGGATGCATCTTTTCGAGAGTCTGACCAGGGAGTTCCATGTGAGAAACATAACTTTGGCAGTTGCCATGGAAAAGGACCACATGACTGTGAAGTTGGTGTTCTCAAGAAGAGTGCTTTTACAGCAGTAACTGCAAGAAGAACTGTAATAACTAATGCTCACAATTTGTTAATTTATGGAAATTAAAAAAATGAGCATGAACATGTGCATGTGAGAAGAACATTCTTCTTTTTCGAGGAGGGGGAAGTGAACCTCAAACGTTCACAAAGAATTAATGTAAAGACACTGCCAAACACACAGATGACACACTGTGTCTGTGGAATTGAACCATTTGCAGACTGTGTGAGAGACCTTTTGGTACCATGCATTTCTGCTTAAAGTTGAACCAGCATAATATACTATGCTGATTTGCATATCCAGCCCATGGTGCTTTGCATTATGGAGGTATGTGTGATTTTGTATTTCTTTGAAACTTGGCTCCATGGCCAGTGCCCTTTGGGGTAACCATTGCATCAGTGCCTGCGCACTGAGGTTCTTTGTCTTTGAACCATATGTTATTTCTGCAAGAGAAAGGAGCTGTTTCTGCATGTATTGTATAAGCAACAAAGGACAGTGCAGCAATGCAAACTTTACAGGAGACTGGAGGTTCTTTTGTTTGAAATCTAGGGCAGAGTTGGCAAACAGTACACCACACATGGGATCTCCTTCACCACTAGCAGCTTGGCCGAGGTCCCTGACTGCACCGCAGCAAAGGTCTCTGATTCCATCGCTGCAGAGGTCCCTGACTCCAGCACCACAGAACTCACTGACTCCACTGCTGCAGAGGTCCCCGACTCCACTTCTGCAGAGGTCTGCAAGTCTACCAGTGCCATGATCCAGGTCTCAAAAATTGCAACAACCTCCTTCGGGTGAAGATGTGCCCTTGCAACAGGAAAGTTCAGCATTAATCTAAGTGTTAACATATATTCTAGTGGGTGGGAAGTAGGTGTTAAGTACAACATGAGATTGCATCAATTACAATACATGGTGACCTTATTCCTGATGAGAAACCCCTAGTTTCTTTGGGCTTTCTAAGTTTTGGACATAGCTCTGCAGGTTGCATACTCTTCTGAGGCCAGAATGTCTGAAGGCTGTTGGTTCTATCCCCACACCAGGCAATTGGGTTAATCCCAATGCTGACACTAGTGCAGCATGAGGGGATGCTGCACTCCTGAGGTGCTTTCAGTTGGAGGAGATGTTAATCACAATTCTAGTCTGTGGTTGTTTCAGATGGACATTAAAAATTTCATGGCACTTCTCAAACAGTACTGGAATTTCCTCGGTGTCCAGCCAAATTTCCACTGCACTACAGCTGTGGAGCGGCAGTTTTCTAGGAAGCATTCTGGAGAATGCACTGTTGTCCCTTCTGTAGGCACCTCTCTTGGCTGAGGGAGAAGGTTGCTGATTGTTAGACTGCAATCTGGCCAGAATACAGGGGACCTCTCCCACCCTAGGACCACCAGGGCCACCACCACTGCCTCAGAGGTCACCAAGAAGGAGGAATTGTACCACAGTTGGCTCAGGGAGGGTGAGAACCATAGAACAGAGGTGCATCCCACTAGTTATACCACACTAAGAATACCACCAACAGCTTAATCTGGTTCACTGTCAGTTGGCATCCATCTGTTAACCCCCCACCAGGCATTGTGATATAACTTTTACGTTAATAATAAAAATGGCAAATGAATTATCATGGACACCATGTTACCCACATTAAATTTTTATTTAGATATTTTTCAATCTTATTTTCTTAAACTTAGAATTGATGAACTATCTTTATATTTGGGATTAAACAACTTCCACATATAAATTCTCAAAATAATCCGCAGTCATGACATTTAAAGATAGTTTTTTTGAAAGCATGAATGCCACACTTGCTCTTCCGAGTATTGTTCAAATGCCTATCTATCTATATATATATTATGGTAGCACTGTAGTGCTACCATAGTTAGGGTTGTGGAGCCATTTACACGTTAAACCCAAAATTTTGCACCTTAATAACTTTGCAACCATTTGACGGATTTGCCAGAAATTTGGAATACATGATCAAGACTCATACACCTTGGGATCTGCCAAGACTCATACAGGTCGGATAAACGGCTGTGGAGGTATTAAGCGTGATCTGCGTGTGCGTTTACGCTTTTTCTGGAATTCTACGGTTGCTCCTACAGGTCGAACGGTTTGCGCAACCAGTCCAAAATCTTCAGGGAACATGCAGCCGGGGTCTCCAATGTGCCTTTCAAAGATTTCGTGAAAAAATATTAAACGGTTCAAAAGTTATTCAAAAAACAAGTTCCCATTATAAGTCAATGGGAAAAGTTAAAAGTTCGACAGTGTCGCAAACGCATTTTTACTTTTGCAAATGGCCTCTTTACTTTTGCAAATCCACCATCTTGTTTTCAGTTAGTGATCAGAAAAATGCTTGGCATTTAAACTGGAACCCTCTAGCAACCTAATTCTTTTTGTATTCACCTAGTCGGACCCTGAGGATGCTAGCCATGTCTTTATTTTTAGGTAAACACCCCAAATATATTTTCAAATTCTGGAACAAGTACTTTAGCAAAGTACTTTCATGCTCTAAAAAGTGTATCGCAAAATTTTTGCGAAACTTTCTCAAATTGCGACAGTACTTTTCTAGTCTGTGGGAAAATGACAGCTATTCTTTGGCATTCCGCTGCAAAAGAACGGTTTGGAGTTTTGGGCTGAAATGTGGAGGGAACGCAGCTGACATCTCAAAGATGTGCCTTTCCATGTTTTGTTGCAAAAATATTACAAGGCGGCAAAGACACAGTACTCCAAAGTTGACACTTTTTCCCATAGGATAACATTACGGCGTACGATGCTTGCAGGAATCATTTGGGGCCCTGCTGCAAAATAACAGTTTGGTATTTTGGGCTGAAATTTGCAAGGAACACAGCCAACATCCCACAGATGTGCCTCTCAGTGGTTTGGTGAAAAAATATTACAGGGAGGCAAAGTTATGGCAGTCCGAACGTCTGTTTTTTTCCCATAGGATAACATCATGGCGTTCGCCGCGCCTTTCAGGGCCCGTATCTCGAAAACGGTGTGAGATACGGACTTTTTGTTGAAAAATCACTTAGCCCCTATTGGGGGCTAAGAACAAAACTAGCCAGGAAAGTGATAATTCACATGAATTTTAAATTTTTTTGCTGTGTCATACAGTTACTGAGATATAAGCCATGTACTATTCCAAGTCTACATTTTTGTGTTCCGAGAGTCATTATTTTTCATACATTCTTTGTACTCACTGTCTTTATCTATACAGCTTTTGGGTAAAACCAGCCTGTGCACTTACATTACTGTTACCATTACTGTTTCTGCTTGCGGTTCCGTACCCGTTTCACTTACCGTTCACGTTTATGCCACCATGTGCGTTACCCTTTGCGTTTTAATTTGCGTTGCATTTGTGTTGTTTTTCACATTTCTTTCTACAGTACTGTTTCTCTTTCTGTTTTGCTTTGTGTCACCATGCGCATTACGATTTGCGTTTCTGGGAGCAATGTTACTATGTGACAAGACATCCCTCCGCCACAATACATTCACTATTTCTCATTATCATTCTCAAAAAGAAGGGAAATTAGAGGCAAAAAACTCCATTTAATGCATCAGTTAGGGTTGTTCCACAGCGACAAAAGCGAGGAAATTCGATGTTAGGGTTGAAACTCCCTTTGTACCCCTCCAGCCCACCCCCCAAATGGAATCGGGGTGTGCATTGGGGTCATTGGTCTTAACTGTCACCCCATTCTTCTATTCCTCAGCTTTTTTCCACATGTGATGGTGACACTTAGGGTCGATGACTCTCAATGTGTACCCCCGATTCCATTTGGGGTGGGCTGGAGGGTGCAAAGGGGTTTCAACCCTAACATCAAATTTCTCGCTTTTGTCGCTGTGGAACAACCCTAACTGATGCATTAAATAGAGTTTTTTGCCTCTAATATATATATATATATATATATATAGTATATAGATAGATAGTACAGTGCTGTGTGTGTGTGTGTGTGTGTGTTTGTGTGTGCACATACATGCATGAGTGGATGTGCATTGAGGTAGACAATGAAAATCAGGTAGGCACCTTGGTCTTGTGACTACTGTGCAAAACTGTGATCTCAGAAACCCAGGCTTAAATCCCACAATAGCCACTTTACTCTGTTACCCATGGGGTGAGGTTGGGAAAAGAAAATCAATTCAGGCTTGTAGGTACTTTTGACTCATGTGCGAAGCTGCAGTGAGCTAGTTTCACAATTGTTCATGGTAGTCAAGTGGAGAGGCAACTGATAAGTAAGCCAAAGTCCTGAAAGGTTACATGCTCAGGTTCGCACATTGAGAGAGTGTGGTGGGATTTGAACCTGGGTCTACTGGTTCCTAAGTCTGTACTCCAGCTACTAGGCCATGTTCTACTTTGTTGTTGGTGTACCTGTATGTCTGTTTATTATGTGTATTCATTTGGACAATAGCATACAACAGGTTCTGTATTTTTCATCAGATATACTATAGGCACTCCTGTGGTGTGCACTCGAGAAACAAGGTCATATTCTGAGTGCTCCTCAACATACTCCAGAGGACAGTGATGTGCTGACAAATTTCTAACAGACTCTCTGTATTTAATAACTTGATATATAAAATGGCAATGATAAATCAAGAGACCTCATTGGGTTACAGCTAACATATGACAGTGCGTTAAAATACTAATGACACATGTTCAGAAACTGGATCTCATTACAAAGGCTGGAAAACCTCATTATATATATAATGAGCCATTTTTAAAGTGCAATAAGTTACTCTGGAGTGTACTGTACATTAGTGAGCTGCTGACGCCTCAAAGAAAACTCTGAAAAACATAATAATTAGGTACAATTCAGCTTGCATTCCATATATATTATATAGGTTTCTCCTACCAGTTATTTATTACTGAGGCAATTTGCATGAAAACATGATCTTTTACCTCAGAGTTCACCTGCCTTTGTAGCCTACTCCCTATTGCAAGTCATAATCCTTTGTTGTGATATCACAGTCTGTTGCCATCAGACTAACTGTGATGTCACAAACAGTGTATTATGAGCTCAAGTAGGGAGAAATCAACAGGAATAGATAAACTCTTCTGGAGCAAAGGTCCTGTTTTCATGCAGATCGACCCAGCAATAAGTAATAGGAAGGAGGAATACAGAACTAATGGGAAGTACAAACTGAACTGTGGAGTAGGAATACAGAACTAATGGGAAGTACAAACTGAACTGTGTCTCAATACTATGCTTTGTGAAAGTTCTCCTAATGGTGTCAGCTACTCTTTAAAGGATTAATGATGCACTTCCAATGGGCATAAGGATACTCGGCCTTCAATCTAAAACCTTGCTACACACATGGGGCGTGTATTGTTAGTCCTTTAATACACATATTGTGGCTTATTACTTACCTCTTCCCTTTCTATCCCATTTATTTTAATAGGGAACAAAATTGAAGAATCTCCTCTAGGGGAGCTGTGAGAACTCTCTCCTGCATATTTCTGTCAGAGGTGTGCCTATATCTTACAATGAACTCAGCACCATAGAGTGTGTTATTTCACTCATAAAACAAACTCATTTGATAATAAGTTATATAGAAAAAGCAACACTATACATTTGTGTACCCATATAAGCATGGCAGGCAACCTTGATTCATCCAGTTGGAGTGCAGTATTTGGGTTGGCTACCACAACTAATGTTATTCATTTGTGTGTATGAGTGTCAGTATGTGCTTATCAGATTACATGGTTAGAGTGCAGAGCAGAAAATATTATTATAACATGAGATAGAGAAAGACAGGTACCTGATTGATACAGAGCCATCAGGTGACCGTTGATTAATCCATGATATACGCACAGCAAGTTGTGAAGGGTCCCACAGAAAGATCAGTCAGCATGCCTGATCTTGTTATTGTGCCAGAAATCCAGTCTGAGTGGCAGCCATTCATTTCCTCACTAAGAGAGTGAGATCTGAAGCTTTGCACGCCTGATGGCTCTGTTGCAATGTTTACCAGTACTATGTTATAAATCTTTGTCAACCCCATGTTATATCTTAGAATTAGTGTGCCCTCCAAGCTCTTGGTCTCCCTTCTCGCCTGCCCCGTGGACCTCCATGGACACAGTGGACAATGTCATCTTGCCTTTCATTAAAGTTGGAAGCAAAACAAGTTCTAGTGAGAATATTATTGCCCTATCCCCTCCTCTATTCCCTTTCTGTGTAAAAGTGGGTGCTTGACAGGGAGCAATTATTGGCTCTGCATTGGCCACCGATGCAGCTGCCCAGCAGATATCCGTGGATAGAGCGCAGAGGGAAAAGAGATAGAGAAAGAGTGAGTATTGTGTCTATCTCTTTCTCTCTCTCTCTCTCTCTCTCTCTCTCTTCAGTGGGCTACAGCAGATAGTCTCAGGAAGGCTGTGACAGGCTGTCTCACCCCCCCCAAGAGACAGAGAGCGAGAAACTCTCCCTAGCAAGATGTGCCATTCCCATGCAAAGTTCTCACATGTGCTACCTCCTGTTTGCTGAGTCTGCGCTGCACAGCAGCAAAGACAGAGAGAAAGCCATGGCATCCAGCATGATTCTGGGAGCAGCAGTGACAGGGAGCTTGACTATATACACTAGAGAGAGAGAGGAAAGAGAGAGAGTAAGCATCAGAGAGCAAGTTCACGTGAAGACATGGGACAATACACATCTAGATCAGTGTTTGGGAGGTGATGCACATAAATGCCACCTGGCAATACAGTCCACTCCAGCTTGTGTTTCTCAGAGGAAAACAGGAAGATGTGCATTGTGATGTGCCAGGATTGCTTGTGTCTTGTTCCTGCAAAGAGAGAAGAGAGAGAGAGAGAGAGAGAGAGAGAGAGAGTTATCTCTGCCATTCTTCTTGCTCACTGGCAATCTGTCCTCTTGTTCCTGACTGTTCAGGTCGAGACAATAATATGTGCCCTTGTTTCTTCTCACTGCCCATCTGTCTGTAGTACTGTTGCTCCCCACCACACACACACATGTGAGCCGCAACCAGCACCGGAGAGAGAGAGAGAGAGAGACACAGCAATGGCACCAGAGCGCATGTCACACAGGTAACAGGGTACCATGGTGGACAACCAGTTGTCTTTCTCTCTGTCTGTGCAATCTTCGGTCCTATCCGAGCAAGGTTCCATTCTGAGCAGGAGACACAGACACAGACACACACACACACACACACACACACACTGTAACTGAGCCATGTAGTAAGCTGGCACATGTGTTAGCTGTATACTGTTAACAGTGCCATTCCCCTGCCTAAGCTGCTCCATCAATGTCTGCCCTCTCATGTCAGCAACTCAATGGCTTATTTCATATGGTGACTTACAGTACTTGTCTTGTGTCCATGAAACTTCCACAGGAACATGTGGCCATATCTTTTTCTTTGTGAAATAACCGTCTTCACCTTTAGAAGCATTGTCACTTTAAAGATTTGTGTATTCATTGTTAGTTGGGTAATAGACTGCTATCCTATGACTAAGCACCAGGGGGTGTGAAATGCCCAAGGAAGCTCCTTGAAAGAGATGGGGAGAAGCTACATGGAAGCTGTTTTAGTTCTGTGATTGTGCACCTTGAAATAAAATTAGCACTGCTTTTGCACCTAAGTTTTCTTGCTCCTGCTTCCATTTATGGGCTGTGGATATATATTAACTAAATGAACTGAACTATAGGAATTATAAGTAGCCAGTGCTGGCAACTTTTTCCTTACATAAAAAAGTTTCCAGGTTTTCATGAATTTATCATGGTTTCTTCATATTTTTTGGAAGCTGTGATGAGACCCCATGTTATAAGTGCAATAACCCACTCCAGAAAGTGCAGTTATTGGGGATTAATCAACATCCTGGGTGCTGTGAGGGCACTTGGCCTGCAGCCCCATGCCTCTCAACACACCCAGACTGTTGATTAATCCCCAATAACCACATGCCCTGTCATGGGTTATTGCTTACATATCCAGTTTTGATTTAAGTAATAATGCCCGACTGGGTGTGTGTGTCATGCTGGGAAAACATCACACCTCAGGTGGTTGGGCACGAGGCCGCAGGCTGAGTGCGTCCAACAACTGAGGCATGACGTTATCCCAAACGACACACACCCTGGAGGACATTATTGCTATTATACAATGGCTCATTGTTATATATAAAATAAAAAAATAATTTCAAAGAATGTTTTTATTAGTGTGGAAAAATATTTTTGTTTCTTAAGAGGAGATACAAAAAAATAGCATAGGCTCATTCTCATCATCCACAAGCTCATCTGCAGGTTCACAGTGAGGCTGAGACTAGACCCATAATGTTGTACTGATTAACATCACGGGTCTAGCCCAGGACTGACCAATCAGAGTCTAGGATTTTTTCTTGCCATTGTATAATCTGCCTTTTTGTCAGCCTGCCTGACATGGAGTGGAACCTTCCAACTGTAGCTTCTACAAGAAACAAAGCCATCCTGTACTCCCTAAAACGGGCTTTTCTCAAGCAGTTATTCACAGAACTCACTAGGTTTGGGGCAATGCTGGACCTGGTGCTTGCAAACAGGGACATCACAGTGCGCAGTCCACTGGGTACCAGTGTCCCAATTTATAAAATAAGGCTGGATAAATTCCTTGAGGAAGGTAACTTCAGTAGTTGCAGCACTGAGCAGTGGGGGCAGTCATTATGGGCTTATGCCTTCTGCTGTCCTAAATCCATAGTATGAACCATAGTATGAACCAAAGATCACCGAACAGTGTGGTTTAGCATTAAGACAGGAACAGAGGCTTACCACGTGAGGACAGGGGTCCTGAACTTTAGAAGGGTTGATCCTAAAGAAATAGGAGACTGGCTCAGAGACTGCTTTTTTTTGGGGGGGGGATTGTCAGGGAGGAGTGGTGGCACAACAGGCAAAAGTATAGTGGTTATAACTAAAACAAACCCCAAATCAGCTCTTCTGGGAACAGCCAAGCCACAGACAATATAAAATGAGAGCTTCAGAAAGTCTGAGAACAATGACCACACCACTGCACAGACACTAAGGTTTAAAGGTCAAAAACTCAAACATGAGAATGTTTATTCTCACATGCAGCAGCAGTGCAAAAAAGTGTATCAACATTTCACGTGGGAGCACACACTTTATCAAGACACCTGGATAAAGCACACTCTTCCATGCAAAACATTGGCAAACATTTTATGACTGTGCTTGCACTTGCACAAAGTGAACATGTTGCTGTGATAGTGAGTTTTGATAGTTTTGACACTGTCAGTCCAATGCAATCAGTCTGCAAGTGGCTTGACAGTATCAGATCAATTATCACCCAGGCTCATCATGTCACTTTTGTGGGCTTGCTGGGCCAGAACTTCAGGAAGGAAAAATAGGTGTCTTGGAGCACTTGTATAGAGTCAAGGCCAAAAGACTGAACCAGAGCATCATGAAGTTCAATGAAAAGAGCTACTGAAATCAAAGGGTGTCTCTTTTCTTTGATTTGGATAATGCTATCCACCAGGTACAGCTTATCAGCATCATGATCAGCCTGCTGTGGTCCTCCCCCAAGATAAAAAAAAAATCCTTCCTACCCTCTGCCAAGTATCCATCCGACAAACCATTATTTCTCCCTTCCTTCTTAATTTTCTGACACTGGGGTGCCCAATCCCCAGTGCCAGCTAGTTCCCCACACCCTGCCCAAATTCACTGTGCAACACAGGGGCCCACCCCCCTTTGCCACCAAACATAACACTGACACTGGGGTGCTTACTTGCCACTTTCGATTCCTGAAATAAAGAAAACAATCCCTTACAATTTTTTTTCTGTAATTCCACCCTCTGCCAAGTATCCATCCCACCTCCCCATTGCATCCTGTGCCTGTAGAGGTTAAACTGACACTGAGGTGCCCAATCCCCAATGTTGGTATCTACAATAAAGAAAACAATCCCTCGTAGTCTTTTCTTATTTTTTATGCACCCTGTAAAAAAGAAAGGGGTTCATCTATGTTTATTGCTGCTGCTTCTCCCTCCACTGCCATTGCCCTTCCCCCACAAGACCCTTCTCATCACCCCTCCCTTCACCCCCCCATCAATTATTTATCTACTGAGGTCCAATGCCATAATCTTCTCTGGACCAGAGACAGGTCTTCACTCTTCAGTGCTGGACCAGGAACTGAGGAAATCAGATATGTGGTTCAAAGCATTTCACTGCATTTTGAACTCTTTTTTTATGTCAATAAAATTAAAACTCATGACAGGAAAACAAAGAGTTCATAATATATAGGATAGTGTAAGGTTGCCCATAAACAACAATGCTATTCTTATACCGAGTGGTTACTATGATGTCAAGGACCTCAAGAGTGAAGTTCAAGAGGTTCCTCCAATGGCATAGTAACCATGAGGTTTAAGAATAGTGATGTTGTGTATTTGGGCTACCATACACTATTCTATATAGTGTATGGTCCCAAAAACACAGTTGCTTACTTTTTCCTCTGTAGGCAGACCAGCATTATATTCTCACTATGCCTTGATCAAAGGTATGGGAGCTGCCCCAAGAAGTAATCAATAAAAGGCAATTAAAGGTGTTGTTGTCTGTTAGGAGATGATGTTATGAGCAGGCACCAAGGTCCGAATTATGTGGATAGGATAACTGCTATCCAAACAAGGAGAGGCAGGAGTCAACTTAGTATTTCGATGCCCTCAGGGCGTTTATTTGGTACCGGGGTAGACAGACACAGTCACAAGAAGGAGGAGGGGTTACCTGAGAACAATAGGGCAATGGAACAGGGAAATACTTTTATCTACCACTTTTACGGTTATTACTACAAAATTAAACTTTTAGGCCTACTGGCGCTCTTATTCTGATACTAGTTTATACTGTACTTCTATACTCTAAATGAGAATCAGGTTACATAAGCTACTCAACACTGCGTTAGGGTGATCAGCATCACACATTTCCATAAGAATCCAGATATTACAAGAGTCCAGAAATCCAGCGTCTTCGTGTACACCGTCGTTCTTTGTTGGTAGCTACAAGGGAAATAAAACAGAACTGCAGAACCCTAATCTCAATTCCCAGCAAGGACCTAGATAAGGCCACTGAGGTGGTGAGAGGTTTGGTAAACAGACCATATATCTTCGGTGAAAGCCCACTCTCTCCAAGGCTGCCAGAATGTAGAATCAGAGCAACTGGTTCTTGAAATAACACACTGAAACAAAGGGTTCCTCAGCCATAACCCACTTCTAGGGTTGCCAAGGATAAAGAAAGATCAAGATCTGCGTGGCGATGAATCCAATGGAGGACTACCATGACCTGACTGATGCTGGGGCACTCCAAGGGCCAGCTGAACTCAGAAGAAACTCTGACAGGACCAGGAATCATAAGAATCTGAAGAGATGATGGTTGACTCTGCAATCCTAGGATCAGGAACTAACACAAAACAAAGAAATGGTGGACGCGTCCCGGACTGGACTTCGACGGATTCAACTTTCAACGAAAGACCAGGTGGGATGCAGAACAGGTTCTCCAGGATGAGCTCTCTCTTCTATAGAGGGCGACCAACTTTGGGACATCTGGAACAGGAACCATATGGAATGACACTGGCACGGCTGTCGTGATGCATTTCGGCGGACATACTTTCAAGCTGTGAAAACAAGAAAATGGCGGGTACGACTTGTGTGACAGATGACGGACTCGACTTCGGTGGAAAACACAAATGGACGGGATGAGTTGCTAGATGATCTCCCAGGAGTGAAGAATGCTGGAAGGACGTCTTCTTCTGAGTAGAGACTGATTCTGTGTACGTGGTGTTACAGACCACACTAGGAGACTGCAGTGTGATTGAAGATTGAGACTGTCTTCGTACAGTGGTAAACATATTACTGAAGAATGCCCAAAGAACTGTAGAATGGTACAATAATTTGCAGAAGGAGGGCATATTATAACTTCGGGTAATTGTTACTGATAAGGGCCAATGTCCAGGTGCTTAGAGCAATAGTTCAGGTACTTGGACCAATAGTTCAGGTACTTAGGGCAATAGTTCAGGTACTTAGGACAATAGTTCAGGTACTTCAGACAATAGTTCAGGTACTTAGGGCAATAGTTCAGGTACTTAGGACAATAGTTCAGCATAAGCAGTACAGTAATCACAGTAATTTCACATTATAGGCAAATAGAACACTCTCAAATGAACCCCTGTTTCTATAGGTAGGGTATTCTGGAATAGGATCCCTTACTGTACATTGTGGCTAGGGATCCTTTAGTACCACAGGGCTGGCTTGCCCTATTCTGCTAGGCCGGGGCCTCCCTATAGTACCACTAGGCTGGCTTGCCCTGGTCTGCAAGGCCGGGGCCTCCCTTTAGTACCACTAGGCTGGCTTGCCCTGTTCTGCTAGGCTGGGGCCTCCCTATAGTACCACTAGGCTGGCTTGCCCTATTTCGCTAGGCCAGGGCCTCCCTTTAGTACTACTAGGCTGGCTTGCCTTATTCCGCTAGGCCCAGGGCTGCCCTATAGTACCACTAGGCTGGCTTGCCCTATTCTGCTAGGCCGGGGCCTCCCTTTAGTACCTCTAGGCTGGCTTGCCCTATTCTGCTAGGCTGGGGCCTCCAAATAGACCAGGCTTTACTTTGGGCCTAATGCCCTACCTTTACCATGGGCCTGATGCCCTACGTTAGCTTGGGCCTGGTGCCCCACCTTAGATTGGGCCTGGTGCCCCACTTCAAAATAGGCCTGGTGCCCCACTTTGTACTGGGCCTGGTGCCCCATGTTGCTTTGGGCCTGGTGCCCCTCCTTAGATTGGGCCTGGTGCCCCAATTTATAATGGGCCTAATGCCCTACTTATATCTGGGCCTGAATTGCCCTTTTAAATCTGTTGCCCTTTTAAATCTTTCAGGCTCCCTGAGCCTGCTGTCATGTGTAGTGAAACCCCACTCTAAATCCGCCCCTAATCCATATTCATTGAGGCGCTATGCTGGCCTTGCTTCGACCCCTCCGTGGGCATCGTTAGCCTCGCCTCCTAATTAATATTAAAATAGAGGTCCTAATGACCCGATGCCCTGCTGTGCTGGGGCGCCTTCTGCAAGCGCCTGCTGTGCTTTTCCCAAACAAGGCAGTCCTCTTTTAAACACAGGCAGCCAACACTGCGTGTGCTGCCGCCCGACTCTCACTCTGCAGTCCCGGGAGTTAGTTACTGTCAAGGGGAGGCGGGAGGAGAGCTGGCAGTGGGAGGGAAGGATCAGGCAGTGAGAGGAATGGCTCAGAGGGGCCTCTGATGGCCGAAAATGATGCGGCTTGCTTGCTGCCAATGTGGGACCGGTGAAAACTGCTAAAATTACCTTGGGGGACCAAAATAAATAAATGGAGGGCATAAAAGCCCTTAAAGCGCTGGGGAAATGGCGTTGCTTCTTCATGGTGCCCCGATGGCACCACTGACCACAGCACTACAGCAGCAGGAGGGATCTTCAGGCAGTGGAGGCAGAGCAGGCACACAGTTAAATCCTCAGGGATGGCTTTAACCCCCAGGTAAGCCCATTCCTTATCCTTTTGACTTACTGTGTCCTCTCTCCTCAACAGCTGCCCAGGAACTGAACAACTGACCAACTGTGGAATTAAATTTAAAGTTAAACCTGCCTGGGTTCTAGAATGGCTGGACTGGAACGCTGTGCATGAGCCACTCAGCACAACATTCCATCCAGACCATTATGACATATAATGCTTTACAATCTGTCTTTTGACCAGCTGTAAGTGCACAGGGGCACTTTTCTATTATCTATAGTGTTTTCTGTGTATCAGGAGGTTGACTCTTTATTTCTAGGGGCCCCTTAGTACAGTACCCTGCTGCCAATCCCTGCAGCAGGTACCCCGAGCATCTGTGTACTCTGCGTTTATTTATTTATTTATTTATTTTCTGGAATGACCAACTTTGGGGCATTACAGATTTGGGCCCACCTAAAAATACATGTCCCCATGTATTCCCTTAACATTTTATCAAATCTATCATCTTATCAACCTCTAAAATCTTACTTAATACTCTATGAAGTTTTACGTTAATAAAACACTCTTAAAATCTCTAAAATATTCTTAAAACATCTACTATACTGTAAATTTTTGTTTTAAAGATTTACCCTAAAGTGACTTTGTCTGGGAAATTACTTGAATTAGATCTACCTGTTGTACCTAGGTACGAGTTGAGAAGCTTCTGTAATATACCTTCTAGGAGGGATACCTGCGTTCGATCTTTGAGATCAGCAGGGCTGGAAATCAGTAGGTTCTGGAACAATACATTCTCCTTCCAGGAAATACGGTATTTCTGGAGCTAGTACTGGTACACAGTTCGAACAGTCAAGGGAATGCATATACAAAGTACGGGTCCAAGGTTCTGTACACCAATCGGTTGGTGATTCTGGTTTCCACATTTTGTCTTTGGTGGACTCCTGCCTCTCTTTTGCGTGAGGACTGTCCTGTTCTTTAACGATCACAGTTTCTTGGAAAGTGCACGCTTTTAGTAGGTTGCGATGGACAATTTTGGTGCCATGTCCAAATTCTTGTTGGATCTTGTATACTGGCAGTTCAGGGTAAGGTATCTCGATAATGTAATAAGGTTCTGATTCCCACTTTGAAGACAGTTTGCTACATTTCTGGGTCTTCTTCAACATTACCCTTTCTCCAATAAGTAAAGGTGTAGCTTTGGCCTTGATATCGTAGTTTGTTTTCTGCTTCTGCCGTGCTTGTTCCATGTGTCTACCCACAATTTTTCCAGCTTCCTGTAAACATTCTTTATGTTCTTGGACCTAATTTTTTACTGGCTTCTTTCCTTTAGTTTCTTCTGGTGGTACTTCCAGCACTAAGTCCATCGGAAGTCTTCCATGTCATCCAAACATTAAATAATGCGGGGTATAACCCATGGAGCAATAAATCGTATTATTATACAGATATGTGAGTTCAGGAAGTAAAGCTGGCCAGAAGGGACGTTTATATTCTGGTAGAGCTCACAACTTTTCTAGGATAATCTGGTTTGTTCTTTCGCCAAGTCCATTTCCTTGGGGGTGGTAAGCAGTGGTCTTTAACTTATGAGTTCCATACAGAGCACACAGTTCGTGAAAGAGTTGAGATTCGAACAACGTTCCTTGATCTGTTAGGATTTTGTGGGATATCCGTGGGTCATACAAAACATCTCATAAAGGTTTTGGCGATGTAGTTCGAGCAGAGATGTCTTTCACTGCACATGCAACCACGAACTTGGAAAAGTGATCCACCATAGTGAGGATATAAACGTGTCCATTTGAGCTAGGGTCCAACTTCAAATGATCAAGAGCAACTAGTTCCAATGGTGTGTTACTGACTATTGGATGGAGAGGAGCTCTCTGATTCACCTTTTCCTTGCACTTTAAGTTACATGCCAGACATTCCTCACACCATTTTACTATATCATTTTGCATTCCTACCCAATAAAATCGCCTTCTGATGATAGCTTCCGTTTTCTTGTGACCGAAATGTCCTGAGTTGTCATGGTATGTTTCCAACACTACTGAAGCACTGGTCTTTGGAACTACGATTTGAGTTATCTCTGTGTGTGTGGTAGGATCTCTACTCTTCTTAACCAGACAATAATCTTCTATGGTCAAGCGAGTTCTGTGCCTCCAAAGTTTCATAATTTCTGTGGTCAACTTCCTTCTTTCTTTTCTGTTCATGCACTTCTGTTGTGCCACTAGATCTTTCACTTGGCGAACTATAGGGTCTTGGCTTTGTAGTTTTATCCATAGATTCTTTTGATTTGCAATCATGTCATCCACTTCCAGTTGACCTTAAACTTTAAACTCGGGAGCAAGTTGACAGCATGCCTATACAATCGCAGCTGGTATCTGCAGAAAAGGTGGCATTTCTATATTTTCCAGTGGGGTATCATCTATTTCTGATTCTCCATGTTCAGGCATCCAGGACAAGGCATCGGCATTCACATTAGATTTACCAGAGTGATACTTGATGGAAAATTGGTAATTTGCGAGTCGAGAGGCCCACCTTTGCTCGAGGGCTTCTAGCTTTGCAGTATTCAGGTGTGCTAAAGGATTATTGCCCATGAAGACCGTGAAAGGGGTGGCAGCTAAATATTGTTGAAATTTCTCAATGATAGCCCAGACTAGTGCTAAAAATTCCAGTTTAAAAGAGCTATAGCGGGCGTCGTTCCGCTCGAGCCTCTTAATCCTCTGCTTGCGTGAGCTATTACCCTTTCCACACCATTCTGTTCTTGTACAAGTACCACCCAATCCTTTGTTTGCTGGCCGGTGCACAACAGAAAAGGTTTCGCATAGTCTGGATATGCCAATATAGGAGCTTCAGTAAGTATCTTTTTCAAGTGATCGAAAGCCTCTTGTTGCTTAGTACCCCATGTAACCAGGCGATTCTTTGGGACTCTACCTTCTGCTGACCCTCTCAAGAGTTTGTGTAAAGGTACAGCAATCTTTGAGAAATTCTTAATAAATCTTCGGTAGTATCCAACAAATTCCAAGAATTTCCGGACCTCTCTAATGGTGGTAGGAACAGGCCATTTCTTTATGGTTTTGATCTTCTCTGGGTCTGGCACCTCTCCCTCTTCGGAGACTATATATCCCAGATAACTTACTTTGGTCTGCAACAGGTGACATTTGGACGGTTTAATTTTCAGACCGTACTGGATCAACTTTTGGAATACTTCATCCAGGTGATGCAGATGATCTTGATGCGTTTTGGAATATACGATAATACCATCTAAGTACAACAACAGGGTATCAAAATTTCGGCTCCCCGGACAATGTTTCATTAACCTTTGGAAAGTTCCCAGTGCATTACACAAACCAAAAGGCATCCTGGTGAATTCAAATAAACCCATGGGGCTAATGAAAGCTGTTTTCTCCTGATCCTGGGGCACCATAGGAAATTGCCAGTATCCACTGGTCAAATCTAGAGTGGAGAATACGGCTGCTGATTGAAGAGCCATGAGGAAATCCTCTATCTTAGGCAAAGGGTATGCATCTTTATGAGTGATGGCACTTAACTTGTGGTAATCCACACAGAATCGGATCTTACCACCCTTCTTCTTGACCAGAACAATTGGCACTGCCAAGGGCTGTGACTTTCTCTTATCACATTCACCTCTTTCATCTCCTTAATCATTTCTTTGACTTGCTGGTACATAGCTGGTGGAATCGGCCTAAATCTCTCTCTCTGATAGGCGGATGTCCATGGATACTGCTGTGATGTTGTACCCCACGAGCTGACCCAAAATCCAAGGGGTGCTGGCTGAAAGCTTCTTTTTGGTGTAAAACTACTTTCAGAATGTCTGCTCTTTGCTTCATGCTGGTCTTTGTATTGCCAACTTTAATCTCTTGGTCCATTCTGGTCTCTGGTCACTTTCCATCCCATCTTCCGGCACTTTCTCCATTTCTTCCAACCTCGACAATGTCCTGTAAACATACCGTTGTGGATCTGAGCAACCAGCTGGTTCCGGTACAGCTGTACATCATGAGCCTTGTAATTTAGCACTCGGACTGGTATCCTACCTCAGATCACTGTGGCTACAGTCCTAGCCACTATTATTGGCTCTTCCTTATTCATTGGGTAGGGTTCTACTAGGGCGTCATAGTCTTGACCCCTCGGGCCCACCTTTGCTTTGCACCACAAAGTGGTTTCAGTGCCTGGCTTCAAGGTTACTGGTCTAGCATCCGTCATCCTTACTTTACCAATTTCACTCTCAGCAGTGGCGAATCGTTGGTGGCATTGCAAGTTGTAGATGGTCTGTTGCAGGGCATGCTTCTCCACTCGAGGCACGTGTTTGGCTTGCTGCTGGAGGATGCTCACTAATTCGCTGAAGCAATTCTGTAGAACGTTCATCCTGGAATGAGTGGTGGCAGCTGATCACTCTCAATGTCACTCACAATGATGCCTGTGTTACATTGAACATTCTTCCCTAGCTGTACATCGGCTTCCAGGTAGCCTAAATATGGTACTTCATCACCGTTGCTTGCGATCAACTTAACTTAAGATCTAGAATGTGGCTTCAGATCATTGGGCGTCCAGTACCTGCGGAACTCTCTTCCTTGCAAGGTGATGACTTGCGATCCGGTGTCCAATAGTGCCATGAGCTTGATGCCATCGACCTTAACTAGAATCATAGGGCTGTTACCAACAAAACACGACTGATCTAGCGGGACTGCTGGACCTGATCAGCTGCTCTTCGGGGGTCGGTCCTCATCCCCGAAGAATTCCTGTTTATATTTAAGGTGTTATTGACTGGCTGACCACATCTCCTTTCTATATGGCCACTTACACTGCACTGACGACATATGGGCCTTCCTTGGCCATCAGATCGATCTGTGGACTGTCTCTCTTCACTCCTTCTCGAGTGGTTCATTTGGTCATGCTTCCTCTCTTTCTCTGATGGACCAAAGCTTTTCTCGTTCTTCCACCCAGCTTTCCAACTCTGCATCTCTTTATACATTTCTGCCATCTGGTTGGTCAGCATAGCAATCTGCTCCATCAGCTCCAAATCTTGTTGAGCGCCCATCTGTACAGAACATATCGGTGTCTGTAACTTTGGGTCAGGTATCTGCTCATGTTCTGAACACCGGCTCGGGTAGGCAACAGCTTCTCTTCCCGGTTCTCATCTTTGTAAGGACACTTCCTCTGGCTGGAGTCCTAATTGCCAAGAATGGTCTTCTTTCCAAGCCTTGGTAGTGTAGGTTGGCCCTTGAGTTCCCATAGAGATTTGAGGATATGCTGGAGCTTCCTCTCTAGAATGTCCTGAAACAAATATGTGGATGGCTTTCTCTTTAAAATCCAGAAAGTCAACATCAGGGTTCTGTAAATGCAGTATACGTAGTTCTCTTTTCAGGGCCTCACTTTGTACTCCTTCCACAAATTGTTTGACTAGTACTCTATCTGCATCTCGGACTTCTGCTGTGTCTACTCTATCGCTCGTAACAGCTCTTATAGACTCAGTGCAAACTCTCTCAGGGTCTCTTGAGACTTCTGGGTACATGAAAAGAACTTCATTTTGAGGTCAGACACGGTCCTATCATCGAAAATATGCTGTAACCTCTGGAGTATCTGGTCCGCTGTGGCTTTTGCTCCACTCGGCCATGATTGGACTTCACAGTGGGCAGCTCCCTTTAATTGCCCGATTAAAATTTCTAACTTTTGTTGCTCGGGGATTTGATACAACTGGAACATGGCTTGCATCTTTGAATGGAATTCTCCCAGGTTGCTGGTTCCGACCCCATCTTTCTCTCTGGAAAATTGTGGAAGCAATGGCGCTCCAAAGTAGTATGGCATTGTCAGTGGAGATGGGGGGATATTTCCTCTAAGCCCATCTCGGTCTCCTCCTGACAATTCACTACTACACCCTGGCTCCATTGGTGCTTCCTACTAAAACAATCCAACTTTGGACTCCTAGGATAAATTATTTCTATCCTGCCAACTACACCAGAAATTTATGTTGTGCTCTGTTAGGAGATGATGTTATGAGCAGGCACCAAGGTCCGAATTATGTGGTCAGGATAACTGCTATCCAGACAAGGAAAGGCAGGAGTCAACTTAGTATTTTGATGCCCGAAGGGCGTTTATTTGATATCAGGGGTAGACAGACACAGTCACAAGAAGGAGGAGGGGTTGCCCGAGAACAATAGGGCAATGGAACAGGGAAATACTTTTATCTACCACTTTTACGGTTATTACTACAAAAATAAACTTTTAGGCATACTGCCACTCTTATTCTGATACTAGTTTATACTGTACTTCTATACTCTAAATGAGAATCAGGTTACATAAGCTACTCAACACTGCATTATGGTGATCAGCATCACACATTTCCATAAGAGTCCAGATATTACAAGAGTCCAGAGATCAGGCGTCTTCGTGTACACCGTCATTCTTCATTGGTAGCTACAAGGGACATAAAACAGAACTGTAGAACCCTAATCTCAATTCCCAGCAAGGACCTAGAGAAGGACACTGAGGTGGTGAGAGGTTTGGTAAACAGACCATATATCTTCGGCAAAAGCCCACTCTCTCCAAGGCTGCCGGAATGTAGAACCAGAGCAACTGGTTCCTGAAATAACACACTGAAACAAAGGGTTCCTTGGCCAAAATCCACTTCTAGGGTTGCAAGGATGAAGAAAGATCAAGATCTGCATGGCGATGAATCCAATGGAGGACTACCACGACCTGACTGATGCTGCGGCACTCAAGGGCCAGCTGAACTTGGAAGGAACTCTGACAGGACCAGGAACCATAAGAATCTGAAGAGATGATGGCTGACTCTGCAATCCTAGGATCGGAACTAACACAAAACAAAGCAGCGGAGATCGCGCCTCTGGACTGGGCTTCGACAGACTTGACTTTGGCGAATCGACTGCAGGTGGGGCTAGAGAACAGGTTCTCCAGGATGAGCTCTCTCTGTAGAGGGCGACCAACTTTGGGACATCTGGAACAGGAACCATACAGGAACGACACTGGCACAGCTGTCGTGATGCATTTCAGCAGACGTGCTTTCAAGCTGTGAAAACAAGAAAATGGCGGGTACGACTTGTGCGACTGACGACGGACTCGACTTCGGCGGATGACACAAACGGATGGGATGAGTTGAAGGATGATCTCCCAGGAGTGAAGAATGCTGGAAGGACGTCTTCTTCTGAGTAGAGACTGATTCTGCGTACGTGGTGTTACAGACCACACTAGGAGACTGCAGTGTGGTTGAAGATTGAGACTGTCTTCGTACAGTAGTAAACATATTACTGAAGAATGCCAAAGAACTGTGGAATGGTACAATCATTTGCAGAAGGAGGGCAAATTATAACTTCAGGTAATTGTTACTGATAACGGCCAATGTCCAGATACTTAGAGCAATAGTTCAGGTACTTGACCAATAGTTCAGGTACTTAGGACAATAGTTCAGGTGCTTAGGGCAATAGTTTAAGTACTTAGGGCAATAGTTCAGGTACTTCAGGCAATAGTTCAGGTACTTAGGACAATAGATCAGGTACTTCGGACAATAGTTCAGGTAATTAAGGCAATAGTTCAGGTACTTAGGACAATAGTTCAGCATAAGCAGTACAGTAATCACAGTAATTTCACAGTATAGGCAAACAGACCACTCTCAAATGAACCCCTGTTTCTATAGGTAGGGTATTCTGGAATAGGATCCCTTACAGTACGTTGTGGCTAGGGAATCCTTTAGTACCACTAGGCTGGCTTGTCCTATTCCACTAGGCCAGGGCCTCCCTTTAGTACCACTAGGCTGGCTTGCCCTATTCCACTAGGCTGGGGCCTCCCTTTAGTACCACTAGGCTGGCTTACCCTATTCCGATAGGCCGGGGCCTCCCTCTAGACCAGGCTTTACCTCTGGCCTAATGCCCTACCTTTACCTCAGGCCTGATGCCCTAAGTTAGCTTGGGCCTGGTGCCCCACCTTAGATTGGGCCTGGTGCCCCACTTCACAATGGGCCTGGTGCCCCACTTTGTACTGGGCCTGGTGCCCCACGTTGCTTTGGGCCTGGTGCCCCTCCTTAGATTGGGCCTGGTGCCCCAATTTATAATGGGCCTAATGCCCTACTTTATATCTGGGCCTGAATTGCCCTTTTAAATCTGTTGCCCTTTTAAATCTTTCAGGCTCCCTGAGCCTGCTGTCATTATGTAGTGAAACCCCGCCTCTAAATCCGCCCCCTAATCCATATTCATTAGGCCGCTATGCTGGCCTTGCTTTTCGGCCCCTCCCCGTGGGCGTAGCTAGCCCCGCCTCCCTAATTAATATTAAAATAGAGGGTCCTAATGACCCGATGCCCCTGCGGTGCTCGGACGCCTTCTGCAAGCGCCTACTGTGCTTTTCCCAAACAAGGCAGTCCACTTTTAAACACAGGAGGCCAGCACTGCGTGTGCTGCCGCCGACTCTCAGCTCTGCAGTCCCCGGGAGTTAGTTACTGTCAATGGGAGGCGGGAGGAGAGCTGGCAGTGGGAGGGAAGGATCAGGCAGTGAGAGGGATGGCTCAGGGGGGCCTCCGATGGCCAAAAATGATGCGGCTTGCTTGCTGCCAACGTGGGACCGGTGAAAACTGCTAAAATTACCTTGGGGGACCAAAATAAATAAACGGAGGGCATAAAAGCCCTTAAAGTGTGGGGGAAATGGCATTGCTTCTTCATGGTGCCCCGATGGCACCACCAACCACAGCACTACAGCAGCAGGAGGGATCTTCAGGCAGTGGAGGCAGAGCAGGCACACAGCTAAGTCCTCAGGGATGGCTTTAACCCCCAGGTAAGCCCTTTCCTTATCACTTTGACTTACTGTGTCCTCTCTCCTCAACAGCTGCCCAGTAACTGAACAACTGACTAACTGTGGAATTAAATTTAAAGTTAAACCTGCCTGGGTTCTAGAATGGCTGGATTGGAATGCTGTGCATGAGCCACTCAGCACAACATTCCATCCAGACCATTATGACATACAATGCTTTACAATCTGTCTTTTGACCAGCTGTAAGTGCACAGAGGCACTTATCTATTATCTATAGTGTTTTCTGTGTATCAGGAAGTTGACTCTTTATTTCTAGGGGCCAGGGGTGTAGCCAGGCATTTCAGATTTGTACCCCAACCTGCCACACTGCTACCCCCTCCCCCACTGTTGTTCATGCCTGCCCCCCCCATGACTTGGGGCAAGTAAATATATAGTGCAGGGGAATGTTAGCAATTGCATAACCCAGCAGTCTTCTGTGAGTGCTTCTCTCGCTTCCAGTACAATTGAACCAATAGTATAGCTTCTAACTTTGCTGGGGCATTTAAACTCACTGCCCAAGACTTGACACACCCCTACCAGTTGCCACAGTCAATCACTATGCATGCAGACCATGCGGTCCTAATTAAGACCTTCAGCTTCAATGTCCACTGTCCACTCTGCCACCCCCCCCAAAACAATGCTGAAAGAGAAAAGAAAAAACCTGCAAAGTCAAACAAAGGAACTTAAATGTGATGGACTAGAGAGGGCAGAGCGATGCTGGCCAGCTTGTTTGCTACCCCCTGCTACTAAACTTGGTACGCCATGGCTTACTTGGAGTATCAGTAGCTACACCCTTGCTAGGGCCCCTTAGTACAGTACCCTGCTGCCTATCCCTGCAGCAGGTACCCCGAGCAGCTGTGTACTCTGTGTTTATTTATTTATTTTATTTTTTTCTGGAATGACCAACTTTGGGGCATTACAAAGGCCTTGAACAAGTCTGTGGATGACAGAGAATCTCTACAACGGGTGATGTCCCAGTGGGGGAAATTAGAGGTATAGTACCCTTTCACAGAAAGTAAAAAAACACTCCAACCTGAAGGGAAAACTTCTTTTATAACTGTCTTGAATGATTTCACCATCCTCCCTCGTACACACAGCATCACCCACATAATTAAGCCCTTTTTCACCCATCTCAGTAAGACTTGATGCATGGGAACATTATACCTCCCCAGCTTTTAAAAAAATTGCCACCAGGAAAGCTCTCAAGGGCAGCCATTTTGGGTGCCTGATAAAGTTATGAGTGCCATACCAGATTTTACTGAGTTGCAAGGTAAAGGGGTTTGTTTTCCATGGTAGTGTCACCTCAGATAATCCATGGAGCAAATGACCCCTCAGTAAACCCATATCATCCATCTCCCCTTCCAGCTTCTGCCAATCAGGAGTATGCCTCCTTTCAGTAAGGAGGGCAAATTGCAAAGCCCAACAGTACAATTTCAGTTTTGGCAGGGGGCAAACAACCCTTACTAACAGATAACTAACATACTAACATACTAGATGCCAGCAGAGAAGCCCTATTGGTCTATCAATTCTTTCAGGAAGTGGCGGACTTCATCGTCGGCATGGTGTTTGAGTGGTCCAGACTGATGGTTCTGGGTAACTTTAATACCTGGGTCGACGACGAACTCTTGCAATTTGGTCAGCACTTCCTCCAGTTGATGACATCACTAGGCTTTACACAGGTGGTTACCACTGCCACTCATAAACACGGACACTACCTTGACTTAGTCTTCCTCCTAGGGATCGAAACATCAGACTTGGGGATGGAACCAGTTGGGTGGTCCGATCACTACATCATGGGGTTCAGTTTTAGCACCCCCCTTTGTAGGCCTACCTCTGTGGAGATGGTCAAGTACCATCCTTTATGAGATATAAGTTCTCATAGCCTGGTGGTGGTGCTTGACCTATTGTCCCTCCCATTGGCAAGCAATGACCCAGTGATCCTCGTGGTGGCCTATAATTCATCCATCTCAGCAGCTCTGGATTCTATTGCTTCGGTCTCCATTCACCCTCTCTCCCTTCACCCTCAATCCCCATGGTTTAATGGGACTCTGAGGGAGATGTAGAGACTAGGACAAAGGTTAGAGCGTTGCTGGAGGAGGTCCAACCTTGATAACTACCACCGCAGATTGATGTACCATTATCAAGTCTATCAATCTGCAATCACCCATAAGAAGGCAGAATTCCTGTCTGGGGAGATTGCAGCTGCTTAGAATCGACCAACACAGCTTTTCTGTACTGTAGGCAGACTGTGCAACCCAGCCTGTCTGCATGTCTGGAAAGCTTTTTCGCAATTAGAGTGCAATGAACTTTCTTGATTCTTTGCTAATAAGGTGGCTGATATCAGGGCGGTACTTCATCTGATGCACTCTATGGGCATTGCTTTTGATCAGTGTCTGGTCTCTGTGCCTTGGCCTTCCTGGAGTACCTTCAGCAGACTGGATATCATGTGGATCATCCAGGATGTGCACCCTATGTGCTTTAGTTTGCATCCTGGACCAACTTCCCTAATTTTGGGTTGTATTGATGTCATCAGTTCAGTCCTTGCATGGATAGTCTGGTGCTCCTTGGAATCTGGAGAGTTTCCTAGCTCCCTGAAAGAGGCGAAGGTTACACCGCTCTTGAAGAAAGCTACCTTGGACCCAGACTGCCATGCAAACTACAGACCTATCGCTAACCTTCCATTTTTAAGGAAGGTGACTGAGAAAGTAGTGGCGGCACAACTGGAGGACCATTTAACCATCCATGACATCTATGAACCGCTTCAATGCGGTTTTCGAAAAAGACATAGTACAGAGACAGCGCTGGTTCAGGTGCTCAATGATCTCCTTATGGCTAGAGATCAGAAGAACTGTTCCATCTCTGTCCTTCTGGATCTCTCTTCAGTATTTGACACCATGAACCATGGGGTGTTGCTTGGTTGCCAGAGGTACATCTGTGGACTGTCTGGTACGGTTCTCAGGTGGTTTACATCTTTCCTCATGGGTAGAACACAAAGAGTTGTGTCTGAGTTTTTTTCCTCAGACCCTATCTCTCTGTCGTATGGGGTCCCTCAGCGGTCAGTGCTATCACCCATGTTGTTTGCGGTGTACATGCTACCCCTTGGAGATATTGTAAGAAGGTATGGGCTGAGGTTTCACTGCTATGCTGATGATACCCAGCTCCATCTTTCTTTCACACCTGACCACGATGGAGCTCTCTCGATCTTTGATAACTGTCTGAAAGAAATCCAGGAGTGGGTGGATTCCAGCTGGCTGAAGTTGAACTCTGAAAAAACTGAGGTGTTGGTTGTGGACCCAGGTCACCGGATAGGAGGTTGGGGGTTGGTTCACTCTCAGGACTTTTTCCTCTGTGGCATTTCACTCCTGACCTCTGAACAGGTGCATAGCCTGGGGGTAATTTTTGATGAAGGTCTAACCCTGCATTTGCAGGTGTCAGCTGTCATCAAATCTTCCTTTTACCATATTAGGAATATTGCCAGGATTAGGCACCTGGTTCTGTCTGGTGACTTGCCTAAGTTGGTCCACGCCATTGTGTCCTCATGCTTAGATTACTGCAATTCCCTTTACCTAGGCCTTCCTGGGGTTGAAATCTACCTCTTGCAGCTGGTGCAGAACATGGCAGTCCAGCTTTTGATAGGATTTGCTTGGTCCTGTCATATCTTGCTGGTGCTGCATGAACTGCACTGGCTACCAGTACAGTAGTAGATCACCTTTAAAGTTGGTTTTCTGACTTTATAAGCCCTACATGGACTGTACCTGGACTACCTGAAGGAGATCCTCATTCCTTACTGCCCTGGACAATCACTCTGCTTGGCTGACAAGGGGCTGCTAGAGATTCCAAGGGTAGGCTTGAAATCATCATGGGTGAGAGTATTTATGTATGCTGTCCCTACCCTTTGGAATTCTCTACCCTGTCAGTTACGGTAGTTCACAACTGTTTAGGCATTTAAACAAGCTTTAGAAACTTTTTTGTGGTGCCAAGCATTTAATGCCTGATCTTTCTTGATGAATATTTTACTGACATTTTATTATTGTTTTATTTATAATATATTGTCTTCTTTTTTCTGATTCTGTTTTTAAATTGTTAGGCGCCTTGGTCTTGGATAAGGCGCCGTATAAATAAAACATTTATTATTATTATTATTATCAAGTCTGCTTGTGTTTCAGCACCCTGATTGGGTACTGTAGCCCTCTGACTCCTTCCACTGTTACTCCATCCCCCAGTCCTGCCCCCTTCTAGGCAAACCAGCCTCTGCTTCACCCCTTGCCTATACCTGTCCCACCCTCTCTTTAATCCCTCCACCATAGCTGCCTGTAAAGGCTCCCCAGGCAGTTCATTCCAAAGTTCCACCACACTCTCAGTGAAGTGCCTCCTCCTCCTTTCCCCCTAATCCTACCACTCTCAATTTTCCAACTTTACCCTCTGGTGATTCCATCCTCCTTCAGCCAAAAGATCCTATCTCAGCTTACCTTGTTTACTCCCCTGAGGTACTTGAAGAAATCAATCATGTCCCCCCAGTACCTCCTCTCCTCCAGTGAGAACAGGCTGAGCTCCACTAGTCGTTCCTCAAATGTCATATCCCCCAGTCCCCAGATCATTCAGGTTGTTCTCCTCTGAACACTCTCCAGGATTTGGATGTCCCTCCTTAGATGCGGCCTTCAGAACTGCACACAGTACTAAAGGTGTGGTCTAACCAGGCTTTTGTACAGTGGCAAAATCACCTCTCTGTTCCTTGAGGTAATACTCCTATCGATGCATCCCAGCATCCTAGTTGCCCTGACTGTAGCTCTCCAGCACTGTTCTGAATTATTCATGTCAACATCCACCAAGAATCCTAGGTCTCTTTCCCTTGCTGTGGCCTGCAACTCATCCCCCGGATGTACACTTACTTGGGATTTTCTTGCCCTAGGTGTGGCACCTTGCACTTGGAGGAGTTACATTTCAATTTCCAGGTGCAGGACCACCTATCCAGAGTATCCAGGTCCCCTTGCACAGCCAATCTCCCCTCTTCCCCCTCCACCACTGCCTCTAGCTTAGAGTCATCGGCAAAGAGTCATTTTGCACCCGATACCTTCCCTGATATTGGAGATGTAGGTGTTAAACAGCAGCAGCCTCAGGACTGATCCCTGTGGGACTTACCTAGGAGATGAGACCTCCCCTCCAACCACCACCCACTGAGTGTGACCTGAAAGCCAATTTCCAATCCACCTAACCATCAATGGGTCTACCCCATCCCCCCCCCAGATTCTCCCTTAGGCCAATGTGAGGGACTGAATTAAACACCTTGCTGAAGTCCAGGAACAGTAGATCCACTGGTCTATCCCTGTTGAGTGCTGATGTCACCCACTCATAGAACTCTACAAAGTTTGTTTGACATGATCTACCTTGCACAAACCCATGCTACCAGTCATCCAGGTAACTCATCTCCTCCAAGAAACATCCCAGCCTTTCCTTAAGTATGATCTCCATTGCCTTCTCCACCACCAAAGTCAAACTGATGGGTCTATAGTTTGCTGGCTCTTCACTCAATCCATCTTTATGGATGGACATGACATGCACCTGCCTCCAGTCCCTTGGTACCTTCCCCATCTGCAGCAACAAGTTAAAGAGATCAGCCAATGATGCCAAAACATCTGCCAACTCCCTTAGTACTCTGGGATGAATAGCATCAGACCCTGGATATTTATCCTTTTTTAGGGACTTGAGGGCTTCCCACACACGACTGATAGGAATATCAGCATCTGTTCCCTCCCCCCCTTCTGCAGAACCAGCATGTCATCTCACCCATGACATATCCACCCCCAGCAGCTTGTTCTTCAGCAGGTACCCCAATAGTCAGGTCTGCTGCACCTTCTGTGTCCTTCTACCCCTTTTTTGGAAGTTCCCCAGCCTCTAACTGTAAAATAGCTCTCAATATCTTCACCTTCTTCCCCTTTCCCCACATGAATCTAGTCAGGACAGCATTAAGAGATTGAAAGAAAATGTCTGGTACCCATATAGGTAAATTATGGAAGAGGTAGAGACACTTGGGGAGTATATTCACTTTAATGGTATTAATATGCCCAATTAAACTGAAAGGGAGACCCACCCATGTCTCCTAATCTCAGTGGATGGAGTTCAAGAGTTTACCATAATTTTTTAAAATAATACAGGCTTAGGTTTGAAGATGTACATCCCCAAATATTTCAGTGTTTCTACACCTTTCATATTTAGTGTGTTGTTTTCTAAGCCAGTATAAGGTCCAGGCCCACCGGCATAATCTCCCTCTTAAACCATTTGATTTTGTGACTGGAAATGTTACTGTACTCGCTTAAAAATTGATGCATCCCGGAGAGAGCCTGTTCTGAGTTGTAAAGAAATATTAGGAGAACATCAGCAAACAGGGATAGCTTAAAATGTCTATTACCTGATTGAAAGCTTTTAATGAGATTATCTGAATAATATTGCTGCTGCTAAAGGCTTGAGGAATAACACATACAGCAGTGGGGGAAGGGAGCAGCCCTGGCAAGTACCTGGAGTAAGGGGGAATGATTTTGATAGTTTGGCATTGACTAAGGCCTGACCTGTGGGATTCCAATACAGGGTGGATATTCGCCTAAGCATATTGCCTCCCATTCCAACAGTCCAACACTTAACTACAGCCAACATGTACTCCCACTCCACACAGTCAAATGTCTTTTCAGTGTCCAGGACCAAAACTGCTGCTCCAGACCTAGTGCTTCTTACCCACCAGCACCACAAAATATTTAATGCTTTGTGGACATTGTGTTTGCCCTGGCAGCCCTGTATGAATTGCCTTGTCTAGGTGCACAGATAAGCAATAATACCAACATAGTGGGTGGTATTGGGCAATACTGGACAGCCCAGGGGTATAATAAGGCCTGATGCCACAGGCAGAGAACCTTATAGGCCCTGGAAGATCTGGCATTGCCATACCACCCACACTGGAGGGTATTATTATGCTTAGAAAATGGGCTGTGTCATTTCTTAAAGGATTGCAAAAAATACTTATGTAATTCTATAAAAATGAAAACAAATCAATTGTCTCTCCTTTTTTGGTAAAGTAGTCCCTCTACTATGATACTGTTGCTCCAGAGAAAGACGAAAACCATTACTGAAGTGCCTGATCACAGATTGTGGTACATTGTGCATCACACCAAAGTTTGGCTCAAGTGAAAGGTTTTCGGATGGTGGCATTCAGGTATAGCTAGGCAGTTTAGATACATAGGGTTTGTTAGTCATCTTATTTCATTCTGGGAGGTAGCCACTATATGGAAGGCAACTCAGGCAAGCAGCACTTCTGACTTTAGCTGCTGTGAAGAGTCGCACACTGCATGCTTGAAAACTGCAATATCAACCAGCAGTTCCATGCAGCACATCACTCTGATGGCTTCCCTTTTGTTTTCCTACTTTTCATTTAGTATGTGTGGCTAGTCTTTATTTTAAATTCTTGAAAAACTAAGGCATACTGGGGGGGCACATCTCTCACTGGGAGGGGGCTGACTTGCTCGGTCATCTGGTTACCATGAGAAGCAGTTTATTTTTGGGACCAAGCAGGTGGCTGGCTGGAGGAGGAAGGAAGGAGTGCATGGTTGGCTCTTACAGAGTCAGAATCACAGGGCATTGGACAAGAGGCACTGTAATTAAATAAACAAGCATTTGTCAATGCCAAATGTTGTCACACTGGCATTGGCAGTGGCGGAGGTGGAGAGGCATAGCGCTGTGAGTTTGTTAATGTGTCCCAAAAGGTGATTTTGCAAGCTGCGGAAATGCATTTTGGTCAAGCTGTGGAAAGTGGCAGCTGGACTGTTGATAATGAGGTGTGTACAAATGCCAGTGGTGAAAATGTGGCATGAAAATATTGCAGATTGACAAAGTTACAAGGGTGACTGGAAAGTGCACAATGCACGCTTGCAACACAGTCATTGTCTGGACCTTCGCCACCAAATTTTCAACATTTGCATTTTAGGACCTCTGCTGATGAATAGTGTCACTGTCATTTCCTGAAAGTGTCCTGAAAAGTGATTTTGCAGAGTGACCATGCAATTCTGCACTGGATGTGCAAAAACACATTCCATTTCAGCCAGCTGTACTGTTCATAAGGAGGTATGGAAAAGTGGCAATGATGAACAGCTGGAGTCAAAGTATTACAAATTCATAAAGTCACGAGCATGCGTGCAAACTGCGCAACACGCGCTCGTAAAACTCTCACTTTATTGACTTTCATCCCTAAATTTTCAACATAGGCATTTTAGGACATCTGCTAATGAACAGTGTCACTGCCATTTTCATAATGTGTCTCAAACACGGGCTTTCCACAGCGACAGCGCTATTGTGTGCCGGAACTGCGAAAACAGATTTTGATGAGGATGTAAAAAAATGACAGCTGCACTGTTCATTAGGAGGTGTAGAACAATGGCACAAGGAAATGTGGAGTGAAAAATATAAGTTTACAAATTTACGAGAGTGCATGCAAACTGTGCAATGCAAGTTCGTAACACAGTCATTTTATAGAGTACTGTCACCAAATATTCCACACAGGCATTTTAGGACCTCTGCTCATGAACAGTGTCACTGTCATTTTTTGTAATGTGTCCCGAACAGTGATTTCACAGAGCAGCTGCGCTATTCTGTGCCAGAAGTGCGAAAACACATTTCAGCAAGGATGTGAAAAATTACAGCTGTATAGTTTACAAGAAGGTGTGGTAAAATGCCAATGCTGAGAATGTGGCATGAAAATATTGCAAATGAGCTAACTTACAAGAGTGCGTTGCACAGTTTCTATGCACGTTCGTGAAACAGTCATTTTATGGAGTATTGTAACCAAATTTTCTACACTGGCATTTTAGGACCTCTGCTCATGAACAGTGTCACAGTTATTTTTGTAATGTGCCACCAACAGTGATTTCGCACATCGACCATGCTATTTTGCACCAGAAGTGCGAAAACACACTTTAGGCAGGATGTGAAAAATGACAGCTGTACAGTTCACAAGAAGGTGTGGTAAAATGCCAATGTTCAGAATCTGGCATGAAAATAGTGTGAATGTGCTAACTTAGGAGCATGCATTGCGCAGTTGCTACGCAGGCTCGTAAAACAGTCATTTTTTGGATTTTTGCCACCAAACTCGCAACATAGGCTTTTTGAGAGCCCTTCTCATGAACACTGGCACTGTCATTTCATTACTCAGTCACAAAAGATGATTCTATGCAGTCACTGAAAAATCACCTTTCGGGACTGAATAACGCCATGACAGTGCAAGAATTCATGAGACGGGGTCCCAAAAACCCCATGTTGAACATTTGGGGCCAAAATTCACAAAAATGCCAGAGATATGCATTAAAGTTGAAAAACCCCTATTCATTCCATTATACAGCTTACCAGCATTTCTTCATTTCACGGTCGGCTTTGAAGAGTGCAAACGTGTTCCCGGTCCACAGAAGATCATTGTGCCGGACTCTGCAGGTAAGTATGGGGGTGAGAAAGGGTGAGGGATGAGGAGGCAGGGTGAGCAGTGGGTGGGTGCGGTTGGGGAGGGGCATCAAGACTAGGGACCATTTTCATTTTACAGGGAAAAAAATGAAAAACCCATTGTGAACAGTTTTTTTGTAGGGGATTTGGTATGCTGGGTGGGTCTCCAGCATGCCACCTAACTGTTTGGGAAAGTGTCCGTAGCCGACAGTGGATTGGGCACCCTTGTTGACACACAACACGGGGGGGAGGAGGAAGTACTGCCGACAGGGATTAGGCATCCCTGTTGGCACACAAAGCGGTGGGGGGCATGAGCTAAGGGGGATTGGGCCCCCCTGTCAGCACACAAAGAAAGAGGGTCAACATGCTGTTTAATTGCAGTCCAGAGTGGAACAACTTTAGAACAGCTCCAGAAGATATGAAGAAGATCTCCTTCTTGAGATTGACATCTTGTACAAAGGGGGGAGGACACAAGACCAAGCCTAGCAAGTTTCTGCAGAAAATAGTAGATATTGTGCAAGATCTTAAACTGCATTAGTCTAAGTCTGTCCTGCTTAAGAAACTTATGGCAACTCTGCCACAGGAGAGGCTAGTCCAGATCTCCCTGAAAGAGAGAGATCCAAAGGAGACGGAGCATAATTATCAGGGTAGGCCCAGGTGAATAGAACACTGTATATTTTGGATACGGCATGAGGCAGACTTGCCAACTCCGTTAAGGTAATCTGAAAATTGAAATTAGGAAGTGTGGGGGGGGGGGTTGAGCCCATTACTTTAACCAGAAGGTGACGGAACTGGAAAATCTTGAAAATATTTGTACGAGGTATCGAGAACTTACACATAATATCAGCTGAAGAATACCATTGGCTGTTGGGTGACACAAACTCCTCTAAATGGCAATTCCCTATCTGAGAAAGCCATGTGGCTGGGAGAGACTTGCCCTCTAATAAAAACTTGGGACTGCCTATTACAGGTTGCAATAAATCCTTGAAATTCATATATCTCAGAAATGCACACAGCTGAGTATGAATCCTGATAGAGACAGCTACAGGGGAACTACATAGAGACTCTGGTAGGGAACTAGTCTTGGTATATAACAGCGCAGCAGGGGAGAGACTGTGTTTTTTAATGGAGGCAGATTCGACAGCTAACCAAGTTGGAATGTATGTAGCAGCCATGGAGAGCTGGTCCGCAGTCAGCCATCTGAGATATTTTTTGGCCTGGCTGGCCCAATAATATAGCCCGATATGGGGAAGCCTTAAACCTCCTTTGGCCTTCGGGGCCTCTAATTTATGAAATGCCATTCTGGCCTTCTTATCCCCCCCCATATAAAAGCAGAGATCATACCATGCACTTTTTTAACCCAGGACAGGGGAAGCCATATGTTCAACATGTTAAGGGGGTAGAACAGATGAGGGAAAACATTCATTTTGAATAAGTTTATTCTGCTCCATAGAGAGAGGGGGAGTAGGGTCCACCTCCGAAAGTCAAGATCTACTTTATATAGCAGTGCATCAATATTTAGCTGTCTGATCCACGTTGTATTCCTTGTTAAAAGAAGCCCAAGGTATTTAATATAGTCGGACTTCCAGGTGAGTCCAAACACAGTAATATCCTGTTTACAAACCCTATGATTAGGAGGAAAAAACACCCTCTCTCCTACATTAAGTTTATAGTTTGAAACCTTACTGAAATCCTCTATGAGTTTTAGGATAACAGGAATAGATGTGAGTGGATGTGATATCTGCAGCAGCAGGTCATCTGCATCGGCCGCTACTTTAACCATCTGTTCCCTGAGAGAGATACCCAATATACCCTGGGCTCCTGAAAACCTTCTGATAAGCGGCTCTAAATAAATGTTAAAGAGAAGAGGAGATAAAGGACACCCCATCTGGTCCCTACATGTAATTTGAAGGGGTTAGAAATAACCCCATTACATTAGATTCTGGCAGAAGGGAACTTACATAGAGAACTCACCCAGTTCTGGAATTCCTTTGGAAAACCAAAAGCTACCATAGTAACAAATAAGTAATCCCAGTGGACTCTGTCAAACACCTTCTCAGCATCCAACGAGATCAAGACCATTGGATGAGGAGCATCTTTGGATGCCAAGAAGACGTGGGACAGGGTCCTCAGATGGTCAACTGATGATCTCTCTTTCATGAAACCAACCTGATCAGCCCCAATAAGAGAATGAAGTACTGCCTCCACACAGTCAGCTAGTAATTTTGCCAGGATTTTAATATCTTGGTTAAGCAGGGAGATAGGCCTATAGCTTGCTACTTGATCCTGCGGTCTATCTGGTTTGGACAACAGTACTACTAAGGCCTCAAAAAGAGAGGGATCAGACACTTTACCCGAGAGCATAGCCTGGAAAAGCAGCAGCAAAATGGGAATCAATTGCTTTGAGAAAGCCTTATAAAAATTGGGAGTAAACCTGTCAGAGCCCGGAGACTTATCGGATGAGAGAGATTTAATTACTCTTTCAATCTCCCCCTCAGAGATGGGAGACTCCAGAATTATTTGCTGGGATTGTGTAAGAGTTGGCAACTGTAAATCACTTAGATATTCATAAGGTTTTTCCCTAGATGGGCAGTTGACCTTAGGGCCATATAAATCCTGGAAACACTTTGTAAACTCCTCCACTATCTCCAGGGGGTGAGACCGTAAGAGAATTATCACTAAGAGAATGGATAGCAGGAATGAGTCTGGCGGATTCCTGTTGCTTAATATGCAATGCTAGCATTTTGCCCGCCTACTCGCCCTGATCGGTATATACCGCATTTGCTTTCAAAATTGCGAATTTGGCTTGTTCTGTTAACATTGCTAGGTAGGCTTCTCTCAATTTCGTTAAGTCTTGTTTGAATGCCTCAGAGGAAGAAGGAGAAAGATCAGTCTCCATACTCCTAATTTGAGAGAGAAGGTTAGAAATCCCAGATGCCCTCTCCCTCTTCCTTTTTGATGTTATACCAATTATAATCCCCCTTAGATATGCCTTGCAGGCACCCCATATCATGTCCTGCTTCCCCATGCAGTTAGAATTAGAAGCAATAAACTGCTGTATTTGGGATGCTAGATATTGAACCATCTTTGGCTCCTTCAGAATTTGGTTATTCAACTTCCACCTGCCTCCTTTATTTGGCAATGAGGCTAGGGCTATTAGGCAGGTGACCACAAAGTGGTCCGGTGAGGGCCCTGAGACAGTGCTAGAACATATAACCCCTGGTAGCAGGGTTTAAGAAATGAGGATATAATCAATCCTAGAGGAGGTTGTGTGCACCAGAGAAACAAAAGTGTATTCCCTTACATTGGGATGTAATATACGCCATATATCACAAAAAACAATGGAGTCCATCAGGTCCCTAAGGGCTCTTTGTGCCGGAGAGAGACCTTGACGGGATTGACCCGACCTGTCAAGAGCCTGATCAAAAACGAGATTGAAATCACCCCCTATGACCATGGGAGTGTCCAAAAAGGGAGTTAGGGCTTTAATTATCTGAACAAAAATATTAGGAGAATCTACATTAGGGCCATAAATATCTGCAGCTTATCTGTTAGGTAGGAAAATGGGCAGACTAGGTGGGCCAAACGGTCCTTATCTGCTGTCAAATTCTAGGTTTCTATAGATAGCACCCAGGACAATGCCCAGGGTATGCAATCTACCTTTTACAAACAAGAATCTGCCTGAAGGGTCAGATATAACCAGAAAAGGTTTGAACTGAACTAATCTATGTAGAAGGATCATGACCCCTCTACTGTGGGTCGTACCTTCCGCTGCAAACATCTGCCCAATTTGTTGCCGTCTCATCTTTTCAGCCTCCCCCTTGAGTAAGTGCATCTCCTGCAAAAACATAATTGCTGCCTTTAAATGGTTTATATGCTTCAGTATTTTATATTGCTTGGTCTTATGCCTCACCCCCTTAACATTCCAACTGATAAATTGAATGTTTCTGGCCATCACTCATGTTGCCAATTCGGAATCCTCCAAAGCACACATATATATCTATATTCCATCTATAGTGCTCTAAACATAATATGCGCTGGCTTGTTCTACCCTCCCCCCAATTCTGACTCCACCAGATCCATTCCCCCAGCCACACCCCAAAACCCCCACCCAAAACACTCCGTAAACCCTAACCCACTCTCCTCCCACCCTCCCATATTTTACATGGTACATGATGTCCAGCAAACTGAAAGCTCCCTCCCCAACCACCCCACCCTCACAAAACAGACATTAGGAACAAAATTACCCCTCAGCAATCAAAACATTCCAACAGAATTGCTTATTCTCAGCATTAATAGCCTGACAATACCCCTAGATGATACCGGGGGATTGGCTATACCATCCCTTTAGAAAAAGCAATCCTCCCTATAATAATCCCACGAGCCATAAAATAACATGGCCCGCAGAGTGTGAGGGATAAAACACAAAGGTGTTGTGTGTCAGGATTAGTCTCAGAAGCCCTCTTGTGGTGCAGCCCCTCAACATCAGTGCTTAATGACTAAGGGCAGGCAGTACATGGCTACCCGCTGCGGTATGGGGGAGAACTGAAAGGCCCAGAATCGCTGTCTAGAGCACATTTTTAAATCAAAACCAGTGGCCATCACAATTTAAAAGGGAGATTTAAAAAAGGAAAAAGAAAAATGGGAATCCTCCAGAGACAACACTTAAGCATGGTTGTAGAGAAGGGGCAAACCAGAGCCCAGTAAGGGCGTACAAAACCCTGGCATTCTCATCTATCCTTAAGTACGGGATCTCCCTTGATATACGGACTACCCTTGTTTATTGCCCAGTAATAGCAGGGACCGTGAGGAGGAGTGAAATCTGAGAAAAGAAAAACAGCCTATGTTAGCAAGGCTAGGGAGAGATTGCCAGAGAAGTCTCATATTAAGATCTCAGAAAGGGAAGCATTGCCCCCCCCCCCATTACCATGAGATCAGGTCAACACTCCTGGGAAACAGGATTACCAGAACTAACAAACTGGGTCTTAACATAGGAACAATGATCCCACTCAGGTGCTTATTAAATGAAACCAAAAAAACACATATGAGCCTGCTAACACCTGGCTCGTGAACCAAAGCTGAAACAGAGATAAACCAGAATGAGAAATGTGAGTCTACAATGTATCAAAAAGTCCTGAAGATGAAGACCAGATCAGGAACAAAATGTCCGTTTTATATCAGGAGGACCCCAATCAAGAGCTGTAATGGAAAGATAGGTAACCAGTTACACAGTTTGTCGGCGGCCTGGCCCTGGGAGTATTGTAGACAGATATGATTTACTGCAAATAGGCAGCTCCACCAAATGGAAACTCGGCATGACTCTCTACGCCAGATTTATTCTCATACAGGCTTGAATAGATCAGAAAATGCTTCTTTGAGCCCAGCAGATGCCATCTCCATCTTCTCATAGGTCACCCAAGAGCCATTTATACAAACTTGAAGCCTTGCAGGAAAACCCATGCGGAACTTAATTCCCAGGGCGATCAGCTTGAGAACCACTTTATGAAATGTAGCTCTTTTCTGGCATACAGATAAGGGCAGATCTTGTGCCACCCTCAGCTTTTAACCTTCCCATTGTAAATTTTGCACCTCTTTAACTTTGTATAAGAAGTGTTGTCACTCCTGGAAATTCAGAAAACAAAATATGAATGCCCTAGGGGGAGCTCCGGCCAAGGGAGGGGGGCGTAGTGCCCGATGAGCCCTTTCTATGATGTAGCTAGCACCGAAAGGGGAAGAGTCTGCCACCTTTTTCACAAACTTTTTAATAAACTTTATGAGGTCTGAGCCCTCTTCACCCTCTGGCAAGCCAATTATTACAGTGACTGTGCCCCTCCAGGTCTTCCACCTTATTCTCCATTTTCACTGGCCTTTGCCTCAGGGTCACCAACTCCAGATCAGCTTTATCCTGCTTCTTTTCAACAGGTCGTATACATACTTCATTGTCAGCAGTTTTCTTAGAAAGATCCTCCAGGGTATTAGAAATGCTTTTGATTTCCCCTGCCATATTCTGCATCTCAGCCTTAAAAGGCTGATGCTCCTCTAGAAACCTTGAGAGGGTAAGAAGATCTGTATCAGGACACTCAGCGGTAACAGGCAGCAAGGGTTGCGAGGGGGAGGCCCTGGCTTTCTTAAAGGCCTTCTTGGGTGTTGCAGGAGATGTGTGTTTTGGGGTGATTTTCGGCATCTTCTTATCCAGCGATGCCCCGTAGAGAAAGCAGGAGTGCTCATAAAGGTGGTAGGCAGGCAGTCTTCTGTAAAAGGCACTGAAGAACAGGATTTTGAAGAGCAAATAATTGGCAGTAGGTCGGAGTGGGTAGAGAGGCGTCTTACCCAGCGCACCGCATCACGTGACTCTCCAGTTCCCTTATTTTCATAATCAAGGCCAATTACAAGAATGGTCCAAATTTTAATTAACTAAGGAGCTGTTAAAGTCATAAAGTTAAAGGACCAAGGAAATATATTTATTTGAAAGTTAAAACACTTGATAAACCTTTAAACTGCAATGTACCCTCTAAAGATTTGTCTCTTCAGCATTGCCATACCTTTTGAAAATAAATATGTACCTGGAGAATGACGTCTTTTATAGTGTCCATCCATTATTCACACTTGTAGCATTTTCCAGTAAACTCTTGAGACTTAGACTAAGGTTTAAGTTGAAGCAGAGCATTCCTCAGAACTTTTTTCAGTACAGTAAGGAAAAACCAGTGCAACTTTACAAAGCTCTCACCAAAAACAGAGTCACTATGGAACTCCGGAGCAATTTCTGCTGCCCCAGTCCCTACTCTGAACCATAACACTGGATTTCTTGTTTATATTGCCATTAGAGATCTGAGGAAATGAAGAGAGAAAATCGCTCATCTGAGAATAATAACAAATTTCAGAGCAAAGTGGAACCCCCATTTCTCCTGCCAACAACAGCATACCTGCAATAAAAATAACAAGCATTTGTCAATGTTGAACGTTCACTTGCAGGTATTTGCAGTAGTATTTAGCACTTGGACATGGCTTAAAAAAATCAGTGACAAAGAAGTACAAGCATTTTTCAATGCCGAATGTTGCTTTTTTCTATGTGCTGTTTAGGTATTTGGAAGTCATTGGAGTGCAAATATTGAAAAATTGCGAACTTCGGTGCGTAGGAACTGTGCAACGCACGTCCGTAAAACAGTCATTTTTAGGAATCTTTTCACCAAATTCTCAACATAGCCATTTTAAGACCTCTGCTAATGAACAGTGTCACTGTGATTTTCTTAATGTGTCCCACACATTGATTTCGCACACCGACTGCGCTATTGCACTATGAAGGGAAACATATTTTAAGGCAGGATGTGAAAAATGACAGCTGTACTGCTCATAAGGAGGGTGTGGTAAAATGGCAATGTTGAAAATCTGAGTGAAAATATTGAAAATTCAGAATTGACGAAAGCGCATGCATTAACCGCGCAACGACGTCGTAGAAACAGTAATTTTTAAGACTTTTTCACTAAATTTTCAACATAGCCAATTTAAGACCTCTGCTCATGAACAGTGTCACTGTGATTTTCTTAATGTGTCTCATACATTGATTTCCATACTGACTGCACCATTGTAGCACTACATGGGCGGAAACACATTTTGGGTGAGATGTGAAAATGACAGCTGTACTACTCATAAGAAGGTGTGGTAAAATGGCAATGTTGAAAATCTGGGTGGAAATATTGAAGATTTGCAAACCTAGGAGCATGCGTCTCGAACTGCATAATGCAGCTTGTAAAACAGTCATTTTTGGAATTTTGCACCAAATTTTCAACATGGGATTTTTGGGACCCTTTCATGACGATAAACACCAGCCGCGAGGCTCAGGCTCACAGGGTGATTTCACAGTGACTGCGAAATCACCCTTCGGGCCTGAATAACGCCATGACAGTGACATCATTCATGAGAAGGAGTCCCAAAAACCCCATGTTGAAAATTTGGTGCAAAATAAAAAAAAAATGCCTGAGATATGCAATAAAGTTGAAAACCCCTATCTAGTCTATTATACAGCTTACCGGCATTTCCTCAGTTCGCGGTCGGCTTTGAAGAGTGCAGACGTGTTCCTGATCCACCGATGATCGTTGCGCTGTGCTCCGGAGGTAAGTATGGGGTGGGGGGTGTGGGGAGGCAGGGTGCACAGTGGGTGGGTGTGGGTTGTGGGAGGGGCAGGGGAGACTTCTGGGCAGTTTTAATTTACATTTTTTTTTTTACAATTGCAATTGACTACACAGGGGCGTTTGCCACGCTGGGGTGGGCTCCCAGCGTGGCAGAAGATGGCTGGGGGGGCCATGGAGCTGACAGGGGATTGGGCACCCCCATCAGCAGATGATGCAGGATGTTTGCCACGCTGGGGTGGGCTTCCAGCATGGCAGCAAAGATTTTGGGGGGGGGCGGCGTGATGCAGTGCTGTGTATGACAGCAGTGGTTTTCTTTGAAGAGAAGACCACCGCTGTTATACACAGCACCGTGTCAAATTGGTGCAGGACTGCCACGCCTGCTCAGTGGAGCAGGGGATTGCAGGGAAGGGGCACACCTCCAAAGTGTCCCATTCTCCCAAGATGTTCCTTGCACATGCATGCAAGCGAATGTAAAAATGCATATAAGAACATGCTGTGCTTTCCAAATAGATGAATCTCATGCTAACTTTCTTCAGCCTGGGTGGGTCAGTCTTTGCTGTCTTTCTTTCTCCTGATTCCTTCTCCTCTGCTCTCCTCTCCTCTCCTCATATCTCCAGAGTCTTCATCAGAAATCTCTTTCTGGAGCAGTGTATTCAGTCAGTCTAAGACAACACTAAGAACTGGCAGCTGACCCAAAAAATAGTTTAGTCATTAACCTGACTTTAACAATAAAGTAAGAAATAGCAAGACACAGATTGCAGCAGCCAAAAATCAGCAAAAGTAGATATAATTAAATGAGTCACCACTATATAAAAAATATATTAGCATAAATTGTGGTGGCAAAGTGAGGAGCAGAGTGGCAGCTCAGTCATCTTGCTGCTCTGCCCCCTTCCAGAGCGTTGCTTAAAGTCAGCCTAGATAGACATAGGAGTGTATTAGAAAACAGGTATGAGGAGGGAGGGTTGCTGGAGAACAGTTAGGGTCTGTGGAGACAGTTTAGGCAGGGAAAATCTCAGCAGACTAGGTGGGACAAGCAGTCCTCTTCTCCTGATCCACTTTGTGTTTTTATGATTCCCTCTGCTTTCATTCACCTTGTGACTCCAGTGGACGGGAACATAATAGGAAGCAAGTAGAAATGCAAATAGAATAATGGTTCTGGAATGGAAATGTCCCTGGATGTGCCCAGAATGCACTAACCAGTTATTAGATACTCGGTGGTTCTCGTGTTTCTGGGTGCATTCTGGTTGTGATTTTGATTCTGGATGCTGTTTGGGACATGAACATGGACTTTTCCATTTGTTGTACAGTATTTTAGCTGTTTCCAGTGTTCCCCATTCAGAGCTGATCCAAACACTCAGTTCTGGAATCATTTAGGATTTTACCTATGACTGCCCCACTCTGAAGCAGTACAAGCGTCTCTAGGTGAACAAAAGCTCAGGTCAACTCTCAGGTAGGGTAGTTTACAGGAGCCCTAATCTTCAGTCACCTGGTGTGGCAACATGGGGGAATCTCTTTGAGTGTGAGCTCTGATTTTGAATTAGCCATTCTGGTAAGACAACATGGAAAGGATTCAAAATGGGCCCGATTCTTGATCCACTGACTGCCACCCAGAACAGTGGTACAGGGATCTCTGAGTGAGTGACTGCCTGTTAGGGATAACTGTGCCCAGAGTCACTGTAAAAGGGGGAGGTATGTACATTTTTCTGTTACATTTATTTAAAGATTAAGTTTAGATATTTACTTTGTTTCTGCTTTTTTTTTAAACTGAACTGTGCTGTTGAGTTTGACAGATGGAGTGGTAAGTGGCTGTAAGATACTCATATTATAGCCCATTTTAAAGAGAAATACAATCGTTTGTTCATGAACTTATCGTAAAACTGAAATCAATCTCTGTTTGACCAAGACCTTGACATCCAGTGCAATGTTCAGTGTTCAACAAATGTTACAGAGACTAGAACAATTTAAATTGAAGAACGTGCAGCTTTCAGTGTACATTTTGAGAGATTACCACATATAAAACAAACTCTGGTCAGAGTCAAAACAGCTGCTATACTGATTTAACAGTGATCAGTTGGAGTCAAATAGTACTTTGAACTCTCACTGTTGGTAACAGCATACGTCCACAGTACTTGTGCATGCAAAGTAAGCGGTAATCATGCATGTGCAATGTGGTCATGATGGCAATCTTGGGCATGGTGGGCTCTTTTTTTTCAGCTGCAATTCCAGAAGTGAAGTGGAAGTGATGGCGATCAATAAAATAATGCGGTCATGGAGGGGTTGGGCTAGTGCAGCTGTGGAGGGAAAGGGCAGTGGCGGAACAACAGAACAGCACTGACCACACCACTGTGGATGGCTACAGTGGTGGAAACTGGTCACATGCTCCTAGAATCCCTTTTCTCTCTCCAAGCAAAATACCAGTATGGTTCCACCCATGCAGTAATAAAAACAGAAAATTGTCCTTTTCTAGCAGTCAGCCCAGCCATCAACCTGTGTACAACATGTTCTTACAATTGTCCTTGCAGCAGATGTTTCGGTACAGAAAATATTTACTCCAGCTCTGCATCAAGTCTCAAGAAAAGATAAGTGAAGGGGTAATGGAGAGTAAAAGAGGGAGTTGGGGGCTCCAAACAGCACAGCATTAATTTGTGGGACTTTCTTTGGCTTGGAGAAGTGGCAGAATCTAAGAAACTGAAGGTCAATAGAAGTACAGTGGTAGTCATAGAAAAGTTTTGCAGTACTGAGGTATACCTAGGTATACTGATGCAGAATGAGGCAGGATCACATTACAGTCAATGCAAATTACCTTAGTGGTACCTCGACGTACCTTGAGGTAGGAAACGTTTTGACAACTACCAATGTATATCAGTTTAGTAGCTGTTTGTATCTGATACAGTGTCTTGATGTCAAAACTCCTTCGCTTATATAGTCATTGTTTAGAAAAGCATTTTCTAAGATTTTCTGCTAAGCTGGTATGTTTAGGATACTCAATGCAAGTTGTGTCTTCAGCTGCTAAATTTAAATACTGTTCCAGATCCTCTGCTTTTCTTACATGCTCCCCACTCACCCAGCCACCCCATTTGAACAGAGATACCAAAAACATTTACCACTATCTGGAACATTCACTTTCCTACAAAAGTAATTATAGTACATCTTGACACTTCCTCTGAAGAAGGAGTAGTGTGCATCAACAAGTAGAGAGTAGTTGGTAACATCTGACATGTAGTTCATCTGTTGTTATTGTCTTAATGCAAATACATTGGCACTTTTCAGAAAAGTTAACACTTGGTACTAACAAAACTATTATGGATAAAAATATTTCAGTGTCACTACTCTTCTTTTTAATTGATGGTTTGAGTGCTGATTAAGCATTAGTAGCAGCAACAATAGACATGATATTGCAACCCAAATTAGTTATTTAAAACACCCTGAAAGTGCTGTACTAAATTCCATACACTGCGTATCTCAAAATCTAATGCAAGTAAAACTGCAGCAGTTTGGAGGAAGAGTTGAGTTTTTTTGCAGTTAATTTTAAACCCTTTTTCATGAAAACACACTACCTTTTGGCACCTTGTAGTACTTTTGGTACTTTTGATTTTTGTTTACATTTTTTGTGCCTTGGAGGTAAGGCTGAGTGAATGTGAAAACTGGTGACTTTGTGATGTGATTCTGACCCCATAACTTTAGTTTGGCTTCAACATTTGAACCATATACCCTTTGGGTCCTTGGTGTTCAAGTTTAGCAGGCTACACATAGATTAAGTTTTATTCCTCCATCTCTTCTTACTCTCTCCATTCAGTGCCAACCTTTTTCACCCTCTCTTGGTCCTCCAGTAAGATCTTTTTTTAAAACTTAGTCAGCACTTAACACAATGTCAGGTGACATAAATATTTCTTTGTAAATTAAATGCCTGGGGAGTGGGATGGTTGGGAATGACCAGGAAGGGTGAAGGGCTGGCCATAGGACCAACTCTGTCTACCTGGGAAGGGTTAGAGTGTTTTTCTACATTAACTTGCAGAATGCCAAAAGTGATTGTGGAGTGGTCTAGAAGTTTGACTGGGCCAAATTAAAGGTAAAATTGTCAAATTTCAGCACATTTAGCAAATACAAATTCCACCTTGGCTCTTCCCAACTTGGCGGTGACCAGTTTGGCAGTCTACTTTCTTGTTTCCTAGCATGACCTGCTTACCATATACGTGCCTTCATGGCTAAGATTATGGTTCCCTCTGCCTCTGCAGGGAGTAACTATTTAGAGCATAGATCCCTTTGTGGGATGGGCCAAAGTATTGAACAGCATGCCCTCCTACCATGTTATTCCCTTTTCCTGTTCTCAGGAGCCACAAAAGCTATGTAATTGCTTGCAGCTATTATGCAGTGGCCCCCATTTCCTTTCTTGCATATCCACAGAATGGGAGGGGGTCAATACACACATCAGAGCCTTTCCTAGGCTCACCACATGAGTTGTTGTGGGAGTGACAAGGTGTTATCTCCCTCCAAGGAGGAGAATGTGCTGCTCTTGGCTGAATCACTGCCCTTAGAAATAGGCCTGGGTTTGTTCTTGAAGCTGGCTTGCCTGAATGGTTGTGTGCTGGACTGTACGGGAAGAAGGTCTGCCATCATTGTCAGCACTTCTTTCATCCAGCTTAATAACAGTTTGAACTGCCTTTTTCAGGATATATTGTACATTAACAAATATGTCTTTTTGAGTTCTGTGGGGAACATTGCTCCGGAAATTAACTCTTAATCATTTTGTTCTGCTATTTGTTTTAGGATTCTGTGGAAGACCAATGCCAGATGATCAGATTACAAAACATGAACAAAGCAGGAAAAACATGTTGTTTAAGCTGGAAATTAAAGTTTTTTATCTTTGTCACAGTGTTTATGGGCACCTTGGTGATACCTATGTTTTTTAAGCTTTCAGTCACATGTGACATAGTATACAAGAAGATTAGCAGAACTCCACATCTTAAAGTGTACAACGAGACTACTAAACCATTGGATACAGATATACAAGTGGCTTTTTCAGTAATGAAGGACATCAGAAATGATGAAGGTATGTGGACTATAAACTCCCTGAACCGACTGGGCAACCAGATGGGGGCATATGCAACATTATTTGCTCTGGCAAGATTAAACAGACGTCAAGCATATATACTCCCAAAGATGCATGACTACTTGGCTCCATATTTCAGGATCACATTGCCCACAGTCAGCATGGATGTGGCCAACAGTATTAACTGGACAAAAATCTGGCTTCATAATTGGATGGCTCCAGAGTACAAGAACATCACAGGAAAGTATGTTCAAATAACTGGATGCCCTTTCTCATGGACCTTCTATAACCATATTTGAGATGAGATTCGCAGGGAATTCACCTTTCATGACCATATCAAGCAGAAAGCAAACAGCTATCTTCAGAAAATCAAAGGTGATCGCAAAAACGTGACCTTCATTGGTGTCCATGTTCATAGAGGAGATTATGTCCAGGTCATGCAGAAAACATGGAAAGGAGTGATAGCTGACAAGGCCTACTTAGAGAAGGCAATGTCCTACTTCCGAACTAAATACCAAGATGTTATTTTTGTGGTGACCAGCAACGGTATGGACTGGTGTAAGAAAAATATTGATGATTCTAAAGGTGATGTCTACTTTTCAGGTGATGGAAATGAGGCATCTCCTGGAAATGACTTTGCCATTCTTGCTCACTGCAATCACACAATCATGACAGTTGGGACTTTTGGTTTCTTTGCTGGTTATCTGGCCGGTGGAGAGACCATTTACCTCAGCAACTTCACGCTTCCTGAGTCCGACTTACTGAAGAATTTCAAGGAAGAAGCTGCCTTCCTTCCTGAGTGGAAGGGCATAGCAGCTGACCTTTCACCTTTTGTCAGTCCTCACAAACTATGAAACATTGTTTTGAGCATGCTCATCTATCTGTGGTGCTGGAGAAAGGAAAACAGCACATTGTGAGTTCTTTGGGACCTCAATGTGAGTTTTAAAAGAACATTTTAGCTTCCTGGTTTTCTTACCACTCAAAAGTTTAGACAGATGTGCAATCCATTTATCCCAAAAAACCATTTACCTCAGCAACTTCACGCTTCCTGAGTCCGACTTACTGAAGAATTTCAAGGAAGAAGCTGCCTTCCTTCCTGAGTGGAAGGGCATAGCAGCTGACCTTTCACCTTTTGTCAGTCCTCACAAACTATGAAACATTGTTTTGAGCATGCTCATCTATCTGTGGTGCTGGCGAAAGGAAAACAGCACATTGTGAGTTCTTTGGGACCTCAATGTGAGTTTTAAAAGAACATTTTAGCTTCCTGGTTTTCTTACCACTCAAAAGTTTAGACAGATGTGCAATCCATTTATCCCAAAAATATGGTAACCCTTATAACTTAAAAAAATATATTGGATCCCAGCCATTGACCCTTGGGCATGTTTCATTGCTTGGGTACCCAATGTTTACTTTTTTATATATACATAGTGTTGATAAGCTGCTAGTCTGACAACACATTGGGTGCTTCCACATCTCTTATTTTAACATAAAGGGTTTCTGATTGAGGATTTATCTAGGAAGCCATCTTTGGTATTATAATGACTCTCCAACAAGCATTTTAATAACCTTTCTTGCTCCTTCCATTTTTGATTCTTTGATGTCTTGATTCCAGTTGTGCCCCTTAAGGCACTTAAATAATAATCTAATTTTAAACCCTAACAGCATGTTTAAATTGCAAAGAAAGAGCTATTGTGCATGTTAATATTGCTGCTGAGTCCACAATAATGGATGTACAGAATGAGTGGTTGCACATGCATTTGTATGGTATGAAAACTATGACCAAAGGTCACAACTCTGATACCCTGAGGATGTAAGTGAAACCACTCCTAAAATCATAAGAGTGGTCTTGATGACCATACTAATAAATTATTGATCCAGACTGGTAAATAATATATAAACATTTTCATACAGTTTTGATGAACTTGCTAGTTTCGGGGGCAGCTGTTGTGACACACTCTTCACAAAATAAGAATGTCTGACATGCAGGCAAGAGGCACTCCAATTAGTTGGGTGAGTTCCCTCAATCGATTATGGTTCAACCTGAAATTAATTTCTTAGGAAAGTGTTATTGAAATAGGTCTTGACTTTTAACATACAATAAGGTATAATTCTTTCTTTCTTTCTTTCTTTCTTTCTTTCTTTCTTTCTTTCTTTCTTTCTTTCTTTCTTTCTTTCTTTCTTAGGTACACTGAACCATAGAATGTGTATAGGTGTGACCTAGAGGAGAGGATACAGCAGGAAGTCAGACAAGCTTTCTAGCAAGATGGATTAGCTTAGATATCCCAATAAACAGCTCTGAGCACTTAGATCTGGAGAATAAATTCCAGCATGGAAAGCTCTTAATATTGTTGGGTTGTTGCAGGCCACCAAAGATGTCCCTGTTAATGATTTTGAATTAGCATGTGGCACTTTATCCATTTGTTGACACTACCAAGCTTTTGTTTTTTAGGAGAGTTCAACATGGACTGGGGGAATCAAAAAAAGCTGAAGCATGGACTGTGGCTCTAAAATCAGGTTTAGAGGGATTAATATAGGAGTCCACACATGTTATACCAAATAACCCTAATGAGTCAAACTGTACTGATTTAATAGTTACTAACCATAGTCATTTGTATAAAGATGCTGGGATGATAAAGGATTTTGCAAATGATCACAACACCATTTATTGTAGTAGGGGGTTAATTGAATGTAAGTGGGCCACCTAAAATACTTCAGCATACACCCTAAAAATCCTTTGACTATTTTGTATTTAATGCATAGCTAGATGTGATAAATGGGATTAGCAAAGGATTATCTCTACTTTAGAAGAATAATGTCCAGGAAAACAGGTGTGCTCCATGGCAGTTGGGATCCGGTGCACATTTCGGGGTTGTTAGCCCCAATACGACGAATGCAAACAGTTCAAAGGAATTGCCAAGCAGTCATGGGCAAAAGTAGGTCCAAAGTAAAGAAGAATCACTCTGAATTAAATTTAAACAGTTACAGTTGTATTACCTGCAAGTACCACAAGTGAAAATAATGGTGTGAAGCTAAGAGTAACCACACTAACACTCCTGTGCTTCAAAAGTAGTCTTCCTTATGGGGTGAAGTTAATTTGACCTACTCTTTTCTTTTATACATGTAAGGTACAACACTGCCATCTACATAAAATTTAAACATTTACTATACTGAAAATCAGTAGCTGAAGGGAGTTTCGAACCTGTGACAAAAAAATCAATTTTTACAAAAAATAAGTAGCCAAAGTAAACTAATGCTACAAAAAACATAAAAAGGCAATGAATGTATATATAACTATATTAACCCAAAAATTAGAATCATATTGCTGCATAACAATACGTACTCTAAGAAATTAAACTTATAGTGATAGACTCAAAAACTTGGGCCTGCATAGTTTGGAGTTGAGAAGACAGAGGGAGGACATGCTACCCTTCTATAATAAAGCAAATGATTCTAAAGTTATAATAGAATTGAACATTCCCTACAAAGAGGATAACATCAATCTGAGAGGGCATCAATTACAAATTAAAAGTAGTAGATTTAAAACTACTGACAGAAAATACTTCTATACAATATGTTTATCAAATTTATGGAATAGACTTCCTTTCTATGTAATTAGTAGCAGTAGTAAAGAGCAATTTAAAAATAATCCGGACAAACATATAGCAACAGAGGCAAATTTAAATTATTACACTCTGTCTTAACAGGAGCTATACATTTGGACTTCAGTCTTTTTATTCTCCTTAGAATTATGTGAACTAAATGAATAATTAAGCAATAAGACATGACCGAGGGTTATGTTAATGGTCTGTTAATCACCTTCTAGGGGTGTACTGTGGCACGAGGTGTAGCCGAGTGTCACATGCCCCTAGAAGGTGATTAACTGACCATTACTATAATCCCTGGGAGTGCCTTATTGCTATTATAATAAAAAATGTTTTTAAACAGTGTTAAACCTTGTTCAGCATATGGCTAAGCTCTACATGTATGTTAATAAAAGATTAACATAAGGCTGTTAGAATGTTTGCAGCCAATCAGAAAGCTCCATTTATTAGATCCTTTTTATAATACAACATACCATAACAGTCAAAGTTATCCATCCCATGTATTTTAACTAGAATGAATAAAGCTAACAGTTGGTGATAACTTTATGTACACTAAATCCCACAAGGATGAAGTACAACTCTGCAGAATTCTGCAGTAGAGTTACTGCAGCAAATAATGCAGTTTTAATAGGAGTTAATCCCTTTTGTCATACAGAAAACATGTGACACTAGGCAAAGGGATAAATATAAAACTACAAATAGGTAGAGAAGAGAAGCAATGAAAATCAACCAGAGGATCAGGACAAGTGATTACCCCCCTATGTAAGTAATCTGTATTCCTGGGGCCAGGGGATTGACAAGTCCAAAATCTCAATGAGCCAGGAAGATGCAAACTGGAAAATAAAGAAAAACAAAACACTCAGAGTGGGTCAGTTCCTTAGCAATGTCAAAACCTTACTTTCTGAGAAACAGCTTCAAATCCTAATCAACATTACACCTCTTTGGGTGCAATGTTCTTAAAGAAAACATCAAGAACTTTCCCTCTGCAGCAATTTATTCAGTGCCCCCCCAACCCGGGTTCCTAGCCACAAGCCTTAAAATCATAAACACCGTACCTCTTAGTTTTTATCATGTTTCTCAGTGTTACTTCAGTCTTTCCAGAGAGCCATTAAACAGGCCTGCTTTAATGTTATATATATGTTCTTGTATATGTTGTCTCAAATGTTTCACAGTACATCCAATGTAAAAAAGATTGCATGGGCACTAAATTGCATAAACTACACGTGAACTGCTGCAATTGAAAAAGCTCCTGATTTTGACATTTCAATTGTACCATCTAAACAAAAATGTTATTTTGTCAGCAATAGTTACAGATGCTGTTTTTTTCTGCATCTAAACATCCCCTGTGAAAGTAATGATAACCACAAGTAGTGTGAACAATTTCACAGGTGGGTTTTTGGTCAGAATTCAATACATCTGTTAACTGCTTTGTTTTAAGTCATCTCATTGAAAAATACACTGTGTTAAGGAAACAAAAATTATATGCACTTTATGTGGATTAAAAAGCTGCTTTTGATACAGTTAACAGAAATATACTCTGGGAAATAATGAAAGAAAGGGGAATCAACTGTCAGTTAATAAATATTATCAAAAATGTTTATAAAAATAAATGGGCCAAAGTTCTTGTAGAGCCTAACAGGGAATTATCAAAAACAATATCCACCAGAAGAGGTGAATGGCAGGGTTGTGTAATGGTCCCAACATTATTTTTGTTGTATATAGATGGGCTCTTAAATAGGAATGAATTGTTGGAATCTAATTCTTCAAAAAATTATGAACACCAGTTGTGGGGGTGCTTGCCAATGCTGATGATATTATTCTCTTTTCTCTTATGAAATATGGGTTACAAAAAAACATTAATCTTCTTGAGGAAATGTCCAGGGGGCTGATTCCATGATGACTGTTGCAACTCACAGACGTATGCGAGTTGCGACAGTCGCCACTATGCTGTATTCTAAGAATGGCAGGGCCCCAGCACTTATGACCTGTGACTTGTGGCATACGTCAGCTACTGCCACAGGCATGGTGTAATAACCCTGCATGCTGCAAGTTGTGGCCCTCTGCACACTGCCTCCCTGGAGACCCCACCTTGGAACACCATGGCAGGCACAAGGGGACATGGGTGTCTGGACTGGGGGCACAGGAGTCCAGAAGTCCATATTTGACAATGGATCCCTGGGGGTCCCTGACAGTTGGGAGGATGGGGACATGTACATGTTCATGGGGGTATGGGGATCACAGCAGGGTCTGTGCAATGGTGCTGTGAAGTGGACAGCTATTGGATGGCATTGACAGATGCCTCTTAGAGCATCTCCAAGATGTCCTAACTTTACTGTACCAGTGTGACTCCTGTAATTATGTAGGTGGGTTATGGCAGCAACCTTTATAGAATAGGGCATAGTTGCTGCTGTAACCCACTCTTGCACCATGGCATTGTGGGTTGTGGCATACTGGGCAGTATTACCCACAGTTGGTGCAACCCACAGATGGCATGGCACAGGTTGCCTTTGGGAAATCGCACATGGCATATCATATGGTGCAAGTCATGAGTTACACCATGTAGTTTGGCATAACTCAGATTGCACCAGCATAAGCCATCCTGGAATCGGCCTTCAGGTCTCTAAAACTACAAGTAACTGTTACAAAAACACACAAGTATCTGTGTTTGGGAGGGGATTAATCACAGGAAACTGTATATTGGAAAGGGAAAAACTCATAGATGTGAGTGATTATGTTTATTTAGGTATTGTCTTTACTTCTAAAGGAAAATGAAATAAATGTATTAGAAAAAAATTGAAAAACTTAAAAAGATAGCTTTTGCATTAGAAAAGTAAAATTATAAATATGTGTATTTTTTTGTTCATTAAAACCATTGCTGCCAGCAATAAAAATGAAATATCTAGCACAATTAACTTATGGAACTAAGATTTGGGATGGTAAACATAAAGGATGTTTATTGACTGTGATATACAAGGTGCTTAGAAAAAATGTGGGGTTTGGTGATTTCTTTCCCTCTGTGTATTTGAGAAATAAACTTGGATTGGATATTGTTAATGTGCTGTTTGATACCAAACAATTACATTTTTGGATCAGGTTAACTAGCATCACTTTGGAAATGATGGCAAAAAAATGTTTAAAGAAGATTGGAGAAGGAAGAATTGTTTTAAGTCCAGTTGGTATAAAAACAATATTAATTACAGCAGGCCCAGAAACTTCTAAGGGTCAGTTGGTGGAATTCGCTCAAACAAATGTTGACACAGAATATTCACTTCTTAATACAACGGGCACCAATATTGCCTAGGTTTTGGAGCCAGTTAGAGGGCCTAAAGTTGGGAGACTTGGCTCCTCAGGGTAAGCTAATATCATATGAGTGGGCATGTATTAAATTCCCAGAACTAAAAGAACACTACTTCAAGTTTCGACAAGTCTCCGAGTCAATCAAAGCCCATTTTTATAAAAAGGAGGCCTGGGCAGAAAATAGAGTTGAGCTAGTAGATTTACTTAAGATAGCTGACCAGCCCCATTCTATCTCTAGAATTTATGGTGCATTGCAATGGCTTGATGACAACCTTCCGAATGGTGTTAGTCATTATTGAATATATAGATTAGGATTAACAGAGGATAGGGACACATGGAAGCGCATATGGCTTAACACACATAGAAATATTAGACAAGATAGATACAGGCTTCAGCTGTTCTACATTATATACAACATGTATTATACCCCTATGAAACTACACAGAATAGGCAGGTTAGCACAATCCACATGTACCAGATGTGGGGAGGAGGGTAGTGATATATATCATGTACTGTGGGGTTGTGCTAAAATTCAGCCCTTCTTGAAGGTAATTCATGTCTCTCTATTACAAACCATAGACCTGGATGTTTTCTTTACACCTGAAATCTGTTTGTGGAATAATTTTTATATTGATATGACCAAACAGCAGAAATTATACATGGCCATAATATCAGCTACTGCAAAAGCTGTCATCCTGAGACACTGGAAGGATACCTTTACCCCGTCTGCTGTAGAATGATACAAAGAAATCACTCTTGCACTATAGGTAGAATCCCATATAGCCAGGATGAGCAACAGGGCCTAGGGTTATTATTCCCAGTGGGGCTTCTAGATACAGCCCTGACTTCATGGCTCACTGGGAGTCACTATAGGAGACCTCCCCTCTTTATAAATGTTTGCTTGTGTTGATTGGTGTATGAATACTGTTCTAAACAATGGGTGAGGGTTGGGGGGTTCTTGGAGTAGAGGTTAGTTATTTTTCATAGGCATGATCATACTAACAGTATAGGCTGGTTAGTAATATATATAGTACATTCATGATTCTCCTGTAAATCTTTTCCAGCTTAATGTTTGTTCATGGCACATGTAACGGATATGTCAATAAAGTAAACTGAATAAAAAAAAATATATTAAACTTATTGGAGAAATATGAATAATCTTATTTGTTAAATTATCATAATAACAATATACTGATAAGTAAACCGTAAGCACAGTTTATTAAAAGGAGAATAAAAAAAAATATTGGATGGAAATTGATAACCAAGAAATAAGGAATTTGAGGTTTTCAAACTAGTATGCAGAAAAAAATGACAATTTTGAGTTCCATTATTACTTAGAAGTATTGACTGATAAATTAAGATCTGCAATTACAAGGTATAAGTTTGAACATTTTGATAATAATTTTCTACAGACTAGGTATGATAAATCTCATGATACCTCCCCAAATTGTGATTGTGAAACTGGTGGTCTGGAAGACCTGTTCCATGTCCTCTGGAGATGTAAATGATATCAGACAAATCATAAATACCTATGGAAAACCTTAGGTACAAATATCAATATGGAATCTATGGAATTGGAAAAAAAGTTATGAACAAGAATTTTGCTTACCACAGAGGAACATAGAAACATAGAAGTTGTCAGCAGATGGGTACCATACAATCCATCAAGTCTGCTCTTGGCTTCCTACACCCCCACTTAGCTGCTTGCTTGTGTATCCTGTAGTGTCTGTCCCATGCCTGTTTGAATTCCCCCACTGTCTTGGCTCCACCACCTCCTCCAGCAGGCTATTACATGATTCCACAACATGCTCTGTGAAAAATGTCCTCATATTGCTTCTGAACTTTTCTCCCTTAAGTCAAAGGTTGTGCACTCTAGTCCTGCTGTAGTCCTTCAGTTGAAAGATGTTTTGCATATGCACCCTGTTGTTGATTTTAAGGTATTTGAATATTTATATCATGTCCCCATGATTCCTGCATTGTTCTAGGGAGTATAATTTGAGGTCATCCAGTCTTGCCTTGTACGGTTTCTGATGCAAGCCCTGCACCATCTTTGTTGCTCTTCTCTGCACCATCTCCAGCCTATCTATGTCCTTCCTGAGGTATGGCCTCCAGAATTGGATACAGTACTCCAGGTGAGGTATGCCACATATATTTGGAATCCAACTTGAAACCAGAGAATGTATACAAAACACCAATGGTGCCACTGAAATAAGACTCCAGACTGACAAGAAAATCAATAAGGGAAAAATACAAAAATATATCTATGTTATCAATCATGGATCCTCCTCCAGAAACACTTGGATGACCAGGTAGTTTATCAAGATCCTTATGCATTTTTAGAAGATCATAAAAAGTAAGGACAGTGGAAGAGTCATTCCAAATTAATTTAAATTCATCATCAGAGATGAATTAACTTATTCTGCCCCACTCCGATAAGTTAATTAGTTCCTTTTTGAATTTGATCACCTGGGAGTTTGTTTGTAGTTCAGATTATATCTAACAAATCATAGATGCAGGACAGAAGTCAATGGAGAAAAAGGCACATACAGTAAAGACTGGGATGGGGCTAAAAAGGGAAAGGCCATCAAAAAATGGAGGGCGATGAGTACCAATGTGGGTAGTCTGGGTAACAAGATCCCTGAACTAGAGGCCTTGATGAAAGAGGGACACCTGGATATCAGTGATTGCTTCACATGTGCAAAAGAGAGATCATAAAATTATATTTAGTTATATTAATTCACTTAAAAAGAATAAGAATGCAAAGTTGGACTGCTAGCTGATAAAGACTATATTGCCTCATTTCTAGACAAAATGGCGCAACTTCTAAATTCTCACTTTTGTAAAGCTTTTTAAAGTACCACAGCAACTTTAGACTCATTATTAGATAACCCCATAGATAAATTATCAGCATCCCTTGAAGACATCAAGGCAAAATTAGACGCAATAAAATGAGGCTCGTCTCCTGGTCCATACAACATTACTGGTGACATGATTCATTTAATGAAGGGCAATCTACTTTTACCCTTGAAAATGATTTATAATACTAATTTAAACATATGACAATTTCCCCAGGACTGGAAAAGAGCCAATGTTATTTCCCTATTTAAAAAAAGGTGAAAAAAGTTATCTTGACAATTACCATCCTATTAGCTTTACACCAATCCTTTGAAAGGTGTTAGACAAATTGATTAAAGATACATTTACTCTTCTGCTTGACAATCTTGACAACTGCCAACATGGCTTTATTAATGGAAGACCCTGCTCCACGAATTTGATCAGCTTTTATAGCATCATAAGATTTAATCTAGATAACAACTTACACTGTGATGTCATATTTCTTGATTTCAAAAAACGCCTTTGACTCAGTTCCTCACTGGGCTTTAATATATAAATTAACTTCTTGCAGTATCTGACCCTTGTTTTTATATTGGATAGTAAACTGGGTCACAAACAGATACCAGAGAATGATTATAGATGGTCACTCATTGAACTGGTGGAGTAACACAAGGATCTAATCTAGCACCTTTACTTTTTCAAATATTCTTCTCTGACGGTTACATAATACAGCCTGTAATCTTATCAAATATGCTGATGACTGTAAAATTAGTAATGTATGTAATAACTCTGTGGAAATAGCTCTTCTCCAAGAGAATCTGGATAAGCTGAGCGTCTGGTTCCAAAAATGTGGGGTACACTTTAACACATCAAAATGTAGTGTACTCCACTTTGGGAAAAACAATCCTAAGAATAAAATATTTATTATACAATGAAATACTAAACTGTGAGGCTTATGATAAAGATTTAGGAGTCACCAGACTCAAATCTGGACTTTGACATTCAAATCTCTATCATCTTAAGTAAAGTTAATAAAACATGCTGTACTATAAGGCACAATATTAAATCAAAAAGTTCTAGTATTCTATTATTTCTCTATTGTGCCTATGTAAGGCTCCACTTTGACTTTGCTTCACAATTTTAGTGTCCTTATAAGAAAAAAAGACATGAACAAAATTGAAAAGCTTCAACAAAGTGTGTCATAATTTATTGCTCCAGGCAAATGTATATCTTATGAGCAAAGATTGTTTGAATTTAATCTAATGTCACTGTAACAGAGGCACATGAGGGGTGATCTTCTGTTCACCTGAGATGTTATTAATGATCCATCCCTCATGAATTACTGTTGACTTGAACTGAAATAGGTTACCTTTAACATGAGGACATCCTCTTCAACAAACTAGAAACAAAGTTAATTCAAAAAAAGGGACAGATCACGTGATGGCAGCCTAGGAAGAGCAGCTTTTCCGATCAGCTCCGTCTCCAACCTGCATATATCACCGTTGAAGTGGAGTAAATAAGGATTCATTGATAGATATCTGTGAGTGAAAGGCCCGAGTGATTTCTGAAGATCATAAAGCCTCCCAAAAATGGAAGCTTATGTTAAAAAACAAACAGCAAAGTATATGCCACCTCCCTCACCTGAGAAAGAGCAGGCTGCGAAATGCCCACGTCAGGGTCCTGCTAAATCCAGTTCGGGGCCATCTGCATTAATGGAGGAAAGGTTTTTGGAAATTTTTACCCCGCTACAATCTTCAGTAGATGAGATCTACTCTGAAATACATTCATTTAAAACAGCGCTGGAAACAGTCGAGACAAGAATAGGGGACAACGAGATTAAAATTAAGTCCCTGGAGCTTAAGACAGATAAACATGACTTGGGAAGAGCCGCCCTCAGTATGAGAATCAAGAAAATAGAAGAAAAGCTTGAAGATCTTGAGGGCAGGAGTAGAAGAAATAATCTTATTATCCTTGGTATTCCCGAAAAAGAAGAGGGATCTCCGACTATCCTATTTGTTCAGAAACTCTTTGAAAAAATAGTGGGTCAGCCACCAAACGGTAGTTATGTTGTGGAAAGAGCCCACAGATCGCTTTGTCCCCCTCCTGCCCTTGGAGCACCCCCCCCCACGCCCGATAATTTGTAAGCTGTTGAATTTTTTGGGTAAACAATATATTTTAAATAAGGTAAAATCGCTGCAGGACGTCACTTGGGAGGGAAGAAAGATCAGAATTGCCCACGATCTTCCGCACTCGGTGCACCTTAAAAGACAGAGTCTACACCCCATTGTTTCAAAGCTGGTAGTAGCAGGCATGCAATTCCGAGTCCGATACCCAGCTCTGCTCCAGATCAAGATCAAAGATCAATGGCATTCTTATGATTCGGTGGAAGCGGCTCAAGAAGAGCTTAAAAATGCCATGCCAGAGCTCTTTAAATGATTACAGGAGACAGCCGGTGTACTAGCTTGGAGCACTAAGTAGTTGATTTAATTGAAAGAAGACTGGCAAGTAGGGGGGTTGACCTCCTCTGTATGTTTTAGTTTGGTTTACAGTGTGTCATCAAGGAAAATGCGGTGAGCAGGAACGAAGCGGTTGCGGACTTTTTTCCACGTTGAAGTACCTGATTTGATTAATGTACAAAGCCATTTGGGAGCAGTGAGCTTGATATGATCTTGGAGGCTCTAGACTGAAATAGCGTTTCTACCAGGGAGCCGAGAAGAGCTGACTAAATCGCAGTGGAATAATAGAGAGCGTTGCTGAGAGATTGTAACTGATAGCTCCCGTGGTGTTATTAAGAGCTACTTAGATAGTCCAGGTCATCCGAATTTGGTTAGAATTTGCTCGCTCTCCAGATAAGCCTCTAGTGAGTTTCCCATTTAGATTTAAAAATCGGTAATAGCCGCAATTAATAAAAATAACCCAGAAGGCTGAGCTTACCCGAAAATGGAGATCCGTTTTGAAAAAGATTTGCTTGACTTCTAACATGAGTTTCCGACATGGCTATTTGAGATCGGAGAGCAGTGAGAGCTTGCTGTTCTTGGAAAGATACATCCATATTATCATAATATTAAGAACTGTAATGACTATATTGTCGTCGTTACTTTATTTTATTTTATAGTCACAGGAAAAGTGCATACAATGTGGGGTACTTTGTTTAGAGTTAATCTAGGATGTGTTGCATAGTCTCTACACTATGAGACTTTTTCTCCTCGATATGGTTGATGGAACTTGAATAGAAGCGTACCTCCCCACGAGAGGGCTGTGAACCATAGCATAGTTTTCATTTAGTTAGTTAATCAGTGCATGGAGATTTGCTATAGTAGAGAAAGTGAACTTATTGGAAGGCTGAATTGTCTCCATTATCAGGATGAATAATGTGTTGGTTTTTTTTTTGGTTATGTAACATGTTTCTCATCTCATTGAATACTCTACAAGGGTTCAGATTATAGAAGATAAAGAAAGATGGGGTTGGGGATGGGGCTGGTGGACGCCTAGGTTGATATGATCATCATAAGACATAGTGAGATAGTAGTGCAGTTATTGGGACTGGGGGTAGTTTGGAGGTTTAGGGGGGTAGGCGGGGGATTGAAGGCAACAGCATTCACATGCCATAATAGAGCAGTCAGGGATAGGTGGCTAACAGAACTTTATACAGTGGGGGAAGTTCACGACTGGGTATTACTTTTGAATTCTAAGGGTCATGACAGGTGTTATTAATTTGGTAAGTTGGAATATCAAGGGTGCTAGAGACAGATGTAAGAGACAGATTGTACTGAAGCACCTCTCAACTCTTAAAGCAGAGGTCGTATGCCTTCAGGAAACACACCTTCCCAGAGATGATGCTCAGTTATTTGTTAAACAGTGGGTGGGCCAAGCTTTTAGAGCTGGCTTTTCTTCCAATAAAGGTGGGGTAGCCATAATATTTCATAGAAGGACTCCCTTCCAATTAGAAAGGGAAATATGGGATACACAGGGTCGATATATTTTCCTAGTGGGAACTTTAGTCTCAGTGAAGGTAGTTATCGGATCAGTATATGGCCCTAATACAGACTCTCCACAATTTTTTATGCAAATACTAGAGGCTCTGAATGGTTTCACTTCCTCCACCTTATTAATAGGGGGAGACTGGAATATCACAACACAGTTATATTCAGACCGGACTGATAATAGGCGTGCAGGTTTCTCTCCCATGGCGAGCCCTAAGAAGTAATGGATAATCTAGGCCTGATTGATGTCTGGAGACTGATGAATGGGGATATGAGGCAATATACCTTTCTCTATTCTGCACAAAACATGTTCTAGAATTGATTATTTTTTAATCAGCATGAATATTCTCCCCTCGGTCTTAGAGGCCGGAATTGAAGCCAGAGTCATATCAGACCACTCCCCAGTTTACGTTAAGTGGTTACCGGCACATGGGGTAACTAGAGACTTTAGATGGAGGTTTAATAACCAATTACTGCAGATGAAATTCATTCAGGAACAAATAAAGACGTTTATGACACAGTTTATAGATAGTAATTTAGACTCGGTCCCGAATATAGACATTGTGTGGGCAGCGTTGAAATGTGGGCTTGGGGGGAGTGCATCCGGTATATCGGCGACTAGGGCTAGTAAATCCAAGATGCACTTGGAAGAAATCACAAGGGCCATTAGAACGGTGGAGAACAACATTACAATGCACTCTGATGAACTTGATTGGATTAAGTTGCATCAGTTACAAGCCCAATATTCAGCAATAATGATGCAGAAAGCAGAGCTTGCTTTACATAGAACCAAGATAAAATATTTAGAGTCTGGGGAGAGGGCAGGTAAATTACTTGCACTTAGATTAAAGCAGTTAAACTCCAATCGGGTTATTGCTGTAATAAATAAAGAAGGTGGGGATAGTGTGGTAAAAGAACCAAAAGAAATTGTGGCCACTTTTAGAGATTACTTTCAACGAATTTACTCAATCGATGCCAGAAATAAACCCACCTCTACGGAAATCTATAAGTTTTTAAGCTCTGTTCCTCTAACCAAGATATCGAATGCCAGAGTGAGCCAATTAGGGGCCCCAATCCAAGAGGCAGAAGTGAAGGTTGCAGTTTCACAGCTAGCGGGAGATAAATCCCCAGGGCCGGATAGGCTAACCACTAACTTTTTTAAAGTCTATGTGGACATAATACGCCCAATTATAACTAAAGCGTAAAATTTTTGGTTTAGTGAAGGTATCTCTGATTTGTCCTTCTTGGAGGCACTCATTACCCTTATTCCCAAACCTGGTCGGGACCCCATGCTGATATCGCTGTTGAATGTCGATATCAAAATATTAGCTAAAATATTAGCAAATAGGCTGAGTCCACTCATGAGTAGTATGGTTAGTGATGAACAAGTGGGATTTATGAGCGGAAGGCTATCCAGTGATCATCTACGTAAGATTCATCACCTAATTATACATGCCCAAGAGCACAATACCCAGCAGCATTACTGGCACTAGATGCTGAAAAGGCATTCGATCGAGTGTCTTGGGACTTTCTTTTCGAAGTTCTAGATAATTTTGGATTGCCTGAGGAGTTCCTAGACTGGGTTTGAATTCTATATAGTGCCCCCACAGCTCGCGTATTGTGCAATGGCATATTGTTATCTCCCTTCTCTTTAAATTGTGGTACAAGACAGGGATGCCCGCTTTCTCCACTTCTGTTTAATTTATATCTTGAACCCTTGATTCATAGGTTACAGGCATCACATGTGATCAAAGGAATTGAGCTGGGGAGTAGGCGATATCTCATTTCAGCATATGCTGATGATCTTCTGATGCACTTAGAAGAACCTGGCACTGGTATACCAGAAATACTAAGAGAAATAACTAAATTCTCTAGAGTCTCTAACTATAAAATCAACCCCTCCAAGACAAAACTCTTCCCACTGAACTATAGATGTTAACCCAATATAGCGAGGGAACTAGGCCTGACTTGGGAGTCAAAGATATTGACATATCTTGGTGTTAAAATTATGAGAGGAATAAGTTCAATGCTCAAGGAAAATTGTGGTAACCTCCTTAAAACCATCAAACAAGATCTAAATAGATGGAATTTTTTGCCCCTGTCGTTATAGGCCAGAATAGAAATGGTAAAAATGAATATACTGCCAAGGGTTATCTATCCTTTGAATATGTGGGGATGTTACTTGCCCAAAGTCTGGTTTGTGAATTTTTAGAAAGATGCTCAGCACATACCTATGGAAAGGGAAAGCCATTAGGAAAGCGTACCAGAAACTTACAGGCCCAAGAGAGAAGGGAGGGCTTGCTCTTCCATCCTTCTGTAAGTATTATATTGCATCACACATAAGTAAGGTAGCCCATTGGTTTAAACCAAGTACACCCACGTCGTTGCACCCTTATATACCACTTTGGACTTTTATTGAAAGAGACCTAGCTAGGAAACATAAGATAACGTTATGCACGGTGGCATATACTACTATTAAACTTCTCCCGAGAATGCTAAAGGACACCCCTATCGGTTGGTCATTAAAGGCCTTACAGCAGGCCCAAAAACTTCTAAGGGTCAACTGGCAGTGCTCATTAGAACAAATGTTGACACAGAATATTCATTTCTTAATACAACGGGCACCAATTTCGCCTGGGTTCTGGAGATTGTTAGAGGGCCTTAAGTTGGGAGACTTGGCTCCTCAGGGTAAGCTAACATCATATGAGCAGGCAGGTGCCAAGTTTCCAGAAATAAAGGGGCAATATTTCAAGTTCCGACAAGTTTCCTAGTCAATCAGAGCCCATCTGAATAAAAAAGAAATAGGGGTAGATAGTAGAGTTGAATTAACAGATTTAATTAAGATAGCTGACCAACCCCACTCTATCTCTGGAATTTATAGTGCATTGCAACAGCTTGATGACAACCTCCCAAATGGTGTTAGTTATTATTGGACACATAGATTGGGAATAGCAGAGGATAGGGACACATGGAAGCGCATATGGTCTAGTACATATAGAAATGTTAGACAAGATAGATACAGGCTTCAGCAGTTCTACATTATATATAATATGTATTACACCCTACAAAACTATATAGAATGGGTAAGTTAACACAATCGCATGTACCAGATGTGGGGAGGAAGGCAGTGATATATATATCATATACTGTGGGATTGTGCTAAGATTCAGCCCTTTTGGAGGGCAATTCATGTCTCTCTATCACAAGCACTAGGCCTAGATGTTTTCTTTTCACCCAAAATTTGTTTGCTGAATAATTTTTATAACGGTATGACTAAACAGCAGAAAATGTATATGGCTATAATATCAGCTGCTGCAAAGGCTGTTATTTTGAGACACTGGAAGGATAGCTCTGCTCCGTCTACGGGCGAATGGTACAAAGAAGTTACACTTGCGTTACAGGTTGAATCCCATATCGCCAAAATGAGTAACAGGACCAAGGGTTATTATTCCCAGTGGGGTCCTTTAGATGCAGCCCTGATATCATGGTGCTCTGGGAGTCACCCATAGGAGGTATCCCCTCGGTAGGAAGTTCGAATGGGTTCATTGGCATGTGAATGCTGTTATATATAAATAATGGGTGAGGGTTGGGGGGTCTGTGGAGTTGTGTTTAGCAATTTTTTATAGGCATGTATGTACTAATAGTACAAGCTGGTTTGTCAGTACATATAATGCATCCATGATTATTTCGTAAATCTTCGCCAGCTCAATGTTTGTTCACGGCACATGTAATGAATATGCCAATAACATAAAATGAATACCAAAAAAAAAAGGGCATATTTATTATTCACAGAGAATCATTAACCCTTGGAATTCCTTACCTACTCCCATAGTTATAAGTGAATCTAAAAATATATTTAAAAAATAGTTAGACAGATTTCTATTATCAGGTAGCAACTTTTTATTATAAGTAACTAATTGGAGCTGACCATGGGTATTTTTGCCCTTTGTGCTCCATATACTTCCTTAGTATGATCCTTGGTATGATTGTGGCTGTCACAGAAACATAGTACACAGATAATCATGAATGGGGTGTCAACATACCAGGGTACACAATCTACAGGAGGGACAGGGAGGGTAAAAGAGGAGGAGGAGTAGCTTTCTATGTAAGGGAAGTGATCCAAGCAACAGAACTAAAGGGTAAACAGGGAGGAGAAAAGGTACTGTGGGTCACCCTGAAGACAGGAAATGGCACCACAATCCAAACAGGGGTTGTATACAGAAACCCATCTCAGGGGGAGACAGTGGACAAGGAAATGATAGAAGGCATCCTTAGAATGGCAGACAAGGGGGGGATATTGTCGATGGGGGACCTGAATATGCCAGATGTTACTGGAGCACCTTTGCTGCAGCCACAGCCAAGAGCAGAGTAATTCTCAATGTCCTACAGGGGGCATGCCTCAGACAGCTACTGTAGTGTTGGAACCCACTTGGGAGGTAGCAGTCTTATACCTGGTACTCTCAATCAGGGATGGAGACAGGATCTCGGATTTAGAAGTGGGTAGCCATCTGGGAACAAATAACCACCAAAGAGTGTGGTTCATGATAAATAGAGCCATAGAGTCAAGTTACACAATGGTGAGGGTATTGGACTTTAGGAGGGCTGACTTTAGCAAACCGGGCAAGGGCCTCAGAAAAGCACTAGCAAAAGGGCAAGAAGGTGGGGTGAAGGAACAATGGGAAAAAATAAAAGCTGCCATCACAGAGGCAACAAGCCTTTGTGTGAAGCAAATAAACAAAACAAAATGAAGGAAAAAACCACCATGGTTCTGAAAAGTGGTGGTGGGGAAGGTTATGGAGAGAAGAAGGCATTCGGGAAGTATAAGGAAACACAGAAGGAGCAGGACAGAGAACTGTACCAGTAAAAGCAGATAGATGGGGGGAAGGCAGTCAGAAAAGCAAAGGCCCAAACTGAGGAAAAGATAGCCAGCTCAATTAAGTAGGGAGATAAAACCTTTTATAGGTACATTAGAGAGTGAAAAAAGACCAGGCAAGGTATAATGAGGTTTAATAAAGGGGATGGGGGAGGGACGAGGGTGATAGTGAAAAAACAGATATACTGAACGAATCGGAGGTGGGGGAGATACCTAAACCAAATAATTGAAGCATACTAGATAGGGGGGCAATACCAGTTCATTCACAGAAGAAAGGTTCCTTAAAGAACTCCTAAAACTGAAGGTGGGCAAAGCAATGGGGCCTGATGGGATTTATACCAGAATTCTAAAAGAACTAAGGGGAGAACTAGTGGCACCACTGATTTCTCTTTTTAACAAATCATGGGACGATGGTGTGGTACTCAAGGATTGCAGGAGGGAAGATGTGATTCCCCTTCACAAAAGTGGGAGCAAGATGGAGGCAGGAAAACTACAAACCTGTTAGTTTTACCTCAGCGGTAGGGAAAATGATGGAATCAATTCTGAAAGAAAGAACTGTTGAGTACCTGGAAACCAGCGGGGCACAGAACCCAAGGCAGCATTGATTCATAGTGGGAAGGTCATGTCAGATGAATCTAATAGATTTCTTTAACTGAATGATCAAAGTAGTAGACCAGGGAGGGCCTGTGGATGTGGCCAACCTAGACTTTAGCAAGGCATCTGACAGAGTGTCACACAAAAGATTAATAAACAAATTAGCCAGTCTAGAAGTGAATCCCAGGGTGACAACCTGGATAAAAAATTGGCTGCACAACAGGATACAGAGGGTAATAGTAAACTGAGTCCACTCAGAAAAAAAGGGGATGTCTAGTAGGGTACTACAGGGTTCAGTATTGGGACTGGTCCTTTTTAACATCTTTATTGGTGACATTGCAGAGGCACTGGAAGGAAAAGTATGCCTCCTCGCAGATTACATAAAAATCTGCAACAGGGTTGATATACAAGGGAGAGTGAAAAGGATAAGAAGGGGCTTGGCAAGACTGGAGGAATTGTCAAAAGTATGGCAACTTAGATTCAATGCAAACAAATGAAAGTAATGCACCTGCAAAAAACCCAAGGGAAGAGTACACAATGGGTGATAGGTATTAATGACAACAAAAATGGAAAGGAATCTGGGCTAGTCATATCAGACAACCTAAAGGCAGGCAAGCAATGTAAGACGGCAGTAAGGAGGGCTGGGAGGATCCTGGGATGCATATAGAGAGGCATCACCAGTAGAAAACAGGATGTTGTTATCCCTCTGTACAGACAGTTGGTGAAACCCCATCTGGAGTACTGGGTGCAGTTCTGGAGACCCTATCTCCACAAGGACATAGACAGGATGGAGGCAGTCCAGAAGAGCGCAAAAGAAATGGTGCAGGGTCTGCACCAAGAGCCATAAAAAGAGAGACTACAAGCGCTTTATATGAACACCCTCGAGGAAAGGAAGGAGAGGAGGGACATAGAAACTTTCAAATACCTCAAGAGAATCAACAAAGTCCAAGAGGGTAACATGTTTCAGTAAAAGAGATAGGCATGAACAAGGGGGCATGATTTGAAGATAGAGGGGGGACAGCTCAGGAGCAATGTGAGAAAGTATTTTTTCATGGAGAAGGTGGTGGACGCATGGAACAGCCTTTCTGAGGAGGTTGTGGGGTCAAAAACAGTGGGGAAATTTAAGAATGCATGGGACAGACATAAGGAAATTCTAGTGAGAGATAGGAGGAAGTAGGCTATTGGTAAATCTAGGGTCTGCAGCTTATCCAGTAGGTAGGAACTGGGCAGACTGGTTGAGCCAAGTGGTCTTTAACTGTCATCAAAGTCTATGTTTCTATCTGGTACAGTCATTCACATCCATGATTGCTGTTTCTCCCTTTGTCTGCAGGTTTGACTATCACTTGTTTCATACTGGCACATGCCTTCATTGCTTATTTTTCTTTTATAGTCAAATTATTGCAGACAAAGGGTGGCAGTCCTGACAACAGGACATCAATCTCTTTTACTATCACATTCTCATAGTTTTTAATGAATTGATTAGTTGTATTGGGACAAAAAAAGAGACTGTAGTTTAAAGACATCTTTTCTCTCAACTGTTCTATTAAGATGGGTTATATATCTAACCTTTCATTGTCAGACTCATATGGGGAATTAACATTTCCTTCCTCTGCATCAAGTAACAAGCCTTACAGGGAAGAATTATTGGTCAGACCTACATTAGATCATTCCTTAGTAAAGCAAATTGAGGAGGATGGAGTTCAGTGTATGGAATCACGTAGCCCTTATAACAACTAAGTTATATAATCTGTGGGAGTAACATTACTCACTGTCCATGCCCACTGTTGACTAGTTTTCCTTTGCAAAAAAAAACTCCCTAAGATGTATTTTTCTGAAAACTTTAAACATGTCAATTTGTATAGAAAAATGATCGCAGTCATTTTGAGAGTAAAATTCAACCCTCTCTTTAAAAGCTTGTTCTGTTCTTGTGTTAGTTACCTATGAAAAGTTAATTATCTTAGATTTTTCTTCGACAAACTTGTGAGGTTTCTATCCTCTTCTCCCCTTCCTTCCTCCTTGTCTTCCATTTTTTTCCTATTAGTCTCTGTTTCTTGGTTGTTTTCCTTTGTTCCAGTTGCTCTGCTCCTTAAAGAGGACCTTCCCTAGTCCTTTTAACATTCATGCATAAATTTCACCTTCTTGCACTGATTCTTGTTTTCTATTTCTGTAATGTTCTCTGCAATTAGTTGTTGCATCCTAAGCTACTAAAAACTGTGTGGTGTACCACAGCTTCTACACAAAGCCTGGTGTTGCTGTAGACCCTGGGCTATGCTGCTGACATCACCAATGGAGAAGTAATGGATCATATTGTGCTGTACAATGAAGCTGCAAAGGTTTCATGAGGGGAAAACTTCCATAACATGTTGTACATTTATTTATTTATTTAGCTTTTGTTGACCAGATGAGCACACTAGACAAACATATGCCTGTTTTCAGGAGCGAGCCAAGAGATTACGGTGAATTTATAGGCAAAGCAAGGATTAATAGGACTTAAAAGAAAAGATATACAGACAACGTATGATTTGCATACTGTGTTCAGCATTGTTCACTCTTCCCCAAGACTCATTGTTATCAGTTCAGTATGCCACCTCTGGCTCTGGTGGTTAAGGAATGTCTTGTGTGTATGTCATTTTATAAAATTGATTTATTTTGTGCCTCAGTAGCAAAGTACAGTGAATTAGAGAAGGAGAGAGAGAGAGAGAGAGTTGCTGTCAGCTGAGACAGCTCATTTTCAGTTTTTTTCATCAGGGAACTGTGAGCATTAAGAGCCTCATACCCAAATGTGAGGCTGATCCCAGTTAACCCTTTGTCTGCAAAAATGCTTTTTTTTTACTTACTGATTAATGCAGAGTAATAAATTGTATCAAAGTAATTTCATTGACTTGTAACCTGACATTTGCTGTAACAAGAAATGCCAGACTCCCTTACTGCTGACATCAGAGGAGGGCTGCAACAGTGGCAGATTCAATAGCCTGCAGTGAATGTCAGAGTTGTTTGTAAGCTGTAACCTTCTGTTTGCTGATCTGGTGTTCTTCTGGGACTAGGTATAGTCACAGAAGACTGTATTAAGCCCCATAAGCACAGCAAAATCAACAAATACTGTATCTCATTTTAGCTTTCAAAATTGTTAATATGAATACTGTGGGCTGTTGAAGGCTATTGAATCTCCAAGCTCTGCAGTCCTCCTCTGATGTCTTCTCTACAGGATTCTAGGATTTCTGAGTACACAAAACGGCATCTTAGAAGTCAACAAAATTAACCTAATACATTCTACAATACTGCAGTACACAGTGGACCAGATATTCAAACTGTGCCAGGCTGTGGCGCAAGCTTGGGCGCAGCACAACTTGGCTGCACAGAGGTGTGGACTGGGTGATATTCAATGGAGCTGCGCCATGGCACAGCATCATTGAATATCGCACCCTGGCCACTCGCAGTGTGCATGGTGCAGTGGCAGTGCACTAGCGCAAGTGGCCAGAGTGGAGCATGGAGATGCGCTAGTGCAAGTTCCATTGCGCTATGCACAGCAACCGCGATATTCAAAAGTGCACATGCAAATGGCACCATAATGTATGCAAGGTGCAAATGGGGCCATTTGCATGTCATTATGGCCCCATTTGCATGCAGGTGCGCCGAGCCCCGGTGATTTGCACCTGGCGCCCTGCCAGGCACCAGCCATCAGGGACTGAAGCCCCCTGCAGCCAGAAATGTGCTCCACAGCCTGATCACCAGCTGCAGTAAAAAATAGGAAAATCAGAAATCCCTGCTGGTCCAGTGGACCGCTGCCCTCCCTGATCATGGGCTCAGTAAAGAAATAATGTTCCCAATATCCCTGGTGGTCCAGTGGACCCTCCCACGCCAGCCAACCACTCAATCCCACCACCCTGCTCCCCCCCAGTCAGTGACAGGCAGCAGCACCCCACCCGCCTGCCACCCCACTGCCCGCCAACTGACACCGTCGGTAGGGCTGCACGCCGATTGATCCACAGCATGAGCCAATGGGCGTGCAGTCCATACCGTACTGCACATTCCAGATATGTGAATGGGATCATCAGGGATATTGGATGGATTTCTGTATTTTGTTACAAATGCCCGCAATTGGGCAGACAGCGGTCCACTGGACCACCAGGGATATTGGACAGATTTTTTTTTTTACAAATGCCCACGATCAGGCATGGAGGGGTGCTGCCAGGTGCAGCCGGAGCTCGGGTGGCCACCCAAGGTGGCAGCTGCCGTGTTGCACCCTGCAATGCAGCAGCTCACCTGAGGGTGGCCATCAGATGTTACTTTTTTTGGGAGATCAACTTTGTGTTGGCACAGGTAGTGGTTGCACATGCATGGCTCTGCATATCCCGTGCTGAATATCAGGCTGTGCAGGGTGTGCATGGGCACCCCACCTGTGCCTGCATACATTACTGATGTGCTCTGGCACATCGGGATTTGTGCTGCACACTTTTCCCTTTTGAATATCACACTGGTGCATCAGTAGGAAGCGCATGGTGCAACACTGTTGCACCATGTGCAACCCTTTTGAATATCTGGGCCAGTAAGTAAAAAATATTTTTGTACACAAAGTGCAAATTGGGATCAGATTCACACTTGAATGTGAGGCTCTTATTACTGCCAGTTCCCCTTTTATGCCTTTGTAATGCATTCTCAGAAACACCTTCAGCAAATGTTCGATCAAGCAGCCCTAGCTCTGCACATAAAATAGCTGAAATGATCATGCACCTCACCACACTCTCACCACTACCCATAGGGCAGTGAACAAAGTCAGGCAGAAAAATACTCTCTCAGCCCCCACCCTATGAGCAACTGGAGACATGCACTTCTGGAAGTTTTCATGCAGTGTTAAGTGAGCCATGGGCACATCTAGGATTTCTTTGGGAAGGGGGTAGCATGAACCTAAGGGGCTTGGTAAATAGAACACATTATGGCATTTTTATTTTTAAAAGCATTCATTTTAACATGTTCTGCCCCAGCAATAACATACTTTTTTTAAGCATTGCCCTTTCATCAGCCTAGGGGAAACAGTATACAAGCATGATGCTATACTACCTTAATTTCAATACAAGATCATCTATGCACCCCAGGAATGCCTATTTTAACCTTTCAGATTATGTATTTTAATAAGGTTTATTTTTGTACCATACATGCTCCAAAGCTTTGTTTGTAGGATGAAAAGACATGCTAGGTGGGATAAGCATGGGACTGTATGGATCTCATTGGCTGACATGGTCCATTTTGAAGAGCTGGAGAGTGGGGATACCTACACCTGCCAGTAATGGCAGCTATTGACCTATGGATGGTCATTTCAGAGTCTGGTCTGCAGAAGTGTCTAGAGAAATTACACAGCTGAGAGATTTGGAAGGGAGAGGAAGAGGGAGCAGATGTGGTGAGGCTGGGATATAGGGTTACCACCTGTCCCTATTTTCTCAGGACAGTCCTGATTTGGGCAGCTGTGTCCTGCAGAAAAACTTGAAAAATACTAAATGTCCTGACATTATAGTAGAAAAAATATTTTCTGATTTTCCTCTAAATGGTGCAAAAAACTATAATACCTTAACTAAATACCTTAAAATAATAGAAAACACAAGAAACAACTAAAAAACTACAACACTTAGTCTTAATTCTGATTATTTAGAGAAAACATGTCTGCTGCATTGGTCAAGATGACATATTGCCCTGCGAAAAATCCAGTTTCAGTAAGAAATGTCCCACTTTGGGCTTCTTAAAAGGTGGTAACCCTGCTGGGATAAAACCCACCACCTAGAGGGACAGACCCTGTATACCTCATAGCATTTTTGTCTCTGAAATATTGGGTACAGACACTCAAAATGTAGGGAAATGAGAGACACTGGTCTTATTAATGTGGGGCAAATTGTCAGACAGATACAGATTCAGAAAACTGGACGTTAGTGACTTAACTGCACTCTACCCTAGATCACACCCTGGACAATAGCTAAAAGTTCCAACAGTAGAGTCACAATGACTCACACTGATGCTTGAACTGCCAGATAACTGCAGCTCTTAATGAACTGTTAATCACACCAGATCATCTGGAACATTGAGAGAGATTTGCATGAGAAATAGAGCCTGCTAAAGTAGGGACATTACTAGGTTTAGTAACAGCCATGGCAAACCTGCGCTAGTCAAGACTGACAAGAAGAGAGTTAGCTGCACTCAACCTGGTCAATTGACACTAGGTCTTGGGCTAGCAAAATAACATTAAAATTGACCACTGCCTCCCCCAGTAGCAGTGAATACACTACCAAAGGAAAAAAAAGAATCCTAACAAAAGCTTTCACAATTCTCAAAAGGGGTTTTAAAAAATCATTAGATATCCCTTGACTACTTCAGCACTACTACTTTAATATATACACCACAATACTGGCAGTTTTCCCCAGTGAAACTGCTGCAACTTTGGCCAGCCCAGTGGTGCTCAGGCTTGAGGCACTGGATGCCACACCTCGTGCCACGCTGGCATCCTGGGTTCAGGAGTGAGCCCAGGTTACTGGGGGTCGGCAGGGGAGGGAGAGGATTGAGCATCTGGAGGCTAGCTCTCCTCTGCTGGGGAGGGGCAGGGGTCCTGGTTTGGTGCTCTGCTGATCTCTGGTGGAGGCAGGAGATACAGCAGGCACTGTGGAGGAGAGAGCAGGAGTGGGGGAGTGGCAGACATCGGATACACCTTGATGTCCGGGCACCAGCCACTCCTCAGAGAAAAACAGGGAAAAATTCCTCTCGGCTCCGGCATTGACAGAGCACCAGGAGATTGTCCCTGATTTATGGCTGCCCACCTGCATCCTCCCGACCAATGTTACTGCTGTGTCAGGGCATTGGGGCTCACTCTGTCCCCACCCAGGGAGTATAACCAAGGCTGCATGGGAGACGGAGGATGGCCGGGTACAGTGTGTGCCACAGGGGGGTGACTCCATGTGCTGCCGAGGAAGACCAGAGCCAAGGGGGTGAGAAGGAGGCATAAATAGAAAAAAAAGAAACTGCTGAAACTTCATTGTACAGCACAATGTGATTCCCTCCTACTCTATATAGTGACATCAGTGGGAGCCATCAGTCTGTCAGCTGAGCAGCAAAGGTAAGTGCAGCAGGGCTAAAGCATGGCTAAAAAACAAATCAAAATATGGAAAGAAGAGCAAATCTTTGACAAAACTAACACATGCACACAACATTTGAGGTACATTACTGCATAAAAACAAGCATTTGTCAATGCCAAATGTTGCTTGCTTGTATGTGCTGTTTAGGTATTTGGAAGTGATAGTTCCATGCCTTCCTCCCGAGAGAGAGAGAGAGAGAGAGAAGAGAGAGAAAATGTGTGTGTGTGTGTGTGTGTGTGTGTGTGAGTGTGTGTGTGATGGACTTAGGAGCAAAACTGATGACCAGATATTATATAAAATAACAGATGGAAGTGTATAAAATTCCAAATTTAATACACCTTCAGTGTGGGATGCTTTAATAAACCCTTTGGGCTTCACTACTTGAGGTTTATAGCATCCACACCTGCGGTGTGCATTAAATTCTCATGTCACATATATTTCCACGTCCTTATTCTATATGAATATCAGGCAATACTTACAGGAGGCAGAGGATGGCCAGCTGTGGAGGTTAGCAATAGACATATGGTGGCCATCATTTTGGGAGTGGGATGGGTGCTTTATTTGCTAGGGAGGTCAGGGGTACCATCAGTCTACCAAGGGACTCAGATATGAGGTTTGGGAGCCACAGAGGGTACCACTGGACAACCAGAGACATTGGCAGATGGATTGGTTGAAAAGAGCTCAGAATGCCATTACAGAGATTTTTTTTGCTGACAGGCACCTGTACCATGATTGGGGGAGTGCAGCCATACCTTGTTTAATGTGACACCAAGACCAGGCATGGGGAATGGCTGCTAGCTATGGAAGGTGTTTGTACCAGGAGCAGGAGTGGGAGGGTGTTGACACTCAAGCCAAGGATGACTGACTGGGGACAGAAAGGAATGGGGGGGAGGTGCCTGCACTGTGTAGGTTGTTAAAAGTAGGGCTTGAAGTGTAAATTAACCCTGCACAAGCATCCTGTTGGCACTTACAGAAACATCGGAATATGCCAGTGTGCCATGTATGACTGCCACCACCCCTCATTTTCATGTAGGCCTAGTGTCAGTGCTCTTCATGAGCTGACAGTTTTGGATCAGGCTAACTGAGCCTAAAAATGTGGCACCTGCCACAGTAACACACTCTTCAGTATGCAAAGCAGAGCTAGCCTGGCCAAGAGCCTGTTAGCTTCCTACCAACTGTTCGAATTCCATCGCAATATTGATCTTTGTCTTTGCAATCAATTGTGTACTGTTTGTTTTCCAGACAAGGATTATAAAAAGGACAGGTTGTAATGCACAGTTAAATATATTCAAAACATTGTATGATGTTTAAAAATATACAGTTATAAAACGTGACATTTTGACTACCAACAGTACATTTAAGACAGTGATGTTTAAGGATGCAAAATGTGCGTTTGTAATGGTTTTTTCAGTGTTACGTATGTAAACTATAATGAGATGCACAGGACTGCCTGCGTATGTTTCTGCGAGGGTGTCAAGGGCGCGCAATGGGCACTTAACACACTTCCACGCTAGCCTTATTGCCATTTTTTTAATTCCTACTCTGAGATGGGTGAAGCATGGTGGCAGGGACTCACGATCCCTGTCTTTTCGGCTACCATCTTTCTCCCGGACAAGCCATTTGGTGACTGGGAGCAGTCAGAGGCTTAAAGCATGGCATGCAGCAGCAGTAGCAAAGATGGTTACTGCCACCAAGGAGACAGCGAGTGTGATGTCCTCTACTGCTGCCATTGCAGCCACTCTCTTCTACTTTCTCTGCGTGACAATAGGGTATGTTCTTGGTACAGTAGTGCTACGCAAGCAGGAGAATTACTTGCTGTTGTACAGTACCTGTCACCTTTATTTGGAAAATGTATGGGCCTGTTTACTAGATTGCTGCTTGGTGCCCGTAATTAGAGAAGCAATTAACAAAAAAAAAAACTTTTCTGTGTGTTCCTTTGAATTAGTAAGTCCCTTCTCTTAAATCATTTTTGCAGTATAGCAGAGCCTTCGGGAGGGATCAAAAAGGATGAGAAATTGTATCCTGAACATTTTACACTCATCCTGGACATTCTCTTGGATGGTTATGACAACAGGCTGTGACCTGGATTTGGGGGTATGATCTGAAACAATGAAGTGTCCTCCTGTGTTTGTGCTTTTAAATGTCATTTTGTATGTGTGTTATCGTTCATGAAACCCAACTTAGTAAAATGTTGGTTAATGTATGTTATTAAGAACTAGGTTATGAAAATGGAAGTGATATGAATTTTGAACAACACAGAAGGCACATTGTATGCTTGATGTGGTGAGAGGACAAAAGATCTGCCAGGTTCAACTGGTTATGTCCTAATTGCCCATTTAGTCTAATAAACATTGTGCATAGAGAATGCTGAAAAGATTCAAGATCTGATATGGAGCAGGTTTTAATAGGATTCAATCTATAATTATGTTAATTCACTATGCTATTCTTCACAAATGACCTTTGATGCTTTTATAACATATGTGTGCTTGTCTGTGTGTGTGTGTGTGTGTGTGTGTGTGTGTGTGTGTGTATATATGTGAGGCATGCTGCTCACTGAAGTGGAGCTCTCTCTTTCAACTGTACGGCACTGCATTTTCAACTGCTGTCATGGACAGCTGCAGCATTCATTGGAGAATTGCGGCCGCACCTGCAAACACACTGACTGAATTGGAAGACAGGGTGCCACACCTCTGAAAACTTGGATGCTGGCACTGTTTCTTGCACATGCATGCAAGCAACATAAAAACTGAATTAGCCAGTGAAGTGCAAAAGATGAAACATTATGTTTAAGCAAATACATGCTGAAGTGCAGAGCTGCTGTTTCGAGTTAACCCAGTAAAGGCATTATCTCCACCCAACAGAATCTTATGACTGAGTTTATCTGCTAAATAAAAGTTGGCCGCTACTAACAGAAACATTTAATCCAAAGCATATTTATTTAGCGCTTTCCTACAACATTCCCTCTGTGTTTTAGATGCTTGTACAGCTTTTTATCCCTGCTATGTTTTCCCCAGACCCCAAGATAATTCACCTGGGAAAGAAACTATCTGGACACATTTGTATATGCCATGGATCAGGGGAGACTAGGTGAGAAAACTTTATGACTGAGTTTTCGAAGCAAACTGTGGAGCAGGTGTTCTTCATTATTATCTGTGGTTATTGAACACCAAGGGCTGGATATTCAAAATGCTCCCAAAAAGTGCGCAACAGCAGGAGCAAGTGCAAGTCAGTTGTGCACAGGCGCAATTGTCGTGATATTCAAACATGGAGCAAGGTCAATTACGCAATCAGCCAATGTCTGAATATTGCACAAACTGCACCATTGTGCAACCAGGAAGGGGAAGCTGAGCAGAAATGATGCACCATAACGCAACAAGGCTAGCCCAGCTGAGCAGTCCAGAGGTGCCATAGCTCAAGCAGAGCCCCCCTCAGCAGAGCAAGAGGCAGGCTGGGGCCCACCACCAGCCATGCCACACATGGGCACAGGAACATACTGCAGAACTAACAATAAACCCGCACACCCCAAGCACAGCATCACTGGGGGAGGGATGGATGATCTACCGGCCCATGGGGACAAGCCAACAAAGCACAGCAGGGCCATGTCACCCCAGCACACCCACTGGCAGGCTGAGACTGCCACACACAGGGTCAACAACCACAGTGCACATCAGCCCCCCTTCTGTACAGCACACCTGCACTGTGACCCCAAGACACCACCATGTGGTGACTGGCACTGCAGTAAACACCGATGCAACTTGACACACTGCAACCTCATGTAGCACAGAACCATACAAGCCAGACACACCCTGGGCACCCAGCAGTGGGCGGCAGTAGATGGCAAGACCAACTGAAAGGCACTCCCACACAGGAGACAACTTCCCATGCACACACACACACACACACACACCCAGGACCTTACCACAACAGATGCCATGCATACCACTGCAACTGAGCAACCATAGCCCACTGTAAATCAGAGACCACCACAGAATTCATAACAAAATATATATATTCGAAAAAGATATGTACAACACCAACAACATCTATATACATATGTACAAGACAGGGGTATGGGTACAAGGTAGGGGTGAACAACTGGGAGAGGGAAGGCAGGGTGGGAGGGCTGGAGTGAAGTGGGAAGGAAGCAGTCAGCGCCCGACTGGCTGGTACCCTGCTGCCTGTTGATCTTCCCAGTTCCTCCAGCATCACCTGACCCCATGGTGCTGCATGTCTGTCAGGAGGTCATGTGTAGCAACTACACCTGCGTCAGTCACTGGAGGGCATGGTCCATCCATCGTAGGATGCTGAGACCTAGGAAAAGGGAACACAGTCAATGGCTGTGATTGTTCACAACCCTGAACACCACCCATCCTGCAAGGCATATAGCCTAGTGCCCCACACCTGTGATGGTATGCACCCACCCACAGTGACCATGCACATGACACGCCCAACCAGGCAGCACCAGCTATGTGCACCACTGCATACACACACTGCCCATGTCCATCACAGCAGAAACAAGGCTGTCAAGTGATGTGGCAATATGGTGGAATGCCAGTTCCACAGCCATGTGCCCAGTGCATGCATGGACCACCAGTGATGCACACACAGACGTGCAGTGACACTGGATAGTGATGACTCGTCACCTGTGTCGTGCATGGTTGTGTTGTCCATGGCTGGTGGTCATGCCAACCCCCTCCAGCATGCAGTAGCATCCATGATGTAATGACACTCACACTCATCAAGCAGCTGTGGCTGCTGCTGCTGCTGCTGTGGCTCACCCATCACGCCTTCTCCTGCTGCCACCTGGGCCCTGCCACTGCCCTCCTCAGCCTGGGCCTGCATCCTCTCCGCCAGGCCTGTGGGTGACAAATGTTGAGAAAAACATCTGCGTGACCCCAAAGCAGACTGCCCCAGTGAGTGTGCCTGCCCACACAGCCAGACCCATGCATCTCACACCTGCACACACTGACACAGCTAACCATAGCAGAGCCATCCCCCATGCACCACCACCACCAAAACACAGTCACACCACTATGGAGGATACAGGTGCATAGATGGTACACCCACCTGGCCTAGGCACAATGCCCCTCCTGGCACGTGACCTGAGGCATTGCAGCATGTCCGGCTCCCTCCTGCGGAGGTCACTATACCTGTGCCTGCACTGTTCAGCAGACCGGCACCGCCCTGTGACCCTCTCCAGTTCAGTGGCCACCTGCAGCCACACATGGGTGCAGGCCATGGTGAGGGGCTGAGCCCCAAACAGTGCCCCAAAGTGAGGCTCAACCACTGCCACCAGGTTGGCCACCTCCAACTGACTCCACTGGTGAGCTCTCCTGCGTGCCATTACTGTGGTAGTAGAGCAGGCAATATTGGGCCCTGCAGCACGGCAACTCCATGTGGAAATGTTGCGCAATAGACCACCATAGGTTCCAATCGTGCTGTTCGTATAGTGCCGTCGGTTCACATAGCGCTGTCACCAAACAGCGCAACAGAGCCGTACACATGGCAGCCGAACAGCACCAGGGGGCAAAGATCGGACACCAGGTCAGAGGTCTGTGATGCAAGGCCACCGCACAGCGCCATCTGATGTCTATGCATCCTGTGCGAACGGTCACCTGCATGCCAGTGCCACAGTGGACTATTGCACAGTAGTGCCACAGCGCCATATGGTGCCCAGTGCTGTAGCGCCACTGACACAATGGTGGCCATGGCCTGAATTGCCGATCGTGCACAGCACATCATCAGCACGGCAGATGCCTGCGTAAGCTACCTGGGCATGTGCAATGCAGTGTACCACACAGTCACAGATATGCGCCATTGGCTCAGCCGGCTCAACCGTATTGCGCAAAGCAAACTGGCGCGATATTCAGCCGACACATACAAATCATCTGATCAGCCATTCAAAGGCGCAGTGGTGTGATTTGCATCTCATTACAGTTGCTCTACTCCTAATTTGCATGCATTGCACTATAAATGTGTGACAATGGGCTGCGCTGGCCAGATTCGGTTACTGCAGGTGAGAGGTGAGTTGCATGCTGTGTGATGTTCTGGACAATGGTCATGGGATAACGCTGTAGACTGCACAGTGACAGGTGTCCACTTCCACCCATACAGATCGACATGACCGAGCAGAGCCAAGGTAAGGGTGAGGATGGTGGGCGGAGGAGGAGGCCCAACTTCACCACGGCGGAGACACAGGCCCTCTTCCAGGCCTACCTGGAGGAGAAGCCACTACTGAGTAGACGGCAGGGCACCCCTCAGGCCCGTGTGGCTGCATGGGAGGGGGTAGCTCAGACAGTGAACCTGCACAGAAGCCATCAGCACACCGTGCAGGAATGCAAAAAGAAGATGGGGACCAACTGCAGGAGGGTGAAGGAGAAAGTGGCTGCCCTCAAGGCGGCACGTACTGGCACAGGCAGGGGCCAGCCAGCGGTGGTGGAGCTGACCCTGGCTGAGGACCGACTGACTGCATCAATGCAGCAGAGTGCTATTGAGGGCGTACCAGGAGGTGGATTCCAGACAGGTAGAAGCCCATCACTGCACGGTATGACATGGTGGTGGTGTTGGGGGGGAAGGTTGTTCACATGCACTCACATGTCCTCACTTTCTGTTACAGATCCTGTTCATCTTCAGAGGATGGTGGTGGTGGGTCAAGCAGTGAGAAAACCTGCTGGACATGGAGGAGGGTCCATCCACCTCAGTCACCAGCCAGCATGCACTGCACCAGCATGCACGCCGGGCTGCCAACTCTGGTGTCAGTGAGTCGGGTGTGGGAGGTGCATAGCCTGTGTCTCAGCAGTCTGGCATGCAAGCATGCCAGCATGCTGTGACTGTGGCTGTAGCATGTACCTGCACCATTGATGATGCAAGGACTGCAATGGGCAGTGACATGTTGTCCCATGACGGACACACAGCAGGCCAGCACGTGCCCCTGGGCCTAGCTGGTTCCAACGTGTGTGCCAGCATGTCAGCACAGTCCCAGGCTGTGCCTGTCAGCACCGGTGGGGCAGCACTGGTGGCTGTGCAGGTGTCTGGCACTGTTGCAGCCACAGCAGTGGAACGAGTGGTCCCTGGGGCACAGCAGTTGGAGGGGCAGCAGCAGCAGTCACCAACAAGTCTGGGGGTACAGTGTCCAGTGGTGGCACATGCCCATCGCCCTTTGATATGCCCATTCCTGGTCCTGGTGAACAGCGCCCACCCTCAAGGGGTGTTGAGCATCAGGACCTTCCATACCCTGGGGGACAGGATGCCGTTGTGGCAGAGTACCCATTGGAAGAGCACACCCACCTGCTGCGGGAATCAGTACAGTAGCAAAGGCGGGTTGCAACATCTGTGGAGGCACTGTGCATGGCTGTGGAGTGGCACAGCAGGGACTGTGCTCTGAACCTTGCAGAGATGGTCCATATGCGGATGGATGTAACCGCCGCCATTGACAGGCACACCCAGGCATTGGTTGCTGTCGTGGCTGCATTGGGCACACAAGCAGGTGCCCCTGTACCATGCACCCCACACAGTACACTCTCCACTCCCCGTTCCCAGTGTCATGTGACACCAAGCCTGTCGACGCCGGGTTCTGCTGTGGGCATCCTGAGCACCCCTGGTGCAGGTATGTTTGGCATACTACAGACCCCAGTGCAGACAAGGTCACGATCGCACACTGAGACCCCTAGTGGTCCATCATGCCACCCCATGTGGCCCCTGCTCAGCCTGCCAGTGCTGTTGGGTTACAGCGGGGCCACTCACGCATCTGCGGTGGCTGTGGAATGGTGCAACATGACTGACCTGTCTCCCAGTGCGGGCCCTGTCTGGTGCTGCCCTGTGTGCACTGTGCGTCATGGTGGGCAGTGCACTGGTTGGTGCCCTGCACATCACGCCAACATACGGACCACCTGCACACCATCCCAACTGCTGTCCACAGGTGCATGTGCATGATGATGCCTCCATTGTATTGTACACCAAAGTGCAAGGGTGCCCAGCATCTGACACACGTACTTGGACAGTACTGGTGGTGGGTGTGGTCTGTGGATCTATGTGTTTGCCATGTCTGTTCCTGCTCTGCTGTGCACCTGCCCATGTATGCTTTGTGTCTGGTGTGTGTGTGTGTCCATATGATTGTTCACCCCTCCCTGATGGTGTGTTTTTATGCCTGGTCCCTCCCACTCCCCTTGCCATCATGCACCCCTGGTGTGTTACTCTGTGTGCCTGTGGGTTGCACCAGGACAGTGTTGGTTGCATATGGCCCCTTGACTTACCTGTGTCATGCATAATGCTCCTCCGTGATGGTGTCCTGGTGCAGCTGGGCCTGCCAGATCAGTCGGGGGTCCTGCCATCCAAGGGGGGCTGCTCATCACCATCATCACCGGCACCGCTGGCATCCCCATCGCTGTCCCCCTCCTCGACCTGAATGGCTATCCCACAGTCTTTGGCCATGTTGTGCAGGATACAACAGGCCAGGAATATCCCACAGACCTTTGAGGGGCTGTACTCTAGGGCACCACCGAAGGTGTCTAGGCATCGGAAGTGTGCCTTGAGCATCCCAGACACCCAGCTCGATGATGTTGCATGTGGCGGCATGTTCCTCATTATAGCATTGCTGTGATGGGGTCATGAGGCACCGGTATTGTGTGAGCAGCCAGGGACAGAGTGGGTATCCACTGTCACCTGTGTGGAGATGGTGGAGATGAGTATCATGTTCAGGTCCATATTGCCAATATCCCTGTGTGCCACTACCATAGCACACATGGCATTCCCACCCTTGCCCCACGTTTGCAATTCCTACATGCGTACTCAACCACTAGATGGCCTGTGGGGATGTCCCCACTCTCAAATCGATGGCACAGTGTGGACTGATACCATATAAAGGCATCATGTGCTCCACCAGGGTGTGTGACACAGACATTGATTATGCATCCAGTGGCATCACACACCACCTGGCAGTTGACACTGGAATAGCCCTTCCTGTTCCTATATGCAGCCCCATCAGGGCCAGGTGGAGTGCGTATGGCCACATGGGTGCAGTCTATGGCCCCTAGCATGCCAGGCATACATGCTACCCTGTGGAACTCCTGCATCTTTGCTGTACACTCTACTGCGGTGCTGGGGAACTGGATGTGCTCCGCAGCATGTGGCAGCAGTGTGCTGAGGAATTGGGTGAGGATGCATGATGTGGCTGACTGTGTGATGCCTGTTGTGTCCTCTGTCAGCCTCTGGAAGGTGCCTGTGGTGAGCAGGCATATGTAGGCTGTCACCTTGGTCAACACCGACAGAGCATGACTCTGTCGTGAGGGTGCCTGCATCACATCACTGCACAGCTCACAGAGCCGTCTCAGTATTGCCCTGTTCAGGCAGTACCGGCCCACGATCTCTACATCTGTGTATAGCTCAAAGCTGATGTGGGCACGGTACTGCCTGTTTGGGGAGTACCACTGACGGGCCCTTCCAGCCACGTCCCCTGCAGCAAGCATTCTCACCCCCCTCATTACAGCTGCCAGGTGGAGCTGGCACTGTCCATCTCCCTGGCTTGTGACCCCCCCTGGCTGATGTTGCTCTGTTACCCCCGCTGTCCTGACTGCTACCTCCACTGCACGGGGTACCCCCGCTGGCCTCTGCAGCCTATAGCACACACAACTTCCCTTGCCTGCCCTGTTCTGGACTATCACTGTCTGTCTCTCTCTGTCTCACTTGGCATCTCTGTAGTGTTCTTGTGCCTCATTCTTGAGCCTTTTTATTTTGGCTCATTTCCGCTGTGGTGCAACTTCTGGCTGTTCTACTGTTGCGCATTGCACAACCATTTGATTATCACATTGCACTCTTTATGCTGGGATCCACCCCCTTTGGTTGCGGATGCCGTCATTTGCATTGCGCTGTTGCTCAGCCTGTTTTCGGTGGTGCATCTGCCTCCTGCTGAATATCGCAGAATGGCGCACTTTCGGACTTACGCATGCACAACCCTATTGGGCATGGCACAACCCTTTTGAAAATCCGGCCCCAATAGTTTAAGATCACTTTTCATGTTCACTATAATGAACAAGTATACAGCAGACACTTCTCCCTGACTTTATATAACGGATGAAAACAACCGAGAATACTGCTGAAAACTTGGTTCAAGTCACATTAAAAGGACCTTTATTATTTTAAATATGAAAACAAGTGCTAAATCAGGCTCAAAATTGGGAAAGAGAGGACTCATACAAGTCAAGAGATGAGGGGTGATGTAAAATAGAATAAAACAGTATAGGTCAAAATAGTCACTGCTATGATGCACTGCTGCTTTAATGTCCAGTTTTGAGACTGAGCAATTATTTTTTCAGCTAAAAGTTTCTTCACACAGTTTATCTCTAAACACCTGTTGCATATATATTAGTGACAATAGCACCACTATAGTTAGGGTTGAGTGAGCTGTTTAATGTTAAACCCAAATTGTGAACCTTAATAACTTTGCCATCTTGGGAAGAATTTTCACAAAACTTGGCATGTGTGTTCAAGATGTCTGAATCTCAAGATGTGGCAAGTTTTGTGATTACTTCTTGTAGGGTTTGTGAGATATGGAGCGTCAAAAAAGTGACCCCCCAAACACTTTTTTCCTATACACTTAACATTGAGATTTTTGTCTCATCTACAGGCTAGAAAGTCTGGAATTTTTCCATGAAACTTTCAAGGATGATTGAGTCTGTGCCAAGGGTGTACATTTTGATGATTTGGTAAAAAAATATTGGATATTTATGTAATTCTAATGTTGTTTGTGATAACGTCAAAATGTGGTCAGAAAAAACAGATTGATTTATAAGAAACAGATCAAGTGTTACAGAAACAGATCGATTAATAAAGAACCATAACAAAGAACCATTCACACTGAAGTTAAATTTCGACCCCCAAAAAAACAAATGTTCAAACTGTGGTATATAAAGATGCTTGTGCCGCCCTTTTCCTGGTTTCTGATGGCACCCCACCCCCCCCACTGCATTGCTGTATCTGATGGTGTGCTATTTTTTATCTTTCTCTACCACTTGCCACTTGCATAGAGTCAAATTGTTACATGAACTATTTTTTTTATCTTTGTCCAAACATTGGACCTATTTCTCCATCAATATTTAATTGAAGGAAGCAGTACTATTTCTTTCTGAAAGGAGTTCTTTTCTGTCTAACCTGGGTCTACTTTTTCATCTATTAGCCTTGAGTAATGCTGGATCCTTTATCTGCTGGTTGGAGGATGTAGAATAGAGTGCGGAGTCACCGTTTTCAGCCTGAGTTGTGAGGGTGGTGGTGGGGGGTGCAACATCTCCTATGCAGATACACTTCTATGGTGCAGAGATGATGCTGACAAGCTACAGTAACCCCCACACACACACACACAGAAAAAGTCAACTAATACCACAGATAGAGCTGCCATTACATCTTGGCACTTCATTTTGCCATCACTTACTAAGTCTTGCAGCTCATAGTATTGACTCATGCCTGGCAAGCATAGTGCATCCCTTTTGTATTATCTTAAGTCAAATACATGCATTGCTAAATAAAAAAAAACTACAGCTGAAAAATGTTAAACATGAGCACATATATGTGACATACAGTACTTTATTACTTCTTAATAATGTATTACCTCATACATCTACAACCAAAGCCTGTGCTTCATGAAATGAAAACAATACTGCTTCAAATTTTTCAAAGTCAATCTGCAAACTCACAGACACTTACACCTACATATGCACTATAGATCACAAACTACTATTAAGCTATTGAATTAAGTTGATGGATGCGATCAATAAACAGGGTATTGCAGTCCTCATTACAGTCTTACATTTAGCTGGTCGGGAAGTTACAAAGAAGTATATAACCATTATTTTTTTTCTTTTGATTATTTTGTAATGTGAATAAAATTGGACTGAGCTGAAAATAGAACACAAGTAAGTAAATAAGATGTCCTGCTGTTTACAGAATTGATCAAAGTTAACATACTCTTCGATCTGTGATTTAGCAGATACATTTAAGTTAAAGGAGATAGGAAAAACTTTTCTGTTGTTCAGATAAATTACACTTTGCAAACAACATGCTCTGTGTCTCTTTGGTATTACTGCATATATTTTAATTATCATTTATTTGTATGCCCCTTGTGCGGAAATGACTATCCGCTTGGCAGTCTGTTTTTTTCATTGTAGCGGGAGTCAGGGTGTGCCAAGCTTTGACATGCTACATCACTGACTCCCTCCAGATACAGCATGACACTTACTGTCAACTGCTTGAGGACTATCTGCAACTACAGTAAAGGCTGCTGTCACTTAGGACAATTGAAAATGACACCACATACTGGCAAATGGCGAGTGTCTCAGCACCCCTTCCCCTGTGCCATTTACCTTACAAACTGTGGGGAAATACTTCATCATTCAAACATGTTATTTGTGCAGGAAATGTTATTTGTTTATTCCCTGGTGTCCAGTGGGTCCCCACCTTACCATCTCACATTAGTGCAACCTCACTGCCCCCATTCCTCCCAAGGTATGGTTACTTAGTTTACCCTTCCTGCTCTGTGGGGCTCAGTAGCACCAGCACCACTCCCAATCACTGAAATCATCTTTTTTTTTTGTCATCTGGCAGCCACCTGTGCCTTCATTCCCCTGGCCCTCTACTGAAGTGTGGATGGTTGTTTCAGCATAAGGGGCATACAAATAAATGAGCCTTTAAATATATACATTAATAACAAGGACACGTGGAGCCTGTTGTTTGTAAAGTATAATTTATTTAACAGTTAATAATAACAGAAAATCATTTACTATCTCCTTTAAAGATTAATGGCAAATGTTGATCGTTTTGATGAATACTTGTGAATCTGACGTCTTTCACAATGACTTCCACATGGTACATATTCTGTAGTAATAAAAGTCAAAATAAGACATTTTGTTGTCCATTTTCTTTGTTTGTTTATGTGCAGCATGGTTCTGCTTTTATTCATTGTGCTCCTGTCTCGGCTACTGTGCAAATTACATCATTTGTTATTTCCATAGCGCAAGCTGTCCGATCTCAGCTGCAGCGCTCAGCTGGCTCACGCTACAGTAATGAATGTTATTTCCTGAGGGGGGAGGAGATTTTGCCCTCAGTAGCCATCTCTTTGATTTTTAAAAATGTCATTAGTTGCTCGCACAAAAAAGAAAAACAAGAAAACAAACTAAAAATATGTAACAGTGCTGGCTGACTTAATTTAACTGCATAATACACACGTACAGAAAAAGGGTAGCTGGCACCTATGATCAGCTAAGAAATATCTTAGAATCACTTTTAAAAGTCATTGCTACGATATGCAAAAGAAGAGAGCATACCTTATTTTTTGTCACCAGATATTTTTTTTTATATTTAACTTTTTCCTCCTCCAGGACCTGCCCGCCGCCTAGTCTTTCTGCCCGGTCACGGGCCGCCGGCTTCTGCCTTCAAATCAGCCGCTTGCATCTCGATACCCCGTGGCTTACCCCCCATGGTGGGGCCCGAGACACACTCCCTCATATGCGCCGCGGGCACTGTAATTAGGTCGGGGGCCCGGCCTGAAGGCATATTGAAGCCGCGGTGAGCTTCATTCATGGCGGCGGGGCAGGTCTTCATCCTTTTTCCTGTTTCCTCCCTAAGGAGGTGGGGTCGTGCAATGACGCCCGTGTCCGCCCTGCCTCCATGCACGCTGAGCGTTGGCAGCGCGGAACCCTTGGTCTCCACCAGGGGTCCCATCCGCACTGATCACTTTCCACACCCTCCCCCCAGAGTAGGAGAGCTGCCCATCGGATGCTCAATCCTACTCCTCCCGGCCGGCGCTCTGACGATCCGGGTCCGTTTCCGAACCCGGGTCGCCGGCGTCGCAAGCGGAAATCCAACCGCTGCGCCGATGGGCCGGCTTGTCACCAGATATGCTTTGCTTTATTTATTCCATGCTTGAAAACTGCTGCCACTACATTTATGTAAATGGAGGGGGAACAGGAAGATGCGAGCTCCTTGAATTTTAATGGATGCCATGCTTGTCTGTCCCTTTGTTTGTTTGTAAAAGCAGCACTTTTTTACGCACAGAATAAATAAATAAAGCAAAGCCTCATCTGATGATAGGAAACAAGGTATGCGCCCTTCTTTTGCATATCATATCAATGACTTTTAAAAGTGATTCTAAGAGATGTCTTAGCAGATCACAGGTTCCGGTTACTCTTTTTGCTGTTACAAGTCACTGATCTGAATAGTGCCGCACTGCACTTCCCTGGTGTGTCTCCATGTATTCTCTCCCACATAATACATGCTAAAACACACAATGAAAATTCAGCTTGCCTTACTACAAGAAGAAAGTCCTCCTGTTCAGATGAATTTACTTTGTAAGATGACTGTGATGTGATAACAGTGGGAGCGAGAGGTTCACATGAATACTAGGAACTGTGATGAATAGTGAATCTTCTTTATCTGAAAATATTTTTATTTTTTTTATATTTATTAAATAAACCCTGCTGCCAAACATTAGTCGAAACACTGATAGGGCAAGAGAGATAATGTGTGATTGTTCTCAAGCCACAGCAACTGATGTCACACCCTCTTTTTGCGTCACTATGTCAACCCTGTCTTTTGAGCATTCAAAACATGTTAGCCTAATGTTTACATACTGTAAGGCAAATAATAAAGACTTGGTCCACTGGGGTGTAAGAGTGGATGGGTTTCTTCACTTATGGAGTTGATATAAGTAACCCACTGGCTTAGTATCACACACACACACACACCCCACATCTCTACATTTTCTCTCTCAACTTCTTACATTCCTTGCCCCTTAACGAGGTACAAAACGAGCATTATCATATTCAATTGGAGTTTCTAATTAACATGTTTGGTTTGTTTTCGACAAAAATGACTGCCAGATAACATTAATGTTCTATGAGGCAGCTTCCCAGTAAATAATGACATAACTCATTTTATACTGAAAAGACAAGTGTTTCTCATATCTGTGTGTAATCTTAGTGAATGAATATAAAATATGCCTGCTTTCATTGCCCGATCCCCAGGGGCGCACAAGTAACTGTTCTTAATACTTCATACAGTACAACCTTTTCATTTTAAATCCGGCGAAGCCAACCCATTACTGCACTTATAAATGTGAGAACAACAGTAGAATTTGAGGAAATCGCATTATTTGTCCTTGTGAAAGGCACACAAGGTTCTGTCAACCTGAAATGCCTTCTACATACTACACAAAAAAGGAAGTAGAAAGCTGAAACCATTCACCTTGGGTGGTGTATTAATACTATGAAAACACGCAAAAAAGTATTAGGTTTTCTGTGCAAAATACAGAAGTTAATTTCCCCTTGATTTTAAGTAATCATAAAATCAGTTTGATCTTTGAGCAGTTCCGTTCACTATATACATTTCTTGCAGAACATAACGTTTTGCAAAGGGTGCTGAGTGTTAAGTGCTAATTATTATTTTACACAACTTGGTGTGGTCTTCTTCCAGCCAGGCCGATTACCACGTTTCCCTTCTAGTGTCATAATAAAACGATATCGGCAAAGGCGCCTGTTCCTTAGTCGGCATTATCGGTTTAAGCTTCTCAAACTTTGTTCATTGCAGCCACAGAGAAATGTTTTGTAAAGATAAACATACAGATTCATATGTATAGAAATATGCATGTCAGATTAGAAAAACATATGCTTCAGAGTGCCAATCTCTCTCGACCCATCGCTGAGTGCACTACTGATGTAATAATAATTAAAGTCAAGCGCAAAGGCAATGCTAAATTAGCCATGTGATTAATTTGCTTGCTGTCTTAATTGTTTAAGCCCGAGAACAGCAGTTTTCTGATCGCTGAGTGTCGAGTGCTCAGTCAATTTATTTCCTTTGATTATATTCCTAATTATGCCATTATCTTTAATCATTGTAAAAACAAGCATATTTTTTATTCCAGCTGCAAGAGAAAAAATAATGAATAGTAATTGTATTTTTCTTTCAGAATTACTTATGGTATGACTCAGCCTGCTCATGGATCGGAATAAGCAAACCGAGTTTGTGTGTGTGTGTGTGTGTGTGTGTGTGTGTGTGTGTGTGAGGCATGCTGCTCACTGAAGTGGAGCTCTCCCTTTCAACTGTATGCCACTGCATTTTCAACTGCTGTCATAGACAGCTGCAGCAGTGATTGGGAAACTGGGGCTGCACCTGCAAACACACTCACTGAATTGGAAGACAGGGTGCCACACCTCTGAAAACTCCAATGATAGCACTATGTTTCTTGCACATGTGTGCAAGCAACATAATGAGTACAAGAATTTACTTTATGGGCCCTTGAGGAAGGTCCTCTTTAAAACAAGCATTTGTCAATGCTGAATGTTGTCGCGCTAGCATTGGCTTTGGTAGTGCAGTGTGGAAGCACATTTTGGGCAGGATGTGAAAATTACAGCTATACTGTTCACAAAGAGGTGTAAAAAATTGGCAGTATTGAAAATGTGTCATGCAAATATTGCAGATTTGCAAAGTTACAAGGGTGCGTGGGAAATACGCAATGCATTCTTGTAACACGGTCATTTTATGGACTTTTGGCACCAAATTTTCAACATAGGCAATATAGCACCTCTGCTCATGCACAGTGTCACTGTCATTTTCTCAAAGTGTCCCAAAAAGTGATTTTGCACAGTAACCGTGCTATTCTGAGCCAGACGTGCAAAAACACATTTCAGGCAGGATATGTAGTGTTCAACAAGAGGTATGAAAAAATGCCAATGGTGAAAATCCAGAGTGAAAATATTACAAATGCACGTTATGAACGTGCTTGAAAACTGCACAATGCACACTCGTAACACAGTCATTTTATGGAGTATCATCACCAAATTTTCAATATAGGCATTTTAGGTCCACTGCTCATGAACAGTGTCACTGCCATTTTCGTAAACTGCCCTGAACACTGATTTCCCACAGTGACCGAGCTATTGTGTGCCGGAAATGTGGAAACACGTTTTGGTCAGGATGTGAAAAATGGCAGCTGTACCGTTCACATGGAGGTACAGAAAAATGACAATGTTGAAAATTTGCCATGAAAATATTGCAAATTCAGAAAGTTATGAGCTTGTGTAGTAACTGTGCAACACACACTTGTAACAGTCATTTTATGGAGTATCATCACCAAATTTTCAACATAGGCATTTTAGGGCATCTGCTCATGAACAGTGTCAATGTGATTTTTGTAATGTGCCCTGAACACTGATTTCCCACAGAGATTGTGCTATTGTGCACTGGAAGTGTGAAAACACATTTCAGCCAGGATGTGAAAAATGACAGCAGTACTGTTCACAAGGAGGAGTAGAAAAATGACAATGTTGAAAATCTGGTGTGAAAATATTGTGAATTTGCGAAGTTATGGTCTTGTGTAACTGTGCAATACTGCGGCTAGTAAAACAACCATTTTTATATTTTTCCACCATATTTGCAATATAAACTTTTTGAGAGCCCACCTCATGAACACTGCCACTGTCCTTGTGTTATCAGTTCCGAAAGGTGATTCCACGCAGTGAATGCAAAATCACCTTTCAGGACCGATTAATGTCATAACAGTGGCAGAATTCATGAGGAGGGGTCCCAAAAACACCATGTAGAAAATGTGGTGCAAAAATTCCAAAAAATGCCCGAGCTATGCATCAAAGTTGAAAAAACCCTATTTATTCTATTATACAGCTTACCTGCATTTCCTCATTTAGCGGTCAGCTCTGAAGATTGCAGATGTGTCCCCAGTCCACCGAAGATCATCGCACCGGACTCTGGAGGTAAATATGGGGTGAGGGGGGTGTGTGGATGTAGGGTACACAGTGGGTGGGTGCGGGTGGTGGGGAGACTATGAGGGACCATTTTCTGTTTACTGGTATTAAAAAAAACATTGCAGATGGTTTTCTGTTTTTACAGGTGTTTTTTTGGGGGGGATACAGTAGCCGATGGCGGATTGGGAACTCCTGCTGGCACACAGGGAGTGGGGAACACTAACTGAGGGGAAGTGGACACCCCCTCAGCACAGAAGATGGGAGGACATCATGCCAATGGGGAGTGGGCTCCTCCATTGGCAAACAGCGAAAGCAGCGGGGTGCATGAGCCGAGGGGTATTGGGCACCCCCTCGGCAAGCAAAAAAGAAGGGGGGACACATTCTTTGATGCTGGTGAAGCATGTAGGAAGGTCCGCTACATGTGATGAGCTTTGCTCGTATTGCAGTGGACCTTTACTTAGATATGTTTGCCCAGGTGGTGTAGCGCTGGCATGCAGGCTGATTGGGGAATGAGGAACGCATCTACTGGTGCATGCCCTGCAGTCACCCAACAGCAACCACACCTCCAAATCTCCACTACCACAAGATGTTGGCTGTGCAAGTGCGCCAACATAAAAAGGATTTGACGAGGAGGTACTGACAATTGTATTTGCACTTGTCTCCAGAACATTTTCTTCTGATGGAACACCAGCTGTGGACTGAATTGTGACTTTATGACTTTTAGTTCTAGAATGACAGCAACCTCTGGTATTAGATCATGTTCATTTTGCCCACGTTAGAATATTCCTTAAAATGAAGTCCTTATTATCTCTTTCAAGCTTTGACTGCTTGTGCTTAATCATCTCTCCTTTGTGCTTGCCTAATTTCTTTCTAACTGTCCGGCTAGCTCATGAAACAAGGGGAACATTTTAAACTTGAAAACGTCCTTTTGCATTCCTGCAATATCCTCTCTTGTCCCCAGAACCCCACCAATAAATACACAGATCATACTGTGTGTTGTTGCTCAGTTTGGCAATAATTTTACTGAGTCATCACAGCTATCATATTTTGACAATAACATGTTCACATCTGGTACATCTCCAAACTTTCATTTGCAATCTCCTTACCATCATATTTACATACATTATATTCAAATACATTATAATCTTCAACATTCTTGTTCACTTCATAATTTCTTCCACTCTCTTCTTTTCTTCTGTCCCCCAGACGTACATCATGGAGGGGCCTGGCCTCTTCCTTTTATGTTGTGAAGGGGCACGAGCATACACACCGTACCCCTGCCTCTTGCTTGTCAACCCTGTGTCCTTTTAGGTTTATTCATTCCCCCCCTTTTTCCTGTCCTCCTTCCCTTTTTTTCCATTAGTCCACCCCAGCTTGCAATGGATGGTAGACTTCCCCCTGTCCGCCCCCTTTTCCATCGTTGCCCTGTTTCATCTGTACGCCAGCCATACTTCAATGGCATTTGCTATTTCAGTTCTAAACATGGCCAGGCCAAGGCCTGATAGGTGTATGCCATCACCCCAGTAGTACTCATCTATCCACTCATGAATTCCATGGTGGATGACTAATCCCACCATGTCCTCGAACAATCTCCCCAACCACGCATTCATACACTTTCAAGTCCTGTCCACTCCCTTATGGCTCTTTTCTTGCCACCAAACCTTCCAAGGCATGATCTCTGACCAGGCCAAAGTAACCTCCAACCACCATTCCTTTATTTTTCCCACATCATGCTTTATCTGATAAAAAATGTCCAGCCTGGGCCTTGTTCCCAGGTTGTTACCACCAAGGTGTACCACGATCAGGTCCAGAAGGCTATGATCCCTCCTGATCTCCCTGAGTTCTGGCAGCAGCTGTGCCCATTTCATTCCCCGACAACCTTTCCACACCAGCCATATTGTATCACTGTTAAAGTACAGCTGTTTTCCCCCTTGTCTCCTGGCTGCCCACTTCTTTGCCCAGTGAATAAATGAGTGCTCATAGATCCACTCCTCGAGCTTCCTGGTTGAACCTGCATAACCAGAAGCACACAGTTGAGTATATGAGCTCTGCCCCCCACTCTCCCCCCATATTTTTCCTTCTTGCACCTGCTGTAGGAGACAAAACAGAAATCCTTATTGTTTTATTTTGCGTATGTATTTTTTAATAACATCCCAAAGCCCATCTGCCTTTTTCTTTGATCTCCCTGGGTCTGCTGCCCTATGCTACCATCATTGACGCAGCCCCAATCCTGAACGAGTGAAAGGAATAACCCTCCCCCAGTTCCTGCAAAAATCTGAGTCCCTTGTGCAGTACTGATGTTACCTGGTACCCAGAAACTGGCCTGCCATCCCCATGTATAAACATCATTGCATTCCCCTCCTTTGGGGAATGTACATGTGCAGAGCCCCTATTGGGAAAATGGTTCCTTTATGATTCTTCCTTAACCACACCCTCCTGCCCTGTCCTTGCTGATCGGTCTTTGACCTCCTTAGCAGTACAGCCGCTGCTTCCCCTGTCCATTCTGTGTCTTCACATTGTAGCCCCCCCTTCTTCCATCTATTTGCTGTGCCCAACTACCTCGATTAGTCTAAAAGCCCCCTGTACGTGGTAGCATAGAGGGCTTGAAACAGCACTACTTCACTCCAGGAGCTGCAGATGTGGTGTAGTACCCCCATCAACCTTACCATCAAACTCTCAGAGATGGGCCTTCTGTTATCTTGCTTCTTATCTGATCCCCGAATCCAGCCCTGCATCATTCTGCAGATCAGATTGCTTTTGATTGGGTCCTCCCAACCTCTTAGCATACAAATCTGCCCTATTGCCACCAAATCCACCCACATGGTCATGTGTGCCATGTTCTGGTTCCAACCCATTACAATAAATCTTGCCACTTGCTCCCCCATCACTGCCCCACTTACCTGCCCGCTGTACTGCTCCTGGAATTTCTGAAACACCCTCCAAGAGGTTTCATAAGCTCTCAGGGTCCTGGGGGCCCAGAAGTTGTGGAACAGTACTTCAGCTCATCTAATCCTATCAGCCCTATGTACATCAGGAGCAATGGTCCTGAATTTGCCCATCTGAAATCAGCAGAGGCAATCAGCTATCACATTGTCCACACCATCGATGTGCTTGACCCTGAATGACATGTTCAGGATCAAGTCCAGCCACACCATCTTCCTCAATACCCTCATCACTCTTTCTGACTTCATCATCCTTCTGTTCACCTCTTCCACCACTGCCCTATTATCACTCCAGAATGTGACCTGCCTGTTCCTGAGCTCCCATCCCCAAACTATTGTTGCCACCTGTATGGGGAACAGCTCCAAAAAGCTGATGTCTTTTGTCACCCTCCCAGGCACATTACTCCGACCATGGTTCTGCAAACCACTGACCCTGGAAGTACCCCCCATGCTAGTTCCCCTGGAAGCATCTGTATACAGCTTCAGATCTGTGTTGTATAGCCAGTCATCCTGCCAGAACATTTGCCCATTGTAAGCCTGCAGGAAACGTTCCCACACTGCTATATCCTCCCTAGTCCCTTTCTTAAGTTCTATCCAATGATGAGGCTGTTTGGCCCCCGCATTGCCCAGGCTAAATGCCATATAAATGTGTGCCCTGGTGCAATGGCTCTACATGCAAAGTTCAGGTGCCCCAACAGTTGCTGCACCTGTTGCAACTGCACTCTTCTGTGGACCCCCACTGTCCTCAACTGCTCCCGTAGCCCCTTAACCTTTGGTCAGGCAATCAGTACAGCTCCCAGATTGTGTCCGGTTCTAGCCCTAGGAACTATATTGTTCGACTAGACCCTTCCATCTTGTCTTCTGCTAGTGGCACCCCTACCTCCTGGCACAGCACCTGGAAGTCCTGAAGCATGGCTTCAGTCTCCTCTCTCCCTTCCCCTATGAACATGAAGTCATCTAGGTAGTGTACTACCGTTTTATACCCATACCGAGTCTGGAACACCCATTGCAACCAGGTACTGAACATTTAGAATGTGGCGCATGCTATTGAGCATCCCATAGGCATGGACTTTTCAGAATAATACTGTCCCTCCACATGGAAACCCAACAAATCCCAGTCCTCTGGCCTGATTGGCAGTGGTGAAATGCCGATTCTATATCTGTTTTCACTAGTCATGCCTCCTGTTTGGTCTAATGAGTAGCACTGTCTCTTCCAGAGTAGCGCAGGTAACCCTGCTGTCTTCCTCCCCAGTAGAGTCATTGACCGAGTCCCCTTCCAGGTAGGATAGGTGATGTGTTACTCGGTACTCACCTACCTGCTTCTTGGGCATCAGGCCTAGTGGAGAAATCCTCATGTTTGGCAATGTAAGGTAGACAAATGGGCCTTCCACCTTCCCCTGTGCCACCTCTTTCTGAATTTTTTGTGCCAGAGTTGCCTCCTTTTCTTGCACGGATTTGAGGTTCTTTGCTTTCATCTGTTTTCTACAGCCCTGGAACTGCAAGCTAAAACCTGACTGAAAACCTGCCTGCAACGTTTTGGTTGCCCACTGGTACGGGTAACCCCCCAACCACCTTTCTACTTCCTGTACTCTGATGGGTGTCTGAGCCAGCAGGACCCCCCACCCATCTTTCAAGTGTCCTGGTGTCATGTTTGACAGGAATGTCCCCTCCCCCTGTTACATCTCCCCCATTGCTGTCCCCAAAAGGAGCCCTGTTTGATCCAAAAGGGGCACTGGTACGCATTATCCTGGCTGCTGGACCCTTTTTCCCAGTTGTATCTACACTTTGATACTGGATGATGCCCTCCACACTTGGAACATACATGCTGGAACTGGCAGTTTGGCCATGAGCAGGAAGCCCTGTTGTATCCCCAACAGGTCATTGCTGCTACCCCCCCCTTTCTACCCCTTCCATCTCCTTTTCCATGGGGGCTGTATACATGCAAGCCACAGATCTATCTGTCTTGTGTCTCATTTCACATCCCCAAAATAAGCCATTCTCTTCCTTAATTTCTTATCATACCTTAACCAACTGTGCCCTCCCTTTTTATATGCATTTTTTATGATGCAGGAATAGGTTAAGAGCGGGATAGCGAGTTCCGGCCACTTCTCAATGACAATGGCTGTGAAATAAATGAAGCCCATGGACCAATTGTCCCTCTCTCCCTTTCCTAACAGCATCACTGCAGCTGCCATGTCTTTCTTCTTGAAACTATCCTTCTCCTCATATTTATCCATACTGTCAACATTGTGAAAATGTCAACATGTTCCCCTTTCCAGATCTTCTCTTGCATGGCCGTGGGCACGTGGTCTGCCAACCGCAACCCTGGTGCCCTGATCTCCCTTCCCATCGTGGAGCCCTTTGGTGTTGCCTTGCTCCCTCTCTCACCTCCAGTCCCTTTTATTTCTCCTAATGCCTTCTCTAGCTGCCCTATCCCATTCTCCCCCACACTTTTCAACATTTGCTCGACATACTCTTTTATGCTGCTGTCCAACATCACCACCTGATTAACTGTTCTATTTATCTGTGGGGCACCAGGCCCCTGCTGGGTCACTTCTGCTGTGCTGGGTATTAGGACCTGCAAAACCTGTGGTATCAGCATTGGTTCTGGGAGGATTGGCTGGAGCTTCGGTGTCATGGACTCTGGTACTACCACAAGAACTGGCATGTGGTCCGGGACAGGCTCGGGGACCAGGTTACTAGGAGATGGACACAGAGGGGCCATTGGCTCTGGTCCCGGTACCGCCACCCTGGGTTCCAGTACACTGGACCCTGTTGGCATCCTCTTGTTCATCTCCTGACCCTTCCCTTGCTTCCCCGTCTGCTTCATATGTTTCTCCCTGCCATATGGCTCTGCCACCCCCAGCAACTGATTCACTTTGTGCACTAGGTCCATCACTGCTCTGTAGCAATTCTTCTTGCTGGGCTTTTGCCTTCATTGGCACCATCTTTACTTGGCTTTGCCATATCTAAATGGGACAACATCAGACAAGTCAACATTTTTACTCTCTCTTCCCTCATATATTTTTTTTGAATTGCCCCATCTAATTCCTGTCCACATGCTACCCCCATGGGTCTCCTCTTTCACTTTGCTGGATAGCTTGCCTCTTTCTCTCAACCAACTGTTGCTTTTGAAATACTCTGGGGGTCCTCCCCCCATTGTCTGCTGGCCCCCCTGCCCCTGCCTGTTTTTATTTTGTGCCTTGGTGTCATTTGCTTAATGGGGTTCCAAGTTGGGCCTCTTAATTCCCTGGCTCCTGCTTCAGCCCTGGTCGATCGGGGGGCCTCTGTGTTATGGCCCTCCAAACTCTTCCTCCTGCTCTCCCCTCCCTCAAACCGTCTGCTGCATGGCTATGATGTTAGATGCCATCCCTCGCGGTGGGCCCATGCACCCTGCCATTCTACCATTCTGGCTCTGTTCCCCCTGCCACAGTGGCCTGTCTAGCCATCTAATTCCCACCAGCCCCCTTTTTGCTGCCAAAAAGCAGCATCCCTACCCAGGACTTGTCCTGACCCAGGCATTGACTCCTCACTATTCATACTGCCTTTGAGTTCTGGGAATTCTGGTTCACCCCACTATGGTGGTGGCAGCAGGACACACTCAGACCAATATGTGTGCCCCACCTATCGTATCTACCATTCCCCCCCCCACTATGGAGGCAGCAGGACACACTCACACCAATATGTGTACCCACCTATCTCATCTACCATTCTCCAATTGCTGCTACACTTGCAGCGGCATCCTCTAATAGCGTGGCTCTCTCTGCTTTGCACAGTTTTTGTCCTATTAATTTCACCTTGTTATCGCTATCACAGGCTTAATTTACCTATTCCATTAGTGTAGCAGTAGTATTTGTAGGAGCTACCAATATGGCCATACAGGTTAACTGGCTTATCATTCCCTTTTTTGTGTACATATTCTGATTTCCTTTTTTGGAGCTTCAGGTATTCCATCGACCGTGTGGTGATGATGTCACATGCCATCTCTTGCGGTGGGCCCATGCATTCTCCCTCGCTCCTTCCCCCTCCTCACTTATGCCTGCCCCTTGTCTTTTTGTATCCTTCATGCCTCCAAACAGCCTGCTTGTTGCTCCTCAAAACCACAGTTCCTGTGTTCAAGAAAATACCCCTGCTTAAGAGTACCTGTATATTGTGGAGCTGGTTGTGGTTATGCTAGTTTACTGCTCTGGTTCTTCCTCCCTACCTGTACTTCCCTTGTGAGTATTGGGTATTCCCTGGATCGCATGGAGATTACATCACATGCCATCCCATGAGGTGGGTCCCAGTATTCCCCTTCGCTCTTTCCCCCTTCCCCCTTTCATCTAACCCTTGCTTTTTCTGTTTCATTCAGCCCTCCTACAGGCCCCTTGCTGTTCTTCCCCATGCTGCCTCGATGGCTCTCGCTCTTAGCTCTGTTGGAAATGCTGCCTTTGCAGACCCCCCAGGCTTCTCCTGGCCTTGCTGCTTCACATTTTCCCATTCAAACCAGCATTTTGCACTTCTCTAGTGCCCACTTGCAAAAATCTTTGCCTCGCCAAACCAATTCTGCTCACCTCTTCCAGTGCATTCGCTGCTTCTCTCTCCCACGTATTGCACCTTACCTTTTTTCAGCCACTCAGTTGTCTACTCACTTCACCTGCAATCCCAGTTCTTTTGCTGTGCTGCTTAGGCTTCCTTATCTGTTTTAAATCCTAATAGGTCTAAATGTATTCATACAGTTCCGCTGTGAAATTAACTCAGAATACCAATAAATAGCCCACTGGCTCTATTAAAATCTTGCCAGCAACTGATGTGCATCCAGAGCAAAATACTTTGGAGCAATTTTGTGAGCTTTCCTTTGCTGTGCAGTCCCTTATAACTGACCCCTTTGTACCTGCCCCCTGGGCTCACCCTGCATACTCACCTGTTGCCACATCATTGCCCTCCCATTTCACTGCCCACCTCGTTTGTGACCTCACCTATTCCTTCTCTTCTGTGACCTCATGTACCTAGCTCCTCCCCCTCCCCCAAGCTTTCCAACCTTCTTGGCAGGGCCATGGGACAATGGCGTTTGCTCCTTTAATTGGGCAACCCTCTTTATTTTCTTATGTTTGTTAATGTCTCAGCTATAATTAATTCAATGAAAGCTTCTATACACAATGCAAAAGCCCCTTCCCATTAATCTTTTCATGAAAATTTGTCAAGTCCACACAAGGGTACTTTGTTAATTCTTCACCCTCTTGGCCACTGTTCTTTTTCTAAATACATTTCAAGTGTGATAATGTTGTAAATTACACTGAGCGTATTAAAGCTTAGTTTTTCTAATATGGCAAAAAGCTGTTTAATATTGTTAGTGCCAACTGTGACATCACTCTCATTGCTATGGGCTGAATTGCATAATTTACCTCTGACACATTCTTTTCTTGTAGCTAGTTCATCCAAATTTCCAGGCAGCTGTAATTGCTTTCAGCTGAAGATTCTGTTGTCTCATTTGCTGAGCTCATACTTGCCTTGGTGGTACAAGGTTATGATATCCTGGAGATTTTGAAGTACACACCACAGAATGTTGTTTCACTTTAAACAGCTGAAAAAAAACACAAAAAGTTCGAGGTTTTACCTAAGATATTTCAAGTCCATTATCGTGGGGTTGGTAAGATTGTGTTTTTCCTTTTCTCTTTGTCTTGTAGATTTTCAGTTGTTTTCTTCTGTATTTCTTTTAATTATTTTCAAAATAAAATTGTCTGAATTTTAAATTGGATAGTCAAAAAAGGAACAATGATATTCAGTGATAATGGACATCCCTGTAGGCCTCTTCAAACCCTGGCAGAGTCTGTAATATGTATTTAAACTAATGAGGTGAAGCATATTGCTTAGAGTCCACATTGCCTTTAGAGGAGAGTTGGCGAGGATTCAAAAAAGCTGGTTTTTGCTACCTGGTCTAAATAATTATTGTGTTGTGAGGGAAACAAGCCTGTTTATTAAGCTGTTAATGCTCCTTTAGCCCACAAAGGTTTGTATTTATGCTTAAACATTACAGGAATGTTTTTCCTCGGACTATGGGAAAAAACAAACAGATTATGTGAGGCTACTAATCCTTTTTTCAAATAGATTATGAAATGGCATAATTTTATTGACAGTGTACTACATGTTTTGGAAGGACCAGCGGAAAAGGTGGTACAATCTATGGAATGGGCTAACAAAAATAATTTGAACCTTAAAGGAACACTGTCAGCTTTGCTCATCTATCCTTCACTCTATGTCGGCAGTGTGCTTCTTGGCACACACATACCACAGACTACCCCTAGTATACCCTTATGTATGTAAAACTTAAAGAATGTTAGCAGTTTGCCTGAATTTTGAATTATCTGTTGCTCTCTCGACCCAATTTAACTCTCCCACCAACCGGAAACATACGCAAGATGAGGCAGCGCGTCTGCCACAAGCACGGTCCTGAAGTGTAATTTTTGGACATTATGAGTGGAAAATGAAGTTAGTCTAGTAGAGTAGCCTTTTATAAACTGTTGTTGCCATGTACTGCCAAAAACTGAGCACCAAGTGGAGAGGAAAACACTTTTTTAAAACGGGACCAAAATATGTTTTTATGTACGCATCCAGAGCCTCTGGGATTGGGTGCCTTAGAAATAAACTTTGCATTGCCATGAAACAGGGACAGAAAGGGAGAAAGCATGAGCAGAGATCTGGGAGCTTCAGCATATACTCATTGGAGACCAAAGTTGTGGGGAAAATACGACTGAAATATTTAATAAATGCATTGTATAAACACAGTGGGCTCGGGCAAACTGTTCGCATTGAGTGACAACACTAATAACAAAAAACTGACAGGTAGTAGGCGTAAGAAGAAAATCAGAAAGAATATTTATATGGTGCCAATGATGGAAGAGTGGAATATGATGTCTAGGACATACTGCAGGTTAATGCAAAAGTGGTTATGGGATTCAAGAGGGGATGGGAAGACATTAAGTGCTGGTCAAGGGAGCTGGTGAGATTGGGGCAATGTGGAGGATGGTAATGAAGTCCTAGAGAACATATAACACCTCATACATAGACTACATGTTGGATACCATTATGTATTTCACCCCAGATCCCAGTGTAGTGCCCTTGAAGTCTTGTAAAGGTTCCCAGGTATCTCACTGAGGTGCCCTATTGTTTCCGTAAGGTGCCCCAGAGACTAGTCGCTCCAGGGAATCCTTTGGATGGCAGGAAAGTTTGGTAATTTGATTGGGAACCACAGAAAAAAGCTTGCTTGTGCATTATATTTTTTAGGGCTCAGTGTGTGTAGTCCTGCAGACCTGTTGCTATGAGAAAAGACTCCTGCATTCTTTCCGACCAAATAACATGTTGGAGTTTCAACACAGTTGATTCCACATCTGTGAACACTCTGCTCGCTGTCTCTATAGGCAGTTGTACTGCAGTATTTGAAATATTCTTACTGATCCCCTACCCCGTCCACTACCACACATGCACAGTTAGTTGTGCCTTTTTTTAAATATATTTATTGTTTCCTTCCCCCACCCAACCCTCCCTCTCTGCACCCACCACCCCACTCCACCCCAGACATGTAACAGTGGCACTGGGGTGGTGTCCAATCCCCCAGTGCTGGAGTCCTTACAGTGTTCCTATCTACTGCTCCCCCATCCACTACCATGCATGAATGGTTATTTCTGCCCCTTCTTTTGTAAATATATTTATTTTTTCCTGCCCCATCTGACCCTCTCTCTTAGTACCCACCACCTCCACTTGAAACGTAACAGTGGCATTGGACTGTGCCCAATCCCCCAGTGCAGGAATCCTTGTACTGTTACAATCTATTGCCCCACCCTCACTACTGCACATGCACTGCATTTTTTGCCTTTTTTTAAAATATAAATTGTTTCCTCTCCCCACTTGACTCTCCCTTCAACACCCACTACCCCCTCAAAAGATAACTGTGGCACGGGGGGTGTCCAGTCCCCCAGTGCAGGAATCTTCCTTTGTTTTTGTTTTTTAAACTTGCGAAAAAATATCCATTAATATCTTTTGCAGCCATTGTACTCCCACACACCTGTTCCTGTCATTCAGCACCCACCACCCAGCAACTCCCCCCCCCACCATGCCCTTACTTACCATCTGGGGTCCAACGCCATAATCCTCTCTGGACTGAACATACATTTCCACTCTACAATGCCAGACCATGAATTGAAATCAGATATGTGGTCCAATGTATATCAATGGGGTTTTAAACTTAATAGCATAACTTGGGCCATTTTCCATATTTTCACCCCAAATTATCAACATACCTTTTTTGGGACACCACCTCATGAACAGTACAAGTGACAGCAGGTAAATCTGTCCTGACAGGTGAATTCACAGTCCCTACATGAAATCACTTTTTGGATAGGAGCTGAACATTTTCTCTGCCCTTGATCATAAGGTAGGGTTATAAGAAGACTATGTTGAAAATTTGGTGTAAAAATATTAAAATACAACAAAGTTATGAGTCTACATTGAAATTTGTGAATGCAGGCTTACAACTATGGTATTTTTCAATATGTTTACCCAAATGTACAACCTAGCCATATCTTTATAGTACCTCATGAATGTGACAGCTGTCATTTTTCGAATCCTGGCCAAAATGTTTTTTCTCATCCCGAAAGGTGATTTTCCGGTCCCTGCACGAAATCACCTTTCAGGCAGGAGTTGAAAATGTTCTCTGCTCTTGCTCTTGCTCTTGAGATAGGGTCATAAGAAAGTATGTTGAATATCTGGTTTTCAAATATAAAACAACAATGTTATGAGCCTATGTTGAATTTTGTGAGTGCAGGTTTGTAACTTTAGTAAGTTTCACTATTTTTTCCCAAAATTTACAGCACAGCCATTTTTTACAGCACCTCATGAATGTGACAGTGTAATTTTTCAACTCCCACCCAAAATGTGTTTTTGCATCCCGAAAGTTGATTTTGCAGTCCCTGCGCAAAATCACCTTTCAGGCAAGAGCTGAACATTTGCTTTGACCTTCTTCATGAGGCAGGTCATAACAAGGCTATGTTGAAAATTTGCAGTACAAATATTACAAAACAATACATTTATGAGCCAATGTTACATTTTGCTAAGACAGACTCGTAACTTTGGCAATTTTCAATATTTTTACCCCAAATTCCTCCCATACAGCCTATCAGCTCTGGCCAGAGTTTGTTTAATGCTCCATACACGGTAGTCTTCTTGCCAGTTTTCACCTTTGGCACCCTTTTTTCTGCCCCTAGCACATTCCAGTAAACCATTGCATGCCTGTGCTTTTGTTTGAAGCTAGCCAGCTCAGGTAACCAGTGAGGTGGGAGCACACCGTCTGTTATGGCGACTCCTTCCTGGCTCAATCCCTCACTGTGATGGGAAGGGTAGGGCGACCGGATGAGGCTATGGGAGAATTGGGTGCCAGGACGTCGCTATGCATATGCACATGGGAGGCTGGGAGTGAGCACGGTGAGTGTGGGCTGGGAGGGGGGTGGAGAGGCTGTAGGGGATGGTGCTGCGGTGGCTGGCTGAGCTTGCATCATGGTGTCGGGGGTTGGTGAGTGGAAGCAGTGGGAGAAGTACTGGTTCAGGTCTGGGCACTGGTGCAATTTTATTGCACCTGGCCCGAACTTTTTTTTTCCTGCTTTCACCCCCCCCCCTCACATGCACCCCCTGGAATTGAGAATCCTTAAGAAGGGGGGTGCGGGGGCTAAAGCCCCCCATGAGGAGAAGTGTGGAGGGTGTGCAGCCCCCCCCCAACAGAAAGCAGTAAAATAGTGTCCTGGCTCCATTGTCCTGAGGCGCCAGGGTTATCAGAGTGCCGAAAATGTTTTTTGCACTCTGACTGGGTGATAACAGTAATCACCTTTAGGCATTTGCCATTATCACATAAACCCACCAGCTCATGCTAGTGATTGGCTGTTCCACTGGTGATTAGGCACTCAGTGTCTCAAGCCGATGGAGAACATAATGGATCCATGACAGTCGGTTGACAATTTAGTTGTCGACTGACGTTACAGTGACTCCTTTATGTAGAGCCACATTTATGAGTCGGCATAAGAGTCACAAACTACCTTGATTTCTTTGGGGCTTTGCCCCAACCCCCATGGGGACCCTGCTCCCACACACCCCCCGCTACTAAAATAATCAACTCCAAGTTGGAGTTGTTTCAAGAAGAGGGGTGTGCAATACACCCAGAAAGTAGTGCCAGAGTCCTGCACTGACACTATAGTGACCTGATGCTGTTGTCACTGTAATGTCGGGTGATATAACAATGTTGTGATAGCATCGGTATACTAGCATAACAGAAGGGGCAGGGGGGAAACATGCATCCTTTGAGGAATGATCACAGAATTTGGGCAGGAGTACAGTCTGGGCCAGAGTTCAGGACAATCTGAGTAAGGGCGAGGAAGAAATGGACTAGCTGAGGAGGAAAATTTGTATTTATTTATTTATTAATGTAAACTCTAGAATTACAAGTACCTTTGAGCAGAAATTGCTCATTTACAAAGTTTCCATGTCAGAGGATGAGGGGTAACATACATACAAAGGTAAACAATGGTTACAGTCTTAACATTTAGATTACTAAACATAATTTATACAGTCAAAAGTGAAGAAAGACAACACAAACTAGCTTCTAACTGATTTCAAGGTGAACAATATATGGGGTAGGAGGGAGTCAGGAAGAAGCTGGCAGGTAAAGTGCCATTGTCAGAGGGTAGTAGCGGATGCAAAGAGTATGGGGGGGACTGGAGGGCCCCAAGAATGAAAGTACCAGTTGAGTGGGGATGGGTGGGTGAGGGGAGGCAAAGGGTGAGACGGGAGGCTGGTGCCAATAGTGCAAAGCTGAAATGGCAGGTTATAGAATCACCTTCAACTAGGGTAGAAGGAGATGACCATTGCTTAGGAGAGGCAGTCACATTGTGTGGTAGAAGCAAGGAATAGTCGTAGTTGCCTTTTAAAGGGACTTAGCGTCGCAGCTGCAAGTGTTTCTTTGTCAAGGGTATTGAACCACTGTGGAGCCCTGTGCATGAAAGACCTCTGACCCATAGAGGTCCAGCACCTAGGGACCTGGAAGGTCTGATATTGAGCACTGCATGTAGGCTGGGTGCTGCTGTTGGCAGAATGGAGTTTTGCCACTTCTGATGGCATGAGTCGGAGGATAACTTTTTTGGTTATCAGACAGGTCTAGTATTGTATTCTACTAAGGAGTGGTAGCCATCCAGCCTGGGCATACAGGTCACAGTGTGTTAGGTGGGGGCCCTGTAAGAAGTCTACAAGCCTTGTTGAGTGTCACAGATATCCTCCAAAGGACAGTAGGGGAGGCAGAGCCATAGATGACTAGACTGTAGTCAACAATGGAGGTGACAGAGCTGTAGATGGCTAGCCTAAGGGCATCAGTGGTCATGCAGTGTTTGTGCTTGTGAAGCAGGCCAAGCCGTATGTTGGCGGACTTAGCTACATTACTAGTGTGCTGCTAGTAAGAAAGTGAACTGTCCAAGGTGATGCCAAGGTATTTGAACTCATGAACTTGATGAAGTGAAGCCCCCCCCATGATTCTTGATGAAGAGGGACAGAGGTTTATACTTGCTCTGTGCATTGCAGAATAACATGACCTTAGTTTTGCTATCATTCATGACAACTTTGTGTGAGCTAAACCATTCTTCAACAAGCCTGAAATCATGTTGCAGTTGACTCTCGAGTAAATTAAAATCTCATTTGCTAGTAAACAGGACTGCATCATCTGCGTAGAGTAGTATTCTCTGTTGGCAGATGATAGGGAGACTGTTAAGGAAGAGAGAAAAGAGTAATGGTCCCAGTGTAGACCCCTGAGGGACACCTGAGAGGACTGGTTTTTCATCATAGGTGACTCCAGCAATCCTAACACATTGTACCCTTTCCCCTAGGTAGCTTGCAAACCAGGGCAGTGCATCATCGGAGAGCCCAAGAGCAGTCAGTTGCCTGAGTAGGAGTGGGTGGTTAACAGTATCAAAGGCCTTTGTCAGATCAATGAATACTGCACCCCCACATAGTCCTTAGTCCAGGGTGTCATGGATGAAACTGTTAAATTCCAACAGTGCCATGGTGGTACCATGCCTTTTATGGAAGCCATGCTGCTCCAGGCACTGGATATTATGTTTATCCAGGAACTCTACAGGCTGGTTAGAGACTATTTGTTCTGGAGCTTTGGATAAGGGGGGAAGGGTGGAGATGGGCCTGTAATTGGTGTGCAGTGCCTTGTCTCCACTTTTATGCACAGGTGTAATGGTAGCTTTTTTCCAGAGTGAAGAGAATTGACCCAGTCTTAGGGAAAGGTTGAAGATCTTTGTCAGGGGTTCAAGGATCTCATCTAGGACTAGTGCAAGCAACTTCAGGTTGAGTGAGTCACCACTATAGCCAGTTTTGCTGATTGCCTTGTAAATATAGGTTCTGACTAAATGCACTGGGATCTCTTTGAAGAAGAACTGTGGAGCTGAGTGTGCTTGGGATGTTGCAGCAGAGGTGGGGTTGGTGTTGGAAGCATTAAAAAAATCAGGTGGAAGGACACTGCTCAGGTTGAAGAATGCATTGATGAGTGTATTGGAGATGGTACCTAGGTCCAGTGTTGGTGTGCCATCAATGTTGAGCATGGTGGGTGTCTCAGTATCATTGCCTGAGAGGTCCTTCAGGTTGTTCCAGAATTTTTCCGCCACCCCAGGAGTTGGAGAGTGCCTTCCTAAAGTATTTGCTTTTAGCCATCCGTATGGCTTGGGTGCAGCTATTTCTTGCAGATTTGTAGTTTTGAATGTCCCCTTCAGATGCTGTGGCCCGAGCACAGTGCCAGAGGTGTTCCCTTTGTTTGGGCCATGTAATAAGTTCAGTGTTTATCCATGGGTTAGACCTACCTTTAATCTTCATTTTTTTTAGCGGTGCATGGATATCACAGGCCGCAGCGAAGCGGCTGATGAACAGATTTAAGGCTTTGTTTGTGTCCTTGAGTGAGTCAATTTTTGACCAATCCAGCCTGCTAAGATGGGATTTTAGTAGCTGTAAGTGCCCCTGTTTGAGTACCCTGGTGTGTATTATTTTAGGAGGGGTCTTGGTGAAGTTGTTAGCCCAAAAGCAGATAATGGGTGAGTGGTCACTTAAGGTGACAGGGAGAACAGACACCTTAGTGATTCTTTCAGGGTGGTTGGACAGTATCCAGTCACTATGGGTGTAGGTCCCAGTCCTGTAGTTGCACCTGGTAGGAGTGGGGACAAGCTGTGTGAGGTGTTGTGCCGTGAGTGTATGCTTGTAGGTACTGGCCTCAGATGCAAGCCAGATGATGTTAAAATGGCTTACCTGTAGCAGTATTCCTCCTTTCCTCCTCTTGGTCCTCATTTCCAGTTTCCTCCTCAGTCCCCTCAGTGCTCAGTGGAGGTAGGTAAGTTGGAACTGCAGTCCATCTCCAGTGCAGCACTGTTTTGCACATCTCCTCAGTCACTTCCCATAAGGCTGATGAAGAAGTGGCAGGGTTGGCAATTTCCATGGTTCACACCATTCTGGTCAGCCAGCAGAGAAGCAGCACCTCAGTGAAAATCAGTCACAGAAGTGCTGTTGCACAGAGTATATTTTGTTGTTTTTTTTTCATTGGTGGTAGCAAAATAGGAGCAGTGACCAGTTGGGCTGCAGTGGTGAAGTATGGGCAGAGAGGAGGAGAGAGAGATAGATAAACAGAACAGAGATCAGTCAGGCTATAGCAGAAAGACAGCAACATTAACAGTCACCACCTACCAGTGAGGCACTCCCCAGCCAGTAAAGAAGCACTCCATTGAGGTGCTGATGAGTCAGTGGCTGCACCTGAGGACTGTTCTTGTACGCCTATTAAAACATATTTTTTTGGCGGGGGAGGGGTTGGTATTTTTTATGAGACCGAAGAAAGAATGACACTCACACATCAGGAACTACACTGATGCAGATTTGCTGTGATCACAATGGTGCTTTATTTCTGTGTAGCCAATGGAGCAACAACCAACACCAACAAAAATGACCCCAATGTTTTGCGCAGCAATACTTCATCAAGAGGACTATAGTGCCGATGTCTCCAATATATTTAAACACATCCAATTAAAGTGGCAGGGGCCATATGTGCAATTACAGGTACAGGGAGTGAAAATCAACAGAAAATGTTGAAAAGACACTTGTTTTAACATGACCATGAATGCAGTTCATCTTGGTAAGCAAATATCGCACTGCTGTTCCGAGACCTGTAGAGAAAAATGTTAACATGCTTTTCAGTAACATTATTTTTTACAGTATACTGCATATGAATACAATTATCATGATTACTGTAAAATGTATTACTATGGTTGGAAGAAATGTATCTTCCAGCAAAGAAATTCTGGTAAAATTCTAATTTTGCTTCCATGAAATTTCACAAAATGTTGCTAGGATTCTTATTATAGTTATTTCAGTCTGATTTAAAAAGTATTTCTCCAAATTGTACTAAATTTGGCATGATGTCTTTAGCATGGTCCATATTGAAAAAGTGTACCATGATTCAGATCTTTATCTTTAAAGGTGTCTGAGTTATAAGTCTCCAAGTTTTCAGAAATGTTAAAATTATATTTTGCAATTGTGTAAACGGCAGAATTTTAAGCCCTATAAGTTTAAAACTAGAGAACAGGAAATCAGGGGCGCTAATGTGCAGCTAAGGTGGAAAGATGCAAATCTCCAGAGCTCCGCATCATAACGATAAAAAAAACCTTTTTCTGCTGTAAAACTTCCAATTTCACATTTGCTAGGTGTCTAATACTCACCGCAATGTACGAGTACCTATCTCAGGGAAAAATGTTGCAGCAGGGATGCAAAAGGTCGAGGAAAACAGTGGGTCCATAGTAACTGACTCCTGGGGGACTAGGCCATATCTCATTCTCTGCCTCAGAGATCTCGCTGAGAAGCAACTCCGTTTCTGACCAAGTGTTGGCTGACTTGACCCCACAATGGGAGGAGGTGGAGAAAACTATCTCAGGAATATCCACAGAGATAAAGCAACAAGCAGGCCAAATTCAGGAAGCTGGGCAGCGTATTTCTGATTTGGAGGACACCACCAAAGAAATACCAGAGAAAATAGCCAAAATGGAAAAAGAAATAGAGGAGTTACGAGATGCCCTGGACTACCAGGAAAACTATAGCCGTCATACTAACCTATGCATTTGGGGCTACCAGAGGGCGCAGAGAAGGGAGACCTCATGAACTTTTGTGCCACAATACTGCCTAAAATGTTGAATTTTAATTCTAAGGCTGGACAACTTAAAATCGAGATAGCATACTGCGCGCCAGCCCTCAGACCACCTGGAGATCAACCACACTGCCAAGTTATCTTTTGAATGCACAATTACCCAGACAGGCAGGTCATCCTTAATGCACATCGGAATATGAAAGCACTCAAATATGAAGAGAACAAGATATCACTACATCAGGATCTCTGTCTTCGTATTCAATGTAAACACCAGCAGTTCAATACCTTAATGTATCAGCTTCAGGACAGAGGATTAGAATTCTTCATGGCATATCCGGCAGTGGTTAAAGTTTGGTGGGTAGGTGCAATGTTTTCATTTTGGGAACCCAGCAAGTTGCAGCACTACATCAAGGAATGGGATAAGAAGCACAATAAGAATGGTTGAGCAGCCCAGTGAGTAAATGGGCCCAGTTTATCTTCCTTTCTTGGGGAGTTCTTCACTACCTCATGGCCGGAGCTGAACTGCAGTAATGGGAGAATGGGGGGGTAGGAAACAATCTTAAGGGTGACAAGAGACACTGGGGCTAACGGAGAGAAACTACTCTCATTTCGAGGGAAGCACTGTTTTAGTAATGGAGGAAGTTTACCAAAGAGCTACATGTATTACATCCCACAAGGTGGACATTCAAACAGTCAGGACACTAAGTTGTATAGAAGTGTGGGGACTGAAATGTATAAATTGCATGGCTTTCTTCCAACATACTGAGGGATTGAGGGACTTTATGGGGCTTCCTAAGAGAGGAGAAAATGAATAATACAAGGGGAATGGTACTGGCAATGGGGGGCCTATTCCTGTGTAGACCGTGGGGAACTGCCACGAGGAAAGATATAATATAGCGGCGAAACCTCAGGTTTTTCACAGGGCAATAGGTCCAAAAAAAGCTGTAACTTTTCAAACAGCACAAAAGATAAAGTTTTTTATTTGCTAAACTTAAGGACACTTAATGATGTGTGAAAGGGGATGTGGGGGAGTGGGGCATGGGGGATCGAATACACAGTTCATGGGACAAGGAGAGAAAATGATGGGAATGCTAACATACACAAACATATGTTTAATATGATGGAGAAATAGCGAATTGTTCACTTTTGGGTGGGAGGGAGTGGGGAAGGACAAGGTTTGCTTATTGTTGTTCAAAGTTATTGTTATGTGCACAAATTTGAGTGTGCAAGTGTTTACTGTTTTTACTTAAGCCTTGGCATAGCGAATAAAGAAAAGAGAAGTTTAGGCAGGGATGAACAAGAGGGGCAATCATGCGAAACAAATGGGTCAGACAATATGGATAATACCTCCAGCAATGTGATTATCTCCTGGAATCTCAAGGGGTTCTTTTCTCCATTAAAATGAGCTAAGGTTCTGACAGCACTAAAGCATAAAGGAGCAGATATTGCCATGCTGCAATAAATTAGTGGGTGGATGGGTTGGGGCTTGCTACGCCTCCTCATATAATTCACACAAAAGAGGGGTGGTGATCCTTTAGAGGAAGCAACTACCATTTAGATTGCACTGCATGGTAAAAGACCCCCTGGAAGGTAGATATATCTTTGTGGTCAGAGAGCTAAATGGACAAGCCATAACCATGGGAAACGTATATGCTCCCTCAGTGATGGATCCAACTTTTTACCAAAAATAGTGGATGTGATAGTGAGGGAACAATTCCCTAACCTGATGATGGGGGGGGGTGGATTTTAATTGTGTGACTGACCCCAGATTGGACTACTCAGGATCTAGATAGAGGGAGGTGACAGGAGTCCAGCAATAGTTAATGGGGCTGATAGATTCAGACTTAATAGATGTATGGCACACAGCCAATCCCGGGGCATGCAAGTATACTTTTTATTCGCATCCCCATGCCACATGGTCCAGGTTGGATTACCTGTACATCCAGAGGCAGTGCTATGGACAGAAGGTGCAGGTGGATCACAGTACTATTTTCCTCTCCAACCACACAATGATGTGGCTTGACATTTCCTGGAGACAGAGGGAGGGGGAAGGGGAACATGGAGGTTTCCCAGCTACCTTCTAGCAAAGAAAGACTTTAAAGAATTTATACAGGACCAATGGAAATTATATAAGGAAACTAATTTGGGCACAGTAGAGGATGAGGGGGTGTCCTGGGAAGCCAGTAAGGCATACATGAGGGAGGTAATAATCGGGTACACTGCCAAATTAAAAAAAGGGAAGTGGCAAAAAAGAGAAGCAATAGAACAGAAAATATGAACATTAGAACAAAAGGTGATTACAGATGGGGGGGAGGCAGGCATTGAGGGATCTACAGACTGCCTATGAAGCATTGAATGAATGCCTTACAGAAGAGGTTAGATCAAGACTAATGTATGCCATACAACGTTTGTATGAAAGGGCTAATAGGCCAGGGGCTCTTTTGATTAATTTAATGAAAGGGGGTAAAATGATCAAAAAATCCTAACTATAAAAGATAAAGGGGGCAGAGTTCTACCCACTGAATCACACATAAGGAAAATATTTCAAGAGTTCTACAGCACATTATAACACAGCTGAGCGTAGTGGAACCGACCACCTGATGGACACATTTTTGGAAGGCCTTACATTTCTCACTTTGACAGAGAAACAAAAGACCTCGCTTGGAGGTACTATATCCAAGGAGGTGATACTCAAGGCCATAGGGTCCTTTAAAAAAGGAAGGGCTTCAGGACCAGATGACTTCTGGGCTGAATACTACAAGTAATTCAGGCAGGAGATAGTGGAGCCCCTTGGGCAGAGTTCCAGAGCAGGTCAGGGGGGAGAAGTGGCTGCCCAAGTCATGCAATGAAGCTACCATTTGTGTGCTCCCCAAGTCAGATAAAGACCCCAGGAGTGCTCGTCTTATAGACCCATCTCCCTATTGAACTTAGATTGTAAAATTATGACAAAGGTGCTCGCTATGAGATTGGATGAGCTTCTCCCCTCAATAATAAATCCAGATCAGATGGGATTTTTACAGGGACGGATGTCATATCGTAATATGCAAAGATTATTGAATGCTGTATGGTGGGGAACTAAACATCTGGAGCAGGCATGCATTTTGTCCATGGATGCAGAAAAAGCATTTGACAGGATTGAATGGGGATATCTGTTTAAGATTCTGGGAAAATTTGGTCTGGGGCAGAAGTACATCCTATTAATAGAAGCTTTTTATAGAGCCCTCACGGCGAGGATCCTAATTAATGGGGCACCATCAGAGGAAGTCTGGCTTGGAAGGGGTACAACACTGGGCTTCCCACTCTCCCCCCTCCTGCTTGCTGTAGCCATTGAACCCCTGGTGATGACAATAAGGGAGGATCCATACATCCAGGGTATCCAAGGTAGACACAGCCAGAAACACACCATTACGCTTTATGCGGATGATATCCTCCTTTTTCTCACGGACCCAGATCAATCCATCCCTGCATTGCTACACCTAGTGAACTCCTTTGCATCCTTTTCAGGATATAAATTAAATATAAATAAATCAGAGATCATGTACTTTGGTAAAGGACACAAGGGAGGTATACAAAATACATGGGGACTTCAGAAAGTTCAAAAAGCAATAACATATCTAGGAATAAAGGTAGGCCAAAACCTAAAAGAAATGTATGACTTAAACTACACACCTCTTATTGATGTGATACTGAAGGTCTTACAAAGGTGGAAATCTCTCACCCTATCTTGGATGGGTAGAATAAATGTTCTGCAGATGAATGTACTCCCCAGGGTACTTTATGTTTTTCAGATGATGCCAGTGGGATTACAGAACACAGACATTAAGAATTTAGAGAGAGGATTCTGACAATTTATTTGGCAAGGGAACAAGCCAAGAATAAGTCTAAGGAAATTAAAAACCCACAATGAAGTAGGAGGGTTGAAGTTACCTCATGTGAAAGGGTACTACTTAGCAACCCAATACAGATATCTACACAACTGGATTAATAGGGGAGAGGCCGCACAGTGGCTTGACTTAGAAGAGGAGGGTTGTAAAGTTCGGCTTCCGGCCTACCTAGGAAAAACAGGCCTGCAAGCCTATAAGCACCTGCTGAGCCCAAACCCTATATTGTTAGCTGCTTGGAGGCGCTGGAAGGCCATTAAGGACCGGAGGGGCGAGGAGGAGATAATACCATACCAATGCCGTGGTGGGTGACTCAGAGTTCCTGCTGGCCTAGAAGAAGAAGGCTTTACTGCCTGGCAAGAGAAGGGTGTGAGGTGTGTGGGAGATTTAATCAATAGGGATAAAGTGTACACATTCATAGAGAGCCAAAGGGGTTTGGATCTTCCGTCATCACACCATCTCAGATATCTCCAGGTTCGCAACTACTGGAAGACGCTGAGTAAGGGAAAGAATAGTGGCTCCACTATAGCCAAGGTAGAACAAGAAATACTAGAGGCAATAAAGCAAGAGAAGGGGCTAATACTTAGAATAGCAAAGGTAGATAGAATCCACTATCAGGGTGAAACCCAGAAAATAAGAAGATGGTGGGAACAAGACTTAGGAATTGCTATCACTGACTCCAACTGGGACCTATTACTGAGATCCCACATGGGATTATTGGTATGCAATAAATTCAAAGAAATGCAATTTAAATTCCTCCGCAGATTTTACTATCCACCTAATATGGTACATAAATGTCAACCTGGCCTCTCTCCCATATACACGAAATGTGGAGGTGCCTGGGGTACACTGATGCATTATTATTGGCACTGCCCAGGAATACAAAAATATTTGCAGGGGTGGCAGATGAGATAACCCGGATGGACGGCCAACCTGTGGAGTTCTCCCCATGCTCTCTGGTCCTTGAGGTGACCTACGGAGGAAGAGGACTGGGATTTCCACCCCAGGAGGATTAGAATCCTGCTAGTTGTGGCTCACCAGGGTATCCAGAATTTGTGGATAACTAACAGTGTACCAACTGTGGAATAATGGAAGAGCCTAGCCATACGAATCCTGGCATTGGATAGATTAACATATGTACTTAAAGGGAAAGTAGAAAGCTTCTAGAAGACATGGGAGAGTTTCTTGGGGACCTTATTGATGGGAGAAGAAGTAAGTCTTAGGAAGGGTTGGACAGCATAGGTTGCCACTAAGGAGCCTATGGGAATTATAATCAACAGAGCGGAGAGGCTAATAACATGATTGAATTGTATGCAATGCCTAACTTCTTAGCTAACTAAACAATATTTTAGGAAAAAAAATGGTATTTTCATAATTAACAGACTACTCGGACCAAGGCAAAGTTTGTGTTTATTACTTTATTCAATTCTAATGCATTTCTGTAAGTATTAAATCTTATAATAACAGTACTGTTATACTGTAAAGGTCCAAATAAGCTTGAAAGATACTTGTTTTGTTCTTGTTTTTTTAATTTTTCTCTTTCTCTTTTAACAGTACTATAAAGGACTATTCAATAGCTAATGTATTTTAACAGTGTTACAAGCAGAGGTGGAATTGTCCAGTTCTTTTCATGTAATTCATTACTGTTTTATTATAGTATGTATGTACTGTATGTGAAAAATCAAATCAAAATATAATACAGAAAAAAAGAGAACGGGATATCACCAGTGTTGTCAGGTTCACTGACCTGAAATATTAGGCTCTGAGGCCACCTCCATGGCCCAGAAGCAGAACATCATGTTCCCATGCTGATGACCTATATTCAGAACAAGCCATAGGAAATCATGTCATGAGGCAGTCCATGGCTGAGACAGCTGCCGCTCAACATTGTCTCAGTCAGAAAGGATTGGCACCCATTTCCAACAATACAGTGATCCCTGCAGCAGAGCCAGTGAGCTTGCTCCTGCCACAGGGGAAATAGTGCCTGTGCAAGGCTGGCAGAGGCACTGCCCCCACCAGGGCAGAGGGCAGGGAAAAATATTTGAAGAAAAACTCATAGCCAAATGAATGATGACCAGGTTCAGCCTGATTAGAGTATAGCCATATGACCAGGGCTATCTTTGAGAGATGAGCTTCCAGCCAAAAGTAAAAAAAAATATGAAAAAAAGAAGCCCTCTGTGTCAACTCTCTAAATTCTTGCTGAAAGGATGGAAATGTTATGAGAAGCCAAAGATTCCAAAATAGCATCAGTAATTAAAGTTGAAACTCATAAGCTTTTACTGAAGCTTTCCTGGGAGAAAGATTTGGGAGGCAAAATAGATCCCAAGATGTGGGACACACACACACTGTATTTATGCATTTGGGTATAGAATCATACATCTGGAGAGAGTGCTTCTGGAAGTTGACCCTAAGATACTTCAGGACCCTGCAATACAAAATAAATATAATCTCACAAGGGGATCCGCATGCTGGGGTGGGGGTGGATATACCCAGATGGCACAGGGCCAAATCCTTTGAGGTTGGCTGGTGCTCAATACCTTTCTTTGGGGCCTTGCAGTTGACCCTGGAAGAATTACTGGGGGTCCCATTGATATTGATGGAGGAAATGTTATTTTTTCTGAACCTAGATAGAGAGATGTGAGATATTTCAACCAGGAAACTCATCCAAGTGTGTCTCCTTACAGCTAAGAAATCAATAACTAAACAATGGTTTTCCCAGTTTCCCCCTACAATCAAAGAATGGCAACATCTCATGATTTAGATATACAGAATGGAAAAGCTCATGGCCTTGATTAACCACTGTATAGAAACCTTTGAAATTCAATGGAGAAAGTGGGTGTTCTATATTAAGACACATAGGCAGGATTTTGTACCATAACCCCACAGCAGGGTGGGAGATGGAGGAGGGTTGAGGAGTTTCATTCCCTCTTCAACAGGTTTTAGTTCACTGAATTCTTACCATAAGAAAACTGACTCTTTCTTTACCTTTAGTAACTACTCCCTTTGCCTCAATTGATTGTTCTCCTTTTTATTAACGAATGTATTTATAAGTTGTATAACCAGTGTTTCCTTTGTTAATGGACTGTGACATTTGTATGAAAACTATGAGCTAAGCTATTCCAAGCATGTTTCTATTTATTTGCATGACCCAATGTATTGTTATAGTTGAAAAAGTTATTTTAAATAAAGAATAAAAAAAAAGAAACTCATGAGCTCTTGAAAAATTGTGAGATGTTGTGATACTTTTGTTGAAGTCATGTCCGTAAATTTTGCACAGTGATACACTTGAGCTGCCATTGTAGAGAAAGGCACAGGCTGGGTAAAGTGGCAGAAAAGCAGTATTCATAGGAGGTTCCAAGGTAAATGTTTAGCAATGTCAAGTGACAGGTCACTATCTTAAGTGATGAACCATGAAGAATAGTCATGTATATCACTGTGCACTAGCCTAAGTTCTTACTAGATGCATAATTTTGCACATTTTGACATTGAAGCCCAACAGTCATACTCTTGACCACTCCTCGACTTTCCCAAGATCCCTGCTCATTCTCATAACTCTCTTCTGAATGTCCACACTATTACAGATTTTTGTATCATCTGCAAAAAGGCTTCCCTTCCCTTCAAGATCTTCAGCAATGTTACTTATGAAGATATTAAAGGGGACTGGTCCCAGCACTGAGTCCAGTGGCACCCTGCTGGACACTTTCCCTTCATTAGAGTGAATGCCCTTAACCACCACCCTCTGATGCCTATCTGTTAACCAGTTTCTAACCTAGTTTACCACTTCAGATCTCACACCTAAGCTGCTCAACTTCTTTATCAGTCTCCCATATGGCACAGTATTGTGGGCAAATAACATTCAGTTAGCATGAATATACTTGGAATAATTGTTTTTTATGGTTGATTCAATGTCCCAGCCTTTGGTCTTGGTATTTAATCACCCAAATGAGCCAATTATTCTTCGTATACTCTGTCTAACTGAATATTATCACTTAATTAACCTTCAGAATATGGTTTAAAAGCAGTTGCTATAAGCTGTGTTATTACTGCCTTGTTTATATGAATTATAATATGGCCCTTGAGCTTTCCTATATGCATATGACAGACCAAGAGTAGATACAATGATCCATCTGTCATCATTCTTGGGAAACTGATTTTTAAAAACATTTGATATTATTAATTAATTAAGACTATGGCAAACTTTCCATGTGGCCTGGTATGATCATTGTCTTGGTTTTTATTATTTTCTGCATTTTGAGAAAAATAAGAATGACTTTGCACACAAGGGAATCATATTTAAAGAAATGATGATCAAGATCATAATATCAGAAGGAGCACTTAGCAAATTTATTAGTTACTTGAAAATACTTCCTAGTTATTTAAAAGTGAGTGCTTGCTTCCTTATGACACTATTATTCATGTCTAGGGTTTCCTTTTCCTACTAAATGTTCTCTGGTATTTATTTCAGGCTTTAGTACAATAATATAGCACTTGGGGAAAAATATACAGCCAAGCAACCCAGCACTAGATGCCAAGATAGCAAATATCTCTACAGCAACCATGTATTTTCCTTGAGTGCTTAAGTAGGCCGGAATGAAAGACAACCAAACACTGGCAAATACAAGCATGCTGAAAGTGATGAACTTGGCTTCATTAAAGCTATCAGGTAGCTTCCTTGCAAAAAAGGCAACAACTAAACTGACAGCCGCCAGAGAACCGAGATATCCTAACATGATATAGAATATGGTTATTGACCCTTCGTTACATTCAATTATTATTTTAGTCTCTTGAGAGTTCATGTTTAGCTGAGGAAATGAGGGGCACATAATTAACCAGTAAAAACACAAGAGAATTTGAATAAGTGAACAGACAAGCACGACTGATGCAGGTGTCTTGGATCCAACCCATTTCCGTAACTTGCTGTTGGGGTTTGTAGCATTGAAAGCAATCACCACAGTGATAGTTTTTGCAAGTATAGCTGACACACACAGGGAAAATATAATGCCAAATGCAGGCTGTTGAAAAATACAGCTGAATGTCTTTGGTTGACCAATGAAGATTAAGGAGCAGAGGAAGCACAGTGAGAGTGCAACCAATAGAAGGTAACTGAGTTCACGGTTGTTTGCTTTCACAATTGGAGTGTCTCGATTCTTGATAAATGTGAAAAGTATTGAGATGGTAATTAAGAAGAAGAATATGGGAATGACAGCCAGTGTTGCTCCCAACGGCTCCTCATAGGAAAGGAATTCAATTACTTTTGTGGTACACTTGTCTTGCTTGTAGTTGGGCCATTGATCCGGTGGACATTTTATGCATTCAGTGGTATCTGGTAAAACAGCCATTTTAAGACATAATTAGAGATGAAAGTCAAGAAGTCTGAAAAATATGCCATTTTCACTTTTAGCGAATGCATTCAGTTAGTTATCCACACAACAGATGTATGCATTAATGTCAGACACAGTGCAACATTAAATTATAAAGAGACTTCCTGTTTCCTAGGAGCATAATTGGCTTGGCACTAGCAAATCTCAATTATGCCAATCCCCCCACCACCACCACCTTCAAATTTGAATTTCAGGACTATCCATTCCTTTCTGAACACATTTTCATTATAACAGGATATTGTTTCCTTTAGTCATCATATGATTAAATTGCTTATTCCAGCTGCTCAGGCAAAGTCCTCTGTTTGCAACATCAGAACCAGCTGCAATGAAAAACTATTCAGATGTCACAAACAGTTTGTCTTTGGAGCAGAAAAAGAAATAGGGTCAGAAAACGTATAAGATTTTGTTCAGTTCTCATTAATAATAAAGAATGTAGGGCTGGATTCAGGAAATCCCCTGCTCCTGTACTTTTAATGTGGATCTAGCCACTGCACCCTTACTGTAGGATGCATGGATCCGGACCCCAGTGGTAGCAGGCATCAGTAGTCTTTTAGTGTACCAGGGAGGTAGCAGCTTATAAATATACATGAGCATATAAGTAGTATAGCATCACTCATTATGTTGCCCAACTAGTGTAGTGCAGCCCATGCATTAGGGCAGGGTGCCTGCTCAGTACACTGTGGCCAATACCCCGACAGCAGTGGTGGCACTGGACCCAACTTGATGAGGGATAAGCCTCTCCAGAACAGCCAATGCCTGTGCATTTTGGTCCTGTGACACATGCAATGCTGTGTCCAGGTACCATGTCATCCATTTGCAGTGCTCTGCTGGCAGGTTCTGAATAAAGCACTGCAAACCAAGATCACTACATGGCTGGGTGTACAAACTGAGACACAATGTATTCAAACCAGCCCTCCAGCACCACCCACCACCAAATAAACACCTTAAACATCAATTTGCTTCAAAAAGCAAATAGTTTAATTCATCAAAAAATGTGCTGACCTCTTACCATGGATACATGAAACCAGGGAATGCCAACAGGGCCCCACCACCTCCTATCGGTTTTGCTATGGCATCATCAGGATCAGTTGGTGGTGCCCTGTTGGTATTCCTTGGTTTCATATATCAATGGTAAGAGGTCATCAAACTTTTTAGTCAATTAAACCATTTGCTTTTTGAAGTAAATTGATGCTTTATTGTGTTTATTTAGTGGTGGGTAGTGCGAGTGCTGGTTTGCAAGCAGGTTCTGAAAGAAACAAGGCTGGCAAACACCTGATTTAGAATATTTTCCAGATTCACTGCCACCTGCATGTCCACTGGCTGACCAGTCCTTTATCCAGTGGTTCATTGCAGAGTACATGCAATTGAGCCCTGTGGTCCCTCGCACTGCCCTGGTTTCTATGGCTTCTGCTTTTGCTGAGTGAAGATCTCAGCCTGGTACCATTGCCAGACATTCATCTTCTGCATTGGTACAGACCTTTTAGTGAACCTTTGCTAAATTACCACATTTTCAGATCAGAAAACATTACTCCTCTGCTAGGAATTTTGGAGGATAAAGAGCATATTGGGCCCTATTCATTAACGGGCTGTGGTGGCAACATGCCACATAACTCAGGTACATAGCTGCCCCACACCTATTCACATCCACTGCACCACCTCGGCAGTATGCACAAGTTTGTTATCTTCCCCTGTGCACCGGATCCCCTGCTGAGCATGGAGCTCAGCACATGGGTGGGCCTGGGTCTCCGCAGGGGGGGTGCACCAGCACTCCACACCATTCACAAAAGTGCAGAGTACCAAATGCAGGGGCTGGTGGCTATGCATCTGGAGGGCAGGCATAATGGATACACTACCCCTCCAGGTGTCGCTGTCAGACCTGCTAGTGCAGGCAGGGGGTCATCAGACCTGCCCAGAATGGTGCCACTGGTGTCAGGGGACAGTGGTCGGCCGGCCAGCAAATGCCCCCTAGCATCATGACTGGAGCTCTGAGTGCCCCCTGCAACATGGTGCTATACAGGCATGAGTGATCCACTGTGGTTCTGAGTAGGGCAGATGAATGGCTGCCAACCCAGGTCAGCAACCCCACCCCCACAAACCTCCATGCAGGAGGGGAAGTGATGTGGAAGAGAGCTGGGCGGGGACTGCTGCTTCATGAATGCAATCCCTGTGTGGTTCTCCCTTGGGTGTGGAGCTGCGAGTGCTTTTATGTGCCAGCTCCGCACCTCTTTGTGAATAGGGCCTATTATATATATGTATGCAGATGATGCCTTAGTTTTTCAATTAGATCCTGAAAAATTAATTAAAGTAGTTAGGAGCACAATTTAAGAGTTTGGAAATTACTCAGTATGCATAAATTATTTGGGAAAACATTGACATGATACAATTAACTGACAATAAAAATCTTAAACTACCTGATGAAATTTAGTTTAAAATATCAGATCACTTATCTTGGCATACATCTAACAAAGAACCCATCAAACTTATTTAACCAAAATTATGCTCCTATTTTGAATCAAATATCTCAGGACTTGGCAGATGGACTAAACTGCCTTTTACACTAAAATAGCACTGTAATGCAAAAAAGATGAACATCCTCCCCCAAATTACTTTTTTGTTTCAGTCACTACTAATGCAAGTGGAGGAGCAATATTTTAAAACGTTTTTCTCTACAGCTGTTTCTTTCTTTCAGGGTGCTGGACTGGGTCTTCAGCCCCTATTCACATCCCCTGCCAGCCACCATCTCCCAAAAGACTCACCTAGTTCTATTCCACCCCAGGTTATTACCCATGGCAGAGCTGGGAAAGGGAGGTCTGTCTTCCAATCCCAGGTGTCTGGATTGGGTTTGGCAGGGTCCTGGTGCAATGGTGTGGGTAGAGGCAGGTGGACTAGGCTTCCTAAATGCACAGCCCCTGCTTTTCCCATTTTTTTGTTTCCCCACCCACGGTCAGTATGCGTGTGCAGATGTGCAATGTGAAGACAACGAATGTACTGACTGCAACCTGCCTTTAAAGATGCTGCCACATGCTATGCTACCCAGCTGCAGCTGGCCACTAGGTCATCAAACTCTTTTAAAAGTTGACATAAAATAATAATCAAATTCCTATGGGGCAACATAAAAAGAAGACTAACATTAGAAAAGTAATATCTATCAAAACTGCAATGTGGCTTGCCTTTACTGAACATTAAAATATACCACTTATCAACCCAGATCTCTAATATCCAGGACTGGTATACAGAGGCATTGTTGGCCAATAAATAAATGAAAAAAAGACTATCCAGATAAGAAAAATAATTTTCAATCAGGATATTGTCACACAAGACCCTTATTGTAGGAGCTAAGCTGCTTGCCACACAGACAATATGTGCATGCTGGGAGAAAGTACATCAAATTATTTATTTATTTATTTGAAAATTGGTAACTGGAAAAGGTGCACTGAGCCAAATCTTATTTCTAGGTGGGACCTTGGGAAGGGGGAAGTGGAAAAAAATAATCAGATAGAATAGAATGGCACTAGGTCATAAGAGTGCCTGTCTGAGCAGCGCTGTAAAAAACAGCGCTGTCCAAACAGTGCTCAAAGCAAAAGCTGCAGGAAAAAATGCCATCAACATCAGCACCAGTGGTAGCAACTGAAAGTCTGGTTCACAACCACTGCCACTAAAAATCATTATTTTCAATCAACTCTAAGTCAGAGTTGGATTACTAGGGAAAACATAAAATTGTGGAGACCAGGATTAGAATATTGGCCTCCACCACCTTTCTGGCTGAGCTACTCCTGCATTGCAACTCCATGGCATGGGAGCAGCTTGGCCAGCCTCCTCCATTCCCCATCTCTTAACCAAGCTACTAATACCACGGACAATGACCAGGGTAGTGCTTACTGCATAGCACTGTAATTCCCCGTCACTGTCCGGGGTAGTGTGGTATAGACCAAGCTGTATTAGCATGCGCTATTCATGTAGTGCTATTCTAACCAGATGGGAGAAGAATATAAGCATTACACACAAATAAAGTGCAAACAATAGTGTAACATGGTTAAAAGTGCAAATTACAATTACAAGTTGCTCTGAAATAGGAACTATGGTAATCCCCGCAGTCCAATGTAAAAGGTACAACAGGTTAAACACATTGGTGCATTGACAATTGGGAATCATACAACAGCCCGAGAAGAGAGACCATAACTGGAGTGGAAGGGGAACCAGGCATAGGACTGATAAGAGGCTAAAGGTAGCAGGAGGGGGAGACCAAGAGTTTAAGATGGTGCCTAATGGAAGTGAGAGAGGGTGAAAGATGGACAGAGGAGGGGAGAAGGCTCCAGTTGGAGGAAGGTGACAGGAGAAGGCAGATTACGTGGCAGAGGAGTGAGGGTGGATGGGGAGGGAGGAGATGAGAGGATTGGCTGGAGTAGTGGAAGGATGAGGCAGATGGAATGGGAGAAATAAGTGCAGATAGATATGAGGGTAGTGCACCAAACTGTACTTGGAAATGAAAGATGCACAGTGGGACTGACGATGTGAGGGAAGGGAGATGATGGAGAGGGAGAAGTAGAGAGAGCAGTGGTGAGTGTGAGGGGGGAATTTAGTAGCAAAATGACAGAAGGGATTACAGATAGTGTCCAGTCTAGCAAGTGAAGAGGAGGGATCGGTACCATTGACCACATCTGTGTTGTCAAATACTGGGAGCACCATTTTGGTAACCAACTCCAGCAAGACCTGTGGAGACAGGCCGTTTTTGTAATGGTACAGCACAGCAAGCCTGGGGCTGAGCTTGGCCAGGATAGCATTGAAGTGGGGAGAGAAGTCTTGCTGACTGTTAAGTCACACACCAAGGTACTTGAAAGATAATCAAGTCAAGGGGGGAACTATCCATGGTAGTAAAGGAAGGCAGTGGGGCAAGTCTGGTCAGTTTCTGCCTGGTTTCAAAGATTATAGACATTGTTTTCTTGGTGTTGACCTGGAGGTGGTTTGATTGTAACCAGTGCAGGACACTGTGAAAGTCATGGTGAAGTGAGACTTCCACAGTCACAGTCGTGGGGCCTGAGGTGTACAGAACTATGTCATTTGCATACATGTAAATATGCAAGTTGACACAGGCAGAGGGGAGGTCATTAAGGAAAATGGAATAGAGGATATGACTCAGGATGGAGCCTTGTGGGATGCCAGACTGTAAAGGAAGTGGAGGGAACAGCATACCTCTTACATGTATCGACTGCGGACAGCCCATAAGAAGGAATGGAACCATTTTACAGTGGGGGCTGAGAGATCAGCAAAACTCAGCTTTTCCAGGAGGAGTGGATAAGCCCCAGAATCAAAGTTTTTGGCTGGATCAATGAAAATTGCAGCCATGATGTGCCCCAATCCATCCCAGAGAGGATGTAGTAAGTGATATGCAAAGGGAGGACTCAGTGGACTGGTGCTTTCAAAAACCAGACTGGAAGAGAGAGAGGAAGTTGGAGGACTAGAGGAAGTCAGAAAGCCTGGAATAAACCAGATTCTCTTGAGCTGTGTGAGAGGGAAGGAGTGAGATAGGACAGAAGCTGCCAGGAGTGAAAGGGGAGAACTCTGGCAATCTTCCGAGACTAAGGAACAGCACAGAGGGTGAAGGAGAGGTTCAGGAGGAGTGTGAAGGGGGTGCAATGACAGGAGCTGAGAGATGGAGGAGTTTGAGGTACAGACCATCAGGACTAGATATTGATAGGTTGAATGATGAAAGGGAAAGCAGGCTGTCCTGGATAGAGAGGGAGGAAAATTAAACCCCAAAGAGTGGAGGATGGAGAGGAGGGTAAAGACAGAGATAAGAGAGAGGACCCAGGAAAAGGAGAGGAGTGGATAGCACATGTGGTAAAAACTAATTAAAGTGAGCAGCAACAGAGGCAGCGTCAGAGACTTGTGAGCCATTTATCATGAGGACTGGAAGACAAGACTGGGCTGAGGGATCAAAAAGGATATGAATCATCTTCCAGAATTTGGCTGGGGAGTTAAGATTATTCTGGAGGATCACCTTGAAGTAAAAGGACTCATCGGTATGGACAGCCTTTGTGTAGGTGTTTCTAAGTGCTCTGTAAGAGTGGAGGTCAGACAGGGAGCGGGATAATTTGAACCAGGCCCAGGCTTGATCATAGGTCTTGCACAATCAGTGAGATCATAGGTGATCCAAGGGTGGTGGGAGGACTTAACACTGGATTTCCTGATGGGGGGTATGCTTGTTCCAGGCAGAAATAAAAATTGAGTGGAAGAGGGAGAGTGAAACAACTATGTCAGGGGAGTTGAGAATGGGGCACCAATCCATTGTATACAAGTTGCTCAGTAGAGCATCCTTGATTAATACTGGAGGGACTTAGACCAGATGTTCTGGGGGTAGGGAGGGTGGCAGACTTTCCTGAAACAATATGTCATGCAGTGATCGCTAAAAGCATCCAGCAAGATACCTAATGCAGCGATGGGGTTGGGGTGTGAAGGGAGAACTCAATCCAGAAGTGTGCGATTTGAAGAGTGTGGAATGAGCCAGGTGGGTACAGTGATGAGTTGTGAGAAATTCAGGGATTCAGTTATGAGGGGAGGTTGCACTGAAGGCCAGGGAAAACAATATTAAAGTCCCCAAGGAAGATGAGTTCACTAGAAGAGGAGTGAGAGGTGATGAAAGAGAGTGAGCTGAACAGAGAGGAGGATGTAATTTTGGGAGAGGCATAGAAAGCATCAAGTTAGATGGGTAAGGTGGAGGAGAAGGAAAGTTTGACAAGTAGATACTCATGGGAGGAGGGTATAGCCTCCCTGAGAGTGATGGTGTGGGAGAGGTTGTGGCAGACATAGAGGGCAACAACACCACCAGACTTGCCTCAGTCATCACTGCTGTGGTGGTGGTTAAGAAGAGTCAGGATGGAACTGGGAATTATAGAAGGGAGCCAAGATTCAGTGAAACAGAGGATGTCAAGAGAGTAGTGGAGATCCATGAGTAGGGAGATCCAGTTTAGAGAGGAGGCTCTTAGAGTAGAGGTGAAAAATGCTAGGGCCTGTAGGAATAGAGGGAGTTGGAGGAAAAGGGACCAGGGTTTGTTTCAAGAGGCAAGCTAGAACAGTGGATGAACTCCAGGTTTAGGAAGGATGCTAGAAGGAGGCCACGGTGGATACATGCGAACATACAAAATTGTTAGCAGAAACAGGCCTCATGGTCTATTGATTCTGCTCGAGTGTGCAGCCAGACCCTCATGTCACAGCTGCCCCTCCCACCCCCTTCTCAGTATCTCTTCTCCTTACCATTTCCCAACCCCTCTTGAAACTGCCCACCATCTTACAGGACACTATCTTGTCTGGTAAGGTGTTCCATTTGTCCACCACTCTTTCCGTGAAAAAAAGTCTTCTCATCTTCTTCTTGAATCTTCCCCCCTCCAATCTCAGTCCATGCCCTCTCATGTCCTTCCCCTTTCTCATGTGAAAAATCCCTTCTGTACTGGTCATGTTTATCCCCTTCAGCTACTTAAATGTCTCGATCATATCCCCCCATCCCTTCTCTCCTCCAGTGAATACATATTCAGCTCTCCCAGCCTGTCCTCGTAAGGCTTGTTCTCCAATCCCTGGATCATCTCTGTGGCTCTTTGCTGCATCCCTTCCAACAATCTGATGTCCTTCTTCAGGACAGGGTGCCTGTACTGCATGCAGCACTCCAGGTGGGGCTTGACCAATGACCTATACAGGGTCAGGATAACCTCCCTCCTTCTGTAGGAGATCCCTCTCGCAGTACACCCCAGCATTTTGTTGGGTTTTGCTGCTGCCTTCCTGCACTGAGCAGAGTTGTTCATGTTCCCTGTAATGATCACTTCTAGGATCTTCTCCTCTGTGGAGCTCCCCAACTGTACCCAATTCAAGTGATAATTCCTCCCCGATTCCTGGCTCTGAAATGCAGAACCTTGCACTTCTTGGTGTTGGACCACAACTGCCATGTTTCCACCCACTCCTGCAGCTTAGGTCATTCTGCAACCCATTCCACCCCTCCATGTCATCAACAACAGCTCCCATCTTGACATCATCTGTGAAAAGACTGATCTTGCTCCAGATTCCATATGAGATATCTGTAATAAAAATCCCAAACAACACCTATCACAGTACCGATCACTGTGGTACTCTGCTCATCACCGATCTTGGTGACGAACAGTCCCCTCCACCACCACACTTTCTGCCTTCCATTTAGCCAATTTCTGATCCATTTCACCATTTTTGATCCTGCCCCCACATATTTCAGTTCCTATCCCCCCAACCTCCCATGCAGCACTGAATCAAAGGCCTTGCTGAAGTCCAACTACAGGACATCCACTGCATGGATAGGAAGGGAGGGGAGGAGTGGGGAATTAAGGGGGATGGTGGAAGAGGGAAGGAGAGAGCAGGCTGGAGGGTGGGGAGAGGTAGGTGAGGGAAATGAGGATAGGACAGGGAGGAGGAGAAGGCAAAGGAGAATGGCAGGAAGCATGATTGAAGGTGCAAACTGAAAAAACAAGGCTGGTGGCTAGGAGCAGATAAAACAATAATTATGTTTTATGAACGGTAAAACAATGCTGAATCATGGCTTGTACTCAGACTGACAAAAAAGGCAATACTCAGATAGGTAACTAGCTGTGTGACCAGTCAAGAGGCTAGGTAGCAGGAAAGCAAATTGAACTTAAGATGAGCTGACTTGAATTAGGTGTCAAAATTACAGTCACAAGATTAAAATAAGGCAATACCCAGGCAGGGTTTAGCTGATACTACAATACATATAATTGGAAGTAAGATAAGATGAACTAAGTACAAGTAATGTGGTTAAAAACTAGCCTGCCCAGTGGCACTGAGGGCTGAGGAACTGAATGCCACACCTCGTACCACACTGGCGACCCAGATTTGGGAGTGAGCTCAGGTTACCAGGGGCATCCAAGGAAAAAGACTGAATATCTGGAGGACTGCTCTCTTCTCCCATGGAGTGGTGGACTGTGGATTCCCAGCAACAGCAACTCCTAGTGGAGGCTGGTGGTGCTACAGCTGGGAGACACTTCAGATGGGGGTGGAGACAACAGTGGATGTCTGCGTGATGCATGCATGAGAGCGCCCGCCTTGCGTTGGACATCATTGCACATCCACGTCTGTGAGGGGTCACATTCACACACAGAGAAACACCCTGGCACCTGGAAGGATGATGATGAGTTCCACAGTAGCCCCACGCCCACCTCTGGATCCTGCCCAACCAGGCCCCCGATATCCTCCAGGGTCACTTTGCCTGCCAAATGGATTCAAGGAGCACCATGGTACGTGGATGGTGGCCCAGCCTCGGTGTGTACAAGCTGTGGGGTCTCTAGTAGGTGGGAGTGCAAGGGGGACCTGGGGCTGGTAGGGTCTCAGGCTGGGTGGGAGAAGCTGTCTGTGGAGGGTTACATCCAAGGGAGTTTGCAGGGGCTGGTGATGGGAGAGAAAAAGAGTTGGAAAAAAACTTGGGTAAAAACTAGAAAAGAGATTGCTAGGGTTATGTAAGGTGGAAATAAACTTAACTGAACTGAGTAACAGAAACACCATTAAACTGTGCAACCCTTACCCCAGTCAAGAGCAACATCTTGCAACCAGGACTCCACTCAATCAAGTCTTTATTTATATAGTGCCTTTCTAAAGCCAAGGCGCTTCACAATTAGCCCTTAGGCTGCTGACAGAATTAGAACACATAAGAATTTTGGATTGATATATTAGTCTAGTGCCCTGCAAGGGTTAAAATACAGCAAATGAACATAACATTTACAATAAAACAATAAATATATCAGTGAATTACAATTTGTATGGGAAGTCTAGATTAAAAAATATGTTTTCAGCTCAATTTTGAATCTATTAATGGTCAGGCATTCTCTTAACTGATAAGGTAGAGAATTCCACAGAGTAGGTGCCGCAAAAGAGAAAGCACAGCCACCAGATGTTTTTAAATGAACCCTGGGAATCTCTAGCAATCCCTTGTCAGTGTATTGGAGTGGACAGAGGAGAATATAGGGAGTCAGGAGATCTTGCAGGTAGATGGGTCCCTGTTCATGTAGGGCTTTAAAGGTTAACAAACTAACCTTAAAGGTGATCAGCCACTGAACAGGCAGCCGGTGCAGTTCGTGCAGCACAGGCATAACATGACTGGTGCTTGATGTACCAGTCAGAAGCCTGGCTGAAGCATTCTGCACTAGCTGCAGGTGGTGGATATCAACCCCAGGAAGCCCTGGGAAGAGGGCATTGCAGTAGTCAAGGCAGGTGATGACGAAGGCATGGACCAATGTTTGAAGGTCATCCATAGTAACCAGGTGTTTCACCTGGGTGATATTCCTCAGATGGTAAAATGAGGTTTTAACCATGGACGACACCTGAGATTTCAGGGTCAAGCCGTCATCAAAAATAATGCTCAGGTTATGCACCCAGTCTGAGGCAGTAAGCTGAACACCATTAAGCAATAAGCCTGATGTCTGTCCAGCCCCCAGACCTGCCCCAGGATGACCTGGGTCTACTACCAACACATCGGTCTTATCTGGATTCAGTCTCAGCCAGCTGGTGCTCATCCAGTCCTTGATCTCGGTGAGACAGTTGTTTAGCACAGAGACTGCATCAACGTGTCAGGGAAGAAAGGACATATATAGTTCAGTATCATCTACATAACAGTGAAAACTCAAACCATATTACCTAATGATATCTCCTAATGGCAGCATACAGTATACACTGCAAACAACATGGGTGCCAACATGGAGCCCTATGGCACCCCACAGGACAGGGAGAGGGTGTCAGAGTAATAAATTCCAGTGACCACCCTCTGAGACCTATCCACATGGAAGGATGGAAACCATTCAAGGACTACACGACAGCCCACAGAGAAGCAGCAAGCACTCCAAAAGCACACCATGGTCCATAGTGTCAAATGCTGTAGAAAGATCAAAAAGGACCAAGATGGTATGAGCCTTTTGATCTCTCATTATTTGGAGGTCATTCAATACTCAGACAAGCGCAGTCTCGTTGCTGAGTCTCTTCCTAAATCCAGACTGGAGAGCATCATAGACATTGTGGGTCTCAAGGTGATTGTTCAGTTGCAAAGCAACCACCTTCTCAATAAACTTACCCACAAAAGGCAGGTTAGAGACAGGTATGTAGTTTGCTAGACAGTCTGGAGCCAAGGAGGGTTTTTTTTAAGTAGTGGTTATATGGCCACCTCCTTGGGGGTATCAGGAAAGATCCCACCCTCCAAGGAACTCCAGACAATTTCAGCGAGAATGGGCAGATAACAGCTACACAACCCACTAATATTGGTATAGGGCCCAGATCCAATCCACAACGGGTTGGGTTTAGAGTCTGGACGATCTTCACAATGTCTGTCAATTCCAGCTTACTAAAGCCCATCCAGACAGACCAAGTGCTCACCACCGCCCGCTGACCTCCACAATCCCTCATAGGGTGAGCCGGGCTGATGCTGGACCTGATGCTGGCAACCTTATCTATGAAGAATCGAGAAAATTCCTTGCATTTAGCCTGAGAAAAGGCTCCTCCAGGTTGGAGACAGATTGGATTGCACAATCTGTCAAGTCTGGAAGAGCTGAGCTGGTCGATTCTGCAAAGCAGAAATATCCCTGGACAGGAATTTTGCCTTCTTACGAGTGATTTCTGATTGATAACCCTTATAATGTTCCCTCAGTTTAAGCCTGTCAGCATCCAGGCTGGACCTCCTCCATGCTCTCTCCATCCTTTGACCAGCTCACCTCAACTTCTTTAAAGAACTGTCAAACCAAGGGGGTCCTTGGACAAAGAGTGAGTGGTCAAACATGAACAGGAGAAATCATGTCCGGGGCATCTCCCATTGTCCTATTATAGGCCAGTACAAGATCCCCTTGACTCATGCATTCACCTGACAATCCCAATAGGTCCAGCATTGCTGATAGACCATCTGGGGTAACCCTCTTAAAGGGCAGTACTGGACCATCTCTGTAGGGGCAGGTCCACTGGGGGGAGCCCTGAAACTAAAGCTTATATTGTGATGGTCAGATCAACTGACTGGTTCCACCCCCAAATTGGTGATCTCCATCCCTAGGAGGAACACCAGATCCAATGAGTGACCCCTATATGGGTAGCGGAGGTAATCACCTGTGTGAGGCCCAGCACTGTCATTAGCTGCAGGAGATTTTGATCAAATTGCGAGAGTTCATTGTTGATCCAGGCATTGAAGTCCTCCAGAACTATCCATCTGGGGGGACCTCAGCACCATGTTGACGATGAAGTCCACTATCTCCTGCAAGAATTCTCCACCATCACCTAGTGGACAGTAGATGAGCAGTATCCCACAACCTACACCGTTTCCCAAGATACATTCAAAGGATCTCATGGGCCCCACTGGCACATCCACATGGCCCAGTTGCATCTTAAATATAATGGCTACACTCCCGAGCCTACTATCCAACCTTGGGCAGTGTATCACTGAGAACCCAGCCAGAACAGCAGAGGCCAATACAGGACCTGCATTTTCATGCAGGCAGGTCTCTGAGATGCATGCCAGATTTGTTGTTCCAACAAGATCAGCTATAATAGCTTTCTTGTTCTTAATAGATCTGGCATTACATAACACCGCCTGGGTAGGATGAGTGGTCGAGGAAGACCTCCACTCCTGCCCACTAACTGTGGAGCCCTTGGGTATGGGAACCAGACAAGGAAAACCCCTGTCCTGGCACCATTTCACCCCAGGGTGTCTTCTGGTCCCCATTACCTCAATCCGCCCTCTCCTCTCCCTTCCCCCACTGTTGCACCTGGGTTATGCCCCCTAATGTCCCACATATACCTTACACTGTATTCCTTGTCTACTATACTGTGATAGTGCTATTTTGCACTAACACATAGAGTTAGACACCCATCATATAAGCATGAGTGCCAGGAATGTGCTTTGCTGCTAATATTTGTTAATGTTTACATCCTTTTATAGGTTTAGATCATGCATGATTATTACACCTCACTATAATGCATTATGTTTGTCTTTTACATATATTCCATATATAATCTATCTAATTACCAGTATGATGACTCTGAGGGATCATTGGTGATTACTTTATACACTATATATTTATATATATATATATATGTAATAAATATCCACTCTTGGAATTGTTGTTGTCGCGCTCTGATATACGGACGCCTTGCTGTGCATTGTGATGCACGAGGCCAGAGGCTGAGTGCGTTCAACCACCCAAGGCATGCGTATATCAGAGCGCGACCACACACCCAAGAGTGGGTTATCTATCTTATAAAATGGCCCCTGTTGTAGTAAAATAGTGCTATGTGGAAATGGTATAAGATGAAAGAAATACAGAATAGGCTGTTTGATATGAATTTGTTTTAATGAATAAAGACTGAACTGAATAACAGCAGAAGTGCATACTTTTTAACTTTGCAGAGAACTAGTGCTTCTGTATAGCATTACCATTTCAAGTAGGTAAGGTACTGTGGCTTTAAGAGTTGAACATTAACTGTAACTGAATACTGTCACTTTAAGAGTGGTTCATCTTGCAAACAGAACATGTAGTGAACAGTGCCTGCGAGGGGCAAGAAGTGCTGAAATTTTAACTGAAAGATCTGCAGTTTTTATTTGCAGTGGCTGTTCATTCTTTTTTATTTGCAATATATATTGAACTGCAGGTTGCCGTGCACCATGACGTTTTGCATGTATGGTGCAAGTGGATGCGGTCCTGCAGGTAAGTGATGTGACAGTAGTTGAGGCTCTTCATTTTTTGTTGGACTGCTTTGTGTGGGTTTTGTGGAGGTGTTTTGTAGTGCCTGTGGTGGCTCTCTGAGCAACGGTGGGAGAACAGCTGAGGTTTGGGGCTGCACGGTGATTTCTACACAGCTTCTGGGTTCATTTTCTGTGAGGAAATCAGCTTTGTAGTCTTCAGACTCTTTATTTATCTGGATGGGGTGAGTTTCTGTTTCCTCTTTTCCTCAGTGAGACTTGTTTAGTTCCATTTGATATGCGTCTGTTGCAGAACGTATTTTAGGTCCCAGCATCTCGGAAAACATTGGCTGCTGCTCCACGGTAGTGTACAGTGGTGTCTCTGGTAGTTCAGCTGCTGTTTGCTTCTGAATGTCAGCTGTTTGGGGCAAAACTGTGGATCTGGGCACTGGTTGACAGTCTGAGCTTGTGCCAGCTAGAATATTTGACCAGTTTTTTTCTGTTGTGTAGCATAGGTGCCCAGTATGATTTTAGGCTCCCCTCTGATTTGTGGCCTGTGATTCGAGACCCACTGAGGAGAGCATCTGAACAACTGTGGATCTTAAGCAGTGATTTGTGTACAGACAAGACAGTCCTGCTTCCATAGACAGGCGAGGCATGAGAGAAGATAAGTAGTTAATTCCCATAGGTTCTTTACTGTACCAGGTTTTTTGTTGGTCTAATAAGTCTTTTGAAGCTCTTTTGGGGTGTAGAAAAAAAGCTGTAGTTTCAGGTGGGCATTTACTGAGGTACTTTTTGAAAGAGAGAACAGGGCACAGAGGATCATTTGGCTGTGCAAAAACAAAGCCTCTTACAGTGGTTTGACTTAACTCTCTGGCATCTTTATGATTTTTCCTGTCTGGGTTGTACTTAAGGGTTATATACTGTAACCCATTTTCATCAGTTTTTATGTGGAAAGAGTCTCTTTTTAGTTCTCTTTGCCCTTCCCTTCCCCTATGAGCCATGAATATTTGTAGGTTGAACCAGACCTTTCTGACTAGTCCTGCAGCAGTGTTTGGTGATAGTGCTGGAGAGTGCTTCAACTTTTTGAAATCTGATTCTGTGAGACATTCATGGTGTTGAGTGCAGTCTTTCCCATCTTTCCTGTATTTTTTTATGATTGACACAAAAACATTGTTTGCATATTGAAAATCTGTGTCTGTCACAAGATTCATTTGTCGTGATAGAGGCAGTGAATTTAAATGCCTGTTGAGTCCTGCTCTTAACCCTATAAAACTTGATACGCCATACTGTTCACCAGAAGAGTTTCTAACTGTGGCATAAAATTCTCTCAAGGTTGTGTTTAATTTATCTGGCGTTACTGTTTTTAAATCGAGCTCCATTTGCTTTTCTGCTACCCAGTCTATAAATACTTTTGTTGCCCAGTTTGCTTTTTTGTATTTTTTTCAGCTTTGTCTTCTTCTACGCTATCTATTTCTTCAGGGTCAAGGCTGGCATGTCTACTCACTGTTTGCTGTGCTGGATTCTGAAGTGGTTGCTCAGGTAAGTCTTGTTCAAGTTTTTTAAAGAGATCATCATTGTACCAGTCATCTTTGCTGAGGATTGATTCAAGGTGCTTTGAGGTATGTGGTAATTTTGCCATTTTCCGAAATGTTGCTGTCAGGATGTTTTGTTTTCTGTCAGAGTGAGGCAGTGGTGTGCTGCTTTTCTTTTAGTGGTCTCTGTGTGAGTGATGATATTGTTTACAGTTGTGGAGTGATACTGCAGTCACTTTGTGATGAGGTTCTGGTCAGAGTGGGAAGTAGTTCAGGCCTGCAGTTATGCTGGGAGGTGTCCGGTCATTGGGAAATAATGCACGGTCATGTGATGTGTTCTGTCCAATTGTATTAGTGGAATTTCTATTATTTTACCTACTATATATATATATATATATATTCTCATATAATCATATGTAGTAGTGGCCAGTCAGCACTTCTCTTTGTCTAAGCAAGCTGACAGACAGACAAACTTTGTTATGTCTTATACACAGGCAAGAAATGCCATGAGTAGTTTGAACCCATCAGCATTTCTTTTGCCCAAGCTTCATGCAAACCAATCCATATTCTTTATCTCATATGATACTCATTAGTAATTCTGTCTCCTAAGTCATTATCCAATACATAATGTTCCTCATATCTGTAACTATAAGGTAATCTCTGTTGCTATACTGTTATCTGTAGTAAGTAAGTTTCTGTAACATAGCTCCTTGGAGAACCTGAGATCCTAGAAATTCTGGAGATTATGTACATTCTTCAGGAGAGTAGTGAGAAACCCATCTCTCTCTTGTGATTTTCTCTGTTACATGCTTGGGGTAAGTAGTATAATAAACCTTTATTAGTACTCCCTGCTTGTTTATGAATGTTCCTTGGCAGACTCCGAAGACATAAGAATCGGTATTATTAGTACTATTATTATTTACTCTGACAACCTAAGATTGTTTACATTACATAAATGACCACTAGGCAGGGTGTCTGGGTGTTTGCCAACGTTACAGTTTAATTCCTTCTGTAAATTAAAACACTGGGTGAAAAATCCCCAGTAACAAGCAGCTGAGAGTGTCTCCTGTTTAAATCGTTGGTCTATTGTGTGTCCTACAGTGCAGACAAAACAAACTTTTTGCCAGATATTCAAACTCTGTGTAATGAGTTGTTTTATTTTTTTTTTTTTTCTCTTCTTTCTCTGTAGGAACACACAGCTGTAAAGGGATCCAAACAGACAGATAGATTGCTTTCATTTGTGGTTTCAAATTCTAATGGGTCTATACTCATCTAGGAATCTACATACACCAAATGATGTTTGTGTCCTGTCATGAACTTTGGTTGCAAAGTTTTTGATCCACAGATAGCTAAGTGTTTCTCATTTCTTAAATGACATGTCTAAAAAATAAGTACTGAAGTTGAGGCTGAATGCCTCACAAAATCAGACAGCTAACTGTGCTTTAAAAGATTTTACCAATGTGGCAAAAACCAGAAACAGTCACATGAAAGTGGTTTCTGAACATTATAGTGACTTAAAACAGAGTACCAAGGAAGATATTCCTGAAAATTTGCTAGTTGCAAGGATATTCTCTTGCTTAGACTTTTCTATAAAAAAATATGATACTCTGAAGTCAGATTACACTGCATACAAGCAAAAGATGAATGTGTTAAATGCCAAGTCTAGTGAGAAAGTTAATGAACTGTTATTTCAAAACAGGACCTTGACTAAGCAATGGATTCATTACTAAGTAGTTACGAAAACAGTAGACGTAAATTGTGTACTTTGAAAACCAAATGTGATAAAGCTTCTATTGATAACAGATGAGTTTTACACTATGAGAAAGTCTTGCAGTCTGAAGTTGGATTACTTCACAGTGTGCTCACTCATGTATTTGAGGAGCTGGAATGAAAGGGTAAGGAAAATGCTCAACTTACCACTGTGTGTGGAAACTTGGAAAAACAGGAAATGCATAATTTGTGTGATACAAAATCTGAGGTTGACCATATAAATTGTAAGGCAGAAATGGTGAACTTGCACCATCAGCCAGAGGTATTGGCAGGGCATAATAGCTTAATGCCCAAAGACCTTGCCTCTTCTCATGTTGAAGAGTTTGATTTTGAACACTCACAGAGTACTTTGGGTGGACTAGGACAAAGGCTAGCCACTTGTTTTTCTGTAATTCACAAAATGGAGAATTGTTAGAGTCTCAAAATGGTGGACACACATGTCATCAGGTTGCATCCCCATAACATCCCCAAGATGGCCACTCATGGTCATTTGATGATGATGGTCATAACACAGTAAGCCAAGATGCCCATGATGTAATCCAACATGAGTGACCACCACATCACAGATGTTGGATCATGCAGTCACAGGGACCTGTGATTGCTACCATAACCAAACAAAACATATTGGATGTTTTTGGCATGATTAATAATGTTATCAGTAAGATTAGTGTTTCTGAGGGACAGAAGATTCTCATTAAAAATGATGCTTGATGTACTTTTAAATGAGGCTGGTATGCAACATGTCATGAAGTCAGTGTCTGATGCTGCAAAAGCAGCTGCTGTTAGCAATGTTTACTATGCTAGAACATCCTCGGTTAAGGAACACATCGCTATTAATGATGTGAAATGTGAAATAACATCAGCTTTCCCTGAGAAGACCAAATGTCCTGTTTTTCCTAACACTGACAGCACTGAACATTTGCAGTGCATTAATACCTTTAGCTGTAACATTAAAAACAATGTTGCTACCATCCAGCAACCTTCTGGTGGGGAAACCCACTTTATATTTGATGGGGAGGGACAACCCTGATTCTGAAAGCCCCATGACTGTGATATTTTCAGCATCATAGACCACATTGGGGGAGGGAGGGTTAAAGGTTTGATTCCTGAACCTGTACTGACAGCTGTTTCAGTACTACTTTCTCTACCCCTGAGGGCTACTGAACCAGAATCCATAGCTGGAGAACTACATGCAGCTTACACACCACTCTTCTCCACTGTGCATGCATCCCTGATAGTGCCAGCACTGCCAGCACATGATGCAGAACCCCTTCCACCAGTGACACTTGGATCATCCTATATTGTGGCTGCAATAACAGGCACAAGACAGGAACAGTCTAGGTTATTCCCAACACAGACAATAGCAGTCATGTGTGGCAGGAAGGTGCAAGAGATAGCCCAAACATACAATGGACACATCATACTCATTGTTTTTGCATCCCAGATACTTGTCCCAGTGGAGCTAAAATATAACCTTTGTGAAAGGAATCTTTTGGCTACATACTGGGTAGTTAGATACTTTATATACGTCATTGGATATGCACCCATTGTGCTGCATTCCAATCATTTGCCAACTAACTTTCTGTTGTCAGACAGAGTAAAGCATGACTCTGGATCCAATGCCAGACTTACACACTGGTCTCTCATTTTACAGGATCATGACATCACTGTTATTCCTATCAAAACTTCATCCTTGTTGGCCCATGGGCCACAATTTACAGGACAGACCCATAATTGTTCACTCCAACCCCCTGATCTACCTGCCCCAGAGCCCTTTCAGACAAAACCCCAGAAAGTCTTAAAATACACCACTGTGTGTCATGTTTTTACTGATGTCTCAGCCACACATATCAATGAGGGTAAGACAGCAGGGCTTGGTATTATTTGATATTTTGGTGATGACAGAGTGTGCATGACTAGTAATTGCATCATCGTATATGTACGATTCACAGGCATTGTTAAAACATTCCAGGCAAATAAAATGAAAAGCTTGGAGGTGAGGAGTCTCTTTATTACCACAAATGTTTGTGGATGGTTTACAGAGCTGGAAAGTCCTTGAGAAAAACACAGCTTGTGTTAAGAGAGGAATACAAAGATTCTTCCTTACATAAAATTATACCAGCATTCTATAAGAGGGTTAAGTTCTGCAGTTTAAGAATGACCTTGAGCTAATTACAAACTGCAGGCACTTTTTTTTTTATTATTATAGATTCTAATTGGCCCCTGTTTTTCTCTAAACTGAATTTCTTTGGAAGAAAAACAAACTCCCAATACTTTAATATTACCTCTGTGAAATACAGAGACTTGTTTGTGTACATCACAACACTAACCTAACCAGTTTAAATACAAACTGTACCTTCATAAGGTTTGCGCATACTGTAAACGTAAACCTTATGCTCAAAAAAAAAATTAAGAAAGTTAAAAAATGACCTTCACCTAACCAGTGATGGCCTATTCATTTGGTATCACTGTCGTAACACTCATGAAAAGTAACAAGTAGTTTCTAAACACCTCAGAGTAGATTTTTCTCTGCTGTACCAAGTGGATGATACTCCAACTGATGGACACCAGGGAGTCAATAAAAATGTTAGACAGACTGACATCCTCTGGTGACCACACGAGAAATGATGTCGAATACTGCATCAGTAACTGTTTGATCTGTGCACAAAACAATCCTATACTGTCATAAATCCACTCAGCATGTCAGGCTCTCTGCTCCCACAGTGCCAACCTCCATGCACAGTATTGTGGACAGATAACAGAACAGGGTAACCCTCCTGTCTGTTTGTGGGTCCGAATCACCTTTGGTCTCAAGTTCTGGGGGGATTCAAACTGTGAATCTTATGCTAACATACCTAAATGTACAGGCTCAGATAGTCTGCTCTTTGGGGGATGCCAGATAACTTCCACCAAGAGCACCTAACCAGATATCCAAAATAAACCCTTAAAACTCTATGAAAGACCTTGGGTATTTCTTACCTTTTTCCAGTGCAGTAACACCACTAAGCTTATGCACAGTTGTCAACTTTAGCCCTCTATACTTCACTTGTAAAAGAAAGAACTTCAAAGGCACACCAGACAGCCTCTTTAAAACAAGAGGTTTACTTAGAAAATGGATACAAATATGTAAAATGTAAACACAGAACAATATATCACAAAGCATACAATCACTTAAAAGAACATAATTAAAGTACAAACATAAACTCCAACCACAATACAATTAGACTTTCCTAGCTAATGTACTACCTTCTTACAGTGTGTATAGTTACATTTTGTTTTCTAAGAGCCCACAACAAAAGTGTGTCTAAGTGGAAATACCGAATGCAGTTTAAACCCTTTGTCTCCACCCCTTCTATGATGCCATCTAGCTCCTCCTTTTAGAATATAAAAATTATACAAACTGGATGTCCTAATCAGGAGGTATATCAAATAAGGTGACATCAGCAAAAACTAATTTCCCAATATGACTTCTTAATTAAGTCTGTGATTTTCCAGTTCCTTCTTTTTGATCTTTGAGCAGTTTCCTGCTTTCCAAGGACATCACAGGACTTTTATAACTCTGCAGATTTCTCACCTAGCACCAATTGAAATTAACTGTCCTTCCTCTGAAGACATAATAAAATGTATATTTTAAGTCCCCATCTTCAAAGGCAAGAGGCCATCAAATGTAACTTCTAAAAAGTCATAAAAGTTTATGATCCCTATATCCTGGCAGCTGGTCAGCTCCAATTAAGTCAGATAAATGGGAGACCCTTAATTATGTCTCTCTAGTCTTTAATTACTTCTTGGTTTTAGGTTAAAATCCTGTAGCTGAAACCTTGGGGGGGGGGTGTCTTCCCAGGAGCACAGGATGTCTCATGACAGACAATCACAGACACTACATTCTATATTACAAATCATAGAGCAATCATAACCAGCTGGCCATGCATCACATATATCACCTACAGAAAAATGAATTGTTAACCCAGTGGCAGTCAGACCCCTGGAACAACATACATATTGACTACATTGGCCCTATTCCGACCACAAAGAACATCTAGTTTGCACTAGTGATCACCAACCTATTTTCCAAATGGTTTGAAGCTACCCCAACACAGAGTAACACAGCCAAAGTGTCTGCAAATATCTTAGTAAATCAACTATTTACCAGGTGGGGGTTTCCCCTAAAGGTAAATTCTGATTACAGGGATCCAGCTTTATAGCCAAAGTAATGCAGAAAATTATGGATTTGTTATGGGTAAAACAAAAGTTTCATATCCCTTACAACCCACAGTCATCAGGACAGGTGGAATAGGCTAACAAGCAGATCAAAGTTATGTTATAATAAACTTGTTTGGAACCCCCCCCAAAGGACTAGGATTCATTATTGCCTTTACTCCTTATGACAATAAGAGGGACACCCTCTGCAGGTACACAGCATACCCTACTTTTGAAATCATGACTGGACGGCTCATGAGACTCCCAGAACACTTATTTCTGGACCTGTGTACTGGCACTGCTGATGGAGCATCAGTAGATAAATGTTAACTCAAACAACACATCCAAAAGGTGCACTTGTTTTCTTCACGTTGCATGGCAAGGCCCAATAACAGGCCCTATCCCATTGTAAACAAACTCAGTCCAGCAGTCTACCAAGTTAGACTACCTCATAATAACATTCATTGAGAAATGGCTACGTGCCAATCAAATTAACCTATTTAGAGGAGAATAAATTACTTTTCCATACCCCAATGGGAGGAATAGTACTAAACTAACTATGTTTTTCTTTTCTCTTTCCTTTTAGGTTCTGGAGTGAGAGATGCTTGCTTTTATGCTTATTTTTAGAAATATGGGTCTTCTTATAAGTCCAAAGTGCACATTTTACTGCAGAGAAGAACCAGTGACCTAAGCCTAAACAGCTCGTTGAGGCAGAGTACCTCACAAGCCCACATGATCTAATTGCATCCTATGGAATTCACACTAAAGTTCTAAAAGACATGTTCATTGTCCAGAAGGGTAGTGAGGCCCTAATGAATGTTATGATCATTGCTTCAGATCAATCCTAGCAGCTAGACTTGATCTGAACCCCTGTTTACATTTTATTGATAATCATGAATTTTGCATCCAAACTTTATTTGGCAATAAAAGCCATTAGACCTTAAGGTTTTACCCAGTGATGGCTCATAATCTGTGACACTTAATATTGAGTCCCCAAAACAGAATCCTGGTCCACCCAGTGGTCAAATAGCCACTTCTCAACCAGATACCCTAGTTAATAATGTGCCGTTCATGCACAACCCAGTGATTTTAAATTTCATCCTTTAGAACTTGAAACAATTTGTTATATGTTTCACAACAAACATTTCCCACTTTTGTTTTAAATAATGTGATTGGATACCTGGCAGCATATCATGTACTCATTAAAGACCCCCTACACAGGAGCTCATAGCACGCATGCACCATGTACACACAATTTGGATTTTCACATCCTGACAGCTAGTGGTACATCCTATTACTGTAAACGTACCCAAAAGCAGTAGGCATTTTGTTTTGTTTTGTTTTTGATTTTTATTTTAAAAAAAAGTTTAGACTCAGGCCTATTTGACTCTTACACATCTATTTGAAATAAGGCTGATATAGCCATTATTCAAGCATGTACAGTATGTTAAAAATTCATGATAGTATGAAATATGATATCATAACCCCCCCCCCCCATTGTGAGGTACCTAATTTTGCTCATGAGGAGCTTTACATTTTCAGTATTAAGGATATTGTGAAGAGGGTTGACTTAACAAATGTTAATATTAATGAATTAATTTCTGCTCACATTAAGAAAGCAGATGAGCATCACATAGCTAGGGAAGTCCTTTGCATTGCCTACAGCTATTATGTTCTTACAATTCTTTAGTTATCTCGTCCGGGATCTGGAATTAGGACATATTCCTGATCTCATACATGACAGACGTATGGGTTAGTGGCATTGCCACATTCTGCACTTCTATTGCACATGTTAACAAATGTTTATTTGAATCTAGCACTATTCCCTTGTCAATGGCAAGGAATCTTGGGTATGTCACAACACACATCAGTATTGCGATATGTTCTGAAACTTATTCCTCCAGAATTCAGGAAGTGATGTTTGTGACTCTCACAGTGTCATTGCCACATCTTCATCTGGCAACATTCATCTCCGATTGTCTGGAAACTGTCCATTCTATTGGTCATCTTGATGGGAACTTTTATTGTGAAAAGGTTGAAACTACCTCCTTTCCTTGTTTACCATGAGGTCTTGAAATGGTGACAGACTCTGAACTTTGATTGTCATACCTGAAAGGAATATCATCTTTTATGCAGATGTGACATCTTCAAACTTGTCTTACCAAATTGTGAATATTGGCCTAATAACTGAAATTAGGCCTCCTCATGTGAACTCTCAAATAAACTGTATTTAGTCCAGTCAATTCAGATTCTACAATCAAGCTCACTGTTATGCATACTATGAAACAAGCCTGGGGCAGGAGCAATCCGCTAACCTCAGCAAGAAGACTCTTCTTCATTTGATCTACAATCAAGTAATCCATTTTCTTCACTGCTTGTTTTTCCAAGCCTGGCTGACACCTCATACAAACTGAGTGCTGTTATAAACTTTTACACTTTATGCAGCTGTGTAAGCATCTTCCACGAAACACTGTTGCTATTCCATTGTAAAACTCAATGTGCAATCTAATGCAATGCTCACTGAGGCTTCTGAAAATACTGCTGCCTTCTGAACATTAATCTACCTTTGGAAAATCTGAATGCATCAGATTTGAACTATGAATCTTCATCTAACACTTGAAGAAACCCTGGGTTTATCGCTAGAACTGTTTTTAGTTTATGGCTTATGGTCATTAACATTTCGTGTCCTGTCTTACTTACCAACTGAAAAATGCCATCCTTCAAGGTGGTATATTCTGCTAATGTGGAACATTGTGTGGTGATCAACTACATATTCTTGTGATATGGACTAAAAGTTATACAATGTGAACTTACCCAACTTCTAGTTTTACTCACTAAGCAGGTAATAGGTTATACAGTAAAGCACCTGTTTCCATTCAGGAACCAGATACCATCAAGTCTAGTCCTAATTATCTTGATGGTCTATCTCAATTTTTACTTATTTTTAACATCCATACAGGCAACTTAAGTTTGTCTCTCCTGTCTCTTCTCAATAAGACAGATACACAACTGATACATATCAGTAATAACATTGTTTTGACATTGGAAAACCCCAGTTCTGAAGTCTGAGTCCAGATGTTTATAGTAATACAAGGTTTATTAACATTTTCCCTTATAATTATATTTTGTTGTTTAAGGAAAACCCTGAAACATTACCATGAAAAGTAAAAAACTTCCTCTATCAGGCTCGTGCCTCGTGCCTGTAGATGAATGGTTATCGTTTTGTTGTGTTGCCACTTTTGCAATTAGGCCAACAAAGAGGGGCCTGTTGCACCTGGGTTATGCCCCAATTGTCCCACATGCACCTTACACTGTATTCGTGGTCTATTATACAGTGATACTGCTATTTTGCACTAACACGTAGATTTAGGCACCCATCATATAAGCATGAGTGCCACGAATGTGCTTTGCTGCTAATATTTGCCAATGTTTACATCCTTTTATAGGATTAGATCATGCATGATTATTATACCTCACTGTAATGCATTATGTTTGTCTTTAACATATATTCCATATATAATCTACCTAATTACTGATATGATGACTCTGAGGGATCATCAGTGATTACTTTATACACTATGGGTGGGCTATTCAAAGGGATTGCACATGGCACAACAGTGTTGCACCATGCACAACCCACTGATGCACCCTGGCATGATATTCAAAAGGGGATGTTTCACTGTGCAATTCCTGATGCACCGGGGTGCACCAGTAATGTATGCAGTGCAAGTGCGGGGGACATGCCAATGCATATGAGGCACATCCCGATATTCAGTCTGGAATATATGTGGCGCATATGCAGGCACAAACCCACCTTGTGCTGCACAGGGGGGTGCAAAGATCCACCCCTGAAAAGCAGGAAGTCTCGCCACCCAACAGGTGAGCTGCCATATTTCAGGGTGCAACACGGCAGCTGCCAGCTGTGAGTGGCAACCCAACCACCCCAGACAAAGGATGGGCATCGTGCTCCCCCCACCCAAATGCAGGCTTAATCATTCCATATCCCTGGTGGTCCAGTGGATCCTACACCCTTGCCTGATTGTGGGCATACATGTGCCTAAATATCCTAGTGGTCCAGTGGACCCAATCCCGAGCCTGATCGTGGGCAAATAAAGAATTGAATTCCCTGGTGGTTCAGTGGACCTGCCCACCTGCCTGATCATGGGCAACTAAGGAAATGTACACCCTGGTGGTCCAGTGGACCCAATCCCCTGCCCAATCATGGGCAAATAAATAATGCAATTACCCTGGTGGTCCAGTGGGCCTGCTCCCCTGCCCAATCATGGCCAAATGAATAATGTAATTACCCTGGTGGTCAGTGGACCCAATCCCAAGCTCAGTTGCGGGCTTCAGGTGTAAATAAATGCCTGGTGGGCCATCGGTCCCCCCTCCCCACCCGCCCTCAGACCTGCCACCCCAGTCCCCCAGTCAGTGGCGGGTGGCAGCCTCCACCCACCAGCCATCTGGCTGTCCACTAACTGACAGTGTACAGTATGGCTGTACGCCCATTGGTCCACTGCATTGGCCAATGGGCATGCAGATTGTACTGTACTACACAGTCCCAAAATGTGAATGGTTCATTCACATTTTGGGACTGTGTAATACAGTACGGTCTGCACACCCATTGGCCCACACAGTGGACCAATGGGCATACAGCTGTACTGTATGCTGTCAGTTGGCGGGTGGCTGGCTGGAGGGGAGCTGCCACCTGCCGCTGACTGGGGGGAGCGGGGTGGTGGTTCTGAGTGGGCAGGTGGGGAGGAGGTACCGATGACCCACTGGGGCATTTATTTACAATTAAAGCCCATGATTGGGCTGGGGATCAGGTCCACTGGACCACCAGGGTAATTACATTATTCATTTGCCCGCGATCAGGTAGGGAAGCAGGTCCACTGGACCACCAAGGTAATTACATTATTCATTTGCCCATGATCAGCCAGGGCAGCAGATCCACTGAACCATCAGGGTAATTATATTATTAATTTGCCCGCGATCAGGCTGGGGAGCAGGTCCACTGGACCACCAGGGATTCTATACTATATACCTGTGATCGGGCGATGATGTATAGTCCACCAGACCACCAGGGACTTTATAGTTAACCACAGCCCATGATTGGGCACTGGGGCGCGTTGTCAGCCGAGGGTCAGGGGGCGACGATCTCTGACAGCTACAGCCTGGCAGGGCGCCAGGCACAAGTCACCAGGGATCAGTGCTCCTGCATGCAATTGGGGCCATAATGACATGCAGATGGCTCCATTTGCACCTTGTATGCATAATGGCCTAATTTTCATGCCCAGTGTTAAATATTGTGGTTGCTGCACCTAGCGCACCTGCACTTGCACTGGTGCAACCCCCTATTCCTCATTTGCTACTTGCGCTGGTGCAGTGCCACTGCACCATGCGCAGTGTGGGCAGCCCCAGTGCCATTTTCAATGGTGCTGAGCCATGGCACAGCACTGTTGAATATCCCTTGGGCCATTCCATCGCACAGCCCAGTTGCGCTGCGCCAGGCTTGTACCCATGCCTGGCTCATTTCTGCATATTCTTCCCTATACATATATATTCTCATATAATCATATGTAGTAGTGGCCAGTCAGCACTTCTCTTCATCTAAGCAAGCTGACAGACAGAGAACCTTTGTTATGTCTTATACATAGGCAAGAAATGCCACATGTAGTTTGAACATGTTAGCATTTCTTTAGCCCAAGCTTCATGCAAACCAAAGCATATTCTTTGTCTCATATGATACTCATTAGCAATTCTGTCTCCTAAGTCATTATCCAAGACATAATGTTTCTCATATATGTAACTATGAGGTAATCTCTGTTGCTATACTGTTATCTGTAGTATGTAAGTTTATGTAACCTAGTTCCACGGAGAGAGAATGAGATCTTGGAGAATCTGAGATCCTAGAAATTCTGGAGATTATGGACATTCTTCAGGACAGTGGTAAGAAACCCATCTCTCTTGTGATTTTCTCTGTCACATGCTTGGCATAAGTAGTATAATAAACCTTTATTAGTACTCCCTGCTTGTTTATGAATGTTTCTTGGCAGACACTGAAGACATAAAAATCAGTATTATTAGCATTATTATTATTTACTCTAACAACCTAAGATTGTTTGCGTAATACCACTAGGCCTAGGATGCCGCCTTGTCCTACACCTCTTAGTGATCCCCAAAGAATGACATTTCATGTAAATCTCCACTGACAGCAGTGGACAATCAAAGGGGCATAATTCCCTAAGTCTAGTGTGGAAATATTGCTTGACCATCCGTAAACTTACCCAACACATCCCAATCTAACAATAGAAGCAGACTATTCTCAGGTTAAACATACACCACCCACCCCACTCACACTCAAACACTTTCACTCACCTCACACAGACATCCACTACCACACAAAAAATAAATTAATTTAAAAGTAGATTAGTTTGTGTACAGCAGCAGAGAACAATCGAAAATGACAAGTCCAAAACATCAGCAGAAGGTGTATCTAAGGATCTCCCACCTCCTCAGAAGCCATTTAATAATCCACAGGGGGTGACTCTCACCCAGCCCCTTTAGGATAAACTGGTTGTGTAAATGTAAGTGGGTACTCTCACTACCCTTGTCCAATAAAACTGTTTGTACAAAATATTACTGAGTACTCTCACTACCCTTTGTCCAACAGTGATAATAACAGAAAAGGCCAAAAGTAATTTAAATCAAACCATATTTACATGGGTGTCCCACAATTTATTCCACTCAGTCCCAACAAAATATGCTCCTCCACGCACTGTATTAAATCCCAGATAAACTTCCTCAGTGGCAGGCTATAGGGTCCCTTTGTGCTCTACAGGGACTGCAACTAGCACCATGCCTGCCACTACATTCAGATCTCCACCATACCAACCCACCAGTCATCACAATGAGGCCCTTAGGACAGGAGACGGCAAGACTAAAATTTAATCAGTCAAGACACCCTCCCCCATGTAGCCCACTAGCGCCAGCTGCAAACCCCCTTAAAGCTCGAAACCACTCAGCTTTTCTGATGCCTGTCACTCCTCAATCCTGCATCCAGTCAGATCACCACCTCTTACAGGAGGAACAAGAACAACCTTCAGAAGAAGCCAAGGTTAAAACCACCCAGTTGATACAGCTCCAAAGTCCTGTTGCAACTGGTCAACATTATTGAAAATGACAAGCTGACAAGTGGCCCAAGGAACCGGTCTCCTGCTCCAGACTGCAGCCAAAATCCAGTCATAGTAGAACCCGGAAGTTCAAACTCACTAGCCGGTAAGTTTATAAAGCTCAGTCTTTTAACAGAAGAAATGCAGTTCTACCAACACCAATCTGCTATTTATTTGTTAAAATCAGAACATCGTTCCAAAGGCACTGCAAACTATTAGATATATTTTCAGGTAAAAAGTTTGACCAGTCTGATGAGCCAGTGACACCGGGACAAATAACAGATTTGGAGTACACTCAATATAGAATAAGCTTGGAGTGCTTCTAGGCATTTACTTGCATTTACTGCTGCATACAAACCCACATCATAACACTACCCTTCTCACTAAAATGCCCTGGCTATCTACTATCTAACGCACCAAACAAATATACAGTACTTAAAATAAACATAAAAAATACAAAAAGAATATGCACAATATACAAAAACAAATAACAAACTACTGCTGCTGCTGCTAATGCTTAGGCTGACCCAGTGTGGTCGCCATCTTGCAAACTTGCTACACAGATAAAGCAACACACCACAAGTTGGCAGAAAATAAGTATCACCTCAGACATTATTTTAAATACTTGGCTTGGGCATCTAAGAGGTCTGGGGGTTAGGACAAAATAACATTTATATTTACTCCATGTCTGGGACAGCAGTGCCACGGCTATGCTGTGTCTTCTATCTGAGGGGAACCCATACATTTCACTTGGACTCACAAATGGACTGTCTGCAATCATAAAATTGGGATTGTATTGTATGGCTTTATTTTCTGACAAGATGTTTTGCAGAATCTAGGGTGGTCTACCAAGTTTGCACTGTCCAAACAGATGAAAACACATGCAATAGAAGATCTCACAGAACAAAAGCAGTATTGTATATTCCAAAATAAATTTTTCTTCCAAACAAACCATCCACACCTTTGCTTAGGGATCTCTATATTTCCAACCAAGTGTCTATACCGTGGGGGATTCCAAACACTTTATTTTAAAGCATCCTGACAAGATAAACTATGTTAATACCTGCAGGGCAGACTGTGCCTATTAGGTAACCAGTTATCACTGACATGAGACTCCAAGTGAGATTCTGCCCACCCTGTCCCCAGACAGCTTCTGCCATTCCTTTTAGGACACTCTAACTTGATCCTTAAACCCCTCCTGGATTGCTAAAGGCATCCTTTACTCTGGATTCCCCATCCCCTCCTGGATTGCTGGAGACATCTTTTACTTTAATACATTACTTCAGCACATATCTGTGGAGAACTGGGTCATGAGTGAAGTGTAACCTAGCCAGCGTAGGGCACATACACCACCAGATAACCCAAAAGTCTTTACCAAATGCTATTGTACTCACAATTTGGTATTCCCTTTGTTACAGGCATCTTACAGTATTTAAAGAAACATTTTTTCCTTGAAGTCCTTAACTTTTAACAGAAACTCTTTTAGGCTCTTTCTCTGTGCAGCTATGACAGTCTTCAGTCCATTGGGGGTTGCCCCTTAGAACCACTGATTTCTCTGTCGCTAATCACATTTCAAAATTAATGAATCCAGTGGGGTCCCACTGGCACAGGTCTCCACCACTTCTTCTAGCCACACAGTGTGTTTCACACACTAGGGTGAAACAAATGATGATCAGAGGTCCTTCTCCCAGCCCAGGGAGGCTAGCAGACACCTCTTGCCCTAGCTGGACAGAGAGCTCCTCTTCCTCTTCACTCTCCAAACTGGAACCGCACACTAACCTCCCAAGATTCTAAACTACTTCCCCTACAGCTGAGCTGAAAGGTGTATGGTGCATCAAAATTTCTAAATGACATCACTCATTTCCACCTAGCCTAGCTAAGTAAACAATGAGGTATATGTAGAGAGCATCTAATAAACTCTCTACCAGCTGCCCAAAGATCTACCTGGTCTAATATTGATGGAATTATAGTAACCCCAGGAGACTGGGTGGTTACACTCACCACCAACAGATGAAACTTTCTGTCTGCAGCAAGGGCTTTGAACTGCAACTAAGGCCATCCAACCTCTGGGTGCTGTATGGTGAGAGGTGGCCAGGCTCCTCCCACCCATGCTGAGACATAGGCAGGTTACCTAGAGAACAAAGGCCCACTGAAGCAACTTCAACTTTACCTGACAAACTAGCTTGGGACTCTTTCCAGTGGCTCCAAGGAACTGCCTGAAGCATGCCCTAACAGAAAAGCACTGATGGCCCATACTCAGGTTAGGACATCCAGCCTGTCTATCCCCCTAGCCCACTAGGGAAAAGTTATCTAATTTATGCTACCCAAGAGGTAGCCTATACACACACACATTGCACAATTTACACTGTGTACTGCTTTAGAAACATACATATGGCATTACTATGCATTTCCCAAACCCCAGTGCTGCACACTTTAAACCTGAAAAGCATAAAATGTTTGACACTTCCCAGTTACAACATTTTAAAACACCCAAAGGAGGACTCTGCTGAGCCCTAACATCCTCTTCTTGTCTTCTTTTCTTCTCCCAGGCACACCTGTAAAAAAAAAATCCAAAAAACACTACCTGCAAGAAAACAGCAACCAAACCTCTTACCAGCAGATACAATTCAACCCCCAAAAATATTTTTTAAAGGGATTTTCTACAAAAGGCAGTATAAAAGTACCAAAATAATGCTTATAAAATGGGCTCACAAAATCCTGTAACTTGATTGGCTACAACATCTTCTGAGCCGTGTCCTTATCAGAAGATATTGTAGCCAACCGGCACTACCCTCCACTCCTGAGCCTCAGTACAACAAAAAAAATCACTGAGCTCTGCCAACCGTAAACAAAAATATACGCTGGCACAGCTCACTGTGGGAAAATGGCACCTCTGTGAATCTGACAGAACCACTTCAGTGGCATACCAGTAGCAATCTGGCACACACAACACAGAATGATACGAATGAGTGAGTGTGTTGAAACTTCCCTGTCCTGTACAACTATTAAATTGTTAATCCTTTTTATATCTTATTTAAATTTTAACTCACTGCTGGTCCGTCTGTTTCTAGTAGCTGCAGCCGTCAGTCCCATTACTGCCAATTACACACTCATTTCTGTCATCTCTGACCCGATTCGTCCTTCTCCCCCAGTGCCTCTTCTCGGTGAAATGCTACCCGCAACAACTCCGAACTTCCTCTTAAAAATACAGTCCACTACTCTCACCATAAACACAAAAGAAGTTTTTATTTTCATCGCCGACGGTTACTATGAACTGCGAAGCCAGAAACCAAGTCTGTGTACGGTAGTCGCTGTGGGACATGCTCGCTCCCAATGAAGCCTGCGACAAGCATTCTCTTCGTGATTTTCAGTACCTGTCCTGACTGTTTAAAAACGTCATAAAAATTAAAACAAATTATCAATTATCACTCTTTATTTGTCCCACTGTTTATTTGTGACTGTGTGGGTCGGAGTGGGAGGCATTTGAGAGGCAGCACCATCGGAAGTCACGTTCGCACCTAACCATGAAAGTGAGCATCTCGGGGAAAGTAGCATCTCACCATTTCAGTTTACAAAAGACACCACAAAAAATATTCTGACTGTTCAATGTACTAAAAATAACTTCAGGAAAACATGCAAACCCTCTACTGCCAATAAAACAGTTTTAAAAAGAATTTACTAGTGAGACTATTTTTCACTATTTGAGTTGTTGAAACCTCCTTTTATTATATTTCTGACTTTTGAATGTTTTTTTACCAATAAAATAATTACTGAATAAAAAGCCCATTTTATGAGCGTAATAACATCACTCAGGTGTGGGTTATCTCCTGATAAGAGCACGCCCAGGTGCATAAGGCACTCAGCACAAGCGCCTCATGCCTAACAATGCACCTGGGCATGCTCTTATCAGGAGATAACCCACACCTCATTGTGTGTTATTGCTTGTATACAAAACATTTGGGGGGAGGGGTTCTATACAAAGTCCAAACTAAGGAGAAAATGTGCTGAGTGCACAAGGCACTCACATTTAAGAAAGGTCACAGTAGGTCGAAACCAATTCAGCACTGTTCTTACCCATAGGCTTGAGGCTTGCTGGAACTTTAGTCCAGATCCAGGAGTCTATTGGACCAAACAGATTAGGGACATATCATCTTCAGTGGGAAAGAACATAACCTAAAAAGTAAGAGGAAACCCTGATACTATCAGTTCAGATGAGCAGGCTAACAGTCCTGCATCACCTTTCTGGATCTGGACTGAATTTCCTCTTCAGCTGAATACAAATCTTCGGAACAAGCTTTTCCACACCACCTCTGGACCTGGTTGCTGCTGGTCAAGGAAGAAATCTGCAGGTATGACATCCCTCATTGTTCCCAGGGAGGAATGCTGTCTCATTGATCTCAGGAGGAACACTGTCTTGTTGTTCTCAGGTGGAAGCTCTACTCTGGCCTCCAGATCTTCTTTCTTCAGTCAATTGCCTGCAGAGTTGGGTGGTGGACCCACCATGCTGGACATCTTCTGGTGCTGTTTTCTTTCAAGCTGGCATCTTCTGGTACTGGTACTTAAGGTTAGTACCACTTGGGATGAGGACCGTATATGACTTTTTTATCAGGGCAGACAATTCTGGTAGTGTGGACTGTCTCATTTCCATTTCTATCAGTCACTCTGACAGAACTGAAATGAAGGGAGTGAGCCAATCTCCATAACTTTAAACTGTTTTGGCAAATTCTGATGTCTACAAACATACACAAACTAGATTTAATGGTAGCTCTGGCTTCTTCCAGCAACCATTCTTCTACATGGTCCTCAATTTTTTTCCAACATTCATATTTTAAAAAACAGACACCTTTGTCCGAACTCTTTCTCTGCCCTGCATCTCATGAGGCATTCCTCTTTACTAATCTTAGGTAGATTTAGGCCAGAGGCCTGACTTGGGGAGGCTAGACCTGGTCAAGCCAGTCTTGTTTGTTCCAAACAGGGAAATGGCAGTCCATCCCTGTACTCATTACCATTTCACTTGAGTCCTGCACAGTCTCTGATGGCTCACTTACTGTTAGGGCCACTGATATCCCAGTCTCACCACCAGTCACCTTACTAACCAGTTCAATTTCTTCCTTTCTATTTGCTCTGACCAGGAGCTGATAGCTGGTTCAGCCCCTGACACAGTCTATTCCCTCACTAATTTCTGAGGCAGATGCCTCCCATTGTAAGGTTTCTTCAATCTTGTCCACACTAATCAAGCTTGGACTAGGGCATGCTGCCCATGGATCCACAGACTCAGTTTCTGGCTGGTCATTCTCAACCTCTTCCTGGGCTAAAAGGTCTATCTCTGTTTGCTACTGTGAGTGTTTTTCGGTCACACCCTCAAAGAATTCTCTCAAAAATTCCTCTTTCTGCCTGCCTGTATGCAGCTGACTTCTGTAATGTACAGGATGGGCCCTCACCAAGTGTCCATGTTGTAGTCAGACATACGGTTTTAGTATTTGTTTGTACAGTACCAATATCCATACTCATGCTATACTGTTTTCTACAGTCCTTGCAATGAGGAATCATCAGAACATCTCTCCTTGTTTTTATGTGGACTACACACACATTCACAGGAAAATTTGACAGGGAAAGATTAGCTGGTGTTCCTTCCCATCCATAAAGCTGTTCAAACTATTGCAAATCTCTCTTACTCTCTCTGAGCTATCCAAATCCTGGTATGGAGTAGATACCCTTTTCTTTTGCTAGCCATTCTGCTTAGTAAAACAACACACAAGTCCAAGGTTACTGATCTGCTTTGCTGCATACTGACAGACTTGGTTTGATTTTAAAAGAAAAATGACTCTTTTCTGGGTGCTGAAACCTGCTGCTTTGCTTTTGCTTGTTTCCAGACTTTTGCACACACATTGCTTGTTTTGCTATCAGGGCCCCACCTCAACATGGTGCTTCTTGGTTTGTTTATATTGCTTTTCAACGAGGCCCCCTGCCCCCAGCCTGGCTGCTGAGTTCAAATTTTCTCTGCATCACAATGCACTCACTGTGGCTTTCAGTTCTCATTGCATAACACTTTGCTCCCAACTTTGCTCAGCATTTCTTATTTGAGTCAGAAAATCTGGATTACTCTGCTCAGTCTTCCAAAGTCTTTACACACACACTTAGCGATCATGCTCTCCATTTACAACTTTACCTACTTTGCTTAGACACTTGCTTACTTCAAAACTCTGTTTACTTTGATCAACACTAGCTGCCCAGAACTTTGCTTTCCTCTCAAACACCTACTGGAGTACTTACAGAAGTAGCTGGTTCCCTCTTGATGCTTGCAGCCTGCCACTGACTCAATGGCACTTTCTCTGCTTCTGGGCAGTCCTGCCCAGCAATTTCACAATGCACACACCAGGAGTAGTTACCGGATTGATCGCTATGTGAGATAAGCCCGGATTGAAAGTTTTACACTTCGTTTGCAGTTAGTTTTATCAAAGAAGCCTAAATTCAGCCACACCACTACTACTCAGCATGATGCCTTGCACACTCTTTCTCTCATCCTTGAACACTGAGCTGTGGAACAGAGCTATAGCCAGGGGGTGTGGCTTGCACACCAGGACAATCACTCCATGCCATGCAAAAGAGCTGGAAGTTTCTCACTCTCACTTTGCAATCTTCAAGCTGGGGAATAATTTTAAACTGCAAAAACAAACTTTTTTCTCAGCTTGGATTTTCAGAGTTTGGCAGCAATTTCTTGGCAATCTAAGTACACGATTGTGCAATTCCTTTAGCAACTCCAACACTGTAATCCATAAGCACTTGAAAACATTTGTAAGCCACAGAAAGAAATGTTCTTTTTCCCCCAAATTACAGGGAACTTTGTGATTTTGACAATTTAACAGACTTTTTAAGCATTTTTCAACAGGGTTTTCACTCTCATTAAAACAGTCTTTGGCATTGAAGTCTTTGGCATCAGCGTCTCAGCAAAACAGTACAAGCAGCACATTTTTTCCACAGAAAATCACAATGCAGCATGTCTTTGGATGACATTTTCCTTGGCACAACTTAACTTTTCCTCACAATGAGTCCTGGTACGGTGCACCACCAGCAAACAGAAAAGACCACAGACACACCCTCTGCACTTGCACTGGCATGGCAACCTTTTCCTCTACCACAAGATCCTGGATGAGCCCCCAGCTTTGCAACCCTTACCCGGGTCAAGAGCAGCATCTTGCAACCAGGTCCCCCCTTACTTGTTACACAGACAAGGCAACAAACTACAAGTTGGCACAAAATAAGTATCACACCTGGCATTAGGGTAAACACTTGGCTTAGGCATCTAAGAGGTTGGGGGGTTAGGACACAAAATAACATTTATATTTACTCTGAGTCCAGGAGAGAGGTGCCAGGGCTATGCTGTGTCTCCTATCTGAGAAGACCCCATACATTTCACTCAGACTCACAGATGGACTGTCCACAACCATAAAATTGGGATTGTATTATATGACTTTATTTTCTGACAAGATGTTAAGCAGAAACTAGGGTGGGCTCCCAAGTCTGCACTGTCCAAACAGATGACAGCACTTGCAGTAGAAGAATATTTTGTTTTCTCACAGAACACAAGTGGTACTATACATTCCAACACACACATTTCCTGCACACAAACAATCTGCCCCTTTGCTTAGGGATATCTGGATTTCTGACCAAGTGTCTACACAGTGGGGGTTGCCACACACACACTTTACTTTAAACCATCCTGACAAGATGGACTATGTTAACACCTGTAGGACAAACTCCTTCCCACCCCTCCCACCTCTAGCCTGAATCACATGCTTAGTAGGATTTGACTTCACTTACCTGGTGCCTTGCCCTTCTCAGTGTCTTGATGCACTTAATAATTTCCACTACTCCTCTAATGCCTTGTGCTCTTCCTCCCTTCTACCTATATCCTTGCCTTGCCTCTATCAGTTCCCCCACCCTAACTCTTTTTGCATCTTCCTATCCTCCTTACCCATTCTACCTTTCCCTCATACACAAAGTCTCCATCATTCCTCCTATTTCCCCCTCTCATAACCTCACCATCCTTCTCACTCCTCTCCTCGCTCATATTATGATCTTCCCATCAGCCTTGGCACCACTTACATTTCTGTTCTATCCTCCCCATCCCCCCACTCCCTCTTGCCTAAATTGGATCTCTCCCCCTAGTCTTTCTCTAGTCTTCTCCTCCTCCTCGACTAAGTCCACCATCTCCTGAACAGAGCCTACCCTCTAGGCTACCACCTCCTGGACAGAGCCTACCCTATAGGCTGCTTTGCACTTGTTATGCGAAGCTGAATGACATGTTTTATGGAATAAGTAGAACTATGAATTGAGCATCTGTAATTTGGTCATTGTGCTAGTGATACTTTGAACTTGGGCACCTGCTGAACATCAACTAATTAACTGTCTGAACATTGTGTTGTTTGAATTATCCCTTACCTGCTATAAGTCAATTAATTAAGTGTCTGAACATTGCATTGTTTGTATTATCCCTTACCTATGTAAAAATATACACCCTACAATATTCTGTGAATTGAAGTTCTATGTATATACAGTATGTATGTATAAATGAATGTATGTATGTACTGTATTGCATAATACTGACATGGAACCTTTGAAAATGAGCATCTTGCTCAAAGGTTATTTCAGCAGATTGAAATAAATAAACTGTGCCTATTAGGTAACCAGTTAGCTCTGACTGAGACTCCAAGTGAGGTTCTGCCCATCCTGGTCCCAGCCATCATCTTCAATGCCTTTTAGGACACACAGACTGGATCTGTCAACCCCTCCTAGATTGATAAAGGCATTCTTTACTCTGGATTCCTCAACCCCTCCTGGTTTGCTACAGACATCCTTTACTTTAATACATTTCTTCAGAACATATCTGTGGTGAACTGGGTGCTGAGTGAAGTGTAATCTAGCCAGCATAAGGCACACACCACCAGACAACTCAAAAGAATTTACCAAATGCTACTGTACTCATGGTTTGGTATTCCTTTTGTTACAGGCATCTGACAGTATTTGAAGAAACATTTATTTCTTGAAATCCATAGTTTTTACCAGGAACTCTTTAAGTTTCTTTCCCTAGGCAGCTGGGACAATCTTCAGTCCATCAGGGGCTTGCTTCTTAGAACCAATGCTTTCTCATCCCCTTCTTACATTTCAAAAGAAATGAACCCACTGGGGTTCCAGTGACACAGGTCTCCACCACTTCTTCTAGACACACACTTGTTTCACACACTAGGGTGAGACAAATGATGACCAGAGGTCCTTCACCCAGCCCAGGTAGGCTGACAGACACCTTTCACCCTCTGCTGGACAGAGTGCTCCTATTCCTCTTCACTCTCAAAACTGTAACTACACACTAGCCTATCAAGGTTCTAAACTGCCTCCCCTGTAGCTGAGCTAAAAAGTGTATGCTGCTGTGACAGTTCTAAATGACATCACTCATTTTCCACATCATAGCTAAGTAAACAATTAGGTGTATGTAGAGAGTTTCTAAAAAAACTCCCTACCAGCTGCCCAAAGACCTACTTTGTCTGAAACTGATGGGATTCTAGCAACCCAAGGGGACTGGGTGATATAACTGTAAAATGGGACTACACACAAATAGGGTAAAGCAAGGAATATATTTAAGTGGAAGTAAGCTAAATTACTAGGCAGGTGGCTAGGTATAGATAAGCACTATTTTAACATGAGGAGTCTATTTAAACAGAGGAGCAAAAATCACAGTCAGTAACTTTAAATGTGGCAGTAAACAGATAGGGACGGATATTCAAACTTCGCTATTTTGTGGTGCAAGCCCTTGCGCTGCACAAAATAGTTGCGCAGGGGTGTGGCAAGAGCGATAGTCAAAGGAGTTGCACCCTTGAGCAACTCCTTTGAATAACATCCCCCGGCCAAAGCCACTGTGCATGGCGCAGTGGAACTTGCACCACCTCAAGTGGTCAGAGTGGTGCATTCAACTTGCGGTTGCACAAGTACCATTGCGCCATGTGCAAATGTCCGATATTCAAAAGGTGACATGCAAATGGGGCCATAATTCATGCAAGGCACAGGGGGCCATTTGCATCTGATTATGGCCACATTTGCATGCCATTAGCATGCAGGTGCGCCGATCCCTGAGGACTTGCACCTGGCACCCTGCCAGGCAGCAGCCATCAGGGACCAACACCCCCTGCAGCCTGATTGTGGGCAAAAGAGTAATAAATCCCCACCACCACCCCCCCACTGGCCCGATCACTGGCAACAGCAGAAAGGTCTGCCTTCCCCCGACTGGCCTGATCGTGGGCACAGCTGATATCCCCACCACCAGCCCAATCATGGGCAGCAAAGTGTTCCCCTCCGAATGGATCCCTGGTGGTCCAGTGGACCGATAAGCCCAATCGTGGGCAGCAAATGTATAGGCACAACCCCCTCTCCTCCCAAATATATCCCTGGTGGTCCAGTGGACCGATAAGCCTGATCGTGGGCTGGAATGCCAGAGAACACATCCCTGGTGAGTTTGGTATCCCCATACCCCACCTGTGAAGCCCCACCACCTCCCCCCCACAGCGGCAGATGGCAGCATCCCACCCACCTGCTGCCCAATGACTAACTGCCGGTAGGGCTGCACACCATTGGTACAGGCAAGGCACATGGGCATGCAGCCCATACACTACAAGGCAGTCCATATTTGTGAATTATTCATTCATTCAGAAATCTGGACTGTCTTGTACGGTATGGGCTGCATGCCCATTGGCTCTTGCCTGCACCAATGGGTATGCAGCCCTACCGAGCAATCAGTCGACGGGTGGCGGGCAGCAGGCGGTGGGATGCTGCCGCCCACCGCTGCGGGAGGGAGTGGAGTGGTGGGGCTTGCTGTGGGTGGGGTGGGGGACACCAGATCACCAGGGATGTGTTCTTGGGGGTGTTTTAACTATCTCCAGCCCGCAATTGGGCTTATCAGTCTACTGGACCACCAGGGATATGTTCGGGGACACTTTGCTGCCCGCGATCGGGCCAGTGGGAGGTGGGGGACATTTTACACTTTTGCCCATGATCAGGCTGCAGGGGGGCACAGGGAGTGGGTTGAGGGCCAGCTACAGGTGGCAGCTGCTGTGTTGCACCCTGCAATGCGGCAGCTCACCTGTGGGTGGCCCTCGACTTGATCGTTTTCTTTTTTGGCTCAAAGTTGTGCAGGCACAGGTTGGGGGTTGTACCTGCACAACTCTGCACAGCCCAGCTGAATATCGGGCTCTGTAGTTTATGCATGGTTCCTCCCCCTCCAGTTCAGCATGCATTCATTTGCATTGCGCTGTTGCTCAGCATGTTTTCAGTAGCGCAACTGCCTCCTGCTGAATATCGCAGAATGGAGCAATCTCGGACTTGCGCAAGTGCAACCCTATTGTGCATGGAGCAACCCTTTTGAATATCTGGCCCATAGGGTTTAACTGGGACTACCTAAAGTGAGATAGAACTGAGTTGAACTACAGTAATAATAACAATTAATACTGTGCAAAACTGAAAAATTATACAGCTAGGATTGTCTAAGATGGAAGACAGCTGAGTAAATAAGTAATAAAACAGTATCAACTGACAGTGAGGCAATACTCAAATAAGACAGAGCTACTGTAGGAGAACCTAACATTGGAGATGAACTATGCTACTGGGTAGGTGACTAGGAGCAGGCAGAACAATGATTATGTGGTATGAACTATGTTGAACTTTGTAACCAGACAATCACTGTCAAAGGCTGAGAGTATGGCAGTACCCAGATGGGATACTAAAATGTAAAAGCACTTGTTTACTTATTAACCTGGCACTTATTATTGTCCACTCTTTCTACATGTTATGCACAACACTTGTAACACTGTTTGTAACACCTGCCTTACAACTGCATGTTAATGTTGATCTTGTAACATGAATGTTCAATGTCTCATTTCAATTGTACTCCTTCTCCCCATGTTGCACCGGGAGATGAGCAATGTGTTGCTCAATGTGTCTTTCTGGTTAAACATTTCAATAAATAAATAAAAGAAAAGCAATCAGTCACCCCAAGTTAGGTGATGTTAGGCTTCAAGCTGATGGCTGACTCACAGCTGAATCAAGGGAGACTCCTTCCCTGTCCTTTGCATTGTGGTCATTTGCGATTCAGACAGCAGTGCTCCAGACCTCTAGGGAAGAACCGAATAAAAAAGGATAGAACAAATTTCAACAAGCTTCGTATCCCTGTCCCTGGTGGAGATTTTGATGCACTGATTGGAAGCTGTCCTTAAGAGGAGGCGTAGCTATCCACAGGAGCTGGAACCAGGCAGGAAAACAAAATGGAAGACACTGGTGTAGATTGGAGGGGTGAGGAGAGCTACAAGATGACAAATGAAATTGACCCTCTAGTAGTCCTTTGTGCTCAGTAAAAGGAGAAATGACTGACTGTTGGTTGTGTGCTGGGTATACCATCATAATGGTGACTGAAAGTGAGAGACTTGAATATGAGCAACTCATTTTCAATGTTTGTTATGTGGGCTACTCTGCAAGGGTAGTGACAGGGAAGAATAGGGTGACTGGAGGAAGGGGAGGGAGACAGAAGAGGAGGGAGGTTACGTAAGGGGTAGTGCGACACGAGGCTGCTGAGCTGGCACCATGGTGGAATGATGAGGGTGGCTGGCTACAGTGGGGAGAGTGCAGGGTTCAGGGCTGGGGAGGGATACAGAATCTTTGTGTTTTTTTGTTTCTGTACTGTTTTTTTTTTTTTGTTTGTTTCTCCTTGACATTCACCCCTTAGAGTTAGTAATCTTTATATGGTAGGGGTGCAGCCCTCAACAGAACAACCTTTGCATTTTCACCCATTGTTGTCCCTCGAGTGTACATTGCCTGTTTTTTCTGGTGATGTACACTGGCCATAATGGGGATCGCTAATTCATGATTGCCATTATGACATGGAACCCTTGTGCTATTTGAAATGCAGCATGTTTTGTAGTCCTGCCTCAATGGAAATTCAGTGCACTGATTGAATGCCATCCTAAGGAGGAGGCATGGCTATGCACAGGAGCTGGAAACAGGTAGGAAATGAAACTAGAAGATGCTGTTGTGGATTGGAGGGGTTAGAGGAGTTACAAGATGGAACACAAAACCTAGCAGTTGCTTGTGCTCAGTAAAGGAAGAAACAGATGGCTGACAGTATTGATCTGTACAAAATTCAGTGTGCTTTGCAACCCTGCACCTGATGGATATTCTAGTGTACTGATTGGATGCCACCCTCAGAAAGAGACTACCACAGGAGGACTCCGGTGTAGATAGGAGAGGTGAGGAAGTTACAAGTAGGCAAACAAAACTCACCTTCTATTTCCTAGTAGTACTTTGTGCTCAGAAAAGGAAAAATGTCTGTCACTCTTGAGCTGTTCAAAATTTGCAATCTTTGTAGCCCTGCTCTCTCTGGGGATTTTGGTGCAGTGATTGGATACCACATTCAGGAGGAGGTGCAGCTTTCTATAGGAGCTAAAAAGCTGAAAACAGGCAGGAGAACAAACTGGAGGACACTGCTATAGATCAGAGGGGTGAAAGAAGTTACAAGATGACAAACAAAGCTCACCCTCTAGCCGCTAGTAGTCCTTTGTGCTCAGTAAAGATATAAACAGCTGGCTGGTGGGTTTGAGTTGTTGGAAATTCAGAAGGATTTGTAGCCCTTCCTCTGTTGGAGATTCTGGTGCACTGATTTATGCTACCCTTAAAAGGAGGTGTGGCTAGCTACAGAAGCTGGTAACAGGCTGGAGAACAAACTGGAGGATGCTGGTGCAAACTGTAGGGATGAGAGAGAGTTACAAGATGGCAAACAAAACTTACCCTGTAGCCCCAGTCATCTTTTTTCCTCAGTACGGGAAAATCAAATGAGTGGCTGGTCTTTGAGCTGTTTGAAATTTAGTGAGCTTTGTATCCCTGCCCTGCTGGAGATTCTGGTGCACTGATTGGATGCCACTTTCTGGAGATGGTGTGAGTGTCCACAGGAGCTGGAAACAGGTAGGAGAACAAACTGAGGATGCTGGTGTAGATTGGAGGGGTTAGGGGCTTTACATGATTGCAAATTAAGCTCACCATCTAGCCTCTAATCATCCTTTGTGCTCAGTAAAGGAAGAAACAGCTGGCTGGCTGTCTTGAGCTGTTCTAAATTCAGCAGGCTTTGTCACCCCACCCCTGCTGGAGATGCTGATGCACAGATGGAATGATGTCCTCAAGAGGAGGAATAGCTATCCACAGGAGCTGAAAACAGCAGAACAAACTGAAGGACACTGGTGTAGATCAGAAGGGTGAGGGGACTTACAAGATGGTAAGCAAAACTCACCCACTAGCCTCTAATACTCCTTTGTGCTCAGCAAAGGAAGATATGGCTGGTGGTCTTTGAGCTGTTTGAAATTCAGTGGGCTTTGCAGCCACACACTCACTGGAGATTCTAGTGCACTGATTGGATGACACCCTCAGGAGGAGGTGTGTCTACCCACAGGAGCTGGAAACAAGCAGGAGACCAACTGGAGGAATAGATAATAATAGAAGTGAAAGATACTAAATTCCATTTCACACCTGTCCATAGAAACTATGACTTGAAATCCTTCATTACAGACCAAGAATTTGAGTCTGGTCAGAGTAGGGTATAACAAAACTACAAGATCTGTTCATTGATTGCTCTTAAGTATCTTTTGAGCAATTACAGTATGAATTCCTTCTAAGGTTGCAGGTCTAAGATTGTTTCAGTTAAAAAATCACTTCTCTCAAAATAATTATGCCATCAAAAAATCATCAAATGAGGAACCTTTATCTTGGCCGGATCAAGAGTGATTGCTTATTTCGGGACTATATGCAATATTTTAAGAGCAGAAGTAAAAGAACTAGATCATTTAAGAAGAACATTGGACTTGTGCTCAGAACAAACAAATGGGTATTGGGATTTTGCATTACATGGATATACGTTTGACTCTTCCAAAACATCTCTTTTGTATGCAAACAGCATCTGTATACCAGCAGTGAAGCAAAATTGGGAATCATAGAGAGGAAACAGTCTTAGACATTCTCCCTGCTAAAAAAAGTCGCTATATGTTCAATTTCACCTATTTGTTAAGGAAACATAACAACCTAAGATGATATTGGCTGAAAAAGACCAGTGGTCCATCTAGTCTGAACAAGTGCACTATTTAACCCTGGGACCTGTTGACCATCCAGGTTTCTAGTCCTCCAAAAAAGGTTTGGTTTTAAAATGAATGAATACTGTGTCAATGACTAGAAAGATGCTTTATCATTTTTTTACAGGTCACCTCTGTCCCAATTGAATTGGCACAAGAGATTTTTACTATTGAATTATGATTACTTAATTGGTATCTTCTGAACACTTTCACAGGTGAAGCTTAAGAAAGCAAAGAAGGTTAGAGGCAAGTAGAATGGAGAATGAATGCTCCCTTGATCAAAAGGCTGATTGTACTTACACACACACACACACACACACGCACATATGCACACCCACACACATGCATGCATGCATGTACACACAAACACATACATACAACACTTGGCTATGGAGGAAAGCAAGTTGATAGTTAAACAGAAATGGTGTCACAGGCAACCCAGTGATCCTCAGGTCTCCACAAGGGAGTTTCCCGATGTTGAATTTGTCTGGACTTTGAAATCACTAGAAATCTACTTAAGTGAAGTGACAAAAGTTGTTTCTGGATGAAATGGTATAGGTTTCTAATTTTTATATACTTACTTAAATACGAGTAAAATACATTAATTGAAAACTGTGTATCATACAAATGAAATAATTCAGCAATTTATATTGATTGCAAGCTGAAAGCAAACTGTGGCTGACATGGATCAATTATTTTAAATGGGTCAGAAGAATAATACCTAGGCGTGATTATTAACTGTGATTTTGTATTGTAATAATATCATTGTTTAAAATGGTCTCTATCAAACCAGGAGTCAGAAGAATGTATTGCTGTTTCATAATTAGGTGCCCAATTTTCATCCATTCTAGAACAAAGTCTTATGCCACAGCCACTGCTGTGTCACAACTTCTCCATAACTGTGGACAATCATATCTTTAACACATGCTGTGCATGAGCCACTGGGGCCCCTGTGAGTAGGGGTGTTACACCTGGTCTAACCAGGCGTAACATTTTGGCATGGCTACACCAAAAACAGGCCACAAGCTACCATAAATCATGGAGCCAGTCGTAAACAGGCACCAGCTCTGAAAAGCCATCAGCTGAGGGAAACACTGTGGCTCTGCAAGTGTAGCCCCAATTATGCCAGTTTTTCCTTGATATAGCAAGTCAAAAGTCAGCACTCAGTACAAGCATTTTAATCTCGCACTGTGGAGTATAAACATAATGTGAGATTAAAACACTTGCATAGTAGTTTGTACTGTGTGATGACTTTTGATTTGCTATACTTGAACTGTAGAGACGTAACAGTAAATCGGGCTGGAGCGGAGGTTTGCCGTCTGCAGTTTTTCCTTGAACCTAAACTGATATTCAGGGGGCTGAAAATCTGTCCCCATGAGATAACCACTCATGGGGTGAAATGAACAGTGCCAAGGAGGAAGCACGGTGAAATCAGGTACCAGTTGTACCATAGTTCAAACTACAAAGTTTATTAAAAAGACAATGTAAAGCCTACCTAGAGACAGCACATACATAAAAAGTGGTTACGTACATATTCCTTATAAAAATATCCCTAAATAGACATGATAATAAATACTGCACAGTATAACTAAAAAAATAAATTGCCCCCAGTTGTAACATACTATTCATTAAATTTAGCAGTAACAGAAACTTTTGCAATAGCAAATAATACTGAAACATCCGAGGAATTCAGTAACAATTGCAACTTTTCTTCAAGCAAATAACATTTTGTAGGTTCCAAGATTGGTGGCAGCCATTTTTCACATGCTAATGCCAATAAAGTTCATTCAAACAAAATATGAGCTTTTGTCAGTTTTCCTGAACACCCATCTTCAAATGTCCCCTTTTATACAATAACCATTTCAAAAACATGCCTATGTTGGCGCATTGACAACAATGTGCAATCTAGCTAACATTTTCACATGTAAGTTATTTTGGCATCCATTTATATTAAACTTTCTACCATGTACTTGCTTCCACATTTTGTACCTAGAGAAATTACTTGAGTTAAGTCTTTCTAGATCCCAACGCTTACTCATATCTATAATCCTTTGTTTTGTATTATGTTTATAAGTGTGAATATATCCTCCATTAACCAGTTTTGGAGAATAGACTGTAAACCATAGCTTTTCATTTTATCATCTACTTCCTTAAACAATCAACATACATACTCAATGGTTGTTGCCAACAACTGTGTAATAACTCATTAACATTACCCATCAATCTACAGAAAAAAATACTGTTCTAAGTTCAGCAATTGCTCTTAATGATAATATGCCACATTCTGCTTTCAGCAGTTCCCCATGGACAAATTGTGGTAGATGTAAAGGAAGCTGTAAAACCAAATTTTAAATGGGTTCCAACATGGTCATTCATTTTTGTTAGGCCCCAAATTTCAGCCCCATATAATAAATTAGCATTAGCCTTCAATTAATAACATTTTAATAAAGCATTAGTTGAAATATTTAATACACTGTTCTGCAGATTTATTTATTGCTAGTAAAGATTGTTGTCCTTTACGTTTCGTGTTTACAAAATGTGAAAACCAATTTAAGTTTGATTCAGTACAGACTCCCAGATAAGTAAAAGTCCCTACTTCCTCTAATACACAACTATTAACCTGCCAGTTAAACCTTAACTTCTCTGATCTACCCAGGATCAAGATTTTCTACTTGTCAATATTCAGTTATAATTTTAGTTTATCTAATGTTTCTGATACCTCATTCAGGGCTTTTTGAAGATCACAGACTGTTTTTGAAATCAGTACTGTGTTGTCTGCAAATAGCAAGATATTTATTATGGTGTACGAAACCAGTCAATGTTGGTTCAGGGAACCTGTTTCAGTGGCAACATGGCATTGCATTTAAAATAATAAGTTTTTTCACATCCAGCTGAGGAGTGCAGTCTTTTGTTTCTGGGATTGACAATTTCAATACGTGCTCCCTCATCTGCTGTGGAGCTGTTTTGTCTGGTAGATTAGATATTTATTATCAGACCATTTATTTTTGGAGCATCAGTCTGTATCTGGTCCAGGTCCATCACCAGCTGGTCTATACAAATACTGAACAATACCAAAGCCAACAGGCAACCCTGTTTGACTCCCTTATAGGTTGCAGTATTGCCAGTCAGTTTACTCTCACTACCGTATCTAACCTTAACTAAAGTATTAGTATGAAGGCCTTGGTTAATGCTAACAGTCTTTAGTCAGTGTTCCAAATATATGGAATTTCTCATAGGATGCCCCCCTATATACTGCTCCCATATCAATAAATGTCAGGTAAAAACCCTTATTCATATAAGCTTTCATTTTCATTGTAGGTGGTCTAATATACATATATTATTCTAAGCGGAATATTTTTCTCTGAAGCTAAATTGCCTGTTACTCAAAATATGATTCTGCTCCACCTATTTGTTTAATTTTTCTAAGAGAAAACGAGAAAAGAATCTTAGCTTAGATGAACTGAAGTGAGATTGGTCTGAAGTTATAACAGATGTCCTTTCTTCCCTTTTAATGTTTGCTGCACTTATGCACCAAACATTCTGGTAAAAGTACAATAGGAATTCTGGAGAGGGTCACTGCCACGTTCATTGCAGTTGAAATTGCAAGGGGCTAGGCAGCCTAGACCAATGACCACACACTGTGCTTGAGAAGCAACTCTCTGCTCGTGGGCTGAAACTGCATGTACTTCACAGGGCTGAAGCTGTTCCAATCAGAGAGGACTTTAGTCCTTTGATTTTCATAAAGTCGAGTCAGCAAATGGCTGATCGGCTTTCAAAACAGTTAGAGCTGCACATTGGAAGTTTGCTACAGACCTGACTGGTGTGTAGCTGCTACTTCAAGCCCGGTAATAATAAATGTCTATCGATGTCTGTTGCTGGAGCCACGTAACTTTTCCCACACAAACCGCCCTCTCACTACCCCACACTCCCCCTGCACAAACATAACACTAACACTGGGGGTGCCTAATCCCGCAGTGTTCACCTCATAGTTTGTTTTTTTTTTAGTACCAGAAAACTAAGAAAATCATCCATTGATATATATGGCAGCTGCTGCTGTAACTGCAACCCCCCCTGCATTTAGTTATGCAGCACCAGGGAACCCATCCCAGTGCTGCCAAATATAACACTGGCATTCGGTTAGCCCAATCCCCCAGTATCCACTGAAATAAAGAAATGTCCCTTCTATTTTATTTTTTAAATACCCTGTAGAAAAGAAAATGGTCCATTGATGTCTGTTGCAGCGGCCACTTTAACTGAACCCCCTGCCTCCTATTTTATTATTTTTAAGTACCCTGTTAAAGAGAAAATTGTCAATTGATGTCTGTTGCAGCCTCCTCCATAACTGCAATACTCCCCCCACCATTTATAACACTGACATTAGGGGTGTCTAATCCCCCAGTGTCCACTGAAATAAAAGAAGCATCCCTCATATGCTTTTTTTACAGCTGCAAAAAAGAAAATGGTCCTGTGATGTCTGCTGTTAGTGCCACTGTAACTGTCACCTCCACCCGAGCCTCCCAATCAGCACCCACTCCTCCTCAACATAACACTAACACTGGGGGTGCCCAATCCCCGAGTGTCAAAACCTGAAATAAAGAAAACCTTCCATTGGCTTATTTTTTTCAGCCTGTAAAAAACAAAACCATCCATTGATGTCTGCTGCACTGCCCCCCCAACTGACCCTCCCACTCAGCAATCCCCAAACATAACACTGACACTATGGCTGCCCAATCCCCCAGTGTCAAAAATTGAAATAAAGGAAACCTTCCGTTGCATTTTTTAAGCCTGTAAAAAAGAAAACTGTTCATCAATGTCTGTTGCATCATTAGTTCCCCCACCCAACCTCCCAGACAGCATCCACCTCCCCAAACCTTTACTTCACTGTGCTTGTGCAACTGGTTGAAATGTATACTTGTGTGACTTTGCTACATTGTGGCTGTTTACCTCTCTATCCATGGGATACACCACCGTGTAGAGGTATGATGCAAGGAATCCTAGAGGAGCATTGCCCCCTGTAGGTGCCACAGGAATAATTCCCTTGGCTAAAGGTAGCTTAGGAAGACTCCCACAGGAAAGAGAGATGAGCTGCTGGAGGAGGAGGGGTGGATGGTGGGGCAATGAAGAAAACTAATGAGGACTGGCTGAGAGGAGGAGGACTTGTTAAGGCCTGGTTGGGGAGTGGTTTGTTGCTCTGCCCCTTGAATTCTGGGCATCCCTCAGCTATCAGTTTGAATGGGCTTGTGCAACTGGAAGAGTTGTATGCTTATGTGACTTTGATACGTTGTGGCTGTTTGTCTCTCTATCCGTGGGATAGACCACCCTCTAAGGGTACGACACAAGGAACCCGAGAGGAGGGTCACCCCTTATAAGTGCTATGGGAATAATTCCCTTGACTAAAAGTAGGTTAGAAAGAAGCCCAAAAAGAATACCCAAAAGGGGGCCGAGCATCGAAGAGGTGAGAAATCAGAATATATCAAGACCAGAAATTAAGGTGATAGACATAGATGGAAAGGACAGGAGAAGGATGAGATATGACGAGGACAATGAATGAAATGAAAGCAGACAAGATGCAGAAGGGCAGACTTCCTAAAGTGAGAGGGAACAGCTGGGGCCACTATCCAACTCCATACAACAGCAGAACTAAACTACGGAACCTAAGGAAACTCCAACCCTATCTAATATTACGACCATGGGTAGAGAGGAGGGGAAAAAAAAACCTTTGAGGGGGAAACCCCTAGAGATCCAAGGCCTAGGTCACCTTCCCTCCAGTCTGAAGGATGATTTGAGTAGTGATGGCTCAGCTACTGCAATTTAAAGTCGAGATCGAGAGAGGAAGAAAATATTCCAATTTAGAGGAAGCTCTTGCTCTCTCCTTCTAAATGGACAGCTGTTGAGGGCTGCAAGTGATGTCTCTGCAACTAGACAATCAAAATCAAGAGATGAGAGAGATGACTGCTGAGGCACTCAGCTGGCCTATGTAAGCCTACAAAATAGACCAGGTGAACCAGAGGTGGTCTTGATGGAGAATAGCATAGAAGGTGCCTCTGAACCCACTTGGGCAGCCAAAGAGGCTCTGATGATGGCAGCTTCACCCCTCCAGTTGGAAGTCATAAATTCTACATCCAGAGGTGTCACCAAGATGAGGGATGACTGAAGGTCCACCTGGAATGAAGACATTCTCACTATGGGCCAGGGAGAAGGACCCCGCTCTAAGCTTCGCATGCTCTAGATGTGGACTTTGTGGATGCAGAATGAGACCATCGGCTACAGGCCAGCCACAAGCCAAGGAGCAATGGACATGAAAGGCATGTCTCTGAATGTAGAGCAGTTCGATGAGATAGCATAAGACCCAGTGAGAGGTATGCTTGATTAATCTATGTGAATGAGTAGACCCTGAGATCAGACTGAGTAAAGGAAAACCAGATTCATATCATGAAGAAGCTACCCGTGACTGGTAACTAAAGGAGTGCATGCCAACTGGGTCCACTTGAGAGCCAAATTAGTAATGGATAGAATTATATGAAGCCAGGAGAAGCTGGCAGCTGATGGTGAGGTAGGCAGTAACAGGAGGACATGTGAATAGGTCTGATGAGGGAATAGGGTCAGAGGAGGAAATGAGTAGGCAGGGCGATATGCAGGAGGGAATATTAGGCAATATGAATGAGGTAGACTGAGCAAGGGAGCAGCAGTGGGGGCTGGGAAGGAGGGGTGACTAGTGAGGCACCAGAAAAGTAGCCCAAAGGGAAGGAGGGGAAACACTAGAAGAAGGAGCTGGCAGCTGGAGCTGGCCTAGGAAAGATGGGCAGAAGCCCAAAGGAGGTGAGCGAGGAAGGGTGGTGCCTCCTGGCCGCAATGAAGAAAACAAATGTGGACTGGCCCAGAGGAGGGTCTTTTAATGCCTGTTTGGAGGTTTGTTTTGTTGCTCTACCCATTTTACTCCAGCCAGCCCTTAGCCTTCAATTTACCCACCAGGGGTCTGATGCTATAATATTCTCTGCACCATAAACTTATATTTACTCTTCAAAGCCAGACCATAAACTAAGGAAATCAGGTATAAGGTTCAATGTATTTCAACGGGCATTTGAACTTAGTGACATAACTTAGCCATTTTTGTATATTTATGCCCCACATTTTCAACATGCCTTTTTTGGGACCCCACTTCATGAACAATTACAATGACTTTAGGCAAATCAGTTCCAAAAGGTGATTTCTTGGTCACTACATGAACTCACCTTTCAGGGATGAGTTGGAAATTTGTTCTACCCTTGTTCATGAGGTGAGATCATAAGAAAGCTATGTTGAAAATTTGGTGTAAAAATATTAAAAAACAACAAAGTTATGAGCCTACATTGAAATTTGCAAACACAGGCTCATAGTTTTGGTAATTTTCAATATTTTGACCCCTGATTTTCAACAATGCCATTTCTTTATAGCACCTCATAAATGTGACAGCTGTCATTTTTCAAATCCTGGCCAAAATGTGTTTTCCAACTCCCAAAGGTGATTTCACAGTCACTGTGCAAACTCACTTTTCAGGCGGGAGTTGAATATTTTCTCTGCACTGCAGCCACACAGTTTAAACCAGAGATCCCCAAGGGAGACAAGGAATGCAAAGTACCACCATGCAATGCATGAATGCGCTTTTTTTCCAAGGGGAAAATGTACTTTTTCCCAAGGGGAAGTACGTAGAAGTATGCCTAGGAAGGTGTCATCTTGGGTGGGAGCACCACAAAAACCTAAGCATGAACTCGGAGCACAGGGCCATCTGCCAAAAGGACAGACCTACTCTGTCCCACATGATGCCTATCATGCCAGGGCCATGCCAACTCTTGTGGATAATGGTGTTAAAAAAAAAACAATATCCTGTAATGGGGATATAGTATTACTGTCTGTGCCTATAGTATCATTGTTTATTACATTTTTATAATGTAATTATTCTTGCATAGTATTCATGTGTTCTTGTATTGAATGATTACGTTTATTTTATGTTTTACTTGCCACTTGTGAAAACAGGCGGTGATGCTCATCAAGTCGTCAGGTACAAAAATTAAAAATGAATGAAACAATGAAATGCGCTGTTGTATCTCTTTTTCCCCAGATACTGGAAAGATGGGATAGAGATGTATGAAGTTTAAAAAACTTAACTTCACCAGATCTTCATGATGTTCTGCAACTTTGTGAAGACAAACTTCACATCTTTTAGAACTTCACAAAGTTGAGAAGTTGGAATGTTGCTAGTGAAAGTCTTGGCAATATGCCACTGCATGTAGTGTTTGCAAGACAAAGTAGAAGTATCCTCATCGTTCCATCCTCTAGCAAACTTTCTCCTCAACTCCATAGTCCTGACAAAGTTTTAATTCCAGTACAATTAATACATCCACCCCCCCACCTGCACCATCTCAGAACAACACACCACAAACTTCAACCACCCCCTAAGTCACAGAAATAGCGAGCAAGCACACCATTCTACCACCCTCTATCACTTAACCTCCTTCCCCCAAGCCCCAAATTAGGCAAAAGAATAAAGGAAAGGTTACAGCAACAGGTAATAACAAACATTTGTCAATACTGAATGTTTGCCTCTTGCACCGCTGTTGTACTGAATCCTGCTTGTACACATTTTTACTATATATTTACCCAAGACAGACCAGATGAGATGTAATATTCCAGCACCTCTCCCAAGATACATCTTTTATCCCCAAAATGATAGTCTTAACCATTGCAAGAGAATGGCTTATGCACGCACTGTGGCCTGCACTACAAAGTTAGCCTTAGTTAACTTCTTGCTGTTCACAATGAAAAAGTTAAAGAACCCAATAATTTATGTACGAGACATAAATCAAAATGCAGAGGGATGCTCAGACCTGTGCAGCTCATCAGGAAGGCACTGTCTGGTAGTATCTGCTAAGAAAAAAGGATTCCCCTAGTAAGCCACTGTGAAAGAGCCCAGTAAAGGACACTATAAGCCCAGTTGACGTGTGTCTGTGTGATCCTAGTGCCAACTGAGTGGGCACTTTAGGGAACCCTGCAAAGAATTGGTAAACTTGTTCACTATTGTCAGTGTGTGTGTGAGTATGTGAGTGTGAGACAAAGACAGGGCAAGTGATAGAGAAATGTGGAGCTGAGCAGCAGACAGTGGTTAGGCGAAAAGGTGGAAAATGTGCTTTCAGGCATTCCCTCAAAATACATCTTTTACCCACAAACAATAGTCTTAACCCTTACAGTAGAGTAAGAGTGCACTGGGAGACTGTGAAAGGTGAAGGTGCTCAAGGTCAGAAGGGAACTTTTTGCATTAGAAGTGTCCCGCTCTTTCTGAGCAGTCCTGGAATTGAGACAGCATGCCGGTGGCTCTACTGTCTGTGTCCCCCTCTTTTTCTTTCTGATGTGATCTGAAAGCAGGGCTGATGAATCAGTGGCTTAGTAATTTCACAGTCCTTCTGAGAGAGACTGGAGCAATGCCACCTTGCCAGTGTTTCTGTAAGAACTGACCCCTTTGTGTACCTTCATGGCAGCAACCAAAATGTTTGAGGGCTAAATAGCCTTACCCGAGCGACATGTGCAATATAAACTATGTATCCTTGAAATAAAAATGTCCAGCAGAATCCTTCTATGATTATTATTATTAATAATAATTTATTCCTATCAAATGTCTGCAGTAAAAACTGTCAAACCATCATGCAGCACAGAATCAGACTAGCACAAATGATGTTATTAATACATCAGGGAATAGATGCTCATGTAGAGTACATGTACAGTACATAGATAATTAATTCAAAAGTCATTCAAACTTAGGACAACATCCCATAGCTTTGGAAAACACATATTGCAAATCAAATTAACTAGTCAACTTGTTTCAATAGATGGAGCAAACTACTGTAAGTTATTTAAACAAACTGGTTACTTTGTATGCCATGGTGGTGTGACAGAAATGGGAAGGAAAGAGTTAATGGCTTGGATTCTGTAGATGCCTTATTTTTTTAGCAGTGTGGAAAAAATACACTGAGGCTGAAATCCTCCAGCAGCAACCAGCTTGTGGAATTCCTAGCTGCTAGATAAGAGCTGGCTATAAATCTTGAGTGGACATCTCCAGACACACACAGACCTTGCAGACACGGAACAGGGCAGTTTGAATGGATTGGATCATTCAAATATAAACTTACGGTGAAAAGGAATATAATTGGTCACCAATAGGTGTTCACCTGATTGGGACAATTAAATACATACATGTTAGTTGGTTGGTGCATTTAAGGGAGAATAGGAATGACCTAGTCTCCATAGACTATATAAGCTTCTGTAAGACAGAGAACTCTCTCTTGCCTTTGGAAGCTGTGAGGGGAAACATAAGCTTGGAGCCTACCTGGTATGTCCGTGGGAGCTGGCAGTTAGAACAGGGTCCAGTGTCTCTTGTAAGGACAGGGAAGGGTAAGTTTAGTGATAGTATATTTCAGTAATAGCCTTCTTCTTTTGCCATCTGTTATTTAAAAACATTTGTTTACTTTTCCTGTATGAGTGTTATTCTCTTGTGTTGTAAATACATTTCCTGTAAATGCTCATTGCACTTTCTGTTAAGTAAAAGCTATTTATTTGCTCAACAGTTGTGACTCTGATGTCATTTTTCTAAGGTAAGATTTGGTTTTCCACTGGCTAAGGTAAACTCTGTGTAGCATCCGCCACCTGAATGAGACACACTACCAGACTTTAACTTGTGCAATTGCACCTGTGATTATTCAAGTTTGTACACTTGAAAGAGGTGCCGAAGGAAAGTCTGGCTGGTGGCAGCGAATACCCGAGGACACACACCTCTCTAAAAGCTGTTTCAGCCCAGAGGGAGAGGTGGGTTGTCACATATTGGTTGGCAGTGGTGGTGATGATAGCGGATCATGAAGCACACTGATACAGAGTTTGCCAGTGGAACAGTTACCTTAGCATTGCAAAACAGGATATACAAGAGGATACATTTGTACAACAGTTTTATTTGTTTCTAGATAGCACAGTATAGTGTAGCAGAGAGAATGAGCTCCACGGAGTATGACTCACTTACTGTGCCACAGCTTGTTGAAAGGTGCCAGGAAAGGGATTCAGCCTGAAAGTCTGAAGCAGAAGAAAAAGGCAGATCTCATAGCTACTCTCTGGCACATGATCTGAAGCAGACAGTCGCTGGGGTGAGTCAGGAACTGAGGCAGCAGGCCCCAAATCAGCTTGAGGCACTGCACTGCAGTTATTGCTGCAAGACAAGGCATTGGAGGCGAAAAGACTGTCTGCTGAAGCAGAAGCAAGAAGGTTGGCAGACAGAGAGAAAGAACGTGAAGACAGAGAGAAAGAACGACAGCATGAACTCCAGAGACAACAGCACGAGAAGGAGATGATGACCCTCTGCAGTCAGCAAACCGTAAGTAATGGTGGAGTGAGTTTACCTCATGAAGCCAAAATGAATTCTAAATTGTTCCCTCAGTTTAAAGAGGGAGATGACCTTGATTTATTTTTAAGGTCATTTGAGAGAGTATGTAATCAATTACAATTGACTAAGGCTTCCTGGTCAACTTATCTCACACCCTTGCTGACAGGAGAGCGTTGAATGCATTTGCTAAAATGAGTAATGAAGACTATGCTGATTATAATAAAGTAAAAACAGTGTTGTTGAAACATTTTGAATTAACTCCTGAGGCTTATAGAAGAAAATTTAGGAGTTAAAGAAAAGCCCAGAAGACAGTTATGCAGAACTGCAGGTTAAACTGTATACTTACCTTGATAGGTGGATGGAGGGGGCTAAAGCAACTGCTGTAGAACTGATTAAAGATGTATTGGTGAGAGAACAATTCCTTAAAATTGTACCTGAGGACATGCGTGTATGGCTCATAGACAGGGCATGAGCCTCTTCCACAGAGGTGGCAGGAAGCACTGACAAGTATCTGTCTAGCCGGCCACACACACAACGTAAGTCTTATGGTGTGAGGGCAGCACATGGGTATAAGGGATCCCATGGGGGGCAGCCCAAAGGAAACCATCCTGCACCTGAGCCCAAAGTAGAGCCCTTTGGTTCTAAGGGGACTCATGAAATAGGTCCCAAGAAATGTCATATTTGCAATCAAGTGGGACACTTGAGATATAACTGCCCTCAGAAACTGGTTAAGGGGCAGAGATATTGGGGCGGGGGTGATCAAAAGGGCACTGGTGTGTTTGTAGGGTGTGTCCAGTCTGAAGAACCACTCTCCTCTGATGAGAATCTGCGTCCCATTACAGTTAATGGAATAGTAACTCAGGGACTATGGGACACAGGTGCTAACATCTCCCTGGTAAGGCAAGATCTCATTCGGGCAGAACAGATCGTGCCTGGGAAATACTCCAAGGTTTGGGCATTCACAGGGCCACCAGTCCCATTACCAATGGCTAGAGTCTTCCTGAACTGGGAAGGGGGCCATGTAGAAAAGGAGGTGGGAGTTGTAGAGGACCTACCTGTAAGCATGATTGTGGGGAAGGATTTGGACCCCAGTAAAAAACTGGTGTGTGTTGTAGCTCGTAGTCAGGCACAAGGGCAAGCTTCTGAGGGTGAAGAGGGGTTGACTCTGGGGAGTCCAGCCACACCCTCAGCAGCTGAGGAAGTGTCCAGCACAGGGAAGGGGCTGGCTAGAAGCAGCAGTCCAGAACCCCAGTCACAAACAGAGGAGCCCACAGGACTTCCTTCAGAAGGGGCACTGGGAAGGGTCAGATGAGGGCAGCTGAGTGCTGCACAGCGAACTGACCCTAGCCTGGAAAAATTGAGGGAAATAGCTCATAGGGCTGAGCGTTCTCAGGGGGGTAAAGAGTCCATTTACTGGGACAATGGGTTGTTATACAGAGAATGTACAACAGAGGAAGGGCTAGATGGTGAGGTACTCCAGCAGCTGGTAGTCCCTAAGGTTCACCGTCAGCAGCTTTTGGCCCTTGCATATGATATCCCTTTTCCAGGGCACTTGGGGTGAGGTGCATGAAAAGCGCTCACCAACAATTTCTTCCGCCTGGTATTGGCAAGGATGTGGTAAATTATTGCCGGACTTGTCCACAGTGCCAGCGGTAGGGAAAATGGGGGACAAGGCCAAGGCAGCTTTGTGCCCTGCCCATTATTGATGAACCCTTCAAGAGGGTGGCAGTGGACATAGTGGGCCATTGAGCACCCAAGTCACACTGGCAAGCGTATATCCTGGTAGTTGTAGACTATGCCACTAGATACCCAGAGGCAGTGGTCCTAACATCCTCTGAGGCAGAACCAGTGGCAGATGCACTGTTGGGAATATTTAGCCAGGTGGGCTTTCCCAGGAGATACTGTCAGACCGTGCCAATTTTATGTCAGGATTAATGAGTAGCTTGTGGAGAAGTGGGGTAAAGTAGCTCAAAACCTCCCCATACCATCCCCAAGCTAATGGTCTAGTGGAGCGATTTAATTCAACCTTAAGACCATGCTAAGGACTTTGCTGACCAGCATAAGAGAGACTGGGACAAATATTTGCCTCATCTCCTATTTGCATACAGGGAAGTCCCACAGGAGTCCACAGGGTTCTCACCTTCGAGCTCCTGTTTGGTCATAGGGTGCGGGGCCACTAGATTTGATTCAGGACTTAATGGGAGAGTGACCGTGCCTCCCAAGGGGAGTCTGTTGTGAGTATGTCCTGAACTTCAGCACCTGCCTTAGGGAGCTCATGGGGTTTGCTCAGGAGCACCTGGCCACTGCACAACAGCGGCAGAAAGTCTGGCGACCGTGGGGCCCGAGCCAGAGAATATGAGGTGGGACAGCGAGTGATGGCACTCATCCCTGTCCGACAGAATAAGTTACAGGCAGCATGGGAGGGGCCATTCTCCATTGTCCAAAAGGTTAGTGACGTCAATTACATGATAGAGCTACCAGACAGGAGATGCAAACAAAAGGTGTATCATGTTAACATGCTGAAGCCCTACCATGACAGAGAGGAAATGGTCCTCGCTGTATGCAGTGCTCCAGAGGAGGAAACTGAGGTAGATCCACTGGTGGACCTACTTGGGGAGGCCAGGGGTGCATCCTCTGTGGACAGCCTTACCCTCTCGGAACAGCTGACACCAGCCCAGGTGCAAGAAATTAGGGGTGTGCTGAGAGAATTTGAAGACCTGTTCACAGGGAAACCAGGGTACACCACGATGGCAGAGCACCATGTGGATACAGGGACCCAGGATCCCCTGAAACAGTCCCCCTACAGGGTACCTGAGCATGTTAAGCAGACTGTGAAAGAGGAGCTCAAAGAGATGCTGGAACTGGGGTAATCCAGGAATCTAGTAGCCCTGGGCATCACCCGTGGTACTGATCCCCAAAAGGGATGGCACCACACGATTCTCATGTGGACTACTGAAGCTTAATAGCTGCACGGAGTCTGATGCTTATCCCATGCCCTGAACAGATGAGACCCTGGAGCGACTGGGGGGAGCCAAGTATTTGACCACAATAGACCTAAGAAAGGGCTATTGGCAGGTACCTCTGACCCCTGCGGCCAGGGAAAGATCAGCGTTTGTTACTCCATTTGGTTTATATGAATTTAAGATAATGCCATTCGGAATGAAGAATGCACCTGCAACCTTTCAACGGCTTGTAGATCGATTCTGTCTGGGGTAGGTGAGTTTGCATTGGCTTATATGGATGATATAGCCATCTATAGCCAGACCTGGATGAGCACATCAAGAATGTGTGGGATGTGTTCCACAGGTTAAAGAAGGCAGGTCTGACAGTCAAGGCAGAGAAGTGCCAGATAGGTATGGCAGAAGTATCCTACCTGGGCACCGGGTGGGTAGTGGAACATCCGTCCGAGCCTGCCAAGGTTGATGCCATCCTGGCCTGGCCTACTCCTACCACACAAAGAAACCAGTCAGGGCATTTCTAGGGACAGCAGGGTACTACCGAAGGTTTGTTCCCCACTATAGCGATCTGGCTAAGCCCCTGAAAGACCTAACCAAGAAGGGAAAGCCAGATGCAGTGAAGTGGTCAGAAGGTTGTGAGGTTGCTTTTCAGGAGCTAAAAAAGGCCTTAAGTGGCCCAGCTGTATTGGCTAGCCCTAATTATAGTTTAAAGTTTATGGTTCATGTGGATGCCTCAGATCATGGGCTGGGGCTGTGCTGAGCCAAGTTACTCAGCAGGGGAAGGAGCACCCAGTTGTGTACCTCAGCCAAAGGCTTTTGTCCAGAGAGGAGGCATACACCACAATTGAGAAGGAATGCTTGGGAATAGTGTGGGCCCTTCAGAATCTGCAGCCTTACCTATATGGGAGAGAATTTACTGTGGTCATAGATCATAATCCCCTGATTTGGCTTCATAGGTCCAGTGGACAAAATGGTAAACTACTACATTGGAGTTTGGTACTGCAGGCATACAACATGACCATACAGCATCGCAGTGGCAAACAAAATGCAAATGCGGATGGGCTGTCTAGGCAGGGCTAATGGCCTGGCTGGATACTTTTGGGCACTTCCCAGTAATGCATGAATGGCTGTGTCACTTGGGGTAGCCCAAGGGACACGCCTTCATTATCTGGGGGAGATGACAGAAATGGGAAGGAAAGAGTTAATGGTTTGATTCTGTAGATGCCTTTATTTTTTAGCAGTGTGGAAAAATACACTGAGGCTGAAATCCTCCAGCAGCAACCAGCTTGTGGAATTCCTAGCTGCTAGATAAGAGCTGGGTTATAAATCTTGAGTGGACATTCCAGACACACACAGACCTTGCAGACACGGAACAGGCAGTTTGAATGGATTGGATCATTCAAATATAAACTTACGGTGAAAAGGGATATAATTGGTCACCAATAGGTGTTCACTCTGATTGGGACAATTAAATACATACATGTTAGTTGGTTGGTGCATTTAAGGGAGAATAGGAATGACCTAGTCTCCATAGACTATATAAGCTTCTGTAAGACAGAGAACTCTCTCTCTTGCCTTTGGAATCTGTGAGGGGAAACATAAGCTTGGAGCCTACCTGGTATGTCCGTGGGAGCTGGCAGTTAGAACAGGGTCCAGTGTCTCTTGTAAGGACAGGGAAGGGTAAGTTTAGTGATAGTGTATTTCAGTAATAGCCTTCTTCTTTTGCCATCTGTTATTTAAAAACATTTGTTTACTTTTCCTGTATGAGTGTTATTCTCTTGTGTTGTAAATGCATTACCTGTAAATGCTCATTGCACTTTCTGTTAAGTAAAAGCTATTTATTTGCTCAACAGTTGTGACTCTAATGTCATTTTTCTAAGGTAAGATTTGGTTTTCCACTGGCTAAGGTAAACTCTGTGTAGCATCCGCCACCTGAAAGAGACACACTACCAGACTTTAACTTGTGCAATTGCACGTGTGATTATTCAAGTTTGTACACTTGAAAGAGGTGCCGGAAGGAAAGTCCGGCTGGTGGCAGCGAATACCCGAGGACACACACCTCTCTAAGAGCTGTTTCAGCCCAGAGGGAGAGGTGGGTTGTCACAGGTGGGATTTTAACCAGTACCATCTGAATGTTCATTGCAAGGACTGTCTGCACACAAAAGAATAAATGCATTATTTTGGATGCAGTCTAAAAGCTGTACAGCAAGAAATGATAATATCTACCCTTTTGAGCTAAAAAAGACAATCTACCCCCAAGCACTACTGATCTAATTGTTTCCCATGTGTAAACTGATCTAAGCAGGCTCATGGTGAACCACCTATGTTTATGTACAATAACATTTCTGGCTGTACTGGTACTATACAATGAATGAAGTGATGAGTTTTTGGTTAACTCTCACCATGCTCAGAGCATCATAGGAGGTGCTGTAGTACCCCCAAAATAAATAAATAAATACATAAATAAAATAATCATAAATAAAATTAGTCAAACTGCCTGATCAGAAGGAATTGGTAGGAAAATATTAAACTAAACTGCGGAGAGGAATGGGGATTACTGCGAGATATCAGGGAAGTGAAGGACGGTGACAAGTGGGAGGGTGTTCAGTTAGACACCAGAGAAGTTGAAGCAGATTATACTGGCACTAGTTTAGGTGTCCCCCTCTTTATGACGGTGACTGGACAATGTCTGCTACGCTGTCAGCAGTGTCAGTCCCTTCTCTTTTTGTGGGTGATTGAAGAAGCGCTGCCATGCTGGTGCTGTCAGTCAGAGTGCCACCTCTTTCTGAAGGGGACCATAGGAGCATTACCAGACCAGAAGCATGTGTCAGTTGGAGTGTCCTTCTTTTCTGGATGCAGCTAAGATACTTAAATCTGAATGCAAGAGCTGAGCTGAGATGTGTGACCTGAGTAGTTAGTCTGATATGCACTAGTGATTGCAGAGCAAATATTATTTCAAGCTATGCCGTGGGGGGGGGGGGTTAGTGAGGGAATAAAAATGTCCTCAGTACCCCTGCATTAACTTGGAATAATACCTTTGTGATCCCCAGTGCATATCAGACTGCTCAGGTCAGGTCACATACCTCAGCTCTGGCTGCAGTCAGACTTAAGTTAGTTGATCAGCTGCTGGGGGCAGGGTGAGAAACATTAAGAGCATTGGCTACCCCAGTGACCGGTGTGCACCTCCTGGCATCAGAGAGAAATGATCCCACACTCCTACCGAAGCAGGAAAAGGCTGAGGTCTCCTTTACCATTATTCTTGCCCAAGCTAAGCTCACTGTATTCCGAAAGGTACGAATTCACTCTGGTAAGATGTCAAACTAAAGTCTATCATATCCAAAATACTTAGTGCCATATACTTACTGGTTTTCCACTTTCCACTAGTGGTTCTCACATTGGAAATACACTATGCTCAAATAGTGCAAATGCCCCACAGTTGATGGAGTTAAGCGCCCCAGGCCATCAACTGCTTACTATTATTTACACAGATTCATTGGTAAGTGAACATTTAAGGCATAAAGTGCCGTAGAAAGGTCAATGGACAAATTCAAATGTAGAAAAACAAAAACAATGTTACAGTAACTCCACAGGTGCAGGCAAGGGGCAATGGAACCTCAGTACAAACCAGGTGAGGCACCAGGTTTCCATTGCCACATGCCAGTACCTGTGGAGGTAACACTGTTGTTTCTTCTACTTTTGAATTTGTCAATTGTATTTTCTATTGTAATTTCTGACTCTAATGCTCATGTACAATGGATCTGTGTGAATAGATGCACTTTACGGAGGAGAAGCATACTTTATGAACTGTGGGGCATTTGCTTTATTTGAGCATAGCGCAGAGTCTCATGAGAGAACAATGCAAAAAAAGGTAAAATAATTATAAAATGCTGTGTAGTGTGTGTGTGTGTGTGTGTGTGTGTGAGAGAGAGAAAGAGACAGAGAGAGAGAGAGAGAGACAGAGAGCAAGCAAGAGAGATATGTGGAGTTCAGCAGCAGATAGTGGTTAGGTAGTATACAAGCTGGCCTCTGAAATGTATGTGCTCACATGATTCAAGCACATGATGGTTCTTACTGAATGTTTAGTTATGGCATGAAAAATGAGTTATGTGGAATGTAAACATTTCCCTTTTTATTAGTACATTTGCAAAAGGTATGTCAAGGATGTGCAGCAAGGGAGTTTGTGCAACCTTTCAAGAATTTTTTTTTTTTTTGCTTGCTTAATGACAAACCCTTCTCATAGTTATAAAGCCTACCTGTAACCAAACTGTATAATTAGCAGCCTTGAAGATTATGCATTACTTTCATTACCCATTAGGGCTGGAGGCTAAGGAGGACAGAGATAATTGTTGTGCAAAGCAATCTGGCATGAGCGAGAAAAATGCAGATGCTGTCTCAAGCCAAACAAACTCTGGTCAGAGCCACTATGGCTGCTAATCCACTCACTTGATAAGGGCTGTGGGACATGCATACCTGTTGAACATTGTGCATATCAGTGTGCATTCAGTAAGTAAAGCAGTTCTATTGATAACATATTAATTCTCCCAAAAGGAAGATTTGAAAATAATGCAGCTGTTGCCAGCAGGTGAGCAATGTCTTTCCCTTTAAAGAGCAGCTATTCACTATTTTCTTTTCCCCCACAGGTACAAGCAGTGTTAATAAAGTAAAATTCCTATTACCTTACTCTGTATCTAGTTATTTTACGTACTGGTACCAGACCTGACTGCCCCAATCGATGTACAGGCACAGAAGAGAGGTTCTGATTTTTTTTTAAATCTCCGAGTGGGGTTCATACCATTCAACTGTCCCATATTAGGAGGGATTTACTTCATTTTACACCTCAGAACCCCTTTTTCCCTCATGGAGAAGGTGTCCCACATTGTACAGGGGGATTTATACAGTACCTCCTAAATTTGACACATTAAGAGGGATGTCCCTAATGTTACCCCTCAGAGGTTCTGTTCCACATCAATATGCTATCAGTCTCATACTGTACGTAAGATCGAAAAACACTAGTTCATATTAAGTTATGATGCCTTATGAACTGGAAAAATTACAAACATCAACATACTAGTTGCAACAGCTTTCCAAGCTTGTGTCTTCAAAATTTATAAAGACACCAACATTATATATTTGGTTTCTACATTTAGAGGCTGGAAAGTTGTGAGTTATGATTGATGGGACATGGGCATAGCTGTTTTGTATGATAGAGACTGGACAGCTTTTAGTGTTGTGTGACTGACAGACAGGACAGTATTCTGTGACAGACACAGGAGAGTTTTTAGTGTTGTGACAGAGACAGAACAGTGTTTAATGTTTTATGTGAGAGAGAGGGACAGTGTTCAGTGTTTTTTGACCAAGAAAGGACGTTGTTTTGTTTTGTGTTAATGAAAATGGACAGTGTTTAATGTGTTATGTGACTGAGATGGCACAGTGGTAGTGTGTTACCTGACAGAAACAGGACAGTATTAAAAGTTGTGTGACAGAGATGGAACAGTCTATAGTGTGTTGTGTAACAGAGGCAGGACAATGGTAGTGTGTTGTGTGACAGAGACAGGATAGTGTGTGACTGACAGAGCCAGTAAAGTGGTAGTGTATAGTCTGGCTAACAGAAACAGGACAATGGTAGAGTGATGGACACAGGACATTGTTTAGTGCTATGTGACAGACAGCAGTCTGGCAGTGTGCTGTGTGACAGACAGGAAAGTGTATGTTGTATGACTGACAGAGGGGGGATAGTGTTTAGTATTGTGTGATAGAGACAGGACAGTGGTAGTGATTTGTGTGACAGTGAAAACACAGTATTAGCATATTCTGTGACAAAGATAGGACAGTGGTACTGGGCTTTTTAACAGAGACAGGACAGTGTTTTGTTAGTGTTCTGAGTGACAGAGACAGTACAGTGTTTAGTGTGTTGTGTGACAGTGTAGGGACACTGGTAACTTGCTGTGTGACAAAGACAGGACAGTATTTAGTGTTGTGTGACTTACAGACATGACAGTGGTAATGTGTTGTGTGACAGTCAGGACAGTGGTAGTGTGTTGTGTGACAGAGACAATCATAGTGTGTAGTGTGACAGAGCCAGGACAGTGTCTAGTATGTTGTGTAACAGAGACTGGATAGTGTGTGTTGTGTGACACATAGAGGGCAGTGGTACTGTGTAGTGTGACAGTTGGGGAAGTGATAATGTGTTGTGTGACACAGATGGGGCAGTATTTAGTGTGTTGTGTGACAGACAGGACAGTGTTTCATGTATTTTGTGACAGATAGGACAGTGTTTGTTGACAAACAGGACAGTGACAGTGACAGTGTGTTGTGTAGCCCAGAGATCATACTGTTTCACATTGTTGTATAGTGCACCAGCTGTCACTTCCTTACCATACACCCAAAATCTAGCCCTGCTGTTAACACACTGACTCCAACAGAATCAGATCCAGCACCGGGTCCAGTACCACCATGCTGCCTACTGAGTTCACCTCCTCCATCCTGAGTCATGCCCGCTGACACCGTGGGAACAGTTTGTGATGTCCACTGCCACTTGCACTAGGGATTGCATCATCCTCCGCCTCACTGTCCCACTCCATTCCTAGGCTCTTCAGAACCACCTCATATGGCCACGAGCCCCTAGCCTGCTACCCCCAAACTGTTTCAGGCTGTCACTAACCCTTACGATGGTGATGTCTCATTAAACCTGGGGTGCTGCCAGCCAACATGTCTGAGGTGAGCAGTTCCTCATGTGTGCTCTGTCTCCTTTCTGTCCACCGGCTCACAGCATCTTGCTCTCCACTGATGCCAGTGCACTTGACGCAGTGGTGTTGCTGCACACTCATGCTCATTCCACTGCCTGTGCCTCACAAGCCTCACACTTTTGCCCACATCTCTCAGCTGCAGTCTCTGCTCGTCACTGGCAGGATCCATTCCATCTGGCATCACAGTGAAGTAGACCTGAGTAATGGACAGCTGAGCCAAGCCAGCAACTAGGAAAACAATCACATGTGGAAATACAAGCCCCTCTGCCAGGGGACAACGGAACGGTGACTGCATCTGACAAAGAATGCCATCCAGCTCCTAACCAGAGACATTTGGATTTTTCTCAAAAGTACCGTCCGTCTCTCCTAAATTTCACATTTCTGTCACTGAAGTGTAGTTATACCTTTTAACTCTCCCACATTGAGGGAGGTCCCTTATGGTACACCTCAAAATTGCTCTGTTCCACCTACAAAATGCCGTAACATTTTACTAAGCTCTCCCCATGGTAGACTCACTACAGTCATTCCAGCACTGGGTCCAGCATCACCATGCCGCCAACTGAGTCCACCTTCTCTGCTCCCAAGTCATGTCCTCTAAGGCTGGGAGAACAGTCTGTGGTGCCTGCCACCACCCATGTTGGGGATTCCATCATCCTCCATCTCTCTGTTACACTCCAGTCCTCTGCTCATCATTGCCACTTCATTGGCTCCTGAGCCCCCAGCCTACTGCACCATGGGGGCATGGGTTTTGCTAGCTTCTGCAGTGGTAGCATCTCACAAATGCAGGGCTGCTGACCACTGTGTCTGAGGTGAACAATTCCTCTCATGTTCTTTCTCTCTCTCTCCTTTCTTGCCACTGACTTGAGACACCTTGCTCTCCACTGATGCCAGCACAGTCAACCCGGTGATGTTGCTGCTCACTCATGCTTGTGCCTCTGCCTTTGCCCCATGTGCCTCACACTCCTGCCCATGCCTCAGCTGTGGTCAATGCTCCTCACTGGCTGTCTCCTCTTCATCCAGCATCCCAGAGAAATAGACTCAAATAATGGAGAGCTGAGACAAGCCAGCAGGGAAAGTACTTGCACGCATAAAAATACTTTCCCCTCAATCAGGGGACAATTGAAAGGTGCCTGCAGCTGGCAAAGAATACCATCAAGCTCCTGATCAGAGACATTTGAATTTTGCTCAAAAATGTCCTCAGCCTCTCCTGATTTTCATGTTTCTATCACTGAAGAATAGGCATACCTCTCAACTGTCCCATATTGAGGGAGGTCCCTCATGTTGACCCGGAAAATTGCTCTGTCCCACATAGAAAAGGATGTAGCATTTTACAAGGCTTTCCCCATAGCAGTCATACAGCAGTCAGGAAAAAAGACTATATGCACCTTTTAACAGAGTTTAGTAGTGCCTGAGTGTTAACCTAAAAAGTAAATCCATTTTCTGACAGAGGTTCACTTTATGGCTTGGAGGGTGCCTTGCATCTGTTGTAGAAGGGAGGTGAGTGGAAGAAGTGCCAGTGATGAGCCCGGCTCCCTTGTTGTGGGAAGAGGGTGGGGGAGATGAAAGAGAGTGGCAGACAGAAGAAGTGGGGTTGGGGGGCCTAGAGACAGAAAGAGCGGATTGATTGTGCTTCAGCACCACTGCATGGAGCAAGCCCTATGCAATTCTATGATTTGTTCAGTATCCGGTCAGATGCTTCCAGAGCCCCCTTCTCTCTGTACTTGCAATACATCAGCACAGCTTTTCCTATGAAGTCGTAAAAAGGGCTCTGTTTCTACTCTGATCTCAAGGCCTTTTTTTGCCAGAGGAGTTCAATTGATGTCCACAAATTATGGGCTGCTTACAGATGAAACTGCCCAGAGTCATCACATGTAGTACAATGAGTGACAGATTCCATCCTCAATACATTAGTCCTTCAAACTTTGTTTTTTTTGAACAGTACTTGTACTTAACATAAAAGCAATCTCAGGCTAGACAATCATCAAATGCCATATGAAAGGTAAGCCTTGCTTACTTGACAGTGGTACAGTTTAGAATTAAGATCAGAATTCCCAGCTAATACATTCAGCAGCCTTGTGTATTTTGCCCCACACTGTATATTAACAAGAAAAGACGGTTCATCCCGGAGTATGTTATCATTTATTGTACATTTTTCTTTTATAACATAGCTTAAGGGGAGAGGTGTTACCTTAAAACAGGTAAGCTTCTAATGCATTAATGTACAGGAAATGTGATAGCTCTACTTAAGAAAAGGTTGTATCATCTGTTTGTTATGAGCAGTTTGCTCTAGTTAAGTTTCTGTTTCAAGTGGTGACCCTGTATGACTCTTCATGGTGATTTATTGTTCATTATGATTTAACTGAAATTAATAAAAAGATTAAAAGAAAGGTAATAATTCATGCTGTTTGTTTTTCTACTGTATGTAGGTCCTGTTGAGCAAAAGCTCTTTCAGGTGGGACCCGTGGTGTGAATGCCAGTAGAAAGTTATGATGTCATTGCACATTTGATTCAGATATGCATAGCCATATCAATGTGACATATTTTATACTGTACAAACACAAAAGCCTACACAAGAAGATAACAATAATTAGGATTTAGAAAACGGGCATCGCAAAAGTCACATGCTGATTGGCTAATTCCCCCTGCCACCAGTGTTGTTATTTTTTAACAATGCCCGGCAAATAACAAGTTCCTCTTTGCAGCACTCATCACTGCCTTGTATCCTTGTGCCCACCCAAAACATCTTGGCAGTCACTTCTGTTTCACTCGTTTAGCGAGACACTGATACAAAGGCCTCCCATGCAACTTATTCCTCCTCCAACCAGTCCCTACACCTGTTACACACGCAGTGCCTTCAAAACCCAAAAAGCAGGTTTTTATTCTTACAAACATGACCGTTGCTGCCAATCCCATCCTACAATCAGCGCCCTGTTCTTGCAACAAATGCTGGTCGACAGCACCACTCCATCTCTGGGTTCACTGCAGGAAAATACCGCTTCAGTCCACGATCCCACCGTGATACAAAAACAAGCAAATGGCGCTTACCCTAAAACAAATCATCAGCAAAAAAATCTAAATACCTCATTTTGTTTTATTTCCACACTGCATCAGCCAACTCGATTTATACATTCCCTGTCCAATCAAGCATAACAGACCTCCACGTAATTCTCACTCCACTGCTACTACACACTGGTAGTACTGGGCTCATACTCTAAAAAACAAAAAAACATTTTTTTTTTCCTACATAGATCATGGTACTAGGATGTGAAAACCCGTGCGATTTTTCACAAAAATACCAACTATAAGAAAACACTGCACTGTGTAAGTAATAATACAAAAATTGCCTTCTCATAACCAGCAGCACCCTCTAGTGGCACTAATGAGCTATTTTACACAACCATCCATTTCTGTTCATTTTTTTTTTAATATCCTATCTTCTTTTTTTATAAGCATTACTTAAAAAAAATGTTACCCTATTTTCTAAGTGTAATAATTTCCTCCAGGATGTGTGTTCTGGGATATAACAGACCTTCCAGGGGCTACAAGTCCCTAAGCCTGCAGCTTCGGGCCTCATTACGCCCCTGGGCAGTCTGTGATATCCCAATAATGCCCACTCTGTCGGGTATTATAACTTAAATAAAAATCAAGCAATATCACATGGTAAACTGCCATTAGGGTGTCACATTACATGTGCACTTGATAACAATGTTGTATTCAAAACAGTGAAGGCTAAATCCTGGTACTGTATGTTTTAATATCTCCAATGTGTCTTAAGCCACCATATGTATATGCACAATCACAGGTGTCATGCAGATGAAGGAAGACAGAGGCAGTCTCATAGGTGTGACTACCTCTTTTCAACTACACAAAGTTTCTGTCCATCAACTGGTGCTGCAGCAAGATCATCAGCCTTGCTTATCATTGAACTGTCATGGCCGAACCCATTGCAGCTTGAGCTGCATTGGACCTAACAGTGACATACCTCAGAAATCCAGTATTATAGCAACATGTTTGCTTTTGAACATAAAAACATCTAGTACTGGAGTGAGACATACCCACTGTTCAATGTCCTGATGTAGAACAAATGAAGTAAGATGTCCTCACCTATAGTAAGACCTGATTGACTACTTGTCAGGCTGAGGGTTGGAGTTCTGTGTTCTAAAAGGTGTGGTTGGTGTAGGTGGTGGGAGTAGTATTTCACAGTGGGTGGAGGATAACATTTAAAATCAACATTTAACATTAACATAAGGAGGCAGTATAGCGCAGTGGTCTAAGGCTCTGAGCTGCAAATATGGTGATATCCAGCAGACCAGACCTGGGCTTGAATCCCACAGCTTCCACTTGCATACTGTGTGACCCTGAGCAAGACACATAACCTCCTTGTGCTCCCAGGTCACTCATGTAAAAAAAAAGCTTTTAGCTTAGTGTGCTATACCTGGTTAAAAAAAAATATATATTTTTCATCTCACTATGCATAATGGCACCTATGCGCTAATGAGGGCTGGATACATACAGTAGTCACATACTCCACTCGTGCACATCCACTCCCATGGACAGATGCATGCGGCACGGCATTCACCACTACCAGCCACCATACGCCTCCTATTTGGTGGCCCCCCCACCCATGTCGGTGTCTTGGAGGTAGATTGGTGGACACAGGCTGTCATCCAGTTCAATGCCCATGCTGGTACAAAAGTGGATCCCCTGCTCCATGCAGAACAGGAGACTGTGGGACACTGCACATCCCAAGATTAATAGTAAAAATGGTAATTGCCCCAAATGGCTGTACCATCCATCTTTGCCTGACTGGGACACTGGGCCAGATTGTTGGTGGGGTGTCTGTATGACTGTGGTAGGTGGCACTGTTTGTGGGGGGGTACACAGTGGTTATGGCAGGGTCTCTGCTTGCATAGCCTGCATTCCTCTCACCAAGAACTCTGCACGGCAATGAATGATGTGTATTGTGGTTACACCCACATTCCACTCCTCCATATGGTCCACATATGTAGCTGTGTGAGTAGACAGATCAGGTGCAGAAGGGTACGAGCCCATGTTGTGAATTCTGTGGGGGTCTGCAGGCACCATGATGCACTGCTACCAAACTTAATGAAGTCTACATGCCATAGATATGCAGTGTATAGAGATTCCACCCCTCTGTGCATGGGGCCAATGTGAAGTTCTCAACATTGCACCAACTTTGTTTTCAAAGTTTAAATTTGCTATATCTCTAGCTGGGTAGCCACACTGTTGCCAGACCACATTACCAACTGGAAGTTCACAGCTTTGCAAAGCTGCACTTTTCTGGGCACTCCTGTTGCCCTTTGATGTACTCTGATCAGGTAAGGGAGAGAGTGGCATCTCTGTATGGAACTTCATGGGCCAAAAATGTGTGATTCACACATATGCCAGCCTCGCTGGTGAATATTGACCCTTTTGTAAAAAAGGCAGTAGAATGATAGGTAGGAAAAGCATCAGTAACAAGACAAGCATTTCATTAAAGGATCCTGGTAACAGCATAAACCATGAGAATCCCAAGATGGAAGTCAAGGTTTTGTTACTGTTGTCTTCTTTTCTTGTAATGTATGGAACTCTCTAAACATTCAGTCTTGTTATACAATTGACCTGATGATAAAACAAATTTACAATAATATCAATTTCTGGTGTTGCACTGAAGGTATTACAGGAAAAAAGGTCCCTCTTTCCCAGTGGAAAAAGTAACCAACCTTAGAATATATACATCATTAATAGATGAGAGTGCATTTGTCTTGGAAATCCTCCACGCAATATATTTTGTTTTGTTCCATTTCATTTATTGATTGCCCTGTCAGCATATTCAGTAAAACTGCCCTTTTTCAAATGCGACCAGCAATATGACAAAACATTAAATATAAAAATACTTAATCACAGTTACAATGTTATTGATTAGTTAACACTTCATACAAATAAGATTTAAAAACATTGATGTCATCTTTGGACTGAGCTTTCAAGTGTCTTTAATATTTTACTTTAACAAGCAACCATTTCAACACTATCTTATGGACATGTTGAGAAATCTTTGTATAGCCGTAGTGATATTAAGACTAAAATCATTTTATGCTGTGGTGGAAATTGGAGTTCATGTACAAACTCTGCCATCTCACACTGGAACTGGAATCCTATTGCACTAGCATCACCACTCTAGCCAACAACTGACTCTTTTCTGTCAAGTACACCTACTGCCCAGAGGAAGCCTTCTGATGTGGTGATCAGCCACAGGATGGCCTGGAGAAATACAGCAAGGTGGGACATAGTGGGAAGTAGGGACGGTAGGTTACCATAAGGCAACAGGGAACAAGCAAGCAACGGTAGAGTGAAAAAGGATGGGTTTATGTAGAACAGTAAGGAATTTTTAAATTCCGTTTCTGTCAGCATTCTGCAAAATTTTGGAAATCCTACCTAACTCTGCAGCAGTAGCTAAGAAGTGGAATTCCAAAATACCAAAAGCATTAATTAAACTGTGGATCAGAAGTTGTCGGTTTACATAAATTACACAAACTGTGGATTAGGTTTCCATATACTGTGGAAATGAACCTGTAGTTTACATAAACCACAGAAAACTAACCCACAGTTTACAGGAACTAGGTCAAAACTGCATGGACAAAAAGGGTGACACCGGTAGTTCAAGCGGTGATCTCTCTACAATTTCTGTGCAAACTTTTAACCTTAATACAGAATTTGTTTTGGCAAGATTTTCCCTAATGAATTCTGTATTAAGCAGTAGAAAATTCTCCACTGTGGTGTTTTGTTTGTTAATTTATGTGGAGTATACCAGAGGACTTAGAGTATGCAGTTTGAGCACAACCTCGGACTCCACATAAGTTAAATATTCTAACTCCACAGGAGATGAACCTCTGAAAACTCTGCACAGAATTCATTAGGGGAAGTCCCCCCAAATGGAATTCTGTATTACAGGTTAAAAGTATGTACCAAAATTGTAGAGCAATCACCGGTTGAACTCCTGGTGTGGCTATTTTAATCCGCGTGGTTTTTGACTGCCTACCCAGTTTACATTAATTTGGAATGCTCCAGAATTTCTGAAGAAACTTCAAAATGTAATTCTGTAGCAGAATTGCTATACCACCTTAATTTCCCCAGTGGGATTCTGCATTCCCCACAGCTCTTGTCTGGGGAGAAATAGGGGGAATACCTACGGTAGAAATGAAGAATAGTGAAAGCATTATTTAAGAAGTAAATGCCAGTGGTATTCTGAGGTATACAAGTTCTGTAAGTAATATGATTCACCTGTTTGGTTGCTGATCTCTCCCTTAGAGCATGGCACACAATCAAAGCAGCAGGCAGGCTGTCCCATACGGGCTGCCTTCCAGAATCCTGGCAAACAACTTTCACTGCAGACAGAAGTCGGGGTCTGGAGGGAAAATCAAGTAGAAAAACACAGATTACTCCAGTAAAATATTGACAAATGTAGGCCAATGGAAATTAGATTCTGGGCAATGAACAACACAGTACTCTATTTATAAATGTGTTTTAAGTTTGTTAATTCTTTCCTTACCAGAGAATGCAGCGATTATCTTTCTTGATATCAGCTCCAACTGAGGGCTTACTGAATAGCTTTGATGGACATCACCCTCTCCTCTGCCTGCATCTTGCTACAGTATCTCTCCCCTTCACTAGTTCTGTCACATCCTCCCCTCCTTTTCCCACCCTACATCTTCCTCTAGAGTCTTCAGCTGTGGTAGTGCTATTATGATTGTTGCAAGTCAGCTCACTGATATTGCTATCTCAATAGCAACAGAAACCCGGATTGCTGACACTGTAGTTTGCACTATTTTGGTTTTGCATTGTTACTGCTTATATCATTTATTTTTACCCGTGATTTTATTTCTCTTTCCTGTTAATCCTTCCTAATGGTCACATCTGAAACAAGTTTTGGGTCAATGAGCTTCTCCTGGTCAACAGTTTTAAATAAAATAAAAATCCAGTTACCATGCGCATGCTCACACGCACACACACACACACACACACTAAGAAAAAATAGTGGTCTACTCTCAAAGAAATAAAGATGTCTTGGGTTCAAGTTAAGCACCTGTTATACCTATATTGATTAATATGTTAATACCATGCTAACTGGGAGTGGCATGATCGGATGGAGTGGGGTCATATTCACTCATGCCAGTAGTACTGGATACTCCATTAATGATGAAGGGGGACAGCCTCTCAACTCACCACTCAACCAGCCACTGTATAACTGAAAGGGAGTGAGTGAACCTTTTTGGTAGAAACAACTGGGACAGGGAGAGGGATCTGACTGCTGATAAGGGGATGGGGGGATGGGATTTGCAATTTGGTGTGGATCACTGGAGCCAGGAAATTGGTACAATACATTTACAGCACAGCAATATGGTAACTCTAGAGTCATGGATTAGATACAATACATGTACAGGACAGCAGTGCAGCAATTGGGGAGGTATAGCACAGCTGCATACAATGACTCTGCACAGTCACACATAGCAGCATTCTCCAGCATACGTATAAGCTCACAATGGGAATGCAAATGGCTCTTAGCACCTGGCATGCCCTATGGGCTTATTAGTATGCCATGGCAGAATATGGGTCACATGGGCAATGGCTCTACCATGTTTGTGACATGCTACCCCATTCTGTCCTGTGCTCAATATTCCTATGGGGGCTGTGTGAGCACTGTGCATAGTCACTCTGCACTGTACGGGCAAAGTTCCATATTCAGGCAGTTAACACACTCCGGTCAGAGTGTGCTGTCTGAATATTGCCCCCAAGCCAGTAATATGCAATCTCATGTAAATGCTAATGGGTATTTGGTAAAAATGGCTGTCTGAATACTGGGCCATTATCTAGATAGTATAGGTGATTCAAACCTAGAAGAAGAAACTGTGGAAGCATCCGACTATTGGGATGTACTGATTCTAGGAAATTTCAACTTCACTGGGACAAAACTGACTTCATCCAATGACTGTGAAAAGGAATTTCTGGGCACCACTCAGGAATCCAATTTATTACAGCTAGTAAATGTACCTACTAAAGCTGATAATATCCTATACCTATAACATAATGACCTCCTCATTCCAAAATCCTTTAAGGGGCAGTGGCCACAATTTGTTAATGATGACTTAAAGAAGATAAGAAGAAAAACCATAAGCAACACCACTGTATATAATTATGGGAATGCAGATTGCAAATGCATTGACTGATTAACTGCTCTGAACTGAGTTTAAAAGATTGAAAACACAGTACCACCAACATTTTAATCTGGTTCAGTTTCAGTTGTTATGCAACTATATTACTCTCACCTCCTTGTAGGGTAAGGCTGCAAAAAGACAGTATTTCCTAGCTCTCCATTCTGAGTATACAAAAAATAAATAAATAGATTTCTTCCTCTTTGACCTTGTTCCACCGGCTTACCCCTTTATTTGTGGTAGGAGTTGTTGTCCTCTGGGGCCAGATATTAAAAAGTTTGCCTGGTGGGCAAAGTTATTGCACCCTATTTGCCTGGGGTTTGCACCCATGTGCAATATTCAAAGGGGGATGTAGTGTGTGCTAACAGGGTTAGTGAGCAAACAAATAATGTATATGGTGAGCAAAGGAGGAGTTGGGACAGAAATACCAGCACAGCACAATATTCAGCACATTTGCAATGTGCAAAAGAGTTAGCGCAGCCCACTTTATGCAGCATAAATACTGCAGAGAAGAAGACTGACTTACTCCAAGCGAACCTAATGGACAATGGAGCAACTGCAGCCAACAACCACACTGGTGGTGGAGGCACACACTGTTCCTAGTGGACAGTGGAACTCCACACCCCCAAACCCTAGCCCTGTAACAATAAAGTAAGTCCCTGGTGCCAAGTGGTCCCACCAACCCTCCGATTGCTGGTCCTGTTATGTGAAACTAATTCTCTGGTTCCTAGTGGTCCCCACACCCTCCAATCTCCTGCCCTGGTACATAACATGCTCCTTTTACAGTACAGGGGATGGGCGCTCCCTGTCATCACATATGGCAGCCAACCAAGGTGGTGAGAAGAGGGCTTTGCCTGGTGCCATTTGGGCTTTTGGGGCACCGGCGCTTAAGGTAAGGGGAGTTGGGTAGGTAGATGGTCAGTGCCTGTAGTGTGGGGGTTCTACCAGATGCCAGGGAATTATTCTTTATAAATGGCTGGCAATCAGAGGGTGGGGAAACCACTGAACACCATGGAGTTCATTTATTATACTGGGACCAGCAAGCATAGGGTGGGGGTCACTAAGCACCAGAGAGTTATTTTCCTATACAGAGGTTGATGATAGGAGGATGGGGGGGGGGTGCCTAGGCACCAGGAAATTATTTTTAATATACCAGGCGGGACTGGCGATCAGAGGGTGGGGTGATGTCTAGGCACCATGGATTTTTTTTTGTACAGGGACTGGCAATTGGAAGGTGGGGGACCACTATGAACCAGTGAATTATGTTCAATATACCAGGGCTGATGTTCGGAGGTTGGGGGACCACTAGGCACCAGTGATTTATGTTTAATATATTGACATTGGTGATCAGAGGGTGGGGTGGTCACTAGGCACCACAGAATTACTTTTAAGATACCTAAGCAAGTGATTGGAGGGTGGGGGGACACTAGGCACCAGGGAATTGGAAATTACATTTAATATACCAGTGCTGGTGATCAGAGAGTGAATGGGACCACTGGGTACCAGGAATTATTTTTATTGTACTAGGGCCAACAATCATAGGGTGCGGGACCACTAAGCACCAGGGAATTACTTTTCATAAACCAGGGCCAGTGATTGGGGTGGGACCACTGGACACCAGGGAGTTCATTTATTATACTGTGACTGCTGAGCAGAGAACAGGGGGACAACTAGGTACCAGGAAATTACTTTCAACATACCAATTCTGTAAGCCTAAGGGTGGGGGAGGAATACTAAGTACCAGGGATTATTTTTATTGTACTGTGGCTGACAATTGGAGGGTTGGGGGAATACTAGGCACCAGGAAATTACATTTAATATTCTGGGGCTGGTGATCAGAGGGTCAGGGGATCACTAGACACCAGGGAATTACTTTCAATAAATAGGTTGGTGAAAAGAGGTTGGGGGACCACTAGACATTAGGGATTAGTTTTTTATGTTGGCACACTTGCACAGCCAACATCTTGCCAAGTAGTGCAGCTTTGAGATGCGAGTCGATGTTGGGCGAATGCAGGGCATGCACCAGTAGTCGTCCTCATTCCCAATTAGCCTACATACGGTGCCACACCATGCATGCAGAATGTGGTGACACATCTAAGAAAAGGTCCACTGCAATCTGAGCAAAGCTCATCAGATGTAGTGGACCTTCCTGACGTGATCACTGACATTGTGTATGTGGCGGCCGCCCAATTGATGACTTTGGGGTGCCCAATCACCCTGCCAGCTTCCAGCCCCAATATATGTGCCAATGGAGGCCCACTCTCTGTTGACATAAATCCTCCCCTCATTTGTTATATGCCGAGAGGTGCCCAATCCCCTCGGCTCCCCCCACTTTCTTTGTGTGCCGATGGGGCTGCCCAATCCCATCGGCATAAAGTCTTCCCTCTGTGTTGTGTGCTGACGGGTGCCCAATCCCCCATCGACTGCAGCAACCCCAAAACAGTTAGGTGGCACACTGGGAGCCCAACCCAGTGTGCCAAATACTCTGTAAAAAAAATTGTCCCATGATGGGTTTTTTTTCTCTCACCCTGTAACACAAAAATGGTCCCTCGTAGTCTCCATACCCACCTGCACCCACCCACTGTGCACCCTGCCTCCCCACACCCACCTTACCTCAGACTTACCTCCGGAGTCTAGCATGACGATCTTCGGTGGACCGGGAACATGTCTGCACTCTTCAAAACTGACCACCAACTGAGGAAATGCCAGTAAGCTGTATAATGTAATAAACAGTTTTTTTTTTTTTCAACTTTGATGCATATCTTGGGCATTTTTTTGGAATTTTGCACCAAATTTTCAACATGGGGTTTTTGGGACCCTCCTCATGAATACTGACACTGTTATGATGTTAGTCAGTCCTGAAAGGTGATTTTGCAGTCACTGCATGGAATCACCTTTTGGGACCAATTAACACAAGGATAGTGGCAGTGTTCATGAGGTGGGCTTTCAAAAAGCCTATGTTGCAAATCTGGTAGAAGAAATCCAAAAAATGGCTGTTTTACGAACGTGCATTGCACAGTTGCTACACACGCTCATAACTTCATAATTTGCAACATTTTCATGCCAGATTTTAAACATTGCCATTTTTCTACACCTCCTTGTGAATAGTACAGCTGTCATTTTTCGCATCCTGGTTGAAATGTGTTTCCACAGTTCCGGCTCTCAATAGCACAGTTGCCATTGGAAATCGGTGTTCGGGGTAGATTACAAAAATGACAGTGATACTGTTCATGAGCAGAGGTCCTAAAATGCCTGTGTTGAAAATTTGGTGACGATACTCCATTAAATGACTGTGTTGAGTGTGCATTGTGAGTTGCTATGCACTCAGTAACATCACAAATTCGCAATATTTTCACCAGATTTTCAACATTGTCATTTTTCTACACCTCCTTATGAACAGTATAGCTGTCATTTTTCACATCCTGGCCAAAATGTGTTTCCACACTTCTGGTGCACAATAGCGCAGTCGCTGTGGGAAATCTGTGTTCGGGGCAGATTACTAAAATGACAGTGACACTGTTGATGAGCAGAGGTCGTAAAATACCTATGTTGAAGATTTGGTGATGGTACTCCATAAAATGACTGTGTTACGTGTGTGCATTGCACAGTTTGCACTCACTCTCATAAAGTGCATTTGTAATATTTTCACTGTGAATTTTCACCTTTGGCATTTTTCCACACCTCTTGATGAACAGTACAGCTGTCATTTTACATATCCTGCCCCAAATGTGTTTTCGCACGTCCGGCGCAGAATAGAGCTGTTGCTGTGCAAAATCACTTTTTGGGACAGTTTGAGGAAATGACAGTCACACTGTACATGAGCAGAAGTGCTAAAATGCCTGTGTTGAAAATTTGGTCCCAAAAGGCCATAAAATGACTGTGTTACAAGCGTGTGTTGCGCATTTCCTACGCACCCTTGTAACTTCACAAATTTGCAATATTTACATGCCACATTTTCAACACTGGCATTTTTTTACACCTCCTTATGAACAGTACAGCTGTCATTTTTCACATCCTGCCCAAAATGTGTTTCTGCATTGCACTGCCAAAGCCGATGCCAGCCCGACAACATTCAGCATTGACAAATGCTTGTTTGTACCAGGGCTGGTGGTCAGAGAATGTGGGGGACCACTAGGAAATTATATGTAATATACCAAGGCTGGCGATCGGCAGGTGGGGGGCATCACTAGGCACCAGGGAATTACTTTCAATGTACTGGGGCTAGCAATCAAAGAATGAGGGGAGCACTTGGCAACAGGGATTATTTTTATTGTACCAGGGCCAGCAATCAGATGGTGAGGTGGACCACTAGGCACCAGGTAATTAAGTTTAATATACCAGGGCTGGAGAACAGAGAGTGGAGGGGGGAGACAAGTAGGCACCAGGAAATTACTTTTAATATACTAGAGCTGGCGACTGGAGGTTGGTGGTGATCACTAGGTACAAGGGAATTATGTTTAATATACCAGTGCTGGCAACTTGAGGGGGGGACCACTGGGCACCAAAGATTATTTTTATTGTGCTGGGGCTAGTGATTGGAGGGTGGGGGCGGGGGAACCAATAGACATCATGGAATAGTTATTTTTTTCCAAAGCAGGTAATCAGGATGGGGCAGAGCTAGTCACAGGGCCAAAAAACTACTGCCAATTCCCATGCAGATGTGCACCTAATGGGTATGCAAATATCTCCTTAGCCCTTTTATACCCAATGGGTTAATTTGCATGGGGCTGTCTGAATATTGTGCTGGAAGCTAACGGTGCTACTGGTTCTGGGAGAGCTCTTCTTGCACTGCCAGGATCCATGTCGGGGCAGCACTACTCAGCTTAACTCTGTGCTGACATGCCCCTGTATTCAGTTGGATAGTAATGGTACACAATCCGACTGAATATAGCATCCTCATGGTCACGGGCAATGGGCAAGTGCAGCATAAATCTTCATGCTCTGCTTTGCCCATTTTGGAATGTCAGGCCCCTGATGTCATTCTTCTGCCATGAACAAGCAGAAAAAGGTTTCCAATGATTTGCCTTATCCAGTCCCTTGAAAGTGTGAAAACATGTTCTTTGGTTTCCAAAAAAAATAAATTTACAGAGGAACTTAGTTTCCAAAAATGCCATGAAAATTAGAATTTTTACACATTCCATATTTTTATTACTAATGGCATTATAGTTAAAATAGGGTATTTTTCAAACAAATTAATCTGTTTCTGCTCCATTTCCTGCCTTGGCAAAACAATCTGTTTTCAAGCAAATAATTTTAGTAATAAAGAATGCAACTTCCTGTAATGCAAGTATTTTTGGAAAGTTATATGAGCTTTGATTTTTGTGGATGTTAACTTGAAATTATTTTTCAGAACATTGGAAAATCCTTTTTTTTTTGTATACATGGAAAACTTACCTAGCCTGACTTCATGGTCCCCATAGCTTAACTACTGTGTCACTTTAGTCAAATCAGCTCTTCTCTGACATGTTATCTCATTTGATGTATTATCCTTCTTGTACTATACTGCCCAGAAGTGCATAGAGTACTCTAAGCATTACCTTATCAGTGTAATAAAATTGGTAGAATCACATTACCTCAAAGCATGTTATGATCCTTGAAATGCTTCCTGCCATTCGATTTCCTTACCCACCTTAGTGATGATGACTACATAGAAACAACAAATATTGGCAGATAAAACCCTGAGGCCCATCCTGTCTGCCCTTCCTGCCTAGCTAATCGACTGATCCCTGTCATCCTGTTCTCCCTGCCCTCTCAATGTACCCAATCACACTTTTACCATCTTTTTGTCCCATCCCTTTAATCCTTCTCACTGTTTCAGCAAACTGGACTTCACCTGGAAGTTTGTCATATTGTGCTATCCCTTTTGATAACAAGTACTTTATGATATCCTTTTTGACCCCCGCCCCTGCCAGTTTCATGGAGATACGTCTGGTGGAAGTGTTAGTACATGCTGTGAATAAGTGACTAGTGCCTACAGTACTCTGGTAATTCCATGGAGGAACTAGAACATCTCAACCATGTCCCCTCATTTCCTCCTGTTCTCCAGAGTATGCATGTTTACTTCTTCCAAACATTCCTTTTAAGTCTTCCCTGATGCATCTGGATCAACTTATTAGCCCTCTACTACACCACCTCCAGCTTGCCCCTATGTCTCAGTAGGTATGGATTCCATAATTGTACCCAGAACTCCAAAGAAGGCTAAACCTGTGTTCTGTACAGGGTCATTTTCACCATCCTCATTCTGCTGGTTATATACCTATCTATGCATCCCAGCATCTGATTTGTCTTTTCCATCACTTTATTGCAACTTGCCAAAGCCTTCAAACGATCCATGATCATTACCACCATATCCTTTTTGTCCACAATGCTGTTCACCCCCATTCTGCATTTTGGTTATTTTGTCCCTATGTACATAGCATTGCATTTCTTTGCAGTAACTTTGAACTGCCACACTTTAGACTTCCATGTCAGTTTCTCAGATCTCTCATTTGTTATTCTTTTAGAAAGCAGGTAAGGCTGACTAGAAACAAATACCTGTTTTCAAGGGTGACCCAGGAGCACTGTGGAGTTAAGTGACTTGTTCAGAGTCGCCCAGTATGCAAGTGGTGGTTGTAGGAATCAAACCCTGGTCAGCTGGATGTACCAAGCTATTTTGCAGCTCATACTCTAAACTCTAGCCTATACTACCAGCCTCTTCATGGCCCTTACCTTCTTCTCAGAGTCTTTTGTACTATAGAAAGTGGTGTCCTCTACAAAAAAGGATATCTTCCGTTTGACTCCCTCCCATGTCACAAATGAACTTGTTAAAGAGAACTGGTCACAAGACTGATTGCTGTGGCACCCTGCCTATAACTGGTCTAATTTCTGATGCCTCTCCATTCAACACTACCCTCTAAGTGTTTATGCACAGCCAAATTTCACCTAATAAGTTATCTTTAATGCAATCCCCAAACTATCCAGTTTCTTCACCATCATTCCATAAGCGACTGAGTTGAAGGCTTTACTATAATCCAGGTATAGTACGTCTAGAGCCTCAGCCCTAACTAATGCACTTTTCACCCAAGTGAAAAAGTTGACGAGATCCATCTGGCATGATCTTCTACTCGTAAAATTGTCTAAGGTCCTGCAAGCCATGCTCCTCCAAGAAGCTTACAATCCTCTTCTTAATAATAGGTTCTAAGATCATCCCCACTATAGATGTAAGACTGACTAGTTCATAGCTTCCTGGCTTCTCATGTAATGGGACCACAGTTGCAGTCCTTCAGTGTTCTGGCACTTCTCCCATCTCTTCTGAACAGCTGAAGGGGGTTAGGTAGTGGACCTACTAGGATATGCCCGATTTCCCTTAGAGACCTCAGGTGCAATCCAACAGGACCAACTGATTTATTTACAGTACATTTAGTGCCTGAATTTACTTCAATACTCTCTCCTTTGTAAAAGATTTTTTGCTGATCCCTTCCAGCAATCTTCAGCTGGTCACCATGTTGCAGTCTGATAAAGGTCCCATATGTACTGAAAATACTGAACAGAAATAAATATTCAGTAGATTTGCCTTACCTTATTTATCCTCACCCCATTCTGTCCCCTTCTTTGGCCTAATCAATCCTCCCTTGATTTGTTTTGCTGTCAAATATAGTAAGAGAACACCGTGTTCCCTTCCCTGATTGTCTCTACCAGTCTTAATTCTACTTTTGTCTTTGCCTGTTTAAGTGCCATGTTAGCTGTAATCATCATTTATTTGTATCTATTTTCATCTGCCTGGATTCCCTTTTATTTAATGAATGCCTTCCTATTTTCCCCTCACTGCCTTAGTGGCCATGTTTGTGAACCAAAATTATTTCTTTCCCCAACTATTCCTCCCAATTATTTTTGCATGTAGCTCTGTCACCTCCCCCTCTACCTGTCTTAAATTCATCCTCCAATACCTCCTTCATCTTCCCAGAATTAGCCGTTCTGAAGTTCAGGACCTCACTATGCCTTTTCCATTGTCTATTGCAGCTTGATAGTTTCTATTTAAATTATATCACTGTGCAGAGTTCTTTGGGGCTTTCAAGAGGATCTTATACTAATCCACTTTGAATTTATCTGTAGAGTATGCTGCCCTCATTAACTTTGTGTTATCGGTAAAATGAATTACCTTACTTGAGGCACCTAACTGCAGGCCATCAATAAAAATATTTAGCAGTAGGGGTTCTGACACAGACCCTTGTTGAACATCATTGGTGACTTTTTTTCAGCCTGGTGGTGTCCAAATACAACTACCCACTAAGCTGTTTTGAAAAAACATTTATCTAAAATGTGCACTATATTTCATCTAATTCCACATATCATGACCCTTAAAACAAACTTCTCATGAGGAACTGTGTTAAATGCTTTACTGAAATCTAAGTTTATGATCTGCTTTTCCCATGTGTAGTATCTTTGCTACTTCTAAGAGGAGACCAGCATGTTCAACTGGAACAATTTCTCACTAGTGAACCCACTTTCACTTTCTTTTAACAGCTGGAAGCTATTAATCCATTTACAGAGAGTCTATTTTTCACATAGGGATATGCAAACACCTGATTCTAGGAATGCATTTTACCTTCAATTATAAAATGGGTTGGGAAAATCCTATGCAGTGATTGGAGGAATCTAATCACATGACCATGCATTATTCCAGCACAACGCAGGTGAAAAATGTGTACCTTTCTAAACCCCATTACATGATTCTAAAATGTAAAATGAAGTAAGTGATTACACTTTCAGTGTCAGTTAAGTGTACGTGCACTGTAACTGCATTGCAATTGCAATGTAGTTGCATGCAACAAACATTTAACTACAAAATAATTACCATATTTCATGTAATTAATGATTAGTTACATTGAAATGGACACTTACAATAAAGTGTAACCAAGTAAGTCACTTTATAATCACAATAAGGCACTCCAAGATGAATGTAATTTTGGGAAAATGGTACTTTGCATTTGTGTGAGGCACGTAGCTTCACATCATACCTCACTTCCTGAGGTGTGACATTATTTAACAAGCATTTGTCAATGCCAAATGTTTGCTTGCTAGTATTAGCATTGGATGTGCAGGAGTTAGACAGATGCAGAGTAGGAATGGCAATGAAATATTGAACTTCACGCCAACCCCACCTCCACCCTGTAGAGATGGACAGGCATTGGGGCATGCGTTTGGGTTGTCAGCCATAATGTTCATGCCATTTCACCTCACCCTATCCTGCAGACACTGACAGGTGTTGAGGTGTGCCTTGGGGTGTTCAGCTTTACAATCACCCCACTCCATAAGGACATATGCTAAAATGGGTGCAATATAGAATGGGGATGAACTGTGGGGCCAAGAGTCCAAAGCACAGCTCGATGCCTGTCAGTGGTTGAAGGTGAGATGGGTTGGAATGGCATGAGCATTACAGTTGGCAATCAAAAGAATACCCCTGATGCCTATCAGTCTGTACAGAGTGGGACGTTGTAGTTAGAAACCGTAATGGCCCGGGCAAGTGTTGGTATTTGCAGTACATATTTTCAGCATGGGTATTTTACGGCCCCATGTAATGAAAGCATTTCGGACCTCTTCTCATGAACAGTGGCACTCTGATTTTGTCAAATGTGTCCTGAAATTTGAGTTTCCACAGTGACTGTACCACTGTGCACCAGATGTACGAAAACACAGATCGGGCAGGATGTGAACAATGACAGCTGTACCATTCATAGGGAGGTGTGAAGAGATGGCAATGTTGAAAATCTGTACTGAAAGTATTAAAAATGCTCAAACTTCTGAGCGTACATGGAAACTGCACAATGCATGCATGTAACACAGTCATTTAGTGGCATTATTTCACCAAATTTTCAACATAGGCATTTTGTGACCACTGCTCATGAACACTGTCACTATGATTTTCTTAATCTGTCCGAACATTGATTTCCCACAGCAACCATGGTATTCTGCCTAGACGTATAAATGCATATTTTGGGCAGAATGTGAAAAATGACAAAGAAATCCACAAAGAAAGTACTGCGCTCATGTCTTAGGTAGGTTCACTTATAGCAAGGTTGTCAAACCATAAAACGCATAAAAGTCCAAAAGTATAAGCACTCCAAGGAAACACAGACTGTGACACAATAAATCAACAACTTAGTTAAATATTTATGGTCTGTGTTTCCTTGGAGCGCTTATACTGGTTTGTGAAAAAATGAACAGCTGTACTGTTCATAAGGAGGTCTTAAAAATGGCAATGTTGAAAATCTGGAGTGAAAATACTACAAATTTGTGGAGTTACAAGGGTGCATGGAAACTGCATCATGCACGCTTGTAACACAGTCATTTTATGGATATTTGTCACCAAATTTTCAACATAGGCATTTTAGGAGCTCTGCTCATGAACAGAGTCATTGTGATTTACATACGAATATAAGAATCTGCCAGCAGAACACATCAATCAGTCTATGTAAGTCTGCCTAGGTGTGCAGCTAGCACCCTAGATTGCAGCTGCCCCAGCCTCCTCCCCTCTGTTCCTCCCCACTTGTCCCAGCCCTGCCCCTGACTCTTCCTCTTGCTTTATCCCACTCCTCCTTAAAGCTATTGACTGTCCTACATGTTACCACCCCCTCTGGCAGTGCATTCCAACTAGACAACACCCTCTCAGAGAAGTAGTGCCTCCTCATTTCCCTCTTGAAACGTCCCCCTTTCAACCGTAGTCCATGCCTGCTCATCTCTCTTCCACTCCTCAGTTTAAACACCCCCTCAGTGCTAGGTTAAGTAACCCCCTCAGGTATTTCAATGCTTCAATCATACCCCCCCATTCCTCCTCTCCTGTAGTGTGTACATGTTCAGGTCCTTCAGCCTAACTTCATATTTCTTTCCTTCCTTCCCCTTTAACATTTTTGTCGCCCTCCTTTGCATCCCATCCAGTAACTTTATATCTCTCCTCAGGTATGGCCTCCAGTATTGCACATAGTACTCTAGTTGTGGTCTGACCAATGATCTGTAGTGAGGTAGGATCACATCCCTGTGTCTGGATGAGAACCCCCTTGTGATGCACCCCAGCATCCTGTTTGCCTTCATTGCTGCTCTCGTGCAGTGGGCTGAGTTGTTCATGCTCCCAGTTACCAAGACCCTAGGTCCTTCTCCTCTCTGATCCCCAACCAAAAGTCCCTCTTCTGGTTCTCTGCCCTGAAGTGCATCACCTTACACTTCTTTGTATTGAATCCTAGCTGCCACTTCATCAATCATGTCTCTAGTTTGATTAGGTACCCCTGCAGTTTTCTCCATCCGTCCTCTTCATCCACCACTGCCACCAAGTTGGTATAATTTGCAAACAGACTAACCCTGCTCCCCACTCCATGTGCTATATCGGAGATAAAGGACCAAATGACACCGGGCCAGTACTGATCCCTGTGGCACCCGCTTGTCACTGCTCTGGGTGCCGAGAGCTCCCCGACCACCACCGCCCTCTGCACCATCCCCTGTAACCAGTTCTCTATCCATTTAGTCAGCTTTTTCCCCACCCCCACTGCCATCAACTCCCTTCCCCCCAGTCTCCCATGTGGCACTGTATCAAAGGCCTTACTGAAGTCCAAGTACAGGACATGTAATACATGGCCCTGTCCAACTCCCTTGTCACCCAGTCACAATACTCTGTTAGGCTAGTTTGACAAAACCTCCCTGAGATGAACCCATGTTGCCGCCCATCTTGAAGACCATTACTATCTAGGAATGCCACCAGCCTCTCCTTCAGTATCTGTTCCATAAGCTTACCCACTATGGACATGAGACTTACCAGCCGATGATTTCCTGGCTCATCCCTATTCCCACTCTTGTGTATGGGCACCACATGGGCCACCCTCCAGTCCTGGGGCACACACCCCGTTTCCAGGGAGGTGTTGAACGGATCTGCCAGTGGCTCAGCCAACAGTTCTGCCATCTCCCTCAGCACTCTGGGGTGGATGACATTGAGACTTGGTGCCTTGTCCACCCTTACTGCCCTCAGCCCTTCTAGCATCCTACTTCCTGTGATCACTTTGTCCATCACCTCCTCCCCCCTTTCCACACCGACCCAGCCCATTCTGGTAGTGGACCATCTCTGTCTCCTTAGTGAAAACGAAGCAGAAGTACTCATTTAGAATTTCCACTTGCTCCTCCCCCTTTTCCAGCCAATCCCCTACCTGCTTTATTCTCACAATATGTTCCTTGCACTTCCTCTTTTCCCTGACATACCTAAAAAAGTCCTTTCTCCCTCCTATTATGCCCTGTGTGGAACTTAATTGCCTGGAGGCCTTAGTTTTTTTCACCCTCCTGGCAACCTCCCTTGACCAACTCCCGAAAGCCTCCTTATCCACTACCTTATCTGTCCTCCTGTACTTCCGGTATGCAGCCGTCTTTGCACTCACCCCTTGCAGCACTTCCTTGTTCAGCCAGCATGATTTCTTCCCTCTGCTCTTCTTACTCCTGCCCTGGTGCAGGCAACTGTGGCCTCTGTTAGCCCAGTCTTTATGACTCCCTACTTTTGTTCTGCATCCATCCCTGGCCTTATATCCTGGAGTCTTCCTTGCAGTATTGCTCCCATTCCCCCAAAGTCCACCCTAATAAAGTCCACTACCTTAGTGCCCATGCCTCCTGTCTCCTTGCCCAGCACGACAGCAAGTCACACTGTTTGGTGGTCACTACCTGCTAGTGGGTCCTCCACCCTTACCTCCCTCACCACCTCCCCATTTGCCAGTATTAGGTCCAGAGTGCTACCAAGCCTTGTAAGCCCACTTACCAATTGGGTCAGAAGGCCATCCTGGAATGCATCAAGGAGCACCTGCTCCCTGGTACTGCTAGTGACAGGGTGCTCCAGTCAACCTGTGGTAGGTTAAAATCGCCCACTATCTCCACACTCCCCCTTCTACAAACCCTCCTTATCTACTCTGCCAACTTCCCATCCAGTTCCCCAGACTGAGCTGGTGATCTGTTGACCACGCCCAGCCTCAGCTTTCTGCCCTTGGAGTGCAGAAGCTGCACCCAAAGTGCCTCTGTCATCTCCTCTTCTCTCTCATCCCTTATGCATTTAATCCCTTCCCTCACATAGAGTGCAACCTCCCCCCTTCCAACCCTCCGGTCCCTCCTGTATATCCTGTATTTTGGGATTGCCAAGCCCCAATCATGGTACTCTGTGGCCCAAGTCTCTGTCACTGCAGCAATGTCCACCTTCCCCTCTAAAAGGAATGCCTGAAGCTCTGCAGTTTTGTTCCCCAGGCTTCTTGCATTGAGAGTGACCACCTTTCACCCATACTCCTCACTCTTCTCCACCTTGGCTTGTGTCCCTCCTCCTGGTTGTCTGCACCCTTTCTCCTCCTTATTCTTAGTGGATAGTGGTGCCTTCTATATTACACTCAGACCACTCTGCCTGCCCCTTCCCAGGGTTACTACATCTCTGCCTTTACCTATATTTAGTGGGGTGAGCTCATTAGACTCCCCTGTCCCGACCTTTCTACTAACCTCAGTCTTTTGCCCACCCCCATCACTAGGTTTAAATCCACCTTAGTAGAGATATAGCCCTCTAATCCTGCCTTTAATACTCCCCACCTCTTCCTGCTCAAGTGTACTCTGTTTCGCGCATACAAGTCACTATTTCCCCAGACCCTACCCCAGTTAGTCACTAACCCATAATTTTTGGTGCAGCACCAATCCTTTTGCCCCTTGTTGAACTCTCAATCCTTCCCTTCATCCCCATGCTTGCACATGGTACTGGAAGTAACTCCGAGAATGCCACAGACTCCCCCACCCACTCACACTGCTTGCCCAACTACTCGAACTTCCCCCTCACTACTTCCACAGTCTCCACCGCCAAGTCGTTTGTACCCATATGCAACAGTAAATGAGGTTTCTTCCTCACCCTTGCTGCACACTTGAGCAGTGCCTGCCCTGCCCCTCCTGCAGTCAACATGGGAATAGCTTCCACCCAAATACAGCTGTGCCTTCCCCCCTTCCACCCCATCTAACCCCTTTCAGTATACAATCCCCTAGGATGAGTGCCCCACTGTCCCTTAGTCCCTTTCCCTTCTAATGCCCCTTCCACCACCCCAGTATTTGATCTTTCCTGCCCCTTACCCCCCGCCAGCTACACCCTCTATGACTTCTGTATCTGTGCCCCCTACTTCCGCCTCACCCCTTTTCTCTGCCTTATTCATCCCATCCCCCTTGAACCCCATCCCAGCCTGATTACTTCCTACTGGGCTTCCCATGTCGACATCAGGATTCAATTCAGGATTCAATTCAGGATTCTCTTTACAGAGAGTAGACTGCTGCTCTGACCTTGGGATTACATCACAGAGCTGCTGCTGTTTGGTTTCAATTTAGGATTCTCTTTACAGAGAGTGGACTGCTGCTCTGACCTTGGGATTACATCACAGAGCTGCTGCTGTTTGGTTTCAATTTAGAATTCTCTTTACAGAGAGTGGACTGCTGCTCTGACCTTGGGATTACACCACAGAGCTGCTGCTGTTTGGTTTCAGTTCAGGATTCACTTTACAGAGAGTGGACTGCTGCTCTGACTTTGGAATTACATCACAGAGCTGCTGCAGTTTGGTCGCTCCTGTAAAAAAGCTTTCAGCTTAGTGTGCTATACCTGGTTAAACAACCAAATAAAAAAAAACAAAAACAAAACAAAAAAACAACCAAATAAAAAATTTAGGAGCTAAACACTGGGTATAGTAAGGGGTGTTGAGTAGGAGGGGCATACCAGGAAAGGAACAGTAGCAAGTGAAGAGGTGACTGCTCTCTCAGTGGAAGGGAAGTAAATGCAAATCTAGGAGCTTCCATTATTACTTCGTCGCATTGATATTGCATTGGGGAAAGGAGGGGTAGGAGTTTGAAGAAGGTTGTGCAATGGCTACTTAAATCCTGTTTTTGAGTGTGGATAGGAAGGATAGGAATATAAAAAGCAGTTGCTCAATATATCTAAATGTGTGCAACAAAGGGGGTAAGGGAAATAAAGAAAATGTTTTGCACTGATAGAGGAGGGAGAGGGGAGACTTGGGGGAGTGTTTGGTATCCTGCATCTGGAAGGGTGGGGGCATCACTGGTGGACAACAACAGCAATGGGTAGGGTGGTAGGCTGCAACAACTGTGGTGCACCAATCTTTCTAAAAATTGCCTGGAGTGTGGGAGGATGTTTAGTGTGCAACCACAGAAAAACTTAGAAAGGAGATTGAGGGTCTGCTGGAGGAACTAAGACAGGCAAGGCAGATTGGGGTGGGTTTAGCCAATACTGGAGGAAGGAAGAAGGGAGATGAGGAGGTGATTTAAGCCAACAGTGGTGGGAGAGGTCAGAAGAAGGGAGCAGAGACAAAGGGCCCAGGCCAGGAAGAACAATTGCCGGGAAACCAGGTCAGAGACAAAAGACAAATGGAAGGAGGAGATAGGGACTTGTGAGGGAGGCGAAGAAGTGGCAAAAGTCATGGAGTGGAAAGGAGATAACAGGTTACTATGAAGAGAGGGCGGGCATTTGTGAAGGGCCTTCAGAAAATAGTTGTGCACTGCTAGAGAGGAAGAAGGTGGAGGAGGAAATGATGAAATTAGAGGAGTAATTAATAAATGCCTGGACCAAACTGGAGCGGGGAAGTTCTGCTGGGAGAATTGCAAAAGGGGTAAAAGGGGAAATAATGCAGGAGGAAGAAGAGGAGCTGGAAATGAGAGAGAGGAGATGAATGGAAGCAAGCAGGGAGTAAGAGGGTGGAATCTTAGTGCTGGGGACTCAATACTAAGAGGAGTTAGGTGGGGTAGCAAGGGAGAGGCATAGTCGCATTTGGGTGGAGGCCATGCCAGGAATGACAGCGGAAAGGTTGGGACAGTCTGTTCTGAAATATGCTAGAAGGGTAGGACAAGCCTCATTTAATTATACATCTTGGGACAAACGACCTGGCTGACAAGACAGTAGATACAGTCCAGAGGAGGTTTGAGAACTAGCACAATTATGTGAGGGGCAGGAAGATCAGTAACTTTTTCAGAGATACTTTTGGTGCCAAAGGCAAGCACAACAAGGAAGCTGAGAATGGCAATTTAACGGATGGCTAAGAACCTGGTGTTGTGCTAAAGGGTATGGGCTGTTGGGGAGGTGGGGAGGGACCTGGGAGGACAGTAGTCTCTATGCCAGGACAGACTACACTTGGAGTGAGGAGGAAAGAAAGTGTTGAAACAGAGGATGGAGGAGTACATAAAGGAAGTTGGGAATTTAAACTAGGAGTGGGGTGGCAGTTGGGAAGAGATATGCAGAGACCACAGGTTGGGAAATCATATGAGCTTCCCCACCATAACAGTGACAAAGGACAAATGGCAAGTACTGTTGGTGATGCTAGGAAAGGAGGGCAGGATGGGAGGGGGAGAAAGGGTGGAAGGTGGTTACCCTTAATGCTAGGAGCCTTGGGAGGAAAACTGCAGAGTTCAGGTTCTCATGGCAGTGGGGGAGGTGGACATTGCAGCCATCATGGAAACGTGGGCCACCAATACAATGACTGGGACCTGTCTGTACCAGGGTACAGGTTATTTCAGAGGACAGGGTGACTGGGAAAGGGGGTGGCACTATATGTGAAGGAAGGACTGAAGTGTGTAGGGAGGAAGGGAGGAGGGTAGTGCAGGAGTCACTTTGGATGCAAATCCAGGATTCCAAGAATAGGATTCTTAGAATGGGAGTGGTGTACAGGCCACCATCTCAGCACAGAGGAGTTAGACAGGAACTAGTGGGACAGATCAGAAGGACCTGTGAAAAGGGCAGTGTGGTGATTGTGGGGACTTCAACATGCCAGGAGTGGACTGGAGCACCCCAACAACCAGGAACAGAAGGGAGCAGGTACTGCTGGATGCCTTCCAGGACAGCTTCCTGCTGCAAATGGTCAGTGAACCAACCAGGTTAGGGGAATACCCTTGACCTTGTGCTGGCAAATGGGGACTTTGTGAGAGAACTTATAGTGGAGGAACCGCTGTCAGGGAGTGACCACCACTCAGTATGGCTCTCATTGGATATGGGCAAGGAAGGAGTGGAATTTGGCACAATAGTGCTGGACTTCAAGAGGGCCAACTTTGGGTGGATGGGGAAGTGGTAAAAGGGTACCTGGCCAGAATTCAATCTAGTATGGACACTAACCAGAGGTGGGAGTTCATAAAGCTGGGGATAGTGGAGGCAACCAAAACCTGCTGCAAAGCCCAGAGCAAGAAGGCTAGGACTAAGAAACCGATCTGGTTGAGCAAGGAGGTCATGGAAAGGTAAGGAGGAAAAGAGCTGCCTTTAGGAAGTACAAGAAAACAAGGAAGGGAGGACAGGAGGATACTTGACAGAATCAAAGGAGGTGACAAGGGCAGTAAGGGGACCAAAGCATCTACGGAACTCAGGCTGGCACAAGGCATTAAGAAGGGGAGAAGGACTTCTTTAAGTACATCAGGAGAAAAAGGAGCTGTAAGGACCACATAGTAAGGATTAGAAGGGAGGGGGTTGGGTGGAAGCAGGGTGCGATAAGGCGGAAGCACTATATGAGTACTTCTGCTCAGTATGTACTAAAGAGAAGAGGGGGGGTGGCACCCAAGTTGGGAGAAATGGCAGAAGCAGGGTGGGAAGTGGTGACAGATGGGGAAATCATGGAGAGCAGAGTTCTAGAGGATTTGAAGGCACTGAGGATGGACAAGACGCCAGGCCCAGATGGCATCCACCCCAGGGTACTGATGGAGCTGGCAGAGGTCCTTGCAGGATCTTTGGCAGACCTATTTAATGCCTCACTACATTCGGGGTATGTACCTCAGGACTGGAGGATGGCTCATGTGGTGCCCTTCCACAAGAGTGGCCCCAAGGATGAACCGGGAAACTACAGACCAGTGAGCCTCACATCTATCATGGGTAAGCTTATGGAGACTATCCTGAAGGAGAGGCTGGTGGCCCTCCTAGAGGCCAAAGGACTACAGGACAGTAGACAGCATGGCTTCATATGTGGCAGATCCTGCCAAACCAATCTGGTCAAGTTCTATGACTGGGTAACTAGGCAACTGGACAGGGGCATTGCAGTAGATGTCCTGTATCTGGACTTCAGTAAGGCATTCAACTCAGTGCCACATGGAAGGCTGGGAAGGAAGTTAGTAGGCACAGGGGCAGGTGCAAAGCTGGTGAGAGGGGTAGGAAACTGGCTGCAGGGAAGGCAACAGAGGGTGGTGGTGGGTGGGGAGCCTCACACCCAAGGGCAGTGACAGTGGTGTTCCACAGGGCTCGGTGTTGGGACCAGTGTTGTTTGGGATATTCATTGCTGACATATCATGGGACATCAAGAGCAAGATCAGTCTGTTTGCTGATGATACCAAGGTAGGCATGGTGGTGGATGACCTAGGGGGGTGGCAGAGGTTGCAGGATGATCTGGCAAAGCTTGAAACCTGGTCAGGCACCTGGCAACTGGGCTTTAATGCCAAAAAGTGCAAGGTGCTGCATTTTGAGATGATGAACCCAAGGAGGAGTTACCAGCTAGGGGAGGTGCAGCTAGCCCAGACAGAGGAGGAGAAGGATCTGGGTGTGCTCATTACAGGGTCAATGAACGACTCAGCACAATGTAGGAAGGCAGCTGCAAAGGCCAACAAAATGCTGGGTTGTATTGCAAGGGGTATATCCTCGAGGAGGGAGGAGGTGATCCTGCCACTGTATAGGTCATTAGTTAGACCACACCTGGAGTACTGTGTGCAGTACTGGCATCCATATCTGAAGAGGGACATTAAGTTACTGAAGGGGGTGCAGTGCAGAGTGACAAAGATGATCAAGGGGCTGGGGGACTTACCATACGAGAGGAGGTTGAAGGAGTTGAACATGTACTCACTGGAGGAGAGGAGAGACAGGGGTGACATGATTGAAACCTTTAAATACATGAAAGGAATAAACAAGACAAGTACAGAGGGGCTGTTCAAAGTAAGGGAGGGAAGGACACCAGGGCCATGATATGAGACTGGGCGAGGAAGGTTCAGGAGGAGCTGAGGTGACACTTTTTACAAGAGAGGGTGGTGGCTGGGTGGAACGCTGCTACCTCCTGAAGTGGTATGCAGTAGATCAGTGGACTGCTTCAAACGATGGGACAGGACAAGAGGAGGGTTAATGAAGGGAAGGGTGGAAGGGAGGGGCAGCTGCAGATAAGGGGTGCTAGCTGCACATTCGAGCAGACTTGATAGACCTCTAGGCCTTTATCTGCTGGCAAATTTCGTATGTTCATACGTATGTTCATATCCCGTCCTCCCCTGCTGATTTTCAACCCCTCTAATATCCCTGCTGTTGTCAATTTAGAGCTCCTATTCTCTTCTACCCCGATAGTGATGCTCCTCCCATCCTTCCCCCTTCCCGTAGCCTTCCCTCCTCCAGTCACCACCCCCTCCTTCTTTACTAGCCTGCCTTCTACCATTTCGTCCTCCTTATCTCTTCCTCTAGCTGTTGCCATCCCTCTCATGCCCTGCTTGTCCTCCCCCCTTCAGTATGTTCCTGTTCCCCCTCTATCTCTTCCATAGCAGAGGCTCGAATCTATTCATAGTCGATACCCCTCCTACATCTCTTCCCCCTATTGGTTCCCCCCTCCTACTTGTACTCCCCATGCCACCCCTGGTCCCACCCCTGCTCTCTCCCTACCCACAGCCATCTGCTCTCTCTCTCCCCTGGTACTCCTCATGGTCTTTTTCTTCCCCAACAGGAGGACTCCCCCCTTGCCTTGGGCACCCCCCTCCCTTGTCCTCTCTTTTCTGCTAGTGCCTCTGATACTGGGGTTGGTTTCAGTCCCTAGTTGTTCTTCCTCCATCCCCTTGTCATCCCTATTCCTCCCCAGCCAGGATGCCTACCATACTCATCTGCCCTGTTCTTAGACCTCCTAACCTCCACAGTTCCTCCATCAAACTAGCCAGTCATCTACAGACCATACAACCCCCCCATCCTCCAGGCCCAGTCCAGGAGCATGGCAGACCCACACCCTGTACACCCCACCATCCTTCTAAAGATGCCCGCCCTACTGACATGTGGCTCCTACCCCATTTTGGCCCCCATCTTATGTTATGGGCTCTTACTGCCAGGTTCTGTCCCCCCTCTACAACTGTTAGGCCCCATTTGTTCAAATTCCTGTTCCTCCCCCATGCTAGTCCCCTTACTGGCCGCTTGCCAACTGGGGTAATTCAGTCTCAAATTTCATCCGTTGGATACTGTATTATTGTAGCAATCCTAAAGCCTCCTTGTCCATTTTTCACCCCTCAGGTACCATACCTTTTGTTCTCAGCTCTCATATAGTTTCACTTAGCCCAGTTAGAAATCCTATTGCACTCCAAGTATTACTCAGCTCAGTTAGAGAAATAAACAGAACAAATGAATCTATACTATTACAGCAATCATAACAGTATAGCTCAGTATTTAGCTCAGTTAGTGAAATAAACAGAACAACTAAATCTGTATTATTATTACAGCACTCCTCAAAGTATTCAGTCATTGTTTTGTCTCCACCATAGAGACCCTGCTGTAATATAAGACCACATAGGACCCTGGGCAGGAGGGTGGGCAACTGTAAAGTCCCAGCAGAGCTCTGTTGAGCTCGCTCACTCCCCCGTCTCTCACTCACTCGTTCCGTTTCTCCCAGCACTGCAGGCTGCTCTTTTGTATTGGGCTCCTGCCTGCATTGGCACCTTTTTCTGCCCACAAACAAATCTGCAGTAGTCATGAAAGAGCTCTGTTGAGCTCGCTCACTCCCCCTCTCTCACTCGCTCATTCTTTTTCTCCCGGCACTGCAGGCTGCCCTTTTGTACTGGACTCCTGCCTGTGTTGGCACCTTTTTCTGCCCACAAAAACATCCACAGCAGTCCTGACAGAGCTCCATTGAACTTGCTCACTCTCCCTCTTTCACTCGCTCATTCTGCTTCTTTTGGTGCTGCAGGCTGCACTTTTGTACTGGGCCCCTGCCTGCATTGGCACCTTTTTCTGCCCACAAAGAAATCTGCAGCAGTCCCAACAGAGCTCAGTTGAGCTCGTTCACTCCCCCTCTCTTACTCACTCGATCTTAATCTGTCCCAAACACTGATTTCCCACAGTGATCGTGCTATTCTGCCCCAAAAGTGCAAAAACACGTTTTAGCCAGAATGTGAAAAATGACAGCTGTACTGTTTATAAGGAGGTGTGAAAAAATGCCAATGTTGAAAATCTAGCATGAAAATATTACAAATCTGCGAAGTTACAAGGGTATGAGGAAACAGTGCAATGCATGTTTGTAACACAGTCATTTTATGGACTTCCGTCACCAAATTTTCAACATAGGCATTTTAGGACCTCTTCTCATGAACAGTGTCACTGTCATTTTCTTAATCTGTCCCAAACACTAATTTCCCACAGCGACCACGCTATTCAGCACCGAAGTCCGAGAACACATTTCAGCCAAGATATGAAAAATGACAGCAGTACTGTTCATAAGGAGTGTGAAAAAATTCCAGTGTTGAAAATCTGGTATGAAAATATTACAAATTTGCAAATTTGCAAGGGTCCGTGGAAACTGCGCAATGCATACTTGTAACACAGTCATTTTATGGACTTTTGTCACCAGATTTTCAACATAGGCATTTTCGGACATGTGTTCATGAACAGTTTCACTGTCATTTTCTCAGTCTGTCTCGAAAACTGGTTTCCCACAGTGACCGTACTATTCTGCGCCGGATGTGCGAAAGCACATTTTGGCCAGGATGTGTAAAATGACAGCTGTACTGTTCATAAGGAGGTGTGGAAAATGCCAATGTTGAAAATCTGGACTGAAAATATTACCAATTTGGTAGGTATGGCGTACATGGAAACTGTGGCTTAGCGGCAGCAAAACAGTCATTTTTGAGATTTTTTCACCAAATTTCACCATAGGCCTTTTTAGAGCCCACCTTATGAATAGTGGAACTGTCATTTCATTAATCAGTCCCAAAAGGTGATTCCACGCAGGGACCGCAAAATCACCTTTCAGGACCGAATAATGCCATGACAGTGACTGAATTCATGAGGAGGAGTCCCAATAACCCCATGTTGAACATTTGGTGCCAAATTCCCAAAATGCCTGAGATATGCACCAAAGTTGAAAAAACTCTATTTATGCCATTATACAGCTTACCATCATTTCTTTAGTTCGCAGTCAGATTTGAAGAGTACAGACGTGTTCCCGGTCCACTGAAGATCATCGCTCTGAGCTCCGGAGGTAAGTATGGGGTGGGGGTCTGTGTTGGGAGGCAGGGTGCACAGAGGGTGGGCGCAGGTTGGGGGAGGGGCCAGCTGACTCTACGAGAGACCTTTTCTGTTTTACACGTTAAAGGAAGAAAAACATTGGGGACTTTTTTGTTTTTAGGTACTTTGGCATGCTGGGGTGGGCTCCAGAGTGCCACCTGAATGTTTTGTTTTGGGGGCTGTAGCTGATGGGGGATTGGTCACCCTCTTGGCACATACTGAGTGGGGGGACCGAGGAATAGGGCACCCTCCTTGGCACATAACACATTTTTGGGTTGACATTATGCCGATGGGGATTGGCTCCCCCATCGGCAAATTTACTGGAAGACTGGGAACAGAAGCCAATGGGATTGGGCCTTCTGTTGGCAAAGAAAGAATGTGGGGGGTTATGATGCCTAGGGGGATTGGCCATCCCCTTGGCACACAACAAATAGTGGAGGGGAGGTCAGAGTACGCTGACAGGGAATGGGCTCCCCATTGGCAAATGAACTAACGGGGGCACTACGGCAAGCTACCACCCTGCAATGATGGGTCACTCCCTCATTGCAGTGGAACGTCTGATACTGCAATGATGAACCATCCCCTGATTGCAGTGGCGAAACCCTTTCAACTTGGTGGCACTTTTGCAGAACCAGCGTCATCAAGACACTGGAACTGCATTGGTCCACCAGTGCCAAGCCCCCAAATGCAGTGCCCCCGTTGGCTGCCAGAGTGCCACACCTCTACAACCCACTTCTCTCCTAAGCTGCCGCATAATGTTTCTTGCACATGCGTGCAAGCAAACATAAAAATAATGCACATCCGGTCTTGCATTATTGCTTAAGTATAAGGCGGCAAGATCACAACTGTCAGCAGGCAGAGCCACAAGAAAGTTATAAAAGTCTTGCCTCCTCAAAAGTGTTCAGAAACAATCTATTTTAAAATCAAACCATTGCACATTTGAATCATACTATACATCAGATTACTGGTTGTAAATGTTAAATGTGTTTGTGTAAAGATTTTATTGTTTCCCATTGCTTTCATCTGTTACATTCTGTGCTGCACTAGGCTATTTTGATGCCAACGACATTGCAAAAGATGCTCTCACATTGTTCAGTATTTAATTGTGATGTACTTGATCTTCAAGATATCATTTGTGAGCTACTGTACCAAACAGAGAAGATATAATTTTATCCTGGAAGTTTGATATGATATAATACATAAATGAAAATATATGGGCAAGTGTGTAATGAGATTCTTTTACACATCTGAGTGTTTTGATACCATATAAACAGTGAGACCAAAGGGCACGTGATTTGTAGTAGTATCACACACAGGTGTGTTATAAAAGAAAACATGTCTTCATTGTTGCCCTTTCTTGATAATTGCTGTTAAACGAACTGCAGTTGAAGCAGAGAAGATTGATAAAGTATATTATGTCTAGAGCCATGTGTTCTCTCACTCAGTATTGTGTGAGAAAGTGGGGCAATTTTGTTAATACATATTTAAATCCATATGTTTCAGGTTGCAACTGACCCTAACTAGTACTTCAAGCTATAACTTATGTTCACAGATGAATGGACTAGTAGTGTTGTATAATCAGAATTTTGATACACACATACAAAATGCCATCAGATACATGCCATTAGTGGTCTATTGAGTCTGCTCAAATGTGCAGCTCCCAGTCTAATCTACTGCAGCTGCTTCCCAAAACACCTGTGTTATCCCCAGACTGTGTTCTCCCCTCCTCTGGTACCCCTCAGTTATGACCTTACCTCTGGCCCTGTCCCTCCCCTCTTAAAACTGCCCACAATTGCCAGAGAACTCACCTCCTCTGGCAGTTGGTTCCGCTCTACCACACCTTCTTTTCCTTCTTGAATCTACCCCCCTCCAATTTCAGACTATGTCCTCTCATATTCGCCCCGCCTTAGTTAGGCCATGTCCTCAGAACGTACCCTATTTATGTCCTTTAAATATTTATAGGTCTCAATAATATCACCTCTTCCTCGTATCCTCCAGTGAATATATATTAAACTCCCTCAGTCTTTCCTCATATGACATGTCCCCTAGGCCTAGGATAATTTTTGTCACCCTATGCTGTACCCCATCCAGTAGATTGATGTACTCCTTTAAGTATGGGTACCAGAACTGCACACTGTACTCAAAGTAGAGATGTTGCAAAATAAAATTTTGCCGCCAAAATTGCCACGAAAGTGGCAATTTCACCATACAAAACATTTCACGAAATTCAACCATTCTGTGAAATTATTTACTTGGTACGAAATTGCAAAAGTTTGCCCGCGAAATACGAAATTTTGCCATGAAATGCATCATTTCGCTAAATTTCACCCAAATATTGCCAAATGTTGACGTATTTTGCTGTTTCATGGGCAAAATTTCACATTACTTGGGCACAATTTCACATCTCATGGCAAAATTTTGCATTTCACCTGTACAGTTTCGCACCTCTGAAATATTTCGCAATATGCTCAAATTTCGTGAACTATTTCCCGGAAGTAAATTTTCCAATTTAGCACATCTCAAACTCTAAGTGTGGTCTCACCAGTGACCTGTACAATGGCCAGATGACTTCCTTCTTTCAAGAAGTGATCCTTCTGGCATTGCACCCCAGCATTTTATTAGCTTTAGTTGCCACCTTCCTGCACTGTGAGGAATGATTCATGTCCCCTGTAATTAATACCAATACTGTAGATCTTTCTCCTCTACTGAGGGGATAACTGCACTCCCTCAGTCAGTAGCCATAACTAGGGTTTCTGACTCCCAAGTGCATGTCCTTGTACTTCTTAGCATTAAATCTCATCTGCCAACTGTTATACCAGTGCTCAAGCTTTGCCAGATCATCTCACAGAACCTGCCTCCCTCCTCACTGTACATCACCCCACCAATCTTACTGTCATCAGCAAACAGACTAATTTTAGTCCTGAACCCATCTGCTATGTCTCCAATGAAGACGTTGAATAACACTGGCCTGAGTACTGTGCCTTGTGAGACCCCACTGGTGACAGTTAGGGGAGATGAGAGCTCCCCCCCTAAATCTTACCCTCTGTTGCCTAGCCTGCAGCCAGCTCTCAACCCATCTTATCAACTTCTCACTGGCTCCCAGGACACTCAGTTTACTGATCAACCTTCCATGAGACCTTGCTAAAGTCTAAATATGAGACATCCAACACATGGCTCTTATCAAGTGCCTTTGTCACCCAATCATAAAAGTTGATCAGATTGGTCTGGTAGGATCTATCTGTGACAAATCCATGTTGCCTATCATCCTGGAGATCATTCTCTCCATAAAGATCACCAATCTCTCCTTGAGAATAGATTCCATTAGCTTCCTGCAATAGAGGTAATGCTGATAGGTCTGTAGTTACCTGACTCATCTCTGGGCAAACTCTTATGGAGGGGCACCATGTGCCATCCCTCAGTCCTGAGGCACACATCCTGTCTCTAGAGATGTTGAACAGGTCTGCAAGGTCAACTCCTTCAGGACTCTTGGATGCACACCATCCAGTCCTGGAGCTTTATCAGTCCTCAGGGACTTAAGGCTCTCTAGTACTCTATCCACTGGGATTACACCTTCCGTAACCCCACCCTTCCATGCCTGCCCTACCCTTCCTTTGGGCATAGGCTCATCTTTCTCCTGGTAAACTCTGAACAGAAGTACTGATTGAGTGCCTCTGCCTTATCCCCTCTTCTGCCCACCTCTACCTCTTTTGATTCTGACTATTTCATCCTTGCAACATCTTTTCTCCCTTGTGTACCTGAAGAAATCCTTTTCCCTTCCTTGATCCCCTGTGCCAGTCTTGGCTCAATTGAAGCCTTGGCTTCTCTTACTACTCTACTCACCTTCCTGGATTTCCTGGAGTACTCCTCCCTGTCCACCTCCCAACCAATGTTTTATTTCTGATAAATGCAGCCCTCTTCTCCTTTACTTTCTCCTTTACCTCCTTGTTTAACCAGCTCAGCTTTTGTTCCTTGACATCTTATTTTGGGTATTAGTACATGTATCAGTGTCCTCCGTCAGACCCAGCTTGATGATGGACCATTTCTGGTCAGCATTCTTATCTGGGCAGATTTTTGGGAGATGCCCCACAAGTATTTCCCTTATTCCACCAAAATTCCACATTTCTAAAGTCTACGACCTTTGTCTTGGTCCTGGCTGTGTCCTCTCCTAGGCTGAGGAAGAACACCACTGTATGGTGGTCGCTTCCTTCTAAGGAGGTCCTCCCTCCAAATGTTTTGGAAATACCCCCTATCCATCAACACTAGGTCCAGTGTAATACCTTCCCTCGTTGGCTCTGTTACCATCTGTGTCAGGAAGCTGTCCTGGAAGGCCTCCGAAGGACCGCTCCTAGCACTAGAGGTAGCTGGGGTGCTCAATCAATCCCTGTCAGCTTGAAATCCCCACAAGAACAGTATTGCCCTTGTCATGGATTCTCCTGATTTGTTTCCCCAACTCCCTGTCAGTTTTCTCATTTAGAGAAGGCCGCCTGCACACTAATCCCAGCCTAACCTTTCCCCCTCTTCAGTTTTGGAGCTCTACCCATAAGGCTCCATCCTCACCCTCCTCCCCTTCCTTCTTGCTGCATAGAATCCCCTTCCTAACATAAATAGACACCCCACCCCCCTCCCTTCATTCTGTCCCTTCGGTACAACTTGTATCCAGGGATCAAGAGGTCCCAGTCCTAGTATTGGGTGGCTGAAGTCTCAGTGGTGGCAGCTATGTTCACACCACTTTCTGCCATCACTTCCTGCAACTCTGTCATCTTGTTTCCCAGGTTCCTTGCATTCAAAGATACCATCTTCCAGTGTGACCCCTGCCCATTCTCCACCCTTCCCAATACTCAAGTCACCTCCCCTTTTTGTATTCCCCTCTGTCCCCACCTGTCTATCTATGGGGGGAAGCCTTTTGGACTCTCCTCACCTGGTGGCACTATTGACCCACTATTCACCTCCCCCTTACCTAGTTTAAATTAATCTTAGTTGATATACACTCCCCCAGTTTATGTTTCAGTACCCCTGAAACCTCCTTGCTTAGATGCAGCCTCTCTGGAGCAAACAGTTCCTTGTTATCCACTTCTTACTCCCCCACTCTAGACCATACCTCATGGCATCACACCACTCTCTTAGACACAGATTGAATATCTCAATTCTTTGCTTTCTAGCTGTACTTGCCCTTAGGACTGGGAGGACTTCTGATAATGCCACATATCTTCCTACATCACTGCAGAGCTGCCCAAGTACCCTGAACCTCTCCTGCACCTCTTCGACTCTACACCCTTCCAGGTCATTAGTACCTAGATGGACCACTATGTGAGGCTTTTCCCCATCCCTCCCAACGCATCTAGGAATGAACTGTCCCTCCCTTCCTGCCATTATGCCTGGCATACATTCTACCCATATGCAGCTTTTCTTTGCCCCCTTTTTTCTCCCATCTCACTCCCTCCAGTATCAAGTCCTCTAGAATGATGATCCTCCCCACAACTCCTTCTCTCCTCTGATGTGCTTTCTATCTTTCTGATCACTGTTCTGAGCTCCCACATCACTTTGAACACCCGCTCCATCCAATGTCCTACTCATCTCCCGCTTTATCCATCCATTCCGTCCCACTCTCTCCCCACCTGGCATCCTGCCTGGACTAACTCCTTCCCTTCCCCTACTGTCCCCCACCTGCTCCCCCTCTCCCTCTCCAGGAAGGCAAATTCAACTGATGCCCTACTCACCCCCTTGCTAAAGCTACACTGCGGTGTTCTGTCTTCATGCCTTTCTACCAAACTGCTACAGACTCTTACACTAACCTTCCCTGTGACTATCCACCTTCTCTCCTGATCCCCAAAGCTTGCCAGCACTGAGAACCTGTTCATAGACTCCCTCCCTTTGTCCAGAGGATTCCCAAATACCCTGCCATGATGCACCTTACCCTGCTCCATCCCTGCTCTCTTTTTCCTCTAGTTCTTTACCACTATCCATGTATCCATCTCAATTCTGCTCTGACCCCGAGGTGTCACTGACATTGGGCCCAGTGGGCTACTCCCATATGTTACTCCCAAACCATCTGCATTGTTGCCTGGTGGAGACAACCTGCTGCATTCTCTGCCACAGCCTCTAATTTTGCCACCACCCTCCCTCCCTCTCTCCCTACCAACCCTTACTCCTTCTCCCTCCTCTCTCCCTAGCTCCCACCTGAGTCAATTTATTTCATCCCTTAGCTGACCCAGCTGTTTGTATATTGGTATCCCCCATGCTCACAAAGTGTTTAGGAATACTGCTGCACCACACCCATTGCAGCCGACCACCTTCCCTATTATCCTGACCCTTCAGACTATTTGGCCCCCATCCTCCTCCCTCCTCTCCCATCTATTCCCACCACCACCATAGCCCCACATCCCTGCTGAGTCTATATGTAGTTTACTCACAGGACCTGCACAGGTGCTACAGCTCAGACAAGTCACTTCAGAGGGCAGAAATGAGTAATGATCACCTCCTAGCAAGCAGAAAGCCCACCTCCTGTATACCAGGGACCCAGGTACCCTTCACAATAGTACAAACATTTACCCATCACAGTGCCCATATGAGGAACTCAACCTGATAAGGTATAGTGTATCACCCCCCCCATTCCACCATCTTGTAGAGTAGCCCCTTTCCTCCAAGAAGCAGCCCTTTTTTTCTATCTATCTATCTATCTAGCTATCCATCTATCACCCTTATAAAACCCTTACCCCTAAAATCCCGTTAAGGTGCAAATATATTACATGTACTTAAGATGCAAGTATAATGTAGATATAATCAGTATTGAGTGCCACTGAGACTAAGCTGATCCTCTTTGTTCCCACCTGTCAACCAGTTCCTCGTCCAGGTTCCACCTGCTCTCAATTAACTCAAGCTAATTAATTTAGAGATAGCATTGGGTGGGTGGGGAAAAAACAATAGGTCACACATTATGTAATGTAACAGTTTTCTACTGTTTTCTATGTATCTATCTGTTCAACCCAGAAATCCAAGCTCTGTGTTCACAGTCCTGAACCGTGCAGAATTCTACTTAGTTTGTTGCTATTAAAGCCAGAAATCCAAGCTCTGAGTTCACAGTCCTAAGCCCTAGCAACTTTGTGTGTCTCAACTGAACATAATCAGCAATTCTGAATTTTTATAAAAATATATTTTCTACAATATTTCTGATATCAACCTATGTGACTTTTTTTGTGATCTATGTCATGCATACTGTAGATGCCTGTTAAAGATGGACCAAGAATAGACACAGATTTCTTCATGTGGACCAATTCTGAGGTAACCAGTTTTGGTACAATCTAAAGTAGGTCAGTTGATGCATTTTCCATATTAATTTCAGCAGCAGATAACATTTAGGATCATCTGCCTTTCTTAAACAGTACTTTTAAAATAGTTTTGTATGTTTCTCATGGGATGGGGGTGATGCTGCACTGTTTCATCATCCAAACCTTTCAAACAGAACAGAAGAATATTGACCATTAAACAGTAAACATCAACTCAAGGGGTCGGGGTGGGGGGTCATTTTCAGATCTGGTTTGCTTATGCCTTGAGTATTATAATGAAATACTGGTAGGGGTTGATTACAACCTGAAATCCAGTACTAGAATACTTCATGATACTGTACACACCCTTGGTAATGAGGTGCATATAACGGCAGGCATCTGTCTTGAATTGACACATTTACTTTTTCCTCATTGGAAATTACTCATCTTCTAAATCACAAAACCAGATTAAAAATGTAATATGAGGAGGGTTGTAACTTGGGTTTTCTTTAACACACCCTAGGTAAGTGATAGAAATACAAACCACTTGAGCTTCTCTCTCATGGTTTAAGAGGCATCAGTTACCTTGAGTAGGTACAAAATGCATTGTAACACACCACTTCCATTGTTCTGTATATTATAAACTTCATTAAATACAGTTTGAGGAGATTTAATCAAAAGCATTTATAGTGACATGTATGCTGTACAGATACCTTTTTTTTACCAGCCTCAAGGGGTACATACTGTATATGATTATTTTAGACAGATTTCCAGATTCCTTACAGAGTCTTAGGTTAAGACACTAATGTGGTTAAACAAACGATTAATTACAAGTTTCATGATTTTGTATCTATGTCTGTTCTGACATTTTGTTGTGGCACTAACATGTGCAAATAAAATAAAAGTAAGTAAATAGGATAATGGATTCAGATGTAACAAGCATTTGTCAATGCCGAATGTTGTTGTGCTGGCATTGGCAGTGGGAGTGGTGGAGCTAGAGATGCATAATGCTGTGATTTTGTGAATGTGTCTGAAAAGCTGATTTTGCACAGTAAGCACGCCATTGTGCGCCACAGCTACAGAAACACGTTTTGGGCAGGCTGTGAAAAATTGCAGCTGGACTGTTGATAAGGAGATGTGCACAAATGTCAGTGGTGAAATGTGGCATAAAAACATTGCAGATTGATGACGGTACAAGGGTGCGTGGAAACTGCACAATGCACACTTGCAACACAGTTATTGTATGGAGTTTTGTCACCAAATTTTCAACATAGGCATTTTAGGACCTCTGCTCATGAATAGTCTCACCGTCATTCCTCAAATTGTCCCAAAAACTGATTTCGCTTGCGCCATGCTATTCTGCGAGACGGCGAGACACATTTCAGGCAGCTGTAGTGTTCATAAGGAGGTATGGGAAAATGCCAATGATGAACAGTTGGAGTGAAACTATTACAAATTCACAAAATCATGAGCGTGAATGGAAACTGTGCAACGCATGGTCAGAAAACACTCATTTTATTGACTTTCGTTCCCAAATTTTCAACATAGGCATTTTAGGGCATCTGCTAATGAACAGTGTCACTGTCATTTTCATCATGTGTCTCAAACACGGACTTTCCATAGTGACCACGCTATTCTGCTCCAGAACTGCAAACACAGATTTTGGTCAGGATGTGAAAAATGACAGCTGTACTGTTCATTAGGAGGTGCAGAACAATGGCACTGTTGAAAATCTGGAGTGAAAATATTAGAAGTTCTTTTGAAAGTGTACGAGAGCTGCAGCGCAAACTGCGCAAACGCACGCCTTAACACAGTCATTCTATCGAGTATTGTCACCAAATTTCAACACAGCATTTTAAGACCTCTGCTCATGAACAGTGTCACTGTCATTTTCATAATGTGTCCTAACACTGATTTTGCAATACAGCTAATGCGGGTTATTCTGCAATCGAAGTGCTAAAACACATTTTGGCAAGGATTTGAAAATGACAACTATATGGTTCACAAGAAGGTGTAGTAAAATGCCAATGTTGAGAATCTGGCATGAAAATATTACGAATGCACTAACTTATGAGTGTGTGTTGCACAGTTGTACTCACACTCATAAAACAGTCATTTATGGAGTATTGTACCAAATTTTCAACACAGACATTTTAGGACCTCTGCTCAGGAACAGTATCACTGTCATTTTTGCAATGTGTCTCAAACACTGATTTCGCACAGCGACCGTGCTATTCTGCGCCAGAAGTGCGAAACACATTTCGCCAGGATGTGAAAAATGACAGCTGTATGGTTCACAAGAAGGTGTGGTAAAATGCCAATGTTGAGAATCTGGTGAAAATATTGCAAATTTGCTAACTTACAAGCGTAGGTTGCGCAGTTGCTATGCAAACTCATAAAACAGTCATGTTTGGGGTTTTTCCCATCAAATTTGCAACATAGGGTTTTTGAGAGCCCCCCTCATGAACAGTGGCACTGTCATTTTGTTACAGGGTACCAAAAGGTGATTCCATGCAGTGACTGCGAAATCACCTTTTGGGACTGAATAACGCCATGACAGTGCAAGAATTCATGAGAAGGGATCCCAAAAACCCCATGTTGAAATGTGGGGACAAAATTCACAAAAATGCCTGAGAGATGCAGCAAAGTTGAAAAAACCCTGTTTATTCCATTATACAGCTTACCAGCATTTCTTCAGTTCATGGTCAGCTTTGAAGAGTGCAGATGTGTTCTTAGTCCACTAAGATCATCGCACCAGACTCTGGAAGTAAGTTTGGGGTGAGGGGGTGTGGGAGGCAGGTGCACAGGGTGGGTGCGGTGGGGGAGGGGCACTGAGACTATGAGGGACTGTTTTCCTTTACAGGTTCAAAAAAAAACAACAAAACATTGGGGGACAGTTTTGTTTTTTTTTGCAGGGGATTTGGCACGCTGGGGTGGGCTCCCAGTGTGCCACCTAACTGTTTGGAGGGGGGGTGTCTGTAGCTGACAGGGGATTGGGCACCCTTGTTGGCAAACAACATGGGGGGATTTATGCTGACAGGGATTGGGTGCAATGCAGGGTGGGGGCGCAGAGCAGAGGGGCATTGGGCACCCCCTTGGCATCAAACAATTGGGGGGATTATTTCTGCTGATGGGGAGTGGCCCCTGTCAGCACACAAGGAAAGGGGGCAGGGTAAGAGCCGAGGGGGATTGGGCACCCCTGAGCATATCACAAATGGGGATGCTTTATGCCGACAGGAGTGGGCTCCCATCGGCACATTCACAGGGGCAGGCAGCTGACAGGAGGACTAGGCACCCCGAAGTCAACCGGATCGGCGACCAGTGTGCTGCCAAGTACGCAATGGTGACGAAGCACGGCAAGAAAAGGACCGCTGCATCTGGCGAGCTTTGCTCGGATTGCAGCGGACCTTTTCTTAGATGTGTTCACCACATTATGTATGCATGGTGTGGAGCCGGCATGCAGACTGATTGGGAAATGCGGGAAGCACCTACTGGTGTGTGCCCTGCATTCACCCAACAGCAACTGCACCTCCAAAGCTGCACTGTCCCAAGATGTTGGCCGCGCAATTGCACCAACACAAAAATGAGTAGCTTTCCTTCTTTGTATGGCATACCAGTCTGTACCCAGTTTCACTGCTCAATGGTTCTCTTGAATATTACTCTGTCCATTTCAATCATTTTCTAATCTAGTAAAAGTGTGGTTAAAAAGCTTTAGATGCTTGGATTGTGTTCCATCTGGAATTGACATAGTGTGAAGAGTGCAAGCTGACATGCCTGTGACTGTTATCCATTTCCAACACTGAGATTTTAAAACTGAAGTAGACCAGTCAAGCATACAAATATATAAACATATGAAAATTGCTAACAGGTTAGGCCCAAGGGTCTATCATGTGTGCTTAAGTAGCAGCTACACAGTACACTCACTGCTGCTGCTCCCCTCCATCCTCCCCATACCCTGTTACACTTTTTCAGTATTCCAACTGGTAACTTCACTTCTCACCTGAACAACGAAAGGAGCACTCCAAACGATGAATATTAAGATAGCATTATTGTTGTTGTACCACACAAATCTCAGTGCTTTTCAGCTTTGTGCCTTCAAAGAAGGCACAGTCAAGCACAGGGGTTTCTGTTGGAATTTTTGGCAACAATAAAATGCTATCTTAGCATATATTCATATCGTTTTGGAGTGCTCCTTTCTTTTGTTGTACTGATTTGAGGTTAGCAACCTCTGTTGGGAGCACCACCTCGCTAACTGAGCGCCGCTCAAAAAACTGTGTTTTGACTTTGACCTCTCACCTGAACCTTGCCCATGTATCTGTCCCTCTTAAAACCTCCCACTGAATCCATTCAAATCAGCTCCTGTGGCAGCATATTCTAAGGTGCCACTACCCATTCTGTGAAGTAATACTTCCTCATCCCTTTTATACCTTCCAACTGCCAATTTAAGGCTATGTCCCCCTAGTACTACCTTCCCCCTTCAGTCTAAATAGACTCTCTGTCTCCACTTTGTTGTATCCCTTCAAGTATTTAAAGGTCTCAGTCATGTCCCATATGTCTCTTCTGTTCTCCAGGGAGTACAAGTTCAGCTGTCTGAGTCTCTCCTCATAGGTCTTAACCCCCATTCCATAGATAATCTTAGATGACCTCTTCTGAACCATCTCCAGAAGCCAATTGTCCTTATTTAAATATGGGCACCAGAACTGCAGACAGTACTCTAGGTGTAACCTCACCAATGCTTTGTACAGTGGCATGATAACTTCCTCCCTTTGTGAAGTGATCCCCCGGTAATACACACCAGCATTTTTTTTCCCTTCACTGCCACCTTCCTACATTGCTCTGAGTGGTTCATTTTCTCAGTGATCACTACTCCCACATCCTTTTCCCCTTCCGAGACTGTTAAGTTAAACCCTCCCAAGCAATAATTGTATCTTGGATTCTTGGAACCCAAATGTAATACATTGCACTTTCTAGCATTAAAACCAAACTGACATAATTATGACCACTCCTCAGTTTTCTCTAGGTCCTCCTGTAGCATCTTCCTTCCCTATTCACTATCCACCACCTCACCCCATTTTGAATTATCTGCAAACAGACTCATCTTACCCTCTCTGCAATATCTGAAATGAAGGTGTTGAATAAGCAGTCTGAGTCTTTCATGAAGATCAAAACTGATTATGTTAATACATTTTTGAGAACAAGATTTTCTCATGTTTGTTGCATTTCCTTTCATGCCAGTTTAGATAAATTGGGGGAGACTCTCTTTTAATAATCTATAAGGTACACTTTGATATATTTAAATACTGTAGCTGCTTAATAGAGTTGGGATAGACTTTGTGAACATTACATTTACAGGTTTAACAAAACGCAGTGAAGGAATTTTATGACAGTAAAAAAAGTATTTCTTGTGTATTTTATCTTACAAAAATCTCCAATTTGTCAAACAACTTTGTTTTACATATCATCTTGATAGGTTTCCTAGAAGGTGAACATTCTAATCCAAAAAGGTGTAAGAACACATCTAAAGATCTTAGTTGTACTTGCAATGTGTTTTGACTTCTTTTTAGACAATTTTACTTCAGCTTTGGAATGCGCAGAGCATTTTATTTCTTCATCCTGAATAAACAAGAGTAATAGCTCACCTGCGTGAATGCAGAATTCCAGAGAATTATACTTTCATTGATGATGACTTTTTGACCTCCAGCAGCACTGTTATCGAAGCTGCCAACTTTGACATATCTACTGGTCCCATCTGGAAACACTTGCCAGTTTAAGATATCATACAGTGCTGGAGGGTCACCATTCACATCAAAGAAGATTTCCTCCTCCTGTGTTCTTAAACTGGACACTCTTCAGATAATGAAGGAGCTAAATAAAATACATTTTTGGTATGTAAAAGCTACAGTAATATTTCTTTCAAATTGACAGTTCTTTAACAAAATGACATCCTCAAATGTGTTTAATAAAGTGTAGATGACCTGTTTAATGACAAACATGCAATGATTTTTCAGATATTAAAAAATAAATTTAAGGGTAAACATTAAATACTGTTACATTTGTATTTTGTGTTCAAGGACAGTCTGAACATATTCGAAGAGCAGCTGTCACCTACGTGATAACTTCTCCATCTTTTGATTTTTCACAATAAAGATATTTGAATGCAAACAAAAATGTTGTCCCTTAGACTTCATCTGTTATAGTTGCTTATTCATACAAACATATAAACTGTACATATTTAAGAATGAAAGAAAACCAACAGTCCATTGAGTTATTTCCCTCAACTACTCAGAGGGGATATCCTGTCACTCCATGTCTTCAAGGTATATACTGTATCTAGTTTAAATTAGAAGGTAAAACAGTGTTGACTAACTCCACTTGTTCTAGAAATCAATTCCAAGTGTCCACAACTCATTCTGTGAAGTAGTTTTTCCTGATATTTCAATAGACTCTTCTTTCTTTCACAGACCTGCAGTAATCACTTTCCTTATCTGAACACTTCTGGATTAGTTGGATTGTAACTGATGGTGCTATCCCTTTCAGATATTTGAAACTGTAATCATGTCACTCCTGAGTTTCCATGTTTACATTAAGAATAGTCCCAGTTTTTCCAGTCAGTCCTAGTAGCTTATATTTTCTAAGTCTTCAATCTCCTTGGATGCTGTCCTCTGCTCCTTCCCAATCCTGATGGTATCATTCCTCAGTAGCTTACAGTGGAGCCAGCTAGGACACAATGCAATGCCTTGTAACAAATGACATGTCTCAAAATACTGCATGAAAAAAGGGATTATTTACTGTTGAATTGCACTGGTCCCAGGCGCATACCACATCACTTTGCAGTTATATTGCAAGATACTATTTTGCATCCTGGCTGGCTCCTCTGTATACCCAAGATGGGGTCTGCCTAGTGATTCATACAGAGACATTGTAATCTGTCTTGATTTGCTTACAAAGTTGCCCTTGATGCACACCAGAGTTTGTTTTACTAGACCCTGCCCCACACTGTTGCCCCCATTAAACACTGCTGATGACCATTAGAATAATTCTATGGTGCAAGGTCCCTGTCTTAATGCAAATGGTCTTGATACTTAAGGTCAATGGAAATATCAATACTAAAAATATTGTCTTTGTAAGTTGTAATTTATCTAAACATTATGAACACCATCAAATGTTGCCTTTTATTGTGGCTTGCATGTTTTTTCCATGATGCTATGCATTATGGAAGTATAAGTCTTCAGTTACTATTTAAAATAAATTAAACACTGATGCATAATTAATTATCTCCATTTGTCTTCTAATCTGTTATAGAAAAACATCTCTTTTTAGCACAGTAAACCTAATGTCCTAGGTAATTTCTTTGAATGCTTATATACCACTTTTCACTTCTCAAAATATTAAAAGTAACAGTTGTTATGACTTGTGCTGGGGAAAGTTAGAAAATTATATTTTGAGAAATTTACTGGAAACATGCAAAATTTTTGAACAATGTTTTGGGTTTTAGAAATAATTTGTCCTTAATAAAGTGTATAATTTAGGTTTCTTAAAATTAGCTATTTGACTAAAATAACACTTTTTTGTAGATAAAATTCACCCCCAAAAATAGGTCTTTAAAATCTAACAACAATGGCAGAAATGAGCACATTTATATATTTTCTATGTTCTATAAAAGTGCTCTACATGGCTTTGTGTTTAAGTTTCAAAAATGTGTAAATTGGACAGAAAGGCTCACTTTTATTCATTTTTGCTCATAAAAGTTCCCAAATGTGAATTTTTACAAACTCATTTTAAAATATGCACAACTCAGACTAAATTGGTGAATAGCAAATTCGGATAAATTTGCATAACTTCAAAAATATTGTGCAAAAGTGAAACTGCCAGTTGTGCACAATTTTGCCAGTGTAATTACCACTGTACACAGCACTACTTAGACCCATAGCTCCTATATACTGTGGTATCTAGATGACCTTCAGTGTAAAGGACAATGGTACCATCAGTGTGCATAGTATATAGCCATATTAAAGAACTGCATTTTCTGTAAAAGCATTGCATTTTTTTTTCCAAACGAAAGATACAAATTCCGTTATTGTTCCCTCTTCACTGGCATTTAAAGCAGCAGTATCTGTTAGGAACTGTATTGTGATGTACAACCTGGACTGTGTAGTTCATCAATGGGGTCATGAGAGTATACATGGCATCTCATCCCACCCTCCCCTCCACTGATCACCGAATCTTCAGCCACTGGGAGTGACACTACAGTGGCTAGAGGGATCCTAGCTGACCATACCCCATCAGGAGCAGATGCCAATCAGCTGAATATCACAGTTGGGTTATTTTCAACTAAGCACTGAAAAGCCCACCTCCAACCATCTAGCTACATCCTTGAGCTACCACCACTCAGTTGTGATCCAATGCAAGGCTATCTGAAAGAGAACCAGACTGCTGCATAGAAGTCCCCCAAGGCTTGGCTACACAAAGACTTTTTTCAAATTTGAAAAAAGCTCACCAATGCTGGGCTGAGCAATGGACTGTGCTTGGATTTTAAATTAGCCTGCTAAAGACCCCATGCTGTGAGCCACCAGCCCATCCCATAAAAAGCAGGTCCTAACTTACATGCTGAATGGAATGTGGAGCTCATCGATGGGGTCATGAGGGTGTGCACAGCACCTCAACCCACCCTTACCTCTACCGATTGCAGAATTCTCAGCAACTGGGAGTGACACTACAGTGGCTAGAGGGGTCATTGTTGACTGCCCCTTCACTAAGCAGCTTACAATTGTCCTGCTCCACATAATTTCTGGGTGCCTTAAGAGGCCCCCCATTCAAGATCAGTCCTTCCTATGAGCAGTCTGGAGCACGAAGGGCCAGAACAACAAGGGTGTTACATTGTGGGTGTCAGCTGTGGGGGTCATCTGTCAGACCCCCACTCTGCCCTAAGTAAAAGCCAGAATACACTGGACTGAAACAAACTATGGTAAGCAGGCAGTTAATAGTATATAAACATACAATCAGGCAGGGACAGTGTCAAGGGGAGATCCAGCTGGGGATTTGACAGTGAGAAGACTGCCATTGTGGGTAAGGGTGGAGGGCTTCAGTTTGGAACAGAAAAGCATGGCCTTTGTTTTGGCAGCATTGTCCAACAGTTTGTTGGTGGAGAACCATCAATGTGCCTTGCAGAAATCATCAGTAAGAGTGGTGGATAGTGAGGAGAGGGAGGGATCACTTTAGTATATTATTAAGTCATTGGCATAGAGGAGTGATTTACAGGATAGGCCCTCTGACAGAAGAGAGTTAATGAAGAGGGAATGGAGGAGGGGGCAAAGGACTGAATCCTGGAAGACACCCAGAGAGTCAGGCAAGAGGGGGAGGTGGCACAACCAAGGCAGACCATCTGTGTTCTGCCAGAGAGATAGTTAAACAGCCAGAATCCAGGCAGTGGAGGCAGGGGAGAAACCAAGGATGTCGAGTTTTGCAATTAGAATGTTGTGATTTACAAGGTCAAATGCCCTGGACAGATCTACGAACATTGCACCAGTTAGCTTCCCATCATCCATATTCCTCATCACATGGTTAATGAAGAGGACAAGGGCTGTGGTAATACTGTGCCCCTTCCAGAAACCATGTTGCTGAGGGCAAAGGAGATTATATTTGGAGATACCTTCTTTAATTTGGTAGTTTCCTGCCTTCTCCAGAAGCTTACCAACATGGGGCAGAATGGAGATGGGACAGTAGTTGTAGATAAGACTAGGCTCACCTGATTTATGAATGGGGATAATTGTTGCCTGCTTTCTGATAGAGGGGACAGAGGCTGTAGTAGGGGAGAGGTTAAAGATGAAGGTGAGTGGATAGGCCATGTCCTTGGACACTAGTTTTAAGAAGCGGGGGACAGACCATCACAACCAGCACTCCCTCAAGATGGTAGGCTGAGGAGGAGTTAATGTGTCCCAGGAGGAGAAATAGTCTTAAAATAAAAAGGGGTGCTAGAAAGAGGGAAAGATGGAGGAGGGGAAGGGGTGGAAGGGGAAGCTTAGCTGGGTAGCTGCTAAGGTTTGATAAATGTGCATTAAGCACATTCAAAATGTCAACAGGGTCAGTGAGGGAGCCCTGTTGTGTGTTTAGGGGTAAAGGTGACTACTTTGTCGGGTGGAGAAAGGCATTAATGGAGGACCATTAAGTTGCATAGTTGACTGGATTGATGTGATTGGAAGTGGGCCAACTTCCTAGAGTATATACAACACTTGCAGAGATTTGGCAGGTGATGGTAGCCATTCCAAGGGGAAGGGGATGGGGCAGCTTTATAGTCAGCTCACTTTGTGTTACACTGCTTCATAAGCTTGAGGAGGTCTGACAGAAGCCAGTGAGTGTCACCCCCATGCACTCTGTGGGAAGTGAGCTGGAAATTATTTTCTTGAATGTGAAACAGGGCTAAAACAAAGATGTCTAATGCAGGTTAGCATTAGTGGCACAGTAGAGGGAATTCCAGTCAAGGGCTCTGAGATCATCCTGAAGCCTGAGTGGGTCAAAATTAGAGAAATTACAGAAAGTCAGGTAGGTAGGTGGGGGTTGGGGGAGTTGGTATGCCAGATGCAGTAAATGGGGGAATGGTCACTAATGGCTTAAGACAGTGTGCCAGCATAGGCAACTTTGTCCGCTTGAGTCACCAGGATCCAGTCTATGGTAATGTGTTTGTTGGACCAATTGTTGAGGTGTGTATGAGAGGTAATTAGCTGGGTGAGATTGTGTTGTTGTATGATGGAGTTCTAATCAGAGAAGGGGTTTGCATCCCAGTCGATGTTGAAATCCCCTACAAGAATGGAATCTCTTGCAGTTAAAAGAGGTGCAAAGGTGTTCAGGAGGGCTGCAAGCCCAGGAACACCAGCTCTTGGTGGGCTATAGCAGCACCCAACAAGCAACTTCTTATTGGTGGCAATTGTTAGTTCTACTGCAAGCCACTCAGAAGAGAGGTCACTGGAATACTGGCCAAGGAGTGTGGCAGTGCAGTTGTTACGGTAGTACAGAAGTACACCACCACCATGGTGTGAGGTAGAGCAATCATGGTGAAGGAAAGTGTAACTGGGTAGAGAGCAGTTTTGGTCATCTGTGGAGCTTTTTAGCCAGGTCTCTGAGATGTCCAGTATGTCAGGATTGTACAGAGAGACCCAGGCCTCCAGCTCAGCTGTTTTAGGAAGAAGGCTTCTCACATTCAAATGTGCAATTTTTAGGCTGTGTTTAATATCCCATAAAGGATGACTGTGGGATAGAGGAGCTATGGGATATATTAGGACTGTATTACAAAGCTAACACTTTATGTGTCAATCAAATCACTAAAATAGGTTGAAAACACAATCTAGGGTAGGACTATATCATATAGTTACAATTTAAGTGACTCGCAAATGATTACAATCTGCTAATTAAAAGCTACAAAGCACACAAATTGGGTAAAACTGTTCCATAAAATTTAGGCTCAGATTGCTTAACCAAATTCTAAGGAGTGTTGAAAGCATAATCTAGTGTCTGACAGTATTCTATACTAAAGATTTTATTACCTAACAACTTACTACAGCCTGCTTACTACAGCCTACGACAAACCCCAATTTAGGCCAGAATTGTATTATAAAATTAAAGCTATAATTGCCTAATTACTAAAGTCTGCGGAAAGCCCATCCAGCTTAGTGTGGGGTAGTATTACAAAGTCAAAGTGCCTAACAAAACACAAGTACACTGAAACTGTAAAAAGTCCAAGAAGTCCTAAACATTTCTGAAATGTGGAGAAAATGCTAATTGGGGTTTTACTACTAATGTGTTACTTAGATAAACATATTAACAGGGATAATCTCCCCTCCCAGCAAATTGATAAACAGATACTACCTATGGGGCCAGCTACACAGTGGTGCATGCAAACCATAACAATCTCAACCTTTATGACCACTGTACAGCCCTTGATAGCTGCTTCTTATTAAGGATACTATTACAGTGACGCTTGTCAGCATCAAGCCCAACTCTGCAGAATTCTGCAGTAGAGTCACTGCAGGGAACAATGCAGTTTCTATGAGAGTTAATCCCTTTTGTCATGCAGAGAAACCTTGACAGTGCGCTTGATTATGGCGGGCTTCACTGTAGCAACTAGTCCCCTGTTAGCACTGTAGTGTTACCTTAGGAGCCTAAGCCAAATTGGAACAGCGAGCATACATGTGTCATATCACATATCATCTGATTAAGAAACTACTACTACTACTGATATGCTAAGGGAATGTAGAAATTAATCCATGATCATTGTCCTCAGTAGCATACCCTGCTGAGTTGTGATCCCTTAAAGGATTAAAATTTATATTAATTAATGCATGTAGCCTGCTCAAAAAATTGGATGGGGTTAAAGCCTGCATCACACACACAAACCCACATATTCTCATCCTTACAGAAACATGGCTAAATGAGTTTGTATCCTACCATGAAACTGTCCTGCTCTCATACAACCTTCTCCACCTGTACCAACCTACTGGGGAGAGGGTATCACTACATATATATTAATGACAAATTCAGTGCGGTTGAATTCAGCTCCCTTTCAATGCCTAAGGACTTTGGGTGCCTGACCTTTAAACTCTCTTTATCTGCTGTTGAATCTATCAACGTCATAGACTGCTACAGACCGCATGCAAGCGGCTGTGATGTATTAATTCATATTCACAGCATTCTAACTACTCATCCTAATGAATGTATAATATTGGGGGACTTAAATCTAGACTGGAATACACCTAAATCAAGCAATCTAAAAAATCTTTGTGATGATTATGAGCTATCACAATTAATTTCAGAACCCACCAGACCAAGTATAAAAAATCCTACCAAAGCTTCCACACTAGACCTTATATTGACTTACACATGTAGCTGTATTCCTTATTGACCCCACTGACCACAATTGTATAACCTGTGTCAGAGGCACAATTAAATAACAACCTCATGCTAAATTCATATCTAAAAGGAGATTCACAACATTCAATACAAACCAATGCCTAGCTGATTTAAATACAATAAGTTGACAGCAGTTCTAATGTGCCCTGAACATCAAGGAAGCAATTGGGAACTTCAATCAGTCTTTACTGAGGGTCATAAATAAACACCCTCCTCTGATAAAACAGAGAGTAAATAATAATTCAAGCCTTTGGTTCAATGCTGAACTTAAAAAAGATTTCAGAGCAAGGGATAAACTATGAACTGTTGCTAGGTGTACAAAAAATGAAACTGTATGGACCACCTTTAAGCAAAAAAGAAATGCATGTATCAATCTTATAAGGGAAACAAAAGCTAACTACTACCTGAATGCACTGGATAACTCAAAAAAAATGCAGCCAAATTCTGGAAAGTTGTAAAGAACATTGAAGGCCAGACATCTACCCCCTTCCTTCGCAAACAAATTGAGATACGAGGCAGAAAATAACAGACCAACAGCTAAGATTATCCTAGAGGAGTTAAACACCCACTTTGCCACCACCAGGCTTGCCTTCAAAAACTCTACTGCAGTACAATACCCACCCCTCATATGGAACACCGGGCTACTCACAGTCTCCCAACAAATCTTTTCACATTCCAGCCTATCATAATTAAACAGGTGGTAGATGCACTAATTAGCCTTAATACTAATAAAAGTGCTGGAACTGATGGTTTGGATCCTTTATTTCTTAAAATTGGATACTATACCCTTGCTACACCAATAACACATTTTTTTAACCTCTCATTAGTTAACACAGAACTCCCTGAAATATGGAAGATGGCAAACATCATACCTCTATTCAAATCAGGTGATTTGTGCAACCTAAGGAACTATAGACCAATATCCATACTAATTACCCCTGCCAAGATTCTCAAAAAGTTAATATACAGTTGAGAGAATACCTAGAGCATACAAACCATATAAACCCCATGCAATGAGGTTTCAGACCAAAACATAGCACTGCAATGGCCTTAGCTAAAGTCACCAACAATTGGTTAGTAGCCCTACATCAAAGGCAGATCACAGGCGACATATTTCTTGATCTCAGTAAGTCATTTGACCCAGTGGATCATAACATAATGCTACACAAGCTACACAATATAGGAGTAGGCTGTTCTGCAAGGGAATGGATCTCAAATTACTTAATTGGCGGACAAGAGCACATTAAAGCGGAAGGTATAACTTCATCCCATACAATACAACATAAAGGAGTTCCACAAGGCTCTGTTCTAGGGTCCCTACTGTTTATGCTGTACATTAATGATCTAGATAGAAATATCACTTCATCTAATTTGCATTTCTATTCAGATGACAAGGTTCTTAATATCTCCAGGCCCTCATTATACAGTGTACATACTGAACCACAATGTGAGTTTAACCAACTACAGCTAAATTTATTCCAATCAAAGCTACTCTGAAACGCAAATGTAACCACCCAGCCCCTGGGGTTACTAGAATCCTCTCAGTATCAATGGTAGGCAGAGAGAGGCAGCTGGTGATTAACTTGTTGAATGGATTTTTCACCTGCTCACTCTTTTGTTTACTTGATTTCAGCTGAGATGGAATGGATGAGCTCATCTGGAACTCTTGCAGCAGCATATGCTTTTGCCAGCTGTGAGAAGGGAGTTTTTCAATCTTGAGATGAGAGTCAGTGTGAATATGTAGTTGGAAGAAAGAGGAGTGAAAACTACTCAGCTGAGGGCTCTGAATGAGGGTCCTGCATTCTCAACCTAGTCCTAGTATTCTCCAAGTTGTCAAGAGAAGTGGTGGAAACCATTGCCTACAGCAGGATCTCCTGATTTTCATTCCTGGAGGGGTGAAATGGTCTGCTAGTGGATGGATCCAAGGGGCAATCACCTTTTTGATCCAGGATGTTTTGAAGCGGCCTGAAATGTCTAACACTGAGTAGAATCTGACTTTTGCTAAAGAATATAAGTACCTGTTCTGTTGTCTTCTCTGGCTAAAAGGGAATTTAACCACTTTTCTGTTCAGAATTGTGAGACTGTTCTTGGTTAAAGTTGGCTGAAGTGTGTGATGTCCAGAGGTATGACTGTATCACATTGTTTGGGACTTTAGTTCCTCCACTACCAGTGTAGTGATTTAAATGCTGGATGCCAAAGTTTCATTCGATAAGCATTTTCTGAAGTGTGTTTTCAAATGTTTAAGGTGTAACTTTGAAAGAATGGCTAGGTATGGATTTGGGATCAAAGGGTGGACAGACACCCATCTGTAGTAACCAGTGCAGGACTGCAGGCTCAGTAAGGGCGCCTGGTTACTTAAGACATAGGACCAGTGTCTAAACAGGATTTTATCCACTGAAGTGGGTTGTGCTAGTTATTAGCAAAATGTATGTTCAGTTGTGGCCAGTGCCACTAGAAGAAATGTTTGATGTCCTCCGACATGTGGGAAACAAAGTACAAGTGTCCTGTCAGTAAATGTGTTTTCTGTTGTGTCCAGTGCCACTAGAAGAAATGTTCATTGTCCTACAACATGGGGGGAACAAAGTGCAAGTGTCTTGTCAGTAAATGTGTTTTCAGTTTTGGCCAGTGTCACTGTAAGTAATGTTCTATGTTCTATGCTATATGGGAATACAAGTGCAAGATGTTCTATGTCTTACAGTGTGGGAATACAGAGTTTTCTCTCAGATACAGTTGATTTGTTGTTCTTTAAGTTTCTATTGACATAATGTGAATACCTTTGGAGTCCACCCTTGCTTTAGAAAGCATCTTTTGGAATAAAGTCACACTCTAGAACCCCAACTTTGGTTTGGACAGTTACGTTATTGCTTCCTGTGTGGAGTTACTGGGTTCCCCTCCAGAACTATAGGTCTAGCATAACCCTAGCAAGAAGTTCTTTCCTCAGGACCTGGTTTTTGTAGATACCTAACCGGTCATATTGCTTTTGTACACCCCCACTGCTTGATCTCTAGAGTAATGAGCCTGGTATACATTCCAAAAGCTAGGGGTGGTACCAATTGTCTAATTGTTTCTGAAGTCTGTCCCCATGTTTATGGGTGCCAGGGGTAACTAACTGTGTAAAGTAGCGGCAGAGGTGGTTATACAAAAAAAAAACCTGATGTTCTTAAATGTGATACCCTCCACTCCTCCTGACCCGTTATAACAACACTTATGGGAGACTCACTTGAAGTGGTGGACAAACTAAAATACCTTGGTCTATGGCTCAGTAAGTGCATATCCTTCAACACACACATTGAGGATCTCTGTAAAAAATTAAGAATGAGATTAAGGTTCTTTTGTAGAAACAAGAACTGCTTTGCAATGCGAGTCAGAAGGAAACTTGTGCAGGTTACCTTCCCACCTTTCTGGATTACTTAAATTTGATATACAGCTGTAACACCACTCCCAAGTCGGGAGCTTACATGCTGCCTCCTGCAGCTGCCTCCCAATGCTCCTGCATGCCAGTGCTGAGTGGCCTTGCTCCCTTCGTTCCACTACTGGACTGCCAAAGGACCGGGGAGCACTTTATCATTTCTTTGGCACCTCCTGTGCCCAATCTTCTCGGCCAGTGAGCTGCTTTGACCTCCTCACTCCCCATCCCTCCACCAAACTGCCAAAGGGGCCAGGACTGCATTCACAATTCTGGCACCTCCTGCACCAATCAGATGAGTGACTGAGTGCCGCACAGGACAGTTACTCCTCTGCCCCCCGAACTGCCACACAACAGGGTGGGGAGCCTGTACAAGACCACAGTTTGTTTCTGGCACCTCAAGCACCATCACAAGAAGTGGCAGAAATTCCACGTGAGGGGATTCATCTTCCCAGCCCCACCAGATTGCAAAAGGGGCTGAGGGGAAGAAGAAAAAACAATCAAAACTAACGTTTGAAGAACTCCATGACCCTGCCTTTGTATCCAGTGGATCAGGGAGAGAGGGACAACATAGCACCTGTCTGGGACTACATGTTCCAAAATGCCTTGCACCAGGACTGCCATTTTTGTTATACAGCTCCTCCTGGGGAGCCCACAAAGTGGAGCTAGCGACTCTGCTCCTGCCCCTTCCATGTACCCCCCCCCGGCCCTAGCAACCCTCAGTAGGGACCAGGAGGGTGCTAGCCATGCAGCCAGATTCTGCCAACTCTGAGCCAACAACAATTAATGCTGTGGAGAAGAGACTGAGCTTGTGAGAACTGTTCAAGGGTGGCCATCCTTGCCAAGGTTGCTCAAGGACAGCATGGAATCCTATTGGTAGCTGAAGTACCTCCAATCAGGATGAAGAGCTTGTGAGTTGTAAGGATCAATGAGAAGCTGAGTTTCAATCATGAAGATTCTGATTTTTACAGTTTGCCAGTGTGACTTTTCTGTGAGAGTTTGAAGGAGAAGGAATATTTTTTGACAGCTCTTGCTGCTGTTAGAGAGAAAATCCTGCAGTTTGTGCCTTCTGCACAGATTAAGAACTGTTGACTTTCCCTACTACATCCCTGGTGAATCCAAGAGATCAGGGATTTGCCTCAACTGTAAGAACTGGAATATTTGGTGCCCAAATATAAAAAGCCTGCTGAAGGAAAGTAATTTTCTGTAATGGAGATTGAGGTAAAAAAAGCTACTGCCTCATTTTCCTGACCAAAATAGAGACTGAGTTTCCTGTCAGGACCTATGCCTTGGGGTCATGCCTGCTTGCTTGATCTGCTGCTGCCTACCTACAGTCAAGGTGGGTGAAGACAAGTCCCTCTATGGGGTGAAGACTGCCTACCTACAGTGGAGGTGGGTGAAGACAATTCCCTCTGTGGGGTGAAGAGGATCATCGCCTGCATCCATACCTTTCTTGCCTGTTCTTCCAAGTTGCCTGTTCTTCCAAATTGCCTGCAAAGGGGGTGACATCCCCCAACAGCCTGCATCTTTTCACCAAAGGTTATGAGTATTGGGTTTTATCCAAACAAATACTTTTCTAACTGTTCAGCTAGCTAGCTAGTAAACATAACATCTGGGCTTCCTGCACAACCTTCGCAACGGCCTTAGCCACAAGTTCAGCCAGCAGAGCTGTGTGGAATTTTCAGATTCAGAATGAAATTCCACAGAATATTCAAAATTCTGCTGAATTCCGCTGGAAACAGAATGGCGGAATTCCACAGTATAAAATAGTTGCTGAATGATTTTCCGCAGAAAAATCACTGTTCCACAGAATATTATTCCACAAATCTCAATATTTTCCATGGAAATTGTTGTGGAATAATTTTCCATAGATAAAAATCACTGCTCTGCAGAATGTTATTCAGTGGATCACAGTAGACAAAATTCCACAGGCGAACAAGTGAAATTCCAGTGGAAATTGCACCGTGGAATTGTCTTCGACCAATTCCCTCAAGTGACCCTGCATTCTGCGCAGCACCAACAGCCAGGAATAAAACTTGTTTCACTGCACCCTTGGTGTGGTTGGTACTTTGCACTGCAGCGTCTCACCATTTCACCTGTGCTGCACCCAGCTTTTCCACATCACTTGTCTGCAACTGCTCAGTGGTGCACACCAAATTGAGAGCTCTCACAGGGACTGTGGGGTTAACTGGTGCCCCAGTGGGGGGAGTGCATCTGGGGCTGGTAATTCTGGAATGCAAAGTACTGTTTATTCTGTTTGTTATCCTGTTTGATTTTCATAGAGTATAGAGTTGTGTTACTGAGTGCTTTTATTCCCTTTTGCTTCCCCTGCACCATACCTCTTTATTCACCCCCAGAATAAATCCCTGTTGTTTATTTTTCTGAAAACTGTTGCAGCCATTGTATTATTGTGTAGTGTGATATTTCTTGCTTAGAGTGATAAGTTGGGAGGGAATTTTATACTGTACTGTTTATTACCAAGGAAGGGGGATGTATGTCATTTCCTGTGGGAAAGTACCCTGGCAGTACACTGTTAGAATGATCCCCATAGGTGGAGGCACCATGCCACTTGCCTAGTCAATTGTAACCATGAACCCAGGTGCCATCCTATATCCCTTAGGCAGTACCACTTGCTAGTGGGTGTGCAGGCAGAAGGGAAGGGGTGGTTACACAGTCCTTGCTTGAATACCCTTCTTAACAAAATAGACATGATCTATCACAGGACTCTATAATTTGTCACTAACCCTGCACCTAGATCTCACCAATGCATAATTTTTGCAGTTGGTTAGTCATCACTAGCCACTAGAAGACTTTAAAATCTATACTTGTGGGCCTGCAAAACAGTAGCTAAAAATGTACTACAATGTATTTCAGAGCATGCCATCTTCTTACCTAGTAGTTATGCATTAAGAAAAAAGTAATTATATCCTCCTTGATGTCCCAAAATTTGCGACACAATATGGTAAATCAGCAATTAGCAGAGTTCTTCCTATGAGTTTAAACAACTTGCAAAATCACTCAAGTTAACCAGTATATTCAGCCCTGGTATTTTCAAAACGCTTATAGGTAAGCATAAAAGTGAGTCCTGTACCTGTAAATAGCATCAGCGTATGACAACCATTCTACCTTACTTACTTAGAGTAATGATCATCCTGAACTGTACCTACAAATGCCAAGAACTATCTTCCTGCACCTAGGATGTGCACAGTTTATACAGTACTAGATATGCACTTAGCACTCTTTCTTGCGATATTCTATATTATATTTTCTTCATGACTATAATCTATATTTGCTCAATGTATCTCTTAATGTATATTTTGTCACAGTTAATCCATTCCATTATGTATGTATCTCTCCATCTGTTGTACCTAATGTTTACTGTATGATATCCTACCCAGGATCTCCTTGAAAATGAGCTTGCTCAAGGGGAGCCTTTTCCTTGTAAAATAAACAAACTAATCTAAATTAAGCAACCACTTTGAAGCTTATGATGTACTTTATGTCCTTGTTAAGCTTATAGATTGTTGGCTGAATGCTTTCATGCTCTACTACAGAACTTTGTGGTTGATAGAGGGATACACTACAATACATCTCATTAAAATGGTACTTACCACAGGCAGCACAGGCTCATGAGAGAAGGTCATGCCAGACAAAATTGATAGATTTCTTTGACTGGGTCAAGTGGCCAGGAATATAGACTGGGGAGGGCAGCAGATGTGACCTTTCTGGACATTAACAAGGCCGTTGACACTGTACCACACAGGAGGCTGACAAAGAAATTGAGGACCCAAGGGGTGAGATCTGAAATGATGAATTGGGTTAGAAATTGCATAACAGATAAGAGACAGAGGGTGGTGGTAAACAGTACTTTAATGATGGGACAGTGAGCTGTAGGGTACCACAGGGCTCAGCACAGAGACCGATCCTCTTCAGTATCATCTTACAGCAGAATCAGCCAGGATGCAAAACCATAGCTTGCAGTAATTGATATGTAGCAAAATACTGCATGACAAAAGCACTTAATTACCATTGAATTACATAGTTTACTGTAGTATACTGCAGGACGTTGTGATATGCTGCAGCATTACTGCATTACTTCTTGGCTGTAGGTCATATTGCAGAAGGACTGGAAGGGGATGTATGTCTTTTTGTGGAAAAGACCAAAATCTGCAATAGGGTGGACACTCAGGAAAGGGTGTAATGAATGTACAGGGACCCTGGGATGCTAAAGGAATGGTTAAAAGCATGGCAGTTTGGTTTCAATACAAATAGTGTAAATTCATGCACCTAGGACACAGAAACCTTGTTGCTGAGTATAGGTTGGGGCAATATTGACAGTCACATAACAGGAAAGAGACCTTGCTGTTATCATATTTGAAGACCTTAATGTGGCAAGGTAGTGTGACAGAGCAGTGGGTAGGTGAAGTATATAGGGAGGGCTATCTCCAGGAGCAGGTGGAGGTGGTGTTGCTACTCTTGCTCACTGGTGACGCTCCACCTAAAGAACTGTGTCCAGTTTTGGATCCTGCACCTCAGATAGGACATAGACAGGATGGAGGCAGTCTAGAGGAGTGCAACCAAATTGTGCAGGAGTTGCATGAGAATCCCTACGAGAAGAGACTGAGAGACCTTAACATGTTCACCCGGGAGGAGAGGAGAGAGACAGAGAGAGAAAGGTGACATGGGATACCTATGAGTACTTCATGGTGTGAACAGGTGCAAGGGGGAGCCTCTTTCAAATGACAAAGAGCACCAGAATCTGGGGGCAGGGAGAGTTCAAGAGCGATGTGAGGAAGTATTTTTTCACTGAAAGATGAAGAAATAGGTACCTGTCTCTTATCCATTAGCCAGTTTCTAACTTAATTCACCACTTTGGATCTCACCCCTTGACTTCTAAATTGTTTTATCAGCCTCCTGTGCAGTACATTAATAATGTCCTGAAAGGCCACATCCACTGTCCTTCCCAGTCTATAACCCTGGTCACCTGAGCTAGTCAAAGCAATCTCCTCACTCTCCCTTCTATCACTAAAACACCAACTAAGACTCACTCCTCCCCCTTCGGGTATCTGTCATCCTCCCCTACTGACTCCTCACTTCCCCTTCCCTCCACAGCTTCCAATCTCCCATCTTGGAAAATAGTCCTATTTCCTGGCATCCCTATACCCCTGGCCCTTAGTCCTCTCCCATGGGAAGGCTCAGCTCACCCAAACGCATCTACTAGATTTTGTACTGCTTACCCATATATAATGTGAGCTTCCCAGCTCATTTGCAGCCTGTGTAGAGTCACTGTTTTAAATTGTTACCAGCTGAGCTTTCAGACTGGCAATTGCTGCTATAACACTTCTGATGATTGTAACCGCCTGCTTGCCTACTTCCCTATCCCCCTCCCCCAGGTCTCACCTGCAAATGAGCTTCGTCTCCGTGTCCCTTTCCCAGTTATCAAACGTTTAAATAAATAAATAAATATGTACATACATACATAAATAAATAAATCACTAAAATATTAGATAAGAGGCAAGGAAGCAGGTGGGTCACTGTAGAACAGATAAGTTCTGCTTAGACAGAGTAGACAGGGAACATCTGGGCAGACTGGGTGGGCCAAGTAGTCTTTTTCTGCCAACAGATTCTGTGTTTCTGTGTTTCTATGTTTCTGTGCATCATGGATCAGTTACTGTACAATTTCTTAGTCACATTTTCTCTCTTACCTGCCATGGTTTAAAGTCATATTTGTCTGCACACTGTCCATTCAAAAATGGTCCTTCTCCATGTTTGCAGGACAGCATGTTATGCAATGCATGGGCCACTGCATAGACTGCGTTATACACACAGTAGGTAAATCTGAAATTGTTTACATCAAATACAGTAGTGTCAAGTTTCTCCAGCTTCTCTGCACCAGTACAGGGTTTGACTGCTTTATTATTTTGATTAGTTATTGAGGTTTCATTGCTAGACTGTATCCACTTGCAGCCAAAAGCTTCTTCCCAGAACGGTTTAATAAAAATGTCATCAAGAGACGTTGAGGGATGCATGCTGTAAAGAAACTCTTTAAAACCAGGGATTTCTCCTCTGTGGAGTGCAAATCCTACAGTGCCATTTAAAGTCTCTTTGATTTGCTTAGACAGATCTGGGGAGATGGACCAGCTTGTTGCACCAATCCAGACCCTTCTAGTAATATTTTGCATAGCTACCTCTTCCATTAAAGCAATAGCGTGCTGTACTCTGGTGTTGACAACAATCACATTAACAGATGACATCTTGATGACCTCAATAATCTGCAGAACTCTTTTCCTATAATTATCCATGGGGATAAATTCTATGAAAGCTACGCATCCACCAGAATGGAAGATCTCTGATTTTAGTCGCTGGATACCTGCTATGTTGTGGACGTTGTCAGTGCCAATAATCCCTATCCAAGTCCATCCAAAGTGCATCAACAACCTTGACATGGCAAAAGCTTGGAAGTTGTCATTAGGGACTGTTCTGAAGAATGAGGGAAACTGGAATTTATTGCTCATGAGGTAATATGATAAACCATAGCTGATCTAAAGGAAAAAGGCATCCTAAATCAGGCATGTTTTTGTTTGCTTTAAAGAATGATGTTTATTTACTATACTTTGAAGGGAGCTAAGTAATTTTACGAAAACAAAGCTGCTGTCACACACCATGATGAAAGGAGAAGAACACTGTCCCATCCCATTGGCTTAGCAGTAGCAAATTTGCAATCTGAGTTTAGGAGTGAATTAACCAATAAGGCACACCAGAGTGGGTGTCATGCTGAGATAATGCCATGTCATGGATGATATATGAGGTATAAGGCCACATGCTGAGTCCTTTCAACTACCCAAGAAGTGACATCATCCCAGTGAACCACAACATGAAGGGCTTTGTTGTGATTTTAAATATGGATCCATTTATGAGTTCATTACAATAAGTAGGCTGTTTTGTGGGTACTATTTTCACCTGTGATGCTGTGGTGGAATAACATCATATGCACAATTTTCTAAGGTGCAGTTTGATTGGCGCATGCTGTACCAAGCCACCGCTTACAGCAAACCTGGGTGTGCCAGGGACCCTGTGCCTGATTTTATAAAAAGCAGGGCCCAGAACTAACTCTGTGAGTTTGACGCAAGCTGACAGTTTCACCGATGAAATGGTGCAGTGGAGGGGAATGCAGGAAGCCACAGGACAGACTTGTGACAGCAGCAGCCAGTGACTGCAATCTGCTGACCAGTTGCACTGGTGGCTGGCTGGTCATCCGGGGCATGCCCTAGCTTATGGGGGGAACAGGTCAGGCAGGGTGTGTGTGACAACTACCCCCAAGTGGGCAAGGGCAGGAAAAGTGCAGGTCAAGGTGGGGGGTAGACACACCAGTGCCACTATGGGGAGGGGGAACAGACTGCCAGCCACTCCAATGGTGGTTGGACAGGTATCAAGGGCTGTCTGGGTACCTTCCCTGGGGGGACACAGGGTCATCTCCCATCTATAAAGGGTTGCAGCAGTGATGTACAGCAGCTTAGACCAGCTCCAGACTGATCCAACTGCAGGGTCCATGCACCCCTTGGGGGAGGGGGCTAGCAAAATCCTAATGTAGTGGATATTGCAGCCCTGCCATAATGCAAGCCCCCTTCTGCCACAGCGTACTAGTGTGACCATCGCAGGGATGGTGAAAGCTGGGTTGGCTCAGGTGGTCCCAGCATGGCTCAGGCTGTGTTCAAAATGGGAACTGGTTCAAGGTACAGAGCAAGGTACCCCTTACACCATTTCTCCTTGATGCAAGCCCCCTTGCACCAGTCCTGACCTTTTAAAATTGAGTCCCATGAGTGAAAATTGCTTTCCACCAATCATTTCAATGAAAAAATAGATAGCCCCAAAAACAGCAGTGCATCTAGGGGTAACAAAATACAGTCACATAGAAAGAAAAAAAACCTGCACTTGGTTATGATACCAGAAAAGCTGCTTCGCTCCAATATGCAGGTGAAATCAGCAGTTTATTATAATATAGTTAAAAGAATTACAGTGCATTTCTCAGCAGAAGTACAAAACACCTCACAGGAATAAAAGGAACTCCCAAATGCCGTTTCACACCCCTGAGGGTACTTTATCAAGAGTAAAGTATCTGCAGAGCTGTGAAATGGAGTTGGGGAGTCCCTTTTATCCCTATGGGTATGGGGTATTTTGCACTTCTGCTGAGAAATGCACTGTAATTCTTCTAAATATCTTATAAAAAACTTTCCTGATTTAACTGCCATATTAGAGTGAAGCACCTTCTCTGGTATTGTAAGCAAGTGTGGGTTTTTTCTTTCTCCATTTTCTCTAAGCTTTCAGCATTGTTTCTATCCATTTTATAATTAAGCAATAGTACATGACAGGGAGTGCTGCATCATAGGAGACTGGCACACCTCAGGTGCGTTGTGAGGCACAAGGTGAAGCTGAGTATCCTATGCACCCAAGAAGTGACACTATCTTTTGATAAAATGTGTCCTAGTGTATATTATTGTGATTATGAACTGGATCAATTTGTGCATTAAGAAAAAATGAAAACAAAAAAAAAACCTATAAAGAACAGTTGTAAAAGTACTTAGGGCAGAGTACTATGAAGTCAAGTTAAAAAAAAAAGTTTGGCAGGAGCTTTTTTCTACCTCTACTTTTATGGCTCAATATCAGCATGAGTAGAGAATACTGTCAACCAGTGAGCTTCCAGTATTTCTGCTATCTAGTTCATAATAAGGATTATGTCAGCCTGACAGCTCATAGTTGCGAGGATGCTGCCAGTGGCAAAATCCCAGGCCAGGGAAGGAGGCAACAAGTTCTCTCCCACAGCAGCCATTATAATTAGCAAGGGAGATTGTTTGGACACATATGTTTCCTCTGCCTTCTTCATAGGATCACTTTATATACTTGAGTGTGACAAATGTGGGTGGATGAAGCTAAATGAGGAACAAATGAATGGAATTCACTCATTGCACTCCATCTATAATTCCCCAAAAGGCCTCTAATTTTTTTGAAGCAGATGGCAAAGGCAGTTGTAGACAGGAAGTTCCCCAGCAGCACACTGTACCTTCTCAAGCCATGTGGAATGGCAAAAGAGACAAAGTTGAGGTAAAACAGCATCACCACATGATCTCTGAAGCTTCACAAGACCGGGGTCCCAAGGAAAGCTGGCAGGTGGTCAAGCCAAAATGGCCCAGCACAAGGGGCAGAGATTGTAAACTCAGAGAGGAAAGTCTAGAGCACCAGGACAGCTCCAGAAGGCATGGCTCCATGCATTCTACTCCAGAATCAAGCCCCAACTACTCAGATGTCAAACCTCCCAGAAAAGTGTCCATAGAGCCAGCCCAGGTATCCGTCTCACAAGGACTTGTACTGGACGACAGAGAAGACAATGCCTAGATGGACATTGTGTTTCTGAGCTGTGCCAGCATTGTGGAGCACACTGAACTGAGAGATAATAAGAAGATGCTTAGCATGTCTATATCCCCACACTCCAACATGGTGGAATGCTGAGCTGTACTAATAAGTTAGATGAACTAAAGCAATGATTGTTTTATTCATACAGGTAGATTACTTGCTTTAATTTACTTCTCCCCTCCAAAGGGGTACTTTTCTCCCCCCTCTCAACCCACACCTAGGTCACTGGCAGCTTGGGCTGTGCTTGGGCCAAATAGTACCACGAATAGTAGGCTTCCTGAATATTCAGATGCATTTTCTGAATAGTTCACTATTCGGCCATTATTCAGAAACTACTATTCGGTGAGATTTCCAAGTCTCGCAGAGCTTTGTTGGCCAATCGAAAACTGTTTCTTGAGCTCAAAGGCAAGCACACCATGTGACTTCCTCACTCTGAGCTGGTAGAAGACAGGAGACAGTGGTTTCTGAGAGCTGCTCTGCAGTACTTTTGAGACCTTAAACTCGCCAAAAAAGAAACAGATTTTTGCTTCTCAGGCTTTTTTGGGTCAGTATAGTTTTTTGGATCAGTGTCCAAAAAGCTATGTTTGGCTTTCTGACAGGTATTTTGTCCTTATTGCTGTACTCAGTTACAAGGACTAGGAGGGCTGTCTGTTAACACCCCTTCTCTGATGCTGTCTGACATAGCTCCAGTGTGATTTTTTTTTGTGAAGCATATTTTATTTTTGTGTTTTTTTGTTTTTTTTGCTGTTGTCGGGTTCCAGGCTTGGTTCCCTGCCTGACTGATGAGGGTGTCTGCTAACTCCCCCTCCTGCAGGTCACTGCTTATGATTTGCTGTATATGTGCATAATATTTGCTTTTGTGAGGTTTCACCCTGCATGTGCATGTGTAATATACTTTTTTCATGAGGCAGGGCCATATTTGTGCACAGCTGTGTGCACACAGATTTTGAAATAAACTTCTTCAGTTCTAAGCCAGTCGGGCTCGACTCATTAAATTACTATTGTTAGTCCTCTGGTTCTGGGGATAGATCCCTGTACACATGAGGACTGTGTTGACTGACTCCCCCCTCCCCCAACTTCTATAGCCCACTGCACACAATTAACCTGTTCTTGTGAACCCCCCCGCAAGTCTGTGCCTTGTGTGTGCACAGCTGTGCACATGCATTTTTTTGTTTGTTTGTTGTTGTTTTGCTAATTAAACCATTGCACTTAGTGGGAAATACCTGTCTCACTGAGTTGACTGTTTGGCATATGTCTGTTCCTTGCATGGCTCCAGGTTTGACTAAATAGGTTGCCCTTTTCTTCGTCTTCCTTCTTAGTAGCACTGTTTTTCTTTACTGCTACTTTTTTGTGGTGCAGCATAACTGGGAACGGTGGGTGTATTACTGTAGTTCCACAAGCACTAAGTAAAGCATCACACACACAGGTACCACGTAGTAACAGTTTGTGTTTTACACAGTAACCGCTAGTGACCTGATCCATCACGTCTTTAGCAATCTTGCAAACATGCTTGGTCCAGCCCCAGCAAAGCATCAGCAACCGCTAGCCCCAAGTGGTAAGGGACAAGATGACAGACCCACATACATACTGCACATCCAGGCAATTACTCCTAGTGTTGTCCCTGGGCTGCCAAAACCCCAAACAATCTATGTAGAACAAAGGAAACACTCGGGGGGGGGGGTTAAAAAAATACATTTAAGAGCAGTGGAGCATAAAGTTGCCAATACATTTGTTTGTGCTAAGGAAGGAGGATGCCAATAGAGTCCTGGTGCTTTGCCAGAACCTGGTCTTTGTCAGGGTGCGTGTCAGGAATGTACAAACACACTATGAATATACAGTCCTTAAAGAAACACACACTATAAATAAGTGAAGTTAAAATGAATGAGTCTGAGATGCCCTTGCAACAAAACAATCCACAACTAACATACCCAAGGATAAAACACTGCATCAAGATGATAAAACTTAGTTCATACTGTGGTGCCAGACAGGGCGCAATGCAGTATCTTGCAAAATTACTGCAAAATGCTGCAGTATGCTGCAAGGAGCAGTGTAATTTCATGGCAATTAAGCCCTCCAGTCATCCAATATTTTGTGGTATGTCATTTACTGCAAAGTATTGAAATGCATCTTGTCTTGCTCCAATGTATATTATTGATTCATAATACAATTCCAGATAAGGTGGTGAGATAGACTACATAGTCAATGACATACAGGTGTCTCTCTTCATTCAGCGGGCTCAAATATTGTTCTCCCCAAGCAAGCCTTTTAGTTCTTGCAGCACTGGTAATAATACTACTGCTACTAATACATTAGCAGTACTACTACTACAAGTGTCACCACCTGTTCCATCTGTACGTTCGCTGTCACATCCTGTTGTGCAGTAGTGGGGGGGGCATTAGAGCATACATGCTTTGTGCAGGAAGTAGCAGACACCACCACCACCAGTGTTCCCACTGCCACCACTATGGCTGCTACATCCACAGCCAGTGTGCTTCCCACCACCACTGGTGCCATTCTTGCAGCAGCCACCCTTTCAGTTGTCACCACTACTGCAGCCACTGCTACCACTATTCCTATGCCCATGGCCAATGCACCTTCTACCATGTGTCTGTGACCATGAACACCCTCTAGTGCTGACCCAATGCAATGCTTGATATCATTTTCAGAGTGCTGGGTGTGTGTGGTGTGGTGGATCAAGTGTGCCACGTGAAGCCTGTGTTGCATTAGTGAGAGCTCTGTGCTGGTGGTTGAAGTGTCATTGAGGTGTATATGGTATACCAGGTTCAATGGGCGATTAATGGTGTTGCTGAAGTGCTTTTTTAAACTTTCCTTAAATAAACACCTTTTCTGACCAAATACTAAATACCAAATACTTGGGACCCGAATACCGAATATTCAGCCTAAAATCTGGGAAAAAGGTATTTGCACAGCCCTACTGGCAGCATGGGAACAGCGGATATCCAAGTTAACAGTTTCACACTTCATCACCTTTGCTGTTAAGGTAGGTGCTGTTTTGAAATGTGTTGATGTGAGACTGAGGATGGGGGGGTCTTTCCAACTCCTTCTAATTCAACGTTAATGTACTGAGCGGGAAAGAATAGGGAATGGTCATAGAAGGGAACATGAGACTATTTTATCTTCCCAAGCTAGCATGATGTGCTGATGGGCATGGTTTGTTTTCATGTTCATGAAGGTAAACAATCTTCCCTGCTGCACTTCCTCACTCGTGAGCATGTAAAAGACTGTCTCTCATTCAGAAAGAATATCTTTATCACTCTGAACCAGTGGAGTAACCATGCATACTTATTGTACGCACATGCGTCCAAAAAAAATCCAGGAAAAACAATTTTTTTTATTTTTTACATTTTTTCCCATGCTTGTCTAGATTCCGAACCCTAGTCCTCCAGTACTTGATGCCGGGTTGGTGGGTGGCTTATTCCCATCCCAGCCAATTCCAATTCCTCTCCTCAAACATGCTGGCATAGAGCAGAGCAATTGGACAGTTTTTGTCCATGTGTTTTTGCTCTGCCAACCACTTGCTGTATTTTTTTCCCGCTGCTAGTGCAAGATCGACTGTGTTCCTGTGGCCCAGCCTGAGCCAAGCAGACCAGGCAGGCTTGATTGTTGTCAGAGTTTGACAAACAGGAGTCGCTGCTCACCAGCCCAGGACTCATGGTCGATTTGACTCAGCTGAGTCTGAGGAGGAGGAGGAGGACATCTTTGTTCATCTGATCCATTTGTCCTCTTCTTGTCTGGTCCATGGTTGCGTCGTCATCGCGACATGAAGAATCGGTAAAGGTCAACTTAAGGAGGGCAAGTGGCAGAACTTCCAAGCAGCTGAGAAGGTGAAGCAGAGCTCCCTATTGCCTACTACTCTATGGGCGGTAGTGCGGTATGGTTAAACAAGGTAGGCTGCCTCCTGTTCTGCCCACCGTTTTGTGTTTCCTCCGGCTTTGTCTTTGGGGGGGGGAGTGGAGTGGATCTCCGTTGAAGACAGAGCAGGTACTGACTGCAGTGTACAGCAACAACTGGGAAGGACCTGAGGCTTAAGATAATGCAGTGTACAGCAATAACTGGGAAAGACTGGGGCTTAAGATAAATCAACGGGGAAGTTCGGGACATCATTGAATGTCGATGAGCCATGATGCTGTTTCTCATGTATTATTTGTCTCAAAATTGTAAATAAGTTATGTAACTTTTGAGCAGATCTATACTGGGAAACAAACTTGGGATGTCCATGGAACCTAATATAGGGTTGGTCAATCTGTCCTTTCATTGGGTTCACTTACACTCAGGTAACTGAAAACTGCAGGTGTGGGGTAAGCAACGTCACAAAATCATTTTCACACATCCTTAGGGGAGTCACATAGACTAAAAAAATGGTAAAAGCTCTCACATTCGATAAACTAACTGAGTTGGTGGTGGTGGTGTGTGTGTGTGTGTGTGTGTGTGTGTGTGTGTGTGTGGGGTGGGGCACAGGGGACTTGGACCCATAGCCATATTTGTCAACTGTCCTTGATTACCAGGGAAGTCTCTCGTTTTACCTCTCAAAATTGCTCTGTCCCTTATCTGTCTGTCATGGAAAAAGTAACGTACAAACAGAATGGTCTGTAAATTTAGACTTGAAAGCAGACATTAATACTATTCTAAGATGCAAAAATATAAAACTAAACTTTGCAAAAGTAAACCTAATGGTTTATAGTTAGTTCTGAGCTTTTATCTCCGTGTTTGAGGATGTGCATTTGTATGAGAGTCAGTGTCCTTCACTGTCCATCATTTTGAGTGTCCCTGTTCCTCATTTCCATGACAGAAGGTTGAGAGGTATGTCCATTGCTCCAATGTGAACTGCAGTGTGTTAGTTTGGGGGGCACACTCGCAAGTTTTGCCAGCCCAGCCAATAGTTGCCAAACCAAAAGGTGGGTGGTACTTAGGGCACAGGATATAAACTCCAGCTGGGCCCCATTCTCCATCAGTCGTGCAGAAGCTCCCATACAGCACACCATCAGCACATCTTATTCAGCAGTTCAGGTGGGACTCGAGCATGGAAACACTCAGACCCCTTCCATTTCAATTATAACTGCAGTCTGGCAGCTCTTAATGAGACAGTACACAGGGCTTTACAGGCACTTTCCAGCATACTTTTGACTGATTAGACCACAGGACACCCACCTGGCAGTCAACATTAGGTAAGCTCACAGAAGATTTTTGGAAACCCCCATTTGTAGGGGGGTTACACAAGCAAGAGCAATTCTTGAAGCTGAGCCTGCCTCTATCCATACTGCCCCTCTGCTTATGATTGGTTTGGCTGTATCTACTGGTAATTTCATACTTTCATAGCATTAAATAAAGCAAACAGTATGAAATTCTGCTTTAAATGCCCAGTGTACTATGGAGGCAGCTCAATTGCCAGGTAGTACACAATACATAGCAGAGCATCTGCCCTGATTTCTTAATGATTAAATGAGGGAAAACACTCTGAAATAATATATAGAACAGTTTAGATCAGATGGCAGCACCTACTGGAAATGATAAAGTACATTTCAGCTGGTCTTTTCTGGACAAATGAACTGCACAAATAGGTGCAGGCAGGACCTGACAGAAAATGGAATCTTGCATCTGAGCTGGGCAATTCAAAGTTTCTGGTTTGTGCATTGTGTGGTGTCATATGCTCTAGGATAAATTCTAAATGATTAACTGCTGTTTATACCCAACCTCTCCCCTTCCCCCTCTGTTCTTATATCCCAGCAATTACCAACTGTAGAGGACAAGGTCTGAAAAAAAAATTACACAGTTTATCAGGAACATTCCTGTCCAGGATAGGAGTGTTCCTGATAAATTATTATTTTTTTTTAATTTAGATTTCCCAGTCATGTCTCAGCCAGCTGGTCAGTTTTGGGGAGGGAGAAACATTTTTTTGTGAGGCAGCTTGACAGGAAACCAAACTTACACCAGTTGGATGCTTTGTTGCTGAATCTTGTGTCAGTACAGTACTGCTGAGCTGCTGATGTGTTCAGCCACTGATGGGTGCCAGACCCAGACAGTGCCTCAAGCACTTGGCTTTTCAGCGAAGTCATGTAATTCCTCATGAAATGCCCTAGATCTTGCTTGTTATTGTTTAAGTAGTGTTCTTTTGTAGTTTAAACTTTTATTGTTAGGCTGTGACATGGCAGAAAGTAAGCTGATCCTCAGGATTTTGCCTATTCTTGTTTTCTAACATTTTCTTAGGGTTGATTTACAAGAATACATGCTAGATTTTCATTTTACTGTTCAGCATAGAGTGTTGCTCCTATTGATTTCCTCCTGAACAAAAAGACATAAGTATGTTTTCCTGTTATAATTTACCAAAATTAAAAAGTTTTGCTTTCTCTGCAGCTGCACAAAGGTGGCAACAAAAGTGATGACCCTAGCAACAGAGAAGTTAGTCATTTTGGTAGTGATATCTGTTGCTTGCAATGAGTCAGAGAAATCTTTAAAAGCAGCCAGAAAGTTTCAAAATGACCCTCAAAATGCACCAGAATGCATCTAAAATCTAGGCGGCCCCCAGATCCCCTACCTATTGTTTTTGTCTTTTTTGAGACAACCAGGACTTTTATCAGCGTTTGCCCCCCCATCAAAAAAGCTAACTACACCCCTGTTTTTTGTCCATGTCTTTCTTTGCTCCACCAACTAGTTACTGCAATTTTTCTCACTGGCTGCTACCTCACTCACAGCAGGACTAGTATAGTCCCACCATGACTATCCCTGAAAGTCAAATCACCATTTTGCTGTCTTGAGTCAGGTGAGAGAGAGAGAGTGTGGACCTGGAGAGGATGGAGAGCCACTGGTTTGAGTCCCACACACTTTGTGTCTCTTCTGGCTCCGCAACAGTCACCGATGTAAGACCCTCTTTTTTTCAGCTCCAACGGTCTGACCCCAGGCTCCTGAGCACTGCGTGGTCACTGAATTCAGTACTGGTCATGGAAGTACTGTATGTGGCTGCGCTGCAAGGGTGGCTTAATCAGTAGTAGGTGCCAAATCAAACTATGCAGCCACTAGTGGCCAGAACAGTGGGGCTGGTATGTAAAAAGGCTATGGTACAAGGATATTGTATACTCCCACATTTGGCCCCAAAATGCACCAGAAAGCATTAAAAATGCCAACATTTTCTGGGGACCTAAGCGGCACCCAGACCCCCAGCCAGTTGGGTGGAGTCATTGACTTGTGTGTACACTTTTTAAAAGGCTGGTTACTCCACTGCTCTGAACTCTGGTGATTGTGGGGCCACTTGATTTAGGGTTGCCACCTCGGGGGGGGGGCAGGCAATAGTACTTTGGATGAGGAATGGCTGTCTCTTATTGTTTTAATTCTGGAGGGGGCTTCAAACATGGCACTCAGGAAAGCAGTGAACCTGGTTCTAAGTGCCTAAGAATAACAACTGGGCACCTGGAATTTAGGAAGAATCTACCCTTGGATTGTTGTGAGCATCGGTTTGAGCCATGACACAGTGTTCACAATAACATCTTCAAGGTTAGAAAGAACTGGAAGGGGACAGGATCAGTTGTGTTCCAGGACAGTAGCTGCTGCTGTTGTTTTCACAGGGTTCTTGTGGATTTTACTTGGTAGGTTAGTTCTTTTCTTTCTTACTTCTAAGGGGCTAGCAGGGTATTGTTTTTGGGGCTGCTGGATGTTTGAAAACTGATTTGGTAGCTGTAAGTGGGGCTCATTTTGTCGATGTTTCACTGTGTAACAGGCTGCGCTGGTAGAGGCCTATTTCTTCTGATTTAAAACCTATTTGGTGGGATTTGCTTGGGCCTGGTTCTTTGGCTGCTGGGCTTGGAGGGAGACACAAGGCTGATACACTCTTTCTCGAGTCAGGTGTCTGCCTCATACCCGCCTCCCCACCCCTCCCTCCCCAGAAGTCTGCGAATTTATAGGGGAACACCTGCCCTGCAATTGGAGGAAAAGGCTGCAGGTGCAGCTCATGTAGTTCTAGCCACTGGGGGTTGGATTTAAAGGCTGGGAGAGAGGAGCTTAGGGAGTTGTTCATTTCCCTTATAAGTTTAATGTGTTGTACTGCACCTAGTAACAGGGTTACTGGTGTACAGTGGGACTGTCTCTAAGATTAGTGGGTGACCAGATTAGGCAGTAGGGTGTATCTTGGACTAGGGGGGAACCTGGTGGCTCACCCAAGGAAACCTATTTGGAAGGGGATGGAACCACACGTCATTAGGGCCAGCATCTTTGGGAGGGTGGTGGGTCACACAGGGTGAGGAGCAGCCATGATACTGGACTGGGCTTGGAAGTTCGGTGGTTGCCCAGTGTGCTACCAGCTAGCACATCTTATGGAGGAGGTTGCAGGGATTAGGAGAAAGCTGGGGGAAGGGGGGTGGTATGGTTGGGGAAGGGGCTGGGAATCTCCCACGGGGTTGCACCAAGCACTGGGGGTGGGGGCATAGGGAAAGGAGTGCAGGAGAATACTCAGAGGTCACATAGGGACCCTGGCAGAGGGGGTCCAAAAGGACACTACCAAGGAAGCAGGCAGGTAACTGGGGACCCTCACAAAGGAGGGATGGAGGGACAACATTCTCAGGGAAGTAGGCAGATGGCCAGGACTGGACAGAAGGAAGCAAGGCAGGGAGGTGGATCAGACCTTACACTCAATAACCGCTTCCATTCTTCTTCTGCTCGAGGATGAGGGGGTGATGTAGCCACCAGGGGTGGTTAGAGATGGAAAGGGAGTGGGAGGCAGGAGGCAGGGGCCAGATAGCAGGAAGAACAGGGGGGGACCTGGAATGCAGGAGAATGGGGGGAGCAGTGAATCAGAGCAGGAGGGGCAGGGGGAAGAGGGAGGAAAGCGCAAGGAGAAGGACCAGTTGGGAAGAAAGGTAAAGGAGAAGGACCAGAAGTACAAGGAGGATTCAGTAAGGGGAGCTGAGGGTTTAGGCCAGGGGAGCACGACGAGCAAGGAGGAACTAAATGGAGACAGGAAGGAAGGGAGGATGAGCCAGGCTAGTTTAGCAGATGGGGGAGAAGGACCAGTTGTAAGCAGTGAGGGGGAATTAGGCACAGAAGGATACTCAGGAGGAGGAGAGGCATAGGATTGGAGGGAGGGGGTGGCCATGGTAAATAAGGAGGGGTGGCATGTGGCACCCAGATAGGGGAGGAACAAGGAGCCGGCTGGGTGGAGGGGCCAGTAGAAAGGATGAGGACATGGAAAGGGGGAATGGAGGAAAGGAGTGGTCGAGTGCTCCTGCTGGGGATTCTATGATCAGGGTATCAAATGGGATAGGGAGGAAGCCTGGCCAGTTAGAACAAGATGCTTCCCTGGACTAACGGTGCACAGGCTAAGCACGAGGTATATCAGCTGGCAAAGGATTGTGGGGTTCCCCTGACATACTGGTCCACCTGGGTACAAATGACATTGAGGGAAATAGTGAATAGAGATACAGGCAAGATTCAGAGACCCAGGTCTGTCATGACATAGGATGCACAGTTTCCTTCTCAGAAATTCTGCCAGTGCCAAGGGCTAGTGGGGAAACATAAAGGAAGATTAGGGAGATAAACCAGTGGCTCAGGGGAGTGTGTGAGGCCAGACGGTATGGGTTGATGGGGATTGGGGAGACCTGGGAGGATAAGGAGCTGTATACTGAGATAGACTACATCTTAATTTGGAGGAGAGGAATCCTTAAGTTGAAAATAGAGGGTCATTGGTGAAAGTGGGTTTAAACTTGTGAAGGGGGCGGATGGGAGAAAAGGCTGTCAAGGGGTGCCGATAAGGAGGGACTCTGTTCCACCCTCCTGGGGACCAGGAGGATTGCAGGAAAAGGCCGACTGGCAAAAGTGCAGACCAGGGGAAACAGAACTCCATGGGAACACGAGCAGGGAAATGGAACTATAGGGAAAGGGTGGAAGGTAGTCCTGCTAAATGCCAGGAGCTTGGGCAATAAAATGCCTGAGCTCCAGGTGATGCTAACTGAGGGAGTAGTGGATGTGGCAGCGGTCACTGAGACTTGGGCCAGTGCAGGACATGACTGGGACCTGAACCTGGAGGGTTACACTATGATCAGGAAGGACAAGGGGGAGGGAAGGGAGGAGGGGTAGCAATGATAGTCAAAAACTGCATTGGCATAGGGGGAGTAGAGGAGGCGGAGGGAACCGTGGAGGCGATTTGGGTCACCTTGATAACAAGGGGGGGCAAGAGAGTAAAAATAGGAGTGGTGTATAGACCCCCTGCCCTGGCGGAGGAGCTGGAGGACAGTCTGGTGGCAGATGTTGGGAGACACTGCAGACTGGGCAGAGGAACAGTGGTGGTGTTGGGGGACTTAAACATGCCAGGAACAGACTGGGAGACTATGACATCCTCTGTGACCAGGAAACAGAGGTTGTTGGATGTCTTTCAAGATGGATTCCCTAACTCAGCAGGTGAGGGAACCGACCAGGGACCTTGGTACTGGATGTGGTCTGGCAGACAGTGACCAGATTGGGGGGCCTGAAGGTAAGGGACCCATTGGCGGGAGTGACCATGCCACGGTCTGGTTCTGCCTGGACCTAGGAGGGGTAGAAGGCTGCACAAAGCCGGAGTAACCGACTTCAGGGGCGGATTTTAAGGAAATGGGAAGGATCCTTAAGGAGCATTTGGATGGGATTGGGTCAGACATGGACGCTGATAGTAGGTGGGAAATCATCAGGAGAGGGGTGCAGGATGCTACCAGCACCTGTGCAAGAGTAAGGCAATGCGGTAGGGGCCCAAAAAACCTGCTGGTGGACCAGGAGGTCCTGGGAGGTAGTCTTGAGGAAAAGCAGCCTATAAGCAATTCAAGTGCTCAAGGAGTGAAAGGGATCGGAGGGGAAGGGAGCTGATGGTAGAAGGGCCACTAGAGTGGTGGAGGGCTGCTAAGGCAAGGAAGGAGCAGAACTCAGCTAGGGAAATTAGGAGAGGGAACAAGGGATTCTTAGATACATTGGGAAAAAACGAAGGGTGAAGGGCAGATTAACAGGATTAAATCAGGGAGAGATGGGCACAAGACCGGGGAGCAGGCTGAGGTATTAAATGAGTACTTCACCTCAGTTTTCACCAGGGAAAATGGGGGCTGCATCATACACATGGAGGAGACAGAGATACTGAGGAGGGGGACCCCACCGATCGGGCGGGTCTGGGAGAGGGGAGGCATCACTGGCAGGTGGGGAGGGCTAAGCAGGAGAAGAGGTACTGGAAGTGGAAATCACAGCAGAGAGTGAGGAAGCCCTCAGCTCCCTTAAGATGGAGAAAGCACTGGCCAGATAAATTACATCCCAGAGTGCTGGAAGGAACTTATGGATGTCCCGTGCAAAACCCCTGGCAGAGCTTTTCACCATCTCTGAGGACAGGGTGGGTGCCCCTAAGACTGTAAGGTGGCACATATAGTGCCTATCCACAAGGGGGATCAAGGGAGGTGGCAGGAACCACAGGCCTGTCAGCCTGACATCGGTGGTGGGCAAGGTGATGGAGGGCATTGTCAAGTGAGAGGCTGGGGGACCTGGATAAGTCAGGGTGCCTGGACGATAGACAGCATGGATTCATCCTGGGGAAATCGGATCAGACAAACCTGGTGGAGTTCTATGACTGGGTGACAAGTGCCTTGGACCTGCAGACCAGTGGATGTCTCTTTCCAGACTTCAGCAAGGCATTTGACTCTGTTCCTCATGTGGGCCTGTTGGATAAGCTGGGAGAAATGGGGGTGGGGAACCAGATGATCAGATGGATAGGCAATTGGCTCCAGAACCGGACCCAGAGGGTCGTGAGTTGGTGGGATAGTCTCATCCCCAAGGAGGGTCATTAGTGGGGTCCCACAGGATCAGTCCTGGGCCCTTCTGTTCAACGCCCACGCCTCTGACATAAGGACAGGAATTAGGAGGAGATGAGCTCTTTGCAGATGACTCAAACTGGGGGTGGTGGTGGATGGGGAGGAGGGGAGAGGGCTCTCACAGGGGACCTGGAGGCTCTGGAAAGATGGTCTAGAAAGTGGAAGCTGAGGTTCAATGCAGGGAAATGCAAGGTACTCCACCTGGGGCCAGAAACCCAGGCCAAGTGTCACCCCTGGGGAATGCTACAAGTCTCGATGGCTGAGAGGACCTGGGGTGGTGGTGGATGTCAAGATGAACAACTTGAGACTAGTAGGAGGCAGCAGCCAAGGCCAACAGGATGCTGGGATGCATCGCTAGGGATCACTCCAGAAGAGGAGGAAGTGATACTCCTCTGTATAACTGCTTGGTGAGGCGCACCTTGAGTACTGCGTGCAGTTTTGGAGGTCACACTTAAAGAGGACATTAACCTCCTGGAGAGGTCCAGAGGAGGGCAACCAAAATGATTTGGGGCTTGGGGACAGGACCTATGAGGAGAGGCTCAAAGAGCTAAATATGTACACATTGGAAGAGAGAAGGGACCTGGGGACATGATTGAGGTCTCAGGTACATGAAGAGGGTAAATAGGGAGGAACAGTCAGGGTGTTTCGAAGAAAGGAGGAGGGGCCACTAGAGGGCATGGGTGGAAGCTGGAGGGGGAAGATTCAGGGAGAAAGGAGGAGGTGCTACTTCACTGAGAGGGTGGTGGAGCTATGGAATGCACTGCCTAGGGGCTGGTGGAGGCAGAGACAGTGGAGGGGTTCAAGAGGGGTGGGACAGGTACAGGGAAGGGTTCTGGAAGCAAAATCCAATGCAGCAAGAATATCCGGAGCTGGAAAGGGAGAAGCCAGAGAAAGCGAGGGGGACAGCAAGGTCAGCACCCAGTGTGGGGGCTGACCAAACAAGCAGACACGAAAGACCGTTAGGCCTATTCTGCTGGCATTTTAGTATGTTAGTATGTTACATTACTGGCTTTTAGGGAGGGGGAGTGTCACAACATCACTGTCGGGGGGATTGGGAGTCTTCAGGGCAAAGTAGCAATGTGACACGAGGAAAAAGAATGGTTACTAATGGCACTGGGTTCAACGGTTAGAGTGTATAATGACAGTTCACTGTGCGTGAGGTCTGCTCTTTCCCATGCAGTCACTCTAAGCTATCAATCAGTGATGTAATTAAATGTTTCATGAGGGAGAAGGATTTCCGTGTGGTGACTGCCTTGCAAGGGGGAGACAGTGTGCTGGTAGAGGAACACACAGATGTGAGAAACAGGGCAATGTTATCCAGCTCTCTACTTACGCAAAAGGTTGGAATGTTGTTCTTCCTCCAAAAAGAGTGAGGAGGCTCCTTGAGGGATGAATTGCTGAACAGAGTGCAGAGTGTTACACTGCGTATTTTTCTCAGGGCTGGGGGGACGGCTTGAGTTTGATGGGCAGTGGGGATTCTTCTCACTAGACATTACTCTTCACAGGCGGGGATGGTTGGCGGACATGGGGAGAGGAGTGGGACTGCCATATTGAGGAACACTTTGGAGGTGGAGGCAGAATCCATAAGTATGGAGCAATGTTTACATTTTCTGGGAGCTGGCCTTAGATTCTCTTATAAGAAAGTCTGAATGGGATGGAGTAGCTATACATAGTAAACCTGCTGTGTCATTATTATTTCCCCTTTTTGGATGTGGTAAATCTGGATTCCTCTGATGTATGGGGAGCTCAAGGAGTGGGGCAAGCCCAAGGTCTGAGGCGTGAAGGGTATCCAGCTCAGTCGAAGAGTTGGTAGCACATGGATTATGCACAATGCGGTTCCAAGGCTCAGAGACAATTGACTTGTTTCTATCCCTTCCTGTTTCCTACAGGGAGAGTTTATGCTCCAAGACGGTGTTCTATGAATGGTTCTGTATGGTAATTCCAATATTACTGATGAAATATACCCACACACTCTACCCTGCAGCTATTACTTGCCTGGCCCAAGATTGACTTGTGTGGAACTGAGGGGAACTCCACAGGTGGCAATAACCCTCTGGGTTTACTCTGCTTCCCCCACATTGCCAGACCTCTGTGCAAACAATGAAACAATTCCCAGCAGCAGCCACTACCACCCAAGGGGAGGGGAGGGTGATCAAGTATGGGGTTGGGAGGAAGTCCTAAGGCTCAGTAATTCTCCAAGCTCCAAATGGCAGTTCTGTCTGATGTTTACCATGGCTGATGACAGGCTTGAGAAGTGTCCAGAGCAGGGCATACAAAGTGAGAAGATGGGGTGGGCTTATAGCTTTCCAAGGAGGGAGGCAAGCAAGGGAGTAGGTGATGGGGTACCATGCCTCTGAGGGATCTGCCCCCTTAGGCAGCCAAGAGATCAATCAGCATAAAATGGTCTGTATATAAAGCAATCACAAATACTCAAATTTGGTTTATAGCTCAAAAGGGATAATAGGACAAATTATTTGACGCCTTAGCGTCACAACAACAAGAACTAAAAGCAATATAGTTTATGGGCTAGGTATTTGTAGAGACATGGTGTCTTTCTACTTTTAGGCTGCCTATCCACTCCACTTCCATCCTCTGTCCTATATCTCCTCTCTGCTCCTATTCATTTTTTGGGTTATGTTGCATGGACTAGAGGGATCAGAACTCCTGTGATAAGGTAAGATTTATGGTGCCCTTTTGTCCATACTCCATCAGTCTTCATCAAAACAGGGTAATGGTATTACTTAAATGTGTTTCATGGAATGTCCTGGGGTTAATCTCACAATAAAGAGGTAAAATATCTTAGATATGTTAAAGAGGTTGGGGTGTGACATTGTTATGTTGCAGGAGACACATCTTCTGAAAGCAGAGATAGCCAAAATATGCACTTACCTAGGTTTCTCAGATTGCAGTTGCCGGTTTGTGCAGCAAAACATGTCTTCGATTGCAAAGGGAATCTTCCTCCTGGGGCCTGTTCCTATGAGTTAGGGAGTTTGGGGGGGGTGTAATGGGGCGTGGGGTGGTGATTGCTGGAGTGGGGAAGTGAGAATGGGGTGGTGGGTCACATCAGCAAGGGACCATTTTCTTTTACAGCTTTAAATTAAACATGCACTCATGCATGCACATACACATATACCCTGAGGGATGGTTTTCTGTCTTACAGGTTCAAATACTGCCCCACGGAACACCGAAGGTGCCCAGCAGCCACACACACACACACACACACACACACAAGGCTGCTCTCATACAACTGCCCATCCCACCCCACAGAGCACTGGAGGCACCCAACAGCCACACACACAAGGCTGCTCTCATACAACCGCCCCTCCTGCCCCACAGACCTCCAGAGGTGCCCAGCAGCACACACACACAAGGCTGCACTCATACAACCACCCTTCCCACCCCACAGAGCACTAGTGGTACCCAGCAGCCACAGAGACTTGGTTGCACTCATACAATCGCCCCTCCCACCCCACAGAGCAGCTGAGGCACCTGGCAGCCACACACATGAGGTAGAGAGACAGAGAGTGTACCTGGATGTCAGCTAAACTGTTGAAATTGATTTTTGACTGTGGCTGAAACTGTTTCAGGAGTCCTATGTTTTAGAAGTCTTGTACCTTTACTTTAATTCACCATTAATGCTGTTTATGGTTTAGAGCAGTGTTAAAAGCTGTAGCAGTTTTCTGTTACCATGCTAGAGTTTTGGAGCGTCTATTTTAGTGTGCTGTGCAGATCATTATCTGAGGGTCACTCTATAGTTAACGCAGTGCAGCTGAGTGGATCCTTGAATTTGCTGCTTCTGCGTCGTTAGTGTTTGATGTTGCTGCTACTGAAGTGTGCCTCCCGCACTGCGCATGCACTGCTCGCATCCAAGTTCAGGCTCAGCTTCCCCCTTGTCTCCATTCCCACCCTGACCCCACTCTTATGTTGCTGACCTTTTAATCCCTTTTGTGTTAACCTGGATGTCATCTCCCTCTCTCTAAGGACTGCTCTCATACAACCACCCCTCCTGTCCCACAGAGCACTGGAGGCATCCAGTAGCCTCACACACACTGTAGAGTGACAGAGAGTGTACCTGTGTTAGCACTGTCACCGCTATCATGGTGACTGCCCCACACACTCTCCCTCCCAACCCCATCCCATCCAATCCCATCTCATCTACATTTATAGGTAGCTTAGTTCACATGACTGATCACATGACCAGCCACTCTTGGAACTACCTCTCTACTTTTCATTCTGCACTTTATATCCCTTGGCCACTAGGAGTCGCTACTCCTAACAGTTCCTCACTACATCCCTAACATAAATAACCACAACAGTACAAGTTTAGTGCTCCTCACCTATTCTATCCCTCTCAAACCAGCCCCACTCCCAATGTCCCCCCCGCCCCATCTATGACCTGGGATTCAAATCCCCGACCCTACGCACCAGAGTCAGTAACCCTAACCACTAAGCTATGCAAGCAGGAACAATTTGTTTTATCTCCGTCTGTCCTATTAATCTCTCAGGCACCCCACATACAGAATTGCTTAAGGGGCGTTGCCACCCTTTTTCCCTTCCATGGTTATTAGTATTCCTTGGTGCTGTATGCAGCACTATGTGAGACTACCCAGTCACCCTCCCCAGCCAAACCCCCCACCCAAAACCAACACCCCTAGTCACCCTCCCTAGCCAACCCCCCCCACCCAAATCTAGTCTGGTCTTTATTTTGTTCCTTGGGGAAACAATTGACCCATTCTTGCCTCCCTGTCATTGAGTAGAAGTGATTGCACCCAACCTCACCTCCCTCCCCCTCCCTCCTGACATTGGTCTGTCCCATCATAAACCCCAACACCACTCTCCAAACTTTTCTGAATTTCAGAAGCCCTATCTGTGCACACTGAACCTCTTGGAGCCCCACACCCTGCTCCACAGCTATCTGTTAACCATTGTAGCCCTTAAATGCATAACCTCCTTAGTCCTGCTGATAGTTGTTATAGCATCTACAAGTCCAGAAAACTGCCAACTTAATAGCAATTACCCCCCCGACAAATCCATTATAATTCCAGGACCTGGTACAATGAGCTGTCAAACTGACAACAACCTCAGACCTACTAACCTTCACAGCTGCTTGGTCTGATTTTTTAACTGTTCTACCTGATCCCTTCTATCCTGGCTCACAATGTTACTGTGCAAAAAAGGGTGTACTGGCTAGTAGTTGAAAAATGCTGGCCACTCTTAAACTGCTAATAGACTTTCTGCTGAGGATGACCCTAATGCTTCTTCTCCTATCAGGGAACATTCACCTTAACCCTGGCCCAGTGCAACCAATGCACTGCCACAAAGAAAACCAGTGGAACCTTAAAATTGTCATCCATCAACATTTGATGATCTCCATATGTGGGTAATCCAGCACAGACCTGATATGCTATCTGTGATGGAGGCCTGGCTTACACCAAAGGTCACAGACATAGCTATTTCCCTTGATGGCTACACCCTTTTCAGACAGGATAGTCTAGGCAAAAGGGGTGAGAGATGTGCAATCTACCTTAGGGACACCCTACATGGCCATGCCCTTCCTCAATAAGATGCTGTGAAAAATGTCCAGGCCATTGCCATCAGGATACTCCTAGGACCCCATAGTAAATTACTCACTGCAATCTCAGTTTACATCCTTCCACAAGATCAGCCCAGTGGTTTCAATATGGTCATTAACTACCTAACCAACCTGCACCAAAATTCTGAAGTGGTCCTACTGGGTAACTTTAATGTAAATTGGTTGGCCCCTGAGGCAGCCCCCTACAAGGACACCATCTCTGCCATCAATGTATCCCAAATGGTGATTTTTCCACCAGGATCAATTACCAGACTTGTTCCAGTACACTGTTGGACTGGACACTTACTAATCACCCGGAGAGAATCCTGACTCGATTAGCAACCACTCCTCCACTCTTTGCTACTGCTCAAATAAAGCTGCTAAGCCACCCACTAAAATGACAATACATCGTGTCCTGAAGAAAGGACAACTTGAACCCCTCAAGGCTTATCTTAAGCAAACTGACTCGTCACCCATTGATGCTGCTCACAATGTGGACCAAACTCTAGAGTATTTCATCTCCAAATTTAATGCAGCCTGTGACATTCACACCCTGATAAGAAAGCGTAAAATTAAAGGCACAAATAATCTCTGGATCACCCCATCCATACTTAACCACAATGCTATGAGGGATAATCTGTGGTATCAAGCTCAAACCACCAATAAAAAGGCAGACAGTCGGCTTTACAAAGCTACAAGGAACACCTGCACTCGGGAGATCATTCTTGCCAAAATCCGCCACTTTAAGGAAGAGCTCTCGAACTCCTGGGGGGATGGTAGGAAATTTGGGGACTACATTAAAGATCTCACAGGCAAAACTTGCAAATCCTCACCCTCTATGCCAGATGTCAATGGTGTAATAATCCAAGACCCCAAGCAAATTGCCAAAACATTCAGTGCTGCTTTCTCAGACCTTAGCAGTGTACTTCCCCCTGACTTCTTTGACGTACCAGAAAATAATGTCCAGGCCAGTAGAGTTGACTCCCTTCAGGGTCTCCCTTTCTATTTCTAACAGAGGGCAAAAAGTATCTGCATGGGGTGCTAGGAAAATCAAAATACAGCAGTGACACTCTTGATCTTGAACTTATAAACGTAACCCTTGAGGCAGTTCTATCTCCTCTGACTAAGCTACTGGACAGTTCCCTCAGAGGGGGAAGGCCACTGTGGTCACTCCCATCCACAAAAGTGGAGCTCTATCTGAGCACACTAACTAGCACTCTATATCAGTCCCTCCCCCCCAGAAGGCCTTGGAACGCATCATATCGGACCAACCAACAGAGTACCTTGAGTAATACCAGATTCAATGTTCGCAACGGCATGGGTTTTGCAAGGTACACAGTACCACCACTGCACTGATAGAATACACTGGCTTTTTACATAAAGCACTTGACTGGGGTCACCTAGTGGAGGCGATATACATTGATCTCACCAAAGTCTTTGATATGGTCAACCACACCATACTGCTAGACACACTCTCCACCACTGAATTCTTATGATGCTGCAGGTTGGTTTAAAAGCTACCTCAGGTGCAGATCCCAACAGGTCAAAATAAATGGTATTCCTCAGACAGCCGACAAGTGCATTTTGGGTGTCCCTCAAGGCTCAGTCCTGGGCCCCTTACTTTTCAGTCTTTTTCTCAACAACCTCCGCCAGGCCAGCACAAATAACATACTACTCTACATGGATGATGCTGTTATCTTCACCAGTCAACCTAATCCTCTCCCCCTTGATTCACAATTCCAGCACAACTTCTTGGCTGTTGAGGCCTGGTTTGCTGAGCATGAACTCCTTATGAATTACAAAAGGATGAAAATCATGCTGTTCACAAACAATACAAAATATACCGGCTAAATATTCTAAGCAGCTTCAGCACCCCCCTAGAACAGGTACAGCACTTCAAATATCTAGGGATAACTCTTGACAGTTCTCTGTCCTATGCCATCCACGTGGATCATGTCGATAAGGTGGATAATACCAGAATTGGTCACCTCTATAGGCACAGGCGCTGTATGTCCTCAGACATGCTCCAGATAGCAGTCAACAGCTCTATAACATCCATTATTGACTACGGATTAGTCGTGTACAGTGCAACGACAGACACGACTCTCAAAAGGATCAATACAGCTCTAAATAAATCATGTAGATAAATTACAGGAGCCCACAGACTCACTCATACATGCGAATTGTATGCACAGGCTAACTGGTTGCACCTCAAGGGTAGGAGGAAATACCAGATGTGCTTTCTAATGAAAAAAAAACTGCCTTGGGCAAACCCCTCTGGTCATCAAGAAACTTCTTAACTTAGAGTCATCTTACACATGGTATGGCAAGACAGTCTTACCAAATCCCTTTTTGCCATACCTCTCAGGCACAGAGATCTTTTACATTCCAGATGCCCAGCTGGCTAAATGACCTCCCCCATGCAATACTGGCCAAGACAAAAATCAGCCCTTTTAAAAGCAAACTCTGCAAAGGCCACTGCTGCACATAGCAGATTCAACTACTATCCCTAAGTTTCCACCCTCAAGACCTACATCCCCTCCTCCGTCACCTCTCCAGCCCTCCCATCCCTCCCTACCCTCCCATCCCTCTCATGTTCAAAGAAGTTTGCTGCTGCTATCACCTTTAACCCCTGCCCCCATCATCAACCAATGGCTCTCCCCTCTTACTCACCCCCTCTTGTAACCCCCACATGCTTCACCCCCATTCTTAGCAAAGCCTGTTCTGGCTGCTTTTATAGTACTTCACCACTCCCCCACATTCCTAACAAAGCCAATTCTGACTGCTTTTAGAATGCCTACTGTTCTGCAAAATTACAGCTCTACCTCATATGTATTTTATACTTCAATGTAATATTTATGATCCAATGTAACAACTCTGTTATCAAATGTCTTTGTCCGATGAATGTGCATATTGCTGTTGCTTCTTTTTTGATGCGAAACCTCTGTAAAAGAGCCTCTGGCTCAGAGGTATTGTAATCTGAGAAATAAATAAATAAATAAAAACAATTGGTGGATGTCAATCGGAGGGTGGGGGTCCCACTAGACACCAAGGAAACAGTGTTTTAAAATTGGCTGAAGAGCCCACAGTCAGGGAAGCAGCCATCAGAGGGTGGGGGGGGCACTAAACAAAAGGGAAACATTATACATGCAGGGAGCTGGTGACTGGACAGTGGGACAGACCAGGATCTGTTTTTTTTTTTTTATTATTTATTTTGGCCACAACCAGGAATGGAAAACATTACAATACGGGGACTGGGATTGAGGGGCAGGACACTATACACCAGGGAAAGATAATATAAAAATGGTCTGGAGAGCCCACACACAGTGGGGGGGGGCAGTGATCAGAGGGTGGGGACCTACTAAACACCTGGGAAACATAACAAAGGAATTGGAGAGTGAGGGTGCCATGAAACATCAGGGAAACTTGACAAAAGGGATCAAAGGGTGAGGGTGCCACTAGATACCAGGGAAACTTGACAGTAAGGGGACAGGGATCAGAGGGTGGAAGGGACTGCTAGACTCCAGGGAAATATTACTGTAAGGGAGATGGCAAACAGAGGGTGAGGCTGCCACTAGCCACCAGGAAAGCATTATACAAGCAGGGTGCCAGTGGGGAAGACACAGATCTCTCTTTTAATTTTTTTTAAGTTTCAGTCACAACCAGGCAGAGAAAACAGTACAATAAATCATTGAGGATGGGGGGGGGTCACTAGACACCAGGGACACATTATAGAAGCAGAGGCCCATGACTGGACATTGGGACAGACAAGGATCTCTCTGACTCTCTCTCTCTCTTTTTTTTTTTACTTTCACACACAATGAGGAACCAGATATAAACCAGAATTAACAGGCAGCAACAAAACAGTGTGCCCATGGAAGGGAGGGGTGGTGGGGAAACAAAGAAACTGCACTGACCACATGTGCTTTACCTCCACTGATGGAAGAACACACTCTAGGTATCTGATCACTTGCTTCCACGGTGATATTCTCCTAATTTATAGCACTGAGTCATGCATAACTTTAAGCTATGCAGCCGTAAAAATGGGATGGGTCAACTCTCATAACAACCTCTGGCAGAACCACTACGACTGTGAATACATTAACTAGATAAGGGTGTTTCATGGGCTTAAACATAAAAGTGTTTTTATTTATTTAAAAAATATCAGATTAGCAAACCTTTGAGTTAGAGATTCATTTACACAGGCACCATATCAAGAAGACCAAAGCAGTTCAAACAATATAAAATAGCTAAAGCAAATAGACATCAGGAGTCAAAGAGAAGCCCAGAGTGTTCACATGAAGGCTGTTGCATACACTAACTGAATCAAAGTACGGTACATTGAGAAAGGGCATATTTAAGCAGAGGCAAAGCCGAGTGCTTCCACCACCCCAGGAGTGACGTTATGACATGATAACACACACCCTGGAGTGCCTTATTGCAATTATACAATGGCTTGTTGTTATATACAGAATAAAAAATAAATTTTAAAGGATGTTTTTGTTAGTGTGGAAAATATTTCTTAAGATAAAATGCAAGGAATGATCCAAATCCAATGCTACGGTGATGTTACTATGTAATAACATCACTTTTTCATTGGGTAGCAGCCAATCAGCTTCTTACATTTTTCCTTGCCATTGTATAATTAAAAATAATGCCACTATCTGTATTACAGTTACCTATATGTTTTGCAATTTATCCTATGCACTGTTATAGCAATCAACTCAACAGAACCAGGCCATCATACACATGAAGGTACTGTACCCTCTCTGAAAACAGTGCTAAGACAATTATATGTTGTGACAACATGGAAGATAAACACAATGTTGAGACAAGTTTTTGAAGACATTTGATGTGTTTTTTTTTTTTTTTAGAGACTGATATACAGTTCACGCACAAAATTCATATAATATAAAAGTGCATTTGCCCAAATGCCACATTTCATTACAAGGAAGATATTACTATATAAGGCCTAAAAATGGGCATCAGGTAAATGTAAACTGGGGTAGGTGTGTTATTGAAGGTATTGCATAGTTTATCTTTTATTCCTGCTCCACCGGATCAGCAATATTTGCTCAAACTGTGCCCAGTCCAGATTTTACAGCTCTGGTCTGCGTCTGGTGATTTGGGTTTTACCCATACCCCACTGCATGTGGCTTAGTGATATACTGCACAGATGGCTACAAAGTCTAACCCGTTGAAGGCTGAAGTTTTAGAAAATCATTATGTTTAAAATACCAAGACTCACTCTCCCCCTGTGACAGGATGGCCAGTTTCAAAAAGAAAAAGCTGACACAGAGAAGATGCAATACCCCCTCCCCCTTTTGGGTTTCTGCTTTCACTCTATCCTGTCTCCTTCTGCTTATTCAATCTAACCTAATTTTCTTGTCAGGGTAGCCAACCTGGCAGTTCTCTACTTTGCTTTACTATCACTTTTGCTCTGGTATTAATACAAAAGCTTACATCTTTTTAAGAATACAAAATGGAGCTGTGTCACCTAAATAAAGCCATAATGTGAGTAAAGGGCTGGGTTATAAAAGAAAGCCTTCACCTACAGGCCAGTTAGTAATTAAGGAAAGCTGAGGCTGTAGAATTGCTGTAAACAGTGAAATAAATGTTTTAGGCAACTCAAACAAAGTTCAGGCTGTAGGAAAATGCCATAGAACCTGTAGTGTTACAGCCCTTCTTCTAAAAAGGGAGTTGTAATTGTTGCAGTAAAGCCTTCTGGCCCAGATATTCAAAAGGGTTGCACATGGTGCAACAGTGTTGCACCATGCAGAACCCACTGATGTGCCCCAGCGTGATATTCAAAAGGGAGAAGTGCGGCACAAATCCCGATCCTCCGGAGCACATCAGTAATGTATGCAGGCGCAGGTGGGGTGCCCATGCATACCCTGCACAGCCCGATATTCAGCCTGGGATGTGCAGAGCCATGCATGCGCAACCCCTACCTGCACCAGCACAAAGTTGATCAAAAAAAAGAAAAAGAAACAACTGATGGCCACCCACAGGTGAGCTGCCGCATTGCAGGGAGCAACATGGCAGCTACCACCCGTGGGTGGCCACCTGAGCTCTGGCTTCACCTGGCGGCGCCCCCCCATGCCCGATCATGGGCAGTAGCCTTCAGGGACTGATGCCCCCTGCAGCTGCCAATGTGCTCCACAGCCCGATCATGGGCATCTGTATAAATAAATAAATAACTCCAACATCCCTGGTGGTCAAGTGGACCGCTATCTGCCCGATCATGGACATCTGTATAAATAAATAACTCCAACATCCCTAGTGGTCCAGTGGACTGCTATCTGCCTGATCGCAGGCATCTGTAAAAATAAAAGAAGAATTCCGATATCCCTGGTGGTCCAGTGGGCCGCTATCTGCCTGATCGCGGGCATTTGCATATAAAAATAGGACTATGTCCTATATCCCTGGTGGTCCAGTGGACCGCTGTCTGCCCAATCACGGGCAGTTGTATATAAAAATAAATAATTCCAATATCCCTGGTGGTCCAGTGGACTGCTATCTATCCAATTGCGGGCATTTGTAATTAAAAATAGGATTATGTCCTATATTCCTGGTGGTCTAGGGTACCCCCCTCCCCACCTGCCCACTGAGCCCCACTGCCCTGCTCCCCCCCATCAGCGGCGGGTGGCAGCACCCCACCAGCCTGCCACCCCGCCCGCCCAGGCGACTGACACTGTCAATCAGGCTGTATGCCCGTGGTTCAGTGAAGCCAATGGGTGTGCAGCCTGTACTGCTACACATTCAGATATGTGAATGAATTATTCACATATCTGGAGATATATAGTATCAATACAAACTGCGCCCATATTTTCTGTCGAACCAATGTACAACTACTGGCGGTGTCAGTCGATGAGCGGCTAATTAACTGGTGCTGCTGCCGCCCCGGCTGATGAAATGAGGGCATGAGACTCAGAGCGAGTGAAGTACCGAACACCGAAGATCTTATCATTTTTGTTTTAAAGTTATGTTTATTTGTTTGTCAAAAAAGTGAACAAAAAATTACATTTTCTTCTGTTTTCTTGCTAATCATATACAATATACAGGGTTTATATAAATGAAACATTATTCATTTTGTAGATAATTTTGTGCTGAACAATTTTCGTGCTCACAGTACCATGTTATCTTTTTGTTTTTAAGTTATTGACATTTAAATATGGTTAGTACTGCTTCTGAGGCCGAACATTCTAAATGAATTCTGAAGAGAGCTGTATAGATAAATGAGCTAGTGATGTAGTTACTGTGTGGATAAATGGGTGATGATGTAGTTACTATGTGGATAAATAAATTTATTACCATAGTAGCGAAGATAAATGGTTTTATTCTACAGTTTTTATCCTGACCCCTGTTGCATAAATATATATATATATAAGGGGCGCACTCCATATCTGTCTCCATGAAAAGTTACAGCCTTTTATTTGTCTTTTGTGTTCATACAGGGAAATACATACAATATGAAACTACTGAAGTATCTATGCTTTGCTTCACATAATATTGTACTCTATTCTTTAGACATGCTTTATTTCCTTCCCAAATCCTTTGTTTTAAATTTCTAGATCTTTTATTTATTTTCTTCCAAACAGTTTATCTGGCTGCAGCACTTTCAGCAAACAGCTGAGCAGGCTGCTGCACTTTCAGCCGATGTCCTATTGAGGAACTCAGCCTTCTAGAACACAGAGGCCCAGATATTCAAACTGTGCCAGGTTGTGGTGCAAGCTTGGGCTTCAACTAATGTGAAGAAATAAATTTTTTCTTTCTTTCTGTAAATATTGGATTATTCATTTTTGGTTTTGTGTTCTTCAAAACTAAAATGATAAATGCAGAAGTATGCATCTTTTATGCATCATAATCTGGTTGTATGATCTGTTTATTGGGACCCATATGTTTACAACTGGTTCCCTCCCTTGGCAACTAGCTAGCACTGTGGACAGGACCTACAATAGGCTGCCACATCCTGATTGATCCCTAGCCAAGTAAAATGAGAAAGAATTCTTCTGACTGTCCGATCTCTCCTTTCATGACCAGCCATGGGGATAATCTGACCTTCCTTCTTCTTAGGCTCACCAGCTACAGCTGTGGCTCCTTCTTGCATCCTTCTTGGTCTGGTTGCAGGTTCAATTCCTGGTAACACCTGGACACCAGTCTTCAATCGTACAGATCTGGTCAAATGTAATGTATCCAAATCCTCCGCTTCCGGTTGTTGCATCTGTCAGGGTATTTTCAGCGCAACACCCCCTCTGAAGTACCTTCTGGCACACCAGAGGTTGAGATCCCACTTGTGACACCAGTTGTAAAACATGTGGGTCCCAATAAACAGATGGTACAACCAGATCATGATGCATAAAAAAATGCATACTTCTGCGTTTATCATTTTAGAAAAACACAAAACCAAAAATGAAAAATCCAATATTTGCAAAAAGAAAAAAAGATGTTATTTCTTCACATCAGTTCAGACATCAGGATATACTGCTTGCTTCAGATGCTATAAGGAAATTCCTGTATACTCTCCTTCCTCAGATAATGTGAAAGACAGCACATTTCCTCCTTACTGAGATCCTTCTCTCACCCTGGTCAGAACCCTACTGACCAACCTATCTGTGAGATCCTTCTCTCACCTTGGTCACAACAAATCTGACTAAGACTCCTTTTGGAGGGTTTATATAGTAAAGGGAAGGGGGTGTGGTTTTCAGAGCACCCCTCCTCTTAGGGACATAACATTCCCCTGTATCTATATAACCTGCCATTTCAGGGGCAGCTTGCCCTATAGAAGGATTTTTCCAAATGAAACAGAACTCTAGGTAACAACCTTTCTTTACAATTGTATACGGTTAAACCAACTTGTTTTGGAACAAATAACTGGTTATAACCTCTGCATGGACAGAGAGATGAGGTGCGCACTCCCTATCTGTCTCCATGAAAAGTTACAGCCTTTTATTTGTCTTTTGTGTTCATACAGGGAAAAACATACAAATATGAAACTACTGAAGTATCTATGCTTTGTTTCACATAATACAGTACTCTATTCTTTAGATATACTTTATTTCCTTCCCAAATCCTTTGTTTTACATTTCTAGACCTTTTATTTATTTTCTTCCAAACAGTTTATCTGGCTGCAGCACTTTCAGCAAACAGCTTAGAAGGCTGCTGCACTTTCTGCCGACACTCTATTGAGGAACTCAGCCTTCTAGAACACAGAGGGCTTTACTGCAACAATTACAACTTCATTTTTAAAAGAAGGGCTTTAACACTACAGGTTCTATGGCATTTTCCTACAACCTGAACTTTGTTTGAGTTGCCTAAAACATTTATTTCACAGTTTACAGCAATTGTACAGCCTTAGGTTTCCTTAATTACTAACTGGCTTGTAGATGAAGGCTTTCTTTCATAACCCAGCCCTTTACTCACATTATGGCTTTATTTAGGTGACACAACTCCCTTTTGTATTCTTAAACAAGATGTAAGCTTTTGTTTTAGTACCAGAGCAAAAGTGATAGTAAAGCAAAGTAGAGGATTGCCAGGTTGGCCACCCTGACAAGAAAATTAGGATAGATTGAATAAGCAGAAGGAGACAGGATAGAGTGAAAGCAGAAACCCAAAAGGGGGGGGTATTGCATCTTCTCTGTGTCAGCTTTTTCTTTTTGAAACTGGCCATCCTGTCACACTCCCCCATCACAATTTATCCTCTACCAAAGTTATGCTTAAATACTGGTGCTTCTACATCCATACCACTAAGCTTTTAATGCAAACATGCAACTTCTGCTGTTATGAGCTCCCCCATCCATATAATCCCATTCCACTTGTGGCAACCCCACCCCCAAAACCAGGTAATTTTCCAGGGAGCAGCTATTTACACCATATTTTTTTTTATTTATTTAGTTTTTGTTGACTGGGTAAGTGCACTAGACAAATCCTATCTATTTTCAGACATGACCCAGGGGAGGGTGATACAGATGAATGCCAACTGACCTTAAACTAGATTAAGCTGGTAACAACCACTTTACTGCTTAACTCCTTATTTGTAAAAATTTTGTTGATAAATTTTTGTTGTAATATATGCAGAAAGTTCTGACTGCTAGAAGATAATGAGTTTACTTTCTGTAGCTCTAGTATAAAGGCAGACTCTTCCCACTAACCTATTATTATCCCTAACAGTGGATGTCATCATCATGCCAGTTACAAAACTATTTAACAAATCACTGGCTCTTGCACAGTTCCCCGAGATCTGGAAACAGGCTCTTGTGATGCCGGTGCACAAGAACGGTGATATGACATGCACCGCCAATTATAGGCCAATATCCATCCTCTCTCTCTTATCTAAAGCCCTGGAAAAGATTGTGGCCACCCAACTCACAGATTACCTCAACAAATACAACCTGTTATGTCCCAACCAACATGGCTTCAGGAAGAATCATAGTACCTCCACTGCTTTGCTGGACTACACTGACTACTCGCACAAGGCACTAGACAAAGGAAAGCTGGTGGGGTCAGTCTTCATAGACCTCACCAAAGCCTTTGACACCGTCAATCAGTCTCTCCTCCTGACTCAACTACAGAACCTGGGGGTTGCAACCAGTGCTGTCTGCTGGTTCAAGGACTACCTAACACAATGAAGCCAATGTGTAAAAATTGGGCACACATTATCTAGCTCCAATGAGGTATCGTTAGAGGTCCCACTGGGATCAATACTGGGGCCCTTACTATTCAGCCTCTTTCTAAATAATCTTTCCGAAGCCTGCGACACTAAACTGATACTTTACACAGATGACGCTGTGCTTCTCACCAGCAGTTCATCAATAGTTGCCCTCCACTCCAAGCTGCAGGCATCCTTTTACAAGCTGGAAGACTGGTTCTGTAGCCATAAACTTCTATTAAACTACAAAAAATCAAGGTGATGCTCACAGCCAGCCCACAGCATAAAAAAAGCTCCCTCCCCTCACCATCTCCTACAAAGTCAGTGAGCCGCTGGAACAAGTTCAGTCCTTCAAGTACTTGGAGGTCACCATTGATGACTGTCTCACTTCACCCAACACATCGACACAGTGGTAAAGGCAGTGAACACCAAGCTGGGTGTACTATATAGGCATAAAAGATATCTCACTCCTGAGGCCCTCCGTCTGTCAGTCTCCAGCTCCATCCTTTCTACCATCGACTATGGATTGGTGGTCTACAGTGCAGCAACAGACACTGCACTAAAAAGGATTCACATTGCCCTGAACAAGGCATGTATGCTCACAATGGCTGCAGATCGAAATACCCACACCTGCTCCTTAAACGAGGAGATCAATTGGCTGCCACTAAAGAACAGGATTATATTTCAAACATGTGTGTCTCCTTGGAAAAAAGTAACTAATGGGTAAAACCACCCCATGAATTTCTAGCATTCTAACACCAAGTGCTACCAGCTATACCACCAGAGGCAGGATGGGGGGGCCCTATCTACACCTTTCTGTCAAACCATACAGGGACAGCGTGCTTTCAGCTATAGGGCCTTGCAATGGCTCAATGAAATCCCAGTGCAAATTCTAAACTCCCAATGCATCTCGCAATTCAAAAATGGCCTAAGGCAACACCTTCTTACTAGGACAGTTTGTGACTGCCACTAGGACTCTTAACATCCATAATGCCCACTCATCCATATTGTCCTTCCCCTTCTTTTTACCCCCACTCTTCCCTCTTGCCCTATCCCTCTGTCTTCCTCTCCTCCTGTGCCTTTTCTCCCACTAGATCAACCTTAAAACCAACCTACTACCACTACCTCCCAACCTCCTAGACAAAGCCACTTCTTTTGGCTGCCCACTCTCCATCCCCAGTCTCCCTTCCCCCTCACCTTGACTTCTCCTCCTCCTCAGACTCTCACACTAGGTGTCACACCTCTTTATCTCCTTCACTACATATAAACACTGTCCTTTACCCTAGCTGAATGCTCTTGATGCTGTACTATCACCATTGGTACTATGAATGACATTGTAACCTTATTGTATGCTAGCTACCTACTATTCGAGTAGTGTATGTAAACTGTTTGCTATTGCTGTCATTGTCACTGGTTGATGTGGAACCTTTATAAAAGAGCTCTGAGCTCAAAGGTATGATCCGAATCCCTAAATAAATAAAATAAATTATCCATTTGAGTGCTTGACTGGGCATGCAGGTATCTACCCCACCTATGGTATTCCTGGTTAGGAATGTAGTGGGCTGAAATGGGTGGGGTGGATTTTGTCTGTTTTTAAATCATGAGAGGACAAAGTGCTGGTTAGAGCAGAAATTTGCAATCCTTATATGGTTAAGCAGAAGAGGTGGCTGTAGACACTCAGGAAAACTTAATTTTGGAGGCTAAAAGTCTCCCTGCTACAAGATAAGGATATTCAAAAGCAAATAAAGTACCATCTAAAATAGGCAATCATAGATAATAATATACAAGATGCAAATCCGGTGGTTTTATGGGACACAATAAAAGCCATGGTAAGGGAAAAAATAATAGAAATAGCCTCAAGACAGAAAAGGGAATGACTACACAAACAAAATGAACTAGAAATGAAAATAAAAGACCTAGAAGCACAACAGCAAGTCAGATCAGACAGACATTGGGGAATACAACTGGGAAAACTAAAGAAAGAATCAAATAAACAATTCTTGATTATAAAGTAGAACAAAATCTCAGATATTTAAGACAGATATTATGAAGGGGGCCCAATGGCCTTGAGATTAGATCCAGGAAGTGTTTAACCCATTCTACTTTGTCTGCACTATCCATTGGTAATCTGACACAGAATGACTCCCAGAAGATAATGAGTTAACTTTTTGTGGTCTCAATTAAGTCCTCAAGATAGAGGAAAAATAGTTCTGTAAAGCTTCCTATACACACAATGGCACAGAAACTGGAATGACAGGTTCCAAGGAGTATAAATTCACAAAGAATGCTAGAAAAAAACTCCCCATTCATTCACAGGTGTCAATGAATGTATTTGTTAACCATGCTGGTTCATCTACTTGCTTTCCTCATGGTAAAAATGTGAAATTACATTTGTGTAAAAGAGTGATCAGTAGCTTGTCCAGGTGGATGGCAGCTCTGATAGTTGTTCCAGTCTTTCTTTTCACTGATAGAAACTGAGCTAGGAAAAAAGTAAAATACACATCATCACAGACTGTGTTTACCAATAGATAGATAGAATATGGTAAACAGATATTGGTAATCCCAAAAGCTGAACTTTGTTTTTAGTATATAATTTTTTTAGAAATACCTGAAATTAAGTCTTTCCTTTTGACACACCAGGTGACTCTGATAATCATTTGTTCTAAGGGTTTTTAAGTCAGTTTGAAGGCATCAAGTATTATCTGTTCTCCTAGTCCTTAACAAGATGCAGGGACTCCAAAGACGTGTTGTTCCTTGGCCAGATACCAAACTAGTGAGTCTTCTTTCAGCATTATAGCTCCACTTCATTCCCTTCCCACATAAATAAAAAAAAAGGTGGGCTGGATCTTTAGGAGCTCTTGGTGGAAGAGGATTATATCTTACTTCCCCCCAAAAAACAATGCTGCCTCCCACTACTCAGGTTCCAGTTCTTGTACCACCCATTTAAGAAAGAAAATAGTACCCTGCAACCATTGACTAACATGAAAGCGTATTTATTTGAGGGCAGAAAACATTTCTTGGAGGAGGGTAAGGCAGAGGAGACTATTTACACCTTCAGTCAGTTCTATGGACAGAAAACATGACATCACACCTTTTGTACATGCAATACTCCTGTTGGCTCTGCCCACAGTCATAAAAAGGGAAGCCACCCACAGACTGACTCACTAAATAACGATAAGGAGGACTGGTGGCTCATGATAAGGGGCAGGGTCCAGATACGAGAGAGATCCTACTAGCTAACATTTCTGCACCAAACACAGATTATATACACTCTCTGGCCCAGAAATGAGTGAAAATTGGGAGTCAAAACAGTCTAGTTATCATGTGTGAAAATTTCAACTTAGTCTGTGTCCCATTACTTGACAGGAACCCCTGTGAAGCAGGTGAGGTGATGCACAAGAGAGCCAGATGGGCAGGTGGTGGTACACTTGTGTTCAGATCTGGTTCTCTTAGATATCAGGAGGTTGTTGCACCCAATACAGAAGGACTACACATTCCATTCAGCTAGACATAGTACTCACAGCAGACTAGATTACTTCCTGTTCAGTTCCAATTGTATCCATGAAATCTTGTATGCAACAGTTCACCCTAACATGATGTCAGACCATGCCCCAATCTTCTTCACAGCAATTCTGTCAGAAACAGAGGGAAAATTGCCAAGATGGATGGCTAACCATTTTTTTCTACAATCTTAGCAATTTACTAAGTGGCTAACAAAAGAGATCTGACTGTATTTTGTCACAAATAGGGAGCCAGAAACACACTAACATGCTAAAATGCCAGCAGAGTAGGCCTCATGGTCTATCGAGTCTGCTTGGGAGTCGATACCCTGAAAGGGTACCATAACTATCTTCCTGGTTCCTCCCATGCTTTCCTCTCCCCCCACCAAAGCCCCCCCAGGACAAGCATTCCTTAACTTCACCCCCACCTATACCTGTCCTAGCCCCTCTTGAACCCCTCCACCGTAGATACCTCCACCAGCTCCTCAGGCAGTGCAATCCATGGTTCCCCCACTTTCTCAGTGAAGTACCACCTCCTCCTCTCCCCCCCGAGTCTTCCACTCTCCAGCCTTTAACTGTGCTCTCCAGTTATTCCTCTCTCCTTACTCTGAAGGATCTCATTTGGGTCTACCTTATTTACTCCCTTCAGGTACCTGAAGACCTCAATCATATCCCCCTGTCCCTCCTCTCCTTTAGTGGGAGTAGGTTGCGCTCACCAAGTCGCTCCTCATATGTCCTATCCCCTAGACCCTGAATCATCCTAGTTGCCCTCCTCTGAACCTGCTCCAGGAGCAGCATGTCCTTCCTTAGGTGCAGACATCAAAACTGCATGCAGTACTGGAGGTGTGGTCTAACCAGGCTGCTGTACAGTGGAAGAATCACCTCCCTGCTTCTAGAGGTAATCCTCCTGGCAATGCAGCCTAACATTTTATTTGCCCTGGCCTTGGTCCTCCTGCATTGTTCAGAATTATTCATTCTGACATCCACCAGAACCCACAGATATTTTTCCCCAGCTGAAGCCTGCAGCATGTCCCCTCCAAGGGAGTACACATGTTCTGGGTTCCTACATCCTAGGTGAAGCACCCAGCATTTGCTGGAGTTAAATTTCAGTTTCCAGGTGCATGATCACCTCTCCGGAGTATCCAGGTCCTCCTGCTGGGCCATCCTACCCTCTCCCCATCAACCACCACCCCCAGCTTAGAGTCATCCGAAAAGAGGCTCCGTTCACACCTGATACCCTCCTTGATATTGGCTATATAGTTGATAAATAGGAGCAGCCCCAGAACTGATCCCTGTGGGACCCCACTTATGACCCCCTTGGAAGATGAGACCACCCCCTACCACCACCCACTGGGTATCTCCAGATAGCCAATTTCCAATCCACCTGACCATCAGTGTCCCCACCCCATCCTATCCAGCTTCTCCAGCAGACCTGTGTGAGGGACCAAATCAAATGCCTTACTGAAGTCCAGGAAGAGGACATCCACTGGTCTGCACTGGTCGAGTGCCACTGTCACCACTCATAGAACTCCACAAGGTTAGTCTGACACAATTTGCCGGGACAAAGCTGTGCTGATGATCATCCAGGAATCCCTGTTCCTTCAAGAATACCCCCAGCCTCTCCTTTAGGATGGCCTCCATCAACTTTCCCACCATCGAGATCAGGCTGATGGTCTATGTTTCCCCAGTTCTTCCCTCTAACCCCCTTTGTGAATGGGCACAATATATGCCTGCCTCCAATCCCTTGGCACATTCCCCGTCTGCATAGAAATATTAAAAAGGGCTGCCAGTGGAGTCACCAGGACATTAGCTGTCTCCCACAGTACCATGAGATGGGTACCATCAGGACCCGGAGTTTTGTCCTTTTTTAGGAACTTGAGGGTTTCCCACACCCTGCCAACAGAGATTTCAGCATCCGTACCTCCACCCCCTCAACAGATCCAGCATGACCCCTCCCACTCAGAACAGCTCCCTCAGCACCCTTAGTGACAGTAGGTACCCCATCAAGCAAGGTCACCACCCCTTCTTCCCCCTATGTCCCCTTGCTCTGAAGCTCTCCGGCATCCTCCCTAGTGAAGACCAATGTAAAGTACTCATTGAGTACTTCTGCTTGTTCTTCTGCCTTCGATGCCCACCCTCTCACTGTCCTCAACCTACTGAACTGCCCCTTCACTCTTCTTCTCTCCCCAATATACTTGAAGAACCCTTCTCCCTAATCCCCTGTGCCAGCCTCTGCTCCTTCCTAGCCTTGGCTCCTCTTACCACTCTGATAACCTTCTTGGCTGCTAGAAGATAGTCTTCCTTATCCAAGACCCCTTGCAAGCATTGTATCTACTGTATGCAGCCCTCTTCTCCCTTACCACCTCCTGAACCTCCTTGGTCCACCAGCATGACTTCCAAGACCTACTACACTTGTGACCGTCTCTCACACAGGACCTCAGAGACTTCTGTATCCGTCTGTTGATGATTTCTCACCTGCTTTCCACATCCATGCCTGTTTTTATCCCTTCCAAGTGACCCTTGAGAATTTCCCCCATGTTCCTAAAGTCAGTCTGTCTAAAATCAACTATCACCATCCTTGTGCAATCCCTCCCCAGGTACAACAGAAATCAGACGATGTTATGGTTGCTTCCAGCCAGGAGGTCCCCCACTTCAAGGCCCCTTACTAGGTCACTGTCAGCCAGTACCACATCCAAGATAGCCCTCTCTCTCATTGGGTCCCCAATCTGCTGATTTAGGAATGCGTCCTGGAAAACATCCAACAGCCTCTGTTCCTTAGCAAAAGGGGATGTCATAGTTCCCCAGTCAGTAGCCAACATGTTAAGGTCACTCAATATCACCACCCCATTCCCTTCCTGTCCATAGTGGTCCTTAATATTAGCCAGCAGGCAATCCTCCAGCTCATCAGCCAGCATGGGAGGTCTATAGACCACTCCCATTTTGACCTTCTTTCCTTCTGGAGTTCGCAAGGTGACCCATAAGGCCTCCACATTACCCTCTGCTTCCTCCACTCTGATTATTCCTATGCTGTCCCTAATGAACAGTGCTACTCCTCCCCCTCTACCCACCTCCCTGTTCTTTCTAAGCACAATATACCCACTCAGGTTTAAGTCCTAGTCATGTCCAGGGGTGGCCCAAGTTTCAGTGACAGCAGCCACATCCACATCCCCCTCCACCAGCATGGCCTGGAACTCAGACATCTAATTCCCCAAGCTCCTGGCATTTGTCAGTATCAACCTCCAACCCTTCTCCCTCCCTCCCTCTCATTCCATTTTTCCCCCGTGAGGTTCCATGCAGCTGCTCATGTGCCACCCCCTCTGCGCCATCTGTCTCTCCCTTATGGGGAAGAAAATTGAGCCCATACTTGATAGTTATGCTGGGATCAGCCCCACAGCCCTCCCTTCCCCCTTCACAAGTTTAAACCCCATCTAGCCTGAATAAATTCTGCCAGTTTCTGCTTAAGCACTTCCTTCTCCCCAGGTTGAGATGAAGCCTATCTCTGGCATACAACCTGTTGTCTTCCTAAGTTACCCCACAATCGTCCACCAACTCAAAACCCCTGAGCTTCATCCCACCCACTGATCCACTCATTAACCACCCTGATTTTCTGTTTGTTTTCCACACTGGCCATCAGTACCAGCGGTATTTCCAAGAAGGAGACCAAGCAACCATTGTCGTGACAGACCCTGGTAAGCTCACGGAACCTGGCCTGAATTTCCAGCACAATATTTCCTTCAATATCATTTGTACCCAGGTGTACTAAAGTCAGGTGAACCCCGCAACTCTTTGCCAGGTTCATACACCAGGAATTTTGCACTGTGTACAGTTAGGCCAGAAATACTCTTGACCCTAACTGGACTGGATTTACCCTCACACTACCTCTCCCACTGGATACCCCTAAACATAGAGTCCCAACAGGAGCAACTCAACTCCCTTTGTATCCTTAGGCCCACCCCATTGCAGGCTACCACCACAGTCCCTGACTCTTCCTTTCCCAGCACCTCCCTCAACTGGCTGACTGCTGGCCCCCCATGTGAGAGCCACTTGCAGCCCTACTTCTCTTATCTCATCTCATTTCCCCAACAGCCTCACTTCCCACTGGTTCAGTCACCACCCCACTCCTAGTTGAGCCATCATCTATAGTCATCACCCCCTTCAGACCAAACAGCACCAGGCACCCCCCCACTATGTCACTCCTAATAACATCAACCCCCACATGCCACGACAGTTATCCTACTCTTCCCCACCATGCATACCTGCTGGACCCCTGTACCTATCTCCTCACTCCTGGCAGAGTCCTCCACCCCATGTGAAGATCCCCCCCAATCACAGCTCCACCACCCTTTCCATCCCCGAGTCCATCTGTAATCCTGGGACTCACACTCCCGCAGGCAAGCACAATTTTACCCATTTCATCACTGAGAGTTCCCCCAACCCCTCAGTGACCCTCTGCAAATTCGCACCCTCACCCCTTCCAACCTCGGTTCTGCCTGCTACTCCAGTCTCTTGCTTATTTGAGTGGCAGCCCCCCTTTCCTCCTGTTCCCCTTGCAACTCCTCCTGCCCATCCCACCCCATCCTCCTTCTCCACCTCAGCTCCCCTCACCTCCCCTCCATCATCTAACATTCTCAGTGGTTCAAATCTGTTATACCTCTCAAAGCCTACCCCCATATCCCACCCTGTTTTAGTGAACCCCCCTAGCTGTCTGGCCCCTGTACAGCACCTACCCTTTTATCATCCATCAACTGCCTGCTCTTTTGGCTCTTTCTGCCATTGGATTCTCCCCCTGGAAGATCATCCTTGTGACCCAACACCACTGTCCACATACCCCCACCTGATGATGGAATGGATCCAGACACTTTCCTGCCAATGCTGACATGCACCTCACAATCCCCCCCATCCAGCTCACCCCTCATCTCTGCCAACTGACACACTATCCTGTCAATTTTCCCTATAAGTTGTGACAGCTGCTGGCAGACTGGGCAACCTTCCAACTTCCAGGCCCAGTTAAGAACCATGGTTGCCCCACACCCTGTTCACCCCACCACCCTACCAAAGATGCCAGCTCTGGTAGCTGTAGGCCCCATTGGGATGGGTCCCATCCATGACCCAGCCCCACACATTAGCTGACATCCCCCCATATCTAGATCCTGGTCCTTGAGACTATCCCCCCTCAGCACCCTACAATCAGCCATACAGTATATATAGTAACAGAATTCATGCAAGAGTTTTACATAAAGGGCCCCCAAGGCCCTCCCACCTCCAACAAGCCACCAGTCCAGCTTAGCCATGCAGTATAAACAGTAACAGAATTTACACAAGAGTTTTACATAAAGGGCCCCCATGACCCTGCCACCTCCATCAAGCTACAAGTCCATCTCAGTCTCTCTTAACTCAGTGACCAACCTCCACCTGGTTCCCCCTCCTTTGAGTATTTAATAGAGGTTACAGCCTAGTTGGGGGGGTGGGAAACAATACAGCTCCTTTAGGGATCCTGGAAAGTGGCTTGGCTTACTTCTTAAATAGCCCAGCCGTGAGTTCAAATCTTTGCACCCTTCAGCATGATTGGGCATCCTGCACCAGCCTATAAAGTCTGCTGCTCATCCTGTTCACCCTACCACCAAATGAGATTGTTCACCCTACCACAGAATGTGTCTGACCCTGACACAAAAGATGACCTCTGGGCTCCGCACCTGCCGCTGATGTGGCCAGAACTGTCCCTGGTGGCTGCCCCTGCAGTCCCCGATCTCCACCCACCACCAATGTGGCACAGAACACAGCTCCAACAATGCAGCTCCTTTAGAGAATAGGGGAGTGCCCTCTCCTTTGCTGATTTTGAAGCATCTTTAACAAGTGAGGTACTAACACTGAGTCGAACTTTTGATGAAAAATCTGTGCTTAAGCCATCTGGTCCTGGTACTTCCCCCTTTGCCCCTTTGTGAAATAAAAGAGCATGTTAACTGGGATGCCTTTAAGGTCTTTATCAGAGGACTTTTCATAATCTTCTCAGCACATAGGAATACAGTAAGCTTGGAAAACAAGAGCTTCCCCAATTGCAGGACCAGCTGAGTGAAGCGGAACAGATCCTCGATAATAATCCAGACAACAGCTCAGTTTTAGAATGGCAGGATATTCAGTCAAAATATAAGGTGAACTCATGTGTTCACCAGCAGGCAGAACAGGCTCTAATCTTTCCTCAACAGAAGTACTGGGTGAGTAGAGAAAACGCCTCTAAATTACTCTCATATAACTTGAATAATAATAGCAGTGAATCTCATATCCCCACACATCTGGGGGGAAGGGGGGGATATCACTGCAGATACACAGGAAATTAATGCTGTCTTTAAGGATTATTACACCCAGCTGTATATGTCCCGAGCTTCTCCAGGAAAGTGTAGAGTCAGAGAATTTTTGGAAGACCTGGAACTCATACAAGTTCTAAGGGAGCTGGCAGCAGTATTGGAGGTACCTTTCTCAGCAGAGCAACTCATGATATCCTTCAAGTCTTTAGCAAAGGGGGAAGTACCAGGACCAGACGGCTTAAGCACAGATTTTTCATCAAAAGTTTGACTAAGTGTTAGTACCTCACCTGTTGAAGATGCTTCAAAATCAAAGAAGGAAAGGGCACTCCCCTATTCTCTATGGGAGGCAATCATAACTGTGTTGCCTAAGCCCCAGAAGGATGCTACAGTATGCATGAACTTCAGGACTGTGTCTCTTCTGAATATTGATGCTGATATTTATGCTAAAACACTTGTACACTTGTACTTAGACTGGAGAGGGTTCTTCCACATCGGATACATTCATCCAAGACAGGGTTCTTGAAGGGGCATCAGGGTATGGACAACATGCTCATGTCGGTGAACCTTCTGAGCCTTGCTCGAGTCATTAACAAGTATGCGGCATTGGTAGCCACTGATGCAGAGAAGGCTTTTGACTCAGTGGGGTGGGACTACTTATTCGAAATCATGTCAGCATTTGGTATTAATCCCACTTTCTTTAGATGGGTTACAGTGCTATACAGCTCACCAGTAGCTGAAGTGGCCTCGAATGGGATCTTATCTTCAAACTCCCAACTCCACCGAAGTATGAAACTAGGTTGCCCACTCTCCCCATTACTGCTTGTACTGGCAGTAGAGCTATTGGCAGAGGTCCTCAGGAGGTACCCTCATATGACAGGCATGACAGTAGGACAGGTAATGTGCTAAGCTCTGCTACATGTGGATGATGTCCTTATCACTTTATCAAATGTTGGACCATCCTTGAAAGGCAGCACAAGATGTGTTTGCTGAGTTTGGTGTTCTGTCAGGCCTCCAGATTAACTGGGACAAGTCTGAGATACTACAATAATGGCCTGCTCCGAGCAGGAGCAGAGGCTAACCTACATCCCCTATTGGAGATATTTCTCAAAGACATGAATAGATGGCAAAAACTGAATTGTTCCCTACCGGGAAAAATAGTTGCTATCAAAATTATGGCTCTACAATGGGTTCACTACTGCTACACAAACTTGCCTCTCCCAGTGCAGAAAAAATGATGGTCTAGGATGGGCCAACTGTTCTCCTCCTACGTATGGCAACAGCAGAGGCCCAGATTCAGAAGAAAGGTCTTGATGTCCCCAGTTCATAACCAAAGCTGGAATGCCCCATGGCATTGGGTCTACTATGTTGCAAATGGAGTGAAATCAGTCACTTGATAAAGGAGACCTCCCTGAGTGACCCATGGTTGCTCCAAACAAAGCATACCATTTGAGTGCACAATAGCCTGGCTACCTCCCTGCTAAGGCCTGGCACAGGAGCTGGAGTTGTGTTGCCTGTGATACAAGACATGACAAATTCAATGCAGATGCTGCAGAGATGGTCATGTTGGAACTCAGCTTTGCTAGGTCTGCTAGAGACCATTTGGAATAACTCCAGTCTTAAACTGAGGGAGAAGCTCCAAAGTGGGGTAGCTGGATCACTAAGGGGATTCTTATCCTGCAACATGTCACCTCACCTGACACCAAAGTTCTAAAATCCTTTGCTCCATTACAGGAAGAGTTTAGTCTTCCTCCCTTAGACCATTGGTGATACCTCCAAATGAGACACACCCTGTCAGGATGGCTTGGGCCAGGGTACAAATACAGACCTGTGGATATGGATAGTTGCATGGATACTTGGGCTTCCCAGTGCCTCTTCAAAGGGCTACCAATGTATAAACACATTCAGAGCCTTCATGTCCTCAGCTGGGAGACCCACAAACTGAAATGGGAGACTGACCTACATATTGCGTTTTCTTATGAGGCTTGGCAATGTTGCTGTAAGATGGCACACCAGGGTTCAATCAATCACCTTTATTGGCTCATTCAGAAAAAGGTGTTGTGGAGGTGGCACTGTTCCTTAGAGAAGATTGCAGCAATGAGATTTCACACCCAGAATGAAAGTCGGAGATGTCATCAAGACACAGAATCCACAGGTCATACAATCTGTGAATGTCAAGAGCTGCGGCAATTCTGTGATACTGTCCAGTCAACAGCTGCACACATAATAAACAGACCCCTTTCAATGTCTGCACTGTTGAGGATCCTGGTAGACATCTCAATCATACAGAGCCTGTCTTGCTTTTGTAGACCATTAGTATATACCATGGCCATGGAAGCAAAAAGGCACATCCTGGTGAGGTGGAGGCAAACAACGACTTACACCAGGAAAGAATGGGAATCAGGGGTTACTTGACATGTGCCCTTTCTCAATGTGCACTATGGGGCAGGCAATGGGACAAAATCTCACCCATCTGGGAGCCATGATTGACAGAGATGAGCAGCCAAGACCACCGGGTAAATGTGAGGGAAGAGCTGCTAAGGCCACAAGGGCTTCTCCTCTTTTTCTTATGTCCCTGGTCTTTTGCAATAAGTAGATGCACAGGCAGGAACTCTGCACTATATGAGATGTGCTGAACAAGTCTTACACATACTATTTTGAATTACTAATCCTAACCCAAAAACACTGTTTTTCTCATTCTCAGCAGAGATATTGAAGCAGGATGCTACACCTTCCATGTATAGGATGACAGTGCTTGGAAGATATACTAGAATAGGGTTAGGTATTATTTCCCAACTCTTAACTGCCCAACTGACAATTTCCCAATTCCGTTCGCCCGACTTTGTAACTTCCCGATGTTTATTTTGCCCATATAGCAAAATACCGACAATCAATCGCGCACATAGATGTCACCAGTCCTGCCTTCTGCTTTGTATCCTGGCTTAATTTAAAACTCATTCACCATTCACCAGCTGTGTCTAATCATCACTAATTGCATCAGTTCAATTCATATTTAAAGAGGTTGGAGATAGAGGTCTGTCTGACTCCAGTAAATTCAGGTGGCCACAGGGATTTCAGAGGGCTCTGAGCTCAACAGAGACAAGTTAATTGTCTTTATATTTTATGTTTTCAAAGTCTGAATTAACATAGGCACATCTTGACCTTCCAGCAGCCAGCAGCATTTACCTGCCAGTGTCACAGACAGATAGAAATATTGTGTTATAAGCCTGAGCCTCTGACATTCTTGCTTTTTCTTGGGTTTCCTTGAGATGTAGTGGCTACCACGCTCATTCCATTTTCACTCATGTTCTGGCACAGTGTGAATTCTGGGCAGTGGCTGTGATGCACTATGGCATGCTCACATCCTGATCGTGACCACCGACTTTACAGCCAATGATGGGGGGGGGGCATGGTGTGAAAAACTCACAGGGCAGCTCAGATGCTAGGGAGCTGATTGGGCAGAAGATAATGGTTGTTGGGTGTCATTGGGTCTCACAGGCAGCTCCCCATCAGATTTGGCACTAAGGGAGCAGAGCTGATTAGCAGGGAGGGGGAGGGGGCACGTGTCAGGAAGAAGCCACACTAGGGTTCTGCATTGTATTGTCAGTATTCTGTCATGTCAGGATTTTACATGTCGGGAACATGTAATGATGGGAAATACGGGGTGCATGTCTGTTACTTTCAGCAATATGATTGTTTTTTATGTTTACAGTAGATAGGTTAGGTAGATAATCTATTTAGCATTGTTATAGATATAGATATTGATACTAGAACTGTTTAAATACAGTAGGACTAAAACTGATTATTTGAGTACTTCAGCTGTAGTATCAATGCATAGGTGTACTAATGTATAGTTACTGTAGCTAGGTATACTGCACAAGATGGTTTCTGTATCTCTAATGATTAATTGTATCCTTTATTGGTAGAAACAGATAGTTAGTCACTAAGGCTGAGGTTCATATGTTAGGATACAGTACCACATTACAAATTCCAGTCTTTTTTAATGTGACTTGTTACATCATTACTTTAAAGTTGTACTTCTTAGGGGCTTGCCCAGCTAGGCATTGTTTCCTATGTATTTGTCATGCACATGAATTGATTTTCTTGTGATCCAATGAAATATGTTATACAAAAAAGGGATTCACTCATAGCCATCAGTGTGACAGCAAACATTACTCTCGCACTACATGCAACACAGTGAGCTGTACCATGGTTGTTAGCCAAAGACACTCATTGACTGCTCAAGTTGGCAAGATCAAGACAAGGACAATAAATACTTTCAGGAAATACCAATGAGCCTTGTCCTTCCCCTCAAACTGAGGCTTTTGAGGGAACTCCCTGAAGAAGCTGCAGTGTGAGGCAAAGAACTGGTGCACATTGGTGCCCTTTCTGTGTCATACATGTTGTTATTTAAAGACTGTTATATATTTATTTATTTAGTTATTCATTTGTACATTTTGACCAGGAAAGGCACACTAAGATATTACTGCTGGTTTCCAGGTGTGTTCTGGGTGTTTAGTTGTTACATGGACCTATTTTATTAATAGAGAGAATGTTGCCAATGATATCATGGAACCTACCTTGCTCTTGACAGGGTCACTGTCGGTCTGCTGTTCAAGATGGAAGACCCTGGCAGAATGCAGGAGGAGGATGTATTGAAGGCTGAGGTTTAGTCCTTTTCACCAGTCTGTGTATCCATAGTGGATTATGTGCCTGACGAGCAGCAGGATTTAGCAAAGGTGGATACTGATTCTCAGATCCAGGAGATTGAACCTGAAGATATTATTCCAGCAGAAAAGCAACTACAGCAAGAATAATAAGACTGCAAACAACATCTACTGCAAATGATAGCTGAGGATGAGGACAGATACAGCAGATGAAAGGCTACCTTGTAAAGATGTCTAGGTTCCCCATAAATGCTGCCCAAAACATAGTTGGATTACCTGCAGAGACTGGAGAAACTGTCCTGGCAAAACGCCAGCTACAATTGGCCTATAAACTAGCCAGTTCATCTTCAGATTTGGTGTATGGTCCAACTGGTTATCCTGAGAAAGCCTAGCTGGGTGCAGGCTGGGAAAAAGCAACTGATGGGCAATGAGTCCTTGACCTGGAGTGGACTTCTTCTTTTGGGACTCCAAGGGATAAAAGTACACCAGAACAAATAGAGGTAGATGAGCCCTTGAGTACTTCTTGAGAAACAGGACAGTCAGCTCAGGATTTGGCAAGACTGCAATAGTCAGCAGAAACCCTGAAACTTGGGTTGGAAAACTCAACTTCTGTACAGATTCTGGAACCAGTGAATGCATTTCCAACAAAACCCTCATATTCGACAGGTAGTGAGAATGCGCAGCATGTTAACATACAGCTGGCAGGAGATCAGTAGCATGTAACTGAGCTGACTGAGGATGTCACTGTACCAGATGATCTGGAGTGGAGACAGAACACTTCTTTTGCTGTGGAGTGGACTGTGAAGCATCTTGCTACAGGAAGCAGTATCCCCCTGAGTGTTCACCATGGTGCATGGACTCCCATCCCACTCAGACCCACCCGGCATAGGGGACCATGGACAGTAATGAGAACCCCATGCACAGGGCAGGACAAGGAGAGAAGTGCTCTCATCCAGGTCATTCTCCCACTACTGTACACAGTAATACAATGTGGTTATGAAGCAATCATACAGTAGGAGTAATGGCCATTCTGAGGTCTAGTGCAGTAGAACAAGAAACTTCAAGGATGAAAATTACTTTGCAACAATCTTGGGGTGGGACTGATAGATGAAGACAGCCTCATGATGAACAACAATTTCCATTCAAGACAGCTGGTCAGAGCCCTGTTACAGAGGCAAACAGTACTTCAGATCCAGTATCATCTACAACACAGGCTGCAGATGAGTACAGGATGAATACAGAACCCGATGATTGACAACAGGTACTTGGTGGTGGTAAGACTGGGGGTGGAGGGAGAAAATTGGGGTAATGGTGATACTGGTATGGTGTAGAGGGATTCAGTATCAAAATGGGAAAATGGTGTGATACAGGAACCTGACTCAGTTGCCCCACAACATCCTTCAGAAATCTGTAACCACAGATCAAAATGAGGGTGAACCACTTTTCCCTGGATGTCAGAATTCATAATCTCCATGACTACTGTGTGATGTAAAGGATAAGAAATCAGATGGAAGCGAGTGAGAAGTTGTCAGTCACTTTTGTTGAGATTCAGTAATGATGGCTGCAAATGAGGAAATACAGACCTGGAAACTGGAGGTTAGAGGGTGCCACGAGACACCAAGACACCACTTGAACGTCTGCGTAAGATTATTAAAGATCTCCACCCAATATTTAGTGAGGATGACACCCTTAATTGTATTTTTAAGGAACTCCCACTACTATCTTTTAAACAACCGCCAAATTTATCCAGCCTAATTATTAGGAGCAAACTTTCACCGGAACAGAATACCATGTCACACAATGGCACATGACCCTGCAATCGGCCCCTGCAAGTCTTGTGGGCTCATTTCTACCTCAGACTGTGTGGTTACATCACAAAACAGACAATTCCAGGTGCATGGGAGTTATACATGCATGTCACGACATGTTGTTTATTTCATTCAGTGCAAGAGATGTCCACAAACAGGTTATGTATGGAGAGACACGCCAACAGCTCCGCGCTAGGATGAACTCACACAGACATACTATTACAGCAAGGAAGACTGAAAACCAGTGGGGCATCACTTCTCCAGCCTGACCACTCAGTCTCAGATATGTCAGTAATGGTCTTAAAATCTCAAAACACACAACAGAGACGAGCTTTTGAGATTAAACTTATTTTACATCTCAATATGGTAGCTGATGGGATGAACTTGGATATTGGCTTTATGGGACACTACAGAAACTAACATCCACAGACCTTTTCTTCTTCAAACTGACATATTATAGGACTTCAGCATGTGTGAGATGTGGATGCGTGTGTGTATGTATGTGTGTGGGTATGTGTTGTGAGGTATGTGATATAACAGATGTGGGACTTGCTGTCACTTTGAGGTAAGTCTCTATTTAGCTATATGGAGTTATAATGTGTTACTATTTTATTTCCACACATAAGAATTTCTCCTTACTTTTTATCTTTGCCTGTGGGGGTGGGGTGGGGTGGGGGTGGGGGTGGGAGGATTGATTCCATTGCACCATATTCAGATTACCCAGCCTGCTAGTGTACATACAGGAGTGTTATCTTATACTGTTATATATAATTTTTGTAACTCTGTACATATTAGGATGTGTGATCTCATTTGCTTGGGGGTCCTGCACATATCTTTTTACATTAGGCTAATATTGTAGTTATTTACTCAGGATTTCATGACAAGTTGTATTCCTTTGGGGAACTATTACAGTGACTGAAGTTTATATAGGTTCACTAGGAGAGAGATTGATTGTGTGTGTGTGTGTGTGTGTGTGTGAGAGAGAGAAAAAAGGAGGGGGGAGAGAGAGAGAGAGAGAGACAACATCTCGTTTAGCTATATCTCCCCACCCACATTATTGTGATGTGGGGTGGGTTAGGTTGTATTGTTTGTATGAACAGGAGGAGATAAATTACATTTTTATCTCTTTTCAGATTCCTTGACACTTGTGGTACATGAAGTTGCTACATTCTCAGTATATATTGACATCAGTACATATCAGGCTGCATGGTCTGAATTCCTTGAGGTTCCTCGACTAGAGTTTTTAACACTAATATTATCAATTTATATTTAAATTATCATTTATATAGTCCTGAGGTTTTGTAATTTCTTGGGCCTTTTATTTAGCTTGAGAATACAGCTGGGTGGCATGTCCAGCTATGTTTTACACATCACACAGTGTGCACTGATGTTTTTTTAGACAACTTTACTGGTAATTCTTGTCTTTAATGCATACATTGTAATTTCATGAGCCCTATAACTATCTTAGTTTGTCTTTAAGCTGGGTGGGGGTTGCCTTTCAGTAATCACATCCTTATACTGACTGTGACACTCATGGCTTGATTTGGGAGTTATTTGCTTCAGCAGTGTTATCTTATGTCAATTAAATTTATGTGCAGTAGGATTCTTTGCATGTGTGTTGCACCAAGCACATCTGAACCCAAGGTTCATTCGGACTGAGGGCAGTATTGTACTGTTAAACTTCTCTGACATCATCTTCTGGTTTTTTTTTAAATGAGTATTTTAAACCAATGGGGATTTTTTTCTGTTTTTCTCTGCATTATCTAGCTGTTATAAGTATTGTATTTTCTAAACAACTGCCATGAGCTTCTGAAGAAGGACTGGTTGGTCCGAAAGCTAGAGCACTTTGTTCTTGTTGTTACATCTATGTTGGTCCATTAAAAGGTATCAAATCATTTGCTTCTGGAACTAGACACCAAGGAAATATTAAATGTAAGGGGTAGCCAGTGATTGGCTAATGGGAGATGCCAATAGACACCAAGGAAACATTAAATGTATGGGGCCAGTGATTGGACGTTGGGGATTCCACTAGACACCAGGGAAATATTAAATGTATGGACCGGCTGGCAATCAGAGGGTGGGAGGTGCCATTGGACACTGGAGAAACATTAATGGTACGGGGCCAGTGACTGGAGGTTGGGGTTGCCACTAGACACCATAGACTCATTAAATGGATGGAGCAGCTGGCGATTGGAGTTTGGGAGTTGCCACTAGACACCAGGGAAACATTAAATATATGGGGCCAGAAATTAGAGGCTAGGGGAGTGCTAGTAGACACCAGGAAAACATTAAATGTATGGGGCGGCTGGCGATTGGAGGGTGAGGGTGCCACTGGACACTAGGGAAAGTTTTTTCTATTATAGGATGGCAGGATGCAGAACTGAACTGCTGAATGATTACATGGATTTTGGATAAAAGTATTAGTTCTACAGTTCGTTTATATTATTTCACAGTTCAGCAAGAAAATTCTGCAGAACACAGCAAAACTTTGCCAAACAGATTTGGAATATTTCCAATTTCTTCAAAGGTGGAAATTTGGAAATTTCTGCAAAAGTTGCCAAACTTTCATGAAAATTCCACTAAAGTGCAATTTGCAACTTTCGCCCAGTTCTAGAATGCATCTCAGGCTGAATGAAGCAAGGATGCCCAGTGCAGGTGACTGCCTCCTCCTGCAAGCTGCAGGAGCTGCCCTGAACCCAGTGGCTGTTGTGTGCTGATCCACCTGCCTCTCAGCTTACAACCAGGCATCCTGCCCAGTATGAGTGACTGCCTCCTCCTGCAAGCTGCAGTAGCTGCTCTGAATCCAGCAGCTGTTCTGCGCTGACCTGCCTGCCTTTTGTCCTACAACCAGACATCCTGCCTGGTATGGGTGACTGTCACCTTCTGCAAACCGCAGAAGCTGCTCTGAACCCAGTGGCTGTTCTGCACTGACCGGCTTGCCTCTTGGCCTACAACCAGGCATCCTGCCAAGGACAGGTGACTGCCTCCTTTTGCAAGCTGCAGGAGCTGCTCTGAACCCAGTGGCTGTTCTGCGCTGACCAGATTAGTCACATTGTGAGCATTCAACATAGTGATAACTTTGCCATGACAACAATGCTGGACCCACGATACAAACGTGGAATTGCATCAGTACTGGAGGGAGGGCCTGAACAGGTAAAACATATCAGTGGTCAACTGGTTGACTTGGTTCATGGGGCACAGAAGTCACGTGCCATGGTTTGCAAACCTCAGCAGCATAATCCAGCTGAAGGTGAAGCTGGAGAACCTGCAAGCATATCATGCAAGGGTAAGGGGACTGTCATTCCTGGTCGTCTGTCATCCAAAGTGGTTGGTGTCAACCCGCTTTGGGAGGCTTTGTCCCGAGAGGGTATTTGTGAAATCAATGATTCTGGGGAACAGGCTGATGCATCAACAATTGGACTTAGAGCAGCACAGAGAATGGCTGAGTCATATCTGTCTGAAAACAGGCATCTGACAATTAGTGAAGATCCTCTTTTCTACTGGAGTGGAAAGGTCAGTGAATGGCCAGAGCTGACTGCAGTGGCACTGAAGTACCTCACATGCCCATCCTCCAGTGTAAATGTTGAGAGGGTATTCAGCTCAGCAGGTGCAATAGTCAGGTATCATCGGACCAACCAGTCTCCTGCAAATGTTAGTTTGCTAACATTCATTAAAATGAATGAGAAGGCCATACCAGCACAGACTGCAACCTCAGTATTGGTACCCTGGCCCGAGTCATTGCGGTCTTGCTGATGTGGAAATAGAGCATCCTGGTGGCACTGGCAATGGCTGCCTGAAATGGCCCACCACTGATGTAGATGATGATACAATGGAGAAAGAATTTTCCAGTGGTCAGACTTCAGACATCGATGACTGTGAGGACAGTTTTCTTTATGAGGAGGATGATGATGTGGTTAATGTTGGCAGGTTTTAACTGCAGTATTTAAAAGGCAGTGTGCCCCCCCACCCCAGACCACCACCACCACCAGGACTGATGTTCTCCAAGTCTGCTGCTACCATGAGTCTGTCTGCCCCCCATGGACCACCACCACCACCACTTGGACTGATGTTATCCAAGTCTGCCACCATGAGTCTGTCTGTCCCCCACGGACCACCACCACCACCAGACTGATGTTATCCAAGTCTGCTGCCACCATGAATCTGTCTGCCCCCCACAGACCACCACCACCACCACCACCAGGACTGATGTTATCCAACTTTGCTGCCACCATGAGTCTGTCTGCCCCCCATGGACCACCACCACCACCACTTGGACTGATGTTATCTAAGTCTGACACCATGAGTCTGTCTGCCTCCCACAGACCACCACCACCACCACCACCGGGACTGATGTTATGCAAGTCTGCCACCAAGAGTCTGTCTGCCACCCATGGTCAGACCACCACCACCACCGGGACTGATGTTATCCAACTCTGCTGCCACCATGAGTCTGTCTGCCCCCCACGGACCACCACCACCACCGGGACTGATGTTATGCAAGTCTGCCACCAAGAGTCTGTCTGCCCCCCATGGACCACCACCACCACCACCACCACTGGGACTGATGTTATCCAAGTCTGCCACAAAGGGTCTGTCTGCCCCCCCACAGTTGGACCACCACCACCACCACCAGGATTGATGTTATTCAACTCCGCTGCCACCATGAATCTGTCTGCCACCCACAGACCACCACCACCACCGGGACTGATGTTATGCAAGTCTGCCACCAAGAGTCTGTCTGCTCCCCACTGACCACCACCACCACCGGGACTGATGTTATGCAAGTCTGCCACCAAGAGTCTGTTTGCCCACCATGGACCACCACCACCACCAGGACTGATGTTATCCAACTCTGCTGTCACCATGAGTCTGCCCCCCCCCATGGACTACCACCACCACCGGGACTGATGTTATGCAAGTCTGTCACCATGAGTCTGTCTGCCCTCCCTGGACCACCAGTCCACCAGTGCACCACCACCACCAGCTTCTTAATATTTAAACCATAAAGTGAGTATGTGCACTCATGTTTGTTATGCTGCCTCACTTCCTTAAGTTGTCTGTTTTGTTTTCTGTAGGTTTTCAGAGCCGCAGTGGCAAAAGACATACAGTACACTTCTTTTGTTTCTTTTACAGGAGAACAAAAACAGGCTCCATTGCTATTACTCATTGGGAAAGATGCTGTATCTATACCATTCAGAGAGGAACCGATGTTATGTCCATGTGAAATCCATTCTGGCAAGTATAAAGATTTTATTTCATCCATTTCATTGCTTTGTAAAGACTGCTGCAAATATTGCACACAACAGGATGTCTTAGTAGTTGACAACATGTGTCTCTGAAATGTAACTTGACAATAGGGATTGAGATTTGAGAACCAGGGAGGGGCACATAACAATGAAGTAGTAACTTTTAAGAAGTCATTCATTTCTTTTTTTAGGAAAATTTGCAATACTTTGTTGTTCTGTCAAAGTGGTCTTATCCAAAAAAGTTCTTCAACATCAGGCACTCCACTCCCCGACCCGAGCTTGGGCACACATGCAACAGGCAGAAGTGTTTTAATTCGATGACCATGACCATCATTAACAACCGGACTCCAGAAGGATGCTGATGAAATCTGTGAAGAAGTAAAAAAATAAGAAACCATTACAGTCAAAACTGAAAATATGATTCCACCCCACCCCCCCAAAAAAAAGAACTACTTACCTTCATGTGCTTGAGAGTTATCCATTTCCATTTAAGTGCAAAAGTTCTCATTGAGCACTGAAATGTGCACAGCAACAGTTTGGAGTCATCTGTGTGATGCAGAATAATAGCATGAGCACATGTCCATGTCAAGTTCAAGCCCCCTCATCATCACTTACAAAATACAAAACCATATATATTTATATATATATATATATATATATATATATATATATGTATATATACATGCTCACTAAGCCTACTATTAGTGCACATCCAAGGGGCACCTTTCAATCCAGTTGAGATGATCACATTTCATTTGGTGGAATCGTCTCACACAACACATTGGACCAGCAACATGAACCTCACAGTCATCATTTTATACTGGGAACAGGGTATGTGCTGAAACAGTCTCATTTCACTTTGTTACCACTTGTCAATTTTCTGCACACAAGGAAGATGCATTGTGAGCCTGCAGAAAAAATCTGGGGACTCTGTGCCACCACTGCACACATGACTGAGTGCACCATTAATTCTGGGGGACTTTGTATGTGCTGAAACAGTCTCTTTTCACTTCGTTACCACTTGTCAATTTTCTGCACACAAGGAAGATGCATTGTGAGCCTGCAGAAAAAATCTGGGGACTCTGTGCCACCACTGCACACATGACTGAGTGCACCATTAATTCTGGGGGACTTTGTATGTGCTGAAACAGTCTCTTTTCACTTCGTCACCACTAGTCAATTTCCTGCACACAAGGAGGACACTCTGTGGGTCTGCAGAAAAAATCTGGGGACTCTGTTCCACCACTGCATGCATGACTGAGTGCACCATTAATTCTGGGGGACTTTGTATGTGCTGAAACAGTCTCTTTTCACTTTGGTACCACTTGTCAATTTTCTGCACACAAGGAGGATGCATTGTGGGCCTGCAGAAAAAATCTGGGGACTCTGTGCCTCCACTGCGCACATGACTGAGTGCGCCATTAATTCTGGGGGACTTTGTATGTGCTGAAACAGTCTCGTTTTACTCCACTACCACTTGTCAATTTTCTATACTAAAGGAGGACGCATAGTGGGCCTGGAGAAAAATCTGGGGACTCTGTGCCTCCACTGCATGTATGACTGAGTGCGCCATTAATTCTGGGGGAATTTGTATGTGCTGAAGCAGTCTCTTTTCACTTTGGTACCACTTGCCAATTTTCTGCACACAAGGAGGATGCATTGTGGGCCTGCAGAAAAAATCTGGGGACTCTGTGCCTTCACTACGCGTATGACTGAGTGCGCCATGAATTCTGGGGGACTTTGTATCTGCTGAAACAGCCTCTTTTTACTCCGCTTCCACTTGTCAATTTTCTATACAAAAGGAGGATGCATTGTGGGCCTGGAGAAAAATCTGGGGACTCTGTGCCACCACTGCGTGCAATACTGAGTGCACCATTAATTCTGGGGAACTTTGTATGTGCTGAAACAGTCTCTTTTCACTTCGGTACCACTTGTCAATTTTCTGCACACAAGGAGGAAGCATTGTCGGCCTGCAGAAAAATCTGGGGACTCTGTGCCACTTTTGTGTATTCTGTCATTGTTACTGTGAGCTCATAGTCATGATGTCATAGTGACATTTTTACAATTAAATCAGCATTGCAAGAATGTCCTCTCATTTCTGAACTGTACTTTTTTATGCTACTTTAAATTGCCACAGCAACCACTACTTACGTGCGAGTCATCAGTGACTTGAATGATACAATTCTTCTCACAATTTATGTCTGCTTCTCTTACTCCTACTTTTTTTCATGTACGAAAACAAAATGAGCACATCTTCCAATATTGTTCTGACCAGATTTGTATTTATTTGCAGCTGCTTTTCGTTAACTATTGTTCCGTGGTGTCATCTAAAACACTGACTGATGCATAACTGTTAGTTAACAACATAAGCTATATATGACAACTACTTGATGTGATGGAGAAAAGCAGAGGAAAACAATGACAAAGACCTGGTCACACTCACTGTCAGCAGCACCAATTTAAAAGGAATGCTCCTTTCATTATTTCATACATGAAAAAAGGAAGTACAGTACACTCAACTACTGCAAATTATCGTATCCTTCCAGTCAGTCAGGATGTAAGTAAAGGAAGTTGTAACATAGCATTCAAAAGTATAGATCAGAGTTATCAACAGATTGTTGCACTGCTGCTTTACAAAAAGTCACCATATTACATAGTTATGATGATGCACATAAACTAATATGTGGAGGCATTACTACCACTGGAATATTTCTTGCTCCACAGAGTGCAATATATGCATGTGAAAACCACCCATAATTTCATTACAGTGAGTCACATGATGGAGGAATTAACAATCAGAAAAGCAACCCACATTTGTGCCACACTTCCTCAGCAACGTTAAGACGTGATGGCAGGGGAAGCGCAGGTGCATGCTCCACTATACTGAATGTTCAGCAGCTATCCCAAGCAATGTTTCCTAATGTTATAAGGTTCACTTTGTGGTGAAATGTGGGATGTTTACACTACCAAAGCTCTTCGGACTGGAAATGTGGCTACACATTTCACAACAAACTGACCATTAACGTAAAGAAACATTCGCAAACATGCACATTCCGATATTCACTGTAAGAAGCACACACATGTGCTCTCCCTGCCATCATGTCCTAATGTTGCTGAGAAGGGAGGCAGAATGTGGGCAGATTTTCAGAATGGAGTGCCTCTGTCACATGACTCACTGTAATGCATTTACGCATTGTTTTCAAAAAAATGTATTGCACCATGTGGTGCAAGAAAGATTCCCTTGGAAGGGAAAATGTGTATGATTTAATAATAACTAACAAAAAACACACAACAAAAGTACAACTATGGATGCAGTAAATTATAAATCCACCCGCGAAGTGGATGTGAAGTGACCTCTTCGCGTCTGTGGAGCACAACACGAAGTGGACCCTGTAAAGGGCTCACTTCCCGTTATCATTACCACTTCGCGTTCTCATTATGCCTTAACACGAAGTAAGGCGAAGTGAGAAGAAAATAGGCAAATCACATGGCCTGCAGTACTGTAAGTCACATGCTTTAGCCAGGCAGGAGGAAAGTGAGTCAGAGAAACAGTTTCACTTTCTCCTTTGCATTTGTACAGGGAGAAAGCAAAATTGTGAGAGAAAAGGAGTTTGCCTGGCTCTCGGAGTCGTTTCTTGTTACTGCTATTTCAAACAGCTTTTTTAAAAGCTATTTTATTTAGTGTTTCTACTGTGTTAGTGTTTTTTTGGTTGCTGATTCTTTTTGCATAAGTTTTGTTTTTGTTTTGTGTGTGTGTATGCACGTGTGTGTGTGTGTGTGTGTGTGTGTGTGTGTGTGTGTGTGTGTGGTCCCTTGGACCCAGGAGGATGGAGGATCAGGTTGGAGTTGGTGAAGGTGAGTTACTGGCACATGGGAGCGTTAGGAGGGGAGGAGTGTGAACCCGTGGGGGGATGGGGCGGTGGTGTTATGTTGGATCGCTCCAGACTCCTGGCCAGTGTTGCTTCCCCCATGGAAGTAACAGGAGCAGCAGCAGCAGCAGCACCAATGCTACCGGTGGCTGTTGTTCATCCACCTTCTCCACCACCACCACTAGCAGAAGCTGTTGGGGCTCAAGCAGCACCCCCTCCACCACCTCCACAACCACAGGAGGTGGCCCCGGCAATAGTGGGTGGTGGTGGGACTCATGCCCACCAAGTGTGTACTGTGTCTGGTACCCCTCTGCAGCTCCCCAGTGTGGGAGTTTTTTAATTGTGTGGGGGGAGACAGCACAGTGGTGCAGTGCCATGTGTGGTGTTCTGGTGCACCATGGTCCCCCTGGGACACATTTGGGGACCGGTGGCCAATGCATCCACATGATGAATTACCACAGGGCAGAGTGGCAGGCTGCCATGGAAGGGGTCATGCATCCACCTGCTGACCCTTCCATTGCAGTGGCCGAGGGTGCAGCTGGGGTGGGAGATGTGACTTGCTGCAGTCACCGCCACATCAGGAGGAGGTGGGCTACATCAGGTGCTCCATCACCGCCACCACAACCACCAGAACAACCTTGTCCACCACCAGCCCAACTACCTGCATTACCCACTGCACCTGACCCCGGCACAGTTTCTGTTAGCCAGTCTGACCTCCTCCTGGTGTGGGCAGCACTGGAGAAAAACAACAAGCGTTTAATTAATTTGGAGCAGCAGGTTACCAGAGTGGAAGCATAGCAGCAGCAAATACTTTCAGTGCTGCACCTGCTGCTGGACCACCATGGCATCCCATGGCCATAGTAAGTCCAGGTATTGTTTTCTGCCACCCCACCCCACTACTATGTTGTACTTTTGTTGTGTGTTTATTGTTTGTTATTATTAAATCATACACATTTTCCCTTCCAGGGGAATCTTTCTTGCACCACAGAGTGCAATAAATGTTTTTGAAAACAATGTGTAAATGCATTGCAGTGAGTCATGTGACAGAGGTATTCCCATTCAGAAAATCTGCCCACATTCTGCCTCCCTTCTCAGCAACATTAGGACATGATGGCAGGGAAAGCGTGCGTGCGTGCTCCTTATAGTGAATATTGGAATGTGCAGGTTTGCAAATGTTTCTTTATGTTAATGGTCAGTTTGTTGTGAAATGTGTAGTCATGTTTCCAGTAAGAAGAGCCTTGGTAGTGGAAACATCCCACATTTCACCAGAAAGTGAACCTAATAACATTAGGAAACATTGCTTAGGATAGCTGCTGGACATTCAGTATAGTGGAGCATGCACCTGCGCTCCCCCTGCCATCGCGTCTTAACATTGCTGAGGAAGTGTGACACAAATGTGGGTTGCTTTCCAGCTTGTTAATTCCTCCATCATGTGACTCACTGTAATGAAATTATGGGTAGTTTTCACAGACATATATTGCACTCTGTAGAGCAAGAAATATTCCAGTGGTAGTAATGCCCCCACATATTAGTTTATGTGCATCACCATAACTATGTAATGTGGTGACTGTCTGTAAAGCAGCAGCACAACAATCTGTTGATAACTCTGACCTATATTTTTTAATGGTATGTTACAACTTCCTTTGCTTACATCCTGACTGATTGGAATGATACGTTAATTTGCAGTAGCTGAGTGTGCTGTACTACCTTTTTTCATGTATGAAATAATGAAAGGAGCATTCCTTTTAAACTGGTGCTGCTGACAGTGAGTGTGACCAGGTCTTTGTCATTGTTTTCTTCTGCTTTTCTCCATCACATATGCCAATACTGTACAATCATGGATGGAAGGAATTGGGGGAGGTTTACATAACTACAGTACATGGTGTTGTGCAGTGTTCTTTACACAGTCCATCAGAGAGGACTAGCACCTCTTTTTTCTAAAAAAAAAATTGCTTTTGGTTACAGCGCCCACTGCCTATAACGGGCAAAATCTGCTTACACAGATGTGCCCATTATAAGCGGCTTGCACTGTACTCACTTTATGGTTTAAACATTAAGAAGCTGGTGGTGGTGGTGCACTGGTGGACTGGCAGTCTGTGGGGGGTAGACAGACTCATGGTGGCAGCAGATTTTTTGCCCAGTATAAAAAATTCAGGCTGAAGGGTTGGAGACTTTTTACCAGCAGTTACAAGAGCTCCAAAATTGGCACGCTGAGGGTGACACTAAGGTATTTCCACTATTACAGGCCACAAAGCAAAAGATCCAAGAGATTCTAGATATTAGGACTGCAAATGCACTTCAACATTTCAAACAGAAATATTATGAAACAGGTTCCCAATCGGCTCATGTTTTAACTTATAGTCTTTGACAAACAATTTCTCATTTTATGATTAGCCATATACAGGACCTTATGAGTGGTCAGTTAGTTAAACATCCCCAGGAAATTTTACAGGCATTTCATCCTTATTATGAGTCTCTATACTCTTCTGAGTCCTTGTCCTATTTAGTAGAAATTTAAGCTTTTCTACAAGGCCTGAAATTACCTACTCTTTCCCCAGCAGAGACAGACTAACTGAGAGCCCCAATTAGGGAGGAGGAGATCCTTCTTGCTATTAAACAATTAAAATCAGCAAAGAGCCTTGGCTCAGATGGATATACCGGGGATATCTATAAATTCTTTTGGGTTCTACTCTCCCCTATTTTATTAGATGCTTATAAGGAAGTTTCTGACAGTAACCCTGTACCACCTACTTGGAGGTTGGCTACTATCTCTGCTATCCCCAAACTGGGAAAGGATGTCACTTATTGTGTTGCATATTGCCCTATTTCTGTTTCAAGTATAGAATATAAAACCTTTGCTAGTGTCCTGGCCAGGAGGCTAGAGATATATCTTCCTGACTTGATCAATAGGGATCAAACTGGTTTTATTATTAACCGACAGGCCCAGGATAATATTAAACACACCCTTCCTATTTTACACCATGCTACGCAGTCAACTGTCCCATTTCTTCCATTAAGTTTGGATGCTGAGAAGGCTTTCAACTGGGTGGCATGCTCTTTCTTGTTGCCTACTTTACAGAGATTGGGTTTTCCTCCTTTATTTCAGACCTTGATATGCCACATATATAACCATCATTCAAACTTACATTATGCGGTTTCTTTGGGGTGCTCATTGCCCCCACACACGTTAGTCTGTATTACAGCTTCCTAAGACCCAAGGAGGTACAACTTTACTAAATTTTGAGAAATATTATAAAGCAGCCCAACTTCGTAGTATACTGTTTTAGCTCAGTCCATTACATAATGTTTATTGAAGGAGTTAGAGGTGAGAGAAGAAGACCTGTCTTGTTTGAATAGGATCTTATTTTCTTATACCATTCTACCTTTATCTGAAGTTTCACATAACACTTTTACATTACATACGTTAAAGATTTGGAGAGCCCTTTTACATTCTAGCTCTTTTTGGCATTTCTGAATGTTGTTATACTCGCTCCCATATCTGTCACTGTTTTCTCCTTCTTGACTAGACCATGGTTTCAGAAATTGGAAACATGTGAGCCTCCATTTAGTTGCACTTTATTTGTAGTAACACACTTTTAACATTTCCAGAACTGCAGCATTTGTACCCACTGTCTGAGGGGGATAGATTTCAGTTCTTTAAAATTTTCTACTTTTATTAAACAGGTACATACACCTTCTCTCCTCTATCACCCTCTCCCCCTGAATGTCCAAATGCTTTTACTGGGGATCCATACTACTTCCCGACATACAATTGCCCGACAAACATTTTCCCGACACCAAAATCCTGAAACCTGTATTTCCCATCATTACATGTTCCCAACATGTAAAATCCTGACATGACTAAATACTGACAATACAAAGCAGAACCCTGATGTGGCTTCTCCCTGATATGTGCCCCTTCCCCCTCCCTGCCAATCAGCTCTGCTCTTTTAGTGCCAAATCTGATGTGGAACTGCCCTGTGAGAACCAGTGACACACACAACCATGATCTTCTGCCCAATCAGCTCCCTAGCATCTGAGCTGCCCCATGAGTTTTTCACTCCATGCCCCCTTCCCCCATCATTGGCTGGAAAGTCGGTGGTCACGATCAGGATGTGAGCATGTCATAGTGCATCACAGCTCCTGCCCAGAATTCACACTGTGCCAGAACATGAGTGAAAATGGAGTGAGAGTGGTGGCAGCTACATCTCAAGGAAACCCAAGAAAAGGCAAGGATATCAGCGGCTCAGGCTTAGAATACAATATTTCTGTGAGTCTGTGATACTGACAGGTAAATACTGATGGCTGCTTGCTGCTGGAAGGTCAAGTTGTGGCTGTGTTAATTCAGACTTTGAAAACGTAAAATAAAAAGACAGTAAACTTGTCTTTGTTGAGCTCAGAGCCCTCTCAACTCCCTGAGGCCACCTGAATTTACTGGAGTCAGACAGACCTCTATCTCCGACCTCTTCAAATATAAATAGAACTGATGCAATTAGTGATAATCAGACATAGTTGGTGAATGGTAAATGAGTTTTAAATTAAGCCAGAATACAAAGCAGAAGGCAGTACTGGTGATATCTATGTGCATAATAGATTGTTGGTATTTTGCTATATGGGAAAAATAAACATCGGGAAGTTACAAAGTTGGGTAAACAGAATAGGGAAATTGTCGGTTGAGCAGTTAAGAGTTGGGAAAGGATACCTAATCCTTTTACAGGCATCAGAAGGAATTTCTTTCACATATACTTTCCCACCTATATAGGGCCATACAGCAGCTGACATTGGAGTCTACCCAATTTCTAAAGCACTGATGGGAAGCAGTTCTTCACCTCACTTTTAAGGACATAGATTGGGAACAGCTTTTAAAACATCTACATTCTCCCAAACATTCTTTCCTTTGGAAAAAAATTTTCTTGGAAGATTATTACCAGATTTTTCATTGTCCCAGCTGCACAATGTAAATATCTTCCCCACCTAGGAGCTGCATGCTGCAGTGGTTGTGGGTACACCCTGGCCTCACATGGCCATGTTTTGGGGGTATGCCCAATTTTGGAGTCTTTTTTTTCTTTACTAGAGGGGGAATTGGCTGACCTTTTTGGCTGTCCCAAGCTTTTAATACCTTACATTTCTTTTTTTTTCCTGAATATGACTCTAAGCTACTTTCACCCCAGCACATAAACTTTTGTTTTAGCAGCGAAGAAGACTATCACTAAAAATTGGCTTTTGAGTAAGGCTCCCACTATTTCTGTTTGGTAGGATTTTCCATCTCAGATTAACTGTATGGAAAAACTAACAGCGAAAGTGAATCACACCACGCAGATTTTTGAAACCTCTGTGGAGGAGTTGGGTCTTATACATATCTCAGCAAAGGGCTGATTTTGTACCTTAGAATAATCTCTACTGAAGAATTGGGGAGGTGTATCGCTAGTTTTTAATTGAATTAGTGACCTACAAATTGTACTTTATTTTACATAATAAATATTCCATTTAATTGGGTAGTGGGTATTTGAAATAGCTGATGTATTCCTTCCTGGGTGTCCTGTTTTTCTCATTATCATACTAGAAATGGTGTTGTATCTGATATGTCCTTTTTTCTGTCAGAATCTAAATATGACCCCTTAGTTATATCTTTTAGTCATACTAAACTATTGCTACTATGCAATTAGAAAGCAGCTTGCTATTATCTGGTTTCGACTTTCTTTGTTTAGATACAGTTGTTTGTTATCGTTATAGCAGTATACTTGCTATGTAATTAGTTGTATTTTTTCCTGTTTGTTGAAACTTTTCAATAAAGATCATAATTACAAAAAAAATAGAAAAAGTGAAAAAAACTAGAATTTTCTGCTGCTTTTTTTGCTAATTTAAAAAAACCAAAATGTATCCATAAATGAAACACCACTCATTTTGAAATCTTTTTGTGCTGCCTAACTTTTGTGCTGACAGTACCATGTAATCATTTTTCAATTTACAGTTATTTACATTTGAATACGGTTAGTAGAACTAGAATACATCTGCACAGCTGGGCATCTCTGTCTTCATTGATATCATCAAAGCAGTCATTTTAGGATTCTTAGAGCAGGATTTTTGAATCAGGAGAGGCTGTGCTTACAATTTTCAAATGGTATGAAACTGCATTTATCCTACTTTAATAAAGGCAGTTTTAGTATAAATGTAAACAACAGCCTCTCCTTTACAAGCCTATAGAGTTATTAAAAATGTGTAAAAAGATGGCCTTGTTGTCCTTTAACATTAGTTTCTTACAAGAAACATGTATGGCATCTGCTTCCAAGCTATTGCAGTGTAAATGGGATGGGTATGGATTCCCTTGTCTGGTCATTTGGGGAAGACAAGACAGATGGAATGAGGATTCTGTTTAATTCTACTGTTAATGTATGCATCCTTTTAAATCCTAATGTATGTTTTTTTTTTCTTTTTTTCCCCATAGGTCTGTTAAATGTTAATTGTACAGTGGGCGCCACTTTGGACGGACAGGTTGGTGTGTCAATTACATGTCTGTCGAAAGCGATGTCCGCTGTTGCCAGAGTGGGCGGAGCTTATGATCACCGATTTTTATGCTCACTCTTATGTCAATTACAGGCTATTTCTTATAGGGTTTTGTGTATTTTTAGTGATTGATGTACATTAAGCCTTTATTTTCTTCTGTACTGTGCTGTGTTTTTAGTGATTAGTGTACATTAGCCCTTTATTTTCTTCTGGGCAGTGCACATAATGTGCTCGTAATGTGCTTTGTGCTCTGTACGATTTAAAAAAAACAATTTCTTCATTCGGTGAAGTACTGTGTTATTCTTGTCTGCCTTGTTTTAGATGTTGCATATTTTTTCCATGCAGCCTCAGTGTGCTGCAGCATATCCCAATCTGGCGGTATGTCTGCTCTTTGTGTCATTGCCAGTCTCAGAACAGAGAGCGCCTGCCTGACATCAGCGCATGAAACGCCTGGCATTTCCTTGTCTCCAAGGCTGTGCTGATTTCCCAACAACAACTAACTGACTTTTATTGGTTCCTGACATGTTGCAGCATACAATTAAAGAGACCTTCTCCTTTGCTTTCGTTTGACCTGGTGGTGCCTGGTCTCTGAAGGAGACGTGCTCTGCCCCACGCACTGAAAAAATAAGCCTGTCTCGTCCATGTTGTAAACGTCTGCTGCTTCAAACCTAGACAAAAAATCAGGAAGCACATCCCTCACCCATGAGCTGGCTCCATCGGCATCAGCATTCTGCTTTTCACCATGTGCATGATGAAAACAAATGATGTGGCGAGTCTTCCACCATTGGAGCCAGCCATCACTAGGGTTGAAATCTGTTTTTCTGAGAGCATCAACAAGCTGTTTAACTTTATGAGCTAGTAAAGGACAGCTCAACATAGCATCTCAGCTATGAACCTCTGTAAACCAGACGAGCAGGGCTTCTTCTATCTCCCTGTCTTTCCCATCCCTTTTTCATTTTCGTTCAGGGTTATGGTTACTGTGCCACTGATCAAGTAAGGTGTCTTTCTGTTTAATCAGGTCAGACACTGTCGATTTTGAAATTTGTAGTTGTGAAGCATAGTCCCACACACTCTTTCGTGGCAAGGTCTCCATCTGTTTTTAGGAGTTTGATCTTCCTCTCAAGAGGGATGCCTGGATGTCAGGAGGAGGAAATGGTGAATGCAAGGTGAACTGCTCTCTGTACACAATGAACAACAGCACAGCACTAAAGGAATGGTGAGGTATGTTGCTTTTCTACACCGTTGTAGCAAACTGCCAGGTGTTAATTGGGGGTTAATGAGCTGTGAAGCTCAGAGCTGTGAGCTGTTTTCTACTCATTAAGTGTACGTAGTAGATGGCAGACAATGTCCGTGGTAACCACAGTATTTAATACGATGACATGTAAATTGGGATTTGACAGATACTTTATGTCCGTGCAAACTGATTGTCCGTGGTAAGTGCATATGCATTAAATGATGCCCACTGTATGTCTAAATTTCACATCTTATTGTAACCCCCCCCACAGTCACACCAGAAGATGAGCAGCATGTTGTTCAGTGTGCCTTCCTGGTGAAACATCTCAATAAATAAAATAAATTAAAAAAATGGTAGCTATAGTCCTTGGGAGGGATTTGTTTGGATATCCAATGGGCAAATCATAAGCTATGCTGTATCAGTGTTGATGCACCACAAACAAAAGTGGATAGAATGCCTCTTTCTGAGGTGGTTTACCATTCACACTTTTATAAATATAGCTACAACCATAGTTTTCGGGAGAGATTTCAATTGTTGCATTGACATACTTGATAGAAAGGCTGTTGGAAAAGTTACTGTGATCCTCTTGCTTTATAGAAAATAGATCATGTTGCTGGTTTACTGAATGAATACAGGTGAGTACATAACGCGAGAGGTACTACATACCTGAGAGGGCAGTTGACCACCTGGATTGATTATTTTTTGTTTTGGCTATTTCTCCCATCCAAGTGATATGCCTTATGCCAATTGAGTTTTTGGATCATTTACTACTAGATTTAACCTTAGATTTAGTTCACACTCTGTCTTGTCCATATGGCAGATGGGAGTTAAATTCCTTACTATTATCCCATACAAAAGTCCAGTGAAGTATTTTAACTTTACTAAAATCCAGAGAATCCATATTCTGTTTGTTATGATGACCTCTGGAATGGTGGGAGGACACCAAGCATGATATACAATCATGGTTTCAAAATGTTGATAAAGGGGGTTGCCAATCTAGAGTGAACCAGATTGTCAGGAAAAAAGGGGGTGGGGGTATGGAGAAACAGAGAGAGTGATCTAAAGGAGGTGGAGCAGAGCAGGAGAGGGGTGGGGTTTAGGATTCTGTCGAGACAGTGGGTACTTGACAATTGACAGTGGGGAAAGCAAGGAGTTGCCTCTGGGGAAAATGGGGTGACAGCCAATGCCCTGCCACTTGTATGCTGAGATTCTTGAGCTTCCCACCTCCTCCCATGTAGTGTAGGGAGGGCTGGGAGGTAGGAATAGAAGAGGCTGTCAGTGGTTGAAATCAGGCAGGGTTGCCACATGAAGGCAACAGTCCCTCGTTAGGCCTGGCTGGGCCATGGGTTGCTGTCAGAGAGCAACAGAAACGAGATGGACATGGGTTGCCAGCAGAGGAAAACTGCAGAGGATAAAGTGGGATTGGTCAGGAGGAGGTAAGGGGGAAGGGGGAGGCACAAGGGATGAGTGTAGGGGCCACTAGCAGCAGTCCCAGACTGGGTCAGCACCCAGCTGGGTTGGGCACCTCCTGAAGATATTCCAGCAGGGTGGAGAGGAACAGATCTGGGCATCAGGTGCAACCCTCAACAAAAATAGAGGTCAACGGATGTTAGAAGGCAGTAGGGCATCGAGTTACAAATCCGGGCCTAAGAAGACAAAATCAAAGGAAAAGGATATTTGGCTAGAGGAGGAATGTTGGGTTTACAGATGTTATAATGTAAATGTATTCATATATGGTTGTGCAAGATGAAAACCAGTTTTTGTATGTAAATGGTTTATGTGGAAAATAAATTTGTTAGTCGGGCACCCAAATATATTGTGTTGAACATTCATTTCAGGGTAGGATATCCTATTGACAAAAACAAACAATGCACATAGTAGTAGTAGTAGTAGTAAAATGTTTTTATTCATTACAAATGAATAAAGGATAAACTCGATTGAACATAGCTCATTTTCAACGAGGTCCCACAGTAGAAAATACAATATAAAAAAGAGAAATGTTACAATAGCATACAATGCCACTAAATAACAGTTGACTAATAAAAGAAAGAAAATACAAAACCAAAAAGAAAATTTTTACAAAAAATACAAATTAACACGTGTCATCAATACCATCGATGTAATCTTAATCTTAACAGTTCTAATTTAAACCTACCTAAATGTAAAATAATATTAAAATGTAACATAATAAAAAACATCCTATGATAGAATATAATCTAACTTAGTAATAACAATTTATGCTATAAATAAACATATATCCTTTAACATTTAAACATTGAAACTTAGAGAACAACTACATAACTTTTCCCGAGGAAGCAAAGGTCAGTGGAATTATATGGGCCAGATTCAGTTTTTAAAATTCAAAATAAGACAGTACCAATATACTGTAATAGGACAGAGTCCCTTGAAGTTGAATTGAGGTATGGTCCACAGAATACTCGGTTTGGTTACCCTTTCAGTGCCTGTAATTAATGTATTGCTAGTTTCCAAATTATATCACTTGGAAATGAAAAAGATGAGGTAGTTTCAGACATATCAGAGTTCTTGTCTGCTAGAGAGATATGCTAGTAACATTCTGGGGTCCAAAATCACTTCCACAGGATCAATTCAACAGTTTCTTTAGATCCCCCATTCACTGTCTGGTACAGAAATGCAGGCTCTTGAGACTCCAGTCATGCAAGAAGAAGCTTTATAGGATATTTCAGGACTGAAGAAAGGAGCACCACCAGGACAGGATGGGATATCAAATGAATTGCATAAAGGGTTTACACCCATTATAACAACTTTTTGTTGTAGGTATATAATTTGATTTCTAGTATTGATAATGCATCTACAATAGTTCATTTACCTGTGGGTTCTTGATCTATTTATTTAAAAGAGGGCACAATCTGAATATTCCTTAATTGGAGAATCATCTGTTTATTAAATTTGGACTGCAGGATCCTCTGGTAATTGTTATGCAGTTGTCAGGTAAATGTCACTTCCTCCCTGATAGTACCATCACAGTCATGCTCTGTCCCCTCTAGAGCAATACATTATGATCTGTATCTGATAAAGGATGTTACTGAGCCACGTAAGGCAAAGGATACCCAGACTATTTGCTCTCCTTAGGCTAGATGAAAGTATTCGATAGAGAATATCATGAACATTTATTTTCAGTGTTGGATAGTACCAGCCAAGTTTATCAAGTGGAGTTGTATGCTATATCACTCTACTTCTGTTACTATATCTTTAAGAGGGTATTTGGGTATGCAGGTTCTGATTAAGGGGGCTGTTCAACAGGGGTTCCTCTTGACACTGTACTGTATGTATTTGCCTTGGATCCTTTGGTGAAGCACGGCATCACAGATCCCCAGATCAGAGGAATTGAATACCCTCTTGGTGGGACCTCTATCAAAATTTCAGCATATGCCAATGATGTTTGTTTCTTTGTGATAGATCAGAACTCTGGGCATAGAACTTTACAGACTTTCTTTATCTTTTCAGAGATTTTGGGTTTAGAATTAAACCTAAACATTGTCAGGGGGTTCGATTTGGAGCCACACCTATTGGAATGAGTTCTTAGCTAGTTTCAGGATTCCAGATGGCCCCATCACAATTTTAGAGATTCATTTTGGTATGGCAGATATGCTGGTCTTAAACTGGAATGCAAGACTGGTTATTTGTGAATGGAAAACAAATAAATGGAAGTCTTGGAAATTGGCAAAGTCAAAAAAAAAGTATTTGGCAATTTGTGCTGCTAATTCTTTTATATCTCAGCTATTTGTTTTCTCTCCTCTAATTCTGAAATCAGGTTTTAAGCATTTTTTTCAGATGTTGAGGGTAGTCTCCTTAACCAAACCAAAATAAAAATTACTTATTTGCCTTGGATAAAAGGGGGGGGGGCTACATATGGTTAACCCAGTAGCCTTTTTGTATTCCAGTTTTTTCATGGTACTCTGAGGAAAGACTTATGAAATATCCCTGTATCAGTGGTACATGAGTTCATGCCAATTCTGTTGTTTATTTTCTGAAATAGTGGGTGTCCCTGCCAAATGTCTTGCAATCCATGGGTATCAATGAATATAGAACAGTGGCATTAAAAAATGCACAAATAGCAGATTTCTCAGAATCAGAAACATTATCTAGGAAACAATAATATGAGACAATAGTAGTACACACTGGTATCACAGAACCTGAATTTAAGAGGTGTCATCCAGCTAAGATCCCGTTAGTATTAGATGAATTGAGAGATAGCAAGGTGTCACAAAAGATGTGGGAAAGTTGTTGGATGTCTTGTGCCTTAGCTAACATGATAAACTGGGGTAAGGGGTAACAACAAGCACAAACCATTAGATGAAAGGCTTTGTCAGTACCCAGATTGTGGAGATGAAATTGAAACAATGTAGCACTTTCTATTCACATGGCCTTTTGTTAAAGAGTTCTGGAAGGTGTTATCTGTACAATGGAAGAGTCCATGAATGAAAGAACTTACTTATGAATGTTTGGTCTTGGGTGAGTTTAGCTTGTTGTCAGGGAAATATCATAAAGGCATGTTGGGGTGATATTTGCTTGCTTGAAGTTTTATATCTGGCAATCTATGTATCAATTGGTGCTGCTGCAGATCAGAGCATTGCACATTTTAATTACTGCATTGTGTAAAGCCACTTTGAAATAAATCTATTTTAGGGAAAGCAGAAGCCTAACCTTTGGGGAACTTCATACACTGTGGAAAGGGATATCTTGGTTTGTTTAGGTAGAAGGCTTTGGAGCATGACTGTAGGTTGTTTCATTGGTGGGTGGGGTGGTGGTGCAGATTTTCATTGCTGACATAGAAACCAAGCATACCTGTTAAAGGAATTTTTTGTTATGTGTTCTGTTCCTTTTCTTTTGATATGGTTCTTTTGGAAATAGGTATCTTTATTTATTTCCCTTTTTGTTAAAATGAACATGACAGTATTTGTTTGATTATGTTTTTGGGAGTATTGCATTTGATTTTTTTTTTAATACAATTAAATAAAATGAAATTCCCCTGCTCTTCATCAATGAATGCCATGGAATATTATACTTCCACCTGGACAGTGACCAGAAATGAGCAGAAGGGACCTCAGTTTAATGTCTCATCTGAAGCGTGGCACCTCACTGGTGCAGCACTCCCCACCCCACTGCACTACAGTGTCAGTTATGGGTATTCTCCCTAAGTAATGGTGTGGGGTATTGCAATATTTTCTACATAACTTTAGTTTCATTTTATCACTCTTGCCAAGTTGTGCAGTCTATATGTGTGTTTCCACAGCTTCCTTGACTACCAGAGTTAAACAACAGCATGGTTGTGCAGGTGCACATCTCAGATACTGCGTTTGTCTCACCATGGTGGTTAGTACTGGCAGGTTAAGACCTCATATAAAATATGGAGAAACATTTTTTGATTATTTCAAACCATATTTAGAAAACTGTCTTTTTTGGGCTGTCATTAGCATGATGTTTGGGAACCTATAGCCATGGCATAGGAACAGTTTTTTTGTAGTCTTGGCTGGGCAGCTTGTTACTGTACCTCTTTATAATATTACTTGTAGTAGCCATACCTGATTAAAATGTTGTGAGAAAAAATATGTTTTCTATTGTGTTATCTGTAATTTTCTTCATGTAACCAGTGTTTTATCATTTTGACTATATCATACAGTAGTAGGGGTATGCAGCAGGCCAGGTCACAAATTCAGGCTGGTTGGGTATTGTCCAACCCATTCTGGTGGGCCAGAATTGTACCACAACTGGTCTGACCAATTTCCAACCTGCCCATTGTGGTGCTGGTTTATCTATGGCTATTTTGTCCAAATTACTTAGCTAAGGCAAGGCACTAGGGTCCCATAGAATCATCTCTTCTACGTCAATTGGCTGAGGTAGAGAGAGTGTGAGTTGGAAGGGGGGTCATATGTATGGCCATTATGGCTAAATTACCTACAGTAGATCATGATGTGGCAGGGCAGGGCACTAGCGTCCTATGGAATCCTCTCTCCTCCATCACTTGATGGATGGAGAGAGAGCTGGAGCTGTCATGTCCACTGGCATCATCATGTCAGGAGGGAGGAAACTGAAGTGCCAACCTGGGCTGACTGCTGCTGGCTGCAAGGGCTGCAGTTGTAGTCATGATGGGTGGCTGCTGGTGGAGTCTGGGCTCTGGGGGAAATGATAGACATCAGAGGAGTGTCGGGTACTGGTGTTTGTATGCTGCTGTCAAGCTGAGGAGGTGGAACTGGGCTGAAAGAGGTAGAACCCAGTTGCAGTGGTGAGACTAGGATTGGAGGGGGTACGATAGGCACAAAAAAATCACTGGACACCTATGTGAGACTGGGGGCATATAGTTGAGCTTAGTGGAGTCTGTCAGGGGAGGGAATGAGGGGATCATAGTAGTTCCAACTGGCTGTCTGGATTCTGAGGGATGAAACTGGGGAATGGGAGGGAGTCGAGTCATGCTGCAGCAGCAGGCAGCACAGACAGAGAGGGAGCTCACTGAGAGAAGATGGAAACTGAGAGACTGAAACAGTGTTGGTCAGTTTGGTGGCTACAGAGGATGTTTGAATTTAATAATAAAAAGCAAATTGTTTGCTAAATATAAACATAAACGGCACTGAAAAAATATTTATTTAAAACAAAAAGTTAGGCTACTGGTGGAGCAGTAGAGCGGGTGGGTCTGGCAAGATGCCCACTGCAAACAGTGCTGAAAAAATACCTGAAGAAATCAAAATACATTTGTGAAAAAAAATCAGAGAGACAGACTGCAGGAAACAGGGTTGGGCAGCAGGCCAGGCAGTAGGCATTGGGCACTGGGGTTGGTGGGAGGAAGGGGGAGCTACAGCTAAAACACAGTAAAAATACAACTTTTAAAAACCAAAGAGGCAGAGACTGGAGCAGAAGCAAGGCCCGCAAGAAGCTTCTCCAGGGCAACTGTGGGTAATGGGCAGAAGGTGGCTAGGACTAAACTGTACTGAAAAAATACCTGAAAGAAAATGTGTGTGCCGCTCTGTCACAGTTGCTCAAATGGCTAGTTGCAGTTTAGGTACACTACTTGCCTATTTTTCCTAAAAACACAAATATGTAGAACCAGTCAGTCAGTGCAGTACACCTCTGCTTGCTGCCTCCTAGGGTGCCTTGCTGTCTGCTGTCACATCCACTTTTCCACTGCTGTGTCACAGCTGCCAAAGTGCTAGTTGCATTTTAAACACTTGGCAATTTTGTATGGCTGCCTGCCTGCTGTTACATCCACTTGTGTACTGCTCTTTTACAGTTGCCCAAAGGGATAGTTACATGTTAAGCACTAGACTACTTTTTCCTTTAAAAAAACATTAGTAGGACCAGTCAGTCACTGGATATGCCTCTTCTTTGTGCCACCTAGCATGCCTAGCTGCCTTCTGTCATGGTCACTTGTGTATTGCTCTGTCACAGTTGCCCAAAGGGCTAGCTCTATTTTAAGCATTTGGCTATTTTTCCTTAAAAAAATGTAGGAGCAGTTGATCACTGCTTTATGCCTCTGCTTGTTACCACCCAGGGTGCCTGGCTGCCTGGAGTCACATGCACTTGTGTACAGCTCTGTCATAGTTTCCCAAAGTGCTAAATGCATTTTAACCACGTACCCATTTTTCCTTAAAATAATGTGTAGGACCAGTCAGTCACTGTTGTGTGCCCTTGCTTGTTGCCACCTAGTATGCCTTGTCCATTGTCCAATGGTCTAGTTGCATTGTAAGCACTTGCCTATTGACAGAAAGTTACATACAGACAGTACTAATTGTATCTATCATTGTATGTCTTCTGTTCCTCCCTTACGGGGTGGTAGGGAAAAGGGGCAGACTAGATGGGTCACACGGTCCTTATCTGCCGTCACCTTCTATGTATCTATGTATAGGACAAATATCTGTTGCACTGACAAGGTCAAAATTATACCTGTGTGAGATTGTGCTGGTGGAGCAGGGTGGGTGGAGTGGAACAGATAGAGGAAGAAGAAATGCTACTGGTTCACACTAGCCTTGTCATTACAGCCGATCCGTACATGCTGTATAACATTAGTATTGTGTTGTTCTATTGATTGCACCACTAATTAGTACTATATGCAGTATTAGACTTTTGGTCTGGTTCTAGATTGGATTTGCCTGACCAAATCTGGCTTTACTCAGCAGAACCAGAAAATCTGACCTGCACACCCCTCTGCAACAGTTCATGTACACAGCTCTCAGCACTTTTTTGATAGTCAACAGCTCATGCTTATCATGCTTAATAAACTGGCAAAGAAATTATCCCTGCATCTTGATTGGTCAGAGTAATGTGTTTAGGGAGTAACTACCAGTGTTGTCGGCCTTTCTTGTCAACCAGGATGCAGCACACCAACATATCAGGGTCTTCCAATACAATCCGTTACTCATCCCTAATTACATCACAAATAATGTTACCAGCTGTTCTTACTAAAAGCGTTAAAGTAGGCAATACAAAATAAATTCCATTAAATTACAGCAAAATGTCAATTCTCCTTGTACCCTCCTCCTAACACACGTACAATTTTTTTTTAAGTTTCAATCATCATTTTAATTTCTAGTGTCCCTTTGCTGAAAACCCCACCTCCTGTCTCTTATTGCTTACCTGGGAAGTTTTTGCTACATATCCTACAACAGACAGATTCCAGGACCTTGCCCCATATAAGGCCATTTGTACTATGTGTGCCTGTATTTGGGGGTAGAGGGCATCCTGCACTAGAATTCTGCAAAACTTCCAATTCTCATTTTCCACAGAAATCAAACATTACAATTACTGAATACATGGAAAGACAGATACTTGACAGGTTGGGGAGGAATTATGTCTTACTATTTACGTTGCACAAAATATATGTTTTTATTAAAAACTCGGGGCTTGGTTTTGAAAGGGTGATGCATGGCTTGTGTCAAGCCCTGCATCAGACCCTGTCTTTGGTGCAGCTATGCCAGTCACCTTTGCTGCAACTGTGCCTGACTGTGGTAGGTCAGGTGCAGTTGCAACACTTGACCTGATTTATGGCAGCTTGCGCTGACTCTTTGGTGCAAGCCCCATAAAAAGGGTCTCTGGGATTGCTGCAAGCTAGACCAGAAACTGTTGGTCGAACATACAATTGGTGCATGGGATTAAAGATCCTGATCACCATCTGGGTCATTGCTGCAAACCCCATGCATCATATCTGCAGCACACGCGGGGCTTGCGGCAAACAAGGAACTTTGAAAATCAAGCCTGCTGTGTTTGTTTTGAAACTGACCATATACTTGACAATAGATTATTTTCTCTAAACTTTTTGATAATACAGGCAAAAGGGTACTAGGACAATATTTAATTGGAGAGGTAGACACCCCACCTTTGAAAATTGGCGCTGATTTAGCTGCCTTCTATTTTTTAAGGAAAATCCTTTCCTGCAGATTTCAGTTAAATAACCTGGTCAATATGGGCACAATTGCATCAACAGAGTCCTTTAGAAATCTTATTTCTAAACAATCTATGCCCTGTGATTTATTTACATTTACTATACCTTTCTTATAATGTAATTCACTTCCCCAAGTGTATTTAAAAAAAAATTAATACATTTAAGGACATCCTTTCTCAATACCTCAGTTTTTCACCTGTCCAACATTTTCAAAATCAGCTGGCCCAACACAAATATTAGAGACTTTTATATTTGGTAAATTTGTAAAATAATCATTAACAAGCATTTGTCAATGCCGAATGTTGCTTGCTTCTATGTGCTGTTTAGGTATTTGGAAGTCATTGGAGTGCAAATATTGAAAATTTTCGAACTTACGAGGTGCGTAAGAACTGCGCAATGCACGCTCATAAAACAGTCAATTTTAGAATTTTTTCACCAAATTTTCAACATAGCCATTTTAAGACCTCTGCTCATGAACAGTGTCACTGTGATTTTCTTAATGTGTCCCATACATTGAGTTCGCACACCGACTCTGCCATTGTGCACTACATGGCGGAAACACGCTTTTGGGCAGGATGTGAAAAATGACAGCTGTACTGCTCATAAGGAGGTGTGGTAAAATGGCAATGTTGAAATCTGTAGTGGAAATATTAAAATTCGCAAACCTCTGATGCGTGGGAACTGTGCAACACACTCAGTAAAACAGTCATTTTAGAATTTTTTCACCAAATTTTCAACATAGCCATTTTAAGACCTCTGCTAATGAACAGTGACACTGTGATTTTCTTAATGTGTCCCATACATTGATTTCGCACACCAACTGCGCCATTGTGCACTACATGGGCGGAAACACATTTTGGGCAGGATGTGAAAAATGACAGCTGTACTGCTCATAAGGAGGTGTGGTAAAATGGCAATGTTGAAAATCTGGAGTGAAAATATTGAAAATTTGTGAACTTACGAACCTGCGTAGGAACTGCGCAATGCATGCTCATAAAACAGTCATTTTTTGGAATTTTTGGACCAAATTTTCAACATGGGGTTTTTGGGACCCCTTCTCATGAATGATGTCACTGTCAATGGTGGTATTCAGGCCCAAGGGGTGATTTCACAGTCACTGCGCAGTCACTGCGCGAAATCTCCCTTTGGGCCCGAATACCGCCATGACAGTATCATTCGAAGAGGTCAAAACCACATGATGTAAATTTGTCTCCCAAAAATGCCTGAGATATGCTACAAAGTTGAAACCCCACCTATCTAGCCCATTATACAACTTACCGGCATTTCCTCAGTTCGCGGTCGGCTTTGAAGAGTGCAGGCGTGTTCCGGTCCACGAGATCGTCGCGCGGAGTCCGGAGGTAAGTATGGGGTGGGGGTGGGAAAGCTGGTGCGCAGTGGGTGAGTGCGGGTTGTGGGAGGGGTAGGGAGCGCGCCCGCAGACCGTTTTTGTTTTCAGGAAAAAAAGGCGTCGTGGGATCGTTTGCCACGCTGGGGTGGGCTCCCAGCATGGTACAAGGACATTGGGGGCGTTCAGCCGATGGGATTGGGCACCCCGTCGGCCATAGAACTATTGTCACGCTGGGGTGGGTTCCCAGCGTGGCACAAGGCGAGGGGCATTCAGCCACGGCGAGTTGGGCACCCCGTCGGCAAGGACTGTTGCCACACTGGGTGGGCTCCAGCATGGCACCTGCTACTGGGGGGCAGGGGCGTAGCTCAGCCGGCGGGATTGGTCACCCGTCGGCTGCCGAACTCTTGAGGGCGCCGCGGCAGCGTGGGGAGGGAGCTGCGCTGTAAGCAGCCGATATCTCATCGGTGCTCACTGTGCTGCACTCCCTTTCTATCAGAGGTTACTGCATTTTGGAGCGTGTTATAGACAGCTCAAAATGCATTGACTTCAGGGGCCGCGCCTGCCAGCACACTGACTGAATTGGAGGAGGAGGTGACACACCTCCGAAATCTCCGATGATGGCACTATGTTTCTTGCACATGCATGCAAGCAACATAAAAATGCATGGAGAATTCTTCAGATTTTGTGGTATACCATTTTCCCTGTTTAAATAGGAGGAGAATTTTTGACTAGTCTTTTGAATGATGTGATGAGAGACTGGTATTTCTTTACGTCAGTGGTTTCGTTTGTCTTTTTAATATAATAAGATGTTTTAACCTTTCTTGTTATTTGATTCATTCAGTTTCTAACAACACTGTCTTTCTCCAAATCTCCTCTTTCTAAGGATTTGATAGTCATTCTCCATAACCTAGTTTGTATTCTTACTTCCTTTTTAATTTTTTGAAGTATCCACAGTACACGGGTTTTCTTTTATCTTCTTGAATGTTGCCAGTTCATTGCAGGCTATTAACACCATGTTAATGAATTCCTCCACCTCTAGGTCCACATCTGCTATTAAGAATAGCCTGGACCAATTTATTTTCAACAGATTATTCATAAATGTATCTTTGTTATAATTCCTGAAACATTGCCTCTTTATTTCCATCACCATACTTAAAATTTAATGTTATTTTAAAATAGCAACTGATTGCATTGTGGCCTCCCACATTAGGTACTTTCACCTCAAATAAACTTACATTAGTGTTTGGGGGGAAACAAAAATTAAGTCATGAATTGTGTATGGGCTAGCTAGTTTACCCTTTGTAGTTGGAATATTTATAATGTGTAACATATTTAGGTGTGTTAAACTAGTTTCTAATCTACTAGTCCTTCAACATCCTCAGGCAGGGTAAACATCTGCAATCATCCCTAACTCACTATTAATTGAATAAGCCAGAAATAACTGGTCTAGTTTTTTCATATACACTTCAGTGAGCAAGGAGGAAACTGGAAATTATAGACCAGTCAGCCTCACCTCAATAGCGGGGAAAATTATGGACTCACTGCTTAAAGAAAGGATTGTTGAACATGTTGAATCCAGTGGAGCTCAGGTTTCAAGACAGCATGGAGTCACAGCTAGAAGGTCATGTCAAACAAATCTAATTGATTTCTTTAACTGGGTGACTAAGGAAGTGGATCAGGGGAGAGCTGTGGATGTAGCCTACCTGGATTTCAGTAATGCCTTCAATACTGTTCCACATACAAGACTTGTGAACAAGCTGGGCAACCTGGGAGTGGGTCACAGGGTGGTAAACTGGGCTAGGAACTGGTTGAGTGATAGAAGACAGAGGGAAGAGGTAAATGGAGCTCAATCGGAGGAAAGGAGGGTGACCTGCGGTGTGCCACAGGGATCATTTCTGGCTGGGACCACTCCTTGTTAATGTCTTCATAAGTGACATTGCAGAGGGGCTGGAAGGAATGGTGTGCCTCTTTACGGATGACATTAAGATCTGCAAGAGGATGGATACTCCAGGAAGGGGTTGAAAAAATGATGAGGGACCTAGGTAAACTGGAGGAATGGTCTAGAGTGTGGCAGCTGAGAGTCAATGCTAGAAAGTGCAAAATCATGCATTTGGGGTGCAAGAACCCAGGGGAGGATTACTTAATGTGGTGGAGATACTGACGGTCACTGAGCAGGAATGGGATTTGGGGTAATCATATCTGATGACCTATAGGCAGCCAAACAATGTTCCAAGGCTGTGGGGAGAGCCAGTGGAATGCTGGGGTGCATAGGGAGAGGTATCTCCAGCAGAAGAAAAGAGGTGGTGATTCCACTGCACAGATCATTGGTGAGGCCTCATTTGGAGCACTGTGTCCAGTTCTGGAGGCAACATGTCTGTTAGACATAGACAGGTTGGAGGCAGTTCAAAGAAAGGCAACAAAGATGGTGCAAGTCCTACATCAAAAGGCATATGAGGAGAGACTGGGAGACCTCAATATGTATACCATGGAGGAGAGGAGAGACAGGGGAGATATGATAGAAACCTAAAAATATCTAAAGGGCATAAATAGGGCACTGGAGAGAAGCATCTTTCAGAAAAGGAGATGTTCAGGAACAATGGGGTATGACATGAAGTTGGAAGGAGGTAGACTAAGGGGTAAAATGATGAGGTATTTCTTCATGGAAAGGGTGATGGATGCATGGAATAGACTCCCAGTGGATGTGGTGAGGGCAAACACAGTGGGGGAATTCCAAAATGCATGGGACAGGAATAGGGGAGCTCTAGTGATAAGAACAAGAAGGCAAAGCTGTAGATCAAGTAGGATCTATGGCTTCTGCAGTCTGTAGGGAAAATGCGCAGACTGGATGGGCCTAGTGGTCCTTATCTGTTGTCAGTTTCTATTTGTTCATGTTTCTGCATTTTCTTTTGAACTGGAAAGGCATTGTGCCAGTTATTAAATTTAACGTTTGGACCATTATACGTTCAATAGTTCCTATACTCCCAGAGTACAGTATTTTTGTTGGACCAAGGTTCCATTTTGTGTCTGTCAATACCCACCTCCTCCCCACCCATTTGGGGCCACCCTATCACTTGATGAATACTGTGGTCCTCTAGTTCTAACTCTGAATTGGACACTTTCTGAGTTAACTAAGTCTGTGTTAAAGCTACTACTTCTGGGGATTCTACATCCACCCAGGTTTTAAATAAGTCAATAATTTTCTTTACCAATCTATGAGCATTGTCACGTATCACCTTGATTACATCCTTGTTACTTTGGGGGCCCGGATTAATTTCTACAGCAAATCACCACAAAGGTTCAAGGCCACAAGTAGAGTATAACTGTTGGATTTCACATTTAAAAACTGTTATTTGTAATGTTTTCAAAAATCTTATTTCTAATCAGTGACAAGACATTTCTTTTCTTGTGTACATTGTTTCCCAAATCAAAAGATATATTATGGTACAAACTATTCTGTAATCTGGATGCTTAAGGCCTTAACATCTAAATTTCTGTGGGAAACCACTTGTAGCAAACTAGTTACAATTGTGATTAGAAAGAATTTGACCGCAGATAAGGACCGTTTGGCACACCTAGTCTGCCCATTTCCCTACCTAACGGATAAGCTGCAGATCCTAGTTAACCAACAGCCTACTTCCTCCTACCACCCCACTAGAATTGCCTTATGTCTGTCTCATGCATTCTTGAATTCACCCACTGTTTCTAACTCTACAACCTCCTCAGGAAGGCTGTTCCATGTATCCACAACCCTCTCTGTGAAGAAATACATCCTCACATTACCACTGAGCCGTCCCCCTCTATCTTCAAATTGTGCCGCCTTGTTTTTGCACATCTCTTTTTCTGAAAGATGCTACCCTCTTGGACTTTGTTGATTCCCTTGAGGTATTTGAAAGTTTCTATCATTTCCCTCCTCTCCCTCCTTTCCTTGAAGCTATACATCTTTAGTTCCTTTAGTCTTTCTTCATATGTCTTCTGATGCAGACACTGCATCTTTTTGGTTGCCCTCCTCTGGACAGCCTCCACCCTGTCTATGTCTTTGCGGAGATGGGGTCTCCAGAACTGTACACAGTACTCCAGATGTGGTCTTACCAACTGTCTGTACAGAGGGCCAACAACTTCCTGTTTTCTACTGGTGATGCTTCTCCCTGTGCATCCCAGTATCCTTCCAGCCCTCCTTACCACCTTCTCACATTGCTGGCCCACCTTTAGGTCATCTGATATAAGTACCCCCAGGTCCCTTTCCATTTTTGTTGTTGTCAGTATCTCACCCCCCATTGTGTACTCTTCCCCTGGGTTTTTGTTTCCCAGGTGCATTACTTTGCATTGAATCTGAGCTGCCATACATTTGACCATTCCTCCAACCTTGCCAAGTCCCTTTTTATCATTTCCACCCCACCTTGTTTATCAACCCTGTTGCAGATCTTTGTGTCATCTGCAAAGAGACATACTTTCCCTTCCAGTCCCTCTGCAATGTTACTTATAAAGACATTAAAAAGGACCTGCCCCAGTACTGAGCCCTGCAGTACCCCACTAGTAACCCTCCTTTCTTCACTGTGGACTCCATTTACTATTATCTGTCGTGTCCTGTTGTCCAACCAGTATTTTACCCAGGCTACCACCCTAGGGCCCACTCCCAGGCTGGCTAATTTGTTTATTAATCTTTTGTGTGGGACTGTGTCAAATGCCTTGCTAAAGTCTAGGTAGGCCATGTCCACAGCCCCTCCCTGGTCTACTGCTTTGGTCACCCAGTCAAAGAAATCAATAAGATTTGTCTGACATGACCTTCCCACTGTGAATCCATGCTGCCTTGGGTCCTGTGCCCCACTGGCCTCTAGGTACTCAACAATTCTTTCCTTCAGAAGTGATTCCATCATTTTCCCTACCACTGAGGTCAAACTGACAGGTCTGTAATTTCCTGCCTCTGTCTTGCTCCCACTTTTGTGAAAGGGAATCACATCCGCCCTCCTCCAGTCCTCAGGTACCACCCCATCCTCCCATGATTTATTAAAAAGGGTAGTCAGTGGTGTTACTAGTTCTTCCCTTAGTTCTTTTAAAAATCTGGGGTGAATCCCATCAGGCCCCATTGCTTTATCCGCCTTCAGTTTTAAGAGTTCTTTCAGAACCCTTTCTTCTGTGAAAGGACTAATATCAACCCCCCTATCCAGATTGCTTCTATTGACCAGATTAGGTATTTTCCCCTGCTTTTCCATTATGAATACTGAGCAGAAGTATTCATTCAGTATCCCTGCTTTTTCACTGTCGCTTTCTGCCCAACTACCTTCCTCTTTGTTCAACCTCAGTATCCCTGCCTTGGTCTTTCTTTGCTCCCTAATGTACCTATAAAAGGTTTTATCCCCCTTCTTAACTGAGTTGGCTATCTTTTCCTCAGTTTGGGCCTTTGCTATTTTGACTGCCTTACCCGCTTCCTTCTGCTTTAACTGGTACAGTTCTCTGTCCTGATCCTTCTGTGTTTCCTTATACTTCCTGAATGATATCTTTTTTCCCTTACCTTCCCTGCCCCTTCTTTTGAGAACCATAGTGTTTTTTTCTTTCATTTTGATTTGTTTATTTGCTTCACACAAAGACTTGTTGCCTCTGTGATGGCGGTTTTGATGTTTCCCCATTGTTGATCCACCCCATCTTCTTGCCTGTTTGCTAGTGCTTTTCTGAGGCACACTCTCATTTTGACAAAATCAGCCCTCCTGAAGTCCAGTACCTTCACTTTGTGTGGCTTGACTCTACAGCTAAGTTAATTGTGAACCACACTGTTTGGTGGTTGATTGTTCCCAGATGGCTACCCACTTCAAGATCAGAGATCCTCTCTCCATCCCCATTTGAGAGTACTGGGTCTAAGATTACTCTCTCCCGAGTGGGTTCCAAAACTAGCTGTCTGAGGCATGCCCCCTGTAGGGCATTGAGAATGGCCCTGCTCTTGGATGTGGCTGCAGCAAAGGTGCTCCAGTCAACATCTGGCATATTCAGGTCCCCCATCAGCAATATCTCCCCTTTCTCTGCCATCGCAAGGATGCCTTCTATTATTTCCTTGTCCATTTTCTCCCCCTGAGACGGGGGTGTGTATACAACCCCTGTGCAGATTGTGGAGCCATTTCCAGTCTCCAGGGTAACCCACAGTGCCTCCTCTCCTCCCTGTTTACCCTTTAGTTCTGTTGCTTTTATCCCCTTCCCTTACATAGTGAGCTACTCCCCCTCCTCTTCTTCCCTCCCTGTCCCTCTTGTAGATTGTACAACCTGATATGTTGACACCCCAGTCATGGTTCTCTGTGTACCATGTTTCTGTGACTGCCACAATATCCAGGCATCCCTCTTCCATCAAGGCCACCATTTCAGGGAGCTTTTTACCTAGACTACGGGCATTGGTACTTATTACCCTCCATTTTTTTTATGGCTTTATTTCTTTTTCCCCATCCCTGTCCCTACTGCCTTTGTCTTTTTCTTCATTTACCCTAGCCCTTTTCTCTATTGACTGCTCTATTTTGGTGTTTACCTTACTAATTACTCTGATTTTTGGGGGGGAGGCTAGGATTTCCCTTCTCCTCTTCAGTGCCTCCCCCTTGGCTAGTTTAAATGCTTGCCACTGAAGCATTTAAACCTATCACCTAGGATCCTGGTTCCCCTCCAGGATAAATGCAGACTATCGTGCCTGTATAGGCCTGCATCCCTCCAGGTGGAGTCCCAGTCCCCAATGAAGCCAAATCCCTGAGCTCTGCACCAGCTTTTCAACCAGTCATTGAATCCCATGGTGTGGAGTGCCCTAGCCTCATCCATGCCATAGACAGGTAGCACTCCCAAGAAAGTTACCAAGTGTGCTACTTGTCTAAGGCCCCTCCCCAACTCCACAAACTCCTGTTGCACTGCTCTGATCCCATTCTCAGCCAGGTCATTTGTCCCTAGGTGGATAATGACATCCAGCTCCCTCCCTCTTGCTGTTGCTCCCACGATCCTGATGATTTGTTTCCTGTCCCTCCAAGCCTTGGCACTGGGCAGGCACCTTATCTCCCTTTCCCCTCCCTTCCCCAGTTCTACCCCCTAACAATTGAGTCCCCCACCTGGAGTTGTTTCCTTCCCCTGTGGGGTCCTGGGCCATCCTCCTGTGTGTCTCCATTGTGGAGGTTTCCAGCATCCTCCTAGGTCTCCACTGCAGGTGCCTCCATAGCAGAACCATGCTTCAACAGAGTGGCAAATGAATTGTGGAGAGACACAACTGGAGGGATGCACCTCTGTTCCACCACCCTCACCTTCCCTGAGCCCACCATGGTCCAACCACTCCTCTTTCTTGGCAACCTCTGAGGTAGTGGTGGTAGCCTGGGTGGTCCCTGGGTGGGGGAGCAGGTTTCCTGAATCCTTGCCAGGTCAGCATGGAGACGAACAACCTGCTCCCTCAGACCAGAGAGGTGCCTTCAAATAGGGCAGCAATGCAGTTTCCAGAATGTTGCCCAGAAGACTGCTGCTCCACAGCCAGTGCATTACACCACTCCCCACATGTCTGTGTCCCTTCCAGTTACAGATGCTTTTTGGTTTTTTGTTCTTGTTTTAGTGTATGCAAGCTTGTGAGTGTCTCTACCCCCTATTCAGTGTGCTGTGCCTTTAGGGATATGAACAGGTGTATGTTGTTAGCAGTTTGGAGAAGTGATGTCAGAGCCTCTGCTATAAAGAAAGTTATGCACTTGGGGTGGGTGGGGTGAGGGGAAGGGTGGGTGGGAGTAAACCTATGCTGTCCAGAAACAATCACCTACAACTCTTACCCTCCACCCCGGGGAGTGTCTTCCTTCCTTTCAGACACCTTTTTCACAAAGGCTAAGTAACAGGTCTAGTCACAACTGAATGCAAATATCTCCCAGCTACAGTTCCTCCCAGGCAAATTAAAGTTAAAACTAAGAAAAGTCCAACCCAAAAACAGAATCAATACTAGTTACTTACACAGGTCCAAAAAGTGATAATTCAGTTCAGTGTAGTCTAGAAAATAACCTCCTTGATTCAAGGAAGCTGTGGCTGCTTTCTCACTCTCCCTGTCTTCAATGTGAGAAGGAGACTGCAACACCTCTCAGACAAAAAAACCTTTTCAGCAAAAGAGAAATAAATAAAATAGGGGCAAACAGTAATTTTGCTTAGCCTAATGATAAAAAGTCACAAAAATTTAAGCACCATCTGTAGTAATTTCACAGAAGATATACCCTGTAAGAAACACTGCTACAGAGAAAAATAAAGCAGTAACAGAAGATATACCTTGCAAAAGACAATCTGAATCAGAAGATTACAGTAGTAATCTGTTAGCACACACCTGTAGGCACACCTTGTAATAATGCAGCAGAAGGTATACACAGCAACAGCAATGTGAATCAGAGAAAAACAAAGCAATAAAATGTTAGCAACAAACAGTAACAATCCCTGTGAGTACAAAATAAAACAACAACACACACTAAATCTGCCTAGCCAAAAGTCTTAATCCTTTCCCTTACTCTGGTAATGTTCTTAGTTCTGTCCTTTCAAGCAAGCTAGAAGGAAAGAGCTCAGGTGAAGCTAGGTGCCTTGGCCAGCAAACCTAGCCTTGGTTGACCATCCATGGCACTGCAGGCATTACATCATGGGTTTTTGCCCACCTGATAGGCTAACAATGCACAAGACCTAGGATCAAATTTCTAGACCCCAGGTTCCAGAAGCCCCTATTCTCCAGTTCTAATTGTGCATCTGATAAGGCAACAAGCACTCCAGGAGTCCCTGTATTGTACCAAGAAAGGTATGCTGTGGATTCCTGAGATACTTGTCTGATTTTTGTGTAAAATACCTCTGAGCCTGCCTAGGAGTTATGCCTGAGTAATTTCTACAGTCTAGTCAAAACCTGAGATTAGTTTTTAAAATGAAAACTGTTTAGGAGGCTGTCTTGGTTAGGCCCCCGCTGGCCTTTAACATTGTTTGTTCGAGTTAAATTTGAATTTTAGTTGGCTGGAACAAGTTTTGAGGCTTTACTGTGATTTGTGTTCTCTGGCTTTAAATTGTTGTTCATATCCCAGTTGGTTTACACTGTGAATTTATTAGAAAAAAGGGCCCCCATGGGCCACGGGTACACCAGAGCATCTCTTGCTCCTTATGAAGAACTTTTGTGCTCTCAATTTCCCCAAAAGGCTCCATTTCACTCCCAAGACTGGGGAAATTTTCCCATTAATGCCCTTTTCTTTTGTTAGCACCTCTCCAAGGAGTATTCCAAACGCCCACTTCACCGCGTGTGTTAAAGCGACCCCTCCCCCATCCCTGCTACCTCCTGGCATCTCCATTTGGAGTTTACATCTCCCCTTCCCATGTGGCCTCCTTGCTATTCCTTCCTGAGGATACTGCTCTATAGCCAACATCAGTCTCACCGCCCTACATGGTGACGCGGTAGGATCCATGCGGCCTGCGAGTCACTCCCAGCTCATCGGGCAGGCCGCTGACTTCCGCTTACATTACACCATCCTCACTCATTTCCAATATACTCACACAACTCTAGCACATCAGGAGAGCTCACCACACTATGCTCTGCCTTAAGGAGGGACAGAGCAGAGCAGGTTAATTCAAGAGTTCTCCTCACCCCAGAGGCCTCAGCCTTGTTCCCTGAGGTTGATTCCGAGAGGCAGGGAGGGAGAGAAGGGGGGAAAAAAGAACATGGAATTTAAACTTGGCTCAAAGGTGCAGTTTTCAAATTCTGAATATGGAAGATTTTTACAGAGCTGGCTGTTTGGCAGCAGACCTGGGTTCTTTGGGTCTTCCATTAAGAGGTTAAATCCTGGCATCCCCATCAAAGAAAATGAGAGTTTGCCTCAGGCCTTAGGGGGATCCCCTCCCAAAGTGGAGACCTCAGGGCACCGTCAGGTCAAAACACAGCAGATTCATTTTGTAATCCCCTGAGGCTACCTCATCAGGCCTAGGCCCCTCCCACAGCGGCCGGCCTAGTCAAGCCCCCTCTCTTCTCTTGGGCCTAGGTTCCCTTCTAAGTAGCAACAGGCCCAAGCAGGCTATCCTTTCTGCTCGTGACGAAATCAGTTAGAACACAAAGGAAAAACCAAGATTGTCTATTTGGGTCAGCTCTCTCCCCTCTCAAGCGGAGACTCCTAAGCCCTAACAGAGTAACCTGGGTGGTTTATTGTTCAGGAACACTCTTACGAGAACTACTTCCTTTCAGGGGCACCTCACCTAGTGGCCCTCTGACAGAGGCAATTATACTCTTCTGTCTTGGACAACAATTGCCAACCTGCCCAGCATATTGCTGCATGGGGATGGGGAACAAAAGGGGCCATTAACCTGCTTAGGTGAAGGGGTTATTATATTGGGGCCATCAAGATTTTGATGACGGACCATCCTTTCCTGTCCCTAACATACTACATTCTCTTTCTCTCTCTCTTTTTCCCCAGATGGTGAAAGTAAGAAAGTGCACTGCTTGTAGCATCAGTTTGATGCCCCACAACACGGCTTCCTTATGCCCAGCATGTATTCATGATGAGGGGGATTCTTCCCTAGACCCCTCCTTGATGTTGGGCTTGGATGCCCCAGGTACCAGTGGTACCACTTGGATGCACCCAGGGATCATAATCCAACAAAACCAACAAGCAGCAGTAGCCATGATGGAGAGTCAGACAAATGTTAAGTTGAAAATCATGGAAAAGTTAGAAGCTATGACACAGTCCAGATTGGCACCCACCCCGAATCCACTGCTGGAACCCGCAAAACAAGGTGAATCCTCCGGGATCCATTCCAAACTGACTGCCCCACCCCTGAGCCCCACCACACCCGCCAATGGGGATGACACCTGAGACAAGGAGCCCCTTGAGAATGAGGAGCCCGTACCATCTGATGAAGAGGAGATGGAAACACAATCAGTCCCATCCCTCACATCCAAACTGTGCTCCTTTGACTTAATACTAGGATTCATGAGAATAATTAAAGCCACCATGGGTTTCTAGCTAGAGGAGGAACAATCCGAGTCGAAGCTCGATCCCCTGATTCAACAAAGGAAGGCCTCCAAGGAAACCTTCCCAATTTGTCCAGTGATTGATGACATATTCATTAAGAAGTGGGAATCTACAGAGCCAGGCAGGATGTCAGATAAGAGAAACTTAGACCGCATGTATCCGGTCCAGGAAGACAAGGCCAGCATGTGGTGCACTGCACCCACGATTGATCCACAAGTAGCTGCACTCAGCAAAAAGACGGTCTTCCCATGCGGGGCCATATCACTGAAGGACCCAGCAGAGAAAAAGGTGGAGGACATGTTGAAAAAATTGTTCAAAATTGAGGGCATGGCCGCTAAGGTGTCCACTACCACCATGTACACTGCACACGCCCAGATTCATTGGCATGAGGAGCTCCTGGAAAAAGCAGCTCCCAGTACCAGAGAGGCCGAACTCTTGGAATGCACACTAGATTCCGCCAGATATCTAGCATATATGGCAGTAGATTCCCTAAAACTGAATGCAAGAGCTACGGCCCTGACTTACCGGGCAAGAATTGTGTTATGGCTAAAATTATGGAAGGCAGACAATGAGTCCAAGTCATTGCTCCAGAACCTACCCATGAAGGGGAAAACGTATCTTCGGCGAAGGCCTGCAGGACTGTCTAAAGCAAAAAGAATAAGGGAAAGATCTGCTCAAACACAAGAACAGACCAACCTATCTGCCCACTGGATGATGGAGATTTTGGGGGGGCTACAAGCATCAGGCCCACAGAGACACATACTACCAGAGGAATTCATTTTGAGGAAGAGGGAGCCAAGAGGGACACCTTACCGCCTTTACCCCTACCTACTAAACCTCAAACTTCAGGGGCTGCGGCTCAAAGTTCAGAGGAAGAGGAAATAGAAACAAGCAACAGTGACTACAGACCCTTATCTCCCCTCAAGATAACTCCCACACAGGGTTCCCACCCACCCATGGGAAAAAGACTTAAGGTCTTCCACCACCAGTAGCACAACACAACCACAGACAGATGAGTATTGGAGGTAGTGTCAAGAGGGTATGCTATAAAACTATCCAACCCTCAGATATCAGACAGGTTTGTGAGCTTTCCCATTGCAAAGAAAAGGGCCTCGCCTCATCAGGTACAGCAGATACTACAAGACCTGATGCAGAACAAAGCTATCCAATTAGTTCCCCCCTCCGAGCAAGAACAGGGAGTATACTCCATCTTTTTCCTCATCCCCAAAAAGACCGGGGAACTTCATCCCATCTTACACCTCAAATATCTCAACAAGTTTGTAGTCACTCAGAGGTTCAAGATTGAGACACTGAGGTCAACACTCCACAGCATCTGGAGAGGTGATTACCTCACATCCATAGATTTAAAAGACGCATACCTTCACACCCCCATTCATCACTGCCACAGAAAGTACCTGCATTTCCACGTCCTCTGCCAACATTTTCAATACCAAGCCTTACCATTTGGTCTTACCTCAGCACCAAGGGTATTCACCAAGGTGTCCATAGCCCTCGTTGCCAGACTGAGAGAACAGGGAGTGGATATTATTCCCTATCTGGATGACTGGCTAATTCGAGCACGGTCAAGGGAACAGTCCCATACTTCCACTGTGAAAGCCTTAAGGGCACTGAAAGATCACAGCTGGATCATGAACCAGGCCAAGAGCCATCTCATGCCCACGCAACAGCTGGAACACCTGGGAGCAGACATGAACATATCCCAGGGGTGGGCAAGACCGTCCCAAAACAGGGTGCAAACAGTGATGTCACTAGCACATCAACTAAATGACACCAACATGCTGACTATCAGTCAGATAGCTCAGATGCTAGGCTGCATGGTCTCTTGCATTGATCTAGTCCCTTGGGCCAGGTGGCATATGAGACCCCTACAAAGCTACATACTATCCTATGGATAGCCCAATGAGTGGAACCTGAAAATAAGATTACCGCTACCCCCCACAGTGAGACATTCTCTGATCTAGTGGACAATTCGCTGATCCCTCATACAAGGGGTTCCGCTAGAGACCACCTACAACATCATCATCGAGACAGATGTGAGCCTCCTCGGATGAGGGGCATGCATGGGACCTCAGTCAGCTCAAGCAGCTGGACAGCTTCAGAGACCAGGCTGTCCATAAACATTCTGGAGATGAGGGCAGTTTATCATGCCCTCATATCCTTTCAAGAAACCATATCCGGTCAGTCAATAAACAAGCATGAGGAAAGGGGGATTGGCTGGGGGTTGATGTACTAAAAAGGAAGGGTAATTTTTTTGATATCTAGTTGCCGATTAATTGGAAAATGATAAAACCTGGTCAGACCAGATAAATCATGTTTCTCCCTTAGAACAATCCTTCCTCCCTAGGCCATCATGTCCAACCCTCTCCCATCTCATCTGACCTTCCCTCCCCACTCTCTATACCCCACTCCCCCTTCCCACCCCACTTGCTAGGCCACGTCTACAGTACTTATCAAAGGACTCTTACATCTCTATCTTCTTTGCACTTTGACAGTAGAGGAACTGCCATTCCTACTCACTATGACTCCTCCAATTATGTTTACTGTATAAACTTTAGCTAATTACCTTACGTCCATATATCTGTATCTATGCAATTGTATTTAAATGGCACTACCTCCTGTTGAACCTATTGCTATTTTCTAGTGGATGTATCTTGTTACATGTGATGGTTATATGTTATCATGTTGTTATTATTACCATGTAATTGTTATGTACATTCATTCAACCTCTTTTGTCTTAACCCTGTTGGCAATTATTTTGCTCCAGGTCCATCTTGTAAATGAGCTTGTCTCAATGATGTTCTGCCTGGAAAAATAAAGATTTTGTTTGATTGGTTGATTGATTGATTGAAATCTTGATTCTGGTTCAAGTTACAGGCCTGGGTAAAATCAGTATGCCCTGATTCTCTGGAATTACCCATTACATATCTCTTAGCAGGTAGATGCATAATAGGTCATCATCTCTGATTTGATTTTTTTTTATTTCCAAATATTACTGTATTCTGAATCTCAGAAGGTAACCATATCCAATTTTGTCTTCCCCGTGAAAGGGTTGAATAAGACCCTTCCCATTTGTTGTGCAGAAAGAGTTAAAAGCGAGGATCTGTTCTATTTTCTTCTTTTATGCCACTTGTCTGTCTGATTGCACAAACAAATTTTCTTGTGAGACCTAGGAACTGATAGAAACATAAAAACGTAGAAGTTGATAGCAGAGAAGAGCCTCAATGCCCACCCAGTCTGCCCTATTTCCCTACTCTGACCTTACCATAATTCTTCACCTCCCACTATCTCCCTAACTTCACTTGCTATTTCTTGTTCTTTCTATCTTTTCTTCACCTTTACTTATCTGTGGTTGTAAAAAATATATGTGCATTTGTATGTGCAAGTATGAATGAGTAAACCTCAACAACAGAATCCCACTTCTGAAACCATCTGTTGTTAAGATGTAGGTCAGAAAGCACAGGCAAACCGGGAGAAGTTATACAATTCACAAGTAGCATTTTATTATTAATAACAATAAAATAAAATTGTGCAAGATAGCTTTTGTACAGGCAATTCAAACAAAACAAAGTCCTTTCATCAGAAGGTATCTCTAATTCTAAATTCCAATCTCTCTCTCTCTCTCCAACAAAAGATTGCTCTCTTTATATGTAATGTATTTTCCTGACAATTAATTTCTTCATCCTGGGCTCATTAAGATACATATCCTGTTTTCACACAATGTCCCAAAACTTTGTCAGTTCTTTTCTTGCAGGTGCAGCAAAATAGAACACTGTGTCTCAAAACTGATCTCCTGCTGACAACTCTGCAAATGAGCTTGTGGAGGACAAACTGCATCTCAAGGTTAACCACCTGAGTTCTAAATAAATGTTTACAATCATTTCAACATTACAATTGTATACATTGGCAAACAAACGGATCCCAGTTTCACATACAGATTCACATATATTTTTATAACCACAGATAAGCAAGGGGGAAGAAAAGATAGAAACCATATGAAACAGCAAGTAAAGGCAGGGAGATGGTGGGAGGGGGAAAATTGTGAGGCTGTCAGAGTGATCAGTTCCAAGGTCTCACAAGAAAATTTGATTGCTCAATCAGACAGATAAGAGACAGAAAAGGAGAGGATAGAACAGGTAGTGTTAGGTTTCCATCTTGAAGGCACTCCTGCATTAAATAGCACAATAAATTTCTGTTCCTCAATTGCCACCTATAGTTGTGTGCCAGATTTGTACTTTTTTGCTTGTAGTGTGGAGTGTTTGATGACATCTTTAGGGGTGATGGAGTGTGCTGTTTTATCCTTCCACAGGGATGGTATCTAATGTCCCAATACAACCTATAAAGATTTTGCAAAAGTTCATTTTGTCCATGATATTTGATAGGAACTTCCAAGATATCTTGTCAAAGGTGTTTCTGTATCCAGGCCCATAAAGGCTAAATTTACTGTATAATCTCCACCATAAGTTTCATTTGTATGGTCAAGGACAGCTTACAGTATTACCACATTTCTGTTTACCAATATTAACAGCTAATTCATCTGGATGACTCAGGCCTAGTAATAATGGGCCTGATTCCAAGACATATGTCACAACTCACTGGCACTTGTGAGTTGCGACATATGCCACTACGCCGAGAACTCTGCGCCAGATTCCAGAACAGGCAGGGTCCCAGGTGACTATGTCCTGTGACTTGCAGCACCTCCAGTGTTGTACCACGGGAAGGGCACACCTACACATGGTGCCGCAGGCCGCATTACCACCGTCCAACAGGACACAGGTCCTGCATGGCACGGCCTCCCCAATGCCTGCTCTCTGACACCATGGAAATGCCTTGCAAGGCTGGAGGAGGGGTGGGAGGCCACAGGACTACCATGGAGTGATTGGCATGCGTGCCAATAGTGTCATGTCAGTGTACTGTGGATGTGAACTACCCTGAGGGGAAATACCCAGGATGGGGGTGTGGGGGTGCCAGCAGCCCTCAGAGGGCTGCCCTGTCACAGGGGGATGGGTGGGAGCCTATGTAGGACTGTGGGGGGCAGCTGTTGGGGCACCAGGCACAGAGGTGCACCCCTCTGTGGATATAGGGTACAGTTAGACCAGCTAATAGCTGGTCTAACTGTACTTAGACCACTGTCTTCTGGGTCCATCTTGAATAGCACATTTGCTATTCCATCCACCATCCTCCTGGAATCAGGCATAACTGCTGCCATAAACCCTCTTGTGCCATGTTGCAGGGGGTTTATGGCATATCCAATGGTGTGACGCACCTTTGATGCAGGCAGCCTGTGCCATCTCACAGGCTGCCTTCTGGAATACCAGTCAGCATAACGCATGGTGCAAAGTGCTACTTGTGCCATTGGGTTTGGTGCAAGTCACTTTGCAGCATGTGTAACCTGTTCTGGAATCGGGCCCTATGTTTCCTTTTCTTTAGGAAGAATAGCTGTAAGCATCTTTTGAACCATGTTCTAGAGTAACATGGTCTATAAGATTCACATACAGGTGATTTTTCTTTCTGCTTCTGAGAGGCCTTCAGAATGGCCTTCATCAAGGCTAATAGGATGCTAGGGTACATTGGGCAAGGGTTCAACAGTAGGAAGAAGCAAGTACTGTTACCTCTGTATAGGTCTCTGGTAAGGCCATATCTGGAGTACTGCACCAAGTTCTGGAGTTTCCACCTAAAAAGGGACAGGGACAGGCTAGAGACAGTACAACTCAGGGCAACCAAGATGATTCAGGGCCAGGAAGGCAGATCCTATATGGATAAGCTAAAGGCACTGAAAATATATTCACTCAAAACTAGATGGGGGTATGACTGAGACCTTCAAGTCCTTGAAAGAAATAAGGTGAACTGTGAAGAGTTATTTAAGAGGAACAGAGATGCTATGACGTGGGATCACAGTGGAGGTTAATGGTGGTGAAAATTTAAAAAGGATGCGAGGAAGTAAAATGTTATGGAAAGAGTGGTTGAGCCATGGAATGGTTTACCAGAAGAGGTGGTGGGAGCATGAACCATAAATTGCTTCAGACACTGCTGGCCTAGAGCTAAGGGATAGTAGTTCTTCTGCAGGGTGAAAGAGGTAGAAACAAAAACAACAAAAGTAGGGGATAGGCTAAGCATAGACCTCTCAGAGACAGTAGGTCCTAGGGTATGATCGGGTAATATGGGCAGACTAGATATACCATTGGTCATTTTCTGCCATCATCGTCTATGTTTCTATATTTCTATGTAATGAGAGAGACATTCTGTAACCTGATCCAGTGTTTTGGAAAGAAAGTTGGTTGTTATTCTACCTCTGCATAGCGAACTGGGATGGTCATACTTCAAAGTACTTTACAATTCTAGTCACCTCATTTTTAAAAAGGATATTGCACAACTGAGGGGATGCAGCAGAGAGAATCTAAAATGATCAAGGGAAAGAAGAGGTTAAGTACAGACTGCATGCCTTACCTGGGGGAACCTGGAGGTCCCTAGCAGGGTGGCCATCTGCTGTGTGGATGCCACTGCCTCATCTCCAACGATGGCAGGTAACACTGGGCGTGACTGGCACTTGTAATTAGGAACCAACTGCTGGATTCCAGAGAGCAGCTGCACAGTGCTCTTAGTTGCTCTTTTTTCTGAAAAGCAGCAATCAAAGATCCGGAAACCCAAGGTGATGTTTGGTAACAGTCTCACATTCTGATTGATCTCTTTGATGGCAAAAATAATTACTCGGACATATCGATATGCCCTGATACGGAATCTGCAAAAATATACCTTGATTTTTAATGTAAAAGATATACTTACAACCCACATTTTGTTTTTACAAAATTTAAAATATGCAGTTCAAGACCATGGGCTGCTGGCACCTCGGGGTTGGGACAGGGCCCATGTGTGCCTACCAGGGCATACCCAGTCCTAGTGGCTCTGTTCTGCCATGGCACAAACACCCAGTGCCATCTCTGTACCCTGCCACAGCTGCTGTGTCCCTGGCCACCCACAATGGCACCCCCAGTTCCCTCTGTCCAATTCCACATCCTTGCTGGCTTCATACTCTCCCCCCCCACTTCATGGCTGGACCAGGGCTGCACCAGGCAGGCAGTGCTTGAGGGGACCCACCTTCAAATCCTTCAACTCCTCTAGGTTTTCCTCAACACTGCAACTGTGGCAACTCTCGGGACATTGGCACAGGGACCCCCTGTGTACTGGAATATGGTGCAGGGACCTTGATGGACACGGAGTTTGCCACAGCCCTGGATCGGTGCAAGGTGTGCCAATCTAGTGGCCCTTTGAAAATTGGGCCTCATGTCTGTGTTGAGAATATGGATGTAAAATATTTTAAATCAATTCATCTATGACCATAATCTCCAACATATCTGTGAACTACTTTGTGAAAACACCACAATGCTCACAATTAAAGAAAAGGCAAGGCACATTTAATTGTTAGGTGCAGGTCCAAGGCTCTAGTTGCTGTATAGAGAGCAAGATTAAAACAGTTTAGCAATGCATCAAAATTAAAAGCACAATTTCAGCATGACATCCTAGGCATAACTAATAAATTAAACATTTCAGATTAAAAATGTTTCAGGTGGTCCCAAAACCCTGATTAAACAGATGTGTTTTAAGTAAATTCTTAAAACATCCCAAATGGGGGACTCCTCTAAGTGAAGCTTCAAGTGCATTCCATACCACCGGAGCTGTCACACAAAAAGTTCTGTCTCCCAAAGATTTCAGTCAGGAGCATGAAACCAAGAGAAGAATCTCCTCAGTGGAATGAAGAGGGCAGACAGGAGCATATTTTGTCACCAACAAACCTACCTTGAAGCTGATGTGCCACCTCACTGACAACCAGCACACACCCCAGAGAACCAGACGATATATGCTTGGACTGAGAGGTCCCAGCTATCAGCAGGCTGTTGAGTTCTGCATGAAATGCAAGCAATGCTCCATCCCTGTAGAAAGCCCTAAGTAAAGTGTATTACAGTACTCCAAGTGGTAGGTGACAAAAGTGTGCCATAGTGTCTCCAGGTCAGAGTGAGCAAAATAGGTACAAATTTGGGCGATATTCCATAGATGGTAAAAACAACTGCAGACAACATATGACACCTGGTATTCTGATATCAGTCTATAATATCCACAATGATGCCAATGTTCTTTACTCTATCGACATCTCGTAGTGTGATGCCATTTAACAATGGCAACAAGACATTATCATTATTCATTGCCGAAGCCACTCAACCCAGTTTTACTAGTATTACCTTCATCTTTGAAGTATAGCACTGTGGTTTAGGGCTCAGAGCTGTAAACTTGGAGACCTGGGTTGGACTTCCACAGCCTCCACTTGCGTACTGTGTAACCTTGAACAAGTCACTTCACCTAACTTGTGCTCCCAGGTCACACCTGGAAACAATCTTCAGTTTAGTGTGATTTTCCTAGTTAAACTATTTTCCCTTTCCCTCTGATGAGCTGAGTCTAAGCCATCTAGTCCTGGATCTCTACTAGACACTTGTCCAGTACAGCTACTGCACTGACCTCACCCAATGCACACAACAGATAGATACTGTATAGGTATCATCTGCATGGCAGTCAAAACACAGACCATGAACAGGTACTACAGAAGGTGGGTTCTGTGATAACAGCGATCGCAGAATAGTGATTGTCATTTTGGCGAGTGTACATTGCCAAAAATGAATTATGGTGATGTACACTTGCGGCGAACTAAAAGGCGGTGACAGATTCTAAATTTATGTGGGGTCTGTGCTGGGCTTTGTCCTCTGCACCCCCCTACTTAAGGAGTCTCAACTCCGGGGGGGGTGGGGGATGCATGTTGGGGGGGAAAACTTAAAAAAAAACAGCCTGCCTGCTGCCACAAAATAAAAGCCCCATAATCGACTGAACCCTGCACCCTGCACATCCCATCGACCACCTCCCCACCATGCTAGTGGACCAGCTCAGCAGCTGCCCACCACAGCCCCTCCCATACCTCCCTTCCCCTTCCTCCCCCCCATGAGTGTGCACTCACATATATGCGCCTCTACTTCTCATCATCCTACCTCACCCACCCAGATGCCCGGTCGCTACCCTGCAGGTAGCCCTGAACATAGGCACCTTGATTGAGTCACCCTTTTTGAATGCACTCAATCACTGTTGCTGTGCTCACTGGATACCCAAAAGGTGCCATAAAACTTGCCACAAGCTGCTGTAAATCATGGAGCTGGTCATAAACTGGTTCCACCTCTGAGAATGTTGTTACTGCAGGAAAAACTGCAGCTCTGCAAGTGGAGACCCACTTGGGCACTTTTTTCACCACAGCAGAGGGAATGTCAGGGGCTTTCAAAATCCAGCCCATCATCTGTTGGTATTGTTTCATTAACAATATCATATGTGTCCAGGATGGGAGTTCAGAATCAGTGGAACAATTCATTAGTTGGTTAAACTGTAATGCTTGGAATTTAAAATGTACTTATAGAATTTTTTTTTTATTTTATTTATTTATTGAGATCTTGGATAATACCTTTGAGTACAAGCTTATTAAATAGGTTCCACGTCTAGACAACATTATAAGTAACATAAAACATAAGTAAACTACAACACAATTGTGCTTAAGTGACAGAGTAGAGCAAGCACAGCATGTACAAAGTCATTGGCTGATCACAGTAGCCAGAGTCTGTTAAGTTACAGAGTTAGGAATTTTTACAGAGGCTATGTTGGTAGCCAGAGTCAAGTACAGTAAGTTGGGTATCATTACAAGGTTATGGGAAGAGGAGGGGGGGGAGGAGAGAAGAGGAATGAGGAGAAGAGGAGAGAGGCAGTATCTTGGGAGGAGAGATGACAGATGAGTGTACAGTGGAAGGAGTGAGGGAGAGAAGGAAGCAGACTTAGGGGGAGGAAGTTGGGAGGAGAACAGGGTATAGAACAATTGGAAGGGAGGGTGAGGGTGGCAGGGAAATGGATGTGGGTAGGAGGAAGTGGAAGAGGGTGGCGAGGTGGATGGAGTGAGCAGGGAACTGAGAGCAGAGGTGAGATAATAAGAGGCTGGGGGGCACAAGAATAGAAGGCACTGCAGGAGTGGGTTAGCGTAAGGTCAGCAGAAGTCCAGAGAACATGCGCAAGACATTGTTGGAAGCAGGTGAAGCTGGCATTCTCTAGTAGCTGCTGTCGCAGCAGTCTTTTAAAGGGACCAGTTGAGCTTTTCGAGGAGATGTCAGGTGGTAGAGAGTTTAGCCACCCAGGGGCATGGAAAGTGAAGGACCTTTGGCCCAAGGAGGTGTGACAGTGGGGAATTTTAAATAGGAGACAGTCTGCACTTTGAGTGTTGCGAAGGTTAGTATTGGGGGAGAAAAGATTCTGAACCCCTGCAGAAACCAGATAGAGACTAGCTTTTTTCGCTAGTAAACAGGACTGGTACAGAAGTCTATCAGGGAGCTGAAGCCAGTTAGCCTGGGCATACAAGTCACATGTGTGCGTCATGCGTATGGCTCCTGTGGTAAGCCTGCAGGCTTTGTTTAAAGCAACTTTAATATGGCATAGGGCAGTTTCTGTGGCCGACCCATATATTGCCAGCCCATAGTCAATTAGGGTCACAAGAGAACTTTACACTGCTAGTATAAGGGCCTCAGGGGTAAGGCTATGCTTGTGCTGTGCAACAGGCCAATGTGTGTATTAACAGCCTTAGTGACTATGTTGATGTGGCGGTCGAAAGTCATTGTGCTGTCCAGCATGATTGCCAGGTATTTGAAATTCTGTACACGTTCCAGGGAGAGTCCACCTTGTTGATGATCAGAAGTGGGTGGGCACTGTTCCAATTTTGGGCAGTGGAGAACAACATAGTTTTAGTCTTTGTATAGTTCATCACCAGTTTCTGATCTTTAAACCATCTTTCCACTGCTGAAAAGTTGGTCTAGAGTTTGCCTTTGAGGGTGACGAGGTTAGAGTCACTGGTAAACAGTACGGCATCGTCTGCATAAAGGAGTAGATGACAGTTGAAGGCAGAGGAGAGTTGTTAAGAAAGAGGTTGAACAAGAACGGGCCCAAAATAGACTCTTGAGGTACACCTGAGCTGACTTGACGGCTATCAGATAAGGTATTAGCATGCTTGACCTGTTGAGACCTCTCCAACAGGTAGCTGGGAAACCAAGATACAGTGTCAGGGGAGAGACCAATGCTATTGAGCTGTTTGATCAGGAGAGCATGGTTGAGAGTGTCAAATGCTTTCGATAAGTCGATGAAGGCTGCGCCAACTAGGAGACCTTGGTCAAGGGATTAGTTTACATAGCCCGTAAGTTCAAGCAGCACACTTGTGGTGCTGCTGTGCTTTCTAAAGCCATGTTGCTCAGGACATAACAGCTGCTGCTTTTCAAGGTATTCGCCAAGCTGGTCCACAACTATTCTCTCGAGTGCTTTCAAGAGTGGTGGCAAGATAGTGATTGAGTGATAGTTCCCAGTTAGTGTCCTGTCTCCACTCTTGAAGACTGGAGTGACTATCGCAGACTTCCACTTTACTGGGAATTGTGAATACTTGAGAAAAGTGTTGAGTATGTGTGTCAGTGGGGTCAGAATTTCGTCCAAGGACAATGCTACGAATTTCAGATCCAGTGTATCATGGCTGAATCTAGTTTTGCCCAGAACCTTTAGGAGGTGTTTTCGAGCTTCCCTGGTTGTGATTGTTTTGAAGTAAAAAGGAGGGTGGGAGGGGGTAGAGGGACTTATTATTCAGGCATCAGAAGAGCTGAGTGGGTTGAAGAAGTCAGGGGGGAGTACCCCACTCAGGTCAGAGAAGGCATTATTGAAAGAGTTGGCAATTGTTCTAGGATCAAGAGTGGGAGTGCCTTCTATGTTAAGCATAATTGGGTCAGTTCTGCAGTCTTTACCAGTTAGTTCCTTTAAGTTGCTCCAAAACTTTCTGCCATCATGCCAGGTTTTGGTGAGGGCTTCCTTGTAGTATTGATTTTTAGCAGCCCATATAGCCCGAGTGCAATCATTACATGCTTTCTTATAGTTTTTCAGGTCTACCTGCTTGCTAGAAGCATGTGCCCTCAGCCATAGGCAGTCCCTTGAATTCAGCAAGTCAAGTAGGCCAGGGGAGAACCAGGGGTTGCAGTGGCCCTTGACTTTCCTAGTTTTCATAGAGGCATGCCGATCACAAATTTCATTAAAGTGGTGAATGAAGTAATCTAGGACAGTGTCAACATTGTGTGTATCATAGACCGGAGACCAGTCATGGTGACTGAGATCCACCTTTAATGCTTCTAGGTGGCCCCTTAAGAGAACCCTGTTGATAATTATTCTCACTGGGGGCTTGATGTAATTATTGGACCATTTGAACATGATGGGAGAGTGGTCGCTAAGAACATCGGGGAGGATAGTGATCTCTGATACGTGACTGGGGTGGTTAGACAGTACCCAGTCAAGTAAGGTGCTGGTGCCAGTGGAGTAGTTGACCCTAGTCAGAGTGGTGACCAGCTGTGAGAGGTGAGTAACTGTGAGAGCATCTTTAAAGACCTTGGCCTCTGGGGAGAGCTAGTTGATATTAAAGTCCCCGAGGAGTATAATTTCATTGTTTAGGCTCATTGAATCTAGGCACTCCATTAGTCCTTCAAAGCCAGTAGCCTTATGCTTTGCAGGAATATAGACTGAAGTGACTGTGAGTGTTTTATTATGAGAGCCAAAGAGTACTTTTAAGGCAAGTGCTTGTATTTGGTCACCCAAGGTGGGCAGTGGCAGGACTCATCCCTGGAGATTGTCTCTAAGGTAGATAGCACACCCACCTCCACGCTTTGTTAAGCAATCTTTTCTGTAGGCCATGTAACCTGGGAGGGAGACACAGGCATCTTCTATTTTGGGTGAAAGTCATATCTCGACCACTGAGAGGATGTCCAGGTTGTGCTGCTGGATCCAGGCATTAAGGATGTCGAGTTTATGGAGGAGGCTACAGATATTTATTAAGGCGATCATGAGAGACCCTGTTCTGCTTGGAGAAGTGGTGCCTGTCTGTGGGCCGGGGTTGGGATGGATATTCCCAGAAAGCAGCAGGAGCAACAGTGTAAGCCTGCAGAGGTACTCTCTTAATTGCTTGAGGCTGTTTTGATTTCCTCCCCAGAGGTAGGTGGGAGGAGATGTTTTTATTTAAAGGGAAGAGATGAGGAAAGAGTTCCAGTGGAGGCAGCCAGCCAGGAGCATACCTACAAGTGTTACAGTAAGGGTACGGGGTCTGGAGCCATTGAGAGTGAGGAGAATCATAGTTATGTGTGGAGGTGGTAGAACTATAGGCGTAAGGCAGCAATATACCATGGAGGGAGGTCCAGGAGGTCCCACAGACAAAGGGGAGGTCAGAGGGAAGAAGGAGCATTAGTATCAGCAACCATCTGGCAAGTGTCACAACTGGAGAAGACATTCTAGGGTATGAGATAGTGACTCAACATGTATATTTACTCATATAAATATATACAGATATATATATATATATATATACATACATGCACATACACACGTGTGTATATATAAATATATATACACAATAATTTTTTTTTTATTTTTATTTTTTAATTGTTATATGTTGGGGTAGTGGGTTGGGGAAGCCGGTGAGAAGGGGCAGATTCAACTGGGAGTAGAAAGTCACCTTGAGAGAAATATGGTGAAAGTGTGGCCAGTCACTTTAGAAGAGAATGCAGGAAGTCGCCCTGTTAGAGGAAGTATTTGGCTTGCTTAGTGTGGGGGAGGAGGGGTATTTAATAGAAGTCTGGGCCAGGGAGGGTGAGTGGCACTAAAATATAAAGTGAAGTGATCAGAGTAGGGACTGCTGGCACTTGGAGTTACAGGCTGAACTAGATTTTTAAGGCTACGTGACGCAGAGACTACTGGATCAAGCAGCCTAGCAAGAGCAGAAGTGTTCACAACAGTTTAGGAACTGAGCACTTCAGGCTGTGGTCTGCACCAGAATTCAATTAACTAAACAGGTAAATAAGTACCAGCAAACAATTAATTAATCAGGGAATTGCTTAAATTATTGATGGTTGTGCAGCCAGACTAGGACAAAGAATTAGTTGTGCAGTGACTATGGGAGCGCAGGCGCTCTAGCAAGATCCGAGTTTAAGAAATAAAATTAACTTCTGATACACAGACATCCAAGAATTAGGAGCAATTCAGCTGTTCATGGTCTTTGGAATGTACTGGCTTTTTTTCTTTTCTTTTTCTTTTTGAGCTCCGGTGCTGTTGAGGAGGTTAATTAGGGTTGGGGGCGCTACTAAAGAAAAGGCGCCAAGTTCAAACAAAGGAGTCAAGAGGCGAGCGATCCTCCGGCAGGTTTCTTCAAAATCGTACCTTTGCTGAGAGACATGCAGCGAGGGAGCAGCTCCTGGGCCGAGTAAGCCCTGCTCTGCTGGGGGGCTCATGAGAGACATGCAGCGAGAGCAGCTCTGGGGCTGAGTAAGTCTTACTCTAGCCAGGGGGGGCTAACGAGAATTAGCCAAACTTCTGTAGGCTTCCTGGATATTACATTTTGTGGTAATGTGCAGAATAGGGTAGTGAGCTCATAATATCAAAAACCCACCAAAGGTAACAGTCTGCTTCGAGCAGACAGCTTGCACCCTAAGCCTGTCATTGATAGCATCCCCTAAGGGGAAATTTTGTGACTTGGATGTAATTGTACAAATGATGAGGTATTTGAAAGAGAAGTTGAAAAGTTATTGATTGATTTCAAACAGAGGGGTTATGCCTTCAACACAGTTTTGGGTGTGTTAGAGTAAGTAAAATAGATAGTTAGCCCCAATTCACCAAACCTACAGAATAGAAACATATTAACCAGGGAATGCAACTGGTCACTTTTGTGACTGATTATCACTTCAGTGTTACAGAGGTGAGGCAAATTATTATGGAACGATGGTCCATTTTCACAGCAAAGGATTCACCAAAACCTCTTGCTGGAACAGCACCTAGAATATCTTTCTATAAATGTAAATCAGTAGGCTCCCATATTACTAGCAGTCATTTTATTGAGAATAACCAGGAACTAAAAAATAAAACAAACTGTGGTCCGATTTACAAAGCCCCGGGAATGACGCAAGGTGTTTACATCAAAGAGGAATGACACAAGGGTCTCCCTGCACTGCACCTTGCATCATTCCTTGCACTGGGAGGGCTGCCTGCACCAGAGTCACCTGCACCAGATGTGTACCAGACTGCCACCTGTGCCACAGTGGTAGGGGGCTTGTGACAGATGCAAGCTGCAGTATCCAATACAATGGGGTTCATGAACCCCCCCCCACAGGGCACATGGACCATGATAGTTAGAACAGCCCAGGGCTAGACTAACCGCCTGTGCACCACACCTGGAGCAGTCACTGGATGGAGGGGAATCTGAGCTTACTGTTTCCTCCACCTGGCTGAGGTATCTCACACCCCCACAGCACCTGGAGATGACATTGAAGCGATGTCCTCAGGGTCCCCCCATGGTGCCAGGCATGTGGTTGCCATCCTTCCCCCACATGGACCAGACTGTCAAGGTGGTGATCATGCACTGTCCCCATCAGAAGTCTGTTGCCACCCTCCCTTCACATGCCTGACCCAACCTGTCCTCCATGTACTCAGTTCCAGACCCCATGACCCTGCCATACTCTGGGTGCCTACTGTGGATCTCTGTAAATGGCCGTCAATGCCACCAGATTGACCCACAGCCTGTGGAAAATCCAGCCTGTGTACTACATGTTTGGCACATGGGAGTGGATGCAGCAAACTGTGGGACTTTGACACCAGGACCCCTGCCATTCTTGAATCGGGTGCAGAGTCCTTGGTGCACTGCTGGTCAATGCAAGCTGCTATTTGCCACAGCTTGCATTGATCTACAGGCAGTTTTGTGAACTGGCCCCCAGGTTTTCAAAAATGCAGATGCTGTAACAGTTGTATTATGCTAAGGTAGGGGGTACAGTCAAACATTCGGAGACAGGGACAAAATATTTTTTCAATTCATTCACTGATTGCCAAATCAGTTGCTGCATGTACGTATGTTGATGCCCTTGCAATCTCTTTTATGTTGGCCAAACCTGTATGTCTTTTAAAATGTAGTCTACAAGAGCACATTAGAGCAATTATTAATTGCAACCAGTTCTAGGACATAATTTTGGAGAGGTACAGAATTTAACAGCACATGAGCTGCAGTTCCAAGCACTGGAGTATATTTCACCTTTGATCTGAAGGGAGATTGCATCACAGCACTACTACAGTGAGAAACATGGTGCATTGCAACTTTAGATAGTCTTTTCTCTTTTGACTAAAATGATCAACTAGATATAAGACTTTTCTGTAATCTGTCAGTGTGATTTGTGCAAAGTCTGCCCCTCCCCCCATTATTTCCTCCCCCAATTTCCCATCCTTGCACAACTATGGATAAAGTAAAGTTATCTGAATTTTGTAAGTTGTTTCCCCCACCCGATTATTCAGCTTTGATGTACTAGACATGAGTTTACATAATAGTTTCTGGGCTCAAGCCTTTTGCATAACTTTCTCCTGTATTCAGCTTCTTTCTCCATCAGTAACTCAGTTGTATTTTATGACCTTCCTCTCCGCATGGCTCACATTATGTTACAGTGCTGTGAATAATCACTTTGGTTTTGCAGCTATAATTTTTGCAGTGCTGTGGTTTTGTTTCAGTGGCAGAGCCAGGTTTGGGTGCCTGGGAGAGCCATTCAGTCAATCATGGGCTCCACAATGCACATTAAACAGTGAATAAAGATGGTGGAAGGGCATCATTACTCACACTGGAGCATTCTGGATGGGTGACTGCCCCCCCAGACCCCCCTTTAGCTCTGCCACTCTTTTTATTATGACTGTTTATAACTCTACTTTTGCACATCATATTATATTATTGTTCCTGTGCAAAAGAGGCACCCACCATTTTCCCTATTGGTCCTGTCGTTATGATGTTAGTTCTATGCTCTCGAACTTACAGGTGATCAAGGGATCATGGTTTTTAATATGATTCTATAATAATTAACCATATATGATTACAATTTGCAGCCATTTATACCATTGTGGAAACATTTTTAAAAATCTGTATCTGTGATATTCACTATGTATTTTCATGAGCATTGTTTTCATTACTGATTTACTTGTTTTAATGTATGCTTTGCCTGACATACGTTAATCCTCTTGAGTTGTACCTATTTTTCAACAAACTCTGGTTTGAGCCAATATGGCTGTGTAGAGCTTTTGGGATGCTTTTACCCATTATTTCTAATGAATTTGCACAATGCAGATCTGCTGAGAGGCAGTTTCAATGTGGTCTTCCTTTTACCCATTTTTACAATGTAATTTCCTAGAATATGCCTGCTGTTTGCTATATATTTAGGCTGGATAGTATACAAAAGAAATGGCATCTTATTTTCAGGTGGTGGAGCACTGGCAGTAGGATGCTGGAAAGTGTCATACATAGGCATGAGCTGTGTGTGTGCGATAACGCCCAGTGGCCATACACCTCAGGAACTCGCATGCAGATCCATCATCCTGGTGCCATTGCAATGCTCAGTGCAGGTGACAGCCAATGCTGTACCCACTCACACAGGTCCCACAACAGGCATGTTATAGCTGACCTCCTATTCATTTGTACAATCAGGGAACCATGGATGCTCTCTCCATAGCATGGAGCGTACACTGCAAATGGCATTGCAGGATACTGCACCACATGGCACCCGGGATACCTCAGCAGTCTGGAGGGTGGCATGTTACACAGAGGAATGGGGGAGAGTGTGGGTCTGCAGTGGTGTATGACAGCAGAAAGATACAGCATCGACAAGGCGTGCATTGGTGGTATGTCAATTCCCTCTTATAGTTTGCCAGGGACATACACACAGCTGCATACACTGGTGGGTCCACAGCTTGCATAGTGCCCCAATGCATGGTACAGCCATTTGGGTCATTCTGGCATGCAAGTCCTCTATCCGGGTACAATGCAGTCAGCGGCTGGTTGTGGCAGGGTGTGGAGGGCAGTGCCAGTCTTCACAGCGGGTTGGGTATTGGGGGGAGCAGGGGTGTCTACATACCAAGATGGTGGGTGGGGGCTCTCTATGCTATGGATATGAACCGTGGTTTCCTCTGGTGCTACTGGGTCCAGGGGAGGCCCTACACTATTGAGCTCTTCAGGGATGGAGTTGGATTGATCGGGGATGGGAGGGGGTACCTCTAGTCCACCAGGGCTGACAGGCTGTTGTGCAACTGGGTGCACTTCTGCAGCCTGCCTGTGGGTGGCTGGCTGGATTAGGCCAGCTATTCATGGCCTAACTGTGGGCAGCGCTGCTTTGGACTGCAAGGGGTGCATTCCACTGAGTATGCTGCACCGCAGCATATGAAATGGAAAACACCCTCTACTTGCATGACATATTATTTGTGTGCACCCTGGCCCATTCCCTTGTGGCCAGCACATCCTGCACGTTTGAATATCATGCTGTGGTGCATTGTTGGAGTGGTGTGGCACAGCTCCCTTTTCTGCCAGGATGCGCTGTGTATCTCCTTTGAATATGGGGGCCCTGGACTAGGCTACCCTGAAGAAATACATTATTAAAATGGTAAAATCATGACCTCACTGAAAACAAGATATTGCATGTAATCTTGGTCAGCCTGAGTAAATACAGTGCAAAAATGTATAAATGAAGATCCCTATGCCATTGAGATGTAGCAGCTCCCCTGCGCTATCCAGGATACAAAATATAGGATATGAAATATTTAAAGGAAATCTACTCTAAACTGAACTTCACTGTGTTCACTAACATAAACAAACAGTTTTTTGTTTTATAACATATTAGAATGCAATATTTATTTTGGACATTGTGGCCATGAGGATGGTGTGTACGGAGAGTCTGTGTATGTGTGTGTGTTTGCTGTAGCTCAATATATTTTTTCCCCAAAAAGCATGGTAGAAAATGCTTGCTGATTGCTATATATTTAGTCTTGATAGTTCACTGATGACCAGGAGTATGTTTGAGACAGGTCTTATCAGATAGTGTCTTTAGAGGTTAAAAAAACAGTGTAAATTATAGATTTACTGGTAAAGGGATGTAATTTATGAGACATGAATCTTTCTTGAAAGACAATACATTCCCAAGTGAAACTAGTAGTAAGAAGCTGTTTAAATGCTAAGTATTTAAATGTGCAAGTTGTTGCATTCTGAAGGGGTAAACAAATCTGCAGTGTAATGGACAACCAATATTTAACAAATATTCAACAAGCTGTTTCAATTTACTAATGGCATCTGATAAGCAGCTTGGAGTTATGTCTCCAACATTCTTAACAGAAGGAAGGGAGTATTTTATTTCAGTTGGCATGGAAGGATACATTGAAAAGTCCAAAACATGCGTTCCATGATACTCCATTTTCCATCTACACATAGCAAGATAGCTGCAGGCTCCACCTAGAGCCATAAAAAGGAGATCATAAACTATTGCAAAATTATAAGCCAATTGCCATCCTCCCTGCCCTAAATAAATTACTTGAAAAGGTGGTGGCCTCATAACTCACACATTATCTATCCACTTATGACCGTCTATCCTGCTCATGACACAGCTTCTGGAAAAGCACCCCCTCACCTTCACAAACAGTATTGTTCTAGTGATAGACACTTACATCCTTACTGTAGACATCTTTATTGGCCTGATGACGACATTTAATGTTGTGGATCACATTTTACTTGCTGGCAAGCTTGCATATCTCCGAATCTTGCAAAAAGCTCTCTCTTGGTTCTATTACTATCAGTTGTATAGAACCCAGAGAGTTATCTATGGCACTACCCTCTACCAACCCTGCTGCAACCATGGTGGGTTTCCCAAAAGGTTCTGTTTTAGGGCCACTTCTTTTTGACCTTTATATAAATGACATAAGTCAATGTTTATCTCATCTCCAGTCCTGTATGCTGATGACTTGGTACAGTACTTTATATCCGCTTCAATAATATTGGTCAGATTGACCAAAACATAACATCTGACCTACAGTCCATGTACTGTTTGCTGTCTACTAATTGGCTGGTTATTAACATGTCAAAAACCTCAGTCTGTACTGTTTGGTGTGTCAGCAAAATTAAGAGTATGTCCATCCCCTCTATAGATATACTTTATCATGATGACACCTTAGTTCCTTCAGTTTCCACCTTCACATACATTGAAGTCTCTCTTGATCCTTCTCTAGACTACTCATCTCATATCACGAATATCTGCAGATCTATAACATCTATGCTAACCATCTCCTATAAAGTGGGTCAAAAGCTCACTTCACAAGCATGCAGTGCCATTGCACGAGGGATGCACCTCCCCAAGTAATATGGTTCCTCTGTTTCCTCTTTTAACTCAAAGCCAACTCTCCAAAGGTAGGATGTTACTTATAATAATATTTGTTGTTTCACCCCATCATCTCATGGTTCACCGATCACTGTTCTCTGTATGACATGCTAGGCTAGCTAACTATGTTCTACTTTTGTGATTGTAGCTTTGGAGAAGTTATCTTTAACATTTTAAAGAAAGAGCTGCCTAAATCCCTAGCCTCATTATTTAAACCTGTAAACAGCACCTACCCCTTAAGGTCATGTGACAATGCATTATCAGTTGTTCTTAAAATCAGAATTTGTGCTGGGAGATTATTCTTCACTTATGCAGCCATTAAGTTATGGAACTCCATATCACCTGATACATGTTGGCATCCCTCTGGGCTACGTTTTCATCTCAAAAAGCATGACTATCTATTGAATTTGGCATGCTGCACATGTCACTGTCCCTGAGCAATCTCTGAAATGCACTAGTGTTGATGTATAATCAAGTTACTTTTATAGATACTGCTTCTATTTTGTTTAAATTATATCTTTTCTTTCTTGTCCTCTGTTCTACAAAGTTTTTGTTAGTTATACTACCTAACCACTTTGTTGTTACTTGCCATTTGGATGTTGGAAAGCTAAACTATACCTGTGAATTTCATACAGAGTGCCAATAATTCCGCGCTTCGCGAAATACGCTAAGTTCGGGCTGGCAACCTGAAATCTGCTTTGTGCTATTTGCACAAAATATGCAGCAAAATTCACAAATTTTTACCACAAAGCATGAAATTTGTGGGTAAGGTGCAAAAATTTGTCAGTGAAATTTTGCACTTCACAACAAAATTTGTGCAATTAGCAGCCTGCGAATTGTGCGAAGTGTGCTAAAATCAGTCCGCATATTTCACAAAATTTACAAATTTATTCATGGAGCAAATTTCACGGACTTTGCACATTTCAACTTGCCATACTGTTAAATTCAGTTGCTGCTGATGCCTTATAAGTATTCCCCTTCTCTTTTGCTGTGCCATGTCTTTATCATGCCTATAATACAACTGTTTCTGATATATGTAATTTCACCTTGTCTTGAATTTGTTGTGTTACTCTCCTGGGTCATGCCTGGGAAATTGGCATGGTTTGCCTAGCTCACCTTTCTGGTTAACAAAAATTAAATAAAGTAAATAAATGTGACTGAAACCACCACATTACTGTACCTGAGGGAAAGAAAATGAACAGGAAAATGGGTTGACTTTTGTATGGATGAAAACATTTTACCATTAATATTCAGGGCTTAATTTGTGTAATTTGAATTTACAGATTGGATCTAATTCTAATTTGTTATTTAACTATTGCTTTTTCCTCACCCAGTCTTTGCTACCATCTACTTTATAGGCCACTATCAGCCCTGTTGGCTGGATCTGTTTCTCAGAGGTTCTCCCTTTACCATGGTCTACTCCCACCAATATTAGGGACATGCTGGAGTTCAAAGTCTATTGTAGGTGCACTCTTTCCTGCTTGGAGAACAAGTGGCATGAGCCTCGGGTATGCTGTCATACAATACTGACAGGCTAGGAGTCATTTTTTCCTATTTGTGTTGTCCCTGACATGAGACACCAGCTCTTGATGTGCAGACCACACACATGCAATAGGCATGCACTGTGTTCTTCAGGCATGCTGCACTTACCCACTCAGTGTCATCCTTCAGTGTCGCACCATCTGTCAGCCTTCAGTTGGTGCACTTTCCTTGGGGATTGGATGCCCCCACAAACTATTGAGGGGAGTGTCATCTGAGAGACCGAAACCTCCTGTACCAGATGGCTGTCCAATGACCTAGACTTGTTCTAGAATCCAGCTAGCCAATGCCATGAGTGGCATCTCTCTCATTGTGCTGATGGGCTAATTGAGCTTCAGTTTAATTTTGAATCAATTATATTCCTATAATGCAGAACAAGTTGTCATATCTGAAAGCAAACCAAAGTTTTCCCACATCACCACAGTGATGATAATTCTCTATGGGATCTACTGCCCCATCTCTGTTCTCTTTGCACTTGCTTAAGTGAAAGAAAAAAATGTCATATCTCAACTCTCATTTTTTTTGCTCCTCCTTTCTGTGTTATTTTTGCAAATCCTACTCCACTGTTTCTTCCCTTCCCTTTAGTAGGTCACTGATGCTCTTTTAAATGGGATGAACCAGGGCCCGATCACTGCTAACAGAACAAGTTAGCAACAGTCTAGCAATGGCAAGAAGAGATATGTATCTTTTTTAGATTCAGTAACTAGGGCCAAGCAGAACAAAAAAAAAAAACTGGAGGGTAAAAGAAGCGAGCATAGGAACAGGGAATCAGAAACACAATCTTCACCAGAGGATTGGCCACTAGTCAACCTCTCCTCTGTAATGATATCTGATATACAGCCTTAGGTGCTAAGTAAAGGACTCTTATTCATTCCATGCTCCAAACTGAATACATTTTCAGTTTGTATTAATCTGAGAAAGCTTATTAGAATGCTAGCTTTGAAAAAATACTTTGCACAAAAACAGCAAAGAATGGTATTTCCAATAGATAAAGTTGCTTCTACAGCAGTAAATGAGGTGAACATTCAAGCACTCACTGATTTGAAACAACTGACAGAGGCTGTGCAAACAGCCAATCAGGATGGCACTCAAGTATCCACAGAGATGCAAGATGAAAGTCTCAGTGATCATATAGATACACAAGATCTAATGCCATCTATGAGGTCCACATCTCCAAAACATACTGTATACTGTAAAATCAACCTTCTGCCCCCCTCAGTTTTGTCTGCTATAAGCACCTATCAAAATCTAGTAAATCAAGACACTCAACAACTAGTCAGTGAGAAATGGGCACCATACAAGAAGAATTTTTCACCTACTAAGGAACAAGTTTTACAAGAAATAATGCAGATGGCTACTATAAATATAAAACCCACAGACAAAGGCAGTAAACTAGTAGTCTTAGATAAGAACAAATATATGCAGAGACATAGAGACAATTTGTCACTTGCTGGCCATTTTAATTATTGGAAACTGAATGATGATCCAACATCACAGTTCAAGAGGACACTTCAATGGTTTATAGAGTTGGCAAGAAATGAGAATATGATCATGAACAAGAAGCAAAGTATATGAGGAATGAAAATACAGTTCTACCAACTATAAATTATTGGGGCGAGGCCGGATCCTTATATTTAAGGTTGTATGGGCACATCAATGTTAAACCCCAAAATCTGCACTTTAATAACTTTTAACAACTGATCAATGGATTTATATGCAATTTTGCATGCACAGTCTCTGGGGTAGATTTCTTAATGTACCAAGTTTCGTTCCATCAGATGTGCAGATTCTGAGATACAGATAGTGTAAAAAGTGAATATTTCATTTTTTTTTCATTGATTTGAATGGATTTTCGGTCAGCTTGGTTAATGCCCAAACAGTTTTGAATTTTAGCCTGATATTTTCTGGGTAGAAAAGGGTTGCCCACAGATGTGCCTTTTTATTGTTTGTTGAAAAAATATTAATCAGTTCCAAAGTTATTTAATTTTGAAATGTTGAATACTTGATGCTGAGCATGCTCAGTAAGCACTGAAAAATAACTGCTTGAAATGAAAAAATAATCTTTTTTCATATGGGACCAATCTTTTTTCATTAGGAGAAAATCATTGCTTTGTTTGCCATCATTTTTTTCCCCTTTTTCCATAAAAATTTACATTTAAAAACCAACAAAAATGATATTCCTGAGAGCACCCAACACATGTAGCTTACTTATTGGGACCCACTTAGCTAGATTCTGCACTTAACTGTTGCAGAAAACTTTTCTTTTTTTTAACATTATAAATCTTCTTTCGTGACTTGTGATATGAAATAAGATTCTTGCTTTGTATGACGACACATGAAAAAAGATCTTTCTTTATAGGGAAATCAATATATTTCAGTGGGGTTTTCAACTATGGTGCATAACTTTGTCATTTTTTCATGATTTGGACACCTAATTTTCAACATACCCTTTTTTTTTGCCTACTTTTTCTCCCTTTCAGCTGCCCTCGATCAGGGGGACACTCTAGCTCCATGCCCCCAACATCTGCCATCTGCCGGCACCAGTGTCTTTCCACCAGGGCTTACTCATCCTGGTGGGGTTGGTGGGGGGAGCACTCAGCCCCACTGCATGCAGGATCTGATTCTGTTGGTCCAACTGGACTGAGGAGGGGCTTGCAGGTGCCACTGCCACTGTCATCCAACCTCCAGCAGTTTTTCCTTGTTTCTTCCATGCAGAGGAGAGCATGCAAGGACCCCAATGGCAGTGCTGCACATGCCCCCATATGCTGCATGCCCACCATCTGCCCCACCTCAGCCCTTTGATCTTAGCAGCATCAGTGTGCCAGCCTCTAGCATCTGCCAAGGGCCAGCTTAATGCCGAATGCTGCATCCCCCCTTCTCCAGAGGAAGAGAGCTGTCCTAGGGATACTCAGTCCTCCTCCTCCTCCTTCCTTGCTGACCACTAGTGACCCACTTGCACCATGAACATGGGTAACCAGCATGGCAGGAGGTAATTCAACATACCCTTTTTGATACCCCACCTCTTGAACAATATTGATGTCCTTTCGCAAATCTTGCCTGAAAGGCAATTTTCTGGTTGGCTGGAGAAATCACCTTTCAGTCAGGATTTCAAATTTTTCACCATACTTGTTCATGAGGTATGGTCATAAGAAAGGTATGTTGAAAATTCGGGGTCAAAATATGCTAAAATGTCAAAGTTGTGTACATCTGTTGACATTTTGCTACGCTTGCTCATAACTTTCTTTATTGTCAATATTTTAACCCTAAATTATAAACAGCCATTTCATTGCTCCACCTTATGAATGTGACAGCTGCCATTTTTCAAATCTTGCCCAAAATGTATTTCTGTGCCCCTGGCACAAAATTATGCTGTGATGGTATCTAATGACATTTTGGTGGGGATTTGACAATGTTTACTACTAGGTTGATGAGGTGGGGTAATAGGAAGGCTATGTTTGACAATTTGGTTGATGTCCTACAAATAGAAGTGCAGGGTCCAGAAGGCCCAGTGCTTACTCATAAACATACTGTACATATATGCATCTATGGAGGGATGAAGCATAGAGCCCAGAGGGTCCTGTGTTCTGTGAGACAAATAGGGATATGATTATACTATCTCAGAAAGTATGGATGCATTGGAGTCCAGGGGATCTGGGCCTGCGCTCCAGCAGGAAATAAATGTACCATTATGTTTTCTCAAAAAGTAAGGACATTCTTTGCAAAAACTGTGTTAATGCAACATTTAGGGTTCAGGCTAAAGCAACAAAAGTAGGGAAATGTGGCTTGAGGGTTCCCAACCCTAAAACCCCAATGCCACCCCTAAAGCAAATCAGGGGTGGAGTCTTCCTAGGGGTTGTCAACCATAAAGCTCACCCCATTCTATATAGTCCAGAAACATACACACCTAATGGGGTGAGCCTTAGGGCTGAGAATCCAAAAGAAGACTCAACCCCCGATTTGCTTAAGGGTGGTGTTGGGGTTTTAGGGTTGGAAACCCTAAAGCCACATTTCCCTACTTTTGTAGCATTAGCGTGAACCCTAAATGTTGCATTAATGCAATTTTTGCAAAGAAATATGTATATATATATATATATATATATATATATATTATATTGCTCAAGTAGCACAATGACTCAACTAACCCTCCAAGCAGAACCAATTCTTTCAGTAGTTGGGATCCTCAGTGAAAATCTGTCAATCTCTGTTGAGCATTTTCTACAGTTCTGAGTGAAGTTACTGCAATCATATGTATGAGATAGTATGGACATTCTATGGAGGTCACAAAAACTGAACTTGTGATTCTGAGTATTGCTGGGTTGCTATCAATGTTAACTCTCTTTGTACATTGATAGTGCATGCTTATGGCATTAAAGCAGTCAGAGAACTGATGAGTGATGGATCTTGCCTTATAAACATGTCTGCCTATTTTCTTGCAGAAGCCTTAGAGCTCATATTAACATTAAACAATTTTATGTTTAACAGACACTTCTATCTACAGGTCAGAGGGACTGCATTAACCATGAATATGGCCCCCTCCTCTGCCAGACTTTTTATGGATTGGTGGGAGTGGTGGGCCAGCCTCAACCTCCATTTTAATCCATTGTATAACAACATCAAATTCTGGGGCCCAATACTGATGATAGCCTTGTTATCTGCCATGGGTCAGAACAATCGCTGCATGATGTATGTTACTGATCCCATCTGGGAGGTAGCAGTCCTTGACCTAGTGCTCACTAGTGGTGAGTACATACAGGAAGAAGTAAGATGTCAGGAAACCTCTGGGTGGCAGCGATCACACTACAGAGTGGTTCAGTTTGGACATGGGCAAGATAACATCCCCACCAAGACCAAGGTACTGGATTTTAGGAGATAAAATATTAAGAGGCTGGGAGAGGTGGTCAGGGTACATCTAATAGGCATTGGAGAGACATGGGGTGGACCAAACCTGGGCCATCATCAGAGAAGCAATTCTGGCAGCCACATCAGATTGCATCAAGCTTAAAGGGAAGAAACTGGGGGCTGGAGCACCCATCTTGTTTAACTATGAGGTAGCCAGAGTGGTAAGGGAAAAGAAGGCAGGCTACAGAAGATTCAGGAGAACTGCAAGGCAAGAAGATGAGAAGGAATATTTAAGGTTGGATAGAATGTCAAGAAGGGAGGTACAGCATGTTAAGATGCAGAAAGAGCCCCAAACAGATGAAGGCATAAAGAGGGGGGAGAAAGCCTTCTTTAGCTGCATAAGTGAAAAAGTGGTACAAAAAGGATGGAATAGTTAGGTTAAGGAAGGGGGATGGATGGGTAGACAAAGAAGTAAGCAAAGTGGAGGAATTAACTGAATACTTCTGCTCTATCTTTGCAAGGAAAAATGGCAGCCAGTGCCACACAGGGGGAGAAGGAGGAAGGGGACAGGTGGCTGAAGTAGTAATAGAGGTTGAAAGAGTGTGGGAGAGGTTGCTGGGACTGATAGCAGACAAATCCCTGGGACCAGATGGCATACACCTTAGGATGCTGAAAGAGCTAGCAGATGAGCTGGCAGAGCTGCTGGCTGTTCTCTTCAATAGATCCCTGGAGTTGGGCATGGTGCCACTGGACTGGAGAATGGCACATGTGGTGCCACTCCACAAGATCAGACTCTGGGATGACCTGGGAAACCATATGCCAGTCATTCTGACCTCAATAGTATGTAAACTCTTGGAGACCACACTTAAGGAAAGGCTGGTGAGATACATTGAAGAGAATGGTCTACAGGATGGGAGGCAGCATGGGTTTGTGGCAGACAAATCATGTCAGACAAACCTGATTGAATTCTTTGATTGGGTAACAAGTGTGGTGGACAGCAGCCTGGCAATGGACATCATTGACCTGGACTTCAGCAAGGCCTTTCATTAGGTACCACAGAGGAGGTTGACGGGTGGGGGGCTGATGGATCAAGAGGTGGGGGAGAAACTGGTAAGGTGGGTAGACAAGTGGCAGAGGATCAGAACCCAGAGAGTAGTGGTGGGGGGAGAGTTATCCAGCACCAAGACGGTCACAAGTGGGGTCCTGCAGGGATCGGTGCTGGAGACAGTATTGTTCAATGCCTTCTTAAATGACATTGGGGAAGGCATTAATGGCAAGATGTGCCTGTTTGCGGACAACACCAAACTCTGTGGGAGGGTGGACACAAAGGAAGGGATTCAGGACATGTGGGAGGACCTTGGTATACTCAAAAGATGGTCAGGAATCTGGCAACTTAGCTTCAATGCCAAAAATTAAAAACTGATATACATTAGGGCCAGGAATCCTAGGATGGAGCATTGTCTTGGGGGGGTATTTGTGCAGCTGCTTCAGGGGGATGATTACTAGAGACCTGAAACACACCACGCAATGCAAAAAGGCAGTGACAAAGGTTAACATGATGCTGGGGTGTATAGCCAGGGGATTCAGTAGTAGTCAGAGTGAGGTCATTTTGTCATTGTACAGGTCAAAGGTAAGACAACATTTGGAACATGGGGTAAGGTATTGGCATCCATACCATAAGAAATGCATCAGCATGCTGGAGAGGTCCCAAAGTAGAGCAACCAAGATAATCAAGGGTCAACTGACTTCTAAAGAAAAGAGACTGGGAGCACAACAGATGTACTCCCTGGAGGAGAGGGGAGAGGGGTTGACATGATAGAGACCTTCAAATATTTGAAGGGGATTAACAGAGTGGAAAGAGAAGATCTCTTTAAACTGAGTGACAACAGAACCACAACGTGGCAGAGCTTAAAGTTGATGGGGGGGTAGGAGGGATGTTAGGAAGCATTTCTTTATGGAGAGGGTGGTAGCCACATGGAATGTGCAGCCAGACGAGGCAGTCATAGTATAAGTATAGACAGTGAGGGCCTTTAAGTGGGCCTAGGACAAACACATAGGGAATCCTTGGGACCGAGGAGGGGTAGAAGGAAGGGACGGGGTGATGCGGGAGGTGGGGGCATGGTCATTGGTGTAAGCCATGAACCCCACATCCATTACCGAGCAGATGCGATAGACCAATAGGCCTTCTTCTGCTGACTTTTTCATATGTTCATATGTTCGTATATCAGTACCAATACTGCAGATCTGAGTTTTACATATGGAACTGACCCATGCCAGATATATTTTATGGATCTTTGTTAAGCAGCTAGAGATACATGTGATATTACAACCATGACTTTTCTTAAACCAATGTCAGAAAATACTTTTCTAGAGAAAGATGGTGAACATCCTCACACTTCAAAGATGCCATCCCCCTATAGCCAGTATATCAGTATCATATAACCCCCCTGACAGTGACACTGGCATAGCGAACGACACTACATCAACTACAGTGTCACATCACTGTAGTGTCCATGCTGGAACCCAACACTGTCTGTCGGGGGTCTTGCACCCACCCAAATCAGCTTTGACTCGGAGTTGATAATCCTTAGTGGGGGTTGTGCAGGGGGCACCCCCCTCCCCGAGTGGGTGGTTCGGAGGGAGGTGAAGCCCCAGGACGAAAACACTTTGTTTTCTTTGGAACTGGCAGCTGACTGTGAAAAATGGTCTACCTGCCGGTTTAGCTTTCTGGTCGTTTGACAAAATATTTGTAGACGACCAGTCATGGATCCTATCAGTATATCAGAGTCTGCAGAAATTGATCTGAGTTGTGTGACTTTGATGTTCAAGCACAAGAACTCACTGAGAGATTCTTAGAAAGAGGGTCCATGATCTTTTGAAGGCTGCATGGGGCAAAGCCAGAAACATTTCAAGGTCACAGCTCCCTACACCTAAAGATCACAACAATGCTATTATTAGTAACAATGAGGTATGCTTCATAACTGAATATAACCACCTAGCTCCACACATTGCAGGTACAGTGTCAGAGCATTGGGATGTACTAAGAAGTGACCCTGATGTGGCAAGGACAATAACAAAACATTCCAGGGTGGTTTACAGATGTACCAGATATCTCAGAGATATGGTTACCCATAGACTCTATCAAGAAACTAACCTCAGGCAACACCTTCCATGGCTAGGTGTTTCACCTACTGCTGCCACCCCTGTGGTCATTGCAAAATCTGCCAATATTGCATGAAGGATTTTTCATTGATACACCCCTGTGGCAAACTCTGTGTGAACACCAATCATAGCATCAGAGGCACCACATCTTTTGTGGTGTCTGTTATTCACTGCTCTTATTCCCTGTTTGATGTGGGGAGGAAAGTCTACTCCATGAAAGAACAAGTTCAAGAGCATGTTTGTTCTGTAGTTAGAGCTATCTCTGAAATGTCTCTTGGTTCCAAATTCAAAAAGTGCCATGGTAGTAACCCTTACAGTATGTTCTTTGCTGGACTTGATCATGTTTCACTGAACCCCAATGCCCTAGAAGTGAGGATTGAGTGAATGTATTACTATAGAGGGAATTAAAATGGATTTTCTCTTAACAAGCTTTGTGACCTGTTCATCTGAATGACTATAATGACCGGATCCTGTTTTTGTAAATTTTTTTTGAAACATTGCCACTAAGTAGGCATAAAACTACAGTAAGCTAATTTCAGTCCTCACAATTATAGGTAGTTATAGGTACATTCGTAATAATATTGACAGTGTATTATTGATATCTAATTATTAATTTTTATATATTTCTTTAACCTTCCTTTTACAGGTTGTTTGTTATCTTGTAGAATCTAGCTAAATCGTTATTTGTGTATTATTGAGCCTTTGCATCTACACTTAATTTTCTTGGTGGTCCTACTTATGTTTCCAACATACATTGATAGTGTTTCTCATATCCTTAATTTTCCTGGGCTTTTTGGCTCTAGATATGTTATTGTTGATGCTTTTCATTTCACATTGGTATTAATTTGTAGTATAGCCATTTTATTTTAATCATGGGCCACACTGACATTTGTATATTTGTCTTGTAGTGAGGAGACTGGATAGTAGTCTCCATGGTCCATTATGTTTGACAGTTAATGGGTTAACATTACTTTCTGTAGCCATTTTGTAAAGCTACCATTATGATTTTCCTCCCCTCCTCCTCCCCATGCCCCTTTTTTCATTCCTGATTTGTGGTATTTACTAAATGAAAATAGTACTATTGGGCTACTCAGAGCCTTTGCTCCACTTGGTTTGTCACTCCATTTGGGGTATTTACTTGACAGTGACACCAATCTATGATGTCACTACTGCATTTAAAAAGAACCATGGTAGGCCATTGCTCCACCCCCTGACAAAGCCTCATGTGATAAAGGTGAAACACTGGGGTAGCTCTCCGCTCTGTGCTGTTGGTTGTATGGTTATTAAACCATCACTTTTGCATTCTTGCCTATTTGACTCCAGTTATTTATTATTTTTCTTGCTCCACTGTGCACTGCTTCTGTGTCCTCTTGTACATTTACTTGGTTTAGGCAGGTAGTACCATCTTTCAGATTTTAGAGTGTTCCAGCAATGTGTTTGCAGTAGAATCCAAACACTGTCAAATACTGGTGCTGTGTAAATGATTTCTCTCTTAAGACCATGTCATAGGCACCAATGGAGAGGCTTGTCAGATTATCCTCTACTCTGATTTTCATGACTCTTGATAACAGCCTCTCTTAGCTCAAGTACCTCAGTGTTTAATTGGCTCAGATTCATGATGTGGTCTCCCAAATTAGTGCCTTGCACTGAAAGCTCTACCTCAAGCTTGGCTCATGGTACTCCAAGATGTCTTGCTTTCTGCTTGTGTTCCACTGCGATGTGCCCTCATGCACCCACTACTGTTTTCTCTGCTAGGTTTTTTTTACCCTCGCTTTAGAATTGATGCCTCTAATTGTAACTCCTTTTTGCTACATGTTGGTGCACTTGAACAATTTCCTGTTATCTCTCCTAGCACCTCCTTTACCTCCTCTCACTATTCTCATTCGTCTGGCATCTCTTCGTTCCATATCACCCACTGCAAAAACTCTGGTTAACAATCTGCCTTCTCCCACCTCATATGCTTCTAAAATAGTCTTCCTAAAACCATTCACTCCTCTTCCTCCCTTCCAAAGACATTCTCAAGGATCATGTCACCCCTTTCCTGGGCCTGCAACTAGCTATAGCATCCAATTCTGGCTCCCCTTTTCTCTCTTCATAATGGGAAGTTCTACTTTACAATTTTCATTCATCAATATACTGTACATCAATACTCTTGTAACAATAACACTCTTACTAATTGTATATGTTGATTTACACCATCATGGATCAAATTGTATCAACACCTGGAAATTGAATTTAAAGAGAAAAAAAAATTGAACTTATCTCCCACTTTGTGCTTAAAAACGTTGCTAGCTCTAACACTAATAAAGTTAAGCCTTTCAAATGAGTTATCTTTAGAAAGGGAAAACTTTGGAACTGTTAGATCTAGGAACTTTTTAACTGTTTTTTTTTTTTTTTTTTAAAAACAGCTTGCAGTCAGGTCAACATAGATATCAGTGTTGTATGCACCTCCCAATTCTTGACCTTGCAAATGTTAAACTTTGACCAAGGCAGTGCTCATTATAATTTAAACAGGTTTACAGTTTGCAAGGTATTACAAAAAAAAAGCTGCAGGTCCCTTGGTGTCTTCTACCTAACCCTAGTGCACTTTTAAACAATCCACCTCCCCCCGACACATATATTTAGAAAACAAATTGCCTGCTTCTGGCACTATGCCAGGAGCCAATACCATCTTCTTAATTTATTCCCCATCCCTGGCATTCCCTTCTGAGGCTCAAATATGAATTTCAAGTTGTTGCCCTCCCCCCCCTACACTTCATAATTCAAGGAAAAGGACATCAGTAACAAGGTGGGCCTGCCAGGCTTGCTTTTTTGGTCCTTCTCACTCCCCTGCCTTCGCAAAAAAAACCATAGTATTTTTCTTACTCCTAGCTCTGTGCCAGGAGCAGACACCAAACATTATGTCAATCCCCCGGCCCCTTGCCTAACCCCCTTGGTTTATTCTTGTATTTCTGTTTTACCAGGGCAGTGGACTGGATCAGTATGGTCCATTTTCAGTCGCACCTGGGGATAAGGGTTACAACAGACAGAAGACAGCGCATGTTACAGTCAAAAGTGCAATATTAAATACAACAAATTTAAATACATTTAGAAGCAAAAATAGACAATATTCTTATGTATGAAGTGTATTTACAACAATCACTCCACCTTGTGTGTGGTTACAACTGCATGAGATATGTGCCTGCAGTTTGTCACACAGGCTTGATTAAAAAAATTAATAACATTTTGCAAGAGTGTCTAAGCCCTGATGAATTAGCTGATTTAGTATCATAGACTTTGACGGCAGATAAGGACCGCTAGGCCCATCTAGTCTGCCCATTTCCCTACCTACAGGATAGGCTGCAGATCCTAGTTAACCAACAGCCTATTTCTTCCTACCCCCACAAGAATTGCCTTATGTCTGTCCCATGCATTCTTGAATTCTCCCACAGTTTTAGACCCCACAACCTCCTCAGGAAGGCTGTTCCATGCATCCACTACCCTCTGTGAAATAATACTTCCTCACATTGCCCTGAACCGCCCTCTTTCTATCTTTAAATTTGTCCCTTGTTCTTGCAAGTCTCTTTTTCTGAAAAATGCTACCCTCTTGGACTTTGTTGATTCCACTGGGGTACTTAAAGGTTTTATCATGTCCCTCCTCTCCTTCTTTCCTCAGGGTATACATATTAAGCTCCTTTAGTCTCTCCTCATCTGGCTTCTCTTGCAGACCCTGCACCATTTTGGTTGCCCTCCTCTGGACTGCCTCTATCCTGTCTATGTCTTGGAGATGGGGTCTCCAGAACTGGACACAGTACTCCAGATGGGGTCTCACCAACTGTCTGTACAGAGGGATAACAACTTCCTGTTTTCTGCTGCTGATGCCTCTCCTTATACATCCCAGTATACCCGCAGCCCTCCCTACTGCCTTCTCACATTGCTTGCTAACCTTAAGCTCATCTGATATGATTACCCCCAGGTCCCTTCCCTTTTTTGTTGTTGTTACTACCTCCCCACCCATTGTGTATTCTTCCCCTGGGTTCTTGTTTCCCAGGAGTATTATTTTGCACTTCTTTGCATTGAATCCTAGCTGCCATACTTCTGACCATTCCTCCAACCTTGCCAAGTCCCTTTTTATCATTTCCACGCCTCCTTGTGTATCAACCCTGTTGCAGATTTTTGTGTCATCTGCAAAAAGGCATACTTTTCCTTCCAGTCCCTTTGCAATGTCACTGATGAAGACATTAAAAGGGACTGGACCCAATACTGAACCCTGTGGTACCCCACTAGTAACCCCCTTTCTTCAGAATGGACTCCATTTACAATTATCTTCTGTGTCCTGTTGTCCAGCCAATGTTTTACCCAGGCTACCACCCTGGGTCCTACTCCCAGGCTGGTTAATTTGACTATTAATCTTTTGTGTGGGACTGTGTCAAATGCCTTGCTAAAGTCTAGGTAGGCCATGTCCACAGCCCTCCTGGTCTACTACTTTGGTCACCCAGTCAAGGAAATCTATTAGATTCATCTGACATGACCTTCCGCTGTGAACCCATGCTGCCTTGGGTCCTGTGCTCCACTGACCTCTAGGTACTCGACTATTCTTTTCCTTAGAAGTGACTCCATCACTTTCCCTACCACAGAGGTCAGACTGACAGGTCTGTAGTTTCCTGCCTCTGTCTTGGACCCACTTTTGTGAAGGGGAATCACATCCGCCTACCTCCAGTCCTCGGGTACCACACCATCCTCCCATGATTTATTAAAAAGAGTAGCCAGTGGTTTCACTAGTTCCTCCCTTAATTCTTTTAGAATTCTGGGGTGAATTCCATCAGGACCCATTGTTTTGTCCACCTTCAGTTTTAGGAGTTCTTGCAGAACCCTTTCTTCTGTGAAAGGACTGGGATCGACCCCCTATCAAGAGTGCTTCTGTTAATTGGATTAGGCACTTCCCCCTCTTTTGTGAATACTGAGCAGAAATATTCGTTCAGTATTCCTGCTTTTCACTGTCCCCTCTGCCCACCCACTGTTCATTCTATTCAGCCTCACTATCCCTCTCTTTGTCTTTCTACGCTCGCTGATGTACCTATAAATGGTTTTATCCCCCTTCTTAACTGAGTTGGCTATCTTTTCCTCAGTTTGGGCCTTTGCTATTCTGACTTCCCTCCCTGCTTCCTTCTGCCTTAACTGGTACAGCTCTCTGTCCTGCTCCTTCTGTGTTTCCTTATACTTCCGGAATGCTATCTTTCTTCCTGACTTTCACAGCCACCTCTTTTGAGAACCATAGTGGCTTTTTCTTTCGTTTTGATTTGTTCATTTGCTTCACACAAAGGCTTGTTGCCTCTGTGATGGCAGTTTTGATAATTCCCATTGTTGCTCCACCTCCTTCTAACCTGTTTGCTAGTGCTTTCCTGAGGCACTCTCCCATCTTGCCAAAGTCAGCCCTCCTAAAGTCCAGTACCCTCACTTTTGTATGGCTTGACTCTGTAGCTGAGTTTAACGTGAACCACACTGTTTGATGGTCACTTGTCCCCAGATGGCAACCCACTTCTAGATCTGAGATCCTCTCACTGCCCCCGTTTGAGAGTACGAGGTCTAAGGTTGCTCCCTCATGAGTGGGTTCCGAAACTAGCTGTCTAATGCCTGCCACCTGTAGGGCATCAAGAATGGCCCTGCTCTTGGATGTGGCTGCAGCAAATGTGCTCCAGTTAACATCTGGACCATAAGTAGAGAAGTAATGTTGTGCAATGTTGGTTCTAGGTGCAGTATACCTTGCTGTCATCCATCTGTCATCCATCCAGGCACCTGCTATACAGTTTCATAGGGAACTATTTGATACTTTACATCTTTACTTCTCCCTCTCTCAATCCATCCCTCCCTTCCAGGTGTGCATGTTCACTATATGCATGAACAAATGGAATGAGCATATGCTGGTTGTTGGGTTGGGAGGGGTCAACTAATCTAGTCTGGAATGGATTATGGAACTACTAATGCCCCATCATGAAATAGTGGATCAGAGTTCAGGAGAGTGGACCACAACAGGGTACTTTTGTGCCACAGACAGTGTGGAAGGGAGCATGCAATAAAATATTTTACATAGATATTAAGATTGTAGATACAGTTTCCATATAGTGATATAGTAAAATACCAGCACTGTTTTAAGTCAATATAGTTTTAAAGTAAATTAACATATATAAAAATATATCACTATATATATGTTCCTAACATTTAAGAAAACATTTTTTCAACTTGTTTATATTTTTAGTTCATATTTGAAAAAAAGTTTCCATTCATTTCAACTATTGCTTTTTTTTAGTCATAATCTATTTGAAAAGTACCATAGTTGCACCATGAAACTTGCAAAATTATTTCATTTCTAGTTTGCAATCACATATCATTATAGCTTTTCTTTTGCTTGCAAAAGCTGCAGATGATAAGAAATAAATATATAACAATTGTAATGTCCTCCTCCTTTTAATTCACAGTCTTTGATGCACATCACCTGCACTTCTCGATTTCACCTCCCACTGAGGTGTACATCTCACTTATGTGCATCAAATTAGTATTTATAAGATGCACATCAGCTATTCCGCTGACCTGTACCTCAAGTGAGGCCCATCCTAATCAGCATATATTAGACTGCTATAAACTATAACTAAATTACACTGTAAGTGCAATGCTGTTGAAATTACTTGCACCTTTCAGACAGTAATGCTATTGCAGTGCACACCTCAAGGTGGGCCAACGTGCACTTCTTATGTAATCCTTAGCAGCATCTCAAATACAGGTAAGATTGAATACGGGAAACATCTTCCGTGAAGGGCATGGGGATATTATTCTCTTATTTTTATAAAAATGGTTGAGGTTGCTCTAACCAGTGCAACCCCCACACACAAAGACATACGCACTTTTCATTCACTGTTGCTAAATATTATTAAAGGGGGTGGATGAGGCTCTGCCTATCTCTGTTGATGCCTCTCACCTGTCTGTTGTTGCCCCAATTTATCTGTCTTTATCAGCCTCCAGAAGTCTCTGTTTTTGCCCCCTGTTTTTGTTGTTGCTGCCCACCCGTCTTGGCCACACCTATCTCTACTGCTACCCCTCTCATCTGCCTATTCCTACCTGTCTGTCTGTTTTTGTCCTCCCCTGTCCCTGTTGTTTCCCCTACCTATCTCTGTTTCATGAAACATTTAAATTATAGCCAAGCTCTGAACATTGGCAGTTTATCATTTGTGAAATGGATCTAAGTATGTAGTAACAAAAAGAAAGTCCTTCCATACAAAAAAATAAGTTAACAAATAACTAGTGATTACCTTTTTATTAGGTAATGGCTAACTAAAAAGTTAAGCAGTATGCCTGATCATTGGTTGAGGAGTTTTTCTCAATTAATGTTTAACTTTTGCCATCTAACAATTAGCAGGGAATTGTTTTTGTTTACTTATTTATTAGTTGAGAAATTAGACTAAAAAATACTGTAGCTAGGAATTAATTGAAGTTTTCTACTTAAACATAATCCATCTTGAGAGTTAGTTGTTTATATGACTTGTTTTACTTGAAATGCAAGAAATGGCTCAGTTATTAATTACTTGAGATTTTAACTTAACATATTTTGCAGTCACAAGCTGCTTGATAATGGACTCACCTATCCAGGAGTACGGTCCACTCTAGGGGCAGAAGTCACAAAAAGGATGCAAACAGCACATCCAAGATATGCCAGTGCAACCCCAACTTGTGCACTGGCGCAATTCTGGCAAGGGATGGTGCATATCACACACCACCCTTCATGTTATGTAATGCATCTGGAGGGATTGTGCAGGGGGCATGCCCATGCATGTGGTGCGCAGCCCCATTCACAATCCACATTGGAGGTGCATCCCCAGAGCAAGTCTGAAGATGTGCCTCCTCAAGATAAATCTACAACAAGTAGATTAAGTGGGTGTTCACCCACTGGCAGACTGCTGTACTGCAGATAGGAGTAGGCAGCTTTCCCACTCTGGCTTCCCTCCCTGCCTGCCATCCCAATTGTATGCTGCACACTGCAAGAGTAAATAAAACATATGTGAACCCCTTCCCTGCCCACCACTCTGATTTTATGCTGCACACTGCGGCGGTAAAGGAATAATAACTGACCCCATTCCCACCAGCTTGACCTAATCACACATTTGCCATAATCCCTTAAGCCAACTCGGTGGTCTGGTGAACCCCCCACTCACTCAGGCACCTCCGCCCTACCCCGCTCTCCCCAGTCATGGCATGGTCCTAATGTCAGTGGGCAGCTCAACCCACCCGCATGCTGCCACAGCTGCCTGCTGATAGAGCTGTCTGTGAATGACAGGTATTGTATACCTGGAAGCCATTGGTGGATCCTGCCAACTAAGGGACTTGCAATGTGTACTATACCCTGTCATTCACAAAGTTTCCCAAGTCTTGATAGAATGGAACTAAGATGGAACACCAACTTGCACAACATTCACTCTAGCTAAACAACGTTGGAGATGCCTGATCAATGTTAGAACTGCCTCCCCTACCCTCAGCCACCAGAAGGAACACCACCATCCTACCTGTCTTATGTGGTGGTGGGATTGCAGTTTTATACACTGGTGACAGCCAAGTCACTGAATGGCAGGAGGATCAGGGGATGATTACTAACTATGTACCCCAAATTACTTTCCTGTTACAGAATAGCAGGTGGGGTGGGGGATTACTAGTCTTATACCCTTGATCAATACTTCTGCCCGGGGGCAGCCATATTTTCACCAATCAATGCCCCAGTACTGAAAGACATGCTTCTGAAGGATATTGCATAGCCATTGTGATTCTAAGTGCTGCCCATCTACTGCATAGAGCTTGGGGAAATAGGTGTTACCAGTATTCTTTGCTCAATTTGAACAATTCTGCCCCTCCCCATGCAGTCTAACCGTGTTGGGAACTTTTATATTATAGTTTAGAGTTTGATCTGTTCCATGCCTGCCCTGACTGTCATTAGCACTCTTACACAGCAAACGCTGCACACCCTGTCTGCCAGATTTCTTTTCCACACCCTAGGCGATGTCCTAGAATGTTTGCCTGCATAAATCATTAAATAAATATTAAATTAATATTCTATGATCCACTGAGACTCATGTGTTGTGGACAAGATTCCAACTTGTCAGCCTGGAACAGCACAATTACATATCTGGAGTCATCTTGTTATATTATACTGGTGTAACCCCTCACAAACGGTGGTTCCTAAAATGTCTTCCTGGGCCTGCCTAAGGCCCACTGCCAGGTTGGTGTTCTGTGTCTAAATCATTTGAATGTGCTTGTATGAGAGTGCCCTGTTAGCTTCTGTGCTTGTTTATTTAAGAGGTATCTATCTTGTGGGTTATAATTAATTTGGGTGGGGACCGAGTGGTTTCAGGCTAGAGTTCGGCCCGAGCAGCATTACAGCTGCTTCATTCTGCCATCTCTAAGTGCACAGAGAAAGCCCTAATAGGATCTGTGATTGTTTGCTAATTACTGTATCTGCTTTAGTAATAATATTAGTAATAAAGTAGTTTGTCTAACCTGCTTTCCTTTGCAGCATGGACTTTCTGCTAAGAGACACCATTTTGGTACCAGACTGCCAGTTTGGACTAATTGGTACCACGGGGACCTTAAAATGGAGACTGTCCCCGGAGGTCTTGTTGGAGTGAATTTCTGTAGGAATTGTAATTTTTACTGTCTGGCACCTAAATGGGCCTGGAGGGGGGGAGCCCTTTCTGTGACAGACCGATGCACCAACCAACCGAACCTTTTGGATCACTGGGAAATCCTAGAGTTGCCTGCAGCAGTGTGTCAGTGGAGAGCTGGAGTTGAGACAGTGAACTGCTCGAGTAATTCAAGCAGCTGCTCCTGCATGGTAGTGTGGGAGGAAGGCTGTAGTTCTCTGCCTCAGCTACCATCTTCCAGTGTGAAGAAGACTGCAATCTGATATCAGACTTTATCCAAATTGCTGTTATTGAGACCAGAATTCTGAATTGTGAGAGAGTAAACTTCACCTGGTGTGGACCGAAGACTTACTCCTGGAGTGACTGGCCTGTCAGGACTTGGAGAGAACCGCAAAGAGTATGGTTTGTGCAGAGACACTACTTTATTGCAACCGGATTGTCATCCGAACTATGATATCTGGCTGTTTTGGTTATAATTGAGCTGAATGTGTAGTGTGGGTCACGATTTGGTTTCCCACACCCCTGAATGTGTTGCACTAGCTGAACATTGCATCCAGCACCTAAAATGGACTGCAATCTGAACTGTTCACCTGGTCTGGGCCTCCCCATCTTGACCTAGACTGACACTCATGCTGCAGAGATTCATTCGATGAAAGACCCACCCAAGGCTTTGGCTTCCTGCTCAACACCATCAAACAGGATCAACCATCATGGTGCATTGTATAGGCCCTGCTTCACCTGGCAAACAGCATCCCATCCTGAGGTCTTCATCTTGTCAATCCTGCCTTCTGGTCTGGGTAGTGTGAGTAACCATCAGGGTAGTTCCCTGCAAAAAAAGCTCAAGTCATTGTGGGTAATGGGAAATGGGTGCTCAAAATCTGCAATGGAGGGGATAGGGGAGGGATTGGAGAACAGCAGAAGTGGAGGGGGAGATCGATAGGGAAAACCCAATAGGCAGAAGTCAGGCTGGTAAGATGATTAGGGGAGATAAGAGGAGCAGGGCAGAGACAGGGAGTGAAGTGGAAACAAGGGGAGCATTTGCAGAAGACACAGATGGTGCAGCTGGAGTGTGTTAGGGGCAGGGCAGTATGTACTCTGGAATCAAGAAAAGGGTAAAAGAGAGGAAAGGGGTAAGGGACAGGAATGGGGGGTACTCGTGCTGGGGGATTCTATACTGAAAAGGGTCAAATGGGGAGGAAGGATGAAAGGCACAGCCATATTTGGGTTGAAGATATTCCTGGGTTAACCACGGGAAGGGCAGAACAGGCACTGCCCAAGTGCGCATTGAAGAGGAGGAAGAAACCTCACCAAGTGTTGCACGTGGGTACAAATGACTTGGCGGGGGAGCCTGTAGAAGTGGTGAAGGGGAGGTTCAAGGAGTTGGGCAGGCAGTGTGAGGGGGTTGGGGAGTCGGAGGCATTCTCAGAGGTACTTCCAGTACCATGTGCGAGCATGGGGAAGAAGGGGAGGACAGAGGAGTTCAACAAGTGGCTGAGAGAATGGTGCCACACCAAGAATTATGGTTTAGTGACAAACTGGGGTAGGATCTGGGGGTAGAGTGACTTATATGCAGGAGACAGGCTACACTTGAGTGGAGAGGGGAAGGGAGTACTAAAGGGTGGAACTGAGGGGCATATATCAGCTAAGGTGGATTTAAACTGGGGGGGTGGCAAGAGGACTGAGGACAGTAAAAAGGCCCAAATAGGGGAGCCTAGTGAGCTCACCCCCCCAGATATGGGTAAAGGCAGAGGCGAAATGACTCAGGGAAGGGGAGTGCAGGGTAGCCAGTGCGAAGTGCAGAAGGCACCACCACCCTGTAATAACAAGGTGAAAAAAGGGTGGGGACTACCAAGAGGAAGGGAGCAGACCAAGGAGAAGAGGGGAGAGAGGAAGGAGAGGTATGGATGGAAGGTGGTCTCCCTAAATGCAAGAAGCTTGGGAAACAGAATTGTGGAACTTCAGGCACTCCTTTCAGAGGGGAATGTGGACATTGCTGCAGTAACAGATTTGGGCCACCGAGTACCATGACTTAGATCTAGCAATCCTGGGGTACAGTATATACAGGAGGGACTGGGGAGTTGGAAGGGGGGGTAGCACTCTATGTGAGAGAAGAGATCAAATGCATGAGGGATGAGGAGGAGGATGGGAGGACAGAGGCACTTTGGCTGCAGCTTGTGGACTCTAAGGGTAGAAAGCTGAGGCCGGGGGTGGTGTACAGACCACCAACCCAGTTGGGGGAACTGGATGGGGAGTTGGCAGAGCAGATAAGGAGGGTGTGTAGGAGGGGGAGTATAGTGATAGTGGGGGATTTCAACCTACCAGGGGTTGACTGGAGCATCCTTGTCACCAACAGTACCAGGGAGCAGGTGTTCCTGGATGTGAACCAGGATGGCCTCCTGACACAAACGGTAAGTGGGCCTACAAGGCTTGGTAACTCACTGGACCTGGTACTGGCAAATGGCGAGGCAGTGGGAGAGGTAAGGGGTTGAGGATCCACTAGCTGGTAGAGACCACCAAACAGTGTGGTTCATACTCACATTGGGCAGGGAGACTGGAGGCATGGGCATGAAGGTGGTGGAATTTAGGAGGGTGGACTTTGGGAGAATGGGAGAAATACTGCAAGGGAGACTCCAGGATATAAGGCCGGGGATGGATGCAGAGCAAAAGTGGGAAGTCATTAAAGCTGGGCTAATGAAGGCCACAGTAGCCTGCACCAGGGCTAGGAGTAAGGAGGGTAGAGCCAGAAAACCATGCTGGCTGAACAGTGCAGTGCTGCAGGGGGGTGAGGGCAAAGAGAGCTGTGTATTGAAAGTACAGGAGAACAAGGAAGGAAGAGGATAAGGAGGCTTATGGGAGTTGGTCCAAGGAAGTGGCCAGGTGGATGAAAAAAGCCAAGGCCCCCAGGGAATTAAGGTTAGCACAGGGCCTAAAAGGAGAGGAGAAGGACCTTTTAAGATATGTCAGGGAAAAGAAGAAGTGCAAAGAACATATAGTGAGGATAAAGTGGGAAGGGGAATGGGTGGAAGAGGGAGAGGATCAAGCCAAAATACTGAATGAGTACTTCTGCTCTGCTTTCACTAAGGAGAGGAATGGACCACTACCATTATGGACTGGGGGGTGGAAGAAGGGAGAGGAGGTGACAAATAAAATGATCATAGGGAATAGAATGCTAAAGGGGCTGAAGGCATTATGGGTGGACAAGGCACCAGGTCCTGATGGCATCCACCCCGGGTGCTGAGGGTGATGGCGGAGGTGTTGGTGGAGCCGCTGGCAGAGCTGTTCAACACCACCCTGGAAACGGGGTGTATGTCTCCGGACTGGAGGGTGGCCAACGTGGTGCCCATACACAGGAATGGGCCTAGGGAACAGCCAGGAAAGTATTGGCTGGTCAGTCTCACTTCCATAGTAAGGAAGCTTATGGAGACTATACTGAAGGAGAAGCTGGTGGCATTCCTCGAGGGTAATAGCCTCCAGGTATGGGTGGCACAGGGGTTTGTCTTGGTGAGGTCTTGTCAAACAAACCTAATAGAGAATTACGACTGGGTAACAAGGGAGATAGATGGGGGTCATGTGGTAAATGTCCTGTACTTGGACTTCAGCAAGACCTTTGATACAGTGCCTCATGGTAGGCTGGGGGGAAGCTGACTGCTGTGGGGTGGGGAATAAGCTAACAAACTGGATAGAGAATTGGTTACAGGGGAAGGTGCAGAGGGTGGCTGTGGGGGGGTCTCGAACCCAGAGCAATGACAAGCGGGGAGCCGCAGGGCTCAGTGCAGGGCCCGGTGCTATTTGGGTTCTTTATCTCCAATATAGCCAGATGGAGTTGGGAGCAGGGTTAGTCTGTTCACAGATGATACCAAAATGGGGGCAGTGGTGGACGAAGAAGATGGATGGAAACAATTGCACAGGGACCTCACCAAACTAGAGACATGGTCAGAGAAGTGGCAGCTAGGATTCAATGTGAAAAAGTGTAAGGTGATGCACTTCAGGGCAAAAAATTTACTGGTTGGAGGGGTGAGGCTAGGGATTACTGAGGAGGAGAATGACCTTGGGGTGTTGGTAACAGTGAGCATGAACAACTCTGTCCAATGCAGGAAAGCAGTGGCTAAGGCAAACATGATGCTGGGTTGTATCGCAAGGGGTTTCTCATCCAGGCATAGGGATGAGATCCTGTCTCTCTTTAGATCCTTGGTCAGACCGCATTTGGAGTACTGTATGCAATACTGGAGGCCATACTTGAAAAGAGATGTAAAATTACTAGAGGGGGTACAAAGGAGGGCAACAAAAATGTTAAAGGGGATGGAAGGAAAGGACTATGAAGTCAGGCTGCAGGAGCTGAATATGTACACACTGGAGGAGAGGAGGGATGGGGGGATATGATTGAAATGTTCAAATACTTGAGGGGGGTAAATAAACCTAGCACTGATGGAGTGTTTGAGAAAAGGTAGGAAGGCTAGGGAGCATGGACTAAGGTTGGAAGGGGGACGATTTAAGAAGGAGATGAGGAGGCACTACTTCACTGACAGGGTGAAGTCTAACTGGAATGCACTACCAGCGGGGGTGGTAACATGTATGACATTCGGAAGCTTTAAGAAGGAGTGGGACAAAGCAAGAGGAAAGGTCTGGGAGTCAGGGGCTATGACAGGTATCAGAGGGACAGTGGGGGAGGAGGCTGAGGTAGCTGCAATCTAGGGTGCTAGCTGCACACTTTGGTAGACTTTGATAGACCAGTTGGTCTGTTCTGCTGGCATATTTGTATGTATTTTGTGTCATCTGATTTGTTTTGGTTGATCATTATGAACTGAGCCATCTGGCTCCGAAATTCAAATTGTGGGTTAAAGTGCATGTTGCTTGTTTCTTTTCTAAGGGCCCCAACAACAGCTGCAATGCCGGCTTACCCCCGGTAATGCTTCTAGCCTGAGTAACAACTGGGTACCCAGGATGAGTGTGACTGCTAGAGGGACTCTCAGTGAATGCATGTTTAACCTGACTAAATCAGATATTTATTTATTTAAAGTCTAGGAATTACAACCCTTTGAGTCAGGGACTTATTTGCAAAGGCTCCACTTCATACAAAAAATAGATTAGAACAAAGTACAATATGTGATTTACAATTGAGACATCAACTTTGTGAACAAAGAAAGACAGTTACATACAGAGATGCGCAGGAAAAAAAAAATATAATGGACAGTCATGGAACAACAGCAGTTTGTGAAATACTAGTGCAATGGAGATTTAATGGGACTCATCTGCAGTCACAGTGGGAGTTAGACATAATGTGGTTTCGTAATTCAAATTTGAAGGGACCAAGCTTGGGAATAGATAAAATGCAGTAAGGGATTGTATTCATCCAGTGAAGGGCCCGGAAACAAAAAGACCTTTGGCCAGCAGTGGTCTTTGCGAAAGGGATACGGAATGTGGCAGTGTCAGAGTGTCTAGTGGGATGAGCAGGAAGGTTCCTTCGGAGAAGTTTTTGACAGCCAGGAGGGGCTAGGCCCAACTGGATTTTTTTTGCCAGTAGACAGGTCTGGTAAACTAGCCGCCCCTGAAAATTGAGCCAGGATGAGCGCAGATAGAGGTCACAGGTGTGCATCAGATGATCACCACCAATGGCCAGTCTGCAGGCTTTGTTTAGGGCACTTTTAATACTGGACAGTGCTGTGTCGGAGGTGGCCCCATAAATGATTATGCCATAATCTACCAGAGAAAGGATGGAGCTGGAGATAGCTAAGCATAAAGCCTCCGGAGGTAGACATGCCCTAAGTCTGTAGAGGAGACTGATTCTTTTGTTAATTTCAGTGCTAGTTGACGCAATGTGCTCACGATAGGTAAGGGCAGAGTCTAGTGTAACCCCAAGATATTTCCGGTTCCAGCGTGGTGCCTGTCACATTAAGTATGGAAATTAAGTATGGAAAAGATAGGAAATCAAATGCCAGATTGCTGCCCTACCCTTGTTCACGTCCCCTGAATAAACCAGATTCTGTTCTTTCTGCATTTAACTTGGCTAGCGTGTACCTTTGGGGAGGGGATACTGTATTGCCATTACACTGTACTACTGCAGGACCTGTTTTACATGGGGTCTCCTGGTCCAGTGCAGCTGAACCAGCCCTGGTGGTAAGTGTGCCAAGAGTGGATTCAACATTGTATTCTGACATTAACGGTGATTGTTTATCTGCTGACCAATGCAAACCATTGGGGGGGTATCAGTATCCCGGAGGGCTATACCCAGAGCAGCTATGCTACCCCTAAACCAAGCCTTCCAGTGGAGGCACCCATTTACAGAACTCAGGCCCCTCAGCCTGCACCTAGTCATGCAGGCAGGGGTAGTATCCCTTGGGATAGCGCCACCTAGTGGTTACTCCAGTGTCTCACAGAACTTGAAAGAAAGAATGACTGGTCAGGAAGCTTTGCAGTGTTAGACTTCCAAGAACTCTAAGGCTGGTGAGGAAGCATTGCAGCGTTGGACTTCCTGTTCAGTAGCCCGTGAAGCACAGAACTCAAAAGAATGTGGTAATGATTGGTGAAAATGGGAGGACGTACGGGACATAGAGCACTGGTTTAACACAAAAAATCAACCTCAAGGAGTTACACAAGGAGTGACCAGAATGAGTGAAAATAAAACAAGCAGAAATGACACCAAGCTTTATGTAGGTGAGTAAAAGCGGGAAGGGAGCAGTGTGGCATACTGCAATCCTTGATGTATGGCTGCACATCAAATTATGGTGAGAGTACCATGCTGTTCCCTCATGTAATGGGGAATTTAATGCAGGGCCATTGACAGTTGGTGCTTGTATGAACCCCTCCCCCTTTTCTTAGACCTCTGCTTTTTTTTTTTTACTTAACTACTGACTGTGATTCCCACCCCACTTTGCCGTAGGCTCCCAGAACCATCCCCTATCCCATGCTGGGGACTCTACGCACTGCCCACTACACATGGATGTTAATGTGGTCATTTCTGGCTCTGACAGTTACAAGAAGTTGGCTCAACATTCATCAGTGTTCATCAAACACAAAGGACACTGCTGTATTGCAGGACAGTAATTACATTTGCTGAATTCAACGTACACACCAGTGTGTGTATAAGCTCCAACACGCACTGCAGAACTTCTGAGGTCATAGCAGTCCCCAGACCCCCAACATTTATATAAACTATTTCCTCCAGAAAATCTCCTGAAAATTTGCTAAAATAATCTAGCAAAGCTTCAGACCTCCCTTGGAAGGTATGCAGTATTACAATGAGTTAGAATTAATACTTCAGTAATGCTGGAAAAAACAAATTGCTAATAAATTCAAAGGTGACGCTGGACACTTGTGTAAACAGGCAGCAAAATGCTCACATGCCTTTCCAATTTAACCACTAAAAATGAAATTCAAAGGTGATCAGTTCATTCACTCAGTGCTGATGTATGGAAACAGATTATTAAATCTGGGAGTCTATGAGATGTGTTTTTGAGGAAAAATGCAGGTATGTGACCCAATCAATACTGAAAGTGGCAATACCTTGGGATTGAGGTACAATGGATTCCATGCACTGACATTCTAAATAAAAACTAAATAACAGACCCTCCAACATCTGACAGATCAAAATAGGTACACTTCTGTATTGCGGTCAGCGGGGTGGAATAAAGAACTGAATACTGTTGGGTGGTGGGAAGTTTGCCAAATAAATACCCTTCACAACTGCACATGGATCTGGGCCCAATAGATGAGAACCAAACAAAAAATATGAGAATCACTGTGCACAATGACAAAACCATTATGCACGGGGCACCTGGCAGCCACAGTGTCATGAAAAAAACCTCATACACAGACTTGCATAAAGCACTGCTCTGTAAGCTGCAGGTGGTTGGATTTAGCTTCTCTTCAAGCTGCAAAATAAAATCATGTCAAGCCTGAGCCACTAATTTAGCATTGCCATTCAACAAGAACTTGAAGAAAAATCATGAGGCATTTGATTTTTTGTTGTACCTTAGCTACCTTGAGCTCAGTCTTTTCCATCCCTACCTGGTCACACACACTGTCCTGCGAGTAGTCTGGCTGGTACCGGGGATCACACACACTCCTGCTAGTCAGTCTCCGGCACCGCGGACCTGCTGCACCCTCTCAGACTCGAAGCATGACTTAAGGGGAGATTGGCGGTCCCGTCCGAGGTGGACAACAATGCAGTGCACTCTACTCATGTCTTCCAGACCGACATGTGTGCCAAAATATTAAAATATAATGGCACGGCACAATTCAGTTGCACTCCGGTTTGGGGCAGATGGCTGGAACAAGATAGTGCCACACTTACAGATCCAGCATGATCAATCTCCACATAAACTGACACTCAGACTGCTGTCACTCCCACCAGTTGCACTCTCAGCTGCTTCCGGAGTCAAGTGTTGTAAGACAGCAGCATCGAGCCCTGCCCCTCTGCCATTGGTGCCTGCAGCAATGCGAACCACCTTAGTGGTTACCATTGGGACCGCAAACTTTCTTCTAAGTGTGCTGGCACATACGGCAACCTGATTCTGTCAGCAGACAGATATTCAATGGGGGAAATTATATTAAAGCAGGACTGCGACTGAAAATTCGGTACACAGTACAAAATTGACAGGACTCAGTACCAGTGTTTAAAATGAGGTACTGTACCGGCAAAAACCGTACAGTTGGAGGGTCTGAAATAAGGAAGCACATGCTTGTGATACAGAAGGAGATGAAAACTGAACACAACACAGATCATTTGTTTACAGTATTTATTCATTTAAACATTCTCTGTGTTAAGCATATGCTGTCATTAACAACTGCTCAGACACTTTAGAGCAGCACTCTGACACATTGCACTACACACGGGAATGAAGGTGCGTCACTTATTTCTGTCCCCCCATTTAATGACAGGTGGAACCAAATGTTAGCAGTAGTAGTGCAATGTGGGACATTGTTCAGCGTGACACTGTAGAGGACTGTTGTCATGATGACACTATGAAAAGGACCTCTTCAAGCTCAAATGGATGGCAGGCTGCATATTTATTTTATTAATAAAAAGTTTACCAATCAACTGATTTTTTTTTAAATAAACACAGTATATAACAAGCGAGACCTCCAGAAAAAATCACAGCTGATCTGGTGAGGAAAACAAACTCCTAGAGTATACAAGAGTCTTCTCCTTTACAAAAAGTATGCCGGGCCCACTGCAACCATGCTTTGCCATACCTGTCTGCAACACTGCACTAGAGTTATCACCTGTCCTGATATTCACAGGACAGTCCTGATTTTGGCAGCTGAGTCCTAAAAAATCACATGAAAAAATACTACATGTCCTGACCATTAAGTAGAAAAATATTTTCTATCTTTCCTCAGAATGATGCAGAAAACAATAATACCCTAAACTAAAATATCTGAAAAGATTAAGAAACAGTAGAAACAACTAAAAAACTACAATACTTAGTCTTAATTCTGATTATTAGAGAAAACAAGTCTGTTTCACTGGCCGAGGTCACAGATTGTCCTGTGAAAAATCATGTTTCGGTAAGAAATGTCCCACTTTGGGCTTCTGAAAAGGTGGTAACTCTACTGCTGACACACATTAAAGGTCGGTCATTCTCATTTACTGCAGTTTTCCTTTTAAAACCTGTGCCAGTCCGAACTTTAAAAAAATGGGACGCACACTGTTTCTCTGCTGGTCATGTTGTGGCATTGGAGAGGAGAGGCGGGGGGAGGACTGGGGTAAGACTTGTGATGCTGTGTATAAAGTGGAAACAAATCTTGCAGTATGGCCCTGGACACAAAGCTGCAAATGAATACTTAAAAGGGAAAGCCTACAGCAGTTTTGTTTGCCAGGGCTGTCTATATAATATATATTATATTGTGTTGTATTGTGAAGCGTGGGGGGGGGTGAGAAATTCATCTGACCTGTTTGTTTATATTTGTCTTGGGTGTCGGCTTGCTGGGGCTATGATTCTGTGACTGCTGCCAGCCATAGTGTAACACATTTTTTATCTTGTGTCTTCCAGCATTTTTTGCCTGTATATTGGGCAGGATCTAATGGGCGAGGAACTTTGAGGGAGATCACTGCCTGCCTACTACATCCAGTTGCACAGGCAGGTGTCCAGAATGTGAGACAAAAAGTTATATAAGGTGTTAGATTTACCACCAGTGTTATGCTCTTGGTGGTGGTAGTTGGGGGGGGGGTAATGTACAGCAAGGTGATTCACTATGGTTGGTGGTAGAGCTGATGTGGACGTGGATACATGTGACTGATTTGGGGTGGGGGCTGCTAGATTATTATGCTGGTGGTGGGGGTTTGGTCTATGCTTGGAGGGGAGCTGGGTGAATGGTGTTGATCTTGTGCAGTGTGCCAGTAAGGAGTGCTGTGCTAATGGAAGGGTTTGGACTCTGGATATGTGGTCAGTAAGGTAGTCCTGGTGGTGTTGTGGGGATGCAGTCCATATTTGAAGAGGAGGCTAGCCAGATGTAAGGATGGATGTTGTCCATGGAGGTGACCATGTGTAGTGACCTGGGCAAGCACATGTATGGGAAAAAGGGAGTGTAATGTGGATGAGAAGGGGGCTGGCCATGTGGTTGGGTAGCTGGCTGTGCTGGTAAAAGGGGAGGCATTGTTGGGAGGGAGACTGTGGGGTTAAGGGAAACTGGCTGTTAGTTTTATTTGGAGGAGAGGGAGACTGACCATGCTGATAGGATGGTGAGCTACTCATGTTGGTATGATGGAAGAGTCTGCTGTTTTTCACTTGGGTGTAGTGAATAGAATGCCCATGTTGGTGAAAGCTGTGGGGAAGCTGGCACTTCTCATTTTTTCTGGTGGTGGACTGATAGAGTTCAAAAAATACATGGATCTGCGTGCATGGTGAGGTTTGACAAGACTATGCACTGTCACGTGAAGTGGGCCAGCATGAAAATTGGGAAAAATAACAGCTGCCAACATGAAACCACAGTCAGAGCAGGCCCTGCACCATGGAAAAGTGCCATACTGCCACCAGCCACCTAGCTACCTCACCCACCATCCCATGGACTAAATCTGGACCTTCGGTACAGCCACTCTCTCTGTGAGGGGGAAGGCAGAGGGGCAAGGGTCATTCCTCTCATTAGCCATGGCAACCCATCTCAAGATGCTTTACCAGTTTGGCAGTCCAGAGCCCCGCCAATGGTGCAAGAAGGAAGGATAACAGCTGGTGTCTTCATCCTGCCCTGTGTCTGTCTGTTGCTGAAGTACAATGCCCCCAACCCCCAAGAGAAAATCAGTTCTAGGGGCACTGACTTTCCTTCATGATGGCCCCTGTGTGACAGAATCCATTCTAAAACCTAAGTCAGTGGTGAGGTACCAGTCTGTATCCCCCCCTCTCAACACACAACTACCTTTTTTTTAACCATTATAAGTCCTTTCCAACTGACCCAGCTGATCAGTATTTTTATTCTTCAGATTGACCCATTTTCCCTTATATGTCCACAGGTCTGACAGGATGCTGACTGGATGAAGGAGGACACTGACCACATGTATCAGATAAGTATTGTTTTTTTGTTTATCCTACATTGTTTGTCATTGTTAGTTCATAAAGAGCTGCATATCCTTTGTGACTCCATTGCTGTTTTTGTTTTACAGGTACAACTGGATAGTCTCTGAAACCCCTTTATTATCCCAGGCTCCACAGGAACCTGGTAAGAGATCTTGTATCTGTGCTAGGATGGTAACCATAATGGTGCTAAATGTAGGCTTTCACTTGCTAGGTGGTTGGTGATGCAGGGTTTGACATCTCTAAACTTTTCTTTTACTATTCCACCATCATGAAAGGAAGCAAATTTATTGCAGTTCATCGGTGGCTGGAGAGCACTCGGACTTTGCCCTCATGCCTCACAGTGCACCCAGGAAATGCATTAATGCCCCAATTCTCCATTTTGGGCAAGCTCATGAAGATCATACTAAAGGAAGGGTTGGTGGAATATCTAGAGGATCATGGTCTCCAGGATGAGAGGCAGCATGGATGCATGGGGGGGGGAGATCATGTCAAACAAATCTGATTGACTTCTTTGACTGTGTCACTAAGACAGTAGACAGGGGACAAGAGGTAGACATCCTCTGTCTTGAGTTCAGCAAGGTCTGTGACCCTGTGCCCCACTGAAGGTTGATCAGGAAGTTGTTCGATCTTGCAGTTGGGGAAAAGATGGCTAGATGGGTGGAAAACTGGCTGAGGGACAGAACCCAGAGGGTGGTTGTGGGGGGAGAGTTATATGGCACTAGAGAGGTAACCAGTGTGGTCCCACAGAACTCGGTGCTGGGGCCAGTGTTGTTCAATATCTTCATCAGTGACATTGGGGATAGCATTAAGGGCAAAATGTACCTATTCGCAAATGACACCAAGCTCTGTGGGAGCGTGGACACAGCTGAAGGGATACCAGACCTCCAGGAAGATCTGGAAAAACTGTGGAGGTGGTCCAGGATCTAGCAGCTTAGCTTTAATGCCAATAAATGCAAAGTTATGCATTTTGGAGCCAAGAATCCCTGGACAGAGTACTACCTGGGTGGAGTCCGAGTATCTGCATCCGAGGAGGAGAAGAAGGACCTGGGAGTGATGATCACTAGTGACCTGAAGCACTCCACACAGTGCAAGAAAGCAGCAGCAAAGGCAAACAAGATGCTGGGATGCATAGCTAGGGGGATCAGTAGTAGGAGAAAGGAGGTTGTACTATCCTTGTACAGGTCACTGGTAAGGCCGCATCTAGAGTATGGAGTTCAGTACTGGTGCCCACATCTCAAAAAGGACATTAACCTGCTGAAGAAACATAGAAATATAGAATTTGACAGCAGATAAGGACCGCTTTGCCCACCCAGTCTGCCCATTTCCCTACCTAATGGATAAGCTGCAGATCCTAGTTAACCAGCAGCCTACTTCTTTCTACCCCCACCCCTAGAATTGCCTTATGGCTGTCCCATGCATGTTTGAATTCAACCACTGTTTTTGACTCCACAACCTCCTCCAGAAGGTGGAGGTCCAGAGGAGGGCTACAAAGATGATAGATGGTCAGTAGGGCAAGGCACATGAGAAAAGGTTGAGGGCACTGAACATGTACGTCCTTGAAGACAGGAGAGAGAGTGGAGGACATGACTGGGACCTTCAAGCATTTGAAAGGGATAAAAAAGGTTGATAAGGAGAGTTTCTTTAATCTGAGTGGCAGCCATAACACGAGGAGACACAGACTTAAGCTGGAGGATGGGAGGTTTAGGAGGGAAATCAGGAAGCACTTCTTCACAGAGAGGGTGATGGACACTTGGAATGCACTGCTGGAAGAGATCATCTCATTGAAGACAGTGGGCAGCTTTTAGAGAGGCTGGGATAGGCATAGGGGAAAGGTAAGTATCATGGGTAGGGAGGGATGGGAGGAATGAGGAGGGAGGGCAGGGACATTAGCTCAAGCTGTGGACCCTGCAATATGAGCAGACTTGACAGACCAAATGGCTTTTTTCTGTTGGCTTCTTTATATGTTGGTATGTAATTCACCCAAGGTCTGTTGTGGGTTATTGCTTACTTTAAGTTTGGCTATCTCCTATTGGCCACTGCTTTTCAACTCAAAAAAATGGAATAGGAGAGCCTGGGAACCATAAAAAATATTGGAATTTTGTTTTTTTATTTGTTACCTTTTAAACAGCAGCTGACGCCTTCAGTAGAACTTAAAAACAACATTTAGACACAGATCAGATTGTATTTCACATTCATTCTGTATTTTTCCTCCTCATTATTTATTACTGAGGTGAGCTGTATGACAACAGGATCTTTGCTCCTGAAGAGTTCATCTATTCCTGCTGCCTTTTCCCTACCCGAGGTCATAATGCACTGATTTGACATCACAGTTTTTCCCATGAAAACAGTTTATGTCACAACAGAGGATTATGAGTTGAAGTAGGGAGTCAGCTGTAGAGGTAGATGAACTCTAAGAAATAAAGATTGCATATTCATGCAAATGTTCTCAGTAATAAACAATGGACAGGAGAATTCTGTAGAATATATACAGAATGCAAGCTGAATTGTACCCAAGCAGTATGTTTTTCTAAGTTTTGAGGCGTCAGCCTCTCTTTAAGCTCCCCTCCCCAAAGCTTTGTTTACATTTGCAGTGCTGTCACTGGTGGGGAACTGTTGTCTGGGGCAGCCGAGGCCTCACAATGCAGCAGTTCACTTCCTTAGAAAGATACTTTGGCTCCACCTCATTGTCAGCTCTCAGCTGCCCAAAGACATCAGTTCCCCACTGATACTAGTGCTGTAGTTGTAAACTACACTGCAAGTGAGGGAACATTTAAAAGATAATAAAAAAATTAAAATTACAACATGTATTTAAACTAAGCATGGTTCACAGACTTTCATTTCCATTTCTTTAATTGGAAAGCAATACCCAATAGGACATAGTCACTTCTTTAGAAATATTGAGCAGACCAGGCATTTATGGGGGACAGGGATTGGGGGGGAGGGTGCGTAGGTCTGAAGTTTAAGACAAAAGGCCAAAGGCAAAGTGCTTTCAACAACCAAAGAGCTCAAATAATCCTCATCGTATACCTACAGCAGTGGTTCTCAAATGGTGAGGCCAGCCTCCCAAGGGAGGCCCCAGCTTGTACCAGGGGAGGTCCAGTCAAGTCTGAGAATGTACAGTATTAAAATTGTAAGTTTTGGCTGTTTTGTGTGAAAGGATAAAACAAATTAAATATGGATAATTGCAGGTGAGATTCTTTACTTATGCACAAATTTGTGACCAGGAAGTCCCTATTGAGCCAAAGCTTGTTTATAGGTATGTATTTATATGTAAATTAATGCCTGGGGGAGGCATGCTGAGTCAAGGCTTGTTTCTACAAAAGGTATTTATATGCAAATTAGTGACTTGGAAAGGCACAGTGATCCGATGCATGTTTTCATGTGTGACCTGAGGTAAGGGTAAAGGAAGTTACCTAACTGCAAGGTAAGAGGGGGAGAGATGAAGTGGCTAGGTTAGTTGTTTGAGACAGAGAGGAAACAGAGTAACAAGATTCCCAAGAGTCAGGAAAGTGGAGTGACAAGTATAACCTGGGGTGCCGGGTCGGGGTAGAGAGCAATAAGTTGAATAAAAACCGAATATGCTCAGTTAGCTTTATTAGTTTCACTTTATTCTTGGTATACTGTGCAAAGTAGGATTTATTTTTTTCTGTGGAGTGGGCCAAGATTTTTTCCAAATTTGAGGGAGGATCGATATCTTTTTCATGGATTGAGGGATGCTCACTATCACAAAGTGTGAGAACTAATGACCTCCTAGAGAATTGAGCTGAATGCCTTGGTGCACTAACTGGCTACTCAAGAAGGCAACTTCACAGAAGGAGTCTGCTAATGTAAACAAATAGTCTAAGCATGCACTCCAGCCACTCACACTGTTTAAAATGCACCAAAAGGTGAGTTTCCAAAAATATTTACAATAGCAATATTACCTCGTGAAGTGTAGGGCATCTTCTGGAGTTATTGACCTTGGAAAAGAGGAGGGTCTTTGCTTCACCTCATGTCCTTTGACAGCTGCCAAGTCAATAACAGACCAGGAGAAGCTCACTTCTTCAGGTAATATTGCTTAAATTGTGTGGCAGTTTCTAGAGTTTCAAAGTTATAACTGTACTCCTTGTACTTAACTATAAAATATTTCCATGCTATACACCCAGAATAAATAGTAAGCAAATTATGTGAATTACAGTTAACTTATTTAAATAACAAAATGACAGATTAAGACATTACTCTCTCTGATTTTTTTATGTGAGTGAGAATTTTCTTAAAGGGAAACTCCTATACCGCCCACTAACTGCAGCAGCTGCTGTAGAAATGCCCGATTAGGGTTTTTAGCATAAAACAAATTATTTTATTTACCTTCTGTCTAGTGGTTTTAATTAGAAAGACCCGCTCCATATATAATGGCTGCAGAGCCCTTGGTGGACATTCTGCACACCTCAGATGACTTCCACCACAAAGGTTATTCTAATCAGGGCTACCAACAAATGGCAGAGTTGGCAGCCCTCGTTAGCATAACCTTCATGGCGGAAGCCACCCAGAGTATGCGAGATGTCCACCTGGAGCTCTGCAGCCATATATATATAAGGCGGGTCTTTCTAATTTCATAGGAGTTTCCCTTTGAGTCTTTTACTCAGATGCATACTAGTTGGTATTTATCTTGAGTTAGGCATGTTCTTTTAATTATTGTACATTTTAAAGCAGGAGTACTACCTAGCCAGAAAGTGATCCGTTATGACTGTGTAGCTCCACAGAAAATATGGAGGCTACTGTTTAGTACTACTGCTGTGAATGCAGCAGGCAGCAGAAATGTAAACAAAAACATACTGTAGGTTAACTGAACAAATTACAGGGTGATAGTACAGTGCTGGTGGGTAAGAGAACCAGGTACATGCTCAGCAGAGCACAGGGAATGAACTGTCAAAAAAGTGCACTTTTTTCACATTGTACTACTGCTTTAAATTCAAAGAAACGTATCATAAATGCACATTTTTGTTTTTATTTTCTTTATTGTAAGGTATTATGTGCAACATATACAAATTCAGGAAACCAAAAAACTTAAATGTCACAACAAGGGCAAAAAGTGTGCCCCCCCCGAATATAGATTATCAACTCAAGGGGGATGCATGTCTGGCAGGAGGCGAAATTCTGTATCGCACAAAAATTAAGTGCCGCAGGCAGCGGCAGAGTTTCTGCACACCCAGTCCAGAACCCCATACCTGCTGCACCAGAGTTATCCACCCACACCACCACACCACAAGGCTAGCTCGGTGGCAGCAGGCACATCCGTCCCTCAAAACCTGTTCATTGTCCCTCCCCTTCCCCTCACTATTCCCCCCCTTCCTGACACCGTCCACTACCCTCACGTTTGTGTACAGTTGCTACCCTTGCAGGGTAGCCCAAGAGTAGAGCACCCAAAATGAGTCACCGCTCTTACCTGGTGCCCATATTCTGTTGCTGTACTTATGGTATACCCTCCTTTCCTCCAGTAAGTACATATTGAGGTCTCTTAGTCTCTCCTCTTATGTTTTGTGATGCAAGCCATGCACCATCTTTGTCACCCTTCTCTGGATAGCCTCCACCTTGTTAATGTCCTTATGCATATGTGGTCTCCAGTACTGCATGCAGTTCTCCAGCAGAAGCCTTTCCAGTGTTTTATACAATGGCATCACCCCACGTCCTACTAGTAATACCTCCTGCCTATGCATCCCAGCATGCCACTGGCCCTCCTTGCAGCCTTTGTACACTGTTTTGATACCTTAAGGGCATTAAATATGATAACCCCTGGGTCCCTTTCCTCTTTGGTGACAGCACCTCCCCTCATCCTGCAGCTCTCCCTAGGGTTCCCCCTACCCAGGTGCATTATCTTGCACTTCTTTGCACTGAATCTCAGTTGCCACACCTCCGACCATCTTTCAAGTTTTTCCAGGTCCCTCTTCATTTTCTAGAGTATCCACCCTGTTGCAGATCTTGATGTCATCTGCAGATAGGCAGACCTTTCCTTCCAGCCCCTCTGCAGTGCCACTAATGACGACATTGAACATGGCTGGTCCCAAAATTGATCCTTGTGGTACCCCGCTGGTCACCCCTCTCTCCCCATATTGGATCTCATTTATCACCACCCTCTGCCTTCTGTTTGTCAGTCAGTTTCTAACCCAGTGTATTACCTTATGCCCCATGCCCAGACTACAAATCTTATTAACCAACTTTCTGTGTGGGACGGTATTGAAGGCTTTGCTGAAATCTAGGTAGGTGACATCTATGGTCCCTCCCTGATTCAATTTCCTAGTCACCCAATAAAAAAAAAATCTATCAGATTCATTTGACAAGACCTTCCTGATATGAATCCATGCTGCCTTAGATCCTAAGTGCCAATGGAGTCCAGATGTGCCACTGTCTTTTCTTTCAGCAGTGCCTCCATGATCTTCCCCACCAATGAAGTGATGCTGACTCACTTGTAGTGCCCTGCTTCCACTCTACTGCCACTTTTGTGCAGTGAGACTACATGCACCTTCATCCAGTCCTCTGGAACCACACCTGTGTTAAGTGACTCTGTGAAAAGGGTGGCCAGAGGTGCTGCTAGTTCCCTGTGCAGCTCCCTAATATCTTCAGGTGTATGTCATCTGACCCCATGGCTTTATACACCTTCAGCTTTATGAGTTCCTCTAGAACTCTCTCCACTGCAAATGGACTGGTGTCCACTTCTCCCCCCAATTGCCTTTGCTCCCCAACTGTGGTCCTTGACCCTCTCCCTCCTCAGTGAATGCTGAACAAAAGTATTTGTTCAGTATTTCTGCCTTGTCTAAATCCTCCCCCTTACACTCTCCCTCCTCTCCTTTGAGCCTCACAACCCCCCCCATTTTGTTTATGTACCTGTAGAATGTCTTGTCCCCTTTTTTCACAGTCTGTGCTAAACTCTCCTCTGTCTGTGCCTTGGTTTTCCTTACAGCCTTCCCTGCTTCTGTTAGACATTCAAGGTTCACCTCCCTGTCCTCCTCCTCCCTTTGGATTCCCTTATGCTTCCTTAAACTTGCTGTTTTAGCCCTTACTTAGTCTCCCACCTCTTTAGAGAACCATAGTGGTTTCTTTCTTCTTTTTCCTTTGGCCACTATCCTAATGCATTGGTTAGTTACCTCCATAATGACTCCTTTTAGTCTCCCCACTGTTTCTCCACCCCCTCTGTTACCAGGGCTGCTCTTAAACATCTACACATTTCATTGAAAGATGCCCTCCTGATATCTAATACATTTGCCCTTGTGTGGCTTAACTGAGTCCCGGTCTCCATGCCAGACCATACCACAGTGTATAGTTCTCTTTACACAATGACGCTCCACCATGCACTATAGTGTTTATCATAGAGATGGAGGTTGGGGCCACCGGACACCAGGAAATGGCACATTATTGGGAAAGACAGACGAATGCCACTAGACAACAGAAAACTTTGCATGGGGTGGGAAGAAGGTGCCACTAGAAACCAGGGAGTGGTCCATATAGGATGAATGGAAAGAGGGTGCCACTGTACAGGAGGGAATGCCTGTTACAGGATGGGGAGGAGGAGGAGGCATCAGTCTTGTGCAGGGAAAGAGTGCCTGAACTGGGGGGGTGTTGTTTGAGGTGATGGCCACGCCAAAATTCCACAACAAAGCTCTTCCCAGCTTGCTAGTGGTTTGAAAACGATGCTCAAAACAAAACTGGCATATTGATATGCAATCAAACTGGGTAACTATCAGCATATAGAAAATACTGAATGGATAACTATGCACAGTCAGTGTGTTCTGTCACAGAGGGCGTGTGATTCTCTCTGACCTTGAGGATGAAGCTTGAGTGGTCCATGGGACTCAGAAACCTGAGGTGGCACAACACACTGGTTATACATAAAGTTGCTCATCCTGTGTTTTTATAGTGTATATTATTATGTGAAATATGTGCATTGTTTTTATATTTACTGGGTAGTGGTTATAAACCACTGCCAGTGAGTGTCCAACAGCTTCATAAACCACATGTGTTCTTTATAGAGCTCCATAAACCATGAGCAGAACAATACTGCAGCATCACCTGAAAAACCACCGAACAAGCTGTCCTTGTGCTGGACGTTCACAAGTGCTACACAATTGGTCACTCAGCGTGAGACAAGTTTATCAGCAGTAACAGTTACCCATGCAAAGTGTCAAAGACAATTTAAACCAAAAAACACCAAAAAACAGTAAATGAAAAACTAAAACATGGAGAAGTGTGGTTCTGTGGGGATTTTATGCACCATCTCAGTGTGTGATGCCATCAGGCTGCGTGGGCATCCATATCTTGGGGTGCATAAAATCCCCATAAACCACACTTCTCCATGCATTATTTTATATTTCTCTTTCACAGTAAAATTAACTTGTGCTTGTCTCTAGAGGTTTTAGAATGCTATTCTACCACAGAAGGGTACAACCACATTCCATGATGTTTGAGCTGTAGTTCAACAGCATTTTGAAAACTATGGATTTCTATGTAGAACAATACTTTACTATACACTGTATCACTGCTGCTGTATGCTTAGCCTTGCTTTTAATCCACCTGTGACCAGGCATGTTGAACTCCATATGGTATCCAACCAAGAAGCTGCTTCTATTGCAGCTTCATCTGCATGTTCCAGCTTACTGTTTTCCACATGGAAATGGAAGGGCCTGCATTTTTAGGAGCAACTTACACAACTGCTAGTTCCAGGCAGGCAACTCATAACATGATGGTGCCTACTGCAGAAGCTATTTTAGCGATATATCACATTTTTTGGCTTGCATAAAGAATTTAGTCCATAAAGCCTGACTAATAATTTTCTTGTGCGAGTCAAGTGGCCACTGAGCACTGCAGCCCTAGCTCTAAAACAGCATAATGATTATGCTAGGCAAATAGCCCCATACTTGTATACCTGCCAGCAAAGATGATCCAACTATTTTTAGGTGTCCCCCCTCCCCAATCCCACTGCAGTGCCCTCAGAGTGCCTGCAGCCCCATCCCCTACCAAATGTCATCATTATGGTGTTTTTAGGGGTTATGTAATAACTGGTAGGGTTCTTGGGCAATAACTACCAATTTACAAAAATGCATCAGTTAGGATCTGGGGCTGCAGCAGTGAGTAGGGAAATGGGCAGACTAGGTGGGCCATATGGTCCTTGTCTGTTGACAGAGTCTGTGTTTACTAGAGCAGAAGTAGCCACAAAAAATAAGATGACAGGACCTATGACTACACATGTGGATGTGCAGACCAATTACATTTCACAGATCTTAGATTTTTGCAGGCCCAACATTGCAGTGATGGTGCTGTACTTCTAGTGCCGAAGACCCAAGTTTCAAGTGTTATCTTGGGAGTTGGAGGGTCAGCAAGAGGGAAGAAGACTGAGTTCTTGCTGGATTGCTCATCTCAGGGTGGGGTGGAGCAGAGTTTGGTGCTTGCCAGATACTGTCAGTGGCTGAGGATAAGCAGGCTGAAACCACCAGAGCTGGAAAGAGGAGAGGCAGATGTCAGGTGTACAGCGCATGGGGTCATGCTGCACTTTAGGGGGAGTACTAGAAAAATATGTACACTGGTTGCTGAATGACTCCAGCTGCCTACATACCCTGTACCTGATGACCCAGACCATGCTGCCTCTGAGGGATAGCAGGTCCTGGGGGGGGGTGTTGACTGGGGTGATGGGGCTGGGTTGGCTGGTACAGTGGAGGCTGCCAGTGCATGGGGGAGAAATAAGACTAACTGGAAAAAAAATGTTGTTTACAGTAAAATTACTTTTAAAAAGTTTTATTATTTGACCATCACATACACATTTTGGTATAGAGTTGGTGTTAAAGGAACACTTGTCAATCCTTTTTGCATTATATTATTTATAATTGAAAAAAAAATATGTTTAATGATTTCTTACCTTCTCTACAATTCATTCAGGTTGTTGGTTGTTTTAACCACTGTGCTTTTTTTTAGCTTAACTGAAATGCATGCAAATAGTGCATTTATTCCCAACATTTTGTTTCAAATCCTTGAGCTACTCTTGTTGCGTGCTTCTTGAACATTAGGAACACCCCCAAAGAGTGCATTTACTCATGATACAATAGTCTCCTCTCCTCCCACTGCACCGTGAGTGTCTATGCTGTATTGGGGGTATTCGCAATTTCTAGAAAGATGCAAAGAGAGTTCAGGACGGTGCCCGTTGAACTTCATGATAGAAAAATGTGGTCTAGTATGGGCTTCAGTTTCATTTCTAAACAGTGTATATGAACTTTAGTTTTCTTTTCTGAGCACATTCAGGATTTAACTCCCAAGAAATTATGAAAAATTGTTTAATGTTTGAGAAAGGTGAAGACTTCACTGTGTTTAATTCAATTAGCAGAAATGAAAGAATACTAGTGGCCTCCCGAAGAAAGCTCCTCCACCAGTAAGTAAATGTCCTAAGATATGGAAGGGGGGTGTAGTGTTGAATTGTGGTTAGTTGGACCTTCTTTCCTTCATAATATTGTCTTTGAAACTGTGAAGCAGTATAATAGCATTCAAGTCCAGCCACAGCCTTTGACTCACTGTGTGTCCCTGAGAAAGTGATCTTGATCTCCCTTGAGCTTCTGCTTCCAGTTGTAAAATTATATGAAGATGGACCCCACTGAAATATTGCATCTCTAGGGGTTTCTTGGTCATTATGTGATAAAGCACTATCTGACTCCATGCTACTGACGGGGGGGGGGGGTCAGCTTAAAAGGAATGTGAATAGAGAGTAATGAATAGCAGAGTATCTGATGTGCAAAAGTATTTGCCAGTAAAAATTTGTAAAAAGGTACTTGTACACCCCTATGCGATGGCTTCCAGGACTCTCTAACCCTCATTTAAAAAAAAATGCACACCTCATCCCCTTTCTTAGTCCTGCTCTGCTTGTAGATTTGTGTGGCTAGTCAGATCAGAGGCTGAGAAACTGACATGAGGGCAAGAGCATGTTCTGAGTACCAGATTTGCCTAGTTCAGTTCTCTGGGAGGGTACTGAAGCTTCACGGGGATGGGCCCACCACCCCATCATGGCACAAGGGCGCTTCTGGAAGTTTTAATTTACAGTTGAGCCCTGTGAGGATATTTTACACTGAAAGATTGAAGTTTACTCAAGAAGGTACTTAAATTGCATTTTAGGTGCATTTGCAGAGTACGGGTACCCAATTTGAAGTGCATATACTATAATTCCAAGGCACTTTAATAACATTTTTGAAACACACTGTAAAGGTGCTTTTCTGGAGTAATGCTGGAGTATCCCAGCTGAGAAGGTACTCCATTGGAGGTGCATCAGGAATAACTATAAGGCACTTAATTAGCATTTTTGCAAGACACTCCCAGCTTACTCAGCACTTATCAGTTGATTGCTTGATAGTTATCATAAAGTTGCTTGAATTTTTAGTGGCACATTTGGAGCATGTACCCAGTCTATGTGCTAGTAGGTGACTACAAAATGACAAACAAGTGACTTCAGTTGGGTAAGGGAGTATTTTCTTGCATAAATGCAGTTTATTTCAGATAGTCATTTGGCACTTACCTCTGCCTCCTGTTTAACACTCAGGCCAGCACCCAGGGCTGTACCGGTGGGATGGAGCCTACCCCAGACAGAGACTAGTTTCTGGTTTTTGGTGGGTGGAGGGTTACCTCAGGATGCCTCAGTCAGACGTGTGGCACCTTCAGTGAGGAGTGGATGTGCTCCTGCTGCTTACCTAGACTCCCAGCTGGGTAGTTTCTAGCAGCACTGCACAAATGAGCTGGTTAAGAATTAGTTATTCTTAACTAATAACTATGCTTACTATGCAGTGTACAGTTACTTATCAGCTAATGCTCGACAAGTTGAGTATTGATCGTAAATTATTTATTACACAAGCTCAACTAGTAATTAATGAATGCCCAACTAATACTTAATTCATGGGGATTAGTTAATTCTTATTTAGGAAATAGGTCAATGACTAACTGCTGAAACTGTTAAGAAATAGTTAGCAGTAGGTTGAGCTAGGAGAGTTAGCCACTAACTAATTTGCATGTGAAAAAATCAACTAAAGCAAAACTGAAGAATAATTGAATATTAACTAATTATTAGTGCTTTGAGGCAGTTGAGCATTTGGCCTATTTTTTTTGTATAAGCTCAACTAGTAATTACCAAATGCCAAACTAATACTAAATTCATGGGGATTAGCCAATTCTTAATTAGGAAACTTGTCAATGACTAACTGCTGTAACTGTTAAGAATTGTTAGCCACTAACTCATTTGCATGTGAAAAAATCAACCAAAACAAAACTGAGGAATAATTAAACATGAACTAATTATTAGTGATTTGAGGTAGTTGAGCATTAGGCCTATTTTTTTGTATGGGTAAAAGATGTAGCAGTTTGCTTTGAAGAATGTAAAAAACTGGTGTGAATGTGTACGTACAGTACTTGTGTGTGTGTGTGTGTGTGTGTGTGTGTGTGTATGTGTGTGTTTGTGTGTACATGTGTGCTCAACAACACCTTTTTCTACCCTTAGTTTGATGTGTAAGGTTTTATTTATATGTTCTATTACTGAAGTGTGGAATGAAATTATCATCACTATACAAGTAAATTACAATCCAAGACACACATTAATTCAATAGTCTGTATCATGTTAATGCCCTGACCAGAGTTTGTATTATTCTATCTTCCCAGACCTTTTAGCAAACTAAATGTGTGTTTTTGATTTAGTCACTGTTTGCATGGACCTTATTAGAACTCTTTGATATAGTTGTTGTCCCTTTTAATTACATAATTCTATATTAGCACATATACAGTATGTTACAACAGTGTAAGAGGCAACAAATTGCATCATATTTATTGATCCTTCCTACAAGTGTATAACCTAGAAACTTCAATTTAGGTAATTAAAATCCACTAAAGCTGGAATCATGACACAATAAAAAGCAATATTTCATTTAAAAAAAACCTTTTTCAGGAAAAAATGACACAACAGTTCAAGGCAGTTTTCTATTAAAGATACAGTGCCACCCACCAGGATGACATGCTCTTATTATAGTTTCTCCTAGTGATATATTGCTTGATGTGGCAGGAACACAATGTGTTCTAATGGCAGTTAATACTGTTTATTACACAAGTAAATGTGACATCTTCATCATAATAGTCTTTGTCCTGACAGTCTGTACTCCATTTAAAATCACTGCTGCCACCTTTTGGAAAGATCCTGTTTCTGTCTTTTATATTACTGAAAGGGACTGACTGTTGCTGCCTGCAGGTGGGGGTGGGGCATTAGAGTTTGAAACCCTAGTGCCGCATTTCTCTTCTTTGGTCAGTTTAACCATAGCTAGTGCATTACCAAAGTATTTTTGCAATGAATGTCCTTACTTTTTAAAATAGTATAATCATATCTTCTTTTTCCCTCCACAAATGCATTTCTCTCCTTCATTGTATGGCTTGTTAAAGTTCCAATGTTATCCTATGGGATTTAGCATTTTTCATTTTTTAAGCTTGGTTTTAAATATTGCTCTTAATATTAAATGGGGAATATGTCTTATTCTTGTAGTATTCATTATGACCCTTGTATTGATATATGGATTATCCCTGAAGTCCCAAAAATTGAGGGAGTTAAGACTTATTGAAGTTCCAATGTTATTCCATAGGAATTTTCATTTTTAATTTTTTTATATTGCCTGAAAATGTTTGGGTGGGAGATATGTGTTATTCCTGCAGTACTCATTAAGAACTTTGCTTTAATATATACATTGTCCCTAAAGTCCAGATATTGAGGAAGTTATGGTTTGTTAAAGTTTCTATGTCATCCTATGAATATTTTCATTTTTTAATTGTTATGGTATTTTATGCAGGCCCTAAACTTTGAGGGAGTTATGGTTTGTTGAAGTTCAAATGTCAGAAAAAAAACAGTCCAAAACCTTTTTTTTTTGTACAAGTGAATTCTTTTCACACATGAATGAAAAAAGTCATATGAAAAAGTATGTATTTATACAAAAAAAAAAAAAGAATGGAAAAAAGATTAAGCCCAAATACTTTTTTGTATGAGAGCATTCTTTTCCCATATGAATGAAAAAGGATGCCTTCATACCAAAAAAATAATTTTGATTTATTTTTCTTTCCTATTCTTTGTTCGTATGAATGCATCCTTTTTTGTATGCTTTTTTTGTTCATACGAAAAAAGAATATCTTCAAATGACAAAAGAATCAGAAAAAAACTATGTTCCATTTCTTTTTATGTTTGGTTGTGCACATGTGCAAGAAACATTATGTGGCAGCTTAGGAGGGAAGTGGGTTGTGGAGGTGCGGCACTGTAGCAGCCAATGCTGGCACTGGATTTTGGGGCTTGGCAGTGCTCAGCCAATGCAGACCCAGGGTCCTGATGACACTGGTTCTGCAGAAGTGCCACCAACTTGTAATGATTTCGCTGCTGCAATCAGGGGCCACCTCGTCATTGCAGTATCAGCAATTTTGCAGCATTGAGGGAACGAACCATCATTGCAGGACAGTATCTTGCCTGGTGTAACACTTCCAGGAACATGATGGCTCTATGCCGCTACCTCAGAGCCCCATGAAAGCCAATGGGGTGCCCAATCTCCCTGTCAGCGTGCCCCTTACTCAGTTAATTTGCTGACAAGGGAGCCCACTCCTCATTGGAATAATGTCCCCCCAATTTCAGTTGTGTGCTGAAGGGGTGCCCAGTCCCCCTCAGCATCATGCGTCCCCCCACACATGTTTTTGTGCTGACAGGGGGCCCAATCTCCATCGGCTTCATTCCCCCTGTCCCAGTTCCAGTTGCTGATGGGGGAGCCCACTCCTCATTGGCATAATGGCCCCCTAATGATTTCATGCCTGTGCTGAGGGGGTGCCCATTCCCCCTAGGCATCATGCACCCCCCACTTATTTCTGTGCTGACAGGGTGGCCCAATCCTCATCGGTATTGGTCCCCCTCCCCGAAAATGCTGGTGGCACACTAGGAGCCCACCCTAGTGTACCAAACACACCCGCAAAAGTAGAAGATCAACCCACATTGTCTTTATTTTTTTTTGCCTGTAAAATGAGAAAACAGTCCCTCAAAGTGTCCGGTGCCCCTCCCCAACCTGCGCCCACCCTCTACATACCCCACCTCTCCACACCCCTCTCACCTCATATTTACCTCTGGAGCCCGGTGCAATGATCTTCAGTGGACCAGGAACACATCTGCAGTCTTCATAGTCAATCGCAAACTGAAGAAATGCCAGTAAGCTGTATAGAGGCATAAATAGGGTTATACCAACTTTGGTGCATATCTCAGGCATTTTGGGGAATTGTGGCACCGAAGTTTCAACATGGGGTTATTGGGACCTCTCCTCATGAATTCAGTTGCTGTCATGGTGTTATTCTGTCCTGAAAGGTGATTTTGTGATCACTGCACAGAATCACCTTTTAGGACCGATTAATGAAATGACAGTGCCACTATTCATGAGGTGGGCTCTCAAAAAGTAAGTGTTGCAAATCTGGTGAAAAAAATCCAAAAAAATGACTGTTTTATGAGCGTGCATTGCACAGTTTCCATGCATGCTCGTAACTACGCACATTTGTAATATTTTCATTCCAGATATTCAACATTGGCATTTTTCCACACCTCCTTATAAATAGTACAACTACCATTTTACACATCCTGGCTGAAATGTGTTTTCACACTTCTGGCACAGAATAGCACGGTCACTGTGGGAAATCAGTGTTTGGGACAAATTAAGAAAATCACAGTGACACTGTTCATGAGCAGAGGTGCTAAAATGCCTATGTTGAAATTTAGTGACAAAAGTCCATAAAATGATTGTGTAATGAGCATACATTGCACAGTTTCCACACATCCTTGTAATTTCATGCATTTGTAATATTTCCACTCCAGATTTTCAACATTGGCAGGTTTTCACACCTCCTTATGAACAGCACAGCTTTCTTTTTTCATATCCTGCCTGAAATATGCGTTTATACATCTGGCACAGAATAGCGAGGATCCTGTGGGAAATCAATGTTCAAGACAGATTAAGAAAATCATAGTGACAGTGTTCATGAGCAGAGGTCACAAAATACCTATTTTGAAAATTTGGTGAAATAATTCCACTGAATGACTATGTTACGCACATGCATTGCACAGTTTTCACGTACGCTCAAAAGTTCAAGCATTTTTCATATTTTCACTACAGATTTTTAACATTGCCATCTCGTCACACCTCCCTATGAATGGTACAGCTGTCATTCTTCACATCCTGCTTGATCTGTGTTTTTATACATCTGGCATACAATGGCACAGTCATTGCGGGAACTCAAAGTTCGGGACACATTAACAATCACAGTGCCACTGTTCATGAGAAGAGGTCCCAAATGCTTTCATGAGGTGGGGATCACAAAAAGGCCATGTTGAAAATCTGTAGTGCAAATACCAACAAATGCCTGTGTGGTTAGGGTTTCTAACCATAACGTCCCACCCTGTACAGACTGACAGGCATCAGGGGTGTGCCTTTGGATTGCCGACTGTAATGTTCATGCCATTCCACCTCAACCCTGCAGCCAGTGACAGGCATCGAGGTGTGCCTTGGACTCTTCAGCCTCAGAGTTCACCCCATTCTCCTATATTTCACCCATTTCAGCATATGTCCTTATGGAGTGGGGTAACTGTAAAGCTGAACACCCCAAGGCACACCTCAACACTTGTCAGTGTCTGCAAGATAAGGTGAGGTGAAATGGCCTGAACATTATGGGCGACAGCCCAAAGACATACCCCAATGCCTGTTCATCTCTGCAGGGTGAAGGTGGGGTTGGAGAGAAGTTCAGTACTTCACTGTCATTCCTATTCTGCATCTGTCTATCTCCCGCATTTCCAAGACTAATACTAGCAAGCAAACATTTGGCATTGACAAATGCTTTTTTCATATGAAGCCATTCTTTTTTCATATGGACCAATTCTTTTTCATATAACTATACAAAAAAAAAAGAAAGTCAGTTGACAAAAAAATGACATTTAAATGTTAAAAAACACATTTCTGAGTCATTTATCCACAAACTAAGTACAGAGTGTACTTAATGGAGTCCCAATAAGCAAGTTACATGTGTTGGTGTGTGTGCAGAATTTTGTGGGTTTTGATTTTTTTTTTTAGAAACAAACACAAGATGGCAGCCATATAAAAAGGAGTTTTTTTCCTTATGAAAAAGGACTATCCCATATGAAAAAGGATAATTTTTTGTATGGATCAAATTATTTTTTCATTCAAAAAAGCTATCCAAAGACTGCACTGAGCATGCCCAAAACTGAAATTTCAGAATGTAATAACTTTGCAACAGTTCCCTATTTTTTCACCAAACCAGTGAAAGGCGCATCTGTTGCACAGTCTCTTTCTATCCTGTAAATGTCAGACCATAATTCCAAACCATCTAGGTGTTAGGTAATGACAAAAAATACCCCTGCAAAAAACAGTGATTTTTTTAAACCTTTTTTTGCCATGTGCATCTCGGAATCCACACATCTGACTGGAACAAAACTTGTCACTTGATGAGATCTACTCCCCTCATCCCACCCACAACCCTGAGACCATGCAGGCAAACATTTCTGCAAATCTGTTAAACTTTTGTGAAGATAATAAACTGCAAAATGTGAATGTTTAACAAAGAGTCCCCCACTTAACCCTAACTATAGTGGCACTACCATGCCACTATAATATACTGCTCAGTCTTACTTAGGGTTACTTAGGGCCAATGTTATTACATGAATGTCTATATGTTATAAGCCTGTCTTGTGTGCTAGTACCTTATAACTAATGTCAGTTGTCCCCCATTTTGTATTAATCTTAACTGTGTGCCTCGTCTTTGTAGCAAGTATAATATTTTCTTAATCACTACTTGTATCATAATTGTATTATTTATCATGAGTTGTTACCTGAATTTGTACGTGGTCTTTGTATGTAATTAATTCCAGGTCACTCCTAAAAAAGAAATCTCTGGTTTCAGTGAGCATAACAAGTTAACAAAATCCAGCTAACTAACTAAACATACAGATATATATACTCATGCTCACACACACATACACTCACATGTACACTAAACTAGAGTGGGGTTAAAAATAAGATAAAAAAGATATCTTATCTACTGACATCAGTAACAGCAACATATGCAAAATCTGTTGTTACTGTTGCCATCATGGATATTTTTATGGCTTCTGTCATCACAGTGGAATGCTGAACCTATTGGGGAGCAGCTTTCACAATGTAGATGACATCACAATGCCTAGTGCAGCACTGAAACCAGCTGTAAAATCATAAAAAAATCTGCAAACTATTTAAACAATCTGTAAACTTAAAAACTACAATATAAGCCACCCTGCGGGCACAGCAGTAGGTTTACCACTCGTGGTGCCAGCGACCTGGGTTTGGAAATGGACTTGGGTAGCTGGAGAGCTGGCCGGGGGGAGAAGGAGCGAGTGCTCATTAGCCACTCCCCTTCTCTAGGAGAGGAGGGTTGCCTGTCTCGGTACTCTACCACCACCTGGGTGACCACGGGTGGTGGTGCAGCTGTGACAGCCAGTGGGAGGGGAGGACGTAGGCCAGGAGCCAAAGCATCTGCACATGATCACGTGCTCTGCCCCAGGCCTCCCTTGCATGCCTATGATCTCAGTGGATGGCACCAGTAAAATGAGGAAAAAGGGACCCTGTCACGGAGGACAGAGCTGGGACCAATCTGCCCCAGATAACCCACAACTGGGCTCCCACTGGATGCTGCAGATGGACCTCCCAACACACACACACTAATTGACTGGAGGGAGTAAAGGGGTTCCCCTCTCCTCTCTGCCTGGGAGGGTAGGCTGAGGCAGCATGGAGGTAGGTCTGAGTGTCACCACAGAAGATACCCTGGGAGGGATTAGGAGATCACAGTCTAGGGCTCCCTGTGGAAGTTCCACTGTGGCAGACAGAAGGGGCAAAAAAAAAAGTGACAATATACGTAATTTGTAAACTACTATTGTGCATATTATATATATTTAGAAAATGGGCTCAATACTATGAGTTCTGCGATTGGCCGAGAGCCATAGTAAGGGAGTACATTAACTTACAGGTGGAGCCCAGCTGAAAACTAGTGCCAATTCAGAGTGCTCCATTACTTACATTATTCTTGGGCACCCAAATTTTTTAAACTTGCCAACTGCCATGTTTGTTGTCTCACTTAGTGGGAATCACCTTAGCAGTACAACATGTTAGGAAAACCTCACACCACAGAGCCCTGACTGCCCAAAACCCCACTGCCATTCTGTTCTTAAAAAAAAAGTAACCACATCCTTAAAATCAATTCCATACTAAAATTTCTGTCCATAAACAGAAGAAGAAGAGAAAAAAAGACAGAACCGGTGGACGTAAAATATTGGACTGTCAGATTTCAAGCATCAAAACACCTATGAACCTCGATATTATTAAAATTATGTCAGTACCTCTTGGTTGCATGTTTATCCTAATAGTTCTTATTCCCCCTCCCCTCAGTTGTTTCAGCTCCTCCTATTTGGTACCTGCACAGAAGGAATCCTCTGGCTCACTCAGTCACTATGTGATACTTTTCTACACACTCCCGGTCCTCAGGGCAGGCAGGAAGGATTGGGGACCCATAAAACAGACTTAAGAAAAGAAAGAAAACAGTAATGACTTACAGTTCTCAAGACAGGCAGTGAGGACCAGGAAATGGGGTGGGGGGGCAAATGGCAAGCAGTACTCCAAATAAATCACTTATGATTCCAATTCCCACAGCAGGCAGGCAGTGGGAATGGAAAGAAATAGACAGTGAATTAACACATATATTTTAAAAATAAAAACAACCACCAATGCCACCTCCAAACTTACAACTACAGATGCTCCTGTTGGATAAAAGTCCCTATGGGGGGAGGGGGAAACACAGCATTCAAATGGAGATGGAGGAACTATTTTATTACAAAATGAATTAAATGGCTAAGAGTTTTAATATTTGAACATAATATATTTTTTCAAACATATATGTACAGTATAATACCATGGTCCATTTTCTAAGCACAATAATAACCTCCAGGGTGGGCAGTATGAGCAATACTGGACCTTTCAGGGGCTATGAGCCCTCTGCCTGTGGCATCGGGCCTCATTACACCCTTGGGCAGTCCAGTATTGCCCCAAACTGCTCACCCTGTTGGGTATTATTGCTTGCATAATAACCTGACTCAAAATAGGCAATTTATCAGTGTGAGTGGACAGAACTCTCATACCTCACTCATGAATCTGCACGCATGAGTGATGGTCCTACCCCCTAATACTTGAAGATGAATTATGTATTTTGAGTCAGTCCATTGCATATCCTAGATAGATAGATAGATAGACAGACAGACAGACAGACAGACAGGCAGGCATGCAGACAGACAGACAGACAGTCAGAGAAAAATCAGAGAAAGAGAGACTTCATTATGCACTCATTTGCAGCCTTCCTTATTTCAGTCCCTGCTGTTAATTTTTGTTTTCAGATCCATTTATATGGTGTCAGATTTTCCTTTTTGTTCACCATGTTAAAGCTCAGGCTTTATTTTATAGAGTTAGCCCTGATGACTCCAGTGTCCCGTAATGTGAGGGAGCAGTTTCTGATTCAAGCTAGTGCCTCTCCTCATGAGAAAAGTATTGGTCATGTATGTTCTTCCAGTATAGATTACACACATACACTCCCAGGACCGCACTGCTCAGAATGCAAGTAGTCCTGCAAGCGTCAGGGAGGGCTGACCCCCAGCATGATACGTAGTAAAATTATCAGTTGCTGTGCATTGTGCACACAAAATGGAGTGTTGCTTAAAATAGTCTCTGTAACAACACAAGGATAGCTTGTTGCCCAGTTTTATTTCTGCAATAGTTAAACACTAGACATCAGAACAGGCAACTGCAGCAGTGAGTCTAACTAGGAATCAGTTTTAACAGCATATTGTTATTAGAAGACCCAGGCTGCCTCTCTCACCAGTACACTCCAGTGCTTTGATTCTACCTGATTCTTCTTCGGGGGGGTGTGCTTACTAGGGAATAGCCAAGTAGTTTAAGTACAATTACAAATGAAAAGCACAGTGCATAATTTCACAAGCATGTAGTCATGTACTTAAAAGTGGCCTTAAATAAACATAAACTAGCTTATTTCAAAATTCATACAAAAACACCCTAGTGCATAGTGATAAATAAGACAATAGAATACTACTTAAAGTCACAACGACTGTCAGAAAAGCATTTGTAAAACAAGGTAAACACTTTACACATTCTACAAATGGCTTTTAGGTAGACATTAGGGAATTCATCCAGTCTACTGCTTCCTTTGTAGCTTACATAATGGTATGTCCATGCTCTAAATTATATGATGGGAGGACAATCAAACCCCTGAAAAAAGGACTGAAAGAACATTTTTGTGATATTAGAAATAGAATGAACTACAACATGGGTCTGACCCAAGAGGGGGGAGGGTCACTGTGCATGGGAATTGCCCATATCAAGACCTCAAAAAGAGGGAGAGACCACACCCAGAAACTATTGCAACAAGAAACTAGATGGATTTTTAGTTTGAAGTCTATGAGTCCTAATGGACTAAATGAAAGGATAGATTTTAGACCTTTTTTGTGATCTGCCAGTGAGAAATAATGGAGCATCTTGGGCTAGCAGCTAGCGACCCCCCATAAAATTTAATACTGCCTACGATCTACACACCCAAGATTATCCATTATCATAAATTTGGCTTACATACCAATGTGTTAATGAGTGGGGACCAAACCCCCTCTCCCCTGTAATTGCTATATAGCTTTGTGCTCACCCTATTAATAAAATCAACTTAGGGTTAACAAGGATAGTACTTTATTTTAGGAATGTCAATGCACAGAAAATTCTAACCCTCATGCTAATTGTCCTCTCTTTCACTTTTGTTTTTATTAGAAAGATACGGTGGTCAACCTCTTTCATATTTCTATCTTTTTTTGTTGTTGGCTCCAGAAGGGCAAAATAAAGTACGGGTAGGATTTGGTAATCCCCTGGACAAAATGTAAACTTTTACATCAGAAGGACTTTGATGATTACAGTACCTGTCAGACTGAGATAAACTTACCTCAGTTATCTTTTTTCTCCTTGACCACTTCCATAATCCAATAGCTAGACTAGTATGTAATTAAGCTGTAAATGCTCTTCTGACATTGTTTGTGATTTTAAATGGTATTCTATTGTCTTATTTATCACTATGCACTAGGGTGTTTTGTATGAATTTTTAAATTAGCTATTTTATGTTATTTAAGGCCACTTTTAATCATTGAGCATATGCTTGTCAGAATGTGCACTGTGCCTTTAATTTGTAATTGTACTTAAACTTGGCTATCCCCCAGTAAGCCCACCCCCTGAGGAAGACTCTGGGAGACTCAAAGTGCTGGGGCATACTAGTGTGAGAAGCAGCCTTGATCTAGTAATAGCAATCTGCTGTTTAAATTGATGCCTAGTCACTGCTGCTGTTGCCTGTTTTGATCTCTAGTGTTAACTATTACACTAACAAAATTGGACACGGAGCTTTGTTTATGTTGTGGCAATTATTATTTTATGCAAGACACTCTATTTTGCATGCACAGCAACTGTGTTGCTATTGTTCTTCTGGTATAGCCATGAATATTGATGGCAGTTTTGCAGAAACTATGTTGAAAGGTGCTCACCATTAATTATTTCACATCTTAAAGGAAATGCCAAATCAGTCCCAGATTAAGGAAATAGGGAAAAGTTATCAATTCAGAGAAAAGGAGGAATGACTGCAGAGACTGTTTCATGCAAAAAGGTGGATGAGAATTAGTAGTCAATCTTATTAATGAAATCTCATCTGTGATTTTCATACCTATTGTTCTTGCACAGTCTGTCAGATGTTAGTTGGTGTGAACAGCATGAATATAGAGAGACAAAGCCCATAGAACCCCCATGTCACTGCAAAATTGGGGACATCCCCTACTCCTGCAAAATACAAACAAAATCTATAAGCAAAATGATACAACAAATAGGAGCACCGCACACAAATTGATGGTGCTGTATGAATAGCAAAGCGTACAGTCAATGAAAAAAAGCACCCATCACACAGAATGAAACAGACACTATACTATTGCCAACTGATATTTATTTACACTGTGGCAAACTACAGCCGGTAAAAGGCTGATATAATCATTGGAATAAACTTACGTTTCACCCAGCTATACTGCTGGGCATCATCAGAGTTCCATACAACTAAGAAATGACATAGTGTAGTAATCTTTAATCTCACTGTGAGGTTTCAAACTGTGCTGTGGTAATCTCATTGTAAAGTGCTTTGAGTCAGTGTCAAGAATCTAGAAAAAGGATGATCTAAATTTATATACAAAGATGTATAACTGCACAAATTAACTCTGCAACATGAACCACTGCTTTAACATCACTTACGTCTTGCACTGGATTGGGTCCGGTGGTTCCCTGAAGGTAGGTTCCGTTGGAATGTAATTTAAATGAATGGAAAGGACTCCACCAATATTGATGTCTCCATCCCTAGAAAATGAAGTTTCCATCGCGCTCTGTAATTTGCAACCAGAATGTGTGGACAGGTAGAAAGAATCAACAGTCATCATGAGAAACACAACCAAGCACAACTTCATTTTATAGTGGAAATCAATTACTTTTTTTCAAAGCCAGTGTGGTTTTAGTTTGATGTGTTTATGTATTTATTTACTAATTATAGATTATATAATGTTTACATGAATTGTTCTATGTATTCTTTTAATTGTTTAAAGTGCATCTGATTTTTGAAAAGAGCTATATGAAAATAAATACGGTACCTCACCAAATATAACGTAACCTAAACTAACTTAACCTAATCTAACATAGCCTATCATGTTTGTAACAGCAAAATATTTTCATCACAGAAGAAGTTTGAAACTAAATAATGTGTGTTTCTGTAGCAGAGAAACAAAACAGCTTTTTGTAAATCTCAGTGGATTATTTTCTAAAATGTAATTTGTTAAAATAAAATTAAGTGAGAACTATGTAATTATAACTATGTAATAGATAAAAAAAGTATTATGTATCTGGAGTAATACAAAAAGCCTTATAAGTGACCTAAAATTCCAAATCTGAATATTCTTACAACCCTGTCTATAGTCTACATTTCATTATTTTAGGCCTGGCTCAAATATAAGTATCTGCTATTATTTAACTTCAATAAGAATCTAACACTGGTGTATGTATTCCTGGAAGAGCTAAACTGAATCATGCAGCTATGTGGCAAGGAGAAGCTCTAAAGCAGTAATCATGTTGCCAAGCTGTTTTTCTTCAATTTATTGATTTTCTAGTTTACTCTATACTATAATTTTAATAGCATCATTAAGCAAAATATCACTTTTGCTTGTCCCTGACATTGCAAAACAAGTTAAGTAACATTGCTTATGATAATGAATGGGTAGCACAACATGTACTGTAGCTGACCAGCTTATACTGTACATGCAAATTACTGGCTGGCATACACTTTAATGCTTGTTTATCAATTGTGGATGGCATAAGCCTTGACACACAGTACCTTTTGAACTTCCACTCAGAAACTTGTGTGGAATGGGACTTTCTGCAAAGAAAATGTCTTCTGTTCTTTTTGTAAAAGGTTTTGTTTATTCATTTTAAAGGAGAGAGGCATTTAACTAGCAAACATGCATTCTGTGTAGACAGTTTTCTTTAATACCTGGTCCCATTCTGTTTCTGTTCAGTTCTTACTCTACTTAAATTCAGTTTGTGTACTTGATTCATATACTGAGAGCAAGCACCATTTAAGAACTCTAGGATACACTGTCAGCGTTTGTCCATCGTTTTTTGAAGGACACTGTATCTTTTCAACAATTAAAGTTTCACTATGTTCAGTACATCCCTTACCTTAACACGTGCTCTTTCTGTTTGCTCAGTTTCCTAATTTTCCTAATTTCACCCCATTTGTGTATTCCCTCGGTCCGCATGTAAACCTTCCATCCCCTAGTAACAGCCTCTACGCAGTGGCATCACGCTGTCATGCTTTGACTGACACAAATTCTTCTCACACCTGTCCCTGAGCATTTCCAGCACCTTTAGGCTGCCGGCGTCGAAGCAATCACTGTACCTCTCGGTTCCTGCCTGAAAGTGTGGAACGTGAGTTCCTACCAATGCTGTCACTTATTGCTGCCATTTTCTCCAGGATATCTCTATAACAATCTTCTGGGGAAGGGGGCTAAATTAACGGCATTGTTAAAGAACGGCATTTTTTTAACTGATTGTAAATCTTGCCAAAGTGCTTTTACACATACATTGCATCTCATCTCTGTCCACTGTAACAGTTCACTGTTCAGTAGTTAATTATTTTACAGCTTGGTTGCTCGCTGTGGTGTTAGTCAATTGGTTTCTTTCTGGCTGACAGCAAACTTCTTCTGGGCTGTAAGATCCTGCTTGCACACTAAACTGTGCAACGTGGCTGGTGTGCTGAGGATCAGCTGTAGTTTCTTCTGATAAGTGCTGAAGAGATAGAAGATTTGTGGCATCAGGCGGCAGAATTTCATCGGAAAAAACAGCCATTTAATTTCACTTTGTTTGGCTGCAGATGAGAGTCGTCTGAGTTACGGTTGCAGCTTGCTTTCCTAAAGGAGAAATGTTGCTTGGGCTCTCACCACAGTGCAATCTTTTTGCAGGTGTACTTTCAACTGATGACTGAGCATGTGGCACTGCTGATTCGTTTTGGACGCTATCTGAAGAAAATATGGAGCCCCATTTCTGATAGTCAGCTAGTTTTGGATGCCAGAGTCTGTGCAAGGAGGACTCGCCTTTATGCCCTGTAATTGACATAATTTGGTGGGCCTTCATGCCAGTATTGCTCTACAGAGTCACAGCTGTGGCTTCTAGACAGCAATTCATGTAAATATTCTCAGGTCCAGCTTCTCTACAAATTCTTGGCAGCATGTTCCCCAAATAGTTCACATCCACAGGATCATGGGTGCATCAAGCACCCATTTTGTCCTGTACCTCTTGCTTCTGTTTTTTTTGGGATAGCAGAAGAGGGATGGGGGTTTGGGGGTAGTTTTCCAGTGTATTTTCATTTGTTTGCAATAGGTCATAAAGGGTCACCATTTTGCTCAAACATGTAGCCTCTCGAACATTGCCTAGTGGGATCATTAGATTGTTCGCGATTTTTGATTGCCTTATTAAAACTTTTAGTGCTGTAGCACACACCCTTAGCTGGACAACACATATTCACTGCCACTACTGTTACCAACTGAGCCATAGACGTTTCTCAGGATTGTGTTCAGTTCAGGAATAGGCGCAGTTCCTAAGTCTATGCTAACATTTTTTTGATGGCGCCAGTCCTGAAATACATTCAGCACTCATTTTGTTTGTTCTGTGTGGTTTCTTGGAAGTCCAAGATTTATTATTTCTGCCTCTAATAGCTCTACTTGTCATTTGGGTACATCTGCTTTCGGTACTGTTGATGTAGGTGCTGTGGTGATTTTTATTACTTCACTTTCATTGCTAGGGGTTAAATCACCGCTGACTGTGGTGTACTCCATTTGCCATGCTTCAGAAATGTCATTTACTATTGCAGTGTCCCTTCTAGAAATATTGTCCATATTGCCATTTGTCACTACAGTAGCTGAGCTGTTAATGAGGCCAACAATGTTTTCTCCATGCTGACTCTGGCTTTCAGTGGTGCTTTCAATTAAATCATTATAGTGCCATTGTCAGTAGCGGGTGCTGCGGTGAAAATTTAATTTTCAGTCAAGTTAGCTGTGACAGTACTTTTGCTCTGAACAACTACTGGTATCTCTGTTATTTTCATAGATGTGTTGCGCTCTTCATTTGTAGGTGCCGGAGTAAAACTGTGGCTGACAGGATTTGACAGCTGCTGATCGGCAATGTCAGGAACCGCTATGGACATCGCAGCAAAGGTATATTTACTGTGTTCATTTCTGTGTCCAATCCTGTTTCGCCTATGAAATACTGCAGTGAACTGAGACTAATTCATGTTCGTGACTGTAATGAATGTCGAAGTTTCTTTCTATTTTACCGTTTAGGCTAGATTTGTTTACCGTTTAGCGAGGATGTAACATGGCAGACTGTGGGTACCATTCGGGGTCAAACTGATACATTGTTGGCTGGCATTCTAAATGAGGAAGGCTGGCACCTTTTGCGTTGATGATGCTGAATTTTACCACTCTGCAAAGGTGCCAGCCAGTCAATCATATTGCTTTATTTTTCTATCCATTGTATAATAGATATTTTTCTTTTGCAAAGGCATCACATATAGCCGATTTTAAATACAGGACACAACTTCATGACACTTTGAACACAGTTTTCCACTAGCACTTCAGAACTGTTGTTTTACAGTGCTGTTCCACATGCAATCGCTTTGCTGGCTAGTACCACCCCCACCCCACCCCACCTGTATGCACTGTACAACACCGGGGAGTCTACCCCAATGCTGCTAAACAAGACACTGACTCTGGGGTGCCCAAACCAACCCTTGTAGTCTTTTTATTAATTTCTATAAAAACAAATGGTTCATCGACATCTTTTGCTGCCACCATTAGCCTCCCCCCACTCAGTACCCACCACCCACACCCACCCTTCCCCTTATTTATCTGCCAGAGGTCCAACGCCATAATCCTCTCTGGACCAGAGACACATTTTCACTCTTCAATGCTGGACCAGAAACTGAGGAAATCAGATATATGGTCAATGTATTTCAATTCGTTTTGAACTTATACTCATAACTGTCATTTTTTTTTATATTTTCCATCAAATTCTCAACATGGTCATTTTGTGACCTCACCTCATAAACAAGGTAGGTAAAAATCGTCCCTGCTAGGAAATAGTGCAAAAGTAGGCCTGAAATGTGATTTTTGTAGTAAATCCGCAAAATCACCTTTCAGGCAGGATTTGAAAATGTTCACCTAGTGGGTTCATGAGGTGGGGGTCATAAGAAGGGTCTGTTAAAAATTTTGGTAAAAGTATTTTAAAACAGCAAAGTTATGAAACTACATTGAACATTTTCAACACACACTCATAACTTTGGCAATTTTCAACATTTTGATCCCAAATTTTCAAATAGCCCCTTTTACACCACCTCAAGAACATGATCACTGTCATTTCTCAAAATCCGGACAAAATGTTTCCAACCTATGGTGCAAAATGATATTTTGAACAGGGTTTGAACATTTTGATCTACTGAGTTCATGAGGTGGAATCATAAGAAGACTATGATGAAAATGTGGGGTCAAAATATTAAAGAAACAATATTATGAAGGTACATTGATATTTTTCAATGCTCGTACATAACTGTAGTAATTTTCAGTATTTTGACTCCAAATGTTCAACATAGACCTTTTTTCACACCACCTCATGAACCGCACTTCTGTCAGTTTTCGAATCCTGGACAAAATGTGATTTCTCCCTTGTGGCATGAAATTATGTTTAATCCAGTATTTTGTATATGACACCTGTCATGTTCAGGAGGTGGGGAGAGCTGGTCATAAAAAGATCATGTTAAAATGCAGGGGTCAAAACTCTTACAAAAATAATTACAAGGTAATGTTGTGAAGGGATGGCTGTTTGCCCAGTGGGAACCATGTTACCTTCTCACGCCAGCGACCTAAGTTTGGGTGTGAGCTCAGTAAGCCAGCTGAATGGGTTGAGGCTGGGGGAAAGTTGCTGCAGTGTAAGCTACTAGTACCAGCCTAGAAAGGAACAGAGCAGGATTCTGGCACACACACACACACACACACACACACACACACCATGTGGTGGGCTGGGGATTCTTCCCTCACAAGGGGTTGATGTGCATGTCAGTGCTTGATGGGGCACATGCATTGCATCTGGACAAGTAGATCAGCCTGACCATTTTAAATTGCAGCGCAGGCACAGACCTACAGTTAGTAAGACAGCAGTATCTACCAGGAATAACTCTTCTCACTACACATGCCTGCCACACACACCAGACACACAAACATTTAGCGTTGACAAATGCTTGTTGTATGACTGAGAGTGTGGTTGTTGGGTTTGGCTAGAAGGATACCGGAACATGGGTTGGGGGATATGTTTTAGTTTATTTGGAAATTTTGAGTGGGCATTATATGTATTTCATCTGCCCTTTTTAGGGGCACCTTCTTTCCAGACCCCCTGCTAAAGCCCTGTAAGCAAGGTGCTATGTAGAAGAGTTCTTGCACCACATCTGTTCTATGGTAATAAATTGAAAAATTACGTTACTTTTATGATGTGTGCTCCACTTTGTTGTTTTTGCTACTTTCCAGTCCCCCAGTGAGAGTTGCACCCCTTTTGGGGATACATGCTTGGTTTGTCTGCAGCTGTAATTAGCTTCTCTGCCAACCTAGGGGTCCTCTGGCACCATGGCAGTAGTAGCAGGTGGTGGCTGGGGGTAGATGGGGAGAGAATGATCAGGGTGCGAGGTCAAACAGATGCTCTTACAAAAACTAGAACCAGAATAGAAGCCCTCCCTGCCTGGTTCTCATACCCAGAGTTCTATCTTTTGTCAACAGGCAGGTGGCAGCCATACCAAGCTAACTCTGTTCCTCCCCCATGGTCATTCATTGTAATGCAAGGTTGTTGAGGACTAAAGTTGTGATGATCAAGGGTTTCATCACAGATTCCTTTGCTGACCTTGTTTGCATTTAATGTTTCACCAGTCCTAGGGGTACTCCCAGCCGAATGAAAGCATACTCAGAGATTACCACAATCCACAAAAGTGGTACAACAATGTAATTGGCAATTATTGCACTATTTCCTAGCAGGGACGAAACAAACAAAACAAGCAGTCATCAAATAACAAAAATAACAATGACAATAATAACAATAATAACCGTAAAACAGCAACAAGAAACAAAAAGCCCAAAAGGTGTATGTGCTGTCCAAAGGAAATGCTGCCATCTGCATAATCAAGTCCATGACAAATGCCTCTGGTGCTGGGTAGAGGGGAGGAAAAAAAATAAAAAAAACAAGAAAGAAGCCATGGGACAGAGGCACCTACCAGTCACAAACAGCTAAAATAAGTGTGAGGGCCTCTAGAGTCCAAATTAAGATCCAATTGATTGTCCCAAGTTGGAGCAAGGAGGTATCCAGACCCACCAAGTAGGAGAGGCATTCCCAGAAAGTTGAAAGGGGGGGCCCAAAGTTCAGTAACATTGTCATACTTCCCAGTAGCTATATAGTGAAGGGGCTCAAATCCAGTCACCTTTAACACAGCATCTATCCACTGGTCCTGAGTGGGTACTTCTGTCGAGCACCAACAATGAAGTAATAGCCTCCATAACATCTGTCATAAACCATGACTTCTGAGAATTAGCCACATGTGATATCAACAAGGTATTACCCAACACCAGCAGGGATGGATCTGGAGCAACCCTGGTCCTTAAGGTACCCTTAATCACCTTAAGCAGAGCATTCCACCAAATAGTCAGCTTAGGGCACATCAAAAAATATGTAATAAAGTGCCCTCCCTCTGAGCGCACCTCCAGCACCTAGAATGAGACAACACAGTAATCCGATGTAAAATCACCGGGGTATGGTACCATAACCACAGTGTTTTCAGTTGCATTAGCCTTCCTACTGTATCTTTCCCTTCCATCTACCCATTGGATCAGATAGTCTTCCAGTCTAACTTAGTCATGGGTTAGCCCAGCATACCTTCTCATGCCCTTTGAAGTGTCGCTGTGTCCGGTGCCTTAGAGTTCGAGAGTGCCCGGTATACACAACCGAGTTTGGGAGAGTGCAAACCAGCTCTGGCCAATGAGGATTACCAAAAACTTCATCCCATAAGGCCTGAGGGAGTAAAGCCATATTCCCACCCAAAAAGATTGCAACAGATGCCTCAACTGTAAGTACCTCCAACTATGTGAGGCAGAGAATATTGTCATTGGATCTCTGGAAATGATTTAAGGTGGCCTGTAGGAGATGCAGAGATCACCAACTCTCCTGATGCCTGCATCAGCCCAGGACTGCCAGTGAAAAGGAACCTCACCCAGCACCAGCAGAGAGTGGTGCCACAAAGGCCAAAGGTGCAGTGGGATCTGCCAATGAGTCCCCAGACTTCTGCAGGTCATTTTCTTTCCACAGCTCGGCTTGCTGCTCACTGTGATTGACATCATTCAATGATTGACATCAATGGCAGATGCTCTTGAGGTACACAATCAGCTGTTCTGATTAGCTGGCTCAAGGTACTAGAGGTGTGTTGTATGTTGATCTTGCTGCAGTTGATCCAGTGACTTGGCTTCCCTACAAATTTCCCATTCTCTGTAGTATTTATTCACTTAGTAAAACACCGCTTGAAATCATAAATGGATGTAAAATACAATTATAAAAACATTGCCTAGCAGTCCCGTGCGAGTCTGCTGATCACAACTAGGTACATCCGTTTGAAACATGGGTGCTTCTTCATGATTACGCCCAGCATTGAACTTTCTGAGGTGCTTCTAGTCTACTTATCCAGTATGCTGTGTTTATTATTTATTTTTTTTTTTTTTTAAGAAATATATGCCTAAGCTAGTCACCGCAGCAGGCGCTGACATGGAGAACCCATCATTTTATTTTACACACATCTGTGATTGCAAACTGTGATTGGTGGTATATCATAGGAAACTGGTAATTTTTCGGTAAACCAAGTCAAAGGATCTCTAGCAAGCTAATCACAACAGCTGATCCTATACCCCACACATCTGCCACTCGTGTCACTCCTTGAATGATGTCAGAAACAGTCTACACTGACCTGACCAGTGTAAAAAAAAATGATCGTCTTGTCAGTTCGATATTGATAAAAAAAAAGTGTGCCAATGTGTGTCAACAGGATAAATAAGACATAAATCACAATATATTTGTTTATTACTGTAACCACTAGTGGGCGCTATCCCAATGGCTACTACCCCTGCCTGCTCTGACACTAACAGGTTGAGGGGCCTGAATCCGATGGCGGATGCCTCCACCCAGAGGTTGGGGTTGGTACAGTCTGGTATGACCAGGTCACAGCCCTCTGGGCCACTGCGACCCCCCTCTCTTCCTACTAGTGGCCCACACAAATAAACCCCAATGTCCCAGCCACATACACTTACCCCTAGGCTTGAACCAGTCCACTTGCTCTGTGGGGTCCCTGCAAAGTAAGATTCCGTTACACAATATTCACAGTACAGTAGTTCACCATAAACACACAGTGCAGCCAGTATATCTTTGCAAAACAACCAATCTGATTTATTTAGGGGGAAGATAACGAGGAATGGGGGCAATCAAGTGAATTAGCTTACCACTCTTAACATATATATATATCTATCTGTCTAGTACAGTCTTTGCACAGGCCTACCCTATGAGTCAATACCTCTGGGTACCCAGGCAATGAAGGGCTAGTCTCTCGACGCAGCTGGTTGGGGCCCTGACACAGAAACAAGCATTTAATTCCTACGAGGAGTAAATAGAGCAAGTAGGCTCAGTTAGTGTAGCCAGTAAACAAGCCAGAAGATCAGGCATTCTCTAAGAACAGATTCCAAGGAGCTACCCTGATTTGGTACTCACGACTCCAGTATGAACTTGAGCACTCTCACACCTCCCACAGGACTGATCCTGGAGTTCAGACACTTCTCCGCACATTTATATGAAGGCCAGAGGGGTACCATACCAGGCAGCTGCTGTATACTTCCCGATCGCTTTCACTGCATACACTGGGCCATATCAATGCAGCTTCACTTGTCCTGACAGACCGAGCGCGATTGAAGCAGATTCTCCACTCCTCTACAGGGTGAGCCTGGTAGGTAGCTGCGCTTTTGCACAGCCTCCTCTGACCGCCGCCTAGTGGATTTATTCTGAAAACTTGCTGGCGTTCAAAACCGCCGAATCTGGGCTGTCCACATGCTCTTCCCATGCTAAAGCTCAACAGCGCAGCTCTGAGATCTCCTTCCTCGCTCACGACCACAGCGTCTCTGCCCCTTGGCAATTGGGGCAAGCCTCTCAGTTCGGGCACCACCCGATCCTATACGTGGGTTACTGATGCCAGTCACTTACTTTGCCTCCCATTGGTGCAAAGAGGCACCAGGGTCCAAACTACACTTCCCAGGAGCATCTGCCATACAGCCCCCATTAGGCAGGCTCCCAGGGGGAGTCCAAACTCTAATTGGCTCCAGCAGTCACCATTTTAAAGTCCCCCTTTCCCCAATTGGTCTATCTCCTCTGCTTGGGTTCAAAATGGAGGGGCAGCACACACAGAGTCCCAGCTGTAAATAAAGCAGGTTAAACAAGCTACATTTTTACAATGGCACTACATATTCTCCAACAGACGATTACATCTTTCAACCCAGCTTCCTCTGCTGTCTTATCAACTGCAGAAATGGAGCAATCTGATCATCCCCTAGAGTGGGATTTGAGCAGTAAACCCACTGTCCCCCTACATAGCCACTGAAACCTGAAAGCAGGCAGCTCTTAAGGAGACAGTTCCAGAGGCTCTAAAAGCACTCACAACGCCTATAATTGGTGACATCTCACCAATCCCCAGCTAGACAGGGAGCCTTTAGGCAAACTTAGGGAAGGTCTTCAGGAACCCCCATTTGTAGGAGGGCTACATTACTATTTTCTTTATTACAAAGCAGCAGGAGACAGTCTCTGTAAGTCAGACATGTATGTATGATGACAACTTCTGCCATTGTAGTAGCTTATGTTCACGCTGTCATCCCGCTCTGCACAGCATACTTCGGCACCCAACCTTTGCCATGTACAGGGGAATCACTGAGAAAGCATTATATATCTCTGTGTGATTGTCTTGCTGTCTAACTGCAGTCTGACTATAGCGCTATATTGAAAAGTTGGCATAGTGAAGCAACGCATCATCCTTCACAGTGACTGTTAATTTATGTCATGAATTGCCAAAGGATGATGCGGTACTTCACTATGATAGCATTGCAATATATTGATGTGGTCTGACATTAAAAGTATAGCGTCACAATGCCAAAAAAAAAAATGGTCAGATATAATATTTTCTATGTAACTCCTTTTACATGGCAAAGGCTGTCTGCCTTAGGGCACGCAATTGATCTTTGCTTTTACAGTAATCACTGGTGTGTCAATTAAAGATACATACGAGCAAGTCAAGCACATTCTCTGTATTCATTCTTTCACACTCATCATGGGTATTCACCTTTGAACACCGAGTTTACCCAACCTATCCCAGCCTCTCTTAATGCTGCCCACTGTTTTCAATGAGATGACCTCTTTCAGCAAAGCATTCCAAGTGTCTACCACCCTCTCCATGAAGAGGTGCTTCATGACCTCCCTCCTAAACCTCCCACCCTCCAGCTTAAGACTGTGCCCCCTCGTGTTATGGTTGCCTGCTCTGACACTAACAGGTTGAGGGCCCTGAATCCGATGGCAGTTGGCAAGATAGAAGCATTAAAGTAAATCGAGGGACTCATGGAATCAACAAAGTCCAAGATGGTAGCATTTCACAGAAAAAGAGATATACAAGAGCAAGGGGACACGATTTGAAGATAGAAACTGGAGATCCATGGGGCAAGGGTTTTTTTTTTTTACTTGTCACATACAGGCTACTGGTTTCATGGAAATGCATTCCAGATGAAGTAGTGGGTTCAAAACAATGGCTGCAGGGCACATTGGTCACTGCTGCAGGGGTTATGAGGCGCGATGTCAATCTGCAGCCAAAGGAAATCTGTCTCCAGTTTACTTTTTGTTGCCCTTTCAGTAGCCACCAACATTCAGTTGTGAAATTAACAAGCTTTGTCTCCTGCCATCATTAAACACCAGTGTTTGGCTTGTCTTGCTGTGTGACAAGGAACAAATGGAGAGAACATTTCCAAATCAGAAAAGGGTTAAAGACAGAAGGGATGGATAAGGCACAAAGGTGTGTGTGGAAGACAAGAAGAAGAAGGCAGACATATTGAACAAGAACTTGTACTTTTGAGTTATATTGAATTTTCGTTATAAAAGGCACATTTGGACAATTCAAGGCACCGGTACCTAAAACCACATAATAACCATAAAAATCATTAAATCAGTCATATATGATCTAATGATTTAAACACCAAAAAGGAACGCAACAATAATATAATAGTAAAAATCATTATTAAAAGCTAGGCTAAAAAGGTGCAGTCAACATAACGTCTTAAAAATGTGCACGGTCAGGCAATCTCTTGTTCAATATGTACAAAGGATGTGACTGAGGATGATGCATAGATAGGAATAAAGGTGGCAAAGGAAGGTAGTTGGACAAAAGCCAATTACAGAGTGGACAGTAACCATGGAATCTGAAGAGTTCAAGTTGGAAGAGGCAATTGGTCCAGATGGGGTTCACCACACGTTATTTAGAGAACCTATGATATGACAGATAAGAAGGAAGGGTGACCAGGGGGATACCACAGGGATGAGCACTAGGAATGGTACTTTTCCATGCCTTAACTGGTGTCATAGGAGAGGGGATGAAAGTGAAGATATGTCTGACTGGATAACACACAAAACTACTGAGCGGACACACTTGTGAGCATGGAATTATGGAGGAGGAGTAACGGATAAAAAGATTGAAGAGTGGTCGATGGAATGGCAATTTGAACTCAATTACAAAAAGTGCCAAGTTATGCTCATAATGCACAAAACATGACAGCAACATAACAGTTGGGAGTGGAGGTGTTGGAAACACAAAACATGCTCAGGACCTGTGTGTAATCATATCTGATAGCCGGATGGTAGCAAAGTAGTGTTATAAGGCAGTGTGAAATGATAGGTGAATGATGAAGTGCAATGGGAGAGGTACTAAAAACCGAAAGATGGAGGTGTGGTTACTCCAGTACATATGATTGATGAGGCAAAACCTTGAGTCGTGCATCCGGACTATGTGGATACACTACGCCTAGAACTACTGTTAGGGTACAGTACCATGCATTGCTAGGGACATAAGAAGGGGAAAGATGGCGGGGAAGGGGAACCGATTTCAGATAGATACAAGGTGATATCAGAAGGACGCTGGACCAGCAGAGGATCATGGGTGGGGAATGCCGGTGTGGGAATCTGTGGAGAAAAATGAATAAGATCATGATGGAGAAGGGGATACAAAGGAAGATAGATAAGACAAAAAGCACTGAAACCTGTATTTGGCAATGAAGGCAGCAGAGTGGGCCTGCCAACAGGTTGGCAAGGGAAAGGTAGCATGAGAAGAGTAGAGGGAACAGTGATTGGTAGTCCTTCATGCCTGCCAGCAGAGTCAAGGGATGCACTGTCCTGACATAGACAGCTAAAGCAGGACTTCAGTGTCATCTGACTCCATAGCACCACCTTCCATGTCATCAGGCAATGAAAAACCTTACTTTCTCATGACATCAGCTCATCAGGGACAACCTACAATGCCATTAAATCAGTATCCTGTGACATCCACCAGCACACTCAGCAGTGCCGTGATCACATTCTGTTGCACCCTTGGAATAATAACTCCTGAATCCTAGATCCACTCCTCACTTCAGCAATATTTTGTTTTTGCTCTTTTATCTCTCCTCACTGACTTACCCCTATCTTTTCACTCAGTTGTATGTAATGTTACCATTCCGTTGCCTCCTTCATAATCCACTCACACCACGCTCAGGCATTCAGTAGTTGGCAGCTGCAGGACTCAGGAAGTTGTTACCCATGTTTAGCCTGTTATGATCCTACCCCTTACTGTCTTATCCACCCTTCCGTCACTATTTTTCAACAGTACCAACTCAACCTCTGCTATACTACACTGTAGCAGCCTGTACTTCTGGCCCTACTTACATTCTGCCCCCTCATACCTCTAATGTTCCTTATTCTTTTAACCTCATTCCACCCCCTCTATGCCTCGGCCATTGTCTGCTGTTAGCCACCTCCTTACCATGTTTTCAGCTCAACCATCAACTTATATACTGCAATTTTATGTTCACATCATAGCACTGCTTCCACATGAGGCTAATCTAATTGTAGCTAGCACTTGGATTTATTGAACTGTGACCATAGAACTGTTATTAGGTTTACATGTTCTAGCCATTTTTATGTTTGTTTGCACGCATGTGCAAGAAACATAGTGCCATCATCCAAGTTTTCGGAGGTGTGGCAGCCCTCTCCCAAATCAGTCAGTGTGTTTGCAGGTGCGGCTGCAGTTCTCCAATGCCTGCTGGAGCTGTCTATGACAGGAGTCCAAAATGCAGTGGCGTACAGTTGAAAGGGGGAGCTACGCTTCAGTGAGCAACGATAAGATATCGCCTGCTCATGCACGCTCCCCCTACACACACACACACACACACACACACACGCATGCATGCTGCATGCTCACCCCCCCATGCACACACTGTATAGCCGATGGGGGTGCCCAATCCCCCGTCGGCTGTGCTGTGCTACCCCCCAAACAGAGTTCCAAAAGCCACTCTGGGTGCCCACCCCAGCATGGCTACACATGTATAGCCAACAGGGGTGCCCAATCCCCCGTCGGCTCCACTGTCTCCTCTCCAGAGCACAGGGTATACATATTAGGCTACTTTAGTCAATCCTTGTATGGCTTCTCTTGCAGACCCTGCACCATTTTAGTTGCCATCCTTTGAACAGGCTCCACCCTGTCTGTATTAGTGCGGAGATGGGGTCTCCAGAACTGTACACAGTACTCCAGATGGGGTCTCACCAACTGTCTGTACAGGTGGATTACAACTTCTTGTTTTCAGTTGGTGATGCCTCTCCCTATACATCCCAGTATCCCCCCAGCCCTCCCCAACACTTTCTCACATTGCTTGCCAACCTTAAGGTCATCTGATAAGATCACCCACCGGTCCATTTCCATTTTTGTTGTAGTTACTACCTCCCCCCATTGTGTAATCTTCCCCTGGGTTTTTGTTTCCCAGGTGCATTGTTTTGCACTTCTTTGCACTGAATTGAAGCAGCCATACTTCGGACCGTTCCTCCAACCTTGTCAAGTCCCTTCTCATCCTTTCCATGCCTCCTTGTGTATCAACCCTGTTGCAGATGTTTGTGTCATGTGCAAGGAGGCTTACTTTTCCTTCAAGTCCATCCCCAATGTCACTTATAAAGACATTAAAAAGAAATGGAACCAGTACTGAACCCTGCGGTACCCCACTAGTAGCTTCTCTTTCTTCAGATTGGACTCCATTTACAATTACCTTTTGTGTCCTGTTGTCCAGCCTCCCTCACGAGTAGGTTCCAAAACTAGCTGTCTGAAGCATGCCACCTGAAGGGCATCAACAATGGCTCTGCTTTTGGAGGTGGCGGCAGCAAAGGTTCTCCAGTTAACATCTGGCATATTAAGGTCCCCCATCAATGGTATTTCCCCTTTGCCTGCCATCCTAAGAATGTCTTCTATCATATCCTTGTCCATTTCTTACACCTGACATGGGGGGCTGTATACAACTCCTGTGTGGATTGTGGTGCCATTTCCAGTCTCTCAGGTGACCCACAGTACCTTCCTTCCTCCCTGTTTACTTTTCTGATTTCCTTTTATTCCTCCCATTACATAGAGAGCACCTCCACCCCTCTTCTCCATTCCCTGTCCCTCCTGTAGGTTGGGTACCCTGGTATGTTAACATCCCAGTCATGGTTCTCTGTGTACCATGTTTCTGTGACTGCTACAATATCCAGCTATACCTCTTCCATCAAGGCTATCAGTTCAGGGAGTTTGTTGCCCAGACTATGGGCGTTGGTACTCATAACCCTACATTTATTGATGGCCTTACCCCTTTTAGCCCTATCCCTGTTCTTACTGCCTTTTTCTGCATTTACCCCTTGCCTGCTCCCCAGTAACTTCTCTACCATGGCATTTACCTCTCTAACTAGTGTGTTTTGTTGGGGGGATGCTGGGTTTTACCTGCTCCTTCACAGTGCCTCCCCCTTTGGCTAGTTCAAATGCTTGCCAATGAATCATTTAAACCTATCCCCTAGGGTCCTGGTTTCACTCCGGGACGGATGCAGAACATCACACCAGTATAGGCCTGCATGCATCCAGGTGGACCCCCAGTCCCCAGTGAAGCCAAACCCTGAGCTCTGAAACAGTTTTTCAAACTCTGATTGAATCCCATGGTGTGGAGCACCCAAGCCTCACCCATGCCATAGACAGGCATCACCTCAGAGAAGATTACTGTTCATTCTATTGGTCTAAGGCCCATTCCCACCTCCACAAATGCTTCCTGCACTGCTCTGATGCATGTGTGCAACATATGGAAGTGTGTGTAGCACTGCAGTGCACTTTGCTTCTTATAGCAAACAATCCTCATGAATATTCAATTCATAAATAAGCAATCCACAACTTCTTTTATATGGATCAAGCAGAAATACTTAGTGTGATGTACAGCAGGCAAAGACTAGCACTACAGAAGGGATAAAAATTAAGATCTGAATTCACCTGCCAGCATGTACAGTGACTGGAGCAAAACGACGGTGTCTGAAATATACAGTGGCACAGTCGGTGTACATATCGAGGTCTTGACATTGGCATCCAAAACACATTTTACATGAAATGCAAAATAGTATGGTACAGTAACGATTATCATTTTGACCCATGGGCTAGTGCAAGTCTGTACCCATGTGGATACATGTTAAACTAAATAAACTACCACAGAAAGTAGTGGTAGCTAGCACAGTAGTGGGACTTAAACATGCATGGGATAGGCACAAAGGGAACTAGAAGTAGGAAGTAGAAGATTAAGCCAATGACAGAATAGGGTCAGTGGATGTAGGCAGGGAATATGGGAAGACAGGATGGGCCTAGTAGTCCTTATATGCTTTCATTTACTATGGTGCCACGTTACTAAGTGATCGTTCACCTCTCTCTACAACACAAGGTTAACCCACAGCTTGTGCCTGCAGTATATAGGCGCATGACCACAATTGAGATGCATATGGGGATAGAGTGCATTTTCTGAAGTTTGTACCTCTGCACCAATCAAAGTTGTACACGCTATCATAATGGCCTTTGGGGTGGCGTCCGTCTGAACCAGTCATCTGAAGGTGGTGGCTCCCTCTGTCTCTGGAGTAAGGAGTCTCTGGATCAATCATCCGCTGCTGCCAAGAGGAAGGCGGCTGCTGCTGAGGCAGCAAAAAGCAGTTTTACCATAGAGTCTGCTGTCTGCGCGTAAATATTGCACATGCGTGCATTCAGAAAACACTGCAATGCCTTGACGTGCAGCGCACCCTCTGTTAACACAGATGTACATGAATTTTGATTTAGTTACGTGATTCAGGTACATCTATGCATGAATGGGAACCCTGTTCCTCAGGTATGATCTATTTAATTGTATGTTATGTCACAAATGCGATTGTAAAATTATTGATGCTATAATTTGTAATTGTATGTCTTGTTACATTTGTAATTGAATATGTAATTTCTTGAAAATGTAAAATGTCTAACTGTACGTCTAATTATTCATCCAACCCCCCCCCCCCATGTGGCCCTTGGAGGCGAGCAAATTGTTGTTCGGTATTGCTTATGTTATGTTCGGTTAGGGAGAAAAAGATAGCATTTAGGAAGTATAAGAAAACACAGAAGAAGCAGGACAGAGAACTGTACCAGTTAAGGCAGAAGGAAGCAGGGAGTGTAATCAGAACTGCAAAGGCCAAAAACTGAGGAAAAGATAGCCAACTCAGTTAAGAAGGGGGATTAAACCTTTTATAGGTATATCAGGGAGTGTAGAAAGACAAAGGGAGGGATAGTGAGCTGAATAAAATGGATGGTGGGTGGGCAGAGATGCAAAGTGAAAAAGCAGGGATACTGAATGAATACTTCTGTTCAGTATTCACAAAAAAAGGAGGTGGAGGATGTGCTTAATGCAATTAACAGAAGCACTCTGGATAGGGGGGTCGATCCAAGTCATTTTACAAAAGAAACGGCTCTGAAAGAACTCCTAAAACAGAAGGTGGACAAAGCAATGAGGCAAGATAGGGAGGGGGATGGGATCTCTACAAAGCAAGGCATGATGGGGATAGAAGCAGTAGTGAGTGGGATCAGGGGAGCAGCAGAAATGGAGCAAGAGGGAGGGAGAGGTACCTCAGCGGTGTCACATCAGGATAAGGATAAAAAGGCCAGTAAGGTGGAGGGGGTGAATGATGCTATCTCCACCAAAAGGGTGTGGTTAGCCCTTAAGGGTCTAAAGAAAGATAAATCTCCTGGGCCGGATGGCATTCATCCGACAGTACCTTGGGCATTGACGGACATACTGGTTGCGCCCCTGGCGGTGATCTTCAACAGGTTGCTTGAGACAGGGAGGGTACCTAGGGATTGGCGAGAGGCACATGTGGTGCCTATCCATAAAGGGGGGTCAAGGGATGTACCAGGTAACTATAGACCAATCAGTTTGACATCGGGGGTGGGAAAATTAATGGAGAGTATACTAAAGGAATGATTGGGGGTGTACTTGTAGGAGGTGGGAGGTCTGGATAGTCAGCAACATGGGTTTGTGCCAGGTAGATTTTGTCAAACCAATCTTGTGGAGTTCTACAAATGGGTAACATTAGAACTGGACAGGGGAAAGCCTGTGGATGTATTATTCTTGGACTTCAGCAAGGCATTCGACTCTGTCCCCCACAATGGTCTGGTGGAGAAACTGACGGGGTTCGGAGTAGGCCCTTTGATGGTCAGATGGATTAAAAACTGGATATCAAGCCGCACTCGTAGAGTAGTGGTCGGTGGGGAGCTCTTGAACCCTAGAGAGGTCGGTAGTGGGGTACCGCAGGGCTCGGTCCTGGGTCCAATCATGTTTAATACATACATTTTGGACATCAGGGAGGGTATAGGGTGTGAAATTAGTCTTTGCTGATGACTCCAAGATGGGAGCATTACTTGAGGGGGAAGAGGGGAGGTTGGCCCTGCAATGGGACCTAGACACCAAGGAAAGGTGGGCTCGCACATGGAAATTAAATCTCAAAATCACCTAGTGCAAGGTGTTACATCTGGGTGGGGAAACCCTTAACACAGGTACACCCTGGGAGGGGAGGCACTGGAGGTCTCAACAAGGGAAAAAGACCTAGGGGTCATGGTGGATTCATGTATGAATAACTCCGAGCAGTGCAGAAGAGCAGCTAGCAAAGCAAACAGGATGTTGGGATGCATCGTAAGGGGGATCACCTCTAGGAGAAGGGAAGTGACTCTGCCGCTGTACAATGGATTGGTTGGACCACACCTTGAGTACGGTATACAGTACTGGAGACCACACTTGAAGAGGGACATACAGCTCCTGGAGAAGATACAGAGGAGGGCAACTAAGATGATACGAGGACTAGGGGATTTGACCTATGAGGACAGACTTGAGGAGCTCTGCCTGTTTTTATGGGAGGAGAGGAGAGACAGGGGGGACATGATTGAGGTCTTCAAGTACTTCAAGTGATAACTAGGATAAACACGGAGGGGTCTTGAGATTAAAGCAGGGAGGTATCACATAAGGGCATGGTTTGAAGTTGGAAGGTGGAAGGGTGAGAGGGAAAAGAGGAGGAGGTTTTTCACTGAGAAGGTGGTGAAACCTTGGAATGTGCTGCCTGGTGAGCTGGTTCAGAGATCCACAGTGGAGGGCTTCAAGAGGATGGGACAGACACAGAAAGCGGATGTATCAGATGATGGCCTGGCCCGGGGGGGGGGGTCGATGATATGGGTTTCTGGAACACAAGGGGGGAGGGCCTTGGTACCTAACTAGGGATCTGAGGTTCGAGCAGACTCGATAGACTGTAACGCTGAATCGGCTGGCAATTAGTATGTTAATAAGATGGAATTCAACTCAGAATTCTAAAAGAATGAAGCAGAGAACTAGTGACACCACTGACTACCCTTTTTAACAAATCATGAGAGGATGGTGTAGTAACTGAGGACTGAAGGAAGGCAGATGTGATTCCCCTTCACAAAAGTGGTACCAAGACAGAGGCAGGAAACTACAGACCTGTCAGTTTTACCTCTGTGGTAGGGAAAGTGATGGAATAATTTCTGAAGGAAAGAATTGTTGAGTACCTAGAGGACAGTGGGGCACAGGAACCAAGGCAGCATGTGTTCACACCAGGAAGTTCATATCAGACAAATCTAATTGATTTATTTCACTGGGTGACCAAAGTAGTAGACCAGTGAGTGGCTGTTGACATGGCCTACATAGACTTTAGCAAGCTATTTGACACAGTCACACACACAAAAGATTAATAGTCAAATTCACAAGCCTGGGAGTGGGTCCCAGGGTGGTAGCCTGGGTAAAACATTGGCTGGACAACAGGACACAGAAATTAATTGTAAATAGAGTCCAGTCTGAAGAAAGAGGGGTTATTAGTGGGGTACCGCAGGGTTCAGAAATGGGTCCAGTCCTTTTTAATGTCTTTATAAGTGACATTGCAGAGGGACTGGAAGGAAAAGTATGCCTCTTTGCAGATGACACAAAGGTCTGCAGCAGGGTTGATACACAAGGAGGTGTGGAAAAGATCAGAAGGGACTTGGCAAAGTTGGAGGAATGGTCAGAAGTATGGCAGCTAGGATTCAATGCAAAGAAGTGCAAAATAATGCACCTCGGAAAGAACAACCCAGGGGAAGATTACACAATGTGTGTGGGGGGGGGGTTGTAGTAATAACAACAAAATGGAAAGAGGCCTGGGGTAATCATATCAGGTGACCTTAAGGTTGGCAAGCAGTGTGAGAAAGCGGGAGGGAGGGCTGGGGTGATACTGAGATGTTTAGGGAGATGCATCACCAGCAGAAAACAGGAAGTTGTTATCCCCCTGTACAGACAGTTGGTGAGACCCCATCTTGAGTACTGCATCAAGGTCTGGAGACCCCATCTCTGCAAGGACATAGATAAGATGGAGGCAGTTCAGAAGAGGGCGACTAAAATGGTGAAGGGTCTGCAAGAGAAGCCAGACAAGGAGAGAATAACGGAGCTTAATATGTATACCCTTGAGGAAAGGAGGGAGAGGGAGGACATGATAGAAACTTTTAAGTACCTCAGTGGAATCAACAAAGTCCAAGCGGGTAGCAACCTTCAGAAAAAGAGATGTGCAAGAACAAGGGGGCATAATTAGAAGATTGGAGGAGGGTGGCTTTAGAGACAGTGTCAGGCCATTGGTTGGTTAATGGCTGGGAGGAATAGGCAAACAAAATGCAATGGCTGAGGGGCATGGTGAGGAAGTATTTTTTTTCACAGAGAAGGTGGTGGATTCATGGAACAGCCTTCATAAGGAGGCTGTGGGGTCTAAAATTGTGGGAGAATTCACGAATGCATGGGACAGACATAAGGCAATTTTTGTGGGGGGTAGGAAGAAATAGACTGTTGGTTAAATAGGATCTGCAGCTTATCCTCTAGGTAGGGAAATGGGCAGACTAGGTGGGCTAAGCAGTTCTTATCTGCCATCAAAGTCTATGTTTCTATGTTGAAACATTTAAGAAAAATAAATAAATCAACGATGCTGGACTGGCACTGAGAAAGCAGAATTACCCACACTCAGTTTTAAGCACCTATGAAAGGCAAACCATTGTAATCAACCACTCGCTGAAGTCCACAGTCCCGCTTTCTCAATCTGTACATGCACTTGTCTATGGCATAATGTCTCAGAATGCCACTTTACTTCCGTCGTCTTGGCATTGCTTCCACACTGCTCTGAATATGTGCTGAACCTCCTGTATATGCCTGACTTCCAGAGCATGTGTTCCCCAGTGAATGATGTTGTGTGGTTCCCCACCACCTTCTATACACAACGATCAGTATGCTGCTGCACCCTATCTGCTGTCATGTCAGGCATGCACTCTACCCAGATGCTGCTTGTCATGTCCCCCATTCACCACTACCATATGATCCCCTTTACTATAGAGTCCTCCGGAATTATGACTGACTCCTTTATGGGCTCTCTCTCTTTCTGCGTGCTCTTTTCACTGCCTCAAAAATGCTCCTTTTCCCCTAGCCCCCCACCTATTCCCCCCTTCTGCCTCCTCCGGTCTGTGTCCTGACTTCTCCCCCTTGCCAACGATGGGTGGTGCATCGGCTTCACTTACTAAACCAACACGGATTGATGGCGAAGTGCGAGGTGTGGCGTACAGTGCTTAAACCAATAGTGACACCGGGACAGTGGAACATAGATATATCGACCACTGTGGATAATTTCCCAGTACTCATTCCCAGCAGAATTGTGTTTCATAGTACAAACAAATAGGCCACTAAGGAACACAGATATGTCTGACAGTGTGACTGGCAATCTGATGCCAAAGACACAGTTATGTGCTCAATTCATGGTGCTTTGCAGTGCTGTCAAACTCCTACATTTAGCTTGATGACCCAATAGTCTGTGTGATGGTGCTGTACTCAAACACAAACTGGAGCACATTATCAAGGGTGCGCAGGTGAGAATAGCCCATGATTGAGACTCAGTGAGAGTCATAATGAGTGCAGTCAACTGACAGCAACTGATGCATTTATACACAATGGGACTGTTGAACTACCAAATGACCCCCCAACACACACACACACACACACACACACACACACACACACAAAGCTGAAGAATAGAAAATAAGTATAATTATGTTGTAGCAAGGTGAATACCATGGTGAGAAAAACAAATATCAGTGTCTGTTTTTTTTTTTTAATTTTGGTTGGACAGTAAAAGCACTCGGAGTGGACGCGCACCACAAAGTGTGACACAGGATACATAGCACAAGAGGAAAACTGGAACCAGCACACGTGGAATGATGACACAAACAAACATAGAAAAATGGATATTCGTGGCAGACAAAGACTGCTACGCCATTCCCGTCTGCCAGCGGGCCCTATACAGGTAAGCATCTGCTCACCCTAAGTGATCCATGGCTCGTCATCACTTACGTCAGCCCAGTCGGAGTCATGGATTACAGGTATACATCCCTGTTTCAATGAAGCAGCCACTCCTGGTTTCCTCCTCACTGTTCTTCACCTCTCAGCTTCACTGAGAGTCCTCTGGTGGACACAGGCTCTCTGGGTGGCTGTTCTGGTGTCCCGGGCAGTCAAGGAGTCACCCAAGAGCATCAATCTCACTGCCTCATTATCCCTGTTACCACTCGCTATCTGTGTGTCCCCTCCATCCCCCTACATTAGCCTGCTTTTCTCCTCCACCCTCCCTCCTGCCTGAACCATGTCCATCACCCAGGTTCGAACCCATATCTCCATTTGTCCTGACCTCCTTGGTTCCATTACATCCTGCAGGAGCACTGTGGATGATGACAGTTTGTACCGCCGGACCAAGGCCCCACACCCCGTCCCATCTATACAGCTTCCTCCTCACTGAGCCACCACCCGGAGTCTCCTTTCTTTTGCCAGTGATGCTTAGGGGCAACCCAGTATCTCCTACTGGAGCATTGGCCTCCACTGCCACCAGCTCATTTCCCCTCCATCTTGACCAATGCCACCCTTTTTCTCGCTTTACTTGTGTCTCCTCCATGTGCCCCCCCCAAAAAATTACTTTCTTGTTTGGGGGAAATTTCAAAGCTCCCAAGAGAAGTTCCCCCATGTCTCCCAGATTATGTGCCCCGGAACCATCCTCTGAGGGAGTGTCTCCTTTCCCCCTTGCTCCTGCTCATTCCTCCAATAGTTTCTATCAGTTGCTTCCTTCCCCTGTCAGTGTGACGAGGGGTGCATAACTGTTTTCATGCTGGATACCCAGGCTTGTCCTTCCCATGTTTGTTATGCCCACATCTGAATATAGGCCCACAATATCAAGCTTCTTCCTTCTTTTTCCTGAACCTACTGTCTTCCACCACTCCTGAGCCGTATTTGCCTCAATGCATCCCGATCTCCTTGATGTGTCCCTCTGCTGTGTTACTTCACCTGTCTGGTATGTACCTGCACAACTGTAATAGTTCCCTGTCTTAACATCAGTGATATCTCATTATCATTTGCACCCTCTCATCCGCCGCTCACCTGTTATACCAACGGGTGTAGTGGGTTTACACGACTGAAGAAACTTAGCACGCCAACCAATGCCCACTCCCCCTTCGAGGCTCCCCATAGACACCTCTGGTCACTTTGCTAGTGCTGTGGAAACATCCACCTGCCATAGTTGCTCACCTCCTATTGGATGAAAGTTGTACTAGTCTCGCAACAACAATTCCCACTTGTACGTCATTTCACCTCCCATTGTCTCTCATCACCCACCCCAACGGCCACGGTTGCATGCTAAGCCAGTTTCTCCCCTCACTATTGACTAATTGTGTGTCAACCATTGAAGTTGACGTTATCGTGCTACTCAGCAAGAGGGGGTATCAGTAGTATAACAGTGTGAACCAAACCATTGCTGATTGACCGGGAACATACAATATTGTGTTTATACTTATGGTATTAATTTGAGGTTTTGAAAAAATGAGTCGCAACTATCACCTTAGTTATTACTTGCCCATTTGTCAACTTCTTGCAGTCATCCCCCAAGCAACCAACCCCCCAAAAAAAATATTAACCAGGCATGGCCAAGATGATTCAAACAGCAGCTGATCCACAACTATCAGTGCTTATGTAACCCCCAGGTGGTGCTATCCCAAGATATCTTAGGGCCAGCAGGCTCAGTTCCGGTGGTCAGTGGAGCAGCCAGACCACACTTGCCTTCAATAGAACTGATGACAGGGAGCTACCCTGATTTAGTACTCATGACTCCTGTAGAAGGATCCCTCTCACACCACTTGCAGGACACAGGCCTGTGATCCAAACACTTCTCCACACATTTATATGTAGGACAGAGAGGTACCATACCAGCCAGCTGCTTTAAACTCCAGAATTTTTTCACTGCACGAACCGGGTAATGCAACGCAGCTTCACTTTTGCTGATAGACCAAGGGCCATTGAAGTAGATTCTCCAGTCCTCTACAGGGTGAGCCTGGTAGGTAGCTGTCACGTATACAGTCTTCTCTGCCTGCATGCCACAGCGGAGCTTGTCCAGCTCCTTCTGGTGATACTGTTGCCCGACTTCTTGGCCTTCCACATGCGCTTCCCGCGTGAAGGCTCTACAGCGCAGGAGCCCTGAACTCCTTCTCTCCTCACAGCCACGACGACTCTGTTCCCTCAGCCGTTAAGCAGGAGGTCCTCATTCAGGTGTGACACAATGCTATTGGAGGGCTTCCGCAGCCAATCCCCTCTACCTCCTTCTATTGGTGCAAAAAAGGAGCCACCTTCTGGACTTCAGTTCCCAGGTCACGAGCCATACCTCCCATTGGCAGCCGGCTCCCAAAAGAGTCCCAGCCCTAATTGGCTGCACAATGCTCCATTTTAAGCACCCCTGGATGCTCATTGGACCCCATAGACATGACGGGTCCAAAATGGAGGGCCAAAATGCACAAAGTCACCGCTGCAAGGGAAAACAGTTTAGACAAACTACATTCTTTAATACTCAGTCAACATATATTACATAAATACCACAGCCCAACAAGGGGCCCGCTTTGCCTACTTAGCAATGGCAAAATAGAGCACCTACCACGTGGCTCAGGCGGGACTCGAGCAAGAGAACCCACAGTACCCTCCCTTCTTAGTAAACTGACTGGGTCAGCAAGCTGGCAGTTCTTAAAGAGACCACTAGAGGCATTCTAGTAAACACCCATTTATAAGGGGGTTACACTTAGGAAAATGAGAATATGCAGCAAGCAGCAGCAATGGTTTCATTTTTGAATCTCATTCTCACCATGCTGTCTCAGAGGTGGTAGAACATGTTGAAATGCATTGCCTGTAAACAAAGGAGATAAGTGAGGCACCACTATTCAGTGCATCTTTACATTGCACAGATAGTTGAATTTAGGTAATGTTGTTCACAAACTGGTGTGGAAATTTTTCATGTTACTGTGCCCCCCACCATCAAAAAAAATTAAGTATACAGTAATACAAATTCTCCACACAACAAATTAACGGTGATCTAGTGCAACCACCCTCACACCACCTCACAACACTTACTACAACAGAACCCTAAAGGAGGTGCAGGCTGCATATCATCCTCTCACCACCACCACGAGCTGACGACTGTCTGTCAGTGACTGAGAATGTACACTTCATTAACCATATAGTGAACTTCAACAGTACACATGCACAGCGCAGTCTCCAAACAGAGGTGTTGGTGATAGGGGCAATGTGTCAAGGTGATGGCATGGGGTTTTATGGAAGGTGGTGGGTACATCGTGCATGATAGCAGGTGGATCAGTCAAGTAGACCACCAAGCATGTGCTTTTTTTGGGGGTTATATATGGCGCATGAACTGGCAGCCTTGGACGAAGGGGAGGGTGATCTCAAAGAAGTAAAAGTCAGCTTCATGGAAAGGGAAGATGGATTTATTATAAATATCTGCATCACAAACATCAGCATGGAGCAAAACACTACACTGTGGTTGGAGACACCGGACATTGAGACGAGTGATTGTGTATCAGTATTAGTAAGCACTAAATCAGGGAGCTGAAATGTGGGATTCATTACATCAAGGAAAAAATTAAGACTCTGAGGAGGGAGATAGCATACACACAAAATTATTAAGTGCTGCATTAGGGAACATGACATAGGAGTGCATTACAAACTGACAGACAGTCGTCAGCTCGTGGTGGTGGTGAGAGGATGATATGCAGCCTGCACCTCCTTTAGGGTTCTGTTGTAGTAAGTGTTGTGAGGTGGTGTGAGGGTGGTTGCACTAGGTATCCATCTTTCGGATGAGACGTTAAACCGAGGTCCCATCTGCCTGGATTGGTGGTAGTTCAGGTGGATGTTAGAGATCCCATGGCACTTATCGAAAAGAGTACGGAATTTCCCCGTTGTCCTGGCCAAATTTCCCTCATTCACTAAAAAAAAAAAAATACCACCAACAGCTTAATCTGGTTCAAGGTCAGTTGGCATTCATCTGTATCCCTTCCCCCAGGTCGTGCCTGAAAATAGGCAGGATTTATCTAGTGCACTTACCCGGTCAACAAAAACTAAATAAATAAAATAAATAAACAAAAAGTATAAGGGGAAGAGTACACAATGGGGGGTGAGATACTAACAACAAAAATGGAGGGACCTGGGGGTAGTCATATCAGATGACCTAAAGATGGGCAAGCAATGTGAGAGGGCAGCAAGGAGGGCTGGGGGGATACTGGGATGCATAGGGAGAGGCATCACCAGTAGAAAACAGGAAGTTATTATCCCTCTGTACAGACAGCTGGTGAGACCCCATCTGGAGTACTGTGTGCAGTTCTGGACACCCAATCTCTGCAAAGACATAGACAGGATGGAAGCTGTCCAGAGGAGGGCAACTAAAATGGTGCAGGGTCTGCACTGGAAGACATATGAAGAGACTTAAGGAGCTTAATATGTATAGCCTCAAGGAAAGGAGGGAGAGGGGGGACATGATAGAAACTTTCAAGTACCTCAAGGGAATCAACAAAGTCCAAGAGGGTAGCATCTTTCAAAAAAAGAGGTGTGCAAGAACAAGAGGGCACAATTCAAAGATAGAGGGGGGCCGGCTCAGAGGTAATTTAAGGAAGCATTTGTTCACAGAGAGGGTTGTGGATGCATGGAACAGCCTTCCGGAGGAGGTTGTGGAGTCAAAATCAGTGGTGGAATTCAAGCATGCATGGGATAGTCATAAGGCAGTTCTGGGGGGTGGGGGTAGGAAGAAGTAGGCTGCTGGTTAACTAGGATCTGCAGCTTATCCAGTAGGTAGGTAAATGGGCAGACTGGGTGGGCCGAGCGGTCCTTATCTGCCGTCAAATTCTATGTTTCTATGTTTCTATGTTTATAAATGGGCTGTGTTACAAGGCAATGTTACAACAAATATGTGTCTCATCATCAGTGCACTTGTAGATACCTAAAGCTCATGGGGTGCTCACTGACACACTGATAACTAATAAACACGATGTGTGAAAAGTGCAGCAGGCTACAGTACAACAGAAATGATAGATAAAGCTATACATAATAGGTTTCTTTGTGCATTAGATAATTTGTAATTAACAATTTTCTAGCCATTCTGAGGTGAAATTGCAGGACTTCAGGGAAGCTTGTGGCAGGATGAAACTAGCTGTCATGCACAAGGAGAATGGGACAGAAATGGGGAAGACAATGTAAAGGGACTGTAGGAGGAAAGAAGTAGGATCCAATAACTGACCATGGCTGCACACCTCCCCCACTTGCTTTAGACATTGTTAGAAGTGCAGGCAGAGCCATGGGCAGGTTCTTATCAAACCAAAGGCGGGGTCTCACACAGCAGAGAATGGCAAAGTTATATTTGCATTTTTTACAAAAGTACAAGGAAGAAAAACAAACAAATGGTTGTGTCTTGATGGATGAAATATGGAGCACCACAGAGCCTAAATTCAGAATGGTGAGTGAGATTACAGATTCTTGGAAAAATCTGACAGTGCAGCTTTAATGTCCCTGTTAAACTCTTATGCTGTCATCATAATGCATTTGTGTTCTACTACTGAACTCTGTGGTTGAAAGCAGAGCTGTATGTTTGGTTTTACTGTATGTAACCCACCCCTTCGGGTTGGGTTTACCAATTTCCCTGTCCCCGGTTCCTTTGGCCTATATTAATTAATGAATATGCATGGCCTCCACGCAGCGGTGGGGTCTCCACAGATCAGAGGTCGCTGCTGGTGGCTGGTAATATATAGGGGCTTCTGACACCACTGAGGGTTTTTTCCTGCATCTTGGAAATTTCAGTAGAGGAGTTGTGAGGCAAGGATGATTGATTGCTCTCGCCTTACAAGCCTGGGTAGTTGGGTATTCAGCAGAGTGTGGTGGTGGTGGTGGTCTGACCTGGGGTGGCCATTGGCCTTGGCCTCTTCTGCTTTGCGTGAAGCAGCAGTAGTCCTGTGTTATACCCTAGTGGGGTCAGAGTCAGATTTGAAAAGAAAGAAAGTACATCAGCCAGTTGGTGAGGGGTAGCTGCAAACCTGAAGCCCCGGAGAGAGAAGGATACTAACATACTAAAATGCCAGCAGAATAGGCCTAATGGTCTTTTGTGTCTGCTCGTTTGGTCAGTCCCCACCCTGGGCGCTGACCTTGCTGCCCCCCTCACCTTCTCTGGCTTCTCCCTTCCCAGTTCCAGAAATTCTCACTGCACTGGATTTTGCTTCCAGAACCCTTCCCTGTACCTGTCCCACCCCTCTTGAACCCCTCCACCATCTCTGCCTCCACCAGCCCCTGGGCAGCACATTCCATGCTCCACCACGCCTCAGTGAAGTAGCACCCTCCTTTCTCCCTGAATCTTCCCTCCAGCTTCCACCCATGCCCGCTTAGTTGCCCCTCCTCCTTCCTTCAAGCACCCTGACTGCTCCTCCCCTATTTACCCCCTTCATGTGCATGAAGACCTCTATCATGTCCCTCCGGTCCCTTCTCTCTTCCAATGTGTACACATTTAGCTCTTCGAGCCTCTCCCCATAGGTCCTGTCCCCTAAGCCCCAAATCATTTTGGTTGCCCTCCTCTGGACCCTCTCCAGGAGTTTAATGTCCCTCTTTATTGTGGCCTCCAAAACTGCATGCAGTACTCGAGGTGTGGCCTCACCAAGCAATTATACAGAGGGAGCATCACTTCCCTCATTCTGGAGGTGATCCCCCTAGTGATGCATCCCAGCATCTTATTGGCCTTGGCTGCTGCCCTCCTACATGTCTTTGAGTTGTTCATCTTGACATCCACCAACACACCCAGGTCTCTCTCAGCCATCGAGACTTGTAGCATTTCCCCCCCCAGGGAGTACACTTGACCCAGGTTTCTGGCCCCCAGGTGCAGTACCTTGCATTTTCCTGCACTGAACCTCAGCTTCCACTTTCTAGACCATCTTTCTGGAGCCTCCAGGTCCCACTGTAGGGCCACCCTCCCCTCCTTCCCATCCACCACTGCCCCCAGTTTTGAGTCATCTGCAAAGAGACTCACCTCACTCCTGGTATCTGTCCTTATGTCAGAGACGTAGGCGTTGAACAGGAGGGGCCAAAGGACTGATCCCTGTGGGACCCCACTAATGACCCTCCTTGGGGATGAGACTATCCCACCAACTATGACCCTCTGGATCCAGTTCTGGAGCCAATTGTCTATCCATCTGATCATCTGGTTCCCCACCCACATTTCTACCAGTTTATCCAACAGGCCCTCATGAGGAACAGAGTCAAATGCCTTGCTGAAGTCTAGAAAGAGAATGTCCACTGGTCTACCCAGGTCCAAGGCACTTGTCACCCAGTCATAGAACTCCACAAGGTTTGTCTGACATGATTTCCCTGGGACAAATCCATGCTGTCTATCGTCCAGGCACCCTGACTTTTACAGGTCTCCCCCAGCCTCTCCTTGACAATGCCATCCATCACCTTGCCGACCACCGATGTCAGACTGACAGGCCTGTATTTTTCTGCCACCTCCCTTGATCCATCCTTGTAGATAGGCACTATATGCGCCACCTTCCAGTCCTGGGGCACCCACCCTGTCCTCAGAGAGATGGTAAAAAATTCCGCCAGGGGGTTCTCCAGGACATCCGCAAGTTCCTTCAGCATTCTGGGATGTAATTTATCCAGCCCTGGTGCTTTCTCCATCTTAAGGGACCTGAGGACTTCCCTCACTCTCTCTGCTTTGATTTCCACCTCCACTACCTCTTCTTCCTGCCTGGATAGCTGGATGGTGATGGAGTACACCTGTGCAGCAAGGAGATGGGTGAGCATGTCCAGTGGGCTCATGATCCCAATCCTGAGTTTCATGAGGGGAGAGCTGGTGGAGGAAGGAGCACAGATTGGAGCCCTTATTGCAATGGCTCCCTTTCAGCAGCCACCTTGCACATTCATGCAGGAAGCTTAGGAGTCTGCTTGCATGTTAAGTAAGCAAGCTTGTAGCCTGAGTGGAAGGACTTTTGCTGCTGCCTAGTAATAAGAGACACCCGGCTCCTCAGAAGTTGGAGCGCTGACCAGTTGTGATTCCAGTTTGTGGCCACCCAGCCCAAGAAAATAATTTTGGAGGTGGGAGGCAGCTCAACCATGGAAGTCCACTGTTTGACTCAATGGAGGACTCCCAGGTCTGGAGGAGAATGCACTGTGTAAATAATTGTAATTGTGGTGTCCATTAATTAAAGTATGGGATCCCCTGTTTTATGTTTTAAACAGGAGTGGACATTTATTTATCTCAACTGGTTGCTGCTTAACCCGTACATTCCCTTAGAGCCTAGCACCCAAGATGGCACCCTGCTGGTACAGAAGAACCCAGTAAAGCAGCTAGCCTTGGTAAAAGCCGAACTAAGGATTATGGAATGTGATTTCTGCTGCTGTGACCCCCCCCCAAGTAACATCAGGCATACCCCTAGACCTGGTGATGGGGGTGCTTACAAACATGGGGGCTAATTTGGGATCTCCTTTTGGGGTGCCTGCTGACTGGACTTTGGTGTTTATGGGTGCTGGGCATGAAGGGTTGAACTGCAGTGGTTTTTCACTGTTGGATCAAAGAAAGCAGTAATATTGTACAGGTTGAAGAATTTCATGACTTTCAGTGCACTGTGGTGCCATGGAGTCTGAGAGGGTGCAGGCTGCTGGATAGTGTATGTGAGTCATATGCAAATGACTCTAGGGGGTGCTTGCTTATTGGACATTGAACTCACTGTTGGCATGTTCTGTGATCTGGTGGAGGGGTGAGCATGGTGAGATTGTTACAGCTGGAGGGGGAAGCTTGAATATGCCGCACAGAACTCATCTGCTGAGAGACTCATTTTCTACCTGGTCAGCACAAAGGGCAAGAATTCAACTGTTTCCTGCTTAACCCATAAGTTCCCTTACAGCCTAGCTCCTAAGGTGTTGCCCTTCTGACACAGAAGAACTCAGTAATGCAGCCAGCCTTGGTTAAAGATGAACTAAGGATCATGGAATTTGGCTTTTGCTGTTGTAACCCCCCCCCCCCAAATAACATAAGGCATAACCCTAGACCTGGTGAAAGGGGGCCTACAAACATGGGGACTCATCTGGGATCTTTTTTGGGGGTGCCTGCTGCCTGGACTTTGGAATTTATGGGTGCTGGTCATGAAGTGGTGGACTGTGGTGGTTTTGCACTATTGAATTGAAGAAACCAGTAATATGGCACAGGGTGATAAAATGTTGTGCCTTTTGGTGCACTGTGGTGATATGGAGTCAGAGGGTGCAGACTGCTGGATAGTATATGTGGGCTGTATGCAAATTGCTCTGGGGGTGCTTGCTTATTGGATAACAAACTGGCTGTTGACATGTTTTGTGATCTGGTGAAGGTGTGAGCCTGTTGAGACTGTTACAGCTGGAGGGGAAACTTGAGTGTGCTGCGCTGAACTCATCTGTCGAGAGACTCATTTTCTACCTGGTCAGCAAAAAGGATGAGAATTGCTACTGTTCCTGATGTCTCTGAAGTTACTGTGCCATCGGCTATGTTTTAGCGGCTGTGGAGTATAGTGAATTCTTCAGCCTCAAAATCTACCCTGTGTAGTTCCGAGGGGGGGGTGGCATTTATACTGGTCTGCTCTAGCTGTCAACAGAGGACCCCTGAAGCTGCTGACCCAAAATTTTACTCATGGTTAAGTAGACTGGGGGATCTGTCACCTCCCCATAATCAGCACTGGAGATCTGGGACAAGCTAGGGACTGTAACTGCAACTATCGCTGGCCTAGAAGCTCATCCCTCATCAACTGTGAAGCCCAAAATGGAGAAGCACACAACTGAAATTGAGAGGCCCAGTGATATCACTCCACTGAAAAGTGAAGCACCTGATGTGAACCCTCCACCCACCGGCCATAGATGTGGTCATGGGCATAGTGTCCAGATGAAATTTCTGACTCCAAAGGACTTTTCGGAGCCTGACCAGCCTTTGCTTTCTGTGCCCCTTGAACCTCCTGGTGCAGCTGCTGAAGCAAGAGAGAAGCCAACTGAAGAACTGGAATAATCCAACAGTCCCTTGTCCATGCCAGAGAAGCATGGTTCAGTTTTAAGTGGTTTGCTGTTGTTCTAGGAAGCAAGTCATGTCAGTGATGGTGACCTAGATAGGGACATCCCATCTCAGCATGAGTCCCTGTATGCTATGCCTTTGAATGATCAGCCCGGCTTAGCAGACAAGTGCCGATGGAGGAGAGAACTTTATGAGGGCATAACAAATGGAGATCCACAGGTGAGGAGGTCTTGGGAAGGTGTGTGGCTACAGGACAGGCAGGCCCCTAGTGCCTTTGTTAGACAACTTCCAGAATGGAACCAAGCAGAATGCATAATCTACAAGAAGATCCGGCAAGATTACCCACAATTTTTTTTTTTTTATAGCTTATCTAAGAAGGGCGTCTTAAAGAAATAAATATTTACTTACTTTTACTTACTTACTTACTAATTTATTTATGCCTACCTTCCTGAAAGATGGTGGGCTATTATGGAAGAAAATCAACAGGACTGGGTCTATTGGGGTACCTTAGATAAGCTATAAAAAAAAAAAAAAACAGTCTAGGCCCCAATAGTATCCACTATGCTCTCCAACAAATTCAGAATATCGAGAAGAGCAAGTTTTGTCAAATACACCTGGGAGGGGCTTACCTTGTTCAAAACATGTTCCCTGATCCAGGATCTGCTGGGAAAAAGGATCAAGATCTGTGTGGATGCTGTAGACTCATTTGGTCAAGCTACCACTAAATCTCCACCTCTATACTATTTTTCTCTACACTGAGGACTCTATGGTTTCACAGTTTTGTCTTCCCCAGAAGAAGAAGAGCCTTGAAAGGACTTGAACTGTGACAGTCTGGTTGCGATCAATGGATGAGATAAGTCCTTTTTTTATATACCCTATTTTGTTAGACTGTGGTCGCGGACACTTTCAAACGGTTAATATTTAAATTACATGCTGATACATTTTGACTGAGTTCAAGCCACAGTATTAGTATCAGCTACAACTTGGACTCTTCCCCCGGTGCTGTTTTAAGGGGGAGGGGAAGACTTGTTTAGCATCAAGGTAAATGTTGTAACAATGTTCTATTTTCCAGCGTTAAATAATTATTGTGTGCCTGTTCATAAATTTGAAAAACAAGGGGAGATTGTGTATGAAAATGGTTAGTGGGTGCAGCAGCTTTAGGCAGTTTTGGCAGCAGCTTTTTCTTATCGGGGCATTTAGATAGTGTAGGACTGGGATACCATCTCTGAGGTGCTATCATAGTGCCATAGTATCACAGGTGATGGATCCCCAACAGGTTGGGTTGGGGATGCCCATTCTAGGTCCCAAGGTGGTTAAGAAAGTAGGAATACACCGTTTCTGTGATGTCCTAGTGGACCATGCATTCCGGTGATCTGTGGGGAAGTGTGCATTCCCCAAGGTAGTATGGGGCCTTGGTAGCTGGGTGGTTGGTGAGCACTTAAGGGGGGGAAGATATAACCCACCCCTGCGGGTTAGGTTTACTAATTTCCCTCTCCCCAGTTCCTTTGTCCTTTATTAATTAATACGTATGGACTGTGCCCATCGATGGAATCTCTGTGTATCAGAGGTTGTTGCTAGTGGTCAGTGAAATATAGGAGGCTTTTTGTACCATTGAAGTTTTCTTTCCTGCACTGTGGGGGTTTCAGTGGTGGAGTTGCTGGGCAGGAGCAATTGCCTGCCCTTGTCACAGGAAGGCTGGGAAGTTTGGTGGTCAGCAGAGTGTGGCGGTGGTCTGATATGGGGGAGGTCATTGGATTTGGCTTCTTTGGTTCCTTGTGAAGTAGTGGTACACCTGTATTATCCCCTGACCAGGTCAGAGTTGGATTTGAAATGAAAGAAAGTATATCAGCCAGTTGGTGGGGGGTAGCCATGAACCTGCAGTCCCAGAGAGTGAAGGAAAGCTGGATGGCGATGGAGTATGCCTGAATAACAAGGAGATGGGTGAGGATGTCCAGTGTGGATTGTGATCCTAATCTTGAGTTTCATTAAGGGGAGAGTTGGTGGAGGAAGGAGCATGGATCAGAACCCTGATTACGAGGGTCTCCTTTCAGCGGCCACCTCACAGGTTCATGCAGGAAGTTTAGGAGCCTGCTCGCATGTTGAATAAGCAAGCATGTAGCCAGAGTGAAACACAGAAACATAGAACATAGAATATGATGGCAGATAAGGACCGCTTGGCCCACCTAGTCTGCCCATTTTCCTACCTAACAGATAAGCTGCAGATCCTAGTTAACCAACAGCTAACTTCCTCCTACCCCCCACTAGGACTGCCTTATGCCTGTCCCATGCATTCTTGAAGTCCCCCACTGTTCTTGACTCCATGACCTCCTCAGGTAGGCTGTTCCATGCATCCACAACCCTCTCAGTGAAAAAATACTTCCTCACATTACCTCTGAGCTGTCCCCCCTCTATCTTCAAATTGTGCCCCCTTGTTCTTGCACATCTCTTTTTCTGGAAGATGCTACCCTCTTGGACTTTGTTAATTCCCTTGAGGTACTTGAAAGTTTCTATTATGTCCCCTCTCTCCCTTCTTTCCTCAAGGGTATACATATTAAGCTCCTTTAGTCTTTCTTCATATGTCTTCTGGTCCAGACCCTGCACCATTTTGGTTGCCTTTCTCTGGACAGCCTCCACTCTATCTATGTCTTTGTGGAGATGGGGTCTCCAGAACTGCACACAGTACTCCAGATGGGGTCTCACCAACTGTCTGTACAGAGGGATAACAACTTCCTGTTTTCTACTATTGATGCCTCCTCCTGTGCATCCCAGTATCCCCCCAGCCTTCCTTACTGCCTTCTCACATTGCCTGCCCACCTTTAGGTCATCTGATATAATTACCCCCAGGTCCCTTTCTATTTTTACTGTTGTCAGTATCTCACCCCCATTGTGTATGCTTCCCTGGTTTTGTTTCTCATGTGCATTACCTTGCACTTTTTGCATTGAATCTGAGCTGCCATACATTTGACCATTCCTCCAACCTTGCCAAGTCCCTTCTCATCCTTTCCACTCCATCTTGTGTATCAACCCTGTTGCAGATCTTTGTGTCATCTGCAAAGAGACATACTTTTCCTTCCAGTTCCTCTGCAATGTCACTTATAAAGACATTAAAAAGGACTGGTCCCAGTACTGATCCCTGCAGTACCCCACTAGTAACCCTCCTTTCTTCACTGTGTACTCCATTTACTACTACCCTTTGCATCCTGTTGTCTAACCAATTTTTATCCAGGCTACCACCTTGGGACTCACTCAAGGCTGGCTATCTTGTGAATTAATCTTTTGTGTGGACTGTATCAAATGCCTTGCTAAAATCTAGGTAGGCCATGTCCACAGCCCCTCCCTGGTCTACTACTTTGGCCACCCAGTCAAAGAAATCTATTAGATTCATCTGACACAACCTTCCCATCGTGAATCCATGCTGCCTTGGGTCCTGTGCCCCACTGGCCTCTAGGTACTCAACAATTCTTTCCGTCAGAAGTGATTCCATCATTTTCCCTACCACTGAGGTCAAACTAACTGGTCTGTAGTTTCCTGTCTCTGTCCTGCTCCCACTTTTGTGAAGAGGAATCACATCTGCCCTCCTCCATTCCTCGGGTACCACCCCATCCTCCCATGATTTGTTAAAGAGAGTAGTCATCGGTGTCACTAGTTCTACCCTTAGTTCTTTTAGAATTCTTGGATGAAGCCCATCAGGCCCCATTGCTTTGTCCACCTTCAATTTTATTAGTTCTTTCAGAACCCTTTCTTCTGTAAATGGACTGGTATCGACCCCAGTCTTCAGAGTGTTTCTCTTGTTTGGTTTAGGTAACTCCCCCTCCTTTTCCTTTGTGAATACTGAGCAGAAATATTCATTCAGTATCCCTGCTTTTTCACTGTCACCCTCTACCCACATTCCCTCCCCTTTATCAAGCCTCAGTATCCCTCCTTTGGTCTTTCTTCACTCCCTAATGTACCTATAAAAGGTCTATCCCCTTTCTTAACAGAATTGGCTATCCTTTCCTCAGTTTGGGCCTTTGCTATTCTGACTGCCTTCCTAGCCTCTTTCTGCTTTAACTGATAAAGTTCTCTGTCCTGCTCCTTCTGTGTTTCCTTATATTTCCTGAATGCTGTCCTTTTCTCCTTAACCTTCCCTGACACCTCTTTTGAGAACCATAGCGTTTTTCCTTCATTGTGTTTTATTGATTTGCTTTACACAAAGGCTTGTTGCCTCTGTGATGGCTGTTTTGATCACTCCCCATTGTTCCTCCACCCCTCCTTCTTGCCTGTTTGCTAGTGCTTTTCTGAGGCACTCTCTCATTTTCCCAAAGTCAGCCCTCCTAAAGTCCAGTACTCTTGCTTTTGTATGGCTTGATTGTATGGCTATGTTTATCGTGAACCACACTGTTTGGTGGTCGCTTGTTCCCAGATGGCTACCCACTTCTAAATCTGAGATTCTTTCTCCATCCCCATTTGAGAGTACCAGGTCTAAGATTGCTCCCTCCTGAGTGGGTTCCAATACTAGCTGTCTGAAGAGTGGGAGGACTTTTGCTGCTGTCTAGTAATAGGAGTCATCCAGCTCCTCAGAAGTTGAAGCTGCTGCCCAGTTGTGATCACAGTTTATGGCCACCTGGCCCAGGGAACTAATATTGGAGGTGTGGGGGTCAGCTCAACCATGGAAATCCACCATTTGACTCCATGGAGGACTCCTGGGTCCGGGGGAAAATCTATTGTGTAAATAAGTTGTGGTGTTCATTAATTAAAGTATGGGATACTTCATTTCACATTTTAAACTGGAGTGGACATTTATTTATTTCAGCTGTTTGTTGCTTAACCTATAAGTTTCCTTGTAGCCTAGCACCCAAGGAAGTATCCTGCTGGCACAGAAGAACCCAGTAATGCAGCCAGCCTTGGTAAAAGATTAACTAAGGGTCGTGGAATGTGGTTTCTGTTGTTGTGAACCTCCTCCCTTAAGTAACATCAGGCATAGCCCTAGATCTGGGGATAAGGCTTAGATGTAAGTTTGGCTCTATAAGAGAATTAAACTGGCCAAAATAAACCAATTCAATTCTTCTGATCAAAACTGAACTTTGGACTGAAATTGTGGACATCAGTTAATTTTAGTTCACAGGCTCCCTCAAGCCAGATGACATGATTAAGTAGCCAGAGAAATGAATAAATGATTTGACTCCAAAACACCACCCACTACATGGTGTTACTAAACTGGGTCCCTCCCTAAGCTGGCCCATCAGCTCAGCAGTAGTGTTACCACTTCTGACACCAGAGACCCATGTTCAGGAACAACCTCAGGTTGTCGGCGGACGACTGGGGGGAGGTGGGAAGAGTGTCTGGAGGAACTCTTGCAACCTCTGAGGGGGAGGGCTTACTGTGGCAGTATAGACATGCCCCCATTTGCCTCACTGCTGCTGGAAGCATGGATGGAGAAGCATCTGCTCTGAAGTGGGCACTGGTAGGGGAGGGCACAATTAGGCACATGACAGTGGTGTGCTTCCACTCGTCATCTGTCTAGATTCCATCCTCATGCTGGCACACTCATGGGTGGGAGTTTCTGAGGGGGGATAAAATATATTGGACTTTAGCGGCTGCATGAAGCTGGATCCAGGTATGCCGGGACGATAGCCTGCCAAGACTGGCTGGTGACCCATGGTATGCTGGAGCACAGCCGATGACCTTGGGGGTAATTACCAGGTTATCCCCATCAAGGGGGCTGTCCAAGGTCTCAGGGATAAAAAGAAAATAAAAAAAAAAATAACTTGGTCCCTCACATTTCATGATGTTGCATGCATTTCAATGTCAGTCAAAAATAAAGATGATCACTGTTTACTAGGCAGGGCTGTCCCAAAATGTATTAGTTGAAAAAAAAAAGACAAAAAAATGCAAAAGAATTATCTTTAACAGTGAGAAGAGGTCAGTGTTGGAGAATGGGACAAGGAACATTAATCATTGGATTTGAAGGAGTGGAACCAAACAGTATGGGCACTGGAGGCCTAAAACAGAGGTGGGACTAAGAAGTCTTGGCATCTATTTTTGAGCCAGCCTCTTCAGATGTTTTTCTGTTGCTAGTCACAGCTGGAATATGCCAGTGCAATACCAGGTCAGTGAGCAGTCTGTGTGAGTCATTTTTATGTGGGCAGTGGTGTGCCTGGGCAAAAATCTTAACAATAATTTTCCTAGGCATTTTATTATAGGGGTGCGGGTTGTACGGGTACTTCAATGTTAAACCCCAATATGTGCACTTTAATAATTTTGCAGCAGTTGAACAGATTTGCATGGAATTTTGCATATTTGCATGTGTGGTCACACTTGGTATATCTCTGGATGTACCAAGGTTCATGCTGGTCGGAAGTGCAGGTTCTGAGATATGGTAAAAAGTGAATTCTTCTGGATTTTTTCCCATGGATTTGAATGGGATTTATGTCAATTTAGCTAGCACCCAGATGGTTTGGAATTTTGGTCTGAAATTTCTTAGGTAGAAAGGGTCTGGCCGACAGATATGCATTTTGCTTGATTAGTGAAAAAATATTTAATCCATTCCAAAGATATTTAATTTTGAAATTTTGAATAAGTGGTTCTTAGCATGCTCAGTAAGCATAAAAAAATAGCTGTATAAAACAAAATTTTTTTTTTTTTTGTATTGACATCATTCCTTTTCGTTTAGGGAAAATCTTTTTTCATTTGGCCGCCATCTTGTTTTCATTTTTTAATTGAAATTCAAGTTTGAAAAGCCTGTAAAAAGACATTCTGCAATGCAAGCAATGCATGTATGTTTCTTATCTGGACCCCATTAGCTAGGCAATGCAGTTAACTGTTGATAAATAGGCTGAAATGTTTTTATTTTATTTTTTTTTTGCATTTAAAATCTTTTTTTGTCACTTATTTAATACGAGAAAAGACTGCTGTTCTATTTAGCCTATGCATCCTGATCCCCTTAGTTCTGTCAACTGGCCTAGCTGACAGACTGTTTGGAATTTTTGGCCTTAAATTTACAGGGTTAAAACCTGGGGCAAATATGTGCTTTTTGCTGGTTTGGTGAAATAATATCACTTCTTTCTCCAATTATTTATGTTTGTTTCAACTTTTAAATATTTTTTCATGAGTCATGATATGGAAAAAAGATTATTTTTCATACGACGACTCTCAGAAAAAGATTGTATTTTTGGCTTAGAGAAATATCCTTTCCCTCGTCAGGGCATGTTTTCTGTGGTGTCTACTGGCACCTCCCCCCATGCTTATATTTAAATTTTCCTTGGTGTCTAGTGGCATCCCCCACCCTCTGATTGCTGTCCCTTATTTTCCCTGGTGTCTAGTGGCACCCCCAGCCCTCTGATCCTTCTCCCCTTTCTTCTGTTGTAATTCTCTGGTGTCTAGTGGCACCCCCACCCTCCAATGCATTTTCCCTTTCAAGCTTTTATATTTCCCTGGTGTCTAATGGCACTGCCCGAACCCATCCCCTTTCTTATTTAATTTAAATCTCTGATGTCTCATGGCACCCTACGATCCAAACCCTATTCTTATTTAATTTTAAACTGTGGTGTGTAGTGGCACTCCCTACCCTCCGATTCATCTCCCCCATATATTTTGTATTCCTGGTGGCTAGTGGCACCCCTCCCTCCAATCCTTGTAGAGCTGCAGTAAAGAAAACTATCTTTCAAATTTTTTTTTGACCTGCAAGAAAGAAAATGGTCCCTCACTGGTCTGACCCCCCCTCCCACTCAGCAGCCACCAACCACAACCCCCAGAACATGCCCCACATCCTCACTCACCTGAAGAGGTGCCAGGGTGAAGAGTTCATCTGCCATGGGAGATAGGTCTTGCTGCTGAAACTGCCGACTGCAATATGGGACACTAAGGTAAATGTGGTTCAATGTATTTCAATGAGGTCTTCAGCTTTGATGCATAACCTAGACATTTTTACGTACTTTCTCCTCAGATTTTCATCATAGTCTTTTTGGAACACCACCTCATGAATAATGTGACTGATGTTATACAAATCCACCTGGAAAGGCAATTTCATGGTCAATTGGCAAAATCACCTTTCAGACAGGATTTGAAATTTTTCACTGACCCTGTTCATGAGGTGGGGTCATAGCAAGTCTATATTGAAATTTGGGGGTCAAAGTATGTAAAAATGCCAAAGTTATGCACAAACGTTAACATTTTGCTATGCTCCCTTGTAACTCTGGTAGTTTTAAACATTTTAACTCAACATTTTCAAAATATCAACCTTTTTACACCACCTCATGAATGAGACAGCTGTCATATTTCAAACCCTTGCCAAAGTGTTTTTTTTAGACCTGTGGCACGCAATTGTATTCCAGTGGCATGCAATGATGTTTTGTTGGGGAGTTTAAAATTTTCATTACTGGGTTCACGAGGTTGGATAATAAGAAGACTATGCTGACAATTTCATTAGGGCAACATACATGTATGCATCTAAGGAGGGATGGGAGCACAGAGCCCAGAGCGCTTTGCACTCCCCGAGATAAAGGGGGATACAATTACACTATCTCAAAAAGTAAGGAAATTGTTTGCTAACCTTTGTTAATGTACTAGGTAGGGCTGAAGCCACAATAGTAAGGAAATGTGGCTTTAGGGTATATATCCCAGCACCCCATCCCCACCCTGTTGGCAACAACAGATGTAGGGTGTGCAATGGGTTGTCAGCTGTAAGCTTAACCCATTCTTACATACTGTAACCATCTTAGTGTACTTAGTCATTGAATGGGGTGAGCAGTAGGGCTGACAACCCCAAGGCACACCCCACACCTGTTGCTGCCTGCAGGGCGTGATGAGGTATTAGGGTTGGAAACCCTAATGCCACATGTTAATACTTTTGTTGCTTCAGCCCTAATAGTGCACTAGTAAAGTTTTTGCAGATAATTTTTATTAGTGTGATTTGTTCTGATGCCTATCAGCGCGTTTCCTTCCTGTAAACTGAACTATGTTAATAATGTTATTAGGAATTTTTTTGTTGAGTAGTGTGAGTTCACACATTTTGCATAATTATACCCACTGTTACTGGGGCTGTGCCAGCCCATCATGACATTTTATAAATACATTTGTAGCATTTTATTGTTCAGTGAGGAGCATTATGGTGCCTGTTTTGCATGCTTGTGGCTATTATTAGTGGGGCAGTTCCAGTTTATTTCCAAAACTTTGGGCTGGGAAGAAAGTAATTTTTACAGTGGAATTCAGACAAAATTATGATTCCACTTTCGTGAAATTTCAAAAAATGCCAGAAACATTTTGTAAACTAGTGCCAAAGTTTAAATTTCTGTTCTTTCCATGTAACATTGAAACTACCTCTATATTTGTCCACATTTTACAGTATTTGGCATGTTTAAAATCCTGTACCTCATGGATATGTATGAAATGTTTTGGAGACCAAGTATTGAAGGAAGCTGAGTTATTAGTAGAGATGCAGTGAATTTAAATTCCGCCTGTGAAGTGAACGCAAATTGGGCACTTCGCGTTGCCACTCCACTATGTGGAGTGGGCAATGCAAAGTGCTCACTCCGCCTTGTCATTACCACTTCGAGTTAAGGCAGAATGGCAATGTAAAGTCATTGCTTTTAATGGACTTCACATTCCTCATGATTCTAAGTGATCCACTTGGTGTTTAAGATTTGGCAGCCCCCCACACATCACATGACTTACAGTACTGTAAGTCACATGCTCTTTAGCTAGGCAGGAAGGAAGTGAGTCATACAAGCAGACACTTTTACTTTCTCCTGTGCAGAGAGAGAGAGGAGTGTGTTTTGTGACTGCTGATACTTTGAGATCAGAGCAAAGAGGAGATTTAAACTTTGATTTAGACCCAACAGCTTTTTTAAAAAGCTACATTTTTTTGTCTTTTCTGTACTCTTTTTTTACTTAATTTGTTCTTTCTGTAAATTCTATTTTTCTTACCTTTATAAGTAGTTAGTTGTTTGTCTGTGTGACTGTGTGTGTGTTGTGTGACAGTGTGAGTAGTGATTGCTCACACTGAGGGAGCTCAGTAGGAGAGATGGACCAGGGTAGGGGAATGTCTGGGCCGGGGGCAGCTCTGGGAGAGCATGGTAGTGGTAAGTATCATACCATGCTCATGCGTGGGGGGCATGGGCACCCATTCCTGTTGGACTGCTCGAAACATGTGAGTCCCCCCTCCTGGAAGCAGGACCAGCACTGCCTCCTAACTTTGAGGCAGTTGAACCACCACCACTACCACCACCAACTGCAGCACCAGGTCCTCTGGAGCAGGATGTGCCTCTTCCCCTGGGCCTAGGTATGGATCCCATCCTTGTTCAACCCATGACCAGCCAGCTGCCAGTTCATCTGGTCCTCCCCTGCCTGTGCCTGTTCCTCCCCGCACCTTTGTTGTTTGGCAGTTTTGTGACTATGTTGGGGGGACAGCAGTGTGGTCAAGTGCCACCTATGTGAGGTGGAGGTGCGCCATGGCTCCCTGGGGGCTCACCTGAGGACTGGGGGCCAGCGCATCCATATGTTCAATCACCACCAGTTGGAGTGGCAGACTGCCACAGAATGGGCCATGCCTGCACCTGCTGGTCCTTCTGTGGCAGACGGTGTAGCTGTGCATGGCATTGGACCTAGGAAGAGGAGGGCAAGAGCAGCACCTGCTACTCTACCAGCTCCCAAACCACCACCACCACCACCACCAGCAGGTCAACCTGTAGAATGTGAGGACCCCAGAGAACTGTGTGTAATGCAGGCTGACTTCGCAGTTCTGTGGACTGCTGTCGAGGAGAACAATGAGAGGGTGAGTGTTGTCGAGCAGTGGTTGTATTGCATAGAGGGACATCAGTTGCAAATTATGTCCATGCTGGAACTGCTGCTGGATCACCATAGGATTCCACATTCTTTTTTTTTCTCACACCATGTGTCCCCCACACCTTCCTTGCTGTGATATAAAATGTATTCCTCCATCATATCTGACCCTTGTATGTAATATTGCCCATTTTTTGTTGTCTTCTGTATGCGTGACACTTTGTATTCTGAGCAGTGCAAGTATACTGTGCTAAACTGCATGTGTGCAGTCAGTCTTCTTTCCAGTCTGTGTATGCACTGCAGACACTGTCCAACTCCCTAACTTAAAAACACTAAATGGCTTGTGGAGGTAGACCCATGTGCAGCATAGTTTCTGTACATTGCAACCCGTTAACTTTTAAAACAGCCCTGGACGTCATAATGTATACATTTAGTATTTTAAAATAGGGACACCAAGCATTATAACTAGTTGGGAATGAAGGCATTGTGACAGATGTAACCAGATATCTTTAGTCATAATCTGGGAGGCAGTATAGCTCAGTGGTTTAAGACTCTGAGCTGCAAATCTGGTGACATTCAGTAGACCAGACCTGGGTTTGAATCCCACAGCTTCCACTTGCATACTGTGTGACCCTGAGCAAGTCACTTAACTTCCCTGTGCTCCCAGGTTGCACCTGTAAAAAAGCTTTCAGCTTAGTGTGTCTCACCTGGTTAAACAAATAAAATAAATAATGGAATGTTAAGCTGGCTCCACTGTAACAAGAGTGTTGGAGGGCATTGTGGGAACATGATGGTAATGAAGGTAAGGTGATTTGCCAGCCTGGAGTACAGTCAAATAAATACGATCCATTACCAAGCCAAGACTGACTACAGCTCTGCCAAATAGGAGTAGGAGTCATCATGTCAAAGGAAAAGGCAACCAGGGGGATTCTAATTAAGAGACAGGGAAGCAGGTCGTGCAGGGGTCATCACTGGCAGGAGTTCGATGTGGGGGTTCATTAAAGATAGGGCAGAAGAACTGGGTAGTACAAGAATAGTAGACCTCCAGTTGGAGCAAGAAAGCAAATAGGGACAATTCTCACTTAAAAAAACAAGTCATATGAGAGTGTACACATGAAAGACAGGACTTAGAGGGACTCACAGAGACCTGGTGGGACAAGAAAATAACTGTTGTATTGAGAAGTAGAAACTTTGGCTATTTCAAAGGGGTAGATCTGACATAAAACGTGTAGGTGTCTCTCTTTTCAAAGGGAGAGTGTCTGGAAAAACAAGGAGGAAATCCATGTGACAAGAAGCTCCACTGAATCCTTCCCTCTGGTTCAGCTCTGAGAAAAAAAAAACAGGGTTTGGAGAATAAAACAGTCGCACAGAAAAACTCCAGGACTGCAAAGAGCTGAGAACCATTTAATGGATTCGGTGGTGACAAGTGCTATGTGAACAATAAATTCCATCAGAAAATGGGCAGACTATAAGCTTGATACTGACTGGCTAAAAGCGCTAAATCAGACAGTCTAGTTGAGTCCTAGTCTCCATTGCCTCATTTCATTCTAGTAGTACTGTGCTATTGGAATGCTGAAAAATGCAGGTACTGTCATGTTTTATGTCTCGCTAAGAGAATGAGAGGCCCCCCCCAATTCAATCTGTCACAAGAAGACGTCCACGGCAGTTGGTATATTCAATACAGACAAATAAAAAAAGCCATTATACATGCTGCTTTGTTTTTGATTCCCCCTACAGTGATACCTTACATTATGAAACCTGGCTACATGTCACCCTGTGTACCATAGCAATCATGCTGACAGTTTTGATACTCCATAGTCAAGTCAAGTCAAGTCAAATTTATTTAAAAGACGCCCAATCCCGGAGGCTCTGGGCACCGTACAAATTTTAAAAGAACATAATACATAAATAGATGAAATAACAGATAATAAATACATAATAGTCTAATGTAGTCTAAACACCAAAAGCCTGAGAGAATAAAAAAGTTTTCAGGCGGATCTTAAAGATATTTACAGTTGAGGCCTCTCTGACCATAGCTGGTAGTAAGTTCCAAAGGGCGGGAGCAGCACTAAAAGCTCTATCACTGGCTGACTTCAGCCTCGCCTCTAGGAACGGTCAGGAGGCCACTACTGGAGGATCAAGAGGCGGACTGATGGAACAGGTGTCAGGAGGACTGACAGGTAACCAGGACTCTGCCTGGGTAGGGTCTTAAAGGTGAGGACACCACCTTAAAGAGGACTCTCCACCTGACCGGCAGCCAGTGCAATTCACGTAGCACGTGTAATATGGCAAAATTTATACTGCCCAGTCAATAACCGGGCAGCTGCGTTTCTGCACCAGCTGCAGTTCTGGAGTAGCCCTCCTGTGACCCCAAGATAGAGCGATTACACAGTAGTCCAGCCTAGATGTGACTAAGGCATGTATCAGGGTAGGGAGGTCCAGAGATGGAACAAGGGGCCTAATCCTGGCAATGTTTCTGAGATGGAAAAACAGGTACGAACCACGGAAGATACTTGAGTCTCCATGGTCAGGTTCCTGTCCAGAATCACCCAAGACTATGCACCCTAGAGGAGGCCTTCAATGAGACAGCCCCAAGAACAAGTCCAGTTGCTGAATCAGAGACCTCCTTATCACGTCGACTCTGTTCGACTCACTACCAGTACCTCCGTCTTGTCTGGATTCAGTCTCAACCAGCTGGAGGCCATCCAGTCACTTATCTCAGTCAGACAGATGTTTAGCACATCCACTGCATTGGATGTCCTTGGGCAAAGGAAAGTATAGCTGAGTATCATCAGCATAGCAATGAAAACTCAGACCATACCTCCTAATGATCCCACCCAGGCAGCATGTACACTGCGCACAACATTGGGGCCAGTACGAACCCTGAGGACTCCACAAGGAAGGAGATTGGTGTAGATGAGAAATTACCCATCATAACCGTTGCCTCCTGTTTGTGAAGGACTCAAACCAGTTGATGACAGTACCGTGAGTCACATAAATCCCTAAGGCGTAACTAGCAAACACACTATGGTCCACAGTGTCAAATGCCGAGAGAGATCGAGAAGAATAAGAATTGACCTGTCCCCGATCTCTAGCCCTGAGGAGATCATTCTGAACCCGTACAAGAGCAGTTTCTGTACTATGTCTGGCCCGAAAAGCCGACTGGAAGGGATCGTATAACTCGTGAGTCACAGGTGCTCTTCTAATTGAACGCTACCACCTTCTCCACCACCTTCCCAAAAATGGAGGTTGAGATCGGACGTAATCGCCATGATCTCCGGGTCCAAAGATGGTTTTTTAAAGGGTCTCACCAGAGCCTCCTTAAGGCATCCGGAAAGACTCCCTCAGATAAGGAACACCCGTACAATCATAGGCGAACATCGCCAACAGAGCCAACGCATCTCATTAAAAACGCTGGCACTGGGTCCAGTTCACAAAGGTATGCCTCAAATTGGTTGCTACCTCAATAACCTCACTTGCCTCCACTGGTCTAAACTCCCCCAACTTGGCGGAGTGCACTCAGAGACACATCTGCACCGCTGTTATTATGGTATTGCTAGCTGAAGAGGCATCCCACGGATCGTGGACACTCTGTCCAAGAAGAACCGAGCAAACTCCTCACAATCTTCAGTGGAAAACCCTCCTAGGCTGCAGGCAGAGAGGATGGAGAAGTCTGTCTACAGTCCGGAAGAGTGAAGCTGGTCGATTCTTCCGGCAGCAATCTCCCTGGACAGAAACACTGCCTGCCTTCTTACGATTGATTGCCTTCTGGTACACACGATGATGCGTCGCGAGGAGCCAGTCTGTCCACCTCACGAGGGATCCTCTCCAGCAGCGCCCAATCTCAACCATCTCTTCCCTGAGGTCCCCATCAAACCATGGGGACCTCAGGTATGTGGTTCTGGGTCGACACGGACAGGTGCGAGGGAGTTGATGGCGTCAGAGAACACCTTATTATAGGTGTCAATGCCGGCGCCAACTCCTCTGACGCATGCAGCACCCACACTAGATAAATCAGCTGCTGCCAAAAAACCCTCAGGGGTAAGACCCCACAAAGGGCGACAGCTAATCATCTCAGCAGGGGAAGGGCTTATGGCGGGAGCCCCAAATGTGAACCTCACCGTGCAGTGATCGGACCAAAAAACCCGATCAATCCCGAGATCGGTGATCTCAAGCCCCAGTGAGAACACCAGGTCCAGCATGTGCCATCCTGGTGGGTGGTGCGGCAATGACCTCGCGCCAGTCCAAGAGGACATACTCCGCAAAACGTTGCACGCCGCATTCTTTGATCACCATCATCCACCCAAATTGAAATCCCCAGAAAAATACATCTGGGGATCCCAATGTTTCACCAGCCGTGAACTCAGCAAACTCCTGCAGGAAATTCCCATCGGGCCAGAAGGGCGATAGACGAGGAAAATCCTGCAGCCCGCCTCCGAGACCACCGCGGATAGCCACACTCAAAAGAACCCGGAGCTTCCACTGGGTGCACGGTGAAGGTCAAACCGATCTAAAACAGATGGCTACACCACCACCTCTGCGATTCACTCTGGGGCAGTGTACCACGGTATACCCGGGAGGGACCGCGGCCTCAAAAATAGGGCCTGCATCATCACCCACCCAGGTCTCCGTGATGCAAGCCAGATTGACTGATGAAATCAAGGCGGCAACAATTGCCGCCTTGTTCCTAATCGACCTGGCATTACACAACACTGCCTTCAGAGGATTGGAGGGTGGTACAGCCCCACAGGCTACCCTGGCCACTCGGACTGGTGGACTCCCCTGAGGGGCGGGCACCAACCACGTCTGACCTCCTCTCCCGATGCCGTCACCCAGAGCGCCTTCTGGACCTAAGAACCTCAATTCTAGCATCACCCACAGCCTGATCACCTCGCTGCCAATAATCAGTATAACCCCCTACAATTCCCACTGCACAGTCCTGACTGCACAGACAAAAAAGCTCACAAAAAAGAAATATGTTTTAAAAAAAATGAATAAATAAAAGCACATCATGAACGACAACCGCATCATAGAAGAATGGGTTGGGGGGTTAAGCTTTGTAATGTAAGTGCGAGCCTGCTAACGTTTCACACTCACACTGTTCAACTAACACAGCTGTTGAAAAACAGCATTTAAACAGAAACAGTATTTATTTTCTGAGCCAGTGAGAACAATCACACAACAAGCATTTGTCAATGCCGAATGTTTGCTTGCTGGCATTAGCAGTTGAAGTGCGGGAGTTAGAGAGATGCAGTATAGGAATGGCTTTGAAGTATTGAACTGATGCCAACTCAACCCTCACCCTGCAGAGATGGACAGACATTGGACTGTGCCTCTGGGCTGTCGCCCATGATGGTCATGACATTTTACCTCACCCTACCCTTCAGACACTGACAAGTGTCGAGGTGTGCCTTGGGGTGTTTTGGCTTTACATTCACCTCATTCCATAAGGAAATATGCTGAATTGGGTGCAATATAGGAGAATGGGGTGAACTCTGGGAGCAGAGTCCCAGCCGCACCTCGATGCCTATCACTGCTGCACGGTGGGGGTGGGGGTGGAATGGCATGAGCATTATTGTCGGCAATCCTAAGTCTCACCCTCGACGCCTGTCAGTCCCTACAGGGTAAGGCATTATGGTCAAAAACTCTAATGCCCTGGGCGTTTCTTGGTATGTTTTACTCCAGGTTTTCCACATGAGCTTTCTGTGACACCACCGCATGAACAGTGACGCTATCAGTTCTTTAGGCGAAAGGTGATTTTGCACAGCGACTGTGCCAATTGGCACCACAGGTGTGAAGACACATTTTGAACAGGATGTGAAAAGTGACGGGTGTTCTATTCATGAGGAGGAGTAAAAAATGGCACTGTTGAAAACCTGGAGTGAAAATATACAAAAACTGGTGAAGTCATGAGCATGCGTAGAAACTGCACAATGTACACCCGTAATGTAATTAGTTTGGAGATTTTTTACAGCAGATTTTCAACATAGACATTTTGGGACCTCCACTCATAAACAGTGTCACTGTGATTTTCTTAATCTGTCCTGAACACTTATTTCCTACAGCAAACATGCTATTCTGCATCAGAAGTGTGAAAACACATTTTGGCCAGGTGTGAAAAATGACTGCTGTACTGTTCATAAGTTCATGAACTTACGAGGGTGTGTTGAAATTGCACAATGGATGTTCATAACAGTCATTTTATGGACTTTTGTCATCAAATTTTAAACATAGCCATTTTAACACCTCTGCTCATGAACAGTGTCACTGTGATCTTAGTAATGTGTCCCAAACATTGATTTTGCACACCGACTGCAGTCCACCTCCCCCAAACAGGGCTTGCACCTGCAATGCACTGCAGCATGGCGGTAGGGGGACTGTGGCCAATACAAGCTGCATCGTGTGATTCACAGGCATCACCTGGTGGGAGAAATTCTAAGTGTCCTTAGACAAGCCAGGGCAGCCATAAGGGGACTTAGACATTCTCCCCTGGGTGACATGCCTGTGTACGGCATATCACGGGTGACGGTCGACCCACCATACACCCCAGAGTGTGGCCTCGTATGTGTGGCCCCCATCCTAGTGGTCCAATGGCACCTCTCACAGCTCCCTGATGCCACCTACGTACCATGTTGGTACCCCCATCCTGATGTGGCTCTCCTGATCCCCAATGCCTGCCCTATCGGTGCTATTGCAGCATCAACATATGGTGGTATAGTGCCCACCCATGCCCCAGCAGGTAGTGCCCAAACCCCCGGTACACAAGTGCAGACTGCTCCCCAGTGCCCAGTACATCCCACCACTCACCTCTGTGGCCAGGCACCAATTGTACCAAACATGGTGGGGGGACACCGACCCATCAGGTTGGGTCCACATGCCCATCACCTAGTGGGACAGGGGGTCCTTTGTTAGTCTCTGGTGGCCCGCAGTGGACCTGTGCAGTGTGCCAGGGGTTTGCCACAGATTCTGGTCAGTGCTAGCATGGGGACTTAGCCACTGGGACCCCTCCTTTACCTGAATCAGGTGCAGGGTCCCTGGTGCACCAGGCATTGGTGCATGGTGCTGCTTGCCACAGCTTGTACCAGATGCAGACCCCTATGAGAATCGGACCCATGCAGTATAGGAATGGAAGTGAAGTACTGAACTGACACCAACCCCACCCCCACCCTGCAGAGATGGGCAGGCACTGGGGTGTGCCTTTGGGTCATTGCCCATAACGGTCACGACATTTCCCCTCACCCTACCCTGCAGACACTGACAAGTGTTGAGGTGTGCCTTGGATGTTCGGGCTTTACTCATCTCATTCCATAAGGAAATATGCTGAAATGGATGCAGTGTAGAAGAATGGGATGGATTCTGGGGCCAAAGAGTCCAAGGTGCACCCTAAGCTTGTCACTGGCTGCAGGTGCGGTGGGGGTGAATGGCATAAACATTACTGTTGACAATCCCAAGTCATATCCCTGACAGCTGTAGGGCATTATGATTGAAAACCCTAACACCCTGGCCGTTTCTTGGTATTTTTACTCCAAGTTTTCAACATGGGCTTTTTGTGATCCCACTGCATGAACAGAGACACTATCAGTTTGCTAGCTGAAAGGTGATTTTGCACAGCGACTGCAGCATTTGGTGCCACAGGTGTGAAAACACATTTCGAACAGGATGTGAAAAATGACAGCTGTACTGTTCATGAGGAGGTGTAAAAAATGGCAATGTTAAAAATCTGGAATGAAAATATAAAAACACTAGTGAAGTCACTAGTGTGCATAGAAACTGCGGAAAGCACACCTGTAATGTAATTAGTTTGGCGACTTTTTACAGCAGAGTTTCAACACAGGCATTCTGAGACCTCCACTCAAGAACAGTGTCACTGTGATTTTCTTAATCTATCCCGAACACTGATTTTCCATAGTAACTGTGCTATTCTGCGCCAGAAGTACGAAAACACATTTCAGCCAGGTTGTGAAAAATGACAGCTTTACTGTTCATAAGGAGGTGTGAGAAAATACCAATGTTGAAATTCGGGACTGAAAAGATTACAAATTTGTGAACGTACGAGGGTGCGTGGAAATTGCACAATGTACACTTGTAACGCAGTCATTTTATGGACTTTTGTTACCAAAATTTCAACATAGCCAGTTTAAGACCTCTGCTCATGAACAGTGTCACTGTGATTTTCTTAATCTGTTCCGAACATTGATTTCGTACACCGACATTGCCATTGTATGCTACATGTCTGAAAACACGTATTGGATGAAATGTAAAAAATTACAGCTGTACTGTTCATAAGGAGGTGCGGAAAAATGGCAATGTTGACAATGTGGAGTGAAAATGTTGCAAATGTGCAAAGTTACGAGCGTGTGTGAAAAATGTGCAACACATGCTCATAACACAGTCATTTCATGGACTTTTCTCACCAGATTTTCAACATAGGCATTTTAGGACCTCTGCTAATGAACAGTGTCACTGTGAGTTTCATAATTTGTCCCGAACACGGATTTCCCACAGCGACCGTGCTATTCTGTGCCGGAACTGTGAAAACACATTTTGAGCAGGATGTGAAAAATGACAGTTGTACTGTTCATAAGGAGGAGCATAAAAATGACAATGTTGAAAATCTGGAGTGAAAATACTATAAATGCACGAACTTACAGTATGAGCTTGCATGCAAACTGCGCAATGCACGCTCGTAACACGGTCATTTTATGGAGTATTGTCACCAAATTTTCAACATAGGCATTTTAGGACCTCTGCTCATGAACAGTGTCACTGTCGTTTTCATAATCTGTCCTGAACACTGATTTCCCACAGCGACTGCACTATTCTGCTCCAGAACTGCGAAAACACATTTCGGGCAGGATGTGAAAAATGACAGCTGTACTGTTCACAAGGAAGTGTGGAAAATGCCAATGTTGAAAACATGGCGTGAAAATATTGCAAATTTGCAAAGTTACGAGCATGCATAGCAACTGCACAACGCGTGCTCGTAAGACAGTCATTTTTTGGATTTTTTCCACCAAATTTGCAACATAGGCTTTTTGAGAGCCCACCTCATGAACACTGGCACTGTTGTTTCATTAATCGGTCCCGAAAGGTGATTCCATGCAGTGACCATGAAATCACCTTTCGGGGCCGATTTATGCCATGACAGTGGCAGAATTCACGAGGAGGCATCCCAAAAACCCCATGTTGAAAATTTGGTACCAAAATTCAAAAAAATGCCTGAGATATGCAGCAAAGTTGAAAAAACCCTATGTGTACCATTATACAGCTTACCGGCATTTCCTCAGTTCGTGGTCAGCTTTGAAGGGTGCAGACATGTTCCCGGTCCACTGAAGATCATTGCACCATACTTTGGAGGTAAGTATGGGCTAAGGGTGTGTGTGTGGGGAGACGGGGTGCCCAAAGGGTGGGTGCGGGTTCGGGGAGGGTCACCGGACTCGACAAGGGACCATTTTCTGCTTTGCAGGTAAAAAAAAATAAATAAATAACATTGCAGGACCATTTTCAATTTACAGGGTTATTTGGCACACTGGGGTGGGCTCCCAGCATGCCATCCCATTGATCTTTTTTTGGGGGCTGTAGCCAGCGGGGGATTGGGAACCCCCATCGGCACATGGGGGGGCAAGAGCCAGGGGGGATTGGGCACCCCCTCAGCACAAACTGAATGTTTTTTGGGGGGATATAATGCTGATGGGGAGTGGGCTCCCTGTCAGCAAATGACAGAGGTGGAATGACACCGATGGGGATTGGGCCCCGTCAGCAAAACAATGTTTCAGGGGAGGCAGAGCTGAGGGATTGGGCACCCCCGGCAGACCCTGAATATTTTTTGGTGGGATATTATGCTGACAGTGAGTGGGCTACTCCGTTGGTTTTTATTGTGTTTTTTTTTTTAACTATTTCACCAGGAAGGCACACTAAAGGGAGGAGAGACTGGCGGCTTGCAACTCTGTAATTGGCTGCTGAAGTCAGGGAGCGTACCAAACAGCTGATTGCTTACTGACGGGCACTCCCTGATTGCAGCGGTTCAATTCCTTTGATGTAATGGCCTGCTTGTTTAACTGTGGTGATCCAGGGCCTGCTTCTCTATTGGCCAGGCAGAGACCAGCCCCTGAATGGGCTGCTGCCATTTGGCACAACACTGCCGCACCTCCACAACCCCTTTGTAAAGAAAGCTGACGCAATGTGTTTCTTGCACATGCGTGTAAGCAAACACAAAAATGACTGACAACTGTCCTGCATCTTTCAACCTTTGAACCACAACAATTTCAACCCAGAAGGCATTTTTTTAATTCTTTACTTTCAGCACACTCCTGTGCCGTTCTCTTCCCCCTCCTCCCAATCAGCAATGAAGCAGCACTAGCCTCCTGCCCAGCCCTTTCTTCCACATCCAATGCCCTGTCTCTCACCCTCACCTTCTGCTTTCTGTTTCTGGAACAGGACCAAAAAACAGAAGCTTGAACATAAAAAAAAAAAAAAAGATACCTTATGATTTTGTCAGCTGCCCTGCCCAATCCTGATACAGTCCTCATCAACTACAGTAAATGGGAGGTAACGGGGCTTGCAGGAGGTGTGGAGTAAAACACACAACAAAATGTGGGGGGCTGAAGACAACTGGGAGATGTTAAGAAAGCAAAAAATATATATAATTGTTAAACATCGCAGTGCCTTCTACTGGCAGGAATACCAGCAGATGAACTACTTTACTAAAAAATAATTAAATTTCATTTTTATTTTTTTAAATGTTTAATTTTTTAAAGCCCATTTAAAAAATGTCACATGCAACCCATTTTCTAAGTGCAATAATACCCTCCAGGGTGGGCAGCATGGGCTATATTGGACCTCCCAGGATCTATAAGGCCCTCCACCTAAAATAATCCACACCAGAGTGTTAAAGCAGGGGTACTTTAAGCTACTAAAGATACACCTAAGCCACCTGGACTGGACACCAATCGACTCTGCCATTGATGTAAACTAAGCCTTAGACCTTTTCATCAGCCACTTCACTGCGGCCTGCAGTATCTTTGCACCTCTCAAAAAGCTGAAGGTCAGGGGCAGAGCTAACCCTTGGATAACCCCCGGTCTAATCACTTTACTCAAACATAGGGATCATCTGGCACTGTGCCCGTGCAATATCCAAACCTGGGGATATTCTTAAGTATAAAGTTGCCAGAAATGAGTGCACACGGGCAGTTAGGAGCACCAAAAGCAAATACTTCAAGGAAGCTCTCTCCAACTCCTGGAGTGATGGAAAATTTTTTTGGAGTAACTTGAAAGACCTTACAGGCAAGGACCCTAAGTCACTACCAACCATGCTCAACATAAATGGAACACCAACATCTGACCTGTACACAATCACCACCACCTTTAACAATGCATTCTCCAACTTGGATAGTGTCCTCCCTTCTAATTTCTTTGATGCCCCCTCTGGTAGTAACCCTTCTGCAACTACTGCTCTCCTAAACCCTGCCCCCCAATTCTACTTCAAGGAGATCACAGTGCATGAAGCCAGAACCTATATTCGGAAGGCCATTCACAACACAAGCTACAGTGGTGACTCCCTTGACCAGAAGTTGTTAGCACTTGTCCTTGAAGAAGTCCTTGAACCCCTGACAAAGGTCTTCAATCTATCACTAAGGATGTCCCAGTTCCCATCTCACTGGAAACAGGTGACCATCACACTGGTACACAAAAGTGGAGACAAATCACTGCACCACTCCAACTACAGACCTATCTCCATCCTCCCTCCATTGTCAAAGGCCCTGGAGTGCATTGCCTCAGATCATCTAGTCAAGTAGCTGGAAAAATATGACATCCATTGTCCTGAGCAACATGGTTTCCAAAAAGGGCACAGTACCACCACTGCACTATTAGAATTCATGGGCTTCATCCATACCACGCTCGATCAAGGAAACTGTGTTGGGGCAGTATTCATCGACCTTACGAAAGCCTTTGGTACTGTGAACCATCAACTCCTACTCAAGCAATTATCAAACATTGAGCTCTCCAATGAAGCGCTGCTCTGGTTTTCAAGCTACCTTGGGGAGAGGGTCCAGCGGGTTAGGATTGCCGGTGTCACCTCGGAAGAAAAGCCAGTCCTTTCAGAGGTCCCACAGGGGTCCATCCTGGGGCCACTACTCTTCAGCCTCTTCCTCAACGACCTTCCCAGTATCTGCCACCAGAAATTACGGCTCTACACCGATGATGCAGTGATGTTCACCAACCACCAAAATGCAGAGCTCCTTGAGAAACAATTACAGCTTGAATTCCTGCACATAAAAGAATGGTTCAAGTCACACAAACTGGTCATGAACTACAGCAAAACAAAGGTTATGATCTTCTACAATGCCAGGAGCAAGTACACATCCCGTGACCTCACCATCCTAAACCAAACAGGGGCCTTACTTGAACATGTTCCTGATTTTAAATACCTAGGTGTCACGTTGGACAGCTCAGTCTCCTACCATTGGCACATAGATTCAGTCACCAAAGCCATCAACATCCTGCTCTACAGGCAGAAACACTGCATGACTCCTGACACTCTCTGGTTGGCTATCAATGGCTCTGTCACCTCCATCATCGATTACAGGCTAGCAATTTATGGCTCTGCCTCCGCCTCTGCCCTCTGCAGAATTACAGTTGCACTCAACAAAGCATGCAGGCTGCTAACTGGGGCTGACCGACTTACACACACTTGTGACCTGTACACTCGGGCAGAATGGCTTCCTCTCATCAGCCAGATACAGTATCAAACCTGCCTCTTAGCCAAAAAAGTCCTCCTCGGGGTCATGCCCCCAGGCATTAAAAAACTCCTCGATGACCACCACAGCACCCAGTGAACTAGAAGTTCACAACAACTAACCTTCCTTGTCCCCAGATGCCAGACTACCATGGGCCAGAGGTCCTTTGTCTACAGAGCACCACAGTGGTACAAAACTCTCAACAAAGAAACTCTTACTGCTGCTGCTCTTGGCCCTTTTAAGAGACAACTCCGACTTCATCTCATTTCAACAAGTCATTGTGACTGCCTTGCCTAATCGGGGGCCCACTGCTCACTGCCCTCCACTTCAGTCTTGACAGCTACCTCTCCCCGCCTTGCCCCTCCTACCTGTCTACCCCCTTGCCCCCTCTCCCTTTCCTCCCCCCCAGGTATTTCCTGACTTTTATCCCTCTCCTCCCTCCCCTTTAGAGCTCTTACCCTCACCCTCTACCCTCCGACAATGGCCTTTCTACCTGCATACCCCCTTCCCTCTCACCTGCAGTGCTTATTTCTAAGATTGCCCTTGGCTGGTATGCCATGCTACCTAACATTTGGCACATTTTGAATTACTGGAATTTCCTAAGCCTCAGTCTCTTACTTCTTTTTATTGTGTAACTATGTATTATTATGTTGACCTTTGTATGTATGTATACCCCCGTTCCTTCGATGTGGAACCTTTGTAAAGGAGCAGTTCCTGCTCAAATGTATTTGTAAGCCTAGATTTCAATAAAATAAAAAAATAAAATAAAAAACCTGCAGTGTCAGGCCTCATTACTCCCCTTGCAGTCTGATATAGCCCAATACCACCCACCCTGTTGGGTATTATTGCTTCACAAATGGAACGCTACAGGAAGTTCTGTAAACCTAATAAGCACAATGGAAGTAATGGCCAGAGTTGATGCATTTCACTTGATAGCCATCCTAAGATTGACAGTTTTCACCATTTGTTTTTGTTACATTTAATCACATAAGCAAGGGCACTGCAATTTATTTTAGAGACTGTTTTTAAATTTTAATAATAAATAGTTCAGGTTTTCTTAAATCAACAGTCTCTGGGAATCAATTTGTTAAAGAGCAGCTGATGCCTTTGGGAAAACTTCGGAAAACATAATATTTAGACACAATTCAGCTTGTATATTATATACTGTATATTCTATAGATTTATCTTCTCTGTTATTTATTACTAAAGAAATTTCCATGAAAACAAGATCTTTAGCCCTCAGAGTTCATCTGCTTTTACAGCTTACTCCCTACTTGAAACCATGATGCTCTGTTGTGACATCACAGTATGTTGTCATGGATATAACTGTGATGTCACACACAGAGTTTTATGACATCAGGTTTGGAAAAAGCAATTGGAGCAGATGAACCCTCAAGGAACAGCTATTCTGTTTTCAAGCCTATGACTAGGGCCACTGGAAAATTGCAGGTGCAATTTTTCTGCAATTTTCACCCTTCTCCGCACAAAATCTGCAATTTCTTACATTTATGAAATTTTTGACTGACATTGTATAAAATATTTAAATTATCAAAGAAATCTACTCAGATATGCTAACAATTTAGTACACAGACTTGGATTTGACCAAAACAGTACAGTGTGAGGTGAGAAAGGGTCAAATGTGACTTTGCTTTCATGTGCTTCACTTCCCTGGTTTGGTTTCAAAATCCTCTGGTCATACTTATGTAGATCTGAACACTTGAAATATGTGTTAAAGCAGACTATCAGAGAACTTTTTTTGTGACACAAGGACTGAAACAATAGGTGTGAGAAGAGGTGCAAAGTGCCCCATTCACCTAAATGAAGCATTGACCACAATGCTTGTTTTTGAATGGTAGGGTAGATTTTCCTTATATAAATGCTTTCAGTCTGAAAGGATTTTGATTGAAATGTGTCAGGAGTTATGTGGCCCTGCAGATTATAAACTTGAATGTGCTTCTGAGGGATTGGTGACGTGATTCCTTACATGTCAGTCTGCCACAACTGCATACTCACATACAGAGCCTACAAAAAGCAAACATTTCTGAAAACATGCTGAACAGGTTAAGTATAGTTAAACCGTTACTTCCAAATAGACAAAATAGTAGCAACTCAAGTAAAATCACTGCAAACCGAGTAGAACAAAAGGACAATGTATTGAAAATTATTGTATGATGTAATGAAAAGCTACTGGTATGATTTGATACTTTTAGCATGTGATTTTAAAATGTTCTTACAGTACTGATTAAGAACAGTAATTATTTTAACAAAATAAACATTTTTCTTACTAGACCTTTATTAGGCACACCGGTTATCTGTTTATTTTTTCTTGCATCAAAGCAAGTAGTTTATTTAACACCTAGAAACCGGCAAAATATGTTGTTTCAGGATGTATTCAGTACAGACTAATTGTAAATTATTGAATAAAATCTAGTTAGCACTGTATGATTTAGATGTCTTGATTTTTAGAAGATATGCTACATAATGATTAATTTGCAGTGCATTTCAAAAACACACATATTTCCTCATATTAAAAGCATTTACAAGTGGCAATACATTTATCTAACAATTCATGTGATCAATACAAACTGCAGAAAACAATAAAAGATTTATTAGGGGGCAGTGGGGATGAACAGTGAATCCCCACAATTTTCCCACAATTTCTGCAAAAAAGTCCCAGCATTTTTGGGTAAAATTTTCCGCAGTTTTCCAGTGGCCCTGCCTATGACCTCAGTAATAAATAATGGAGATAAGAAATAAGAGGAACCTGGAGAAGCTTAAACATTGGTCGGAGATGTGGCAACTGATGTTCAATTCTAAGATGTGCAAAATAATGCACCTGGGTAGAGAGAACCCTAGGGAGAGCTACAGGTTGGGGGGGATGACTGTCACCAAAGAGGAAAGGGACCTAGGGGTTATCATCTCTGATGACCTTAAGATATCAAAGCAGTGTACATAGGTGGCAGGGAGGGCCAGTGGCATGCTGGGGTGCATAGGCAGGGGTATTACAAGCAGAAGGAGGGAGGTGGTGATGCCATTGTATAAAACATTGGTAAGGCCTCACCTGGAGTACTGCATGCAGTTCTGGAGACCACACCTGTGCAAGGACATACATAAGGTGGAGACTATCCAGAGAAGGGCAACAAAGATGGTGCAGGGCTTGCTCCACAAAACATATGAGGAAAGACTAAGGGACCTCAATATGTACTCACTGGAGGAGATGAAACAGCGGGGAGGACATGACTGAAACTTTCAAGTACCTCAAGGGTAAGAACAAGGTGCAGGTGGGGACCTTTTCCAATGTAGAAAAAGTACTAGAACAAGGGGGCACAAAATGAAATTGGAAGGGGACAGATTAAGAGGTAATGTGAGGAAGTTTTTCAACACAGAAAGGGTAGTTGATGCTTGGAATAGTCTGCCACAGAAGGTAGTGGAGGCAAACATAGTGGAGGGGTTTAAGCATGCCTGGGATAGGCACAAGGGAAGCCTAAGAGGGAAGGGAGTGATGAAAAGCCATTGATCACATAGGGTCAGGGGCCACATACAATGTATAGGGCCTACGGGTAGACTGGATGAGTCTAGTGGTCCTTATCTGCCAACAATTTCTATGTTTCTATGTAAGTACAGAGCTTATGAGAAATATAAGCTGCTTTGTGTTCAAATATTATGTTGTCCCCTGATCCCCTCCCAGAAATAATTCCATGCAACACCTTTCTAGATTTTGGCTGATCACTGGCAAATATTTATTCTGGCACTAAGATAATACTACATCCCATATTATCATAATTCAGTCACAATAACAACATAATACACCACATCATTTCTTCTTCACTCTGGCCTTTCCTTCATTCTTGGTACAGCTCCTTTTTCTGTGCTTCAAGGTCTGGACTCTCTGAATCCGGCCCCCTCCTCCATCACTTGAACCAGGCCGGTTCAACACTTACCCAGGCCTCAGCCCTCCAGGCCTGGACACTGTGAATCCGGCACCTAGACCTACCCCTCCACCTCAATACCATGCCTGGGTTCCTTGTACCCAACCCGTGCTGCCTGCCCACCTCCCCCCTTTCCTGTCCCCCTCAGCCCCCCGCTCCCTCTCTTCCTTCTTCCCTACCCCCATACTCTCCCTCGCTGTGCACTGCTATCCCCAGCCAAGGCTCTTTCCAGCCCCTGGACTCATCCGCTGCCTTACTGCAGCAACATACCAACTGCCCCATGCCCCGTGTTGGGAAAATTACTTTTTTATTACTTTCTATTACTTTTGGAAACGTGTTCCAGGAAGCTCTGTGTAGTCACTAGCAAGGATGGAGAAGTACTAGAAAAAGATAACACACCTTACAGTTACTTATTTCTTTTTATACAAAAGTAATACATAACTGTAACTGATTAAATTTATTTGGAAGTAACTAGTAACTAACCTATTACTCTCAAATAAATGTAATCTGTTATAGTTTCTTATTACTTTTGTATTGTTTTTGTATAAAAAGAAAGAGGTAATTGTAACTGTAAGGTATATTACTTTTTCTAGTACTTCTCCATCCATGCTTGTGACTGCACAGAGCTTCCTGGAACAGGTTTCTAAAAGCAATAGAAAGTAATAGAAAAAGTAACTTACCCAACACTGCCCATGCCCAGGGCCCACAGGGCATGACTCATAGCCCTGCTTCTACTGTCTATGTGTCAGCCAATACTTCCCAGAGCCTTCCTTACAATGGTGGGTGCATAGGCACTGACTACAGGAGGGCTGAGGGGCTGAAGACCCTCCCCAGTAAGTTAAAGTGGGAGCTATGCCCTTCCAGGCAGCGCAACCAACCAGACTTTTTTTCTTTCTTCTGGCAGTCTTTTTTTGATCAGGAGTGAGTGGGGTAGAGCTGGCGCTGGCTGGGGGTGAGCCGGTCTTCCTTCGACACAATTATTCATGACTAATAAGTAAAAATTATCTCCCATTGGTGGATGGGTGATTGTGGGGGGGGGGCCCAGTAATGTGCACTGGTGTGAAGGGAAGTGGACATGTGTATTGGCCCTCATCCTGTCGGTGTCTGCTGTTTGGTGCTATGATCTACCATTTTTGTGTCTTCCTTTGCAGCGAATCGACAGTGACAGGCCACAGCGTGAAATCATGTGCAGATCCCAGTGGTGGACTGGTGGTGCGGAAGTGCTTAGAGGAGGCTCATAAAGTTGTAGTAGTGTGTAGTATTTTACACACAACAAGAGTAGCTTGCGGCGTGTGTACCGGAGCCATTGGGCCTGCTGAGTTCTTCAACAGTGTTTGGCCAGTTAGAGAGAGTCAACTCAGTGGGCATAGCACTGTTGGTGGAGAAGAACATGAAGAAGTGAAGAGGAAGCACATACCTCACTGAACAGTCGATGTCTCGATGACCTGTCCTCACCAAGAATCACTGACCAAACTGAACGGTAGTGTGGTTGTGGTGCAGGGAGTTTTTTTTAGCTGTGTCAAAGGTCTGCTGAAAGTGAAAAGAGAATGAGAGCTGGCCTGCCTGGTGGAAGTTCGAGATCGAGAGTCAGAATCAGAGACTGAACTACTTTGGTTCGCCCTGGTGGAGAGCTGGCTGACTCCTCATCTCTCTGAAGAGAGAGCTTTATTTCATTTGAATGAAGAGACTTGGGCATCATCATCACTGATGACCTAAAATCATCCAAGCAGACCTCTAAAGCAGTAGGTAAGGCTAGGGGGGTGTTAGGGTGTATTAGTAGGGGTATCACAAGTCGTAAGAGGAAGGTAATAATCCCTCTGTACAAGACATTGGTTAGGCCCCATCTGGAGTACCGCGTGCAGTACTGGAGGCCACACCTTCACAAGGACATTAACCAAATTGAGGCAGTCCAGAGAAGGGCAACCAAAATGGTGCAGGGACTGCATCAGAAGACATATAAGGACAGATTAACGGAGCTCAATATGTATACCCTTGAGCAAAGGAGGGAGAGAGGTGATATGATCGAGACATTTAAACACCTTAAGGGCATAAACAAGGTGAAAGAGTCTAACATGTTTAAATATAAGAAAATAGCAGGACAAGAGGACACAGCATGAGATTAGAGGGAGGCCGATTAAGGGGGAATGTGAGGAAATTCTTTTTCACAGAAAGGGTGGTAGATGCATGGAATGGCTTACCACAAGAAGTGGTGGCTATGAATACAGTGCAGGGCTTCAAACAGGCATGGGATAGGCATAAGGGAGCAATACAAATGACTATGAATAGATAGGTCACTGACAGAGCAAAGGCCGATGGCACACTTATAAGGTAGAAAAAGAAATGGGCAGACTGGATGGGCCTTGCGGTCCTTATCTGCCGTCAACTTCTATGTTTCTATGTTTCTATGAATTTCTGTATAAAAAAATAACTATGTGCGGTAGTAGTCTAGGACCCAGACCAGAGGTCACGCTAGTGTACATACTTGGGTACTGGGTTCTGATTCAGAACTTCTGGTCTGTGTTGATGATGGTTATGGGGTTGACATTGTGGTGGTGGGCCTACTGGGGGGTGTGTGACCTGGGGGAACAGTGCAAGAGGAACCAAGCTATCCTGTGCTAGGCTTCTGTCCTAGCCTTAGCTTGTGAGAGAGTGTGTGTATGTTGGATCAGGATCATGGAGTTGGGGGAATCTTATTTGCTCTGGTTGGCAATGACATGCGTCAGCAGGCCAACTGATTGGTGGAGCCCCAGAACTATAGAATACTGGTAACACTACTAGGCAGTCTGGAGTCTGGACTCTGTGTGCCCTATAACCACAAGTTTAACCTGCTACTCAGGGGAGGGGGGACTCAGGAGGGAAGAGAGACAGACAGTCAGTGAGTGAGTGTGGTGGTGCAGTTAAAAAATGGCGCTGGCTCTGGTTCCTCTTAGAAAGAGAAGAGGACCAACTTCCAAGGCAAGGATTACCTCCCTCCAGTTAAAGAACTAAGAAGAGTCCATGCCCAAAAAGTAAAATATACCTGGGGGCTTACACCATACCATGTGATATGTACTGTATCGGATTCATACCAAGGGTAATCAGTGTTTTTTGAGGCAATACCACAGTTTACAGAATGGTGGGAAAAGATATATACAGAGACTGAAGGGGATATATATCCGGAGACTGAAGGGATATTGACATAAAATTAGTAAAATGCGACCTGATTATCAGGAAGGGGTGTGGGTTTCTGAAATAGGCATGAAGGAAAATGAAGATGATGAGTTCATACACATTTCATAATTTTAAATATGGTACTGGATGATGGCACACGTATGATGAAAATAAAAATTAGTGGGACAAATAAAAATTAGTGGGACAAATTAACAATGATGATCATTCATGTTGACCTTGCTTAATTAATAGAAATATTAATTAGTACCGTTGGTGATTGATTAGCAAAATAGTTAAGTTTCAATTACATTATTTAGTGCTCAAGCTGAAAAAAACAAAATAGGCCATGCTGTTGGATTGTTCGGGTTGGGACTCATGCCAAGTGCAACTTCAGTCATGGACATTTAGAGAGATTTAGTAGTATTTATTTGGGACTTGTGGAGGAGCTGACAACATTTGATTTAACTATTTTGGAGTCTGGTTAGATCAGAACTTGACTGTTCTGAATAATTGATGAATAACAATGTCAAAAAGGAACTAGACAAAGACAGTTATATATGAAGCTGTGTGTTTTTATATGGAGGGTAATGTAAGCAGGGAAGCTAGATTACATAAAAGCTGTTCTGCCAATGATGTGCTTGCTAACTGCTGTCCATATCAGCAATGTAGCAAAGTCTGCCAATGCGACGTTAGACATATTATTCCGGCACAGGAAACACCTAAACCCAGAAGCACTGTCAGTGGCCGTCCAAAGCTCCATTGTCAGCATCATAGACTATGGTCTTATCATATATGGGTCTACAACTACCACTGCTCTCAAACGTATCACAACGTCCCTGAATAAGGCCTGTCGTCTCATCACTGGCTCACATCGCCATACCCACATTTGTGATCTTTATTTCCAATCTGGATGGCTTCAACTGGACAAACACATAAAATACCAAACCTGCATCACGGCCAAGAAAATTATAATGGGGCTTGCCTCACCTGGTGTCTGTGCCCTCCCTAAGCCTAGACATAGGAATGTCACTACAAGGAGATCCAGTTCCCATCTACTACATATCCCATGATGTCACACGACCCAAGGACAAAGTTCATTCACCTATCGGGCATCCAACTGGCTCAACTCTCTTGGTAGTGACATAGCAACCGCTCCAACACTCTGCCTCTTCAAGTCCAAGCTGCACCTCTCACTGCTTGTATCCTGCGATTGCCCATCTTAACATTTCCACCGTTCCAGCTGCACATACCCCAGCACCCAGCACTTAAAATCAGTCTTTGCACCCCTAGCTCCTTACCTGTCATATTCCCTCGACAAGGCCCCCTGGCTGCACTGTCTGCCGCCCTCACCCACCTCCCCCCCATATCTCCACTCCTGCCCCTGCCCCCAACCACCTCCCCTACTCCCCCTTATCCCCTGCACCTCCTACCCCCTTGATCTCCTACCCTCACTTCTCCCCACTGACCCTCCTTCCTACCCTTGTCTTGCTCATAGCTCAAGTCTTTGTACTGGTCATTACATGTCTGTAAGTCAATGTCTATATGTTTGTAACTAAAAATGATGACTGTTGCACACGCTGACATGGAACCTTTGTAAAAGAGCCTCGGCTCAAAGGTATTGTAATCCTAGATTGAAATAAATAAAATAAAATAAATAAACTACCATTCTGAACCCTCTGTTTTCCCTTCAATTGGTTGTCTGTGAAAGCCTTGTATGAAATGGAGGTATTTTGATGTAGAAGTCACTGAATGGCAAATGCTGCTGGTAGATTTTGTTTTGGATTTGGGATAATAACATGTTCCTTTACATGGAGCGAACAAAGGAAGTGCATGGCTGCCTGTGACATGGTGGCAGGCAGCTGCTGTAAATGACTGTTATGAAGATTTAGTGAAAGGTAAAAAATTATTTTTTAAAAGGCGTCACAAAAATTACTTTATGTGCTTGGGCTAATAACACTAATTGGGGGCTTAGGTGTCCGCATGGGAGGACTCTTTGATTTGCAGAGTTTTTTTTTAACCTTTTCTTTCACTCAAATTGTTACCACCATCTTATTTCTGTATCCATTGTATTGTATTGTATCTCTCCCAGGTCATACTTGAAAATAGGTAAAAGTCTGCCTAGTGTACCCCACCCGGTCAAAAAAAGCAAAATAAAACAAAAGTAAAGTAATATAAAAATAATTAAGCAGATGCCAAGCAGTAGGAGACTGCTTTGGCATGCTGGCAGCAACGGTTTGTGCCCTGAGCCTGGAATGCGTAGTGCAGAGACTGGCAGAGAGGGTTAGTGAGTACCTTCCTGGTGGGAGGGACGTTACTGTAGTGGCCCTTGGTTATGGTGTGGTGATGGAGCCATTGGTAGTGATGCTAACCATTCAGTGATGGGTACCAGTCCCCTGGGCACTGCTACATATGCATACAAAGGGAGAACAGTGGGAAATGCTGTCAGTGTACCAGATAATGTGCCCAAGACTTCTCCCATGCCATTTGACCCTGACCTGTAGTGCCACTGGCTTTACTTCTTGCAACTGGCTGCCTCATGGACAAGTTGCTGCTTCCTCCCTGGTGGCACTGGCAGCAGAGGAATTGGCAGATAGAGATTATATAGAATTTTGGAATCAATAGTCAAGCTTTGTGCAGTGTGACTAGTGGTAGAGGAAGGCACTATGAGATCACAAGAAGGACATACTGTAGGCAGAAGGGTGAGCATAAAGAAAAAAAGACAAAAAACAAGTAAGTTGAAAGTGGAAGCTTACACTGTATTCAGAAAAAAAGCACCCTGGACCTGCTCCAGCTTCTCCCAAGAGCAACACTGTACATACTACCTAAGTTTGATGATCTGGAGATCCAACCTACAAAATGCAGGGTTGCAGCTTGGGACACTGGGCTTCATTGCTAGATGCAATGTGGCTCTGGCTTGACAGGACACTTTTCACTTGGGGAGGGGCAGTAGGTTGTATCCTTGAATGCCGTCTCATAGCTATAGAAGGGTCCATACCCATAGCTATGAGATGGCATTCAAGGGTACAGCCTACTGCCCCTCCCCAAGTGAAAAGTGTCCAGTCAAGCCAGAGACACATTGCATCTAGCAGTGAAGCCCAGTGTCCCAAGCTGCAACCCTGCATTTTCAAGGTTGGGAATGAGCCTAATGGTTCTTCTCACCATATCATCAAGCTTGGGTAACATACATATGTGGAGTACTGGGGATAATGGGTTGTCAGACATTCAGATGTGGGAAGCCATGGTGATGTAGGGCTTCTCTTTCATTCACTTAGATATGGAGGACAGTTCTGATTTTGAACTTGTCAATCACTCAGATGTGGGGACTGGAGCAAGCTGCTATATTGTTAAAATGCATTTCAAAGGGTTTTGCCGTCAGATCATGTTAACATGTGCTTAGGTATTAAGAACTTCTTCATTTTTATAACTGGGCAGGATACATTTTCAGTTTTGTATAGCAACCTCTGCCACCCCATACTGTGTGCCAGTGGGCTTTTGACAGTACACATTACATGTGTTTTATTAAAATGTCACCCACTTTCCACAGAGCAGGGATATGACAAGAAAGATATTCTTGGCCTGTGGGAAGTGGGTGGCATTTTCATTTTTTAATAAAACAGCAAACAATATGTTTGAAAAATTATTTTATTGAGAAAAGATTTGGGGGGTAGACTGCAAAAAAGTCACCAGATGAGGGACACCAGTAGTGTTTGCAGCACTTGCTAGGGAGTGGGTCAAGGTGGTGAGTGGCAACATCAGGGGATATGCCAGTAGGTAGAGAGGGGGGTTAAGGTTGGTAAGTGAAACCACTAGTGTCTGCAGCAATTGCTGGGGAATGGATCAAGGTGGCTAAGTGACACCATCAGAGGCTGAACCAGTAGCTGGGGAGGGTGCAAGATAGGTGAATGACACCACCATTTGCTGGGCAGAAGGTCAAGGTAGTGAGAAACAGCAAAATATAGGCAAATGTGAGTAATGTGCTAGCATTCAAATGGTGTTTATTATGCTGTGCTATCTCTTTAGTAAACCCCCCAAAATGCACCACAGAGCACCAAAAACCCCTAGGGCTTCTGGGGGCCTTGGTGACCCCCAGAACCCTGGCCATTCCTTCAGCACCCCCCCGGGAAAAATAGTCCGCTCTTATGGGTGGGGAATTTCTCAGTAAAAAGATGGCTAACCCAGGGTGAACAGCCCTGATATACCCCCTAAGGACCCCAGCTCAGGACCCTGCTGGCTCCACCCCTGACCAATGGCATGAGCCCTATCCCCACCTCATCATATTACACTACCTGACCTCACTGCTGATGTCACCAGCCCCCGGCCCCTTTCCTCTCTCTTTCTGGCAGGGGCCATGAGACAAACTAGCCTGCCTTTTAGTGGCAAGCCTAATTGTCCCCTGATCCCCTCCCGGAAATAGTTCCATGCAACTCCTTTCTAGATTTTGGCTGCTCACTGGCAAATATTTATTGTGGCACAAAGATAATATTACATCCCACACAATCATAATTCAATCACAATTACAACATAATATGCCACATCATTTCTTCTTCATTCTGGCCTTTCCTTCATTCTTGATGCTTCTCCTTTTTCTGTGTTTCAGGGTCCGGACACTCTGAATTCAGCACCCTCCTCCATCACCAGAACCAGACCGGTTCAACACTTAACTGGACCTCAGCCATCCAGGTCCGGACACTGTGAATCTGGCACCTAGAACTATCCCCCTACCTTAATACTATGCCAGGGTTACTTGCACCCCAGCCCATGCCTACCACCTCCCCTTTCTGTTCCCCCCTTTTACCGCTCCCCTCTTTCTTCTTCCACTGCCCCACCCTCCAGCTTGTAGGATGGTGGGCCTCTTGCGGGCTAGAACTTAAACCCCCTCTTAGCTACTTCAACTACTAGTTCACCGAATGGCATTAGGAACATGCACATCCCAAATTCCAACAGATTTACCCCATCGAACCTGTATATGCCTGCCTGGTCAAAAGAAATGTCCTTGTGTTGGATGTGTACCCCCCCATCTCAATCACTGCCCTCACTACCCTCCTGTTCAGGTGCTTCTTCACCTTTTTAATTAACCTGACATCCTTGGCTCCCCTCCATACCCTCTGGGATGTCATCTCAGACAAGCTGATGGTCACGCCCAGCCACTATCCCTTCACCTTCTTTAAATCAGCTGCTATGGCCTGCCGTAGCACTCCCCATGCTAAGTCCCCCAAGTTGTTGCCCCCAAATGGTTGATGATGCAATTCGGCCTACCACATTGTGCCCTTAACTTCTCCAGGAGGGACAGCAGCTGGGCCCACCTCATGCTCCTGATGCCCTTCCACTGCACCCTTGTGTGCTCCATATTGGTGCGTAACTGTGTCCCTCTGTCTGTGGTGGCCGCAAACCTTTCTGCCCAATAGACGAAGGAATGCCCCACTATCCATATCTTCCGCTTGGAACCTGCCACAGAAACAAAAAACAGCTTGAGTTGCTGGGCATCAATACCTGCCATATCTTTTATGACAAGTGAACCTCCAGCATACGACCCTTTTTAAATCCTCCACCGAAGACCCTTTTTTGGCTGCCTCTGAGGCTGCCCCAATCCAGAAAGAATGGGAGGCATCTCCCCCCGGGTCTTCTCTTATAAATAATAAGGCCTTTTTGAGCACTGCCCCTACTTGAAAACCGGTGACCAGTGAGCCGTTCCCCATAACAGAACAAAGTGCCCCCAGCCACCCCCCCGAGTGCTCTCATATTCTTCCAGGAAGCCACCACACAGCTTAAGGCCTGCAGCTGTCGTAAAGCATCACCAAGGTCCCTCTCCCTCCCTCCCTCCCTCCCTCCCTGGTCCATTTTGGACCTGTCCAGATAATAACCAACCCGTCTTCCCCCAAACCATGCTCTCATGTTGCATAGCCAGCCAGCCACCACCCTTCATGAGACCACCACTTCCCCCACCCGACAGACACCTGCTGCCATGACTGCAAAAACTGTTCTGAACAAACAGGCCTCCTGCGCTGAGGTGCACACTTGCGGTGTCACCCCCAACACCCTGTCCAACAGCTGTCCCCTAATGGGACATCTCCAGTCTTTCCTCTTTCCCTGGCACCTCTGCCACCCTGTGACCATCCTCTTGACTGTCCTGCCGGCATTTGGGTAGTCTCGAGTCCATGCCTTCACCACTTCTAGGTGATAGACATGCAAGTCAGTGCAAATCCCCACTGCCCCTCCCCTTTGTCTCTTCTAGTTCCACCCGTAATTGGAATTATAATCTCCCCTGCTGTGTCCCCCCCATCCCCTGCCTGGACCCCCTCCCCAGCCCTACTGAAAGGGCTGTTCCTGATACTGCAACCCATCCTGGCCACCCTTGTCACCTCCTTGTCTGCAGATAGACACTGGATGTGTTCCCCCACACCTCGAACAGACATGTTTGAATTTACAGTTTGCCCAGGTGCAGGATGCCTTGTTAAACCCTCAACAGGTCTTGACCCCTGGGACTACAGGGCTTTTCTTCCCCTGCTCCCCCTCATCCCATTCACCTGTCCAGACAGGGTCCTCACCCAAAGCTCTGAGTGGGTGCAGTCCCACTTCGAATCTCCTTTTGCTGCCATTTGCCTCATTATACTTCAGTCACCCATTTCCTATCTTAGCTTTGTATGTGTCCCCGATGATCACTGTATACATCAGCAGTGGAATGGCCAGGTCTGGCTGCTTTTCCAGCACCAAGGCACTGTAAATGATAAACCCCACTTGCCAATTTTCAGTGGTCTCACCCTTATACTTTGCCTCCTCCACCTTGTAGCCTACTACTGCCAGGGCTACTACCATCTCTGACTTCCCAACGAATTCTTTCTGTTCATACTTCATGGCACTGTCCTCATCCACCAGGCTGAAGATGTCCACATACTCCCCCTTCCAAATCTTTTCCTTGAGCGAGGCTGGTACGTGGTCCCCCAACATGAAATCTGGAGGCCCTTCATACAGCTTCTTGTCCCCAGCCCCCCCCCAACCCCTTCTTTGACGTCATTCCCTTTTATGGCCTGTAAGGCCAGCTCCATCTTCTCTATGCCCGCTTCACCCATATCACCCAGAAGCCCCTCTAAATATTCTTTCATGTCACCCTCATTGTAGATATCCACTCCATCCTTACCCCTGTCCGGTCCTTTCTTCTCTGGCTCTGGCTCTGGCTCTGGCACAGGAGCTAAGGTGGGTGTTGGGCTGGGTCCCACCTGTCTAGGCCTCTTCCCGGTCTTCCCCCTTCCCGGGCGCTCATCCTGCTCCTTCCATTTTTTCAGTGTCTCTTCCTCTGCCTCTCTCTTCTTGGCTGTTGCCACCAATTTGATCATCTGGCTCATCAGTTTTTTTTTTATTTTTTGTTTGTATTATCTACTTTTCTTCCCCGTACTCGCTGGTCCTCCACTCCTTCAGACTCTTGACAAGTTCCCCCAGACCTCTTCTGTCCTTGCCCGGCCCTCCTCTAGTCCCGAGATCGCAGCCAACCCCCAGGATATCCCGGTGTATCCCTTTACCGGCCGGGTCCCTCTCCTCAGAGGGGGAAGGCACCGGGGTTGGGGAGGATAGCCCCAGCACATCCTTCTAGGGCTTGGGGATGCTGCTGGGGAACAGGAGGCACCGGGAAGGCACTGGAGGCCCTTAGGAACAGAAAGCCATCATCCGGAGGGCCAGAGAGTGAGTTTCTTGGCTTTCTGTTTTGGGGGCAGCGTAGTGACATCACAGCATGCACCGACGTCCGCTCCTCCTCCAGTTAGTATTGAGCCATGCGTCCTGTGATATTCCCAGCCTCTGCTAGGAGTCAGCAAGTGCCATACCAGTCTCCTACACTCCCCCCGGAGAAGGAGAGCTGTCCCTGGGATGCTCAATCCTTTTTCCCTGGCCTGCTCTCCAGTGACCTGGGCTCGTTTCAACCCAGGTCGCTACGCTGCAAGTGAATCCACCACAAGGCCGGGCCAGCTGGCTCGTATCAGTTTTGCTGCCTCCTCCATCAACTTTTCTCTGGAAATCAGGATCCTTCTTGGTGACATTGTCGTGCTTTGTAATGCTACAGGTGGGAGAAAGCAACACCATGAGTGCCCCAATGCCTACCTGCTGCCCTGGACCATCCTGCAGGCTCCACTACCCCTGCTGCACTCCCGGATGGCTGGATCCTGCCACCTGTCCCTCACTCCCTGTGGAGGAGCAGCACCTTGGGGCACACTACCTCAACCTGCTTCTGTGGCAGACCACAGTGCCTGTGACACCACACACTGCCGGTTGGAACAACCGCCTAATTCACAAAATGCCCATCCCCCTTGAGAAGACGCATACACTCAATCCTCCCTCTTTACTTGGTGACACCGTGCTCTTGTCCTTCCCCCCTTACAGACATCCCATCCCCTTCTCTGCTTATTAAAGTAAGCCCTATACTAGGGATCAAACCAGGCCCCCGACCCACTACTACTTGGCTGTCTGTAGCTTTATCACTGTACTAAATAGTGTTTCTTACTAACAACAGTCTGAACAAGCATTTTTCAATGCCGAACGTTCACTTGCACGTATTTGCAGTGGTGTTTGGCATGTATGGTGCTTTACCCTAATGCCCTGTGCGATTGCTGGTATTTGCACAATAAATTTTCAGCATGACCTTTTAGTTACTCCTATTGTGCGCTACATAGGCAGAAACACGTTTTGGCAGGATGTGAAAATGACAGCTGTACTGCTCATAAGAAAGTGTGGTAAAATGGCAATGTTGAAAATCTGGAGTGGAAATATTGAAAATTCGCAAACCCACTGAGCGTGGGAACTGTGCAATGCACAGAAACAGTCATTTTTAGGAATTTTTTCACCAAATTTTCAACATTAGCATTTTAAAACCTCTGCTAATGAACAGTGTCACTGTGATTGTCTTACTGTGTCCCATATTGATTTTGCACACCGACTGCGCCATTGTGCACTACATGGGCGGAAACACGTTTTGGGCAGGATGTGAAAAATAACAGCTGTACTGCTCATAAGGAGGTGTGGTAAAATGGCAATGCTGAAAATCTGGAGTGAAAATATTGAAAATTCTCAAACTTATGAGCGTGTGTAGGAACTGCACAGTGCACGCTCGTAAAACAGTTATTTTTAGGAATTTGTTCACCAAATTTTCAACATAGCCATTTTAAGATCTCTGCTCATGAACAGTGACACTGTGATTTTCTTAATGTGTCCCATACACTGAGTTCACACAGCGACTGTGCCATTGTGTGCTACATGGGCAGAAACACGTTTTGGGCAAGATGTGAAAAATGACAGCTGCACTGCTCATAAGGAGGTGTGGTAAAATGGCAATGTTGAAAATCTGGAGTGAAAATATTGAAAATTCGCAAACTTATGAGCGTGCATAGGAACTGTGCAATGAACACTCGTAAAACAGTCATTTTTAGGAATTTTTTCACCAAATTTTCAACACAGCCATTTTCAGACCTGTGCTCATGAACAGTGTCACTGTGATTTTCTTACTGTGTCCCATATATTGATTTCGCACACCAACTGTGCCATTGTGCGCTACATGGCGGAAACACATTTTGGGCAGGATGTGAAAAATGACAGCTATACTGCTCATAAGGAGGTGTGGTAAAATGGAAATGTTGAAAATCTGGAGTGAAAATATTGAAAATTCGTGAACTGACGAGCCTGTGTAGGAACTGCGCAACGCACGCTCATAAAACAGTCTTTTTTGGAATTTTTGCACCAAATTTTCAACATGGGGTTTTTGGGACCCCTTCTCATGAATGATGTCACTGTCATGGTGTTATTCAGGCCGAAGGGCGATTTCGCGCAGTGAATGTGCACTGACTGCGAAATCACCCTTCGGGCCTGAATAATGCCATGACAGTGACATCATTCATGAAAAGGGGTCCCAGAAACCCCATGTTGAAAATTTGGTGCAAAAATTCCAAAAAATGACTGAGATATGCAATAAAGTTGAAACCCCCTATCTAGCCCATTATACAGCTTACCGGCATTTCCTCAGTTCGAGGTCGGCTTTGAAGAGTGCAGACGTGTTCCCGGTCCACCGAAGATCGTCGTGCCAAACTCCGGAGGTAAGTATGGGGTGAGGGGTGGGGAGGCAGGGTGCGCAGTGGGTGGGTGTGGGTTGTGGGAGGGCGGAGACTGCTTGCGACAGTTTTTAATTTACAGGTTGTTTTTACAATTGACAGCGGGACATTTGCCATGCTGGGGTGGGCTCCCAGTGTGGCACCAAAGCTTTGGGGGTGGCGTGATGCGGGGTGGCGCGACCAGCGGTGCTCTGTGATGACAGTGGTGGTTTTTCGCGAAGACCACCACTGTCATACAAGCTCCACACCCATTGGTGCAGGACGTCCACGCCTGCTCAACTGAGCAGTGGATTGTAGGAGAGGCACACCTCCAAAGTGTGCTACTCTCTCAAAACGTTCCTTGCGCATGCGCGCAAGCGAACGTAAAAACAGGGTAACCTCTCTGAAACTGACAATTTTGACTAATAAAACTTATATGTCATGAATTCCTCAAAGACAGCATTACTTAAAGTGCACCAAATAGTGCTGGCTAATGTAACAGCTATGGAGTGCTTCTCCTACCTAAATGCATGATTCTTCTGCTAATAAAGCATTAGTCAACTGATAAGGCTTATCATCTGATATACAATGGTTATACTCCACAAGTAAAGCCTCCACAATTAAACAGTTTCAAGTCACTTCTATATCCAATGAGCAGGTATAACACTGCAACTGTGCAAAGTTATCTAGGTTCTAAATTCTTACATTTGTTATGTCCTAAGAAAGTGTCAAGAGCTTGCTATTTAAAATATTGCACCAGCAGTATGCAAAGCTCAAATAACACCTTGATCTAACATTTCTTGGCTAACTAGTGCCTTTTAATACTGTGCTTCCCTTGAAGAACACTAGTTTATGATTTTAAACACTATAAATGAACATGGTATGCTCATTATCCACCAATTTGTAACTGACAAAGGAACAATATGTGAACATCCACTGTGAGTTGCCAGATAGATACTTTTGTCCTTTTTATGCTCTGATCAAACCGTTGTCTGTACTAACTAAAAAAAATTGAGTGAAAAGTCCATTTATGGTATAAAGGCTTCACTATTCTGCCCCATACTCTCCAGTTAGCCCTCCCACGGCCTAACCAGGACTGCTCTGCCTGAGGACTGCCGTCACCTTGCCAGCATTTACAACATTTGCCCAGGCCCCCAGCCTTTACTTATACCAGGGAGCCACGCCACTTGCCTGCTGAAGAATCCTCCAGCCCATTATATTTTTTTTTTCCTTTTTCTTTTCACTGTACTGCCAGCGATTTTTGGGTCTCCACATGGCTGATGCCTCCACCACTCGCTCCCAGGAGATGACACTGGTCGTCACATGGCCTGCCTGCTTGGCCCAGCTGCTCTCGGCCTTGGACCATCAGATGCCAGAAAAACCTGGACACACTCCCAAAACTATCAACCTTGATGAAGCGCCCCTCACTCCACATGGCCTGCCTTCTGGGCACTGCCGTCAACCCCCTTGAAACCTCTGAGGCCCTGCTTCAAACCAGTCATCGACCAACACCGTGCTGTAAGCGCCTTTTCCTGCAAGGAGCTAACTGCAAGCCATCAACACTCGGAGCCCAATGTGACCTAGTGCTATCACTCCTTCTGGTTCCTACTTACAACACGGTCGCTTCCTGACCCCAAGATGCCTCCCAAACCACCAGCATCCACCTTCTGGTTCGCTCGCAGTCTGGCATCCAACTCATCCTTTTTTTTTTTTTAAATGAAACTCCATTTCTGTCGCAACTACTACAGCCTGTTCCGGCCTAACCTTGCTAAAACTACCCTAATGGAACTTTTTGGCTGTAGCTCCACACCAAACTACCAGGCCTCAGTACACTAATCATTGAAACAAACCATGAGCAAAAACTGCTTACAATTCTAGCACAACTTAAGCCACATAATTACACTAGTGCCCTGCAGCATTCAAATCAGATCTAACCTAAAACAGGCTGCATCCTTATCTTTTCCAACACCCATATTACTATTACCAGAGCTAAATAACATTACCACATGGCCAGCAAGGCCTAGCCGCACTTACCTAGATTTGCCAACGATGTCCTGAGTTCTAAAGTTTGCAGTAGAATTTCTCAGCAAAAAGAGGGCTAACCCAGGGCAAACAGCTCTGATATACCCCCTAAGGACCCCAGCTCAGGACCCCTGTCAGCTCCGCCCTGTGGCCAATGGCATAAGCCCTAGCCCCACCTCATCATATTACACTACCTGACCTCACTGCTGATGTCACCAGTACCTTCCCCTGTCCCCCTCCCCCTTTCTTTCTCTCTTTCTGTCAGGGGCCATGAGACGACCTGGCCTGCCTTTTAATGGCAAGCCTAATTTTATAAACTTTTTCTTGAGGCATCAATTGCTCATTAAATTATACTTCATTGAATTTTCAACCCCCAGAACTGCAACAGCCAGTAAAAAATTATTAAAATATTCAATTTTTTGGCACATTTTCATGGTGAACTCATAGGTTTCCCAAGGATTTCACAGGATATTCCTTATATGCCAGTTTTCAAGGAAATCATAACTTCCATAGCAAGTATTTTACCATTTAGTATTTGCAGTATTTCCACTGTAAATTTGAAACTACTAAATCAGATCTAGCCAGCTTTATTAGGACCTATTGACATTGGGTGCGTATGCCACATTACAGGTGTATACCTGTAAAAACAGCAGAGCTTCACAACATCCACATTTTTGGAGAATGTTCACAAAATTTCACAATTAATAAAACTGAAAATATAAAACCCTGTAACTTATAATTTACCTAACCAAATCACTTTAGATTTAACAGTTTCTTAGATGCTTCCTGAAAGATTTGCATGTAAATTTTCAGATATTTATCTCCAAAGGGGTATTCTGGGAAAAGGGTGAGTGCAAAAGGGCAAATGCAAAGCAGCAACAGCAAAAAAGCATGGCATATAGAGAGAGACTGAGAAAAACAGTGATCACCAAAACTGTGACTTATGGCTTTCTCACCCTCCCCAAGTTGTGTCTTCCCCAGAGTTGGTTATCTATAATAAAGGTGGGTGTGGGGGCGAACCCCCCCTCAGAAACTCAGTGTGGTGGTGTTGTTGCCATTTCGTTGATCACTGTTATTTCCTGGTCACTGTTTGTGTCCACACTGTTTTGCCATCGCCTTTTTGTATTTGCCCTTTTGTGCTTACCCTTTTGACATGGAATCCTCCATAGGTGGCTGAGTTATAAGCAGAGAAATATTTTTAGAAAAGTTCACAAGTAATATATTGTTAGATATCAGTCCTTATTAAAGCAGCAGTGTAGTGAAAAAATACTTTTCCAAAAAGTTACAGTAGTTTAACCTGCAATTAATAAAAAATATTGGCAAACATGTCAAATGCACTTTTCTAGGTAATGCTATACAGCAGCAGATTTTTTTTATAATTATTTTTTTCATTCCTAACCCTTGCAAGGTCTTCAACACTATTCATAAGCTAAATGGGATGAGTATCATTTTTTCTTGAGAAAATAATAAATTAAATCATTAATAAAATACTCCAATTTCTGTGAAACAAGAAAACGTTACCACATAATAAAACTCAAAGATGCCTTGGGCCCAATATTCAAAAGTATATGTGGGTGCAAACTGCTGTTTGCCCATGTAAATTGGGCTTATCACCGGAGCATAATATTCAAATGGGGCTTTTGCACAGGCAAACAGGGTTAGTACCCATGGAAATGATAATGTATGCAGGTGGCCAAGGTAAGGGGCATGGACTTGATTATCCATGCAATCCTATATTCAGTGTCTTTGCACTGCACAAGAGGAATTTGTGTAGTCCTTTTGTACAGCACCGAAATACAATCAAAGAAGGCCCCTCTTTCTCTGTGTAACCTTAGTGGTTGTCAGAGGTACCACAGCACATGACCTGCTTGCCTGGTAGGGGAGCACACCCACCACCCTGTGGTCAAAGGCACCTCCTCAAATGCCAGGAGCATAGCCCTAGTGTTTAGTGGTCCTCTCTCTGATCACTGTCCCTTTGCCTAACCTGGTAATTCCTGGTGCCAAGTGGTTCCCCTCTCTTTGATCACCATCCCAGTGCCCAGCATAGTAATCTCTGGTGCCTAGTGGTCCCCCCCTCCCTCCAATCACTGTCCCCATGACCAGTTTAGTAATCCCTAGTGCCTAGTGGTCCTCTTCCCTCAGATCACCACTCCTGTGACTAACATAGTAGTCTCTTGTGCCTACTGGTCCCCCTTCCTCTGATCACCATCCTCTTGTCCAATATGGTACTCCCTGGTGCCTAGGGATCCCCCTCCCTTGGCTCACTATTCCCATGCCCAACACAGTAATCTCTGGTGCCTGGTGGTCCCCCCTCCCTCCAATCACTGTCCCCATGATCAGCATAGAAATCCCTAGTGCCTAGTGGTCCCACTCCCTCCAATTGCCACCCCATGACCAACATAGTAGTCCCTTGTGCCTAGTGGTCCCCCTATCTCTGATCACCATCCCTGTGACCAACATAGTAATACATGGTGTCTAGTGGTCCCCCTCCTTCTGTTCACTGACTCCATGCCCAAAATAGTAATCCCTTGTGCCTAGCAGTCCCCCTCTGTCTGATCACCATCCCTGTGACCAAAGTAGTAATTCATGGTGCCTAGCAGTCCCCCTCTCTCTGGTCACCACCCCTGTGACCAAAGTAGTAATCCATGGTGCCTAGTGGTCCCCCTCTCTCTGATCACCATCCCTGTCCCCAGTGTAGTAATGCATGGTGCCTAGTTGTCCCCCTCTCTCTGATCACCACCCCTGTGACCAAAGTAGTAATCCATGGTGCCTAGTTGTCCCCCTCTCTCTGATCACCATCCCTGTGACCAAAGTAGTAACCCCTGGTGTCTAGTTGTCACCTTCCTTCTGATCCCCATCCCCATGCTCAACATACTATTCCCTGGTGCCTAGTGATCCCTCTACCAATCACCAGTCACCTAAACATATACAGATCCCCAGGTGCCCAGTGTCCAAACCTTACTGTGCCAGCCCCTGCCTGTTAAGGGTACTACATGTCCCTGGCATGCAGTGGTATCCCTGTCACAGTTCTCCGGACCCATAACAGAGACATCATCCAGCCCGTGCTGATGTGTAATAAAGTTTTAAGTGCAGTGAAATACAAGAGAGTCCCTGCTGTCCACTCCCCCCAATCGCTGGTAGCATCCATGTCCAGGCAGCAATCCCTGGTATCAACCATCCCCCCACTAGAGCACCAAATCCCATCCAATCACCCTTTCCCTTACCAGACTCCTCGGTGTCAGGGAAGTGCATACAGTGACTGGCACATCCCTACTCACACCTCCTCAGCTGGCCATCACATTTCCAGGCAGGAGTGAATATCTCATTTATAGGACAGGGCACGTCACCCTGTCCAATATATAAGACATGTGCTTCCTGCCTGGACCTATGATGGTTGGCAAGGAGATGTGAGGATGGCTGCACCAGTTGCTGTGTGCACTACTGCAGTACCAAAGAGTCTGGAAAGGGGATGAGGGATTGGGTGGTTGTTTGGCACTGTGGTGGGGCATGCTTGATGACAAGGGATTGCTGCCTGGATAACTAATGATCAGTGGGGGAACAGGACACAACAGGAACTGCTGTGTGTATTTCCCTGCACATTACAGGTTAGTTACACCATCTGCACAGGGCTGGATGGTATGTCTGTTACAGGGGCTAAGAAGCAGTGATGGGGGACCACTCAACATCAGGGAGATGTAGTACTCTTAACGGGTGAGGACCAGTTGGGGGGTTTGGATGGTTGGCATCTGGGGATCCCAATATGTACAGGTGACCGGTGATCAACAGGAGAAACCACTAGGCACCAAGGATTACTACACTGAGCACAGGGACGGTGATCAGAGAGAGGGAGGCCACTAGGCACTAGGGATTACTGCATTGGGGATGGGGATCGGAGGCAGGGGGGACGACTATGCACAAGTAATTTCCACACATCCATGAGACTGGACAATGGGGGGTGGAGTCCAAGAAACCTGCCTCCACTATAGACCCAGGAGTCAGTTGAAAAACCAATTATGACTGACTTAACACATATTGCAACTGACTTCAACTAACTAAAGAAAATATTACCAATTTTTTCAACTTTCAGCATCGCTGAATTTTATTTATTAATAGTTTTACATACTTTAATCTCAAATCATTTAATAAATGATTAATTATTTGACTTATGTTACATAATACAGAAATATCACTGACCTAAGAGGCAGGCTTAGATGACCTGTAGTACATACAGTAATCACTCAGCAGCAAAATGTTTAAACATAATAATAGTGAGATATTCCATTGACAGTGTCCCATTAAGGATATGGTGAAGTCTCACACATTAGCAACAGCACAAACATATATAAACCTGCAAGAAATAAATTCACATTCTTTAAAGATTTATTAAAGGTGAACAGTCAGCAATAAAAAAATAATGATCAATGTACAGTGTGCAAACTGCACATACCCACCCCCAACCCCCACATTAGTAAACTGTTGCTCTTGATTGTAAGCTGTATGATCTAGGTAGCTAGCTTCTAAGAAGCCATTTGACATTGGTGCCGACTTCCAACAAGGGTGGCATATCTGAAGAAACCTCTTGTTTGTAGTCTAACCAGAGTAGTAACAGGCAGTGTTTTTACCAGGGCATGGTGGGTGCAGGTGGTGAGTCTTACTGAAGCAGACAGGTTCCCTTCCCCCCAAAAAAGTGTCCGAGGAGCTTAGTTTGTTTTTATTTGGCAATGGGAAAAAGAGTGGATAGTTATCGTGAATAAATGACATGTAGTTCAGACGGTATGGGGCAATGCTCGACCGTTTACCATTCAGCAATAGCCCGGTGACCGAGATCATGCATTCCACTAGCACACTGGATGCCGCAATGCCAAGGTAAATTTTTACAAGCTGAGCCAGAGTAGGGTATCTATGTTCGTTATTCTTCCAAAATGTAAGTGGGAAATCTTCCTCCTCAGTCGTAGGCTTCACTGTCAAATATCAGTTGATTTCATCTTCCACAGCTGAGCTGTCTTTGCCGAGTTGAAAGCTTTGCTTCAGCTTCTGAAGCATTTTATTTTTCTTACTCACAGAAATACATTTATAATCCTCCTGAAAATTTGGATCGTCCTCTGCCTCTCCATCACTGACGGAGATTCTTGCAAATGATGTCATAGATGGTGTACTGCTGCCTCTTGAACTTGAGAAAGCTGTTGACATAGTTCCAGGCTCAGTCAGTTCTTGAACTGCATGTTTCCGTACTGCTATTTGTTCCTTCCTAGACAGTTGCAAAGCTTCTTTTGTGGATGGATCCAGTAAGCATGCCAGTTTGACTGTGTCACTTTCTGGAAATCGCTTTTCTACATTTTTCTGCACAAGCCATTTCACCTGCTGCACAGTTGGATGATCCTTTTTTGTGATCTGTGATTTTTCCATAATCTCATTTTTATGAGTGGTATTAGTGCCAGGTGCGGCTGATTGCTACTGACCAGTTCAGTGAGCTCCTTAAATGGGAGAAAAAAATGTTTTAGTTCTTCAACAATATCAAACTCTTCAGTTGTGAGGCACAGCTCACTGTGTCCTGAGCATTTCAAAGCTTGCTCAGCCTCCCGGTGAAGATCTAGGATGCTTTCAAACATAACAAGCACTGAATTCCATCACGTCATGACCTGCTGTTTAAAGTTATGTGAGAATGCCTTTTGTGTTGCATGACTCTGGAAAAAGTGGCTCCTTGACTGTTTCTTTCCTGTGCGCCTCTGATGGGTTTGGGAATGGTGTCCGGTGTTGCAACATCGTCATCACTAAGAAAGAGACCAAATTCTGAATGCATATCTTCCTCATCTGTTCCACTTCCACCATCTTCAATTGGGTAATCAGAATCCAATGCCAGAAAGTTTTGCGCATTTGCAATCTTCTCCATGAGGCTGTCCATCACTTGCCGGTCATCACTGTGAGCAACTTCCTCTTCAATGAGGTACCCTTTGAAATGTAATGTGGTCACTATTGATTTGCATTTCTCCATTAAATCTTGAACATCACTGACATGATTCATGGAGTCCGTCATCAGCAACAGGTGCAACGCATGCGCAACACAGTGATTGCACTGTTTCACCCGTAACATGTGGCTGGCCTTCTTCATGTTCTCCGCTCCATCATGTGTTGAGAAAACTTTCACTGTTCTGTCAATGGAGAAATACTCAAGCTCCCTGCGGACATGCTGTGCCACGGCTTTCCCGGTGTGGTTAGGTAACACTTTACATGACAATGTAACAATGCGAAAGTCCCAACCCACATTAATGTAGGCTAAGCGTATGCCAAGGTAGGGATGACATTTGTATTTGTGAGTCCATCCATCGAACATAACACAGATGGAACACACTGTACTGAGGTCCTCCTTTCACTTCGTTTTGTAATAAGCTGTATACATCATGTAGAGCTTTGCCACGCAGACTCCTCTCATTTGGTATTTTTGTGCTTGGGAAATTTTTGGAGAAGAATAGTTGGACGCCATTTTTTGTTGACTGAATCGAAAGGCATCATATCCAAAGGAAACCAGACCAAAACATTGCGAACAAGTTCAAAATCTGATGCAGCTGGCCAAACACTACCACTGGCACCACTAAGGCTCATATTAATTGTACTTTGCTTAAGTTTCTGTACTTTGTTACTGTCATGTACATCTACTGTATGTTATGAACATGGATTAAGTGTTCCGTTAAGGATGTAGTAGCTGTTTGCAGGGCATAACTTTTAACTCTGCTAATGTGTGCAGAAGACTGTCCTTTTGCATACAGTTCCTGCTGTGCATCTAAGCAAAGAGAACAGAAATATCTACCGTCATCAAGCAAAATGGGAAAAACTGAACCTGGGTCACCTGAAGAAGTACCTGGGAGCTGTGTTTTAACGTCCAGTGAGCCAAAGTATTTCCAAACAATGGATTTACTGTTGCCATGAGACCGCTATTTGGAGGCGACAAACAGGTTGCATATTTCTGATTTTTCACTTCGTGACAGTAGTGATGTGCTTGCATACTTCTTAGTTTTACAACAGGGAGATACACCAGCCATACAGACAATCAGAATACTACCCTTCTACTAATAAGTACTGGCTTTTCTGTAAACACGGGTAGGAAATATTATAGATCACAAAGTCAAATCAAGACTTGGGTACACCTTAGTTCTGAAAAAGTCTATTTGTTAATGTTGTACACTCCAGGTCTTTGCCACTTCCTCACTACAAAGTGTCCGTCCTCAATACAAAGTGCCTTTCCAATTCAAGAAGATGAGCCTTGCTTGCTTCCGCTCGATTAGTTCTCAGGCAATCTACCTTATCCTACAATACAGAAAGTTATTTTAATGGCCAGGTATGGTTACTATATGTTGCTGTTCTACATTAACAAATTGAATAGCTAGAAACAAATGCTATAATTCATTAAAAAGGGAACCAACAACTGTTACTGATGACTGCTATGCACATTTAGTCCATCCGACCACTAAGGTATGGAAATGGTATAAGTCAAGCAGTGCAACTGCTTATCTACCAGAATTTGGGACTGTGTCCATCTATGAAAGACTGCAAAAGTAACAAGATGATAATGCTGCATGGCATCCCTATCGTTGTCATTTATCTCTTAAGTAGTAAGTACCACTAAAAATATGGTCTCAAATACTGTAATCTGAAACACAATCTATATGGCTGTCGGGTTGATGCCTGGGGGGAATCCTGCTGCGCTTTGCCAGCCTTGAGATGTGGGCTATGCCAGTGGAGCCCTCTTCATCTCCGCAATCCACAAGGGAGTTATTGGCTTGTGTCCAGAGAGTGCTGCCCCTCCCTGTGAGATAGACATGCAATTACATCAAGGCGCATGGCAACTCTGTTGCTGTCTGGTGCGCTTACCCTGTTATGTTGTGTCGGCTGCCCTGTAGTGTCCTCAATCTCCATTGGGGGCCACTAGGATGCCGAACAGCCCTTAGCCCTCCCCTGGGAGAGGAGATCTGTCTTCCAGATGTTTCATCATCTCCTTGCCGACCCTGGCAACCAGAGTCCATATCCAAACCTGGGTCACCAGTGTAGCGCGAGGTGTGGGGTACACTGCCTCAACCTTCAGCACTACGGGGTCAGACCCTGATTGATTCTTATGTTAAGTATTTGCATCCTTTAAACAGGAAGATTGATTCTTCAACAGTGTTTGAGACAGTCTTCTTAGCTCCAGCATTCTTTAAACAGGAAGATTGATTCTTCAACAATGTTTGAGACAGTTTTCTTAGCTTCAGCATTCTTTAAACAGGAAGATTGATTTAGTGTTTATTGAGTTTGTCTGCACCTCGGTTGAGCATTCTTACATCAAACAGGAAGAGTAATTCAACAACGTTTACAGAGTTCATCTTATTTTAAGGAGCAGGTGTGCACTGTAATTTTCCCAGCCCTTAAACATATACGGTAGCCAACTTACTTCAATGCCGAGAGGTATTAAAAATACCATACGCTTCATTAAGTTTAAGATCTGGCAGGACAACACCAAATCAGCCAGCTCATGACTCATTAACACACACATGCACACACACACACACACACACACACATCCCCCAAGAGGGCTTTGGGTGCCTGCCTGCCAGTGGGTGTGTCAGCCCAGCAGGTTCTGGAAGTGGCTTCATTTTTCCTCGGGTACACATTAGTTGTCCTAACTTTTTTACTGGAGGACAGAAACACAAGGTATTTTTAATACCTCTCAACACTGGAGCAGACAGCTACCCTTTATGTGTGAGGGGCTGGAGCAATTACAGTGCATACCTGCTCTTTAAAGAGCAGCTGACACCTTCAGGAGAGCTTTAAACACAACATTTAGAAGTTCAGTGTGTATTTCACATTAGTTTTATGACCCCCCCTCTCAATTATTACTAAGGTCATTTGCATGAAAACAAGATCTTTGCTCCTGAACAGCTTCTTCCAGAGGTCATAATGCAGTTCTTGTGATTGTGACAGTTACAAATAAATATACATAGAATGCAACCTGAACTGTGCCCAATTATTGTATTTTAGTTTTGCCGAGTTGTCAGTAGCTCTGTAGATATTATTAAACAGGAGGATTCATTTATCAGCAGTGTTTGAGCTTGTCTTATGTTAAAAGGACACTGTCAACCCCCTGAGGTCTCAAAGTGGCCCCTAGTTAAAAACAAAGCACACACACACAAAAAAAACAAAAAAGGTTTTGATTACCAACTTTCTGTAAAGATTGCTGATGTCGCTGGTATTTTTTTTTTTACTCTGATCTTTATCCTCCTTCCAGCCACATCACTCAATCAGAGCCCCTACATGCCTCACTAACCTTGGAGTCCTGACACACAGGAATTGGCCCTTAGAGTGTTCACCCACTCAGCACTCCTAGGTATCCTGGATATCCCTTGGGTGGGGCGAGGAGAGGTTCCCTCCTACCTTCTCCCTGCACAACAGTGGAGTGGGTGCTGCACAGCAGAGTCTGATCCCGTCTTGGCAGTTTTATGAGGTGCTCAGTGAGGGGTCATCACCTAGGAGTGACAGGTCACCATTTTCCTGTATTCTGTTCCCTGGAGATGTCAGCACTCTAGGAGAGCCAATGGGAGGTGTGTATGAAGACAACTCCTCCCAGGGCTTCTCAGCCAATGCTGCTCCCATACCTTCTGTGTGCCCCAATCTGCACTGTCAACCCCAGGTACACCCAAGAAATGGCAGTGGTGCAGCGAGACTTGCATGGAACCCTTCCCAGAGAAGGAGAGCCACCGATGGGTGCTCAATCCTTCTCTCTCCCCTGCCGACCCCCAGTGGCCCAAGCTTGTCCCCGAATCTGGGTCACTGGTGTGGAGCAAGGTGTGGCGTCCAATGCCTAACCCTCAGCGCCACCGGGTCAGCCCTAGCTAGTAGTTCTATTAAACAAAGAGACAGACAAAACAAACAGCACCATCAATGAATTTTAGAGAAGGCAGGTAATCATAAAATGTAGGTTTTTAACTAGACATAATACAATGAAATATAGGTTGACAGTGTCCCTTTAAGCATTCTGAAATCATTCAGGAAGACTGATTCATCAGAAGTGCAATAACAAACAATGGGGTGTGCGTTGGACAGTTCTAATACAAACTCATGGCTAGGGGGCACAGTGAGGAATGAGGCTGCAGGTTGAACCCACTAGCTGTGCATTAGAACTGTCCAGTGCACAACACCATTAAGCTAACTTTTCATTGAAGCTGCTGCCAAAATACTACTTCACAATAATGTGCATGTGCATGGAAATAAAATGCATAACTGCATTGCGGTCTTACTTTCTAGTGTGGATGTGTTAAAAGAAGATTACGGCTCCCCTGAGACAGAGAATAAGACATTTACTTACCCTGGGGTTGATGACTGCATTGAGGTCCAGAAGGAGGCAGGTCACTACACTGTAGTCCAGCTGCTGTTGAGACTGTATCCACTTCAACTCTAATAAATATATTAAATACAATTGTTATATTGGTGTCTTTTTTCAGATGTGTCACTTCCTATTTTGTCATGAGTCCTAAACTCTAAAGTCACAATTACACTGCAAAGGGCAAGAAAATATTGGCTCCTCAATAATGCACCTGGGCACAGCTAAGGTTGGGGAAGGAGACAGAGGCAGAGCAGCATCACTTCTAGATAGCTGTATAACAATGTTCACCTTTGTGATGCAGTATCTCCCAAGTATGCTAAGCAGATGTTAATGAGTCCAAATCAAACTTAACCTGCCTCCATTTTTTTTTACATTTGTCCTACCAAATCAAACTTAACCTGCCTCCATTTTTTTTACATTTGTCCTACAAATTCTACCAGGTGCACATAATTACCTGCTAATGCATCTACATCTATATGTATGTTATCCATCTGGCCGTCACAGCACATTCTATCAGCACACATAAAGAGCTGCTAATGAGTCATGAGTTGGCTGACTCAGTTGTCTGCCAGGTCTTAATAAAACTTAATGATTTGGCTCACGAGCCACACTTGTAAAAGTCCCCCCCCCCAGGTCTGGAAGGAGCCAGAAGACCTGTAGGTCACCCTGTAAACAGGAAATGGGACAGCCATATGAACTGGGGTTGTCTATAGGCCTCCAGACCAGGGGGAGAACAAAGGCACAATACTGTTAGAAGATATACAAAACATGACCACAGTAGTGGACCAGGGAGGGGCTGTGGGCATGGCCTACCTAGGCTTTAGCAAGGCATTTGACACAGTCCCACACAAAAGATTAATAAACAAATTAGCCAACCTGGGAGTGGGTCATAGGGTGGTAACCTTGGTAAAACATTGGCTGGACAACAGGACATGGAAGGTAATAGTAAACAGAGTCCACTCTGAAGAAAGAGGGTTACTAGTGGGGGTACTGCAGGGTTCAGTACTGGATCCAGTCCTTTTTAATGTCTTTATAAGTGACATTGCAGAGGGATTGGAAGGAAAAGTATGCCTCTTTGCAGAGGACACAACAATCTGCAATATGGTTGATATACAAGGGGAGATGGGCGTGGAAAGGATGAGAAGGGACTTGGCAAGGTTGGAGGAATGGTCAGAAGTATGGCAGCGTGGATTCAATGGAAAGAAGTGCAAAATAATGCACCTGGGAAACAAAAACCATGGGGAAGATTACACAATGGGGGGGGTAGGCAGTAACAACAACAAAAATGGAAAGGGACCTGGGGGTAATCATATCAGATGACTGAAAGGTTAGTAAGCAATGTGAGAAGGCTGTAGGGAGGGGCTGTGGGGATACTGGGATGTATGGAGGAGAGGCATCACCAGCAGAAAACAGGAAGTTGTTATGCCTCTGTACAGTCAGTTGGTGAGACCCCATCTGGCATACTGCATTCAGTTCTGGAGTCCCCATCTCCGCAAGGACATAGACAAAATGGAGGCAGTCCAGAGGAGGACAACTAAAATGGTGCAGGGTCTGCAAGAGAAACCCTTGAGGAAAGGAGGAAGGGGTGACATGATAGAAACTTTTAACTACCTCAGTAGAATCAACAAAGGGGTAGCATATTTCAGAAAGTGATGTGCAAGAACAAGAGAACAGACACAATTTGAAGATAGAGGGGGCATGGCCCAGACCAGGGGCACTGTGAGGAAGTATTTTTCAACAGAAAGGGTAGTGGATCCATGGACCTGCTTTCCTGAGGAGGTTGTGGGATCTAAAACTGTGGGAAAATTCAAGAATGCATGGGATAGACATAAGGCAATTCTTGTGGGGAAGTAGGAAGAAATAGGCTGTTGGTTAACTACGATGTCTTCAGAAACACATGTGAGCACCTGTGTGGTGCTATTCTGCATTCATATCCAAGAATTAAAGTAAATAGTTCAGCACCCACACTCCAGACAGAGAACTAGGACTCCGTGGATTGAGTTAATAATTCCTTCATGTAAAAAGTGCAGATAAAACACTGACCAAAGTGGCTTGAAAATAAACTGACATTTCTCCTGGCATGCTGCCAGGTTTCTTCAGAGTTTGTCATCCACTTTGGCCAGTGTTTAATCTGCACTTTTTTACGTAAAAGAATGATCAATCCATGGAGTCCTATTTACTTTAATCCTTAACTAGGATCTGCAGCTTATCCTGTAGGCAGGGAAATGGGTAGACTGAGTTGGCCAAATGGTTCTTATCTGCAGTCAAATTCTAGGTTTCTACACATAGAATGTTCCAGCAGATGTGGCCTATGAAGTCTATCTTGTCTGCTCATTTCCCCTCCCCCCCCAGAATCATAACCATACTGACATAATCACATGAACCAAAAGGCCTAGAACTGTCCTTATCTGCCGTCAAAGTCCATGTTTCTATGTATGTTAAACACAGTGGTAAAGCAAACGATCAGATGTGAGACATGCACACACTGTCACTCTCACTGCTATGCTGTACCAGACAAAAATACACACTTCAGTTGATGGTTAATGCTGTATGTAGTATGCAAAAAGCACAGAACATGACAGAACATAACTCCAAGAAGAACTTCATCACCCAGACAAAGCTATTCTTGGATTGATTTTCTGTACTTTATTTGTTTTACATACTACATACAGCCTCATCCCTCAAGGTGCACATTTTCATCTGGGAGTGCAGCAGTGAGAGACAGTCACTGAGTCAGTAGAGGAGAGGCAACTAAAATGGTGCAGGGTCTGCAAGAGAAGCCATACAAGGAGAGACTAAAGGGGCAGATAAGAACCACTTGGCCCACCTAGTCTGCCCATTTCCCTACCTACAGGATAAGTTGCAGATCCTAGTTAACCAACAGCCTATTTCTTCCTACCCCCCACACATTCATTTTAGATTCTTTTAGATACAGACTCTGCAACAGGGTGGACGTGAACTTGTTTGCAACTGGACATGCCCTCTTCCCATTGATATACACAGACCCCACCCCAAGAAAGGGACACAACTAGAAGTGGGCCACAATGGAGGGAGACAAAGGATGAGGCAACTTATTTTCATCCGTTTTAAGCTAAGCAGATTGGCAAATCTTAGTAATATAATTAACCTTTTTTTCTTACAGACAACTACTGTTGTAATTACAAAAAAAAGCATATACTGCATAGTTGGTCAGCAATAGTAAAATCCTGACCTAAAGTTACATAATCAGAAGGAGAGTAGTTCAAATTACACAGAATTTAATGAGTACAGTCATGTTCATTTATACAGAAAAAATGGTTAAAATGTCAAATTAGTTAATTTCACAGTAGCAAACTGCACACCCAAGTCTTCTCTTACTCCCTTTCTGCTTTTGTAACGCTTGTACTTATGTAACTTATGTGACTTAAGTGGGGATTGTAAGCATTTTAAGAGCAGTAAACATTTTATACTAAAGCCCCTTATTTTACCCCAGTGGGTACACTTCTCTCCGAATTTAAAAAAATTTCCCAATTTTTTTTAAGCCTTGCAGGAGGTTGAGACAACCCAGAGTGCAAGAAGTCACTCAACAAAAATTCTGTTATAAAACATAGATAGACACAGAAATGGATGGCAGATAAGGACCGCTATGCCCTTCTAGTCTGTCCATTTACCCTGCCTACTGTAAAAACCGCAGACTCGAATTGATCTTTGGCTTTCCCTCCTTGTTCCTATTTCTAGGGATCCCCTATGCCTGTCCTATGCATGTCTGAATTCCCCCACTGTGTTTGTCCCCACCACCTCCACTGGGAGTCTATTCCATGCATCCACTATCCTTTCCATGAAGAAATATTTCCTCACGCTACTCTTTACTCTACCCCCTTCCAACCTCATGTCATGCCCCCTCATTCCTGGACATCTCCTTTTCTGAAAGATGCTGCCCTCTGGTACCCACTTGAATACATCTTCCTCCCTACCCTTAAAGTGTAAAAAGGCCCTGTGAACTTGAATTCCATTGTTAAATGCATAAAATGTAATGCAAACTCTTTTCAACACACATATACAAAAAACTTTTTATCAACTACAGTACTTTTTAAATCCATGTGCCAGTTAATGTCAGACATTTCACTAGTAGTACTACCACACTTTATAACCTTGAGTTAATTTATTGGACCAGCCAATTAATATTTTTTCAACAAATTAAGCTGGCTAAAATTGTAGCTAATATGTAAGTAATCTTTGAACTTGAGGAAAATGTCAAGGTTCCAAGTACTATACAGTTGTAATTAAACCACACCCAGAATACGACATAAGCACTTATAAGCACTTCTGAGTCACATGGTGGTGAATGTTTAGATAACACAATACTGGGTCACTTGATGAGTGACTTTTTTTCCCCGCACTTTATTGTTTGCACGTATGCCAGCTGTAACTATTACAACCACCATGGTCCAACTGCATAAACTGAGAATGTTAACTAGACACGTTTCAGCAGACACACATAAATAATACAAATAAAGAATAAAAAATTAACTTTCTGTATACTGTGGCATCACAGCATGCCTTCTTTCCCCTCATGTGACTCTGAAGCCTGGTAGCAAACACATCTGCTTGGCTGCCAAGTCATTCTGGGAATTAGTACACACAGGTGAATGGGGTATAAAGTGTCCCAAGCTGGAAACCATCAGGGAAGTTAAAATTCAGAATCACTACAAACATATTTAAAAATGAATATCAATAAAATCTCAAAGGGCTTTTTACAAAACATTCCTCCTTTCTTCCATGCACCTTTTTAAAATCTTATTCAAAAGGCCACTCAGATTACCACTGCACACATTTAACTTGCTGTTCCTCGGTCTCTATAGAGGTTATTTTTTTTATTTTATTTTCTCTGTTAACTAATGCTTCATGTGCCTTTGTTTCTTCCATTAAATATGTATGTTTCAGTTCCTGGATTATGTCATCTACAAGATTTACAACTGTAAACTCAAGGGAACAGTAATTATGCTGCTTAAATTAATAAGTAGTAAGTACATACATAACAGTCTAAACAAAAGCAAAGTCCCTCTGTGCTGCTGTACTCTGCTCACCTGGGTCCTGGGACAAGTCTGCTGCTGCTCTGGTGCTCCCCCCCTCTGCTCCAGACAGACACGGTTCCTTCCTGCCACCATAAAAACAAGCATTTGTCAATGCCGGATGTTGGCTTGCTGGCATTGGCATTGGTAGTGCAGGAGTTAGACAGATGCATCATAGGAATGGCAGTGAAGTATTGAACTGATGCCAACCCACCCCCACCCTGCAGAGAGTGACAGGCATTAGGGTGTCCCTTTGGGTGTTTGGTAGTGCAGTGCGGGAAAACATGTCGGGCAGGATGTGAGAAATGACAGCTGCACAGTTCATAAGGAGGTGTAAAAAAATGCCAGTGTTGAAAATGTGGCATATAAATATACCAAATTTTCGAAGCTACTAGGGCGTGTGGGAAATATGCAATGCACGCTTGCAACACTGCCATTTTATGGGCGTTCGGCACCAAATTTTCAACATAGGCATTTTAGCACCTCTGCTCATGTACAGTGTCACTGTTATTTCCTCAAAGTGTCTCAAGAAGTGATTTCGCACAGCGACCACGTTATTCTGCGCCGGAAGTGCGAAAACACATTTTGGGCATGATATGTCAAATGACGGCTGTACTATTCATCAAGAGGTAGAAAATGGCAATGGTGAAAATCCAGACTGAAAATATCACAAATGCACGATGGTACGAGCGTGCGTGCTATCTGCCAACGCATGCTTGTAACACAGTTATTTTATGGAATATTATCACCAAATTTTCACCATAGGCATTTTAGGTCCTATGCTCATGATCTGTGTCACTGTCATTTTCATAATCTGGCCCAAACACTGATTTCCCACAGCAACTGCGCTATTGTGTGCCGGAAGTGCGGAAATACATTTCGGGCAGGATGTGGAAAATGACAGCTGTACTGTTCACAAGGAGGTGTACAAAAATGACAATGCTGAAAATCTGGCAGTAAAATATTATGAATGCGCAAAGTTACGAGCCTGCGTAGCAACTGCACAACACATGCTCGTAAAACAGGCATTTGTTGGATTTTTTCCACCAAATTTGGAACTTAGGCTTTTTAAGAGGGCACGTCATGATCACCACCACTGTCATTTTGTTAATTTGCCCTGAAAGGTGATTTCTCTCAGTGACTGCAAAATCACCTTTCGAGGCTGATAAATGCCATGACAGTGACAGAATTCATGAGGAGGGGCCCCAAAAACCCCATGTTGAAAATTTGGTGCAAAAATTCCAAAAAATGCCTGAGATATGCAACAAAGTTGAAAAAACCCTATCTAGCCCATTATACAGCTTACCGGAATTTCCTCAGTGCACGGTCGGCTTTGAAGAGTGCAGACGTGTTCCCAGTCCACTGAAGATGGTCGCGCCAGACTCCGGAGGTAAGTATGGGGTGAGGGGCGTGTGGAGAGGCAGGGTGCGCAGTGGGTGGGTGAGGGTTGTGGGGAGGGGCAGGGAGAAGTGCCGTGGGACCATTTTTAATTTACAGGTTTAAAAAAAAAAAGACAATGCAGGACGTTTGCCATACTGGGGTGGGCTCCCAGCATGGCAGAAGGATGGCTGAGGGGGCATGGAGCCAACGGGGGATTGGGCACCCCCGTCGGCCATGGCATCAGTTGCCATGCTGGGGTGGGCTCCCAGTGTGGCACCCTGTACTCGGGGGGGGAGGAGGACAGTGGAGCTGATGGGGGAATTGGGCACCCCCGTTGGCCATGGCATCAGTTGCCACACTGGGGTGGGCTCCAGCGTGGCACCCTGTACTGGGGACAGTGGAGCCGATGGGGGATTGGGCACCCCTGTCGGCCATGGCATCAGTTGCCATGCTGGGGTGGGCTCCCAGCGTGGCACCCTGTACTCGGGGGGGTGGCACGTATGGGAGGTGTGTCATCTGTGCCACTGCATGACGAGCTTGTCTCTGATTGCAGCGGCACTTTGTTTAGAACTTATGTCCACTTTGCATAATGTTGGTGTCAGTGCTAGCATGCTGGCTTATTGGGGAATGAGGGACGCACCTACTGATGCGTGCCCTGCATTAGCCCAACAGCAGCCGTTCCCCCAAAGCTGCACTCTCCCAATATGTTGACTGCCACGTAAGCACGGCAAGCCAACATAAAAATTAATGTGTATATTTCAGTTCCTGGATTATGCCATTCATAAGATTTACAACTGTAAACCCCAGGGAGCAGTCATTATGCTGCTTAAATTAATAAGTAATAAGTAGTAAGTACACCATACTACATACCAGTCAAAACAAAAGCAAAGTCCCTCTGTGCTGCTGTACTCGGCTCGCCTACTGGGTCCTGGGACAAGTCTGCTGCTGCTCCGGACGGTGCTCCCTTCCTCTGTCCCAGAGACAGACACTGTTCCTTCCCTGCCACTGGAAAAAAAATTAATGCTGCTGCCGTGCTGCTGTTAAGTTCTTTTTTTTTATTTTAGCAGCAGCTGGCGGCTAGACTTTTCTCCGGACAGGTGATGGTGTGGACTGGGTGGCGAATCGATCAGGAGTGAGTCCGGTCAGGAGTCCAGTCAGAAGGATCGGAAGTTGGGAGTGCTGCTGTGGTGCTTTTTCCCTTGCTGCTCTACTCTTCTGGCTGCTTTTCTCCTTGCAGCTCTGCTCTGGAGTCGGACCTCTGGCTGGTGGCTGCTCTGCTCTCTGGATTGGGTGGTGGTCGCTCTTCTTAGTTTCTCGCCGGTGCTCTGGAACTAACTGTCTCTCTCCCTAGTCCCTCCTTGGCCGTAATTCCAAGAGTGCTGGAGGGACTGATTTTATGGTCCATGTTTGGACCTGACTGGGAACACAAAAGTTCAGGTCCGCATGCGGGTGGGGGTGCTAACAGCTATGGACCACAATGGAGCACTGGGATTCAATAAGAGGGTGGTTACATCAAAACCCCTACATCACACGCAATGTGTGCATTCAAATTGGGACCCAGTGGGGAGATGAGAGTATCATGGGCTGCAGCACGGCTGCCCGCCACCACCATGGATTAATGAAAGGATTTTTTTTGGACTGGGAGGGAGCAGGACAGTGCAGGAGGGACTAACAAATGGAACTAACGAAAGAAAATCCAGACTACTGTGAGGTAGGTTTGACAATTGCAACTGCTCCCATTATGATAGCAGTTTACTGCAATTGCAACTAATTGCAACTGCAGTAAATTGCAACTGGCAATTCCAATGGCAGACGGCGGCTATGGGGACTACTCCACTACCCATGCAAGTGAGCCCATAATGGGCATGAAAATGGCCCCTTAGCACCTTGCATACCCAATGAGCTCATTTGCATGGCACCAGTGCTATCCACTCTGGCGGCACTATTTCCTGAACTGCAGGGATTCATGTCAGGGTAGCTCTATTTGTGTTAGCACTGTGCTGACTGCAGTATTGGGTTGATGGTGTGGGGTTTCTGAATTGACTTGTATCAGGCTTATGATCTTCTATAACTTTTATGTGTGAAAATACCCCTACTCTTCAATACAGGGGGTGGGGCAGCAGCAGTTGTTTGGCTGTGGGCTGCACAATCGAACAGTACCTGCTGGCATTTTTGTATGCATAATGTGCTGTATTCCCAGGCAATCCATTTGTCTAAAAAAAAAACAACAAATCAAATGTTCATACAACAGATCTGAAAACTCAGGAATACTCCAAAAGTTACTCGGTTCCTTCCATTATTCCAGTATATAAGAACAGGTAAAGGATAAATAAGACATAGACACAAGTACTTGGGAACAAGCATCCCAGAGGTAAACCCTGTCCATCGCATTCTTGTGCTTGTGGTTTCCCTGCACTTTCAGTTCCTCTTGAGAACAAATCCAAACCAAGTCTCTCATTTTTTCAGGTACCCAGGGGTCTGCTAGTTTCTTCGTAATTATGGAGTGGGGTATGTCAGTTGCAGTAACATCAATTGTCTCTGTAAAAAAAAAAAAAAAAAAAAAGGTTATGATATATTTATACAATTTTTTTTTCCTGGGAAGGTAGGAACCTGCAGAAAAGAAATGTTCTGCTGCCTTACTTTTGCAAGGCAAGACCATAAAAACCCTGTTAAGAGTGTCAATAGTCATACTAGAGGTTTAACATTCCCTTAGAATCTTAATATTCCCCTTTTCCTGTGTGGAAATAAATGAAAGGCTCTCCTAACAGCACCCACTGTTTGGAGGACTATACCACAATTGGCTTTGAGAAATGTGCTTAAAAAATACAGTGCAAGAAACCAGCAGGTTAATCATGTTTAAACCCCCTTGATTAGATAGAGCTCTATATGTATAAGCCCTTCTCACAGGATTGAGGTGACTGCACCACAAAAACCAAGCATAAACACTACATAGCTTTGCTTCTAATTTCTTGTGAGATGAAAAAGCGAAACTGACATATAAAAACTATTCGGATCAGGAGTGTCTTGGCCATATGAAGTAAGAATTCCCCTAATATTATCAGCACTTTTAATAGTGTCCATGTGCCCATTCCGTATCCTGTTATTGCACTTTGCAGTTTATCATTGAAGCAGCATTTTATGGCTTGCTATTATTTTGCTATTCTTTACCCTCTTTCCCTCTCCCACAGGTTGTACCTGGACACGAGCCTTGGCTCAGTGTGTCTTTGCCAGTTACCAATTCTTAAATTAATACTAAAATAAAGACCCTTTTAGTTTTTGACATTGGCCATCTGTTCCAGGAAGATACCTTGTTCTCAGCTAATGGCAGCTTTGTTTCCCATTTCTGTGTGCCATATTCCCCCTCCCCCTGAATTAAATAACCAGGACTGTAAGAGGCTCATCTACAGCAGGACCCTATATATATTATCCCAGTGGCTGTCTTTTAGAGTCACCTAGGTGATCTACCACTATTCTGCAAATTAACCTCGGTGCCAGATATGTCAGAAAATGACACCAAAAGCTCTGAAGCAATCCTTACAGAATCCAAGTCTTGGACCATTAAACGCACATCACCTGCATAAACACTTTTGGCACCCCTTGCAGACTGTGTTAGAGGCCTTTCGGCACCATGCAGTTCTGCTTAAAGCTGAACCAGCAAAATAGTTTGTGGTGATTTGCATATACAGCCCATGATGCTTTGCATTATGGGGTATATGTGATTTTGCATCACCTGCATAGGCTAAGACTGGCAGAACAGTTAATAAATCTGAAGTAACAATTTCCTGATTATTACCAGAACTTTTATTTGTCCCAGTCAAAACCAAATACATAAAGTAGGGGACTAATGAAACTTGCCTCACACCCCTTTTGTGGGTACTAACACCTCAACCCAGGTGACAAATTTGTCAGGGAGTCCATAGTGTCACAGAACCTTCATTATGAAACCATGGCCAAAAGCCAGGAGAAGGCTAGAGACATCACCCATGTTATCACATTCAAGCAACTGACATAACATGTGATGATTATCTGAAATCCTGCAATCAGGAATGCACAGGATTGGGAGCAGTCTGTACAGAAAGAGGCTATCTGCAGCAGTCTGAAGCTAAACATTGTGGGGGATAATCTCTGAGGTACTCCACAATTATTACATCTAGGGTTTATATTCACCTGATAGCTTGCTGGTGCTCAAGTGACTTGGAAGAAGTCCGACTCACCATGTCATGTAACCTGATCAGACTAGCTCAGTTTCAAATATGCATCTGACCAGACTGCAGCATCCGTTCTCAGCTCCTGATATCAGCAGGACATTTAAACCCATCCACACTTGACTAGCCAGAAATTTGACTTAAGGTGTGTGGAACTATTGGCTTGAGATCATGATGATAAAGAGGCTTTTCTGTCTCCTTTGCATCCTCTGCCCTCCCAGAGCCAGCAGCATGTTGAAGCATCACTGGGGAGGTGCTCTCTTAATGTAATATGTTTAATATGCTAAGCAATTCTATGCAGATAAACTAGAAAGGATTGATAAACAGCTTTTTTGTTTTCTGGGCTCTTCAACATTAAATAATTATTCTGATTGGTTCCCCCTAAGTATTTGCTTCAACCTGTTGCTTCTCACTGTATACACGCTTTACTCCCAGCATGTTCTTACAACCCTGTGACTCCTCTCATAGCAGACACATTGAGTGTCTCACGGCTGAGGGGAAAAAGTTTTTCCAGTCAGTGATGGGGTGCCCCAGAACCCATGCTAGCAGTTACAGGGTTAGCTGCCAGCTAGAGGTATGCCTATAGTAATCCAGAAATCAGATGGGAGGCAAACTTTGATTTTAATAAAGGGAAATCACAAACTTTTAGAGGAGAAGTCTGAATCACAGTCAATGTACAGGGCCAGAACATGGGCAGCCAAAGTGAAGCAATGAAGCCGAAATGGCAAACCCACCAGAAGGACTATCTTCTTCCTCTCCTCTCCTCTTGATAGCCCTTGATAGCCCTGCTTGCCTCAGACTCAGAACTGTGATCCCTGCTTTCACCTCTGTAATTGAACCTCCATGCTCCCACCACAGATGGCATCAGGTGCACCACAGCATGAAGCTCACACATGCACACTAACCATTTGGTACTCTCACATGTTCACTAGGTTATGGTGAACATCTTTGTCACGGTGGACTCCATATTTACCTGTAACCCTCTGACAAGTCATTGGCATTGGAGCTCCTGTGAGCACCTACTTTCACTTCAGCTCTCCCCACTGACTACAGATCACTGTGCCACATAAATGAGGCAAGGACTTTTTGATCAGAGTGTTTAGAAATCCCTCTTTACCAGCGAGCACTTGGCAGGCCTTGAGCCACCAGAAGTGACCCATTTCATGTCATTTCTGGTGGCCAGCTTACTAGGGGCTGATTCATTCTTTCTGTACATCACTGCCATAATATCCGCTCTGCCACACTTCTGGGGGCTAGCTTGCCTAGGCTTATAGTTCCTTAAAGGACTGACAGATCTGTATACCCTAAGACTGCCACATACCAGTGCAGCTTATATGGACATGGTGGACCATATATAGTTGCTCATCCTATGGCAATACTTATTAGATCTCCTACCATTTGTTTTTGAGCTACTTATGGGAACTTTTAACCAAGGAATCCTCTCTCATGTAATTCCTTCCTTTCTTCTGTTTCTGTCTCCTCACATGGCAAACATGGGAAAAAGAAAGGTCTACAAAGCATGTAACGTCCAGCTACCCACAGGTCAGTTAGACACACTCTGCCCTTTCTGTTCTATAGAGCCCTCACAACTGTCCGAGGTGGGACTTAACAATGATGACACCAGTGGACTGTCTCAAAAGCTAGTCATGTCCAGACCTCAACCGTATCATCTCAACAGCACAGTCCGTGACCCTGTCTGAATAACAGACATCACTACCATCATCCTACAGAACCAGCATGTCATTCAAAATACAACAACAGTTCATGCTGGCCATGCCAGAAAAGTTGGTAGAGATATCGGGACCATGCCACACCACTCCAGCTAGCCTGGCTCCTACTCTACCACCTATGGCTCCTACTTGACCACCTACCACACTACCCAATCCAGCCCCTGGGGATGCTTCTTGGACAAAATTCCAGTATTAGTGTGTAACATCATGATCATGGTAGGATTCGATACCTCGGCCCTACCGCCACAATCTAAAACTGATTCCCTCACTTTTGCCAGCAGCCAAAAAGACCGACACCTTTCTGGTGTGCAAGTCTATTTACAAGGTGGTGACCAAAGAATGGGAATTAACAGATCTTGTTTGCATCTCCAAACGTTGAACCTGGGACAAAATGTACCCATTATAGGCTGTCAGGTTATCACTGTGGTACACCCCCCACACACGCACACACACTCAAACAATCCACAAATAGCATCTTTAAACAAGAAAACTGTCTTTCCATTAGAAGGTCCTTCTGGACTGAAAGATTCAGCAGACAGTGAACTGGAGGACATACCAAAGAAGACCTTTCAGCTAGCTGGGATCAGAGCAACGGCAGCAACAACTGCAATTTATGGCACCAGGGTTCAACTAGCCTGGATTGAGGATGTACTGTACATAAGACCCTAGCACCAAAATCCAAAGAGGTGCAGCTCCTGGAAAATGCCATGCTGTCCACAAAATATCTGGCAGACATGACTGTGGATTCCCAAAAAATAAATGGGAGATCAACATCACTCATTATAGGCTAAAATGACACTGTGGCTTAGGTTATGAGATGCAGACAAAGAATAGAAAAATGTGCTCCATAAACTCCCCTTCAAATTTTATTTACTTAGTTTTTGCTGACCGGGTAAGTGCACTAGACAAGTTCTGCCTATTTTCAGGCATGACCCAGGGGAGCAGGATACAGATGAATGCCAACTGACCTTGAACCAGATTAAGCGGTTGGTGGTATTTTTGTGAATGGAGGGAAATTTGGCCAGGGCACCGGGGAAATTCCCCTACTCTACCAGTAGGGGGCTTGACTCCCTGCGGAGTAGAGGAGCTCATTTTGGAGCCAGACAGCAGTGGAGGAGGAAGTGCTGATGTGGCAGAGTAAGTGAGATGCTGGAGGAGATGGAAGTCCCAGATGGTGGAGGGCCGGCCTCCACATCTGCCTTAAAACTGCCTTTGGATGCTAAATCTGGACTTGAGAAACCCATGTTAACATCAAGAACTGAGGAAAATGAGATGGATATTTTTGTATCTACTGAGGATCTCAGTACAGCGGAAAAAACTAACGAAACAGTGAGTCCTGACCTTCCTGAGATGACACCCATCGAGAAAGCAATCTGGCTAAAAATTCAAGCAGAAAATTGCAGGCATTTGCAAGAGAAGGACCGTTTCACTGCTCCACTTGCTTCTCTGCAGGCTGGAAATCCACCCGTCAATGTTCTCAGCCTACCTGTCAAGCCAACACCCTTTTCGAGTGACGTAGTAGCATCAAAGAGCACCGAGAAGGTGGGTGAGTCAGCAAATACTGTACTTTTGCATTCTGTGGGAAATCCTTCTTGTACTGATATGCAACAGGCTGGCAGTAAAAGCACCGAGGGAGGCGTGTGCCTAAAGCCTCACACAGCCTCCACTACTGGGAAAAAACAAACGTCTATATCCACCAATGTGGGGGAGTTGCCAAATAATAATATGACTACTGATAATGGGGAGGTTGGGGCTGAAGAGACAGAAAATGTTACTGGAGAGAAATGCCAATCTTCCACCAGTCTCTCTAAAATTGCAGGGTTTGTTCTCTGAAAAACAGCAGTGAATGATCCTATTCAAATTGACAATGGCATAGTCTATCAAACCTCTAACAAACTGCAGGAAGCTATAACCACCTTTTCTTTCTCTGCATGACGGTTTTCTGCTAAAATGGGGGCTAGGGAAGAGCATAAGACCAAATGCATAGTGATAACCCTAGAAAATAGAAATATTACTGAAACCCCAAAAATGCTATCATCACCCACCACTACCAGCCCCCTTCCTGAGACAATGGGGCCTCGGAATTTAACTACTGTACCACAGCAGCCATTTCTAAAGCCTTTGCTCTACCTATTGATTCAGACTTCTCATGTGAACACTGGTGTCCCCAGACAGCACTGAGTGGAGCAGGGTGAAAGCAGCTCTCTGATGGATCATGGCATTTGCACCAAAACTGGGACCCTAAGCTTAACTTCGCACAGGACTCTCCTGAGTGGCGCCCCCCACCAATTGGCACGCCCCAATGCTGCAACCCAATGACAACTCTAAAACAGATGTTCCATGACCCTGTCAAACCACAAAGGAACAAAAAGATCTTGAGCTCCCTTATTTGCCTGAGAATGGGCTGAGCAGGAGCATAAGATCCAGCACAAGGACTCTGAAACACAGCAACATACGGAAGAGAGTCTAGGACCAAGTGCTCAGCAGAGACCACTCTTATCAGAACTCTTTTCAAAAATTAAAAGAGAAGCTGCACCATGAAGAAATGCAGTGAGAATCCGGTATAAAGGTAGACTGGAGAATAGACTGGATAGACATTAGGTTGGGAAATTACTGTTGAAAGACTCTTTACACTTCTTCCCCAGAGAAGTGTTCGCTTTCATTAACATTTCAGGAGAGGATAATTTTGATGTCAGCTTTCGATCTGCACGTGCTCTTGATTTAATTTGGGAGCATTATAGTCAAGTTAAATTCTCCCCTTTATGTTCTCCCTTCCTGGTAATTCCCCTGTCAAAACCCCTCGTTAAATTTGTCACCGTCATGTTCAGAAATGAGGGGGTCCATGTTGATGACATTGCACACTGACTTTCACAGAAATGTTAGGCCCTCAGTAGTCCGGAGGCTATTTTAGACATTGAGATGTTTCGGACTGCGGGGTGGAGGTAAAAAGTGAAGCTATGGCAATCAGACTCAGGAATAGATCACATTTCAACTTCTTTTATCTTGGCAAGGGACAGGAGCATATGTTTTTATGCAGGTCAGCCCCGAGCTTGCTACAAGTGTGGGTCACCAACCCATCTGTCCAGTTCCTGCGATAAACCCAGGTGTGAAAACTGCGGGGAGATAGGTCATTCCACCGTTCAGTGCGCAAATCACACTAGGTGCGACCTCTGCGAGGATACTGGCCACACCTTTTCTGAATGTTCTTAGGCTGCCAAGAAGAAAGCTAGCTGCAATAGTCCTGACCTTTAAATCCAGCAAGCTCAATATTCCCATGAACACATAAATACAACAGAGGACCAAACTCCTGCCACCCTCAAGCTGTTCTTGTTATTAAATCTGAACCCAGGACTGACCCCCTCCCTCATCCCCTAACCCCTGTTTGCTATTCAGATCTACGAGACAAGCCTGATGAGCTTCCTCCAGAACTCCCACAGACCTCCTTGCCAATGCATAGATCTTCTAGGAACATGAACCCCGGCCCCCCTCTTGACAATATTGAGATCGAGAACTCATTTGCAGTCCTTGCCACACAGTGGGGAGACTCCAAAATGGAAGTGGGTGACTCTGATGTTCAGTCTACTATATCGGACCATATCCCAACTACCCAGAATATAGCCAGCTATAAAGGGAAAAGGAAAAAGAGACGGAAAAAAGATCAGTAGGACTGTACTTTAAAATGTTGAACCTTGGCTTTCTTAAGTATAGGATCTTTAAATATACATAGTATTCTGAATCCAGATAAACGTTTCTCTATTTATAATTATGTAAGACTTGCTGCCTTTGATTATTCCTTCCTGCAGGAAACATGGATGTTCACGGGGGACCAGGCTAGGTTTTTTCAGAGGGAATAGCAACGGGGACCATCTTATTGGTCCTTTGGCATGGACAGTGCAGAATGGGTGGGTTTATTATTTGGCTCATATGCTTTTTCCCTCTTAAAATTGATTGACTTAATTCCTGGTAGGGTGTTGATTTTGGATGGTATATAGAAAGGGATGACTTGTCATCTCATAAATGTATATGGTCCACAAACCAAAGCATACAGGGTTTCCCAACTATCTGCTCTGTAAACTTTTTTAATTACCACTAATACTATTTTTCTTTGTGGAGATTTTAATTGTGACATCTCGCCACAAAAAAAGAATGCCTTACAAGATTCTGGAAAAAAATAGTATTGTGACTCAAATGCACTACGGCTTTTAGTTGAGATGGCTGCTCTATATAATTGTAGCTCAAATCAAATAACGGGGCCAAAATTTATACGCCAAAAAACAAACATAAATCTACCATAGATTATATATTCACATCAAAAAATGTACAAAACAATTCCTTTAAAACAGTCACCTTAGAATTCTCAGACCGCATTCTACTTAAATGTACGCATCAGGAGGCACCTAGTCTGCCAAAGACAAGGCCTCTGTGGAAGTTGAACTCCTCTGTCTTGACCAACACGCAAGTAAGGGTCAAACTGTTGGAGATAATAAATGCAAGACTATCAGTTAGATTTCTGTACACCGATGTATATGAATGGTGGGCAGATTCCAAAGCAGACTGCAAATCCTGTTTTTTGAAATATGGAAAGAATAAAGGAAACCAGAAATTTCTTAAATATCTACAACTCCGACAACAGTTCCAATACTTATATTCCATTTCAAATACCTCCAGACAAGATTACACAGCCCAAATCCATAAACTAAAAGAGGACATGAAAATGTACCAGTATGACCAGGCTCACACCATCAAAGCAATACTGCAAAATGGAACCCAGAAATCCCCATATGGAGATCCCTTTGAAGCCTGTAAAATGTTTAAAAATTCAGTCTCCGTGGTAACGCTGAAGGATGCTGATGGGGATATTAAAACCTCCACAGCAGACATCCATAACATTATTAGAGATCTCTTACACTCCCATGCTCCATCAGATCCCCCCTCTGAAATATCAGTAACACAATGTTTAAGTCACAAACAATCCTCCTCCCCCCCAAAGATTCAGGAAATAATATGATCCAGCCAATTACAGCTCTTGAAATTGAGCAAGCAACTAAAACCCTAAAAAATGGAACATCCCCATGATCAGATAGGCTTCTAAATGAGTTCTATAAGACATTTGCTAGAGATGTAGCTGTGTGTTTAGAACCTGTTTTTACTATGTATTGTCCTTACACAGCATATCAGAATGGTTCGCTGAAGGACTGCTAATTTTTTTTTATTTAAAACCGGCGAAAAGTCATCCATAAATAATTGGAGACCGATTACCATACTCAATACTGATTACAAAATCCTGACCTACATTTTAAATACCAGACTAAGAAACTATGCAGCTACAGTACTCTCCCATTTCAATTTAGTGGTATCCTGATAAGAATATACAGCATGTACTAATGATCATAAGAGATGTTATTGATTATTTATCCCTACATGGCAGGAAAGGCTATATTATCTCTCTTGATCAGTATAAAGCATTAGATTGGGGTTATCATCCATTTTTATTTTGTACATTGGAAGCGTATGATGTGCCACCGAAGGTCATCAGTTGGGTTAAACTGTTGTACACCTCAGCAGTAGTGCACCCAATTATAAATCATCAAGTAACAGAGGGGTTTAAAATAAAGGCGGGGGTTAGACAAGGCTGCTCACTTAGCCCTTTATTATATATTTTCACTTTAGAGCCTCTACTCAGACTCTTGGCCAACCCCTATAGGAAGGCATTTCTGGGACCCAGAGGGATACAGCAGTGCACCTCCAGGTATACTCAGATAACATATGACTATTTTTTCAGACCCTTTTCAATTTACTAATTTTTTTAGCTTTTATGGATCTTTACTCTCGGGTTTCAAGTGAGAGGCTCAATATGCAAAAAAGTAGAGGTCTCTTTATAGGCTCTGGCCAAGTTGAGTCTGTACAAATAGAAGAGATCACTATCTCCCCTACACCCCTAAAAATATTGGGCATCACTTTTGGACCCCAAAATATTCCAATGGAAAATTGGGACACTGTTCTCCAAAATGTGGACCTTAAAGTACAATGATGGAAGCAGTGGAAAATGTTAAAACTGAAAATAATCCAAATTATAAAGCAGTTTTTTGTTCCTATCATCTTCTACATAGCTGTGATTTTCCCCATCCAACAACAGTGGAAACTAAACTATATAGTCTTTTTTTTCCAAATGCTGTGGGGCAGTACGCACAACCCTATAAAGAGACAATATACTTATTTACATAAGGAAAAAGGAGGTCTGGGGATGATTGACCCCGTGTTTTTTTTTCATACTCTCTTTTTCTCCTAAACCATAAAATGTGGTCTAAATGCCTCTAATTGTTTGCAACACAAATGGACAACTTTGAATGTGAGCAAATACTTTAGGGCATGGACAAATATTCCACCAAAGGTATCTACCCATCTCTACATACCTGAGTATTTCTGATCAGCAGCCCAACAACTCTATAAATGGGGTTTAACAAAACAACAGATAGTGCAAGAAACAAGGCTTCTGTTATATCACAATGTAATGACTAGCATTTACCTAGAGGCCCCTAGTTTCAAAAACTACCCCACCACTCTCATTCCTCAGGTTCTTAAACAATTGAACAATAAAAGGATTCCCACTCATACGTGGGAATTGTTATGGTTATCTATGCAAGGAAGGCTTAATGTCCGGGGAAATCTTAAGCACAAAGCAAAGCAAAGGCAGAGTGACATTGCACATATCTAGATTGTATAAATATGAAAGAAACAGTGGAGCATTTTTTTCTTCCATAGTACCTATGCTAAATCCCTATGGAAATACCTAGCAGACAAATGAAAGATGGGATGGCTGAATACATTGTCATATGATACCTTAATTTTGGGACAGTTTTCTCAACAGGGCACGCAATACCATCCGGACACTTTGATTATTTTCTGCTGTATTCTAAAATACTATCTATGGCATGCTAGATGCCAGTGGACCGTATATCAGTGAATGATGCCCTATGAAACTAGTAATATTCTGATTCAGCAAGCAATGCAACAAGTCTATGTTTCAGATATAGCGGTGCACACCTCAAGGTAGGTATATAAATGGTGGAAAGGGTTTTCCATGTTTATTAAATTCAAGTAAAAAAAAAATGAAGGGCAAGTATGTCTTCCATAATAATAGGAATATTATGGGGGAACCTGTCTAAAAGAATCCTAAGGAAATTATGTTCTTTTCGGTTTATTTATTATTTACAACCATATGAGGCGATTTTTGTTTTATGTGTGTATGTTCTCTTGGGGTATTATTTATTGTGCAAAGTTCTACCTTATTGCTGCTATTGATTTCTTTTTACCTTTTCAGTTAATTATTTACAAAAATATGATGGAATATTTTTTTGTGTTTCTTTTGAGTTTCATTAATTGTACAAAGTTTTTTCTGATGTTATTGATTTCTTTTTGATGTTATTGTAATAAAAAATTCCCCTACTCTTCTCAAGAAGTGCCATGGGATCTTTAACATCCACCTGAACTACCACCAGAACAGGCAGATGGAACCTTGGTTTAACTCCTCATCTGAAAGACGGCACCTCAGGAGTGCAGCATCTCCCTCATGCTGCACTGTAGTGTCAGTATTAGAATATTAACCCAAGTGCCTGGTGTGGAGATAGAACCCACAATCTCCTGATCTCCCAGCCTCAGAGGTGAGTGTGCTACCTGCTGAGCCATTGACACTGCAAAGGGTCACTACTGTTCAAGGAAGGAAGGGCTGGAAAATTACCTCAAAAGCAAGGAAGGTGGCAAGACACTAGGGAAGGAAGAGATCAATAGGTCTACCTACCTCTCCTCCAGACAAAGGTTTTGCTCAAACTCATTTCACTACAGAAAAAGATGCCACTACAGCAACAGAGGAAACAATTTCTGACCCTCATACCCCCCCCAACCAACAACTACAATGGATTCAGAAGTCAAGATGGATCTGGAAGGGGGCAGGTTCCTGAAGAATTCTAACTGCCAAGCACTGGCAAAGCAATGACTATAGCCCTTGCCAACAATCCCACCATGAGCCAGTAGGAGCTTGTCTCTTGCAAATTGCAGAAGAATGGAGAAAATTGACAGAAGACAAATGGGTGTTGGAAATAGTATGAAAACGATATGCCATAGAATTGAAGGAAATCCCCAGAATGAACAGCTAATCATCTCACCAATTTCAAAACACAAGGTAAAGTCTTCACAGATCCATCAAATTCTAACAGGCCTAATAAAAAACAGATCAATAGTAGATATAGCCCCGGAACAAAGTAGACAAGGAATACAGTATATTCCATATCAAGGAATACAGTATATTCCATATTTTTTACTGTGCCCTAGAACATGGGAGAACTTCAGCCAGTGCTAGATTTAAAATTCTTAAATCACTGAATACAATGCAAGCCATTCAAGTGAAAACAATCAGGTCCACTCTGAGAGTTATACGCCCAGGGGACATCTTAACTTCAATAGACCTGAAGGACACCTACCTGCACATCTCCATAAAAACATTACACTGCAAATTCCTCAGATTCTACATTTTGAGGAAGCACTATCAATACCAGGCCAAACTCTTTGTACTGGCATCATACCCCAAGTGTTCACAAAAGTGACCATGGTCTTAGCAGCAAAGAGGAGGAAACAGGGTATCCAAGTGACCTGCTATCACTACGACTGGCTCATCATGGCCAGGTTCCTCCATCATCAACATTCAATACGAGAATCCCCAGCCAATCAATACAGCATCTGGGCATCATAATAGACACAGCGTCGGGACTAGTTCTTCCATTGGATGACTGTATCAGCAACCTAATAAAACAAGTATCCAGACTGCAAAGAGACAGGCAACCTAACCTGGAATAAGGTTTCTCAGATCCTGGGGTTAATGACATCATGTATAAACCTAGTCCTGTGGGCCAGATGAAACATGAGGTGGTTACTTATATTTGCCATAGAGCACGGGGCTCTAACAATCTCACCAAGACCATGACCATACCACCACAGATGACCCACTCACTAAACTGGTGGACAGGCAAAAACATCCTGTCTAAATGGATGACTCTAGATTTTCAACACCAATCAACAATCAGCACAGATGCAAGCCTAAGAGGATGGAGGGTAATCACTGGACACCAGTCAATTCAGGAGAAATATTGCTTGGTGGAGTCAAGGTTGACCATACACATCCTAGAGATGAGGGCAGTCTTCTTTGAGCTACTGCACTTCAGCCACCTAATCAAAGGCAAATACATACTCATCAAATCAGACAATGAAGTGATAGTGGCTTATACTGCCAAACAAGGCAGGAAAAAGAGCAAAGCAATGGAGAAAGAGGCTGCAAAGGTACTATCCTGAGCCCAGAACAATCTCAACAGCATCTCAAAAATACACTTGACAACAAACAATGGACTGGCTGAGTCACCCAAAAATCCACCTAGGCTATTACAGACTTCCCCACACATGTTCAACTGCATCAACAAGCACTGGGGGGAGGTGGCAGTAAAAAGTGGATCTTATGAAAACCAGCAGGAACACTCAATGCCCAAGTTCTACTTCCTATTCAAGGACAAACAGTCCATGGGAGTGGAGGCTTTGATGTCGGATTGGTACTTTGATGTGCTTACATCTTCCCACCAGTTCCCTGATTCTACAAGTCCTAAAGAAAATGAGACAATGCGGGGTGAGGGTAATTTTGATCACCCCATATTGGTCCAGGAGGTTATAGTTTGGCACAGTAATGGCCATGTCATGGGAACACCCATGGAGATTGCCAATCAGACACAAAGGTCTGTGACGGGGACCAGTATGCCACCCCAACCCTCACAGCCTCAAAATGACAGCTTGACTCCTGAAAGGAAGAGAGTGCTCAGAGCCAACTATCACCTGTCCATCATGAAATCTGTGATGACATCCTGAAGGGGATCTACCACAATGACACATAAGAGACAATGGTCCACATTCTCAAACTGATGTTCCGCAGAGCATTAAGCTCCTCCACAGTGGGCATATTGTTATTCCTTCAAGAAGACCTAGATAAGGGCATTTCCCCTTATTCCCTCAGAGTTCAGATGTGGGAATAGAAGCAGCACAAAGGCAAATAGACGGATCAACACCAGAGGATCATCTGGTTCCTGAAAGCCACAACTAACATATGACCTAAGGTTAAACAGGTGATTGCTACCTCAATCTAGTACTCAGGGCTATTACTACGGCACCTTTCAAATCACTGGTCACAGTGGATATCAAATGGATGAGTCTCAAAACGGTATTCATGGTGACAATCTGCTCAGCCAGATGAATGAGGGAGTTGAAAGCACTCTCATGTAGGGAACCATACTTGATCTTCAATGAGGACCAGGTAACCCTGAGAATGGTCTCATCATTCATATTAAAGGAGGCTTCATTATTTAACATCAGACAGATATTGAACTGCCAGCTCCAGTGACAGAGGTCACATGGAAACCACAGTTTCATATACTGGGAATGAAAATAATTATCACCATCTACTTCAACAGAACAAGTGACATACGCAAGATGGACAAATTATTTGTCATCATCAAAGAGCAGAAGAAGGGGCACCCAGCATCATGCTCCACAACTGAATCAAGACAGCCATCCTAGAGTTCTACAGAACAAGTGACAAAGATCTGCCAGCAAACTTTAAAGCTCACTCCACCAGGGCATGGCCACTTCCTGGGCTGAAAGAAACTTATCCACAACAGGGGAAATCTGTATAGCCACCACATGGACATCAATTCATAATTTCACAAGACACTATAGACTTGATGTAGTGCATGATGCCAAAACCAACTTCAGCAACTCAGTACTCCAAGTGGCAAAATTACTTCAGTTAGAACACGACTTCTCTACCTCACCCTTGTACACAAGCACTGCTTGTAAGAACCTTTGATGTAATAATTTTGGAGTGCCTCAGAGATTAACCCTCACAGTGGTAGTTTAGTCACCTGGTAAAGGTGATTGTGGGGGTATTTATCCCTGTGACACTCCACACCCCACCCTGAGAGACAGTCATGTTCACACAGCACAGGACAGTTACCTGGCATTCTGTATAGGCCAGCTGAACATTAGAGTGCAAGAATATGATGTAAAGTAGTACATGTTTTGAATAAATCATCTCTGTTATTAGTGTAGTATGTGTAACTTTTATTTGCCAGGGAGGAAATTTAGCTGGGAGAATATTTGCAGTCATTTGTGACTAGACTTGTTACTTAAGCTCTGTGAAATAGGTCTCTGATAAGGGAAAGAGCTGCACAGAGCCTGAAGAACTGTGTATTCAAAAACAGGAGTTGTTTGTGGACTCAGTCTGCCGTAGGTGAGACAGAGAACAGCCACCAGCTTCCTTACAGCAAGGAGGTGATTTAATAGAAGTACACTGAATTGAATTCTTAATTTTGGGGCCTGTGTAAGCAAGCAGAAGTCAATGTTTTGGTTCTCTGTTTTTGACGTTGACTTTTATTAGTGTAACTTTTATTTACTAGGGAGAAAATTTAGTTGGGAGAATATTTGCACTAATTTGTGACTAGGCCTGTTACTTAAACTCTGTGACATAGGTGTCTGAAAGGAAGGAAGGCAATCACCGGGGTGGTGGGTCAGAGTTGTAGTTGATTGTTTCTGGAGGGCACGGTCTCAGTCCCTCCCACCCTGCCCTCACCCTACCTGCCCCAAAAGCATCATTTCCTTTATATCAGGGGTTCTGACATCACTTCCCCAAAAGTGCAAAGGGCGTACACCTGTTCATATTCTTAAAGGCAAAGCACACTGAATAGAGGGTAAACACACTCATATGCTTGCACACACTAACAAAAAAACAAACAAAAAAAACCCAAACATCTTCTTAAACAGGAAGGGACACAGACACCTGAGAGTGGTGCAATGTACTGGCTGTGGAGTGTCAGTCTTCAGGGAGATGTTTGGGAGGCTGCATTGCTGCCCTATTTGTAGGCACCTCTCTGGTCTGAGGGAGGAGGTTGCTTGTCTCCATGCTGATGTGGTGAGGATTCAGGAAACCTCCTTCCCCACCCAGGGACCACCCAGGCCACCACCATTGCCTGAGAGGTTGCCAAGAAAGAGGAGCAGTTGGACCATGGTGGGCTCAGGGAGGGTGAGAATGGTGGAACAGAGGTGCATCCCTCACGTTGTGCCTCTTCACAATTCATTCACCATTCTAGCAGAGTGTGGTTCCTCTGTGGAAGTACCCACAGTGGAGACCAAGTAGGATACTGGAAACCTCCACAAAGGAGACCCACAGGAGGTTGGCACAGGACCCCATGAGGAAGGAAACAACTCCTGGTGGGGGACTCAATCATTAGGGGGTTAGAACTTTGGGAGAGAAGGGAGACGGGATAAGGTGCCTGCCCAGCACCATGGCTTGGAGGGACAGGAAGCAAAATCCCAGTATTGTGGGAGTAGCTGCACAGGGAAGGGAGTTGATGTCATTGTCCACCTAGGGACAAATTATCTGGCTGGGAATGGGATCAGAGCAATGCAGCTGGAGTTTGTGGAGTTGGGGAGGGGCCTTAAAAAAGTGGCACACATGGTAACTTTCTCAGACGTGCTACCTGTCTATGGCATGGGTGAGGCTAGGGTACTCCGCACAACGGGATTCAATGACTGGTTGAAAAACTGGTGCAGAGCTCAGGGATTTGGTTTCATTGGGGACTGGGTGTCCACATGGAGGGATACAGACCTACACTGGTGTGATAATCTGCATCTTCACAGGAGGGGACTAGTTCCTCTATTGGACAACTGTATCAGCAATCTAATAAAACAAGTATCTAGACTGCAAAGAGACAGGCAACCTAACCTGGAACACATCTCCCAGGTCCTGGGATTAATGACATCATGTATAAACCTGGCCCTGTGGGCCAGGTGAAACTTGAGGTGGTTACTCATATTTGCCATACAGCATGGGGCTCTAACGATCTCACCAAGAGCATGACCATACCACCACAGATGACCCACTCACCAAAATGGTGGACAGACAAAAACAACCTGTCTAAATGGATGCCTCTAGATTTTCAACACCAATCAACAATCAGCACAGATGCCAGCCTAAGAGGATGGAGGGTAATCACTGGACACCAGTCAATTCAGGAGAAATATTGCTTGGTGGAGTCAAGGTTGCCCATACACATCCTAGAGATGAGGGCAGTCTTCTTTGAGCCACTGCACTTCAGCCACCTAATCAAAGGCAAATACATACTCACCAGATCAGACAATGAAGTGATAGTGGCTTATACTGCCAAACAAGGCAGAAAAAAGAGCAAAGTGATGCAGAAAGAGGCTGCAAAGGTACTATCCTGAGCCCAGAAGAATCTCAACAGCATCTCAAAAATACACTTACAAGCAAACAATGGACTGGCTGAGTCACGCAAAAATCCACCTAGGCTATTACAGACTTCCCCACACATGTTCAACTGCATCAACATGCACTGGGGGTAGGTGGCAGTAAAAAGTGGATCTTATGAAAACCAGCAGGAACACTCAATGCCCCAAGTTCTACTTCCTATTCAAGGACAAACAGTTCATGGGAGTGGAGGTTCTGACATCGGATTGGTACTTTAATGTGCTTACATCTTCCCACCACTTCCCCTGATTCCACAAGTCCTAAAGAAAATTAGACAATGCAGGGTCAGGGTAATTTTGATCACCCCGTATTGGTCCAGGAGATTGTAGTTTGGCACAGTAATGGCCATGTCATGGGAACACCCATGGAGATTGCCAATCAGACACAAAGGTCTGTGACATGGACCAGTATGCCACCCCAACCCTCACAGCCTCAAATTGGCAGCTTGACTCCTGAAAGGAAGAAAGTGCTCAGAGCCAACTATCACCTGTCCATCATGCACTCTGTGATGACATCCTGAAGGGGATCTACCACAAAGACACGTAAGAGACAATGGTCCACATTCTCAAACTGGTGCTCCACAGAGCATTAAGCTCCTCCATGGTGGGAATACTGTTATTCCTTCAAGGAGACATTGATAAGGGCATTTCCCCTTCTTCCCTCAGAGTTCAGATGTGGGAATAGGAGCAGCACAAAGGTAAATAGACAGATCAACACCAGAGGCTCATCTGGTTCCTGAAAGCTGCAACTAACATATGACCTAAGGTTAAACTGGTGATGGCTACCTCAATCTACTACTCAGGGCTATTACTACCGCACCTTTCAAATCACTGGTCACAGTGGATATCAAATGGATGGGTCTCAAAATGGTATTCATGGTGATGATCTGCTCAGCCAGATGAATGGGGGAGTTGAAAGCACTCTCATGTAGGGAACCATACTTGACATTCTGTGAGGACCAGGTAACTCTGAGAATGGTCTCATCATTCATGCCAAAGGAAGCTTCACTATTTAACATCAGACAGATATTGAACTGCCAGCTCCAGTGACAGAGGTCACATGGAAACCACAGCTTCATATACCGGAAATGAAAAGAATTATCACCATCTACATCATAGATACATAGATACATAGACAGTGTCAGCAGATAAGGGCCTATGGCCCACCCAGTCTGCCCATTTGAGCTTGTAAGTTCAGTTTATGTTTTCCTAGAAGTCTGTTGCCCCTTACCCCTGACCTTCAGAATTCCTTTATGTCTATCCAATGCATTCTTAAATCTCGTGATTGTTTCAGCACCAACCACTTCCTCTGGCAGGGTGTTCCACTTGTCCACCACCCATTCTGTGAAGAAATTCTGCCTCATGTTTCCTTTGAATCGTCCACCCTCCAACTTCATCCCATGCCCTCTAGTCCTGGAACATCTTTTTCACTTAAAAATAGTGTATTCCTGCACCCTGTTCCTCCCTGTGAGATACTTGTATGTCTCTATCATATCCCCTCTCTCCCTCCTCTCCTCCAGGAGTACATGTTCAGTTCCTTCAACCTGTCTTCATAGGACTTGTGATGCAATCCATGCACCATCTTTGTTGCCCTCCTCTGAACCTTCTCTACCCTGTCTATGTCATTACGTAGGTATGGTCTCCAGAACTGTACACTGTACTCCAGGTGGGGCCTCACTAGTGGCTTGTATAGTGGAATTATGACCTCCCTTTTCCTGCTGGTGATGCCCCTGCCTATATATCCCAGCATCCTATTTGCTTTACCTGCTGCCTTGTCACATTGTTTCCCTACCTTGAGGTCATTAGAGATGATAAGCCCAAGATCCCTTTCCTGCTCGGTGCATGCTATATCCTCACCCCCCAACTGATATATTGTGCCAGGGTTTTTGTGCCCCATATGCATTATCTTGCACTTCTTTGCATTGAATTTCAACTGCCAAACCCTGACCATTCTTCAAGTTTCTGCAGGTCCCTTCTCATTCTGTCTACACGCTCTGGTGTGTCTACTCTGTTACAGAGCTTTGTGTCATCAGCGAACAGTGAAATTCTGCCTTCTAGGTCCTGCGCAATGTCACTGATGAAGATGTTGAATAGGACCGGTCCCAGCACTGATCCCTGTGGTACCCACTGGTCACTCTTCCCTCTGTGGAGTGACAGCCATTTACCACCACCCTCTGTGTCCTGCCACCCAGCCAGTTACCTACCACCACACTACTGTCCTGCCCACACCCATATTCCCCAGTTTGTGTAATAGTCTTCTATGTGGCACAGTGTCAAAGGCCTTCAAAGTCCAGATAGGCCATGTCCACTGCCCTCCCTGATCCACCTCTCTAGTCACCCAGTCAAAAATTCAATGAGATTGGTCTGACATGACCTCCCTGGTGAAACCATGCTGCCTTGGGTCCTGTAGTCCATTGACAACCAGATGTTCCAATCTCTCCTTCAGTAGTGCTTCCATGATCTTCCCACTACCAAGGTGAGGCTGACTGGTCTGTAGTTCCTGCTTCCTCTTTGTTCCCGCTTTTGTATAAGGGGACTACATCTGCTGTCCTCCAGTCTTTGGGTACCTCCCCTGTATCCAGTGATTGGCTAAACAGGATAGCCAGAGGTTCAGCCACCAGCTCTCTTAGTTCTTTAAGAACCCTGAAGTGCACCCCATCTGGCCCCATTGCTTTATCAACTCTTATTACTTCCAGTTCCTTCAGGACTCTTTCTCGTGTAAAGGGACTTGTGTCCATTTCTGCACCATTCTCACCCCTTGTACTCCCTTCAGACCCATTACCTCCTCTTCCTCAGTAAAGACTGAGCAGAAATACCTGTTCAATATGTCAGCTTTACTGTTGTCATCCTCCACGTGGCCCCCATCCTCCCCTTCAGTCTCACTATCCCTCCTTTGACTTTCTTTTTTTCTCTTATGTACCTGTAAAGGTTTGTCCCCTCTACCTACTGATTTTGCAATGTGTTCTTCTGTCTGAGCTTTGGCTTCTCTTACTGACCCCCTGCCTCCCTTTGCTTCTCCTGGTACTTCTCCCTATCCCCTTCTGCCTGTGTCTTTTTGCATTGCCTGAATGCAATCTTTTTGGCTTTCACTTTCTTTGCTAACTCTTTGGAAAACCATTATGGTCTCCTCTTCCTTTTCCTTTTGCTAACTTGCTTAATGCATAATTCTGTTGTTCTTGTAATCCCCATTTTAAATACTGCCCACTGTTCCTCAACCCCTGATTCCTGTCCCATTCTCCTTAATGTCTCTTTCAAGTATCTCCCCATTTTCCCAAAGTCTGCCCCCCTAAAATTCAGGATACGTGTTTTTGTGTGGTTTGGTTCTGCTCTTTCTGTGATTTCAAACCACAATGACTGGTGGTCACTGTTCCTGAGTGCTCCCCACTGTTACCCCCATCACACTGTCCTTGTTTGTGAGCACAAGGTCCAGTATTGCCTTCTGCCGAGTTGGTTCCATGACCAGTTGCTTGAGGAAGGCACCCTGAAGGAGTCCAGGATAAATCTGCTCCTAGTTGATGCTGCTGCTGCTGGGATGCTCCAGTCCACGTCTGGAATATTGAAGTCTCCAACCAGTACTCACTCACTCTTGTCTGCCATCCTTTGGATGGCTAGCAACAGCTCCCTATCTGTTTCTTCCTCCTGGGCTGGTGGTCTATAGACCACACCTGTGTGGATGGCTGTTCCCATTTTCCTTTCCAGCTTAACCCACAGTATCTCTCCCCCATTTTGTTCCTCCTGGATCTCTATGACCCTTATGTCATTTTTCACATACAGTGCCACTCCTCCACCCTTCCTGCCTGCTCTGTCTCTTCTGAATATGTTGTAGCCAGGTATGGCCATCTCCCAGTCATGGTTATCATTACACCAGGTTTCAGTGATGGCCACAATGTCCAGGTCTGACTGCACCATGACAGCCTCCAGATCTTCCATCTTGTTGCTAAGGCTCCTGGCATTTGCCACATGGCTTCATGATTTGACCTCCTAGACTGTTTCACTGTTCTACTCCAGCCTCTTCCTTGGTTGTCCTTTATCCCTGGTTCTCCTTGCTGTCTGTCCTTCTGCTGAATTTTGACCCTTTGCCTATCCACCTCTTGGGCACTAATCTCCATCTTTTGCACACTGCTTTGCAGAGATAGCCACTCCTCTGGTTCACTTTTTCCACTGCTAGCTGTGGGGGGTGAGCAAGTAGGTACCCTCCTTGCTGGCCTGCCACTCTCCTTTGCTAGTTTAAATGCTTGTCAATGTAGCATTTAAACTTATCATTGAGTGCTTGGATTCCCCTCCAGGATGGATGCAGGCCGTCAGGCTTGAACAAACCTCCATCCCTCCAGGTGGGTCCCCAGTCACCAATGAATCCAAACCCTTTTTCACAGCACCAGTTCTTCAACCATGAGTTAAAGTTCCTGGTGCATGCACTCTATGCTCTCCTTGCTCTCACAGGTAGTACTTCTGAGAAAGTGACAGAAGTAGCTACTTGCTTGAGACCCTTCCCCAATTTCCTAAACTCTTCCTGAACTTCCTTTGGCTCCCCATTTGCCAGGTCATTAGTACCTAGGTGGATAATGACATCCAGCTCACCCTCCCATCTTGCCTTCCCAGTGATCCCCAGGATCTTCCATCCATCCCTCCATGCTGTGGCACCTGGCAGGCACCTCACCTTCCTATCCTCCCCCTCCTGTGCTCCTAGCTGTATCCCTCTTATGATGGAGTCCCCCACCAGGATTCGCTTCCTCCTCCTCCTCTGAGGTCCACTGCTTTCCCTGCTGAGGTCACCTCCTTGGCTAACCTCCACATCCTTTCCTTCCACTTCTCTGGGTACCTCTATTTGGTTGTCCTCATTGCCCAGTGTGGCATATGAGTTCTTGAGTGGAATAGGATCTGGGATGTGCCTCTGCCTGACCACTCTAACCCTCCCTGAGCCCACTGTCATCCAAGTGCTCCTCATTCTCGGCATCCTTTGAGGCAGTTGCATTGGACTGGGTGGTCTCTGGATAGGGGTGATGGTACTCCTGACCCAGTTTACTTCTGCTCTGAATCTGGCTACCTCATCCTGCAGTCCAGAGAGATGCATGCAGATAGGGCAGCACCTCAGTGTCCAGAAGGTCTGCCTGAATATGGCTGCCCCACAGCCACTGCATTGCACCACTCCCCACATTATACTGCAATTTCACTACTTGTCTGCTACTGAAGCTCTCCTAGTTCCCTTTTTATTAATTTACTGTCCTAAAAATCCTGCCACTGATCCTCAGATAATTTTCTTAAAAAAAAAGAAACCAATAAATAAATAAACAAGTCAAAACATTTGTGCTGAGGGTGAGCTTCTTCCCCCTTATGCCCCTCCTACTTCAAACCCCTTATTATACCCTGTGTTTAGCTCCTGTCAATCAGATTTAACAGGGCATATAATTAAGAGTTGGGGGAAGGGGAAGGGGCAAAAATTTGCAGCAATTAAAGACAGCACAGAATTACACCACCACTATGTTTCAAATTTTCAACAGCCCAAAAACAATTATAAGTAAAGACAACAAAGAAAGTACAGTGTCACTAAAAGCCCACAATCTAAGTTTAAAAGAAAAATAGCAATTACCAGTTACTCTAAAGCACTGAACTGAATATGTTTCCTTCCTTCCCCTTCTGGCTTCTTCTGAGGAAATAAAACAACATCAACAGAACAAGTGACATACGCAAGATGGACAAATTATTTGTCATCATCAAAGAGCAGAAGAAGGGGCACCCAGATTCATGCTCCACAACTGAATCAATACAGCCATCCTAGAGTTCTACAGAACAAGTGACAAAGATCTGCCAGCAAACTTTAAAGCTCACTCCACCAGAGCATGGCCACTTCCTGGGCTGAAAGAAACTTAGGCACAGCAGGAGAAATCTGTATAGCCACCACATGGACATCAATTCATAATTTCACAAGACACTATAGACTTGATGTAGTGCATGATGCCAAAACCAACTTCAGCAACTCAGTACTCCAAGTGGCAAAATTACTTCAGTTAGAACACGACTTCTCTACCTCACCCTTGTACACAAACACTGCTTGTAAGAACCTTTGATGTAATAATTTTGGAGTGCCTCAGAGATTAACCCTCACAGTGGTAGTTTAGTCACCTGGTAAAGGTGATTGTGGGGGTGTTTATCTCTGTGGCACTCCACATCCCACCCTGAGAGACAGTCATGTTCACACAGCACAGGACAGTTACCTGGCATTCTGTATAGGCCAGCTGAATATTAGAGTGCAAGAATATGATGTAAAGTAGTACATGTTTTGAACAAATCATATCTGTTATTAGTGTAGTATGTGTAGCTTTTATTTGCCAGGGAGGAAATTTAGCTGGGAGAATATTTGCAGTCATTTGTGACTAGACTTGTTACTTAAGCTCTATGAAATAGGTCTCTGAAAAGGGGAGGAGTTGAACAGGGCCTGAAGCATTGTGTATTCAAAAACATGAGTTGTTTGTGGACTCAGTCTGCTGTAGGTGAGACAGAGAGCAGCCACTAGCTTCCTTACAGCTAGGAGGTGATTTAATTGAAGTACACTGAATTGAATTCTTAATTTTGGGGCCTGTGTAAGCAAGCAGAAGTCAGTGTTTTGGTTCTCTGTTTTGGCGTTGACTTTTCTTAGTGTAACTTTTGTTTGCCAGGGAGAAAATTTAGCTGGGAGAATATTTGCACTAATTTGTGACTAGGCCTGTTACTTAAACTCTATGACATAGGTGTCTGAAAGGAAGGAAGGCAATCACCGGGGTGGTGGGTCAGAGTTGTAGTTTGATTGTTTCTGGAGGGCATGGTCTCATTCCCACCACCCTGCCCTCACCCTACCTGCCCCAAAAGCATCATTTCCTTTATATCAGGGGTTCTGACATCACCTCCCCAAAAGTGCAAAGGACATACACCTGTTCATATCCTTAAAGGCAAAGCACACTGAATAGAGGGTAAACACACTCACATGCTTGCACACACTAGCAAAAAAACAAACAAAAAAAAACCCAAACATCTTCTTAAACAGGAAGGGACACAGACACCTGGGAGTGGTGCAATATACTGGCTGTGGAGTGGCAGTCTTCAGGGAGATGTTTGGGAGGCTGCATTGCTGCCCTATTTGCAGGCATCTCTCTGGTCTGAGGGAGGAGGTTGCTCATCTCCATGCTGACCTGGTGAGGATTCAGAAAACCTCCTTCCCCACCCAGGGACCACCCAGGCCACCACCATTACCTGAGAGGTTTTCAAGAAAGAGGAGCAGTTGGACCGTGGTGGGCTCAGGGAGGGTGAGAATGGTGGAACAGAGGTGCATCCCTCCAGTTGTGCTTTTTCACAATTCATTCACCATTCTAGCAGAGTGTGGTTCCTCTGTGGAAGTACCCACAGTGAAGACCAAGTAGGATACTGGAAACCTCCACAAAGGAGACCCACAGGAGGGTGGCACAGGACCCCATGGGGAAGGAAACAACTCCTGGTGGGGGACTCAATCATTAGGGGGTTAGAACTTTGGGAGAAAAGGGAGAGGGGATAAGGTGCCTGCCCAGCACCATGGCTTGGAGGGACAGGAAGCAAATCGCCAGTATTGTGGGAGTAGCTGCACAGGGGAAGGAGTTGGATGTCATTTTCCACCTAGGGACAAATTATCTGGCTGGGAATGGGATCAGAGCAATGCAGCAGGAGTTTGTGGAGTTGGGAAGGGGCCTTAGAAAAGTGGCACACATGGTAACTTTCTCGGACGTGCTACCTGTCTATGGCATGGGTGAGGCTAGGGTACTCTGCACAATGGGATTCAATGACTGGTTGAAAAACTGGTGCAGAGCTCAGGGATTTGGCTTCATTGGGGACTGGGTGTCCACATGGAGGGATACAGACCTGCACTGGTGTGATAATCTGCATCTTCACAGGAGGGGAAGCAGAATCCTAGGTGATAGGTTTAAATGCTTCATTGGCAAGCATTTAAGCTAGCCAAGGGGGAGGCACTGAAGAGAAGCAGGTAAATCCCAGCCCCCCCACACAAAACAGGGTAGTTAGCAAAGTAGACACAAAAGTAGAGAAGTCAACAGGGAGTACAACAGGAGTAAATACAGAAAAAGACAAAGGCAGTAAGGCCAGGTATGGGCCTAAAAGTGTTAAGGCGATAAAGAAATGGAGGGCATTGAGTACCAATGCCCATAGTTTGGGTAATAAACTCCCCGAACTAGTGGTCTTTATGGAAGAGGAATGCCTGGATATCATAGCAGTCACAGAAACATGGTACACAGAGAACCATGACTGGGATGTCAACATACCAGGGTACATAATCTACAGGAGGGACAGGGAGGGTAAAAGAGGAGGAGGAGTAGCTCTCTACTTAAGGGAAGGAATTTAAGCAACAGAACTAATGAGTAAACAGGGAGGGTAGAAAGAACTGTGGGTCACCCTGGAGACAGAAAATGACACCACAATCTGCACAAGGAGTGTTTATAGACCCCCATCTCAAGGGGCAGCAATGGACAAGGAAATGATAGAAGGAATCCTTAGAATGGCATAAAAAAGAGAGATATTGTTGATGGGGACCTGGATATGCCGGATGTTAACTGGAGCACCTTTACTACAGCCACATCCAAGAACAGAGTCATTCTCAGTGTCCTACAAGGGGCATGCCTTAGACAGCTAGTGTTGGAACCCACTTGGGAGGGAGCAATCTTAGGCCTGGTACTTTCAAATGGGGATGGAGAGAGAATCTCAGATTGAGAAGTGAGTAGCCATCTAGGAACAAGCAACCACCAAACAGTGTGGTTCACAATAAACACAGTTGTAGAGTCAAGCCATACAAAAGCAAGGGTGTTGAGCTTTAGGAGGGCAGATTTTGGTAAAATGGGAGAGTGTCTCAGAAAAGCACTAGCAAACAGGCAAGAAGGAAGGGTGGAAGAACAATGGGGAAAAATCAAAACTGCCATCACAGAGGCAACAAGCCTTTGTGTAAAGCGAATCAACAAAACAAAATGATGGAAAAAGCCACTATGATTCTCAAAAGAGGTGGCAGGGAAGGTTAAGAAGAAAATGATAGCATTCAGGAAATATAAGGAAACACAGAAGGAGCAGGACAGAGAACTGTATCAGTTAAAGCAGAAGGAGGCAGGGAAGGCAGTCAGAATGGCACAGGCCCAAACTGAGGGAAAGATAGCCAATTCTGTTAAGAAGGGAGATATAACCTTTTACAGATACAATAGGGAGTGAAGAAAGACCAAGGGAGGGATACTGAGGCTTAATAAAGAGGAGGGAATATGGGCCAAGGGTGACAGTGAAAAAGCAGGGATACTGAATGAATACATCTGCTCAGTATTCACAAAAGAAGAGGTGGGGGAGGTAACTAAACTAAATAATAGAAACACTCTGGATGGGGGGGGGTCAATACCAGTCCATTCACAGAAGAAAGGGTTCTGAAAGAACTCAACACTGAAGATGGACAAAGCAATGGGACCTGATGGGATTCACCCAAGAATTCTAAAAGAATGAAGGATAGAACTAGTGACACCACTGACTACCCTCTTTCACAAGCCATGGGAGGATGGGGTGGTACCTGAGGACTGGAGGAGGATGGATGTGATTTCACTTCACAAAAGTGGGCGCAAAGGAGAGGCAGGAAACTACAGACCTGTTAGTTTGACCTCCGTGGTGGGGAAAGTTATAGAATCACTTCTGAAAGAAAGAATTGTTGAGTACTTAGAGGCCAGCAGGGCACAGGACCCAGAGCAGCATGGATTCACAGTGGGAAGGTCGTGTCAGACAGATCTAATAGATTTCTTTGACTGGGTGACCAGAGTAGTAGTCGTCCAGGGAGGGGTTCTGGACATGGCCTACCTAGACTTTAGCAAGGCATTTAACACAGTCCCACACAAAAGATTAATATATAAGTTAGCCAGTCTTGGAGTGGGTCCCAAGGTGGTGGCCTGGGTAAAAAATTGGCTGGACAACAGACACAGATGGTAATAATAAATGGAGTCCACTCTGAAGAAAGGGGGTTAATAGCAGAGTACTGCAGGATTCAGTAATGGGACTGGTCCTTGTTAATGCCTTTGTAAGTGACATTGCAGAGGGACTGGAAGGAAAAGTATGTCTCTTTGCAGATGAAACAAAGATCTGCAACAGGGTCAATACAGAAGGTGGGGTGGAAAGGATGAGGAGGGATCTGGCAAGGTTGGAGGAATGGTCAAATGTATGGCAGCTTACATTCAACACAAAGAAGTGCAAAGTAAAGAACCTGGAAAACAAAAACCCAGGGGAAGAGTACACAATGGGGTCTAGATAGTAACAACAACAAAAATGGAAAGGAACCTGGTGGTAGTTATGTCAGATGACCTAAAGGTGGGCAAGTGATGTGAGAAGGCAGTAAGGAGGGCTGGCGGGATACTGGGATGCATAGGGTGAGACATAACCAGTAGAAAACAAGAAGTTGTTATCCCTCTGTACAGGCAGTTAGTGAGATCCCATCTGGAGTACTTCATGCAGTTCTGGAAACCCTATCTCTGCAAGGACAAAGACAGGATGGAGGCTGTAGAGAGAAGGGCAACTAAAATGGTGCATGGTCTGTACCAGAAGACATACAAAAAGAGATTAAAGGAGCATAATATGTGTACCCTCTAGGAAAGGAGGGAGAGGGGGGACGTGATAGAAACTTTCAAATACCTCAAGGAAATCAACAAATCTAAGAGAGTAGCATCTTTCAGAAAAAGAGATGTGTAAAAACAAGGGGGCACAATTTGAACATGGGGGGTGGCTCAGAAGTAAAGTGAGGAAGTATTTTTTCACAGAAAGGGTTGTGGATACATGAAACAGCCTTCCTGAGAAGGTATTGGAGTCAAAAACAGAGGGGGAATTCAAGAATGCATGGGACAGACATAAGGCAATTCTAGTGGGGGGTAGGAGGAAGTAGACTGTTGGTTATCTAGGATCTGCAGCTTATTCATTAAGTAGTCAAATGGGCAGACTAGGTGGGCTAAGTGGTCCTTATCTGCCATCAAAGTCTATGTTTCTATGCAACAAGTACCAGATTTATTCTTAATACAGCTTTGGAAGACATTGAAACTGAACTAGTCTGGTAAGGTTACAGGAGAAGATGGATTAGGCTTCTTCAAAGTCACATGTGTATCAGCAACCTGTCAGGTTAATATAACCTCTAGTTGTAATGACTGCGGAGTGCCTCAGAAATATATACCCCTGCAATCACCTTTGCTAGGTGAGTAAACTACCATTTTTTGTCAGAGTCTTCACATCTGTGCTTAGTAAGCAGATAGGTCTCCAGTGAGAAATGTCACCTTTTATACACAAGATCAATATGCCCATCTGAAGACTGGACCATACCACTCCTTTTTGTGGCATGTAACTGTACATACAGTACATGGTAATTCAACTTGTAGGGACTCCCCCACCAGATGGTAAAAATACTCAGAAAGTCCATCTGAGCTGGATGCTGGCCCTGAAAGTAAAGTGTCAATGGCTTCAAAAACTTCAGTAGGAGAAATAATTTCATGGAGACTGTTTTGCTGGTTCTCTGAGAGCCCAGGAACCTGCACCTCTATCAAGACAGTCTTGATGGAATCTACCAGTTGGACTGGGGTCCAAATCTAAGACTAAGAATATCTCTTTAGAATGGCCAGCTGATCTTTTTTTTTCTGAGAGAAGTCTGCCTTCCTCATCCTGACATTAGGAGACCTTATCTTCCATGTAGATTTTCTGGTCCTTAAATGGGTTAGTCTGTTAATTTTGTATTTATTTTATTTATTTATTTATTTATTTATTTATTTATTTATTTAGCTTTTGTTGACCGGGTAAGTGCACTAGACAAATCCTGCCTATTTTCAGGCACGACCCGGGGAAGGGGGATACAGATGAATGCCAACCGACCTTGAACCAGACTAAGCTGTTGGTGGTATTTTTAGTGAATGAGGGAAATTTGGCAAGGACACCGGGGAAATTCCCCTACTCTTTTCGATAAGTGCCATGGGATCTTTAACATCCACCTGAACTACCACCAATCCAGGCAGATGGGACCTCAGTTTAATGTCTCATCCGAAAGACAGAACCTCAGAAGTGCAGCACCCCTCTCATGCTGCACTACAGTGTCAGTACTGGGATATTAACCCAAGTGCCAGATGTGGGAACTGAACCCACAGCTTTCTGATCTCCCGGCCTCAGAGGTGAGTGTGCTGCCTACTGAGCCACTGACACTGCAACATACTAATTTTAACATACTAACATACTATTTGCCAGCAGATTAGGCCTTACGGTCTATCGAGTCTGCTCAAACCTTAGATCCTTAGTTGGGTGCCGATGCCCTCCCATCCCTTGTGCTCCAGAAACCCCTATCATCCATCCCCATCCCCCTGGGATAGGCCATCATCTGATACATCCACTTTCTGTGTCTGTCCCACCCTCTCTTGAAGCCCTCCACTGTGGATCACTGAACCAGCTCACCAGGTAGTGCATTCCAAGGGTCCACCACCCTCTCAGTGAAAACCTCCTCTTTTCCCCTCACCCTTCCACCTTCCAACTTCAAACCATGCCCTCTGGTGATACCTCCTGCTTTAGTCTAAAGATCCCCTCCATGTTTACCCTATTTATTCCCTTGAGGTACTTGAAGACCTCAATAATGTCCCCCCTGTCTCTCCTCTTCTCCAATGAAGACAGGCAGAGCTCCTCAAGTCTGTCCTCATACATCAAATCCCTTGGTCCTCGTATCATCTTAGTTGCCCTCCTCTGTACCCTCTCCAGGAGCTGTATGTCCCTCTTCAAGTGTGGTCTCCAGTACTGTACACAGTACTCAAGGTGTGGTCTAACCTGTCTATTGTACAGCGGCAGAATCACTTCCTTGCTCCTAGAGGTGATCCCCCTTACGATGCATCCCAACATCCTGTTTGCCTTGCTAGCCACTCTCCTGCACTGCTCAGAGTTATTCATACATGCATCCACCATGACCCCTAGGTCTTTTTCCCCTATTGAGGCCTCCAGCGCCTCCCCTCCCAGGGAGTACCTGTGTTTAGGGTTTCCCTGACCAAGATGCAACACCTTGCACTTGGTGATATTGAAATTTAATTTCGATGTGTGAGCCCAGCTTTCCAGGGTGTCCAGGTCCTCTTGCAGGGCCAATCTCCCCTCTTCTCCCTCAATTACTGCTCCCATCTTGGAGTCATCTGCAAAGAGACTCATTTCACACCCTATACCCTCCCTGATGTCTGATATGTATGCATTAAACAGGATTGTACCCAGGACCGAGCCTCGGTACCCCACTACCAACCTCTCTAGGGTTCAAGAGCTCCCCACAGACCACTACTCTGTGGGTGCATCCAGCTAGCCAGTTTTCAATCCATCTGACCATCAAAGGGCCTACTCCTAACCCCATCAGTTTCTCCACCAGACCATTGTGGGGGACATAGTCAAACGCCTTGCTGAAGTCCAAGAATAATACATCCACAGGCTTTCCCCTGTCCAGTTCTGATGTTATCCATTCGTAAAACTCCACAAGATTGCTTTGACATGATCTACCTGGCACAAACCTGTGTTGCCAACTATCCCAGACCTCCCACCTCCTCCAAGTACACCCCCAATTGTTCCTTTAGTATACTCTCCATTAATTTTCCCACCACCGAGGTCAAACTGATGGGTCTATAGTTACCTGGTACTTCCCTTGACCCCCCCTTTATGGATTGGCACCACATGTACCTCTCACCAATCCCTAGGTACCTTCCCTGTCTCAAGTGACCTTTTGAAGAGCTCTGCCATGGGTGCAGCCAGTATGTCCGCCAATTCCCATAGTACTCTCGGATGAATGCCATCCGCCCAGGAGATTTGTCTTTCTTTAGGCCTTGAGGGCTAACTACACCCCTTTGCGAGATAGCATCATCCGTCCCCTCCACCTTACTGGCCTTTTTATCCTTATCCAGATGTGACACCCTGAGGTACCTCTCCTCCCCTTGCTCCATTTCTGTTGCTCCCTGATCCCACTACTGCCGCTTCTATCCCTTCGTGCCTTGCTTTGTAGATATCCCATCCCTCCCTAGTGAACACAGAGGCAAAGTACATTAAATACCTCTGCCTGGTCCTCGCCTCTTCCACCCACCCTCCTTCTGATCTCAATCTGCTGAGATGGCCCTTAGTTTTTCTCCACTCCCCAATGTACCGGAAGAACCCCTTTTCCCCTCCATGTATCCCCTATGCCAGCCACTGTTCTTTACTGGACTTTGCTCCCCTCACCATACGGGTGACTTTTCTAGGTGCTAGATGGTACATTTCCTTATCCCTATCCCCTCTTGTTGTTTTATATTTTTTGTAGGCTGCCTTCTTTTCTCTGACTGCTACCTGTACCTCACTGGACCACCAGCATGGTTTATTTGACCATGCTCCCTTACGTTTCAACTTAGTGCAGATCCTGACTGCCTCATGAAGTCCCCCTTTTATGACCTCCCATCTCCTTTCCACACTTGTCATTGATGTAATCCCCTTCAAGTGATCCTTGAGAATATTTCCCATGCCCACAAAGTCTCCCCCCCTGAAGTCCACGGCCAGTGTCCTAGATCTCACCCACCCTCCCCCCATGCTTATTTGAAACCAGACAATATTGTGGTCGCTCCCAGTCAAGGGGTCCTGTACAACCAGGTCCCTTACCAGATCCCCATCTGCCAGAACCACGTCCAGGACATGCCCCTCCCTTATGGGCTCCATCACATGCTGTGTTATGAACATCTCTTACTTTAGGTTTTTTTTTTTTGTTCAACTTATAGGGATGGCATCCTTTGGTACTGATATGTTGTCATTTCTTTTTTTAGGATGCCAACTACATTGAAAAATCATGTCCATGAGTGGTGGCCAGAGAGACACGATTCTGAAACTGCAGCAAAAATATCTCATGTACTTGCTGTGAGAAAGTTTCATCCTCTGTGAGTAAAAAAAAGACTTCAATTTCAACTTAACATCCTCCCACCAGTCTACTGTGAAGTCATAAAAAGTCATTGTATTATTGTTTTTGCTTCTGTCAGGTGGCCCAATTTGCTTCCTCCTCTAAGAGTGAGGTGCTCAGTCTTAATATCCCGGGGTCATGTGAAAACTGGGACTTGGTCCCAAGCAGGACCATTGCCATCTTATGGTCTGAAGTCTCAAGAAGAATAGTTTGAACTTGAGAGATGTTCAGCCACAGGAAACAAAAAATAAAGTCAAATCTGGTGGGCAGTCATGCTTTAAAGGAGGTGTGTGTGACCCAGACCTCCAGCTGCACAAGCTGTGTCTAATAAATTAGCTTTTTTTATTTGTATCACTTAAAACAGGGGTGTCCAACCTTTTCAAGGTTGTGAGTCACCTTTAAAGTTTTGAGTAAGATGTGAACCACAACAACACGTGAGCCGTACCATACCCAACGTGGAGCCCTTACCATACCCAAAATTAACCATATTTAGGAGTTAAAATAATAACAAAGTTATACTAAATAGTAAATAACTGTACCTTATTAAGTTACAGTATTTTTTAAAAGATGTTGTAATTTTAAAATAATTCTTCAGAGCAGCTCTGGAGCTTTAGATTTGCTTGCAGGCTTAGTAAAAGTAGCATGTTGAGCACTTAGGGCACCTTTCAGCTCCTGTACTTTAATTTTTCTCAAATTTAAAAGACTGTAACGTGTATTTCATATGTAGTTGACAAATCCCTCAAGAACCACATCAAACTGATTTGAGAGAAACATGTGGCTTTTGAGTTACAGGTTGACCACCCAACTTAAAAAGTGCATATCTCTAAACACTTTTGAGGTTTTGACAACTCTGAGGTAACTAATCCACGATTAACTTCTCCTCCCCTAATAACTCTTCTAGTAGTATAAAGTAGAGGTTGGATGACCATAAAAAGTTCCACCCATTCTGCCTTAGTCTGAGGATCATACAGATTTATAAAGTGAAACTGTGAATCTTGAAATCTGCATCCAGAAATGCAGCATTTCCAGGAATGATAGCCACTAAACAGATCAAATAAAATATCTATGTTACAGAACAAATTACCCACCCCCTGAGCATCGGTCTTGTTCAGCTGATCAAATGGGGATTGTGTCTCCACAAATGCTGGCATCACTTATATCTCTGCCAGAAAATAATCTGTGCCCTGTAACAATAAGATGATATAATTGTAATTATCCAAAATAGACATGGTGGCCAGAAGTTTTCTTAGGTTCTTAAAGAAATTGACATTCAGAGTACCCACTGTAAAATTGTGGATTAGTCCCTTCATCATGAAAATAAGAATGAGCCAAAACAGACCCAGAATCACTTGACCCCCCCCACCTTAATTTTGGATTCCCTCTTTTTCGAGGACTATAAATCTGAGATGCCAACTTCATTTTCAGAAGAGGGGTTGAGTTGTGAGGAAATTATTTGAAAAAGCAACCTTAGTTCTCCTCAGTCTTTTTACAGCCCCCTTTGTTTCTGAGTGGTATGTCCTCCTGCTTCATGAGTTTACATTTAGGCTGTCCCCTGATTCTTCTCTGTCTTGTTACCACTTGCAGATTTTTCAGTCACAGGGTAGATGGGGATGGTACTGAGTAGGGGTGTACGAAAAAGAATTCTGTTGGTAAAACTTTAAAGAAAGTGTAAATTTCACTTCTGCAAAAGTTTGGAAATCATTTTCAGAACTTTTGAAGAAATTCCACCTTAAAAGTGCAGAATAAATATACAAACTGTGGGCTCATTTATTAAACTGCGGGAAAAAATCTGCAGAAAGGATCACTGCCAGTGATAAGTTCTGAGGCTTTTTTAAATACAGTTTAATTCATTAATCCACCCCCCACTGATCAGTGGTCCCAGTAAATAAATTAATACTTCCAATCCCTTCCTCAGACTTCCCTGGTTGCTAGTGCCCCCACCCACTGATCATGGCTTGCAAAAACATTTTATTTCCCTGATGTCTAGTGGACCTCCCTCCCAATCCTGGATTCCTTAATCCACAAAAAAAAAAACAGCCAGCAGTCCACCAACTCATCCCCCTCTATTTCCAGTATTCCCTGGTGTCTAGTGGACCTCCCCATCCCCGATCCCTTATAAAAAAATCCCAATTCCCTGGTGTCTAGTGGACCACCCACCCCTCCACCCTGACAGTTCATTCGCCAGCACTCTGCTCTCCCCTCCCTGCCCCTGAGTGGTCCATCAGTGCAACCCTCCTCTCTCCTCCGCTACCAGTGACCGACTGAATTGTCAGTGAATGACCTAATGGTTGTACAAGAAGACGTTCATTCACTAACAGTTCATTAAACTGTGGATAGAATCAGTTCTGCAGTTTATTTGCATTTTTCCTCAGTTCACAAAAAATATCCTCAGAACTTGGCAAAAATCTGCAGAAAATCACAGTTCTGCCAATGGTGAAAGTTCTGAAATTGCTGAAAAATTTCCAAAATTTCGTGGAAGTTCTGCGAAAGTGGAATTCGTAACTTTCGCCCAACCCCTAGTACTGAGACCTTAACTAACATCACAGGGGTTAACACTGGGACTGGAATTATTGGAGAAACTTGAACTGAGTCTGCTGCTACTATGTCTGCAGAGACATGCACAGCTAGTAGTGAAGGATCTTCTGAAGGCTGGATGGTGTCCCCTTCTGCCAGATCTTGTTTAGCATTACTGTTGTGAACCACAAGATCCTGATCATCACTGTTATAAACCACATGGTCCTGATCTGTTGTCAAGACAGGGCACAAATCCATCTCCTCCTCTTCCTCCTCTTGATGTGGCTGAACCAGTTAAGGATGAATTGAGGCTCTGCATGGAGTGGAGTTGTGGCAGGAGAAGGAGCAGTAGCTGGTCTTGCAAGATTTAATTGGTGGCTGTACTCCTTCTGTTGGCTTTCATGCTGAGCTTTTTCTTACATAAAATCATGTTCTGCTTGATCCATGCAGTCCCCATTTCTGTATACTACCCATAGACAGGATCTATACAGGAGGTTGCTTTTCACAGTATTGCTGCACTGAGAACTGTGGTGGCCACACTCCAAGCACAGCCCACATCGGACTTTATCACAGGCATTGCTGAGATGAATGGATGATCCTCATCTATAACAGGCTTTGTACTAGCCTTGGTAGAAGAGACACCCTCCTCTTCCAAGAAAAAACAGTTGGGTAGGTGTTGAATCCCTGAATCTATTTGGAGTAAACAAATGATATGCCCCCCATCCATATAAATTCAGTCAGTTATGGGGTCTGGATTCCCAATCACAGTGCACCTTTTTATTAGTCAGTACAGGATATCTATAATACTGAATCCTTCATTTTTTAACAAGATAGTAATAATCTTCACAGCTGATTTCATGAGATGGACAGAAGGAATGCGGGACCAAACTGGGATACTCTTGAAACTCAAATATTTCTTAAAAAAACTTTTCAGGCCAGCAAGTGATTTAAAACTGATATCAAAGAATGTCTCACCAATAGATTGCATTAGGTCTGACATTTCTAATGCAAAGAGCCCATTTCTGCCATCAATGATGTGTGTGTCAAAAAGATACTGACTGGAATCTCCTCTGTGTCCCCTTTATAATCAAAGTAATGGCATGCCTCCTTCTAGCTGATTTAGAGGAAGGTTTAGAAATCAGCACATTTCCTTTTTTCTGGGGGGGGGGATGAGTCCAGCTGGTCTCTAGAGGTCTCTAGCCATGGGTATCCTTATTGACTTACATATTCCTTGCTTTGGGAACTAGTTCTCCATCATTTCATATTCAAAGGCCATCAAGACAGAACAGGCTGATACTTCTTATATAAGCCACCCACTAGTGTCGTCTGCAATTCAAGAGTGAGATTACTGCCAGCATCCATACCTTGGAGCCATGGACAGACTGCAGGAGATCAGTCTCTTTAAGGCATTCCTGAGATGCAGATGTCTTAAGCTGACATTCTGGGCCAGTACATGTACCTTAAGACTATTGATTGACAAAGGGGAACTTCAAAAACTGCTGTAGTACCGCCTGAAGTAGTTTTAAACAGGATCGGGCTCAGTAAAATTAAAAATCTCTGGTACTTCCAGTGTAAAGTTTTGAGATATCAAATCAATGTCTAGTGTTGCAGATTCTGTATTGCCCATGAGTTACTTCTTGAGCGTTCTGTGGGGGAAGGAAGGGAGTTGGGGCGAGGGTGCTATTGACAAAACTTCATGGCTTTGCTGAACTATTTACCGCTCAATCCTGATACTTGGTTTTGATTGGAAACAGAGCTTTGTTTAACTGAGCTGTCCACATTTAATTCAATGGGCATTTTAATAAACACAGTTCCACAACTGATGGCGAAGAACCAGAACTTGAACTTCAGGCATCTTTATTTTACTTCCACCCTACCTGCACCAAAGTATCATGAATACCAAAAGTCTGTTGTTGTACACACTTAGTTTGTTCTGCACCTTTTTTGTTTGAACAACAAAAATTTGCAGAACCAGCCACACTGGGAAATATGTTTGGGTCTCAATATAAAGTAATAGTGAAACAAAAAAGCACCTAAATCAAGGATTCATTTATATTACGTGTGTAGTTTAGTCAAAAAAGTGCTCCAGTGCAAAACAAGATTGACTTATACTCCACCTATATGATGGATGAAACACAGCAATGACACATGGAAAGTGTACAATGTGCTTTGTAACTGTTACCTGCCAGCATATAGTTGGAGTATAATCCAATTCTTTTTTTGCACTGGAGCACTTTTTTCCTTATAGAAAAAAAATATATGAAATGTTTTCATGCTGTGCACATAAAACTACCCTTGTGATATGCATGCTGCAAGCATGATTTAAATGTTAAATTGAACCGATTACGTATGTGGCATGGCAGCAAGCAAGGTGGACCTTTGAGCCCAGCAGGCTCACCTGGTTAACACACTTTAATAAATAATAAATAAATAAAATCAACTCAAGTCTGCTGGATGTACCAAGCTTTTCACAGTTCATTATTCTAACCTCTAGGCTATACTGCAAGCTTGCCAACAGGTACTATACCTATGCCAGGAAGTAAATCTAAAAAAGTCACGTCTTATGTATCCAACTACTACTATACTGGTGCCCAAAATACTTTTCATGCAATATGCACACTCTGTAAAACCTGTGTCAGCAGGGGGAGATCGGAAAATCACCTTGGAACATCCATTGTATTAAATAAGACACAGCAAGAGAATGCACCTAATTGTATGCAACAAAAAAAGTGTGGATGTCCATGTCTGGAGAGACAAAGGATGAAGCAAAACCCAGAAGCAGAGCAGTGATCCAGAAGGTGCTTCTTCCTTAACAAAGATTTGTGGCATAGCCAACTATTTTTCAGCTCCACTAAACTGTAACCACCCCTTCCCTTCTACCTGCACACCCACCCACCCATAAGTGATGCTATCTAAGGGATATGGGTTGGCACCTGGGCTCGTGGTTAAAATTGGCTTGGTAAGTGTCGCAGTGCCTCCACCTATAGGGATCCTTCTAACAGCATACTGCCAGGGTGCTTCCCCACAGGAAAATGAAATACAGCCACCTCCCTTGGTAATAAACAGTACAGTATACAATTCCCTCCCCACTTATCACTCTAAGCATGAAATATCACAATACACAATAATGCAATGGCTGCAACAGTTTTCAGAACAATAAACAGTGGGTTTATTTTGGGGTGACTAAAGAGATAGGGGCAATGGAAGCTAAGGGGAATAAAAGCATTCAATAACATGACTTTATACTCTATGCAAATCAAGCAACATAACAACACATTGGCATTCAGAATTAGACAGTACATTGCATTCCAGAATTACCAGTCCACCAGTCCCAGATCCCCAACCCCCCCAACACTGGTGCTCCAGTTAACACCACAATCCCTGAGAGCTCTCTATCTGGTGTGCACACACTGAGCAGTTGCAGGTCTGTGACATGGAAAAGCTGGGTGCAGCACAGGTGAAACAGTAAGGTGCTGCAGTGCAAAGTACCAACCACACCAGGGGGTGCAGTGAAAACAGTTTATTCCTGGCTGAACTGGATGCTAAGGGCACTGCTGCAGTCATGCAGGATCCCCGATGTAAAGTTAACTAGCTAGCTACAGTGGCTGAACAGTTAGAAAAGAATTTATTTGGGTAAAACCCAGTACTCACGACCTTTGGTGAAAAGATACAGGTTGTTGAGGGATGTCTCCCGTTTGCAGGTGTAACCTCCCTACAAATGTGGGTTATCAAAAAGTCTTCATCGAACTTATCTAAATGCTCACTGCCAGGCTGGTGTCCTGTGCTATAGCCATTTAAATGTTATTGCCAAAGAGTACCTGTGTAGCCTCTGTGTACTGTCACTTTAACAGCTGCCTAGTTTGCAGTAATAGTTAATCTGGAAGGCAGGGCTGAGTGTTGTCATGCTCGAGTCCCTCCTAGACGACCTGGTACTCGCTCCATTTCTGCCATCGCTAATTGTGCAGAGGGAGCTCTGTTGAAAGATATAACTATTTGTTGAGAATCATTTAAAGTGAGAACGACTGTCACAAACCCACTCAGCTGGTCCAGCTCTCTGCTCCCAAAGTGCCAACCTCTGAGCACAGTCTTGTGAACAGTGTAACAGACAAGGTAACCCTCTTGTCTGTTTTTGTGAGTTCGGATCAACTTTTGGTCTCCAGTTCTGGAGGGATTCAAATTGTTAACCTCTTGCTAGTGTACCCAATGTACAGACTCAGATATTTCTGTCTTCAGGGGGACAGATATCTTTGCCTACGGGCACCTAACCAGGTGTACAGAGATGAACCCTTTAAAACTTTAATAAAGAGCTCAGATTTAAAGATGCTTCTCTTTCCAGTTTGGTACCACTATTCAAGCTTATGTCTAATTGTCTGCTTTTAATCATATACTTTTCTTACAAATAAAAAGAAGTCAAAGACAGACCAAGGAAGTTCTAAAAATAATTTTACTAAAATATTGAAAAATACGTAAAACACAAAATACAGAACTCTTATATCCCAAGACATACACATCAATTAAAAGAAACAAGGTTTAAACAGTGTAATTTCCCACTTACAGTATTTAGATTTAACTATCTTTCTAAATACTTGTTAGAAGTGCTCTAAAGATCTTTTCTCAGTCAGAGTGTAGGTAAAAAGTGTCTCTGTGTAGTAAAACAGAATAATCTTTATTCCTTAAACAACAGTATGGGCCAACCCCTTTTGGATGAGGTCATAGCTAGCTCCTCCTCTGTCAGATTACATTAAAAAAATATATATCTAATAAAAAAAAAGTAGGCTTTTTAAAGTATCTATTTTGAAATCCTTCAGCATGACTCATATTTCTTCAAATGACACTTCTTTTGATCTCAAGCTGTACCCTCCCTCACACAGGCTTCACAGGGACATTTACAACTCACACCCCTGTGAAATAACCTAGCTTCGCCTTCTAACATCATAAACCTTGTTTATGATTTTCTCTTTTAAAAAAATTAACTCAAGTCTGTAATTAACTTCAGAAAAACAGGATCCTTGATTAAGGCCTTCCGTGTAACACATTGTCTCTAAAACTGTGTGTGTGAACTCACATTCTGTCAGCAATTTCCTTAGCTTGCATTCTGTCAGCTGAAATCTGGCTGAGGGGGTTAGAGGTCACTTCTAGTGTACTGGCCTTTTCTGCAGTGTCCATCAGTAATACATTTTATATTAAAAAAAAATGATACAGCACTTAGAACTGGCTGTCTATGTTACATTCCACCCCACCTAGACTGAATTTGGGGGATCTATACCCTACATGGGATGAGCTTCCTAAATCAGTTCACTCCTCATAGACTCTAGACAGGTCATCTGAGTTTTGGTTCTTCACTCCAGCCCTATGTACGATTTTTAGATCATACCCTTGTAAAGCAAGACTCCATCTTAGTAGTCTCCCATTGTTCTTCCCCATCTGCATCAGCCAAACCAGGGGGTTGTGGTCAGTCTGCACCACAAAATGCTGCCCATACAAGTATGGCTCTAATTTCTTTAGGGCCCACATGATGGCAAGACACTCCTTTTCCACCGTGGAGTACGCTTGCTTTCTGGGAAGCAGCTTCCTGCTCAGGTAGGCAACTGGGTGCTCTGTCTCTTGGCTAGACGTCTGGCTCAGTACTGCCCCAATACCCATGTCTGAGGCATCCGTCCTAACTATGAAGGTTTTGCTATAGTCCAGACTTGTCAAAACAGGAGCACTGCACAGTGTCTCCTTCAGTCTGGTAAAGGCTTCCTCACAGGCTGGGTCCCAGGAAATTTTCTTGGGCATCCTTTTCTTTGTCAGGTCAGATAGGGGTGCAGACAAAGCACTGTAATTAGGTACAAACTTTCTGTAATGTCCTGCTATCCCTAGAAAGCTCCTGACCTACATCTGGGTTTCGGGTCTGGGTCATGCCTGGATCACCTCTATCTTTATTTGTTTAGGACGGAGCTGTCCCTGGCCTACCACATGCCTGAGGTGCGCCACCTCTCCCATGGCCACCTGCCACTTCTCGGCTTTGACAGTGAGCCTGGTCCTCTGTATCCTGCCCAGCACTTCCCTAAGGTGTGAAAGGTGTTCCTCCCAGCTGGTACTAAAGATGGCAATGTCATCCAGGTATGCCATGGTGTACTCCTCAGCACCATTTAACACCTGGTTCACCAACCTTTGGAAAGTGGCCGGGGCATTCTTCATTCCGAAAGGCATTACTTTAAACTCAAATAAGCCTATCAGAGTGATGAAGGCTGACATCTCCCTAGCTCTATTTGTCAATTCTACCTGCCAATACCCCTTGGTCAGGTCAATAGTCGTAAGGTAGTTCACCCCTCCCAACTTGTCCAGGAGTTTATCTGTCCGGGGCATCGGGTGGGCATCGGACTTCGTGACTGCATTCAGTCCATGATAGTCCACACAGAAATGAGTTGAACCATCTGGCTTAGGTACAAGGACTACAGGTGAGGCCCAGGAGCTGTGGGAGCTCTGGATTACCCCTAAATCCAGCATCTCCTCCACTTTCCTCCTAATGTCCTTTTGGACAGCCTCTGACACCCAATATGCTGTTCACCGTATGGGCGTCTGTGTCCCTGTCTCTATATCATGTGTCGCTAAGGGGGTTAGTCCAGTCTTGACGCTAAACAAGAGGGCAAAGTCTGCTACAACCTCCCTTACTTTCTGGACCTGGTCCAGGGTCAGTTGGGGAGACAATTTTACTGCCTCCACAGAGGACTCCCGCTTACTCTCTTCCAGCAAATTCAGAAGGGGGGCTCCTTTCATCCGTCCCCTCCCCATGACTACACGCTGCAAACACCATGTCAGCCCTATTTGCATATGGTTTCATCATGTTGACATGGTACATCCTTTCAGACTGTCTTCTATCAAGTAACTCCACAATGTAGTTCACGTCATTTACCTTCCTAACCACTTTGTATGGTCCTGCCCACTCAACTTGCAGCTTGTCTTTCCAGACCGGAATAAGGACCATGATTTCCTGACCCACCATGTACGAGCGAGCTCTGGCCCTGGGGTCATGCCACACCTTTTGTTTCTGTTGGGCAGCTGCCAGGTTGTTCTGGGCTGTCCCCATAAGCTCTTTCAGCCTCTCCCTAAACCTAAGAACATAATCCACAATGGGAATTCCCTGGGTGGCGTGCTTGCCTTCCCAGTCCTCCTGGATCAAGTCTAAGGGCCCACATACCCGGCATCCATATAAGAGTTCGAAGGGGGAAAATCCTGTCGACTCTTGGGGCACCTCCCTGTATGCAAACAACAGGTGGGTAAGGTATTTCTCTCAGTTCCTCCCATGCTGTTCAGCAAACGCCCGGAGCATTGACTTTAGGGTACCATTGAAGCACTCCACAATCCCATTGGCTTGTGGGTGATACAGTGTTGTGCATCTCTGCACCACCCCACACTTCTTCCATAAACATTTCATTAGGTCCGACATGAAGGAACCCCCTCCATTGGTGATTACCTCCTGCGGAAACCCAACATTGGAGAAAATCCCAAGCAAGGCATCTGCCACTTTGTCTGTCCTCAGAGAGGATAGGGCGGCTGCCTCTGGGTACCGGGTGGCATAATCCACCACTGTCCAGATGAATCTCTTCCCTGAGGAGCTTGGGGTATTTAAAGGCCCCACAATATCCATTCCAACCCTCTGGAATGGCTCCTCCACTACGGGCAATGGAATCAAGGTGGCTTGGGTTTTCTTGCCCACCTTCCCTATTTCTTGGCACCGGTGACAAGATCTGCAATACTCCTTCACCTGCTGGGTGAAGTTAGGCCTGTAGAAATTCTGCATCAACCGCTGCATTGTGCGAGTGATTCCCAGATGACCAGACAAGGGAATATCATGGGCAACCTTGAGCAACTGCGCACAATATCTCTGGGGAACGACAAGCTGCCTGCCTAGCATCCCTCCCTCTGTCTGTACTGCCTGTGTATACATAAGTCCATCTTCCCAAATAAACCTTATGTCTGCCATCACCTCTCTGTGCCCCATCCGAGTCTGCCCAAACCCTCAGCTTCTCTAAACTAGGGTCACTTCTCTGAGCAGCTGTGAACCCCTCACACCTTCCCAAGGCATGGGACAGATCCCCTTCAGTCACTGTCAATCCTGACCCTCTGGCAATGGGTCACCCCCTCCCTCTTCGGAGTAACCTTCCATAGCTGTGTGGTCACTTGCTACCAGGGAAATTTCTACCCACTTTTTATCCATCACCCCATCTGGAGACACAGGCTGGGGAGCCAGCCTCTCAGTGGTTTTCACACTAGTTTCTGTGGGGTTCAGGGAACTACAATTTTCCCTTGCCGCTTGGCTACAGGTAACTGCACATACCATCCCCAGTTTGAGGTTGTTACCCAGGACCACATCCACTGCTAATGTTTTGGCTACTGCCACCTGTTGCACAGTTCCCCCTGTATCATCCCAGTCCAGGAGAACACTGGCCAGTGGCAATGTTTTCTCTTCACTCACAAAGTCCTGTACAGTGACGTATTTGTTTGGGATAAGCTGACCAGGCTGTACCAGATCCCCTTTAACCAATGTCAGGGATGCCCCTCTGTCCCTTAACCCCTGTGTCTGTACACCATTTACCATGACTGGGTGCATGTGTTCCCACATGTTCACTGGCATGCTTCCAGGGACACAAAAACAACCCACTTCTTTTCTTGCACCCGGTTGTGTATTACTGCTTGCCTTTTTGGGACACTGTCTGGCAATATGTCCAGTCTCTTTACACAACCAACAAGCATTTCTTACTTCAGAGAAATCTTTTCTTTGAAACCTGGGGCTAACTGGTTTCGGTGGAGGCAGTGAGGGTTTTAGTTGCCTTGAAGGTGTGCTTTTCCCTCTCTGCGCTGCCATGCCCACCCCATTCATTCTCAAAGCAGGTCTGCTCTTGGCATAGCAGTCCAAGAGTTCAGCAGCCTTTGGCACTGTATTTGGATCTCGGTCCTCTAACCAGGTTTTTAGCTCAGCTGGACATGCCCAATAAAACTGTTCTAATAAAATCACATTTTCAATTAATCAACAGAGTTTGCCTCAATTCCCTCCCACCAATATTTTAAAAACTGACATTGTTTTGTGGCTAGCTCCTCATTGCTCATATCAGGGCTTCTCCTGAGCCTACGGAATTTAGCTCTGTATGATTCAGCAGTTGTCAAACTTTTTTAACAATGCAGCTTTTAGTTTACTGTAATCATCACTGTCCTCATTGTTCATTTGACCCAATGCATCCCGAGCTTTCCCGGTAAGTAGCAGGGATAGCTGGAAGCTCCAGGACTCTTAGGAATTTTAGCTTGAATACAAACTTTTTCAAAAGAGTTTAAAAAGGTATCCATATCTTCCCCGTCTTTAAATTCATCTATTAATTTGGAGTTCAATTTGTAACCCAGTCCTGCAGTCCCAGTTAAACCCAAGCCGTTTACCTGCTCTGGTGCCGCTGATCAGAGTCACATCTTCTCCAGCTTGTGTTGCCACTGGTGCTCCTCTCTCCTCTCCTCTCCTCTGCCTCTCTGCGTTCTCGCTCTGCATGACGGCTTTTTCGCTCTGCCTCATGGTCCTCCTCCCTCTGTTGTCACTCTCTCTTCTCCTCTGCAGCTCGCTGGTGCTCACGCTCCTCATGGTCTGCCTCCCTCTGTTGTCACTCTGCCTCCAGTTCCATCCTGCACAACTCAATTTGCAGTTTGAGTACCTCTGGATTCAGGATACTGGTGACCATCCCCTGCTGCTGTGGCCCTTCACTGAAAGTGGTCCTGCTGTCCTTTTCAGTCACGGTCTGTGACTCGCTGCTCTGGGTATCTGCTACCATCAGGGCATCTATGAGGTTCTGCTTTTTAGGTGTCACCTCGAACAGGACTCCCCTGTCCCCAAACAACTGCTTCAAGTAATCTACAGTGTGCCTGCTGTAGTCTGAGGCCATCTTCTTTCCTGACTACGGCTACTCTGACTTTGCACTTTAGAAAAAAAAAATAGGTAGGAACTTGACTGGTACACCAAGTGATATATAGTTCTGTTTCCTTTTTTAAAATAAAACTCTGTCTTTTTCTTTCTTTCCAAGAGAGCTTACGGTCTTGAGCTGACACAGAACAATAAAGCTTGTGATACCAAAATTATACCACCGCTGCCAACCAATCTGTCACAAACCCACTCAGCAGGTTCAGCCCTCTACTCCCAAAGTGCCAACCTCTGAGCGCAGTCTTGTGAACAGTGTAACAGACAAGGTAACCCTCTTGTCTGTTTTTGTGAGTTCGGATCAACCTTTGGTCTCCGGTTCTGGAGGGATTAAAACTGTTAACCTCTTGCTAGCGTACCCAATGTACAGGCTCAGATATTTCTGTCTTGGGGGGGGCAGATATGTTTGCCTATGAGCACCTAACCAGGTGTACAGAGATGAACCCTTTAAAACTTTAATAAAGAGCTCAGATTTAAAGATGCTTCTCTTTCCAGTTTAGTACCACTATTCAAACTTATGTATAATTGTCTGCTTTTAACCATATACTTTTCTTACAAATAAAAAGAAGTCAAAGACAGACCAAGGAAGTACTAAAAATAATTTTACTAAAATATTTAAAAATACGTAAAACATAAAATACAGAACTCTTATATCCCAAGACATACAAATCTATTAAAAGAAACAAGGTTTAAAAAGTGCAATTTCCTACTTACAGTATTTAGATTTAACTCTTTCTAAATACTTGTTACAAGTGCTCTAAAGATCTTTCCTCAGTCAGAGTGTAGGTAAAAAGTGTCTCTGTGTAGTAAAATAGAATAATCTTTATTCCTTAATCAACAGTATGGGCCAACCCCTTTTGGGTGAGGTCATAGCTAGCTCCTCCTCTGTCAGATTATATTTAAAAAAATACATCTAATAAAAAAAAAGTAGGCTTTTTAAAGTATCAATTTTGAAATCCTTCAGCATGACTCATGTTTCTTCAAATGACACTTCTTTTGGTCTCAAGCTGTACCCTCCCTCACACAGGCTTCACAGGGACATTTACAACTCGCACCCCTGTGTAAATAACCTAGCTTCCCCTTCTAACGTCATAAAACTTGTTTACGATTTTCTCGCTTAACAAAATTAACTCAAATCTGTAATTAACTTCAGAAAAACAGGATCCTTGATTAAGGCCTTCCGTGTAACACATTGTCTCTAAAACTGTCTGTGAGTGAACTCACATGCTGTCAGCAATTTTCTTAGCTTGCATCTATCAGCTGAAATCTGGGTGGGGAGGTTGAGAGGTCACTCCTAGTGCACTGGCCCTTTCAGCAGTGTCCATCAGTACTACATTTTATATTAAAAAAAAATGATACAACACTCAGAACTGGCTGTCTATGTTACAAAGACATTGCAGTTTGTTCTAGCCTGCTTTCTTTGCAGTGAGGACTGTTTTGCTTATCTCCACCATCTTGGCCCTGAACTGCTGAATTGGGCTAATCAGTACTTGGGAACTCTAAAACGGAGCCTGCTTACAGGGGCTGCATAGATTAAATCTGTGGGAATTGTAGTTTTGACTATTGGCACCTTTTTGCAACTGAAGGGGGAGCTCCCACATTGAAGACAGCTGCATCAACCAACCGAACCTTTGGATCTGAGGGAAACCCTCACGCTGCCTGCTGTTTGGGGCAGAGCTAAGCTGGAAGTAGAGAGAGCAACAGCTCGTCAAGTCAAGCAGACATCCACGTAGTAGTTCGCATGGGAGAACTGTGGAAAGGCCTGATTTCTGGCCTGCATATCTGCCTACTCCTCTGAGACAGAGAAGGGAAGCGGTTTTTGGAATAAATCCGATCTTGTGAGAACAAAGGAGCCACTGAAGTGTGATCAGGCTCACCCTGTAGAGGACCAAAGATTTTTGCTGAATGTGATCGGCCTGGCAGGAGTTCTAGCTGCCTCTGAGCTCCCAGTTTGAGCAGAGACTTTGTGATAGGGATCGGAGAGCATTTTGCCTGGTACAGCACAATTTCTTTGCATATGAATGTGCTGTGCACTGAAAGTGGGTTGTGATTTGGCTCCATATCGTGTGAACTGCGTTCTGCTTGCTGGAAGCTGTGTCCAGCCCAAACAGACTGAATCCGGGGTTATCTCCATGTGGCTGGACCTTGCCACGAGGGCCCTGCCAGACTACCCTACTGCACAGAGAAAAGCCATCGATGAGAGTCCTGCCTGGGGATCAGCCCCCTGCTCCGCGCTTGAACAGGGATGATGCCTCAGCGAATCATGTGGGCCCTGCTTCTCCTGGCCATCCAGAAGAGTCACCTGCTGTCTCAATTTTCATCCATCCTGTGTCCAGTCCTGGGTATCGTTAGTAACCATCAGGGTAGCTCCCTGCAACTACAGTTTAATATAAGTGTGTCACCTGATTTCTTTGTTATTTCTCTTGCCTCACTGACTGAGCCATCTGGCTCTGGATTACAAATAAGGTGTGTTGTGCACATTGTTTTTTCCATCACAGGGCCCTGACCAGCTGCAATGCTGGCCTGCCCCAGGCAATGGTCCTGGCTAGCCTACCTATCCTCCACCTGGGTACCTAGAGAGTGTGACTGTGTTAGGGACTCTGAATGCATACACAGCTGTGTGATTGATAGAGCATTTAAGCTAATCAACCTGATTATGCCCTTCCCTTGTTCAAATCCCCTGAATAAATCAGATCTACATTTTTCTGCATTTCACCTGACTGTGGTTCCTGTTTGTGCTTGAAGTACTGTACTGTTTCTATTTGCTCTGTCTAACGTTGTTCTACAGGGGGTCCCCATGGTCGAATCGGAGGAGCCAGCCCTGGTGGTAAGTGCAAACAGCGTGGGTACTTATAAGGTATATCGGGGTATTGTGAAAGTAATTCTTGTGTATTGTTGCAGCCACTAGCAGGGAATGGGGGGGGGTTACAGTGTCCTGGAGAGCTGTGCCCAGGCTAGTTTGACCACTACCAACCCTGACCTCTGGGTGGAGGCACCCGTTTCAGAACTCAGGCTCCTTAACCTGCTACTAGCCAAGCAGGCAGTGGTAGTAGCTCTTGGGATAGCACCACCTAGGGGTTACACAGACAACTTGGAAGAACAGGCAACTTAGAAGAACAATCAAGAAAGGCATGGATAAAGGTGACGATCCTCTTTGCCCAACAAAGGGACTTGTCTTCACCCTCCTTGACGATAGGCAGGCAGTCTTCACCCCACATAGGGACTTGTTTTCACCCACCTCAACTGTAGGCAGGCAATCTTCACCCCACAGAAGGACTTGTCTTCACCCACCTTGGCAGTAGGTAGGCAGCAACAGATCAAGCAAACAGGCAGGACCTCAGAACATAGGTCCTGACAGGAAACTCAGTCTCTTTTTCATCAGAAAATTAGGCAGTAGCTTCTGTTAGTTCAATCTCCACAGCAGAAAAATACTTTCCTTCAGCAGGCTTTGAAATTTGGAGCACCAAATATCCCAGTTCTTACAGCTGAGGCAAATCTCCGATCTCTGGGATACACCAGTGTTGTAGTAGGGAAATTCAACAGTTTCTAATCTGTGCAAAGGCAAAAACTGCAGGATTTTCTCTGACAGTAGCAGGAGAAAAAATGCACCTTTTCCTCAAACACTCACAGGAAAGTCATACTGGCAAACTGTAAATCTCATAATCTTCAGGTTTGAAACTCAGCTTCTCATTGGTCCTTACAACTCACAAGCTCTTTGTCCTGATTGGAGGTTCTGCAGCTACCAATAGGATTCCACGCTGTCCTCAAGCAACCTCGGCAAAGATGGTGGCCCTTGAACAATTCTCATAAGCTCAGTCTCTTTCTCTCAACTGTAAAATATTATTTGCACATAGTTGGCAGCATTTGGCTGCAGGGCTAGCACCCTCCTGGTCCCTTCTGACGGTTACTAGGGCCAGAGGATACGCGGAGAGGGCAGGAGTCAAGTCGCTAGCTCCATTTTGTGGGCTCCCCAGGAGGAGTTGTGTCTAACAACAACAGTTTTTGGCTGCTGAGCATGATGGGACTTGTGGTCCCTGTGGCCATGTTGTCCCTTACTCCCTGACCCACTGGAGGCAGAGGTAGGGTCAGGGAGTCCTTCAAAAGTTTTATTTTGTTGTTGTTTTTTGTTCCTCCAGCCCCTTTGGCAGTCCAGTGGGGCTGGAGAGTTGAATCCCCTCATGCGGTACTTCTGCCACTTCTAAGTGGGTGCCCTGCAGCACCAGATCAACTTTTTGGCCTGTGTCCTTGCTCCCTACCAGGCTGTGTGACAGTTCCGGGGGTGGGGGAGCAACATGGGGGTTCAAATGACTGTCCACTCCTCTTATGGCGCTTGAGGTGCTGGAAATTATTTATTGCACCCCCTGGCCCTGGCAGCAGTCCAGGATTGGACTGAGGGAGCGAGGAAGCTAGTGACTTGCTGGCCGCATGGGGATTGGGCACAGAAGGTGCCACCATAAAGTTAAAGTGCTCCCCGGCCTTTAGGCAGTCCAGGAGCAGGCCGGGCGAGCAAAGTGAGTGGCTGCAGCAGGAGGCATACTGGGAGACAGAAGGAGTCCCAGGTAAACTCCTGACTTGAGAGGGGGGTACATAACAAAAAAAAACAACAATGTGATCTTTCATCTCCACCATCATCACCATGTAGTACCTTTGTATCTGACTGTTCCCTTCAATTACCTACTCTCCGTTCCTTTTGCATCAGAGCATGCCCAAATCCAAAATAGTTAACAATGCAAAAGAATGCTGGCAGCAAAGTGGCTGTGTCTATGTAAAGCCCCCATAGCTAAGTGGAAATGTTCTATATTTTTTCTAGTTTTTAAATATTTTTTGTGCACAGTTTTTGGACTGAGAAGGAGGGTATTGCTGCCTACAGGAAGGTGTGGAATGTGTGCGTTTCATGTTAGTTAGGAACAGCATAGTCATGTTTGTTCTGTAGTGAATTATATCTTGTGTAGGCTCCATTTTGTTTATATACAGTAGATAGGAAGTTTGAAATTTTTGTGAGGTTATCCTTATCACTAGGATTAACCAGCTTGTTGCTGGGTGGTGGCATGTTGTTTAGGTGGTACTGTGACTTTGTTTGTCAGTGTTTCATGGGATTTCTGGGCTAATGACTTAAAAGGCATTTATTAAAAATATTTTTTTGAGCTAGAATCAGGTGGTTGCTAAGAAACACCTTCCTTGGCATGGTGTTCTAGTATTGATAAAACACTGGAAGTAGCAGCCTACTGAGATATAGATTATTGAGATTGTTGTATGTGTTAATACATACCCTGGAGCCACTCATTGCTGAAAACAAGCGGGTTCACTCGCCTTCAGCTGAGTGAGAACTGCAAAGCGAAGCTGAGCTGTTCTGACTGTAACCCACCTGTCACCCGGGGTTACAAGAATCCCACTTAGATCTAGTGGAGTTAAATGGGTTTCACACTGTCTCACTCTGTCCTCAGTCTCAGCTGAGCTGGAGGGATGACATGATATAGAATTTTCACAGCAGCATAAGCCACAATGGAATGTTGCAGCAGGGAGTTAGGTTAGAACATTGGGAGGTTTTGAATCAGTCTTCAGTCAGTAGTCTAGTAGGAGACTCAGTGGAGGGAGGAGGTGCACTGCAGTGTGCAGTCCCTCAGGGCCCTCAGCTCTGTTCAGAGCTACCAGTTGTAGTGTGTGTGTGTTCTCATCCTAGAGAAGGACACAGAAGAACACTTGTGAAGTGGTTGAGACCGTCCCCCAGTTGTTCCAGTGCCCCATCCCTGAGAGGGATGGGAGGGAACCAGACCAGCTCTTCATGGACAATCCCCTGGCCCTGCTGGAAGAAGAAAAGCTGCCTGAGAAGATTTGTGCTAAGGCACCGAGATGAACATTGTTTTGTTTTTCTGAAGAGAAGCCTGTGGTCACCTGCAAACCAGAGTGAGTCAGCTCTGCCAGAAAGCCTATGTTTCACCAAGACTGTTGTGCTAAGTATCTGCTACTTTGGGTGAGGAAAGGACAGGCAAGTACAGTACTTAAGTTTGTATATGACTTGAAATGCATCTAACCAGTGGGGGGTCTACAGGGATGGACATAGCCACATAAAGAACATTGCAAATCAGGACACTATTTACCAGAGACAGTAGATTGTTAAATGTGATATACATTTTGAGATAGCAATCTACATCCAGAGAGGTTCAAATGGAAAGGTGTTGATTCCAAATGAATGGCCGGGTATAGATTTGGGAGCAAGAGGTGGGAGACCCCCCATCTGGAGTAACCAGATTTACCTCTACAGGTTCAGTTTGGGCACCTATAGCTTTCTTCCTGGCACTTGGCCAGTGTTCACAGAAAGTACCCAGACGTGGGATTAGTATGAAGGTTTTCCCTTTATGGAGCCAGTATGTGCTCACGGGTGGTAGAGGGAACCACCAAATAATGTCCATGCCATATGGAAAGTACTCCAAGTGCTGGCCGGTTGTGCCTCACCAGGAAATCCAGAGAAGAGTACAAGTTCAGGCTGAGAGCCCAGTGTGTTTCAGAACCTGAGGGTTACATTTTGTAAGAAGATGTGTTCTAGTCTCCATATATCTGCATTACCAGGGAGTGTAGCCCCATGGGGGTCCATCTATGCTTTGTTGTTCTGCTGTTGTTGTGAATAAAAGCCACACTCTAGAATCCCACTCCTTGTTTTCTTCCTGTGTCTGAAGTTACTTGGGTACCCCTGACTAGAAGTCAAACCAAGTCAAAACGCTGAGCAACAGTTTTCTCCCTGAACCCAGGCAGCCAGGTAGTGGGTTACAATAATGGAGGCACCACACAGCGCTAATAAAACAAAAAAATAACATCAACCCAAGCCATGGCTGGTTACATGACTCAAGCTGAAGGCAAATGAAACCACTCATTTTCAACAATGAGTGGCACTGTAGGATGTATTAATATATTATTGATCGTGAGTGAGCAATAATATATAGATAGATAGATAGATAGATATATATATATATATATTTTTTCTTAAACTCCCCTGATCCTGCCATTTCCAGGGCATCTGCACGTGAGATGTTCTTCACAGAATAAGAGGGTCTCATGCGCTGAGGAAAGGAGCACTCCGATTGGTCAGGAGTGCTCTCTCAATCTATACATTTTGATGGTAAAGTGAAATAGAACTGTATATATTTTTGAATTTTATAGTTAGTTTATATTTATAACTGAAGTCTAGAGGAAGCTGGGCTGGGAGGATATGGGTGAATAGGTACATGTATGGAAAGCAAGAGAGTGGTAAACTGTAATAGCTGTGGGGCAGCAGTCTTTCTGGGGGTATTCTGGAATAAAGGGAGCTGTCCTGTGGTAGCAGCTAAGGACTGAAATAAGGCTGCTCAGATGGGAGCAGGGAAGGATGGTGTGGGAAGTCAGAGGAGCAGAGCAGTGGAGGGAAAGGCAGAGGGGTGATGCTCAGGGGAGTGAGGGCATTAGGCAATGGATAGGAGTGGGGAGTAACACCCAGTATACAGGAGTATCTCTTACTCAGGACTAAGGAGCCCAGGATGGAGGAATGGCAAATGGAAAGGGGAAGGGGTGGAAATGCAAGAGTAGCATCAGGAGTGGGAAATTCTAAAGGGGTGCCTTTATTGAATAGATTTGCACCACTGTCTGGAAGGAGGGGTGGGGCAGTAGGAGGCAAGGTAGGAGGTCAGGCTGAACCATTGATCCTTGGAGAGTTCTAAATCCAAACTGTAGGGGATACTCATTCCACTCTCTCCCACATATATCCTTTCAACTTTGGACTACTTCCTGCTTGGTGTACATTATCTCCCTGGGGTACTGTTCTGTCATTATTCAGCCAAATTTGTGTCCGACCACCACTCTGCCCATATACAAGTTAACTTCACTCACACACTAAACAAGGACAAAGTTTGGAGGCTTGCTAACCAATTACTTAAACAAGATGACATTAAAAAATCCCTTCAATCTTTTATTGTTGATTTCCTGAGAAGTAACACTCCATCCATGGCTAAGACCGATATTCTTTGGGGTGCTTTGAAATGCACTCTACGGGGGAACAAATCCGTATTACCACTAAGCAGAAGAAGCAGACTTTGGCTGCTCTCTCCACCCTATTAGAGCATATACGTTCCCTGGCAGGACACGTCTTACCAACTTCTCCTCCCTTGGAATGGGAGCAACTTGAAAATCTCAGATTTCATTACAATTCTTTACTGGGAGAGAGGGTGGAATATCTACAGTTACGTTCCAAAGTTAATTATTTTGACCAAGGAGAAAAAGACAGAAAATTACTAGCCATGCGTCTACTTACACAAACTGGTTACTCCAGATGGGGTGGTCTCTCACCTTTTGCTCCCAAGTTGATACTTGTCCATTCATCTGGTTAATAACACCCTCACAGAAACTTGTAGATGCTATCTTGAAATGTTTTTCACACTTTACATGCTACATGACTAAAAGTTCTGTACTTGGACAGTCTCTCTCTAGATGCCATCGTAGGCAGACACTTTTAAAAACAGCAACAGTCTAGGTGACAGGGTCTCTTTGTCAGAGAAGATTCACCAAGGGATGCAGGTGCCCCTCCTGGGCCGACACAGAAGTAGTACTCACAATTCTGAAGTTGTCACAGGCAGCTTCACTACACAGACAGGGTGAGGGGGTTGCCCCTGAACCCTGAAGAATGCCCCCATCTCTCCTGAGATGGGTCAAAGAAAACCCACTTGGCACGTTCTCCATCACTTCAATCATTGTCTTCTATGTTCTTTTTCCAGGGTGAGAATGAACAACCCAAAGCACAGTGGTAGCTCTAACAGAACTAAGATGAGGAGCTGCCTAGCAGCTGCAGCATCCTCCTAGAACTCCAGTCTAGACTGACTCACTCTAACTGAACATGCTAATGCTATCTCCCTTGCAGCTGCTAGCTACAAGTGTGGTTTATGTTGCTGCGACAGTTCTAAGATTACATCAGCTTCTAGCTCAGCTGAGACTGAAACTAGAGTTTGACAGTGTGAAATCCATTTAACTGGCATTTCACTAGCTGCCTTTCCCTGCCTGCCACTGGTTCTAACTGGGATTCTAGTAACCCCTGGGAACAAGGGGGTTACATTTGCACCACTGTCTGGAAGGAGGGGGTGAGGCAGTAGGAGTTAAGGTAGGAGGTCAGGCTGAGCCAGGGCTGAGATTAGGAGTACTGGGGAGGGGAGATGGAAATAATCAGGGTGGGCAGGGAAGAGGAGGCAGGCAAAACAGATTGGAGGATGGGGGGGAGGGAGAGAAAAGGAAAGGAAGAGGGGAGGGAAAACTGAAAGCAGATACAGATAGTCAGAAGGGGAGGGGCAGAGTGTTAGATGGAAAAATGGTTAAGGGGATAACCTGTGGATGTGGACATAAGTTCACCAGGGTGTACAGGGAGCAGTTAGGTGGGGAAGCAGCTTGTACCAAAAGAAAGGAAGAACGGGGAGCACAGGTGCAGGGGATGGAAGGGTGATGACCATAGGGGACTCCATAATTATGGGTATTCACTGGGGAAGGAAAGGGGACCCAAATGCAAGCAGGAGGGTGGTTTGTATGCCAGGTATGACAGTATGGAAGGTGGGCCCAAGAATAAGGGAAAAAGTAAGGGAGGTTGAAGAAAAATCTAATTTAGTTATACATTTGAGTACCAATGACCTAGCTGGGGAAGAGGTTGGGGTAGTGCAATGTAGGTTCAAGGAGTTAGGGAAGATCTGCAGAGAGGAAGGAAGTTTGGTGGCCTTCTCAGAGGAGATACCAGTACCAAGGGCCAGCACAGCCCCACACAAAAGATTAATAAACAAATTAACCAGCCTGGGAGTGGGTCCCAGGGTGGTAGCCTGGGTAAAACATTGGCTAGACAACAGGACACAGAAGGTAATTGTAAACAGAGTCCACTCTGAAGAAAAGGGGGTTGCTAGTGGGGTACCACAGGGTTCAGTATTGGGTCCAGTCCTTTTTAATGTCTTTATAAGTGACATTGCAGAGGGACTGGAAGGAAAAGTATGCCTCTTTGCAGATGACACAAAGATCTGCAACAGGGTTGATACACAAGGCGGCGTGGAAAGGATGAGAAGGGACTTGGCAAGGTTGGAGGAATGGTCATAAGTATGGCAGCTTGAATTCAATGCAAAGAAGTGCAAAATAATGCACCTGGGATATAAAAACCCAGGGGAACATTACACAATGGTTGGCAAGCTATGTGAGAAGGCAGTAGGGAGGGCTGGGGGGATACTGGGATGTATAGGGAGAGGCATCACCAGCAGAAAACAGGAAGTTGTTATCCCTCTGTACAGACAGTTGGTGAAACCCCATCTGGAGTACTGCATCAAATTCTGGAGACCCCATCTCTCTAAGGACATAGACAGGATGGAGACAATCCAGAGGAGGGCAATTAAATAGGTGCAGGGTCTGCAAGAGAAGCCATATGAGGAGAGACTAAAGGAGCTTAGTATGTATACCCTTTAGGAAAGAAGGGAGAGGGGGGACATGATAGAAACTTTTAAGTACCTCAATGGAATCAACAAAGTTCAACAGGGTAGCATCTTCCAGAAAAAGAGATGTGCAAGAACAAGGGGACACAATTTGAAGATAGAATGGGGACGGCTCAGGGGCAATGTGAGGAAGTATTTTTTCACAGAGAGGGTGGTGGATGCATGGAACAGCCTTCCTGAGGAGGTTGTGGGATCTAAAACTGTGGGAGAATTCAAGAATGCAAGGGACAGACATAAGGCAATTCTTGTGGAGGGTAGGATGAAATAGGCTATTGGTTAACTAAGATCTGCAGCTTATACTGTAGGTAGGGAAATGGGCAGACTAGGTGGCTGAGCGGTCCTTATCTGCCGTCAACGTCTATGTTTCTAAAAGAAGAATAAAGGATGTTAATGACTGGCTGAGGAAATGCTGCAGGTAGGATATATTTATCTGTATTTGGGACAGGGAGCAGACCTGGTCAAACAAAGCACTCTTGTCACCAGACAGACTATATCTCAGGAGGGAGAGTTTGAGGGTACTCAGGGACAAACTGGGGGAATACATAATCATTACACTTAATTTAAATTACTGGGGGGCAGTGGGTGTGTAGGCCCACAGACTCTGAGAGGAGGAGGTCATTGAAGCTCCTGCCAACAGTGATCAAAGAGGTCTGGAGAGAGGAGGTGGAAAGGGCAAGAACACAGTTAGCAAAGGGTGAAGGGGGTGAAGAACACATAACAAGGGTACATGGAGAGGTGCACACAGAGGGGATAAATGTGAATAGAAGAATAGAGGGAAAAGAAGGAAGTTCAGATTCTAGGTGGAGGGTGATGTCTCTGAATGTGCGGAGTCTTGGAAACAAGATGAACGACCTGCAGGTACTATTAGCAGACAAGAGAGAGGACATAGCTGCAGTAACCAAGACTTGGGCAACATCACACCATGACTGGGACCTTGATATAAACTATATAGGAGGGACAGGGTGATCGGGAAGGGGTGGCAGTTTATATCAGGGAGGGAATAACTTGCATGAGGGAGAGAGTCACATGATGCCTAGCTGAACGCAGCAGCTCTCCTGCACCTCTCCAGCTTGTTGACTTCAAAAACACAGATCTTGCTGGACTAAAATAATATTTTCTGATCATACCTGCAAATTAGCATGTCTCTGCAACTCTGTGCTACCGCTACTGTGCTGCTTCAGCATTTTTTTCCACCACCATGGATGCAGAAATGAGATAGGAGCTTCCGCGCCACATGCCTCCTTCAACCCCCTACAAGGCCTCCAAAAAAGCCAAGAACCAACCTACTTAAGCCAGCCAGTCTTCTACCGCTAAGTTGGTCACATCTTTCCTGACCGAGGAGTGGTTTCTTCTCGAACTGCAACCTGTAAAAGATGCTTTGGCACTGCTTACCACAGAGCTGGTTCCTTGAGAGTGGGATCTTGTGGATACTTTTTGGAGAGTTGGAGACATTGAAGTTCGAACTACATCCCTAGAATCATGCTGCACCAAAACAGACCCCGAGCTCATCACCCTCCATCAGCATCTACACAAGATAGAACTTAAACTCGAGGATCTAGAAGGACAGAGTCGCTGAAGCAACCTAGTCATCCTGGGGGTCCCCGAGGAGGCAGAGGGCTCAACTCCAGTGATTTTTACTTAATGCTTCCTTGAGAAACTGGCGGGTCCATCACCCAATGGTACCACTTACATAGTGGAGCGAGCACACAGGGCCTTACGTCCTAAACCCTCTCTGGGATCATCACCATGGCTTTTTATACTCAAGCTGCTGAACTTCTTAGACAAGCAGTACATTTTGAGCAAACCGAGTGCTATACAATTACTCTCCTGGGAGGGAAGTAAAATAAGAATCACGCAGGACCTACCCACTTCAGTATGACAAAAGAGAGCCTCTTTCCATCAGACTGCAACTAAACTTATCCCTGCCAGTATCCAATTTCAGATGCTGTATCCTGCCAGGTTACAGGTAAAGATTCAGGACCTGTGGCATTCCTATGAATCCAGAGATCAAGCCGCCAAGAACTTCCAACACCTGCTTCCAGACTTATTCAAGCTTGGCTGATTTTGGCAGGTTTCGGACCTATATCTACTGATTCAGTCAGTCTTACAGGTCATTGTTGGAAGGACTTTATGTTTTCCTTGCAATTAATTAGCAAGACAGCTGTAATCTCTGTAACATGGATAGCTTCTTGAACATCTGTAAATTAGACTCCTCCAATCTTCTAATCCATTATAATCCCTCACCTTTTTGCTCCAACACTTCCTAGATTGTTTGGCTGACACAGATGTAAGTTCGGTGCACTCTTGCTGGGATTTTGACAATACAGATGACTATGGAAACAGCACGGTCTGTTAATCACCTTCTAGGGGTGTACTGCGGCACGAGGAGTAGCCGAGTGCCACATGCCCCTAGAGGGTGATTAACTGACCATTAACATAATCCCTAGGAATGCCTTATTGCTATTATAATAAAAAATGTTTTTAAACAGTGTTAAACCTTGTTCAGCATATGGCTAAGCTCTACATGTATGTTAATAAAAGATTAACATAAGGCTGTTAGAATGTTTGCAGCCAATCAGAAAGCTCCATTTCTTAGACCCTTTTTATAATCTACCTTAACATGTCAACTCCTTACCGTGTCACCTGAGAACTCTGTCAACAGGATAATTCAGACCTCCATTGGCCATTTTAAAGGGCACATTGTCCACAGTTCCTAATGATTACAAGTTCAGCTTTATTTATTGGGAGCCTCCTACCTGTTCTTATGACAAATCCAGATGGACGCCATGATACATTCAGGAGTCCTTCTTCCCCACATTTACAGCAATGGACCTTTGGAATTCTGCATCCAGTGACTGAAGTTAGTTTGGTTTTCTACAGTTCTGGTTATTGACACTTAATCCCTAGCTGTTCATTAATTGCTGGGGGCATAATCTAAATATTGGCTCTGTTCACTTGACATGCTTAAGTTTTATCAATGTTTGATTATGCTTACCTTTATAGTTCAGCATTTTTGTGTTTACTGTTAATTATTAGTTATTATTAGATTTACAGGTTGGGCTGGCAGGGGGTTGATTGAGGGTGTTTGCTATCTATTCAGTTGATGTCATGAACCATTATTTGGGCTGGGGGGACTGCTAATTTGTTTGGGGTAGTTTTGAGACTCTGTAGTTTTAGACTCTGTTTATATGAGCCTGCTACCTTACTCAGCAGTCCACACTTCATTAACAGGTTAATATTTTGGTTTTCTAACTGGTGTATGGCTTGGGAAATCTATGTTTTGGGTTTTTTTCTGGGGGGGTGGTGCAGGGGATTGGGAGGTTTTTCTTGATACAATTGTTGGGTCAAGGTGTTGGGTGGGTGGGGGTTGGGGATTCTCACTGGAGGTATGGTTTTTCCAATTAACAGGTTCCTTTTTTGTATACCCCTACATATTGATGGCCTTGTAACTGCCCCTGAATGGTGTTTTGACCATGGCGGTGTATAATTTTTGCACTTGGAATATAAAAGGCACCCAATCCCCTACCAAAAGGGCAAAAATCTTACTTCATCTGCACAGACTTCAAGCAGATGTGGCCTTTCTGCAGGAGACCCGCCTACTCCCATCCCAGGTTCTCCTTTTCTTGAGACCTTGGGTGGGGCAAGTCTTTGGTGCAGACTCAGACTCCCGTAAGAAAAGGGTTGCCCTTCTTATATCCTGGAGAGTCCCTTTCCATCTCCTCCAGGAAGTGACATACCCTCACAGCCATTACATCCTCGACTGGGTACTGCTCGGTCAGTTGGAAATGATATCGGGCTCCATATTTGGTCCCACTATTGATGATCCCTCTTTTTTTACTTCATTAATTCCCCTTCTAGATTCCTGGACCTCCCTGCAGATTCTCATTGAGGGGGATTGGAATACCGTATTATGTAATGTCCTCGACAGGTCTGGCAAAGTCCGGCAGGCCCTTTCACTGGGACAGTTGGCCCTTTGTGAATTGATGGACTCTCTGGGCTTTATTGATCCTTGGAGAGTTCTAAATCCAAACTGTAGGGAATACTCTTTCCACTCTCTCCCACACAAATCCTTTCAACGTTGGACTACTTCCTGCTTGGTGTACATTATCTTCCTGTGGTACTGCCCTGTCATTATTCAGCCAAATTTGTGTCTGACCACCACCCTGCCCATATACAAGTTTATTTCACCCCCACACCAAACAAGGACAAAGTCTGAAGGCTTAATAACCAATTACTTAAACAAGATGACATTATAAAATCCCTTCAATCTTTTATTGTTGATTTCCTGGGTAGTAACACTCCATCCATGGCTAAGACTAGTATTCTATGGGATGCTTTGAAATGTGCTGTACAGGGGGAACAAATCTTTATTGCCACTAAGCAGAAGAAGCAGACTTTGACTGCTCTCTCCACCCTATTAGAGCTTTTGCATTTCCTGGCAGGTCACGTCTTACCAACTTCTCCTCCCTTGGAATAAGAGCAACTTGAAAATCTCAGATTTCAGTACAATTCTTTACTGGAAGAGAGGGTGGAGTATCTACAGTTATGTTCCAAAGTTAATTATTTTGATAAAGGAGAAGAAGCTGGAAAATTACTGGCCATGCGTCTGCTTGCACAAGCCATGGACAGGATAGTACCCTCTACTGATTCTGGCCAGCTTGTTGCATCCCCAAGGGATATCATCAATGCATTTAAAAATTTTTATGTGCAGTTGTGTGCCCCACCCTCCCTGCCATTCAAATCTCATCACGATAACAATTTTCTTTGGGACATAACTCTCTCCCAACTAGCAGAAGCACAAGTTGCTATGCTGCAGGCTCCCTTGACTTTGGAGGAGATCTCTCATGCAGTTGACTCCATAGCCCTAGACAAATCCCCTGGCCTGGACAGGTATTTACTAATTTTCATAAAACCTTTAAAACTCAACTGTCACTCATTCTTCTGGACACCATTAATTACATTTTTGAAAAAGGTATCTTTGACCTCTCCCTTATGGAAGCCACTATCGTGGTTCTTCCTAAACCTGGCCAAGACCCCTTATTAATTTCTAAATATAGGCCAATATCTCTTATCAACATAGATTTTAAAATCCTGGCTAAAATGTTGGCTTTTAGATTAGATCATGTTTGGGAACCACATATTAGTGGAGTGAAAGTGGGATTTTGTTAAAGGTAGACTCTCAGCCGCCCACCTTAGGAAACTTTCCTACCTTATTTCTGCATCCAGGGATTCCTCTGCTCCAGCAGTTTTGGTGTCCCTGGATGCAGAATAGGCTTTTGACAGAGTCTCATGGGAGTACTTGTCTGCACTTTTACCTCTATATCATAGCCCTCAAAATTTCATACAATGGATTAAGGTGCTTTATTTCTCTCCATCAGCCCGAATGCTCTGTAATGTAGTTTTATCCTCTCCTTTTCCTCTCCACCAGGGTACGCGACAGGGATGTCCCTTATTTCCTTATTTATTCAATTTGTTTTTGGAGCCCCTGATCCATAAATTAAATTCCTCCCCCCCAAATTCAAGGTATGTCAAATGGTTCTACAGAATATAAGTTATTAGCCAATGCAGATGACATTCTACTGCACATTTCTTCTCCGGCCTCATTTCTGCCAGCTGCCTTGCAACTCATTCCCAATTCAGAGATATTTCCTGTTATAAACTGAACCTTAAAAAAAATGAAATTATGCCCCTTAACAGTAACATCCTTAAAGCAGAAGTTGAACACCTTGGCCTTGTATGGCAACAAAACAAGTTGAAGTACTTGGGGATCTTTCTTAGTACTTTCCCCTCCCAGATGAACAAACTTAATCTTGACTCTGTACTAACCTGTGTTAAAGCTGATTTAAATCATTGGTCGCTGCTACCCATATCTCTATGGGGCAGTTTAAATATTATAAAAATGAATATTCTTCCCCTCCTACTGTATCTCCGGTAGATGTCCAACTTAGTTCTTCCCCAAACATGGTTTAAACAAATTCATAGAATTCTTACCTACTTCCTCTGGCAAGGTAAAACTGCTTGTTGAGCACAATCCAAGTTAATGCGTACCAAGCAAGATGGGGGGGCTACAGGTCACCATTTTCTTTTTATATTACCTAGCTGTGCACCTTATCAGAGTCTCTCATTGGATGGGGTCAAACTATTTGAAGTCCTACACTCCACATTGGTTGGATATAGAACATTCAATGTGTTCAGCTCTGGGATTGGATATCTGGTCACTTCTTATCTTTCCAGGAAGAAAATTCCCCACCCACTCAGGGATACTACTCTGGGATCATCAATCACCATATATTTACAATTTTGCTCTCTGTTTAAAATTTGCCCATACAGAGACACCTCCCAAAATCTATTTGGAACCCCTAATTTCAGAATCGCAGGTCAGACTCTCACTAGGAGATTATGGCCTGATATGAGCATTGATACTGTTGCAAAGCTCACTAATAATCAAAAGCTTTTATCTTTCCAGGAAGCTTGTGCCCTATACCATTGGTCTACATTTAGTGGTTTCCGATACTTTCAAATATCCCATAAGCTTTTTCAACATTTTGGCAGTGGACTATGGTCTACTCCTCTTAATACCTTTGTTCTCCCTATGCTACATAACGCCCCTACTTCTCATCCTATCTCCTATTTTTACCAAGCCATGTGGGAGCATGTGGATGCCACTGAGGGACCCAGGTTCTATTATTGAGATCAAGCGCTTCCTGTTCACACCACAAGAAACTGTACCATAATCTGGAAGCATCTGTAGAAATACTTCAAATGGGACAGATACCATCTTATGCAATTCCAGGTCATCCATAGTCTTTACTACACTCCAATCAAATTGCATAGGATGGGTAAACTGCCCACAGACTTATGCTCCAGATGTGGTAAAGAACCATGCACCTTACTCCACATTGGGTGGGCCTGTGAAAAGGTTGTTCTATTTTGATCTTCAATACAAGCTCATCTAAACCCCTAGTTGGGATTGTCTGATAATGTCCCTCCTAAGAACTGCATCTTGGGTGAATACAACAACTCCCTTATTGGCGATCAGAGGCCCCACATGGCTTTATTTTCAGCTTGTGCAAAAAAGGTAATTCTTTGCCATTGGCTGGACCAATGCTCTCCACAAGTTCATGAGTGGTATAAAGAGATTTTGTTTGCCCTGCAGGCCAAGCACATTATAGCTAGTATGTCAGGTAACAATAAAAGATACAAGAATAGTTGGGAACCACTTCATGAGTTGTTAACTATATAAGAACTTGTTCATAATTGTGGACACTTCTCTTTTAACTGGTCTAAATCAGATGGAAAAAAACTTTTCTTATCAGTATTTCCTTTGAAATCTATAATTATACTCCGGGGGTAGAATGGGGGCTTGTGGAATGGAGGGAAGAAGGGATGGTTTTGGTTGGATAGGATGTAACCATATTTACGTCATGTTCTTGGATTACATATGATCACAGATGTGTATTTTTCTGTCGCTTACATTTTAAATAAAGTGTATTCAATTTGAAAAACTTGCATGAGGGAGGAGTTGAAGGAAGGGGAGGTATAGGCATTATGGGTTCAGTTAAGGTTAGAGGGAGAAAGTTGAGGTTGGGGGTGGTTTACTGACCATCAAATCAGAATGAGGAGAGAGACAAGGAACTGAGCTCACAAATATTGGAAGCTGGGGGGAAGGAGAGGTGGTAATTGTGGGGGACTTCAACCATACCCTCCATAACATGTGCTATAAATCAGATGATCCTGGAAGGACTGCAGAGTGGGTTCCTGACTCAGGGCATCACTGAACCAACAAAAGCTGAGACAATTCTTGATCTGGTGCTCACAAGTTGGGAACATATACAGGAAATAATGGTCAGAGAGACACTAGGTGGAAGTGATCATTGCACAGCATGGTTCCAGTTAGATATAGGCAGGGAAAGCATCCCGACTAAGACCAAAATCTTGGATTTCAGAAAGGTGAACTTCAGGAAAATGGGCAAAGTGCTAAGGAGCCATCTGGCAGGCATCACAGAAGATATGGTCATGGATCAAAGGTGGTCCATCATTAAGGAAGGAATGCTGGTTGCCACAGATGAGTGCTTTAGACTCAGGAGGAAGAACACAAGGGCCAAAGCACCCAGCTGGTTCAATTCTGGGGTTGCCCAGGCAGTAAGGGAAAAGAGGTTGGCCTATAGAACATTCAGGAAGATAAAGAGAGAGGTGGATAGGGGAAATTACCTAAGGTTGGCTAGTGAGGCAAGTAAGGAAGTCCAGAGAGCAAAGGCACAGAATAAGCTACAGATCGCTGAAGGAATTAAGAAGGGGGACAAGGCTTTCTTTCAACATGTAAGTGAGAAAAGGGACAAGAAGGAAGGGATTGTTAGACTTAAGAAAGGGGTGGAGGGAGTGGAGGATAATGGGTGAAAAGCAGAGATACTAAATGGATACTTCTGTTCTGTCTTCAGCAGGGAGAAGGAGGGACCAGTGCGTTCAGGAGGGCAAAGAGGAGCAGGAGGGGAGGAGAACACAGATGTAGTGATAGAGGAGGATAGAGTGAAGGATGGTCTGTTGCCATTGAAGGTGGACAAATCAACAGACCCAGACATAGTACATCCAAAGGTACTAAAGGAACTGGCTGGGGAGCTGGCAGGGCCACTGGCAGACCTATTTAATAGTTCACAAGACTCAGGTGTGGTACCACAGGACTGGAGAACAGCACATGTATTGCCCCTCCACAAAAGCGGTCCCAAGGATGACCCAGGGAATTACAGACCATTCGGTCTGACCTTCATTGTGGGTAAGTTCATGGAGACCATACTAAAGGAAAGGTTGGCAGAATATCTACAGGAGCATGGCCTCCAGGATGCGAGGCAGCATGGGTTCATGGGGGGGGATTGTGTCAAGCAAATCTGATTGACATATTTGACTGTGTCACTAAGACAGTAGACAGGGGCCAAGTGGTAGATATCCTCTGTCTTGATTTCAGCAAGACCTTTGACTCTGTGCCTCACAAAAGTTTGATCAGGAAGTTGGTGGATCTTGGGGTTGGGGAAAGGATTGCCAGATGGGTGTACAATGGCTGAGGGACAGAACCCAGAGAGTGGTTGTGGGGGAGAGTTCTCTGGCACCAGAGAGGTAACCAGTGGGGTCCTGTAGAGCTCAGTGCTGGGGCTGGTGTTGTTCAATGTGTTCATCAATGACATTGAGGATGGTATTAAGGGCAAAATGTGCCTATTCATGGATGACACCAAGCTCTGTGGGGAGCAGACACAGCTGAAGGGATACAGGACCTACAGAAAGATCTGAAAAAGCTGGAGAGGTGGTCCAGGATCTGGCAGCTTGGCTTTAATGCCCAGAAATGCAAAGTTATACATATTGGAGCCAAGAATCCTAAGACAGAGTACTATCTGGGTGTAGTCAGAGTATCTGCATTAGAGGAGAAGGATCTGGGAGTGATGATCACTAGAGACCTGAAGCACTCTATGCACTGCAAGAAAGCAGCAGCAAAGGCAAACAAGATTCTGGGATGTATATCTAGGGGGATCAGCAGGAGAGAGGAGGTTATACTGCCCTTGTACAGGTTACAGGTAAGGCTGCATCTAGAGTATGGAGTTCAGTACTGGTGTCCACACCTCAAGAAGGACATTAACCTGTTGGAGAAGATCCAGAGGAGGGCTACAAAGATAATAGTGGGTCAGCAGGGTAAGGCATAGGAGGAGAGGTTGAAGGCACTGAATATATTCTCCCTGGAAGACAGGAGAGGGAGAGAGAGAGAGAGAGAGAGAGAAACATGATTGGGACCTTCAAGTACTTGAAAGGGATAAACAAGGTTGATAAGGAGAGTCTCTTTAAGCTGAGCAGCAACCATAACATAAGAGGGCACAGTCTTAAGCTGGAGGGTAGGAGATTTAGAAGGAGGTCATGAAGCACTTTTTCACAGAGAGGGTGCTGGACACTTGGAATGTGCTGCCAGAAGAGGTCATCTCATTGAAGACAGTGGGCAGCTTTAAGAGAGGCTGGGATAGGTATGGGGGAAGGTAAGGATCATGGGTAGGGATGAAGGGAGGAGGGGAGGAGGGAGGGTAGGCATTTGCTCAAGCTCTGGACCCTGCTATGAGCAGACTTGATCGACCAAATGGCCTTCTTCTGCTGGCTTCTTCATATGTTTGTATGTTTGTAAGAGTAATCTCAAAAGCTATGTATACATGATCACACTCATCCACTTGCCCAGAAATTAAATAAGGCAGTATCAGAAATGATAGTTCTTGACTCGCATCCCTTCTCTTTTGTTGTCAAGTGATTCAGATTGCAGTTCCATAGTATCAGATACCATCAAGAACATATTTTACCACCAAGGTAGTACCAAATATTTACTGTGAACCTCATCAAAAAACAGATGCAAGCCTTGAAGCTCACAGCAGTACCACAAATATGTATTATAACTGATATGTGGACCAGTGGTCAAACTGTAAACTACATGACAGTCAGTCACTGGTCATTGGGCATGCTTTCATGATTACTCTTCTTCATCCTCTGTCTCGGTCACCTCTGTCACAACATGTAAGAAGCAGGTTGCATTGTGTATTACTAGTTTTGATTCAAGAGATCACACAAAAATAAATCTCTTGCAGGAACTAAGAAGGCAGTTTTGCTTAACGGCTTACTCATTTTTGCCTGTCTCCATGGTTTTTGATATCTGATAATGGGGCTAACATCATATATGTAGTGAAAGACAGAGGGTATATGCATCTACCTTGCTTTGATCATACCCTTAGTCTTGTAGTACAATGTTTTTATTTTTAAGATGACAGAAGCATTCAGATTGAAGATTGCACACAAAATATATAGACATTTTAGTCATTCTGCTAAACCATGCAAAATATTGTGGGCAGCTATAAAAGAACAGTAATTAATGGGTCACTTTTTTAGGAAAAAGTGTGGGTAAATTGCTGTTATAAAAGAGTGTTTATAATGGCAATCACGCGCCACCTTCCTATGGCAAAAGCCATGAGCCAGAATAGTGTCTCATGCCCACTGAAGCCGTCTCTCCCTCTGGCACACTCAACAAAAAGCACAAAGTGATTTAAAATTTCTCCTGTCCCCCTTAGAAAATTTAGGAACCTAACCAGTTCCTCTGCAAAATCCACATGATCCCTAACAACACCTCTTCTCTTTTCTTTCTTCTTGTCCCCTTCCCTCTGCAGGTCACATGCTATGGTAACCACAGAGACCAGAACCTCCCTCCTTCATAACTGCCATAGCAACGGTGCCCGAACCCAACCGGAAAAAACATTTCTTCACAAAAGCTTTGTTTCTCTTCTTTTAAAAGATGTTTTAAAGTTCAGTTTGTTAACTATTTCATATGTTCCAACCATTGTGCAACCTCAAATAAAGAATGAAACTGCTTCAGAAAGGTAAGACTGCCTCAATTCCTTCACACTCATTGGGTCAATCAGCAGGACGTATTTTAAATAATTGCTGAGGTGAAAAAACTCAACCCAACCATTATATAAAATAAAATATGGGGTGGCATGTGTAAACTTGAAGTTTACTCCCCCCCTCGGAGTTAAATGCTTTATAAACCCCTTGAGCTTCGCTTTCAGGGTTTATGTAGGATCTAACACCTCAGGGATGTATAAACTTCTTGTTACACACATCACCCCATACTTTATTATATTTATAATCTTACACAACATCAGCTTAAGCAGGTGGTGGTCACCAGGTGGATTTTCATCTTTTACACTGTACAACAGCTTCTTGAGCAGTGTAAATAGTGCATAAATACACCATGGCTCTCTCAACACCGAAAAGGGTCTGTCACTCAGTTCAAACCTATGGACCCTGAAGGCATAATTGTGCCTCACTCTCCAGCCATTTGAGGAAACCACTCAAGAAGTGAGTGCAGACAATGCCAGTCAGAGTCAAGTAACACCCCTGATATTCTTTCTGAGGATCAGTCTTGAAAAGCAGAATGTTTTTTTTGAGGTAGGTAGTGCTGTTACTCTTGTTGAAAAACTAGCTACATCTCTTGGAAGTGGACACCAGAATATCATGTTAGAATCAGAACATTTTATTCTGGCCACAATGTTAGACCCTCGATTTAAGGCTTGTCTGGCTTGCTTTCTCCCCTCTGGGGTCACAGACATCAACGGGTATAAAGAATTACTCACTAAAACAGTGTCCGATTAAATGATGGATGCTATTTTGATTTCACAACAGGCTGAGCATGCACCCTCCCAAGCCTCATTGCCAGCAGCAGAAACATCCAATAGAAAAGAAGATAGCGACATTTGGTAAGGGCTACACGATATTGATAAAGACTCTATTTCTTCTTCTGTTATCCAAAGTCATACTGTTACCACTGTGGTTGAAGACTATCTAAAAGACTCTATGAAACCCAGCATATAGGCTAACCCTTTGACATATAGGCAAAGTAAGAGAAAAATCTGACCTGCAGTGTGCAGAGTTGTCATTTTATATTTAAGCTGCTTCAGACCAATGTCTACTCTAAGGCCCTATACACACTTGCATTTTTCAAATGTTACCAATAGTCTGTAACATTGCAAGAATGGTAAACACGGATAGGGTCCACACTGTAGCATGGTAAAACTGTGCTATAATCAGTGTTGCAAAAACATGGTAACACCCTGATCCAAAGAGGGCTTTAGCATGGTTTCCGACCGACACGTATGCCGGTTGGGAATTCAAGTGGGCAAGCATGGAGTCGTAGCACAGTGTGGATGCTCCGACAACTGTGCTCAAATATTGAAATCAAAACATATTTAAAAATGTTTTGAAAATGCATTTCAGTGTGGACAGGGCTCAGAGAATTTTCAGCACTGCTGGTAGTGTAGCTTCAGATCGTCATAACTGTTTGTTTCCTGACAATGTGGAATGTTTGACATTTACAAAAGTAAACCTTAGTCCCTTCTTTGCTGGCTCCCCTGGTCCTCTACAGATTTGTTTTGATATTGATGAAAATGATGATGATGATGATGAGGCAATATATGCTGATTAGTTGGAGATTGTGTGAGGGGGTATCCCGAGAACATAACAAGATGAAGGCAGATGGGGACCTTGTGATCCATCTCATCTGCCCATGAATCCTGCTGATGGATATATGGCCAGAGGGGCCAAAAAAAACAAACAACGATTTACAGTATAATACAAGAATGAAATACAAAAAAAGAAACCATGTTGTCTGTTAAATGGTGACTAAGAACAAAGAGACTGTTAGTCCCATCTGGGTAAAAAAGTGAAATTAAAAAATTTAAAAAGATATTTCATAAAAAATAATATGTCTTTCCGTGTGTGTGTGTGTGTGTGTGTGTGTGTGTGTGTGTGCATATGTGTGTGTGTGTGTGTGTGTGTGTGTGTGTGGTGGGGGTGGGGGGTTAATTGACTTCTAGCTGAAATGTAAATTGTGGAATGAACCATCCCAGAGGACTTCACTGCTGGCAGAAATAAACACCAGAGCCAGCTTTAACTTGGTGTCATCTGACAAGTCAGCCTGCAGAAAAGAATGCAAAGCAGAGAAGTGCCCACTACCCACTGCTTAATTCCCACTAGGTTCTATAATAATTTGCTTTCTTTACTACATTTCTTTTTGGCCTACTTTTTACTTTGCAGGTTGCTCATGGTCAGACTCAGAAACAAGGAATGTATAAATAGCAGGATGTAGTGTGTCTCACTTTGCTGTGTTATTCCACTGTCCCTCTACGTGTAGTTGTATTTTCCTCCTGAAAAAATATATTTTTTCCACCACTTATTAAAATAGACCTGAACTAGCAAATCCAAATCCATTGCAAAACCAAATCCAAACACATATTGCATTTGGCAAATCAAAAAACAAATTCTAATCCACCCAGCATTGCCCATCCTTATCAAATATTTTTTTGAAATGCTGTTATGTTTAACAACATATTATATCAGTATGTGTAGTCATGTATCAAGTAAGACCCATATCATGACCAATTTCAAGCGATATTAAGTGTTATGAACATGTACAATCTTGTTTGTTCTCCCTCTCACCCTTCCCACAGGGTGCATTTGGAATTGAGCAGTAGTTTGCTCAGTATGCCTTCCTGGTTAAACCTTTAAATAAATAAATATCAGTATGTGTAGACATGTATCAAGTAAGACCCATATCGTGACCAATATTAGGATCTGCTCATGTTAATAAAATGCCAAGCTTTCATTTAAAAATGTGTGCATTTCTAAGCATAACGGTTCAAGTGTTATAGCTTTCAAAATATAATTTGAAGCATTATGAAATATTTAAAAAGTAACATGGTCAGAAGATATTAGTGGTTGCTTTTTATAAAAAAAAAACACAATCTTTTCTAGTTGTAGATAGTCATTATGGCATTGTATTATTTTCATAATGTTAGGTATTGCTAGAAGGGGTAATTGTATCCAGTCCACCTGATAAAAGATTGCTAAGAGTTCATTGATGCCACCAATTGCTGGACCAGCATTTCATTCTGAAATAGACAACTTGTGATACAAAAAAATGGTGCAGTGATATAATACTGGCATACTGTATACACACACACACACACAAGCACACACGCACACACACACACACACACACACACACACAACATGACAACATACTGTAAACAGTGACATGTACACACAGACATGAATGACACACTAATACCAATAAAAAATAAAGTTCATCCACATTCACAAAACCAAAGATTTAAAACATATAAACACTGCTGAAACAGGGGTACATCAACTACCCCTTTGGTCAACTGTAAGATGCCTAGGAGAAGCCTAGTATTTAAGATCAGCTCTGTTCCTTATGCTTCCAACTACATAAAAACACTGTAGATGCTCAGTGGCCCAAAGGGCTGAGGCACTGGACGCCACACCTCTAACCATGCTGGTGACTCAGGTTTTGGAACAGACTCGGGGCACCAGGGGTCAGCAGGGGACGAAGAGGACTGAGCATCCAGAAGACTTCTTTCCTCATCGGGTGGGAGGGCTGCTCGCTCAGACAGTAGCTCCTAGTAGAGACTAGGGGCACTGTCTCAAGCAATGCAGCAAGGGGACCAGGAAAATGGCTCCTGCACTCGTCGGATGATGACTCCCTTGTTCTCCGCACCAGAACCTCCGTGAGCATCCTCTACCTCAGCAGCACTTCTGGGGTGCCTAATAGGAAGTGCACTGGGGTTCCCTTCCCTCCAGTGCCTTCCCCCTCGGAGGAGGGGGACCTGCCCAGTGAAGGGATACACCGGGATCCCCCTCGGAAGTCAGTTGCCATCTGGGGTTAGAAGGAAGCATCATCAGAGAGGACAGCCAGTGGTTTAGGAGCACTGTGGAGCCCAAAGGAGTGGGGAGTACAGAGCAAGGTAGGAGGCAAAAAAAAAATAGATAAAAAAAATGCTGTAGAAAAGAAAGGCAATAATTAAGCTTGTCATAGTTTTACTTTACTAATAAAGGACTCTATTCATGAACACAGCTGCCAATGCCGGAATGGAACATAGTGTGGGGTGCCGAGATTTGTACTTGGTGAGGCACGCAGAGTCCATGGTATTCTGAAATGACTGCATTCAAGGATACAATGATGTGTAAGGGTGTGCAAGGGGATGCAGATTAGGGTATGAAAAGGACAGAAGGGTGCAGAAATGCCTTTTGGCCCCACCATATGAGATGAACTGCACAATGACAGATACAAAGATAATCAATATCCACACATGGAAGTGAATGCAGGTATGGAACCTCAGGTGCAGAAGCCACAGACCAGCAGCCAGGGTGGATAGTCTGGTGATAGATAGATAGATAGATAGATAGATAGATAGATAGATAGATAGATAGATACTTTATTTATAAAGCGCCCATCTCCATAGACTCTGGGTGCCATACAGACAAATCAACATCAAAATACACATAGATAGCAGCTCATCATAAATTAAAAATTCTATCCATCCCATAAAATCACCATCAGTCATTAAAAGCCTGCTGGAATAAATATGTTTTTAGTGTTCTCTTGAAGCTAATATTCTTCAGGTGAAGCTACCTCTGGCTGGAAGCTGCAATACTGAATTTAGGATTTGCAAGAAAGCGAGTTGTGCTCACAACAGAGGGAGGTGAACCTTACAATTTACAATTGTCTTTGGTTTGTAGCAGATATTCTTCAGGTGGAGGCTACTTCTAACTGAAAGGTGAAATAAGGAACTTAGAATTATCAGGAAAGGCAGTCTTTCAAGCAACAGAGGGAGGTGGACCTTGCTTTACTTTTGTTACAATTGTTAAGATTTTCAGTGCAGGAAGAGTTTAAACCCCGAGGGACTGACAACTGTTTACTGTGTTTGTTCTTGTGTACAGCTGACTTGATTGGAATTATTGATTGACCGTTTGCATTGCAATATTTGTAATACTGTGAGTTATTCACTGGGCTAAGAATTTGTCATAAGTCCTGAATTGAGCGCAGGTTACAGGCTGTGTATTTGACCCAGACAGTGCCCCAGGGGGTGGCAACTGTTTCTTTGTGTTTATCTGTGTGTGCCTTAAAAGGCCAGGCCAGACTGTGTCAGGAGGTGCTTACATCACAGCTACTTATCAGCCAGTAGCTTTGGAAGAGTCTTACAGACCTGATAACAACAGTATTATAAGCAAGTGTTTTATAGCAAACTCATCAGAAAAGCTAATATTCTTCAGGTGAAGCTACCTCTGGCTGGAAGCTGCAATACTGAACTTAGGATTTGCAAGAAAGTGAGTTGTGCTCACAACAGAGGAAGGTGAACCTTACAATTTACAGTTGTCTTTGGTTTGTAGCAGATATTCTTCAGGTGGTGGCTACTTCTAACTGAAAGGTGAAATAAGGAACTTAGAATTATCAGGAAAGACAGTCTTTCAAGCAACAGAGGGAGGTGGACCTTGCTTTACTTTTGTTACAATTGTTAAGATTTTCAGTGCAGGAAGAGTTTAAACCCTGAGGGACTGAATACTGTTTACTGTGTCTGTCCTTGCACAGCTGACTTATTTTGGGCCTGACTGCTTTCAGAGCACAAATCACCAGGCTGTTTTGGGGCTGGGCAGGTTTACCTGTGTCTGACTTGGATGTCTGGATTTTTCTCTGTTTGATTAGCAGGGTATTTTCTCTGTCAAATTGTCGTGTAGGGCATCTTGCTGACAGGAAGGCACTCATTGCAGTGGTGGGTCAGAACTTTTAGCTGATTGTTTTGTGAGGGCACAGTTTAGGCCCAAACCCTGACCACCCTCACCCCACCCACCCCTGGAAATAGTTCCTTTATACCTGGGGTCTGACATCATTTCCTCAAGAGTGCAAGGTGCATATCACTGTCATATCCTCTCTAGCACACTGCACTGACAATATAAGCATACACATTGTATAATATATATATATTTCTATATAACAAACCAATCATACACACACACAAAAAAAGTAGACACACATATGGGGAGTAGTACAATGTAATGGCTGTGGGGCAGCAGTCTTCCGGGAGTCTTTCTGGAGGCTGAGATGCTGCCCTATTTGCAGACAACTCTCTGCCCTGAGGGAGGAAGTTGCCCATCTTCAGTCCACACTGGACAGTAGTAAGGGAACCTTCACCCAGGCCATACTGGACAGTATTAAGGGAACCTTCCCCATCCAGGGAGCATCAGAGCCACCACCATTACCTCAGAGGTTGTGAAGAAAGCACAGCAGTTGGACCACAGTGGGCTCAGGGAGGGTGAGGATGGTGGAACAGAGGCACACCCAGTCAGTTGTTCCACTCCACAATCCACACACCATTCTGGGGGAGCATAGTTCCCCTATGGACACACCCACAGAGGAGACTAAGGAGGTTGAGGACAACTGTCACAAGGGAGGCCCACAGGAAGGAGGCAGAGGACACCACAGGGAAAGGAAGCAGCTCCTGGTGGGGGACTCAATTATTAGGGGGGTAGAACTGGGGATAGCAGGGAAAACTGAAGTAAGGTGCCTGCCTGGTGCCATGGCTTGGAGGGACAGGAAACGCATCCTCAGGATCACGAGAACAGCTGCACGGGAGTCTGAGCTGGACATCATTGTCCACCTAGGGACAAATGACTTGGCTCATCATAAGATTACAGTAGTGCAGACAGGAGGACTTTGTTTAGTTGGGGAGGGGCCTAAGACAAGTAGCACACACGGTATCCTTCTCAGAGGTGCTGCCTGTCAATGGCATGGGTGAGACAAGGGTACTTTGCACCATGCAGTTTAATGAATGGTTGAAAAAATGATGTGGAGCACAGGGGTTCAGCTTCATTGGGGAACATTCATTGGGAACAGGAGGGACACCAGCCTATAGTGGCAGGATGGTCTGCATCTGTCCAGGAAGGGAACAAGTCTTTTGAGCAATTGGTTTAAATGCTTCATTGGCAAGCTTTTAAACTAGTCAAGGGGGGAGGCACTGATAAGCAGCAGGAAAATCCCAGCCTCTCCCTACAAAACAGGATACTAAATGAGAAAAAGACTGAGGTAGAAAGGTCAGTGGGAGATGCTGCCACGGAAGGTAAAGCCATGAAAAAATGGAAAGCAATGAGTACTAATGCCCGTAGTCTGGGTAACAAGCTTCCTGAATTAGTGGCCTTGATGGAGGAGGAACATCTGGATATTGTGGCAGTCACAGAAACATGGTACAGAGAAAACTATGACTGGGACGTAAACATACCAGGATACACTATCTACTGGAGGGACAGGGAGGGTAAAAGAAGAGGAGGAGTAGCTCTTTACATAAGGCAAGGAATCAAAGTAACAGAACAAAAGGGTAAACAGGGAGGAGAAGAAACACTGTGGGTCAATTTGGAGACAGGCAATGGCACCACAATTCGCTCAGGGGTTGTATACAGACCACCCTCTCAGGGGAGGAAATGGACAAGGAAATGATAGAAAGCATACTTAGAACAGCAGAAAAAGGGGATATATTGCTGATGGATAATCTGAATATGCCAGATGTTAACTGGAGTGCAGTTGCAGCAGCCACTTCTAAGAGTGGGGTTATTCTAGATGCCCTACAGGGGGCATGCCTTAGACAACTAGTATTGGAACCCACTTGAGAAGGAGCAATCTTAGACCTGGTTCTCTCAAATGGAGATGGAGAGAGGATCACAGATGTAGAAGTGGGTAGCCATCTGGGAACTAGCGACCATCGAACAGTATGGTTCACAATAAACACAGCAATAGAGTCAAGCCATACAAAAGCAGAAGTACTGGACTTTAGGGGGGCTGACTTTGGAAAAATGGGTGCGTGCCTAAGGAATGCACTAAAAAATGGGCAGGAAGGATGGGTGGAAGAACAATGGGAATAATAAACTCTGCCATCAAAGAGGTAACAAGCTTTTGTGTGAAGCAAATAAACAAAACAAAACGATGTAAGAAACTACTATGATTCTCAAAGGAAGTGGCAGTGAAGGTTCAAGAGAAAAAGAAAGCATTCAGGAAGTACAAGGAATCACAGAAGGAGCAGGATAGAGAATTGTATCAGTTAAAGCAAAAGGAAGCTGGGAAGGCAGTCAGAACAACAAAGGCCCAAACCGAGGAAAAGATAGCCAACTCAGTTAAGAAAGGGGATAAAACCTTTTATAGGTACATCAGGGAGCAAGGAAACCAAGGAGGGATAGTGAGGCTAAATAAAGGGAGGGGCAGAGGGTGACTGTGAAAAGGCAGAGATACAAAACAAATATTTTTGCTCAGTATTTACAAATGAAGAAGGGGAGGTACCTAAAACAAACAATAGAAACACTCTGGATACAGAAGTTGATACCAGCCTATTTACAGAAGAAAGGGTTCTGAAAGAACTCTTAAAACTGAAGGTGGACAAAGCAATGGGGCCTGATGGGATTCACTCCAGAATTCTAAAAGAACTAAGGGTAGAACTAGTGACACCACTGACTAACCTCTTTAATAAATCATGGGAGGATGGGGTGGTACCTGAGGACTGGAGGAGGGCAGATGTGATTCCCCTTCACAAAAGTGGGAACAGGGCAGACGCAGGAAACTACAGACCTGTCAGTTTAACCTCAGTGATAGGAAAAATGGTGGAATCACTTCTGAAGGAAAGAATTGTCAAGTATCTAGAGGCCAGAGGGGCACAGGACCCAAGGCAGCATGGATTCACAGCGGGAAGGTCATGCCATATGACTCTAATAGATTTCTTTGACTGGGTGACCAAAGTAGTAGATCAGGGAGGGGCTGTGGACATGGCCTACCTAGACTTTAGCAAGGCATTTGGCACAGTCCCACACAAAAGATTAATATACAAGTTAGCCAGCCTGGGCGTGGGTCCCAAGATGACAGCCTAGGTAAAGAATTGGCTGGAGAATAGGACACAGAGAGTAATAGTAAATGGAGTCCACTCTGAAGAAAGCGGGTTTACTAGTGGGGTACCGCAGGGTTCAGTATTGGGACCGGTCCTCTTCAGTGTCTTTATAAGCGACGTTGCAGAGGGACTGGAAGGAAAAGTATGTCTTTTTGCAGATGACACAAAGATCTGAAACAGAGTTGATGCACAAGGTGGAGTTGAAAGGATGCAAAGGGACTTGGCAAGGTTAGAGGAATGGTCAAATGTATGGCAGCTTAGATTCAATGCTAAGAAGTGCAAGGTAATGCACCTGGAAAACAAAAACCCAGGGAAAGAGTAGACAATGTGGGGTGAGATACTAACAACAGCAAAAATGGAAAGGGACCTGGGGGTAGTCATATCAGATGACCTAAAGGTGAGCAAGCAATGTGAGAGGGCAGCAAGGAGGGCTGGGGAGATACTGGGATGCACAGGAAGAGGCATCACCAATAGAAAATAGGAAGTTGTTATCCCTCTGTACAGACAGCTGGTGAGACTCCATCTGGAGTACTGCGTGCAGTTCTGGACACCCAATATCCGCAAAGACATAGACAGAATGGAAGCTGTCCAGAGGAGGGCAACTAAAATGGTGCAGGGTCTCGCCAGAAGACATATGAAGAGAGACTTAAGAAGCTTAATACATATAGCCTTGAGGAAAGGAGGGAGAAGGGGGACATGATAGAAACTTTCAAGTACCTCAAGGGAATCAACAAAGTCCAACAGGGTAGTATCTTTCAAAAAGAGGTGTACAAGAACAAGGGCACAATTTGAGAGAGAGGGGGGGCAGCTCAGAGGTAATGTAAGGAAGTATTTTTTCACAGAGAGGGTTGTGGATGCATGGAACAGCCTTCCTGAGGAGGTTGCGGAGTCAAACACAGTGGTGGAATTCAAGCATGCATGGGACAGTCATAAGGCAATTCTAGGGGTTGGGGATAGGAAGAAGTAGGCTGCTGGTTAACTAAGATCTGCAGCGTATCCATTAGGTAGGGAAATGGGTAGACTGGGTGGGCCAAATGGTCCTTATCTGCTGTCAAATCCTATGTTTCTATAACAAGGGGGCCTCCCTTACATAACCAGGAAAGGAGTTACACAGCGTGGGTGCCGCTACCGAAAATGCCCTATCCCCAGAATGCCACAACCTCACTCTGGGAACTCCAAGGATGCCTCCCCTGACTGAATGGAGTGCCAGAGGTGGATGGTAGGGGCAAGAAGATCTTGCAGATAGACAGGTCCCCTTTCGTGTAGGGTTTTATAGGTTAAGAGCCCTATCTTGAAGACAGTCCTCCACCTGACTGGCAGCCAGTGCAGTCCGCGGAGGACTGGGGTGATATGATCACTTCTTCTCACCCCAGTCAGTAATCTCGCTGCCGTATTCTGCACTAGCTGCAGCCTGTGGAGGTTGCCCCCAGATAACCCTAGGTACAGGGCATTACAATAGTCCAGCCTGGAAGTGACAAAACATGCACAAGTGTAGTCAAATCCTCCAGCAGGAGCAAGGCTCGGATTCATGCAATATTCCTTAGATGATAAAATCCACTCCTGACAACAGCCAACACCTGAGCATCAAATGTCAAACCGTCGTCCAGGATCATGCCCAAATCCTTCACCTGTCTAGACAGAGTAAGGGGAACACCTCCCAACATAAGGTCATGGGGTAACCCCTCACATCGTCCTCTGCCTTGGCGAACTGGATCCACAACAAGTACCTTTGTCTTGTCTGGGTTGAGTCTAAGACAGTTTTGAGTCATCCAAGCCTAGATCTCACCGAGACAGCTGTTAAATACAGAGTCCGACACCTGGATATTGGGCGCACAGGACAAGTACAGCTGTGTATCATTTGCATAACAGTGAAAGCCCAGCCCATACCACCTGATAATGTCTCCCAGTGGCAGCATGTACACTGTGAACAACAAGGGCGACAAGACTGAACCTTGCAGTACTCCACAGCACAGAGGCTTTGGGTTAGATGAGGCTAACCCATCATCAGCCTCTGCACTCTGCCTGTCAGGTATGACCTGAACCAGTTGATGACATTACCAGACAAGCCACACCAAAACCGCAGGCGGTCAAGTAGCACCTCATGGTCCACAGTGTCAAACGCTGCAGAGAGATCCAGGAGGACCAAGATGGTCCGGTCTCTCCTGTCTCTCACTACCAGGCGATCATTAAGCACCCTCACCAGGGCGGTCTCTGTACTATGTCCTGCATAAAACCCAGACTGGTAAGGCTCATAGGTGGAGGAAGAGGCAAGATGTCTCTCAAGCTGCATGGCCACCACTTTTTCAATAACCTTCCCTAAAAATGGGAGGTTTGAGACCAGTCTGTAATTGCTGAGGCAGTCCGGGTCCAAGGAGGGTTTTTTCAAAAGGGGTCTAACCAAGGCCTCTTTAAAGGCCATTGGGAAGACCCCACTCCTCAAGGAACTCCAGACTACCCCAGCAATCACAGGCCCAATCAGGTCCAAAAATCCAACCAACAGTCGGGTTGGACCTGGGTCCAGTTCAGACTGGGTTGGCCACAGCTTCAAGATTATCTTCACCACCTCATCCACCCCAACCAGCTCAAACTCATCCCAGGCAGGAGGAGTGTTTTGGCACTCTCCAGGCAAGTCCATGTATCCCCTTCAAGAGATACTCGAGGAGACCTTATCCCTGATAGAGGACACTTTGTCAGCAAAGAAAAGAGACAGCTTCTCACACCTAGTGCTTGAACCTGCTCCTCCAACACAGAGACAGGCAGGATGTAATAGCCCATCCACTGTGCAGAAAAGCTGAGCTGGTCTGTTCCTCACTGCAGCAATCTCTCTAGACAGATATTCTGCCTTCTTACAAGAGATTTCCCCCTGATAGTTAGCATAGTGCAACTTCAGGGCCAACCTGTCCTCCATCATGCCAGATCTCCTCCAGCATCTCTCTAACCTCCGCCCCTTAGTCTTTAAACTCTAGAGATCCCCATCAAACCAAGGAGGTCTCCGGCAAGTGGACAAGGGACGGACATGAATGGGTGTGATGGAATCGAAGGCCGCAGCAACCGCCCCATTATAGGCTACCACTGCTTCCTCCACTCCAATCGCACAAGCTGCCCCAAAACTTGATAGATCCAGCACCGCAGATAGTCCCATCAAGGAAATGCCTCCTAATGGACGATACCGGACCATCTCCACAGAAGCAGGACCATCTAGGGGGATGCCACCAAGCGTGAACCTCACGGTGCTATGATTCAACCAAAATACAGGATCAACCCTGAGGTCATTAATATCTAAACCTAAAGAAAAAAACAAATCCAATGTGTGGCCACCTGAGTGCTAGCTGTTGTTACTTTTTGCGACAGGCCCAGGGCCCCCATGCTTCCTAAAAGATCTTCTCCAAAACCAAAAGCCCACTGTCGACCCAGGCATTGAAGTCCCCCAGGATTAGCCACCTGGGAGACTCCAACACCAGACCAGCAATGAGCTCCTTGACCTCAGAAACAAAATCCCTCTGCACTCCAGGGGGACGATAAAGCACAAGGACCCTGAAACCTGCCCCTACACCCCCTTGGGCGGCCACACACTTGATCGATCGTGTATGACCTACAGGTAGCACTGTGAAGTTCAAGCTGGTTTCAAAAAAAATGGCTATCCCCCTCACCCCTACGATCCTCCCTCAGGTTGTGTATCACAGAATACCCAGCAGGAACTGTCGCCTCTAAAATGGGGGTGGCATTTTCATCCAACCAGGTCTCCATGATGCAAGCCAGGTCAGCCGAGGATATCAAGTCCGCCATTATGGCAGTCTTATTCCTCATCAACCTGGCATTGCATAACACAACCCGAGTAGGATAAGGTGAGGCAGCAAAACCCGCTAACTGCCCACCATCCATCGTGGAACCCTTGGGTATGGGAACTAAACATGGCAACCCCTCCAGTTCCATTTTGCCCTAGGGTGTCTCCATGACCTCACCACCCAAATCCCAGACACCCCAGCAGCCACTTGGGTACCACAGCCACCACCCTGACCCTTTCCTCCAAGCTATTCCCAAGGCTCTACCTCTCCTGTAGGTCACAGCTGGCAGTCCAGGGAGCTCAAAGGGATGTAGGTTGTGGAGGTAACCCCCCGTGTAGCTACGCCTTACAATTCCCTGTCCCAGGCACATTTCATACAAATAATTAAAATAAACCCTCAAACTAAATAAATATAAACAATTTAAACCCCAACCTCCCACCATACAACCCCTTAAACTCAATTAAAATTAAAACCCTATTTTAAATCTAAATAACAAACACAACATAAGAAAATAACAAAATTAAAAATATATTGCCACACTCCAGATGAAAAATATCAACTATAGGAACTCTCACTTCCTAGTTCATGTCCAGAAAGTTCCACTAAGCCGGACACTCTCACTGCCCCAAAACTTTGTGGTCATAAAGTTCACTTTTTATGAAAAAATTGATCAACTCATGGCTCCCTCACTGCCAGTCCAGTTCAATCCAGCCCACACCAAGGAAACTCCAATTTTAGAAGTTTCTCATTCGACAATTCGGCACTCTCACTTCCAGTCAACTCCCAACCATAACGAAGGCCATGCAAGTTCATTTCAGTCCCATTTTAACCTGGAGCACTTGAAAGACAATTCTCATACAGCTATAGCTCCAAACACAGCAGTCTCTTCTCCAGTTTAACTTCGCTGCTGTAAAACGGGAGGACCCCCTCCACAACTCAGACCTCTCCTGGACCCCACCGCTGTCCCAGCCATCCACCAGTGACCAGGCAACAGGACAGAAGTGCCGTAAGGCAGCCACCCACCAGCAGCCACACCACCACACACCACCAGCTCAGGCCAGACACCCGGAAGGAGTTCACTCCATCGAACCACAAGCAACCACAGCCGAGCCTTCACAGTGCACCGCAGCACTCCACAGCGTTCCTCCTGCACACAAAAGATTACCAAATGCCTCCCAGGTCACAACTCAGGAAACCTCCATCCCTTCTGCTCATCTTCACACTCTTCATGATTCTTCCTTAATCAGCCCACAGACAAGTAGTTAATCAATTCAAATTAAAGAACGTACTGAAGTTCTTGGCACCCAAGTGATAGGTAGCAAAATAAAACAAATAACACAAAAGTAAACAAAAATGTTAATAAAATAATATGATAAATGATATAAATAAATACTAAAAAGTCAACTGTTCTTGCTGCTGCTCCCGATAGTCAGCCCAGCACAGCCACCATCTTGTTTCTAATGTGATGTGACCAAGGTTCCTAGCCAGGATGCTGAACCTGCACTGTCTACTATGGACCTGGGCTGATGCCCTATGTAAGGTAGAAGACATGAGAGGAGAGGCATACAGGGATCATCCTGGGCCCAGGTCTTCTGACTTCAGCTCCCAGTAGGTGGCCATGCAAGCAACTGAGATATGAAGCCACTGCAGCACCCTGTATTACACTGGGTCCCTGAAGGCACATGTCACGAACATGGCTTGGATATTGCTTGACATACAGGCTGCCATTAATACATGTGGACCTGAACCACATTCCCTGAGTGCCATCAAGCACAAATGGCGAGACCTATGGGTGGTCACCAAACAAAAATTGATGGAGGCACACTGGTTCAGCTGCCAGATGGTTGGTGGTCAACTGCCATCCAGCCCCTCAATGGACCTCTCACCCATCAAGGCCATCATGGCTGAAATGCTAACACAAGAAGTTCTTGATGAGGAGAGGAAAAGATATGATGTGAGGGTCCCTGCCTCCTCAGCACCCAGCAGCTGACTGACACAGCTCTCTCCAACAGACACTGGCTATGTGGAACCAGGGGTCCTTGGAATGGTATGATGCAATGGAAATCTACAATGGACAGCACATAAAACAGCCAACAAGAGGCAGGTGCCACCCATGAAGACCACAGCACAGCAAAGACTGTACTCACTGTCTGACCTTGCCAGTCATGTAACAACACTCCCTTTGCTGCAGACTGGCTGAAACAAATGGCACAAAAGGACCAGAAGCACATTTGCTAGTGAAGTGGGCCTGGTGCACCCAGGCATGGGACCAGGACACCACCCAGGATAGTGTGGGGCTAAAACACCAGGATACACCCTAGCCCAAACAATACACAGTGTCACTGAACATGGTCATGGGAGCTGGTACCACACACCAGCACACACGCAGAACACATTTAGACAAAAGCCCACTATAACAGTTGCACATCCACTACCTTGGAACATTGGTCAACCAGAAAGGGATAGGGACACACATTTAGCCACAGCACCTCTGAGGGCACAGCACACACAAACAGCTATGCATCCATGTGGACAGACACCAACACAAACACTGGCAAGTTCCAGCCACCAACATGAGGAGCTGTGAGGCACCCACAGTGGACCAGCATGCTCCATCGGTACTACCCAGAACTTCACCATTTGGAGCTGGAGAGGCTGCAAACCATTAGAAAGAACACCATACAGGTGGCACAGCTTGCAGCAGACATACAGCATGTCCACAGTGAGCTGTGCAGGATGGGAGACATCCCTGAATGGTAGACCATGCAGCATCCAACACCCCTATGGCGGTTCTGTGCACAGCCCTGCCCACAGACCCACATTCAGACCCAGACCTCACCATGAGGATGGTGGGCAATGGTGGCTTGGCCCCCAAGCCAACAACAGCACTGAGCACACCCTGTAAAGTTGGGTACATGGGGCAGCAGGACAAAGGGCCAGGCATGGTACCTTGACACATGGATATCAACCCACAGCAGCATGGCACTGTAGCTCCTGAGGTTATCACACCTCACAGGACACCTCTGCACATCACTATAGCATCCCAAGGTTATCATACCATTCATTTTACAACAGTACATCACCGTGTCTTGCCACTGGGATATCTGACTACTCCGCCCATGTCCACATATCACTGCTGCCAATTGGCTCAAGGTGGGCAAATCACCTACAGAATTTGTCCTCACCGGCAGATACCTTGTATGTCTGCTGGAGAGTCCACCATTCCTCTGTTGCATTGCCCTTGCCACTATATTTCCCCTTCACTTGTCCATTACCAGTCAACCCTTATTAGGTAATTTGTTTATTTAAATTTTTTTTATTGAATTTTGTTGACAGGGTAAGCTCACTGAGACTAAAGTCCCTTTTCAGGGGTGACCGGGGGTAGGGATACAGATGGTAACCAACTGAAACTGAACCAGATTAAGATGTTTGGGGTATTTCTAGCGAATGGAGGAAATTTGGTCAGGACACCGGGTAAATTCTCCTACTCACCACTGGGGGAATTGCTGGCCATCTCCCAAGATGGCCACTTCGGTGAGAGCTGGAGAAGATGGAGGAGATGCTGAGATGTGGGGGGGGGGGCTAGCCCTTACCCTCTGTCTCAGCTTTGCAAGAGGCTACTCTTGTGAATACTATGGTAGATATTGTAGAAGCTATGAAAGTTGGAGCTCCATATCGACAGGATACCGTGACTACTGGACTTATTTTTTCTGACACTTCTACAGCTATGTTTCCTAAGAGTTCTGTTTGTGACATTCCAGAGAAGGATTCGGACTCACAGTCTGACATGGAGGACGTTCTGCCTGGTTCTTGTACCGAGACTGAAGAGACCCTGGCACTTCAGAAATTAACTGAACAAGAAGAACGCAGCTTTCTAGTCCGCAAAATGAAGTTGGAATGTAGGATTCGGCAGCTAACCTCTGACAGTGCAGCCAGGGTTGTAGTCTCCCTGCAGCCTTGCGCCGACGTCAGAGCTTCACAGCTACTCGCAACAGCTTCTAGTGTCAGTGGCTCAGCAGGTAGCACACTCACCTCTGAGGCCGGGAGATCAGAAGGCTGTGGGTTCTAGCCCCACACCAGGCACTTGGGTTAATATCCCAATACTGACACTGCAGTGAAGCATGAGGGGGGTGCTGCACTCCTGAGGTGCCATCTTTCGGATGAGACATTAAACCGAGGTCCCATCTGCCCATTCTGGTGGTAGTTCAGGTGGATGTTAAAGATCCCATGGCACTTTTCGAAAAGAGTAAGGGAATTTCCCCAGTGCACTGGCCAAATTTCCCCCATTTACTAAAATACCACCAACAGCTTAATCTGGTTCAAAGTCAGTTGGCATTCATCTGTATCCCCTTCCCCTGGGTTGTGCCTGAAAATAGACAGAATTTGTCTAGTGCACTGACCTGATCAACAAAAACTAAATAAATAAATAAGAACATGAGTGGTTCCACTTCAGCAGAAAGAGACAATACTACTGCTAGTCAGCATGTGAGTACTGTTCTTTCTTCTATACCTCCTGCCCCTGTCTTACTTTCGGACCCTGCTGAATGCTCCGAGACCGCTGTCTTTGACTGGTCTGTAGAGCAAGCCCTGGAAAAGGCAGGATGGGAGCACAATGCCTTGAATAGGGAATGGACTTCTGGAACCTCCCCAATTCGTATGCCTGTCGCAACTGACTTTCCCGTATTGCAAAGCTGCTATGTCAAGCCTACTAATAAGAGTGTTAAGCGATGTGACCCTTTAGAACTACCTAAAGACGTGGAATTAACTCAAAACCCGAGCATCTGTTTTCCGGACCCCATTGAACCTGATAGGAGTGCTACAGGTCCCCCTGAGGCTCCTCTGAACTCTAGGACTGACGTTCCAAAAAAAACTTTTGCATCCCCTTTTAAACAACCTATTCTAACTGCAAAACACCACAATGCTGTCCGCCTTTCCTACACTGGTGACATGACTGATCCCCCAGATCACTTTTTCATGGCCAGAACTTTGCTGTAAGATTCTTTAAAGTTCTGTTCGCATGAGATTTATGCCTTGATTCATGTTTCTGGTGAGACTGTTTTTGATGTGATCTTTAAGACTGCTAAAGGTTTACACAGATTTTGGGCTCAATACAATGCTTTGAAATGAACTGCCCTTTGGGCCCCATTCTTAGCTATTCCTTTAACTAAGCCAGCCTATAAGTCGGTGACTATCCTCTTTAGGAATGAGGGGGTACAAAAAGCTGATGTGGAATACTGGCTTAAAAAGCGCTGTACTGTTTTGGACGGACCTGAAGCCATCTTAGATTCAGAGAACATTTGGACTGCAGGTTGGACGGTGAAAGTTTAATTATGATTGTCTGACACTGGTTTAATACACTTTCCTTATTCTTTTTTTTTTAGGGCGAGATTGTGGTGTTTTATTTTATTTTGGGCAGCCTAAAGCTTGCTACCATTGTGGGGACACTTCCCATATTAGTAATGCATGCAACAAACGAAAGTGTGCTGTCTGTGGGGAATTGGGGCATGTGGGGTCTTCATTTCTGAATGAAACTAAATGCAACTTGTGTGACAAAGTTTGTCATACTTTTCAAAATTGTACCTGGGCAACACACAACAGGGTGGAAAATGTTGGCGAACATCAGCTTAACCTGATTACTTTGGTGCAGGAGATGAAGATCAGAACTAGACTTTCACCTGACCCCTCCCCATGCCTGGAAGTGAACCCTAACCCTCTTCCCCTCCCACTGTTGTTCTAGATGTTCCTACCACGCTAGACGAGGCTTCTGATGTGCTTCCTTTTTTGGCTCAGGTAGCTCCAGAGCTGTCTCACCCATTGGGAATGCCCCCTCCTGTACGGCCTGCTAGGGAGAACCTAAGACATTTTACGTATACTTGACGGCCTCCCCCCCCCCAAATCCATTAGAACAGACAGTCTTCCCATTCAAAACAGGTATGAGATTCTTACTGATGACCTTGCGGAGTCTGAAGGAGATATAGATTCTTCGTCTGTGGCCTCTTCGCACACTAGAGGTGTGACAGATTCTGAGAAACCCCAAGGGGAGACGGGTCAACATAAAAGAAAAGCTAGGGTGAAGATAAAAGGAAAGCTGCATTGGGCAAAAAGAAAACATAAAATGGTTGTTGCCTTGATTTTTGTCTTCTCTGTTTCACTCATCATGGATGACCACCTACTTTGTTACACTCTTAATACTAATAGTATAAAAAGAGTGGAAAGGTGACAGATGGTATTTTCTCTTTTACATGTTCACCTGCATACAGCTCATGAAATTAGATAGGCACAAAGGGACTGCTTGTTTGGGCCTTCATTCTGATCTATTGGTCAGGAGACATGACTTTGTGTGGGGATCTTGGTTTGTTTACCTGAATTTAAGGTGGTTAAACTATATGATATTGTTCCTGGCAGACTCTGAATTCTGGATGTTATCATTTCTCAATCCCACTTTAGACTGATTAACTACTATGCTCCCCAGACTAAAGCTTTTCGGACCAAACTCTTAAGATTAATACAACTCTACTTACACACCTCGAAATCTGTGATATTTGCGGGTGATTTCAACTGTGGCCTAAGTTTAAAAGATAAAAGTAGTTGTTGTAAGATGACAAACTTATTTTGTGACTCGCTTTTGTTAAACCAGATACTTCAACTGGCTAGGATACAGGACAGTTATTATATAAAGACTAAACTTAATTCTCCTACTTTTCAAAAGGGGCATTTAGCAACCAGAATTGATTTTATTTTTCTTTCCCAAGTCTTGCCCGTTCAAGATGCAAAGGTCTGTCCAGTGGAATTCTCGGACCATAGAATGGTATTCATCAGGATCGGGCATCCTGCTACACTTTCCCCAAGGACCTGGGTCCTGGAAATTTAATGCGTCTTTGTTATTTGAGGAAGAGTTTAACACTGCATTGCAGGATTTTTTTTTTGCCACGGAAATCTGTGGTGATTTGTTTTTTAAATATTGCACACTGGTGGGAAGATACTAAACAGGATTTGCGGCGTTTAATTAAACAATATAGTCTGCAAAGTGCATGTTGGAAATCTCTACTCTGTTTGCAACAAAGAAGACAACTGCATAGTTTACTAACTTTAGCCCATACAACGACCCAGGACTTTAGTGCACAAATTTTGCAGGTACGAACAAGTAAGAAAACTTTTTATGAACAAAACTCAAGGCAACTGTATTTCCAACATAAATTTGGGACTCAGGGGAATGCTAATGCTACTTACCCCTTTCAACAAAATGACTATAGGACAGAGAAAAAAGAAATGATTAAATTGTCTGGGCCGGCTGGTGAATTCTATATAATGAAAGGTGACATACTCTGAGAAGTGGGTGAATATTCCACACAATTATTTTCTGTCCTTCCTATAGATGCCTCATAGTTTGCATCCTATTTGTCTGACGTAACTCTCCCTACTGTTCCGGCCCACATTACACTAAATATGAGCTAAGATATTATGCCACTGGAGGTCTTGACAGCCATCAAATCTTTAAAAAGCAATACAACGCCGGGCCCTGATGGCCTTTCTAGTGAATTGTATAAACGGATCGGAGACTATTTCTCTGGTGAGTTAGCACAATTATTCACTAGTTTTCTTCATACTGGAACTGTCCTTCTGGACTTCACTAAGGGGAATTTGATTTATCTTTCCAAAAATGGAGATAAAACAAAACTCCAGAACTGGAGACCAATATGTATGCTGAATACTGATTTTAAAATCTATACGAAAATTCTGACCAAACGGCTATTACCATTGGCTGAACTTGTTGTGTCAACAGCGCAGTCCTGCTCTGTTCCAAATAGAAAGATTGCAGATCATTTGATCTTAATTCAGGAAATTATGGAACACAATCTCCACAACCCATTGCAAGGGACCATTGTGTCTCTGGTAAAGCTTTTGACTCGATTAACCATGATTTTTTATGAGCAGTTTTAGGTTACTATGGGGTATCAGACACTATTCTATATGGCATTTAATCCTTATACAGAATGGCAACAGTGGTTCCCATTATCAATGGGTGGATAGGGGCAATGATTCCTGTACGCAGAGGGGTGCGACAGGGGTGCCCCCTCAGCCCTTTACTGTATGTTTTTTTTATTGATCCGTTGTTATGGAAAATAAATGCCTCCCAACAGCTTCACCTGATTTCAGATGGCCTTTTGACGGTTCCATATTGTGCTATTGCATATGCGGATGACATGACTTTACTACTAGCAAATGAGGCTTCTCTCACACAGACGTTGTGACTAGTCACTGATTATGGGATACTCCCTAGGGTGACTTTAAACTTTGCTAAATGTGCTGGTTATTCTCTGGGTCATGACTTGCCTCATTTGAAACACGTTCACAGCATTGCAATTTTGAAACAACCTCTTAAAATATTGAGTATCACTTATGGTACTCCTGACATGGATATGTTTAATTGGGAAAGAAAAACTAGTAATAGGGAGACGAAAAGTGGCTCTCTGGAATAACTGGAAATTTGGAAATAAAAACAGAGTCTTTTTAATTAAAACTTTTTTTACTTCCGTTTTTTTATATACCTCAGTTCAGTGTTTCCTGTCCCGAGAATGTTAGAAACCTCATTGTTTGGAGTTTTCTTCCAGGCTTTGTGAGGCAGCCGTTTGAAACCCCTAAAGAGAAATATCACTTATTTGTCTATAAAGAAAGATGAATTACACATGGTTAACCCTTTGTTGTTTTTTAGTAGTATTTTCTTGATGGACAATATACGGCCCTTATTAGTCAACAGGCAAAGAGGCTGGGAATCTTGGGTGCAGTCAGCGTGTAGCCTTCGGTACCACCCCAGGGAACAACAGATTCCGTGTCTGATCAAAAAACTCCTGAGACTTTGGTGTATATCAAAGATGTTTTCTCTCGATTGAAACAATGGCGTGTCACACCACTTATGCTTCTTACACTGACCCATAAATCATTGTATAAACATCTATTGCTTGATTTGTGTACTGTACAAAACCCTTTTGAGAAATGTCCTGATATTTACTTAAGTTCTCTTCTGGTCTTGGTACAAAATGCCAGCGTACCGGCCTGTATGTGGGATGTGCATTGGCTGTCTTGCCATGAACATCTGAATGTTAAAGCGAACCTGAAACATAAGCTTTTACAGGAGCGTATCTGTAGTCATCCTACCAGCATTAATTTGGAAGAAACTATGGTCCACCTATTTTTTGACTGTTCTCTTACTAAACTTTTTTGGGCCTTTTTATCTCAATTTTGGTGAATGCATCAACTGAAGTTTGCTACCTACCAGAATTTGATGGGTTCTTTGTGATAATGGCGAACATGGCGATCACCATTATGCATAGTCAGAGTGCCGAAACAATTTCTGGCACTTTGACAACCTCAAGACAGGGACAACAGCACCAGGAGATTTTTAATGCTTGCTGGGGGACTGTGCCCCCACACATCCCTTACAGGGGCTTCACCCCACACCTTCCTATTTAAGGATTCTCCACTCTAGGGGGGTGCATGTCGAGGGGTGAAAGCATTCAAAAAATAAAGGTTAGAGCTGGGTGCAATAAAATCACACCAGCGCTCGGACCAGAACCCAGTACCTCACCCACCCCAACCTCTAGCCAACCCCCAGTGCCATGACGCAGTTCAACCATCCACAACAGTGCCACCCCTACAGCCCCTCCACCCCCTCCCAGCCCATGCTTGACCCCCGAGCACATACACATACTGACATCCTGTCACCCAGTTCACCCACCCCTCATCCAGTCGCCCTACCCTCCCATCGCCATGAGGGATTGCACCGGGAAGGAGTCACCATTACGGATGGCGCCCTTCCCCATGCGCCCACCTCATGCGATACCAATTTGTTGTGTGGTCACCTTTCTAGGCCTTGGCATCACTGGGATAAAACAACTTTATGTATTTTATTTACTGTCATTAAATGGAACATATGGATGGTGAGATGCCTTTTTACTTTGCAGCAAAAAGAAAATAGCCATGTTGAACTAGCACATAAAATAATGAGAGATATGCTGTTTATTTATAATGTTCGCCGTTATCACATAGTCCCATGAGGAAACAGGTCATGCTTATGTTTCTTGCCCATGGGCCACCCCCAATAGACAGGATAGACCAGACCAGGACATTATCCTCATGAACACTCAAAAAACAAGCATTGCAGCAAGGAAACAGACTCAGGACCTGTCCAATGCTCCTCCTGTCCTGGACCCTCATGAGCAGAACCCAGATAATGCTGCTGACCCCCCTACTGTCTGAAGTGGCTGCGGTTATACAATGCAATGGTGCCCCCTTCCCCCAGCCCCAACAGATCAGGATCAACCTTTGGGTGAAGAATTCCACAACTCCAACCTGCCATAGGAAGCTGAGCAGGAGATGGATGAAGAGACAGTGATGCGGCCCCTATGGCATTTAAAATGATAACAAGGAAACGGCCCTCTGAATAAGAAACCATTACCTGCAGCTAAACTCTCTAAAGCCATGGTTACCAACAATAAATTTGGTCTGTTGCAACAATCTGAGCCAGAACAGGATTCTGAGTCTGAACATTCTACCACTATCTCCTCAGAGCAGGGGGCTACAACAGATTCAGAGGATGAGCCTGCACCACTCCAGGTCAAGGGAGCAAGACAACAACCATAAAAACTGGGATGTAGGACTTGGAGGAGCCTCCACTCGAATAAAGCTGATAACTGTGGATGAGGTTCATTTTTTTTATTTTGGGGCAGTACCTATTTGACATCCATTCATGCACCCTCCATTTACCCTAAATGTATCCACGCTTAATGTCAACAGTATTTACAACAATAGAAAAAAAACCTCTTTTTTTTCATTACTTAAAGATCTGAATTTAGACATTTACCTCTAACAGGATACAAGGCTGCATACCACCTCAGCAGTAGTGGCAGCAACTAGGGAATGGGTATGGGGCCCATGATATTATGCTGCTGGTTCTGACAGTTGTAATGGGGTGGGGATTCTTTTTACAGGTTATAGCTACATTTACTAAACTGGTGGATATAGTACCAGGACAGGATTTGCTTTTGGATGTGACATATAAATCTATGGTGTGGAGAATTATCACTACATATGCTCCACAGACTAAAAAAGATAGGGTTGACCTGTTTAACTTAATAAAGCCATATTTAATGACTACCAGACAAGTAATATGGGCTGGTGATTTTAACTGTGCGGTAACAACTGATGGTAAAAGGGGGAAAACATATTGTGATTCTCAAGCCCTCATTAAAGTATTAATGAACAGTGACCTGGTGGACGCCTATAAAGCGATTCACAACACAGAGGCATATATGTTTTATAGACCACAAATTGCCACCCAGATTGACTATTTGTTTATTTCCAAATCACTGTGATACCTGTCGAGACATCAGCCTATATAATGGCACGGGTTACTGTTAGTAGGAACGAGGCTCGTAGGGTTAGAAGGAGATTTTGGAAACTCAATTAGACCCAACTGACAGATCAGGAAGCTGTTTTGCTCCTGAAAGGGCTCATACAGGCATGAGAATCCCTGATGTGCCTAGAGGATAATTACAGTAGGTGGTGGGTTGAGATGAAGAATGCCATTAGGAAATTCTTTCAGCAAGCTGCAAAATCCCAATCAATGGTAATGTACAAGAAATATATAGCATTCCAGGCCCAGTACTATAGGGTGCTTAGCAGGAGTCATGAAGGGTATAAAAGTTTAGAATCCCAGATCCATGGCCTAAAAACTGAAATAAAATTATTACGTTATGATAGAGCAACTTCACTGCTCTATGAACACAGGATAGCCACACCTGGGAAGATGGGGGTAGGAAACATATTTGAGAGCTGCAAATACCAATAAGAACAAAGGTATATGGATGCACTTCGTATACTCAGTAATACAATAGTCACCAATAGGGGAGATATTATGCAGACGGTGGTAACGCTCATCTCCTATATGTATTAAAACCTGGGTTTGGATGTAGATGCTCTTGATCAACTCCTTGGAGATTTGGACACCCCAAAGGTCACACATGATGAGGCTGCCTATATAATTACCTCCATCACAGTTCAGGAAATTGAGGAGGTTATTAGCTTCCTCAATAACAATATGACCCCGGGGCCAGATGGGGCCTACCTACAGAACTGTATAAATCTATAACGGTAGAAATTGCACCTATTCTGGAGCAGGTTTTTAATACCATGCTACAGACAGGTGACATAGCACCACAGTTGGGGCTCTCCATTCAGATATTACACTACAAAAAACATGATAGGTATGAGCTTAAAAATTGGAGACCGCTAAGTATGATAAATATGGACATGAAAATTCTTATGAAAATTCTGACCAATAAACTAGTGAACATGGCACCCAGGCTGATCGACCAGGGTCAAACCTGTTCCATTAGGGAGAGACATATCTAGGATAATCTACTCCTTATTCAAGAAATAGTAGCATTGGGGGATCAGAACAAAATGGATGGAGTGAAAATTAGTCTGGACCAGGAGTAGGCATTCGATAAAATAGCTAATATTTACCTGCCAAAAATCCTGCTCAAATATGGCCTTCCAGAGTTATATGTACGATGGATTAGGTTATTATATAGCATTGCAGCTACTAAGCTATTGATTAATGGATTTGTAGGCCCCACCATTCACATAAATAGAGATATTAGACAGGGTTACCCTATGAGCCCTATACTGTATGTTTTTTGTATAGACCCACTTTTACATTCGCTCCAACATAATCACCAGATCCAGAGTATGTACCTGTATCAGGAGAATCCTGTGCAAAAGGTAATAACCTATGCAGATGATATCTGCTTACTCTTACCAGATGTGGGGATGGTAACTAAAGCCTTGCACCTTAGTGATAGCATCTCTACCACCATAGGGGTTGCTATTAATAACTCAAAGAGTAGGTGCTACAAGATTAGTGACAATACTACTTTCCTGGAGAGTATAGAAGGCATCCAGATATCAAGAGAGAACATCTCTATATTTGGACTGCTTTTCAGGTGAAGGGAGATTATTCACTGGAACTGGGAGCTGATGATACAACGCTGTGATGAGAAAGTCCAGAAATGGAAATTGTGGCAGCAAACTAAGAAGAAGAAGGTCCTGCTAGTCAAAACCTTTTTACTTCCTTTGCTGGCCTTTCTTAGTGCTATCTACCCTCCCCCTACTCAGTGTAAATTTCGCTTGAATAGTTTGGTGTTTCAAATGATATGGGGTAGTCGCTTGAGCCCCATCAAATGGGGCATTTTATATAGACCACTCAAGAATGGAGGACTGAACCTGATGAACCCCATTAGTTACATATATAGTATAATCCTACATGGTAATATTATGTATTTTACTATGCCGGCCGTACAGCCCTGGAAACAGTTGGCTAATGTATGGTTGGACCCCTTGTTAGAATTGTGGACATCCTCTACTGGAATCCTTAAAAAATATCTGAGGCTACCACTCTATGCCAACCTAGTGATTGGGGAGATTCAGCTGTGGCAGCTTGAGAAATCTCAAAGCTTGATTATGCATAGGAAAATGGTGTATGTCACTATACAGGCCCAGACTTATGATTTCCCCATTATGTATATAGATATTGGCCAAGGAGCCAAGGAACAGTATTCGCTAGATAAAAGAACACCCCCATGCATGAGGGACACTGTGTGGTTGTGCTTACATGGGAGGCTGGGAGTAAAAGGGAACCATAAGCATCAAAAGGTGGAAAATAGGATGTACCCAAGAATGGTATGTCACTATGTGGAGGTGACATTAAGTCATTTTTTAGTAGATTGTTCATATGTATCATTATTTTGGTCTTTATTGGACACTAGATGGCAGAAGCCGGTATGGAGTTCCCTCACATACGAACAGATGATTGTGGAATATGTTTATATGCTTCCAGATATTGAAGAAGGCACTATGAGATTGCTTTTTACATATTTTAATTTTTTTCTCGCAGACAAGAAGTAAGTTTGTGTTGCAGCAAGTTTATACACCTCCACCAGTGATTATTGATAACATGGAGAAAGAAATATGGAAGCAAAGTTTGTATGCTAAATCAGTGTTACTGGCTCCTACCTGGAAAAAAAGGTAGAAGTATTGTCTAGACATGATACCGTTAGCATAAATGTTCAACAGTATAATAGATGCATTTATATTAATATACTGTGATAAAGTCTGAAGTATAAGGCCTTATTTATGTCTTTATTTACCCTAAGTATGAGACGATGGTGTATGCATGCAATAGTACTTGACAGGGTGGATGGTATTGGGCAATATTGGACTGCCCAGGGGCATAATGAGGCCTGACGCCACAGGCGGAGGGGAGGGCCTTACAGCCTCTGGAAGGTCTGGTACTGACCATACTGCATACCCTAGAAGGTATTATTGCACTTAGAAAATGGACCACTGAATTATGTTTGTTAAAAAAATATTTTTGATGGTTACATGTAAAAACTCCTACCTGTTTAATTTATTTTGTGATCAAATAGTTCCTCCACCTGCATTAAAATACTGTTTTTTTTTAAAGCTAGGGATTTAAGTCCTAATACTGCCACCGTAGATTCCATTTTGCAGCTGGTTGTTATGGTAACCCCCTCCCAACCACACATGCACTAATTGAAGTGCTTTTCTTGTACTTGAGTTTGTTACTTAATTTATTGATTCATTTTTTTTTTACTATTTTACACTACCTATGCCAATTGCTTGCTTATCACGAATCCCGTCCACCTACCCAAAGCACACTGGACGGTGTCCCATGTTGCTGCTAGTTTCCTTATAACAGCATGGCTGGGAATGTATTTTTTTACAGCGCTACCGAATGGGGAGATGAGGAGTATTGCGATGGGGATCAAATCTGCAGAATTACTGGAGTACTCGGGTCGGTATCACCCAACATACTGTAGCTCTCGATCGGATCGGGCATGACGTCCAGGAGATGTGAAGGCTCTGCTACCATTAAGTCACAGGATGTGGTAAGGAGGTATGCCTTGATCAGCAGTTGTAGACAAGGTGGCTGATTTTTGAGTACGAGTAAGATATTTATAATTTCTAACGTGGCTATTAAAATTCAAAGGAAACTTTTACTATGGGGGTATACCGTAATTCAGGACTATTTTGGAGAACTGTCACGCTCCACACTTGGCCCGTAAGCAAACAGAAAGAACAAGTAAATAAAAAAAGGTTCTATTTATTTGCTGAAATCTACAGTGCTCTGATTTTCTTTTTAATTAACTGTGAGGTATCTGGCAGGGCTTAAGGACTGAGTGTGTAGGAGGGAAGCTTTCACTCGGTCTCTGTCTCGCTAAGCAATTTAAAAAAAAATGCCGGCAGTTTGAAATTCTATGCCCACTGCTTCCACCAATGAGGAAACAGGCTTGGCACAAGAATATTTGCCAGGGCATGAGGCAGGTTTAGGCAGGCACTTGTTCTGTAGTGGGTATCTATCGAAAATTAATGTACCCCTCTGCTGTGCCTCTCAGCCAATTAGAAAACTGCTAGTATCTAGCCCATTTTGTAAAGCTCTTTTGAAACATACTGTTTTACATTATAATGCATGATGTGGATCTATTTTTTTTTCTCCCTTTTCTTTTTATCCTTCCCAGTTTTTAATGTAATGATTTATAAAGGTTTCTTTTTGATGCTCATCAGGATTTATGTTGTAGTTGGTTTATTATTTCTCCTTTGTTCCTTTACTGTAATGTATGCTTTGTTTATTGCTCAATAAATATTCCCCTACTCTTCCTGCAGGGGTGCTGTTTGCACTGCAGGGAACATGAAGGACCTCAGTCAGGATCGAACTCTGGAAGGGGAAGGTTGTGTTGAAAGAGCTCTGGAGATGTTGTGTGCACCTACTTTGGAGATCAGATTGGAGCAGTATGTAATAGATACCAGTATTGGAGATCAGCAATGTCCTGCACAACCTTTAATACCTGAGGAAATAGAAGTGTTGGTGGAAGAGGATCGTTTAAAAGCTGAACTGGACAAAAAAAAAACTACAGTTGTTGGAAATGATGTCGGCTGCTGAGCAGGAATATCTTAATGGTAAGGCAAAGTCAGAAGCAGAGAAAAAGCCCTGCAAATGCTCAGTAGCAAGCCCTATGCAAGAAACAAGTGAGCGCCTACCAGTAGGGACAGGGACTGAGGCATCTCCTGAGGCCACACTCTCTCCAGATGTTATACTGGATGTCCGATCCTCTGACAAGGGATTGCTAAAGGTTCCCAGGGTACACTTGATGATCTTTGGTGGAAGATCTTCTGCCTTTATGGCCCCGGCCCTGTGTAACTCTCTACCTCATCAGATACATAAGAACCTGACTGTAGAAAGGGTTTAAAAACTCCCTCAAAACATATTTCTTTGAAAAAGTATTTCTGGGAACATAACATTTTAGGACTTCTGTGTTGTTTAAGTGGATTATGGTTTGTATTTTAAGATGTTTTATTGTACTGTCTGCAATTGCATTATAAAGGCACTCTGAGCAATGGAAGGGCGCCTCCCATAAATAAAATTTTACTTACTTACTTACCAGGTTCACCAGAAGACAACATAACTACAAGTGGGACTGTGACAGATTGAACACCAAGGGGGAGCATTGCAACAAGACATATGGTTGTTTAAAAATAATCAGTTGGTCCCAGACCCAGCTATCCCTCTCCCGGGCTGCCCAGAAGCACAAAACACTGCCAAAATATGTTTAGCACTGAAAGAAAGTCTGAGTTATTAGAGCTATCTCCGGTGAACACAAAAGAGTTGCTAGTCCCTGCTGCATCTGCGCGACATGAAGTGGAGGCACTGGAGAAAGATGTTGCATCAGACGCCAGTCTCTCTGCGAGTAAGGCACCCGTGTGTGATATTTCTAGTAGATCTTCACTGGCTTCTTCAATCGCATACCATTCTTTAGATGGTGGAGGAGAAGAGGCAGCACCTACACTACAAATCTCAGGAACAGAGAATGCTACAGTTACAATGGTGAATGAAGGGGGAGAGTAGCGGGTTGCACAAGATGAGACTCAAAACACAAAACCATATGCTGGACTATTTCAAAAACCTGCAGCGGTGGTGTAAAGAAGGTTTGTGGTATGCCTCCATTATAAAGGTTTGGCTCCCTTGTCCCCTGATAGACATTGGGTCAGGAAAACTTTGATTAAAGACAAACTGGGGTTCACCCCCATGGAGGTGTATGCCTTCATTCATTCACCCAGGGACCATTGTTATGATATCAGTTTTTGTACACTGTCATCATTAGAAAAATTTTGGAGGGTATATTATAAAATTAAAGATATAGAGATGTGGAAAGATTTTTTGTCCATTCCAGTTATGAAACCCACGATTAAAACAGTGACACTTCTCTTTCGTAATGAAGGAGTGAATATTAATGATCTAGTCTTTTGGTTGGAAAAACATTGCACAATTTTTGGCAGACCAAATCCTATAATGGACAACAATGGTTTTTAGACTGCAGGGTGGACCTTCCAAATTCAATTGATACAAACTGAGCAAGGTAACCAGCATTTGCCTGGCTCCTTTTTCTTTGGGGCTGAGGCATACTTTTCTATGCAGGCTAGCCTAAAAGTCATTACAGATGTGGGTCATTAACATATCTGAACACAGACTGTGACAGAATTAAGTGCTTTCAATGTGGGGTGATTGGTCACACTGCAGCCCAATGTTCGGCTCCACCCATATGCAAGCTACGTGGAGATGATGAGCACACATTTCAGGACTACCAATGGGCGGCTCACAACTCTGAAGATAGTACAGATCAGGATTATTATTTGCAACAAGCAAAAAAACCTTTTGACAATCTGAGGAAGCTGACCCAGGACAGGCTTTTACTGCAAGATGGAGAGGCAGATGCAGGGGATGAAGCAAGGGGACACAGTTTAAAACAGAACACCCTCGGCCTCAGCAGCCACCTGCTGGGGTTCTGTCTAGATTACAGCCCCAGGGTGATACAGCTATAGTAATGGTACCACACTCAGAACAAGTTTCACAGACAGAGGCTATAGCAGCTAAGGGACAGATTGCTCCCTTACACAAGGAGGACTCCACTCCCCTTCCCTCACAGAGTGCTTCGCTTAGTATGGATTTAGCCGAGGCTGAGCCTCCCTCCCCTTTCCCAGAAGGAATCCCTGGTGGAGATGTTATACTGGTCACAGAGGAGCAATATCCACATGCTATGGAAGAAGAAGCTCCCAGGGACCCCCTCCCTTTGGCAGTACTACGAGATACTGGAACAGGCAAAGCATTATCTCTCCTGCCCCTTACGAACAGATCTCTGGCCTTCCAGATGTGGGATGATAGAGTAGAATCAGAAGACCCAGGGGATGCTTTGGCAGCTTCTCAACCTGAACAATCAGGAGATGGTACTGTGTTAGCAATTGCCCAAAATAAACTTCCATGAAAACTGAAAAGGGTCACGAAATCCAATATGAAACAACAGCAACCTCCCTGAGATCAAACTTCTAAGGCTTGCTAGCCTAAATGTGAATAGCATCAAATCACAGATGAAGCGAGCTACAACTTTTGCTGTTTTACAACAACTGTGTTTTGATATATTTTTTTTTACAGGATACACGTCTTCATACAGTGGTAAAGACTCATGTGGCCATGCAGGAGTGGCACTGGGGGTCTTCCTATTGGTCAATAGGTTTGAATGCATGCTGTGGGGTTGGATTTTGATTTAAAACCCCAAATGTGACAGTTTACAGAACTGTAGAAATTGAACCTGGTCGAGCATTTTTGTTAGATTTTCTAGTAAATGAGTTACAGTATAGACTGATTAACATATATGGGCCACAGACGAAGGCTAACAGGATTGAACTTCTGACAAAAGTTCAGCCATTTCACCACACTGGTAGACAGATATTTTTCGGGGGGGGGGGGACTTTAATATTAATTTTAAACAGCAAGATACTGACAGTAGGACGCATAAGGCTTACCTCGATAAATCCTTTTTACAAAAAAAATGCTGCTACAGGCTAGTTTACTGGATGCACACACCATTCCTGGGAAGGGAGAGGCTTCAACATTTTACGAGAGTGCAATATCTTCTTGCATTGATTTAATGTTTTAAAGAAGAAGTCATTACCAGTTATTTCTGCAGTAAATATGCCTATAGAAACTTCAGATCACACACTAATTAGGATTTTGGTAGCAACTGTACCACCTAGGGAGGTGGGAAGGGGCTTCTGGCAAATGAATACCGCTTTACTACTGGACCTAGGTATTAAACAGGGTTTGTCACAAATAATACAAGACAGGATTTCCACTTTCTGTCTTCTCAGTACTATGGGTCAGTGGTGGGAAGAGCTGAAACTTTGTTTGACCAGTTTCTTTCAGCAAATGGCTCTTATATATGCTAAAACTGCACACAGCAGATATTTGGAATTGAGGGGAGAGTTACAACTTTTAATTTCATGTCAAAATATACATCAAGTAAATTTAACAGAGGAAATAAATTCAATAAAAGGGGAGATGTCAAAATATCAATGTGACAGGCTAAAATCACTAGAAATGGGACAGGCTTTTGGGGTCCAAGGAAAGACAGAAAGTACTAACCCATTTTTAGACTGTAAACATAGAAGGGATAAGAAACATATGGTTAAGCTAATTTCACCACAGGGTGTCATATTCAGAGATAATGGTGGAATCATGGGTCAGTGGGAAGCTCACATTTTACAAACCTTTGGTGTACCTGCACCAGATTCACAGTTCACAGCACAGCAGTTGCAGGCAGCAAAGTTGCCACAATTGGGTCCCGCTAGAATTGCATCCTTAATGGCCCCTTTTGAAGCAGCTGAACTCAGGGTGGTGATTCAAGCGCTACTAAATGACATATCTCTTGGTTCAGATGGGTTGCCAGGGGAATTGCATTAAGTATTGTGGGAAATTATGCCACAGGAATTATTAGCACTGTATAATTCATTTATTGAGGAGGATTTTATACCCACTCAGATGTATGAGGGCCTCATGATCTTTTTATTTAAATCAGGGGTACAGTTGGATATCAATAATTGGCATCCAATCACATTATTGAAAATTGATTTTAAAATCTTTGCAAAATTATTGGGAAACAGGCTAGCGTCAGTCATGGGGGATCTGATCCTTTCCAATCAAATTAGTTCTATCCCAGGGAGAAGGATTACAGATGCATTGATATTAATAAGAGAACTGACTACATTGGAGAGAAGGGAACAAAATACAGAGCAGGCAGAGGGATTTGTTGTGAGTTTGGAACAGGCCAAGGCTTTTGACAGGATCTCGCATGACTTCTTGTGTCAGTGTCTGGGTGCGTAGTGGATTCCGGTTCAGTTTTTCCAGTGGCTCCAGATGTGCTATGCTATAACATATGTTAAACCATATGAAAATGATAGAGCAGGTGCCAGTTGTTGGATTGTGAGAGGAGTAAAGCAGGGCTGCCCCTTGAGCCCATTGCTGTACGTGTTTACTCTAGACCTAGTTGTGAGGATTCTCCAAAGATCTCCCCAGTTTACTGGGATTGGACAGGATACACTTCCTGTAGTAAATGTCATTGCTTTTGCTGATGACTTATGCCTAACATTAAAGGATGGGAAGTCTGTATAGAGGACATGCTGTCTATTACAGGCCTAAGTACAGTAATGGGAGCTAAACTCAATATAGGGAAAACTAAGTGTCTTAGTTTACTAGGGTTTCCACAGGTTCAGGAAGAGGTAGCAGGAATACAGGTTTCTACAGTAGCCTATAAAATATTGAGGTTTTTTTTTTGGGGGGGTATTGCTCAGTTTAATTGGGAACAAAAATTGATTGTGGGGAAAGAGAAAGTGACTCGCTGAAATTCTTGGAAAACCTCCAAAAAGAAATGGATATACATGATTAGAACCTTTTTGATTCCGGTATTTTTATTTCTCAGTTATATTTTTACCTTACCATAAAAGCTGGAAACAAGTGTTTTGGGGTGTTTCTTTTCTTGTTTTGGGGGAGTAGGCTAAATCCCATTAAATGTAATGTTTTATATAAAGAAGTTAAGGACGGGGGAGTACATATGCCTAATCTGATTTTATTTTTGCTTTACAACCTTTTTACATACTAATATAGTTACAATTATGAAGAGAAGTAAACAGCTTTGGATTAAATGGAGTACAGTAGCATGACAAGGTATTTTGGCAGAATGGAAGGGAGCAGCTTTCCAACATAAAAATGAAAGAGTTCCAAGGTTAGCATACATGTGGGAGGGAGTGTTTGATAATATCAAAAAATGGAAAATTGATTTTCGTACTGTTTTTAACTTCCTGAGGAAAATGCTGTATACAGATGTATTGTAAGAATGTTGTATAGAACACCCTTTTTCTTGTTTTTTTACAAAGGCACATCAAGACTGTATTTCTACATATATAATGGATACCAGCGTAAGCCCCTGTTCACTGGGGTTACTAGAATCCCATTAGAGGAAGGCAGGGAAGGCAGCTAGCGATTATCCATTAAATGGATTCTCATTCTGTCCCTCTCTGTTGTTAGCCTCAGCTGAGAGCTGGAGAGATGTCACCATAGATCTCTTGCAGAGCGTAAGCCACACAGCAGCTGTTGTGAGTGGGTAGCTTTAGAATTCTGAAGTTAGTCTGTAGTTGGAGAGAGTTTGAGCTGGAGGGAGGTCCAGCAGCAGCAGCTCAGAGTGTGAGCTGCAGTGTACCAGTTTTCTTATCCTAGTGGAGGACAGCCTTTCCAGCTTTAGGGAAGTGGTGGAAACCATCTCCAGGGAATCCTGTTCTTTATCCCAGAGTGGGATGAAGGGGACTGCTAAGGGCAATCCGCTGATCCAACCCAGAACTTTCCCTCAGTGAAGTCTGAATACTATATTTTTGTCTTCTTTTTGTCTTTTCTGCTAGTATTGCAATAGCAATTTTCTGATAATTTGGGTAGTATTCAGTAGTAGTTAAGTAGTCTGTCCACGAGCCAAAAAATTTAAATGAACTATCTATTTGAAGACTAGCTTAGTAATAAGTAAGTATACGGTTAGTAGCTAGGTAGTTTTATATGCAAATTTATGCAAATTAAGGCAATGCTGTGAAGATTAGATGATTACTTAAATGATTACTTTTGAATTGTGTAACAATAGCAATGAAGACTAATGAAGATTAGTTGAATACTTCTTAATAGTGGTAAAGTAGTAGTACTGTAGTACTCAATTAGTATTTACAGTATACAGTGTCATATATGTAATTTACGCAGCATAGGCCGTGTGCTGTGCTCCAACTGTGCTTGCAGCTAACCCAGCTGCAGGTGTTGCTCACAGAGATTGGTTTTGAGCAGCAGCATGCACATGGCCTGTATACAGTGCCAGTACCTGGGGGCAGACTAGCTAGCTGGCACTATGTACAGGCCATATGCATGCTGGTCCTTACTCAAAACCCATCCCCATGAGCTGCACCTACAGATGGGCTAGCTGGCAAGCACAGCTGCTGTACTGCATACAGCCTATATGCCTGCAGGCCATTCTGCTGAATGTGCACCTCAAAGCATAGGATGTATCATTGCTTGAGGGTATCCCACTCCTGTTATCCCCACCACTTCACAAGTATAAAAGAAACAAATTTAAAGTGTGCATGTTGAAAATTTGCTAATAAAAGTACCTAAAATAACTGCATTACGGGCATGCAGTTTCTATACATGCTCGTGACGTCACCAATTTCCCATATTTTCACTCCAGATTTTCACCATTGTCATTTTTGTACACCTCCTTATGAACAGTGCAGCTGTCATTTTTCACATCCTCCACAAAATGTGTTTTTGCATGTGTCACACAATGGCACGGTCGCTGTGGGAAATCAATGTTCAGGCCAGATTAACAAAATCACAGTGACACTGTTCATGACCAAAGTTCCCAAAATGCCTATGTTGAAAATTTGGTTAAAAAAATCCTCAAAATAATTGTGTTACGGGCATGTGCTCCACAGTTTCTATGCAAGCTTGTCATGTTACCAATTTGGCATACTTTCACTCCAGATTTTCAACAATGCCATTTTTTTAGACCACCTCATGCACAGTGCAGCTGTCATTTTTCACATCCTGTCTGAAATGTGTTTTGCACCTGTGGCTCCAAAATGCACACTCACGGTACAAAATTACCTTACGACAAACAAACTCATAGTGCTACTGTTCATGAGGTGGGGTCACAAACAGCCCATGTCGACAGTTAGGAGTGAAAACACCAACAAATGCCCTGGACATTGGGGTTTCCACCCATAATGCCCCACCCTGTACAGACAGACAGGTGTCAGGGGTGTGACTTGGCATTGTCGACTGTAATGCTCACCCCATTCCACCCCCACCCTGCAGCCACATAGGCGTTAAGGTGTGCTTTGGACTCTTCGATCACAATGTTCACCCCATTCTTCTACACTGCACCCATGTCAGTATATTTCCTTATGGAATGGGGTGAGCATAAGGCCCAAGGAACCCAAGACACATTGTGGCACTTGTCGGTCTCTGTGGGGTAGGGTTGGGTGAAATGGCATGTGTGTTATGGCCAATGACCCAAAGGCACACCCCAATTCCTGTCACTTTCTGCATGGTGGAGCTGGGGACGGTGTCACTTCACTACTTCACTGTCAGTGCTATTATGCATCTCTCTAACACCTGCTCTACCAATGCCAGTGCCAGCAAGCCAACATTCGGCATTGGCAAATTCTTGTTTCTATACCTTCCTGTAAATCTACCCTGTTACATAGCTGTGTATCATCCACAAACAGGCTAACCCTCCCTTCTAGACCCTCTGCAACATCGCTTATGAAGACACTGAAGAGCACTGGTTCCAGCACTGATCCCTGGGGTATGCCACTTGTTACCGGTCCCTTCTGTGAGCTAACCCCATTTACCTCCACTCTTTGTCTTCTGTTACTCAAACACTTTCTAATCTATGTGACCACCTCTGTCCCCACCCCCAGATTTGCTAGCTTGCCAGAGGAGGGTACCAAAATGGTGCAGGGTCTGCTCCAGAAGACATACGAAGAGAGATTAAAGGAGCTTAATATGTATACCCTTGGGGAAAGAAGGGAGAGGGGGGGCATGATAGAAACATTCAAGTACCTCAAGGGAATCAACAAAGTCCAAGAGGGTAGTATCTTTCAGAAAAAGAGATGTGAGAACAAGGGGGCACAGTTTGAAGATAGAGGGGGGATGGCTCAGAGGTAATGTGAAGAAGTATTTTTTCATGGAGAGGGTTGTGCATGCATGGAACAGCCTTCCTGAGGAGGTTATGGAGCCAAGAACAGGAGGGAAATTCAAGAATGCATGGGACAGACATAAGGCAGTCCTAGTGGGGGGTAGGAGGAAGTAGGCTGTTGATTAACTAGGATCTGCAGCTTATCCGTTAGGTAGGAAAATGGGCAGTCTAGGTGGGCCAAGCGGTCCTTATCTGCAGTCGAATTATATGTTTCTATGTTGTGAATTAGTCTCCTGTGTGGAAATGTGTTGAAGGCCTTCCTGAAGTCTAGATAGGTCACATCTACTTCTCTGCCCTGGTCCATTTCCTTTGCCACCCACTCAAAGAAATCAAGTTGGTCTGGAATGACCTCCTTGCCTTGGGTCCAGCAGCTCCCTTGTCTCTAGGTAATCCACCAATCTTTTCTTAAGTAGGGTTTCTATCATTTTACATATTATCAAAGTCAAACTGACTGGGCAGTAATTTCCTGCCTCCTACTTGCTACCATTTTTTTACAGGGTTACCACTTGTGCCCTCCTCCAGAACCATGCCTGTCCAGAACTATGACTGTTTCTAGTAATCCACTGAACAGCTTAGCCAGAGGTTTAGCCATTTCCCTCTAGAGCTCCTTTAGGATCCTCTGGAGTATCCCATCAGGCCCCATAGCTTTATCCACCCTAAGTAGTACATCTCATTTTGCTACAACCCTCTCCATGAAATAGTGTCACCTAATTTCCCTCCTAAATCTTCCACCTCTATTCTTAGCCCATCCCCCCTGGTGTCCCTCCTTAGCTTAAAGACCCCATCTGCCCCATCCTTATTGATTCTCCTCAGATACTAGAATTTCTCTATCATGTCCCCCCTGTCCCTTCTATCCTTCAGTGTGTACATATTCAGGTCTCCCAGCCTGCTCTCATAGTCTCTCCCCTCCATCCCACATATCTTCATTGTCCTCCTCTGCACCCCCTTCAGTAGCCTAATACCACACTTCAGGTATGGCTTCCTAAACTACATACAAAACTCCAAGTGCAGCCTTACCAGCGACCTGTAGATGGGCAAGATCACCTCTCTTCACCTGGACAAAAACACCCTTGCTATACATCCCAGCATTTTGTTTGCTTTTGCAGCCACTCTCCTGCACTGGGAAGTGTTGTTCATTGTCCTTGTTAAGATTGCCCCTAGGTCCTGCTCCTCCTCAGTTATCCCCAGCTTAACCCCTCTAAGCCAGTATTCTCTCTTTGGGTTCTTTGCCCTGAAGTGCATAACCTTACACTTCTTTGCATTGAACTGCAGCTGCTATCTCTCGGACCACTCCTCTAGCTTGCTTAGGTTCCCTCTGCAGCTGCTTCCATCTCTCCTCTCCATCCACCACTGCTCCCATTTTGGTGTCATGTGCAAACAGGCTTACTTTGCTCACCACCCCATGCACAATGTCTGATATGAAGAGCCGAAATAATACTGGTCCCAGCCCAGAGCCCTGTGGCACCACGTTTGTCGCCAGCTTTGGAGTTGAGAGCTCCCCTCCCACCACAATCCGTTGCAGCCTCCCACCCAGCTAGCTTGTAATCCAGTTCATCTTTTTTTCCCCTACCCCTACAGAAGTTAGCTTCACCCCAAGCCACCCATAAGGCACCAAATTGAAGGCCTTGCTGAAGTCCAAGTAAAGAACATCCACTGCATGACCCTTATCCAGCTCACCTGTCACCTAGTCATAATATTGTATCAGGTTGGTTTGACAAGACTTCCCCGAAATGAACCCATGCTGCCTCACATCCTGGAGACCATTGTCCTCCAGGTATGTCCTCCAGGTATGACACAAGTCTTTCCTTTTGTATCATTTCCATGAGTTTGCAAACTATGGAGGTGAGACTTACCGGGCGACAATCACCCGGTTCATCCCTTGGTCCGCTCTTGTGTAATGGCACTATATGTGTCATCGTCCAGTCTAGTGGAACACATCCCAACTCCAGTGAGGTGCTGTACAGATCCATTAGTGGCTCTGACAACTTCTCCACCATCTCTCAGCACCCTGGGGTGCATACCATCCGGCCCTGGTGCCTTGTCTACCCTCAGTCCCTCTAGGACTCCACCTCCCTCAATTCTTCAATTTGTCGCCTCCTCTTCTCCCCCATCCCCACCCTCCGAGATCATGGTGGTAGCGCTCCCCCCCTCCGTCCGTCAACACTGAACAAAAGTATTCATTCAGTGATTCAGCCTTTTCCTCGCCCTTTTCTCTCCACTCCCCACCATTTTTTATCCTCACTATTGTCTCCTTGCACTTGCTTTTCTCCCTGATGTATCTGAAAAAGTCTCCCCGCCCACCGTTAATTCTCTGCACTAATCTCAGCTCACTCTAGGCCTTGGCTTCTCTCACTTTTCTGGTCACCTCCCTGGACCATCTTGCATACTCCTTCCTGTCCCCTTTCTTCCCCGTCCTCCTATACCTCTGGTGTGCCTCTCATTTTGCTCTCACCACCTCCACTACCTCGCTGTTCAACCAGCATGGTTTCCTTGTTCTGCTCTTCTTACTCTGTGTCTTGGTGCAGACTTCCATTGCCTCTGTAATCCCCCATTTAATAATATCTCATTTCTGCTCCATGTCTATCTCCTACCTTATGCCCTCCAGTTTCCCTTTCAGTACTACCCGCATCCTCATAAAGTCCGCCCCCTGAAGTTTACCACCCAGGTTACTGATTTCTCTGGCTCCACGCACATCATGATGTTAAACCACACCTGTTGGTGATCGCTGTCGGCTACTGGGTCCTCCACCCTTATTTTCCATACTGCCTCCTCATTAGTTAATACCAGATCTAAAGTGTTCTTTAGCCTAGTAGGTATACTGACCAACTGCATCAGGAGACCCTCCTGGATCACATCCAGGAGCACTTGCTCCCTACCACTGGAGGTGACCGAAATGCTCCAGTCAACCCCTGGCAAGTTGAAATCCCCCACAATGATCATCTTCCTTTTTCTACATAGCTTTCTGATTTATCCTGCTAATTTCTGGTCAAGCTCTTCAGACTGGGGCAGCAGCTTGTATATCACCCCAATCCCAAGTTTTCTACCCCTTGAGTCTAGGAGCTGCAGCCAGATTGACTCTGTTCTCCTTTCTTCCCCCTTGCCCATTGTACATTTGATCCTATCTCTCACATAAACTGCCACCTCACCACCCTCCCCTCCTTATGGTCCTTCCTGTATAATTTGTACACTGGGATTGCCAGATTCCAGTCCCGGTGCTCACTTGCCCACATTTTCATGATAGCTGCAATAACCACCCTCCACACTGCCAAGAGTGCCTGTAGCTCAGCTGATTTGTGGCCTAAGCTTCTCACATTCAGTAAGACTACCCTCCATCTTGCCCCTTTCCCTTCATCGCCCTCCATCTCTTCTCTTCTCTTCTACTCCCTCCCTCCCTTTTCGGCTGCCCCGAGTCCTTCCCTGCTACAGTAGCTTGAAGGGGTAGGCTGTGTCTCCACTCTATCGGATCTCTGCCTACCTTCTGTTCACTTGCCACCCTCTCAGTTTAAATCCACCTTTGCCACAATATACCTCTCCAGTCTTTGCTTTAATACCTCCTTCCCTACCTCACTCAGGTGCAGTCTATCTCTTGCAAACAGACTGTTATTATCCCAGGTACTACCCCAGCCACCCACGACACCATACCCATTAGTTTGACACCATTCCACCAACCATGCATTCAACTCCCTAATCCTCTCCTTTCTCACTGTGCTTGTGCAGGGTATTGGGAGCACCTCTGACAAGGCCACAGACTCCCCAGTCTCCTCACACAACTTTCCCACTTCCTCAAACCTCTCCCTTGTTACCTCAGCCATTTCTCCCACTAGGTCATTTGTCCCCACATGTACTACAATGTGTGGTTTCCTCCTGCCCCTCCTTGTGCACTTCAGGCTTGCCTGTCCTGCCTTGTTTGCCTTTAATCCCAGTATGGACTCCACCCATATCTGACTGTACCTCTCCCCTTTGCTGCCCCATCTGATTCCCTTGAGTATGGAGTCCCCCAACACCAGTACACCTCCTCCTCTTTCCTTGTGCCCATCACCACCCCACCCAGGTTCTCAGTCCCAGGGCCACTCAAGAAGGTACTTTTACCATTTGCCCCAATGTCTTCCCCCGCCCCTCTCAATTGAGACCCTTCCCCCTCCTCCTCCAGTTTGACTGCCAATCTCCCTCTCCCTCTTCTCCAAGTATTATCCCTCCCCCTACCACACCATGTTCAATCTCTCCACTAGCAATGTCCCTCTCCCCTCCTCTTTGTGAGTACTTTCCCTTGTGCAATCTCCTCCTGCGTCCTCTTCCCCATGTGTCGGTGGTACAGCAAACATATTCCCTACTCTCTTTGCCTTACTATTTGTTGTCTCTTCCTTCCTACCAACTGCTGCTTCTCTTTTGTTAGGCCCTACTAGAGCCCACCCTTCATCAACTGGCTTCTTGTCTAGTTTGCCCCCCTCCCTTGACCCACTGTTCCTTCTCTGTGGTGCCCCCTGATACTCTCAGATGTCAGCCCTTCTACCAGTACAACCTTCCCCACACCCCTCAACCTCCCAAGCTACCTGCCAAGCCACTGAACCTCTTCCTTGAGCCTCCTTAGCCTGTGGCATATTGGGCACCCTCCCAGCCTCCACAGTATGTTCATCCACACTGCTGCCCCACAACCACTGCACCCCACAATCTTACCCATGGTTCACACTACCTATACAGGACAGTGGAATGCAGTCTCTCTACACTGTCTGCAGTTCTTTACAAACCCACCAATAGCATTCCCAAGTCTCACAAACACATACAGTCCAGTGTGTGTCCAGTCCTGTTAACAATGTGTGTATGCAGATGTCAGTTAGTGTATTTACTTACTTGGTTTACTTACTTGGTAATAAGGGACAAAATAAGGCCATATCCCATTGAGATTGTCCCCCACCACTATGGTGGAAAAATTAAACCTCAATACTACTTAACTCTAACCAGAGGTCCAAAGCTTTTTTAAAGGATTGGATCGAACTACTGTCTACCAAATATTGTGGTAAAATATTCCATAATCTTGGAGTTCTTATTGTAAAATAGTTTTTTCTATTGTTAGTTTTTGTTTTGGCCACCTCAATCTGTTTGTTATGTAGTTTAGGGGAACTCAATCTATTGGAGAATTTTAAACCACATTGACACATTAAGTCCTGAGAGTTTGAGATCTTATATAATAATAACAGATCACCTCTAATACGTCTAATTTGTAATGAATGTAATCCAGTTTCATTCAGTCGAATATGATATTCACAATTTGCAAGTCGAGGTACTAATTTAGTTGCCCTCCTTTGTATCCTCTCAATTCTAGAAATATCGTGTCTGAGATATTTGTTCCAAAACGGAGACCCATAATCAGAATGGGGCCTAACATAGGTCCTAAAAAGAGGGATAATGAATTCCTGAGTCCTAGAGACAAATGTTGTTTTAATTCTGGTCAAAAGTGAATTTGATGTTTTGGCTACCTTAGTACACTGAGCTATGGAGGTAAGCTTATCGTTTATGATAACACCCAAATCCCTCTCAGTTGTTGAAACTTTAAGGAGTGAGTTATATAAATAATAACTCTGTCTTGGGTTATTTTTGCCATAGCGTAACACAGTGCATTTATCGGGATTTAACATCATCCCATTATTAGTTGCCCATTCTTCTATAGCTTTTAAGTTGTTACTAAGCTTAGTTCTACTAGAGACAGTGGATACAGCACCCCCTAATTTAGTATCGTCAGCAAACTTCAATAAAAGACTGTCAGTACTGACTTTCATATCACTAATATAAAGGTTAAACAAAGTAGGTCCAAGGACCGAACCCTGCGGGACCCCACTGGTCACACAGCCCACATTAAAAAGAATACCATTTACCCTAACTTGTTGCTGTCTGTTGGCCAACCAGCAGGAGACCCATCTGACCAGAATCTGGGAAATACCCAAGTTCAGCAGTATGTCAATAAGTTTACCATGGGGGACTTCATTAAAAGCCCTACTGTAATCAAGAAGGATGACATCCATAGGCTCCCCCCACCAAGTCACTCGCTCACATAATTATAGAAAACTATCAAATTAGTAGTGCAAGAGTACCCAGACCTAAAACCATGTTGTGAATGATCAGTTAGGTTCTTACTAATTACTTCTTGTTCTAAGAATTTTTTATGATTGTTTCCATTAGTTTGCTAATTACAGATGTTAGACTTATAGGACGATAATTTTCAGGGTTAGAACAATCACCTTTTTAAATATATGTACAACTGTGGCCATGGCCCAGTCATGTGGAATACATCCTTCTTGAAGGGATTTATTAAAAATCATAGTTAAAGGCTTAGCTAAAACTTCAGATGTCTCGAGTAAAAACCTAGGATTTAAATCATCAGGTCCTGGGCTTAAACTTTTTTTTAAGGATTGTAAAGTTTCAAGCGTATCAGTAATAGATATATTGTAACCCATAGAAATACTAACTAGATAAGATTTAAGTATGGGATCATCTTTTATTGAAAAGACAGAGCAGAACTGCTTATTGAAAGCATCTGCAATTTCTTTATCCATGGTTTTTAAAAAGTTATTTACTTTTATAGGACCCATATATCTATTGTTATCTTTTTTACTATTAAGATAGGAGTAGAAGGATTTATTATTATCTTTGCTATGTGCCAAGCAAAACTCCAGTTTCTTTTTAGATTGTAGAATAGCTTGTTTTAACTGTTATAACACTGCTTTATATCTAAGTACTAGATGAACTCTATTGGTACCTTCGCTCTTTTTTAGTAATAAAAACAATCTTTGTCTTTTATTAATTAATTGTTTTATGGTCTTATTTAGCCATGATGGAATTTTCCCCTTCTTGTTATGTTTCTTCTTATTTGGTACATATAGTTCCTCTAGATCGTAGATAGTTGTTTTCAGAAAATTCCATGCTTCCTCAACAGATAAGGGGGATAATAATTCTTCCCAACATAGATTACTTAATAGATCATTAATAATATGGAAATTTGATTTATCATAATTTTTCAACAGTCCATAATCTAATTTTGGTAGTGAATTAGTAATTAATGTAAATGAAATAGAATAATGATCAATAGTGCCCAAAGGGTCCCCAGTACAGATATTAGATATATTATTTCCAGTATTAGATAATACTAGGTCCAATAAATTATCACCCTGAGTTGGCTCCATAACATGTTGTTCCAGACCTAGATCCACAGTTAGGGAAATCAATTATTTTTCATCATGTGTTTTCCTAGACAAAGCAGTCCAATTTATACCTGGCATATTAAAGTCTCCTAAAACTAAGATATTGTCTTTATTGGCCATATTTGATATTTCATCAAGTAGTTTGGAAGAGTATTCTGCATTTGCAGAAAGGGGTCTATAACACTTACCAACCCTTAATTGTGGTTGTCCCTTTACCTGGATGTTTGCCCATATGGTTTCTAGACCATTGGACTGGGGTAACTGGTAGGAGGTTATATCCTCTCTAACATATAAGCAGACCCCCCCCCAATATGTCCTAGACGATCTCTATGGTATAGTTTGTAACCAGGAAGACACTTATTCCATACAGAGTTGGAGTCCTACCATGTTTCGGTTATGGATATAAGTCCATAATCATCCCTTAAACATTTGGTTTCAAGTTCAGCCAGTTTAGCTTGATTCAGTCATCTGGCATTCGGAGAAAGTACTTTACAATCAGATTTCTTACTGTCAAGATTTTTGAGAGACCCTGAAAAGGTCCGGTTCTCCCCCCAAGCATCTAGTTTAAAAGCTTGTTAATGGCTGAAACTACACTTTTGTCTAGTAGAGAGCTACCCCTTCTGCTGAGGTGCAACCTGTCCCAGCAGAACAATGGTGCTCTTTGATAAAATTGCTCCCAATGTGTAAGGCATAATATTCCCTGATTGAGACACTATCTCCTAAGCCAATCATTAAAGGCTTTAATTTTATTGGTTATAAGTTTAGTAGCCCTTGGGACAGGAAGTATTTCAGAAAAACAAACAAGACTATCTTTTTCTGCCAATATATTATTAAGTGCTATAATGTCCTGTTTGAGTTCATCCAGGCTAGCTCTGTTTATATCGTTAGTGCCAGCATGTATAATAAACATTGGATTAACACCAGCCCCCTTAAGTACTTCTTTGACCACCGATGTAACATTGTAAATTCTTGCCCCTCTTAAACTGGAGCATGTCTGATTTAGTTTGTCCACATTACACACTAAATGGTCAATATGTTTAATAGTAGAGTCCCCAATGACAAAAAATTGTTTATCATTATGTAGAGTAGGGTCTATAGCTTGGGAGGTTAATTTATCCTCCTTTGAGCAAACTAGAGTACCCCCCAAATTTGACTGGGCAATTTCGAATTTAGCAGTTACCTTTTTTTCTTTCAAACCAGGACAAATTGCAGATTTTTCCCCTGGTGTAGTGGGTAGTTTTATATCCTGGGAAGGTTCAGTATTCTCAACAGAAAGGATATTGTAACTATTTGATAGAGGAATTAAGGGAGCACTGTGAAACATTTGGCCTCCCCTGCATTTTGTTTTGTGCTTAGTGACTATAGCCCAATTATCTGGCTCATCAGGTGGAAGAGGGGTAGGGTTATCGATGTCATCATTAGAATCTTCAGGAGTCACAGAGGGGTATTTTGGTATCTCTGGAGATGTAATCTGGCTTAACATTAAATCTATGTAATCTTCTAGGACCTCAATCTCTGGGCTAACTGCCCTAGCTGATTGTAAATGAACAATTTTAGCTTCTAGTGTGTGTAGCAACAAGCATCTATGACAGACAAAATCAGCAACCTGTGGGCCCCTACCAAACATCTCACACAAAGAGCAAAAATTATTTGGTTCCTCCAATGCTATATACTTAATAGCGAATGATACAATAACTTACAACTGACTTACAAATTTCAAAAGAAAGACCCCTTTTGTCCCTGCAGTCCCAGTGGACACAGCAGACATGCGCAGACACACGTGCATCTGAGCGTGGCTACATGCGCGCTCATCTGCTCGCCGCCAGGCGGTCTTATATAGTGTCAGGGAACCCGGAAGTAGCGAGGGAGTCACACTCCGAGGCAATTCCAGCAGTAAAATCAAATACAGCCTTAATACAATGGCTGTTATATCTGGATGCAAGCCCTGAAAATGAGCTCAGCACTCCCCGGTGGCAATGTGTAGTTCAACTAATCATAGAACTATTCACCCTCTACCTGCTCACTAGAACAGGGCTCACTAAGCAGTCCTACACATCAAAGGTACATATAATGAAAGTTTCATTTAGGTTTTGCACATAAACAGTTCCCTGGAGATAGGGCAAGCCTAGCAGCTACCAGTATAAAGGATGTAATGCGGTTAGGGGTGGGTGGGGGAGGTTGGGTCCTTACTGAGTACTAGAGACAGACAATCAGCTACCCCAGCAGACACTCAGCTGCATCAGCAAAATCCCCTAAACAGGTACCTTTCCAACTTAAGTTACAAACCCCCCCGTACCACATTGTCAATGTCTTTCTCCTCTACCCTGCTTCCCTCTGCCCCAAGTCTCACAATCCCTCCCCTGTCTTCCTTCTCTCGCTATTATAACCAAAGAACGCTTTCCTTCCTTCCTTCACTGATTTAGCTAGCTTTTCTTTGGTTTCAGCCTTTGCTGTCCTTACTGCCTTGTTATCCTCCTTTCATTTTTCAGAGTATGCTTGCCTGTCCTCCTTGCTCTGTGTTGCCTTGTACCTCAGAAATGCCATCTTTTGTCCTCTTACTAGCTCTGCTACTCCCCTTGAGAATCACAGTGGTTTCCTCTTTCTTTTGCTCTTGCTGCAGGGCCTGGTGCAATGGTTTGCTACCAGGTGCAGGGCTTCCCTCATCTTATCCCACTGTTCCACTACTCACCTTATGTCATCGTATCTCTGCATAGCCATCCTGAAATCCAGGAGACAGAGACAGAGAGAGAGATATATATTTGAAATTTGTTTGCTCAAAGTAGACTTTACAACAAAGAAACATGACCAATGTGTGCCTTAATTTCTCAGAAACTAGAAAGTATGGAAGAAGACTAGGTGGTACTATATACGAAATCTGTCAGCAGAAACAGGCCTTATGGTTTATTAAGTTAGTCTGCTCAAATGCACAGCTAGCACTCTTATATTGCAGCTGCTCCACCCTTCTCTCCCCATCACACCCCTATTACCATTACAAGAATCTGTAAATATAACAACAACCATTACGTGGGTGGATAGTGGCCCCCACCACCCCACCTCCAATCCCTGCCAAAGGTATCAGCTCCCCCTGCTACAGGCAACCCAGGCCAACCTACCTCACCTCCAGCTCCCATAGCCCTGCCCCAGGACAACACAAGCTTCCCCCTGCCTTAGCACCAGGCTACCCTGGCCCACCTTGGTGCTCTGCATTCCAATGGACCATCATCTGGAGCACACCACCTCCCCTTGTCCCAGGCCTACCTGTCCTCTTCAGGCTTGCATGGTCATGCCAAATTCCAGCACCAATCTCTCCTGGCCCATGCTGTCCTCTTGGGTCACCCCAGTTCCCTTGGTCCTGCCTGTGGACCACCCCAGCTCCTCTGTTATGCCTGAGCCACCACCCTTCCTCTCTCAGTCCTAGCCCACCCATTGGCCCCCACCTATCCCAGCTCCACCTTGCACTATCCCTAGGATGTCCTGGTTGGCCCCCAGTTCCCATAGCCCTTCCCCTAGACCACTGCATTCCACCTTGCACTAGCCACCATCTGCCCTGGTTCTATCCATAGTCCACCTCTGCTCCCTCTGCCTCAGACTTCCCTGGTCTACTTTGCTCCCTAGCTCCCATAGCCCTGCACCAGGACAACCCCAGGTCTGGGCTGCTCTAGCCCACACCTGATCTGTTCCCATGGCCATATCCCTCAACTACTCCATACCTCCCTGCCTTGGACTAATGTGGCTCACTAGCTCCCATGGCCATGCCTCTGTTCCACTGCAGCTTCCCCCCTCCCACCCCCAGCAAGGCTCTGCAATCCCTCCCCTGGGAGGAGAGCAGTCCTTTGGATGTTTGAGCCTCCTCAACCCTCAATTACCCTCCAACAAACAAGGTTTGTCACCGCCAGAATGCTACCACTGTAATGAGGAGGGGGGCAGGAGGCAGAGCGGTATGTATGTAATGATACCCAACAGGGTGGGCATTATTGGGATATAACAGACCACCCAGGGGCTTAATGAGGCCCAACACCACAGGCAGAGAACCTTATAGCCCCTGAAAGGTCCATTGTATCCCATAACCCCCACTCTGGAGGGTATTATTACACTTAGAAAATGGACATTTGTGTAAATTTTAAGTAATCAAATAATAGAGGAGCTGCCTCTGAAAACTCAAAAAGTGTGAACAGTTTTTTTCTGTAAAGTAGTCCCTATGTTTGTGTGCTGTTCCATTTACTGTTGCTCCCCCACCCTGGTAACTGAGTCATTCTGTCTAGTGTCCACCTCCAGCAGTAAAACAAGAGCATGAGTGTTGAATCGTGAGCTGTGTGTCTATCTGTTTGTACTAAGTTCCAAAGAAGAAAAAAACAAGTTCATTTACTTCTGTGGTGATCTTGCGTGGCTTCTTTTTGTGTGGAACTGGACAGGCACATGAGTGTTCGTGACTTAGAAGGACGGTTGGGAACATTACTTGGATGAAGATTGAGGGAGCCGGCTGCATTACAGGAAAATAAACTGTAAAGAGAAACAATGTGTTTTATTAATTGAGGGGTGTACAAGGTTAATTTATTGTAGCGCTGTGCTGGCAATAAAAATGTAATGCAAGAGGAACTGGAAGGAAGGTCAGGTGCTTTCACTTTCAGGGTAAGCATACAAATCAGGATGTGTTCTTTTTTTCTGTGAGGAGTCATGGAGGACCAGAAGCAATATTGTACTGGGAGTTAATGACATTTTTGTAGAGAGTGGTGTGGTGGTGGGGAGCTGGTGAGTCAGTAAGCAAAGCAAAACAATGGCAGCTGCTCAGTGTGACAATTAGGGTTGCCCAATAATATCATAAGTAATGGGGCACCCCGAATTGGGACTTGTTTTTTTATCGGGTGTTGTTAAAAAATAACAACACCTGTGGCAGGGAGCCTTAGCCAGTCAGCATGCAGGTTTTATGAGACCCATTTTCTAAATGCCATTCATGAAATGCAGAAATTAATCTTTCCTAACATTATCAATGAGACTTGTCACTGTAGGCACTCCCTCTCACTCTGTGCTTTCCTGCTGTATTGTGCAGCTGACAGATAAAGCAGAAGTCCATGCTCTGGGTTGTGGGGAGGGGGTTTGCAATTGGGCCATCCTGAATATCAGTAAAAAACCAGCTTCTGCAGTGGTTTCTAAACCATGTAATTCACCTTTTAGAATGCTCAGAAAAATAATTCACCATTTAGAACATTAATTATTTCTCTGAACAGCTGCACAGTCACACTTATGTTCCAGCAAACCAGACACAGGACCTGGAGCACAATCTGATTAGGACAGGAAAACCCCTTCACAAGCACCAATTTCAAAATAGCACCCAGTAAAAAAAACAGTACCGGGTGCTGTTTTAAACTCAGCACTTATGATGGGGTTTGCCTGTCACTTGTATATTTTGGAACCCCCCCCTGCTAATATCATTATATATAATGGACCCACCTCATTGCAGAATACTCTTGTAACATAGAAACATAGAAACATAGAAGTTGACGGCAGATAAGGACCGCAAGGCCCATCCAGTCTGCCCATTTCTTTTTCTACCTTATAAATGTGCCATCGGCCTTTGCTCTGTCAGTGGCCTATCTATTCATAGTCATTTGTATTGCTCCCTTATGCCTATCCCATGCCTGTTTGAAGCCCTGCACTGTATTCATAGCCACCACTTCTTGTGGTAAGCCATTCCATGCATCCACCACCCTTTCCGTGAAAAGAATTTCCTCACATTCCCCTTAATCGGCCTCCCTCTAATCTCATGCTGTGTCCTCTTGTCCTGCTATTTTCTTATATTTAAACATGTTAGACTCTTTCACCTTGTTTATGCCCTTAAGGTGTTTGAATGCCTCGATCATATCACCTCTCTCCCTCCTTTGCTCAAGGGTATACATATTGAGCTCCGTTAATCTGTCCTCATATGTCTTCTGATGCAGTCCCTGCACCATTTTGGTTGCCCTTCTCTGGACTGCCTCAATTTGGTTAATGTGCTTGTGAAGGTGTGGCCTCCAATACTGCACGCAGTACTCCAGATGGGGCCTAACCAGTGTCTTGTACAGAGGGATTATTACCTCCCTCTTACGACTTGTGATACCCCTACTAATACACCCTAACACCCCCTAGCCTTACCTACTGCTTTAGAGGTCTGCTTGGATGATTTAGGTCATCAGTGATGATGATGCCCAAGTCTCTTTCTTCCTTTGTGACTGCTAGCAACTCCCTCCCAGCCTATAGGTGGCTTCAGGGTTTCTCTTCCCTATGTGCATGATTTTGCACTTCTTTGCATTAAATCCCAGTTGCCACTCTTCTGACCATTCTGCTAGTTTATCCAGATCTCTTCTCATTCTGCCCACCCATCTGGATCATCTACTCTGTTGCAGATCTTGGTGTCATCTGCAAACAGACAAGCCTTACCCTCTAGTCCATCTGCAAGGTCACTAATGAAGATGTTGAAGAGGACTGGCCCCAGGACTGATCCCTGAGGTACCCACTTGTGACTTGCATCTCTTCTGACTGTATACCATTTACCACCACTCTCTGTTTCTGCCCGTCAACCAGTTTGCCACCCAGTTGACCAACTTCTGACCACCCGAGCCTACCCAGCTTATTTATCAATCTTCTATGTGGAACAGTGTCAAAAGCTTTGCTGAAGTCAAGGTAAGCGACATCAACTGCTCCCCTTGGTCCACCACTCTGGTTACCCAGTCAAAGAAATCTATGGGATTAGTTTGACAGGACCTTCCTTTGTAAACCCATGCTGTCTTGGATCCTTTGCCCTATGGATTCCAGGTGTTGCACTATCCTTTCCTTAAGGAGTGCCTCCATAATCTTGCCCACTACTGAGGTAAGACTGACCAGTCTGTAGTTCCCGCCTCCTCCTGCTACCACTCTTGTGGAGCCGGGATCACATGAGCCCTTCTCCAGTCTTCTGGGACCTCTCCTGTGCTCAGAGACTCACTAAACAATTCTGCTAATGGCTCTGCTAGTTCCTCCTTTAGCTCCTTAAGTACCCTGGGATGTATGCCATCAGGTCCCATTGCCTTATCCACCCTGAGCTTAGCAAGCTCTTGTAGGACCCTTTCTTTTGTGAAGGGTAGTGCTCACCTCCCTCCCCCCTGTGTCCATGATGCTGAGCTGTGGGCCCTGCCCTACCTTCTCTTCAGTAAATACTGAGCAAAAGTATCTATTTAGGATAGATGCCTTTACAGGGTCCTCCTCCTCACATGCTCCCTTTTCTCCATTAAGCTTAGCAATACCCCCTCTGGACTTTCTCCTTTCACTAATGTATCTATAGAAAGTCTTGTCACCTTCTTTTCCTGTTCGTGCTAGTGTTTCCTCAGTTTGGGACTTTGCCTGCCTTACTGCCTTACCTGCTTCCCTTACGGCAGTTTGGTATGCCTCCCTATCTTCATCACGCTGTGTTCCCTTATATTTTCTGAAGGCCAGCCTTTTGGCTCTGACCTTTTCTGCTACTGTATTTGAGAACCAAAGTGGTTTCCTTCTTCTTTTGCACTTCCTTTTCTGTCTAACACAATGGGATGTTGCTTCAAGTATTGCATCCTTAATGCTTGCCCACTTTGCCTGTACCCCTCACCTGTGTTTCTTTTGCCAGGGCTAGCTTAACTCTGTTGGCCATCTTATCAAAGTCAGCTCCTCTGAAGTCCCATATTTTGCCTTGGAATGGGATGATTTAGATGTAGTAGCCAAATTGAACCATACCATGTGATGGTCACTGGCTCCCCAGGTGACCTTCTACCTGGAGATCTGTGATCCCTTCTTTGTTAGTCAGTACTAGATCTAGGATAGCCCTGTCTTTTGTGGGTTGCTGTACTAGTTGTTTGAGGCCCTCCCCCTGCAGGGAATCCACTATGAGTCTAGTTCTGGCAGATGTTCCTGCTGGTATTGACCAATCTGTATCCGGCATGTTGAAGTCTCCCATTATCAGAACCTCCCCTTTAGCTGTCATGTTTTGTATATCTTCTAACAGTAATGTGTCTATGTCCTTCCTCTGGTCTGGGGGCCTGTAGACAACCCCAGTTCTTATGGCTGTCCCATTTCCTGTTTCCAGGGTGACCCACAGTTCTTCTGGCTCCTTATGTGTATTCTGAATTTCTGTAGCTTTGATATTTTCATTAACATACAGGACCACTCCTCCCCCCCTTTTTGCACCTCGGTCTCTTCTGAACAATACATAGCCAGGTACTGAAGTCTCCCAAGTGTGGTTACTGGTAAACCACGTCTCACTAATTGCTACTATGTCCAGTTTAGCCTCTGACATTATTGCCTGCAGGTCTGGGATCTTATTTCCCAGGCTGTGAGCATTTGTGTACATGATTTTCCATTGGCCAGATTTTGGTGTGTTAGTTGTTGGGTGAAGTTTGGCATTACCCCTGTGCGTCGTATGGGGAGACAAACCTTTTTCTTACCTGGTGATGCAAATGAACGGCAAACATGCTAAATTCCTGTTTGACCACTAGCTGAGGGGAGGTGTTCTTCCCATTCGACATATGGGGTGCTGCACCCCTCTCCCCATTGCTAGTTTAAATATTCTGCAAAGGCGTCAAACTTCTGCCCCAATGCACTGACTCCCTCTTTAGTCAGATGCAGTCCATCAAATTTAAAGAACTTTCGCTCCCAGAACTGTTGCCAGTTCCTACAAATCTGTGTCCTTTTTCCTAGCACAGCCCTTGAGCCACATGTTTAGCTCCCTATCTCCCCTTCTCTGACCTTCCGTCCATCTGCTCCCTCTCCCAGACTGGCAGGATCTCAGAGAAGGAGATGTGAAGCAGAAATAGATGATAGTTTGTCACCCAGCCTAGTCAGGCGTTCCTTGGTCTCCACAACTGACCGGCTGGCGAGATCATTAGTCCCTATGTGTACTAGGACATCAATGTTTTCTCCTGCTTTGTGAACAATTTTAGCAATGCGGTCAGTGTCTCTCCATGCTGATGTACCTGGGAGACATCTGACCATCACCCCTGGCTGGAGATGGGTATCAACTCACTGAATCATGGAGTCTCCTATGATCAGAAGTTTTTTGGATTTCCTTTGTGCTTGTTTTGTTTTGGTTCCTGATTTGGGTGAGTTTTGTTGTGCTAGCTCCTGTGCCTCACAATTTGTTGGGTTAGCGACATCTTGAGGGCACTTGAGATTTGCTCTTATTCCCATTAGTCAATGTGGCTTGTTCTGCATGGTAGGGGGCTTATTGTTCTCTGTATGTGCCTGCAGCTTTCTATTAAATCTCATAAGCAAAGTCGGGTCTGGTTAGGTGCCCTTTAAAACAAACGCCAGGTAGGTTTGAGTCTGAAAATAGCTCTCATTACCAGGCCAAAATAAATAAATATTCCCCATGTCCGTCAACTGTTGCTCAGGCTAAACAGTTCCTCATAGTTCACCTTGTGTATTCCTCTCAAGGGATTCCCTAGTGAGGGGCACAGGGAGGGAAGTGGGTCCAACACCACATGACCAAGAGGTGGTACGTTGCATGCTGGGGTGGAGGCTTTTAAGCAGGGTATGAAAACTTTATTCACTCATGAATTTGGCATTTAGTAATCCCCACAGTGTTATGTACAAAACATGAGCCCCCTCCCTCCAAAGCACCCGAAACCATGCCACCTGCCTCAACTGTATGAAATACTAGCTTCCTCCCTCCATGGCTCCAGACACTAGCCCCTTCCCTCTACAGCACTCGACACTAGCACCGCTGACTCCTCAGAACCCTACACCAGCTCACCTTCATCAGCAGCACCCAACACCAGCCACCTGTGTCCACAGCACCCAACACCAGCCATCACTGTCCACAGCACCCAACACCTGCCACCTCCCTCCACAGCCTCCATAATACTAGCCCCCTTCCTCCACAGCACCTGACATTAGCATGTTTTTCTTACAGCCCCCCATGACAGTATCCCCTTCACTGTACACCTTCCACAGCCCCAACACTACCCTGGCTTCCTCCATTACCCCAGATACCAACCCCCTGCCACCTCTACTTCCCTACTTAATCCTTGCACGCCACCCTTCCTTTTCTTTCACTACAGTCTCTTTGAACACCCTTCTCTTTGAACACCCTTCTCTCTCTCTCTCTCTAGGCATCCCACTTTTCTAAACCCATGGATATCACCTCCTTCCCTCCCTCCTGGCCCCCCCTGACTCCCAGAAACCACACCCCCTTCCTCCTCAGCCATTTGAGAATCATATATACACTTTTTACCCACCTGCCCTGCAAGGGCCCCCTCTGGACACCACCTCCTCAGACACCTGAGGCACACATACACCCTCCTCTACATTCTCCCTCCACAGGCTCTGAAACTAGCCCCCTCCCTCCTTCCACAACTCCCGACCCTAGCTGACCCATGTTCCAAAGCTCAAGACACTAGCATCCCACTTCTCCAGACACTAGACCCCCCCAGCCCCTGAAAATAGCCCCACTTCCTTCCTTGGCACATGATACTAGCACTACCTACTTCACTGGCATCAAAATTGTCACTGTTCTGGCCCAGTGGCACTGAGGGTTGAAGCGCTGGATGCCACACCTTGTGCTACGCTGGTGACCCAGGTTCGGGAACAGACTCTGGTTGTCAGGGGTTGGTGGGCTGAGGGAGGATTGAGTGTCCCAATGGATGTGCTTCTTGCTCTGGGGAGTGATACCAGGGGTGCCCTAAGCATCCAACGTCCCGAGGGGGCCGGTGGAAGCACAGGCTCCCAAGGGCTTGGCGGCTCCATTCGGCGGAGTCAGGAAAGAGGGAGGCTGTTAGATGCTTGGCATGACACGTGCCTCAGCATGTCAGTTGTCTGGATGTACGTCCTTGTGCTAATGTTTCAGGGGGTTGTGAAGGGAGGGTCCACAGAAAAGTGGAAATCACCCCTCGGCGGTCCTAGATGATGACCTCTCTGGGCCATTCAGCCACCGATCCACGGGCAGACCCCGCTGTGCAGGCACTCCACTGAGGTGGAGAAAGGTAGGTCCTTCCTTGCCCCACCCAGGGGGTTATCTGGGCACTTAAGGGACCGGTGGAGTAGCTGGGGCACTCTAGGGGCAGACTCCATGACTGCGGCAGGGATGGTATGAGCGGCCCGAAGGAGTGGATTGATGAAGGCAGGTTAGGAGGGATAAAAAGAAACGATAGAAAAAAAATTGTCACTGTCACACTAGCTAAATGTAGTAGCTTTTGTATCTAGCTGGTAAGATTTTTCTTTAGCTAGCCCTGTGGACTTGTACTGGAGAAGGTAACACTACAGTAAGTACATCAGCAGGGCCAGAAAAGAAGTCTGTGGGGATTTTTACCTGGTTACCAAACAAGAAAATCAGTTTTTCCAGTCACTAGCCCTGCTAGCTAGTGGCTACAAAACCAAAATGTGACCCCTAAATTACATATGACTTATCTGCACTGTTCAAATCACAGTAACCAGGGTTGGATTGGCTTGGGTTTGGGGTATTCTGGTAGTATCTAAAAAGAAGGATGTGGAGACAAAAGTGTCAGAGGTTCGAGAGGAGAAATTAGAGGATAGAATTAAACAAGATAAGATACTTATCTGAAAGGCAGACAGTCAACATCTGGCCAGATCTGTTAAAATAAAGGTAAAAATGAGGACTGTGTAGTAGCTTAACTACAGAGAGCAGCAGAGAGATACAAATAGTAATACAACATAGGAGTAAAGAAAGCAGACTTCTAGTGGAAAAGACAGAGTTAAAGTGAAACTACTGTATCATAACAGTTAAAAACACTTGATTTTCACCAATTGTATTTTAAATTTATTGTTTCTAGTTTTTTTTTTTTTTTTACTCTCCCATGCTGTTGATCTACTAAATATTGTAGGTAATGTAACACTTATTTCACTAAGTCTTTCAAAACCTACAGTTCTTTCCAACCTTAAATTAGTGTCATTATGTAATTATATACTCACATAACACATTACACCCAAATCAAACTGTACTTATCTAATAGGTAAGGCATTATGGACCCCATATTCAAAGCCAGCCAGCTGCGTGCGCACAAGGGGGTGCCACATGAAAAAATGGGGACAACTGGCTACGGCACCATATTCAAATGAATAGCATGATCTGAACTGACTGCGCTATTCATTTGAATATCAGCTATGGTAGCGTGGCATCCAGCCAGTGTTCACCACGCTTTGTGCTGTGTTACAAGTGTACGGACTAAAGACCAACCATAGGGGTAATGCGCAGCACACACTGGTTAGTTCTGCACCCCTATGGGTGAATATTCAAACAAAGTTGCAGATGAACCCACTGCACTACAAGGTCATTTGTATGTCCATTATGGACTCCACTACATGCTACCGCAGTGACTCAGTGTGCTGGACCACGCCCCCCTCCCATGCTCTGATTCCCAGCCTTGTTTAAAAACAATACACTCCCTGGTGTTCCAGCCATCTCTCACCAGCCCTGATCCCCATCCTTGTTTGGAAAATGAAAGAATTCCCTGGTGGTCCAGTGGTTCCCCCAGCCCTAACCCCTACCTGCCAGAAGCAGACAAACCCTGTCCCTGGTGGTCTGGTAGACCCACACTCTGGAAGGTAGTGCCCAATCACCACACTGGCCCCCCTCGACTCAGCACCAAGAGCCAGTAACCAGCACAGCCTTCTGATCACCTCCACATCCAGCCTTCGACAGGCCTCCTGGCACCCGTACTGTACAGTGTGCCCTAGGAATGCATTACAAAGCTCCCTCCTTTAGAAATTCACTTTGAAAAAAAATGTAGTGGACAGGCAGAGTCATGGCATTCATAGTATTCCCACCCCCCACCCCCATACTATTTCCATCTACTGTGATATGTGGGTCACAAACTGTAGTCACTCCAAGAAAACCATAAAATTCACAGTATACATAGACATAAAATCTATGCCAAATATTAGTGGCATAGTCTAGTTTTCTTTCACAAAATACTATGCCACAACAATTTCTTCAACTAATATTAAATATTTTGTTAAGCCAGCTGTTCCTGATTTTGACCCCCTTATTCCAATAAAAAAAATTATTCAGCTAAAATGGCACAGGGTTGAGAAGTAAATTACCTAGTAACATTCCCTGGCATGCAACATACTACAATATATAAACATAACAGCATTACAAATACTACATTTGAATTCAAAGCCAGGAGTTTTGCCTGTTCTCCTACCATACACAAAAACTTTTACATTCAAATAACTGCAAGTGCACACATTTCTTAGTCTAAAAGTTCAGTTTCTTTATGACATAACTTTAAAAATGCAGTAAAAAATAAAAGAAAGCACTAATTAAACATATGCAATATGTCAAGATTTCAATTGCAATCTGATCCACCTCAGCATTTGGAAACTTTGCAAAACTGCACTGTATTTAAGCCAAGAGACTCTCTAGAACTGTTCTAGATTAAAAGAAACACCTTTCTGAATTAAATTTTTTACAAAACTATAGAAAAAAAATACCTGAAAAGTCTTTGCATATCTGTTCTCACTGGTCTCACTAGAAGCTGCAACTGCCAGGACTGTTAGAGAACTAGGAAGTTCTTCCCTCTGGCAGTATCACATCTTGCCAAAAAGCAAAAGAATCATGGCAAATGAAGTCTTTGCAGAGTAGATTTTTAAAGCAACATGCAAGTGCAAGCTGTCAGTTTTGCAAGATGTTCCAAATTATTTATACAAAAAATGAGAGTCATAAGGACAATTACACAAGGTTTTATCTTAGAAAACTGGCTTTATTTAACATTTACTTACCTAGGGTTGTCAAAAATGAAGGCTCTCTTTTACAGTGAAGTCCTGCTTTTCTGCATGAGTCTTCATAATTGAATAGAGTCTTGAGAGATCAAATATGGTTATAGCTGATTTTGAACAGGAAGCTACTGTGGCAGGCTTGAAATATTTAAGCAATAAAGAATGACCGGGGGTTGCATTAAACATAAGTAAATCACATCTTTGTGAGGTAATGTAGCATAAGGCGAAGCTGAGAGCTATGCCCTAATGCAGGGTTTTAAATAATTGATTAGCAGTTTTTTCTTGGGACAATGCTAACTGTACAGAAAGTATTTATATAGGTTTTCTAGAAGTGTTATGTTTGTTAAACACAGTGAGGCAAGTGCTATGCATTTTCACAATGTTTTAGCACTTTTATGAGCAAAACGCTAATCAATTTTTGAAGGCAAATTAAACCCTGTAATGGTGTGATTAACTTATTTGCAACCCCTGTGAGCACCTTATTTTTTTTAGCAATGTGAATAAAAAAAACTCTTCAAACTAGCCATTTACATGTTTTTTATCAATTGTACCTGATTTTAGATTCAAACAGTCCTTCCACCATCTGGCCATCAGTCCATCCACAGTCTGTTTATGTTCCAGTTCAACTTGCAGATGTTCAAATACATATGTGCTTCTGCAGAGCTGTAGAGCTCATCAATAACATCTGCAGTTTCAAAACAGTATGTCAGATTCTGACATCATGCTGCTGTCAGCATTGGCTACCCAGCAAGTTTGTCTGACTAGGAAAATGGAAAAAAAAACATGCTGGTTTAGCGTAAATGTGTGGGGTTAATGGCTTAAATGCCAATCTTGAGCTGTAAAAAACAAACAAACACACTGTTACCATGGCAACACTGACTAACTAAACATGTCATCACAGAGGGGAGATTCAGGTCAAGAGCATAGCACAAGAACAACAACATTGTTTCTGTGATGGTTGTCATGGCAACAACCAATGGGGTTTAGTGAGTTCTTTTGCACTCTGCATGCTCTACCCCAACACAACACCACCCTCCCTGTCTTAGCCAGTTATCATCACCTGGAGTAGCTTTCTCACCAGCATCTCTGTAGCTGAATCAACACCCTATACCTCAACCACCCTTCACCTCCCCAAAAACTCCCTGCAACTAGACCTGCCCCAAGTTCACCATCCCCCCAGCTGACCACTCTCTGTAACTGGAACCCTTGCCCCCTGGCTGACTACACTCCACACCACTTCATTCCCTTTCCCAGATCCCTGACCAGACTCCCTGCTCAAACCTCTCTCAGTCAGTATCACTGGTGGTAAATTGCAGGCTGGTGGTAGAGGGGGTGGGAGACTGTGGAGACAGAAAATGTGTTGAGGAAACTATGGGGTGATGGGTCCTGGAAGGATGAGGTGGTAAGGAGACTAAGAGTTGAGTTGTGGATAGAACAGTTACTGTGGAGGGAGATGTGAGGGGATGCAGAGGGAGGGCAGGCAGTGTTGGAGCCATGGAAGGAGGTGAGGCTAGTATCTGGGGCTGTGTAAGAAGACTTAGCTAGTATCAGGCAACAAAGGGAAGGGGGCTATTGTCTGGGGCTGTGCAGGCCTGTGGAGGAAAAGTAGTATGACAGTCTGTAAGGGGTGGGTGGGTGTTTAATGGGTCTGGGAGGTGTCAGTGAGGGGCCATGCAGGGAGGCAATGAGTCAAGGGTAGGAGTAGGTCTCAACTGACAAGAGAGAGAGACAGGAATGTTAAGGTTGTTGTGGCTGAGAGGTGTTACTGGTTAGAAGAGGGGCTGGGGGGAGTACTCGGGGGCTGTGAAAGGAGTGAAAAGGGCATGAATAAAGATTTAGTGATCTGCAAAGTGAGGGGACATCAAGTGTTGGGGATAATTGGCCAGTCTGCCTCCACAGCTGGAACCCCCTTCACACAGACCAGCCAGCCCCAGAAGCTGGACCCACTGAAGAACATACTGGCTGTGTGCCTCCATCTCATATCTTGAACCCTGTTCCCTTTTCACAGCAGGGGTTTGGTGGTGTGTAAAGAGAGTTTATGTCAAAGGTTAGGGGGCAGTGAACTAGCAATCCCTAGCATCCATCGGGTAACAACTCTCTCCTCCCATGTAAATTAAGTCATTGGCATCCAGTGGCACCTCTTCACTCTCCCCATCCCATATTAAAAAGGCAGTGTTTGCTATATAGGTGTTCCTCATACCCCTGCTGTGTCCCTTTACCAAAGGCAACTAGTAGAGCTCTCCAACCTACATCTTCAACTGGATGCTGTTTAATGTGTGCCTTTAACCAACACTGATTATTGTGATTACAGAAATGCACAATCAAATATTTTCACAGTGAGCTAAGTAGTAGGTATTTATGTAATTGCCATTTTGCGATAATGACCCATGGTAGTGGTGGACCATACTTCTCAACTTTTTGCTACTGGAGTGAGGGACTCAGACACTCTGAATTCTTGCTCTTTCTTCCTCCTCCTGCGACTTGCACATACCCCAGATGGGAGAAGGGGATTTCCAAGGACATTGCTCAGCAGGGGAGGCTGGTCATGGGGCTGGTAGTGGTCCTGGTTCATGAAGGATGGTCATGCAGCAGAAGTAGATTGGGGGATGCAGATTCAATGGTTGCTGAGATGCCATCCTTCAGATGAGATGTTAAACCAAGGTCCCTTTTGCCCATCTCTGGTCTCCAGCCAGGTGGAAGTAAAAGTTCATATGGCTAATTAAAAACAAACATTTGTCAATGCTGAATGTTGCTTGCTTATATGTGCTGTTTAGGTATTTGGAAGTAAAAGTACCATGCCTAAGAACTGTCTTGGCCACTGTGTCTTTCTGTTCGGTATTCACAGAAGAGGGGAAGGGGAAAGAGCCACAGCATTACAGCAGTTGCAAAGGCATGAAGAAGTGGACAATAATCCATTCACAGGCAGAAGAATCCTGCAGGAGGTGACTAAATTGAAGGTGGACAAAGCAATGGGACCAGATGGCATACACACAAGGATATTACAAGAACTGTGAAGGTAGACAGCAGTACCTCTGGCAGCCATGTTCACTGAGTCATTCAACACAGGGGTGGTACCAGAGAATTGGAGGAGGGCACATGTGGTCCCCCTATACAAATCCAGCAGTAGGGAGGAGGCAGGGAACTATAGGCCAGTCAGCCTCACCTTAGTAGTGGGGAAGATCATAGAGACATTGATTAAAGAAAGGATAGTGGGGCATCTAGAAGCCACCGGAGCCTGGGACCATAGGCAACATGGATTCACAGTGGGGAGGTCATGTCAGACAAATCTGGTTGATCTCTTTGACTGGGTGACAAAGGAAGTAAATCAGGGTGGGGCAGTGGACAACTCTTACCTTGATTTAAGCAAAGCCTTTGACACCGTCCCACATAGGAGGCTGATAAACTAGTTGAGTAGGCTGGGAATGTGTGAAAGGGTGGTAAACTAGGTTAGAAACTGGCTAACAGGCAGGAGGCAGAGAGTGGTGATAAATGGGGTGCAGTCTGGGGAGAGGGGGTGACCAGTGGGGTGCCGAAGGGATTGGTCCTGGGGCCAGTCCTGTTCAGTGTCTTCATTAGTAACAATGCAGAAGGGCTGATGGGAAAGATCTGGCTGTTTGCAGATGACACCAAGATCAGTAACATAGTGGATACCCCAGAGGGGGTGGAAAAAATGAGGAGGGACCTGAGGAAGCTTGACAAATGGTCTGAGGACTGGCATCTGAAGTTTAATTCAAAAAAGTGCAAAATTATGCACGTGGGACACAGAAACCCTAGGGAAAGCTACAGGATGGGGAAGGGGGAGTTGCTGGCGGTCACAAAGGAAAGAGAGACCTGGGGTTCTTATTTCAGATGACCTGAAAATGTCAAAGTGGTAAGAGGCAGCTGGGAGGCCAGTGACATGCCTGGGTGCATAGGCAGGGGTATCACCAGCATAAGGAGAGAGTAGTGATGCCATTATATAAAACCATGGTCAGGCTTCACATGGAGTACTGTGTGCAGTTCTGGAGGTCGCACCTTTGTAAGTATATTAACAGGCTGAAGATGGTCCAGAGAAGGGTGAATGAGGAGCTACAGAGCTTGCAACACAAGAATTATGAGGAGAAATTAAGGGATCTCAATATGTACTCACTGGAAGAGAGAAGGGAAAGAGGGGATATGATAGAAACATTCATGTACCTCAAGGGTATAAGTATAACTACTGAGAAGCAGTATTCAGCTGCTATAGACACATGTGCCAGCATCTGTGTGATATTCTTTTGTTCTTATAAATCTGTCATTTCCAGTATTTCAGTAACCACATGACCACACTGCCTTCTTTAGGCAATTTTATGCTGGTTGATGCCTGGTGTCAGATGGCAGACAGAGGGTTCACCACATTATGATGCCATTTGAAAAACGTCATAGAGTGTTCTTTTACTGGTAAGCATTTTGTAAAGCTGGTGAGGGTTTCACAGTTTTTATTCTGATTTTATCTCCTTATGTCTGTACCCTTTGGTCCCTCCATCCCCACACCCCAACAGTCATCAGTGGCCACAGCTGCAGCCTTCTTCTTGCCAAGCTGGTGGGTGACCAGCTGCCTTCATAGTCCGTGAAGTCTGATGTCTTTCAGTGCCACTTATTGGTCATCTTCCAACACAGGTAAGGCACTGCCAGCCCAAAACTAACTCAGGACAAGCAGCTTTCAAAGTGGGGAAGAAATGGAGTGAGCAAGAATCAAGTACTCATTCAGATGTGCCATCAATTTTAAGATCAGCATACTGGTGTGGACACTGCAAATAGATCCCTAGTTCTTTAAGCAGCCTTATGAAGAGTAAAGACTTCTCAAAGCACTGGGGTTCTGTTTATTGTACTGTAAGTTTGCTGCATCTAATTTGGTAATTTACAGTATCTTACATCTGGATGTATGGAAGGCCCAACTTTAAATAAACACTGCACCTAAATGAACACATGATGCCTTAGAAAAAGAATTTGTCAGCAGAAAAGGACAGCTCAGCACACCCAATCTGCGCACGTGTTCTCTACCTACTTGTAACTCCTTCCTGTATATGTTACTGCATGTCTTATTCTGCCTGCGTCCATCAGGACCTCCTTGTGAATGAGCTTGCTTAATGGATTTTTCCTGCGATGAACTTCAACCTGCTCCACTTCCATAGCCCTATTGATCTCCATTGACCCCCTTCTTCCCCTTTTTCTAATATACCCCTATGTTTATCCCATGTATGCTTCATGCCCCCTACCATTTTAGCTTCCACCACTTTTCCTGGCAGTCTGTTCAAAGCATCTACCACCCATTCAGTAAAGAAATATTTCTTCACATCTATCCTGAATTCCCCCCCCAGCTTCATTGTATGTCCCTTGGTTTGGGTGCTCATCCTCATTTGAAAGAAACTCCCCAACTGTACACTCTTTTACCCCTGTATGTACTTTGTAGGTCTTAATTATGTCACCTCTCGCCCTCCTCTCTTCCAGAGTGTACATGTTGAGATTCTTCAGCCTTTCCTTATAGGGATTCCTGTGAAAATTCTAAACTATCTTATTTGCCCTCCTCTGGAAAACCTCTACCTTATGTCCTTTCTGAAGTGTGGACTCTAAAACTAGACACAGTACTCCAGCTGGGGGTATACCAGGGAGTGATACAATGGCAGCACAGAATCCCTCCTCTTCCTACTGTAGATGCCACTCCTTATACATCCCAGAATCCAATTTGCCCTGCCCATAGCCATGTCACACTGTACTACCATCTTGAGGTCCTCTGATATAATAACCTCAAGGATACTTTCATGTCTAGTGAGTATCAGTACCTCCCCCCATCCTATAGTCAGCATCGGGGTTCCTATGCCCTAGGTACATGATTTTACACTTGTTGGCATTGAATCCCAACTAAATAAGAAAATGGAATTGATTTGAATGAATTGCAGGCATTTAAGCAGCTTTTTGGGGAGTCTGAATATGTGTGTGTGTGGGGGGGGGAGGGGCTCTGTTACTATAACTAGTTGCTTTTGATTTGGTATAATGTGCGAAGAGACTAACCCTGCTCCCCACTCCTTGTGCTATATCAGAGATAAAGACCCAAAATAGCACCGCGCCAGGCACTGAGACCTGCGGCACCCCACTTGTCACTGCTCTGGGTGCTGAGGGCTACTCCACCAATACCACCCTCTGCACCCTTCCATGTAACCAGTTCTATATCCATTTAGTCCGACCACCTTCCACCGTACCCCTCCTTCTCCTCACTCTTCTCCTCCTTGGCTTGTGGTCCCTCCTCCTGGTAGTCTGCACCCTTTCTCCTCCTTATTCTTACCGGGTGGTGGTAGTGCCTTCTGTATAACACTCAGACCACTCTGCCCGCCCCTTTCCTGGGTTACTACGCCTCCGCCTTTACCTATATTTATATCTAGGGCTGTGAGCTCATTAGGCTCCCCTGTCTGGACCTTTCTACCAACCTCAGTCTTTTGGCCACCCCATCCCCACTAGATTAAATCCACCTTAGTAGAGATATGCCCCTTTAATCCTGCCTTTTTTTTTGTACATATTTTCACCCCAGGCTATGGTTGGCTTGGTCATCCTGAATGATCCCCCTACCCCTGCCCCCAACATCAGGCCAACCTGCTCACCTGCACAGATTACCCCCCCGAGGCGGGGTGGTGAGGAGCTTCCCAGCTTGACCCACCGGAGCAAGATCTGGTTTAGGAGGTGCCATTCGGGGCGGGCAGTGGGGGTCGGAAGCTCATGATGCCCAACCGTAGCCCAGTTTCCACTTTTCTCCCCTTTGCAGAGTACAGGCGTGCAATGATGCTTAAGCACAGTGTGCCAATGTCCGCCACACTCCACCCCTTTTACTATACCACTGTAGTAGTACCCCTGGTCATCACCAGGGGCAGCTACAGAGCAGTGGGTCCCTGGATCTCACCCCAGGATAGGAAAGTAGTCCTCCGGATGATCAATCCAATCCCTCCCCTGCCAACCCCTGGCTGCCCGGGCTTGCATCTGAACCCGGGTTGCCAGAGTGTCACGAGGTGTGGGGTCCAGTGTGTAAACCCTCAGCACCATTGGGCTGGCAGTAATGCTGCCTTTAATACTCCCTTCCCCATCCTGCTCCAGTGTACCCTGTCCCCCACGTACAAGTCACTATTCCCCCAGACCCAACCCCAGTTAGTCACTAACCTATAATGTTTGGTGTGGCACCAATCCCTCAGCCACTCATTGAACTCCTCAAGCCTACCCTTTCTCCCCATGCTTGCACATGGTACAGACAGTACCTCCAAGAATACCACCGACTTCCCCACCCCTTCACACTGCCTGCCCAACTACTCAAACCTCCCCCTAACTACTTCCACAGTGTCCCCAGCCAAGTCGTTTGTACCCACATGCAACAGTAAATGAGGTTTCTTCTTCCCCCTCGCTACATGCTTCAGCAGTGCCTGCCCCTCCTGCAATCAACCTGGGGACAGCTTCAACCCAAATATGGCTGGGCCTTTCCCCCTTTCCACCCCATCTCACCCCTTTCAGTATAGAATCCCCCAGGATGAGTACTCCCATCCCTTACCTCCTTTCTCTCTCTCACTTGCTCGTTCGGTTTGTCCCAGAGCTGCAGACTGCTCTTTTGTACTGGGCTCCTGCCTGCATTGGCATCTTTTTCTGCCCACAAAGAAATCTGCAGCAGTCCTGACACAGCTCCGTTGAGCTCGCTCACTCGCTCATTCTGTCTCTCCCGGCACTGTAGGCTGCCCTTTTGTACTGGGCTCCTGCCTGCATTGGCACCTATTTCTGCCCACAAAGAAGTTCACAGCTGTCCTGACAGAGCTCTGTTGAGGTCGCTCACTCCCCCTCTCTCACTCACTCATTCTGTTTCTCCCGGCACGGCAGGCTGTCCTTTTGTACTGGGCCCCTGCCTCTATTGGAGCCTTTTTCTGCCCATAAAAAAATCTGCAGCAGTCCTGACAGAGCTCTGTTGAGCTCGATCACTCCCCCTCTCTCACTAGCTTGTTCTGTTTCTCCCAGCACTGCAGGCTGCCCTTTTGTACTGGGCTTCAGCCTGCATTGGTGCCTTTTTTTCTGCCCACAAAGAATTACACAGCAGTCTCGACAGAGCTCCGCCGAGCTTGCTCACTGCCCCTCTCACTCGCTTGTTCTGTTTCTCCCAGCGCTGCAGGCTACCCTTTTGTACTGGGCTCCTGCCTGGATTGGCACCTTTTTCTGGCCACAAAAAAATCCGCAGCAGTCCCGAGAGAGCTCAGATGAGTTCCCTTACTCCCACTCTCTCACTCGCTTGATCTTAATCTGTCTAAACACTGATTTCCCAAAGTGACCACGCTATTCTGCACCAGAAATGTGAAAACACACTTCGGCCAGGATGTGAAAAATGACAGCTATGCTGTTCATAAGGAGGTGTGAAAAAATGCCAGTGGTGAAAATCCGGTGTGAAAATATTACAAATTTGCGAAGTTACAAGGGGTGCGTGGAAACTGAGCAACACACGCTCATAACACAGTCATTTTATGGACTTTCATCACAAAATTTTCAACATAGTCATTTGAGGACCTCTGCTCATTAACAGTGTCACTGTGATTTTTGTAATGCGTCCCGAACACTGATTTCCCACAGTGACCGCGCTATTCTGCGCTGGTAGCGTGAAAACACATTTTGGCCAGGATGTGAAAAATGACAGCTATACTGTTCATAAGGAGGTGTGAAAAAATGCCAATGTTGAAAATCTGGCGAGAAAATATTGCAGATTCGCGAAGTTATGAGCGTGCGTAGCAACTGCACAACACAAACTCATAAAACAGTCATTTTTTTGGATTTTTTCCACCAAATTTGCAACATAGGCTTTTTGATAGCCCACCTCATGAACACTGGCACTGTCATTTCGTTAATCGGTCCTGAAAGGTGATTCTGCGCAGTGAGCACGAAATCACCTTTTGGGACTGAATAATGCCATGACAGTGGCTGAACTCATGAGGAGGGGTCCCAATAACCCCATGTTGAAAATTTGGTGCCAAAATTCCCAAAAATGCCTGAGATATGCACTAAAGTTGAAAAAACCCTATTTATGCCATTATACAGCTTACCGGCATTTCTTCAGTTTGCAGTCGACTTTGAAGAGTGCAGACATGTTCCAGGTCCACGAAGATCGTTGTGCTGGGCTGCTGAGGTAAGTATGGGGTGAGGTGGGGTGTGGTGAGACAGGGTGCGCCAGAGGGTGGGTGTGGGTTGGGGAGGGCCACAAACTCAACGAGGGACCGTTTTTTGTTTATAGGGTTAAAAAACATTGCAGAACTGTTTTCTTTTCAGGGACATTTGGCATGCTGAGGTGGACTCCCAGCATGCCTCCTGGCTGTTTTGTTTGGGGTGGACTGTAACCCGATGGGGTTAGGCACCCCATCGGTACACATACTTGCCCAGGGGATGGCAAGAGCCGAGGATTGGGCACCCCCCTCGGCAGACTACAATTTGGGAGGTATACATTATGCTGATGGGGAGTGGGCTCCCCCATTGGCAAATTCAACTGGGAAGGGGTGACTGAAGCCAACGGGGATTTGGCACCCCATCGGCAAGAAAGATGGGAGCACATAATGCCGAGGGGGATTGGATACCCTCACAGCTTACAAAAGAAACTTTGGAGTGGGGACATTATGCCAACAGGGACTGGGCTCCCCATCAGCAAACTGGGTTGGGGGCATGCAAGGTACCACCCTTCAATGACAGGTCACTTCCTCATTGCAGCAAAATGGCTGATGCTGCAATGATGAGGCGGCCCCTGATTACAGCAGCAAAAGCCTTTCAAGCTGGTGGCATGCTGGCTGAACTAGTGTCAGCAGCAGCATGCCACCGCATTGGGGAAAGTGGGCCAAGCCTCAAAAGGCAGTGAGGACATTGGCCACAAGAGTGCCGCACCTCCACAACCTGCTTTTGCAGCAAGCTGCCACAACATGTTGTTTGCGCATGCGTGCACAAACAGCATAAGAAAGAGTCATAGAGGTTCCCAGTGCCATGGCTAACAGAGGTATCAGTGTAGGAAAAATTATCTTTTAACAAAAATCCTGCTTAAGAAATCTTGTATTCACAGAAATGCACAAAACAAGAACTTGGTCACTTTAAGATGGCTTACACCTTGAGTGCATGTGACAAGATGAAATAAGTATAGTATAAGTAAGACTAAAACCCCCAAGCCAGGAGAAGTAGGGTCACCCCCCTCTGAGCCAGGAGAAGTGGTGGCACCCTCTGAGCCAGAAGAACAGTGGAGTCACCAGGCTGATTTTAGGGAGCTACAGCCCCCCCAATGTAAGTTGAAGCCCCTGCAATCATTTCCCCATTGAGATAAATAATCACATCTTCAGTGACTTGCTGGAATAAAGAAGCTGTGATTTCTTTAAGGATGAGGCACTTCACAGTGCGACCACATGGAGCGTACTTTCATTTTTTTCCACTTGACTTCGTGATGCTGATCACGGAGAAAAATGAAAGTGACTGAAATTGAATAAGTGTGCAGGCGGGATTCAGGTTTGGATTTAGTCACTGGCTGAAGAAGATCAGGAGCGGCTCTTGAATGGGACGTTATTGAGCACTGAGCAGTGAGAGGAAGACAGAACTGGCGACAAGGCAGGGATTATATTCAAATTCACAGAGTCAGAGGAGGGCTGGACTGACTGACTGACAGGGTTGGCAATGACATGGCAGTTGGCACTGCAGCAGGTGAGCTAGTCATTGGACCACAGGGGAGTGATTGACAGGGGTGGGGGGGAGTCATACAACCGAGTGACTGCCTCAACTTCCTGGTAATGCACATGTCTGGAAATCATGGCTTCAGCTTTTGGCTTTAAAATAAAACAGTTTACAACCCTCATTTCAAAATGGGACTTGTTTTGAGCATGTCAGTGTTCACAGCCCTATCTGGTAAGATGCTTTTTTTATACTGGACTGAAAATAAGTAATTACAGCATGAACGCAATTCCCCTCAGCTCTGCGCCTGTCTAGCTAGTGGATGCGCGGAGCCGAAATTGCAGACAGACCATCTAAATTTTAATACTTTTACAAAAATACACAGTATGTAGCCATTACATTAAAGTATGCTATTACTAGTTCATTATACATTTGTGAAGCTTCCTCCCTAAACCTTCAGTTTGGGCAGCTTAAAATTAGTCTTAAAGGCTGACAGTGACAGTGTCCCTTTAATGTTCTCAGCTTCTTGCCAGAAATAGATCAGAGAAAACTAACAGCCTTTTTCTAAGTTGCCTACCTAATGGATTTGTGTTGAGTGTTTGTGCTTGTGGCAAGCAAGGGTAGCAAGCTCAGACAAGGCAGCCAGTGATACAGAGCACTGCCTAAGCTATAACCTTTTTTTGTCTGACTTGTCTCATATTTGCTCAAGGCACTGTAACATTCCCAGCAGATCTGCTGGGATAATGCTGTCTGTCTGTTTTCCTCTGGGGTCTCCAGTAACCTTCCAACTTTCTTTGGGATCCTTAACATTCCCAGCAGTTCTGCTGGGATAATAGTGTCTCTCTTTTTGTCCTCCTTGGTGGTTCAGTAACTAAATGTTTCCACATGTACCAATAAATAGAGGTCATGATAAACAGCCTTCCCCATTAAAATGCAGGAAAAGCCACAATTTGAAGGTAAAAATGTCAACATTTCCCGGGGGGGGGGGCATGCCCCCGGACCCCACTAGTTGGTTTCAGATTTTAACTGAGGGGCATTAGCCCCCCCAACTTTCTACCTCTGGTGACGCCCCTGTAGAAGAAGTAGGCCCATACCTGACCCCCCATGCCAGAAGAAGCAGAGCCACCCCCCTTGAGCCAGGAGAAGCAGGGCCACCCTCCTAAGCCATGAGAAGCAGGGCCATCCCACCATGTGCCAGGAGAAGTAGGGCCATGCTACCCCTTTCCAGCAGCTATCAACCTCCCAAATTGGTCCCAATGGATTGCTCACCCATAGTGGCAGGACCAGAAGATAGAGGCCCATGCACTATCTCCCTTGAATCCCTCCACACCCCACAGCACAGGTAGATTTTCAAATAAACATAGCCATGTACCTCAACAAAAAGGCACAAGAAGCCAGGACCCTGTCTCTCTAGTTCTGCAGGGAGCTTCTCTCTTGGTTGCTGTTGCTGTTGTCTGGAATTTTACTTGAGGAACTGACTCAGTGCTGCAGCAACTGGATGGGCAGGGTGGCTAGCTGCTGATACTCTATCCTGTTACTGACTGGACCATGCTCTAGTTCTTTGAAACAAAAGTATAACAGAGTCAGTATAGCTCTTTTATGTTTGGGTTTACTGTTAGTTCATGGGGGGGGGATCTATTCTGGTTATTCTGCAACCCAAACTTAAGGAGAGCAACTGGCTAGACTTGGTTGAAGGGGGCATGTTGGACTGGTCATGAGTACTAGAAGGATCCACCGGGCAGGGCTTGGGTGCAAAAGAGGGCCTACTGGGTTGTGTGTGGGTGCAGGTGAGGACACACTGTGCTGACTTGGGTGCATGAGAGGGACTCAGTGGGCTGAGCATGTGTGCAGGTGAGGAACCCAGTAGGCTGGGCTTGGGTGCAGTAGGAATTTAATGGGTTGTGATGGGGGAAAGATAAGGATTCTCCACCAACACCAACAATGAGCTGCGAGGTATGGAGAGTTTTACTGGGACTGTTGCAAAACAGATAAAAACATTTAAGTGCCTCTTTTGTTTTTGAGAAATAATTGTTTATTATGAATTTTTCTAACTTAGCTGTTGCATGCATGTCAAGCATGCTACAAGCGAACCTGATAAGCTCTATCAGATTTGTTTAGGTTCACTTGGTGTGTACAAGCCACCTGCACTCACTGAACAATTTTGCATGTGGCATACATTCTGTACGCATACTGCACACTTGTATTTCTGTAAAGGACTGGAGAAATCAAGAGCTGAGATGCCTGAGGCTGGGGATGGGACATGAAATCTTTCTGCCAGGGCTAGGAAAGGGTGGAAAATAGAGCATGCCACCATGGGGGCTGTGTGGTTTGTGTGTGCCAAATGCGGGTATTGATAGCAGTGCATACCTGGAGTAGATTTACCATAAACAAGTAATATGTATGAAGCTAAGATGACTGTAACATTAACCATGAGATAGTGAAAAGATAAAAAACTAGCAAAAAATTAGTTTAAATTGAACTAATCTAAAGAAATATGCATGAGAGAAATTAACTCTCAAGCTCTGTTAGTGAAACCAGAACAGCAAAAGCAATTTGAACATTTACAAAGCTTTTCCATTATGTTACCAATAACTATTAACTATAATGTGGGGAGAAAGTGTATGAGAATTATATCAAAATTTGCACTTAGTGTGTGCAGTGTTACTACAGTGTGCATCTAACAATACCAAAAGTAATGTAGTCGTAAAAAAGTGTACAAGAAAATTGGTAAGTGTGTGCAGTGGCTCTTCAGTGTGCATCTAAAAATATCAAAAATAATGCAGTGGTAAAGAGTGTAATAGAAAGTCAATGGAGTGTAGTTATAGTGCAGTTAATAACAGCAGTGATACGTGTTAACACTGAAATGGGACCCTAAATTGTAGTGTGCACTCAACTTCCCTCTGAGTCATCTCTTTAGTTTTATGCTTCCCCCATATATAATGGCAAAAATGCTTTATACTCTTGCTTCAGCCCATCAGTTCTTCTTAGTCCCACCCTGGATTTTGTTTCACCCAATCATTGATTTTACTTAATATTAATTGAGAAAAAGCAGTAAACAGAAGCAACCACATTAAAAAAAGGAAAACATATGTAATGGTTAAAATAATTTAACTGCTACAAGATGGGTCATTTCAAGGATATTTGAATGGATACTGGGTACAATTCTGACAATGAAAGATAAATGGAAAATGAATGGTTCAGAAGAATACAAAATGGAAAATGAATTGTTCAGAATAAACTGCTCAAAATATGAGTCATTTGAAGGGTATTTGAAGGGATATTTGGAGCAAAAAATGAAGGGTAAAGATAAAAAATGGAAAATGAATGATTGAATGGTACAAATACTGAGAAATGAATAAAACAACTGTGAATTCACCCTTCTTTTTCTGTATGGGCTCCTTCTTTCTAGGGGTGATCCCTCTGGCAAAGTACCCCAGCATCCTGTTTGCCCTTGCTGCAGCCCCCTACATTGTGCTGGTGCCTTCATGTCCCCTTTGACTATTACCCCCAGATCCTTTCTGTAACTGCTAGCTGAATTCCCCCCAGTCAGTAGCTGGTTCTTGGATTTCTGGCTCCGAAGTGCATGGACTTGCACTTCTTTGCATTAAACCCCATCTGCCACTCCTTAGACCAGTGTTCAAGTTTAGCTAGATACTCCCTGCTTGCCTGCCTCCCTTTTTTACTGTCCACTTTTGCACAAATCTTAGTGTCATCAGTGAACAAAACAGGGCCCTGCACTGAACCCTGTGCCTTGGCTTGTATGACCCCCCCCATACAACCACCCTCTGTTGTCTGCCTGTAGCTAGCTCTCAACCAACCCCACCAGTTTCTGCCATGCACTCAGGTTCCCCAGCTTGCTCAGTAACTTCCCATGCAGCACCCAAGTCAAAGGACTTGCTGAAATCCAGATACAGGACATCTACAGCGTGACCTTTGTCAGTCACCCTAGGGACCCAGTCAAAGAAGTCGATTAAGTTAGTTTGGCATAATCGTCCCAAGACAAACTCATGCTTTCTCTCATCCTGTAGACCATTACTAACAAGAAAAGTTATCAACCGTTCCTTCAGAATGGTCTCCATTAACTTCTCCACTATAGAGGTCCAGCTCACTGGTCTGTAATTACCCAGTTCATCCTTGGGTCCATGCTTGGGGAGGGGCACCACATGAGCCATCCTCCAGACTGGGTACATTCTCTATCTCCAAAGAGGTTTTAAACAGGTCTGTCAGAGGGCCTGCCAGCCTCTCTGCCAGTTCCTTCAGGACCCTTGGGTGTACACCATCTGGTCCTTATGCTTTGTCTAGCCACAAGGTTTTAAAGCCCTTCAGGATGCTATCCTCCTGGATTAACCCATCTGTTATCTCTGTGCCCCTTCCACCCCTGCCCTCTTTACCATGTGGTATTGGGCTATCCCTTTCTTTCCCGGACACTGAGCAGCAGTACTCACTGAGTTCCTCTTCCTAGTCTTCCATTTTTTCTGCCTATCCACCCTCTCTTTTGATTCTAACATTGTCATTATGTGATGCAACCATTATGAAAATGGGGCCCATACTCCATTAGAGTAACTGATTGTGAACCTGACACAGTACAGGGACATGTTTTGTGATTTTCTGTTTAAGATTGTTTTAACCATTGGAGATACTCTTATTGCTCCTATTGAGGGAATGACCCCTAAATAACTAAATTATCTGAGAAGTCAAAAGCAGATAAAAGGCTCAAGAAGTAACTGTGTAAAACTCTTCAACTGAGATTGTATGTATGCATGTGTGTATCTATGTATTTGACAGAGCGGTATTAATGTCTTTCTTTGCATTCTTGATAGAGCAAATCTTACTGTAAAAGAAGTGATCAGAATGAATATAAACAAGCTTGCATATAACACAAACAAAATTATTGAAAAGTCTTCATTTACCATTAGAAAATATTCAAAAATGTGTACTTTTAAAATTTGTGTATAATATTCATTTGATAATAATTTATTCTTAAAAAACAATCACAGTGGAATACTTCTTAGAATTAGTATTCCTACAGCCAGTATTCTTCTTCTGATGATTACAGAAGATTAAAGATTACTAAACTTAGTCTTAAAAGGCAAGTTAATTACTGGTTTAAGACCAAATTTAGTATCCCACTTCAGTGAGGATTTGTGAAGCTGCCTTTTTGGTTGAGATCTGTGAGTAACTTTTGTTTCAAGTTTGCCCAGGATTACCTGCTTTTGTTTTGGAGGTGACTTTCTCTCACAAAGGGACCCTGTGATCATGGAAGTTTTAAAAGTTCACTGACCACAGTGGAGTCCAGTATGTGACCTGCCATGTGTGTGTAGAATTTTTACTTTCTACACCTCTGTGGTGTAACTGATGTTAAGTGTGAAATACATTTCTAGAAAGCATCAACAGTGACATTTTTGATAAATGCGAGGTGTATTACTGAAGGGATGGCCGAGTATGAACTTGGAAACAAAAGGTGGGAGACCCCCACATTTGGAGTGAACAGTTTAGCACTCTGGGTTCTGAAGGGCACCTGTGACTATTCTTTCAGTGCATGTGGCCAATGCCTGAAGAATATCTACCCCAGTGAGTGGGTTTTCTCCAACTGAACCTTGAATGCTCCATCATGGTCAGAGTGCCACAGTTATCCTATGTTAAATGGGAAGTGTCTAACTGCTGGCCATGTGCCATTTCGAAGGAATTTGATGTGTTTACCAGTGGCTAGTTCCATATGCACAGAGTTTATCCTATGCTGAATGGAGAGTTGGAGTTCTGTACTTCGGATGTCTGTGGATTTCTGCAGTTACCATGTATGTAAACCCTTGGGGGTCCATCCTTGCTCTGTGTTATTCCAACTTTGTTTCAGGAATAAAGCCACACTGTAGAATCCCAACCTGGTATGGACATTCTTGTTATTGCTTACCGTGTGGAGTTACTTGGGTACCTGTCCAGAAGTGCAAACCTAGCATAGCCCTTAGCAAAGTTATCTTCCCCAGGACCTGGGTTTGGCATTGGTCCATGTGTATGTGTCTTGTAACCACACAAAATCTATATTTCTTCTACATCTGCATTTCATCCTTAAGTGGTGCTTTGTACCCCCACCCTTCTCTTTTCCTCTAGTCTATGGAAGGTGTGCCTACTGGTTAAATAAGGGTCCGGTTGGGGGTTACAAAAAATGGGGCTCATCCAATGATGTTGTTTAATTTGGGGAGAGAACAGCAGATAGTTTGTTTAGTGTATGGCTAGTGTTTTGTCTGTCTGGCAGTGTGGTAGCCCAAAACTGGAAGGGAAGCTTTGTGCAAAAGGATCTGCCTAGGATAGTGCCATCCATATGTGCCACTCTGTGCCTGCTGTGCAAGTGCTGCTGTGTGTTTGCGCCATCTTTACCAAGGGACTGTAAAGCCAGAATGTGTATGCCCTTGCTGTGCATCAAGAATGTTAACAGAACTTTAAATTTCAAATATTATTGCAAAAAAAAGTATTATGGACTTTAGGAAACAAAGAGAGAAATGTGCCCTGAAAGTTTCATGTGTTTTGAGTGTAATATGGAGGGTCACTAAAGGAATAGCCAAGTTCTGAGTGAGGAAATGGTCAAGAGCAGCATCCCTGTTGTGAAATTACAGCTGAAAAAAAAAGTTCAGTTTGCAGTTTCAATTTTACCCTGCTCAACAATCGCCGTGGAAGAAGAGTGAGAGGAGAGAGAGAGAGGCTCATTTGCATTGCGTCAAGTGATTGGTGTGACTGCAATCAGTCCCACACCCTAGCCAGCTTCAGAGTGCAGCCCAGTGTTCAAGAGGGAGAGAACAATTGGAATGTGAGCTGGTCAGACCAGGATCAACCATTGAGGGGCTTATGAATGTTCTAACAGGGGCATCTGCAGGCATACGCAGTGTATGCAATTGTGTACATTTTTCTGTACTGGGGGGTGCCGTAACGTTTAGTAAATTAATGCCTGCCTAGAGAGCCCGTTTTTTTTTTCACTGTTTGGCTCAGCTGTCTACAGTAGTAGAAGAAATTCTAAAATGACTAAAGTGAGGGGGGGTGTATTACCTCTCTCTAGTCTCTCTCCGTCTCTCGATCCCGAGTCCGACTCTGAATCCTGGTCTGGCTGAATCCCGCTGTGCCCACTGCCTCCCCGAGTCCCACATCACCAATGACTCATCTACCACGCGGCGCCGCAAGAAACATTGCCATTTCTTCTTCCTGCTATGTTTAGTAGTTCCTTCCCTATAGCACAGACTGAGCAGTTAAGAACGTCACACAGGTAGTGACGTGTGTGTGCCCATCAGACCAATGGCAGGGCGCCACTCAGTCCGTGCTGTTTCTCGCACCTCCGCCCCTCGGACCTGAACTTTTCTGTCCCCCCTCAGGTCTGAGGCAGTACAATAAAAGGATCCCCTTCTTGTGCAGCTCTTCCCAGTTTCCAGACCACAGAGAGGAATTCTAGATGTGAAAGACAGCCGCAGACTAGTGACTGGAGCTCAGCAGCGTCAGCGACACCGTTGGTTTCACCCAGTTGGATTTTTGCCAGTTGCTTGCTTCTTCAGCCAGGGAGGGAGCAGAGTCGCATCAGAGTCCACAGACAGCCTAGTCGGCGGAAAGGGATTCGAAGAGTCAGAGTGCACATTTTCTGCAATCAGCTGCTAGTCGAGAGATACCCAGTGCCTAGTGCTTAGCATACTGCTGCATTGAGAACTGTCTGGAAGTAGTTGCCTGCTGGCTTGCTGGCTGCTAACAAAAAACACACAAAAAAAGAGCTGTTTCACTCTTTGTCCAGGTTCAGCGCCTAGAACACTGCACAGCAGAGCCAGACCGACCGTCAGTCGTAGAGTAAAAGACACTGACCATCAACTCTCCTCCTTTCTGATCAAGGTTTGTGCCAATCTATTTTTTTATGGTATAGTATTGCAGCTGAACTAATATAATATGGAGGCTTTTAGGTACAGCTATTGTGTGTGACTGTGCGGGTGGGCGGGGGGTTATTGGTGTGTGTGTGTGTGTGTGTGTGTGTTAGTGTGTGTGTCTGTGTGTGTGTGTGTATATGTATATGTATATATGTGTGTGTATATATAATAGCATGTTTGAATTTTCCTTGTTGGTGCTGCTGCAGCCATGGGTGGGGGTGGACTGGACAGAGGAGTAAAAGTCTTATTCTTAGTTTTCTGTGTCCTGTTTTTGGATGTGGCCTGAGGCTGTCTCTGTGTGTCTGTCTGTGGTGTGTGTTTTATTATTTGCAACATTTCTGGATGGGGGTGGGGTGTTGGTGGGGGTGGTATGGATGGTTTCGGAGTGGGAGATATCTGTATGGGGAATGGGCTTAGTCTGACTGGCTGTGCCCTGTGGCAGGTAGACTGGCTGTGTGTGTGTGTGTGTGTGTGTCTTTTTTTTATTTATTTATTTAGTTAGTTAGTTTTTGTTGACCGGGTAAGTGCACGACTTGAGGGAGGGGGATACAGATGAATGCAAACTGACATTGAACCAGATTAAACTGTTGGAGATATTTTAAGTGAATGAGGGAAATTTGGCCAGGACACTGGGGAAATTCCCCTGCTCTTTTTGATAAGTGCCATGGGATCTTAAACATCCACCTGAACTACCACCAATCCAGGCAGATGGGACCTCAGTTTAACGTCTCATCCAAAAGACGGCACCTCAGAAGTGCAGCACCCCTCTCATGCTGCACTACAGTGTCAGTACAGGGATATTAACCCAAGTGCCAGATGTGGGAACTGAACCCACAGCCCTCTGATCTCCTGGCCTCAGAGGCAAGTGCGCTACCTACTGAGCCACTGACATGCAACTGTGATTGTTTACAGGGTGTTTAGACAAATCCGTATTAGCCTACCACCTCGGTAATATGGTGGATAATATAGTCCGTACTGCTTGCTTTCCCCACCCTTGCCTCTCCCTTCAAACACTGCACCCGGGCCTATCAACGTAGGTCCAGCTCAACTTTGGTTTGCAAGGTCCCTAGGACCTGGTCCCTCTCTGCCTATGCCTCAAGACTCTGGAACTCCCTCCCTGCCCCAGTCTGAGCTGCCCCTTCCCACCCGGCTTCAAAACGTCCCTCTGGAAGTTCCTCAAAGCTGCCTCCACCTGTCTTTGTGCCAACCAACTGCTGGCACTAGCGGTCACCCGACTCCTCTCCCATAAGCATGATTCGGACTCTGCCTCTCTTCACTTTAGCACTTCTCACATTCGCAGCTGCTCGACACCTCTTCCACTAGCTCTATTCAGCCTCTGCCCACCATAGCACTTCCCACTCTCCTCTGACAGGCATCCCCAATCCATTAGCTCCCTCGCTTGTAACATCTTGAAGTCCCCACGCTATTTTTTGACCTGTCCCCGGGCATGCAACTGGATTGGGCAGTTCTCTCCCTGCAGTTCAAGACTTACTCCAGCGGGGTTGTCCCCCAGGTTGTGTTCCTCTCCCTCTCCTCGCCCACTAGTTCCATGCTGCCCTACAGCACTGTTTGCTCTCCTCCCTGCCTGTTTCCTGACACACACCTGGTTTGTTCACTGATCCTGTTCCCCACCCTTAGTTACCTGTACCTGTAGTCTTCTATCTCCTTGTTACCTTATTGGGTTTATGTATTTGAGTTGTAGTTGTAATCATGTTTGCTAGCTCTGTCTCTGTACCATATCTATAGATTGTACTTCTGGCCCCACCTGTGTGTGGGTGAGTATGTCACTCTGCCTTTGCACCATGTTCCCTGTACTAAATTCTCTCTGGCCCACCTGTATTGCGGGCCTGTATGCTACCTTGACTATGTACCATGTTTTTCTGTATTGTACCCTCCCGGGTCGCACCTGAAAATAGGCACTTGTTGTCTACTGTGCCTACCTGGTTAACAAAAACAAATAAATAAATAAATTCTAGTGGCATGCCCAGGTTTTGAACTGCCATGCTAATTATTCTGTGCTGTGTGATATGGTTCTTGTGGCCCATGCCGCCCATTGGTGTTGAGTGGGGGGTTGGACAGAGTGAGCCTCCTGCTTTCTTATTTATGTTGTTTTATTGTTTGGTAGGTAAATTTCTTGGTCTGGCAGTTGGACTGCCATGGGTGTTTTTGGAGTGGGAGGCTGTAGCATTGTGATGTCAGAAAATGAATACTGAGGGTGCATTTCATTAACCTGTATGTATGCAATATACCTGTGGCTTTTAGTACTATTGAGATGTGCCATTCAGAAAAATCAAAGCAGATGCTAAGTAACTGTCATTTTTTACTGGAGAGGTTGCTTTCATTTTTCCAAGTGCCAACTCTAAATAGTGCCAACATACATTGACAAATAGCATCAATACAGGTCTATGGAACACACACAGGCTTCATTTTCTGACCTCACAAAGAGGAGCTCAGGTACTTTCATATGCTGTGGTTCTTGTTGCCCATTGGGGTCGAGCCAAGCTATCGATTGACATGCCAGTGGTCAGAAGTACAGGTGAAGAGCTCTTGGTTTCTGTTATAAGTTATGATGACCACAAACAGACAAAAGTTGCCAGCAGAAAAAGGCCGTCCTTGTCTGTCTAGGCTGCTCCAGATTACAGCTATCTCTCTATTCAGCAGCTGCCCCACCTCGTCCCTCTGCCCTGTCTCACCCTTTCTTGAAGCATTCCATTTTTACATGCCACTACCCTCTCTGTAAAGAAATGCCTCCACAACAAGTGATTTAAAATTGTTCTTTGTCATTAAAGTGCACATCTCTGGTACAGCACTGCTTTCAGTTACTGCCAATCAAGTGCTGTACTAGGAATGTGCAGTTTTTAGACCACTGCGACCACACAGTACAGTGTTACAAACTGCATCTTCATGCTGTTGACAGCTTTCAGTACCTCTGGTATGTGGACACTGGCAGTATATGATTGCTTGGCTCCCTCATGCATGTGTGTGTGCATGTGTGACTTATTCAAGCCCTGGTATTGTGTCATCAGGGAGGTAAAGGAGTGCATAGGCACCTGGCAGGATGCAGATTCCTATGTATAACATGCGGAGGCATATGTACCCTGCCAGGTGCCAACACAATCCTTTACCGTCCCGCTTGCACACAAAAATCCTCCCTATGCCCCTTCTGCCCACTGACCCCACATGAAGCCCACCTAGAACAGTTTCCCAGGTTATCACAGTAGGTTTAGACTACCCCCTGGCAGGTCTAAGTGGAGCCCCTTGAGATTGCGACTGCCACGGGGTGACTTTTGGAATCAAAAATGAGAAACCTTGAAATAAAAAACACACAACACACAGGCCACTGTCAAGTTTTAATTTATTAAACAGTAAAGTACAGCAACAATTTCGTAGCTCCTTTAAAGGTCAACTTCTGTTTATAACAAAGCGTAAACACTGGATTCACACTAGTTATATTTTTAGCTTTACTGCAACATCACATTTAGAATACAGAAACTGAGTACTGCTTAGTAGTAATTCAACTCTACTTCACTGGATAAAATGTTGAGGCACAGTCATTTGCTGCTCATTATGAACTTTCTAAATGTGTGAGGCATTGTGTTTTCTCTTACTAAAAACTCAATAACAGTTGCTTATATGCACCCAGGAATTGGTAACAACACAATCAACTTAAAATATGGTGCTAACTGCTACTAAGTAATCCTAAGGAGAAAAGCATTAACACATATGCATGATAGTATGCTGCATCTGCATCATGACCAATATCTTTCTGTTCGAAGTGTTTCTGGAACTTGGCCCTATAGTTTGATTTTCATAGTGCAGGACATACCATTACCTTCTGGTTTCCATCCTGAAACTTTTCTGGCACAGCGAGTGAATAGCTCACTGGAAAAGCCATGGTCTCTTATACCAAACATGTAAGTTGAAATTAATTGCAAGTGTATTAGAATTCCCAGCCCACAAGATTTCCTGCTAGATTTCTAACTGGTTTTGTGCTTGCCTTTCTAGGATGGAATCCGCACAGAAAAGAAAACTGTCTGGTGCCCCACAGAGGCAAGCTAAACATGCCCGGCAAGAGGAGACAGCACAGCTGTCTAAGGGTTTGGCCTCTTTTCTAATTCGGTAAGTGAAAACATGTAGTAGTAATAAACCCTCACGTGTCTAACAGCATTAAGATGGCAGGTATAGTTGTGATATAACTAGTTCACCTCTGTGACTGTCTTTCTCTTGTAGGACTTTTGTTGCCATATTTTACACTAGCCCCCCCCCCCGTATATATTCAGTTTGACTTCTGTGTAATTGGCCATAAGTTTTTGTCAGCTTATGGTTTCATACCAGTAAGAGGTAAATTAAAAGGCATCTTTCGTGCTAATTACAACTTCTATGTTATTACATTTTGTATGTGCTTTTTTGCTGCAGTTCACTTCATTGTTATTTAATTTCAGGCACGTTGAAAAAACCTGCATCTGCTGTGACACCAGTCGAGCACCTTGAAGGACCGTCCTCAGCTTGGTAAGCTATTGAGATACCAGTCATTAACATTCATTGAAATGGCTGTTATATTCATTACAGTATAATTAGTTTACATCTGTGCATCTCTTTCACTTCTAGGTCTTTTGCTACCTTGTTAATAGTACACTAGAAGCATTTATTTTATTGTTCATTGCATTGTGCTTCTGTGTAATGTGCTATACTTTTTGGTAAGTTTATGGCCTAATACTGGTAAAAGATATGATATAATAGGTGAAGTATGCTAATGATGACATTTTATTGCCCTTCAAACACACCTTTGTTCTACAGTGTATATCTAACACCGCTGTTTCATTTTAGCCACGTTGAAATACTTGCATCTGCTGAGACACCAGCACACCTCCATGAAGGACCATCCTCAACATGGTAAGTAATTTTGATGTCCTGCTTTAACTGGTTAAAGCCCACTTGGAATAAGTATATAGTCCCATAGTCCTCAGTGTTATACATCCAACCCCCTTACAAGGGATGGGGGGTGGTGGTGGTGGTGACTGCGTGATAACTTATCTGATACAGTTACCTATGAATGCCCGATGCCCTTATGTAAGTGTAATGAGAAGTCATAGGCTAGTGTATCAAACAAGTTATTTTTATTTATTTTTTTTTAGTTGTTTAACCAGGTATAGCACACTAAGCTGGAAACTTTTTTACAAGAGCGACCTGGGAGCACAAGGAGGTTAAGTGACTTGCTCACGGCCACACAGTATACAAGTGGAAGCTGTGGGATTCAAACCCAGGTCTGGTCTGCTGGATGTCACCAAATTTGCAGCTCAGAGCTTTAGACCACTGCGTTATACTGCCTCCTATCACACACCCCCAACCCTTATGTCTGATTTATGCAACCAGCTCTTCACTGGTTTGCTTTATTTTCATTGTTGTAGAACAGCAGTCTTTATGAGGCAGCTATTGTAATTCATGTGTTTGGTGAGGACTTGTAATTGTGTATCATGGTTCCATGCTATGACGTGCTTTTTGTGCCTGTGATTTAGTTCTGGAGTGTTAGTTGCTGGCTATGGAATTCTGACTTGGTGGTGCAGGCACCTGCTATGGTGTGTATAAAGTTGTCTGTCTTTTTTTTTTTCTCAGTTCGTAGTATGGTACATAATGATTGGTGCTTTTCATTTATTTTGGTATTCACTTCAGGACCCTGGTGTGAAGTCGCCCAGCTACCATCGTCAAGGTAGACCACACATCAGCTGGGTCCGTAACACAAACTGCACCTGCCTACAATGGTTTACCATTATATAGGGTGCATTGGTCATAAATTGGCAAGTGACAGAGTACCCTGTTGAGTGAACAGTGTTTTGTAGGCATTGAAAGTGACAAATTATCATTCCTCTAATGTTACTTTTTCTTTTATCTTGTTTTCGTTATAGGCAAGTCCTTGGCAATGGATCCGAATCTGCTGTGGCAGCTCAAGTTTATGTCCCTGAAAAGCCAACTGAAATTTCTGTAGTTGGAGCCTTAAATATTGATACTGCAGCAGGACCTGTACCTGGGACCACATCTTTGGGTGAAGAACCTGTCACACCACAGAGCAGCAAGACAGAGAGCCATTTAAGAGGAGATCTGCATGTGCACGATGAAGGAGACATTGGTTCTATGACACCAGACACTGACAGAAGTGCAAAAAGATCATCTTAACAAGCCAATGGCAACCACCATAAAACTTCCAGTTTCGAAATGAATGATGAAATCTTGCAGTGGCCAGCAGCAGCAGTATCGACGTTTCAATCCTCAGCTTCTGCGAAGTACAATTTTGCACGATACTCCAAGCATCTGGATGCAGTCTTCTGTGGACCATGTTTTGTGTTTAACACCTGCAAGGAAGCGGTGTTGGTATCTATACCAATGATGGACTGGTCAAACGGGAAAAAGATTCTAGACAGGCACAGCAATTCAAAAGAACATGGGAATGCCACTGCAAGGGCAGAAGCATTTGTAAGCGTATGTGATGGAAGACAGACAACGGCTTATCAGTGCCTTTTAAAGCAGGATCAGAAAACAACTGAATGAGCAAGGCACGCTCTGCAATGCATTATGAACATCATTCTCCTTTGTGGAAGGTACAATATAGCACTGAGAGGAAGGCTTCTGACCACTGGAAAGTTCAGTGCACTTCTGCAATACACAGCTAAGTTGGACACGCTCTTCAAAGAACACCTGGATTGTGCACCACGGAACACACAGTATACTTCGGCACAAATTCAGAATGAGTTGATACAGTTGATGGGTCAACAGAGTCAAAGAACAATTCTGGCACAGGTCAAAGCGGCAAAATTCTTCAGCTTGATTGCAGATGGGACCACTGATATTGCCACAAAAGAGCAGATAACCCTTGCGGTGCGTTACGTTCATCAAACTGAAAATGGAGCTGTGCAACTGCGAGAAGATTTCATCGAGTTTATGGAAGCCTTCCAGACAACTGGGCAAGCACTTGCAGAACTGTTCTTGCAAAGACTTACTGCTTGGGGTATTGATAAGGAATACATGAGGGGCCAAGGCTACGATTGAGGCAGCAACATGAGTGGCCAATTTAATGGAGCGCAAGCCAGAATACGTGCAGTCCTTCCTGAAGCTACCTACAGTGCCTGCAAAGCACATAATTTGAACACTGCAATTGTTCACTCCTGTAAAACACACCAGATTTCAAATATGTTTGACACATGCAGAAAAGTAATTGCAACACTGAAATCCTCCGCCAAGCGCAGCAATGTGTATCTGACAGAACTGAAAGAATTCGCAAACTTGCCATGTGACTGGGAAGATGAGGAGGAGGAGGAAGACCGCAGTACAGTCTTGCCTGCCCCAGGGAATACATGATGGATGAGCCAAGCAGATTCACTTACATGTTTCAAAGCAAAATATCTTGTGATGGTCAGCACCATGGAGAAAGTTGCCGATTTTGATGAGGATGCCAACAGATTTAAATTTTCCATCACAAAATTTGATTTTCTCTTTTGTTTGGTGTCTGTGGAAGCAATTCTGGAACTTACTAAACCTCTTCATCTGTACCTGCAATGTGAGGATATTGACTTGATTCAGGCATGTGAAGAAGCAAATGTTGTGGTTCAGCCACTTCAAAGCATGAGAGAAGATGTGGATACCAGATTTTGTGCTCTGTATGATGAGGTGAAATGGCTAGCAAGTTGTGCATTTGTTGAAGAATCCATGCCAAGAATAAGTGGATGACAAACGCAGAGGAACAATATTGCTGCATCGGATCCACAGGAATACCACAGAAGAAACATCTTCATTCCTTTCCTGGACCACGTTATTTCAGAGCTGTCGGAACAGCTGATTGAATGCCACCCACGTTTTCTCATGCAGTACTTGATGCCACATAAACTACATGCTATGGACTCTGAAGAAATGGTGACTGCTGTGTACAATGCATATAAGGGTGACCTCTCCAGCCTGGAAAGCTTTAGAGCAGAACTGCAGAGATGGAAAACTAAGTGGATGTCTGTCCCAAAAGAAAAACAGCCAAACAGCATCATCTCTACATTATCTGTGATAAATCCTGCATTCTACCCAGATATTAACACAGCTCTTTGTGTTTTGGCCACAATGCCAGTCAGCGTTTCTACAGCAGAGAGATCATTTAATGCACTGCAAAGAATAAAGACCTGGCTACGGAACAGTATGGGTGAACATCGACTGACCGGTTTAGCACTGCTGCATCTACATCACGATATCCCAGTCAACGTGGAGCAAGTACTGAAGGATTTCGACCCATGCAATGATCGTCGGATTAACTTTGTGACAAGGTAACCTCTGCCAGCTGAGCTTGTTTTACTGTCTGTGCTGTGGTTTGATGTACTGCTTGGTTTCTGCTGTATTTGGTAAATTTAGAAGAAATGTATTATACATTCTTCTACTGATGGAGTGGTTATTTGGCTGTGTATGAGTGAGTATACTAATTCTGATTGGTGTGGGTGGTCAACTTTTGTGTCTTGTTTTGTTAGATTTGTTGCCCATTCTTAAATGAAACACTCAATTTACACAATTTGCAATTTTTAAACTGGAAATGTACACAATTCTGTAAGGTATGGGACTAGTTTGTACTAGCACACTGCTGTGGCTATGTTACCATTTTGTTGAGTGGGTGATTTTGGTTACTTTGGGTATGAGTGGGCTTTCGGTTGGTGTCAGGCTGTGCATTCTTTTTGTATTTATTCTGTTGGTGTTGCATCTTGGCATGTTTCATTGTTGCATTTTACATTGTAAATGTTGAAGTAACAAAGTCTAAGGTACTGGGCTAGTTGGTGTGAATGGTTTAGGTGGTTAAGGTGATTGGTTTTGGTGTTCTGGTTTAGGTTCAGAGCACCATCTAGCTTACCCAACCATCTTATATGGTAAGTAATGTAAAAAGTTACTGTCATTTTCATGTAATTGGAAAGGGTACACTGCTGATGGGATGTTGCCATTGAGTTTGATTTGACTACTTGACTTCTTTTGGTGTGGTGATTCAGCTTGAGTGAGTGGATAGAGTGTACGAGCACAGGCACTGGTATGAATGGACCTCTGTGGAACTGGCTACCTTGATGTGGTACAGAGGCTTGTCACAATGCAATATTATGACAAAAAGCCAGTCTTGTTGCCGTGTATGAGTACTGAGCCATGTCACAATGCTACATTGTAACAAAAGCCAGTCTGTGAGTCTGACACAGAGTGTGATGGGTGTGTATAAGAATAATAGTGTGGACTGGGGGGCGCAGCTTAAGTGGACCAGGGGGGTGGGGCTCGAGTGTGGAGTGGGGGGGCAGGGCTTGACATGAGGGGGGTGAAGTGTGGCTACTCTGTGTACAAATTTTAAATCCCTAGCTACACCCCTGTGTTCTAATCTGTGAAATACAGACATTTTCTCTTAAAATTTGGGCTCAACCCATTATCCGACTGACTGGGAAGAAAGTGTAGTGTTCGTGGTAACAATCAGTGAGATTGCCACCCTGTTTCACCCCTGTTCCTGTTGCTAGCCTTTGGCTTTAAAAAAAAGAAAGAAAAGAAAGAAAGTTAGTTTGTGTTCTGTGCTGGAAGGGTACTGTATCAGCTGACTTTGCTAAACCAGTAGAAGGAAAGAGAGCTTAACTGGGGGTGTGGCTTAGACACTATAAAAGCAGGTGACTCAAATTACAACTTCCTGTTGCTAGCCTTTTTTCTTACTAATTGCCCTCCATCCAACCCACCCAAAGCCAGTTCTACTTTTCTAGCCACTAGATTTGACTGTCAATAGGGACTTCCTGTTTGGCAGTAGGAAGGGAAGGATCATAGAGAAACATTGGTTTTGTCAACCCTAAAGGAAAAAAGTAGCTCACTCTCCCCCCCCCAGCTGCTGGTGGTCTGACACTGAGCAAGGAAGAAGGAGGCTACTGAAGAAGATAGGAAGTTGCCTTCCCAGAACAGGAAGGGTGAGAGTTGTAAGGAGAGGAGAGAGTAAGAATACAGAGAAACAGTAGAGTGGGCACAAAATGAGACATGATAGGAGTGGTGCAGTGCAATGGCTGTGGGGTGGCAGTGTTCCGGGAGACATTCTGGAGGCTGCAATACTGCCCTATTTGCACGCACCTCTCTGGTCTGAGAGAGGAGATTGCCCATCTACAGGCTGACCTGGCTAGGATTCGTGAAACCTCCTCCCCCACCCAGGGACCATCAGGGCCAATGCCACTACCTCAGAGGTTGCCAAGAAAGAGGAGAGGCTGAACCAGGGTGGGCTCAGGGAGGGAGAGGGTGGTGGAACAGGGTTGCATCCCTCTAGCTGTACCTCTCCACAATTCATTCACTCTTCTGGTGGACAATGGTTCCTCTATGGAGGCACCTGCAGTGGAGACCAAGGAGGATGCTGGGAACCTACAAGGAGACCCACAAAGGGTGGCATGGGACACCACAGGGAAGGAACAACTCTTGGTGGGGACTCAATCAATGGGGGTAGAAATGGGGAGGAAGGGAGAGGAGGTAAGGTGCCTGCCTGGCACCACAGCTTGGAGGACAGGAAGAAAATCCTCAGGATCATGGGAGGAGCTGCATGAGGGAGGGAGCTGGATGTCATTGTCCACCTAGGACAAATTACCTGGCTAGGAATGGGATCAGAGCAGTGCAAGAGGAGTTTGTAGAGTTGAGGGAGGGCCTTGAACAGTGCTTTATCGTTAACCTTCTGGAGGTGCTGCCTGTCTGTGGTAAGAGGTGATGCTAGGGCACTCCTACCAGGAATTCAATAAGTGGTTGAAAAACTGGTGTGGAGCTCAGGGTTTTGGCTTCATTGGGGACTGGGGAGTCACCTGGAGGGATGCAGACCTATACTGGTGCGATGGTCTGCATCTGTCCATGAGGGGACCAGGATCCTAGGTGAGAGGTTTAAATGCTTCATTGGCAAGCATTTAAACTAGCCAAGGGGGGAGACACTGAAAAGGAGCAGGGAAATCCCAGCCTTCCCCCACAAAACAAAACATGGTAATTAGTGAGGTAAACACCAAGGTAGAGAAGTTATTAGGGAGCAGAACAGAGGTAAATGTAAAAAAAGGCAAAGGCAGTAACGACAGGAATGGGGCTAAAAGTACCAATGCCCGTAGTCTGTGTAACAAGCTCCCTGAACTAGTGGCCTTGATGGAAGAGGGTTGCCTGGATATTGTGGCAGTCACAGAAACATGGTACACAGAGAACCATGACTGGGATGTCAACATACCAGGATACACAATCTACAGGAGGGACAGGGAGGGTAAAAGAGTAGGAGGAGTAGCCCTCTGTAAAGGAAGGGATCAAAGCAACAGAACTAAAGAGTAAACAGGGAGCAGATGAGGCACTCTGGGTCACCCTGGAGACAGGAAATGGTACCACAATCTGCATGGGGTTATACAGACCCCCATCTCAGGAGGGAATGGACAAGGAAATGATAGAAGACTTCCTGGCAGAAAAAGGGAGATATTGTTGATGGGGACCTGAATATGCAGATGTTAACTGGAGCACCTTTGCTGCAGGCACATCCAAAACAGGGCCATTCTTGATGCCCTACAGGGGCATGCCTCAGACAGCTAGTATTGGAACCCACTCGGGGAGCAATCTTAGACCTGGTACTCTCAAATGGGGATGGAGAAAGAATCCCAGATTTAGAAGTGGGTAGCCATCTGGGAACAAGCGACCACCAAACTGTGTGGTTCATGATAAACACAGCCATACAATCAAGTCATACAAAAGCAAGAGTATTGGACTTTAGGAAAATGAGAGAGTGCCTCAGAAAAGCACTAGCAAACAGGCAAGAAGGAGGAGTGGAGAACAATGGGGAGTAATCAAAACAGCCATCACAGAGGCAACAAGCCTTTGGGTAAAGCAAATCAATAAAACACAATGAAGGAAAAAAATGCTATGGTTCTCAAAAGAGGTGGCAGGGAAGCTTAAGGAGAAAAGGATAGCATTCAGGAAATATAAGGAAACACAGAAGGAGCAGGACAGAGAACTTTATCAGTTAAAGCAGAAAGAGGCTGGGAAAGCAGTCAGAATAGCAAAGGCCAACCGAGGAAAGGATAGCCAATTCTGTTAAGAAGGGGATAAGACCTTTTATAGGTACATTAGGGAAGAAGAAAAGACCAAGAGAGGGATACTGAGGCTTAATAAACGGGAGGAATGTGGGTGAGGGTGACAGTGAAAAAGCAGGGATACTGAATGAATATTTCTGCTCAGTATTTGCAAAGGAAGAGGAGGGGTACCTAAACCAAACAAGAGAAACACTCTAAAGATGGGCATGATACCAGTCCATTTACAGAAGAAAGGGTTCTGAAAGAACTAATAAAATTGAAGGTGGACAAAGCAAAGGGTCTGATGGGATTCACCCAAAATTCTAAAAGAACTAAAGGTAGAACTAGTGACACTGCAGACTACTCTCTTTAACAAATCATGGGAGGCTGGGTGGTACCGAGGACTGGAGGAGGGCAGATGTGATTCCTCTTCACAAAAGTGGGAGCAGGACAGATGCAGGAAACTACAGACCAGTTAGTTTGACCTCAACAGTGAGGAAAATGATGGAATCACTTCTGAAGGAAAGAATTGTTGAGTATCTAGAGGCCAGTGGGCAGGGACCCAAGGCAGCATGGATTCACAATGGGAAGGTTATGTCAGACAGATCTAATAGATTTCTTTGACTGGGTGACCAAAGTAGTAGACCAGGGAGGGGCTGTGGACATGGCCTACCTAGATTTTAGCAAGGCATTGATACAGTCCCACACAAGATTAATACACAAGTTAGCCAGCCTTGAGTGAGTCCCAAGGTGGTAGCCTGGATAAAAATTGCCTAGACAACAGGATGCAAAGGGTAGTAGTAAATGGAGTACACAGTGAAGAAAGGAGGGTTACTAGTGGGGTACCACAGGGTTCAGCACTGGGACCGGTCCTTTTTAATGTCTTTATAAGTGACATTGCAGAGGAACTGGAAGGAAAAGTATGTTTCTTTGCAGACGACACAAAGATCTGCAACAGGGTTGATACACAAGATGGAGTGGAAAAGATGAGAAGGATTTGGCAAGGTTGGAGGAATGGTCAAATGTTGGCAGCTCAAATTCAATGCAAAGAAGTGCAAGGTAATGCACTTGGAAACAAAAACCCAGGAAAGTGTACACAGTAGGGGTGAGATACTGACAACAGTAAAATGGAAAGGGACCTGGGAGTAATTATATCAGATGACCTAAAGGTGGACAAGCAATGTGAGAAGGCGTAAGGAAGGCTGGGGATACTGGGATGCATAGAGAGGCATCAATAGTAGAAAACAGGAAGTTGTTATCCCTCTGTACAGACAGTTGGTGAGACCCCATCTGGAGTACTGTGTGCAGTTCTGGAGACCCCATCTCCAAAGACATAGACAGAGTGGAGGCTGTCCAGAGGAGGCAACCAAAATGGTGCAGGGTCTGCACCAGAAGACATCTGAAGAAAGACTAAAGGAGCTTAACATGATACCCTTGAGGAAAGAAGGGAGAGAGGACATGATAGAAACTTTCAAGTACCTCAAGAGAATCAACAAAGTCCAAGAAGGTAGCATCTTTCAGAAAAAGAGATGTGCAGGAACAAGGGGGCACAATTTGAAGATAGAGGGGGGATGGCTCAGAGGTAATGTGAGAAAGTATTTTTTCACAGAGAGGGTTGTGGATGCATGGAACAGCCTCCCTGAGTAAGTCGTGGAGTCAAGAACAGTGGAGGAATTCAAGAATGCATGGGACAGACATAAGGCAGTCCTAGTGTGAGGTAGGAGGAAGTAAGCTGTTGGTTAACCAGGATCTGCAGCTTATCTGATAGGTAGGAAAATGGGCAGACTAGGTGGGCCAAGCGGTCCTTATCTGCCATCAAATTCCTTGTTTCTATGTTTCTAAGAGGCCTTTCAGGATCAGCACAAGGCCCAGAAATTTCCGTCAAAGAATGTCAGTTACTGATTTAGTGAGTACCATTCAGAAATATTTGTGCATCACACTGTGTGTGATTTTAAATGCCAGCTGGATCTGTGTGCGAGCAGTGAGATTGTTTTGCAAAGAAGAACTGTGAATTGGAACAGCAGCCACAACAAACAAAAATTCTGAGCATAGACTGTGAGCATTTATAATGGGTTCAGCAACAGTAAAATGTTCTAAGCAGGTGAGAGACTGTGAGTTGTAACTTATTCTGCAACAAACAGGTAATCCTGTAAAGAAATACTGTGGCTTGCAAGTGACTTTATGCATGTGTAAACAGTTGATTTGTGTGCTAATTGTAAAGTCCTACAAAATCATGAATGTGCTGAAAGGTATGCAAGCAGTGCAATCGATAACAGTTTGGGCAAAATCAGTAACAGAAAGGTCTGATGCACAGTTTATTGAGTCAGAAACAGATCTGATGCAGTGAGGAGTGCTATCGCTGCCATTACAGGGTGGGGCTAGCAATGTAAACACAGCTGCAGGGAGCCATTTTGAGAGACTATTCTGAGAAAGCGAACAAGTAATAACTACGAACTTTGTGTGTTTTATTGCAGACATGGCTTCGGGAACATCCTGCTACCCAGATCATGTCAGAGCTATGATAGCAGAGGAGGTGGCCAAACTAAGGGAAATAGAGCAAGTTTTCTAAGGTGAAGGGTTGCCACCACATGTTGCAATACTCAACTACCCTGTGAGAGTATGCATAATGTGCCTCAAGGCTGGAAGGGACGTGTTTTTGATACCTCATTGTTCGGGTTGCCTAGTGAAGTATGGTCTGTTCAAGGCATCACAAATTCATTTGGCTCCCACCTGGACCAAAGTCAGAAACTCTGCATACAGCAGCACACAGCACCAGGTTAAACCTGTTGGGGTAGGCCCCATAGAGTATGGCACAGAAGGAGAATATGGATCTGCTGCAAAGGCAGACATCTCATGATGTTTCCTCACCTGTCTCATATGGACATTGTGGTGGAAGTGTCTGTGGACCCATGGATAGAGGGTCCTAGTCCTAGCCTACTAGGGGAGGACGAAGTATGAGAAACTTAGGATTGAGAGGTGTCTACCTCTACATCCAGTGAGAAGTAGACCGTCTCAGGAGTGAAGATGACTGCTCACTCCTGGGCCAGATCCTAAATGAGGAAGAGGAGGATGAGGATATGTATCTTCATGTTGTGGGTCCCAGTTTGTGGTCTCAAGCTCTTGCCTCAGAGGAGCCAGAGAGAGAAGATGATGGATCAACTGCCCTGCCTGTAGAAATGGTTGGGGACAGATTTTTCCATTTGTTAAGTATGTGGAACTGGCTGAACCAGGACTGGCCACCCCCAAGCTGAACCATGGGGCGTGTACTTGTGAAGAGTATTAAGGAGTAGAGACTGGTTCATAGGAAGGCCGACACCGTATATGGGAGGTCCTTTCCTACGTTTCCTCATAGAGTCTGGGAGGAAATTGAGCAGAACAGGCAATCCTGGTTATTGGAAGAAGCAAGCAAAAATCTGCATCCAGTTGCAGCACCCTGTGTCAGAGACAGAGTCATCAGTGGCAGACTAAAATTCTGGAAATTGGGCAGAACATTGTTTATGGACACTGTGAATTGTGGACAAGGCAGGGAATGAGACATTCCACAACATCAACTACGAATGTCCAGATGGGATCACAGTTCTTGCACCTCACTCTGAATGGTACTACCCTTAGTGGTGCCACTCCCTGTGAATATGCCCAGCCTACCCTGAAGGAAGCAAAGCAGTGGCAGCAAAGTGTCTGCCATCCAGCAGTAGCAGTATCCAGGGAAGAAGATGTGGCCTGACTGGTGTTCCAGGATTCAAGGTGCATCCAATATTCATTAGCCCAGCAGTGTTTTCCCAGTTTCATCACCTGGCCTTCCGAGATGACCTCATCCCAGCTGTATTCCTGTGCCATCACGTATTTCTAGTATGCCAGATGACATCACCCCAACTGTTTTTCCTGTTCCATGGTTCGATTTCCGAGATGACATCAGCCCACCTGTATTCCTGTTTCATTGCCTGTTTTCCAGAGGACCTCACCCCAGCTATATTCAAATGATGCCTCCAGAGGGGGAGATTTTTTGGCTTGGAGAAGTATGTGATCTTGTGTTCGGTCTTCAAGGGACTGGTAAGACCAATTTTTTGTGCTTTAACTGACTTTTCACTACACCTCCTGCACCTGGCAGACTTCCACAAACTGTTTGAACTGTCCTTAAAGACTCTCCCCATGGATTGCAGTGCTTTTCAGGCCCTGCCTTGTTCCAGGGCTGTTCTTCAGCGGGTTCTGGCCCAGGAGAGATTCTTTTATGGATGTTGCCCTCACGCAACATCAATGCAGTCACTAGTGTGAGACTTTCATGGCATTCCATCCCCCACAAAAATATGTGTTGTATATAATGTCTGTATTTTTTCTACTTTTTTACTTTTGTACTTTTCTATAATAATTATTTTTGGGATTCTTTACTGTTCAGATGAAAGGGTTATGATACTGTGGTATGAAGAGTAGGGTGTTTTGTGTTTTTTCTCTTTCAGGTGATCCTAACAAATAAGAAGAGAAGACCAGAAGAGGATGTGGGAACTCATCCTAGTTCTTCTGTTCTGTCAAGTGTTAGGATTGTGTAGTTGTTAACAGGTCTTAACAATTTTTCCTTCCACAGGTGTATGTGTGGAAGGTGGGAATAGTAGTGCATTTGTATTGTATTGTTCCCTGGTGTTTTTATTTTTTTGTTTGCAGGTACCCTGGGTTGGGGGAGGTTCCCCAGTGGGTTGTTTGGATAGATAGATTTTCCCTAGAGGGCTACGGGGATAGACAGGCTGTGGTCATGACCACAGGGGCCACAGCTCTGGTCTATTAAGGCATGCTTTGGGTAGTTTTCCTAGAACTGCCGATTCTTCATAGTAAGATCTTAGAGTAGGGGCTGATGAGTCAGCCAATGGCCTCTGGGCCCTTATTGTTGCCTACCTGTGCCTGGCACATGGTAGGAGAGAGCCTGATTACTCCTCTCTGTAGGCAGCACATAGGGTAGAATGGCCTAGTGCCAGGTAAGGGAATGACTGCAGACAGTCATTTACCTGGCTTGGGGAGAGTGTAACCCCCCCCCATTCCCTGGGGTTACTGGAATCTAGTGGAAGGCAGCTAGTGATTATCCAGTAAATGGATTCTCACTTAGTCCCTCTCTTTTTGTTAGCCTCAAGCTGAGAATTAGAGAGGTGATATCACCATAGAACTCTCGCAGCAGCATAAGCCACACAGCAGTTGTTGTGAGTGGAGAGCTTTAGAATTCTGAAACCAGTCTAGTTTGAAAGAGTTCAAGCTGAAGGGAGTTCCAGCAGCAGCAGCTCAGAGTGTGAGCTACAGTGTAGCAGTTTTCTCACCCTAGTGGAGGACAGCCTTTCCAGCTTTAGAGAAGTGGTGGAAACCGTTTCCAGGGATTCCTGTTCTTTATCCCAGAGTGGGATGAAGGAGACTGCTGTGGATTTTATGGGAAATCCCCTGATTCTACCCAGAACTTTGTGAAGCTGCCTTTTTTGTCAAGATCTATGAGTAACTTTTGTTTTAAATTTGCCCTAGAATACCTGCTTTTGTTTTGGAGGTGACTTTCTCTGACAAAGGGACCCTGTCACCATGGAAGTTTTAAAAGTTCACTGACCACAGTGGAGTCCAGTATGTGACCTGCCATCTGTACAGAACGTTTACTTTCTGCACCTCTGTGGTGTGACTGATGTTAAGTGTGAAATGCATTTCTAGAAAGCATCAACAGTGACATTTTTGATAAATGTGAGGTGTATTACTGAAGGGATGGCCGAGTATGAACTTGAAAGCAAAAGGTGGGAGCCTTCCCCCCATCTGGAGTGAACAGTTTAGCACTCTGGGTTCTGAAGGGCACCTTTGTCTTTTCTGTCAGTGCATGTGGCCAATGCCTGAAAAATTTCTACCCCAGTGAGTGGGTTTTCTCCAATTGAGCCTTGAGTGCTCCATCGTGGTCAGAGTGCCACAGTTATCCTATGTTAAATGGGAAGTGTCCAAGTACTGGCCGTGTGCCATTTCGAAGGAGTTTGGTGTGTTTACCAGTAGATAGTTCCACATGTCCAGAGTTTATCCTATGCTGAATGGGAAGTTGGAGTTCTGTACTTCAGATGTCTGCAGTTACCATGTGTGTGTAAACCCTTGGGGGTCCATCCTTGCTTTGCATTATTCCAACTTTGTTTCAGGAATAAAGCCACACTGTAGAATCCCAACTTGGTATGGACATTCTTGTTATTGCTTTCAGTGTGTAGTTACTTGGGTACCCCTTTCAAGAAGTGCAAACTTAGCATAGCTAGTAGCAAATGTTCTCTCCCAAGGACCTGGGTTTGGCATTAGTCCATGTGTGTGTCTTGTAACCACATGAAATCTGTATTTCATCTACATTTGCATATCAACCTTAAGTGGTGCTTTGTACGCCCATCCATCTCTTTTCCCTTAGACTATGGAAGGTGTACCTGATGGTTAAATAAGGGGCCAGTGGGGGGTTACACCAGAATCCCAGAAAGAATGTGGGATATGGTCTGATTAGGGGTCCATGGTATGATCAGTGTAAAAGGCAATCAAAAGCACAAGCAGCTGCAGGGCTTCTTTCATAAATACATGCAGTTAAAATCTGATCTACAATTGAAGGAAGACGCCCTGGCTGCAATAGCTGAAAACCCGTCCTTAATATTAAGGCTACTTCAGTCACAGAGCCAGGGAACCAGTATAGAACATATTATTAATGCCACGTATGCTGCTCTGAGTGAACAACCCAGAGACTCCACTGAGGCCATACATGCCAGATGGTCCCAGGAGTTGGGAGTAGAAGTGCCTGAAGACAACTGGAAGTTGGCTTCCTTGCTAGTGTGGAGGGCCTTGAGCTTGCCATATTGGAGGGAATACTCCTGGAACTTGAGATATCGGTTCTTCCACACCCCTGTAGTGGTGGCTAGATTTGAGGGAGACCCAGGGGGTAGATGCTGGAGGGGATGTGGTGTGACCCAGGCAGATCAAGCCCACATACACTGGGAGTGTGGTCTATTGGGATCCTTTTAGAGGGAGGTAATACAGGAGTTGGTAGCTATATATGACACCCCAGCTCTTTTTACATCTGGCTACATATTGACTGCCACCACCCCACTCGGCCTAAAGGTGGATAAGACCACATACCTACACACCACGTTATTAATATTGGCAGCTAAAAAGGTAGTAACCAGACTTTGGGTAACAGACAAAACCCCCACAAAGAGGGACTGGTTGAATCTGGTGAGGGAGGTTTATGGAATGGAGAGGATGGGAGCTAGGCTAAAAGATAAAGTTGAAGCTTTTGATAATAAATGGAGAAAATGGACTATGCATCAATTAAGTACATATCCAGATTTTGTACCCTGACACAAACTATATAAATGTTAATGATTTGTTACTCTGATTCTTGACTACTGCACCCTCTGGACTAACTGATAGATCTACTGAGAACATTATTATTGTATGATTTTAAGTGCTGCGAAAAGCTATGATTATGTATTAATATGTCAAATGTGTGTGACAATCCTCATGTCTAATAAAAATGGTATTATAAAAAAAAAGCACAAGCAGCTGCGAGAGAGGTACTGTCCCAGAGAGGGTTGTGTGGCACAAATTGAAACAATGAGCCACATGTATTTACTTTGCCCCTATATTCTACAGTTTTGGGACATAGTGAAAGACAAATGGAAATTGGATGTGTCCTTTCCTCCTGATCTGGAGCTATTGTACTATGGGATTATACCACACACATAAGGTTGAACTACAACGTTAGTACTATCCGTATCTTAATGTTACATTGTTTATGCTGGATATGGATTATCAGGTGTAGCCTTGTCCGCCAACAGCAAGTAATTCCAGTGGGAGATCTCTAATATAATTGTTTAGGATGTCCATTTATTACGAAATACAGAATATAACACATTTTGCCAACATACATGGTTGCAGTATTGGCAAAATATGGACAGGTTATGAAGACTGCTGAGTTATGTGATTACTCATAAGTAGTGGTTTATGGTTTTGTTTTATTGAATTTCTTCAAGAAATCTGATTTGATTAATTAGTGATGCTTTTCTTTACAGGTTTCTGCAAAACAGGATTCCCTTACTCCAGCAATGGGGGGTTGTAATTCAGTATTCATGAAATCACAGAGAGTCATTCTGCAAGTAATTGTTTTGGTAATTAAGCTGATAGAGTATTTATTTTTGTTTATTAATTTCTCCTACTTTATTTCATGTTTTCCCCTTTTATGTTATTTATTTGAAAGTATGATGCATCTTGAATTTTCAGTATATATTTCTTTCCCCTTTATGTGATTTAGTGTGATGTAACAGTGTACTGCTTGATAATGGTTTTAAGTTTAGAAAAATTTCCCCTACTCTTTTAGTGGGGGTTGGTTACAGTATGAATTACTTAAGTTTGGAGTTACTGTATGATGTAATATTTATTTATGTTTTCGATTTTCTTTCATTATGATTTTGAATGAAGTAATACTATTTTGTATATTTTATTTTTAAGTTTTAGGTAAAGAATTCCCCTACTCTTTTCGAGAAGTGCCATGGAATCTTTAACATCCACCTGAACAACCACCAGAACAGGCAGATGGGACCTCGTTCTAATGTCTCATCCAAAATTGCTCTGTCAGGGGTATGAGGTGTCCTACAACAAGACTGTGTAGTACTGCGCATGTGATAAACAGCCTTTGTGCCACCAGTCTGATCCATGGAAAACACATCTGTAGGAGACTGAACGTTCAGTCCCCCACTGCATGAGTCCTATGGTGTGCCTCATTGTCCACTCCCAGGTCTCCATGGATGGTGACAGATAGGGTGTCAGTATGTATAGTCTCAGTGGGTATCTGTTGTCACCTGTGGGAGGAAACAAAACATAGTCAGGTGCATCTGTTAATAGGTGACTCTGGAATGGTGGCTCATGCCATCAATAACCCCACTTAACGTGTCACTCCTCCCCCTGATGCCAGTTGTTCCAATCAACATAGGAGGTGAGCACTGTCCTCCTATCTTCACTTGAATTACATTTGTGAGGCAAGGTACTGCTGTTCCCAGTGTGCATTTGTTTTCAGCCTTCTAGAATTTGTGTTACACTATAATCATTTCAACGTTTAATTGTAAGTTTTACCTCCAGCTATAGTGAACAGTAATGGGTGCCTCACTTGCACCCATGTATGCCAATTTGTTTGTGGCATTGTGGGAGAATGAGGTGGTATTTGTGGGATCAAACCCTGTATTATACTGATGACATTATATGTGTCTGAGGTGGGGTTTCAGAGTCTATTTCAAACTTCACAGAATGGCTTAATCTTAGCAATTTGAATATTAAATGTACACACCATCCATGTCCATTTAACATCTCATGTCTGGATATCAAGTTTTTCATAGCAGAAAACCAAACAATCAAGTGTGCCCCTATTGAAAGCTGATAGCAGGCATTTCCTTATTTGGAGCAGAGTTCCAACCCCCAATCCCTGGTTGACAGCATCCCACACTGCCAATTTTTGGGAACTAAAAGAAATTGTACTCTGCCTAAGAGTTATGCAACATAGGGTTGGATGCTGTCAGCCTGGTTCCAAAAAACGGCATAGTCTGTGGAGGTTGTCCATAAAGCAAGACAAAATGTGGAATCCATTAATAGGGTAGACCTCATCAGACCAAAGATTAAGCATGGGGAAAGGGATCAGTCTTTCATATTTGTAACAGATTACAATGGACATGCAATGGAACTTAGACAAATCATTAAGGATAGGTGGGATGTGTTTGTATCTGACCTTGGATTGGGACCACTTGTGGGACCAATGCCATGTATCACTTTTAGAAAAGCAGCAGCCTTTTTGATTTACTGACCAACATTTATTTTGCCAAGTCAGAAAGAAGGAGGATCCCACTCAGAGCAGGTTACTACACCTGCAGATGATGTAATGTCTGCACATTTGCAGATGTTGGCCACTGCTTTACCTACTAGATTATCAACATGAAATATTATTTTAATTATTCTACTGACTGCAGGACATCATTTATGGTATATGGAGGTTGGTGCAGTTGTGGGTACATTTTGCATAGGAAGAACTGTTCAGAAAGTAAAATGCTGCTTACAGTAGCATGTTAGAGCTTTTCTCTCTGGCAAATGTGTTTGTGCGATTGGGGCATGTTTTAAGGACCACCATAATTACAGTGCCAAATCTTTCAAATTCAGGGTACTGGAGCACATTCCAGAGCCACCATGGATGGGAGGGGGGCATCATCTGAAAGTACTCCTACAAGGTACAAGTGTTATCCCTATTGGCTTAAATGAGGACCTTGATTTAAAGCCCCTTTTTGTAATAAATAACCGAGGTTGTTGATCCAGCTTTCTCATCAGAATTTTAAGTAAGTTGACTGAGGAATTTCAACACGTGTACACCGGAAGTGAGGTAAGAAAGAGGTAACATGATAGAGACCTACAAGTATCTGATAGGTGGTGAGGGTGCAGAAGGGGAGTCTCTTTCAAATAAGGATCACCAGTACCAAGGAGCATATGATGAAGCTGGAGATGGGGAAATTCAAGTGAGATGTGAGGAAATATTTCTTCACTGACAGGGTAGTATATATCAGGAGTAGACTGTCAACAGATATGGTGGAGGCTAAAACAGTGGGGGCTTCAACAATGTGTTGGACAGACATAGGGGGTTTTTAGAAAATAAGCAGGGAGCAGGAAGGCTGCTAGACTACATGTCTGCAGAGACAGATTAGCAGGAAACACCTGAGTGGGCTGAGTGGTTCTTTTCTGCCAACAAATGTTATGTTTCTAAATAAGTTAGTTTTACAATCAGTTTGAACATTGTGACTCTAATTGTGTTTTTTCTATACTGTATGCCATATCAGATGTTCATTATCTGTTCTCTCTGAACCTTGCTTTTATCTTTAAGTGGTACTAGATCTGTTAAAACAAACTTAGTCTGAAGTGAAAGCTAGGATCCCAGGTGCAGATATTCCTGTCCTGTTAATTTTAATAGAATTGTTTAAATCTTATAAATCTCCTTTGAATTGGGTATGCCACCTCATGACATCGAAGTGCTAAAATGACACAGGGAAATGGAGTTCCTTCAGACCTGCTTTGCTGGTGTCCAAAATGCCAGATTTTGATACATTTATCAAATACAAATTCAGCATTAGCTCATCCTATGTGCAAGCTTCTGTGCCCAAGTCCTGGGGTGGTGGTGGTGGTGTGTGTGTGTGTTTGTGTACATGTTTATGTGTACGTGTGTCTGTATTTGTGTGTATGTGTGTCACTGTGTGCTTGTGTGTATGTGAATGTGTGTCTCCATGTGTATGGTCAATAACTGTTTCTGCTCTAGCTTGATGTGTAAGGTTTTACCTGCTTTTCTTTTATTGTGATGCGGGTGAGGAATTTTTTCATCACAAAAATACATCATGTAAATTGCAATACAAACCATGCTTTAATTCTATATTCCCTATTAGGTTGATGTAATAGCAGCTGTGTGTGTTCTGACTAGAGTTTGTTGGCTATTACTCTACCAGAACTGTAGATTGTCTTTCGGACCTTACTGGAATACAATATATTGCCTTGACTGACCAGTTAAGAGTCTGAAAATTCACAAGATGAGTCTCTGACTAAGCACTACAGAGCATAGCAGGCTGTTTAAGTTTTTGAAATATTACAAGGTTGCCCCCTATTGCTGCAACATTAAGTAAGGCATGTCCTTTATTTGTCTGCCTTTGTGAATCTGTCTGCTTCCGTATAACTCCTGCAGTGGCTGGTTGTGGTTGATCACCTTTTGAAGCAGTGCCAAAACATGGGGATACATCAGTTGGCACAGCCTGCTACTATGTTGGCTGGCTATTTAAATATCACTGGAGGAGGAACACCCAAACATGAGGCATGCTATGAAGCTGGGGGGGGGAGTTTAAAACAGATGTGACCAAACACTTCTTTATAGAAAGGGTGGTGGACACCTGGAACAATCTGCTAGAAGAGGTGGTAGGGCCGAAAACAGTGGGGAGCTTCAAGCATCCGTGGGACAGGTACATAGATATAATAAACAGAGATAAGGGAGGAAGGAAGGAGGGACCCCAAATAGGGTCCAGGGTGTAGTAATAGGGGAAAAAAAGGACAGAGTAGATGGGCATAACCTTCCTTTTCTGCCAACACATTGTATGTTTGCATGTTAAAAGTGCCAATCTTCAGTGCGTTCACTAAACTCCCAATTCTGCATTGGCTCAACCTTAAATCTGGGCCTTAGTTTTAAATCACAATGTCTCCCTGTTTCTTATTACTCTGTTACCCAGGTAATATAATCAATAAAACATAGGTACCTGGGAACAACTGACTGGTAGTTTAATCTCATGAAGCTGGCAATCCTCAGCCTCATGACTGCCCCCAGCTTTGAATTTGTTACCTTGCTATTCACAAACACCTTTGAGTCTGCTTTCTCTTCATTTTTTAACAATGTAAAAGTACTGTACCTTAGTACCCCCTTTATTCTTTCAACTTGCTGTGTACTGTAGTCTGCTTTTCTACAGTATCCAGTATTACCAGTAGGGGGCCCTGCAATTACCAGTGAAACTGAAGCAAAAGGTTCTACACTCCAACTAGGCCAGTAGAATTGCCTGTAACCAAAAAACAAACTACAGGCATAAAATTGCTATGAAAAGTACAATTTTATGTCCTCCTCACACAGGCCTTTCACTATTGTAAAGACAGAAGCAGTCCAGAAAAATGCAAAACAAAATCATAACGTGCCAGTTCACGTATATACAGGTGGGTCTTGCCTGCAAACATCCCTGCAGTGTGTCTCTGACTAAGCCCCTGAGGAATGGTCAGTCAGTGGAAAAGTGCTGAGGGGTTTGCCGGTGACAACTGTATAAACTGTACTTTCTTCAACAATTTCATCCCTGCTATATTTTCATGTGCTGTTCTACTGGCCTGGTTGGTACATGGAATCTTTTTTGGTTCAGTGATTGCTTGATGTGTTAGCGTTAGCCACCCTGTTACTGCATCCCATTCTGTTGCTGAGTGTGCTTCTGGTGTATTTGCAGTGTATTATCAATGAAACCCTGCATGCTGATGCCAAAGCAAATGTCAATGCTCAAAATCAGTGTTGTTTGTTATGATATCACTTAAGAAAACCTATCTCAGAAATGTATACTGGCTGTAATACAATCTCTAGAATGCAATTAGTGATACACAAATATTAATACATATGCTGCATATCTGGAAAATAATGATATGAAAGAATGGGATCATTTTATATGTTTGTTGTTGGTGGTTTGTTTTCCAGAAGTAAAAAAAGCCTTTGATACGTCTGCTTTGATTTAGTTAACAATTGTTTTCCTTTCCTTTGAGTCTTAACCTGACTCATTACCAGAGACATTTATTATTGAAAAGATGTTCTGAGATCATATGTTTGTGTGAACTGGACGAATTAGGCAAACACAATTTCCGTGTCAATAAATTGCATAAAAATGTTTCCTTTCCACTTGTGATCAGTCATTAGTTGTTATGGGGATCTTCTACCTGATTAATGGGAACATCTCTAATTAACAGTTTAGTGCCAGCTCTCAAGTTGAGTGCCCTGTTATTAAATAAATTAATACCCTGTGCTGTTCATAAATGAAGACTTATTGATGTTCTCTTGCCATGAGATCAAGCCTACCCATTTTCACTACCTTATTATCATGATATTTTTCTTTAGCATAATCCTGAAAGTCTAAGCCATCCTTTAATTTAATGCAATGGGTACACAGATATAATATAATCTTGCAAAAAAAAAAAAAAAACTTTACTAATGTACCAGTTAGGGTACAACTTAACACTACAAAAGTAGGGGAACGTGGTATTAGTGTTTCCTACCCTAGCTCCCCACCCCCACCTTCCAAGCAGCAAAAGGAAAACACATTAGGGTTTGGGTCTCCAGAGTCTTGGTGAATCACTAGTGGGGTCTTCCTTTGGGTTGTCATCCCTAATGCTCACCCTTCGCTCCCAGCCCATAGCATTGTGTCTGAAGCAGAAGGTGCAGCTCCAAACAAGTGCCTCATGGTGATACACTCTTCAAAGCTAAAGAAGTATGTCTTACTATATCCTGCCAACTCAGTCTGTTGTAGCTTTCTTCAAACAGGAACCACAGTTTCTTCAGTGACATTGCTCAGGGAACAAGGTGGGCATAATTGTTGACAACCTCATGTAAGATTCCACTACTGATTTGCCAAAACTACAGAGACCCGGAGTCACGTGATGGCAGCTAACTAAGCAGCAGCTGGATTCGTCGTGTGCTCTCCCCTACAGCCGCCTTATCTGCGTTCCTGCAGCAATATTGGGACAACGCAATTCAAGATTTCATCACAGCTTATTAAATAAAGGTATATACAACCTTTAAACGCCGTTTGGAGCGGACAAGTGCCTTTATTACCCCAGGATGGAAGTGGATGGGAAGCAGGCCCAAGTCAGGCACACACCTCCTGCCTCTCCTGAAAAAGTGGCCAAAAAGCAACGTAATCAGGCCAACGCTAAATCGGACCGAATTGGAGAAAAAACACAACAAACTATCCCTCTCACTGAGGATAGATTCCTGCAAGAGCTCACCCCACTAAAAGATATATTGAAAGAAATGTCTGGGGAGCTTAGGTCCTTGCGCTCGGACTTATCCTCCGTCTCCCTTAAAGTTTCCGATGTGGAGGCCCGAGTATTTTCCACAAAGCAATGGCAAATTAAAGCCGATAATGAGATCACAGCTCTTAAGCACCAAATAAAAATTACAGCTCAAGTCAGAGGACCTAGAAGGCGTGATCGCGGAACAACCTGGTCGTTCTGGGCCTACCTGAATTAGAGGAAGGTCGGATATGCTGGCTTTTATGCAAAATTTCTTTGCAAGGTAGTTGGACCGTCTCCGATTAGCCCTTCATATCACATTGAGAGGGCCCACCGATCGTTGAGACCAAGACCTACATCAGAGATTACGCCCAATTATTGTGAAATTTTTGAGCTATATTGAGAGGCAGCACGTTTATAATAGGTCTCGAGAACTCAAAAATATACTGTGGGACAATACCAGAATCAGAGTGGCGCAGGATTTACCTAAAGAAACACGTGAAAAAAGGGCTGCCTACCATCAAGTGGTCCAGAAGCTTATCGCAGCCTCCATACCATTCCGAATGATATACCCGGCTACTTTGAAGGTCACTATCGGGGGCATAGCTAGCACCTTCGCGTCTCCTGAGATGGCTCTCACTGAACTTAAGAGCAGACTGCCTGATCTGTTTAAACCTTCCGGTTGAAATGACTCCATATCGTGCTGTGGTTGAGGGGTCTTTCCCCTCCTTGGTTAAATATAACTGCCTTTATGCTGGTTTTCTGTTTGATCACTGTGCTTAATTATGATATCTGATGGCCTACACTGTTACTGGGGGTTTAAGTCCGGTCCTTACCTTGTTCGCCTTTGGTTGGTTCTGCTGGTTTTTCCCGGTCTGTCTCCCCTCTCCCCTTCCCTTTTTGGATCCATTCTTGGTGGGGCTGGGTTCTCTGCCTCTCTGCTTCTTTGTCACGTTTGGGCTGGGCGCACGATGTTGGTCCTGGGTTGGCTGGCGATGGGGGGTTTGATCTCCCTGTGGTCTGGGCCTCTCGGTGTGGAACTTTCTGTACAGGATTTTGTTTCCTGGGGGAACTTCCTGGGGAACGGACCTGGTTCGGTGCGTCGAGTTAGCCCTCCCCTGGAAACACGGGTTATGGGGTTTTCTTGCTGTAGTCCTGTGATTGCTGCCTTTTCTATGGTGTTCCCGTCCCTGTGGCTAGAGGCTCGTCCCTTAAGTCGATTGTTTGTTTCACTACCAATTCCCACGGGCATGGGCGCTCACGGATGGCTGGGGATTAAGGTTCTATTTTTATTTGTTCATCCCGCCTCTGATTAACTTGCTGGGGTTTGTTGGAGCTCTAGGGCTGACTCCCATAATATAGCGGACTCAGCTCTTTGATTGGGACTATGGTTGGTTTGAGTCTTAAACGCAGATGCCCTGAAGGGTAATTTTGTATATGCGGGGCTTAGATCTGCATAATGTCCATCTGAGTATAAATATATTTTGGGATCTATGAATATCTCCCTGAGGGCTCCTTCTAAGTTTTCCCTGGTATTCAGCTCCTGTGATCTCTCCCAGCGGCTGATTTAAGGCAGACTGGACAGTAGGGAAATACTGGGGCTGATGCCTATGGGAGGTTATTTTTGGCATGCTTCAGAACAGTTCTGATTCGATTTATCATTACTTTGGGGCAGGGATGCAAGGTGGGTGGCTTCAGGGGGGGCTGAATCTAGATATGACTGCCTGTTGGGTGTGGAATCATGAGAAGTCAGATAGGGGGTTTGCCAACCTCTCCCTAGGCTTGGGTGTATTAAACAAAAAATTACTTTGCGGTTTATTACAGCTGGTTACCGAGCTTTTAGTAATACACCATGATTTTTGGTCTCTATGCACCAGGCTGGGGTTTCAGAGGTTCGCTTTTGGGATGGGTGGGTCATGGTTTCTGGACTCTAGTTTCTACTATCCCAATTATGTTACCTGGCTACCCATTGTATATAGTTCCTTTTGGGTTAGGGTGGATTACTCACTCAACTGTTTGATATTTGGAGTTACAGCCTATAAGTATGATGGTTGGGTGGGTGTGAGTTTTGGGGTAAGTGGGTTGGTGATGGGTTTTCTTATGATTTGGTGGGCAGTACTTTTTGAGTATGGGGGTTCTTTCTGGGGGGGATGGGGGTTGGATAAGGGCAATCCTTTAATTGTTGTCAATGGAGTGCATCCTGTTTCCCTAGATTTTGTGTATTATGTCTGGATAGTTAAATGTTGCGATTCTACTTTAGGATGGCTGGATCCACAATTAAGATAGCATCCTGGAATGTTAGAGGGCTGAGAGACCAGTCTAAATGCTTGCAGATTTTTAAACACTGTTCCCTACTTAATATTGATATTCTTTTCCTACAGGAGACACACCTGTATCAGGACGAAGCTAAACTCTTATCACGGTCTGGTTTTTCCCAGTTCTATGTAGCCAGGAACTCTAGTTTTAGTAAAGGGGTTGCGATCCTTCTTAAGAGACATGTGTCATTTATTAAAGACCTGGTTCTCTCCGACCCAGAAGGGAGATTCGTATTAGTTAGGGGTACTCTAAATGGAACAATCACTGTTCTTGGTTCGGTTTATGGCCCTGTTGGAGGTAAGCCTGAGTTTTTTACGGTATTATTGGATAAAATGGCCAGTTTTTTACCCACTCATTTTGTACTTGGTGGGGATTGGAATGTACCTTTCTCCTCGAAGTTAGATAAAGAACCTTATGACAGTCGTATGCCCAGCTCGGCTCAGAAAGCCCTAGCGGGAAATGGCTTCACTGCTAAGTTTAGGTGACCCATGGCGGCTAGCTAATCCTACTGCTCGAGCATACACTTTCCAATCCCAATCACATGGTTCCAAATCAAGATTAGATATGATTCTAGTCAGCCTCCCTCTTCTCTCACAAATTTTTTTAACCGATATGGAACCAATCATCTTATCTGACCATGCTATGGTCTGGATACACTTATCCCTTAATCCTGACTATTCTCGTGATTCTAGCTGGCGGTTAAATACTCAACTATTAAAGGACTCTCAATTTGTTTCCGATATCAGATCTAAGATATCTCTTTTCCTGGATGACAACATTAATTCTACCCCTAAGGTAGACATGGTATGGGGGAGCCTTAAAATGCTATCTCAGAGGTAACTTTATCAAAATGGCTTCCCTTAGGCGGAGAACATGGTTAGCCAGGTCATTAGAATTGATCGGCAGGATAAGGGAACTCGACAGTCAATATTCATCCTCCTCATCGCTTGCAGATCTTAAAAAGCTTCTCCTGGCCAAGAATGAATACTCAGAGCTTTTGAAAGACAAAACAGAATACTGCCTTCCGAAAACTCGAGCCAGATATCTGGATTTTGGTGAGAAATCTAGTAAATTACTAGCTCTGTGCTTGCGTGCTCTTGAGAGTTCAAGAATTATTCCCTCTCTGGTTTCCCCATCCGGAAATATTGTCTCTTCGCCTAGAGATATTGCCCAGGTCTTTCAGGAGTATTATTCTAATCTTTACAGCCACTCCTCAATATTCCTGCCGACAGAAACTACTAGAGATTATGTTAAAGAAAGTAAGGTTTCACACATATCGGAATCTCAGGTGTCGAGTCTACTAACCCCTATCTCAGTTGAGGAAATTAAAAATGCCATAACCTCACTAGTTCCGGATAAGTCGCCTGGCCCAGATGGATTCCCAGCCAATTTTTATAAAGTTTTTGCTAACGAACTTCGCCTATTCTTCTGGATTTATATAACTACTTTTTGATTTAGCCTGATCTTGACCCCGTTCTATTTGAAGCCACTATAGTTTTAATTCCTAAGGCAGATAAAGACCCCTCGGACCCGGCTAGTTACCGCCCAATCTCCCTCCAGAATTATGATATTAAAATCTTGGCTAAAATACTCACTGAAAGGATTAAATTGATCTGGATGGGTCTTTTGAGTCCTGAACAGGCCGGTTTTGTTCCTGGAAGGTCAGCAGCTGATCATCTAAGGACCTTATCCCATATCTCATATTATGCTCAGACCATCCCCAATCCAGCTGTTCTGGTATCTCTTGACGCTGAGAAAGCGTTCTATCGGGTTGATTGGTCTTTTTTATGGACTGTACTGGAGGAAATGGGCTTTCCAACTCCTTTTCTGAATTTGATAAAGACACTCTACAAAATTCCATCAGCCAAAATTTACTGTAATGGGGTTCTGTCCTCCTCTTTCCGTCTTTTCGCCGGTACTAGGCAGGGTTGTCCTTTATCTCCCTTGCTTTTCAACTTATATTTGGAACCGTTACTAAATAATCTTAAATCTTCTTCTCAAGTGAAGGGCATTCGGCTTCATGATAAGGACTTAACCTTGTCAGTATATGCAGACGATATCTTGTTGCACTTAGTAGATCCGGCTACGTCCCTGCATGCAGCTTTGGCTATTATCAAGAGGTTTGGTTTCTTTTCTGGTTATAAACTAAATATCTCTAAATGCGAGATTTTTCCCTTAAACAGCTATACATTTAAGCAGACTTTCCATGCTTTCGGGATGAAATGGGCTTCCAGCTCAATCAAGTATTTGGGGATTCATTTCTCTACAGATATCCCTCTTCTCAAAAAGCTCAACCTTACTAGGATTAAGGATTCGATCAGTCAGGATCTGCAATGTTGGACAGCCCTTCCTATCTCCTTATGGGGTAGGATAAATATTATTAAAATGAATGTCTTGCCTCGAATCTTCTATCCGTTGAACCTCACTAATCTCTGGCTCCCCCTTTCTTTTTTCCAGAAGCTCCATAGTTTGATTTCTGCTTTTATATGGCGTGGTAAAGGAGTACGGTGTTCTTATAGGAAGTTATCATTTCCTAAAGAGAGAGGGGGTCTGAAACTTCCTAACTTTCTTTTATACTATTGGCGGCCCATTTGTCTAAACTAGGTAGATGGTTTTCCACAAACAATGACTATCTTCAGCCAATCTGGCTTCAGCTAGAAAAGACCTCCTTTTGAACTTAAATTTGATATATTGTCTTTACCTTATCTAACCCCGAAATCACTCTCTCATTTAATTTTGGATGATGCAACGGTAGTTTCCCTTAAAGCGTTGGCCCAATGTCTCAAGTATTTTCGGATTGCTACCCATACCGACTTAGGGCAGCCAATATTACTCAATCCTAATATCAAATTAGGAAACTCCTTGATTGGTCCGAACTGGCTCCCACATCTCCACAACCTTAGGATTGAGCATTTGTTTGATCAAACCCGGCTTCGCGACTCTGGGGAAATTTTAACCAGGCTTGACATATCAGGTAAACATATTTTCAGGTATTCCAACTCGACATCTGGTGAATAGTATTTTAGGTAGTTCCTTCAAACAGTCATTAGTACAACCTTTTTTGACTATTACCAATTTACGTCCCAAGCACCTCAATATCGCGGATATACTCCTATCTCTTAACTTTTAATCTTGATGAAGAGGCTAAGGGCCTCTATTCTGGACACATCTCCTCCTGAGGCTGTTCCATGTTGGAATACCTTCTGGATTAATTTACACAAATATCATACACAGGATAGATTTCGTTTAGTACAATATAACATTGTTAACAACCTTTATTATACTCCTCTCAAACTTTTCAAACGTAATTTAATTCCCACTTCAGACTGTTTCAGATGTCTGCGAGAGAAGGGTAACCTAGTTCATATATTTTGGGAGTGCCCCAAAGTTGCTCCTCTGTGGTCTTTGATTCACGATAGTCTGGATTCCCTTCTGGGTTGAGAGAATTTTTCTGTCCGGCAATTTGTGTTTGTGGGGATCTTTCTCTAATCGATAGTGGGGAACGTAGATATTATATGGCTCTGATATCTATGGCAGTCAAGAATTTGGTCCTAAGACATTGGCAAGATCAATTGACCCTAACATACACGGATTGGTTAAAAGAGATGATGTCATATTTTCAATCTGAGAGCTTGATTGCCAGTTACAAAAATCGCCCAGACCTATTTTGTAAAAGATGGAATAAGCTCCATGCTTTCTGCTTACCCTAACTGGTGACCTGATGACCGGATCCCTTGGCCCTCATGCTCCATGTTACATTAAGTTGCCTTATTATATGCCAGGTGCTATCTACTAATCTTGGTCATACCAGAAGCCTGTTATTCTCTCTCCATACTCTCGTTCTGTTATCAGTTGGAAAGCAGGTGGATTTGTGGTGGGATGATACTTTCCAGACTCTGTCCATTTGCCAACATGTTATCGGGGGGGTGCACTCTGAAACTCAGGGACTAGGATGGGGGGGAGGGGGCAGGTTATTTTCCTGTATTATCTGGTTGGGGACCATATTAAGTGTTTTTGATCGCTGTTATGTTTTGCAGTCCCCAAATACCTTATGTATCTATGGGGGTTGGGAGGTTGGGGGAACGGGGTGGTTTACTGTTCAATATATTAATGGTTTGTCATGAATGTACTCTATCCATTTTTCTTTGGATTTAATATACTTAAATTTTGAGTACTCTGATGGGGGGGGAGGGTGAATTGTGGTGGATGTTTTGGGGAATGAGAGGGTTGGAGGGGATTGGGTTTATGTTGTACCTGGTAATTTATTGGTTTGTTATTATAGTCAAGTTGTATGGTTGTTTTTTTTTTGTTGTTGTTGTTGAAAATCAATAAAATCATAAATTTCAAAACTACAGAGACCCAAAATGCTAATGTTTTTCCTTTTGCTGAGTGGGGTGGGGGTGGGGGGTGGGGTGGAGGTGGAGGTGAGGGAATAAGGTTGGAAACCCTAACACCACATTTTCCTACTTTTGCAGCATTAAGTTGAACCCCAGTTTGTGAATTAACAAAGATTTTTGCAAAGAATTTCCTTCTTTTTTTGAGATAGTGGAATTGTATCCCCATTCACGTAAGTCCCAAAGGGACTTGTGTGGACGGCTGCAGATGAGCAAGGCCCTTTTGGCCCAATGTCAAGGGAAGACTCCATCTGCCTACAGACTTCTGTGCAGTGGCAGATGTCAAGAATTCTTAGAGCAATGTGTTGGACTGTGGAAGCACATACCCTGTGCTCCCTCTGCTTCCATGTAGCCACAGATATATACACAAAGAGCAAATCATCCATTTGTCAGCCAATGTACAGGGCTCTCTGCCAGCCATCAGTGCAGAGGTACAGGACCCTATGCCAACAGGACAATTGTCTTTACTACATGATACCGTCCACATACAGACAACCTTGCAGCTTTCATTCCCAGGGTGGGGGTGATCACATAACAGCACCATCCCACCCACCATTGCCCCATCCAACAGGGCCATGGAGCTTGCCCCTGAACTCAACTCACCAGCACAGGATCACAAAGCATACCAACTGGGGTCAAGACTAGCACTACACACAAAGTTTCTTAATTAGGCACATAGATAGATAGATAGATAGATAGATAGATAGATAGATAGATAGACAGACAGACAGACAGACAGACAGACAGACAGACAGACAGACAGGCAGGCAGGCAGACAGACATTTTGACCCAGATTTTCATGGTAGTCATTTTATGACTCCCCTTATAAATATGACATGTAGTATTTATAATATATTGGCCAAAATGTCATTTTGCACTCAAAGTGCAAAAACAAGTGTCATCCAGGATTTCGAAAATGACACAATTATCATGTTTACGAGGTAGTGTGGAAAATGGCTATGTTGAAAATTTGTAGTCAAAATATTGAAAATTAGCAAAGTTATCAGTGGATGTTGAAATACTGCAATGTTCACTCATAACTTAAGCATTTTACCATAGTTGTACACCAGTTTTTCAGCATAGCCTGTTTATTACCCTACCTCATGAACCCGGTAAGTGAAAATGTCCAAATCCTCTCCAAAACATAATTCCATGCCACAGCTACGAAAACACATTTTTGCCAGACAGAAAAATGACAGCTGTCATGTTCATGAGGTGATGTAAAAAAATGGCTATGTTGAGAATTTGGGCTCAGAATATTTAATAGTACCAAAGTGATGAGCGAGCATAGCAAAATTTCAATGTACACTCACAACTTTGTCATTTTTTGGGAGGACTTGCTTAAGGTTCAATGTGGGGAACAACACCTCCCATAACCTCTACATAAGCCTTCCGCTGACACACCTCCCTTGCTTAAGGAGTGCTTTTGTCTGGGCTCCCTGCGTGGCTCGTGGACTGTGCCTCCTTGCGCTTGCTGCTCTGTTTTATCTCCCCTTGTAGTGCTGTTCTTTTTCTTCTCCTCCCTGTTCCTGTGTTTGCTCACTCTCCTGTGAACTCCCTTGCCTGTCTCATTTTTCCATACCTGTCTTCCATATCTTTCCTTCTCCCAAGGTCATTCTGACTACCTCCCTGCTCCTTTCTGAGCTCCCTCCTTCCCATGTGTCCTGGGTCCCCATTCTGTTGTTCCTTTTTGGGCTCTTCCTTTCCCCACCACCGGCTCTTCAAGCCTCCCTGCTCCACCGGCTACCACCAATGGCACTTCCAAGTGCCCCTTAGCTGCCCCTTTTCCTCTTCCACTGACAACATTGGGTGCTCAGCTTACCTCCAGGAACCACAATGTGTAGCATCATGTTTCTCCACCTCCTCTCCGTCTCAGCTGCAGCCATTTCACAACTTGCACAGTAAGTACGTCACTACCTTGACTTCTCAGGCTGCGACTTACAACTTGGGCTTGGTTGAACTGTGCTATACCACATGCTGACATTGTCCTTTGCTGACACATCAAACCTTTCCCTTGGTATTCAACTCCATTCATCTGTTACTTATTTGCATTTGATCCGTCCTACTAATGTGATACCACAACACTCGACTTAGTTACTGGTTTTATTGTCTAGCTTTCATTCGTGTGTGGTACTTCCATATTTGCTGCTGCTTGGTGCTACATTATAGCAATGTTTCACTGGATTTTATTTTCTGCTGCCGGACACCCGTTCTTATTACCCAGATGGTCCCCACTCTCCAGCGTCAGAGAGACCATTGCATCACTTCCTTTTGGCTGTGGGAATGCAGAGCTGGCCCTATGAGCTCTTCAACTAGGATCTCTGTGATGAGTGAAAGCATTCTGCAGAACATTGAAAGTGGGAGGGCTCACCACTACCCTACCTGTTGCCTCTGTTTGGAGGTCTTCCCTTCCACGTGGACATTGTTGCTACTATTTAGTGTATTGCACTGCATCTCGCTGCATAGGACTACTTTGCACTGCAGTCTAGCAGCTGCAAGTGTTCCTCTCACTTCCTACTCCAAGCATGGGGGGGGGCTTGTGCCACTGACCAGTCATTATTCCAATTCCTGTTGCCTTCCATCATTCCTCCTGGTTCTGTGAGTTGTCTATCCTCCATCCTCATGCTCCTGTTCCCTTCCCTACATTTCATACTCTGATTCATGTGCCTCCAATTATTCATCTCTAATGCAATGTCAGTTACTGATTCATCATCCTACCTCTGTTTCATTCCTAAATCTACCTTTCCTTCCTGCAGCATTTTGTGTTCTCTGCCAGCCCATAACAGCAGTACTCTGGACTCCATTCCCTAACTCACGCCTTTTGAGGTGGTAAGTGAAGGTGGCTTCCCTGTCTACCAAGGATGGGAGTCCATTTCAATCATTACATCCTACTAATACCAGCCTGACATCCTCTGTCCCTAACTCTGTTGGTCAGCATCGAGTGAAGGTTCACTCACCCCAACGATGGGGATGGGAGTCAAGTCTACCATCCATGGACTGTTACCATACCTCCATCTCATACCAGTTACTGTTTCCCTTTGGGAACAGAACTACCTTCTATTTACCAACTCAACATCCTCCATCCTTATCTGCTTAGTAGCATTGAGGTTAGCTTGCCCCAACGACCACGGATGGGAGTCATGTCTACCATATACAAATTGTTACCATACCTTCTCTACCTCATACCATTTGCCACTTCCCTTCGGGAATGGAACTTCATCCTACTTCCACATCAACATTCTCCATCCCTAACTCTGCTGGATAGCATCAAGTGAAGGTTAACCTGCTGACTACCAGGGATGGGAGCTATGTCTTCAGTCTACAGACTTCTACCATACCTTCTCTGCCTTCTACTAGTTGCTGCTTCCCTTCAAGAATGGAACTGTCATGCTGCATACCATAATCATGTTACTTATATTACTTCAGGTTACTACTGTCCCGTCCAATGCCCGGCTGCCTCTCCTTTCAGGATCAGGACTGTGCCCTGCTTTACTTCTCCATCTTACCTTGTCTGCAGCCTCGACTCATAGTCCTATCTGCTGCCTTCTGCAGCCAGGAGCATGATTCTGACATGTACTATCTCCACCTTTGCATACTCCCTGATGCAGATTGCCATTCAAATCTGGATTTCTAACCTCATTCTCATCATCCTGTATTCCTACTTTCCTTCAGTCCAGATCTTCAGGCTTTGCTCATCCCTTCTAGATGCAGTTCTTCCATTCTGCTGCTTCATGTGTGTTTATCTCCACCTGCTACCAGATGCCATGACTTTTCTGGACTTGGATCTCCTACTGCTGAGAGGTCTCCAATTCTCCTCACTGTAGCTATTATTCCAGCCTCAATGAGTCTGCATTACAGAGACTTCCCTGCCGGGTCTATGGCTCTAGCTCACAACACAATGTCCACTGTCTGCTTCTTTCCCTACTGCAGGTCACTGCTTCCCTTCAGGACCAGGGAATTTCCACTCCTCCACCCTTCTGTCTCTCAGCTCCTCCTTCCACTTCGACTACAGAACCAGGACCTCTTCGATCGCCCTCATCATATGGATCCTGCTGGTTTGTTCAATCCCTCTCTCACTCCAGGCCAACTGCCTCATGAACTTCCTTGTTGCAGGTTCCCCGTTCGGCTGCTGTACAAACTTATTTTCTTTTGTAGATATGGCACCTCATCCTTCATCACTCCAGCACCTTTCCTTCATTTCTCTGGTTGCTTCCAGCCTTCATCGGATGTGGGACTCCCGTTGCTCATGGTCCTTGCTTGGCTTCTTGATCTTCTGTGGATCGTCACCTGATGCCTTGCTTTAACTTTCCTGCACTTCGCTGCTGTTCACCTTGGAACTGACGTTGTCCTCCTCCTTCCTGCTCTGGATGTCATCCTGCTCACCTGACCCATAGCCTCATCTGCTCATTCTTTCAGTTATTCAGGATCCACTCTGTACTTCCTTCACATTTGCCTGGCTGCCTTCCCCTATTTGCCCAGCTGGCCCAGGGACTTTGTACTGCTTTCTGTGGCTCCTTTTCTGAGCTTTGTACCTCATTTCTGACCAGTACTCATACCAAGCCATCTGCTTCCATACGATCCATCCCCTACTTGTACTCTTGCCCTTCTAACAGTACCTTCCGCTACTCTATCAATTGTTCATTCATTACTCTGGAGTAATACTTCTGCCAGCAAAACATTTCTTGGCTCACATGCCCCACAGACTCTTACGTTATTATTGAAGTCTCACACTACCCATTCAGTTTTTCACAATCATTCATGGAATCTGATTTGCCTGGACAATAGAAAGATCTCCTGCATCTCCAATGGATATACCCTCTGATTCTTGTCCATCCAATCACCATCATTCCTCGGATGCCTTTTTTCATTGGCCATCTTCTTACATGAAAAGGACTTAAATCCTTCTATTCTATTCAGACTTCATAATCGGCATCACCTCTACAGACACCGGGAATCACAAGATCACCCATTCATCTATGAACTTCATCCATTTTATCTTATGCCACCTCTTATTTCAACAATGACTCTGATGACCACGTTACTCGATGCCTACTTCCCAACAGTCATCACTAGTTTTAGGAATTGTATAGATAGCATCCAGAATATTCATCATGGGATCCCCATCGCCTAGCTGATTTCTGACTCCACGCCATCTACACCTTCGATTTTACTCCAGGACATCGTTATTCCTTATACTGTTATCTGCACCTGTTCACCTAGTACTTTCCGCCAAGTTAACCATTCTTACAGCTGCCCATTCAGCCTCTTCTTCTCAAAGTACCTTCATTAATCTCTACAGTAAAGACCATCATCAAGAACTGGCTCTCCTGAATTCTATCTGGCAATCCGTAACACCCAAGTCAAATTCTCCAACTCAGCTTTGCATCCCAATTGGTATTTATCGGCTATAGCACTAAATCCTATGACACCCTGCATTTATCAATCTCACTACCAATCCAGCCTACAGACTCTTCCTCTTATCCACCTCAAGCATTTCTCACATACTTCAGCATCAGGTTTACCCGTAAACTTAACTACCAATGCCACCTCGGTGCATCTCCTAAAGGATCTCACCACAGGAATACCCACATGTACTTCAGGCAGAGTACCAGCAAAGGAATAAGCATAAAGTCATGAACATCATGACCAAAAAAGCCAGCACTTCCTTATACCACATTTCCAATCATTCCTCATATACAATAGGTTGCCATCTGGATGGCTCCGCAAATTATCTTTTGGGCTTTACTAGTCACTTATGGTATTACTCCTATCAGGCACTCAAACTCATTTACTCTGGGATGCTTACCTAGTGACTTTCATTCACTAATCAATTCTTTACCTTCATACTACCTCGAACATCAAACCTTATACAAATTGGACCAGCCACTCATAACTTTACTAATCATCATAACTATTACAGTGTACCGTCTGGTCTTATATCATTCTCATCTTGCTCTCCCACCTCATAACCTCCATACAGTTCCTTGGACATCTGTCCTTTGTCACTATGGAAATATGGTCTACATTGGCCCTTCTTTAACTAGATCTGCTTTACACATAAGATTTTACCGTCTCTATGGAAAGATGTACCTTACACCTTCAGGATCATCATTCAAGCTGTATCATCCTCAGATCGAGAACGAACCATCATTTCCATGGCGCTCAAAGACTCTTCTACAAATTATACTGTATGGGCATTTCCTTAGCGATTCCTTGTTCCATATAGAATTCCTAGCCTCCAGACCACACCCTTACATTCAAGCATCTCACAAGTTGGATCATCCACTAATGACTTCTTCTACCATTGCAGTTCCACAATTTCCAGTTTAGTATCTTATCGATACCACAAAGTTACACAAGCACATATACCTCATCTCTCCTCATTGCTATTCCACAAACACTGAAACATATTTGGACCCCCCATTTTCAAATTAGCCTTCTTTTGATTACACCTCATGAACACTTGTGGTTAAAATTTTCAAATCCTGACCAACTGGTGATTTCACAAAGTGACCGCAAAATTGCCTTTGGGCCTGATTTGCATAATTCCACCACCATTGGTCATGAGGTGGAGTCCCAAAAAGGCTATGTTGAAAATGTGAGGACAAAATATGCAAAAAAGACAAAATTATGAATCAAAGTTGATACCCTATTGAAATACATTGAACCAGACTTACCTGATTTTCTCATATTGCAGTTGCCAGTTCCAGCAGCAAGACATGTCTTTGATTGGCGAGTGGATCTACACCATGGGACATGTTCAGGTGAGTGAGTGTGTGTGTGGGGGGGTTGTGCTGAGTGGGAGGTCAGTGTGGGATGGGTGAGCTGGTGTGTTTGGGGGTGTAGAGATGTTGCAAAGTTTAAATTTGTAGGCAAAGCTAAGGTAAACTCACCAAATCCACCTTCATGGATAATTCTGCAAAGCTTTTCTATCTAATAGGAAATTTGCCATTGGTAACTTCACCTGGCAACTTCACCTGTAACTTCTCCTTTTGGGTACACCAAGGCAAAGTCGAGTCAAAATGAAACTACTGCTACACCGAGTCTCAAGGTCAGCAGTCCTTTGTACCCCCCCAACGCTGTAGCAGCCTGAGGACTTTGTGCCACCCCACCCCATGGTTCCACCACCACAGGCTACATCCACTCATTATTCTCAGTCAATAGCAATTCTAACATTTTCTGATTCTGAATGTGCGATCCTGTTGTACTCTTTACTGCCAGCATGACATGCTGGCAAATATCAAGAGTGTTGCTACCGCTATAGTTGGGCTTAATATAATTTTCCCCCAGCCAGAGTGCACAGAAAGGAGCTACCAGCTGTTTGGCCTCTGGTTCACTTATGCATACTGGGGATGTATCATCCAGATAAGGCTCAGTATCATCAGCAGTCAAGAGAACACCAGAAACCTCTTCCTTGGCCACTATTCCTAATCCTGAGACAGAGATTTTGTAACCTCTTGAACTGATCTTCTTATCATTGCATCCCATAGCACCCACCAGCATGGATGCCACATGTGTGGCAGAGAATAGTTTGGCAACATGAATGCCACACCCCACTTCCACCAACTACTCCTCTGCTCCTACTACTACTGCCAATCCCAGAGCCAATGGATGAAGCTGCTGCAGAGGTAGTTTATTAAGTGCAGCAACATTTTGCCCCACAGAACCTATGCACTTTTTGACCACCTTACCAGCACCCCTCTCTTTAACTCTAGGTTCTCTTTCCAGTCATTTTATATATGTAGCTTTTTAGTATTGCAAGAAAAAAATAAACACTGCATGAAAACTAAATACCAGCAGAAGCCGATGACACCTCACCAGAAGATTATCAGTCTTTTTTTTCCCTTCCTGGCATACCAAAAACTATACATTGTGATTTGTTTGTGGTTGCCTTAAACTACATTACAGCATGACTTGCATCCTCACTGCTGTTTTGTTTAAGGCACCTGTGTTGTTTAAGAACCCTGCTGAAATTCTGCTCTGGGCAGGGCTGAAGGAATCTGGGCAATCTGTGAAACAATTTATCTGCTTTGTTCTAATGTTCTTTTTGTTGAGCTCACAACAAAGAAAAAAAAATACATGAAGTGTGGAATTTAGCTAGATGAATAATGATCTCACCCTGGACTTTGCTGACCTTGAATGCTGGTTAGTGAGGAAACAGCTTGTACTCGACACTAAGAAAACAAAAAGAATGCTATTCGCTCACCCCCCCCTCCAGTTCAACACCCCCTTCACATTACCTCACCCGATGGTGATGCCCTTGATTCAGTTCTCACTTTCAAGTACCTGGGCATCATCCTGGACCCCTCACTCTCCTTTAAGGCCCATGTATCTAACCTAAACAAATGTCTGAACCAGAAGTTAGGTCTCCTTTACTGCATCTGACTTTCCTAACCTCAGCATCCTGCCTTGAGATAGCCTCTGCATCCCTCCTCCCAACCTTAACCTATGGAGCTCCCCTGCTGCTCTCTCCCTAATGCCTCCACCATGGCTCTCCTTACTCAGGCCTACCACAGGGTAGGTAGGTTTGCACTGGGGGGTAAATGCCAGACACACCACCGTTGTGATGTCCTTGCATCCTTTAACTGGCTATCACATGAATCATATGAATCTAATCTTAGGTATACCACACTGAGCTTCATACATAAGCTCATGCACAAAATTACTCCCCCCGCCTCTCTGAAATTGTTCATCTGCGACAAGCACCCAGAGCTCTTAGGTCTGCCTCTCTCTTCCCCTCTTCATAAAACCCAAGCTATGAATAGCAGCCACTCGCAAATATTTCTCGTTTGCTGCTGTATCTGCATGAAACTCCCCCCACAGTCTTGTCCTACACCTCCCTATCTCTCTTCCAATCACATCTGCACTCTATCCTAACTCTGCAACCTGCTCCTGTGTCAGGTGACATCCCTCTGCTGTCACTGAGCCTATTTAATAATACTATGCCACCCTGACGTATGCTATGCTTGTTGACTCCTTCTACTACTTGACTGTTACCCATTGTAGCCTGTTTTGCCACTCTTTCCTGCAGGTGGCAGTCAATTGCCAAGTCACAGAGACCCTTCTCCATGAGGGAGAACAGCAGTCCAATGGACTCTCATACCTCCCTCCCCTGGCCGACAACCGAGTGATCCATGTCCGTTCCCAAACCTAGCTCACAGGCTTGGGCAAGGGTAATGCACCTACAGCACCTCAGCCCTCTTCACCACTGGATTGGCTTTCAGTTGGTATTTCTTAGGGACATAGTCTTGTATTACTCATTGAGACCATTTTTTTATATATAGATTGTCCCTTAACTCCAGAGATTGATGGGTTACTGCTTTTAAAAGTTGCACTGCTTTTTTTTAATTTAGTAAACTTTATTGAAGTTTTAATTTTTTGAATAATAAAACAAGCAAAATAGCACAACAAGCATAATGACATGATTAAACAAAACAGATAAGTGTTTGAGAGTGAAGACTCAAATTACAACCCAGCAAAAAAGTAAACATACAACCACACCAATTAAACCCCAAACATCCCCTCATCCCTACCCACCCCCTTCGGAGTGAAAAAAATCACATAAAAAAGACATAGAGGAGAAGGGGAAAAAAAATAAGTAATGATAAAACCAAGGGTATTTAAAAGAGAGACGACCCCGTTGATCAGGATCTTCTTGAGATATTTAGCCCAGTTACTTGTCCACACCAGAAGATTGTGATGATAAGAAATCATAGAGCAGTTCCCATCTGGAGACGAAAAGATCAGGGTGGTGCCTGAGTCAGGCTATTTGCTTTCAAACCAACAAAGCTTGGAGCATTTCCTGATCTAATCATTACAAGACATATTTTTATCCTCATTCCAATTACGGACAATGACAGTCTTAGCCACCATTGTAATTAATACCATATGGCCTTTACAGGAACCAAAAAGCTGTGGTGGGAAATGGCCAAGTAAACATACGTCTGGGACAAAAAAAGCCTCTAGGCCAAGGAGGTGGTCCAGGAACTGCTTGATGGAGTTCCAAAATTGGTCACTCTGAGGCAGCCCCATAATATATGTTTGAGGGAGCCATTAAATGTGCCACATCTAAAAAATAGGGATGTCACAGATTTGCCCATTTAAAAAAGTTTCATTGTGGTGTAAGGCAAATTATGCAAGACAGTATTGGAGCAAACAGTAATGGTCTTGCTTAATAAACTTTTACATGTTCTTCTAGACCCATTGCCACAGGCATGATCCCATTGCAGATCTAACGCCTGTTGCCAGTAATAACAAATCCCCAATGAACTGGTGGTGTCCATGGTTAGAAGAATGTTGTATAAGCCAAAAACAGGGTGTTGCTTAACTGCAACAGTGATAAGAGTATCCAAATCACATCCTCCTTCCCCACTCCAGGGATGAAGGCCAAAGTAAGCAGAGATGGCATGGGAGATTTGGAGAATATTTGAAAAAGAATGGGGGATCAAACCATTCCCTAAAGGAGACAAAAGAGGGCAACCTATCCTCATCTAAAAGATTACCCACCATTGTATTGTGCAACTGTGGGCAAAAGGCCACTGGAATGGGGTGAGATGCAATCCAGATATTATGATTACCTAACAGGGTTTGCTGTAAATTTTTTATCCACTGGGCTCCTAGATAGAAAGTGAGCTGATGGTGGTCCAGAAGTGCATAAAACAGAGGAGTTATCTTTAAGGAATTTGGGAGCTGCGATGGTTTAATAAAGAGGCGCTATGGGGTAGAACCCTGACATCCAACAAAGATACCTCTCAATCCACAACCAGAAGTGAATATAATTGGTCCCCACCTCAGCATCTGAACCCTACCCCCACCTGACCCCCCCCACCAGAGGAAACCATTGAGGAGATATTGCAGCTGTAAAAACCAAGAATTAAGGAGATAAATGCACAACATCCCAAGGGGATACAAAATGTAAAAGTTGCACTGCTATCAGTATCCCATAATAAGAGCGAGTCAAACTGAGTGAGTCAAACTGAGCGAATCAATTTGAGTACCTGTGAAAATAGCGACTGTGAGAAAATAACGAGAGTCAGTAAATAATGAGGGCTGGAAATAGCGAGAGTCAGAAAACTGGAAAATAGTAAGAGTCACAGTATGCAGTAATGTAGTTGATGGATGTAGTTCAGCCGCGGTGGGCTGAAAACTGTGCTGCCAGAGTAGTGTCACCTGTCTATCACTGCTATGTGTGGTAGGGCTGGGTTCTATTCTGGTGGGTGCTTTTTTCCCCTTCTGAGTTTGTCCCCATCCCAGAGTTCATGTCTCCCCCCCCCAGGTGTGTGACCCCGGAGTAGCAATAAGTTTGCACCCCCGCCATTTTCTCTCCCTTCCTGAGTTGCATTCCCTGGAGACTATCCCCCCTCTCAAGCTTCTCCCACTCCCCGAGTGCATCCCCCCAATGATGATTATTATAGATAGAGGGGTGTGGGAGGCAAGGCCCCCTACAATGGAGTGTTGGTACAGCTGTTCACGATTTCTGTACTCACTATAGTACTGGTTCTCACTTTATTTTTCAATGGTTTTGTGTTGCCCTCTTCTGTTGGCACTGTTTTTTCATCACTATTGTCACATAGAACCCTGCTATCCAACGTAATTTTCAGTTTTTAATTTTGATGTTTTTTTTCTGTCTGTTTTCAGTTGATATTTCTTAGGGGCATAGATTTGTAGTACTCATTGTGACATTTGTTTTTCTTTTATTGATGGATAAATTGTCCATTAACTCCAAAGACTGATGGCATTATGGCTTGTCAAATTGCAATGTTATGCTATGGGTATTTTCATATTTTTTTAATTTGTATGTTTTGCATATGTCTTTTTTAGTTGGTATTTCTTAGGGACTTAGTCTTGTAGTACTTGTTGAGAACTTTATTGATATATAGATTGTCCCTTAACTTTGAACATTGATGGAGTTACAGCTTGTTAAAGTCGCAATGTTATCCTATGGGAGTTTTCTGAAGAAATTTGTGAAGGTCAGCTTCACCTTGTAACTTTGCCTTTGTTAACTTCTACTTTACTGGACCATCTCTTTAAGGACATTTTGTTAAATGTGTAGATTTAGGATTACAACACAACACTTTACAAGACTTTCTGAGGTACACAGACAGTAAGCAACAACAACAACATAAATATTTTGTTTTTGTTTACACAAACAATATACAACAAGGATTTCAGGGACTAAGGGGACACACACAAGATGCAACTACTCAGATAATTATAACAAAGTTACTGTATACATGAAAACTCTAACTTGAATCAATAAAGAAAATGAAATCAATTTAGTCAAACCACACTGACAAAAATAATTCAATAAAACATACCTATTACAGAAATAAAATTACAAACCACAGAAAACAGGAAAAATAATTCACATAAAACACTGACTACAACAGCACTAGTGCTGCTCAAACAGAAAAGACTGCCTTTTGCTTGCTGCTGCTAGCTACTAACACAGCTCCCCCCTGTAGAACTGTCTCACTAGACACAGTATAGAAAACAAAACTACAATGCTAAACTAAATCAAGCAAAGCACCACAAATAATTGGTAATCTAGAGGCAGAACGCACACTAGACAATTTAGGGAGTTATTTGGGTGAATAAACTATGTTTTAAAAAACGTTCAAAAATGTTGGGGCATAGAGAGTCAGAGCAGACTTAACGTCAACTCTTTTTTCATATAACTGCACTGAATTCAGCCTACATGTGGCAACACAGCTACTTGCTGCATCAAGTGCCCTCCAGTCCCACGGATCACTTCAAACTTCTCCTTATGGGTACAATCCTCAGGCGAAATTACCAAATTCACCATTTGCCAAGTTTTAGCTGTAAGGTGAAGTTGAACATCGCCTTGTGGGTTAAATTCATGAATTTTGGCAAATTTGAGAATTTCTCAGCAGGACAAAGTTTTCTAATTTCATCCACTACTAGTGGAGGATCAGATCAGCAAGGGACCATTTTCTGTTTCACAGGGTGAAAGAAAAACATTCAAAAATAGTCATCTTTTATAGGGGGACTTAACTGACACTGGAGATTTGGTGGCACTGATAGGGTTGGGCAGTACTGGGCACAGGTGATCAGGTGGTGGAGGGACTGCTAGCCACCAAGGACAGAGTTTTTTTTTTTAATACAAATTGGGCAGGCAGGTGATCAGGTGGGGAAGGGGCTGCTAGCCACCAGGGTTATATATTTTTTTAAAACATATTGGGAGGGCAGGCGATAGGGTGCGTGGGGGGAGTGACCACTAGCTACCAGGGTATTTTTTTTAAACACATTGAGAGGACAGGTGATGAGGTCAGGGGGAAGGACTGCTAGTCACCAGGAATTACTTTTGTGTTAATTGGGAGTACATGCTGAATTTCTGCAAACATTCAGAAATTAATTTCTGAATTTTCCCAGAAGTAAAAGTCAGACTTTTGCTTACATTCCACCTGCGGATTTTTTTTTGCACACAACTACAATACAGTCCGGATGGTATTTCATCATCTAGTGCCATTAAGAGATGTGGTATTTCTCAACATCTAATACCATCATCTTGTCATCGGTAAACAAAAACTTTCTCTACAGCAACTCAAAGTGATGGGATACCATGAGAAAGACAACATGCAGAGTCCTGCACCATCTACCATTCCTCAAAATCATGATGCTACAAGTCATTCAGTAACATGACTCCCAACAGCTCCAAACATCCACACTGGATTGGTGAACTGAGGGAGGGAATGCTAGCATATCCTGTCAGTGCGGGGACAGCAGGACAGCACATTAATGTTGTCGCTGCTAAAAGGGCGAGAGTGACCGGGCAATGTTGATTTTAGATCACATCACACTAATGCCGTGTTGGGAACCAACACAATTTCTGTGTCCTTCATGGCATGCCTGCCCTGGAGGAGGTTTTATATACTTTTGGATGGTGTGGGGGACAAAGCCCCCCACAAAAGCTGACTGTTTCTCAAGATGGCACTTTGGTGCTGTAACTCCTGGGAGGCATAATGCCTGGCACTGTAATGCGAGGTGGCATGTTGCATGCACTGCAATCGGCATCAGCAATATGCCTGTCACTGCAGCACGGGTGAACCAAATGCCAGCAAGCATCACTTCTCCCCCATGAACTAGGTAAAAACAAGTGTTTGTTAATGACTGTAACCCCTTGCCAAATAAACTCCCTAGCTAATGTTTCATCTTTGGCAATAGACTAAAGGAGCTGGGAGTGAGATTTCACCTGTTGGGCTGTGGGTTCCTCAAATGGCTAATGTGTGTGCATGTTCTGTTAAGAACTGTATAAACTGTCATCCTCTGGACTGGTTATTTGCCAAGCTGAAACTCGGACTAATGTACTGAGATTATTAGCTAAACAGCTAAATAGGAACTGTTTCTAGCAAACCTCCCTCTTCCAGGGGGAATTCCAAAAGACTATCAGCAATGTTATGTGCCTCTGATGAGAGTGCACTGGTACAAATGTACTGTAGGCAGCACTTATAATGGAAATGTTTGTTACCCCCTTTTATAGTCCATGAAAGATGGTGTCTGTTATATTGTAATATGCTTTTTGTGTTGCTTGCACGCATGTGCAAGAAACACATTGCTTCAGTGGGCCAGTTAATGAGATGCCTTTATGCTCAAATAAAGCCATGCAGCTGTGTTCTGAAAACACATTAGTCTGTAGCTGTTATCTCCTACTGCCTCCCCTCACATTCTTACACACACACACACACGCATGGCAGATGAGATGTATACCAGCTGTATGTTGTAAAGATAGCAGGAGGTCAGGACTGTGACAGTGGGGATCAGCTCTGAACTGACAGAGCCAGAGATTTACAATTCTCATTTAATTACTAAGTGGTCAAGCACTCCACTTACATGTTTTTCACATGCAGGAAGTGTGGACAGTTGATCTGCTGGACCAATCAGTACAGATCATTATGGCTTTAGGAATGTTTTTTTTTAATTCCCACCCTGTGACTTGACAGAGAAGTTATACTCAAAAGATAGCTCTATATGCAGTCAACTGGTGGAAAAGTTAACAGGAGTCTGGATTTATTTTTTTATTACCTCTGCAGTGGGAAACTGAAAATGATCCTCTGCAAATTGGGAAAAGCTCTATGAGGCATTGATCAGTATAGGTACTGCCCTACTGGAACTGTGAAAAAATGTAAATTTGTTGTACTATGCAACACTTTTAAGTAATTGTTTCTTAGAAACATAGGCAGAAGAGTTAACCCCTGGTAATACTACATCCGACACAATCACATATTGGCTACATCTTGAGATTTCAGATGTCAAAATAAATCACCTAAGGGCTTATATCACCTTATTATTATTATTATTATTATATTATTATTATTATTATCTTAGGAGGGACCTCCTTGTAAATGAATGTGTTCAATGGTGTTTTCCTGCAAATAGACTAGAAACTTGAACTTGAAACTTATATTAAGAGTACACAGTGATCCTGTATATGTAGTAACTTGACTTCCCTACCTTACAGTATTGATGCTGTGTAAGGCAGTCATCAAAATATTTTAATAAAATCATTTAACAATAAAATAAGTTAACAATCCTCATTTTATGGCCCTCAGTGCCAGACAGGGTTTTTTTCAACTTTGGTGAATATCTCAGGCATTTTTGGCAATTTTGCAACCAAATTTTCAACATGAGGTTATTGTGAGCCCTCCTCATGAATTCAGCCACTGTCGGGGGCATTATTCAGTCCCAGAAGGTGATTTCGTGGTCACTGCATGGAATCACTTTTCAGGACTGACTAACAAAATCAAACTGGCTATGCTAAAAATCTGGTGACAAAAGTCCATAAAATGACTGTGTTACAAGTGTCAATTGCACAATTTCCATGCACCCTCGTAAGTTCACGAATTCAGAATATTTTCAGTCCAGATTTTTAACATTGGCATTTTCCACACCTCCTTATGAACAGTACAGCTATCATTTTTTCACATCTTGGCTGAAATGTGTTTTCGCACTTCCAGCACAGAATAACGTGGTTGCTGTGGGAAATCAGTGTTCAAGACAGAATAAGAAAATCACAGTGATACTGTTCATGAGCAGAGGTCCCAAAATGCCTATGTTGAAAATCTGCAATAAAAATTCCCAAAACTAATTACATTACGGGTGTGCATTGTGCAGTTTCTATGCACGCTCCTGACTTCACCAGTTTTTTTATATTTTCACTCCAGATTTTCAACATTGCCATTTTTTACACCTCCTCATGAACAGTACAGCTGTCATTTTTCACATCCTGTTCAAAATGTGTTTACGCACCTGTGGCGCCAAATGGCATAGTTGCTGTGCAAAATCACCTTTTGGCTAATGAATTATAGTGTCACTGTTCGTGCGGTGGGGTCACAAAAAGCCCATGTTTAAAACCTGGAGTAAAAATACCAAGAAACGCCCAGGGCATTAGGGTTTTCGACCAGAACGCCCTACCCTGTAGGGACTGACAGGTGTCAGGGGAGTGACTTGGGATTGTTGACAGTAATGCTCATGCCATTCAACCCCCACCCCCACCCTGCAGTCAGTAACCAGCATTGAGGTACACCTTGGACCCTTTGGCACCAGATTTCACCCCATTCTCCTATACTGCACCCATTTCAGCGTATTTTTTATGGAATGAGGTGAGTGTAAAGCCCAAACACCCCAAAGCACACCTCAACACTTGTAAGTATCTACAGGGTTGGGTGAGGTGAAATGTCATGACCGTTATGGGCAATGACCCAAAGGCACACCCCAATGCCTGTCCATCTCTGCAGAGTGAGGGTGGAGTTAGCGTCAGTTCAATACTTCACTGCCATTCCTATTCTGCATCTGTCTAACTCCTGCACTTCCACTGCTAATGCCAGCAGGCAACATTTGGCATTGACAAATGCTTGTTTACTAGCTCCTGTAATTGCAGAGATCACATATACCGTGCAGCATGTTGCATAGCGTATATCCCATTTAGCACTTTGTACTTAGTGGTGTGGAAACATAGAAACATAGTTGTTGACAGCAGATAAGGACCACAAGGCCCATCCAGTCTACCCTTTTTTTCTACCTTATGAATGTGCCATAGGCCTTTACTCTGTCAATGGCCTATTTATTCCTACTCATCAGTATTGCTCCATTATGCCTATTTGAAGCCCTGCACTGTATTCATGTCCACCACTTCCTGAGGTAGGACATTCCATGCATCCACCGCCCTTTATGTGAAAAAGAACTTCCTCACATTACCCCTTAGTGAACGTTGTTTAACCAGGAGTAGCACACTAGGCCAAAGCTTGTTTCCAGATGTGACCTGGGAGCACAAGGAAGTTAAGGGACTTGCTCAGGATCACACAGTATGCACCTAGGTGGATGTGGATTCAAACCCAGATCTGCAGCTCAGAGCCTTAACCCACTGAACTATATTGCCTACTAATCAGCCTCTCTCTGATTTCATACTGTGTCCTCTTGTCCTGCTATTTTTCTTATATTGAAACATGTTAGACTCTCACCTTGTTAATGCCCTTAAGGTGTTTGAATATTTTGATCATATCACCTCTCTTCCTCCTTTGCTCTAGGGTAGGAGTCAAGGAGGGGGCTGGTTCTGCTGTGCTTTCAGGTTTGGGTTTGTTGTGTTTTGGGGTTTTCCTTTGCTTTTGAGTTTGGGGTGTTTTCAGGCTGTGCTATGCTTTTTGGGTTTGAGGAGTTTCTTTATCCTGAGGAGGGTGTGTGGATGGGGATTCTTCAATGTTTGGTGCTAGGTGCTTTACTGTATCACTATAACTGTTAAAAGGGACTGTTAAAAAGCAAATAATTTTTGTTGAATGTTCTTTTAAAAAAAAGATAGCTTCCATGGCTTACTTTACAAAGAGGTCTTGAATAATGGCTTGCTTGGCTGTCTTCTTAGTGTAGTGCTGACACATCAACTCAGAATTTTTCATATTGTCCCAGTTTAGGGTGATCTCTTCATGCTAGTCCATTGCCATTTGCAAGGTCAGCAATGCCTGATGAGCATCTGCAACAGTGACAGTGTGGGGGTTCATCATTCTAGTCAATCTTGTCTACATCAGCAGTGCTTTCAAGAACCTCCTCACTGTTATAATCATCCAGTACTTCTGCAATATCTTTGACATCTGGTAGTTCTTCATTCTCTCTCTCTCTCTCTCTCTCTCTCTCTCTCATATTGTACAGTGCATCAAATTCATTGGAAGTCAAAACTTCAGGGGATCATCATATGCGCTGCTCATTTTTGGCATTTCATATTGTTGTGTGGCACCTTTGTTTAGATTACAGTGCACAAATCCTGCTTTTCAAAAAAAATCTAAATGATTTCAGCTAAGAGATTATCTAGGCAGTTTTCATTAAATGCAGCATCCAACAGATTCATTTGTTTCACACAGGCAGCAGCTGTTAAATCTTCAAACATGTTCACAGCATGCAGTACTCTCACCCATACCGATTGTACATAAAGGCACTTAAAATTGTAATTTATCCCCCTGGTCTAGGGGTTGAATTATGCAGGTGGTGTTTGGAGGGAGGAAAAAAAGCTTGGCATTCTGAAAACCCTATACGTGGGGATGGTCAGGCTACTTTTCTTCCTAATGGTCTTTGATCCCACACCCCAGCTCCAATCTGTGAAAATGTCCCCAGTTATACAAGATGTGCTGTTACTATAGTAGATATCTGGGAGATTCCAAACAGCATGGAAACACCAAGGTTGTGCTGACCTGCCAATAATGAATAAGTCTAGCCTCTTATCCCTGGTCATGTTGCAACAACAGAGGAATGATATCATCTCCTTGGCCTTTTCCTTTTTTTTCATACTCTTTTTATTAAAAAGAAAGGGTAAAAGTGACAGATACACATGTTTCATAGACATTTTACATCAGTTTTAGCGAGAACATCGGATACATGCATGTTCGTGTACATTACATATACATACATAGCTTGACTAAAAATAATTGACACAGGCTTCATAAGCATTAGGTATATACCAGGCTTATATCTGGAATTTCTTCTACACAATGCATTACTCCTCCTCCTATCGCATTCTCAAGATCTGGGCCTCCCCCATAGTTAGTGATGTTAGAAAGGGTTCCCACACTGTACAAAATGTATCCCTCTTCCCTTTCACTACAAGTGCAAGCTTCCCCAGAGCCAACACCTGAAGTACTAGAGTGTCCCATTGGCTTAATATAGGCACACTATTACAGATTTATGTATTTTGGATGCAGTGGCAGGCCATGATGAGTAGCACCCTGCTCCATCTAGGAAAGAGGGCCCATTCCCCTTCCCCTTTGCCCTTGACCCCAAGAAGGCACACAAGAGGGGAGTCCGGCAGAACCCTTCCTATCATCGTCCCCACCTCTATTATTACTGCCCTCCAGAATCTCTGCAGGATAGGACAATTCCAGAAACAGTGAAAATATAAGCCTATCACCACTCAGCACCTGCCACAGATTGGGGAAATGGCCGGGTTATAGTTATTAACTATCTGGGATGGGCAACAGAGCCTATGCACAAATTCAAAATATGACTCTTTGAATTTATTAAAAATCAAGATGTCTTTATGTAATGTTAATAAAATATTCCAGTTGTCTTCTCCAATCTGTATTCTTAGATCCCTCTCCCAAAGACCTTTCATACTCTGTGTGAGGTCTGGAAGTTGCTGTTTGCCTACTTGGGTTGCCTTATGCATAATACCTCTTGGGTCCTTCCGTGTAATGTAAACTAGTTGTTCTATTGAGTCTGTGGGGTTTCATCGCCCCCCATGCACCTCTCAACCATAAGCTGTCATCTGTAAGTATCTGAGTAAGTGAGTTTTATCCAGCCCGGGTGCTTGCTGCAGGTTTTCATATGAGTAAAATCCATCCCGAGAACAGAGGTCCCCCACATTATGTATTCCCCTAGTCTTCCACTCTCAAAAACCAGGGTCCTCCAAACCAGGTAGAAAGAACAGATTCTGGGCCACTGTTAAAAGAAAGGTTTCTCTACCTCCCCCACTTCCCTTATGTCAAATGTGCTGCCAACTGCCCAGTACAGCAAGAACCACTGGGTTTGCTCCCTGGAGAGCAGAATATGCTCTCTGGCCTTGTTTGACTAGGTAAGACAACACTCACCCCGGACATGCCCTCTACTCTAAATCCACCCAACTAGCCTCAGGTGGCATATTAATCCAATCCTTTATGAAGTGACATTGGGCCGATAAGAACTAATTACGTAAATCTGGGAAGTTAAAGCCCCCCCTTATCTACACTGGCTTTGAGGATCAAATGGCATACTCTAGGCCCCTTTCCCCTGCCATATGGAGCCCAAAAGGGCTATTTCCAACTTCTGGATATCCTTACGCATACCCCCATGGGAAACATCTGCATAGGGTACAAAAGTCTAAGCAGAATGTTCATCTTTACCAGGCTGATCCTACCCAGCCAGGACATGGGAAGGTTGGCCCTCCTTCTGAGGTCAGCCTCTACCTTCTGTATGATTGGCTTATAATTACGCTCATACAGGGACCAGAGTCTTCTTCCAACCTGTATATCCTGATATATAAAGCTTTTGGAGACTACCTGGATACCCCATAGATCTCCCTGCCCTCCTATCTGGTTTCTTTCTCCCCCTTCCCCTGGAAAATACAATAGCTCTGACTTCTGGATGTTAATTTTGTACCCCAAAAAGCATGCAAATGCCTCTATGACCTGTAATACCATGGGGACTGAGCTTCTAGGTTGTCTAATGAAGAGCAGCATGTCATCTCTATATAGAGTACATTTATGAGGTCACCCTTACACACCCTGTACTCCCTCAATTTCTGGGTTCTGTCTTGTAGCCACATCAAGAGGCTCCAGCACCAGGGCAAACAGCAATGGGGAAAGAGGCCACCCCTGTCTCGTGCCCCTGGACATTTCAAATCTATCTGATAGAGAGCCATTTACCAAGAACTGTGCCCTGGGAGAACTGTACCTTACCCAAACCATCCCTATAAAACTTTCACAGAGACCAAGGCAACCCAGACATTCAAATAGATATTCCCATTCAATTCAGTCAAATGCTTTTTCAGCATCCATAGAAAAGACACATGTGTCATCTTGGGTCTTATTAGTCCCCCATACCACATTGAAAAGCCTACAGACATTATGGTAAAGAGCACCTCCCTCTTATAAAGCCGGACTGGTCTGGGTGAACTACCTCGAGTAGGACCCTATACAACCTATCGGCCAATACTTTTGCCAACACCTTTAGGTCACAGTTCAACAAAGAGTTGTGGAGGTATGATGCACACTCCCCCAAATCCTTGTCAGGCTTAGGGATCAAGCATATTATTGCATCAAAAAATGAGGCAGGGAGCCCCTCCCTCACTTCTCTGCTGCCTCCCCAAATGCTGCACTTAACAATCCTGCAATGTGTTCTGCCAGGTGTTTATAGTACTCTATCGGAAATCCATCTGGACCACTGGCTTTCACAATTTTCTTTCCTTGGATTACTTTTCTGACTTCCTTCTTAGCTATGGAGGCACTCAACATATCTCTCTGTTTAAGACTTTGGGTATGTCCAGGTGGTCCAGGAATTCCTTAGCCAATCCCAACGTTCCCTTACATTCTGCCATATAGAGTTTTCAATAGAATTGTCAAAACGTCTCTCTAATTTTTTTTTTATCACTGATCCTCTGTTCCTCACCACTTTTTATATTAGTAATAAGGGTTGGTGTCCTCCCTTGTCTCACCAACCTAACTAACATGGGACCCGGTCTATTCCCTCATTCGAACATTTGTTTTCTGCAGAACAGCCATGACTGCCGAGATTCCGCCTTAGCCAGAGCATTTAGGGCCTCTCTGTTACCTCTAGTAGACATCTAGTGTCCGCTTCTTCCCCCCGACAACTCTTCTCTCTAGTTCTTTAAGACTTTTTTCACAGGGCTAACCTTTTTTCCTCCTTCTGTTCCTTATAACAGGCAAGAAAACTTATAATGCCCCCCTATATATGCCTTTCCGGCATCTCATATAGTTGCCTTAGTGGTCGGGGATTGCTCATTTAGAGAAAGGTAGGTATTCCATTGGTCAGTCAGGTACATCTTAAATTCCTTGTTACACATTAGGTACACTGGAAATTTCCATGGGGTGGGCCTTCCAAGGGCTCCTTCATTAATATTGATATGACTACCATGGCATGGTAAGAAATATGTATAGGGCTATGATTGGAGCACTGCAACTGTAAGAAACAGCCAAGAGGCATATACATATAATCTAGTCTTGATCATGTACCATGTGGATTCAAATAAAAAGTAAACTCCTTTGCCCCGGGTTTGCAGTATACCAACTATCAATGAGCTCCAGATCACTCATACCTATCTGCCAATCCCGCAGTGCTCCCCTAATTGTAACCTTCCCCTCGGAGTGGTCTAATCATGGCTCCAATGTGCAGTTAAGGTTCCCTACCATAACAAGGCCCAGGAATTGCTTTTTCATGAAGATATCTAGCATGCCCTGATAAAATATGGGGTCAAATACTGTTGGTGCATATACGCATCCAAAGGTTATGTCTTCCTTATACAATTCTCCACTGACAAAAACATATCTGCCATTTGTTGGGTCTACCACCACCCTCTTGACCTGCAGTGGAAGATTTTTATGTAGCAGAATAGCTACTCCCCGCTTATGATTATTAAATGAAGCAGAGTGACCCCCCCCACCCTCTAGCAAGTTTAGCATGCTCTTGGCTAGCGAGGTGCAGCTCCTGCAGAATCGTAATCTGCACCCCTTGTTTTTCACACTGTTAATATTCTTGTTCTTTTCACTGGGGAGGAGATGCCCCTCATATTCCAAGACACAATAGTGAGATCCTTTGTTTTAGCCATAGCTCCAACCATGCTGTTCTCTGACCCCCTCCCTGTCCTGTCAACAGTGGTAAGGTTCCCCTTTGAATGGCAGTGCCTGTACCAACATGTTCTTACAGTGCTCTCGGTTTCATCATTCCACGTGTCTATTCCAATCTGATGTCAATATTACCCATTTCTTCAAACAACTAACAAAACTTCAATCTTTACCCCCCACCCTCAACATTAAAAATCCCCCAGCATGCCGCAAACCTTTGTGTTTTAAATCTAACCCAGTTGCAATCCCTCTCCCACTCCCCAGCCAGTATTTGGGTGAGATAAACTCTCCCACCAACCCCTCTTCTTCTCTACCTTCTGCCCCCACCCTCTCACCTGATTCCCATGAAAAAGTCTGAACAAATATAATACAACACCCATTAGGAGGACTCCACTCAGAGTCATAAATGTCCCTCTTTTGATAAAAGAACAACCCTTCTTCCCCACGAGAACACGTGGGGTACTGAAAGAGCACTAACCAACTGTGCCCCGGAATATGCACTGAAGTGTTTCCCATCCATGCCATATTACCCATCTGTTCCCTCCTTTGGATGTTGACATGGGGTGGTCACATCACCAGGGCCCAATGACCAATTGGACCCCCCTGCACACTGAATGTCTTTTTCCCTGTGGTCCAGATGCAGCCCCCTCTGAGTTGAGGCCTCCGAAGGCCAGCAATAGATCTCCCCCTTCCCACAGTGTTTAATACATTCCTCAGGAAATAGGGGTCATCCTCTGTGAAGACATCCCATTCTAGGCCTCTTCCTTACCGTAAGCACTTGAGTACAATCCCACCCCAGGACTCCATTTTCCCCTCTAACACTTCTTCTGAATGGGTACAATACCCACAGTAACCCTGGGGCACAGTTCCATGCCTATGTCTTTAAACTTAAACTTTGCACCAGGTTTCCAGAGTTGAAGGCTGCAGAACTGGGCAGTGCAACAGAACCATGCACATGTCCAGGTCTGCCACCTCCCCCCCAGCCTACCAGAATCTCCTGACAGCAGGTCCAGTAAAAGTCCAGATCACCCATTGCAGACAACTCCACGTTGTTCCCGGGAGACTGTAAGCACAAAACACACATGGATCAGGCTCTGTAACATCAATGCCTTGCCCAGAGTCTACACATCTTCTGATTGAATTCAGTCCACAAACTAGGTACAGTCCAAAGAGTCCCTGAACCAGTCCTGGTCACACTCCAGAGATATCTCAAACCTTAGCAAAGATCTTCAAAACCAAATTGTAAGAAATAGAAACAGTTAACAATTCCAACAGGAAAAACAGGTCAGTTTTCAGCTGTTCTGGCTAATGGGTATCTGAGCTCCAGGCCTTCACATACCTGGCATCTCCTCCTCTTCATCCAGTTTTCTTTCGGAGCTCCTGCATAAATGTTGCTGCCTTTTCCATGTCCTGGAACTGTATGTGGCCCCCTCATGTTTGATTTTCAAAGTGACCGAGTAGATGATGAAGTGCTTCTCCTTAATCTCGCTCAGCTGGGCTGTAATCAGGTTAAACAACTGCTATTTCTTTAGCAGCCAATTACAATAGTCCTGAGTCAGAAAGAGCTGGGTACCTTCAAATAAGACATATTTCTTATGTTGGTATGGCTCAAGTACTGCTTGTCAGTCCTAGAAGTTGTGGTACTGGATTATGATTTGTCTTGGATGCTGCCCATCTAGCAGCCAAGGCATCACTGAGCAATGGGCCTGTTCCAGCTTGTGGCGGCCTCCTTTGGGTTTAAGGTCCAACAGGCGCAGCAGTTGCTCGGCTCAGAAAGCCAAGATGTTGGGATCATCTCTATCCTCCGGTAAGCCTCTCTGCCTGATATTAAGCCTCCTGCTGTAATTTTCCTTATAATCAAATTGGCCTTGGAACTCCTCAAATGCCTTCTCCATTTTCTGCAGCCTCCCTGTAAGTGGTGCCACCATATCCTCTAATTGTCAGATTTGGCCCTCAGCTTCTTCCAGTCTGCTATCCTGTGCTGAAATTTGGTCCGCGATCTCTTGTAACCGACTCTCCAGATGACCCTCTATTTTATCTAGTGCTAGAGCTGCCAACACTTGTCTGGTCATTTCTCTCCCTACAGCTGCCATTTCAGGCACAGAGAAGGATATTGGGCCTGGCACCTCGGCCTGCTGCTTGGCGACTTGCTTTTCACTGGATTTTGCAGCCGACCATTGTTTTTTCCCACTATTGGGCAGCATAAATTCATCCATGCTATTTTTAGAATGAATATTAGTGATCGGATTGCAGAAAAATAATGGATGCAGTTGATTTTTAGTGGATTAAAGTCTTGAGAGACAGCAATAGGAATCCATCTCCTCACCGCTGGCTGCTCATCAGCGCCCCCCACAGCACCTCATTAACCTTTTTCAACCCCAATAGGATTCTCACTTTTAAATTAAAATGTCCCATACCACAGAAAACCAGTAAAATAATTCAGTTTTGTCACAGTTAATAATATTAGCTGACTCATGCAGCCTTAACAGATTGGGAAGCACCTCAGTGAGCCATTGCTAAGCATCAAGCACATCGGTGTTTCATTTATCCCCATCTGCCAGCTTAAAGACGATATTGTTCCACTGTTCCCAGTGCTGCAGCCATCTTTCAGAGGGATTAGAATCTTATTTCTCCATGGCTGCAATGAGCTGGCATGTCTTTTCATGAGCAGTGGCCCACTCAGCATAGCCTCCCTCCCCCAAGCATTCACAAACCACCTAAGTAGAGCATACTCCACATTGATATCCTTCCCATCATGATTGCATTTGCAAGAAGGGTTTTGATTTGAATGCCATTGCTGAAACAACTTCTCCCTGGCTTTGAACAGCTCACTCATGCTGGACTTGGTTTGGAACAACTGCACAGCCAGATCACATACACTCATGCGCGATTACGAATTGGCTGCGGTTAAAATAAAAAAAAAACATTTCTTCAGAACTACCAGCTACTGGAGTACCTCTCCCTCTAGCTCCCTTTGTGGTGTACACTCCCTGTACAATAGCCCATTTTCCCAATAAACTGACTTTTTACTCCCTTGAGAGGCCTCAGCACTATCTGCTTCCTCTTTCAGTTTTTGGAGGGTAGAATCAGCTTGCTGTGCCCTGCCCAGCTCCTTCCGTCTGACCTTCCCCAATTCCCCTTCAGGAGGAAATCTGCCTCTGGCAGTGACCTCCTCTGCTTACAGCTGGGGCTCAGGGCTGCTACTCCTAGCTAGCCGTTTACCCACACTAGCTATGTTCTCAGCTGCTGAGGGATGGGTCTACACAGGCTGATTCGCCTCCTCCTCCTCTTCCTCCTCCTCACCCTTAGAAGCTTGCCTTTTTGTCAGGCTATGGGTAGTAACACATACTAGGTTTTCCCTGTGGTCAAAATCATACCCCATGATCACAGTCACAGGGAGATCAGGTACAACTCCTACCTCCTGCCCCCCATGGCCACCCTCACAGCTCAAGAAGACCCGAGCCATTGGCACTTGGACCACTGGACCCATGACTCCCCAAATCTTGGAGAACTGCCCTGGCAGAATCTGCTCTGCTTGGATCAGGTCCTGCCTTACCACAGAGATGGAGGCACCAGTTTTCCTCAATCCCTGTGTTACTGTTCCATTGACTAGAATAGGGTGCATATGCTTGGTGTAGTTTGGTGGCACTACAGTGTATGCACAGTTTACCAACTGCAGTGTACTGTCTTGGTCACCCTTCCCCAGGCTTTTGCCCTTTACTCCTGTTTTTACTGCAGTCATAGGATAGATGCACCACTTTCTGGTAAATCCAGCATTCCTTTGTCCCCATCTCCTTGTTCCCCTCAGAGACGATGGGTTCTGTTTTGGGATTGGGTGTGTCTGTTTTCCTTTAGGCTGCCTTCCCTGGGTCCTCTTAAAACCATGTGCTACCCAACCCCCATAGTTCTTACACTGTGAATGTGGTCTGCTGGCCACATACAAATCAACACTTTCTGCTGCCTCCTTTGTGGAGTTGCATGCCCGGTCCAGCAGCCATATATGCAGGTCATCAGGTACAATTTTAAGAAACTTTTCCTTTAAAATTAATTCTTTAATTTGCTCTACAGCCCTTGCCTTAGCCCTATCTACACAATGGTCTAAATAAGCACACATTTGGACATGCAGTTCTACATTGCTGTCTCGTGGGCCTTTTCTTAACTCTCTATATTTCCATCTATAAGGCTCAAGAGTTAGTTCAAAATGTTTTAATAACATTATTTTAACTTTATAATACTCCATGCAATCATTATCATCCATTCAAGCAAATGCATGCAACACATGGCCAATAAGCAATGTGGTCAGGTGGAGCATCCAAGAAGCCTTGTTTAATTTAAATTGCCCACAATCCCTTTCAAATGATTTTAAAAACAAATCCAAATCCTCTCCCTCTTGGTATTGTGGGAACATTTTAGAATTAATTGTGGCTCCGTGGGTTGAATCCCCTTCACCATTACTTATGGTTTACCATGGTGTTTGCTGGTGCCCTTTTACCAACTTGATCACATGCTGTTGTTCTTTCTCTCACTCTGCTCTTTCTCTCTCACACTCTGCTCATTCTTTCGCTCTTTTCTCTCACATCAAGATCTCATGCAGGTAAATCTTCTCCCTTTCCTCTTGTATCAGAATCTCATGCTGGTGAATCTTTTCCCTTTCCCTTTCCTCTGCCTTCAGTCTTGCTCTTTCCTCCTGCATCTGGATTTCATGCTGCCAGGCTCACTGTCTGTCCTCAGCCTCCAGCCTTGCTCTCTCCCTTTCAACCTCCAGCCCTTCCCTTTGCAGTTCAGCATCTCTCAGTGCAAGCTCTGCCTTCAGGATCTCCAGCTGAGGTTGACTGGGCTGCACTGCACAGCTCCCGCAGCTTGTGCCACATGGTGCCCTCCCCTTGCTCAGTCACTGTGACTTCAGTTTCACTACCTGGGTCACTGTCCTCAGTGATCAACTGCTGATCAGGTATTGAGCTATGCCATTTGAGACCATCTACCCCTTGCTGCAGCTGGTCATGTGCCAACAGGGCTTCCAAAGTACATTGTTTGTCATGCCCTCTTGGACAATCCCTCTTGCTGTGTACAGCTGATGAAGCTGCTGTACATGAAATTTGACATAGCCTGAGGAGCTCATATCCTCTGGCTACGCTGCACTATGCTGTCTCAAACTAAACAAAAGCAGTAGTAAACAATGCAACTGTTTGAAATCCTGTTTTGTGACTGTTAAAAGGTATATTTCTGCTGGCACCCTGTCACCGGTGTGCTATATCTATCAGAGTTCCTGCCTCAGAGGAAAGCACACTGTTCACTCTTCAGCACTGGACTTGTACTAGTTACCATACAGATCCCACCACTGCCACCAATGTAACACAAATCCCCTTCACCAGGGATTTCCAGCTCACTGCCACCACAAGGTTTTTACCAACAGAAACCAAGAAACTTGTTTCTTACCTCCTCCTTTACACAAGGTCAAGAAGGTCAACACAGTAACTGTGGGTAGAGTGCCCCTTCAGAGATGGACTGCAAACAGAATCCAGGAGAAATAGTATAATTACCATTTTAAATTAAACAAGCAGTCACTGATTTTATAAAAATAGAAGCTTTACTATGGTCATTTGTTAACAGTGTCAGTGGCTTAGTAGGTAGCACACTCACCTCTGAGGCCGGGAGATCAGAAGGCTGTGGGTTCAGTTCCCAGTACTGACACTGTAGCGCAGCATGAGAGGGGTGCTGCACTTCTGAGGTGCTGTCTTTCAGATGAGACGTTAAACCGAGGTCCCATCTGCCTGGATTGGTGGTAGTTCAGGTGGATGTTAAAGATCCCATGGCACTCATCAAAAAGAGTAGGGGAATTTCCCCGGTGTCCTGGCCAAATTTCCCTCATTCACTAAAAATACCACCAACAGCTTAATCTGGTTCAAGGTCAGTTGGCATTCATCTGTATCCCCCTCCCCCGGGTCGTGCCTGAAAATAGGCAGGATTTGTCTAGTGCACTTACCTGGTCAACAAAAGCTAAATAAATAAATAAATAATACTAAAATACTACAAGTACTTACAACAGGATGTATTTACAGAATAGCAAAAGGGTTCACATTTACTAAGAAACAGAAAATAAATCAAGATAACATATATTTGGGCTGGGATATTCAAAAAGGTTGCGCATGGTGCAACAGTGTTGCACCATACACAACCCACTGATGCGTCCCAGCATGATATTCAAAAGGGGATGTTGCACTGCACAAATCCTGATGCACCAGGGTGCACCAGCAATGTATGTGGCACAAGTGTGGGGGGCATGCCCATGCATATGTGGCACATCCCAATATTCAGCCCGGAATGTGTGGTGCATATGCATGCACACATCCACCTTGTGCTGCACAGGGGGCAGCATAGATCCACTAAAAAAAAACAGGAGCAAGGCCTGCCCACCCACAGGTGAGCTGCCATATTGCATGGCACAATGTGGCAGCTGTCAGCTGTGCGTGGCCACCCGACCTCCAGAACCATGGTCCGTCATCATCATGCCCCACCCCCATGCCTGATTGTGGGCTTTGTAAATATAAAATATCCCTGGTGGTCCAGTTGACCCTACCCCCTCACCCAATCATGGGCATACTAAAATAAAATCATTCCCTGGTGGTCCAGTGGACCTGCTCCCCAGCCCGATCGTGGGCTCAGAAACAAGAAATATATCCTTGGTGGTCTAGTGGACTGAACCCAGCCCAATCACGGGCTTTGTAAATGATAAAATCCCTGGTGGTACAGAGGTACCCCCCTTCCCACATGCCCACTCAGAACTGCCACCACACACATCCCCAGTCAGCAGCGGGCAGCAGCTCCCCATCCACAAGCTGCCCAGATGCCTGCCGACTGACAGCGTACAGTACAGCTGTGCCTGTGGACAATAGGCATGCAGACCATGCTGTACTACAGTCCTGATATGTAGAGCGGATTCCATTCTCATATTGGGACTGTGTGGTACAGTATAGTCTGCATGTCAATTGGCCCATGCTGTGGACCAATGGGAGTACAGCTGTACTGTACACTGTCAGTTGGTGGGCGGCTGGGTGGCTTGTGGTTGGGGAGCTGCCACCCGCCACTGACTGGGGGGGAGTGGGGTGGTGGGTCTGAGTGGGCAGGTGGGGAGGGAGGTACCACTGGACCACCAGGGATTCTATCATTTACAAAGCCCATGATCGGGCTTGGGAGTGGGTCCACTGGACCACCAGGGATACTTTTATTTTTACTAAGCCCATGATATGGCTGGGTTAGGTCCACTGGACCACCAGGGAGTTTACATCTTTACAATGCCCGCGATCAGGCATTGGGGCTCGTTGCCACCGAGGGCCAGGGGGCGTCGGTCCCCGACAGCTGCAGCCTGGCAAGGCGCCAGGCACAAGTCACTGGAGATCGGTGCACCTACATGCAAATGGGGCCATAATGACATCTGTATGGCCCCATTTGTGCCTTACATGCCTTATGGCCCCATTTGCATATCCAGAGCTGAATATCGCAGTTCATGCACCTAGCACACCCTCACTAGTGCTGGCGCATCCCCCTGCTCCTCTCTAGTCACTTGTGCTGGTGCAGTGCCACTGCACCACATGCAATGCGGTCAGCCACAGTGGCATATTCAACGGTGCTGAGCCATGGTGCAGCACCGTTGAATATCGCCCAGACCACGCCCTGGCACATCCCAGTTGCACTGCTCCCAGGCTTGCGCTGCAGCCTGGTGCAGTCTGAATATCCTGGCCCTGGTGTACAGCAACATTCTGAGTTATCCTTATTGAAAATCCTTTACCTGCCCTAGCTACAGAAGCTCTGTCTCTCACTGTGCTATCTTACCCATCAACTAGTCTTTGTTCGGCAGGGTGCTGGTCTTGATGTTTTGGTCCAAGAGAGTGAAATGAATCTCATTTCTCTGTTATATTCTTTCTCTCTTTTTTTTTATTTAGTTGTTTAACCAGGAGTAGCACACTAAGCTGAAAGCTTTTTTACAGGTGCAACCTAGGAGCACAGGGAAGTTCAGTGACTTGCTCAGGGTCACACAGTATGTAAGCGGAAGCTGTGGGATTCAAACCCAGGTCTGGTCTGCTAGATGTCACCAGATTTGCAACTCAGCGCCTTAAACCACTCGCTGTACTGCTTCTCTGATTGTGGGAGGTGATTTCACCATGTTGAGTGACAGATTACCCCTGCCATCCCCAGATGGGAGGGTATATGGAGAGATGACCTCATTCACCCAAATGTGCTCTGTCCACTTTCATGATTCTGCATGGAAGACAGTCCATGGTGTGTAGCCCCATACCTCATGCCATTAAGCTGGATAAGGCATTCAGCCTGGACAGTCCATGGTGTGTAGCCCCATACCTCATGCCTTTAAGCTGGATAAGGAATTCAGCATGGAACTCTCCCATCTGCCTTACAGAATCTTTGGTTTCAAGGATGTCTGAGGTGTTCGAAGTTGCACCTTCACATCTTCCAGCATGTGCACCCTAAATTAGCTCATGGGAAAGTTCCACAGAGCACTTCTCAGTATTTCTCTTAAGACTTGTCTGGTCATGTGACCATATAAACCATATTTTTGTGTCCCCTTTGCAATTTGCAATGTCCCCATTGTATTTTATATGCTGCAGATGTGTTGTATATGTAAATGAAGCTAGTTTTGAATGTTATGGACCTCATTGAAAATGAGTTAACACTCAACCGGGCTATCCTTTTCCTCGGAATGTTCTTAAGGAATAAACTTTTACAAACAAATAGCAGAAGCTATGACAGAAGCATAATTACATTAACAAAATACATTAACGAAAATAAATTAATACATTACTCTGGTCACCTGTTCGTCACAGTCGCCCACACATTTGGCTACCAAGTTTGGGTTTGGGGAACTAAAACCTGACCATAACACTCACATTTTTGATGCCTAATGTGTGGCATGGGATCTTTCATGTAAATGGCACCATAAAATGGGCCAAGTTAGTTACAAGATCTTTTCTCAAGTTATGATCACAAACTGTGATATACCACAGAATGTTAATGAATTTGAAGTGAAACATGTTTTCCTCCCTCTGTGTAAGTTACAAGGCTACCATAAATATGGCCTTCAGTTACTGTGAATGTTTTGAAAAGCTATCTCAGCTAGTGAGGACATGTTCACATATTAATTGTTAAAGTGAGACTGACTTTATTCAGAAACTGGGATTAAGGAAACGGTTTGAACTGCAGCTTGTGTCCATTCCTTTTATGTGTTTTATAGTAACATGTTTGTAATTGTATTGACAATTTTGATTTAGCTGTGCCAGCCCGGTGGTGCTGAGGGTTGAGGTGCTGGATGCCACACCTCATACCATGCCAGCGATCCAAGTTCAGGAACGAGCTTGGGTGCTGGGGGTTGGCAGGGGAGGGACAGGATTGAGTGCCTGCTGGGCTGCTCTCCTGTCCTGGGGGAGGGTATTGGGGAGGTTAGTGCTCTGGCAGCCCCTGGTGGAGACTGGGGACACTGCAGTAGTGTGGGCAGCACGTAATCAGCTTGCCTGATGCTGACAGGGTTGCCCATGCGCCAAGCATCAGGGATGTGCACACCCAGGGTGGAGGGTGGGCAGAACAGAATATAGGAAAAACCTCAGCTTGTGGGTCAGGTGACAGCACCAGTCCCCCATGGCCTCCACTGGGTTCCTCCTCAGATGGCCTTCAGGATCCTCCCTCCAGGTGCCCATCTGCAGTCAGAGTTTGCCTTGTAAGGAGCCCAAGAGGCGTAGGGCTACCCTCCCTGGGTGGGTAATACCGGGGGTGCTAACTGCAGGGGGGGAGAGAGGTGGTACAGTCTGAGGGAGCCTCGGCAGGCAGGACAAGAACTGGCTGCCTGAGAGAAGTCCTCACGAGCCGCGACTGGAGCGAATGAAAGTCACAAAAAAGAAAATTTTTTGATTTAGCCAGAACATTCAATACCAGACCCTGTGATCAGGAGGTAAGCAGTTCTGGCTATAATGTCAGTTGAATATGGGATCAATTCATCCATTGAATCAGGCAAGTCCCAAAAGAGAACTGCTCCCATGCACACTGACAAACTACTGTGCAGAGTTTAGATGCAACAGGAGTGGGATGAAATATTTTCCACTCTTAGGCTTTTGCAGCCTGAAAGAAAGAAAGGGTTTCTTTCACAGATGCTTTGTAATCACCTTCCTAAAGGAAAGCAAAATGTAATTTCTGGGAAATACAGTTGGGAGGCTCTGAGGATTTAATAAATTGCCAGGTTCCTCCACTCCCCACACATATATACAAGTATAGGCTCAGCAATTAAAAGTCAAGTTTAAGAGACTGTGCCATCTCCCTGTTCTTGATCATTGCATGGAACCTATTGTCTTTGTGAATGTAAACTAGATTTTAAATCCTTGCAAGGATACAAGACCCCAGATTTCTAAATGACTGTGTTTATATTATCAAGTAAGTAACCAGGTACATAGGAACTGGAATGTCAGTGGTGAGTTCATAAAGTTTTTGCAAAGACTGCTTTGAGTGCACATGTCATTAAAGTGAAAAGTAATTGTTAATGCTTTGGAGTTTTGCTAACAGCAACATAATCATGATGCATGCTATATGGGATTGAGAGTAGTGGTTAACCTCTCCATCTGAAAATATGCATCCTGGCGAAGAAAGATTTTCATAAACATGCACGTGAGAGATTTACAAAAACCTGAAAAGTGATCCCCTTTCCTAACTTGTATTAGGTATTAATGAGGGTAAAACCTACAATACCCATGCCATGCAGGTGGCAAGTGATAACACTACTGCAGTAACCAAAGTAAAACTGGAAGTTTTCCTTTTATAAAAAAGGTAATAAGGAGGCATGTGTTACATCTCTAACATGCTCCTTTATTCCACCATGCACTTTTTATGATGGTGGGCATAGCCCAACAGGAGTATTGCATTCAGAATATGGCCGATGTCTTCTTTGCTATCAAACAACATGATAGAGTGTTAAAAATAGATGCCTCCCCTGAAGCCTCATTACTACACTGCCTGTGTATACAGGAAGCTTTAGAGCACTATTTTTCCTCTGTCTTGAGAAGATAATTGAGCCCACAGAAAGTTAACTCATTATCTTTTGGCAGTCATTCTGTGTCAGATTACCAGTGGATAGTACAGACATCATAGAAAGCAATTGGAAGTAGAATGGGTTAAACACTTTCTGGAACTTTCTGCATCACAAGTTTCCCTAGGCCCATAAGAGCAGTCAGTGTGATACTTTGCAGGACATTGCATATCAAGAGACCCAGCGTTGCCTTTTTCCAAATAATACACCAACTTCATTCTTAGGCAGGCCATTCTGGGCTACTGTTTATATTATACTGAATGTTCTTAACCTTCAATTTGTGACTATAGGTGTTTACAACTGAATGATAGCAACCACATTTGCTTCACTTGCAAATAGGTAGGCATTTTTGTTTGACTTAATGTAGGCTATACATAGAATCTAAGTTCATAACATGCTGTATTGTGATTCAAGTAGCTGATATATGGGGTTTTTGGTTTCTTTTACAAATTCATTTTTCCTGACCATGGATATACTAAAATAGAAATTTCTCAACACAATGTTTAAAAAATAAGGAGTTTAGCATTAATTTAGTTGATATGGTGTAAAGAGCTGCTCCCTGGAAAATTACCTGGTTGGGGGGGCTGACACAAGAAGAATGGGATTTCATGGATGGGCAGCTCATAGCAGCAGAAGAGACATATTGGCATTAAAAGCTTAGTGGTGAGGATGTAGAGGCATCAGTAGTTAAGCATGACTTTGGTAGAGGATTAATTGTGACTTGGGGGGAGTGAGGAAGCGAGTCTTGCTATTTTTAGCATAATGGTTTTCTGAAACTTCAGCCTTCAATGGGTTAGACTCTGCATCCATCTGTACAATACATCAATAAGTCACATGCAGTGGGGTATGGGTAAAACCCCAAATCACCAGAACCAGACCAAAGCTGTAAAATCTGGACTGGGAACAGCTTGTACAAATATTGCTGATCCGCTCACTCCAAATGATCTGGTCTGGCTTTTACCTATCTGGTCTGGTCCTGATGGTTCCATTTATAACCATGCCAAGGAAGGGTTGAAAAACAGACTTCCAGGAGCAGACCAGATATGTAAAAGTCAGACTGAACAGTACAACCAGAGTGACCGGCTCAGCAGTATATGTCCAAGTTGCACCCAGTATGGCCAGTTTGCATTTTTACAGAATTGCTGTGGTTCAGGTCTGTCAGTCCAGTTTTTAATCATTCAGTCTTTATTTTATACTGAAAGGTATGTGAACAAAAGTGGCCATTTACACAAATGTCCAGTTTAGCAAAAAAAAAAACAGAAAGCTAGGTCAAACAATTACATCGTAAAATACAGTATAAACAGGTCTAAAATAAACAGGTTTTATACAGAGATCTTGAGGGATATATGAAAGAAGAAGCAAATAAATAACAGTGACAAATTTACAGCATGGGCTATAGTTGGAGGTACAGTTCAGGAACATGAACAGTTTGGTGTGTGATGCTTGGCCAGCTGGTTATGATTATTGTATGATATTGTTAGTATAAGTAAACGGTCAGTGTATAAATGTCACTCTGAGATTTGGCCCTTTTAAATTACAAGGTGTCAGCAGCTGAAATCACAGGTTGTATTACGCTGACTTGGAGACCTCTGTAATGAAATTAACATCCTTGAGAAATTGTATTTTATGGCCTTTTTATGACTTCATGTTTTGGAAGCGGAAATCACATGTGACTTTATGACTTCAGAAACAGGACATCATTAGGCTGATTCCTGTTGTTTTTTTTAACACATTGGTGCCAGTGTGGGATTGCTAAATTCAAAGGAAATGTGTAACTAAGGAGTTATATATAGGAGATGTATTTTTCTTCTGATGGTGCCTTATTTAAAATACCTCCTGATAGGAAATAATTTTTTTTGTAATTTTATATTCTAAAAGGAGGAGCTAGATGACTCACAGAAGGGGTGTGGAGACACAGAGTTTAAACTGATACTTGTGTCTGAAATGAATGTTATATTATTTTGGGACTCTACAGAGACACAGCTCTCTGATCTAACTTTAAAACACACTTCCAGAGGTCATACCTTAGATAGCAATGTATTTTATATACTGTAGATGTGTTGTATATGACACAATGGTCTAAATGCATTGTGGTAGGTGTTTTGTTTTTGTAATTTTCCCAGGTTCTTTCAAATGATTTTCAGCTCTTTGATATTTTGTTCTGTGTTTACATTTTTCATACTTTTATCATATTTTAGTAAAGAATCTTTCTTTCAAGATACTGTCTGGGTGTGTCTTCCAAGTTCTTTCTGCATGTGATGTATACGTGGTTAAGTCTGACAGCTGTTTTGAAGGGCTTGATGGTGTTACTAAACTGTGAAAAGGTAAGAATATACTTAAGGTCTCTTATAGAGGTAAAAGGGTTCATTTTGGGAGCCTGGCTAGGTGCTTCTGGTGATAGATTGTGCCGCAATCCCTGAAGAGGCTACATATCTGAGCCTGTTCATTGGTATGCTAGCATAAGGTTCACAGTTTGAATCCCCCAGAACTTGAGACTAAAGGTGATTCAGACTCAAAAGCAGACAGGATGGTTACCCTGTCTGTTACCTGTTCACACTATTGCCCTCTGAGGTTGGCATTGTGGGAGCAGAGGTCCTGACCTGTGGAGTGCATTTGTGACAGATTTGGTTTGCAGCGGCGCAAAAAATTTGGTAACACAAGCTTTTACTGTTCAATGTGTCAGCTTAATACTGTACAGCTCACTTTCAAAAGAAGGCACCGATTAAAAAAAAAAGAAACAGAAACAGAACTATATCATTTTGCTTACAGTCAAAATTCCTACCTGTTTTATTTTTTTTTTCTAAAGTGCAAGTTAGAGTTGCTATAGTTAGGAAAGAACATGGCTTTCAACTACAGAGGGTACACTGCAGAACACTTCAAGCAGTTTTGCCAGGACAGAGGAGTTCAGTATGAGGGGAAAGCCAACAAGTAGAACCTTATGGATGCCCTGATGGCAGCAGATGCCCAGAGCGTCGAGTCACAGACTGTGACTGAAAAGGACCAAACCTTGGGCATGGAGGGGCCAGCAGCCAGTGCAGTGTCCAGATCCGGTGAGGAGGACAGCAGGGCCAGTGCAAGTCAAGGGCCACAGCAGCAGGGGAAGGTCACCAGCATTCTGGAGCCAGAAGCAATCAGGCTGCAGATTGAGTTGCACTTAAGGGAGCTGGAGTTCCAGAGAAAATAGGGATAACATCAGCAAGAGGTGGAGTGTGAACAGTGAGAAGCAGGGCTAGAATGTCAAGAAGCAGAGTGTGAACAGTGAGAGGCTGACCAGGAAAAGTATGAGCGCCAGAGACAACATGAACTGGAGAAGCTACGACTCCAACCTCCAACACCAGAGCAGGTAAGTGGCTTGGATTTAACTGGAACTACAGGACTGGGTTACAAATTAAATTCCAAATTGATAGCTGAATTTAAAGAGGGGGGAGGATATGGATGCCTTCTTAAATTCCTTTGAAAAAGTTTATATTCAGGCAAAAATTCCTAGAGGGTTCTTGAACTTCCAGCTATCCCTGTTACTTACCGGGAAAGCTCAGGATGCATTGGGTCAAATGGACAATGAGGGCAGTAATGATTACAGCAAACTTAAAGCTGCACTTTTACAAAAGTTTGATTTAACTGCCGAAGCATACAGAGCTATGTTCTGTAAGCTCAGGAGAAGCCCTGAAATGAGCTACGAGGAGCAAGCCACGAAACAACATCAATGTTTAAAACATTGGTGGGAGGGAATTGAAGCAAACTCTGTAGATAAAATTGAAAATGATATATTGTAAGAACAGTTTTTTGTGGCATGCTCAGCAGAGCTGAAAACCTGGCTGGAGGACCGAGATCCCAAAACTGTGCAAGAGGCTGCTGAACTCTAAGACTGCTATGCCAAGAGCAGACCTGCTCTAAGAGAGATTGGGGTGGGAGTAGCAGTGCAGAAAGGGAAAAGCACACCTTCAGGGCAGCTAAAACCCTCACTGCCTCCACCGAAACCAGTTAGCCCCAGGTTTCAAATTAAAAGATTTTTCTGAGAAAAGAAATGAATGTTGGGTTTGCAAAGAAACTTTGCATATTACCATACAGTGTCCCAAAAGGACGAGCAATATGCAAAATGGGGCTACAAAAAAAGTGGGTTGTTTGTGTGTCCCTGGAAGCATGCCTGTGAACATGAGAGAATGCATGCACCCAGTCACGGTTAATGTTGTACAGACACAAGGGTTAAGGGACACAGGGGCATCCCTGATGCTGGTAAAAGGGGATCTGGTAGAGCCTGGTCAGTTTATACCCAATAAATTTGTAACTGTACAAGAGTTCACTGGTGAGGAGAAAACATTGCCACTCACTAGTGTTCTCCTAGACTGGGGTGAAACAGGGAGAACTGTGCAACAGGTGGCTGTAGCCAAAATGTTAGCAGTTGATGTCATCCTTGGCAACAATCTCAATCAGGGAATGGTGTGTGCAGTTACCTATAGTCAAGCGGGAAGGGGAAATTGCAGTTCCCTGGACCCCATAAAAGTCATTGTAGAAACCACCGGGAGGCTGGTTCCCCAGCCTGTGTCTCCTGATATGGAGACTAATGAAAAGGGGGTAGAAATTTCCCCAGTAGCAGTTAAACACACAACTATGGAAGGTTACTCCAAAGAAGGAGAGGTGACCCATTGTCAGAGGGTTAGGGATGACAGTGATCCTGAGTTCCCTGATGCTAGAGCTAGGGACCTTAGTTTAGATACTGATGGGGACCTGTCCCATGCCTTGGGAATGTGTAAGGATTTTGCAGCTGCTCAGAAAAGTGACCCTAGTCTAGAGAAGCTGAGGACTAGGGCAGACTGACAGAGTGCAGGGAGGTGATGGAAAACATAAAGTTTATTTTGAAAATGGACTGATATATACTCAGGATGCTAAGACAGAGGAAGGGGTGACAGGCAGGCAACTTGTCATTCCCCAAGGGTATCGTGAGCAATTGCTCAAGATTGCACATGATATTCCCCTGTCTGGTCATCTGGGAATCACGTGTAATATGCAGCGGTTGGCCCAGAATTTCTATTGGCCCAACTTCACCCAGCAGGCAAAGGAGTATTGCAGGTATTGTCACAGGTGTCAAGAAATAGGAAAGGCAGGTAAGAAAACCCAAGCTGCCCTAATTCCATTGCCCATAGTGCAGGAGCCATTCCAGAGGGTGGAATGGATATTGTGGGGCCTTTAAATACCCCCAGCTCCTCCAGGAAGAGGTTCATCCTGACTGTGGTTGATTATGCTACCTAGTATTCAGAGGCAGTCACCCTGTCCTCACTGAGGACAGATAAAGTGGCAGATGCCTTCCTTGAGATTTTCTCCTGTGTTGGGTTTCCACAGGAGGTTATCAGTGATCGAGGAGGTTACTTCATGTCGGACCTGATGAAATGTTTGTGGGAGAAGTGTGGGGTGGTGCAGAGCCACACAACACTCTATCACCCACAAGCCAATGGGCTTGTGGAAAGATTTAACGGTACCCTGAAGTCAATGCTCCAAGTGTTTGCTGAACAGCATGGGAGGGACTGGGAGAAATACCTTCCCCACCTGTTGTTTGCATACAGGGAGGTGCCCCAAGAGTCAACAGGATTTTCCCCCTTAGAGCTCTTATATGGATGCCGGGTACATGGGCCCCTAGACTTGATCTGGGAGGACTGGAAAGGCAAGCATGCCACCCAGGGAACTCCCATAGTGGATTACGTCCTTAGGTTTAGGGGAAAGGCTGAAGGAGCTTATGGGGACAGCGCAGAGCAACCTGGCAGCTGCCCAACAGAAACAAAAAGTTTGGTATGACTGCAGAGCCAGAGCTCACTCGTACATGGTGGGTCAGGAAGTCATGGTCCTTATCCCAGTCCAGAAAGACAAGCTGCAGGCTGAGTGGGCAGGACAGTACAAAATAGTTAAAAAAGGTAAATGACGTGAACTATATCATAGAATTACCTGACAGAAGACATACAGAAAGAATATACCATGTCAACATGATGAAGCCATATGCTAATAGGGCTGACATGGGTGTTTTCAGAATGTAGTCCTGAGGAGGGAACGGATGAAGAAGACCCCCTTCTGGACTTTCTGGAAGAAAGCAAGTGGGAGTCCTCTGTGGAGGCAGTTAAATTGTCACCCCAGCTGGCCCCAGACAAGATCCAGGAAGTAAGGGAGGTTTTAGCAGACTTTGCCCCACTGTTTAGCACCAAGCCTGGACTAACCCCCCTTAATAACGCACGATGTGGAGACAGGGACGCAGATGCCCATACAGTGGACAGCATATCGAGTGTCAGAGGCTGTCCGAAAGGACATTAGGAGGAAGGTGGAGAAATGCTGGATTTAGGGGTAATCCAGAGATCCCACAGCCCATGGGCCTAACCCGTAGTACTTGTGCCCAAGCCAGATGGCTCTGTTCATTTCTGTGTGGACAATCATGGACTGAATGCAGTCACGAAGTCAGATGCCCACCTGATGCCCCAGACGGACGAACTCCAGGACAAGTTGGGAGGGGCGACATACCTTATGACTATTGACCTGACAAAGGGGTATTGGCAGGTAGAGTTAACTGTTAGAGCTAGGGAGAGGTTGGCCTTCATCACTCTGATAGGCTTATTTGAATTTAAAGTAATGCCTTTCGGAATGAAGAATGCCCCGGCCACTTTCCAAGGGTTGGTAAATCAGGTGTTAAATGGTGCTGAGGAGTACGCCGTGGCATACCCAGATGAAATTGCCATCTTTAGTGCCAGTTGGGAGGAACATCTGCCCCACCTTAAGGAAGTGCTGGGCAGAATATGAAGTGCAGGGCTCACTGTCAAAGCTGAGAAGTGCCAGGTAGCCATGGCTGAAGTGGCATACCTTGGTCATATTGTGGGCCAGGTCCGGCTCCATCCCAACCAAGTAAAAATAGAGGTGATCAAGGCATGGCCCAAACCAAAAACACAGAAGCAGGTTAGGAGTTTTCTAGGGACAGCAAGGGTACTATAGGAAATTTGTACCCAATTACAGTGCCCTGGCTGCTTCCCATCTGACCTGGTAAAGAAAAAGATGCCTAAGAAAATTACCTGGGAACCAGCCTTTGAAAAAGCATTTACCAGACTGAAGGAGGCACTGTGCAGTGCTCCTGTATTGACAAGTCCTGACTACAGCAGACCCTCTATAGTCCAGACTGATGCCTGAGATGTGGGTATTGGGGCAGTACTAAGTCAGACTTCCAACCAAGGGAAAGATCATCCTGTAGTGTACCTGAGTAAAAAGTTACTTCCCAGGGAGCAGGCTTATGCTACTGTGGAAAAAGAGTGTCTTGCCATGGTGTGGGCCCTAAAGAAGTTAGAGCCATACTTATATGGTCAGCATTTTGGGGTACAAACTGACCACAACCCCTTGGTTTGGCTGACACAAATGGGAAAAACAAATGGTTGACTATTAAGATGGAGTCTTGCCTTGCAAGGGTATGACATGACGATCTTACATAGGGTGGGAGCGATCAATCAGAACGCAGATGGCTTATTGCATCTATATGAAGAATGAACTGACTTAGGGAGCTTATCCCAGGGAACAGAGCCCACAAATACAGTCTAGGTGGAGAGGAGTGTGACGCTTGGCCAGCTGGTTATGATTATTGTATGATACTGGTAGTATAAATAAATGGTCAGTGTATAAATGTCTGTGAGATTTGGCCCTTTTAAATTACATGTGTCAGCAGCTGAAATCACAGGATATATTACACTGACCAGGAGATCTCTGTAATGTAATTAACGTCCTTGAGAAACTGCATTTTACGGCCTTTTTATGACCTCATGTTTTTGAAGTGGAAATCAAATGTGACTTTATGGCTTCAGAAACAGGTTGATTCCTGCTGGGTTTTTTACACATTGAATGTTAGAAAAGGGATTGCAACTCAAAGGAAACTTGCAATTAAGGATATACATAGAAAATATCTTTTTTTCTTTGATGGCACCTAATTTAAAATACCTCCTGAAAGGAAACCATTTTTTGTAATTTTATATTCTAAAAGGAGGAACTAGATGACTCACAGAGGGGGTGTGGAGACACAGAGTTTAAACTGATACTTGTGCCTGAAATGAATGTTATATCATTTTGGGACTCTACAGAGACACAGCTCTCTGATCTAATTTTAAAAAACACTTCCAGAGGTAATACCTTAGATAGCAATGATCTAAATGCATTGTGCTAGGAGTTTTGTTTTTGTAATTTTCCCTTGTTCTTTTATGTGATTGTAAGCTCTTTGATATATTGTTCTGTGTTTACATGTTTCATATTTTTATCATCTTTTAGTAAAGAATCTTTTTTTCAAGATACTGCCTGGGTGTGTCTTCCAAGTTCTTTTTTCATGTGATATATACATGGTTAAGTCTGACAGCCGTTTTGAAGGGCTTGATGGTGTTACTAAACGGGGAAAAGGTAAGTATATACACCTAAGGTCTCTTATAGAGTTAAAAGGGTTCATTTTGGAAGCCTGGCTAGGTGCCCCTGGTGAAAGATTGTACCGCAATCCTCGAAGAGGATACGTATCTGAGCTTGATCATTGGGTATGCTAGCATAAGGTTCACAGTTTGAATACCCCCAGAACTTGAGACTAAAGGTGATTCAGACCCAAAAGCAGACAGGAGGGTTACACTGTCTGTTATCTGTTCACACTATTGTGCTCTGAGGTTGGCACTGTGAGAGCAGAGGGTCTGACCTGTGGAGTGTGTTCATGACAGGGTGATGCATCGAAAAGAAAATGTGCAAGTCCTGCCACACTCAGGTCCAGCATGCTAACTAGTATTCCCAATGTGTGATCTGCCACGGTCCCAAACACTTGGCCAAGGATTGTGCACCTTGCCAATCCTTCAACCAGGCTACACTGATTAGGCACCAGAAAAAGCATGATGCCCACTTGCTGGAGAAGTGCCTAGCTTTGATGGAAAATGAGCTGCAGAATCTGTGGGAAAAATCTTCTCCAGCACAAGAACCCAAAAAGAATAAAAAGGACAAGGAGGGGCAATGACATCGGGATAGGTCTACATCCACTTGGAGTGACTATTTATTTATTTATTTAAAGGTTTTACCAGGGAGACACACTGAGCAATAGTGCTCAATTCCAGGTGTGTCCTGAGGGAAGAGGGAATGGTACATACATAAGGCAGTAAACAGCCAATAATTTGCAATAGACAAGGGTAATAAAGTACGAACTTAACAGGAAGCTAGTATACAGACAGCATGTAATCGGAGCAGTTTAACACCAATTATGAGCAAAAACAGGAGCAGTGGGTAAAATAAATCATGAAAATAATAATATGAAAAGCACCACAGACACCAGAGGGGCCTCCACTTCAGTAAGTACCCCTATTGCCAGTCTCCTACCACTCTGGTGGATCAGACCAGGGCCTCCTTCTGCCTGTTTTACTCATATTGCAGTCAGGCCTTTTCTTGGACAATGGAACCCCTATTGTGCTCCTTAGGCCCATATCATCTTCAGGGTCTATTGCCAGCAGCCAGATGAATAAGTTACTCCACAGCCCCACCGAGGAAGACATGGTCACAGCCAGTAAACTGGACTCCAACTCCGCTGTTGTCTGCATGGCCCAGGCTGATACGTGAGACATTAGCTCTTCAGACGTCTGCACTGCCTCGGCTGATAAGTCACTCCCTTGTTCCTCTGGGGACTGTACAGCTGGGGCTCTAACACTTGGTCATCATTCCCATTATGTACCATTGTACCAGATGAGAGGCTATGTCTAATCAAGGGTATGTTCCTTCTGGCTGATGGATACCCTCAATATCAGATGTCGGGCTATCCAATATACCAGCCTTCTCCTCAGCCTCTGGCTCTGCCTCTACAGCAGCCTCAGGCTGATATCAAGGCAGTGCTTCAGACCCTAATTTCGGAGGAGAGGCCTAAATGAGCCTTGGAGATTGACCATTGGAAACCAGCAGCAGCCTTTATGCCTACCTCCATCCCACCCCAAAGATAAGCCTCTCCTGTGGATTCCCACCTTTCTGAAAAGGCTCCTCTAGACACCAGGTCAGGGATAGAACCCAGGACACTCCTCTAATAAGGGTTCAGACTCCCAGCAGGCACTCTTTGGACTCTGACTTGTCCTCCAGCACTGGTACGCATACACCTATAGAGCCTCAGCCTAAGTATTCCCCAAAGTCTCCTCCAGAGGACCCTTTCTTTGCAGAATTCCTCATAACTATACAAAATCCCTGTGACTGAGCTACCCAGGAACAAGATCCAAAACAGAACAGGCTTGAAGAGCATCTAGACATGACTGACACAGCTCTTATGCCCATACTGCTTTGGACTGGGCCCCATGAAGACCAGATGTCCACTATCTAGCAACAGCCTTCCTCCATTCCAGCTGTCTCAAAAAATACAGACAGGATGTACCACCCCCCAGATGGGATCACACACATTACTGGCCATCCTAATGCAGACTCGGTTGTTATCATACCTGCCCACGAACAGTCCTCTAAGCCCAACATTTGAGCATGTCTCCTCCTGATAAGGAGTGTAAGCAGCTGTACAATTTCAGTTGCAAGATCCATTCCTCCTCTACTTGCACCCTCAGGTCTCTTAATTATGGGGCTTATATGGTTTTCTATCAGAAATCTTCCCTGGCCTCACTTGAGTTAAAGATGGAAGCTATCCAGGACCAGGAGCTTAAGGCCAAGATTACCAAGACTGTGAGGATGGCTAAAATCATCTGTAATCATGCCCTCTGGGCCACTTATGACACAGTAGACTTAGTTGCCCACACCACAGCCACTGCTGTCTACATTAGGCGACATTTGTGGCTCAGGATTGCTAGCCCAGCACAAGACATCCAGAACTCCATACTGGATGCCCCTTTCAGGGTATCTGTGTTACTCGGGGGGTTGATGCTAAGGAAGGATATTATCACTGAAATGTAGGACCAAGGTAAATCCATCCACAATGTCCGCTTCATGTACTGAAAGGGTTACAAAGGCAAACAGTCTTTTCTTTAGCAACAGGGATGCCAGGCCAAAGAGGCTCCTGCCAAAGCACAGGCCAAATGCTGGTATCCAGCTTCAGGAACCACTACTCCCCCTGCCAGGTCCCAGAAGCCCCTTGGAGGAGCTGCTGACTCCCTCGCCTCAGCCTCCTGACTTGTGGGGAACCCCCCTTCCTCCTACAGATCATCTAGGGGAACCACTGAGGGGAGAGGATTTGCCCTCCACCTTCTGGGGTCACAGGACATAACCAGGGACTCTTGAGTTCTTCGGTTAATAGCAAGAGGTCACACCACAGAGTTCCTAGACAGGTCTCCGGACAACCCTCCAGGCATCTCCCATTATTCTCCAAGGCACCTGTCTCTGCTAGGGGACGAGATCCAGGCTTTTCTGCAAAGGTCAGGCATAGAGCCCGTGGCTCAGGCGCAGATAGGAAGGGTACTACTTTCATTTCTTCCTAGTGCCTAGTCCCAAAAAAAGGATGACCTAAAACCCATCTTGGACCTCAGCATGCTCAACCTGTACATTGAGTACAAGAGGTTCTGCATGCTCACTATCCAGGGACTTCTACCCCTGTTCCACAAGAGCCATTGGCTTTGTGTGCTGGACATACAGGATGCTTACCTGCACATCCCTGTCTTCCAGGCCCACCGCCACTTTCTGTAGTTTGCCTTCCAGGGGGTACATTACCAGTTCAAGGCTCTCCTTTTTGGCCTTTCCTCAGCATCTCAGGTTTTTACCGTACCTAGCAGTGGTGGCTACAGCCCTATGCCTCAGAGGGATCCAATTGTGCCTGTATCTGGATGATTGGCTTCTATCGGCCTCATCACAGAGCAATCTGAGGGTGTCACTCTCTTTCACCCTGGACCTCTTTTCCAGACTTGGAATAACAGTCAACTATCCCATGTCCCACCTCTTCCCTCCCAGTGCCTACAATTCATTTGGGGGTGGTGCTGGATATGGTCCAGGGCAAGGCCTTCCTCCCACTGGACAGAGTGGAGACCCTACAGGAATAGTCCAGATTAGTGGTCAACTCAAACTATACCACAGCCTGGTAGATTCTCCATCTTATCAGGATGATAGCAGCTGCGATCCCTACAGTCCCTCTTGCCAGACTGCATATGAGGGTGACCCAATGGACTCTTCATGTCCAATGGGATCAGCAGCTGGACAACCACAGAGTCCTAGTGTCCAGGTACATGAAGTAGGATCTTCTTTGGTGGCTGGACTTGTTCAATGTCTTCACAGGGTTCCTATTTCAACCCCCTGCTCCTACCATGACCCTTACAATGGATGCTTCTTGTCAAGGCTGGGGAGCCCACCAAGGAGACAATCAGACTCAGGGAACATGGTCTCAGCTGGAAGCATCTCCATACATCAATGTGTTAGAAATGAGGGCAGTACTGTATGCCCTCCAGGCCTTCAACCTTCTTCTATGTCCAGGGACACTTCTGATTCAGACTGACAATATGTCTGTGGTCTGGTACCTCAAAAAACAGGGAAGCACTCACTTGTATGCACTATGCCGAGAGGCAATGAGGGTGTGGTATTGGGCAGTCCAGCATGACATCTGCCTGACTGCTGTCCATGTTCAGGGCATCAGCAGGGAATGGCAGTCAGACAACAAGGAGGGAGAGGGAACATTGGACTAATGGGGATCTCTTTTTGTCACCATGCAGATGGCAACTGGCGACCGGGGAGGGAGAAAGGCCACTGCACTATGGAAAAGATCACTATTACTAATACAGGGTCAGTGATCGGGGACCAGTTATGGCCACTACACTATGGAAAAGATCACTATCATTAATACAGGGTTATCAATCGTGGACCGGGGGGGCACAGTACACTATGGAAAAGATCACTGTTATTAATACAGGGTCGTTGATTGAGGACCAGGGAGGGACATTACACTATGGAAAAGATCACTATTATTAAAACAGGGTGATCAATCGGGGACCTGGTAGGGGGGAGGGATACTACACTATGGAAAAGATCACTATTATTTTTTTTTCCAATTCAAAGTTTATTAACATTTTGACATACAGAGGAAAAATCATCATCAATTATACAGTATGAGAGCAATACATGACAGACTGAAAGAAGTGTCTTCCCCCCACTCCCTACCCCCATCCACCACCACTCTCCCTCCAGATCATGCACGGTGTATCTGTATATATAACAATAGAATTTCTCATCATGAACTTAGTATTAGACAGGTTGAAGGGAATAAAGAGTTTGCAGGGGGCTCCAAATTTTGTTAAATCCGGCAGTGGTGTTCTGAAGACTTGCAATTGTTCTCTCTGATCTGAGATTTACTAATAACTCTCTCAACCATTCATTATATGAAATATCTTCACTGCCCTTCGAATGTTTCAAGACCAATTTTTTGACTGACATTGATATGAAGGCCATATGAAACCTGCGGGCAAGAACCGGAATCTCAGAGAAATCCCCCAGGAGACAAATGTTTGCAGAAAACAAATCATTAAGGCCTAAAAGGGAGTCTATCCTATGTTTAATGAGTGTCCATAGAGGTGTTATCTTAGGACAGGTCCAGAAACTGTGGAGCAGGTTGCTTTCATCTTGTGCACATCTTGTGCAAGTAGAAGAAGCGGCAATCCCATATTTGGCCAACTTTGGTGGCATGTAGTATAAATTATGCAATATGTGGAATTGCATAAGACGGAGTCTATCCTGAGAGACAAACCTGTGGTAGCCCTGCCATAGGACAGGCCAATTTATGTAGCTCTGGGAAAAGATGAGTCCAGTAGGTGGATGGACCAAAATGTTTTGGATAAATCCACTCAAACGGGGCACTAAACATCTTGAACACAGCATGCGGGAGGCCAGCCAGAGGGACCATCTCAGTTCTAAAAGGTGGGCCCTTGGACAATGAAGGAACTACCCCCATGGTTTTCACCAACAGATGGAGTTGTTTGAAAATTTTAAAAATGTTGAAGTTCGTAGCCGGCCTGGTATCACTGAGGGCTATGGCACTGGATGCCACACCTCACGCCATGCTGGCGACCCGTGTTCGGGAATGAGCAAGGGTCACTGGGGGCCAGCAGGGGCGGAGAAGGACTGAGCACCTGATGGCTGCTCTCCTTCTCCTGGGGAGGAGAGGAAGCAGCTCCCGCTGCAATACTGCCACCTCCTGGTGGCTGCTGGTATCTGGCAGTGCAGTGGGGGAACCGCAAGTCACAAGGAGGGGGTAGCTGACGCCAACAGGGACCTGAGCAGAGGCGCATCTCTGTTCACCTCTGCCTCATTGGTCCCGCCCACGCTGACATTGGAGGGGAACACCAGAACAGAGGAAAAATGGCTCTAGCCAGTCCTGGTGATGATCTCTCCATGCCACCATGCGCCCACAAGTTCCAGGGGCAGACTGCACTGTGCCACACTCTCCGAAGTTGAGGAAGGTAATGGGAGGTCCCTCCCTCACTCCCCCGGGGGGGGTTATTCTGGGGCTTGAGGTATATAGGAGTGTGAGCACTCTAGGAGCAGATCTTTCAGCAAGTTGGGACATGTATGGTCTGGGGGATCTGAGAGATAGGTCAGACTGGGGCAGTAGGAGTAAGGGGAAAAATAGAAAGTAAAAAAAAAAGAAAATGTTGGAGTTCAGGATGCCTGATTTAGCTATAATCTCAGATGAAGATAACCAGGACCCACTTACTTCATTTAGAAAATAGGAGAGAGTACATTCTTTTAGCTGTGGAAGCCAGGGGGAGGAAAGGACTTTACCATCGATTTGGAGATTGGGATTACCCATTAATGGTTGTGCCAGATCCAAACAGTGATTATATTTCAGGAAGTTGCAGAGCTGGGAATACACCTTGATAGAAAGGGCAATCGGGGTAGAATGGAGTTGCACAGAAAGACATTTTATCCTTGTGTACAGAAGGGCGGAAGGGGAAAGGCTGTGGCGTTGTATTTGAGTTGATTCTATTTTAAGCCAGAGTGGTATATAGAGGGGCGGGTTTTTGGGATCCTCTGACATGTGCCATCTGAGATATTTACCGGCATGACTAGCCCAGTAATAGAGACCAATATGTTGGAGACAGAGGCTGCCCTTAACTCTGGTGGCAGCTAATTTATGAAAGATCACTATTATTAATACAGGGTCAGCAACTGGAGACTGGGGAAGAGAGGAGCATACAAGAGATTTACACTATGCATACGCTGTTTTTGTGATTTCTTTCCATGCATCTTGCAGTGACAGTATTCTTTAGCAAGTAGCCAATTGGAGACCTGAAGGGGCGGGGAATATTCTTTCAAAAGTGCACGCTGCTTGCTATTGTGTTAGCGAAGTAACAGCAGTGCAGTGTGTGAGAGCTCTCTCCCCTATCTCTGGACTTTGAACCTGCAACAGTTAGAAGAACCATCCTGTTTCATCTGCAGTGGTCCTGATACTAACTTTGTTTGGGGAGATTGTGTCCCTTCATGAACTAGTAGCACACTACTACAATTGAGAGTCTCTCTCCCACGCCTCGAGGAGGCCGAACCTGCAAATGGGTTGAAGAACTGCCCTGTTTCATCTGCAGCAGTCCAGGAACAAACTGTGTTAGGAAGCATATGTGAAGTACAAGAGATTTACCATATATATATATATATATATATATATATATATATATATGCTGTTTTTGTTATTTCTTTCCATGAATCTTGCAGTGACAGTATTCCTTAGCAAGTAGCCAATTGGAGACCTGAAGGGCCGGGGAATACTATTCCAATAGTACGCGCTTCTCGCTACACGAGAGCGTGTGAGTGGTGCGAGCATCACTCCTAAACAAAAAAAATTGTTCACGTATTCTGTGAAGACTCTTTGGGGTGAGTGTTTTAATTTGTTCCTTGTGACACCTAGGTAAATGTTTGTGATTAAGTAGTCCAAGTTAAATTAGAGTTGGTATTTGCCTGATGTCACAGGGACCAGAGAAATAATAAACTACATACTGAGTACAACTTAAATAGCAATTTTGTCCATTTTACTATGTAGAATAAGGCACAGTCTTGGGCCTGAGTTGTTTTAAAAGGATATATGCCTTTTTAATGTATTTTGAGCAGGAACTCATTTAAAATAAGTTTAGTTCGACCTATATACCCGGGTCGCACCTGAAAATAGGCACATGGCTGTCTAGTGTGCTTACCCGGTTAACAAAAGCAAATAAATAAATAAATAAATATATAATTTATTGGATTTTCTGATTTGAAATGGGCAGTTCAAGGCTATTGATGTTGATATGTCTCTGTTCCTTTTTATGTTTACAGATTGGTACTCCAAGGTTACAACTTTGGTCAAGTTGACTATTCATCCCCAGTGTAGAGAGACATCTACTGTCCATAACACCTGGTGCCACTGTGCAAATTTACTCCCTAACTTTAACCCATTGATAGGGAACATGTATAGAGGCATGGTTAAACTTGCATTGGTAATTAAGAGGAATTTTTGCAATCATACAATGACTGTAAAGTCCTCTTATTTTTTAGAACCCCTGGGGAGACGAACGAAAATGAGATATTATATGTTGAATGCTATTAGGTGTTTAAGTGTTTTGTTTTTGGTGACATGTGGGGATATACATCCTAACCTGGGCCCAGGAGACTCTGCTTTGATAAGCACTGACACCTTAGGACCTATTAACAGTGATTTATTTTCTAAAGGAGACTTTGGGATAGTGCACTTTAATTCTCAAAGTGTTTGGAATAAGTTTGATACAATCAGAGACTGGGTTACTGTACACAAGCCAAAGGTTATAGTTATAACTGAAACTTGGTTGCATAGTAGGATTGAGGATTCCCAAATCCAATTAGATAATTACCAATTGTACAGAAATGACAGAAAAAAGAAAAAGGTGGTGGGATTTTGATTTATATTGAATCAAACGTGGTGTCTATTAAGCTTCAAACAGGCAATGTTGAGACAGGTTTAGAAACTTTAATGTTGGAGTTAAAAATCCCATTTGGCAAACCTATGCTTTTAGGTGGCATTTATAAATCTCCTAAAATCATTTCAGATATATTTGATTCTCTTCAGAATTTCCTACAAACATATAAAACTTCATATGAAATCCTCCTTCTTGGGGATTTTAACATAAATTGGACAACAATTAAGGAATCACATAGATTATTAGATATTCAAATAGGTATAGGATTGAGAAAATTAATTCAAGGTCCCATAAGATTGAATAATAGAGATCATTTGAAATCTACCACCTTAGATCTTATTTTTACAAATCGTCCAAGTTTCTATCTAACTAGTGGGGTCCTACTGAATACCTTTTCTGACCACCAAATTATTTTTGCAATTCGAAAAAAAGTGAGGGTAACTGCCTGAACCCCTAGTTACATATACTTGAGAAATTTTAGGAAATTTGATTATATTAACTTTATGCTAGACATAGAAGGCATTGATTGGAATAGACTGCACTGTATCCCTAGTGTATCGGATGCTTGGGAATGCGAGCAGGGGAAATGGAAGTATACGGAAAGGGTAGAAGGTAGTTCTACTAAATGACAGGAGCTTGGGCAATAAAATGTCTGAGCTCCAGGAGATGTTAACTGAGGGACAGGTGGATGTGGCAGCAGTCAATGAGACCTGGGCCACCACAGGGCACGACTGGGACCTGAACCTGGTGGGTTACACCATGTTCAGGAAGGACAGGGGGGAGGGAAGGGTAGGAGGGGTAGCAATAATAGTCAAAAACTGCATTGGCATAGGAGGAGTGGAGGAGGTAGAGGGAACTGTGGAGGCGATTTGGGTCACCTTGTTAACAAGAGGGGACAAGAAAGTAAAAATAGGAGTGGTGTATATATCTGCACTGGCAAAGGAGCTGGAGGAGAGTCTGGTGGCAGATGTTGGGAGACACTGCAGATTGGGCAGGGGAAGGGTGGTGGTGTTGGGGGACTTAAACATGCCAGGAATGGACTGGGAGACTATGACATCCTCAGTGGCCAGGGAACAGAGGTTGTTGTATGTCTTTCAGGACGTGTTCCTAACTCAGCAGGTGGGGGAACCGACCAGGGAGGCGTGGATACTGGATGTGGTCCTGGCAGACAGTGACCAGATTGGGGGCCTGGAGGTAAGGGACCTATTGGTGGGGAGCGACCATGCCATGGTCTGGTTCTGCCTGGACCTAGGAGAAGTAGAAGGCTGCACAAAGACAGAGGTAACTGACTTAAGGGGGGTGGATTTCAAGGAAACGGAAAGGATCCTTAACAAATATTTGGATGGGATTGGGTCAGACATGGATGCTGACAAGAGGTGGGAAATCATCAGGAGTGGGTTGCAGAATGCTACCAGCACCTGTGCAAGAGTAAGACAAAAATGCAGAAGGGCCCGTAAACCCTGCTGGTGGACCAGGGAGGTTCAGGAGGTGGTGAGGGGAAAGAAGGCAGCTTATAGGCATTTCAAGGGCTGAAGAAGTGAAAGGGATCGAGGGGACTACGAGCTGATAGCCAGAAGGGCCACTATGGTGGTGAGGGCAGCTATGGCAAGGAAAGAGCAGAACCTAGCCAGGGAAATTAGGAGAGGAAACAAGGGGTTCTTTAGATACACTGGAGAAAAACGAAGGGTGAAGGGGCAGATTAGCAGGATTAAAACAGGGGAGGGATGGGCACAAGACCCAGGGGAGCAGGTTGAGGTACTAAATGAGTACTTTGCCTCAGTTTTCACCAAGGAAATTGGGGGGGCTGCATCATACATGGGAGGAGATGGTGAAACTGAGGAGGGGGTACCCTTGCCGATCGGCGGGTCTGGGGAGAGGGGGGCCATCACTGGCAGGAGAGGGGAAGGCAAAGCAGGGGGATGAGGTAGTGGAGGTGGAAATCATGGCAGAGAGAGTGAGGGAAGCCCTCAGGTCCCTTAAGACAGAGAAAGCACAAGGGCCGGATAAATTATATCCCAGAGTGCTGAAAGAAATGGCAGATGTCCTGGCGAAACCTCTGGCGGAGCTTTTCAGCATCTCTCTGAGGACAGGGTGGGTGCCCCAGGACAGGAAGGTGGTGCATATAGTGCCTATCCACAAGGGGGGATCAAGGGAGGTGGCAGGGAACTACAGGCCCGTCAGTCTAACATCGGTGGTGGGCAAGGTGATGGAGGGCATTGTCAAGGAGAGGCTGGGGGGGACCTGGAAAAGTTGGGGTGCCTGGATGATAGACAGCATGGATTCATCCCGGGGAAATCATGTCAGACAAACCTTGTGGAGTACTATGACTGGGTGACGAGTGCCTTGGACCTGGGTAGACCAGTGGACGTTCTCAATCTTGACTTCAGCAAGGTGTTTGACTATGTTCTCATGGGGACCTGTTGAATAAGCTGGGAGAAATGAGGGTGGGGAACCAGATGATCAGATGGATAGGCAATTGGCTCCAGGACCAGACCCAGAGGGTCATGGTTGGCGGGATATAGTGTCATCCCCAAGGAGGGTCATTAGTGGGGTCCCTCAGGGATCGGTCCTTGGGCCCCTCCTGTTCAACGCCTATGTCTCTGACATAAGGAAGGGTATCAGGAGTGAGATGAGTCTCTTTGTGAATGACTCAAAACTGGGGGCGGTGGTGGATGTGGAGGAGGGGAGGGTGGCCCTACAGGGGGACCTAAAGGCTCTGAAAAGGTGGTCTAGAAAGTGGAAGCTGGGGTTCAATGCAGGGAAATACAAGGTACTGCACCTGGGAGCCAGAAACCTGTGCCAAGTGTACACTGGGGGGGGGGATGCTACAAGTCTCAATGGCTGAGAGGGGACCTGGAGGTGGTGGTGGATGTCAAGATGAACAACTCTGAGACTTGTAGGAGGGCAGTGGCCAAGGCCAACAGGATGCTGGGATGCATCGCTAGGGGGATCACCTCCAAAAGGAGGAAAGTGATACTCCCTCTGTATAACTGCTTGGTGAGGCCGCACCTCGAGCACTGCGTGCATTTTTGGAGGCCACACTTAAAGAGGGACATTGAACTCCTGGAGAGGGTCCAGAGGAGGGCAACCAAAATTATCTAGGGCCTAGGGGACAGGACCTATGGGGAGAGGCTCGAAGAGCTAAATATGTACACATTGGAAGAGAGATTGGAAAGGGGACATGATTGAGGTCTTCAGGTACATGAAGGGGTTAAATAGGGGAGGAGCAGTTGGGATGCTCCGAAGGAAGGAGGGGGGCAACTAGAGGGCATGGGTGGAAGCTGAGGGGAAGATCTAGGGGAGAGAGGAGGAGGTGCTTCTTCACTGAGAGGGTGGTGGAGCCATGGAATGCGCTGTCCAGGGGGCTGGTGGAGGCAGAGACGGTGGAGGGGTTCAAGAGGGGTGGGACAGGTACAGAGGAAGGGTTCTGGAAGCAAAGTCCTGTGCAGCAGGAATATCTGGGACTGGGAAGGGAAAAGCCAGAGAGAGTGAGGGGGTGGTAAGGTCAGCTCCCGGGTGGGGGCTGACCAAACGAGCAGACATGAAATACCGTTAGGCCTATTCTGCTGGCATTTTAGTATGTTAGTTACTTTCTGCAGGAGTTTATGCAGGTTTGTAATTACCATGTTCCTATTATCAAGAGAAAAGTAAAATCTGCTTGCTTAAAATGGTATAATTCAAACCTGTATAAACTAAAACGGCAAAGAGACAAATGCTGGCATAAAGCAAAAAGTGTATCTAATGAAATTAATTGGCTGGCATATAGACAAACACACAATGCATATAGTAAGGCAGTTAGAGAAACTAAACAAGAGCACTTTAAGAAAAAACTACCTATGGATTGTGAAGTAAACAAGGGTGCTTTCTGGAGTATGATATCTGGGCTGATGGGCACTCAAAAAAACAGACATAAAGGTAATTTTCTGATTAATAATCAGTATACACCATCAAGTCCTGTGGCAGCTGAAGCTTTTAATGAATTTTTTCTTGAATCCGGAACTTTGGGGAATAAAAATTTCCAAATACAAACACCTTTACAAAAACAGACCCTTTTTCAAGAACATACTAGGTTCTCAAAAGGTCATTTAAAACTCAAGTTTATGAATGTTTCAGCTGAGGATGTCCAACCTGAACTCCTGAAACTAGATACAAAAAAATCCATTGGATTCGATGGAATACCATCAAAACTACTTTGGTATGCAGATCCAGTTATTGCTTATCCATTATCATAAATATTTAATCTTTCTCTTCAAACTGTTGAGTTTTCTGACCATTGGAAAATAGCTAAAGTATTTCCCATACATAAATCACGTGTGAAAACAGATATTGGAAATTATCGACCAATTTCACTCTTATCCCAGATTAGAGATGGGCAAAGTGGCCCCAATTAACTCCGTGAAGTGATTCATGGAGTGAAGGCGAATTCGTGGAGTGCTCTGCAACGCGAAGTGGAGTACTTTGCGTTATAATGGGTAACGAGAAGTCCATTGAAAACAATGACTTTGCGTTACTCCGCCTTCCCAAACTACTACTCCACCAATTCTTAAGGCAAAGTACATTGAAAACAATGTACTTCACCTCACTTTGCCTTGTTTTTAAGCTCCAAATGTGAAAGTTGCAGTGATTCTTGGGATTTCAGGTCACATGGGCTCTAGATTCTAGTTCTGCACAGCCTCAGTTTGGGGTAGTGTGTGTAGGAAGCTGTAGGAGACAGTATGCTCTGAGAGCTTTCTGCAATCCAAACCTTCTAAAAGCTGTTAAAAAAGCCCTTTTGAGTCTTTTTTTTCCCTGAAACGTTAGGTCATCGATTGTAGGAAACCCTCCTGTGCTCATACCATTGAGCATTTATTGTTTGTGTGTGGATTTTGAATGTTAATGTACAACATTCAGTCTGTGTACTGAGAGACAGTGGAAGTGTGCTTTGGGGGAGGGTGGTGTGGTGTAGGTAGATTAACTTGGAGAAAAAGACAGTTCTTTCTGTTTTGGTGATATTTTTCTTATAACTGTGTTAATGTACACACAATAATATTTTCAATAATTCTTGCCATTTTTTTGCTGATTGTTGTGGTACATCAGTGCATAATTTTAGTTTGTTTAAAATGTGTGGTTATATTACTGAAGTTTTCAATTTGCTACACATTACTTGATGTGTGTGTGAGTATGTTTGTGATGCGTGTCATCAAATCAGACATCTTTTGTTGTGCCACATAGTAATTTCAGCAATGTGAACCTGCTATCCACTGCAGCCGTGTGATTTTTGTACTACTTTGTGGTGTCTTTACTGGTACTAGTACTAGTGACTGCTACTGCAGCAGTGGCACACTGCCCCCCATGGCCCACCCCAACCAACAAAGGTATTCTTTTCCAGATTTGAATTTCTGATGGTAAGCACTGGTTAGGTGCTGTGCCTTTGTGTCTGTATCTCTTCAGTGTGCAGCGCAATCTTAATCTATCTGTGCATTTGCATCTGTTTAGGGCCCAATCTCCATCTGTAACTTAAGTCACAGTTGTTTCTTTGGCTTCCCTTCAGAGTACTGGACAGGTGTAGTGCATAATTCTGCATGAACATTGTACTCATTAACATGTGTTTTTAAGTCAGGACAGTCATCACGAGTCACTCGTGATAGAAATCATGTTCTTCATCATCATCGCAAATGCAGTCACAAATCACGATTCACAATCATGTCATGAATCACAATATTAATTTTTTAACTAGTTACTTGGATGTATTGTAAGCCTGTTTTATAGTATCTCTCCAGGTTTCACCACTCCACCATTGCACTCATTGATACGTGTTTTTAAGTCGGGGAGTTTTAAGCTACAGCTCATTGGGGAAGTACAGCCGGAGACATTCGCGTTCCTAATACAGTTTCATATTGATTATCTCACACCATCGACACTGAATCACGTTCTTCATTATCAGGGTCACAAATGCAGTCACAAATCACGATTCACGATCACGTCACGAATCACAACATTAATTTTTTTCTAATTATTTGGATGTATTGTAAGCCTGTTTTGTAGTATCTCTCCAGGCTACACCACCCCACCATTGTACTCATTGATACATGTTTTTAAGTCTAGGAGTTTTAAGCTACAGCTCATCGGGGAAGTACAGCCATAGGCATTCGTGTTCCCAATACAGTTTCATATTGGTTATCTCACACCATCGACACCGAATCACGTTCTTCATTATCATGATCACAAATGCAGTCACAAATCAAGATTCATGATCACGTCATGAATCACAACATTAATTTTTTTTCTAGTTACTTGGATGTTGGTTGGTCTGACCATTACACCACAAGGTTCAGCTTCAGGGCCCCCTCTAATAGGTCTTCCCCTACGGAGGTGGTTCAGTACCGCCCTTTAAGGGGTGTTAATCTCAACGACCTAATGGTGGTCCTGGATCTATCGAGCTTTTCAGGTGAATGCATGAGTCCAGGTGATCTGGTATTAGCCTATAATAAGGCTGTAGAAGATGCTGTGGACAAAATTGCTCCTGTTCGTGTTCGGCCTCTCACCCTCTGTCCAAGGAGTCCATGGTTTGATGGCTCCTTGAAGAAGTTAAGGCGAGTTGGCCGAAGGTTGGAGAGAGTTTGGTGGAAATCGGGCCTTGATGCCGACAGGCTTAGATTGATGTCACATTATGATAGCTATCAATCAGAAATCACTCGTAAGAAGGCAGAATTCCTGTCCAGAGAGATTTCTGAGGCACAGAATCGACCAGCTCAGCTTTTCTGGACCGTGGACAGACTGTGCAATCCAGTCTGTCTTCAGCCCAGAGAAGCTTTTTCTCAGCTAAGATGCAAGGAGTTTGCTGGGTTCTTTGCGGATACGGTTGCCGACATCAGGTCCGGTATCGGTCCAACCTTTCCTATGGGGGATTGCGGTGGTCGACTAGAGGTGTGGCTTGTCCTCAGTCTGTCTGGTTAGATTTTCACAAGCCAGAATTCGGGGACCTTGTGAAGATCATCCAAACAATGCAACCAACAAGTTGTAGTTTGGATCCGGGTCCTACACCACTCTTAGTAGGTTGTGTAGAAGCCATCTACCCAATCCTTGCAGACATTGTCTGGAAATCCTTGGAGAGGGGGGGTTTTCCTGACCCCCTTAAGGAGGCAGTAGTTCGACCACTCCTTAAAAAATCCTCCTTGGATCCAGATTGTCTAGCTAACTACCGGCCTATCTCTAACCTGCCATTTGTTGGTAAGGTTATTGAAAAGGCAGTTGCGTTGCAATTGGATGATCACCTTATATCTCACAATGTCTACGATACTCTCCAGCCTGGTTTCAGGAAAAGGCATAGTACAGAGACTGCCCTTGTCCGGGTATTGAGCGACCTTCTTATGGCCAGAGATCGAAAGGCGCATAAAATTCTGGTCCTTCTCAATCTATCTGCTGCATTTGACACTGTAGACCATGGAGTGCTATTGGAGTGCCTGCAGGTTTTTTGTGGACTGTCTGGTACAGTCCTCGAATGGTTTCATTCTTACCTCACAGGCAGGTTTCAGAGAGTAGTCACTGGAATTTATTCCTCTGGCGCTCACTCCCTGTCCTGTGGGGTACCACAGGGCTCCATTTTAGCTCCCATGTTGTTTGCAGTGTATATGCTGCCATTAGGAAAAATCATCAGGCGATACAGTCTGGGTTTTTACTGTTATGCAGATGATACCCAGCTGTATCTGTTCTTTCTCCCCGGTCAGGGTGATGCACTCTCTGTACTTAACAAGTGCCTTGATGAGATCAGACTTTGGATGAGTTCGAGCTGGTTGAGACTCAATCCAGACAAGACTGAGGTATTGGTGGTGGATCCAGGTCATCCGGGGTTGGGTGTGGGAGCTGGACAACCATCAGGTTTATTACTTGGTGGTGTACTGCTCCCTACCTCTGAACGGGTGCAAAATCTGGGCGTTATTTTTGATGACGGTCTGACTCTGAAATCTCAGGTGTCAGCTGTTGTCAAATCCTCTTTTTACCATCTGAGGAATATCGCCGGGGTGAAACATCTGATTCCCCCGGGTGACCTTCCAACATTGGTCCACGCCTTTGTCACTACTCGTCTTGACTACTGCAATTCCCTCTACCTAGGGCTACCTGGGGTTGATATCCATCACCTTCAGCTAGTGCAGAATGTGGCAGCCAGGCTTTTGACTGGGACTTCTAGAACCAGTCATATTACACCTGTGCTCCGTGAACTGCACTGTCTGCCTGTTTGGTGGCGGATCACCTTTTAGGTTGGTTTACTAACCTTTAAAGCTCTACATGATCAGGGACCTGGTTACCTGAAAGATCTCCTTGTTCCTTACTGCCCCCTCCGTCCTCTCTGTTCCATCAACGAGGGATTGCTGGAGATTCCAAGGGTTCGTCTGAAGTCATCAGGATCTCGTGCCTTTGCTTTTGTGGCACCAACCCTGTGGAATTCTCTACCTCATTGGTTAAGAGAATGCCCAACCGTCGATAAGTTTAAGGTCGCCTTAAAAACATATCTTTTTGAGTTAGCATTTTCAAATTAAATTAACCTTTTATAAGTGATGTGTAACATCTTGCTTAATGTAGATTTAATGTTTTTTCTTGTGTTTTAGCTCTGGTTGAGTTTTAATTTTTGGATTTTATAAATTTTAATCTTGTACAGCTCCTTGGTTTTGAAAGGCGCTTTATAAATAAAATTGAATTGAAAATTGAATTGAATGTATTGTAAGCCTGTTCTGTAGTATCTCTCCAGGCTTCACCACCCCACCATTATACTCATTAATACGTGTTTTTAAGTCAGGGAGTTTTATGCTGCAACTCATCGGGGAAGTACAGCCATAGGTATTCACATTTCTTCTTGTATAGCATGTGAGTTACAGTACTATAAGTAGTGGTGGAGCGAAGTCGCCCCAATTCGCTCCACGAAGTGATTCACGGAGTAATGCAGAACCTGCGGAGTACTCCACAATGTGAAGCGGAGTACTTTGCTTCATAATGAAGAACGCAAAGTCCATTGAAACCAATGACTTTGTCTTATTCCGCCTTCCCCAAACCACTTCTCCACCAATTTTAAGGTGAAGTACATTGAAATCAATGTAATTTGCCTCACTTCACCTTGTAATTGAGCTCCAAATGAAATTCTGCAGTGATTCATGGGATTGCAGGTCGCATGGGCTCTAGATTGTTCTGCACAGCCTCAATTCTGGCCTGGGTAGTGTGTGTGTATGTGTGTAGTGGCAGCTGGAGACAGTTTGCTCTCAGAGCTCTGTGATTCAAAACCTCTAAAATCTGTTAAAAATGCCTTTTTGAGTCATTTTTTTTTGCTCAAAATTTACTACTTCAATTGTAGGAAACCCTTCTGTGCTCATATCATCGAGTGATTATTGTTGTGTGTGGATTTTGAATGTTAATTTAGAACAGTCAGTATGTGTACTGTGAAGTGTGCTTTGGGGGAGGGGTTTATTTGTGGTGTAGGTACATTGACTGGGAGAAAAAGGCAGTCTTTCTGTATTGGTTATATTTTTCTAGTATAACTGTGTTAATGTACACACAGTAATATTTTCAGGAATTCTTGACATTTTCTTGTTGGTTGTTGTGGTGCAGCAGTGTATAATTTGTCTGTTTAAAACATTTGGTTATATTACTAAAGGTTTTCAATTTGCTACGCATTACTTGTAGTGTGTGAGTGAATGGGTGTGCGATGTGTGCCATTAAATCAGACACCTTTTATTGTGTCATGGAGTAATTGCAGCAGTGTGAACCTGCTATCCACTGCATCTGCATTAATTTTTTATGCTGCTTTGTGGTATCTTTACTGGTAGTGGATTGTTACTGCCATGCACTAATCCCCCAACTGACAAAATGTATTCCTTTCCCGATTTGAATTTGTAACTTGTGTGCACTAGTTAGGTGGTGTTGTGCATTTTCGTATGCATCCCTTGAGTGTGCAGTACAATCTTAAACTGTCTGTGCAATTGCAGGTACCATTAATTCTAGGAGACTGCATTTTTTGTTACGCTCTCATTTCACTTCGTCAGCACTGGGGAATTTTCTGGACATGAGGCAGTAGCATTTCATCAGCACTGGGGAATTTTTTGGACACGAGACAGTAGCATTTTGGGGATGCACATTAATTCTGGTGACTCTGTGTGTGACCACTGCGCGCATGACTGAGTGCGCCATTAATTCTGGGAGACTTTGCATTTCTTGTTATGCTCTCATTTCACTTCATCAGCACTGGGGAGTTTTCTGGACACAAGAGTGTAGCACTTTGGGGATGCACATTAATTCTGGTGACTGTGTGGGTTGGGTGCTGCCAATATTGTTGTCACTCCACCTTACTTTGCGTTTAAAGCAGAATGACAATACAAAGTAATAATAACAAGGGAAAGTGAGCCTTTCCTATGGGCACTCCGCATAGTGAAGCGCCAACACGAAGTGACCACTTTGCATTCACTTCGCAGGCAGATTTTAAATTCACTGCATCTCTATCCCAGATTTCAAAAATGTTTGAGCATTTGATGTCTCACCAGCTTGCTCACTTTTTGGAATCTGGGAATAGACTTAACTGTAGACAATCTGGATTTAAAGTTCATCACAGCACTCAGACTGCTTTAATTAAGGTTGATGGGGATATACAGGCTGGCTTGGATCACGGGCTTGTGACAGGTGCTAATTTCATAGACCTGTCTGAAGCCTTCGATACGCTTAACCACACTATCCTTTTATCAAGGCTGTGGGAAGCTGGACCTCTCTCCAAAGGTTGTGGAGTGGTTCAACTCCTACATACTAGATAGGCAACAATTCTTATCACTGGGCACTTCAGATTCCTCTTTGAGATGTGTTCAATCTGGAGTGCCCCAGGGACTGATACTGGGGCTACTACTTTACAATATAAATGTTAATGAACTTACATTTTGTGGTATGAATGTTGATTTTCATCTCTACGCTGATGACACAGTTATTTATGTTAGTGGGAATTCTATTGACTTGGTTCAGGAAATGTTACAGGCAGCTTTTGCACATATACACAATTTTTTTGAATCACAGCTCATAAAATTAAATATGAAAAAGATACACACAATTTTGTTCAGTAGGTCTAGTGATCACAAGGACTATGATTTAAACATTTAAACTAAAATAGAAGATGAATTAAAATCTACGTTAAGCTATAAATATTTAGGAATGTGGTTAGATAGTCAATTAAAATGAGATACACATATTCAAATATTAGTTGGAAACAGTCATAAAAAATTGGAGCATTGCATAGGGTTAAAAGTTACTTAGACACTGAATCTAGACTTAAGTTGATTAATAGTACAATTATTCCAATTATAGATTATGGGGATTCTTTATAAGTAGGGGCTACTAGAACATTACTGAATTCTATTGATACAGTTTACAATAGGTTAGCCCGTTGTGTCCTGGATGCACACCCTAGAATGCACCACTGTTTGATGTATCAAAAATTAAACTGGTTAAGACTGAGTGAAAGGAGGGATCTACATATTTTCCTTATTTATGGTAAAAGTCTTGAAAGGGACAGTTCCTCAATATCTCACTGATCTTTTTTCACTCAGGCTGATACCATTAAGATTGAGGTCGGCTGCTGGTTTAGAATTTAATGTACCTAAAATTAGATTAGTTATAGGGACAATTTCAGTCAGACATAGGGGTGTGATAGTTTGGAATCTACTCCCTATTAAATTAAGTGATCATACCACACTGACTAAAAATAAACATATTAAGATACAGTTTAATAATTAAAGTCATGTGTCTGCATTGTGTTGTTTGTCAGCAATAACTTAGAACTGCTAGACATTTTCAGATTGTAGGTTGATCTTATTGATTACATGGCAAAGTTGGTCTTATTGATTATATTGTAATACGTCCTTTTGTATTTTTGTACTTTTGTAAACACAGTTTATGCATGTTGACGTGTGAAAGGTAACAGTATGAATGTACACTTAGATCACCTTGAAAATGAGTTTGCTCAATGGTGTTTTATCCATTTCATGGCATTGTTTTGAATACCTCGCCCCCCGTTTTCCATTTACCTACCCCCTCTACATCTTTCAGTTATATACCACTTTTTTTCTTAACCCACTCCCCTACTCCCAATTACCTGACAATTGCCTCACTTGGTTGAAAGCTCCACCTCTCTCCCACCTCAGACGATGCCACCTGCCTGCGCTAATGTGATAATACATTGCCCCCTCTCTCCCACCTCAGACGATGCCACCTTCGGCTGATCCCCCCCAACCCCCTCTTATCTAATCAGTCCATTAATATTTACTAATTTGATGTGTACAAGCTCAAATTTTACTATTACTGCCTGTGTATATTCTTCAATGTTGTTTATCTTTTTTTTTTCTCTGTAAGCCTTGTATTTTTGTAATGTTTGTTCAACACTGACGTGGAACCTTTGAAAATTAGTCCTTGACTCAATGGTATTAATCCCAAACTGAAATAAATAAATAAAATAAATAAATAAATAAAATATATTACTACTACTACTACTACACTATGGAAAAACGTTCAATTTCTACACTGGGATGGTGATTAGAGTAGGGTGGCTGTACACCATGGGGGACTGCGGCTGCGTGGAGTTTAGGCAGGTGGGTGGGCTGAACTAAGCTGCCCACAGGCCATGCAAATGGTCTGATAATAGGCATGGTAATGGGCACTAGTGTCTCACATGTCCAATGGGCACATTTGCTTGTCTCCTTTCATGAATGGGGGACTTAACATGTAATACTATTGCTGGTAGCCCATTCTCATGGCTGACTGTGGGGTGCAGTGCTACTGAAGTTCCCAGTGTTTACCAGGGTTAGCACTGTGCACTGTCCAAATGTGAGTAACAAGTTTTGGTCCCTGCACAGTGGCAAGGTATGGTACAAACTTTTGCACTGCAGTTTGTCCTTTTTTGTGAATCCTGCCCAAGATTTTTAATCACTGACATTAAAGATCATTAAAATAAAGAAAATATACAATGAAATAAGCATGTTTTCCTTGACAAAATAAACAAGATACTTAGTCTTGATATAAGCCTTGCTATAACATGGATTCTCAACAGGAAGGTCATGTCAAATGAATCTGATATATTTTTCTTTGATTGAGTGACTAGGGAAGTAGTTCAAGGAGGGGCAGTAGACATCACCTACCTAGATTTCAGCAAAGCCTTTGACGCTATCCCTCAACTACAACTGTCTCTAACAGATGCTCTGCTACTCTCAAGACACTCTTGACATAGCCCTCTGGGCTGAACAGATGCACTGCTACTCTCAGAACACTCTTGACATAGCCCTCTGAGCTGAACTCCCCACCTCACCCCCCCACTCCTTCATGGCCTCCCTTCCCTCTGCCGGTACCTACTGGTACTAAATCTGTCACTCAGAAATGTTTCTAATTACTCATTGTGTTCAAGCAACTATGTAAAACTATGTTATTCTGTATGATTGTATTCTGTAAAAATGTGACACTGTATGTCCTCTCTGTGACGAGACACCTTTGTAAATGAGACCCTGGCTCAAAGGTTGTAAATCCAATTGTACAATAAATAAATAAATAAATAGAAGGTTGGTTAACAAGATGGGTAGTCTGGGTATGGAAGACAAGGTGGTGTACTGGGTTAGGAACTGGTTAACAAACAGGAGACAGAGGATGGTGGTAAATGGGGAACAATCTGGGGAGAGGGGGTGATCAGTGGGCTATGTATGCAGGGATCAGTACAGGGACCAGTCCTGTTCAGTGTCTTCATTAGTGACATTGCAGAGAGGCTTGAAGGAAAGGTCTGCTTGTTTGAAGATTACACCAAGATCTACAACATGGTGGATACTCTAGAAGGGGTGCAGAAAATGAAGAGGTACCTGGAGAAGCTTGTTAGATGGTCAGAAAGGTGGCAACTGAGGTTCAGTGCAAAAAAGTACAAGATAATGCACCTGGGTAGAGGGAACACTGGGGAGAGCTACAGGTTGGGGAGGGACCTGACTGTCACCAAGAAGGAAAGGGACCCAGGGGTTATCATCTCAGAAGTCCTTAAGGTATCAAAGCAGTGTGCAAAGGTGGCAGAGAGGGCTAGTGGCATGCTGGGGTGCATAGGCAGGGGTATCACTAGTGGGAGGTGGTTATGCTATTGTATAAAGCATTGGTAAGGCCTCACCTGAAGTATTGCATGCAGTTCTGGAGGCCGCACCTGCTCAAGGACTTAAACAATGTGGAGACTATCCAGAGAAGGGTGACAAAGATGGTGCAGGACTTGCACCATAAAACATAGGAGAGACTAAGGGACCTCAATATATACTCACTGGAGGAGAGTGGGGGGGCATGATTGAAACTTTCAAGTACCTGAAGGGCATAAAAAGGTGCAGGTGGGGGACCTTTTTCAGTGTAGAAAAAGTACTAGAACAAGGGGGCATGATATGAAGTTGGAGGGGAGTAGATTAAAAGGTAATGTGAGGCAGTTTTTCTACACCAAAAGGGTAGCTGACACTTGGAATAGCCTGCCACAGCAGGCAGTGGGGCAAGCACAATGGAGGGGTTTAAGCAAGCCTAGGATGGTAACAAGGGAACCTTGAGAGGGGAGGGAGTGATTAAAAGCCATTGATCACATAGGGTCAATGGTAACATACAATGTATAGGGCCTGTGGGCAGACTGGAAGGACCTGGCAGTCCTTATCTGCCAACAATTTCTATGTTTCTATGCAAGCAATTTTTTCTTAATTAGTAAGAAAAAACTTTGAAGATAATCTTGGGGTTAAACATACAAGATTTCTATTTAGTGAAATAAGATGATTAATCTTGTCAAGATATTATTTTTTGCAGTGTAAGGACTAATGTCTTCTGCTTTCTAAAAAGCACTTTAAACATATTAGTCAGTAGTAATACTATGATCCACAGACTCCATGTGCTCTCCCCTGCTACATGACCTGTTATTGGTAACCTGTGAAAAGGGTGAGGACAGAATGGCGACTGCCAAAATGGCAACAGCATTTCGGCTACCATGAAAACAGCAATGGTACATTATGGCTACTGCACCAATGGCAAAAATGGACCTTACCCCCTCCCCGAAGTGCTATGACCTCGAAGTTGATTATAAATAGCAAGGGAGGTGTGGGGTGAAACCCCCTGCATATGCCCATTGTTGCCATTAATTCAGTAGCCATAATATACCATTGCCATTTTAACGGTAGCCAAAATATCATCGTCGTTTTAGCAGTCACCGATCTCTCCTCATCCTTGTCACATAAATCTACTGTTATTTGACACAGACTCCCTTAGTTTTTAAGGAGTCATATGGGGGTGTCCAACTTAATCAAACGCTTGGGTGCAGGCTCTACCAGACACAATAGGTGTTTGGCAGTGCCTGCTTCCAGGGATCTGCATAGATCAGACACTTACTGATTGACTCTGGGGTAACCACTGACTTCTGTGTCAAACAGTGGCAGATTGTGGAGTGGACAGAATGTGCAGAGTCTGGGGAACACTACTTAACTGTCCTCCATGAGGTTGATAATGTAATTTATCTGAACAATGCATTATAGTACTGAGTGTGATGAGATTAAGAGTGATAACACTGTGCTACCACATGAGTCTAGGGTTGCTGTGAGAGGTGCCAAATACTGAAATGTCAAAATAATATACTACCATGGTGCTACCATGGTGCCATTGTTCAGAGGAACTGACAAAAATCTCAAAATTACATGATACCATTGTATTACCAATATGAGTGAGTGAGAGAGAAAAGGGTAAAAAAATGCCATAGGGATACCATTGTGCCAGTGCACTACCAGTGCACCACAGAAAATTAATATGTTGCCTACCACTGTGGTACCAGAGTACCACTGGGTAGTACCATTGTGGATTTTTCTGCTTACCATGGTATTTCCATTGTTAAACCACTGTATTGCCATTGTGACAAATTCAGTAAGGGTAGTCAGAATAGTAACAAGCAAGGTTCAGCAAGTGGAAAAAGATGAGGACAAAGCTGAAGCACTCAATGCATTCTTTTGTTCAGTCTTCACAAATGAGCTAAACGGCAGTGGGCCAACACTAAAAGTAACAGAGCACCCTACAGAGGGTGCAGATACAAGTTCCTTCTCAAGGTAAAGGGTGCTGAAAGAACTGGAAAAATTAAAGACAGAAAAGTTATGGGACTGGATGGAATTCATCAGGCGTGTTGAGAGAGCTTCTAGAGGAATTAGCCACACCATTAGCAGAATTATATAATAAATCTCTAGAAAGCAGTAGGGTGCCACAAGATTGGAAGACGGTAACAGTGGTGCTCTTGCACAAGAGTGGCAGCAGGGAGGAGGCAGATAACTACTGTCCGGTCAGCTTGACCTCGGTAGTGGGTAAAATCATGGAGACATTCATTAAAGAGCAGATAGTAAACTTCTTACAGAGGGCAGGAAAAGTTGACCCCAAAAAACATGGGTATACTGTAGGCAAATCATGCCAGACTAATCTGATTGAGTTCTTAAATTGGGTGACCAGGGCAGTGGACAAGGGTGGGGCGGTGGACGTGGTATACCTGGACTTCAGCAAAGCCTTTGACACTGTCCCACACAGGAGGCTAATCAAAAAACATGAACACACAGGCATCTGTCATAAGATAGTAAGCTGGATTGCACACTGGCTGCAAGATATAATTCAGAAGGTCACTGTAAATGGTGCCATGTCTAAAGAGGGTTATGTGACCAGCAGAGTGCCTCAGGGGTCCATTCTGGGTCCTGTCCTCTTCAACATATTCATTAGCACATTGCTAACAGCCTAGAGTGTAAAGTCTGCCTGTTTGCAGGTGATACAAAACTCTGTAATAGGATGAACACTCTAGAGGAAGCCTCTAGTATGATAGAAAATCTTAAAAGATTTGAACAGTGGTCCAAAGACTGGCAACTTAGATTCATTTCTAAAAAATGCAAAGTGATGCGTCTGGGTAAACAGAAACCAGGAATATAGTATATCCTAGATAAGCATACACTAGAGGCGAAAACGACTGAAAGGGAATTAGGCGTAATCATATCAGAGGACCATAAAGTAAGGAAACAATGCAAAAAACAGCATGAAAGACAAGCAGTATCCTTGGATGCACAGGCAGGTGAATTACAAGCAAGAAACAAGAAGTAATTGTTCTACTCTATAGTTCCTTGGTGAGGCCACACCTGGAATACTGTGTCCAATTCTGGAGGCCCCACCTGAAAAAAGACAAGGAGCGCTTGGAGACTATTCAGAGAAGGACCACTAAAATGGTGCAGGGCTTCCATCACAAGCCATATGAATCTACACTCAGGGACTTTAGCTTGTATTGCCTGGAACAGAGAAGGGATTGGGGAACATAATAGAAGAAACATTTAAATTCACCAAAGGTGTAAACACAGTTCAGGCAGACCTCTTCAAGGCCAACAAAGAGGCGTGTACTAGAGGGTACAACCTACGCCTGAGAGGGAGAAGGCTAAGAAATAATGTCAGGAAGTACTTTACATGGAGAGGGTGATAGACTCATGAAACAGCCTTCCCCCAGAGGTGGTTGCAACAAAGACAGTGAATTAATTTAAACATGCATGGGACTTACACTACAGTAAAACCAACACAAGCAACCTATAGGGGTGGGGGTAGGATTCATGGGCAGACTAGATGGTTCACAAGGTCCCCATCTGCCATCATCATCTTATGTTTATCCTTTCCACCCCCCACTTGTGTATTAACCCTGTTGCAGATCTTAGTGTTGTCTGCAAAGAGGCATACTTTTCCTTCCAGTCACTCCACAATGTCACCTATAAAGACATTAAAGAGGACCGGTTCCAGTACAGAACCCTGCAATACCACAGTAGTAACCCCCCTTTCTTCAGAGTGGACTCCATTTACTATTGACCTCTGTGTCCTATTGTCCAGACAATTTTTTACCCAGGTTACCATCCTGGGATCTACTCTCAGGTTGGCTAACTTGTTTATTAATCTTTCTTGTGGGACTGTGTCAAATGCCTTGCTAAAATCTAGGTAGGCCATGTCCACAGCCCTTCCCTTTGTCTACTACTTTGGTCACGCAGTCAAAGAAATCTATTAGATTCATCTGACGTGACCTTCCAGCTGTGAATCCATGCTGTCTTGGGTTCTGTGCCCTGCTGTCCTCTAGGTACTCTACAATTCTTTCTTTCAGAAGTGATTCCATCATTTTCCCTGTAACCCCTAGGCAGTGCTATCACAAGGGATACTATCCCTGCCTGAGTGACTAGGTGCAGGTTGAGGGGCCTGAGCTCAGTGAATGGGTGCCTCCACCCAGAGGGTTGGTTTAAGGGTAGCATAGCTGCTCTGGGTACAGCCCTCCGGGACACTGATACCCCCTTCTAACCCCTCTAGTGGCCTATACTGGTCAGCAGATAAACAATCACAGTTAACATCAGAATACAATATTGAACCCACTCTTGGCACACTTACCACCAGGGCTGGATCAGCTGCACTGGCCCTGGAGACCCCCTGTAAAACAAGACCTGCAATAGCACAATGCAATGGCAATACAGTATCCCCTTCCACAAAGGTACACAATAGCCAGGTTAAATTGCCCCCACCACCACCCTTGGTCGCCATTCGGATTTATAGGGAAGGGGTGGTCAGGTGACGAGCTGAAATAACCTATCAGCTCACTTTTCGAGCTGCAGGTTATACCAGGCAACCACTAGAGGCCACTGTTAGTTATATCCATCACTATCAACTTCAGTATGTTTTCCCTGCTACTAACTGCCCTCCTGGTTTCCTGGATCCTACACTATGATCAACACCCCCCCTGGAGGCACTGGAACCACAGTGCAATAACAGTTCCACTCTTTACTTCCACACCAGTATTGACCTTAGACACTGTCTCAGCAGCACCTCTCATGCTAACCAATCGGGGCCAGCTAGCCTATACCCTTATGCCCTCACACTAGCTCTCACACCCTCATGTGCTGCTCACTGCACCTCAACGCTCCTCCTCCTCAGCCCAAGGGAACAACCCTCCACCGCCGCCGCTAACACCACAACCACCCCCCCACACCTCCTTTGCCCTTCTTGCAGGAGTATTTCACAATCTCCCTTTCCCTACCTCCAATAACAAAAGCACCTCTTCCTACCAATCCCAACAACGCTCATCCAAACTCTGCAGGTTGGCCCTCCTAGGGCACACCCTCCTACTTCTACTATTATCTGGTAATAGCCACCCTAATCCTGGACCTGCCAGCACAAAGGCCGCTTCACACCACCCTAGGGGTAGACTACTGCTAGCAACACTGAATATCTGCAGTCTACCCAAAAAACTCACCTCTCTCCAAGGTTGGGTTGCTCAGCATACTCCTGACATCTCTAGCCCTTTCGAGACATGGCTCTCTAATAAAATACCCAATAACGCGTACCACTCAGTAACTATTCTCTCTTCAGGACCGATAGGGCCAGCAGGGAGAGGTATGCTGTGCTATTTATGTTAACCCCCACTACTTGCCACAGAAGTTTCCACCCTGTGCCAGAACATGGCGCCAGTCCTTAGCAGTGAAAATCAGTCTGGGCACAAAAGCTGTATATAGTTGCTGCTACATCCCCCAAGAAACCAAAACTGCCTTTGATTCTATCCTCCGGACAATCTCCAACCTACCCAATACTAGTGAACTCATCTTATTGGGTGACTTCAACGTCAACTGGCTATCCCCTACCTCATCCAGCTACAAGGATGCTGCTCTGGCTTATGATCTAACCCAAATAGTCACCTCTCCTACCAGAAGGGACACTAGATCTGGGGCCTTCACCCTCATAGACCTTATATTCACAAATAGGCCACAGAACCTCTCTCAAGCCTCAGTGCTCCCAGACTCAATTAGTAACCACTCTCCAGTGACCTGCTGGTGGACTGGCAAACTCCCCCCTGCCCACCCGCAAATCTCCATGCAGAGACAGCTAAAAAGAGGGTGTCTATGTAAACTCATAGCCCATCTAGTTACCTGCGACTGGCTTCCCCTATACACCACGCAATCTGTTGACCTAGCGCTTGATCACTTCATTTCCACCTTTAATAAGGCCTGCAACATTTTTGCACCCCTCACCAAACGAGTACGGAAAGCCAGCACCACCCCTTGGTTCTCACCCTCACTACTCAACATGCTCCAATCAAGGGATAACCCTTGGCATAAGGCCCTTGATTCCCAAAGCACACATGATAGACAATTATACCGAGAGGCCCGCAATAAATGTACTTGGGCCATACGGCAGGCTAAGGCCTCATACTACCACCAAACCCTTACAACCTCCTGGGGAGATGGGAATAAATTCTGGAGAAATATAAAGGAACTAAATGGGAATTCCCACCACCCCCCCTCACAACTCACCATAAATGGAGAAGTCAACCAAGACCCCTCCGCTATAGAAGAAGCCCTCAACGCCACATTCTCGGACCTCTCCCATATCCTCCCGCCTAAATTCTTCCACCCTGTTCCCCCCCTCCCTCCCCGTCACTCCTTCTAGCCCAGGTCCACCTACCGTTCAGACTGAGAATCATCTCCAATCTGGAAGCAAAACACTACATTTCCAACGCAATTTCCAATTCCCGGTACAGCAGTGACTCACTAGATCTTAAACTTCTTCTGCTGACTCTGGATGTCATACTTCCCCACCTTACTTACATTCTCAATCTCTCTCTCTGCCATGGTCAGTTTCCCTCAGCAGAAGAGTGCTTTAATCACTCCCATCCTGAAGAGTGGAGACCCCACAATCTCTAGCAACTATAGACCTATCTCTATACTTCCTCCTCTCTCTAAAGCACTGGAAAAAATTGTCTCTGACCAGTTCACTGAACACCTTACTAGATTCAACCTCCTAAGCCATGCACAGCACGGTTTCCGGGCAGGCCATAGCACCGTCACAGCTCTTTCTGAGCTCACATTGTTCATACATGAGTCCCTTGACCAAGAAGACATTGCAGGTGCAATCTTTGTGGATCTTACCAAAGCCTTCGACACGGTTAGCCACGACCTGTTGCTTTGTGTTATGCCACAGCTACACGTGGTCCCCGAGACAATGGCCTGGTTCAAGGACTACCTCTCTGGCTGGTCTCAGCAAGTTAGGTTAAATACTACCATCTCCTCTACTCAAAGCAGTGGGCTGGGGGTCCCCAGGGAGTCTATCCTTGGCCTCTTCTCTTTTCCCTCTTTTTAAACTCCTTCTTAAAGCTTTGGTTGGCCATTTGATTCTCTATGCACGGATGGCGGTACTATTCTGGAAACACTCGCAACCTAGCCCTACAACAAGCCCTACAGGGTTTCTTTGGGGAGCTTGAATCATGGTTTGATGAGCACCGTCTGATCATCAACTACTCAAAAACAAAATACATGTTATTTGCGCACCGTCAAAGCCCACACAGCCATTCGGCCCTACTAATTAAAAACAAACAAGGAACCACCCTTGAACACGTCTCTAATTTCAAATACCTGGGTATCACGTTAGATACTGCTCTCTCTTACCATAGCCACATTAAACTGCTGTCAACCACTGTTAACACTAGAGTGGGAGTCCTCTATAGAGTTAAACACTGTCTAACCCCGCAGGCCTTGCACCTAGCTGCTTCTGCCTCAATCCTCTCCCTAATTGACTATGGGATCACGATATATGGATCAGCTGAACCCACCACTTTACACAGTATTAACACTGCCCTAAATAAAGCATGCTGACTAGTCACGGGCAGTGACCGTCTTACTCATACATGCGACCTTTTTGCCCTTACCAGATGGTTAAATCTCCAACAAAGACTTCATTACCACACCTGCATATTGGCAAAAAAAATACAACTCCAGAAAGCCCCACTCGGCCTCCTCCCCTTAATCCAAGCAGCCCCCACCAGACGCAATACTCGCCTTGCTACTAGACTCCCATTCCAGGTCCCCCACTGTAGGACATCTATGGGTCAAAGGTCACTTCGGTACCGTGCTCCCATGTGGCTTAATGCTTTACCGCCTCGTCTCACTCAGACTCACAGCATTTCCCTGTTCAAAGCAGGTCTCAGAGCCCACCTAATTGAGTCAAAAAACTGCGACTGTGGCTAGCTCTACCCGGCTTTGCTTTCCTAACCTTAATCACAGACACAGGGTCTACCTAGACCTCACGACTTTGCCACTCCCTTCTCACTACAAATGGTGCCACGAACACTGCCCTACTCTGTCTATGCATATCAATGATAGAGCCTGGTATGTAATACAAGCACTGTTTTTTTTGCTAAATGTGTGTGTATGTTTCTTATATACTGCTTTTCTACGTATGCATCCTTATAGTATGTTTCCCCCTCCACCCCTGTAACTGACGTGGAGCCTTTGCAAATGAGTCTGTGACTCAAAGGGTTGTAATTCCGATCGTATACAATAAATAAAATAAATAAATAAATAAATGCAGAAAGATTTGGATCTGATTTATTCAGGGGATATGAACAAAGGTGGGGTAGAAATGTGGCATTTGATTTCAGATCTGATTTAGTCAGGTTAAACATGCATGTACTAAGAGTCCCTCTAGCACAGTCACACACACTTTGGGTACCCAGTTGTTATGCAGGCTAGCCTGAAGCATTACCTGGGGTAGGCCGGTGTTGCAGCTGTTGTTGGGGCCCTTAGGAAAGAAAACAACATTCACTTTAATCCACAATCTGTATTCCGGAGCCGGTTGGCTCAATTTGTAATGATCAACTAAAACAATTAGATCAGATAATACACATTGATTTGAACATTGTTGCAGGGAGCTGCCCTGATGTTTTCTCACAATACCCAGAGCAGGAGGCAGGATTGATGAGATGAAGACCTCAGGATGGTATGCTGTTTGCCAGAGGAAGCAGGGCCCACATGATCCACCATGGTGGTTGATCCTGTTTGACGGTGTTGAGCAAGGAGCCGAATCCCCAAGTGGGTCTTTCGTTGGATGAATCTCTGCAGCATGAGCGGCAATCTAGACCGAGATTGTGAGGCCCAGACCAGGTGAACAGTTCGTATTTCAGTACGTTTTGATGACGGATGCAGCTTCCAGCTAGCGTAACACATTTAAGGGTGTGGGGAACAAAACTGTGACCCACACTACACATTCAAAACAACTATAATAAAAATAGCTAGGTACCACAGTTCAGATGACAGACTGGTTGCAATTAGGCAGTGTCTCTGCGCAAACCATACGCTCTGTGGTTCTCTCAAAGTCCTGACAGGCCGATCGCTCCTGGAGCAAGTTTTCGGTCCACACCAGGAAAAAGTCACTGTTTCACAATTCAGGATTCCGGTCACAGTAACAGCAATTTCAGATGAAGTCCAATATTAGATTGCAGATTTCTTCACACAAGAGGATGACAGCAGGCAGATCAGACACAGCCTTCCCGCCGAATCCCCCACGCTACAATGCTGGAGCAGCTGCTCAAATTACTCGAGCTGTTCACTCTCTCACTCTCTCAACTCCAACTCCACACTGACCACTGCTGCAGCCAGCTCTGGGATTTTCCAGTGATCAAAAAGGTTTGGTTGGTTGATCCATCTGTCTCTCACAGCAAGGGCTCTCCCTCCAGGTCCATTTAGGTGCCAAACAGTAAAAACTACCGTTTCTACAGAAATGCACTCCCACAAGACCTCTGGGGACAGTCTCCATTTTAAGGTCCCCAAAGGTACTGAGTGGTCCAAACTGGCAATCCTGAATCAAAATGGTGACTCTTAGCAAAACAGTCCATGCTACAAAAGAAGGCAGGTTAGACAAACCACAGCACCATTATTACTAAAGCAGATAATCAGCAAACACTCACAGATCCTAGTAGGGCTTCCTCTGCGCACTTAGCGATGGCAGAATTAAGTACTGTAGCTGTATCGCAGCACGGGCAGGACTCGAGCCTGAAACCACTCAGCCCCCACCCAGATTAATTATAAAGTACAAGATAGATATCTCTTAAAGAGACAGGCATGGAGGCTAACAGGGCACTCTCATGCAAGCACTTTTAAACTGTTTAGACACAGAACACCTGCCTGGCAGTGGGCATTAGGTAAGCCCAGGAAGACATTTTAGTAACCCCTATTTGTAGGGGGTGGTTATATCCCTACCACTGAGGTCAAATTAACAGGTTTGTAGTTTTCTGCCTCTGCCGTGCTCCCATTTTTGTGAAGGGGAATCACATCCGTCCTCCTCCAGTCCTCAAATACCACACCATCCTCCCGTGATTTGTTAAAAAGGGTAGTCAGTGGTGTTACTAGTTCTCCCCTTAGTTCTTTCAGAATTCTGGGGTGAATCCCATCATGCCCTGTTGCCTTGTCCACCTTCAGTTTCAGGAGTTCTTTCAGGACCCTTTCTTTTGGGAATGAACTGATATCGACGCCCCTACCCAAAGTGCTTCTATTGATTGTTTTTGGTACCTCCCCCTCCTCTTTTTTTGTGAATACTGAGCAGAAGTATTTGTTCAGTATCCCTGCTTTTTCACTGTCACCCTCTGCCCACCCCCTCCCTCCCTTTATTAAGCCTCACTATCCCTCCCTTGGTCTTTTTTCACTCCCTAATGTACCTGTAAAAGGTTTTATCCCCCTTCTTCACTTAGTTGGCTATCTTTTCCTTGGTGTTTGCTATTCTGATTGCCTTCCTCACTTTCTTCTGCTTTAACTGGTACAGTTCTCTGTCCTGCTCCTCCTGTGTTACCTTATACTTCCTGAATGCTATCTTTTTCTCCCTAACCTTCCCAGTCACCTCTTATGCGAACGATAGTGTTTTTTTCCTTTGTTTAGTTTAGTTTATTTGCTTCACACAAAGGCTTGTGGCCTCTGTGATGGCAGTTTTGATTTTTCCCCATTGTTCCTCCACCCCTCCTTCCTGCCCATTTGTTAGTGCTTTTCTGAGGCACTCTCCCATTTTGCCAAAGTGAACCCTCCTAAAGTCCAATAGTTTGACTTGGTGCTACCCGGCCCTATCTGGACTCTGTCTTTTATTGGGAGAACTAGTCATATGACTAAGTGTCATCTTCCTGATTATCTCCTTATACAGGCTTACCACAAGGGTAATTTTTTCCTCTTTTTTGTCTCCCTGCACTCAGTCTACTCCTCGTCTGATATTTTTTTTTAACCTCAGCTTAATCTCTACTCTTGCCTCTACTTCCCATAGAAAGATTTCTCCCTGGGCTCATTTAGTACCCTGTCTACTCTCACTGATTCCTTGCATCCTCACTATCTAGCTTCCTCTCTACATACTTTTCCTACTTGTTATCTTCCACTATTCATCTTTACTTCAGATCTACCCAGTTATAGATCACAAATTCCCAGATTTTCTGTCAGCTCTTTCTATGCTTTTCTATTTCTTGACTCACCTCCACCCCATTCTCCTTACCCCCCTATTCAAACACTCTCCTCTCCAACTAACTTCACTTTCTCAAACTTGCTTATAATGCCCTACTGGAGTCACAATCTCACCCCCTCTTTTACTGCCAAAGGGTTGAATCTGCCTTGCAGTTTATGCTACAAAAAGATGTCTCCTCTTTCACCTGGTTCCCCATTTCTACCTGTTTGTAAGCTCTGGTTCGTCATCTTGTTGGCCCTTACCCCATCTGGAGATATTGAACCCAACCCTGTCCTCCAGATTTGCAACTCCTATACAGCTTCATCCCTGAGCCATTTTAAGGGTCTCAGATTTGCTCCCCTTAACATAAGGAGCCTTGTATGTAACTTACAGACCTTGAAGCATGGATTGCTATCTACAACCCAGACATCCTCTGTTTCTCTGAGACTTGGTTGAAATCAACCTTTTTGGACTCCATTCCATTCTGTTCCATTAACAATTAGTCTTCTGAGGCATGACAGAATCCCTTCCAAATGGGGAGGAGGGGTTGCCATATTTTATAAGACTCACCTCAATCTCACTGTCATCTCTACCCCTGCCCTCTCCTCCTGTGAATCACTTCATGCTACCTTAATCTTGGGTACAAAAAAGTTACATGTTGTTTGTGCCTATAATCCACCCCAAGGCGGATACTCAGGCCTAGAAGAACTGCTTGGTCAGACTGCCCGGATCACAAAACATGAGGTTCTCCTTCTTGGTGACCTAAATCTTAACTGGATTGGTAAGGCTCAAAATGCCCTCCTTTCCCTGGTTCAAAGCTTTAATCAGCACCAGCTCATAACTAAGCCTACCAGGGCTGCCCATCAGTCAAATTCTAGTACCCTTATTGACTGGATACTAACCAATCGGGTTGACAATATCCCTGCTGCTGGCACACTTGCAGATGTAATTAGTGATCACTTTCCTATATTTTGTATCTGGTCTTCCTCGTTTGACACATCTCTCCCTCCTCATTACATCTCTTTCAGAAACCAGGGCAAATTTCTTCTGGATGTTTCTTCCATTGACTGGTCCAATTTTTACCGTGCCCAGGATGCTCATGCAGCACTCGGTTTCCTCCTTACTAAATTTGGAACCCTTCAAGATAGGCACAACCCCTCAAACCTCTCGTCGAGTTCAGGGCAAACCAAATAGGTGGTTGCACAAGAACCTTCTCTCACAACTGCATGCTAGGGACAAAAGCTGGAGGCGCTATAAATCCTTAGGCCCCCTATCAAAGTACAATCATTATTGGGCTCTATGGAATAGCTTCAGAAAACAAATTGGATCAGCCAGAAGTTCCTATTGCAAAGGACTACTACTTGATGCAGCAGGGGATCCTAGGAAGTTCTGGTCTCATGTAAAACCTTCCTTGGAAATAAACGAACCCCTCCTCCCACCAATATGATACTTAACGGTGTCCACTGTAATAATCCTGGCACCATTGCCAATCCCTTTAACCTCCACTTCTCAGATCTATGCAAGTATACTTCCTCTTTCTCCTCACCTCACCCTGCCACTCATTGTGCTTTTGCTAACTTGAGAGCTGTAAACCCGCCATTCTGTTTTAAAGCCATTACAAAGTCTCAGGTATTAAAACTTCTCAATGGCATCTCTGATAGTACCAGTGCTGGTTCTGATGGCCTTGAGCCCTGGCTCTTAAAAATTGCTGCCCCTTTCATTACCTCTCACCTAGCTAAAATGTATATCTCTGTGTACTGGTCATGTCCCTGATATTTGGAAATTTGCCCGTGTTATCCTGGTTTACAAAAAAGGGAATCTGAAAGATATCTCTAACTACCAGCTTATTGCCATCCTCTCTGTCCTGAGTAAGATCCTTGAAAAGCTAGTGGCCACTCAAATAATTGACTTTCTTCTTAACCATAACATCCTCTAGATAATTAGCATGGTTTCTGCAAAGGTTATAGTACCTCCACAGCCCTACTTAAATTTAATAATGATACACTCACTGCTATGGACTCTGGCTTTCTGACAGGTGTTGTCTTTATTGACGTAATGAAGGCCTTCAATATTGTTGATCACACCCTGCTTCTGTCCACACTACAATCTATGGGTTTCATGCCACCTGCTGTTGCCTGGTTTAACAGCTATCTATGCAATAGTATACAAGTTGTCAAATTTAACTCTGCCTTCTCTGACCCTACAATCATGAATGTTGGAGTCCCTCAGGGATGCATCCTCAGTCCCTCCTCTTTTCTATTTTTATCAGTAACATCTCTTTGGATAACTCCTGTGCTTCCCTCCTCTATGTGGATGATCTCGTCCTGTACAATAGCTTAGACATTATCTCAGACATCAACCGTGTGCTTTCCACTGACTTCTTTAATATCCAGACCTGGCTGTCAGCACATAAGCTCATATTAACTATGGGCAAAACCCAGACATGCTCTTTGGCTCGCTTCTGAGCTCAGGTCCTGTCAAACCCAGCTCAATGTATCCTACTCTGACGGCTCTGAAATTGGGACAGTGACTTATTTTAAGTATCTTGGCATGCTGTTTGATCAGTGCCTTGATTTTGATCTTCACATTCAGGCCACCTGCAAATCAGTTAATAATAAACTAGGGATCACTTATAAGACAAGCTATACCCTCACTCCTTCTGCCAAAATTGCTGTTGCCCAAGGCATCCTGCTCCCTGTGCTCACCTATGGTGTTGTCAGTTATGCTACCATATCTGCAACCACACTTTGTAAATGGGATACCACCTATAATAATATCTGCTGGTATGCCTCCTCATCCCCCTGGCACAAACACCATTGCCATCTCTATGCTGACCTAAATTGGCTCCCTCCCAATGCCCTCAGACTCCTCTCCCTTGGCTCTCTAACTGATAATATAACCAAGTACCAATCCCCTCATCTCTTGCCTCCTTTTTGCTCCCACTATCCTTCTCCTATGGCCTGTTGTCCATTGAAAATCCTCTTCTCTATATACCGAGATATAAAACTTCAAAAGGCACTGGTGCCTTCTCTCATGTGGCCCCTGAGTATTGGAACTCCATTCCCCTTGCTGTCCGTCAATCACTGACTCACGCCACCTTTATAAAGGCTCTCATAACTTTCTTATTCAATTCTGTCCACTGCTCGTGTTTCAACCCTCCTTAGACTTGGTTGGTCTCCAACATCTCCAACCTAATTCCTACCACCATGATTAGTAGTCTTCCCCCTAAAACTTACTGGCTGACATCAGTTGGTGCCTGTTCTTTACAATATTATCTGCCTCCCTCCCTCCGTGTATCTTGTCCTTCTCCTGCAAGCACTTATCCCGAGTTCTCTGATCCCTGGTCTCTGTCTTCAATATACCTAATTCCTTACCATTTTGTTCTATACTTTTTCTCCCCCATTTTCCTTTGACACACTGGTCTGGAAGCACTAACAACCATTATACTGTTTCTGCTTGACTTGTTTTGTTATCATTGTTACATTTCCAGATGTTGTCTCCATTGTATGTACCGTAGTACTGATTCTTATATTTGTTATACTTTGTTCCTTGCATTGTATTTGCTATTTTTGACAACTGTTTCACATGGTTGGCTTGAACCTAATTTTCGCCCCGAATACCATGTATGTACCAAGGACTTTATTGGATACTGGTACATTTATGAACATTTGTTATACTTTGTTCCCTGTGCTGTATATGTTATATGCTGTTTCCTTACTGCTTACTACCCTGTTCTGTTTTGCCTACTGTAACCTCCAGGTTTGTACCTGTGTAACCCCCTTGCAAATGGGGGTTCTCAAAAGTCTTCCAGGAGCTTGCTTGAATGCTCCAAGCCTGGATGGCGTTCGGCGTCTAAGCTGTTTATCTATGAGTGCTTTTAGAGCCTCTGTTACTGTCTTTTTAAGAGCTGTCTGCCTGCAGACATAATTAATTTGGATGGGGGTTTGTGTGTTTCCCTGCTTGAGTCCCACTCGAGCTGCTGCCAAGTTGCTCGGTTTCTGCCATCACTAAGTGGGCAGAGTGAGGACTTTTCAAAGATGTAACTGTTTGCCAGAAATCATTTAGAGTAATAACGAAAATACAGTTTGTCTAACCTGCTTTTCTTTGCAGTCAGAACTGTGTTTGCCTAGTCCCCCATTCTGGTTTTGAACTGCTGAACTGGACCAATCAGTGTGGGGGGACCTTTGAAATGGAGCCTGCTGCTGGCAAATCAGAACTTGGACTCTCATTGTGGAGCCAGCCACCTATGTATTGTATGGCCAATGCTTCTGGGAATTGTAGTTTGGACTTCGGCACCTTTTTTCCACCAACAGGGGGAGTTTACTGTGAGTGACAGCCAAACCAGCCAACTGAACTCAAAGAAAATGCCTGGCTCTGTCTACTGGAAAGATCAGATCAGTTTGGGCAGTGAAGAGACAAGGAGTTGTGAGCTTCTGCGCTGTATAGTTCCACACAGTAAGTGCGTGTAAGGCCCTAAGTTTCGGTCTGCAGCTTGTGCAAGTGCTTGTTCAGACTGAATCTGACCTGTGAAGAGAATCAAGGAGATCTGAAGAGTAGAAATCAGGCTCACCCTGTAGAAGACTGGAGAAATTGCTGAATCGTGCTCGGTCTGTCAGAAACTGAATCTGCTGTGTGTTCTCCTGGGTATTGTGCAGTAATTGCAATCAGGATCGAAAAGCAGCCTGCCTGGTATAGTACTTTCCTTTTACATATAAATATGTGTAGTGCTTGTGGGAAATCGCATTTCAGATCCCATGTGCAGTGAATTGAGTGCATGAAGCTGGAAGTAAACCCCAGCTTAATCCAGACTACATCCATTTGCTCTAAACTGCAGTGGGGTCCAGTCACAAGGACCTTGTCCACATGGTCTGCTCCTCCTGGCAATCCAGGACAATCAGCCTTCCATCCAGTTCCCAGCCTTGAGTTTGTGAGTACAAAGCAGGGTAGCTCCCTGCCATCTGTTTATCAAATTGCAAGTGCGCCATCTAATTGTTATTTGTTTTTTTCATTTCTTCACGAACTGAGCCCTCCAGCTCCGGACTACAATTGGGTATTGTGCAAGTGTTTTTTCCATCACAGGCCCCCAACCAGCTGCACCAATCCTAGCTAGACCCCCCCATCCTGGGTACTCAGTGAAAGTGACAATTTGGGACTCTGAATATGCGCACAGTTCTGTGATTATTGATGTGTTTAACCTAATTAATCTGATTTCCCCCTGTCCTTGTTACAGCTCCTTAAATAAATCAGATCTGTTTGTTTCAGCAAAGTTACACTGACTGAGGTATTCGTTTATGCTCTGCATACAGTTCTACAACTAGGTGGTGATAAAAGGCTAAATCTGATCTGTGCCTACAATCCTCCAAAGGGAGCTCTCCCTGGATTAAATGGGCTCTTGGATTACCTGGCCACTCTAAACGGTAGATCTGAAGTCATACTAAGACTTCAACCTAGACCTATCAGGGAGTCACGCCGGTACATATACTGAAGCTCTCGCCCGACTTAACCTCGCTCAACTTATCTCTAGCCCTACACGCATCTCTTCCAACTCGGAGCGCCAATCTCTCCTGGACTGGATGGCTACAAATAGAGCAAATAATATAATTGCTGCAGGGACCTTTTTGGATTCCATTAGTGATAACCTGCCTACGTTCTGTATCTGGAATGGCCACTGCCTTAAACCCACCCCCCCAAGAATCATGGCTTAAAAAAGACCTCCTTCGTGCCATGATAAAAAGATACAAGGCCTGGACCTTGGCAAAGAAGTCCCAACAATCAGAAGACTGGGTTAACTATAAACAACTGAGAAATGCCTGCAAAAAAGATATTCGGAAGGCTAAAAGGAGCTACTGCCTTAAGCTTCTCCAATCTTCAGCGGGTGATACCAGGGGTTTTTGGAGCCACATCAAAAATTTAATTGGGCAAAGGCCCAAGATGGCCATTACCGACATGACACTGAATGACGCAAACTGTAACAAGTTACCTACTTTTGCTAATGCTCTTAATGCACAATTCTCAGATCTCTCCGAATACACTGAGAAATTCAACCAACCTCTTTCACCTCCTCCTGAGGTGCAACTTCCGCATGAAACCCCTTTTCATCTCACATTAGTCTCCTCCACCGAAGTGCTGCATCTCCTCAAATCAGTATCCACCTATGGATCTGCTGGCCTGGATGGGCTACTGCCAAGCTTCTTGAAGCAGGCAGCCCCTGCCCTTGCTGTTCCTATTGCAAGAATCTTTAATCTTTCCATAATAACCCAAACGGTACCAACATTGTGGAAAACCGCTCACGTTGTCCCTGTTCACAAAAAAGGGGATACCAAAAATATGTCAAACTATAGACCAATTGCCATTCTCTCTACCCTAAATAAACTTCTCGAGAAGGCCATCGCTACTCGGGTCACAAATTACCTGCACTTTAACAACCTTATATCCCCTACCCAGCACAGATTCTGAACAGGACACAGCACCACAACTGCTCTACTTCAGCTGACAAATGCAGTCCTTACAGCAATGGATAAGATCCTGCTCACTGGGGCTATATTTATCGATCTCACAAAGGCATTTCACCTTGTGAATCACTCTCTGCTACTTTCCAAACTGTTCCGCCTTGGCTTTGACCTGTCATCCATCTCCTGGTTCGATAGCTACCTCTCAGGGAGGTTGCAATTTGTCCAAATTGAATCCGCCATCTCAAATCTTTCCCCTACTTCTGCTGGAGTCCCCCAAGGATCTATTCTTGGCCCACTACTTTTCTCCCTTTTCATTAACAACTTGCCCTCCCTTCCCTGCTCCTCCTCGTTAATCCTTTATGCCGATGACATGGTGCTTCTCTCCAGTGGTAAAGATCCCTTATCAGTAAGAGCACATCTTCAAGCAGTCTTCAACTGCTTGCAGGAGTGGTTACTACAGAACAGGATCCTAATGAATGCTAAGAAAACTGTAACTATGCTTTTTGGTGCCCCGTCAAGAATCAGATCTCTTACTCCAGACTTATTGATACATTCTCTAGATGACTCCCCTCTTGAATTCGTTACCTCCTTCAGGTATCTAGGAGTCACTCTCGACCCTTCTCTTGACTTTAACCTCCACATTGCGGCTACATATAAGACAGTTTACTCAAAACTTGGTCTTGCCTTTAAAATTAGGTCCTCCCTCAATGATGCTGCCCGGCTTGCTATTGCACAAGGATTTCTCCTCCCTGCTCTAACATATTGCTCTCAGGTTTACCTTAAAGCTAGCAAAGGAGCACTCCAGAAATGGAGCACCTGCTAAAACAGTATATGCAGATTTGCTCTCTCCACTCACAGACTTACCCATCATTGCCTGCTCTACTCAAAACTAAATTGGCTCTCCCCAGACTCATTTAGACACTGTTCTGCAGGCTGTACAATTGATAATATGATCAGAATGCGGTCCCCTAGATACCTTGCTGAACTATTAACTCAGCCCTCCCAAGCATACCTCCTCAGGGCATCTGCTCAAACCCAACTTGAAATTCCCAGATATCTCACACAAAAAGGAGAACGATCCTTTGCCATATCTGCCCCCCACTTCTGGAACTCCATTCCTTCCCACATCAAACTCTCCAAATCCCACAAGGCCTTTAAACTGAGTCTTCGGGTGAACCTATTCGAATCCGACTGCTGCTCTTGTGCTGTAACTTGAGTTTCTCTCCTAGCATTTTCTCCTCCCTATGGCACTTACTGATTTCCTACTGGTCTCCAAAATCTGAAAGTTTCCCACATCCAGCAGAAATCCTATTGTTATAATGCTACTTCATTTAAGTTTTGTTTGCTGTTTGTCATTTCAATTTAGTCATTGATGTATAGTCAGATGAAAATAATTAATGTAATGTTATCTGTTTCTCTTTGTCGTTACTGATAATGACTGTACCTGGCTGTATACTGTTCAAATGTTTGTTCTCACCTCATGCTGCATCATGAAATACTCTTTAATGTTGACTCTGGTCTCCCCTGTCTGTACTCTCCCGGGTCATGCCTGAATATAGGCAATATTGTTGTCTACTGTACTTACCCGGTAAACAAAAAACAAATAAATAAATGTTAAAGTATTGTACTGTGGTTTTTCCACTGTGTCATCTTGTGCTGAGGGGTCCCCAGAGTCCAGTAGACAGAGCCAGTCCTGGGGGTAAATGAGCATTGTGAAGATATTCCTGATGCATTGTGTGGGCCACTAGTGGGAAGAAAGGGGGGTTACAGTGTCCCAGAGGGCTGTGACCAAGCTAGTTTAACTACTGCAAACCCTGACCCCTGGGTGGAGGCACTCACCATTAGACCTAGGCCCCTCACTCTGTTAGTAGTTAAGCAGGCAGGGGTAGTAGCCCTTGGGATAGTGCCACCTAGGTGTTACACCTGAAATAGTCATGTTTTTGGCTAGTGTACCATCCAGTAAAGAAAAACTAACTAAATAAATAAATACACTCACTTTAGTATGGCTTGACTCTACAACTGTGTGTATCATGAACCACACTGTTTGGTAGTCACTTGTTCCCAGATGGCTACCCTCTTCTAAATTTGAGATCCTCTCTCCATCCCCTTTTGAGAGTACCAGGTCTAAGATTATTTCCCCCTGAGTGGGTTCCAACAATAGATGTATGAGGCATGCCCCCTGTTGGGCATCGAGAATGACCCTGCTCTTGGATGTGGCTGGAGCAAAGGTGCTCCAGTTAACATCTGGTATATTCAGGTCCCCCATCATCATTTCCTCTTTTTCTGCCATTCTAAGGATTCCTTCTATCATTTCTTTGACCATTTCCTCCCCTTGAGACAGGGATTTGTATACAACCCAAGTGTGGTTTGTGGTGCCATTTCCTGTCTTCAGTGTTTACCCTTTAGCTCTGTTACTTTGATACCTTCCCTTACATAGAAAGCTATTCCTCCTCCTCTTTTACCCTCCCTGTCTCTCCTGTAGATTGTGTACCCTTTTATGTTGACATCCCAGTCATGGTTCTCTGTGTACCATGTTTCTGTGACTTCCACAATATCGAGGCATCCCTCTTCCATCATGGCCATTAGTTCAGGGAACCCAGACTATGGGCATTGATAAGCATCTCCCTCCATTTTTTGATGGTCTTACCCTTTTAGCCCCATCCATGTCCTTACTGCCTTTGCCTTTTTATACATTTACCCCTTTCCTGCTCCCTACTGACTTCTCTACCTTGGTGTTTACCTCACTAACTACCCTGTTTTGTGGGGGGGGCTGAGATTTATGTGCTCCTTTTCAGTGCCTCCCCCTTGGCTAGTTTAAATGCTTGCCAATGAAGCATTTAAACCTATCACCTAGGATCCTGGTTCCCCTCCTGGACAGATGCAGACCATCACACCAGTATAGGCCTGTATCCACTGCTGGACACCCTGTCCCAAATGATGCCAAAACCCTGAGTGCTGCACCAGTGTTTCAACCATTCATTGAATCTCATGGTACAGAGTACCCTAGCCTCACCCATGCCATAGACAGGCAGCACCTCTGAGAAGGTTACTGCACATGCTGCTTGTCTGAGGCCCATCCACAACTCCAGACACTCCTCCTGCACTTCTTTGATCCCATTCCCAGCCAGGTCATTTGTCCCTAGGTGGACAATGATGTTCATCTTCCTATCTCATGCAGCTGCTCCTGATCCTGGAGGATTCACTTCCTGTCCCACCAAGCCATGTCACAGGGCAGGCACCTTACCTCCCTCTCCCCTCATTCCCCCCATTCTACCCCTAATGATTGAGTTCCCCACAAGGAGTTGTTTCCTTCCCCTGTGGGGTCTTGTGCCACCCTTCTGTGGGTATTCTTTGAAGAGATTCCCAGCATCCTCCTTGGTCTCCACTGTGGGTGCCTCCATAGAGAAACCACATTCTGCCACAATGGTGCATGAACTGTGGAGAGGTACAACTGCAGGGATGTGCCTCTGTTCCTCCACCCTCACCCTCCCTCAGCTCATCGTGGTCCAACTGCTCCTCTTTCTTGGCAACCTTTGAGGTAATGGCAGCAGCCCTGGTGGTCCCTGGGTGTGGTAGGAGGTTTCCCAAATCCACACCAGGTCAGCCTGGAGACAGGCATCCTCCTCCCTCAGACCGGACACCAGAGAGGTGCCTGCAAATAGGGTAGCATTTCAGCCTCCAGAACATCTCTGGGAAGACTGCCACCCCATAGCCAGTGCATTGCACCTCTCCACACATGTCTCTGCTGTCCCTTTCTGTTTAATTTTTCTTTTTTGTGTGTGTTGGTGTGTGCGAGCATGTGCATGCCTTTATCCCTATGCAGTGAGCTGGGCTGTTAAGGTTATTACAGGTGTATGTCCTTTGCTATTTTGGGGAAGTGATGTCAGAACCCCTGGTATAAAGGAAATGATGTGCTTGGGGTGGATGGGTTGAGTTGCAGGGCAGATGGGACCAAGCCCATGCCCTCTAGAAACAATCAGCTGCAGCTCTGACCCACCATCCTGGTGCATGCTTTCCTTCCTTTCAGCAAGGTAACCTGCACAACAATATAACAACAAATATATACCCTGCAAGTCAGAGAAAAATAAAGCAGTAAACTATTAAACCTGTAGGCATGGAACAGTAACAAAACCTGTAAGCACAACCTGTAACAATTAAACAGAGAATATAGCCTGCCAAAAAGAATTTGAACCAGAGAAAAATAAAGCAGTAAACTGTAAAACATGTAAGCACAAAACAGTAACAAAACCTGTAAGTGCAAAACAAAATAGTAACAAGACAGTAACTCTGATTAGCCAAAAGAAACCTTAATGTTGCTCCTTGTTCTGTCCTTTCAGGCAAACCTAGAAAAAACAAAGCTTAGGTGAAGTTAGGTGCTTTTTGCCAGCAAACCTACTGTAGTCTTCCACCTCACATACCAACAGGAAGAAAAAGGCCTGAAAGCTATCCAGAACAAACCTCACTAATAAAGATTATTTGCAAAACCTTTGCTAATACAACAGTAAGGCTGAAGCAGCAAAAGTATGGAAATGTGGCATTAGGGTTTCCAACCATAACAACCCACCCCTACCCCGCAGACAGCAACATCTGGGAATGCAGAGCCCTCTGGGTACTCCCATCCCTCCTTAGATGTGTGTGAGTGTGTGTATATATATATACACACACACAATATATATATATATATATATATATATATATATATATATTGCCATAATAAAATTGTCAGCATAGCCTTCTTATTATACCCCACTTCATGAACCCAGTAATGAAAATTTTAAACACCCCACCAAAACATCATATCACATCAAAGGTCTAAAAACACACTTCATCCAGGGTTTGAAAAATGACAGCTGTTACGTTCATGAGGTGTGGTAAAAAGACTGGTATGTTGAAAATTTTGTGTTAAAATGTTTAAAACTGCCAGAGTTACAAGGGAGTGAAGCAAAATTTTAATGTATGTGCATAACTTTGACATTTTTACATGCTTTGACTGCTAAATTTTAAGATAGCCTTATTATGACCCCACCTCATGGACAGGGTCAGTGAAAAATGTCAAATCCCATCCAAAAGGTGATTTTGCCAGATGACCGTAAAATTGCCTTTCCAGCTGGATTTGTGTAATGTCAGTCACATTGTTCATGAGATAGATAGATAGATAGATAGATAGATAGATAGATAGATAGATAGATAGATAGAGAGATGGATGGATGGATGGATGCTTTATTTACAAAGCACTCCATTCTGGGGACTCAGAGCTCTGTACAATTTTAAAACAATAACAAACACATACAATAAAACAATATCTAAATCATACATGAACTCCACAAGAGATCAGCAGTGTTAAAATACATCTATCTATAATTAAACAGTCTAACTATGCAGAAACTTTTCAAATAAGTGAGGAAACAAGAATGTCTTTAGACTGGTTTTAAAGGTTTCTACTGAGGTGGTATCTCAAAAAGGCTATGTTGAAAATTTGGGGTGAAAGTATACAAAAATGCCTAAGTTATGCATCAAAGTTGAAAACCCCATTGAAATACATCGAACCACTTTTACCTTAGTTTCTTATATTGCAGTTAGTGGTTCCAGCAGCAAGACATGTCTTCCATAGCAGATGAAATCTTCACCCTGGCACCTCTTCAGGTGAGCAATGATGTTTGGCTTGTGCTAGGGGGTGTGGGTTGGTGGGTGCTGAGTGAGAGGTTGAGGGGGGAGACCAGTGAGGGACTGTTTTCTTTCTTGTAGGTAAAACAAACACATCAAGGGACAGTTTTCTTTAGTGCAGCTTTACAAGTATTGGGGGGAGGGGTGCCACTAGCCACCAGGGATACAAAATATATGGGGGAGATGAATCGTAGGGTGGGGGATGCCACTATGCACCACAGGATTACAAGAGATAATAATGAAGACTGGATCGGAGGGTGGGGGTGCCACTAGACACCAGGGATTAAAATTAAATAAGAAAGGGGATGAGATTGGAGGGCGGGGGATGCCACTAGGCAAAGAGATGAAAATGAAATAAGAATGGGGATGGGATCGGGGGGGTGCCACTAGACACCAATGAAATATAAAAGCTAAAAAGGGGATACATGTCAGAGGGTGAGGGGTGCCACTAGACATCAAAGAATTATAATAGAAGAATGGGGAGAGGGATCAGAGGGCTGGGGTGCCACTAGACACCAGGGGAAATAAGGGATGGCTATCAGAGGGTGAGGGTGCCACTAGACACCAGGGAAACTTTAAATATAAGCACGAGGGAGGTGCCAGTAGAAACCATGGAAAACATGCCATGACAGGGGGAAAAAGGTTATTTCCATAAGCCAAAAATAAATTCTTTTTCTGAGACTCGTCATACAAAAAAGAATCTTTTTTCATATCATTACTCTTGAAAAAATAGTTAAAAGTAGAAACAAACATAAATAATTGGAGAAAGGAGTGATATTTGTTCACCCATCTAGCAAAAGGCACATCTTTGCTGCAGATCCTTTTTACCCTGAAAATTTCAGGCTGGAATTCCAAACAGTCTGTCAGCTAGGCCAGTTGACAGAAATAAGGGGATCAGGAAGCATAGGCTAAATAGAACAACAATCTTTTCTCGTATTAAGTGAGTGACGTAAAAATATTTTAAATGTAAAAAAAAAAAAATTTAGTCAATTTACCAACAGTTAACTGCAGAATCTAGCTAACAGGGTCCAGATAAGAAACATACTTACACTGCAGAATGTCTTTTTACATGCTTTTTAAACTTGAATTTCAATTAAAACTGAAAACAAGATGGCGGCCAAATGAAAAAAGGATTTTCCCCAAACGAAAAAGGATGATGTTAATATGAAAAAATAATTATTTTTTGTTTCATACAGCTATTTTTGGTGCTTACTGAGCATACTTTCACTAAACAAGCAACATGGGGGGGTGGGGCATGGCTAGCCGGCAAGCATGGAGGATGTTTGTTGACACAGCTCCCTGGGGTGAGGGCTCCAAGTTAATGATTCAGCTGAATAACTGATTTTGAGCAACTCTCTCAGTGAGTACTAGATCCCAAGTCTCAATGGCCTCTGGAAAATCAAAAAACAAACAAGCTAAACTGCTATTTGGGGCCAAAACCGCTGGCTAGAAAAAGTGAGAGCGACCCACGTAATTCTGGGCCTACCTTGTCAGCCGCTAGCGTAGACGGTGCACACACTGAAGATGCTGTAATGGAACTCGCTAAATCTCTAGCTGGGGACCCTGAGCTGGCACAAATGAGGAGCAACATGAAAGCAGGTTTTCATAATTTGAACACACAATTTACACTCCTGCAGTCAGTGGTTACTAGTCTAACTGAAACAACTACTGTATCACCCATACCTCTCAAATTTGTGAGTTAGAGTACAGAATTAGTGATATGGAGGAGTCATATGTGGGAGCCTCAGCAGAGTGAAATGGTTTACTGTCCACGATCGCAGAACTTAAGGAGCGCTTAGATGACCAAGAGAATTGCTCCCACAGATCTAATATTCGAATTACTGTATTGGACTTCCTGAGAGACTGGAGGAGAGGAATCCAAATGTAGAAATACATAGATGGATAGTTAAGAAGCTAGGCCTGGGAGAGGCAGCTGAGGGCTTTGAGATCGAGTGGGCCCATTGGGTGGACCCACCACCAAATCCAGAGATTGCCCTCGACACCGCCTTATAAAATATTTGAGATTTCGGGACAAGGAGACCATATTACAAAAAGCCAGAGAGATGGGCCCTTTGAAATCAGAGAACTCCACGGTACACATCTACCAGGACTATAGCCAAGACCTCCAGATGAAGTGCCAAAAGTTCAACCTGATCAAAAATATACAGTACAAGAGAAATTTTCTTTGGCATTCCCTGCCCGGCTACAAGTGGATAGGCCGGGATAGAGTCCTCATTTTTTCACATGCCGCAAAGCAGCGGAGAGGTGGCTTGCGGAAGAGAAGACCAGGAGGGAAAGATCGCAACCTAATGCAGAATTAGGTGTGTACTGAATGTATTCTAACACAGTGTGTTCTACTTGACAGAACTTATCTTTATATTTTGCTTTAACAACATGCTGTGTCGCATACTGGTCTGGGACTCATTTCTTTCTCAAGGCGTTTTATGGCACTAGCTATTATGTTGAGATCCTTGCTGAATGGGTCTTGGGAATTCTATCTCCAGAACTAGTATGTCAAGCCACTCACCCCCGACCGGGTCTGGGGACCCAGGTACCAGTGGGAGGCATTTTTTATTTCCTGGTTTCCTTGGATCGACTAAGCTATAGAGGGCCAGTGGTACTGGTGGATAGGGGATTTGCCCCATGACTGTATTTAACTCATTAAGCTGCCAGTGGTGCTAGGGAATGCTGCCACTCATTCCCTTAGGGGGCAAGTACACCACACTGGGATCTCTACCTGCTGGAATAAGCACTGTACATGTGAGCTCCTATCAGAAGTGGATCTTGTTATGTGGGCTTTTATCAGAAATGAATCCTGCTTATTATTAGAGTCCCCTGGATATTTTTGCTTTTATTGTTATTTTTATTAATTCAATGTTATGTGAAGTTGTAGGGGTTTGTTGCTTAGCTGAATAGTCCTCTTTTCTTTACATTGCCTGTGGGCCATCACCCCTCCCTACCAAACTTATGGCTAGCATTTTGGGCAGGTGGAACTACAGCTGTCTATTGTTTGTAGTGAGAATACTGGCAGGTCTATACTCGTGGAGGGGATGGGGGTTTTCAGTCCCAGTTGGACTGAACCAAAGGAAAGTTGTGCACGGGGGGAAGGATGGAGGCGGGAAGCTGTGATGGTAGGGGGAAGGGATACATACTGGGCCTCTACAGTCTGGGAAAAAATGCATCATGTCCTTGTGAGAGAAGGGAAGGTGCCAGTGTGGCTTCATCATAATTTGCTGTCATTGGTGGGTCCTAAGCTGGGGATCCTGTATATGGTGCCATTGCTTGACTATATGGCTAGTTCTCATAGTTGGGGCTCATGTAGGGGGAAAACACTTCAAAGTTTGGAGGAGGGAGGGAGGGAGCTGGGATATTGGGAGAAAAGAGTGTGAATGCTTGCATGTTTTACACCAGACTTGGATCGTATATCAGAAGATTGTTCAATGATGGGGGATGAAGTTAAATGTCCTAGAATATCAATGGTCTTAAATTGATCATAAAATGTAAAAGGGTTATGTCAGAAGTAAGCAGATCTAAGGGCTCGATTGTTATGTTGCAGGAGACCCACTTTTCTCCCTCTGAATCTCAGAAAACTGCCGCTTTTAAGGGAGGCACCTGGGTGTTGTCAAAATTACCTTCTAAAGCCAGAGGGGCCTCAATCTGGATTCCTGTGGGCTCCCCAATATGCATATTAGATAAAATGACAGACCAGTTTGGCAGATATGCACTTGCTAAGGTTGAAATACCGGGAAGTGGGATAATGCTAATTGGATCAGTATATGCCCACAACATAGAGAACCTTGTTTTTTTCCAGAAACTTGCACTGGATATGTTTGCCTAGGAGGGCCTCTGGTTACTGGGGGGTGACTACAACTGTGTTATAGACACAATTTTAGATCGATCAGACAAAACCCTTGTATCTAAATCCCATAATGCAAAAGCCCTGGAAGTCCTGCCGGTTGATTTCGATTTGGTTGACGCCTGGCAGCATCTATATCCCTTGGGGTGGGAATACAGTTTCTATTTACATGCGCACAACTCCTATGCTCGCATCTTAGTAGCTAAATTGGGGGATGCAGGGTATCTGCCGATCATGATTTCAGATCACGCATTACATTATAATGCTTTCCAGGGCATTGGTTCTACAGCAGGCACTAAAGCCTGGAGATTAGATCCCCATCTGCTGAAGAATCAGGAATACCTTGAATATATAAGGGAAAACTTAGAGGAATTTCTGCATTTTAATCACCGAGGGGAGACCTCACATTGTGCCAGGTGGGAGGCCTTGAAGGCATATCTGAGAGGACAGACTATTGTTTTTGCATCACAAGAAAAGCAAACAGCAACTAGAGAATTGGACTTTCTCAGAAATAAAATTGCAGCTTGCGAGAAGGCGCATATGCTGAATCCCACAGCTGCACTCTATGGGATTGTGCAGAAATTAAAATGGAAGTTTAACACCCTGTCCAGTGCACAATTAGAGAGCCATATTTTTTTCTAGTGCAGGGCAGTATTTTGATGGGGATAGGGCAGAGAAATATTTAGCCTGGCAAATTAAAAGGAAAGAGTCGGCGAAATCAATAAGCCAAATTCAGACCGCACAAGGGAAAATGATAAGGGGAACCAAGGAGATAGGTGATACTTTTGGTGCTTTTTATAAATCTCTCTATTCCTCTGAGTGTAGCCCCTCACAGGATGATTATGACAGTTTTTTTAGTAAGGTCCCTCTCAATAAGATTATTGATGAGGAGGCTGGGAGGCTGGATGCACCTTTAACAGAACAAGAAATTAGGGCTGCTACAAAATCTTTAAAAAGTGGGAAAGCACCGGGTCCTGATGGCCTCCCAATATATTTTTATAAAGCTTTCGAATGTCATTTGCTGGAGCCCCTCCATGATGCATTAGTTGAGGGACTGCAACAGGGGAGGATGCCCCCCTCCACACGGTCTGCCACTATCACTGTACTGCCTAAACTGGGAAAGGACCCATCCCTCTGCTCCTCACATAGACCAATTTCTTTGTTAACAGAGCACTATAAGATTTTGGCAAAAGCCTTAGCGACTAGATTGGAAGTAATGCTGCCCAGAATCATACACCCGGATCAATCCGGCTTTGTCAAGGGATGGCTGGGGAAGCATAATATTAGATGCACATTAAATATCATCCTGTGTTGGGCCCAAACTAAGAGATCCCATGGGGCTGTGGTTGTAGCCCTAGATGCTGAGAAGGCATTTGACCGTGTGGAGTGGGGGTACCTGTTTTATACCCTAGACAAAATGGGAGTGGGACTTTCTTTTTGCTCCTGGGCTCAGGCACTGTATTATGGCCCCTCTGTGCAGGTTTTAGTAGGTGGTGAGCTATCAAGCCTTTTTCAGCTTGGTTGGGGAACACGTCAGGGGAGTCTCCAGTCCCTGCTGTTGTATGTATTTTCCCTGGAGCCTCTGGGGGCTGCCCTCCGGGTGCATAAAGGGATTAGAGGTTTTATAGGATAGGGAGGGGAACATACAATTGAAATGTATGCAGATGATCAACTCATATTTGCAGAACCCTGCAGAAGACTTACCTTTAGTCCATAATATAATGAACAACTATGGTGCCATTTCAGGACATAAGGTCAACTGGTCTAAAAGCGAACTACTGCCATTGGGTATTAAGAATCGGGCGCAACTTATCACTCAATTGGGGGGACTCCAGCTAGTTCAAAAATTAAAATATCTGGGGGTGCAAGTTTCTGCAAATACTGGAGAGCTATACAGATTAAATTTAAAGCTGATTCTGCTAGCTTTAGCAGAAGATTGTGAAAGGTGGGCTGTATTACAGATCTCCTTGCTGGGTAGAGTAGGGGTGGTAAAAATGTCTATACTGACCACTTATCACTGACTACTCTCTTTCACAAATCATGAGAGGATGGAGTGGTACCTGAGGACTGGAGGAGGGCAATTGCGATTCCACTTCACAAAAGTGGGAGCAGGGCAGAGGCAGGAAACTACAGACCAGTTAGTTTGACTTCAGTGATAGGGAAAATGATGGAATCACTTCTGAAGGAGAGAATTGTTGAGTACCTAGAGGCCAGTGGGACACAGGACCCAAGGCAGCATGGTTTCACAGCAGGAAGGTCATGTCAGACAAACCTAATAGATTTCTTTGACTGGGTGACCAAAGTAGTAGACCACGGAGGGGCTGTGGATATGGCCTACCTAGATTTTAGCAAGGCATTTGACACAGTCTCACACAAAAGATTAATATACAAGTTAGCCAGCCTTGGAGTGGGTCCCAAGGTGGTAACCTGGATAAAAACTGGCTGGACAACAGGACACAAGGGTAATAACAGGTCCACAGTGAAGAAAGGAGAGTAACTAGCGGGTACATGAGGTTTAGTACTGGGACGGTCCTCTTTAATATCTTTATAAGTGACATTGGAGAGCACCTGGAAGGAAAGGTATGTCTCTTTGCAGATGACACAAAGATCTGCAACAGGGTTGATACACAAGGTGGGGTGGAAAGAAATGAAGAGGACTTGGCAAGGTTGGAGGAATGGTCAAATACGTGGCAGCTCAGATTCAATGCAAAGAAGTACAAGGTAATGCATCTGGGAAACAAAACCAAGGGAAGAGTATATGGGGGTGAGTTAATAACAACAACAAAAATCAAAAGAGACCTAGGAGTAATTATATCAGATGACCTAAAGGTGGGCAAGCAATGTGAGAAGGCAGTAAGGAGGGTTGGGGGGATACTGGGATGCATAGGGAGAGGCATCAACAGTAGAAAACAGGAAGTTGTTATCCCTCTCTATAGACAGTTAGTGAGACCCCATCTGGAGTACTGTGTGCAATTCTGGAGACCCCATATCAGCAAAGACATTGACAGAGTGGAGGCTGTTCAGAGGAGGGCAACCAAAATGGTGCAAGGTCTGCACCAGAAGGCATACGAGGAGAAACTAAAGCAGCTTAATATGCATACCCTTGAGGAAAGGAGGGAGAGGGGGGACATGATAGAAACTTTCAAGAATCTCAAGGGAATTAACAAGGTACAAGAGGGTAGTATCTTTCAGAAGAAGAGATGTGCAAGAACAAGGGCACAAATTGAAGATAGAGGGGGGACGGCTCAGCGTAATGTTAGTATTTTTTCACAGAGAGAGTTGTGGATACATGGAACAGCCTTGCTGAGGAGGTTGTGGAGTCAGGAACAGTGGGAGAATTCAAGAATGCATGGGACAGGCATAAGGCAATTTTAGTGGGGGGCAGGAGGAAGTAAGCTGTTGATTAACTAGAATCTGCAGCTTATCCATCCGGTAGGGAAATGGGCAGACTGGGTGGGCCAAGCGGTCCTTATCTGCTGTCAAATTCTATGTTTCTATGTTTACTGCCCAGATTGTTGTACTTTTATCAAACCCTCCCTATCAAGATACCCCAGATACATTTTAAGCAAGTGGAAGCAATAGTACATAAATTCATCTGGCAGGGAGGTCGAGCAAAATTCCCTTGTGCTACACTACAGGGAAGACCTGGGGGGGGACTGCGATTGTCCAATTTTAAATTTTACTACTGGGCAGCACAACTGGCTTATATACCAGCAGGGGATGACACCTTTGGGTGCCCTTGGATTGGCTTGGAGGAGGATTTACTAGAGGGGAATCTCTGCAATGGTACCCTAGTAGGTAGCCTCAGAAATGTAAGTTCTAGACGTAACTGCAACCCCTTTACTGCTACTACCCAATCTATTTGGCTGGGTGCCCACAAAATAATTTTGTTTTGTCGGGGGTAATTCTCCTAATTCCAGTATTCTTGACTTTATGAAATTGGCTGGGGGTTGCACAACTAGAATAGTGCAGAGATTATGGTCTTGGAGGAAAAAGGGCCCTACTGTAATTAACCAAATTTTCGAAGGGGGATTATTGATGAGTTTTGCACAAATATGTGCCAAGTGGGCTATGTCAGTAGGAGATTTTTTCCTTTATTTGACATTACAGCACCATGATGGTGACAATATTAATGCTGCTAACAAGTGGATAGCCCCTTCCACGTTCGAGGAAGAATTATTTTGCCCCCAACCAGCTAGTAGACCACTGTCCGTTTACTACAGAGCACTCACAGGCTCACATCCTTAGGCATTAAACCCTAATTCTAGTCAAGTTAAGTGGAGTGAGGACCTCTCCACTATTATTGATCAGAAAATATGGGCATGCTCCCATTTTGTGCACTGTTCACGTAGCAATAAGCTGCGGCAAATTCAATTTTATTTCCTTCACAGAGTATATGTGACCCCTAGCTGGTTACACAGGTTGGATGTTAACCGGCCATCTACTTGTCCTAAATGTGAAGCAGATAGGGCCGGCTTCCTCCATTTGGCACTTACCTGCCCAAAGGTAGCACCATTTTGGCATTTAATCCATAACATTATGTCCCAGGTCATGGGGTATACCCCTTCTAAATCCTCTTTGGAGCTATTACTGGGGGCTGACCCTGTTTATCCAAATTGGGGGATGTAAAAACTCTTTATGGTCAGTAGCTCTAATAAATGCCTGCAGAACAATAGCCCAACTATGGATGTCCACCTCACCCCCCAAGAGTGGCAAGATGGGTAAAGAATGTAAAATCTTGTATGGTGCTGGAGATGGTGCAGTTGGGTGTACAGGGAAAGGCACAGCTTTTCTGGGCAATATGGGAACCTTGGTTGAGAGTCGTGGAGGTGGGTATAATCCCGGATTAACTACTGGTCCTTACACTTCGTAAGGTATGAATTACAGTATGCATATGTATTAATGTGCCTCATATCCAGAAATCTAAAACCCAGCTGCTCCCCCTTTTCCAGGTACACACACATTGCATGCTTTTGGCCTCTCTTGTTCATATCTACTATTGGAATCATGGACAATATGTAACTGTGTGCTGTTTCCTGGCATGTACCCTTCATTTTGAATTATGACTGGTGTAATCTCACTGTCAGTAATACTCTGGATGTACTGTGAGCTTTCCACTTTCACAATAAAGAAATTTTACAAAAAAAAAAACAAAAACAAGCAACATGCACATCTGTCTGCCAGCCCTTTTCTACCCAACAAATTTCAGACCAAAATTCCAAAACCAAATGCGTGCTAGCTAAGCTGACAAAAATCCCTTTCAAACCCATGAGAAAAAATCCAGAAAAATTCACTTCTAAGCCCAGTAATGCTCAATATATTCCTAACTTTATACAGTAAGCCTGAGGGGTTGGACTGCCCGGAGAGATAGAACACATGCAAATGATGGAACACTTTGCATGTGAGCATCTTTCAAACACTGCCTCTACTAACTGCCTGTGTTCTAACCTCTTCAGATTTTTCTCTCCGCCTGAAAAGTCTGGTCTCTCGGAGTTTCATTCATCCACTTTTAAACAACATGAAGTCTTGCTGTATTCTGACTATTGCAGTTAGCCCCAGCACTTGAACTGCTCTGGAGAGGAAAGAGTTAACTCTATGAAGAAGCATAGAACGTTGAGCTCGAGCTCGGTTTTCAAACCTCTGTCACTGGTATATTCTAATGTAACCATCAGATTCTTTACTCTGCTTCACTGAGAAGACGCTCTGGAGAATTTCTCCTCACTGCTTCAGTTCAGTATAATTATTCAATCAGTTTAATCCTACCACTTTCTTATTTTTCAGTCATCAAATTTCTGTCTTCGGTACAGGTAGTGTGATTAGTGGTAGATAGTGACAGAAATTGTTTCTATTCGGTTCCTTATCAGTCGGTCTGGAACCGAAATTCTGTCTTAAAAACTTGTTTCTATGTACTAGAGAGTGTGGTCCAGTACTTTTTGGTCTCAAAAAAACTGTTTTATTCCTTTTTTTAAACAACCCTTGAACCGGTTGGTGACCGAAAAGTTTTGTATTACCTGGCATAAAAGCTGTTAAGGGTAATTTTTGTTAGAAAAGGCAATGTCTGAGAAACCCAAGATAAAAAACAGTCCCACTGGGTTTCAGCACTGTACCAAGTGTGGGGAGGCTTTTGCTAAAACTGATCCCCACCTCATCTGTGTTTATTGTCTGGGGTCTGACCACCTCAAAACAGACTGCCAAATACGTGCTAATTTCCCTAAAGTCACTTTAAAAAAAGAATAGCTCGGCTTAGGGAAAGCGAGGCCTCAAAATCTGTTGACCCGGATGGCCAGCCCAGTTCGGTTCCCACCGAACCTGAGGAGGTGCCTTCTAGCCAGGGTGATACCTCCTCAGGCAAAAGGAAGTTGGATTCTGAAGGATTGGTTCCATCGAAAAAGAAAAAAAAATCGACTGGTTCGGATCCTGCTCCTCAGATCCCAACCGTGGAAGAGATTGTGGGAGTAATAAGTATTGTGCAATCGCTCCGCTCGGTTCCAACCGAACCGACACCACCTGGCAGGCGATTGGTTCGGTCGGTCCAAGCTCCTTCAGAATATGAACCGGAGGAGTATTATGAGTTGTTCTGGGAGGGGGATCCTGAGGCTGAGTTGAAGATGAAGATGAGTAAGAAGGCCTAGATAAGCCAGTAGCGCCTGACATCTCCCCAGACAGGCCTTCCAATATTTCCCCTCCCAGATTTTCTGAGTCCCCTTCACACTTTATATTTTATAAAAAGGTGGCAGAGACTCTCCAGCTACCAGCATTGGAAGCTGTGGAGAAAACAGAGGAACCTGACTATGTGGAGATGATGGATGTCCCAGAGTCAAAGAGACTGTCTATTCCCCTGCATAAATCTTTGGGGAAACAGACTACACAATCATTTGTCAATTCCGAATGTTTGCTTGCTGGTATTAGCATTTGGAATGCAGGAGATGGACAGATGCAGAATAGGAATGGCAGTGAAGTATTGAACTTCATGTCAGCCCCACCTCCATCCTGTAGAGATGGACAGGCATTGGGGTAAGTGTTTGGGTTGTCGCCCATGACGGTCATGCCATGTCACCTCACCCTAGTCTGCAAACACCAACATGTGTTGAGGTGTACCTTGGGGTGTTTGGCTTTACAGTCACCCCATTCCTTAAGGACATACACTGAAATGGGTGCAGCATAGGACAATGGGGTGAAGTCTGTGGCCGAAGAGTCCAAGGTACACCTCGATGCCTGGCGGTGGCTGTGGGGTGGGGGTGGGATGTCATGAGCAGTACAGTCAGCAATGCAAAGGCACACCCTGATGCCTGTCAGTCTATATAGGGTGGAACGTTATGGTTAGAAACCCTAATGCTTGCCAGCCTGGTGGCACTGAGGACTGAGGTGCTGGAAGCCTTACCTCGCAGCATGCCAGCAACCCAGGTTTGGGAACAAGCTTGGATCTCTGGAGGTTGGCAGTGGAGGGGGCTGAGCTGGATTGAGCTGCTGGCAGGAAGACTGTCCTCTCCTGGGAGGTGATGCGGCACCCCTCAGCTGATAGTGACCCCTAGAGGAGGCTGGAAGTTGCATGGACTGGAAGGGGCAAGGGCGCTAGGCCATGGGGTGGGGGAAAGGACCTGTAACTGGGGCTATAGGGCACATGCGCGCTTCCACGCACATGTGCTCCTACTCCTGGGGCTCCTGGGTGATAAATGGAGGAGAAAACGTTGGCGGCAGCAGGATGAGGACCGACTCCCCACAGGCTCCGCTCCCAGGCTGGGTACAAGGTAAGCACCAGCTATTCCGGGTGACAGGGCCGGGGGAGTCGGTTGGAATGGGGCGGCTGACCAGGGGAGACAAATAAAGATGTGGTAAAAAAAAAAAAAGAAACCCTAATGCCCCGGGCGTTTGATGGTATTTGCACTACAAATTTTCAACATGGCCTTTTTGTGACCCCATCCCATGAAAGCCTTTGGGATCTCTTCTCATGAAGAGTGGCAGTGTGATTTTGTCAATGTGTCCAAAACTTTGAGTTCCAACAGCGACCATGCCATTCTGCACCACATGTATGAAAACACAGATCAGGCAGGATGTGAAGAATGACAGCTGTACCATCCATAGGGAGATGTGAAGAGATGGCAATGTTGAAAATCTGTACTAGGAATATTAGCAAGCATTTGTCAATGCCGAATGTTGCTTGCTTCTATGTGCTGTTTAGGTATTTGGAAGTCATTGGAGTGCAAATATTGAAAATTTGCCAACTTACGAGCGTGCGTAGGAACTGCGCAATGCACGCTCGTAAAACAGTCATTGTTAGGAAATTTTCCATGAAATGTTCAACATAGCCATTTTAAGACCTCTGCTCGTGAACAGTGTCACTGTGATTTTCTTAATTTGTCCGTACATTGATTTCGCACACCAACTGCGCCATTCTGCGCTACAAGGGCAGAAACACATTTTGGGTGAGATGTGAAAAATGACAGCTGTACTACTCATAAGAAGGTGTGGTAAAATGGCAATGTTGAAAATCTGGAGTGAAAATATTGAAATTTCGCGAACTTACGAGCCTGCGTAGGAACTGCGCAACGGCCGCTCGTAAAACAGTCATTTTTTGGAATTTTGGACCAAATTTTCAACATGGGGTTTTGGGACCCTTCTCATGAATGATGTCACTGTCATGGTGGTATTCAGGCCGAAGGGTGATTTCATGATCACTGTGCGGTCACTCAAATCACCCGCCGGGTCCTATGGCGATGGCATGTTCATGCGATCAAATCTAAGTAATTAGTGCAGAATTCCAAAAATACCTGAGATATGCAATAAAGTTGAACCCCCATCTAGCCCATTATACACAGCTTACGGCATTTCCTCAGTTCGCGGTCAGCTTTGAAGAGTCTGGCGTGTTCCTGGTCACGAAGATCATTGTGCCAGAGTCCGGGTAAGTATGGAGTGAGGGGTGTGGGAAGCTGGAGTGCGCAGTGGGTGGAGTGCGGGTTGTGGGAGGGGTCGGGAGGCAGCCTTGTGAGACCGTTTTGTTTTATAGGTTTAAAAAAAGCGTAGTGGGACGTTTGCCATGCTGGGGTGGGCTCCCAGCTGGCACAAGGACATTGGGGCTGTTCAGCCGATGGGGATTAGGCACCTCGTCGGCCCAAGGACTGATTGCCATGCTGGGTGGGCTCCCAGCGTGGCACCAACTACTGGGGGGGAATGACGCAGCTCAGCCTACGGGGATTGGGCACCCCGTTGGCTATACAGTGCATGTGGGGGCATGCATGCCTGCGTGTGGGGGCTACGCTTCTTATTGCTGCTCACTGAGCGTAGCTCCCCTTTCAACTGTATGCCATTGCATTTTGGAGGCGTGTCATGAGACAGCTCAAAATGCACCAACCACAGAACCCGCCTGCCAGCTCACTGACTGAATTGGAGGAGGTGACACACCTCCGAAATCTCCGATGATGGCACTATGTTTCTTGCACATGCATGCAAGCAACATAAAAATGCTCGCACTTCCGAGCATACGTTGAAACTGTGCAATGCATGCGTGTAACACAGTCATTTTATGGACTTTTGTCACAAACTTTTTAACATTGGCATTTTAGGACATCTGCTCATGAACAGTGTCACTGTAATTTTCCTAATGTGTCTCGAACATTGATTTCCCACAGCAACCATGCTATTCTGTGCAGGAAGTGCAAAAACACATTTCGGCCAGGATGTGAAAAATGACAGCTGTGTTGTTCATAAGGAGGTGTGGAAAAATGGCAATGTTGAAAATCTGGGGAGAAAATATTACAAATGTGCGAAGTTTGGAGCATGCGTGGAAACTGCGCAATGCACGCTCGTAACACAGTCATTTTATGAAGTATCTTTACCAAATTTTCAACATAGGCATTTTTGGACCTCTGCTAATGAACAGTGTCACTGTGATTTTCTTAATGGTTCCTGAACACTGATTTCCCACAGTGACCGCACTATTCTGCACAGGAAGTGAGAAAACATACTTCTGCCAGGATGTGAAAAATGACAGCTGTACTGTTCATAAGAAGGCGTGGAAAAATGGCAATGCTGAAAATCTGAAGTGAAAATATTGCAAATTCCTAAGTTACAAGCTGGTGTAGCAACTGCGCAATGCATGCTCATAAAACAGTCATTTCTAGGATTTTTTCCACCAAATTTTCAACATAGACTTTTTCAGAGGCCTCCTTATGAACACTGGCACTGTCGTTTCGTTAATCGGTCCCAAAAGGTGATCCCATGCAGTGACCGTGATATCACCTTTTGGGACTGAATAACACCATGACAGTGGCTGAATTCATGAGGAGGGGTCCCAATAACCCCATGTTGAAAATTTGGTGCCAAAATTCCCAAAAATGCCTGAGATATGCAACCAAGTTGAAAAAACCCTATTTATGCCATTATACAGCTTACCAGCATTTCTTCAGTTTGCGGTCGGCTTTGAAGAGTGCAGACATGTTCCCGGTCCACCGAAGATTGTCGCGCTGGGCTCCGGAGGTAAGTATGGGGTGAGGGGTGTGGGGAGGCAGGATGCGCAGAGGGTGAGTGCAGGTTGGGGGACGGGGCCACCGGACACAGCGAGGGACCGTTTTCTGATTTACAGGCAAAAAAAAAACCCATCACGGGACTTTTTTTTCTAACAGGACATATGGCATGCTGGGATGGGCTCCCAGCATGCCACCTGATTATTTTTTTGGGCGCTATGGCCGACGGGGATTGGGCACCTCCTTCAGCACATGGGGGAGCATAACAGCCGAGGGAGATTGGGCACTCCCCCTCGGCACAAACCTACTTTTTTGGGGGGAAGGGACATTATGCCGATGGGGAGTGGGCTCCCCCGTCAGCAAATTAAACTGGGACAGGGAGACATTATGCCAACAGGAAGTGGGTTCCCCCATCGGCAAATTACACTGGGGGGAATGAAGCTGAAGGGGATTGGGGCCCCCGTCAGCAAACAAAAACTGTTTTGGGGGTGGTACATGATGGCGAGAGGGATTGGGCACCCCCTCAGAACTTGGGGCGTCTAAAATTGTTTGTGAACATGGCAGCGGCTTGCCACCTCATTCACAAACAATATTACATTAAGCAACGTTCCGCCCAGCAATGACGGGTCACTCCCTCATTGCAGCCAAATGGCTGACGCTGCAATGATGAGGTGGCCCCTGATTGCTGCGGCAAAAATGTTACAACTTGGTGGCACTTTTGGAAGCCAGTGTCATCAGCACTTTGTGCCTACATTGGTCAACCAATGCCAAGCCCCCAAATGCAGTGCCTCCGTTGGATGCCACAGTGCCATGCCTCCACAACCCGCTTCTCTCCTAAGCTTCCACATAATGTTTCTTGCATATGCGTGCAAGCAAACATAAAAATTACTTCAGATGCCATCTTACATACCTCCTGTGGACAAGAAAATGGACAATAGGTACATGCTGTCAGGTTCTGGTACAGAATTTCTTTATTCTCACTGCAGTCATGTTGGGGTGGTGCAGGCTGTAGCCTGTGATAAGGCTAACATCCCCTTGGCTTCTCACCCCCCAGATAAGGATTCCAGGAAGGTGGATGCCATGGCAAAGAAACAGTACTTGGTATCCTCCTTGGGACTCAGGCAGGCTTCTTATATGGCCTATGCTGCTAGGTACCAGAAATCTAGATGGGATACAGTTCTGGAGCTAGCTAAAACTGCTCCTCCCCAGCTGGCCAAGGAGCTGGAGGCGGTGGCTGCAGATGGTATAGAGGCATCCAAAGTACAGTTTCATGCTGCTGTGGACTCCAGTGATGTGGCATCAAGAGTCATGGCTACATCTGTCTCCTTGCGGAGGTTTGCTTGGCTCAGATGTACTAGCCTATCATAGGATTCCCAGGCTAAGGCCATGGATTTTCCTATCACAGACAACTCTGTTTGGGGAGCAAACAGAGACCTACATGAAAAAGATGGAAGAATATAGGACCACCTACAGGAGTGCAGTGGCCAAAGAGAAGCAGGCCACCCCTCAAAAGCAGCAGTCTAGGGCTGGCAGGGGCAGGCCTTTTCAGAGGCCTTTTTACCAAGCACAGGCTTTCTATTCTTTCCAGAAGAGGTTTTTTTTCAGAGGGAGAGGCAGAAGGGGATGAGCAGGGCTGCATCCTCTTCTCAGCCTAGGGCTTCTGCCAAATAGACACCCTGATGTGTCAGTCCGGGTCGCCTCCTCACTTCCAGTGGGGGGCAGGTTGGCTTATTTCTTCCAGGCCTGGAAGTCTGTCATGTCAGACAAGTGGGTTCTGGAAGTAATAAGTCAAGGACTTGCTCTCAGTTTCAAAAGACTTCCCAAAATCAGATCAAGGTCCTTCAAACCTGCCTCTCCACTGGAAACACTTGCTTTAGAGGCAGAGGTTCCTCAGTTGTTGCTCCTAAAGGCTGTGGAGAAAGTACCTCTGCCACCCAGACGGCAAGGCTTGTATTCAAGATACTTCCTTACCCCAAACAAGACAGGGGAGTGGCAACCCATCCTAGACCAAAGATACCTGAACAAACATATCACAAAACCAAAATTCAAAATTGTGACTCTGGGAATCATTCTTCCCTCTCTGAAGCCAGGAGACTGGCTAGTCTCTCCGGACCTCAAGGATACCTATTTTCACATTCCTATCAGGTTCTCCCACAGAAGGTACCTCAGGTTCGAGTTACCCTCAGGCCATTACCAGTTCAGAGCTATGCCCTTCGGCCTCACATCTGCATCCAGGGTGTTCACCAAATGTCTGGCAGTGGTGGTAGCCTTCCTTAGCAGGCAGGGCATCTCAATGTTTCCTTATCTAGATGACTGGATCATTGTAGGCCAGTCACCAAACCAAGTCAAGTCAGCTCTGGCTGCTACCCAGAGGTTTCTGGGTTCTCTAGGATTTCTCCTCAATTTGAACAAATCAGTTCTAGAACCTTTTCAACTTCTCACTTTTATAAGGATAGAGTTGGATACCATTCAAGTAAAGGCCTTCCTGCCTCTCTCAAGGGTAAAGGCTCTTACAGATCTGGCTTCCTCTTTCAAACCCTTGGTTTTTCATCTAGCTAGCTATTTCCTCCAACTTCTAGGCCACATGGCAGCTTCTACTGCAGTGGTCCCAGGAGCCAGGTTTCAGATGAGAGACATTCAGTTCCACCTCAGGTCCTTCTGGTTGCAGAGGAAGGATCCCCTCACCAGATTGGTTCTAGTGTCCCAGACCCTTGTCCAGGCTCTCCAATGGTGGCTGGAGGAGGACAATCTCAGGCAGGGTGTCCCCTTTCTGCACCAGATACCCTCAGTTGTTCTTACCACAGATATTCCTGTCCTAGGCTGGGGAGCACATCTAGGAGACCTTACTACACAAGACACTTGGTCTCATCAGGAGTGTCTCTTTCATATCAACCTTCTGAAACTCAGGGCAGTGTTTCTAGCCCTTCAAGCATTCTCAGACTCAGTTCAGGGAAAACTGGTGCAGGTCAGAACAAACAATACCACCATTACATGGTACATAAACAAGCAAGGGAACACTTGGTCCACAGCCTTGTGCATGGAAGCCATGAAGGTATGGTCATTGGCCTACCCCCATTCAGACTTTTTCAGACTTCCCTGGTAGCAGTGCATCTCCCAGTGAAGGACAATATGCTGGCAGACACCCTGAGCAGGATTTCAAAGGGCCATCACAAATGGACTCTGAATCAGCATGTTCTTCAGGTCATTTTCAGGAGGTGGGGCACTCCAGAAATAGATCTCTTTGTAGCCCCAGACAATCATCAGCTTCCTCTCTTCTGTTGCAGGCCCCCAGTCCTGGGATCTGTGCCTCTAGATGCTCTGCTGTTGGACTGGACAGGCAAGTTCCTGAATGCCTTTCCCCCTTTCCTCTAATTTTCAGAGTACTGATCAAAATCAGGTCTCAGCCCTGCACATTGATTCTGGTGGCCCTGGACTTGGCCAGACAACCATGGTATCCATTACTACTGTCTCTTTCAGTGACACTTCCCCTGTTTCTTCCCAGGAGGCATGATCTCCTGACCTCCTCTCAGGGAAGAGTTTGGTACCCCAATCTCCAACCTCTCAGGCTCAAAGCTAGGCTTTTGAAGAGTTAGAGTATGCAGGATTGCATCTCTCTCAAGGGGTTATTGATATTCTCAATATCTCTAGGAAACCTTCTACTAGAAAGACTTACAATTCCACATGGAAAAGATTCACCATTTGGTGTTCTCATATGGATATTCAGCCAGGCAGTACGACCATTGCTACAGCCCTGGACTATCTGGTTCATCTGAATAGACTGGGCCTCAGGCCTGCTACCCTTAAAGTTCATCTAGCAGCTGTGTCTGCTTTCCTATCAGCAGGGAAGGTTCCCTCCTTGGCTTCTCACCCAGTGTTTAGTAAATTTTTCAAAGGTCTGGCTCATCTTAACCCTTCCTTTAGGGAGCCTACCCCTGCTTGCGACCTGAATATCTGTATTGCACAGCTTATGCAGCCCCCCTTTGAACCTTTATCTTCAGCTGAGCTAAAGTACTTGACTTGGAAGACTGCGTTCCTGGTAGCCATTACTTCTGCCAAGAGGATCAATGAATTTACAGGCCTTGTCAGTGGAACCTGACTTTATTTCCTTTCATAAGGATAAGGTGGTCCTTAGAACAAATAGAAAATTTCTTCCAGAAGTGGTTTCAGATTTTCACCTAACCAATCTATATCTTTACCTGTGTTTTTCACTGACCACTCTTCTTCAGGTGAATGAAGATTGTACAGTCTGGATGTTAAAAGAGCACTTAGTTATAATATGGACCATACTAAGGCCTACCGGAAGGACTGTACCCAGTTGTTTCTCACTTATGGTGAAGTGGGAAAGGAAAAACCCACCACTAAAAGATCTATTGCCAGGTGGATTGTTTCTTGCATTCAGTTTTGTTACACAGAACTGGGGAAGGAGCCTACCTCAGGCCTGAGGGCAAACTCGACCAGGGGTATAGCTGCCTCCTTGGCAGCTGCTAAGGATATTCCTCTATCAGAGATCTGTAAAGCAGCCACCTGGAAAACTGTTCACACATTGACCAAGCATTACTCTCTTGACATCCAGTCTAGAAGTGATGCTAGGTTTGGCATAGCAGTACTTCAGAGCCTATTTCCAAAGTAGGTTCTGTATCCCCTCCTCCTCCTAGGGAGAACTGCTTGGTAGTCTGTAATAGTCAGAATACAGCAAGACTCCATGTTGTTTGAAGAAAAATTACTCACCATAGTAAGGTTGTTTCTTCTAATGGAGTCTTGCTGTATTCTGACCTCCTTCCCTGCCTCCCCTCTCAGAACCTAGTTGTTTTGGGCTTTGGGTTGGCAGGTACATTGTGGCAACCCAGAGGTGTGCCCCCTGTTCTTCACCCATCCTTTTTAGTTTGGGTGTTTTTGAGTTGTTGTTTATTGTTGTTGTTAGTTTCACTATCTACATAAGATTCTTCTTGAGTTCTCAACTTGAGTCTTTTGGACCCAAGTATTTGTGGCCTATGACAAAATTTTAAAACCATTTCTATAGCTATTAGTTAGTTAGTATAGTGTCCATAAGAATCTGACGGTTACGTTAGAATGTACCAGTGACAGAGGTTTGAAAACTGAGCTTGAGCTCAATGTTCTATGCTTCTGCATAGAGTTATGCATAGAGAGTTTCCTCTCCAGAGCAGTTCAAGTGCTGGAGCTAACTGCAATAGTCAGAATACAGCAAGACTCCATTAGAAGAAACAACATTACTATGGTGAGTAATTTTTTTCTTCTCCTGTGTGAAGAAAAATACAAATACTGAACATAAGTATATTTTCTTTTCATGTACTGCCTCTACTAGTTGTTGTGTATATTTAATCTTAGTTACATTTGTAACCCCCGGACCCCTGCCTTTTTGCAAAATGACAGGTGGCATGCTGCTGAAGCTGACAGCAGTACCTGGTGGGGACTGGGTTCGGGGAGGACAAGGTTACTCAGCACAGGGGGCCTAGGTTTGGCTACTCTGCACTGGGGCACCCAAGTAAATTCGAACATGGTAAGCAATAACTGTAATGTCCAAAACCAGCAATGGGATTCTACAGTGTGGCTTTTATTTACATCCAAACTGAACAAACAAAGCATAGATGGACCCCCACGGGGCTACATTCCTGGTAATGCAGATTAGAGACAACAGAACACTTCTTCACATTTCCAGCCCTCAGGCTCTGAACCCACCAGGCACACAGCCCAGACTTGCACGCAGCTTTGGGTACACAGCCCAACTTGTACACTGCTTGGGTTTTCCCCACTGGCCCGGCTCCCCCGCCGGCCACTTGATCCATGGTCCATTATGGGAATGAACCAGTTTTCCTGTTGGTGGCTCCCCAAACCACCTTAGAGCCTTCGACTCCTAGAGGGAATTTTCCTTCCAATCCCACGTCTGGGTGCTTCCCTCATTACTGACCAAGTGCATGAGGCAAAGTACAAATCCACAGAGCAAATCTGTAGAGGTGGACCTGGTTACTAAAGATGGGGGGTCTCCCACCTCCAGCTCCCACAATCCATACCCGGCCATTTCTCTGGAAACTAAACAACTCTTTTCTGAAAGCTTGGCAATGTAGATTACTGGGTAGACGTATGTCACATCTCATCTACATGTCTTGACTTCCCTTATGTGCTGGACTTGAACATACTTTTACTTTTGGCTAAACCTATTACTCTAGGTCTCCCATTACTTCAGTAGTCCAAACCCAACTATCGCACAAGTCCCAGGGTGAAAACATAGGCCCTTTAGAAAGAGCAGAAACTCACCCTCCGGTTGCAGGTACCCCACAGGCGAATCACAAAATCTTCTTGTGTCCCATACTCTTGGACAAAATAAGGCAGCTTCTCCACTAGCAGTAACCAGGGGGTTGCCCCTGGAATATACAGGCTAAACTTTTCTGCCCCATCCCCTTAGGGATGGGGCACTGAGACCAGATTCAGTGGTCTCCACCACTTTAGAATTGCTCACTGTGTCTCTCTTTAGGTGGAAACACACACCTTTTCCCTACTGGTAGCCCTATGTCAGGGCTGAGGCTCCTAGAGCCTAACACAAAGCTGCTGTGCTGCTCTCACAGCAAGCTCCAAACTCCAACTAACTTACAGACTACTGTTCAAACCTCCCAACATTCTACTCCAACTTCCTGCTGCAGATTCCATTGTGGCTCATGCAGCTGCGACAGTTCTATGGTGATGTCATCCCTCAGTCTCAGCTGAGACTGAGAACAGAGTGAGACAGTGTGAAACACATTTAACTGGAATTTCACAAGCTGCCATCCCTGCCTACCACTAGGTCTTACTGGGATTCTAGTAACCCCGGGTAACAAGGGGGTTACACATTTAAAATTTATTTTCCCAGTTCCTTTCGGTTCGATATAACCGTGGGGGAACTGGGTTAGTTTAAGTTAAAATCGGGGTTCTCTGACTAAAGAACCGCCTTAATGTAGCCTTTTGAATTTATTTTAATTATTTTGTTGTAACCGATAAACCTCGGTTACTGAACTGCTAACCTGGTGCCGTATCTTCTCCTTCGGTTTGGTTCCTCAGTTCTTTTTGGTTCCAGAACTGACCTCAAAAAGAAAAAAGCCTTTTATTATTTGTGGTTACTTTTTCTCCTTGTTTTAACACTATGTCAGAGAAACCCAAAAAGAAAACCAGTCAATTTGGTTTCAAAAACTGTTCTCGGTGTGGAGAAGTATTTGCAAAAGCAGACAAGCACACTTTATCTGTAGTATGTCTGGGTTTTGTTCATTTAAAAGAGGAATGTGAAGTATGCAAAACATTCCTTGAAAAAACTTTAGAGAAACACCTGGAAAGGCTGAAAAAGAAATTTCCTAGGGGTCCCTCTGGCTCTGACCAGCCGACACCCAAGATACTGTGGTTGAACCCACGTCTTCAGCTGTCCCTGCCCCTGAGATGGGCAAAAAGGGCACAAAAAGAACAACTGAACCAGCTGACTCCCCAGTTCCTTCTCAAAAAGTTAAAAGGCTGAAGCTCACAGAACCCTCACCTGCTAAACCAGGGACTTGTGTACCTGCTCTGCCTGTACCTATGGTCCAAGATATTGCTCAGGCCTTTAAAATAATTCAAACTTTACAGACAATAGTTCCTCCTCAACAGCCTTCTGTCCCTCCTCAGGGTACCCAGGCTGCCAGTAATGTGCATCCACCCCCTCAGGAAAAAGGGGAGCATTATGGTGATGATGATGATGATTATAATGAAGAGGAGGGACCAACTGAACCAGAAGTGTCCCCTGAACAGGACATTGGTTCCCTTCCAAGGGTGTCTGAGGATTTTTCATCCCATTTTACTTTTGTCAGAAAGATGGCAGATGCACTGGACATCTCCACCACTAAACCAATTAAGGATGAGGAGGAGGTAGAGTATTTGGAAATGATTGAGCTGACACCCACAAAGGCTCTCCTCCTCCTCCCTGTTTACAAATTCTTTAAGAAAGATACCTTAAAGCTTTTGCAGACACCAAATTCCATTCCTCCCATAGATAGGAGGATGGACAAAAAGTATCATCTTAATAGAGAGGGAGCTGATTTTCTCTTCTCCCATCCTGACTACCAGGGGATCATACAGCAAGTTGCCTGTGACAAGGCTAGGGTTCCTCTGTCCTCATACCCTCTGGACAAGGACTCCAGGAAAATTGACAGTATGGCCAAAAAAGGGTACTTCTCAGCCACTTTGGCTATGCATCAGGTTACTTTCCAGGGCTATGCTGCCCAGTATCAGAAATCACTGTGGCAGTCAGTCCTGGCTATGTCTCAGAAAGCTCCCTCGCCATTGTCAGATGACCTGGCTAAAAGTGCCAGGTTTGGGTTAGAAGCAGCTAAGTACCAATTTCAAATGGCTGCTGACACAAATTACACTGCAGTCAGATAGATGGCTAACACAGTGACACAAGGAGGTTTGCCTGGCTCAGGGCCACAAACCTCTCTAATGATACCCAGTCCAAGGCTTTGGATTGTCGCCTAGAGGAAAATTCCCTCTTTGGGGAGTTCACTGTTGCCAACATGAAGAAGGTGGATGAGTATAAGGCCACTTATAGAAGCAACTCTGCCAAGGAGAGAGCTTCTCCATCCACCAGGCCTTATGGAAGGGGAGTTCGGGGCAGGTCTTTTTATAACAGACCCTTCTTCCAGCCAGTGGCCTTACCCCAATACCAGCAGTATCTACAGCAGGGATACTCCAGCGGCAGGGGTGGAAGGGGCTGTAGGTGAGGATCCTAGCCTCAGCCACAGACCAAACAGACCCCCTGAGCCACAGGCCACCTCCTCCTCCCTCCCAGTCAGAGGCAGACTGTCCCACTTCCTCCAGGCTTGGCTAAACATCTCCACAGACAAGTGGGTCCTGGAGGTAGTGGGTCAGGGCCTGTTTCTGGAATTCAAGTCCCTTCCTCATCAAAAGATCAGAGTTTTCAGTTCTCCTTCCCTAGCAGAAAAGACACTGCTAGAGGCAGAGGTTCTAAACCTGCTATAGCTAAGAGCAGTGGAATCAGTTCCAAAACCTCTGAGAGGAAGGGGTTTCTATTCCAGATACTTCCTAACTACAAAGAATAGTGGGGAGTGGCAGCCTATATTGGATCTCAGAGCATTAAACAAGCACCTGAAAAAATGAAAGTTCAGAATGGTAACTCTGGCTTTGATTCTGCCAGTGCCTTAAAAGGGAGACTGGTTGGCATCACTGGATTTAAAAGATGATTATTTCCACATCCCCATAAGGGAGTCTTACCAAAAATATCTCAGATTCAGACTCCCTTCAGGTCACTACCAGGTTTCAGTCCTGCCTTTTGGCCTTTCTTCGGCCCCAGTGGTGTTTACAAAGTACCTTGCAGCTGTAGTGGCACACCTTCGGAGACAGGGAATCACTGTCTTTCCTTTTCTGGATGACTGGTTAGTGGTGGGAAAATCCCCACTACAGGTCCAGCAGGATTTAAAGGTCACCCAGGACGTCCTAGAGTCCCTGGGATTTCTGATCAATCACAAAACGTCAGTCTTCACTCCTGCACAAGTGTTGCAGTTCATAGCAGCAGAAATCAATACCTTACAGCCAGAGCCTATCCACCTCTGGATAGAGTAAAAAGCCTTCAGTCAGTAGCAAACTCCTTCAGGTTACACAAACCAAGAACTGCAAGACAGTTTCTCCAGCTACTGGGCCACATGGCTGCTTCCGCAGGCACAGTGTTGGGCTCCAGATTCCACATGAGAGACATCCAATTCCACCTTAGGGCTCACTTATGTCAGAGAAAAGATCCTTTTTCAAAGCTCATTCCAGTAACAAGGGCACTGTTGCAGGCCCTCTTGTGGTGGAAGAAGGAATCCAACTTAAGGCAAGGAATTCCTTTTCAGAAAAAGAATCCCTCAGTGGTTCTCACAACAGATGCATCCCTCTTGGGCTGGGGCACCCATCTAGGGAAGCACACAACCCAGGGCACCTGGTCAGCTGCAGGGTCCCTTCAGCACATAAACTTACTGGAACTCAGAGCAGTTTTGCTAGCTCTAAAAGTTTTGTCTTCCCTAGTACAGTGCAAGGTGGTACAGATCAGAACAGACAATACCACCACAATGCATACCTCTCAACTGTACCACATTACGAGGAACGTTCCTCATTTTACTTCACAAAAGCTCCCTGTTCCACATTATGAGGACTTGTCCCACATTCAGTGTCAACATTTTAAAGCAGAAATCTTTAGTAAATGATGTAAAAAATATATTATTCAATTAATAACAGACTTTCTAAACAAAAATGCAAACATTCTAACAGTGTTCCGAGCTTCTTAAGTAAAGATTTAGTTAAGTGTTCCACATTTTGCTCATTTGTTCCACATTTTGAGAGGCAATGTTCCACATTTGGGGGAAAAAAGGTTGAGAGGTATGCCACAATGTATTACATAAACAAGCAGTGAGGCACAAGGTCAGGCCTCCTCTGCATAGAAGCCATAATAATTTGGACTTTGGCCTACTCCTTGGGGGTATCCCTGCAGGCAATCCACTTGCCAGGGAAGAAAAACACTCTGACAGATGCATTGAATTGAATAAATTAGGCCCATCATGAATGGACCTTGAACAAACAGGTGGAACAGGTCATCTTCAGAAGGTGGGACACTCCAGAGATAGACATGTTTGCATCCCACCAGAACCACCACCTGCCACAGTACTGTTGCAGACCATCAGACCAGGGCACACTCCCTCTGGATGCTCTGAATCTAGATTGGTCGGGAAGGTACCTATATGCTTTACCTGCTTTCCCTCTAGTTTACAGGGTGTTGCTCAAGCTTAGATCCCATGCAGCATCACTGATCTTGATAGCTCCAGATTGGCCCAGGCAGCCATGGTACTCTCTTCAGCTGTCCATGTCTGTTACCAAACCAATATACTTTCCTTGGCGATACAACCTACTGACTTTCAACCAGGGAACTCTGGTGTATCCGAATCTCAAGTCCCTCAATCTCAATGCTTCGTTCTTGAGAATCTAGAATATGCTAACTTAAAACTCTCTGAACCTGTGTTAAGCATTTTAAGAGCTTACAGAAAACTTTCTACTACAAAAATATATTCTTCTAAATAGAAAAGATTCTCTATTTGGTGTTCAAATAAGACTCTGGTACCAGCCCAGGCTGGAGTGCCAGTTACATAGACAGTGTCAGCAGATAAGGGCCTATGGCCCACCCAGTCTGCCCATTTGAGCTTGTAAGTTAAGTTTGTTTTCCTAGAAGTCTATTGCACCTTACCCCTGACCTCCAGAATTCCTTTATGTCTATCCCATGCATTCTTAAATCCAGTGATTGTTTCAGCCCCCACCACTTCCTCTGGCAGGGTGTTCCACTTGTCCACCACCGTTCTGTGAAGAAATTCTTTCTCATGTTTCCTCTGAATCATCCTCCCTCCAACTTCATCCCATGCCCTCTAGTCCTGGAACATCTTTTTCGCTTAAAATAGTGTTTTCCTGCACCCTGTTCCTCCCTGTAAGATACTTGTATGTCTCTATCATATCCCTCTCCCTCCTCTCCTCCAGTGAGTACATGTTCAGTTCCTTCCACCTGTCTTCATAGGACTTGTGATGCAATCCATGCACCATCTTTGTTGCCCTCCTCTGAACCTTCTCTACCCTGTCTATGTCCTTACGTGGGTATGGTCTCCAGAACTGTACACTGTACTCAGGTGGGGCCTCACTAGTGTCTTGTATAGCGGAATTATGACCTCCCTTTTCCTGCTGGTGATGCCCCTGCCTATACATCCCAGCATCCTATTTGCTTTACCTGCTGCCTTGTCGCACTGTTTCCCTACCTTGAGGTCATCAGAGATGATAACCCCAAGATCCCTTTCCTGCTTGGTTGTCCTAGATTGTCTCACCTACTTACATTCCCTGGGTTTACAACCCAGTTCCTTAAAGGTTCATCTTGCCGCAGTGTCTGCCTAGCTTTCTGCTGTGATAAGGGTGACATTGGCTTCAGACGCAATCTTTAAAAGGCTCTTTGAAGGTCTGAATCACTTGCATCCGCCTCACAGGGCGCAAGTGCCAGTTTGGGATCTAAATGTGTGTATAGCTAAACTCATGGGCCCTCCCTGTGAGCCCATGGCTACAGCTCATTTGAAATATGTCACTTGGAAAACAGGTTTTCTTTTGACAATGACTTCTGCAAGAAGAATCAGTGAGCTCCAGGCTCTCTGTATCGACCAGGACTTTATCTCCTTTCATAGGGATAAAGTAGTCCTTAAAACAAACAGAAAATGTAATCCCAAGGTGGTTTCGGATTTTCACTTAAATCAGTCTATCACTCTCCCTGTCTTTTTCACCGATTATACCAGTTCTGGTGAGAGAAGACTCCACAGTTTTGATGTAAACAGAGCTCTCAGATATTACATGACAGCCACTAAAGACCACAGACAGGACATAAATCAATTTTTCCTGACCTATGGGGATGTGGGAAAAGGCAGTCCGGCTTCAAAAAGATCCATTTCTTGGAAAGTTTAGTGTATCCAATTCTGTTACACAAAAGCTGGTAGGGAGCCCCCATCAGGACTGAGGGCTCATTCCACAAGAGGGGCAGTTGCTACCTTAGCAGCTGCCAGAGATGTTACACTGGTAAATATCTGTAAAGCAGCTACCTGGAAAACAGTACACACCCTTACAAAGCACTACAACCTGGATATTCTGTCCAGGAGTGATGCTAGGTTTGGCACAGCAGTCCTGCAAAGTCTATTTCTAAAATAAAGTTCTGTGCCCACCTCCAGTGGTACTGCCTGGTAGTCTGCATAAAGTTAGGAATATACTGAACATTACTGGTGTTAGAAGAAAAAATGACTTACCATAGTAATCTTGTTTCTTCCTAGTGATGTTCAGATATTCATAACTTCCTGCCCTACCTCTCCTTCCAGAACTTCAGCCTCTGCATTCCACATGCTGGTGCCACCAATTCATAATACACCCTTGGAGTGCATTTTTTTCCCTTCACCTGTTGATAGTTAGGTGAACAGGGATCATTGTGTTTATCTTTTTGGTATTTCTGGCATTTTGCTCTAACTTTATTATATTATTTTGTTCCTCCAGTTGGAGGTTTGCTTTTGCAAATGCATGTAGTTGGGAAAACCCCAATTTTAATAATAGAATTATAGTACTTTATTATTTTAGGCCAACCTTTCCAGGCTCCTTATAAAATCTGAAAAGGTTAGAACACAGGCAGTTAGTAGAGGCAATGTTTGAAAGATGCTCATGTGCAAAGTGTTCCATCATTTGCATGTGTTCTATCTCTCCAGGCAGTCCAACCCCTCAGGCTTACTGCATAAAGTTATGAGTATCTGAGCATCACTGGGAAGAAAGAAGATTACTATGGTAAGAATTTTTTCCTTTTTGCAGTATCTGTGTCTCAGAATTCGCACATCCGACCAGAACAAACTTTGGTGCATCCAGAGATCTACTAAGCGAGACCATGCATAAATAATTTCATGTAAATTGGTTGAATGACAGCAAAGTTATTAAAGTGCACAAGTTGGGGTTTAACATTGAAGTGCCCGTACAACCGTGCCCCTATAATTTTTTTATTTTATTTTAGTCATTGGTAACCAGGTAAGGCCCACTAGGCACAAGTGCCTGTTTTCAGGGGTGACCTGGGAGCACTAGGCGGTTAAGAGACTTGCTCAGAGTCACACACTATGCAAGTGGAGGTTTTGAGAATCAAACTCAGGTCTGGTCTGCTGAGTGTACCAAGCTCATTCACACCTCATTCCTCTAACCTCTAGGCCATACTGCCAGCCCAAATATAATATAATATAATGCCTATCAAAATTATTGATGAGGTTTTTGCCCAGGCACACCACTGCCCACATAAAAATGACTCACACAGACTACTCACTGGCCTGGTGTTGCAATAGCATATACCAGCTGTGACTAGCAACAGCAAAACATCTGAAGGGACTGGCTCAAAAATAGATGTCCAGGCCTCTAAGACCCACCTCTGGTTTAGGCCTCCAATACCCATACTGGTTGGTCCCTGCCTTTCAAATCCCATAAGTCATGTTCCTTGCCCCGTTCTCCAACATTGACCTCTGATGGCTATTAAAGATAAGTCTTTTTTAATTTTTATCTCTTTTTTCGAATAATATGTTTTGGAACAGCCCAGCCTAGTAAACAGTGATCCTCTTTATTTTGACCGACATTGAAATGAATGCAACATCATGAAATGTGAGGGGCCCACTTGACCCACTGGGACACCACTGAAACAGTGTATTCCTCTTTCCTAACCACCCTTGGGACCTAGAACGGGCATCCCCAACCCAGCCCAACCCACTGGAGACCCACCACCTGTGATACTAGGGCACTATTATAGCACCTCAGGGATAGCATCTCAGTCCTACACCATCTAAATGCCCCCATAAGGAAATGCTGCTGCCCAAACTGTCTAAAGCTGCTACACCCACTAATCATTTTCATACACAATCTCCCCTTGTTTTTCAAATTTATGAACAGGTACACAATAAATATTCAACAGTGGAACATAGAACATTGTTACAACATTTACCCTAATGCTAAACAAGTCTTTTCCTCCTCCTTAAAACAGCACCAGGGGACAGAGTCCAAGCTGTAGCTGATACTAATATTGTGCCCAGAACTCAGTCAAAATGTATCAGCATGTAAAATAAATATTCATTATTCAAAGTGTCTCCACGACCACAGTCAACAAAATTGGATACATAAAAAAGGGCTGAACTCGCCCATTGATCACAACCAAACTGTCACAGTTCAAGTCCTTTTAAAGCTCTTCCTCAGCGGAAGACAAAACCGTGAAACCATGGGGTTCTCAGTGTTGAGAAAAACAGTGTATAGTTGGGGGGTTGGTGGTAGCTTGATGAAATGAGTCTACAGCATCCACATAGACCTTGATCCTCTTTCCCGGCAGATCCTGGATCATGGCATAAGTTTTGTACAAGGTAAGCCCCTTCCGGGTGTAGCTGGTGCACTTGATCTTTGCAATGTTCTGAATTTGTTGGAGAGCATAGTTGATATTATCGGGGCCTAGAAGGTGTTTTTTATATAGGTTGTCTAAGGTACCCCAATAGACTCAGCCCTGTGGATTTTCTTCTATAATATCCTACCATCTTTCAGGGAGGTAGTGATAAATAAATTGTAGGTAATCTTGATGGATCTTCTTGTGGATGATGTGTTCTGCTTTATTTCCATTCTGGAAGTTGTCTAATACTGGTATGAGAGACTTGTCTGTCCAGAAGCCACACACCTCCCTACATCTCCTCACCTGTGGGTATCTATTTGTTATTCCCTCATAAAGTCCTCTCCTCCACCAGTACTTGTCTGCTAAGCTGGGCTGATCATTCCAAGGCATGACATACAGGGACTCATGCTGAGATGGGATGTCACTGTCTAGGTCACTGTCACTGACATGACTCGCTCCCTACAACAGCAGCAAACCACTTGAAACTGCAACAGGCTTCTTTGAAGTGGACAAAGGAGAGATAAGTTCTTCCTGCCTTTTAGCTGGCTTCTCTCCTGCTGCAGCAGCTGTGCCAGGGGGATCAATAGGCACAGAAAGCAAAGGCTGGGATGGCTCTGAAAAGTCGTTTGGAGTCAGGAACTTCATCTGGCCACTGTGCCCACTACCACGTCCATGGCCAGCAGGGTGGAGGGTTCACATCAGGTGCTTCACTTTTCAGTAGAGCGATGCATTGGGCCTCTCAACTTCGATCATGTCCTCCTTGATTTTAGGCTTCACAGCTGATAAGGGGGTAGCTTCTGGGTCAGTGATAACTGCAGTTACCATCCCTAGCTCATCCCAGCTCTAGGGGTAAAATTTGAGTCAGCAGCTCCGGGGGGTCCTCTATTGACAGCTAGAGCAGTCCAGCATGACTGTCAGCCCCAGCACCTCAGATCTACACAGGGCACACTCTGAGGCTGAAGACTTCTCCACTATACTCAACAGCCACTAAAGCATAGCTGATGGCACAGTAACTTCGGAGACATCAGGAACAGGAACAATTCTCATTCTTTCTGCTGACCAGGTAGAAAATGAGTCTCTTGGCAGATGAGGTCAGCCCAGAATACTCAGCTGTAACAGTCTCACCAGGCTTATCCTTCAACCAGATCATAAAACATGCCAACAGCCAGTTAAAATGTCCAATAAGCAAGCACCCACTGGAGCTATTTGTATATGGTTCATATATACTATCAAGCAGACTGTGCCCTCTAAGACTTCATGGCACCACAGTGCACTGAAAGGCATGAAATTATTCACCCTGCACCATATTACTGGTTTCTTCAATCCAACAGTCCACCGCTTCATGCCCAGCACCCATAAACTCCAAAGTCCTGGCAGCAGACACCCCAAAAGGAAATCTTGGCTGAGTCCCCATGTTTGTAAGCCTACTCCCCTCACCCCACCCCCAAGTGCATAACTTCTTTTACAGCAGGGTTTCTGACATCACTTCCACAAAACTTCTAACATACACCTGTTCATATCCTTAAAGGTACAACACACTGAATAGGGGGTAGAGACACTCACAAGCTTGCACACACTAAAACAAGAACAAAACAAAACAACAAAAGGAGAGCATCTGTAACAGGAAGGGACATAGACATGTAGGGAGTGGTGCAATGCACTGGCTGTGGAGCAGCAGTCTTCCGGGAGACATTCTGGAAACTGCATTGCTGCCCTATTTACAGGCACCTCTCTGGTCTGAGGGAATAGGTTGCTCATCTCCATGATGACCTGGCAATGATTCGGGAAATCTGCTCCCCCACCCAGGGACCATGCAGACCACCACCACTACCTCAGAGGTTGCCAAGAAAGAGGAGTGGTTGGACCACAGTGGGCTCAGGGAGGGTGAGGGTGAGGGTGGTGGAACAGAGGCACATTCCTCCAGTTGTACCTCTCCACAATTCATTCGCCACTCTGGTGGAGCATTGTTTCTCTATGGAGGCAGCCACAGTGGAGACCAAGGAGGATGCTGGGACCCTCCACAATGGAGACCCACAGGAGGGTGGCACAGGACTCCACAGGGGAAGGAAACAACTCCTGGTGGGGGACTCAGTGGTTGTGGGGTAGAACTGGGGGAAGGAGGGGAAAGGGAGGTACGGTGCCTGCCCGGCACCGTGGCTTGGAGGGACAAGAAATTAATCCTTAGGATCATGGGAGCAGCTGCAAGGGGGAGTGAGCTGGATGCCATTATCCACCTATGGATGGATGAATGACCTGGCTGAGAATGGGATCAGAGCAATGCAACAGGAGTTTGTGGAGTTGGGAAGGGGCGTTAGACAAGTAGCACACACAGTAACTTTCTCGGAAGTACTACCTGTCTATGGCATGGATGAGGCTAGGGTACTCTGCATCATTGGATTCAATGACTGGTTGAAACACTGGTGCAGAGCTCAGGGATTTGGCTTCACTGAGGACTGGGGCTCCACCTGGAGGGATGCAGGCCTATGCAGGCACGTTAGTCTGCACCTATCCAGGAGGGAAACCAGGCTCCTAGGTGATAGGTTTAAATGCTTCATTGGCAAGCATTTAAACTAGCCAAAGGGGGGAGGTACTGAAACGGAGAAGGGAAATCCTAGCCCCCCAAAAAAATCAGGGTAGTTAGTGCGGTAAACACCAAGATAGAGCAGTCGATAGGGATAAGGGCAGTGGTAAATGGAGAAAAAGACAAAGGCAGTAAGGACAGAGATGGGGGCAACAATAAATAAAGCCATAAAAAAATGGAAGGTAATGAGTACCAATGCCCGTAGTCTAGGTAAAAAGCTCCCCTAAATGGTGGTCTTGATGGAAGAGGGATGCCTGGATATTGTGGCAGTCACAGAATCATGGTGCACAGACAACCATGACTGGGATGTCAACATACCAGGGTACACAATCTACAAGAGGGACAGGTAGGAAAGAAGAGGAGGAGGAGTAGCTCTCTATGTAAAGGAAGGGATCAAAGCAACAGAACTAAAGGGTAAACAGGGAGGGGCGGAGGCACTGTGGGTCACTCTGGAGACTGGAAATGGCTCCACAATCTGCACAGGGGTTTTATACAGACCACCATCTCAGGGGGAGGAAATGGACAAGGAAATGATAGAAGGCATCCTTAGTATGGCAGAGAAAGGGGAGATATTGGTGATGGGGGACCTGAATATGCCAGATGTTAACTGGAGCACCTTTGCTGCAGCCACATCCAAGAACAGGGCCATTCTCGATGCCCTACAGGGGGCATGCCTCAGACAGCTAGTTTTGGAGCCCACTAGGGAGGGAGCAATGTTAGACCTCGTACTCTCAAATGAGGATGTAGAGCAGATCTCTGATCTTGAAGTGTGTAGCCATCTGGAAACAAGTGACCACCAAACAATGCGGTTCATGATAAATTTAGCTGTAGAGACAAGACACAAAAAAGTTAAGGTACTGGACTTCAGAAGGGCAGATTTTGTCAAAATGGGAGAGTGCCTTAGAAAAGCACTAGCAAACAGGCAAGAAGGTGGGGTGGAGCAATAATGGAGAAACATCAAAACTGCCATCACAGTGGCAACAAGCCTTTGTGTAAATCAAATAAACAAATCAAAGTGAAAGAAAAAAACACTATGGTTCTCAAAAGAAGTGGTGGGGAAGGTAAGGGAGAAAAGGATAGCATTCAGGAATTATAAGGAAACACAGAAGGAGCAGGACAAAGAACGGTACCAGTTAAAGCAGAAGGAAGCGGGGAAGGCAGTCAAAATAGCAAAGGACCAAACTGAGGAAAAGATAGCCAACTCAGTTAAGAAGGGGGGATAAAACCTTTTATAGGTACATTAGGGAGCTAAGAAAGACAAAGGCAGAGATACTGAGGCTGAATAAAGAGGAAGGTGGTTGGGCAGAGAGCGACAGTGAAAAAGCAGGGATACTGAATGAATATTTCTGCTCAGTATTCACAATGGAAAAGCAGGGGGAGATAACTAATCCAGTCAATAGAAGCACTCCTGATAGGGTGGTTGATATCAGTCCTTTCACAGAAGAAAGGGTTCTGAAAAAACTCTTAAATCTGAAGGTGGATAAAGCAATGGGGCCTGATAGAATTCTAAATGAACTAAGGGAAGAACTAGTAATACCACTGACTACCCTTTTTAATAAATCATGAGAAGATGGTATAGTACCTGAGGACTGGAGAAGGGCAGATGCGATTCTCCTTCACAAAAGTGGGAGCAAGATAGAGGCAGGAAACTACAGACCTGTCAGTTTGACCTCAGTGGTAGGGAAAATGATGGAATCACTTCTGAAGGAAAGAATTGTTGAGTACCTAGAGGCCAGTGGGCACAGGACCCAAGGCAGCATGGATTCACAGTGGGAAGGTCATGTCAGACAAATCTAATTGATTTCTTTGACTGGGTGACCAAAGTAGTAGACCAGGGAGGGCTGGGACACGGCCTACCTGAGACTTTAGCAAGGCATTTAACACAGTCCCACACAAAAGATTAATAAACAAATTAGCCAGCCTGGGAGTGGGTCCCAGGGTGGTAGCCTGGGTAAAACACTGGCTGGACAACAGGACACAGCGGGTAGTAGTAAATGGAGTCCACAGTGAAGAAAGGAGGGTTACTAGTGGGGTACCACAGGATTCAGTACTGGGGCCAGTCCTTCTTAATGTCATTATAAGTGACTTCACAGAGGGACTGGAAGGAAAAGTATGTCTCTTTGCAGATGACACTAAGATCTGCAACAGGGTTGATACGCAATGTGGGGTGGAAAGGATGAAAAGGGACTTGGCAAGGTTGGAGGAATGGTCAACCCTATGGCAGTTTAGATTCAATGCAAAGAAGTGCAAAGTAATGCACCTGGGAAACAAAAACCCATGGCAAGAGTACACAATTGGGGGTGAGATACTGACAACAACAAAAATGGAAAGGGACCTGAGGGTAGTCATTTCAGATGACCTAAAGGTGGGCCAGCAATGTGAGAAGGCAGTAAGGAGGGCTGGGGGGATACTGGGATGCATAGTTGTCCAGGTCTTGCGACCGACTTTCTGTAGTATGGATCCTGGTCCTACAAGCCTCCTTGTGGGGTGCATGGATGTGATCAGACCAGTCCTTGCTGAGATAGTCTGGTGCTCTTTGGACTAAGGGGTGTTTCCAGAGTCTCTAAAAGAGGCTACTGTGACAACCCTTTTGAAGAAACCTTCCCTCAACCCAGATTGTCTCGCTAACTACAGACCGATCTCTAACCTGCCCTTTTTGGGCAAGGTTATTGAGAAAGTAGTCACGTTTGCAGAACGAGGACTTTCTTACCACCCATGAAGTCTATGATCCTCTCCAGTCCAGTTTCAGGAAGAGGCATAGTACTGAGACGGCATTGGTTCAGGTACTTAATGATCTCCTAATAGTGAGAGATCAGAGGAGCTGTTCAATCTTGGTTCTCCTTGATCTCTCTGCAGCATTTGATACTGTCGACCATGAGATGTTGCTAGAATGCCTCCGTCTGTTCTGTGGACTGTCAGATACAGTCCTCAGATGGTTCCAGTCTTTCCTCATGGGCAGAACCCAGAGGGTAGTATCAGAATTTTTTTCCTCAGCTCCCTTTGCTCTGTCCTGTGGGGTACCACAGGGTTCTATGCTTTCCCCCATGTTGTTCACGGTATATATGCTGCCATTAGGGGACATTTTAAGGTGTTATGGGCTGAGTTTTCACTGCTATGCAGGTGATACTCAGCTCTATATGTCCTTTGTACCGGAACAAAATGACGCTTTATCGGTCTTTAACAACTGCCTCGCTGAGGTTCAGGGCTGGATGAGTGCTAACTGGTTAAGACTGAATCCGGACAAGACTGAGGTGCTGGTATTGGACCTGGATCACCGTGCAGAGATGTTGACTCCTGGGTTTTCCTCCAGCCTTGTGTTAGGGGGTAACCAGTTGAAACCTTCAGAACAGGTGTGGAATCTGGGCGTAATCTTTGACGGCGAGCTGACACTGAAGGCAAAGGTGTCAGCCGTTGTCAAGTCTTCCTTTTATCATCTGAGGAATATTGCCCGGATAAAACACCTTGTTCCACACGATGACCTTCCTATATTAGTCCACGCTTTTGTCTTCTCGTGTCTTGACTACTGTAATGCTCTATATATAGGGTTGCCGTGGGTGGATCTCCGTCGCTTGCAGCTGGTGTAGAACGCTGCAGCCAGGTTGTTGATGGGGCTGCCAAGAGCTTGCCATATAACATCTGTGCTGTGCAAACTGCACTGGCTGCTAGTGAGATAGAGAATCACCTTCAAGGTCGCGTTGCTGACCTCTAAGACCCTACACGGACAGGGACCAGACTACTTGCAAGATCTCCTGCGACCCTACCACCCTCTTCGCTCGCTCCGCTCTGCTGATGAGGGATTGCTAGAGGTTCCCAGGGTTCGTCTTCAATCATCTGGGGCCAGAGCCTTTTCTTTTATGGCCCCAACCCTGTGGAACTTTCTACCTCGTCGAATCCGAGAGTGCCAGTCCACAGACCTATTCAAGGCATTTTTAAAGAGTTATTTGTTTGAGCATGCCTTTGATTAGGCCACTCCATTGTCTTTTAATTGTTTTTAAATTTATATTTATTGTGTTGGCTGTTTCTTGTGTTGTATCCGCGCTTTGATAATTTTGAAAAGCGCATTATAAATAAAATCTGATCTGATTTGATTTGATAGGGAGAGGCATCACCAGTAGAAAATAAGTTGTTGGCCCTCTGTACAGACAGTTGGTAAGACCACATCTGGAGTACTGTGTCCAGTTCTGGAGACCCCTTCTCCGCAAAGACATAGACAGGGTGAAAGCTGTCCAGAGGAGGGCAACCAAAATGGTGCAGGGTCTGCACCAGAAGACATATGAAGAAAGACTTAAGGAGTTTAAGATATATAACCTCAAGGAAAGGAGGAAGGGGGGACATGACAGAAACTTTCAAATACCTCAAGGGAATCAACAAAGTCCAAGAGGGTAGCATCTTTCAGAAAAAGAGATGTGCAAGAACAAGGGGGCATAATTTAAAGATAGAGAGGGGAAGGCTCAGAGGTAATGTGAGGAAGTATTTCTTCACAGAGAGGGTTGTAGATGCATGGAACAGCCTTCCTGAGGAGGTCATAGAGTCAAAAACCATAGGGGAATTCAAAAATGCACGGGACAGGCATAAGGCAATTCTAGTGGGGGGTAGAAGGCAGTAGGCTGTTGGTTAACTAGGATCTGCAGCTTATCCATTAGGTAGGGAAATGAACAGACTGGGTGGGTCCTTGTCTGCCATCGAGTTCTATGTTTCTATGTTTCTCCCATCACCTGGTCTAGGGTATGCCTGATGTTACTTAGGGAAGGGGGGTCACAACAGCAGAAATCACATTCCATGATTCTAAGTTCAACTTTTACCAAAGCTGGCTACATTATTGGGGTCTTCAGTGCTAGTTGAAGAAGATCCTCAGCTCCACACTCAAGTGTGCCACTTGTAAGTTTGAAGTAGCAAGTGTAAAACAAGGCACCGCAAGTAACGAGTGAAAAGGATTTTTAATCACAATAGTAGTTTTACAATAATAAGCTGCCCTGCAGTACAGAAACACAACCTCTGTACTGCAGGGTGGCTCATTATGGAAAACTGCTACAGTACTAGCCACAGACACTGTCAGCTATTTCCCGAGATTTCTGTGATATTTCTAGAGAAATCTCCTGCTTTCTGTATTTCCACAGTAGAGGCAGCAGAGAGAAACTCTTTAGAAATGTTATGAAATATCTGGAAATTGCTGCCAATGTCTGTGGCTACTACTGTTTTGTGATTAAAAATCCTTTTCAGTCATTACTTGCAGTGCCTTGTTTTACACTTGGTTCTTCTGTGCTAGTGGGGTGCCACCTTGGGTGCTAGGCTGTAAGGGCACTTATGGGTTAAGCATAAAGCTGCACTGAATGGGGAAATTCGGAATCTGCAGAATTTCTATGACATTTCACAAAATTCCATGGAATTTTAGCAACATTCTACGGAATTTAAAAAATTTAGTAATTTGGTTATAACTCAATAACCGTTAAAGCTAGAGGTGCTAAATATTGTGTAATTTGATCAGATAGTTTCAAAACTATAGGGGCTCAAATGTTGTCATTTTATTGTTTGTGCGAAATTTCATGAACATTTTTTATCTGCATATACAGTACCTTAACCGTCTATTGGGTCAGGGATCTGAAATTTGACATGATTTCTTGATGATAGGTATTCTAATAATCTGCCAGATTTCATGACAGTATGATGCATCATCTCAGAATTACATGTGCTCAAAATCTGCCATTTTGTTTTATTCAGGAAATTTCATGAACAAATTTCATCTACATACTGTATAACTCAGGCACCTGGGGAGCTAGACATGCGTACATTAGTATGGACAACCTTTGTGTAATGCTTATTGAATGATCTAAATATGAAGTGAATTAGATAAGAGATTTTTAAATTACAGGGGTTTAAAATGTTACTATGTAAATGTTCGGCCAAAATGCATTGGCCCGAGTTCCGGCAATCCCGACCCCAGGGGCCTGAAACACGGATGCCAGACATTGGAATTTCATGGTTAACAAGTGTTTCCACTCTCCACACACCGCCTACTTAATGATTCTAACTCTGGGGGGTGAAATCTTGATGTCAGGCAACCATGTTTCGGGCGCCCGGGGTCAGAATTGCGGAACCCGGGCCGATGCATTTCAGCTGAACAAATGGATCCCATCAAAAATGTGAATGTTTATAACTTCTCTGCTCTTGCATGCATAGAGTTAACATTTGATATGCATATCCATATTCTGTGTATCCTGGTGTCTAACACAACTGGATAAATTGGTTAAGCAGTTTTAATTTTGAAAAAAAAATGATTAGTAACATTTTCTCACATATTTATGATATCATATTTTGTTGATAAAGCATCAATATTTGTTTTGTGTGGAATTTAACATTAACCATGCACATATCACTACTATTCAGTTGACAAGCTAGGCTGTGCTTTTTGCAGTCCTGCTGTTCTTTAATGGGTAACTAACCCCCCCTCTCTTATGGCGTAGTCAAATTGACTCAGTAGAACTACTGATCCGACTGATATCCTCTTTGTTCTTTACAGTGACAACCTCCCTTAAAACACGAGTCACCTGCTCCTTTACCTATTGACCTACCCTGTTGGAATAATCAGAATTTTTTCTTCCTGCTGCCCAATACATTGTCTTCCCCTACTACATGTTTTGAGTACCTCTAAGTCCTAGACTTGCATGTACACCAGACTCCCTGGATTATAAATTTACTGGATGTGATCCTTAATTATACAGTATTCAGGTTTGAATTGTTGACACACTGTGCTTTCTTGCTCAATCCTGGGGTTCTACCACCATTGTGCTACCCAGCTCAGCTGTCCATTTCTTAGTGAAACTGTGCATCTAACTCCTGAAACTGGTGACCCCCTGCACTACTTGCCTCTTATACCCCTATCTTTAATTGGAACCCCTTAGATATTGCTAAGTGAATTTAGAAAATTCGAATTTTATGGAATTTTTCATGAAATGCTACAATTTTCACAAAGACTCATGGGATTTGACTTCAAATAGAAATGTTATTTTGCAATTTCTCACAACAAGCAATTAATGAAATTGGCACACACACAGTCCCCTTAAAAGGTCTATGAACCTGCCAAATTTAATAGTATTGCATTTTCTAGTTTAAAAGTTTCAGGTATTTATAATTTTTGTTAGTTCTTACAAAATTACATTTTTAAACGTTACGAAAGTTTGACTACTTTTCGTTAAATCCCATTTAAAGCTGAAAATATGAAGTTTTTCAGAAATGACCATGTGCTATAGTAGTTTAAATGTTTCAACTCTGGTTAAATTTGGATATGTAGAAACATAGAATTTGATGGTAGATAAGAACTGCTTGGCTCACCTAGCCTGCCCATTTCCTACCTGATTGGATAAGCTGCAGATCCTAGTTAACCAACAGCCTACTCCCTCCTACCCCCCACTAGGACTGCCTTATGTTTGTCCCATGCATTCTTGAATTCCCCCACTGTTATTGACTCCACAATCTCCTCAGGAAGGCTGTTCCATGCATCCACAACCATCTCCATGAAAAAAATACTTTCTCACGTTACCTCTGAGATGCCCCCTCCTCTATCTTCAAATTGTGCCCCCTTGTTCTTTCACATCTCTTTTTCTGAAAGATACTACCCTCTTGGACTTTGTTAATTCCCTTGAGATACTTCAAAGTTTCTATTATGTCCTCTCTCTCCCTTCTTTCCTCAACAGTAGACATATTAAGCTTCTTTAGTTCTCTTCTTCTGTCTTCTGGTGCAGACCCTGCACCATTTGTGTTGCCCTCTTCTGGACAGCCTCTACTTTGTCTATGTCTTTGCGGAGATGGGGTCTCCAGAACTGCACACAGTGCTCCAGATGGGGTCTCAGCAACTGTCTGTACAGAGGGATAACAACTTCCTGTTTTCTACTGTTGATGCCTCTCCCTATGCATCCCAGTATCCCCACAGCCCTCCTTACTGCCTTCTCACATTGCTTGCCCACCTTTAGGTTATCTAATATAACTACCCCAGGTCCCCTTTCCATTTTTGTTGTTGTCAGTATCTCACCTCCAGTGTGCATTCTTCCCCTGTGTTTTTGTTCCCAGGTGATTTACCTTGCACTTCTTTGCATTGAATCTGAGCTGCCATACATTTGGCCATTTCTCCAACCTTGCCAAGTCCCTTCTCATCCTTTCCAATCCATCTTGTGTATCAACCCTGTTGCAGATCTTTGTGTTGTCTGCAAAAAGATAAACTTTTCCTTCCATTTCCTCTGCAATGTCATTTATAAAGACATTAAAAAGGACCGGTCCCAGTACTGAACCCTGCGGTACCCCGCTAGTAACCCTCCTTTCTTCACTGTGGACTCTGTTTACTACTATCCTTTGCGTCCTGTTGTCCATCCAATTTTTTTATCCAGGCTACCACATTGGGACCCACTCCAAGGCTGGCTAACTTGTATATTAACTTTTTGTGTGGGACTGTATCAAATGACTTGCTAAAATCTAGATAGGCCATGTCCAGAGCCCCTCCTTGATCTACTACTTTGGTCACCCAGTCAAAGAAATTAGATTTATCTGACATGACCTTGCTGCTTTGAATCCATGCTGCCTTGGGTCCTGTAATCCACTGGCCTCTAGGTACTGAACAATTCTTTCCTTCAGAAGTGATTCCATCATTTTCCCTACCACTGAGGTCAAACTAACTGGTCTGTAGTTTCCTGCCTCTGCCTGCTGCCACTTTTGTGAAGAGGAATCACATCCGCCCTCCTCTAGTCCTCAGGTACCACCCCATCCTCCCATGATTTGTTAAAGAGAGTAGTCAGTGGTGTCACTAGGTCTACCCTTAGTTCTTTTAGAATTCTTTGGGTGAATCCCATCAGGCCCCATTGCTTTGTTCGCCTTCAATTTTTCTAGTTCTTTTAGAACCCTTTGTTCTGTGAATGAACTGGTATCGACCCCCGTATCCAGAGTGTTTCTCTTGTTTGGTTTAGGTACCTCCCCTTCTCTTCCTTTGTGAATACTGAGCAGAAATACTCATTCAGTATCCCTGCTTTTCACTGTCACCCTCTGCCCACATTCCCTCCCCTTTATTAAGCCTCAGTATCCCTCCCTCAGTCTTTCTTCGCTCACTAATGTACCTATAAAAGGTCTTATCCCCCCTTCTTAACAGAGTTGACTATCCTTTCCTCAGTGTGGGCCTTTGCTATTCTGATTGCCTTCCATGCCTCCTTCTGCTTTAACTGATAAAGATTTATGTTTTAAATTTTAAACTTAGAGGAAACTAACCGAAATTTAAATTTTGGCAACATGTTTGGCAGGCTATAACGCAGTCCCATTTAAAGCTAGAAATCTGAAACTTTGTGCATATACAAATGTAATGCAAACATGTATACCTGGCAGTGTTTGTACTATTTCAATGGATACTATCAAAGTTATACAAAAATTACAGAAATCCATATTTTGGCAAAATATCTGACTACCTATAACTCAGCTCCCATTAAAGCTTGAGACTTAGAACATGGTGCATATATGCATTCTATGTGCTTCTCTAAATCCTGATATTGTTGAGACATTTGCAGAAGAAATTTCAAAATTAGCTCAAAATAACTGAAAATAAAATTTTGAATAAATGTTTGGCAAACCATAACTCCACCCCTGTTTAATTTAGAACTCTAAATGTGGTAGATATTTGTGAGTCATGGGGGTTCTGTATATGTTCCAAATTTGGACTTATCTGGACATGGACATTTAAACCTATAGTGGAATGACTGAAATTTAAGATTTTGAGAAATTCCACGGAATGTTCATTATAATTCTGCAGAATTCCATGGAATCAGAATGGCTATTCTGTGGGTATTCCATGTGTGGAATTTTATATTCTGCACAGCTCTAGTTAAGCAGCAAACAGTTGAATTCTCATCCTTTCTGCTGACCAAGTAGAAAATTAGTCTCTCAGCAGATGACTTTAGCCCAGCACACTCAAGCTTCACCTCTAGCAATAACAGTCTCACCAGGGTCTACCCTCCACCAGGTCACAAAATGTGCCAACAGCAAGTTCAATGTCCAATAAGCAAGCACCCCCTGGAGACATTTGCATAGAGCTCACATATACTATCCAGCAGCCTGCTCCTTCTAAGACTCCATGGCATAACAGTGCACTAAAAGGTGTAACATTCTTCACCCTGGCCATGTTACTAGTTTCTTCAATCCAACAGTGCAAAACCACTGCAGTCCACCACTTCATGCCCAACACCCATAAACTCCAAAGTCCAGGCAGTATGCACCCCAAAAGGAGATCCTGGATGAGCCCTCATGTTTGTAAGCCCCCCATCACCAGGTTTGGGGGTATCCTTGATGTTAGTTACTTGATGGGGGTAACAACAGCAGAAACCACATTCCATGATCCTTAGTTCAGCTTTTACCAAGGCTGGCTGTGCTACTGGGCTCTGCTTTGCTAGCAGGGTGCCAACTAGGGTGCTAGCCTGTAAGGGAACTTATGGGTTAAGCAGCAAACATTTGAAATAAATAAATGCCCACTCCAGTTTAAAACATAAAACTGGGGATCCCATAATTTCATTAATGAACACCACAATAGTTCATAATTTATTTATACAGTACATTCTCCTGCAGAGACGGGACTCCTCCATGGAGTCAAACAGTGGATTTTAATGGTTGACCTGCCCCCCCACCTCCAAAATTAGTTTCCTGGGCTAGGTGGCCACAAACCGGAATCACAACTGGGCAGCAGCTTCAACTTCTGAGGTGCCCGGCGACTCCTATTACTAAGCAGCAACAAAAGTCCTCCCACTCCTGCTACATGCTTGCTTACTCAACATGTGAGCAGGTTCCAAAACTCCTTTCATATATGTGTGAGGTGGCCACTAAAAGGGGCCCTCACAATAAGGGCTCTAATCTGTGCTCCTTCTTCCACCAATTCTCCCCTTATGAAACTCAGGATTGGGATCACAATCCACACTGGACATCCTCAACCATTTCCTTGCTGTACAGGTGTACTCCATTGCTATCCAGCTTTCCTTCACTCTCTGGGGCCACAGGTTTGTGGTTACCCCATGCAAACTGGCCGACATACTTTCTTTATTTTCAAATCTGGCTCTGACCCCACTGGAGGATATTACGGGAGTACTGTTGCTTCACATGGAGCTGGAGAGGCCAAGGCCAATGACTGCCCCAGGTCAGACTGCCACCACATGCTGTTGACCACTCAACTACCCAGGCTTCCTACAGTGAAAGCAAGCAATCATCCCTGCCCCACAACTCATCTGCCGAAACTTCCATGGTGCAGGAAAAAAAACACCATGATGCCAGAAGCCCACTATATATTATTGGCCACAAGCAGTGACCTCTGACTGGTGGATACCCAACTAATCAATCAATAAATCAATCAAAATCTTTATTTATCCAGGCGGACACCATTGAGCAAGCTCATGTGCGAGGTGGACCTGCGTCGCACAAGTCATAAACAATTTTACATAGTCATGCATATATATAGGCATTGTGACAGTATGAGAAACAAAAAATAACAGGATCAACAGTGAAAAACAGTAGGATCAGGGAAAAAAAGGAGAGACATAGTACATAAAAATGCATATAAGTGCAGGCAGTGTTGGAATACATATTGCTAGACCAGACGAAAATAGTCTAATGGGGCAATAGAGACTGTGATACAGTGGGTACCTGAAGGTGTATCCGGATTTTTATGATTGACAGGTGGTGGGATAGGTGAAAGAAGTGAAAGCTGCAGACTCTCAAGAAATATGGTACATGGGTTGGGAGGTCGTGGCAGGTGCAACTGGTTCTAAGTATGGTGCAGAACAGGGAACCTACTTGTACTTTATAGCTAAAAGGTGTAAAGTTTAGGAGGATATATAGTGGCACAGAATAATCATGTGCTATAGCTGTATGAGATGGCTGCACTGTCAACACCACTCTGAGTGAGCTGGGTATGCACGAAGGTTTAGGAGTCATTGACAGCCTGGGCGCTGAAGATGCAAGGTGACAGACTGGGCAACTGAGGAGAATGCAGCAAAGGGGAGATGGATGTTACTGTGGCTTCGTGGAAGTGGCATCTGGGACATCGAGTGCCAAGCAGCTTCTGGTCCGATGACCGCTGGTGTTCATGACATTGGCTGCTTGGGGTAAAGTGGGCTGTGAACACCGTTCTCAAGGGGCAGCATACAGACAATGTAATCGTTGGTATAGGAACTGTAGGTGTAAGCGATGTCCTGGCTGGGGAGCTAAGGCCTTTACAGTACTAGAAAAGCATAATCCTGTGCATTGGTTCTCAGGGTCAGCTTCAGAGACATCGACCGGGGGTGGCCATAGATCTTGGGGCATCTACCCAAGGAATTCTGAGGGGCAGTTTGGCATAGTGGGAAGGGGGTAGTGGCAAGAGGAGGAAGTGAGGAATGGGGTAAGTGGAGTGAGAAGCCAGATTGGTTGTACACAGCAAGGCGCTTATGCTGCAATGGGTTTATGGCTTTACCACGATTCAAGGTAGCTTGAGTCCGGGCTTGTGGTTTCAAGCGTCGGCTTCTGGGGTGCTGCTGCCCGGGGACCATTGAAAGAGCGGTGGTAGGGCAGAGAGTTCTTGAAGGGTGATGAAGTCTTAGTATGGCATAGTGGGGAGGGGGTAATGGCAAGAGGAGGAAATGAGGAATGGGGTGGGTGGAGTGAGGAGCCAGTTTAGGTGTTGATGGCAAAAAGTGCTCATGCTGCAAAGGGTTTAGGGCTTTACTGCAATTCAAGGTGACTTGAGTCCGGGCTTGTGGTTTCAAGCGTCGGCTTCTGGGGCGCTGCTGCCCAGGGACCATTGAAAGAGTGGTGGTAGGGCAGAGAGTTCTTGAAGGGTGAGAAAGTCTTAGATCAAGGGTGGTGGAAGCTGTGACATATCTCTCTGATTGCTTTTGCGTACAAATTCTTGAATACCGTGACGCTTACTGGAGAACTTAGTTTCAATGATTTCTGTATTTCATTCTAAAGAGTAGGCAGCGAGAAGCTTATGGCTGCTCTTCCAAGGTGCGTGTGGGCCCTGGGAATCTTAAGAGAGAGTAGTGAGCAACTTCTTAGGGTGTAGGTTCGGAGCTCGCTTAGGGGCAGTAATTCAGATATAAAGTGTGGTAGTTTGCAAATAATAGCTTTCAATGTCCATATTGCGGTGTTTCTGCTTCATCTGTATTGTAGGGAGGACCACCCACAGCAGTGTATAAGGAGCAATGATGGGTAGACGATGGGAGGCCGGTGATGAAGCGTAACGCTCTGTGGTACAAGATATCCAGCTTGTATAGGTATGAGGCATTACAGTGACTATAGATGAAGTCGGCGTAGTCTAGTAAGGAGATGAAAGTGATCTGAAAGAGCTGTTTTTTTGCATCAGGAGTCAGGAGGCGGTTTATCTGGTAAAAAAGTCCCACCCTCTGTTGTAGTTTTTTCTTCATGTCCTCCAGGTGTCCCCCAAAGGAGAGTTTGTGATCAAGCCAAACTCCCAAGTATTTAAATTTGGGGACAAACTCCAGATTTTCCCCCAGTAAGGTGGTGATGGGGGGTATAGCACCGCTAGTCAGGGTAGGCTGTAGGTTGTCAGAGGAAAGGATCATTGCCTTGGTTTTTTTAGCATTCAGGTGTAGCTTCTTGTTAAGTAGCGATACTGAAGTATGTCGAAGTCATGTTGTAGATCTGCACAAGCAGCTTCAGGTGTTGGCCGGCTTAGGTAAAGTACTGTGTCATCCGTGAACAGGTGGATACTGGCTTTTTTTATGCCAAGAGCTATGCTGTTGATGTATATGGAGAAGAGTATTGGGCCCAGGATGGAAACTTGAGGGATACCTCTTAATAATGGTTTAAAAGGTGATAGCTCTACTTCTGCCTTTACCTGCTGTTGCCTGCCCATCAGGTAGTCCTGGAACCATCCATAGGAGGTGGAATCTAGGCCTAAGGCTTTCAGGGAGGAAAGAAGTAAGGAGTGATCGACAGTGTTGAAAGCCTTGCTTAGGTCAAGGAAGACAGCGCAGACAAATGTTTTGCTTTCCAGGTCAGTTTGCCAATTATTTGTCACCTTGGCCAGTGCTGTAACCGTACTGTGATTCATTTGGAAGCCTGACTGTAAAGGGTTTAGAAAGTTTGTGCTTTCCAGGAAGACTCGTAGCTGGGCATTCACTATTTTCTCTAGCAATTTAGATAATATGGGAGAAGTGAGATTGGCCTATAATTGTTTAGGTCACTGGGATCCCAGATTTGAAAAGCAGAATAATGTATGCAGTTTTCCAAATGGTATGGAGAGTTCCCTGAGAAAGTGACAAGTTGAACAAATGAGTGATGGGCACTGCCAACACCATGAGCCATGCTATGAAGTAGGGGTCTAGCAAGTCTGCCCCTACACTTTTCTTGGTGTCCAAGTGAAGAGTAACTCTTCAACTTCTTTTAGAGTAACAGGAGCTAATGACAAGGTAGCATTTGTTAGGTTAGGCTCTGGGAAGTGTATCCATTTGAGAGCACAGGTTCTTGAACGACGGGTTGTCGAAGGCTAATCCAGCCGAGGCGAAGTGGTTATTGAATGCTTGAAGGATTTCTTTTTTATCGTTGAGAAGGACATTGTTACAGGAGATTTTTGAGGGGAGAGCGCTTCCTGGCGTGTGGCCAGAGAGGTCTTTTATTGTGGACCAAAATGTGGTTGGGCAAATTGAGGCAGCATCTAGCTCTGTGTGGTAGAATTTGGACTTAGTCTCTCTGATTAACCTTGTGCAGAAGTTCCTGGCAGATCTGAAGAGACACCAGTCTTTGGGAAGTTGTGACTTACGAACGTTTTTCCAAAGCTTATCCCTTTTTAATAATGCTGCTTTAAGGTCTGGGGTAAACCAGCAATGGGTTCTATGTTTTAAAAGAGATTTGACCAGTGGAGCATGGATATTGAGAGCATGTGATAGTATTTCTTGGAATATGGCGTATTCATCATTCACTAATTTGGCAAGGTAAAAACTCTGCCAAAGTGGGGAGCCCTTGAAATCGTTGATATAGGCATGTGGGTTGAAGCTCCTTTTTGATCTCTTAATAGAGAATTTTGAGTTAGATTTGGGCATTTGATTTGTTCTCACACCAACAATAAGGCAATGGTCGCAGACGTTGGCATGGAAGATACCAGCATGTGAGAAGAGGTGTGGTTTGTTTACTAATAGGACATCTAGGAGGGTGCTGTTCACTGGGTTTTTCTTATTAATGCGTGTTGGTTCACTGATAAGCTGTGAGAGTCCATGAGAGTCACATAAGGCTTTAAGGGATATTGAGGCACTGGACAGCCAGTCGTAGTTGAGGTCTCCCAATATTATAGTTTCTAGGTTCCTGGAGTCCAGCATAGAAGATAGGTAGGACAAGAGTTGAGGTCTAGCTGAGGGTGGTCTGTAGCATCCAATGATTTGGATGGCAGATGAAGGTGTGAATTCAATTTTTAGGGATAAGCATTCATATGCATTTGCATGGGAAAAGGAATCAATTACAGAGACTGAAAATGTATCCTTGATATAGATCACAACTCCGCTGCCCCTGGTATGCCTGTCAGATATGAATAGTAGGTAATTAGGTATTCCAATTTCTTTATCAAGGGTGGCTGGCTGTAGCCAGGACTCTGAGATAACAAACACGTCTGGGTTAGTGTGGGAGATCCAAGCCTGGATGGAGGAGAATTTTTTTACAAGGCTACATGCATTAACATGCATGAAGCTAATTCCTTTTATCTTAGGAAGCTCTGATGGCGAGGTGATGTCAATCATGGGTCCAGGACTGAGCTCGATGTTGCCTGAGCATAGTAATAGTAAGAGTAAAAGTTTTCTCAGGACCACAAGGGAAGTTTTGAAGATTTTTGGTCTTTTCCTAGTAGATGTAGTATCCAAATAAGTTTGAGTGTGCATATTATTAGGCTTATGTTGACCTACCATTACGTGACATAGGAGACTTGCCGTGAAGTACCAAGGTGTGAGATCATTGTAGGAGAGTAGTTGGTACCTTTCGAATAATATTTGACTGCTTGATGCACATCGGATATGCCACCCAAGTTGGTCAGTGTGTAATGGTGCAGAAGTGTTGCAAGAGTTAAGTATGCACCTAATATGTGCACATTGAATGGATTCAGGGAGGATTTCAATGCTAAGGTAGGTCCAGTCTAGAGGGTTCCCCACTATGGACAATATACATAGAATACTGAGGAACTGAAGGCAAAGCGCCATGGTGGCTATTGTAAGTATTCAGGCAATGATCCTTAGGAAGGAGGAGGACTCCTTGGGGTTGCTATAGATAACTGAGCTAAGGGGTTGGCTGGTGCCTTGGCAGGGCTCACTAGGGAGTAGATCCATAGAATTAGGTAAAAAGGGAAGGGGAAAGGTTTGACAGTAAAGGACCAATGGCAGTAATGGGCGGAGCAAGATGGCCTATATAGAAATATGCCGGGAGGGGGGATGGGCAGGTGGGCGTAAAGTTTGTGGCTTTCCCATACCTCTCAGTGTGTTGAGTCCAAGCTTGTGGTCTCGGGCATCAGCTTGTGGAGCGCCAACCACCTGGTGGCCACAGGTCATGCGGCAGAAGACCTGGGAGACCTAGGAGGATCTCGGCTGGAGAGGGAAGGAGAGAGGAGCCAAATTAGTACTGGAGGAGGACAAAAAGGGTCTCACAAGCCAGTGAAATAAAATTTGCATTTGAAAGGGGTGATTTCCTCGGCACCTGGGAATCTGGCTGCAGTTACCAAGTCAAAGAAGGGCTGTAATCACTCTAACAATTTAGGTAGCTTTAACAAAGTAAAACAGCTTTTCTATGCAGATTTAACAATTCTAGGCAGGTTTAGGCAGTAAAAAACAGTGTAAATATTAGATTTCAGTCTGTTTGCAAGTAAAAGAGTGCCTTTTCACTCCCCTAGATAGGAACGAATGGAGGAGTAAAAGGGACCAATCGGAACCAGCCTGGAGAAAGGCGCTCATCCTCCAATTGGTTTGTGGCTTTCCCGTATCTCTCAGCATGTTGAGTCTGAGCTAGTGGTCTCAGGCACTGGCTTGTGGAGCGCCGACCACCCAGTGGCTGCGGGTCATGCGGCGGAAGAGCTGGGAGCCCTAGGAGGGTGTCGGCTCTCAGCATGTTGAGTCCGAGCTTGTGGTCTTGGGCATCAGCTTGTGGAGCGCCGACCACCCGGTGGCCACGGGTCATGCAGCGGAAGAGCTGGGAGCCCTAGGAGGGTGATGACGGTGATGAGCAGAGGCCATATATGTTATTTAATTAATACAGGCCAAACAGACTGGGGAGAGGGAAATTAATAAACCCAACCAAAGGGGTGGTTTACATACAATAAAACCAAACATACAGCTCAGCTTCCAATCACACAGTTCAGTTGTCATCTTATTTCTTTTTGTAACATCTATTTTAGTCCATTAAAAGGCATCAAACCATTTGCTTCTGGATATGATCTTACAAGGACCAGTACAGCAACTAATCTAGTCCTGTAGAGTTCGGTAGTAGAACACAAATGCATTATGATAACAGCATGAAAGCTTAACTCATTGTACCCAACAGCTCCGTATGAAGTCCAAACCATCCATTGATTTTCCTGATACAAAATGGCCACCCAGGGTATCATGAGTTAACAGGAACATTAACTTATCCTAGAGGACTTGAATGGTCCTTAATCTCAGGATATGAATCAGGGACACCAACTGAATTTAAGATGAGCAATGACTGAAAAGAAACAGAATGGGACAAGGTATTTAAAAAAAACTGTAACTACATAGAATGCATGTTTGCTGGTTAAATGCCTCTCTCCTTTAAAATGAATAAACAAAACATTTTACAAAAAGAACAGAATACATTTTCTTTGCAGATAGTCCTGTTGCCCACAAGTTTCTGAGTGGAAGTTCAAAAGGTACTGTATGGCAAGGTTTATGCAATCCACAATTGATAAATAATCATGAAAGTGTATGCCATCTAGTAATTTGCACATTATGTATAAGCTGGTCGCTATATGTTGTGCTATCCATTCATTATCACAAACAATGTAATTAAACTTGTTTTGCAATGTCAAGGACAAGCAAACGTGATACTTTTCTTAATGAGTCCATTAAAATTTTAGTATACCGTACACTAGAAAATCAATAAATTGAAGAATATCAGGTTGGCGACATGATTACTCCTTTAGAGCTTCTCCTTACCATACACTGTAGCTGCATGATTCAGTTTGGCTCATCCAGGAATACATACACCAGTGTTACAAGGGCTGTTCTTATTGAAGTTAGATGATAGCAGATAATTACATTTGAACCAGGCCTGAAACAATGAAATGTAGACTACAGACAGGGTTGTAAGGATATAAAGATTTGGAATTTTAGGTCACTTATAAGGTTTTTCATATTAATCCAACTACAATAATATTTTAAACTTTTTTTATCTCTTACACACATTGTTATAATTATATAGTGCTCACTTAATTTTAATTAAACAAATGACATTTCAGAAAATAATCCACTGAGGTTTCCAGAAAGTTGTTTTGTTTCTCTGTTCCAGAGACACGTTATTTAGTTTCAAGCTTCCTCTCTGATGAAAATATTTTTGTTGTGACATACATGATAGACTGCATTAGGTTAACTTACGTTACTTTAAGTTACGTTATGTTTGACTAGGTACTATATTTATTTTCACATAGCTCTTTTCTAAAATCTGAAGCACTATAAACAATAAAAAGAATACATAAAACAATTCATGTAAACATTATATAACCTATAATTAGTAAATAAATACATAAACATATCAAACTAAAAACTATCTGGCTTTGAAACAAAGTAATTGATTTTCACTAGAAAATGAAGTTGTGCTTGGTTGTGTTTCTGACGATGGTTGCTGATTCTTTCTACCTGTCCTCACATTCAGGATGCAAATTACAGAGCCCAATGGGAACTTCATTTTCCAAGGATGGCAACATCAATATTGGTGGGGTCCTTTCCATTCATTTAAATTACATTCCAACAGATCCTGCCTTCAGGGAACACCCAGACCCAATCCAGTGCACGACGTAAGTGATGTTAAAGCAGTGGTTCATGTTGCAGAGTTCATTTGTACAGTTATATACCTTTGTATACAAATTTAGATCATCCTTTTTCTAGATTCTAGATACTGACTCAAAGCACTTTACAATGAGATTACCACAGCACAATCCATTTACAACCTCCCAGTGAGATTAAAGATTACCACACCATGTCATTTCTTGGTTGTATGGATTTTGTTTGTATTTTTCAGGAGAAGGAGATGTCCCCAATTTTGGAGTGACTAGGGGGTTCTGTGGGCTTTGTCCCTCTATATTCATGCTGTTTACACCAACTAACATCTGGTAGACTGTGCCAAGAACAATAGGTATGATAATCACAGATGAGATTTCATTAATAAGATTGACTACTAAATCTCATCCACCTTTTTGCATGAGACAATCTCTGCAGTCATTCCTCCTTTTCTCTGAACTGATAAAATCTCAATTTTTCCTTAATTTGGGACTGATTTGGCATTTCCTTTAAGACTTGAAATAATTAATGGTGAGCATCTTTTAACATAGTTTCTGCAAAATTGCTATCAATATTCTTAGCTATACCAGAAGAACAAAAGCAACACGATTTCTGTGCACATAAAATAGTGTCTTGCTTAAAATAGTCACTGCCACAATATAAAGACTGCTCCATGTCCAATTTTGTTAGTGTACTAGTTAAAGCAGCAGTGCAACAATCGGGTGAACATTTTGACCCATACTTTTTTTATACTATTTTAGATTGCCACTTGCCTCCTGACTTGTATGATACCCTTCTTTCCACAGTTTGAGTCTCCTTTAATACTTCTTTTCATGTCCAAAATAATAAAAGGATTGTTCCTTTTAACATGGCTCAGACCAAGTTTTCATCAGTATTTGCAGCTGTTCTTGAACAACCATTATTCTGTAAGGTCAGTGAGCACAGCCTGCTGCATAATAGTTCATTTTAGTCACAACAGAGGTGATATATAAACAACTGATTGTCAAAAACAGTTGAAAATACTGATGAAGACCTGGGCCACACCATATTAAAAAAAGCACTCCTTTTATTATTTCAGACATAAAAAAATACTAAAGCAGACTCAAATTGTGGAAAGAATGGCATCACACAAGTCAGGAGGTAAGTGGCAATCTAAAATAGTATAAAAAAAGTATAGGTGAAAACTTTCACCAGATTGTTGCGCTGCTGCTTTCACACTAGAGATCAAAACAGGTAACTGCAGCAGTGTCCAGACATCGATTTAAACAGAAGATTGCTATTACTAGACCAAGACTGCATCTCACACTAGTAAGCCCCAGCATTTTGAGTCTACCCAAGTCTTTCTCAGGGGGTGGACTTACTGAAGGATAGCCAAGTTTAAGTACAATTACAAATTAAAGGTGCAGTGCACAATTTGACAAGCATACTCAAGTACTTAAAAGTGTCCCTATATAACATAAAATGGCTAATTTCAAAATTCATACAAAACACCCTAGTGTATAGTGATAAATAAGACAATAGAATGCCATTTAAAAACACAATGTCCTAACAGCATTTACAGTTTAATTACATACTAGTCTAGCAATTGGATTATGGAAGTGGCTGAGGAGAAAAAAAAGACAAGTGAGGTAAGTTTGTTTCAGTCTGACAGGTACTATGATCATCAAAGTCCTTCTGATGTAAAGGTTTACATTTTGTCAAGGGGATTACCAAATCCTACCAGTACTTTATTTTGCCCTTCAGGAGCCAACAACAAAAATTATAGAAATACAGAGGCTGACCACTGTATCTGTATAATAAAAAAAAAGCAAAAGAGAAGACAATTAGCATGAGGGTTAGGATTTTCTGTGCACTGACATTCCTAAAATACACAGGTCATCTTATTATTCAAAACTAAACCTCTGTACTTTGCAAGACAACAAGTCTGTATTCAGAAATTTTAGTAATACAGTACTATCCATTTTAACACTGGTTGATTTTATCAATAGGGTCAACATAAAGCTATATAGCAATTATAGGGGAGAGTGGGGTTTGGTTCCCACTCATTAACACATTAATATGTAAGCCAAATTTATGATAATGGATAATCTTAGATGCGTACATTGTAGACAGTGTGGAGTTTTATGGTGGTGGGTTGGGGAGGGGTCGCTAGTTGCTAGCCCAAGATGCTCAGTTATTTCTCACTGGCAGATCACAAGAAAGGTCTGAAATCTACCTCTTCATTTAGTGCATTAGGTCTCTTAGACATCAGACTAAAAATCCAACTAGTTTCTTGTTGCAATAGTTTCTGGGTGTGTTCTCTCCCTCTTTGTGAGGCCTTGATATGGTCAATTCCCATGCACAGTGACCCTCCCCCCCTTGGGTCAGACCCATGTTCTAGTTAATTCTATTTCTAATATCATAAAAATGTTCTTTCAGTTATTTTTTTAATGGGTTTGATTGTCCTCCCATCATATAATTTAGAGCATGGACCTATCATTAAGGACATATCATTATGTAAGCTACCGTACAAAGGAAGTAGTAGACTGGATGAATTCCCCAATGTCTACTTAAAAGTCAGTTGTAGAATGTGTAAAATGTTTCCCTTGTTTTATAAATGCTTTTCTGACAGTGTTTGCGATTTTAAGTAGTATTCCATTGTCTTATTTATCACTATGCACTAGCGTGTTTTGTATGAATTATGAAATGAGCTATTTTATGTTCATTTAAGGCCACTTTTAAGTACATGACTACATGCTTGTGAAATAGTGCACTGTGCCTTTCATTTGTAATTCAACTTAAACTAGTTGGCTATTCTCCAGTAATTCCACCCCTAAAGAAGAATCAGGTAGAATCAAAGCACTGGGGTATACTGGTGTGAGAGGCAGCCTGGGTCTACTAATAACAATATGCTGTTAAAATTGATGCATGTCATTGCTGCAGTTACCAGTTTTGATGTCTAGTGTTTAACTATTGCAGAAATAAAACTGGGCACAAAGCTATCTTTATGTTGTTACAGTGACTATTTTAAGCAACATTCCATTTTGTGTGCACAGTGCACGGCAACTGTTGCTTTTGTTATGCATCATGTTGGGGGTCAGCCCTCCCTGATGCTAAAGAACTACTTGCATTCTGTGCAGTGCAGTCCTAGGACTGTGTTTGTGTGTGTCATCTATACTGGAAGAACACCCATGACAATTTTCCTACGAAGCGGTGAACTAGCTTGCAATAGAAACTGCTCTCTCACATTATGGGACACTGGAGGCATCAGAGCTAACTCTACAAAATAAAGCCTGAGCTTTAACATGGTGAACAGAAAAGAAAATCTGACACCATATAAATGGATCTGAAAACAAAAATTAACAGCAGGGATCGATATAAGGAAGTTTGCAGATGAATACATAATGCAGTCTCTTTCTCATCTATTTGTTTCTCTGTCTGTCTGTCTGTCTATTTGTCTACAGTATCTATCTATATCTATCTATGATATGCAATTTACTGACTCAAAATATGTAATTCATCTTCAAAGTATTAGGGGGTAGGACCATAACTGATGAGTGCAGATTCATGAGTGAGTTATGAGAGCCCTGCCCACTCACAATGAGAAATTGCCTATTTTGAGTCAGGCTATTATATATATAATATGCACAACAGTAATTTCAAAGTTATATTGTAGCTTTTAAGTTTATACTTTGTTTAAATAGTTTGCAGTTTTTTTTAATGATTTTACAGCTGGCTTCAGTTCTACACTAGGCATTGTGATGTCATCAGCATTATGAGAGTTGCTCCCCAATAGGTGCGGCATTCCACTGTGATGGCAGAAGCCATAAAAATATCAATGATGGCAACAGAAACAATAGATTTTGAATATGTTGATGTTACTGATGTCAGTAACCAAGATATTTTTTTATGGCAAGGCAAGTTTTATTTGTATGGTACCCATTCCTGGAGGCTCTGGGCACCTCACGGTAAAGTAAAGTAAACATAGAATCATAAATATCAAAAAAACATCAGTACAGTATGAAATAACTAAAATATAAAAGACTAAATACTAATAAAATATCATAAATAGGAACCAGAGAATATATTAAAAATGATCCTGTTATTTTGACTCCCATGCCCACTGAGTTTCAGGAAATATGAGGGGAGCCAAAGGGAGGAGCACAGGGAGGTGTACCTTGAATTTCTAAGGAAAGCAGGGAAGGCTGTTAGGAGGGCGAAGGTGCAGACAGAAGAGAGCTTAGTACAGTCTGTAAACAAAGGGGTGTAAGGCATTTTATAGGTACATCAGTGAAAGGAGAAACAAGCATTTGTCAATGCCGAACGTTCACTTGCAGGTATTTGCAGTGGTGTTTGGCACGTATGGTGCTTTACCCTAATGCCCTGTGCGATTGCTGGTATTTGCACAATAAATTTTCAGCATGACCTTTTGTTACCCCACAGCGCTACATAGGCGGAAACACATTTTGGTCAGGATGTGAAAATAACAGCTGTACTGCTCATAAGGAAGTGTGGTAAAATGGCAATGTTGAAAATCTGGAGTGGAAATATTGAAAATTCGCAAACCCTCGTGCGTGGGAACTGTGCAACACGCTTTTCGTAAAACAGTCATTGTAAATTTTCACCAAATTTTCAACATTGCCATTCACTTCTCTTCAATGAACAGTGTCACTGAGATTTTCTTACTAGCCATGTCCAACACCTCTCATGAACAGTGTCACTGTGATTTTCTTAATGTGTCCCACACTTAGTTCGCGACAGCGACTGTGCCATTGTGCGCTACATGGGTGGAAACCTGCGTTTTGGGCAAGATGTGAAAATGACAGCTGCACTGCTCATAAGGAGGTGTGGTAAAATGGCAATGTTGAAAATCTGGGTGAAAATATTGAAAATTCGCAAACTTACAGTGCGTGAGGAACTGCACAATGCATACAAGTAAAACAGCTAATTTTAGAATTTGTTCACCAAATCTTCAACATAGCCATTTAAGAACCTCTGTTCATGAACAGTGTCACTGTGATTTTCTTAATGTGTCCCATACATTGAGTTCATACACTGACTACGCCATTGGCAATGCTTAAGTGAGCTGAACAGTTTTGGGCAGGATGTGAAAAATGACAGCTGTACTGTTCATGAGGAGGTGTGGTAAAATGGCAATGTTGAAAATCTGGAATGAAAATATTGAAAATTTGCAAACTAACGAGCGTGCGTAGGAACTGCGCAACGCACGCTCGTAAAACAGTCATTTTAGGAATTTTTTCACCAAATTTATAACACAGCCATTTTAAGACCTCTGCTCATGATCAGTGTCACTGTGATTTTCTTAATGTGTCCCATACATTGATTTGCACCGACTGCGCCATTGTGAGCTACATGGGTGGAAACACGTTTTGGGCAGGATGTGAAAAATGACAGCTGTACTGCTCATGAGGAGGTGTGGTAAAATGGCAATGTTGAAAATCTGGAGTGAAAATATTGAAAATTCACAAACCTTCGAGCGTGCATAGGAACTGTGCAACGCACGCTCGTAAAACAGTCATTTTTAGGAATTTTTTCACCACATTTTCAACATTGCCATTTTAAAACCTCTGCTAATAAACAGTGTCACTGTGATTTTCTTACTGTGTCCATACATTGATTTCGCATAACCGACTGCGCCATTGTGCACTAGATGGAGGAAACACATTTTAGGCAGGATGTGAAAATAAGCTATACTGCTCATAAGGAAGTGTGGTAAAATGGCAATGTTGAACATCTGGAGTGAAAATATTGAAAATTGCAGACTTACAGTGTGCATAGGAACTACTATGCTGCGCTTGTAAAACAGTTATTTTAGGAATTTTTCACCAAATTTTCAACATAGCCATTTTAAGATCTCTGCTCATGAACAGTGACACTGTAATTTTCTTAATGTGTCCCATACACTGAGTTCACACCGAGACAGTGCCATTGTGCGCTACATGGGAGGAAACATGTTTTGGGCAGGATGTGAAAAATGACAGCTGTACTGCTCATGAGGAGGTGTGATAAAATGGCAATGTTGAAAATCTGGAGTGAAAATATTGAAAATTTGCAAACTTACGAGCGTGCGTAGGAACTGCGCAATGCACACTCGTAAAACAGTCATTTTAGGAATTTGTTCACCAAATTTTCAACACAACCATTTAAGACTCTGCTCATGATCAAGTCACTGTGATTTTCTTAATGTGTCCCATACATTGAGTTCACACCGACTACGCCATTGTGCGCTACATGAGCGGAAACACGTTTTGGGCAGGATGTGAAAATGACAGCTGTACTGCTCATGGGAGGTGTGGCATAAATGGCAATGTTGAAAATCTGGAGTCCAAATATTGAAAATTCACAAACTTACGAGTGTGCGTAGGAAATGCGCAACGCACGCTCGTAAAACAGTCATTTTAAGGAATTTTTTCACCAAATTTTCAACATAGTCATTTTAAGAACTCTGCTCATGAACCATGTCACTGTGATTTTCTTAATGTGTCCCATACATTGATTTTGCGCACCGACTGCGCCATTGTGCGCTACATGGGCAGAAACACATTTTGGGTAAGATGTGAAAAATGACAGCTGTACTACTCATAAGAAAGTGTGTGGTAAAATGCCAATGTTGAAAATCTGGGTGGAAATAATGAAAATTGCAAACCCTCTGTTGCGTGCGTGGGGAACTGCGCAATGCAGCTCGTAAAACAATCATTTTAGGAATTTTTGCCGATTTTCAACATGGGGTTTGGGACCCTTCTCATGAATGATGTCACTGTCATGGTGTTATTTGGGCCTGAAAGGGTGATTTCACGCGGTGACTGCGAAATCACCCGCCGAGACAACTTTCATGACGATGACATCGATCTAGAAGAGGTCCCAAAACTTCCTCAATGGTGGTGCAAAATCCCAAAAACTCTTGAGATATGCAATAAAGTTGAAATCCCTGTCTATCCCATTATACAGCTTACGGCATTTCCTCAGTTTGCAGTTGGCTTTGAAGAGTGCAGACGTGTTCCCGGTCCACCGTAGATCGTCACGCTGAGCTCCGGAGGTAAGTATGGGGTGAGTGGGGGGGTGTGGGGAGGCTGGGTGCGCAGTGGGTGAGTGCGGGTTGTGGGAGGGGACTGGGAGAATGCTGTGGGACCGTTTTCGATTTACAGGTAAAAAAAAAGACGACGACGTGGACGCTTGCCACGCTGGGGTGGGCTCCTAGTGTGGCAGAAACATGGCTGGGGGGGCCGAGGAGTTGATGGGGGATTGGGCAGCCCCGTCGGCAGAAAACCCGGGACATTTGCCATGCTGGTGTGGGCTCCCAGCGTGGCAGAAGTATGGCTGGGGGGGCCGTGGAGCCGACAGAGGATTGGGCACCCCCATTGGCAGATGATGCGAGATGTTCACCACATTGGGGTGGGCTCCCAGCGTGGCAGCAAAGATTTTGGGGGCGGCGTGACACGGGGCGGACGGGGGGCAAGTGATGGTGGCTCTGTATGACAGCAGTGGTTTCTTGAAGCGAAGACCACTGGGCTGTCACACACAGCTCCCCGCACCCACTGTTGCAGGACTCGCCATGCCTGCTCAACAGAGCAGTGGATTGTAAGGAGAGGCACACCTCCAAATTGTGCTATTTCCCAAAACGTTCCTTGGCGATGCAGCATGCTTCTAACATAAAATGGGGGTTGTGAGGATCAAAGGAGAAGGAAAGTGTAGAGGGGGATCTGGAGAAGGCAGAAATACTGAACAAATACTTCTGCTCAGTATTCACTAAGGAGGGGGAGGGTCAAGGACCACAATTGGCTTGCAGAGGCAATGTGGGGGCAAGGTGAACACCTGTCCATTCACAGTGGAGAGAGTTCTGGAAGAACTCACAAAGCTGAAGGTGGATAAGGCCATGGAGCCAGATGGCATCCACCCGAGGATATTAAAGGAGCTGTGAAGGAACTAGTAGCACCTCTGGTGGTCCTGTTCACAGAGTTACTCAACATGGATGTTGTTCCAGAGGACTGGAGGAGGACACATATAGTCCCACTGCACAAAAGTGGCAGTACCGAGGAGGCAGGGAACTACAGGCCACTCAGCCTCACCTCAGTGGTGGGAAAGATCATGGAGACACTGCTGAAAGAAAGGATATCGGCACATATGGAATTCAGTGGCACTCAGGATCTGAGGCAACATGGATTCACAGCAGGAAGGTCATGTCAAATGAATCTAATAGTTTTTTTGATTGGGTGACTAGAGAACTTAATCAGGGAGGGGTGGTAGACATTGCCTACTTGGATTTCAGCAAAGCCTTCAATGCTGTCTCACATAGAAGGCTAATTAGCAAGATGGGTAGTCTGGTAAGGAGACAAGGTAGTGAACTGGGTTAGGAACTGGTTAGCAGACAGGATACAGAGGGTGGTGGTAAATGCAGTACAATCTGGAGCAAAGGGGTGACCAGTGGGGTACCACAGGGGATCAGTACTAGGACCAGTCCTGTTCAATGTCTTCATTAGTGACATTGCAAAGGGGCTTGAAGGAATGGTCTGCCTGTTTTCCAATGACACCAAGATCTGCAACAGGATGGATACTCCAGAAGGCATGCAGAAAATGAAGAGGGACCTGGAGAAGCTTGAAAGATGGTCAGAGATGTGGCAACTGAGGTTCAATGCAAAAAAAGTGCAAAATAATGCACCTGGATAAAGGGAACCCTGGGGAGAGCTACAGGTTGGGGGAGAGGAGCTGACTGTCACCAAAGCGGAAAGGGACCTAGAGATTATCATCGTAGATGGCCTTACAGTAACAAAGGAGTGTACCAAGGTGGCAGAGAGGGCCAGTGGCATGCTGGGGTGCATAGGCAGGGGTATCACTAGTGGGAGGTGGGAGGTGGTGATGCCATTGTACAAAACATTGGTAAGGCCTCACCTGGAGTACTGCATGCAGATCTGGAGACCATACCTACACAAGGACATAGATAAGGTGGAAACTATCCAGGGAAGGGCAAAAAAGATGGTGCATGGCTTGCACCACAAAACATATGAGGAGAGACTAAGGGACCTCAATATGTACTCATTGAAGGAAAGGAGAATGTTGGGGGACATGATTGAAACTTTTAAGTACCCCAAGGGCATAAACAAGGTGCAGGTGGGGGACCTTTTCCAATGTAGAAAAAGTACTAGAACAAGGGAGCAGAATATGAAATTGGAAGGGGGTAGAATAAGAGGTAATGTGAGGAAGATTTTCTACACAGAAAGGGTAGTCAACACTTGGAATAGTCTGCTACAGGAGGTAGTGGGGCAAGCACAGTAGAGGGGTTTAAGCATGCTTGGGACAGGCACAAGGGAAGCCTGAGAGGGGAGGGAGTAAAGAAAAGCCAGTGATCACATAGGGTCAGTGACCACATGCAATATATAGGGCCTACAGGCAGACTGGATGGGCCTAGCAGTCCTTATCTGCTGACAGTTTCTATGTTTAGTGTGTATATGCGTGTATGTGTGTGTGAGAATGAATAAACATATATATGTGTATATTTAGTTATTTGGATTTTGTTAACTTGGTAGGCTCACTGAGATCAGAGATCTGTTTTTCAGGACTGACCTGGTTAATTACATACAACGACCACATACAAATTCAGGTAACAACTCATGATAAATAATACATTTAGGATATAAGTAATGATGAAGAATATATCATACTTGCTACAAAAGACAAGGCACACAGTTAAGAATTATACAAAATGGAGGACAACCGACATTAGTTATAAGGTACTAGCACACAAAACAGGCTTATAACATATAGACATTCATGGAATAAAATTGGCACCAAGTAACCCCAAGCAAAATGGAGCAGAATATTATTGTGGTATGGTAGTGCCACTCTACTTAGGGTTAAGCAGGGGTTTTTATGTTAAACCTCAGATTTTGCACTTTGATATCTTCAAAACCATTGAACAGATTTGCACAAATGTTTGCCTACATGGTCTCGGCGGTTGGAGTGTGTGTGTGTGTGTGTGTGTGTATGGGGGGGGATTAGATCTCCTCAAGTGCCATGTTTTGTTCCGGTCAGATCTGCAGATTACAAGATGCACGTGGCAAAAAAAGTTTTAAAAACTCAGTTTTTGGGGGGGGTGGGTTTGTCATCACCTAACACCCAGATGGTTTAGAATTTCGGTCTGAAATTTATAGGAATTAACTGGTTTGGTGAAAAAAATATGAGTCCATTGCAAAGTTACTGCATTGTGAAATTTCAGTTTTGAGCATGCTCAGTACAGTCTTTTGATAGCTGCATGGAATTAAAAAATAATGTGTTCCATGCAAAAAAGGATCCTTTTTCATATGGGGTAGTAATTTTTCATAATAAAAATTAAAAAACGTTTTTATGTGGTTGCCATCTTTTTTGTTTCAAAAGAAATGCCAAAACCCACAAAACTGATATCCTGCACATTCAACAACACATGTGTCTTGCTCATCGGGACCCCATTAGGTACTTTCTACACTTAGTTTGTGGATAAATGACCCAGAAATGTCTTTTTTAACATTTAAAAATTATTTTTTGTCATCTGTTCTTTTTTCCATATAGGCATATGAAAAAGAATTGGTCCATATGAAAAAAGAATGACTTCATTTGAAAAAAGAATTTGAACATATTTTTTTCTGATTCTTTTTTCATATGAAGATATTCTTTTTTCATATAAATGAAAAAGCATGCAAAAAAGGATGCAGTCATACGAACAAAGAATGGGAAAAAAACAGAGTCCAAATGTTTTTTTTGTATGAAGGAGTCCTTTTTCGTTCATAAGAAAAAAGAATGCTCACATCCAAAAAAAAGAATTTGGAGTTAGGTTTGTTTCCATTCTGTTTTATTTTATTTTTTGGTTTTTTTGTATGAATACATTCTTTTTCATAAGACTTTTTTCATTCATATGTGAAAAGAAAGCCCTTGTATGAAAAAAAGATTTTGGACTTTGTTTTCTTCCTACATTTAAACTTCAACAAGCCATAACTCCCTCAAAAAATGTGTTAATGAGTACTGCAGGAATAACATTTTCAGGCAATATAAAAAAAAAGAAAATTTCTATAGAATAACATTGGAACTTCAACATAGTCATAGCTACCTTAATTTTTGGACTTCAGGGATAACATACATATTAATACCAAGGTTGTAATGAGTACTACAAGAATAGCACATATTCTTCTTTTAATATTAAGGGCAATAAATGGAAAAAGAAGTTTAAAAATACAAATTACAAATTCCCATAGGATAATATTGGAACTTTAACAAGCCATACAATTAAGGAAAGAAATGCATTTATGGAGGGAAAATAAGGATATGATTATACTATCTCAAAAAGTATGGAAATTCATTTAAAAAAAACTTTGTCAATGCACTAGTTACAGTTAAACAGACAAAAAAAGAGAAATGTGGCATTAGGGTATCGAACCCTAATGCCCCATCTCACACTGCAGGCAGCAACAATGAAAACACATTACTATTTAACCTCTCCTGCATCTTCGCAAATCAAGCAAGGGGTGTGCCTTGGGGTTGTCAACCCTAACACTTACCCCATTCTCATATATTGTTTACAATTTATTTATTGATGGAATGGGCTGAGTGTTAGGGTTAACAATCCTGGGGCACACACCACGCCAGATTTCCAAAGATGCAGGAGAGGTCAAATAGTAATGTTTTTCTTGTTGCTGTCTGCAAGGTGGGGGGTGGGCATCAGGGTTGGGAAACTTAATGCCACATTTCCCAACTTTTGTTGGTTTAACCCTAAGTACTGCATTAACAAAGTTTTTGTAAATAATTTTATGTATAAATGCTTTGTTGTTTTAGATTTAATTTATGCCATCATAACCTGACATGCCTTTTTGATTCTTCACTGGAAGGCAGCTCGAGCTACTGGTTAGAGTACAAAATTGTAGTAGAAGAGACAACAGTTGAAAATCCCAGTGCCACCACTAGTGCCCTGTGTGTTCCCAAGAATCTCATGCTGTCTAAGTTTAGTCAGTCCCTTCCAGTAATATAAAAGATAGAAACAGGATACTTCTAAAAGGTGGCAGCAGTGATTTTTAATGCAGTACAGACTGTCAGGACAAAGACTATTATGATGAAGATGTCACAGTTACTTGTGAAATAAATAGTATTAACTGCCATTACATTACATTGTGTTCCTGGCATATCCTGCAAGCTATCACTTGTAGAAACTGTAATAAGAGCATGTTATCTTGGTGGTTGGCACTGTATATTTAATGGAAATCTGCCTTGAACTGTTGTAATTTTTTCCTGAAAAAGTTATGTTTTTTTTTTATTAAATATTGCTTCTTATTGTGTTATGGTTCCAGCATTAGTGGATTTTAATTAGCTAAATATAATTTTTTAGTTTACACACTTGAAGGAAGGATCAATAAATATGATGTAATTTGTTGCCTGTTACAGTGTTGTAACATACTGTATACCTGCAAATATAGAATTATGTGACTAAAAGGGATAAAAACTACATCACAGAGTTCTAATAAGGTCCATGTAAAAAGTGAGTAAATCAGAAACACACCAGCCCAGTGGCACTGAGGGCTAAGGCATTGGATGCCTTACCTTGTGCAACACTGGTCACCCATGTTCGGGAATGAGCACAGGCCACCTGGGGTCAGCAGGGGCAGAGAAGGATTTATCTTCCAATGGACTGCTCTCCTTCTCCAGGGAGGAGGGGTCCCAGATGTCAACACCTGTCTGCTCCCTAGCAGAGGCTGGGAGACATGGCTGCCATGCTGTAGACAGGGAAGGAGTCGGGGTAGACGATTGGAGGGTGTGCATGTGGACACGTGGGTGCTCCTCTCCACAGGTGTCATTGCACTCCTTGACTCCTGGGCAGAAACTCTAGAAAAAAACAAGTTGCCACAGCAGAATGGTGGAGGACACCTCGCAGGCTCTGCTTCTGGCCAGCTGTGGTGCTGGCCCCTTGATTCTGGTCTCCAGTGGGGGTTGGGAAACCCGGCAGGCCCCACCGGGGGGGGAGAGGGAGTAAGCCTGGGGCCAGGTCAGTGCCAGATGGTGGATCTTGAGGGATGGGGCTGGAAAGAAGCCAGCAACAATAAAGATAACTAAAAAAAAAATATCAGAAACACACATTTAGTTTGCTAATTGGCCAGTGAAGATAGAATAATACAAGCTCTGGTCAGGGCATTAACATAACATGGAGTATTGAATTAACGTGTGTCTTGGATTGTAATTCACTTGTATAGTAATGATAATTTCATTCCACACTTCAGTAAAATTGTTTGTGCTTTTCTAATTAAGTGTTCTGTCTTGTCCTAGTAAATTATTTTAACATTTATTGTTGTATGTTTTAAGTTTTGTACTTTTGTTATTTGTAACAACTAGTATTTTATACAAATAGGTATGCCTTGTAAACAGGGATTCTAGGATCCCTAATGGCAGTTTCGCTGTGTAAATACAATTTCACCTACCTACCTACCTACCTAACAGTAATAGAACATATAAATAAAACCCTACACATCAAGCTAAGGTAGAAGAAGGTGTTGTTGAGCACACATACACATACACACTCGCACACATGTGCACACACACACCACACACTCACTCTCACACACCAGTTTTTTACATTCTTCAAATGGGAAAAAAATACTATCAAACATGGATTTCCAAAGCAAACCGCTGCAGCTTTTAAGAGGACTTTCTCTTTGTTACTGCATACTTAGAGATCCATTTCACAAATGACAAACTGCCAATGTTCAGTGTTTGGCTATAATTTAAATGTTTTATGAAACAGAAACAGGCAGGCGAAACCAACAGAGACAGGGAAGCCAAAAACAGACAGATAGGTAGGAATAGGCAGATGAGAAGGGTAGCAGTAGAGATAGGTGTGAGAAAAACAGGTGGGCAGCAACAACAAAGACAGGCAAGAGGCAAAACAGAGACTGCTGGAGGCTGATAAAGACAGATAAATGGGGCAACAACAGATAGTTCAGGGGCATCATTAGAGATAGGCAGAGTCTCATCCAACCCCTTTAATAACATTTAGCAACAGTAAATGAAAACAGTGTGTATGTCTTTGTGTGTAGGGGGTTTCACTGGTTAGAGCACCCTCAGCCATTTATATAAACATAAGAGAATAATAGCCCCATGCCCTTCAGGGAGATGTTTCCCCTATTCTATCTGACCTGTATTTGAGGTGCTGCTATGGATTACATAAGAAGTGCACGTTGGCCCACCTTGAGGTGTGCACTGCAATAGCATTACTGTCTGAAAGGTGTAAGTAATTTCAACAGCACTGCACTTGCAGTGTAATTTAGTTATAGTTTATAGCAGTCTAATATATGCTGATTAGGTGAGCCTTACTTGAGGTGTAGGTCAGAATGAGAGTTAATATGCATTTTTAGAACTGCTAATTAGGTGTACCTAAGTGAGGTGTGCACCTCAGTGGGAGGTGAAATCAAGATGTGCAGGTGATGTGCACCTAAGACTGTGAATTAGAAGGAGGAGGACATTACAATTACCAATATATATTTATTACTTATCATCTGTAGCTTTTGAAAGCAAAGCATAAGCAAGGATAATATGTGATCACAAACAAGAAATGAAAGAATTTTGCAAGTTTCATGGTGCAACTATGGTACTTTTCAAATAGATTATGATTAAAAAAATATCAATAATTGAAATGAATGGAAACCTTTTTACTTGATCCAGATATGAACCAAAAACACAAACAAGTTGAAAAACATATTTTCTTAAATGTTAGGGACACATATATAGTGATATACTTTAATATATGTTAATTTACTTTAAAACTATATTGATTTAAACAGTATTAATATTTTAATATATCACTATATGGAAACTGTATCTGTAGAACTTAATAGCTATGTAAATTATTATAGTGTATAGTGGAATGTTGTTCTGTATAGAATTCCATCCCTTTCTAAATGCTGTTCTTCCACAGTTCCAAGGTCATGGAATGCTGTTCTACCCTACTGTGGTAGAACAGCATTCTAGAACCTCTAGAGACTGCATGAGTCAGTTTCATTTTGAAAGCAAAAGAACTCACAGAACACTTTTTTCACACAGTACGATACACTATAAAAAATACAGGATGAGCAGCTCTATGCACAACCAGTGTATTTTGCCACCTCGGTGTTCTGATTCCCATGGTCCTTTTGAGCTTCACTATCCAGGTCAGAGGGAATCAGAATCCCTCTGTGGCAGAACACGCTGGTTCTGCATAGTTGCCCATCCAGTATTCCCTATTTATTGCACTTTCCATAGCCCACTCCCTGTGGCACAAAAGTAGCCTGTTGTGGTCCACTCTCCTGTCCTCTGATCCATTATTTCATGATGGGGCATTAGTAATCCCATAATCCATTCCATGCTAGATTGGTTGACCCCTCCCAACCCACCGACCAGCACACGCTTGTTCCATTTATTCATAAATACAGTGAGCATGCACACCTGGAAAGGAGGGATGGAGAGAGAGAGAGAGAGAGAGGAGAGAGAGAGAGAGAGAGAGAGAGAGAGAGAAGCAAATATGCTAAAGTGTCAAGTGTCCCATTTGAAACTGTATATCAGGGGCCTGGAGGGGCCATAGCAAGGTATACTGCGCCTAGAAACAAAATTGCACAACATTCATTCTCTACTTGTGGTCCAGTTATACCAAATCAGTGAATTCGTCAGGGCTAAGACCCTCTTGCAAAATGTTATTTATTTATTTTTTAATCACGCCTGTGTGACAAACTGCAGGCACATATCTCATGCAGTTGTAACCACACATAAGGTGGAGTAATTGTTGTAAATACACTAGATTGCCAGTGTCAGTGGCTCAGCAGGTTGCACACTAGCTTCTGAGGCCAGGAGATCAGAAGGCTGTGGGTTCTATCCCCAATCCAGGCACTTGGGTTAAAAATCCTAATACTAACACTGTAGTGCAGCATGAGGGGGGTGCTGCATCCCCGAGGTGCTGTCTTTCGAATGAGAGAATAAACTGAGGTTTCATCTGTCTGTTCTGGTGGTAGCTCAGATGGATGTTAACGATCCCATGGCACTTCTCAAAAAGAGGAGGGGAATTTTTTATTGCATGAAACATTACATCATTGGATGATTATTTCATTTTAACATCTTATTTACATTTCGTAAGTAACAAGGTAGAGAATGCAGCAAATCAAAAGTACAAAAACAAGCATTTGTCAATGTTGAATGTTGATTGCGTTGGTCTGTTGAGCTCAGTGTGTTTGTCCTGGTGCTGCAGGCTGCTCTGTTGTACTGGGCTGCTGCCTCTGTTGGTGCCTTTTTCTGCCCACAAAGAAATCTGCAGCAGTCCCGACAAAGCTCCGTTGAGCTTGCTCACTCCCCTTCTCTTACTCGCTCATTCTGTTCTGCCGGCACTGCAGGCTGCCCTTTTCTACTGGGCTCCTGCCTGCGATGCTGCCTTCTTATGCCCACAAAGAAATTCGCAGCAGTTACAATACAGCTCTGTTGAGCTCAGTCACTCACTCATTCTGGTGTTCCTGCCACTGCAGGCTACCCTTTTGTACTGGGCCCCTGCATGAATTGCTGCCTTTTTCTGCCCACAAAGAAATCTGCAGCAGTCCCAACAGAGCCTCGTTGAGCTCACTGACTCCACCTCCATCACTCGCTCGTTCTGTGTCTCCTGCTGCTGCAGGCTGCCATTTTGTACTGGGCTCCTGCTTGCATTGGTGGCTTTTTCTGGCCAGAAAGAAATCTGAAGCAGCCCCGAAACAGCTCCACTGAGCTCGCTCACTCCCCCTCTGTCACTCTCACATTCCATTTCCGGCAGCGCTGCAAGCTGGCCTTTTGTACTGAGATCCTGCCTGCATTGCCGCATTTTCTGCCCACAAAGAAATCTGCAGCAGTCACACTAGAGCTGTGTTGAGCTCGCTCAGAAATGCTCTGTCACTCGCTCGTTCTGTTTCTCTTGGCGCCGAAGACTGTGCTTTTCTATGGGGCTCCTGGCTGCATTGGCACCTTTGTCTGTCCACAAAGAAATCCACAGCTGTCCCGACAGAGCTCCGTTGAGGTCATTCAGTCTCCCTCTCTCATCGCTCATTCTGTTTGTCCTGGCGCTGCAAGCTGTCCTTTTGTACGGGGCTCCTGCCTGCATTGGCGCCTTTTTCTGCCCACAAAGAAATCCCAGCAGTGCTGATAGAGCTCCGTTGAACTCACTAAGTCCCTTTGTCTCACTCACTCATACTGTTTCTCCCACTGCTGCAGGCTGGCCTTTTGTACTGGGCCCCTGCCTGTATTGACGCCTTTTTCTGCCCACAAACAAATCCGCAGCAGTCCTGACAGCGCTTTGGTGAGTTCGCTCACTCCCACTCGCTCTCTCGTTCTGTTTCTCCCAGTGCTGCAGGCTCCCCTTTTGTACTGGGCTCTTGTGTTGGGGCCTTTGTCTGAACACAAACAACCACAGCAGTCCGATGGAGCTCAGTTGAGCTCGGTCACTTTCCCCTCTCACTCGGTCGATCTTAATCTGTGCCAAACACTGATTTCCCAGAGTGACCGTGCTATTGTCTGGCAGAAGTGCAAAAACATATTTTAACCAGGATGTGAAAAATGACAGCTGTAGTGTTCATAAGGAGTTGTGAAAAAATGCCACTGTTGAAAATGTGGTGTGACAGTATTACAAATTTACGAAGTTACAAGAGTGCGTGGAAACAGTTCAACACACATTTGTAACACAGTCACGCTATGGACTTTCGTCACCAAATTTTCAACATGGGGTTTTAGGACCTCTGCTCATGAACAGTGCCACTGTCATTTTCTTAATCTGTCCTGAACACCGATTTCCCACAGTGACCACGTTATTCTGTGCCAGAACTGTGAAAACATATTTCAGTCAGGATGTGAAAAATGACAGCTGTACTGCTTATAAGGAGGTGTGAAAAATAGCACTGTTGAAAATCTGGTGTGTCAATATCACAAATCCCATTGAGCTCACTGACTCCCCCTCCCTCACTTGCTCATTCTGTGTCTCCTGGTGCTGCAGGCTGCCCTTTTGTACTGGGCTCCTGCCTGTATTGGCGGCTTTTTCTGGCCAGAAAGAAATCTGAAGCAGTCCTGAAACAGCTCCACTGAACTCGCTCACTCCCCCTCTGTCACTCTCGCATTCCGTTTCTGGCAGTGCTGCAAGCTGGCCTTTTGTACTGGGCTCCTGCCTGCGTTGCTGAATTTTTTGCCCACAAAGAAATCTGCAGCAGTCACACTAGAGCTCCGCTGAGCTCGCTCACTACTGCTCTGTCACTCGCTCATTCTGTTTCTCTTGGTGCCTCAGAGTGCGCTTTTTTATGGGGCTCCTGACTGAGTTGGCACCTTTGCCTGGCCACAAAGAAATCCACATCTGTCCCGACAGAGCTCCATTGAGGTCGCTCAGTCTCCCTCTCTCATCACTCATTCTGTTTGTCCTGGCGCTGCAAGCTGCCCTTTTGTACAGGGCTCCTGCCTGCATTGGCACCTTTTTCTGCCCACAAAGAAATCTCAGCAGTCCTGTTAGAGCTCCGTTGAGCTCACTAAGACCACTTTTCTCACTCACTTGCACTGTTTCTCCTACCGCTGCAGGCTGGCCTTTTGTACTGGGCCCCTGCCTGTATTGATGCCTTTTTCTTCCCACAAAGAAACCTGCAGCTGTCCTGACAGTGCTTTGGTGAGTTCGCTCACTCCCTCTCCCTCACTCGCTCTCTTGTTCTGTTTCTCCCAGTGCTGCAGGCTGCCCTTTTGTACTGGGCTCTTGTGTTGGGGCCTTTGTCTGAACACAAATGAATCCACAGCAGTCCTGACAGAACGCAGTTGAGCTCGGTCACTCCCCCCTCTCACTCGGTCGATCTTAATCTGTCCCAAACACTGATGTCCCAGAGTGACCAAGCTATTGTCCGGCAGAAGTGCAAAAACATATTTAGCCAGGATGTGAAAAATGACAGCTGTAGTGTTTATAAGGAGTTGTAAAAAAAATGCCACTGTTGAAAATGTGGTGTGACAGTATTACAAATTTGCAAAGTTACAAGGGTGTGTGGAAACAGTTCAACGCATGCTTGTAACACAGTCGTGTTATGGACTTTCGTCACCATATTTTCAAGATAGGAATTTTTGGACCTCTGCTCATGAACAGTGTCACTGTCATTTTCTTAATCTGTCCCGAACAGTGATTTCCCAGTGACCATGCTATTCTGTGCCAGAACTGTGAAAACACATTTCGGTCAGGATGTGAAAAATAGCAGCTGTACTGCTTATAAGAAGGTGTGAAAAAATGGCACTGTTGGAAATCTGGTGTGACAATATTACAAATCTGCGAAGTTACAAGGGTGCATGGAAAGTGCTCAACGCACACTTGTAACACAGTCAATTGATAGGCTATCATCACCAAAATTTCAACATAGGCATTTTAGGACCTCTGCTCATGAACAGTATCATTGTCATTTCTTAATCTGTCCCGAACAGTGATTTCCCCCAGCAACCACTCTATTCTGCGCTGGAAGTGCGAAAACTCATTTTGTCCAGGATGGGAAAAATGACAGCTGTACTGTTCATAAGTAGGTCTGGGAAAATGGCAATGTTGAAAATCTGGAGTGAAAATATTACAAATTTGAGAGATTCGGCGTCGCGTGCCAACTCTTTCGCATACGTAACACAGTCATTGAATTATAGTTATCAAATTTTCAACATAGGCATTTTAGGACCTCTACTCACGAACAGTGTCACTGTCCTTTTCTTAAACTGTCCTGAACACTGATTTCCCACAGCGACCATGCTATTCTGCGCCGGAAGTGCGAAAACACAGTTCGTCCAGGAAGTGAACAATGACAGCTATACTGCTCACAATGAGGTGTGACAAAATGTAAATGTTTAAAATCTTGCATGAAAATACTGTAAGTTCATGAAGTTACGAGCGTACATAGCAACTGCACAATGCACGCTCATAAAACAGTCATTTTTTGGATTTTTTTCACCAAATTTGCAACATAGTCTTTTTGAGAGCCCACCTCATGAACACTGGCACTGTCGTTTCATTAATCGGCCCCAAAGGGTGATTCCACACAGTGACCGCGAAACCACCTTTCGGGGCCAATTACAGCCATGACAGTTCAAGAATTCATGAGGAGGGGTCCCAAAAACCCCATGTTGAAAATCTGGTGAAAAAAATTCCCAAAAATGCCCGTGATATGCACTAAAGTTGAAAAAAAACTATTTATTACATTATACAGCTTACTGGCATTTCCTCAGTTTGCGGTCGGCTTTGAAGAGTGCAGAAGTGTTCCCGGTCCACTGAAAATAGTCGCACCGAGCTCTGGAGGTAAGTATTGGATGAGGGGGGTGTGGGGAGGCAAGGTGCGCAGAGGGTGGATGCGGGTTGTGTGGGGGGGCAGGGAGAGCGCCGATGGACAGTTTTCTTTTTTTCAGGCCAAAAAAACCACAAAAGACGTTGTGGGACTGTTTTTCCCTTCACAGGGGTATCTGGCATGCTGGGGTGGGCTCCCAGCATGCCAGCAGAAACTTCAGCTTGAGGGCAAGCAGTAGCTGACGGGGACTGGGCACCCCATTGGCAGGAACAAGGGGGGTTCAATATGCTGACTTGGATTGGGCACCCCATCGGCTCGGCAGGAACAAAAGCAGGGGGTTGTGCGGCGGGGATTGGGCACCCCATTGGCAGGAAGAAAAGTGGGGTTCATTATGCGATGGGGATTGGGCACCCGTCAGCAGGAACAAAGGGGTTTACAGAATGCCGATGGGGAGTGAGCTCCCCCGTCAGCAACAAGTAAACACGGTGGGGGGAGGGGGTTATATTGTTTGTGAACACGGCGGCAAGCCGCCGCCATGTTCTCAAACAATATCAGGGAGTTTCACATCCCACCCTGTAATGACGGGTCGCTCCCTCATTGCAGCGGATGGCTGATGCTACAATGACGAGGCGGCCCCTGATTGCAGCGGATACTTTTTTACAAAGTTGTGGCATGCTGGCTGAACTGGTGTCAGCAGCAGCGTGCCGCCAGCATTGGGATGAGGACAAGCCTCTGCGAATGCTGTGGGGCATTGGGCACAACGAATGCCATGCCTCCACAACCTGCTTTTGGAGAAAGCTGACGCAATATGTTTCTTGCGCATGCGCGCAATCAACATAATAACAAAATAAAAAAAACAATACATGCAGTATCATGGTATCCATGAGATATGCTTCCATAGAGAAGATAATTTTCTTCCTTCTAAACTGATACCTTCTTTTTGCTTCACTTGTGTAATCACCTTTTCAATATTTTGAAATATAACGGTATTTAAAGACCTTACATGTTGCAGATAAAACTAACATCTGGCCTGCCACATATAATATTTAATGCAAGCAAAAAAACACATTTAAGGTGCTAGGATGATATCGACTGTAACTTCCTGAATAATCCCCCAAATTAAACATTCATACTGTATATATTGAATTTGGCTCCCATTCCTTCTTTTAGCAAGTTCATACCAAAAAGTAGTTGCAAAGGCACAGTGAATAAAAAAATGTTCTAACAATTCCTCCTGTCCATTACACTCAGATCTAAGACATTGACGTTCTGTTATAGGTTTATGCTTCCAGTTCCCCACCCCCAATTTACCATGGCAACTAAGCCATTGTACATCCCACATTGAACTTGGAATCCTAGGTTCTTTGAAAAGAAGACATGATATCTGTAATTTGGTGGGAAGACATTTAGGAAAGTCTACTTGTACTGCAAAATTTTGGTCCCTTACCTATTTTCTTCTTTATGGCTGGCATAGCAAATTCAGGAATTTGTAAATTTGCTGTTAATCTTGGAAACCCATTTTCCCAGTTTTCAAAAAAAAACATTGAACAGACCTGGTGTCCAGGGATCCCACATGTTTTGAGGTCCGTTTATGATCTTTAAGGAAGAAGAAGGAAAAAAGAAGGAAAATCACCAAAGGATTTAACATCCTAAGCTCACTCGCAGGGAGCGAACTAAGCCCCCTTTTTTATTTCTAAGTATGTATAATCTCTCTTTATTGCATTCAGTCTACTTCCCAAATCATTTGAAAGAAAATGTTTACCAACCGTGTCTCCACACTTATAGGAATTGGATACACATGGGATGTATATAAAACAAGCATTTGTCAATGCTGAATGTTTGCTTGCTGGTATTACCATTGGCAATGCAGGAGTTAGACAGATGCAGAATAGGAATGGCAGAGAAGTACTGAAGTTCACGCCAACCCCACCTCCATCCAGTAGAGATGGACAGGCATTGGAGTAAGTGTTTGGGTTGTCGCCCATGACGGACATGCCATGTCACATCATCCTGTTCTGCAGACAGTGACATGTGTTGAGGAGTGCCTTAGGGTGTTTGGCTTTACAGTCACCCCATTCCATAAGGACATACGCTGAAATGGGTGCAGCATAGGAGAATGGGGTGAAGTCTAGGGCCGAAGAGTCCAAGGTACACCTCAATGCCTGTCACTGGCTGGAGGTGGGGGTGGGATGGCATGAGCAGTACAGTCAGCAATCCAAAGGCACACCCCGATGCCTGTCAGTCTGTACAGGGTAGGACATTATGGTTAGAAACCCTAATGCCTTGGGCGTTTCTTGCTATTTACACTACAAATTTTCATCATGGCCTTTTTGTGATTCCACCTCATGAAAGCATGTGGGACCTCTTCTCATGAAGAGTGGCAGTGTGATTATGTCAATGTGTCCTGAGCATTGACTTCCAACAGCGACAGCGCCATTCTGCGCCACATGTACGAAAACACAGATGGGGCAGGATGTGAAGAATGAATGACAGCTGTACCATCCATAGGGAGGTGTGAAGAGATGGCAATGTTGAAAATCTGTACTGGGAATATTAAAAATGCTCGCATGTCCGAGCCTATGGTACATGGAAACTGCGCACGCATGCATGTTACACAGTCATTTTATGGACGTTTGTCACCAAATTTTCAACATAGGCATTGTAGGACCTCTGCTCATGAACAGTGTCACTGTGATTTTCTTAATGTGTCCTGAACACTGATTTCCCACAGCAACCACGCTATTCTGTGCCAGAAGTGCAAAAACACATATCGGCCAGGATGTGATAAATGACAGCTGTACTGTTCATAAGGAGGTGAGGAAAAATGGCAATGTTGAAAACCTGGAGTGAACATATTACAAATGTGCGAAGTTATGAGGGTGACTGGAAACTGTGCAACGCATGCTCGTAACACAGTCATTTTATGGATTTTTATCTCCAAATTTTCAACATAGGCATTTTGGGGCCTCTGCTAATGAACAGTGTCACTGTGATTTTCTTAATGTGCCCTGAACACTGATTTTCCACAGCGACCGCGCTATTCTGCACTGGAACTGAGAAACCACATTTTGGCCAGGATGTGAAAAATGACAGCAGTATTGTTCATAAGGAGGTGCATAAAAATGGCAATGTTGAAAATCTGGAGTGAAAATATTGAAAATTGGCGAACTTATGAGCGTGCGTAGCAATTGCAGGACGCACACTCATAAAGCAGTAATTTTTTGGATTTTTCCCACCAAATTTGCAACATAGACTTTTTGAGAACCCACTGCATGAACACTGGCACTGTCATTTTGTTAATCAGTCCTGAAAGGTGATTCCGCGCAGTGACCGCGAAATCACCTTTTGGAGCCAATTAATGCCATGACAGTGCCAGAATTTATGAGGGGGGTCCCAAAAACCCCATGTTGAAAATTTAGTGCAAAAATTCCAAAAAATGCCAGAGATATGCATCAAAGTTGAAAAAACCCAATGTATACCATTGTACAGCTTACCGGCATTTCCTCAGTTCGCTGTTGGCTTTGAGGAGTGCAGGCGTGTTCCCAGTCCACCGAAGATCGTCGCACTGGGCTCCAGAGGTAAGTTTGGCGTGAGGAGGGTGTGGGGAGGCAGGGTGCGCAGACGGTGGGCGCGGGTTGGGGAGGTGCGCCGGACTCTCACGAGGACTGTTTTTTTGCTTTACAGGTACAAAAAAAAAAGACATTGCGGGACTTTTTTTTTTTACAGGGGCATTCCTGGACATTTGGCACACTGGGGTGGGCTCCCAGCATGTCAACTGACTGTTGGGGGGCCATCTGTAGCCGATGGGGGATGGGGCACCCCCATTAGCACAAAAGGGGGGCACAAGAGCCGAGGGGGATTGGGCACCCCCTCGGTGCTACTGTTTGGAGGGGAACTTATGCCGACAGGGAGTGGGCTCCCCTGTTGGCACATCAAAGTGGGAGGGGGGACATAATGCTGACAGAGAGTGGGCTTCCCTGTCGGCAAGTCATAGCACCAGGGATGGAAGCCGACGGGGATTGGAGCCCCCGTCAGCAAAAACACGCTGCTGTGGGGAGGAGCACATGCTGCCGAGGGGCACTGGGCACTCCCTCGGCACTGGGGCTAGCTTTATATTGTTTGTGAACAGGGCAGCAAGGCACTGTCATGTTCACAAACAATATTAGAGTAACAACATTACGCCCAACAATGACGGGTCGCTCCTTCATTGCAGCGAATTGCTGACGCTGCAATGACGAGGTGGCCCCTGATTGCTGCGGTGAAAACGTTATAAGTTGGTGGCACTTCTGGAAGCCAGTGTCATCAGCACACTGTGCCTCCATTAGTGCACCATGGCCAAGCCCCCACATGTAATGCTTCTGTTGGCTGCCACACTGCCGCGCCTCTCGACCCCACTTCTCTCCTAAGCTGTCACATAATGTTTCTTGTGCATGGACTCAAGTAAACATTAAAATGGGAAGTAGAAATGTTTTTACTATCATTACTCTTTTCTCTTTCCAAAAGTCCAAGATTTCCATTGTTGTAGTTTGCTTTCTCCCGCTAATAGTTTTTTTCCCCAATTTTCTTGAGCCAAATTTCCTGTCCCAGACCAAAGTCCTAATAATTTAACTTGTGTGTTTGATATCTGAATCTGTCCTATTCTAGAGAGTAACCCTCCTCCTACCTGTAACCCAACACTTTTATTATCATTTAAACTCACTTCTGTAACCAATGTGTATCTTTCTACATTATTCAAAGCCAGAAGCCCTGATTTCCCATCATGTACTAATAAACAGACATTATCTTCATAGGCCACTATTGTTTGTGCTGTTATTGTGGGTGATGGTGTAATCCTAAATATGGATTTAGAAACATAGAAACATAGAATTTTATGGCAGATAAGGACCACTTGGCCCACCTAGTCTGCCCATTTTCCTACCTAACAGATAAGCTGCGGATCCTAGTTAACCAACAGCTTACTTCCTCCTACCCCCCACTAGGACTGCCTTATGCCTGTCCCATGCATTCTTGAAGTCCCCCACTGTTCTTGACTCCACGACCTCCTCAGGGAGGCTGTTCCATGCATCCACAACCCTCTCAGTGAAAAATACTTCCTCACATTACCTCTGAGCCATCCCCTCTATCTTCAAATTGTGCCCCTTGTTCTTGCACATCTCTTTTTCTGGAAGATGCTACCCTCTTGGACTTTGTTAATTCCCTTGAGGTACTTGAAAGTTTCTATCATGTTCCCTCTCCCTTCTTTCCTCAAGGGTATACATATTAAGCTCCTTTAGTCTTTCTTCATATGTCTTCTGGTGCAGACCCTGCACCATTTTGGTTGCCCTCTTCTGGACAGCCTCCACTCTGTCTATGTCTTTGCGGAGATGGGGTCTCCAGAACTGAACACAGTACTCCAGATGGGGTCTCACCAACTGTCTGTACAGAGGGATAACAACTTCCTGTTTTCTACTATTGATGCCTCTTCCTATGCATCCCAGTATCCCCCCAGCCTTCCTTACTGCCTTCTCACATTGCTTGCCCACCTTTAGGTCATCTGATATAATTACCCCCAGGTCCCTTTCTATTTTTTTATGGATTTACTGTATTCCACAGAATTTTCCTTATCACTGGGTCTTATATAAATGTATATAACAAAGGGCTCATGCAGCATCCCTGCCTTACCCCTTGTTTAAGCTCAATCTTATTCATAATCATTCCGTTTACAGAGGGCATTACTTCTGCATTAGTATAAAGGAGCTTAATCCAGGAAACAGGGTTTGTGGGATCCCATACTTATGTAAGACTTGAAATAAAAATGTGTGTGAAACATTATCAAAAGGTTTTGTCTGATCTAGTGCCAACAAATATCTTTTTTTTGGGGGATTTCCATATTCACACAAATCCCTTATTAATCTTAAATGCTGCTGTATATTTATATTCAGGATCGAACAACTTTGTGCAGGATGAATAAGTTCACAGGCTGCTTTTTGTAATCTTGTACTGTACATATTATGGAAGCTAGGATTTTATAATCCGTATTTAAAAGGCTGATTGGTTTCCAATTGCCCAAATCAAATTTGTCACCATTTTTGTACAGAAATATTAAAATAACATCTGTATGCCAGCCCGCTTGCACAGGGGCAAGGTGCCAACCTGTGGCGCCAGTGACCCAGGTTTGATAACGGACCCGGGTTGCTGGAGGGCCGGCCAGGGGAGAAGGATTGAGCATCCCACGACTGCTCTCCTTCTCCAGGGGGGAGGGTGGGGAGTGTGTTTGGTGCACTAGGGACACCTGGTGGAGGCCGGGTGCACCACAGCACCAGCACCAGTGTTGGGGGTGGGGCAAACACTGGCCATCATTGCACATCCCCACCCGTATACGGAGAAAATCTCCGCAGTTGGTCAGCCTCTGTGAAGCCAGCCTCCGGTGCTTCTTGGCTGGCTCCCCAAGTCAGTTACTGGTTTCGCGGCACCTGGACCAGTGCCACGACCCCACCCCCTGGGGAGCAAGCCTGGGGTTTCAGGGGCAGAGCACGGCCAGAGGTGGACGGTGGGAGGCGCTCAAACTGTGGGGGCAAAAAGATTAAAAAATAATAATAATAGCATTTGCAAAATTATGTAAAAATATCTATCCAGTAATATATTATTGTACACATTAGTTAGAATTTCCCCAAGTTCTTCTTGGAAGATTTTATAAAAGTCATGTGTGAGGCCGTCTTCACCCAGAGACACTCCTAACTTTAGTTTTATTATTGTTCCCCTAACATCTTCTAATGTAATAGGTCTTTTTATTTCTGTTCCTACATCTGTATTTAAGGAAAGGGTTGGGAAAGAAATAATTTCATCCCACAACTTCTCTGACTTGAATTATGTACCTATAGTATGTGCTACTGATTCAGATATGACTTCCAGCATTTCTACGTCTGAAATTTTAAGATTGTTTTGATCATCATATAAACCATCCATTATTTTTTTCTCAATTTTATCTCTGCAGGTTGAAAAAGGATCTGAGAAAGGTTGTTTAGTAGTTCCATGTTTGAATTCATCATTCAATGAAACTGCCCTATCATACTGATATTTAATCATTTGCTATTTAATTTTATCAATCTGGGTTTTAATCCTGCTGTCTGAAGCATTCGGTTGAGACAAAAGTTTATAATATTGGTTTCTGCATTCCAAATACAATAAAGAGTCATTATTGTCTTTAGTTTTACCATATTCAATAAAAAAACTTTTATTTCATTCTTTGTGTCTTTCCACCAAGAGAACCAATCATCATACATTACTCCTACTGATTTTCTATGTTGTAAAAGACATAATTTTTCTTTAATATCCTGTTGTTCTAAAATGGAGGAGTTTAATTTCCATCTCCTATTCATGCCTCGAAATTTTGGAGGGATGTTTTGTAAGTGTATGTCCCAATTTAGCAGGCAGTGGTCTGAAAACTCATTATAGTGAAGCATAAATTTATTTGTCTGCAGAGATTTTGATATAAATACATAATCTATTCGCATAGCAAATGCTTCAAACAACATGAAGTCTTGCTGTATTCTGACAATATGCAGCAGTTAGCCCCAGCACTTGAACTGCCCCGGAGAGGAAAGAGTTAACTCTATGCAGAAGCATAGAACGTTGAGCTCGAGCTCAGTTTTCAAACCTCCGCTCTGGCACTTACCAGTGTAACCATCAAATTCTTTACTCAGCCTAACAGTGAAGTCGCTCCGGAGATTTCTCCTCTGCTCGGTTCGATAGAGTTTAAGAAAGTGTTCAGTTTTTTAAACCAATTTGTTATTTTTCGGATTTCCAGCCTCTGTCTATGGTACAGGTAGTGTGGTAGATAGGTGGTGACTTGTTTTTGTTTGTTTTCTGTGGAAAGTGTTTTTCTCTTCGGTTTCTCATCGGTCGGTCCGGTTGAAAACTGACCCTTTTGCTTATATTTGCTTTAATTGTGTTTTTCTGGGATTTAGTATGGTGTTCCGGTCCCTATCGGTTAAAAAAAAAAAACAGACCTTTTCTGTTTTTTTTCTGAAGCCCATAAAACGGTTTGTAACCAATAGGGGATTTATTACCTGGCTTAAAAGCTTTCAAGGGTAATTGTTAGGTTGGCCATGTCTGAGAAACCCAAGGAAAAAATGTATACTGAGTGTGGGGAGGCCTTTGCCAAGGCTGACCCTCTCCTCATTTGTGTTAACTGTCTGGGGTTTGACCACCTCAAAACAGACTGCCAAATTTACAAGAATTTTCCTAAAGCCAGTCTGGAAAAAAGATTGAGTAGGTTGAAGGAAAGGGAGGCTGAGAAGTCCGTAGATCCAGATGGCCAGCCCAGTTCAGTTGCAGCCAAACCTGAGGAGGTGTCTACTGACCTAGGCAATACCTCCTCGGTCAAAAGGAGGTCCAACTCTGAGGGGTCGGTTCCATCAAAAAGGAAAAGAAAGTCAGCCGGTTCTGATCCAGCACCGCATACTCCAACCACTGACAAAATAGCCAAAGTGATTAGTATAGTTCAATTGCTACGCCCGGTTCCGTCCGAACCAGTACAGCCGGTTAGGCAGTTGGTTTGGTCGTATCTGACTCCATCAGATTACGATCCAGATGTTTACTATGATGTGGAGTGGGAGGGAGATGAAGAGTATTCCGAGGATGAAGATGAAGATATTGATTTTGAAGGTCTGGATGTGCCCATTGAACCAGACATCTCCCCAGACAGACCCTCTAATTCCCCCCCCCCCAGGCTTTCTCAGTCCCCTTCCCACTTCTTGTTCTACAAGAAGGTGGCTGAAACCCTTCAGCTCCCAATGGTTGAAGCTGCTGAGGAGGAGGAAGAGCCTGATTTTGTTGAGATGATGGACATTCCAGAGTCCAAAAGATTGTCTATCCCTCTTCACAAGTCCTTGGGGAAACAGCCAAAAAAGATACTGCAAACTCCTAACTCCTTATCTGCTGCAGATAAAAGAATGGACAGGAGGTATATGTTATTAGGCTCAGGTACAGAGTTTTTATATAGTCATTGCAGCCATGTTGGGGTAGTGCAGGCTGCAGCCTGTGACAGGGCTAATATTCGTTTGACTTCACCCCCCCCACACACACACAAAGACTTCAGGAAGGTCGATGCCATGGCTAAAAAACAGTATTTGGCATTGTCTTTGGGACTCAGGCAGGCTAACTATATGGTCTACACAGCCAGGTACCAGAAGTCCAGGTGGGATACGGTTCTGGAACTGGCTAAACAGGCCTACTCCCAGCTAGCCATAGAGCTGGAGAAGGTGGCTGCTGATGGAATTGAGGCATCCAAAGTACAATTCCATGCTGTTGTGGACTCCAGTTATGTGACATCAAGAGTCATGGCTACATCTGTGTCTCTCAGGAGACATGCTTGGCTCAGATGTACTAGCCTTTCGCAGGATCCCAGGCTAAGGCTATGGATTTCCTTGTAGTGGATAACTCTCTGTTTGGGGAGTAGACAGAGGCTTAAATGAAGAAAATGGATACATACAGGACCACCTACAGGAGTTCACAGGCCAAAGAGAGGCAAGCCGCTCCTCAGAAACAGCAGTCTAGGGGCAGGGGCAGGCCTTTCCACAGGCCTTTCTATCAAGCTCAGGCTTCCTCTTCCTTCCCACAGAGGGGGTTCTTTCGAGGGAGAGGCAGGAGGTGGATGAGCAGGGCTGCATCCTCTTCCCAGTCCAAGGCTCCTGCCAAACAGACACCCTGATCTGTCAGCCTGGGTCGAATCTCCCATTCCAGTAGGAGGCAGGCAGACTGGATTACTACTTCCAGGCCTGGAAGTCTGTTACCTCACACGAGTGGGTCCTGGAAGTAGCAATCCAGGGACTGGCCCTCAGTTTCAAAAGGTTTCCAAAAATGAGGGTCAGGTCTTTTCCACCTGCATCCATCTCAGAAACCCTTGCTTTAGAGGCAGAGGTGTCTTCTCTACTGGCTCTCAGAGCTGTAGAGAAAGTTCCTACTCAGCACAGGGGCAAAGGTCTGTACTCCAGGTACTTTCTTATCCCAAAAAAAACAGGGGAATGGTGACCCATCCTAGACTTCAGGTATTTACACACACACATCACAAAACCAAAATTCAAAATGGTGACTCTGGGAATAATGCTTCACTCTCTAAGGCCAGGGGATTGGCTAGCATCGCTGGACCTCAAGGATGCCTACTTCCATATTCCTATCAGGTGCTTCCACAGAAAGTACCTCAGGTTCGAGTTGCCTTCAGGCCATTATCAGTTCAGATCCATGCCCTTCGTCCTAACATCAGCTCCAAGGGTGTTTACAAAGTGCCTTGCAGTAGTAGTTGCCATTCTCAGAAGGCAGGGTATCTCCATCTTCCCATATCTGGATGACTAGTTAATTGTAGGTTAGTTCACTGACCAGGTCAAGTCAGCTCTACAAATCACTCAAGATTTGCTCAGTTCTCTGGGGTTTCTCCTCAATCTTCCAAGACAGTTCTTGAACCAGTGCAACTTCTTACTTTCATAGGAATAGAGTTGGATACTAACCAAGCAAAGGCCTTCCTCCCAAAGGTGAGGGTAAAGGCCCTTACAGATCTCACTTCCTCTTTTCGACCTCTGGTCTGTCGCCCAGCAAGGCAGTCTCTTCAACTCCTGGGCCACATGGCAGCTTCCACTGCAGTGGTACAAGGAGCCAGGTTTCAGATGAGGGACATTCAGTACCACTTAAGATCCTTTTGGTCTCAGAAAAAAAGGCTCTCTCACCAAATTGGTTCCAGTGACTCAGACTCTGGTCCAAGCTCTCCAGTGGTGGCTGGACCAGGACAATCTCAGACAAGGTGTCCCATTCCTCTCTCAAGTCCCCTCTGTAGTCCTAACCACAGATGCTTCTCTCCTAGGCTGGGGAGCCCTCACGGCTCAGGGGTTTTGGTCTCCACAAGAGTCTGTCCTTCATATCAATTTACTGAAACTCAGAGCAGTCTTCCTGGCCCTTCAGTCCATCTCGTACTCAGTCAGAGGCAAGGTGGTACATGTCAGGACAGACAACACCACCACCACAATGTGGTACATCAACAAGCAGGGAGGCACTCAGTCCACAGCCTTGTGCACAGAGGCAATGAAACTGTGGTCTCTAGCCTATTCCCTTCAGACTTCCCTGACAGCAATTCATCTCTCAGAAAAGGACAATGTACTGGCAAATGCTGTGAGCAGAATCTCCCAGGGACATCACAAATGGTCCCTGGATCCTCCCATCCTACAGGCCATCTTCAACAGATGGGGCACTCCAGAGATAGATCTTTTTGCAGCCCCAGACAATCACCAACTTCCTCTGTTTTGCTGCAGACCTCCAGTCCTGGGGACTGGTCCTCTGGATGCTCGCATTCTGGATTAGAAGGACAGGTTTCTCTATGCCTTCCCTCCCTTCCCTCTGTTGTTCAGAGTTCTGATTAAAATCAGATCTCAACCTTGTACAGTGATACTGGTGGCTCCAGATTGGGCCAGACAGCCTTGGTATACTCTGCTGCTGTCTCTGGCAGTGTCACTTCCCCTGCCTTTTCCCAAGAGACACAATCTCCTAACCTGCTCTCAGGGGAGGATCTGGTACCCCAATCTCCAGTCTCTTAACCTCAAGGCCTGGCTCTTGAAGAGTTAGAATATGCAGGCCTGCATCTTTCTCAGGGAGTTCTGGACATTCTAAAGGTTTCCAGAAAACCTTCCACTAGACAAACTTATGATTCCAAATGGAAAAGATTCAGCATTTGGTGCTCTCAGAAGGGCATTCTGCCTGATTCTGCAGACATTGATACAGGCTTAGATTATCTGGTTCACCTTAATGGTCTAGGACTTAGACCTGCAACAATGAAGGTTCACCTAGCAGCTGTGTCTGCATTCCTTTCGGCAGGGAAGGGCTCTTCCCTGGCATCTCATCCTGTTTTCAGTAAATTCTTCAAAGGTCTGGTTCATATTAACCCTCCCTTTAGAGACCCTACTCTGGCTTGGGATCATAATGTCTGCATTGCTCAGCTTATGCAGCCACCCTTTGAACCTTTGGCTTCGTCTGAGCTTAAGTACTTGACCTGGAAAACTGTTTTCCTGGTAGCTATTACTTCTGCCAGTCGGATTAGTGAATTACAGGCCCTGTCAGTTGAACCTGACTTCATCTCCTTCCATAGGGATAAGGTGGTCCTCAGAACCAATAGGAGGTTCTTACCCAAAGTGGTGTCAGATTTTCATCTGAATCAGTCTATGTCTCTACCTGTGTTTTTCACTGATCACTCTTCTTCAGAGGAAAGAAAGTTACACAGTTTGGCTGTTAAAAGGGCTCTTAGCTACTATATAGAGCATACTAAGGCACACAGACATGACTGTCTTCAATTGTTTCTTACTTATGGTGAAGTGGGGAAAGGTAAGCCTGCTACTAAAAGGACTATTGTTAAGTGGATTGTCTCTTGCATACAATCCTGCTATGACACATTGGGCAAAAGACCCCCTCCAGGCCTGAGGGCTCACTCAACTAAGGGTATAGCTGCTTCTCTGGCTGCGGCCAGAGATATACCCTTGCTAGAAATCTGTAAGGCAGCCACCTGGAAAACAGTCCATACATTCACCAAGCATTACTCTCTGGACATCCAGGATAGGAGTGATGCTAGGTTTAGCACCGCAGTACTGCAGAGCCTGTTCCCAAAGTAGGTTCTGCATTCCCTCCTCTTGGGGAAACTGCTTGGTAGGCTGCATATTGTCAGAATACAGCAAGACTTCATGTTGTTTGAAGAAAAAATTACTCACCATAGAAATGCTGTTTCTTCTAATGGAGTCTTGCTGTATTCTGACTTCCCTCCCTGCCTCCCCTCTCAGAACCTAGTTTTTGGGAAGTGGGCTGGCAGGTACAGTGTTGCACCTCAGGGGCGTACCTTGTACCCTCCCTCTTAAGGGTGGGGTAGTTGTTTTATTGTTGCTGTTGTTTAATATATATTTATATATATATATATATATATATATATATATATGGCCACTACTTTTTTTCTTGGGTTCTCGACTTGAGTCTTTCTGGAGCCAGATTGTTGCCCTTTGGCTATATAGTAAACAATTTCCATAGTTTAGTACTTAGTTAGTTTGCTCATAAGAATCTGATGGTTACACTGGTAAGTACCAGAGACAGAGGTTTGAAAACCCAGCTCGAGCTCAATGTTCTATGTTTCTGCATAGAATTAAAGGAGAAGTCCACCCAAAACTTTAAAAAATATATGTTGTGCAGAGTGATTTAATTTGTATGGGAAGTTCTAGTGTCTCCTTCCCTCTGACTGGTATTAGGAGTTTTTCCTAAATTAGCCTGCTAGCTTTAGGGTAGTTTTACGACCCCTGGAGAGCTCCAGATGAAACAGCTTAACTGTAGTCCTTTGTCCTACAATGCACCTTGTTTCATGTGATGGTGATGTGGCAGAGACCATAAATACAGCAGAAAGCATTGCTTTACAAGTAGTTCACAACAGTAGAGATGGCTACGTTTTAAATCTGTAGAATTCAGCTTGGTGACCACCCTCATCGTAAAGGGCTTACTGTCCTGAAAAACTTTGCTGATGGTAATCTTTGTGCAGCTTGTAAAGCTTCCAAGATATTTAATTTGTTTGGCATGTGTGTGCTGAATGTTGGGTCTCTCTTACATCACTGTCACATGAGACAAGATGCACTGTGGGAACAAGAAATACAATTAAGCTGTCAGGGATGAAGAGCCCCAGGGGTCATAAAACTACCCTAAAGCTAGCAGGCTAATTTAGGAAAAACTCCTAATACCAGTCAGAGGGAAGAAAACACTAGAACCTCACATACAAACGAAAACACTGCAGAACATATATTTTTTCAAGTTTTGGGTGGACTTCTCCTTTAACTCTTTCCTCTCTGGGGCAGTTAAAGTGCTGGGGCTAACTGTTGCATATTGTCAGAATACAACAAGACTCCATTAGAAGAAACAACATTACATCATTTTTCCTATAGGTGGCGCCCGGGTTTTTAGAAAAAATTCTGTATGCATCCTGTAACCCTGCTGTTGCAACAATGTTTCTTAAAGCATGGGAATTGCAATATATTTTCTTTTGTATGTTATCTTTTATTCTAATGTCCAAGCTGCAATTCATATTCCCTCCCCAAATTACATTTCTGACTGTAAAAAGATATGGTCTTATTTAATCAAAAAATCTATCCTAGCACTCTTACTCTGAGGTGCATATGTATTTATGAGTCTTATTTGAAAACCTTTAAGTGAACAATCTATTAGTAAAACTCTTCCAGGTAAAATGTCCACCAGTCTTTGGACTTGCACCTGTGTATGTTTAAAAAGGATTCCCAAACTGTCTGCTATATCTGGGCCGAAAGACCAAAAGGACGACCTCCATGGCCAGTTTTTCTTTGCTTGGACCACATCCTGTAAGGAAGAAAACCTGGTTTCCTGCAGAAAAAGTATATCCATTTTCAGAGTGTTACAGAAAGTTAATAGAGACAGCCTCTTTTTATAGTTTTTAATGCTACAGGCATTTAAGGAAGCTAGCTGTAGTGTTGCCATGCATGTGTTTTATGAGCCCTCTAACTTATTCTTTCCTTCTTTCTTTCTTTTCCTCCCTTTCTTTTTTTGCTTCCCTTATTTCAACTGGGGTGTCCTCATCAAGTTCCACCTCAGATGTAACCCCAGAGCGAGTGGAAATATTTGACTATGACCCCCCCACCTCCTGTAATACCTGAAAGGGATTAGGTGAACAAATTTGGCTTGAAATATTTGTTTGTTTACTGGCAGACCTAGTAATCCTTTTGAAAGAGGGAATTTGAAAATCAGAAATGGGGAGTGGCATTGTTGTCTTCTGTTGTGCTTCTTTCAAGGTACTTGGCATCTCCCCTTGCCCCCCCTGTATAAAAGGTTGGGGTACTGTTGTATTTGAGGTGTTAGGATGTCACTGTATTTGATATTCTGGGATGGGGTTTGTTTCTGGGGTGAGGTTTGTTTCTGGGGTAGTATTTGCTTCCTGATGCTGTTCCTCCCTTTCTGCCTTAGGCCTTGTAGGCCTGCATCTTTCTTGGGCCTTGTTGATCAAATCTTCCTGGTTAGGACCCCGCTGCCTATTTTTCCCTGCCCAGGGACACTGATGATATGCATGACCCTGTTCATCATATAAATTGCATCTGAATATGTTCCTACAAACAGAGCTAATGTGGTCATAATCCTCACATAAAGCACACTTCACTCTATCACATGTACTGCTTAGGTGCCTCCTACTCCCACATTTATAGCATGCCTTTGGCTGCCCCGGGCAAAAACATACTCCCCTGTCTTTTCCGAAAAAGAAACTATTGGGGATGTGGAGAACTTTGTTGCCAACCATATTTAATTTGACTTTAAATCTCCAACTTCCAGTCCACATGCCTTTGGAATTAATGATAGCCTCAGGAGGGCCTAAGACATTACATTTTTTCTCAAGCCAGAATTGAATGTCTCCTATATTTACCCCCTCATTTCTAAACATCACATTTACTGTCTTAAACAAAGGTTTAGTCAGGGGAATTGCCCAGAAGGGGAACCATAAGGGTGTGGTTTTCAGCGTTTCATACTTTCTCCAGAAATTGTCCAGACTCACAAAAGTTTTGAAACTTATATCGAAGGTATCTCCTCTTTTATGTTTATTAATGCATAGATTTCTGATGCAACAAAATTCATAGAGTCCTTCAATAATTTTCTAGCCATGTAAGTTCTATCGGGGTGTACCCGTAGGCCTCCTCAATACCTTAAATGTACAGCATTACACCTTGGTGCTTGCTCCACTCTATTATTCCTAAAAAGATCAGAAAAAGTTGGTCTTGTCCTTTGCTTCTCTTGATTTGGTGAAGGGGGGCCCTCAAAATTCCTATTAGGCTCTTCATTATCCATGCCTTCATTTTGTGCATGTTCAGTGGGGAGCAGGAGTTTCAAAATTATTATTCTGATTAGTATCCATTAGATTTTCTGTACTTTGCCCCCATTCTTCGATAGCAATTATTTCTAGAGCAGGAGATGCACCCGGCTCACCTTGTGAAAAGTCTGCCCATTCAGGGTCTGGAATCCATTTTCCGTCTGCTTGTTGCACCCATCCAGCTTGCCTCAGGGAATTTTCCTTGGACCAATCCTCAGAAGAAAAAGGAGTGTCTTGCTGTGGTAAGCCAAACGACTTCTGCGTTCTTTCAGCAATGCTGTCTCCCTTGTCAAATTGCTCCAGCTGAGTATCAGACCGTGTTTGACAGGCCTCTGAGTCATTGCTGCTTCATTTGCGGGAAAATTCTCTCACTCTGCAGCCAACTCATTTTTCTTGTCCCAATCAGCACCTTGTGCCTTTTTCTCCCTTTTTCCAGTATTTTTTTACATATGTTGAAGGCTCTGCTACCTGTCTTCTGACAGGTAAAACACTAGCAGATGTTTTAACTACCTCATTTGTTAAATCCTGTAAATCTTCATCCCCTTGCAATAATACAGCTAAGGTTGGGGACAGAGCCTCTGGCTGTTTTAGCAAATCGACCTCCTCACTTGCCAGTCTGACACAGACTGCCATCTCAGACAGTGGAACAGGAGTTCCCCCCTACTATCCAAGTAGGGAAATCTCCCCGGTATCATGGCCAAATCTCCCCCATTCACTAAAAATGCCACCAACAGCTTAAAAAATCTGGTTCAATTTCAGTTGGCATTCGTCTGTATCCCCCTCCCCCTGGGACGAGGCTGAAAATAGGCATAAAATTGTCTAATCCTCCTTCCCAGTCAAGAAAAACTAATATAAAATTGGTATATAAGAATATTGTCTATTTTTGCTTCAAAATGTACTTTAAATTTGTTGTATTTAATATTGCACTTTTGATTGCAACATGCGCTGTCTTCTATCTGTTGTAACCCTTATCCCCAGGTGTGACTGAAAATGGATCATATTGATCCAGTCAACTGTCCTGGTAAAATAGAAATACAGTACAACCTTGATTATCCAAACTCACTGGAGGATGTAAGATTAGTTTGCATAATCGAGGGGTTTGTAAAATCGTGGGACCCCCACACCATGTTCCCGTTGGCTCGGGGAACATAGTACAAGTTCAGATAATCCAGAGGTTCTTATAATGGGGGGGTCAGATAAGCAAGGTTATACTGTACACAAAAAACTTAAGGAGGTTGGGCAAGGGGGGGGGATTGACATAATGTGTGGTGTCTGCTCCTGGCACAGAGCTAGGAGTAAGCAAAATACTACGTTTTTTTGTAAAGGCAGGGGAGGGAGGACGACCAAAAAAGCAAGCCTGGCAGGCCCACAATGTTACTGATGTCCTTTTCCTTGAATTATGAAGTGTGGAGGTGAGGGCAATAACTTGAAATTTATATTTGAGCTTCAGAAGAGAATGCCAGGGGATGGGGGATAAATTAAGAAGACATATTGGCTCCTGGCATAGTGCCAGAAGCAGGCAGGCAATTTGTTTTCTAAATGTATTTGTCGGGGGGGTGGATTGTTTAAAAGTACACTAAGGTTTTGAAGAAGACACAAAGGGACCTATAGCCCCTTTTTTGTAAGACCTTGCAAGCTGTAAACCTGTTTAAATTACAGTGAGCACTGCCTTGGTCAAAGTTTCGCATTTGCAAGGTCAAGCATTGAGAGATTCTTATAACACTAATATCAACAGGATGTTGACCTGACTGCAAGCTGTTTTAAAAAATCAGTTAAAAAGTTCCTAGATCTAACACTTCCAATGTTGTCCCTTCCTAAGGATAACTCCTTTGTAAGGATTAACTTTATTAGTGTTAGAGCTATCAACTTACTATTTTAATTATTTATTTATTTATTTATTTTGTTTATTGAATTTTGATGACCGGGTTGGCCCACTGGGCCCTGAAGGTCCCTATTTTAATCACAAAGTTGGAGATTTTCTCTGTTGATTCAATTTCCAGGTGTTGATACAATTTGATCCATGATGGTGTAAATTAACATATACTTTTAACAATAGTGTTATTGTTACAAGAATATTGATGTATATTGATGAATGAAATTGTATAGTAGAACTTCTCATTATGAGGGGAGGAAAAGGGAGCCAGAATTGGATGCTGTAACCAGTTGCAGGTCCAGGAGGGTGTGACATGATCCCTGAGAATGTCTTCGGAGAGGAGGAAGAGGAGTGAATGGTGTGAGGAAGGCTGTTTTAGAAGCAAATGAGGTGGTAGAAGGCAGATTGTCAACCAGAGTTTTTGCAGTGCGTGACATGGCAGGAAGAGATGCAAGATGAATTAGGAAAGTGAGAAGAGGGAAGGGAGGTGCCAGAAGAGATACCAGGAAAGAGGAATGCAAGTGCACCAACATGTAGCAAAAAGGAGTTACAATTAGAGGCATTCATTCTCAAGTGAGGGTAGAGAAAACATGGCAGAGAAAACAGTGGTGGGTGCATGAGGGCACATCATAGTGGAACACAAGCAGAAAGTAATACATCTTGGAGTGTCATGTGCAGGCTTGAGGAGAGCTTTCATTGCAGGCATTGATTTGGGAGGACAAATCATGAATCTGAGTCAATCAAACGCTGCAGTACTTAAACTAAGAGAGGCTATCAAGAGTTATGAAAATCAAGGTAGAAGATAATCTGACAAGCCTCTGCATTGGTGCCTGTGACATGGCCTTAAGAGAGTAATCATTTACACAGCACCAGTATTTAACAGTGTTAGAACCCTACTGAAACATACTGCTGGATCACTCTAAAATTAAAAAGGTGGTACTACTACCCGCCTAAACCAAGCAAATGTAAAAGAAGACACAGAAGCTGTGCACACTGGAGCAAGCAAAAATAATAATAAACTGGAGTCAAACAGGTAAGTCTGCAAAATAAGTAGTTTAATAATCATACAAACAACTAAGAGCACAGAGCTAAGAGATACTTCAGCATTTCACCTCTATCACATGAGGCTTTGTCAGGGGGCAGAGCAACAGGTGTTACTGTCAAGTAAATACCCCAAATGGACTGACAAGCTGAGTGGAGCAAAGGCTCAGAGTAGCCCAATAGTACTATTTTCATTTAGTAAATACCACAAATCAGAAATTATAATGGGGGCATGGAGGAAGTGAGGGAAATCTTAATGGTAGTTTTACAACATGGCAACAGAAAGGAATGTTACCTCATTAACTGTCAAACATAATGGAGTGCCATGGAGACTATTGTCCAGTCTCCTCTCTGCAAGACTAACATACGCATGCCAGTGTGGCCCATGATAAAAATAAAATAGCAATACTAAAAATGAATACTAAAGTGAAATGAAAAACACCAACAATAACATATCTAGAGCCAAAACATCCTGGAAAATTAAGGATATGAGAAACACTATCAATGCATGTTGGAAAAATAAGTAGGATCACCAAGAAAATTAAGTGTAGATGCAAAGCTCAATAATACACAAAGATTTAGCAAGATTCTGCCAGCTGACATACAACATGCAAATGGTAGGTTAAAGAAATAGACAAAAATTAATAATTATGTATCAACAATGCACTTTCAATATTATTACAAATATACCTATAACTAACTATAATTATGAGGAATGAAATTAGTCTATTGCAATTTTATGTCTACGTACTGACAATGTTTCAAAAAATATTTACAAAAACAGAATCAGGCCAATAAAGTCATTCGGATGAACAGGTCACAAAGCATTTGTAGAGAAAATCCATTTTGATTCCTTCTGTAGTAATACTTTCACTTGATCCTCACTTCTAGGGTTTTAGGGTTCAGCGTAACATGATCAAGTCCAGCAAAGAACATTTTGTAAGGGATACTGCCATGACACTTCTGGAAGCTGGAACCAAAAGAATTGTCAGGGATGCTCTAACCATAGAACAAACATGCTCCTGAACTTGTTCTTTCATGGGGCAGATTGTCCTCCCCATATAAAGCAGGGGACAAGAACAGTGAATATTCAACACCACAAAAGATGTGGTGCATCTAATGATATGATCGGTGCCGACACAGAGTTTGCAAGAGGGTGTATAAATGAAGAATCCTTCACACAATATTGGTAGATGTTGCAATTATCACAGGGGTGGCAGCCAGTAGATGAAACACCTAACCATGAAAGGTGTTGCCAGAGGTTAGTTTCTTGATAGAGTCTATAGTTAACCATATCTCTGAGATTTCAGGTACGTCTGTAAACCACCTTGGAATTTTTGTTATTGTCCTTGCACATTATGGTCACATCTTAGTACATCCCAATGCTCTGGCATGATACCTGCAATGTGTGGAGCTAGGTGGTTGTACTCTGTTAAGAAGCATACCTCATTGTTATTAATAATAGCATTGTTGTGATCTTTAGGTAAAGGAGCTGTGACCTTGGAATCTTTCTGGCTCTGCCCTACGCAGTCTTTAAAAGGTCTTCATGGAACCCCTTTCTAAGACTCTCTCAGTGAGCTTTTGTGCTTGAACATATAGTCACATAGCTCAGAGCAATTTCAACAGATTCTGATATACCTACCATAGGAATGGCATCTGTCAAGTGTGAGGGTGTTCATGCTGTTGGATCTTCTGAACCAGTAAATCTTAACATGAACGGCTATGGTTGTTGGACTTCTGTCTAAAAGGACCTGCTGTGACATGGATCAGGCAGAGCCTGCACTTCGGGTCTGAGGACTAATGGGAGATGGTCGGTTGGTGAACGATTCCTTTGTAAACTGACTAGGGGCCTGGTGATTATTCTGGAGGTCAGGCCCAGAGTTTTGGCAAGTATTCTTGGAGTGGTTGACTCTCAGGGACTTCCTCACTCCATTTACTGGGTCACCAAAGTTATAAATATTCTGGTTCTGCTTACAGAGCCAAGAGTTTAACTTCATTCTACCCCCCCCACCTCCTGGATTTGGACTGTCAGTGAGTACTGTAGTTTCTCTGCGGGTGGTAGTTGGAGGACTACTCACAGGAGTCTGGTTCAAGTAAATTAATAAAACAGCAGTGAGAGAGCTGCTTTTTGATTTTGACTTTAACAGCAAAGACAGTTGCGAGAGAACTGTCTACTCAAGTCAAAAAAATGCATTATTTTCCTCCAAACAGTGGTGGGAGCATTGTTTAGGGGTCCCATAGCAACTCCTTACCTCCCACTACTCTGACTTTGCAGACTAATTTTCTCCTGATATAGCACCAAGATTTTAGTTCGAGGATTCTCCTTAATTTATTTTATTTGAAGTAAATAAGTACATAATTGTGGGTTTTGGGTGGTAGTGGGTGGAATATGGGTTTTAGATAGAGTGTGTTTGGCTGATAGTGTTGGAGTAGGGAACTTTGCACTGTATTTACTGTATGAATGAAGTATGAGTCAGTAGTTAGGATAGTATTACTCATTTGCTTTGATTGTTGTTAATCACTTAGTTGATATTGTTATTTTGGGATTTGACTTTAGTTTAGTTATCTCAGTTATTTAGATGTGTGTAGGAGCCTAGGGCTCTTCCTAACAAGCTACCAGGTAGCACTGCTGTGTGACCTTCACCAGTTCTGTGACTCCCCGTTGCTGCTATAATGCATTGCGGGAAGGTGGGTACTCCTAGGGGGCAAAGGGGTCAGTGGTGGGGTGCCTGGGGCTTAATGAAACTGAGGACAATCAGGGTGGTATGGAGCAGGAGGCACCCTAGGAAAAAATGGAGCCTTGAGAGAGGCCCGACATGTTTGATCTCCATTCCTAGGGTTCCCACTGGACAACATGGGCAGGCAGCTAGAGGGCCTACATCCTTCACTGATCCCCTCCAGGTGGTGATGCACAATGTCAGATCGATGAAGAAGAAGATTGAGATCATGACATACTTGGTCTTCTTGGTCAACCTGGCGTGCATCATGGAGACTTGTTTGGGAGATGATATGGGCCAATTTTAAAAGCATGGGTCCAGGCTGGGTACTCTGTGGTACACTACTCGAAGAGGGATCACAGAGGCAGGGGTGTAGCCATCTGTTTTAGATCCAACCTGAACTTCTCTGTACATTGAGTGGGTTCTATCTCATCTGAAAGTGTGGCAATGCGTGGGGTCCAAGTGCAGGTTGCAGAATTCTCCTGGTTTACCGCCTCTGGGGTTGGGTAGAGAATTTCTGCAGGATGTTGCTGACTTCATCACCGACAGGGTGTTGGGGTCACCAGATGGCTTATTCTTGGTGACTTCAAAGCCTGGATCGACAATGAATCCTCACAGCTTGGATCTAACCTCCTCCAGCTGATGACATCTGTGGGCCTAGCAGAGGTAGTTGCCTCTGTGACCCATCACCATGGCCACACCTTGGACTTGGTATTCTCACTGGGTCTTGAGGTCACTGACCTTGCAATTGATTGGGTTGCTTGGTCCAATCACTGAACAGTGAGGTTCTTGTTTGGATCTCCCCCCGATGGTCCTTACCCTGTAGAGATGATCAGCTAGCTCCCATTGAGGAGATTGTCCACAGAGGGACTAATGGCAGTAGTTGATTTTTCAGGTGTTGGTATTATTAGTGTGGTTGGCTTGGGGGAGTCGGTCACAGCCTATAATAGGACTGTTTCTGAGGTGCTCAATGCCATCACACTGGTCTGTATATGGCCCAGGTCTTCTCACCTGAGACACACGTGGTTTGATGGGGCTCTCAAGGTGATGAAGACCAGAGTTCAGAGATTGGAGCATTGCTGGTGTAGGACCCGCTTAATAGACTGGCCCTGAGAAATCACTACAGTGACTATCAGAGGAAAATCGACCATAAGAAGACAGAGTTGCTGTCCAGGGAGATTGTGGCAGGGAGGAACAGACCTGCTCAGCTCTTTTGAACTTTGGACAGTCTTCTCCACTGAGTCTGTCTATAGCCAAAAAAAAGCTTTTTCAGTAATACTTTGTGAAGAGTTTGCTCTGTTCTTCTCTGACAGGGTATTCTCAGTTAGGGCCAGGACCTCGCCAGTGGGTCTGGACCATGCCCCCCTAAGGAAGGCTTGTCACTGAAGCACAGGGGTTAATGTTTGTCAGCTGTGACCAAGAGATGATTGCTTAGCATTTTATGACACAATCGACATCTGTGAGCTGCTATATGATTAAATGAATAAGCAGTTAAAACAGGCATCTGTCGTGGTGAATGCTTGCTGTGGATTTTGAGTAGTATCTGCACTTGTTTGGGGTCCAGGTGGAGCAGGGGTACTCCCATTGTCTGGGTAGTGTTTCCGCCAGTGGAGGTGGCTGAGGTCTCCAAGGGGATTTCAAAGCTGCAGCCTACTTACTATGGATTGGATCCTGGCCTAATGCATCTCCTAGCGGGATGCGTTGAGGTCATCGGTCCAGTGTTCGCCAGGATAGTCAGGTGTTTGCTTCTGGAGGGGGCTTCCCCGATGCCTTGAAGGAGATGCTGGTGAAGCCCCTTCCAAACAAAACATCTCTTGACCCCGACGTCCTGGTGAATTATAAATCAATCTCCAACCTTCCATTTCTTGAGAAGGTTGTTGAGAAGATAGTGGCTGTGCAGTTTGAGGAACACCTGGAAACTTGTGACATCTATGAGCCATTCCAGTCCTTGTTCAGAGCATGGCACAGCACAGAGACAGCACTAGTTCTGGTGCATAATGACCTCCTCATGGTGAGAAACTGAGGAGAACGATCAAGTCTCATTCTCCTCGATCTGTTATTTGCATTTGATACTGTGGACCACATCATGTTGCTGGGTCACCTTAGAGATTAGTGTGGACTCACCATTGTTGCCATCAACTGGTTTGAGTCCTTTCTTGCTAGAGGCAAGGCAGTGATGGGGAACTTCTCCTCTTTGTCCTTGACCTGTGGAGTTCCTCAGGGCTCAGTCCCATCACCAGTACTGTTCTCGGCATTCATGCTTTCATTGGGGGATCATCAGACAGTACAGCTTGTGTTTTCACTGCTATGCAGATGATAGCCAGCTGCACATGTCTTTGCACCAGGGACAAGTGGTGCTGTTGAAGTGCTGAATAAATGCCTCACTGAGATCCAAGATTGGATGAACTCTAAATGGCTGAGACTTAACCCGAACATGACGGAGGTTCTATTGATTGAGCCGGGTCACAGGTATGATGGGGATGCTTCTGGAACGACAACAGGGGTGGTCCTGGGGTTGGTACCTTGATGGCCCCTCTAGGGTGAGAAATCTGGGTGTGGTCCTCATGATAGGCTGGCATTTGAAACTCAGGTGTCAGCTGTCATCAAAAGTAGCTTTTGCCACCTGGGAACATTGGCAGAATTAAAACCTAATTCTGCCAGAGGATCTGCCATCACTGGTACATACCTTTGTGACATCAAGACTTGACTACTGTCATGCTCTATACCTTGGGATCAGTGGAGAGAACTCTGCTGGCTGCAGCTAGTGCAGAATGCAGTGGTAGGCTCCTGACAGGACTACTAAAGTCCTGTCATGTGACCACGATCCTGCGGGGTCTGCACTGGCTGTCAGTCAAGTGGCAGGTTCTCTTCAAGGTGGGCTTGCTCACTTATAAGGCCCTATAAGGATTGAGCCCTGGTTACCTGTCAGACCTCCGTACCCAGCCATCCCAATTTGCTACCTCCATTCCTCCACCTGTGGCCTCCTAGTGGATCAGAGGAACAGGCTGAAAAGCTTGGGTAATCGTTCATTCCGGGTGGCTGGCCTGGTCCTCTTGAACTCGCTCCCAAGATCCTTAAGGAGACCCTGCAGCGGAAGTGTTTAGAGGGCCTAAAGAATCACCTTTTAATCTTGCTTACCCTGTAGATGTATTTAAGTAGTGCTGATGTTATTTACTTTATATAATTTACTCTGCTGATTATTTATACTGTGATTTTATCGGTTTAAACTGTCTACTTCTTGTACAGCGCCCAGGGCACCTAACTAAATACATTTTACTTACTTACTTACCATCTGTCTCAAGAAAAGAATTCTCTGACATTGGTTTAAGAAAAGTCTTGGTGGTAATGTCACATGTATCTGTGGCTGCTAGACAAAGATCCAGAAAGTCTATCTAGCATGGGTCAGTTCTACATGTAAAACTCAGATCTGCAGTATTGGTACTGATAAAATGAACATATGATGATATGAAAAAGCCAGCAGAGGAAGGCCAATTGGTCTAATGTGTCTGCTTGTTAACAGATACAGAGTTCATGGCTTACGCCAATGACCCTGCCTCCACTTCCAGCATCACCCCTTCCCTTCCTTCTACCCCTACTCAGTCCCAACGGTTCCCTATGTGTTTGTCCCAGGCCCTCTTAAAGGCCCTTACTGTCTATACTATGACTACCTCTTTGTCCAAGGCATTCCATGTGGCCACCACCCTCTCCATAAAGAAATGCTTCCTAACATCCCTCCTAACCCCCTCCCCATCAACTTAAAGCTAAGCCACATTGGTGTTCTGTTGTCACTCATTTTAAATAGACCTTCATTTTCCACTCTGTTAATCCCTTCCAAGTATTTGAAGGTTTCTGTCATGTCACCCTCTCCTCTCCTCCAGGGGTACACCCTTAGTGTTCCCAGCATCTCTTCTTAAGACTTAGTCTGTTGACTCTTGATCATCATGGTTCCTCTCCTTTGGACCCTCTCCAGCATGCTGATGCCTTTCTTATTGTTTGGATGCCAATACCTTACCACATTTTACAAGTATGGTCTTACCATTGACCTGTGCAATGACAAAATGACCTCATTCTGACTGCTATTGAATCCCCCTGGCTATACACCCCTGAATCCTGTTAGCCTTTGTTGTTGCCTTCTTGCATTGTGTGGTGTGTTTTAGGTCTCTAGTAATCATCACCACATATTCTTTTCTTCCTCTAAAGTAGCTACCCGACCTCCCCCACAGGTAATACTCCATCCTAGGATTCCTGGCCCCAATTTATATCACTTTGCATTTTTTTAACACTGAAGCCAAGATGCCAGATTCTCAGACATGTCTCAAGTAGACCAAGGTCATCCTTCATGTCCTGAATCCCTTCCTTTGTCTCCACCCTCCAACAGAGTTTGGTGTTGTCCGCAAACAGGCAGATCTTGCCATTAATGCCTTCCCCAGTGTCACTTAAGAAGACATTGAACAACACTATCTCCAGCACTGATCCCTGCAGGACCTCACTGGTGACCTCCTTGTTGTTGGATAACTCTCCCCCACCACTTCTCTCTAGGTTCTGCCCCTCAGCAAGTTGTCTACCCACCGTACCAGTTTCTCCCCCACTCCTAGATCGTCAGCTTCCTGATCAGCCTCCTGTGTGGTACATAATCAAAGCCTTGCTGAAGTCCAGGTTAATGATGTCCATTGCCTGGCCTCTGTCCACAACCCTTGTTACCCAATCAAAGAATTCAATCAGGTTTGTCTGACATGATCTGCCTGCCACAAACTCATGCTTGCCTCCCATGCTGTAGACCATTCTCTTCAATGTATCTCACAAGCCTTTCCTTAAGTATGGTCTCCAAGAGTTTACTTACTATCAAGGTCAGAATGACCAGTCTATAGTTCCCTAGGTCAGCCCTGGGTCTGCTCTTGTGGAGGGGCACCACATGTGCCATTCTCCAGTCCAGTGACACCATGCCCGACTCCAGGGATCTATTGAAGAATACAGCCAGCAGCCTTGCCAGCTCCTGTGCTAGCTCTTTCAGCACCCTAAATGTATGCCATCTTCAGTGCCAGCAGCCCCTCCCTCACTCTTTCAACCTCTATTACCACTTCAGCTGCCTGTCCCCTCCCTTCTTCTTCCCCCCGTGTGGCACTGACCGTCCTTTTTCCCTTGTAAAGGCAGAGCAGAATTATTCAGTTAATATTTCTACTTTGCTTATTTCTTCATCTACTGCTCCATCGCCCTTGCTTAATCTAACTATTCCATCCTTTCTGTCCCACTTTGTCACTTATGTAGGGATAAGAAGGCTTTCTCCCCCCTCTTTATCCTTTCAGCTATTTGCAGCTCTTTCTGCACCTTAGCATGCTGCACCTCTGTTCTTGCCATTCTAGCCAACCTCAAGTATTCCTCCTCATCTTCTTGCCTTGTAGTTCTCCTGAATCTTCTTTATTCTTCCCACTTTTCCCTCTCCACTCTGGCTACCTCATAGTTAATGCACACAAAACAATTCCCACACAACCCACCACAAAAACAGACAAGAGGCTCAATTGGCATCAATTCAATAGCAATTTATTAAGGCAAAAAAGTGCAAACCTGTAATGGTGCAGAAATACAGACCAGGAAACAGCCAGGCAAGACCCCGTTAACTTCAACAGGTTTTGCCCTAAAGCTTCATCAGGAAGTACCTCATAGTTAAACCAGATGGTAATATGGCCCCTAGTTTCTTCCCTTTAAGCTTAATGCAATAGGATGTAGCTGCTAGAAGCAACTCTCTGATGATGGCCCATGTTTGGTCACCCCCCCAGGTCTCTCAAATGCTAGGTGTGTCCTTAACACCTCTCCCATCCTCTTTAATATTTTTTCTCCTAAAATCCAGCATTTTGTGTCTTGGTACGGATATTATTCTGCTCAAGTCCAAGCTGAACCACTCTGTACTGTGGTCACTGCCACCAAGAGGTTCCCTGATCTCTTACTCCTGTACGTGCTTGTCATTGGTGAGCACTATGTCAAGGATTGCTACCTCCCGGATGGGATTAGTAACACCAATCATGCAGCTATTGTTCTTCCCCATGGCAGATGACAAGTATATCATCACTACTGGGCCTCAGAATTTGATGTTGTTACAGAATGGATTAAAATGGGGGCCGAGGCTGGCTCCCTCCTACCAACCCATAAAAAGGTTGACATGGAAGGGGGCCATCTTCATGGTTAATGCAGTCCCTCTGACCTGTAGATAGAAGTGTTTGTTAAACATGAAATTGTTTTATGTTAGTATGAGCTCTAAGGCTTCTGTAAGAAAATAGACAGACATGTTTGTAAGGCAAGATCCATCATTCATCAGTTCTCTGTCTGCTTTAATGCCATAGACATGCACTATCAATGTATAAAGAGAGTTAACGTTGATAGCAACCCAGCAATACACAGAATCACAAGTTCAGTTTTGTGACCTCAATAAAATGTCCATATTATCTCATACATATGATTGCAGTAACTTCACTCAGAACTGTAGAAAATGCTCAACAGAGACTGACAGATTTTCACTGAGGATCCCAACTACTGAAAGAATTGGTTCTGCTCGGAGGGTTAGTTGAGTCTTTGTGTAACTTGATATATATATATATATATATATATATATATATATCACACACACACACACACACACACACATATATATGCATATACACATATATATATATATATATACATACATTCATATATATATATATACACATACATACATACATATATATATATACACATATATATATATATATGTGTGTGTGTATATATACAGTATATATACATTCATAGCAAAAACTCTGTTTAATGCATCAGTTACGGTTGTTCCACAGTGACAAAAGCAAGGAAATTCGGTGTTAGGGTTGTAAACACTAGCTGCGCATTCCCCCCCCCACCACCACCACCACACACACACACACACAGATACATGCAAGTAGGGGAAGGACCAAGGCAACACAACCAATCACACACATCCAGCAGGAGGTGTATACCTGTGCTACTGTAGGAAGTGGAGAAATCCAACTTTAGATATCACACATTATTTACAAAGCTGTTCTTTGAGTTTAGTTCACATAAAGGTGAACCACGCTGGCAGTAGCGAAAATGGTGTACCTCGCTTCGTTTTCAACATATGGATGGTGAAAGGCTTCATGGGTGCCGCAATGTTAGTCTATGGCAAATTGCTCAATTTTGGAACAGTGAAACTTTGTAATCCTTAAGTATTTTAGCAAAATAGCAGGAAAAAGAATATCTGTGGGACCAGGTCTTGCCACCCTGCAAATTTCAGCCGAAAGGACCCAACCATTTGCTTGCAGGATAATGGCAAAGATGTGAAGTCATTAGGAGCATACTTTCACAAATACTTTTGCAAAGACGAAAGTGTCATAGCACGACACTTTCGCATTTGCAAAAGCGATTTTCAAAAGCATTTCAGGGAATGTGCAAAATCCTGTTTTGGATCTTGCGAACCCTAAAATACCATATGTGTAGTCTGTGTTATGTGTTGGTGGCAGCATGTGGCCCAAGGTGTCCAATTGTCTGTAGTGATATGTGTTTAGCGGTACATGGAATGTCCAGGATGAGAGTTAGCAGTGACGACCCCATACCACAGCCTGATGGGAGCATGGGTGTGTGGTTTCATGGTTTGCATAGTTGTATGTTATTCCTGTTACCTGCTGCTGGTTGTGTGTGATTGGTTGTGTTGCCTTGGTCCTTCCCCTACTTGCATGTATGTGTGTGTCTGGTGGTGGTGGGGGTGGGAGATGAATGCGCAGTTAGGGTTTTTTTTATTCTAGGATTACAAGTACCTTTGTGCCAAGGCTGTTTTACAAAGGTTCCATGTCAGAAATAACAAACAATAAGGAAGCAACAGTGAAATAACAGTAAACAATTCATGTACAACAGTGCTATTGAAAGGGGTCAATTATAGGAAGAGTAAGGTGTAGAGGACGAGGAGAAGTGTAGGTAGTTAACAGAGGCAGCCACAGTAAAATGGTGAACACAGCTAGGATGCATGTGCCCACAAGGAATGGGTAGGGTCAGGCGCCGGGGTGGCAGAGAAACAGGGATGAGAGGAGAGGGAGGATGAAGATGCAGCTGGAGGCATTTGTTGAAAAATAAATGGGAAGGAGTGATAGAAGAGAAAAAGGGGCAGGGTGGGGAAATAAGTGCTATAATGGGGCAAGGAGAGACTAATGAGGTGGTATGAAGACTTGAGATTTGAAGTGGCACCTAAGGAGTTAGGGAGAGGGGACTGGAGTGGCCTGGGGTTAAGCAGTATATAAGTTAGGATTAAAGCTGTGTAGGTCATCAGCTAGGAGAGGCAGTCACAGGAGCTAGAGGCAATGAGTTGGGCCCAGAGCCTGGTTTTGAACAGACCTTGTGTTGAGGCCATGGAGGTGGTGTGGCTGAGACCATTCATCCATAGAGGAGCCCTATAGGCGAAGGGACGTTGGCCCTGTGTAGTTCGACAGCGAGGAACTTGTAGAATCTGTGTTGTTGAGCTCCTGGTGTTCTTTTGGTTGATGTTTTGATGTAACAAGGCAGTAACACCGTGGGGTGTGAGGCCAAGGTTGATTTTTCCCACCTTCGCATATGTGAGATACTTTATACAGTTAGAAAGTTGGAGCCATCCGGATTGCTCATAACGGGCACAGGTGTGGGTGAGGTGGTGGGCACCAGTTGTGAGTCAGCATGCTTTGTTAAGTGCAGTTGTTATACATCAGAGGGCAGATGTCATGGCAAAGCCATTGATAATGAGACCATAATCAATAACTGACACCACAGAGTTCTAGATGGCAATCTTCAGGGCCTCTGGGGTGAGGTGCTGCCTGTTCTTGTAGAGTAATCCAAGGCTTGTGTTGACAGCTTTAGCCATACTGCTAATGTGAACCATATAGTAGAGATTGGGGTCAAGCAGAATACCTAGGTATTTGAATGAGTAAACTTGTTTTAGGACAGTCCCCTGCTTGGTGGAGATGGCAAGGGGGTGTTGCTTGTAACAGTTATGTGAACTGCGGAATAGCAATGACTTGGTTTTCTGTGATTGAGGACTAGTTTATAATTGGAGAACCATGTTTCAATGGCACTGAATCTGAGTTGGAGACTGTGTTGTAGTAGTGAAAGGTCCTTGTGCATAGAAAAGACAACAGCATCATCCGCATACAGGATGATTTATTCCGAGCAGGATTGTGGTAGGGAGTTAAAAAAGAGGCTGAAAAGGAGAGGGCCCAGTATGGACCCCTGAAGGACTCCGGAGCGGACAGGCAAGGCGTCCGAGATAGCATTGGCAAATTTTCCTCTTTGAGAGCAGTTGTCAAGGTAGCTTCTGAACCAGCGGGCTGAGTCAAGTGCGAGGCCAGCTAAGAGTAGTTGGTCATACAGCAGCCGATGATGGACCATGTCAAATGCCTTCGAGAGGTCGATGAAGACAGCCCCAGTAAGAAGAACTTTATCAAGGAAATTATGCACTGCACCAGTAAATTCAAGCAGAGCAGTGGTGGTACTATGCCCTTTTCTAAAACCATGCTGTTGTGTGCACAGAATATAACCCTAACACTGAATTTCCTCACTTTTGTCACAGAATCTCGTGATCAAAGAATTTGCAGGCTCACGATCAAAGAATAAAAAATGGTAAAAGTCAACTTTTACACAAAAATAAATGAAACACAGCCATGACTCGATAGAACGAAGCCCCCTGAGCAAAACCCATCCTCATTTGTCTCAATAAGTCAGCTCTGGGCTGAGAATTTTGATTTTTTAATCTGGCCATCTTGTTGCTCCCTCGTGATCAAAGATTGCGGTCAAAGAATCTCGTGATCAAAGAATTTGCAGGCTCGCAATCAAAGATCATTAGTGAGCCACGATCAAAGATTTTAAAAGTTGAAAAGTCTATTTTTTTGACCAAATTCAAGAAACCACAGCCATGGCTCAATAGAGTGAAGCCCCCTGAGCAAAACCCATCCAAGTTTTACTTCAGGAGTGGGCAGTATTTTGGATTTGTCACCCCATTCTTCTTTACTGTGGCTTGTGAATGTGATTACACGTGGAATGGGGTGACATTTAGGCCTCACAACCCCAATGACACACCCTGTCATCTGTCAAGCTCAGGAGGATGGGCGGGTCCACGGTGCTTGTTGCACTCATCCAGCTTGCCTCAGGGAATTTTCCTTGGACCAATCCTCAGAAGAAAAATGAGTGTCTTGCTGTGGTAAGCCAAATGACATCTGCGTTCTTTCAGCGATACTGTCTCCCTTGTCAGATTGCTCCAGCTAAGTATCAGACCATGTTTGACAGGCCTCTGAGTCATTGCTGCTTCATTTGCGGGAAAATTCTCTTGCTCTGCAGCCAACTCATTTTTCTTCTCTCAGTCGGGACCTTGTGCCTTTTTCTCCCTTATTCCAGTATTTTCTTACATATGTTGAAGGCTCTGCTACCTGTCTTCTGACAGGTAAATCACTAGCAGATGTTTTAACTACCTCATTTGTTAAATCCTGTAAATCGTCAGCCCCTTGCAGTAATACAGCTAAGGTTGGGGACAGAACCTCTAGCTGTTTTTGCAAAGTGACCTCCTCACTTGCCAGTCTGACACAGACTGCCATCCCAGACAGTGGAACAGGAGTTCCCCCTACTATCCAAGTAGGGAAATCTCCCCGGTATCATGGCCAAATTTCCCCCATTCACTAAAAATGCCACCAACAGCTTAAAAAATCTGGTTCAATTTCAGTTGGCATTCATCTGTATCCCCCTTCCCTTGGGACGAGGCTGAAAATAGGCAAAACATTGTCTAATCCTCCTTCCCAGTCAAGAAAAACTAATATAAAATTGGTATATAAGTATATTGTCTATTTTTGCTTCAAAATGTACTTTAAATTTGTTGTATTTAATATTGCACTTTTAATTCTAACATGCGCTGTCTTCTATCTGTTGTAACCCTTATCCCCAGGTGTGACTGAAAATGGATCATATTGATCCAGTCCATTGTCCTGGCAGAATAGAAATACAGTACAACCTTGATTATCCAAACTCACTGGAGGATGTAAGATTAGTTTGCATAATTGAGGGGTTTGTAAAATCGTGGGACCCTCACACCATGTTCCCGTTGGCTCGGGGAACATAGTACAAGTTCAGATATTCCAGAGGTTCTTATAATGGGGGGGGGTCAGATAATCAGGTTATACTGTACACAAAAACTCAAGGAGGTTGGGCAAGGGGATTGACATAATGTGTGGTGTCTGCTCCTGGTACAGAGCTAGGAGTAAGCAAAATACTATGTTCTTTTGTGAAGGCAGGGGGGAGGGAGGAGGACCAAAAAAGCAAGCCTGGCAGGCCCACAATGTTACTGATGTCCTTTTCCCTTGAATTATGAAGTGTGGAGGTGAGGGCAATAACTTGAAATTTATATTTGAGCTTCAGAAGAGAATGCCAGGGGATGGGGAATAAATTAAGAAGACATATTGGCTCCTGGCATAGTGCCAGAAGCAGGCAGGCAATTTGTTTTCTAAATGTATTTGTCAGGGGTGGATTGTTTAAAAGTACACTAGGTTTTGAGAAGACACAAAGGGACCTATAGCCCTTTTTTGTAAGACCTTGCAAGCTGTAAACCTGTTTAAATTACAGTGAGCACTGCCTTGGTCAAGTTTCGCATTTGCAAGGTCAAGCATTGAGAGATTCTTATAACACTAATATCAACAGGATGTTGACCTCACTGCAAGCTGTTTTAAAATCAGTTAAAAGTTCCTAGATCTAACAGTTCCAATGTTTTCCCTTCCTAAGGATAACTCCTTTGTAAGGATTAACTTTATTAGTGTTAGAGCTATCAACTAATATTTTAATTATTTATTATTTTATTTATTGAATTTTGATGACGGGTTGGCCACTGGGCCCTGAAGGTCCTATTTTAACACAAAGTTGGAGATTTTCTCTGTTGATTCAATTTCCAGGTGTTGATACAATTTGATCCATGATGGTGTAAATTAACATATACTTTTAACAATAGTGTTATTGTTACAAGAATATTGATGTATATTAATGAATGAAATTGTATAGTAGAACTTCTCATTATGAGGGGAGGAAAAGGGAGCCAGAATTGGATGCTGTAACCAGTTGCAGGTCCAGGAGGGTGTGACATGATCCCTGAGAATGTCTTCGGAGAGGAGGAAGAGGAGTGAATGGTGTGAGGAAGGCTGTTTTAGAAGCAAATGAGGTGGTAGAAGGCAGATTGTCAACCAGAGTTTTTGCAGTGCGTGACATGGCAGGAAGAGATGCAAGATGAATGAGGAAAGTGAGAGGAGGGAAGGGAGGTGCCAGAAGAGATAGCAGGAAAAGGAATGCAAGTGCACCAACATGTAGCAAAAAGGAGTTACAATTAGAGGCATTCATTCTCAAGCGAGGGTAGAGAAAACATGGCAGAGAAAACAGTGGTGGGTGCATGAGGGCACATCATAGTGGAACACAAGCAGAAAGTAATACATCTTGGAGTGTCGTGTGCAAGGCTTGAGGGAGAGCTTTCATTGCAGGCATTGATTTGGGAGGACAAATCATGAATCTGAGTCAATCAAACGCTGCAGTACTTAAACTAAGAGAGGCTATCAAGAGTTATGAAAATCAAGATAGAAGATAATCTGACAAGCCTTTGAATTGGTGCCTGTGACATGGCCTCAAGAGAGAAATCATTTACACAGAACCAGTATTTAACAGTGTTAGAAAACTACTGAAACATATTGCTGGATCACTCTAAAATTAAAAAGGTGGTGGTACCACCCCCTAAACCAAGCAAATGTAAAGAAGACACAGAAGCTGTGCACACTGGAGCAAGCAAAATAATAATAAACTGAGTCAAACAGGTAAGTCTGCAAAATAAGTAGTTTAATAATCATACAAACAACTAAGAGCACAGAGCTAAGAGATACTTCAGCATTTCACCTCTATCACATGAGGCTTTGTCAGGGGGCAGAGCAACAGGTGTTACTGTCAAGTAAATACCCCAAATGGACTGACAAGCTGAGTGGAGCAAAGGCCCAGAGTAGCCCAATAGTACTATTTTCATTTAGTAAATACCACAAATCAGAAATTATAACAGGGGCATGGAGGAAGTGAGGGAAATCTTAATGGTAGCTTTACAACATGACAACAGAAAGGAATGTTACCTCATTAACTGTCAAACATAATGGAGTGCCATGGATACTACTGTCCAGTCTCTCTGCAAGACTAACATCGCATGCCAGTGGTGGCCCATGATAAAATAAAATAGCAATACTAAAATGAATACTAAAGTGAAATGAAAAACACCAACAATAACATATCTAGAGCCAAAACATCCAGGAAAATTAAGGATATGAGAAACACTATCAATACATGTTAGAAACATAAGTAGGACCACCAAGAAAATTAAGTGTAGATGCAAAGCTAAATAATACACAAAGATTTAGCCAGATTCTGCCAGTTGACATACAACATGCAAATGGTAGGTTAAAGAAATAGACAAAAATTAATAATTATATATCAACAATACACTTTCGATATTATTACAAATATACATATAACTACCTATAATTATGAGGAATGAAATTAGTCTATTGCAATTTTATGTCTACGTACTGACAATGTTTCAAAAAATATTTACAAAAACAGAATTGGGCCAATATAGTCATTCAGATGAACAGGTCACAAAGCATTAGTAGAGAAAATCCATTTTGATTCCTTCTGTAGTAATACATTCACTTGATCCTCACTTCTAGGGTTTTAGGGTTCAGCGTAACATGATCAAGTCCAGCAAAGAACATTTTGTAAGGGTTACTGCCATGACACTTCTGGAAGCTGGAACCAAAAGAATTGTCAGGATGCTCTAACCATAGAACAAACATGCTCCTGAACTTGTTCTTTCATGGGGCAGATTGTCTTCCCCATATAAAGCAGGGGGCAAGAACAGTGAATATTCAACACCACAAAAGATGTGGTGCATCTAATGATATGATTGCTGCTGACACAGAGTTTGCAAGAGGGTGTATGAATGAAGAATCCTACACACAATTTTGGTAGATGTTGCAAATATCACAGGGGTGGTAGCCAGTAGATGAAACACCTAACCATGAAAGATGTTGCCAGAGGTTAGTTTCTTGATAGAGTCTATAGTTAACCATATCTCTGAGATTTCAGGTACGTCTGTAAACCACCTTGGAATTTTTGTTATTGTCCTTGCCACATTATGGTCACATCTTAGTACATCCCAATGCTCTGGCATGATACCTGCAATGTGTGGAGCTAGGTGGTTGTACTCTGTTAAGAAGCATACCTCATTGTTATTAATAATAGTATCGTTGTGATCTTTAGGTAAAAGGAGCTGTGACCTTGGAATGTTTCTGGCTCTGCCCCATGCAGTCTTTAAAAGGTCTTCATGGAACCCCTTTCTAAGACTCTCTTAGTGAGCTCTTGTGATTGAACTCAATAGTCACATAGCTCAGAGCAATTTCAACAGATTCTGATATACCTACCATAGGGAATGGCATCTGTCAAGTGTGAGGGTGTTCATGCTGTTGGATCTTCTGAACCAGTAAATCTTAACATGAACGGCTATGGTTGTTGGAATTCTGTCTAAAAGGACCTGCTGTGACTTGGATCAGGCAGAGCCAGCACTTCGGGTCCGAGGACTAATCGGAGATGGTCGGTTGGTGAACGATTCCTTTGTAAACTGACTAGGGGCCTGGTGATTATTCTGGAGGACAGGCCCAGAGTTTTGGCCATTATTCTTCGAGTGGTTGACTCTCAGGGACTTCCTCACTCCATCTACTGGGTCACCAAAGTTATAAATATTCTGGTTCTGCTTACAGAGCCAAGAGTTTAACTTCATTCTACCCCCCCACCTCCTGGATTTGGACTGTCAGTGAGTACTGTAGTTTCTCTGCGGGTGGTAGTGGGAGGACTACTCACAAGAGTCTGGTTCAAGTAAATCAATAAAACAGCAGTGAGAGAGCTGCTTTTTGATTTTGACTTTAACAGCAAAGACAGTTGCAAGAGAACTGTCTACTCAAGTCAAAAAAATGCATTATTTTCCTCCAAACAGTGGTGGGAGCATTGTTTAGGGGTCCCATAGCAACTCCTTACCTCCCACTACTCTGACTTTGCAGACTAATTTTCTCCTGATATAGCACCAAGATTTTAGTTTGAGGATTCTCCTTAATTTATTTTCTTTGAAGTAAATAAGTACATAATTGTGGGTTTTGGGTGGTAGTGGGTGGAATCTGGGTTTAGATAAGTGTGATTGGCTGATAGTGTTGGAGTAGGAACTTTGCACTGTATTTACTGTATGAATGAAGTATGAGTGAGTAGTTAGGATAGTATTACTCATTTGCTTTGATTGTTGTTAATCACTTAGTTGGTATTGTTATTTTGGAATTTGACTTTAGTTTAGTTATCTCAGTTATTTAGATGTGTGTAGAGTCTAGGGCCCTTCCTAACTAGCTACCAGGTAGCCCTGCTGTGTGACTTTCACCAGTTCTGTGACCCCCCATTGCTGCTATAATGCATTGTGGGAAGGTGGGTACTCCTAGGGGGCAAAGGGGTCAGTGGAGGGGTGCCTGGGGCTTAATGAAACTGAGGACAATCAGGGTGGTATGGAGCAGGAGGCACCCTATGAAAAAATGGAGCCTTGAGAGAGGCCCGACATGTTTGATTTCCGTTCCTAGGGTTCCCACTGGACAACATGGGCAGGCAGCTAGAGGGCCTACATCCTTCACTGATCCCCTCCAGGTGGTGATGTACAATGTCAGATCGATGAGGAAGAAGATTGAGATTTTGTCATACTCGGTCTTCTTGGTCAACCTGGTGTGCATCATGGAGACTTGTTTGGGGGATGATATGGGCCAATTTTATAAGCATGGGTCCAGGCCGGGTACTCTGTGGTACACTCCGAAGAGGGATCACAGAGGCAGGGGTGTAGCCATCTGTTTTAGATCCAACCTGAACTTCTCTGTACATTGAGTGGGTTCTATCTCATCTGAAAGTGTGGCAATGCGTGGGGGTCCAAGTGCAGGTTGCAGAATTCTCCTGGTTTACCGTCCTCTGGGGTTGGGTAAAGAATTTCTGCAGGAGGTTGCTGACTTCATCACCGACAGGGTGTTGGGGTCACCCAGATGGCTTATTCTTGGTGACTTCAAAGCCTGGATCGACAATGAATCCTCACAGCTTGGATCTAACCTCCTCCAGCTGATGACATCTGTGGGCCTAGCAGAGGCAGTTGCCTCTGTGACCCATCACCACGGCCACACCTTGGACTTGGTATTCTCATTGGGTCTTGAGGTCACTGACCTTGCAATTGATTGGGTTGCTTGGTCCAATCACTGAACAGTGAGGTTCTTGTTTGGATCCCCCCCCCGATGGTCCCTACCCTGTAGAGATGATCAGCTAGCTCCCATTGAGGAGATTGCCCACAGAGGGACTGATGGTGGTAGTTGATTTTTCTGGTGTTGGTATTGTTAGTGTGGTTGGCGTGGGGGAGTCGGTCACAGCCTATAATAGGACTGTTTCTGAGGTGCTCAATGCCATCACACTGGTATGTATATGGCCCAGGTCTTCTCGCCTGAGACACACGTGGTTTGATGGGGCTCTCAAGGTGATGAAGACCAGAGTTCAGAGATTGGAGCATTGCTGGTGTAGGACCCGGCTAAATAGACTGGCCCTGAGAAATCACTACAGTGACTATCAGAGGAAAATTGACCATAAGAAGACAGAGTTGCTGTCCAGGGAGATTGTGGCAGGGAGGAACAGACCTGCTCAGCTCTTTTGAACTTTGGACAGTCTTCTCCACTGTGTCTGTCTATAGCCAAAAAAAAGCTTTTTCAGTAATACTTTGCGAAGAGTTTGCTCTGTTCTTCTCCTCTGACAGGGTATTCTCAGTTAGGGCAAGGACCTCGCCAGTGGGTCTGGACCATGCCCCCCTAAGGAAGGCTTGTCTCTGAAGCACAGGGGTTAATGTTTGTCAGCTGTGACCAAGAGATGATTGTTTTGCATTTTATGACACAATCGACATCTGTGAGCTGGTATATGATTAAATGAATAAGCAGTTAAAACAGGCATCTGTCGTGGTGAATGCTTGCTGTGGATTTTGAGTAGTGTCTGCACTTGCTTGGGGTCCAGGTGGAGCAGGGGTACTCCCATTGTCTGGGTAGAGTTTCAGCCAGTGGAGGTGGCTGAGGTCTCCAAGGGGATTTCAAAGCTGCAGCCTACTTACTATGGATTGGATCCTGGCCTGAAGGATCTCCTAATGGGATGCGTTGAGGTCATCGGTCCAGTGTTCGAAGGGATAGTCAGGTGTTTGCTTCTGGAGGGGGCTTCCCCGATGCCTTGAAGGAGGTGCTGGTGAAGCCCCTTCCAAACAAAACATCTCTCGACCCCAACGTCCTGGTGAATTAAAAATCAATCTCCAACCTCCCATTTCTTGAGAAGGTTGTTGAGAAGATAGTGGCTCTGCAGCTTGAGGAACACCTGGAAACTTGTGACATCTATGAGCCATTCCAGTCCTTGTTCAGGGCATGGCACAGCACAGAGACAGCACTAGTCCTGATGCATAATGACCTCCTCATGGTGAGAAACTGAGGAGAACGATCAAGTCTCATTCTCCTCGATCTGTTATTTGCATTTGATACTGTGGACCACATCATGTTGCTGGGTCACCTTAGAGATTAGTGTGGACTCACCATTGTTGCCATCAACTGGTTTGAGTCCTTTCTCTTGGGTTGGAGGCAAAGGGTAGTGATGGGGAACTTCTCCTCCTCTTTGCCCCTGACCTGTGGAGTTTCTCAGGGCTCAGTCCCATCACCAATACTGTTCTCGGCATTCATGCTTTCCTTGGGGAGGATCATCAGACAGTACAGCTTGTGTTTTCACTGCTATGCAGATGATAGCCAGCTGCACATGTCATTTGCACCAGGGACAAGTGGTGCTGTTGAAGTGCTGAATAAATGCCTCACTGAGATCCAGGATTGGATGAACTCTAATTGGCTGAGACTTAACCCGAACATGACGGAGGTTCTATTGATTGAGCCGGGTCGCAGTTATGATGGGGGATGCTTCTGGGACGACAACAGGGGTGGTCCTGGGGTTGGCACCATTGATGGCCTCCTCTAGGGTGAGAAATCTGGGTGTGGTCCTCGATGATAGGCTGGCATTTGAAACTCAGGTGTCAGCTGTCATCAAAAGTAGCTTTTGCCACCTGGGGAACATTGGCAGAATTAAAATCCTAATTCTGCCTGAGGATCTGCCATCACTGGTACATACCTTTGTGACATCAAGACTTGACTACTGTCATGCTCTATACCTTGGGATCAGTGGAGAGAACCTCTGCTGGCTGCAGCTAGTGCAGAATGCAGTGGCCAGGCTCCTGACAGGACTACAAAAGTCCTGTCATGTGACCACAATCCTGCGGGGTCTGCACTGGCTGTCAGTCAGGTGGCAGGTTCTCTTCAAGGTGGGCTTGCTCACTTATAAGGCCCTATAAGGATTGAGCCCTGGTTACCTGTCAGACCTCCTTACCCAGCCATCCCAATTTGCTACCTCCATTCCTCCACCTGGGGCCTCCTAGTGGATCAGAGGAACAGGCTGAAAAGCTTGGTTAATCGTTCATTCCGGGTGGCTGGCCTGGTCCTCTTGAACTCGCTCCCAAGATCCTTAAGGAGACCCCTGCAGCGGAGGTGTTTAGGAGGGGCCTAAAGAATCACCTTTTTAATCTTGCTTACCCTGTAGATGTATTTTAAGTAGTGCTGATGTTATTTACTTTATATAATTTACTCTGCTGATTATTTATACTGTGATTTTATTGGTTTAAACTCTCTACTTCTGTACAGCGCCAGGGCACCTAACTAAATACATTTTACTTACTTACTTACCATCTGTCTCAAGAAAAGAATTCTCTGACATTGGTTTAAGAAAAGTCTTTGTGGTAATGTCACATGTATCTGTGGCTGCTAGACAAAGATCCAGAAAGTCTATCTAGCATGGGTCAGTTCTACATGTAAAACTCAGATCTGCAGTATTGGTACTGATAAAATGAACATTTGATGATATGAAAAAGCCAGCAGAGGAAGGCCAATTGGTCTAATGTGTCTGCTTGTTAACAGATACAGAGTTCATGGCTTACGCCAATGACCCTGCCCCCACCTCCAGCATCACCCCTTCCCTTCCTTCTACCCCTACTCAGTCCCAAAGGTTCCCTATGTGTTTGTCCCAGGCCCTCTTAAAGGCCCTTACTGTCTATACTATGACTACCTCTTCTGGCAAGGCATTCCATGTGGTCACCACCCTCTCCATAAAGAAATGCTTCCTAACATCCCTCCTAACCCCCTCCCCATCAACTTAAAGCTAAGCCACATTGGTGTTCTGTTGTCACTCATTTTAAATAGACCTTCATTTTCCACTCTGTTAATCCCCTACAAGTATTTGAAGGTTTCTATCATGTCACCCTCTCGCTCCTCTCCTCCAGGAGTACACCCTTAGTGTTCCCAGCATCTCTTCTTAAGACTTAGTCTGTTGACTCTTGATCATCATGGTTCCTCTCCTTTGGACCCTCTCCAGCATGTTGATGTTCTTATTGTTTGGATGCCAATACCTTACCACATTTTCCAAATATGGTCTTACCATTGACCTGTGCAATGACAAAATGACCTTGTTCTGACTGCTATTGAATCCCCTGGCTATACACCCCTGAATCCTGTTAGCCTTTGTTGTTGCCTTCTTGCATTGTGTGGTGTGTTTTAGGTCTCTAGTAATCATCACCACAGATTCTTTTCTTCCTCTAAAGTAGCTACCCGACCTCCCCCACAGGTAATACTCCATCCTAGGATTCCTGGGCCCAATTTATATCACTTTGCATTTTTTAACACTGAAGCCAAGATGCCAGATTCTCAGACATGTCTCAAGTAGACCAAGGTCATCCTTCATGTCCTGAATCCCTTCCTTTGTCTCCACCCTCCAACAGAGTTTGGTGTTGTCCGCAAACAGGCAGATCTTGCCATTAATGCCTTCCCCAATGTCACTTAAAAGACATTGAACAACACTATCTCCAGCACTGATCCCTGCAGGACCTCACTGGTGACCTCCTTGTTGTTGGATAACTCTCCCACCACTCTCTCTAGGTTCTGCCTCAGCAAGTTGTCTACCCACCTTACCAGTTTCTCCCCACTCCTAGATCATCAGCTTCCTGATCAGCCTCCTGTGTGGTACATAATCAAAGCCTTGCTGAAGTCCAGGTTAATGATGTCCATTGCCTGGCCTCTGTCCACAACCCTTGTGACCCAATCAAAGAATTCAATCAGGTTTGTCTGACATGATCTGCCTGCCACAAACTCATGCTTCCTCCCATCCTGTAGACCATTCTCTTCAATGTATCTCACAAGCCTTTCCTTAAGTATGGTCTCCAAGAGTTTACATACTATCAAGGTCAGAATGACCAGTCTATAGTTCCCTAGGTCAGCCCTGGGTCTGCTCTTGTGGAGGGGCACCACATGTGCCATTCTCCAGTCCAGTGACACCATGCCCGACTCCAGGGATCTATTGAAGAATACAGCCAGCAGCCCTGCCAGCTCCTGTGCTAGCTCTTTCAGCACCCTAAATTGTATGCCATCTTCAGTGCCAGCAGCCCTCCTCACTCTTTCAACCTCTATTACCACTTCAGCTGCCTGTCCCCTCCCTTCTTCTTCCCCCGTGTGGCACTGACCATCCTTTTTCCCTTGTAAAGGCAGAGCAGAATTATTCAGTTAATATTTCTACTTTGCTTATTTCTTCATCTACTGCTCCATCGCCCTTGCTTAACCTAACTATTCCATCCTTTCTGTCCCACTTTGTCACTTATGTAGGGATAAGAAGGCTTTCTCCCCCCTCTTTATCCTTTCAGCTATTTGCAGCTCTTTCTGCACCTTAGCATGCTGCACCTCTGTTCTTGCCACTCTAGCCAACCACAAGTATTCCTCCTCATCTTCTTGCCTTGTAGTTCTCCTGAACCTTCTTTAGTCTTCCCACTTTTCCCTCACCACTCTGGCTACCTCATAGTTAATGCACACAAAACAATTCCCACACAACCCACCACAAAAACAGACAAGAGGCTCAATGGGCATCAATTCAATAGCAATTTATTAAGGCAAAAAAGTGCAAACCTGTAATGGTGCAGAAATACAGACCAGGAAACAGCCAGGCAAGACTCCGTTAACTTCAACAGGTTTTGCCCTAAAGCTTCATCAGGAAGTTCCTCATAGTTAAACCAGATGGTAATATGGCCCCTAGTTTCTTCCCTTTAAGCTTGATGCAATCGGATGTGGCTGCTAGAAGCAACTCTCTGATGATTGCCCATGTTTGGTCACCCCCCAGGCCTCTCAAATGCTAGGTGTGTCCTTAGCACCTCTCCCATCCTCTTTAATATTTTTTCTCCTAAAATCCAGCATTTTGTGTCTTGGTAGGGATATTATCCTGCTCAAGTCCAACTGAACCACTCTGTACTGTGGTCACTGCCACCAAGAGGTTCCCTGATCTCTTACTCCTGTACGTGCTTGTCATTGGTGAGCACTATGTCAAGGATTGCTACCTCCCGGATGGGATTAGTAACACCAATCATGCAGCTATTGTTCTTCCCCATGGCAGATGACAAGTATATCATCACTACTGGGCCTCAGAATTTGATGTTGTTACAGAATGGATTAAAATAGGGGTCGAGGCTGGCTCCCTCCTACCAACCCATAAAAAGGTTGGCGTGGGAGGGGGCCATCTTCATGGTTAATGCAGTCCCTCTGACCTATAGATAGAAGTGTTTGTTAAACATAAAATTGTTTTATGTTAGTATGAGCTCTAAGGCTTCTGTAAGAATATAGACAGACATGTTTGTAAGGCAAGATCCATCATTCATCAGTTCTCTGACTGCTTTAATGCCATAGACATGCACTATCAATGTATAAAGAGAGTTAACGTTGACAGCAACCCAGCAATACACAGAATCACAAGTTCAGTTTTGTGACCTCCATAAAATGTCCATACTATCTCATACATATGATTGCAGTAACTTCACTCAGAACTGTAGAAAATGCTCAACAGAGACTGACAGATTTACTGAGGATCCCAACTACTGAAAGAATTGGTTCTGCTCGAGGGTTAGTTGAGTCTTTGTGTAACTTGATATATATATATATATATATATATATATATATATACACATATATATGCATACACAACACATATATATATATATATATATATACACACATACATACATATATATATATATATATACACATACATACATATATATACATACATATATATATATATATATATATATATTTATGTGTGTGTGTATATATACAGTATATATACATTCATAGCAAAAACTCTGTTTAATGCATCAGTTACGGTTGTTCCACAGTGACAAAAGCAAGGAAATTCGGTGTTAGGGTTGTAAACACTAGTAGCATTCCCCCACCACCACCACCACCACACACACACACACACACACACACACACACACACACACACACACACACACACACAGATACATGCAAGTCGGGGAAGGACCAAGGCAACACAACCAATCACACACATCCAGCAGGAGGTGTATACCTGTGCTACTGTAGGAAGTGGAGAAATCCAACTTCAGATATCACACATTATTTACAAAGCTGTTCTTTGAGTTTAGGTCACATAAAGGTGAACCAAGCTGGCAGTAGCAAAAATGGTGTACCTCGCTTCATTTTCAACATATGGATGGTGAAAGGCTTCATGGGTGCCGCAATGTTAGTCTATGGCAAATTGCTCAATTTTGGAACAGTGAAACTTTGTAATCCTTAAGTATTTTAGCAAAATAGCAGGAAAAAGAATATCTGTGGGACCAGGTCTTGCCACCCTGCAAATTTCAGCCGAAAGGACCCAACCGTTTGCTTGCAGGATAATGGCAAAGATGTGAAGTCATTAGGAGCATACTTTCACAAATACTTTTGCAAACATGAAAGTGTCATAGCATGACACTTTCGCATTTGCAAAAGTGATTTTCAAAAGCATTTCAGGGAATGTGCAAAATCCTGTTTTGGATCTTGCGAACCCTAAAATACCATATGTGTAGTCTGTGTTATGTGTTGGAGGCAGCATGTGGCCCAAGGTGTCCAATTGTCTGTAGTGATATGTGTTTAGCAGTGCATGGAATGTCCAGGATGAGAGTTAGCAGTGACGACCCCATGCCACAGCCTGATGGGAGCATGGGTGTGTGGTTTCATGGTTTGCATAGTTGTATGTTATTCCTGTTACCTGCTGCTGGTTGTGTGTGATTGGTTGTGTTGCCTTGGTCCTTCCCCTACTTGCATGTATGTGTGTCTGGTGGTGGTGGGGTGGGAGGAATGCAGTTAGGTTTTTTTTTATTCTAGGATTACAAGTACTTTGAGCCAAGGCTGTTTTACAAAGGTTCCATGTCAGAAATAACAAACAATAAGGAAGCAACAGTGAAATAATAGTAAACAATTCATGTACAACAGTGCTATTGAAAGCGGTCAATTATAGGAAGAGTAAGGTGTAGAGGACGAGGAGAAGTGTAGGTAGTTAACAGAGGCAGCCACAGTAAAATGGTGAACACAGCTAGGATGCATGTGCCCACAAGGAATGGGTAGGGTCAGGCGCCTGGGGTGGCAGAGAAACAGGGATGAGAGGAGAGGGGATGAAGATGCAGCTGGAGGCATTTGTTGAAAAATAAATGGGAAGGAGTGATAGAAGAGAAAAAGGGGCAGGGTGGGGGAAATAAGTGCTATAATGGGGCAAGGAGAGACTAATGAGGTGGTATGAAGACTTGAGATTTTAAGTGGCACCTCAGGAGTTAGGGGAGGGGACTGGAGGGATCTGGGGTTAGCAGTATATAAGTTAGGATTAAAGCTGTAGGTCATAAGCTAGAGAGGCAGTCACAGGAGCTAGAGGCAATGAGATGGGCCCGGAGCCTGGTTTTGAACAGACCTAGTGTTGAGGCCAAGGAGATGGTGTGGCTGGACCATTCATCCAGAGGAGCCCTATAGGGTGAAGGAGCGTTGGCCTGTGTAGTTCGACAGCGAGGAACTTGTAGAATCTGGGTTGTTGAGCTCCTGGTGTTCTTTTGGTTGGTGTTTTGATGTAACAAGGCAGTAACACCTGGGGGTGTGAGGCCAAGGTTGATTTTTCCCACCTTAGCACATGTGAGATACTTTATACAGTTAGAAAGTTGGAGCCATCCGGATTGCTCATAACGGCACAGGTGTGGGTGAGGTGGTGGGCACCAGTTGTGAGTCGGCATGCTTTGTTAAGTGCAGTTGTTATACATCAGAGGGCAGACGTCATGGCAGAGCCATAGATAATGAGACCATAATCAATAACTGACACCACAGAGTTCTAGACGGCAATCTTCAGGGCCTCTGGGGTGAGGTGCTGCCTGTTCTTGTAGAGTAATCCAAGGCTTGTGTTGACAGCTTTAGCCACGCTGCTAATGTGAACCATATAGGAGAGATTGGGGTCAAGCAGAATCCCTAGGTATTTGAATGAGTAAACTTGTTTGAGGACAGTCCTCTGCTTGGTGGAGATGGCAAGGGGGTGTTGCTTGTAACAGTTATGTGAACTGCGGAATAGCAATGACTTGGTTTTCTTGTGATTGAGGACTAGTTTATAATTGGAGAACCATGTTTCAACAGCACTGAATCCGAGTTGGAGACTGTGTTGTAGTAGTGAAAGGTCCTTGTGCATAGAAAAGACAACAGCATCATCCGCATACAGGATGATTTGTTCTGAGCAGGATTGTGGTAGGGAGTTTAAAAAGAGGCTGAAAAGGAGAGGGCCCAGTATGGACCCCTGAAGGACTCCGGAGCGGACAGGCAAGGTGTCCGAGATAGCATTGGCAATTTTTCCTCTTTGAGAGCAGTTGTCAAGGTAGCTTCTGAACCAGCGGACTGAGTCAAGTGCGAGGCCAGCTAAGAGTAGTTGGTCATACAGCAGCCGATGATGGACCATGTCAAATGCCTTCGAGAGGTCAATGAAGACAGCCCCAGTAAGAAGACCTTTATCAAGGAAATTATGCACTGCACCGGTAAATTCAAGCAGAGCAGTGGTGGTACTATGCCCTTTTCTAAAACCATGCTGTTGTGTGCACAGAATATAACCCTAACACTGAATTTCCTCACTTTTGTCACAGAATCTCGTGATCAAAGAATTTGCAGGCTCACGATCAAAGAATAAAAAATGGTAAAAGTCAACTTTTACACAAAAATAAATGAAACCACAGCCATGACTCGATAGAACGAAGCCCCCTGAGCAAAACCCATCCTCATTTGTCTTAATAAGTCACCTCTGGGCTGAGAATTTTGATTTTTTAATCTGGCCATCTAGTTGGTCCCTCGTGATCAAAGATTGCGGTCAAAGAATCTCATGATCAAAGAATTTGCAGGCTCGCAATCAAAGATCATTAGCGAGCCACAATCAAAGATTTTAAAAGTTGAAAAGTCTATTTTTTGACCAAATTACAAGAAACCACAGCCATGGCTCAATAGAGCGAAGCCCCCTGAGCAAAACCCATCCAAGTTTTACTTCAGGAGTGGGCAGTATTTTGGATTTGTCATCCCATTCTTCTTTACTGTGGCTTGTGAATGTGATTACACATGGAATGGGGTGACATTTAGGCCTCACAACCCCAATGACACACCCTGTCATCTGTCAATCTCAGGAGGATGGGCAGGTCCACGCGGGGGGGGGCAACCCTAAAGGTCTCATTTCCTGACTTTTTGTGTTTTAACCCTAAATGATGCATTAACAAAGTTTTTGCATAGAACATATATATACATATATATATATATATATATATATATATATATATATATATATATATATGAAATTTACAGCAGATAAAGGCCTAGTGGTCTATCAAGTCTGCTCGAATGTGCAGCTAGCACCCTTTATTCCGGGCTGCCCCTCCCTCCTCCTCCCTTGACCCTCCCTTTGTCTTGTCCCAGCCCCTTTTGAAGCAGCCTACTGTTCTACTGGACACCACTTCTGCCGGTAATGCATTCCACCCAGCTACCACCTCTCCGTGAAAAGTGTTTCCTCATCTCCCTCATGAACCTTCCTCCCTGCAGCCTCATATCATGGCCCCAGGTGTCCATCCCTTCCCTTAAGAACATACAAATGTATAAAATGCCAGCAGAAACAGGCATCATGGTCTATCAAGTCTGCTCGATTGTGCAGCTAGCCCCTTAACTTGCAGCTGCCCCACTCTCCTCTCCCTTCCTCAAAACCACCCCTCCTCACTCTGTCAAACCCTCTCAAATCCTCCACAGTTCTACATGATGCCACCTCCTCAGGCAGAGTGTTCCACTTATCTACCACCCTTTCTGTGAAAAAGTGTCTCCTGATTTCCCTCCTTAATCTTCCCTCCAATCTCAGCCAATGCCCCTCGGTCCCTCCCTTCTGATCTCAAGAATCCCTTCTGTATCAATTCTTTAATAGCCTTTAGCTAAATAACAGTTTCGATCATATCCCCTAACCTCCCTCTCTTCCAGGGAATACATTTGCAGCTCTCAGCCTCTCCTCATAGAATTTTCCCTCAAGTCCCTGTACCATCTCTGTTGCCCTATGCTGCACCCTCCAGCAAGCTGATGTCCCTGTTCAGGAATGGACGCCAGTATTGCCCTCACTCTGGAACAAACTACAGAAATCTATGAAACTGGGTCTCCCTGTTAGTCTTACCACCTTCAAGACTTGTATGCTAGGGCTTTTAAGGAGCTATGCAGCTGTTTCAGCACACTTAGTCTCTAGGGTGCCTACTGTTTACCTGCCCACTACATTCCACCTAACCCGGCCCCTTGATTGTCTCCACCTATACCCCTCCTTTCTTCTGCTAATCCACTACCTTTCTACCCTCAGACTCCTAACATATATGTCCCCAGCCCATCTACTGTAGCACCCTCCTAGAACAGCTGCAGTCCTGTACCCCCCTCCATATCTGCCCCTTAAGTTTGTATATGTCCTGATTAATGATATGCCGTGCTGTTTGAAAATGTTTTAATATGCTGGCTGTCTCAGAATGTTTTAATTCCCTCCTCATACCATTCTCCCTAACCTTGTTAACCCTATAGCTGAAATACTTGTTATTGCTCTGTGTATTTTTTTTCCTTCTATTTCTGTATAATTATGTATATTTATTATCTGCACATAAAAGTGTTATTCTTGACCTTGTGTAACGCAGGCCACCTTGTAAATGAACCTGCTCAATGGTGTTCGCCTGGATAAAGACTTGATTGATTAATTGTTTGATTGAGTATTGCATGCTATATTCCAGGTGTGGCCTGACCAGTGACCTGTGCAGGGGTAGGATCACTTCCCTGTGCCCAGAGGAGATTCCCCTCACTATGCACCCCAGCATCTTGTTTGCCTTTGCAGTCACCTTCCTGCACTGAGCAGAGTGGTTCATACTCCCCATTATTAGTACCCCTAGATCCTTTTTCTCCACTGTGCTTTCCAACTGTACCCCTCCCCAATGATATTTTCTCCCCTGGTTCCTTGCTCCGAAGTGCAGTACCTTGCACTTTTTGACGTTGAACCCCAATTGCCATGTCTGACCATTCCTGTGGTTTGGTCAGGCCTTCCTGCAGCCCCCTCCATCCCTCTATGTCATCTGCCACTGTGCTGATCTTAGTATCATCTGAGAACAGACTGATCCTATTCCAGATCCCATCTGAGATATCGGCTATGACTATCCCGAACAGCACTGGTCCCAGTACTGAACCCTGGGGCACCCCATTCGTAACGTCCATTGGTGATGAGAGTTCCCCCACCACCATCACCCTTTGCTACCTACCCCTCAGCCAGTTGGTGATCCAGTTGACCATTTTTGTCCCCACCCCAATGTATTCCAGTTTCCTCCTCAAGCCTCCCATGCTGCACCGAGTCAAAGGCCTTGCTGAAGACCAAATATAGAACGTGCACTGCATGGCCCCTGTCCAGTTCCCTGGTAACCCAGTTGTAGTACTCGATTAGGTCTGTCTGGCAGGATCTACCTGATACAAAACCATGCTGATGGCCATCTTGGAGTCCATTGTCCTCCACAAAGGTCACTAGTCTCTTTTTATGTTTGCTTGCACGCATGTGCAAGAAACATAGTGCCTTCATCGGAGATTTTGGAGGTGTGTCACCTCCTCCTCCAATTCAGGCACTGTGCTAGCAGGCGCGGCCCCTGTAAGCCAATGCATTTTGGAGCTGTCTATGACACGCTCCAAAATGCAGTGGCATACAGTTGAAACGGGGAGCTATGCTTGAGTGAGCAGCGATAAGAAGCTGCTCACATGCAGCTCCCAGCCGCAGGCGCACGCCTGCATGTAGAGCGAGATAGCCGACGGTGCCCAACCCCCGCCGGCTGAACTGTCTGGTTCCTCCCCTCCCAGTTGTTGCTGCCACGCTGGGAGCCCACCCCAGCATGGCAATCATCATGTTGCTGACAGGGGTGCCCAATCCCCGCCGGCTGAACGCGCCCTCCCCAAAACATTGTGCCACGCTGGGAGCCCACCCCAGCGTGGCAAATCGTCCTGCATTTTTTTTTTTTTGCCGACGGGGTGCCTAATCCTCCGCCTGCTGAACGCCTCAAAGTCCTTGTGGTGCTGGGAGCCCACCCCAGCGTGGCAAGCGTCCCACAACTCTTTTTGTTTAACCTGTAAAGAAAAACGGTCCAGCTGTGCGTCTCCAACCCCTCCCACAACCCGCACTCACCCACTGCGCACCCAGTTCTCCCCACACCCCCACCCCATACTTACCCCTCCGGACTCCGCGATCTTCGGTGGACCGGGAACACGTCTGCACTCTTCAAAGCCGACCGCGAACTGAGGAAATGCCGGTAAGCTGTATAATGGGCTAGATAGGAGGGGTTCAACTTTATTGCATATCTCGGGCATTTTTGGGAATTTTTGCACCAAATTTTCAACATGGGGTTTTTGGATCCCCTTCTCATGAATGATGTCACTGTCATGGCATTATTCAGGCTCGAAGGGTGATTTTGCAGTGACTTTTTATGAAAGTGTGCGTTGCGCAGTTCCTCACGAGGCTCGTAAGTTCACGAAATTTCAATATTTTCACTCCAGATTTTCAACATTGCCATTTCACCACACCATCTTATGAGTAGTACAGCTGTCATTTTTCACATCTCACCCAAAATGTGTTTCCACCCTTGTAGCGCAGAATGGCGCAGTCAGTGTGTGAAATCAATGCACGGGACAAATTAAGAAAATCACAGTGACACTGTTCATGAGCAGAGGTCTTGAAATGGCTATGTTGAAAATTTGGTGAAAAAATTCCTAAAAATGACTGTTTTACGAGCGTGCGTTGCGCAGTTCCTACGCACGCTCATAGGTTTGCGAATTTTCAATATTTCCACTCCAGATTTTCAACATTGCCATTTTTCCACACCTTCTTATGAGTAGTACAGCTGTCATTTTTCACATCTCACCCAAAACGTGTTTCCGCCCATGTAGCGCACAATGGCGCAGTCGTTGTGCGAACTCAGTGTATGGGACATATTAAGAAAATCACAGTGTCACTGTTCATGAGCAGAGATCTTAAAATGGCAATGTTGAAAATTTGGTGACAGAATTCCTAAAAATGACTGTTTTACGAGTGTGCGTTGCACAGTTCCCACGCACGCTCGTAGGTTTGCGAATTTTCAATATTTCCACTCCAGATTTCCAACATTGCCATTTTTCCACACCTCCTTATGAGCAGTACAGCTGTCATTTTTCACATCCTGCCCAAAATGTGTTTCCGCCCATGTGGCGCTATAGGCGAGTCGGTGTGCAAACTCAATGTATGGGACACATTAACAAAACCACAGTGACACTGTTCATGAGCAGAGGTCTTAAAATAGCTATGTTGAAAACTTGGTGAAAAAATGCCTAAAAATGACTTTTACGAGCGTGCGTTGCACAGTTCCTATGCATGCTTGTTAGTCTGCAAATTTAATATTTTCACTCTAGATTTTCAACATGTCCATTTTATTAAGCTTCCTACTGCAGTACTGCTGCAATTTTTCATATGTCACCCAAAATGTGTTATCGCACATGTAGCGCACAGTGGTGCTGTTGGTGTGCGAAAGCAATGTTTAGGACAGATTAAGAAAATCACAGTTACACTTTTCATGAGCAGAGGTCTTAAAATGGCTATGTTGAAAATTTGGTGACAAAAGTCTATAAAATGACTGTGTTACGAGTGACCATTGTGCAGTTTCCAAGCATTCTCGTTAGTTTATGACTTTGTAATATTTCCAGTCCAGATTTTCACTAGTGGCATTTTTCAACACTTCCTTATGAACAGTACAGCTGCCATTTTTCACAACATGGCCGAAGTGTGTTTTCACACTTTCAGTGCAGAGATGCGTGGTCGCTGTGGGAAATCATTGTTCGGCACAGATAAAGAAAATCACAGTGACACTGTTCATGATCGGAGGCACCAAAATGCCTGAGTTGACAATCTGCTATAAAATATCCCCAACCTACTTATATAACGGGTGTGCGTTGCACAGTTTCTATGTACGCTTGTGACTTCACCATTTTTTTAAATATTTTTACTACACATTTGCAACATAGCCATTTTTACACCTCCCCATGAAAGAGTACAGCTGCCATTTTTTACAGCCTGTTCGGAATATTTTTGCATCTGTGGTGCTAAATCCCGTAGTCACTGTGCATAAGCAGCTTTCGGCTACCACACTGATATTCCCCCTGTTCATGAGGTGGGGTCACAAAACAAACATGTTGAAGATTTGGAGTAAATACCAATGAATGCCTGAAGTATTAGACTTTTCAACCAAATCGCCTAACCCTATATAGAATGACAGGAATCAGGGGTGGACTTGGGATTCTTGCCTCAGATGCTCATACCATTCCACACCCTGCAGTCACTGAGAGGCATCGAGGTATGCCTTGGACTCTTCGTCCCCAAACTTCACCCCATTCTCCTATATCGCACTCCATCTCACCGTGTATTTCCTAATGAAATGGTGCGTATAAGGGCCAAAGACCCCAAGGAACACGTCACACTTGTCAGTCTCTGCAGAGTGGGTGTGGTGAAATGGCGTGGTCAGCATGCCTGACGACCCAAATGCACACCCCAATGCCTGTCACTCTGCAGGGTGGTGGGGTTGGCTTCAGTTCAGTACTCACTGCCACTCCTATTACGCAGCTCTGTAACTTCTACACTACCACTGCCAATGCCAGTAGCAAACATTCGGCATTGACAAATGCTTGTTTAGGATTGACTCCATGAGTTTCCCCATGATTGAAGTGAGACTAACCAGTCTGTAGTTGCCTACACCATCCTTCAGGCCACTTTTATGAATGGGCACTACATGGGCCATCCTCCAATCCTGTGGCACACATCCTGTGTCCAGTGATGTACCTAACAGGTCTGCCAGTGGTCACGCCACGATGTCTGCTAGCCCCTAAGCACCCTGGGGTAATAATTATCTGGCCCTGGTGCCTTGTCCACCCTCAGTGCCCTTAGTCCCTCCAGCACCCTGTCCTCTGTAATTTGATATCAGTCACCACCACCCCCGCCACTGTTCCTTCCCATAAGGTATCTGTCTCTCTTCCTTGAGAACACAGAGCAGAAGTACTCATTCAGTGCCTGACTGGTCCTCCCCTTCTCTACCCAATTTCCCATCTTTATTAATCCTCACAATCTGGTCCTTTGTTTCTTCTTCTCCAGTGTATCTGAATAAGTCCTTTTCCCATCCTTGATTCCCTGTGTTAGCCTCAGCTCTCTGGAAGCCTGGTCACTCTGACTAGCCTGGTAACCTCCTGGACTTCTTCTTGTACTCCGTTTGTCCCTCATGCCCTCCTGATTCTCTTAGCCTCTGGAATGCTTTCTCTTGGCCCCTCAACCCTTCCATTCCTCCAGAGTCAGCCATCTTGGCTTCTTTGTTCTCCCTCTTGCTCTGTGTCCTGGTGTAGGTCTTGGTAACCTTTGCCAGCCCTTTCTTAATGATATTCCATTTTGGCTGGCACACATGCATGTCTGAATTCCCACCAGATGCTCAACCAAAATTTCCACCATCCTTTTAAAGTCTGCTCCCTTAAAATTGATCACCCTGGTACCTGTTCCTCCTGTTACCCTTCCCATATTGAGTGTGAACCACACTGTATGATGGTCGCTTCCAGCCAGGGGGTCCTCCACTCCCAGATCCCTTACAGCCTCCCATTTGTTAATACCAGGTCCAGAGTCTTACCCTCCCTAGTCGGCTCACTGGACCAACTGCACCAGGAAGCAGTCCTGAAATGCATCTAGTAATCCCTGCTCCTTTGCACACTTGGTGGTTGGGGTGTTCCAGTCCACCCCAGGGAGGTTGAAGTCCCCCACAACTATGATATGCCCCTTCCTACAGACTCTTATCTGCTCGGCCAACTCCTTATCCAGGTCATCGCCCTGAACTGGTGGCCTGTACACTACCCCCACCCTCAGTGTCTTTCTTTTAGAGTCTCGAAACTGGATTCCCAGGGTCTCATCCTGCCCTTCACCCTCCCTCTCATACACATATCCCTCTCACACATAGATTGCCATGCCCCTTTGCCCTAGTCTTGTCTTTTCTGAATATCCAGTACCCTGGGATCATATATCCCAGTCCTGTTTCTGGGTAGCCCATGCCTCCATGATGGCTGCAATGTTCACCTTCCCCACAGCCAAGAGAGCCTGTAGTTTGGCTGATTTGTTGCCTATGCTTCTTGCATTCAATGAGACCACCTTCCAATCTGTGTCTTTCTCCCCCCCACAATTGTTTCTCCCCCTCCTAATCCCTCCTTGTGTCTCCACTTCAAACACCTCTCTGATAGCTTGGTGGGTAGGCATGCTTGCCCCTCTCAAGGATCCCTGCCTACTAGCTATCCTCCAGCCACCCCCCATCTAGTTTAAATCTATCCTTGATGCTATGTACCCCTCAGACCCCTACTTTAATACCCCTTTCCCCTCCCCGCTCAGGTGCAGCCTGTCCTCTGCTTATAGATCCTTATTTTCTCAGGTACTGCCCCAGTCCCCCACTACCCCATACTACTGAGACTGATACCATTCCCTCAGCCTTCTGTTGAACTCCTCAATCCTCCCTTTCCTTCCCGTACTTGTGCAGGGTACCGGGAGCACCTCTGAAAAGGCCACTGATTTCCCCAACTTCTTCACATAGTCCTCCTAATTCCTCAAACCTCCTCCTCACTACTTCCACTGTCTCTCCTACCAAGTCATTAGTGCCCATATGCACCACTACATGTGGCTTCTTCCTGCCCCTCCTTGTGCACTTAAGAACCACCTGCCCCGCCTGTCCACCGTTAGCCCAGGTATAGCCTCCACCCGTATTCTACTATGGATCTCCCCCCTGCCACCCCATCTGATCCCTTTAAGTATGGAATCACCAAACACTAGTACTCCCCCTTCCTTGTTCCTTGTCCCTGCCCCCACTGCTTTCCCAGGTATTCAATCTTAGAGCATGCCAGCTCACTAACTCCACTCTTCCTCCCTACTGCTCTCACCCCTTCTCTCATCCTGTCCCTGCCCTTCACTGCTCCCTTCCTGTCCTCACATCCCTCCCTCCACCCTGGCCCCCACCTGTACCTGTGCCCTGCCGTCCACCCCACCAGCAGTGCTTCTCTCTCTTTCACCCCTGTCACCCCTCCTCACTGACTCCTGCCCTTTTGTGTTTCTTCCTCCCTCCTGATTTCCCTGAGATCACCTCCCTCCTCCTCTACCAGTGTTGCTAGGTCAGCAAACCTATTTCTTGCCCATTCTACCTGGCTGTGCTCTCTGCCCCCCAACTCTAGCCTTCCACTAATGTTGGGCCCCTGCTTGTTCCACTTTTGCACTCCATCCCCATCACTCTCTTGAGCCACTGTCTCTCTTCCAATGGTGTCCTCATGTTATTTCCCAGATGTGACCCTCCTGCCTCCAGGCTCCTTCCCCCTACCCTCATCCTCTCCAGCTCTCTACCAAGCCACAGCACTTCCTCCTCCAGCCTCTTCAACTGGATATAAACTGGACACCCTCTTGGCCTCCACAATATGTTAATCCAAACAGCCGCCCCACATCCATTACAGTCCACTATCCTACCCATGATACTAATACTACCCACACAGAAAACGAAGGCCTTCAAATTCAATTCAAGTAGTCCTCAGTTTTTTAAAAAACTGGTACATTATTTGAAGTACTTCAAACTGAATTCAATTGTACCTCAAACACCAGTTTTTATCCAGTGAAACAACTCAATTTGTTCTCAAATGCCCTTCAAAAGTGTATGAAAATGATAATTAGCCTTCAAAAAGAAGGGAAAAGAGTGGCAAAAATGTTCTGAACAAACTCTTCAATTGTACCATAAACACCTTTCTTTCCATCTAAAATGAATGCCTTCAAAATTCAAGTTTTCTTCAGTTTTGTAATTGTTTTTGAAGTACTCAATTGCCTCTCTATTTTACTTGTTGACACCAGTTTTATCCAGTGAAAAGTCTCAATTTGTTCTCAAATGCCCTTCAAAAATTGCACAAAAAATGCTAATTGGCCTTCAAAAACACAGAAATACTGGTAATAAACTGATAACCTCCTAAAGCACATGCAGGGAAATATGTAAATGAGTATGTTTTTTGATTTTAATGTCTCTTTAGAAACATTCTGTTAACAATGTAACTAGAATCTTTCTAAAAAGAAATCTAATAAAACATGTCCATTTACATATTTTGCTGCATATGCAGCCTAATGTAAGGTATAAACAATCCATTAGGGGTTCTTTTTGACTTAAAAACAAGTCTAGCTGTACCTTCTCATGTGCAAGTTCCCCTTTCTTTGTGTAACAATACTCAGCTAATTATCATATTAATCCCCGTTACTTCAGATGCATTTCAAGTATACCAGATGGTAAACACCACATGAAAAGTAACGTGTTCAAAGGCATTGTATCTTAGAAAAAAAACTGTATTCACAGTAGTTACTGTACTAGTAAAAATATATTTTATTTATGCTATACTTTTATATTACTATTTTATACCATCTGTCTGTTCTTCAAAAGTTATGCAACCATAAACATCCTCCGTTACAGTCACTGCACTGTTACAGCTCACTCATTTAGTATAGATAATAAGCAGGGGATCTCTTACTTAGGTCTTATGAAGCCTGGGAATGGGGTCACGGGATGGTGTCCAGTTGTACCTGTAAAATAACAGTGATGTGGTCAAAAAGTATTGGGAGGTACACGTTGGGAGGAACAAGAGTTAAAGTGCGAGCCCAGAAATTAAGTAAAAGTTAATTTAGAGAAGTAAGTGTTTAAGGCAAAAGTGAGGGAGAGAGTGAAAAAAGATCTAGAGGTTAAAAAACAACAAGATAAAGAGACAAAGAAATGAAGCAAGTGCTGTGGGGTGGTCTTATTTAAATATGATTTAACCAGTGGTTCAGTAAGCTAGTGTAGGCATTGGGCTATAGGCCCATTCCTTTAAAATGGAGTATCCCTGGCATCTGGTGGGTCCAATAAGGGCTTCTTTCCCCAGACTGCTGGCTTCCTGTTGTCCTCCTCCATGGTGTCAGAGCAAGTTACCAAAGCCTGATAAGCAATGAAGGAGTCACCGATGATAGCATACGTGGAAGCCCAATTGGGCAATAAAGGAGGGCCAATAGTGACATAGTAGGAAACCAGAGCTGAGGCAATTAAGTAGCAGTTATTGGCATAGAAGTAAACTATGGGGGATACTGTGTTGGAGGAATGCCATATGGCAGAGGGCTAAGTGAGGAGAGATTGTGTTCTGAAGAGAGAGAACTAACTCATCTGATAGGTTAGTCTTCTCTTTAGGTCCTATCACTTTTTCCTTGAAGCCAAGACAGGCAGAGACAGAGGATAGCATAAAAAATAAAAATAAAAGGGACTAGTTATACAATGTCTGTGGGAAAAGTCCCACTCAGGAACCCAAGACTGGGACCAGGGAGGATGGGATGGTCCTCCAGGATGGGTCCCAAGGGAAGGGAAGCAGAGAAGGGGAGAAGGGAAGAAGAGAACCCCGGTGAAGGGGGAAGCTTCTCCTAGTGGTGGGCTATTATCTGGGGAGTGGAGTTAGGGTCACCTAGCAGGGGAAAGACAGAGAGGTCAAGTGCCTCCTAGGAAGCGCTTCATGGAGGGATGGGAAGCAGATCCATAGGATTGCTACGGCAATGGCTAGGATGGAGCAGCTGGATGTCATTGTCCACCAGGGGACCAATGATCTGGCCAGGAGAAGGGTAAAGTTAGAGTCCAGAATGATTTCAAGAAGCTGGGGGAAACCTGAAACAGATAGCACGCTCAATCTCATTCTCAGAGGTGCTACCTGTCCAGGGCACAGGGGAAGCTAGGGCACTTCACATCCATACCTTCAACTCCTGGTTGAAGGATTGGTGTGGAAGGGAGGGTTCTGTCTTCATAGGGGACTGGGGTTTGATCTGGACAGAAGCAGGCTTATATAAGGAGGACGGCCTGCATCTGTCCGAGAAGGGGACCGTGGTCCTTTGTGAGAAGTTTAAATGCTTCAGCAGGGAGCATTTAAACTGGCCAAGGGGGGAGAGTCAGAAGACTTAGGAACACCCCCAAGGGCACATGCAGGAACATAAGTTGACTATGGGTACAGTTAAAGCAGGCAGGGGGAGACAGGCAGTTGAAGTATGTATAATGAATGATATGGGGGGCAACAGCACATAGGAAAGGAAACCGGAGGGAGGTGGAGATTCTGGAGAGGGAGAACAAGAACAGAGGGTGAGCAGAATGTAAAACATGAAAGATCATGCCAACGAATGCCCGTAGCCTAGGAAATAAGGTTCCAGACCTGGATGCCTAGTTGGCAGATGCAGACCTTGACCTAGCAGCAATAACAGAAACATGGTAGTCTGCTAATCATGACTGGGATGTCAATGTACCAGGCTATACTTTGTTCAGGAGGGACAGGGAGGGTAAAGAGGGTGGGGGAGTAGCCCTGTACATCAGAGATGGTATAAAGGCTACAGAAGGTCAATGAAGACAGGAGGAGGCCAAGGCAGTGTGGATCATCCTGGGGCCAGAGAATGGAACAGTAATATGCACTGAGGTGATCTACAGACCTCCAGCACCATGGAAGGAAGCAGACAGGGAACTAGTGGAGAACATACATGACATGGCAGCTAAAGGCAAAATCCTGCTACTGGGGCATTTTAATATGCTGGACATGGATTGGGCAACCCAGGTGGCTGTTTCAGCCAGAAGCACAGCCATCCTTGAATCACTGCATGGGGTTAGACTCAGGCAGCTGGTGAATGAGCCAACCAGGGACAAATCAATTCTGGACCTGGTATGGACCAATGGAAACAGAGTTAAAGAATTACAGGTGGAAGGGCAGCTGGGGTCCATTGACCACCACATGGTGTGGTTCAGCATGGAGACATGGACTCAATTGAGCCACACAAGGGCAAGAGTATTAGATTTCAAGATGCCGCATTTCACTGAAATGGGTAGATGTAAACAAGCAGTCCTGGGGAAGGGAGAAATAGTAGAGTGGGTGGAAGGACAATGCGAGAAACTGAAAGGAGCCATAATGGATATAACAAAGCAATACATTAGAATAGTGGCCAAAGGGAAAAAGGAGAAAACCATTATGGTTCTCCAACGAGGTGCAGGACAAAGTCAGGGCTAAAAGGCCGAGTTTCAGGAAATATAAGGGGATTCAAAGGAAGGAGGACAGGGAGGTGCGTATCTTGAATGTCTAAGGGAAGGCTGTTAGGAGGGTGAAGGTGCAGACAGACGAGGGCTTAGCAGAGTCTGTAAGCAAAGAGGATAAAGTATTTGATAGGTACATCAGTGAAAGAAGAAAACCAGTGGAGGGGGGATTGTGAGGCTCAAAGTGTAGAAGGGAGAGTGTAAGGAGGGGGATCTAGACAAGGCAGAAATACTGAACAAATACTTCTGCTCAGTATTCACTAAGGAGGGGGAGGATCAAGGACCACAGTTGGGTTGCAGAGGCGATGAGGTGGGGGGGAAGGTGAACACCAGTCCATTCACAGTGGAGAGAGTTCTGGAAGAACTCACAAAGCTGAAAGTGAATACGGCCATGAGGCCAGACTGCATCAACCTGAGGATATTAAAGGAGCTATGAAGGGAACTAGCAGCACCTCTGTCGGCCCTGTTCAGAGTCACTCAACATGAATGTTGTTCCAGAGGACTGGAGGAGGGCACATGTAGTCCCACTGCACAAAAGCCGCAGTAGGGAGGAGGCGGGGAACTACAGGCCAGTCAGCCTCACCTCAGTGGTGGGAAAGATCATGGAGACACTGCTGAAAGAAAGGATAGTGACACATATAGAATCTGGTGGTGCTCAGGATCTGAGGCAACATGGATTCATAGCAGGAAGGTCATGTCAAACGAATGTAATAGTTTTTTTGATTGGGTGACTAGGGAACTTAATCAGGGAGGGGTGGTAGATGTTGCCTACCTAGATTTCAGCAAAGCCTTCGACACCATCCCACATAGATGGCTGATTAACAAGATGGGTAGTCTGGGCATGGGAGACAAGGTGGTCAACTGGGTTAGGAACTGGTTAACAGACAAGAAACAGATGGTGGTGGTAAATGGGGTACAGTCTGGGGAAAGAAGGTGACCATTGGGGTACCTCAGGAATCAGTACTAGGACCAGTCTTATTCAATGTCTTCATTAGTGACATTGCAGAAGGGCTAGAAGGAAAGGTCTGCCTGTTTGCAGATGACATCAAGATCTTCAACATGGTGAGTATTCCAGAAGCGGTGCAGAAAATTAAGAGGGGCCTGGAGAAGCTTGAAAGATGGTTGGAGATGTAGTAACTGAGGTTCAGTACAAAGAAGTACAAAATAATGCACCTGTGTAGAGGGAACCCTGGTGAGAGCTACAGGTTGGGGGGGTCTGACTGTCACCAAAAAGGAAAGGGACCTAGGGGTGATCATCTCTGATGAACTTAAGGTGTCAAAGCAGTGTACAAAAGTGACAGGGAGGACCAGTGGCATGCTGGGGTGCACAGGCAGGGGTATTATTAGCAGGAGGAGGGAAGTGGTGATGACATTGTATAAAACATTGGTAAGATCTCACCTGGAGTATTGCATGTGGTTCTGGAGGCCTCATCTACGCAAGGACATATAGATAAGGTGAAGAATATCCAGAAGAGGAGGGCAACAAAGATGGTGCAGGGCTTACACCACAAAGCATATGAGGAGAGACTAAGGGATCTCAATATGTACTCACTGAAGGAGAAGAGACAGCAGGGGGACATTATTGAAACCTTCAAGTACCTCAAGGGCACAAACAAGATGCAGGCAGGGGACCTTTTCCAATGTAGAAAAAGTACTAGAACAAGAGGGCACAATGTGAAATTGGAAGGGGGTAGATTAAGAGGTAATGTGAGGAAGTTTGTTTACACTGAAAGGGTAGTCTACACTTGGAATAGTCTGCCACAGGGAGGTAGTGGGGGCAAGTACAGTGGAGGAGTTTAATCATGCTTGGGACAGGCAAAAGGGAAGCCTGAGAGGGGAGGGAGGGAGTGATGAAAAGCCATTGATCACATAGGGTCACTGGCCACATACAATATATAGGGCCTACGGGCCCACTGGATGGGCCTAGCAGTTCTTATCTGCCAACAATTTCTATGTTTCTAGTTTCCCCTTGGAAGTCAGACAGGCAGTGATCAGAGGATGACATGAAAAAGAAAAAAGGGGACTAGTTTCCCCATGAAAGTAGAACAGGTAGTGATCCCAAGGACAGCATCAAAACAAGGAAACTTATAAAGCCCAACAACAGCATTCAGTGGGGGTGGGGCATCACAATACCAGAGAGATTGAGATTTGGGGAAGGGGGGAAACAGCAGAGTGCCAGCATTCGGGGTTGCACCCCCCCCATACTACAGTCCAACTAGGACTTGCAAGTTCCCCAATTGCTGTCCTGTGAACTAATAACAGTAATATTTTTCTGCAGTAAACATTGCTAGTCGGTTCCAAATCTATACTGGACACACAGAAGCTTGGTATGGGGCATGAGTGTTAGCAGTGATTGTATTCAGAAGAGACACTATGAGTGGCTGTTAAGCAAAAGAACTGCTTCTGGAGTTGCTGCGCCATTTAACCCCCCCCAAAGGCGCCAGTGAACAAGTGCCACAAAAGATACTAGATCCTTACCTTATATTATTGGGTATGCTCAGCAGCATTGTGGCCTCAGTGATATCACAAGTGATCCAATTTATCAGCATACAATTGGCTCGTCTTGGTTGTGATGTTACAGTGAGGTCATATGGCCCTTCTTGGTTGTGATGTCAGTGAGGTCACAGGGCTTATGCATATTACCTGGAAAAGCAGCGGTTGTGATGTCGCAGTGAGATCACAGGGCTGATGTATGTTACCAGGAAAAGTAGAAATAAATCCAGGTAGAACTTTATAGAGTACTGCTCCTCAGATCACACCTACTTCCACTACTGTGTGAATAGACCATTAAAATGCCACTTAACATACCCATTAAAGGTCAATGATGCATGCTATGAAATTCCTATTAATTGGTACATAATTAATGGCCCAAATTATACAATAGAGTCTTTCTAAACATTTAACTTGTTAAACTGAATGGGGTATTTTAAATCATAAGGGAATTAATATGGTGCAGGAGTTGCACAAAAGGCCCTATGAGGAGAGATGGAGATCTACACTCTTGGTAGCTAGGAAATCAAGAGGGAACATCATAGAGATCTACAAGTACCGCATGAGGTTGAACAGGGTGCAGGACAGGAATCTCTTTCCAATGAGGAAGAGCACCAGAACCAGAGGGCATGCGATGAAGCTGGAGATGGGGGTGGGGGGTGAATAGGGGTCTAAGAAAGGTTGAGGAGTGGTCAAGAGGGTGGTTTCTAAGATTCAATGTGACATGCAAAATCATGCAGTTGGCATGCAGAAGCCCAGGGGTGTAGTGGTACTGGTGACCACCGAACAGGAAAGAGACCTGGGTTAACCATAGCTGATTATCTACATGTGGCTAAAAAATGTGACAAGGCAGTGGGGAGAGCCAGTGGGATGCTAGTGTGCAAAGGGAGGGGTATCACTGGCAGAAAGAGGAAGGTGGTGATACTAGATTACTGTGCCCAGTTCTGGAGACCACATCTCCAGAAGGACATAGAGTACAGGCAGTTCAGAAGAGGGCAGCTAAAATGGTGCAGGATCTAAAGCCCTATGAGGAGAGACTGAAGGACCTCAATATGTAAACCATGGACAAAAGGAGGGAGAAGGGAATATGACAGGGACTTTTCAAATACCTCACTGGTATAAATAAGGTTTAAGAGGGAAGTCTTTTTCGGAGAAAAAGATGCTCAACAATAAGGGATCATGCCATTAAGCTGGAGGGGGTAGGCTCAGGGGCAATGTAGTGGATGCCTGGAACAGCCTCCAAGCAGAGGTGGTGGGGGCAAAAACTAATGGGATTCAAGAAGGCATAGGTCAGATACAAGGGAACCTTAGTTATAAAGGGGTGGGAGGCAGAGATCAAGTAGGGTCTGAGGTGTTACAGTAGGTAGAGGAGATGGCAAGAATGGTTAGGTCAAGCAGTCCTTATGTGCTGTTGGACTATGTATCTAGGCCAGCACTGTGGCATGGATGGCTGAGGCACTGGCGCTCTACCTTCTGTTACACTGGCAACCAGTGTTCAGTGATGAGCGCAGGTTGATGGCGGTTGACAGGGGAGAGGAAGGAAAGGATTGCGCTCCTGATGGCTGCTCTCCTTAACCGGTGGTGGGGTGGGAGACCTGCACACTCCACCAAATGACTGCCACCTTGTGATGGTAAGGTGGTAGTGCAGGTCAAGGGCAGTAGAAGGGAGAGATGTGGGACACCAGGGCTCGCCCCAGCATAGGGAACTTGGACTAAATTGTGGAAAAAGCACATGCCGCCTACCGGCTCACCAGCCGGTCAGTTGTGGAGACCAAGGAACACCTGACCAGGCTGGGTGACAAACTGTCATCCATTTAGTCCTGTATCTCCTTCTCTGAGATTCTGCCAGTCTGAGAGAGGGGGACAGATGGACGGAAGGTCAGAGAAGGGGAGATAGGGGAGCTAAACATGTGGCTTAAGGGCTGGTTCCAGGAAAGAGGACACTAATTTGTAGGTAACTGGCAACAGTTTTGGGAGTGAAAGTTCTTTAAATTTGATGGACTGCATCTGACTAAGGAGGAAGTCAGTGCATTGGGGCAGAAGTTTGATGTCTTTGCAGAATATTTAAACTAGCAAATGGGGAGAGGGGTGCAGCACCTGATACGTCGAATGGGAAGAACACCCCTCCCCCCTCAACTAGTGATCAGCATGTTTGTAGTTTCATTTGCATCACCAGGTAAGGAAAAAGGTCAGGCTCCCCACACAACACACAGGAGATTGGACAACCTCTGACATCCGATATGCTTTTTGCTGTATGGGCGCCTGCGTCACTGTCTCCACATCATGCATCACTAAGGGGGTTAGTCCAGGATTGGCGCTAAACAGCAGGGCAAAGTCCCCAAAAACCTCCCTTACTTCCAGGATCTGTTCTGGGGTCAACTGCAGTGACATTTTAATTGCTTTCACAGAGGACTCCCACTTGCCTTCTTCCAGGAAGTCCAGAAGGGGGTCTCCTTCATCCATCCCTTCCCCAGGACTACACACTGCAAACACCATGTCAGCCCTATTAGCATATGGCTTCATCACGTTGACATGGTACATTCTTTGTGTATGTCTCCTATCAGATAGCTCTATAATGTAAATTTACATTATTTACCTGTCTGTCTACTTTGTACAGTCCTGCCCACTCATCCTGCAGCTTATCTTTCTGGACCGGGATTAGGACCATGACTTCCTGACCCACAGTGTATGAGCGAGCTCTGGCTCTGCGGTCATACCACACATTTTGTTTTTGTTGGACAGTTGCCAGGTTGCTCTGGGCTGTTCCCATAAGCTCCTTCAGCTTTTCCCTAAATCTAAGGACATAATCCACTATGAGAGTTCCCTGGGTGACGTGCTTGCCTTCCCAGTCCTCCCAGATCAAGCCCACGTACCCAGCATCCATATAAGAGCTCAAAGGGGGAAAACCCTGTCAACTCTTGGGGCACCTCCCTGTATGCAAACAACAGGTGGGGAAGGTACTTCCCCAAGTCCCTTCCATGCTGTTCAGCAAACGCTTGGAGCATCTGTTTAAGGGTACCATTGAATATTTCCACAAGCCCACAGGCTTGTGGGTGATAAGGTGTCATGTGTCTCTGCACCACCCCATACTTCTCCCACAAACAGCTCATCAGTTCCAATATGAAAGAACCCCCTCAATTGGTGATAACCTCCTGCAGAAACCCAGCATAGGAGAAAATCCCTATCAAGGCATCTGACACTTTGTCTGTCCTCAGGGAGGATAGGGCAACTTTCTCTGGGTACCGGGTGGCATAATGCACGATGGTTAGGATAAACCTCCTCCTGGAGGAGCTGTGGGGTATTTAAAGGCCTCACAATATCCCTTCATACCCCTGGAATGGCTTCTCCACTATGGGCAACAGAATTAGGGTGGCTTGGATTTTCTTACCTGTCTTCCCTATTTCTTGGCACCAGTGACAAGACCTGCAATATTCCTTCACCTGCTGGGTGAAGTTGGGCCAATAGAAATTCTGGGCCAATCACTGTGTAGTACTTGCAATTCCCAGATGACCAGACATGAGAATATCCTGTGCAGTCTTGAGCAACTGCTCATGGTACCCCTCTGGAATGGCAAGCTGCCTGCCCATTACCCCTCCCTCTGTTGTTAGGTCCTGTGTATATATGAGTCCATTGTCCCAATAAACTTTATGTTTCCTGTCACCTCCCTGTACTCCATCAGAGCCTGCCCAATCTCTCAGCTTCTCTAAACTAGGATCACTTTTCTGAGCAGCTGCAAACTCCTTACACATTCTCAAGGCATGGGACAGGTCCCCTCCAGCTTCTAAACTAGGGTCCCTAGCTCTAGCTTCATATCATTTAGGATCACTGCCAACCCTAATCCTCTGACTATGGGTCACACCTTCCTCCCTGGAGTAATCCTCTGTAGCTGTTCTGTTAACTTCTACCCGGAGAATTTCTACCCCCCCTTCATTATTCTTCATATAAGGAGACACAGGCTGTGGACCCAGCTGTGGTTTCCACAGGGGCTTCTATGAGGTCCAGGTAACTACAATTAACCTTTGCTGCTTGGCTGTGGGTAACTGCACACAACATCCCCTGTCTGAGATTGTTGCCAATAACTACATCAACAGCAAGGTTCTCTGCTACGGCAACCTGTTGCACAGTTCTCCCTGTCTCACTCCAGTCTAGGAGGACACTAGTGAGTGGCAACATTTTCTCCTCCTCAGTGAATCCCCGTACAGTCATAAATTGATTGGGCATAAGCTGTTTGGGCTCTACCAAATCACCTTTTACCAAAGTCAGGGATGCCCCCTTGTACTTTAATCCATGGGTATGAACCATATTCACAGTGACTAGGTGTATGTGTTCCCTCATGTTTACTGGCATGCTTTCAGGGACACACAAACAACCCACTTCTTTCCTAGCACCACTTTGTGAACTGTCTGCCCTTTTTGGACACTGCCTGGCAAGATGTCCAGGTTCTCGGCAGACCCATCTTTCATTTCTTGTAACAGGCACATTTTTTCATTGTAACCTGAAGCTACCTGGTTTCAGTGGAGGCAGGGAGGGTTTTAGCTGCCCTGAAGGTGCGCTTTTTCCTTTCTGTGCTATCACACCCACCCCATTCCTTCTCAGAGCAGGTCTGCTCCTGGCAGAGCGATCTGAGAGTTCAGCAGCCTCTTGCACTGTTTTTGTATCTCAGTCCTCCCACCAGGTTTACAGGTTTACTGGGCATGCCCACAAAAACTGCTTTAACAGTACAACATTTTCAATTTTCTCTGCAGAGTTTGCTTCAACCCCTTCCCACCAACTTTTTAAAACTGATGTTGTTTCATGGCTAGCTCCTCATAGCTCATGTCAGGGCTTCTCCTGAGCTTACAGAATTTAATTCTGTAGGACTCTGCTGTTAAATCATACTTTTTGAGCAGGGCAGCTTTAAGTTTACTATAATCATTACTGTCCTCATTGTCCATTTGACTCAATGTATCCTGAACTTTTCTGGTAAGTAGCGGGGATAACTGGAAGCTCCAGGACTCTGTAGGAATATTTGCCTGAAAACAACCTTTTTCAAAGGAATTTAAGAATGCATCCATATCTTCCCCCTCTTTAAATTTAGCTATCACTTTAGAAGTTAATTTGTGACCCAGTTCTAGAGTCCCAGTTAACTTCAGGCCACTTACCTGCTCTGGTGCTGGTCTTTTTTAATTTTTATTTATTTGTTTAGTGATTCAGAAAAGACCTTTGAGTGCAAGCTCTTTTACAAAGGTTCCACATCATAGATTGCAAAACAAAGTACAACAGGAGAAAGCAAAGGTATATCACAATGAACGATACAGCTTGAATTCAGAACTTACAGAATAACTCAAAACATAGGTACAAGTTAAAATAATAAGAAAAACACTTTATGAGGGTGGGAGGGGGAATAAGCAGCTACAAAGTGCCTTGTCAGTAGTTCAGAGGGATGGGGATAGCTGGCAGTGGGGTGAAGAAATGAGGTACGAGAGAGAGGTAGATACTGTGGTGGAGGTGAAGGGTTGGGGGAAGAAGGGCAATAAGGTATAGGGAGAAATGGGGGGGTGAGGGGAGGCTGAGCGGAGAAGACATGCTTGAGTAAATGATGGGGTGTGAATGGTCATGGTCTTTGGAGTCGTAGCTTCTCCAGTTTATGTTGCCTCTGGTGTTCACGCTCTTCTCGTTCAGCCTCTTGCTGTTTTCACTCAGCCTCATGTTGCTCTCGCTTAGCCTGTCACTGAAGCTGTCACTCTCTTTCCTCTGTGGCTCGCTGCTCTTGCCTCTCTTTTCTTTCAAACTCCAGCGCCATTCTCCGCAACTCCATCTGTAGCCTGATCCCTTCTGGCTCCAGAATGCTGGTGACCTTCCCCTGCTTCTGTGGACCTTAGCTTGCACTGTCCCTGCTGTCCTCCTCACTGGATCTGGACACTGCACTGGACCCTCCATGCCCAAGGTTTGGTCCTTTCAAGTCACAGACTGTGACTCGAGGTCTAGTGCATTTTCTGCCACAAGTGCCTCCACGAGTTGTCTTTTGTTTCAGCCCTTGTGCTGGACTCATCTCTCTTGGCACAACTGCCTCAGGCAGTCTGCAGTGTGTTCACTGTAGTTGGAAGCCATCTTCTTCCCTATCTATGGCTACACTAACTTGCACCCAAAAAAAAATAAAACAGGTAGGGAACTTTAACTGTAAGCACAATGATATAGCTCTATTATGTTTAAAATCACTGCCTTATTTTGCATGTGAGCTCTTACAGTATCAATCTGACACACTGGACTGTTAATGCTTGTGTTACCAAATATTTTAAATCGCACCGCTGCCAACTAAATCTGTCACAAACGTGCCCTGCAGGTCAGGCCCTCTGCTCCCACAGTGTCAAAACTCGAAATCCAATAGGTGAACAGGAGACAAACAGGGTAACCCTCCTGCCTGGTTTGGGTCTGAACCACCTACTAGCTTCGAGTCCTGGGGGTCAAATGTGAACCTTTTCACTAGCACACCCAGTCAACAGGCTCAGGCATGTATTCTCTTCAGGGAATGTAATACAATCCTTCACCCAGTGGCACCCAGCCAGGTTCCCAAGTGTACCCTTATGACTCAATTTGAGACCTAGGTATATTCTTACCTTTAGCAAGATAGTAACACACCCTTTTCTTGAGCACTTAAAAGTTTCAGAATTTCCCAATACAGTTTCAGCTTACTCATGCAAAATAAAGAGTCATGCATCATTTAAGGAGAACCAAAAAGGTTTTACTAAGATAAAAAAAAATAGATAAATTACGGGACATAAATATAGAGCAGATTTCCTGTACTTACAGTCCAAAAATAATTTGGAATTTACAGAACAAAACGCTTAATATTTTAAAATGGTATAGTCTAGCTAAGTTACCTATGTTTTACAAAAGTGCTGTGTTTTCAGTCCAGAAAATGCAATGTGTCCTTGAATTCAGAGAGGGCATCTGCACCATCCCTCCAGATGCTGGCAATATTAAAAGACAGTCTCTCCACTTCCTTGTGAGGTCACAGCACCCATGAGGTCACTGTTAGCCCTGTGTTTACTCTGTAATCTGAGCGTGAATATCCAAAAGGATGTTATTTTACTGCTGGCTGGGAATCAGCAGTCACCAATTTTTAGAATATGACAGTTTCTTTGATCAAAACATTTCCTCTGATGTTTCTCTACTAGCTTCCTTGCTTACAAAATGATTTCAGTTTTACAACTTAACAGGGGTCTGTTAAAATGTTCTCTTTCCCCTCAAGGATTATAAAATGCATGTCTTGTCCCCAGCAGATCAGAGTAGGAATATTATACGAGGTGTTAACACCTGGCATTTGGAAGGAAGTTCTATGTCTCAACAGATAAGGAAACTGACCATCTGGTTTCTGCAGTTACTGTGTTAGGGGTCAAAAGGTCAGGCACCTACAACTGCTAGCTGTTAAGCCCTAGGCATACATTCACATAACATCATATTTATCATAAATATTATACAATATGATGATAAGTAGATTGCAGAGCATCACACTCATCTTTTCCACCACCCCCATGTATCAACCCTGTTGCAGATCTTTGTGTCATCTGCAAAGAGGCGGTCTTTTCCTTCCAGTCCCTCTGCAATGTCACTTATAAAGACATTAAAAAGGACCAGACCCAGGACTGAGCCCTACAGTACCCCGCTAGTAACCCCTAATAATAAAATAATAAAATCATAAAAGGAATTCATTGGGGGGGCAGGCGGAACAAAAAAAGTACAATATGGGTTGAATGCCTACCAGGTATGACAGCAGCTGAAGTCATCCATTATATCCCCTCAGAGGGGAGATAGTAGAATGGAAAGATTCACCTAGTGTTCAACCTTGGAACAAATGACCTGGCAGGGCATAGCCTTTTAGAAGTGCAGGCAAGATTTAGGGCACTTGTGAGGTTCCACAGCAACCTGAGTTTCAGATCTTTGGCTGTTTTGAAAGTGTTGCCCTTACCAAGAGCAAGCACAGAGAGGGGGCTGAGGACTGAGGAATTTAGTAGATGGCTGGTGGGGTGGTGTGTACAGATGTGGTACAGGTTGGTACAGGACTGGTGGACAACAAGGAGGGATGACAGCCTATTTGCCCAAGATAGGCTGCACCTGAACAGGGAAAGCACAGAAGTGTTAAGGTGCAAATTGGGAGATTTCAGAGAACTGAACTACAATTTAAACTGACTTGGGGGGGCGTTAGAAAAATCTCACATCATGGGATGGAAGAAATAGGGGGCTACCAGCCCTCCCTCCAGGATGGAAAGAACAAGACTAGAGGAGAAGGGAAGGCAACAAGCAGTGGGGGACAACTAAATGGGTCAAGTGTATGGAAAGCCATGTGCATCAACACCAGAAGCCTGGGAAACAGGATCCCAGACTTAGCAACTGTCATGGCTGAGGTGGACCTGGATATCATGGGCATTGTAGAAACATGGGGTCATGAGGACCAGGACTGGGACATGGCAATACTGTGGTATATACTTTTTAGAAAGGAAGGAAAGGCTGGATAGGAGAGGGGGAGGGGGTTGCCCTATATGTGAAAGAAAACATTATGGCTACCAAAGTAATGGGTAGGTGGGGGGTAGAGGCTTTATAGCTATCACTGGACACAGAGAAAGAGGTAATACATACCAGTGTGATTTACAGACTACCAGTGCAGTAGGGGGTGGTGAATAGGAAAATGATGGAGGATATCCAGAGGATGGCAGACAGAGGGGAGGTACTGCTGATGGGAGACTTCAACTTGCTGGACGTGGACTGGGCTGCCTCATCAGCAGCATCTGCCAGCAGCAAGGAGATCATGGACTCCCTACAGAGGGCACTCATGAAACAGCTTATAAGAGAACCAACCAGGGAGGGTGCAATACTTGATTTAATACTTACGAATGGGGAATGGGTGGGTGAGATATCCATAGTAAAGAATCTTGGCACAAGTGACCATAGCACTGTCTGGTTCACTGTTAAAAAGTCTGCTGCTGAGGTACATCAGCAAAGAGTGAAGGTGCTAGACTTCAGACATGAAGACTTTCAGAAAATGGTGGCAGGTGTTCATCAAGCACTAGCTGGGTTTGGGAAAACTAAGGGTGGTGGAGGAAAAGTGGGCTAAAATAAATGGGGCAATAGTGGAGGCCACTGGCCTCCATGTCAGGAGGGTAATCAAAAGTAGGAAAAGGAGGAAACTCCTTTTGGCAGAGAAGGTCAGGGAAAAGAGAAAGGTGTTTATGAGGAATTAGTGGACACAGGGGGAGGAGAATAGGGCTTCATACCAGGAGAAAAAGAGGGAACAGGTAGGGAGGTCAGGAAGGCAAAGGCAAGAACAGAAGAGAAAATAGCCAACACAGTCAAGGTGGGGGATAAAACCTTCTTCTGGTATATGAACAAAAGGAGAAGGTCAAGGGCAGGGAAAAACAGGGAAGGGAAGTTAGTGGATGATGACTGTGGTAAGGTGGAAATATGCAATACCTACTTTTGTTTGGTGTTCACGGTTGAAAAGGTGGGGAGACCAAAAAAATCAGGGAACACAAGGTGATGGGGGGGTTGTCTCCAGTCCCTTCCAGGCTGAGGAGGCCCTGAATGAGATTGAGGGTTTGAAGGTGGATAAGCTGATGGGACCACATGGGGTGCACCCCAGGTTACTGATGGAGCTCAGCAAAGTGCTAGCGGAACCTCTGACCAGCCTCTTCAACATGTCCTTGGAGACGGGGAAGATCCCTGATGACTGGAGAAGGGCTGATGTGGTCCTCCTTCATAAGAAGTGGGACAAGGAAGAGCCAGGCAACTATAGGCCACTGAGCTTAACATCGGTAGTGGGTAAGCTCCTGGAGAAACTGCTCAAGAAGAGAATCTCAAGCTACCTGGAGACCAATGGTCTTCTGGACCAGCAGCAACACAGTTTCACTGAGGGAAGGTTGTGTCAAACAAACTTAATATAATTCTTTGACTGGATTGCCAGGGTACTCGATCAGGGGGGCTCTTTAGACATTGCGTATCTCGATTTCAATAAGGCATTTGATTCTTTACCCCACAGGAGATTACTGCATAAAATGAGATGCCTTGGGCTGGAGTTGCTAGTGGTTAGGTGGGTGTAAAACTGGCTGGGGGCGCAGAAGGCAGAGGTTAATTGTTAATGGGATACTGTCAAGGGAAGGTATGGTCACCAGTGGGGTACCTCAGGGTCATTACTGGGGCCACTCCTTTTTATGTTTGCTTGCACGCATGCTCAAGAAACATTTTGTCACAGCTTAGGAGAGAAGTGGGGTTTTGGAGGTGCAGCACTGTGGGGGCCAATGGTCCCTGTGCCTTTTGAGGCTTGGCCCACTTTCTTAAATGAGGTGGCAGGCTATTGCTGACACTAGTTCAGCCAGCGTGCCACCACCTTGAAACAAATCTGACGCTGCAATGAGGGAGTGACCTGTCATTGCAGGGCTGTACCTTGCAGTCCCTGACCCAGTTCATTTGCCGATGGGGGAGCCCACTCCCCGTTAGCATAATAACCCTCCCCATTTGTTGTGTGCTGAGGGGGTGCCCAATCCCCCTCAGCATCATGCACCCCCCCAACAGTCTTTCTTTGCTGATGGAGGGCCGAATCCCCATTGGCTTCAGTCCCCCTTCCCAGTTCAATTTGCCAATGGGGGTGCCCACTCCCCATTGGCATAATGTCCCCACCAATTAGTTGTGTGCCGAGGGGGGGTGCCCAATCCCACTTGGCTCTCCCCCTGTGTGTGCCACTGGGGGTGCCCAATCCATCATTGGCTACAGCCCCCCCAAAAAAAACACTCAGGTGGCATGCTGGGAGCCCACCCCAATGTGCCAAATGTCCCTGTAAAAAAAAAAAAACTGTCCCACAATGTTTTTTTTTTAAACCTGTAAAACAGAAAACGGTCCCTCTTTGAGTTTGGTGGCCCCTCCTCCAACCTGCACCCACCCTCTGAGCACCCTGCCTCCACCACACACACCCTCACCCCATACTTACAGTACCTCCGGAGCCCAGCGCGATGATCTTTGGTGGACCGGGAACACGTTTGCACTCTTCAAAGACGACTGCGAACTGAAGAAATGCCAGTAAGCTGTATAATGGCATAAATAGGTTTTTGTCAACTTTGGTGCATATCTCAAGCATTTTAGAATTTTACACAAATTTTCAACATGGGGTTATTGGGACCCCTCCTCATGAATTCAGCCACTGTCATGGTATTATTCAGTCCCGAAAGGTGATTTCATGGTCACTGCGTGGAATCACTTTTCAGGACAGAGTAACAAAACGACAGTGCCAGTGTTCATGAGGTGGGCTCTCAAAAAGCCTATGTTGCAAATTTGGTGGAAAAAATCCAAAAAATGACTGTTTTATGAGTGTGTGATGCGCAGTTTCCATGCATGCTTGTACCTTCACAAATTTGTAATATTTTCACTCCAGATTTTCAATATTGGCAATTTTCCACACCTCCTTATGAACAGTACAGCTATCATTTTTTCACATCCTGACCGATATGTGTTTTCGCACTTCTTGCGCAGAATAGCGTGGTCACTGTGGGAAATCAGTGTTTGGGACACATTAAGAAAATCACAGTGACGCTGTTCATGAGCAGAGGACCTAAAATGCCTACTTTGAAAATTTGATGACAAAAGTCCATAAAATGACTGAGTTACAAGTATGTGTTACGCAGTTTCCACGTATGCGCGGAAGTGCACAAATTTGTAATATTTTCACTCCAGATTTTCAACATGGGCATTTTGCCACACCTCCTTTATGATCAGTACAGCTGTCATTTTTCAGATCCTGCCTGAAATATGCGTTTGCACATCTGGCACACAATAGCACAGTCGCTGTGGGAAATTAACGTTTCAGACAGATTAAGAAAATCATAGTGACAGTGCTCATGAGCAGAGGTCACAAAATGCCTATGTTGAAAATTTGGTGAAATAATTCCACTAAATGACTGTGGTACAAGCATGTGTTGCGCAGTTTCCATGTACGTGTGGAATTTCAAGCATTTTTAAAATCTTCATTACAGATTTTCAACATTGCCATCTCTTCACACCTCCCTATGGATGGTACAGCTGTCATTCTTCACATCCTGCCTGATCTGTGTTTTCACACTTCTGGCATAGAATGGCACGGTTGCTGTGGGAACTCAAATTTTGGGACACATTAACAAAACCACACTGCCACTGTTCATGAGAAGAGGTCCCAAATACTTTCATGAGGTGGGGGTCACAAAAAGGCCATGTTAAAAGTTTGTAGTGCAAATACCAATACACACCTGGGATGTTAGAGTTTCTAACCATAACATCACACCCTGTACAGACTGACAGGCATCAGAGGTATAACTTTGGATCACTGGCTGTATTGCTAATGCCATCCAACCCCCACCCTGAAGCCAATGACAGGCATCGAGGTATACTTTGCACTCTTCAGTCCCAGACTTCACCCCATTCTCCTGTACTGCATCCATTTCAGCATATGTCCTTATGAAATGGGATGACTGTGAAGCTGAACACCCCAAGGCACACCTCAACACTTGTCGGTATCTACAGGATAGGGTGAGGTGAAATGCCATGAGCATTATGGGCGATAACCCAAAGGAACAGCCCAATGCCTGTCCATCTCTGCAGGGTGGAGGTGGGATTGGCATGAGTTCAGCACTTCACTACCACTCCTATTCTGCATCTGTCTAACTCCTGTACGTCCAATGCTAATATCAGCAAGCAAACATTTGGCATTGACAAATGCTTGTTAATATACTTATAAGAGACATAGCGGAGCGGCTAGAGGGAAGAGTGCATCTATTTGCAGATGACACGAAGGTATGCAATAGAGTCGATATGCCTGGGGGGGTTGAGAACATGCATGTGGATCTGGAGAAGCTGGAGGAATGGTCTAGGGAATGGCAATTGAGCTTCAACACCAAAAAATGAAAAATCATGCATTTAGAAAAAAATAATCAGGGCATGAAATACAGTCTGGGAGGGCAAGCCTTAGAGGTTACCGAGCTAGAAAGAGACTTGGCAAATACATTTCATTGGACCTAAAAGTGGCAAAGCAATGCGAGAAGAGAGTGACAAGGGCCAGTAGGATGCTGGGGTGTATTGGCAGGGGAATAACTAGCAGGAGGAGGGTGGTCATAATGCCTTTTTACAGGCAGCTTGTCTGGCCACACCTTGAGTATGGAGTCCAGTTCTGGAGGCCACACCTTAGGAAGGATGTGGAGAGAGTGGAGTGCGTCCAGAGATGAGCGACGGAAATGGTAGGGGGACTCGGGCACCTGTTATACAAGGAATGGCCAAAGGACTTCAACATGTACTCCCTCAAACAGAGGAGGGAAAGGGGGGACATGATTGAGACCTTCAAGTATATCAAAGGTTTCAGCAAGATACCAGCAAAGGATATCTTTCAGCTAAAGGAAAAATCAAAAACAAAGGGACACGATATGCAGATAATAGGGGGGAGATTCAGTGGGAACATCAGAAAATTCTACTTTACAAACAGCTGGAACAGACTCCCAGGAGAGGTGGTGAAGACAGGAACTGTGGGGGGTTGCAAGAGAGTGTGGGACAGACGCAAGAGACTGGTAGTTCCAGGGATGGGGGGCTGGTGGAAGGGAAGTCCACTTCTACAAGATACAGGTGCACTTGTATCTTGTAGGCTATAATCTGATGGGACCTTGTATGTTTATACTGTATGTCCCAGGTCCACCTCGAAAATGAGCTTGCTCAATGGTGATCGCCGGGTTAAATAAACACTTTGATTGATTGATTGGTTCTATCTGTAAATGAATTGTTCATGTATTATATATTTGTACTCTCTCTCCCCCTTCCTCTAGGGGGCAGCTGGAATTAAGCAGTAGTCTGTTCAGCATGCCTTCCTGGAAAAACCTTTAAATAAATAAACAAATGAAGTCCTAGCAGTTTGCTAGGCATTCTGGGCAGACTGGGTGGGCCTGGCACCCCTTTTCTGCCAATAAGTTCTATGTTTCTATGTTTATGTTTTATTTAGGGTTCAGGCTAAAGCGACAAAAGTAAGGAAATGTGGTTTTAGGGTTTCCAACCCTAAAACCCCAATGTCACCCCTAAAGCAAATCAGGGACTGAGTCTTCCTCGGGGTTCTGAACCCTAAAGTTAACTCATTAGGTGTGTATGTTTCTGGACTGTGTAGAATGTGGTGAGCTTTATGGTTGACAAACCCTAGGAAGACTCCAGCCCTGATAGTTTTGTTACTTTAGCCTGAACCCTAAATGTTGCATTAATGCAGTTTTTTTTGCAATGAATTTCCTTACTTTTGAGATAGAACAATGGTATACTTAGTTATTTTTCATTTGGAGCACAGGGCCTGGAGCTCCCTGTGCTTCAATGCATCTGTACTTTCTGAGATTGTATAATCTTATCCTTATTTGTCTGACAGAATGCAGGGCCCTCTGGGCCCTATGTGTCATCCCTCCATAGAGGTTCCAGGTCATGACTGAAAAAGGCACTTGATACCAGTGCACTTACCCAGTTACCAAAGTGAAAATAAAATATAAAATAAATAGATGCATATACTGTATGTATGTTAATGGGTAAGCACAGGGCCCTCCATTTGTAGGAAAACAGCAACCAAATTGTCAACATCGCCTTCCTATTACCCCACCTCATCAACCTGGTAATAAAAATTGTCAGATCCTCACCAAAATGTCATTCCATGCCATCGCAGTATAATTCTGTGGCAGGGGCATGAAAAGACATTTTGGGCAAAATTTGAAAAATGTCAGCTGTCACATTTATGAGTTTGTATAATGAAATGGCTATGTTGATAATGAGGGGTTAAAATCTTCACAGAGAAGTTGGTGGACCCTTGGAACTGTCTGCCCCAGGAAGCAATAGGAGTCAGGACAATTGGAAGTTTCAAACACGCATGGGGTAAATACAAATGCATTATAGTACTCAGCAGTAAGTAGGGAAGGGGGGGTCATTACTTTGAAATGGGCAGACTAGATGGACCAAAAGGTCCCCTTCTGCTGTCATCTTTCTATGTTTGTATGTTAAGAAAGTTATGAGCGAACATAGTGAAATATCAACAGACGCACACAACTTTGCCATTGTAGGATATTTTGACCACATACTTTCAACATACCCTTCTTATGACTCCACCTCATGAACAAGTATGGTGAACAATTTAAAATCCTGCCTGAAAGGTGATTTTACCAATGGACCACAAAATCGCCTTTCAGGCAGGATTTGCAAAATGGCACCAACATTGTTTGAGAGGTGGGTTATCAAAAAGGGTATGTTAAAAATTGGGTGTTGAAATCATGAAAAAATGACAAAGTTATGCAGTAAAGTTGAAAACCCCATTGAAATAAATTGATTCCCCATACGAAGAAAGATCTTTTTTCTTGAGTCATCAAGGAAACAAGAATCTTGTTCCATATCACGAGTAATTAAACAAGATTCTTAATGTTAAAAAAATAACACATTAAGGGCATTTCTGCAACAGCTAAGTGCAGAATCCAGCTAAGTGGGTCCTGATAAGCAAGCTACATGCATTGGTTGCTCTCAAGAATGTAATTTTTGTGGGTTTTTAAATGTGAACTATATTTTCATTTTTCATATACCTTGCTTCTTGTTCATGATCACATTCTCATTTATTGCCATCTCTATAAACCAATGAAGTTTCCCCTTGAAATGTGATGTCGGATCATCATTCAGTTTCCGATAATGAAACTGGCCGGCAAATTGTCTCTGTGTCTCTACATATATTTGTTCGTATCTAAGACTACTATTGTACTGGCTTTATCTGCTGGTTTTATTTTTATAGTAGTCATCTGTATGATTTCTTATAAGGCTTGCTCTTTACTTGGTAAAAAAAGTCTTCTTGTATGGTGCCCATTTCTCATTGAACAGTTGTTTAGTGTCTTGATTTACTAGCTTTTGATAGGTGCTTATAGCAGACAAAACTGGGGGGAGGTTAATTTTGGATGGAATAGAGATGTGGACATCATAGATGGCATTAGCTCTTTTGTGTCTATATGGTAAATGAGACTTTCATCCTCCATCTCTGGGGATGCTTGAGTCCAATTCTGACTGGCTGTTTGCATTTGTGTCAAATCAGTAATTGCTTAAATGTCCACCTGATGTACTGCTGTATAAGCAGCTTCATCTATTGGAAATACCATTCTTTGTTGTTTCTGTGGAAAGTGTTGTTTTTTTTAAGTTATCATTCTAATAAGCATTCTCAGATCAATATAATCTGAAAACATATTTGGTTTAGAGCATAAATTGAACAAAAGTCCTTTACTTAGCACCTCAGGCTGTATATCAAATAATGTTATGGAGGAGAGGTGGACTACTGACCAGTCCTCTGGTGAAGATTGGGTTTCTGATCTCCTGTTCTTGCGCTCACCTCTTTTACCCTCCTGTTTTTTTTTTTTTGTGCTTTGTTTAGTGTTGCTCTGCATGGCCCTGGTTACTGAATCTAAAAAAGATCCACATCTCTCCTGGCCATCGTTAGACAGTTGCTGACTTGTTCTGTTAGCAGTGATCAGGCCCTGGTTCATCCCTTATAAGACACAGTTAGTGATCCGCCAAAGGGAAGGGAAGAAGCAGTGGAGTAGGATTTGCAAAAATAACACAGAAAGGAGGAGGAGTCAAAGAAAAATGAGAGTTGAGATATGACATGTTTTTCCTTTCACTTAAGCCAGTGCAAAGAGAAGAGAGATGGGACAGTAGATCCCATAGAGAATGATCACCTCTGTTGCAATGCAGGAAGACTTTGGTTTGCTTCCTCTTAGAGTATGACAACTTGTTCTGCACTAGAGGAATATAATAGGATCAAAATTAAACTAAAGCACAAGACAGTCCATAGGCACAAGGGGAGGGATGTCACTCATGGCATTGGCTAGCTGGATTCTGGAACGAGTCTAGGTCATTGGACTGCCAGCAGGTAGAGGAGGTTTCAGCATCTCAGAGGACACTCCCCTCAATAGTTTGGCAAGCCATCCAATCCCCATAGAAAACAGCTGAATGCTGGTAGGTGGAGCTACACTGATGGATGTCATTGGGTGGGTAAGTGCAGCAGGCCTGAAACACACTGTGCATGCCCATTGCATGTGTGTGGTCAGCACGTTAAGAGCTGGTGTCTCATGTCAGGGACAACACAAATAGGAGAAATAACTCCTAGCCTGTCAGGAGTGCACCACAGCATACCCGAGGTCCATGACACCTGTCCTCCAAGCAGGAAATGGTCCACCTGCAATAGACTTTGAACTTCAGCATGTCCTTAACATTGGTGGGAGCAACTGATGGGGCAGGTAAAGGGAGAAGCTCTGATAAACAGAGATAGTCAACAGGGCTGGGTGGTGGCCAATAAAGTAGATGGTAAGCAAGGCTGGGTAAGGAAAAACCAATAGTTAGATAAATTAAAATTAGATCCAATCTGTACATTCAAATAACACAAATTAAGCCCTGAATATTAATGGTAAAAATGTTTTCATGCATACAAATGTCAACCCCTTTTTCTGTTCATTTTTTCCCCTTGGGTACAGTGATGTGGTGTTTTCAGTCATATTTATCTATTTTATTTAATTTTTCTTAACCAGGTAGGTGTGCTAGGCAACAGATGCCTATTTTTAGTCATGACCAAGGAGAGTACCACAACAAATTCAATACAAGGTAAAATTACATACATCAGAAAACACTTATACACTAGGCATGATATGAACAAGGCATGGCAACAGAGAAGGGGACTACTTATAAGGCATCAACAGCGATTGAATTTAGCAATATGGCTAGTAGAGATGAGGAAAGTCTGCAAAATTCACTCAGTGAATGAATTCGTGAATTTCAAGAAATCCATGGATCGATTTTCACACACTTCATGGACCATGAATTGTGCAAATTTTGACACAAAGTGTGAAATGTTGCCCATGAATTTCACACTTCACCCACAAATGTCATATTTTGCAGTAAAAGTCAGTGAATTTTGCTGCATTTTTCATGCAAATAGCGCAAAGCAGATTTCTGGCAGCCAGCCTGAACTTCACAAATTTCATGAAGTTCAAATTTACGTAATATTTGCAGGTAAAGTTTAATTTGCAACATCTCTAATGGCAAGTAACAAGTGGCTAGGAAGTATAACTAGCAAAAACTTTGTAGTACAGAGGACAAGAAAGAAAGTATATAATTTAAACAAAATAGAAGCAGTACCTATAAAAGTAACTTGATTTTCAAACAAAATGAAGTCATGCTGTATTCTAACAAGTGCAGTATGACCGACCGGTTCAGCTGCCCCAGAGAAGAAAGAGTTAAACTCTATGCAAATGCATAGAACATTGAGCTCAAGCTTGGTTTTCAAATCACTGTCCTCAGTACGTTCTAGTAACTGATCATATTCTTTACTCCGCTCACCAGTGAAGATGCCTCGGAGATTTCTCCTCGTTGCCTTCGGTTGCGATAGATTTTCGTTGGTATTTCTACCACCGTTTCTTATTTTCTTGCTCAAGTAGTCAAACCTCTGTCTTGGGTTTATCTGCATTTCTAGGTTGGGTAAGTGTTTGGTTTTTCTAGCAGTTCCGCTGACCATGAGGAAACCGGACTTTGTTTTTCCCACTAGTTTCTATTTAGTAGCTTGTATTGGGGATCCAGTTCGAAGCCCTGCCTAAACGGACAATATTCTTGGTTTTTCACCAGCTAGCGCTAAACTGTTAGTCAGAACTTCAGTCTCTTTCTTACCTGGCATAACTAAGCCTCTAGTGGTAAGCTTTAGTCTTTTTATCCGGGCCTAACTAAGCCAAATTCGCATAAAACACAAATTGGCTTTTGCTTGACTGACCTAACTAAGCCACTCAGTCGAGCAGTTTAAATTGTTAGGGTATGTCACAGAAACCCAAGAGAAAAAACGGTCCCACTGGGTTTCAGTGTTGTACTGAGTGCAGGGAGCAATTAACAATATGGCTAGTAGAGATGAGCAAAGTCTGCAAAATTCACTCGGTGAATGAATGAGCGAATTTCACGCAATACACACTTGGTTTGTTTGTATTGCTTGAGTTTCGACAACTTGAAATCAGACTGTGCTATTTGTAAAAATTTCCTTCAGTCTTCCATCGATAGATGGCTTGGTTAACTGCAGGAAAGAATGAAGAAAACTTCCACTGAGGGCTGCCTTGTTCAACTGAACCTTCGGTCCTGGCTGCCGATCCTTCAAGCTAGGGTGAACAGTTGGCAGTTAGGCGACGCTTGGATTCTTCTGAATCCATACCGCCCCAGAAGGCCAAATGGTTCTGTTCAGAGCCACGTAAACAACCAGTTGAGGTTCCAACCGCGGGAGAAATTGCCAAAGCTATATGAATTATACAGTCTTTGCAGTCTGTTCCTGGTGAACTGTCTGGACAGTCAATGGTTCAGGATGCTGGTTTAATACTTTCAGGACTCCCTGATCCTTAGTAGCACTACATGTCTGACTGTGAAGATGATGATGAGGAGGAGGATGAAGGGAGCCCATAGACCCTGAGGTATCTCCTGAACATCCTCAGTATGAATCTCCTCCTTGGCTGGTCTCAGAGACCATCTCTCATTTTGCATTCATGAGACAGGTGGCTGAGACCCTACATCTCTCTGTGCAGGAAGCCACAGAGGAAGAGGATGAGGAAGAGGATTACAGGAAGATGATGGATCTCCCTGTATCCCAGGGCCTTTCAATCCCCATCCACAAGTGTCTGAAGAAGCAGACTTTAAAAATCCTACAGACCCCTAGTTCTGTCCCTCCCTTGGACAAGAAGATGGACAGAAAATATTTTCTGTCTGGCAGTGGCACTGAATCTTTATCTGGCCACTGTAGCCATGTAGGGGTATTACAGACTGCAGCCTGTGAAAAGGCTGGCATTTGTCTGGCTTTACACCCCCTGACAATGATTCCAGGAAAGTGGATTCCCTTGCCAAAAAGACATACCTGGCATCCTCCCTGGTCTTTAGGAAAGCCTCCTATATGTCTTATGCCTCCAGGTATCAGAAATTCCTTTGGGAATCTGTTGAGCATTTGGCTCAGAAGGTCCCTACTGAATCAGCATCCAACCTTCAGGGGTCGGTCACTAGGGGGTACAGGTATCAAAGTCCCAGTTCCATATGGCTGTGGACTCCAGTGATGCAGCCTCAAGAGCCATGGCATCTGCCATCTCTCTCAGGTATTTTTCCTGGCTAAGATGCACCAACTTATCCCAGGATATGCAGAAAAATGCCTTGGACTTTCCCCTTACACAGAATTCCTTGTGTGGGGAACAGACCGAGGCATATATGTAAAAGATGAATAAATACAGTGAGGCTTACAGGAGTGCCTCAGCCAAGGAGAAGGCTGCTACTCCTCAGAAACAACAGATCAGGGGCAGGGGCAGACCTTACCCCAGACCTTTCCACCAGGCCCAAGTTCTTCCCTCTTATCAGCAACCCAGGGGCTTCTTCAGAGGGAGACTTAGAAGGGGTGCTGGCAGGGCTGCCTCCATCTCCCAGTCTGCTACCCAACTAAACAGACACCCTGAGGATTCTGTCTGGGCCACCTCCCCATCTCCTTTAGGGGCAGGCTGACCTACTACCTCCAGGCACGGCAATCCATTACCTTAGACAAGTGGGTCCTGAAGATTATAGGTCAGGGTCTTGTTCTCATCTTCAAGCTGTTTACAAATCTGGCTCCAAGGGCATTATCTCCTGCCAGCCCTGCAGAAACAACCTTGTTGGAGGCAGAGGTTTCCAGCCTTCTGCTTTCAAGGGCAGTGGAGCCTGTGCCACTTCAGCACAGGGGAAAAGGACTGTACTCCAGGTACTTCCTAGCATTAAGAAAAATGGGGAGTGGCAGCCCATTCTGGATCTCAGATTCCTCAACAGGCATCTTACAAAGCCAAAGCTCAAAATGACAACCCTGGCTGCCATTTTACCTACTCTCAAGCAAGGGGATCAGCTAGAATCTTTAGAGTTAAAGGATGCCTACTTCCACATCCCCATCAGGCAGTCCCACAGAAAATATCTCAGATTTCGACTACCTTCAGGCCACTACCAGTTCAGGGCTATGCCCTTTGGACTAACCTCTGCCTCAAGGGTATTTACAAAGTGTCTGGCAGTGGTAGTGGCGTACCTCAGAAAGCAAGGGGTTTCAGTTTAACCACACCTGGATGACTGGCTGCTAGTGGGTCAGTCCTCCCAACAGGTAAGAGAGGCACTAAACCTCACCCAGGACACTCTTTAGTCCCTGGGTTTCCTAGTGAATCTAAAGAAGTCAGTCATGACCCCAGTACAGGTGTTAGACTTTATAAGGGTAGAACTGAACACCATTCAGGCAAGGGCCTTTCTGCCCCATACAAGGGCACTGATCCTCATCAGTCTAGCACAATCCATTCTCCTTCAGGTCCCTCGACCAGCAAGGTATTTCCTACAGCTCTTAGGTCACATGGCCTCCACCACAGCTGTGGCCCCAGGGGCCATGTTCCACAGGAGGGATATTCAGTTCCACCTGAGGTCCTTCTGATCCCAGAAGAAGGATCCTCTCTCCACGCTGATTCCAGTTTCTCCAACACTTCTCTCAGCTCTTCAGTGGTGGCAGGATATGGACAATCTCAGAGTAGGGGTTCCCTTTCTCCCTCAGGTACCCTCTTTGGTGTTGACAACAGATGCTTCTCTACTGGGTTGGGGTGCCTATCTAGAGGACCACACAGCCCATGGCAATTGGCTTTTTCAGGAGTCTCTCTTGCACATCAACCTTTTGGAACTCAGGGCAGTGTTTCTGGCTATCCAGAAATCTGCCAGTCTCTTGCAGGGCAAGGTGGTGCAGGTCAGGACAGACAATACCACCACCATGTACTACATCAACAAGCAGGGGGGAACAAGGTCCTCACTGCTCTGCACAGAGTCCATGAAAATTTGGACTCTGGTCTATTCTCTGAACATATCCCTGTCAGCTGTACACCTGCCAGGGAAGGACAATATACTGGCAGATGCTCTCAGCAGGAACAGCCAGGGCCATCAGGAATGGACACTGAACAGGCAGGTCCTTCTATCAATATTCAGGAGATGGGGGTGCCAAAGATAAATCTCTTTTAAGCCCCAGACAATCATCAGCTGCCACTGTATTGCTGCAGACCTCCACTTCAAGGCTTAGTTCCACTGGAGGATGTCCTTCTGGATTGGTCACATAGGTTCCTTTATGCCTTTCCTCCTTCCCCTGATAATCAGAGTCCTAGTCAAGCTGAGGTCTCAGCCTGCTACCATGATTCTCATAACCCCAGACTAGGCCAGACAACCGTAGTACCCAATGCTACTGTCCCTGTCAGTTACCAGTCCCATTTGTCTCCCCAGGAGGTACAACCTGCTGACATTGTCTCAGGAGAGAATCCTCTACCCCAATCTCCAGTCCCTTCACCTAAGGACTTGGCTCTTGAAGACTTAGAGTATGCAGATTTGCATCTTTCAGAATCTGTCCTGGACATTTTAAGAGTGTCTAGGAAACCTGCAACTAGGAAAATCTATTCCTCTAAGTGGAAAAGATTTTCCATCTGGTGCTCTCAGAAAGGCCTGGATCCTCAACAGGCTAACCTTCCAAAACTTCTGGATTACCTGGTGCATCTTCAGTCACTGCATCTGGAACCATCTACCCTAAAGGTGCACCTGGCAGCTGTCTCTGCATATCTCTCAGCAGAGAGGGGTGCCTCCCTAGCTGTACACCCAATTTTCAAAATGTTTTTCAAAGGGTTGCTACACCTTCATCCTCCACACAGGGAGCCTACCCCTGCATGGGATCTGAATATCTACATAGGTCAACTTATGTAACCTCCTTTCGAACCCATGTTTTCTTTGGAGCTAAAGTACCTTACTTGAAAGACTGTGTTCCTGGTAGCTATCACTTCTGCCAGGAGGATCAGTGAGCTCAAGGCCCTGTCAGTGGAGTCCAACTACATTGCACCCCACAGAGACAAGATTGTCCTTCAGACTAATAGGAAATTCCTCCCTAAGGTGGTTTCTGATTAGTCCATTACTTTGCCTGTATTCTTCTCTGGGCATTCTAGCTCAGGTGAACTCTGGCTCCATAGTCTGGATGTAAAAAGAGCCATTAGCTACTACATGGACAGGACAAAGGAGCTAAGGAAGGATTATTATCAGTTTTCCTTACGTATGGTGAGGTAGGAAAGGGCAGGCCAGCTGCAAAAAGGATCATAGACAGATGGATTGTGGCTTGTATTCAGTTTTGCTACAACAAGTTGGGAAGGACCCACCAGTGGGCCTTAGGGCTCATTCCACCAGGGGAACTGCTGCCTCTGTGGCAGCTGCCAGGGAAGTCCCCTTGCTTGAGATATGCAAGGCTGCCCCTGGAAGATTGTCCATACATTCACTAAACACTACTGCCTGGACACCTAGGCTAGGAGTGATACCAGGTTTGGCACAGCAGTGCTGCAGAGCCTATTTCCCAAATAGGTTATGTGCCCACCACTAAGGTGCACTGCTTGGTAGACTACACTTGTCAGAATACAGCAATGCTTCATGTTGTTTGAAGAAAAAACTACTTACCATAGTAATGTTGTTTCTTCTAATGGAGTCTTGCTGTATTCTGACCTCCCACCATGCCTCCCCTCCAGAACCAGGAGAAAGGTGGCCCTCTGCATCACAGTTCTTATTTACCCATCAGTGGGTACCTGTTTTTTCTTAGGTATCAGTGACTTGAGTCTTCTTCATGCCCTTTTTGACTGTAGTGTTACTCTGGGGGTGCTTAGGTCAGGTTAAAACTTTTTTTCCTTTATTAGCTTTGTAAGAATCTGATCCATTACTAGAATGTACCGAGGACAGTGGTTTAAAAACTGAGCTTGAGCTCAGCATTCTGTGCATTTGCATATAATTTAACTCTTTCTTCTCCAGGGCAGCTCAGCTGGTTGGTCATACTGCACTTGTCAGAATACAGCAAGACTCCATTAGAAGAAACAACATTACTATGGTAAGTAATTTTTTCACACTGTTCATCAACACTAGTGCATTTCAGAGATTGTCCAGGGACAGTGACATGTGCAGCATGCCAAATTAAGTAGATGTCCATGGTATTTGAGATGAAAACTAAGCCCAGATGGATGCCAATGTATATCAGGTGGTAAGGAGTTCCATAGCTTACTGGCTGCATAAGTGAAGGATGATCTTCCAGCACAAGTTCTGATGTTAGGAACAACTGATAATGCATTGTCACATGACCTTAATAGGTGGGTACTGTTTACAGGTTTAAGTAATGTGGCTAGGGATTTAGGCAGCTCTTTCTTTATAATGTTAAAGATAGCTCCACCAAAGCTACAATCACAAAGGTAGGACAAGGGTAGCCAGCCTAGCATGTCATGTAAGTCTAATGTTTCTATTTTGAAGACGGAGGCGGGAAGGCTCAGGGGCAATGTAAGGAAGTCTTTTTTCACAGAGAGGGTAGTGGATGCATGGAACAGCCTTCCTGAGGAGGTTATGAGGTCAAAAACAGTGGGGGAATTCAAGAATGCATAGGACAGACAAAAAGCAATTCTTGTGGGGGGTAGGAGGAAGTAGGCGGTTGGTTAACAAGGATCTGCAGCTTATCCAGTAGGTAGGGAAATGGGCAGACTGGGTGGGCCAAGTGGTCCTTATCTGCTGACAAAGTCTATGTTTCTATACAGAGAACAGTGATGGGTGAGCCATGAGATGTTGAGGTGAAACAACAAATATTATTATAAGTGACATCTTACCTTTAGAGAGTTGGATTTGAGGTAGATGAGAAAACAGATGAACCATATGAGTTGGGGAGGAGCATCCCTTGTGCAATGGCATGACAACTTTGTGAAGTGAGCTTTTGAGCCACTTTAAAGGAAACGGTTATCGCAGATGTTATAGATCTGCAGACATTAGTGATATGCGATGAGTAGTGTAGAGAGGGGTCAAGTGTGACTCCAATGTATGTGAAGGTGGAAACTGAAGAGACTAAAGTGTTATCGTGATAAAGTATATCTATAGAGGGGATGGGCATACTCTTAATTTGGCTGACATACCAAACAGCATAGACTGACATGTTAAGAATCAGCTTATTAGTAGACAGCCAACAGTGCATGGTCTGTAGGTCAGATGTTATGTTTTGGTCAATCTGACCAATATTATTGAAGAGGGTATAAAGTACTGTATCAAGTCATCAGCATACAGGACTGCAGATAGGATAGGCATTGACTTATGTAATTTAAAAAAAGGGCAAAAAGAAGTGGTCCTAAAATAGAACCTTTTGTGTTACCCACCATGGTTGCAGCAGGGTTGGCGAGGTAAGTGCCGAAGATAACTCTTTGTGCTATGTACAACAGGTAGTTATAGAACCAAAGGAGAGCTCTTCACAAGATTCCTAGGTTTGTAAGCCTCCCAGCAAGTAAGGTGTGATCCACAACATTAAATGCCTTCATCAGCCCAATAAAGATGGCACCAGTAAGGCTGCAAGTGTTTATCGCTAGAGGAATACGGTTTGTGAGGGTGAGGAGGTGCTGTTCCAAAAGCCATGTTGTGAGCAGGATAGAAAGTCATTCAGTAAGTAGAGAGATAATGTGTGAGTTGTGAGGCCACTACTTTTTCAAGTAATGTATTTAGGGCAAGGAGGATGGCAATTGACCTATAGTTTTGCAATAATTTATGATCTCTGATTTTAAAAGTAGGTACAACTCGAGAAGATTAACATATGTCAGGCACTATGCCACTCAATGAGAAGAGGTTCATTATTTTAGTGACAGAAGAGGCTAACTCTTTAGCAACAATCTTTACGAGGTTGGGTTTGATAACATCCAAGCCTGCTGACTTCGACATATGAATCTGTAGAAGAGGACTATACACTTCTGCAGTGTTGTGCATTTAAAATAAAAAGACTGCAGCCTTCCTAGTGGTGCTGAGGGTTGAGGCACTGGACGGCACACCTCGCACCATGCTGGCGACCAGGGTTCAGAAGTGGACTTGGGCCATCGGGATCGGCCTGGGGGACCAAGGCTGGAGCATCCGATGACAGCTTGCCCTCTCTGGGGGGTGGGAAGGGATTCAACCCGGCGTGTGCTGACCCCTGGCAGAGGCTGGGGGCATGGCAGCATGTCGGCAACTCAGGAGTTTGATTTGTCACAGGCATAGGCCTGAGGACCAGTCAGCTCTAGGGACCATAACATTGGGGTGGACATTGCAGACTTCAGCTCATGCATTGATGTCAGGGCACGCAACGTCTATGTAGAAAAGGGAAAGTCACCCTCCGGAGCCAGGAAGATGGAGCGCTCAGCTTAGTCCCGATGTGCCACCATCTGCCAGCTGTCTTGGGGACCTGACAAGACTAGAAGGTACAGGGGTGTCCAGCCCCACCTCAACCCAACCCAGGGGGCAAACTGCAGCAGGATGGAGGGACCCATACAGCCAGGTAAGACGGTGGCAGGGACAAGCTTCATTGGCGACTCCTGATGGGGTGGCTCCGGTAGAGACGTAGGTGGGGACAAATAGAAATATCAAAAAAAAAAAAAAGACTGCATTGTGTCTACAGGGGGCCTAAGGAAGTTATCACTGCCAAAAGAGGAGGAGGGCATATGAAGAAAGGCCTTTGTGGAGGAGAGATCAGAGAAGTAACTGTTAAATGCATTGTCAATGGTATTATCACTATTACAACTTACACCATTCAATAGCACATTAGAGGAAGAGTTATTCCCTAGTTTGCCTAACATGTTCCTGATGTGTTTCCAGCAAAGCCTAGGGTTTTGAGCTGAAGAAGTTAGGAGTCTCTTGCAGTAAGCACTTTTTGTCTGATTGAGCTTTTACAGACATTCCACAGCATTCTGTATGCAGTCTAGTCTGTAGAGGTGGAGGAGACCTTATAATCACTCAACATTTTTGGAATGTGCAACAGGCAGCTTTGGGCATAAACATTTTGTTGCTCTCAGTTGTGAAGTGCCTTAGTGGTCAGTTCTGGCACACATGTTGTTTACTGTGTACATGTTGCCACTGGGAGAGCTCATCAGGCTTTATGGTCTAGGTTTTGAAACAAAGAAAAATGCTGCACACACCAAATACAAAGGGGGTGGCATATGTTATTGATACATAGCTCTGTGAACCTCTGACCAATCACTTCTATTTATCACCATGCTGGACCATAAGTGCATGTCATAAAGAGTGCAACTAATTAATGAAGTGTAAATTGAAAATAAAAATTTATTGACAGCTTGTGCAAACATGCAATGAAGAAATGAGCAAAGCACACATTACAGAGCAACGTTTTCAGTACTTCCCCCCCCCAGAAGCATAAAAAGCCCTTACTGGGCTCCGAGACCCCTGGTGCCAAAATGTGAAATTTCCAGTGCCCCCATTTAGTAAGGGAAGGGATCTTAATTTGGCTCCATGGAGCTGAGCCACACTGATCCCTTCCACTTCCATGTATCACTTTAGGCTGTGGCCCTCCCCCAATCTGCCCCCACCCTTTTCGTTTTCTGATATCATTATTTGTAGAGCACAGGGGCGCATGCTCCATATACTTTAATAGGGCCTTTTTTTTAAGTAAAATTGATGTACATTACATTGCCAAGGAACTAATCATGGCCACCGCTTAACTAACAAGGACTTATTAGTTAAGCGGCGGCCATGATTAGTGGACAGTAATTTTACAGCCCCTTTCCTGAAATCTTTAAATCATGGTAACTTGTATTGTGTAAAAAGGTATTACGATCTGTTTCATTTCTGTAAAGTGTTTTGTATCAGGTATGAAAAGGGAACTTTTGATACAAAACAATTTACAGAAAAGAAACAGATTGTAATACACTTTTACACAATATGAGTTACCATAAGGCTAAATTAGAAAATAGCATCCCGTACTCACAATTGGTATGGGTAGAAAGGAATTGCAAGAAACCAGAGGAGTACATAGCCCATAAGCAGACCATGATTCAAAGATTTAGGAAAAGGGCTATAAAAATATGGTCCTGCAGCAGGCCAGTCATAAGATTGAATCTAAAACCAGACAAGAAGTCTTGCAAGGGAAAGATCCTAACCCACAAACAGAAAGAGTGGTACTGGCTGTAAAATATAATCACAAAATGACTGAAATCCACAAGATTATTAACAAATATTGGCATTTGGTGGTCATAGAGAGCCCCGGGGTATTTTTTTTTAACCAGGAGAGACACACTAAGCTGAAAGCTTGTTTACAGGTGTGACCTGGGAGCACAATGTATCCAGCTTCATTCAAAAACCAATTATAGTGGCCTAAAAAGTAAACAACTTAAAAGACAAATGAGTTCATTCACAATTTAGGAAACCAGAGGACAAGGGTGGACAGTTACTGCTAGGGCCATGACAGCCTGGAATGACCAAGTGTGGCAGATGTACAGTATGTAATCATACAAGTAAAAGACAGACATTTTGACATCCACACTTTGATACAGAATTCCCAATTAAATGACACATAGACTGTAACACAGAGGGGGTAACATATGTAATCCAATGCCCTTGTGATCGTTTATATGTAGGTCAAACTAAGAGAGCTTTAAAAAAATGGATACTTGAACGTAAAGGGGACATAAGGAATAGGGATGAACAATCCCCTGTAGCACAGCATTTTAATCAAACAGGCCATACAGGAGCCTCACTTTGGTTCTGGGGGTTAGAGGTAGTCACATCATCCACCAGAGGACGTAATTATAAGCAACAACTAGAGCTAGCAGAAATGAGGTGGATTTTCTATTTAAAAACATTAGATCATGACATTGGTATGAATATTGAACTGGCAGGCATGCACTTAGGACCTGGCCAAGGCTGGCAGCAATAATGTGCATATGTGTACAATGAAAGCATGTAAATCGATCAGTAGTAGTGTGCTTTGTGACTACAAGTCTCCCAGTGCATTGTGGACATTGAACATTCTCTTACAGAAATAATTATATGAAATGTGTTCATGCTGCACACATAAAACTACCCAAGTGATATGCGTGCTGCAAGTATGATTTACTTGTCAAACTGGAACTGACTGCATGCATATGGCATATGTGCAGCAAGCAAGTGTGGAAACCATGATTTTTATGTTAAATTGGGAAAGACTGCATGCATGCGGCATGCGTGCAAAAAAAGCAAGTAGTCACTGATAACTGCATGTGTAAAAGTTAAGTGACTTGCTCAGGATCACACCATACACAGGTGGGGGTTGATGAGATTCAAACCCAGGTCGTCATGCCTTCAAGTCTCCTGGCTTGCAGTGCAGTGCCTTTAACCACTAAGCCATGCTGTCTGCATACATATGGCTCGCTTGTACTTCAATACATACTGTATCTGAATACATCTGCATGCATGTGGCATGCTTGTAGCCACTGTTATGATTTTCAGTCTTCTTCTTTCCCTCATCTCATTTTCATACTTGAACTGTAACACACATATCAACGGAAACACATGTTTTTCCCACCCCAATACACAAACATACCCAGAACCCTCCTTAATTACTTCTGTCAGGCCTGTTCTCCTACTCTTTTCTCTGCATAGTTTTGAGTGCTTCCACACAAACAGACTTTATGGTGCAAACACAAAAGTAGCAATAACTCAACACACATCCGCATGCCAGTCCCCCCTACCCCCATGCACACACACTGTAGCGGGTATGACCATGCTGCTACAGACAACCCACCAAGTGTATATAAGTAAAATATATCTTACTTGAGTGCTAGGGAGCCAGAGGCAGGAATCTTTAAGAGATTATGTCCATGGGTCAGAGTGCTGGGGCATACCCCTTTAAAATTGATAGAGTTATTTTCTCTTACTCTTTTATACATTATGATGGTGAGATGGAAAATAATGAAAGCCACTGTTTTGCTAACAAGGCCCTTGTTAGTTGAGCAGTGGCCTTCATTAATATCCAACTCTCAATCAATGATGTATAAAACAGTAATAAAAAAATACCCCCATTCATTTCAATGGTACACACTCCTACAGTCTCCTTTGCCCTTTGTCAAAATGTGCCCGAGTGTGGGGATGTGGAAATCAGCTTCACTGGGGGGGGGCATAAGCTTGACTATAGTGGGGCTCCAATAGTCTGTGTATACCATACCACTCAACTGTCTGTGAATGCAAGGGAGTGCTCTAGAATGTATGTAACATCTCTAAAAGGTATAACTTATTTGGTTTGACTGAAATGTGATATGCAAATCAGGAAAAAATTAAATGTATAAGATGCATCTGTATATACCTAGGAACCATGCATCAGATTTGGGCTTAAACTCACCAAAGTTACTAACCATTTTTTTTCTGGTTGAAGTTCTGCCTTCCCCTCAAATAAAAAGAACTTTGTCCCAATTTTTTTCTCTATCTCCATTCAATTCAATACTCTCATTTCCTATGGATCATGAAGCTTCCCAAAGGTGAAGAAACATGAAAAACACATCAATATTTCAGTCCTTCCTCCTTCCCCAATCCCCCTGTAAAAAAAATATTTACTTTTGTTTACCCAGCCATATGGCCAGAACCTGCAGCTTGGCATAGTGTGTGACCAGCCCAGTTTTCAGACCATTCCCCTCTCTCATTTGCCAGAAGCTCGATGCTAGAACCAACCATCATGGGTCCCCAATGTGATCTGTGACCAAGTCACCTCGCCATCTGAACCCACCAAACCTGGGTTGCTTGCCTCGTGCTTGGTTATTGCTGTGGCTGCTGCTGCACTGTACTGATCAAGGCATATGAAGGCCACCCACACCATTGTCACCACTGCTGCTAAGCCTAGCTTGCTGCCATGTGGGTCTGTGCTGGCTTTTTTGCAAGGCAAGCCTAGCAGAGTAAGTAGGAAGCCTAGTCTTGAGTTAGCTTCTAGGTCACCCCCTGCCACTTCAGCCACCAGGGGAGACAGAGACTCAGTAAGAGCAGGACAACAAAAATACGCTGCCACAATACTGTTATTGAGAGTTCACTGCTCACTAACTCCTCCAAGCTGTAGTGTCTGTCTACTCTTTGGCGGGAAAGACAGCGTTGCACTTGCAAGACTCATACACTCTTTCTTGGCTGGAGCTCATCCACATCACATGTGATTATGCCACTGCTAATAGGTGGAGAGAGTGGATAACACAATACAGACACAGTCAAGTCTGGAGAGTACCTGCAGCATGAGCGCACACAGGCCAGATGGGCACTTATTGTGCAAAAGATTAAATCCAAATTTAAAGCCATTGTTGCCACATCATAAGAACATCCTACACACAAATATGGAGGAGGGGCAACTGCCACCCTCTATCCTACCTAAATGGCACCCCTGCTTAATGGTAGAAATTCATTCTCAGGTGATAATGCAATGGTTTCCACTGTGTTCTGAGGTACTGTAGCTCCATGTTTCATGTGTCCTGATTATCATGTGGGTTACTGTCCCTCATTGTCCCTCATTTTGAGTGTTCATGTCCCTCATTTCAGTGGCAAAATGTGAGGCATGGTGAATGCTTCCAAGACTCTGCTCCACAAAAAGAGTGCTGAGCATGGCCATAGTGCATATGCTCAGTAGAGAATGACAAAGGGAAAGTAAGTAAGATAAAACAGTCATGGAGAAACACATTGGTAGCACTAATATGCATAAGGGATTTGCATGGTCCAAAACAAAAAGGATAGGCTTTACAACACAGAGGCCCCACTTCATACAGCTGGAATGGGGAATATTGACTGGTTATATCCTAGGCATTTAATGCAATAAGCAAACAATACTTTACAAATTAATGGTGATTTAATGACAAAAATCGAAAGCCATTAAACAACTTGCAAAAGGATCAGAATTAATGAGTTTACCTAATTTTTTCCGGAATTCAAATAATGTATTTTAATGACTAATTGATAGTAGTAGTATAAAACACAGAAACTGATGTTTTTTATGTTTGCTTGCACGCATGTGCAAGAAACATAGTGCCACCATAGAAGTTTTCATAGGTGTGGCACCCCCGCTTCCAATGCCCTGCTCCTTTTTGCAGGCACGGCCACACCGCACCAATGAATGTCTGAGCTGTCTATGACAGCAGTTCAGATGCAGTGGTGTACAGTAGAAAGTAAACCACAGCTACAATCAGTGGTGGTAATGTGTAAGCAATTTGCACACTGCCGTTGGCAGGTGATTTGCATACTGCCATTGGCAGTATGCAGATTGACTACACGTCAGCACTGCATCTGAACTGCTGTCAAAGGACAGCTTGTTTGTACACATTCTCTCTCTCTCTCTCTCTCTCTCTCTCTCGCTGTCTCCCTCAGGCAGCAGTGCTGATGCATTCCCCAGTTATGTAACAGAACTGTTAGGGTCAACTGAGCTGTACAGGAAAAAATGTGCACCAGTGTCATAAAAAGCTTCCAATTTTTTTTTTTTTTTTTTGAGTAAATCATGCGTAAGATCATATTTCTGTTATGTAGTGTTCCAGTAAGGTAATGCGGTTAAATTGTCACCAGAATGTGGAAATTAATCTGTAGAGAATGCAAGCAGAATGCCACTGAGCTCATTTCCTCTGTACAATGCACCCTTCCAATGGACTCTAGAAACTTGCCTTTATATCAGTTTACTAATTATAACAAGTTTTCAAAAGCTGCACTTAAGATTAAAAGACGCTACAGGTACAAAGCAGTCTTATTTGCCATTTGTTTGAAGACCAATGGCAAATGTAAAATAATGCTTGTCTTGCCTAGTATTTGTATTGCTGCCAATATAATAAAATCTCCTGGCTGAACATGAATAACTAAGTCTACTATCATTTTTTTATGATTAGTAAAGTTTAAGAATCAGAAACTGAACAAAAGCAGGCATGTGTTATTTCAGCCAGCTATCAGACCACCCATTTGTAAGCACTAAATGCATATAAAATCGTCAGCTTTCAAGTGAGGAATTTAGCATGGCTGGTAAAATTGTTTATGTCCTCACTACTTTCGGGTCCCAGAAATCAGGGTCTCTCTTCAGCTGGGCTCAAGCAAAATGTCTCTCTCCAAGAAACGTAAAAAAATCAGCTGTCACATACACATATATCTCCTGATTCTGGCATCCTGTTGCTATTTACTATGGTTGTGTTGCGTAGTACTTGTATTGTTCCCGATATAATAAAATCTCCTTGCTGAACAGGGATACCAAAGTTTCCTAGCATTTTGTTATTAGTACAGTGTCAATTTACAGACCCTCATATTTATACCTGACTGAAACTGGTACTTTTTTCAGAACACTGTCTCGGTTGCACTTAGCAAAGTACGTCAGTGAAGGAGTGATGTAATATACTGAAGGCTGTGCTAAGAATGAGAAACTGAAGAAAAACAGGCATTTGTTATTTCAGCCAGCTGCCAGATCACTCATTTGTAAGCAGTAAATGCGAAGTGCATCGATTATCTTTGTGAAGTTTCCCACCAAATAAACCTAGAAAACATCCGCAATCTGATACAGTGAAAAAGTCATGGTCACTTTTTTTATTGTGACATTTTTTAAGCAAAGTACATTAATTTCAAAGGCCAACTATCCCCTTCGATCAGTACTGGATTCATAAATATTTCTGATATTACAGTTCACATTGTGTGTTCAGTATGAGTGTGCATGCTACTGCTTCCTTATTTTTTACCTTATTTATTTTTACTTTTAGCCAACATTGTATTCTGATTTGTCTGGATCACTGTGTTCCTTCAAAGTAGAATCAGAAAAGAAATTGCTGCTACACACACACAGAGAGTATATATATATATTCCTGCCCCAAGCAGATACCTCAAAATTAGTTGTTAAATTTTACAGTACACAGTACACTGAAGAGGCTTATGAAGGTACAGGGAGATATATTTACTTGCTGAATCGGAGATGTTTGATGGAGAAAGTAGCCCCACAAGAGATTTATTTCAACAATAAAAAAAAGTTCCTATGCTGATACAGTGCGGCAACAGAAAAGTACTCCTATTAGAAACTTCCACACTGCATCCGTAGAAAGGGGATCAATGTTTTAATTTCTCCGCTAGGCTCCACCAGCTATTTCTATAGCCACCGTTCGAGCATTGCCAGATGTAAAGAGTCAGAGGGCTCAACTAACAAACTGGATACTGCTCTTCTCCTGCACCACGCCAAAGAGCTACATTTTGCAGGATGGCAACATCCATTCAGGAGCAGTCTAGATCTCCTGTTGTTGACTGCTGGATTTTTTTTTCTTACCAAAGACAACTGTTGTTTTCCAGCTTTGTGCAGGGGAAGGGCAGAAACCAGTTGGCTACCTGACATACTTCATAATCAGTTTGCTTTTACAGTAGGCTGTACTTGAATAAGACACATGCTCAGTGTGTACAGAACTTCATCATTTACTTGTATAACCCATAATATTGAAGAGGCTTCAGAAGGCATAGGGAGATATATTTGCTAAACATGTACCTGTATCTCTTTATGTTGTGACCTCCCAGGTCATGCCTGAAAATAGTCACTTTTGTGTCTAGTGCACCTACCCGGTTATCAAAAATAAATAAATAAACAGGAGATGTTTGATGTAGAAAGTAGCCCCAGGAACAGAAATGTATTTATATTGACTAAGCTAGTAATCACAGAGTTGTAGTTCACACATGCAGTCTGGAAGAAAGTTAAATTCTATTAATGCGGTATTTACATGACTGGAAAATATCTGTGCAAAAGGCAGTCCAGTAAGCGTTGTGCAATGCTCTGAGAGGGTGCAGGGGTACAGTAGGTCTATCATGATTAGGGCTGCCAGTTGCAGAGTATACTGGAACAGTACCCAAAGGAAAACAATGTGATATTTCCACTGGAGTCACATAATATATTTATTTGCGATGGTAAAATCCACGGAGGTACACTCCTGGGGTTGACATTAATTGGCGTGTTCAATGATCCATTTTCTAGTGTCAAAGAAACAAAGTTTAGGATGGAGGAACAAGCGCCCATTTACAAAAACAGTCCAGGACCTCCCAGCACTGTTTGCACTGCATGCGGAATACACTGAATAGTAAATGGCAGCTTGCACTTCAGACTCACATGTTGGATGAAACATAGTAGCTGACACACATAAATGACACATGCAGAAATCAAACAAAACCCCCACCCTATGATATCTATAAGTCTTTTGTTGTCTCCCTAGATCTGTTACTGTTACCTTTAAATCTCCAGATGAAATGAAAATGACAGCAACACTCACTCCCTCCCTCCCCAGGCTATATAGTGCTTTATGGTATTGCTTATGAAAGATGCAATAAAAAACAAATATAACCCTTCTGACTTAGAAATCAGAACAGGATTGTTCTAGCCGACAGAGTACTACAAGTTTGTGTGTGAAATTGCACCACTTTCAAAACATTCTTGCACTGAGCACTGTAGAATGCTGTAACTATTTAATGATTACACAGTGACATCATGAATTCAGGACTACTTAAAGATCAGCAGCAAAAGTATTTACATTATTCGCTCAGGTTTTTTAATTTCCTAGCTGCTTTTGGAGACACAGTAGTGATAAGTCAATTGAGTCTGTAATGATGGCAGTTCTGTAGCTATTTAATGCCTGTCCTTCTCTATCTTTCTATCTCACCCCCCACTACCTAGTGTTATTCTTCATTTCCTTGGCTGTTTCACTGTTTTATAGCACATCTGGCTGTTTTGGGGAGTTAGCATGGCATGTGTTGTACAATAGCCCATTACTTACTCTGTCACTTGAGCAAAACGTATAATTCATTGCTGCAAATCAGTCAGCAGCTGACATGGGCACAATTGGGTCCCGACTGAGACTTGTAAAGTGCATAGTTGGCTGTAAGACCCACTTCTTACAGGATAAACTTCCTCCTTGGAACATCAGTTCACTCAGCCACAATACATTTGACCCAGTATGCAACATTGTTTCAGTTACTCTAGGGTCCTGACAAAACAATTCATGTCTTTCAGCTCATGGAAGCCCTAGCTTTTTGTTTTCCAAATTCAATATAGAACCATAATCCACAGCATTTCAATTATTAGAAAACTCTGTGTGGTCTGGTTGTAGGATGCGGTGCTGTAGGTGACTGAAGAAACCTCCACCGATTTCAGACAGCATCCTGAGTTGTCTGTAAAGTACTGAAAATAACAAGCAATTAAATCAAAATACAATACAAAACTTAATGGTAATAAATGGCTCCCATCTTGAGGGAATCCCTCCCCATGCTAGACTCCACCTACTATCTATATAACAAACATGTTTAAGTATGCAGACAGTGACAGGATAGCATGTATCAATTTCATATGTACTTTCCCATTCAGTGTGCCCCCAGGGTAACAAAGGGCCAAGTGTGGGCATTGACTTGGTGCAGCTGGGACTACGAGGTGCTAATATTTATTTATTTAGTTTTAGTTGACCGTGTAAGTGCACTAGACAAATCCTGCCTATTTTCAGGCATGACCCTGGAGGAGTGAGACACAGATAAATGCCAACTGACCTTGAACCAGATTAAGCTGTCGGTGGTATTTTTAGTGAATGAGGGAAATTTGGCCAGGACACTGGGGAAATTCTCCTACTCTTGCTGCAGAGGGAGCAGAAGCACTGCAGGAGAGTTGGTGAAGCTCAGTATGTCACAGACCATGGATGGGGAAGGTCAGGTTCTTGGAGCTCCAGAGGAAATACATATCCAGTCTGAGGAGAGGATTCCAGTAGCTATGAATCCCTTACCAGGAGTTATATCGGAGAATTTTGTTGTTCCACCCCTTATGCCTGATGCTGTTGGTGACATGAATACTGAGGAAATTAAACTACAGAAGGAGCTGGAGGTAAAGAAGAATCAGTTATTGGCTCTGATTTCTACTGCACAGCAGGAATATAATCTCAGTAGATCTAGATTGGAGGAGGAAAGGAAAAACGGAAAAGGTCAGTAGCTAGTCCCATATTAGGTACTAGCAAATGTTTACCTTTAAATGCCGCTTCTACTCCAGATAAAAGTGTGGGGAATGATTGCGACATTCAGACAGATGATACTTTTTTGCCAGTCAATTCAGAAGATTGGTCTCCAGAGGATGCTTTGCAGAGAGCGAGATGGCTTTATCAAGATAAGCACTGGGTTCCGGATCCACTGATACCGATTTCCGGGTTCTTCGGGAAACTCTGGTTCTGGTATGAAGAATATAGAACTGGTCGGCGTAGATGGTCAAAATCCAAAGTCCCCACCTGCTTCCACTGCAACTGTGCATTTTGATAAGGAGGCTGTATGTTTTTCTGCTACGCCAGACGCGGTTCTGTCTCTGTTGGATCTCCAGGACCCTGGTGTTCAAAACTTTTGTTCTCAGCAAGAGAACACTCAAGAGGATTTCCCTGTTACAGTTATGGGAAATGTAGAACAGAAGGGGGAATGTTTGGAACAAAGGTCTAGGCAGGAAGAAGATATAAGTTCTTCAAGAGAGGCGTTGCCCTCTGTGCAAGACCGGGGGAGGCCTACATCTTATGCTGGCCTTTTTTGTAAGCCTGAAGAGGCAGTAAAAAGGAGATTTCTAGTTCATCTCCGATATGTAGGGAAGGCCCCGATACCCCCTGATAGACTTTGGGTGGGGAAAACTCTTATTAAAGATTTGACGGGTTTCACTCCTATTGATGTGTACGCTTTTATACATGTGCCTGGGGATAGTAATTATGATGTCAGTTTCTGCTCGATGGTTCTTTTGGACAAATTCTGGAAATCATATTATGAACAAAAAGACATAGAAGAATGGAAAGAGTTTCTAGCAATCCCTATAACTAAACCCACTATTAAAACTTTATCGGTGTTGTTCAGGAATGAGGGGGTAGATGTAAATAATATTAAATTTTGGTTAGAAAAATGATGCACAATTTTTGAACATCCTAGGCCAATCATGGACAGAAATGGATTTTGGAATGGAGGATGGAACTTTTGAGTTCAATTAAAACAAACAGATGTGGGGATTCAGCACTTACCAAGTTCTTTTTTTCTGGGAAGGAACAGGGGAATATTGTTTTATGCAGGCCAGCCTAAAAGTTGTTATTGATGTGGAGCTTTGACTCACTTGAATAATGACTGTGATAGCATTACGTGTTTTCATTGTGGGGTATTAGGACACTCAGCAGCACAATGTGCAGCCCCCCAAATCTCTAATCTCTGTGGGCATGAAGACCATGGGTTTCAGGAATGTCCATCGGTGGCCCACAATTCTGAAGAGATATCAGATCATGAGGTTTTTCTATCCCAAACTCGGAGGCCTTATAGGCCTGGTACAGAACATGATATGGTACATCCTCCTCCGCTCCGGCATAGAGGTAGGGGTAGAGGCAATGTCTCTTCTCTTGAAGGGGGTGGGGAGAGGTCTCACATGGGTAGACAGGGTATAGTTGTTCCCCCTTTACCTCATGTTAGCAATATAGATAAAGATAGTTCTTGTATGGAGGCAGTAGAAACCCCTTTTGTAACCCCCCCAAGGTTCACCTTGGCGTGTCCCTGTTCAGTCAAATTTATGCTCTCAGGAGCAAATGGATGTAGTGGACTTACAGGACGGCACTCTTCAAGGGAGCCCAGTGGTCCCACCTCAAGTCCACTGAGAGTAGACTGTTCTGATTTGGTGCATTCAATGGTACCTTTATCACCCTTACCCCTTCCCAATAGATTTTCTGTTTTCACTTCATGGAGGGAGCAGGTGGATAGAGAAGACCCTATGGAGGAAGGTTCACAGTCTTCGAGCCAAACTTCTGAGTTATTACCAACCCCAGATACTGAGGTTCAGAACTCACAATAGGTTGTTTTACAAAAAAGGGTTACACAGTCAAGTAAAAAAATATATAAATAAACCTCCCTGAAGCTATTAGTTTACATGTGGCATGTTTAAATGTCAATAGTATTAAATCAGATTATAAAAGAAAAACTAATTTTGGCATTCTACAAAACTTAGATTTTGATGTGTTCATGTTGCAAGATACTAGACTTCACACATTAGCTGGAATTTCTCAAGCAATTAGAGAATGGTGGTGGGGTTCTTCATATTGGTCAATAGGAATGGAAGCTTGTTGTGGGGTGGGTTTTTGTTTTCGCTCTTGTATGGTTAAGGTATTGTGTCTAGTGGATATTGATCCTGGTAGAGCATTATTATTAGATGTAATTATTCAGTCTATTTCTTGTAGATTGATTACAGTTTATGGTCCGCAAACAAAAGCCTTGAGAATTGAATTGTTAACAAAAATACAGCCTTATTTGTTTACTAGCAGACAGATTTTTTTGGGGGGGTGACTTTAATAAAAATGTTCAATTTCATAATTTAAAAGAGAAGCAATACTGTGATAAGACCTCTTTGAAAAAATTGATACTTCAGGCTGGATTGAAAGATTTCAAGGGGAGTGGTACAGGATTTGGCAAGGCCACCTTTTTTAAATGTAACCTTTCCTCCCACATTGATTGTTTATTTATGAAACAATTGTTGGAGGTCTCTGATACTTTCACTTTGCCTATAGAAACTTCAGACCATCTGTTGATAGGGGTAAATATTGCAATCCCCTGGTAAGGGAAACTGGGTTAGGGTTTTGGAGACTGAACATGTCTTTATTAGAGAATCAAGTAATTGTGTCTGCTTTTAAAATATTAATACGGGACAAACTATCTACGATATTCCTATACGATGATATAGGATTATGGTGGGAGGATTTAAAAATTCTTATAGTGGAGTTTTTTAAGATTCATGGGAGATCTCAAGCAGTGTCAAAATATAATGAATATTTAGTTCTTAGACATGAATTAGGTGTGTTGCTGTCAAAGCAGTGTGAGGAAGGGGTGGATCTCACAGATGAGATTGCTTCAGTTAAACTTAATATGAGATCATACCAAGATGATCGGCTATGTTCCCTACAGAAAGAACACACTTTTGGTACTCAGGGGAAAGCTGAAAGTATAAATCCCTTTGTTAGCTGTCAAAAACGTAGAGAGAAGAAATTGATTAAAGGCTTAAAAACACCACAAGGATCATTAGTAACAGATAATGGGCCAGATATTCAAAGCTTTGCCCCTGGGATAAGTTAACACTGCCTGGCAGGCAAACTTAGCCTGGAGCACAAAGCAAGCTATATTCAAAAGAAATAGCCCAGGGCAAACAGCATCTGAATATAGCATGGGAATGAGGCCATGCAAACTGGGCTGGGAGTGCAGGGCAAACATTCCCCTGGAATAAGACAGCACTGAATATAGCACACAGGAAGTGCAAACCACAACAGCAACACAGTGCACAGCGACGTGAGGGCAGGTAGAGATGAACTATGTGGCCAATGTGCATACCAGCAGATGCGTGGACCTAGTACAGCAGCAGGCGGCAGCAGATGTGAAAGAACAGTGATCAAAACTGTATAAATATCCCCAAACCATTAGCGCCATGCTAACACGTTAGCGCAACTTTAGCGCGGAGCTAAGCTGTTAGCCCAGTGCTAACATGTTTGCCCGGTGCTAAGATTTGCCATATTCAAAAGTGACATGAAAATGAGCCTACTTAGGTAGTCTCTGGGCAAACAGCCAGATTAGCATCTCATCATTCCCTGATTTGCATGCAGTTTGCCCAGCATTACTGCAGGGTCCCACAGCTCCACCTGTAGGTCAGTCTGGAAGTACAGAGGCTGGCCAGGTCTGGACGCAGCTCCACCTGTAGGTCAGTCTGACAGTGCATGATGGTTGCTGCAGGGGCTGGTAGTATGAGGGACACAGCAATGCCTATGGCAGTGATGACCACTGCACTGTACAGAGTGACAGATCCAGCATGCAGGTGATTACTGACGGTGGACAGTACTGTTTCACCATTGTATGCTCCACAGATGCTGCACCTGTGGCATGGGATGCTCACAGTGACATTTACATGGCCAGCTGTGTGTGCTGTGGCTTCTGTACAGTTGTGTGGTATGTGGCTGTGGGGGCATGTATGCTCTGACAGGCACTCAGGGGGTGGGGTATTTTCACTACTGGCCCATGTGCACTGCATGATGTGTACCAGCCATGTGGCCACACCTTGGCTGTGGTGAGGTCTGGTCACCCATACATCCTTCCCTCAATGGCCGACATGCCCACAGTGCTGCATGTGTGTGCTGACATCTGCTGGTCACCACAGACATATGGTCTGCAGGTGTGTGCTGTATGGCCATACTACCTAGTTGTCCCCTCTGGGTCGGATCCCCCCTTACTGTCTGTACTTGGCTGGGACTGGTGGCAGCTGTTGGCATCATGGTGGTGCCAGCAGTGAGCAGCATGTGTACTCCATGTCAGGCATTTTCTAAGTGTCATGCTCTTATATTAGGGTCACACAAGCCACGCTAATCCCATGCAAACATCGTGCTATGCACCAATGATGTGGAAAGCTGTTTGCCGAGGGTTAAGACCAGCTTTTCCTGGGCAGTAATTTGTTCCGCGCAAAGGGTCATGCTATGTCACGCTAAACACCTTAGCGCGACGCTAGTCGCTGAATATCTCATAGCACCTGTATTCATGTTCACTTTGCCCCTTGCATATAATCATGGTTTGCTCAATGCTAATGCACCTTGCCTGAGCTATGTGGCCTTTTGAATATGGCAGTCCCGTGCTAATCTCGTACTAAACCCATGCAAACTGTTTGCGGACTGCATAAAGCTTTGAATATCTGGCCCAATGTTTCTATTATGGGGTTAATCACACAATATGTAAAAGAAAGGTTTGGCTACGTGGTGGAATTTTCTCAATTTACTCCTCAAATCTTACAGGCAGCAGCACTACCTCAACTTGCAGAGGAATTTTGAGATATTTTGATATCCCCTTTTTGAAACTTAGAAATGGATAGGGTAATTAAGGGTCTCCGCAAGGGGATTTCACTGGGTTCAGATGGTCTGCCTAATGAAATATATATAAATATATATATATATATATATATATATATATATATTGTTATGGGAGATTATTCCAATGGAAATGTTAACTGTGTATATATTTTTTCAAGAAGAATGTTATTTGCCTCACAACATGTATGAGGGTCTGTTGGTTTTTTTGTTTAAATCTGGGGATCCTACCAACTTGGTTAACTGGCGTCCTATCATTTTATTAAATATTGACTTTAAGGTTTTCACCAAATTATTAGGGAATAGATTAGCCATGGTTATGGAAGATCTGATTAATCCAACGCAATTTTGTTCAATACCAGGAAGGAAAATAACTGAAGCCTTGTTTTTACTTAGGGAGGTGGTAGAAGGGGATGGAGGGAATGGTTTGGGGAAGAATTCTGGGTTTTTGGTCAGTTTAGATCAGGCCAAAGCGTTTGATAGGGTATCTCATTCTTTTTTATGGGACTGTTTGCTTGCGTATGGGATTCCGAAGGAATTTGTAGGTTGGTTGGAAGTTTGTTACGGGTTAGCTTTTGTAGTCTCTTATGATAAAGGTATCATGGGTCCTAAAATTCAGGTGTTGAGAGGAGTGCATCAAGGTTGTCCCTTGAGCCTCCTCCTTTATGTGTTTATGATTGATCCGATTATGAGACTTCTTCAGCAGTCCACTAGAATTTTAGGTTTGACTGGGGGTTATTCTTCTGCTTGTAAAGTATTGGCATATGCCGATGATTTGTGCTTACTGATTCAGGATCATCAGTCCCTGATTATTGCTTTGGATCTTATTCAGGTTATAGAGAAAGCTTCAGGGGCTACTTTGAATATTGGGAAAACAAAACGTATTGATTTGAAGGGTTTTCAGGATACTCCAAGGGTATTTGGAGGTTGTATGGTGGCTACAAATCCATGTAAAATTCTAGGAGTTTATTTTGGGAGTAGTAGAAGGGTGGAATATAATTGCTCTCGATTATTATCTGTAGGAAATGAGATGGTGAGCAGATAGAATAGATGGAAAGTTGGGAAAAAGAAAAGGGTATTCCTGATTAGGTATTTTTTAACCCCAATTTTTCTATATATTAGGGCTATTTTTATGCTACCTAAAAAATTGGAAGTTTCATTATCCAGATGTATTTTTACTTGTTTTTGGGGTAGTCAATTAAATCCTATTAAATGGAATATATTATATAAAGATGTTAAAGAGTGAAGGGTGAATATGTTGAACCGATTTTATTTTTTTTTTAATGGTATTTTTATATGTGAATTTACTGCCCCTGATAAGAGGTACCACTCAGTTGTGGAGTATCTGGGAGTTTTCTTTACTTAAAGGGATTTTGTTAGAATGGGAAAAGGCCACATTTTTTCATGAAAATAAAAGGAGTCCTCGTTTAGTAAAAAGGTGGGAGGGGTTTTTCGATTGGATTATCAAATGGGAAGTGAAATACAGTATACTATGGTACAAATCTTCTCTAGGAAGCATTTGTACAAGCAGGTATTGGTAGCTCATTTTCAGGAACATCCTTTTTCGAGCTTTTCATGTTTTCAACAGGAATTAATATCAGAATATATTATGGATCCTCGGATCCCTGAACAAATGTGGGATATAGTGTGGTTGGGGGTTCATTAGAGAATAAATGTTAAAGGGAATCGGAAACATAAAGCTTTACAAGACAGGTATTGTCCTAGAGTTTGTTGTACAGAAGTAATAGAAACCATAGACCATTTATATTATTCTTGCCATATATTGTCCAGTTTTGAGATATTGTAAAAAATAGATGGAAAGATATGCTACCTATACCTCCGGCCTCTACATTACTGTTTTTTTGGTATCCCTCCTACTCAAAGTAAACAGCCTAACGTAGGTATGGTTAGGGTCTTGTTTGCCCATTTTTTTGTATTGATATGGATTTGCCGATGTCATCTAGTATTGCAGCAACAAGACATTGCTGCCTTGGATCTTTATTTTATTATAGTATGGGAAATAAAAAATGGAAGTCTGATGAATTGTTGAAGGGAAGCACAGGGAAATGTTCAGAGAAGTGGGCATATTTTGATTTCCTATAAGGAATAGGTTTCAGAAATATAGATTTATTACTTAAAAAAAAAGTGGAAAGGGGAGGAGTCGGGTTTAAATTGTCTCTTTTTTTGTATTAAGGTTGTTATATTAATCAATACTTATTTCTGGTCTTATTTTATTTATTTTTTTTTTGCTGTATAATTCTGTATAACAAAATATTGATTTGTGTATTATTTTTGTTCCATTTTGTTTTGGGAAAAAAAAACCCTCCCCTGCTCGTATAGTAGGGTGGGGATAGTTTTAAGTTGTTTATATTGTTTATAATGTTTTCCTTATGTTTGGGGATTTTGTATGAGTCAATACTTATTTATGTTTGATTTTTTTCCTTTTTGGTATGACATAATACTGATCTGTATATATTTTGTTATGATTTAATAAAAAATTGCCCTACTTTTTTCGATAAGTGTCATGGGATCTTTACCATCCACCTAAACTACCACCAATCCAGGCAGATGGGACCTCGGTTTAATGTCTCATCAGAAAGACAGCACCTCAGAAGCGCAGCACCCCTCTCATGCTGCACTACAGTGTCAGTACTGGGTTATTAACCCAAGTGCCAGATGTGGGAACTGAACCCACAGCCCTCTGATCTACCAGCCTCAGAGGCGAGTGTGCTACCTAGTGAGCCACTGACACTGCTGAGACCTCACATTAAAATGTAATGTATTCTGCACTTATAGCCTTGGAACTTCACATCCTCCAGGTTACAAAAAAAAAATTAGACATGTCTTCATTTTTCAGAATAATTATCTGCCTATGGAATCTATAAAACATTCATTTCCCTATGTTCACAGTAAATGGCAGACTATGTGTCTACATGTTACAGTTTACTTGTAGCCAGCTCCATAATTAGTCACTGTTATATGTTGTTTATTTAACACAGAAAACAGGACCATGCATCCTGTAGTCAAGTGAACATGACTGCATTTCATCCCGCTGCCAGACCACCCATTTGTAAGCACTAAATGCATGCTAACGTGCCAGCTGTCTAGTTATGAATTTAGCATGGCTGATAACACTGCGAATGTCTTCCCTGCTTGAGTCCGGTAAATCAGGGTCTCTCTTCAGCTGGGCTCCAGCAACATCTCTCCCTCCAACACATGGACAACAAAGCAGCCTCCACATATACATATATCTCCTGATTCTGGCATCCCTTTGTCATTAGCATCTAAGCCATCCTCCTGAGAGTGTATCAGCAATTTATTGGCAATTCTAGCTCCCAGGAGAAAGTGCTTGCATGACTTCCAGCCTGAATAACAACACCTGACTGCTAGCTGAAAGCAAAAGGCTGCCAGAATCAAGAGATAGATGACAATGTGCATGTGGATACTAATACATTCCTCAGTCTTCCACCTCACACCTGAAGATTTACTGTCATTTACACCATAACTGTGTAAGAGGTCTAAACCTCACTTTCAGGTTCTTGGCAATATTGGAGATGCAAATAATCACTAACAAGTTGCATTCAAGTAATAAACAAGTTTATTACTACAAACAGGGATAAATCACAGTTGCCCTAAGCAGTTCTTACCAATACGAACCGGGAGCCAGTGCTAAGCGTTCCCTACACCTCGAGGTTTCTTTGTAGTCTCTTGGGATCTCTTGGATCTCCGAGGTGTAAAGCCTGTGCATAACATTATATACCTATGATAATTACTATGGTTACTGAAAGATAGAAACATTTCTAGTTACAGAGATGAGCCCTATTGGCTAAATTAGAGGTGGCTCCATGGTCCAAGATAACATTATATAATTCTGTAAAGTCATCATTTTTAGACAAAGACGTTCTTATACAAAGTCTTACATAACAAGGTGAAGTGGTGTCCATCACCAGAAGGTGGCAATGTTGCCTTACACATTATAATTACTTCAAGGACAGGTGTCTTGGCATCTGACAAGTAAGAAATAGACAGAAAATACATGGTATAATGTGTGTGCATTAGCAAGCAAAGTGAGTTACAATAATATGTATTCATCTCCTGACATCTACTCTTATACGGTAGATGCCCTTAGCCCTACGTAGTAGTATAGCCTATGCCTAAACATTAGCTGTCTATGGTGTACCCCTAAGGGTATCAATTAGGGTGCAGGGACCACGTGTAACAATTCCCCCCCTTGTTGCCTAAAAGGGGCAACACAGGCGAATCTAAGGAGTGGGTAAGAGCAGTGGATCTTTACAATCCGGAGGCACGAGCCTTGTAAAGAAACTCAAGCTGCTCACAGTGTTGGCGAAGTGTACGTCATAGGCAGCAAAGCATAATAATCAAAGTAAATATCAAAAATGCTTGTATTATAACAAAACCTTTAAAAGTAATCTCTAACCAAGTGTTAGTTAAAGCGTTATTTATGTCTCCATCATTCATCAGGTCAAGAATGGCTTCATTGGCTTTGGTGATATTATTGCTGATGTGGATGAGGTGTGTGTCCTTTCTATCTAAAAGTGATTTTAATGTAAGTGTAAGTGGGTCTATGTGTACATTAAAGTAGGGTAGGTATTCCTCAAGTGTAAGTAAATAGTCCAGATTACCATCAATAATATCTGCTTCCATAAGGGGAACGGGGGTTATGACAGTGTGTCCAATAACAGTTTTCTGATGGGGAACAAAACAGAAGTTGGGGTAATCAATTGCACAAGTAACAGAACCATAAGAATAAGTTTTCACATTAGTAACTATGCAATATTCACCGTCAGAGTTGTACTGTGATCGTACAGTAGACAGTCTCCATTTTTGCAACTGGACAGGGCATGTGTAGGTCGTCTTGGAAATCTGCTTTGATAGGTGATGAGCTTCCTCACGATAGGACTGGTAGAGCTGATCCGGTGACTGTGTTGACTCAAAAAAGTAGGTGCCATTGTCAGTGATGTCATCATCCATAGTGAAAGTCCAGTCAATGCTGTCTGGAGAGTAGCCACAGACAGGGCGTATAACATCAAACACATCACATTGGCACAGGTAGATGTATTGCTTTTACGCACAACAGTCCATGTGCGGTGCCACCCAGGCATCCAGGAAAGAATGGTAGACCAGTAGAGGAGGTAGATCCAAGCGTTCTCGGTAGATGTCTTCGTCCAAATGCCCTATAGAATGTGCCAGTGCCAGCTTGTCGAACAAAGCTGTAGTGGGATCAAAACGTGGTAAGGAGACAGTAAAAGAGACAAACATGGTATCTGTTATAGAACATTTCTTGGCAGAAAAACAAGGACCAGTGTTTGGATGTCTGGTCACAAACCCCAAATTTCTAGCTGTGGAGAGAGGAATGGACAGAGTCTGTTGCATACATAGGGAAATACAAGATGGAGATTTACATTTAGGACAATACCATTTAGATAGACGTCTGTCATGTATAATATCAGGAATTCTACCAGTTTCTAGGTCTCTGAAAAGGTTATTAATGGTAGTGAGTATGTATGAACCATATGCAGAACAAAGTATTTCCCTACCAATGTATTGTCTATCAGCTTCTTTATTATTCTGTTGTATGAGTGCGTTAATCTTATCTTTAGAATTAGTGAAGGCTTTTGCAATGTCGTGCATGTTATATACAGTGTATCTTTCTTCCTGACTAAGACCATCCACACCATGCAATAAAGGTGGTAAAACATCATTAACCAAACCAGTGGAGAACTTCGCACAATGACTTTTGATAGCAGCAATGTCTGCTTTGTTCCAAATGGACATAGCAGTACCAAAAAGACCTGTGACAGTTCCCGTGGCACCCGTGACATCAGAACTGTCAACTTCACGTTTAGTACGTTTATGAGTAAGAGTACTAGGAGGAGGTTTCCTCCTAAAATTACCTCTGTGTTCAGTAGAATAAACTCCAGTAAAGGGGTCTTTGGTACGTATCTGAAATGCAGCTAAACTGTCAAGCAATAAAGTACTATAAAATGCAGATGTATTGGTATTGTGACACATACCAAATTCTTTCATATTCCAATAAGTAAGGTTAAATAAAACAGGTATATGCATAAACTGTAAATTGTTAATCAAAGAACCTGGGAGAGCAGTGGCTGTGAGACCACTACGGGGACCAGGGGTATGTTTTGGACATTCCAAAAGCTGTTTCTCAGTAGGAGATAGCACAGATAGATACATGGCAGCAGAGGCCATGTGGTGTATCGCACAACATTTGTGGGCAGCATCCTGAGAAAGAGAGTTACAGTAGGAAGGGTCAATTAAGGCAGTAATGTTATACAAACCAGAGTGTCTTAATGCAGTTTGTAACAAGGACAGTGAACCATTCGGGGACAATTTAGCGTTGGGCCAACCCTGGAAAGTTCCCTTAGAGAGTTTGGCAACAGGGAGGACTTGTTCTTGTGATGTGGTTTGCCACTCAATTTGAAGGGTCAATTTATCAGGAGCAACAACCGAGGCAGTGAGGTATGCATTGGAACCTTCCTGGACAGTAATCATAGTGTCTGGAATTTTGATGGAAACTCCCTCTGTAGGAGGTGCTGGAGGATCAAGGTGACGAAAGAGGTCCGGTACCATGCCTTGGGTGAAAGGGAGTACTCCTGCAAGGAGTAAAGATAGGAACAAGATAGCCATCTTGTCAATGTATCTGAAAAGGAAGATGAAAGATTAGTATATTAGTACAGTTCCGCCCAATGGGGTTAGGAAGAGTAAGTTTTAAGCTCCTTTGTACAGTTTCAGTTGGTTTGCATGTAACCATTTGTCAGTCAGTTTATTGTTGTGGAGGAGTCTAACTTGATAGACTGCTGGACTGAGCTTGTTGACAATGGGGTAAGGGCCTTCCCACTTGTTGGAGAAGGAGTGGGTGGGATGTGCAAATCGGAGCACCATGACCTGATCTCCAACTTGCCAATCCACTTCTTGTGCATGTTTGTCAAATTGTATTTTGGACTGTTGCTGGGCCTTGCCCATGCAATTTGCAGCATACAAGTGTGTGTGTATGAGGTCTTTTCTGAGTTTTTCCACATACTGATCGACAGACACTCGGTCCACAGTGGGGGTGTACAGGTCAAAGAGCAAGCGTTCAGGTAGTCTCATTTGTCTACCAGTCATTACCTCAAAGGGTGTAAGCTGGGTAGTGGCTGAGGGTGTACCCCTAATTGCCATAAGGAGTAAAGGCAGTAGGGAATCCCAGGTCTTGGGGTTGTCCTCAATGAATCTGGACAGCATTTGCTTAATCCATCTGTTAGCTCTTTCTACTTGACCTGAGGATTGAGGATGACAAGGTATGTGGAACTTTTGCTTAACCCCTAGGAGTTCAAGGGACTCTTTCATCAACTCACCTGTAAAACTGGTTCCTTTATCGGAGTCTACCTTGAGAGGCAGGCCCCACCTGGAGAATGTCTGTTCTACCAGGATTTTGGCAGTTGTCTTTGCAGTGCAAGTCTTGGTGGGGAAAGCTTCTACCCACTTAGAGAATAGATCGGTTACTACAAGGGCATACTTGTTGTTTCTACTGGTATTGGTCAAAGGACCAATAAAATCAATTTGGATGGCATGCCAAGGTCCAGTATGTCTCTGTGGTAAAAGTTTGGCATTCCGTTTTGTAGGTATCAGATTGTTTTGTGCACAAACAAGGCAATTATCAATGTACTGTTTAACATCTTTGGTGATCCCAGGCCACCAGGTGGTGGTTTTGAGGCGTTGGAGGGTATTTTCAGCTCCCTGGTGTCCACCAGTGGGGGTGTCGTGTACCTGGTGCAAAAATTCAGATCTCAAATGTCTGGGGACCACCCACAATTTGGTGGTAGTATCCTCTGGCTGGAACCAGATGAGTTTATCATCAGGGGATAAGTGTAATTTACTTTCACGCCCACGGGTAAGGTTATGTGGGAAGTCTTTCTTCAGTACCTTGTCCAAGAATCTGAACACTTTGAGTTCAGTGTCCAGATGCTGGCTGCTGAGAAGTCAAAGGGGAAAAGATTCAGATTTCTTTTTAAGAGCTGCAACCTGTACAGCCGCATTGGCCTCTGGATGTTCCATCACCCAGACATCCCCCCTCGGGCCCCTTCCTTGGCAAGGGTGTCTGCTGTGTCATTGAATGTGTGGTAGGGATCATGTAAGGAGTGAGCTTTAATCTTGTGTACATAGAGTTTGTGTGGGTATTTCTGACCTAATGCGTGTATGTAAATCACCAATTCTTTGTATTTCACTGAGCTGCCATCAGAAGAGAGGAAGGAGTTCTTCCACCAGAAAGGGAGAAATTCTGTAAGGGAACAACAAACCCAATTAGAGTCAGTAAAAATGATGCTGTCGTGAGTTCCATGTTGGATAAACTCTAATGCACAGGCCACTGCTGCCAGCTCTGCATACTGTGATGAAGCTACAGTACAGCGTTTAGATATCCTGACAGTGTTCCCATAAGGATACACAACCATGATACCCATCCCTGCAATTTGTTCACCTTGATAATATGATGCTGACCCATCGGTGAAAATGCAGCACAAGGAGGTGTTTTCTAATACCTCAGGGGTAGCAGGGAAGAATGGACCTGGATCTGGGAGATCAGGTGACTGCAAAGCGCAGTTGTGGGGCTCCCCCTGAAAGAGGAGGCCATGTGCTAGTAGAGATGGAACTTTGGTTTGGTGGACCTGAATATCCCTATCCTGGAGGAGGAGTGACCAATGTGTCAGCCTGGTGATAGAGACTGACCCATCTTTCACTCTGTCTGAGAGCAAAAAGGTAGTGGGAATATGATTGGTGTTAAGAATCAGTGGAGAATACCCAATGATATACAGGAAGTGTTTGACTGCCCAATAGGTGGCCAGAAGATTCCTTTCACAAAGGCCGTACTTCTGTTCTACTGGGGTCAAAAGCTGCGATGCATATGCAATATGTCTCAAAGAGCCATGTACCTTTTGGGCCAACACTGCTGACATAGCAATGTCAGAGGTGGCACACTTTAGATGGAATGGTAAGGTTGGATTGGGGTTTACCAGTGCTGGGGCGGAGGCCAAGGCCTGCTTCAGTGACGTCACAGCCTGGGTATGTACAGGTCCCCAATTCCATGGAACATCCTTCTTGAGTAAATCGTACAGTGGAGCGGCTTTCTGTGCAAAATCACAAATGAAATCTCTGGAGTAGTTTACCATACCTAGAAACCTCCTAAGAGTTGCCACACTGGTAGGTAATGGCAAGTCTTGCAACCCTTGAATCTTTTTCCAAGTAGGACTCCAACCTTGATCTGTTATTTTCAAACCCAGAAAGAGCACTTCTTTCTGACATAGTTGTGCTTTTGCAGGATTACACTTTAAGCCTGCTCTTTGAATAAGAGTCAATAGTTCATCCAAGAGATCCAGATGTTGTTCCTGTGTGGCAGTGGCCAACAGGTCATCTACATACTGTAAGAGACATTGGGGGGGTCGAGAAACCTTGTAGGGCATCCATCATATGGAGATGGAAGAGGGATGGGCTGTTATGGAACCCCTGTGGCAAGCAAGTCCACGTATATTATCGCCCTTCAAAAATGAAGGCAAATTTATATTGACTCTTGAGGGCCAATGGTAATGACCAGAAACCATTGGAGATATCCAGAGCACTGAACCATTTCTGATCTGGTGTTAAAAGTTGAAGCACATCTGGTGCCGACGCCACAGTTGGGGAGCAACTGGGAGTGACCTGATTCAGTTTCCTGTAGTCAATAGTAAGTCTCCAGGCACCTGTGAGTTTCTTCACAGGCCAAACAGGAGAGTTGGCAGTAGAGACACAGGTTCTGATTACTCCTTGTTTAAGGAGTGGTTTGATTGTTTCTCGAAGAGAGGGTAAGGCTTCAGAGAGAAATGGTTATTGCCTTTGTCTCTCATGTGCCGGGCCTGGCACTTCAATAACTGTATGCATTCTGCCACAATCATGTTTATTAACTGCAAACGCTTCCAAATGTCATTGCAGAATGGGTAGGAGTTTTGGGAAAAGTTCATGATTCTTGAATAAATCTATGACGTCATATTCTTTGTTGTTAATGGATATTGTTGTCACAGCATGTGAGTCAGGAATTAAGACAGTATGGTATTGACCCTGTATCTGTATCAACAGCATGTTCACTAGATCCACCACACAGCCGTGTGGTGTAAGAAAGTCAATCCCAATGATGCTAGGGTGATCGTGAAACACCATCAGTTGGAAAGCATGTGAGGCCTTCAAATGGCCTAATTCTACCGGTAAAGGCAGGGAATGGTATGCAGGTAACCTAGCACCATCAACTCCTGACATATTGGTCTTCCATCCGGTAGACCATGGAGACGTTTCAGAGTGGTCATCGTGTAACACAGATACAGCTGCACCTGTATCTAACAGGACAATTAATTGGAGGCCCCCGACCTCGGCCTCGGTGCAGGGCCTTCCGTTTGTATCCAAGACCAGCTTGGTTACAATGCGGACTGGGGCCTGTAATTGTCAATCCGTATTGTTGGAGGCATGCAGAGGTTGGGCTTGGCTTGCATGGATGACTTCACCGTGTTGCACTGCTGCAATGTAGGCGGGGCTTCGGGTTCAGGCGGTATGGGTCTGCGACCATAACTCGGTGTCTCCATGGCCAGTAATGTCATGGGTCACCGGTTGTACTGTTGCGTGTTTGTGTGGAACGGCATCCGCTACAGAACGACTTGCCCCAGGAGCTCCGAAATTTTCGTTTTCTTCAATATCTCTTTATATGAGGGACCCGATCTTTGTAATGGCTTCCCTTTGCCTTTGTACTTTTTGTTCTTATGCCAATTCCGGTTCCCACCCCACTGCTGTTGTTGTTGGGGGTTTTGTTGGGTGCTAGCTGGAGAGGTCGATGGAGGTTTAGGCTGTTGTTGCTGGGCCTGTCCTTCCACCGTGTAGTGTGTTGTGGTCCCAGAAGCGGGCTCCACAGCGGCAGCTTTTTTGGAACTGGAACCCAAATCACGGATGTACAACTGGTATACTCTCTCGGTTTTCTGAAGGATATCGGCAAACCTATCCGTATTCGGGTATGTGGTTGGCTCTACTTTTTCTCTCATGGCTGGGATCATGTTTCTAAGGAACAGGGTCTTATATTCAATAAGATGGAGGCAGTATAGTGCAGTGGTTTAAGGCTCTGAGCTGCAAATCTGGAGACCTGGGTTTGAATCCCACAGCCCCCACTTGCATATACGGTGTGACCCTGAGCAAGTCACTTAATTTCCCAGTGCTCCCAGGTTGCACCTGTAAAAAAGCTTTCAGCTTAGTGTGTCTCACCTGGTTAAACAATTGGAAAAAAAAAAATCTACATCTGCAGCTTCTTGTGCCAGCTGTTTCCCTGCTCGATAGGCCATCCAGAGTCTCTGGTGGTAAGTCACTGGACTTTCTTTAGCATTTTGCTTCACGGGGTATGCTAGCATTACTCCAACCACACCAGGGCTGTGAGCGGAAATGAGCTCAGCTGCAACTTCATCAAAGGTAGCATTCCCATCTTGGCGAACTACCTCGGGGAGTTTTGCCCATAAACCAGGATCGATGGTCTGGCGTAGTATTTGGACCTGATATTCTGCGGCGAGACTAAGCATCTCGCACTTGGAGCGTACCTTTTCCAAATGGCAGCTGAGATTGTCGGACGGGTTCATCCAACCAATGCTGTCAGCAATTTGCTGAACAGAGTAGGCCATTTGCAGGGGATTAGTTGGTGGTCGATCAGGCAATGGCAGCGCATCTTTCGCACCATCCAATGTTGCGCGGGCTGCAGCTTCAGCCGCCGTCAGAACAACACTTTCTTCCTGGAGTGTCAGTTTTGAAAATTTGTCGAATCTGACTTTTAATGGCTTTCATACTTCTTTCAGGAAGAGGAACACTTTCTAGTGCCCTATCAATCATGGTTTCAATCTCTTGCCTGTCTTCCACACTAATAATGGCTACCCGGAGACACCGTCGGGACCAGGCTTAGGCCTGCCCCATCCCTATCATGGGCGCTGCCATGATGGCATTTCCCATGATGAGCGTCACAACGTCGTTGATGTGTGACCTGGGGAGTTGTGGGCGGGGACCCGCCATACTGTGAATGGCTGGGTGGGGAATCCGGGCCATAGTAGGGGTGTGACTGGGCATTGTACTGTGAGATATCATCATCGGATGGCTCCCCCTCCAACGACAAATGAAAGGCAGGGGGGCTACGCCACCCATCACCTTAACATGGCCAGTCAAAACCTCTCGCTGATGGTGCAGTTTATCCATCTTAGCCCTCAATTCATCATGACTCATACTTGCAACATCCATATCAACCTGATCCTGTTTCTGTTTCTGCAAAACACGGTACGCGGCGCTCAATTCGCGATTGTCCCTATGAGCTATTTCTAAATCATTACGTACCTGGTTGATCTTGTCCTGCAGCTCACCCATCTCATCACTCAACTGTGCATTCGCGGCACTCAACAAATCATTCATCTGTACCACCTGACTCTTATCCTGTCTTAAACTTTCACACTCAGTCTTCAGAGTACACATTTCTTGTTCACCAGCCTGTGCAGAATGATGCAATAGTGAATCCTTTTTCATTACGCAGAAGATTGGAGTTCTGACTCCAGAGTTCTGCTGTATGCGGACACATTCTGTTTCCTGCAGACCCATCTCCTGCTTAAGAGATGCGATCCGCAGATCAAGGGTTCAAACCTCACTTCAGAGGCTTCCAGCAAGCATAGAGAGCAGCGACCATCAACCCTTTAGCACCACACCTGGGTTTACTGTCGCGCCTTGTGTACTGGGTTGAAACCTCAGTACAGGGTTCTCGGATTGACCTGCGTCCCGCGCGAAGTCAGCCCATCCCTCCATGGGAGGTAAGAAAGTTCGAGACATCGAGTCTCAGTTCTGCGAGATATCTGATATGGTGGCCATTTGTGTGGGAGGGAATGAAAAATTCAAACTGTGAAAAAGACCATGCGTTGCGTATCGATCCACAACACGGGTACTTTAAACACAGCCGGGCTACTGTATAAGTTGTAGGCTTGCACTTCAAAGCTGCTATGGAGGGGGTCGAGATGGCATCGACCACACCTGAAAAGTCAGCCAGACCTTGCAAGTATCTACAAACTGGTAGAAAAGACGGAAGAGGTGGTACGGAAATGTACACCTGCAGTCCCCATGGGACAAGGGAAATTTGTAGCAACAAGTGTAAATTTACAACACCCAATATCGCCTGCACGTGGTCGCCAATTGTAAGAGGTCTAATCCTCACTTTCAGGTTCTTGGCAATATTGGAGATGCAAATAATCACTAACAAGTTGCATTCAAGTAATAAACAAGTTTATTACTACAAACAGGGATAAATCACAGTTGCCCTAAGCAGTTCTTACCAATACGAACCAGGAGCCAGTGCTAAGCGTTCCCTACACCTCGAGGTTTCTTTGTAGTCTCTTGGGATCTCTCAGGTCTCCGAGGTATAAAGCCTGTGCATAACATTATATACCTATGATAATTACTATGGTTACTGAAAGACAGAAACATTTCTAGTTACAGATATGAGCCCTATTGGCTAATTTAGAGGTGGCTCCATGGTCCAAGATAACATTATATAATTCTGTAAAGTCATCAGTTTTAGAACAAAGACATTCTTATACAAAGTCTTACATAACAAGGTGAAGTGGTGTCCATCACCAGAAGATGGCAATGTTGCCTTACACATTATAATTATTTCCAGGACAGGTGTCTTGGCATCTGACAAGTAAGAAATAGACAGAAAATACATGGTATAATGTGTGTGCATTAGCAAGCAAAGTGAGTTACAATAATATGTATTCATCTCCTGACATCTACTCTTATACGGTAGATGCCCTTAGCCCTATGTATTAGTATAGCCTATGCCTAAACATTAGCTGTCTATGGTGTACCCCTAAGGGTATCAATTAGGGTGCAGGGACCACGTGTAACAACTGTCCACTATGACTGTAGAAATACCACTTTACCGACAATGACTACATGACACCATTGTTAGCAGCTGATGACCTACCATGTATTTAGAGCTTAAAAATAAGTAGGCTGCCATTAGGATGAAGTAATATCACGTTTCCTTGACTATGGGACACAAGGTCATGTTTCCTGTGTTAAATAAATAGCAGACAACAATAAGTCATTGTGCACCTGGCTACAAGTAAAAAACGGCATATATACCCATGACAACTGCCTGCTTCTGTTTCATCTGCAATTTCTAGGGCACTTGTATTTATAATTTAAGTACTATTATGAATATATCATGCTAAAATGCTTTCTTTGTAAACCTCATGTGTAGCATTTCTTGACTGTACGGCACTTTTCATAGTTTGAACACTTTTGCTGCTCATCTTTCTTTCTATAACCCTCTCTGCTCTCCCCTTTTTATTACCCATCTGCCCAACATGCAACGGAAAAAAAAAAACAGCTTTTACTTGCACTGTGTCTCTCCCTCACAGTACATTGCCCATGAGTAATAAGCCAGTTGCTGTGCCACGGCCAGGTTCCATACCCGCACCCATGCTAATTCCTGAAGCCCCAGGCGGATTCATTCCCTGGTTCTGTTACTGAGCTGTTAGACTCATCTCAGCTGTACAGAAAAAAAAATGTGTAATCATTGAAAACTTGCAATATGACAGAGAACATGGCGTAAATGAAACAACTTTTCCTAATAACGGTAGAATTTTAGTACCTTGCTTTTCATCTGATTGCAACGTTAGGCCTGCTTTGCTATCTGATCCTTTGTGTGGCAGAAACAATTGGAATGATTTAAACAGGGACCATTTCTACTTCTACTTCCTGCTATTCATTTTGTAGCCTAAATAATAATGACAGGCTACAGAATATTAAATAGGTACTGCAGCCTTCACTTCTACTGTGACTCTTTCACTTGGACTCTTTTCCTCAACAGTGTTCACCCTTACTTACTTCTATTTCCCACTTGCTGTCCTCCTTTCTCCTATCTTTTTATTACTACTCACCCTCTATCACAAAAACATTAACTACTGCAGTCTTTCCTTGGCATATCTCTCTGTCGTATGATTATGTTCCCCATGACTGCTCATCCCTGTTTCTATTTCCCCCTCTGTTCTCCTCTTTGAATTAACCCTCTGCCCAGCATGCAAACTACAAAATAATACTAATAGTACAAAACTTTACACAGCCCAGCTTTCACTTGGACTGTGTGTGTCTTTCCCTCACAATACATTCCTCATAAGTGACAACCCCATTTCTCTTTCCTGTCCATTTTTCCTACCTGTGCCCCTCTTCCTGTTTACTTTCTGCCTCTCATACACACTGGAATGCTAAACAGTCAAGCATTTACCTGAGCTACTTTTGTTCTTTCATCCGTTTCCACCTCGTGTCTATTTTCCCACGTGGTTTCACTTCTATCTCCCCTCTTCCTATTAATATTTACTCCTTTATTATGGCATTCATTTCTCTTGTCCCATTCTGTAGGTACTCTGTATGCTATAGTGTGTACTCTATAACACTACACTGTTCAACAGTAGCAGGTAAGATCAAGTACTGGCTTCGTCAAATTGCATGCCCTGCCATTTAAAAAAAAAAACAGGATGACTTACAGTTCCCCAAATCATGTGACTGACCGTACAGAGCTTATATTTCAGATGACTTTATTTTAATTTGTTTTGAACACACATATACTGCTATTGTATCTTCACATTCCTGTTAGACCTACCATACAGTGCTGAACAATGACAGAGACAATGATACCTTATCTACAACGGGTTCCCTTGCTATCATTCTTGTACTTTTAACAAGGTATGGTCAGACTCTGTGATTTTCAACAGTAATATTGTTCAGGGGTTGACCACATCTACAGGATAACTGTCAGAGACGTGTCTGATCCATTACAACCCTACTCAACACTAGGGCTGCTTACTAAAATTAAACATGACATGCAAACAAGTATGATAGTTTATACACACTGCTTCTTTTTAACTTATCGCTGGACACTTATCTTCCTGTAGAAGTTTTGTAACTTGGGTACAACAATAACAGCAATAGTACTATATGTATCCCTGTCATAAATACAGCTGCCAAATTTAAGAGCAATATTTTTCCAAGTTTAAACAAGCAGCACAGCTACCCTGCTAAGACAATAGCCAAGCACAGGACCGTGGTCCACTTCTTGAATTGAAACAGCGGTCAGACGTCATGTCCCTCATTTTACCCCTCAAAATGTCCCTGACCCTCATCCATTCATCATGAAAAAGGTGCTGCACACCTGCAGAATTTGCTGTAATGTAATACTGCAATGCACAAATTAATAATATTCCAACTTGTTACATCAAAAAACAAACAAGCAAAGAAAAAAACCTTTGAGTGAGGAGGGGGCTAACAAATACATAGCTACACCCTGTAAACTCTTACAAACGCAGCATCTGTCTAATTCTCAGTAACTACAGTCACCCATTTATCAGGTCAAACAATGATAACTCATAATGGATACACTGCGTAAGACACGCTTATCTTCATATTTCGCCTGGTATTTCTGATATAAATCACATTTTTCTTTGGCTATAACACACAATTTCTCTAACAGAAAAGTAAAATTAATATTACAAATACCAAGGAAATTATGAAGATAATCATATCTTACCCACTTTATTCTTTATCACATATTATGACTTACATTATCATTTACTTGCCTGATAGATGGACAGCAATACTTTCAAACAATTACATTGATGCTGTATTTGTAAAAGCTTATGAACTGATGCTACATATTCTTTACCCCACCACCCCCTCTGTCTATTGTTGTCTCCCCTCTTGTGTATTTTTTTCTTGCCCCCCCTACATACAAATGCCCTTTGCAAGACAGTTCTCTCCCCTCCCATGTTATGGGAATGTGGTGTGTGGTGAGGTGTGTTGTATGTCTGGAGGGCAGGAGAGAATTTCATTATTTCTTATTCAGATTCCTTAGATCCTTTCAATACATCAAGCTCTTACATGCTGACAATTGATTAACATCACTACATATCAGGCTGCATGGATGTAATTCCTTGGACTATTTGGAATGCAGGAGGATTACCTTGCTGATATACTTCACGTTTGGCTTTTCTAATGAACCCTACACTGACTAGCAGGTCCCTGTTCCTATCCTAGGTGAGCAAGAAAAGGGTGACAGTACAGGAATTATGCTGCACTTCTGTCAGTAACTGACAATGTGCAAATATTTTGTATGTACATTAGTACCACTCTTACTACTGTCAGCACATTCTGAACAACTACTCATAACACAGTTCACGCGAGTTTGTTTTGGACTTTTTTGCAAGCTCTTTCGCTTTCATTTATAAATCTTTTACTGTTCTTCTTGAAACACTGTGCAATTCTTCTAAATTTATTACACTTCTGCATTCCAGGACTAAACATTTGCCTGTTGTGGTCTGTGATGCTTGGCCAGCTGGTTATGATTGTTCTATGATATTTGTTATATAAAAATATAGTGTGTGATTGTCAATGCTTCCATGAGTGTCCCCCTCACCAGGTTTCAGTTGCAATCAAGTGACCCAAAACCAGGAGGTAATTAAAAGACTAGATAGACGTAATTAAGGGTCTCCTGTAATTAGAACTGACACAGCTGCCAGGATATAAGGATCGTAAACTTTTATGACGTCTTAGAGGAAAAAATGTTACCTCACCATGGTGCAAAAAGGTTATAAAATCTTTTGATTCCTTGGGAAAACAGGAACTGCTCAAGGTCAAAGAGGAAAGGCCTGATTAAAGACTGTCATAATTTAGTAAATTAGTTTTCGCTGAAGTCACAGTATTTAATATACCTCAAGTTAGGACATCCTGTTTGTATATTTTTTATATTCAACAAGGAGGTGCTAGATGACACACAAAAGGGGTGGAAGGGAGAGAGAGAGACACACAGTTTAACTTAGACTTGTGCCTGATCTTTGTGACATTTCTCTTGGGCTCTTAAGAAACAACATCTAACTATAAGCACTATACAGGCAATACATTAGATAGAAAAGTCTAATTATATTGTGGTAGGAATTTGTCTATAGTTTTCCTTGTTTTTACGTGATTGTATGCTCTTTGATATATTGTTCTGTATTTACATTTTACATATTTTTATCCATTTTTAAGTAAACCTTTTATTTGAAAGAGACTGCCTGGGTGTGCCTTCGAAGTTCTTGTTGCATGTAACGTATGGAGGGTTAAGACTGACAAAAACTGTTCAGGGCTTGATGGTGTTACGAAACTGGGAAAAGGCAAGAATATACTTAAGGTTGTTTATAGTTTTAAGGGTTCATTTTTGGATACCTGGTTAGGTGCCCTTTGGTGAAAGATATTTGGCATCCCCCCAAAGAGCAGATTATCTGAGCCTGTACATTTGGGTATGCTAGCATAAGGTTCACAGTTTGAATCCCCCCCAGTACTTGAGACTAAAGGTGATTCAGACCCACAAGCAGACAGGAGGGTTACCCTGTCTGTTAGCTGTTCATAATACTGCACTTTGAGGTTGGCACTGTGGGAGCAGAAGGCCTGACTTACTGAGTGCATCTGTGACAGATTGGTTGGCAGCAGTGTGGATAAAATTGGTAACACAAGCTTTAACTGTTCAGTGTGTCAGCTTAATACTGTACAGCTCACTTGCAAAGTAAAACAGTGATTTATTTTTTAAAAAGGAAGCAGAACTATATCATTTTGCTTACAGTCAAGTTCCTATCTGTTTTATTTTATTTTTTTTAAGTTAGAGTAACCGTATTAAGGGAAGAAGATGGCTTTCAACTACAGCGGGCACACTGTAGACTACTTGATGCAACGGTGACAGAACAGAGGAGTCCTGTATAAGGGGAGAGCCACCAAGCAGAACCTCATGGATGCCCTGATGGCAGTAGATGCCTAGAGCATTGAGTCACTGACTGTGACTGTAAGGGACCAAACCTTGAGCATGGAGGGGCCAGTGGCCATTACAGTGTCCAGATCCAGTGAGGATGAGAGCAGGGCCAGTGCCAGAGAAGGGCCACAGCAGCAGGAGAATGTCACCAGCATTCTGGAGCCAGAAGCAATCAAGCTGCAGATTGAGTTGCGCAGAATGGAGCTGGAGTTCAAGAGGGAGACTGAATGAGAACGGTGAGAGGCAGAGTGAGAACAGTAGGAGGCTGACCGTGAAGAGCATGAGCGCCAGAGGCAACATAAACTGGAGAAGCTACGACTCCAACCACCAGCACCAGAGCAGGTAAGTTGCTTGGGTTTAACTGAAACTACAGGACTGGGTTACAAATTGAATTCCAAATTGATAGCAGACTTTAAAGAGGGGGAGGATATGGATGCCTTTTTAAATTCCTTTGAAAAAGTTTGTAGTCAGGCTAAAATTCCTAGAGGGTCCTGGAGCTTCCAGCTACCCCTGCTACTTACTGGGAAAGCTCAGAATGCATTGGATCAGATGGACAATGAGGACAGTAATTATTACAGCAAACTTAAAGCTGCACTTTTAAAAAAGTTTGATTTAACTGCTGAAGCATACAGAGCTAAATTCCGTAAGCTCAGGAGAAGCCCTGATATGAGCTACAAGGAGCTAGCCATGAAACAACATCAGTTTTTAAAATGTTGGTGGGAAGGAATTGAAGCAAACTCTGTAGATAAAATTGAAAATGCTATTTTATTAGAACAGTTTTTTTGGGCATGCCCAGCGGAGCTGAAAACCTGGCTGGAGGACCGAGATCCCAAAACAGTGCAAGAGGCTGCTGAACTCTCGGACTGCCATGCCAAGAGCAGACCTACTCTGAGAGCAATTGGGGCAGGCATGACAGTGCAGAAAGGGAAAAATGAGCCTTCTGAGCAGCTAAAACCCTCACTGCCTCCACTAAAACCAGTTAGCCCAAGTTTCAGAGAAAAGATTTCTCTGAGAAAAGAAATGAATGTTGGGTTTGTAAAGAAACTGGACATATGGCCAGACAGTTTCCCAAAAGGGTGAACAATACACGACGTGGGACTAGGAAAGAAGTGGGTTGTTTGTGTGTCCCTGGAAGCATGCCTGTGAACATGAGGGAACACATGCACCCAGTCATGGTGAATGGTGTATAGACACAAGGGTTAAGGGACATAGAGGCATCCCTGACATTGGTAAAAGGGGATCTGGTACAGCCTGGTCAGCTTATACCCAATAAATATGTTACTGTACAAGACTTCACTAGTGAGGAGAAAACATTGCCACTCGCTAGTGTTCTCCTACACTGGGGTGAAACTAGGAGAACTGTGTAACAGGTGGCTGTAGCCAAAACATTAGCAGTTGACATCATCCTTGGCAACAATCTCAAACAAGGGATGGTGTGTGCAGTTACCCACAGCCAAGTGACAAGGGAAAATTGTAGTTCCCTGGACCCCACAGAAGCCATTGTGGAAATCACTGGGAGGCTGGTTCGCCGCCTGTATCTCCTGATAAGGAGACTAATGAAAAGGGGGAAGAAATTTCCCCAGTAGCCATTAACCACACAGCTACGGAGGGTTCCTCTGAAGAAAGAGGGGTTACCCATTGTCAGAGGGTTATGGATGACAGTGATCCTGAGTGCCCTGACGCTAGTGCTAGGGACCCTAGTTTAGAGACTGATGGGGACCTGTGCCATACCTTGGGAATATGTAAGGAGTTTGCAGCTACACAGAAAAGTGACCCTAGTCTAGAGAAGCTGAAGGCTTGGGCAGACCCTGACAGAGCACAGGCAGGTGACGGTAAACATAAAGTTTATCGGGAAAATGGACTGATATATACTCAGGCTGTGAAGACAGAGGGAGGGGTGATTGATAGACAGGCAGCTTGTCATTCCCCAGGGGTATTGTGAGCAGTTGCTCAAGACTGCACATGATATTCCCTTGTCTGGTCATCTGGGAATCGCACGCACTATGCAGCAGTTGGCCCAGAATTTCTATTTGCCCAACTTCACCCAGCAGGTGAAGGAGTATTGCAGGTCTTGTCACCGGTGCCAAGAAATAGGGAAGGCAAGTAAGAAAACCCAAGCCGCCATAATTCCAGTGCTCATAGTGAAGGAGCCATTCCAGAGGGTGGGAATGGATATTGTGGGGCCTTTAAATACCCCCAGCTACTCCAGGAAGAGGTTCATCCTGACTGTGGTGGATTATGCCACCCGGTATCCAGAGGCAGTCACCCTATCCTCGCTGAGAACAGACAAAGTGGCAGACGCCTTTCTTGGGATTTTCTCCCGTGTTGGGTTTCTGCAGGAGGTTATGAACGATTGAGGGGGTTCCTTCATATTGGACCTGATGAAATGTTTGTAGGAGAAGTGTGGGGTGGTGCAGTGATGCATGGCACCTTATCACCCACAAGCCAATGGGCTTGTGGAAAGATTTAACGGTACCCTGAAGTCAATGCTCCAACTGTTTGCTGAACAGCATGGAAGGGACTGGAAGAAATACCTTCCCCACCTGTTGTTTGCATACAGGGAGGTGCCCCAAGAGTCGACAGTATTTTCCCCCTTTGAACTCTTATATGGACGCTGGGTATGTGGGCCCCTAGACTTGATCTGGGAGGACTGGGAAGGCAAGCACACCACCCAGAGAACTCCCATAGTGGATTACATGCTTAGGTTTAGGGAAAGGCTGAAGGAACTTATGGGAACAGCCCAGAGCAACCTGGAATCTGCCCAACAGAAACAAAAAGTGTGGTATGACCACAGAGCCAGAGCTCGCTCATGCATAGTGGGTCAGGAAGTCATGTTCCTTATTCCAGTCTGGAAAGACAAGCTGCAGGCTGAGAGGTCAGGACCATACAAAGTAGTTAGAAAGGTAAATGACATGAACTATTTCATTGAGTTACCCAACAGAAGACGGACAGAAAGAATGTACCATGTCAACATGATGAAGCCATATGCTAATAGCGCTGACATGGTGTTTGCAGTATGCAGTTCCTGGGAAGGGGATGGATGAAGGAGACCCCCTTCTGGACTTGCTGAAAGAAAGCAAGTGGGAGTCCTCTGTGGAGGCAGTCAAATTGTCACCCCAGCTGGCCCCAGACAAGATCCAGGAAGTAAGGGAGGTTTTAGCAGACTTTGCCCCACTGTTTAGTGCCAAGCCTGGATCAACTCCCTTAGCAATGCACAATGTAGAGACAGGGAAACAGACGCCCATGTGGCGGACAGCATATCGGGTGTCAGAGGCTGTCCAAAAGGACATTAGGAGGGAGGTGGAGGAAATGCTGGATTTAGGGGTAATCCAGAGATCCCACAGCCCCTGGGCCTCACCCGTAGTCCTTGTGCCCAAGCCAGATGGCTCTACTCATTTCTGTGTGGACTATCATGGACTGAATGCAGTCACAAAAGTCAGACGCCCACCCGATGTCCTGGACGGATGAACTCCTGGACAAGTTGGGAGGGGCGACCTACCTTACGACTATTGACCTGACCAAGGGGTATTGGCAGGTAGCGTTGATGGACAGAGCTAGGGAGAGGTTGCCTTCATCACTCTGATAGGCTTATTTGAATTTAAGGTAATGCCTTTTGGAATGAAGAATGCCCCGGACACTTTCCAAAGGCTGGTGAACCAGGTGTTAAATGGTGCTGAGGAGTATGCCATGGCATACCTGGATGACATTGCCATCTTTAGTGCCAGCTGGGAGGAACACCTGTCACACCTTAGGGAAGTGCTGGGCAGGATACAGAGGGGCCAGGCTCACTGACAAAGCTGAGAAGTGCCAGGTGGCCATGGCTGAAGTGGCATACCTTGGGCATGTTGTAGGCTGGGGACAGCTCCATATTAATCAAGTAAAAATAGAGGTGATCAAGGCATGGCCCAGACCAGAAATGCAGAAGCAGGTCAGGAGTTTTTTAGAGACAGCAGGGTACTATAGGAAATTTGTACCCACTTACAGTGCCCTGGCTGCTCCCCTATCTGACCTGGTAAAGAAAAGGATGCCTAACAAAATTACCTGGGACCCAGCCAGTGAAAAAGCCTTTACCAGACTGCAGGAGGCACTGTGCATTGTTCCTGTATTGACAAGTCCTGACTATAGCAGACCCTTTATAGTTCAGACTGACGCTTCAGATGTGGGTATTGGGGCAGTAGTGAGTCAGACATCCAATCAAGGGAAAGATCACCCTGTAGAGTACCTGAGTAAAAAGTTACTTTCCAGGGAGCAGGCTTACTCTACTGGGAAAAAGAGTGTCTTGCCATAGTATGGGCCCTAAAGAAGTTAGAGCCATAGCATTTTGAGGTACAAATGGACCACAACCCTCTGGTTTGGCTGACCCAAATGGGAAAAACTAATGGTAGACTATTAAGATGGAGTCTTGCTTTGCAAGGGTGTGACATGACAATCTTACATAGGACTGGAATGACCAATCAGAACGCCGATGGCCTGTCACGTGTTTATGAGGAGTGAACTGATTTGGGAAGCTCACCCCATGCAGAGGATAGAGCCCCCAAATTCAGTCTAGGTGGGGAGGATTGTGACGCTTGGCCAGCTGGTTATGATTGTTCTATGATATTTGTAATATAAAAATATAGTGTGTGATTGTCAGTGCTTCCATGAGTGCCCCTTCCCCCAGGTTTTAGTTACAGTCAAGTGACCTGAAACCAGGAGGTAATTAAAAGACTAGATAGACTTAATTAAGGGTCTCCTGTAATTAGAACTGACACAGCTGCCAGGCTATATAAGGATTGTAAACTTTTATGACGTCTTAGAGGAAAAAACATGTTATCTCGCCATGGTGCTAAGAGGTTATAAAATCTTTTGATTCCTTGGGAAAACAGGAACTGCTCAAGGACAAAGAGGAAAGGCCTGATTAAAGACTGTCATAATTTGGAAAATTATTTTTTTCTGAAGTCACAGTAGTTCATATACCTCATGATAGGACATCCTGTTTGTATATTTTCTATATTCAAGAAGGAGGAGCTAGATGACACACAAAAGGGGTGGGAGAGAGAGAGAGACAGACACAGTTTAACTAAGACTTGTGCCTGATTTTTGTGACATTTCTTTTGGGCTCTTAAGAAACAACATCTAACTATAAGCACTATAGAGGTAATACATTAGATAGAAAAAGTCTAATTGTATTGTGGTAGCAGTTTGTCAGTAGTTTTCCTTGTTTCTCTTTATGTGATTATATGCTCTTTGATATATTGTTCTGTATTTACATTTTACATATTTTTATCCATTTTTAAGTAAATCTTTTATTTGAAAGAGACTGCCTGGGTGTGTCTTCAAAGTTCTTTTTGCATGTGACATATGGAAGGTTAAGACTGACAAAAACTGTTCAGGGCTTGATGGTGTTACCAAACTGGGAAAAGGCAAGAATATACCTAAGGTTTTTTATAGAATTTTAAGGGTTCATTTTTGGATACCTGGTTAGGTGCCCTTAGGCGAAAGATATCTGGCATCCCCCCAAAGGACAGATTATCTGAACCTGTACATTTGGGTACGCTAGCATAAGGTTCACAGTTTGAATCTCCCCAGAACTTGAGACTAAAGTTGATTCGGACCCACAAGGAGACAGGAGGGTTACCCTGTCTGTTACCTGTTCACAATACTGCACTCGGAGGTTGGCACTGTGGGAGCAGAGGGCCTGACCTGCTGAGTGCATTTGTGACAAGGTCTACTTTGTCTGTCATTATTTACCAGCTTTGCTCTGTTTTGCTCTACAACACTCCATGATACTGTCCATATACTTCCCATCAAGACCTGCATTACTACTACATGTGTACTTTCCTATTTCAGTTTAATGTGCTGCATATTTGCCACCTTTCATGGCCACAGGAGGAGGAAACCAACGTATGGCTGTCTGTCTGTTTTTGTCTCTGTCAGTAGTTTAGTTTTTGTGGATTTTCATGTGTTTCTGCTTGGAAGAACGGGACCATTCTTGGACATAACATCTATGAACGTTTCCTGGACTAAGAAATTGTAAAACATCACCACCAGATATTAGCATTCTCATCATAAATCAACTTTTCTGGAAGCCATCAAAAGCAAAAGTAAGGTCAGTAAATCTGTTATACAAGCTCTGAGTTGTGAAGTGCTGCATTGAATCCACATTTCAGTCTGACTTGTTCCTTAAAGGATCTGTGCTTGTCTTTGAGGTCTATTCACAACCATTTTTGGAGAACAAAGGGAAGACAGTAACAAAGGATTTTTACACCCTGCATGTGCCCCAGACCAATGTTCATCACCTTCAGGAATTTAACACATTCTGGGTCTTTGATCTACAGTAGCAACAGTTTGCTGGTCCCCAGTAGTTCACCATTTCCTGTGGATTTGATAATTTTTCATCATTTGACTACTGGTACCGTGGACAAGATTACTATATTACATATCCCTGAACATAACTATCTGTATGGTTTAATATTACTACATCAAGAATGCTACCTAACCCCATGAGTGTGCCAGGGTATACTGGGCCGAAGGGAAATGGCTTGAAACTTGCTATGATGAATATCTGCAGCCTAATTCCAAAGATGTCCCAACTGCAGGCATGGGCCGCCCTACATAAACCTGATATACTTTGCCTGACTGAGACCTGACTATCCACCCGGGTCAGGGATAATGAGATAGTGCTCCCAGGTTACAATACCTTTAGATGTGATAGGAATGGGAAAACAGGTGGCGGCTGTCTCATTTATTTATGGAACACCCTACAAGGCATTTTGCTCCCTATCACAACCTGCAGCGTTGACCATGAGCTCTTTGCAGTTAGAATCATTTTTGGTGAACATAAAACATCTCTGGTGATTGCATGCATCTGTCTCCCACCGAAAATGGCCAAAGATGGTCTAATTAAACTACTAGGGTTCTTGGCTAGCGTTAACAACAACTGTGAGCTCATCGTGAATGGGGACTTCAACGTCAATTGGCTTAGTAATGAATCGACCAACTAGAAGGATACCATAGCCAGTTCCCTCCTCAAGCAATTAGTCATGGAGCCTACTAGAATGAACCATAAGTCCGGTAAGCACACGCTCCTGGACAGGCTCCTTGCAAGCTCACGTGACAGTATTACTGATGTCTTGGTACTACCAGATTCGCTAAGTGATCACTCCCCTATCACCTGTCTGTGGTCCAATAAATTCAAAAAAGTGCCACCCATCTTTGTGAACAGCAGAATTCTCAGGAAAGGGCAGCTTTCAGCTTTCAAGGAGGCGCTTTCTCAGACTGATTAGTTGACTGATTGGTCTCCCCTTAAGGTACTGCATGACATTGACATAACACTCCAGTACTTTATTGATAACTTTAATAGTGTTTGTGACAGATTTGCTCCGTTCAAAAAAAGAAAAACACATAGCCATAACAATGGGTGGATTACTAGTGACCTTCTAGATCACATGAGGGCAAGGGACAACCTTTGGTATCAAGCCAGGGCCTTTGGTAAGCCCAGTGACCTTCAAAGATATAGGGAAGCCAGAAACAAATGCACACATCTCATCAGGAATACTAAGGCTAATTTCTACAAGGATCAATTGGAAAGAACCTGGCGTGATGGGAGGTGGTTTTGGGATAATATAAAGACACTCAAAGGGAAGGACGACAAAACACAGCCATCACTGCTAAACATTAATGGCACAAATACCATGGAGCTCCACACCACTGCCGAAGAGTTCGACTCCACCTTCACGGATCTTAGCTCTGTTCTACTGGCTGAATACCTCAAGCTCATCAAAGCTGATAATAGGCGCCCAGTGGACATCAACTCGCACCCTCAATTTTACTCCAAGAGAGTCACTGTCAAAGAAGCACTGGGATATGTTAAAAAGGTCCTGGGAAAAATCAGAACGGGGTCTGACAACATTGACATGAAACTGCTGGTGCTGGCAGTCAATGAAGTCATCGCTCCCATCACTACAATTTCAATAAATCCCTCCAGCTCGCCAAATTCCCTTCTCCTTGGAAACAAGCGCTGGTGACCCCAATACAAAAGGGAGGCGATAGGTCACTGACCGCAAACTACAGGCCCATCTCTATCCTCTCCCCCTCTCTAAAGCACTGGAAAGGATTGTGGCAGACCAGTTTACTGACTATATTCACAAATACCAGCTGCAATGTCCCCAGCAGCATGGCTTTAAGAAACTCAACAGCACGGACACTGCACTGGTGAATTTCACTGAGTATGTCCATAAGGCACTGGATGAGGGAAAACTGGTTGGGTCCATCTTCATTGACCTAACAAAGGCATTCAACACAGTCAGACATCCACTTCTCTTGTCTCACCTGTATGCCCTTGGTGTTTCCCCAAATGCCGCTCTATGCTTTCAGGACTACGTAACCTCCCGGTCTCAAAGGGTCAAGATAGGTCATTCCATATCTGCATCCAAGGAAGTCTCGCTAGGGGTGCCTCAAGGATCCATCCTGGGTCCACTGCTCTTCAGCATGTACCTGAATGACCTACCCGATGCCGGCACTAGCAAAGTCATTCTATACACTGATGATGCTGTCCTACTTAGCTGTCACTCTTGCATAGAGCACCTATAGGCTGAGCTACACTCATCCTTCCAGCAACTGGAGACCTAGTTCTACTCCCAAAGGTTGCTACTAAACTACAAAAAAAACAAGATGATGCTCCTCTCTAGCCCCCAACTAAAAAGGAGATGCCCAGAACTAACAATCACAAATCACCTGACTGCCCCACTGGAACAGGTTCACTTCTTCAAGTACCTGGGTGTCATTGTGGATAATACCCTCTTGTATGTTCAGCACATTGACATGGTGGTGAAAGCTGTGAACACTAAATTAGGGATCCTGTTTTGGCACAAGAGAAGCCTAACTGCTGAAGCCCTCCGGCTCTCAGTCTCCAGCTCTGTCCTCTCCCTGGTCGACTATGAGCTGGTGGTTTATGGCACTGCCACTGAAATGGCCCTCAAAAGGGTTGCCACTGCCCTTAACAAGGCTTGCAGACTATTGCTAAATGCTGACCGCTTCACGCACACTTGTACCCTGTATGGTCTGGCCCACATACTACCGCTGCAATCCAGAATCAGATACCAAACTTGCCTGCTAGGGAGAAAGGCCATGCTCTCACTAACCCCTACCTGAACTGCAGACCTGGTAAAGGAAGCAAGCTCCAAATACAACACATGAAGAACAGTGACAACACAGCTTGATGTCCCATTTCATAGAAGTTCCCTAGGACAAAGATCCTTCATGTACCGAGCTCCACTATGGCTAAATGAGATCCCTGCTGCAGCTCTTAATACAACAAATGTTCGGTCCTTTAAAAGAGAACTGAAGCAATACCTGCTGAACTCAAATGCCTGTGACTGCCTTACCTGAATCCATATCTTCAACCTGGATACCCGCTCTTAAACACCTCTGACTCCCTTACCTGAGTACATATCCACAACCCGGATACCCCCCTTGTTTGTCTGAGCTTTTCTACTGTTTTGCCTACCCTGGACCCCCACCTTCCATCCTCCCTTTCAAGCTCCCTCCAACTCCCTCCCCAACACCTCCCCTTTCTACCCACTCTCCCCCTAAATATTCTCCTTCTCCCAGTCCCTTTCTCTCTCTCTCTCTCTCTCTCTCTATAATCTACTCCTCATTTGCACTCTTCCCCCTTTCTTTCTGCTACCCTTTCCAATACTCTACCTTGACAGGCCCCCCTGGGGCAGCTATGCTGCATGTTGCTAATTGGGAAACCTTATTCGCATTCTCCCCCTTTCTTTCTCCTACCTTTTCCGATACTCTACCTTGACAGGCCCCCCTGGGTCAGCTATGCCATACACTGCTAATTGGGAATCACCTCCCTCTGTTTAATTTAAGTTGTCTAGGTTACTCAAATGTATTATTTATCTATATTCTGTATTACACAGCAATCTTATGTTTTGTGTTAACTGTCAAATTTTTGTTCTGTCTCTGCTGTTTTACATCCTGACATGGAACCTTTGTAAAAGAGTGTATACTCAAAGGTTGTATCCAAATTACCAAAAAAAAAAAATAGTACACCATTCCTAAAACCACCCAGATTACACTGCCACCTCCCATCTCACTGACAGCAGCACTCATTACGATTATACGAACATACGAAATTTGCCAACAGATAAAGGCCTAGAGGTCTATCAAGTCTGCTCGAATGTGCAGCTAACACCCCTTATTATGCAGCTGCCCCTCCCTTCCACCCTTCCCCTTCATTAACCCTCCCCTTTGTCCTGTCCCATCCTCGTTTGAAGCAGTCCACTGTTCTGCTGCATACCACTTCAGCAGGTAACACATACCACCAAGCCACCACCCTCTCTGTAAAAAAGTGTCTCCTCATCTCCCTCCTGAACCTTCCTCGCTCCAGTCTCATATCATGGCCCCTGGTGGCCCTCCCCTCCCTTACTTTGAACAGCCCCTCTGTACCAGTCTTGTTTATTCCTTTCATGTATTTAAAGGTTTCAATCATGTCACCCCTGTCTCTCCTCTCCTCCAGTGAGTACATGTTCAACTCCTTCAGCCTCCTCTCATATGATAAGTACCCAAGCCCCTTGATCATCTTTGTCACTCTGCACTGCACCCCCTCCAGTAACTTAATGTCCCTCTTCAGATACGGACACCAGTACTGCACGCAGTACTCCAGGTGTGGTCTAACTAATGACCTACACAGTGGCAGAATCACCTCCTCCCTCCTCGAGGATTTACCCCTTGCAATACAACCCAGCATTTTATTGGCCTTTGCAGCTGCCTTCCTACATTGTGCTGAGTTGTTCATTGACCCTGTAATGAGCACACCCAGATCCTTCTCCTCCTCTGTCTGAGCTAGCTGCACTCCCCCTAACTGGTAACTCCTCCTTGGGTTCTTCATCCCAAAATGCAGCACCTTGCACTTTTTGGCATTAAAGCCCAGTTGCCAGGTGTCTGACCAGGTTTCAAGCTTTGCCAGATCATCCTGCAACCCCTGCCATCCCCCTAGGTCATCCACCACCGTGCCTACCTTGGTATCATCAGCAAACAGAACTGATCTTGCTCTTGATGTCCCATGATATGTCTGCAATGAATATCCCAAACAACACTGGTCCCAACACTGAGCCCTGTGGAACACCACTCATCACTGCCCTTGGGTGTGAGAGCTCCCCACCAACCACCACCCTCTGTTGCCTTCCCTGCAGCCAGTTTCCTACCCATCTCACCAGCTTTGCACCCGCCCCGTGCCTACTAACTTCCTTCCCAGCCTTCCATGTGGCACTGAGTCGAATGCCTTACTGAAGTCCAGATACAGGACATCCACTGCAAGGCCCTGTCCAGTTGCCTAGTTACCCAGTCATAGAACTCGGACCAGGTTGGTTTGGCAGGATCTGCCACATAAGCCATGCTGTCTGCTGTCCTGTAGTCCTTGGCCTCTAGGAGGGCCACCAGCCTCCTTCAGGATAGTCTCCATTAGCTTACCCACGATGGATGTGAGGCTCACTGGTCTGTAGTTTCCCGATTCATCCTTGGGGCCACTCTTGTGGAGGGGCACCACATGAACCATCCTCCAGTCCTGAGGTACACACCCCAAATGTAGTGAGGCATTAAATAGGTCTGCCAAAGGTCCTGCAATTATAACCAACTATGCCTCAACTATGGACAAACCATGCTGATAAATAATAATTTTAATCTTCTACAATCTCTTAAAAACCAACATCAAAGGCTACCTACTCATTTTACATCTTCAAACCCTATTACAAACCACCATCTGGCAGAACTAACTGAGGTGAAATGCCATGACCATTACGGACCATGACCCAAAGGCACACCCCACTGCCTGTCCATCTCTGCACTATGGAGCTGGGCCTGGCCCTACTTCACTGCCATTCCTATTCCACATCTCTCTACCTCCTGCACATCCCATGCTCATATCAGCAAGCAAACATTTGGCATTGGCAGAGGCTTGCTTTAGGTGAGATTTGCACCAGCTTAGCCACTGCACACATGGCTGGCAAGCTTGCGGCATGTGAACCTGATGTGATATTTAAATGTATTCCCACCAGCTTTACTGCTGAACTCATGTCAAGCATGCAACATGTGAACCTGATGTAATTTTTAGAATATGTTCACACCAGCTTACCTGCTGTGCACATATCAGGCTTGCAGCATGCAAACCTGATTTTCTTTTTAGACCTGGTTCACATAGGATCACTTTGTGTATGTGAACTGCATGTAAACATTGCACAATTAAGCATGTGGCATGCATTATGCATGTACACAGCACACCTATATTTCTGTAAGGGTTTGGAAGTAGTTTTATACCCACAAGGAAAGAGTGGTTAGGGAATGTTCAATCTGTATGTATATAATTAAAGCTTTTGGACTGGTGTGTAAAATGGAAACTAAAAACAATTTTGGTACACAAAAAGAAAATGTATTTACTTAAGGTGAAATGGCATGTAAATAATAATTAACAATATTGAGTGTAAAGAAAGTGAGAAAAGGTGTGATAGAACAGTTCAAGACAAGTAAAGAAATACGGGTAACCATTTAACTGTTTGTTAAGGGTTCACCAATATTAACTTAAACAACCCCTACTTCCTCCCCATATCCAGTCTCTGGACAATAAAGAACAGAATAATAATAATATTACTCATGTATGCATGTAGAATGGTGGATCTCTTGTCCACCTGTAAGTTTGGTATTAACTGGCATCCTTTTAAAAATGTAAGCCACACACCATTGAAATATAGCCACTGTAGAGCCCCCTTGGAGAAAACACATCTGCCCTCAGGGCAGAGTGTACAGTTGCATGGCAACCAACATTGTCATGCGATAGGTGCACGTGCAGCATTATCACAGAGGGATTCTCCAAGGGGGCTTGAGAGGATAGGCACTGCTGAGTAGAGATAAGCTACAAGCGATAGCATCTGGGAGCCATTGTGATCAGACACAAACACTGATCATGGAATACATACAAAGCTGAGCTGTATTTTAAACAGAAACCTGAAAGAGGTAAAAGAACCACTGAAAGAGATATCCAACCTAGTTGGGGAAGGGGGGACAAACAATTGGACAATATCACAGGGAAATTATGAACTAAATTTTTTAATTTTCTAACTTCGCTGGAACTTAAAGTGAGATACAGAATTTGAGCTCATTTGAAGCACTAAGATTTGGAATGACTGGAACAGAGCCATTTAAGGTATGTGCCTGGATAATGTGTCGGGTGTAGCAGAAGTTAACATATTTTACCTTATCTCATGGTGTGGAGGTGAAGGGATGTTATAAGATTTAAGCTGCAGAACAACTAATGAAAGAAACAAATGTGTTTGTGTGTTCCCACTCAGTAGAACCAGAAAAGAATGCTAACAAGTACTTTTAGAGAGGCAGTTCAGGCGGTACATATCAGCATAAATTGTACATAAGAATTGAGAATGTACATGGCAAGAACATGAACCAACATGAATTTAAAATATTTCTAACAGATGTAAAACCCAGTGAACAAACTCCCACAGAGCGAAATGTAGGGGTACGAAATAAAGAAAAATTAAACTGCAATTCCTGTTTGGAGTGAGAATCAATTCACTTGAATATATTGCTCCTACCATAATGGAACTTTTGTATAAGTAAGCAACCTCAGGAGCATAAAAGAGCAAGCATTGCAAGTGGAACCATTACCCAGATATATTCTGTTTTTAATCTAGTTCAATTATAATCCACATTTAGAAAAAAAGGAGAGAAAAAGGACCCATCCTGTTATTGGCCCATAAGTTTATTGGATAATACACAGAAAATTCTCACAAGAGTTTTAAATAACAGATTGACAGATTGGATAAAGGAAAACAATTTAATAGAAGAAGCACAGGTAGGGTTTATAGAAAAGCATTTAACAATTGACCAGTGCTTCATACTGAGCAATCTAATATAGACTGTAAATACACTGCCATTAAAAAAGAGAAGTTATTTTGCACATATATAGTCTTAACAATAGCATTTGATAGTATCCATAGAAATTTATTTTGTGCAAGTCTAGAGGAAATGGGAATGGAGGCGACAACATTAAACATAATAAGGACCCTTTATAAAGATAATCTAATTAAAATAAGATATTACAACAGGGGTGACTACACAGAAGAATTCAAAGGTAATAGAGGAGTAAAGCAAGGATGGGTGCTGTCACCAATATGATTTAACTTATTTATAAACATAATTTTAGCCAAATTATATAAACCAGAATACCACATGCCTAAAATAGGGGAACAATATTGTACTTATCTGGTCTTTGCAGATAATACTGTATTAATTTCAACAAGCAAGTTGAGAGCAAAATGATTATTTGAAACATTTCAACTAGAATGCAATAAGGCACAATTAACAATTAATAAGATTTGGTAGCTTAATACTAGAACAAGTGAAAGATTTTAATTATACCCTGGACATTAAGAAACACTTCACCTTGCACTGTGATTGGCTGGTTGGCACCTGTGAGGTGTTGTAAATCCTACAATCACCAACGAAAGAGGTGCCAACCAGCTGCATCCTTGTGCCCCCCAAACTGCAAAATCATCTGAGCAGCTTTCCATCTTGAAACGGCTGCCGTTGTTTTTCTCCCCGCTAAGGAAAGTTGAACCACGCGTCCGTTTCTAAGCCTACAGATCCACAATGGAGTCAAGTTTTGAAACAATCAACCCGAGCCAACTAGATTAAATTTTTCATTCACTCACATCAACAGATCCCCAAACAGTACCAGCAACTGAAACAGCCTTACCTGTCCCTCCCGCTACTCTGTCCCCTGATCCTCAGAGCCCAACCACCAAGACAGCAAACCATGACATCCCGATTCCTTCTTCAGCAAACATTGCTCCACCCAGTCAAACTCTACAGTCATCAGTCCTGCACCAGGCCCAGCCAATCCTCTGAAATGAAAATACAAGCATCACCAAGATGTCACGAATCAGGAAATGGTAAATCTTGAACTGCAAAAACATGAAAAACAACCCAGAAACAGACTCGCTGGGCTGTAAATTTTTTCCAAGATTGGTGTCAACAAAAGCAGTTAGCAGGAAATTTAGCTACCATTCCAAACATTGATTTGAATAGTACCCTAAGGCAATATTATAGTACAGTGAGAAACACAGATGGAAATAAATATGTATTGATCAGCCTTGTTAGCTTATGGACAGGACTAAATAGTTGTTTAAACTACTCCCACTCAGTTCATCAATCAATATTATGGCAGACACTGAGTTTATTACAAGCAACAATATTTTTAAAGCAGTAGTAAAAAAATATAGCAAAGAAGGAAAAGATAAGCAAGAACATCATGAACCATTCAGCATTAATAAACTGACAGACATAAGAGATTCTAAAGCTGTATCACCACACACAGCCACTGGACTTGTAAGTAAAGTATGGCATGATATTCAGTTACATTTTGCCTGGGGGGTAACGAGGGTGTCAGACAACTACACACAAGCTCCTTTGAAATTAAAAAAGTAGAAAATGGCCTACAATACATTGCTAAGAGTTTTAACAAGGTCATGAAGGACCCCTCCAGGGTGTGGGTTATGTTGGAATTTTTACCATGTGCTGACATGGATTTGATCTCTTGGCCTGTGTCCTCATCTCCAAACCATGCCAGCCATGGTAAATCCCACCATAGCTCACACCCTGTCGTGGTTTATTGCTTAACTATTTAGGCATCAGCATAAAGAAAAATCTATTATGGAATAAGCATATAAAAGAAATTTAAAGAAAAATGTAAAAATTTTTACCAGCCATAATAAGCTTCTATTACAAATTTGGAGGTATCTCAGTAAAAGGAGCATTAAAAGAAATAAATGCAAAAGTAAGGTCACAAATACTAAATGGAACAGAAATACGGGGCTAGAAAATAAATAGCAAAATAGAAAAGACTATAAATGTGTTCTACACAAAAATAATGGGATTACCACCAGGGGCCGTGGCAGCATTAATAAGAGCTGAACTGGATCAGGTACCGATAGAATGCCTGGTACAGGAAAGAATCATTTGATATATTTTTTTAAGTCTATAGGATGCCAAATTATTTATTGCCACAACAGTGTTTGGACAAGGCTATAACTTATCATGACAAAAAATTTAGATTTCCAATAATACAAGTACTGGAAAAGTGAATCAAACCACATGGGGCTATATCACACATAGTAGCTACTTATAAAAAACCCCAGGAAAAGATTTGCAGGGATATCAAAACAAAGGTAAGAGACATATTTAAACAGAAAGATCTGGAAAGATGCTCAGAGTAAAACATTAGTAAATGGTTAACCATCAATTAACAGACTTTTGGACTAGAAAAATATATAACTAAAATTAAAAATCCACACACAGTGAATCTATTTATAAGATATAGATTTGAATATCATAAAAGTGAGATATTAAAACATTATAAACAAAACAACAGATTCCAATGGAAAATGCAAGTGTAACCTAGATGCAGATGGTATAGTCCATCTACTAATAGTATGTCCCCTCTCCCAGGAGGTGAGAGCAAAAATATTGAGGCTAATCTTGGGTCAAATGGAAGGTAACCCCCAAGTACTGACAGCAAATTTGCTAAACATAGTCAACAAAAACTTTAGAAACAGTGGTACCTTTCTTAAAGATTATTGATTTACAAAGGTTACATACCAACAATAAAGCAGATTAAACATAAATAAAGTCTAGAGGCATAGGGAGTCCAAAATAAGACATAAATATTTTTATAGAAAATCAGAATGATAATTGAATTATGACAATCTAAAGGTGAACAAATAAGGAAAACGTAAAGAAAGTGCAATATTTTATTATATAGGTTTTGCATTGATATGCATTTTGTAACTGCAAACATTTGTGGATGTAATATTTATGTGTTTTCAGTTGTAATAACATAACTTGTTAAACAATAAACATTTTGATGATGATGATGATGATGAGCTCACGTGCTGTTGAATTTTGTACCCCTCCAAAATGAAGTCCTAGAACTGGTTGCAACTAATAATTGCTCAAATATGCTCTTGTAGCCTACATTTTAAGACATATAGTTTTGCCAACGTAAAGGAGATTGAAGGAGCACCAACATACAGTACACACAAACAGAAACTGATTTGCCAATCAATGTATGAATTAAAAAAATATTTTATCTTTGTCTCTAAATGTTGGACTGTATTCCCTGTCTTAGCATAATACAACTGTTAACAACATATACCTTTTTGAAAACCTGGGGACCTGTTCACAAAACTGCCTGTAGATCAACACAAGCTGTGGCAAACAGCAGCTTGCATTGACCAGCAGTGCACCAAAGACCCTGAACCCAATTCAAGAATGGCAGGGGTCCTGGTGTCTAAGTTTCACAGTTTGCTGCACCCACTCACAAGTGCCAAACACATGGTGCACAGGATGGATTTGCCGTAAGCTGAGGGTCAATCTGGCAGCATCGGTGGACAGCTACAGAGATCTGCCAGCAGGCACCCCAGAGGTTGGCAGGGTTATGGGGCCCAGAACTGAATACATGGAGAACAGATTGGATCAGGATGAGAGGTGGTGGCAACAGACTTCTGACAGAGACAGTGTATGATCACCGGCTTGACAGTCTGGTCCATGTGGGGGGGGATGGTAGCCACATGCCTGGCTCCATGGGGGAACCCTGAGGGCATCGATACTCTGACATCTCCAGGTGCTGTGGGAGTGTGGGATACCTCATCAAGGTGGTGGAAACAGGGGGCACATGTTTCCCTCCACCCAGAGACTGCTCCAGGGCTGACACACAGGCTGTTAGTCCTGGGCTAATCTAACTATCATGGTCCATGCACACTGTGTGGGGGGTCATAAATCCCATTGTAGGGGACACTGCAGCTTGCATCTGCCACAAGCCCCCTACCACTGTGGCACAGGTGGAGGCCTGGTGCATGCAGACCTCCCAGTGCAGGGAATGATGAAAGGTGCAGTGCAGGGAGACCCTTGTGTCATTTCTCCTTGGTGTAAGCACCTTGCGTCATTTTCAGGACTTTGTAAATTGGACCATTGTTTGTTTACTTTTTACTTCCTGGTTCTTCTCAATAAAATAATTGCTAGTAACACGGGAATATCAACAGCTACAAGACAGCTCCTTCATGTAAAGAGGGTGCACGTCACAACACAAAACTGCAAAGCGCAACAACAAACGCCAGCACTCCTCCGCTGAAAATCAGGACTTTTATTATATTAAAAAAAGCACCACCACCACCATAGTGGTAACAGCTAGAACAAGGAATCCTGACCAGTTTCATACACAGTACATCCTCAGGGAGTTAGTAACATGGAAGCCTACTGATTTACATTTATAGAAAGACATTCTAGGTGCCATTCCAGCAAGAGGTTTTAGTGAATCCTCCTCTGTGAAAATGGACCATCTTTCCCTAATAATTTGCCTCACCTCTGTAACAGTGGAATGATGATCAGACACAAAAGTGACCAGTTGCATTCCCTGATTAATAGGTTTCTGTTCTGTCGGTTTGTCGAATAGGGACCATCTATCTGTTTTACTTACTCTAACACACCCAAAACTGTGCCAAAGGCATAACCGCTCTGTTTGAAATTAATCAATAATTTTTCACCTTCTCTTTCAAATTCGTTATCATTTGTACAATTACATCATAGTCATACAATTTCCCCTTAGGGGATGCTATCAATGACAAACTTAAGGTGCAAGCTGTCTTCTCGAAGCAGACTGTTATGTTCTATGAGTTTTTGATACTGTGAGCTCACTACCCTATTCCGCACATTGACACAAAATGTAACATCTGGGAAGCCAACAGAAGTTTGGCTAATTCTGTAAGTAAATTTTAAATTCCAGTCATAACAGTTTAACCAATTAATGAATTGTTCCACTGATTCTGAACCACCACCCTGGACACATTGATATTGTCAATAAAACAATACCAACAAATGATGGGATGGATTCTGAAAGCCCCTGAAATTCCTGCTGCTGTGGTGAAAAAAAAACAGCCCAAGTGGGCCTCAACTTGAAGAGCTGCAGTTTTTCCTGCAGTCACAATATTCTCAAAGACCAAGCCAGTTTATAACTGGCTCCATGATTTACAACAGTTTGTGACAAGTTTTATAGCACCTTTTGTAGTACCTGTTCATGGTCTGGGTTTTGACTGTCATGCAGATGATACCTGCTATATCTATCTGTTGTGTGCAGTGGATGAGGTCAATGCAGTAGCTGTGCTGGACAAGCGTCTGGTAGAGATCCAGGACTAGATGGCTTCAAGCTGGTTTAGACTCAGCTCATCAAAGGGAAAGGGGAAATAGTTTAACCAGGAAAGACACACTAAGCCAAAGCTTGTTTAAAAGTGTGACCTGGGAGCACGAGTAAGTTAAGTGACTTGTTCAAAGTTATGCAGTATGCAAACGGGGCTGTGGGAGTCCAATCCAGGTCTCTAGGTTTGTAACTCAGAGCCCTACATTACAGTACTATACTTCAAAGATGAAGGTAATACTGGTAAAACTGGGCTGAGTGGCTGTGGCAATGAATAGTGATGATGCCTTGTTGCTATCTTTAAATGGCATCACACAACAAGATGTTGACAAGGAACTTTGGCATATTTGTGGATATTATAGATTAATACTAGAATATCAGGTGTCATCAGTTGTTCACAGTTGTTTTTACCATCTATGGAATATCACCAAGATTTGTACCTTTTTTCCTCACTCTGACCTGGAGACACTATGGCACACTTTTGTCACCTTCCGTTTGGAGTACTGTAATAAACATTACCTAGGGATTTCTGAAGGGATGGAGCATTGCTTGCAGTTCATGCAGAACTCAGCAGCCCACTGATAGCTGGGACCTCTCAGTCCAGGCATATCACACCTGTTCTCTGGGGTGTGCAAAGGCTGACAGTGAGGTGGCATATCAGCTTCAAGGTAGGTTTGTTGGTGACAAAATATGCTCCTCTATGCTCTCTTCATTCCATTGAGGAGAGTCTACTCGTGGTTTCATGTTCCTGACTGAAATCTTTGGGAGGGAGAACTTTTTGTGTGACAGCTCAAGTGCTATGGAATGCACTTGCAGCTTCACTTAGAGAGTTCCCCTATTTGGGATGTTTTAAGACTTTACTTAAAATGTATCTCTTAATCAGGCTTTTAGGCCCACCTGAAACATTTTTAATCTGAAATGTTTAATTTATTAGTTATGCCTAGGATGTCATGCTGAAATTGTGCTTTTAATTTTGATTCATTGCTAAATAGTTTTAATCTTGCTCTCTGTACGGTTGGACATGCATCTAACAATTACATTTGCCTTGCCTTTACTTTAATTGTAAGCATTGTGGTGTTTTCACAAAGTAGTTCACAGATATGTTGGAAATTGTGGTCATGGATGAACTGATTTAAAATACTTTATATCCATTTTCTCAAGAGAGACATGGGGCCTGATTTTCAAAGGGCCGCTAGATCGGTGCAACTTGCACAAATCAAGGACTGTGGCAAACTCTGTGTCCATCAAGGACCCTGCACCATATTTCAGTACACAGGGAGTCCCTGTGCTAATGTCATGAGAGTTGCCACAGTCCCAGTGTTGCAGAAAACCTCTGGCCCCCTGGAGGGGTTTCAAGGAGGGTTCCCCTCTAGCAACCCTGGTCCAGCCTCAAAGTGTGTGTGTGTGTGTGGGGGGGGGGGATGAAGTCAACAAGGAAGTAGAATGGGACAGAGGGACCTGTGGAAGTGCCAAAGTGGGTGGTGAGGATATGGCAGCTGCGGCAGTGTACAGGGTGGCACTGGGTGGATGTGCCATGGCAGAACAGAGCCTCTAGGACCAGATATGCCCTGGTAGGCTCACACGGACCCTGTCCCAGACACCAAGGTGCCACCAGCCCATGGTCTTGAACTGCATATTTTAAAATTTGTAAAAACAAAATGTGGGTTGCAAACATATCTTTTACATTAACAGTCAAAGTATATTTTGCAGATTCCATATCAGGGCATACCGATATATCAGAGTAATTATTTTTGCCATCAATGAGATTAATCAGAATGTGAGACTGTTACCAAACATCACCCTGGGTTTCAGATCTTTGACTGCTGCTTTTCAGAAAAGAGAGCAACTAGGAGCACTTTGCAGCTACTCTCCGGAATCCAGCAGCTGGTTCCTAATTACAAGTGCCAGTCAAGCCCAAAGTTACCTGCCATCATTGGAGATGAGGCAGTGGCATCCACACAGCAGATGGCCACCCTGCTAGGGATCTCCAGGTTCCCTCAGGTAAGGCAAGCAGTCTGTGCTTAACCTCTTCTTTACCTTGATCATTTTAGATTCTCTCTGCTGCATCCCCTAAGTTTCTGCAATATTTTTTTAAAAATTAGATAACTAGAATTGCAAAGTACTCCAAGTATGACCTTTCCAGTTCACTATGCAGAGGCAGAATAACATGATCAACTTTATTTCCAAAATACTGGATCAGGTTACAGAATGTCTCTCTCATTACATAGGAATATAGAAACATAGGCAATGATGACAGAAAATGACCAGTGGTATATATGGTCTGCCCATTTTACCCGATCATACCCCGGGACCTACTCTTTCTGACAGGTCTACGCTTAGCTTACCCCCCATTTTGTTCTCTTTGTTTCTACCTCTCTCATTGTGCTGAGGAACTACTATCCCTTAGATTTATGCCAGCAGTGTTTGAAGCAATTTATGGTTCATGCACCAACCACCTTTTCTGGTAGACCATTCTATGGCTCAGCCACTCTTTCAGTAAAATAATACTTCCTCACATCCTTTTTAAGTTTTCCCCACCATTAACCTTCACTTGTGATCCCATGTCATAGCATCTCTGGTCCTGTTAAATAACTCTTCACAGTCCACCTTGTTTATTTCTTTCAAGAACATGTAGGTCTCAGTCATACCCTTGTCTAGTTTTGACTGAATACATATTCAGTGCCATTAGCTGATACATACAGGATCTGCCTTCCGGGTCCTGAATCATCTTGGTCACCCTGAGTTGTACTGTCTCTAGCCTGTCCCTGTCCTTTTTTAGGTGGGAACTCCAGAACTTGGCACAGTACTCCAGGTGTGGCCATACCAGAGACCTATACAGAGGTAACAATACCTGTTGCTTCCTACTGTCAAACCCTCTCCCAATGTACCCTAGCATCCTATTAGCCTTGCTGAAGGCCATTTTGAAGGCCTCCCAGAGATAGAAAGAAAAATGATCTGTATGTGAATCATATAGGCCAACTTTACTCTAGAACATGGTTCAAAAGATGCTTACAGCTATTCTGCCTAAAGAAAAGGAAACATTATTACTAGGCTTGTTCCATGTCATAACAGAGACTGCTGGAAAGCGATTGGCAGTATGGCAAAGTCAAAGAGCCAAAAATCAATTTTGGCACTTTGACTCCCTGTCACACAGCAAAACAGCGCAGGGGACTTGCATTTCACGTTTCATGTGGAGACTGTGCCCCCACCCTGCTAAGATTCTCAACTCCGGGGGGTGCATGTCGAAGTGCAAAATGTTTAAAAAGTAAAATTTGGGCTAGGCGCAACAAAAATTCACCAGCGCCCAGAAATGAACCCAGCACCCTGCCCACCCAAGTCGTAAACCCACCAAGCATGCCATGGGCCAGCTCAGCAGCCCACTGTGGCACCACCTCTCAAAACCTCTCCCACCCCTCGTAGAGCTTGCTCACTCCCACCTCCCCACGCATGTACATAAAGCGACATCCTGTCACTGCGCCGACCCACCCCATCCGGTCACCCTACCTCATCGGTAGCCCCCATGACATGCACCCGGATTGAGTCGCCATTATTCCAAATGCTCAGTCACTGATGCTCATGTCACAGGCTACCACTAGGCCTGAGTTATCCAAATGAATTAGCTGTTAATATTGGTAAACAGAAATGTGGTAATACTGTAGGCTGTCCTTGATAATAAAAATGAAACTTATGGTGGTGAATATGCAGTAAATGTGGTCTTTATGGGCCTAGATATAGAAAATGCCTTTGACAAGATACCTTGGAAGTTCCTATCAAATATCATGGACAAAATTAACTTTTACAAAAACTTTATAGGTTGGATTGGGAAATTAAATATCAGCCCTGTGGAACAATAAAACAGCACATTCCTTCACCCCTAAAGGTGCCAGCAATCACTCCACAATACGAGCAAAAAAGAAAATATATGGCACACAACTATAGGTGGCAATTAACAAATAGAAATTTATTGTGCAGTCTGACCTCGATTATCTGGACCTCTCTGGGACACCAAAATTGTCCCGATAATCGGAAATGATGAAACAAACATAAACAGCCAATCTTTAATTGTGCAACAACTACATTGATTAGAATATGTTAAAGCAGGCATATAAATAATAAAATAATTTCATTGTGCTGTGCAGAGCTTAGTTCTGTACAGTCCTGAATTCTGTTTACTCGGTTTAAAAAAAAAATTATGTATTTTCATCTGCTTATCCCCACTGTATTTTTTTGCTGACACCAGTGTGAGCAGGCAGTTTAGGGTGAGCAGATGATTCAGGTCAGCATCCTGCTGTCACTCTAGCCATGTAATAGCTTTTTCAGAAATGTTCAATGGCATCAGAGTTACTCACAATCTCCTCCTCCTCCTCGTAATCTTCATCTTCATCTTCATCCTCGTTGGACTCTGTATACATGCTTTTCTGTTCAAACAACATGAAGTCTTGCTGTGTTCTGACCATATGCAGTTAGTCCCAGCACTTGAATTGCTCCGGAGATGAAAGGGCTAACTCTATGCCAGAGCATAGAACATTGAGCTCAAGCTTGGTTTTCAAATCTCTGTCTCTGGTACATTTCAAGTAACCATCAGATTCTTTACTCCATCTAACTGTGAAGATGCTCTGGAGATTTCTCCTCCGATACTTCGGTTCGGTACAGTGGTTGGTTTGGTTTTTCACAACCGTTTCTTTATTTTTCGATACTCAAATCTCTGTCTGCAGTACAGATAGTATAGTGTAGTAGATAGTGATAGAAATTGTTTTGTTCGGTTTCTTTCCAGTTGGTCCGGTTGGGAACCGAAGTGATTGTTTAAATTCTTGCTCTTTATCTTACTTTAGTGTGGTCCGGTACTTTTCAGTCTCAAAAAAATTAAGATTTATTCCATTTTTTTACACAGCCCTTGAACCATCTGATGACTGAAAATGTTTGTATTACCTGGCGTAACAGCTGTTAAAGATAATTTTATTCATAAAGCAATGTCTGAGAAACCCAAAAAGAAAACCGGTCCCACTGGGTTTCAACACTGTTCTGAGTGTGGGGAGGCTTTTGCTGAAGCTGTTCCCCACATCACATATTTTTATTATCTGGGGTTTGACCACCTCAAATCAGATTGGCAAATTTGTGCAAATTTCCCTAAGGCCACTATAGAAAAAAGATTAGCTCAGCTTAGGGAAAGAGAGGCCGAAAAGTCCGCTAATCCGGATGGCCAGGCCGGTACAGTTCCGACTGAACCTGAAGTGGTGCCTGCTGACATGGGCGATACCTCCTTGGGCAAAAGGAAATCGGATTCCTTCAAAACGAAAAAGCAAATCAGCCAGTTCGGATCCAGCCCCTCCGATCCCAACTGCTGAAGAGATTGCTAGGGCTATTAATATAGTCCAATCACTCCTTTCTGTTCCGACCAAACCGACACTGCCTGGCAGGCAGTCAGTTTGGTCGGTTCCAACATCTTCAGAATATGAAATGGAGGAGTATTATGAGTTGGATTGGGAGGATGATCCTGAGGGAGTCTATGAAGATGAATTTGGAGGCCTAGATTAGCCAGTAGAGCCTGACATCTCCCCAGAGATGCCCTCCAATGTTTCCCCTCCCAGACCTTCTGAGTCCCCTTCACACTTTTTATTTTATAAAAAGGTGGCAGAAACCCTCCAGCTACCAGTAGTGGAAACTGTGGATGAGGTAGAAGAACCTGACTTTGTGGAGATAATGGATATCCCAGAATCTAAGAGATTGTCTATTCTCTTACATAAGTCTTTGGGGAAACAAACTCAAAAAATTGTACAGATGCCATCTTCCATACCTCCTCTGGATAAGAGAATGGACAAGAGGTATACTTTATCAGGCCCTGGAACAGATTTTCTCTATTTTCATTGCAGCCATGCTGGGGTAGTGCAAGCTGCAATCTGTGACAAGACTAACATCCCCGTGGCTTCACCCCCCCCCATAAGGATTCCAGGAAGGTGGATGCCATGGCAAAGAAACAGTACTTGGCATCTTCTTTGGGACTCAAGCAGGCTTCTTATATGTCTTATGTTGCTAGGTACCAGAAATCCAGGTGGTATACAGTTCTGGAGCTAGCTAAGAATGCCCCATCCCAGCTGGCCAAGGAGCTGGAGCAGGTATCTGTGGATGATATAGAGGCATCCAAAGTTCAATTCCATGCTGCTGTTGACTCCAACAATGTGGCATCAAGAGTCATGGCTACATCTGTCTTCTCACAGAGATTTGCTTGGTTCAGATGTACTAGCCTTTCACAGGATACGCAGGTTAAGGCTATGGATTTTCCTGTCACTGATAATTCCCTGTTTGGGGAGCAAACAGAGACATACATGAAAAAAATGGATGAATATAGGACCACCTATAGGAGTGCAGTGGTCAAGGAAAGGCAAGCCACTCCACAAAAGTAGCAGTCTAGGGCTGGCAGGGGCAGGCATTTTCACAGGCCTTTTTACCAAGCCCAAGCTTCCTCTTCTTTCCAGCAGAGGGGTTTCTTTAGAGGGAGAGGCAGAAGGGGAATGAGCAGGGCTGCATCCTTTTCTCTGCCTAGGGCTCCTGCCAAACAGACACCCTGATGTGTCAGTCTGGGTCACCTCCCCAATTCTAGTGGGGGAAGGCTGACTTACTTCTTCCAGGCTTGGAAGTCTATCACTTCAGACAAATGGGTCCTGGAAGTAGTAAGCCAGGAACTTGCTCTCAGCTTCAAAAGATTCCCCAGAATGAGAGCCAAGTCTTTTACACCTGCAACACCCCTGGAAACACTTGCCTTAGAGGCAGAGGTTTCTTCCCTACTGTCTCTAAAAGTTGTGTAGAAGGTTTCTCTACAGCACAGAGGGAAGGGTCTATACTCAGGGTATTTCCTTGCTCTAAAAAAGACAGGGAACTGGTGACCCATCCTAGACCTGAGAAATTTGAACAAACATATCACAAAGCCAGAATTCAAAGTGGTGACTCTGGGACTAATACTGCCCTCTCTAAGGCCAGGAGACTGGTTAGCTGCCCTGGACCTCAAGGATGCCTATTCCCACATTCCTATCAGATGCTCCCACAGAAAATACCTCAGTTTCAAGTTGCTGTCAGGTCATTATCAGTTCAGAGAATGCCCTTTGGCCTGCCATCTGCTCCAAGGGTATTCACAAACTGTCTAGCAGTAGTAGTAGTGGCCTTCCTCAGAGGGCAGGGAATCTCAACGTTTCCTTACCTCGATGACTGGCTCATTGTAGATCAGTCCTCAGACCAAGTCACATCAGCTCTAGAGGTTACCCAGGGGCTTCTGGGTTCTCTAGGATTTTCTCTCAGGTTACCCAAGTCAGTTCTAGAACCTGTGCAACTCCTTACTTTTATAGGAGTCTATCTGGATACTGTTCAGGCAAAGGTCTTCCTCCCTTACTCAAGGGTAAAAGCCCTTACAGATCTGACTTCCTGTTTTCGACTACTAGTGTCTCATCCAGTCAGCCGTTTTCTCCAGCTTTTAAGTCACATGGCAGCCTCCACAGCAGTGATTCAGGGAGCCAGGTTCCAGATGAGGAACATTCAGTTCCACTTAAGGTCCTTTTGGAATCAGAGGAAGGACTCTCTCACCAAGCTGATTCCAGTGACTCAGACTCCTGTCCAGGCTCTCCAATGGTGGTTGGAGGAGGAAAATCTCAGACAGGATGTTCCATTCCTCAGTCAAGCACCCTCAGTGGTTCTTACCACAGATGCTTCTCTTCTAGGGTGGGGAGCCCACCTAGGGGATCTCACTGCACAAGGCACTTGGTCACAGCAGGGATCTCTCCTTCACATCAGTCTTCTGGAGCTCAGGGCTGTGTATCTGGCCATTCAGGTTTTTTCAGAATCAGTCAAAGGGAAGGTGGTGCAGATCAGGACAGACACCACCACCACTATGTGGTACATAAACAAGCAGGGGGGCACTTGGTCCACGACCTTGTGCACAGAAGCCATGAAGGTATGGTCACTGGCTTACTCTTGACAGACTTCACTTACAGCAGTACATCTTCCAGGGAAGGACAATGTTCTGGTAGATGCCTTAGGCAGGATATACCAGGGTCACCACGAGTGGTCCCTGAACTCTCATGTCCTCCAGGTAATTTTCAAGAGATGGGGCACTCCAGAGATAGATCTCTTTGCAGCCCCAGACAATCATCATCTTTCTCTGTTCTGTTGCAGACCCCCACTCCTGGGGACTGTTCCTATAGATGCTGTCCTGTTAGATTGGACAAACAGGTTTATTTATGCCTTTCCTCCTTTTCCACTGATCTTCAGAGTTCTGATCAAGATCAGGTCTCAACTCTGCACAGTGATTCTGGTGGCTCCAGACTGGGCCGGGCAACCATGGTATCCCCTGTTACTGTCTCTAGCAGTGTCAATTCCCCTTGTCATACTCAGGAGGCATGACCTTCTGACCTCATCACAGGGGAGGATTTGGTACCCCAATCTTCAGTCTCTCAGACTCAAGTCTTGGCCTTTGAAGAGTTAGAGTATGCAGGTCTGCACCTCTTTCAGGGGGTGATGGATATCCTTAAGGTTTCTGGTAAACCTTCCACCAGAAAAACTTCAAATTCTAAATGGAAAAGATTCAGTATCTGGTGTTCTGAGAGAGATATACAGCCAGATTCTGCAAATATTTCCACAACCCTGGATTATCTGGTTCATCTTAATGGGTTAGGCCTTAGGCCTGCTATTCATAAAGTTCATTTGGCAGCTGTCTCTGCCTTCCTTTCTGTAGGGAAGGGATCTTCCCTTGCATCTCATCCTGTCTTTAGTATGTTTATCAAAGGTCTAGCTCATATTAACCCTCCCTTCAGGGAGTCTACTCCCGCTTGGGACTTGAATATTTGTATTGCACAACTTATGCAGCCTGCCTTCGAACCCTTGTCCTCAGCTGAGCTTAAGTACTTGACTTGGAAGACTGTGTTCCTGGTAGCTATCACTTCTGCCAGGAGAATCAGTGAATTGCAGGCCTTGTCAGTGGAACCTGACTTCATTTCCTTCTATAGGGATAAGGTGGTCCTTAGGACGAATAGAAAATTTTTTCCTAAAATGGTTTCAGATTTACATCTGAACCAATCCATGTCCCTGTCTGAGTTTTTCACGGACCATTCTTCTTCTGGGGAATGAAGATTGCATAGTCTGGATGTGAAAAGGGCTCTTAGTTATTATATAGAACATACTAAGGTCCATAGAAATGATTGTCTTCAGTTATTTCTCACTTATGGAGAAGTGGGAAAAGGCAGACCTGTTACTAAAAGAATTATTGCCAGGTGGGTTGTTTCCTATATTCAACTCTGCTATTCAAAGCTTGGGAAAGAGCCTCCCTCAGGCTTGAGTGCTCACTCGACCAGGGGTACAGCTGGCTCCCTGGCAGCTGCTAGGGATATTCCTTTAGTGGAAATTTGTAAAGCAGCCACCTGGAAAAAAGTGCACACATTTACCAAGCATTACTCCCTGGACATTCAGACCAGAAGTGATGCTAGGTTTAACACAGCAGTACTGCAGGGCCTCTTTCCAAAGTAAGGTTCTGTGACTCCCTCCTCTGGGGGGGACTACTTTGTGGTCTGCATATAGTCAGAAAACAGCAAGACTTCATGTTGTTTAAAGAAAAAATTACTTACCATAGTAATGTTGTTTCATCTAATGGAGTCTTGCTGTATTCTGACCTCCCTCCTTCCCTCCCATCTCAGAACCTAGTTTTTGGGATGTGGGTGGGCAGATACAGTGTTGCACCCCAGAGGTGTACCTTTCATACCCTGTCTGGCTAAGTGGGTATTTTTTCTGATTATTATTATTAGTAGTAGCATTATCACTGTCTACTTAAGGTTCTTCTTGGGTGCTCAACTTGAGTCTTATGGACCCAAGTAACTGTTGCCTATGGCTTAAAAGTTTACACAGTTTCTATAACTATTAGTTAGTTAGTTTACTGCTCATAAGAATCTGATGGTTAATTGAAATGTACCAGAGACAGAGGTTTGAAAACCTAGCTCGAGCTCAACATTCTATGCTCTAGCATAGAGTTAACCCTTTCATCTCCAGAGCAATTCAAGTGCTGGGGCTAACTGCATATAGTCAGAATACAGCAAGACTCCATTAGAAGAAACAACATTACTATGTTAAGTAATTTTTTCTTCTGTAATAAGTGAAATTATGTCACAGTCTGTCAGGTCAGGCACTATCAGCAGTTCAAGATCTTGAGCATTTAGCTCAGATGTTTCATCTTCTATTGCACTGTCAGCCTTGAGTTCACTGACTGAAGCAAGGGTCACATCTGCTGGTTGATCATCCTGCCTGCACCCCTCCTCGTCGACATCAGCATTTGCGCCAGCTTCTGTTGCTTCTGTAGCTGAATTTACCCTGATTTTTAGTGTGGATGCAAAAGACTTGGGAATGCTCTCTGGTGTTGCTTCAGACCAAGAATCTCCAATCACGTATGCCACGTCTTTTAGATTCAGTTTTTTTTAGGATGTACATGATTGAGATGTCTGGCTCTGTCTCAGTTAAGATACAGCACAGCAAGCACTTTCTGTATCTTTTTTTGAATTCTTCCAGGATTCCATGATCAAATGGTTGGAGGAGAGAGGTCATGTTGGGTGGCAAGAATTCACATTTAATTTTGCCATCCTGAGATTTTTAAACCCACTGAGTGTGCCAAACAATTGTCCACTAAAAGAAGAGCTTTGGTCTTTAAGCAGCTGCATGTGTCTGCGAACCTCTGGCACAAAACATCAGTGGAACCAGTCAACGAATAGATCACTGCTCATAAAGGAGCTTCATTGGCTTTCATAAACAACAGGCAGTGCTGACATATTTACATTTTTAAAACATTGAGGATTCGCAAACTTCCCAATCATGAAGGGTTTTTTAATTTATGAGACCCAGTTGTATTTGCGCAGCCTAACAGCGTTATGTTGTCTTTCATTTTTTTATAACCAGCAGCTGTCTGCTATTTGGAACTGGCCAGTGTCTGATTGGGAAGCAGTTTCCAATAAAGACCAGTCTCGTTGGCATTATATATTTGATCGGTGGTGTAACCGCTTTCACTGATCAGTTTATGCAACTTGTCAATGTATGGCTGCACCTCATTTCCATCAGTCGGCATGTGTTCCCCCTTGATCTCAAGTTGTCTGATGGAGTGTCTTTTTTGAAAATGCTGTAGCCAGCCACTGTAAGCCTTAAAGTCTCTGTGTGTGCCATCCTGACTACTGATTTCCTGGCTGAAGTGCAGTGCCTTCTCCTGGAGCTTAGGGCCTGATACAGCTGGGCCCTTACTCCGGTGCTGTGCGAACCACAGGTAAGTTGCTTTTTTTGACAGTCTCATCAGCAGCAGGTTTAAGAGTTTTCTGCCTCTTAAGCTCCTGTTCATCCTCAACATTGGTGGCATAGGATAGCAACTGATCTCGTTGTTTCTTGATGTCCGAAACTTGTTGCTTACTGATCCCAAATGCCAACGCAATGTTGGCAGCTTTTTTGCCCTTTCCCAGTTGGTCCAGAATGGCAATCTTGTCACTGATTGACAAGATCTTTCTTTTTATCTTGCCAGATGCACCATCAAATTCCATCTGGAGTGCAATAGTAGGTTAGTAGGAGAGTACACAGATCCCACTCGGACAGGCAGAACACAGAGCACCATAGTCGCATAATTCATTAGCTGCATTTATACTGGACTAAGTGGCTCAAACTTGAATACATTGAGCACCTAAGTACTTAAGTGATTAAGGGTGTTCAGTACTATAGCACCTCTGTAACACCTCGTTAGCAAAGCTGAGTGTGACAGAATGCACCTTTTGGCCTGATTCTAAAACTCATGGTGCAACTCAGGGGTGTATGCGAGTTGAACCATGTGGAGCTTTGTCAGGGACTCTGCACCATATTCCAGGACAAGCAGGGTCCCTGGCACCTATGCCCATGACTTGTTGCAGCCACAGGCTTGCGCCAAAGGAATGGCACACTGGACCTGGGTGCCGCAAGTCGTGGCCCACATTCTACTGCCCCAACCCACCCCAGAACGCAACGGCATGCACCTGTGGGCATTGGGAGGGGCCTGGCTGGTTGGCACATGTGCTGGGGGAAGCAGTGAATGAAACAGAACCCAGGGGTCCCCAACATTTGGGGAGGGTGAGGGGCATGACAGGCGGGGGAACATGGGGAGTACAGCAATGAACCTTCCGCAGTGCTGTGGGGGACGGCATCCATCGCTGTGTCTGGATGAATGTCCCTTAGACCACCTCCTAGCAGGTCTAACCCCACTACACCATTCCCTGTTCTGGAATGGTGTAGGTGAGTTACGGCAGCAGCCCATCTGGAATAGGGTGCTGCTGCTGCCATAACCAACCCTTGCACCATTCCGCTGTGGGTTGCAGGTGTAGTGGGTGGCATATCCCACCTTTGGCGCAACCCACATATGGCATGGTGCAGGTCGCGACTTGGAATCGCAACTCGCATTACGCCTGGTGTAAGGTGCGGTTTGAACCACCAGCTTTTGCGTAAATCACTTTGCGCCAGGTGTAACACCTTTTGGAATCGGCCCCTTGTTTCACACAGCACCACATTAAAAAACTCAAAAGCGCTAAGCAGTTTGATTAACAGACTTTGAAAAAGTTTCAGCAGTACTTGCAACAGTACTTAAAGAGCCACCGATGCCTCAAGAAAAACTTTGAAAAACATAATATTTTGACACAAAGCAGCTTATATTTCTCATTAGCTCTGTATTTCTTATCCACATTATTTATTACCAAGGTCATATGCATTAAAACAGAACAGTTGTTCCTTGAGGGCTTGTCAGCTCTTGTTTTTTCTTCCCAACCTGATGTCACAATACTCTGCTTGTGACATCACAGTTATTCCCATGGCAACAGACTGTGATGTCACAACACATAATGTCAAGTAGGGAATTAGCTAAGGCAGATGAACTCTAAGGGATAAAGAGCTTGTTTTTGTGGAAATTTATTTAGTAATAAAAAAATGGAGAGGAGAAATATATATAAGATAAATGAAACACAAGCTGAATTCTATCTAAATATTATGTGTTCCCAAGTTTTCCCAAAGGCGTCAGCTGCTCTTTAAAAAGTCAGGACTAGATCAGGAGTCCACTCGAGTGAGTAGTCTGGATAATTGAGGTCCAGATAATCAAGTTTTGGATTGCGCTATTTAATGAAGAAGTGCCTTAAAGATGGAAATCTAACACCCCTACGTAATGATTCCTGCTGAGGTTTTGTCATGGGGACATCCTCAATGCTTGAGTAACTGCACCTCTGGCGAGGATGACCCTGTCCCATTTTTTAAGCAGAAAGAGTTAAAACCTAGGATCTGTTCTATCCTCCCCTTTTTGGTCTCTTGTCTGTCTGATTGAGCAATCACATTTTCTTGTGAGAGCCACCAGCCCTGTGGCACTGAAGGTAGAGGTGCTGGATGCCACACCTCGTGCCATGCCAGTGACTCGTGTTTGTGAATGAGCATGAGCTGCCGGGGTGGGCAGGGGAGGATAAGGATTGAGCATCCAATGGACTGCTCTCCTTCTCTGGGAAGGGGGATTCTCAGTGTCGGCACCTGTTCACCCCCTGGTGGAGGCTAAGGGACAGGTGCTGTGCTGCAGTTTGGGTGACGCTGGGGAAGATGCCTGGAGGGGAGCATGCACGGATGAGTGCGTGCTCTGATCCTTCAGTGTCATTGCATGCCCCAGCTCCAGGGAGAAAAACTGGAGGAAAATGAATGTGGTCAAGACAAAATGGTGGAGGGTGCCTCACAGGCTCCTCTCATGGCTAGCCACGGCATTGGCCCACTGAATTTCAGCCTCAGTCAGGGGTTGGGGAAACCCTGCTGACCCTGCCAGTGGGGGTAAGTACTGGAATTCAGGTCGGTGCAGGCTGGTGGACCCCAGTGGGACGGGGCTGGGAGTGCCTTCCGGGGGAATGCCAGCCAGGGGAGAAAAAGAAGGAAAAATAAATTTTCTTGTGAGACCTTGGAACTGATCACTCTGACAGCCTCATGATTTTCCCCCTCCCATCATCTCCCTGTCTTTACTTGCCGCATCGTGTGGTTTCTATCTTTTCTTCCACCTTGCTTATCTCTGGTAATAAAACTATACGTGAATCTGTATGTGAAACTGGGATCCTTTTGTTTGCCAGTGGATATATAATTCTACTGTTGAAATGATTGCAAACATTTATTTAGAACTCAGGTAGTTAACCTTGAGATGCAGTTTGACCTCCACAAGCTCATTTGCAGAATTGTCAGCAGGAGATCAGTTCTGAGACACAATGTTCTATTTTGCTGCACCTACAAGGAAAGAAACTGACAAAGTTTTGGGACATTGTGTGAAAACAGGACATGTATCTTAGTGAGCACAGGATGAAGAAATTAATTGCCAGGAAAAGACATTCTATAAAAAGTGAGCAATCTTTTTTTGGAGAGAGAGAGACTGGAATTTAGAATTAGAGATACCTTCAGATGAAATGACTTTGTTTTGTTTGAACTGCCTGTATAATAGCTATCCTGCACAGTTTTATTTTATTGTTATTGAAAATAATAAAATGCTACTTGTGATTTTTACAGCTTCTTCTGGTTTGCCTATGTTTCCTGAGCTATGCTTCAACAACAGATGGTTTTAGAAATGTCTAGAGTTGGGGAGGGGCCTTAGACAAGTAGCGCATATGGTAGCCTTCTCGGAGGTGCTGCCTGTCTATGGCAAGGGAGATGCTAGGGCACTCCTCACCAGGGAATTCAATGAGTGGTTGAAAAACTGGTGTGGAGCTCAGGGTTTTGGCTTCATTGTGGACTGGGGAGCCACCTGGAGAATGCAGACCTATACTGGTGCGATGGTCTGCATCTGTCCAGGGGTAACCAGGATCTGAGTGAGAGGTTTAAATGCTTAATTGGCAAGCATTTAAACTAGCTAAGTGAGGGAGGCACTGAAAAGGAGCAGGAAATCCCAACCTCCCCCCACAAAACATGGTGATTAGTGAGGTAAACACCAAGGTAGAGAAGTTATTAGGGAGCAGAACAGAGGTAAATGTAAAAAAAGGCAAAGGCAGTAAGGACAGGAATGGGGCTAAAAGGGATAAGGCTATCAAAAAGTGGAGGGTGATCAGTACCAATGCCCGTAGTCTGTGTAACAAGCTCCCCAAACTAGTGGCCTTGATGAAAGAGGGTTGCCTGGATATTGTGGCAGTCACAGAAACTTGGTACACAGAGAACCATGACTGGGATGTCAGCATACCAGAATACACAATCTACAGGAGGAACAGGGAGGGTAAAAGAGGAGGAGGAGTAGCTCTCTATGTAAAGGAAGGGCTCAAAGCAACAGAACTAAAGAGTAAACAGGGAGCAGATGAGGCACTCTGCATCACCCTGGAGACAGGAAATGGCACCACAATCCGCATGGGGGTTGTATACAGACCCCCATCTCAGGGAAGGGAATGGACAAGGAAATGATAGAAGGCTTTCTTAGAATGGCAGAAAAAGGGGATATATTGTTGATGGGGGACCTGAATATGCCAGATGTTAACTGGAGCATCTTTGCTGTAGGCACATCGAAGAGCAGGGTCATTCTTGATGCCCTACAGGGGGCATGCCTCAGACATCTAATATTGGAACCCACTAAGGAGGGAGCAATCTTAGACCTGGTACTCTCAAATGGGGATGGAGAAAGAATCTCAGATTTAGAAGTGGGTAGCCATCTGGGAACAAGCGAACACCAAACAGTGTGGTTCACGATAAACACAGTCATACAATCAAGCCATACAAAAGCAAGAGTATTGGACTTTAGGAGGGCTGACTTTGGGAAAATGAGAGAGTGCCTCAGAAAAGCACTAGCAAACAGGCAAGAAGGAAGGGTGGAGAAACAATGGGGAGTAATCAAAACAGCCATCACAGAGGCAACAAGCCTTTGTGTAAAGCAAATCAATAAAACACAACGAAGGAAAAAAATGCTATGGTTCTCAAAAGAGGTGGCAGGGAAGGTTAAGGAGAAAAGGATAGCATTCAGGAACTATAAGGAAACACAGAAGGAGCAGGATGGAGAACTTTATCAGTTAAAGCAGAAAGAGGCAGGGAAGGCAGTCAGAATAGCAAAGGCCCAAACCGAGGAAAGGATAGCCAATTCTGTTAAGAAGAGGATAAGACCTTTTATAGGTACATTAGGGAGTGAAGAAAGACCAAAGGAGGGATACTGAAGCTTAATAAAGGGGAGGGAATGTGGGTAGAGGGTGACAATGAAGAAGCAGGGATACTGAATGAATATTTCTGCTCAGTATTCACAAAGGAAGAGGAGGAGGTACCTAAACCAAACAAGAGAAACACTCTGAAGATGGGGGTCGATACCAGTCCATTTACAGAAGAAAGGGTTCTGAAAGAACTAATAAAATTGAAGGTGGACAAAGCAATGGGGCCTGATGGGATTCACCCAAGAATTCTAAAAGAACTAAGGGTAGAACTATTGACACCGCTGACTACTCTCTTTAACAAATCATGGGAGGATGGGGTGGTACCCGAGGACTGGAGGAGGACAGATGTGATTCCTCTTCACAAAAGAGGGAGCAGGACAGAGGCAGGAAACTACAGACCAGTTAGTTTGACCTCAGTGGTAGGGAAAATGATGGAATCACTTCTGAAGGAAAGAACTGTTGAGTACCTAGAGGCCAGTGGGGCACAGGACCCAAGGCAGCATGGATTCATGATGGGAAGGTCATGTCAGATGAATCTAATAGATTTCTTTGAGTGGGTGACCAAAGTATTAGACCAGGGAGGGGCTGTGGACTTGGCCTACCTAGATTTTAGCAAGGCATTTGATACAGTCCCACACAAAAGATTAATACACAAGTTAACCAGCCTTGGAGTGGGTCCCAAGGTGGTAGCCTGGATAAACAATTGGCTAGACAACAGGACACAAAGGGTAGTAGTAAATGGAGTACACAGTGAAGAAAGGAGGGTTACTAGTGGGGTACACCGGGGTTCAGTACTGGGACCAGTCCTTTTTAATGTCTTTATAAGTGACATTGCAGAGGAACTGGAAGGAAAAGTATGTCTCTTTGCAGACGACACAAAGATCTGCAACAGGGTTGATACACAAGATGGAGTGGAAAGGATGAGAAGGGACTTGGCAAGGTTGGAGGAATGGTCAAATGTATAGCAGCTCAGATTCAATGCAAAGAAGTGCAAGGTAATGCACATGGGAAACAAAACCCAGGGGAAGCATACACAATGGGGGGTGAGATACTGACAACAGTAAAATGGAAAGGGACCTGGGGGTAATTATATCAGATGACCTAAAGGTGGGCAAGCAATGTGAGAAGGCAGTAAGGAAGGCTGGGGGGATACTGAGATGCATCGGAAGAGGCATCAATAGTAGAAAACAGGAAGTTGTTATCCCTACAGACAGTTGGTGAGACCCCATCTGGAGCACTGTGTGCAGTTCTGGAGACCCCATCTCCTCAAAGACATAGACAGAGTGGAGGCTGTCCAGAGGAGGGCAACCAAAATGGTGCAGGGTCTGCACCAGAAGACATATGAAGAAAGACTAAAGGAGCTTAATATGTATACCCTTGAGGAAAGAAGGGAGAGAGGGGACATGATAGAAACTTTCAAGTACCTCAAGGGAATCAACAAGAGGGTAGCATCTTTCAGAAAAAGAGATGTGCAAGAACAAGGGGGCACAATTTGAAGATAGAGGCGGATGGCTCAGAGGTAATGTGAGGAAGTATTTTTTCACAGAGAGGGTTGTGGATGCATGGAACAGCCTCCCTGAGGAGGTTGTGGAGTCAAGAACAGTGGGAGAATTCAAGAATGCATGGGACAGGCATAAGGCAGTCCTAGTGGGGGTAGGAGGAAGTAAGCTGTTGGTTAACTAGGATCTGCAGCTTATCTGTTAGGTAGGAAAATGGGCAGACTAGGTGGGCCAAGCGGTCCTTATTTGCCGTCAAATTCTATGTTTCTATGTGATTCTGTTGTTGAGGTTTGCTCATACATACTTGCACATACAGATTCACATATATTTTTTATAACCACAGATAAGCAAATGTGAAAAAAAGATAGAAAGAACAAGAAACAAGTGCAGACAGGGAGATAGTGGGAGGAGAAAAATTATGATATGGTCAGAGTAGGGAAGTAGGTAGTGAAAGAGATCATATTGGGTGTGCCTTGAGGCTCTTATCTGTCATCAATTTGTATGTTTTTTATGTTTCTATCAGTTCATAGGTCTCAGAAGAAAATATGATTGTGCAATCAGACAGACAAGTGACATAAAAGGAGAGAATAGAACCGATTCTTGCTTTTAACTCTTTCTGCATAACAAATGGGAAGGGTCTTATTCAACCCTGTCACAGGGGAAGACAAAATTGGATACGGTTACCATCTGAGATTCAAAATATTGTAATATTTTTAAGTAAAAAAAAATAAAATTAGAGATGACGATCTATTATACATTCACCTGCTAAGAGATATGTAATGGGTAATTCCAGAGAATCAGGTCATACAGATTTTACCCAGTCCTGTAAGTTGAACCAGAATCAAGATGTACCTGGTCGTTCCAGGTTTTATCATTTTCTAAACAACCAGCCATGAGATATCAAAAACAAGCATGTGTCAATGCCGAATGTTGATTGCTTTTATGTGCTGTTTAGGTATTTGGAAGTGAAAGTACCATGACTAAGAACTGTCATGTGCCCCCCCAAGACATCCAGTGTGTCTTTCTGTTCAGTATTCACAGAAGAGGGGGAGGAGCAAGGGCTACAGCAGTAGCAAAGGTGTGAAGAGGTGGACAATAGTCCATTCACAGTCAGAAGAATCCTGCAGAAGGTGAGGAAATTGAAGGTGAACAAAGCAATGGGACCAGATGGCATACACCCAAGGATAGTAAAAGAACTGTGAAGGGAAATAGCAGTACCTCTGGCAGCCATGTTGACTGAGTCATTCAACACAGGGGTGGTACCAGAGAATTGGATGAGGCATATGTGGTCCCTCTGTACAAATCCAGCAGTAGGGAAGAGGCAGAGGACTATAGGCCGGTCAGCCTCACCTCAGTAGTGGGGAAGATCATGGAGACATTGGTTAAAGAAAGGATAGTGGGGCATCTAGAAGACATCGGAGGCCAGGACCATAGGCAATATGGATTCACAGTGGGGGGGTTATGTCAGACAAATCCGGTTGATCTCTTTGACTGGGTGACAAAGGAAGTAAATCAGGGTGGGGCAGTGGACAACGCTTACCTTGATGTAAGCAAAGCCTTTGACACCGTCCCACATAGGAGGCTGATAAAGTTGCTGAGTAGGCTGGGCATGGAGGAAAGGGTGGTAAACTGGGTTAGAAACTGCGTAACAGACAGGAGGCAGGGAATGGTGGTAAATGGGGTGCAGTCTGGGGAGAGGGGGTGACCAGTGAGGTGCGCAGGGAGTAGTCCTGGGGCCAGTCCTGTTCAATGTCTTCATTAGTGACACTGCAGAAGGGCTGAAGGGAAAGGTCTACCTGTTTGCAGATGACACCAAGATTTGTAACACAGTGGATACCCCAGAGGGCATGGAGAAAATAAGGAGGGACCTGGGGAAGCTTGAGAAATGGTTTGATGACTGGCAACTGAAGTTCAACTCAAAAAAGTGCAAAATTATGCACCTGGGACACAGAAACCCTGGGGAAAGGTACAGGATGGGGGGGGGAGTTGCTGACAGTCACAAAGAAGGAAAGGGACCTGGGGGTTCTTATTTCAGATGACCTGAAAATGTCAAAGTGGTAAGGCAGCTGGGATGACCAGTGACATGATGGGGTGCATAGGCAGGGGTATCACCAGCATAAGGATGGAGGCAGTGATGCCATTATATAAAACCATGGTCAGGCTTCACATGGAGTACTGTGTGCAGTTCTGGAGGTTGCACCTTCGTTAGGATATTAACAGGCTGGAGATGGTCCAGAGAAGGGTGAATGACATGGTGCAGAGCTTGCAACACAAGACTTATGAGGAGAAAGTAAGGGACCTCAATATGTACTCACTGGAAGAGAGAAGGGAAAGAGGGGATATGATAGAAACATTCAAGTACCTCAAGAGTACAAATATAACTACTGAGAAACAGGAGACAGCTGCTATAGGTATATGTGCCAGCTTCTGTGTGATATTCTTTTGTTCTTATAAATCTGTAATCTCCAGTATTTCAGTAACCACATGACCACACTGCCTTCTTTAGGCAATTTTATGCTGTTTGATGCTTGGTGTCAGATGCCAGACAGAGGGCTCACCAGATTGTGTTGCCATTTGAAAAACTTCATAGAGTGTTCTTTTGCTGGAAAGCATTTTGGAAAGCTGGTGAAGGTCTCACAATTTTTATTATGATTTTATCTTCTTATGTCTGTCCCCTTTGGTCCCCCCTTCGCGACACCCCAACAGTCATCAGTGGCCAGAGCTGCAGCCTTCTTCTTGGCAGGATGATGGGTGAGAAACATAGAAACATAGAATTTGATGGCAGATAAGGACTGCTTGACCCACCTAGTCTGACCATTTCTCTACCTGATGGATAAGCTGCAGATTCTAGTTAATCAAATCTGTCCATGAGCAGCTGTCTTCACAGTCTGTAAAGTCCGACATGTTTCAGTACCGCTTATTGGTCATTTTCCAACACAGGCAAGGCGCTGCCAGCCCAAAACTAACTGAGTACAAGTAGGTTTCAAAGTGGGGAAGAAATGGAGTGAGCAAGCATCAAGTACTCATTCAGATGCGACGTCAATTTTAAGATCAGCATACTGGTGTGGACCTTGCAAATAGAACCCCAGCTCTTTAAGCAGCCTTATGAAGAGTAAAGGCTTCTTGAAGCACTGGGGTTCTGTTCATTGTACTGTAAGTGGGCTACATCTAATTCAGTAATTTATTCTACCTTACATCTGGATGTATGGTAGGGCCAACTTTAAATAAACACTGAACCTGAATTAACACATGGTGCCATAGAAACATAAAATTTGTCAGCAGAAAAGGACCGCTCAGCCCACCCAGTCTGCCCATGTGTTCTCTACCTACTTGTAACTCCTGCCTGTATATGTTACTGCATGTCTTATTCTGCCTGCGTCCATCAGAACCTCCATTGTGAATGAGCTTGCTTAATGGATTTTTTCTGCAATGAACTTGAACCTACTCCACTTCCATAGCCCTACTGATCTCCATTGACCCCCTCCTTCCCCTTTTTCTAATATACCCCTATATTTATCCCATGCATGCTTCATGCCCCCTACCATTTTAGCTCCCACCACTTCTCCTGGCAGTCTGTTCAAGGCATCTACCACCCTTTCAGTAAAGAAATATTTCTTCACATCTATCCTGAATGCCCCCCCAGCTTCATTGTATTTCCCTTGGTTTGGGTGCTCATCCTCATTTGAAGGAAACTCCCCAACTGTGCCCTCTTTACCCCTGTGAGGTACTTTGTAGGTCTTGATCATGTCACCTCTTGCCCTCCTCTCTTCCAGAGTGTACATTTTGAGATTCTTCAGCCTTTCCTTGTAGGGATTTCTGTGAAAATTCTGAACCATTTTAGTTGCCCTCCTGTGGAAAACCTTCACCTTATGTCCTTTCTGAAGTGTGTACTCTAAAATTGGACACAGTACTCCAGTTGGGGGTATAGCAGGGAGTGATACAATGGCAGCACAACATCCCTCCTCCTCCTACTGGAGATGCCACTCTTTATGCACCCCAGAATCCAATTTACCCTGCCCATAGCCTTGTCACACTGTACTGCCATCTTGAGGTTCTCTGATATAATAACCTCTAGGACTCTTTCATGTCTAGTGAGTATCAGTACCTCTCCCCATCCTATACCCAGCATCGGGGTTCCTATGCCCTAGGTATAGGAATTTACACTTGTTGGCATTGAACCCCAAGTAAGTAAGAAAATGGAATTGATTTGAATGAATTGTAGGCTTTTAAGCAGCTTTTCGAGGAGTTTGTGTGTGTGGGGGGGAGGGGGGCTTTGCTACTATAACTATATGCTTTTGAGTTGGTATAATGTGCGAACAGACTAACTCTGCTCCCCAGTCCGTATGCTATATCAGAGATAAAGAGCCCAAATAGCATTGGGCCAAGCATTGAGCCCTGCGGCACCCTGCTTTTCACTGCTCTGGGTGCCGAGAGCTACCCCACCACCACCCTTTTCACCCTCCCCTGTAACCAGTTCTCTATCCATTTAGTCAGACCACCTTCCACCCGTACCCCTTCTTCTCATCACTCTTCTCCTCCTTTGCCTGTGCCCCTCCTCCTCCTGGTAATCCACACCCTTTCTCCTCCTTATTCTTACTGGGTGGTGGTGCCTTCTGTATTACACTCAGACCACTCTGCCTGCCCTCTTCCAGGGTTACTACACCTCCGCCTTTACCTATATCTAGGGCAGTGAACTCATCAGGTTCCCTTGTCCAGACCTTTCTACCAACCTCAGTCTTTTGGTCACCCCATTTGTTTAAATCCACCTTAGTAGAGATATACCCCTCTAATCCTGCTTTTTTTTTTTAACATATTTTCTCACTGGGCTACGGTCGGCTTGGTCATCCTGACCAACCCTGTAGCCCTGCCACCGACATCAGGCCGAGCTGCTCACCTCCACGGATTACCCCGTGGTGGGGTGGTGAGGAGCTTCCCAGGTCAACCCACTGGAGCAGGATCCGGTTGAGGAGGTGCCATTCGGGTGGGCAGGGGGTGAAAGCTCATGCTGCCTGACCGTAGCCCATTTTCCACTTTTCTCTCCTTTGGGAAGTGCGGACGTGCAATGACGCTTACACACAGCATGCCAATGTCCACCACACTCCACCACCCTTTATTACACCACTGTAATAGCACCCACGGTCGTCACCAGTGGCCGCTACAGAGTGATGGGTCCCTGGATCCCACCCCAGGACAGGAGAGCAGTCCTCCGGACACTCAATCCTATCCCTCCCTTGCCAACCCCTGGCAGCCTGGGCTTGCATCCGAACCTGCGTTGCCAGCATGGCGCGAGGTGTGGCGTCCAGTGCCTGAACTCTCAGTGCCAGTGGCCCAGCAGCAATGCTGCCTTTAAAACTCCCTTCCCCTTCCTGCTCCAGTGTACCCTGTCCCCCGCGTACAAGTCACTATTCCCCCAGACTCTACCGCACTTATTCACTAACCCATAATGTTTTGTGTGGCACCAATCCCTCAGCCACTCAAACTCCTCAAGCCTAGCCTACCCTTCCTCGCCATGCTTGCACATGGTACTGGCAGTACCTCCAAGAATGCCACCGACTTCCCAACCCCCTCACACTGCCTGCCCAAGTACTCAAACCTCCCCCTCACTACTTCCACAGTGTCCCCCACCAAGTCGTTTGTACCCACATGCAACAGTAAATGAGGTTTCTTCCTCCCTCTCACTGCACACTTGAGCAGTGCCTGCCCTGCCCCTCCTGCAGTCAACCTGGGGACAGCTTCAACCCAAATATGGCTGTGCCTGTCCCCTTTCTGCCCCATCTCACCCATTTCAGCACAGAATCCCCCAGGACAAGTACCCTTCACCCCTTAACCCCTTTCCCTTCTAATGCCCCTTCCACCACCCCAGTATTCGTCCTTCTCTGTCCCTTACCCCCGCCAACTGCACCCTCTGTGACTTCTGTATCTGTACCCCCTACTTCTGCCTCACCCCTTTTCTCTGCCTTACTCCTCCCATCCCCCTTGAACCCCTTCCCAGCCTGATTACTTCCTACTGGACTTCCCATGTCAACCTCCCCTCCTCCCCTGCTGATTTCCAAACCTTCTCCTATCCCTGCTGTTGTCAATTTAAAGCCCCATTCCCTTCTACCCCGATAGTGATGCCTCCCATCCTTCCCCCTTTCTGTAGCCTTCTCTCTTCAGTCACCATCCCCTCCTTTCTTACTAGCCTCTTCTACCCTTTTGTTCTCGCTATCTCTTCCCCTGTTGCCATCCCTCTCATGCCCAGCTTGTCCTCCCTCCTTCAGTATGTTCCTGCTTCCTCTCTCTGTCCCATAGCAGAGGTTTGAATCTATTCGTAGTAGATACCTGGCCTACATCTCTTCCCCTATCAGTTCCCCCTCCTACTTGGTCCCTCCGTGGCACGCCTTCTCCTCCCTACCTGCAGCTATCTGCTCTCTCCCCAGTACTCCTCATGGTCTCCCCCATCAGTAGGCCCCCTACCCTCACCTTGGGCACCCCTCCTTTCTTCTCTCTTTCTGCTACTGCCTCTGAAACTGGGGTCAGTTTCAGTCCTTAGTTATTCATCCTCCATCCCCCTTTGCCATCCCCTATTCCCCCCTCAGGATGCGTACCATACTCATCTGCCCTGACACTTACACTCCTCCCTAACCTCCACAGTTCCTCTCTCAAACTAGCCAGTCATCTACAGACCATATCCTCCCAATCCTCCAAGCCCAGTCTAGGATCATGGCAGACCCACACCCTGTACACCCCTCCACCCTTCCAAAGATGCCCGCCTTATTGACATGTGGCACCTGCCCCATTTTGGCCCCCCTCTTATGTTATGGGCTCTTACTCCCAGATTCTGTACCCTACTACAACTGTTAGGCCCCTATTTACTCAAATTCCTCCCCCCTACACTAATCCCCCTACTGATCCCTTGCCGACCGGGGAAATTCAGTCTCAAATCTCATCCGATAGGTACTGTGTTAATGTAGCAATCCTAAAGCCTCCTTGTCCATTTTTCACCCCTCAGCTACCATATTTTTTGTTCTCGGCTCTCATATAGTTTCACTTAGCCCAGTTAGAAATTCTATTGCATTTCACGTATTACTCAGCTCAGCTAGAGAAATAAACAGAACAAATAAATACATATTATTACAGCAATCATTACAGTATAGTTCAGTACTTAGCTCAGTTAGAGAAAGAACCAGAACAACTAAATCTGTATTATTACATCAATCCTAAAGTATCCAGTCATTGCTTTGTCTCCACTCCAGAGACCCTTCTATAATATAGAACCACAGAGGACCCTATAACTGTAAAGTCCCGGCAGAGCTCCATTGAGCTCACTCACTCCCTCCCTCTCTCGCTCGCTCATTCTATTTCTCCCGATGCTGCAGGCTGCCCTTTTGTACTGGGCTCCTGCTTGCATTGGCACCTTTTCCTGCCCTCAAAGAAATCCACAACAGTCCCAGCAGAGCTCAGTTGAGTTCGGTCACTCCCCCCTCTCTCACTCGCTCGATCCTAATCTGTCCCAAACACTGATTTCCCAAAGTGACTGCACTGTTCTGCGTGGGAAGCACGAAAACACATTTTGTCCAGGATGTGAAAAATGACAGCTATAATGTTCGTAAGAAGGTGTGAAAAAATGCCAGTGTTGAAAATCAGGCATGAAAATATTACTAATTTGCGAAGTTACAAGGGTGCATGGAAACTACACAATGCACGCTCGTAGCACAGTCATTTTTTGGATTTTCATCACACAATTTTCAACATAGGCATTTTAGGGCTCTGCTCATGAACAGTGTCACTGTGATTTTCTTAATGTGTCCCAAACACTGATTTCCCACAGCGACTGCGCTATTCTGCACTGGAAGTGCTAAAACGCATTTCAGCCAGGATGTGAAAAATGACAGCTATAGTGTTCATAAGGAGATGTGGGAAAATGCCAATGTTGAAAATCTGGAGAGAAAATATTGCAAATTCACGAAGTTATGAGCGTGCGTAGCAACTGTGCAATGCACGCGCGTGAAACAGTCATTTGTTGGATTTTTTCTACCAAATTTATTGCTCAGCTCAGTTAGAGAAATAAGCAGAACAACTTAATCTGTATTATTACAGTAATCCTAAAATTATCCAATCATTGCTTTATCTCCACTCCAGAGACCGTGCTGTAATATAGGACCACAGAGGACCATGGGTGGGAGGGTGGGCAACTCTAAAGTCCCAGCAGAGCTCCATTAAGCTCGCTCACTCCCCCTCTCTCACTCGCTCATTCTGTTTCTCCTGGCGCTGCAGGCTGCCCTTTTGTACTGAGCTCCTGCTTGCATTGGTGCCTTTTTCTGCCCACAAAAAATCTGCAGCAGTCCTGACACAGCTCCGTTGAGTTCACTCATTCCCCATCTCTCACTCGCTCATTCTGTTTCTCCTGGTGCTGCAGGCTACCCTTTTGCACTGGGCTTCTGCCTGTGTTGGCACCTTTTTCTGCCCACAAAGAAATCCACAGCACTCCCAACAGAGCTCCGTTGAGCTCGCTTACTCCCCCTCTCTCACTCACTCATTCTGTTTCTCCCAGCACTGCAGGCTGACCCTTTGTATTGGGCCCCTGCCTGCATTGGTGCCTTTTTCTGCCCACAAAGATATTCGCAGCAGTCCTGATAGAGCTCCGTTGAGCTCGCTCACTCCCCTCTCTCTCACTCGCTCATTCTGTTTCTCCCACCGCTGCAGGCTGACCTTTTGTACTGGGCCCTTGCCTGCATTGATGCCTTTTTCTGCCCACAAAGAAATCCGCAACAGTCCTGACAGAGCTCTGTTGAGCTAGCTCACTCCCCCTCCCTCACTCGCTCATTCTGTTTCTCCCGGCGCTGCAGGCTGCCCTTTTGTACTGGCTTCCTGCCTGCGTTGGTGCCTTTTCTGCCCACAAAGAAACCTGCAGCAGTCCTGTCAGAGCTCAGTTGAGCTCAGTCACTCCACCTCTCACTTGCTCGATCTTAATCTGTCACAAACACTGATTTCCCATAGCGACTGTGCTATTCTAGCCAAGTGCAAAAACATATTTTGGCCAGGATGTGAAAAATGACAGCTGTACTGTTCATAAGCAGGTGTGAAAAAAATGCCAGTGTTGAACATCTGGCATGACAATATTACAAATCTGCGAAGTTACAAGGGTGCGTTTAAACTGCACAACGCACACTTGTAACACATTCATTGATGGACTATTGTCACCAAATTTTCAACATAGGCATTTTAAGACCTCTGCTCATGAACAGTGCCACTGTAATTTTCTTAATATGTCCAGAACACTGATTTCCCACAGCGACAGCGCTATTATGTGCTGCAAGTGCGAAAACACATTTCGGCCAGGATGTGAAAAATGACAGCTGTACTGCTCATAAGGAGGTGTGGAAAAATGGCAATGTTATAAATCTGGACTGAAAATATTGTAAATTCACAAACTTACGAGCGTGCGTAGCAACTGTGCAATGTACGCTCGTAAAACAGCCATTTGTTGAATTTTTTTCCACCAAATTTGCAACATAGGCTTCTTGATAGCCCACCTCATGAACACTGGCACTGTCATTTCATTAATCAATCCCGAAAGGTGATTCCGTGCAGTGACCGTGAAATCACCTTTCAGGACTGAATAACACAATGACAGTGGCTGAATTCATGAGGAGGGGTCCCAATAACCCCATGTTGAAAATTTGGTGCTAAAATTCCCCAAAATTCCTGAGATATGCACCAAAGTTGAAAAAACCCTATTTGTACAGCGTACCGGCATTTCCTCAGTTCGCGGTCAGCTTTGAAGAGTGTAGGCGTGTTCCGGTCCACGAAGATCATCATGCCGGGCTCTAGAGGTAAGTATGGGGTGAGAGGGGTGTGGGAGGCAGGGCACAAAGAGGGTGGGCATGGGTTGGGGGAGGGGGAGACCAGATTGTTTTCTTTTTCACAGGTTAAAAAACAAACATCATGGGATGGTTTTTCCTTTTCAGGGCATCTGGCACACTGGGGTGGGCTCCCAGCATGCCACCTGAGTGTTTGAGGATCTGTAGTCAATGGGATTGGGCACCCCGCCGCCACATACAGAGGGGGCCACAAGAGCCGAGGGGGATTGGGCATCTCCTCGGCACAGAACGAAAGCGGAGGGGGGCCTTATGCTGACGGGGAGTGGGCTTCCCCATTGGCAAGAGGACAGGGAGACCGAAGCCGACGGGCATTGGGCACCCTGTCAGCAAGTCCTGCAATGAGGGGTCACTCCCTCATTGCAGCGGATGATGCTGCAATGACGAGGCCTGCTCCCGACTGCAGCGGCTAAAATGTTTCGAGGTTGTGGCATGCTGGCTGAATTAGTATCAGTCACAGTATACCACCCATTGGGGAATGTCTGCCAAGCCTCCAAAGGCAGTGGGGGCATTGGCCACAACAGTGCCGTGCCTCCACAGCCTGCTTCTGCAGCAAGTTGCCGCAATGTGTTTCTTGCGCATGCGGACAATCAACATAAAAAATTACCCTTCCTCTTTAGTACATCAACTCCCAGCCAACCCACCTTTCCCCATACTTGTTTATTAACATATTTTTTGTTAACAGCTATAGTAATTGTAACTAGTCTGCTATAAGTGGTTTCCACAGGAATTTTGATGTTAAGGCCTTAAGCATCCAGGTTACAGAATGGTTAACACCAGAATAAATTGTTTGATTTGGGAAACAAAGTACACAAGAAAAGAAATGTTTTCTCAGTGAATAAGATTTTGAAAACATTCCAAATAACAGTTTTAAATATGAAATCCAACAGTTGTACTCTACTTGTGGCTGTACTTGTGGCCCTCAACCTTTGTGGTGATTTGCAGTAGAAATGCACCTGGGCCCCAAAGTAACAAGGATGCAATCAGGGTGACACATGACAATGCACATAGTTTGATAAAGAAATTGATGGACTTATTTAAAAATTGGGTGGATGTAGAATCCCCAAGTAGTAGCTTTAACAGAGACCAAGCTAACTCAGAAAGTGTCCAATTCAAAATTAAAACTAGAGGCTACAGTATTTATCAAAGTGATAGGGTCACTGCAAAATGGAATGGGGGTGGAGGTGGGTATTATATACACAAAATGGAGCCTTGGTCCAACAAAATACTGTACTCTGGGAGTATAGGAACTATTAAATATATAATGGTCTGAAAGCTAAATTTAATAACTGGCACAATGCCTTCTCAGTTCAAAAGAAAACATAGAAACATAGAAACTGACAGCTGACAAGGACCATCCAATCTGCCCTTTACCCCACATACTGCAAAAGCCACAGACCCTACTTGATCTCCGGCTTTACCTTCTCATTCCTATCGCTAGGGTTCCCCTATGCCTCTGTCATGCATTTTTGAATTAGCCACTGTATTTGCCCCCACCACTTCCACAGGGAGTCTATTCCATGCATCCACCATCCTTTCCATGAAGAAATTTTTCCTCATGTTATGCCTTAATCTACCTCCTTCCAAGCTCATATCATGCCCCTCATTTCTGAACATCTCCTTTTCTGAAAGATGTTTCAAACAACATGAAGTCTTGCTGTATTCTGACTATATGCAGTTAGCCCCAGCACTTGAACTGCTCCAGAGAGGAAAGGGTTAACTCTATGCAGACACATAGACTGTTGAGCTCAAGCTTGTTTTCAAACCTCTGTCTCTGGTACATCTCAGTGTAACTGTCAGATTCTTTACTTTGTCTGTGAAGTTGCTCGGAGAGCTCACCTTCGCTTTAGTTCGGTTGTAGTAAAAATTTGGTCAGTTTTATCAACCGTTTCATTATTTTTTTTGCTGTGTTGAATCTCTGTCTATGGTACAGGTAGTGTAAGTAGGTAGACAGTGAATATTTTGGTGTAGAAATTGTTTTATCTTCAGTTTCCCATCGGTCGGTCCAGTTGGGAACCAAAACAAATTTGTTCCTGTCTTTACCTTTGGTTTCTCTTGTGGGTCCTGGTTCAGATTGGTTTCAAAAAAACAAGATTTTGTTCATTTTTTTCCATAGCCCTTGACACGGTTGGTAACCTATTGGACAGCGTTACCTGGCTTTAAAGCTGTAAAGGGTTACTTTTTCAAGAGAAGGCTATGTCTGAGAAACCCAAGAAAAAAAACGGTCCCACTGGGTTTCAACACTGTACTGAGTGTGGGGAGGCTTTTGCTAAAGCAGATCCCCACCTCGTATATGTGTACTGTCTCGGGTTTGACCACCTCAAAATAGACTGCCAAATTTGCAAAAATTTTCCTAAAGCCACTTTAGAAAAAAGATTAAGTAGGCCGAAGGAAAAGGAGGCCGAGAAGTCCGCTGATCTGGATGGCCAGCACTGTTCGGTTCTGACCAAACCTGAGGAGGTGCCTGCTGACATGGGCGATACCTCCTCAGGCAAAAGGAGATCTGATTCCGTGGGATTGGTTCTGCCTAAAAAAAGAAAGAAGTCAGCCGGCTCGGATCACACACTTCAGATACCAACCGCTCAGGAAACTGCGAAAGCGATAAGTATAGTTCAATCTCTTCACCTGGTTCCATCTGAACCGGTACCTTCTGGGACGCAATCGGTTCAGATTGCTCCAACTCCATCAGATTATGATCCGGATGTTTATTATGCGGAGTGGGAGGGAGATGAAGAGTTTCCAGAGGATGAGGATGAAGATGATGTGTTTAGAGGCCTAGATGAGCCTATAGAGCCTGACATCTCCCCAGACAGGCCTACCAATGTCTCCCCTCCCAGACTTTCTGAGTCCCACTCACACTTTTTGTTTTACAAAAAAGTGGCTGAAACTCTCCAGCTTCCAGTTGTGGAAGCTGCTGAAAAAGACAGAGGAACCTGATTATGTAGAGATGATGGATGTCCCAGAGTCTAAGAGGCTGTCTATCCCACTGCATAAATCTTTACGGAAACAGACTCAAAAACTACTACAAATGCCTACTTCTATACCCCTGTGGATAAAAAGATGAACAGGAGGTATATGTTATCAGGTTCTGGTATGGAGTTTCTGTATAACCATCGCAGTCATGTTGGGGTAGTGCAGGCTGCTGCCTGTGAAGGCAAATATTCCTGGCTTCCACCCCAGATAAGAATTCCAGGAAGGTGGATGCCATGGCCAAGAAACAAAACTTGGCATCCTTCTTGGGACTCAGACAAGCTAACTATATGGCCTATACAGCCAGGTAACAGAAGTCCAGGTGGATATGGTTTTGGAGCTGGCTAAAAGGCTCCCCCAGCTGGCTAAAGAGCTGGAGGAGGTGGCTGCTGATGGAATTGAGGCATCCAAGGTACAGTTCCATGCTGCTGTGGACTCCAGTGATGTGGCATCAAGAGTCATGGCTACATCTAGTTCTCTTAGGAGATTTGCTAGGCTTAGGTGTACTAGCCTCTCGGGATACCAAGGCTAAGGCTATGGATTTCCTATGTATGGTAATTCTCTGTATGGGGAGCAGACAAGTCTTACAAAAAGATGGATAAATACAGGACCACCTACTGAAGTGCTGTGGCCAAGGAAAGGAAGGCTAATCCTCATAAGCAGCTGTCTAGAGCAGGCAGGAGCAGACCTTTTCAAAGGCTTTTTACCAAGCCCAGGCTTCTCTTCTTTTCAGCAGAAGGGTTCTTCAGAGGGAGAGGCAGAAGGGGGATGAGCAGGGCTGCATCCTCTTCTCAGTCTAAAGCTCCTGCCAAACAGACACCCTGATGTGTCAGACTGGGTCGCCTCCTCTACCCCAGTAGGGGGCAGGCTGGCTTACTACTTCCAGGCCTGGAAATCTATCACTTCAGACAGTTGGGTCCTGGAAGTAGTAAGTCAGGGACTGACTCTCAACTTCAAAAGATTCCCCAGAATGAGAGCCAGATCTCTTTCACGGTCAACAACTTCAGAAACAATTGTCCTAGAGGCAGAAGTTTCCTCCCTACTAACCCTCAAAGCTGTATAGAGGGTTCCTCCACAACACAGGAACAAAGGGCTGTATTCCAGATACTTCCTTACCCCCAAAAAGACAGGGAGTGGTGACCCATACTAGACCTGAGATATCTGAACAAACATATCAAAAACCAAAATTCAAAATGGTGACTCTAGGAATAAGTCTTCCTTCTCTGAGGCCAGGAGACTGGCTAGCTTCCCTGGACCTCAAGGATGCCTATTTCCACATGCCTATATGGTGCTTCCACAGAAAATACTTCAGGTTCGAGTTGCTCTCAGGTCATTGCCAGTTCAGAGCCATGCCCTTCAGCCTGACTTCGTTCCCAAGTGTGTTCACAAAATGTCTTGCAGTAGTGGTAGCCTTCCTGAGAAGGCAGAGCATCTCTGTCTTCCCTTATCTAGATGACTGGCTGATTGTAGGCCAGTCTTCAAACAAGTCAAGTCAGCACTAGAGGTTACCCAGAATCTTCTCAGTTCTCTATGGTTCCTTCTAAATCTCTCCAAGTCAGTTCTCGAACCAGTACAGCTCCTTACCTTCATAGGGGTAGAGCTGGATACTATTCTAGCAAAGGCCTTCCTCCCATGCTCAAGGGTAGGCCCTTATAGATCTGGCTTCTTCCTTCCAACCTCTAGTGTCTTGCCCAGTCAGACATTTTCTTCAACTCCTAGGCCACATGGTAGCTTCCACTGCAGTGGTTCAAGGAGCCAGGTTCCAGATGAGGGACATTCAGTTCCACTTAAGGTCCTTTGGTCTCAGAAAAAGATTCTCTCACAAAGCTGATTCCAGTGACTCAGACCCTTGTCCAGGCTCTCCAGTGGTGGTTGGACCAGGACAATCTCAGGCAGGGTGTCCCATTCCTCAGTCAAGCACCCTCAGTGGTTCTGACCATGGATGCCTCTCTCTTGGAGTGTGGGAGCCCATTTAGGAGCCCCTCATTGCACAGGGTGTTTGGTCTCGGCAGGAGTCTCTCCTTCACATCAATCTTCTGGACCTCAGGAAAGTTTCCTAGCCCTCTAGGCCTTCTTGGAATAGGTCAAAGGCAAAGTGGTGCAGGTCAGGACAGACAACACCACTACAATGTGGTACATAAACAAGCAAGGGGCACTTGGTCCATGGCTTTGTGCATGGAGGCCATGAAACTATGGTCTCTAGCTTACTCTCTTCAGACTTCTCTGGTAGCAGTTCATCTTCCAGGGAAGGAGAATGTGCTGAGAGATGCCTTAAGCAGGATTTCTCAGGGTCACCACAAATGGTCCCTGGACCCTCATGTCCTTCAAGTAATTTTCAAGAGATGGGGCACCCCAAAGATAGATCTCTTTGCAGCACCAGACAATTATCAACTTCCCCTTTATTGCTGTAGACCCCCAATCTTAAGGACTGTTCTTCTAGATCCTCTCCTGTTAGACTAGGCAGATAGGTTTCTCTATGCCTTTCCTCCCTTTCCTCTGAAATTCAAAGTACTGATCAAGATCAGATCTCAACCCTGCACAGTGATTCTGGTGGCTCCAGATTGGGCCAGGAAAACCATGGCATCCCCTGCTGCTGTCTCTTGCAGCATCACTCCCTTGCTTCTGCCTGGAGGCATGACCTTCTGACCTCCTTTCAGTCCTTCAATCTCAAAGAGGCTCTTGAGTTAGAATATGCAGGTTTTAATCTTTCCCAGGGAGTAATGGATATCCTTAAGGTTTCTAGGAAATCTTGACCAGAAAACTTACAGTTCCAAGTGGAAAAGGTTCAGTATTTAGTGTTCTCAGAAAGGCATATAACCAGATTCAGCGGCCGTTGCCACAGTTCTGGATTATCTGGTTCATCTTAATGGGCTAGGCTTTAGGCCTGCTACCCTGAAAGTCCATTTAGCAGCAGTTTCTACCTTTCTTTCTGCAGGAAGGGATCTTTCCTGGCATCTCAGCTTGTTTTCAGTAAGTTCTTCAAAGGTCGGATTCATCTTAACCCGCCCTTCAGGTAGCCCACTCCAGCTTGGGACCTGAACATCTGTACTGCACAGCTTATGCAACCTCCTTGTAGACCTTTATCCTCTGCTGAGCTTAAGTACTTGACTGAAAACTGTGTTCTGGTAGCCATTACTTCTGCCAGGAGAATCAGTGAAATACAGGCCTTGTCAGTTGAACTTGACTTCATCTCCTATCATAGGGATAAGGTGGTCCTCAGGGCAAACAGAAAGTTTCTACCTAAAGTGGTTTCAGATTTTCATCTGAACCAGTCTATGTCTCTGCCTGTCTTTTTCACTGGCAATTCTTCTTCAGGGGAGAGAGTACTGCACAGTCTGGATGTTAAAAGGGCTCTAAGCTATTACATAGAGCAAACAAAGGCTCACATGAATTTATTTATTTAGTTTTTGTTGACCGGGTAAGTGCATTAGACAGATTCTGCCTATTTTCAGACATGACCCAGGGGACGGGGATACAGATGAATGCCAACTGACCTTGAACCAGATTAAGCTGTTGGTGGTATTTTAGTGAATGGGGGGAAATTTGGCCAGGGCACCAGGGAAATTCCCCTACTCTTTTTGAGAAGTGCCATGGGATCTTTAACATCCACCAGAACAGGCAGATGGGACCTCGGTTTAACATCTCATCCGAAAGACGGCACCTCAGGAGTGCATCACCCCCCCATGCTGCAGCACACCCCCCATGCTGGACTAGTAACCCAAGTGCCTGGTGTGGGGATAGAACCCACAACCTTCTGATCTCCCAGCCTCAGAGGTGAGTGTGCTACCTGCTGAGCCACTGACACCTGCATGATGCAACTCAGCTGTTTCTTACCTATGGTGAAGTAGGAAAAGGTAGACCTGCCACAAAAGATCTATTGCCAGGTGGATTGTCTCCTCTATCCAGTTCTGCTATTCAAAACTGGGAAGGAGCCACCCTCAGGCCTGAGGCATACTTAACAAGGGGTACAGCCACCTCCTTGGTAGCTGCTGAGATATTCCTTGGTGGAAATTTGCAAAGCAGCCACATGGAAAACAGTTCATACATTCACCTAGCATTACCTCTGGATACCCAGATTAGGAGTAATGCTAGGTTTGGCACAATAGTACTGCAGAGCCTGTTCCCAAAGTAAGGTTCTGTTATCCCTCCTGCAAGGAGATACTGCTAGTAGTCTGCATATAGTCAGAATACAGCAAGACTTCATGTTGTTTGAAGAAAAATTACTTACCATAGTAATATTGTTTCTTCTAATAGAGTCTTGCTGTATTCTGACCTCCTTCCCTGCCTCCCCTCTCAGAACCTTTGGGATGTGGGTTGGCAGGTACAGTGCTGCACCCCAGAGGTGTACCTTGTTCCCTGCCTCTTCAGGTGGGCTTTTTTCTTAATGGTTTGTGTTTTTATATAGATTGTTCACCATCTACATAGATTTTTTCTTGGGTTCTCGACTTGAGTCTTTTGGACCCAAGTTTTGTTGCCTATGGTTTAAAGTTTTTAAAACAATTTCTGTAGCTATTAGTTAGTTAGTATTGCTTATAAGAATCTGACAGTTACACTCAGATGTACCAGAGACACAGGTTTGAAAACCAAGCTCGAGCTCAACGTTCTATGCTTCTGCATAGAGTTAACCCTTTCCTCTCCGGAGCAGTTCATGGGGGGCTAACTGCATATAGTCAGAATACAGCAAGACTCCATTAGAAGAAACAACATTACTATGGTAAGTACTTTTTTCTTCCCTCTGGTACCCTATTTATGCCCTTTAGATATTTGTAGGTTTTGTTTATATCTTCCCCTGTCTCTCTTCTCCTCCAGGATATACACATTGAGGTCTCCCAGTCTCGCCTCATATGACTTTTGGTGTAGGCCTTGCACCATCCTTGTTGCCTTTCTTTGAACTGTCTCCACCCTGTCTATGTCCTGACAGATATGTGGCCTCCGGAACTGGACACAGTACTCCAAATGAGGCCTCACCGATGATCTGTACAGTGGCATCACCACCTCTTTTTTTCTGCTGGTGATACCTCTCCCTATGCACCCCAGCATCCCACTGGCTCTCCCCACAGCCTTGGCAAATTTTTGGCCACCTTTAGGTCATCAGATATGATTACCCCCAAATCCCTTTCCTGCTCAGTGACCATCAGTATCTCTCTCCCCCTCCTCCCATCATGTAATCCTCCCTTGGGTTCTAGCACCTCAGATGCATAATTTTGCACTTTTTCACATTGACTCTCAGATGCCACAGTCTAGACCATTCCTCAAGTCTTCTACGTGGAACAGTATTGAAGGCCTTAATGAAATCCAGGTAGGCTACATCCACAGCTCCCACCTGATCCACTTCCCTAGTCACCCAGTCAAAGAAATCAATTAGATTTGTTTGACATGACCTCTAGCTGTGAATCCATGCTGTCTTGGATCCTGTGCTCCTCTGGATTCAAGGTGTTCCACAATCCTTTCTTTAAGTAGTGAGTCCATAATTTTCCCCACTTTTGAGTTGAGGCTGACTGGTCTGTAGTTTCCAGCTTCCTCCATGCTCATTCAAGTGAGTCTGAAAAACTAGCCCAGTTATTTCTGACATATTCAATTAATAGTGAGTTAGAGAGGATTGTAGAGTTTTACCCTGCATGGTGATGTCAAAGGGTAATATATTTGAAAAAGTTTAACACATCTAAATAAGTTACAAATTATAAATATTCGAACTACAAAGGGTAAACTAGCTAGCCCATATATGATTCATAAATTAATTTTGTCTCCCCAAACAGTAATGTAAGTTAATTTGAAGTGAAAGTAATTTGGGGGGCCACACTACAATCGGCTGCTATTTTAAAATAACTTTGAATTTTAAGTATGTTGATGGAAATAAGGAGGCAATGTTTCAGGAATTATAACAAAGATACATTTATGAATAATTTGTTGAAAATAAAATGGTCCAGGCTATTCTTAATACCAGATGTAGGCCTAGAGGTGGAGGAATTCATTAACTTGGTGTTAACAGCCAGCAGTGAACTGGCAGCATTCAAGAAAATAAAACAAAATAAAACCCATATGCTGTGAATATTTCAGAAAATAAAAAAAAGGAGCAAGAATACAAGCTAGGTCATGGAGAATGACTATCAAATCTTTAGAAAGAGGAGATCTGGAGAAATACAGTGTTGTTAAAAACTGAATGAATCAAATAACAAGAATGATTAAAACATCTTATTATATTAAAAAGACAAAAGAAACTACTGATGTAAAGAAACACCAGTCTCTCATCACATAATTCAAAAGACTAATAAAGCAATTCTCCTCCAATTTAAGTGGGAAAAATGGTATATTGCAAAATCTAGAATTCTCCAGGCATTTTAATAATTATTTTACAAATTAACCAAATATAAAAGTTAATATTAGTTGGACCACTTGATTTTGAAAATGTTGGACAGGTGAAAAATTATGAGGTATTGAGAAAGGATGTCCCTAAATTTATTTTAAAATAAATACACCTGGGGAGTGAAATAGATGATAAATGTAAATGTAAATAAATCACAGGGCATAGATTGTTCAGAAATGAGGCCCAGACATTTCAAAGCTTTGCTGCTGGAAACCATTTAATAGGTTTTGTGGGATTATCTGGGTCCGCAATATTCAAAAGGCCAAATAGTGCACTCAAACTGCATTAGCACGGGGCAAAATCATAACATATGCAAGGGGCAAACTGAACATGAATACAGGTGCAATGCTACATTCAGCGACTAGCGCCGCACAAAGTGGTTTTGCAGGACTTAACGCGACGCTTTGAATTACCGCCCAGGAAAAGGTAGTCTTAACCCTGGGCAATCCAGCTATGTACGACATTGTGGCTTTGTGTGGCATTTGCGTGTTTTTTGCATGGCTTTGCATGACCCTAACATGTGACTATGATATATAGAAAAAGCCAGTCGTGGAGGACACATACTGCTCACTGATGGCACCACAATGATGCCAACAGCTGCCACCAGTCCCAGCCATGCCAGGCAGTAAGTGGTGACCTGGCCCCAGAGAACACCATGGTAGTGTGGCCACACAGCACACACCTGAAGACCATATGTCTGTTGTGACCAACAGATGCCAGCACACACATGCAGCACCATGGGCATGGTGGGTGTTGAGCAGAGAGGTGTCTGGGTGGCCAGGCCTCATCACAGACCAGGTGCAGCCACAAGGCTGGGACACAGCACACAGCACATGGGCCAGTATTAGGAATACCCCAATACCAGTGTGCCTATCCGATCATACATGTCCCACCCCAGTCACATACCGTGCAGCTGTACATACACCACAGCACACACAGCCGGCCATGTATATGTCACTGTGAGCATCCCATGCCAGAGGTGCAGCATCTGTGGGTCACACAACAGCGTAACAGTAATGTCCACTGTCAGTAAACAACTGCAAATTGGGCTTGTCACTGTGTACAGTGCAGTGGTCATCACTGCCCTACACACCATAAGCACTGCTGTGTCCCTCACACTACTGGCCCCCTTGCTACTGTAGTGTCTGCTGTGCACTGTAGCATGACCTAAAGTGCGACAGTTGCATGCAGCACCACCACCACCTGTGCCTATGCTGTGTTGTCCACAGAGGTACAAAATGCTATGCTGTACTGTATACATGTAGCCTGCAGCTACCATCATGCACTGCCAGACTGCGCTACAGGTGGAGCTGCGGGCAGACCCAGCCAGCCCCTATACTTCTAAACTGATCTACAGGTGGAGCTGTGGAACCCTGCAGTAACATTGGGCAAACTGCATGTAAATCAGGGCATAATGAGATGCTAATGTGGATGTTTGCCCAGAGACTACCTAAGTAGGCTCATTTGCATGTAACTTTTGAATATGGCAAAGTTTAGCTCCAGGCAAACAGTTTAGCTCTTCGCTAAACCCGTGCAAATGCGTTAGCACCGCGCAAACGGTTCGGGGAATATTATACAGTTTTGCACACTGTACTTTCACATGCGATGCTGCCTACAGCTGTACTGGGTCCACACATTTGCTGGCACACACATTGGCCACATAGTTCACCTCTAGCTATGTTCACGTCGCTGTGCACTGTGTTGCTGTTGTGGTTTGCACTTCCTGGTTGCTATATTCAGAGCTGTTTTATTCAGGGCTAAGTTTGCCTTGCCCTACACTCGAGCCCAGTTGCCGGCTTCATTTGCATGCAATATTCAGAAACTGTTTGCCCGGGCTATTCCTTTTGAATATAGCAGGCTTTTGTGTCCATGCTAAGTTTGCCCGCTGGGAAGGGCTAATTTTGCCCCAGAGCAAAGTTTTGAATATCTGGGCGAGATTTTTAAAGGACTCTGTTGATGCAACTGTGCCCATATTGACCAGGTTATTTAACTGGGATCTGCAGGAAAGGATTTTCCCTATCAAATGGAAGGCAGCTAAATCAGCACCAGTTTTCAAAGGTGGGGTGTCTACCTCTCCAATTAACTATTGTCATATTGCCTTTTACCTGTATTATCATAAATTTTAGAAAATAATCTATAGTGAGTGATATGGTCAATTTCAAACAACAAACACAGAGGGCTTCATTTTCAAAGTCCCTTGTGTGTGGCAAACCCCGTGCACCATAGATATGGCACATGGGGTTTGCAGCAATCACCTGGACATTTTGATACTGTGCACCAGTTGCTGTAAGTTAGACCAACATTTTTTGGTCTAGCTTGCAGCTATCCCAGGACCCTTTTATTGGGCTTGCACCAAAGAGTCAGCGCAAGATGCCGAATCAGGTACAGCATTGCAACTGTGCCTGACCTATCGACAGTCAGCCACAGTTGCAGCAAAGGTGATTGGCAGAGCTCCACTAAAGACAGGGTCTGATGCTGGGCTTGACACAAGCCCTGCATCACCCTTTCAAAATCAAGCCCGAGTTTTAATAAAACATATATTTTGTGCAACGTAACTAGTAAGACATAATTCCTCCCAACCTATCAAGCATCTGTCTTTCCATGCATTCAATAACTAATGTTTGATTTCTGTGGAAAATGAGAATTGCAAGTTTTGCAGAATTTTGCTGCAGGATGCCTTTCGCCCCCCAAATACAGGCACACATAGTACAGATGGCCTTACATGGGGCAAGGACCTGGAGTCTGTCTGTTGTAGGATATGTAGCAAAGACTTCCCAAGTAAACAATAAGAGACAGGAGGTGGGTTTTCAGCAAAGGAACACTAGAAATTAAAATTATAATTTAAACTTTTTTTAAACAATTTTGGTATGTGTGTAAGGAGGGGATGATAAGGATAATTGACATTGTGCTTTAATTTAATGGGATTTATTTTTGTATGGCCACTTGCATACTGTGTGACCCTGAGCAAGTCATTTAACTTCCTTGTGCTCCCAGGTCACACCTGAAAACAAGCTTCAGCTTAGTGTGCCATTCCTGGTTAAACAATTTCCCCTTTCCCCTTAAGGCTTTTAGTAAGAACAGCCAGTAGCATTATTTGTGATGCAATTAGGGATGAGTAACGGATTGTCGCTGTGCTGCATCCTGATTGCCAAAAGAAGGCCAATAACATTGGTAGTTACTTCCTAAACACATCATTCTGACCATCAGGATGCAGGGTTCATTCCTTCCCTGTTTATTAAGCATTATAAGCAAGAGCTGTTGGCTATCCGAAAAGTGCTGAGAGCTGTGTACATGAACTACTGTGGAGAGGTGTGCAGGTACGATTTTCTGGTTCTGCTTGGTAAGTCTGGATTGGGTCAGGCAAATCTGAACTAGAACCCGAACCTAAAGTGTAATACAGTATATAGTAATAATCAGTGGTACAATCAATAGAACAACACAAGACTTATGTTACACAGCAGGTATGAATCTACTATAATGACAAGGCTTGTGTAAACCAGTAGCACAATTTCTTCTTCCTCTATCTGTTTCACCACATCCACCCTGCTCCACTGGTATAGTCTCACACAGGTATAATATTGGCCTTGTCAGTGCAACAGATGTTTGTCCTATACATAGATACATAGATGGTGATGGCAGATAAGGACCGTGTGGACCACCTAGTCTGTCCCTTTTACATACCTCCCTGTAAGGGAGGAACAGAAGACATGCAATGATAGATACTGTAAAAGAAGTACTGTCTATACAGTATGTCACTTTCTTTTAATAGACAAATACTTAAAATGCAACTAACCCTTTTGGCAACTGTGATGGCAGGCAACAACATAGGCACCGGGTTGTATGGGCCCGTGGACATGTGCCCCAGGAATATTTTGGGATGTGGGCTCAGCCCCATCAATATACTAGTATGTACATTGCACTTTTTCCCTGATGTAGTCTGCGCTTTTGCTCATAACCTGCCTGCATGCCCCTGTCTGTGTTTGTCCTCGTCATCTTAATTCACCCCCGCTGATCATTGGTGGTCAGGAGGAGGCTGTTTTCAAATTTGGCTGCAATCTCTGTCTGTGCCATCACAGTTGCATTCTAATTGGGTAGTGCCGCTGGTTTAAATGAAGGTGGGCACTGAAGATTGGTGAGGCGGTAGGTGCATAGCGCCAATTTGAGTCGCGTTTACAGCAGAGCAATGAGGCGGCGGTCTTCACAGTGGTGATTCGTCTGGGCCAGGGTGTAGCAGGAGGACAAGCAAAGAGTCATCAGGAGTCAGGACCAGGATGTAGGGCTGAGCCTGAGCAATATGTGGCAGCATGGCGGGTTACTTTCCCATTCCCGAGAAGCAGAGAGGCAGACCTCCCATGGCCTTCCAGATCCTATGGGAGAGAAGAAAGTGAGAAAGCCAGCGGCGGCAACAGGAGGACCAGGCAGGTTAGTTGAGCAGTGCCACAAGAGGTCAGACCTAAGAAACTTCACTGGGAGCAGAGGGCAGCAGGGTGCTCAATCATGGAGCAGCTAAGCAGGGAGGAAGCCATCCAGCAGGCCTGCCAGGCCAGCGGTAGAACAGGGAGGGAAGGGAAAGTTCTTTGGGAAGTGTGGAGTGTGTGTGGTCCATGTGGGAGGGAGTGACCAACCAAGAGAGCTCAGCAGGCTGAGCAATGGAGCATGGCAGGGGGTAACTAAACAGGGAAGGGCAGCAGCAGACTAGACCACCAGGCTCCAGGCCTAGTAACATAATCTTCTACCCATACCAGGTGGTGGCAGCACAGTACCATACCACCAGTAAGTTGCAGCTAATTAAAAGAAGCAGCACCAGTGCCAGCATCCACCAGCCAGGCTCAGAGCAGGCCTGAAGGAGAACAGAGTTAATCTAGGGACAGGAGTAGCAGCAGCAGGCCTTCCCTTGTCTAGACTAGAGATAGGTCTAGGGGTAAGTTCGGCGGTGGGGGACTAACCAGGTCTAGCTAGGAAAGAATGAGTGGGTAAAGGTGTCTGGTCTGAGACAGTTTGAGGGAGGCAGCAGGAGCAGATTAGAAGAGAAGAAGGTTGTCGGGTCAGAGGCAGAGGAGGTGGTTTAGTTCCCCTTACTGTCATTGCACGCAGCTTCCCAGTAGCCACTGAGCCAGGAGTCTGATGAGACCAGGCAGGCACAACAGCACTCCACTTCCTTCAGCAGAGAAGAAAGACCAGAAGAACCCAGGCCAGCAGTGAGTCAGTGACAGCACATCACCGGATGGTGGTAAGGGTGAAGGCATATTCTCCCCCAAATCGAGAGAATCATCCTGAAAGTCCCATCACTAGCCAGGTAAGGTGCCAGTGGCACACTGGGGATGAGAAAAGATGATCATTGGGGGATGCATAAGGTGGGGTGGTAACTGGGATGTCACTATCTGTATTGCTCCTGTATAAGGGGGTAGACCGGTAGGAGAGGGAAGAGGGAGTTGCTGAGCAACCATCCACTTATATATAATTTTCCAATTGTTTAACCAGGTGAGACGTACTAAGCTGAGAGCTTGTTTACAGGTGCAACCTGGGAGAACGGGGACGTTAAGTGACTTGCTAAGGGTCACACTGTATGCAAGTGGGGACTGTGGGATTCAAACCCAGGTCTCCAGATTTGCAGCTCAGAGCCTTAAACCACTGCACTATACTGCTTCCCAAATTTTGATACTATATTATTAGAAATAAACCCAAGTATGAATATATACCTTTAGTTACATACATGAATGGAACAGAAGTGAATGATTATTCACATGAAGAAATATAATCCAATTTCATTACATGCATCTGTGTGGCAGTAAGCAATCTTGTTTGTGGCTGATGCTGGAGACGTCTGTAGGACTCCCAGCAGCTTGTTTCACCACTGTCTGAAAGTACTGGCAGTGTGTGAATGTTTTGAAAAATGTCACCTAGGATGTGCTTTTTTTTTCTGTTTTAGATTGCCTCCCTCACTGACTTGTATGAGTGAGCTTGCATTATTAGTACTTGTTTCATAATCTGAAGTATATAAATTTTTTTCATGACTCTGACCAGGTTTTATCAATCTTCTTAGCTGATTTTGTACATCAGTTGTTTCTGTTGTGACTAAAATGGAACTATAATGCAGCAGAGGGGCTACCTGACCTTATGGGACATAAGGGACATTAGGTGTTCAAAAACAGCTACAAAAATACTGATGCAAACCTGGTCTGAGCCATCTTTAAGGAGTTGAAAGGTGGTCAAAATGCCTTCTCATGTTGCATAGCGATCACAGATGATGTTTTCATGTTCATCATCAAAGGAGCACTTTATTGGTTTAAATGTGGAAAAAGTAGCAAAGCAGTCAAGAGTTAAAAAAAAGTAAGGTATCATACAAGTCAGATGATAAGGATCAATCTAAAATAGTATTTTAAAAAAATAAAAATATAGGACTACAGTAGGTCAGAATTTTCTCTGCACTCATGCACTGCTGCTCTATAACAGAACTGATGCACTGGCATCCTTACTGGGAAAAGGAACAAAAAACGAAAGGTGCTGCATGACAAGCCAGCAGTACACGGGTGCCAGTCAGGTGTTGCAACATGACAAGATTATTTTTTTAATAACAATTTCATTTCAATAAAGACTCCTTTTGGCTCAAGACTAACAAAGGGTAGGGTAGTCTTATGGAATAGTCTTTTTATTATGCAAAAGTAAATGGTAAGAATTGGCAGGGCATGGTGAAAACTTTTGTGTGACTGTGGTTGCACTGGAATGGAAGGAGAGGGGGAGCCTGTAGCAGTTATTGTTACATTCTGATCTCTAAACAAACAGAGGATAATGTATGGGCAGCCATACACAATAAGGCTGTGTCTTCTGCATCACAAGGTTTTTATGGCATCCACTAGGAACCTCATGAGCAACATCTAACACCTCAGGTGGTTCACTGGTATAGAAAACTCGAGCTAAAGACACAGGCTTGTGTATGGATGCCTATACATTATGTGTTTAGAGTGAGGTCACGATCAAACAGTGCCTATCTGAGACACTCTGTTTCTTCTCTGAGAACTGGGGTTGTGGGGATGGAACTTGAGTGTTGATGATGGGTGCAAATTATTGAACTAATGTGCTGCAGGCAACTTTTCTGGAAGTACAAGTTTATAAAAAGCTCTAGCTTGACTGGGTATCATCTGTGTGGTAACATTCTCGGTTGTTGTTGGTAGTGTGCTGGAGTACAGACATTACTACTGCAGCACAACGTGTTCTTGGCATGAGAGCCCATGCATAAAAGCATTCCATACACTGTAATAAACTCTGTGACTACAGCTTCTTTCCTACTGCTGCACTACATAAGTTTCACAATTTTGTTTTGCCCCACATTGGTTGGGGCTTCAGACTTCAAGTTATTTTAACAGCCCATTAATGCAGTTAATTAATGAGTACTGAATCTGTGGGGCTATTTAAAAAATACCCATGTGGGACAGAAATATGAACTGTGTACTGTAGAACAGGGCTTTACTCACACATAGCTTACTGTTAAGATTATAATTATGAACTGAAGTGCATTTTGTAAATTTGTAGAACCAGATGTGGACGGATTTACAGTACTGAACTTCCAAGTTGTTGTTTTCCCCTTCATGTAGTTCCAGTGAGCCTCTGCCTGCCTGGGCAACTTAACCAACTTAATCCCAGGGTGTGTGGTGAGCATTAGCAGCCAGTCATGGTTGGACTGAGCTCCTGGAGTGGGGGGTTGCCTACCGGGAACAATGATACATGTGCCCACCCACCCTGGATTCTAAGGGAAGGGCGCAGGGTGATAGACTCATCAGCATTCCATTCCACAGATACGCTTATACAAACACAGGGCTAGGGTATCTGTTAATATGTCCCCCAAAGTTCCAGAGCCACTTATTGCTGTATACGTCTGTATCAGAGTGGTTTTTCATGCATTCAGCTTTTGCATGAATAGCAAAGCTGAGCTGTTCTCGCTCAAGCTGAAGGCAAGTGAAACCACTTGGATGTAAACACTTATGCCATGCTCTCTTGTTTCCCAACCTATGCTGAACCCATAGGGGCAGCCAGCCAGACAGGGGCTGCATCTGAACTATGCTTGGAAATTACGTGTGTGAGTGACTTGAGTTGGGGACCTGGGGTATTGGAGGGTACTGGGGCTTTTCTCCTCTCTCTGCTAGCCTACATATTACATAACCTGGTGTTTTCTGCTGTGTTTTGGACTTTGTATTATTTAATGGTAACTCATATGGGGTGCCCAGTCCCGAGCCAATGCAAAGCAACCAAACTATCAGCAATTCAGGAGTCTGAGGCACTGGGCCGGAACATAGTATGGAGGAAATAGAAATGACTGTGGTCCATTTTGCCAAATGGGGGACATTACTGACCTGCAAAGTTATTACCTTGTTGTGTAGGTGTTTCACCAGGGCCTCCTTGTCTTATGGCAGCATGCCTGGTTAAATGGCACCTTGTAAGTTTGGGGGTCAGGACACTGTTGTGCTGTGTTACAGTTGCTGATGATCCCAAGGGATATCAGTGCGGTTGGATACTTATTACAGGGGTACAGATTGTAACTAAATTACAGTATCTGATTCTGGTGGGATTTGCTAGAATAACTTTTTTTTTATTTTTTTATCCATGCACATGCACATGTTTCGAAAGCTCTTAACTGAGACTTGCCTAATTGATGTGTTGGGTGTTGGGTGGGAAGAGAATGCCTGGGTGATTACCTTGGGGAGGAGGTCGTGTTTCATTTTACCATTCAAGAAAGCCACTGATGCCAATGTTTATTTTGTCTGCCTGTTGAAATTGTTACACTGCTGGCTCAATTCATATGAGCCTCAGGACTTGTTGATTCAATGTAAATAACAGTAGCATTTTTAAGGTGTGCAACCAGTAGCCATAAAATATACATAGAGGTTAATTTTGTTCTCCAGTATACTATAACAAGTGTCTGTAGTCATCAAGAGGTTGCCATGGCCCATGGTACCCATTTGAACATGAGACTGAAACTCAAAAGGTTTGGTCACCATAGTAACTTCAATATGACTACACAGACTTGTTTGTAGATAGTGAAGCAGCTATGTCTTTACAGTGTGCTGAGCTGAATAAAGAGAGCCTCTTTAAGCTGAATGGCAACCATAACATGAGGGGGCATAATCTTAAAATGTAGGGTGGGAAGTTTAGGAGGGATGTCAGGAAGCACTTTTTCACATAGAGGGTGGTGGGCACTTAGAATGCACTGCCAGAAGAGGTAATCTCATTGAAGACAGTGGGCAGCTTTAAGCGAGACTGGGATAGGCATAGGGGGAAAGTAAGGCTCATGGGTAGAGAGGATGGGAGAAGTGCGGAGGGAGGGCAGGGACATCAGCTCAAGCTGTGGATCCTGCAATATGAGTAGACTCGATGGGAAAATAGCCACCTTCTGCTGGCTTCTTTGTATGTTTATATGAATATGCTGACATCCCCGCTTAGTCTTAGTTGCATACTGTGTGCCACCAGATTTATCGTCTTTTAACTTGTGACAGCCTGACTAATTATGTTAATGTTCTTTTAAAGACAAGCAGCTTGTATTACATTACAAAACCTAAATTCATTTACAAGTTGTAAACTGAAAATGCATTTAATGGAATTGTGAAATAGAGGATATGTGGTTTGTTGAGGAAAAGTATGATTTATTTGGGAACAAAAGTACTATCACTGTGGCAGTATGTGTTTGCTGGCAAAAACATCATATGGTCTTTCAGCAACAATGTATTTCTGACATCCTGTAATAATACTTAGTATATTTGTGGTTTTCTCAGACCTTTTCCTGGTTATGTAGTAATTAATGATGTGTGTCATTAAAGATGGCATCTACTGATCATACGCAATAACAGGATGGTGTTGCCACATGTTTCTGATGGTTGGTTAACATGCTTGACTTTGCAACTGTTGGAGTGGGTGTAGGGAGTGTGCCTGGGTCAGGGTGGGCCACCCCACCCTCCAAGCACCTAACACAGTGCACCCTCCCTTCCCCTCCAAGCCTGCTCCTGTATAGTAGGGAATGTGTTGCTGGTGTGTGGTGGTGGTGCATCTAACCCCCATCTCTGCTCTGATCACAACCCGTTATAGAGAGGAACATGTTCCTCTGATCCCACCCCTTCAAGTGTGAACAGTTACATAATCCTTTCCCTGGTGTCCTGTGTTCCCTCCCCCACCTGCACCCATGCCCTATGTCATATGTATTGGTCCCTAATGTGTAGGGGTACCTCCCAACATTCAGTACTTAACCCAGTAGGGATGAGAGCTCCCAGCCCAATGTTTGTCCAGACTCCCCATGGCAACAACCTGAGCCCTCTCAGTCCTGCAACAACCATGTGGCAATCTGCTTGCAAGGAAGTCCACACACAAACACACACACACACACTGCCCTGGCCTCATACCCTGCGATTTGCACCATTCCAGCATGAGGAATGTTCACACATTCTCAACAGTGGCATCAACACATGCAACCTCAAAACACACAAACACACACACACACACATATACATATATACCTGTTGGTCTCCCTGTCTGACCTGACTGTCTTGCCACGGTGACTGAGGCAACTGTGCCCAACACAGCTCGCCACACAGAGGCCTCCTGCTGTCTTACAGTAACAGGTAGTGCTGCTTAAGAATAGGGCACAGGTGATAACTCACCATACTAGGCTGTGCTCATCCTTGTTATTGTTAGACAGAGGTAGCTAAGGTAATATGTGGCAGGCTGTGTCAGTCACAACACAATTGATTCGGTCACTGGCTTAGTCAGATCAGACAGGGGCACCAACATGTGTGTGTTTGTGTGTGTGTGTGTGTGTGTGTGTTTTGGGTTGCATGTGTTGATGCCACAGTTAGAAAGGGGAGCGTCTAACACTGGGATATAGGGTTATTCTCACTGAACTCCGACCAAAACAGGGAAGAAAGATGAGAAGACATCTCGCATCCACTTTCTGTTGATGTACCAGCCAGCAGCCAAAACAATGAAGGAAGCAGAGCACAACACAGTAAAAGACACCATATGGTAAGTACAATATTTATTAACATTCACACACAGTAGCAAACAAAATATCAAGTTTCCAAGGGAAATCGCCCACCCCAAAATGCCTCCGTCACCTCCCCAAAAAAGGTGTCTTCTTGTTAAAGTTTAAAATCAAGCATTTCAAATAGTTTCAATTTCTTTCCCGTACCTTTGGCCAGGGGGCTTAACCCCCCTGACCCCCATGTTTATGATTCAAGGTGCTCAGCTCCCATAATGCCCTGGTGGTGGAGGGTTGACATTTTAACCCCTTGCACATGGGGCGAGGATTTGAACCCTGACCCCTAGACTCCCCTGGTAGTTGACCTCTGACCCTACTGGTGACCCCTGACCCCTGGGCCCCACCAAAAAGTTTACAAACCCGGCACCTATGGGCAACAAAGCATATTAAGTGGCAACAAGCAAGGGCACACTACAGATTGTTTTTAAAGTAAAATAGTCAAGTGGTTAAAATTTAACTAGCACTTTGGGAAACTGTGACAGAGTGGTACGCAAGTGGATGTGACAGCAGGCAGACATGCAGCCTAGGTGGTAACAAGCAGAGGCATACCACAGTGACCAACTGATCACACATTTTAAAAGAAAAATAGTGAAGTGCTTAAAATGCAACTAGCCCTTCAGAAAACTGTGACAGAACAGCACGCAAGTGGACATGACAGCAGGCACCATGCATACCAGGTGGCATCAAGCAGAGGCATACTACAGTGACAAATTGGTCCTACTATTTTCTAAAGGAAAACTAGCCAAGTGATTAATGTGCAACTAGCCCTTTGGGCAACTGTGAAAGAGCAGTAACCAAGAGGACATGACAGCAGACAGACAGGCATACTAGGAGGTAAAAAGCAAAGACATACCACAGTGACCTACTGCTCATACATTTTAAGGAAAATAACCAAATGCTTAAAATAGAATTAGCCCTTTGGGCAGCTGTGACAGAGCAATACACATGTGACCATGACTGGAGGCAGCCAGGCATGCTGGGGTAACAACAAGAAGAGGCATATCCAGTGACTGACTGGTCCTATTAATGCTTTTTTAAAGGAAAAAATAGCCAGGGGCTTAACATGTAACTAGCCCTTTGGGTAACTGTGAAATAGTAGTACACAAGTGAACATAACAGCAGGAAGCCAGATACATTAGATGGCAACAAGCACAGGCGTACTACAGTGACTGACTCATACTACTAATTTTTTATTTTAAAGGTAAAATAGTCAAGTGTTTAAAATGCAGCTAGCACCATGGGCGACTGTGACACAGCAGCAGAAAAGTGGATGTGACAGCAGGCAGGAAGGCACCCTAGGAGGCAACAAGCAGAGGTGTATTGCACTGACTGACTGGTCCTACATAGTTGTGTTTTAGGAAAAGTAGGCAAGTACTTAAACGGCAATTAGCCCTTTGAGCAACTGTCAGAGCGGTACACATATTTTCTTTCAGGTATTTTTTACAGTGCAGTTTAGTCCTAGTCCCTTCTGCCCATTGTCTACAGTTGCCCTGGACTACCTCCTTGCAGGCCTTGCTTCTGCTCCAGTTTCCATCTCTCCAAACTTTTAACAGATATTATTTTTCAGGTATTTTCTTTAATGCAATGTAGCTCTAGCCCCTTCACTAATGCCCACAGTCACCCTGGAATGCCTCTTGCCAGGTCCTGCTTCTGCTCCAGTCTCTGCCTCTTTTGATTTTAAACGGTATATTTTTAGTGTGTTTAGCTGTAGCTCCCTGCCAACCCCAGTGGCCAATGCCTACTGCCTGGCCTGCTGCCTGACCCTGTCTGCTGACATCTGTCTCTCTGATTTTTTTGACAAATATCTTTAAATTTTTTCAATTACTTCAGGTATTTTTTCAGCACTGTTTGCAGTGGGCAGCCTGCCAGACACACACACTCTACTACTGCTTCACCAGTAGTCTAATTTTTTCTTTAAAAAAGTCAATTTTTTCAGTGCAGTTTATGTTTATATTTAGCAAAAAATTGCTTTTTATTATCAAATTCAAACATCCTCTTCAGTCACCAAACTGACTAGCACTGTTTCAGTTTCTCAGTCTCCAGGACCATCTTCTCTCAGTGAGCTCCCTCTGTCTGTGCTGCCTGCTGCTGCAGCATGACTTGACTCCCTCCCATTCCCCAGCTCCACCCCTCAGAATTCAGCCAGCCAGCCAGTTAGAACTATTATGATCACCCATTCCCTCCCCTAGCAGACTCCACTGAGCTCAACTGCATGCCCCCAGTCTCAAATAGTCATCATGTGATTTTTCTTTGAGCTTAATGTCCCCTTTCCAATCCTATTCTCACCACTGCAACTGGGTTCCACCTCTTTCAACCCAGTTCTACCTCCTCAGCTTGACGGCAGCATGCAAACACCAGTGCCAGGCATTCCTTGCACATCCATTTCCCCTCAGCCCTGACTCCACCAACAGCCACCCATCGCTCATCGACTGCAGCCCCAGCAGCCAGCAGCAGCCAGCACAGGCTGGCACTTCAGTTCCTCACTCCTGACATGACGATGCCAGTGGACACCCCACCAACTCTATCTCTCTTTCTCTCCATCCATCAACTGATGGAGGGGTGAGATTCTGCAGGATGCTAGTGCCTACCACATCATGATCTACTGTAAGTAATTTAGCCATAATGGCCATAGATATGACCCCCCCAACTCTCTCTCTCTCTCTCTCTCTTTCTCTCACTCAGCCAATTGACATAGAAGAGATGATTCTATGGGACCCTACTGCCTTGCCTATAAGTAATTTGGACAAAATGGCCATAGGTAAAGCAGCACAGCAATAGGCAGGTTGGAAATAGGTCAGACTAGCTGTGGTCCAATTCTGGCCCACCAGAATGGGTTGGACAATACCCAGCCAACCTGAATCTCTGACCTGGCCTGCTACATACCCCTGCTACTGTATGATATACTGTAGTCAAAATTATAAAACACTGGTTCCATGAAGAAAATTACAAACAATACAATGAAAAAAAAAACATTTTCACATAACATTTTAACCAGATACAGCTACTAAAACTAATATTATAAAGAGGTACAGTAACAAGCTGCCCAACCAAGACTACAAAGAAACTGTTCCTAAGCCATGAATATAGGTTTCCAAACAGTATGCTACTGACAGCCCAAAAATGACAGTTTTCTAAAAATGGCATGGTTTGAAATACTCAAAAATGTTTTCTCCACATTTTATATACGGTCTTATCCTTATAGACATTTTGCATCTGATTCTCCACAGGTGGCCTACCAGCACTAACAACCATGATGAGAAAACACAGTATCTGAGATGAGCAACTGCACAACCATGCTGTTGTTTGACTCTGGTAGTCAAGGATGCTATGCACACATATATAGACGTAACAACTTGCGAGATCAAAAAATGAAAATAAATTTACGTAGGAAATATTGCAGTATCTCACACCAGGTACTTGGGGATAATACCCATAACTGACATTGTAGTGCAGTGTGGTGGAGTGCTGCACCAGTGAGGTGCCATGCATCAGATGAGACATTAAACCAAAGTCCTGTCTGCCCATTTCTGGTCACTGTCCAGGTGGAAGTAAAAGATTCCATGGCATTTATCAATGAAGAGCAAGGAATTTAATTTTATTTTATTAAAAAAAAAAGTCAAATGCAATACTCCCAAAACATAGTCAAACAAATACTGTCATGTTTATTTTAACAAAAAGGAAAATAAATTAAGATACCTATTTCCAAAAGAACCTTATCAAAAGAAAAGGAACAGAACACATAACAAAAAATTCCTTCAACAGGTATGCTTGGTTTGTCACCAATAAAATCTCATTCCCCACCAATGAAACAACCTGCAGTCATGCTCCATAGCCTTCTACCTAAAGAAACCACAGTTTATGAAGTTCTCCACAGGTTAGGCTTTCTCCTAAAGAGATTTATTTCAAAGCAGCTTTGAACATTGCAGCAATTAAAATATCGATGCTCTGATCTGCTGCAGCATCAGTTAGGTACCTAGATTGCCAGATATAAAACTTAAAGCAAGCAAATATCACCACTAATATGCTTTATGGTATTTGCCTTACAACAAGGTAACCTCACCTAAGACCAAACATTCATAAATGAGTTCTTTCATCCATGGAATCTTCCATTGTACAGATAACACCTTGCATAACCCTTTAACAAAGGCCATGTGAATAAAAGTGTTCCATTATTTTAATTTCATCCCCATAATCTGGGTACTGGCAAGGCCTTTCATCTAATGGTTTGTGCTTGTTGTTACCCCTTACCCCAGTCTAGCATGGTAGCTAAGGCACAAGACATCTCACAACTTTTCCACATCTTTTGTGGCACCTTGCTATCCCTCGATTCATCTACTGCTAAGGGGACCTTCGCTGGCTGACACCCCTTAATGTCCAGTTTTCTGATACCAGTGTTTGCTACTATTGTCTCATATTACTGTTTCCTAGATAACATTTCCAATTGAGTCTGAGAAATCTGCCATTTGTGCACTTTTTTAATGCCACTGTACCATATTCCATGATACCCATTGATTGCAAGACATTTGGCAGGGACACCCACTATTTCTGAAAATAAACAACTGAAGTGGAATTAACCCATGTACCACTGACCCAGGGACTCTTTGTAAGTCTTTTGTCAGAGTACCATGAAAAATTACAATACAAGAAGGCTACTGGGTTAACCATATGTAGCCCCCCCCCTTTATTCCTAGACAAATATATAATTTTTCTTTTGATTGGGTTAAGGAGACTGCTCTCAGCATCTAAAAAATGCTTACAATTCTGATTTCAGAATTAGAGAAGGGGAAACAAATAGCTGAGATACAAGAGAATTGGCAGCAAAATTGCCAAAGAAGAAAATATTTTTGACTGCCAATTTCCAAGACTTCCATTTACTTATTTTCCATTTACAAATAGACAGTCTTGTATTCCGGTTTAAGGCCAGCATGTCTGCCATACCAAAATGAATCTCTAAACGTTTTATGGGGCCATCTGGAATCTTGAGACTAGCTAAGAACTCATTCCAGTAGGTGTGGCTCCTAATTGAACCCCTGACAATTTTTAGGTTTAATTCTGAACCCCAAATCTCTAAAAAGATAAATATGGTCTGTAAAGTTCTCTGCCCAGAGTTCTGATCTATCACAAAGAAACAAACATCATTGGCATATGCTGAAATTTTGACAGAGGTCCCACTAAGAGGGTATTCAATTCCTCTGATCTGGGGATCTACAATGACATGCTTCACCAAAGGATCCAAGGCAAATACATACAGTAGGGTGTCAAGGGGCACCCCTGTTGAACATCCCCCTTAAACGGAATCTGCATACCCAAATACCCTCTTAAAGATGGAGCAACCAAAGTAGAGTGATATAGCATACAAATAAATTTGATAAACTTGGCTGGTACTGTCCAACACTGAAAATAAATGTTCATGGTATACTCTATTGAAAACTTTCCTCTAGTCTAAGGAGAGCAAATAGTCTGGATAGACTTTGCCTTACATAGCTCAGTAACATCCCTTATCAGATACAGTCATGTATTGCTCTAGAGGAGATGGAGGATGACTGTGCTGGTACTATCAGGGAGAGGCAGCGACATTTACCAGTCAACTGCATAACAATTAGCAGAGGATCTTGCAGCCTAAATTTAATAAACAGATGGGTCTCCAATTAGAGAATATTCAGCTTGTGCTCTCTTTTAAATAAATACATCAAGAACCGACAGTTAAATGAACTATTTTAGATGTACTGTAGATACTAAAAATCAAACACTTACAACAAAAAAAGTGTTATAATAGGTGTAAACCCTTTATAAAATTCATTTGATATCCCATCCTGTCCTAGAGGTGCTCCTTTCTTTAGTCCTGAAATAACCTATAAAGCTTCTTGTTGCATGACTGAAGTCTCAATAGCCTGTATTTCTGTACCGGACAGTGAATGGGGGATTCTAAACAGACTGCTGATTTGATCCTGTGGAAGTAATTTTGGACCCCAGAATGTTTCAAGCATATCCATCTAGCAGACAAGAACTCTGATATGTCTGACACCACCTCATCTTTTTCATTTCTAAGTGATGTAATCTGGGAACTAGCAATACATTAATTACAGGCACTAAAAGGGTCCCCAATGGTTCTGTGGACCATACTTCAATTCTATTTCAAGGGAATCTGTCCTATTACAGTATATTGGTACTGTTTTATTTTGAATTTTAAAAACCAAATCTGGTCCACATAATCCCACTGACCTCTGCTTCCTAGGGGTAACATCTTGTGTAGCTGTTCTCTAAGTTTCAGTGTTTAAATAATGTGTGCATTGTTTGTTTTTGTCAATGAGATATCTTGCCCTGGAATGAGTCTCCAACACAGTATATTTGGGTGCGCAACTGGCAAATTTATTTTGCATATAAACCACTTACATCCAAAAACTAGTTTTCACCTTACACAACAATATTTCAACACATTTACATTATAACATCTGTAAACCCAACATTCCCCCTCCAGCCAAATATCCTTTTCCTCTGATTTTTGTTTCCTCAGGCCAGTGTGTGTAACTTGATGCCCTACCATCCAAGATCCTCGACCTCTGTTCTTGTTGTGGGCTCAGGTGTCACCCGATGCCCACCTCTGCTTCTTCCACCCTGCTGGAATATCTTCCAGAGGTGCCCACCCTGGCTGGGTGCTGACCCAGTCTAGGCCTGCCACTAGTTGCCCCATCTCTTGTGCCCCCTTCCCCTTACTTCCCCTTGACCAATTCTGCTTTATATTCTGCAGTTGCCCTCTGCTGACAACCCATATCTGTCCCATTCCCATTGCTTTCTGACAGCAACCCAAGGCCCAATCCAGCCTAACCAGGGACCTTTGATCTCAAGTGGCACCCTGCCTGATTTTGACCACCAACCCGACTCTCGTATCTTACCCTCCCAGCCCCCCAGCCCCACTACATGGGATGGTAGGTGGGACTCTTAAGAATGTCAACAGACAAGTGTCAGGGCACTGGCTGCAGCCCCACGTTTTCACCAATGGCCACTCCCTGCTTTTCCCACTGCCAATCACTGAGCAGCCACTGTCTTGACTGACTCCTAAACCTCACCCCTCCCCTGTTCTACCCCACCTCCCTTAGTTCCCTCTCCCTCTCTCTCTTTCTCTATAACCCCACCCCCTACTGCCAGGCCAGGATATCTCTGACAATCTTGGTCACCCTGGATTGGCAACCCCCTTTGTCAATGGGATATCCTACCCTGGAATGAATCTCCAACACAGTATATTTGAGTGCACAACTGGCAAATTTATTTTGCATGTAAACCATTGCATCCAAATAGTGGTTTCACCTTACACAATACAGTATATCAACACATTTACATTATAACATCTGTAAACTCTATATCCCACTTCTAGTCAAGTATCCTTTCCTCTGATTTTGTCTTTTCAGGCCCAGGTGTGTAACCTGACATCCTACTGCCTTCAAAGATCCATCAACCTCTGTTCTTGTTGAGAGCTCGGGCGTCACACCCAATGTCCACATCTGTTCCTCTGCACCCTGCTGGAATATTTTCAGGAGGTGTTCAACCCAGTTGGGTGCTGACCCAGTGCAGGCCTGCCACTAGTGCCCCCCCATCCCTTATGCCCCCCTTTCCCCCTTCCTTCCACTAGCACACCTCCAACTCTGCATTGGAAGGTGCGCTTCCCCAGACCTTCACTCTCAACTTCCCATTCCTCAATAGCCTCATCAATCCTGTTTGTAAACAAGGCAATATCCACATCGAAAGATATACCCCATCTTGCCTAGAATCCCTGGAATGTCATAGGTTATGGCATCGTTACATAAATTCCCCACTGACCTTAAAGAATGCCATCCTTCTGTTCAGCCTCTTTCTTGTTTGTTCAATCCCCTTGGTGTCCCTCACCTGCCTCCACACCCATCTGGGGATAATCTCTGACCATGCCACTATAATCCCTGCTCACGATGTTTTCGTAGTTCCTATGTCCCTCTGTATTCTCAACAGTAAACCCAACCATGGCCATTCCCCCAAGTCATTACCCCCAAATGTATAATTAACAAATCTGGTGTTTGGACTCTGATCTTTTGATCCTCCAGTAGAGGAAATACCTGACCCCATTGCATGCCATGAATTCTTTTCCAGTGCAGCCAGACATAATCCACTGCCCTCTGTAGCTGTTTATCATCTGGCATACTTGCTGATATTCTCTCGGCCCAGAAAATTAAGGTATGCCCTATTATCCAGACCATCCTTCTACACTCTGCACCTGGAACAAAAGAACAGAGCACAATAAACTACCCATTCCCTTATATTAAATATTGGAAGCTGAGGGGAAAGGAGAGCTGGTAATTGTGGGGGACTTCAACCTGCCCAAGGTGAACTGGAGCATACACTCCACAGCATGTGCTAGGAGTTAGGCGATCCTGGAAGGACTGCAGACTGGATTCCTGACAGAGCATCACTGAACCAAAAAGAGCTGAGGTAGTTCTTGATCTGTTGCTCACAAATGGAGAGCATGTACAGTAAATAATGGTCAGGGAGCCACTGGGTGGAAGTGACCATTGCACAGTGTGGTTCCAGTTGGATATGGGTAGGGAAAGCATCCCGACTAAGACCAAAATCTTGGATTTCAGGAGGGTGGACTTCAGGAAAATGGGTGAAGTGTTAGGAGCCATCTTTGGGCATCACAGCAGATATGGGGTGGATCAAAGGTAGTCCATCACTAAGGAAGGAATACTGGTTACCACAGATGAGTGTGATAGGCTCAGGGGAAGAACACAATGGCCAAGGTGCCCAGCTGGTTCAGTTCTGGGGTTGTCCAGGCAATAAGGGAAAAGAGGTTTGCATATAGAAAATTCAAGAAGACCAAGAGAGAGGTGTATAGGAAAATTATCTAAGGTTGGCTAGTGAGGCAAGTAAGGAAGCCCGGCAAGCAAAGGCACAGAAGGAGCTACAGGTAGCTGAAGGAATTAAGAAAGGGAGAAGGCTTTTCTTCATTATGTAAGTGAGAAAAGGGAGAAAAGGAAGGATTGTTAGGCTTAAGAAAGGGGTGGAGCGGGTGGAGGATAACGGAGGAAAATCAAAGATGCTAAATGAATACTTCTGTTCCACTTTCACCAGGGAGAAGGATGGACCAGTGCCTTCAGAAGGGAAAAGAGGAGCAGAGAGTGAGGGGAACACAGATGTAGTGAAAGAGGGGGACAGAGTGAGAGAGGGGAGATGCTGGCATTGAAAGTTGACAAATCACCAGGCCCGGACAGAGTACATCCAAGGGTACTAAAAGAACTGGCTGAGGAGCTGGCAGGGCCACTGGCAGACCTATTTAATAATTTACTAGAGTCAGGTGTGGTACTGCAGGACTGGAGAACAGCACATGTAGTTCCCCTCCACAAAAGCGGTCCCAAGGATGACCCAGGGAATTACAGACCAGTCAGTCTGATCTCCATTGTGGGCAAACTCATGGTGGCCATTCTAAAGGAAAGGTTGGTGGAATATCTAGAGGAGAATTTTCTCCAGGATGCGAGGCTGCATGGGTTCATGGGAGGGATCATGTCAACAGAATCTGATTGACTTCTTTGACTGTGTCACTAAGACAGTAGACAGGGGCCAAGCGGTGAGACATCCTCTATCTTGATTTCAGCAAGGCCTTTGACTCTGTGTCCCATAAAGCGTTAATCAAAAGTTGATCGATCTCGGGTTGGAGAAAAGATGGCCCAGTGGGTGGAAAAGTGGATGAGAGACAGAAGCCAGAGGATGGTTGTGGGGGAAAGTTATCTGGCACCAGAGAGGTAACAGTAGGTCGCAGGGTTTAGTGCTAGGGCGGTGTTGTTCACTGTATTCATCAATGACATTGGGGATGGCATTAATGCAAAATTTGCCTATTCATGGATGACACCAAGCTCTGTGGGAGAGTGGACACAGCTGAAGGATTCAGGACCTACAGGAAGATCTGGAAAAGCTGGGGAGGTGGTCCAGGATTTGGCAGCTTGGCTCAATGCAAGAAATGCAAAGTTATGCATATTGGAGCCAAGAACCCCAGGACAGAGTAATACCTGGGTGGAGGCTGAGTATCTGCATCAGAGGAGGAGAAGGACCTGGGGGTGATGATCACTACTCACTAGTGACCTGAAGCACTCCAGCAGTGCAGGAAAACAGCAGCAAAGGCAAACAAGATGCTGAGATGCATATCTAGGGGGATCAGTAGTAGGAGAGAAGAGATTATGCTGACCGTATACAGGTCAGTGGTAAGGCCGCATCTAGAGTATGAAGTTCAGTAGTGGTGCCCACACCTCAAAAAGGACATTAACCTGCTGAAGAAGATCTAGAGGATGGCTACAAAGATGATAGTGGGTCAGCAGGGTAAGGCATATGAGGAGAGGTTGAGAGCACTGAACATGCACTGCCTGGAAGACATGAGAGAGAAAGGGGACATGATTGGGACTTTCAAGTACTTGAAAGGGATAAATAATGTTGATAAGGAGAAACTCTTTATGCTGGTGGCAACTATAATACAAGGGCACAGTCTTCAGTTGGAGGGTGGGAGGTTTAGGGGAGGTCAGGAAGCACTTCTTCACAGAGAGGGTGGACACTTGAAATGCACTTCCGGAAGAGGTCATCTCATTGAAGAAGTGGACTGCTTAAAGAGAGACTGAGGTGAGGCATAGGAAAAGTTGAGGATCATGGATAGGAAGGATGGGAGGAGTGGGGAGGAGGGCAGGGACATTAGCTCAAGCTGTTGGCGCTGCAATACAAGCAGACTTGATAGTCCAAATGGCCTTCTTCTGCTGGCTTCTTCATATGTTCGTATGCTTGTTCACATATATTTTTGAAACAGGCCACTTTTCATCTCCTGTTTTCTTTGATGCCCTCCTCCGAGACACTCCAGCGAGGCTGCCTGTAATGCAGCCCCAATTCTGAATGAGTATGAGAAAATCTTCCAGCATCTTCCCTGTAAATGCCATGCCCTTTTAATTACTGCCAAAACCTGGTATGCTGACATCACCACTCCATTTCCATGCACAAAAAAGGGGTCACCTGACACTAGTCTGGCCTCCCAATATTCGTCTAAGGCTCCTACCACACCATCGGTACCACTGGGTAACCTGATTATAGCGCCACCCCAGCTTGGTCTGCTCTGACCTTCTCAGTTTGATTACTGCCCCCAAATTATTACAATGTAATGCATCACAATGCAACCCACCTTGCTTATCCTTCTGGCTGCCTGCTACTACCTTACTGACCCTGAACGCTCCTTGTTGCATGACCAGAAATAATGCCCTGAATAACCTCTTCTTGTATGCCAAGCTGCAAATCCATCTCAAACTATCCAGCAACCTCCTCAACAGCTTACCCTTGATCGGGCATCTACTATCCAGGGTCTTCTGTATTACCATCTGCCACTCCTGCATCATCCTCCTGACTGCTGCTGCCCTGGAGGGTGCACTTCATCACTTTGCTTCACAAACTGCCTCTATGCCCACCAAATACATGTCCATTGTAAAATGGGCAAACCCCATCTCCCCACTTCAGTACCAAGAACATTATCACCTGTTGTTCTGTGAATCGACCACCTACATCAAACCACTGTTGCCACTGGACCACCTGAAATACTTCCCATGCTCCCTCATAGGACCTTAATGTGTTCCTTGACCTAGCGCTCTGATACAACATGATGTCTCACTCCTCCCAATCTTCCATAGCTTGGGTGGCACCAACATCCTCTGAGTGGCAGCTGTGGGCACCACCTCCTGAACATGTGTAACTAAAGACAGGAAAGGTTGTCAGCTACCTCATTACAGTGACATCAATGTGTTTGGCTTTAAATGACAGATTAAGTTGCAACCCCACAAAACTAGCTGTCACACTACCCTGGTCACCCTATTGGTGGAACCCCACTGATGGTTGAAGACCTCTACCACTGTCATATTATCACATCAAAAGATGATTTTTCTGTTCTGAAACTGCTCCCACCACATCATCACTGCCACCCAATTGTGAAATAACTCCAGAAACGTGATGTCCTTTAGTAGCCCTTTACTGTCCCATTTGTTCGGCAATGCTTTAGATATCCATTCCCCTTTAAAGTATGCCCCCATCCATAGGGTACCTGCTGCATTGGTGTACAGCTCTAAGTCAGTGTTATACATCCACTCCTCTTGCCAGGACATGACTCCATTATATTCCTCCAAAAACTGATCCACACCTCCAGATTCTGCCTCATCCCTGTTGTAATATCTACCCAGTAGAGAGGGAGCCTAGTCTGACTGTAGCTCTGGCTAGTCTCTGCATGAAAACTCTTCCCAGGGCTACTGCTCTGCATGCAAAATTCTGATGTTTGAGCAGCTGTTGCACCACTGATAGCTTCACTCTCCTCCTGTCTTTACAAAACCAGTAACTCCCACAATCTGTTGATGTTATCCATTGGAAGCCATAACACCCCTACCTCTGCATCTACCTGTATTCCCCAAAAATCAGGCCTCCTTACTGGCCTCTCCATCTTGTCCCTTGTTAACAGCACCCCTACCTCCTGGCACATACTCTTGAACACCCCCAGCATTCTATCTGTTCTGGCTTCCCCCTCACCCAGCAGTAAAAAATCATCCAAATAATGCACTACTCTGTTGTACCCCCATCTATTCCAGAATACCCAATGCAACCTGGTGCTGAACACCTCAAAAGCTGCACATGCCACAGAGCAGCCCATGGGCATGGCTTTTATCAAAATAATACTTCACATCATATTGAAAACTCAATAGAAATAGATCCCAGTCTTCCTCCCTTACTGGGAGAAAATGAAAGGCGGACTCAGTATCCATCTTTGATAACCAGGCCCATCCATTGCCCTGATCATCTCAATGGCTTGGACAAGTGTGGCGTATGGCACCACCCTGTCCCCTTCTGGAATGCCATCATTCACCAAGCCCCTTTGGGGTAGGATAGATGGTGTATAAGCCTGCACTTCCCAGGTTTCTTCTCGGGCACTGGGCCCAAAGAGACACCCTCAGTTCCTGCCATGGTGGCATTGAAAAAGGCCCTTCAGCTCTTCCTGCTGCTATCTCCTTGTCTGTCTTCTTTTTACCAACCTCTCCTTCCCCCTAGTAGACCCCAAGTTCTTCACCTGCCTGGCCACCCTTGGTCCCACATAATGTAAATTGAAACCCTTTGTGAAACCTTCACTAAGCCTTCTCCATGCCGAAATATCTGGGTAACCCTCCATCCATTCCCAGATGATTTCACACCTAATAGCCGTGCATGCTCGCTGGAACCCCCTGCTCCCACTCGCACCGTAACCACCCCGCCTTCCTTAAGAACTTGTGCCAGCCCCAAAAGCCCCCCTACTCCCATATCCTCTCCCAATCCCTCCCTGTGCTCCATCCTCCCCTCACCACCCCATGAACTCTCACAAAATTGCTGCCCTGCATTTGGCTGAAAGCCCATCCTGTCCCCATGCTCCTACACCTGGAAACTGGATGTAGTCCTGTGCATTTTTAGCATATGTGCTTGAATTTTCAGTTTGCCCAACTACAAGTCCATTGTTATAGCCCCAACATGTCTTTAATGCAGCACCATTAGCCCCTTTTGCCCTTCAAATGACACTGAACCTTGACCCATGAGTGTCCATACCAGAGGTCCACATGCATGGTATCCCAGTGTACGTCCCATACTCCACCATGTGCTGATAAAATCACTCATTGTACACTAACCACCTGTAGCCCCTTTTGCTTTATACGTGTCTCTGATAGTGGTGAGTAGGTCAGCAATGGGATCACCAATTCTGGTTGCTTCTGCAAGAGGATAGAGCTGAAATTTGTAAACCCTGCCAACCAATTGTCAAACGTCATGCCCCTGAGTCCTCGGTCCTCTGTGGTCTTACCCACTAGATCTAGTGCCACTGCCATCTCTGACCTCACTACTGATTCCCTGTCTGTATACTTCTTTGCAGCCTCCTTGTCAACCAGCATGAATATGTCAATGTACTCGCTCTTTTATATCTTTTCTTTTATCACCTGTTGCACATGGTCCCCCAGTGTCATCCCTGGGAAACAGCCCACCTGTGCCCACTTCCCTTCACTCCCTGATACCCCTGCCCCTTGGCCTTGGATCCCTTTCCCTTTTAACTCCGATAATGCCTTTTCCATCTCCTCCAACCTTTTGTCCTCTCTTTCTGCTATTAGGCCCATGAGGTAATCCTTCAGTCTGCCTTCCAGCATCAGATCGACATTGTCCTTACCCTGCGGTGTTGCCATCTCCTCTCCTGCTGGATTCTTCAACCACTTCCCTGCTCTACAAAATGAACCACAGGGGCTCAGGGCATATAGAAGGAGCCATAAAAGTGAAAACACGAAGAGGCAGAACAAGAGCAGCTTCCCTTCCAGGGTTCAGATTAATGACCACTTTCTTTGGACACGATTATTGGAAAAGTAAAAAAGCTTTTAATACAAACTTAATCCAAAAAAGGTACACAGCAAAACATTAAATATTCAATAGCACCCCCCCCAACATCAACGTTTCACAACCTAACTGTCCCTTTTTCAAGATGTCATAGCTATATGCCCAGAACTAGCTTTATAGCTCAGCACTACCACCATGTGGTATAGATGCATCAATATGTAAAGAAGGTTTAAAAAGGTACACATTTTACAATCCAGCTAATTCACACCACAGTGAAGACACAAAAACATTTTTTTGTTATATTTAAAAAACAGAAGAGAAAACCAATCAATTCTGTAAATATATTTTTTACCTACTCTTCTAACAAAAGCTACAGTTTATCTATTTAATATTAAAAACTTTAAGATCCATACTCATCCTAGAACGCAGATCTTTGCAAAATCACAGGATTTCTACTTAACTGGGCATTTAAAGATGATCCTAACCATAAACTTACACATCGACGCAAATAATGTAATCTCTCTAGTATATATATAACTAGTTTAAAAAGGAGGACTCATTTTACTGTCCACCTAGTTCACACCACAAGCTATTCAAAACATGAAAAAATAAAAATTGGAAAGAGTGAGACTGATAAGTTAAGTATATATTATTATACCATCAATTGAAACATATTTTTATATACAGAAAGCTACAATTGTCTATTTAATCTCATAATCTTAAAGTTCACATGAAAATATAGATCTTTACACAGAATTTGTAACCCAGGATTTCTACTTAGCTAAGCACATAAAACATATTCCTAAATATGTACATGGAAATCCTGCTTATTAATGTCTAACATCTCTACATTTATTACACCAAAAGAATTTCAAACATTTACAAATATCTGTTTACTTTCAACGTCTCTTTTTAAGAAAAGGGGCTAATTGAAAGTGTTCATTTAAACCTGGCTGGTAGGAATCTTTCAGTCTATATTGCCAGTATGTCTCCTTACATAAAAGACCATTGTATAGATCTACTCTTTCATTTAGCTTCAAACTTGTTTCCAATCCCATAAACATAAACATGTGTTTCTGATCTTTTCTCCACTATGTGCACTGGGCTGCTAAGGCATTGTTCAGTTTACCATGTCTAAAACTACACTGATGTTCTAAAATCCGATCTTTAAATCTTCTCAGGGTCTTTCCAACATAATATTTGTCACATGTGCAGACTGCTAAATATACAACTGCCTCAGTATTGCATGTTATCAAAGTGGTTACCTCTTCAAACAACTTGAAGTCTTGCTGTATTCTGACAAGTGCAGTTAGCCCCAGTCTTTAAACTGCCCCAGAGAATAAAGGGTTGCACTTTCTATGCAGAGCATAGAATGCTGAGCTCCAGCTCAGTTGATGTCTCTGTCTGTTTCCCTTTGAAATCTAACCGTTAGAGTCTTTACTCTGCCTCACTGAACAGTCGCTCCAGAGATTTCTCCCGCAGCTCGGTTTGAAAGTCAGTTGAAGTGTCAGTTTTCCATCAGTTTTTAACCAAAATTTATTCCGTATAGTCAGTTCAGTCTCTGTCTGTGGTACTGTGAGTACTGGATAGGTTTTGTACTGTTTTTCTGTCTGGAACTTGTAAAAGTGTGGCTCGGTTCAGCTGAACCAATCATTTGTTAATATTTGTATTTAACTTTAGTGTGTGGTTACCGGTCCTTATCGGTTCTAAAAAAACTGTGTTTGGTACAGTTTTTTCCAAGACCCGTGACACGGTTAGGAACCGATAAGGGAGTCTTGCCTGGCAGTTGCCGAAAAAAGGATAAGTTTGGTTAGGTAGGCCATGTCTGAGAAACCCAAGAAAAAAAACGGGTCCACTGGGTTTCAACACTGCAGTAAGTGTGGGGAGGTCTTTGCTAAGGCCGATCCCCACACCACCTGTGTTTATTGTCTGGAGTTTGAAGACCTCGATTCAGACTGCCAAATTTGCAAACATTTTCCCAAATCTACCCTTGAAAAGAGATTAGGTAGGGAAAAGGAGGCCGAGAAGTCCGCTGACCCGGATGGCCAGCCCGGTTCGGTTCCGACCGAACCAGAAGGAGTGCCCTCTGACCAGGGCGATACTTCTTCAGGCAAAAGGAGAGCCGATCCTGAGGGGTCAGTTCTGACAAAAAGAGAATGGAAAGAAAAATCATCCGGTTCGGATCCAGAAGTCCATGTTCTGACCACCGAGGAAATAGCCAGAGTGATTTGGATTGTGGAATCGCTTGGCCCAGTTCAACTGATCTGGCACCTTTTGGCAGGAGGCTGGTTGTCGGTTCCACGGTTCACAATTATACCCTGAAGAATTTTATGAACTGGAGTTTGAGGAGGAAGGAGAGTTTGAAGATGATGATGGTGATGGCGAGAAAGTCTGGATGTGTCTGTGGAACTGGACATCTCCCAGACAGACCTTCAGGTGTATCCTCCTAGCTTTCTGAGTCCCCTCCACTTTATGTTCTACAGAAAGGTGGCTGAAACCCTCCAGCTTCCTATGGAAGAGGCAATGGGGATCAGGAGGAGCCTGATTTTGTGGAAATGATGGACATCCCAGAGTCCAGGAGACTGTCTGTTTCCCTTCACAAATCTTTTGGGAAGCAGACACAAAAATCCTGAAGTCTCCCAATTCTATACCTCCTGTGGATAGAAGAATGGACAAAGGTATACACTATCAGGCTCAGATACAGTTTTTATATCAGCAATGCAGCCATGTTGGGGTTGTGCAGGCCACTACCTGTGATAAGGTAAACACTCCCTTGGCTTCACACCCCCCAGACAAAGACTCCAGGAAGATTGATGCCATGGCAAAAAAGCAGTACATGGCATCTTCCTTGGGACTCAGGCAGGTGAATTATATGGCCTATACAGCCAGGTGCCAGAAGTCCAGGTGGGACACTGTACTGGCACTGGCTAAACAGGTCTCCCCCCAGCTAGCTGAGGAGCTGGAGGAGGTGGATATAGATGGGACTGAGGCATCAAAAGTTCAGTTTCATGCTGTTGTGGACTCCAATGATGTGTCATCAAGAGTCATGGCTATATCTGTGGCTCTTCGGAGAATGGCTTGGCTCAGATGTACTAGCCTCTGCACTGGGATGCCAGGCTAAGGCCATGGATTTTCCTGTAGTGGGTAATTCTCTGTTTGGGGAGCAAACAGAGAATTACATGAAAAAATGGATGAGTACAGGACCACTTACAGGAGTGCTCAGGCCAAGGAGAGGCAGGCAACTCCTCAAAGGCAGCAGTCTAGGGGTAGGGGCACCTTTTCATAGGCCTTTTACCAAGCACATGCCACTTCTCCCTTTTCACAGAGGGGTTCTTCAGAGGGATAGGCAGAAGGGGATGAGCAGGCTGCATCCACTCCTCAGCCTAAGGCCCTTGCCAAGCAGACACCCTGATGGGCCTGCCGGGCCGACTCTCCTATTCAGTAGGGGCAGGCTGGCTACTTCATCCAGGACTGGATGTCTGTTACATCAGACAAGTGGGTCCTGGAAGTAGTAACCAGGGACTGTTCTCAACTTCAAAAATTCCAAAGATGAGGCCAGATCTTTTCACCTGCAGATCTCTCAGAAACCCTTGCCCTAGAGGCAGAGGTTTCATCTCTGCTGCTTTAAGAGCCATAGAGAGTACCTACCTACACTGGGGCAAAGGTCTGTACTCAGGTACTTCCTTACCCCAAAAAGACGGGAGTGGCAACCCATCCTAGATCTAAGATACCTAAACAAACATCTTTTAAAACCAAAGTTCAAGATGGTAACTCTGGGAATAATCCTTCCCTCTCTAAGGCCAGGGGACTGGCTAGCCTCCCTGGACCTCAAAGATGCCTACTTTCACATTCCCATCAGGTGCTCCCACAGAAAGTACCTCAGGTTCGAGTTGCCCTCAGGCCACTATCAGTTCAGAGCAATGCCCTTTGGCCTAACTTCAGCCCCAAGGGTTTTCACAAAGTGCCTGGCAGTAGTAGTTGCCTTTCTAAGAAGACAAAAGATTTCAATTTTTCCATATCTGGATGACTGGCTAATAGTGGGCCAGTCTCCAGACCAAGTCAAGTCAGACCTGCAAGTGACCCAGCAAGTGCTCACTTCTCTAGGATTTCTTCTCAACCTTCCCAAGTCAGTTCTCGAGACAGTCCAGCTTCTTACCTTTATAGGGGCAGAGCGGGACACGGTCAGAGCAAGAGTCTTTCTTCCCTGGAAAGGGCAAGGGTTCTTATAGAACTAGCCTCTTCCTTCAGGTATCTCAACCAGCAAGGCATTTCCTCCAGCTCTTGGGCCACATGGCAGCTTCTATGGCAGTGGTCCAGGGGCAGAGTCCAGATGAGGAACATTCAGTTCCATCTGAGGGCTTTTTAGTCTCAGAGGAAGGATTTCCTTACCAAGCTGATCCCAGTGACTCTGACTTTGATCCAAGCTCTTCAATGGTGGCAGGATCAGGACAATTTAAGGCAAGTGGTCCCATTTGCCACTGAGTCTCATTCAGTGGTCTTTACCACAGATCTTCCCTTCTGGGCTGGGGTGCCCATCTGGGGGCCCTCACTGCCCAGGGTCGGTGGTCCCCTCAGGAATCCCTTCTCCATATCAATCTCCTAGAACTCAGGGCAGTTTTTCTGGCCCTGCAAGCTTTCTCTCAGTAAGTGCAGAACAAGGTGGTTCAGGTCAGAACAGACAACACCACCACCATGTGGTATATCAACAAGCAGGGAGGCACTTGGTCTACGACTTGTGCACAGAAGCCATGAAGTTATGATCCCTGGCTTATTCTCTGTAAATCTCTCTGATAGCAGTTCACCTTCCAGGGAAGGACATTGTACTAGCAGATGCACTGAGCAGGATCTCACAGGGCCATCACAGATGGTCCCTGGACCCACTAGTATTGAAGGTGATTTTTTAGGGTGGGGCAATCCAGAGATAGATCTTTTTGCAGCCCCAGACAATCACCAACTTTCTCTCTTTTGTTGCAGACCCCCAGTCTTGGGCTCAGTCCCCCTGGATGCTCTGATTCTGAACTGGGAGGGGAAATTTCTGTATGCCTTCCCACTTCTGTTCAAAGTTTTAGTCAAGATAAGGTCACAACCTTGCAAAGTGATTCTGATTGCTCCAGACTGGGCCAGACAGCCTTGGTACCACCTGTTGTTGTCCCTAGCAGTCCATCTTCCCCTGTCTCTTCCCAGGAATTACAACTTGTTAACCTCCTCTCAGGGGAGGGTTTGGTACCCCAATCTTCAGTCTCTCAATCTCAAGGCATGGCTCTTGAAGAGTTAGAGTTTGCAGATTTGCATCTTTCTCAGGGGGTTCTGGATATTCTCAAAGCTTCTTGAAAGCCTTCCACCAGAAAGACTTATAACTCCAAATGGAGATTCAGCATTTGGTGTTCCAAGAAGCATATTTCTCCAGATACTGCTGAATTGCCTAAGGTCCTGGATTATATGGTCCATCTTAATGGCCTAGGCCTCAGACCAGCTACTTTCAAGGTACACTTGTCAGCTGTTTCTGCTTTTCTGTCAGTGGGGAAGTCTTCCTCACCATTATCTCATCCTGCGTTCTGTACATTTTTTAAAGGATTGCTTCATACCAATCCTCCCTTTAGAGACCCTGCCCCTGCCTGGGATTTAAATGTTTGCATTGCTCAACTTATGCAACCTCCTTTTGAGCCTTTGTCCTCAGCAGAGCTTAAGTACTTAACTTGGAAAACTGTGTTTTTGGTAGCCATTACCTCTGCCAGATGTATCAGTGAATTGTAAGCCCTGTCAGTGGAACCTGATTGTATCTCCTTTCACAGGGATAAAGTGGTCCTTAGAACCAATAGAAGGTTCTTGCCTAAAGTGGTTTCAGACTTCCATTTGAATCAGTCTATGTCTCTCCTGTTTACTTCACTGATCATTCTTCCTCAGGAGAGAGGAGGCTACCAGTTTAGATGTTAAAAGTGCCCTTAGCTGCTACATAGAGCATACCAAGGGTCACAGGTTTGATTCCCTCCAGTTTTTCCTCACTTATGGAGGAGTGGGAAAGGGCAAACCTGCCACCAAGAGAACTATTGCCAGGTGGATTGTATTATATACAATTCTGCTATGAAAAACTGGGAAAGATTCCACCCTCAGGCCTGAGGACCCACTCTACAAGAGGTACAGCTGCTTCCCTGGCTGCTGCCGGGATATCCTCTCTTAGAAATTTGTCAAGCCACCTGGAAAACAGTCCATACCTTTACACCAAGCATTACTCTCTGGATATCCAGGCTAGGAGTGATGCTTGGTTTAACACAACAATGCTTCAGAGCCTATTCTCCAAAGTAGGTTCTGTCCTCCTCCATGGAGGTACTGTTGAGAGTCTAGACGAACAGAATACAGCAAGACTTCGTTGTTTGAAGAAAAATTACTCACTTTAGTAATTATGTTTCTTCTATTGGAGTCTTGCTGTATTCTGACCTCCCTCCCTGCCTCCCCTCTCAGAACCTGGTTTTGGGAAGTGGTGGACAGGCACAGTGTTGCACCTCAGGGGTGCTCCTTTACACCCTCTTCTTTTAGTTTGGGTGTTTGTTTTATTATTATTCTTGTTTGGTTGGGTTTTTGGGTTTTGGGTTTCCTGACTTGAGTCTTCCTTTGGGAATCCAAAACCTTTTGTTGCCAGATGGCTAGTAACAAATTTTACAATTTCCACATAGAATAGCTAGTGAGTTTTGCTCATAAGAATCTAACAGTTAGATTTCAAAGGGAAACAGACAGAGACATCAACCGAGCTCAAGCTCAGCATTCTATGCTCTGCATAGAAAGTTTAACCCTTTGTTCTCCAGGGCAGTTTAAAGGCTGGGGCTAACTGCATTTGTCAGAATACAGCAAGACTCCAATAGAAGAAACATAATTACTAAGGTAAGTAATTTTTCATGTCTCCTCTGAGTCTGTGGTAACAAGAATTCTCTTCCACCTTAATATATTTGCATGCTGAACAGTTCTCACATCGAAAATTTCCTCTCATGTTTCATTCATTTCTCTTTTCCGGTCTCTCATAACTCTACGTTAACAAATCTGCCAGGTTTTTGTCCCTCCTATAAGTAAATCTGGGTCCATTTGGAGTGATGTCATGCAGTTTCAGTTCCACTCTCAGGATCTGCCAGTTTTTCCTTATCACTGCTTCCACCTTCTCTGTCTATAGGCTAAAAGTGTTAATGAAGTTAGGACCCTGATTATTCTTTTTATTTCTTTCAATATTATTTCTATTTTTACTGTTTTCTGTTATCAAGGATATTCTATCAAAATTATTTGCCCTCGCTGCTGCTTTTTCCAAGTTCTCTCTTAAATATCCCGTTTATAAATCTTTTAGTAAGTTCCCTGGCTCTAACTTCAAAATCACTCTCCTCACTGCAGTTACATCTTAGCCTCAAGTATTGGCTAAAATGAATATCTTTGGTTATGTGCTTAGGGTGGCAGCTATCAGACTCTGTCTTTCACTCACATTTGTGGTGAATTTCAAATGTTCCTTTGTTCCCTCAAGATATTCCACAAAATTCTGCAATTCCTGCCTTGTTCCTTTACAAATTAAAATGACATCATCAATAAAACGTTTGTAAAGATCTATTTTCTCAAAAAAAAAATTGTTCTCTTGGTTATACAAAAAATCATTTCCCCATTCTGCTAAATACAGTATATATTAGCGTAGTTTGGGGCCATGACGGCCCCCATCACTGTCCCTTTTATTTGATAGTATATTTTTTCTTTAAATAGGAAAACATTCATAGTCAATACCATTTCTGTCATGTTGGCTAAACTTTCAATAAAGGGAGTACTATATTCTGTCTCTGTACATAAAAAAATTGGATAGAATATCCTTGATAACAGAAAACAGTAAAAAGAGGAATAATATTGAAAGACATAAAAAGAATAATCAGGGTCCTAACTTCATTACCACTTTTAGCCTACAGGCGGAGAAGATGGAAGCAATGATAAAGATAAACTGGCATATCCTGAGAGTGGAACCAAAACTGCATGACATCACCCAAATGGACACAGATTTACCTATAGGAGGGGCAGCAAACCTGGCAGATTTGTTAACACAGAGTTATGAGAGACCAGAAAAAAAGAGAAATGATTGAAACACGCGAGGACATTTTCGATGTGAGAACTGTGCAGCATGCAATAATATAAAGTTGGGAAGAGAATTCTGTTTACCACAGACTCAGAGGATACATGAGGTAACCACTTTGATAACATGCAATACTGAGGCAGTTGTATATTTAGCGGTCTGCACATGTGACAAATATTATGTTGGAAAGATCCTGCGAAGATTTAAAGATCAGATTTTAGAACATCACCGTGGTATTAGACATGGTAAACTGAACAATACGTTAGCAGCACACATAGTGGAGAAAAAAGATCAGAAACACATGTTTATGTTTGTGGGATTGGAACAAGTGAAGCTAAATGAAAGAGTCGAAGATCTGGACAATGCTCTTTTATGTAGAGAGACATACTGGCAATATAGACTGAAAGCTTCCTACCCACCAGGTTTAAATAAACACTTTCAATTAGCCCCTTTCCTTAAAAAGAGATGTTGAAAGTAAATAAATATTTATAAAGGTTAAAATTCTTTTTGGTATAATAAATGTAGTGATGTTAGAGATTAATAAGCAGGATTTCCATGTAGATATTTAGGAATATGTTTTATGTGCTTAGCTAAGTAGAAATCTTGGTTTATAAATTCTGTGTACAGATCTATATTCTCATGTGAACTTTAAGATTATGAGAATAAATAGACAATTGTAGCTTTTTGTATATAAAAATATGTTTCGATTGATGGTATAATAATATATACTTAACTTATCGGTTTCACTCTTTCTAATTTTTATTTTTTCCTTTTTTGAATAGCTTGTGGTGTGAGCTAGGTGGATAGTAAAATAAGTCCTACTTTTTAAACTAGTTATATATCTACTAGACAACTAGAGTGATTACATTATTTGCATCGATATGTAAGTTTATGGTTAGGATCATCTTTAAATGCCTAGTTAAGTAGAAATCCTGTGATTTTGCAAAGATCTGTGTTCTTGGATGAGCATGGAACTTAAAGTTTTTAATATTAAATAGATAAACTATCTATACCACATGGTGGTGGTGCTGAGCTATAAAGCTAGATCTGGGCATTTAGCTATGACATCTTGAAAAAGCGATGGTTAGGTTGTGAAACGTTGATGTCAGGGTGGTGCTATTGAATATTTTACAGTTTGCTGTGTACATTTTTTGGATTAAGTTTGTATTAAAAGCTTTTTTACTTTTCCAATAATCCTGTCCAAAGTGGTCATTAATCTGAACCCTGGAAGGGAAGCCATTTTTGTTCTGCCTCATTGTGACTTCCCTGCTCTGCCTTTCTCTCCTTTGTCTTCCGGCTCCTTCCATTTTTCTGTTCCATGCCCTTCCTCCTCTGCCTTGCAGACCTTCTCCAGTATGGACTGCACCTAGCCCATCATGGCCACCGCCTGCTTGGTCAGCTTCTCAGTGGCACTCTACTTCTTCCCTGTGTTCTTCTTGGGCACCATCTGCAAAACAAATAACTCCTATCCACCAAGAAAACAAATTAAATTCTTCACTCTTGTCTCTTCTGTTTTTGTTTTCTTTGCACTAAAATGCACCATAAACCCCCCACTGTTGCCACCTTCCTGCTGCTGTTAAACATAGAAACATAGAATTTGATGGCAGATAAGGACGGCTTGGCCCACCCAGTCTGCCCATTTCCCTACCTGATGGATAAGCTGCAGATCCTAGTTAACCAGCAGCCTACTTCTTCCTACCCCCACCCCCTAGAATTGCCTTATGACTGTCCCATGCATGCTTGAATTCCAGCACTGATTTTGACTCCACAACCTCCTCTGGAAGGCCATTCCATACATCCACAACCCTCTCTGTGAAAAAATACTTTTAAATTACCTCTGAGCCGCCCCCTTCAATCTTCAAATTGTGCCCCCTTGTTCTTGCACACCTCTTTTTTTGAAAGATGCTACCCTCTTGGACTTTGTTGATTCCCTTGAGGTACTTGAAAGTTTCTTTTTTTTTTTTGTTATTAAACATCTTTATTAATTTCCACAAAAAACACCTCAATACAGATACATAAATGAGAGTGCGAACTGGAACGATATAAAACAACCTGACACTAGCTCACCCTTTCATCGGAAAAACAAGGTCCAACCACCCCCACCCCCAAGGCTACACACATAAGCACACCCTAACTTGCCAGCCCTGAGGTGTTCCGAGGGCCAGGCCTCCAGGTCATAAGGAGCATTTCAAAAGAACTCCAAAGGCTGTGTATGCTTTCAATGTATTCTGCATACTGAGCAATATGTTTTCTAATTGTACTGCCAAAGTACATTCTGGTACCACTCCAACAAGGAGGGGCTTTATCACTGGTCCAATGCCTTAAGATTACCAATTTAGCCACAGCGGATAAAAGCGACATTTGGGCATTTTCAACCTTGGAAGTGCCAACTGGAAAAGGCTCATCAGACATACCTCAGGAGTAAACAAGTTTGTTAAGCCAAGGATAGAAGTCTAAGAGATTGTTGATAGCCCGCCAAAGGACCTGAATTGAAGGGCATGACCATACCATGTGATATAAAGTACCATCTTCCTTCCTACACCTCGGGCAGAGATGTATCCTTTGCCCCATATTTACACAATCGTGATGGGGATAAGTATAAGTGGTGCATTAAGTTAAAATGTACCATCCTCAACCGGTCTTGTTTTACATATTTATACATTGTGAGCAAACTTCCTCCAGAGATCAGGTGCCTCAGATATTCCTAATTCCCTTGTCCAATAGAAGCAGACCCCTGGAGGAAGTCTGTGGTCCCATTCCTGAAGTGTTTTATATACCTTAGAGACTGAGTTTGGTTGAGAGGCTATGGTGAAAAGTATGTCGGCGTCACTGTCCCCATAATCCACTAGAACCCTCTGAGAAAAAATGGATGTTAAGACCTTACTAATTTGCAGCCACTTAAAGAAGTCCTGATCCACAACCCCGAAAACATTCACCAACTGGTCAAAGACCGAGGACTCCCCATTCACCCAAAATCCGAGATTCTTAGGTGTACTTACCTGGGGCCAAAAGTGACGGACAGGGTCTCACCCCAACCCTAATGTGAAGATTCTCAAAAATGGGTTGGTTGATGGATAGATGCCATTTAACTGCGAGGTAATTTTGCAACTGCTGAAAGGCCTTTATGACCATCCCATTAGGTTGTTTTCAATGATATGGGTATGTCCGGCCGGAGAAGCGTATAACAGGGCCCATAGAGAGCAGCTCACCCTCTTAGCCAACCCACTCAATTGTCAACCCATAAAAGGCAAGTAAGCGAGTGGGACGCTCCTTGCACTCCAATAGACCAACTTGCCTCACGTGCTTGCGACATAATATAGAAAAGAGAGGGCAGCTAGTCCTCCCTTTAGTTTAGTCGTTAATTTAATATAGGACCTGCGTGCCCTTTTCCCCTTCCAAATAAATAGATTAAATGCCCTCTGTAAATTGGTAAACCACGTCTTGGGGATGTATCGCCGAGCATACCCAAGGGATACAATAATCTGGGCAGAATGTTCATTTTATGACATTCAGCCTACCCAAAAGTGACAAAGAGCAGTCTCCACCTGTCCATATCCCAGAAATGGTTTTAACCAGACTACTTAGGTTATTTTTAATCATATAATTCAGTCCAGTGCTAATGTTTATCCCGAGATCGTAGCGACTTCACCTCCCAACATAAGCTGAACGATGATAAATCAGCCTTCCTGACATTGGTATTTAAGGGAGAATCTTCGTTTTCGATGCGATTTAACTTGTAGTATGATATTTTGGAAAAGGCATCTATTTCCTCCAAGATAGCTGGAACCGAGGTCTCTGGGTCTTCAACATGTAATAGTATATCATCAGCATATACGAGTACATATATCTGGCACCTGTATACCCTTAATCAAACAGTTTATAGCCAACCTATGTAATAATGGCTCTAAGTATAGGTTGAATAGTAGCGGGATAAGGACAACCTTGCCTCGTGCCTCGCTCCAGCCTTACGACCATGACATAAACCCATTACATTTTACTCTGGCAGAAGGGGAGGAATATAGGATTTGGACCCATCTCAGGAACACATCAGGTAAACCAAAGGCAGAAAGGGTAGCAAACAAATAATCCCAGCATGCCCTATCAAATGCCTTTTCGGCATCTAATGAAATAAGTATTGCTGGGATCTCGGCGTCCTTAACAGCAGTAATCAGGTGCAATAACTTCCTCATATGATCTTGGGGCGATCTCCCCCTCATAAAACCCACTTGTTCCCTACTAACCAACTTGTCCAAAACATTGGACAACCTATTAGCTAAGATTTTTGCTAGAATTTTGATGTCCGTATTTAGAAGGGAGATAGGCCGATAACTATCCATACTGAGAGGGTCCTTCCCCTGTTTTAAAATTAAAGAAATCGTCGCCTCCAGGAAACCAGGTTCTGATAATCCATTATCAAACCAGTACTGAAAGACCTCCTTTAGAATTGGGAATATCAGCGAACCACAAGCTTTGTAAAGTTGCTGAGGAACCCATCCGGCCAGGGGACTTGTCTAGAGGCATTTGTTGGATGGCCTGCTGGATATCTAATACCGTTATAGGAGCACTCAAAAGGCTGTATTGGCCTCCGTTATTTTTGCAACTCCACGGACCTGAGAAATAGCCTAATGTCCTCCATCCGATGGTTTGCACTCTGGGTCAACCATATATAACTCCTGAAAATACAAGCCAAAGGCATTCGCCATTTCCCTGGATCCGGTGCAAACCTGCTCCCTTAGTCCCATACACGTATTCCATTATAAAGTGGGAAGAATCTAATTGATGGATGTGCATAGCAGCTATTTCCTGTTCTCTCCCTATATCAAGATAATGAAGCCTAGTCCTCAAAGGCCAGCTCACTTTCTGAGACATTAAGCTCGTATATTGGCCTGCAACTGATGAAGCCTAGCCCAATCTGCCGTGTCGAGGTGGCACGTGGACAAGTTACTTCTTCCACCCCTAATCAAACCTAGCAGGGAATCCAACACGCCTGTTGCCTACGTTTCTTATTAGAGGCCAATTTAATCAGCTCTCCCTCAGGAGCACTTTAAAGCAGCCCAAATTAGATCCTATGATCCACTGAGCCTTGATTACTTTTCAGGAAGTCCTTGATGAAGTCCAGAATGTGCATCAGAAAGGATTCCTCCTTCAACATCTGGCAATTTAACCTCCATTGTGTGACCGCCTAGCCCCCATGGTTAACCTGTATTCCAGACTGACTGGTGCATGATCTGATATTACTCTAGAAGTTATCTCAGCTCGAGTTACCCCAGGTATTGCAAGCGAGCTAACTAAAATATAGTCTATTTGAGAGTATGTCTTGTGTATGGCGGAGAAAAGGTATATTGACGTGACATAGGATTAATTACCATGCCAAACATCAACCAGGGCGGCCTTACTGATGAGCCCTTCACGCCTTCTATGCATGCGCGAACCCGCCTCTCTTACATGATCTGTCCATATCATTCTGAAGCACAAGATTCCAATCCTCCTAAAGCCGTAAGCTTCTCGGGGTTAGATACTACCATATTGAATAATCTCATGAAAAGGCTGGGGAGTCACAATTGGGGCCGTATACTGAGCCCAATAATATCAGGTAAGACTCTAACAAACCATGGGTAATAATATATCGACCCTCCGGTCCCAAAATTCTTCCACCAATTTGAAAAGAATATTCCTAGCTATAAGAATAACAACCCCACCCTATTCGAGGATACCCCAGAACCAAAAACTTGTCCTACCCATGCCCTTCTAAAGTAATGGCTATCACTCCTCTTCAGGTGTGTCTCTTGCAGAAAAGCAATTTGTGCTCCTAATTGTGAAGGTGCCTTAATATGATTTGTCTCTTGACCCTATCCTTGGCTCCTTTAACATTCCAACTAATGAATTTGTATGAGTTACTCATAATGCCCGACCCTCAAGCTCAATAATTGGTGCAGAAAAAAAGTTACAATCAATCGTGCTACAGCACTATTTAGATATATACAGACCCCCTGGGTTAGAAAGACCATAATAAGTCCAGACGGTGTGTAACCTTGGAACCCCACCCTCCCACACTGGAGTCTATACGACTCATAGTAAACTACCACCCAAACACCCCCAAATACCCACACTAATATCCCCCATCTAACGCCCCCCTACCCCGCAAACACACACATGCCCCAGTTCCAAAAGAAACTGTCCTCCTAAATGTTCAGCCCACGTGATTCACTACTAAGCAGCCCAAACTACCCAACCCCACCCCAGGCCCTTCCCACCATGATCATTGCAAAACTACCCTCTAACATCAATCGAATTTTAACAATAGAACATAAACATGACTATATAAATGTAAATACCCGCTCCAATATACCCGAGCTAACTCTAATCGCAAAAACAACATAGGTCATTAACTATACTCGTCTCAGCCACATTGATAATTCCAATCCCAAATTAATAACCACTCAAATAAATCACCAGTTCCTGGAAGAGAAAAAAAAAAAAAGGTGGGGAAGTCCTGCAGGTTTGACCCTGCTGATAAGTCAAATGTATATTAGGTAACTCAGTGTTCAAACGGCACCATCTGAAAGCAACTCAGAGTCCATCAGGCCTCCCTACAGTCTCCACGGTGTCGATTAAACCACATTACAAGGCCACCATTATTTCCATTGTCAATGTCTGAACGTCGAAAGCGTGATCTCCTTCCGGGAAACAATAGCACTGATATATGCTGCATCATGCAAAATAAATCCATCTACCAAAGATGAGAAAGGACCGAAAAGCAGAGCGAATCCAAACAAATCCCTCGACGTCGATTCCAGTAACCCAAAAAGAGGGGGTTTACATACATCAGGAGCAGCAGGGGTCGATCAGGGCCATGACCATACGAATAGTGAATAACCAGGGTCAACTCCGTCCATTTCTAGAGTTTCCATCCTAAGTAACTCCGTGCTATCTTGTACAGACTAAGACGACCACCAATAGTCAGTAGCCACTGGCTAGTAATCGCCACCGAATTTCTGAGATAGCATTCCCCAGTAGATTCTCACAGATGTCGCAGCCCACGTGTCCAAAACTGCCCTCTGGACCCCCAAGACAGCCAACTATATTTACATTCACAACCCCTCAGCCAAGAAAACTTCCAACCCAGAATCATTTGTATAGGTCTGGGAAGATAGCCTTCAACTCCTGTGTGGCCTGCACTGGGGAGTCGAATGACAACCATTTGTCCTCATGCTTTACCATCAATAAGGCAGGGTACTTAACCCTGAATGGCTTGGAAGCCGCCACCAATTTAGAAATGACCGGTGCAATTTCGCTCACTAGCTCTCACCGAGTATGGCAGGTCCTCATGAATGCTAATCTTCTTACCTTCCCATGACAACTCCTTTGCCTCTGCTTTAGAGAAAACATGCTGCCTGTCCAGAAAGTTCAAAATTTCAAAATTATTGGCCTTGGTGGCTGACCCTGGGTCGGTGGTGTATTTCGGTGGAGCTCTCGATGATGTACTCCGCCCCCAGGAGGGAACCAGCTATTTTGCAGCAGAGTTTCTGCAAGAAAATGTTTATAACATTTCCTTCTTCCTTTTCTGGCAAACCAATAATAACCAGATTATTCCTTCTACTCGACCTTCCGTCCTCCTGGACAATGCCTCCACAGCGCCTTTAATATCATGTAGATCCTCGGAGATTGACTCGATGGCCGCCTGAGGGGTTGCATAATTTCCAAAACCTGGCTTCAGATAGGGCAGCCTCTGTGTGGGCATCTTCAAAGCGCTAGCTGCCTGCTGCTTGGCCCGCTTTGTGCCCTCTCTTCTGGGTGTCCGGGAGAGAGGCCTCGGGGTGCTTTTTCATAAAAGCATCCATTAAATCGCGGTCGCTAATGCAGAGGGGAGAATTGCCACATGCTGCACACAGTTGGGATGGGTTAAACAGCTGAAATGCCTCAAATTCCGAACGAAAACGGGAAAGTGAACGCGGAGCTCCGGGAGGCGAATGTCTCCGTCTAGGCTGCCATCACGTGACCCACTGCATGGATCGAGGTACTTGAAAGTTTCTATCATGTCCCCCCTCTCCCTCCTTTCCTCGAGGCTATACATATTAAGCTCCTTAAGTCTCTCTTCATATGTCTTCCAGTGCAGACCCTGCACCATTTTAGTTGCCCTCCTCTGGACAGCTTCCATCCTGTCTATGTCTTTGCAGAGATTAGGTCTCCAGAACTGCACGCAGTACTCCAGATGGGGTCTCACTGGCTGTCTGTACAGAGGGATAATAACTTCCTGTTTTCTACTGGTGATGCCTCTCCCTATGCATCCCAGTATCCCCCAGCCCTCCTTGCTGACCTCTCACATTGCTTGCCCACCTTTAGGTCATCTGAAATGACTATCCCCAGGTCCCTTTCCATTTTTGTTGTTGTTAGTATCTCACCCCAATTGTGTACTCTTCCCTGGGTTTTGTTTCCCAGTGCATTACCTGCACTTCTTAGCATTGAATCTAAGCTGCCATACATTTGACCATTTCTCTAACCTTGCAAGTCCCTTCTCATCCTTTCCACTCCACCTTGTGCATCAACTCTGTTGCAGATCTTTGTGTCATCTGCAAGAGACATACTTTTCCTTCAGTCCTCTGCAATGTAACTATAAAGACATTGAAGAGGACCTGTCCAATCACTGAACCCTGCGGTACCCTCACTACTAACCCCCCTTTTTCAGAGTGACTCCATTTACTGTTACCTCTGTGTCCTATACTCCAGCCAATTCTTTACCCAGGCTGTCATCTTGGGACCCACTCCCAGGCTGGCTAACTTGTATATTAATCTTTTGTGTGGGACTGTGTCAAATGCCTTGCTAAAGTATAAGTAGGCCATGTCCACAGCCCCTCCCTGATCAACTACTTTGGTCACCCAGTCAAAGAAATCTATCAGATTTGTCTGGCATGACATTCCCGCTGTGAATCCATGCTGCCTTGGGTCCTGTGCCCCTCTGGCCTCTAGATACTCAACAATTCTTTCCTTCAGAAGTGATTCCATCATTTTCCTACCACTGAGGTTAAACTAACAGGTCTGTAGTTTCCTGCTTCTGCCTTGCTCCCACTTTTGTGAAGGGGAATCACATCTGCCCTCCTCCAGTCCTCAGGTACCACCCCATCCTCCCATGATTTGTTAAAGAGGGTAGTCAGTGGTGTCACTAGTTCTACCCTTAGTTCTTTTAGAATTCTGGGATGAATCCCATCAGGCCCCATTGCTTTGTCCACCTTCAGTTTTAAGAGTTCTTTCAGAACCCTTTCTTCTGTAAGTGGGCTGGTATCAACTTCTGTATCCAGAGTGTTTCTACTGTTTGCTTAGGTACCTCCCCTCTTCCTTTGTAAATACTGAGCAAAAATATTTGTTGATATCTCTGCCTTTTCACAGTCACCCTCTGCCCACCTCCCTCCCTTTATTAAGCCTCACTATCCCTCCCTTGGTCTTTCTTACTCCTGATGTACCTATAAAGGTTTTTATCTCCCTTCTTAACTGAGTTGGCTATCTTTTCCTCGGTTTGGGCCTTTGCTGTTCTGACTGCCTTCCCAGCTTCCTTTTGCTTTAACTGATACAGTACTCTCTCCTGTTCCTTCTGTGATTCCTTGTACTTCCTGAATGCTTTCTTTTTCTCTTGAACCTTCACTGCCACTTCCTTTGAGAACCATAGTGGTTTCTTACCTCGTTTCGTTTTGTTTATTTGCTTTACACAAAGGCTCGTTACCTCTGTGATGGCAGTTTTTATTATTCCCCATTGTTCTTCCACCCCTCCTTCCTGCCCATTTGCTAGTGCATTCCTTAGGCACTCACCCATTTTGACAAAGTCAGCCCTCCTAAAATCCAGTACCTTTGTCTTTGTATGGCTTGACTCTATTGCTGTGTTTATTGTGAACCATGGTCGCTAGTTCCCAGATGGCTACCCACTTCTACATCTGTGATCCTCTCTTCATCTCCATTTGAGAGAACCAGGTCTAAGATTGCTCCCTCTCGAGTGGGCTCCAATACTAGTTGTCTAAGGCATGCCCCTGTAGGGCATCTAGAATAACCCCACTCTTCGAAGTGGCTGCTGCAACTGCACTCCAGTTAACATCTGGCATATTCAGATCACCCATCAGCAATATCTCCCCTTTTTATGCCATTCTAAGTATACTTTCTATCATTTCCTTGTCCATTTCCCCCCCCGGAGAAGGGGGTCTGTATACAACCCCTGTGCAGATTGTGGTGCCATTGCTGGTCTCCAAATTTACCCACAGTTTCTTCTCCTCCTGTTTACCCTTTTGTTCTGTTGCTTTGATTCCTTCCCTTATGTAAAGAGCTACTCCTCCTCCTCTTTTACCTTCCCTGTCCCTCCTGTAGATAGTGTATCCTGGTATGTTTACATCCCAGTCATGGTTTTTGTGTACCATATTTCTGTGACTGCCACGATATCCAGATGTTCCTCCTCCATCAAGGCCACTAATTCAGGAAGCTTGTTACTCAGACACGGACATTGGTACTCATTGCTCTCCATTTTTGATGGCTTTACCTTCTGTTGCAGCATCCCCACTGACCTTTCTACCTTGGTCTTTTTCTCATTTAGTATCCTGTTTTGTAGGAGAGGCTGGGATTTTCCTGCTGCTTATCAGTGCCTCCCCCTTGACTAGTTTAAAGCTTGCCAATTAAGCATTTAAACGATTGTTCAAAAGACTTGTTCCCTTCCTGGACAGATGCAGACCATCCTGCCAGTATAGGCTGGTGTCCCTCCAGGTGGAACCCCAGTCCCCAATGAAGCCAAACCCCTGTGCTCCACACCATTTTTTCAACCATTCATTAAACTGCATGGTGCAAAGTACCCTCGCCTCACTCATGCCATTGACAGGCAGCACCTCTGAGAAGGATACTGTGTGTGCTACTTGTCTTAGGCCCCTCCCCAATTCTACAAAGTCCTTCTGCACTGCTCTAATCTCATGATGAGCCAAGTCATTTGTCCCTAGGTGGACAATGACGTCCAGCTCAGACTCCTGTGCAGCTGTTCCCGTGATCCTGAGGATGCGCTTCCTGTCCCTCCAAGCCATGGCACCAGGCAGGCACCTTACTTCAGTTTTCCCTGCTCCCCCCAGTTCTATCCCTCTAATAATTGAGTACCCCAACAGGAGCTGCTTCCTTTCCTTGTGGTGTCCTCTGTCTCCTTCCTGTGGGCCTCCCTTGTGACAGCTGTCCTCAGCCTCCTTAGTCTCCTCTGCGGGTGCATCCATAGGGGAGCTATGCTCCCCCAGAATGGTGTATGAATTGTGGAGTGGAACAACTGACTGGGTGTGCCTCTGTTCCACCATCCTCACCCTTCCTGAGCCCACTGTGGTCCAATTGCTGTGTTTTCTTTGCAAGTGGTGGTGGCTCTGGTGCTCCCTGGATGGGGGAGGTTCCCTTCCTACCATCCAGTGTGGCCTGGGGGAAGGTTCCCTTACTACTGTCCAGCATGGCCTGAAGATGGGCAACTTCCTTCCTCAGGGCAGAGAGTTGTCTGCAAACAGGGCAGCATCTCAGCCTCCAGAAAGACTCCCAGAAGACTGCTGCCCCACAGCCATTACATTGTACTACTCCCCACATGTTTATCTACTTTTTTCTTTGTGTGTGTGTGTGTTTGTGTGTGTGTGTGTGTGTGATTGGTTTGTTATATAGAAATATATATATATATTATACAATGTGTTTGCTTATATTGTCAGTGCAGTGTGCTAGACAGGATATGACAGTGATATGCACCTTGCACTCTTGAGGAAATGATGTCAGAACCCCAGGTATAAAGGAACTGTTTCCAGGGGTGGGTGGGGTGAGGGGTGGGAGAGGTTGGGCCTAAACTGTGCCCTTGCTAAAACAATCAGCTAAAAGCTCTGACCCAGCGCTGCGATGAGTGCCTTCCTGTCAGCAAGATGCCCTACACAACAATTTGACAGAGAAAATACCCTGTTAATCAAAGAGAGAAAAATCCAGACATCCAAGTCAGACACAGGTAACCCTCCCCAGCCCCAAAACAGCCTGGTGGTTTGTGCTCTGAAAGCGGTCAGCCCCAAAATAAGTTAGCTGTGCTTTACACTCTTCCTGCACTGAAAATCTTAAGAATTAAGCCAATCAATTGGCTAGTGACACCTGTGATGTAAGCAGGCCTTTCAATGTAGGCAGGATGCTATGTCTGATTCCAATACACAACATCTTTCAGTGAAACCAGGGATAAAAACTTAACTACTCAGCCAGCAGGACACTTTAAAAATGTTGCAAAAATATCCTTCCAAATCCTAGGTCTCAACCCCAACAATCAAGCAAATTCAGTTGTATCTCACTCCCTCTGGTTACAAATTACTACACTTTTAATGGAATCCTGCAATTCTCTACTTAATGCCAATAAGGAAAAAAAATTAAACTTTTGTGAGAAAGCGTGACTCCCTAGGTTTACAATATTATGCCTTACCAAGTTTCCAGCTCTAAATGAAGTTATAGTTTGTTCTTTGCAGTGCAGCAAGGTTCTCCTTCAGACAAATCAAAAGGCCACCCCATTTGCTGGCTGCTGTGCTGCTGGCCTGGGGTACCAATACAAACCTCCCAAACTCCTAGGTAACCCTTCATTACTGGGATCCCATGGTCCTCAGCCCAGTCCTTGCCAGGGCTGCTATTCCCTATGTGCAACTCCCCCAACTGGCCTCCATGGAGCAGCCTGCAGTGGCCTCTTCAGCCATGGTCCCCCACTTTTTTATTCTGCTCTCCTCTACTGGGATGGATGGAACACAGTACCTCAGTCTCCAAGGCTAGCACCAAACCAAATGGGTCACCAGTCACAGGCACCACCACTTTCACGCATCCTATGCAGACACTCTAAAATGGTGGCAGCCACATACAGCTGAAAAATGGTGGCAGAGCCTCATGGTGAGAGCTCTCTGTTATGTTCCTGTCCTGTTTCCCCACCACTTTGTTTATAAAAAGTAACAGGGATAAATATGTAGATCACCTTTAGAAGGGTTACCCCTAGCAATGCCTCCATAATACTTTTGCCCCAAATTTCCAAATTCCTCATTGATGGAATTCTCGCTATTTCTGAAATTCTACCTACCAGCATGGAGCCTTATCCACAGCAGGACTGTGCCCTTACCAGCAGCAGGACAGGGCATCCAAATCTCTCCTGCAGTCTGCATGAGAGCCCCTGGCACCTGATCACTCTCAATGAACCCTTCTATTCTCACTCCCCGGCTCTCCAGGCCCTCAGACCACACAGGATTTGGACCCTGATTGTGGTAGTGCACCAGCCATGCTATCCCCATGCATCCACCTGTCAGGCATGCTCAAGGACCATTTTCTTTCTTATGCCCCCACACTGACAACAGATGGCACTTCTCCACCATGGCCTCAGGATGCCTTTACTGAGCCTGGCTGCCACTCTGCCACCTATGAACCTAAGTCAACCTGCCTTCGCACCTCCAGGACCTGAGCCAGAACTCAAGATGGCAGATCACTGACAACTTGCAATGGTAAACCAACTCGCATCCGTTAACTATCATCAATCGCTGGGATTCTAAAATCAAAATGAAGAACTGGGCTCAACAGTAACTCCTTAGTCACATATGAATCCTCTAACAATGTGGATTTCTTTTGAACTTTACAGGGAAGGGGAAACCTACAGCTAGCAGGGGACCCAGTCCTGGATTGTCACTGATAACCTCTACCCCTGATTACCCTGCTCACCACATACCCCTGTGGTGAACTCCTGCCCTTACACTCTGCTTAACTACCTTATCTCTATTTCTTATACTTTACCTGTCCTTGATCTCAGAAACCTGGCAGTCGATGTGCTGTTACTCTTGAGATGTGATCCATTCTCAAGAATGTCAGCAGACAAGGGCAGGCCATTGGCTGCAGCCCCAAGTTTCCCCAAGTGGCCACTCCTTGCTTTCCCCACTGCCAATCACTGAGCACCCACCATCTTGACAGACTCCTAAACTCTGCCCTTCCCCTGCTCTATCCCACCTCCCTTAGCTCCATTTCTCTCTTTCTCTATACCCCCACCACCTATTTCCAGGCCAGGATACCCCTGATAATCTTGGTTGCCCTGGACTGGCAACCCCCTTTATCAAAATGATGAAACCAGGATTGCATATCATGTTTGGTGTCCTCTCATCATTCTAAAGGTCATCATAACAAACAGAGTATGGAATCTCAGGATTTTAGTAAAGTTAAAATACTTCACTGGACTTCTGTATGGGATAATAGTAAGGCATTTTACTTACATCTGCCATATGGACAAAACAGAGTGCAAACTAAATCTAAGGTTAAATCTAATAGTAAATGGTCCAAAAATTCAATTGGTATAAGGCATACCACTTAGATGGGAGAAATAGCTGAAACGAAAAAAATAATCAATCTGGGTGACCAACTTCCCTCTAAGGTAAGTAGTACCTCCAGTGTTATGTACTCACCTGTATCCATTCAGTAAACCAGCAACATGATCTATTTTCTATAAAGCAAGAGAATCACAGTAACTTTTTTTCCAACAGCTTTTCTGTCAAGTACAGTATGTCAATGCCAGTGGCTCAGTAGGTAGCACACTCGCCTCTGAGGCTGGGAGATCAGAGGGCTGTGGGTTCAGTTCCCACATCTAGCACTTGGGTTAATATCCCAGTACTGACACTGTAGTGAAGCATGAGAGGGGTGCTGTACTTCTGAGGTGCCATCTTTTGGATGAGACGTTAAACCAAGGTCCCATCTGCCTGGATTGGTGGTAGTTCAGGTGGATGTTAAAGATCCCATGGCACTTCTCGAAAAGGGGGGAATTTTTATTGAGGACTTACAAACAAATAAAACATGCCATACATAACAGTGTTTATACATATTTACATGTATCAGAACTTTATGTAGCTAGTTGATTCATATTTTAAGGAGGCTTAGCCCAGTGTTCACAATTTATCCATAACATTTTCATCCTCTCTTCTGTGCATATTTTCAGATCTGAGGCATACAGTTTTGTATTGAGATACCAATATTTCTATAGATTTCTACATACAATGTCACTTTTGTTGTGTTATCCAAAGACATCTAGCTTGCCACATGTAATACCTCACTATAGCTAAGACTACATATGTAGTTTCAGGAAAATATTTCTTCATACCTCCTTCTAATACCCCATATACCAGTGCACTATGTTAAAGTGCTCAACAATGGCTTTTTCACTCTTTAGCTCTATAGGCCCAGAATCTTTTCAGGGTTTTAAATAATTGATTAGCAGTTTTTTCTTGGGACTATACTAACTGTACAGAAAGTATTTATGCAGATTTTCTAGAAGTGTTGTGTTTGTTAAACACAGTGAGGCAAGAGCTATGCATTTTCACAAAGATTCAGCACTTTTATGAGCAAAACGCTAATCAATTTTTAGAGTTAAATAAATCCCTGCTTTTGCATAATCACACTCTTTAAAAAGATGTTCTTGCATCTCTAATTCTTGAATACATGGTTGTCATAGACAATACCTTTCTTGCACCTGTTTGTGCTTGTTATTATTCCTTACCCTAGGATCCCATGTAAACTAAGTCATACTGTATCCCATGCAAAGGCAGGTATATGCTTTGAAACTAACATTTCTAGGTTGTAGTGTAACCACCCCTCAGGACATGACCCCAAGACAATCTCTTCTGTATCTTCTTTACTAAGTGTATAAGCATATAGTTCTTTTGAGGCTTAAGTAGTACTTGATCTTTGGTAATTCTCCATTTAATAAGATTCTTTACTTGCTCTAACCCATATTTTGGGACTTCTGTAATTTTACGTAAAGTGCTTACCTTCTTTTCTCTCCAGGCTAGAGCATGCTTCTAACCATTTCAAAACTTGCCCTTTCCATATTTTCAATCCTGGATGCACTGCACCCCCAAAAGTATATGCTATAAAAATATTACAAAAGAACTCCACTGGGTTTGTCATGTTAAGTCCCCCTTCCACCAATTTTCTGTAGGTTACCGTTCTTTTTACCAGGTGTAGTCTGCTCCCCCAAAGTCCCTGAAAGAACACACTGTTTAATGAGACAAACAGGGAAGGAGGGGGAGGAAACATGTAACTAACATACAAAAAAGTGGGAATTAACAAAGCTTTAATAAGCATAATCCTCTTTTTCTTTCCAATTTGATGGCCTTTCCAGGTATTGACTATGTTCTGCCCTTTTTTTATTCCTTCCTCCCAATTCTGTTTAGCCATATCTGTATCACCATAAGTTATTCCTAGTATTGTGATTGTGCCCTTTTGCACTGGAATACCTGAGTAGGTGTTGTTTACTGGCATCTGTGTTCCCCCAGTACTACCCCCCTTACTTTTCGTAAAATTAATTTTTGAACCTGACCATTTTGAAAATTGTTGATACATCTCTATCAATGCTTCTTCAGTCACTGTGTGATCTATACATAAAACTAGGTCATCTGCATAAGCAAGACTTATTATAGTGGGCTCATTAGAACCTAATCCTATTCCTCTTATTCTTTGATTTGACTCAATTTTCCTTAAAATACATCAATACAATACACATATAACAATGGGCTGAATGGGCACCATTGCCAAACTCCTGTTTTACTTTTAATGTTTTCCCATATCTATCCATTAACATTTGGTGTTAATGTAGCTTCTTCATGTAAGACTGAAACCCATCTAAAATATTTATGAGGTATGCCATAAGCTTTAAGTACTTTTAACATATATTGGTGTGAGATTTTGTCAAATGCTTTCTCCTGGTCTATTCTTAATACACAATATATCCTTGTAGCTCTTTTCTCTCTACTTTGTTAAAAATTTCTCTTAACAGTATCAAATTATCTGTTTGTTGTCTTCCTGGAATTGCACATGTTTGATTCGGGCAAATTAGTTGTCCTGAAATGGCAGCTAATCTATTTAGTAAAATTTTGCTTAGTATTTTAAAATCTGTATTTAACAGACTTACAGTAAGGGTCTCCAGTTTTTCAAATCTTCTTTTTCTCCTTTCTTGAATATCAGTATCAAAGTTGCCTGATACATTGATTTTGCCAATTTCCTTTTTTGTAACATATGGTTGTACACTATTTCTAAAACTGGCACCAACTCTTCACAAAAAGTTTTGTAAAATTCAGCTCCTGTCCCATCTGGCCCAGGGGTTGACCCATTTTTTAGTCCTTTAATTGCAATTTTTTTTCTTTTGCTGATATTGGCTTGGTTAGAAATGTGCTATCACACCCCTCTAATTTTGGCAAGTCTTGCAACATTTCTTCACATTCTTCTATCTGGGCTTCCATCCCAAAAGCTTCCTTACAATGCTTATTTACTAACTTTAGTATTTCTTCTGGAGTGGAAACAATTTGTCCTGTTTCTGCTTTTAAACTCTTTATTATCCTATGTTCTATTATCTTGCTACATTCTTTGAACGGGTCTAATGTTCCCTTTTTGATATTAGTACCAAATCTAGATTCTTGTGTTAATGTCTTTGTTCTATCATACTGTAATAGAAACATTTGTATTTTTATATCTCCAATTTGTGTGTCTAAATTCGATTTTATTTGTTCTGCTTGTGATATGAGTTTCTGTAGGTTAGCTCTTAATTGTAAGTATATCAGGTATTTATCATTCATGTTCTCTCTTTTAATTCGGAAACAGTTGTTTCCACGTTATTTTAGTGTATTCCCACCAGAGGGCAGCACTTTCATACAAAATAGCTACTGATATTTCAGCTTGCCATTCTTGTCTCCAAACTTTTTGTATTTGTTCATCTGATAATATGGAATTATTCAATCTCCATGCATTCTTTTTGCTTCTTGGTGTCCCAGCCCAAGCAACTCTTACTGTTATGGATTTATGATCAGAATATTCTCTGGCTTGCAGGTTTACGCTAAGATGTCTAAGATTGAAGAAGAAAATACAAAATCAATTCTTGTGGACAATTATCCTTTAAAAAAGGTATTGACTCCCACAGAAAATGTGGTTCTATAAGAATCTACAAGTTTGTCTCCTAACACTGTTTTATTTAAGGCTGTTGTATCATAGAACGATTTGTCTATTTTTAGTCCCCTATCCGCTTTCCCCATTCCACAATTAAAGTCACCTGCCCAAAGTATCAGTCTAGCTGTACAAAGAAATGGCTGGAGTTTATCAAAAGAGCCACCCTAAATGCTTTGGTCTGGGAGCATAGATTGACTACCCAGTCTCTCCACGTGGAAGGAGATATCTAGCATTAGGGCTCTCCAGGTTCAATGTCTACTAGCTTATTTACATTAATGTTAGGATCATTCAACAATATTCCTACCCCATCACATCTTTCTTGTCCTATAGACCAAAATGTAGATCCATTAATCTAGCTCCTGGTGACCATTTGTATTTCTGCATTTGTTTTTAACCCGTGTCTTGTATGCAGGTAAGATTCTATTTTCTTGTGCTAAAATATTTAACACTATAATCATTTTACTATTCCTTTAATACTATTTACATTGGTTGTCAATAATGTAGAAGAATCCATTTTCTTTCTTATTTATGGGAAAGGTTTAATCAGGAAGTTTTCTATACCTTCTTCTCCTGGTTCTCTGTGATATAGTAGTCTCCCCTCCTCTTCCTCATAGTCTGACATTACTTCTGTAGTAACTGATGTTATAGGGAGGTGTCTGACTCCCCCCATGTCCTCATCTGATTTCTCCAAGCTCAAAGCAGAGAACTTGTTTCTTTTCCTCCAAGAAGTTTTCACTGGATTTTTCCCCTTTTTCACTTCTGTGTTCTTGTCTATTAAAGCCTTCCCTGACCTATTTCTTTTCTTTGCAGTTACCTTCTTAAAATGTTCTCCTTGCCTGGGTGGGGGTTGGGATGGAGGGGGGCATTCCTTCTGTATCTACCTTTTCTGCAGAAGCAGTTTGCTCAGCATTAGGTTGACTTTCTGTCTGCTTCTGTGGGTTTGGAGCTGGATCTTTTGTCATTTTCTCAGGTTGAGCCTCCCCTGTTACTATATTAGAAGGCCCTGGAATTGGATCTGGAGGCCAATTACTGGCTTCTTTTGCTGTTCTCAGGGCTTGCATTTGTTGTGCTCTATTTATTAAACCTTCTTGTGGAGGGCAGTCTTCACGGTTATGTGAAGCCCATGGACATTTTCCATATCCATGACCAGTGTTCTCACATAGGTTGCACTTGAAAAGGTTAACACATGCCGCAGAAGCACACCCATAATCTAAGCAATGAATGCACCTAGCCATATCACATGCTGAGCTTATGTGTGTATGTGAACTGTACTTAAAACAAGATTTGGGTTGCTCCATATAAAACAAAACACCCCTGTCTCTACCCAGGTAAAACGTGCTAGGTAAATGTACTGAACCTGTATTGTTCAAATATAGTTTTATCTTTATTTTGCAGCCCCCAATCCAGATCTGCTCGCTATCTAAAATGGGAGCTGGTTTGTCCAATACTTCACTTCGCTGCCTCAACCAAAAGAGGATATCCTCCATATGAATGCCCTCATTTCGAAACATAACTGTGACATATTTGATACCAGGTTTCATAACAGGGACAGCCATGTAGGGAATCCACAGTGGGTTGTTTTTTAAATTATGATGTTGTGCCAAAAACCTGTCTAGACTTGAAACTTTCTTAAAACTGGCATCATAATTGCCATTACCAAGGTGTATCAATGCAAATATCTCAGATGAGAAAAATCCCATTGTGCCCTTTAAAAGCTGTTTTGCCACATACAATCTGTCAGGGGGGTTTCCATTCCCCCTTTATAAATTAACTTAACTGCATTTCTCCTTGGGGCTGGTTCCCTTTGTTTTGAAACAAGTCCGATAATTTAAACATCAGGTCCAACCAGTCTTTTTTTATTGGGTCTGCAATATATGTTCTGCTGGACCCATACTTTGTATTAGTTCTTTTTGAAAGTCTAAAGATTGTGCTGCAGCAGCTGTATCATTGGGGCCCTTAATTATTTCAGTACTTTGTTCCACCCTTAGCTCCTTGTTTCTTTCATCAGGGGTTTTAGGGACATCCTGCGCTATATTTTCTGTAGCCTTGCAATAACCTTGAAAAATCTTGTCCTCCGAGTCTGGGGACCAATGTCCATTTTAATCCTGCAACCATCCCACTCCTTCCAAAGTGCGAGCTGAGGACCAGTTATTTTGTAAGCGCTCTAAATCTTTGTTCATGTCACTCATAGCTGGCTTTTGCGCGTCTTTATGTCCCATTTCTGGTTTTTGTGCTGTGCTACTTGGGACGACTGTCATGAACATTGCTGCCCCATTTTGCACCCCTGTGCACTTTGCTAGCCCCAATCAGCGTCTTGCTGGTCTGGGGGTTTTGCCATAACATCTAGCTTTGCCGGCTCTAGGCACTCAGCAGGCTGCTGAATTTCACTGCCAGCCAGGAAATTGTTTTTCTTGTCTTTGTCTATTTTGATGTCCTTGGCCTCTGCTTTAGTTGCCACATCATCACATAGCTGTTTGTCCGGTGAGTCATCTAGCTTTTCTGTCACAAAGTCTTGTTGCATATTTGACAGTTCTTTTTGTAATGCCAGCCTTTGTATTCTACATTTCTCTTCTGTCTGCATTAACATTTTTAGCTTATCTTTCTTCTGCTGCATATCTGTACCAGGTATTAAAGGAGGTATTACCTTGTCAGTGCTAGTAGCTTCTTCTACTATTTGTGACCAATCCATTTCAGTATCAAGGAAACTTACTGGAACATTATCCTCTTTGTCTTCTTCATATACCAGTTGCAAATCTACTTTATCCTCAGGAGATATTAAGTCCATAACGGTTCATTTTCCTCCATCTCTCCTGCATGCAGACCTTCTCCTCCTGGATCCACCTGGGCAGCCATCTTGTCGGCCGAGAGGTTCCCTCTCACAAGTCCACACCACTACCACATCAGCACTTCCTCTGCTTCTGCTGTCCGGCTCCAAACTGAGCCCCTCCACTCTGCAGGAAGTCAAGCCCCCTGCTGGCAGAGTAGGGGAATTTTTATTAGAAAAGGAGGACTGCATTACAATACATACAAACAATACAAATAGAGTACAGAATCTTAAATAATACATACATAACAAAACCAAGTCATGTGCCAGGAACAAAAACAGTATGTAAATCAGTCACACCAATGTCTACAGTTTAACCATAAATGTGCAACTCTAGATAGAGGATATTTATACAAATCATCACTCAACAATAGTTGTGTAGCCTTTTTCAAATTCAGAAATACTGCAGTCTGATGAATCCATTTTTGCTGTAGGACCCACAGGCATCTAGCCTGCCATAAATGATATCTAATCAGAACAAATAGAACATAGATGTTATCCTTATGATATTTTCCAAGCAGTCCTGGATTGTTACCATACATAATCTCAGTGTACTGCAACTTCAAAAACAATTGCTCTCCCCATTCTTTAGCTAAAATATCCCGAAACAACTGAGCAAATCTGCAATCTAGAAACAAATGACTCTGAGTTTCTAATATCTGAGTACAAGTATCCCTCGAACAATATCTATCTGAAAGCTGCTTATGTTTATTATTGCCCTTTACCCCTAGTCTCCCATAATTCCCCAACCACACACAGTGCCATGCATACAATGGAATCTTAGGATTAAGTAATTGTTTCAGGACATACTGCTTCCATTGTGCTGGACATAAGGGAAATTCCACAACATCTGTAGTCTCATAATTCAAAATGTGTTGATACAACTTTTTCTGTCCCAATAAGTATAACATCTGGAGTTAATTTCTTTGTAGAGCCCATTTAATTCCCTCAAACCATACTTCTTCATGGGCCGTGTCTTACCCAACAATCTGGGCCTCATCTGTTGCCATGGCTCAGCATTAGGTGCCACCCAATAATCCAACCATTCTTTCCAAACTATAGCTCCAGGTCGGAGACACTTCCCAAAATTATAGTCCAAAAAATACCATAAAGAAGGCAATGGGGTCAGTCATACCTAACCCCTTCAGCTTTGATCGATAAGTGAAGCTACGTTTCACAGGATTAAGCATGGAACCCCAGAGACCTTGGAAAATAAACTATAGTTCCTAGTTAGTACCTCTTAGAGGAGGGTAAACATAAGCAATGTACAAAAAATGGGAACCAGTAAAGTTTTAATCAACCAAACACATTTCAATTTACCAATGACTTTGTCTCCATCCCAAAACACCCTGTCTGCTCGGACAATAACTGCCTCCTAGTTTAAAACAGCAACATTAGGTGAACCATACACAACACCTAATATTTTCAGAGGCTCTGTAGTAATGTGAATTCCTGCAATAGTACATGAGGTAGGTAAGGGAGTCTGACCCAAAGGTACCCCTCTACTTTTAACAAAATTAATTTGGGAACCTGAAATTTCAGAAAAAAAAAACTGAAATATAGATTGCAAAGCATAGTCATCTGTTTGGGGGGCTAGTGTTAACACCACATCATCTGCATAGGTCAACATTTTTATGGGCTGAGAACAATGAGGCAACCCTAGCCCTATTATCCCCGATTATGCAGACATAACCTAATAAAAATATCCATACAGAAAACATACAGTAAGGGGCTCAAGGGACAACCCTGCCGAACACCCCGTTGTACAATAATTTTATCCCCATACCAACCATTTACATTAGGAATCGCAACTACATCCCTGTACAATAATTTGATCCAACCTATAAACATTTCTGGAATACCAAAAGCTTTTAATACCAGGAACAAAAAATCATGGGAGAGCGATCAAAGGCTTTTTCCTGATCAATACTAATTATCCAACCAGACAACCCCGTTTGTCTTGATAGAACAGTTCCCAAAGCAAAATCAAGTTATCCTTTTGTTGTTTACCCTGAACAGCACAGGTCTGTACATCACTAATTATATATTGTGCTACTTTGTTACAGCCCCAATAACAGTTTAGCTAAAAGTTTAACATCTGTATTGAGCAGACTTAAAGGTCTCCAATTATTTATATCCACAGAAGGGCCCTTCTTATGTATCAGCACTAGTATAATGTCTTTCATAGAGGAAGCCAATCTATCATCATGTAACATATAGTTTTACAAAATCACCAAGCTGGGGCTTGGTGATCTTTAAACGTTTTATAAAGGCCTGCCCTATGCCATCAGAACCCGGGGCAGAGCCTGCACTTAAACTATCAATTGCCTGCTCCACTTCCCTGATAGTAACCTCACCAGTAAGCATGGCAAGATCCTCTAAGCCTACCTGCGGAAGATGCAAACCAAAAAGCCATCATCAGTGGTGGCGTGAACTTTCTCACTGAACATCCTCTGAGCCTGAGCTTGTACAATACCTAAAATGCCTAATGGAGAGGAAACAGGTACACCTGTTGAGGAAAGCAATTCTGTACTAATTCTATCTTTTACCCGTTCCTTACAATCCCTGTAAGGGTCAATACTATGTTTCTCAGCATGCATCCCAAATTTAGCCTCCTGCCCCAAAGACTGTTCTCTGTCATATTGAAACTTTTGTAACTGTGTCTTAATAATCCAGATTTGTGATTCAAAATCCTGAGAGGAAGTTTCTGATAATGAAATCAATCTGTGCAACTGCTGTCTCAACTGTAAATAGTCAAAATATTTGTCCTTATGCACCTGATGCGATCTATGTTTGAATAGTTCCTGCCATGATTTTTTAGTATCTTCCCACCACTCTGTAAGATCCTCATAGCAGTCAGCTGCTGATAATCTGGCTTTCCAGTTTCATTGCCAAAACTTCTGAGTTTTACCATCCGATAAAACAGACTCATTCAACCTCCATTTAGGCTTTCTACACCTTAGGGTGTCCTGCCAGGAGATCCGTGTATAAAGAGCGACATGATCTGAGTATTCCACAGGTATAGTCTTACTAGACAATACTTTACAAATTTTGGACACAAAAATAAAATCTATTCGAGTCTTTAATTTACCTTTAAAAAGGTAAAACCCCTGAGCATGCAAACTGTGATAGGAATCTTGCAATGCAGCAGTAGAAATGACATTTAACAATGCTACAAAGTCACAAAAGAGCTTGTCCATCTGTAACCCTCTGTCTTTTGGTGCAAACTAGAATTAAAATGTCCTGCCCATAGGACAAGTCTGGAAGTATGCAAAATGGATGAATGTCTTTAAATAAAGCAGCCCTAAGAGCCTTGGTCTGAGGGGCATAAGTCGCAATTAACCGAAACCTATCTGCAAAATAAGAAATATCCAACAACAAAGCCCGCCCCGGACTAATGTCTACTAATCTAGTGACTATGAGATCATTATTAGCCAATAGAATCCCCACACCATCACATAAATCCTGTCCTATTGACCAAAAAGAGGACCCTAAATGCCACGCATGCGAGGCCTGGGAAAGTTCACCCCCACTTTTTAATCTGGTATCCAAAACACAGGTAATGTCAGAAGCATGCTCTTGAAGAGAATACAAGGTACCCACCAATTTTCTATCCCCTTTAATGCTATTTACATAAACAGAAGTAATGGAGAGTTGTTCAGAAAGGTTAGCAGAATATCTCATGATGCAAGGTAATTATGAGGCCTGTTTCTTTTGTTTGTACCTTGTCCAAGTGGCTATGGAGTGCACACCCCACCCTCTTCAGCATCAATGCAAGAAACAACAGAAAAGGAGTCAGTCTCTTCCCCTTCTGAATCCCCATCCACTGAATGCAAAGCTGCAAACTTATTACCACTTTTCCAGGACCCAGGAGATGTAACTCTGTCCATCCTCCAACCTTTCTAGACGCCACCTTACCCATCCTAGACCTCTTAGTCTGAGCAACAAGTTTAAACCCATCACCATCTGGGGGGAGGGGGGCATCACTATAGGAGAACCACCAGTGCTGTCAGTCACCATTGGAACAACAGGTTCTGAAATAGAGTCTCCCTTGAAAGCTGGTATAGAATCCTGTCTCATCTCAGGCTCAAGGGCCACAGACACAGAGGGCAGAATCTCTTGGGGAACCAAGACAGGGTCCTGTCCTTGTGCTCTCACCTCATTCCTGGCACTTAAGTCAGCAATTTTCTTAGCATGAATTTGCTGGGCTATGTTTATAAGCCCTTCATGAGAGGGACAATCCTGCCTGTTATGCGAGGCACAGGGACACCTGCCATAAGAATGACCAGTCTGCTCACAAAGATTACAGCGAAACAAATTTAAATATTTCCCTGAAACATGACCAAATTCTTAGCAGTGATTACATTTTACTGTATTACAGGCTGAACTCAGGTGTGTTCTATCCCCACATTTAAAACAGGAATGAGGTTGACCTGCATAAAAATTAACACCTCTACCCCAACCCAAATAAAAAGTACTAGGCAGGTGAACAGGGCCAGTATTTGTCATAATCAATTTAACTTGAACCCTCCACCCACCATCCCAAATCTGCTCACTATCAAGAGTAGGACTAGGCCTATTTAATATCTCACAACGTTGCCTTAACCAATAAAGAATATCCTCAATATGCACTCCCTCATTTTTAAACATAATTGTAATGGTTTTAATGGCTGGACTGGATAAAGGTACGGCATGAAAAGGTACCCATAAAGGAGTATTTTTTAACTTATCATAATGGGCCCAAAATCTACCAAACCTGACACATTTTTAAAACTAATATCAAAATTATGATTACCAAAATGCAGGAGTGCAAAAATTTCAGAGGAAAAAAACTTTAAAGAGCCCTTCAATAACTGCCTAGCAATAGTAACTCTGTCTGGAGGCTACACCATACCTCCTTTATACAACAACCTCACTGCATTGCATCGTGGAGCCGGCTCACCTTTGTTCTGAAATAAAATCTGACATTTTCAACACTGGACCATCCCCTCTGCCCTCAGCATTTAACATTTGGTCAGTAAGACCTAACCTAAGTGGGCCCACAGATATGTTCTGCACTTCAATGTCAGCTACATCAGTAACAGTCACTTGTGCATCAGTAGTATTACAGTTCTTACCCTGGGGATTGTTGGAGCTCATATTGACAAGTTTGTTGGTGGCCACAGGAAGATGTGCTGAAACACTGGATGTGGGGCAGGTAGGAGCCACGGTATCAGAAACCCAAGTCCCATCTGTTTTTTGTTCCCAACCTGCATTCTGTAATGCCTGACTAGGAGACCACCCAGAGCCATCCACCATATCCTGATCTGTAACTGAGTCAAGAACAGTAGAGTTAGCCTGTGGATCATCAAATGTTGTGTTGGAAGCATGCCCGACTTACTCCAACCCTGCCGTGATTTGTTCCGAGGAAAGTACACTCCTGCCCCTGTTGTTGCACACTAGAAGTCCCAGCAAGAACTCACAAGTTGAGCAGATCTAGACTATGGCTGACACTGAGCCGCTTAGGCTGCAGCTTCACAGCAAACTACATGTGTCTCAGGCTCCGGCACAACATTAACACTGCTAGAACTGCCAGCCTGAACAGGAGTATCAGGGCATACAAGCACATCCTGAGTTGTCAGTGCACAAACTGCTGATTCAGAAGACACAGCAGTACTTGCAAGTAGTTCCGTAGGGTCAGGTCTATCAGGTAGAGCCGACTTCTGTACAAGTCCTGCGGCCTGCCATGAAGAGGCACACACCACAGCAGCAGGCTGCTGACTCACAACACCAGAAGAAACCATCCAAACTGATTCAGAGTCGCAATGCATGAAGCATCCAATTTTTCAATTCAAGTAACAGTGCCTTATTCTTTTGAAGCATAAGGCTTTGCTTATCAGGAGTCAGAGGTTCTGACTCCTTACCTGTAGTGTCATACAAATCATGATCCAAACCAAGCTCCTCCAGTAGGTGAGAAGAATCAAAGTCCAACAAATGAGCCGCAGTCAAAGCAGCATCCACATCCTCTTGCAAATTAGTGCATGGGGAGGAGGCCTGCTCCCCAGCGCTTGCTACATCCATCTCCTCCAAAAGTTCAGCTGGACTGGCCATCCTGCGAACAGTCGGCCAAGGAGTCCCCCTGCTGGAGAGTAGGGGAATTTCCCTGGTGTCCTGGCTAAATTTCTCTCACTCACTAAAAATACCACCAACAGCTTAATCTGGTTCAATTTCAGTTGCTTACCATCTGTATCCCCAGTCACCCCTGAAAAGGGACTTCTAGGCCCAGTGGGCTTACTGGGTCAACAAAACAAATAATGTCACAATTGAAATACCCGCTCAAAAAAAAGATATGGTTTTAGCTATATGTTTAAAAGGAGGAACAGTAAACCACCTCAGAAAGAGACATTTTCCTACTTTTGTTTGTGGTGTATCAACACTGATATAGCATAGCTTGTGATCTGCTCATTGGATATCCAAACAAAGCACTCCCAAGGACTATATCCACCATTTTTCTAATTTAACAGTAGAATTAAACAGAATCCCCACCCCATCTGTCTTGTCTTCCTCAAATGACCAGAATGAGGAATCCATCCCCATCCCAGTTTACACTGCAATAGCTTTGAAGTAGATGCTTACATGTTTCTTGTAAGAAACTAATGTTAAAGGACAACTAAACCATCTTTTTACTTAGTTTTTAAAAGACTCCAACATGCTTGTGAAGGTGAGGCTGTTGTTTACATTTATACTGAAAATGCATTTATTAAAGTAGGATAAATGTAGTTTCATAGCATTCGAAAATTGTTAACTAATGATTCAAAATCCTGTTCTAAGAATCCTAAAATGGCCGCTTTGATAATGTCAATGAAGGAGAGATGCCCAGTTGTGCAGATGAATTCTAGCTCTACTAAACATATTCAAATGCTAATAACTTTAAAATATAAAATTATAGCATGGTACTGAAAGCATGAAAGTTGTTCTGCACAAAAAGATCTACAAAACGAGTGGCATTTCATTTATAGATACCTTTTTTTTAATTAGCGAAAAAAGAGCTGCAAAACATTCAATTTTTTGTTTTTCACTTTTTCAACAAGCAAACGCAAATAACATTAAAACAAAAAATGATAGCATGGTACTGTGAGCATGGCATTTGTTCAGCATAAAAATATATATACAAAATGAATGGTGTTTCATGTAAATATACCTTTTAGTTTTTTGTAATTAGCAAAAAAAAATCAGAAAATGTAAACTATTTTTTCACTTTTTGTAACAAACAAATGCAAATAGCTTTGAGCACAAAGGTTGTTCAGCAAAAAAATATCTGCTAAACTAGTGGTGTTTCATTTATAAATACCTTTCAGATTTTTTAATAATCAGCAAAAAAAATGGTATGAAATTATTATATAATAACTGGTGACCTTCGATATCAACCCGTTTTAGTACTGTAAAAGTCGTATCAACCCATGAGTTGATATGAAAAAAGTAATATCAACAGCGGGTTGATACTTAGCTCTACAACCTCACGCACGAGAAGCCTGCACTTTTCGCATTCAGAGTAAATACATTTAAAATGAAAAGCGCTTGTAATTCCTTACTAGTATACCACCCCCATGCTAGCACGTTATGTGATGTCATTCCTGAATAGTATGAGGCGTGCTTACACTAGAAAGGAAATGAGGCGTTCCCCTCGCTTTTCTTCCTTACTGTTAATTGTTCTTGAATTTGTTTAGGATCACCAGTTATTATAAAAATAAACATTATGTATGGGTAGAAATTGATTTTACACACCCTCATTTGTGTGATAATATTAAAACCTCGGCTTGCTCTCGGGGTTTATATATTATCACACAACTTGGGTGTGTAAAAACCCATCAACTCCATACATATGCATTATTCTAGCTTTTTTCACTTTTGGGAGGTATGGCATAAAGGGATATATTACCCTACTGGAAATATTATTAATATATTTTGTTCTTGTGACCTCCTCCAATTAACCAAACTGCAATTTGTTTTTCAAATATCTCCACTTTGTGAATGGGGAAGGGTGCAAAACTGTTGTATTCTTAATGTTTCCATTACTGCTCTGCCAATGCTGCCTCACCATGACAGTGTGAGCCTACAGCTTTTCATATTCCACTTTTCATTATCAGGCAAAGTGATCTAGGACATGTTGCATTTCTCACACAGTCACTCACCAACACTTCCTTTTCTTCCTTGCATTTAATCAGTGCACATAAAATTGCCTTCACCATACTACATCTCACTCTGTTGCCATTTCACTTTTTGTTTCATTTTTATCATTCAGCTGTGTGCCATTTAAATTGGAATGTTAGCTCTGTTTCCAGTTGAAGAAGCCAGGGTTCTGGTGCTCCTCAGAGCAGCCACCTGCTGACTCTCCCATGTCCTTATCCTGCACTTTTATGGCAGCATAGGTTCCTTCAGCACCTGAGTAAAGACACCAGCACTTCCCAGGTGGTTGATGGCACTCAGCTGTGCCTTGTACCTCACAACCGACCTGGGGTGTGTGGTAATTTGGTATAAGATCACACCTTGTCATGTGTTATTGCTTACTTACAATTTACAATGTGATTCTATGGGAATTTTTTATCACACTTCCCAGGTGGCTGAAGGCACTTGGATCTGCCTTGTGTCTCACAACCCACCTGGGGCATGCAGCAATTTAGCCTTTCTGCACACTCTGTTGTATGGTATTGATCACTTAAAATTTACACTATAACTTTATTTGAATTATATACACACTTCCCAGGTGGTTGAAGGCACCAGCTGCATCTCATGCCTTACAACCCACCTGGGGCTGCAACAGTTTAGCATTGCTGCACACCCTGCCATGTGGTACTGTTTACTTAAAACTGATAGTACAATCTTATTCTAATTATATACCACACTTCCCAGGTGTCTGAAGGCACCCAGCTGCACCTCATTCCTTACAACCCATCTGTGGCATGCAGCAATTTAAACATTACTGCACACCCTGCCATGTGGTACTGATTATTTACAGTTTACAATGTGATCCTATGGGAATCATATTCCATACTTCCTATGTGGTTGAAGGCACTCGACTGTGCCTCATGCATCACAGCCCTACTTTGACATGTGGTAATTTAGCATTGCTGCACACCCTGTCATGTGTTATTCCTTACTTTCAATTTACAGTGTGGTCCTATAGGAATTTTCTACCGCACTTCCCAGGTGGTCTGCAAGTGTTCATGTATATCCATGGCAACAGAACCGCTAGACCATGATGTTGGATGTCTCTTATGTCAGTTGGAAAGAGTAGTATATTGTTTGTCTTACCTGATGATGGATGTCTGTGGTTGCGTGTGTTGCCTTGCCTCCTTTGGCTGCTTGGGGGTGAAGTTAGTGTTGAAAACCCTAAAATTCGCATTTCCATACTTTTGCCACTTTAATAACAACACAAACTAATGCATTAATGGAGATTTTTTGCAAACAATATATGAGGGATATGCTACCCCCTACTGGAAATATTGTTGATATTTTTTGTTCAAGTTCTGATTGACCTGATGACATCACAAGTGCAAAGCCACAAGTCATGTCATCAGGTCACTCAGCACAAGAACAAAAAATATCAACAATATTTCCAGTAGGGAGGTATCACATTTCATTTATGCCATACATCCAAAAAAGTGAAGAAAATAGAATTTCCTGTAATTTGTTGTTGATTATAAAAATCTAAAGGTATCTATAAATGAAACACCACTCATATGATACATAATTTTCTGCTAAACAAAATGTGTGCTCAAAGTACCATATTACCATATTTTGTTTTAAAACTACTGTATTTGCATTTGTTTGTTGCAAAAAGTGAAACAAAAAATATGTTCTACTACATTTTTCTAATGATAAAAAAATAAAGGTATATATTAATGAAACACCACTCGTTTTGTAGATATTTTTGTGCTGAACAAATGTTATGCTCACCGTACCATGCTATAATTTTTTGTTTTGGTAATTTACATTTGTTTGTTAAAGACGTGAAAAAAATAATTTTCTGCTGCTTTGTTTTTTCTCATTTAAAAAAAAAACCTAAACTGTATCTATAAATGAAACACCACTCTTTTTGTAGATATTTTTGTGCTGAACAACTTCATGCTGACAGTATCATGCTATCATTTTTCATTTAAAGGTATTTCCATTTGAATACTATTAATAGAGCTAACATGCATCTATACAGCTGAGTATCTATCTTCATATACATAATCAAGGCAGCCATTTTAGGATTCTTAGAGCAGGATTTTTGATCAGAAGAGGCTGTGTTTACAATTTTCAAATGCTATAAAACTGCATTATCTGACATTAATAAATGCAGTTTCAGTATAAATGTAAACAACAGCCTCTCCTTTACTAAACCTATTGAATCATTTAAAAAAATGTGTAAAAAAGATGGTTTAGTTGTCTTTTAAAGCTTGTTTGATGAAGAGGAGAATAAACTGCCCCTCCTCTGCTGCTTCTTAACCCTTACATGGCCACGGACTGATATATCAGTCAAAAATTCCTATACACTTTAATTCTGTTGGCAACCTAAGGGTTAATACTGTTTCTGTTCATAGAGACCAATTTTAATTGCTCCATTGATAATAACAGAAGTGCTGAAAATCATTCTTTGAAAACTCTAAGTTGCATCTTCCACTCTCTCTGTTTTCTATCTTTTTTTATCTCTGTCTTCATTTGGGGATGGAACCTCCATATCCAAGCATGGTCTAGATTATGAAGATCTAGATGAGGATGTATCAGAGTTCTTCTCACCAAGGTCAGAGCTCCCCAGTTTCTTTTGTCCAGTAGTACAGCACATGTGTTCACAAACGCTCCTCCATATGGGTCTGAGACAGATTTTGCCAACCTAGAGATCCTTTACGGAACCAGCAGTACCCACTCAGCAGTTTGAGGCAGTTCTGCCTAGTCATCTTATGAGTCTTGAGTTTCTGGATTACCTACCTCCTCCCTTGTGACTTGAGTGAAAGGTTCTAGATTTTGTATCTCAGTAGGGAGATCTTTTTGCTGGGGGTCATTGAGATCAACAGAAAATGTATCTCCTTCCAGCTTGTCTTCAGTGACAACTACCTCCATGATGCCCCCAGCAGTCTCCCCCAAGATGGATGGTAGTACCAAAGTCTCAGGCTGGAGAGAAGCCTGAAATCTCCTCGCTGAGGCTCTCACTGCTCCAAGTTGCTGAGCCTTTTTTAAGATCTCTTCCTGACTGAAAACGTTAGATCAGTTTTGGGATGCCCTGGGAGAGTGACTAAATTTAATGCCCCTTTTTTCCTCACAGGGGTTGCAGTGGAACCAGCTCTAACAAGTAAGAATGGCATGACCAAATTCACCACATAACCATGTCTCAACTAATTGCAAGTGCTAGAGAGGTGTGATCTGTCTCCAATGCTTAAAGCAGTTCAGGAGGACCTAACACATCGCACCTGTGCTGCAACCAGTAATGGATATCTCTTACATGTACCCCTTCATTTCAAAACATAATAGAAATAGTTCTTATTGCGGGTTTGTAAGGGGAATGATAGTAAAGTAGCCCAGAGTGGTGATGATTTCACTTTTGCATATTTGATCCAAAATATTTACAGTCTTTGCAAGTCTTAAAACTAATATCAAAATTATCCTCACCTGATATGTGGATCAGCGCATAAATTTTAGAGGCAGAAAACTGTAATGAGTCTTTTAATAATTGCCTTACCACAAACACTCTGTCTGGTCGTTCTTGCATACCCCATCAATACATATCAATTGGACTGCATTTTTACAAGAGGCTGGTTCTGTCCTTGCCTGGAATCAGCTAGCAAAAACAAGGCCTGATCTAGGATGAGGGCTCCTTGCATGGAAATTTCCACTCTGAGTCTGAGGTAACTGGGGAAGAGGACCTCCCTCTAGCTATGTGTGGGCATTCTTGTACACCATCCCTGCTTCATTCAGCATGAGATGAATTCTAAAGCTTGGCAAACGTTGCCAATTCTGCGTTTGCAGAATTTTTGTGAAAGTTTGCCAACATTCGCAGAATTTTCGAATTTTCTGCTTTTGGCAAAATCGGAAATCTTCCAAATCTGTTTGGTGAATTTTTGCCCTTTTCTGCAGAATTTTCTCACTGAACTGTGAAATAATACACATGAACTATAGAACTAATACTTTTATCAACAATTCATGTCATTATTCTGCAATTCAGTTCTGCACCCTGCCATTCAGTAATAGAAAAAAAAAGCTTTCCCTGGTGTCTACTGACACCCCCACCCTCCGATCACTGGACCCATCTATTTAATGATTCCCTGGTGTCTAGTGGGTAACACCCTTTATGGGTGAGTACAATTAAGCGGCTCAATATGAACGACTCAATAATACCGCCCATAAGAATAGCGAGTGGTGAAGAATGCTGAGGAGTGGGTTAAAGCGAGTGTAGCTGTGAGCTACACTCACTAGAGAAAGATATTGGGGGCAATGTGGCCAAGCCTTGCTAAGCTATCCTTTTGGTGTAGTGGCTACAGTCACTGCCAATGGAGCCGAAGGACCCAGGTTCATGTCCTGTGGTGGGATGCAATTTTTGTTCGTCCTGGAGTTTTTCTTTCTAAGTCCGCCCCTCCCCTGGAGTTGAGAATATTTAAGTTTGGGGGTGCAGGTGTGCAGCCCTCCACATAAAATATGTTTTTGTTTGTTTTATACTTTGAAAGTACCGATAGTCGTTTGCGGCAGTCGATCTGTTGTTGGTCACTGTAGTGACTTGGGGCAGTGTTTTAGCTGCTGTTATTGGTCCATGACTAAAACTACTCACCCTTATTACATAAAACCATCAAGTGGCACACCTTCAATCACCAGGACCATACAATTAATGTTTCCATGGTGTCTAGTGGCACCCCACCGCTTGCCAGCCCCATACCATTAATGTTTCCCTGGTATCTAGTGGCACCCCAACCTCTGCTCAGTGGTCCCATACAGTTAATGTTTCCCTGGTGTCTAGTGGTACCACCCACCCTCTGATTGCCGGCCCTGTATTTCCTGATTTGCAGCCCCCATGACTGAATCTTAACAAAAGTGACTGACAATTCCTCGCTCACTCGCATTCCATTTCTTATTCTTTGCATTGTACAGTAGTCATGGAGATGATGAGTTCTGACACCCAAGGAAAAGTGGTTCACTCATTCTGATCTGTGGTTACAGATTTCTGAAGGACTTTGGGGTGGGCAACTGAGCCAGGTTCCTGTTTCACACCACTACCTCCCCAATTTGACACTGAATCCCACCACACCATACCAGTGTCACCATTATCCATTTTTCTCCTCCATCCCCAGTCTTACCACACCCAGTACCTGTTGTCCATCATCGGGTTCTGTATTCAGCTTGTGTGCAACTGCAGCCTGTGCCATAAAGGATTCTGGATCTGAAGTACTGTTTGCCTCTGTAGCAGGGCTCTGACCATTTGTCTTGAATGAAACTTGTTGTTCAGCATGAAGCTTTCTCCAACTCTCAGTCCCACTCCAAGATTGTTCCTAAGTAAGTGCAATCCCTGAAGTTGCTGGTTCTACCACACTGGATCTCAGAATGGCCGTTACTCCTGCAATATGATTGCCTCATAACCACATTGTATTACTGTGTACAGTAGTGGGAGAATGACCTGGATAAGAGCACTTGTCTCCTTGTCCTCCAGTGTGCATGGGACTCTCATTACTGTACATGGTCCCCTGTGCAACATGGGTCTAAGCAGAATATGAGTTGGCGCACTGTGCCTGAGGTGCACTATGATGAACACTCAGTGTATACCACATTCTGGAGCAGGCTGCTTCATAGTTCTCTGTACAGCAAGGGTTGTGTTCTTCCTCCACTCAAGATCCTCTGGTACTGTGACATGCTGAGTAAGCTCAGTTACATGCTGCTGGTCTCCTGACAGCTATTTGTTAACATGATGCACATTGATGGTCACTTGATAGAAACATATAGACTTACATAGAATTTGATGGCAGATAATGACCGCTTGGCCCACCTAGTCTGCCCATTTACTTACCTACTAGATAAGCTGCAGATCCTAGTTAACCAACAGCTTATTTCTTCCTACCCCCCACAAGAATTGCCTTATGTCTGTTCCATGCATTCTTGAATTCCCCTACTGTTTTTGACCCCACGACCTCCTCAGGAAGGATGTTCTATACGTCCACCACCCTCTCTGTGAAAAAAAAATACTTTCTTACATTGCCCCTAAGCTGCCCCCATCTTCAAATTGTGTCCCCTTGTTCATCTCTTTTTCTGAAAGATGCTACCCTCTTGGACTTTGTTGATTCCCTTGAGGTACTTAAAAGTTTCTATCATGCCCCCCCTTTCCTCAAGGGTATACATGTTAAGCTCTTTTAGTCTCTCCTGATATGGCTTCTGTTGCAGACCCTGCACCATTTTAGTTGCCTCCTCTGGACTGCCTCCATCCTGTCTATGTCCATGTGGAGATGGGGTCTCCAGAATTGGAGACAGTACTCCAGATGGGGTCTCACCAACTGTCTGTACAGAGTGATGCAGCTGAGCTGAGAGGAGCTTGGCTCTCGAGCTCTGTCTTCAATTTTGATATTGGTGGTGATCCTCCTTCTCCTCAGCCCATTAAGTTGACTATGTCTTATCATCCTCTTGCCCAGAGGTCAGGAAGCTAGATTATAAAGTTTTGGACAATTTTAACTTACAAAAAGCCAAAATGGAGAGCTGTTGGAAAGTTCTGGAATTCCTGAAGCAAAATGGTGGCATTCCTTCTGAGCTGATCTCATTTGGTACTTCAAAAGCTGTCTGAAATCGAAATGTTTATGAGTACTGTAACAGCTCAACTCAGCTCTTCAGAATGAACATCACTTGGGAAGTGATCAAAGGGCAGTAGATAATTTGGGCTCCAGCATTACAGAAGTTGAAGAGCTGGTTGGTCATAGGAGGACTGGGCTCATCCAACAGACTGTCAGATAGCCGTAATGGAAGGAACATTCAGCTGTTATGGGATAATCTGGATGATCAGGAACCAGGTCACCAGAACAATTTGTGGCTCCTGGGCATCTTGGAAGCAATTGAGGACACAATGCTACTGACTTTCTGCAAGATTGCTGTGAAAACTCTTGGACCATTACTGGGATGTGCCCGATTGAGATTCATAGAGCACACAGGGTTCCATCAGGCCCATCCATACAACCCATCTCCTCACCCTCGCTCACTCATTTTTCTCCTGCTCCACTTCCAGGACAGGGAGCTTATCCTATTAAAAGTCAAGCAATGGAAAGATTTGAGTGGCAGGGTACCAGACTGAATATTACACCCGACTATCCTAAGTGCGTAATTGACTGCCACAAGTCTTTCGAAGTGGTTTGGGACTAGCCAAGCAACAGGACCAAAATGCTCTCTTACTCCTCCAGCCACCCTTCAAGGGTTTGTGGGCTCCTCATCTGAGTTGTTTACCTCCCTGGTGGATGCTCAGCGATTCATTTGCAACAGGATGTTTCTACTGGCTCTCATGTACCGCATCAGAGTCCTGCTTGAAGAAACTCTGCTCCGACTCAGAATTCAGTACTGGTTAAGAATTTGCCTACAGAGCTGAATCCTCCATCAGCCCAGAATCCTACTTCACATAAGACTCCTGGACCGATTAAACATGCATGACACCACTCTTCCAAAGCCTCAGTGTGTCCAACAGCACCATTGTCATCCTCAAAGATCATTATCTGTCCCATTGGAGAATGCTGGTTTGGAGGTTCCTAATGCCAAGGTTGTGGGACCTGGGACACCTATGGATTCTTTGCTATCAGAACACATGGAAATTTCATTAGCTCCTCCTTGATTGTATCCTTCTGTACTGGACTTGGTGACTTAATTACTGTTCGGCTGGGGCTGGTGAGACTTTCCCATTAGGATTTCTTCTTTGAGCTCCAGTTCCTCATTATCATCAGGTTTAGGGATGCTTTGGGTATGGGAGGGAGATTTTAATTCCTCATGCATCCTGGGCTTTCCTTGTGAGTGGAATATGGTGTGGGTATGGTCATACTGCAAGGGTTCTGCATATTACATTGCATTTTATGCATTTTATTACATTTGGCTATCTTTGTACATTGAGGCCTGCTTGGGGGGTAGATGAGGATTTGTTTCTTACTTTGAATGTATTTTATCTAGTCAAAATGCCTTATGTGAATAGATTAATGTGAGGGGTGAGGCAAGTGTCTGCACTCCTTTTAGAGCTGCTCTAAGTTTGCATTCTGCCTTATTTTAAATTATTTTTGGTTTCCTCACTTTTTCTAGGGGCTGTGTTGGCTGAATGGCCTCATTGGGGGCCACATAGCCTCTGGGGATGTTTCTTACCCTTCTGGGTTTATGTTCATTATGGCCGGGTTAGATATATTGCACTCAGGCTTGAGGAGCTTACACTTGGGTGGGCCAGCCAGGGTTTTTGCCAGAGGGGTATTGGGGGATTTGCTATGGCACTGTTCTGTGCAGTGTCCCTGGGTGCCTGGGTAGGGCCCTTTATTGAACCCCCTGGATCCCTGATGTGGATTTCTCCCCATCTATAGTATATGGAGTTGTTCTGTATGGGGGCATGTTTTCTTTGACTGGATGATATGGGTTATAGTACATGAGAACTTTATAAAGGGTGGGGGAGGGGGTTGCCCCATTTTTCTTTAATGCTATTCTTATAGGCAGGGACTCAGAGCCCATCACACCATCTTCTGCCTATTCTGGAAAGACTTTTCAATTATCGATGTATATAGTCCACTTAGTGTGTGGTTACAGTTATTACTGTTTTTAATTCTTTTAATGTACATAGTTCTGTATGGTCTAATGTGGAAAGACAAACACTTCTGGTGTTAGGTTTTCTTACAGGTGGGGGAACAAGTGTTGGGCAGTATATGTTATTTACCATATAACAGCTTACAAAGCAACAACTTGGAACATTCTTGGGCTTTACAGCCCTGGCAAAAGGAGGAGCGTTGTCACTCATTTGAGGAGGTTGGAGGGACAGATAATTTTCCTGCAAGAAACCCATCTTGTGCAGAAAGAGGTCGATAAGCTGAAACAGCTCTGGGGAGGGCCGATCTATGATTCCTCTTTCTCATCTAAAAAGTGGGGGGTGGCAATTATTTGCAATAAGGCTCTTAACTGGGTGGCATATCAGGTTCAAAAGGATAAGGAGAGCAGCTGGTTATTAGGTGGTAGGTTGGATGTGAAACCACTGATTTTAGGCTCCCTTTATGGACCAAATGCTGATGACCCTCACTTCTTTCATGCTGTACACCAGGTCTTACTTGTTCTGGGTCCTACCCTTGTTATATTGGAAGGTGATGCAAACCAAGTGTTGGACCTCTTGTGTGACAGGAGTGGGTCCCCCAACTCTTTGTCTTTGGTGGGTGGCAATGCTTTAAATCTTCTAATGCAGGAGCATGGATTGCTTGATATGTGATGGCTAGAGCACCCCTTTGGTCATGATTACACATTCTACTCTGCCCACATAAGTCTTGCTATGAACCTAGCTTTGGAGTTTGTTGCCCAGGGAGCTATCCTGTCCACCTTAGAGCTGATCCTTATTTCTGACCAGTCCCCAGTGACTTTCAGCTTTGACCCTGGAACCCCTGAGAAATTGGTTAAAAAGTGGAGGTTCAATGTCAGCCTTTGTAATGATGCTAAGTTTGTGCAGTGGCTGAAGCAGGAGAATCAAGCTTATTTAGATTTCAATCTTCCAGGTGAGACTGTGGCATGCTGGTCATGGGAGGCTTTGAAGGCCTGTGTACATGGGCAGGTAGTCACAAATGCCTCTGTGGAGATAAAGGCCAAGCATGCAGATTATCAAGCCCTTGAGAGGCAATTGGTAGATTTACAACAGAGGTACAATGTGGGGAATGATCCCGAGCTTTTACATTCTATGAAAATGTTCAATACCAGTTAAATGTCCTGAGCGAAGGCTAAATTCTCTTTAAGTCAGGAGAGACATGTATTCTGGGAGGGAGGAGAAAAGGTGGGTCATCTTCTGGCGTATCAGCTGAAAAAGCTCTCAGAGGGATAAAAGGTTCCTGGTATTCAGGAAGGGAATTCTGTCTCCACTGTTCCAGGGGCAATTAATGATGCTCATCTAGGCTTGCTCCAGGTAGCCAGACAGATGAGGCCATTGCCTCATTTCTGCAGTTGGTTATGTTTCCCAGACTGTCAGAGGAGCAGGTGAAGGGATAGATGCTTCCATTACCACTCAGAAGGTGGCTGCTGCCATTCAGCAGATCTCTAGTGGCAGAGCTGCTAGCCCTGTTGGCCTGCACATAGAATTCTATGAACACTTCAGGACTTTCTTTGCTCATTGCTTGTCACCACTTTTCAGGAAGCTTTGGATTCGCTATCATTACCTGATTCAGTGGCTGAGGCGTATATCTCAGTACTTCCAAAAAAGGGGAGGGACCCCTTCATATGTGCTAGTTACCACCCCATTTCTCTGCTGAATGCCGATTATAAAATTTTAGCAAAGGTAATGGCTATGAGATTACAGATGGTATTACCTTCTATAGTGCATGCAGACCAGGTTGGTTTTGTGGCAGAGAAAGATGGGGAAGACCATGTACGGAGGCTAGTTAATCTACTGTGGGTCATGAGCTCTTCTCCAGATCCAGTGGCAGCAGTGGCACTGGATATGGAGAAGACATTTTATTCCCTCGAATGGCCATATCAATGTGCCACTCTCCAGGCATTTGGGATCAGGGACGGCTTTGTTCAATTGGTAAAGACTGTATATTCAGCCCCGAGAGCCTCGGTAATGACACGGGTTAGCCTCTGATATGTTCCCCCTAGCCAGGGGTACCCTCTGTCCCCAGCACTTTTTGTCTTACCTGTTGAACCCTTAGCACAAAAGCTTTGTGAAATTTCTGACATTGCTGGGTAAATGTTGGGTGAAGAGGTGTTCAAACCTATGTTATGTAAGTAATAATACCTGACAGGGTGGGCATTATTGGGATATAATGGACGTTAAGGGGCATAATAAAGCCGATACTTGGTGGAGGGCCTTATAGTATCATGGAAGGTCCTTTATATCCCATAAGACCCAACCTGGAGGATATTATATTACACTTAGATAATGGTTTGTATGGAAGATTTTAATAAAATGGAATAAAAGTAAATAGGAAGCTGAATAAATGTGAAAGAATAAAACTAGATATGTTTTGTGAAATAGTCCCTGGGAGTGCTGTTCAGGAGAACCTGTTGGATTGATTTGGATTTTTGTGCCACTGATTTATGGGAGATGTAGTACTGTAATGCGAGGTCACGAAAGTGATAGTAAAACAAACTGTTTATTAAAAAAATAAAGATTCTCATGACTTTGGGAGTTAAAAAGAAGATAAAGGGCTTGTTTTACAGGTACACTCGGGCTGGTGGGTTGCAGTTTTTGCGTGCTAGAGAGCGAGACAGTTGGTGGGGACTGGGAAAAAGTGCAGTGAGGAAAGACAGAAATGGGAGTGTTGTGATTTGCATCCCACAGATGGAGTCAGGCTGCTGGGTTGGGATGTTTGTGAGAGCAGCTAGCGATCGTAGGTCGGGAAGGGCCTGAGCGCTTCAGTAGCGTCGGGATTTCGGGTGGGGGGAAAGAATGTAAAAAATTGTGCAATCTGTTTTCTAATGGTGAAAATGTTGAATTTGTTTTCCAGTGACTGTTTTGGACAGTTGGGAGGGCTGGGACCTTTGGCTTGCTATCTCGCTTAGTGAGAAAACATGATGGCAGGGTTTGAAATTACAGTGGCATTATGTTGGGCAGAGCTGGCACTTGTCTTAGAGTGGGCGTTGTTAGGAAATAACAGCCTGGGTGACAGGCTGTTTCTGCCAATGAGGATGCAAGTTTTAGTTTACCCATTATCTAATCACTGATTATATTCTCATCACCCTTCGTGACCCAGCACAGTCAGTCCCAGATTTGATAGATGTATTGAATCATTTTGCAAGGCTGTCCAGGCTCAAGAACAATTGGTGGAAAACAGGTCTTGCCATTAAATGCACCTTGCTTGTCAGTTTCTTTGGAGTGTCTGGGGCTTAAGTGGGCAAAGTACCCGACATAAAATATTTGGCTACTATGATTTTCCCTAATTGATGAGATTGGGTTCAACTAAGCTTTTCCCTGTTGTTGAAGTCCTTACAGGAAGATTTTGAGCATTGGAGACCCCTTCACTTATCTCTCTGGGGGAAAGTCCAAACTCACCAAATGATAATTCTTCCCCGGTACTATATCTTCTTAGGTACTTAGCTTTACCAGACTCAGACTCTCTTTGGAAGTTATTGGACAAGCTCATTAGGTGCTTTCTGTGGGAGGGTGGGAAGTCTCAAACTTCGCTGTCACGTTTGATGGTCTCTTTAGGCAAAGTTGGCTCTCGGGTACCCTGGTTTAAGGGTTTCTGTTTAGCTTTGCACCACAGACATATCTGGATGAGTTTTTATGTTGAGCGATGCCAGAACACTTCCCGGTGACTCACCCTGGAGAAACAGTTATTTTCTGGGGTGGCTCCCAAAATGGTTTTGTGGAATCCTTCACTGATCTAGAAAGACTATCCGCTACATGAATGCGTTTGGGAATCTGGAATGAGGTCACTAAATTAACTTCCACACAGTGGCAGGCCTCTTTATCTTATTGTCCCTTTTGAACAACCCCAAATTCTGAATTGGTGGGGCACCCATCTACTGGCTAATGGGCCACCAGTGGACTGGTAAAGGTATTGTTCCACTTTAAGATGGGCCAGTTTAAGGATTTTGCAGATTTCAAGGCTCCAGCCTCATTGCTGAAGTCTCAGCTTTGGAAATACTTTCAGCTTTACCCTCTAATCTCTTCATACATGTGCTCTCAGCTCTGGGTCCCTCTATCAGGTGCTTAGGACGATATTTCAGGTTTGGCAGGAGGGGGTAAGTCAGCCTCAAGACTTCCTAAGTTGGGTCATATTTATAATAGGCTACTGCAGGTCTGTACTTCCTCAATCCTCAGCTTAAAAATTCATTGAGTGAAACAGTTTGGTTCCCCAATATCGAGGGAGGATTGATTATGTTGCTGGACAAATGTGTCTGAGGCCTGTCGGGACCATAAGGGGAGACTGACTGGAAAACACTGCACGTATGGTATAGGACTCCGGACTTGTTGTGTAAAATTAAATTGGTACCTAGTTCAGAATGTTGGAGATGCCACCAGTAGAATGGTAACCTTTTACATGTTCTTTGGTCATGCCCAAGGCCACTGTTTTTCGGTTTTTACTGGAAAACCTGGTAAGATTCTGGAATTAGGGCTGGCTGAACACCGGTAAAAACAAAGATTTCATGGAATCTGCCATTTTATACTAGATCAGTAATTCTATAAAACTTGTATTATTTTTTATAATTGCTTCGTGAACTATTTTCATTTGCTTTATTTAATGCTCTGTATATTAAGCCTTCTTTTATTCTGATTATTTATACACATACTAAAGAATGACAGCAGAATCAGTAAAATCCGAAATTAGAATAACAATCACCAGTGAAATTCGGAATCTGAAGTATTGAAAATGGAATTTCAATGTTTTAATCACCGAAATCAGTGGCCTTGGTCATGCCTAAATTGGCTGACTGGTTGGTATCTCTTTGTGCAAGGCTCTCTGCCGCTCTTTCAGTGTAATGTTCTTTAGACTCCTTCCTTCTGGTTCTAGGTAACACCGCAGACTCCCTGTCCAGAACAAACCCCTCTCCCTGTGGTTTATGGCCACTATTACAGAAGCCAAGTGTCTTATTCATAGAAATTGTCATTCTGAGCTAGTTCCCACTATAGCAGACTGGGAGGAAAGTCTTCATAAGTTAGATAGTTAGGCGCATTTCATATGGGCTGTGGGGAAAGCGGTATTATTTTATCAGATATGGGAACCTTATTTAAGAAGCAGTCCACCACCCAGTGATGTGGTTTGAGCTCAGTGAGTTGGATCTCCCTTGGCTATTTTGCTCTCTTCCTGCTTGGCGGACAGGTATTGTGCTAGGGTCTATGCTCCAACCTCATTCCTGTTACTGTTGAGCAGTATTCTACCAGGTTTGTCTCTTTAAGGTCTGTCTTGCCATTTTCTCATCATTATAATAGTTGATTCTTTTCTTTGGTTTATGGTTTCTTTGCATGGTTCTATGGATTTCTACCTTTTGTGGCACACTTTTACAGCCAGCCAACTGTGTATACTGTAGTTATTTAAATGGTTTTATGTTTTCACCTACCTGATGTAAAGGTACCTGTTGGGACTTTTCTTATGGATGGCTACTGGTACCAGCCCTTATGGACTCCCTGGAAGATGAACATGGTCTTCCAATTGATGGACTCTAAGATTTTTGTGTTTCTGTATATGTCTCTGGTTTTAGTTTGTGTCAGAAGTGCCTTAGATTTGGTTATTATTTTTAGTTTTCACTGTGGGGAGGGTATATCCTGGCCAGATGGTATTCCTATATGGCTTAATGTATTCATGCCTTTTCTTTGAAAAATTTAATAAAGTTTAAATTGAAAAAAAAAAATACCTGCTGCACATTCTCACTACCTGTAGAATCTGAGGGTTTTGTAGGAAGTACATCCATTGGTTCCAAAATCGGTAAAGAAGTTGAGTGTTCCAACCCAAGTCTCCGGGTTTCTGACAACTGTTGCAGTCTTGCCAAATCCAGAGCTGACTGTCCTGATTCTCAGGAAGTACTCAAGAGCTCATCCAGCTATAGCTGTTCTGGTGCCATTTTACCCATCAGAGTCCAAATAGAAGGAGTCCAGTCCAAGTCAGGGGCCCTTTGCCCATCAAGTGCTTTTTCCTAGCCTCCACCCAGCAAGGCTTTCTCAGGGGACCAGTTGGTATAATGCAGCAAATCCAAAGATGAATTGGCCAGTTTACAGGCTGATTGCAGCTGGTGTCTTGCTGTCACAGTTTCTCCAGTGAGCTCCACAGGATTGATAATTTCTGGAGTAGAGATGTGTAAAAAAAACATTTAACAGTGGAACTGAAGCAAAATTCAGACTTTTGCTTCCACAGAAGTTCTGAAATCCATTTCTGAACTTTCGTAGAAATTCCGCTTCCCTTGCATTTGCTTTTCTTCACAGTGGAGTCAGGCTGTAAATATGCTAGAGTTTCCCATAAATGCCAACAAGCTGTTTTTTTTCTTCATACAAACTTAACTGCTGTACAAGAAGTGAGCAACAGAGCTCTGGCTGCTCATCACACTGTCTTGACTCTGAATTTGGCTAACTGGTATCACACAGTGAAGTAGCAGAGGGTCCTCACACTAGTGGAGAAACACTGTGAGTTCCTTCACTACCCAACTGCCTGGTTCTAATTTTGGGTGTATAGTGGCATGCAGAGGAGCAAGCAACTTCCCCAGATTTGTGAACCAGTGTTAAAGGAAATGAAGCATTAAATGCCCAAAGCCAAAAGATTTTGAGTTTTTTTTTAAATAAAACAATCCTTTGGTGTTGCACATTAACAGCATGAGTAAATAGTAACTACTGAGGGGGAAATGAAGGAGTGACGAAACAACAAAAGCAGAGGTATTAAAGATCAGCAAACCATCAGAAAACTGTCCTCAGTGCAATCATTTGTAGGTTAGAGATACACTAAAATGATTTTTGATATTGTTTAGAAGTGGACACATTTTTGGAATAAAAGAATTTGTCCAAAATCAGATTTGCAGTGTTTTAACATGCCCAAATTCACTGGTGGCTGGCGGTCCCCCCACCCAATCACCCGCCCCACATTTAAAATAAAATATTCCCGTGTTATCCATGGTGGCTAGCAGTCCCTCCCCCACACAATCACCCACCTGACCACATCTTACCAATACCCCCATTCCGATCCCCCATCATATAATAAGAAAAAATAAAATCAACAGAGAAACATTTCTCCCTGGTGGTCTAGTGCCCTTTCCTCCCTCCTTATCCACAATCCATGAATGAAAAGATTCTTACCTGGTGGTCTAGTGTACTCCCCAGCCCCCATCCCTGCAGATATTGTTGCACCACCCTACTCCCTCTCCTCATTCCAAGCCTGAGTGGGTGACCAGCACAACCCTCCTCTCTCCTCAATGGCTGGCAGCCCACTGAAATAGCAATGAATGAGCATGTGCTACACTCCAGCTTCATTAGGGGGTCCCAAAGAATCCTCAGCTTGAGGGAAAGCACCAGGGCTTATTGGTATTACCTGAAAGTTCTTATGATCCTTGTCTTGATCTTGCCAACTTCCACAGTCAATGTGTGTGTCTTTGCTTAACACCAATGGTAAAGCTCATTGTGTGGCATGTGGTGCAAGAGTAATTGTGGCTGTCGCACTAATGGCTATGAGCAAATTATTTTTTTGTATAACATATTTCATTGCATGACAAGAAAATTAATTCAAGAACATGACACATGCATAGTAAACAATTCATTTATTTATTAAAAAGTTTCACCAGGATGGTACACTGAGCAGAGTACTGCTCGATTCCAGGTGCATCCTGGGGGAGGGGAGACAGAGAAACAGCCAAAATACATACATCAGGTAAAACTATGACAGCTGAGTACATACATAGAGTAAGGAATTGGAAAACGTTATGTGGAACTATACAGAGATGTAGTTAAGCAAAAATAAACATACATAAATAACATTTAGCAACACTTGAGAGAAGAAAATTACATTGAAACCAGTCCAGGCAGGATTAGTGATCAGTGTTCAGAGTGAGGTAGTGAATTCAGACACTTCTAGCCACATGCACATGGGGTGGAGTAGCACTCACTTAATAGGTGACCGAGGTTCTGGGAGGAGGTAGTTTGCCCCGGTGCTTGCAGGGAGGAGTTCCATTATTTGGGCATGCGGTATCTGAAGGCTATTTGCCCTGATGATGAGGACATACATGGAACTGACAAGAGGTGGTGTCAACATTTCTCAGGGAGTATGCTCAAACAACAAGAAGTCGTAATGTATTCTGAGACATGCAGTAAGACCTTGCTGTTGTACTGCCCGGAGAAAAGAGTTAAAACCTACATTCTAAGTAGGCAAGCTTCGGTTTCAAATCACTGTTCCTTGTACATTCTATTCAACCGTCAGATGCTTTACTCCACCTTACTGTGAAGCTTTGGAGATTCTCTTCGACATCTCATCAGTTAAAGTGGTTTCCCGCTTTGGTCATTTCACTGATTTTAAAAAACATTTAGCATTTTTGTTTCTTTTTGCTGTCCCTTGGTACAGTTACAATTGTTGCTACTTTTGCCAACTTAGTGGGTAAGTCTCGGTCCTTAGCAGCTGCTGTTCAACCATTCGGGCACCGAGTTTTTTTGCCTTTCTCTCTCTCGCTTTTCCTTCTACAATTAACTGTGTTCAGCTTTGGTTAATAAGAAAACGAGTTTGTCATTTTTTTTCCCGGACCGCTCATACCGATCTATTAACCAGAACTGTTTGGATCTTATCCAGCCTAACCGCCTTTGGGACAGGTTAGATGGAGACGCAGAAATCTAAAAAGAAAACCGGTCCCACCGGTTTTCAACTGTGCTGAGTGTGAGGAAACTTTTGCAAGGCTGATCCCCACACCACTTGTGTTTTCTGCCTAGGGTTGGAACACTTGCAGGCAGAATGTGACATATGTAAAAATATCTCTCAGTCAACACTTGACAGGTGCCTTAACTGACTGAATGAGAAATTGGCGAAAAATCTACTAACCGGATGGCGAACCAGTTCGGGTTCTAATGAATCAGAGGAGTCCCTTGTAACTAAGGAGATACCCTTCCTTCTAATCGGACTGTGGAATTAGCCTTGAACTGGCTTCTGCTAAGAGAAAATAAAGAAAACATGCCAAGAAACATTTAAGTCGCATGTGACTGCGGTTCTGACTGTGAGAAGATTGCTAATGCTATACTCATAAAATCACTGCAAGGCAGCCGAACGGTGACTCCTCCGGTTGTTCCTCAGCCAGTTCCTATTCCTCTGGACCCTTCGGAATGTGATTATTCCTGGGACCCTAAATGTGAGCAAGAGGAGGAAGACCTTTATGGTCCAATTGAACAGGAGGTCTCTCCTGAGCATGAGGGAAGCATCTCTCCCTCTAAACAGTTGGAGGATGCTCTCAATCATTTTTCATTTATGAAGAAGGTGGCTGAAACTCTCCAGCTACCAGTTCATGACTCTTCAGAAGAAGAGGAAGAACCAGATTATGTGGAGATGATGGATGTCCCTGCCTCTAAAAGGGTGGTGATACCCATCCATAAGTCTCTACAGAGACAATCTTTAAAAATGTTGAGTATCCCTACTTCTGTTCTTCCTGTAGATAAGAGGTTAGAGAGGAAGTACTCAGTAGTCAGAGATGGTACATGTTTTCTGTCAGGATACCCCAGCCATGAAGGGGTGGTTCAGGCTTCTGCCTGATAGAAGGCAGGCATCCCACTAGCTTTCTATCCTCCTGAAAAGGATTCTAGGAGAATTGACTCCATGGCTAAAAAGTCTTACATGGCCTATGTGGCAAGACATCAAAAGAAGCTGTGGGAAGCAGTTTCCTATTTGGCTGCCAAACTCCCAGCTGAGGCAGCTGCTGATCTGGGTGAGTTGACAAGGAGTGGAATTGAGGCTTCTAAGCAACAATTCCACATTGCAGTGGATACCAATGATTCGGCATCCAGAACTGTGGCTACCTCTGTTTCTGTGAGGAGATTTTCCTGGCTTAGAACCACTAACCTCTCTCAGGACACACTAACCAAGGCCTTGGATTTTCCTCTGGTACAGAACTCTCTTTTTGGAGAGCAGACTGAGGCCTATATAGGAAAATGGATGACTATAGAACCTCATATAGGAGTGCTGCAGCTAAAGAAAAGCAGCCACTCCTCAGAAACTGCATGGTAGGGGAGGCAGGGCAGGCCTTATCAGAGACCTTTCTACCAGGGACAGGGCTGCCCTGTTTATCAGCAACAGCGTGGCTATTTTAGAGGAAGGGGCAGGAAAGGTGCCACTAATTCCAGCCCAGCTTCCCAGCCCAGGGCTCCAGATAAACAGACTCCCTGAGGAGTCTTGGGTCACCTCCTCACTTCCAGTAGAGGGCAGGCTTGCCCACTACTTCCAGAACTGGCAGTCTATAACATTAGACAAATGGATTCTGAAGGTGGTGGGCAAAGGCCTTGTTCTACATTTCAAACAATTTCCCAGATTGAGAGCAAGGCTGTTCAAACCTGCCTCCACAGCAGAAATCTCCCTGCTGGAAACAGAAGTTACAACCTTCCTTCAGGACAGGGCAGTGGAACCTGTCCCTTTGTCTCAGAGAGGAAGGTGCTTGTATTCAAGGTACTTCCTGACCTTGAAGAAAAACGGGGATTGGCAACCCATTGTAGATTTAAGGTTCCTGAACAAACACTTAACAAAACCAAAATTCAAGATGGTCATTTTGGCAATGATACTGTCCACTCTTGGGCAAGGAGACTGGCTAGCATCCATAGACCTCAAGGATGCTTACTTCCATATTCATATTAGTAGTAGTAGTAAAATCTTTATTTTATACAGGACAAGCTGGTAAAGACATCTTTAGGACAAGTCCTATATTATAGATGCTTCTGTTCATTCTCAGTACAACATAAAGTACAAAGACAGTAACAGATTATATAAATATCGTAGACATCATTTACATCAACATTATATATCGTTCTAATCATTGCTACAGCGTACACTCAATTCATGTTTTAGCTCCTTTATAAATATTTTAATATTAATCTGATTAACTATGGATTCTTTATTTATTGAATTCCATATTTGAAATGTAATAGTTGGAAAACACATAGAAGTGTATTTATTTATTAATTGTGGAGGAATAAATCCTCGTAGAGGTGTCTGACGTAAATTATGATTATGTTGTATTTTTCCTAATTTTTCATAAGTAAATTGGCCTTTTTGTGTATAAAACTTTATGAATTAAATTTGCCCATTGCAACTTCCTATTTAAGGTTGGGGTTAACCATCCAAGATCACTAAACAAAATACAGTGATGTGAACCTTTTCCTTTTCCCAATATAACCTTGCAGGTCTATTATACATCATATCAACTTTCGTCAAGCTTTTCTTATGAGCGAAGTCATATACATGACTTCTATAATCCATAACTGGACGTAGAAGTTGATTAACAACAGCCAATCTCATTTGTTTATTTAAACATGATTTTAAGCACCTAAATGCTCCCAATATTTTATTTACCTTGTTTATGGTATCTTCTATATGATAGTCAAGGTCAGACTCTCACCTAGCCAGGAGCCCAAGTATCTGTACATTGCATCTTGATCTATTTGATTACCATTATCAGTCATGATTTTAATACAGGGGCAACAGAAGTGTTACCAATTCCCTTTTTCCTAAAAAACATAGATTTAGTTTTTTTATGACTCATAACCAAACCCGATTCCTTGAGCCATAGACAAAGTGCTGAAAAATCCCTTTGACAATTTCTTTCCATTTGTTCCAAATTCAAGCCATTTGCAACCAAAATGGTGTCATTGGCATAAAGCCTAAGTTTAGAATTGTTTGCAACTTCCACTACTCCATTGATATATATCAAAAATAAAGTTGGCCCTAAAATTGACCCTTGTGGTACACCCCTCCAAACAGCAGCACTGTCAGAGAGGAGACCATCCACACAAACCTGCTGAGAGCGATCCTGTAAGTAGGATGAAAACCATCCCACTACTTCTGTTGACAGGCTCGCTTCTGCAAGTCTGTTATACAACAGACTGTGATCGATGGTGTCAAAGGCCTTGGAAAGGTCCACGAATACTGCACCCACCGACCTGCCTCCTTCCAATTGGGATGCAATCAAATCCACCAGGTCGGTGAGTGCGGTGCCCATGGAATGGTTCTTCCTGAAACCTGACTGACAAGCAGAAAGCATGGAGTACTGTTCAAGATACTCTCCAAGTTGTTGCTGTACCAGCCATTCCAAGACCTTTGACACCGCTGAAAGCAGGGCAATTGGCCTATAATTTGTAGGTTCAAAAGATAGGCCTGATTTAAAAATTGGAATAATTTTTGCTTTCTTCCACATTTTAGGAAAAATCCTTCTGTCAGGCTTCAGTTAAACAATTTTGTCAAGACATGTGCAATCACACTAATTGAATCTCTAAGAAACCTATTCTCAATTCCATCTAGACCAAATGATTTATGTGGGTTTCATTTCTTAATTCCATCTTTTACTTGTTTACAGGAGACACACCTGAATCTGAACCTAGGAATAGTTAAAGGTAAAGAACCATTATTAGAGTGTGTCTTTCTTCTTACTGGAGTTTGAATTTGAATATCTGGGAGAGTTGCAAAATACTTAAGTATATTCGTTGACTTAATTGGAGTCTGACAGAGACCATTCTTAATCATTTGTATTTCAGGTCTCTGAAGAACAGGGACCTCAAAGGATCTTATCAAGGACCAGTACTGTTTAGAATCTGAGGTTTCATTTATCTTAGTTTTATAATAGGCTGCTTAGCTTTTCTAATTTTGATCTTAAGGAATTTCTAACCGATTTATAATTTACCCAGTCCAAAGGATTCAAAGTTTTATTTGCTTTCTTCCAAAGTCTAGATTTAATTCTGATCTACTTTTTTAATTTTTCTGAAATCCATGGAACATGATTTTTTCTTTGCATTTTATACTGAAAAAGAGTCAATTTATCATAGACTTTTCTATACCAGTTTGTGAATTCTTGTATTGCCAAGTCTAAGGAAGGCATTAGGAATAATATATCCCATTTTATCTGCATTAGGTTGGCTATGAAAAGCTCTTTATTATAACCCTTAAAAGATCTCCTTTTAATTTTTAGGGCTCCATCACTGAACATTCAAAATTTCCCCCTATCCAAATTAAATTCACATCTTAGGGAGCAATGATCTCCCAATATGGGTTGATTAACTAAAATTAACTGGGGATTGACCTTAGTTGTAACAAAAATCAAATCCAGTATATTTCCAGGACTTTGTGGATGTGTCTTCCTAGTAGACTGAGTGACTAATTGAATTACTGTCAGAGGTTTAAAGGTAGAATCTAGAGTATTACCTCTACTTTTGATCCAAGGGGCATTACAATCTCCTGTTAGGATCAGTTCTTTTCACATGGACTTGTCCTGTATATTTAAAGCTAATTGCTCATAATGATTCACTTTTGTTTTTGGTGGTGCATAAACAACCCCAACTATCAGATTGAGTTCCATAATCTCAACCAATAAACAATCAATTATACCAATTACCCCAGAATACATTTCTATAGTTTGCCCTAAGTCCCATCCCACATAAAGAAGAACCCCCCTCCACATTTACCCTTTCTATTCAACCTGAAACTTGAAACACCTTCCATTTCTAACTCCTCTTTTCCAATCTGTGGGGTTAGCCAAGTTTCAGTAAGAGAAACTAGGTTTGGAGATTCAGATAATATCCATGTCCTTAGTAAATCAATTTTTATTTTACACCTAGCATTATCACAAATCAATCTTATCTTGTTTAAAGAATCAGGACCAGTTTCTCTTGATGTCTCCACCCAAAGCCAGTAGTATAATCAAACAATTCAAGTTTGCTAAGGGGGACATGCCAAAAGAAAAACATCTCCTGATCCTTCAAACTGAAGCATATTTTCCCAAATGCATTCCTTCTGTTACATGTTGACTATGTATGAGAATGCCCAATTTTAGCATTTCCCACATTCATAGTTCTTAACTGTAATGCTATCACAGCAGGATTTTGAATTAAAACTGAACTAGTCCATTTTACATAAAGTGCAAGTATATGCAGATGTAAAATCCCAACCTTTGTAAAAGCTTCATGTTTACTTAATTAGGACAATATGCCCCTCCTAATGTTAAAACAGCTTTATCCTGTTCAATAAAATAATCTCTAACTTTATATTATACTACTAAATGATTAGGATAAACAGAAATCCCATTTTCAACAAACTGGTAATATTACAGCTAAAATTCTGCATTCAGTTTTGAATGTAGAACTGTACTAATTTGATAATTCATTAATACTATGCAGGGCAAATTTCCTTTTCAGGCTACAATTCTGCAAACAATAATCACAACTTTTGCCCAAACCTTCACTGATCATAAAATTCAACTCTTATGAACTATAATAGGACTTTAAATATTTATTAACAAACAACTAAATATATTAAGAGTCACGATCCAGCCATAAGCGCCTCCATGGTGCAAGGAACCTGATCCACCTACCCCCAAAGAGATAGATAAGGTGCCACTTGCCCTCGGTCAGCAGTCACGATCCAGCCATAGCACCTCCATGGTGCAAGGAGCCTGATCCACCTACCCCCCAAAGAGATAGATAAGGTACGACGCTTGAAAAATTGCCACAATTTCTCTGGGCTGTGTGAACACTGAAACGGATCATCACTTGCAATTTGCTGTTTTCAATTTCAGCATCTTCTCAGGGTAGTGCTATTGGCTCCACGCCTGTGTAGAGCTCCCTGATTGGCTGGTCTCACTCACCTGAGACAGAAACACCGAGGCGGTGTGGCTTAATGTAAGTCTGCATCCCTGTACTCAGTTTCTAATTTATATATTTTAATTTAGCCTGTTCTGCTCTCGGCCTGTGTAAAGTAACTACCATTCCCCCACTGCAGTTTATCTCCAACTGTCGTGCACTGATTCAGTGCTAGCTCTGCAAACTTCCCTTGATTTTTGCCTTGAACTGAGTTTGTAAAAAGTTTTACTGGCTTTGTTAACATCTTTTTTTAATCCTATTTAAGACTGTACTGGGTTTACATGCTTAGTGCTATGGACTTAGTTAGAAAAGTCAGTGAATTGTAAAATCTGTGTAGCCTCTGTCTTGAGCCTAATACTTCTGCCTTTGACTTTCATTCTTAATCATCTTTCTTTGTCCCCCTGTCCTCCTCTGTCTCTGTTCTGTCCCTCCTGCCCTCCCCCATCAGTCTGTTCTTTTGTGCTTGTTTTGGATTCCCAAGTTAGCCGGCACCTTGCCTCTGTCTGAGACTGCCCCCTGATTTGTCTTTCAAGTTAGTGCTCAGATCTCTTTGTGTGTGTCTCTGTTTAGACACATTCCCCCATCTGCTCCTATTTAATCTGCTGTCTCCTTCCTTACAGGTGCCACTTGCACCTCGGGCAGCAGTCACGATCCAACCATAGCACCTCCATGATGAAAGGCCTGATCCACCTACCCCCCAAAGAGATAGATAAGGTACAACGCTTGAAAAATTGCCATGATTTCTCTGGGCTGTGTGAATGCTGAACTGGATCATCACTTGCAATTTGCTCTTTTCAATTTCAGTGCCTTCTCAGGGTAGTGCTATTGGCTCCATGCCTGTGTAGAGCTCTCTGATTGGCTGGTCTCACTCACCTGAGACAGGAGCACCCGAGACGTGTGGCTTAATGTAAGCCTGCATCCCTGTACTTGGCTTCTAATTTATATATTTTAATTTAGCCTGTTCTGCTCGGCCTGTGTAAAGTAACTTACCATCCCCCCACTGCAGTTTCTCTTCAAATGTATGTGCACTGATTCAGTGCTAGTTCTGCAAACTTCCCCTTGATTTTTCATCCCACCCCTTCCCCCTCCCAGGCCTCCTTTAAATGCACACAGTCTCCTCCACTCCTATCTGATGTTTCAATTTATTTGGTTACTTACTGTCAACAACTGCAATTTCTCCCATCCCTTTTGCAACTAAGCCTTCTAGCAGCCTTATCTCATTCTGTCTTGCTGAGGCATACTATTTTGGTACTTTAGGTTTGCTTATTGCTGACTAGCATATCCTGTCCTGCTGACTAGCATATTCTGTCTTGCTAAGGCACTGTTTTACTTGAAACATCCTTTTACTGAAAAAACAAATTACTGAACTGTGACTGATTTGCCAAAAAACTGTGTTTATTGTCTAAAAATGTTCCAAGCAACCAAGTGTTACAGCCCCTTCGTGACTTTGTAGCTCTCTCCAGACCGCAAGGCACCAAGGAAATTGGAGGCCTTTCTGTTGCTAATTGAGCTGTTTTTGTTCAGACTGCTAGCCTTTGTGTTGCCCCACTATTAATTCGAGCTACTCTCTCCTTTCTCTAGCCGATGGCGGTATACATTTATCTTGCATAACTCCATTTTTAAACTTCCCCAAACAAGTCGCATACGGAACAATGACCTCTGGGCCCTATATAATCTTCCATTGGCCCACTCCACTCTGCACAGGCACCTCTATCAGCCCCCGCTGAAGAAATATATCTCTTGCAATCCAGACATTTCCCGTCCTCCTGTCCATTCTCCTTCCCTTAACGAGGAACCCACATCAAATAAATTTTGTTCAGAGGCGTGCCACTGTCAGGGTTACTCTTAGATCCTTTAGTGCATACTGCCCCTATCATACCACAGCAGTAACTACCCATACAACAAATTTGGGGACCTAAAGACTCTGGTTAGCAGATCCCGTGATAGTATACTCCACTTTTTGAATAAGCTACCATGGCAGGTCTCGACTGGCTTTACTTACTAGCCTGCATTTCCCTGATACCTAATATTAGTGGACCCCTGACAGATCTGACTCTAATAAAGGACATGCCCCACGCCACTAGGACATCCACATAATAAGACTATGTATTCATTATGCTGCCTCTGGTTGGCCCTGATTCAGTCAAATTTTGTTGAATCCACTCAAAGGGGACTGCAAACTACTCGGCTATGCATGGCTCCAAACCCCAGCCACCCATCGCTGCATAGTCGGGTGTTACTCTGCATAGACCTTAATCTACGTACTGGCAGGGCAACACAAGAGGTCAACTCAGTCCCTGGATCCCTGCAATCTAACCTACACAACGCAACAAGGCCCGTGCTTTTAAATGTCTCCTTGCCAATCTGAGAAGTATCGTGCTCCTCCTACTACTGTGCTCAGGAGACGTTGAGCTCAATCCTGGCCCCACAAAGTTGATTTCATCTTCAACCAAAATTAGTACCCTAAAAGGAATCAGTTTTCTGCATGCCAATGTCTGCAGCCTTCTAAAGAAGTTGGATTCTGTCCAGGCCTGGATTATCCACACTGCCCCAGACATACTTGTGATCTTGGAATCCTGGCTTCGGGCATCCACACCAGACAGTGAGGTTAATATCCCCAACTACCTTCTCTTCAGAGCAGATAGAAAGACTAGGTGGGGAGGAGTAGCCATTTATGTTAAAAACAAATTTACAGTATCTGTATTAGATGCTACTTTCATTGCAGGGGGCTTTGAATGCCTGTCTCTCAGGGTCGAACTGTCCCAATCTGTGGCACTCCACATAATAGGTTGCTATAGACCCCCAACAGCAGAACCACAGCTCCTGGCTCATCTGTCTTCACAAATGGACATGACACCTCTGGAAACAATTATATTAGGTGACCTTGACTATGACTGGATATCGAACGAATTGCTACCCCTAAAACAATTCTGCGACTCCCACAGGTTCACCCAAATGATTATAGAACCAATGCGCATCAACAAGAAAAATCCAATGAAAAGCACACTTCTAGACATCCTTCTTGTCAGCAAACCACACTTCTTTTCCCATGCTGGTATCCTTCCAGCAGATGTTAGTGACCACTGTCTCATAGCTGACATAAGAACCATCTCGAACCCACTATCTACATCAAAGTTTTCTACTAAAAGATCCAGATGGAACTTTGACCCTCTGGCCTACATACAAGAACTAAAAAACTCCTTGCTCTGGCAAACTTTTTACCTGGCTAAATCAGTGGGTGATGCCTATAATGTTTTCCATGTAATCATAGCCACTGCCCTAAACAACCATGCTCCTCTAGTTAAAGCACGAATAAAAACCAGAACCTGCCATTGGTTTTCACCGGATCTGAAGAATGCTTTTCTCAAAAGAGACCAGCTATGGAAAAAGGCCCAGATATCGCAGGCCGATGCGGACTGGTGTCTCTTTAGGACAGCTAGAAATGCCTGCATGAAAATGGTCGGAGAGGCCAAGGCCAATTATTATCAAAATTAATTACTATCTGCATCCAACAGCCCAACCAAATTCTGGTCCACCATAAAGGAACTGTCTGGACACTCCCCAGGTAGTGCACTACCCTCCAAAATCATCATCGACAATGTCACTATCAGTGATAAATCTGAAATTCTTCAAGCCTTCAACAACCACTTCGCCACTGCAGGCATGGCATTCGATAATGCACCAGTAAGTAGTCTCCGTACACAGCTCACCGCCCAGCCTCCAGACCAAAGTAACAAAGATATGATCTTCTCCTTTTCCCCAACCACCATAAATGAAGTTGAAGACCTTATGCTACGGCTAGATACCAGAAAAAGTGCAGGAGCAGACTCCTTCGACCGATACTTCCTGAAAATAGCATACCACATACTTGCCCCACCTATTTCACTCTTATTCAACCTGTCCCTAGCCCAGGGCTCTATCCCCATGGAATGGAAAACCTCTCATGGTATCCCCCTATTTAAAGCGGGGACCCATGCGACCTGAACAATTACAGGCCAATCTCTCTTCTACCTATACTCTCAAAAATGCTGGAAAAAGTCGTGGATTTACAGCTGAGATCATTTCTAGACAACTCTACATTGCTTAACCCCATGCAGTCTGGCTTTAGAGCAAAGCATAGCACTGTTACGGCACTGGCCAAAGTCACTAATGACTGGCAACAGGACCTTGACAACAAAAAATTTGTTTGTGCTGTGTTTTTAGACCTCAGCAAGGCCTTCGATACCGTCGACCACTGCCTACTTCTCTCCACCTTAAAAACCATAGGTATGGACTCAACCTCACTGGACTGGTTCCAGGATTATCTCTCTGATAGGCAGCAACAAATTAAGGCGGAAGGTGAGCTCTCTCCTTTCAAACCAATAAAAAGAGGAGTCCCACAGGGTTCTATACTGGGCCCTCTACTGTTCGCCATCTACATTAACAACTTGGACCTAGGCATTACAGAAGCCAGTATCCACTTGTTTGCTGATGATACAGTGCTCTATCTAAGCCATGACTCCCCTGGAGCCGCATGCACAGATCTAAAAACTGAATTCAATACGCTGTAGCATCAGCTTCTCAGCATAAAGCTACTGCTAAATGCAAAAAAAAATAAGGCCATGCTCTTTACTCCATCTAGCACTAGGGCCTACTCTGCTGCTGCTGGTACCCTTCCTCCCATAACTACCCTTCTAGGTGAAGATCTTGAGTTCGTGCCTAAATTCAGATATCTGGGTATATGGCTGGACAACAAACTCTCCTTTGCGGAGCACACAGAAGAACTGATGAAAAAGCTTAGGCAGAGGCTTGACCTCTTCTTCAGAATTGAACACCTTCTGACCGCAGATGCAAGAAGACAGCTTGTTCAATCAACTTTCCTCTCATTAATCGACTACACCGACATTATCTATGGCCAATGCTCCGTCTCACACCTTGCAAAACTAGATGTCCTGTACCACAGAGTAATAAGATTTATAACTGGTCTCCCATCCTCCACACATCACTGCTCTTTATATGCAGCCATAGGGTGGCCTTCCCTTCAATATAGGCGGTGAAGAAATGCAGCACTCTGGACATTCTGAGCCCTTACCAACAAACTCCCAGATTATATTGTTGCCTGCCTCCCCTGAGCCCAATCAGTAGCTACATGATGAAGCCACTTGCTAGCTGCTCTGAAAATCCCAGGATCAGTACCACTTTGGCAGGATGCCATAAGCCCGCTTCCTACTCTGGAACAGGTACAAAGATCCTTGAGACTCAGCTCTCCTGTCAGTTTTGCCCTGTTTAGGATCATTTATGACAAAACATTGCCAAAATCTGTAAGTGTTTCCATAGTTCCTAGCTGTCCTGCTGACGGATCACTCCATATCCTTACCACATCCAGCCACAGACCTAGTTCCTCCCTCCTATTTTAATCAGGTCCACTAGTCAGCTACCATAGTGTCCCTCAGCACCCAAGACACCACTTCTCCCATTACTCTCCTGTCACCGTTTAAGCGGAACACACAGACCTCATTAGGGGCCCTATGCAGCCCAGGACCTTCACCCAAGTATGGTAAACGGTCACTGAGGGCTGAAATGCAAAGAATTGTACCTTCTGATGGAGGCTTGACTAAGAATGACTAAACATACCACCTCAACTTCTGCATACATGGAGTCTGTATATACAACAGCAAAGTTGAGTGATGCATGTATGTTCCTACAAGCACGCTTGAAATGTATATCGTGCACCTACCACATTTCTGTAAATTTGTTTGTAACTCTTTGCACATGTTGTGCTTTGTATTCTCAATCTATGTATGTATAACTGTCTTGGACAACAGCAGGTCCATCTTGTAAATGAGCTTGCTCAATGATGATTGCCTGGATAAATAAAGATTTGATTTGATTTGATACTCAAAGCTATATAACATTATCAACCTAAATATACTTTAAACTAGTGTAGCATAAGAAAAGATGTACTTCAGTTTTAAATTTGTACCTAATCCTATAAACTTTCTCATAGAAGCAAAACTATTTCATTTACTGGAATTTCTCTGCTGAGTGCCACTCACGCTCGCGCTACTGTGCTCGTGCAGTACCAGTGTGAGCCTTATCTAGTAGATCTGCCCCTCCTCCTCTGCTGACAATTTGGATCAAACAGCTGCTGGCAATTCCAAATGCTCTGGCAATCGGGAGCTTGTGTCAGTTAATACAACACAGTGCAGGGTAGAGCTTAGGCACAATGAATAACAGTCTCACAACACAGATAGTTTAATTCAGCTGGCTGCAGTAGATGTTTCAGTTAACTACAGTGTACCTGTGTTCTGCACCCAGCGCGAGCCTTATCTAGTGGATCTGCCCATCCTCCTCTGCTGATGAGTTGGATCAATCAGCTGCTGGCAATTCCAAATGCTCTAGTAACTGGGAGCTTGTGGCAGTTAATACAACACAGTGCAAAGTAGAGCTTAGGCACAATGAAATAACAGTCTCGCAACACAGATAGTTTAATTCAGCTGGCTGCAATAGATGTTTCAGTTAACTGCAGTGTACCTGTAGGTAGTTAATACAACCCAGTGCAGGGCAGAGCTTAGGCACAATGAATAACAGTCTTGCAACACAGATAGTTTAATTCAGCTGGCTGCAGTAGATGTTTCAGTTAACTAGAGTCACACAGGAAATATCTAAGATTCAGACTGCCATCAGGTCATTACTAATTCAGGTCCCTTCCCTTTGTTCTGACCTCAGCTCCCAGAGTGTTTACAAAATGGCTGGCAGTGGTAGTTGCACACTTAAGGAGTTTAGGAATTTCAGTTTTTCCCTACCTGGATAACTGGCTGCTGGTGGGTCAGTCTCAACAACAAGTAGTAGCTGTCTTAGCAGTCACTCAGACTACTCTTCACTCATTGGGCTTCTTAATAAATACAACGAAGTCAGTCCTGGAGCCAGTCCATCTCCTGCAGTTCATAAGAGCAGAGTCGGACACAATTCTGGGAAAAGCAAGACTTCCATCAGACAGGGTGGAAAGCTTAGTGCAGCTAGTAGAATCATTCAGACTCCACTTCCCAAAGCCAGCAAGGTACTTTCTGCAGTTGCTGGGGCACATGGCAGCTACATCAGTAGTAACATGGGAAAGGTTTTAGATGAGAGACATTCAGTTCCATCTGAAGTCCTTTTGGTCCCAGAGCAGAGATTTCTTGTTCAAACTGATTCCAGTAACTTTCATGCTTCTCCTAGCCCTGCAGTGGTGCCAGGACAGAGACAACCTAAGGGTGGACATTCCCTTTCTTCAGGAAAATCCCACAAAGGTACTCACCACAGACGTATCTCTATTGGGCTGGGGGACCCACTTGGGGGAGCATACAGCTCACGGCACATGGTCTCCCCAAGAGTCTCTTCTGCACATTAATCTCTTGGAGCTTAGAGCAGTGGGCTGGCTCTTCTGTCCTTTTCTTCCATGATTCAGGGGACGGTGTTGAAAGTCAGGACAAACAACACCACAACAATGTTTTACATCAACAAACAGGGTGCACAGAAGCCATGAGGATATGAAAATTGGCCTACTCTCTGAAGATGACTCTGACAGCAGTCCACCTTCCAGGGAAGGACAATGTTCTGGCAGACTCTTTCAGCAGGATCAACCAGAGCCACCACGAGTGGTCTCTGAATCATTTAGTTCTCAAGAGCATTGTCACACTTTGGGGCACCCCAGAGATACTCTTTGCAGCCCCAGGCAATCACCAGTTACCCCAGTATTGCTGCAGGCTCCCAGTTCAAGGGACAGTCCCAGTGGATGCATTTCTGCTGGACTGGTCAGGGAAATTCCTGTATGCCTTCCCTCCATTTCTTCTGTTGCTCAAAGTACTGACAAAATTCAGGGCTTAGTCTGCAATGAGATCTTGATAGCCGCAGACTGGGCCAGACAGCCTTAGTACTCAATCCTGGTGGTGAACATGGTCTCGACATATCCGATCCGCCTTCCGATGAGGTACTACTTGCTGACCTCCTCCCAGGGAGAATCTTGTACCCCAGCTTAGGGACCCTCAGACTGAAGACTTGGCTCTTACAGAGTTAGAGTATGCTAAGTTGCATCTCTTGGACTCTGTCATGGATATCCTAAAGGTTTACAGGAAACCAGCTACTGGGAAAACATATTCCTTCAATTGGAAGAGGTTAACTATTTGGTGTTAGAAAATGGTATTGGAAAATAAATGAATCTCATTAGTTGAAACGTCTTGGGAGAGATTCATTTTTTTCTGATAGAGCTCGCATAAAAACTAGGGCCTATTCGGGATGACCCATTACCAATTTAGTCAGTGGGCAACCTGAATGTTCAGTAAATGGATCCACCATTTTGTCTCACTCACTAAGGTATAAGGAGAAGAAAAAATAGCAGTTAGGCCATTTCTCACCCTGACGAAAGTATAAACCAACAGGCAGTTTTAGGGTCTGAATAGAGAATGTTAGTGCCATAACTGCTTTCCGGTATAAAAATCGCCCAGTATTGAAAAGTCTGGCAGCGTGTAATGTGTTCCACCGCGACCGAACATGAGAACATTGGTATTTTCTTAGATTTCCATACCACAGATGTACATCCATCTGCGGTATAGAAGATGAAGAAAATACTGGTACTCTCCTACGGAGTTTGACCCAGCTCTTTCCTGGTCACATCCAGTCCTCTCTACAAAGTAATACCCACAAAGCAAAATAACCTCAAGAAACCACAGAAATGTACCTGTGTTCAGCAGGATTAGGTTAGTTTTTTTCCTCCCTGCTCAGCCATCTACCACCAACACTCCTCTGTCATGTTCCACATATATACTGTATTTTCAAATGAAAAAATGCTGGCTTACAGAATAAATAAAAATTAATGAACGAAAAAAATACCTAACTTGAGGTGTGTGTGTGTGTGTATAAGTGTGTGTGTGTGTGTGTGTGTGTGTGTGTGTGTGTGTGTGTGTGAGAGATGTTAACCATGACAACCACCTCTATAACTACAGAAGCTCCAGTAGTCCTTGGGTCACAAGAAAAACACAGCATTATAATGCAGGTGGAGGAACTATATTATTGCAGAATACAGCAAACAGCCAAGAATTTGAAGATTTAAACATAATATATATATATATATTTTCAAATATATATTATATACTGGCCCATTTTCTAAGTGCAATAATACCCTCCTAGGTGGGTGGTATTGGGAACTACCAGATCTTTTAGGGGCTATAAGGCCCTCCATCTGCGGCCTCGGGCCTCATTATACCCCTGGGTGGTCCGGTATTTCCCAATACTGCCCACCCTGTTGGGTATTATTGCTTACTAATCAGCTAGGTGTAGAACCACAGCAAGTGGGCATTTCACTGTTGCTGGATTATTTGGCTCATCTGCACTGTCCAGGACTTAGGCCTTCCACCCTAAGGGTGCATCTGGCTGCAGTTTCAGCTTACTTGTCAGCAGGAAAATGTTTTTCCCTGACTTCTGACCCTATATTTAAAAGATTCTTTAAAGGGTTGTTGCATTTATACCCTCCTTTCAGAGAGCCTACCCCTTCATGGGATCTAAATATTTGCAGCTTCCCTTTGAACCTATGTTCTCAGCAGAGTTAAAGTGTGTAACTTGGAAAACAGTCTTTCTGGTAGCCATTACTTCAACAGGATGTATCAGTGAGCTACAGGCACTATCAGTGAAACCAACTATATCTCCTTTCACAATGATAAAGTGGTTCTTAGAACAAATAGGAAATTTCTTCTCAAGGTGGTCTCAGAATTCCATCTTAACCAGTCCATGAACTTGCAGGTCTTTTTCTCTGAACATTCCAGTTCAGGGGAACATAGGCTTCATAGACTGGATGTTAAAAAGGCTATCAGCTACTATCTGGATCTCACCAGGGGTCATGGGGTGACTCTAGCAAGTTGTTTCTTACCTATGGAGAAGTGGGAAGGGGTAAGCCTGCCACTAAAAAGACCATTGCAAGATGGATAGTGTCTTGTATTCATTTTTGCTGTCAGAAACTAAGGAAGGATCACTCTGTAGGCCTCAGGGCTCATTCCACTAGGGGCACAGCTGTCACCATAGCAGCTGCAAGACACATTCCCTTGTCAGAAATATGTAAAGCAGCTACCTGGAAAATTGTACATACATTTACCAAGCATTACAGCTTGGATGTGCAGCAAGAAGTGATACCAGGTTTGGAAAGCAGTATTGCAGAGCCTCTTTCCTAAGTAGGTTCTGTGCGCTCCTCCAAGGGAACTGATGAATAGAGTATGTCAGAATACATTAGACTTCCTGTTGTTTAAGAAAAAATTACTTACCACAGTATTGTTGTTTCTTCTAAAGGAGTTCTAATGCATTCTGACCTCCCACCCTGCCTCCCCTACCAGAACCTAAGGTCTCTGCACTCCAGCTTGGGTGGTGGTGTTGTTAATTTACCATAAGGTAGTTTTTTTAAGAGGGCATCTGTGACTTGAGTCTTCTAGCCCTTTTTGGGGGTTAGTAGGGTCTTGAATAAGTTTCGATTCAACATGCTGTTAGCATTTCTAAATTGTTTCAATCTATATGTGTCTTTTTCTAGATTGCTCATAAGAATCTGATGGTTGAAAAGAATGTAGCAGGGGACAGTGATTTGAAACCGAGCACGTGCCTACTTAGAATGTAGGCTTTAACTCTTTCCTCTCTGGGGCAGTACAACAGCAAGCTTTTACTGCATATGTCAGAACACATTAGGACTCCTATAGAAGAAGCAATATTACTATGGTAAGTATTTTTTTCTTGGGGGTATGGGATGCAAGTACAGCCTCGAGGTAAGAAGGCAAAGACTGGGACCAGTACTTTGCTGTGAGCTTCAGCAAGAGTGGGGTCTGCCGTGGCCTTGGAGCGAGGATAGATTTAGGACCAATAGAGGTCTCAGTTGTGTATGGAGGACAGGCTTCCTGTAGTGAAATAGCAGAAGGATTGGAAAGGGGGTCCAGTCTGGTTAGGTTGGACTTGGGAGGGCAGCGTAAACTATGTCCCGTAGTCAAAGATGGGCAGAATCATTTTCTGTATGAGAGCCCTATGAGCTCTTGGGGATGCAGCCATGATTGCAGTAGAGTGCACCCAGTTTGGGGTGAAGTTTTTGTGGATAGCATTGATATGTACAGAAAGTTGAGGTGCTGGTCCAGCCAGACCCTGACATATCTAAAGGGGGCAAGCCCTCAGACTAGTCCCATCCAGAGTGTGGAAAAGGGGTGGATTTTAGCCTAGAGTCTCTACCTCATGCCAAAGGTCATGGAGACAGTCTTCTTGGCATTTAAGAATAGCTGATTTGCACAAAACCAGTGCTGGACTTTATTGAAGTCCAGCTGCAACTTGGTCACTACATCAGCAATTGTAGGAGTGGAAGCATACAGGACTGTGTCATCCTCAAACATGTGAATGGATGTGAGTGGGCAGGTGGTTAAGGAATATGGAAAATAATAATGGCCCGAGGACAGATCCTTGTGGAACTCCTGTCCTAACTGGGAGGGATGGCGAGGTGGAACCACCAATTTTGACGGATCGGGATGAGCCTACCAGGTAGGAGTGGAACCAGTAGGTGGCCTTGGCAGATAACCCAGTACTGGAGAGCTTATCTAGTAGGAGGGCATGTGACACTGTGTCAAAAGCCTTGGCTAGGTTGATGAAAAAAGCGGAGGTGATGTAGCCTTTGTCCATTGCATCCAAAATAGAGTCAGTGATCCTTTTAAGAGAAGTGGCTGTGGAGTGGGACTTCCTAAAGCCAGACTGGTAGGGAGAGAAGAAAGAGGCGGCATAGAGAAATAAGGAGAGTTGCGAGAGAACTAGTTTCTCTTGAATCTTTGCCAGAATTAGGAGGAGGGAGATAGGGCAGTAGTTTCCAGGGACAGAGGAGTCACTTCTCTTCGGGAGAGGGATGACAGCAGCATGTTTCCATTCCAAGGAATTGAAGCTAGGGAGAAGGAGAGATTGTATAAATAAGCCAGGGGGCAGCAATTGCAGGTGCGGCTAAGTAGAGCATCTTGGAGTCCACCCTCGTGGGGCATCTGCCTTTAGTAGGGTTAAGGGAGAGCAAGGCTTTTAAACAATACCTATTTAGGGCAAGCCATTTAGAAGTACAACTCTAAAATAATGATGTAACAAGTCACATTAAAAAGGATGGAATTTGCAATGTGGTTCTGTCTCCTGATGTATGAACCTCAGCCTTACTAACTATCTGTTTCTACCAATAAGGGATACAATTAATCATTAGAGATACATGACTATTGTTGATGGGGGACCTGAATATGCCAGATGTTAACTGGAGCACCTCTGTTGCAGCCACATCCAAAAGCAGGGCCATTATTGATGCCCTACAGGGGGCATGCCTCAGATAGCTAGTTTTGGAACCCACTCGTGAGGGCAATCTTAGACCTCTTACTCTCAAATGGGGTCAGTGAGAGGATCTCAGGTTTAGAAGTGGTCTGGGAACAAATGACCACCAAACAATGTGGCTCACAATAAACTCAGCTACAGAGGCAAGACATACAAAAGTGAGGCTACTGGACTTCAGGATGGCTGACTTTGGCAAGATTGAGAGTGCCTTAGAAAAGTGCTAGCAACAGACTAGAAGGAGGGTAGAGCAACAATGGGAAACATCAAAACTGCCATCACAGAGGCAACACACCTTTGTGTGAAGCAAATAAACAAATCAAAATGAAAAAAAAGCCACTATGGTTCTCAAAAGAGGTGGTGGGAAGATTAGGGAAAAAGATAGCATTTAGGAAGTATAAGGAAACACAGAAGGAGCAGGACAGAGCACTGTACCAGTTAAGGCAGAAGGAAGCAGGGAGTGAAGTCAGAATAGCAAAGGCCCAAACTGAGGAAAAGATAGCCAACTCGGATAAGAAGGGGGATAAAACCTTTTATAGGTACATCATGGAGCATACAAAGACAAGGGAGGGATAGTGAGGCTGAATAGAATGGACAGTGGGTGGGCAGAGAGGGACAGTGAAAAAGCAGGATACTGAACGAATACTTCTGCTCAGTATTCACAAAAGAGGAGGAGGAAGAGGTACCTAATCCAATTCACAGAAGCACTCTGGATAGGGGGGTCAATCCCAGTCCTTTCACAGAAGAAAGGATTCTGAAATAACTCCTAAAACTGAAGGTGGACAAAGCAATGGGGTCTGGCGGGATTCACCTCAGAATTCTAAAAGAATTAAGGGGAGAACTAGTGACACCATTGACTACCCTTTTTAACAGATCATGGGAGGATGGTGTGGTACCTGAGGATTGGAGGAAGGCTGATGTGATTCCCCTTCACAAAACTGGGAGCAAGACAGAGGCAGAAAACTATAGACCTGTCAGTTTGACCTCTGTGGTAGTAAAAATGATGGAATCACTTCTGAAGGAAAGAATTGTTGAGTACCTAGACACCAGTGGGGCACAGGGCCCAAGGCAGCATGGGTTCACAGCAGGAAGGTCATGTCAGATGAATCTAATTGATTTCTTTGACTGGGTGACCAAAGTAGTAGACCAGGGAGGGGCTGTGGACATGGCCTACCTAGACTTTAGCAAGGCCTTTGACATAGTCCCACACAAAAGATTAATAAACAAATGAACCAGCCTGGGAGTGGGTCGTAGGGTGGTAGCCCCGGTAAAACATTGGCTGGACAACAGGACACTGAAGGTAATTGTAAACGGAGTCCATACTGAAGAAATGGGGGTTACTAGTGGGGTACCGCAGGGTTCAGTACTAGGTCCAGTCCTTTTTAATGTCTTTATAAGTGACATTGCAGAGGGACCGGAAGGAAAAGTATGCTTCTTTGCAGATGACACAAAGATCTGCAACAGGGTTGATACACAGGGAGGCATGGAATGGGTGAGAAGGGACTTGGCAAGGTTGCAGGAATGGTCAGAAGTATGGCAGCTTGTATTCAATGCAAAGAAGTGCAAAATAAGGCACCTGGGAAACAAAAACCCAGGGGAAGATTACACAATGGGGGGGGGTAGTAACAACAACAAAAATGGAAAGGGACCTGGGGTAATCATATCAGATGACCTTAAGTTTGGCAAGCAATGTGAGAAGGCAATAGGGAGGGCTGGGTGGATACTGGGATGTATAGGGAGAGGCATCACCAGCATAAAACAGGAAGTTGTTGTCCCTCTGTACAGACAGTTGGTGAGACCCCATCTGGAGTACTGAGTCCAATTCTGGAGACCCCATCTCCACATGGACATAGACAGGATGGAGGTAGTCCAGAGGAGGGCAACTAAAATGGTGCAGGGTCTGCAACAGAAGCCATATGAGGAGAGTCTAAAGGAGCTTAATATGTATACCCTTAAGGAAAGGGAAGGGGGCATGATAGAAACTTTTAAGTACCTCAAGGGAATCAACAAAGTGCAAGAGTTTAGCATCTTTCAGAAAAGAGATGTGCAAGAATAAGGGGACACAATTTGAAGATAGCGGAGAGACGGCTCAGGGCAATGTGAGGAAGCATTTTTCACAGAGAGGTGGCAGACACATGGTACAGCCTTCCTGTGGAGGTTCTGGGGTCTAAAACTGTGGAAGAATTCAAGAATGCATGGGACAAACATAAGGCAATTCTTGTGGGGGGTAGGAAGAAATAGGCTGTTGATTAACTAGGATCTGCAGCTTATCCTGTAGGTAGGGAAATGGGCAGACTAGGTGGGCCAAGTGGTCCTTATCTGCCATCAAAGTCTATGTTTCTATGTTTCTATGTACTACAGCTGAAATACTCAAATAATAAGTTTTATTTCTACTGTATTTATACAGTTCCAATGTCAATATCTACAACTATGCTAAATAGATCATCTAACTAACCTATCTACTGTAAACTTAAAAAAAAAATCATGTTGAAAGTAATACACATGCACCCCTTCTGTAGTATATCCTCTGAGCATTGTCATCCTATACATGGAAAGAGTGGCATCGTGCTTCAGTATCTCTGGTGAGAAAGAAAAACAGCCTTTTGTGTTAGGATTAGTAATTCACAATAGCATGGGTGAGACCTGCGCAGCATGTCTCATATTGTAGACTTCCTGCCTGTACAGCTACATATTCCAAAGACCAGGCAAGTAAGGGAGAGAAGAAGCCCTTGTGGCCTTCAGAGACCTTCCCTCCTATTTACCCAATGGTCTTGACTTAAGTGTGAATGCCATTCTCTGTCAACCATGGCTCCCAGATGGGTGAGAGTTTTTCCCGCTAACCCTTTACTCCTTAGTGCACTCTGAGGAAGTTCACATGTCAAGTAACCACTGCTATACCCATTCTTTCCTTGTGGGAGTCGATGTTTGCTTCCACCTCATCAGGATCTGCCTTTTTTCCTCCATGTCCATGGTATATACTAATGGTCTAAAAAAAAAAGACAGGCTCTATATAATTGAGATGCTTCCCAGGATCCTCAACAGTGGAGACATTGGAAGGGCTCTCTTTATTATATACTGGGTTGCCTGGACAGTATCCCAGAAATGATGCAACTCTTGACATTCACAAATTATATGACCTATGGATCTTGTACCCTGATGAGATCTCAAACTTTCATTCAGGGTGTGAAATTCCATTGCACAAACTTCTCTCAGGAATAATGCCACTTCCCAACACCTTTTCTGAATGAACTGATAAAGGGATCGACTGAACCTGCGTGTCATCTTCCAGCAACATTGCCAGGCCTCAGGAGAAAACTCAGTTGTAGGTCAGCCTCCTTTTCAGTCTGTGGGTCTCCCAGCTGGGAAAGTGGAGGCTCTGAATGTGTTTATAAACGAGTCCCCTTTGAAGAGACTCTTGGAAGCCCAAGTATCCATGCAACCATCTCTGTCCAAAGGCCTGTGTTTCTACCCGACCCAAACCACCATGACAGTGTGTGTCTCATTTGGAGGTATACCCAATGGTCTGAATGAGAGAGACCAAATTCTTCCTGTAACTGAGCAAAGGATTTCAGAACTTTGGTGTCAGGTGAGGTGACATGTTGCAGGGTAAGAATCCATTAGTGATCCAGCTGCCCCACTTTGGGCTTCTCCCCGAGATAAGTCTGGAGTTATTCCAAATGGTCTCTTTCAAGCCCATCAGTGAAGTTCCAGACTGACCATCTGCAGCATCCACATTGAATCCCTTGTGTATCCATCACAGGTGACATAACTCTAGCCCCTGTGCCAGGACTTAGAAGGAAGGTAGCCAGGCCATTGTGCACTCCCTTGGTACATTCTGTTTGGAGCTGCTTTGGGTCACTCAGGGACATCTCCTTTATCCAATGACTGATTTCACCCTGTTTGCTACATAGTAGGCCCAAGAGCATGGGACATTCCAGCCTCTGTGGTATCCTGTGAGGTGGGCTATCCACAAGTGGGTGCCTACTAAAATGGCGACCCACTTGCGGTGCAAGAAAGGTAGGCAATGGTGTGAGGAAGGTGACAGGATGGGGGAGGCTCAAGCATATAGTGACAGGACGTCGCTATACATATACGCACGCGGAGGGGAGGGAGCATGATGGGAGGGAGGCAGGAGGAGGTTGGCCTGGCATTGTTGGCATGGGGCTGTCAAGCTGGCACAGTAGTGTGGTGGTGGGTGGCAGCCTAAAGCTGCGAGGTTCAGGTTGGGTCTGGGCATGCCTACATTTTAGTGCTCCCTGCCGAAATTAACTTTACCCCAATTTGCACCCACGACATACACCCCGGAGTTAAGAATCATCTAGTGGGCGTGTATGGGAAGGAAGCCCCCATGTGTGGGGGTGGGTGCAGCCCCCTGCATTAACAATAAAATCTAAGTACCGGGGCCATTTTCCTGTACGCTGGGATGTATATAGCGAAATAGATTTTCACTGATGTACCTCATCATAATGATGGTCACCTTTTGGCACTCGCCATTATGACATAGAACCAGCCTCCATTACAGACTGGGGACCTCAAGACCTTTATTCTGAATCTGGGCCTCTGCTGCTGCCACAGGAAGGAGAAAATCAAATCAACTTTATTTGTAAGAAACACAATTCCAAAATGTATCCAAAGCCCTTGTACAATTTTAAAACATAAACAAATATTACAATATAATTTAAAACCAACAAAAATAATCTAAAATTCATAAACACATAAAATCCTTATCATATGCTAATGACTTATAAGTATTTTAACTAACAGTTCTCAGGATCCTAAGAACACTTAGAGAAGGTCAGGCTGAGTAGGTATGTTTTAATGCAGTCTTAAAACTCTGGATGGTCAGGCACTCCCTCACCTGACGAGGTAGAAAGTTTCACATAGTAGGGGCCACAAAGCAAAAGAATGGGCCCTGATTTTTAAGTCGAACCTGAGAACGTCTAACAATCCCTTGTCAGAGGAGCACAGTGAGTGGAGGGCAGTAGGGACAAGGAGATCTTGCAGATAGTGAGGTCACTGTCCGTGTAGGGCTTTATAGGTCAGTAATCTGACCTTGAAGATGATCAGCCTCTGTACCAGCAGTCAGTACAGTCCGGGGAGCAAAGGTGTGATATGAATAGATCTTGAAGAGCCAGATAAAAGCCTGGCTACCACATTCTGCACCAGCTGCAACTGGCAGATATCATCCCTCAGCAGCCCTAGGTAGAGGGCATTACAGTAGTCAAGGCGGGAGGTCACGATGGTGTGGACGAGTCAGAAGATCATCGGGCAATATAAGGTGCTTTACCTGGGTGATATTCCTCAGATGGTAAAAGAGGTCTTGACAATGGTTGACACCTGAGGTTTAAGTGTCAGGCCATCACCAAAAATAACACCCAGATTCTGCACCCGTCAGAGGTCACCAGCTAAAACCTTCAAGCCAAAGCCCAGAGGGTTGCCCAGCCTGAGAACCTGTACCCTGATGATCTGTGTCCACCACCAACATCTCAGTTTTAGCCATGTCTTTGAGAAATATCTCCATAGAGGCTGTAGGATATCTGCTGCACAGTCCAGCAGACTTGGCTTTATTAGCATGCCTGTGTATCTGGTCACCAACATGGCCCCCTGAGGGAGCATCCAGGTATATTTATCCCCTTCTCGGAGCAGGCCATTACTGGTAGTATCTCAAACTTGTTCCAGTAAATCTGGAGGCCTGACAGAACACCAGACTCAGCAAACACATGTTGTGCTGCCTTTCAAGGATGGTCCAACATTTGATAAAGTGAAAAGGACATCATCCACATGTAGCAAAGCTTAGCACATTACCTGTCCCACTGTCATGCCTGTGATATGAGGGTACCTCCTGAGGGCCTCTGCCAACAGCTCTACTGCCAGTACAAACCGTAATGGGGAGACAGGGCAGCCTTGCCTTGTACTTTAGTGAGAGTGGGAAGTTTGAGGATTGGATCCCATTCATGGCAGGGGTTATCAACATTTAATATTTTAGCTAAAATATTAACTAAGACCCTTAAACAAAGATATGAATTTACTGTGAGCATATTAGCAAAAAAGATTGTTATGGGGAAAGTACCTAGAACATTTTTCCAAATCTTTCAAAAACATGTCAATCCATTTGATACCAGAAAATCAGGTATTTCATATTTTCAAATACCAAAGATGAAAACAGCACTGGGGCAGAAGTCTTTACTCTACAAGTTACCAAATTTTTTCGAGTCTATTATGAGTCAAATTGACTGTTTGAGAATGTTCATTCTTGGGTTTAAAAATAACTTAAGGAAATTGTTGAAACTAGCATAACATACTAATTGCCAGCAGATTAGGCCTTACTGTCTATCGAGTCTGCTCAAACCTCAGATCCCTAGTTGGGTGCCGAGGCCGTCCCCCCCCTTATGTTCCAGAAACCCTCTATCATCCATCCTCACCCCCTGGGCCAGTCCATTATCAGATACATCCACTTCCTGTGTCTGTCCCACCCACTCTTGAAGCCCTCCACTGTGGATCTCTGAACCAGCTCACTAGGCAGCACATTCCAAGGGTCCACCACCCTCTCAGTGAAAAACCTCCTCCTCTTCCCCCCCCTCACCCTTCCACCTTCCAACTTCAAACCATGCCCTCTGGTGATACCTCCCTGCTTTAGTCTAAAGATCCCCTTCATGTTTATCCTATTTATTCCCTTGAGGTACTTGAAGACCTCAATCACATCCCCCCGTCTCTCCTCTCCTCCAGTGAAAACAGGCAGAGCTCCTCAAGTCTGTCCTCATACGTCAAATCCCCTAGTCCTCGTATCATCTTAGTTGCTTTCCTCTGTACCCTCTCCAGGAGCTGTATGCCCCTCTTCAAGCGTGGTCTCCAGTACTGTACACAGTACTCAAGGTGTGGTCTAACCAGTTCGTTGTACAGCGGCAGAATCACTTCCCTGCTCCTAGAGGTGATCCCCCTTATGATGCATCCCAACATCCTGTTTGCTTTGCTAGCCGCTCTCCTGCACTGCTCAGAGTTATTCATATGTGCATCCACCATGACCCCTAGGTCTTTTTCCCCTGTTGAGGCCTCCAGACCCTCCCTTCCCAGGGTGTACCTGTGTTTAGGGTTTCCCCACCCAAGATGTAGCACCTTGCACTTGGTGATATTGAAATTTAATTTCCATGTGTGAGCCCAGCTTTCCAGGGTGTCCAGGTCCCCTTGCAGTGCCAAACTCCCCTCTTCCCCCTCAACTACTGCTCCCATCTTGGAGTCATCAGTGAAGAGACTCATTTCATACCCTATACCCTCCCTGATGTCCGATATATATGCATTAAACAGGATTGGACCCAGGACCGAGCCCTACGGTACCCCATTACCGACCTCTCTAGGGTTCGAGAGCTCCCCACCGACCACTACTCTCTGGATGCATCCAGTTAACCAGTTTTCAATCCATCTGACCATCAAAGTGCCTACTCCCAACCCCGTCAGTTTCTCTACCAGATCATTGTGGGGGACAGCGTCAAATGCCTTGCTGAAGTCCAAGAATAATACATCCATAGGCTTTCCCCTGTCCAGTTCTGATGTTACCCATTCTGAATGAAGTATGTGAATGCTATAGTTTCTCCTTGTGACATAATTTTTACATGTATTGCACTACTGTTTTTTTTTTATATATTTGTATATTCAGATTGTAATTTAATGTTGTGATGTAATTTGTACTTTGTTGCTTGCACTCTGGTCGACCATGCAAATGGGTCATATGGCCCGTGGACTAACCAGAATAAATAAACAAATCAAATCAAATCAAGATAGGCTATTTACTGTCAAGAGCAGGAGAGATCCAACATTAAACTTGAAAGAAATAGTGCACCCTTTGATTAATTTCAACTCCCTTAATAACTTACAATGTTTAATTGCTTTTAAACTTGAGTAGACTTTCGCAGTTCCTCTTAAACTAGAGTGTCATACAAATTTAACTTCATATAAAACTTTGTAACTTTTGTACTGTACCTTAAGCCACCTTCTAAACTGCTGTGGATCATTACTTGTATAATTCAACTTGGCTGAGAATTACCTCACTTCTACCTTACGGTCTGGCATTGAATGACCCAAAGTACAGTAGGCACGAGACCATTACGGAAACTCGTATGTCATTCCATAACTAGCTTCAAAATCAGAACCCAGCCATCCAAATATTTCCCAAACCTGGAACATAGCGAGAGAGCCAACAAAAGAAGCACAAAATGTACTCGTCATTCCAGACTCCATTTGAAGATCCCACACACTGCTTTGTGGCTATGGGAATGATAAATGGATAGTTAACAGTTCAGCTTTAACTTAGTAAATATTTTAGCTAAAATATTAAATGTTGATAACCCCACATGTTGTAACATGATCAGAGTATGACCATTCCTAACTGTAATAATGAAGTATACAATATGCCTGTGTACTTGCCTGCTGAAATTAATTGTATAAATTGAAGTTATAATTAATAAATATAAATTAAAAAGGATCCCATTCATGGCCACTTTATGGATGTATCAGATGTGGAATAACCCTCTCCAGCCTCAGTGCTAGTGCTTTAGCACAGATCTCAGCATCAATATTCAAGAGAAACTTAAGCCTCAAGTTCATCACACTGTAGTATCCTTTTGGGGCTTAGGCAACACCATTATGATTGCCTCTAGTACAAAATAGGGAGTGCTCTTTCCTCCTCTGATTCTTGAAGCATCTTCAACAGGTGAGGTACTAACACTGAGTTGAACTTTTGATAAAAAATCTGCCCTAAAGCCATCTGGTCCTGGTACTTCCCTATTCACCAAAGACTTGAAGGCTACCAAGAGTTATCCCGCTGAGAGATGTGCCTCCAATGCTGCTACCAGCTCCCTTAGAATCTGTGTGAGCTCCAGGTCATCCCCAAATTCTCTGACTCTATGCTTTCCTGGAGAAACCCGGGACATATACAGTTGGGAGAAATAATCCTTAAAGACTGCATTAATTTCCTGTGGAACTGCAGTGATATCCACCCTGCCCTCCAGGTGTGAGGGGATGTGAGAGTCACTGCTGTTCTACTCAAAGCAATATGCAAGTAATTTAGAGGCTTTTCCTTAACTCACCCAGTACTTCTGTTAAGGGAAGAATAGAGCCTGTTCTTCTTCTTGGTGAGCGATCAAGTTCACCATATATTTTGATTGAATGACCTGCCATTGTACAACAGAGCTATTGTCTGCATTATTGTAGAGGATCTGTTCCTCTTCCCTCATCTGGTCCTGCAATTGGGACAGCTCTTGTTTTTTAAGCTTACTCCTATATGCTGAGAAGATTATGATATGGCCTCTCACAAAAGTCTTAAAGACATCCCAGATAACGTGCTTATTTGTTTCTGACTGCCTATTCATGCCAAAATACAGTCGGATCTCCTTTGTTAGCCTCTCAGTGAATTGTTGAGACTGTAGGAGAAAGGGGTTAAGCCTCCATCTTAGCAATTTGCCCACTGTTTCTGACAGCATTGCTGTGAAGAAGATCGGAGCATGTGTCTGACAACATGTTAGGGTGGACTGTGGCATCCAGCATTTCATAGATGCAACTGGAACGGAGCAGGAACTAATCTAGTCTGTTCTGTGTACTACATCTTGCTTAGGGGAATGTGTAGTCCTTATGCATTGGGTACAGCACCCTCCAGATACCCGAAAGACCCAGATCTGAGAACAAGTGCATCAAAGGCCACTCATCTGGCTCCCTTATGCATCAGCTAACTTGCTTCACAGGGGTTTCTGTCAAGTAATGGGACACAGACTAAGTTGAAATTCACACACACCATAACTAGACACATTTGACTCCACAGGCCGGATTCTCAAACTTCCAAGAATGGTGCAAAATTGCGCTTGCTCCTAAAGATGCACTGGGAGTGATTCTCAAATGTGGCCTGCATCAACTGCCCCCAAAAGGAGGATTGTTCCTCCCGTGTGGCATAAAATCTGCTGTGACATTGAACTAGGGGGCTTGTGGCAGCCACAAGCTGCCATATCAACTAATTCTGTATTCTATAAACCCTTCCAGAGCGTGAAATTCTAAGTTCCTTTAGACCAGCCAAGGCTGGTCTATGGGTACTTAGAATTTCACCCTTTGATCCCTACACTAGCACCACTATCTGAGCTTTCCCTGGGTCAGAGGGAACATATGTTGTGGTCCCCTCCATCTGAGATCCCCTGTTATTAATATTACTCCCATCCCTGGTGGTCTAACCCCAACCTTGATCCTCTTGTATGATAATGAATAGATGTCCCTGGGGGACTAGAGGTCCCCTCCCAACCCTGATCCCCATGTTAGAATAATGAAAGACATCCCTGGTGGTCAAGTAGCCCCCCCAGCCATGATTTCCTATTATTAATCTTAATCAATTCCTGGTGGTCTAGTGGACCCCTATCAGCTCAAAAGCCCCCTTTATGATAATGGATAAACACCCCTAGTGGTCTAGAGGACCACCCAGCCCCGATCCCCTTGCATGATAATAAATAAATGTCCTGGTGGACTAGCACTTCCCTCCAACCCCAATCTGCCAGTACAAGAATAGTTATCATTCCATGGTGGTCTAATGGAGCCCCATCCCAGCAGGCGGTGCCCCATCCCCTGCTTTCCCCCATCCTGAACCCCAGCCAGTGACCACCACATCCCTCTCTCTCCACCATGGTTAGCTGCCCAACTGATCTGTCACAGACTGTGTACTGTATACAGTATGTGCACAGTGACAGATCAGTTGGGTGGCTGGCAGTGGTGGAGAGCAAAGGGTTGTGCCAGTCACCGGCTGGGGTTCAGGATGGAGGGTAACAGGGTGGTGGGGCACTGCCTGCTAGGGTGGGGGTCAATTAGACCAGCACAGAATTATAACTATTCCTATATGGGCAGATCAGGGCTCTGGCAGGGCCACTAAACCAACAGGAACGTATTTCATTATTTTAACATGGGGATCACAGTTGAGGGGTTTCCACTAGACCACCAGGGATGTTTAGTCATTATCATAATAGGGGTTCACAGAAACATAGAATTTGATGGCAGATAAGGACTGCTTGGCCCACCTAGTCTGCCCATTTCCCTACCTAATGGATAAGCTACACATCATAGAAACATAGAAGTTGACTGCAGATAAGGACCGCAAGGCCTATCCAGTCTGCCCATTTCTTTTTCTACCTTATGAATGTGCCATTGGCCTTTAACATCCTAGTTAACTAACAGCCTATTTACTACTACCCCCTACTAGAATTGCCTTATGTCTGTCCCATGCATTCTTGAATTCCCCCACTGTTTTTGACTCCACTACCTCCTCAGGAAGGCTTTTCCATGCATCCACAACCCTCTCCATGAAAAAAGTACTTCATCACATTACCTCTGAGCTGTACCCCCTCTACCTTGAAAATGTACCCCCTTGTTTTTGCACATTTCCTTTTCTGAAAGATGCTACCCTTTTGGACTTTGTTGATTCCCTTGAGGTACTTGAAAGTTTCTATCATGTCCCACCTCTCCCTCCTTTCCTCGAGGGAATACATATTAGGCTCATTTAGTCTCTCTTTGTATGTTTTCTATTGCAGACCCAGCATCATTTTGGTTGACCTCCTCTGGACAGCCTCCACCCTGTCTATGACTTTGTGGAGATGGGGTCTCCAGAACTACACACAGTACTCCAGATGGGTCTCACCAACTGTCTGTACAGAGGGATAACATATTCTTGTTTTCTACTGGTGATGCCTCTCCCTATGGATCCCAGTATCCCCAACCCTCCTTACTGCCTTCTCACATTGCTTGCCCACCTTTAGGTCATCTGATATAACTACCCCAGGTCCCTTTCCATTTTTGTTGTATCTCACCCCCACTGTGTACTCTTCCCCTGGGTTTTTGTTTCCCAATTGCATTACTTTGCACTTCTCTGCATTGAATGTAAGCTGTTATACATTTGACCATTCCCCCAACCTTGCAAAGTCTCTTCTCATCCTCTTCACCCCATCTTGTGTATCAGAGTGTTTCTATTGACTGGATTAGATACCTCTCCCTCCTCTTACTTTGTGAATATTGAGCAGAAGTATTCATCAGTATCCCTGCTTTTTCACTGTCCCTCTCCTACCACCCTCCTCTTTATTCAGCGTCAGTATCCCTCCCTTTGTCTTTCTTCATTTCCTAATGTACCTATAAAAGGTTTTATCCCACTTCTTAACCGAGCTGGCTATCTTTTCCTCAGTTTGGGCCTTTGCTATTCTGACTGCCGTCCCCACCTCCTTGTGCTTTAACTGGTACAGTTCTCTGTCCTGTTCCTTCTGTGTTTCCTTATACTTCCTGAATGCTATATTTTTCTCCCTAACCTTCCCCGCCATCTTTTTTGAGAACCATAGTGTTTTTTTCTTTCATTTTGATTTGTTTATTTGCTTTAAACAAAGGCTTGTTGCCTCTGTGATGGCAGTTTTGATGTTTCCCCATTGTTGCTCCTCCCCTCCTTCTTGCCTGTTTGCTAGTGCTTTTCTGAAGCACTCTCCCATTTTGACAAAATCAGCCCTCCTGAAGTCCATTACGCTATTTCAGTGCCTCCCTCCTTGGTTAGTTTAAATGCTTGCCAATGAAGCATTTAAACCTATTACCAAGGATCCTGGTTCCCCTCCTGGACAGATGCAGACCATCACGCCATTATAGGACTGTATCCCTCCAGGTGTACCCCCAGTCCTCAATGAAGCCAAAATCTTGAGCTCTGCACCCATTTTTCAACCACTGATTGAATCCCATGGTGTGGAGCACCCTAGCCTCACCCATACCGCAGACAGGCAGCACCTCTGAGAAGGCTACCATGCATGCTACTTGTCTAAGGCCCCTCCCCAACTCCACAAACTCCTCCTGCACTGTTCTGATCCCTTTCTCAGCCAGGTCATTTGTCCCTAGGTGTACAATTACATCCAGCTGCCTCCCCCGTGCAGCTGCTCCTACGATCCTCTGGATTTGCTCCCTCTCCCTCCAAGTCATGGCACCAGGCAGGCACCTTACCTCCCTCTCCCCTCACTCAGTTCTACCCTCCTTACAATGGAGTCCCCAAACAGGAGTTGTTTCCTTCCCCTCTGTGGTCCTATGCCACCCTCCAGTGGGTCTCCTTTGTGGAGGTTCCCAGCATTCTCATTGGTCTCCACTGCAGGTGCCTCCATAGAGAAACCACACTCTGCCAGAATGGCATATGAATTGTGTAGAGGTACAATTGGAGGGATGAGCCTCTGTTCCACCACCCTCACCTTCTCTGAGCCCACTGTGGTCCACTCACTCCTTTTTCTTGGCAACCTCTGAGGCAGCGGCAGTGGCCCTGGTGGTTCCTGGGTAGGAAAGAAGGTCCCCCAAATCCTGGCCAACTCAGCCTAGAGATGAACAACTGCCTCCCTTAGCTCAGAGATGTGTCTGCAGATGGGACAACACTGCATCCTCCAGAATGTTTCCCAGGAGACTGCTGCTCCACAGCCACTGCACTGCACCACTCCCATCGTGTCCTATTTGTGGCCTCTTAACTGTTGTTTTGTATATTTACTCTTTCCTCCCTTCCTCTCTCTCTTTATTTCATTTTTTTTACATAATTGTTTTTTCTCCACCTTTCCTACTGCCTCCGTTTAGAGACAGGTGGTCCACTAGTCCACCAGGGACATATTTCATTATACTAACATGTGGATTGGGGCTGGGAGGCTCCACTAGACCACCAGGGATATTTATTCATTATAATAACAGGAGATCAGGGCTGGGGGGGTCTGCAAGGCCACCAGGAACTGGATTAATATTAGAAACAGGGGTTCAGGGCTGGGGAGGCTGCTAGACCACCAGGGAATGCTTTGTTACATTGCCGCATGGCAGCTCATAGTTTGTGGCACACTGTCCAGATGTGCCATCTGTTTGGTAGATGGCCATGGTTGCCATAAGATGCAGGACTTTGCTGCTGGGACCCTACCTGATTGAGAATTGGGTGCAGGGTCTCTGGTTCACCAGCACTTGGTGAAAGCTGCCATTAGCACAGCTTGTGCCGACCTTTGAGAATCGGGCCCCACACATCCACTAATTCCTTTGCTAGAGACTGTATACTGGTATAATCTGTGTCATCATTAGGGCAGGGATGTTAGCTAGTAGGATATATTTTCTCTGGACCCTGTCCCTTAACATGATCCACCTGTCCTCTTTATCCTTGTTTAGTAAGTCAAACTGTGGGGGCTTCGCTCTTTTATGAGAGTTGACACATGCAACTTTTTGGGAAGAGTAACAATCAGACCATTCTGACCTTAGTCACTCTCTGCATGCTTTGTCTGCCTCTGCATCCAGGAGATGTGCATCCTGCAACATAGCAATGTCATACCACAACCCCATATCTAAAGTCTTTCACTTCTTTATTGTGTGATTTAGCCCTTGGATGTTCCATGAAACACATTTAAGTAATGCCTTTACCCTGCGCTGATGAAGACTGATGGAGTATGGACAAAATGGGACCATAAATCTTACCTTATCCCAAGAGTTCTGACCCCTCCAGTCCATGAAACAGGACCCCAAAATGAGTAGGAGCAGAGATGAGATATAGCACAGAGGATGGAAGTGGAGTGGACAAGCATCCTGGAAATAAAAAGGCAAAATTTTAATACAAGTACCTAGCCCAAAAACAATATAGCTTTTAGTTCACGTAGCTCTGACACCACAGCCACAAAGAATTTGCCCTATTATTTACTTTTGATCTATAAACCAGAGCTGAGTGCTTGTAAATGCTATGGATATGGACCCCTTTATGTTGATAAACATCTTGGCTGTCTGAGGGGGTAGATCCCTCAGTGGCATGCTACCCCTACTGCTTACCCCCGCCTCCCTCCTAGGTAAGCTATAAGCCCACCCCATCTTCTCACCTTCCACATCTTGCTCTGGACACTCCACAAGCCTATCATCAGTCATAGTGAACACCAGATAGAACTACCACTGGGAGCCTGGAAAATTACTGAGCCTTCAGACTCCTTCCTAACCCTGCACTTGATCACCCTCCCTAGGGTGGTTGTTGTTGGGAATTCTCTCATTGTCTGCACAGTGGTCTGGCAATGGGGGGAGTGGAGTCAAGCCACAGGATTCTTGCCACCTGTGGAGACCCCCTCAGTTCTAGACAAGTCAGTCTTGGGCCAGGCAAGTAATAGCAGCAGGAGTAGAGGGTGTGAGAATATGCCATTGGTAATATTGGCACTATCCTAGGGAACCATAAATAGAACACTGTCTGAGAGTTTAAAGTCTCCCTCAAGGAAACAGGAAGGGATAGAAACAAGTCAGCTGTCTATCGGCCTTGGACCTGCACTGTGCATACTCCACGTGCTGCCAACAGTTCACTTTACCTGGATACCCTTGGACCACAGACCTTGGACTTGCCCCACCCCTTGAGTTCCCCATGCATCAGAGGACTCCAGATTTACCACATCTAAAAAGGGAGAATAATAATGACCCAGTAGGCTTACTAAATATGGCTGCTCCATGCCATCCAGACTTTCTTATTAGCGAATCCAATGGCTGACTGCCAGAAAATGTAAGCATTGATCCATCCTTATGGATGCTGCCTCTGCCTCCACAGTGTTCCTCAATATGGCAGTTCTACTCCACTCCCCATCCCCACCAGCCATTCCCGCTTGTGAAGAATAATGTAAGTGAGGAGAATCCCCACTGCCTATCAAACTCCAGCTGTCCCCTCAGCCCCCCCAAAAAACTCCCAATACCCCAGCCTGTGATGTTGTGACCCTCCTCCTCCCTAAAATCCAGTATTGTAGCCTTGAAGAAAACATTGTGAGCATTGTGTCAAGGCTCCAACCAATATTCACAACAATCCAAGGGTACTTTCTTCCTAAATTCCAGGTACACAATTATCATTCTGGGGCACTTAAAACCAGATTCACTGCTCCCCTGAGTACTATTTTTGAGGCCCCCTCTGGAACAAAAAATATAAATGCCGGCCATTCCTCACCCAAAGTGCTATTGCCTAGTCCAGAGGTGGCAATCCTAAATATCAATCGGCCCAACAGTCACCAGAGTTCAGAGTAGAGACATAGAAACATAGAAACATAGAAGTTGACGGCAGATAAGGACCACAAGGCCCATCCAGTCTGCCCATTTCTTTTTCTGCCTTATAAATGTGCCATCGGCCTTTGCTCTGTCAATGGCCTATCTATTCATACTCATCTGTATTGCTCCCTCATGCCTATCCCATGCCTGTTTGAAGCCCTGCACTGTATTCATATCCATCACTTCCTGAGGTAGGCCGTTCCAACATCCACCACCCTTTCTGTGAAAAAGAACTTCCCTCACATTACCCCTTAATTGGCCTCCCTCTAATCTCCATGTGTCCTCTTGTCCTGCTATTTTTCTTATATTGAAACATGTTAGACTCTTTCACCTTGTTAATGCCCTTAAGGTGTTTGAATGTTTTGATCATATTACCTCTCTTCCTCCTTTGCTCTAGGGTATATATATTGAGCTCCGTTAATCTGTCCTCATATGTTTTCTGATGCAGTCCCTGCACCATTTGGTTCTCTTCTCTGGATTGCCTCAATTTGGTTAATGTCCTTGTGAAGGTGTGGACTCCAGTACTGCATGCAGTACTCCAGATGGGGCCTAACCAGTGTCTTGTAAAGAGGGATTATTTCTTCCCTCTTCTGACTTGTGTTATTCCTACTAATACACCCCAACATTCCCCTAGCCTTACCTAGTGCTTTAGTGGTCTGCTTGGATGATTTCAGGTCATCGTTGATGATGCCCAAGTCTCTTTCTTCCCATGTGACTGCCAGCAACTCCCCTCCCAGCCTATAGGTGGCTTCAGGGTTTCTCCTCCCTATGTGCATGATCTTGCACTTTGCATTAAACCCCAGTTGCCACTCTTCCATCCATTTTGCCAGTTTATCCAGATATCTTCTCATTCTGCCCACCCCATCTGGATCATCTACTCTGTTGCAGATCTTCGTGCCATCTGCAAATAGACAAACCTTATCCTCCAGTCCATCTGCAATGTTACTGATGAAGATATTGAAGAGAACTGGCCCCAGAACTGATCCCTGAGGTACCCCACTTGTGACTTGCATCTCTTCTGAATGTATACCATTTACCACCACTCTCTGTTTTCTGCCTGTCAACCAGTTTGCCACCCAGTTGACCAACTTCTGACCTACCCTGAGCCTACCCAGCTTATTAATCAATCTTCTATGTGGAACAGTATCAAAAGCTTTGCTGAAGTCAAGGTAGGCGACATCAACTGCTCCCCCTTGGTCCACCACTCTGGTTACCCAGTCAAAGAAATCTATGACAGTAGTTTGACAGGACCTTCCTTTTGTAAACCCATGCTGTCTTGGATCCTGTGCTCCTATGGATTCCAGGTGTTGCACTATCCTTTCCTTAAGGAGTGCCGCCATAATCTTGCCTACTACTGAGGTAAGACTGACTGATCTGTAGTTCCCCACCTCCTCCTTGCTACCACTCTTGTGGAGCGGGATCACATGAGCCCTTCTCCAGTCTTCTGGGACCTCTCCTGTGCTCAGAGACTCACTAAACAGTTCTGATAATGGCTCTGCTAGTTCCACCCTTAGCTCCTTTAGTACCCTGCATGCCATCAGGTCCCATTGCCTTGTCCACCCTGAGCTTATTGAGCTCTTCTAAGACCCTTTCTTTTGTGAAGGAACTAGTGCACACCTCCCTCCCTCCCCACTGTGTCCATGGTGCTGAGCTGTGGGTCCTGCCCTACCTTCTCTCCAGTAAATATTGAGCAGAAGTATCTATTTAGGATAGATGCTTTTACATGGCCCTCCTCCTCACACGCCCCCTTAACTCCTTTGATCTTAGCAATACCCCCCCTGGACTTTCTCCTTTCACTAATATATCTATAGAAAGTCTTGTCACCTTCTTTTACTTTTGGCCAAGTGTTTCCTCAGTTTGGGCCTTTGCCTGCCTTACTGCCTTCCCTGCTTCCCTTAGGGAAGTTTGGTATGCCTCCCCATCTTCATCCTGCTGCATTCCCTTATATTTCCTGAAGGCCAGCCTTTTGGCTTTGACCTTTTCTGCTACTGTTTTTGAGAACCAAAGTGGTTTCCTTCTTCTTTTTCACTTTCTTTTCTCTCCAACACAATGGGATGTTGCTTCATGTATTGCATCCTTAATGCTGGCCCACTTTGCCTGTACCCCCTCACCTGTATTTCTTTTTGCCAGGGCTAACTTAACTCTGTTGGCCATCTTATCAAAGTCAGCTCCTCTGAAGTCCCATATTTTTGCCTTGGAATGGGATGATTTAGTTCTAGTGACCAAATTGAACCATGCCGTGTGATGGTCACTGACCCCCAGGTGACCTTCTACCTGGAGATCTGTGATCCTTTCCCTGTTAGTCAGTACTAGATCTAAGATAGCCCTGTCTCTTGTGGGTTGTTGTACCAGTTGTTTGAGGCCCTCCCCCTGCAGGGAATCCACCATGTGTCTAGTTATGGTAGATGTTCCTGCTGGTATTGATCAATCTGTATCTGGCATGTTGAAGTTTCCCATTATCAGAACCTCCCCTTTAGCTGTCATATTTTGTATATCTTCTAACAGTAATGTGTCTATGTTCTCCCCCTGATCTGGGGCTGTAGACAACCCCAATTCGTATGGCTGTCCCATTTCCTGTTTCCAGGGTGACCCACAGTTCTTCTGGCTCCTTATGTGTATTCTGAATGTCTGTAGCTTTGATATTTTCATTGACATACAGGGCCACTCCACCCCCCTTTTTGCACCTTGGTCTCTTCTGAACAGTACATAGCCAGGTACTGAAGTCTCCCAAGTGTGGTTACTGCTAAACCACGTCTCACTAATTGCAACTATGTCCAGTTTAGCCTCTGTCATTATTGCCTGCAGGTCTGGGATCTTGTTTCCCAGACTGCGAGCATTTGTGTACATGATTTTCCATTGGCCAGATTTCGGTGTGTTAGTTGTTGGGTGAGGTATAGCGTTCCCCCTGTGTGTTGTATGGGGAGATGGACCTTTTTCCTTTCCTGGTGATGCAAATGAACTGCAAACATGCTGAACTCCTGTTTGACCACTAGCTGAGGGGGAAGGGGTGTTCTTCCCATTCGACGTATGGGGTGTTGCAACCCTCTCCCCATTTACTAGTTTAAATAGTCTGCAAAGATGTCAAACTTCTGCCCCAATGCACTGACTCCCTTCTTAGTCAGATGCAGTCCATAAATTTAAAGAACTTTTACTCTGAAAACTTCTGCCAGTTCCCTACAAATTTGTGTCCTTTTTCCTGACACCAGCCCTTGAGCCACATGTTTATCTCCTCTACTTCCCCTTCTCTGACCTTCTGTCCATCTGCCCCTCTCTCCCAGACTGGCAGGATCTCAGAGAAGGAGATGCCAGACAAAATGGATGATAGTTTGTCACCCTGCCTGATCAGGTGTTCCTTGGTCTCCCCAACTGACCAGCTGGTGAGATCATCAGTCCCTATGTGTACCAGTACATCATTGTTTTCTCCTACTTCCTGAACAAGTTTAGCAATGCGGTCAGTGTCTCTCCATGCTGATGTACCTGGGAGACATCTGACCATTACTCCTGGTTGGAGATAGGTATCAACTCCCCGAATCATGTAGTCTCCTATGATCAGAAGTTTTTTGGATTTCCTTTTTGCTTTTATTGTTTTGGTTCCTGTTTTGGGCGAGTTTTGTTGTGCTAGCTCCTGTGCTACAGTGTCCTGCTCTGCAGTGTCCTCTGCCCCTTTGATTGATTTCAGAGATAGAGGCATATACCTGTTTGTAGTTTTTATATGGTTTGTGGAGGTAATATGTTGGAGAGCACTGAGTGATGGGAACCCGATTTGCCCCTCCTAACCATCTGCCAACCTCCCAGACCAACTACCCTCTGCGGTCTAGTTGCTTCTTTTGGATGTTGGGGAAATGGCAGATGGTTCTTATAATATATTTCCTGTTGAATATGCAACTTGAGGTGTGCAATCTCTGCCCATGCTGCCTGAAGCTGAGCCCTTAGATCTCCAATGGCCCAGCATGTAGGACTATGTCCTAAATCCTGTAAAACTGCCCTTCTGAAAAGTGTTCCACAGTACCTGCAGTTAATGATATCCATTCCAGGTAAGTTGCTGGGTTTATAACCTGGTCAGAGTAACTAGAAGGAAGGAAATGAAATCAAAAGTTAGATTTTGTGTTTTGTTTGTTTGTTTTTGTATAACTTGTAATAACAAGTTAAATTACTAGTGCCCCTGTAAATGAGATCAACCTATGGATACCCCACTGATCTGCCCCATCCTGCTTTGCCACAGGAAATGTCACAACTGTGCTACCCTATAAAAGGAGTGTAGTGTGGGGTGGTTGGGGATGGGGGTCAGTGGCTGGGCCCTTCCCCTTCCAAAAAAAGAAGAACCATGGACAAAAGAAACAAGGAGATAAGAGCAGAAACAATCAGGCCAGCAACAAATGCAGTAGCCCTGAAAGCTTATCCTAATGATAGGTAAAACTGTAAAACCTGTAATAATTTTACAGAAGATATACCCTGTAAGAAATATTTTGCTACAGAGAAAAATAAAACAGTAACAGAAGATATATCTTGCAAAAGACAATTTGAATCAGAAGATTACAGCAGCAATCTGTTAGCACACACCTGTAGGCACACCCTGTAATAATGCAGCAGAAGGTATACTCAGCAACAACAATTTGAATCAGAGAAAAATAAAGAAATAAAATGTTAGCAACAAACAGTAACAATCCCTGTGAGTGCAAAATAAAAATAACAGCACACAATAAACCTGCCTAGCCAAAAGAAGCCTTAATCCTTATTGTTGCTCTGGTAAGGTTCTTTGCTCTGTCCTTTCAAGCAACCTAGAAGGAAAGAGCTCAGGTGAAGTTAGGTGCCTTGGCCAGCAAACCTAGCCTACCACCTCCAAGATATCAGCTAACCTGACCTTTTAACTCTTCTTTCTGTTGGAAGTTACTGACAGTTTGTCAGCTGGCACCCCCCCCCCAAATACACACCTAATCCCCTGGAAGAGCTATGGGAGGAAAGTAATTAGCTCATTCAACGTGAGAAGGAGAATGTAACACCTCTGAGACAAAAAACCTTTTCAACAAAAAATAAATAAATAAATAAACTAAAATAAAATAGTGGCAAACAGTAATTTTGCTCAGTCTAATGATAAAAAGTCACTAAAAAATGTAAGCACCACCTGTAATAATTTCACAGAAGATATGCCCTGTAAGAAACACTTTGCTACAGAGAAAAATAATGCAGCAAAAGAAGATATACCTTGCAAAAGACAATTTAAATCAGAAGATTACAGCAATAATCTGTTAGCTCACACCTGTAGGCACACCCTGTAATAATGCAGCAGAAGGTATACCCATCAACAATTTTAATCAGAGAAAAATAAAGAAATAAAATGTTAGCAACAAACAGTAAAAATCCATGTGAATACAAAATAAAAATAACAACACACAGTAAATCTGCCTAGCCAAATGAAGCCTTAATCCTTTCCCTTGCTCTGGCAAGGTTCTTTGCTCTGTCCTATCAAGCAACCTAGAATGAAAGAGCTCAGGTGAAGCTAGGTGCCTTAGCCAGCAAACCTAGTCTTCCAGTGATAAAGATATGCTTTTTTGAATGAGAGACCGGCTCTTGCATGCTCATGAGGGAGTGCCAGAGAGGACTGTTTACCCTCATGAACATGAGAACTAGTCATGCCCATCATCACATTATGCTAGCTTGAAAAGGTAAAATAGTCTCACGTTCCCTTCTATGACCATTCCCTATTCCTTCACCCTCAGTGTATTAAAGCCAAATTCAGAAGAGTCAGAAAGGCAGCACCCATCCTCAGTCTCCCATCAACACATTTCAAAACAGCACCTACCTTAACTCATTCAGGCCTAGATATGCCTTTAGGTGGCATCTGAAAGCATAGCCACTCAGGCCAATAATGACTACAGACGTACTCTGCTGACTTTCACTCAGGCCTGGAAACATCTGAGGAAGTCAGCAGGTTTTACCTAAATATTAAACAAACTGAATTGCTTAGAATTGATTGCATTGCACCATTAGAAAGGTGATTTTGTACTGAACAATTTTGCTGCGGATACTTTGTGTCTATCACGTATACTTTAGGAGTTATTCACATTTGTTTAAGGCATGTTGTGCATGGCTGACATTTGTCTCTCAAGCCTCACCTAAACACCTTGAACAAATCATAAAAAAAGCACAGTTGTTTGGTATTTCAGGTAGCATAAAATAAAAACCAAATTTAGTACAATTGATTGCAGAGCACTGTTAGAAAGGTATTTTTTGTGCTGAACAATTTCACTGCTGATAATTTGTGTCTATCACGTACACTTTAGGAGTTATTGACATTTGTTTTTATGGTGTGCATGGCTAAGCTTGGTCTCTCAAGCCTCTCCTAAGCACCTTGAAAAATCTGAAAAAAACACAGTTGATTGGTGTTTCAGCTATTATAACATAAAACCGAATTGATTACAATTGATTGCATAGCACCATTGGAAAGGTAATGTTGTGCCGAACAACTTTGCCACTTGTACTTAGTGTGTAGCACTTACGGTTCAAGAGGTATTCACATTTGTTTGTGGCATGCTGATTATGGCTTGATTTTGCTTAGAAAGGCCCAGGATGCAGTGCTAAGAGTATACAGGGCACAAGTGGTGGAAATCTCAAAGAGCTGTAGTGGTGTGAATGACTTAACAGCAAAGGTGATGAAGGGTGAAACTGTTAACTAAGATTTCAGCTTTTCCCATGCTGCCAGTAACCAATGTTTGTGTTGGGGGGGGCAGGACCCCTTTGGAGGGGAGAAGTAAATTAAAGCAAGTAATCAACCTGTATGAACAAAACCAGCATTACATTAGTTCATCTGCTCTATTAGTACAGCTCAGCATTCCACTGTGTTGGATGGTGGGAATATAGGCATGGACAGCATCTTGTTACTGTTCCTCAGTTCAGTGTTCTCCACAATACTTGCCCTCTTCAGACATAGGGAAACTTCCTTTTCAGGTGGAGTTGCAAACATGATGTCCATCTTGGCATGGGCTTCTCTGTTATCCAGTGCAAGTCCTAGAGAGATAGGTACCTGGACTGGTTCTCTGGGTACTTTGTTGGGAGGTTCAACTTCTGAGTAGTGGGGGCTTGATTCTGGAGTAAAGTGTTTGAAGCCAAGACTTCCAGACCACTCTTGTTGCTCTAGACATTTCTCTATGGGTTACAATCTCTTCCCCTTGTCCTGAGCCTTTTTGGCTTGACCACCTGCCAGCTTTCCCTTGGATCCCGGTCTTGTGAAGCTGCCTGGTTCATGTGATAATGCTGTTTTATGTCTCCTTTGTCTCTTTTGCCATTTCACATTGCTTGTGGAGGTACACTGTGCTGCTTGGGACCTTCCCTTCTACGACTACCCTTTGCCACGTGCTTCAAAAGATTAGAAGCCTCTTTGGGGATTATAGATGGAGTGCTATGAGTGAATTCTGTTAATGTTTTCCTCATTTTGCTTCATCTACCCACATTTGTCGCACTCATGTATATAAAGTGATCATGTGAAGGAGGCAGAGGACACAACCTCCTCTGCCAGTTATAGTGGCTGTTGTGGGTGACAAAGTATCAATGCTTGTAGTCTGGGTAACAAGCTTCCTGTACTAGTGGCCTTGATGGAAGAGGGATGCCTGGATATTGTGGCAGTCACAGAAACATGGTACACAGAGAACCATGACTGGGATACTGGGATGTCAACATACCAGGGTACACAATCTACAGGAGGGACAGGGAGGGTACAAGAGGATGAGGAGTAGCTCTCTATGTAAGGGAAGGGATCAAAGCAATATAACTAAAGGGTAAACAGGGAGGAGAGGAAGCACTGTGGGTCATCCTGGAGAGGGGAAATTGCACTACAATCCGCACAAGGGTTGTATACAGATCCCCATCTCAGGGGGAGGAAAAGGACATGGAAATGACAGAAAGCATCCTTAGGATGGCAGAAAAAGGGGAGGTATTGTTGATGGGGGACCTGAATATGCCATATGTTAACTGGAGCACCTTTGCTGCAGCCACATCCAAGAGTAGGGTAATTCTTGATGCCCTGTGGGGGCATGCTTCAGACAGTAAGTGTTAGTACACACTCAAGAGGGAGCAATCTTAGACCTGGTACTCTGAAATGAGGATGTAGAGAGGATCTCAGATTTAGAAGTGGGTAGCCTTCTAGGAACAAGTGACCACCAAACAGTGTGGTTCATGATAAACACAGCCATAGAGTCAAGCCATACAATAGTGGGGGTACTGGACTTTAGGATAGCTGACTTTGGCAAAATGGGAGAGTGCCTCAGAAAAGCACTAGCAAGGAGGCAAGAAGGAAGGGTGGAGGAACAATGGGGAAATATCAAAACTGCCATCACAGAGGCACCAAGCCTTTGTGTGAAGCTAATAAACAAATCAAAATGAAGGGAAATAAAACACTATGGTTCTCAGAAGAGATGGCGGGGAAGCTTGGGGAGAAAAATATAGCATTCAGGAAGTATAAGGAACCACAAAAGGAGAGGACAGAAAACTGTACCAGTTAAAGCAGAATGAAGCAGGGAAGGCAGTCAGAATAGCAAAGGCCCAAACCAAGGAAAAGATACCCTTGTCCATACGTAGTGAGACACCTTAGCGGTGTGAGGCAGTACTGGTAAGGGAGGACTCTCAGGGAACATTCTTTTCCTACCAAACGACATCCAGCTAGTACATTTGGAAGAGCTATAGATGCACCTTAGCCCTTACTGCTGATGGAGGGTGCATGGGTATTGTAGTTCATAGTTAGACCTTGAACTACTGCACAACCATTCAGCAGAGTGAGCGAGTGCGAGTGTAGCAGCGTACAGTGTGTTTTAACAGTATTGTCGCTATAGCACTTTTAAGTGCTCACATCCATTAGCAAAGGGTTATTTTCAGGGGCCTTTTCTCCCCATAAGCTCCATTGTTGTGGGATTGAGGTGTGTATGGGGTCACATGGCCGGGCGAAACTTATGGGTCCATGGCCAAAAAGGAGCGCTCCATGTGAGCGGAGCGAGCACAGGCGGAGCGTGCATGATACACATGTGGGGATAGTGGGAAATGGATGGTACATGGTACTCACAACAGGAATAGACAGCAGATAACAAAGAAGGTAACTACTGTTGAGATGGAGTGCAACATGGTTGAGTTAAAATCAGGTTTGCTGGGACATAAATGCAGTACATGCAAGATGTTCTCTATAAATGCTGCTACAGGGTTTGATGCTTTCATATGTCAAGGCTGTCAGAATGAACAGAAATGTAGAGACATTATAACAGAAAGGGATATTGTGATTAGTGAACTCAAACAGCAACTGGAAGAGTTTAGAATTAATTTAAGTAAACCTACTACTAGATGCACATTTGTGGCTAAACGGCAGTGATCAGTAGAAGTTACAGATGGGGAGGAAAATGATAATGAATGGACTACAGTAAGGGATGGACATAGGCAGAAAAAGTTAAGAAGAAGGGCTCTATCACCCGTTATTAACTGCCAAAACCAATATCAACCATTGACTAAACATACAGATGATTCTGATCAAATACTAATTGAGGTACTAGATTCAAGGAGTGAAAGAAGTAATCTTAATGAAGAAATGTTTATCACACCCACAGTGAAATCTTTACCTGTACCTCCACCCCCAATATTGTCAGGAACCATAGCCATGGAAAATTCTAATGAATTGTTAACTTTAGATCAAGATCTGCAAGAAGGATCAAACACAAGGAAGTTATGTGAGACTGGCAGTGAAAACCCTGAACAAGTGTTTATATTGGGAGACTCTATAATAAAATACACAGATAGATATTCAGCAAGGAGAAACAAGTTAAGCACAACAACATATTCCTACAGGGGTGCCAAAATTGGGGATATCTCACAAATGCTTCCAGATATGTTAAAAAACACCAGTGCACCTATAAAGCTCCTTGTCCATGCTGGAACAAATGATTTGGGGTTTAGAACTGTTTCAAACACAAAAGAAAGATACTATTAGGATAATAATAATGATAATAATAATAATAATAATAATTTTCATTTGTACAGCACTTTTCCAATTCCAGAGCACTTTACAGGTTAAACAATTTAAAACAGACATTAAAATCCAAAGTCTCAACATAAATAAAAAGATCATATTCCAGATACAATTCAGCTTTCTGAAAAGGCCATTTGCCAGAGGAATTTTTTTAATCCTGTCTTAAATTCCTCCACGAAGGTGCACTCCTGTAACTGAAGGATCCATAATATTGCAAAAACCTTTGAAGAAAAATTAATATTTTCAGAAGTGTTGCCAGTACCCAGAGCTAGCAAAGGTAGAGTATCTAAAATTAAACAATACAATAACTGGTTGAGGAAATGGTGCTGTGAAAACAATGTCAAGTGTATAACCAGTTATGAAGACTATATTAATAGACCAGACCTCTACAGTCAGAATGACTTACATCTAAATAAAAAGGGAACAAGAAAATTGGGAAATAGATTCTACGAAGAGGTCTCAAAAAACCTGTAGATAGGAGGTGTTGGGATAGACACAAACCTGGCTGCAGTTTAATAACTTTAACACCTAAGAAATATAAAAGAAGTATGGATGGGCTGACTTGCTTACTAGAAAATGCAAGAAGTTTGAATACCATTAAAATGGCTGATTTAGAATGTATCCTAATAGAGAACAACATTGATTTTGCAGCAATCCCAGAAACCTGGTGGTCTAATAAAGATACTTGTAATACACGCATAAAAGGGTACAAATGTTTTAGATACAACAGGGCTATCAAAAGGGGGGTGGGGTAGCAATATTTGTTAAGGAAGGTATAAAATGTAAATGAGTTATTACAAATCATATGCTAAATCCATGTGATGTATTATGGTTAGGTCTTGACCTTTTGCGTAGTAAACAGCTGAGACTGGGAGTAGTGTACTGACCACCTGATATAGATCACTTAGGTAATAATGAGATGATACATATCATCGAAAGATGCATATCAAATAAAGATGTTCTGTTGATGGGCGATTTTAATGCCCCCAGCATCGATAGGAACCAAGGCATAGTTAAAAATGGACAGGAGTATCAATCAATCAAATTTTATTTATAATGCGCTTTTCTGCATATCAAAGCACAAATACATACCAAAATAACATCTCACATAATAAATAACAACATAAAAACAATAGAAGCAGCAACAGACCTATTCAAACGCTAATTCAAATAGATAACTTTTCAGAGACACCTTAAATAATTCCGTGGACAGGCACTCTCTAATCTGACTAGGAACTATTAAATTTATGTTATGAAAATGGGTTAACACAACTGGTAGATGGTCTGACCAGGCTAACCAATACACTGGATTTGGTATTAACAAATAACATGGACAGTGTTTACGCACTAGAAATTCAGGAATCATTAATTTTTTTTGATCATAATACTATTATCTTCAAGTACTGTAATTTACCAGCTAAATTAACCAGCAAGACCGAAGTTAAGGACTACCAAAAGGCTGATTTTGATAAAATAAGAGATAAATAGAGAAACTGGAATTGGAATTCAGATGATGATACAGTAGAAACCTTATGGCTGAAAATTAAAGAGTACATCTAAACAGTTGAAAATTATTTTGTCCCTCTGAAAAAATACTATAACAAACAAGGCAGATAACCTATCTGGTATACTAATAAAATACACAAATAAATTATTAGGAAAAGGCAAGCATATTGGGCTATGAAGAGAGAGAATAGTTCATATAATTTACATGCTTATAAAAATTAGTTATGTAATACAAAAAAATTAATAAGGAAGCAGAAGGCAGCTCTTGAATTTAAACTTGCTCATACGAAGGATAATGGCAAAACTTTTTTAGCCTACATAACAGAGCCAATAATAAAGAGGTGGGCCCTATTAGAACACAAGACGAAGAGATAAGGGATCCACTACAAATGCCTAAGGCATTTAATAAATATTTCTGTAGTGTGTACCACAAGCCCGCAGTTTCTACATTACGTCATGATCACACAAGTACTGTTAGTTCCCATCCTGCTATAATGTCAAGAAGAGAAATAGCAGATAGATTGAATAAAACTGATACCTCAAAATCAGCAGGATCTGATAAACTCCATCTGAAACTATTGAAAGAAATAAAGGTTTGGTTAGTTGAACCCTTGTACAAACTTTTTTCCATGTCTCTGATTTCTGGGGAGGTCCCAAGGATTGGAAGGAGGCCGAGGTGGTTCCGATCTTTAAAAGGGCGATAGGGCTAATTTGGGGAACTATAGGTCGATAAGCCTGACCTAAATTTTGGGGAAGATCTTTGAGTCCTTATTAAAGGATAGGCTGAAAAAGGACCTAGAAAGCAAAAATATAATAGACATTACACAGCATGGATTTTAAAAAAAATAGCTCCTGTCTGACAAACATGCTTACATTCTATAACAGGGTTAGTGATATGTTGGATAAAAATAATCCAGTGGATATAGTCTATTTAGACTACCAGAAAGCATTTGATGAGGTCCAGCATTCCCTATTGATCAAGAAAATGATAGATTTGGGATATAAATAAATATATTTATTTTTATTTATTTATTTATTTATTGAAAATTTCGGAATTACAACCTTTGAGTCAAGGACTCCTTTGCAAAGGCTCCACGTCAGTCATGACAGGACAATACAACAAGACAGTGTGGACAATGTTCTCAAAACAGAGATATTACATTTCGACAAACGTTTAAAATCATAGCATAAGTAAAAGGCTACCGTCAGTTGTGATAGTAATTTTACACAGAGACAAGGCTTGTACAGAAATTGTCAGGACATTACAAGAGTTTAACAATCACAGTATAGGGTATTGCCAAGACTGAGATAATATCTGAGAGTTGAGAGTGTTCCTAACGATGTGGTGGCCTGGTGCCTGACAACCTATGTGAAAAGATGGAGAACAGCTACAGGTCTCGAGTTAAGCAGATACTTCTTGATCTCTGTTTTGAATAGTCTTATATTGGGGGCAAATGGATGGAAGATGGTAGATTGTTTAGCCAAGGGGAGCACGGTAGCGGAAAGATCTTTGCCCAGAGAGGTCCTGCAGTGGGGACTGTGGGGATCCTGCCAATTGTCTAGGGGTGCCCCTATGGGGGGCTGGTTGGATGAGTCGATGAAGACAAATAGGTGCGAGTTTCATAAGGATCTTTTTGGCTTGGAGGCAGGTTTGGTATTTAAGCCTCCCTTCTAAGGTTAGCCAGTCCGCTCGATAATAGAGCAAACAGGTATGTGTTTGTCTATTGCTGCTGGTGACCATGGCGGCAGGCTTTGTTAAGTGCTATATTGATGCTGTTTAGGGCTGATTGGTCAGCAGCGCCGTACATAGTTATTCCATAATCGACCAATGAGAGGACTGAGCTAGTAACGGCTAATCGTAGAGCCTGTGGGGGAAGGCAGTGTTTGTGTCTGTAAAGAATGCCAAGTCGGGTATTAACTGAGGAGGAAAGAAATTTAATATGCTGGTGGTAGGTAAGGGATGTGTCCAGAGTGATACCTAGATATTTAAATTGGGTGACCTGCTCGATGTGGGTACCCTGTAGGTTTGAGATTGAGAGCAGGGAGTTATAGAGGGGGGTTTTGTCGATGGGAAAACATCATGGATTTTGTTTTGTCATAGTTAAGTATTAGACAGTGGTCAGTGAACCAGTATTCAAGCTCCCTAAAACAGCCTTGAAGGGTATTTTGGAGATGTATGAGGTTGGTGTGTTTCCAGTACAGCACAGCATCGTCCGCATATAGTAATAGCTTTCCACTACATGCTAGGGGGAGTGAGTTCAGAAAGAGAGTGAACAAGAGCGGGCCAAGTATTGACCCTTGAGGGACACCAGCAAGAACTGGTAGTTTGGAGGAGAGTGTGTTTCTAATTTTTGCTTCCTCGTTCTGTCAGTCAAATAGTTCTTGAACCAGGAGATAGCTTCAGGCGCAATATGGAGGGCTGCAAGGGCATGAAGAAGAAGCTCATGATTGACAGTGTCAAATGCCTTGGTCAAATCAACATAGATTGCACCAACTGCTGACCCCTGTTCAAGGGCTTCATGAATGTATGATGTAAAATCTAGGAGTGCTGTGGTAGTACTGTGCCCTTTTCTGAATCCATGTTGCTCATGGCAGAGGAGTCCATATTTGTCTAGGTATTCTGTGAGTTGGTCAGACACAATTTTTTCTAGAGCTTTTGAGAGGGAGGAAGGATCGTAATGGGCCTATAGTTGCCAGGGGTTGTTGGATCACCTTTTTAGGATAGGTGTGATAATACCCCTCTTCCATAGTGTGAGGATTTGGCCATGGCACAGTGAGTAGTTGAGGAGTTTGGTGAGGTGTTGCAGAGTCTCATTAAGGGTGAGCCGAAGAATTTTAAGGTCAAGGAGTCACTGCTATACGCGAGTTATGCAATGCTTTGGAGAGGTAGCGTTTAGCCTGATTGCACGAAATTACACACAGCCTGAAAGGAGGGTGTGGAGGGGTACAAGGGGTAATAGTAGGTGTGTGGGAGATGGGATATTGTCAATTGGATGAATAATTGGTTGCATAATAGAACACAGAGAGTTAGATTAAGAGGTTACTTTTCTGAACAGGGATCTGTTGGCAGTGGGGTGCCCCAGGGATCTGTCCTGGGGCCTTTTGTTTAATGTATTTGTTTCAGCCATGAATAAATCATTAGTGAATAAACGTGCAAAATTTGCTGATGATTCAAAATTATTGCTGATGTGGGGGATGTGTATAATGCGGCCAAATTACAACATGATTTAACGCAACTACAGCGATGGGCTGATCAAAATGGAATGCAATTTAACATAGATAAATGTGTAGTTTTACACTTTGGGGCTAAGAATGCACATGTGAAATATTACCTTAACAACCAAATGTTAAAATCAGTTACCCAAGAGAAGGATCTGGGTATTCTAATTAGCAAGGATTTTACTGTTTCAGCCCATTGTAAAGAAATGGTAAATAAAACAAACAGAATCATTAGTATGATTCAAAGATCATTTGTATCAAGACATAGAGCGTGTATTATGCCACTCTATAAAGCATTGGTTAGACCATATCTGGACTATTGTAGTCCCTTATGGAGCCCTTATTTGAGGAGGGATGTAAGTGCTATTGAGAAAATTCAGCAGAGGACAACTAGGATGATTAGAGGCATGGTTGGTGTGCCATACGAGAGTAGATTACAGCACCTCAATTTATATACATTGGAGAAGAGACGATTGAGAGGTGATCTACTTCATATGTTCAAAATTTCAAATGATGCAGGGATGATGGAGGAACTGGGTATATGTTATTCAGTTCATAAATTCAATCTCAGGAGACATTATAAGCAAATCAAATTGGCATATCCACAAAATAACAAGAGTAGACATTTTTTCAGCCATAGAATCATAAATGTATGGCACACATTTCCCCTTGAGATTGTGAATTCTGATAACATTGGTGTCTTTAAACACAAACTCAACAGATATCTACTATCAAGGGCAGGGTAATAAACTCCTTGCTTAAGGGAGTCAGACATAATAGGCCATCAAATCTTCTGCCTGACTTAATGTCCAAGTATAGTTCCAAGTATAGCCAACTCAGTTAAGAAGGGGGATAAAACCTTTTATAGGTACCTTAGGGAGCAAAGAAAGACCAAGCGAGATATAGTGATGCTTAAAAAAGAGGAGGGTGGGTGGACAGAGGGTGACGGTCAAAAATCAGGGATACTGAATGAATACTTCTACCCAGCATTCACAAAAGAAGAGGAAGGGGAGGTACCTAATCCAATAAATAGAAGCACTCTGGATAGGGTGTTCGATACCAGTCCATTCACAAAAGAAAGGGTTCTGAAAGAACTCCTAAAACTGAAGGTGGACAAAGCAATGGAACCTGATGGGAGTCACCCCAGAATTCTAAAACAACTAAGTGGAGATCAAGTGACACCACTGACTACCCTTTCTAACAAACCATGGGAGGATGCTGTGGCACCTGACGACTGGAGGAGGGCGTATTTGATTCCCCTTCACAAACGTGGGAGCAAAGCAGAGTGAGGAAACTACAGACCTGTTAGTTGACCTCAGTGGTAGGGAAAATGTTGGAATCACTTCTGAAAGAAAGACTTGTTGAGTACCTAGAGGCCAGCGGGACACAGGAGCCAAGGCAGCATGGATTCACAGCGGGAAGGTCATGTCAGACGAATCTAATAGATTTCTTTGACTGGGTGACCAAAGTAGTAGATCAGGGTGGGGCTGTAGACATGGCCTACCTAGATTTTAACAAGGCATTTGACACAGTCCCACACAAAAGATTAATAAACAAGTTAGCCAGCCTGGGAGTGGCCCCAATATGGTAGCCTGGGTAAACAATTGGCTGGACAACAAGACACAGAAAATAATAGTAAATGGAGTTTACTCCGAAGAAATTGGGGTTACTTGTGGGGTACGACAGGGTTCAGTACTGGGACCGGTCCTCTTTAATGTCTTTATAGGTGACATTGCAGAGGGACTGGAAGGAAAAGTATGCCTCTTTGCAGACAACACAAAGATCTGCAGTAGGGTTGATACACAAGCGGGGTGGAAATGATAAGAAGGGACTTGGTCAGGTTGGAGGAAAGGTCAAAAGCATTGCAGCTTAGATTCAATGCAAAGAAGTGCAAAGTAATGCACCTGGGAAACAAAAACCCTGGAAAAGAGTACACAATGGGGTGTACTAACAACAACAAAAATGAAAAGGAACCCGTGGGTAGTCATATCAGATTGCCTAAAGTTAAGCCCCCATCAGCTGGGTTGTTATTCCTAGACCATCTAAATAGCATCCTAGGGTCCATGTCCTCTGAAGTAGTCATATTGGGCGACCTTAACCTGGATTGGTCTTCTAGTATCTCTATACCACTCAAAATCCGTTGTGACTCCTTCGGGCTGTCACAGCTCATAACAGAAGTAACACGCCAAAACAAAACGAATCCTAATAACAGCACACTGCTAGACATTATCCTAGTAAGTAAGCCACACCTGTTCTCCCATGCTGGTGTACTCTTCTCAGATACTAATGACCACTGCTTCATCACCTGTGTGTGATCCACCTTAAAAATATCCTCAACATCCAAATATACTGTTAAAAGGAATCCTCGGAACTGTGACCCTTGTGTATTTGTAGCTGACCTGCGGGAGTCTCAGAGATGGCAGGACTTTTATCTAACAAAAACAGTAAACATGGCATATGAAATCTTCCAGGAAATTGTGCTTGGGGCAATAGACACACATGCACCCCTTGTTGAAAACCGCACTAAGAAGAGATCATGCCCATGGTTTACGGCAGAACTGAAAGCCGCACTACTTAATAGAGACTTACTATGGAAAAATGCTTGTAGATCCAAGTCCCTGGCAGACTGGTCTTCATTTAGGAGGGCAAGGAACATATGTACCAAGATAGTCTAGTTATTTCCATGCTGAACTTAACGTTTCATCCAGGTGCTCTGCAAAATTCTGGAAGACCCTAAAAGAAATGAAAGGTCATGCGTCCTCCAACTCCCTATCTGCAAAAATATCCAAGGGCGACCTTATGGTGATAGATAAACAGTTAATCCTCGACCAACTTAATAATCATTTCACCACCGTGGTGTTAGCATTCGACACCGCCACTGCCAGTACCCTTCGTGCCCAACTCAGGATGCAGGACCTAGTAGCTCCAGTCGCAGATGCAGTGTTCTCCTTACAACCTGCAATGCTGAAGAAGGTCAAAAACCTACTCCTTCCCTTAGATATAAGGAAGATCGCTGGTGCTGACCTCATAGACCTGTACTTCCTAAAAATTAGTTTCCATGCCCTGGCCGTGCCCATCATGCATCTCTTCAATCTGTCTTTACTGTATGGTGAAATCCTTCCAGCATGGAAAACCACCTATGTGATTCCCCTTCTCAAGTCAAGTGATGCAAGTCACCTTAACAACTACAGGCCAATCTCTTTTCTCCCCATCCTATCAAAAATGCTAAACAAATAGTCAGTACACAACTTAGAAACTACTTGGAATCCCCAAATCTGCTAAACCCTCTACAATCAGGATTCTGGCCACATCATAGCACAACCACGGCCTTGGCAAAGGTTATCAATGACTAGCAGGAGGCCCTGGATGCCAAGAACTTCATGTGCGCAGTATTATTGGACCTAAGCAAGGCATTTGATATTGTCAACCACAAATTGCTCTTGGTATCCCTCCATAACATTGGCGTGGACTTTCCCACACTGAAATGGTTCTCAAGCTACCTTATAGGTTGCCAGCAGCAGGTTAAGGTAGATGGAGAATTCTCACCTCAGAAACCTCTGCTGCAGGTGTACCACAAGGCTCCATACTGGGTACACTGCTATGTGCAATCTACATTAATAGAATCAATGTAGAAACCAAATCTGCCAACATCCATCTATTTGCAGATGATACAGTACTATATATTGACAAATCTTCCCCGGAAGCAGCCTGCATGGCACTACAGCAGGAGTTTAATCAATTGCAATTACAGCTACTTAACCAAAAATTACTATTGAATGCAAAAATAACAAATGCAAAGCTTTCCTCTCTAATTACAACTACAAGCAGCCTTGCTACGCAGGGATTCACTCCCCAGATTACCACACTCCTAAACGAGCCAGTAGAATTTGTAACAAAATTCAAATACCTGGGAGTCTGGATCGACCTCAAGCGCTCCTTCACTGAACATATTGAGGAACTTATTAAAAAGCTCAAGCAGAGGCTTGGTCTCTTCTATAGAATCAGGAAACTGCTCACCCAGGATGCCAAGAAGAGATGTTCCTACTTCTGCTGGACTACACTGGCCTTTTGTATGGTCAAAGCCCTGTCTCTGCACTAGCCAAACTAGATGTATTGTACCACAGAGCCTTAAGATTCACCACTGGTGCCCCATACTCCACACACCACTGCACTTTGTGCACTATGATGGGTTGGACATTCCTTGCCTACAGAAGACAGAGAAGAGCTGCTTACTGGACATTTAGAGCAATCACTCAAAAACTACCTCAATATAAATCGGATTGTCTTCCACTATACACAGTGCATAAGTATGCTCTGAGAAGTGCCTCCTGTATCCTACTTGCTGTGCCAAAAATTAATTTGTGTTTTGTAGGTCATCCATAAGATACATACTACCTGTACTATGGGACAATTTACAGAAATCCTTAAAACTGGGTCACCCTATCAATTTCCCGGCATTCAAAATGCTTTATACAAGTTCCATCATTGAGTCCTGTAACTGCTTCCACTGATCAGCAAAATGACTACAGGGATCAGCATTACTGAATATACCTTGTACCTGCTATATCTCTTACCTTTTCTTTATTCCTCATACTATATGGGTACCTTTATTGCACCACAGGTGCTTAGTCTCAGTATCAGTAAATACCACAGATACATAGTCTCGGAACTAGTAAATATTACTCTGAGGGTCAAATAACTGCAGAGGTTCAGCTTTCGGGTCCCCTCCCTCAAGCATCCTTGTGTTTAATCTCCCACCCCCTGCTTTGTATGCCTATCTCATCCATTCATTTTCCTCCTCCATTCCCTTCTGTTCCCTACTCATAAGGTGTCACCAAATTCATTATCAATGTGTTACCACTCTAGGTACCTGCCTGTGTTATCTAACAGTGTACTGACTGTCTGAGTAAGTTTAGCCCCATACTAGCCTCGTCAACTCTCCTAACAGGATTCTACTCCTCTGTAACCTGTAGTGCACATTATCTGATTCTGTTTACTGTAGTGAATGATCTCATATTCTGTATACTACAGTGAACATTTCTTACCCTGTAAGAGCATTATCTCATAACCCTCATGTTAATTATATGCATATTTTATGCTTGAACTGTACTTGTATATGTATATACTGTTCTGCACCTTATATAAAATCTAGGATATGTATGAATATATCTAGAAATATATGTACATATGTATTTAGGTCCTTCTATTGTGTATTTTATTGTCCAGGTCCACCTTAAAAATTAGTTTTTCTCGACGGTATTTCGCCTGGTTAAATAAAGATTTTGATTGAGTGATTGATTGATTGACTGAAGCAAGCAATCTGAGAAGGCAGTAAGGTGGGCTGGAGGATACTGTGATATATAGGGAGAGACATCACCACTACAAAACAAGATGTTGTGATCTCTCTCTACAGACAATTGGTGAGACCCCTTCTGGAGTCCTGCATGCAGTTCTGGAGACCCATCTCCACAAGGACATAGACAGGATGGAGACAGTCCAGAGGAGGGCAACCAAAAATGGTGCAGGGTCTGCACTATAAGCCATACAAAGAGACACTAAAGGAGCTTATTATGTATACCCTCGAAGAAAGGAGGGAGAGGGGAGACATAATAGAAACTTTCAAGTATCTCAAGGGAATCAACAAAGTCAAGGGGTAGCATCTTTCAGAAAAAGAGATGTGCAAGAACAAGGGGGCACAATTTGAAGCTAGAGGGGGGCTCAGGGGCAATGTGAAGAAGTATTTTTTCACAGAGAGGGTGGTGGACGCATTGAATGGCCTTCCTGAGGAGGTTATGGGGTCAGAAACAGTGTAGGAATTCAAGAATGCATGTGCCGACATAAGGCAATTCTGGAAGAGGTTAGGAAGAAGTAGGCTGTTGGTCAAGTAGGATCTGCAGCTTATTCAATAAATAGGGAAAATGGCAGACTGGGTGGGCCAAGCAGTCCTTATCTGCCATCAAAGTCTATGTTTCTATCTTTCTATCTCCCCCCAGCAAGGAATTTTGCCATTGGCAGCACCATCTTCACTATGAGCAGTCAGACTGGGATAAGCCTTATTAAGAACTGGATAGGAGAAATCCTGGAAGCTCATTGGTTTACAGTATTCTTTACCCATGCTGATATTGAACCATAAAAGTACAAATAGAAAAAAGCCCCCCAAAGTTTTTTTTTACTTGACTTCATAGTACTCTGCCCTGAGTACCCTTAGCAACTCCTGTTAATATTCTGTTTTTTTCCATTTTTTCCTGATACACAAATGGATTCAGTTCATAATCACAGTAATATACTCTAGGGCACATTTTCTCAAGGGATATTGGTACTTCTTCAGTGCATAAGGCACTCAGCTTCACCTGGTGCCTCACAATGCACTCGTGGTATGCCAGTTTCCTATGATACAACACGCCATGTCACGTATTATTGCTTAATTATCAAATGGATAGAAACAATGCTGAAAGTTGATTGGAGGAAAGCTATTTTAAAAGGTTGGGAATTGCACAAGGGGCTTGCATTAAGAAGAAACGATGCAAGTGGCTCCTCGCTCTGTACCTTGCACCAGTTCTGATTTTTTAATGCAACCTGCACAATGCAGAGGACTGCCTGCACCAACCAGGCTTTCTGTATCCAAGCAATAGCTCCACCAGTGCATCATAGTGGAAGAGGGCTTGCAACATTGCAAGGCTGCAACATCCCTGATGTTAGGAGTTTGCAAGCCCCACCCCAAGGGGGGCACGGACCCTGCAGTTAGACCAGTGTGGAGCTGGTATAAGTTGCTGTGCACCACTACTGCAGTCCTTGATGGGTGGGGGGTGACCCTATGCCTCCCTGGGGAAGGTACAATGAAAGTCCCCAAACCTGCCTGATCACTGCTGGAGCAGCTGTAGTCCATGGCAGGTGAAAGCCCACAAACCCACCAGTAGTGGTGCTGATGTGTCCTCCCCCACCTGGACATGCACTGTTCCTGCCCTTTCCCAGTCAGTGGAAGTTGTCACCCCCCTATCTGACCTGTCCCACCCACCTCCATGAGCCGGGGCATGCCCCAGATGACCCACCAGCCACCAGTGTGACCAGCCAGCTGGTCACCTTCAGTGGTCGCTGCTGGTTCAAGTCTGTCCTGTGGCTTGCAGCATTCCTCTCCACTGCACCATTTCATTGGCACAGGTGTTAGCTTGCAGCAAACACAAGGAGTTGGCTCTGAGACCCTGCTTTTTATGTTTGCTTGCACGCATGTGCAAGAAACAGTGTGGTGATCCAAAATGCAATGCCGTACAGTTGAAAGAGAGAGCACCGCTTCAGTGAGCAGCGCTCCCCCTCCCAACACACGTGCACGCACGCATATTACGTGCTCATGCACCCCCCCACGCACACACTGTATAGCCGAAAGGGGTGCCCAATCCCCTGTCAGCGTCACCCCCCAGAAAAGAAGCTGGGCAGGTGCCACGCTGGGAGCCCACCCCAGCGTGGCAAAGATTGTTATAGCTGACTGGGTGCCCAATCCCCCATCGGCTCCATGCTCTCCCCTCCCCAAAAAGCTTTCAAGGTGCCACGATGGGAGCCCTCCCCAGCATGGCAAAGCTTATTGTGGCCGATGGGGGTGCCCAGTCCCCCGTTGGCTCCAGCCCCCCAAACAGCTCTTTCCAGTTGCCACGCTGGAGTCCACCCGGCATGGCAAACGTCCAGCATCATCTTAATAATAATAAAAATCCTGTAAATAAAAAATGGTCTCTCACAGTCTCCCTGCCCCCACCGCACCCACCCACTGTGCACCCTGCCTCCCCACACCCCCTCACCCCATACTTACCTCTGGAGTCCGGCGCAATGATCTTCAGTGGACCGGGAACACGTCTGCACTCTTCAAAGCCGACCGCGAACTGAGGAAATGCCGATAAGCTGTATAATGTAATAGATAGGGTTTTTTCAACTTTGCTGCATATCTCAGACATTTTTTGGAATTTTGGCACCAAATTTTCAACACGGGGTTTTTGGACCCCTCCTCATGAATTCTGTCACTGTCATGGCATTAATCAGGCCCGAAGGGTGATTTTACGGTCACTGCATGAAATCACCTTTCAGGACTGATTAACGAAATGACAGTGCCAGTGTTCATAAGGTGGGCTCTCAAAAAGCCTATGTTGCAAATTTGGTGAAAAAATTCCTAAAATGACTGTTTTATGAGTGGTGGGCGCAGTTCCTACGCACGCCGTAGTTCATGAATATTTAATATTTGTAATTCGGATTTTCAACATTGCCATTTTACCACACCTCCTTATGAGCAGTACAGCTGTCATTTTTCACATCTTGACGAAAATGTGTTTCCGCACATGTAGTGCACAATGGTGCAGTCAGTGTGCAAAATCAATGTATGGGACACATTAAGAAAATCACAGTGACACTGTTCATGAGCAGAGGTCTTAAAATGGCTATGTTGAAAATTTGGTGAAAAAATTCCTAAAAATGACTGATTCACAAGCGTGCATTGCGCAGTTCCTACACACACTCGTAAGTTCACGAATTTTTAATATTTGCACTCTGGATTTTCAACATTGCCATTTTACTACACCTTCTTATGAGCAGTACAGCTGTCACTTTTCACATCTTGACAAAAATGTGTTTTCGCGCATATAGCGCACAATGGTGCACTCGGTGTGCGCAATCAATGTTTGGGACAGATTAAGAAAATCACAGTGACACTGTTCATTAGCAGAGGTCTTAAAATGGCTATGTTGAAAATTTGGTGAAAAAATTCCCAAAAATGACTGTTTTAGGAAGCGCATGTTGCACAGTTCCTCACATGCGCTATAAGTTTAAATTTTTAATATTGCACGCCAGGTTTTCAACATTGCCATTTTACCACACTTCCTTATGAGCAGTACAGCTGCCATTTTTCACATCTCACCCAAAATGTGTTTCCGCACATGTAGCACACAATGGTGTAGTCGGTGTGCGAAAGCAATGTTTGGGACAGATTAAGAAAATCACAGTGACACCGGTCATGAGCAGAGGTCTTAAAATGGCTATGTTGGAAATTTGGTGACAAAAGTCCATAAGATGACTGTGTTGTGAGTGAACATTGCGCAGTTTCCATGCACCCTTGTAAGTTCATGAATTTGTAATATTTTCAGTCCAGATTTTCACCAGTGGCATTTTTCCACACTTCCTTATGAACAGTACAGTTGTCATTTTTCACAACATGGCTGAAATGTGTTTTCACACTTTCAGCACAGAAATGCATGGTCACTGTGGGAAGTCATTGTTTGGGACAGATAAAGAAAGTCACAGTGACACTGTTCATGATCGGAGGTTCCAAAATGCCTGTGTTGACAATCTGCTGTAAAAAATCCCCAACTAATTACATTACGGGTGTGCATTGCACAGTTTCTATGCATGTTCGTGACTTCATCAGTTTTTTTAATATTTTCACTGCAGATTTTCAACATTACCATTTTTTACACCTCCCCATGAACAGTACAGCTGTCATTTTTTACATCCTGTTCGGAATGTGTTTTTGCACTTGTGGTGACAAATGCCGTAGTCGCTGTGCAAAAGCAGCTTTCGGCTAACAAACTGATATTGTCACTGTTCATAAGGTGGGGGTCACAAAAAAACCATGTTGAAAATTTGGAGTGAAAATACCAGCGAATGCCTGAGGTGTTAGGGTTTCCGACCATAACGCCCCACCCTGTAGAGAATGACAGGCATCAGGGCTGTGACTTGGGATTGTCGCCTGTAATGCTCATACCATTCCACCCCCACCCACACCCTGCAGCCACTGAGAGGCATCGAGGTGTGTCTTGGACTCTTCAGCCCCAAAGTTCACCCCATTCTCCTATATCGCACCCATCTCATTGTATTTCCTGATGGAATGGGGTGCGCATAAGGGCCAAAGACCCCAAGGCACACCGTGACACTTGTCAGTGTCTGCAGGGTAGGGTGTGGTGAAATGGCATGGCCGTTATGCCTGATGATCCAAAGGCATACCCCAATGCCAGTCAGTCTCTGCAGAGTGCTGGTGGGTTGGCTTCAGTTCAATACTTCACTGCCATTCTTATTATGCAGCTCTGTAACTCCTACACTACCAATGCCAATGCCAGAAAGCAAACATTTGGCATTGACAAATGCTTGTTTAAAATCAGGCACAGGGTCCCTGGCACTCCGGGTTTGCCGCAGGTGGTTACTTGGATCCGCATGCTCCAGTCTAATGGTACCTTAGAAAATTGTGCCCACGATGTTATCCCTCCACAGCCTCACAGGTGAAAATAGTGCCCACAAAACAGCCTGCTTATTGTAATGAACACATTCCTAGATGCATATTTAAAATCAGAACAAAGCACTTCATGTTGTTGTTCACTGGGATAATGTCACTTCTTGGGTAGTAATATTTTGCATAGCTACCTCTTCTATTAAAAAAGAAAAGTTGAAGGCACTCCGCATGTGGCCTCATGCCTCATAATTCTCCCAAGGCATGGCATTATCTGAGCATGGCACACACTCTGGTGTGCCTTATTGGTTAATTCACTCCTAAACTCAGATTGAAAATATCTACTAATAGGCCAATGGATGGGCCAATTTTCTTCTTTTCAGTATGTGACAGCAGCTTTGTTTTCATAAAATTATGCAGTTCCTTCAAACTGTACTAAATAAATATTTTTTAAAGCAAACAAAAACATGCCTGATTTAGGATGCCTTTTCCTTTTAGATCAGCTATGGTTTATCATATTACCTCATGAGCGATAAAATCCAGTTTCCCTCATTCTTCAAGACAGTCCCCAATGATAACTTCCAAGCTTTTGCCATACCGAGGTTGTTGATGCACTTTGGATGGAACTGGATAGGTATTATTGGCACTGACAATGTCAACAGCTTAGCAGGTATCCAGTGACTAAAATCGGAGGTCATCCATTCTGGTGGTTGTGTTGCTTTCATAGAATTTATCCCCATGGATAACTACAGGAAAAGAGTACAGCAGATTATTGAGGCCATCAAGATGTCATCTGTTAATGTGATTGTTGTCAACACCAGAGTACAGCATGCTATTGCTTTAATGGAAGAGGTTGCTATACAAAATATTACTGGAAGGGTCTGGATTGGTGCAACCAGTTGGTCCATCTCTCCAGATCTGTCTAAGGAAATCAAAGAGACTTTAAATGGCACTGTAGGATTTGCTCTCCACAGGGGAGAAATACCTGGTTTTAAAGATTTTCTTTACAGTACGCATCCATCAACGTCTCCTGATGACATTTTTATTAAACCATTCTGGGAAGAAGCATTTGGCTGTAGGTGGATACAGTCTAGCAATGAAACCTCAATAACTAATGAAAACAATAAAGCAGCCAAGCCTTGTACTGGTGCAGAGAAGTTGGAGACACTTGACACTACTGTATTTGATGTAAACAATTTCAGATTTACCTACTGTGTATATAATGCAGTTTATGCAGTGGCTCATGCATTGCATAACATGCTGTCCTGCAAACATGGGGAAGGACCATTCTCGAATGGACAGTGTGCAGACAAATATGACTTTAAACCATGGCAGGTAAGAGAGAAAATGTGACTAAGAAATTGTACAGTAACTGATCCGTTATTTATTTATTTAGTTTTTGTTTACCGGGTAAGTGCACTAGCCATAGCAATGACTATTTTCAGGCTAGACCCGGGAGAGTACAGTACAGCAATACAGGCAAACATTCCAATACCGGTTAGACATAGTTGACAATATACTGCAGAGCAAGTAGAAAAAGTAGCTACAGACAAGGTAAAAGCACTAACAGTGAGAGCAAAAAGATATACAGCAACAGTTCAATAATTGTAGATATAACAGTATTCATATGGGACTGACTGTAGGACTTTAAGGGAGGGATAAGAGTAAGGGAGGTAGAAATAAGGCCAGAAATAGGGTGGAGGATGAGGGAAGGTGGGAGGTAGGGCAAACAGGTAGAGGAAACATGCTTAGAATTTAGTAGGGCAAAAGTAGAAGTGGGAAGGAGAGCTGAGGCTAGGAGGGAAATATGAGCTGGGGGGTTTGAAACAGGAGCACTTGCAGGAAGTGCTGAGATGGTTACATAACCCTGTTTTAAAAGATACATGGGATGTGGATTGGCGTAAAGCTAGTGGGAGGGAGTTCTAATATTGGGGGGCATGACAGGTGAAAGTGCTTGCACCTTTGGAGGTGTTATATCTGGGGATGAAGAGGGGGGCTTTGTTAGCAGACTGCAGCCCATAATAGGGTGTCAGATTTTGGAAGAGGTCTGCTAGGGGTTTGGGTAATTGTAGCCAGACAATATTGTCAATGACAGAGCTGTAAGCATAAAGCCTTCAATCAGGGGGAGGAAGATATCACAGATCTGAATAGAGGAGACAGTGGTGTTTCAGCTGATGAGAGGAGGATGCATAGCGACATATGTTGTTAAATGTGAAATCCCACTTCCAAAGGCTTGATTTGCAATCAGAGGTATATGTAGCGACACTAAGTAAGGGTAGGAGTATGCCATGGGCAGTGGCAAGCCTTGCTGAAGGTGTGAGCACATAGCTGGTGCAGTAGGCTATTCCCAGTTTAGAGTTGCCCAGCTTACAGGTCTGTTGTATGTGTAGGTCGAAGTTAAGTGATGGGTCAAGAGTGACGCCCAGATATTTAAATGAGTTCACCATCCCAGCTGTTGATCCATTTATGGAGGAGACTTTGAATTTGGGATGGATGTGTTTGAGTTTGGCATTTGATCCAAAGAGCATAGCTTGGGTTTTGGATTCATTTAGGACAAGCTTATGACTAGATAGGCATTTTTGAATTAGCTGAAAATCAAGACAGAGTTGACAATTTATGTCATCAATGCTTTTTGCATTAGTGTATAGAACAATGCCATCTGCATATAACAGGGAGGCTGTCTTGTAGAGGTTGGAGGTGATGTTATTAATAAAGATAGAGAAAAATGGAGGCCCAAGGTTGGAATCTTGTGGCATCCCAATGTTTATAGTAGTCTTGTCCAAGAGGGTAGAGTTGTTTTCCACAACCTGAGTCCTATCAGATAGGTAGTTACCAAACCACCTTACAATGTTTGCTGAGAAGTCAAGTGATCTAAGGGAGGTTAGGAGGATGGAGTGATCAACTAGATCAAATGCCTTGGTCATGTCAATGAAAATGGCCCCAGTGAGAAGACCAGAGTCCATAGTAACTAGGGTATCTGATGTAAATTTGAGAAGGGCAGTAGAATGCTGTGGCTCTTGCAAAGTCATGCTGGGCAGAGGTAAGTAGATCATGTTTCTGGAGGAAATCAATTGATTGGGCAGCTACCAGTTTCTCCAGAATTTTATTATGGACTGACAGGATGACTATGTGCCTGTAGTTTGAAGGATCTATGTAATCTTCTTTTTTGAAAACAGGGGTAACCCTGCTGCATTCGAAATATTAGGAATGTAGCTCTGGCACAGGGAGAGCTTGAATATCTTGGCTAGGGGAGCAGCAATGTAAGGGGAAGCTAGCTTTAAGAGCTTGGGATCTAGATTATCAGAGCCTGCTGCAGTGTGGTCAGAGATATTGTTTAGTAATCTAAGCACGTCACATCTTGAGACTGCCTTGAAGAAGAAATGAGCACCATTGAGAACTGACTGAGTAGCTAAGTTCGATTGGATAGGGAAAGAGGAGGTGTAATTAGGTAAGTCAGAGAATTTGTTATTGAAAAAGTTTGCAAATGTCCTGGGATTGTTGCAGTGAATGCAATTAAGTGACATGTCATTTGGGGTGGATGCCGGATTCAAACCAAGAAAGAATTTCATATGGGTCCAGAATTATTTGGAATCGCCATAGGAGTTGGCTAATGGAGCTTTGCAGTAAGAGCTCTTGGCATTTCTGATATGCTTTTTACAGGAATTGCGCATAGCCCTGTAGGCATTAAGGTCAGAGGACAGCCCTGAGCTTTGTAACGGATCCAACTTTTGTCCCTTTGCTTTAGCTTAGACAGTAGGTCAGATTTTAGCAAGCAGGTTTGCCTATTTTTACACGGTGAATTATGAGTTTGCAGTGCTTATCCTGAGCACTAGGAAGTGGGTCAGGAATAGATTAACAGCTGTCTGAGCATCATTGGTTATGAGAAGGAGGACCAATCAGCAGTAGCAATGTTGTTTTAAAAAGTTGTGGGTCGAAATTCGCGATTGTTGCGGAAGGTAATGAACTGAGGTCCAGATGGGGTAGGTCTGCTTTTGCCCCATACACAGTAGGTTGGGGAGTGATCAGTAATGACATCTGGGAGTAAGCCAGAGGCTATCATGTTTTCAGGGTGGTTGGTCATTATCCAGTCTAGTAAAGGGTTCGTGTTAGAGTGAAGGGTGGTTCTAGTAGGTTCACATATCAGCTGGTGTAAGTTGTAACTCTGCAGTTTGGTCATTGTAGTGGATTGGGTGCTGCCCAGCCAATTTATGTTTAGGTCCCCTAGTAAAAGGACCTCATTTCTCCCTGCAAGGCATGAGATTTGCTTCATCAACTCATCAAGTCCTTTCATGCCATTGGATGGGGGATTGTAGGTACACACAATGTGTAGCTTTTTGGTACCAAAGGTGAGAAGGACATGAAATGCCTCACAGTGGACTAGGTTAGATGATTTGATGGTAGTGACATGGAGATGATCTTTGAAGTAGATAGCTATACCACCCCCTCTTTGGGGTGTAGCTCTATCAAGTCTCAAAGAGATTATAGGATAGAAGGCGGAATAGTGAGTCAGGTATGGATTGTTTTAGCCACGTTTCAGTGAGGCATATGAGATTCGGCTTGTAGAGTGAGGTCCAGGATTCCAGTTCAGCTAGATTGTGTGCAAGGCTCCTTATATTGTGATATACTACAATAAGGCCTTTAGCGTTACTAATAGAGTCAGGTATAGCATTAGCTAGTCCTGGATTTAGTTGAACATCACCAAAGAGCAGGACAGCAAGCAGGAGGAGGTACCAGAGCTTGCGATTCAGGAAGGGACGGGAGATGTAAATACAAGTGACATTTATTTAGGCATAGGCAACTATGTGGATCCAGACCATATTAAGTAGTATTGGTGTGGATACAGTGGCAGGTGGGAAGCAGTAGGAGGTTTGAATAGTAGTAATCATGAGGCATGAAGTTTGGGAGAGTAGATTTAGTTTGGGGTACTATAAGTATAGATGGGTGGGGCAGTGGCAGGGTGGACACAAGAAGAAATAATATCATGTGCTGGTTTATTTTTGCTGTCTTATAGACAGAGAGTGGACAAGTATACCTGGCATCAAACCAGGAGAAATGACAGGTGACTGTGATTTAACAGCCCAAGGCTCCTAGAGATTGAATTTGTCAAAGGGATAGGATACCCTTAGTATGGGGTCCCCGTTAAGATAGTAGTAAAAAAAAAAAGAAAAACTGTGCCTGAGTCAGGCAAACTGAGTAGTCAGCAAGAGATTTTACTTGGGAGTGTACTCAAAGATAGAAGTATTAACAGGCAGGTCTACTAGTGGTCTGCTTATGTAATGGTGTAACTGTTCAGAGGAGACAGCGTGGTTAGCCAGTACCACTAGGAGAAAGTCTGAACTAGTGAACAAAAATCAGATTGGGAGAGGAGGAACTAGGAGGGCAAGTAATGCTCTGGAAGTATGGAGAGCTTAAGTGACAGGGGAGACCAGGTAGAAATAGGGAGTGAGAGCTCAGCAATGTTTAGATCACTATGCCCCTGCAGGGTAAGAGAGAAATGGCCAATGGAGAAGAGGGCACCTAGGAGGGAGGAGCTATCACGTATTTAATGGAGGCCTGGGAAGGGGTGGGAGAAAAAAACGAGTACAGCAGTTACTAGCAATACATATTTTTAGTCAGCAGCAGGAGAGCTAAAATTTCAATGTAAGAGTCAAAAAAGGCGCTCCAATTAGGAGAGGTCTAAGAGCAGGTCAGACCAATCAGGGACTGCTAGCCAAGTGCTGCACCAATCAGGAGATGGATGAAGCTACACTGCTCTGAGTTGATAGCAGCGGCAGTACCTTGTTGCAGAGTCCAGGAGAGGCAACCAGGAGGGCAGGCAGGAAGGTCTCAGTAGTCAGGTGGTGGCCACAGATAGCCAAAAAGAGAGGTCACCTAGTGCACCGGGAGCCACTCAGGCATGGGAAGTCCTGGGGGAGCAAAGAAGAGAAGAGTTATAAATATAACAGTAGGATGGAGAGAGAGGCTGGTGGCAGACCATCAGCAGGGGACGGGAGTGATTAAGTTATTAAACAAAAGGGATAATGGTGAGAAAGGTTAGGGTGGGGATTAGAGAAAGACAAAAGATGAGGTCACAGCAGCAATTTAGAGAAAATAGTGCAGGGGGGGTATGCAGAAGAGACAGAGAGAGAAATGTCATGAGACCAGGGGTCACAGATGAGCTAGGAGTGTGTGCTTAGTAGGAGACAAACCAGGAAAGGTATTGGGTAAAGCAGAAATAAAGTTAGGAAGGAGAGGAAAAGCTAGGGTTGCACAGACAGACCGGGTACAAATAAAGAGGCAAAACCAGTTTAAACAAAAATTCTTAGGCTGAGAGAGAAGACTCACTACCTTAAAACAATGACTGTAAAAAAACACTGTAAAACACTGTGGGCCCTGTTCTCGTACAGGCTGCATTCAGCGTAAGCTATAATAAACGCAACAGCTTGCGCAAGCCCCTTCATGGGGACCCTGCACAGATTCTGGTACAGGAGGGGTCCCGGAGCTTAAAATCCAATGCTTGTGGCAACCCCACCTGTGCAGCAATTGCATGGCACACGGGAGGGTTTGCCGCAAGCCTCTTAGACTGTCGGCTGCACGGTCCATCCAAATCGGGACTGGCAGCGGAGGTGTGTGGAGGACTGTGCCAGTCCCCTGCTCTGTCTGGGGATGGGGGGACACCACCTGCGTGGGTGGGGACACGGGCACCAGTGGGAGGGAAGGTGGCATCTGTCCTGGTACAAACTGGGGCACAGGGATCTGGAGGGGGGCACTACCTACATGCTTTGGGGCACATTGAGGATCGGGTGGGCACTCCTGCCCTGGATGCTCTATGGGGCACAACCTGGATGGGGTCCACTATGTGGCACTTGTGGGGCCACGGTGGAGTTTGGGGAGGTAGGACATGCCGCACTACCCATAGGACAGCTCACCCAGGAGTGATGTCTGATCCTTAGACCAGCCCTGGCTGGTCTAAGGGGACTTCAAATTTCTCCCACTGGGTGCTGTCTGTGAATAGCAAGCTGCAGCTTGCCTCGGTGCAGTCCACCTAGTGCCGTGTCACAGGGCAGTGTAGGGCACAGGGCTGGTGCAAGTCCTGTTTGGGGCAGGTGGCCTGCGGTCGACGCAGGCAACCTTTGAGAATTGTGTGGAGGCAGCCCTGGACGCAAGGTGCACCTTGCACCATATCTGTTTGGTGCAAGCACCTTGCGTCAGATGCGGGGCTTTGAGAATTGGGCCCTGAGAGAGCAGGCTACACAACCTTAAAACAATGACTGTAAAAAACACTGTAAAAATAAGCAATTTAAGGCTGGAAAAACAAGTACAGCAGTTACTAGCAATACAGATTTTGAGTCAGCAGTAGGAGAGCTAAAATTTCAATGTAAGATAGGTGAAACAGGCTCCCTAATCAGGAGAGGTCTGAGAGTAAGTCGGACCAATCAGGGACCAGTAGCCAAGCGCCTGTTATCAATCAGAGACAGCCAAAGCTACACGGCTCTGAGCTGACAGCAGTGGCAGTACCTTGTTGCAGAGTCCAGGAGAGGCAATCTAGGGGCGGGCAGGAAGGTCTCAGTAGTCGGGCGGTGGCCATGGATGGCCAAAAAGAGGGTCCACCTAGTGCGCTGGGCGTTGCTTGGGTGTGGGAAGTCCTTGTTGCAGTCCGGGACAGGTAATCAGTAGGGCAGGCAGGAAGGTCTCGGTAGTCGGGCAGCGGCCGCGGATGGCCGAAAAGAGGGGCCACCTAGTGTGCCAGGTGCTGCTCGGGCGCGAGAAGTCCTTGTTGCAGAGTCCGGGAGAGGCAATCAGGAGGGCAGGCAGGAAGCTCTCAGTAGTCAGGCAGCGACCATGGATGATGCATAGAAACATAGAAACATAGAATCTGTTGGCAGAAAAGGACCACTTGGCCCACCCAGTCTGCCCAGATGTTCCCTGTCTAATCTGTCTAAGCAGACCTTATCTGTTCTACGTTGACCCGTCTGCTTCTTTGCTTCTTATCTAATATTTTAGTGATGTATTTATTTATGTATATATGTATGTATTTATTTAAAAGTTTGATAACTAGGAAAAGCACACTGAGCTGAGGCTCATTTGCAGGTGTGACCTGGGAGAGGGGATAGGAGAGTAGGCATGCAGGAGGTTGCAATCATCAGAAGTGCAATAGCAGCAATTACCAGTGAATGTTCAGCTGGTAACAATTTAAAACAGTGAATATATGCCATCCCTGTGGCATGGAGGGCTGAGGCATTACTCCCTAACCTCCTGTAAATGGCAGCGACCCATGTCGTGGTGCAAGTGGGTTACCAAGGGTCAGCTGGGAAAGGAAAGGATCGAGCATCTGGAGGACAGCTCTCCTCTCCCAGGGAAGGGGAGGGACACAGACCTGCACTTGCCTGGCTCCTAGCGGTTGCTGGTGGCCGGCAGGCCTGGTCCCACAACATGGGGGAGGAGGTGGAGCAGCCGCCCAATGTACTGCATGCAGACATGTGCACTGTGCATCACTGGTGGCATTGCACACTCCCTGCCACCTCAAGAAAACTGGAAAAAGTGGGCCTGCTGCGCAGGATGATGATAGTTCCCTTCCCCCAGTGAGCTGCCCCAAGAGGACACCTCCCAAGCTGGATTCGTGCCGGTGGGTTGAGTTGCTCCCAACCCCCTGCTATGAAGGGTAAGTCATGGGGCAATAGTGGAGGGGTCCCGATCCTCGGGATGGCGAGAAGGGGTGCGCTGGTGGCTGAGACCCAGGGAAACCCCCAAAAAAAAAAAAAAAAATACCCAGGCTGCCACTGAGCTGGGAAGCTCATATTATATATGAGTAGCCAGTACAAAATCTCACAGATGCATTTGGGTGAGTTGAGCCCTCACAGGACAGTGGACTGAGGACCAGGGATGTAGGGATGCCAGGAAATAGTAGTCTTTGCCAAGATGGGAGATTTGAAGCAGTGGAGGGAAGGGTAACTGAAGAGTCAGTGGGGGAGGATGACAGGTACATGGAAGGGGAGGAGTGAGCTTTTGTAGGTGTTTTAGTGATAGAAGGGAGAGTGAGCAGATTTCTTTAACTAGGTCAGGTGACCAGGGTTATAGACTGGGGAAAGCAGTGGATGTGGCCTTTCTGGACATTATCAATGCCATTGACACTGTACTGCACAGGAGGCTGACAAAAAAAAAACTGAGAAGCCAAGGGGTAGATCCAAAGTGGTGAATTGGGTTAGAAACTGGCTAATGGATAAGAGACGGTATTTCTTCACCTTTCAGTAAAAAACTACTTTCTCACATCTCTTTTGAACTCCCCCACCCCATCCATCTTCTAACATAGAAAAATAGAAACATAGAATTTGACGGCAGATAAGGACCGCTTGGCCCACCCAGTCTGCCCATTTCCCTACCTACTGGATAAGCTGCAGATCCTAGTTAACCAGCAGCCTACTTCTTTCTACCCCCACCCCAGAATTGCCCTTATGACTATCCCATGCATGCTTGAATTCCACTGATTTTGACTTCACAACTCTTCCTCCGAAGGCCATTCCATGCATCCACAACCTCTCTCAGAAAAATACTTCTTTAAATTACCTTCTGAGCCGCCCCCATCTTCAAATTGTGCCCTCTTGTTCTTGCACCTCTTTTTGAAAGATGCTACCCTCTTGGACTTGTTGATTCCTTGAGGTACTTGAAAGTTTCTATCATGTCCCCCTCTCCGCTTTTCCTCGAGGCTATACATATTAAGCTCCTTAAGTCTCTCTTCATATGTCCTCCGTGCAGACCCTGCACCATTTTATTGCCCTCCTCTGGACAGCTTCCATCCTGTCTATGTCTTTGTGGAGATTGGGTCTCCAGAACTGCAACAGTACTCCAGATGGGGTCTGACCAGCTGTCTGTACAGAGGGATAATAACTTCCTGTTTTCTACTGGTGATGCCTCTCCCTATGCATCCCAGTATCCCCCCAGCCCTCCTTGCTGCCCTCTCACATTGCTTGCCCACCTTTAGGTCATCTGATATGACTACCCCCAGGTCCCTTTCCATTTTGTTGTTGTTAGTATCTCACCCCCGTGTACTCTTCCTCTGGGTTTTGTTTCCCAGGTGCATTACCTTGCACTTCTTAGCATTGAATCTAAGCTGCCATACATTTGACCATTCCTCTAACCTTGCCAAGTCCCTTCTCATCCTTTCCACCCCACCCTGTGCATCAACTCTGTTGCAGATCTTAGTGTCATCTGCAAAGAGATACTTTTTCCTTCCAGTCCTTCTGCAATATAAGCTTATAAAGATATTGAAGAGGACTGGTCCTAATACTGAACCTCGCGTACCCCGCTAGTAACCCTCCTTTCTTCTGAGTGGACTCCATTTACTATTACTCTCTGTGTCCTATTCTCCAGCCAATTCTTTTACCCAGGCTGTCATCTTGGGACCCACTCCCAGGCTGGCTAACTTATATATTAATCTTTTGTGTGGGACTGTGTCAAATGCCTTGCAAAGTCTAGGTAGGCCATGTCCACAGCCCTCCTGATCTACTACTTTGGTCACCCAGTCAAAGAAATCTATCAGATTCGTCTGGCATGACCTTCCGCTGTGAATCCATGCTGCCTAGAGGTCTTGTGCCCCTCTGGCCTCTAGATACTCGACAATTCTTTTCCTTTAGAAGTGATTCCATCATTTTCCTATCACTGAGGTTAAACCAACAGGTCTAGTTTCCTGCTTCTCTGCCTTGCTCCCACTTTTTGTGAAGGGGAATCACATCTGCCTCCTCCAGTCCTCGGGTACCACCCCATCCTCCCATGATTTGTTAAAGAGGTTAGTCAGTGGTGTCACTAGTTCTACCCTTAGTTCTTTTAGAATTCTTGGATGAATCCCATCAGGCCCCATTGCTTTGTCCACCTTCAGTTTTAAGAGTTCTTTTCAGAACCCTTTCTTCTGTAAATGGGCTGGTATTAACTTCTGTATCCAGAGTGTTACTACTGTTTGTTTTATGTACCTCCCCTCTTCCTTTGTAAATACTGAGCAAAAATATTTGTTTAGTATCTCTGCCTTTTCACATCTCCCCTGCCCACCCTCCCTCCCTTTATTAAGCCTCACTATCCCTCCCTTGGTCTTCCTTTGCTCCCTGATGTACCTATAAAGGTTTTATTCCCTTCTTAACTGAGTTGGCTATCTTTTCCTCAGTTTGGGCCTTTGCTGTTCTGACTGCCTTCCCAGCCTCCTTTGCTTTTAACTGATACAGTTCTCTGTCCTGCTCCTGCTGCGATTCCTTGTACTTCCTTGAATGCTTTCTTTTCTTGAACCTTCACTGCCACTTCCTTTGAGAACCATAGTGGTTTCTTACATCGCCTTGTTTTGTTTATTTGCTTCACACAAAGGCTCGTTACCCTGTGATGGCAGTTTTATTATTCCCCATTGTTCTTCCACCCTCCTTCCCACCCATTTGCTAGTGCATTCCTTAGCACTCACCCATTTTGGCAAAGTCAGCCCTCCTAAAGTCCAGTACTTTTGTCTTTGTATGGCTTAATTCTATTGCTGTGTTTATTGTGAACCATACTGTTCGATGGTCGCTAGTTCCCAGATGGCTACCCACTTACATCTGTGATCCTCTCTCCATCTCCATTTGAGAGTATCAAGTCTAATATTGCTCCCTCTCAGTGGGCTCCATTACTAGTTGTCTAAGGCATGCCCCCTGTAGGGCATCTAAAATAACTGCACTCTTCGAAGTGGCAGCTGCAACTGCGCTCCAGTTAATATCTGGCATATTCAGATCACCTATCAGCAATATCTCCCCTTTTTCTGCCATTCTAAGTATACTTTCTATCATTTCCTTGTCCATTTCCTCCCCCTGAGAAGGGGGTCTGTATACAACCCCCTTTGTCATTTGAAAGAGGCTTCCCCTTGCACCTATTCACACCATAAGGTAGTATAGGTCTTCCATGTCACCTTTCTCTCTCTCACTTTCTTTTCTCCTCCCTTTCTGGGTGAACTTGTTGATGTCTCTCAGTTTTTCCTCATAGGGCTTCTTGTGCAACCCCTGCATGATTTGGTTGCACTCCTCTGGACTGCCTCCATCCTGTCTATGTCCTTTCTGATGTGCAGGCTCCAAAACTGGACGCAGTTCTCCAGGTGGTGACTCACCAATGAGTGAGAGTGGCAACACCACCTCCTCCTCCTGCTGGAGATAGCCCTCTCTCTATATACTTCAGCATCCAACTAGCTCTACCCACTGCTCTGTCACACTACCTTGCCACATTAAGGTCTTCAAATATTTTAACAAGGTCCCTTTCCTGTTAAGTGACTGTTGGTATTCCCCCATCCTATACTCAGTGACAAGGTTTCTATGTTCAAGGTGTATGAATTGGCACTATTTATATTGAAACCACACTGCCATTCTTTTGACCCTTCCTTTAGCATCCCAGGGTCCCTGTACATTCATTACATCCTCTCCTGAGTGTCCACCATATTGCAGATTTTGGTCTTTTCCGCAAAAAGACATTTATCCCCTTCCAGTCCTTCTGCAATGTGACCTACAACCAGGATGTAATGCAGTAATGTTGCAGTATATCACAAAGTGCTGCAGTATACTACAGAAAACAATGTAATTCAATGGTAATTAAGTGCTTTTTGTCAATCTCAGTTCTTTTTTGGGGGGGGAGGACCGAGTAGCGCTCGGTTACAGGAACCATTAGCGGTTGTTTATATTTAAAACCTCCGGTTCCTAGGTACCATCAGAGGTTTTGGAATTGTAATTTTCTGTCTTGCTCAATGTCAGAGGTCCAGATTGGCAAGCCTAAAAAACACACAGGACCCACTGGGTTTAAATTTTGTTAGTCTTGTGGGCAGATTATATCAAAAGCAGATAGACATTTTCTTTGTATTGCCTGTTTGGGTACCAGTCATATTTTTGCAAATTGTGGTATTTGCAAGACTTTTCGTCCTAAACCTTTAAAAAAAGAGGGCAAAAAAGTTAGAAGAGATGGCTTGTGTTTCTGTTACTGATAGCCCAGCATCTGCCTCTGTTTCTAAGAAGGATGGGGGTAAAGCTAAGAACCCTGACAAGAAATCTGAACAAAGTAAATCAAAAAGGGCTGTGGAGACAGTGGCTCAGACTGCTCCACTAAAGAAAAAATGTAAAGAAAAGCATGTTGTTGTACCTCCGGCCGAGAAGGCTAAGGCGCTCCCAGCAGACAAACATAATATGCCCTCGGCTGAGGTCATTGCTAAGGCCTTACAGGTCTTACAAGCCCTGCAGGCTGCAGTCCTGGTTCCTTCACCGGCTGTACCAGTTTCTGCATCAGTTCCTGTCATTCAGGAGCCTCAGGATATTTATGGTGATGAGGATGAGGAAGATTTTGAAGGGGAACTGATAGACCCTGAGGTGTCCCCAGAACAGGAGTTTGGATCTCCCCACAGGGGGCCAGAAGATTACTCCTCTCACTATGCTTTTGTTAAAAGCATGTTAGAGACCCTCAATCTACTTCTGCAGGAATCTGAAGAGGATGTAGAGAAGGCTGAGTTTTTGGATCTGATGGGTCTGACCCCCACAAAACATTTGCTGCTTCCAATGCGTAAGTCCCTAAAAAGGCAGCATTGCAGATTTTCAAAACCCCAACTTCTATACCTGGGGTAGATAAAAAAGCTAACAAGAAATGTCAGCTAGATAGAGTGACAGCTGATTTTCTGTTTAATCATCCTGACCCTGAGGGGGTATGTGTATGTGCCTCAGGACCTCCTTGTGAATGAGCTTGCTCAATGGAGTCTTTCCTGCAATAAACTTGAATTGAACTTCAGGTGGCTGCCTGTTACAAAGCCAGGATACCTCTGGCTACCCATTCTCCAGATAAAGACTCTCAGAAAATGGATGCCATGGGAAAGAAAGGATACATGGCCGCCTCTTTAATAGTCAGGCAGGCCAATTACATGTCATATGGAGGGCAGTACCAGAAGGCACTCTGGAACTCAGTGTTAGCTCTGGCTGACAAGGTACTAGGAGAGGTGGCAGTGAACTTGCAAGATACAGCAAGAGCTGCACTGGATGCCACCAAATATCAGTTTCATATGGCAGCAGATGACAATGATACTACAGCCAGGCTAATGGCACTAGCAGTTTCCCTCAGGAGATTTGCATGGCTCAGAGCCACCAACCTCACCTCAGACACCCAGGCCAAAGCAATGGATTTTCCTTTTGAAAATAATTCATTGTACGGGGATAAAACTGAGGCCTATACGAAAAAGGTTGAGGAATATAAATCAACCTATCAAATCAATTCGAAGGACAGGCCTTCTAGTTCTTATATGTCCCAGACTAGGGAAGGCAGGGGTAGGGATTCTTGCCCCAAACCTTTTTTCTAGGCTTAAGCCTCTCAGCCATAACAGCAGACCAGAGGCTATTTCAGAGGAAGGGATAGGAGAGTTATGAGAAAAGTTCCTCCCTCCTCACAGATTCAGACACAGCCTACACAGAACCCCTGATGGACTGGTACAGGTTGCATCCCCTATTATATACCCACCAATAGGTGGCAGACTGGCTCAATATCTCCAGGCTTGGCATTCCATCATCACAGACACTACACACCTTTACAAAGCATTACAGTCTTGATCTACAATCCAGAAGCGATGCCAGGTTTGGTACAACAGTGCTGCAGAATCTGTTTTCAAAATAGGTTCTCTGCCCAACCTCCAAAGGTACTGCTTGGTAATCTGCATCAGTTTTTTTTTTTTTTTTATTTAGTTGTTTAACCAGGTATAGCACACTAAGCTGAAAGCTTTTTTACAGGAGTGACCTGGGAGCACCAGGAGGTTAAGTGACTTGCTCAGGGTCACACAGTATGCAAGTGGAAGCTGTGGGATTCAAAGCCAGGTCTGGTCTGCTGGATGTCACCAGATTTGCAGCTCAGAGCCTTAGACCACTGCGCTATACTGCCTATAATCATATTGAATCATAGTTTAATCATAATGGAGTGATCCTCGTTAGAAGAAAAAATTACTCACTATAGTAATCTTGTTTCTTCAAAGGGATCACTCATTATGATTAAAGCACCCACCCTGCCTTCCCTACCAGAACCTATTTAAAAATTAATAAATAGAAGATTACTTGGCATGCCTGCTTGAAGGGTTTTTTCCTCATAGAAGAAAGATTAAAGGCTCACTATTTAACTAGTCTAGGTTCCTTGTGGCCTTAAGTTGTTTAGGCTTGTTTATTTGGGATGTTTTGACGTAAGGGGACAAAAAAAGTATTTGTTTATAATATATTAGTTTTAACTAGTGGGTCTTACACCCAGTTAGGCTATGTACGAATCTGAAGCACTTAGAATGCAGCAATTACTAGGGCAGCAGTTTGAAATTGACATGAGCCAATTGAGAGTTCCATCATTTGCGTACAATTCCATCTCTCCGGGCAGTTCAACACAGGAAGCTGACTGCATCAGTTTAATCATAATGAGTGATCCCATTGAAGAAACAATATTATTATGGTGAGTAATTTTTTTCTTACCACCACCCTCTGTCTCTTATCTGTTATCCAATTTCTAACCCAGTTCACCACTTCAGATCACACCCCTTGGCTTCTCAGTTTCTTTGTCAGCCTCCTGTGTGGTACAGTGTCAATGACCTTGATAATGTCCAGAAAGAACCCATCTGCTGCCCTCCCCAGTCTGTATTCCTGACCACCTAACCCAGTCAATGAAATCTATTAGTTTTGTCTGGCGTAACCTTCTCTCATGAGCCTGTGTTGCCTGTGGCCTTGTAGCCCACTGGATTCAAGATATTCTACCAGTCATTCTTTCAGTAATGTTTCCATTAATTTCCCACCACTGAAGTAAGACTGACCTGGTAACAGTTACTAGCCTCTTCCCTGTTGCTGCTCATATGGGGAGGTACCACATCAGCTCCTTTCTAGTCCTCTAGAACCTTGTCTGTTTCCAGTGAGATGTTGAATAAGACTGTCAGTAAGGCAGTTAGCATCTCTGTGAGTTGTTTTAGAACCCATGGGAAAGGCCACTGATTTATGATGATTAAAACAATGAAATTCCATTTTCAAGACTTTAGATTCTGGAATTGTACTGATGATTGTTACTCTAATTTCTGGATTTTACCGGAATTCTGCTATCATTCTTTTACTATGTGCATAAATAATCAGAATAAAAGAAGGCTTAATAAGCAGAGCATTAAACAAAGCAAACTGAAAATAGTACAGGAAGGAATTATAAGAAAAATACTATTTTTTTGTAGATTTGATGATCTGATATAAAATGCCAGATTCATGAAATCTTTGTTTTACCGGTGTTCAGGCAGCCCTAATTCCGGAATTTTACCAGGTTTTTCCGGTAAAAAACAAAAAACAGTGGCCTTGCCCATGAGTGTATCCCGTCTGGTCACATAGCTTTGTCCACTTTTTGAGCTGTAAGTCCCTTCCAGACTATCCCCTCAAAGATGGATGGGTATCCACCTCCCCACAGTTCCTGTTACTTCCTGTTGATCCGTCACCCCCTCCCTCCACTGTGAAGACTGAGCAAAAGTACCTGTTCAGGATGTCAGCTTTTTCTTGGTTTTCTCTTTCGTGCATGTTCCCCCTTCTGCTTTTCTAATCTTCACTAATACTCCCCTTTCTTTCCTCTTCACACTGATCTTAAAAAAGTCTTATCCCTCCTTAAGGGCCCCTCTGGCCTTCCTTTCCTCTGTCCGCATCTGCTTCCCTCACCACCATGTCTGTTTTCCTCTACTTTACTTGCTATACCTCCCTGTCCTCCTCCATCTGTGTCTCCTTATACCTCCCGAATGTCATGCTTTTTTCCTTCACCAGCTTTGCCTTCGGTAAAGAACCATTATTGTCTTTTTTCCTTCTGCTTTTTTTCTCACTTCCATATCCACACTGCAAGTTCCTAAGGAGAATAAATATTTTATTTGCTTGAACTTTCCCCAGACTTTTTTTGAACTTAATTATAATGGTGCAAAACTTAAAAATTACAATTGACATTAGTATAATCATAATTAAGGTCCAGTATAATTCACAGGCCCAAGTGACACATTTCATATGTTGTTCACGCTAAAAATGGTGGACTTCTTGGGTTGCCTAACTTATATGTATATATGTAGAAAATGACACTGCATGTTATTTTATGATGTGTTTAACATTTTCAGTAATAGAAAGTAAAGATTTTCATAATCAACAGCATTTGAGAATCAGTTTGTTAAATCACAGTTCACTGGATTTTAACACCAAGAACTGCAATTACTAGTAAAAATGTTTTGTTTTTTTTAAAGTGATTGGTTCAGAACGTGGGTACCTAATCCATCATATATATGATCAGCACCTCAGTTTCTCATCATAACCAAATAACTTATCATGCTGTCTGTGCCTTCCTATTTAACACAAACCTGTTGAACACAAGAATGGGAGCTATATTTGATAGAATCTAATTAACTGATTTTGTATTTTATAATGCGCATATTCTACCTTATGGAGATCAGCCATCAACTGGAACCCCTCCTCAAAATATAATTGTTGGGAATCCTTCCAGTGAAGCAATATCTTTGTTTTTTTTTGCTACAACCATCCCCAGATTTATTAAATCCACAACATTTCCGTAAACCTCCCCATCTCTTACAACCTCAAACAACACAATTCCAGGGTCAAAAGGAAAATCCCTTCCTATTAATTTACCAAAAAAAGAGAAAATATCTTCCCAGAACTGAGCTATTTTTGAACATGATACTAACATATGTACCAAAGTACCCCTGTTAGTGGTACACCTTGGGCACATTTCTGAAAGACTTTCATCTATTTGGTGCAATCTTGTTGGTGTATAATATGTCCTATGTAGGACATTAAAATTGATTTGCTTTAATCTATTATTTTTTAAGGTTAGCTGTTTAATATTAATTAAAACTTCCCAGTTCCAACTTTCTGACAATACCTCTCCATCTTTTTCCCATGCCTGTCTAGACTTCTCTGAAATATTCCCCGATACCTGTCAATAACCAATTTGTATAATTCACCAATCAGATGTTTAGTCATGTTCAACTTTAAAAAGAACGATTCTAACTCCCCTCATTTTACTTTCCTATAAATAAAACTCCTTACTTGCAAGTAGGGAAATATGCATTCTGAGGCAAACCATATTGTATTTTCAGCTCATCAAATGTAGCTACTGTATCACCTGTCAAGAAGTCCTGAATTATCTTTAACCCCTTATTAACCAATTATTTCTGTGTTAAACCCTACTTCATAGATGGAGGGAAATGTATGTTATTGTCAATATGAGTAAAGTGTGAGATCAAATCCTTCTCAAGAAACAATTATTTAGCTGGCCCGGTGGCACTGAGAGTTGAGGCGTTGGACGCCACACCTCATGCCATGCTGGTGTCCTGGGTTCAGGGACAGACTCAGAGTGCTGGGGGTTGGCAGGGGAGGGAGAGGATTGAGCATCCAGAGGACTGCTCTCCTCTCCCTGGGGAGGGTTCCAGGGGGGCTCAGTGTCTTCGTGACCCCCAATGGAGATCAGGGGTACCACAGGATCACTGGCCAGAATGTAGGGGACAGGGAGTGTGGCAGACATCAGCAGGGAAGCCATGCCTGGATGTCATTGCACATCACCTTCCCAGGGGCAACTAAGTTGAAAAATCCCCATCCACGAGGATAGGTGACAGCACCACCACCCCACTGCCACACTCCATCAGCCAGATTTTATCCAACCCTGAGACCAGCCCAGCCTACCAAATTCTAGATAGAGCACCCAGGGAGGAAAGGGTGGCCCTACCTCGGGGGGCTCAGAGCCGGGGGGATCGCCGGGCTGATGCCAAGGATTGGGAGTTTCAGGCTCTGAGGTAGATCAGCAAGATTGGTGGATGCCTGAGAGAGTTCCCCATGAGTATGGTGCATAAATGAAGAACACACACACAAAAAAAAAGAAACAATTTTTTTATAATATTCCAAACTTGATTTGTTACTCTAGTAGTGTTCAACATGGATGGATAATGCGAAGATCTATTAATATTCAACATCAATAGCTGTTTCAATTCCATAAATGGAGATCTAACTTATTCCACATCAAAACATGCTATTTGTTCTTGTTCATCTAAGAACCAACGTCCCACACATTCTACTTGTGCCACCAAGAAATAATAATAAAAATTAGGGAGAGAAAGACCACCCTTTTCCTTTGGTAATTGAAGTTTTTTATAGGCTATTCTAGGAGACTTTTGCTTCCACAAAAATTTTCTTATGGCCTTATCCAAATTAAAAAAAATATTTTTGGAACCATAATAGGGAGGGACTGGAACAGGAACAGCAACCTCGGCAGATCATTCATTTTTGTAACATTCACCATACCTAATAGGACCAAGGGTAAATTTTGCTGCCTAATTAAATCCTGTTCTATTTTTTCTAATACTGGTTCATAATTCAAATTATATAATAATGTTTTATCTATTGAGATTTGTACCCCAAGATATTTTAAGGATATTTTATGAAATTTAGAAAGGGGATGAGCCTGATTCACTGCTGTATCCTCTGATACCACTATAGCCTCTGCCTTAACCCAATTAATTTTATACCCTGATATCTTCCCAAAAGCTGCAAACATCTGCAATACATAGTCATAATTCTGGAAAGGACAACCCAAAACCAGCAGAATATCATCTGCATAAAAATATACTTTATGCTTCTGAAGTCCAATTTTAATACCCAAAATCTTTTCATCCTTTCTAATAGATAATGCCAAGGGTTCAATAAACAAAGCAAACAATAACAGGGACAACGGACAGCCTTGTCTAGTCCCTTGTGTTAAATCAAAATATTCTGAGTAGATGTTATTTGTTTGAACCGAGGCCCATGGTATAGAGTAAATCATTTATATCAACTCTAGGTGCTTTCCCTCGATGCCAAATGCCAGTAACAACTGAAATAAATATTCCCAATGTACTCGATCAAAGGCTTTTTCGGCATTGAGAGAAAGCACCACAGAGTCCGCCCTTCCCTGTGACAAATCCAAAATATTCATTATCCTCCTCACATTATGTGATAACCTCCTACCTATCACAAATCCCATCTGATCCTTATGTACTATACTTGGCACCAATCTCCCTTATCTATTAGCTAAGATTTTTGAAAAACATTTTATAATCATTATTCAATAATGATATCGGGCTATAAGAAGAACAGTCTTCTGAAGGTTTACCCTTTTTTAATGATAATATTATTTTAGCTTCATTAAAGGTAATAGGACAATCAGCCTGACTCTGGAAACTCTTAAATAGTGGGCCCAATAATGGAACTAATACTTCTTGAAATGCCTTATAAAATGTGGCTGTATAACCGTCCAGCCCTGGTGACTTATTACAAGGCATATTATTAATTTATTATATATTTAATATTATATATTTCCATTTCCCCTGATCTCCCCATTCAATCTTAATCTCTCCTCCTCTAATATTTTAGGGGGCTCACTTTTATCTAGGTACTGCTGGATCTCTTGTAAGGAGATCCCACTCTCACCTTGCTATAAATCCACAAAAAAAAAATGCTTGAATTCCTGATTTATTTACAGAGGGTTAGATGTTAAACTCCCATCACTTAACCTAACCCTATCTATCCTGTTCTGGTTTTCCTGTACCTTCAACTGATAAGCCATAAGCTTAGTAGGGGAATCAGCCAAAAAAATAATAATTTGCTCGGGCTCTATACATCTGTCTCTCAGTCCTATCCTGATACAATCTCTCCAGTTTTTGTTTCATAACATTTTCATCTTATCTGTTTCCTCTCCAGATGCTGCAAATTGTGTCTCTGCAGACAGCAAGTCCTGTTCCCGCCCCTCCACATATTGCCTATATTTCTGACGTGAATTAGCTTTATATGATATTATATAACCCATCTAATACACTTTAAGAGTTTCCTACAGTATCCTCCATGAACAACCTTCAGGTTTATTACATTCCAAAAAGGACTTAACCTCACGCTTCACTGCCAAGACAAATTCAGAAGCCTGTAACAAAAGATCATTAAATATCCATTTCTTGGGAGAAAAGTTATCAAAACTTTCCAAATCTACTTCCATGTAACTAGAAACATGATCTGAAATCAAAATTTAATTATACTATACATCTCATACAATATGCAACATAGAGCTGGATAACAAGAAAAAATGTATTATAGATAAGCAATTATATGCCTTAGAAAAATACGAAAATCTCTTCAGAACTGGACATTTTTCCTTAAAGGGATCCACCAAACCCAGTTCCTGTGCATTATTATTAATTAAATGTACTGTGTTTTTTTTTCCCTTTCTGGAGCTGAGCGCGCCCTGTCTAATAAGGAAATAGCCACATTAAAATCTCCCACTAACACCGTGGCATGCCCTAAATTTGATATCCTTAGAAACAGATCAGCAAAAAAAACTAAATCTTCCTCACTGGGAGCATAGACACTTACAGATGATATCATTGTATTATTTATATCAACAGTGGCTATGGCCCATCTCCCCTGTGGATCCACCTCTGAACTAATCAACTTTGAGTTAACTGCCTTCTTAATAAATATCCCCACACCTCTAGCATTCCCTGCAAATTTTGTTGAAATTGCTATTGCACCAAATGGATTAAGCAAAATATATAGAGTCCTCATTCTCGAAATGTGTCTCTTGCAGTAGTACCACTTCTGTTTTTTTATTGTTCAAATAGCTCACTACCTTCCTAATTTTTATCCTGTTCTTGGCTCCACTCAGGTTCCAGGTTGCTATTCTAAGATTTACCATTTATTTTTATTAATTAATCTCACAAAACCCCTTCCCCCACAGGCAGCAGGACCTATTTACCCCTTAATCACACACCAACCTGAATCAGATAACCCACATAAGCATACTAAGTACCCACCCATTAATTTATTTAAAAATTCACCAAAGCTCCCCCCTATAGCTCAAAAAAAAATGTTTTTTTACATCTTTGTGAGCTATCTGGTTCTTCTATTCTTAGAAGATCCTCCCCTATCCCTAATTACTTTTCAGATAGCTAACCTTGTGCTGCATGTCAGATCTTGTCTGTGTCTAGGTCTCGGTGACCCCCCAAATTTTTTCAAATAGCACAATGTATTACTGCTATCCGCTTCTACAGCTTGTAATATGCAGTATAGTTATAAATCCCCCCTGCCCCAGCCATTTAAATTGCAGAAGCTGATGAGGCCATAAACTCTTCATCTCTTTTGGTGTGTAAAAATGCATGAACTTCTTGTGAGGTAGAAAAAAAACTGGTTTTCCCTCTATAATGATGCGTAATCTTGCAGGATACAACAATGAAAGCAGATAACCCTGCTTTCTCAGTTGGTCTCTAACATCATCAAATGATTCTTGTTTCTGGAGAACCTAAGTGGGGAGATCTGGGAAGGCCTGCAGCTTCATGCCAGAGTAACTTAACCCTTTTTCTGTATGTGCTTTAAATAATATTTTTTTCTTTTTCTTGAAAATGTACAGGTTTAATATACATAAACCTTGGCTTTCCATCTTCCCTCCTAGGGCCAAATGCCCTGTGAGCTCTGTCCACCTTGGTCTTTTCCCCTGGATATTTTAGCCCCATAATCGTAGAGAACATTTGCTCACAGTACTTTAGTGGGTCATCCCCCTCTGTTCCCTCTGGTAAATTTCCTATTTTTATATTGGACTGACTGGATCGTGTCTCAAGATCCTCCACCTTATTTTGTAGAATGTTTAACTCCTTCATTACTCCTTGTACATTCATTGAAATTTTTGGTAATCGATCTTCCATCTGCGAAATCCTTTGCTCAGCCTGCTCAGTTCTTTAAGACAGAGCTTCCAAATTTTCAGCCATCCCAGATACTTTTTTATCCAAAGAAGATATAGCTGTAGTAACATTCCCAAAACCCACCCTCAGTTAATCCAAAACCATTTGTTGAGCCAAATCCAAATTTGCTCCACTATTTGCTGTACCCTGTTGTTGAGAAAGATGCAAATTCTCCACACTGGAGAAGAGGGATACCTGAGTTGTTTCCTGAGTGATTTTTTCCCCTTTTTTATTTAACCCATCCAATTTTTCTTGTTTTTCCAGCTTTTCCATATTTTTTGCAGATCTAGTCTTATGTGAGGTCGACATTTTTTGTCTAGTTAATACATTCTTCTCACATACTGGTGATTCCAAGTATGTAACTATTGATTGTTGACTTAAAGCACAAGGCACTTTATCAACTAGCTCATTACCCAAAGCTCGAGAGTTTGTTTCCAAAATTATTGACTCAGTAAAGGGAGTGGCATTTAAATTTGCTGTTTCTCCTAGAAATGATGTTGACCCTTCTTGTATATGTCTATCTTCCAAAGAAATATTGGGGGATTCCAGTATAGCTGAGTGCACAAACCCTTCCCGCTCCCCTTCCAAAATAATATCTGTTAACAATACATACCTTTCAGCATTTGCAGGAAGGAAAATTGGAGATGTGATCGAGAATGTATCCAATTCACCCCTTTCTTCTTGCAAAATGCCCGTTTGTGCCTGCTTGGCAAAACATACGGTATCACGCAATACTTGCAATTCTGTAGCAGTTGTCTGCCTTTGTTACAACCCCTCCATAGACCACTCTCCTACATACTCAAGTTCCATGGATATATTTGGATCTTCTCTTACCTTGTCTCTCAAATAAACCTCATTCTTACCCACAGAAACAAGTCTCCTCATTTTTCCGTCAACTTCTGGAATACCATTCAAGCCTTCACTCTGAGTAGTGAGCTGCACAAACTCCCCTGGCCCTCTCAACAAGCGTCTGCTTGTTTTAGCAATACTTCTCACAAGTCACAACCACTTCTCCTCTCTGCCAATTGACTCAATTTCTCTGTAGTTTCAATATTTCTTGGACATTGCATTGCAGTTTAAACTATACCTCATACAAACTTTTTACATTGTGCATTACCAAAACCCCGTTATCACAAGGAGAGATATAGGATGCCGGCCCGACTCACACACATGGCAACAAACTAGATCGTCATCTTGAAAGAGAGCTCCAAAATGGTTTGTTAGATTTTCACAGAGAAGTCACAGATCTCTCAAAGCTTTCAATGAAGATTCCAGATACTGTATGTCAGTTTTCACAGAAATAATGACTTCCATGAAAATGTTATTTAAATGGGGCCCTATTCAGAATGACCCAACATTCCAAAATCAATTGAATTTGAAACTATTATTTTCTTTCTTATAGGAAACCTGCACAGAACCTTGTTAGATATGTTTTCCTCAGAAAGCTGTTTTTTTTAAATACTGGTTCCAGTTCTGTCATTGTTTATCTTTACCTGTCTACTTGTAAACTCAAATAATTATTTATTTATTTCTATATTGATTTTTGTTCTCCTCAGATCCATCTCTGTTCCTGGCTGGCACACACCACCACCTGGACACACCAGCCTCAGTATCCTCAACAGAGTGCCCCCATGGTGGGGCCAGGATGAGAGAGGACGGCTTTTTCTCTCCATGTCTCAGTCCAGTGGTAACCTTGCCTTGTGGTGGTAGTGCTGGTCCAGAGCAGGGTGAGCATAATCCTGCTGCACTGTGCTTTCCTACTCCATTTCCTCCCTGTATTGCCAGTAGCATATAAGTATGCAGACATCCTTACATGTAGAGGCATGTACACACCATACGCCAGTCACCAGCAATCCACTATCTGTCCGCAGTTGCTCTTCCACCACTGTGCCATAACATGATGGCAGTACAGGAGTAGTGCAGCATGCCCCCCCTTTCAGGATACAAGAGCTCTCCCCAGCTGGCCCTCAGTGGCCCAAGTCTGCATCCAAACCCGTGTTACCAGTGTGATCGGAGGTGTGGTGTCCTGTGCCTTGACCTTCCACTAGGCTGGCTATAGTTAAATAATTATTTCTTATTTTAACAGTAGTGGTAAGTACCATTTTAAAACTCTGAGTTGTATTGTAGTATATGCCTCTATCAAACACAAAGTTCTGTAGTAGAACATGGATGCATTCTGCCAACAATCTATGAGCTTAACAAGGACATAAAGTACATCATAAGCTTTAAAATTGTTGTTTAATTCAGATTAGTTTGTTTATTTTACCAGGAAAAGGCTCCCTTGAGCAAGCTCATTTTCAAGAAGGTCCTGTGTAGGATATCATACAGTAAAAATTAGGTACTACAGATGGAGAGATACATACACAGTACAATGGAGTAATAGTAACGAAGTAAACATTGAAAGCTACATTGAGCAAATATTGATTATAGTAAGGAATAAAACATAATATAGAATATAGCAAGAAGGATTGCTAAGTGCATATCTAGCACTGTATAAACTGTGCATATTCTAGGCGCAGGAAGATAGTTCTTGGCATTTGTAGGTACAGTTCAGGATAATCATTATTCTGAGTAACTAAGGTAGTCATATGTTAATGCTATTTACAGGTCCAGGATTCACTTTTATGCTAACCTGTAAGTATTTTGAAAACACCAGGGCTGACTATACTGGTTAACTTGAGTGATTTTGCAAGTTGTTCCAACTCTAAGAAGGACTCTGCTAACTGTTGATTTACCATATTGTGTGGCAAATTTGGGGACATCAAGGAGGATATAATTACTTTTCTTAATGCATAACTACTAGGTGAGAAGATGGCAAGCTCTGAAATATGTTGTGGTACATTCTTAGTTATTGTTTTGCAGGCCCACAAGTATAGATTTTTAAGTCTTCTAGTGGTTAGTGATGACTAACCAACTGCATAAAGTATGCAATGGTGAGTTCTAGGTGCAGGGTTAGTAATAAATCATAGCGTTCTGTGATAGAGCATGTCTATTTTGTTAAGAAGGGTATTCAAGCAAGGACTGTGTAACCTGCCCTTCTCTTCTACCTGCACACCCACCCACAAGTGGTGCTGCCTAAGGGATATAGGATGGTGCATGGGTTTGTGGTTATAGTTGACTAGGCAAGTGGAGGAGTGCCTCCACCTATGGGAATCCTTCTAACAGTGTACTGCCATGGTGCATCCCCACAGGAAATGAAATACAGCCCCCTCCCTTGGTAATAAACAATACAGTATACAAGCCCCTCTCCACTTATCACTCTAAGCATGAAATATCACACTACACAATAATACAATGGCTATAACAGTTTTCAGAAAAATAAACAACTGGTTTATTTTGGGAATGGATAAAGAGGCATGGTGCAGGGGGAGCAAAAGGGAATAAAAGTGCTCAATAACACAACTCTGTACTCTATGAGAATCAAATAGGAAAGCAAATACATTGGCATTCAGAATAAATAGTACTTTGCATTCCAGAATTACCAGTCCCAGATCCACTCCCCCCACTGGTGCACCAGTTAACCCCACAGCCCCTGTGAGAGCTCTCAATTTGGTGTGCAGACACTGAGCAGTTGCAGGCAAGTGACGTGGAAAAGTTGGGTGCAGCACAGGAGAAACAGTGAGGTGCTGCAGTGCAAAGTATCAACCACACCAGGGGTTGCAGTGAAAATAGTCTTATTCCTGGCTGTACTTGTTGCTAAGGGCATTGCTAAGGTCATGCAGGAAGCCCAGATGTAACATTAACTAGCTAGCTAGTTAAACAGTTAGAAAAGTATTTGTTTGGGTAAAACCCAATGCTCACAACCTTTGGGGGACATCTCCCTTTTGCAGGCAACTTGGACGAACAGGCAGCTTGGAAGAACAGGTAAGAAAGGCATGGATGCAGGTGATGATCCTCTTCACCCCACAGAGGGACTTGTCTTCACCCACCTTGACTGTAGATAGGCAGCAGCAGATCAAGCAAGCAGGCAGGACCCCAAATCATAGGTCCTGACAGGAAACCGAGTCTCTATTTTGGTCAGGAAAATGAAGCAACAGCTTCTGTTACCTCAATGTCCAGAGCAGAACATGTGTTTATTTATTTATTTTATTTATTTGAAAATATTTCACCAGGAAGACAACATGAGCTGTAGCCAGTTTGTTTCCAGAAGTGTCATGGGGGAGGAGATTACAAGAATAGGGAGGGTAAACAATAACATGAGCAAGTAAGAACAAAAACTAACCATCAACTAGTACTTACATTTACTTAAGTCAAAAAGTGCAGTGTAGAACAATCACAGAGCTAATTTGACAATACACACAGGATTAAACATTAACATAAGCAAGAAGGATCAACCACCCTAACAAAAGTCGACTAGTACATACTCTCGCATGGATCTACTAAGTGCATGGTTGGACAATCAGGGAGAAAATTAGGCTAAAACATATAGCGAAATTCTAGTTCAGAACTGGGCTGATCAAAGAACTCCAGGTAGGAGAGGCTTTACCTAATTAGGGAAAAACAACAAGCGATGGCAGAGGTAGGTTGTCCGTTTGGTCAAGAAGAGATGATAGGATGTCTAATAGTGGTTGGAACTAGGCTGAGCAAAGGGGAGAATGCTGAATGTAGCCCTGAGGAGATGAGTGCAAGAGGAGATGGGGAGAGGGAAAACCTGCCTGGCAGACCAGAACCAGGAAAGGAAAGAAGGAGGCGAAGGGGGGGAGTGGAGGGGGGAAGAGTAAGGCAAAGTAGAGGACCAGACCAGAGGCTGTACCCCTTCAGGATGAATAGAACCCTGCAAGGTGGTCCAAATCCAGGAAGGGAAGAGGTGAGAGAAAAGGGAAAGGAGAGGGGCTAACCTAGGCTGTACGCCTTCAGGATGTTATGAACCCAGCAAGGTGGTACAGACCTAGGAAAAGAGGAGTTGAGGGGAGGGTGAGGGAAGAGGGGAATGAAAAAGGGGCAGAGGCAAGGGACACCTGAGACTGTACCCCTTCAAGATGCTGAAAATCCTGCAAGATGTCCCAGACCCAGAAAAACAAGTGGCGAGGGGTCTGTGAGTGGAATGGGGAGAAAAATAGGGCAGTGCAAAAGTGAGTGAGGGAGAAGAGAAGGAGGTTAAAAGAAGGAAGAAGGAGAGGTAGGTGTATTGGAAGGTAGATGGAACAGGGAGGTAGGTATAGGAATAAAGAGTTAGAGTGTGTAGGAAGAAATGGGATGTTAAAAACAAGTGCAGTTTTGGGAATAATAGTTATGGAGGGCTAAGGAGATAGAAGCTGCAGACGAGGAGAAGCTAATAGGAGGAGTAAGCAATTTCCAAAGTTTAGGGAACCGGTAGGAAAATGCCTCCTGACCCATGGAGGTGGAGTGATAGGGAATGACTAGAGTGCATGGATCAGTGGATTGAAGATGGTGGGAGGAGGGGTAAGGAACAGCAAGTAAAGAGGGAATGGTAGGAGGGGAGTGACCCAAACCAGAATTTAGAGGTGAATTTTATGCAGTGTAAGAGACGTCTGCATTCTAAGGAGGGGAAGGCTAGGAAGTGGTACAGGGAGCAGTGATGTGTGCATAAGGGAGTGTCTAGAGCAAAGTGACAGAAAGCATTAAAAAGAGTATCCAATCTGGCAAGGGAAAACTTGGGAGCAGCACTGTAGACTATATCACAATAGTCAAAAATGGGAAGAATCATTTTCTGTACTATATCCCACCTGGCTGGGATAGGAAGGCAGCCACGGTTCCTGCAGAGGGCGCCAAGCTTGGGGCACAATTTTTTTCAGGATAGCATTGATATGTACAGCAAAGTTTAGGTGTTGGTCCAGCCAGACACCTAAATATCTGAAAGAAGGTGTGTCCTCGAGTGTCATCCCATCAAGGGTGTGAAAGGAGGGTAGGGAGACTAGCCTAGAGAGTCTCTACCTTAGTGCCATAGGTCATGGAGACTGTCTTCTTGGTGTTGAGGAACAGCTGATGTGATTTTAACTAGTGTTGAACATTGATTGTGTTCTACCTACCAGGTAAGCTCGAAACCAGTTGCAGGCAGACTGAGACAAGCCAGCTGATGAGAGGGATTCAAGGAGGAGGGAGTGGGAGACAGTGTCCAAAACATTGGCAAGATAAAGATGGCAGATGTGACATGACCTTTATCCATGGCAGAATGGATAGAATCAGTGAGTCTGAAGAGGGAGGTGGTAGTGGAATGATTCTTCCTAAAACCAGATTGGTAAGGTGTAAAAAAAGCAGATTCATCTAGAAAGCTGGAGAGTTGAGGGAGAGTGATGTGTTCCTGAAGTTTAGCTACAGTGGGTAGTAGGGAGATGGGGTGATAATTCAAAGGAAATGAGAGATCACCACCCTTAGGTAGTGGGAGAACAGTTGCATGTTTCCAGGAGCTGGGGATAGATGCAGAGTGAAAGGACTGATTGAGGAGAACAGACAGAGGACTAGAGATAGCAGGTGTGGAAAGGTATAGCAGCTTTAGGTCCAGGCTATCAGGGGAGCTGCCTTTAGTAGGATTCAGAGAGCAGTGCCATTAGAGTTTCATTTGGGGAAGTGGGTGAGAAGGAAAAATCTTCTGCTAATGTCTATCGCAGGGAGGACATTATAGGCAGTGGCAGTGTGGTAGAGTGAGTTGTGAGGGATGCAAGCAGTGAGGCGTCCCAGGTTGTATAGTGCCAGTTGTATTCTGCAGCCACCGTAGCATGGTTAGAAATGAGTTGGTTAATTATATTGAGTACAGGGGAAGGGGGTTTAGTTTTGAGGAGAAAAGTGAGTGGACTACCTTCCAGAATTTTGATGGGTTGTTAATGTTTGATTTAAAGGTGGTCTGGAAATATTCGGCCTTAGCAAGCCTAATGGCCTTGGTGCAGGCATTGCAGAGCATGCGGTAAGTAGAGTAATCACGAGGGAGTTCTGAGGTTTTGTGTATTTTCCAGGCCTTGTCATGTGCTTGTTGACAGGCAGAAGTTCAAGTGTGACCCAGGAAAGGTGACTACCATGCACTGTAACTTTCTTTAGTAGGGTATATGAGTCCCAAATAGTGATAGGAAATTTATTTCCTTCAGCAGGCTTTTGATATTTGGGGCACCAAATATCCCATTTCTTACAGCTGAGGCAAATCCCCAATCTCTGGGATTCACCAGGGATGTAGTAGGGAAAGTCAATAGTTCTTAATCGGTGCAGAAGGCACAAACTGCAGGATTTTCTCGTTGACAGCAGCAGGGGCTGTCCAAAAATACTCCTCCTTCAAATTCTCACAGGAAAATCACACTGGCAAACTGTAAAACTCAGAATCTTTATGTCTGAAATTCAGCTTTTCATTGGTCTTTACAACTCTTCGTCCTGATTGAAGGTACTGCAGGTACTAATAGGATTCCACGCTGTCCTCAAGCAACCTTGGCAAAGATGACCACCCTTGAACAGTTCTCATAAGCTGTCTCTTCTCTACAGCATTGTTATTGGCTCAGAGTTGGCAGCATCTGGCTGCATGGCTAGCACCCTCCTGGTCCATACTTAGGGTCACTAGGGCCAGGTACATGGAAGGGAGGAGCCGAGTCACTAGCTCTGTTTTGTAGCCTCCCCAGGAGGAGCTTGTCAGGGAGCCTAACCCCTACTCAGGTTCTTGGTGATAACAGAGATGCAAAGAAGAACAGACACTTGAATATCAATAATAAAACTTGTTTATTACTACGAAAAAGGATATTACAGTTGCCCTAAGCAGTTCTTATCATTAGGAACTGGGAGCCAAAGCTTAGTGTTCCCTATACCCCAAGGAGTGAAGAGGTCTCCGAGGGAAAGATGTAGTGTCTTACATTATATACTATGATAATTACAATAGTTACCAATAGATAGAAATATTTCTAGTTACGGGTGGTTAGCTCTATTGGCTAAAATAGAGGTGGTTCTACAGTTTTAGATAACATTATACAATTTTGCTGAGCTCATCATTTCTGAGAACAAAGACAGTACAGACAAAGTGTACCATAATGTAATTATACATAATACCAAAATATGGCAGTACCGACTAAGATATCATAATACAACAAAGGCATAGAATGTCTTGGCTTACTACATGCAGTTTCCATGTATTAGAGAAAGCAAAGTGGATTACAATAATTACATATCCTGACATCTACTCTTCTATGATAGATGCCTGTGCCCTATGTGTTAGTACATATTGTGTATAGTGTCTGTTGTCTAGGGTGTACAGTTGGGATGCCAATTAGGGTACAGGGGCCTCATGTAACATTCCCCCTCTTGTTGCCTTACCAAAAAGGCAACAATACTATGGGAAAGTGATGAGAGCAAGATCTCATTTACAGACCCGACACACAAGCTTTGTAAAGGAATTCAAGCTGCTCACTATGCTGTTTGAGCATATGCAGTAGGCAGCAGCACATGATAATCAAAAAGAAAATTAGAAATGCTTGTATAGTAACAAAACCTTTAAAGGTAATTTCCAACCAAGTATTAGTAAGTGCACTATTAAAATCACCATCATTAATAAGAGCATTAATAGCTTCAGAAGCTCCTGTAAGGTTGTTGCTAATGTGGATAAGGTGTGTATCCTTCCTCTCTAACAGTGATTTAAGAGTTAATGTAAGTGGATCTATGTGTACATTAAATATGGGTAAATATTGAGATAGTGCAAGCAAATATTCCGGGTCACCGTCAATAATGTCTGGTTCCGCAATGGGAACAGGTACATTAACTGTGTGCCCTATCACAGTTGTCTGATGTGGAATAAAACAAAAATTAGGTTGTGAGATATTGCATACCCTTTGACCATATGTAAAAGATCTGTAATTTATAACAATACAGTACTGTCCATCAGAGTTGTAAGTCATTTTAACATTTGGCATTCTCCATTTTTGCAGTTGGACTGGGCACGTGTAAGATTGATTCGATAGTTTTGTAGTCATCCGGTATACCTCCTTCTTATATGCCTTGTAGAGTTGATCGCAGTTCATCAGTGATGGTGCTGATTGTGCGTCTTGGTTAGTCGTGTCATTGGAAATAATGTCCTCATGCATGGTAAAGAACCAATCAATGCTGTCTGGAGAGTAACCACACACAGGTTTAATAATATCAAAGACATCACAATGACACAAATACTGATAACCCTTCTTTGTACAGCAGTCCGTATGAGGAAAAACCAATGCTTCCAAGATGGGGTGGTAGACCAGGAGGGATGACAGTTAGATGCAGTCTCTGTAGATGCCCTCATCAAGATACCCAATGGAGTAAACTGTGGCCAACTTACCAAATAAAGCTGTATTTGGATCAAAGTATGGTAATGAGACAAAGGATACAAACATAGTATCCAGAATTTAAATTATCTTCCTTTGCAATGCTCTTTAGCCTACTACTTTACTCTGAGTAAAACTTCTGGTGCTTAGTGCTGGGCATTCAATCAATTGGATATCACTAAACATATTTAGTAATTGTTCTCAAGCACTCAGAGTTAGACAACTCTTTGTCTTAATATTAAATCTGCATATTTTATTTTACAACAACTTGCTATGTGCATTCAATTTGATAAAATCATCCTTTGCACTTAGGGTTCAGGACACATTTGTAAATAGTAGACATGTAATTCTTATTGTGTCTCGTTTAACTTCTTTTCTGAAATAAATTAATAGAGTTAATAAAGACAACCAGTACTAATTGTGTCCTGCTAGGGCTGCGTTTTGCTTCTAGTAGACTTTATAAATGCAAAAGATACTTATCATAGAACTCAGGTGAAAACTTTTTTCTTTGCTCAATCGCCTATTCCAATTCCTGTGCTGCAGGTCAAATGTTCCAAGTTTCCCAGCTCTGACCATGCCGAAATTTGGGAAATAAACCTCTCTCTGGCTGGTCTTCTTGAATTCGGACTGATACGAAATTACATTCTATGACCCGCTCATATGCACCAAATGAAACTCACATGCTGAATAATCCATTGTTAGGCAACCGCCATTACCGTGACTCTCTCTGTCTCCACCTTTCTTCCAGGTGCTCACCGTGTGATGTACTGCTGACGTTTCGGAGGGATGCCCCTCCTTCCTCAGAGCTGAATTCTTCCCTTGATTCGTTCTTTCTTTTATATACTTTATTTTGATCTTCAACGCTTTTGTTAACCTCCTTATTTTTAAACCACTGTCTGTGTTCTTATTTCAACAGATTATCTTTTGTTGCTTTATTGATGTTCATTCTTTTAAACTTGCTGCTTTTATACTATTTAGACTGATCTTATTAGGCTGATAACTTTTTGTAACTTTGTTAACCATCACTAACCTTCTTCTTAAAAATTTCATTTTCTTTTATTTGTGTTATTTAGACATATTTCATTTGACTAGTGACCTTTTGCAGCTTCGTTAACCTTCCTCTTCATTAAATTTGTTTGTTCTTTCATACACATCAGTTTAACTTGTGCAATGATGATGTCCTTCTATATGATAACTTTCTTATTTATTAGGGCTGATGACCTCTTGCAGCTTTATTGTCCTCCCTCTTATTTTAATGTGTTCTTTTGAGTATATTGTTTTAAACCTCTGCAATTTTGTTTGTTAACATTCCTTTTAAATATCTTTATTTCATATCTCAGCTTCTATTTTTACAGAACTCTTGCAGCTTTATTAACATTCCTTTTAATATCATTTCATATCTCAGCCTCCATTTATTTCTGATCTCTTTACTCCATTATAAATAATTTGGATATCCATGATCATCATTTAGGCCTTTCGGCCGCATCATTTGCAATTCATGAATCCAATATGACTCTCTTTTTAATCTTAATTCTTTGATGTTCCTTCATGTTGCTGGTAGGACCACACGCTCTATACCTACAAATTTTAAAGACGCTGCGGAACCATGGCCTGCCTCGTCATAATGTTTCGCCATTGCATATTTATGGTTTTTCATTCTGATAGCTGTCTTATGCTCACTAATTCTATGTTTTAGCTGTCTTTTGGTCTGTCCTATGTATGCCATCCCACTTGGAAAAGTGAGCATATATATTACTTGTTCCATGTTACAATTAATGAAACCTTTTATTTTATATTTTTCCCCAAACATGGATGATTAAACATTTTTGTTTTTTGTGTGCCACTACATTGGGCACAATTGCCACCTCTATAGCTCCCTTCTGGTAAAGCTGGCATCCATTCAGGTTTTACTGTTTCTTTTTTCTCCATAAACATTGTGTTCACCAAAACATCTTTTAAACTTTTTCCTTTTCTGTACACCATTCTTGGTCCTTTTTTCGCTACTTCATTCAAACCTTCATCCATCTCTAGAATTTTCCAGTGTTTTCTAACACTTCTTACATACATCACTGTATGCCTTGTTATATGTTGTGCAAAACCCCACAACATCATCCTTTTGATGTTTTATTATTTCACCAGTCTTCAGTAAATCATCTCTATCTTTTTCTTTTCCCTTTCCTACCACTGTTACCAATACTCCTGGTGGATAACCTCTTGTAATAAATCTTTGACAAGTCTCTGCCATTTCTATTTCCAATATACTATCTTCACTACAATTTCTTTTTATTCTCATTAGTTGTCCCAGAGGTATATTTATTTTTGTGTGATGTGGGAGTGCACTTTTAAAATGGAGAAGGGTATTTCTATTGGTTTCTTTTCGATAGAGTTTCATTTCTATTTTTCTCTCTTTAATGTATACTGTTAAATCTAGAAAGTTTATTGATTTTTTACTGTACTCCACTGTAAATCTTAAATTTTCATTACACTCATTTATGTATATCAGAAATTCTTCAAGATCTTTTTCTGATCCTTCCCATTTAATTATAACATTGTCCACAAATCTTTTCCATTTCCTAATACTTGGCAACCATTTATTATTTGTTATATCCCAAATATATTTGTCTTCACAGTCTCCTATGTAAATGTTCACTAAAGATGGGGCAAATGTGGTCCCCATGGCCGTTCCATGAACTTGCTGATAAAATGTCTGACCAAACATAAAATAATTATTGTGCAATACAAAATCTGCTAATTATATTATAAATTCTGTTGGGGGTACTATGTTTTTTTGTCTTTCCTGTAATTTTCTTTGTATACAATCTATACCCATCTTATGTGGGATATTATTGTAAAGGTTTTCGATGTCACAAGTCACTAATATAGTATGTTCTGTTACCTCCACATCTTTTAATTGATTTAATACATCCTTTGTATCTACTATATGTGATTTCATAGTTTTTGCTACTGGCTTTAAGAAAAAATCCTCATATTTTGAAAGGGGTTCTGTACTAGACCCCAAACTACTGACGATAGGGCAACCTGGGGGTTTATATTTGTTTTTGTGCACTTTTGGGAGTAAATATATTGCTGGTTTCTTGGGGTAGTCCAGGACAAAAATTATTTCTCTGTTTCTGTTAACCAGTTTTTCCTTTTTGCTTCTGAAATAATTTTTATGATATTTATTTGTATTTCTTCTGTTGGGCCTATCATTAATTTTCTGTAATATTTTACATCCTCCAACTGTCTAAGCATTTCAGTTTTGTACTTATTTGCTCCCCACAATACTATCACTCCTCCTTTGTCTGCTCTCTTTATAATAGTATCCGGCAGTTTTTGTACCTCTTTAAGTGCTTCTTTTTGTTTTTTGGTAAATTCCTGCATCCTTCAGATGTTTCATATCTTTTAATTATTTTTTCTACATCCAAGTTAACCAATTTACTGAATGTGGTGATCGTAGAATTGGACCCCATATTTGGAATCCATTTTGAACTTTTTTTAAACTCCGTTTTTTCTCTTTCACACTCTACTTCTCTTTCTTCTCCATCTTCTATCATTAGACTTTTTACACATGTTCTAAGTACTGGAGGATTCGTTATTTGGGCACTTCTGTTGAAATGTGCTTTTAAATGTAATTTCCTATATAATTTAGAGGTACATACTTTGAGTTTAAATGCATTTATCTTTTCTTGAGGAACAAAGGTAATGCCCAATTTTAATGTTTCTCCTTGTAATTTTTCTAATTTATGTGTTGTAAGATTGATTATGTCCATTTCTTGTTCTGATTTGATTGTTGGAGGCCCTGATCTCCCCAATATTGTCCAAAGTTTACTCTCTGACTTCTTCCTCTCCCTTTCCCTCTGCTGCCTTTGCCTCTTGCCCCCCCAGGTCCTCCTCCTCTCCCTATGTTTCCACTTGTTTCTTGTACTTGATCTTGTCAAAAACCTTGTTCTTGGGATCCTCTTCTGTCACTTGTTACTTCATTTTCACTTTCATCTGTGGTCTCTCCTTCTTCCATTCTAAATTTCTGTATATCTTTATTATTATATCTGTGTCATCTTCCTTGCCAATTATACACTGTACCCTCTCTATAGTCTCTTGTGTCTCTTTCATGTTTTTGTTTCTTATATTCAGACAGTTCTTCTTTGAATTTCTTCATATCTATTTCCAATTTTCTTAGAAACTCTTGTTAATTTTTTTGACTATTCTTAATGATTTCTTCTTGTTTTACCCTGGCTTCCTCTTTATATCTTTCACTATCTCTTTTAGTTTTCTTAATTGTGGCCAACATTAAATCATGTGACACTTTATTCAAAATTCTTTCCCAATCATTCATATACAATGGGTCATCAGTTCCAAAAGGTGGAGGCTTTTGGATTCTTAGCCCTCTAGGTATTTGTCTTTCTCTCCAATATCTACTTAAAGATAATGCATGCATTTGCATCCTTATTTCCTTTTTTGGAAGAAAGGTGGAGACAGAGAGCGTCACGGTAATGGCGGTTGCCTAACAATGGATTATTCAGCATGTGAGTTTCGTTTGGTGTATATGTGAGAGCCATAGAATGTAATTTCGTATCAGTCCAAATTCAAGAAGACCTGCCAGAGAGAGGTTTATTTCCCAAATTGCGACGTGGTCAGAGAGGGGAAACTTGGAACATTTGACCTGCAGCACAGGAATTGGAATAGGCAATTGAGCCAAGAAAAAAGTTTTCACCTGAGTTCTACGATAAGTATCTTTTGAATTTATAAAGTCTACTAGAAGCAAAATGGAGCCCTAGCAGGGCACAATTAGTACTGGTTGTCTTTATTAACTCTATTAATTTATTTCAGAAAAGAAGACATTAAACAAGACACAATAAGAATTACATGTCTACTATTTACAAATGTGTCCTGAACCCTAAGTGCAAAAAATGATTTTTATCAAATTTAATGCACATAGCAAGTTATTGTAAAATAAAATATGCAGAGCTAATATTAAGACAAAGAGTGGTCTAAGTCTGAGTGCTTGTGAACAATTATTAAATAAGTTTAGTGATATCCAATTGATAGTATCCAGAATAGTACATTTCTTAGAAGTAAAACAGGATCCAGTATTAGGATGTCTGGTAACGAAACCTAGGTTTCTCATCCCAGGAATACTCCAATATTTCTAACTCTTCTGCAGTATGCCTCTAAGCCAGATCTGCCCAGAGATAGAACATTATGCTGATGATGGAATCATTGGCATGTGCCACTTTTCAAATGTTGCCACCATTCAACTGCTTACATTCTAACCCTCAGTTTTCTCTCTCCGCCTGTCAAGACTAGATGCCTGGAGATCCTCTCTTCATCATCTCGTTCTGTCATGTGAAAACATTTAAAATATACATAAGTATTTATTGTTTTTCATTTGCTGCCTTTGTTCTTTATAATTTTAAGCTAACCCATAAGTTTTTAGTGTTAAATTATGAGTTTCCTCAGATTCTTATGGTTTGGTATAACCTGGGGTAAACAGAGGTTTGTTTTATATTGATCAGAACTTTTCTGACTAAAAACTCCATTAAATATGTTTAATTTTATTAATTTAAACTTGTTTTTACAACTGCTAATCCCGGTACTTGAACCGTTACCTTCAGTTCACTATTACTTTGGTTCCTGGTTCCGATTGGTTCTCCATCGGTTCTGGAACCGACTGCACTAGCTGTATATACTTTAATTTAAACAATATTTTAGTGGTTGCAAAGTTTATGGGTTTTACATTTAGAAACTGAAAAGAAAAAACTGGTAATCCCGGTTTTTAACATTTTTTTGAATGTGGTGAACTCTATTGCGACATGGACACTTCAGCAGTGTGAAACCTGCATTCATATCTTAACAGAATTATTAAAACTTCCTGAATAAGGCTAAAAGAAGAAAACTGTCACCACCTAATGGTCCCTCAAGCTCTGACCAGCTGACACCCTAAATTACTGTGGGTGAAACCACAATATTAACTACTTTAACTGCTACACCTGAGATGGGTATACAAGCAGTTTTTAAGAGGCTTGCTGAACTGGCTAACTCCCTGGTTCCCTCTAAAAATCAAAAGAAAACTAAGAACACAGAACCCCCTGCTGGACAGCATTTGGGGACTTCTATGCCTGCTATAATGCCTGCCAACTCCTGCAGAAATTTCAGGCTGCTAAGATCATTCAAGCTTAGAAAGACTGTCTGCTTTTAAGCAGCAGACCCCTGCAAGCATCTGTCTCCTCTGCTCAATTTTACTGTTAATGTTACAAAGAAGAATATGTGTTTATGATGAAATGGACAAAGGGGAACCTAATAAACCTAGGTTTTCCCCAAAATAATAGTTTGATTCTCTCCACAGAGCATGAGAATTATTCCTCACACTCCACACTTGTAAGATATGACTGGGCTGACACCCACCAAAACATTTTCCTTCCTGTGAATAGATATATTCTTCAACAAAGATACTTTCAAGATTTTACAAACTCCTAAGCTCTGTCTCCCTCTTGATAAGAGGCTGTACAAGACATATAAGCTGGATCAGGAGGGGCTGAATTTTTGACCTCCCACTCTGTCCACTGAGGGGTGGTACAAGTGACAGCCTGTGACAAGGCAAAGATACCTTCAGGAAATATAAGGGAACACAGCGGGATGAAGATAAGGAGGCATGCCAAACTATCCTAAGGGAAGCAAGGAAGGCAGTAAGGCAGGCAAAGTCCCAAACTGAGGAAACACTAGCACGAACAGTAAAAGAAGGTGACAAGACTTTCTATAGATACATTACTGAAAGGAGAAAGTCCAGAGGGGGTATTGCTAAGCTCAAAAGAGAAAAGGGGTGTGTGTAAGGAGGAGGACCCTGTAAAAGCATCTATCCTAAATAGATACTTTAGCTCAGTATTTACTGAAGAGAAGGTAGGGCAGGGCCCACAGCTCAGCACCATGGACACAGGGGGGAGGGAGGTGAGCACTACTACCTTCACAAAAGAAAGGGTCCTACAAGAGCTCGCTAAGCTTAAGGTGGACAAGGCAATGGGACCTGATGGCATACATCCAGGGTACTTAAGGAGCTAAGGGTAGAACTAGCAGAGCCATTAGAAAAACTGTTTAGTGAGTCTCTGAGCACAGGAGAGGTCCCAGAAGACTGGAGAAGGGCTCATGTGATCCCGCTCCACAAGAGTGGTAGCAGGGAGGAGGCAGGGAACTACAGACCAGTCAGTCTTACCTCAGTAGTGGGCAAGATTATGGAGGCATTCCTTAAGGAAAGGATAGTGCAACACCTGGAATCCATAGGGGCACAGGATCCAAGACAGCATGGATTTACAAAAGGAAGGTCCTGTCAAACTAACCTCATAGATTTCGTTGACTGGGTAACCAGAGTGGTTGACCAAGGGGGGAGCAGTTGATGTCGCCTACCTTGACTTCAGCAAAGCTTTCAACACTGTTCCACATAGAAGATTGATAAATAACCTGGGTAGGCTCGGGATGGGTTAGAAGTTGGTCAACTGGGTGGCAAACTGGTTGACGGGCAGAAAACAGAGAGTGGTGGTAAATGGTATACAGTCAGAAGAGATGCGAGTCACAAGTGGGGGTACCTCAGGGATCAGTCCTGGGACCAGTCTTCTTCAATATCTTCATTAGTGACATCGCAGATGGACTAGAGGGTAAGGCTTGTCTGTTTGCAGATGACACCAAGATCTGCAACAGAGTAGATGATCCAGATGGGGTGGGCAGAATGAGAAGAGATCTGGATAAACTAGCAAAATGGTCGGAAGAGTGGCAACTGGGATTTAATGCAAAGAAGTGCAAGATCATGCACATAGGGAAGAGAAACCCTGAAGCCACTTATAGGCTGAGAGGGGAGTTGCTGGCAGTCACACGGGAAGAAAGAGACTTGGGCATCATCATCACTGATGACCTGAAATCATCCAAGCAGACCTCTAAAGCAGTAGGTAAGGCTAGGGGGACATTAGGGTGTATTAGTAGGGGTATCACAAGTTGTAAGAGGGAGGTAATAATCCCTCTTTACAAGACATTGGTTAGGCCCCATCTGGAGTACTGTGTGCAGTACTGGAGGTCACACCTTCACAAGAACATTAACCAAATTGAGGCAGTCCAGAGAAGGGCAACCAAAATGGTGCAGGGACTGCATGAGAAGACATATGAGGACAGATTAACCCTAGAGCAAAGGAGAAAGAGAGGTGATATGATCGAAACATTCAAACACCTTAAGGGCATTAACAAGGTGAAAGAGACTAACATGTTTCAATATAAGAAAAATAGCAGGCTAAGAGGACACTGCATGAGATTAGAGGGAGGCCGATTGAGGGGTAATGTGAAGAAGTTCTTTTTCACAGAAGGGGTGGTGGATGCATGGAATGGCCTACCTCAGGAAGTGGTGGCTATGAATACAGTGCAGGGCTTCAAACAGGCATGGGATAGGCATAAGGAAGCAATACGGACGAGTATGAATAGATAGGCCACTGACAAAGCAAAGGCCGATGGCACATTTATAAGGTAGAAAAAGAAATGGGCAGTCTGGATGGGCCTTGCAGTCCTTATCTGCCATCAACTTCTATGTTTCTATGTTTCTATACCCCTGCCATTTATCAGCTTTCCTAGCTACCAGGCAGGCAAACGTTCAAGCTTATGTTAATACCAAAATTTATTAGGGTAGTCGGCCCCTGCTATAGCAGTCAAGGTCCAGACTCCTCTGTCAGATGACCTAGCTAAAACAGCTAATTTTGGTTTGGAGCCAAGTATCAGTCTCACATGTCTGCAGATTCTAAAGACTCTTACCAGGGATGCTAAATAAAATGGGTAGAAAAGGTTGACTGGCTGCAAGTCACAAACCTCAGTTAGGATACTCAAACCAAGACTCTGAATTTCCCAGCTTAGGGTAACTCCCTCTTTGGAGAAAAGATAAATGCCTAAAAAAAAAAAGGAAAAAGGTGCATGAATACAATACAGTAGCAATTCTACACAAGAAGGGGTTTCCCCTTCCACTAAAACATGTGGGATGGGAGGCAGATCATTTCACAGCAGGATCCTTTGGTTACCAGGCCATGAATGCACCTCTGCATCTACAGTACTTCAAGAATTGACATTAAAATCAGGTTTGTCAAATCTGTTACTGTCAAGGACAGTGAACCCTGCCCTACTACAGCAAAGGGTACCACAAAGAAAATGGGGAGTGGTGGCCTGTTTTAGGCACCTAACAAAGCCAAAGTTCAAAGTACTTGGCATTTTTTTCTTTACCTAGATCACTGGCTGGGGGTTGTAAAATCATCCCAGCAAGTGTAAGCATGTGCAACTCATCCTGGGGTTCCTGGAGTCCTTAGGTTTCCTGATACATCTAGAAAGTCTGTCCCTGGCTTGCTCAAGCACGATGGTTCATGGGAGCAGAGCTAGATACCCTGCAAGGCAGGGCCTACCTGAGGGCAAGGAGTATCCCATGGATAGCAGGCTTATCCAGCCTCAATAAACCAAATACTCCAACACAACTTCTTCAGCTACTGCACATGGCACCTGCCACTGACAGTCTTGGAAGCCAGGTTACGGATGAGGGACATTTAATTTTACCTCAGGGCTCACTGAGGTCAGGGTAAGGACCCCCTTTCAAAACTAATCCTAGTAACAAGAATATTGTTACTGGCCCTCCAAGGGTGGAAAGAGGAAACCAACTTTGGGAAGGAGTTCCCTTTTTAGCAAGAGTCCCTATCAGTTGTTCTAGCAACAGATGCATCCCTACTAGAGTGGGATTCCCACCTTCCAAGGCATATAGTCAAGTGCAGAGTCACTCCTGCATATACTGTAAATCTGCTGGAGCTAAGAGTAGTGTTACTGGTCAGAGCAGACAATACCTCCACACTGCACTACATAAATAAGCAGGGAGATATAAGGTCAAATCCTTCCTGCACAGAAGTCATGAAAATAGGGAGTCCAGCATACTCCATAGGGGTTTCCTGGCAGGTTTTTCATCTGCCAGGCAAGGATAATGCATTGGCAGGTACCTGACTCAAATCAACCAGGCTTATTACTAATGGGCCTTGAACAGTTAGGTGGTGCAAGTGGTCTTTAGGTGGTGGGGCACTCCAGTGGTAAATTTGTTCGTATCCCACCAGAACTATCATTTGCCACAGTACTACTGCACAGCTGATGGTGGAATAGCCCCCCTGGATATTCTGGCTTTGTTTTATTTAGTGAGGCACGTGTATGCTTTCACCTCCCTTCTTCCTCCTCTTTGGTGTGCAGAGCATTGCTTGGGCTCAGGTCCTAATCAGCATTAACAGTCTCTATAGCACCAGACTGAGCCAGACACCATGGTACATTCTACTGTCCTCCATGTCTGTGGCCGAAACAATGCATCTTCCTCAAGAGGCACAATTTACTGCCTCCAATAAAGGGAGGCTTCTGTACCCCAACCTCAACTCGCTTGGGCCTAAGGCAGGGTTTTAAGAATATAGAATATGCATGTTTGCATCTTTCTAAGGTGTCTTGGGCATTTTAAGGGGTTACAGAAAGCCTTCTGTTGGGAAAATCTATGTTACAAAATGGGAAACATTTTCTATTTGGATAACAGTGCAGACTGGTGTCCCAGCTGTGCTGCACTATTTTATCTATTTGCAATCACTGAGCTTACAGTCCAGTACATTAAAAAAAAAGTCCACCTGGCTGCAGCATTTGCATACATGTCAGTATTTTTCTGGCTTTATACCCTATCTTTAAAAAGGTTCTTTAAGGGCTGGGTCTGCCTGCATCCCCTCACATGGAACCAGTGCCTGCATGGGACTTAAATGTGTGCATAACTAGGTTCATGGGTTCCCCTTTTTGAACCTACGCATTCAGCTCATTTGAAATATGTCAAATGGCACAGTTCTCCTTGTCCCATTAAACAGGATTACATCTCATCCCACAGAGACAAAGTGGTCCTGAGAACAAACAGAAGGTTTATTACTAGAGTGGTTCCTAAATCCCATTTGAACCACGCCATTTCCTTATTTGTCTTTTTCACTGAACACTCTAGTTCTGGTGAAAGGAGACTTCATAGCCTGGATGTCAAAGCAACTTCTACCTACCACTTGAAAGCCACTCAAGCCCATAAGCAGGGCAGAAAACAACTATTTTAACCTCAGTAATACTCAGGTATTCATAACTTTCTGCAGTAAGCCTGGAGGGTTGGACTGCCCAGAGAGAATGGAACATATGCATATAATGGAATCATCTGCATGTGACAACTTTTCACATGCTGCCCTATACTAACTGCCAGTGTTTAAATGTCCTCAGAGTTTACTCTCCGCCTGAACAGTCTGGTCGCTCAGAGTGTAGCTCTTCAATCAACTGTTTGACATGAAAAAACTTAAAATAAATATATAAGTATTGTTTCTATTTCATTTGCTGCTTTATATTATTTGTTTGACTGTAGTTAAACCAAGTTTTTGTAGATATTTAGTTGTTTTGCCGGTTCCTCTTAGTTCGGAATAACCAGGAGGGAACTGGGTTAGTTTTTCATATTTTAGTTTTTTTTCTGACACAAAACCCATTTTATTTTTGCTTACATTTAGTTTAAAAGTGTTTTTTGTAACCATAGTTTTCAGTTACTGAACCACTAGTACCGGTTCCAAATTTTCTATCGGTTCGGTTCCTTCGGTTCAGCAACTGACCGCAACCGCAAGTGTTATTATTTAAATCTTGTTTACTTAGTGGTTATCTTTTTTATTGGTTCAATGGCAGAAAAATCAAGGAAAAAGACCGTGAGCAAGGTTTTAAAAATTGTACACAATGTGGGGACGTTTTTGCAAAGGCAGATAAGCACATTATGCATGTGGCTTGTCTGGGATATGAGAATCTTAAAGAGGATTGTCAAATCTGCCTGACATTCCCTGAAAAAACTGTTGAAAAATGCCTGGAACGGCTGAAAAAGAAACTCCCCAAGGGTCCCTCTGGCTCTGACCAGTTGATACCCTCTGTTATTGTGGCTGAACCCACATATGTTGCTACTTCCACACCTGAGATGGGTGATAAAGCTACCAAGACGATTTCTGAACTGGCTAGCTCCCTGGTTACCTCTAAAAAAGCACGAAAGCTAAAGCATACAGAACCCCCAAATACTGACCAGGGGACTTCTGTACCTGCTAGTGTCATGCCTACTCCTCAGGAAATCACACAGGCTTTTAAAGTCATTCAGCCATTACAGGGCTTAGTGCCCCCTGCCCAGCAACCATCCATTCCAGCAGGACAGCCTGGCAGAATTCCCCCTCTTGAAGAAGAGGAATACAGTGAATATGAGGAGGATGAAGGGGAACCTATCTTACCTGAGGTATCCCCAGAAAAAGAATTTGGTTCACCCCCTAGAACATCTGAAGACTTTTCTTCTCATTTCACTTTCATGAGAAAAATGGCAGATGCCCTAGACATCTCCACAAGAGAAGAAGTGGAGGATGAGGAGGAAACAGAGTATCTGGAGATGATGGGTTTGACTCCCACCAAAGCCGTCCTCCTCCCTGTGAACAAATTCTTTAAAAAAGATGCTCTAAAATTGTTACAAACCCCAAATTCTGTCTCCCCTCTGGATAAGAGGATGGACAAGAAATGTCAGTTGGAAAGGGAAGGGACAGAGTTCCTTTATTCCCATCCAGACCATCATAGGGTCATTCAACAAGCAGCCTGTGATAAGGCTAGAGTCCCTCTGACATCCCACCCACCAGATAAGGACTCTAGGAAAATAGATAGTATGGCTAGGAAAGGGTACCTGTCAGCCTTTCCAGCCATACAACAAGCTAACTTTCAGACCTATGCTGCCCATTACCAAAAGTCCCTGCGGCAGTCAGTTTTGGCCATCTCTCAGAAAGTTCCCCTCACCCCTATCTGATGACCTAGTGGAAACAGCTAGGTTTGGGCTAGAGGCAGCTAAGTACCAATTCCAGATGGCTATTGATACCAACGACACTGCAGCCAGATGGATGGCAAACACAGTAGCCCAGAGGAGATTTGCTTGGCTGAGAGCCACAAATCTCACTGCTGATACTCAGTCTAAGGCCCTGGATTTTCCTTTAGAGGGAAATGCTCTTTTTGGAGAATCTACAGCAGCATACATGGAAAAGGTGGATGAGTATAAGGCCACTTACAGAAGCAACTCTAGTAGAGAGAGAGCTTCTCCATCCACCAGGCCTTATGGAAGGGGAAGCTGGGGCAGGTCCTTCCACACCAGGCCCTTTTTCCAGCCAGTGGCTACACCCTAGTATCAACAGTACCCACAGCAGAGATACTTTAGGGGCAGGAGTAGAAGAGGTTCTAGGCATGGGTCTCAAGCACAGCCTCAACCCCAAGCCAAGCAGACCCCCTGAAGTACAGGCCACCTCCTCACTCCCTGTCGGAGGCAGACTTTCCCGCTTCCTCCATGCTTGGCTGAACATCACCTCAGACAAGTGGGTCCTGGAGGTAGTGGGTCAGGCTCTGTCTCTGGTTTTCAAATCTCTTCCTCCTCTAGCAGCCAGGGGTTTCAGTACACCTTCCCTGGCAGAAAAGAACCTGCTCGAGGCAGAGGTCCAGAAACTGTTACTTTTAAAAGCAGTGGAACCTGTTCCAAATTACATAGAGAAAGGGGCTTTTATACTAGATACTTCCTCACCACAAAGAAAAGTGGGGAGTGGCGGCCTATATTGGATCTCAGAGCCCTAAACAGGCATCTGAAATAGCCAAAGTTCAAAATGGTAACTTTGGCATTGATTCTGCCAACAATCCAGAAAGGGGATTGGTTGGCATCACTGGTCTTAAAAGACGCCTATTTCCACATTCCCATAAGGGAGTCTTACAGAAAATATCTCAGGTTCAAACTCCCTTCAGGCCATTACCAATTTTCAAACCTGCCTTTTGGCCTTTCTTTGGTCCTAAGGGGTTTTACAAAGTGCCTAGCACCGGTGGTAGCACACCTTCGAAGACAGGGTGTGACAGTTTTTCCGTATCTGGACAATTGGCTGGTGGTGGGCAAATCACCACAGCAGGTCACTCAGTATCTAAGCCTTACCCAAGGCCTGCTGGAACCCTTGGGGTTCATCATCAATCACAAAAAGTCAGTCCTCATTCCTGCACAAAAGTTGCAGTTCATAGGGGCAGAGATAGACACCTTGCAGGGCAGGGCCTACCTCCCTCTGGACAGGATCAGAAATCTTCAGCTAGTGGCAAATTCATTCACCTTGAACAGGAGCAAGCTAACAAGACAGTTCTTGCAACATCTGGGTCATATGGCTGCATCCACAGCCACAGTGCTGGGTTCAAAGTTTCAAATGAGGGACATCCAGTTCCACCTCAGGGCTCATTGGAGTCAAAGAAAAGATTCTCTCTCAAAATCCATCCCAGTCACAAGAACTTTGCTGCAAGCTTTGCAGTGGTGGAAGGAAGTACCCAATTTAAGGGAAGGTGTTCCTTTTCAGAAAGAATATACCTCAGTTGTTCTCACAACAGATGCATCCCTACTGGGTTGGGGTACCCACTTGGGAGACCATACAACCCAGGGTACCTGGTCAATCACAGAGTCCCTCCGGCACATAAACCTGCTGGAACTCAGAGCTGTTTTTCTGGCTCTAAAAACCCTTTTCAGGACCAATACATTCAAAGGTGGTACAAGTCAGAACAGACAATACCATCACAATGTACTACATCAGCAAACAAGGAGGCACCAGGTCAGGGCCCCTTTGCACAGAGGCCATGGAAATTTGGACCCTGGCCTACTCTTTGGGAGTCTCCTTGCAGGCAATCCATCTACCAGGAAAGGACAATACCTTGGCAGATGCCTTAAGTTGAATTAACCAGGCCCATCACAAATGGACTCTGAATAAACAGGTGGTGGGAATAATTTTCTGAAGGTGGGTCACTCCAGAGGTGGACTTGCTCACATCCTGCCAGAACTACCATTTGCCACAGTACTATTGCAGACCACCAGATCAGGGTACTCTGCCCTTGGATGCCCTGACTCTAGATTGGTCAGGGAGGTTCCTGTATGCTTTCCCCTCCCTTTCCCTGATTTTCAGGGTGTTACTTAAGCTCAGATCCCACTCAGTATCTCTAATCCTAATAGCCCCAGATTGGTCCAGGCAGCCATGGTACTCTTTAATGCTCTCCATGTCTGTGGCCAAACTGATATGATTCCCTCTGAGGCACAAACTATTGACCTCCAACCAGGGACCCTGTTATACCCGAACCTCAAGTCCTTCAACCTCAAAGCTTGGTTCTTGAGGAATTAGAATATGCTGACTTGCAACTCTTTGAATCAGTGCTTCACATTCTGAGGGGTTATAGGAAACCCTTTACTAAGAAAACGTATTCTTCAAAATGGAAAAGGTTTTCAATCTGGTGTTCGACTAAGGATTTGATTCCATTACAGGTGAGGGTATCAGCTGTTTTGGATTACCTCTTTCATTTACACTCTCTGGGTCTACAACCCAATTCACTCAAGGTACACCTGGCAGCATTGTCTGCTTGTATTTCTGCTGGTGCCAGGGTAACATTAGCTTCAAATCCAATTTTTAGAAGGTTCTTCAAGGGTTTGGCCCATTTGCATCCTCCTCACAGGGCACCTGTGCCAGCATGGACCTTAATGTTTGTATAGATAAGCTCATGGGGCCCCCCATTGAGCCTATGACTACAGCTCACCTTAAATATGTCACTTGGAAAACAGTTTTCCTAGTGGCAATGATTTCTGCAAGATAAGTGAGCTCCAGGCGCTCTCTGTGGAGCAGGATTATATCTCTTTTCACAGAGATAAGGTAGTTCTGAGAACAAATAGAAAATTCCTATCAAAGGTAGTCTCTGATTTTCACCTTAACCAATCCATTGCCCTACCTGTCTTTTTCACTGAGCATTCTACTTCTGGTGAAAGAAGACTTCATAGTTTGATGTAAAGAGAGCTCTCAGTTATTACATTACAGTCACTAAGGACCATAGGCAGGACAGGAAGCAGTTATTTCTGACCTATGGGGATGTGGGAAAAGGTAATCCAACTTCTAAGAGATCTATTTCTCGCTGGATAGTCCAGTGTATTCAATTCTGCTATACAAAAGCTGATAGGGAGCCCTCAACAGGGTTGAGGGTGCATTCCACCAGGGGAACAGCTGCTACTCTGGCAGCTGCGAGAGATGTTCCACTGGTTGATATCTGTAAAGCAGCTACCTGGAAGACAGTACACACCTTTACAAAGCATTACAATTTGAATATCCAGTCTAGAAGTGATGCTAGGTTTGGCACAGCAGTCCTGCAAAGTCTATTTCCTAAATAATTGTTCTGTGCCCACATCCAGTGGTACTGCTTTGTAGTCTGCAGAAAGTTATGAATACCTGAGTATTACTGGGGTTAGAAGAAAAAAAAACTCACCTTAGTAGTCTTGTTTCTTCCCAATGATACTCAGGTATTCATAACTTCCCACCCAACCTCCCCTTCCAGAACTTAAGCCTCTGCACTCCTGCATGCTGTGCTACCACAAAAGAGTACACCACTATGACTGTATATAAGTTGCCACATAGTGGTACAAGTTGGTAAACAAGGCTTATGGTCTTTACTCCTCTTCCGGTGTTTCTGACATTCTGGTTTCTTTCAAATTGATTTGTTTTCTCCAGTTGGAGTTTTTTTCCTATTAAAAATTCGGGTTGTTTTTGAATTCTATTCTCTAATCATAAATACTTGTAGGCTCCTAGGAAATCTGAGGAAGTTTAGAACACTGGCAATTAGTATAGGGCAGCATTTGAAAAGTTGTCACATGCAGATGATTCCATCATTTGCATATGTTCCATTCTCTCTGGGCAGTCCAACCCTCCAGGTTTACTGCAGAAAGTTATGAATACCTGAGTATCACTGGGAAGAAACAAGATTACTAAGGTGAGTAATTTTTTCTTCCTGACATATAAGGATATCGGTCAGGGAACCAGTGCCAGCATGGGGCCTGTACATTTGTCTTGCTAAGCTCATGGAGTCCCCCTTTGAACCCATGTCTTCAGCAGTACTAAACTATGTTACATAGTAAATGTTGCTTTTACTGGCAATCACTTCAGTTAGACCAATCAGTGACCTTCAGGCCCTATGCATTGAGCAGGACTACATTCCTTTTTCACAGAGATAAAGTGGTCCTTAAAACTAATAGGAAATTCCTTCCCAAAGTGTTTCAGACTTTCATCTAAAGCAAACTATCACTCTGTTAATGTTTTTTACTGAGCATTCTTCTGGTGAATGTAGATTGCATAGTCTTGATGTCAAGGGAGCTTTCAGCTACTACATGACAGCAACAAAGCCCCACAGGCAGGACAAGACATGACTTTTCCTCATTTATGGGGATGTGGGAAGGGGTAATCCAGCATCTAAAAGGTCAATTTCTCACTGGATTGTTCAGTGTATCCAGCTGTATTATTCCACAGTGGGCAAAGAAGTCCAAGCAGGGCTCAGAGCCCACTCCACAAGGGGGTAGCTGCCACACTGGCATCTGTCAAGGATGTCCCTTTCTAGAAATCTGTAAAGCAGCTACCTGGAGGACAGTCCACACACATTTACCAAACATTACAGCCTGGATATTCAGGCTAGGGCTGATGTCCGGTTGGTACAGCTGTCCTGCAGATCCTGTTTCCAAAATAGGTTCTGTTCCCACCTCCAAAGGTACTGCTTCTTAGTCTGCAGAAGAGTTAGGACCATTGGAGTATTCCTGGAGTGAGAAGAAAAAGTTACTTACCATAGTAACCTTGTTTCTCCCAGGGGATACTCCAATATTCTTAACTATCCCACCTGGCCTCCCCTACCAGAACCAGTGGCCTCTGTATTCCATGCTGTGCCTTAAGGGTATGTATGCCACATTCTGGATTTTATTGAAACCAGTTTTCAGTGTTTTTCTCACTTCAGGTGATTCTGACATTGGAGAATGTATTTTTCCTAAATATGTCTTGATATTTTCTTCCTTCAGCTGCAGGCTGGTTGTGAGAGTTCAAAATCACTAAATTTTAATGATTTTAAATCTTTTGGGCCCTGTCTTTACAGGTGTCCATGAAATCTGAGGGTTAGAATGTAGGCAGTTGAATGGTGGCAGCATTTGAAAAGTGGCACATGCCTATGATTCCATCATTAGCATAATGTTCTATCTCCGGGCAAATCCGACTTAGAGGCATACTACAGAAGAGTTAGGAATATTGGAGTATCCCCTGGGAGAAACAAGGTTACCATGGTAAGTAACTTTTTCTTCTAGCTGTAGATATAGGTATAGCAATAGACTTAATACACATAGCAATGCATGCAATGATTTTGCAGTTAGGGCAATACCATTTGGATATACGTCTATCATGTATAAGATCAGGAATGTGTCCAGCTTCCAGGTAATGGAAGAGGTTATTGACGGTGGTTATGACATAAGAGCCATAAGCAGAACAAAGGAGTTCTCTGGCAATATATTGTTTGTCTGCCTCACGATTGTTTTGTGCAATGAGTGCATTAATTTTGTCTTTAGTGTCAGTAAAGGACTTAGCGATTTCTTTCATTGTATACACTGTATATCTTTCTTCCTGACTAAGACCATCCACACCATGTAATAATGGGGGTATGATGTCATTAATAATAATAATAATAAATCTTTATTTAAATTAAGCACCTTTCAAAATATCTAGGTGCTGTACAGTAAGGTTAAAACAGCAATAATAAAATCAACGCTACAACAACAAAATAATCTGTCGGGGTCCCTTCAATCCATTATACTAAAGGCCTGATGCCATAAAAAAGTTTTCAACGCCTGTTTAAATCCACCCACAGTCACACACTCCCACAGCTGATGGGGTAGAGAATTTCAGAGGGTAGGGGCCACGTACATAAATGCACGGGCCCCAGAAGATTTTAAAGACACCCTCAGAATCTCCAGCAACCCCTTGTCAGCCAAACGGAGCTGTTGCTTGGGGAGTAAGGTACAAGGAACTCTTTCAAGTAGTCAGGACCAAGTCTGTGTAGTGCTTTGTAAATCAGTAATCCAACTTTAAAGGTGCTCCGCCACCGAATCGGCAACCAGTGCAGATTGCACAGCACAGGGGTAATATGAGAAGATCGAGAAGTCCCCATCAGCAACCGAGCTGCCGCATTCTGCACTAGCTGCAGGTGGTGGATATCAACCCCAGGTAGCCCTAAGTACAGGCAGTTGCAATAATCAAGGTGCGAGATCACAAAGGCGTGGATCAGTGTAGGCGGTCACCAGATGGAACAAGGCGCTTGATCCTGGTGATGTTCCTGAGATGGTAAAAGGAAGACTTGATGACTGCCGACACCTGAGATCACAGTCATCAAGCACCACCCCAAGGTCTCACACCCATTCAGAGGTAAGGAGCTGGGAGCCCCTCAGACAAAGTCCAGAGGGCTGACCAGCCCTCAACCCCTCTATCCGTGACCCGGATCCACAACCATCACCTTGGTCTTTCCCGCATTCAGCTTTAGTCAGCTTGAATTCATCCAATCCTGGATTTCAGCAAGACAGTTGTTAAATTTTGAGAGAGCACTATCTTGGTCAGGTGCAAAAAACAGGTATAGCTGGGTATCATCAGCACTGCAGTGAAACCTCAGCCCATACCATCTTACAATGTCTCCAAGGGGCAGCATATACATTGCAAACAACATGGGGGACAGCGCTGAGCCCTGAGGAACCCCACATGACAGAGGGAGTGGGTCAGAAGAATAAATACCAGACACCACTCTCTGAGCTCTGCCAGTGAGGAAAGATGTAAACCACCTGAGGACTGTACTAGTTAGGCCACAGATGAACCTCAGGCACCCAAGCAGCACCTCATGGTCCACAGTGTCAAAAGCTGAAGAGAAATCAAGAAGCACCAAGATAGAGCAGCTTCTCTGATCTCTTACCATCAGGAGATAATTGAGCACCCAAACCAATGCAGTCTCTGTACTGTGCCTCTTTCGAAAACCAGATTGGAGAGGTTTGTAGATGTTATGGATGATCAAGTGGTTCTTCAACTGTACCCCCACTACTTTCTCAATAATCTTCCCTATGAAGGGGAGGCTTGAGATTGGTCTGTAGTTGGCCAGAGAGTCCAGGTCCAAGGAAGCCTTCTTCAGGAGGGGTGTCACCACTGCCTCCTTCAGGGAGCTTGGAAACTCATGTGAATCAAGGGAGCACCGAACTATCTGTACCAGGACGGGGCCAATAATATCACAACAACCCATAATCAGGAAAGTTGGACCCGGATCCAAACTACAGCACATGGGACGCATACTCTGGACAATCTGCATGACATCCACGAACTCTGGCAGGTCAAAGGTACTCCAGGAAGCATGAGGGAAAGTGATCAGGCACCGATCAATAGCATCCCCCAAAAGAGTGAGTCAAGAGGATCTCCGCCCTGATGTCAGCCACCTTATTCGCAAAGGACTAAGCAAGCTCAGCACACTCCACTTGTGAAAAGGCTCTTCAGAGCTGCAGACAGGCTGGGTTGCACAGCCTGTCCACAGTTTGAAAGAGCTGAGCCAGTCGGTTCTGAACGGCAGCAAACTCCCCAAACATGAATTTTGCCTTCTTACTGGAAATCGTTGATTGGTAAACTTGATGATGCTCTACCAATCTAAGGTGGTCGTCCTCCAGGTCGGATTTCCACCAGCACCATTCTAACCTTCATCCTAGTTGCTGCAACTCCCTCATGGTCCCATCAAACCAAGGGGCCCAAGGGCAAAGGGAGAGAGGGTGAACACGGACTGGAGCAATCGAATCCAGGGCCATGAAGATGGCCTTATTATAGGCCAGCACCAAAGTCTCTGGATTCATGCTTGCCACAGCAAACTCTGAGAGGTCACTCACCACCGCTAGGCCTTCAGGGCTCACATCCCATAAAGGGCGGTAACTGACCATTTCCACAGGGGCAGGCCTACAAAGGGTGGTGCAAAAGTTGAACCTCATGGTGTAGTGATCGGACCAACCGACAGGTTTCACCCCCAAGTTGAAGGCTTCGATCCCCAGGAGGAAAACCAAATCAAGGGAGTGACCATATTTATGGGTAGCAGAGGTAACAATTTGTGTAAAGCTCAGCTATGTCATCAACTGGAGGAAGTGCTGTCCAAACTGTGAGAGTTCTTCATCGACCCAGGTGTTAAAATCACCCAGAACCATCAGTCTGGGTGACTCAAATGCCTTGTTGAGCACGAAATCCACTATTTCCTGCAGGAATCACTTCTCATCCCCGAGTGGATGGTAGACGAGAGCTATCCTACAACCTACACCTGCTACCACAGTACACTCAAAAGATTAGGTTTCCTCAACTGGTACACTTGTGAGGCCCAACTCAGTCTTGAAACAGACTGCAACCCCCCACCGTCCAATCTCAAGCAGTGTATCACTGAGTACCCAGCTGGAATAGCAGCCTCCAGCATGGGGCCAGCATTTTCATCCAGCCAGGTCTCGACGATGCAAGCCAGATCAGTTGTTCCAACAAAATCTGCAATGATTGCAGTCTTATTCTTAATTTATCTGGCATTGTATAACACCGCTCGAGTTGGATGGGTTTCTGGGGCTGCCTCGGCTACTTGCCCATCAAAAATAGTGGTGTCCTTGGGTATGAGGGCTAGATATGGCGAACCATGTTCCAGGCTCCATTTTGCCCCAGGGCATCTTCTGGGCCTAACTACCCCGATGTGAGAGACCTGTTCATTCATCCTCTGATGACCACACACCCCACCCCCCTCCTATGAACAATACCCAGTGCTCAACAGCACTGGTAGGTTGACAACATCAGAGGGGGGAACGTGCAGAGGGCATGGAGAGCACAGGATGAATAGCGCACGACTGGGGGGGAGGCCTACACATTCCACAGGCTTAACAAATTCAAAATACAAAAAGTGTCAAACCCAAAAGGAAACCTCCAACAAGCATAAAATAAGAATACCCAACCCAATAACTCACATTCACAAAAATGTGAAAAATAACAAAAAAGAAAATACTAACACTAAATATTTAAATAAACACCTATTTGAAACTCTCCCCCTATCTCTCACAGAGGAGAGGTGTAAAATACAAAAATTAAACAAAAACTACCCAATTTAAACAATAATCTATAATAAATAATACTATATCCCTAAAACAACAATGCACAAGAATAAGATAAATATACCCCCCAAAATAAATAATAAAAACACAATTAAAAAATAAACCCCTCCTAGCACTAACACTTGGCTCTTGGAAAAACACAGGCTTTCTGAAATAGAAAAAAGAAAATAAGACCAGAAGGTGAAAATCTCCTGCAACCCTCTCCCATTGGGTATGCAGAGAGTAGTGTTTAAACCCCCAGGCCCTCTCACAGTCTGAGAGTAGTGGAAGTCAGGGCTCTCACACTGCCCAGAATTGAAAATCCAATAGTTCTGTCACATTAAACATTTAAGAAATAGTTAAAAATCCAAGAGTCCTCTTACATTAAGCATGTAAGAAACAGTAAATAAAATTTGGACACCCGGGCCCTCTCACCACCAGGGAATATCAAAATGGATACACTCTCACTGTCCAGGGTGGAAAATTCAGGATCTGACCATAATTCCAGAGTGAAATGGAGAACTTTCTGATAAGACACAGTCCAATACAGTACAAATCCAGAGCTTAGGAACCCTTACTGCAAGGTCCGGCTGTCAGAAGATAACTACTCTGCAACTGTGGCAATCTACTTTGAACAAGCCCACTGGCTTGCCCAGCAGGGAGCCTAGGCAGACCGCACACTGTCTGGTCAACTTCGCAGCCCGATCAGCCCAGCCTGCCCAAGCAGGGTAGAGTTCAGCAGCCGGACCCCCACAAAATGCAGGGTCCCCAGTCCAAACAGGGGAATCCAAAACTCAGCTGGATGGCTGAAACAAACTCCAAATGAACAAATCCATAAACTCTCAGTCTAGGCAAAGGTTCCAAGCTGTACTATTCAGCTGGGTGAGCTGTCCCAGAAATACTATCTCCACTGGACTCCACACCACCAAACAAGTTAAAATTTAAAAACAACACTCCTCCCTTAGACCAGCCGTCTTCTTATTTCCATTTGAGTTCACCCCAACTCAAAACTTATTCACTCCGAGGCATCCCTCTTGATATCTTCCTTCCAAATACACTCCAGAAAATCCTCTTTCTTAGCATTCCAAATACAAAATAATCCCCTGGCACCCACTAACATTCAGAGTGGTAGTGGCACAATACTGGACGGTGACAGTGCACACTACGAGACCATCGGAGGCCTCCCCGTAAAGTTCAGTAATGAACAGTGGGTCCTTCAGTCACCTGCTTCGTCTAGCCCAAAGCAGATACTCAAAGGTGGCTGAACGAAGGAGAACAAAAGCAGGGAAAGAGAATAACTAAGCTTTTAAAACTCGATGAGGGAACCCTTGGACAAGCAGGAGTCACATGAACAACAAACAGATGACAAATAGACAAGCAAGCGGTAAGCAAACGGAAAGCAAAAAGAAAGTTTGCTACACTTTGCAGCTCTTCCAGCACAGTGGTCATTTGCTATTTCACCATTAATCATACCAACCTGAAATTTCTGTGAGTGTGCTTTGATTGTAGCAATGTGCACCTTATTCCAGAGAGACATTGTAGAACCAAAGATACCAGTGAGTGTACCAGTGGCACCAGTGACATCAGATGCGTCACACTTTTTCCTTTTAGGATGTGTTTTATCATTAGCAGTATGTGGTTTGTGTCTAAAATAACCTTTGCATTCTATAGAGTTAACACCAGCAATAGGATCTTGATTACATGTCTGGTAGGCAGCCAGGATGTCTAATAGCATTGAACTGAAAAACTTTGATGTGTTAGTAGTATGACACATTCCAAATTCTGCCATATTCCAATGAGTTAAATTAAACAGTACAGGTACATGTATATACTGTACATTTTTAATTAGAATGCCAGGTGAAGAGGTAGCAGTTAAACCACTACGTGGGCCAGGTTCTTGTGGGGGACATTCAAGAAGTTCCCCTTCAGTGGGAGTAATAACAGCTAAATATATGGCAGCAGTGGCCATGGAATGTAAAGCACAAAACTGCTTTGTGGAATCTTTGGAGAACCTCTCGCAATAGTCATGGTCAATGATAGCTGTCAAGTTATATAAGCCTCCATGTCTCTGGCTGGCATGTTGGAGAGATAAAGTACCATTTGGGGATATTTTGCCATTTGGCCAACCATGGAAAGTTCCTTTGGATAGTTGGGCCACAGGGAGGGCCTGTCCTTGAAAATTTGTTTGCCATTCAATTTTTAATGTAGATTTATCAGGGGATACAACCGAGGCAGTGAGGTAGGCATCTTTACCTTCCTGTACAGTAATCAATTTGTTTGGGACTGTAATAGATACTCCTTCTAGATTGTCAGCAGGAGGGTGATCAAGGTGTGGAAGGACGTGCTTTATCATGCCTTGGATGTGAGGGAGTACTCCTAGGATGAGGAAAATCAAATGCAAGATACTGTAGCTATCTTGCCAGTATACCTGTAAGGAAAAATAAGAAGTCAGTAGTCAGTCAGTACAATTCCACCCAATGGGATTGTGAAATGTAATTATTCTCCTTTGTAAACTTTAACTGGTTTGCATGTAACCATTTGTCAGTCAGTTTCTTATTTTGCAGGAGTCTAACTTGATAGACTGCTGGACTAAGCTTATTGACAATGGGGTAGGGTCCTTCCCATTTATTGGAGAAGGCATGTGTTGGGTGTACAAATATGAGTACCATTACCTGGTCTCCGACTTGCCAGTACCCCTCTTGTGTGTGTTTGTCAGATTGTATCTTGGACTGTTGTTGGGCCTTGCCCATACAATGTGCTGCATACAAGTGTGTTTTGATTAGATCTTTTTTCAGTTTGGTCACAAACTCATCTACAGAAACTCTGTCTGCAGTGGGGATGTTCAGGTCAAACAACAAATGTTCAGGTAATCTCATACTTCTACCAGTCATCACCTCAAAGGGTATCAGCTGGGTGGTGGATGAGGGTGTACCCTTAATTGCCATAAGGAGTAAAGGCAGTAGGGAATCCCAGTCCTTGGGATTGTCCTCAGTGAATTTGGAAACCATGTACTTAATCCATCTGTTGGCTCTCTCTACTTGACATGAGGATTGGGGTGGTGAGGTATGTGGAACCTCTGGTGTACCCCTAAAAGTTCAAGAGATTCTTTCATCAACTCACCTGTAAAACTGGTTCCTTTGTCTGAGTCTACCTTGAGGGGTAGGCCCCACCTAGAGAAGATTTGCTCTACCAGTATTATTGCTGTAGCTTTTGCAGTGCATGTCTTAGTGGGGAAAGCTTCAACCCATTTGGAAAAGAGATAAGTAATCACAAGGGTGTATTTATTGTTTCTGCTAGTATTGGTCTGAGGACCAATAAAATCAATCTGTATGGCATATCAAGGGCCAGAGTGTCTTTGTGGTAACAGTTTGGCATTTAATTTGGTTGGTATTGGGTTGTTTTGGGTGCAGATTAGGCAGTTGTCCATATAATGCCTGACATCTTTGGTGATGCCAGGCCACCAACCAACAGTTTTGAGTCTCTGGAGTGTGTTTTCCACTACCTGGTGTCCACCAGTAGGGGTGTCATGTACCTGGTAGAGAAACTCAGATCTCAGGTGTCTTGGGACCACCCACAACTTGCTGGGTGAGTCTTCTGGCTGGTACCAGATGAGTGTGTAATCTGGTGACAGGTGTAACCTACCTTCAGACCTTCTATAAGGGTTATGAGGGGGCAAGTTTTGTTCAGTTCCTTTATTCAGGAGTCTGAAAACATCTTTTAGTTTGGGGCCTGTATGTTGGGCTTCTGACAGATCCAATACAGAGAAGGGGTCAGGTTTCTTCCTGATAGCAGCCACCAGTACAGCTGCTCGGGTATCTGGATGGTCCATCATCCAGGTATCCGCCCCCTCAAGCACCTTCTTTTGCAAGGGTATCAGCCTTGTCATTAAAGGCATGATAGGGGTCGAACTTAGAGTGTGCCGTAACCTTATGGACAAACAGTTTGGGTGCAAAGGTTTGTTCCAGCTCATGAATGTATATCATAAGCTCTTTGTATTTCACAGGAGTGCCATCAGAAGAGGCAAAGGAGTTATTCTGCCAGAATGGTAAAAACTCAGTGAGAGAGCAACAGACCCAGTTAGAAGCTACGAAAATGATATTATCCTCGGTTCCATGTTATATGAATTCAAGGGCGCAGGCCACAGCTGCCAGTTCTGCATATTGTAATGACGCTACACTGCAACGTTTGGAGATTTTCACGGTATTACCATAGATGTATACCACCAGCATTCGCAGCCCTGCTACTTGTTCTCCCTGGTATTAAGAGGCTGAGCCATCTGTGAATACATGACACAATGAGGTAACATAGAAACATAGAAACATAGATTTTGATGGCAGATAAGGACCGCTTGGCCCACCCAGTCTGCCCATTTCCCTACCTAATGGATAAGCTGCAGATCCTAATTAACCAGCAGCCTACTTCTTCCTACCCCCACCCCTAGAATTGCCTTATGACTGTCCCATGCATGCTTGAATTCCACCACTGTTTTTGACTCCACAACCTCCTCCGAAGGCCGTTCCATGCTTCCACAACCCTCTCTGTGAAAAAATACTTCCTTAAATTACCTCTGAGCCACCCCCCTTCTATCTTCAAATTGTGCCCCCTTGTTCTTGCACACCTCTTTTTTTGAAAGATGCTACCCTCTTGGACTTTGTTGATTCCCTTGAGGTACTTGAAAGTTTCTATCATGTCCCCCTCTCCCTCCTTTCCTTGAGGCTATACATATTCAGCTCCTTCAGGTATCTTCAAGTAGTTTAGGGGTAGCTGGGAGGAGAAGACCTGGGTCTGGCAGGTTAGGGGGCTGCAGTGTACAGTCATGGGGTTCTCCTTGGTAAAGGAGTTCATGGGCCAAGATGGATGGCATTTTGGCAGGGCAGACCTGGATATCACGATCTTGGAGGAGGAGGGACCAGTGGGTCAGTCTGGGGTTGGATACAGATTTATCCTTCACTTTATCTGATAGCAGAAAGGTGGTAGGGGTGTGGCTTGTGTTGATAATGATAGGTGAGTATCTGATGATATACAAGAAATGTTTGACAGCCCAGTAGGCGGACAGAAGGTTCCTTTCACAAAGGCTATATTTCTGTTCCACTGGTGACAACATCTGCGATGCATATGCAACAGGTCTTAAAGTACCATTAACTTTCTGTGCAAGCACAGCAGACATGGCAATGTCTGAGGTAGAAGACTACAAATGGAAAGATAATGCTGGCTTGGGGTTGACAAAAGCTGGAGCTGGGGCCAAGGCCTGTTTCAGTGATGTCACAGCTTGTGTATGTATGGGCCTCCAGGACCAGGGGACATCCTTCTTTAGGAGCTCATACAGAGGGGCAGCCTTCTGTGCAAAGTCACAAATAAAATCTCTGGAGTAGTTAACCATTCCCAGGAATCTCCTGAGTGTTGCCATACTAGTGGAGAGTGGCAGATCTTGTAGTCCCTGTATCTTTTTCCAAGCTGGGCTCCTGCCCTTATCAGCAATCTTGAGGTCTAGAAAGATGACTTCTTTCTGGCAAAAGTGTGCCTTTGTGGGGTTATATTTGATGCCTGCCTTCTGTAGGAGGGTTAGTAATTCATCCAAAAGCTCAAGGTGTTGACCTTGACTGACTGTGGCCAACAAAAGGTTGTCCACATACAGTAAAATACATTGTGGTGCAGAGAAACCCTGCAGGGCATCCATCATGTGCAGATGGAAGATGGAGGGGCTATTGTGGAACCCCTAGGGCAAACAGGTCCATGTTTACTGCCTATCTACAAAAGTGAAGGCAAACTTATATTGGCTCTTTAGGGCCAATGGCAGTGACCATAAACTGTTGGAGATGTCTAGGGCGCTAAACCACTGGGGATCAGGGGTTAGCAATTTGGGCATGCCAGGTGCAGAGGCTACTGTAGGTGAGCAGCTAGGAGTGACTTGGTTAAGTTTTCTGTAATCAGTTGTAAGTCTCCAAGTTCCCGTGGGTTTCTTCACAGGCCAGATGAGTGAATTGGCAACAGAGACACAGGTCCTGATCACACCCTGTTTGAGGAGTGACTGTATGGTTTCTCTGAGTGATGGTAAGACCTCAGCCTGAAAGGGGTATTGTCTTTGCCTTTTATGGGCTGGACCTGGAACTTCGATGATGGTATGCATTCTGCCACAGTCATGCTTGTTGATGGTGAATGCATCCAAATGTTTTTTCAGGATGGGGAGTAGTTTTTTTAAAAACTCGTGATGACGAAACAGCTAGATGACGTCATAATCTTTATCATTTGTGGTAATAGCTGCCACCACGTGCAAGTCAGAAATCATGACAGTATGGTACTGTCCTCTAATATGAATCAATAGCATATTGTCCAGGTCGACCACACAGCCGTGTGGTGCTAGAAAGTCAATTCCCATGATGCTTGCATGGTCGTGTAGCACCATGACCTGAAATGTATGGTAGGCCTGCAGGTGGCCTATAGTCACCGACAGGACTACAGAGCGATACGTGGATAGCTTTGTTCTATCCATGCCAGATGTATTGGTCCACCATCCGGTGGACCAAGGAGAGTCTGATGGATCATCATCATGTAGTATAGACACAGCCACGCCTGTACCTAAAAACATTGTAAGTGGGCGTCCCCAACCATGGTCTCAGTACAAGGCCCTCCATTTGTGTTCAATATCAGCTTGTTCACAATACAGACTGAGGCCTGTAATTGTCAATCCACATTATCAGCATGAGGGAGCTCCTAAAAGTGCGAGTGGGTCTGGTCCCTGTGGACCTCGTCCTCATGCTGGATTGCTGCAATAAAGGGGTTTGCATTGGGATTAAGGCCTGCTTCGGCCTGGGGCATTGGGTATATGGGATCTCCGTGGCCTGTTGAGGCCTGGCCTCCTGGGTATATAGCTGCTAGGGCCTGTGTTGGGACTGCTTCCACTACAGAACAGACTTGATTGAGTAGGTCTCAGAGGTTTCGGTTCTCTTACACAATTTCGCTATACAAGTGGCCTGTTCGATTATTTTTGTTGCCCTTATTGGACTTTTGGCTGTAATTGTGTTTGTTTTCATGATAGTTCTGGTTCCCACCCCCAGACTGGTGATACTGCTGGTTCTCCCATGGTGGTTAGTTCTCTTGGGCCTGTGCCTCCACTGTATAATGCTTGGCTGGCTCCTCAGCAGGTTGTACCACGGCCAGTTTCTTGGAACTGGAGTTTGAATCTCGGACATAAAGTTAATAAACTCTCTGTTTTCAGAAGGATATCAGCAAAATTATTCATAGTGGGGAAGATGGTTGGCTCTATCTTCTCTCGGACAGCTGGGATCATGTTCTGGAGGAACAGATTTTTTACTTGATGAGGTCCGTGTCCGCGGCCTTACCTGCAAGATTCTTGCCTGCCCGGTAGGCCATCCACAACCTGTGATGGAAAGTCGTGGGGTTTTCTTTGGCATTTTGTTTAAGGAGGTAAGCTAACATAACCCCAACCTCACCTAGCAAATGGCCAAAAAGGAGGGGTGGAAGAACAATGGAGAAAAATCAAAACTGCCATCATAGAGGCAACAAGCCTGTGTGTTAAACAAATAAAGAAAACAAAGTGGAGTAAAAAACCACTATAGTTCTCAAAAGAGGTGGCAGGGAAGGTTAAGGAGAAAAAGGCTGCATTCAAAAAGTATAAGGAATCACAGAAGGAGCACGACAGGGAATTGTATCAATTAAAACAGAAAGAAGTGGGGAAGGCAGTCAGAATAGCAAAGGCCCAAACCGAGGAAAAATAGCCAACTCAGTTAAGAAGGAGGATAAAACTTTTATAGGTACTTAAGGAGCATAGAAAGGTTAAGGAGGAATAGTGAAGATTAATAAGGGAGGGAGGTGGGCAGAGGAGACGGTGAAAAGGCAGAGATACTGAACGAATACTTTTGCTCAGTATTCACAAAAGAAGATGAGGAGGATTACCTAAACCAGACAATAGAAGCACTCTGGGTAGAGGAGTTGACACCAGTCCATTTACAAGAAAGAGTCCTGAAAGAACTCCTAAAACTCAAGGTGGACAAGCAAGGCCTGACGGGATTCACCCCAGAATCCTAAAAGAACTAAGGGAGGACCTAGTGACACCACTGACCACACTTTTTAACAAATCATGGGAGGATGGGGTGATACCTGAGGACTGGAGGGGGGCAGATGTGATTCACCTTCACAAAAGTGGGAGCAAGGCAGAAGCAGGAAACTACAGACCTGTAAGTTTGACCTCAGTGGTAGGGAAAATGATGGAACCACCTCTGAAAGAAAGAATTGTTGAGTACCTAGAGGCCAGCGGGGCACAGGACCCAAAGCAGCATGGATTTACAGCAGGAAGGTCATGTCAGATGAATCTAATTGATTTCTTTGACTGGGTGACCAAAGTAATAGACCAGGGAGGGGCTGTGGATATGGCCTACCTAGACTTTAGCAAGGCATTTGACACAGTCCCGCACAAAAGATTAATAATCAAGTTAGCCAGCCTGGGAGTGGGTATCAGGGTGGTAGCCTGGGTCATAAACTGGCTGCACAACAGGACACAGAAGGTAATAGTGAATGGCACACATTATGAAAAAAGGGGGATTACTAGTGGAGTACCTCAGGGCTCAGTAGTGGGTCCAGTACTCTTTAGCATCTTTATAGGTGACATTGCAGAGGGTCTGGAGAGAAAGGTATGCCTCTTGGCAGATGACACAAAGATCTGTAACAGAGTTGATACACAAGGGGGGGATAGAAAGGATGAGAAGGGACTTGGCAAGGTTGGAGGAATGGTCAGACATATGGCAACTTAGATTCAATGCAAAGAAGTGCAAAGTAATGCACCTGGAAAACAAAAACCCAGGAGAAGAGTACACAATAGCAGGGGAGGTACTAACAACAACAAAAATGGAAAGGAACCTGGGGGTAGTCATATCAGATGACCTAAAGGTGGGTAAGCAATGTGAGAGGTCAGTAAGGAGAGTCAGGGATACTGGGATGCATAGGAAATGGCATCACAAGTAGAAAAAGGGAAGTGGTTATCCCTCTGTACAGACAGTTGGTGAGACCCCATCTGGAGTACTGTGTGCAGTTTTGGAGACCTCATCTACACAAGGACATAGACAGGATGGAAGCAGTCCAGAGGAGGGCAACTAAAATGGTGCAGGGTCTGCATCAGAAACCATATGAAAAGAGACTGAGAGAGCTTAATATGTATACCCTTGATGAAAGCAGGGACGGGGGGACATGATAGAAACTTTTAAGTACCTCAAGGGAATCAACAAAGTCCAGGAGGGTAGCATCTTTCAGAAAAAGAGATGTGTAAGAACAAGGGGGCACAATTTAAAGATGGGGGATGGCTCAGGGGTAATGTGAGGTCATTTTTTTTCATGGAGAGAGTGGTGGATGCATGGAACCGCCTTCCTGGGGAGGTTGTTGGGTCTAAAACAGTGGGGGAATTCAAACATGCAAGGGACAGACATAAGGCAATTGTAGTGGGGGGGTGGCAGGAAGCAGGCTGTTGGTTAACTAGAATCTGCAGCTTATCCAGTAAGTAGGGGAATGGGCACACTGGGTGGGCCAAGTGGTCCTTATCTGCTGTCAAAGTCTATGTTTCTATGTCTCTCACCTGGGCTATGTGCGGCTATGAGTTCAGCTACGATTTGGTTAAAGGTAGCTCAGTTATCCTGGCAGATGTTATCGGGGAGTTTTGCCCATAGGTCAGGATTGATAGTTTGGCAGAGGATCTGGACTTGGTAGTCGGCTGCCAGGCTAAGCATTTTGCATTTGGATCGCACCTTTTCCAAATGACAACTGAGGTTTCGGAGGGGCTCATCTGACCTATGCTGTCCGCGATCTGCTGGACTGAGTGGGCCATCTGTAGGGAATTAGTAGGACGGTCGGCCGGTGGAAGATAATCCTGGGCACCCCAGATGGCAGCCTCGGCTGCAGCATCAGCCACAGTCTGAACCATAGTGTTCTGAGTAGCACTCTCCTGCAGCATCTGTTTGATCTGCTTGCAGAGGTTTCGTTTGCTTTTCTCAGGTATACTCGCATCGCTTAAAGCGTTTTCAATCATTTTCTCAATCTCCTCCCTATCATCCATACTAATAATGGCAATCTGTTGTGCTGATGGGAAGCTTTCAGAAGGCAATGGTGGGCCCAAGCCTCCCCCCCATCATGGGGGTCGCCATGCTGGCAGCGCACATGATAATCATCATCACGTTGACGACGTAAGGACCTGATGTCTTAAGATGGGAACCTGCCATCTTGTGAGTGGCAGTGTGTGGTTACTGGATCATAGTAGGGGTGTGACTGGGCATTGTACTGGGAGATGTTGTCATCTGATGCCTCTTCCTCAGAGGATGTAACATTGATGGGAGTGAAGCCACCCATCGCTTTAACATGACCTGTCAAAACCTCCCACTGATGGCGGTATTGCCATCTTAGCTTCACATACATCATGGCTGACATTTATAACATTATGTTCCACACCCTTCATAACTTGCTTTTGTATCACTCTATACACGACACTCAGTTTTCTATTGTCCCTATGTTCCCTATTCAAATCATTACATTCCTGGCTCATCTCGTCCTGCAGTTCCCCCAACTCCTCATGGAGTCAGTCATTTGTCCTGCTTAGCAAATCATTCATTTGTAAAGCCTGCCTCTTATCCTGTCTCAAACTTTCACATTCATTCCTCAACTTACATAGTTACATAGAAACATAGAATTTGATGGCAGATAAGGACCACTTGTTCCACCTAGTCTGCCCATTTCCCTACCTGTTGGATAAGCTGCAGATTCTAGTTAACCAACAGCTTACTTCCTCCTACCCCCACACTAGAATTGCTTTATGTCTGTCCCATGCATTCTTGAATTCTCCCACTGTTCTGGACTCCACAACCTCCTCAGGAAGGCTGTTCCATGCATCCACAACCCTCTCCTTGAAAAAGTACTTTCTAACATTACCTCTGAGCACCCCCCCATCTTCAAATTGTGCTCCCTTGTTCTTGCATATCTCTTTTTCTGAAAGATGCTACCTTCTTGGACTCTGTTAATTCCCTTGAGGTTCTTGAAAGTTTCTATCATGTCTCCCCTCTCCCTCCTTTCCTTGAGGGTATACATATTAAACTGCTTTAGTTTCTCTTTGTATATTTTCTGGTGCAGACCCTGCACCATTTTGGTTGCCCTCCTCTGAACAGCCTCCACTCTGTCTATGTCTTTGTGGAGATGGGGTCTCCAGAACTGCTTGCAGTACTCCAGATGGGATCTCACCAACTGTCTGTACAGAGGGATAACAACTTCCTGTTTTTTGCTTTTGATGCCTCTCCCTATGCATCCCAGTATCCCCCAGCCCTCCCTACTGCCTTCTCACATTGCTTGCCCACCTTAAGGTCATCTGATATAATTATTCCCAGGTCCCTTTCGATTTTTGTTGCTGTTAGTATCTTACCTCCCATTGTGTACTCTTCCCCTGGGGTTTGGCTTCCCAGGTGCATTACCTTGCACTTCTTTGCATTGAATCTGAACTGCCATACATTTGACCATTTCTCCAACCTTGCCAAGTCTCTTTTCATCCTTTCCACCCCACCTTGTGTATCAACCCTGTTGCAGATCTTTGTGTCATCTGAGAAGAGACATACTTTTCCTTCCAGGTGCTCTCCAATGTCACTCATAAAGACATTAAAGAGGACCGGTCCTAGTACTGAACCCTGTGGTAATCCGCTAGTTATCCTCCTTTCTTCACTGTGAACTCCATTTACTATTACTCTTTGCGTCCTGTTGTCCAGTCAATGTTTTATCCAGGCTACCACCTTGGGATCTACTCCAAGGATTGCTAACTTGTATATTAATCTTTTGTGTGGGACTGTGTCAAATGCCTTCCTAAAATCTAGGTAGGCCATATCCACAGCCCCTCCCTTGTCTACTACTTTGGTCACCCAGTCAAAGAAATCTATTAGATTCATTTGACATGACCTTCCCACTGTGAATCCATGCTGCCTTGGGTCCTGTGCCCCACTGGCCTCTAGGTACTCCAAAATTCTTTCCTTCAGAAGTGATTCCTTCATTTTCCTTACCAATGAGGTCAAACTAACTGGTTTGTAGTTTCCTGCCTTTACCCTGCTCCCACGTCTATGGAGTGGAATCACATCCACCCTCCTCCAGTCATCAGGTACTACCCCATCCTCCCATAATTTGTTAAAAAGAGTAGTCAGTGGTGTCACTAGTTCTACCCTTAGTTCTTTTAGAATTCAGGGGTGAATCCCATCAGGCCCCATTGCTTTGTCCACCCTCAGTTTCAAGAGTTCTTTCAAAACCTTTTCTTCTGTGAATACACTGGTATCGATCCCCCTATCCAGAGTGTTTCTCTTGTTTGGTTTAGGTACCTCCCCTTCCTCTTCTGTTGTTAATACTGAGCAGAAATATTCATTCAATATCCCCACTTTTTCACTATCACCCTCTGTCCACATTCCCTCCCCTTTTAAGTCTCCGTATCCCTCCCTTGGACTTTCTTCATTCCTTAATGTTCCTATGAAAGGTTTTATCCCACTTTGTAGTTCTTGTTGATTTTCTTGAACAGAACAGTGCAAAAGGTTATCTTTCTCATTGCGCAGGGACTGGAGTTCAGACTCCAGGTCCTGCTCTTCTTTTATACTCTCAGTAGCCTGCAGTCCCATCTCTTGCTTAAGAGTTGAGACCTGCAGTGCGAGGGAATGAAACCTTGTCTCGGAGGCTTCTAAAGCAGCATATAGAGCTGTGATCAACAGTCCTTTAGCTTCATGCTTTCTGGCTGTTTGTCTCGTCTTGGAGTACTGGGTTGAAGTCCCCAGCACAGGGTTGTCAGATTGACTTGCGTCCAGGGCAAAGTCAGCCCATTCTCCATGGGAGGCAACGAAATTAGAGATGTCGAGTCTTAAGTCTGCGCAGATATTTCACATAGTGGCCATTGTACTGGTGTAAGTAGGGAAGCTCAAAATCAAACCTGAGAGAGGTAGCTGTGTTGTGTATCAATCCACGACAGCAAAAACCTGCAAACAGGTGGGCTACTGTACACTCATAGTCTTGCAATTCAAAACTGCTGTGGGGTGCAGTGAGTCGGCATCACTTGTGCCTGGAGTGCAGCCAGACCTGGCAAGTTGCTACGGAGGCTAGAATAACGGAAGGAGTGGTGTGGGTGTGCACACCTACTGTACCCCGTAGGTGGGAAAAGTTTTCAAGCAACAAATACAACTTTGAAAACTCCAAATCACCTGCACATGGTCACCAATTGTCAGGAAACCTAACCCGTACTCAGGTTCTTGGCGATAATAGAGAAGTGAAGAAGCACAGACACATTACATATCAGTAATAAAACATGTTTATTACTACCAAAAAGGATATTACAGTTGTCCTAAGCAGTTCTTACCATTAGGAACTGGGAGCCAAAGCTTAGTGTTCCCTATACCCCAAGGAGTGAAGAGGTATCCAAGGGAAAGATGTAATATCTTACATTTTATACTATGATTATTAACATAGTTAACAATAGATAAAAACATTTCTAGTTACAGGTGATGAGCCCTATTGGCTAAAATAGAGGTGGCTCCACAGTTATAGATAACATTATACAATTTAGCTAAATTCATCATTTCTGAGAACAAAGACAGTACAGACAAAGTGTACTATAATGTAATTATACATAATACCAAAAGATGGCATTGCTGACTAAGATATCATTATACAACAAAGACATAGAATGTTTTGGCTTACTACTGTACATGCAGTTTCCATGTATTAGAGAAAGCAAAGTAGATTACAATCATTACATATCCTGACATCTACTCTTGTATGGTAGATGCCTGTGCCCTATGTATTAGTACACATTGTGTATAGTGTCTGTTGTCTAGACTGTACAGTAGGGATGCCAGTTAGGGTGCAGGGACCTCATGTAACAAGCTGTGTAACAAAAATGGCAGTCCTGGTGCAAGGCATTCTTGTACATGTAGTCCCAGACAGGCACCACGTTGTCCCTTACTCCCTGACCCCCTGGAGGCAGAGGAAAGGTCGGGGAGTTCTTCAAATGTTATTTTGATTGTATTTTGTTCCCCAGCCCCGCTGTATGGTCAGTGGAGCTGGGGAGATGAATCCGTCATGCAGCAGTTCTACTTCATGTGATGGCGGTGAGTGTGAAAACAAATTGTGGCCTTGTACAGGCTCCCCACCCTTGCTGTGCTGCAAGTTAGGGGCAGGACAATCATGTCCTGTGTGTGGCACCTGACTGCTCCTCTGATAGGCGAGAAGGTGCCGGAATTGTGAGTGTGCTTCCTGCCCTTTGGCAGTTTAGGGGAGGTCCGGAAGAAGTGAGGAGGACAAAGCGACTCGCCAGTCATGAAGATCAGGTGCAAGAGGCACCGTAAAAATGTTAAAATGCTCCCCGGACCTTTGGCCGTCCAGGAGCGGGCCTGGGGAGTGAAACCACACAGCACTGGCATGTGGGAGCTGCAGGAGGCAGTAGGCAAGCTCCCAACTTGGGAGGGGGGTTACATTTTCCCCCCACTGAAATCCTTGGTGTCCTTATCAAGGCCTGAAACATCAAAAACATTTGTAGCTAATACACCTGATACCTGACTAACCATCATTAGCATTGCATTTAGTTAATACACTATGCATGCACTTAACTGATAGTTTTCCCACCATGGTTTACATGTACACCTCCCCGTTATGACTTTTGTGCAGCACAAGGGGGCAGAAATAGTGGGCTTGGCAGCAGATTAACCTTTATATGTATCACATTGACAGGGAGATAAGAAGGGACATCAGGGACATCATAAGTAAGTTTTACTCTTTGATTGACTTCTCTACCAGAGCGGCGGGGTACTACAGCTTGCTCAGCAATGATTTGATCAGGATCATTAATAGGTTCTGCACACTCAGCCACAGGGGGTTCGAATCTTTCAGTGTCCTGGGTTCTTAACATTCCCTGCATTTGGAACATAGTTCATGACCGTGGGCCCAGTTTCAGTCAGAACAAAGGGTACTGCAGTGGGATTCAATGGCCTGGAAGGACTCTCATTACTCCCTTCATGTGCTGAAAGTGGAAAGTCAATGGGATATGGTGTGGGCCGATAGTGGCATGGTATCAGACAAATGTAAGGTTCTTCATCTTCAGAACTACTGTTGAACACATCAGAGTGTGTCACCGGTGGGGTAACAGGCACTGATGTTTGAACTTGACTATGTCTGTTATGCCTTGTCTCATTTCTAATGACCAGTCTCCATGGAGGTGAGAGAGGTACTGAACTTACAGCTTCTGGCAACAGTTGACAAATTGGCAATAGGTGGTTTCAATATAGAGTTTTAATCACCATATTTCCTTTTTCCAGTCTTAATCTGTATAAGGCAAATTTGGAAGCTGTTCCACAATTACATAAGGATCAGATTTCCAACAGTCCTCTATCTTGTGTTTGCCTGGTATTCTCAAGTTTCAAATCAATTCTCTGTCTCCAGGCTGACAGGCTTGCTCTCGAACTCTATTGTTTTTTTTTTTGTTGTTTTTTTTTTTTGTTTGCTAGGCTGGACTTTGCAGCTGCTTCTTGGGCCACCCATTAGGCTTCTGTGAGTTGTGCTTGCAGCCTCCTGGTATACTCCAAGTGTGTCTCTGGTAAGGCGCCATCTGCAGACACCAGAAAACATAAGTCCACTGGAAGTCTGGCTTCTCTCCCAAAAATTAGGAAATAGGGTGAGAACCCTGTTGAGTCATTTTTAGTACAGTTGTAGGCATGGACCAGGAAAGATACTTGCTGGCTCCAGTATGGCTTTCTGTTAGGATCCCATGTTCCAAGCATATTGAGCACTATTCTATTGACTCTCTCTGGCTGGGGGTCACCTTGAGGGTGGTATGGTGTAGTAAGAGACTGCTCTATGCCCATAATGCTTGTGAGTTTTTTGATAAGGCGAGTCTCAAAGTCTCTTCCTTGATCTGAGTGCAGGCATTTGGGGAGTCCATAGAGGACAAAATACTTTTCACACGGTACTTTAGCCACAGTGGTTGCTTTTTGGTCTTTTGTGGGGAAAAGCCTGTGCATAGCGGGTGCTGTGGTCAGTTACTACTAGAATGTTACAGATCCCCTTTCAGTCAAGTTCAAGGGAAAGAAGTCCATACAGACCAAGTTCATTGGCCCACTACAGGTGATCTTTACAAGAGACGCTGCTTGTTTGGGTAAAGTCTTATGGGTGATGCACCTATTACAGCTTTTCCAATGTCTTTCTACCTCCATAGCCATACGAGACCAATAGAAGCGGTCTTGTACCAGGCCTAGAGTCTTATCAATTCCCAAATGTCCCATGTCTTCATGAAGGGCTTGCAAAACCATTCAGTGATACATTTTGGGCAGCACCTGTTGCTCTTTGGGAAACTGAGTTTGTGTCTTGGAGATATGATACAATAGTCCATGCTTTAATGAAAACTTGTCCCACTCCGGCAGGAGAAGTGCTACATCTGGCAGGTTTGCTTTGACTTGAGAGGATGACAAACCCTTTTCATTGGCTATGATAATGTCTCATAAACTAGGATCTGCTCGCTGTGCTTTTCTTAAATCTGTAGGAGATAAATGAGGCAAGGAGGTGTTGTGCAGTGTAATAAATCGTGCATACACTTCCGGTATGCCTTCAGTATGAACTCTAAGCAGATCCACAGCTCAGTCTGAGTTGGTGATGGCAGGTCTGTCATCAGGCACCATCATTTGGCAAACAGCTTTCACTCCAACTTCCATAACATAGGTCCAGAGCAGGGTTTTAAATAATTGATTAGCAGTTTTTTTCTTGGGACGATACTAACTGTACAGAAAGTATTTATATAGATTTTCTAGAAGTGCTGTGTTTGTTAAACACAGTGAGGCAAGAGCTATGCATTTTTCACAAAGATTTAGCACTTTCATGAGCAAAACGCTAATCAATTTGTAGAGTTAAATAAAACCCTGCAGAGCACCTCCGTGAAAGGAGTATTATGGGGACATTTGGACAGTGCATCTGCATCTATGTTGTTTCACCCAGGACAATATTGCAAGCAGAAATTATAAGCTGATAGAGCAGAGAGCCATCTATGCCCAGTGGCATCCATCTTGGCAGTGGTCAGCACATATGTTAGTGGGTTATTGTCCGTAAGTGCATCAAATCTGGCTCCATCCAGATACTCATGGAACTGATCAGTCACTGCCCATTTCAGTGCAAGGAACTTTAACTTATGGACTTGATAGTTCTTTTCAGAGGGACTCGATCTGTGACTGGCAAAGGTGACAGATCTCATATCTTTGTCATGTTCTTGGTAGAGTACAGCGCCCAAACCTTCCATGCTGGCATCATTGTGAAGAGTGTATGGTTTGGTGTAGCCAGCAAATGCTAGAACAGAAGTTTCTGTTAAGAGGCGAATAATTTCTTGAAATGCACTCTCACATTCATCAGTCCATCGGTCCCCAAAAGGTTAATTGGTTCTGAAATATTTATTGGGGGATGTCTACATGACTCCTAGATGTTTGTTCTTCTGAGTCAGAGGATATCCTTGAGTTAGTCTGAACAAAGACCTCACCATCACAGAGTAGTCATTTACAAATCTCTGGTAGTACCCGTGGAATCCTAAGAAAGATCAAAGTGCTTTCAAGTTGTTGGGTCTAGGCCAGGTGGTAAGAGCTTTCACTTTTTTCTGGATCAATGCTGATACCTTGATTGGAAACAATATGTCCGACATACTTCATGGAAGTCTGACAGAACTGACACTTGTCCAGGGAGAGTTTCAAACCATGTTCCTTCAGTCAGTCTAGTATCTTGAGTAGCCAGGTTTCATGTTCTTCCTGTGTTCGCCTAAACACTATCAGGTCATCCAAGTAAACTAAGACTTCTAAGAGATTCATGTCACCCACCACCTTCTCCATCAAGCACTAGAACATTACTGTGGCACCAGATATTCCTTGTGACATTCTCTCGAACTGGTAAAATCCCAGTGGACAAATAAAAGCAGTCTTCTGGTTATCTTCCTCAGCCATTGGTATCTGGTAGTAACCACTGTGCAAGTCTAAGACAGAAAATCATCTACTGCCAGTAAGGCTGTCCAAGGCATCTTGCACTCAAGGCATGGTGTATTGATCGGCCACTGTCTGCTGATTCAGGATTCAATAATCAATACACATTCATACGGCACCATTCTTCTTTCAGGCCACCACTATAGGTGAGGCATAGGGATTGTGAGATTCAGATATTATCCCTGCCTTCAGGAGTTCTTGCAAATGTCTCCTAACATCTTCAATGTCTGTGGGTGCCAATCTTCTTGACCTTTCATGAAATGGGTGATCATCAGGCCCCATCTGTCCACCGGCTGCCTTCCTTGCTGTACTGTCCGCCGATCACCAGACTGAAGCCCTTGACATGGGTGCCTCTGCTGCTGCTATAAGCAGCCAGGCAGGCCCCCCTCTGTCTGCCGGCTGCCTTCCTCGCTGTACTGCCCACCAATCATCAGACCGAAGGTACGCTGCTGAAACTTAACTGGCCAGAACCATCGGCACTGCTTGCTGACGGGCTGCTGCGCTTCTTTACTTCTTTGCTACGCTGTTCCTTTTGGACTTTAAGCTAATGTTACATACTGATTGTGGCACTGGTTAAGTCTCTCCAAATTGTCCTGTGAATCCTAACTTAAATGTGAACCTAAGCCTGTTTACAGTAATTTTGCACTCCAAGAGTAGTTTGAAGTGCAAGTTCTTTTAGGCTGCAGGTTTGTAGATTTTAAAGTATTACGATTCTCTTCGTTTTAAGGTCCAGTGGTAATCTATCCTGGATCAGAAACTAAGTTTAAAGTGATACATTTTTTTCTGTTTAGACCAGATTTCATTTGGGCCACAGTTGCAAGCTAATCCAATTTATGTTTCACTTTGTCTCCTTCTGTCTCCTTCCTGCTTGAATATTTGCTCCTACCCACCCATCCCCCACCTCCAGCCTTTATTAAATACTCTCCCTCCCCCCTCGGCACTGTCCCTAGGCAATCTTCATCCTCCCCTCTCACTAATATTGCAACTCCACTTAAAGATACAGAGTGCAGCTATTAGGCCTAACACTTGTCCTGCTTTCCCTTTAAAGACATCTTCCTATTTTCACCATCTGCTTATGTATCAGCTTTGTTTTAGCACCTGTTCTGCTATCTTCTCTACAGTTCCATACCTGAGCTTCCTCCCTTGCTACCCTCTACATAGCCCCAATAATCTTCAAGTTGCCTTGGTACCCCCCCGCCCTAGCTAAAAACCCTATTTTAACCTACATTTTATATCTTAAACTAGATCCACTGCCCCTGATCGGGCTTCCAGTGAGTGGTTGAGGCTAATCCTGCCAGCCACCCGCTCCTCCATCCTCCGACTGACCAGGACACATTCAAAGATGGGTAAGAGTACCAGCTGCTCTGGGGAAGCACAGCGTGGCTCTGACAGGCAGCCGCCTGCTGCCACCCTCCTCTAATTGGACCGCTGCACTCTGCTTGGCCACCGATTGGCCCTGCCTTTTTCCTATTGGATTTTCAGTCTCTGGGCTTCTGTGCTCACTGCATTGCATTCACTTTTGCAGAAAATTTGCACCCGCCCACCCACCCCCACCTCCTACCTTTATTAAATAGGCTTTGATCCACCCACTTGACCTTGGTATCCACCCTGCTTGAACCTTATTGGGCTCACTTACTTGGGACCACCCCCGCCACTCCCTTTCCCTCTCCCTCTCCTTGCTTCACCTCCACAGGTGGCTCTTGCCCTGTAGACCCTCTTGGTTATCTCTACACATCCTCTAAGCACTATGGCTCTGCCCCCTCTGCCTGTTAATCTCATTCTCTTTTGCTACCTGCTACTGCTGTTTTTCCTGCCTGGAGCTAGATACCCCTCTCTTACTCTAGGCTCCAGGATTGACCTTATCTACACCCGCTCTGGTACCCTTCCAACTGAGCTTGTCTACACGCTCCCATTCTCCTCTGGGGATGGCTGGCAACACCTGAAGAACCATGATAAGGTGGTGTATGTTCACCTGTTGCCATTCTCAACACTGGCTCATATTACTTCACTTTGGGACCTAAGACAGAATCACTGCAATAGACTGTGCATGAAACGGTTAAACAAATCTGCCTTAAAAGAATTAAGATGGTGCATTCTGAAGCTTCTACTACTATCTGGGAATGTTCACCCAAATCCTGGGGCTAAAATTTCTTGTTCCAGCCATCAATCGAGGCACCCTGGGACTCTCACCCTTGCATCTCTCAACATCTGCAGCCTCCTGCCTAAACTTGCTACCCTGCAAATATTCATTAACCAACACAACCCTGATATCCTTGCAATCATTGAAACCTGGCTATCACCCAAAATTCTGGACATGGCTATTGTCCTGCTAGGGTACAATGTCTTCAGACTTGACAGGAGTACAAAAAGAGGGAGAGGATGTGCTATATATCTCAAAGACACCCTCCTGAGTCACCGCTTACCTTCCCCCCTCTCAGTTTCTTCTACGCAGATCCTACCTATTAAAATTCTGTTGGGGGCTCACAACAAAGCACTGGCTGTTGCTGCTGTTTACATTCCTCCAAAAGAACAAGGTAAAGGCCTCAACTCAGTCTTGCACCTCATCAGTGCCCAACCCCCTGACTCAGTCAATCCTAATGGGTGATTTTAACATCAATTGGCTAGCCACTGACATGGGGGGCATCAAGAATGCCATCTCAGTAGCCAACCTGGTACAGCTGGTAGTCTCCCCCACCAGACATAATTATAAAACTGGTGCAAGCACTCTCCTGGACTGGATACTGTCTAGCCATCCCTCTCACATCTCAGATGTTTCTGTCCTTCTAGATACACTAAGTGACCATTCCCCAGTCATCTGCAAATGGTTAAATAGATTCTGCAAGCCCCCCCAAATTAATCAATACTAGAGTCCTCCCACATGGTCAGCTGAAACACCTCAAATCCCACCTCCGACAGCTCAGCTGGTCTCCTATATTCAACGCTTCTGATGTAAACTCGGCCTTGGATTTCTTCATCAACTCCTTCAATGCTGCCTGTGACACCTATGATCAGAAGGCTGTGGGTTCTATCCCCACAACAGGCACTTGGGTTAATATCCCAATACTGACACTGTAGTGCAGCATGAGGGGAGTGCTGCACTCCTGAGGTGCCCTCTTTCGGATGAGACGTTAAACCGAGGTCCCATCTACCTGTTCTGGTGGTAGTTCAGGTGGATGTTAAAGATCCCATGGCACTGATGGAAAAGAATAGGGGAATTTTTTTATTCAAGGACTCACAACAAATAATACAAAAATGAAGTACTTCGTACCAAATCATAATGAAATGAAATCAATACACATACATAAGTATTCCATTATACACTAATGTCAAATAAGAATAATTCATGACAATATAACCTCCCCATTACAATTTAGGGGAGTTTTAACTACATCCAAGGTTAAGAAATACAAGCTAGAGAGAACATACACCAATTTTCTACAAATCATAAATACTCAAATAAGTATTACGGTCATACCATTTCTAATGCACTGTCAAAATAAATATTGATGCTTAAAATTAAATCCTAATCCTATAAAGACCCCCCACTGGAAGATTAGGGGGATTTTTATTGTTACATTAACACCAATTAAAAATATGCAATTGTTGTTGGTGTACATAAATAATAATCCATATATCTAATTATGCCCATAAATACCATAGTTTTCTTATTATACAAATGAGATAAATTCAAATTCTCAGATTTTTAACATCCCCCGGTTTATCCCCAACTCAAGCTTCCTGCCTTCATATCTACTATAATGTAATCTCTCTCCCAAAGCATTCATATCTCATAATGCTATTATACATACATATATGTTATTATAAGACATAGAATCTGTCTATTCAAAACTAAAACATTATTCGTGATGTAAATTACAGAGACTTAAAAAACAATAAGTACTATTTCTTACTCGTCTTATGAGACATTTCATATTTCTCTTTAATAATTATAGAGTATTTTAAAGTCACTCCTACTGAAGTATCATAAGAAGTACATAACCATCTACAATTATTCGGGTATCTTCCACTCCAGACAAGTCTAAATTAAAACTATAAACAGGAATATCTCTCCACTAACATGCCTGTGATTAACTTTCATACTTACATAAAATTAAATATTCACCTATTGCTGGGTGGCCTGGAAGTCTTCGGTATATCTCTATCAGTTCTAAACTATTATACATTGACAAACTAATTAGCTCCCTTGTCTCTTTTATAAACTTCTTCCCCTTTTTTGTGAAATCTCAAGATGTTGCCATTTTCTTTCATTCTTATTGTCCTTTTTACACTCTTGATGTTTAATGCTGCTTATATTCTCCTGTATCATATTAACCAATTGTTCTACTGTCCATTCTATCTGTTGCATCTCGCCTGACATATCCAGTATTTGATGCATGTGGTAATTAAGCAATAAGGCATGACAAGGTGTGTGTTAGTGATCACCCTGGGTGGGTTGGCACGAGGCAAAGCCGAGTGCTTCCCACCACCCCAGGAGTGACGCTATTACATGATAACACACACCTTGGAGTGCCTTATTGCAATTATACAAGGGCCTGATGTTATACAAAACAAAATTAAAAATAAAAATGTTTTTAGTAGATTTTTAATGAGGCAGTATATCTTTGTTTCTGAAAAAAAAAGCTCAAGCTCAGGCTTAGGGTCCATAAAATCAACTCAGTGATGTTATTGTGTAATATCATCACTGTCTCAGGCACACACTGACCAATGAGAGTCCAGGAAATTTTCTTGTCATTGTATAATTACCCTTAAGGACCCTACCTCATATTTGGTATTGTGTTCTGGAAAAATCCATAATATAAAGCCTCTAGAATGCTTAACCAGCTCGGAAACCATATCCATGTTTGGAAAACCATTGCCCAAAATGATTGAATATACTGACATTGAAAGAAGAAATTATCCATTGTCTCTGGTTGTCCTATACATCCCTGCCTTGGGCACCCCCTTTCCAACATATCTTTATGTTTTTGGTTATCTTTAACAGGGAGTTTCCCGCGTACACATAACCAGGTGTTATCCCACATCTGGAGTACTATCCTATTCTCTGTTAGTAGAGCTGATATACACTGGATCTCTTTTTCTGGTCTCTTCATATATTCTGGTATTTGTGTAAAAATGTATTTTGTATATCTACGTAAAACTGTTTCCTATCCATTGTTTTTATCATTTCCATACTTACTTTCCACAGTTTTAATTTACCTATACTCTCCTTAAGGTATGCAGGTATATCTGTAAACCTACTCTGTTTTGGAATGACCCCATGTTTCTCACACGTATGCAAGATAGACTGTATGCTAGTTATTACCCATGAGCACCACATATGTACAGTATCTTCCCATGTATTAATGGCATTATATTTGCATATAAAAATATGCTATGATAGAAAGTAATAGGGTTGATCAATTTTAATCCCCCTGTCCTGATTTCTAAGTATAGGATACCACGTTTTATGGGGTTCAACCTGCTACCCCAGATCCCTTGAAAGAAACAGCTATACAGTCTAGTTTTAACTTGTTTAGGTGGTGGAAATATATAACTTAAGTAAAGGAACATGAGCAACAAAAAGGTATGTATCATAAGCACCCTCTTTTTCTTGCTCATCCTCCATCTATTCATCTGGCTACTCTATCTAAAGCTATGTTCAATAGGTATTCCCAATTATATAATGCAGCATCTGGTACCCCAAAGAAGATCCCTAAAATCTTGTGTCCTGTATTACTTTTTGGTATATTATGTATATGTGTGTCTTGTGAGAAATCTCTTCCTATGATGATGCAGGTACTTTTCAGTAAATTTACTATTGATCTAGAAAGTGCTGAAAATTCTTCCAGCAACTACCCCATTGGTGCCGCTGAATAAGTATCTGCTAGAACTATGCATAAATCATCTGCATACCCCAGTGTTTTAATTTCAATATCCTGGCTTGATACAGATAATCGCTGTATACCTGGATGTAGGTTAATCTTTCTAATTAATGGATCAAGAGATAAAATATATAAAAGCGGGCTCAGCGGACACCCTTGTCATACTCCTATTTTTATTTAGCATGCATTCCTCACCCTTTTATTTACATAGGGCATAACCTGAGCTTGGGCATAGCACAGTTTAATCCATTTAATAAATTCTATTGGGAATCCATATTGTTCTAAACAGGTCCATAAATACTGGTGTGAAACCCGATCAAAAGCCTTGGATTGGTCTAGATTTACTAAGTACCCTGATAATTCTCCATTATCTATTAATTCTCTAATCAGAATTAAAAGGTCAGAATTTTTTTTCCCCTGGGAGTGAGCATGTCTGTGAATAATGTATTATTTATGATAGTGTTGGTGATAGTCTATTGCTTAGTAATTTTGTCAGCATTTTGAAGTTACAATTTAGTAGAGAGTTTTGCCAGCTCAACATATTTCTTTAAAAGGCTAGCATAAGTGGGAGCCTTTGTCTGCTCCTGAGCCAGTGTGGTAATGTCAGCAAGGTTAGGAAGGTCTCCCTCTGTTTCCTCCTGTCGAGAAGGCAGTCCAGTAGTAACATCTGAAAAATCATCCATGGGAGCTATAGCAGCAGTCTGTAGCAGCGAAAAAGAAACAGTACCTGTAGTAGCTGGGAGGTCCATCGGGAGAGGCTCCATGGGTATAGGGTCCACATCAGTACTGTAGTATGAGTCACCAGGGCGGGATCCAAATCCACAGCTGCAGAGGCCCCAGAAACCACTGGTGATGCTGTAGAAGATCAAGGGAGTGGCACTTCGGGATCAGGATTCCACGTACCAGAGGCTCGCCACATTCAGCCTGCTTCCTTCAAGGCCACATCAGCAGACCAAGAAGAGGGAGCCAAGAAATCTGCAGGAGACAAGGCTGTACAAGCCACCGCAGGCACAGGTACATCAGAGGAACTTACCGAAGCAACAAAACATTTTTTACTGTGGGTCGGCATCTGTGAAGGTGATGGTTGTTGTGAGCACTTTCATTTCACCTGTTCCTCCTCGGATCTTCATCGAGCAGCAAAATATTCCTTTTCAGCCATTTGAAGTTGGTCTGTCAGTCGCAGTAAATTCTCCTCTGGAGAAGCATCTGGGGGCTGTACAGAGAATCCCAATACAGGCTTCTGGGGAGTCACAAAAATCGCGTCTTTTCCGGAATCCGGTATATCCACATTCAGGGGGAGAGGCTCACCACTCGAGACCGATTGCTGGCCGCCATGCAGGCACAATCCAGCCCTCTCAGGAGCCATCTCCATCAGTGGTACAGAGCTTCCTTCTCCAATGGCAGCCATCACAGTGTGCAGAACCCAGACGGACAGAGACACAGCGCCCTCTGTCCACTGAGTAGGGGAATTTCCTTGGTGTCCTGGCCAAATTTCCTCCATTCACTAAAAATAAATACCACCAACAGCATAATCTGGTTCAAGGTCAGTTGGCATTCATCTATATCCCCCTCCCCCTGGGTCATGCCTGAAAATAGGCAGACTTTGTCTAGTGCACTTACCCGGTCAACAAAAACTAAATAAATAATAAATACAATGCCCCTTTCAAAAGGCAGAAAATCAAGGGTCTTTGCAATCCTTGGCTCTCTGCTGAACTACTTATGGATCTGAGAGCACGGGACCTCCTCTGGCTTCGGGCATGGGCCACTGGCAATCAAGCTGATATTCAGAACCACAAATGGGTGTGAAATGACTGCACTAAATCACTCCACCAGAAGAAAAATGCATACTACAGAAATACCCTCATGAACTCCTGGGGAAAAGGGAAATCCTTCTGGAACAATCTTAAAGAAGTGACTGGGAAGCAGCAAAAAACCTCACCTACTATGTTGGTCATTGATGGTGGCATAACTCTTGACCCTACCACAATTGCGAATACTTTCAATACTGCATTCTCTGATGTCAGTAGTGCTCTCCCTTCAGACTTCTTCAATGATGACCACCCTCCTTCTCCTAACCCCAGCCCACAACCCCCTCCCTCCAACTGCCCACTGTTCTACTTTAAGGAAGTCAGGGCACATGAGTTCCATAAATACGTCTCTAATGCAATCACCAAGTCCAGAACTAGTGGGGACTCACTCGACCTCAAGCTGGTGTCCCTCACCCTTGATGAAGTGGTACTTCGACTAACAAAAATTTTCAACCTCTCCTCACCCTCAGCCAGTTCCCTGACAGATGGAAATCAGCCACAGTAACCCCATCCACAAAAGTGGGGACAAGGACCTGCATGTGAACTACCAGCCTACCTCCATACTTACCCCCCAAAGGCCATTGAATGTATCATATCTGACCAGCTAATGGAATACCTGGATAAACACAACATCCTCTGCACCCAACAACATGGCTTCCATTCAGGTCACAGTACTACATCAGCCTTCCTTGAATTCACCGGTGCTATCCACAGCTCGTTGGACAACAGCCTCCTAACTGGGTTGGTCTTCATAGACATGACCAAGGCTTTTGACACTGTACATCATAAACTATTAAACACAGCTACGTTCTGCTGGGCTCTCACCAGAGTCCACTACCTGGTTCATGATCTACTTGGAGAACCACTTCCAAAGAGTGAAAATAGCTGATGTTCTCTCAGAGGCACATCCTGTTCACTCAGGAGTTCCTCAAGGCTCCATCTTGGGCCACTTCTTTTTAGCCTCTTTCTGAATGATCTTCCACAATTGTGTCCAGCACAAATCCTCCTTTATGCTGACGATGCCATCATCCTCTCCACTCACAAGGATCCCGGCCACCTTCAAAAGAATCTACAGCTTGCCTTCACCTCGATTGAAACTTGTTTAGTACACATAAATTGGTTCTCAACTATAAGAAAGCAAATCCATGCTCTTCTGCAACCCACACAACAAACACAGACTCAATCCCATCACGATCAAAAACTGTCTTGGTGCAACCCTCGAACAGGTTCAATCCTTTAAATATCTAGGTATTACCATCGATTGTAACTTATCATATACTACGCACATTGACAACATCGCCAAGGCTGCCAACACTCGCATTGGCCTACTCTTCAGACACAGACAATGCCTTACCTCAGATGCCTTAAGGATTGCAGTACAGAGCTTAGTAATCTCAATAATCGACAATGGCCTGATCATCTATGGCTCTGCCTCTGCCACCGCCCTCAGGCATATATCCATTGCACTAAACAAAGCTTGCCGTCTCATAACTGGTGCCCATCACCTCACCCACATGTGTGATCTCTACGCACAGACTGGGTGGCTTCAACTTTCAAACTGGATCAAGTACCAAACCTGCCTTATGGCAAAGAAAACAACACTAGGCCTTGCTCCCCCAGGTGTCCAAGCTCTCCTCTGCCCAGAGCAGACTACTCGCTTCACCAGGGGCTCTGAATCCCAACTACTGCATATCCCGCATTTCCGCACCACACAAGGGCAAAGATCTTTTGTGCACAGAGCTCCCAGCTGGTTCAATGGTCTCAACATTGACATTGTCTCAATCCCAAAGCTTGGTCCATTCAAATCCAGTCTTCATCACATCCTGTCTGCATCTAGCTCCTGTGACTGTTCTTTCTAATTGTTCTCCCCTCTCCTCTTTGCTCTTTCCACCTCACACTTAACCCTTTCCCCCTCAACTCCCTCTCCCATACACCTACTCATTCTCCCCCAACCCACCTTCCCTACTCCCTTGTAGCACTTTAATTGATATTTGACAAGTGCCTATGGCCGTACCCCACTAGTGTGTCTCTCTTCCATACCGTGTTAACCCTGTTACCAGACCTCCTTCTGGCATTTTTGCCACTGTATTGAATGTATAAATCTGTATGTAACTGCCTGTAACCCACTGTTGTACTGTTATTCAATGTCTTGTTTGAATTGTACCTCATCTGAAGTGGAACCTTTGTAAAAGAGCCTTGGCTCAAAGGTACTTGGAATCCTAGATTTAAAAAAATAAAAAAAATCATGTAGGCGAATGAGATATTCCTCTCCTTTGGCACAGCCCACATCCCATTCATGGCATGAAAATATATCTGATCGGTCTACCAACTCCTTTAATCAATTTTCCAGCTGGCATGAATGTAAGATGAACAGAAATTGAACACCCCTTCATCCAGTTGAGTAGTCTTCACCAGAGAGGATGTGGCCACGACCACATCAGCTGCATACAGATTGGCTATTAGTGTACCAGAGTGCACCATCAGATCCTTGTGAGTCTCATTCTTTAGCTTTACATTGATTCTCTTGACCATCACATAGGTTCTGGGCAGCACTCCTCGCTGGACCATGAGACCATTTGGCAGACCTCTTCCTGGTGACTCTACAATAACAATTTGGTTGGACAGTGACTCCTTGCAATCTACTGCTACTTCCACCACATGCTTTGCTCCAGGAGGGGCACTATCAGAGGATCTTTGCCTTCTCTTTTGCTAACTCCAACAATCTCCTCTGGCTGGCTGCAGACACTGGTCTCTCTCTCCTGGTGGACAGTACTCACGGTGGCATGAATCAGTAAAGTCTGGTAGATTCTTTCCCCAGCCTTCTGCTGGTACAAGTGAGCCAGGTGTTCAAACATATTGGCATTCCTTCCAATCAATACAGAGGTCTTGTCCAATATCAGGACAAATGAGGGCTAAGGTGTTGATCTTTTGAGGGACTCCAGCAATACTCTAAGAATTCAATTTGCACAGGATGTAGCCATCTTAGGGGTAGCCAGTGTTGCTCAACCCCCACACAGAAAGTCCTTCTAGAGGCTGCAAAGGCAAATGTTTTAAGTAAAAATATTGATTAATGATGGTGACCTGTGACCCACTGTCCAGGAGGGCGTCACACGGTTATCCTTCAACAGAAATCTTAATGGTAGAAGTGGGACCCATCAGTTTGGGTGGTAACTTGTTTCTGATAGATGCATTAGGGCTGGTCCATCTTATGGAGCTGTTTGATGTCAGAGTCCCAGGCTGCTCCCTCACTGGGCTCTGTTGTCATTTCCCTACAGCTGTTGCTGTATCTCCTGTTTCTGGCTCACTGGCTGTTGATTTTCAGGACTAACACAACCTCGTGCAATATGTCCATCTTCTCCACAATGACAGCAGAACCAGTCACCTCTGAGTATAGTTGAGGATGGAGGAATGATTTTTGAATCAAAGGAAGGATACAACTGGAATCCATGCCCAGGTGACAAGGAGTTGGCTCATGGGCGCAGATTCTGTGTCATCTGCATGGCTTTGACACACTCACTGAGTTCTTTTACCTGCATTTTCAGGTCTGAGATATCAGTTTGTGTTTGGTTATTCACAGCTTGAGGCTGTAAGGGGAAGGCTTTCCCAGTAAGCACTCGCAAAGAATTGGCAATATCTTCCTGTGACTTTTTCTCTCTCACCTTGTCAAGAGGCTATCTGAAGTTAGGAGGGTTGGCTCGGCATTCTTTCAATCTTAAAGTTATCAGAGTCCAATGGGAATACACACCATGTAAGATTTGGTCGAGTGTCATTTGGGTAACATGTTCAGGGGTCACTTCTCCAGCTTCAACTATTTTATCAATCATTGTTTCTACCCAGGTCATGTAATGGGACAGTTTGTCTCCCACATTCTGGTTGGCAGCTCCCATCCCAGCTGACCTTATGCTCAACTGCTCCAAAGGAACTTCTCATGGTGAGATGGTCACTAGAAGTGCAATCTGGTTGTCTGGCTCTTAGTGATCAGATGACCTCCAGTACCATACCTCTCAAACTTTCCACAATGCATTTGCAATTCTCATCATCCAAGCATTTCCATACTTGCACCATCTGGGTGGCTTGACTAATCCAGCTCTCATGGTTATTCTCCCCAGAAGGAGTGGGAATAGTGCCAGAAAAAGTACCCAGTCTACTATACTGTTCACAAGGCAGAATCAAGTTATGGGGCCACTCGGATCCTCCAAACCAGGGTTCACCAGTGGGCTTCTTCTTTATGTGATCACTTTCTGGGAATATAGCTTTAATGTCTTGAACTGACTTCCCCTCAGTGGCTAACAGCAAGTGTAACTTCTTAAAGTCACTTGGTTCTTTAGGGTCCTCGACGGAGGGTCTGGGATGGCATGGGTAATTAAGATCCATGGGTTGGGGTCTCCATCAGCAGAGAGCTGATCAGGCACTCTGGATGGATCAACATCCTCTCAGCACTCTATTGGAACTCTATAGGATTGCTGAGCAGAACTGTAAATCCTCCCACATTCAATGACCTTTCCCTAATATTTTATGCACCTAGGACACTTTCAACACGATCCCTTGAGGTTGCATCAGGGATCCCTTATACTAAAATTGCTTTTTTCAGATCAATGTCTCCACTCTTGCACAAATCTCTCAATGAGATGTGAGCCATTGTAACTTTTGAAATTTAAGGGGGGTGGGTAACAGACTGTTCCAAATATACAGAGAGGAGTGCTGCAGAAATGCCCAAAATCCCAGCGGTAGCCTTCAATTTTTGTAACCACCCCTTCCCTTCTACCTGTCCACCCAACCACAAGTGGTGCAGCCAAAGGGATAGAGGATGGTACCTGGGTTTGTGGTTATAACTGACTAGGCAAGTGGTACGGTGCCTCCACCTATGGGGATCTTTCTAATGGTGTACTGCTAGGGTGCTTCCCCACAGGGAATGACATACAGCCCCCCCTTGGTAATAAACAATATAATATACAAGCTCCTCCCCACTTATCACTCAAAGCATGAAATATCACACTACACAATAATACAATGACTGCAACAGTTTTCAGAAAAGTAAACAACATGGGTTTATTTTGGGGTGGATAAAAAGGTAGGGGCAGGGAGCAAAAGGGAATAAAAGCATTCAATAACACAATTCTATACTCTATCACACTCAAACAGGATAACAAATACATTGGCATTCAGAATAAACAGTACTTTGTATTCCAGAATTACCAGCCCCAGATCCACTCCCCATACTGGGGCACCAGTTAACCCCACAGTCCATGTGAGAGCTTTCAATTTGATGTGCAGATACTGAGCAGTTGCAGGCTTATGACATGGAAAAGCTTGGTGCAGCACAGGTGAAACGGTGAGGTGCTGCAGTGCAAAGTACCAATCACACCAGGGGTGCAGTGAAAACAGTTTTATTCCTTGCTATATTTGTTGCTAAGGGCATTGCTAAGGTCATGCAGGAAGCCCAGATGTAGCGTTAACTAGCTAGCTAGCTGAAAAGTATGTGTTTGGATAAAACACAGTACTCACAACCTTTGGGGAAAAAATGCAGGCTGTTGGAGGACATCCCCCCATTGCAAACAACTTGGAAGAACAGGCAAGGAAGGCATGGATGCAGGCGATGATCCTCACAGAGGGACTTGTCTTCACCCACCTTGACTGTAGGATGGCAGTCTTCACCCCACAGAGGGACTTGTCGTCACCCACCTTGACTGTACGTAGGCAGCAGCAGATCAAACAAGCAGGCAGGACCCCAGAGCATAGGTCCTGACAGGAAACTCAGTCTCTATTTTGGTCAGGAAAATGAGGCAGCAGCTTTTGTTACCTCAGTCTCCACAGCAGAAAATTACTTTTGATATTTGGGCACCAAATATCCCAGTTCTTACAGTTGAGGCAAATCCCAGTTCTCTGGGATTCACCTGGGATGTAGTATGGAAAGTGAACAGTTCTTAATCTGTGCAGAAGGCACAATCTGCAGGATTTTCTCTCTGACAGCAGCTGGAGCTGTCAAAAAATACTCCTCCTTCAAACTCTCACAGGAAAGTCACACTGGCAAACTGTAAAACTCAGAATCTTCATGATTGAAACTCAGCTTCTCATTGGTCCTTACAACACACAAGCTCTTTGTCCTGATTGGCGGTACTGTAGCTACCAATAGGACTCCACGCTGTCCTCAAGCAACCTCAGAAAAGGTGGCCACCCTTGAACAGTTCTCACAAGCTCAGTCTCTTCTCCACAGCATTAATTGTTATTGGCTCAGAGTTGGCACCATCTGGCTGCATGGCTAGCACCCTCCTGGTCCCTATTGAGGGTCACTAGGGCCAGGGGGTACATGAAAGGGGCAGGAGCCGAGTTGCCAGCTCCATTTTGTGGGCTCCCCAGGAGGAGCTGTGTAACAAAAATGGCAGTTCTGACACAAGGCATTCTGGGACATGTAGTCCCAGACAGGCACAATGTTGTCCCTTACTCCCTGGCCCACTGGAGGCACAGGCAGGGTTGGGGAGTTCTTCATACATTATTTTTGATTGCATTTTGCTCCATCCAGCCCCTTTGGTAGTCCAGTGGAGCCGGTTACCCCCACCCGACAGCGACATTTCACCAGCGAGGTCCCCCACAGCGACTACAGTGCCATGCCGCTGTAGGGAACCCGCTGGAACCTGACGCTGTCTGTCAGGGGTCCTGCATCCCTCCCAATCAGCTCTGACTCAGAGTTGACGATCCTAAAGTGGGGGTGTAAGGGGCTTAGCCCCTTGCGTGGGGGGTGTTGCGGGGCGAAGCCCCCCCAAAGAAAACACAGACAGCCAGTGGGAACTGGCATCCGACTGCAGAATGTGGTCGACCTGCCAGTTTTGCTGATGGGGTGTTCAATAAATATTTTGTCGAGAACCTGTCGTGGATCCCGGTGGAGCTGGGGAGATGAATCCCCTCACGCTGTGCTTCTGCCACTTCTGGTGATGGTCGTTGAGGTTCCAGAAACAACTGTGGCCTCCCTGACTCACTGTTCAGCAGTTCAGGGGCAGAGGAGCAACTGCCCTGTGCAGCACTTGGCTGCTCCTCTAATAGACGCAGGAAGTGCTGAAACTGAGATTGTGCTCCCCAGCCCCTTTGGCAGTTTGGTGGAGGTCCAGGGGAGTGAGGAGGACAGAGCAATTCACCAGCCATGAAGATTGGGAGTAGGAGGCACCGATGAAATGATAAAGTGCTCCTTGGCCCTTTGGCAGTTCAGGAGCGGGCCAAGTGAGCAAAGCCACACAGTGCTGGCATGCAGGAGCATTGGGAGACAGCTGCAGGAGGCAGCAGGTAAGCTCCTGACTTGGGGGGGTTACAACTGTATATCAAATATAAGTAAACCAGAAAGGGGAGAAGGTAACCTGCACTAGTTTCCTTCTGACTTGCATTGGGAAGTAGCTTTTGTTTTCATAAAAGAACCCTAATCTCATGCTTAGTTTTTTACAGAGATCCTGATTGTGTATATTGAAGGATATGCACTTATCGAGCCATAGATTAAGGTATTTTAGTTTGTCCACCACTTCAAGTGAGTCTCCCATAAGTGTTGTTATAATGGAGTCGGGGGAGTGGAGGGTACCGTATTTAAGAACATCAGTTTTACTTTACACAGTTAGCTACCCCTGGCACCCCTAAATGTGGGTACAGACCTCAGAAACATTTAGATAATTGGTACCACCCCTAGCTTTGGGAATGTATACCAGGCCCATTACTCTAGAGATCAAGGAGTGGGGATATACAAACGCAATATGACCTGTTAGGTATCTACAATAACCAGGTCCTGAGGAAAGAACATTTTGCTAGGGCTACGCTAGACCTATACTTCTGGAGGGGTACCCAGTAACTCTACAGAGGAAGCAATAATGTAACTGTCCAAACCAAAGTTGGGGTTCTAGAGTGTGACTTTATTCCAAAAGATGTTTTCTAAAGAAAGGGTAGCTCCCCAAGGTATTCACATTGTGGCACTAGGAACTTGCAGAACAACAAATTGACTGTATCGGAAAGAAAACTCTTTATATTCCCACACTGTAGGACATAGAACATCTTGCACTTGTATTTCCATATAGCATAGAATAAAGGACATTTCTTCCAGTGGCACTGGCCACAACTTAAAACACATTTACTGACAGGACACTTGCACTTTGTTTCCCACATGTCATAGGACTTTAAACATTTCTTCTAGTGGCACTGGCCACAAGTGAACATGCATTTTGCTAATAACTAGTGCAACCCACTTCAGGGGGTAAAATCCTCTTCAGACATTGGTCCTATCTTTCAAGTAACCATGCTCCCTGATTGAACCTGTAGTCCTGAACTGGTTACTCCAGATGGGGGTCTGCAAACCATTTGCTCCCAAATCCATACTCAGCCATTCTTTCAGAGTTACACCTTAAACATTTCAAAACATACTTCGGAAAATGCTTATTGAATGAAACTTTAGCATCCAGCATTTAAATCACTACACAGGTAGTGGAGGAACTAAAGTCCCAAACAATGTGATAGAGTCATATCTTTGGACATCACACACTTCAGCCAACTTTAGCTGAGAACAGTCTCACACTTCTGAACAGAAAAGTTGTGCATTTCCCTTTTAGCCAGAGAACACAACAGCACAAGTACTTGTTTTCTTTAGCAAAAGTCAGATACTACTCACTGTTAGACATCTCAGGCAGCTTCAAAACATCCTGGATCAAAAAATGACTGCCCCTTGGATCCATCCACTAGCAGTCCTTTTCACCCCTTCAGGGATGAAAATCAGGAAATCCTGCTGTAGACAATGGTTTCCACCACTTCACTTGGCAAACTGGAGAATACCAGGACTAGGGTGAGAATGCAGGGCCCTCACTCAAAGCCCTCAACTGAGCAGTTCTCACTCCTCTTTCTTCCAACTACAGACTCACACTGACTCTCATCTCAAGATTCTAAAATTCCCTTCTCACAGCTAGCAAAAGCATATACTGCTGTGAGAATTCCAAATTAGCTCATCCCTTCCATCTCAGTTGAAACCAAGTAAACAAAAGAGTGAGCAGGTGAAAAATCCATTTAACTAGTTAATCACCAGCTGCCTGTTTCTGCCTAGCACTGATACTGAGAGGATTCTAGTAACCCCAGGCAACTGGGTAGTTACATTCACTGCAACCAGACAAATGACTGTCTGCAGTCATATCTCCATCCGGCAATAAGCCATCTTACCCTTCATGTTACTTATGGGGAGGTAGTGCTAATTCTTCTCTAGCATGTGCGAGGCACAGGCAGGTAACACTAAAGGAACAGAAGCCGGCTGATAAAACTTCAGCCCCTATCCTACAGTCTAGCTATGGATTCTCAGTGGCTGTAAGAAAAGTGCCTGAAGCATGCCCTAATAGACAAAATTTGGTGACCCCTATCGCGAATAAGGACCACCACCCTGCCTTCCTCCCTAGCACTCTAGAGAAAACTATCTGACCTATGCTGCCTACTGGTGAAAACCTATCCCCCAAACTTCCCAGGGTACCTGTGAATAACAAAAGGAAAACATACAGTGGCGTCCCCCAGGATGAAACACACTTTTAACACACTCTGCAGTATGCTGCAGCAGACCTACTGAAGCAAAGCAATATAATTTCAATTGCAATTAGTCCCCTTTGTCATGCAGGAAACTGTGGCATTCACTTCATCCTTGCAGTGTCACATTTTTTTTCTGAATGACAAAGGGAACTAATTACCATTGAAATTACACTGCTTTATTCAGTAGGTCTTCTGTAGTATTCTGCAGAGTGCTGCAAAATGCTGCAGAATTGTGTTTCATCCTGGGGGACACCACTGTACACTACATTGCATTGCATTTCCCAAAAATCCACACCTGTAAAGAAAACATGTTAACACCTTGCTAAACATAAACAATTATAAAAACAATAAGAAAAAAGGAAATCAGACGAGATCCAACACCCTCTTCTGTTCTTCTTTTCTTCTTCAGGAACACCTGCAAGAGAAGAAAAACACAAAACACATTCTGAATTCCACACAATGCCTCAACCTCCACCTAACATTAAAGAACCCCCCAAATATTTTTCTATAAAAGTACAAAAGTAAAAAAACAAAAAGGTAAGAAGACATTTATACAACACATTTGGGGATGGAAGTCCCTACAGTGTTCCAACTAGTGGCAATATCACTGGTGCCCATAGGCATTGTCCATTAAAGAGTCTCTCCTATGCTGAAGCCTGTTGAAGAACAGTTCTTGGGCAGGACAGGGCCTGTATAGCACTGCAATCCATGGGGAGAGTTTTTGATGAAAATTAAAGTTCCTTGGATAGTCTTCAAATTTCGGATGTGTTGTGCAAAGTCAGTTAATGTAAATAAAAAAGCTTTCTTACCAGCTCCTTGAAGAACAAAAAAATGTGCTCTTACTCTGTGAGCTGAGGACCTTCTCCCTTCAAACCAGATGACATCTTTGGATACTGTTGGAATGATGTCTTCTGGAAAAACAAACGATGAAACAGGAAAACTGCTGGATTGATGTCTTCTGCAAACCAAAGGATGAAACAGGAAACTGCTGGGTTAATGTCCTCTGGAAGGCCAGACGATGGAGCAGGAAAACAGCTGAACTGACGAATCGGGATACACCTGAAAAAATCCTGGAGTACCAGAAGAGCTGCATCTTCTTCCATAGATACTGCTGCTTTGGATGATAGGCACTGGCCTGCTACTGCTAGTTTCCTTTAGGCATCCAGGGCATATTGACAGGGAGAGCACTATTAAGGGTAGTACCACCCAAGATGTGGGCCGAGGACTGTGACCCTGTCTGGTTGTTCAAAACTGATTTTGTGAAATGTCTCTTTCTCAGCCCCATCCACAATTCACACAGTGTCCATAAACAGAGTCCTGCCTAGTCACCAGAATCTAAGACAATCACTGATGATTTTATCCCTTACACATTCTGCCACACCAGGGTGCAAAATCTTACTTGCCTCTTCCATTAGCCAGGATTGCCTGTTCTGTTTGATTTCTTCCCAGACTCACTGAGAAAAGTTTGGAAAGGACTTCCCATATGTGGTGTCAGCCCTCCTATGAATCAGTTTCTCCTCCTTACTACTCTTTACTAGTCTGCCGCTCTTGGCCTGGCTTTGGGGTGGTCAGTCCTGGTCAAGCCAGTGTCTCAAATTCAAAGCACAAAAGAACTTGTCCCCTACTATCTCTGTGGACAAGTTGCTAGAGCCTTCTCCAACTGTCTCTAGCTCCTCTGAGGCAAGAGCTTGAGGCAACTCATAGTAGCCCTCAACATGATGATACCCTTCATCATCATCATCTTCCTCACTTATGATCTGTGCCCAAGAGTGAGCAAATGTCCTCACTCCTGAGACATTACATTCCTCACTGGGCACAGAGGTGGACACCTCCCAATTCAATGTTTCTTGCAATTCATCCTCCTCCACTAGGCTAGGACTCAGACCCTAATTCTATGGGTTCACTGATCCCTCTGTTGCACTCTTCACCTGGGACATGGGTGTGGAAACCTGTCTCTGTTCCTGCCCTTGCAGTGGATCAACATCAATTTTACTCATTCCTTCTGTAACACACTCTGAAGAACTTACACCAACAGGTTCAACCTGGTGCTATGTGCTGCTGCAGGCAGGATTCCCTGCCCAAGTCCACATGGGAGCCAATCAAGTTCTTGTTGCCCTCTCTGGGTGCTGCACCCCTGCTCATTCTAAACTTCATAAGGCAGCCCGAGCAATGAGGTATCAGAAACACATCCATTCCAGCCTTTAGACACACAGTGCATAGTCTCACTGGATAGCTAGGAATTGCTACATCCGGGGGATAACCTGTCACCATAGTAGGCTCGCTCAAACTCTCTTAGGCCCTATCCACACTACACCACTAAAACCCTGTAACAGTTTTAAACAGTTACAGACGGTAAATGTTACAGTGTGTCTACACTGCCAGTGAACCGTCATGATAGTGGTTCAGGACCGTTACAGCCGGTATGCATTGTGGGTGATGAGTGACCATTACCGTCGGCATCCTATCCCACAATGCAGTTCGTGCTGCACCGAGGGCAATGCTGGGGCTACACACTCATGTGTCCACACTACAGCTGGTAACATTACAGAGGCAGAACGGTTTTCATAACTGTTGTTGAAACCGCCTCATAAGTGGTTTCAACAACGGTTACGAGAATGCCTCCTGTAACGTTACAGGTGTAAATGCAAACCTTTGCGGTAATGGTTTGGACCCTCTGTAACGTTACAGAGGGGGAGTTTTCAGTGTAGTGTAGACAGGGCCTTAGTGCTGCCACCTCCTCAGCGATCATAGCTCAGGAATGATCCAGGTAGAGGGAGTTCTCAAAGCCATGTCTGAAAGAAAACACACAAATTTTTTTTAATTTTTTTTTATTTAAGGAATCAGGTACACCTTTGAGCCAGGATCTCTTTTACAAAGGTTCCATGTCAGGTTACTTGAAACATTAGGACAGGCAGTGGTTTTGTGCAAAAGAGAAATAAACATAGCAGCCGGAGGGCTTTGTCAATTACCAAAACATCACAGTTGTGCAAATCACTTCTACAACAATTTAAACAATATAGATTCATATAGGTAGCCATCCTACAGAGGGAGGCAAGGCCAAAGGCTGGTGTAAGAGGGAGAAAGAGAGGGAGTGGGGGGTGAATCAGGGGCAGGGGCAGCGAGGAGGTGTGTAGAGGGGTAGAGGAGGAGGGAAGGAGGAGGAGGGAAGGGTGGGGTATGTATGGGAGTGGGGGGATAAATCATTTAGGTGTAGCAGCCACAGGAGATGAGGTATTGATGCAGGCTGAGCTTAAAGGCACCCAGGGTTACTTTGCTGGTAACTTCTGCTGGCAGGGTGTTGAACCAGGAGGAGGCTCTAAAAGAAGGATCATTGGCCTTGGGTAGTCCTGCAAAGGGGAACAGTGAAGAAGAGGTTGTTTGAATTCCTAGTTTGTCATGGGCCGCTATATGGTCTCAGCAGTGCCTGTGATCCAGGGGGTAGTAGGTTCAATGTTTGCTTTTTTGCTAGGATGCAGGTTTGATATTTAATTCTGCCAGATAGTTGGAGCCAGTTTGCATGTTCGTAGATCTTGCAGGTGTGTGTTAGGCGGTTTGCAGATGTTTGGAGATGACATGCCTTGTTTAGTGCTGTGGCGATGCATCAGAGAGCTGTGTCAGAGGCAGCCCCGTAGATCACCAGCCCATAGTCTATCATAGAGATTACTGAACTGTGAATGGCAGTACTTAGAGCTTCATCAATGAGGCAGTTCTTATGTCTATAAAGCAGGCCTATGTGGGTATTCACAGTTTTTGCTATGTAGTTGATATGTTCAGAGTATCCAAGTGTTAGGTCAAGAATCACCCCGAGATATTTAAATAGATGTACTTGTTCAAGGGTGGCCCCTTTGCTGTTTGAGATAGAGAGGTCTCTGTTTTTTATGTTTGCTATGGGTACCATGGAACAGCATTGATTTGGTTTTGCTGTAGTTAAGAATAAGCTTGTGGGATTTAAACCATGCCTCTATATCAGTGAAGCTTTCTTGTAGTAGCAACTGAAGAAAGGAGGGGTCAGAGTGGGAGGTGAAGATGACAGCATTGTCAGAAGACACCAGGAGAAAGGACTGCTGTGTGACTGAACTTCTCTGCTGGGACTAAAGTAGAAGAACTTTTGTACTTGGACCTTTAATTTAGGGTAAAAAAACTAACATACAAAAAAGAAAGTGTGTGTTTGGGTTAACTGAACTGAATGGGTATCTGAAGAGTTATCTAGGTGTAAATCTCAGGTGACTGAAAGGACTTAACTGCTGTGAGGTTTAAATTACTTGTAGAAAGATCTGGTAAGTAGGGGGAGTGGCTTAGGTAGAAGGAAGCTACATTTAAAGACTGCCTTAGAAAGATTCTGCTAATAACTTGGCAGAAGACACCAGGAGAAGGACTGCTGTGTGACTGAACTTCTCTGCTGGGACTATACTGCCCTCCTTCCCTCCCCTCCACCCCCCCACCCAAAGCTAGTTCTATTTTTATAGGCACAGGATTTGACTGACAACAGAAACTTCCTGTTTAGGGGTAGGAATTGAGTGATTACAGAACCACCAAGGACCCACTATCCTAGAAGGGCAAGAGTAGCTCTCCGGCCCCCTCTAGCTGCTGGAGGTCTGCCTCTGAGCAAGTAAGTGGTCTACTGAGAAATATAGGATATTCTTGTCTCAGAACAGGACAATCAGGAGCTTAAAGGGCACACAGGCAGAAAGTAAGGAGAGAGAAAAAAACAGAGGAAAGAGTAAGGATTGCAAACAGTTAAGGGGCCAGAAATAAGACATGATTGGAGTGGTGCAGTGCAGTGGCTGTGGAGCAGCAGTCTTCCAGGAGATGTTCTGGAGGATGTGGTGTTGTCCCATCTGCAGGCACCTCTCTGGGCTGAGGGAGGAGGTTGCTCCTCTCCAGGCTGAGTTGGCCAGGATTTGTGGGACCTCCTCTTCCATCCAGAGACCACCAGTGCCACTGCCATTGCCTCAGAGGTTGCCAAGAAAGAGGCGGTTGGACCACAGGGCTCCAGGGAGGGTGAGGTGGTGGAACAGAGCGCATCCTCCAGTTGTACCTCCACAATTCCTATGCCATTCTGGCAAAGTGTGGTTCCCTATGGAGGCACCCACAGTGGAGACCAAGGAGGATGCTGGGAACCTCCACAAAGGAGACCCACAGGAGGGTGGCAGGGGACCCTGCAGGGAAGGAAACAACTCCTGGTGGGGACTCCATTGTTAGGAAGGTGAAACTGGGAAGAAGGGGAGAGGGAGGTAAGGTGCCTGCCTGGGCGCCACGGCTTGAGGGACAGGAGCGAATCCTCAGGATTGCCAGAGCAGCTCACAGGGAGGAGCTGGATGTCATTGTCCACCTAGGGACAAATGACCTGGCTAAGAAAGGATTAGAGAAGTGCAGGAAGAGTTTGTGGAATTGGGGAGGGGCCTTAGTCAAGTAGCACGCACGGTAACCTTCTTGGAGGTGCTACCCATCTATGGCATAGGAGAGGCTAGGGTGTTCCACACCATGGGATTCAATCAGTGGTTGAAAAACTGGTGTGGAGCTCAGGGATTTGGCTTCATTGGGGACTGGGGGTCCACCTGGAGTGATGCAAGCCTATACTGGCATGATGGGCTGCATCTGTCCGGGAGGGGAACCAGGATCCTAAGTGATAGGTTTAAATGCTTCATTGGCAAGCTTTTAAACTAGCCAAGGGGGGAGGCACTGGAAAGGAGCAGGAAAATCCAAGCCCCCAAATAATCACAGTAGTAGTGGGCAAACACCTCAAATACAGAGGTGTCAATAGGGAGAAGGGCAGGGTAAATGGAGAAGTGACAAAGGCAAGAAGGACAGGGATGGAGAAAAAGGAGTAAGGCCATCAGGAAATGGAGGGTAATGAGTACCAATGCCTGTAGTCTGGGCAACAAGCTCCCTGAGCTGATGGCCTTAATCGAAGAGGGATACCTGGATATCGTAGCAGTCACAGAAACATGGTACACAGAGAACCATGACTGGGATGTTAACATACCAGGGTACATAACCTACAGGAGAGACAGGCAGGAGAGAAGAGGGGGAGGAGTAGCTCTCTATGTAAAGGAAGGGATAAAAGCAACTGAACAAAAGAGTAAACAGGGAGGAGAGGAGGCACTGTGGGTCACCTTGGAGACTGGAAAGGGCACCACAATCCACACACGGGTTGTGTACAGACCCCCATGTCAGGGGGAAGGAATGGACAAGGATATGATAGAAGGCATTCTTAGAATGGCAGAGAAAGGGGAGATACTGTTGATGGGAGACCTGAATATGCCAGATGTTAACTGGAGCACATTTGCTGCAGCCACATCCAAGAGCAAGGCCATTCTTGATGCCCTACAGGTGGCAGGCATTAGACAGCTAGTATCAGAACCCAGTCGTGAGGGAGCAATCTTAGACCTCGTACTCTCAAACGGGGGCAGTGAGAGGATCTCAGATCTAGAAGTGGGTTGCCATCTGGGGACAAGTGACCATCAAACAGTGTGGTTCACGTTAAACTCAGCTATAGAGTCAAGCCATACAAAAGTGAGGGTACTGGACTTTAGGAGGGCTGACTTTGGCAAGATGGGAGAGTGCCTCAGAAAAGCACTAGCAAACAGGCTAGAAGGAGGTGTGGAGCAACAATGGAGAATTATCAGAACTGCCATCACAAAGGCAACAAGCCTTTGTGTGAAGCAAATAAACAAATCAAAGTAAAAGAAAAAGCCACTATGGTTCTCAAAAGAGGTGGCTGTGAAAGTCAAGAAGAAAAAGATAGCATTCCGGAAGTATAAGGAAACACAGAAGGAGCAGGACAGAGAGCTGTACCAGTTAAGGCAGAAGGAAGCAGGGAGGGAAGTCAGAATAGCAAAGGCCCAAACTGAGGAAAAGATAGCCAACTCAGTTAAGAAGGGGGATAAAACCTTTTATAGGTACATCAGCGAGCGTAGAAAGAAAAAGGGAGGGATAGTGAGGCTGAATAGAATGAACAGTGGGTGGGCAGAGGGGGACAGTGAAAAAGCAGGAATACTGAATGAATATTTCTGCTCAATATTCACAAAAGAGGAGGGGGAAGTGCCTAATCCAATTAACAGAAGCACTCTTGATAGGGGGGTCGATCCCAGTCCTTTCACAGAAGAAAGGGTTCTGCAAGAACTCCTAAAACTGAAGGTGGACAAAGCAATGGGTCCTGATGGAATTCACCCCAGAATTCTAAAAGAATTAAGGAGGAACTAGTGAAATCACTGGCTACTCTTTTTAATAAATCATGGGAGGATGGCGTGGTACCCGAGGACTGGAGGAAGGCGGATGTGATTCCCCTTCACAAAAGTGGGACCAAGACAGAGGCAGGAAACTACAGACCTGTCAGTCTGACCTCTGTGGTAGGGCAAGTGATGGAGTCACTTCTGAAGGAAAGAATAGTTGAGTACCTAGAGGTCAGTGGAGCACAGGACCCAAGGCAGCATGGGTTCACAGCGGGAAGGTCATGTCAGACGAATCTAATAGATTTCTTTGACTGGGTGACCAAAGTAGTAGACCAGGGAGGGGCTGTGGACATGGCCTACCTAGACTTTAGCAAGGCATTTTACACAGTCCCACACAAAAGATTAATAGTCAAAATAACCAGCCTGGGAGTAGGACCCAGGGTGGTAGCCTGGGTAAAACATTGGCTGGACAACAGGACACAGAAGGTAATTGTAAATGGAGTCCACTCTGAAGAAAGGGGGGTTACTAGTGCGGTACGACAGGGAGTTCAGTATTGGGTCCAGTCCTTTTTAATCTCTTCATCAGTGACATTGCAGAGGGACTGGAAGGAAAAGTATGCCTTTTTGCAGATGACACAAAGATCTGCAACAGGGTTGATACACAAGGAGGCGTGGAAAGGATGAAAAGGGACTTGGCAAGGTTGGAGGAATGGTCATAAGTATGGCAGCTAGGATTCAATGCAAAGAAGTGCAGAATAATGCACCTGGGAAACAAGAACCCAGGGGAAGAATACACAATGGGTGGGGAGGTAGTAACAACAACAAAAAAGGAAAGGGACCTGGGGGTAATCATATCAGATGACCTTAAGGTTAGCAAGCAATGTGAGAAGGCAGTAGGGAGGGCTGGGGGTATACTGGGATGTATAGGGAGAGGCATCATTAGCAGAAAACAGGAAGTTGTTATCCCTCTGTACAGACAGTTGGTGAGACCCCATCTGGAGTACTGTGTCCAGTTCTGGAGACCCCATCTCCGCAAGGACATAGACAGGATAGAGGCAGTACAGAGGAGGGCAACTAAAATGGTGCAGGGTCTGCAAGAGAAGCCGTATGAGGAGAGACTAAAGGAGCTTAATATGTATACCCTTGAGGAAAGAAGGGAGAGGGGGGACATGATAGAAACTTTTAAGTACCTCTGGAATCAACAACGTCCAAGAGGGTAGCATCTTTCAGAAAAAGAGACTTGCAAGAACAAGGGGACACAATTTAAAGATAGAAGGAGGGCAGTTCAGGGCAATGTGAGGAAGTATTATTTTCAGAGAGGGTAGTGGATGCATGGAACAGCCTTCCTGAGGAGGTTGTGGGGTCTAAAACTGTGGAGAATTCAAGAATGCATGGGACAGACATAAGGCAATTCTTGTGGCGGGTAGGAAGAAATAGGCTGTTGGTTAACTAGGATCTGCGGCCTATCCTGTAGGTAGGGAATTGGGCAGACTAGATGGACCTAGCGGTCCTTATCTGCCATCAAAGTCTATGTTTCTATAGAGTAGGATTTTTTCTGAGCAAGATGAATGGAGGCTGTTTAGGAAAATGCTGAAAAGCATAGGACCCAGGATGGATCCTTGTGGGACTCTTGATCTGACCAAGAGGGTTGTTGAGAGGGATTCACCAATTTTTACCTGCTGTGTTCGGTCACTGAGGTAGCTTTGAAACCAAAGAGTTGTGTCCAGAGATAGACCTATTAGAGATGGTTGTTGAAGCAGTAGTGAATGGTTGACAGTGTCAAACGCCTTAGTTAGGTCGATGAAGGTGGCGCCAATGAGATCACCTTGGTCCAGGGCATTGTGGATGTAGGAGGTAAGCTCTAGGAGTGCTGTGGTCATGCTGTGGCCCTTGCAAAATTTGTGTTGTTCTTGACATAACAGGTTTTACTTGGTAAGGTATTCTATCAGTTGGTCGGCAGCTATTCTCTCCAGCGCTTTTGAGAGAGGGGAGAGAATGGATATTGGTCTATAGTTGCTTGTAACAGATTTATCGCCACTTTTGTGGATAGGTGTCACCATTGCTGATTTCCATTTTTTGGGGAACTGTGAGAGCATGAGAGATTTGTTAAGGATTTTGGTGAGGGGGGTCAGGAATTCATCAATGGTAAGAGCAAGGAGTTTCAGGTCGAGTGAGTCACTGCTTGATCTAGACTTTCCAAATACTTGAAGGAGGTACTTTTTTGTGATATCCTTGGAGACGGCATTGAAGTAGAACAGCGAATTTCCCTCCAAATTTCTGACTTTGACTGAGTTAATGGTATCTTGAGGAGGATCAAAGAAAGTTGGAGCTAAAACATGGCTAAGGTTGGTAAATGCTGCATTAAAGGCATTTGCCACGGTGACTTGATCTGTGATGATGTGGCCATTTAGGTGGACCATAGCAGTTGTGACTTTGGTTTTTTTTTCCAGTTAGTTCCATTAGGTTGGCCCAAAACTTATTTCCATCTTTCCAAGAGTTTGTTAGCACTTTTTGTAGTAGTTGGCCTTTTCATTTTGAATCGAGCGAGTGCAGGCATTTCTTGCAGCTTTGAAGCTCATACATGTGAGCTCTACACTGAAACAGGATGGTTGCAACTCTCAGATCGCATAAGGTACCTCACATGCTTGATGGCAAAAAAATCCATCTTGGGCCGCACTCCGCCGTGTATCCAAGACCTACTTTTCCCGAATACCAGCATCCGTCCCACCAGAAGATCGGAACACCAGCCTCTCCAGGTCCCCAGATGCCGGACCACACAGGGCCAAAGATCTTTTGCCTATCGTGCCCCCAGCTGGTACAATGCCCTGAGCTCATTCATTACATCCTCCACATCACTAGGAGCTTTCAAATCTATGCTTTACTCTCACCTCTCAGCCTCTAGCTCCTGTGACTGCCTTGACTAATGATTCTTCCCTCATGGCTGTTTTTACTGTTTTTCATCCTTCTCCTCCTCTGCGCCTTTCTTGACAAAGGCATCCGAGTACCTCTAACTACCCTAAGTCTGCTCCCTTCCCCATATCTCCTCCTACCTTTCCCACCTTGACCATTCCTCCAATGTTTTTTTTTTTTCCTGTGATGTACCGTATTATACTGGCTTATTGAAACCTTTATAATTTGCTGACCATTCTATGTAACATGTCTTGTTTGTTTGTACATTGAGGACGTGGTACCTTTGTAAAAGAGCCATTGGCTTAAAGGTAATAATTCCTAGAACAATAAACTAAACTAAGACTTGAGCGTCTGCCCTGTTTCTGGTCAGCTTAGCACATTGCCAGAGGTGATCCCGGGCCTTCATTTGCTCAGAGAGACCAAGGTTGATCCAAGGGTTGTGAACACCTTTAATCTTGTATTTCATGAAGGGTGCATGTGCATCACTTGCTATGTTGAAGCTTTGGATAAAGTAGTCAAGTGCAGTGTCCACATCTGGGGCTGCATCTATAGATGACCAGTCGTGATCTCCTAAGGCATGTTTTTAGCAGCCACAGGTGGCTGGGTAGTAGTTTTCTACTGTTGATGATTTGGGGGGGCGGGGGTCTTAATGAATTTGTCGGACCATGAGAGTAGGACTGGTGAATTGTCGCTTATACAGTCGGGGACAACTACTGTATTAGTAATGTGTTCAGGGTGGTTTGTAAGAACCCAGTCCAGAAGAGTTGAGGTACCTGTTTTGTAGTTTATTCGGGTGGGTATTTTAACCATTTGGGAGAAACTGGCAGTTGTCAAGGCATCTTTATACTTATATGCACTGGGGGAAGACCAATTGACATTAAAGTCCCAGAGAAGGATAGTTTCATATTTCTGATCTAGGGAGTGAATGACGTCCAGTACGGAGTTCAATCCTTGGTTGGTGAGTTTGGGAGGGTATGTAGAATGATGCCACCATCAGTGTTTTATGGTGGGTCCCCAGACATATTTTTGTGGCAAGAACCTGCATGTCGCTCGCAGGGTGAGGTATAGGTAGGGTGTGCCTGATTAGAGAGTCCATTAGGTACAGGGCACAGCCTCCCCCTCTTCTTGGAGCATCTGTCTTGCCTGAAAATGGCATAACCCAGAATTGTTATTGCAGTGTCGGGGGTCTTAGGTGATAGCCATGTCTAGATTACTGATATTATATCTGGGTTGTGGAGTGTGACCCAGGCAGTGAGAAGATCCAGCTTTTTTAAGGAGGCTGCAGATATTGATGGTAGCCAGGCAAAGCCCCCCAGACCTGTCAGCACCACAGAGGCTAGACTGTTGGGGGCCAGGGTTTGGGTGGACATTACCTGAGATGAGGATCAGCATCAGAATTTGGGACTTTAAGAGAGTTTTGATATATTTATTTTGTTACTGAATTGCTCACTAGTCACATATTGTCTCACAAACTGGTTCCCTGCTGCTGTGTTTATACTGTTGACCCCACCCTGTCATGGTGTCTGCAACTTTTCTTGTGCATCAAAGTTTGTTCACTTGCTCAAAACTGTGTTTCTGACCTTTCTGGCTACTGAATTTACTTTAAACTGCAATTGAGTGCTCTGCTGGTACGTTTCAGCACATTCATATGAATGTTTACAATAGTAACTTGACTTTGCGATTAGCATTATTTCAGGAAAACTATGTTTACACATACTCAAAGTCACTTGTAAGCCACACAGTCTTTCTTTGCACAGGATTGCCTGTTTGCTGCATCCACAATATACAACTCACAGTCCTGCTGCTTAGAAAAATTTACTGTTGCTAAAACCATTTAACATTCCTCACAGTCTATGCTAGAATTTCTGTTTGTTGCACCTGCCTTTACAACTTGCAATCTTTCTTTGCACATAAATTACATTGCTTGCACACAGGTTTAGCTGGCTTGATGTTCACACACAGTTTTTTTGCACAGTTTACTTGTTTACTCACTGAATTCAGTAGCTGGTTCCCTCCGATGGAAAATTTCAGCCTGCTGCTGATTCTAGGAAGGCCTCTGGGGTGAAACGGGCTGGCGGTCCCAATGATCATCGCCATGAATGCCTCGGTCACTCTCCAGTTGGTCAGACAATGGGTTGAGCCTGAAATGACACTGTACTAGTCTGTTTACTGAAGTTTAGAATGCCCACACGCCCCTCAATGGTTGATCCTAGTCTAACCAGCTCGCATGTCACTCTGTCTTTCTCTCCTCCTCGAACACTCTGCATACACAGACGCTGGCAAGGGAGCAGGACTGGATGCAGCCTCACCAATCACTGGACACCATGCAAAAGAGCCTCTCTGTCTCCTCACTTGCTCTTCCTTCACAGCGCTCGTTGAGCAGGAGTAAATTTAAACTGCAAACTGTAACTTATTTTTCTTGCCTGCAATTTCAGCATCAGGAGTGCCGTTTTGACCATTTTTACCACAGTTTCTGGACATTTTCTCTAGTGACTCCCCCAGTTTGCACATTAAGCACATGAAGCTTTCATAGCACATATCTGAGTCTGTTACTCAAAGTCCACAATACTTTTGGCATTTGAAAATCACATTTTAAAAGTTCTTTAAGCACTTTTGATGCAAAGACCAGGACACGCATTTCAATGTTTTACTGTCCATTACAAGCTGACAACACTCAAGCAGTACTCTGTTCCTTTTCTGTACTGGAAAGCACAAAGCTGCACATTTGTGTGGCATTTTGCTGGGCAAAAATCCTTTTATCCAAAGCTTCTTATCTGTTTGGGCTACACCGCTACCAGACAGAAAGATGCTAGACATACCCGCAGCAAAAATCTTGGATTCTCGCTCCAAATTAAACAATCCCAGATGAGCCCCAATTTTTCTTACCACCCCCCACTACTTTACACCATTAGCTACCACAGGCACCCATAAACATGGGCACAGACTTCAGAAACATTTAGACAATTGGTACCACCCCTAGTTTTGGGAATGTATACGAGGCTCGGTACTTTAGAGATCAAGGGGTGGGGGTGTACAAAATCAATTTGACCTATTAGGTGTCTACAATAACCAGGTTCTTGGGACAGAACTTTTTCCTAGGGCTATACTAGATCTATACTTCTGGAAGGGTTCCCAGTGACTCCACAGAGGAAGCAATAATGTAACTGTCCAAACCAAAATTGAGGTTCTAGAGTGTGATTTTGTTCCAAAAGATGTTCTCTAAAGAAAGGGTGGACCCCAAGGTTTTCACATTGTGGCACTAAGAACTTGTAGAACAACAAAAAGACTGTATCTGTCAGAAAACTTTTTATATTCCCACACTATAGTAACTAGAACATCTTGCACTTGTATTCCCATATAGCACGGGACATAGAACATTTTTTTAGTGGCACTGGCCACAACTGAAAACACGTTTACTGATAGGACACTTGTACTTTGTTTCCTACATGTTGTAGGACATTGGACATTTCTTCTAATGGCACTGGCTACAACTGAACATACATTTTGTTAATAACTAGCACAACCCACTTCAGAGGGTAAAATCCTCTTCAGACATTGCCCTATGTCTAAAGTAACCAGGAACCCTTACTGAACCTGTAGTCCTGATCTGGTTATTCCATATAGGGGGTCTGTCCACCCTTTGCTTCTAAATCCATACTCAGCCATTCTTTCAGAGTTACACTTTAATCATTTGAAAATACACTTTGGAAAATGTTTATTGAAGAAACTTTGGCATCCAGCATTTAAGTCACTACAATGGCAATGGAAGAACTAAAGTCCCAAACAATGTGATATAGTCATACTTCTGGACATCACACGATTTAGCCAACTTTAACTGAGAACAGTTTCACACTTCTGAACAGAAAATATGTGCATTTTCCTTTTAGCCAGAGAGCACAACAGCACAGATACTTGCTTTCTTTAGCAAAAGTTAGATCCTACTCACTGTTAAACATTTCAGGCAGCTTCAAAACATCCTGGATCAAAAAAGGTGATTGCCCATTGGATCCATCCACTAGCAGTCCTTTTCACCTCTTCAGGGATGAACATCCTGAGATCCAGCTGTAGACAATGGTTTTCACCACTTCACTTGGCAAACTGGAGAACACCAGGACTAGGGTGAGAATGTAGGGCCCTCACTCAGAGCCCTCAACTGAGCAGTTCTCACTCCTCTTTCTTCCAACTACATACTTGCACTGACTCTCATCTCAACATTCTAAAACTCCTTTCTCACAGCTGGCAAAGGCGTATGCTGCTGCAAGAGTTCCAGATGAGCTCATCCCTTCCATCCCAGCTGAAACCAAGTAAACAAAAAAGTGAGCAGGTGAAGAACCCATTTAACTAGATAATCACCAGCTGTCTGTCCCTGCCTAGCACTGATACTCAGGGGATTCTAGTAACCCTAGGAGATTGGGTGGTTACATTTGCATTAAGAGTAACTTTGATTGGAATAAATTTAGCTGTAGCTGGATAAACTTACATTGTAGTTCAGTATGTATGCTGGATAATTAGGGCCCGGAGATATTAAGAACCATGTCATCTGTGTAGAAATGCAGATTAGCTAAATTGATATTTCTATCTAGATCATTAATGTACAGCATAAACAGTAGGGGCCCTAGAACTGAGCCTTGTGGAACTCCTTTATGTAGTAATGTGTGAGATGAAGTTACACCGTACACTTTAATGTGCTGTTGTCTGCCAATTAGGTAATTTGAGAACCATTCCCTTGCAGGTGTGTCTGCTCCTATATTTTGTAGATTATGTAGCATTATGTTATGGTCCACTGTGCCAAAAGACTTACGCAGATCAAGGAATATGGCTCCTGTGATTTGCCTTTGATCTAGGGCTGCTAACCAATCTTTGATGACTTTAATGAAGACCATTGCAGTGCTGTATTTTGGTCTGAAACCTGATTTCATGGGATTTAAATGGTTTGTGAGCTCTAAATATTCTCTTAATTGTGTATTAATTAACTTTTCAAGAATCTTGGCAGGATTAGGTAGTATGGATATTGGTCTATAGTTACTTAGGTTGCACAAATCACTTGATTTGAATAGAGGTATGATGTGTGCCATCTTCCATATTTAAGGCAGTTCTGCGCTAGCTAATGAGAAGTTAAAAAGATGAGTTATTGGTGCAGGAAGGGTATGGTATCCAATTTTAAGTAATAATCGATCTAAACTGTCACTTCCAGCACTTTATTAGTATCAAGGCTAATTACTGCATCTACCACTTGTTTAAATGAGATAGGCTGGAATGTGAAAAGCTGTGTTGGGATATTGTAAGTAGCCCAGTGTTCCATATGGGTGGGGGGGGGTATTGTGCTCCAGGAAAGTTTTTGAAGGCAAGCCCGGGTGTGGCAAAGTGGGAGTTTAACTCCTCGTGGATTAACTTATCTGTTGGTCTGTTATTGTTTTGCCTCATATCTCAATTTTGTTGGGAAGGAAGGGGGTAGATTTCTGGCCTTTGGTGTTCTTTACAACTTTCTAGAATTTAGCTGCGTTGTTTTTTGAGTTATCCAGTGTATTTAGGCAGTAGTTAGCTTTTGATACATGCATTTCTTTTTTGCTTAAAGGCGATCCATGCAGCTTCAGTTTTTGTGCACCTAGTAATAGTTCATAGTTTCTCCCTGACTCTGAAATCTTTTTTAAGTTCAGCATTGAGCCAAAGGCATGAATTATTTTGTACTCTCTCTTTTATCAACAGAGGGTGTTTTTTTATGACCCTCAGTAAAGATCGATTGAAGTGCCCAATTGCTTCATTGATGTTGGTGGCACAGTATAACTGCTGCCAACTAACTGTATTTATAAAATAGGCCTCAAATTTTCTGTGTCCTGATTGGCCGAGAGGTACCTCTGGCTGTGTCCTTATCAGGACATAATGTGCCAAGTGGTATCTTTTCAGCCAGTCAGGATGGAGAACAACTGATATCATTGTGCCAACCTCTCATTTTTTCAAAATTGGAGCTCACTTGCTGTCCCCAACCTGCTGACTGGTGCTCGCCTCCTGCCATCCCCAAACCTGCAGACAACCGCCCCCCCTTACCAAAGTACACAGCTGCATTTTAGGATTGTAGAAAAAAAGACCTTTTAAAAATAATCAAACTAACCTCTGAGTACTCTGGCTGACAACATTTTTGGGTGGTCCGGTGAGCCACTGTTTTCCCACAGACTGCAGCTGATTCAGCTCTGTTCTCCTCTGAACTCCTTCACTCCTCCTCCACATCTCTTATCAGTCCCTCGGTCCTCCACCCCGATGAAAAACACTGATATTCTGCAATGGCAGCACAGAGCAAAAGTAACAGCCAAAACAGCAAAACAAGAAACTGGTCTGTATGGCAGCCGGTACAGGACACACTCGTTCAGAGTCAGTCAGGCCACTGGCAATTCACTTCTCCACCTCTCCACACACAAACTGTCTTAGGATGGCATAAAATGTTACACATGAAAATCAGACCTGTACTGTGCATACCAGAAAGAAAACTCCAATGAACGGAATTAATAGCTGGTGCCGCCACAAAAGGTGCAGAATCACACTGGAGACCCACTCGTCCATTATATATTTTGAACATACTATGAATTAAAAAAGATCTGCACATCCTTTTCCCTATAAAATATGCACTCAGTTAGCCAGACGTACTGAAAGGGAAAATAACTTTGAAAGACGCTGTACTGCATAGTGGCTCCATTGTTCCACTCCCCTACTAGACATCTGTCTTACATGCTGCGCCTGCAGTCACCAGTCTGTCCAATGTTGTAGCCTGGCCCTAGGGCACTTTTCTTTAATCACTCCAACACTGCAAGTCATGTTTTCTAACAGTGGAATATTTTTCTCTAATTTGATTCATAAGTAACCTGTGTAAATAGACTGCACATAATCTATGTAACACTGTCTGTCTGTATCTGGAACTTTGTATCACTGTTTTATACTCTCTGTGATGAGGTGCCTTTGTAAATGAGTCTCTGAGTCAAAGGTTATAAATCTGATTTGAAGAAAGAAAGAAAGGAAGGAAGGAAGGAAGGAAGAAAGAAAGAAAGAAAGAAAGAAAGAAAGAAAGAAAGAAAGAAAGAAATACACGTTCAGTTAAAGAAAAACAGAGTTTCAAGGTGTACGGCAAGAAAACTCAGTCTGTGTGTGACTGACTGACTGCAGGGACCTAATCTGAGCAGGATGTGGAGGTGAGGGGGGGCAGTGGGGAGTAATGGCAATCAAGCTAAACACAGTCTAGTACACAGGACACTACTTAGAGGGACTATTTTTACCATTGCAACTAAATATAACACTTTTGTAAAACTATTTTATTCCTAACTGTTTCTAGTTAGACAGTTTTTTGCTACTTGGGGGCCCACTTTATAAGTGCAATAACACATTCTAAGGTGTGGGTTATCTCCTGATAAGAGCATTCTTAGGTGCATAAGGCACTCGACGCAAGTGCGTCATGCCTTATATACACCTGGACGTGCTCTTATCAGGAGATAACTCACACCTCGTTGTGTGTTATTGCTTGCTTAAATCAGCTAGATATGGGTTTGTATTGAATTTTGTGAATCTCCTTTTAGATATGAATTTTGCATGAGGTTCATGTTTAATTGGGCCTCTGACACAGGTTACACAATTGTGATCACTGGGGTCAATAAGGAATACAGCTATGTGTGTAAACTTATGGGGCCTATTAGTCAATATAAGTTCTAGTGTGGAAGCATTGGTAGGATTTTTGATACTTGGTGTTATGGGTTCTGAAATTAATTTTGATAGTCCATAATCATCACAAAGATTTTTTAGATTGTTTGATATAGGTGAATTCCAGTCTCGATTTAAGTCTCCCAATATTATATGTTCATTAGGATGAGTAGTTAGAATGCTGTGAATAAGAATTATCACTTCACAGCCACCCTTAGGTGGTCTGTAGCGGTCTATGACATTAATAGATTCAGCAGCAGATAATGAGAGTTTGTCAGGCACTCAAAGTCCTTAGGCATTGAAAGGGAGCTGAATTCAACTGCACTGAATTTGTCATTAATATACATAGTGATACCCCCTCCCCAGTAGGTCGGTCCAGGTGGAAAAGGTTTTATGTGGCAGGTCAATTTCATGGTAGGATACAAACTCATTTAGCCATGTTTCTGTAAGGATGAGAATATGTGGGCTTGTGTGTGTGACGCAGGCTTTAACCCCATCCAGTTTTTTGAGCAGGTTACATGGATTAATTAATATAAATTTCAATCCTTTAAGGGATGACAATTCAGCAGTGGATGCTACTTAGGAGAGTGGTCATGGATTCATTTCTACATTCCCCGAGTGTATCAGCAGTAGTAGCAGTAGTATTAGTATTTTAATCAAGTGGCATTTGATATGACACATGTGTGCTCACTGTTCCAATTTGGCTTTGGCTCCTAAGGCGACACCATAGTGCTAATAGGGGACTAGATGCTACAGTGAAGCCCACTAAGATCAAGTGCAGTGTCAACTTTTCTCTGCATGACAAAAGGGACTAACTCCCATAAAAATTGCATTGTTCTCTGCATTAACTCTACTGCAGAATTCTGGAGAATTGGGCTTGATCCTGGTGAGTTTCACTGTAATTGTATCCTTAATAAGAAGCAGCGTATGCACTATCAAGGGCAGTACAGTAGTCACATAGGTTGAGATTGTTATGGTTTCTATGCACCACTGTGGGGCTGGCCCCATAGGTAGTATCTGTTTATCAATTTGCAGGAAGGTGAGATTATCCCTGTTAATATGTTTAGCTTAGTAACACATTATTAGAAAGACCCCAATAAGCATTTTCCCTGCATTTCAGAATGATTAGAACTTCTTGGAATTTTCACAGATTCAGTATACTTGTGTTTTGTGGAAGCACGGTGTCATGGTGACACCACAATCTTGACACCCTCACAGCGACAGCCGGAATCCCGACTGCCGCAAGAGCAACCCACCACAGCAGCTGACATGCCCCCCACAGAGGTAGCACCAGCTTGGCCACTGTGCACCATGCACCTGGCCCCTGCCCAACCGTGTTGCTCCATGGGAACTGCATGGGTGCCCTGTTTCTGCTGCCCTCAGGTGTCCCCAGTTCTGGCATTGCTACCATGCCATAAGCCTGCTGCTCCTGTGGTGCCTACCGGTGCCCCCGCCCATGACCTGCAGTGTCCCTCCACTGTCCATCAGGTCTGATGTGGTTCGAGAGGAGGTGCTCTGACTGGTCCAGTGCTGTAGTGCCGGTGTCATGAGCTGTCTGTGCCAGTGTGTCCTGTCTGCTGTGCGCCTTGCAGTCTGACGGTGTGTCTGGTGCAGCTGCTGTGTCAGGATCATTGGTGTGGGGTGTGTCGGGTTCGGCTGTGGCAGTATGCGGGTGTCGCTGTGGGGGCTGTTGGCATTAACGCCATCACCATACAGTGGTGCTTCCATGTTTTGTTAGGCACTTTGAGCTTTGACTTTGTAATACTACCATACACTAAGCTGGGCTTTCAGCAGACTTTATTAATTAGGCAATTAGATCTTTAATTTTGTAATACAATTCTGCCCTAAATTGGGATTTGTTGTAGACTTTAGTAAGTAGGCTGTAGTAATTTGTTAGGTACTGAATTCTTCAGTGTGGAATACAGCCAGACACTAGATTATGCTTTTGGCACTCCTTAGAATTTGGTTAGGCAATCTGAGCTTAAATTTTGTGGAACAGTTCTATCCAATTTGTGTTTTCGCAGCTTTAAGTTAGCAGATTTTAGTCATTTGCGAGTCACTTAAATTGTAACTATATGATATAGTCCTGCCCTAGATTATGTTTTCAACCTATTTTAGTGATTTATTAGACACATTAAGCATTAGCTTTGTAATGCAATCCTAATCTATCCCATATCTCCTCTATCCTATAGTTATCCTTTATGGGATATTAAGCACATCCTAAAACTGCACATTTGAATGTGAGAAGCCTTCTTGCTAAAATAGCTGAGCTGGAGGCCTGGATCTCTCTGTACAATCCTGACATACTGGGTATCCCAGTGACCTGGCTAAAAAGCTCCAACCATGACCATAACTGCTCTCTACCCAGTTACACTTTCCTTCACCATGATCTCTCTACCTCACGCCATGGTGGTGGTGTACTTCTGTGCTACCATAACTACTTCACTGCCACACTCCTTGGCCAGTCCTCCAGCGACCTCTCTTCTGAATGACTTGCAGCTGAACTAACAGTTTCCACTAATAAGAAATTGCTTGTTGTGTGATGCTATAACCCACCAGGAGCTGGTGTCCCTGGGTTTGCAGCCCTCCTGAACCTCCTTGCACCTTTTTCACTGCAGGAGACTCCATTCTTGTAGGGGATTTCAACATTGACTGGGACACAAACCCCCCTCCTCTGACTGCAACGCCATCATACAACAACACAATCTCACCCAGCTAATTACCTCCCATTCACACCTCAACAATCAGTCCAACAAACACACTACCATGGACTGGATCCTGACGACTCGAGCAGACAAAGTTTCCCATGCTGGCACACTGTCTGACGCCATTAGTGACCACTCCACCATCTACTGAGCCTAGCATACCAACCCCCACCTCCACCTACCTCCCTAACTTTCTGCAATTTCTCTAATTTTGACCCACTCAGGCTTCAAGATGACCTCAGAGACTTTGACTGGACTTCCCTCAGCTGTGCTACTAATGCTGACCTTGCACTAGACATCTTTGTCTCAACCCTGTTTCACATCCAAGACAAGTATTTCCCGTTCACTTCCCACAGAGTGCGTGGGGATGACATCCACTGGCTTATGTCAGACCTCCTCAAGCTTATGAAGCAGTGTGATGCAAAGTGGGCTGAATATAAAGCTGCCCCATTCCCTTCCCTTTGGAATGGCTACCGTCACTTGCCAGATCTCTGTAAGCGCCCATATGCACTCTAGGAAGCCGGCCTACTTCCAATCACTTCAATACAGTCAACTAGACAACCCTAGGCATTTCTGGTACTCCATTAATGCCTTGCCCCCCCCCACAAAGCAGTCACCTTCCCCCTTAAACACACTACAGAGCTCTCTCACTGACCCTATTGACATTAGGAATGCACTTAATGTACATTTCTCAAACCTTAGCAGCTACCTGGCTAAGTTCCCCCCTCTACCCCCTTGCCCCTCCTCCACCTTCCCATTCTTCTAGCCCCCTTTTTTATTTTAGGACCATTTCTCCCTCTGGGACACTTAAGCTCCTCCTCAGCCTACCATCTTGAGGGAGTGCTGGTAGTGACGATCTATCCCCTGCTTCTTAAGACTAGTGACCCAGGACATTGCCTATCCACTCACCTTCATCTTTAACCTCTCCTTTACTACAGCCTCTGTCCCCCTCTATTGAGAAGCAGACCAAAATTGTCCTCATTCATAAATCAGTTGACCCTAGTCTTATGGACACCTACCATCCCATCTCCATTCTGCCCCATGTTGGTAAGCTCCTAGAGAAGGCAGTAAACTACCAAATTACAGAGTATATCTCCAAATATAATCTCCTTTGCCCTCAGCAACATGATTTCCGGAAGGAGCACAGCACTACCACAGCCCTTGCCCTCTTCACTGACCATGCAATGAGGAATATGGATGATGTGAAGCTAGCAGTGTTTGTAGATCTGTTCAAGGCATTTGACCTTGTAAATCACAACATTCTAATTGCAAAACTCAACGCCCTTGGTTTCTCCCCTGCCTCCACTGCCTGGCTCTGACTCTGGCTCACTAACTACCTCTCTGGTAGAACACAGGTGGTCTGCCTTGGTGGTGCCACCTCCCCCCCTCCTTGCCTGTCTCTCCGGGTGTCCCCCAGAGATCTGTCTTGGCCCCCTCCTCTTTTCCCTCTTCATTAACTCTCTCCCATCAGAGGAACTATCCTGTAAATTGCTGCTCTATGCTGATGACGTAATACTATATCAAAGTGACCCCTCCCCTTCTCACTATCCACCACTCTTACCAATGATTTCTATAAGGCACGTTGTTGGTTCTCCACCAATAAACTGTTGGTCAATGCTGCCAAAACAAAGGCCATGCTTTTCTGTTCCAAACCGAACACATCTGCTCTTGCCCACAATGGCAGGCTGCTCACTGTCAAATCCCCAGATGGATCTCCCCCCTTGACTCTGTCCCCAACATCAAGTATCTAGGGATAATCCTGGACCTGTCTCTAACCTACACTGACCACATTGCCTCACTGATCAGGCATATCAACCAGAATATAGGGCTTTGCTATCGCATGTTCGACCACCTGACGCCGGACACTGACCTTACTATTGCCTGTGGCAACCACCTACCCCTCCTTGACTATGGCTGCCCGCTGTACTCCCTTACCGCACCTCCATTATCAACCTGAACTGTCTGGATGCTACCTACAATTGAAAATGCCACAATGCCCTATGCACCTCTCTTCTCACTCACCACTGCTCTCTTTACCAGTCCCTTAATTGTCTCTCTCCACAAGCACGATGCTCCTATCAGCTGGCCCAGACCATTGTTGATGCCTTGCACAATCCCTCCTACTCTCCATTATCCCTTCTTATCCAACTCAGAGCCTACTGCCACAGTCTACATCAGTCTTTCCACTTTCAACAAAATGCTCTAACATAACTATGAGGATGGGTCCAAAAGCCTTCTCCGCAGCTGGACCCTCACTATGGAACGACCTCCCCATCTCCCTATGTTCCCCTGCCCCCCAAATCTAAATTCCCTATTATGATTGCACTTTCTGTCCCCCATGATCTATGTCTGCCCACAGGCCGCAAGCACGGCTACACCTCCCTTGCTTCCCACCCTTGCCCTTCCCCCCTTCACTGCTCCACTCTCCTCTCCTGCCCTGAATACTATTGTTATTCCTATTGTTGAATGACTGAGCAACCTTACCTCATTTACCTAAATGTTGTATACCTTGGTATACTCAATTGTTGATGTACCTGGCACTGTTTACCTTAAACTTTCTATATTAGCTTGATCTACACTGTTATGTTCCCTGTATGATCCACATTGTTCTCTCACTGTATTTTATGTTGTTTGAGCCAGTTTCTGGCCCAGGCCATGCCTGAAAAAGGTCTTTGGATCAGTGCACCAACCTGGTTACCAAATGAATAATTAAATAATCTAACTGGAGCTCTCAACAGCCATGCTATTTACTTAGATGTTTAGTGCACACAGTTAGCAATTTGCCTTCCCTTGTAATAGGTTTCATTTATACTTTAGTAATTCAGACCCAACATTGTACATCCAGTATACAAATTAGTCTAGCAACGGTCAGATGAATATGTGACTAAAGCTACTCTAATATTATACTGTAAATGCATTAGCTACTCATACACATTTGCATAGTACTGTAACTGTTAAAAAGGTCCAGTTTATTAACGTACAGTACTAATAGAGTTGAATTCAGCTTCTTCTGGTATTTTCTTAGCATAGCTCCTGATTGTTTATTAATTTATTTATTAAAGAATTGGAATTACAAACCTTTGAGCTAAGAGCTCATTTACAGAGGTTCCTTGTCAATCAAAGGAGAGGAACAATTATATGAGTTGGGAATAGCACAAGCAGCTAACAGGCATTGTCATAAACATATTAGTAACACATTAGCAAACTAATACAATACAAGAAATTGAGTATTAAAGACAGAGGAAAATTGCAAAGTACAGTCTTAACACAGAGTGCATAAGCAACAAACTCCAGCAGTATAAATAAGGTGCCAACAGTTCAGTTAGGAACTCACAAATAGCAGCTAAGAAGCCTTGTCATAGGCAAGAGGATGCCAAGGTAGAAACATCTCAGTGAATGTGTAGTGGGCAATAGGTAAGAGAGTGGGGATGCCGATTCAGCAGAGTTTGTATGGATATAGTCTAGAAGGGTACACAGGTAATGCCCTGTGGGTTAGAAAGAGCAGTAGCAGTGTGTAGGTGGGGTGATGGCATTCCGAAGGTCGGATTTGGGGTGACTAATGCTGGTGAGGCTCATAATGGCATGAGGGAGCTTGTTTAGCCAGGTGGGTGTCCTGACTGCAAAGGCACGACTCCCTAGGGCAGTTCTTCTGAATGGCACCACAAGTGCATGTTTTGTAACTCTTCTTGTAACATGTTTCGAAGGGGCAAGGCAGGATAAAGCATGTAAATATGGAGGTGCAAGTCCAAGCAGATCTGTTCATCCCCAGGAGGCAGGAATGGAGTCAGATCCAGTCCTAAGACAAGTCTGTAGGCTTTGTTTAGGGTGTTGTGGACTCTGGGTAGGCTGATATCAGAGGCTGCACCATAGACCACAGTTCCATAATCTAGGACTGGTAGGACTGTACCTCTGATGGCCTGATACCTGACCTCTGGAGTGAGGCAGGGCTGAAGACTGTAGAGAGCCCCTAACTTCCAGTTAGTGGTGGTGGTAATAGTACAAATATGTTCACTGAGGGCAAGGGACTCATCAATAATGATCCCCAGGTACCTGAAGGAGGACACTTGCTTGAAGGCAGAGTGAGAGCTGTCATTTATGAAGAAGGGCGCAGTACTTCTTCTCTTTTGACACCAAGCAAAGAGCATTGTCTTTGTTTTTGTGCTGTTCAGCACCATTAGGCTGTCCTTAAACTAGTCCTGCAGCATGTCAAAGTTGTGCTGCAGGTGTCTCGTGAGAGTCATTTGGCACGGATCCTGCAGAAAGACAACCTTGTCATCTGTGTAGAGCAGGATCCTAGCCAAAGGGCATGTCTCTGGGAGATTGTACACAAAGAGGTTAAACAAGAGCAGGCCCAGTATAGAGCCCTGGGGGACCCATATGGTGACTTAACAAGCCTGGGAGACCACTCTGTTAATTTTTACCCTCCAGGAGTTTCCAGTTAGGTGACTAGCGAACCACTTGACTGTGTCTAAGGCCAGCCCAAGGCAACCTAACCTATGTAGTAGCAGCTGATGATCCACAAGGTCGAAAGGCTTGGTAAGGACTATATAGATAACTCCAGCTAGCTGGCCTTGGTCAAGTGCTTCCTGCACATAGCCTGTGAAATCAACTAAGGCAGTATTCATGCTATGCATCTTATGAAAGCCATGTTGATGTGGGTAGAGGAGGTTGCATTTGTGCAGATGGTTCGTGAGTTGGTCAACTGTAATTCTCTCTAGTGCTTTGGAGAGTGGGGACAGTATGGAGATAAGTCTTTAATTAGACACAGTTGCCCTAACACCTCCTTTTAGCACTGGGGTTACAAGAGTAGATTTCCAGATAGACGGAAAAGCGGACAAGCAGAGAAACAGATTAAACAGCTTTGTTATTGATATGATGACCTCAGGTAGAGCAATGGCTACCAGTTTCATATCAACACCATCGCTGCCCATCCTGGTTTTGCCCAGCACTCTAGTTAGGTATTTTTTGTTTCCTGAGCAGTTACATGTTTGAAGTAGAAGTTAGAGCTTGTACTGGCATTAGGACTGTAATTAGGAAAGGAGGTAGCTGGTACTCCAGTGGGATACATAACTGGTCTGTGGGGGAGGACTGAGCTTTAATCTGAGAATGCTGTGTTAAAGATATTGGCCATGATGCCATCATCTAGTATTACGTCACCGTTATGCTGAAGAATGGAGCAGGGGGACCTGTCACCTGACCCTCAGATGTTCTTTATCGAAGTCCAGAACTTCTTCTCATCACCCCAGCATTGAGCCTGCTGGTTTTTGTGGTACATGGCCTTGGTCTGCCAGATTTCCCACATACACCTGTTACTGGCCACTTTGTACCTTTGTATATCTGCAGTTGCCCCCATCCCCCTAGCATGGTGCCAGAGCGTGTCTCACTGCCGCATCATACTGAACAGGCGAGGGGTGACCCAATCCATATTATCTCCTTTTATCATTTTCTTGAAATAAGGAGTGAACTTGTCCAGAGCTGTGTTGAAGTGGGAGATGAATAGCTGGAGTGCTGTATCAAAAGGGGCATTTATCAATGAAGCTCCAGTCTATGCCTGTGAGGTAGATTTTGAACTGAGACATTGCAAATTTTTTTATAACCCTATTCCTCAACAATCTTGGGGGGGGGGGCTGGCATGTTTTTCTGACCACTCGCATTGGACTGGCGAATGATCACTCATGGCATCAGGGAGAACCTTGAAAAGCCAACAGCAAAAGCAACAAGGAATCAGGCTCTACTCGCCAATGTGCCACTTAAACACAGTTCCACTCAAAACACAAAATAAGAGCACCATCCACCGCAATAACATCAACTAGCTGTGTTTTACTGCTGAAAACATTACAGTGCAAAATATAGAAATGTAGCTAGGTGCCACATAGGCACCCACCCAAAAGGCCTTTGGAGTGGAAGGACCCACGTGGCACCTGCTATGTTTTTATATTTTGCACTGTAATATTTTCTGCACTAAACGCAGAGCTAATTGATGTCAGGGAGAACCTAGACATTAGATAGTCTTTCTGGGTGTGTTGTTAGGACCCAGTCGATCAGGTTGCCTGTACCTGTGCAGCAGTTAATCCTAGTGCTGCTTGAGACCATCTGCATTAGGAAAAGTCCAGAGACCAGATCCCTATGCATGGCACTGTAGCTCACAAGCCAGTTGTTGTTAAAGTCCCCCAGGATGACAGTCTCCTTTTTCTTGTTAACTTGGGAGTAGTAATTAACAAATACTTCAAGCTCTGCTTTCTGGTGCCCAGGAGGGATGTAGGAGACCGTAACATTTATACACTTACACCCTTTGCCAAGTTTGATTTTTACTGTTAAGCATTCGCAGTCCTTGCTGGCCAGAGCCAGTTGGACTTTGTGGCATTGCAGGTGGCTGCAAGTGTAGATTATGCAGCCATCCCACCTTTACCGGTGCAGTCCAACCTGTGCATGTTGTAGCCAGGAAGGGAAACTACCGAGTCCGCATTATGCAGGGAGAGCCAGGTCTCTGTTAGAGCAATGACATCTTGCTGGGTGTGTTCCACCCAAGCTTCAAGCTGAGCTAGCTCAGCTAAGAGACCACAGATGTTCAAGGCCACAATCTTTATTCACCCCTTAGTAACTGTCTCCTGTGGGTTAGTAGACAGTGGTCTGGGGTTAGTGTGAATGTTACCTGAGATCAGCAAAAGGATTAGGATAAGTTTTCTGCATAACTCCGGGTAGATGAGTTCTGCTTGTGGCCTCAGCAGATTCTGGGAGGTGCATTTGGCAGGTGGGCCTAGTGCTAAATGAAGGCCGGGGAATAGACTTAGGGTCAAAATAGGGCTCATGCTTAGAGTAGAGCCCCATATGTGTGGTAGCACTGGGTGCGTAGGAGAAGGTGGAGTACTGCAGGTCTTCCATTGAGCTGGTTTGCTGCACTGGAAGAGGTATTCTTGGTGGCTCTTTGTGTTGCTGGTTGCTGTGGCAGGGTATCTAGGATATAAGGCAAGAACCAGGGTTAGGATCAGTGGTAAAGGGATACCTCCTAGTGTAATGTGCCTGCTAATTTTGGCATCCATTTTGAATAGAATAGTATGCTAAGTGGGGCAAATAATATGTTAGATGCAGGAGCCAGTTCAACCACCACCTATACTCTGGGTTTGTCAAGCTGGTATGTTTACATACTATTAACCGCCTGCTTACCATAGTCTGTTTCAGTCCAGGGTATTCTGGGTGTCACTTAGGGCAGAGTGGGTGGCTGATGGCTGACACCCACAGCTGACACCCACATTGTAACACCCTTGTTGCTCTGGCCCTTCGTACTCCAGACTGCTCGCGCAGACTGCTTGGACGGGTGGGGGGGCCTCTTATAGCACCCAGAATATGATGTAGAGCAGGAAATTGGTGACTGCTTAGTGAGGGGACAGAAGGATCCATCTGGCCACTGTAGTGTCACTCCCAGTGGCTGAGGAGTCAGCGATCGGTGGAGGTAAGGGTGGGTTATGGTGCTGTGCATGGTTTCATGTGATAACGGCGATCACGGAAAGGCGATCACCATTAGGATGAGTGTACATCGCCTACACTCCCGGCGCACAGCAAAAGGGCACCGGAGACTTGGATTTTTTTATGGGGCTGTGCTCCCCGCCTCTACTAAAGGATTCTCAACTCCGGGGTGCATTTTGGAAGGGGTGTGCAAAAAATAAAATTTCTGGACCGCCACAAAAAATGAGTGTGCACCCAGAACCGAACCAGGCACCCTCCCATCCCTAGCCTGCCACCAACCAACCATGCCACATGCCCTGCTTGGCAGCCTACTGCCACACTACAACCAACAAACCTTCCCTCCCCTTTCGCCAGTCACATGGGGGTGTCCCCCCCCATGTGAGTGTGTACCTATAGCGACATCCTGTCACTATATTCACCATCTCCCCCCATCCAGTTACCTTCCCTGTCCAGTAGCCCTGTGCACAGGTGCTGTGATTGAATCACCCTTTTTGAAAGTGTTCAGTTATGGTCATCCTCATCACAGGCTGCCGCTATGCACACCCTTGTAACTTTGTTGATGAGTGCCACAGTCTGTTCAGCATGTAAGTTAGGACCTACTTTTATGGGATGGGCTGGTGGCTCACAGCAGGGGGACTTTAATGCACTAATTTAAGATCCAAGCATAGGTGGAGTCAGGTGATGTGCTTTCCCTGAGTAGCAGCCTCTCTTAGAGCTCTGAAGTCCAAACTTTAAAAACGTGGCTTTTCAATTAAATAGTGTGTCAATAACAACTTAAACTACATAATCCATTATGGGAAAATAGACTGAAATGAACTGTGAAGAGAAACCAGAGAATGGGAGAACCAGAAACTCAACAAATGGATCAAACCTCACCAGTCCAGCAAATGGTAGGCCAGCCGAATAAACAACAGAAGCAGCAGAACTCATCTGAAAGCTCCCCACCCGTCTTCCTAGCAGCTGACCAGTTTCAAACCACTATGGGCATATTCTTTATCAAGCTAGCTGCTATGAAATTAACAATTTTTGACATAGTCATGAATTTTAAAAACTTCAAACATGCTTTAGTGAACATCACAGTGCATGTCTCTGATGTGGAAGCCAGGGTGAGGTCAGTGGAGGACCAACAAACCAGAGAGCACAAAGTGCTATCAGAAATTAAGAAAAAAAATGGAGAAACTCAAAAATAGGCTGGAGGATCAAGAAAGCAGGCTAAGCAGAAACAAACTGGTCATTGTAGGGATACCAGAAACTGCAGAAGGATCCAGCATACTGCAATTCACACAAAAGCTGCTGCAGGATCTTGTCAGACCCTCACAGAATGGTAATACCCACACCCTGGATTCTGCCCACTGATTATTCAAACAAGCACAGAGGCAAGTGGACAGAACCAGAGTAATTATCATCCATTGCTCAAAACTCCAGGATAGAGCACACATACAAAACCAAGCCCAAATCAAAGGTGTTCTGCATTGGAACGGACACAGAGTATACATATATAGCGATGTTGCACCAGCTGTGAGAGACAGACAAAAGGAATACCAGGAAATTAGAGCAAAACTCCATCAAGCAAAAATACCCTTTACGATGTTACACCCGGCTAGACCAGTAATATACTGACACCAAGAGCCATGAATTCCCGAATGCAGAAACAACTCAAAGAGACCTACCCAAGCTGTTTCCCAAAGTATTCGAACCCCAACACACGACCGAAGGGAATCACAGCCAAAATTACAACTACAAAAAAACCAAGCCAGATCTGAGGAGGGTCAGGAGAAAGGCAGGCAGACCCAAATCACTCACAAAGGTACTGTAGATCCCAGCTGTTTTTTCTTCAAAATTCTTCCTTGTTAAAAAAAAAGGGAGGTGGCTGCTTTAAAGAAGGCTAAAAAAACATGCTCTCCACTTACTCATTCCTTCTGGACCACAGGGAAACTACATAGCAATCCCAATAGGTGATCCTCACTAGGGGCTTCCTGCTCTATAATTAACTACTCAGCAATGAAACATCAATTGAAATGCTGCCTACAAAGTCTTAGTCAAAGGAGTCAATAATCAATGAGGGATCTAAGACCAAACATGACCAGAGCATCTTTATTGCCTTTCTTGTTCTGGGACACTCCCTTTTTCTCCAACCTCTTGAACATTCTCTTTGTCCCACAAGAATCAACATATATCTGCAAATTGCAGTTATTCCAATTAGAAATAAATCTACGCCTGCTTTTCCCCCTAATAAGGGGACAGTGATTAACAGCATGACCAGACATCAAAGACAAAAGAAGGACTAAGGGAACACCTCCAGCTCATAGCCACAGCTCTATACAGACATGACAATCCAAACACACTGCTGGGTGCTTAAGCTAAAATGACCACTCATAAGGAGGATGCAGGGAGAATGAAAACAAGACAAGACACTTTAGGAGACCTCCCCCTGCCTCTCCCTGTGGCCACTGGACAATCAACAGTCAACATGAGCTGAGACAAGACTCTCAGGGAAAGACAACCTAGTTAGCTGTGAACATGAGTCTAAACACAAGCCCCAGAGCACCATACAGACTAAATGCAACACATGGGCATGGGCACAGACTTGGACAGTGTAACCAGTATGGGGGCTACAAACTTAGACTCAGAAATGGACAAAACAGAGACCCTAAGCCTTTGTGTTCAGACAGCACTGCACTGAGAAAGGTAAAAGGTAAATGCTACTGACTCAGATAATTATGAAGCAAGCCAGAATAATCTATCAACCAATTTAAAACTTGAGTTGCTTCCTGAATGTACGTGTGTGTGTGTGTGTGCGCGTGTGTGTAGCTAAACACTTCAGTTTGAATGATCACAATGTGTAACTCAGACTATGATTAGAGACCCACTAGCCCATTTCTCATGAGGGTTAGAATAACAGAAACCCTCGAGACACCCATACACAACCCCCAAAGGATGCTCAGAAAGGAGGTGGGGGGGATTCATACCCATAAGATACTGCATGAAGATCCACGGGTGATTCCATCCCCCCCTATCCACCGCAGGATAGACACATATTCACTACACTGCTACCTGGGCTGTCATACACAAGCATCTCATGTGTGATACCCGCCATCCCAAGAGCAAATGCAGTTGCTGTTGTCTATGCTAAAAGCCCTGGCTATACATGCTGGATACTCACATACAGGCAGGGTGAGCCCTAGTACTCTCTAGGGGAGTATCCCATAGCTACTATCTATGAGTGGGCCGTTACAGTCAAAGGGGGCCACTAGACAGTACTGCCACCTAGGCACTTCTGCAGACATCACTATCCCCTTCACTGAACCCTAACCCTCACACCAACCAAACCCCAGTATCATCAAACAATACCCTACCCCTCAGCGGAATGGGGAATAACCAACTGGGAGCCTGGCTGAATCCAACCCCCTCCCCCCCTTCTGAGGGCAGCTGATGAAACCACCCAATCAGAACCCCCCCGAATTGTCTGGAAGGGCATTGAACTACACCCTCCCCCAGAGTCCACTTCCCAAGCCCCAAACCTAAGGCATACACCTTCTCCACAATGGGGCTTGGGCCATACAAGGGACAGTGGACAGGGAGGATCTGCCACCATGGCAGCATATTATGGACCATATGTAAAGGGGCCACGATCCTTTCCTTGCCTCTGATGCCAGATTCCCTCTGGGGAGGTGGGGAGGAACAAAACCCACCTTGGAATACAACTTACTACAATCAAACAGTTTTTAGTTTCTTTATTAGCTTTGATATTTAGTCTCTATGTAGTCTATTTCTCTTATAGATTAGCAATGTGTACCACAAATGTTCTCATATGGACAGCGCCCCTCATTGTACAATTAACACTAACATGCAAGTGCTTGCTCAGATCACACCTGCCACAAGGCAAATCCAATCCCCCATGGGGACCAGAGAGGACCCAACAAGGCTCTGAACCAGAACATTATACAAACTGGCCGATGAGTAAAGGAACTCTTTCCTTTGGCATATTCACACTTATACAAACACACACCCCACTTCCCAATGGCTAATATCCATCACTACACCAGGAATATTAATGGCACACAAATAAAAGAAAAAAGATACCAGGTCATTAAACACTTAAGATCCATAGGAACCAACATTGCCCTCCTACAAGAAACACACACCACATCTCAACAAGCCCACCTATGGAGAAGAGATTGGGTGGGACAGGCATTCATGGCAGGAGACAACAACAACAAAGCAGGAGTGGAAATACTGATACAGAGATCAATCCACTTTGAAACTGAAGAACATGCAGATCCCAAAGGGAGGTTCTTAATTCTAAAGGGTAAATTAGGGCAGACCAAAGTAACTCTAGTCAACATATATATAGGAGGCAGTATGGTGCAGTGGGTTAAGTCTCTGAGCTACAAATCTGGAGACCTGGGTTTGAATCCCACAGCCCCCTAGGTGCATACTGTGTGACCCTGAGCAAGTCACTTAACTTCCTTGGGCTCCCAGGTTGCACCTGCAAACAAGCTTTCAGCTTAGTGTGTCTCACCTGGTAAAATTATTGGTATATGGCCCAGATACAGATTAACCACAGTTTTACACCACCCTACTTGCCATACTGTCAACATTGCAAACACAACTTATCATCCTAGCCGGGGACTGGAATCTAGTGCTGGATAACACAATGGACAGATCCCAGTTGTGACGCTCAGGCCTATCCCCAGCACAGAGATCCCTCAAAGAACTACAGGATTCACTAATTCTCATTGACATGTGGAGAGCCCTACACCCATCAGATAGGGAATACACCTTCTACTCAATTGCCCACAAATCCAACTGTTGGAGAGATTACTTCTTAACATCCAAATCTGCACTCCACACTACCCAGGCCTGTGAGATTTCCCCCATGGTCATTTCTGATCATGCCCCAGTAACCCTTTCACTTCTCCCTCCAGATTCCATGGACCAAGACTTCATCTGGAGAATAAATAATAACCTGCTCAAAGATCAAGCCACCTTAGGCAGCATAAGAAAGATGATCAAATGCTTCTTTGAACATAACAACAACTCCGTCCAAGGGCAGAGAAACATATGGGGAGCCTTCAAATATACAATAAGGGAGGAACTTATACACTTAGGGTCAACACGCAACAGAAAGAGAGAGGAGGCTTGCAGAATACTAGTGCAGGAAATCAGAGCTCTGGAGAAACAAATAGCTGGGGACAAATCCTCCTCTATCTTCTCCCAGCTTAGTAAAACTAGAGTAAAATACAGCGAGCTTCCAAGGAAGCAAGCTGAATTCACCATTTTTAGAGCCAAAACTAAGTATGATGACCAAGGAAAAAGAGAAACTACTGGCACTCCGCATTAAACAACATGAGGTACTCAAAGCGATTATGAACAACCGATCCAAATTGGATAACACCCTTTCCAACCCAAGGGAGATAGCTACAGCCTTCAAGGACTTTTTCAGTGAACTCTACACACCAGACTGTCACCCCCAACACTTGAGGAATACCGTGTATTCCTGTCATAGACCCACCTACTGAAAGTGGATGGTGAATCTGGCAAAGACCTTGGAGTGCTCATAACAGTACAGGAGGTGAAACTAGCCATAGGAACCCTCCCTATAGATAAAATCCCTGCCCAGATGGTCTGTCCTCAAACCTCTTTAAAATCCTGGCACCTAATGTTATAGAGCCTCTAACCAAACTATACAACAAAGCCAAACTCAACTCTGACTGGGACCTGATCCTGCAGGAAGCACACATAACGTTAATACCCAAACTGCTCAAAGACCCATCACTGATGGGGAACTACAGACCAATATCCCTCCTCAACACCGATTTAAAAATACTTTCTAAGATACTTGCAACCAGGTTGAGCAAAGTTTGGGACAAACTCATAGGCTCAGACCAGGAGGGTTTTATGAAGGGAAGGCTGCCCACAGACCAGATGAGGAAACTGAACCACATCATAGCAGCAGCCAAGGATGAGAACTCATCAGCAATCCTCATCTCAATCAATGCTGAAAAATCATTCAACAGGGTATCCTGGCCATTTCTATTTGAATCCTTAAATCACTATGGCCTACTCCTCCTTTTCACTGAATGGATCCAAATCCTATACTCGAAACCCACAGCAAGAGTCCTGTGTAATAAGGTTCTTTCTCTGCCACTGGAACTGAGAAGAGGAACCCTACAGGGATGTCTACTATCCCACTACCTGTTTAACCTATACCTAGAACCACTAATCAGGAGAATAAATAAGGAAGACACCATACAAGGCATCCATATAGGGAAACACAGATACAAACTCTCCACTTTTGCAGATGACATTCTCATGCATCTAGATAAACCAGGACTATCCATCCCTCCAGCCCTGAACATACTTTGAGAATCTGAAAGGATAGTGGGATACAAATTAAACATATCTAAAACTATCATCATGCCCCTCAATCACCATACACACAAAGCACACAAAATGCAGTGGGGGGTGCACCTGGTGCCCAACCACGATTAACTACCTAGGAATAGCAGTATCTTTTGACAAAGGGTCAATTAGGAAAAATAATCTAGACACCAAATGAACACAGGTCAAACAAGACCTGACATGCTGGTCTGCCCTACCATTAACACTATGGGCCTGGATCAACATTATTAAAATGAATGCTTTAAACAGATTACTTTATCCCACTACCATGACAGGTTGCTTCCTCACAACCACCTGGTTCCGAACACTCCAAACCACACTAACCACCTTTCTGTGGAATGGTAAACCTCCGTGTAGAGCATTCCACAAACTAACCCAGAGGAAGGAGCTAGGAGGTCTGCAACTCCCTGATTTCAGAATCTACTATCTGGCAAGCCATGCCAGTCAATTCCTATTGTAGCGGGCCCCCAGAGAACAGTACAGAAACACATACACTCCGCTGTGGAAGGTAACAGAAACAGACTTATGCCAATCCGCAGACATTAGCACAAAAGCACTATCCTGCCTACCACACAAGGCCTTAGCCAACAAACTGAAGAACTCACCCATTGGCGTCTTGAATCTGGTCTCCAAACAATTACACAACCTCCTGGGCTATAACCCAAAAGTGGACCCAACCCAACCCAACAAATAACCCCAAATCCTAACTTTAAAATAAACAGAGCACCTCTACTGTCCAACTTTATGGACAACGTAGAACTAAATGCACCCAGCGTCTTATTGGAAAATGACACTATCCTCACTCATCTTGCCTTCCAACAAAAAATTAAACCAACCTGAATCCCACCCCTTCCCTTTTTACAAGTACGACACATGCTCCACGCATTGCTCAGCTCCAAAAAGAGGAACACAAGTATCTTCGCCAAATAGAACCACCTACTAACATTATCAACCCAAAGACATGCAGTCTCTCTTATCTATAAAGCACTCCTACACTCCAACATAGACCAAAGAAGCACAAGATGCATATAGGGTAGCCAGAATTCCCTGAACTTGAATCACCCCCGATCACAGCCACTGTCTGGAGAGGAACTTGCAAATATCTGAAATTTGATGTGCTTAGACTTATGCAATTCAACATCAACCACAATTTGTATCTAACCCCAGTCAAATTCCATAAGATATGGAAGCTAAATTCTGACAAATGTCCACGATGCCAGACAGACACAGGCACACTTAAACACATTCTATGGGACTGCCCAAAGGCAAAACCACTTTGGGAGAAGGTGAAATCAAGCCTAGATCCCTTACTGGGTCTGGAGGAATCCTTCTCCCCCGGGGTCTGCCTTTTGGGCCTAGGCTTAGACAAGCTAATGGGAAATGGGATTCCACATTACACACATATCACAATGGTGAAGAAGCTGATCTTCAAACATTGGCTGGATGACAAAGTGCCAACCTATCATGAATGGCTCAATACCACTCTGGAGGCACTAAGAACAGAGAAGATGATCTGTTACATGAGAAACAATCCTAAACAGTACCTTAGCAGATGGAGCTGGTTAGAAGCCCTCCTGCTACAATCAGGAGTAGATTCTGCCTCAGAGCAGAGTACTGATCTGAGCAATGCACAAATGACCCTGAGACGGGGTGCATAAGAACACAATGTATATCTAGTATACCTGTCCCCCTCAGGTCTGCATCATGACTGCTATCAAAAAATGTATTTCTTTATGTCCAAACCAACTCATCCCTGAATGTTGATGGGATGTACTGCTTGAACTCTTTATGAGATGTGTCAACTTCCAACGGAAACTTTAAAATGCCTATTATAGTATTGTAGAATAGTGAAAATTTTTCAATAAAGTTTACTATTTTCAAAGAAAAAATCCAAGCACAGTTAATTGCTCAGCCCAGCATTGGTGGGCTTTTTTCAAATTTGAAAAAAAGTGTTTGTGTAGCCCAACATTAGTGGGCTTTTGTGCAGCAGTCCGGTTCTCCTTCAGATAGCCTTGCAGTGGATCATGATCAAGTGGTAACATTTCCAGGATGAAGCTAACTGGTTGAAGCTGGGCTTTTCAATACTTAGTTGAAAATAGCCTTGCTGTAATAGTCAGCTGATTGGCAGCTACTCTAGGAGGGGGCCGGTCAGCAAGGATCCCTCCAGTCACTGTATTGTCACTCCCAGTGACAGAGGATTTAGGGATCAGTGGAGAGGAGGGTGGGTTGAGGTGCTGTACACAGCCTCACAACCTCATTGATGAACTCTGCAGTCTACTCAGCAGGTATATCAGAAGCTGCTTTTATGGGATGGACTGGCAGCTCACAGCAGGGGGTCTTTGATGGGCTCATTAAAAATGCAAGCCCAGTCCATTGCTCAGCCCAGCCTTGGCAGGCTTGTTCAAATTTGAAAAAAGTCTTTGTGTAGCCAAGCCTTGGTGGACTTTTTTTCAGCAGTCTGGTTCTCCTTCAGATAGTCTTGCAATAGATGGTAGCAAGTGATGTGCACGACCACGATTGAGCGACCCCCTAAAGGATGACTCAATAGCGACGTATGTCACAGGGGCTACCGGGCAGCTGCAGTGACCGGATGACGTGGGTTGGTGACTGTAGCAACAGGAGGTCACTACAGGTATGCGCAAGGGGGTGAGTGGGGGTGAGCATGCTCAGTGAGGGGTGGGAGGGGATTTGAGTGGTGGCGCCATGGTAGGCTGCTGAGCTGGCCCCGTGGTGTAGCGGGTTGGTTCATGGCTTTGGTGGGTAGGATGCTTGGTTCAGGTGATGGTTCGTTTTTGTTGCACCTGGCCCAAATTTTATTTTTCTTACGCTTTGACCCCCCCCGACATGCACCCCCCTGGAGTTGAGAATCCATAGAGGAGGCTGCGGCAAGCCCCCCACATGAATGTAAAAATACAAGTCTCCGGTGCTGTTTTGTTGTGCACCGGTGAGTCAGAGTGCCAAAATATTTGTTCAGCACTCTGACTTTGCCGTAACAGCGATCGCCCCTCGGCAGTCACCTTTATGACATAGAACCCAGTGGATCACATCTGAGTGGTGGCAGTTCCAGGATGAAGCTAGATGTTTGAAGATTAGCTTTTCAGTGCTTAGTTGAAAAATAGCCCAGCTGTGATATTCAGCTGATTAGTAACTGCTTCGGGAGGGGGGTAGTCAGCAAGGTCCCCTCTGACTGCTGTAGTGTCACTCCTAGTGGCTGAGGATTTAGTAACTGGTGGAGGGGAGGGTGGGATGAGATGCTGTGTACACTCTCACAACCCAGCTGATGAGCTATACAGTGCAGGTTGTATATCACAATATAGTTATTAACAGATACTGCTGCTTTAAATGCCAGTGAAGAGAGAACAATAATAGAATTGGTACCTTTTTTGGAAAAAAAAATACAATGGTTTTACAGAAAATGTAGTTCTTTAATATGTACTATGTACACAGATGGTACCATTGTCTTTTACACTGCAGGTTGTCTAGATACCACAGTATGTATATGAGCTATGGGTGTAAATAGTGCTGTGTACAGTGGTAATTACACTGGCAAAACTGTGCACAACTAGCAGTTTCACTTTTGCACAATATTTGTGCAGTTATGCAAATTTATCCTAATTTGATGTTCACTAATTTGAACTGATCTGTGTATATTTTAAAATGAGTTTGTAAAAATTCACATTTGGGAACTTTTTTATGCAAAAATGAATAAAAGTGAGCAGTTCTGACCAATTTACACATTTTTGAAACTTAAACAAAAAGCCATGTAGAAGATTTTTCTAGAACATAGAAAATAAGTGTGCTCATTTCTGCCATTATTGTTAGATTTTAAATTATCTGTTTTTTGGGGGGAATTTTATCTACAAAAAAAACTATTTTATTCAAATAGCTCATTTTAAGAAAACTAAATTACACACTTTATTAAGGGCAAATTATTTCTAAAATGCAAAACATTGTTTAAAAATTGTGCATGTTTCTAGTAAATTTATCAAAAATACAATTTTCTAACATTCCCTAGCACAAGTCATAACAACTGTTACTTTTAATATCTCGAGAAGTGTTATAGAAACATAGACTTTGATGACAAATAAGGACTACTTGGCCCACCCAGTCTGCCCATTTCCCTACCTATTGGATAAGCTGCAGATTCTAGTTAACCAACAGCCTACTTCCTGCAACCCCCCCACTATAATTGCCTTATGTCTGTCCCATGCATGTTTGAATTCCCCCACTGTTTTAGACCCCACAACCTCTTCAGGAAGGCGGTTCCATGTGTCCACCACTCTCTATGAAAAATAATTTCCTCACATTACCCCTGAGCCGCCCCCTCTAACTTTACATTGTGCCCCCTTGTTCTTACACATCTCTTTTTCTGAAAGATGCTGCCCTCCTGGACTTTGTTGATTCCCTTGAGGTACTTAAAAGTTTCTATCATGTCTTCCCGTCCCTTCTTTCATCAAAGGTATACATATTAAGCTCTCTCAGTTTCTCTTCATATGGTTTCTGATGTAGACCCTGCACCATTTTAGTTGCCCTCCTCTGGTCTGCTTCCATCCTGTCTATGTCCTTGCGTAGATGAGGTCTCCAAAACTGCACGCAGTACTCCAGATGGGGGCTCACCAACTGCCTGTACAGAGGGATAACCATTTCCCTTTCTCTACTTGTGATGCCCCTCCCTATGCATCCCAGTATCCCCCTGGCTCTTCTTACTGACTTCTCACATTGCTTACCCACCTTTAGGTCATCTGATATGACTACACCCAGATCTCTTTCCATTATCGGAGGTCACGAAGACTCAACACAGCCCTCTCCCAGCAGCCCAGAAGGAACCACTTGCCCAGCAGACCCCCTGGAGAATCAGAGGTCATGAGGGCTTGACACAGCCCTCCCCCAGCAGCCCAGAAGGACCCACTTGCACCGCAGACCCCTCGGAGAATCGGAGGTCACGAGGGCTCGACACAGCCCTCTCCCAGCAGCCCAGAAGGAACCACTCGCCCAGGTACAGTGCTACAATTCCAGCCCAGCCCAGCCCAGCCCAGCACAGTAGAGCTTTTCCTCTCGACTGCTGCGGCATGTCTTAATTTAAAAAACTGCTCCTCTGGCACCTTTTACCTTTGGATCGTCTCCGTGACCCATTTAAATTCCCAGACAGAACTGCAATTTTAAGATTCACCTGAAACGGACTGTTTGCTGCTTGGCACCTTTATTTTAAAACCTGGAGCTTTTCCTCTTGGCATGGAAGTGGAGATAGCCTTTTTTTCTGTGTGTAATTTGTGAAGCATGCAATGTTAAGTGACCCCCCAGCTGGTCTCCTTAATTACTCCCCTTTAATATAGAAGCTACTGTCTGTTAAGTTGTCTGCACCAGAATTTCTCCCTATGTAAAAGATAGCCTGAGATAGTTTTTTTTTGTTTTGTTATAAGTATTTAGCTTTGCCCCTGCTTTGTTAGCCTGCTTGCAACTGCGTACTCCTGCAGTAGCGACCCTTCCCCTAGTCCAACACCACGCATCCCCTTTCTTTTGTTTTCTGTGCTGCCTCCTCCCCCCACCCCTTGTCTTATTAATCCTGCTGTTTTCTGTCCTCCACAGCAGATCCCCTGGAGAATCGGAGGTCGCGAGGGCTTGACACAGCCCTCCCCCAGCACCCAGAAGGAACCACTTGTCCAGGTACAGTGCTACAATTCCAGCCCAGCCCAGCAGAGCTTTTCCTCTCGACTGCTGCGGCGTGTCTTAATTTAAAAAAACTGCTCCTCTGGCACCTTTTACCTTTGGATCGTCTCCGTGGCACATTTAAATTCCCGGACAGAACTGCAATTTTAAGATTCATCTGAAATGGACTGTTTGCTGCTTGGCGCCTTTATTTTAAAACCTGGAGCTTTCCCTCTCGGCGTGGAAGTGCTAGCCCCTCGGCTCCTCACCGCCCCCACCATCACCCTTGGTCAGCTCTCCCTTAAGTAGGCTGCAGGACATCATGTGAGGCTGAAAATAACCTATCAGCCCTCTTTCCCATTTGCAGGTTATTTTCTCTCACCACTAGTGGCCGCCTTTCAGCCTAGCTCATATTACTCCCACTTACTGCCTTCCTGCTAGCAACTCTGCAGTTCCCATTCACTAATTAGCTTTAGCTAACACTCAGTGTTTAGCACACAGCACCCTTGTGCTGTCACCGGTGGGAGGGTAGTTTGACCAAGCTGCTGGCACACTTTTTCTTGGTCTTACTTCCTACTTCCCAGTTGCAATTTCTGGCCTTTTCCTTACTCCCTGCCCTCCTGCAGGTTCTCGTGCCCTGACAGCCTTTTTTTCCCTCTATCATACTGTTACCTGCAGCCATCATGACAGTCCCCCCAGCGCCCCCCAGACCCACCAGGGGCATGGCCACCCTACTTAGTCAGCAAGCCACCTTGCCCTCTCTCAAGTCTCCCCCCCATGGCTCTCCTCTAAAGGGCTTAAAATTGCCCACCTGAATGTGCGTAGCCTCTTACACAACCTAGCTGAGCTTACTGCCTGGGTTGCCCACCACAAGCCGGATATCATGGGTCTCTCAGAAACTTGGCTGAAGCCTCACATTCCCGATGCTATGTGCACCCTCCCGGGCTACAACCACATCAGATGAGATAGGGCGGGGAATAAGTGGGGTGGCAGGGTGCTCCTCTATTATAAGGCACACCTAAACGTGTCTCCCATCGATCACTCACCAACTACCCCCCCAGCCTGTGAGTTCTTGCATGCCCTTCTTCTGCTAGGTCACACAAAGAAAATACAACTGATTTGTACCTACAACCCCCCCTAAGGGTGGTCTGCTTGGACTCTCCTCACTGCTTGACTGAATTAGTGATAAAGCGGGCCCCAACAAAATCCTAATTATAGGTGACTTCAACCTTAACTGGATGGGTTCCAATTGCAAACAATATGAGCCTCTGCTCTCGGGCCTTGCCCTATGCCAAATTATAACTGAACCCACAATGCTCTCCTCATGGGGTGATAAAGAATCCCTTATCGACTGGATCTTGTCCAACAGACCTGACAGAATCACATCCTCAGGAATTCTCCCAGATGTCATCTCTGATCACTTGTCTTTTATGCCTGATCAGGAGTCGGATTCCATCACTATGTTTAATAACTGCCTCCTGGAGATTCAGGATTGGATGAGTGCTGGTTGGCTTAGGTTGAATCCAGGGAAAACTGAGGTGTTGGTTGTGGACCCTGGAGGGAGGATAACAGGGGCTTGGATGGGGAAACCCTCGGGTTTATATCTTGGGGGAGCCCAGATTCTAGCCTCTGGCCAAGTACGTGACCTGGGAATAATTTTTGACGAAAGCCAGACTATGAAGATGCAGGTGTTGGCCGTAGTCAAATCTGCCTTTTTTCATCTGAGGAATATTGCCCGGGTGAAACACTTGGTTCCACGGAAAGATCTTCCCATTTTGGTCCACGCCTTTGTTACCAGCCGTTTTGATTACTGCAATGCGCTTTATCTAGGGCTGCCGGGGGTGGATATCCGCCGCTTGCAGCTTGTGCAGAACGCGACGGCCAGGTTGTTGATGGGAGTTTCACGATCTAGCCATATAACACCTGTGCTGCGTGATTTGCACTGGCTGCCAGTACAGTGGCAGATCACCTTCAAGGTTGTATTATTGATCTTTAAGGCCCTACATGATTTGGGAACCCACTACCTGAAAGAGCTCTTGGTGCCTTACTGTCCTGCCCGTTCTCTTCGCTCCTCTGATGAGGGATTGCTAGAGATTCACAGGGTACACCTAAAGATGTCTGGAGGTAGATCTTTTGCCTATATGGCACCAACCCTGTGGAATTCTCTACCTCGTCAGATACGAGAATGCCTAACTGTTGAAAGTTTTAAAAAACAATTAAAAACTTTCCTTTTTGCCTTAGCATTTGTTGGTACATAATGAGTAAGTGTATTGTATGGTTGTTTGATTTATTGTTTGAAATGTGATTTCACTTGTTTTATTGTAAAAGCGCCCTGAGCTTGGGAAGGGCGCTTAATATAAATAAAATTTTACTTACTTACTTACTTACCAGTCACCTATCTATTGCATATGGGGCATCTCACAGCCTAAAATCCCCAGTAAAGTGATCGAGTTGAGGGATTACTCTAAATTTAACATGCATGACTTCCTCTCCGACATCCTATTAATTGACTGGTCAGGGGTCACTGCCACTAATGACCCTGCTCAAGCTCTGGACTTATTCTTAGCCAAGTTTGTCCCCCTGCAGAATAAACATGCCCCCCTGACTAGGAGGAGGGTGAGGGGTGCCATCACCAAATGGCTTCATGGGGGCCTATTCTCCCTTATGAAGGTCAGGGACAAATGCTGGGAGACCTACAAGGCCTCCCAAAGCAATAATGACCTCTTAGCATACAGGCACCTCAGAAACTCCTGTAAAAGAGCCATCCGCTCAGCAAAAAGTGAGTTCTGACAATCTGCCCTGCTTTCCTCTGCCAGCAACCCGTGGAGCTTCTGGCAAAATATCAAAAATGCGGTTGGTGTGTCCACTAGAGTGCATGTCACTGACCTGCTCATTGGTGGGGTCAGCTGCAATAACCCCCATACCATTGCAAATGCCTTTAACTCCATGTTTTCAGAATTGTCTGCCCCACCTTCCCAGTCCTCCACCCCTAAGTCCCCCGGCACCCCCCCATATGGACTCAACTCCCGGCCCCCCTTCCACCTACAACAAGTTTCAGCAAATGAGACCCAGAAGCTGCTCACTGGCCTCTTCCCTCATAGTGGGGCAGGGCATGATAGCCTCGAGCCGAAACTGCTCAGACTAGGGGCCCACCTCCTTGCCAGGCCGGTCTCGCACATCTTCAATACCTCCCTTAATACCAGGCTCATCCCAGACTTATGGAAAGTGGCCAAGGTCATCCCTGTCTTAAAGCAGGGTAACCCCAAAGATCCCCTTAACTACCAACCCATCACCATTCTGTCCACTACCTGCAAACTTCTGGAGAAAGCTGTTGCCTCTCAGCTATCCCAATATATCCAGAACTACAACCTCCTCTCTCCCACGCAACACGGCTTCAGGAAAGGACACAGCACGTCCACCGCCCTTGCTGTAGTCACCTCACTGATCAGGACTGCTGCTGACCAAGACACTCTTACCAGAGCTATCTTTGAGGATCTCTCCAAAGCTTTTGATAGGATCAATCACTCCCTCCTCAGCTCCACGCTTCTATCCCTTGGGTTCTCCCCCCCGCCCATGCTTGGTTCCTAAACTACCTCTCTAGCAGGCAGCAGTATACTAACTTCAATTGGACCCTCTCCAACCCCTCATCAGTCCTTTGCGGGTTCCCTCAGGGATCCGTCCTTGGTCCTACCCTATTCTCACTTTTCATTAATGAACTACCGTCTGTCACTGCCCACGGACAAACCACCCTGTATGCGGATGACCTCGTCATCCTAGTCAGTTCTCAGGACATCTCCACAATAAACTCCCAACTAAATTCTGACTTTAAGTGCATCCAAACCTGGCTAGGGGACCACAGGCTTACCCTCAATCTCAAGAAAACCCAAGTCATGCTTTTTGGTTCCTCGAACAAAATAAAATCCTGCCCTGCTCCACTACAAATCTTTGGGGCCGATGGCTCTCCCCTGCAGACGGTAGACGCTGTCAAGTATCTTGGCGTCACCCTGGACCTGCAGTTGGACCTTACCCTACACATTTGGAATGTTTGTAAGGCAACTAATGGTAAGCTTGGCCTAGGCTATCGAGCCAAAAACTGCCTGACCCCGGCTGCTCATATGGCCCTAGCCAGGGGGATCCTCCTCCCTACACTCTGCTACAGGCTCGTAACCTTTGCCCCTGTACCTAAATCCAGCCTCTCAAAATGGGACATGGCCTACAACAATATCTGCCACTTTGTGCTCTCCACCCCTCCCCTCATGCACCACTGTGACCTCTACACACGTCTGGAGTGGCTCCCTCCGGAGAAGCACCACACCTTTGTACTCAGAAACTTCATCGACAACATTATCAGATCAGCCACCCCTTCTGCCCTCGCCCTTCCCCTCAAACTCAGCTCCCCATCCTACCACCTAAGATCTAGGGCGTCGCTGGATCGCCTGGTTCCTAGAACCCACACACTTGCGGGTGATAGGGCCTTCGACACCTATGCCCCAAAAATGTGGAACTCGCTCCCTGCCCTAACTCAGTCCTCCTCTTCCCATCCCAGCTTTAAAGCCTCCCTTTGGAGCTTTTTGAAATCATCCTCTGCATGTCCCTGCACCTCGTAGCACACTAGCGGAGACCCACTTTCTCCCCCCAGGCTGGTAGGGTGGGGGCTTCAGCGCTTCTTGCACTTATCCTCCTGCAATTGGTCGAGTAACTAGTACTTGACTACCTGCCTAGTGCACCCTTTCCCCGCTGGCACTTATTTTTAGTCCTGTTTACTCTGATTGAACCTGTTATGTATTTCTGCTGCTCGCCTCCTAATCCATCCTGTATGTACCATTACTGTATTGATAATGTGCCAAATTGTCTCAAATGCTGTTAGCTACCTATTTTAATCCCTGTTATACCTGTTATTTTCTGTATGTTTAATTTGACTCCTTTACTGTTCTTGTACGCATCTACCTTGTAACCCTCCCGGGTCGCACCTGAAAATAGGCACTTGGCAGTCTAGTGTGCTTACCCGGTTAACAAAAGCAAATAAATAAATAAATTATTGTTGTTGTTAGTACCTCCCCTGCTATTGTGTACTCTTCTCCTGGATTTTTATTTCCCAGGTGCATTACTTTGCACTTCTTTGCATTGAATCTAAGTTGCCATATGTCTGACTATTCCTCCAACCTTTCCAAGTCCCTTCTCATCCTTTCTACCCCACTTGTGTATCAACTCTGTTACAGATCTTTGTGTCATCTGCAAAGAGGCATACCTTTCTTTCCAGACTCTCTGCAATGTCACCTATAAAGACATTAAAGCATTCAAAGAAATTACACAGGACATTAGGTTTACTATGCCAAAAAGAGATGTTTTTCCATAACAGATTAGATGATAAATGCAGATAATCAATTATGCATCAGTGTTTAATTTATTTTTAAATAGTAACTAAAGACTTATACTTCCATCATGCAAAACATCATGGGAAAAACATGCAAATCACAATGAAAGGCAATGTTTTATAGTGTTCATAATATTTAGGTAAATTACAACTTACAAAGACAGTCTTTTTAGTATTGCTCTTTCCTTTGACCTTAAGTATCGAGGCCATTTGCATGAAGACAGGGACCTTGCACAATAGAATTCATTTAATGGTCATCAACAGTGTGTTTTTTTTTGTTACATAGTTTTCTCACTGTCCTCAGACACGGTGGGCAAGTCCTCCCCAAACCACCCCCCCAGCACCAAACCCGAGATCAGGCTACCTCCTCATGCTCCCATGGATTGCCCCCCATGGTGGGACTACAAGGAGCTACACACAGCTCAACTCTCTATCACACAGGATCCAACCAAGGAGGCACCATTTGGGCCAGGCCACGGAGGTTGGAGGATCATGATGCCCAATCTGTGCCCGATGTTTTTCCTCTGATTTTCTCCCTTGTGGAGTGCGGAGTGCAATGACATCTAGGCACAGCAAGTCAATGTCTGCCGTACTCCACCCCCACTTTATGGCACCACTCTAGTAGGGCCCTCGGTCATCACCAGGGGCCACTACATAGTGGTGACTCCCTGGATTCCTCCCCAGGATAGGAGTGCAGTCCTCCGGATGCTCAATCCTATCCCTCCCCCGCCAACCGCTGGCAGCCTGGACTCACGTCCGAATCTGGATCTCCAGCACGGCTCGAGGTGTGGCATCCAGTGCCTCAACCCTCAGTGCCACCAGGCCAGCCACTATCAGCAGTGTTTAATGGGGGCAACAGTATGGGGCAGGGGCTAGCAAAACAAACAAAATCTGATGTGCAGCAAGGGCAACTTTGTAAGCAAATCAAGATAGATTCTAATGTCTCTGTATGGATCACTAGGCAGACTCCATCTTGGGTATACAGAGCAGTCAGCCATGACATAAAACAGTACCTTGCAATATTACTGCAAAGTGCTGTGGTATGCTCCTGGGTCCAGTGCAGTTCCACAGTAAATAATCCCTTTTTTCACACAGTATTTTGAAACATGTCATTTACTGAGAGGTACTGCACTGCATCCTAGCTGGCTTCACTGTGAGTTATTGAGGAATGATAGCAATAGGATTGGGAAGGTGCAGAGGAGAGCAACCAAGGAGACTGAAGACTTAGAAAATATAAGCTACTGGACTGGCTGGAAAAACCGGGACTATTCTCCATGTAAACATAGAAACTCATGGGTGACATTATTACAGTTTCAAATTTCTGAGGGGATAACACCATCAGTTGCAATCCATCTAATCTAGAAATATTCAGATGAGAGAAAAAGTGATTACTCCAGATCTGTGAAAGAAAGAAGATTCTAGACAAATATCAGGAAGAACTACTTCACCGAATGAGTTGTGGACAGTTGGAACTGATTTCTAGAACAAGTGAACATTGTTTCTACCTTCTAATTTAAACTTGATCAATACCTTGAAGACATGGAGTGACAGGATATCCCCGCTGAGTATTTGCGGGAAATAACTCAATGGACTGTTGCTTTTCTTTCATTCTTAAGTACTGTACATACAGTTTATATGTTTGCATGAAGAAGCAACTATAACAGATGAAGTCTAAGGGACAACATTTTTGTTTGCATTCAAATATCCTTATCATGAAAAAGCAAAAGATGGGGAAGTTATTACATAGGTGGCAGCTGCTCTTTGAATATCTTCAGACTGTTCTTGAAGACAAAATACAAATGTAACAGTACGCAATATTTACCCTTAAATTTATTTTTTAATATCTGAAAATCATTGCATGTTTGTCATTAAACAGGTCATCTATACTTTATTAAACACATTTGAAGATGTCATTTTGTTAAAGAATTGTCATTTTCAAAGAAATATTACTGTAGTTTTTACGTATCCAAAATGTGCTTTATTTAGCTCCTTCATTATTTGAAGAGTGTCTGGTTTAAGAACAAGGGAGGGGAGGAGATCTTCTTTGATGTGAATGGTGACCCTCCAGCATTGTATGATATCTTAAATTGGCAAGTGTTTCCAGATGGGACCAATAGATATGTCAAAGTGGGCAGCTTCGATAACAGTGCTGCTGAAGGTCAGAAAGTCATCATCAATGAAAGTATAATTCTCTGGAATTCTGCATTCATGCAGGTGAGCTGTTAATGTTATTTATTCAGGATGAAGAAATAAAATTCTCTGAGCATTCCAAAGCTGAATTAAATTGTCTAAAAATAAGTCAAAACACATTGCAAGTACAGCTAAATTCTTTAGATGTGTTCTTACACCTTTTTGGATTAAAACGTTCACCTTCAAGGAAACCTATAAAGATGATACGTAAAACAATTTTGTTTGACAAATTGGAAATTTGTGGAAGATAAAATACACAAGTCACATACTTATTGTTTACCATCATAAAACTCCTTCACTGCTTTTGTGGAACCTGTAAATGTAATGTTTACAAAGTCTATCCCAGCTGTATTAAGCAGCTATAGTATTTAACTAAATATTTTATTTATTTATGTATTTGCTTTTGTTTACCAGGTAAGCACACTAGACAGCCAAGTGCCTATTTTCAGGAGTGACCCAGGAGGTTACAAGGTACAGGCGAGAACAATTTGACAGTAGACATCACGTCACATGTGAAACAGTATGGTACAGGTGTTTGACAGCAGTCAATATACAGAACATCACAAATACATATTAGTGGGCAGGAGCCCAAAAGCTCAGGGATAGTACAGAATATTTACATAATACATATAGAAAGGCAAGAATGGAACACCTTTCCAGGCAAGACAGCCGATAGCAGCAGGTTTAGCCAGTGGATTGAGTGCATTCAGTACCAGGAGACTCATCTCCTCACACAGTAATTGCTGGGTTTGAATCGCCTCAGCCAGACAGTTTGGACTAGGGAGGGCCCCTTAAGTGCAGAGACAGGAGGATGCCAGTTTGAGGAAACCCCATAGGGAGGATTTGAAACAGGAGTGGGAGGGAGAGGGAGAGGAGCGAGTGTTTACTGGGAGGGAGTTCCACAATCTGGGTGCAAAGACAGCGAAGGCCCAATCACCCATTTGTGTACGGGTTTTGGGAACCTGGAGGACATGCAAGCCACAGGATCTTAAATGGTAGGAGGGGGTAGCTTGTTTGAGGGACAGAGCACGTGCAGGAGGTGTGGCAGTTCTGATGATGTTGTTGATGAAGCTGCCAAGGACAAAGGTGCGATGTTTTTCTGGGGGGAGACACTCAAGCCTGGTATATAACTTACAGTGGTGCATGAGGCGGGGAGCAGAGACCGCAAAGCAACACACGTTGTTGTAGGTGGTGTCCCATTTTGAGAGACTGGTTTTTGGGATGGGTCAAAGGAGACAAGCCCATAGCAGAGTGAGGGGAGGAGGACTCCCTTGGCCAGGGCGAGTCGTGCAGACAGGTTAGATAGCTTTTTGCTCTGTTTGCTAAACCCATCTTGCAGTTCACAGCCTTGCAAATATATCAAGGTGTACCTTATATTTAATTAAAAGAGAGTCAGCCCTCCACCCCCATTTATCTCAACTGGCATGAACAGAAATGCAACAAATATAAGAAAGTCTTATTCTCAAAAATGTATTAACATAATCAGTTTTTGATCTTCATGAATGGCTCAGACTGCTTATTCAATGCCTTCATTTTAGATATTGCAGAGAGGGTAAGGAGTAAGATGAGTCTGTTTACAGGCGACTCAAAGCTGGGTGCAGTGGTGGATAGAGAGTAGGGAAGGAAGATGCTACAGAGGACCTACAGAAACTTGAGGGGTGGTCAGAATTATGGCAGTTGGATTTTAATGCTAGAAAGTGCAACATATTACACTTGGGTTCTAAGAATCCAAGCTACACCTATTGCTTGGGAGGGGTTAGCTTAACAGTCTTGGAAGGGGGAAAGGTTCTGGGAGTAGTGATCACTGGGAAAAAGAATCACTCAGAACAATGTAGGAAGGTGGCAGTGAAAGCAAAAAAATGCTAGGGTGTATTGTGAGGAGGATCACTTCATGAAGGGAGGCAGTTATCATGCCACTGTACAAAGCATTGGTGAGGATGCACCTAGAGTACTATGTGCAGTTCTTGTGCCCATATTTAACGAAGGACATTAGGCTTCTGGGGAGGGTTTAGAAGAGGGCATCTAAAATGAACTGTGGAATGGGGATAAGACCTATGAGGAGAGACTCAGAGAGCTGAACTTGTACTCCCTGGAGGACAGAAGGGACAGAGGGAACATGATTGAGACGTTTAAATACCAGACAGGAATACAACAGAGTGGAGACTGTGAGCCTATTTAGCCTGAAGGGGGAAGGTAGTGTCACGGTGTGGTGACGGTGCGGAGATCTTAACAACTGGGATGCTATTCTGGGAGAACGCCTGTCCCAGCTGCACACCCAGCATCGCCTCAAGCAGGTGGAATGACGAGACAGCCCTGTGGTCCGAATTAGGTTGGGGCCAGGAAACACCCTTTAAGGAGAGGCAGAAGACAATCTGAAGTTTGATGCCCAGCAGGCTTTTATTTACACCAGGGAAAGGTAGACACGGTCACAAGGGAAAGTCGGGGAATAACTCCTACTTATAGATAATAGCTAACAATTACCACTCTATTTCTCTATATGTACATCGACCTAAGGTCACTGTATGGTATTCTTATCTAGAACTCTCACAATTGCCCACCTAGAGATCTATGCATTCAGAGTAACCTTATCACTTTATCATACCATGTGCTAAGCATGCAAAATACAATCAGCAAACAATCTCACAGTCTCAAAAGTCCATAAGATGAAGATGTCCGTCGTCTTCGTGCACAACTGAAGGTTAGAGGTCAAGAGAAAAGAGGAAACTCTTGCTTTGTGCCAAGCTCACCAGGAGACCTATGAGAGGTTGCAAACAGGGAATGGAGAGATTGGTAAACAGACAGTAGGCATCAGCCAAACCACTCTCCAAGGTTGCCGGAACACAAGGGTGTGAACAGACTAACTGGGGAAATGCTCTTTTCTTGGCACAAAAACCCTTGAACTGGGCTACCAAGGTAGAAGAACCAAAATGTGGCAAGGAATCCACCTGCAGGATTGCCACAGGAGTAGAAATCTGCTGCTTTCTCCTCAGCGCCAACCCTCAGCAGGGTTGCCAAGGATGAAGAAGAACTGCTGTGGTTTTCCTGGCACCTACCCTCGACTAGAGCTGCCAAACGAACACCGGACTTGGTGAAGAATCCACTAGGAGGACTACCAAGGGTGAAGAAGAAGAACTGCTGAGCTGCTTTTGGTGACAGATCCACTTGAAGGACCACCAAACGTGAGCTGCTACCCTGAGGATTGCACTGGCGATGCAGGATGACACAAGCAAGAAGAGGTGAAAGGTGAAGATCAGGATTCCACACAGATGAAGAGCAAAATAAGAAACAGTGGCCACGAACACACTTGGCTACAAAGGACTCGTCTATCGGCAGGCGTCTGAGAGGGATGGACGAAACACTTTCCAGTCATCTTTCTTCCAAGCTGATCAGGAACCGGTGCCCGCGACTACTTAAAGGACGTTGATTTCGACTATGGCGGATGAAAGGGCAAGAAGTTGCTGAAGTCTTCTGCTGGCTGAAGATTGCTATGGTGAAGAGTCGATGGAGGTTGAAGATTGCTATGGTGAAGAGCTGATGAAGGCTAAAGATTGAATCAGAACCTGTTGCTGCACAATGATACTTCCATTTGCACATTATATGGAAATTTTCACTTTTAGGGGCAATTTGCCTGGAGCAGCGGCAAATTGCAACAATCTGGGGCAATTGTTCGCTGTCAGGGGCAACTTGCTTGGAGCAGGGGCAAACTGCAACAATCCAGGGCAATTGTTCACTGGCTGGGGCAACTTGCCTGGAGCAGGGGCAAATTGCAACAATCCAGGGCAATTGTTCACCTCCAGGGCAACTGTTCACAGTCAGGGGCAAATGACCAAAATCCTAATATTATACAACACAGTCTTGGTGCGTCATGCAATAACATACTGGTTGAGATGCTGGAAGAATAAATAGTTTGTAGAACCAATACAACAGGTGATTACTTTGTAACAGGTTGTTTACTTAAGCATCCCTTAGTCGGACCCTTTTCCTAGTGGGGTCTATCTTCTTTAGGGTCTGGCTACCCCTGAGCACTCTAATGTACTTGCCCAACTATTTAGCCTGGTTCTGCTAACTGCCCGTACACCTGCTGCCCTATTCCCTATGGGCTCGGATGCCCTACCTTTGCTGGGCCTGGTGCCCTTCCTTTACTGGGGCCTGGCACCCTTTACTACTACTGGGCTGGCTTGCCCTTACTCAATAGGCCGGGACCCTTTACTCTGTGCCTGGAAGCCCTGCTTTACCTCGGGCCTGGTGCCCTACATTTACCTCGGGCCTGATAGCCCTAAACACTATGGGCCTGGTGCCCACTACTACTTGGGTCCTGGCACCCTCTTCAGAACTGGGCCTGGTGCCCACTTTCAATTTGTACCTGGCGCCTGCCTTACTATGGGCATGTTGCCCTCCTTTACATTGGGCCTGGTAGCCCTTCCTTAAATTCCCGGGCCTGGTAGCCCTAAACACTATGGGCCTGGTGCCCTCCTTTACATTGGGCCTGGTAGCTCTTCCTTAAAATCCCTGGCCTGGTAGCCCTCAATTGACTCTTGGGGCTGAAATATGGCTGGGCCCCCTTTAATTATCCAGCTTTCTGAGAGCTGTCACTCCTATTTCTTCTGCCCCACCTCCCTCATGAATAAACCTAGGCCTTACATTGGCCTTGCTTTCCTAGCCCCTCCTTGTGGGAGTCACTACACCGCCCCTCCTGAATATTTAATTTAGTGTCCTTCTGACCCGACTGTCCTGCTGCGCTCGGCCGCTTTCCCTAAGCGCCTCTTGCGCTAACTATTTAAATAAATAAAAAAATGTATTTTCTTTTACGTTGGATGGCCAGCACTCTTCCTAGTGCTGCCGTCTGATTCACCACCTCGGCCGGGTTGAGGAGAGCTGCATTTGGGAGGTGGGAGGCATTCTGAAAGTGGGAGGGAACATGCAGGCAGCTAGGAGGATGACAGGAGGCCTCGGACGGCTGACTGACAGAACGGCGATGCGGTTGGCAATGCTGCCGACGAGGGACCAGGTAAACTATATTTTAAATCAAACAGGGGGACAAAATAAATGACAGGGCTCAGCCCAAACCATGGCAAATGGCCATTTTCTTTACTTCTGGTGCCCCGATGGCACCATGGACCGAACAGATCTTCACTGGCTGGAGCCAGAGCAGGCACGCAGAATGGCCCTTGAGGAACAACTTCAACCCACAGGTAAGCCCTTTTCCCAGTTCCCCTTAACCTTCTGCGTCCTCTCTTCTCCACAGCCAGCAGGAACTACTGAAAAACTGTTTAAACATTTTAAAAACTAACACTCTGGTTCTGGAGTGTTTGGACTGGAATGCTGTGCAGGAGCAGCTCAGCACAGCATTCCATGCCAACCATTGTCCCTTGCAGCTACATTAAAATTTACTTTTTGACCATTTTTACTGTGCACAGGGCACTTTTCTATTGTTTACAATGTTTCCCTTGCAAGGAGGGGAAACTGTACTCCCAGGGGCCCCTTTTAACTGTACCGTGCAGCCCACTACTACCATAGGTACCCTGGGCACCTGTAAACCCCTAGGCTATATTTCTTTACTGTGATGCCCCAACTCTGGGGCATTACAGTAGTACTAGGAGACATAGCCTTAAATTGGCAGGTGGGAGGTATAGAAGGGATCTTAGGAAGTATTACTTCACAGAATGGGTAGTGGCACCTTAGAATGTGCTGCCAAAGGAGCTGATTGGAATGGATTCAGTGGGAGATTTTAAGAGGGACAGATATATGGGCAAGATTCAGGTGAGGAGTGAAGGGACCAGTTGGAATACTCAGAAAGTATAACAGGGTATGAGGAGGATGGAGGGGGACAGGCAAGGCAAGGCTAGGCAAATTTTATTTTTCTAGTGCCCAATCCCAGAGGCTCTGGGCGCCGTACAAAACACAAAGATTTAATTTACAAATACATATGTAAAAAATATTCCACCATACAAACCTAATCACTATATATAAATAAATCCCTCTTTAGTATTAAAAAGGAATGATGGCAATAATATCATACAGAATCTGAGAAGGCCTGACTAAACAGATAAGACTTCAGGTGGGCTTTAAAAGCCTCCACCAACGGGGCCTCCCTCACCAATGGCGGAAGCGAATTCCACATGACAGGACCAGTGACATTAAAAGCTTGATCACCGGCTATTTTCAGTCTTGTTCTGGGAATCGCCAGGAGGCCCCTCAAGGAGGACCGGAGGGGACGGACCGAGGCAGCAGGTGTAAGAAGGTCAGCCAGGTAGCAAGGGCCCAGTCCATGTAGGGCCTTGTAGGTGAGCAAGCCCACCTTAAAAAGCACCCTCCATTGAACTGGCAGGCAGTGAAGTTCCCACAGCACCAGGGTGACATGACAGTATTTGGACTGACCAGTCAACAATCTGGCAGCTGCATTCTGCACTAGCTACAGTCGTCGGAGGGTGCCTCCAGAGACCTCAAGGTAGAACGCATTACAGTAGTCAAGCCTAGGTGTTACAAATGCATGTACTGTGTAGCCGCTACTTGAGCAGACATGGAAGACCCTTGGGCCTAATCTGCTGGCAATTTTTGTATGTTCGTATGTTTGTACGCTTGACTGGTCTACTTCAATTTTAAAATCTCAGTGATGCAAGTGGATAACAGTCACAGGCATGTCACATTGTACTCTGCACACTATGTCAGTCCCGGATGGAACACAATCCAATCATCTATAGCTTTTTTTTTGTATATTCTATTTTTGCACCAACCATCGAGGAACTCTCTGTGGCAGCCTGCAGTGCCCCCAGCTCTACCACCGTGCCTGAGAGGCCTTCTTCTACCTGGCACCAACCCAGCAATCTCCTCAGCTCTGAGCCCCCTGAGGTAGGGCCACCCTATCCACCCAGGGCGCTCTATCTATAATCAGGCAGGCCAGGTTGGGCTAGGTCCAGGAAAGGAGTGCGACTGGTGGGCGGAGTGTGGCTGGGTAGATGGAGGTGCCGTCGCCTACCCTGGAGGTCAGGGATTTTCTCTTGTAGGTTTCCCCTTGGGAATGTGACATGCCATGACATCCACACACGGCTGACCTGCTGACATCTGCCGCACTCCCATTCCCCACTGCTCTGGCTGGTGATCCTGCAGTACCCCAGATCTCCATTAGGGGTTTCGAGGACACTGAGCAGCCCCAGGAACCCTCCCCAGGGAGAGGAGAGCAGTCCTCCGGATGCTCAATCCTCTCCCTCCCCTGCCAACCCCCGGGCCCTGAGTCCATTCCTGAACCCGGGTCGCTAGTGTGACACGAGGTATGGCATCCAGTGCCTCAACCCTGAGTGTCACTGGGCAGATTCCATCTAAAGTTTTTTTAACACTTTTGATTGCTTAGAATGTGACTGAAATGAACAGAGTAATGTTCAAGAGAACTACTGGGCAGTGAAACTGGGTACAGACTGGTATGCCATACAAAGAAGGAAAGTTACTAATTTTTACATCTGAATCCATTATCCTATTTACTTACTTTTATTTAATTTGCATATGTTAGTGCCACAACAAAATGGCAGAACAGACATAGATACAAAATCATGAAACATGTAATTAATCATTTATTTAACCACATTAGTGTCTTAAAATAAGTCTCCGCAAGGAATCTGAAAATCCATCTAAAATAATCATCTGCAGTATGTACCTCTTGAGGCTGGTAAACAAAAAAATATATCTATACAGCATACATTTCACTATAAATGCTATTGATTAAATCTCCTCAGACAATACTTAATGAAGTTTATAATATACAGAACAATGGAAGTGGTGTGTTACAATGTATTTTGTACCTACTTAAGGTAACTGATGCCTCTTAAACCATGAGAGAGAAGCTCAAGTGGTTTGCATTTGTATCACCTACCAAAGGTGTGTAAAAGAAAACCCAATTTATAACTCTCCTCATATTTCATTACGTTCGTGTGCGCACATGAGCAAGGAACATCTTGCAACATTATGGCTTTTGGAGGTGTGTGACCCTCCTCCCAAATGCAGTGCTCAGTGTAGCAGGCATGACCCTACTGAACCAATTCATGCCTAGCTGTGTATGACAGCAGTTTGGCTGTGTTGGTCTTCACTTCTAAGAAAAGATCCACTGCAATCAGCGGTGGTAGCGTGTATGCAATTAGCATACTGACATCAGCCAAACTGCAGTCATGCACAGTTTGGCATTAAATCCCTCCCTCTTCATCCCTCTGCTAATGTCCTCCCCCTCTCTCCCTCCTTACTGTTCTCCTCAGCCCCCACCTTGTGTGCTGAGGGGGGTGCCCTAATCCCTCGGCTCATGCACCCCCAGCACACTGTGAAGCTGACAGAGGTGCCCAATCCCCCATCGGCTACAGCCCCCAAAAAACAGCTGGCGTGCTTGGAGCCCACCCCAGCATGCTCATGCCCCCCCCCACACACACACTGTATGGCTGCAGTGGTGCCTCCTCACCGCTTCCAGTCCCCCACAAACACATAGGTGGCATGCTGGGAGCCCAGCCCAGTGTACCAACAGCGTCCGTTTTTTTTAAAAATTCCTGTGAAGCAAGAAAACGGTCCCTCAGTGATTTCCCAACCCCCTCCCCGCCAATCCGCACCCACCCTCGGCACACCCACCTCCCCACACACACCCCTCACCTAGGTGGCACATTGGGAGCCCACCCCAGTGTATCAAATGTGTCTGTTTTTTTTTTTAATTCCTGTGAAACAAGAAAATGGCCCCTCGGTGAGTCCCTGGCCTCCCCGCCAACCCACGCCCATTCTTCTGTGCACCCACCTCCCCACACACCCCCACTCCATACTTACCTCTGGAGCTCAGTGCGACAATCTTTGGTGGACCGGGAACACATCTGCACTCTTCAAAGCCGACCGTGAACTGAGGAAATGCCGGTAAGCTGTATAATAGCATAAATAGGGTTTTTCCAACTTAGGTGATATCTCTGCCATTTTTTTGATTTTTGCCACCACATTTTTAATATGGGGTTCTTGACACCCCTTCTCATGAGTTCAGTCACTGTCAAGGTGTTATTCAGTCCCGAAAGGTGATTTTGTGGTCACTGCATGGAATCACCTTTTGGGACTGATTAATGAAACAACAGTGCTGGTGTTCATGAGGTGGGCTCTCAAAAAGCCTATGTTTCAAATTTGGTGAAAAAATTCCAAAAAATTATTGTTTTATGAGCATGCGTTGAGCAGTTTCCAAGCACACTCATAAGTTTGTGAATTTGTAATATTTTCATTCTAAATTTTCAACATAGGCATATTTCCACACCTTCTTATGAACAGTGCAGCTGTCATTTTTCACATCCTGGCCAAAATATGTTTTTGCGCTTCCAGCGCAAATTAGCATGGTCGCTGTTGGAAATCAGTGTTCACTACAGAGTAAGACAATCACAGTGACACTGTTCATGAGCAGAGGTCCTAAAATGCCTATGTTGAAAATTTGGTGCCAAAAGTGCATAAAATGGCTGTGTTATGAGCATCCATTGTGCAGCTTCTATGCACACTCGTAAGTTTGTGAATTTGTAATATTTCCACTCCAGATTTTCAACATTGCCATTTTCCCACATCTCCTTATGACCAGTACAGCAGTCATTTTTCACATCCGGCTAAAATGTGTTTTTGAACTTCCAGCATAGAATGGCGTGGTAGCTATGGGAAATCATATTTGGGTACACAGTAAGAAAATCACAGTGACACTGTTCATGAGCAGACATCCTAAAATGCCGATGTTGAACATTCGGTACAAAAATTCCAACAAATGACTGTTTTACGAGCGTGCATTGCGCAGTTTCCACGTGCACTCATGACTTCGTGAATTTGTCATATTTTCACTCCAGATTTTCAACATTTGCATTTTCCCACACCTCGTTATGAACAGTACAGCTGTCATTTTTCACATCCTGGCTGAAATGTGTTTTCACACTTCTGACACAGAAGAGCTCGGTCGCTGTGGGAAATCAGTGTTCGATACACAATAAAAAAATCATAGTGACAGTGATCATGACCAGAGGTGACAAAATGCCTATGTTGATAATTTGGTGAAATAATTCCACTGAATGACTGTCTTACAAACGTGGGTTGTGCAGTTTCCACACAGGCTTGTACCCTTGAGGATTCCTAAGACAGACACTTAAGAAGTATGAGGGTGACATGTTGATCAGATGCAAGAGGAGTTGCCGAGAGGTACTCTGTTGGGATATGGATGCTAAAGGCACACGGATACAGCTTGAAGGGGCTGCATAAATGCCAAACACCAATGCAAATACCTGCAAGCGAACATTCGGCATTGACAAATGCTTGTTTTTAGTCTGGTTTTATTGTTTATTGTTTATTTGATTCTAGGATTACAAATACCTTTGAACCAAGCTCTTTTACAAAGGTTCCATGTCAGTAAGTACAGGCATACAGGTCATACAGGTTACATACATTATAAAACAATCAGTAACACAATCGTCATAACATGTTATTACAAGGACTTTACAGGAAACACAATGGGAAGATGTAGGTAACAAAGAAAAAGTTAGTGTGAGGAGGAGCTAGAAAAGGGAGGGTGGGACAAAGGAAGGCAGCCAAGAGGCTTTTGTCATGACAGAGCAGGGGTAAGAGCAAATGTTGGGCATGGTAGGAATGAAAGGGCTACGTAGGTTGTCCACAGCAGACAGTAGAGGCTATGGGCAGAGGCGTGGAGAGTATTGCATTAAGCAGGGCATTCACAGGTGCTTGAGCCTGCTAATGAGAGGTGGAGCTTAGTCTTGAAAGTGCCCAGTGCTGGAGAGTTAGAGATGTCAGTTGTGAGATTGTTTAGCCAGCTAGGGGCCCTATAAGCAAAGGACCTTTGGCCTTGGGTTGTGCGACAGTAAGAGACTTGCAGGATTAGGGGTTTTGAACTCCTGGTGTTACAATTGTTTACTCTGGGTTTGAGGAGGGAGCGGACCCTTGGGGGAGCAATGCCCATCATTATTTTCTTTGCTGCGATGCAGCTTTGATACTTTATTTGGTTGTTGAGTTACAGCCATCCAGCTTGGGAGTAGAGGTCGCAGGTATGGGTTAAACGGTGGGCTTCAGTGGCAAGTCGACAGGCATTATTCAGGGAGGTGGAAACATGTTTGAGTGAGGTGGCAGTGGCAAAGCCATAGATAATGAGTCCATAGTCTATAATACTAACAATAGAGCTCTTGATGGCAACAGACAGGGCTTCGGTGGTTAGATGCTTCCTGTGACGGAAGAGTAGGCCCAGTCTGGTGTTAGCCACTTTAGCCACATTATTAATGTGGTCATCATAGGAGAGTTTGGAGTCAAGGGTGAGGCCAAGGTATTTAAATGTGTGGACTTGTTCTAGGGTGACTCCTTCCTTGGTTTTTATGGTGAGGTGATACTGGTTATTCTTGCTGCGTGGGCTGCTGAGAAGCATTGTCTTTGTTTTTTTCTGGTTCAGGATCAGCTTATGTTTTAAGAACCAGTTTTCGACTGAAGTGAAACCCCGCTGGAGTTTCTCTTGTAGCTGATTAGAATCATGGTGGGAGATTAGGATAACAGCATCATCTGCGTAGAGCAAGATTTTTTCTGGACAGGAGTCTGGCAGTGTGTTCAAAAAAATGCTGAAGAGGAGGGGGTCCAATATAGAACCCTGAGGGACACCAGAGCGGACAGGTCTGGCATCTGAGAGAGTGTCCGCAATTTTCACTCTTTGGGAGCGGTTATTAAGGTAGCTTTTGAACTAGTTTGCAGAGTTGGGTGAGAGTCCCGCGGTTTGTAGCTGGACAAGCAGGAGACGGTGACTGATAGTATCAAAGGCCTTTGTTAAATCAATGAAAGCAGACCCAGTTTGTTGTCCGTTATCCAGTGAGTGGTGGATGGTGCCGGAAAATTCAAGTAGTGCCATGGTGCTACTATGACCCTTTCTAAAGCCATGTTGCTGCCTGCACAGGATGTTATGCATGTCCAGAAAGGCAGTAAGCTGGTCCGCAACTATGCGGTCCAGGGCCTTAGAGAGTGGAGGAAGGATGGAAATTGGACAGAAGTTCTCATGTGCGGTTTTGACACCACTTTTATGTATGGGGGTTACCGTAGCAGATTTCCATTTATCCGGGGAACTGGCTAAGTCTGAGGGAGAGGTTGAAAATCCTGGTCAGAGGTAGAAGTACTTCATCAAGGGTGAGTGATAGAAGTCTAAGGTCAAGTGAGTCGTTGCTAGATCTGGACTTACTAATGGCTTTGGTAACATAGCTGCACACCTGGTACATCTTGACCGATTTAAAGTAAAAAGAAGGGTGGCTAGTGAGGGCAGGGGAAGTTGGGGAATTAGGAGTGTCATCATCTATGAAGAAACCGGGTGGGAGTACAGAACTAAGGTCTGTGAAAGCAGCATTAAATGTGTCAGCAATGATTTTCTGGTCTTGAGTGGTTATACCATTAATGCAGAGAACAGATTGGGGGGATTTGGACTGCTGCCGAGTGACTTTTTTTTTATGTTATTCCAGAAGTCTCTTCTGTTGCCCCAGGAGCTTACAAGAGCATTATTGAAGAAGGCCGATTCTGTTTGCCGGATAGATTTGGTACAGTCATTCCGTGCACGTTTGTAGTTATCAATGTCGATTTGTCTTCCAGTGTTTCTGCCGAGCTCCCAAAGATGGTCCCTTGCCTTTAGTCACCTTAGAAGGTCACCTATGAACCAGGGGTTACAGACAGCCTTTACTTTTCACTTTTTTAGTGGGTCAAATATGTTGCAGACTTCATTGAAGATGCTGATGAAATGGTCGAGGGCAGTGTTCACATTAGTGGCTGTGAGGATTGGTGACCAGTCCTGTAGGAGAAGTTGGGTTTTTAGGCTTGTTAACTGTCCATGAGGTAGAACTCTACTGGTGGTGGTTTTTTGCAAGGGTTTGGAGAATTTGTTGGACCAAGAGCAGCTAACAGGAGAGTGGTCACTGAGGGAGTCAGGGAGGACTGTGGTTATTTGTAATCCGGGTGGGGTGGCTGGTTAGGATCCAATCCAGCAGGGTGCAGGTTCCAGTTTTATAGTTTTTCCTGATAGAGGAGTCGACCATTTGGGTGAGGTTAGCTGCTGCTATAGCGTCCCTGTGGGCCCCAGCCTCAGCAGCAGGCCAGTTTATTTTAAAGTCCCCGAGAAGGATAGATTCGGTGCCTGGTCGGAGAGACTTAACATAGTCAAGAACTGCATTGAGCCCACTATCTTGCTCTTTAGGTGGAATGTAGATCGTAAGAACAGTGAGGGCTTTGTTCTGAGTGCCAAGAAGGATTTTAATCGGAAGTATCTGCACCGTAGTGGTCTGGGGAGCAGAGCTGAGGTGGTGTCCCAGGAAGGTATCCTTTAGGTAGAGGACACAACCACCACCTCTTTTGTTGTACGGTCAATGCGAAAAACATTGTACCAGGGAGGGCGATAGCATGGTCAGGGATTGATGGGGAGAGCCAGGTTTTAACAATTGCTAAGATGTCTGGATTGTGTTGGCAAGCAAAAGCCTGAAGGGCACCTATTTTATGGAGGAGGCTACAAATGTTGAGTGAGATGAGTGAGAGGGCTCCTGCATTTTTGCTCTGATTAGTTGCCTTGGTGGTAGATGGGCCAGGGTTTGGGTGAATGCTGCCAGACATCAGTAGGAGAAGAGGGATAAGCTTTAGAGTACTCATACGTAATTCCCTAGCCAGACATTTACGCCTTAGCGTCAGCAGAGAGCGTGAGTTGGGAGAGTGTGTCATGAGGAGATGGTGGATGTTCAGGGTGAGAGCAGTGAGAGTAGGTGGGTGGGGTACCCAGCGCCCATAGATGAGATAGTACAATTCAGTAGGTGTGTGCAGGCCCCGGGGAGAGTGGCAGAGTTGTATATGTAGGGTACCTAGGTGTCGATAAGTGGGAATGGGTAGGTAACTGATAGGGGCAGAGGGGAAGCAGGCTCTGGGAGGGTGGAGTAGTGGAAAGAGGGGAAATAGGAGGAGGAGGAGGGGGGGTGCGGGAAACAGGCAGAGGGCATGATTTGTTGACAGAGATGAGGTAGTGGAGAGAGACCACAGGGAAAAAAGGCAGGGTGGAGAGGGGGAAGCTAGACCGGAAAGGGGGCGGAGGAGAGGAAGAACAGGGATAGTCGATGGTGGGGACAAGAAACAGCAAAAAAGAATAGGGGGGCTGAGGAGTGAGCCAGAAATGGAGGGCAGTAGTGTTATTAAAAGAGAGCAAACGAAAATGGTGCAGGGGGAGGGCAGCACAGGGAATAGAGAGCCGGGATAGAGAGTGGATAGGTGGGGGGAGGGACAAGAAGGGAAGGGCCAAGGGTGGCATACCCTATAGGAGATGAGCAAGAGGGAGGAGCGAACCAGGGGCGGCAGGAGAGTCTATTTATTAAAGGTCAGAGGTGGGGAAGGGGGGCGGGCGTAAATTTTCCGCCACAGCCGCTTGAAAGCAATGGGCAAGGCAGCCCCGACTCTTAAAACTTGCAGGGGGCCAATCTCAGAGTACCAAAATGGACAGAGGTCCAATCAGGGGGAACTGCAGCAAGCAACAGCCAATGGCGGCAGCTCACAGCAGCCCCGGGGAGTCAGGAAATCTTACCCGGCTTCTGTGTCCTACAGGCGGCCTGGAGGTGTGCGGCCGAGTGGCTGGTGGAGCCGTGCCACAGCCGTATGGAGCAGAGGGCTCGAGATCCCGAGGACAAGGGCAAGATCTGGCTTCTGTGTCCTGCAGACAGCCTGGAGGTGTGCGGCCAAGCAGCTGGTGGAGTCGTGCCATGGCCATATGGAGCAGGGGGCTCGAGAGCCCTAGGACAAGAGCAAGATCCAGCTTCTGTGTCCTGCGGGAGGCCTGGAGGTGTGCGGCTGAGCTCCTGGTGGAGCCTTGCCATAGCCGTATGGAGCAGGGGGCTTGAGATCCCTAGGACAAGGGCAAGATCCAGCTTCTGTGTCCTGCAGGCAGCCTAGAGGTGTGCAGCTGAGCAGCTGGTGGAGCCGTGCCGCGGCCGTATGGAGCAGGGGGCTCGAGAGCCCTAGGACAAGGGCTTATGATTTAGAAAATGAGTAATTTGCAATGAGGAAAAAGTAAATGTGTCAATTCAAAACACATGCCTGCCATTATATGCACCTCATTACCAAGAGTGTGTACAGTATCATGTAATATTCTAGTACTGGATTTCAGGTTGTAATCAACCCCTGCCAGTAATTCATTATAATACTTAAGGAATAAACATCACACATTTGAAAATGACACCTCCAACCCCTGCCTCCTTGAGTTGATGTTTACTGTTTAATGGTTAATATTCTTCTGTTCTGTTTTGGAAGGTTTGGATGATGAAATCAGAGCATCAGCACCCCCCTCCATGCCCCAAGAAATGTACAAAACTATTTTTAAAAGCACTGTTTATGAAAGGCAGATGATCCTAAATGTTATGTTGCAGAAATTAAAATGAAAAGTGCATCAAGTGACCTGCTTTAGATTGTACCAAAACTGGTTACCTCCAGAACTGGTCCCACATGAAGAAATCTGTACCTATTCTTTTTTTTTAACTTTATTTTACACCATCTCTGAGGGAACTCTGTCCTGCATCCCCCGGCTGGTCTCTACCTCCCACCCACCCACTTGAGACAGTCCTTGCTCTCCCTCGTGTCAACTCAGCAGATCTCCCGGCTCTGAATCCCCCAGGGAGAGGCCGCTCTATCTGCCCAGGTTCTCTATCTGAAGCATAGAGTGCTGGGTCTGACGAGCTGGGGGATGGAGAGGAAGGCATCCGGTGTTGGGAGTGTGGTCCGGTGGAGGTGCCTTCTCCTATCTGCCAATGGGGCAGATTTTTCTCCTTTGTTGGTGTTACTCTTGGCTTGGATGTGCAATGGAGTCCAGCTCACACCAGGTATGCTCCCGTGCCTGAGTGAAGGACATCCCCAACAGTCCAATCCCCTTCTATGTCCCTACACTGACGGCGACTGCTCCTTTCCCCTCCAGATGCCACTAGTGCAGCATGAGGAGGATTCCTCCCCACCCCAGGAGAGAAGAGCTGTCTTCTGGATGCTCAATCCTATTCCTCCCCTGCCGACCCAGGTTAATTCCTGAATCCGGGTCATTGGTGTGGTGTGAGGTGTGGCATCCACCACCTAAACTCTCAGTGCCACCAGGCCGGCTATCTATACTTATTCTTGGCCCATCATTAACAGGCATGTTGGGAAACTGCATGACATAGATAGATCAGGAAATCTGTCACATAGGTTGATATCCGAAATACTGTAGCCAAGATATTTTTATAAGGATTCAGCAGTGCTGGTTATGTTCAGTTGAGACACACAAAGTTGCTAGGGCTCAGGACTGTGAGCTCAGAGCTTGGATTTCTGGTTTGATCAGCAACAAACTAAGCAGAATTCTGCAGGGTTCTGGTCTATGAAAACAGAGCTTGGATTTCTGGGTTGAACAGATACATATATAGAAAACTGTTACATTACATACTGTGTGGCCTATTGTTTTTTTCCCTCCCACCCAATGCTATCTCTAAATTTATTAGCTTGAGTTAACTGAGAGCAGGTGGAACCTGGGGGAGGGACTGGGTGGCAGGTAGGAACAAAGAGGATCAGCTTAGTCTCAGTGGCACTCAATGCTGATTATATCTACATTATACTTGCACCTTAAGTACATGTAATATACTTTGCACTGTAAGGGGATTATAGAGGTAAGGGTTTTATAAGGGAGATAGATAGATAGATAGATAGATAGATAGATAGATAGATAGATAGATAGATAGATAGATAGATAGACAGACAGACAGACAGACAGAGACAAAATGGCTGCTTCTTGGAGGAAAGGGGGTACTCTAAAAGATGCTGGAATGGGGAGTGATGCACTTTAAATTATCAGGTTGATCCCCTCATACAGGCACTGTGGTGGGTAAATGTTTGTACTATTCTGAAGGGTACCTGGGTCCCTGGTATATGGGAGGTAGGCTTTCTGTTTGCTAGGAGGTGATCATTACTAATTTCTGCCCAGTTAAGTGACTTGTCTGAACTGTAGCACCGGTTCAGGTCTTGTGAGTAAACTACATATACACTCACCAGGGATGTGGGGCTATGGTGGTGGGAATAGATGGGAGGGGAGATTGGAGGGATGATGGGGTCCAAATAGTCTGGAGGGTCAGGATACTAGGGGAAGATTGGTTGGCTGCAATGAGTGTGGTGCAGCAGTATCTCTAAACACTTTGTGGAGCATGGGGGGTTCCCAATATACAAACAGCTGGGTTAACTAAGGGATGAAATAATTTGACTCAGGTGGGAGCTAGGGAGAGAGGAGTGGAGAAGGGGTAGGGGTTGGTAGGGGAGGGAGGGTAGTGGCACATTAAGAGGCTGGGCCAGAGAATGCAGCAGGTTGTCTCCACCAGCCAACAACTTGGATGGTTTGGGAGTAACATATGGGAGTAGCCCACTGGGCCCAATGTCAGTGACAGCTCAGGGTCAGAACAGAATTGAGATAGATACATGGATAGTGGTAAAGAAACATAGAAACATAGAATTTGATGGCAGATAAGGACTGCTTGGCCCACCCAGTCTGCCCATTTCCCTACCTAATGGATAAGCTGCAGATCCTAGTTAACCAGCAGCCTACTTCTTCCTACCCCCACCCCCTAGAATTGCCTTATGACTGTCCCATGCATGCTTGAATTCCACCACTGTTTTTGACTCCACAACCTCCTCCGGAAGGCCATTCCATGCATCCACAACCCTCTCTGTGAAAAAATACTTCCTTAAATTACCTCTGAGCCGCCCCCTCTATCTTCAAATTGTGCTCCTTGTTCTTGCACTCCTCTTTTTTTGAAAGATGCTACCCTCTTGGACTTTGTTGATTCCCTTGAGGTACTTGAAAGTTTCTATCATGTCCCCCTCTCCCTCCTTTCCTCGAGGCTATAAATATTAAGCTCCTTAAGTCTCTCTTCATATGTCTTCCGGTGCAGACCCTGCACCATTTTAGTTGCCCTCCTCTGGACGCTTCCATCCTGTCTATGTCTTTGCGGAGATTGGGTCTCCAGAACTGCACGCAGTACTCCAGATGGGGTCTCACCAGCTGTCTGTACAGAGGATAATAACTTCCTGTTTTCTACTGGTGATGCCTCTCCCTATGCATCCCAGTATCCCCAGCCCTCCTTGCTGCCCTCTCACATTGCTTGCCCACCTTTAGGTCATCTGATATGACTACCCCAGGTCCCTTTCCATTTTGTTGTTGTTAGTATCTCACCCCCATTGTGTACTCTTCCCTGGGTTTTGTTTCCCAGGTGCATTACCTGCACTTCTTAGCATTGAATCTAAGCTGCCATACAGTTGACCATTCCTCTAACTTGCCAAGTCCCTTCTTATCCTTTCCACCCCACCTTGTGCATCAACTCTGTTGCAGATCTTTGTGTCATCTGCAAAGAGACATACTTTTCCTCCCAGTCCCTCTGCAATGTTGCTTATAAAGACATTGAAGAGGACCGGTCCTAATACTGAACCCTGTAGTACCCCACTAGTAACCCCCCTTTCTTCAGAGTGGGCTCCATTTACTATTACTCTCTGTGTCCTATTCTCCAGCCTATTCTTTACCTAGGCTGTCATCTTGGGACCCACTCCCAGGCTGGCTAACTTGTATATTAATCTTTTGTGTGGGACTGTGTCAAATGCCTTACTAAAGTCTAGGTAGGCCATGTCCACAGCCCCTCCCTGATCTACTACTTTGGTCACCCAGTCAAAGAAATCTATCAGATTCGTCTGGCATGACCTTCCCACTGTGAATCCATGCTGCCTTGGGTCCTGTGCCCCTCTGGCCTCTAGATACTCAACAATTCTTTCCTTCAGAAGTGATTCCATCATTTTCCCTATCACTGAGGTTAAACTAACAGGTCTGTAGTTTCCTGCTTCTGCCTTGCTCCCACTTTTGTGAAGGGGAATCACATCTGCCCTCCTCCAGTCCTCGGGTACCACCCCATCCTCCCATGATTTGTTAAAGAGGGTAGTCAGTGGTGTGACTAGTTCTACCCTTAGTTCTTTTAGAATTCTGGGATGAATCCCATCAAGCCCCATTGCTTTGTCCACCTTCAGTTTTAAGAGTTCTTTCAGAACTCTTTCTTCTGTAAATGGGCTGGTATCAACCTATGTATCCAGAGTGTTTCTACTGTTTGTTTTAGGTACCTCCCTCTTCATTTGTAAATACTGAGCAACAATATTTGTTTAGTATCTCTGCCTTTTCACAGTCACCTCTGCCCACCCTCCCTCCCTTTATTAAGCCTCACTATCCCTCCCTTGGTCTTCCTTTGCTCCCTGATGTACCTATAAAAGGTTTTATCCCCCTTCTTAACTGAGTTGGCTATCTTTTCCTCAGTTTGGGCCTTTGCTGTTCTGACTGCCTTCTGATACAGTTCTCTGTCCTGCTCCTCCTGTGATTCCTTGTACTTCCTGAATGCTTTCTTTTTCTCTTGAACCTTCACTGCCACTTCCTTTGAGAACCATAGTGGTTTCCTACATCGTTTCATTTTGTTTATTTGCTTCACACAAAGGCTTGTTACCTCTGTGATGGCAGTTTTTATTATTCCCCATTGTTCTTCCACCCCTCCTTCCTGCCCATTTGCTAGTGCATTCCTTAGGCACTCACCATTTAGGCAAAGTCAGCCCTCCTAAAGTCCAGTACTTTTGCCTTTGTATGGCTTGACTCTATTGCTGTGTTTATTGTGAACCATACTGTTCGATGGTCGCTAGTCTCAGATGGCTACCCACTTCTACATCTGTGATCCTCTCTCCATCTCCATTTGAGAGAACCAGGTCTAAGATTGCTCCCCTCGACTGGGCTCCAATACTAGTTGTCTAAGGCATGCCCCTGTAGGCATCTAGAATAACCCACTCTTCGAAGTGGCTGCTGCAACTGCACTCCAGTTAACATCTGGCATATTCAGATCACCCATCAGCAGTATCTCACCTTTTTCTGCCATTCTAACTATACTTTCTATCATTTCCTTGTCCATTTCCTCCCCCTGAGAAGGGGGTCTGTATACAACCCCTGTGTGGATTGTGGTGTCATTGCCTGTCTCCAAATTTACACACAGTGCTTCTTCTCCTCCCTGTTTACCCTTTTGTTCTGTTGCTTTGATTCCTTCCCTTATGTAAAGAGCTACTCCTCCTCCTCTTTTACCTTCTCTGTCCCTCCAGTAGATAGTGTATCCTGGTATGTTTACGTCCAAGTCATGGTTTTGTGTATACCATGTTTCTGTGACTGCCACAATATCCAGATGTTCCTCCTCCATCAAGGCCACTAATTTAGGAAGCTTGTTACTCAGACTACGGGCATTGGTACTCATTGCTCTCCATTTTTTGATGGCTTTACCTTCTGTTGCAGCATCCCCCACTGACCTTTCTACCTCAGTCTTTTTCTCATTTAGTACCCTGTTTTGTAGGGAGAGGCTGGGATTTTCTTGCTGCTTATCAGTGCCTCCCCCCTTGACTAGTTTAAAAGCTTGCCCATGAAGCATTTAAACAGATTGCTCAAAAGACTTGTTCCCTTCCTGGACAGATACATACCATCCTGTCAGTATAGGTTGGTGTCCCTCCAGGTGGAACCCCAGTCCCCAATGAAGCCAAACCCCTGTGCTCCACACCATTTTTTCAACCATTCATTAAACTGCATGGTGCAAAGTACCCTTGCCTCACCCATGCCATTGACAGGCAGCACCTCTGGGAAGGATACTGTGTGTGCTACTTGTCTTAGGCCCCTCCCCAACTCTACAAAGTCCTCCTGCACTGCTCTAATCTCATGATGAGCCAAGTCATTTGTCCCTAGGTGGACAATGATGTCCAACTCAGACTCCCATGCAGCTGTTCTCGTGATCCTGAGGATGCGCTTCCTGTCCCTCCAAGCCATGGCACCAAGCAGGCACCTTACTTCAGTTTTCCCTGCTCTCCCCAGTTCTATCCCCCAATAATTAAGTCCCCCACTAGGAGCTGCTTCCTTTCCCTGTGGTGTCCTCTGCCTCCTTCCTGTGGGCCTCCCTTTTGACAATTGTCCTCAGCCTCCTTAGTCTCCTCTGAAGGTGCATCCATAGGGGAGCTTTGCTCCCCCAGAATGGTGTATGGATTGTGGAGTGGAACAACTGACTGGGTGTGCCTCTGTTCCACCATCCTCACCCTCCCTGAGCCCACTGTGGTCCAACTGCTGTCCTTTCTTCAAAACCTCTGAGGTAGTGGTGGTGGCTCTGGTGCTCCCTGCATGGGGAGGTTCCCTTCCTACTGTCCAGTGTGGCCTGGGGGAAGGTTCCCTTACTACTGTCCAGTGTGGCCTGAAGATGGGCAACTTCCTCCCTCAGGGCAGAGAGTTGTCTGCAAATAGGGCAGCATCTCAGTCTCCAGAAAGACTCCCGGAAGACTGCTGCCCCACAGCCATTACATTGCACTACTCCCACATGTTTATCTACTTTTGTGTGTGTGTGTGTGTGTGATTGGTTTGTTATACAGAAATATATATATTATACAATGTGTATGCTTATATTGTCAGTGCAGTGTGCTAGAGAGGATATGACAGTGATATGCACCTTGCACTCTTGAGGAAATGATGTCAGAACCCCAGGTATAAAGGAACTATTTCCAGGGGTGGGTGGAGTGAGGGGTGGGCAGGGGTTGGGCCTAAACTGTGCCCTCACGAAACAATCAGCTAAAAGCTCTGACCCACCGGTGCGATGAGTGCCTTCCTATCAGCAAGATGCCCTACACAACAATTTGACAGAGAAAATACCCTGCTAATCAAACAGAGAAAAATCCAGACATCCAAGTCAGACACAGGTAAACCTCCCCAGCCCCAACACAGCCTGGTGGTTTGTGCTCTGAAAGCAGTCAGCCCCAAAATAAGTCAGCTGTGCTTTAAACTCTTCCTGCACTGAAAATCTTAAGAACTATAACAAAAGTAAAGCTAGATCCACCTCCCTCTGTTGCTTGAAAGACTGTCTTTTCCTGATAATTCTAAGTTCCTTATTTCACCTTTCAGTTAGAAGTAGCCTCCACCTGCAGAATATCTGCTACAAACCAAAGACAATTGTAAGGTTCACCTCCCTCTGTTGTGAGCACAACTCGCTTTCTTGTAAATCCTACGTTCAGTATTGCAGCTTCCAGCCAGAGGTAGCTTCATCTGAAGAATATTAGCTGTTCTGATGAGTTTGCTATAAAACACTTGCTTATAATACTATTGTTCTCAGGTCTGTAAGACTCTTCCAAAGCTATTGGCTGATAAGTAGCTATGATGTGAGCACTTTCTGACACAGTCTGGTCTGGCCTTTTAAGGCACACACAGATAAACACAAAAAACAGTTTCCACCCCCTAGGGCACTGTCTGGGTCAAATACACAACCTGTACCTGCAATTACTTCAGGACTTATGACAAATTCTTAGCCCAGGGTTTAAACTCTTCCTGCACTGAAAATCTTAAGAATTGTAACAAAAGTAAAGCTAGATCCACCTCCCTCTGTTGCTTGAAAGACTGTCTTTTCCTGATAATTCTAAGTTCCTTATTTCACCTTTCAGTTAGAAGTAGCCTCCACCTGCAGAATATCTGCTACAAACCAAAGACAATTGTAAGGTTCACCTCCCTCTGTTGTGAGCACAACTCGCTTTCTTGCAAATCCTGTGTTCAATATAGCAGCTTCCAGCCAGAGGTAGAGAACAGGGAAGGAGCAGGGTAAGGTTCATCATGGCAGGGTATCTGGGAATAATCTGGACAAAGGAAGGGAGTCAATGAACAGGTTCTCAGTGCTGGCAAGCTTTGGGGATCAGGAGGGGAGGTGGGTATGGGGAAGAGTAGTGTAAGAGGCTGTAGCAGTTTGGTGGAAAGGTGTGAAGACAGAACACTGGAGTGTAACTTTAGCAAGGGGGGGAGTAGGCAAGGCAAGGCACATTTTATTTTTCTAGCACCCATTCCCAGAGGCTCTGGGTGCTGAAACACACACACACAAATATTGGAATTAAACATATATATATATATATATATATATATATATATATATGTTATATATATATATAACTCACACTATAATAAATAATCACATATAAAAACAATCAGTTTTCTACATATAATAATCACCTTCATTACTTTAAAAAGGACTGACAGTTCATATTCTCATCCAATACCCGAGAAGACCTGGCTAAACAGATAGCACTTAAGGTAGGCTTTAAATGCCTCCACCGAGGAAGCCTCCCTCACCAGTAGCAGGAGCGAATTCCATAGGATGGGGCTGGCGACACTGAAAACTCTATCACTGGCCATTTTCAACCTCGTCCTAGGAATTGCCAGGAGGCCTCTTGAGGAGGATCTCAGGGAGAGAACCAGGGCAGTGGGTGTAAGAAGGTTCACCAGCTAGCAAGGGCCCAGTCCATGTAGGGCCTTAAAGGTGAGCAGACCCACCTTAATAAGCACCCTCCATTGATCCGGCAGCCAGCGCAATTCCCGCAGCACTGAGGTGATGTGACAGTATTTCAACTGTCCACTCAGCAAACTGACAGCTGCATTCTGCACCAGCTGCAGTTGATGGAGAGTGCCTCCAGAGACCCCAAGGTAGAGCGCATTACAGTAGTCAAGCCTAGATGTTACAAATGCATGCACCAACGTGGGGAGGTCCAGGGGCAGAATCAGGTGCTTAATCCTGGCAATGTTTCTCAGATGGAAAAAAACTAACCCTGACAATGGATGGCACTTGATGTTCCATTGTCAAACCACTGTCTAGCACCATGCCAAAATTACACACCTTAAAGGAGGACATCAATGGGACAAACCCTAGAATTAAGCCAGTATTTGCCCCAGAGGCCATCCCATCATGCCTCCTGTTCAACTCCACCACCAGTACCTCTGTCTTATTGGGGTTCAGTCACAACCAGCTGGATGCCATCCAGTCGTTGATCTCGGCCAGACAGTTGTTTGATACTTCCACTGCATTGGATGTCCCACGGGCAAAGGATAAGTACAGCTGAGTATCATCGGCATAACAATGAAACCCTAAGCTGTACTTCCTAATGATCTCACCCAGGGGCAGCATATACATGGTAAACAATATCAGTGACAAGACCAAACCCTGAGGTACCCCACAAGACATAAGGCTCGGGGACGAGGAAAAATTCCCCATCACCACCCTCTGTCTTATGTTTGTCAAAAAGGATTTAGACCAGCAGATGATATTACCGGTGAGTCCACAGAAGTCCCTCAGGTGGTCAAGTAACACATGATGGTCCACCATGTCAAAAGCTGAGGAGAGATCGAGAAGAATGAGAATTGTCCCCTCACCTCAATCCCTCGCCCTGAGGAGATCATTATGCACCTGAACTAATGTGGATTCTGTTGAATGTCCTGCACAAAAACATGACTGAAGCGGCTCATAGATATCAAATGCCATGAGGTGTTCTCCAAACTGTTTCACCACAATCTTCTCCACAACCTTTCCCAAAAATGGTAGGTTGGAGACCGGTCGATAATTTGCCTTGATGTCGGGGTCCAAAGATGACTTCTTCTGGAGGGACCTCACCAGTGCCTTCTTCAAGGCATCTGGGAAGACCCCCTCCAGCTAGGGACACTGGACAATCAAGGCAAAGACTGGGCCAACAGTGTTGTCACATCCCATTAGGAACCACGTCAGCACCAGGTCCAGTTCACAATATGTGTCTTCAGTTTTGAGGCCACCTCAATGACATCAGCCACCTCCACTGGTTTAAACTCCTCCCAACCAGGTGGAGTGCTCTATCGACAATCCAGGCAACCACTGTTGGCCATAACACGGCTCACTGGCAGAATTCCTAGCCTGATGGCGGACACCCTGTCCGAGAAAAAACGAGCAAACTCATTGCACAAGGCCTCAGAAACTGCTTTTTTTGGCTGTAGACAGGCTGGATGTAATAGCCTGTCCACAGTCCAAAAAAGCATAGCTGGTCGGTTTGTCCTGGCAGCAATCTTCCTGGACAGGAACACTGTCTTCTTACGGTTGATTGCCCCGTGGTACATACTATAGTGTGCACATAAGGCCAGTTTGTCCACCTCCAACCTGGTCCTCCGCCAGCAGTGTTCCAACCTCTGGCCCTTGATCTTCAAAGCCTTGAGCTCTCCATCAAACCATGGGGACCTCAAGTGAGAAGATCTGGGTCGTACATAGACTGGTGCAATGGAGTCGAGTGCCTCAGTCATCAACCTATTATAGGCGGCAACTGCTTCACCCACACCTCCCCTGCATGCACTGTCCACACCAGATAGATTTACTTCTGCCAGAAAAAACTCCAGGGTCAAACCCCTCAATGGGCGGTAGCTCACCATCTCTGCAGGGGGAGAGATCTCGGAGGGGGCCCTGAGCAAGAACTCCACCATGCAATGATCAGACCAAATGACTCGATCAGTCCTGAGATTCTCATTCTCAATCCTCAACGAGAAGACCAGGTCCAACATGTGGCCACCCTGGTGGGTCATGGTAGTAACAACTTGTGACAGGCCCAGAGATGTCATCATCTGAAGGAAGTGATAACCCAACCTCGATGATTCATCATCGGCCCAAACATTGAAATCCCCCAGCACCAAACATCTGAGGGACTCCAACATTTCACTTACCATGAGTAGGGCAGCGGGTGAATTTTCCTTCTCAGAGAGGGGGAGGGGGAGCAGGTGGGGGACAGTAGGGGAATGGAAGGAGTTAGTCCAGGCAGAATGTTGGGTATGGAGGGAGTGGGACAGAACAGATGGATAAAGCGGGAGACAAGCGGGGCATTGGATGGAGCAGGTATTAAAAGTGATGTGGGAGCTCAGAACAGTGATCAGAAGGATGGAAAGCACATCAGAGAAGAGAAGGAGTTAGGGGGAAGGTCATCATTCTAGGGGACTTGATACTGATTGAAGTGAGATGGGGAAAATAGGGTGCAAGGAAAAGACACATATGGGTAGAATGTATGCCAGGCATAATGACAGGAAGGGAGGGACAGTTCATTCCTAGATGTGTTAGGAGGGATGGGGAGAAGCCTCACATAGTGGTCCATCTAGGTAGTAATGACCTGGAAGGGTGTAGGGTCGAGGAGGTGCAGAAGAGGTTCAAGGTACTTGGACAGCTTTGCAGTGATGTAGGAATATCTGTGGAATTATCAGAAGTCCTCCCAGTCCCAAGGGTGAGTACAGCTAGAAAGCAAAGAATTGAGGTATTCAATCTGTGGCTAAGGGAGTGGTGTGATACCATGAGGTATGGTCTAGTGGGGGGGTGAAGAAGTGGGAGAACAAGGAACTGTTTACACCAGATAGGCTGCATCTGAGCAAAGAGGGCTCAGGGGTACTGAAACATAAACTGGGGGAGTATGTATCAACTAAGATTAATTGAACGTAGGTAAGGTGTAGGTGAATGGTGGAGTGATAGTGCCACCAGGCAAGAAGAGTCCAAAAGGCTTCCCCCATAGATAGACAGGTGGGGACGGAGGGGAATAAAGAAAGGGGAGGTGACTGAGTATTGGGAAGGGTGGATACTGGGCAGGAGTCATGCTGGAAGGTGGCATCCTTCGCTGCAAGGAGCCTGGGAAACAAGATGGCAGAGTTGCAGGCATTGATTGTGGAAGGTGGTGTGGATGTAACAGCTGTTACTGAGACTTGGGCCACCCAATACCAGGACTGGGACCTCTTGATCCCTAGGAACAAGTTGTACTGAAGGACAGAATGAAGGGAAGGGAGGGTGGGGTGTCTATTTATGTTAGGAGGGGATTCTATGCAGCAGGGAGAAAGGGGAAGAGGGTGGGGAGGAAGCCTTATGGGTACAGCTCCAAAACTGAAGAGGGGGAAGGTGAAGCTGGGAGTAGTGCACAGGTCATCTTCTCAAAATGAGGAAACTGACAGGGAGTTGGGGGAACAAATCAGGAGAATCTGTGGCAAGGGCAATACTGTTCTTGTGGGGGATTTCAAGCTGACAGGGATTGATTGGAGCACCCCGGCTACCTCTAGTGCTAGGGAGCAGGTCCTTCTGGAGGCCTTCCAGGAAAGGTCCTTTTTTTTTTTTAAGTATTTTTCCCTCCTGGTCACAGTCCAAGGAGCCTCTCTCAGGCATCCAGCCAGATCCTGCCCTGCCTGAAGTCCCTCAACTGAACCTCCCTCCTTCTCCACCTCGTCTCGTAGCTGGCACCACCAGCTTGACCCCTCCGGGGTTGGGCCACCCCTCCTCTCTGGGTGCACTTGCACACATAGACTCCAGCTGCAGGCAGGGATCCCTGATGGAGGAACCTGAAAGGTCAGCCAGGATGGACCTGGCAGTGGGCATAGGGGCTGGAGACGTCACCTACCCCAAGGTAGTTTTTTTTTCCATATTCTGTGGTCTCCCCCCACCCCCCTTGTGTGGTGCATGCCCCGACACACTGGTGCACAGCAACCCTGCCTGCATTAGCCACACTGATACGTGCTGCCTGGCTCACTGCAGTGCCCCCCCATCTCCACCGGGGGCCCCTGGCTCATCAGGCCAACCCACCCCTCTATCCCGGGGAGGAGAGTACTATGCAGGCGCTTTATCCTAAACCCTCCCCTGCTGATCCCCGGCACCCAAGTCCGCTCCTGAACACAGGTCACTAGTGCAGCATGAGGCGTGGTGTCCAGCGCCTCAACCCTCAGCACCACCGGGCCAACAGAACAGTTTCTTGACACAGATGGTAACAGAGCCAACCAGGGAAGGTAATACACTGGACCTAGTGTTGATGGGTGGGGGGTATGTCCAAAACATAATGGTGGAGGATCCCTTCATGGGAAGTGACCATTGCACCATGTGGTTCTTCCTCAATCTAGGAAAGGATGCAGCCAGGACCAAGACAAAAGTGGTGGATTTTAAAAATGTGGAAGTCTGTAGGATAAAGGAAATACTTGTGGGGCATCTCCCCAAAATCTGTCCAGACATGCATGCTGATCAGAAATGGTCCATCATCAAGCTGGGTCTGACGGAGGGCACTGATACACGTACTAAGACCCAAAGTAAGATGTTAAGGACCAAAAAGCTAAGCTGGTTAAACAAGGAGGTAAAGGAGAAAGTAAGGGAGAAGAGGGCTGCATTCATTAGTTATAACAAATCTGGTTGGGAGGGGAACAGGGAGGAGTACTCCAGGAAATTCAGGAAGGTGAGTAGAGTAGTAAGAGCAGCCAAGGTTTCAAGGGAGCTAAGGCTGGCACAGGGGATCAAAAAAGGGGAAAAGGATTTCTTCAGGTACACAAGGGAGAAAAGATGTTGCAAGGATGAAATAATCAGAATCAAATGAGATAGAGGATGGGTGGGGGGGGAGTCAGGCAGAGACACTCAATCAGTACTTCTGTTCATTGTTTACCAGGGAGAAAGATTGGCCTATGCCGCAAAGGAAGGTTAAGGTGGCCATGGGAGGGGTGGATTTATGGATGGGGTAATCCCATTGGATAGGGTACTGCAGGGCCTTAAGTCCCTGAGGATTGATAAGGCTCCAGGACCAGACGGTGTGCATCCAAGACTCCTGAAGGAGTTGGCAGGGGTCCTGGTGGAACCCCTGGCAGGCCTGTTCAACACCTCTCTAGAGACAGGATGTGTGCCTCAGGACTGGGGGATGGCACATGTGTTGCCCCTCCATAAGAGTTTGCCCAGGGATGAGCCAGGTAACTACAGGCCCGTCAGCCTTACCTCTATTGCAGGGAAGCTAATTGAGTCTATTCTCAGGGAGGGATTGGTGATCTTTATGGAGGAGAATGGGCTCCCAGACGATAGGCAACATGGATTTTTCACAGGTAGATCATTCCAAACCAGCTTGATCAATTTTTATGATTGGGTGACAAAGGCACTTGATAAGAGACATGTAGTGGATGTTGCCTTGTATTTGGACATTAGCAAGGCCTCACTGGAGGTTGATCAGTAAACTGAGTGCCCTGGGAGCAGGTGAAAAATTGGTGAAATGTATTAGGAGCTGGCTGCAGGCTAGGCAACAAAGGGTAGGAGTTGGGGGGAGTTCGCATCTCCCTGAACTGTCACCAGTGGGGTTTCACAAGGCTCAGTACTTGGGTCAGTGTTATTCAATGTCTTCATTGGAGACATAGCAGATGGGTTCAAGAGTACAATTAGCCTGTTCGCTGATGATACTAAGATTGGTGGGGTGATGGACTGTGAGGAGGGGAGGCAGGTTCTGCAAGATGATCTGGCAAAGCTTGAACATTGGTCTAACAGTTGGCAGATGAGATTTAATGCCAAGATGTACAAGGTCTTGTACTTGGGAGTCAGAAACCCTAGCTATGGCTACTGACTGGGGGGAATGCAGTTGTCCATCTCAGTGGAGGAGAAAGATCTATTGGTATTAATTACAGAGGACATGACTCATTCTTCGAAGTGCAAGAAGGTGGCAACTAAAGCTAATAAAATGCTGGGGTGCATTGAAAGAAGGATTACTTCTCGAAGAAAGTAAGTCATCCTGCCATTGTACAGGTCACTGGTGAGACAGCACTTAAGAGTTAGAGATGTGCGAAATAGGAAAATTTAGTTCCGCAAAATATTTTTCAAAATTCTCACATTTCGCAAAATATTTCATGGGTGTGACATTCTATGGGTGAAATGCAAAATGTTGCCATGAGATGTGAAATTGCGCCCGCAAAATGTGAAATTTCACCCGCAAAACAGCAAAATACGTTGCAATTTGGCAAAATTTGGGCAACATTTAGCTAAATTGCACATTTCATGGTGAAAATTCACCTTTCACAGGCAGAATTTCACAGTTTCACACCTGACAGAAATTTTCACAGAATGGTGGAATTTCGCAAAATCTTTTATGCTGTAAGTTGCTGGTTTTGCAGCAATTTTGCTGGAGAAATTTAATTTTGCAACATCTCTGCTTAGAGTACAGTGTGCAGTTCTGGCACCCATACTTTAAGGAATACATCAATCTACTGGTGTGGATACAGTATAGGGTGACAAAAATGATCCCAGTCCTTGGGGACATGTCATATGAGGAAATACTGAGGGAGTTTAACATATATTCCCTGGAGGACAGGAGTGAGAAAGGTTATATGACTGAGACCTACAAATATTTAAAGAGCATTAATAGGGTAAGTTCTGAAGACATGTTCTAACTAAGGTGTGGGAGTGGGGGGAATAAGAGAGGGCATAGTCTGAAATTGGAGGACGGTTGATTCAAGAAGGAAATGAGGAGTCACTATTTCACAGAAAGGGTGGTGGCAAAGTGGAACCAACTGCCAGAGGAGGTGATTTCTCTGGCAATTGTGAGCAGTTTTAAGAGGCAGTTGGACAGGGTCAGAGGTATGGTCATAACTGAGGGGTACCAGGGAAGGGGATGACGCAGTCTGGGGGGATAATACAGGTGTTTGGGGGGACAGCTGCAGTAGATTAGACTGGGACCTGCACACTCGAGCAGACTCAATAGACCGCTATGGCCTGTATCCGCTGGCATTTTCATATGTTTGTATGTGTGTATCAGAATTCTGATTATGAACTGAGGATCATAAATAGAGGAATCTGATTGGCCGAGAGCTCTTTGAAGCCATGATGATATCGGGCTACATCATCACGGCTTCAAAAAAGCTCTGGCATCGCCAGCCTCCTTGCTTTGTACTGTCTGAGAACTATTTTTTCAAAATGTACTCCTACACCACCCAAAAACTCATTCAAAAAACATTTTAAAACCTGTTTCTTTTATTTTTTTTTATTTATAAAACTTCAAACTCAGTTCATAATAGCAATAAGTCACTCCAGAGTGTGGTATATCATGGGATATCATCACTTCTTGAGTGGTTGGATGTACTCATCCTGCAGCCTCATGCCCAATTACCCGAGGTGTGATGATATCCTATGATATACCACATCCTGTTGTGCCTTATTGCTTAATTATACAACACCGCTGGTCCATTCATCTGTGAACATAAGTTATAGCTGAAGTACTGGTTAGGGTCAGTTGCAACCTGAAACATGTAGTTTGAGTGTGTGTGTGTAACAGAGAATCGCCCCACTTTCTCACACAGCATGAGTGAGAGACCAAATGGCTGCAGACACAATATACTTTCATTATCAATCATCTCTGCTTCAACTGCAGTTCTTTTAACCATCAATTATCAAGAAAGGGCAACAATAAAAATATGTTTTCTTTTATTACACACCTGTGTGTGATACTACTACAAACCACTTGCCCTTTGGTTTCGCTGTTTATATGGCATCAAAAACTCAGATGTGTAAAACAACCTCATTACACATCTGTCCATATATTTTTATTTATGCATTATGTCATACCAAACTTCCAGGATAAAATTATATCTTCTCTGTTTGGTACAGTAGCTCACAACTGATATCTTGAAGACGAAGTACATCACAATCAAATACTGAACAATGTGAGAGCATCTTTTGCAATGTTGTTGGCATCAAAATAGCCTAGTGCAGCACTGAATGTAACCGATGAAAGCAACGGGAAACAGTAAAATCTTTACAGAAACACATTTAAAATTTATAACCAGTAATTTGATGTATAGTATGATTCAAATATGCAATGGTTTGATTTTAAAATACATGGTTTTTAAACACTTTTGAGGAAACAGGACTTTCATAACTTTCTTGCGACTCTGCCTGTTGACAGATGTAATCTTACCCCCTTATACTTAAGCAATAATGCATGGCAGGATGCTCATTATTTTTAGATAATGGCACACCTCAGGAAGTGAGGCATGTGATGAAGTTAAGTGCCTCACTCAAATGCAAAGTACCATTTTCCCAAAATTACATACATCTTGGAGTGCCTTATTGTGATTATAAAGTGACTTACTTGGCTACACTTTATTGTAAGTGTCCATTTCAATGTAACTAATCATTAATTACATGGAGTAAGATAATTACTTTGTAGTTAAATGTTTGTTGCCTGCAACTACATTGCAATTGCAATGCAGTTACAGTGTACTTACACTGTAACTACAGTGTACTTAACTGACACTGAAAGTATAATCACTTACTTCATTTTATATTTTAGAATCATGTAATGGGTTTAGAAAGTTAAACATTTTTCACTTACGCTGCTGTGCTGGAACAATGCATGGTCATGTGATTAGATTCCACCAATCGCTACACATGATTTTCCCAACCCATTTTATAACTGAAGGTAAACTACATTCTTATACGCTGGTGCTTGCATATCCCTATGTGAAATATAGACTCTCTATAATTGGATTAATACCTTTCAGCTGTTAAACAAAAGTAAAAATGGGTTCACATATGAGAAATTGTTCCAGTCGAACATGCTGGTATTCTCTGAGAAGTAGCAAAGATACTAGACATGGGAAACACAGATAATAAACTTAGATTTTAGTAAAGCATTTAAGACAGTTCCTAATGAGAAGTTGGTTCTAAGGTTCATGATACAGTGTGTGGAATTAGATGAAATATAGTCCAAATTTTAGATAAATGTTTTTTCAAAAGAGCTTAGTGGGTAGTGGTATTTAGACACCATCAGGCTGAAAAGAAGTCACCAGTGATGTTCAACAAGGGTCTGTGCTGGAACTCCTGCTGCTTAGTATTTTTATTGATGACCTGCAGTCAGGTGCCTCAAGTAAGGTAATTCATTTTACAGATGACACAAAGTTAAAGAGGGCAGCATACTCTACAGATAAATTCAAAGTGGATAAATGTAAGATCCTCTTGAAAACCCCAAAGAACTCTGGGAAGTGATATAATTTAAATAGAAACTACTTAGCTGCAATAGACAATGGAAAAGACCTAGTGAGGTCTTGAACTTCAGAATGGTTAATTCTGGGAAGATGGGGAAGGTATTGGAGGATTAAATTAAGACAGATAGAAAGGGAGGCAGCAGGTCTATGTGCAAAAATAATTGGGAGGAATAATTGGGGAAATTAATCATTATGGTTCACAAACAGTGCCACTAAGGCAGTGAGGGGAAAATAGGAAGGCGTTCAAAGTGCAGGCCACAAAGGGACAGAAGAAATCTTCCTGGGAGGGAAGGGGTTAAGGGCAGACTATATGGATCTAGAGGTCCTTATCTGCTGACAGCCTTCTATGATTCTATGATTAAATAAAAGGGAATCCAGACAGATGAAAATAGGGTACTACCAGGAAATGATGATTACAGCTAACATGGCACAGAAACAGGCAAAGACAGAAGCAGAATTAAGACAGGTAGAGACAATCAGGGAGGGGAATAAAGTGTTCTCTTACTATATTTGAGAGCAAAACAAATCAAGGGAGGAGAGATTAGGCTGAAGAAGGGGATAGAATGGGAAGAGGATAAAAAAGGCAAGGCAAATCAGCTTTTCCTGGTCAACAATTTTAAATAAATTAAGCAGAAACAGAATAATTTGTTTAAACGAATACCTCATTTTAATTATAATGCCATTAGTAATAAAACTATGGAAGGTGCAAAATTCAAATTTTCATGGCATTTTTGGAAACTAAGTTCTTCTGTGAATCTGGTGTTAATCTGAGACCACAATAAATAAAAATGTATTTTTTTCTGGAAACCAGAAAAAACGTTTTCACACTTTTAAGGGACTGGATAAGGCAAATCATTGGAAACCTTTTTCTGCTTGTTCATGGCAGAAGAATGACATCAGGGGCCTGACATTCCAAAATGGGCAAAGTGGAGCACGAAGATTTATGATGCACTTGCCCATTGCCCGTGACCATGAGGATGCTATATTCAGTCGGATAGTGTACTGTTGCTATCCAGCTGAATATAGGGGCATGTCAGCACAGAGTTAAACTGAGTAGCGTTGCCCCGACATGGATCCTGGCAGTGCAAGAAGAGCTTCCCCAGAACCAGTAGCACCGGTAGCTTCCAGCACAATATTCAAACAGCCCCATACAAATTAACCTATTGGGCACACAAAAGGATAAGGAGACATGTGCATGCCCATTATGGGCACATCTGCATGGGAAGTGGCAGTTGGTTTTGGCCCCTGTGACTGGCTCTGCCCCATCCTGACTACCTGGTTTGGAAAAAAACAACTATTCCCTGATGTCTATTGGTTAGCCCCACCCTCCAATCACTAGCCCCAGTACAATAAAAATAATCTCTGGTGCCCAGTGGTCCCCCTGCCCTCCAGTCACCAGCCACAGTATATCAAAAGTAATTCCCTGGTGCCTAGTGCCTCCCAGTTGCCAGCACTGGTATATTAAACATAATTCCCTTGTGCCTAGTGGTCCCCCCACCCTTCGATCACTAGCTCTGGTATATTAAAAGTAATTCCCTGCTGTCTACTTGTCCCCTCCATCCTCTGTTCTCTAGCCTTAGTATATTAAACTTAATTACCTGGCACCTAGTGGTCCCTCTCACCCTCTGATTGCTGGTTCTGGTACAATAAAAATAATCTCTCTTGCTTAGCGCTCCCCCTACCCTTCGATTGCCAGCCCCAGTATATTAAAAGAAATTCCCTAGTGCCTAGTGGTCCCCCCACCCTCCAATTGCCAGCCTTGGTATATGAAATATAATTTCCTATTGCCTAGTGGTCCCCCACACTCTCTGACCACCAGCTGCGGTACAAAAAAACAAATCCCCGCTGCCTAGTGTTCCCCCCAACCTCTTTTTGCCAGTCCCAATATATTGAAAATAATTCCCTGGTGCCTAGTGGTCCCCCCTCACCCTCTGATATCCAGCCCCAGAATATTAAATGTAATTTCCTGGTGCCTAGTGGTCCCCCAACCCTCCAATTGCCAGCCCCAGTACAATAAAAGTAATCCCTGGTGCCTAATAGTTCCCCCACCCTCTGACTGACAGTATTGGTGTATTGAGAATAATTTCCAGGTGCCTAGTGGTCCCCCCACTCTTTGCTCACCAGTCCAGGTATAATAAATGAACTCCCTTGTGTCCAGTGCCCCCCCCAATCGCTGGCCCTGGTTTATGAAAAGTAATTTCCTGGTGCCTAGTGGTCCCCCACACTACGATTGTTGGCCCTGGTACAATAAAAAGAATGCCTGGTGCCTAGTGGTCCCCCCATTCTCTGATCACCAGCCCTGGTACAATAAAAATAACCCCTGGTACCCAGTGGTCCCGTCCACTCTCTGATCACCAGCTGTGGTATATTAAATGCAATTCCCTGGTGCCTAGTGTCCCCACCCACCCTCCGATCACTTGCCCTGGTATCTTAAAAGTAATTTTGTGGTGCCTAGTGGACCACCTCCACCCTCTGATCACCAACCTTGATATATTAAACATAATTCTCTGGTGCCTAATGGTTTCCCCACCCTCTAAACACCATCCCCGGTATAGTAAACGTAATTCACTGATTCCTAGTGGTCCCCCCACCTTCTGATTACCAGTCCCTGTACAAAAATAATAATCCCTGGTGCCTAGACATCACCCCACCCTCTGATCACCAGCCCCGGTATATTAAAAATAATTTCCTGGTGCATAGTGGCCCCTCCATCCTCTGATCATCAGCCTCTGTATAGGAAAAATAACTCTCTGGTGCTTAGTGCCCCCCCCCACCCTCCACTCGCTGGTCCCAGAATAATAAATGAACTCCCTGGTGTTCAGTGGTTTCCCTCCACCCTCTGATCGCCAGCCACTTATAAGAGAGTAACTCCCTAGCATCTGGTAGCACCCTCCCACACCACAGGCACCGACCATCCACCCACCCAACTCCCCATTACCTTAAGCACCAGTGCCCTAAAAGCCCATATGGCAGCAGGCAAAGCCCTTCTCTCACCACCTTGGTCAGCTGCCATATGCAATGACATGGAGTGCACATCCACTGTACTGTAAAAGGAGCATGCCATGCACCAGGGCTGGTGATTAGAGGGTGGGGGGACCACTTGGCACCAGAGAATTAGTTTCACATACCAGGACCAGCGATCGGAGGGTGGGTGGGACCACTTGGCACCAGGGACTGACTTTATTGTAACAGGGCCAGGGTTTGGGGTGTGGAGTGCCGCTATCCACCAGGAACAGGTGTGCTCCACCACCACCAATGTGGTTGTTGGCTGCAGTTGCTCCATCATCCACTAGGTTTGCTTGGAGTATGTCAGCCTTCTTCTATGCGGTATTTGCACCACATAAAGTGGCCTGCACTAACCCTTTTGCACATCGCAAATGTGCTGAATATTGTGTTCTGCCAGTATTCCTGTCCCAACTCCTCCTTTGCTCACTACATACATTATTTGTTTGCTCACTAGCCCTGTTAGCACACACTACATCCCCCTTTGAATATTGCACATGGGTGCAAACCCCAGGCACACAGGGTGCAATCACTTTGCCCACCGGGCAGATGTTTGGATATATGGCCCCAGAGGACAACAACTCCTACCACAAATAAAGGGGTAATCTGATGGAACAAGGTCCAAGAGGAAGAAATGTATTTATTTATTTTTTTGTATACTCGGAATGGAAAGGTAGGCAATACTGTCTATTAGCAGCCTTACCCTGCAAGGGGGTGAGTGTGATGCAGCTAAATAACAACTGAAATTGAACCAGATTAAACTGTTGGTGATACTGTATTTTCAATCTTTTTAATCACGGTTCAAAGCAATTAATCAGTCAATGCATTTGCAATCTGCATTCCCATAATTATATACAGTGCTGTTGCTTATGGTTTTTGTACTTATCTTCCTTAAGCCATCATTAACAAATTATGGCCACTGCCCCTTAAAAGATTTTGGAATGAAGAGTTAATTATGTTAAAATAAATATTTATAATCACCAGATATAGGATAGTATCACCTCTAGTAAGTACATTTACTAGCTGTAATAAATTGGATTCCTGAGTGGTGCCCAGAAATTCCTTTTCACTGTTATTGGATGAAGTCAGATTTGTCCCAGTGAAATTTAAATTTCTTAGAATCAGTACATCCCAATAGTCAAATGCTTCCACAGTTTCTTCTTCTAGGTTTGAATCACCTAGACTGTCTAGACAATGGCCCAGTATTCAGACAGCCATTTTCACCAAATACCTGTTAGCATTTGCACGAGATTGCACATTACTGGCTTGGGGACAATATTCAGACAGTGCACTCTGACCGGAGTGTGTTAACTGTCTGAATATGGGACTTTGCCAGTGCAGTGCAGAGTGACTATGCTCAGTGCTCACACAGCCCCCATTGGAATATTGAGCACAGGACAGAATGGGGTAGCATGTCACAAACATGGTAGAGCCATTGCCCATGTGAACCATATTCTGCCATGGCATACTAATAAGCCCATAAAGCATGCCAGGTGCTAAGCGCAATTTGCATACCCATTGTGGGCTTATAAGTATGCTGGAGAATGCCGCTATGCATGACTGTGCAGAGCCATTGTGTGCAGCTGTGCTATACCGCCCCAATTGCTGTACTGCTGTCCTGTAAATGTATCTAATCCATGGCTCTAGAGTTACCATATTGCTGTGTTGTAAATGTATTGTACCAATTTCCTGGCTCCAGTGGTTCACCCCAAATTGCAAATCCCATCCCCCCCATCCCCTTATCAGCAGTCAGCTCCCTCTCCCTGTCCCAGTTGTTTCTACCATAGCGGTTCACTCACTCCCTTTCAGTTATACAGTAGCTGGTTGAGTGGTGAGTTGAGAGGCTGTCCCGGTCATCATTAATGGAATATTCAGTACTACTGGCATGAGTGTGGGCCACTGGTGGTGGTGAGGGGAGGTCTTGAGTGAGTGGGAAGAGAAGGGAGTCTGACTGCTGAACTGGGAATGATGGGATTGTATTGACACTTGTGGAGGGACCACTACAGTCAGGAATTTGGTACAATACATATACGGGACAGCAGTATGGTAACCGAGAGGGTAAGGGATCACTGGCACCTCGGACTGGATAAAATATATTGTGAGGGGATACTGGCAGGGACTGACAGCTCCTGCTGTCACTCGCTGCCCAACACTTAGCTGTTGGGAGTGGGGGGTTCACATACCACTGTGTGCAGTGTTAAGGGTTTTGAAAGCATTTAACAGCACTGTGACAGAGGCTGTTTAGTACTTTCAAAATCTTTGAATATACTGCTGTACTCTGTATGCAAAGGAGATCCTTCATTTGAATGGGTGCAGTGGTATATTCTGTATGACCAATATGTTGGGTTAGCACCGTGCACTTGGTGCATCTGAATATGACACCCACTCCATCCGATCATGCCACTGCCAGTTAGCATTGTATTAACATATTAGCTCTGTGATAACCTTTTCAATATGGGGGTCACCATGTTTTAGCCTAAAAATAATATCAATATAGGTACAACTTGAACCCAAGACATATTTATTTCTTTGAGAGTAGACCACTATATTTTCTTACTGTGTGTGTGTGTGTGCATGCGCGCACGTGTGCATGGTAATTGGATTTTTCTTTTATTTAAAATTGTTGACCAGGAAAAGCTGATTGGCCCAAAGTTTGTTTCCAGATGTGACCATTAGGAAGGGTTAACAGGAAAAAGAAATAAAATCACCGGTAAAAATAAATGACAGGCAGCAGCAATACAAAACCAAAATAGTGCAAACTACAGTATCAGGTATTGGGTTACGGTGGCTACAAAGCTAGAAATATCAGTGTGCTGACTTGCAGCGATCGTAATAGCACTACCACAGCTGAAAACTCTAGAGGAAGATGTAGAGTGAGAAAAGGGAGGGGGATGGGATGCAACAGAACTAAATGTGAAAAGCTAGTGAAGGGGAGAGATACTGTAGCAAGATGCAGGCAGAGGAGAGGGTGATGCGCATCACAGCAATTCAATAAGCTCTCAGTTGGATCTAATACCAACAAAGATAATAGTTGTATTCTCTGGTAGCGAAAGAATTAACAAAGTTAAAACACATTTATAAACAGAGTATTGTATCATTTATTGCCCAGAATTTAGTTTCCATTGGCCTACATTTGTCAGTATTTTACTGGAGTAATCTGTTTTTCCTACTTCATTTTCTCTCTCTAGACCCCGACTTCTGTCTGCAGTGAAAGTTGTTTGCCAGGATTCCGGAAGGCAGCCCGTATGGGACAGCCTGTCTGCTGCTTTGATTGTGTGCCATGTTCTAAGGGAGAGCTCAGCAACCAAACAGGTGAATCATATTACTCACAGAATTTGTATACCTCAGAATACCACTGGCATTTACTTCTTAAATAATGTTTTTACTATTCTCCATTTCTACAGTAGGTATTCCCCCTATTTGTCCCAAAACTAGAGCTATGCAGAATGTAGAATCCCACTGGGGAAATTAAGGTGGTATAGCAATTCTGCTACAGAATTACATTTTGAAATTTCTTGCTAAATTCTGGAGCATTCCAAATTAATGTAAACTGTGTAGGTGGTCAAAACCGCGCGGACTAAAAGAGCTACACCAGGAGTTCAATTGGTGATCGAGCTATAATTTTGGTACACACTTTTAACCTTTAATACAGAATTCCATTCAGGGGGATTTCCCCTAATGAAGTCTGTAGACAGTTTACAAGATTTATCCCCCGTGGAGTTAAAATATTTAATTTATGTGGAGTCAGAGGCAGTGCACAGATCGCATACTCTAAGTCCTCCGCTATACTCCACATAAATTAACAAACAAAACACCACAGTGGAGAATGTTCTACTGTTTAATACAGAATTTGTTAGGGGAAATCCTCCAGAGACAAATTCTGTATAAGGTTAAAAGTTGGTACAGAAATTGTAGAGCTATCACTGGTTGAACTCTCGGTGTCGCTCTTTTAGTCCATGCAGTTTTGACCTAGTTCTTGTAAACTGTGGGTTAGTTTTCTGTGATTTATGTAAACTGCAGGTTAGTTTCCACAGTATAGGGAAACCTAATCCACAGTCTGTGTAATTTATGTAAACCAACTTCTAATCTACAGTTTAATTAATGCTTTTGGAATTCCACTTCTGGTCAAATGCTACAGAATTAGGTAGAATTTCCAAAATTATGCAGAATGCTGACAGAAATGGAATTTAAAAATGTCTTACTGTTCCACATTTTTGAGCAAAATCCAAATGTTTCTGATCAGGAGCTAGATGGCTTTCTTTGCCAGCTGCAGGCACTTTTCCATTGTACCCTGGCCAAGGGAAAAGTATTTTTCTGTGTGCAATTGCTTTCTCTAGCTGTTGGCTTGGATGGCTCTCCATTATTTTGGTCTGTTTCTCTGGGATTCTGGATGAATAGGAGACAGCCAGTGAGGAGCAGAGACCAAAGCTGAGTCACTGGCAGGAGTGTGAGGCACGTGGAGCTCAGGCAGTGGCACAAGCATGAGTGAGCAGCAATATCACCAGGCTAACTGTCCTGGTATCAGTGGACAGCAAGACATCTCAAGTAAGTGGCAAGAAAGGAGTGAGAGAGAGAGCATGTGAGAGGAATCGCTCACCTCAGACACAGTGGGCAGCAGCAGCAATGCTTTTGTGAGATGCGACCACTGCAGGAGCAAGCAAGAGCCCAAACCTCCATGGGGGTAGTGGGTCGGGGGCTAGGGGGCCAATGAAGAGGCACTGAGGAGCAGAGGACTGGAGTATAACAGAGAGGTGGAGGATAATGGAATCCCTAATGTGGGTGGTGGCAGGCAACACAAATTGTTCTCCCAGTGTCAGAGGGCATGACTTGGGGGCAGAGGAGGTGGACTCAGTTGGTGGCATGGTAATGCTGGTCCCAGTGCTGGAATGACTGCAGCATGTCTACCATGGGGAGAGTTTAGTAAAATGCTACAGCATTTTCTAGGTGGGATGGAGATATTTTAAGAGGTACCATGACAGACCTCCCTCAGTGTGGGACAGTTAAGAGGTATGCCTACACTTCAGTGACAGAGGGTACTTTTCAGCAAAATCCAAACATCTCTGGTCAGGAGCTGGATGGCATTCTTCACCAGATGCACGCACCTTTCCATTGTCCCCTGGCAGAGGGGCATGTTTTTTCACATGTAATTGCTTTCCTAGCTGTTGTCTTGGCTCAGCTCTCCATTACTCAGGTCTCTTTCTCTGTGATGCCAGATGGAGTGCAGCCTGCCAGTGAGGAGCAGAGACTGCAGCTGAGAGACATGGGCAGGAGTGTGAGGCATGCGAGGCACAGGCAGTGGCATGAGAACGAGTGGGCAGCAACACCACTGGGTCAAGTGCACTGGCATCAGTGGAATTCAGGATGTCGTGAGCTGGTCACCAGAAAGGAGACAGAGCACACACAAGCAACTGCTCACCTCAGACATGTTAGCCAGCAGCAGCCCACCCTTTATGAGACACCACCATCGTAAGGGTTAGTGACAACCTGAACCACATTGGGGATAGAAGGCTGGGGGTTTGGACCATATGAGGTGGTATTGAAGGGCCGAGGACTGGAGTGGGTCAGTAAGGAGGAAGATGATGGAATCCCTGGTGCAGGTGGTAGTGGATACCACAAACTGTTTCCCCGGTGTCAGTGGGCATGATTCAGAAGTGGAGGAGATGGACTCAGTTGGAAGCAAGGTGGTACTGGGCCCGGTGCTGGAGCTGATTCTGTTGGAGTCAGTGTGTCAACAGCAGGGCTAGATTTCAGGTGTATGTTAAGGAAGTGCCAGCTGATGCCCTATACAACAACATGAAGCAGTATAATGTCTGGGTTACACAACACACTGTCACTGTCAGGTATGTCACCAAACACTGTCCTGTCACACAGCACACAAAACACCGTTCCATCTGTGTCACACAACACACTATCACTTCCCCAACTGTCACACAACACAGTACCGCTGCCCTCTCTGTGTCACACAACACACACTATCCCATCTCTGTTACACAACATATTAAACACTGTCCTGGATCTGTCACATAACATACTAAGTCTCTGTCACACAACACACCACTGTCCTGTCTGTCCATCACACAGCACTAAATACTGTCCTGTCTGTCACACAGCAAGTTACCAGTGTCCCTGCACTGTCACACAACACACTAAACACTGACCTGTCTCTGTCACTCAGAACACCAACAAAACACTGTCCTGTCTCTGTCAAACAGCCCAGTAGCAGTTGTCCAGCCTTTATCACACATTATACTAATACTATGCTTTCGCTGTCACACAAACCACTACCACTGTCCTATCTCTATCACACAACATAGAAACATAGAATTTGATGGCAGATAAGGACCGCTTGGCCCACCTAGTCTGCCCATTTCCCTACCTGATGGATAAGCTGCAGATTCTAGTTAATCAACAGCTTACTTCCTCCTACCCACCACTAGAATTGCCTTTTGTCTGTCCCATGCATTCTTGAATTCTCCCACTGTTCCTGACTCCACAACCTCCTCAGGAAGGCTGTTCCATGCATCCACAACCCTCTCTGTGAAAAAATACTTCCTAACATTACCTCTGAGCCATCCCCCTCTATATTCAAATTGTGCCCCCTTGTTCTTGCACATCTCTATTTCTGAAAGATGCTACCCTCTTGTACTTTGCTAATTCCCTTGAGATACTTGAAAGTTTCTATCATGTCCCTCTCTCACTCACTCGTTTCCTCAAGGGTATACATATTAAGCTGCTTTAGTCTCTCCTTGTATGTCTTCTGGTGCAGACCCAGCACCATTTTGGTTGCCCTCATCTGAACAGCCTCCACTCTGTCTATGTCTTTGCAGATGTGGGGTCTCCAGAATTACACACAGTACTCCAGATGGGGTCTCACCAACTGTCTGTACAGAAGGATAACAACTTCCTGTTTTCTACTGTTGATGCCTCTCCCTATGCATCCTAGTATCCCCCCAAACCCACATTGCTTGCTCACTTTTAGGTCATCTGATATAATTACTCCTAAGTCTCTTTTGATTTTTGTTGTTGTTATTATCTCACCCCCCCATTGTGTACTCTTCCACTGGGTTTTTGTTTCCCAGATGCATTACCTTGCACTTCTTTGCATTGAATCTGAGCTGCCATAGATTTGACCATTCCTCCAATCTTGCCAAGTCCCTTTTCATCCTTTCTTCCCCACCTTGTGTATCAACCCTGTTGCAGATCTTTGTGTTGTCTGCAAAGAGACATACTTTTCCTTCCAGGTGCTCTCCAATGTCACTTATAAAGATATTAAAGAGGACCGGTCCCAGTACCAAACCCTGTGGTACCCCGCCAGTTACCCTCCTTTCTTCACTGTGGACTCCGCTTACTATTACCCTTTGCATCCTGTTGTCCAAACAGTTTTTTATCCAGGCTACCACCTTGGGATCCACTCCAAGGCTGGCTAACTTGTATATTAATCTTTTGTGCGAGACTGCGTCAAATGCCTTGCTAAAATCTAAGTAGGCCATATCCACAGCCCCTCCCTGGTCTACTACTTTGGTCACCCAGTCAAAGAAATCTATTAGGCTCATCTGACATGACCTTACTGCTGTGAAACCACGCTGCCTTGGGTCCTGTTCCCCACTGGCCTCTAGGTACTGAACAATTCTTTCCTTCTGAACTGATTCCATAATTTTTCCTACCACTGAGGTCAAACTAACTGGTCTGTAGTTTCCTCCCTCAGCCCTGCTCCCACTTCTGTGAAGTGGAATCACATCTGCCCTCCTCCAGTCCTCAGGTACCACCCCTTCCTCCCATGATTTGTTAAAGCGAGTAGTTAGTGGCGTTACTAGTTCTACCTTTAGTTTTTTTAGAATTCTGGGGTGAATCCTATCAGGCCCCATTGCTTTGTCCACCCTCAGTTTCAAGAGTTCTTTCAAAACCCTTTCTTCTGTGAAAGGACTGGTATTGACTCCCCTATTCAGAGTGTTTCTCTTTTTTGGTTTATGTACCTTCCCCTCCTCTTCCATTGTGAATAATGAGCAGAAATATCCGTTCAGTATCCCTGCTTTTTCACTGTCACCCTCTGCCCACATTCCCTCCTTCTTAACAGAGCTGGCTATCTTTTCCTCAGTTTGTGCCTTTGATATTCTGACTGCCTTCTCTGCCTCCTTCTGCTTTAACCGATAAAGTTCTCTCTATTGCTCCTTCTGTGTTTCCTTATACTTCCTGAATGCTATCCTTTTCTCCTTAACCTTACCTTCCATCTCTTTTGAGAACCATAGTGTTTTTTTTCTTTCATTTTGTTTTGTTGATTTGCTTCATACAAAGGCTTGTTGCCTCTGTAATGGCTGTTTTGATTATTCCCCATTGTTCCTCCAGTCCTCCTTCTTGCCCATTTACTAGTGCTTTTCTGAGGCACTCTCTCATTTGCCCAAAGTCAGCCCTCCTATAGTCCAATACTCTTGTTTTTGTATGGCTTGACTCTAAGGCTGTGTTAATTGTGAACCACACTGTTTGGTGGTCACTTGTTCCCAGATGGCTACCCACCTCTAAATCTGAGATCCTCTCTCCTTCCCCATTTGAGAGTACCAGGTCTAAGATCGCTCCCTCCTGAGTGGGTTCCAACACTAGCTGTCTGAGGCATACCCCCTGTAGGTCATCAAGAATGACCCTGCTCTTGGATGTGCCTGCAGCAAAGGTACTCCAGTTAACATCTGGCATATTCAGGTCTCCCCTTTTTATGCCATTTTTAGGATGCCTTCTATAATTTCCTTGTCCATTTCCTACTCCCCTGAGATGGGGGTCTGTACACAACCCCCATGCGGACTGTGGTGTCATTTTCTGTCTCCAGGGTGACCCATAGTGACTCATCAACTTCCTATTTACTCTTTAGTTCTGTTGCTTCAATCCCTTCACTTATATAGAGAGCTACTTCTCCTCCTCTTTTGCCCACCCTGTCCCTGCTGTAGATTGTGTATCCTGGTATGTTGAAATCCCAGTCATGGTTCTCTGTGTACCATGCTTCAGTGACTGACACAATATTCAGGCATCCCTCTTCCATCAAGGACACTAGTGCAGGGAGCTTGTTACACAGACTGTGGGCATTGGTACTCATCAACCTCCATTTTTTGATGGCCTTACCCCTTTTAGCCCCATCCCTGTCCTTACTGCCTTTTTCTGCATTTACCCCTGTCCTACTCCCTACTGACTTCTCTACCTTGGTGTTTACTTCTTCAACTACTGTGTTTTGTGGGGAAAGGCTGGGATTTCCATGCTCCTTTTCAGTGCCTCCCCTCTTGGCTAGTTTAAATGCTTGCCAATGAAGCATTTAAACCTATCACCTAGGATCCTGGTTCCCCCCTGGACAGATGCAGACCATCGCACCAGTATAGGCCTGCATCCCTCCAGGTGGCTCTCCAGTCCCCAGTGAAGCCAAAACCCTGAGCTCCACACCAGTTTTTCAACCATTCATTGAATCCCATGGTGCAGAATACCCTAGCATCATCCTTGCCATAGACAGGCAACACCTCCGAGAAGGTTACCTTACATGCTACTTGTCTAAGGCACCTCCCCAACTCTACAAACTCCTCTTGCACTGCTCTGGTCCCAATCACTGCCAGGTCATTTGCCCCTAGGTAGATAATGACATCCAGCTCCCTCCCTGGTGCAGTTGCTCCTGCGATCCTGAGGATTCACTTCCTGTCCCTCCGAGCCATGGCCCCAGGCAGGCACCTTACCTCCCTATCCCTTTCCTCCCCCACTTCTACCCCCTAATGATTGAGTCCCCCAACAGGAGTTGTTTCCTTCCCCTATGGGGTCTCGTGCCACCCTCATGTGGGTCTCCTTTGTGGAGGTTCCCAGCATCCTTCTTGGTCTCCATGGAGGTGCCTCCATAGAGGAACCGCTCTTAGCCAGAACAGCATATGAATTGTGGAGAGGTACAACTAGAGGGGTGCACCTCTGTTCCACCACCCTCTCCCTCCCTGAGCCCACCTTGGTCCAACCGCTCCAATACTAAACACTGTCCCATCTCTGTCAGTCATGCAACATACACTTCCTGTCTCTGTCACACAGCACACTGCCAGAGTGCCATCTGTCACACAGCACTAAACCATGCCCTGTGTCCATTACTCTACTCTACCACTGTCCTGTCTCTGTTAACCAGAATGTACACTATCACTTTACCGGCTTTGTCGGTCACACACTATCCTGTCTCTTGCACACAACACACTACCACTGTCCTGTCTCTGTTACGCAACACACTAAAGACTGTTCCATCTCTGGCACACAATTTTTAACATTGTCCTTTTTCTGTCAGGCAACACACTACCACTGTGCCATCTCTGTCACACGAAATACTAAACACTATCCTGTCTCTCTCACACAAAACACTAAACACTGTTCTGTCTCTGTCACAACACTAAAAACTGTCCTATGTCTGTCACACAATACTGTCCTATCTTTCAGTCACACAACTTTAACAGCTGTCCAGTCTCCGTCACACAAGACAGCTATGCACGTGTCCCATCAATCATAATTCACAACTTTCCAGCCTCTAAATGTAGGAACCAAATATATAATGTGGGTTCCCTCATAAATTCTGAAGACACAAGCTTGGAAAACTGTTGCAACTAGTATATTGATGTTTGTAACTTTTACGGTTCATAAGGCATCACAACTTAATATGAACTAGTGTTTTTAGATCTTAGGTACAGCATGAGACTGATAGCACCTTGAAGTGGAACAGAACCTCTCAGGGGTAAAAATATGCACATCCCTCTTAATGTGGCAAATTTAGGAGGTATGAATCCCCCTGTACAGTGTGGGACAACACCTTCTCCATGTGGGACAAGGGGGTGTGAGAAGTAAAATGAGATAAGTCCCTCCTAATGTGGGACAGTTGAACTGTATGAACCCCACTTGGGGAGATAGAAAAAAAAATCAGCACGTCTATTCCGCGTCTGTACATCAATGAGGGCAGTCAGGTCTGGCACCAGTACATAAAATAACTAGCTACAGAGTCAGGTAATGTGAATTTCACTTTATTAACACTGCTTGTACCTGTGGAGGAAAAAAATAAAATAGTGAATATCTGCTCTTTAAAGGGAAAGACATTGCTCACCTGCTGACAACAGCTGCGTTATTTTCAAATCTTCCTAATGGGAGAATTAATATGTTATCAATAGAACTGCTCTACTTACTTAATGCACACTGATATGCACAATGTTCAACAGCTATGCATGCCCCACAACCCTTATCAGGTGACTGCATTAACAGCCGTAGTGGCTCTGACCAGAGTTTGTTTGGCTTGAGACAGCATGTGCATTTTTCTCATTCATGCCAGACTGCTTTGCACAGCAATTATTTCTGTCCTCCTTAGTTTCCAGCCCTAATGGGTAATAAAAGTCATGCATTATCTTCAAGGCTGCTAATTATCCAGTTTGGTTACAGCTAGGCTTTGTAACTGTGAGAAGGACATGTCATCAAGCAAGCAAAACAAACAAAAAAACTTTCTTGAAAGGTTGCCCAAACTCCCTTGCCACACATCCTTGACATACCTTTTGCAAATGTACTAGTCAAAGGGGAAATGTTACATTCCACATAACTAATTTTTCATGCCGTAACCAAACATTCAGCAAGAACTGACAGCAAGTGCTTGAAACATGAGAGCACATACATTTTGAGGGCCAGCTTGTATACTATGTAACCACTATCTGCTGCTAAACTCTACATAACTCTCACGCTTACTCTCTGTCTCTCACGCACACACACACACACTACATAGCATTTTATAATTATTTTGTCTTGTTTTGCATGGTTCTGTCATGAGAAATTTTGCTCTGCTCAAATAAAGCAAATGCCCCACAGTTCATAAAGTGTACTTCTCCTCCGTAAAGGGCATCTATTCACACAGATCCTTTGTACATGAGCATTAGAGTCAGAAATTGCAATAGAAAATACAATTGACAAATTCAAAAGTAGAAGAAACAATAGTGTTACCTCCACAGGTACTGGCATGTGGCAATGAAACCTGGTGCCTCACCCAGTTTGCACTGAGGTTCCATTGCCACTTGTCTGTACCTGTGGAGTTACTGTAACATGTTTTTGTTTTTACTACTTTTGAATTTGTCCATTACCCTTTCTATGGCATATTATGCCTTAAATAGTCACGTACAAATGAATCTGTGTAAATGTATGCAGTTAATGGCCTGGGGCAGCATGTTCCATGAACTTTGGGGCATTTGCTCTATTTGAGTATAGTGTAATATCCTTATTTTCTAAGTGAGAACCACTAGTGGAATCATGGAAAATTCAGTAAATATATGGCACTAAGTATTATGAATATGACAGACTTTAGATTGACATCTTACCAGAGTGATTTCAGTATATTTTGGAATACAGTGAGCTTAGCTTGGGCAAGAATAATGATAAAGGAGACCTCAACCTTTTCTTGCTTGGTAGGAGTGTGTGATAAATTCTCTCTGATGCCAGGAGATACACACCAGTTGGTGGGAATAGCCAATACTTAGAGTGTTTCTCACCCTGTTCTCAGCAGCTCATCAACTAATTTAAATCTGACTGCAGCCAGAGCTGAGATATCTGACCTGACCTGACCTGAGCAGTTTGATATGCACTGGGGATCACAGAGGTATTATTCCAAGTTAATGCAGGGGTATTGAGGACATTTCTATTCCCTCAGTAATCCCCACCGGGGTATAGCTTGAAATAATATTTGCTCTGTAATCACTAGTGCATATCAGACTGACTTCTCTTGTCACATATCTCGGCTCTTGCATTCAGATTTAAGTATCTTTGCTGCATCCAGAAAAGAAGGACACTCCAAATGACAGATACTACTAGTCTGGTAATGCTCCTATGGTCCCCCTGAGAAAGAGCTGGCACTCTAACTGACAGCACCAGCATGGCAGTGCTTCTTTGATCACCCTCAAAAAGAGAAGGAACTTTAACACTGACACTGCTGACAGCATGGTAGACATTGTCCAGTCATCCTCAGAAAGAGGGGGGCACTTAAACTAGTGCCAGTATAATCTGTTTCAACTTCTCTGGTGTCTAACTGAACACCCTCCCACTTGTCACACTGTCCTTCACTTCCCTGATATCTAGCAGTAATTCCTATTTCTCTCGCCACTTTAGTTTAATGTTTCCCTACCAGTTCCTACTGATAAGGCAGTTTGACTAATTTTAGAAACATAGAAACACAGAAACATAGACTTGATGGCAAATAAGGACCACTTGCCCCACCTAGTCTGCCTATTGTCCTACCTACAGGACAAGCTGCAGATCCTAGTTAACCAACAGCCTATTTCTACCTAACCTCCCCCCCACAAGAATTGCCTTATGTCTGTCCCATGCATTCTTGAATTCTCCCAAAGTTTTAGACCCTACAACCTCCTCAGGAAGGCTGTTCCATGTGTCCACCACCCTCTCTGTGAAAAAATATTTCCTTACATTGCCCCTGAGCTATCCCCCATCTTCAAATTGTGTCTCCTTGTTCTTGCAAATCTCTTTTTCTGAAAGATGCTACCCTCTTGGACTTTGTTGATTCCACTGAGATACTTAAAAGTTTCTATCATGTCCCCCCTCTCTCTCCTTTCCTCAAAGGTATACATATTAAGCTCCTTTAGTCTGTCCTCGTATGGCTTCTCTTGCAGACCCTGCACCATTTTAGTTACCCTCCTCTGGACTGCCTCCATCCTGTCTATGTCCATGCAGAGATGGGGTCTTCAGAACTAGACATAGTACTCCAGATGGGGTCTCACCAACTGTCTGTACAGAGGGATAACAACTTTTTGTTTTCTACTGGTGATGCCTCTCCCTATACATCCCAGTATCTCCCAGCCCTCCCTACTGCCTTCTCACATTGCTTGCCAACCTTAAGGTCATCTGATATGATTACCCTCATGTCCCTTTCCATTTTGGTTGTTGTTACTACCTCGTCCCCCATTGTGTAATCTTCCCCTGGGTTTTTGTTTCCCAGGTGCATTATTTTGCACTTGTTTGCATTGAATCCAAGCTGCCATACTTCTGATCATTCCTCCAACCTTGCCAAGTCCCTTTTTGTCCTTTCCATGCCTCCTTGTGTATCAACCCTGTTGCAGATCTTTGTGTTATCTACAAAGAGGCATACTTTTCCTTCCAGTCCCTCTGCAATGTCATTTATAAAGACATTATAAAGGACTGGACCCAGTACTGAACCCTGCAGTACCCCACTAGTAACCACCTTTCTTCAGAGTGGACTCCATTTACAATATCCTTCTGTGTCCTGTTGTCCAGCCAATGTTTTACCCAGGCTACTACCCTGGGACCCACTCCCAGGTGGGTTAATTTGTTTATTAATCTTTTGTGTGGGACTGTGTCAAATGCCTTACTAAAGTCTAGGTCGGCCATGTCCACAGCCCCTCCCTGGTCTACTACTTTGGTCACCCAGTCAAAGAAATCTATTAGATTTGTCTGACATGTCCTTCCCCCTGTGAACCCATGCTGCCTTGTGTCCTGTGCCCCACTGGCCTCTAGGTACTCAATAATTCTTTCCTTCAGAAGTGATTCCATCACTTTCCCTGCCACAGAGATTTATGATTGTTTTATTTATTTATTTATTTATTTTGGGAGTACTACAGCACCTCCTACAATGCTCTGAGCAGGGTGAGAGTTAACCAAAAAACTCATCACTTAATTCATTGTATAGTAACAGTGCAGCCAGAAATGTTATTGTACATAAACATAAACAAGTTCACCATGAGCCTGCTTAGATCAGTTTACACAAGGGAAGCAATTAAATCAGTAGTGCTTGGGGTTTGATTGTCTTTTTTAGCTCAAAATGATAGCTATTACAATGTCTTGCTGTACAACTTTTAGACTGCATCCAAAAATAATGCATTTATTCTTTTGTGTGCAGACAGTTCTTGAGATGAACATTCAGATGGTACTGGTTAAAATCCCACCATGGCATACAAAGTAACTTGTTTGTTTAAATGACTTACAGTATTTTGCTCCATCTATTAAAACAAATTGACTAGTTAATTTGATTAGCAATATATGTTTTCCAAAGCTATGCGATGTTGACATAAGTTTGAATGACTTTTGAATTAATTATCTATATACATGTACTGTGTATGAACATCTATTCCTTGATATGTTACTAACATTGTTTGTGCTAGTCTGATTCTGTGCTGCATGATGGTTTGACAGTTTTTTACCACAGACATTTGATAGGAATACATTATTAATAATAATAGATGGATTCAAATGGAGAATGTTATTTCAAAGATACATAATATAGTATTGAAGGCAGTATAGCCCAGTGGTTTAAGGCTCTGAGCTGCAAATCTGGAGACCTGGGTTTGAATCCCACAGCTTCCACTTGCATACTGTGTGACCCTGAGCAAGTCACTTAACTTCCCTGGCTCCCGGGTCACACCTGTAAACAAGCTTTCAGCTTACTGTGTCACTCCAGGTTAAACAATTGAAAAAAAAACATAGGCCTGGATATTCAAAATGGTTGCGCATGACGCAACCCACTGATGCGCCCTGGTGCGATATTCAAAAGGGAAAAGTGCACGGCACATATCCCGATGCGCATCAGTAATGTATGCAGGCACAGGTGGGGGCGTGCACATGCATAACCTGCACAGCCCAATATTCAGCCCGGGATGTGCAGAGCCATGCATGCGCAACCCCTACTTGCACCAGCACAAAGTTAAGCCAAAAAAGAACAACTGATGGCCACCCACGGGTGGGCTGCCGCGTGCAGAAACAACACGGCAGCTGCCACGCAATGGGTGTCTCAATTCCGGCTGCACCTAAGCGGTGCCCCCATGCCCGATCGTGGGCATTTGTAAAATAAAGAATGCTGTCCAATATCCCTGATGGTCCAGTGGACTGCTATCCACCCAATCAAGGGCAGTTGTACAAAAAAACTAATTCCAATATCCCTGGTGGTTTAGTGGTACCCCCCCCACCTGTCCACTGAGCCCCACCGCCCCGCTACCCCCCCCGGTCAGCTGATTCATTCACATATCTGGAATGTGCAGTACGGTAGGGGCTGCACACCCATTGGCTCACGCTGTGAACCAATGGGCATGCAGCCCTACCAAGGTGTCAGTCAGTGGGCAGCGGGGTGGCAGGTGGGTGGGGTGCTGCCGCCCGCTGGCTGCCTGGGGGGGAGTGGGGTGGTGGGGCTCAGTGGGCAGGTGGGGGGGTACCACTAGACCACCAGGGATATTGGAATTAGTTTTTTTGTACAACTTCCCACAATTGGGTGGATAGCAGTCCACTGGATCACCAGGGATATTGACCTTCTTCTTTTATACAGATGCCCGCGATCGGGCGGATAGTGGTCCACTGGACCACCAGGGATATTGCCTTCTTATTTTATACAGATGCCCACAATCGGGCGGATAGCAGTCCACTGGACCACCAGGGATATTAAACTTCTTTTTACATACAGATGCCTGCAATCAGGCTGCAGGGGGCGTCGGTCCCCGACGGCTGCTGCCTGACAGGGCGCCAGGCACAAGTCATCGGGGATCGGCGCACCTGCATGTAAATGGGGCCATAATGACATGCAAATGGCCCCATGTGCACCATGCATAAATTATGGCCCCATTTGCATGTCAGCTTTTGAATATCATGGGTGCTGTGCATGGCGCAATGGAACTTGTGCTAGCGCATCTCCATGCTCCACTCTGGCCACTTGCGCTGGCGCAGTGCCACAGCGCCATGCACACTGGGGGTGGCCAGGGTGTGATATTCAAAGCTGCTGAGCCATGGCACAGCTCCTTTGAATATCGCTTAGTCCACACCCCTGCGCAGCAAAGTTGAGCTGCGCCCAAGCTTGCACCACAGCCGGGCGCAGTTTGAATATCTGGGCCATAGTTTATATTGCTCATGGCATTCAGGTAAGGCTATAATTTAGAACTCAAAAGTTTTGGTTGCTGCCATGAAGGTTCAAAAGGGGGTTACTTCTTACAGAACCTCTGGTGAGGTGGCATTGCTCCAACCTCTCTCAGAAGGATTGGGAACATTACTAAGCCACTGATTCCTCAGCCCTGCTCTCAGACCACATCAGAAAGAAAAAGAGGGGGACACAGAATATAGAGCCACTGGCATGGATGGTTCAATTCCAGGTCCCGTTCAGAAAGAGGAGGACACTTTTAATGCAAAACGTTCCCTTTTGACCATGAGCACCTTCACCTTTCACAATCTCCCACTGCACTCTTACTCTACTGTAATGGTTAAGACTAGCGTTTGGGGGTAAAAGATGTATTTTGGGGGAATGTTAGAAAGCACATTTTCCACCTTTTCACCTAGCCACTGTCTACTACTCAGCTCCACGTTTCTCTCTCTATCACTTGCTCTTTCTCTGTCTCACACTACACACACACACACACACACACACACACACACACACACACACTGACAATAGTGAACAAGTACACTGATTCTCTGCTGGGTTCCCTAAAGTGCCCACACAATTGGCACTCAGCTCACACAGACACACATCCATTGGGTTTATAATATCCTTTTCTGTGCTCTTTCACAGTGGCTTACTTGGGGGAATCCTTTTTCCTTAGCAGATACTACCAGGCAGTGCCTTCCTGATAAGTTGCACAGGTCTGAGCATCCCTGTGCATTTTGATTTATGTCACTTACATAAATTATTGGGGTCTTTAACTTTTTCATTGTGAACAGCAAGAAGCTAAGGCTAAGTTTGTAATGTGGGTCATAGTGCTTGCATAAGCCATTCTGTTGCAATGGTTAAGACTATAATGTTTCGGATAAAAGATGTATCTTGGGAGAGGTGCTTGAATATTACATCTCATCTGGTCTATCTTGAGTAAATGTATAATAAAAAATGTGTAGAAAGCAGGATTCGGTACAACAGCAGTGCAAGAGGCAAACATTTAGTATTATACAATGTGGTAAATCGAATGAGCCAAATCCTGCAACCTGATTGGTTGGCTGGTACCTTTCTCAGTGTGGTAAATCCTCCGGTATACCCACTGGAAGAAGTGCCAGCCAACCTTATATCGTGCTAATCCGGTCGCTTTCACTTCAAATGAAACTGATGCACTTTGTCCTGTCCCTGCTTCGCTAAAACACCGCGGTAAATTTTTAACAAAAGGACATCCTCTTTCGAACTGTAGGGACCTCAGTGAGTTAGAAAATAGTTAAAAAACATTAAAGAAACAACATTTGCCATTGTATAATATAAATGTATCCCTCCAGGGTGTGGGTACACTGGAGGACTTAACACGACTGGTGTGGTTCAGTCACTTGGCTGCGCCTCGTGACCAAATCACACCAGCCGTGGTAAATCCTCCAGTATACCCACACCCTGGAGGGTTAAATTGCTTAATTGACAAATGTTTGTTATTACCTGTTACTGTAACCTTTCCTTTATTCTTTTTCCTAATTTTGGGCTTGGGGAAGGGAGGCTACGTGCTAGAGGGTGGTAGAGTGGTGGGCTTGTTTGCTATTTCTATGACTCTGGGGGTGGTTGAAGTTTGTGGTATGTTATTCTGAGATGGTGCAGATGGGGGAATTGATATGTATTAATTGTACAGTAACGGAAACTTTGTCAGGACTATAGAGTGGAGGAGAAAGGTAGCTAGAGGATGGAAAGATGAGGATGCTGCCACTTTGTCTTGCAAACACTACATGTAGTGGCACATTGCCAAGACTTTCACTAGCAAAATTCCAACTTCTCAACTTTGTGAAGTTCTAAAAGATGTGAAGTTTGTCTTCACAAAGTTGCAGAACTTCAAGAAGATCTGGTGAAGTGAAGTTTTTAAAATGCCATACATCTCTCCAGTATCTGGGGAAAAAGAGATACAACAGCACATTTCATTTTTTCATTCATTTTTATTTTTTATACTTGATAACTTGATGAGCATCACTGCCCATTTTCACAAGTGGCAAGTAAAACATATAACAAACATAATCATTCAATACAAGAATATGTGAATACTATACAAGAATAATTACATTATAAAAATATAACAAACAATGATACGATAGACATAGACAGTAATACTATATCCCCATTACAGGATATAGTTTTTTTTTTTTTGTAACACCATTACCCACAAGAGTTGGCAAGGCCCTGGCATGATAGGCATCATGTGGGACAGAGTAGGTCTGTCCTTTTGGTAGATGGCCCTGTGCTCAGAGTTCATGCTTTGGTTTTTGTGGTGCCCCCACCCAAGGTGACACCTTCCTAGGCATACTTATACATACTTCCCCTTGGGAAAAAGTACATTCATGGATGGCATAGTGGTGCTTTGTATTCCTTGTCCCCCCTGAGGTTCTCTGGTTTAAACTCTATGACTGCAGTGCAGAGGAAATATTCAACTCCTGCCCAAAAGACGATTTCGTGCAGTGACTGTGAAATCACCTTTTGGGGTGTGGAAACACATTTTGGCCAGGATTTGAAAAATGACAACTATCACATTCATGAGGAGCTGTAAGGAAATGGCTATGTTGAAAATTTGGGGTCAAAATATTGAAAATTACCAAAACTATGAACTCGCATTTGCAAATTTCAATGTAGAGTCATAACTTTGTTGTTTTTTAATATTTTTGCACCACATTTTCAATATAGCCTTCTTAAGACCTCATCTCATAAGCAAGGGTAGAACAAATTTTCAACTCCTCCCTGAAAGGTGATTTCATGTAGTGACCATAAAATCACCTTTTGTAACTGATTTGCCTTAAAGGAGAAGACTCCTGTATATTTATGATTTGTATATGTCTGATGTATTTATAATCCATTACATCAAGTACTGTACATATGTCAATAAGAGATCAGTCATTTCTTCTGTTGCAACACATATCTAGAGTCTGAGGCTCTGACACAAGGTGGTAAAGTATCAAGTAAGCCTCCATTTACATGCAAATGAGTCACTTGTAATAAAGCCTCTCCCATTCCTTGACGTCACTGCAGCAACAGTGCAGAGGAAAATATAAGGGTATCAATGCTGTCTATCCTGATTTTAGTTTAAGTTTGCAATGTCTTAAGACAGTTCTGTCTTGCAACTCACACATGGAGTAGTACTTGTAGCCTTAATACTGTATATATAGAGCAAATAATACATCTAATAGTATTCCATTCACAGGAAAGATAATCTGTTTCTGTGTACTGCTCATTTCTCTCCGTGAGACAGTTGCAACATGTTGTGGAGAGCAGTAGACTGAATCAGTCAGTCAGACGATCAAGCAGTCAGTCAATCAGTCAATCTGTATTGAACCAGGTGAACACCCTTGAGAAGATTCATTTACAAGATAGGCCTGCTCAGTTTCCCAAAGCATCACACAAGACTGAATTCCTCCTTTGCACAAATGATACATCCCCTTTCAGCAGCCTGAAAGTGGAGAGCTAGATCATTTACTGTGTAAAGTGTATTGTTTTACATTTCAAATGTTCTTTAAATCTAAGTTTCTGACTGGAAATACCAAGACACAGAATGCATATGACATGGGAGGAAAGAGCTAAGCAAATACAGAGCACTACAAGCACTGAGACTGATTAGTTTCTTTACCTACAACAGCTGAAGTGTAGCATCTGATTTGTGAGGGACATCCTACTTCAAATGCTGGCATTACAAAGCCGGGGAGGGCTGCCACAGCTTGTCCTCAGTACCTTCAAAGTGAAATGCTGTAGCTCTCACATCGCTGCTGATTTATAATGGGAATGGGGGCACTTTTAAAGTCATGGACCTGAGGGGCCATCACAGTTCCCAAGGAGGTTAGGGGAACTTGTTAAGGGTTAGAGAGTAAGGGACTTTCATAGGATTTGAACCAGAGTCTCCCAGTTCTTGTGCCTGTGCTTTAACCACTAGATTACCCTTCTTCTATATGCTGCAGCTGATGCTGTCCTGGTAACCTATTCCTTGTTATAGCTGAACTCTTTCTTGCCTTACAGCAGCCATCCAATCACTGACTGCCTAGTTACAAAAGGAAAGGGGCATACTTGTAAGATTGTTTCTCACTGCTGGTGTCAATCATAACAGAGAATGCTAACACACACAGAACATAATACAACAGCTGTATAATACCACTTAAAATTCTTGTACCCAGAGTCATTTATTGGGTAAACTGTTTTTGCTAACAGAAACAGTAACACAACACATACAGGCACTTCCTTATATGAATACTGTATATACATGTCAAATCAGTGCTGCATCACACTCACATGGTCCTAATCCCTATTAGACATGCACTTCAAGATGTGCACAACACTTAATGGGTTCCTCCATTTCTCAAGTGGGGAATGAAACATTGTGGATTCTGTTTACTGGTGGAACAACATTTAGTGCAGCACCATTATCTGTTGCTCTGATGACATCATCCTCCAGCAACATTGATGGTAAATGGAAGGCAAACACATTAATAACTTCTGGGGGCTGTATATTTATATTTATAATCTAGATTTGACAACAATAGGACTGCTGGCAACTGGAGGAGGCACACAACAGTTACACATAAGGAGTTGGGAAAATATTGTTGTGAAACTATGGGAGACTTCCCCTTTATGTCACTGTAGTTGTTCATGAGGTGGGGTCCCAAAAAAGGCATGCTGAAAATTTGGGGCATAAATATCCAAAAATGGCCAAGTTATGCCACTAAGTTTAAACCTCCATTGAAATACATTGAACCACATACCTGATTTCCTCAGTTTGCGGTCCGGCTTTGAAGCATGAATACATGTCTGTGGTGCAAAGAAGATTACGGCATCAGAAGCCTGATGAGTAAATTGATGGCTGAGAACTGGCCAGAATTTAATGGGTGGTGCAACAAACCACTCCCCCAACCAGGCCTTGAAAGGCCCTGCTCCGGGCCAGTCCTCATTTGTTTTCTTCATTGCAGCCTGAGGCACCCCCCCTCTCCTCACTTCCCTCATTTACTGTAGGATTCTGCCCATTTTTCCTGGGCCACCTCCAGCTGCTGGCTCCTTCTCCTTGTATTTCCCCTTCCTCCCTTTTGCTACTTTTCTGGTGCCTTGCTCGTCTCCCCTCCTTCCCAGCCCCCACTGCAGATCCCTTTCTCAGCCTACCTCACCTCACTCGTCCAGCATCCCTTTCTCCTGCTGCCGTTGCTGCTGCCATTCTTGGCATCCTGTCCCCTGCTCAGATCATTTACCAGGTGCACCAGGTGTGCTGTCTCCCTCCCTGATAGCTCCCTCCCTGCTGGACCCGCACTCAGGGCTGCTTCCCTGCCACTCCCAGCTTCTTCTGCCGGCGCTTGTGGTATGTTTTTTTCTGGACTCAGCTGGTAACATTTCTCTGCTGGCATACCTATTGTCTCTCCCATGTTGCCCACTGCTTTCTTGGTCAGTCCCTCCTCCAGGAACCTCTCCCTGACTTTTCCTGCCTATTGCTTCCCTAGCGCTGCCTGCGCCTTTCGCTTTGTCTCACGGACGTCTGGTTTATGTATCCTGTGTTCTGTATCATCACTGGCCCATCTTCAGCCTTTGGCTTTTCCTCTCTTCTTTCACTGGATGTCCCAGCAACATACCAGACCACTGAGCTCCAACTGAACGATGCCTCTGCTTCTAGTCCTTGTTCCTCTAACCTTTGCTTCTGTTTTGCACAGCTCCTCTGACACCCCACTTTGGGGCTGTTTTCTGTCTTGCCAAAGTCCCCCCCTTTTCTGGATGCCAGCCCTGGTTCATCTTATGCTCAAGTTCAATTCCCTCAGGACAGTCTGTACCTGGACCAGGGTTCCTGACTTCTTTTCTTTCCCTATTAATCACTATGCCTGCACATTTTGGCTTTTGGTTGTTTCTTTTTTTTTTGTTCCTTTTTTTCTGTTCCTTTTAAGGTACTGTATTTTATCTCTGGTTTTGAGGTTTTCTGCATTTTTGAGGATCATAAGTTATACCCTATCATGGCATCACCACCTCATCCATACCATCTTTCCTTTTTGTTTCCTGTTCCAGCATTCTTCTCCCTTCCTGGTTCCTGGGCATGTTATTATCATTTCCTTCTATTTTTTGCACCCCAGCTACAGCTGCAGGCATTGCCTGGTCATGCTCCATTACTCTGTCCCTGGTGACTGGCATCTTGTTTTTTCTTATCTCAGGTGCTTCTCCTGGACTCTAGTACAACCCTCTCTATCTTGATTTGACTGCGGGGTGTTTCATGGCCTTCTTCTACTTGGTGAGCTCACCTCTCACCCTTCCATCTTCCCCTCTACTCATCACTCATCTTTAGCTCTGGCCTTCACCGCTCATTGCTCTTGGTTATACCATGATGCACTTTCTTAATTTCATCCTGACTGTGCTTCCCCATAGTGGGCACTTGCCCTCTTCCTCCCATTCCCTCCACCCTCCATTCCTCTCCTTCTCTGATCTCAGCTTTCCTTTGGGGGCTTCCTGATCCTGCCATTCCACTATACCACGATACCCTACTCATTTACATCACCTAATATTCCCTCATGCATATTGCCCTGCTTACTCGTCTCCTCTTCCTCTGACCCTATTCCTTTATTCTAGTCAAACATATTCAGATATTCTCCTGGTACTGCCTACCTCACTGTTGGCTGCCAGCTTCACCCAGCCACTCTCACTCCTACCTTCATGCAATTCTATCCATTCCTAAGTTGGCTCTCAATTGACCTGGTTGGCATGCTCTCCTGTAGTTACCAGTCATGCAACGCTTCCTCATGACATGAGTCTGGTTCTCCTTCGCTCAAGTCTGATCTCAGGATCTACTCATTCACATGGATTAATCAAGCATAAATCTCATTGGGTCTTATGCTACCTCATCGAACTGATCTCCATTTGGAGACTGCCTTCCATGTCCATTGCTTCTTAGCTCAGGGCTAGCCTATAGCCGATGGTCTCACTATGCACCCAAGAAGTATGTATCTGGAGCATGCAAAATGAGAATATCTTCACTCTGGGTGGACCTTCAATCATCCCTCAACTCAGCAACACCTGTGGATGTAGAATTTATGACTTCCAGCTGTGAGGGGTAGGGCTCTTATCATCAGAGACCCTTTGGCTGCCTGAGCCAGTTTGGAGGCACCCTCTATGCTATTCTTCATCAAGACTGCCTCTGGTTAACCTGGTCTGCTTCATAGGCTTGCATATGCCAGCAGAGTTCCTCAACAGTCATCTCTCTCCTCTCTTGCTTTTGAGTGTCTAGTTGCAGAGACATTGCTTGCAACCCTCAACAGCTGTCCATTTAGAAGGACAGAGTGAGAGCTTCCTCTAAATTGGAATATTTTCCTCCTCCCTCGATCTCAACGCTAAACTGCAGTAGCTGAGTTGCCACTAATCAAACTGTCCTTCAGCCTAGAGAGAAGGTGACCTGGGCCTTGGATCCCCAGAGGTTTCCTCCTCAAAGGTTTTTTTTTCCTTTCCTCCATGCCAATGGTCAAAATATTAGATAGGGTTGGAGTTTCTTTAGTTTTCGTATTTTAGTTCTGCTGTTGGATGGAGTCGGATAGTGGCCCCAGCTGTTCCCTCTATCTTTAGGAGGCCTGCCCTTCTGCATCTTGTCTGCTTCCATTTCATTCATCATCCTCATCTTATCTCATTCTTCTCCTGTCCTTCCCATCTATGTCTATCTCCTTAATTTCCGGTATCGATATATTCTGATTTCTCGCCTCTTCGAAGCTTAACACCCTTTTGGGTATCCTTTTTAGGCTTCTTCCTAAGCTGCCTTTAGCCAAGGGAATTATTCCTGTGGCACCTATGGGGGGAACCCTCCTCTAGGGTTCCTTGCATTGTATCCCTACAGGGTAGTATACCCCATGGATAGAGAGGCAAACAGCCACAATGTATCAAAGTCACACAAGCATACTTCTCATCTAGTTGCTCAAGCTCATTGAAACTGATGGCTGAGGGCTGGGCAGAGTGCAATGAGTAGAGCAACAAACCAGTCATCCAACTAGGCCATTAAAGGCCCCCTCTCTGGGCCAGTCCTTATTTGCTTTCTTTGTTGCTCCACCATCCACCCCTCCTCCTCCAGTGGCTCATCTCTCTTTCCCATGGGCTTCTTCCTAAGCTACTTTTAGCCAAGGGAATTATTCCCATGGCACCTATGAGGGGGGAACCCTCCTCGAGGGTTGCTTGCGTCATACCCCTACAGGGTGGTATATCCCACGGATAGAGACATGAACAGCCTCAATGTGTCGAAGTCAGACAAACATACATCTCATCTAGTTGCCCAAGCCTATTGAAGTAAGGGTTTGAGGGTGTGTGGGGTGGTGGATGCTGAGTGGGAGGGGTTGGGTGGGGAACTAATGGTGCAACAGACATTGATGGGCAGTTTTCTTTTTACAGGCTTAAAAATGCAGAGGGAAGGTTTCTTTATTTCAGTTTCAACACTGGTGGATTAGGTATCCCCAGTGTCAGTGTTATGTTTGGGGGGTACTGGTGGGTGGGTGAGGGGGACTAATGCAACAGACATTAATGGATAGTTTTCTTTTTAACAATCTTAAAAAAGACGCTGAAGGAAGGTTTCTTTTATTTCAGTTTTTGACACTGGGGGATGGGCACCCCTAGTGTCAGTGTTATATTTTGGGGTTGCTGAGTAGGATGGTCGGGTGGGGGGGACTAATACAACAGACATCGATGGATGGTTTTGTTTTTTTACAGGCTGAAGAAAAAAAAAGCCAACGGAAGGTTTTCTTTATTTCAGGTTTCTACAGTGGGGGATTGGGCACCCCTAGTGTTAGCGTTATGTTGGGGAGTGGGGTGCTGATTGGGAGGGTTGGGTGGAGTTGATATTTACAGTGGCACTAGCAACATACATCATTTGACCATTTCCTTTTTTGCAGCTGTAAAAAAACCATACAAGGGAACCTTCTTTTATTTTAGTGGACACTGGGGGATTGGGCACCCTCAGTGTCAGTGTTATAAATGGTATTATAAATGGTGGAGGGGGGGTTGCAGTTATGGTGGCTGCTGCAACAGATGTCAATGGGCCATTTTCTTTTTTAAAGGGTATTTAATAAATATAAAATAGGAGGCAGGGGTTGCAGTTCAATTCAATTCAATTCACTTTATTTACCGGGCAAGATCACTGGGCCAAGGCCCTTTTTCAGGATCGACCCAGAGCTTCATTACAAGGAAGTTTAGGTGTCATACAAATAATACAAACATTATACAAAATACATTAATAACAAAAGTATAATATATGAAATAGTACAAAATAGTACCTAAAAACAGTTATACACACAGCAAAGAATTGCAGATAATGGAACAAGGCTTTTTTAAACTTTTCTTTGCTGAAAGTAGTAACACAATCAATAGGCAGTGTATTCCAAAAAATTGGACATTGCAAGGAAAAAGCTCTCTTGCAGTTATGGTGGCAGTTACAACAGACATTGATGGAACATTTTCTATTTTACAGTGTATTTAAAAAAATTAAATAGAAGGGACGTTTCTTTATTTCAGTGGATACTGGGGGATTGGTCTTCCAGAATGTCAGTGTTATATTTGGCAGCACTGGGGTGAGCTCCCTGGTGCTGCATAACTAAATGCAGGAGGGGGTGTTGCAGTTACAGTGGCGATGGTTTTCTTAGTTTTCTGGCCTATTAAAAAAAAAAAATTAGAGTGAACACTTTGGACTGAAGCACCCCAGTATCAGCGTTATGTTTGTCAGGGGAGGTGTGGGGTGGTGAGAGGGAGGTTCTGGTGGGAGAAAGAGTTATGGGGTACCAGTAACATACATCGATGGACATTTTTTGTTGTTACAGGGCTTGACATAGCAGCTATACACCGATAAGGTTCCTATCAAACTTCCAGTATGCAGCTGTACCTGTTTTGAAAACCGATCAGCTATTTGCTGACCCTGCTTCATGCAAATCAAAGGAGCAAAGCTCCTCTGATTGGAGCAACTTGGTCCTGTGAAGTACATACAGTTTCAGCCCACCGAGCAGAGAGTTGTGTCATCAGCACAGTGCATGGTCATTCGTCTACACTGCCAAGCCCCTTGCAGTTTCAACTGCAGTGGACTCAGCAGTGACCCACCCCTCCCAGAATTCCCATTGTACTTTTCCTAGAATGTTTGGTGCACAAGCACAGCAAACATAAAAAGGGAAGCAAGGACATCCTTATAATTACAGTCCAATCTAACTTCAGTTCATCTCAGCTAAGATTCTTTTCTCGTTTTCTCTTAGAAAAATTAAACAAATGGGTGGAGCAGAATCAGGTTTTGAGTAACAGGCAATTTAGCTTCAGAGAAAAATATTCCACACAAGATAATATATTTATATTAGACCACCTAAAAAGAAAATGAAAACATAGATGAATAAGGGTCTGTACCTGACATTTGTTGATATGCGAACAGTATTTAAAAACATAGATGGGGCATCCTATGAGAAATTCTATATATTTGGAACACTGACAAAAGGCTGTTAGCATTAATCAAAGCCTTCATACTAATACTTCAGTTCAGGTTAGATATGGTAGTGACAGTAAAATGACTGCCTATAAGGAAGTCAAACAGGGTTGCCTGTTGGCTTTGCTTTTGTTCAGTATTTACTGTATATAGACCAGCTGGTGATGGACCTGGACCAGATATATACTGTTGCTCCAAAAATAAATGGTCTGATAGTAAACATATAGTGCTTCTGACAAAACAGCTCCACAGCAGATGAGGGAGCAAGTATTGAAATTGTCAATCCCAGAAGCAAAAGACTACACTCCTCAGCTGGATGTGAAAAAAAACCTTTATTATTTTAAATGCAATGCCATGTTGTCACTTAAACAGGTTCCCTGAACCAACCTCGACTGGTTTCGTACACCGTAATAAATATCTTGCTATTTGCAGACGACACAGTACTGATTTCAAAAACAGTGTGTTATCTTCAAAAAGCCCTGAATGAGGTATCAGAAACATTAGATAAACTAAAATTATAACTGAATATTGAAAAGTAGAACATTTTGATCCTGGGTAGATCAGAGAAGTTAAGGTTCAACTGACAAGTTAATGGTTGCGTATTAGAGGAAGTAGAGACTTTTACTTATCTGGGACTCTCTACTGAGTCAAACTTAAATTAGATTTCACATTTTGTAAACATGAAATGTAAAGGACAACAATCTTTACTAGCAGTAAATAAATCTGCAAAACAATGTATTGAATAATCCAACTACAGTACAAGCCATTTCGACGGGATGACCGCTTAAGTGGGACGTCTCTGGTGGAACAGATTTGTTATAGTGTTAAGTATAGTAGCTCCTTTTTGTTTAAATGGGACTCCATTAAACCAGGAGAGCCACTTTAGTGAGATGCCAGACTGCTGAATAAGAGCAAATTACAGCCAATTACCATGACATCACAGTGGCATTTTATGTGCACATTAGTCATGTAATTGTCATGTACTTGGCTGTGATCTGCTGTAATCAGCTGGCAACAGTTAAAAATTTCTTAGATAAAACAGTTCTGTAACTTTATCTAACAGCTGTGTCGTGTGTCAGTTCATTTCTGTATCCTCCCCCGCTACATTCCCAACAGAGGCAATGAGCACCACGAGGTGTGGTCCAAGCGCAACTTGCAGTTGACAATTACCTTATACCTGTCCCGCTCTCTCTGTGTGCAATGATCAGCTGTCCTGAGCCTGTGTCTGAGATCAGTGTCCTGCTTGAACCCTCGAGAGACACAGAGAGCCCGCAACAGCAAGCAACATGCACCTGCTCTCCCCATCTAGTGGTCCAAATGGGTGACTGTAGAATAGAAAGTACTTCTTGCAAATAGGTAAGATCTCTGTGCCATCTTGTCTCTCCTTTGGTTCTCCCTCCCCCCCCAGGGTTTGGGTGATTAAAGTAAAACACAAGTAGATAGATGAGCAGCAGATAAGCACAGATAAGTGTGAGTTCTTCATTGATTGTAACCCCTCCCAATTCCAGCACCACACACCAAAAAGGCAACTTCAGTTTTCTGGGATGGCCGCTTAAGTGGGACAATTAGCATTCCACCCAGCCATTCCACTTAAGTGACTTCTACTGTAATGTTTTATTAAAATGTTATTAATTGAAGGCTAATTCTAGTCTATTATATGGGGCTGAAATCTGGGGCCTAACAAAAAGAATGACCATGTTGGAACCCATTTAAAATTTTGTTTTACAACTTCCTTTGCGTCTACCACAATTTGTCCGTGAGGAACTGCTGAAAGCACAATGTGGCATATTATCATTAAGAGCAATTGCTGAAATTAGAACAGTATTTTTTTCTGTAGATTGATGGATAACAATAATGAGTTATTACACAATTGTTGGCAATAATCTTTGAGTATGTATGTGGATTATTTAAGGAACTACACGATAAAATGAAAAGCTATGGTTTACAGTCTATTCTCCTAAACTGGTTAGTGGAGGATATATACAAACTTATAAACATAAAGCAAAACAAAGGATTACAGATATAAGTAAGCACTGGATCTAGAAAGACTTAACTCAAGTAATTTCCCCAGGTACAAAATGTGGAAGCAAGTGCATGATAGAGAGTTTTATATACAGTAAACGGATGCCAAAATAACTTACATGTGAAAATGTTAGCTAGATTGTGCATTGTTGTCAATGCTACTACACAGACATGTTTTTGAAATTGTTACTGTATAAAACAGGGATTCATTTGAAGATGGGTGTTCAGGAAAACTGACAACAGCTCATATTTTGTTTGAATGCACTTTATTGGCACAAGCATGTGAAAAATGGCTGACACCAGTCTTGGAACCTACAAAATTTCATTTGCTTGAAGAAAAGTTACAATTGTTACTGAATTCCTCTGATATTTCTGTACTACTTGCTATTGCAAAAGTTGCTGTTACTGCTAAATTTAATGAATAGTATGTTTGTTTGTTTATTTTTATTTACTTATTTGTTTATTTATTTATTTATTTCAACAGTTTAGATTTATACTTTTGAGCACAGAGGCTCCACAAAGGTTCCATGTCCAAGTGGAGATACATAAACAAACAAAGGTCAGAGTAGACCAGTAGTGAACAACACATGGGTAAGACAAACTGGGTCATAGCAACTAACAAAGGAATACTATCGACTAACACTGTATAAATAAAATATCACATACTAATAAAATGTTTTTAAACAACATCATAATATATACTATTAGGATGTAGTTTATTCCATATGCCATGCACTGAAAACCAATTATAAAACTCTTGGTGTAGAGCCTTTGAGGGGCAGAACACAAAGAGATTAAGGACTAGGGGGAATACAAAAAATATAACTACCATAAACAAGTGTTGTCAGAGAAGGGCAAAAGGGAAAATATGAGAAACAACTTATTTCAACAACAGGGGTTACAGTAAGAGCAGGGAAGAGATACAGAGGTAGGGAGAAATGGGGTGGTGAGCTTAGGGACTAGTTTTGATTTGTGGTATGAAGTGGTGTTACATGTTCCAGAAAGTAGCTGCTTTCGTACTGGCATTGTTAGGGAAACAGAGGGGAAAAACATGGCAAGGGGTGGATTGGGGTGGAAGGAGGGGGGCGCTAGCAAGTAGTCTTCATCTGGCCAGTGTTGTGTTAGGCAATCGCAAGGGTTCATTTGGGCCAATAGTCCATGCAGGTTCTTTTTGAAGGTATTAACTTTTTTGCTCTCAATCAGCAAGGCGGAAAAATCATTAAACCATCTAGGTCCCCTAACCGAGACAGCACACTGGGCAAAAGTAGTGCACCTAAAGTGGACCTGAAGTACTCCTTTAACTGTTCTCCAGGCTGCCTTTTCAGATGTAGTTCATTTAAAGATGCAGGCTATAGAGGTTGGTGTAAGCCCTAATAGGGATTTCTTTCCAAGTAGACAGGCCTGATAAGCGACTCTTTGTTGCAGGGGGAGCCATCCAGTTTCCTTGTAGAGCTGACAGGTGTGGGTGAGGTGATCAGCTCCCAGGATGAGTCTGCATGCTTTATTTAGTAGGATTTTTATCCTATTTAATGTGAGTTCAAGGCAGCACTGTTAATGATAAACCCATAGTCTATTTATGAAAGTATGGAGCTCCTTGTAACCATGTCCAATGCCTCTGTGGTCATAGAATGCGTGTGTCTGTGTAGAAATCATAGTTTGATATTTGCCGATATGATGACATGGTCTATATGTCCTGTGAAGGTAAGAGTATCATCAATGTGAATTCCCAGGTACTTAAAAGTGTGGACCTGTTCCAAGGCATCACCCTTGTTACTAAGGATACACAGGGCATGTTGCATGTTACAACTGGGTGCAATTTGTTTTCTTAGTCATACTGTGCAATATTGATTATGTCTATTTAGGGATATTTCTATAAGGAATATGTACATAAACACTTTTTATGTATGTGCTGTCTCTAGGTAGGCTTTACATTGTCTTTTTAATAAACTTTGAACTGTGGTACCACTGGTACCTGATTTCACCTTACCTCCTCCTCCTTGGCACTCTTCCTTTCACCCTTGAGTGGTTATCTCATGGGGACAGATTTTCAACCCACTGGAAATCAGTGCAGGTTCAAGGAGAAGTAGCACAACTGGGGCTTCACTTGCAGAGCCATAGTTTTCCCCTCAGGTGATGGCTTTTCAGAGATGGAACCAGTTAACAACCACCTCCATGATTTACTATAGCTTGTTGCCTTTTTTTTTTGGTGCAGCCATGCCAAAATGTTATGCCTGGTTAGACCAGGTGTAACATCTCCACTCACAGCAGCCCCTGCTGCCCATACTGAGTATGTGTTAAATATAGGCTTGTCCACAGTTGTGGAGAAGTTGTAACACAGCAGTGACTGTGGCATGGGACAGTCCCAGAATGGATGAAAATTGGACACCTAATTATGAAAAGGCAATGCATTTTTCTGACTCCTGGTTTGCTAGAGACCATTTTAAACAATGATATTATCACAGTACAAAATCACAGTTAATAATCACACCTACCTATTAGCCTTCTGTCCCATTTAAAATAATTGGTCCATGTCAGCCACAGTTTGCTTTCAGTTTGCCATCAGTACAAACTGCTGAATTATTTCATTTGTATGATACACAATTTTCAATTAATGTATTTTGCTCTTATTTAAGTAGGTATGTAAAAATGACAAACCTACGCCATTTCATCCAGAAACTTTTGTCACCTCAGTTAAGTAGATTCCTAGTGATTTCAAAGTCCAGAAAAAATTCAACTCAGGGAAACTCCCTTGCAGAGACCTGAGGATCATTGGGCTGCCTGTAACACCACTTCTGTTTAACTATCAACTTGGTTTCCTCCACAGCCAAGTTTTGCATGTATGTGTTTGTGTGTATGTGCATGCATACATGTGTGTGGAAGTGCATGGGTGTGTGTGTGTGTGTGTGTGTGTGTGTGTGTATGTGTTTGTGTGTGTGTGTGTGTGTGTGTGTGTGTGTGTGTGTGTACAATCAGCCTTTCTGATCAAGGTAACATTATTCTCCATTCTAGTTACCTTTAAACTTCCTTGCTTTCTTAAGCTTCACCTGTGAAAGTGTTCAGAAGATACCAATTGAGCAATCATAATTCAGTAGTAATAAAATATGTTGTGCTAGTTCAGCTGGAACAGATGTGACTTGTAACAAAAAATGATAAGGTATCTTTCTAGCCACTGACACAGTAGTCATTCATTTTAAACCAAACCTTTTTTGGCGGACTAGAAACCTGGATGGTCAATAGGTCTTAGGGTTAGATAGTGCACTTGGGCAGACTAGATGGACCATTGGTCTTTTTCAGCTGATATCATCTTAGGTTGTTATGTTTCCTTAACAAATGGCTAAAATTGAACAAATAGTGATTTTTTGGGTAGGAAGAATGTCTAAGAGTATTTCCCATCTAAGATTCCCGATCGTGCCTCACTGCTCATATACAGATGCTGTTTGCAGTCGAGAGAGAGGTTTTGGAAGAGTCAAACTCATATCCATGTAATGCAAAATCACAATACCCATGTGTTTGTTCTGAGCACAATTCCCATTTTCTTCTTAAATTATCTAGTTCTTTTACATATGCTTTTATAATATGGAATATAGTCCCAAAACAAGCAATCATTCTTGATTAGGCCAAGAGAGAAATTCTTCAATTGATGATTGTTTGATGGCATACTTTTTTTGAGAGAAGTGATTTTTAACAATCTTAGAAAAATGCAGCCTTAGAAGAAATTCACACTGTAATTGCTCAAAGAATACTTAAGAGCTACCAATCAACAGATCTTGTAGTTTTATTATACCCTACTCTGACCGGCCTCAAATTCTTGGTCTATAATGTAGGATTTCAAGTAATAGTTTCTATTGACAGGTGTGAAATGGGATTTATTATCTTTCAATTCTGTTATTATCTATTCCTCCAGTTGGTTCTCCTGCCTGTTTCCTGCTCCGTTAGGTAGCCACACCTCCTCCTGAGGGTGTCATCCAGTCAGTGAACTATAATCTCCAGTGGGTGTGTGGCTGCAAAGCCCACTGAATTTCAAACAGCTCAAAGACTGCCAGCCATATCTTCCTTTGCTGAGCACAAAGGACTACTAGAGGCAAGAGGGTGAGTTTTGTTTACCCATCTTGTAATTCCCCTCATCCATCTGATCTACACCAGTGTCCTCCAGTTTGTTCTGCTGTTTCCAGCTCCTGTGGATAGCTATGTCTCCTCTTGAGGACATCATCCAATCTGTGCATCAGAATCTCCAGCCAGGGTGGGGTGACAAAGCCTGCTGAATTTAGAACAGTTTAAGACAGCCAGGCAGCTGTTTTTTTCTTTACTGAGCTCAAAGGACTATTAGAGGCTAGAGGGTGAGCTTAATTTTCCTATCATATAAAGCTCCTAACCCCTCCAATCTACACCAACATCCGCAGTTTGTTCTCCTGCCTGTTTACAGCTCCTGTGGACAGCCACACCAACTCCAGTAGGTGACATCCAATCAGTGCACCAGAATCTTCAGTAGGGCAGGGCTATAAAGCTCTCTAAATTTCAAACAGCTTAAAGACCAGCCACCCATTTTTTCCTGTACTAAGGAAAAAAGACTAGCGGGGCTACAGGGTGAGTTTTGTTTGCCATCTTGTAATTCCCCCTCATCTCTTCAATTTGTACCAGCATTCTCCAGTTGGTTCTCCTGTCTGTTACCAGCTCCTGTGGATAGCCGCTCCTCCTCCAAAGGATGGCATCCATTCAGTGCACCAGACTCTCCCTCAGAGGAAGGGCTAAATATCCTGCTCGATTTCTAACAACTCAAACCCACGAGCCAACTGTTTATACCTTTACTGAGCATAAAGGACTACTTTGGGGCCAGATGGTGAGTTTTGTTTGTCATCTTGTAGCTTCTCTCACCCCTGTGATCTACAACAGTGTCCTCCAGTTTGTTCTCCTGCCTGTTTTTTCTCCTGCCTGTTTTCAGCTTTTCAGCTCCCATGGAAAGCTGCACCTCCTCCTGAAGGTAGTATCCAGTCACTGCACCAAAATCCCCAGAGTGAGCAGGACTATAAAAATTGCCAAATTTCAAACAGCTCAAGAGTGGCATACATTTTTTCCTTTACTGAACACAAACGACTACTAGAAGTTAGAAGGTGAGTTTTGTTTGTCTACTTGTAACTTCCCTCACCTCTTCTATCTACACTAGAGTCCTTCAGTTTTTCTCCTGCCTGTCTCCACCTCCTGTGGATAGCCACACGTCTTCCTAAGGATGGCATTCAATCAGTACACTAGAAGCTCCATCAGGTGCAGGGCTACAAAGCGCACTGAATTTTAAACAGATCAATACCACCAGCCAGCTGTTTCTTCTTTTACCGAGCACAGAGAACTACTAGGTTTTGTGTTCCATCTTGTAACTCCTCTAACCCCTCCAGTCCACAAGATCATCTTCTAGTTTCATCTCTTACCTGTTTCCAGCTCCTCTGCATAGCCATGCCTCTTCATCCTTAGGATGGCATCCAATCAGTGCACTGAATTTCCATTGAGGCAGGGCTACAAAACACACTGAATTTCAAACAGCACAAGGATTCCATGTCATAACGGTGATCGTGTAATAGTGCTCACCATTACGGTGAGTGTACATCGCCAGGAAAAAAAGGTGATGTACACTAGCAGTGACAACAATGGGTGAAAATGGAAAAGGTTGTTCTGCAGGGGGCTGCACCCTCACAACCCCCATATAAAGATTACTAACTCTAAGGGGGTGCATGTCGAGGAGGGTGTGAAATTACAAAAAAAATTACGGAGACAAAAAAACACAAAAATTCTGTATCCCTCCCCAGCCCTGAATCCTGCATCCTCCCCACTGTAGCCAGCCACCCTCACCACTCCACCACGGTGCCAGATCAGCAGCCTTATGCCGCACTACCCCTTACATACCCTCCCTCCTCTTCCTATCACCCTCTCCTTCTTCCTGTTGCCCTATTCTTCCCTGTCTCCATCCTTGCAGAGTAGCCCACATAACAGGCTCTGAAAGTGAGTCGCTCATAATTGAATCACTCATTTTCAGTCACCGTTATGATGGTATACCCAGCACAAGACCAACAGTCAGTTTTTTCTTCCTTTACTGAGCACAAAAGACTACTAGAGGGTGAGTTTCATTTGCCATTTTGTAGCTCCCCTCATGCCTCCAATCTACACCAGTGTCCTCCATTTTGTTTTCCTGCCTGATTCCAGCTCCTGTGGATAGCCATGCCTCCTCTTAAGGGCAGCTTCCAATCCTGACCCCCTTAAACTCCACCTAACTCTCCAACACTCCTTCCGTGAAACAGAACAATGGCTCAACACCCAGCATCTAATAATTAACTACAATAAGACAAAAGTCATGATCTTCTCCCATCACTAGAACCCACTCAAGAGCCTCTGCCCCCAAATTTTCACTGCTACTCAAACCCCCCTAGAACAAGTAAGCACCTTTAAATATCTAGGGATCACACTAGATCCAGCCCTCAACTTTAATCAACATATCCTGCACCTATCAACTGCCCTTAGCTCTAGATTAGGCATACTCTATCAGTACAAACACTGCCTCAACCCTGAGGCACTACAACTAACCATAAACTCCTCTATCCTCTCTCTGCTAGACTACGGTATTCTCATCTACAGTGCCGCACCCACCTCAGCTCTCAATAGACTCTGGCTCATGCTTAACAAAGCCTGCCATCTCATCCTTGGATGTGATCGCCTCACACACACACCTGCTCCCTCTAAAGTACCACAAACTGGCTAAACTTAGACAACAGAATCAGGTACCACACCTGCCTAATGACCAAAATGATAATTCTAGGCCTCACTCTCCCATCCCTTGACAAAATTATCCTCTCAACATCTCCTGGTAGAACCACCCATAGCTCAAACTAACCGTTGCTATGGGTACCCCGTTGCTGGACTTCCCAGTTCCAACGATCCTTCAGCTACAAAGCCCCTTCCTGGACAAATTCACTCCCAAGCCTAATAACTGATGAATCAAGGCTTCACCCTTTTAAATCCAGGCTAAGGAAACACCTCCGGGCCTCTAACCTATGTGACTGCAACTGACACTCCCCCCCATGACCTAGAACAACTTTTTTGTACCCTCCATATCTAATATTCTACGAGCTAATTATCTGACAAAACAGCCTTCTTCAGAACCTCTCTGTTACCTTATGGCTGTGAAAATCTTTGTAATTCATTGTAATTCATGTTATCTTGGAATGGTAGTCACTCACTGAACAAATGTGTATCCAATCCTTGTTATGCAATGTTCTGCAATCTGTAACTAATATTGTCCCACTACCTTCTATGTATCACATGGAACCTTTGTAAATGAGTCTTTGACTCAAAGATCTTTCTGAATATCTCAATAAATAAAAATTAAATTAAATTAAAAAAATTAAAAAGTGCATCAAAATCTCTATTGGGGCAGAGATACAAAGCTTGCTGAAATTTGTTCTACCCTTTCTTATTCAGTTCTTCCCTAGAGGCCTTTCACACTGCTGTCTGAAACACGAAGGACCACAGTGCAAAGGACAGGAAAGGAGTCTGCCTGGATTCAGTTGTAAGTCAGCCATTGACTAGCCATGCTGCTCTCAAAGCCCAACACCAGCTAACTTGGGGTGACTGATTGCTTTTATTTTACATTTTAGTATCCTATCTGGGTACTGCCATACTTTCAGCCTGTGACTGTGATTGCCTTGTTACAAAGCTCAACACAGTTCATACCACGTAATCATTGTTCTGCCTGCTCCTAGCCACCTACCTAGTAACATTGTTCATCTCTTTTGTAGTAGTGTGCAAGATTATGGAGGCATTCCTTAAGGAAAGGATAATACAACACCTGGAATCCATAGGAGCACAGGATCCAAGACAGCGTGAGTTTACAAAAGGAAGGTCCTGTCAAACTAATCTCATAGATTCCTTTGACTGGGTAACCAGAGTGGTGGACCAAGGGGGAGCAGTTGATATCACCTACCTTGACTTCAGCAAAGCTTTCAATACTGTCCCACATAGAAGATTGATATTTAAGCTGGGTAGGCTTGGGGTGGGTCAGAAGTTGGTCAACTGGGTGGCAAACTGGTTGACGGGCAGAAAACAGAGAGTGGTGGTAAACGGTATACAGTCAAAAGTGATACAAGTCACAAGTGGCGTACCTCAGGGATCAGTCCTGGGGCCAGTCCTCTTCAATATCTTCATCAGTGACATTGCAGATGGGCTGGAAGGTAAAGTTTGTCTGTTTGTAGATGACACCAAGATCTGCAACAGAGTAGACAATCCAGATGGGGGTGGGCAGAATGAGAAGAGATATGGATAAACTAGCAAAATGGTCAGAAGAGTGGCAACTGGGGTTTAATGCAAAGAAGTGCAAGATCATGCACATAGGAAGAAAACCCTGAAGCCACCTATAGGCTGAGAGGGAGTTGCTGGCAATCACAAGAGAAGAAAAGACTTGGGCATCATCATCACCAATGACCTGAAATCATCCAAGCAGACCACTAAAGCAGTAGGTAAGGCTAGGGGGATGTTAGGGTGTATTAGTAGGGGTATCACAAGTCGGAAGAGGGGGGTAATAATCCCTCTTTATAAGACACTGGTTAGGCCCCATCTGGAGTACTGCGTGCAGTACTGGAGGCCACACCTTCACAAGGACATTAACCAAGATGAGGCAGTCCAGAGAAGGGCAACCAGAATGGTGCAGGGGCTGCATCAGAAAACATATGAGGACAGATTAATGGAGCTCAATATGTATACCCTAGGACAAAGGAGGGAGAGAGGTGATATGATCGAAACATTCAAACACCTTAAGGGCATTAACAAGGTGAAAGAATCTAACATGTTTCAATATAAGAAAAATAGCAGGACAAGAGGACACAGCATGAGATTAGAGGGAGGCCAATTAAGGGGTAATGCGAGGAAGTTCTTTTTCACAGAAAGGGTGGTGGATGCATGGAACGGCCTACCTCAGGAAGTGGTGGATATGAATACAGTGCAGGGCTTCAAACAGGCATGGGATAGGCATAAGGAGCAATACAGATGAGTATGAATAGATAGGCTATTGACAGAGCAAAGGCCGATGGTACATTTATAAGGTAGGAAAAGAAATGGGCAGAGTGGATGGGCCCGTGCAGTCCTTATCTGCTGTCAACTTCTATGTTTCTATGTTGTTAGGTTCTCCTACAGTAGCTCTGTCCTATTTGAATATTGCCTCACTGTCAGTTGATACTGTTTTATTACTTTACTTATTCACTCAGCTCACTTCTGTGTTATACAATCCTAGCTAAACCATTTTTTTAAGTTTTACACAGTGTTAATTGTTATTGTTACTGTAGTTCAACTGAGTTCTTTTTTCTTGAAATTTAATATTCTTTATTCAAATTTCACATGTCCATACAATGCAGTACAAGCTACAAGAGGTGAACCAATTAGCAATGACAGTACACATTACAAGGGATAGAACAATTGTGCCCACCACCCCTATCCCCTACTCCTCCTCACTAGTCCTCCCAAGCCCCCCTACAACCCCCCCTACCCACCTAGAGCCAGAGTCAGGGAGTTATACCGGTTAAAAAGCCCTGTGCTTATTGGGGGCCAGCTTCCCATGAGCTAGTTAGTCCTTCACAGTTGGGTCCCCCCTGGATATCAGTTTACAGAGCACCAGGAACCCTAGCCAATGGGAGCACACCCATGCCTTTAAGTATATAAAGAACTACTACAGCCTGGTTCAAGGTGTAGAGGTAATTGACCACAAAGTGTGGAATTTCTCCCACCTTGTCCTATATCAGAACATCTTACTTCTGAGACTAGCAATAGTTTTCTCTATCCTCAGATTATAAAGCTAGTTATTAACCCACTCCTGGTAAGAAATAATGTGCTGGTCCTTCCAGTGCCTTAAGACTAGATTTTTCACCCTAAGTGATATAAGGTTGATATAGTGACGCCTTTCCTTCACATCCACTGCAGAGTAATCCCCAACAATACAAATTTGTGGGGTGAATAAATTTTCCAACCCTAATAAGGGGTCCGCCTTGGATTCTATTAGAGATTACAAGGGGGCAACTGTGGGAGATTCCCAAAATATATGAAGCAGGGATCCCTGCCCCAGCCTGCACCTGAAGCACTCTGTCCCTGGGAGCCTACCCATTCAATGCAATTTCACGGGCGTGAAGTACATATTGTGTAATATGAAGAACTGTATTAATCGAAATCTATCATTGGCAGTACCTTGATAAACCCCTTGCCACAGTTTCCCCCAGTTAAAATAGGCAGTGGGGAAGGTCTCCAGCCAATGTTGGGAGCAGCCCACCAGTTCGGGATTAAGTTTAGAGTACAGGGCTGCAACTAGGCAGGAGACAGCGTGAGGTTGCCGAGCTAATGCGTGAAATTCACAAAGGGTGTCCCCACAATTGATGTTCCATAGGCCTGCTCCAAACCATTTGATTAACATATGCCTAATTTGGTAAATGAAAAAAGAGTACTTCAACGGCAAGTGGAATCAGACCAATATGTCCGAGACTGATCCCACCTTACCTTGGAATACTAGATCACTAACAACAGTCTGCAGAGCTATAGTCAGTTTTTTTGGAGACAACAAATTACCACCTACCTTAAGGTTGGGGTTACCAAACAATGGCTGTGAAATGTGTCTGAGATTTTCATACTTGAGAGACTTACATAACTGATTATGAACCTTGACTGAGGTGTATAGGACCGTTTTGTGCAGAGGAGCCAGTAACCTTTGAGGGAGTATGTACCATAAACTAGAAGGTGAAAGCCCCAGGTTTCTAATGTTATAGCGTTCAATCTGCAGTCATAGAGGGGTATACTGGGGGTCATCAGGGGCAGGAGGGGGTACTTCTCAGCACATATATTTAGCCATGTGACTGGCCAAATAATAAAGGTAAAAATTAGGGAGTTTGAGTCCTCCAGTGGCCTTCGGAGCACAGAGACAATTATATGATCTCCGTGGAGGTTTATTACACCATATAAATTTAGAAAAAAGACCATGGACTTTACAGAACCAGGATAAAGGAAGGCGAATATTCAACATATTAAGTGGGTAAAATAACCTGGGCAAGACATTCATTTTAACAACATTGATTCTTTCCTGAAGAGAAAGGTAAAGGGGAGACCATCTAATTAAGTCTTGTTGGATGGTTGAGAGGAGATTATCCAGATTGAGCTTTCTCAAAAGAAAGCTTGAAGGTGCAAGGATAATTCCTAGATACTTAAGTCTGGTAGACCATGTCATGGCAAGGGTCACTATAGCCATCTTATTCACATGGGGGTTTAAAGGTATAACCTCAGTCCTGCTCGGGTTCAGCTTATCATTAGAGAACTGGTGAAATTAATTTATTATCTCCACAGCCTGTGGAATGGACTTGATCAGGTCAGTGACATGCAATTGAATGTCATCCACATAGGCAGATAACTTTAATTCGAATGGGCCGACTGGGATACAGGTTAGGTTCTGGAACAAGTTCAGCTGTCAAAGCAGAGGTTCTAGATACAAATTAAACAACAGAGGTGACAGTGGACAACTCTGTCTCATTCCAGAATGTAATTGGAAAGTAGTACAGAAGACCCCATTACAATAAATGTTGGCACTTGGCTTGGAGTACAGAGAGCTGATCCAGGAAATAAATTTAGGGGGGGAAACCAAATCTAGCCAGTGTCTCAAAAAGAAAAGGCCAGCTGACCCTGTCAAAAGCCTTCTCTGCATTCAGGGAGATGAGTGCCATTGGGAGGTCTACCTCCCTGGATACGGAGAAGATGTGAGTCAGTTTTCGGAAATGATCAGAGGGAGTTCTGCCACTAACAAACCCAATTTGTTCAGGGCTAATTAAGTCCTCCCATGCGTTGGTAATCTGATAATTCAGAATTTTAGCCAGCAGCTTTATGTCGTAGTTCATCAGTGAAATAGGCCAGTAGTTTGATACTTTGTCCTTAGGCTTACCAGGTTTCAGCAGGACAAATATAATAGCTTCCAGTAGAGTAAAATCTATAATCCTTTCTGCACAAATATAGTTAAATAGTTGGTGAAGTATAGGAGTGAGCTCTTTTTCAAATGTTTTGTCAAAATTAGATGGAAAGCCATCCAGTCCCAGAGCTTTGTTCAGTGGGAGAGATCGAATGGCTGTCAGAATTTCATGTACTGAGATAGGGGAGGTTAACTGGGCTTGTTGGGCCAAGTTAAGAGTTGGAAGGGGGGTATAAAAAAAAATTACTCACCTTAGTAAATATGTTTCTTCTAATGGAGTCTTGCTGTATTCTGACTATTGTAGTTAGCCCCCACACTCAAACTGCCCCGGATGGAAGAGGGTTAATTTCTATGCACAGCATAGAACGTTGCTCTCGAGCTTGGTTCAAACCTCTGTCTGCTGCACTTTGAAGCGCAACCATCAGATTCTTACAAGCTAATACTAACTAACTACTATGTGGAAATTGTAAAATTTTTACTAGCCAAATGGCAACCAAATATTTTGGATCCCCAAAAGACTCAAGTCAAGAAATCCAAAATCAAAAACCAGGTAGTGAACAACTTAAGACTGTTAAATTAATAATATAACCCGCTCCCCCTCTCTAAAAGGAGGGAGTGCCAAATGCACCTCTGGGGTACAACACTGCACCTGCCAGCCCACTTCCCAAAAACAGGTTCTGAGAGGGGAGGCAGGAGGAAGGTCAGAATACAGCAAGACTCCATTAGAAGAAACATAATTACTAAGGTGAGTAATTTTTTCTTCAAACAACATGAAGTCTTGCTGTATTCTAACTATTGCAGCCTACCAAGCAGTACCTCCATGGAGGAGGGAATCAAACCTACCTTGGGAATAGGCTCTGCAGTACTGCTGTACCAAACTGAGCATCACTCCTAGCCTGGATGTCCAGGGAGTAATGCTTGGTAAATATATGGACTGTTTTCCAGGTGGCTGCTTTACATATCTCTAGCAAAGGAATATCCCTGGCTGCAGGGCAGGGAAGCAGCTGTACCTCTAGTCGAATGAGCCCTCAGGCCTGAGGGAGATATTTTGCCTAGTTTCTCATAGCAGAATTGAATACAAGAGACAATCCACCTGGCAATAGTTCTCTTAGTGGCAGGTTTGCCCTTGCCCACTTCCCCATAAGTGAGAAACAACTGGAGGGAGTCAAACCTGTGAGCCTTAGTACGCTCAATGTAGTAACTAAGGGCTCTTTTAACATCCAAACTTTGTAAACTTCTTTCTCCTGAAGAAGACTGATCAGTGAAAACACAGGGAGAGTCATAGATTGGTTCAGATGAAAATCTGAAAACACTTTAGGTAAAAACCTCCTATTAGTTCTAAGGACCACCTTATCTCTATGAAATGAGATAAAATCAGGCTCCACTGACAGAGCTTGCAATTCACTGATATGCCTGGACGAGGTAATAGCTACCAGGAACACAGTTTTCCAAGTCAAGTACTTAAGCTCTGCTGAAGACAAAGGCTCAAAAGGGGGTTGCATGAGCTGAGCAATGCAAACATTAAGATCCCAAGCAGGGGTAGGATCCCTAAAGGGGGGATTGGTATGGTGCAATCCCTTGAAAAATTTACAGAATACAGGGTGAGATGACAGTGAGGAAGGCTTTCCCACTGACAGAAAAGCAGAAACAGCTGACAAATGTACTTTGAGAGTAGCTGGTCTGAGGCCTAGGCCATTAAGATGAACCATATAATCCAGAACTGTAGACAATTCAGCTGTGTCTGGGGATATATGCTTCTTGGAACACCAAATACTGAATCTTTTCCATTTGGAGTTATAAGCTTTTCTTGTGGCAGACTTTCGAGAGGCTTTGAGAATATCCAGAACCCCTTGGGACAGATGCAAATCTGCATACTGTAACTCTTCAAGTGCCATGCCTTGAGATTGAGAGACCGAAGATTGGGGTACCAAATCCTCCCCTGAGAGGAGGTTAAAAGGTTGTAATTCCTGGGAAGAGACAGGGGAAGATGGACTGCTAGGGACAGCAACAGGGGGTACCAAGGCTACCTGTCTTAGTCTGGAGCAATCAGAATCACTTTGCAAGGTTGTGACCTTATCTTGACCAGAACCTTGAACAATAGAGGAAAGGGAGGGAAGGCATATAGAAATTTTCCTTCCCAGTTCAAAATCAGAGCATCCAGATAGACTGAGCCCAAGACTGGGGGTCTGCAACAAAACAGAGGAAGTTGGTGGTTGTCTGGGGCTGCAAAAAGATCTATCTCTGGAGTGCCCAACCTTGAAAAAAAATCACTTTCAACACCAGAGGGTCCAGGGACCATTTGTGATGGCCCTGGGAGATCCTGCACAATGCATCTGCTAGCACATTGTCCTTCCCTGGAAGGTGGACTGCTATCAGAGAGGTCTGCAGAGAATAAGCTAGGGATCACAATTTCATGGCTTCCGTACACAAGGCCGTGGACCGAGTGTCTCCCTGCTTGTTGATGTACCACAAGGTGGTGGTGTTGTCTGTCCTGACCTGAACCACCTTGTTCTGCACTGACTGAGAGAAAGCTTGCAGGGCCAAAAAGACCACCCTGAGTTCCAAGAGATTGATATGAAGAAGGGATTCCTGAGGGGACCACAGTCCCTGGGCTGTGAGAGCCCCCAGATGGGCTCCCCACCCCAATAGTGAAGCATCCATGGTTAGGACCACAGAGTGAGACTGAGTGACAAATGGGACTCCTTGCCTGAGGTTGCCCTGATCCTGCCACCATTGGAGAGCCTGGACCAGAGTCTGAGTCACTGGAACTAGTTTGGTTAGAGAATCCTTCTTCTGAGACCAAAAGGCCCTCAGGTGAAACTGAATGTCCCTCATCTGAAATCTGGCCCCTTGGACCACTGCTGTCGAAGCTGCCATGTGGCCCAGAAGCTGAAAGAAATGCCTTGCTGGCCGAGAGACCAGAAGGTGGAATGAAGAAGCCAGCTCTACAATAGCCCTTGCCCTTTCCAGGGGAAGAAAAGCTCTTGCTTTGACAGTATCCAACTCTGCCCATATGAAGGTGAGGAGCTGTACAGGCTCGGGAACTGACTTGGGAAGATTGAGAAGGAATCCTAGGGAAGTGAACACTTGCTGAGTCACTTGCAGGTCTGACTTGACTTGGCCTGGGGACTGACCCACAATGAGCCAGTCGTCCAGGTATGGAAATATGGAAATATTTTTCCTTCTTAAAAAGGCCACTACTACTGCTAGGCATTTTGTGAATACCCTTGGAGCTGATGTCAGGCCAAAGGGCATAGCTTTGAACTGATAATGGCCTGAAGGAAATTCGAACCTGAGGTACTTTCTGTGGGAGCACCTGATGGGAATGTGAAAGTAGGCATCTTTTAAGCCCAGGGAGGCTAGCCAATCCCTTGGCCTTAGAGATGGAAGGATTATTCCTAGAGTCACCATTTTGAATTTTGGTTTTAAAAGATGTTTGTTCAGGTATCTTAAGTCTAGGATGGGTCACCACTCTCCTATCTTTTTGGGGTAAGGAAGTACCTGGAGTACAGACCTTTGATCCTGTGCAGTGTAGGAACTCTCTCTCTACAGTCTTTAGAGCCAGTAGAGATGAAACCTCTGCCTCTAGGGCAACGGTTTCGGAGATACTTGCAGGTGGAAAAGATCTGGCCCTCAGCTTTTGGAAATTTCTTGAAGCTGAGAACCAGCCTCTGGCTTACCACCTCCAGGACCCACTTGTCTGAAGTAACAGACATCCAGTCCTGGAAGAAGCAAGTCAGCCTGCCTCCTACAGGAATGGGGGGAGTCGACCCGGGCTGACACATCAGGGTGTCTGCCTAGCAGGAGCCTTAGGTTGAGGGGTGGATGCAGCCCTGCTCATCCCCCTTCTACCTCTCCCTCTGAAGAACCCCCTCTGAGGAAAGGGAGAAGAGGCCTGTGCTTGGTAGAAAGGCCTATGAAAAGGCCTGCCCCTGCCTCTAGCTTGCTGCCTTTGAGGAGTTGCCTGCCTTTCCTTGGCCTGTGCACTCCTATAGGTGGTCCTATACTCATCCATCTTTTTCATGTAATTCTCTGTCTGCTCCCCCAAACAGAGAATTACCTACCACAGGGAATTCCATGGCCTTAGCCTGGGTGTCCTGTTAGAGGCTAGTACATCTGAGCCAAACCATTCTCCAAAGAGCCACAAATGTAGCCATGACTCTAGATGACACATCATTGAAGTCCACAGCAGCATGGAACTGTACCTTAGATGCCTCAGTCCCATCAGCAGCCACTCCCTCCAGCTCCGAGGCTAGCTGGGGGAAGGCCTGCTTAGCCAGTGCCAGTACAGTGTCCCACCTGGACTTCTGGTACCTGACTGCATAGGCCATATAATTAGCCTGCCTGAGTCCCAAGGTGGATGCCATGTACTGTTTCTTTGCCATGGCATCCAGCTTCCTCGAGTCTTTATCTGGGTGGTGTGAAGCCAAGGGTATATTATCCTTATCACAGGCTGCAGCCTGCACAACCCCAACATGGCTGCATTGTTGATACAAGTACTCTGTACCTGAACCTGATAAGGTGTACCTTTTGTCCATACTTCTGTTGACAGGAGGTACAGAATTTGGAGTTTTTTAAATCTTTTGTGTCTGTTTCCCAAAAGACACATGAAGGGGAATGGACAGTCTCTTGGACTCTGGGATGTCCAACATCTCCATATAATCAGGTTCCTCTTGTTCCTCTACAGCTTCTTCCACAGGGAGCTGGAGGGTTTCTGCCACTTTCCTGTAAAACATGAAGTGGGAAGGGAACTCAGAAAGCCTAGGAGAGGAAACACCAGAAGGCCTGTCTGGGGAGATGTCCTGTTCAGTGGGCTCATCCAGATCTTCCACACAATCATCATCATCATCATCATCATCATAATCTTCATCCCCCTCCAAATCCAATTCATAGAAATCTTCAGGGGCATAATCTTGAACCAGAGGAACCGACCGAACTGAGCGCCTGCCAGAAGGCGCCGGATCAGACAGAACTGGTCGAAGTGATTCTACAATCCTTATTGCTTTGGCAATCTCCTCGGCGGTCAGAAAATGGGTCTCTGGATCCGAACCGGATGATTTTTCATTTCTTTTTCTTTTTGTAGGGACCGATCCCTCAAGATCGGCTCTCCTCTTGCCCAAAGAAGTATCACCCTGGTCAGAGGGCACTCCCTCAGGTTCGGTCGGAACCGAACCGGGCTGACCATCTGGGTCAGCGGACATCTCGGCCTCCTTATCCCTAAGCCTACCTAATCTTTTTTCCAGGGTAGACTTAGGGAAATTTTTACAGATTTGGCAGTCTGAATCGAGGTGGCCAAACCCCAGACAATAAACACAGGTGGTGTGGGGATCAGCCTTAGCAAAGACTTCCCCACACACACTGCAGTGTTGAAACCCAGTGGGCCCGTTTTTTCTTTTGGGTTTCTCAGACGTAGCCATCCTAACCACAAACTTACCCTTTTTATGGCAAACAACCAGGCAAGACACCCTTATCGGTTTCTAACCGTGTCAAGGGTATTGGAAAACACCACAATAAAATGCGTTTTTTTTAAACCGATAAGGACCGGTAACCACACTCTAAGTTTAGAAACAAAGACAGAATATATAATTCACTAAATGGCCGATTCAGCCAAACTGGTCAAAAAATAAATTTTACAATTTCCACAAGTTTACTATGTCTAGTTCACTACCTAGTACTTACTGTGCCACAGACAGAGATCTGAACCGAAACTTTCAAAAAATATTCGGTAAAACCAAGGACTTTATCTGACTTTCAAACCGCGAGCAAAGGAGACATCTCCGGAGCGACTGTTCAGTTAGGCGGAGTAAAGAATCTGTCGGTTGCACTTCAAAGTGCAGCAGACAGAGGTTTGAAGCGAGCTCGAGCGCAACGTTCTGTGCTCTGCATAGAAATTAACACTCTTCTCTCCGGGGCAGTTTGAGTGTGGGGGCTAACTGCAATAGTCAGAATACAGCAAGACTTCATGTTGTTTGAAGATAAGTATTCCTGTATCTCAGTCAATATGGGACTACGATTAGGGAGGCTATAGAGTTGCCGTTAAAATAATTCAAACTCCTTCCCAATTTTCCTGGGAGTAGTTAGGGGCCCACCACCATCAAGGGGAGAAATAGAGGTGACCAGCCTAGATGCCTCCTGCTTCTGCAGCCTGAGAGCCAAGAGATGGCCCACCTTATCCCCTTGTTCTATGTACATGGTGTGTGTCTTAAAGAGGGCGTACTCAGCTTTTTCTCTTAGGGTCTCTGCGTATTGGTCCTTGAGAACCGTAAGGTGTTCTTGGTCCACCTCGGAGGGGTGGGTGGAGTGGAGATTGACAGCTTAAGCTGTCTAATGGACACTAATAAGGACTGAGCAGCCAGCTCCCGTTTGCACTTCCTAGTAACTGCCAATCTAATAACCCCCAGGAAACATTTCAAAGAGCTCCAAATTTGGTCAAACTCTGGGATAGTACCAATATTCTGATCCATGAACTGGGCAATCAGTACTTTGACCCTCTCAACTATTGTTTGCAATTCCTGGAATTGAACCCCTCTAGCAAGTAGGATCACAACCCCTCTTTACTCATTGGAGCTGCCAGCCGCATAGACACACCCTATTTACTCTCTGTGAAATAAATTATTCTCAGCAGTCATCAAGTGTGTCTCTTGCAGTAGTGCAACCCCAGCATGCATCAAGGCCAGATGTTTAAGGATTTGATACCGTTTCACCCTGGAGCGAGCACTCTTAATATTCCACAAAACAATTCTCATAGCAGGGCAGATATGATAGGAATATTAATGGAACAAGCTTGATTTTAACAGTACTGAACCAACAGGGTAATATATGTGCTAAAGCTCTCAGTGGCTGGCTTCCTCCTACCCTCCTGTCCCAACCCCATTTAAACTCAGAATCCATAACCGGAAACCCAAATAAGAAAACACATCCTCCCCCAGCCCATAACAAGCATACTCATAATTCATTTAGAAATGCCCCAAAAAGTGCCCAGGATATTTAACACCCCCAGTCCTAATGACTGCACTCCACCTATTGCAGTCAGTGTGATGATGATCATGCTACCTACCAAGTCCTCTTCCCAACACCCCCACCCTTCCCCTACCATAGTAAGGTTATTAGTCTAACATCTAAACAAACACTGTTGTAACCATAACAGGAACAGGAACACAATATTATTTCTACCCCCCATATAAGTATAAAGCCACGGGGATAAACCCCCCTAAACAAGATAATGCTGTAATGTAAACTGCAATACATAGCAGAATAAACTGTAGCTATGGTTACTAATAAAAGACCATATCCATGCCCCATATAAGTGCGCTTAACTGAAAAGGGACCCTGAACAAGTCCAAAACTGAACTGATTAATGTCCCAGTGCAGATCCATAGAGGGATCAGCAGATGACACCCCTATCCAGAGCAGGGGGAAAAAGAGCTGAGCAGTTAGTTAAAACTAAAAGACCCACACAGAAGTCCATGATAACAGCATTTAGTAATGCAGGGGTCTCCATTGTGCGATCTTAGAAATCCATCCGATTTGGCAACACAAACAAACCGGAACCTCAAAGTTCGATTCACCAGTCAGGCAAATCAAATGGCAAGGCACATAGAAAAACACAAAAAAGTCCTCCTCACGAGGCATTGAGCTAACAATAGTGGCAATAGACTCACAGATAAGGATTCAGCCACTGGGTGTCGCCCTTTTCCCAGGGTTTTAGCTAGGAGCACTTCATTTGATTAAATCTGGGTACCATAACTTGTAGGCCTCCTTGGCAGCATCCAATGTTTCGAAGGAGCTCCACTAACCATCTCTGCACACTTGCAGAGTTGCAGGGTAGCGAACCTGGAATTTTATGCCAGCAGAGATGAATTTACTGAGTGGGGGTGGAGAGCTGAATGCTTTTGGAGCACAGAAAATGGTAAGTCCTATGTAATGCGCAGTTAATTGCCAGCCCACTGAATTTTTGCAACTTCTTTCAGGTGAGCTAAAACATGTTGCTTATCTAAGAAATTAAGCATCCTGAAAATAAAAGGTCGGGGAAGCAAGCCAGCTGGAGGCATGGGCCGTAGAGACCTGTGCACAGGTTCAATAATGTATATGAGGCCATTAGGTGAAGGCCCCACTAACTTTTTGCATAGCTTTTGGACAAATACTACAGCTGAGGTCCCTTCTGCCCCTCAGGAAGACCTAATATCATTAGGTTGTTGCACCTCGAGCACCCTTCGAGGTCTTCCAAGCTGTCCTCAGTTTTTTTAAGCTGTTGGTGCAGAGCAACCAGCTCAAGATCCAGCCTTCCTCTCCAATCATCCAGGGAGGATATGCAGGCCTCGTTATCCTTGGTGCGAATAGTGAGCTGATTCAGTGAAGATTTAATGCCTCGAAATTCCTCAAGAAACCTCTCTTCGGTAAGCGCTATCTGCAGCTTGGCTGTAGAAGTAGTTTCAGTGCCGCTCGCTTTAGATCTCTTAGAGGCCTTATCTTTGACTGGAGTCATCGGCGGTGTGTGCCTAAGCGGCAGAGTCTTCATTTCTGCTTCCATCTCTCGGACAATATGTGGGTTAGTGAAGAGACGATCCTGCCAAAGTGAACAGAGTACTGTTAGCCACCACTATACTGATGCAGTGTAAGGTCAGTAGACTCTATTTGCAAAAATTGGAAGGTAGGGTAGGGGAGCCATCTGGAAAGGCATCTTAGCAGGCAGCCATCATGCCGGAAGTCCAGTTCAGCTCAATTCTATCTCACTTTAGTAAGTCAAAGTTAAACACTATCTGTTTACTGCCACATTTAAAGTTACTGACTGTGATCTTTCTCCTCTGTTTAATTAGGCTTCTCACGTTAAAATAGTCCTTACCTGTATCTAGCCACCTGCCTAGTAATTATTTTTTTTTAATTTAGTATACTTTTTGTGCCCGCCCTGCTGCCAGTGATCCTCCCAGTCATGGTCCCCACAGCTGTGGCTTTCCCCACATTAGCCCCACTCCTGAGACCCCCTGGCTTGCCCTTCCCAGGGTGGGGTCATGGCACCTAGCCCAAGGGTGCCTTAAATGATGGAATAGGGTGGGAATTGGCATGGGGAGCCAAATACAGCTGGGGCAGGCATCATGGAGGCAGCAGCAGGCTACATTTTTTCCCCTGTAAGTGGGGGGGTGGGAACGTGCAATGACACCAGTGTCTGTCCTGCCCCTTGAGTCCTTGTAGACTCCAGTCATGGTGGTGCCCCTGGCCTCCACTAGGGGTCCCCCATGAACCAGGAGTACTCCACACCTTCCCCCCAGAGAAGGAGAGCAGTCCATGGGAAGCTCGAACCTTCTCCCCCTGGCCAGCCCTCTGATGACCCAGGTCTGCTCCCAAGCCCAGGTAGCCTGTGTCGCAAGTGGAAATCCAACTGCAGCGCCGATGGGCCAGCCTACCTGACTAGTAATTTAGCTTACTTCTACTTAAATATATTCCTTGCCTTACCTATTTGTGTATTGTCCCATTTTACAGTTGTAACCACCCAGTCCCCTGGGGTTACTAGAATCCCATCAGCATTAGACAAAGCAGATCTTTGGGCAGCTGGTAGGGAGTTTATTAGAAGCTCTCTACACACATCTCATTGTTTGCTTAGCTAGGATAGGTGGAAGATGAGTGATGTCATTTAGAACTGTCACAGCAGCATAAGCCTTTTAGCTCAGCTGCAGGGGAAACAGTTTAGAATCTTGGAAGGTTAGTGTGTAATTCCAGTTTGGAGAGTGACGAGGAAGAGGAGCTCTCTGTCCAGCAGAGGGCAAGAGATACCTGCCATCCTCCCTGGGCTGGGTGAAGGACCTCTGGTCATTATTTTCCTCACCCTAGCATGTAAAACAACTGTGTGTCTAGAAGACATGGTGGATACCTGTGACAATGGGACCCCAGTGTGTTAATTTCTTTTGAATTGAGAGAAGGGACTGAGAAAGCATTGGTTCTAAGGAGCAACCCCTAATGGACTGAAGATTGTCACAGCTGCCTAGAAAAAGAGACTAAAAGAGTTTCTGGTAAAAACATTGGATTTCAATGAAGAAATCTTTCTTCAAATACTGTCACATGCCTGTAAAAAAGGGAATACCAACCTGTGAGTACAGTAGCATTTGGTAAAGACTTTTGAGTTGTCTGGGGGTGTATGTGCCCTACGCTGGCTAGATTGCACTTTACTCAGGGCCCAGTCCACCACAGACATCTGCTGAAGAAATGTATTAAAGTAAAGAAAGTCTGTAGCAATCCAGGAGGGGTTGGGGAATCCAGAGTAAAGGATGCCTTTAACAATCTATGAGGGGTTGACAGATCCAGTTTGTGTGTCCTAAAAGGAATTTCAGATGCTGGCTGTGGCCAGGATGGGCAGAACCTCACTTGGAGTCTCAGTCAGGGCTAACTGATTATCTGATAGGCACAGTTTATTTAGTTATTTATTTATTTCAATCTTCAGAAATAACTTTTGAGCAAGGTGCTCATTTTCAAAGGTTCCATTTCAGTATTATACAATACAATATATACATGTATGCATACATACATTCGTAGAACTTCAATTCACAGAATAATGTAGGATGTACATTTTTACATGGGTAAGTGATAATACAAACAACGCAATGTTCAGACAATTAATTGACTTATAGCAGGTAAAGGATAATTCAAACAATACAATGTTCAGACAGTTAATTAGTTGATGTTTAGTAGGTGCCCAATTTCAAAGTACCACTAGCACAATGACCAAATTACAGATGGTTAATTCATAGTTCTACTTATTCCATAAAACATGTCATTCAGCTTCACATAACAAGTGCAAGGCAGCCTGGAGGGTAGGCTCTATCCAGGAGGTGACAGCCTAGATGGTACAGTAGGCTCTGTCAAGGAGGTGATGGGCTTAGTCAGGGAGGAGGAGGAGGAGAAGGAGACTAGGGACAGACTAGGGAGAGAGATCCAGTTTAGGCAAGATGGAGTGGGGGGAATGGGGTGAGGATAGAACAGAAATATAAATGGAGGGCAAGGCTGATGGAAAGACCATAACATGAGAGAAGAGAGGAGAGGAGTGAGAAGGAAGGTGAGGTTACAAGAGTGGGAAATAGGAGGAATATGAAAGGAGGAAATAGGAGGAATGATGGAGGCTTTGCATAAGGGGGAAAAGGTATAATGGGTAAGGAGGACAGGAAGATGTAAAAGAGTTAGGGTGGGGGGACTGATAGTAGCAAGGTAAGCATATTGGTAGAAGGGAGGAAGAGCACAAGGCATTAGAGGAGTATTGGAAATTATTAAGGGTATCAAGACACTGAGAAGGCAAGGCACCAGGTAAGTGAAGTCAAATCCTACTAAGCATGTGGATTCAGGCTAGAGGTGGAGGGGTGGGAAGGGTTTGTCATGCAGGCGTTAACATAGCCAATCTTGTAAGGATGGTTTAAAGTAAAGTGCGTGTGTGTGTGGCAACCCCCACAGTATAGACACTTGGTCAGAAATCCAGAGATCCCTAAACAAAGGGGTGGATTGTTCATGGGCAAGAAAAGTTTCTGTTGGAATGTACAGTACTGCTTGAGTTCTGTGAGAAAACAAAATATTCTTCTACTGCAAGTGTTGTCATCTGTTTGAACAGTGCACACCTGGGGAACTGCTCTAGTTTCTGCTTAACATCTTATCAGAAAATAAAGCCGTACAGTACAATCCCAATTTTATGGTTGTGGACAGTCTATCTGTGAGTCTAAGAGAAATGTATGGGGCCCCCTCAGAGAAGAGATACAACATAGCCCTGTCACCTCTCTTCTGGACTTGGAGTAAATATAAATGTTATTTTTAACCCTAACCCCACACCTCTTAGATGCCTGAGCCATGTATTTACCCTAATGCCAGGGGTGATACTTATTTTCTGCCAACTTGTAGTTTGTTGCCTTGTCTGTTTATCAAGTTGGGGGGGGTCCTGGTTGCAAGATGCCGTTCTTGATCAGGGTAAGGGTTGAAAAATTGGGGTCTCTTCCAGGATCTTGGAGTAGAGAAAAAGGTTGCCATGCCAGTGTAAGTGCAGAGGGTATGTCTGTGGTCTTTTCTGTCTGGTGGCAGTTCACCATACCAGGGTTCGTTGTGAGGAAAAGTTAAGTTGTGCCGAGGAAAATGTCATACAAAGACTTGCTGCATTATGATTTTCTGTGGAAAAAATGTGCTACTTGTACTGTTATGCTGTGACGTTGATGCCAAAGACTTTAATGCCAAAGACTGTTTTACTGAGAGTGAGAACACTGTTGAAAAGTGCTTAAAAATTCTGTTAAATTGTCAAAATTGCAAAGTACCCTGTGATTTGGAGCAAAAGAACAATTCTTTCTGTGGATTACAAATGTTTTCAAGTGCTTGTGGATTACAGTGTCAGAGTCACAAAAGGAATTGCACAAACAGGTACTTAAATTGCCAAGAAAGCGCTGTCAAATGGTGAAAATCTAAGCTTAGAAAAAATGTTTGTTTTTACAGTTTAAAATTGTTTCCCTGCTTGAGTATTGCAGTGTGAGAGAGAGAGAGAGAGAGAGAGAGAGAGAGAGAGATAGAGCTTCCAGCTCTTTTGCATGGCATTGAGTGATTGGCCCTGGTGTGCAAGCCCCACTCCCTGGCTATAGCTGTGTTCCACAGCTCAGTGTTCGAAGTGGAAAGAAAGAGTCTGCAAGGCATCATGCTGAGCAGTAGCGGCGTGGCTGAATTTGGACTTCTTTGATAAAACTAACTGTAAACAAAGTGTAAAGCATTCAATTCGGGCTTCTTCCACATAGCATCAATCCTGTAGCTACTGACGGCGTGTTTACTGTGAAATTGTCGGGGGGGGGGGACTGCCCAGAAGCAGAGAAAGTGCCGTTGAGTCAGTGGCAGGCCATAAGCATCAAGAGGGAACCAGCTATTTCTATAAGTACTTTAGCAGGTGTTTGAGAGAAAAGCAAACAAAGTTCTGGGCAGCTAGTGTTGAGCAAAGTTTTGAAGTAAGCAAGCGTCTAAGCAAAGTAGGCAAAGTTGTAAACGGAGAGCAAGGTCGCTAAGTGTGTGTGTAAAGATTTTGGAAGACTGAGCAGAGTTATCCAGATTTTCTGACTCAAATAAGAAATGCTGAACAAAGTTGGGAGTAAAGTGCTATGCAACGAGAACCGAAAGCCACAGTGAGTGTATTGTGATGCAGAGAAAAATCAAACTCAGCAGCCAGGCTAGGGACTCGGGGAAGGGGGCCTAGTTGAAAAGCAATATACACAAACCGAGAAGCACTGTGTTGAGGCAGGGCCCTGATATCAAAACAAGCAGAGTGTGTGCAAAAGTTTGGAAATGAGCAAAAGCAGAGCAGCAGGTTTAAGCACCCAGAAAGAGAGAGGCATTTTTGTTTTAAAATCAAACAAAGTGTGTCAGTATGCAGCAAAGCAGATCAGTAACCTTGGACTTGTGTGTTTTATACAGCAGAATGGCTAGCAAAAGAAAAGGGTATCTGCTCCATACCAGGATCTGGATAGCCCAGAGAGAAGAGGGAGATCTGCAATAGTTTGAACAGCTTTTTGGATGTGAAGGAGCACCAGCTAATGTTTCCCTGTCAAATTTTCCTTTGAATGTGTGTGCAGTCTGCATGAAAAGAGGGAGAGATGTTCTGATGATTCCTCATTGCAAGGAGTGTAGAAAACAGTATAGCATGAGTATGGACATTGGAACTTTACAAGCAAATACTAAAACCGTATGTCTGACTCCAATGTGGACGCTTGGTGAGGGCCCAACCTGTACATTACAGAAGACAGCTGCACACAGGCAGGAAGAAACAGGAGTTTGTGAGAGAATTTTTTGAGGGTGTGACCAAAATAGACTAGCAGTGGCAAACAGAAATAGACCTTTCAGCCCAGAAAAAGGTTGAAAGCAACCAGCCAGAAATTGAGTCTGTGTATCCATGGGCAGCAGGCCCTAGTCCAAGCTTGACTGGTGAGAATGAGATTAAAGAAGCCTTATATTGGGAGGTGACTGCCTCATAAATTAATGAGGAGTGGAATGTACCAGGGGCTGAACCAGCTGTCAGCTCCTGGTCAGAGCAAGCAGAAAAAGAAGAAATTGAACTGGTTAGTAAGGTGACTGGTGGTGAGACTGGGATATCAGTGGCCCTAACAGTAAGTGAGCCATCAGAGACTGTGCAGGGCTCAAGAGAAATGGTAATGAGTACAGGGATGGACTGCCATTTCCCTGTTTGGAACAAACAAGACTGGCTGACTAGTTCTGACCTCCTCCAAGTCAGGTCTCTGGCATAAGTCAACCTAAGAGTAGTAAAGAGGAATGCCTAATCAGACGCAGGACTGAGAAAGAGTTCGGACAAAAGTATCCATTTTTCAAAAGATGGATATGGGAAGAAATTGAGGACAATATAGAAGAACGATTGCTGGAAGAAGCCAGAGCTACCCTTAAATCTAGTTTATGTATGTTTGTAGGTATCAGAATTTGCCAAGCCAGTTTAAAGTTGTGGAGATTGGGTCACCCCCTTCGTCTCAATTCTGTCAGCGTGACTGATAGAAATGGAAATGAGACAGTCCACACTACCAGAATTGCCCGCCCTGATAAAACAGTCATATTGTCCTCATAAGTGATACTATCCTTAAGTACCAGCACCACAAGATGCCAGCTTTAAGGAAAATAACACTGGAAGATGTCCAGCATGGTGGGTCCACCACCCAACTCTGCAGGCAATTGGCTGAAGAAAGAAGATCCATAGGCAGGAATACAGTGTCCCCCTGAGTGCAATGAGACAGCGTCCCCCCTGGGAGCAACAAGACAGCATCCACCCCGGGAGCAACTAGAGATGTTGTGCCTGCAGCTTTCTTCCTTGATTAGCAGCAACCAGGTCCAGAGGTGGCGTGGAAGAGCTTGTCCCAAAGATTTGTCTTCAGCCGAAGAAGAGATCCAGACCAGATCTAGAGAGGTGATGCAGAACTGTCAGCCTACACATCTGAACTGGTAGGATCAGATTTTCCTTTTACATTTTAGGTTATGTACTTTCCCACTGAAGATGATATGTTCATAATCTGTTTGGTCCAATACACTCCTGGATCTGGACTAAAGTTCCAGTAGGCCTCGAGCCTATGGGCAAGAACAGTGCTGAATTGGTTTTGACCTACAGTGACTTTTCTTGAAGGTGAGTGCCTTGTGCACTCAGCACACTTTCTCCTTAGCTTGGACTTTGTAGGGAACCACTTGACCCAAATGTTTTGTATGCATTATTTTGATACTTTTATACTGCCTTTTGTAGAAAATCCCTTTAAAAAATCTTTTTGGGATTGGATTGTATCTGCTGGTGGGAGGTTTGGTTATTGTTTTCTTGCAGGTTGTGTTTCTTGGATGTTTCCTTTTACAGGTGCACCTAGGAGAAGAACAGGAGACAAGAAGTGGATGTTAGGGCTCGGCAGAGTCCTTCTTTGGGTGTTTTGAAATGTTGTAACTGGGACATGTTAAACATTTTTTGCTTTTCAAGTTTAAAGTGTGCAGTACTGGGGTTTGGGAAATGCATAGCAATGCCATATGTATGTTTCTAAAGCAGTATACCATTTAAATTGTGAAATGTGTGTGTGTATAGGTTACTTCTGGGTAGCGTAGGTTAGATAGCTTTTCCCTAGTGGGCTAGGCGGAGTGACATCCTGGGCCATCAGTGCTATTCTGTCAGGGCATGCTTCAGGCAGTTCCTTGGAGCCACTGGAAAGAGTCCTGAGCTAGTTTGTCAGGTAAAGCTGAAGTTGCTTCAGCGTGCCTTTGTTCTCTGGGTAACCTGCCTATGCCTCAGCATGGGTGGGGGGAACCTGTCCACCTCTCCCAGTAGGGCATTCAGAGGTTGGTTGGCCTTTGTTGCAGTCCAAATCCCTTGCTCTTGACAGCAAGGTCCGTCTGTTGGCAGTGAGTGTAACCACCCAGTCCCCTGGGGTTACTAGAATCCCAGCAATATTAGACCAGTTAGGTCTTTGGGCAGCTGGTAGGCAGTTTATTAGAAGCTCTCTATACACACCTCATTGTTTACTTAGCTAGGCTAAGTGGAAATAAGTGATGTCATTTAGAACTGTTGAAGCAGCATAAGCCTTTTAGCTCAGCTGCAGGGCAAGCAGTTTAGAATCTTGAGAGGTTTGTATGTAGTTCCAGTTTGGAGAGTGAAAAGGAAGACCACGGTGGGCTCAGGGAGGGTGAGGGTGGTGGAACAGAGGTGCATCTCTCCAGTTGTGCCTCTCCACAATTCATTGGCCACTCTGGCAGAGCATGGTTCCTCTATGGAGGCACCTGCAGTGGAGACCAAGGAGGATGCTGGGAACCTCCACAATGGAGACCCACAGGAGGGTAGCACAGGACCCCACAGGGGAAGGAAACAACTCCTGGTGGAGGATTCAGTTGTTAGGGGGTAGAACTGGGGAAGGGAGGGGAAAGGGAAGTAAGGTGCCTGCCCAGCACCATGGCTTGGAGGGACAGGAAATGAATCCTCAGGATCGTGGGAGCAGCTGCAAGGGGGAGTGAGCTGGATATCATTATCAACCTGGGACAAATGACTTGGCTGAGAATGGGATCAAAGCAGTGCAACAGGAGTTTGTGGAGTTGGGGAGGGGCCTTAGACAAGTAGCACACATGGTAACTTTCTCGGAAGTGCTACCTGTTTGTGGCATGGATGAGGGTAGGGTACTCCACACCATGGAATTCAATGACTGGTTGGGAAACGGGTGCATAGCTCAAGGATTTGGCTTCATTGGGGACTGGGGCTCCACCTGGAGGGATGCAGACCTATACTGGCGCGATAGTCTGCATCTGCCCTGGAGGGGAACCAGGATCCTAGGTGATAGGTTTAAATGCTTCATTGGCAAGCATTTAAACTAGCCAAGGTGGGAGGCACTGAAAAGGAGAAGGGAAATCCTAGCCCCCCACCAAAAAAAAAATCAGGGTAGTTAGTGAGGTAAACACCAAGATAGAGCAGCTGATAGAGAGAAGGGCAGGGCTAATTGAAGAAAAAGACAAAGGCAGTAAGGACAGGGATGGGGCAAAAAGAAATAAGGCCATTAGAAAATGGAGGGTAATGAGTACCAATGCCCATAGTCTAGGTAAAAAGCTCCACAAAATGGCGGTGTTAATGGAAGAGGGATGCCTAGATATTGTAGCAGTCACAAAAACATGGTACACAGAGACCCATGACTGGGATGTCAACATACCAGGGTACACAATCTACAGGAGGAACAGAGAGGGTAGAAGAGAAGGAGGAGTAGCTCTCTATGTAAAGGAAGGGACCAAAGCAACAGAACTAAAGGGTAAACAGGGAGGAGAGGAGGCACTGTGGGTCACCCTGGAGACTGGAAATGGCCCCACAATCTGCACAGGAGTTGTATACAGACCTTTGTCTCAGTGGGAGGAAATGGACAAGGAAATAATAGAAGACATCCTTAGGATGGCAGAGAAAGGGGAGATATTGCTGATGGGGGACCTCAATATGCCAGATGTTAACTGGAGCACCTTTGCTGCAGCCACATCCAAGAGCAGGGCCATTCTCAATGCCCTACAGGAGCATGCCTCAGACAGCTAGTTTTGGAGCCCACTCAGGAGGGAGCAATCTTAGACCTGGTACTCTCAAATGGGGACAGAGAGAGGATCTCAGATCTAGAAGTGGGTAGCCATCTGGGAACAAGTGACCACCAAACAGTGTGGTTCACGATAAACTTAGCTGTAGAGTCAAGCTTTACACAAAGTGAAGGTACTGGACTTCAGGTGGGCTGATTTTGTCAAATGAGAGAGTGTCTCAGAAAAGCACTAGCAAACAGGCAAGAAGGTGGGTGCAGCAACAATGGGGGAACATCAAAACCACCATCACAGAGGCAACACGCCTTTGTGTGAAGCAAATAAACAAATCAAAACAAAAGACAAAAACACTATGGTTATCAAAAGAAGTGGTGGGGAAGGTTAAGGAGAAAAAAAGATATCATTCAGGAAGTATAAGGAAACACAGAAGGAGCAGGACAGAGAACTGTGCCAGTTAAAGCAGAAGGAAGTGGGGAAGGCAGTCAAAATAGCAAAGGCCCAAACAGAAGAAAAGACAGCCAACTTGGTTAAGAAGGGGGATAAAACCTTTTTTAGGTACATTAGGGAGCAAAGAAAGACTAAGGCAGGGATACTGAGGCTGAATAAAGAGGAGTATGGTTGGGCAGAGAGTGACAGTGAAAAAGCAGGAATACTGAATGAATATTTCTGCTCAGTATTCAGAATGGAAGAGCAGGGGGAGATACCTAATCCAGTCAATAGAAGAGAAGAACTCTGGATAGGGGGTTTGATATTAGTCCTTTCACAGAAAAACGGGTTCTGAAAGAACTCCTTAAACTGATGCTGGATAAAGCAATGGGGCCTGTTGGGATTCACCCCAGTATTCTAAAAGAACTAAGGGAAGAACTAGTAACACCACTGACTACCCTTTTTAATAAATCATGGGAGGATGGTGTGGCACCTGAGGACTGGAGGTGGGCAGATGTGATTCCCCTTCACAAAAGTGGGAGCAAGACAGAGGCAGGAAACTACAGACCTGTCAGTTTGACCTCAGTGGTAGGGAAAATGATGGAATCACTTCTTAAGGAAAGAATCGTTGAGCACCTAGAGACCAGTGGGGCACAGGACCAAAGGCAGCATGGATTCACAGCAGGAAGGTCATGTCAGACAAATCTAATTGATTTCTTTGACTTGGTGACCAAAGCAGTAGACCAGGGAGGGGCTGTGGACATGGCTTACTTAGACTTTAGCAAGGCATTTGACATAATCCTTCCCAAAAGATTAATAAACAAATTAGCCAGCCTGGGAGTGGGTCCCAGGGTGGTAGCCTGGGTAAAACACTGGCTGGACAACTGGACACAGAGGGTAATAGTAAATGGAATCCACAGTGAAGAAAGGGGGGTTACTAGTGGAGTACCGCAGAGTTCAGTGCTGGGGCCGGTACTTTTTAATGTCTTTATAAGTTACATTGCAGAGGGACTGGAAGGAAAAGTATGTCTCTTTGCAGATGACACAAAGATCTGCAAAAGGGTTAATACACAAGGTGGGGTGGAAAGGATGAAAAGGGACTTAACAAGGTTGGAGGAATGGTCAAATGTATGGCAGCTTAGATTCAATGAAAATAAGTGCAAAGTAATGCACCTGGGAAACAAAAACCCAGGGAAGAGTACACAATGGGGGGTAAGATGCTGACAACAACAAAAATGGAAACAGACCTGGGGGTAGTCATATCAGATGACCTAAAGGTGGGCAAGCAATGTGAGAAGGCAGTAGGGAGGGCTGGGGGGATACTGGGATGCATAGGGAGAGGCATCACCAGTAGAAAACAGGAAGTTGTTGTCCCTCTGTACAGACAGTTGGTAAGACCACATCTGGAGTACTGTGTATAGTTCTGGACACCCCATCACCGCAAAGACATAGACAGGGTGGAGGCTGTCCAGAGGAGGGCAAACAAAATGGTTTAGGGTCTGCACCAGAAGACATATGAAGGAAGACAAAAGGAGCTTAAGATGTATAGCCTCGAGGAAAGGAGGGAGAAGGGGGACATGATAGAAACTTTCAAATACCTCAAGGGAATTGACAAAGTCCAAGAGGGTAGCATCTTTCAGAAAAAGAGATATGCAAGAACAAGGGGGCACAATCTGAAGATAGAGGGGGGATGGCTCAGTGGTAATGTGAGGAAGTATTTCTTCACAGAGAGGGTTGTAGATGCATGGAACAGCCTTCCAGAGGAGGTCATAGAGTCAAAAACAGTGGGGGAATTCAAGAATGCATGGGACAGACATAAGGCAATTCTAGTGGGGGGTGTAGGAGGAAGTAGGCTGTTGGTTAACTAGGATCTGCAGCTTATCCGTTAGGTAGGGAAATGGGCAGACTAGGTGGGCCAAGCAGTCCTTATCTGCCATCAGATTCTATATTTCTATGTTTCTATGAAGAAAAAAGAGGAGCTCTCTGTCCAGCAGAGTTCAAGAAGTGCCCACCAACCTACCTTGGGCTAGGTGAAGGACCTCTGGTCATCTTTTTTCTCACCCTAGTGTGTGGAACAACTGTGTGTCTAGAAGAAATGGTGGAGACCTGTGCCAGTAGGACCCCAGTGGGTTCATTTATTTTGAAATGTGAGAAATGACTGAGAAATCATTGGTTCTAAGGGGCAATCCCCGATGGACTGAAGATTGTCACAGCTGCCCAGGGAAAGAGACTAAAAGTGTTTTTGTTAGAAGCTATGAACTTCAAGGAAGAAATGTTTCTTCAAATACTGTCAGATGCCTGTAACAAAGGAAATACTGAACTGTGAGTACAGTAGCATTTGGTAAAGGCTTTTGGGTTGTCTGGTGGTGTATGTGCCCTACACTGGCTAGATTACACTTCATTCAGGACCCAGTTCACCACAGATATGTGCTGAAGTAATGTATTAAAGTAAAGGGTGTCTCTAGCAATCCAAGAGAGGTTGAGGAATCCAGAGTAAAGGATGCATTTAGCAATCCAGGAGGGGTTGAACGATCCAGCTTGTGTGTCCTAAAAGGAATTGCAGAGGCTGGCTGGGGCCAGGATGGGCAGAAGCTTACTTGGAGTCTCAAGTCAGCGCTAACTGATTACCTGATACACACAGTTTGCCCTGTAGGTGTTAACATAGTCCATCTTGTCAGGATGTTTTAAAGTAAAGTGTTTGGCATCCCCCACTGTATAGACACTTGGTCAGAAATGCAGAGATCCCTAAGCAAAGGGGTGGATGGTTTGTTTGCAAGAAAAGTTTGTGTTTGAATGTACAGTACTGCTTTTGTTCTGTGAGAAAACAAAATTTTCTTCTACTGCAAGTGTTGTCATCTGTTTGGACTGCAAACTTGGTGGACCACCCTAGTATCTGCTTTATATCTTGTCAGAAAATAAAGCCATACAATACAATCCCAATTTTATGGTTCTGAACAGTCCATCTGCGAGTCCAAGTGAAATGCATGGAGCCCCCTTAGATAGGAGACACAGCATAGCCCTAGCACCTCTCTCCCAGACTTGGAGTAAATAAAAATGTTATTTTGTGCCCTAACCCTCAGACCTCTTAGATGCCTGAGCCAAGTATTTAACCTAATGCAGGGGTGATGCTTTCTGCCAGCTTGTGGTTTGTTTCCTTGTCTGTGTAACAAGTTAGGGGGGTCCTGGTTGCAAGATGCAATTCTTGATTGGGGTAAGGGTTGCACAGTTTAATGGTGTTTCTGTTACTCAGTTCAGTTAAGTTTATTTCCACCTTAAATAGCCATAGCAATCTCTTTTCCAGTTTTTAACCACATTTTTTTCAACTCTTTTTCTCTCCCATCGACAGCCTCTGCAAACTCCCTTGGATGTTGCCCTCCACAGACATCTTCTCCCATCCAGCCTGAGATCCTCCCAGCCACAGTTCCTCCCCTCATGGAACTCCACCCTGCACTCCCACCTACTATAGACCACCAGCTTGTACCCACAGAGGCAGGGCCACCATCAACGTACCATGGTGCTCCTTGAATCCATTTGGTAGGTGGAGTGAGGCTGGAGGATATTGAGGACCTGGTTGGGCTGCATCCAGCAGTGGGTGTGGGCCTGCTGTGGAACTCGTCATCATCCTCCCAGGTGCTGGGATGTTTCCTTGTGCATGAACGTGACCCCTCAGAGATGTGGATGCGTAATGACGTCCAGTGCAAAGTGGGCGTGCTCGTGCACGCATCCCGCAGGCATACACTGTTGCCTCCACCCCTATCTGAAGTGTCCACTGTAGTGGTGCCTGCCTCCACTGGGGGTTGCTGGTGCTGGGGATCCACAGTCCACCCTTCCCTGGGATAAGAAAGCAGTCCTCTGGATACTTAATCCTTTCCTCCCTGGCTGATCCCTGGTAACCTGAGCTCACGCCCAAGTCTGGGTCACCGGCCTGGTGCGAGATGTGGCATCCAGCTCCTCAGCCCTCAGTGCCACAGAGCCAGCTAGTTTTTTACCATATTACTTGTACTTAGTTCATCTCATCTCACTTCCAGTTATAGGTACTGTAGTCTCAGCTAAACCCTATCTGGGTATTGACTTATTTTAATCTTGTGACTGTAATTTTGACATCGAATTCAAGTCAGCTCATCTCAAGTTCATATTGCTTGCCTGCTACATAGCCTCTTGACTAGTCACACAGCTAGTTACTTACCTGGGCATTGCCTTTTTTGTCAGTCTGAGTATAAGCCATGATTCAGCATTTTTTTACAGTTCATAAAACAAAATTACCGTTTATCTGCTCCTAGCCACCAGCCTTGTTTTTTCAGTTTGCACCTTCAACCATGCTTCCAGCCCTTCTCCTTTGCCTTCTCCTCCTTCCTGTCCTATCCTCATCTCCCTCATCTACTTCCCCCAACCTCCATGCTGCTCTCTCCTTCCCCCTTCCAATGTCCTCCTTCCTTCCCCACTCCTCCCCTCCCTTCCTATTCATGCAGTGGATGTCCTGAATTTTGACTTGAGCAAAGCCTTTGATTCAGTGTTTCATGGGAGGTTGGGGTGGGAAACTGAAATATGTGGCGGCAGGACCACAAATGGTGAAATGGATCATAAACTGGCTAAAGGGAAGGCCGCAAAGGGTGGTGGTGGTGATGGGGGACATCTTGTCACCGAGAGTGGTGACAAGCAGAGTACCACAGTGATCGGTACTGGGACCGGTGCTGTTTGGGATTTTCATTGAATACATCTCACATGGGATCCAGAGCAAGATCAGTTTGTTGGCAGACAATATCAAGATGGGAGCTGTGGTTGATGACACGGAGGGGTGGAAAGGGTTGTAGGAAGACCTGACTAAACAGCAGGAGTAGGTGGAAACTTGGTAGTTTTGGGGTTCAACGCCAAGAAGTGTGATGTTCTGCACTTTGGAGCCAGGAACCAGGGGAGGGATTATCGCTTGAATGGGATACAGTTTGGAAGCTCCACAGAGGAGAAGGACCTAGGAGTGATTATTATTGGGAGCATGAACAACTCTGTTCAGTGCAGGAAGGCAGCAGCAAAAGCCAACAAAATGCTGGGGTGTATTGCAAGAGGGATCTCCTTCAGAAGGAGGGAGGTTATCCTGCCCCTGTATAGGTCACTGGTCAGGCCCCACCTGGAGTACTGCGTACAGTACTGGAACCCATTCCTGAAAAAGGGTATCAGATTGTTGGAGGGGGTGCAGTGAAGAGCCACAAAGATGATCCAGGGATTGGAGAGCAAGCCTTACGAGGACAGGCTGCGAAAGCTGAATATGCATTTACTGGAGGAGAGAAGAGATAAGGTGGATATGATCGAGACATTAAAGTATCTGAAGGGGATAAACAAGACCAACACAGAAGGGATTTTCCAGATGAGAAGGGGGAGGGACACGAGATGGCAAGGACTGAGATTGGAGGAGGGAAGATTCAAGAGAGTGATGAGAATTTTTTTTCATGGAAAGAGTGGTGGACAAATGGAACACCTTACCAAATGAGATAGTGCCCTGTAAGATGGTGGGCACTTTCAAGAGGGGTTGGGACAGGGTAAGGGATACTGGGAAGGGTGAGCGGGAGGGACAGCTGCGAGATGAGGGGCTAGCTGAACACTCAAGCAGACTCAATAGACCATGATGCCTGTTTCTGCTGGCAATTTTGTATGTTCCTAAGTATCCACCGTGCCCTCTTTCTATCATTCTCCTTAAAGGATACCTAAACAACATTTTTACAACACACTATTCAAAAATCTGACTCTGTAGGTGACTAAAGGAAAGGCTGCTGTATTCATTAATGCTAAAACTACATTTATATAATTTACCTAAATGTGGTTCCAGAGCATCTGAAAATTGTAAAATCAGCCTTCTAATTACAAAAAAACTGTCTTACCTGCGTCCTAGAATGGCCGCCAAATGTGTTATGTGATGACATAATTGGAGCCAAAGTCAGAGAGATATATGGCTCTTTATAGTGCTAACCACTTCTTCTTTCCCTTTGTATAGAATTGTTTCACCCAAATGATGAAAACCATGTGCATTATTTTGTATAATACACATGTTAGGCTATGGTTCTGTTCATTTTGTTTACTTTAACATGCTGAAATTATGTTTTAATCCAACTGACTTTCTCTGTGGCAAACCACAGTGCAGTACAAATCTTGAAAAACCCAGTGGTTATGGCGGATCCAGGATGCTACAATGGGGGTGCTGGGGTGGTGTGCATACTTAATGTGCACTTTTTAACATTTTTATTAAACCTTTCTATTTTCTGCTATTATTCTTTTCTAGTATGTTTTAACAGACCCTACAAATGTAATCCATAGTTTCAATGTAAACATTTGTACAATCAATAAATTAGACTTCTTCAGCAAAGTGAAATGCAGCAGCAGCAAGCAAGTACATTACAATGTGGTGGGGGGGGTACAGCCACACCCTTCAACACCCCCTAGATCCACCACTTTTTTGTAGCAATGTTCTTGTGCAGTCCAATGTTAGAGTTCATACTTTCTCAAAAATGAAGCATATGCTTGTCTTCTTTTTCCATTGGAAATAATAATAAGAATCAGCATTTATATAGTGGTTTTCATACACATTGTATCCCAAAGTGCTTTACAAGCAATACTGGACTAGTAGTGAAGTGACTGAACGTGTAGTGGCAGCCATTTCATACATTAATATCCACACACAGCTTGTACAATTGCATGAACAGGTTTTATAGGAAGGGGAATGTTGGCCAGGACAACAAGGTCAGGTAGTGATCATGGTGCTGGCAGCCCCACATCTTATTTTCCACAGTAATCTGCTCATATTTCTCTTCTTCTGTCTTCCCCCTTCCCTGAATAGTGCAGTACCTTGCAAGAGTGACCTTCTCAGTCCCTCTCTGGTATTCACTCTTCACTATTCCTTCTCACACCAAAAACTGGTGAGCTCATCACCCTTCTGCATCATGAATGTAAGTAGTAGAGTCCCCATTTTTTTTCACATATCAAATATAAACCTATCTTTCCAGTAAGTCAGGCTGATAGCAGCAGGGAACAAGGTTTTTTTTTCACTATTTTTCAATATGCTGCCGGCTTTCCTATCCTTAAAAGAGCTAGGCTACCTTTGATCAGGCACTATTAAATGATGGGTATGCACATCATTATGCACATCATTTAATAGTGCCTAATCATAGGTGGCTTAGATCTTATATGGATAGGAAAGCCTATTTATCCACTTGTGTCATGCTGCTATCAGCCTGGCTTACCAGAAGCTCATGTGTATTATTAATATGTAAAAATAACACGGGAGACTGTACTAACCACATTCATGATGCGGAAGGGTAGTGAACGCACCAGTTTTTTGCTGTGGGGAGCAGGTGAGAAGACTGAATGCCAGAGCGGGACTGAAGAGGCCATTCCAGCAAGGTACAGCTATATTCAAGTTAGTTGAAAACAGGAAGGAGGACGTTGAGCAGATCACTGTGAGATCTGAAATGTGGGGCTGCCAGCATCGTGATCACTACCTGACTGCGGATGAGAGTAGTCAACGATGACAAATACTCAGAGTGGCAGGGCTGCACCTAAACTGTTACTTGAATTCAGTATAGGGAGATTACCATCGGGTGGAGGGGGGATGTTGACGTTTATTAGGACAGTATTGAGGAAGTTGTGTATAGCTCATTCAAGATTTGGAAGGGTGGTAGCCAGCCAACTCACACTGTGGAGTACAGCACAGAAAAGTACTGGAGAAGAATTGCTGGGAACTGTCCTGCAGGGTTCTGCAGATCACAGGTAAAGGAGTAGACTGACACTGGAAGTCGGGTAGATTCGCTCAAGGTCTCCTGCTAATAATATTGTTATCCATTGTAAATGCAGCCCTTGTGAGGGCATGTACAGCAGTATTTCTGGTTGGTCATGATGTTTATTGCTTGGCCCTCCAGGAAGACCTAGTTGTTGGTTAATGAGGCAGGAAAAAACACAACAGGGGAACTGTACATACTACCTTCACTGTGCAGAAGGGTGGTGATCCACTCAAAGTTTACTGTGGGAGCAGAAGTCAAACATTGAGAAAGTGGACTGGAGAGTGATTTGGGAGTCATTTTTTAACAGTGCCAACTGATGATGCATATTAGTACAGGTTTGCACAACTCTTTGAGGTACAAAATTACAATCTGATGTGTGATATTTCTCTTCATGAGACCGTAAGCACATATGCAGCCCCAGGCAGAACTAAGGACAGGGTATGGATGGTGGAGTATTCAATAGAAGGCAGGCTAGGTGCAGAGGGTTCATGTGAAAAAGGAAAGCCTTATTTGTGGATTAACAAGAGAGCATGAACTTTGTAACTGAATCAGGCCGATACTTTGCTGTGTGACTATGAGCAAGTCATTAAACTTCCTTGTGCTCCCAGGCCACACCTGTGAAGAAGCTTTCAGCTTAGTGAGTCTCTCCTTGTTAACAAAAAACAAAATTCAGGGCATCACATAACCACTCGATCATCAGGTACTTGAAGTGTTGTACTGTACTGCGTTTTGCCAAGAGAAAGTCAGCTGGATTGCAAAACATTTTCTGCAAGTTAAAGTAAACAAAATGAACAAAATCATAGCCTAACATGAGTACTTATTAAAATAATCCATAAATTAATACATGGTGTTGATCTTTCTGGTACAACAGTTCAAAACAAACAGGGAAAGAAGAACTAGTTAGCAATCTGGGAATATATGTGGGTCTCTGGCTCTGGCTACGATGATGTCATCATGGCTCATCACTTAATACACTTGGCATACATCTTAGGGAGAAACCAAGGCTGTTTTTTGAAAGTGAAATGCTGATGTTTACATTTTTCAAAAGCTATGAAACTGCATTTATGTTATTTACAAAAATGCAGTTTTAGCATAAAAGTAAACAGCAGCCTTTACTTTACCTTACTATGAAGCCAGATTTTTGAGTTTGCAGTTTTAAAAACTGCTTGTTTAGGTACCCTTTAAACCTGGAGTTCCTCCACTGTTCTATCTTGCCTCTTCCCATAACCCTCCCCAGTATAGGGATGAAAGTTATTTCACAGCACCACCTCACAACCCTGCTTCCTCTCTTTGCTGGCAATTTTGAAACAAACCCAGGTCCTTCTTCCTCCAATCCCCTCTATTCCTACAGGCTGTAGCATTTTTCACCTCAACTATTAGAACCTCCTCCCTAAACTTGATTGCCTTACTGCATGGATCTCTCACTACTCTCTTGACATCCTCTGTATCACTGAATTCTGGCTCCCCCTCTATAATTCCCAGTTTAATCCTGACTCTTCTTAATCACCATCCCATCAGCAAGGCCTGAATCAAGTGCAGTGGTGTTGTTGCCATCTATGTCTGCCACAACCTCTCTCACACCATACACTCACAGGGAGGTTATACCCTCCTCCTCCCATGAGTATCTACTTGTCAAACTTTCCTTCTCCTCCACCTTACCCATCTAACATGGTGTTTTCTATGCCTCTCCCAAAATCACATCTTCCTCTCAGTTCAACTCACTCTCTGTTATCACCTCTCACTCCTCTTCTAGTGAACTCATCATCCTTGGGGACTTTAATATTGTTTTCCCTGGCCTTTAGTCCTACCTCCCTGAGGATTGAGTCCCTGAATTTCTCACAACTCATCACTGTACCCACCTGGCTCATTCCACACTCTTCAAATCTCACACTTCTGGGCTGAGTTCTCCCTTCACACCCTGACCTCATTGCTGCATTTGATATCTTGCTGGATGCTTTTAGCGATCACTGCATGACGTATTGTTTCAGGAGAGTCTGCCATTCTCCCTACCCCCAGAACATCTGGTCCAAGTCCCTCCAGTCATTAATCAAAGATGCTCTACTGAGCAATTTGCATACAATGGATTGGTGCCCCATTCTTGCCTCCCCTGACATAGATGTTTCCCTCTCCCTCTTCCACTTAGTTTTTATTTCTGTCTGGAACAAGCACGCCCCCATCAGGAAATCCAGAGTTAAGTCTTCCCACCACCCTTGGATCACCTATGATCTCACTGATTGTGCAAAACCCATGATCAAGCCTGGGCCTAGTTCAAATAAACCAGCTCCCTGTCTGACCTCCACTCTTACAGAGCTCTTCAAAACACCTACACAAAGGCTGTCCATACTGACAAATCTTTTTACTTCATGGTGATCCTCCAGAATAATCTTAACTCCCCAAAAAAATTCTGGAAGGGGATTCATATCCATTTTGATCCCCCAGCCCAGTCCAGTCTTCCAGTCCTCATGATAAATGGCTCACCAGTCTCTGACCCTGTTCCTGTTGCTGCTCACTTCAATTAGTTTTTACCACATGTGCTCTCTACTCCTCTCCCTCTCCTGGCTCCTCTCCCCCTACCTCTGTCTTTACCCTCCTTTTCATCCTCCCTTCGCTGGGGTTTCATTTTCCCCATCGCAATCCAGGACAGCCTGCTTTCCCTTTCATCACTCAACCTATCATTATCTAGTCCTGATGGTCTGGACCTCAAACTCCTTCATTTCTCAGCTCCTGTCATTGCCCCCTTCACACTCCTCCTCAACCTCTCCTTCACCCTCTGTACTGCCCCTTAGTCTTGGAAGATTGTCAAAGTTCTCCCTCCACTCCTGGCAACTTCTGTCCAATCTCTCTCCTCCCCTCTTGCTCAGCTGCAAGAGAAACTGGTTTATTCTAGGCTTTCAGACTTCTTCTTGTCCTCCAACTTCCTCTCTCTCTCTCTCTCTCTTGCTCTCTCTTCCAGTCTGGTTTTTGAAAGCACCAGTTCACTGGGTCCTCCCTGCTGCATATCACTGATTACATCCTTTCTGGGATGGATCAGGGGCATATCATGACTACCACTTTCATCAGTTCAGCCAAAACCTTTGATTCAGTGTCTCATCCGCTCCTCCTGGAAAAGTTGAGTTTTGCTGATCTCTCAGCCCCCACCGTAAATGGTTCCATTCCTTCCTTATGGGCTGTCCGCAGTCGGTACATGTAAGAGGTATCCTGTTCCCTCCACTCCCTTTCCAATCTGGAGTCCCACAAGGCTCCATCCTGAGTCATATCCTCTTTTCTATTTTCCTCAATGACCTCCCCTCTGCCTGTGTCAACTTGCATGTTTACATGTTTGCAGATGACACAGTCTCTACACCTCAGGCTCCACAACTGTGACTGTGGAAGTCTTGCTCCAGCATGATTTTCACAGTGTCCTGCACTGGTTCCAGTCAAACCACCTCCAGGTCAACACCAAGAAAACAATGTCTATAATCTTTATAACCAGGCAGAAACTTACCAGACTTGCCCCCACTCCCTTCCTTTACCAACATGGATGGTTACCTCCCTTGACTTGATTCACTTTGAAGTACCTCAGTGTGTGGCAGAACAGTAAGCTAGACTTCTCTCCCGACATCAATGCTATCCTGGCCAAGCTCCACCACAAGCTTGGTGCCCTGTGCCATAACAACAACTGCCTGTCTCTACGGGTCTAGCTGGAGTTGGTTACCAATACAGTGCTCTCAGTATTTGACAATGCAGATGTGGTCTATGGTATTGCCCCCCCCCTTCACTTGCCAGACTGGACACCCTCTGTAATCCCGTCAGTCATTTTGCTACTAAATTCCCCCCTCACACTCACCACTGCTGTCTCTACCTCTCCCTCTCCATCCTCTCCCTTCCCTCACATCATCACTCCCACTGTGCATCTTTCATTTCCAAGTATAGTTTAGTGCACTACCTTTGTATCTATCTGCACTTATCTCTCCTATTCCATCTGCCTCATCCTTCCACTACTCCAGCAATGCTCGCATCTTCTCCTTTACCCACCCTCACTCATCTGATGGGTACTTTACCTTCTCCTGTCACCTTCCCTCCATCTGGAGCCTCCTCCTCTCCTCTGTCCATCTTTTACCTTCCCTCACTTCCATTAGGCACCATCTTAAACTCTTGTTCTCCCCCTCCTGCTCCCTTTAGCCTCTTCTCTGACCTACTCCTGGTTCCCCTTCCCATCAAGTTATGGTCTCTCTTCTTGGGCTGGTTTATGATTCCCAATTGTCAATGCGCCAAAGTGTTTAACCTGTTGTACCTTTTACATTGGGCTGTGGGGCTTACCATAGTTCTTATTCCAGCAACCTGTTATTGTAATTTGCACTTGTAACCATGTTACACTATTGTTTGCACTTTATTTGTGTGTAATGCTTATATTCTACTCCTACTTGGTCAGAATAGCACTACATGAATAGCACATGCTAATACAGCGTGGTCCATATCACGCTACCCCGGACAGTGACAGGGGAATTACAGCGCTATGCAATAAATGCTACCCTGGTCATGGTCCAGGGTATTAGAAGCTGGGTTAAGAGCTGGGATATGGAGTAGGCTGGCTGAGATGCTCCATGGTATGGAGTGGCAATGCAGGAGCAACTCAACAGGAAAGGTGGTGGAAGCCAGGGTTCTAATCCTAGTCTCCATAATTTTACATTTTCCCCCGTAATCCAACTCTGATTCGGAGTTGATTAAAAATAATGATTTTTAGTGGCAGTGATCGCAAACCATACTTGCAGTTGCTACCACTGGTGCTGATGTTGGTGGTGGTATTGTTTCCTGCTGCTTTTCCTGTGAGTACTGTTTGGATGGTGCTGTTTTTTTACAGCGCTGTTCAGAGAGGCACTCTTATGATCTAGTGCCATTCTACTGTATCTGATTGCTTGTATCCACTTCCCCCTTCCCCAGGTCACACCAGGAAATAAGATTAGTCTCAGAGCGCCTTTCTCAGTTACCAATTTTCAAATAAATAATTTTATGTGCTTTCTCCCAACATACACATATTGTCAGTTTGGCAAGCAGATTAGCTCCTACAATACGGGTCTTGTGTGATAGTGTTCTGAATGAAAAGTATTTCTTTTATCTGGATAGTCTCTTTTTTCCATTTCTTTATTGGCAAACAAGTCCTCTGTATACCATTCCTAGATATTAGAGACCTGGGTTGATATGTGGTATACAGTAATTTATTGTTCAGTAAGGCAAGCCACCTTGCAGTTTTGATAGATAGAATTTTTCTAATGTTAGTCTTGTTTTTATGTTGCCCCATAAGGATTTGATCATTATTTTATTTAAAGTTTTAAAACAGTTTGATGGCATGGTGGCCAGTTATGGCTGGGTAACACAGCATGTGGCAGTATCTCTAAAGGCTTGGCTCAGTCAGTTAGTACATATATTGTCTTCACTTTGCACACCTGCATCATTACATGCATGCCGTCAATGGATGGGGAAACAAAAAAATGGGAAAAGCAGGGGCTGTGCATTTAGGAAGCCCAGTCCACCTGCCTCTACCAACACCATAGCACCAGAACCCTGCCAAACCAGATCCAGACCCCTGGGAGGGGAAGACAGACCTCCCTTTCCCAGCTCTGCCATGTGTAATAAGCCATAGTGGAACAGAACTAGGTGAGTCAATGGGGAAATGGTTGCTGGCAGGGGATGTGGACAGGGGCTGAAGACCTAGGCTAGCACCCTGAAAGAAAGAAATAGCTGTAGAGGAAAAAGTTCCACTTGTAGTTCAGTATGGAAGAACAGGGGCTGGCTGGGTCTACCCACAGCTCCACCTGTGGGTCAGTCTGGCAGTGCATGGTGGTAGCTGCAGGCTACATTTATACAGTACAGCATAGCATATTGTGCCCCAGGGGACTACACAGCACAAGCACAGGTGATGTTGCTGTATGCAACTGTCACACTGTAGGTCATGCTACGGTGCACAGCAAACACTACAGCAGCAAGGGGGCTAGTAGTGTGAGGGATACAGCAATGCCTATGGTGTGTAGGGCAGTGATGACCACTGCACTGTACACAGTGACAGGCCCAACTGGCAGGTGTATACTGACAGTGGACATTACTGTTCTGCTGTTGTGTGACCCACAGATGCCGTACCACTGGTAGAGATGCTCACAGTGACATATACATGGATGGCTGCATGTGCTGTGGTGTCCGTACAGATGTGCGGTATGTGGTTGGGGGGGGCACATACGATCAGACGGGCACACTGGTGTTGGGGTATTCCCAACACTGACACTTGTGCACTGCGTGAGGTGTCCCAGCCTAGTGGCCACAACCAGTCTGTGGTTCAGCCTTGCCACTTGTACACCCTCCCCTCAACTTCCTTCATGCCCACAGTGCAACATGTGTGTGCTGGCATCTGTTGGTGTCCACAAAAGGGTGGTCTGCAGGTATGTGCTGTATGGCCATACTGCCATGGTGTCCACTGGGAGCTGGGTCACCACTTACTTCCTGGCATGGCTAGGACTGGTGGCAGATGTTGGCATCATAGTGATGCCATCAGACAGCAGCATGTGTCTTCTAGGTCTAGCTTATTTCTATGTCATACTTACTGGTTAGGGTCATGCAAAGCCACGCAAATGTCATGTAAAAGCTGCACAAAATCACACAAAGCTGATTTGCACAGAGTTAAGACTACCTTTTCCTGGGCAGTAATTCGCATTGCACAAAGTGCTGTGCTACCATTGCACAACACCACTTTGTGCAATGCTATTCACTGAATATAACATTGCTCTGAAACGCCCCCTCTGTTTGCTCCTTGAATACATTATACTTTTGCCCTGCGCTAATGCACTTTGCGTGTGCTGTTTGACCTTTTGAATATAGCGGACCAGTGCTAACCCAGTGCTAAACCTGTGCAAATGGTTTGTGCCCTTCACAAAGTTTTGAATATCTGGCCCAGTGTGTCTTGGTTTGCACACCCAGTCATGTGGTGATCTTGGTTTACAGTGCTCCATTCAGAACCTGCCAGCAGAACGCTGCAAATGGATGGCAAGGTACCTTGACACAGCAGTGCCTGTGTCACAGGACCAGAATTCACAGGCATTGTCTGTTCTGCAGAGGCTTATCCATCATCAGGTTGGGTCTAGTGCCACCACTGCTGTTGGGGTATTCACCACAGTGTACCGAACAGGCACCCTGCCCTAATACGTGGGCTGCACTACACCGGTTGGGCAGCGTAATGAGAGATGCTGTACTACCTATATGCTCATGTATATTTATATGCTGCTACCTACCTGATACACTAAAAGACTACTGATGCCTGCTATCCCTTGGGTCCAGATCCATGCATCCTACAGTAGGGGTGCAGTGGCTAGATCCACATTAAAAGTACAGGAGCAGGGGCTTTCCTGAATCCAGCACTACATTTTTCATTATTAAGGAGCACTGAATAAAACAGGCTATTTGTTCTTTATACTTTTTCTGACCTTATTTCTTTTTCTGCCCCAAAGACAAACTCTTTGTGACATCTGAATAGTTTTCCATCATGGATGGTTCTGATGTTGCAAACAGAGGACTATGCCTGAACAGCTGGAATAAGCAATTTAATCATATGATGCCTAAAGGAAAAAAATATCCTGTTATAATGGAAATGTGCGTGGAAAGAAATGGATAGTTCTGAAATTCAAATTTGAAGGTGGGTGGTGGGGGGACTGGCATAATTGAGATTTGCTAATGCCAACCCAATTATGCTGCAAGGAAACAAAAAGTCTCTTTATAATTAAATGTTGCACTGCATCTGACATTAATGCATACCACTGTTGTGTGGATACATAACTGAATGTATTCACTAAAAGTGAAAATGGATATTTTTCAGACTTCTTGACTTTCATCTCTAATTATGTCTTAAAATGACTATTCTTACCAGATGCCACTGAATGCATAAAATGTCCACCGGATCAATGGCCCAACTACAAGCAAGACAAGTGTACCACAAAAGTAACAGAATTCCTTTCCTATGAAGAGCCATTGGGAGCAACACTGGCTGTCATTCCCATGTTCTTCTCATTAATTACCATCGCAATACTTTTCATATTTATCAAGAATCGAGATACTCCAATTGTGAAAGCAAACAACCGTGAACTCAGTTACCTTCTATTGGTTGCACTCTCACTGTGCTTCCTCTGCTCCTTAATTTTCATTGGTCGACCAAAGACATTCAGCTGTATTTTTCGACAACCTGCATTTGGCATTGTATTTTCCATATGTGTGTCCACTATGCTTGCAAAAACTATCACTGTGGTCATTGCTTTCAGTGCTACAAACCCCAACAGCAAGTTACGGAAATGGGTTGGATCCAAGACACCTGCATGAGTTCTGCTTGTCTGTTCACTTATTCAAATTCGCTTGTGTTTTTACTGGTTAATTATGTGCCCCTCCTTTCCTCAGCTAAACATGATCTCTCAAGAGACTAAAATAATAATTGAATGTAACGAAGGGTCAATAACCATATTCTATACCATGTTAGGATATCTGGGTTCTCTGGCAGCTGTGAGTTTAGTTGTTGCCTTTTTTGCAAGAAAGTTACCCGATGGCTTTAATGAAGCCAAGTTCATCACTTTCAGCATGCTTGTATTTGCCAGTGTTTGGTTGTCTTTCATTCCAGCCTACTTAAGCACTCAAGGAAAATATATGGTTGCTGTGGAAATATTTGCCATCTTGGCATCTAGTGCTGGGTTGCTTGGCTGTATATTTTTTCCCAAGTGCTATATTATTGTACTAAAGCCTGAAATAAATACCAGAGAACATTTAGTAGGAAAAGGAAACCCTAGCCACAAGTGATAGAGTTATAAGGAAGCAAGCACTCACTTTTAAATAACTAGGAAGTATTTTCAAGTAAGTAATATATTCACTAACTGCTACTCCTGATATCATGGTCTTGATAATCATTTCTTTAAATATGACACCCTTGTGTGCAAAGTCATTCTTATTTTTGTCAAAATCTGAAAATAAAAACCAAGACAGTAATCATACCAGGCAGCATGGAAAGTTTGCCATAGTTTTGATTAATTAATAATATCAAATGTTTTTAAAACTCAGTTTCCTAAGAATGACCAGAAATGGATCATCGTATATATTCTTGGTCTGTCATATGCGTATAGGAAAGCTCAAGGGCCATATTATAATTCATATAAACAAGGCAGTAATAACACAGCTTATAGGAACTGCTTTTAAACCATATTCTAAAGGTTAATTAAGTGATAATATTCAGTTCGTTGGCATATATGAAGGAATAATTGGCTCATGTGGGTAATTAAATACCAAGGCCAAAGGCATTTAATCAACCAGAAAAAAAACAATTATTCCAAGAATATTCATGCTGACTGAATATTATTTGCCTCCAACACAGTGCCATACAGGAGACTGATAAAGGAAACGAGCAGCCTAGGTGTGAGATCTGAAGTAGTGAACTGGGTTAGAAACTGGTTAACAGATGAGCATCAGAGGGTGGTGGTTAAGGGCATTCACTCTAAAGAAGGGAAAGTGTCCAGCAGGGTGCCACTGGGCTCAGTGCTGGGACCAGTCATCTTTACTATCTTCATAAGTAACATTGCTGAAGATCTTGAAGAGAAGCAAAGCCTTTTTGCAAATGATACCAAAATCTGTAATAGGGTGGACATTCAGAAAAGAGTTATGAGAATGAGCAGGGATCTTTGGAAAGTCAAGGAGTGGTCAAGAGCATGACTCTTGGGCTTCAATGCGAAAATACACAAAACCATGCACCTAGTAAGAACTTGGACTAGTGCACAGTGATATAAATGACTATTCTTCATGGTTCATCACTTAAGATAGTGATCTGGCACTTGACATCGCAAAACTTTTGCCATGGAACCACTTATGAATACTGCCTTACTGCCACTTTACCCAGCCTGTGCCTTCCTCTATAATGGCAGCTAAAGTGTATCACTGGGACAAAATTTACAGACATGAATTTGACAAAAATATCACAGCATCTCACAATTTTACAAAAGCTCTTGAGTTTTTTTTTTACTTTTTATTTAAAAGAACTTTTCCAACTATAATAATACATTGGGTCATACATATAAATAGTAAAATGCTTGTACTATCTTTGCTCATAGATTTTGTACAAATGTCACAGTCCATTAACAAGGAAACACTGGTTATACATCTCATTATAAATACATTCATTAACAAGTATGTGTCAATGCCGAATATTTGCTTGCTGGTATTAGCATTGGAAGTGCTGGAGTTAGATAGATACAGAATAGGAATGGAAATGAAGTATTGAACTTCACATGAACCCCAACTCCTCCCTGCAGAGATAGACAGGTATTGGGGTGTGCCTTTGGGTCATCACGCATAATGCTCATGCCATTTCACCTCACCCTATCCTGCAGACACCAACAAGTGTTGAGGTGTGCCTTGGGGTGTATGGCTTTGCAGTCACCCCCATTCCATAAGGACATACACTGAAATGGGTGCAGTATAGGAGAATGGGGTGAACTCTGGGGCAGGAGAGTCCAAGGCACACATCGATGCCATCACTGGCTGCAGGATGGGAGTGGAATGGCCTGAGCATTATAGCCAGCAATCCAAAGGCACACCCCTGATGCCTGTCAATCTGTACAGGGTGGAATGTTATGGTTAGAAACCATAATGCCTCAGGCGTTTGTTGGTATTTACACTACAAATTTTCAACATGGCCTTTTTGTGACCGCCACCTCATGAAAGCATTTGGTACCTCTGCTCATGAACAGTGGCACTGTGATTTTGGTAATCTGTCTTGAATGTTAATTTGCTGCAGCCATGCCATTCTGCGCCAGATGTGCGAAAACACAGTTCAGGCAGGATGTGAAAAATTATAGCTGTCTTGTTCATAAGGAGGTGTGAAAAAATGGCAATGTTGAAAATCTGGAGTGAAAATATTTAAAAAATTCTTGAACTTACGAGCATGCATGGAAACTGCACAAGGCACACTCGTAATACAGACATTTTGTGAAATGTTCTCATTAAATTTTCAACATTGGCATTTTGGGACCTCTGCTCATGAACAGTGTCACTGTGATTTTGTTAATCTGCCCCAAACGCTGATTTCCCACAGCAACTGCGCCATTGTGAGCCACATGTGAGAAACCACATTTCTAGCAGGATGTGAAAAATGACAGCTATACTGTTCATAAGGAGGTGTGAAAAATGGCAATGCTGAAAATCTGGAGTGAAAATATTAAAAATTCTGAGAGTTATGAGCGTGCATAGAAACTGCTCAATGCACACTCATAACACAGTCCTTTATTTGGAATTTTTCTACCAAATTTGCAGCATAGGCTTTTTGGGAGTCCACCTCATGAACAGTAACACTGTCATTTTGTTACTCAGTCCCAAAAGGTGATTCTACGCAGTGACAATGAAATCACCTTTCAAGATGGAATAACGACATGACAGTGACCGAATTCATGAGCTGGAGTCCCAAGAATCCCATGTTGAAAATTTCATGCCAAAATTCACAAAAATGGCCGAGATATCTACCTAAATTGAAAAAACTATTGTATGCCATTATACAGCTTACCAGCATTTCTTCAGATTGCAATCAGCTTTTGAAGGCGTAGATGTGTCTTCCGTCCACGAATTTCACTGGTAAGTATGGGTGGTGTGGGTGTGGGGATGGGGTGCTCAGAGGGTGTGTGAAGATTGGGAAGGATGCACTGGAAACTATGAGGGACCGTTTTCTACTTTTCAGGTTAAAAAAAATTAAAACCATTGCAAGAAGGTTTTTTTTTTTTGCAGGTTGATTTGGTACTCTGGGGTGGGCTCCTGGTATGCCAGCTGCATGTTTGGGGGGGGAGACTGGAGCTGACGGGGATTGGGCCCCAATCAGCAAAGAAAAAAGGATATGTGTTTGGGGGGGACAAGATGCCGGGGGGGGCTTGAGCACCCCCCCTTGGCAAACAAAATGTATGGGGACATTATGCCAATGGGGACTGGGCTCCCCTGTCAGCAAATTAACTGGGGAGGTGGGATGCCAACAGGGGGATTGGGCACCCCTGTAGGCTTAATTTTCATGGGGACTCTGATACAGATGGCTACAGCCACCATGTTAATGTAAATGTTACTCCAGGCAAGGTACCGCCCTGCAATGACATGTCGCTCCCTCATTGTAGGGGCAAATTTGTTTCAGGTTGGTGGAATGCTTGCTGAACTAGTGTCAGCAGCAGCATGCCACTGTATTGGGGAAAGAGGGCCAAGCCTCAAAAGGCAGTGAGGGCATTTTCCGCCACAGTGCTGCACCTCCAAAACCCTGCTTCTCTCCTAAGCTGTCACATAATGTTTCTTACGCATGTGCGCAAGCAAACATAATAAAAAGGAGAACAATCTATTGGGGCTATGGGAGTAGTTACTAGAGGTAAAGAAAGAGTCAATTTTCTTATGATAAGAATTCATTGAACTAAAACCTGTTGAAGAGGGAGTGAAACTCCTCAACCCTCTATCACCCACTCCGCTGTGGGGTTATGAGACAAAATCCTGCCTATGAGCCATAATATCGAACACCCACCTTCTCCATTGAATTTCAAAGGTTTCTATGCAGTGCTTAATCAGAGCCATGAGCTTTTCCATTTTGTATATCTGAATCATGAGATCTTGACATTCTTTGATTGTAGGGAGAACCAGGAAAAGCTATTGTTTAGTTATTGATTTCTTAGCTGTAAGGAGACACACTTGGATGAGTTTACTGGTTGAGATGTCTCTCATCTCTCTATCTAGGTTCAGAAAAAAGAGCATTTCCTCTGTCAGTATCAACAGAACCCCAAGTAATTCTTCCAGAGTTGACTGCAAGGTCCCAAAGAAAGATTTGAGCACCCAAAGGATATGGCCCTGTGCCGCCAGGGCATATTCACACCCATGTGGATCCCCTTGTGGAATGATATTTATTTTGTATTGCGGTGGTCCTGAAGTATTTTAGGGTCATCTTCCAGGAGCACTCTCTCCAGATCTATGATCCTGTACCCAAATCCATAAATAGAACATGAGTGTTCCACATCTTGGGATCTGTATTGCCTCCCAAATCTTTATCCCAGGAAAGCGTCATTAAAAGCTCAAACGTTTCAACTTTAATTACTGATGTTATTTTGGAATCTTTGGCTTCTCATAACTTTGCCAGCCTTTGAACAAGAATTTAGAGAGTTAACACATATGGCTTCTTTTTTTGTAACCTCCCCCCGCTGGCCCCCCCCATTCAACTAGCAGGGCTGCTCCTGTCACACATGGCGCCTCCAAGAGGGATGGGGGTAGTCACTATGAAACAGTTCTGTTGACCCATTGTTCTACGTCGTAGCCTGCTATCCTTAGACAGGCAAACCAAGTGTGGCAACTGCCTGGTTCACACCTGGGGGGACCATTTAGCATGGTCATCAACCTGGGTCCCTGGGAGAAAATGTTGGCCATCATTATGCTAGGTTTGTACTTCAGGTCAGGGGCACCCAAGTAAATCCAGACACTGGAAGCAATAACTGTACTGTCCAAACCAGGCTGGGATTCTAGAGTGTGGCTTTTATTCACATCACAGAGAATAAACAAAGCAAAGATGGACCCCCACAGGGCTACTTCCACTGGTAATGCAGATTACTGAGGTACAGAGCGCACACACACACACACACACACACACACACACACACACACACACAGTGACCCCTCAGGTTCTGAACGGATTTTGGCACACATGGCCCGAACTGGTACACTTCCCTTCTTTCCTTTGACTTGGCACCCCGGCCAGTACTAGAACACTTTTCCATATTGCATAGAGGTTACTGGTGGCTCCCTCGACCACCAACGAGCATATTCCGGCTCACAGGGAAATCCAAAATCCCACATCTGGGTGTTTTTCTCAGGCACTGGCCAAATGCATTGAGGGAAAACAAAGGTGCCCAAACTAAACCCAGAGAGATAAACCTGGGTACTCCAGATGGGGGGTCTCCCACCTTTTGCTCCCAAATTTATACTCAGCCATTCATCTGGTTCCAATGTCTTTCTCTGAAACACTCTTGTAGATGCTCTCTTGAAATGAAAATCATGAAATCATTTAACATTCTACTTCTCACACCACGGAGGTGTCCTGAAATTAAAAGTTCTGTATTTGGCAAGTCTCCCTTGGAACCCACAGCAGGCAGACACTTTTACTAGAAACACAGCCTTGGTGAACAGAGTCCTTTTGTCAGAGAAAAACTGACCACAGAAATGTAGGTGCCCCAGGGTTTTTTTTTTGTCAACTTTCTTTATCCTCCTGTGGCAGGTCTGCCATTGCCATCCACCAACCTACCAGTCTTGGGGTCCTTCAGGAACTTATAGATCTGTGCACGCTCCGGCGGATCCCCTGAGCCGGTCCGGAGGCATCATCCTTGGCGGACCTCCACTTTTTCCTCCATTTTCTCCCCATTACTCCCAAGACCCTTGGAAATGGTAACGCATGGATGTGGAGGCACGAATGCGCACCACAGCTCCAGATGGGGCCTCTTCCACCCTCCCCAGCCAGTCTAACGCTGAAGGTCCCTCAAGTGATGCTGATTCTCCAGCCTCCACCAGAGGCCGGCAATGCTATGAGGGGACCTACAACCCCAACCCGAGGTAGAGGGTCACCTGGCGGCAGCCAACTCTAATCCTCTCCCTCCCCCCCGGCCGGCCTTCGATGACCCAGGCTCATTCCTGAACCCAGGTCACTGGCATGGCATGAGGTGTGGCATCCAGTGCCTCAACCCTCAGCGCCACTGGGCCAGCGTCCCCAGGGCTTTTTCCACAAAAACTATCAGGTACTCAAAGAAAAAACAACTCTCAGGCAGCTTCAGCCTCTCCAGGCTGGACCAGGGGATTGCTTCTGAATCCTGGAATTCCCCCCATCCCTCCGGGGATGGGCACTGGAAAATCTTCCAGGAACGGTCTATACCACTTCCTTCTAGCGGCCTTCTGTGTTCTTCTCTAAGGTGAGAACACACAACCCCCTTCTCCTGAGGTAGCTATCTTTCAGAACTGAGTCTGAGGAGCTGCCTTCTGCAGCACTCCTCACTCTCTTGACTCTCTCACCAGACTACACTCAGACTACTGACTCTCTTCCAACATTCTACTGCTAACCCCTGCAGCTAGCATTCCACTGTGGCTTATGCTGCTGTGAGAATTCTAAGGTGACATCATCACCCCAGCTCAGCTGAAACTAAAAACAGAGTGTGACAGTGTGAAACCCATTTAACTGGCATCTCACAAGCCACTTCTCCCTGCCTGCCACTGATTCTAAGTGAGATTCTAGTAACCCCGGGAACAAGGGGGTTACATTTTCATATTGTTTTTTTCCTTCTGGCTGGAAGCTCATCTCTCAGGGATATCCCTGGTCACAGGGCTATAGTCTAAGCAGGCTGAACTCGGCCATCACTCATTTTGCTATGGGTTTTTTCTCCAAAACATTTTTCCCCTACCATCTGCCCTGGTGGGGCAGTGCCTCTGCTAGCATCACACATGCACTACTTCCCCTGCAGCAGGAGCAAGCTCAATGGCTCAGCTGCAGGGGTCACTTCATTGTGGGAAATGGGTGCCAACCCTCTCTGTCCAAGACAATGTTGAGTGGCAGCTGTCTCAACCACTGCCTGCCTCCTGGTGTGTTTTTCTCTGGCTTGTTCTGAACCTGGGTCATCAGCATGGGAGCATGACAGTCTGCTTCTGGGCAAAGGACGTGACCTCAGAGTCTGATATTTCAGGTCAGTGAACCTGACAACATTGGTGATATCTTGTTCTCTAGATGTAAACATATGGGGCTTAACATTCTGCAGTTTACATAATTGCAAAATAATAATTTTAAAATTTCTGAAAGTTTGGAGACTTATAACTCAGCTACCTTAAAAGATAAAGATTTGAATCATTGTACACATTTTCAGTATGGACTATGATAAAGGCATCATGCCAAATTTGGTACAGTTTGGAGAAATACTTTTTGCATTAGATTGAAATAACTGTAATAAGAATTCTGGCAACATTTTGTGAAATTTAATTAAAGCAAAATTAGAATTTCACCAGAATTTCTTTGTTGGAAGATAAATTTCATCCAGCCCTAGTAATACAGTTTATAATAATCATGATAATTGTATTCATATACAGTATACAGTAAAAAGAATGTTACTGAAAAGCATGTTAATACAAAAAAAACCCCAAACTTACATTTCAATAGGCATACAACAACAGTCCTCAGGCGCAGCCACTGACTCATCATCACTCCAATGTGATGCTTCTTTGTTGGCTAAGGAGTACCTCACTGGTTGGTGGTGACTCTGTTGATGCTGCTGTCTATCTTCTACAGCCTGACTTGTCTCTGCTCTGTCTCTCTCTCTCTCTGCTCTTACTTCACCATTGCAGCCCAGTATATCACTGCTCCTATTTTGCTACTGCCAATGAGGAGACAACAACAAAATATACTCTGTGCAACAGCACTTCTGTGATTGCTTCTCACTGGGGGTGTTGCTTCCCTCCTGGCTGTCCAGAATGGTGTGAACCATGGAAATTGCCAACCCTGCCACTGCTTCATCAGCCAATGGGAACTGACTGAGGAGAAGTGCAAAACAGTGCTGCACTGAAGGTGGACTGCAGTTCCAACTTAACTACCTCCACTGAGAGGAATGATGAGGAAACTGGAAATGAGGACCAAGAGATGGAAAGGGGGAATTCTGCTATAGGTAAGGCATTTTTCTCTTCAGCTAGTCCATTACTTCCTCACCCTCACTCATGTTGTCCTGAACCCTTGCCCAGACTGTACTCCTGCCCAAATTCTGGGAGCATTCCTCAAAGGATTCATGTTTTCCCCATCTGCCCCTTTTGTTATGCTCCCCAAAGGTTTGAGACACTGAGTTCCTAATCACCAGTGGAACAACTAATCACTAGCATGAGCTGGCTATCTTCAAACACAAGCACAGGCATACAATGGTTTACTGGAATGTGCTTGGGGCAGAAGGGTATCAAAGGTGAAAACTGCAAAAGGCTACAATGTATGGAATATTAAGCAAACTATGACCAGAGTTGATAGGGCTGTATGTGAGAAATTTGGGGTAAAAATATTGAAAAATACCATACGAGACTGCCTTTGCAAAATGTAACGTAGGCTCATAAATGTGATATTTTGTAGTATTTGTACAGCAAATGTTCAACTTAGTCTTGGTATGACCCTGCCTCATGAAGAAGGGCAGAGCAAATGTTCAACTTAGCCTTGTTATGACCCTGCCTCATGAAGAAAGGCAGAGCAAATGTTCAACTTAGCCTTGTTATGACCCTGCCTCATGAAGAAGGGCAGAGCAAATGTTCAACTCCTGCCTGAATGGTGATTTTGCACAGGGACTGCAAAATCAACTTCCGGGATGCAAAAACACATTTTGAGTGGGAATTAAAAAATTACAATGTCACATTCATGAGGTGCTACAAAAAATGACTATTGTAAATTTGGGGGAAAATATTGAAACTTACTAAAGTTACAAGATTGCATTCACAAAATTCAACATAGGCTCATAACATTTTGTGTTTTTTTTTTTAAATATTTGTACACCAGGGCCCGGATATTCAAAAGGGTTGCACCATGCGCAATAGGGTTGCGCATGCACAAGTCCAAAAGTGTGCCATTTTGTGATATTCAGCAAGAGGCAGTTGCGCCACCAAAAACATGCTGAGCAACAGCGCTATGCAAAGGAAGGCATGCACAACCGATGTGGGTGGGGCCATGCATAAAGAGCGCAATGCGAAATTGAAAGACTTGCGCATTGCGCAATAGCAGAACTGCCGGAAATTGCGCACTAGCGGAAATTAGCCAAAATAAAAAGGCTCAAGGAAGCGGCGCAAGAATGCTACAAGGATGCCAAGTGGGGTAGAGAGAGAGAGACAGACAGACAGTGACAGGCTAGGGCAGGCAAGGCAAGCGTGGGCCATAGGGTGCAGAGGCCAGCGGGGGGTGCCCAGTGCAGTGGAAGTAGCAGTCAGGACAGCGGGGGTAACACAGCAACACCAGCCAGGGGGGGTCAGAAGCCAGGGAGATGGACAGTGCCACCTTCCACATGGAAGCTGTAATGAGGGGGGTGAGAATGCAAGCTGCAGGGGGACGAAGTCGTGGAAGGGTCCGTCGGCGGTACGCCCCCAACAGGCAGTACCGTGCCCACATCAGCTATGAGCTGTACACAGATGTAGAGATCGTGGGCTGGTACCACCTGAACAGGGCAATACTGAGGCGGCTCTGTGAGCTGTGCAGTGATGTGATGCAGGCACCCTCACAACGGAGTCACGCTTTGTCAGTGGAGACCAAGGTGACAGCCTGCTCACCACGGGCACCTTCCAGAGGCCAACAGGGGACACCACAGGCATCACACAGTCGGCCACGTCACGCATCCTCACCCAATTCCTCAGCGCACTGCTGCCACATGCTGCGGAGCACATCCATTTCCCCAGCACCGTGGCAGAGCGTACAGCAAACATGCAGGAGTTCCACAGGGTAGCACGTATGCCTGGCGTGCTAGGGGCCATAGACTGCACCCATGTGGCCATTCGCATGCCACCTGGCCCCGACGGGGCTGCATATAGGAACAGAAAGGGCTTCTCCAGTGTCAACTGCCAGGTGGTGTGTGATGCCACTGGGCGCATAATCAATGTCTGTGCCACACACCCTGGTGGAGCACATGATGCCTTCATATGGTATCAGTCCGCACTGTGCCATCGATTCGAGAGTGGGGACATCCCCACAGGCCATCTAGTGGGTGAATATGCATGTATGGAATGCAAACTCGGAGCAAGGGTGGGAATGCCTCAGGTGCCATGGTAGTGGCACACAGGGATATGGGCAATATGGACCTGAACATGATACTGATCTCCACTATCTCCACACAGGTGACAGCGGATACCCACTCCATCCCTGGCTGCTCACACCGTACTGGCGCCCTATGACCCCATCGCAGCAACTCTATAATGAGGCACATGCTTCCACATGCAACATCATAGAGTGGGTGTTTGGGATGCTCAAGGCATGCTTCCGATGCCTAGACACCTCCGGCGGTGTCCTACAGTACAGCTCCCAAAAGGCCTGTGGGATATTCCTGGCCTGTTGCATCCTGCACAACATGGCCAAAGACTATGGGATAGCCCTACAGGTTGAAGAGGGAAACAGCGATGGGGATGCCAGTGGCGCCGGTGATGATGGTGATGAGCAGCCCCCCCTAGGACGCAGGGACCCCTGACTGATCCGCAGGCCAGCTGCACCAGGACACCATCACAGAGGAGCACTATGCACAACACAGGTAAGTCAAGGGGACATGTGCAACCAACACTGTCCATGCGCAAACCACAGGCACACAGGGTAGCACACCAGGGGTGCATGACGGCCAGGGGAGTGGAAGGGTCCAGGCATACAAACATACCATCAGGGAGGGGTGAACACTCATATGGACACACACACACCAGGCACAGAGTGACATGGGCAGATGCACAGCACAGCAGAACCAACATTGCTAACACACAGAACCACCGACCACCCCCACCACCTGTACTGTCCAAGTACGTGTGTCAGATGCTGGGCACCCTTGCACCTTGGTGTACAGTACAATGCAGGCATCATCATGCACACGCACCTGTGGACAGCAGTTGGGAGGGTGTGCAGGTGGTCCGTGTGTTGGCGTGTTGAGCAGAGCACCCAGCAGTGCACTGCCCACCATGACACACATTGCACACAGGGCAGCACCAGACAGGGCCCAGACTGGGAGACAGGTAAATCATGTAGCACTGTCCCACGGCCACTGCGGATGCGTGGGCGGCCCCGCCGTGACCCATCTGCCCTGGCAGGCTGAGCAGGGGCCACATGGGGTGGCACTGTTGGACCACCAAGGGTCCCACTGCACGAACGCGACCTTGCCTGCACAGGGGTCTGCAGCATGCCGAACAAACCTGCACCAGGGGTGCTCGGGATGCCCACAGCAGAACCCGGCATAGACAGGCCTGGTGTCACACGATGCCAGGAATGGGGAGTGGAGAGTGAACTGTGTGGGGTGTGCGGTACAGGGGCACCTGACTGTGTGCCCAATGTGTCCACGACAGAGACCACTGCCTGGGTCAGCCTGTCAATGGTGGCAGTCACATCCATCCATATACAAACCAGCTCTGCACGGTCCAGAGCACACTCCCTGCTGTGTCGCTCTACAGCCACAGACAGTGCCTCCACGGACATTGCAAACCGCCTCTGCTGCTGTACTGATTCCTGCAGCAGGTGGGTGTGCTCGTCCAATGGGTACTGTGCCCCAACGGCATCCTGTCCCCAAGGGTGTGGAAGGTCCTGATGCACAGCACCCCTTGAGGGTGGGCGCTGTTTGCCAGGACCAGGAATGGGCGGATCAAAGGGCGGTGGACATGTGCCACCACTTGATACTGTACCCCCAGACCTGGTGGGTGACTGCTGCTGCTGCCCCTCCAACCGCTGTGCCCCAGGGTCCACTCGTTCCACCGCTATGGCCACAACAGTGCCAGACACCTGCACAGCCACCGGTGCTGCCCCACCGGTGCTGACAGGCACAGCCTGGGACTGTGCCAACATGCTGGTACACAAGTTGGAACCAGAAAGGCCCAGGGGCACGTGCTGGCCTGCTGTGTGTCTGACATGGGACACACACATATCACTGCCCATTGCAGTCCTTGCATCATCAATGGTGCAGGTATGTGCTACAGCCACAGTCACAGCGCCGGCAATGCTTGCATGCCAGACTGCTGAGACACAGGCTGTGCACCCCCCACACCCGAATCACCGACACCAGAGTTGGCGGCCCAGCGTGCATGCTGCTGCAGTGCATGCTGGCTGGTGACAGAGGTAGATGGACCCTCCTCCATGTCCAGCAGGTCATCATCACTGCCTGGACCCACCACCACCGTCTCCTGAAGACGAACAGGATCTGTAACAGAAAGAGAGTACATGTGAGTGCATGTGAACAACCTTCCCCCCCCAACACCACCACCATGTCATACCGTGCAGTGATGGGCTTCCACCTGTCTGGAATCCACCTCCTGGTATGCCCTCAATAGCGCTCCACTGCATTGATGCAGCCAGTCTGTCCTCAGCCGGGTCAGCTCCAACACTGTTGGCTGGCCCCACCAGTGCCAGCATCGCCGCCCTGAAGGCTGCCACCCTTCACCCTCCCGCGGTCTGTCTCTTCTTCTTGCATTCCTGCATGGAGCGCTGGTGGCTTCCATGCAGGTTCACGGCCCGAGCTACCCTCCCATGCAGCCGCATCGGGACTGAGGGTGCCCCGCCGTCCACTCAGTAGTGGCTCCTCCTCCAGGTAGGCCTGGAAGAGTGCCTCTGTCTCTGCTGGGGTAAAGTTGGGCCTCCTCCTATGCCCACCATCCTCACCCTCACCTTGTCTCTGCTTGGTCATGGCGATCTGTATGGGGGGAAGTGGACACTTGTCACTGTGCAGTCTACAGCATTTTCCCATGACCATTGTCCAGAACATCACACAGCATGCAACTCACCTCTCACCTGCAGTAACTGAATCTGGCCAGCGCAGCACAATGTCGCCTATTTATAGCGCAATGCATGTAAATGAGGTGTTGCTCAACTTTAATGACATGCTAATCTCGCTACTGTGCCTTTGAATGGCTGATCAAATGATTTGCATGTGTCGTCTGAATATCGCGCCATTGCACTTTGCGCAATTCGTTTGAGCTGGCTGAGCCAATAGAGCAGATCTGTGACTGTGCAGTACACTGCATTGTGCATGCCCAGGTAGCTTACGCGGACGTCTGCCATGCTGCTGACATGCTGTGTGCAATCGGCAATTCAGGCCATGGCCACCATTGTGCCAGTGGCACTACAGCACTGGGCACTATATGGCGCTGTGGCACTACTGCGCAATAGTACACTGTGGCACTGTCACACAGGTGGTCGGTCGCGCAGGATGCGTAGATGTCAGATAGCACTCTGCGTGGCCCTGCGTCATTGCCCCATGACCTGGTGCCTAACCTTTGCCCCCTTGCACTATTCGGCTGCCATGTGTACGCCTCTATTGCGCTGTCTAGTGACAGCGCTATGTGGACTAACGGCGCTGTATGAACAGCGCGATTGCAACCTATGGTGTTCTATTGCACAACAGTTCCACGTGGGGTTACTACGCTGCGGGGTGCCATATAGCCTGCTGTTAACCTGGAAGCATGGCACGCAGGAGGGCAGTGCAATGGAGCCCGGTGGAGGTGGCCAACCTGGTGGCCTTGGTAGCCCACTATGGGGCACTGTATGGTGAGGAGCCCCTCACCATAGCTAGAACACAGGTCTGGCTGCAAGTGGCTAATGACCTGGTGGGGGTCACTGGGCAGTGCCGGTCAGCTGAGCAGTGCCGGCATTGGTACAGTGACCTCCGCAGGAGGGATCCTGAGCTTCTTGAGCAGCTACGGTCACGTGCCAGGAGGGGTGTGGTGCCTAGACCAGGTGGGTGTACCATCTATGCACCTGTATTCTCTGTAGGGGTGTGAGTGTGTTTTGGTGGCTGTGCATAGGTGATGGCTCTGCCATGGTTGGCTGTGTCAGTGTGTGCAGGTGTGAGATGCATGGGTCTGGCTGTGTGGGCAGGCACTCTCACTGGGGCAGGGGGCAGTCTGCTTTGGAGTCACACTGATGTTTTTCTCAACATTTGTCTCCCACAGGACAGGCGGAGAAGATGCAGGCATGGGGTGAGGAGGGCCATGCCAGGGCCCCGGTGCCGGTCGGTGGTGCTGTGGGTGGTGTGCCCCAGCAGCAGCAGCAGCAGCGGCAGACACGGCTGCTTGAGGAGTGTGAGTATCATTACTTCATGGATGCTATTGCATGCTGGGGGGGGGCATGACCACCAGCCATGCACAACACAACCATGCATGACACAGGCGACATTCATCACTGTCCATTTTCACAGCACGTCTGTGTATGCATCACTGGTGGTCCATGCATGCACTGGGCACATGGCTGTGGGACTGGCATCGCACCACGTTGCCACATCACTTGACAGCCTTGTTTGTGCTGTGATGTACATGGCCAGTGTGTGTGCAGTGGTGCACATAGCTGGTGCTGCCTGGTTGGGCGTGTCATGTGCATGGTCACTGTGGGTGGGTGCATACTATCACAGGTGCGGGGCACTAGGCTTTATGCCTTGCAGGATGGGTGGTGTTCAGGGTTTTGGACAGTCACAGCCATTGACTGTGTTTCCTTTTCCTAGGTCTCAGCATCCTAAGAAGGATGGAGCGTGCCCTTCAGCAGATTACACGTGTGTCAATTGCAACACATGGGATCCTGACTGACATTTACAGCCATGGGATCCGGAGACGGAGGAGGGGACAGCGACGGCGGCAGGCAGCGGCAGACCAGCCTGCCAGGCCATGATTGTGCTTCCCCTTCCCACTTCAACAATCCCTCCCACCCTGCCTTACCTCTCCCAGTTGTTCACCCCTACCCCTTTCCCACCCCTACCTTGTACCCCACCCCCCATGTCTTGTACATGACTGTATATAGTTTTTCTTGTTCTTATTGTTGTATTTTATTGTTTCTACAAATATAAATATTTTATTATGAATACTGTGGTGGTCTCTGATTTGCAGCTGGCTATGGTTGCTCAGTTGCAGTGGTGTGCATGCCATCTGGGGTGGTATGGTCCTGGGTGGGTGGGTGTGTGTGTGTGCGTGTGTGTGTGTGTGTGTGCGTGTGTGTGCATGGGGAGGTGTCTCCAGTGTGGCAGTGTCTTTCTGTTGGTCTTGCCATCTGCTGCCACCCACTGCTGGGTGCACAGGGTGGGTCTGGCTTGTATGCTTCTCTGCTACACGGGTTGACGTGTTGCGGCAGGATGCATGGTGTTTCCTGCAGTGCCAGTCACTGCACATGGCTGGTGTCTTGGGGTCACGGTGCAGGGTGTGCCGTGCGTACGGGGGGGGCTGATGTGCACTGTGGTTGTAATCCCCCTGTGTGTGGCAGTCTCAGCCTGCCAGTGGTTGTGCTGGGGCATCATGGCCCTGCTGTGCTTTGTTGGCTTGTCTCCAGGGGCCAGTGGATCATCCGTCCCACCCCCAGTGATGCGGTGCTTGGGGTGTGCAGGTGTCTTGTTGGTTCTGCAGTGTGTTCCTGTGCCCATGTGTGGCATGGCTGCGGTGGGACCCAGCCTGCCTCCCTGGATGTGCAGTTCCATTGCTCCTCGGGGGGGGGGGCTCTGCTTGCGCTATGGCACCTCTGGAATGCTCAGCTGGGCTGCCCTGGTTGTGCTATAGTGCAACCTTTCTGCTCAGCTTCCACTTCCTGGTTGCGCTATGACGCAGTTTGTGCGATATTCAGACGTTGGCTGCCTACGCACTTTGTTCTGCTCCATGTTTGAATATCGCGTCTGTTGCGCATATGCACAATTGATTTGTGCTTGCTCCTGCTGTTGCGCACATTTTGGGCGCAGTTTGAATATCCGGGCCCAGATATTTAGCATAGCTTCTTATGACCCTACCTCATGAGAAGAGCAGAGAAAATTTTCAACTCCTGCCTGAAAGGTGATTTCGTTCAAGGACCAAAAAATCACCTTTCAGGATGAGAAAAACATTTTGGCCAGAATTTGAAAAATGACAGTTGTCACATTCATGAGGTACTGTAATGATATGGCTAGGTTGTACATCTGGGGGGAAAATATTGAAAATTACCAAAGTTAGAAGCCTGCATTCACAAAATTCAATATAGGTTCATAACTTTGTTGGTTTTTAATATTTTTACACCAAATTATCAATATAACCTTCTTATGACCCCACCTCATGAACAAGGACAAAGAAAATGTTTGGCTTCTGCCCAAAAGGTGATTTCATGTAGGGACTGTGAAATCACCTGTCAGGACAGATTTATCTAACGTCACTTGCATTGTTTATGAAGTGGTGTCCCAAAATAAGGTAAGTTGAAAATTTTGGGTGAAAATATGGAAGAATGGCCAAATTATGCTATTAAGTTCAAACCCTCATTGAAATACCATAAACCACATATCTTATTTCCTCAATTCATGGTTCGGCATTGTTGAATAAAGACGTGCCTGCAGTGCAGAGAGGATTATGGCATTGGACCCCAGATGAGTAAGTAAGGGCTTGAGGGGGATGTTGGGTGGTGGGTGCTGAATGACAGGTTCTGGTGGGTTGGAGTACAATGGCAGCAAAAGATATCAATGGACATTTTATTACACGTTTAAAAACAAAGGAATATTCCTGCACTGGGGGATTGAGCACTACCCAGTGCCACGGTTATCTCTTTTTGGGGGCGGATGGTAGTGGGTGTTGAAGGGAAAGTCTGGTGGGGGGAGGAAACAATACATATATTTTCAGAAAAGGCAAAAAGGGCCACGCTAGCAGTTGTTGGGGGTCAGTAGATTGGAACAGTACAAGGATTCCTGCACTGGGGAATGAGCACACCAGAGTGCCACTGTTATGTTTCTGGGGAGTGGGGGGTACTAGGAGAGAGAGTTAGATAGAAGGAGGAGGAAACAAATTAATATATTTACAAAAAAAGGCAGAAATAATCGTTCATGCACAGTCATGGATGGGGGAGCAGTAGATAGGAACACTATGAGGATTCCACCACTGGGGGACTGGGCACCCCCCAGTGCCACTGTTACATTTCTGGGGGTGGTGGTGGTGGGTGTAGAGAGGGAGGGGAGGGTGTTGGAAGGAAACAATAAATAGCAAGAGTTCTGCAGGGCTATACACACACTGAACCCTAAAAAATATAAAGTAATGCACAAACACGCTTTTTTCTGTGGTTCCCAATCAAATTATCTAACCTTTCCTGCCATTCAAATGCTTCCCTGGAGCCACTAGTCTTTGGGGCACCTTACTGAGGGACTAGGGCAATGCAATAGGATACCTGGGAACCTTTACAGGACTTCAAGGGCACCACACTAGTGTCTGGGGTGCAATACATCATGGTATCACGCACTTAGGTTGCCTACAGTATGAGATTTTATATGTTCTCTAGGAGTTCATTACCATCCTCCACATTACCCCAACCTCACCAGTTCCTCAGACCAGCCTTTACTGCCTACCCACCCCCTCTTGAATCCCATAACCATTTCTGCATTAACCTATGCTGTAGACATCATATGCCACCATTCCATCATTGGCACCATATAAAAGTTCTTCCTAATTTTCTTCTTAAACTTACTACCTGTCACTGTTTTGTTATTCATCCTAGTATTAGCGTTGTCACTCAATGTGAACAGCTTGCCTGAGTCCTCTGTGTTTATACAATGCATTTATTAAATATTTCAGTCATATTCCCCCCACCCCTCTGGTTTCCAATGAGTATATGCTGAGGCTGTCCACTCCCTGCTCATGCATTCTCCCATTCTGGCCCTGTATCATGGCAAGGCAAGGCAGAGTTTATTTCTAAGGAACCCAATATGGAGGCTCTGGATGCATACATAAACACATGCAGCAGGCAGGGTATCAGATCAAATTAAATCACAAAATAAAAACAAATAAATAATAAAACAACAAGTACATATCAGAATCAGCAAAGTTTTAATAAATTGTCTGGGCTAGTCAGATCTCTACATCTTGGAAAGCCAGGAAGAACCGAGAGGTTTTTGGGCTGATCTTAAACCTCTCACCCTGGTAACTGTCCTCTGTACTGTCTTTAGCCTGTTTATGTCATTTCTCAAGGGGTTTCAAAACTGCATACAGTTCTCCAAAAGCGGTCTCAAAAGGGTTCAGTTAAAGTTCAAGATTACCTCTTTTCACCTGTTGCTGATCCCCTCCCAATGAATCCCAGCATTCTGTTCATTTTCCCTGTTGTTTTGTTACATTGTGCTAATAAACTGAAGACAATATAACCTTATGCAATATATCAGAATCAGGCTTGTTGACTTTGCAGTGTCAAATCCAATAAAAAGAGATAGTGTTCTACTCAAATCCCATCTGCTCTCTTTACACACATTTAGGTCTTTTGCTCTCAGACCTGATTACCTGGCACTTCCTGATTCACTGCTGTAGGTAGGCATCACATGGAAACTGTGTACACTTTTAAGGCATTTGCCTGCAGCCGAACTTTATAAGAATCACACACTCCTCAGAACAGTTACTATTTTTATTTAGTATGCTTTTTTTAGTGGTAACACTTATTACTCCAAGGTCCCTTCATCAGGTGCAGAAGAAACCAACATTTCAGAATATATTTTGATTTTCAGTTTTATTCAGAGAAAATCCATAGAGCAAACACTCATTTACAATGGAGACCAAAAACAGCACATCAACTGATGATACTACACACAACACAAATACTGTAAGTTATTACATATATTACAAAGGGCATACATACTGGATGGGACATTCACAAACACGCCAGAGGTAGGCACAGTAGCTGCGCTGCATAAATGCACTGTGCCAGTGTGCACCGAACGTGACATTCAAAGGTTGCCCACAACAGCATGTGCCAGCACAACATGGCTTAATATCACAGGGATGCACCATACCGCAACCAGTGCTGTACCATGGAGCAAGCCAGCAAGTGCCATAGTGCAACCAGGGCTGTGCCAGGGTCAGAGGTGCATGGGCCAGGACACAGGACAACAGACACAGCAGGGAGCATGCCACCAGAGCAGGACAGACCACCACCAGGGTGCAGAGGATGCCAAGGGGAGACATAGCAGGCGCACAGCGCAGGTCCCTGACCATACGCAACCACAGTGGTGCACGGAGGCAGTGTGGCACCAATGTCCATTGGCAAACAGCCACGGGCAGCACCCATAGGAAGGCACGGGACATGCCACCTGGACCATAGCTGGCAACACACATGCCAACAGTGCACAACACAAATGCCACAACATGAACAGAGTGCACACGTATGCTCCAGGGCACACCCACCAGCCACTGGGTACAGACCACCAGGCACATACTCCAGTCAACCCCAGATGTACCACTTGGCCACCAGGCACACCACTGCAGCATGGCTCCACACACCAGCCGCAAAGCAGACACAGACACAGATGGCTAACAATAGAAAAGTGTATTAAAATGAAGCAACAAAAACTATTTACAGAACAACAGGAACAGGGAGCAGGGAATGGGGAGGCCACAAACAAAATGGTAGGTTGGAAAAGGGAGGTAGGGGGACAGGGGACATGGCTGGGTAAAGGTACAAGGGAGGGAAAGGGAGGGGGGTCAGGGAAGGGAAGGGGGTGCAGGCCAACGGGCCCCATTGGCATCCATGCCCTACTGGTGCCTGGTGCGTTGTCTCCTCTGTGACCAGCACAGGGCCTGGTGAATTAGTTGTGCCACCTGTAGCATGGCCGTGGTGACCTGCAGTATCATCCAAAGGAGCCTGGTGTTCACATCATCCCATTGGACACCTAGGACAAAGGAGGGACATCGTATGAGTGCATGTCCATATGACCGTAGCCCACCCACCGTGCACAATGGACAGCGGTGACATGTGCCCCTGAGACAGCAGACATCTTCCCGCAGCATGTGCCCACATGAGCCACCATCCCGACCATCCACAGCCACACAGAGCACTGCACACCAACACCACCCACGTGCCACACACCACAACCATGGCAGCCAGGCAACATGGTTAGGTGGTGGGATGGCAGTGGCATGGCTGGAACCCGGGTGCACCCACAGCCCACCTGCAGCAGCCACACACATGTGCGATAGCCACGGCATGGTGCAATGGACCCCACCTGCAGTGTACAGCTTGAATGACCATGTACACAGAGGGCTGTGTCCTACCCCCTCCCTGCACAACAAAAAACCCTGATAGAGTGCCTACCTGCTTGATGCGGCGCAATTGGCACTGGTCCAGTGGCACTGCCCATATAGCCAGCAACCCATGCCTGTGCCCCATCGTTGGCTTGCCCCCGTCCACCTGCAGCGCCTGCCATCTGGGCACATCGCCAATCCTTGAGGCCTAGTAGGGAGACATTGAGAAGGACAAGTCAGTACCTGGCAACACCCCACGCACCCCCCAGCACAGCATCCCCCCAGGCCCTGTGCTGTGGTGGTGCGGTGGCCCAGCACACCTATGGTGTGCTGCCACAGCCAGCAGAATGTACAGCCACAGCCCCCCCTGCAGCATGGTGTGACACCCTGCTGGCTCCTACAGAACACTGGAATAGCACAGACATGGTTGTAGTGCACTCACTTGGATGTGGCACGGCTCCCCTCTGGACATGTGCCAGCAGTGATCTCAGCCTGTCTGTCAGGGTCCCTCCTCCGAAGGTCTCTATATCAGTGGTGGCACTGCTCCCCACTGCACTGTGCCTCAGTGGCCTCCTCCAACACCTCAGCCACCTCCCGCCACACCTCTGTCCGAGGCTGATCCAGGGGCACCTGGCCATACAGAGAACCCACATGTGGCTCCACCAGGGCCACGAGGTTTACCAGGTCTACCTAGCCCTAGTTTGGTGCCCTCACAGTGCTTTAGCGTGGCTTGTCCAGTTCTGCAATGGCAAATCCAAAATGGCACCCGATAGTGCAAAAGCCACATGTGCTGTGGGTGAGCAACTCACTTGGTGATGCGCGGCCGTCTCCAATCACTCATTCATCAGTGATGCGCGATACAGCTGGGGCAGCATTGGCACATGCCGCAGGCACCCCAAAGGGTCAAAGGACACTCATGGGGTCATAGGTTAGCATGCGCACCATGCATGACAGCATGATAGGGCACGCCATGCATGGTGCGCAGTAGGGGCATGTGTGCCCCATGGTCCATGTGCCAGTCACGCATGGGGGCCATAGGACATACAGCGCACAAGCACCACATGCCCAATAGCAGCAGAGCACTGTGCCACATATGGCGCACTGTGCGTAGATTGCGCTATCAATGTACATGACATCAATGCACACAAGTTCACTGTCAGGCCTACTGTGCATGTCATACCATTGCACCAAGGCTTGTGCATGTGCAACTCCCAATGCGCCATGCACAAATTCATGATATTCAGCAGGAATATGCAGATGGGCTGATCAGCATATCCACAGTGCATCGGACACATTTGCATCTCATTACAGTTGCGCATCCCCTAATTTGCATGTGGTGCACTATTAAGGTGCCATGGGACTGCACAGGCACCAGACCGGTATTGCATCCCACAGAGGTAAGACACCAGGCAGTGGGCATATTGGGACAGTGGTTTGGGGGGGGCATTGTGTGTGGCAGCCATCATTAACTGCATGTCCATACCCACAGGAATAAGCATGTTGGAACACGAGGAGGTTGAGGAGCAGGGGCCTGCACGAAAGCGCAGGCTCAACTTCACGAGGGCAGAGAGCGATTCCCTCTTCGATGCATACCTGGACCAGGAGCCCCTCCTGAGTGGCTCAAGAGGCACTCCACAGGCCAGGGCAGCTGCATGGGAGGGGGTGGCCTGGGCTGTGAACCAGCAGGGCAGCCATCAGAGGTCAGCACAGGAGTACAAAAAGAAGGTGGGCTTGGACCGGAGGAGGATAAAAGAGAAGGTGGCTGCCATCCGGGCCGCACGTGCCTCCACGGGTGGTGGACAGTTCAATATGCCACAGCTGACACAGCAGAAGGAGCTGGTGGCAGCGTCCAAGTGTCGTAGCACCATTGAGGGTGTTTCCAGTGGTGGATTCCAGACAGGGGGCAGCCCATCACTGCATGGTAGGAACAGCGGCACCTGGGGAAGGGGGGCAGGGGAGCAGGGGGGTCTGGCAGCGGCACTAATGTGGATGTGTTCCTTTACAGATCTGGAGCACCTGCATGCAGCAGCAGGGGGGTGACCACCATGGGGATGGTCCTGGACCTGGAGGACCTTCCATCCATATCCACTGATGTCCGGTGTCCGGACCACAGCCCGCCCATCCCCACTGTCCAACCGGATGCCTGTGGCAAGGTTGCGGACGAGGTCCTGGCAGTGTTTCAGCAGGATGCCAGCCATGGCATCCAGTATGCTGAGACACAGATCGGGGTGGGGTCTGGGACCGATGACGACGTGACTGTTGTCCTGGACAGTGGTGATGCCAATCAGGGGGAGGCACCCATACCATGCTCCCGACATGGCAGTGCAGATGGTGCCCTGGTGGCAGCTGTCCACCCACTGACTGCAACGCCCACCAAGGCTGTGGGCAACCACAGTGTGGTGCAGGCCAAAGTGGGTGGTGGTGGTGGTGCAGCTGCCCCGGCGCCGTTACACACACAGTGGCCGGAGAGGCAGCAGTAGCAGCAGGACGGGGCCAAGTGCAGTGGCCACTGCCATTGCACTGCAGACTGTTTGGGCCAGTGGGCCTCATGTATCCTTACCTGCATGGGGAGCCGTACGCCGGGTCATCACAACTCCCGTGGGTCGGTGCAATGTCCATGCCCCCCACGGCACCAACCCTCTGACTGAGCACACCCTTCTGCTCCGGGCATCCATGGAGCAACAGATGCTGGTCGTGGCAGGGGTGCATGCACTTCACACCAAGCTGCACCAGTCCACATGGAGGTGTGAACGGGACTATGAGCAGCTCGGCCACACACATGCAGGAGGACATGACCACAGCCCTGAAATGGCTCACCGCTGTGGTCACGGCCAGCCTAGCACCAATGGCCACCCTGGTACATGGCTGTCTGCTGCAGTCACCGCGGAGTACATTCTCCACCCCTCGGTCCCGGCGTTTTGTGACCCCGTCATTGTCGATGCCGGGATCTGCTGTGGGCATTCTGGGCATGCCTGGAGTGGGCCTGTTTGGGGGCCTGCAGACCCCTGCGAGGGACTGGTCATGTTCCCGCAGTAACACACCTGGGGGACCATCTGTGACACCCCCTGTGGATGTCACACAGCTTGTGTCTGCTGGGCATTCTTGGCAGGGCCATCCATGTGCCCTCAGTGGCCGTGCAACTATGCTGCGGTCATGATCCATCACCTTCCATGTCCGCTGCCTGCTGCAGCCCTGTGTGCACATTGGCATGGCGTGTGTGTGTGCATACCAGGGTCATGCCATCCATGGTCCACTCAACATGCCCACCTTTTGCACACCCACCCAGCCACTGGCCAATGTGGCATGTGAATGATGATGCTAACACAACACCGGCCACCACTGTGCACTGGTGTCCAGCGTCTGACACATGCCCATTGGCAGTGTCTGGGTGTGCGCATGTGGGTGCCCATGTGCGTGTGTGTGTGTGGGGGTGGGAGGGTGGGGTCTACAGTGCTGTACAGGTGCTTCCTTGGAGTCCTGTCCATGCCCGTCCATGCTGCCCTCCGGCTGTGTCTGTTGTGGGGCCCATCCATGCATGCCTGTGTACTGTGCCATGGTCCCTGAGACATGTGTGTGGTCATGTTCACCTACCTGCATGCACCGTAGTGCTCCTTTGCCATCATTTCCTGGTGCTGCAGGACCATCCTTTTCAGCCGGGGTTCCCATCACCCGGGGGGGCTGCCCCCCACTGCCTGGCCCGGCATCCGCGTCGTCCCCACTGCTGTTCCCCTCTTTGACCTCGACAGCTATCCCACAGTCAGTGGCCATGTTGTGTAGCACACAGCAGGCCAGGAATAGGCCGCAGGCATCTGAAGGGCTGTACTGTAGGGCACCGCCAGACCTGTGCAGGCAACAGAACCATGCCTTCAGCAGCCCAAACACATGCTCGATGATGTTCCGTCTGCTGGCATGTGTCTCATTGTATCTCTCCTGCTCTGGGGTCGACAGGCACTGATATGGGGTGAGCAGCCAGGGCCTGAGTTGGTATCCGATGTCACCTGTGTGGAGACATATGGTGTTAGCATGTTGGTCTGTATGGCTGCCCCCCCCGCATACCCAGCCAGACCCTCTGACGCCCCAGCCTAGCATTCCCCCACACCCTGCCCTGTTGTGCCAAGCAGCCCATTCCAGCTGCATACTCACCTACTAGGTGGCCGGTGGGGATGCCCCCCACTCGCGAACCCGTGGCACAGTGCTGACTGGTGCCAGATGAAGGCATAGTGTGCTCCACCAGGGTGTGTGGCACAGACATTGATTATGCACCCCATGACATCTCACATCACCTGGCAGTTGACACTGGGGTAGACCTTCCTGTTGATGTAGGCCATCCCCTCCAGCCCCGGTGGTGTGCGGATGCCTACTCGGGTGCAGTCGATGGTCCCAAGCATGCCAGGCATAAGTGCAACCCTGTGGAACTCCTGCATGTTTGCTGTACGCTCTGCCTGTGTGCTGGGGAAATGGATGTATTCCTCAGCATGTGGCAGCAGTGTGTTGAGGGATTGTGTGAGGCGCCATGACGCGGCTGACTGGGTTATGCCTGTGGTGTCCCCTGTTGGTCTCTGGAAGGTACCCGTGGTGAGCAGGCACATAACGGCCTTGACCTTGGTCTTCACCGACAAGGCGTGGCTCCGGCTTGTGGGTTCCTGCATCTTATCATTGCACAGTTCACAGAACTGTCTCAGAATTGCCCGGTTCAGGTGGTACTGGCCCACAATCTCAGTGTCACTGTACTGTTCGAAGCTGGTGTGGGCAAGGTACCACCTGTTCTGGGCATACCGCCACTGGGCCCTTCCACAGCCGCGCCGCTCTGCTTCCTGCCTCCTCACACCCCTCATTACTGCCTCCATCTGGAAGATTGCACTGGCCATGGCCTGGCCTGTCCTGCCCCCCCCATCTGGCTGTCTCCCTGGGAACCCCATATGTGTTTTGCTGCTTGTGCCCCTGCACTCGGTGCACACCTGTGTTAGGGACCCTGCTGATGGTGGACTCCGCCTCCCACCCATCTGGGTTCTCCCAGAGCCACTCCTCTGTCTGGACTCGCAGGCACACACTGCCATCGCTGCCCCCACTGATATCTCACACACACACACACACACACACACACCTGGCTGCTCACACACACACAGGCACATTCAGGGTCACACTCCCTGTCCCAATGCCTGTTGCACCTCTTGCCTCTGTGCCTGTCTTGCACTCCTGCTGCTGCCCTGCCTGGTCACTGTCTCTCTCTCTGTCTCTCTCTATCTCTCTCTCATTGTCTCTCACCCCTGCTCCCCAAGGCGCAAGCCACTGTCCCTTGCTTGCTCCATCTTTTCATGGACTCAACTTTGCTCCGCGCATGTCCCTGTTGCTCCGCGCTTGCACCATCAGCTTGCTAGTGAATATCACACTGCACAGCTTATTCATGGCTATGCCTCCTGCACTTGCACATGCATTCATTAGGGTTGCACATTGGCGCACTGCGATTTGCGCCGTGCATTGTCTCCTGCTGAATATCACTCTTTGGCACATTTCCGCTATTGTGCAGATGCATCTCAGTTGCGCCATGCGCAACTGCTTTGAATATCCCACCCCCTGTATATACAACATTTTGAGAACTGTTTTCAAACACTACAAATGCACATTTATCATACTATAATTACTGGTCAGCAATTTTCTCTATGGGCTGAACCAGTTGATATTTGCCGTAATAACCGGCTGGTTATTACGACATTCATGCGCCCAGTCACTCAGTCAGTGACGCTCGCTCATTGGATTATGTTTGGCGTTGGGGCGGGCTGAACTGTCTTACAAACATGGCGGCTCCGTCTCACGCGTCCCATGGTGCCTCCAAAACAAGACGCGTCCATCCGTTTTTTTATTTGTTTCCTGTATCTGGTTGATCCAGCCTTTTCCCCAGCAAAAATATCTGGTTCATCCTGCCGTTTGTCCGTTTCGGGACAAAATGACTAGAGCTACAAGAAAGCGTGCCAGGGAAGCATGGTAGACATGATCACATCAGAGACAAGCTGTAAGGTAAAAACAAAATGGAAACAAAAAAGAAAAAGAACTATGTTAAGGAAGGGAGGTAGAGGGCAGAAGACAGACGAAGTCAGAGATTGTGTGTGTCTGTGTTTGTGAGAGAGTGTGTGTGTGTGTGTGTGTGCGTGTGTGTGAACACTGAACTCAAGCAGGAGAAAAATTGCTGACCTTTTATTATAAAAAATAAAAGATGGTGAAGTGAGTCATGTTTGAATTTAATGCTCACACTCGGTGTGGGATGCTTTGATAAACCCCTTGGGGTTCGCCCTCGGGGTTTATGTAGCATCCCACATCTTGGGTGAAAATTAAATTCTCATAACATACACTTCCCCATCCTTTATTCTTTATATAACATACATTATCTACCACAATATGTATCTCAATTTTTAATTCATGGCTAGTGCAAAATTTAACAGAGATCATTTATAGCAACAGGGATCAATAGCAATCATAATATTACCATGCCCCTACCCCGTGTTCTATCACAACATTGTGTTACACACAGTCCTTGTACTGAGATTTATTGGGATTTTTTTGGTGTCTCTGTAAGTTTTATTTTCTGCCTGGGCTGCATAGAGAAAAAAAATCATCAATGGTAAATATTTTTATTTATTTTATTTAGTTTTTGTTTACCGGGTAAGTGCACTAGCCATAGCAATGACTATTTTCAGGCATGACATGGGAGGATACAGTACAAACAGAGCAAATACACAATGCAAGACAACTTTTACATAATTAAACAAAATGTACACTGTAGAGCAAAGTAATAGGCATAGTAGACAATAGAATACAGAGCAAATAGTTATAGGAAAGGTAGTACAAGTAACAGTGTAAGTAATATCCTAGAACAGAGTATACAGAGGCATATTAATAACCAGGGCTAATAACATATTGTCAAACTAAAGTAACTATGAGGAAATTATGTAGGGTGGTGAGAGATAGAAAGGAAAATAGAAGTGCTAGGCCTGAGTGGAGAATATAGGCATAGTTTGGATGGCTTGGCGAGAGGGATGGAGAAAAAAATGGGAAGGTGCTATACTGCTTAATGTGCTCAAATAGAAAGTGCCTTTAAGGGTTTCATTTCTGTACACCAGTTACTCCATTTGTTGCCCACCATCTTGTCTGCTGCTTGTTTTTAAATGCCATAATTTCATTGCATTAACCATATAGTGTTTCTTGATTGAAAATCAATAGGCAGAGTTCTAAATGTATGGTACAGTAGTAATACAGTGCTCCCTTCTTTAACCCCCCCCCATCTGCTACCCTTACTACCAGTGTGAGCTCCTGCCTCATTTTCCAGAAATGTTATCTCCCCTTTTAACCACCACCCTCTATAATCCACAATTCTCTTTTGTGCAGCAAATTTATGATGTATGGAGTTTGGCAGATAGAAGAGGGGGCATTGTATCTAACTTTTTGTGTTTTTACTTTCAGTACGAAAAATTAAATTCCTCTAGAGTGTCTTAGATTAAAATTTAGTTGGGGTCTTTTTAATAGGTAGTCTGTGCAATAAGTATTCTAAGATCATTCTGTTTATACATTTCAATGTAAACAGAATTTCATGCAACAGCCTACGTTAAGGCAGCAAAATCAAACCAGATTCCCTATGCACCGAGGTGCAGATTTTCTCATTTACAATAATTAAATTCATAAAAAATAAATAGGGGAAATCCTGCATACTGATTGGCTCAAATGTGTTCAGACTCATTGGACTGGTACAGTGAAACCAATGGATGTGGACAAGTTCTTCTAATCAGGATGCAGCACCACAATGAAATCCTTGTGCACTGTTTAGAATTTAAATATAAAAAGAACCACCATTTGTGCTACCCTATAGTCTACTCATACAATTGTAACCTCCAATAATTGTATGTACACTGTTGTATTGATCAGTACCCAAAACTCACCCAACATTTCTTTCAATTCAGAAACATCTCTTATACTCCTCTCTATTTAGCTTAATTAATCTAATAGCAACGTTTTGATTACTGATTCTTCTGCCCCACCTACCTGCCCATTCATTTCTCCTACCTCACTTTCTGTTACAAAAATTGAAAACTCCCGACAATATTTCACAGCTAAATGACTCTAACTTTTATACCCATATTTCTCTCTAACCAGCAGTCTGAACAAAATATAGCTCCTGAGAGTCTCGACTGTCTCTTCAGTTCAATAACTGTCACACTCAGTGGAGCCACATATCAGAACAATGATGTTTTCTTTAGCATGGCTGCTGCAGATGGAAGCATGCAGCCAGCATACCAGAATGATAATTTTGCTGCTACTAATACTCACTCCAACTACTGGCTCTTGCTTCAGCTAGGGATACTCACTCCATCTATGTCAGTTCTTTGCAGCTTGCTCAACAGAACGAAAAACAACTTCATACTAAAATAACTGGGGGGTAGAAATGCTGCAAATTAAAGAGAAATCACATATTCAAGGCAACAGTATATTCCAGGTCCACATGGCAGCATGCAATAACAGATGGACCATTTGACATCTATTTCAACATATTGCTATTTTTTTTAATGCTTATACACCTAACTCATTTTTAAATATTTTAGCAACCCATTTACCCATTTTATAAGTGTGATGAGACACTCCAGGGTGTTGGTTGTGCTGCCACAACCACACATGCAGGAGCTGAAGGTACTCACCCTGCAGCCTTGACTATGGCCCTGGATGGGTGATTGAGGCAGCACAACCAACACCCTGTCATGTTGTATTGCTTGCATGCTGTCTGCATAATCTGAAATTGGGAGGTCGAGTGTCTGAATCATCCTTAACTTAATATCTGGACCCAAACAATGTCCTTATCTGTACAACAATCCCACTGTTATGCACAATTTGTTAGAGAGTTGCTCAACATGAATATTCCCGGTCCCAAAGGACTACATCCAACAGTCAAGATACTTCTATTCCTGCACTTGTTTAATTTGTTAACTTTCCAGTGTTCTTAGTACCAACTGAGGGGATGACAGACTGTTTAATTTGGATGGCTATCCAAAAGCATAATATTAGTTTTATTTGCATTTAACTTCAATTTTGATGCATTGAAAACTGCCTGCAGGCCATCAAGAGCCTTTTGCAATCTTGCCTGTACAACATCAATGGAAGCATTACAGGTATAGATCACAGTGTTCTCAGCATGTACATTTGATAGTCTATGCCCCTAATTCACTTGCTCATTCCATTTAGATACATGGTAAAAAGAAGGCATCAAGTACTGACCTCTGCAGGACCCCCTTCCCAATACCCAGATCCCCTAAAGCCCTGTTGTTGACTACTGTCCATACTCTACAATAACCAAAATAGTCTGAAATCCATTTCAGCACCTTTTTATTTACCTCTAACATCTCAAGTCATCTCAACAGGATCGAGTGCTCCACTGTGTTAAAGGCCTTAAAGATGTCAACAAAGATAGTACCACTGAACTCACAGCTTGCCATGGCTTTGCTGACATCTTCCAGGAAATTTAACGCAGAATTGATGGTATTATAGCCAACCAAAAACTCTGACTTATACCTATCATAATATCCATTCTTCCAAGACAGTCCTGAAGCTGTCTTGAAACACTCTTCTCTAGGGGCTTCAAGACCTCCGGGAGAAAACATATTGGCCTATAGTTTATCATTTGTTCTGTGCTCCCACCTTTATGAACTGGTGTAACTTTAGCTAACTTCTATCATGTGGGTAACTCCTTAGACTGCAGCAACCGATTAAACAAAATGTAAGAGGGTCATCTATGTGCAGCATTGCAAACTTTCGCACCTTCGGTGGGATCTCATCAGAACTACCACTTTCTTATTTTTAGCTCTAGTAATAATTTGATCATCTGATCCAAATGAATTTTCTTTTCTGTCTCTTTAAAGACAAATGCCTGGATCATCCACAGGGGTCTCTATGCCCCTGAAGAAATTGTCGAAGTCAGTGTAAAACTTATTTGACTTGTTAGAGATCTTACTTGCAATAAAGAGGGTAGCTGATGATGCAACTCAAAGGACATATCAACAATACATGACTCACATGAATATGACATTTTGAAGTTAATTAAAAATAATTTTACTATAGAACAGTACTTGTTATTTTGTGATAATGTACAACATAGGAGAGCAATCACAAGGTTCAGGTTAGAACTATTTTGGTATACTTGGAAGCCCCTGCATATTTGTGAATCATCTCCTGGTATTTGTGATCAAAATCTGAGACTGTCTGTTCCTCATGTAATTTCTGATTGTGAGTCTTTTAGAACTGAGCGAGATAGTTTGCTTATAACATTCTTATAAAATGTACAAGGCTATGAAATGAAGGAGACAATTACATTTTTGTTGTCAGATCCATTTAAGGCTTGTATATATGCTCTTAGAAATTTTTCACAATGTGTGCTTAAAATAATTAACATGTTCGTAGCTTAGTACCTCCTGCTACTGTACAGTTTTGGCTAAAATGGACTCCACAAGTAGATAATGTACTAGATCCTCTTTATATGTAGAGTTTAGATTTCCTGCAATTTTTTAATATAAATATAATTACTATGTTACAATGAGGGGTTGGACTTTCAAAATGGCGGTCTCGCTGGACTAGCCTTTGTTACAATGCTTTGTTATTTTGTTTTTATTCTTATTTATTTTATATTTATTTAAATTTTGGACTATGACCCTCGGCGGTGTTTCTCTTGCGCTCTGAGTGAGAAGAGGAGTAGCTGAGAAGAAGAGTCTGCTCGTTTTTGGAGTTTAGGAGTTTGTTGGAAGTTACGGCACCTTTCTGTTGGTGTTTAGCCAGGGGAATAGCTATTTTTTCGGAGCAGAGGTTGCACCACTGAGGAGGAGCGCCCTTCATTCATTTGTTGGTTGCCAGTGGTCCAGGAGTTGGAGAGTGGATGGTTTATTCAAAGTTTCTTTGTCAGACTGTTTTTTGGCGTATCCAGCTCTCGGTCCAAGGATAGTTCTAATTTTGGATCTGTGGGATGAAGAAGTTCTATTTTTTTTGTGACTTTGTTTGCAAATTGGATCTATCAGCTTCAACTCAACTAAATTAGTGGATATTCTTTTTGGTGTTGGCTAAAGAAGAAGTGGTTTGGGATTTCACGCTGAACTCAGCTGAAGGGACTGCCTGCAGTGATCTAGTTTTCTGTGAGTGGGGGCCTGGTTTTTTGATCAGTCCCCCTCTTTTTGTTGCAATTTTCATTCTGTTGGTCCAGAAACAGGGCCAAAATAGTGGTTTGGCTGTGTGGTGGCTCTGTCCCCCAGTCATGTCTGGGTAATCTTGGGTGCCAACTAGGACCAATCAGGAACAACCATTACTTTTCCCAGGGAGCTGGGGTTTAGTGGGGGTTCCTAATTAATCCCTGGGTTGGTCCTTATGGTGTGGCCTAGGGGTATTTGTAGCTGCAGGTCCTGGGGGCAAAATTAGACCTGATAAGGCAGATTGGGGGTTGAGGTGGAGGCGCCCCCACCCTCCACTGGCTCGGCCTGCACATATTTCTGGCTTTTTTTGAAGACTTCTTGGTTTATTCTGGATACCTACTGTGACTGTGGATCATTACATATTGGGAAAGTATTCATTGATGGAATTATCGCTGCTTTGGGTCGTTGATTTAATATTTGGGTTTTTAAGTTGGATTATGCTGGACTAATATGACTCCTCCTACCATTTGATGACTTTTCTCCCTTTTATCTTGTTTTTGGTTCCTGGTTGTGAGAGAACCAGGGCGTTTATATTTTATTTATTTTATTACTTTGATTTTTTGTCTATTTTAAAAACATTTTTTGTTAATTATTTTCTTTTTCTTTTTGGTTGTTTTAAATATCCTGTGAGAGGGGACTCTGTATTATCTGTCTGTTACTCCCCCCCCCCCAGGCTGTAAGAGGGCTGTGGGAGCGGGATTGTGTGATTGTTTTATTTTATTTTTCAGGGTTTAAATTAATCTTATGGTGGAAGGGCGTAGTTTATATGTTTATTAGGGTAAGGATTGTTGTTTAAATTACTTTGTTTTGGGGGCTTTTCTTTTTTGTCTGCAGTATCGCCTTGTGACTTTGGTAATTGGGGTTTTATGTACTTTCCCCATTGTTTTAATATTATTAGCGACATGTGCCTGCCTACCCCTCTAGTCCTGCGCTATTAAGCCTCCACTCTCCATACCTTCCGCCCTTTCTCGTCTCCCCCCGCTAGCTTTTATCTACCAGTGCTGTCATGCTCTGGGGATTGCTCACAGGAGGGGGAGTCAGGGGCGGGTGGGGGGTTGCAGACAGCAGAGTCCGAATGAGTGGTTCTCTCCCATAGGGGTGGTTAATTCCAGAAGATGCCCTGGGGTAAAATGGTACCTGGAACGTGGTAACTCTGTTCTGGTTTCCATGCCCAAGGGCACCTCCATTCTAGCAGGACAAGTAGCTGGGACAGCTCACCAACCTCATCCAACTCGGGCACTGTTATGCAATGCCAGATCTGTCTGCAACAAGACTGGTCTTATTGCAGATTTTGTTGCTAGGGTAGATCTGGCTTGCATGACCAATACCTGGTTGGATGGGAATGATGCCCCTTTCTTAGAGGCAGGTGTTCCCACTGGGTACTTGGTTATACATCGCCCAAGATTGGATCGCAGTGGGGGCTGCAGTCTGTTTTAAGACCGAATTGGGCCTAACTAGTGTACCAGTTGAGGAGGCCAGGTCATTTGAGTGTACTGTGGTAGCTAGTGTGGGGTACAGGATAGCTCTCATTTATCATCCACCAGGTGATGAGAAGCTGTTCCTGCAGGAAATAGCAGACTTCGCTGTCGACATGGCTTTGGAGTCGCCCAGACTGATGGTTCTGGGTGACTTCAATGCCTGGGTTGATGATGAATTCTCGCTTTTTGGTCAACATTTCCTCCAAGTGATGACATCTTTGGGCTTCACACACATTGTTTCCTCAGCCACCCATAAGGGCGGTCTCTCCCTTGACCTGGTTTTCCTCCTTGGAAACGAGGTCTCTGACTTAGTGGTGGAACCAGTCAGTTGGTCCTACCACTACACAGTTGGGTCCAATTTTTTGGCCCTTCTGGGTAGGTCTCCCCTATGGAGTTGGTCAGGTACCACCCTTTGCGGGATGTGGTCCCTGAAGACCTGATGGCGGTAATTGGCCTCTCATTGTTGGACGAGACCTGCACAGATCCTGAGCAGTTGGTTGCGGCCTATAATAGGGCCGTATCCTCAGCTCTTGATCTGATTGTTCCTTTCCATGTTTGCTGCCTCCCGCGTCGTCCTGGGGCCCACTGGTTTGATGGGGCTCTCAGGGAGTTGTGGAGTTTGGGGCATAGGTTAGAGCATCGCTGGAGGAAGACTGCCTCTGATGCTGACCATTTTATTTTGTTAGAACATTACAGATTCTACCAAACAGAAATTTCCCATAAGAAGGCAGAATTCCTGTCCAGGGAAATAGCTGTCACATGGAACTGACTGGCTCAACTCTTCAGAACTGTTGACAGGCTGTGCAACCCAGCCTGTCATCAGTCCCGTTGAGTTTTTTCACAGAATGATTGTGACGAGATCGCTAGCTTCTTTGTGAATAAGGTGGCTGACATCAGGCAGGAGTGCCATCAGCTTCACTCTAAGGGGGTTGCAGTGGATCGGTGCTGTGTCGCAGTGCCCGGAATTTCCTGGAGTACCTTTGACCTGCCGGATTTCATAGATATTATGCGGATTGTCCAGGAGATGCATCCCACATGCTGTAGTCTAGACTCTGGCCCTACTTCCCTGATTTTGAGTTGTAGTGAAACTATCATCCCAGTCTTAGCTCGGATTGCCCGGTGCTCTTTGGATTTGGGTGAGTTTCCTAGCTCCCTGAAGGAGGGGGTGGTGACCTCTCTTCTGAAGAAAACTTCTTTAGACCCGGAGAACCCAGCAAACTACAGGCCTATCACTAACCTCCCTTTTGTGGGGAAGGTTATTGAGAAAGTCATGGCTGCTCAACTGGATAACCATTTAACCATCCATAATTTATACGAACCTCTCCAATTGGGTTTTTGTAAGAGGCATAGTACTGAGACCACTCTCATTCGGGTGCTCAATGATCTCCTAATGGTGAGAGATTGGAGACACCGTTCCATCTTGGTTCTCCTGGATCTATCATCTGCTTTTGATACTATGGATCATGGGACTCTGCTCGAACATCTGATGTTCCTCTGTGGGCTGTCTGGTACAGTCCTCAGATGGTTTTCATCTTTCCTCGCTGGTAGAACACAGATAGTTGTCTCGGGTTTATTTTCTTCTGGGGCTTTCTCTCTGCCCTGTGGGGTACCTCAGGGATCGGTGCTATCTCCCATGTTATTCGCAGTATACATGCTGCCCCTCAGAGACATTGTAAGACAGTACGGGCTGAGGTTTCATTGCTATGCCGATGATACCCAGCTCTACCTGTCTTTTGCTCCTGACCAGGTTAGTGCAATCTCAGTACTGAACAGCTGCCTCATAGAAATCCAAGACTGGATGAATACCAGTGGTCTGAAGTTGAACCCATGAAAGACTGAGGTTTTGGTTGTGGACGCGGGTCATAGGGCAGAGGGGTTGAGGACTGGGCTCCCTTCTGGCTTAGTCCTGGGGGAGGTCCAGATTCTTACCTCGGAATGGGCGCGTAACCTAGGGGTGGTGCTTGACCATGATCTGTCTCTTCGTCACCAGGTTTTGGCAGTCGTCAAGCTGGCCTTTTACCATCTCAGGAACATCGCTAGGATTGGGCACCTTGTTCCATCCAGTGACCTACCTATATTGGTCCATGTCTTTGTGACATTGCACCTTGATTACTGCAACTCCCTTTACTCATGGCTTTCTGGGGTTGATATCTGCCACTTGCAGCTAGTGCAGAATCCGGCAGCACATTTGTTGACACGGGTTTCTAGAAGATCTCATATTACCCCTGTGCTGCACGATCTGCACCGGCTTCCTATTCAGTGGCGGATCACTTTTAAGGTAGGTCTTTTGACTTACAAAGCCCTACACGGTTTGGGTCCTGATTACTTGAAAAAGCTCCTGGTTCCTTACACCCCTCTGTGACAGCTCCGCTCAGCTGACAAGGGGTTGCTGGAGATTCTGAGGGTCAATCTAAAGTCATCTGGTGCGCGTGCCTTTGGATTTGTGGCACCGACCCTCTGGAATTCTCTGCCCTGTCAGCTTTGGGACTGCAGGACAGTGGGGAGTTTCAAGCACGCACTCAAGACTTTTTATGGGGGAAAGCTTTTTCAACATCTTTTTGATTTTATTCTGCATTTATTGTGTTTGGTTTTATGTGTACTGTACAGCGCTTTGGAATTTTGAAAGGTGCTTAACAAATAAATCTTATTATATTATTATTATTATATACATTTTGGTAATTGTATTGTTATTGTAAAGATGTATGTAATTTTGTATGCTGCATGTTTTATGCATACAGTACCTTCTAAATAAAATTTTAACCTTGAACCTTGACTTGTTAGACAGCTTACAGTCCTGCATAGGTCCACCAATTTCATTACATACTGTGTTTTAATATTTTTTTAACTATTAATGTCTCCACTCAGAGTTTTTATTTTAATCCAGAATGTCTTGGGTCCCCAGCTATCTCTTCAGTTGTGTTTCTTACATAGCTGTATGTGGCTAATTTTTCTTCTTTTTCATAAAGATGTCTTACCCTACTATACTGCATCCAATACTGTTGAGTTTTTGATTTTTTGAACTTTTTTCAAACCTTTATTCTGTCTTCATTTTAATCTAATTTTAATTTAGACAAAAATGAGAAAACCATGGAACTGAGTTTGTTTTTACTGTTATAACAATAATGGGAAAATGTGTATCCAGAAATTTTTATCCAGAACCATTTTTTTCTCACTTGCAAAAAAATTGTCAAGCTTCTTCTAAACTAGCAGTCCAAATGAATCACCAGGTACTCATGGGCAAACATACAAACAGGACCAAAATACAGGAGAATCATTATGAAACAAATTTCAACAATTTTATCACCTGCAAATACCACAAGTGAAAATAATGGTGTCAAGCTAAGAGTAGCCACACCAGCACCCCTGCACTTCAACCATAGTCTTCATTGGGGTGGAGTTAATGTGAACAAAGATCCCCTTTTGTACATGTAAGGTACAACACGGCCACCTAAAGATATCTAAAACATTTTCTATAGTGAAAATCAGTGGCTGTAGGGGAGTTTTGAACCTGTTACAAAAATACACATTTTAAAAAAAAATAAGCCAATGTAAACCAATGCTACAAAACAAAACAAAAAATCCAAAAATGATAGAAGCAAAGAGGGTTGCTCAGTTAAGGTAAGGAACCATGGTGTGATTTATGTGCAAACTGGACTGTTTTGGTAGGAGGTGAAGGAGAGATTGAGGAGGGCTTGCAAGGGGGAGTAGAATTAGGACTGATGAATTATTAGCTGCTTCTGTCAGGTTTGCTGTTTTCTCCTGTTTTTTTGAGGTTACCAAGTCCCTCAGGTTGATAATGTAAGGTGGCATCGTATCGTTGCTTCAGGCAGTGGGAGGGTGGGTGTCAGTAGTGCGAGGCTAGGCTGGTGCAGAGAAGGCACCCCACCAGAATGCTTTAAAAGAAACAGCTGGCTTCTGGTTGGTTTAAGCTAGGTGCAAGGGATTTAGGATGGCAGGGCACTTAAGAGGGTGGAAGGGAAGAGCAGGGCTCTGGGGCAAGCAGGAAGTTCTGTAGATGAAATAGCGGCAGCACAAGCCATGGAGCAGGTGCAGAGACCAGGTCCAGGTCCAGCTGGGTAAAGAGCCGCAGGAGCGAGTAGCGCTTCTTCGGGAGAGTGTTTTTGGCAAAGCAGAGTTTCCTCACAGAGAGGCAAGGTTTTGGAAAGACATACCAGTGAGGAAAACTGAAGGATTTGGATGCAGAGAGGGGTAACAGGCTTGGGCCCAACATGTGGGATGGTGTCTGATGTCATCACCATGCGGTGTAGGTCTGGGGGGTGAAAACATTGAATAGTGGCAAAGCAGCAGGGAGTGAAGCACTCCAGTGGATAAAGAAGGCTATGCCACTGATCTGGGGGTGAATTAGGGCTAAAAATGGAAAACTGTGGATTGTCATGGGGAGGTTCGGGGGGGTTACCAGGCACATAGTGCCCAAATGGAAAAGTGAGGGTCTACCAAGGGACAATGGGGAGAAGAGGAATCCCTCCTTGCAGCAAAGCTGTTGGGTTTCCTGCATTTCAAGAGGGGGGTCATCTAAAATGGGAAGGATTTTAAGTAAAGGGCACAAGGCAAGACACATGGTGTCTGACGTCATTGCCATGTGGTGCAGGGCCCCGGGGGGGTGGGTAAGCGAGCATCTACCAAGAGAACAAGGGGAGCAGAGGACTCCCTCCTTACAGCAAAGGCTTTGGCTTGTCCTGCATTTTGGGTGTGTTTTTTGGCTATGGGAGTAATTTTAAGAAGAAGGGCCCCGGGGCTAGAAACAACGTGGGATGGTGTCTGATGTCATCACCATGCAGTGCTGGGCTTAGTAATGGAAACACAGCATTGGAGGGAGGAGCAAGAGAAAAGAGTACCACAGATTTGGGGGAACTGCCTTCTTTTTCTCCGACGGCCATGATGGTGGGGGACCAAGGGTTGGAAAAAAGGGTGGGGGGTCCTCTATGGTGGATGGTTGGGGGTTACTGCCCAATGACTGGGAGCCAATTAAAGGCCACATGGGGCCACTGGGGGGCTGATGGGTTATCGGGTAGGGGCAAAGGGCCCTCCTGCTGGAGGGGTAGTCGGGCAGATACAAAGCAACAAGGGACTGCCATGCGGGGAGCATGGATCAGGGAAAGGAACCCCATGAAGCAAGGGGGGTAGGCCATTAGCTCACCCCACAGTGTGGCAAGTAATTAAGGGACCATCTGGCTGCAGAGTCTGGGCAACCTGGAGCAAAGGTCAGGGGAAGGGCATGAAGGAGCACCTGAAAGAATGGCAGAGCAGGCCTGGAAATCCAGGCCTCACAAGTGATATGGGGGAGTCCGTGGTCTGGAGGAAGCAAAATGGGCATAATGGAGCATGCTAAAGCTCCGGGGCTTACTCAACAAGGTGGTAAAGGCTGACTTCTCACAATTTCTTTTATCAGGTACCACAGAGCAGAAGGATGGTACCAAAGAGAGCGAAGCCCAGCAAGGAAGAATGCTACCGGGTGGAGATGGACCTGGTAGAAAAAGTGAACCAGCTGCTGGAGGTGGCGGAGCCAGACCTGTGGAAGAAAGGCACAAAGCTGAAGGGGAAACAAGGGAAGGGTCAGGAGAAGAATAAGAGGGTGCCAAGAGGGCCCGGGGTGCCAGACCCTAGGAATGTGGTACAGGTGCCAAATCCGGCGACCCCGCTGATTCCACCTTCCAGTGACCTGATCTCAGAACCAACCCCGGAACTGGTGCCAGAACCAGTGCTGGATCCTCCCACACCTGTGACCCTGCCTCTCCTTCCAGAACCAGTACTGCTGCCACAGGTCCTAATATCCATACCCAGCCCAGCAGGAGTTCCCCAGATAGGACCTGGCACCCCACAGCCAGTGTCAAAGAATATGTGGAGCAGATGTTAAAATGTATGGGAGAGAATGGTTTGGGGCAGCTGGAGAAGGCGTTAGGTGAAATCAAGGGGACAGGGACAGATGGGGGACTGGGGTAGCGCCAGGGGCCCACTATGTTGTGGCGGCAGATCAGGGCACCAGGGGTCCGCCTGGTGGACCATGTCCCTATGGTCATGAAGGAGAAGATATGGAAAGGGTAATATGTTGACATCTTCACCCTGGTAAATGTCAAAAACTTGGGCAAGTATGAGGAGGACAGTTTTGAGAAGAAGGATATGGCAGCGGCGGTAGTTTTATTGGGAAAGGGGAAGGATGACAAATTGTGGAAAGGAAAAACCTGGGACAACTGGTCCATGGGTTTTACTTATTTCACTGCCATAGTCATTGAGAAATGACCAGAGCTAGCTACCCCACTCCTCACCTATTTCCTTATTATAAAGAATGCGTTTAAGAAAGGGGGCCACAGCTGGCTAAGATATGATGAGCAGTTTAGGAAACGAGTGGCACATTTTGGAGATGTAAAATGGGATGCCAGGCAGATAGACCTGTGGCTGGAAATTTACACTGGCCCAACTGAGAAGGAGACAGAGGGAGACAAAAGGAGGGGCAGTGTTGAAGGCTTGTTGGGGATACAACAGAGCTTTTTGCTCATGGCCAAACTGTCATTTCCAGCAGATCTGCTCTAAGTGTGGGGAACACTATCTAGCATCCAAGTGCAGGTACAACTGGGAAAAAGGGTCTGGCCACCAGAATAACTCATACCAGCAGCCCATTCAGGCCAACCAAGGCTCCAATAGGGGGGCATCAGTGGGGGAGGGACTAACAGGGGGAGAGCAGTGGGAAGGGAAGGGGACACACCTATCAAACACAACACCAGGACAATTGAAGGACCAACAGGCAGAGGTTTTCAGCTGGCTCAGACACACAAAAGAGTGTAATCAGTAGAAAGGTGGTTGAGGGGCTACCCAGACTGTGAGGCAGCCAAGAAATTGTGGACAGGTTTTAGGTCAGGTTTTAGTTTACAGTTTCAAGGATTGAGGAAAGTGATGAAGGCAAAGACCCTCAAATCCACACAGAGTAAGAAGGCCACTCTGGCACACAAAATTCAAAAAGAGGTGGCAGCAGGGAGGATTGAAGGTCCATTTGCCTTCCCCTCATTGCCAAACCTGAGGATTTCCCCATTGGGTTTAGTGCCCAAAAAATAGCAGGGTGAGTACTGGGTGATACATCACCTATCCTACCCAGAGGGGGATTCAGTGAATAATGCTATTGAGGAAGAAGACAGTAGGGTTACATACGCCATCCTGGAGGAGGCAGTGCGGCTCATCGGGGCCAAGCAGAGCACCTGGTTGGCTAAGACTGACATAGAGTCAGCATTCCATTTACTGCCAGTCAGGCCAGAGGGTTGGAACTTGTTAGGATTCTGGGTGGAGGACCAGTATTATTTCTACAAGACCATGCCGATGGGATGCTCAATAGCGTGTGCCACATTCAAAATGTTCAGTATCTGGCTGCGATGGGTGTTTCAGACATGGTACAGGTATCAGATGGTGGTGCACTACCTAGATGATTTCCTGTTTATTGTGGAAGAGGCAGGACTTCAAGGTTCTATGCTAAGAAGGTGCCATTAGTGGAGGATAAGATGGAAGAGCCCATTCCATCAATAGAGTTCTTAGGGCTGGAGCTGGACACAATAGAGGAGCTGTTCTGTTTACCAGGCCACAAGGTGGAGAGATTATGGGAGTTACTGGGGACAGTTATGGGATGCAGGTGGGTGCAGCTACAGCAGGTGCAACAGTTGCTGGGGCTCCTGAATTCTGCATGCAAAGCCATTGCCCCAGGGTGCATGTTTATGCAGCATTTAGCCTGGGCAACTCAGGGGGCAAAACAGCCCCACCACTGGGTAGATATTAATAAGGGGACCAAGGAGGATATGATAATGTGGGAACATTTCATCCAGGCATACAATGGGAAGATGTTCTGGTAGGATGATTGGCTATACAATACTGATTTGCAACTGTATACAGATGCAGCTGGTAAAATTGGCATGGGAGTTACTTCCAAGGAAAATGGTTTGCAAAACCATGGGTGCACGAATGGGTACGGGAAAGGGTGATGAAAGACATCACTTTCCTGGAGTTGCTCCCCATATGGGTGGCAATGCTAGTTTGGGGAGGGGAACTCAGGAACAGGCAAGTAACATTCTGGAGTGATAATTGGGCAGTGGTAGAAATGCTGAACAAAAAAAGGATGAAGTCAAACAGGGTCATGAGGGGCTTAAGCAGGATGGTGTGTCTAGGCCTGACCTTGAACATGTCATTCAGGGCTAAGCACATTGATGGTGTGGACAATATGATTGCTGATTGGCTCTCATGATTGCAGATGGACAAATTCTGGACTGTCACACCTGGAGCAGAATTTTGGCAGACCACCATCCCGACATACGTATGGAAGATTGGATTGGGGGAGCTGAAGTACTGTTCCACAACTCCTGGGCCCCCAGGACCATTAGAGCTTATGAAACCTCTTGGAGGGCATTTCAAAAATTCCAGGAACAGTATGGTGGACAGGTAAGTGGGGCAGTGACATGGGTGCAGGTAGCTCAATTCATTGTAACAGGGTGGAACCAGCACATGGTGCATGCTACCATGGGGGTGCATTTGGCGGCCATAGGGCAGATCTGTACCTTGAGGGGGTGCGAGAACCCAATGAAAAGCAACCTGGTCTGCAGAATGATGCAGGGCTGATTTTGGGGAGCGGATAAGAAGCAGGATACCAGAAAGCCGATATCAGAGGGCTTGATGGTGAGGTTGATGGGGGCATTACCCCATGTCAGCAGCTCCAGGAGCAAAGCAGTGCTGTTTAAAGCCCTGTACGCTACCATGGATAGCGGGGCTTTTAGATTGAGTGAGGTGGTGGGTCATGGCAAGAAGACTGAGGGAGGGGGGCTACAATGGGATGACATAGAATGGGCTGGAGAAGCAATTGCAGAACTATTAAGGAGATCAAAGACCAATCAGAAGGGGCAGGGCAGTAGTTTGTGGTTAAAGAAGCATCCTACTGAAATCATTTGCCCCATGGGGGCTCTGCATGTGTATGCAGCAGAATGCCTGAAAGTAGGATGTTCACTGCTGTTCATACATGGGGCAGCAGGCCAGTTTCTGGGTACCAGGTGACAGTGGGGCTGCACAAGGGCCTCAGATTTCTGGGAGAACTGAAGGGGGGGATATTCCTCCCACTCATTTAGGATTGGGTGGCCTCCACTATGGCAGCACAAAGCAACAGGCCAGGGGAGATCAAGGAGAAAGGCAGGTGTACTTCTGACTGTTATAAAAAGTACAAACGTAAATTACCTCAATAACGATATCTCTGTTTTTGTTTCCTATAGCAGGTGCAAGAGTAATGCCAAGAAGGGGGAGAGAGGGTGGATCTGGGGGGCTGAAGATACAATATACTAAACAATGTGCTTCTAGTTATGCAGGGTTGCCCAGGAAGATCGAGGCATGGATCTGCGGGCATTCATTTATCCACTGGGCAGAGAAATGGGCAGCCAGAAGACAAGGGGGAAAGCAGCTGTACTTGGATAGTGATACAATCCATCTGATGTGGAAAGAATGGCAGGGAATGAAGTGGGTGCAGCTGCTACCAGAACTCAGGGAGATCAGGAAGGACCATAGGCGTTCAGACCTAATCGTGATACATCTGGTGGGCAATGACCTGGGGACAAGGCCCTGGCTGGACATATTTTAGCAAATAAAGCATGATGCAGAAAAAATAAAAGAGTGGTGGCTGGAGGTTACATTGGCCTGGTCCAAGATCATGCCTCAAAGGGTGTGTCGACAGGCGGAGAGCCACAAGGGGTTGGACAGGGCCCCGAAGTGCATGAATGCGTGGGTGGGCAGATTGTTCAAGGGCATGGGAGGAATAGTCATCCACCATGGAATTTTGGAATTGGTGAATGAATACTATAGGGGAGATGGGAAACACCTCTCAGGCCTGGGCCTTGTCCTGTTTAACACAGAGATAGTGAACGCCATTGAAGGCTGGCTGAATCGGAGATAAGATAGGATAAGGGAGTGGAGAACAGGCAGTAAAGGGGGGTTGAGAGGGGAAAGAAGGGGGAAGTCCACCATCCATCGCAAACTGGAGGTGGACTAGTGGAAAAAGTGGGGAGGAGTACAGGAAAGAAAGGGGAGAAAAATGGAAAAGACTAAAAGGACACAGGATTGATAAGCAAGAGGCAGGGGCACAGTGTGTATGCTCATACCCCTTGACAACACAAGAGGAGGCGCCCGAGCCCCCCCCCCATGATGTATGTCTGGGGAGCAGAAGAGAAAGAAGAAAGTGATAGAATGTATTAATTGAACATGAATGTGTATGTATATACTGTATATAAATATTATTGGGAAGAGATGGTAGAATGGAAATGGATGATATGCACCATGTTATGACCATGTTATTGTGAACAATGATATATTTTACAATTGAGTAAATTGATTGCCAAACTGAGCAACCACACACAATCTTCTCTGTGTCCTTATTGTCGGGGCTGTGGGGACAATGAATTTATATTTAACTATATTGACCTCCAAATCTGTATTTTGTTGTTTCATAATATAACATGCCATAATGATAAAAGTTATCCAGCCCATGTAGATTAACTAGAATGAATAAAGCCAGCAGCTGGTCATAACATCATGTTGATTTATGCAAAGAAAATAAATATAAAAGTAGAAATAGGTAGAGAAGAGAAGCAGTGGAAATTATCCAAAGAATCAGGTCACATGATCACCCCCTTATGTCATTATTCCAAGCACTTTGGGCCAGAGGATTGATCAATCCAAAATATCAATGAGCCAGGAAGATGCACGCTAGAAAATAAAGAAAAACAGAACACTCAGAGTTAATCAATTGCTTAACAATGCAAAACCTTACTTGTTGAGAAATGTTTTCAAATCCCACTAAACATTAAACCCCTTAGGCTGTAATATTCCTGAATAAAATATATAGAAACTCTCACTCTGCAGCAGTTTATACAGTCTGACCCCTTTTACATTCCTAACTACAAATTCTAAAGCCATGAACTGTGTATCCCCTGTGTTTTTATCATGTTTCTCAGTATAGTGTCTTTCCAAAGCAGTATTAAACAGACCTGCTTTAATGTTACATACTGTATATGTTGTTTTAAAGGTCTCACAGTACATCCAATGTAAAGATGTTTGCATGGGCATCAAATTGTGTAAACTTACGTGTGAACTACTGCAATTGAGAAAGCTCCTGATTTCAACATGTCCATTGTATCCATCTAAACAAAATTTCTTATTTTGGAAACAGTAATTACAGATGTTGCATCTTCCATATCTAAACATCCCTTGTGGAAGTGGTGGTAACCAATGTATTTTTGTGGGTTCAGTTTTTGTGGGGCACATCTGCTTTGGACCAGTTTGTCACTCAGTGTTTCTGCTCTGGAGAATGTCATTCTTGGACTGATATCAAGTTCATTTGCTAGAGCATGATGATTTAGTAAGATGGGCCAATATTTCTTGATTATTTAAAGAAAGAAAATTGTTTATTTTGTGGTGCTCATAAGCTCTGAGGATGGAGCCAGGTGGGCTCCAAAATGTAAGCAGGTAATTTGAGAGTTGACCAGAGCAAGCTGAAGAAGAAGAACCATGCAGCATAATATAGCAGCACTCAAACAGCTTTATGGCTGCCATTTTCACATTTGGAAAAGTATGGAACCACTTTAAGCTATGCGCGTGAGTTTAAACAAGAGAAACAGAAATAAAGAACTGGCTAAACCCATTGAAGGAGACACGAAGTAGACTGTCTTTTCCTTCAACAAAGAAGTTTGTGACTTTGGCACTGAGGATTAGGCAATTGAGCCTCAAAAATAAGTGAAGATGCCATAAGAAGAACTGGCTGAGGAAAAGGAAAAACGAGTACAGTGACTGTAGAAAAGTCACCTTGAAACCTGTTTGGATGAAGTTAAAGTATTTTGTAGTTTCCATAAAAAAGAAGGACACAATAATGAAAGTGTCTAAAAGAAAAGTGGAAAATACTTTTAAACTACTAAATTAAAATTAACAAGCATTTGTCAATGTCGAATGTTTGCTTGATGGTTTTAGCACTGGAAGTGCAGGAGTAAGACAGATGCAGAATAGGAATAGCAGTGAAGTATTGAACTTTATGCCAACCCTACTTCCACCATGCAGAGATGGATAGACATTGGGGTATGCCTTTGGGTCGTCGCCCATAATGCTCATGCCATTTCACCTCACCCTATCCTGCGGGTACCAAGTGTTGAGGTGTGCCTTGGGGTGTTCGGCTTTACAATCACCCCATTCCATAAGGAAATATGCTGAAATGGGTGCAGTATAAGAGAATGGGGTGAACTCTGGGGCTGAAGAGTCCAAGGCACACCTTGATGCCTGTCACTGGCTGCAGGGTGGGGGTGGAATGGCATGAGCATTACAGTCGGCAATCCAAATGCACACCCCAACACCTGTCTATATGTACAAGGTGGGATGTTATGGTTAGAAACCCCTAATGCCTGGGCGTTTGTTGATATTTGGACTACATATTTTTGGCATGGCCTTTTTGTGACCACCACCAGATGAAAGCATTTGGGACATCTGCTCATGAACAGTGGCACTGTGATTGTGTTAATCTGCCCTGAGCAATGATTTCCTACAGCAACTGCACCATTCTGCGCCAGATGTGCAAAACTACAGTTCAGGCAGAATGTGAAAAATGACAGTGGCACAATTCATAAGGAGGTGTGAAGAGATGACAGTGTTGGAAATCTGGAGTGAAAATATTAAAAACTCTCAAAGTTACAAGCGTGCATGAAAACTGCGCAATGCACGCATGTAACAGTCATTTTTTTAATTCTTTCACCAAATTTTCTACATATGCATTTTGGGACCTCTGCTCATGAACAGTTTCACTATGATTTTCTTAATCTGTCCCGAACGTTGAATTCCTACAGCAACCACATCATTGTGCACTGGATGTGAGAAACCACATTTTGGGCAGGATGTGCAAAATGACAGCTGTACTGTTCATAAAGAGGTGTGCAAAAAATGGCAATGTTCAAAATCTGGAGTGAAAATATTAAACATTTTTGAAGTTATGAGTGTGCATGGAAACTGCTCAATGCGCGCTTGTAACATAGTTATTTTGTGGAATGTTGTAAACAAATTTTCAACATAGGCATTTTGGGACATCTGCTCATGAGTAGTGTCACTGTAATTTTCTTAACCTGTCTTGAACATTGATTTCCCACGGTGACTGCGCCATTGTGCGGTGAATGTGCGAAAACACATTTCAGGCAGGATGTGAACAATGATAGCTGTACTGTTCATAAGAAGGTATGTAACACAGTAATTTTTTAGAATTTTTCACCAAATTTGCAACATATGCTTTTTGGGAGCCCACCTCATGAAAAGTGGCACTGTCATTTCGTTAGTCAGTCCCAAAAGGTGATTCCACGCTGTGACCATGAAATCACCTTTCAGGACCAAATAACATCATGACAGTGACCGAATTCATGAAGATGAGAACCAAGAATCCCATGTTGAAAATTTGGTGCCAAAAGTGGAAAAAATGGCCGAGTTAACTACATAAGTTGAAAAAACAAACATTTATGCCACCAAAGATCACTGGCTTTGGAGGTAAGTATGGGGTGAGGGGGGGTGTGGGGAGGTGAGGTGCGCAGAGGGTTGGTGCTGGTTGGGGGAGGGAACCCAACGGCAAGGGACCATTTTCTTTGTTTCAGCGGGAAAAAGAAAAAATTACTCACCTTAGTAATGTTGTTTCTTCTAATGGAGTCTTGCTGTATTCTGACTATTGCAGTTAGGTCCTGCCTTTCAACTGCCCCGGAGAACAAAGAGTTAAACTTTCTATGGCCAGCATGGAATGTTCACCTCAAGCTCGGTTGAAGCCCCTGTCTGCTGTTGTTTAAACTCCAAACATCAGATCTTTATGAGCAATGCTCACTAGAAGTTCTGTGTGGAAACTGTAAAACTCACACTAGCCAACTGGCAACTAAATTTATTGAAAAGGGTTTTTTGGTTTCAAAGCAAAGACTCAAGTCAGGAAACCCAAAAAACAAAACACAACACACTCTCAAAGTAAAGGAGGGTGAAAAAGGAACACCTCTAGGGTGCCAACACTGCTCCTGCCCACCTACATCCCAAAAACCAGGCTCTGAGAGGGGAGGCGGGGGGGAGGTCAGAATACAGCAAGACTCCATTAGAAGAAACAACATTACTAAGGTAAGTATTTTTTTCTTCAAACAACATGAAGTCTTGCTGTATTCTGACTATTGCAGACTACCAAGCAGTACCTCCATGGAGGAGGGACAGAAACTACTTTGGGAATAGGCTCTGAAGTACTGCTGTGCCAGAACTGAGCATCACTCCTAGCCTGGATATCCAGAGAGTAATGCTTGGTGAATGTATGGACTGTTTTCCAGGTGGCTGCTTGACAAATTTCTAAGATAGGAATATCCCTGGCAGCAGCCAGGGAAGCAGCTGTACCTCTAGTACAGTGAGCCCTCAGGCATGAGGGTGGAGTTCTACCCAGTTTTTCATAGCAGAATTGTATACAAGAGACAAGCCACCTGGCAATAGATCTCTTAGTGTCAGGTTTGCCCTTACCAACCTCTCCATATGTGAGGAACAATTGGAGGGACTCAAACCTGTGACCCTTGGTGCACTGTATGCAGTAGCTGATGGTCCTTTTAACATCCAAGCTGTGCAGTCTCCTCTCTCCAGAGGAGGAATGGTCAGTGAAGAAAGCAGGAAGAGACATAGACTGGTTAAGGTGGATATCTGAAACCACCTTAGGCAAAAACTTCCTGTTAGTTCTTAGGACCACTTTATCTCTATGGAAAGAGATTAAATCAGGCTCCACTGACAGGACTTGCAATTCACTAATATGCCTGGCAGAGGTAATGGCTGCCAAAAACACAATTTTCCAAGTCAAGTACTTAAGCTCTGCAGAGGACAAAGGCTCAAAGAGTGGTTGCATAAGCTGAGCAATGCAAACAATAAGGTCCCAAGCAGGAGCAGGGTCCCTAAAGGGAGGGAGGATTGGTGTGCAGCAATCCCTTGAAGAACTTACAAAACACCAGATGGGCTGACAGAGGAGAGGGCTTGCCTACTGACAAGATGGCAGAAACAGCTGCCAAATGCACTTTAAGTGTAGCTGGCCTAAGGTATAGGCCATCAAGATGGACCATATAGTCCAGAACTATAGGCAGCCCAGCAGATTCTGGAGAAATATCCTTATTAAAGCACCAAATAGTGAACCTTTTCCACTTGGAGTTGTAAGTCTTTCTGGTGGAAGGCTTTTGAGAAGCTTTAAGGCTATCCAGAACCCCATGAGAAAGCTGCAGATCAGCAAACTCTAACTCTTCAAGAACCATGCCTTGAGATTGAGAGACTTGAGGTTCGGGTACCAAATCCTCCCCTGAGAGGATGTCAACAGGTTGTAATTCCTGGGAAGAGACAGGGGAAGGTGGACTGCTAAGGACAGCAGCAGGGGTACCAGGGCTGTCTGGCCCAGTCTGAAGCAATCAGAATCACTTTGCATGGTTGTGACCTTATCTTGACTAACACCTTGAACAGGAGAGGGAAGGGGGAAAGCGTACAGAAATTTCCCTTCCCAATTCAGAATCAGAGCATACAAAGGGACTGAGCCCAAGATTGGGGGACTGCAACAAAAGAGAGGAAGTTGGTGATTGTCTGGGGCTGTAAAAAGATCTATCTGTGGAGTGCCCCATCTCGAGAAAATCACTTTCAAAACTAGGGGATCTAGGGACCATTCGTGATGGCCCTAGGATATCCTGCTGAGAGCATCTGCTAGGACATTGTCTTTCCCTGGGAGGTGAACTGCTATCAGAGAGGTTTGCAGGGAATAGGCCAGGGACCACAGCTTCATTGCTTCTGTGAACAAGGCCATAGACTGAGTGCCTCCTTGCTTGTTGATGTACCACATTGTGGTGGTATTGTCTGTTCTTATCTGAACCACCTTGTTCTGTACAGATTTGGAAAAGGCTTGCAGTGCCAGAAACACTGCTCTGAGTTCCAAGAGATTGATGTGAAGCAGAGATTCTTGAGGTGACCACAGCCCTTGGGTGGTAAGATCCCCCAGGTGGGCTCCCCAGCCCAGCAGGAAGGCATCTGTGGTGAGTATCACTGAATGAGACTGGGTGACAAAAGGAACTCATTGTCTCAAATTGTACTGATCCTGCCACCAATGCAAAGCATGGATCAGGGTTTGAGTCACTGGGACTAGTTTGGTAAGGGAATCCCTTCTTTGGGACCAGAAGGCTCTTAATTGGAACTGAATGCCCCTCATCTGAAATCTTGCTCCCTGGACCACTGCTGTAGAGGCTGCCATGTGGCACAGAAGCTGCAGGAAATGCCTTGCTGGTTGAGACACCTGAAGGGCAATGAAGAGGCCAGTTCCATAAGGGTCCTTGCCCTGTCCAAGAGAAGGAAGGCTCTTGCCCTTATTGTATCCAGCTCCACCCCTATGAAGGTGAGGAGCTGTACTGGCTCAAGAACTGACTTTGGAAGGTTGAGGATGAATCCTAAGGAAGTGAGCACTTGCTGAGTTATTTGCAGATGTGACTTGGCTTGGTCTGGAGACTGACCCACTATGAGCCAGTCATCTAAGTACGGAAAGATGGAGATCTTTTTCCTCCTTAGGAAAGCAACCACTACTGCCAGGCACTTTGTAAACACCCTTGGGGCTGATGTTAGGCCAAAGGGCATTGTCTAGCTGTGTAGGCCATATAGTTAGGCTGCCTGAGTCCCAAAGATGCTGCCATGTACTGCTTCTTTGCCATGGCATCAATTCTCCTGGAGTCCTTATCTGGGGGGTGTGATGCCAAGGGGATATTTGCCTTATCACAGACAGCAGCCTGCACTACCCCAACGTGGCTGCATTGCTGAGAAAGGAACTCCATGTCCGAGCCTGAAAGGATGTACCTCTTGTCCATCCGTTTGTCCACAGGAGGTATGGAGTTAGGAGTCTTAAAAATTTTATTTGTCTGTTTCCCAAAAGATTTATGGAGGGGAATAGACAGTCTCCTGGACTCTGGGATGTCCATCATTTCAACAAAATCAGGCTCCTCCTGATCCTCTACTGCTTCTTCCATTGGAAGCTGGAGGCTTTCAGCCACTTTTTTGTAAAACATAAAGTGGGAAGGGGACTCAGAAAGCCTACAAGGAGAAACACCTGAAGGTCTGTCTGGGGAGATGTCCGGGTCAATAGGCACATCCAGACTTTCATAATCACTATCATCATCCTCATACTCTCCCTCCTCCTCCGGTTCATAAAATTCTTCTAAAGTGTAATCCAGAACTGGGGGAACCGATTTAACTGAGCCCCTGCCAGATGGTGCTGGTTCGCTGAACCGGTTGAAGCGATTGTACTTATTCTTATCGCTTTGGCTATCTCATCAGTGGTCGGAGTATGAATTTCTGGATCTGAACTGGATGATTTATCTTTTCTCTTCCTTTTAACTGGAACCAACTCCTCAGAATCAGCTCTCCTCTTGCCCGAAGAAGTATCGCCCTGGTCAGAGGGCACTCCTTCTGGTTCGGTTGGAACTGAATCGGGCTGGCTATCTGGGTCAGCGGACTTCTCGGCATCCCTTTCCCACAGTCTACCTACTCTCTTATCCAAGGTAGCTTTGGGAAAATTTTTACAAATTTGGCAGTCTGAATCGAGGTGGTCAAACCCTAGACAATAAACACATGTGGTGTGGGGATCAGCCTTAGCAAAGGCTTCCCCACACATGCTGCAGTGTTGAAACCCAGTGGACCCGTTTTTTTCTTGGGTTTCTCAGACATGGCCAATCCTATCCAAAACTTACCCTTTTTTTGGCAATCTGCCAGGCAAGACTCCCCTATTGGTTCCTGACTGCATTAAGGGTCTTGGGAAAAAACGTAATAAAATCTGTTTTTTTTAGAACCGATAAGGACCAGTTACCACACTCCAAGTAAATTCACAAACTATTTTAAACTAAACTGATAGGTTCAGCCAAACCAATCTGATATTTACAAGTTCCACACAGAAACTAAATGTAAAACCTATCTAGTACTCACTGTACCACAGACAGACTTAAACCAACCAGAAATTCGGTAGAAACCGAGTGAAAAACAACACTTTAACAGACTTTTTTGAACCGAGCAAAGGAGAAATCTCCAGAGCAACTGTTCAGTGAGGCAGAGTAAGGAATCTGACAGTTGGAGTTTAAACAACAGCAGACAGGGGCTTCAACCGAGCTTGCAGTGAACATTCCATGCTGGCCATGGAAAGTTTAACTCTCTGTTCTCCGGGGCAGTTGAAAGGCAGGACCTCACTGCAATAGTCAGAATACAGCAAGACTTCTTGATGTTTGAAAAGACATCACGGGAAGGTTTTTTTTTTGTATGTTTGCTATTTGCACTCTGGGATGGGCTCCCAGTGTGCCACCTGCATTTTGGGGGGGAATTTAACCCAACAGTTATTGGGCCCTCTTCGGCAAAGAAAGCCTGTTTGGGGGGTATGATGCCGAGAGGGATTGGGCACACCCCTTGGCACACAAAAAATGGGGGGGACATTATGCCAATAGAGTTTGGGCTCCCCCATTGGCAAATGAATGGGGAGCATGACAACAGGGGGATTAGATGCCCTCATCATTTTTTTTGAAGACTGTGAGTGGATGGCGACAGATGCCATGTTGTGTTGAAATGTTACACCAGGCAAGGCATGCCCTGCAATGACAGGTCGCTCCCTCATTGCAGTGACTAATTCACTTCAAGTTGGTGGCAAGCTGGCTGAACTAGTGTCAGCAGCAGCATGCCACTGCATGGGGAAATGAGGGCCAAGCCCAAGAATGCAGTGGTGGCACTGGCCATCACAGTGCCACACCTCCAAAACCTGCTTCTCTCTAAGCTTCCACATAATGTTTCTTGCTCATGTGTGCAAGCAAACATAAAAATCTAAAAGTGGTACTCTGAATGAGTGTGGAGCCTTTCTAGGAACCTGAGTGCATATAGACTTGTTCTTTTACCGAACAAACTACTACATTTCTTGATTATATTACCAATCTGACCAGATGCTCTACTGAAGTTTGACACAAAGCACAATGGTTGTCTCTTTTTCACAGTTCTGCATTTATGATTCATTAGTGAACTTATCTCATTACCTTTGACCTTTTCAAGATCTGCTTGCAAAGTGGTCTGGTCATAACCCCTATCAAGGAATCTGGAATACATGTCCTTGTATTGGATGCCAAATTATTCATCCCTAGAACAATTTCTCCTAATTTGAAGAAACTGTCCATAGGGTATTGATTGAATCAAATGTCGGCAGTGGAAGCTATCTGCTCTAAGTAAACTGTCGGTGGCAGTGTCTTCCTATAGTTCTTCATCTGTATCATCATGCTTTGATCTACAAATAGGATAAAATCTAAAATGATTACAATTTCCTGATTAACATAATAAGTGAAATTAACGTTCAAATCATTTTTGTTCGCCCTTTCCCTAGATTTTTACCACCTCTTCCTCTGGTCCTTTCCAAACACGTATTACATTGTCAATAAAGCAATGCCATTTCATAATGTATTTGAAAACTAGATTAGTAGCCTCCGTAATAGTTTGTTTTTCCCATAGCCCAAGGAGAAAAGTCCCCTGTAGTGTTTAAGCATAAATGTGGGCTGAGAGAGAATTAACAATATAATAACCAGACTTATGTCCCTCCACAACACATCCAGTATTTAGGCTTGGTAGAAAAAAAACAACTTATGTGAATCCTCACCAACTCTCCTCTAAAGGCAATGTGAACTCTAAGCAATATGCTTCACCTCATGAGTTTAAATACATATCATAGACTGCCCGGGTTTTAAGAGGCCTACAGGGATGTCCATTATCACTGAATATCATTTTTCCTTCTGTGAGTCCCCAGAAATTCAAATTTAGACAATTTTCTTTGGAAAATTATTTAAAGAAATACAGAAGAAAACATCTGAAAATCTACAAGACAAAGAGGAAAAAAACACCATCTCACCAACCTCACAGTAAAGGACTTGAAATATCTTAGGTAAAACCTCTAACATATTGTCTTTTTTGAGCTGTTTAAAGTGAGACTACATTCTGTGGTGTGTACTTCAATATCTCCAGGATATTATAATCTTTTACCACCAAGGCAAGTATGAGCTCTGCAAATGAGACATTTTAGGATTTGCAGCTTATCCGTTAGGTAGGGAAATGGGCAGACTGGGTGGGCCAAGTGGTCCTTATCTGCCATCAAATTCTGTGTTTCTGTGTTTCAGCTGGAAGCAATTACAGTTGCCTAGAAATTTGGATGAACTAGCTACAAGAAAAGAAGGTGTCAGAGGTAAATTATTCAATTCAGTCCATAGTAATGAGTGTAATGTCACTGTTGGCACTAACAATATTAAACAGCTTTTTGCCATATTAGAAAAAACTAAGCTTTAATGAATTCAATGTAACTTACAACATTATCACACTTGAAATGTATTTAGAAAAAGAACAGGGTTGTATTTCCACTTGCAACGCTGGCAACCTGGATTCGGGAATGGATCTGGGTTGTCAGAGGACTGGCCAGGGGGAGAAGGATCGAGCATCCCTAGACTGCTCTCCTTCTCCGGGGGGGGGTGAGTGTTCAGTGCAGGAGTGACACCTGGCAGAGGCTGGTTTTTTGCAAAGCACCAATGCCTGTTCATCTCAGGGGCAGGGTGGATGCTGGTTATCATTGCACATCCCCACCCCTGCCTGCAGGAGAGAAATACTTGCAGGCTGGCAGCCTACATGAAGCCCTGCCTCCAGCTTTGATTAGTCTCCTAGGCCGGCTCTCCTGGATAGATACTAGTCTTGCAGCACCTACGGGGATCAGAGCCATGACCCCACCCCTTGGGGGGTAAGCCAGGGAGTGTGCCAGTAACAATTGGGAGGTGGAAGTGTGCAAGTCATGACCAGGGCAGATTTTGGTGGCCAGCTGCAGCAAAAAACATACTAAATTTAAAAAAAAAGAAAAAGAACAGTGTCCAAGAGGGTGAAGAATTAGCAAAGTACCCTTGTGTGGACTTGAGAATGTTTCATGAAAAAATAAATGGGAAGGGGCTTCTGCATTGTGTATGAAAACATTCATTGAATTAATTATAGCTGAGACACTAACAAACATAAGAAAATAAGAAAGGATATTGCAGGAATACAAAATTAACTTTTCAAATTTAAAATTTTCCTCCTATTTCATGAGCTAGCTGGATAGTTACAAAGAAGTTAGACAAGCACAATGAGAATTGATTAAACACAAACAGTCAAAGCTTGAAAGAGATAATGAGGACTTCATTTTAGGGAATATTTTAATGTGGGCAAAATTAACATGATGTAATACCAGAGGTTGCTGTCATTCTAGAACTAAAAGTTATAAAGTCACAGTTCAATTCACAGTTGGTGTCCCATCAGAAGAACATTTTCTGGAAACAACTGCAAATGCATATGCCAGTACTTCCTCATCAGATCATTTTTACAGCTGCAGTGGGCATAGCCCTGCAGACATTTTACTTTGAGAAAAGGACTCCCTGCATAAATTACCTTCCAAATAACATGATAGGGTGATAAATATAGCGTCATCCACTGATGTGTCATTACTATGCTGCCTATGTGAGTATGGGATCTGAAAAGCACTATTTTTCCTCTGGCTCATGTTCCCTCCCTGCAAGGCATCAAAGAAGGCAGGACTTTGTCTATGGGTATGACCAGGACACCTGAATGGACAGGTTTGAGGGAGGAGGGCAAGCAGGTGCCACCTACTAGGGCAGACAGGTGTTCCTAGGGTGGAGGGAAGTTGCATCTAGGGATAGGGAGGATATATCTCATAATTTCTACATTTCCTAGGTTGCAAGAAAAGCCTCAGAGGGAACATCAAGGTTTTTGTCAAAGAAGATACCTTAAGGAAACAGCAGAAAGTAGATCTTGTGAATCCTGAAACATTTTGGTAATACTATTTTGCTTTTAAATTTCAGCTGGCATAATAAGACAAAGGATCCTTCCTGTACTGCACCTGCCTGAATCATAATGATATATACTGTAAAAATAAGTCTGATGTTCACTATAACCAACTTAATGTTCCCCTTTCAAAAATGCTGTACTAAATTATCACCTTACTTTGTTGTTTATGAATTTATTTCTGTATTATCTGAACTTCTTATCCTAAAATAGTGTCTTTACAATAGAGAGAAATGTTGTATTCAAGTTATAAGAAGAGAAATAACCAATCTGCTCTACATTTTAAATGCAATTGGCCCAAACTGTAACTATAAAAAAAAAAACGTTTTCACTTCAGTTTGTCATCCAATGACAAAATGAATATTTTTAGCATATTACCATAAATTGTAGCATGGTCAACTACTTTAAGAATCCAATGTCAAAATGAATGTTGTTAGCATCTTGCCGTATATTGTAGCATGGTCAACTACTGACAAATAGGTGTAGCACAGGACAGTCAGGTGCATAAAATTAGCACTGTGCTTCATGCCACATGAAATGTGGGAGGGTAAAAAGTGCTGAAATAAATGAAAAAATCTAACAAGGGTGATGGTTTTCTCAAATAACAACAAAAGCATGGTTACTGACACAAGCAATATCATTTATTTGCAGGGGCCATTGCAAATGCCAGCATGAAATGCAAAAGGAAACAATTATACCTGTATCACTTCAGTTAGGGAATATAGGGAGAGAATAACTGACATATTGGTTTGACTAGAATGGCATTATTACTTAAAAGATAATTTTTTGTAGAAATCAAAAAACTGATGCAGAGCATCAAGCCCTGTTTGTAATGATATATAGTTACCTGTTCCAACACACACACACACACACACACACACACACACACACACACATATCTAGGGAGAAATACAGGACACTAGTTGCAGTAAAAGAAAATGTTGGCATGCTGCCATCTTGCAAACCAGGAGTATGAAAAGAAAAAGTAAATTAAATATTTGTCACTTCACTTAGGGAATATAAGGAGAAAACAACTGAGATATTGGTTTCATAGGTTTCATAGGGTATCGGAGCAAAAAAAGACCGAGATCCATATAGCTCGCTAGGAAAATTTAAGTATAACCATGTATTGAGTTTTTTCGTAGATAAATATCTAATCTTGACTTGAAAATGTCCATTTTATCATTAGTTACCACATTTATGGGTAATTGGTTCCAGACACTAGTGACTCTTGTTGCAAACCAGGAGCTCCTTTTCTTTGTTTTACAACATTATCCCATAAGTTGGAAAGGTTGAGACCGAGTTTCATAAGGATTATTTCTTATAGTTAGTCCCAATTTAGCCCATAAACTGTCATCATGAAGAGCTTTAAAAACCATACAGAGGTCACCTCTCATTCTTCGATATTCTAAGGAATAAAGTCCTAACTGGTTTAAACGATCATCATAATTTGGATTTTTAACTTCGTTCATTTTCTTTGTTGCTTTTCTCTGAATTTTTTACAGAGCACGTTTTGAGCCCTGGTCTTGTGGTGACCAAAACTGAGCACAATACTCCAAGTAAGGCCTCACTAAAGAAGTATATAAAGGGAGTAACACTCTACTACTGTTACTTTAAATGTGCTTGTTTATACAGTGAAGCATTCCTCCAGCTTTTTAATGATTTGTTGACAATGTAGTTTAGGACTCAAATTATTTTGTACCCTTATACCCAAGTCCCTTTCATCTTCCACCACATTTAATAATTTGCCTCCCAACTTATATTTGGCTAATAAATTATTTTTCCCAAAGTGCATAACAGTACACTTATCTATATTAAAATGTAACATCTTTTTGTATGCCCAATTTTCAAGTTCACCAAGTGCATGCTGTAGAGTATTTGCATAGTCAACATTATTTACAGTATGGCCTCTAGCGGTATCGTCCATAAAATTTAGTTAGCCATACACCGACTGACATGCTTAATGAAGCAATATATATATTAAAAAGACATGGGCCGAGCACAGAGCCTTGTGGAACACCACTGGTCACTTGTTCCTTACCTGAATAAGAACCTTTTATACAGACTTTTTGAGATCTATTGGTTAACCATGATTCCACCCATTTGAAAATATTAACATTTAAACCCATTTCAATCAAAGGGTCTAACAGTTCACCATGAGGGATCTGATCAAAGACTTTTGAGAAGTCCAGCAAAATGACATCGACTGCCTCATTTCTATCTAGAGCCATACTATCTGTACTGTAAAATTCCAGCAAATTTGTCTGTCACGATCTGCCCTTAACAAAACCATGCTGGGAATAATCGATATTAACTTTTTCCCTTAGATATTCCTTGATAATTCCCTCTAGGATTTTACTTAAAATAGACGTTAAGCTAATAGGGTGGTAGTTAGATACTTCGGGCCAGATATTCAAAAGGGTTGCGCCATGCGCAATAGGGTTGCACCAGTGCAATCCGAAATTGCACCATAGTGCGATATTCAGAAGGAGGCAGTTGCGCCACAGAAAACATGCTGAGCAACAGCGCAATGCAAATGAAGGTATGCATAACCAAAGGGGGTGGAACCATGCATAAAGTGTGCAATGCGATATTCAAAGGCTTGTGCAATGCGCAACAGTGGATCAGGCAGAAGTTGCGCCACGGCGGAAATGAGACAAAATAAAAAGTCTCAAGGAAGAGGCGCAAGTACGCGACAGGGAATGCACATGAGGCAGCCAGACAGAGCAGGCCACAGCAGGAACCAGTGCAGGCCAGGGAGTGTAGAGGACAGAATAGGGCCAAGTGAAGGTGTGTGGGGCCACAGAGTGCAGAGGCCAGTAGGTGTACCCGGTGCAGTGGAGGTAGCAGTCAGGACAGCGGGGGTAACAGATCAACAACAGCTGGGGTGGGACACAAGCCAGGGAGATGGACAGTGCCAGCTTCCACATGGAAGCTGTAATGAGGGGGGTGAGAAGGCATGCTGCAGGGGGACGTGGCTGTGGAAGGGCCTGTCGGCGGTATGCCCCCAACAGGCAGTACCGTGCCTGCATCAGCTTTGAGCTGTATTCAAACGTAGAGATTGTGGGCTGGTACCGCCTGAACAGGGCAATACTGAGGCAGCTCTGTGAGCTGTGCAGTGATGTGATGCAGGCACCCTCACGACGGAGTCATACTCTGTCAGTGGAGACAAAGGTAACTGCCTGCATGTGCTAGCTCACCATGGGTACCTTCCAGAGGCCAACAGGGGACACCACAGGCATAACACAGTCGGCCACATCACGCATCCTCACCCAATTCCTCAGTGCACTGCTGCCACATGCTGCAGAGTACATCCATTTCCCCAGCACCGTGGCAGAGCGTACAGCAAACATACAGGAGTTCCACAGGGTAGCACGTATGCCTGGCATGCTAGGGGTGATAGACTGCACCCATGTGGCCATTCACACACAACCTGGCCCCGATGGGGCCATCTATCACAATTGGAAGGGGTTCTTCATTGTTAACTGCCAGGTGCTGTGTGATGCCAGTGGGTGCATCATCAATGTCTGTGCCACGCTCCCTGGCGGAGCACACAATTCATTCATATGGTACCAGTCAGCACTGTGCCATCGATTCAAGAGTGGGGACATCCCCACAGGACATCTAGTGGGTGAGTATGCATGTAGGATTGGCAAAGTGGGGGCAAGGGTGGGTAAGCCACAGGTGCCATGGGAGTGGCACACAGGGCTAGGGGCAATATGGGCCTGAACATGACACTAACCTCCACTATCTCCACACAGGTGACAGTGGATACCCACTCTGTCCCTGGCTGCTCACACCCTACCGGCAGCCCACGACCCCATCGCAGTAACGCTTCAATGAGGCACATGCCACCACATGCAACATCATCGAGCGGGTGTTTGGGATGCTGAAGGCATGCTTCCAATGCCTAGACACCTCCGGCGGTGCCCTACAGTACAGCCCCTCAAAGTTCTGTGGGATATTTCTGCCCTGTTGTATCTTGCACAACATGGCCAAAGACTGTGGGATAGCCGTACAGGTCAAGGAGGGGGACAGCGATGGGGATGCTGGTGATGCCGGTGATGATGGGGATGAGCAGCCCCCCCTTGGATGGCGTGACCCCCGACTGATCCGGCTTGTGCAGCTACACCGGGACACCATCTCAGAGGAGCACTTTGCACAACACAGGTAAGTCATGGGGCCATGTGCAACCAACACTGTCCAGGGTGCAACCCACATACACACAGGGTAACACACCAGGGGTGCATGATGGTGAGGGGAGTGGCAGGGTACAGGAGCACAAACACACAGCCAGGGAAGGGTGAACAGTCACATGCCACATGGACAGACACACACACACACACACCAGGCACAAAGTGCACAGGGGCAGGTGCACAGCAGAGCAGAAACAGACATGAGAAACACACACATCCACAGGCCACCACCACCACCTGTACTGTCCATGTACGTGTGTCAGATGCTGGCCACCCTTGCACCTTGGTGTACAGTGCAATGCAGGCATCATCATGCACATGCACCTGTGGACAGCAGTCGGGAGGTGTGCAGGTGGTCCGTGTATCGGCTTGTAGGGCAGGGCACCCACTGGTGCACTGCCCACCAAAACACACATTGCACACAGGGCAGCACCAGACAGGGCCCACACTGGGAGACAGCTCAGTCATGTGGCACAGTGCCACAGCCACCTTGGATGTGTGGGCAGCCCCACCGAGACCCAGCAGCACTGGCAGGCTGAGCATGGGCCACATGGGGTGGCACCGATGGACCACCAGGAGTCCCACTGCGCGAACGTGACCTTGTCCGCACGGGGGTCTGCAGCATACCGAACATACCTGCACCAGGGGTGCTTGGGATGCCCACAGCTGAACCCGGCATCGACAGGGTGGGTGTCGCATGACGCCGGGAATGGGGAGTGGATAGCGTACTGCATGGTGTGAGTGGCACAGGGGCACCTGACTGTGTGCCCAATGTGGCCAGGGCACTGACCACTGCCTGTGTCAGCCTGTCGATGGCGGCAGTCACATCCACCCGCATATGGTCAATCTGGGACAGAATCCTCTCATTGTCCCTGCTGTGCTGCTCCAGAGCCACACACAGTGCCTCCACGGATGATGCAACCCGCATCTGCTGCTGTACTGATGCCTGCAGAAGGTGAGTGTGCTCATCAAAGAGGTCGTCTGCCACATTGGCAACCTGTCCCTCAGGGTCTGGAAGGGCCTGATGTACAGCACCCCTTGAGGGTGGATGCTGCTCACCAGGACCAGATATGGGCTTGTCCACAGGCGGTGCACCTCCATCACCGCTGAGCCCTGTACCCCCAGTCCTGGTGGGTGACTGCTGCTGCTGCCCCTCCACCTGCTGTGCCCATGGGATCAGTGGTTCCCCTGCTGTGGCCGCAACAGTGCCAGTGACCTGCACAACCACCGGTGCTGCCAGGCACAGCCTGGGACTGTGCTGTCATGCTGGCATATATGTCGGAACCAGCTAGATCCATGGGCGTGTGCTGGCCTGCTGTGTGTTCATCCTGTGACACACACATGTCAATGCCCATAGTGGTTGGTGCATCATCGATGGTGCAGGTCTGTGCCACAGCCACAGCTGCAGCGTACTGCCATGCTTGCATGCCAGACTGCTGGGACACAGGAAGGGCACTCCCCACGCCTGTCTCAACATCTGTGAAGGCAGATGGTCGGCACACTGCCACAGTGCATGCCGGCAATCTGCAGAGGTGGATGGGCCCTCCAACTCCGGTGGCTGTCCGCAGTGGACAGGCCCTCCACTGCTGACCCCTGCAGATGCACAGGATCTGTAACAGAAAGGAAGGACACGTTAGTGCATGTGAACTACCTTCCCCTCCCAACATGACATACCATGCAGTGATGGGCTACCACCTGTATGGAAGCCACCTCCAGGCACACCCTCAATGGCGCTGCGCTGCATGCTTGCAGTGAGCATGTCCTCCGACGGGGTCAGCTGCACCACCTCCATCTGTCCACCGCCTGTAGCAGCATGTGCCGCCCTGATGGCTGCAACCTTCTCCTTCACCCTCCTCCTGTTGGTCCCCATCTTCTTTTTACACTCCTGCACAGAGCGCTGGTGGCTGCCGTGCAAGGTTGATGGCACGTTCCACCCCCTCCCATGCAGCAGCTCGGGCCTGAGGGGTGCCCCGCCATCCACTGAGAAGTGGCTCCTGAGCCAGGTATGCCTCAAACAGTGCCTCTGTCTCTGCCTTGGTAAAGTTGGGCCTCATCTTCTGCCCACCATCATCCTCCTCACCCAGTCCTTGCTCGGTCATTTCACAGCCTGTATGGGTGAGTGTGGTCACCTGTGACTGTGCAGTACACAGCTTCTCTGGGGCCATGGTCCAGAACAGCAAAATGCATGCAACTCACCTATCAGCTGCAGTAACCGAATATGGCCACTGTAGATCAATGTCGCACATTTATAGCGCAATGCATGCAAATTAGGAGTGGAGCAACTTTAATGAGATGCAAATCGTGCCACTGCACCATTGAATGGCTGATCGGATGATTTGCATATGACGGCTGAATATCGCGCTGTTGTGCTTTGCTTAATATGGTTGAGCCAGCTGAGCCAATGGTGCAGTTCTGTGACTGCGTAGTACACCGCACTGTGCATGCCCAGGTAGCTTACGCAGGCATCTGCCATGCTGATGACATGCTGTGCACGATCGACAATTCAGGACACGGCCACCATTGTGCCAGTGGCACTACAGTGCCGGTCACCACATGGCGCTGTGGCACAACTGTGCAACAGTCCACTATGGCAATGGCATGCAGGCGACCAGTCGCGCTGGATGTGTAGACATCCGATGGCGCTGTGCGTGGCCTTGTGCCAGAGACCCATGACCTTGTGACCGACCTTTGCCCCTTGGCGCTGTACATATGGCATGTCTGCAGCTCTGTCATGCTGTTCGGTGACAGTGCAATAGGGACTGTCGGCTCTATACGAACAGCACGATAGGGACTGATGGAGTTGTATTGCACAACATTTCCATCGCACAGCGCCAGAGCCATATTGCCTACTATATACCTGCAGGGATGGCACACAGGAGAGCTCCACAGTGGAGTGCTTTGGAGCTGGCCAACCTGGTGGCTGTGGTGGAGCCTCACCATGGGCCACTGTTTGTGTATGAACCCCTGAACGTGGCCCGCACACATGTGTGGCAGCAGGTGGCCACTGAACTTGAGGAGGCCACTGGCCAGGGATGCTCAGCGGAGCAGTGCAGGCACCGGTACGGTGACCTGCGCAGGAGGGAGCGGGCACTGCTTGCGTGCCTACGGTCACATGCCAGGAGGGGCGTGGTGCCTAGGCCAGGTGGGTGAGCCGTCTATGCACCTGTATTGTCCGCATGGGTAACACTGTGTATTGTGACCAGCACATGGGGGAGGGTTGGTCTATGGTTGGCTGTGGCGGTGTTTACAGGTGTGTGATGTATGGGTCTGGCTGTGTGGGCAGGCACACGCATTGGGGCAGGGGGGCTGTCTGCTTTGGGTTTTCACTGATGTGTTTCTCGCCTTTTGTTTCCCACAGGTGTGGAGGAGCGGAGGCAGGCCCAGGATGAGGCACAGAGAGGGGTGGCAGCAGTGGCTGTCCGAGGTGGTGGCGGTGTCGAGCCATGGCATCAGCAGCAGCAGCAGCAGTGGTTTGATGAGGGTGAGTGTCATGACATCATGGATGCTATTGCATGCTGTGGGAGGGGGCAGGGCATGGCCACCTTCCATGGACAACACTGCCATGCATGCGACATGTGACAGTCAGCACTGTCCAGTGGCACTGCATGTCTGGGAGTGCATCACTGGTGGTCCATGCATGCACTGGGCACATGGCTGTGGCACTAACTTCCCACCGCATAGCTACGTCACTGTACAGCCTTGGTTGTGCTGTGCTGGTCATGGGTGGGGTGTGTGTGCAGTGGCACACATGGCTGTTGCTGCCTGGTTGGGCTTGTCTTGTGCATGGTCACTGTGGGTGGGTGCAGTCCATCACAGGAGCGGGGCACTTGGCTGTATGCCATGCATGTTGGGTGGGCTTCAGGGTTGTGGACAGTCACAGCCATTGATTCTGTTCCCCTTGTCCTAGGTGTCCAGGTCCTGAGGAGGATAGAGCGGGCTGTCCACTGCCTGCTGGACGTGTCTTTGGAGTCCCTCGAGATACTGAAGGACATGCAACAGAGGGGAGTGAGGCATCAGAGGAGGACCCGTGACCAGCAGCAGCTGGCTGTTGTGTGGCCTGGTGGGCAGTAGCTGCCCCACACCTACCCCCTTTACCCATCCCTCACACCCTGCCTTCCCTCACCCAGTTCTTCACCCCTGCCCTTACCCACCCCTACCTTGTACCCATACCCCCATCCTTGTCTTGTATATAGCTGTACATAGTTGTGTGTTCCTGTTGTTCCTGTTCATATTGTCTTTATATAAATCTATTTTGTTATGAATACTGTGGTGGTCTCTGATTTGCAGCTGGCTATAGGTGCTCAGTTGCAGTGGTGTGCATGGCATCTGGGGTGGTATTGTCCTGGGAATGTGTGTGTGTGTGCATGGGGAGTGTCCCTGGTGTGGTAGTGGCTTTCAGCCGGTCTAGCCGTGTGCTGCCACACACCGCTGGGTACTCCTGGTGGGTCTGGCTTGTATGGTTCTGTGGTACACGAGGTTGCAGTGTGGCGGGGGCATGGGGATTCCTGCAGTGACAGGAATGACAGTGGCAGTCACTGCTCATGGGTGATGTCTTGGGGTACCAGTGCAGGGTGTGCTGTGCACAGGGGGGTGCTGTTGTGCACTTGGGTTGTCTGCCCCTTTGTGTGGCAGTCTCAGCTTGCCAGTGGGTGCGGCTGGGCACCATGGCCCAGCTGTGCTTTGTTGGCTTGTCCCCATGGGCCGGTGGATATTCCATCCCTCCCCCAGTGATGCTGTGCTTAGGGTGTGGGGGTGTATTGTTAGTTCTGCAGTGTGTTCCTGTGCCCATCTGTGGCATGGGTGGTGGGCCCCTGCCTACCTCCCTGGTTGTGCAGTTCCATTGCTCTGCTGCTGGGAGGCTCTCTACTTACGCTATGGTGCCTTTGGACTGCTCAGCTGGGCTGGCCTTGTTGTGCTATGGCGCATCATATCTGCTCAGCTTCCCCTTCCTGGTTGCGCTATGGCACAGGTTGTGCGATATTCAGACGTTGGCTGGTTGCGCAATTTGACTTGCTCCATGTTTGAATATCATGTCTATTGCACATGTGCGCAATTGACTTGTGCTTGCTCCTGCTATTGCGCACATTTTGGGCGCAGTTTGAATATCTGGCCCTTCATGTTTTGAACCCTTTTTATAAATAGGCACAACATTAGCTTGCCTCCATACATCAATTACTTGTCCTTCATCGATAGATTTAATAAATAATGCTGTAATTGGACCAGATAAGGGAATGGCCAGTTCTTTGAGAATGCGAGGGTGAAGACCATCAGGGCCTGATGATTTAATAGAGTCCAACCCTAATAGACACTTTTGAATGTCTAATGCTGTAATAAGGTGCGACCCAGGTGTTTTATGTGGGTTATGATTTTTTTTAGGCAAAGACTTTTTATTAAAAACAGAGGTAAAGTATTGATTTCATAGCATTGCCATATCAGAATTTTTTTTAATCATTTTACCAGTTGAATCCTTTAATGGGCCTAGGATAGGAGTGGCACCCCTTTTATTATTTACAAATTTGTAAAAGGACTTATAGTTATCCTTAACCCTTTTTGCCAAATTTACCTCATAATCCCTTTTGGCTTTTTTAACACAACTTTTTGTTTTTCTCAGTAGATTTTTATAATATTCCCAACTTGACGGTGTACCACTAAGTTTTGCGTTTTTGAATGCCTTTTTTTTTGTCTAATCAGTTTTTTAACTTTGGCATTTATCCAGGGAGTTTTACATTTAACTTGATCTCCTTTTTTTTCATTTGAGGGATATACTTTAATATTCCTGTAGATAATTTAGTATTGACTATAGACCATATTTCATTCAGTGACTTTTTCATAAATTCCTCTTCCCAGTCCCACGATGTCAACTCTTTATTAAATTCATGGAAATCAGCTTTTTTAAAATTATAGATAACTGCAATTCCTGTGTCAGAACCATAGATACCTTTATATGTAAAGTTAGCCATGGAATGGTCACTAGTTCCAAGGGGATGGGAAACATTACAGTTAGTTATACTGTCACCCAGATTATGCAAAACTAGGTCAAGTATATTTTTTCCCCTAGTATTCTGTTTCACTATTTGCTCCATATTTAGCAAAAAGGATTCAAGGTAAACATTTTCAATTTGGGTAATAGTGCTAAGAGTGTTCCAGTTTATCCCCGGGAGGTTAAAATCACCCATGAGTATAGCATTTTCTTCGGAGGAAATGTTATTTATATAATCCAATAGCAAAGAGTCTTCTTCTACTGTGACTGAAGGTGGCCTGTAAATTACTCCTAGATTTATACAATTTGATGTTTTTAAATATATTTTAACCCATAAGGCTTCTATTTTAGGCCATTTTAATAACTCGATATTTTCAACTTTTATGCTGTTTAAGATGAATAATGCAACTCCTCCACCCCTACTAATGGTTCTATCCTTATGAAACAAACTATACCCAGGGATATTTTTGTCCCAAGGATCATCCTCCTTCAGCCAGGTCTCTGTAACTGCACAGACATGGACATCCTGCTGTTTTAGAGTTTATAATAACTCGTCATATTTATTGTTTAAGCTCCTAGCATTTATAAGAAGGATGTTCCAGTCGATATGTTTATGTGGGCTATTTATATTATGTTTAACCAAAGGTGAAGTGGCAACATCCCCCCTAAATTTAGTTTAAAATATTTTCGATTTGCTGCCTAAGTCTATTCCCAAAAATACACTTTCCCTGTCTATTTAAATGTATTCCATCTCTGGCATACAATGGCTGGTTTATAAAACCTTCCCAGTTACTCATGAAAACAACATTTTCTCTAAGGCACCATCACTTTAACCAACCATTTAATGTTATTATGTCTTGTCTTTTTTGATGATTTGCTCTGGGAATTGGTAATAATCCAGAAATGATCAAGTCACCACCTTGATTTTTAATTGTGTCCCCTATAGTTTCAAAATCTTTCTGGATTTCTAGCATAGATCTTTTCCCTAGATTGTTTATTCCAGGTTGGACTATAAAGGCATTATTACTTAAAAGAAAATGTTTTGCAGAAACCAAAAACCTGATGCAATGCAGACATTCCCTGTTAGTAATGATATATACTGTATATATAGTTCTCTGCACACACACACACACACACACACATATATATATTCATGGCAAAAAAACTCTGTTTAATGCATCATTTAGGGTTGTTTCACAGTGACAAAAGTGAGGAAATTCGGTGTTAGGGTTGCCACCCCTTGCACCGCACGCCCACCCTGTCCCCACCAACAGGCATCAGGGTGTGCGTAATGCAAGTGACAATGGAAATGCAAGTGCAGATGCAAATGATAATAGAAATGTAAATGCAAACACAAATAGTAATGCAAACAGTAATGAAAACACGAGCAGTAATGGTAATGCAAATGCAACAGTAACGGCAATGGTGACGCCAAAGGAAACAGTAACGCAAATGGAAATGCAAACACGGTGACGCAAATGGAAATGCTAATGAAAATGCAAATGCAAACGGTAACGATAACAGTAACAAGAACAGTAATGGTAACAGAAATGTAAAAGGTAACACCACCAGTGGCACAAAAAGAAACAGTAACTCAAATGGTAATGCAAATGCAAGTGCAAACAGTAACACACACGGTGATGCAAATAAAAATGCTAACGCAAACAGTAATGGAAACGCATGTGGAAATGTAAACACAAATGCTAATGGTAATAGTAAAGCAAATGCACATGCTTTATGTTTGAAAGAAGTGCATCCAGAAGCACAGTGAATACAAAGAATGTGGGCATAATAGTGGCCCTCGGACAGGAAAATGAGCACTTAGAATACAAAATTGCCTATATCTCTGGAACCATACAACATAGAAAAAAAAAATTAAACTCTCATATTATTTACGACTTTCCAGGCTAGTTTTGTACTTAGCTCCCCATTGGGGCCTAAGAAATGTTGTGACTAAAAGTCCGTATCTCTAACCATTTTCGAGATACAGGATCCGAAAGGCATGGCGGATGCCGTAATGTTATCCTATAGGAAAAAGTGTCAAATTCAGAGTGCTGTAACTTTGTAGCCCTGTTATATTTTGGTACCAAACCACAAAAAGGCACATCTGTGAGATGTTGGCTTTCTTCTCTGCAAATTTCAGCCTGCAAGACCAAACTGTTGTTTTGCAGCAGGGTGGCAAAGATTTCCTGTTGTTTTGGTCATACTGTGGCAAATTACTTTCGCAAATCACGACACTTTCACAAAAAAAAATTCGCAAAAGTGTTGTATTTGCAAAAGTACTTTGCCACACTACTGTTTACAAAAAATTGAAAAACATATTTCTGGGGTGTTTTATCCCCCAAAACAGACATGGCTAGCATTTTCAGGGCTCAACTAGGTGAACACAATAAGAACTGTGTCCCTAGAGGGTCCCATATTTAAATGTCAAGCATTTTTCTGACCACCATCTGAAAAAGAAAATGGCTGAATCACGAAAGTAAAAGGGTCATTTGCGACAGTAAAAACTGCATTTGTGACACTTTCGCATAGTTTAACTTTTCCCATAGACTATAATGGGATTCAGTGTTTTTTTGAATAACTTTTGAACCATTTAATATTTTTTCACAGAATGCTTGAAAGGCACATTGAGACCCTGGCTGCATGTTCCCTGAAGTTTTTGGACCAATTGCACAAACCGTGCTGGCTGTAGACACGAGCAAAGAAACTTGCAAAAACCTGTAATTTATACATTTTTTGGTGCTCTGTATCTCTGCACTCGTACATCTGACCATAACCAAACTTGACAGGTCCAGAGACCTATGGCACCAGACCGTGTATGCCAAATTTTAGGCAAATCCATCATACGGTGGCAACGTTATTAAGGTGAAAAATTTCAGATTTAACCTTAAATGGGGTACTCAACCCTAACTATAGTGGCACTACTGTGCCACTATAATGTATATATATATTAAATGCAAAACAGTTCATTCATGCACTAGTTAGGGTTACTGTCATGCCCTTTATAGGATGGAAATATCACGTTAGGGTGTAGAATCGTAATAACGCACCCAGACTCACCACACAGTTACACACATGGCTAACATACAGAACTATAACCGCAACACTTACAGCACCTTATGTTATACACACTCATAAGAGTTAGTACTCTTAAACCAACTCATGCCCTAACGCTCAGTAGAATAGATAAGAATAGGAAGTCTGCAGTACAGTTGTGATTTCATATAACTGACTAATGTGTTCTTCTGAGCATTAGGGCATGAGTTGGTTTAAGAGTGCTAACCCTTATGAGTGTGTGTAACATAAGGTGCTGTAAGTGTTGCAGTTATAGTTCTGTATGTTAGCCATGTGTGTAACTGTGTGGTGAGTCTGGGTGTGCTATTACAATTCTACACCCTAAAGTGATATTTCCATCCTATCAAGGGCATGACAGTAACCCTAACTGGTGCATGAATGAAGTTTTTTGCATTTAATTGCCTCACTTTTTATGGACTGAACTATATTTCTCTACAGGTGAAAGAGAGGGCTGACAATTACGATAGGATTGTCTCCATATGCCAAGTGCCTTATCATCTTTCCCCTGTTTTGACACCTTTAGGTGATCAGAAAAGAGAATTACTAGGTCTTTTTCTTCTTTGTTGATCATCAGCACCTTCCACACCAATCCTGTAGCACTTCCCAGGGTTTCCTCTTCCCAGGCACATTACTTTGTACTTCTTTCCATAGAACTTCAGTTACCAGATGATTTTTTTAACCAGATTTTCAACAAGGGCTGTTTGGGACCTCCCCTCATGAACAGTGGCACTGTGATTTTATTAATTCATCCCGAAATTTGAAATCACACAGTGATGCCATTCTGTGGCACAGGTTTGAAAACACATTTCAGGCAGGATGTTGAAACACATTTCAGGCAGGATGTTAAAAATGACAATTGTACGGTTCATGAAGATGTGTACAACACTGTCCATAGACCACGGTGGGAGTGCAGGGTTGTTTGGATCCTGCACTCCCATCCCATGATCCAGATAGTACAACAGTGTCCATATGTCATGGTGGTGAGCACGGGGTCCCTCCATCAAGACAGTACAACAGTATCCATATGTCATGGTGGGAGTGCAGCGTCCAAGGAGTGCAGGGTCCTATGGACCCTGAGCTCGCATCCCTCCATTGAGATAGTACAACAGTATCCATATGTTACAGTGGGAGCCAGGGTCCCTCAGACCCTGTACTCCTATCCTTCCATCCATATAGTACAACAGTGTTAAAAATGGGAAACCATTGCAAAGTTATGAGTGGACATAAAAATTGCACAATGCATGCTCATAACATGCTCATTTTGGGAATTTCTTTACCAGATTACTCAAAATTGTCATTACAGAACCTCTCCTCATGAACACTGCAACTATGATTTTGTAAATCCATCACAAAAGTTGATTTTGCACAGCAACCATGCTATTCTGCACCACAGGTGCAACATCACATTCCAGACAGGATGTGCAAAATGACAACTAGTCTGTTCATAGGGTAGTGTGAAAAAATGACAATGTTGAAAATCTGGATTGAAAATATGAAAACGTGGCAAAATTACAAGTGTGCATAGAACGTGCACAATGCACGCTCATAAGCAGACATTTTTTGGAATTTTTTCACCAGGTTTTCAACATGGGCTTTATAGGTCCTCCCCTCATGAACAGTGGCACTATCATGTTGTTAATCCATCCCAAAAGTTTATTTTGCACAACGATAATGCCGTTCTGTGCCACAGATGTGAAAACATATTTTGGGAAAGATATGGAAATTTAAAGCTGTGCTGTTCATAAGGAGGTGTTAAAAAATGGCAATGTTGAAAATCTGGAGTGAAAATATTAAAAATTGGCAATATTACAAGTGTACATGGAGACTGTGCAATGCAGGCATTGTAACGCAGTCAGTTTCAGGAATTTTATCACCAAAATTGCAACATGAGCTTTTTGGGACCCCACCTCATGAAGAGTGGCACTGTCATTTCATGAATCTATCCCAAAAGGCAATTCCATGCAGTGACTGAAATATCATGTTTTGAGATTGAGATATGAAATGGCAGTGACAGTATTCACGAGGACAGGCCCCAAGAACCCGTGTTGAAAATGTGGGACCAAAAATCCTAAAATTGGCTGAGATATCAACCTAAGTTGACCCCCCCATTCAATCCCATTATACAGAGCTTACCTGATTCCTCATTTCACAGTTCGGCTTTGAAGAGTGCAGACGTCTCCCAGTCCAGAGACGATCACAGCTCCTGACCTCTGGAGGGTAAGTATGGGTAAGTATGGGTGAAGGGGGGGTGCGAGGAGCTGAGTGCACTGAGTGCACAGAGGGAGGGTGGGGATGGGGAGGGGGAGTGGGAGTGCGGAGATGACAATTGACCATTTTCTTAATTACAGGTTAAAATAAAAATAAAAAAGACAGAGATGGACAGTTTTCACCATTTACAGGAGCAACAGCAACAAAAAAAGAACATTAGGCAAACTGGGGTGGGCTCCCAGTGTGCCACATAATAATTTTTAGGGAGGAGATCATCATACCAACAGGGGGATTGGGCATCCCCATTGGCAAAGAAAGTGGGCTTAGGAGGGGGCATCTGACACCAGGACTAGGCATCCTGGTGCCAGATAAAAAAGAATTAAAAAATATTTGGGCACACTGGAGTAGACTCCCAGTGTGCCACATAACTATGTGTGTGGTGTGGGAGGTATACCCACATGGTGAGTGTGCACCCCTATGTGGGTGAGGAATTGGTGTGTGTGTCTGCATCAAAGATAAAAAAATGTTGGAGACAGTTTTCTTTATTTAACAGGTAATAGAAACACAAAAAACAACATTTTGGCATACTGGGGTGGGCTCTCAGTGTGCCACATCTGTGGTGCTTGTGGTGGTGGTATCAAATTCCTGCCACCAACAGGGGTATTTGGGCCCCATGTCGGCAATGCAAAAGAAAGGGCACAGTGCCTTAAATAGCACATCGATGCAGGATGCCGCATCTAACATGACAGTTCGTTGCAGGGTTCTGCATCAAAAATCCACACAATCCTTCATTGTGGCTGACATTTAATTTCTTCCCATTAGGAAATAATGGGAAATATGTAATGCAATAACTTTGCAACAGATTAATATTTTTACACCAAATCTTCAAAAGGCACATCTGTGAGGTCGAGACTTTCTACCCTAAAATTCTCAGCCACTTATGTTAAGCTATTTTTGAGACACAGGTGAGCAAAAAAACAGCCAAGAAGAGCAAAACGCTCTGTTTTTTCAACACTCTGTATCTCAAGAACAACAAAAAGGATTGGCAAGAAATTTGACACGTCAAGTGTAAATCCCCTACATATAAAGTATGCCAACATATGTGCAAATCTCTTCAATGGTTCCAAAGTTATTAAAGAACAAAACGTGAGGTTTAACATTAAACTGTCCTGTCAACCCTAAGTATACTGGAGCTACCGCACAGTATAATAGATATAGCTATAGATATATATTCTTTGCAGAACAACTGCGTTAATGCAACATTTAGGGTTTTTTACAGCAAAAAAAGAGAGGAAATTTGGCCTTAGGATTTTCAACCCTAACTTCCAATTCCCCCCACTGCCACACATACACACACACATAGAGACACACACAGACACACACACAGACACACACACACACACACAGAGCACACAACTGGGGGGGCGGTACAAGGCAAGACAACCAATCATAGACACACACCATAATGCAACAGAAACAACATACAGCTTCTTAAACATACCACAACACCCATCCATCATTATGTTTCACCAACTGTATCCTTCTGCTGCCATCCCAGTCTCTTAGGTGCATAGACCGATATCCTGTATAAGCATATCAGATGCTGCTAACACCATATGTGTTTTGCTATTAATATTATGGCGTTATGCAAAAATGGGCCAGTTGGTGGGAACATGGGGCTCTGCTACTATGCCGAAATGGGCAAGTTAGTTTGGATACACAGTTCTAAAGTTATTAAAGTGGAATGAACTAAAGTGGCATAATTCCACACCTGTTTAAGTTTCACACAGCAAACCACTGAAAGACATCTATATGGCACTAGGACTACCTACCCTATAAATTTCAAGTCACTAGCACAATGCAGAATTCTATGTTCAAAACGTTAAGTGTGTCATGCAATGTATCCACAGTGAATTAATTTTATGACACCTAAACAGCATAATTCACATCTCTAGGACATCCCCTCAGCACCCTCCAAACTTCAAGTAAAAACACCAAACCATTTCAGAGATATTCAATTTCAAAGTTTGTACACCTTTAAGAATTCTTTGATTATTGGAATTGGCCATGACCACCACAAAATGGCAGACCTCACAGCCAAAAATGCACTAAAATGGCAGACCTCACAGTCAAAAAATCTTTGATCGTGGGGGGGGCAACTTCAAATGCCTATAACTCTGGAACGGAATGAGATTTTTTCACCAAATAAAAAGTGACATATTCCTGGAAAAAATGTATTTCCATGTGTCATGCTTCATACAAATCAATTACACAATGGCTGTGCTATGTGTCACAGAACACAGTGTGCAAAAATAGAAAAAACTGCATTTCTGGTGATTTGCTGCATAAAAATCCATATGCACCAGTGAAGTAGAAATTGGTAAATAAAGAGATGTACCATGCCAGTCTATGTATACCAAATCTTATGCAAAGCTATTCAACAGTTTCAGAGTGGCATGAGTGGAAAACTGCACACGAGTGGTGAAAAATACATTTTTTGGTGCTTCACTGTGCAAAAACCAAATGCACATGTCAAAAGAAAATTGGTAAATCCACAGAAGCACCATAGCAGACCAAGTATTACAAATGGCACACAAATCCATTTAACAGTTCTACAGTTATAAGTGCACAAAAAATGTTATGTTTAACATGAAAGTGTGTACTGAACCCTAAAGATAGGGGTGCTATGACAGCACAACTGGCATCTGTCACACGACGACTTGTCACCCACATCATATGCACCCACCAGCACAATGTAGTGATATGACAGAGTCCGACAAAAAGAAACAGCCAGGACAATGCTTTACAGACATGGTGCCGCATGAGCAGATGTTTGCACACTACACATCCATATTTTCCATTGACTATAATGAGACACCAAAAAAATGTCATAACTTGTCAACAGAGCAACATTTTCTCTCGAGATCTTCAAGCAAGAGCACTACAGCCCAGCACCCATTTGTACAAAACAATCTGAGGTCAGTCAAAGTACATTCTTGCTACACGCCAAAAGATGACATCATCACTGTTTTCACAATACACACTTATATATTTTCCTATTGACTATAATGACAGAGGCCCCCCCCAAAAAAACTTTAGAACAGAGTAATATTTTAAGGAGAGAGAGGGAGCGAGAGGGGAAAGAGAGGGGGAGACAGGGTTGGAGAGAGAAGGACAGAGAGGGAGGGAGATGGAGAGGGAGGAAGAGAGATTGAGAGGAAGAGAAATAGAGTGAGGGGGAGAAAGAGGAAGGGAGGTAGAGGGAGGGAGGAGGGAGGAGGAGGGAGGGTAAGGAATGGGGAGGCAGAGGGAGGTAGAGAAAGAGGGAGAAAGAGAGTGGGAGGGAGAGGGAGACAGAGGGAGAGAGAGTGAGACAGGGAGAGAGGGAGAGAGGGAAGAGAGAGGCAGATGGAGACAGAGAGAGCTAGAGAGAGGCAGGGAGAGGGGCAGAGAGGGAGAGAGAGAGGGGGAAAGGAAGGTGAAAGATGGGAAGTGAGAGGCAGAGAGAGAGAGAAGGAGAGAGAGAGGGTAGAGAGAGAAGGGGACAGAAGGAGACAGGGAGAGAGGGAGGAAGACAGAGGTAGACAGACAGAGAGACAGTGAGAGAGGCAGAGGGTCTGACAGAGAGAGGGAGAAAAAGAGGGAGAGAGAGAGAGAGGGATGGAGAGGGAGGGAGAGAGAGGGAAGGACAGGGAAGAGAGAGGGGAAGAGAGACTGTGAACAGAAGAGAGGCAGAGAGGGGCAGAAAGAGGGACAGAGAGAGAGAGAGAGAATGAGAGGGAGAGGGAGAGACAGGGTAAGGGAGGGTGAGGGATGGGGAAGAAGAGGGAGAGAGAGAGAGAGAGAGAGAATGGAGCAATATTTTTTTTACAAAATCTTCAAATGACACCACCACAGCCCAGCACCCTTGCATAGAACCCAATCTGAAGTCACTCAAATGCATTGTTTCACTGCTGCTGGGAGAGAAGGGTCTGACCTTGTACAATTCTGCATATCATCACAGTATAACTACTGAATACCATTTGTATTGGTGGGAGCATGGGACTCTTTGGGCACCACACTCCCACCACATTGCTCAGCACTGCATAACCACATACATCTGGCATATATTTTGAGCTGCCCTATACCTTATCATGGCATCTTCCTACACAACCAAATGTGTGCTCTCCATGGCATTCACAATGCACAGAAATGCTTTCTCATTAACTATAATGAACGTGCACCACAACTCAGTAACCATAGCTGGCACTAACACAAATTGACACAATCCAAGATCTATGATTACTCTTTCTACATACCAAATTTCAGGCAAATTGGACACATGGTTCAAAACTTATTGAAGCAAAACAAACTCAATTTTTATTTGTCGGAGTGGCATAATTCCACACCTGTTAACATTTTACACACCAAACCACTGAAAAGTTTCTCCGTGGGACTAAGGCTACCTACTCTGTAAATTTCAAACCACTAGCATGATGCAGAATGCTATGCACAAATTGTTAATTATGTCAACAATATATCTGCAAGGAATTCATTTTCTGACATCTGAGCAGCATTATTCACATCTACAGGACAGCCCCTGAACACCCTCCAAATTTCACGTTAAAAGACCAAACCGTTTCAGAGATATTTAATTTTAAAGTTTTACCACCTTCAAAAATTCTTTGATTGTGAGAATCAGCCATGACCTCAAGACCTAAGATCATTTTTGGTTGTGATGATACATCTGGTCATGAAATTTGGGCTATCTGGTCCCTTCCAGAGACATCTGGTCCAGTGAAAATCTGGCCATCTCGTCCTGCCATCGCGAAATAAGCTCACAATCAAAAACGATCTCATGACCAAAGAATTTGCAGGCTCATGATCAAAGATCATTAGTGAGCCGCGACCAAAGAATTTCAAACTTTAAAACTCCATTTTTTGACACAACTACATTAAACCACAGGCATGGGTCTATAGAGGGAATCCCCCTGAGCAAAACCCATCCTACTGTAGTTTTACTTCACAAGTCACCTCTGGGCAAAATATTTGTTTTTTCTGAATACAAACTGAAAACAAGATGGCGGCCATCGCGAATGATAAATTTCTCGTGATCAAAGATTCATTGATCGCTAGCCTGCAAATTCTTTGACCATGAGGAGTGACCAGATGGCCAAGACCCCATTCTTCTTTCTTTTTTGAAATTCTACATCTTTATTAGATTGTATCAAACACACAAGATGTAACAAGAATAAGGATGAACAGGATTACACTGACATCCCGAATCCAATAATTGGTAACATGGGATCAGACTTACACAGAGTCAAATACTAAGAAAAGATAACCTACTAAAATATCCAGCCCCCACTAGCCCACCCCTCCCTCCACCCTGGAGTGTGCCTTATAAAATGAAAATAACATGACAAGGAAATATCAAAAATGAAACTACATCACTAATGAAAAAGCATCAGCATAGAGTGATACATACCAAAACAGACAGAGGCACGCAATACCTAATCCTTAATTCAGATATAAAGCATATAGTTTACCCCATTTCTGGTTGAAGGAGGCTATACAATTTCAGGAGCTAGCAATTAACCTTTTAGTATTAAAGCAAAGAGACATTTCTTTCACCCATTCAGCATATGATGTTACCAATTGTTCCATCCAGTGTTTGAGAACCAGCCTTTTAACTGCTATAGAAATTAAAGCCATATGATACCTACGTTCCAGGACCCTAATATTAGACATCCTCCCTAAGATGCATATTTCAATAGTAAACAGCTCTCCCAGCCCAGAAGGGGGTCCAGATTGGTTTGAATTGTGTTCCATAATGGAGCCACCTTGTCACAATGCCATAGAATGTGTATCAGGTTCCCATCAGCTGCGCCGCACCGTGTACAATTAATCGAGGGTAATCTGCCTAATTTGGCTAATTTAACTGGAGTGTAGTACATATCATTTAAAATATGATACTGTATAAGTCTGTGCCTATCTTGAGTGAGATATCTATGCAAGTCTTCCCAAACCTGACCCCAAATCAAGGGGGAATCTGGCAAAAGCAGAGCCCAGATTTTTGAAGCAATAAGAGCATTGGGAAACTTAATGCCCAGTAGGAAGGAATAAATCTTAGAAATTCCATGGGATCTGTATGCAAAGTCCTGTATCTGGTCTAAAAAGGGCTTAACTCAGGATGGCGTGAATGTGGTGCCAAAAATAGAGACCAAAAGATGTCTCAGCTGAAAGACCTTAAATATATATTTCTGAGGAATATTCAATTTTGCTATTATATCAGTTGAGGAAAGGAGACAATCCTGAGAAAAAAATTTTTCCACCAGAGTATCCCAAAGTTGAGGAAGCCAGTCTGGAGAAAGCAGAAAGCCTCCTATTTTAATGTTAGGGTTAAAGATGAGAGGTTGTGCCATATCTTTTTTGGTTGAAATACCAAAGAAGTTCAAGCACTGAGTCAGAACCTTTATGGAGACCCCAACCACCGAATTTAGTAAAAGAGAAGGTAATGCAGAGGTAGAATAGTAAAAAATTCTAGGTGAGTAAAGCTTGTGCATATCCAAAAGCTTTCTCTCCAGTTGAAGCCAAATGGAAAGATAAGTATCCGGACTGGCCTCAAACCAACTCCCCATTTTAGACAAATGACTTGCCCAATAATATAGCATGAAATTGGGGAGGCATAATCCACCTTTCTCTTTAGATAAATTAAGTTTTAAGAAGGCTCTTCTATGATGTTTACCTAGCCAGATGAATTTCTAGAGAGAAGAGTGAAGCTGTTGAAAATAGGATTCTGGGAGTGAAATGTTCAGTAAATTGAGGGGATAAAAAAATACGGGGCAGAACATTCATCTTGATGATACTGATAAGGCCCCATAAAGACAATGGGAGGTTGACCCATCTTTGAAGGTCCTGCTGTATCTTCAACAGTAAAAGCATTCAGATTCAGTTTCCTGAAATCATCAGGGCCTCTGGTAAGATGTATGCCTAAATATTTGAGAGAGGAGGGAGACCATTTCATACCAAAATGAACGAAATTAGCATGAAGCGTGAGAGCATTTAATGGGAATATAGCGGATTTGGATAGATTAAGCTTATAATTGGTTACTTGACCAAACCAATCAATAATTTGTAGTGCATATGTTAGAGAGAATTCCAGATTAGTCAGATGTAAAAAAATCTCATCAGTGTAAACTGAAAGAGTCAGCGACTGCTGGTGAACTAGACAACCTGTGACCTGTCGTGAGGTCTTGATGCTAATTAGCATGGGTTCCAAGTATAGGTTAAACAAAAAGGGAGATGGGGCAACCTTGCCGAGTTCCAGTGAATAGGGGGAATCAAGAAAAGAAAACCCCATTAGAATAAATTCTGGCAGTAGGAGACTTGTATACCGTCTGAATCAGTTGAATAAAGATATCCAGTAAACCCATTCTCAAGGTAGCCCAAAGAAAATCCCAGTTTACTCTGTCAAAACCTTTTTCTGCATCTAATGAGATTAAAGCCATGGGAATCTGGGAGTCCTGAGCAACCTGAAAAATATGCGAGAGGGTTCGTAAGTGATCAGCCGAGGATCTGCCTTGAACAAACCCCACCTGTTTGGGACTCAGCAGGTCCGACCAAACCTGTTTGTTTCTGAGAGATAGGATTTTAGTTGAAATTTTAATATCATAATTTAATAATGAAATTGGACAGTAACTGGAGGGATCTTTCTGGGGTTTATCTGGTTTCAAAATCGAGACACTCGTGGCTTCCAGTAAAGTAGAATCCAGAAGATCTGAAGTGAGCATATAATCAAATAATTTTGAGAGAAGTGGAGCAATCTCCTTACTAACCCATTCTTCTTTCACAAAATAACCATATAAATTTTCCCGTAGACTTATAATGTGAGCTAAAAAATGTAATAACGTTTGAATGGATTAATATTTTTTCACCAAACAAAAAGTGTCATGTTCCTCTACCCAGGCTCTTTCTATGTGCCAAGAATCAGACTGGCAGGCCACACGGTGGCCGTGCAGCACCACAGACAAAATCTGAAAAACTGCCCACAAAAGTGGTGAAAAGTGCATTTTTGACATTTCGCTGCATAAAACCCAAAAGTCTGACCAAAATGTAACTTGGCAGATCAAGAGATCTACCATGCTCCACTGTGCATACTACATTTCTTGCAAATCAGTTGAACAGGTCCAAAGTTATTAATGCACAAAATTTCAAGTTTAACACTAAACTGCCTTCTCAACCCTATAATATATATCTCCAATACTACTGTTACTGTGCTGACTTAATCCAGCAGAAGTACAGGACTCAAGTAGCAGTAAAAAAAATTGGTATGTTGTCATCTTGCAAACTTGCAAACTATATTTTGTTCCAAAAAAAGAATTTCAGATTACAAAAAACATGCAGACATTTCACACTGGTAACAAGGAAAGTCCCAAGTAAGGCAAAACATAGATTCTATCCGCAGTGTGAATATTTTCAGTCTTGACAAGCTACACATGTAAAACTAACTATTTATTGCATGCAACACAGAAACATTGACTTTGATGGCAAATAAGGACCACTTGGCTGACCTAGTCTGCACAACATGTATTTTGAAATTCCTGAGTTACAAAATAGAGAAATAAATAAATAAAAAAGAAATCTAGCAAGGATAATGTTTTCCCAAGCAAAATTAGTCAGCAGGGTTCAGCACACAAACATTATCATATATTTTCAGGGCAAATGCCAGTATGAAAACAAATAGAAAGGTAATTAAACTTTTTTCATGCAACATAAACAATGTACTACATGTGACATGCATTAGAAAATTTTTAGTTTACCAAATACAGAAATAAATAAAAAGAAAATTAAATTTAACAAGGAAGATCTTTTTACCAAGTAACATTAAACAGCAGAGTTCCCAACAGAAATACTATAATGTATGTGCAAGTTTTTTTTTTGTGGAAATCAAAAAAACTGTTGCAGAACAGATATATTTGCAAAAACATCAAGCCCTGTTTGTAATTATATACAGTTCCCTGTTCCAATATACATACACACACATATACACACACACACACACACACACACACTCACATACACATAGATAGGCAGAAATACAGGACACCCGTTGCAGTACAAAAAATGTTGGTATGTTGCCATCTTGCAAACCAGGAGTATGAAAAGAAAAAGCAAATTAAATAATTTTCATTTTGGTTAGGAATATAGGGAGAGAACAACTAAGATATTGGTTGGACTATAAAGCTATTATTACTTAAAAGATAATGTTTTCAGAAATCCAAACCCTGATTCAGTACAGACAGTCCCTGTTCGTAATGATATATAGTTCCCTGTATATATACTGAATATGTATATACTGTATCTATATATCTATCTAGCTATCTATATATAAACATATACATGGCAAAAAACTCTGTTTAATGCATCAGGCATTGGGGTGTGCATTGGGGTCATCAGACCTATTCCATGCATAAATAAGCTGAGGTGGTGCAGTATAGGAGAATGGGGTGAGAGTTAGGCCCGATGACCCCTAGCACACCCGGATGCCTGTTGGTGGGGGTGGGGTGGGCATGGGGTAGAAGGGTTGGTAACCCTAACACTAAATTTCCTTGCTTTTGTCACTGTGCAACAGTCCTAACTGATGCATTAAACTGAGTTTTTGTGCCATGAATTTTCCTTCTTTTTGAGAATGTGCACTATAAATAGTGAATGGAATGTGGTGGGGGGAGCGTGGGGTCTGAACCGTGACAGTAATGCTAATGCTAACAGTAATGGTAATGGTAAGTGAAACGCAAATGCTACTGGTAACTGTTACACCATCATTAACATGAATGCAAATGCAAGCAGTAACTGTTATGGTAATTCGAATGGAAATGCAAATGCAAGTGGTAATGCAAATGTTATCGCAAATGGTAATGGTAACAGTGACGCAAAAGAAAATGCCAAACGCAATGGTAATGTAACCGCAAACGCTAACAGTAACAGTGATGCAAACGTAAATAGAAACACAAATGGTAACAGAAATGCAAGCGCAAACCATAAGGCAAATGGTGAGGGAAACATAAATGCAAGTGGTAACACAAACGGAAATTGTAACAGCAAACTGATGTAAGGCAACAGTAGCGAAAAGTCTGTGTCTCACCTTGTTTCCTAGATAACAGCGCAAAGGTGATCTGGCCAACAGTAGCAAAAAGTATGTATCTCACTTCATTTCTGAGATAACAGCACACAGGCAATGTGAGCCAACAGTAGCGAAAAGTCTGTATCTCGCTTCGTTTCCAGGATAATGGTGCAAAGGTGATCTGAGGCAACAGTAGCGAAAAGTCTGTATCTCACTTTGTTTCTGAGATAATGGCACAAAGGCAATGTGATCCAACAGTAGCAAAATGTCTGTATCTCGCTTCGTTTCTGAGATAACAGCGCAAAGGTGATCTCAGCCAACAGTAGTGAAAAGTCTGTATCTTGCTTCATTTCTGAAATAATGGCATAAAAGCTAATGTGAACCAAACCACTCAAAGAAAACCTCCATACCTTTAGGGCTACTATGCTCTAAATTTCAAGCCACTAGCACCATGCATAATGCTATGCGCAAAACGTTAACTGCATCATGCAGTATCTCCGCAGTGAATTATTTTCCTAACATGTAAGCAGCATACTTCACATCTCCAGGACATCCATGCAACACCCTCCAAGTTTCATGTTAAAAGACCAAACTGTTCCAGAAATATTCAATTTTAAAGTCTGTGCACCTTTAAGAAACCTTCCACCATAAAATGGCAAACTTGCGGCAGAAAATGCAGTAAAATGGCAGACCTGGTGGACGAAAAATCTTTAACCTCTAGGGAGGGGAGCAACTTCAAATGGCAATAACTCTGGAATGGAACAATAAAAAACTGGCATCTTCCTTGAACAAAGGGCTTTCTACATGCCAAGTTCCAGACCAATAATCCTGAGCTCAGTTGTGTTAGGCTTAGATCAGTCCCAACATGGGTTTATTAATGGTCGATCTTGTACAACTAATCTGGTTAGCTTTTATAACTTCATTAGTAAAAATATGGATAAGGGTAACTCTTGTGATGATATCCTGTTGGATTTCAAAACAGTTTTTTGATTCTGTTCCCCACTAGGCCTTAATCCAAAAGTTACAGCTTTGCAACATCAAGCGTGTATACATCAAGTGGATCTCAAACTGGTTATCAAATAGGAGGCAGAGAGTGATAATTGACGGACTCACATCTGCCTGGAAAAATGTAGAAAGTGGTGTTCTGCAAGGATCTGTTTTGGCCCCACTAATTTTTCAGATTTTTATATCTGATTTATCCAACAGTATTCAGAGTAAAATTGCAAAATATGTTGATGACTGCAAACTTGCTAACATCTGTATGAGTTCAGAAGTCCATATACTTATCCAGGAGGATCTGAGCAAATTGGAGGCGTGGTCCATAAAATGGAACTTACATCTAAATGCAGTGTTCTATATTTTGGCAAAAATAATCCCCCCCCAAAAATACTATCTTCATGATAATACATTAACTAGTAAAGTTAGTGAAAGAGATCTGGGGATTACTGTTGATTCATATCTTAACTTTGCCGATCATATTACAAGTACTGTCAGTAAAGCGAACAAAATATGGTGGGCTATTCGCCATAATATTTCTTCAAAGAACCTGGACATTCTGTTGCCTTTGTATAGAGCTTGTGTAAGACCCCATTTTGATTTTGTTTCTCAGCTTTGGAGCCCATTTAGAAGAAATGACATAGTTAGAACTGATAGAGTTCAGAGAAGAGTTACTAAATCTGTAGTATCTGTAGTATTTAATAAATCTAAACTGAACCTAATGTCACTGGAAGATCGGAGACTCAGGGGTGATCTCTTATTTACATGGGACACTATTCAGGATCTGTTACTTTCAGTTGATTGTGCCCTTGACTTTAAGCAAGCATGCGTTAACACCAGAGGCCACCCATTACAACTTGCAAGAAACAGATGTAACTCAAAGAAAAGGGCATATTATTTTTCTCAAAGAGTTGTTAGGCCCTGGAATATGTTGCCTGTGAAGATTATTGTTAGTAATAATAAAACTACCGTTTAAAATAGATTGGATAGATACATGAGATCAGGAAAATGCTTAAACTATTATATGTAAGCTATGAAGTTACATGGGCCTCACAGTCTTTTGCTTCTTTTAGTTCTTAGTATGGTTCTTAGTATGGTTCTTAGTACAGTGGCTGCTCTATGCGTTGCGCAACATAACGCAAACAAATAGCAAAAACTGATTTTTTGGCATTTCACTGCTCAAAAACTGTATATACCAGTGAAATAGAAATTTGTAAATAAAGAGATGTACCATGCCATTCCATCTATACCACATCTTATCCAAATCTCTTCAATGGTTGCAGAGCAGCATGAGCATAAAACTGCATACGAGTGCCGGAAAATACATTTTTGGCACTTCATTGTGCAAATAAAGTACTCCACAGAAGTGCCACAATAGACCAAGTATTACAAAAATGTCACACAAATCCGTTCAACAGTTATAAAATTATTATCACACAAAGAATGTTACATTTAAGTGCAAACGCAAACAGTAAAGCCAATGGTGACGCACATGGAAACAATGCAAATGGTAACATAAATGCAAGCACAAATGTAAACGCAAACAGTAATGAAAAAGAAAACGTTAATGATAACACAAACGGAAGCGCAAACGCAAACAGTAATGCAAGCAGAAACGCAAATGGTAACGGTAATGGTGACACGAGTGTAAACAGTAAGACAAAAGTTAACTGTAACATAAACACAAGTGTAAAAGCAAATGCAAATGGTAATGGTAACGTAAACACAAATGCTAATGGTAACGCTAACAGTGATGCAAACGGAAATACAAACATAAACAGTTACATTAAAGCAAGCACAAACAGAAACGGTAACGTAAACAGAAACACTAATGATAACTGTAACAGTGATGCAAACGTAAATGCCAATCCAATGCAAATGCAAGCACAAATGGAAACAGTAACCATAACGCTAACGGTGATGCAAAAGGAAATGGTAACACAAATGGTTGCGTAAATGCAAGCATAAATGCAAACGTTAGTGGTAATAGAAACGGAAACGCAAATGCAGATAGGTAATGCAAATGGTAACAGTAATGCAAGTGCAAATGCAAATGGTAAGGCAAAGTGTGATGTAAAAGGAAGCAGTAATGCAAATGGTAACATAAACGCAAGTGCTCAAGTAGGTGAGCACAACAAGAATTGTGTCCCTAGAGGGTCCCAAATTTAAATGCCAAGCATTTCTCTGACCACCAACTGAAAACAAACTGGCCAATTTACGAAAGTAAAAGGGTCATTTGTGAAAGTAAAAATGGCATTTGCGACACTTTCAAATATTTTAATGTTTCCCTAAGACTATAATGGGGAACAGTTTTTTTTAAAATAACTTTTGAACTGTTTTATATCTTTTCACAAAATCTTCAAAAGGCATATTGGGGTCCCTGGTTGCATGTTCTCTGAAGGTTTCGGACTAATCATGCAAACCATGTGTGCTGTAGGTGTGAGCCAAAAAATCCGCAAAACCCCATAAGTTATGCTTTATTTGGCACTCTGTAGTTCCTCAATTGTACATCCGATGTAACGAAACGTGGCAGAGCCAGAGCTCTATGGTACCAGATCATGCATTCCAAATTTCAAACAAATCTGTCATACAGTGGCAAAGTTATTAAGGTGCAAAATTTGAGATTTAACCTTAAATGGTGTACTGAACCCTAACTATAGTGGCACCAGTGTGCCACTATAATATATATATATATATATATATATATATTATGGTAGCATGGTAGTGCTACCATAGTTAGGGTTGAGGAGCCATTTCTATGTTAAACCCCAAAACTTTGCACCTTAATAACTTTGCAACCATTAGATGGATTTGCCTGAAATTTGGAATTATGATCAAGAACCATAGGCCTTGGGATCTGCCAAGTTTCGTACTGGTCGGATATACGGCCGCGGAGTTATTAGTAGGATTCAGCGCGTGTTTACGCTTTTCTGAATTCTGTGGTCGCGCCTACAGGTCGTATGGTTTGCATGACTGGCCCAAAATCTTCAGGAAAATGCAGCCGGGGTCCCCGATGTGCCTTTCGAAGATTTCGTGAAAAAATATTAAACAGTTCAAAAGTTATTCAAAAAACAGTTTCCCATTATAAGTCAAGGGGAAAAGTTAACAAAAAGTTCAACACTTTCGCAAATGCATTTTTACTTTCGCAAATGGGCCTGTTACTTTCGCAAATCGGCCATTTTGTTTTCAGTTGGTGATCAGAAAAATGGTTGGCATTTAAATTTGGGACCCTCTAGCAACCTAATTTTTTTTGTATTCACCTAGTCGGGCCCTGAGGATGCTTGCCATGTCTTTATTTTGTGGTAAAACACCCCAGAAATATGTTTTCAATTTCTGGAAAAAGTACTTTCCAAATTACTTTCGTGCTATGAAAGTGTCGCAAATTTTATGTAAAAGCTTTCGTAAATCATGGCAGTAGTTTTCTAGTCTGTGGGAAAATGACAGCAATTCTTTGGCACTGCGCTGCAAAAGAACCGTTGGGAGTTTTGAGCTGAAATTTGAAGGGAACGGAGCCAACATCTCACAGATGTGCCTTTCAGTGTTGTATTGAAAAAATATTATATGGCGGCAAAGTTACAGCACTCCAAAGTTGATGGTTTTTCCCATAGGATAACATTACGGCGCCCGACGCATTACAGAAATCCTTTGGCACCCTGCTGCAAAATAACGGTTTGGTCTTTTTTCCTGAAATTTGGAGGGAAGACAGACAACAGCCCACAGATGTGCCTTTCAGTCGTTTGGTGAAAAAATATCATACAGCGGCAAAGTTACGGCACTCCAAAGTTGACATTTTTCCCATAGGATAACATTACGGCGCCCAACGCATAACAGAAATCCTTTGGATCCCTGCTGCAAAATAACGGTTTGGTCTTTTTTCCTGAAATTTGGAGGGAAGACAGCCAACAGCCCCCAGATGTGTCTTTCAGTGGTTTGGTGAAAAACATTACAGGGAGGCAAAGTTATGGCGCTCCGAACTTTTCTTTTTTTCCCATAGGATAACATTATGGCGTTCGCCGCGCATTTCAGGGCCTGTATCTCGGAAACGGTGCGAGGTACGGACTTTTCATTGGAAAATTTCTTAGCCCCAAATTTAAATTAGCCAGGACAGTTATAAATAATATGACTTTTAAATTTTTTTTCTACGTTGTACGGTTCCTGAGATATAATGTATTTAGTATTCCAAGATCTCATTTTCTGCGCCGATACTCATTATTTTGCATACATTATTTGTACTCACTGTCTTTCTCAGTGCAGGTTTTGGGGAAAACCAGCCTGTGCACTTACATTACTGTTACTGTTGCCCTTTCCGCTTGCGGTTCCGTACCCGTTTCACTTACCGTTGACGTCTGCGCCACCATGTGCGTTATCCTTTGCGTTTTCCTTTGCGCTTGCGTTTCTGTTATTTTTTGCCATTTTCTGTCTACAGTACTGTTTATCCTTCTGTTTCACTTTACATCACCATGCCCATTGACATTTCTGTTTGCAGGCACCATGTTACTATGTGACAACACATCACGTGGCAGACCATTCCGTCCGCCACCATGCGTTACCCTTTCTGTTCTCATTAGGTGCTTGTGTTACCATATGCGCCACTTTTAGCATTTCTGTTTGCGTTGCTGTCCCTGTTAGTATGCCACAAGACATATTGAGGCGGGAGCGCTGGGGCCCAAAGGGCTCAAGGCCCGCCACCCAAGATATAAGGGTGGGAGTAGGGCCCAGAGGGCACCGCGCCCCTCTGCTGCATTGCATTCACTATTTCTTGTTATCATTCTCAAAAAGAGGGGAAATTAGAGGCAAAAAACTCAGTTTAATGCATTAGTTAGAGTTGTTCCACAGCGACAAAAGTGAGGAAATTCGCTGTTAGGGTTGAAAAACCCCCTTGCACCCCCTTGCACCCCCCAACCGGCATTGGGGTGTGCATTAGGATCATGAGTCCTAACTCTCACCCCATTCTCCTATACTTCTGCTGCTTTGCATAGGTCATGGGTGTGAGAGTTAGGGCTGATGATCCCAATGCACACCAATGCCACCACCTGCGTCATCCTTTGCGTTTTCATTTGCGCTTGTGTTTCTGTTACTTTTTTGCCATTTGTGTGTACCGCACTGTTTCTCTTTCTGTTTCACTTTGCGTCACCATGCCCATTGACATTTCCATTTACAGGCACCATGTTACTATGTGACCAGACATCACGTGGCACACTGTTTCCGTCTACGCCACCGTGTGCGTTACCCTTTCTGTTATCATTCGCACTTGTGTTACCATGTGTGCCACTGTTAGCATTTCTGTTTGCATTGCTGCTCCTGTTACTATGCCACAAGACATCATGTGGCGGGAGCGCGGGGCCCAAAGGCCCCAAGCGCCACCACCACATTATTCACTATTTCTCAATATCATTCTCAAAAAAGGAAATTAGAGGCAAAACTCCGTTTAATGCATTAATTAGGGTTGTTCCACAGCTAATAAAGTGAGGAATTGCTGTTAGGGTTGAAAACCCTAACTCCGAATTCACCCCCCAGCACCACACACACAGACACACACACACATTCAAGTATGGGGGAGGACCAAGTCAACACAACCAATGACAGACATCCAGCAGCAGGTGACAGAAATAACAAACAATTGTCTAAATGTACTACGAGACATCCCCACCCACCTGACCAGGTACTGCATGCTCAGTGGAGATCAACAGCAAAACTGAGGCCATGTACACCAAACGTACACATCCCTGATTGCTGCTGCACACAACGTACCACACTTAGTAGTTGCATGGCCTTACCTACCGATGCCCCACACCACACCACACCACTTGTGGTGGGCCACCTGAGCAATAGAGTTAAGCAAAACCAAGGAGTTGTACAGGTATAATATCTCTGATTATAACAAGGGTTTGAGAAATTGCACTTTCTAATTGACTGTAAACATTGTAACAGCCTCATGTTTAGTTTTTATTAACATACATGTAGAGCCTAACCATATGATGAACATGGTTTAATGTTGTTTAAAAAACAATTTTATTATGATAGCAATAAGCCACTCCCAGGTATTATGTTAATGGTCAGTTTATCACTGTCTAGCGACATGTGGCACTCGGATATGCCTCATTCAACATTAAACCCCTACAGGGTGATTAACAGACCATTTAACATAACTGTTGGTCATGCCTTATTGCTTAATTGTCTTTATGAGTAGATACTCTCCTCTGCTAGGCACTGCAGCAGCTTTGTAACACAGTGTCCCACCCAGTTACACCATACACTGTCTAGTTGCTGGAGAATGGCTGTGAATATGAACTCATGAAGATGAACAGTGTAACTTGATCATTACAGTCATCGAAACCCTAGTGTGATTATAACTGACAGACTCAGTGATAGAGGATAACCCCTGCTGTCCTAGTACATTTACCCCATTATGAGTTAAATCAATACTAAAAGACATTCTGTTTATATCTACACCATACCTACTTGATTCCTGTTGTAGCAGAATTAACATAGTTATCACTTTGATATTATCAGTGACAGAAGTGTGGCAAACCCAAACAGTAGGCATACAGCCTGAGTGTGAAACAACTGTTAAAAAAATCACACTGTGTCCATAAGTGGCATAGATCACTCATTGCAACAATAGCAAATGTATTACTATTTGAATAAGTTAGTCATCACAGATGCAATGAGATTGTCTTTATCAGGTACAACATACTCAGTAAGTGCCTACAGGAAAATTTATCCTATATACATGTCCAATACAGGTACATCATTGTTGGCTCAGTAGTGCTATGATATTTAGAAGTTGCTTAGCCTGATCCATGCAATTACAATCTTTCTTACAAAGAATACTTACTGCATCTTTAATATTGAAACACACTGAAGGTCTATGTATGTACATCAGCAGTACACCTTCATCAGTAAGAATGCATGTGATACTGGCAGTACCAATTTCACAGCGTTGAACAGGCAATGCTTTTCCATACATTTACATCAGCCTCTCTATGTTGAGTAAACCATTGCAGTAAATGTACTACTATGTAAATCACCTACTAAATATATCACTACTTTTATCTTGAGCATGCTAGTGTCTTGTAGTTAATTTATGTGCTTCTCTTAATTAATGTATACTCAGTAGTGTTAAAACCTTTCTACAACTGTCATCAAGCACCTTCAGCATTTATATTGATAACGGCACAGTACCAGTTGTGGTGTGGTGTGGGGCATGGTAGGTAAGGCCATGCAACTACTAAGTGTGGTATCGTTGTGTGCAGCTGCAATCAGGGATGTATCGTTTGGTGTACATGGCCTCAGTTTTGCTGTTGATCTCCACTGAGCATGCAGTACCTGGTCAGGTGGGTGGGGATGTCTTGTAGTACATTTAGACAATTGTTTGTTATTTCTGTCACCTGCTGCTGGATGTCTGTCATTGGTTGTGTTGACTTGGTCCTCCCCCATACTTGAATGTGTGTGTGTGTCTGTGTGTGTATGGTGCTGGGGGTGAATTGAGTTAGGGTTTTCAACCCTACAGCTAATTTCCTCACTTTTGTCAGCTGTGGAACAACCCTAACTAATGCATTAAGTGGAGTTTTTTGCCTCTATATATATATATATATATATATATATATATATATATATATATATATATATATATATTCATGGCTAAAAACTCCATTTAATGCATCAGTTAGGATTGTCCCACAGTGACAAATGTGAGGAAATTCGGTGTTAGGGTTGCCACCCCTTGCACCCCACGCCCACCCCTCCACCACCAACAGGCATCAGGGTGTGCATTGAGGTTGTTGGCCCTAACTCTCACCCCATTCAAGTGTAAATAAGCTAAGGTGGTGCAGTACAGGAGAATGGGGTGAGAGTTAGGACTGACGACCCCAACACACACCCCCGATGCCTGTTGGTGGGGTGGTGGGCGTGGGGTGCAAGGGTGGCAACCCCTAACACGAATTCTCACCTTTGTTGCAGTGGAACAACCCTAAATGATGCAATAAACAGAGTTTTTTGCCATGAATTTCCCTTTTTTTTGAGAATGTGCACTATAAAAAGTGAATGGAATGTAGTGGTGGAGTCCCGCACTCCCACCATGTGAAGTTTTTGTCATATCACTGCGCAAAAACTGTATAACTGACTGAAATGAAAATTGGTAAATGAAGAAATGTACCATACCAAAACATGTATAACAAATGTTATCTGAATCTGTTCAACAGCTGCACAGTGTCATGCCGGGAATACTGCACAGGAGTGCCGAAAAGAACATTTTTGCAACTTTGCTACACAAGAACCATATATCCAATGGAATGAAAAATTGTTAAAAGAAGACATGTACCATAGCATATCATGTGTCTATAATTGTGTGTACATTCGTTCAATGGTCGCACAGCGCCACGAGCAAACAATGTAACTTGCACAATTCAGCAACTGTAAGAGTCAGTGACCCGAAAATTGTCACAGTCAAAGATGTATTATACATCTTTGTACATTCCAAATGCCAGGCAAATCTGATACATGGTTCAGAAGTTATTGAAGTGAAACAAACAACATTTTCATTCATTGGAAGGGCATAATTCCTCACCTGTTAATGTTTTACACACCAAACTACTGCAAGGCACTTCCATACCACTAGGGCTACCTATGCTATAAATTTCAAGCCAGTAGCACCATGCAGAATGCTATGCACAAAACGTTAACTGTGTCACACAGTATCTCTGCAGCAAATTATTTTTCCAACATGTAAGCAGCATTATTCACATCCCCAGGACATCCACTCAACACCCTCCAAATTTTATGTGAAAAGACCAAACCGTTCCAGAGAAATTCAATGTTTACATTTCTGCACCTTTAAGAAGTCTTCCTCCACAAAATGGCAGAAATCGCGGCTGAACCATGTGGTGAAGTTCAAAATTGAATAAAGCTTTCTAAATAAAAAAAAAGAAATCGCAGCTGAAAATGTGCTAAAATGGTGGACAAAAAAATCTATAAACTCAACGGGGACCAACTTCAAATGGCAATAACTCTGGAACGGAACAATATGTTTTCACCAAACAAAAACTGACCTGTTCCTTGAAAAAGGGCCTTTCTGCGTGGCAAATTTCAGATCAATCAACCCACACTGGCTGCATGATGCATTGCAGAAGACAGGGCAGAAAAATCGCAAAAACATTATGTTTTGCACTGCACTGCGCAAACGCAAAAATACAAATTGTAACATTAATGCAAATGGTGATGGCAACAATAAGGTAAAAGAAGATAGTAAAGCTAATGGTAATGCAAATGCAAGCTCAAATGATAACGAACATGGGGACGCAAACAGAAATGATAACGCAAATGGTAACATAGATGCTAATGAAACAGAAACGCAAACGGTAACGTAAATGGTAATGAAAATGCAAACAGTAACAGAAATGCATTCAGAAATGCAAATGGTAGTGGCAGCAGTGATGCAGAGGAAAGAGTAATGCACTCAACAATGGAAACACTACTGAAAATGCAAACGCTAAGGCCAACAGAAATGCAAATGGTAAAGAACATGCAAACAGAAGTGGAAACGGTAATGCCAATGGTGACGTGAAAGGAAAGAGTAAGGCAAATGGTAACGCAAATGCAAATGGTAACGAACATGAAAACGGTAATGATAACACAATTGGAAATGCAAAATGTTATGGTAACAACAACAATGATGCCAAAGGAAACAGTAATGCAAACGGAAATGGAAATGCAAGCACGTCCGTAAACACAAATGGTAATGCACACAGTGACGCAAAAGTAAACGCAAACAAAAATGGTAACGGAAATGCAAATGGTAACAGAAACGCAAATGCAAGGGCAAATGCAAAGGTTAGCACACATGGTGACATAAACAGAAATGCTAAAGCAAACGATAATGGAAATGCAAGCAGAAACGTTAACGGTAACAGTAATGCAAATGCACACCCTTTTTTTCCCAAATGTTGCACTCAGAAACACAGTGATTACAAAGAATGTATGCATAATAATGGCCCTCGGAGCAGAAAATGAGCAATTGGAATACTAAATGTCTTATATATCAGGAACTATACGATGTGGAAAAAAATGAAATTCTCATATTATTTTTGACTTTCCAGGCTAGTTTTGTACTTAGCCCCCTAGTGGGGGACTCAGCATTTTTCCAATGAATAGTCTGTATCTCGAACCGTTTTTGAGATACGGGCCCCTGAAATGCACAGTGGATGCTGTAATGTTATCCTATGGGAAAGATCATCAATGTTGGAGTGCCATAACTTTGCAGCCCTCTAATATTTTGTTACCAAACCACCAAAAGGCACATCTGTGGGATCTTGGCTTTCTATCCTCCACATTTCAGCCCAAAAGATCAAACCGTTCTTTTGCAGCAGGGTGGCAAAGATTCCCTATTGTTTTGGTCATAGTGTTGCAAAGTACTTTCTCAAATCACGATAGTTTCACAAATGAAATTAAGAAAGTGTCGCATACGGGAAAGTACTTTGTGACACTGCTTTTTACAGAAATTTAAGAAACATATTTCTGGGGTGTTTTACCCCCAAAAAAAGACATAGCTAGCATCCTCAGGGCTTGACTAGGTGAACACAACAAGAATTGTGTCCGTAGAGGGTCAAAAGAATTTTAATGCCAAGCATTCCTGTGACCACCAACTGAAAACAAGATGGCCGATTTGCAACACTACAAGGGTTATTTGCGAAAGTAAAAAGTACATTTGTGACACTTTCGCATGTTTTGTTAACTTATCCCATTGATTATAATGGGAAATTTGTTTTTTTTAATAGCTTTTGAACTGTTTAATATTTGTTCACAAAATCTTCGAAAGGCACATTGAGGACCCCAGCTGCATGTTCCCTGAAGGTTTTGAACCAGTCACACAAACCCTGCGGATTGTAGGCGTGATCAAAGAATGTGCAAAAATGTGCAATTTATGCTTTTTATGGCGCTCTGTAGCTCCGCAACCCTACACCCAACGATAACAAAACTTGGCAGATTCAGAGAGCTATAGTACCAGACCATGCATACCAAATTTCAGGTACATCTGTTATTCAGTGGCAAAGTTATTAAGCTACCAAATTTCAGATTTAACCTTAAATGGCGTGCTCAACCATAACTACAGTGGCACGGTTTTATATATATATATATATATATATATATATATATATATAGAGAGAGAGAGAGAGAGAGAGATAGAGAGATACATACATATACATACATATATATATATATATATATATATATATATATATATATATACACACACACACACATATATATATATATATATGTATGTATTTATACAATGAGAGTCAGACATATTCCAGTGAGATAAAACAAGTTATTTTCACTGCCATGAAATAAATCCTAATGACATCAGCAGAGTTAAAATAAATGCCGTTTATTACACCCCCGAAACCCGTGTTAAACCCGCACAAAGCCGCACAAATTGTACATTTTGCAATGAGGCCCCCATTGTATAAATAGGATACATGATGGGCACTTCATGGAATATGGAAAATATTTTCACTCCTGCATCATGAGCACTGTATATTTCACTCTGCAGGATACATGATGGGTGAGTGTGGAATATGAAAATTATTTGCACGAGTGGAGAGTGAACTGTGATAATATTATTGCAGTTCACTCTGCACGAGTGCAAATGTTTGCCATATTCCACAAGTCGCACATCATGTGTGTGATTTATACAATAGGGCTACTATCCATTGGGAACATTTTTGTCTGTGTTTTCGCCCTGCTTACTCTGTTTTTTTTTATTTTGGTAACTGGGTATGTTTTAAGGGGGAACCTGGGAGCACTGGGCAGTTAAGTGATTTGTTCAGAGTCACACAGTATTGAAATGGAAGTTGTGATAATCAAAACACTGGACTGGGCTGCTGGATGTAGGAAGTTTGTTCATTGCTTGTTACTCTAAATTTTATGCTATACTGACAGCACTGTTTGTGTGTGGTCTGAGTGTGTGTAAGTGTTTCTGAATGGGCTTAGACTGTTAGACACTATAAGAAACAGGTGCATGTGATTTGCAATGATAATTGTGTTACCTGCAGCTAGAAGTGAGAAACAGACTGTTTATTCAGTAAGTTGCTGGGTCCACTGAAACAGAGAAACTGTTGCAGTCAGTACTCAGAACGAGAAATTGGTTTATGAAGGAAGCTGGTATGAAGATTAGAGCAGCACGGTAATGGGCTAGGATTGTCAGAATAACTATGGGACACAGGTGATTGTCTTTTACAATGCTAATTGAGTTAGTTGCAGGATTCAGTGAGAAAGAGAAACTGTGAAGCTATTAAATGCAGGCTGCAGTGTAGATGGTCTCACTCTGGTGACATCACCATTGTTGTATATTTGCTGGTGATGTAGACACTGTGGGTTTATCAGGAAATAAATCCACAGTGGTGATGTCATCACAGCGGTTATACAATGGCTGTGAAAATAACACCATTTACATCATAGCATATCACTTCACCCCTATTGTATAAATATATATATAGATACTATATATATATATATATGTATATATATATTCTTTACAAAAACATTTTTAATGCCGGGTTGTGTCATTGGGTTTGTGAGGCCTAAATGTCACCCCATTCCATGTGTAATCATTTCACATGCCATAGTAAAGAAGAATGGAGTGAGTGGAATTCTGCAGAAGTTTGCAAGTTGGTGGGAGCATGGGACCTAAAGGGCCAGTGCTCCCACCAACTTGAGTGACCTTCTAGTTTTATATTCTTTCTCAAAAGGTAAGGAAATTCTATGCAAAAAATTTTGTTAATGCATCATTTAGGGTTAAAACACAAGAAGTCAAGAAATTAAATGTTTAGTGTTGTCCCTTCCCCCCCGTGGACTCATCCGTCATCCTGAGATTGATAGCTTAGGAGGGACTAGATGGCCAAAACCCCATTCTTCTTTTGCAAAATAACCATATAAATTTTCCCATTGACTTATAATGGGAACTTAAAAGTTTAATAACTTCTGAATGTATTAATATTTTTTCACCAAACAAAAAGCGGCATGTTCCTTGACCCAAGCTCTTTCAGATGAGTCAAGCTGCAGAGCAGCACGCCACACAGCGGCCCCACAGCACCACAAATAAAATCCAAAAAACTGCCCACATATCTGGTAAAAAGTGCATTTTTCAGAGTTTTGATGTGCAAAAAACGTAAGACCGACTGAAACCAAATTTGGGAAATCAAGAGATCTACCATGCCCCACCACACATGCCACATTTCTTACAAATCTGTTGAACAGGTCTAAAGTTATTAACGTGCAAAATTTTGAGTTTAACATAGAAATGCCTACTCAACCCTAAATATAGGAGCACGACTGCCTACAAGTCACCCCATTCTTCTTTGCTGTGGCTTGTGAATATGATTACACATGGAATGGGGTAACATTTAGGCCTCACAACCCCAATGGCACACCCCGTCAGCTGTCAATCTTGGGATGATGGGCGGGTCCACGAGGGGGGAGGGGCAACCCTAAAGGTCTCATTTCCTGACTTTTTGTGTTTTAACCCTAATGATGTATTAATGAAGTTTTTGCATAGAATATATATATATATATATATATATATATATATATATATATATATATGTATATATATTAGAGGCAAAACTCCATTTAATGCATCAGTTAGGTTGTTCCACACACAAAAGTGAAGAAATTCAATGTTAACCCCTTTGCACCCCTCCAGCCCACACCCCAACCGGAATCGGGGTGCGCATTGGGGTTGTCGGCCCTAACTCTCACCCCATCACATGTGGAAAGAAGCTGAGGAATAGGAAATTGGGGGTGAGAGTTAGGACCGATGAGCCCAACGCGCACCCCGATTTAGCCGCAATGTGTCGTACACCGTAATGTTATCCTATGGGAAAAAGCATCAACTTTGGAGTACCGTAACTTTGCCACCGTGTAATATTTTTTCAATGGAACACTGAAAGGCAAATCTGTGAGACGTCATCTGTGTTCCCTCCAAATTTCAGCCCAAAAACTCCAAACCGTTCTTTTGCAGCAGGGTGCCAAAAAATTGCTGTCATTTTCCCACAGCCTAGAAAAGTACTGTTGCAATTTGTGAAAGCTTTCGCAAATTCATTCGACAGTGTAACAAGTGCGAAAGTACTTTGCGAAAGTACTTTTTCCATAAATCTGAAAAACGTATTTCTGGGGTGTTTAACCCAAAAATAAAGACATGGCTAGCATCCTTAGGGTCCAACTAGGTAAATACAAAAAGAATTAGGTTGCTAGAGGGTCCCAAATTTTAATGCCAAGCATTTTTATAATCACCAACTGAAAACAAAATGGCGGATTTGTGACAGTAAAAGGGCCATTTGCAAAAGTAAAAACTGCATTTCAAACTTTTTAACTTTTCCCATTGACTTATAATGGGAACTTCTTTTTTGAATAACTTTTGAACCGTTTAATATTTTTTCACGAAATCTTCAAAAGACAAATTGGGGAACCTGGCAGCATGTTCCCTGAAGATTTCAGACTGGTAGCGCAAACCGTGCAACCTGTAGGTGCGACCGTAGAATTCCAAAAAAGCGTAAACACATGCGCAGATCATGCTTAATAACTCCACAGTCATATATCCAACTGGTATGAAACATGGCAGATCCCAAGGCCTATGGCTCTTGATCATGTATTCCAAATTTCAGGCAAATCCGTTGAATGGCTGCAGTTATTAAGGTGCAAAATTTTGGGTTTAACATGTAAATGGCTCCTCAACCCTAACTATATATGTATTAGAGGCAAAAAACTCCATTTAATGCATTAGTTAGGGTTGTTCCACAGTGACAAAAGTGAGGAAATTCGGTGTTAGGGTTGAAACCCCCCCTTAGACCCCCCAGCCCACCCCCCAACCAGCATTGGGGTGCGCATTTGGGGTCATCGGTCCTAACTCTCACCCCATTCTCCTATACTTCTGCTGCTTTACACATGTGATATCTTCTTTTTGAGAATGATAACGAGAAATAGTGAATGTAATGCAGCAGCGGTAGCGCAGGGCCCTCTGGGCCCCACGCTCCCGCCACGTGATGTCTTGTGGCATAGTAACAGGAACAGCAATGCAAACAGAAGTGCTAAGAGTGGCGCACGTGGTAATGCAAGCGCAAATGAGAACAGAAAGGGTAATGCACACGGTGGCGTAGACGGGAACGGTCTGCCACGTGATGTGTTGTCACATAGTAACATGGTGCCTGCAAACGGAAATGTCAATGGGCATGGTGACGGAAAGTGAAACAGAAAGAGAAACAGTACTGTAGACACAAATGGCAAAAAATAACAGAAACGCAAGCGCAAAGGAAAACGCAAAGGATAATGCACATGGTGTCGTAGACGTCAACGGTAAGTGAACCGGGTATGGAACCGCAAGCGAAAAGGTAACAGTAACAGTAATGTAAGTGCACAGGCTGGTTTTCCCCAAAAGCTGCATAGAGAAAGACAGTGAGTACAAAGAATGTATGCATAATTATGGGTATCGGAGCAGAAAATGAGGACTTGGAATACTAAATAGGTTATAGCTCAGTAACCGTACGACGTAGAAAAAAAACTTAAAAGGCATATGATTTATGGCTGTCCTGGCTAGTTTTATACTTAGCCCCCATTGGGGGGCTAAGTATTTTTCTGATGAAAAGTCTGTATCTAGCAGCATTTCCGAGATACGGACCCTGAAAGGCGCGGTGAACTCCATAATGTTATCCTATGGGAAAAAAAGAGAAGTTCGGAGTGCCATAACTTTGCCTCCCTGTAATATTTTTTCACCAAACCACTGAAAGGCTCATCTGTGGGCTGTTGGCTGTGTTCCCTCCAAATTTCAGGAAAAAAGACCAAACTGTTATTTTGCAGCAGGGTGCCAAAGGATTCCTGTAATGCGTTGGGCACCGTAAAGTTATCCTGTGGGAAAAAGCATCAACTTTGGAGTATCGTAACTTTGCCACCATGCAATATTTTTTCAACAAATCATGGAAAGGCACATCTGTGAGATGTCGGTTATATTCCCTCCAAATTTCAGCCCAAAACTCCAAACCGTTCTTTTGCAGCGGAGTGCCAAAGAATTGATGTCATTTTCCCACAAACTAGAAAAGTACTGTTGCAATTTTCGAAAGCTTTCGCAAAAATTTGTGACACTTACGTGAGCACAAAAGTACTTTGCGAAAGTACTTTTTCCAGAAATTTTAAAAACATATTTCTGGGGTGTTTTACCCCAAAATAAAGACATGGCTAGCATCCTCAGGGTCTGACTAGGTGAATACAAAAAGAATATTTGCCACCCTGCTGTAAAAGAATGGTTTGGTCTTTTAGGCTGAAATTTGAAGGGAAGAAAGTCAGGATCCCACAGATGTGCCTTTGGTGGTTTGGTGACAAAATATTAGAGGGCTGCAAAGTTACGGCACTCCAAATTTGACAATTCTTTCCATAGGCTAACATTATGGTGTCCGCCGTGCCTTTTGTGGCCTGTATCTCGAAACCGGTTCGAGATATGGACTTTTCTTTGGAAGAACACTTAGACATCACTAGGGGGCTAAGTTCAAAACTAGCCTGGAAAGTCATAAATTATATGAGAATTTTTTTCTACATTGTACAGCTTCTGAGATATAAGGCATTTAGTATTCCAAGTGCTTATTTTCTGTTCCGAGGGCTATTATTATGTATACATTCTTTGTATACACTGTGCTTCTGAATGCACCTTTTTGGGAAAAGAAGGGTGTGCCTTTGCATTACTGTTACCATTAGCATTTCCGCTTGTGTTTCAGTTACCATTTGCATTATCATTTGGGTTTACTTCACTGTATGTGTTACCCTTTGCATTTGCACTTCCGTTTGCGTTACTCTTACCATTGTGTTTCCGTTAGCATTTTTGTTTGCGTTTACTTTTGCGTCACTGTGTGAGTTACAATTTTCATTTGCATATGAGCTTATGTTTGCATTTCTGTTTGTGTAACCATTTCCTTTGGCATCATCATTGGTGTTACCGTAACCATTTGCATTTCCAATTGTGTTACTGTTACCGTTTGTGTGTTCGTTACTGTTTGTGTTTCCGTTGGCCTTAGCATTTGTGTTTTTGGTAATGTTTCTGTTGTTGGCTGTGTTACTTTTTTTCTGCATCGCCACTGCCATTACCATTTGCGTTTCTGTTTGCGTTTCTGTTACCGTTTGCATTTTCATTACCGTTTTTGTTACCGTATGCATTTCTGTTACTGTAAGCATTAGTGTTACTGTTTGCTTTACCATTTATGATTTCATTTACATTTAAGCTTCAGTTTCTCTTACTGTTTGTGTTATCATTTTGTTTGTATCACCATGTGCATTACTGTTTATGCTTGCGTTTGTGTCACCGTTAGCATTACTGTTCTCTTTTACCTCACTGTTGCCATCACCGTTTGTAACAGTTTGTGTTTTTGCGTTTGTGCAGTGCAGTGCAAAACATTATGTTTTCGCTATTTTTCTGCACTGTCTTCCATGACACATAGCGCAGCCAGGGTGTGGTTGATTGATCTGATACTTGCCAAATAGAAAGACCTTTGTTCAAGGAACATGTCAGTTTTTGTTTGATGAAACAATGTTGCTCCATTCCAGAGTTATTGCCATTTGAAGTTGGCCCCCTCAAGGTTACAGATTTTTTTGGCCGACAGGTCTGCCATTTTAGTGCATTGTCAGCTGCAATTTCTGCCGTTTTGTGGTGGAAGACTTCTTAAAGGTGCAGAAATGTAAAAAAATGAACATCTCTGGAATGGTTTGGTCTTTTCACATGAAATTTGGAGGGTGTTGAGTGGATGTACTGGGGATGTTACTAATGCTGTTTATGTGTTGTAAAAATAATTTGCTGCAGAGATACTGTATTACGCAGTTAACGTTTTGCACATAGCATTCTGCATGGTGCTACTGGCTTGAAATTTATAGCATAGGTAGCACTAGTGGTACAGAGGTGCCTTGCAGTAGTTTGGTGTGTAAAACATTAGCAGGTGTGGAATATTGCCTGTCCGATGAATGAAAATTTGGTTCATTACACTTCAATAACTTCTGAACCGTGTGTCAGATTTGCCTGGCATTTGGAATGTATACAAATGTATAATACATCTTTGACTGTGACAATTTTTGGGTCACTGGCACTTATGGTTGCTGAACTGGGCATGTTACATTGTTTGCTCAAGGCGCTGTGCAACCATTGAATGGATGTACACACAATTCTGGGCACATGGTGTGCTATGGTATATGTCTTCTTTTAACAATTTTTGGTTTTGTAGGATATATGGTTCTTGTGTAGCGAAGTGGCAAAAATGTTCTTTTCAGCACTCCTGCACAGCTTTCCCAGCATGACGCTGTGCAACTGTTGAACAGATTCAGATAACATTTGTTATACATGTTGTGGTATGGTACATGTCTTCATTTACTAATTTTCATTTCAGTCGGTCATACAGCTTTTGCTTTTGCGCAGCGAAGTGACAAAAATTCAAATTGTTCGGGCCCTGTGCTCCCACCACCACAATCCATTCACTATTTATAGTGCACATTCATAAAAAGAAGGGACATTCACGGTAACAAACTCTGTTTAATGCATCAGGTAAGGTTGTTTCACAGCAGCAAAAGTGAGGAAATTCAGTGTTAGGGTTGCCACCCCTTGAACCTCTCGCACACAACACCCCCACCAGCAGACATTGGGGTGTGCATTGGGGTTGTTGTTCTAACTCTCACCACATTCTCCTATACTGCATCACCTCAGCTTATTTACACATGGAATGGGGTGAGAGCTGGGGCTGATGACCCTATGCACACCCCGATGCCTGTTGGTGGGTGGCAGGGTGGGCTGCAGGGTGTAAGGGGTTGCACCCCTAACACTAAATTTTCTCACTTTTTTCACTGTGGAACAACCATAACTGATGCATTAAAGGGATTTTTTTGCCATATATATATATATATATATTCTATGCATAAAACTGTGTTAATGCATCATTTAGGGTTAAAACACAAAAAGTCAGGAAATTAGACCTTTAGGGTTACCTCCACCCCGTGTACCCCTCCCATCCTCCAGAGATTGATAGATGCTGGATGTGTCATTGGGGTAGTGAGACCCTCAATGTCACCCATTCCATGTAAATCATATTCACAAGCCACAGTAAAGAAGAATGGGGTGACATTTAGACTCACAACCCCAATGACACACCCCGGCATCTGTCAATCTTGGAGGGTGGAGGTACATGAGAGGGAGGAGGAGCAACCTTAGTTGCTCATTTCCTGATTTTTTGTGTTTTAACCCTAAATGATGCATTAACGCAGATTTTTTGCATAGAATATCCTTAGTTTCTGAGAAAGTATAGAAAAGTTGGTGAGAGCACGGGGCCCGAAAAGCTCCCATCAGCTTGTAAATTTCTGCCTAATATAACAGTACAAGTACTGAATATCATATCTATTGGTGGGAGCACATATTGGTGGGAGCATGGGGAATCATTCATTGGAGTTGCATAATTCCTCACCTGCTTACATTTCTGACACTTAACCACTGAAAATTACCTCCATGGCAGTAAGGCTAGCTACCCTATAAATGTCAAGCCACTGCCACAATGCAAAACGCTATACTGAAACTGTAAAGTGTGTCATGCAATATCTCCACAGTAAATTAATTTTTCAACACCTAAATACCATAATTCACATGTACAGGATATCCCCTCAACACCCTCCAACTGTCAAGTTAAAATACCAAACAGTTTCCGAGATATTACATTTTAAAGTTTGAGATTTTCTTTCATCGGGGTGGCATAATTCCACACCTGTTTACATTTTACACACCTAACCACTGAAAAGTATGTCCATGGCAATAAGGCTAGCTACACTATAAATTTCAAGCCAGTACCACAATGCAAAATGCTCTCTGCAAAATGTAAACTGCACCACCCAGTATCTCCACAACAAATGTATTTTCTGACACCTAAACACCATAACTCACATTTACAGGACATCCCCTCAACACCCTCTAAATTTCAAGTTAAAAGATCAAACCGTTTCTGAGAAATTTAATTTTAAAAGTTGTGAAAATTGGGCTATCTAGTCCTTCCAAATCTGGCCATCTATTCCCTCCCTCGCAAGCAAAGATCACAATCAAAGAATCTCACGATCAAAGAATTTGCAGGCTCGTGATCAAAGAATTAAAAATGTTAAAACTCAATTGTTTCAGAGAAATATATTAAACCACAGGCATGACTCAATAGAATGAAGGCCCCTGAGCAAAACCCATCCTAGTTTGACTTCATAAGTCACCCCTGGGCTGAAATATTTGATTTTTAAATCTGGCCATCTAGTCCCTCCATCGCGATCAAAGATCACGGTCAAAGAATCTCACAATCAAAGAATTTGCAGGCTCATGATCAAAGAATTTAAAACTCTATTTTTTGACATAATTGCAAGAAGCCACAGCAATGGCTCGATAGAGGAAAGACCCCTGAGCAAAACCCATCATTGTTTTACTTCGAAAGTCACCCTGAGCTGATATATTTGTTTCTTTGACTGCAAAATGAAAACAAGATGGCAGCCATCATGACCAAAGAATTCCTCATGATCAAAGATTCTTTGGTAGTGAGCCTGAAAATTCTTTGATCATGAGGAGGGACCAGATGGCCAAAACCCCATTCTTCTTTTGCAAAATAACCATATAAATTTTCCCATAGGCTTATAATGGGAACTTAAAACTTTAATAACTTTTGAATGGATTAATATGCTTTCACAAAACAAAAAGTGGCATGTTCCTTGACCCAAGCTCTTTCAACATGCCAAGTTGTGGACCAGCATGCCATACAATGGCCGCACAGCACCATGGACAAATTAAAAAAAACTGCCCAGAAAACTGGCGAAAAGTGCATTTTTCAGCATTTTAGTGCACAAAAGCCATATGTCTGACCAAAACAAAATTTGGCAGATCAAACGATCTACCAGTCCCCACCACGTATACCAAATTTCATGCAAATCTATTGAACAGGTCCAAAGTTATTAATGTGCAAAATTTCGAGTTTAACATAGAAGTACCTTCATAAACTTAAATATAGGGGTGCGACCATGCCCTATAATATATACCAGGGGCCAGATATTCAGAAATGCACCAAATGCCAGTGCAAGTCTGGGGCAGCACAAATCTCATTCACCATGCCACATTGAGTGCCATATTCAAAGGTTGCACAACACGGCTGAATATGGCAAAGAAGTGTCCCGGAACAACCAGAGTTGAACCAGGGTGCAACCAGAAGTGTGCCAGGGCACAACCAGATCTGTGCCAAAGTGCAACCAGAGATGCACCATGGTGCAAAGGGGCAAGTGCCATGGTGCACATGGACCAGCCCCACTCAATGGTGGGAGCACAGCAGTAGAGGTAAAGTGTGGGGCATGGCAGAGGAACACACTGGGGACAGTGCCAGGGAGGCACAGTGGCAGGCCACAGGTGGCCACCAACAGCAGAGCACACACAGGTATCCAGCCCCCCCACCAGAACACAACTGTGGCACATGAAGTAGGGAACGGGTGGCACCAATGGCTGAAGGAGGACCGCCACTATATCCCCCCCACTGCATGCTGTGCCCCCACCCATCCAGACCCTGGCAAGTCACACCCTGGACCTTGGCACCAAACACACATGCCACACATCCTGGACAGCTGCCCCATGGCCACCCCAAGGCATAGCCACTGACCAATGGGCAGGACACCTCCATGCATGACCTGCACACCAACACATGCACACCACACTGACACCCACCATGCCACTGCATAATGGCTCCACATGACAGCTGCAAAGCAGACACCAACACAGGCAGGTAAGCAAAATAACTGTATTGAAAGGGATAACTATGTACAAAGGCATGGGTGGGAAAGGGTAGGAAAGCAAGGGAAGGGGACAGGGAACAGGGACTGTACATTGGGAAGGGGTGGATGGGGAAGGGATGGCAGGGGTAAAAGGGACATGGTGGGGATGAACTATGGGCAGCCATGGCCTGCCGCTGCTTGATACCTCCTCCTCCACTGGTCCATCAGCAGCATCATCCTGGTTTGCTGGGCCACCTCCAGGGTCATTGATGTTATTAAAATTATTTGCCTAAGCAGCTGACAATACAGGGGCAGCCGTGTCCTCCTCCGGATGCCTATGACAAAGGAATGGACAAGTGATCAGTGCAAGGTCACAAGGAATCTTGCCCACCCACTGTGCACAATGGGCAGTGGGAACACATACCCCCGGAGTGGCGCCCTGGCCACCCACAGGGGGTAGGCCAATGCCTGCCAGCATCCCAGCATGCCACGACAGTGCACAGTGGTGGACACTGCTGCCCAATGGCCACCCAACTGTGCAGCGACAGGCAGATGGAACAGGGAACCAGCAGTACCACAGCAACACCAGTAGCAGTTGGGCACACACCCACCCCACCAACAGCTGGTACACATGTGCGGTGGTTGCCCCACAGTGGCATACACCACACACAGCTGCCATGGCACAGGTGGCCATGGCTGCACCCATTCCCCCGCTGACCAACCAATAATGTACAGAGGAACTCAACTATGCCTACCTGCCTGCTGTGGCACTGCTCACACCTCTCCTGCTGCCGCTCCTCCGCCACCACTTGATCCCACAGCAGCCCGCTGCGCTCTGCCTGGTGCCCCTGCTTCCCTCACACAGTGCTGATCTTCAGGCCCTAGGAATGGAACAAAGACAGGTACACATGAGAGAACAACCACAGCATGTGCCCATCACCCCCACCCCATGCACAGAGTGTGCCCCTGCCCAACATGTCCCAAAAGGCTGTAGTGCAGTGCCACTCTGCAATGCACATGCTGACAGTGTACCCCTCTGTAGGGCATGCCAGGAAGCCAAGCCAACACCACAGTACAGCACTAGGGCACACATGCAACATGGGATGACTTACCTGGCCGTGGCACGGCACTCCTGCAGATGCATGCCTGCAGCTGCCTCAGTCACTCGGGATCCCACCTCATCAGGTCCCCATACCGGTGGTGGCATTGTTCACTGGTCCTGGCTACCCTGGTGTCCTGCACCAACCTGGTGGCAATGGCCTGCCAGACCTCCATCCTGGTCTGCTGAAGAGGCACCTGACCAAACAGCCCTGGTGCATGTAGCTTCACATGGGACATCAGATTCACCAGCTCCAGGTCCGACCAGTTACGGGCCCATTGTAAACTGAGCTACGCCATCATAACCATGACAAGAAGTGGAGACAAAATGGCAGCCAGAGGCACAAGTGTGCATATTGTGTGCGGGATGTGAGCCTTGTGTAGGCATGCCCTGCATCTGCCAATCGCGCATCGCTATGGATGTGGGAAATGGGTGTGGCCCACCAGGTATGTGGTGGTGGTGTAGTCCCAAGAGGTCAAAGGGTGACAACAGAGGTCAGGGGTCATCTGGTGCACAGTGCATCGGTGCACAATAGAGGCCATGGCACACTGTGTGCCATGGCCCCTATTGCGCAGAGTGCACAGTGCACACTAGGCCATGGCACATCGCCTGATGCATGCGCACTGTGGTCCTGTGTACTGCGCATGTCTGGTCATTATGCTGTGACTTGCTCTGGAGCAATTCCATTACGCATGGAGCAAGTATGCGATATTCAGCCACCACATGCTAATGAGCTCATCAGCCAATGTGTGGTGCACCGGGGAAATTAGTATGTCATTACCATTGCGCCAATGATCATTTGCATGCATTGCACTATAAAGGTGCCTCGGAACAGCACAGGCCATGGACCAGTACTGCAACCATCTGAGGTAAGTTATGCTTGCTGCTGAGCCCAGCCAGCACAGCAGGGTGGATGGGATAGGCAGCTACAGTCACTGAAACACATGTCTATGTCCACAGGTAGCACTATGTCCGAGAGTGAGGAGCATGGGCCTGCTCGCAAGTGCAGGCCCAACTTTACAAAGGCAGAGGCCAATTCCCTGTTCAAGGCCTTCCTCGACAGGGATCCACTGCTGAGTGATGCCACAGGCACACCACAGGCCAGGGCTGTGGCCTGGGTGGAGGTGGCAGCGTGTGTGAACCAGCAGGACAGCCACCAGGGGTCTGTGCAGGAGTGCAGGAAGAAGGTGGGCACTGATAAACGCTGCATCAAAGAGAAGGTGGTGGCCATGCAAGCAGCTAGGACAGCCACTGGAGGGGCGCCTGCTGACATGCCACAGCTCATGGTGCAGGAGGAGCTGGTGGCAGCCACCATGCATAGCAGCACTGTTGAGGGTGTACCAGGTGGTGGATTCCAGATAGGAGGGAGCCCATCACTGAATGGTACATTATTCAGGCCCACACTGCGGGCAGGGGGTTGGGGGTGGGGCCATGCATCACTAACACATCTTTCTCTTACAGCACCAGCACACAAGCATGCAGTGGATGGGGTACCAACAGCAGCCATGGAGGCAGGTCCTGCCCCGGAGGACCAGCCATCGACCTCCATGGGCATCTGGGGGCCTGATCAGCTACAGCTCACCACCACTGTCCAGCCAGATGTCCAGGGCATGTGGTCAGATGAGGCCTGGCTGTGTTTCAGGAGGATGCCAGCCATGGTGTCCTCTGCATGGAGACATAGATTGGGGCTGGGTCCGACACTGATGATGACCTGACCATTATCTTGGACAGCATGGGTGGTGTTGTGGGGGAGATGCCCATACCTAGTACTATATCAGGCAGCACACCCAGTGGCCTATCGGTGGTGGAACAGCTGCCCGCCACCACTGCAGGTGCTGCTGTGTGCACCGCCATGGCAGTGCCATATGGTGGTAGTGATGCGTTTGCTTAGCCACTGCTCAGCATACAGGAGCCAGAGGGGCAGCAGTGGCAGACAGCAGGGGATGTTGGGTGGCTGGATGCAGCATCCACTGCCAGGGTGCCTGACAGGGACCTACCTCATGGGGACCCTGCTGTGCAGTGTCCACCTGAGCAGGGGGCTGTGCAGCACGGTTGTACACCACCGGTGGGTCAGCAGCCTTCCCAGGTTCCTTGGGCACTGACCCATTGGCAGAGCACACTCGATTGCTGTGGGCCCTCATGGAGAAATGGGTGCTGCTTGTAGCTGGGGTGCATGCACTGCATGCGGAGGTGAGCCAGGTGGCTGAGCAATGCGAGAGAGGCACTACACAGGTCCTGGAGGCTATTCAGCGCTTGCAGGAGGACACGACTGCATCCCAAAATCGCATTGCCAATGTGATCCTGGTTAGCCTTGCACAGCTGGCTGCCACAGGGCATGGCCAGCAGCCTCATACAAGGCATAGTGCACTGTCCACCCCATGGACCCGGCATTGAGTGACACCCTCCCTGTCAATACTGGGCTCTGCTGTTGGCATCCCAGGCACACCTGGGGGGCCTGTTTGGGTGCCTACACACCCCTGCATGGACCCAGTCATGATCCTGCAGTATGACCCTTGGGGGGCAGTTGCATACACCCCCTGTGGCCTATGAGCAGGCTATGGCAGCTGATCAGCCCCGGCATGGCTGCCCCGTGTCTGCAGTGGCCATGGTTCCACACTGTGGACCTGATGTGCATGTCACCCTGGCTGCAGTCTGCTGTCGCTGCCCTGTGCATGCATGGGCAATGTGTGTGAGTGTATACCACAGTTGTGGCACCTGTGTGTCACGCTGCATGCTGCCTGTGTGTGCACATGCCTGGCCACTGGCCCGTGTGGCATGGGTGTGATGAGTGCAGAACTGCACAGGTTGTGCCTGTGCACGAGTGCCCTGCATGCGATCCACATCATATGCTGGTGCCTGGGTACATGAGTGTGCACATATGTGTGTGTGTGTGTGTGTGTGTGTGTGTGTGTGTGTGTGTGGGTGTGTTGCTGTATACTGCTGCATGCTGTTGTTTGTGACTGTGTGGCACTGCCACCCCCACCACCGCACCATGCCTCTATGTGTGCATGCCCATTGCCATGCATGCTCCTGCCTGTGTGCCATACCTTTGTGTGTGGCCAATGCATGGGTGTTGCTCCACTTACCTGTGAGCACCCTTAGTGCTCCTGTGTGATTGTGTCTTGGTGCAGGCATGCCATCCACTGGAGCCAGGGATCCCTTTGCCTGGGGGGGCTGCCCACCTCCCTCCAGCCCATTACCCTTGTCTTCCCCACTGCTGTCCCCCTCATTGGCCTTGACAGCTATCCCACAGTCAATGGTCATGTTGTGCAGTATGCAGCAGGACAAGAATAGGCCACAGGCTTTCGAGGGGCTGTACTATAGGGCACTGCCAGACCTGTCAAGGCAATGGAACCAAGCCTTCAGCTTCCCAAACACAAGGTCAATGACGTTCCACATGCTGGCTTGTGCCTCATTGTACCGGTCCTCTGCTAGGGATGACGGGTGCTGGTAGGGGGTGAGCAGACAGGGCCTGAGTGGGTAGCCACTGTCACCTGTGTGGATAATTACATGGTTAGCCTAGTGTCCTCTGTTGCTATGCCCCTTGCCCATCTCTGGCACCCTTACTAGTGTACCCACCCTGCCCTCCTCATCCCATGCCCTTTTCTGCCCTTCACCCCTTGGCTGTCCCATACTCACCCACTAGGTGGCCCGTGGGGATGTCCCCATGCTCGAAACTGTGGTACAGCTCAGAGCTGTGCCAGATGAATGTATCATGTGTGCTGCCAGGGTGTGTGGCACAGACATTGGATATGTGCCCCTTGGCATTGCACACCACCTGGCAGTTGACACTGGGGTAGCCCTTCCTGTTAATGTATGCTATGCCCTCAGGGCCAGGTGGCACGTGGATGCCCTCATGGGTGCAGTCAATGGCCCAAAGTATGCCAGTCTTTTGTGCTACCCTGTGAAAGTCCTGCATGGTTGTTGTATGCTCTGCCTGTGTTCTGGGGAAGTGGATGTATTCCGAAGCATGTGGCAGCAGGGTGTTGAGGAATTGTGTGAGGAGGTGTTATGTGGCAGACTGGGTTATGCCTGTGGTGTCCCCTGTTGGTCTCTGGAATGTGCCCGTGGTGAGCAGGCACATAACAGCTGTTTACTTCATCTCCACTGACATAGCATGGCTCCGTCTAGTGGGTGCCTGCATCTCCTCACTGCACAGCTTACAGAGCTGCCTCAAAATCACCTGGTTCAGGTGATACCAGCCCACAATCTCCATATCGGTGTAGTTCTTGAAGGTGATGCGGGCACGGCACCACCTGTTCTGGGCATACCGCCGATGGACCCTTCTATGGCTATGACGCTGTTCCTCTTGACTCCTCACACCGCTCATTATGACCTCCATCTGGAAGGCTGTGCTGGCCATGGCTCCTGCTGTCCTGTCTCCCCCTGGGTGGTCTGTTGCTGTGGGCTGTTTGCCACCATAGGGCAGTGCCTTGCACTTTGCCTGCCTCTCCCTGTTGCTCCCTCTGCCCCTGGCTCACCCTCCACTGCCACCTCTGTCCCACCCCCCTGTGGCTGCCTGTTCCAGTCCCTCTGTCACTCACAGGCTCTATCTCCCTTTTTCCTTCTGTATCCTCCCTCCACTGTTTGGTTTCTCTCTCTCTCTCTCTCTCGCCCCAGGTGCAAGAGCTGTCCCTGTGCTTTTGCCCTGTATTTATAGGCTCAAGTCTGCTTGGCACATCTGTGAGTTGCTCTGCACTTGCGCCATGGGTCAGGGGTTGAATATCACACTGCACCACATATTCATGGGCACACCATCTACCCTTGTGCATGCATTCATTAAGGTTGCACATTACGCCTATGCATTGAACTGAGCACTGGCTCCACTGAATAGCACTTTGGGCATTTCTGCAGTTGAGCCTATATGCAACTGCTTTGAATATCCTAGCAGATATATATATATAGACATATATATATATATATATATATATATATATATATATATATATATATTCTTTTGAAAAAACTGCATTAATGCAACTGTTAGGGTTTTCTACAGTGACAAAAGTGAGGAAATTTGGCATTAGGGTTTTCATCCCTAACTCTGACTTCTCCCCACTGCCACACACACACACACACACACATATACACACACACACACACACACACACACACACACAACACATAACTGGGGGTGGTACAAGGCAAGACAACCAATCACAGACACACACCATAACGCAACAGAAATAACATACAACTTCTTAAACATACCACAACAGGCATCTATCATCATGTTTCACCAACTGTATCAGTTCTACTGCCACCAGCTTGCCAATTTCTGCATAACAGCATAGCCCCATGCTACAACCAACTTTACCATTACTGCATAACAGCATAGCCTCATGCCTCTACCAACTTGCCCGTTTCTGCATAACACCATAATATAAATAATAAAACACATGTAATCATGACACCGTGGGACTGAGCCACCACCAGCTTACCCATTTGTGCATAACTGCATAGCCCCATGTTCCCACCAAGTTGTCATTTCTGCATAACACCATAACATAAGTAGCAAAACACATGTATTGTAGACATTACGAGACTCTTTGGGCCCTGCACCACCACCAACTTGGCCATTTCTGTATAACTGCATAATATAACTAGTAAAACACATGTATTGGTAGCAGCATCTCACATTCATATAGAGGATGTCAGTGCATGCAACCAAGAGACTGGGTTGGCAGCAGAAGTGATACAGTTGGTGAAACATGATGATGGATGCCTGTTGTGGTATGTTTAAGAAGTTATATGTTATTTCTGTTGCGTTATGGTATGAGTCTGTGATTGGTTATCTTGCCTTGTACCACCCCCCAGTTGTGTGTTTTGTGAGTTCTGTGTGTGTGTGTTTTGTGTGTGTGTGTGTGTGTGTGTATGTGTGTGTGTGTTTGTGTATGTATGTGTGTTTGAGTTTGTGAAATAAAACCTGTTAGCCAGTCACCAGTGCCACTTCCCATTCCTGCATACTGTCTGTGTGACCATCACCCCCCACAAGAAGTCAGTCATCTGTCATCTTCCTCCCTGTTCTTCATGATGTATAAACTTTTGCACAGTGGGCAGGGTATCCCATCACATCATGTGGAATAAATAAGAAAAATAAAATCCTTGAAGGGAAAGTAATGTGTCAGAGAGGGTAAGGCCATGCAGGGTCCCTGAATCTCTATGGGTAGCAGCAGTGCATGCAGTCCACTCCTGTACCTGCAACTAACATTTCACTTTCTCACCCACTCTGAACCAAATTCTCTGACGAAGTCTATTATGGATTGCAACCTCCGTCAATAATACCAAACCCATGAATAGGACTGACTACTCTGTTTAGATGCTTTCTCAAGCTAATAATGTATTTCTTCTGTGATGATGTCAATAACATCATTCATATATTGTAAATAATGCCTGAAAATATCTACATTCAAATATTGTAAATAATGTATGTGACAAATGTCTGTAACACATGCTTATGTAATTGTTGTTATACCCTATTCTGTATTACCTTCTGTCTTACATGTGACGAGGTACCTTTGTAAATGAGCCTCTGGCTCAATGGTTATAAACCCGATATATCAAATAAATAAAATAAATAAATAAATAAATTGGCCCTTTGCCTAGGTGGTGTGTGAAATACTGTGTGTGTGTGTGTGTGTGTGTGTGTGTGTGTGTGTATAATAAAATCTGCCAGCCAGTCACCAGTGCCACTTCTTGTTGCATACTATCTGTGTGACCCCCACCTCCACCCTCAATAAGTCAGTCATCTGTCATCCTCCTCCCTGTGATTGGTGGGGTATAAGCTTTGGCTCAGTGGGCAGAGCATTCTGTCACATTACGTGGAATAAAGAAAACAATTGCTGCTTTTTGTCCCTGAACAAGCAACAGACTAGCATTACGAGTACTCCAATCAATACTAAAGTAAAAGCCAGGGGCAAAGGAAGTAAACATAAAAAAAAAAACGTTTATTCAAGAGCCCAGAAAGAAATGGCACAAAAGTAAAGTACAACAGTACTACAGAAGAAACTAAGACAAAGATTAGGACTATTCTACAGAATTAACCACTTCCTTACTAGGGATGCCAAGCAGTGGTTGGTTCAAACCACATTCCTTTCATTAATAGATTATGCAGACCTTCTTTATAGCCATTGTACTGCCTCTGCCCTGGCTAAGTTGGACACCCTATACCACAGAGCAATGAGGTTCATAACAGGCCTTCCACTTTCTACACACCATTGCTCCTTGTACACTGCAGTGGGCTGAACTTCCTTTCATTATAGGAGAAATAGAAATGCCGCTCTATGGGCTTTCAGAGCGGTTACCAACAAGCTCCCTTATACTTCTCTGATTGTATTCCCTTGAGTGTGATAGGTGCCTATGCTCTAAGAAGCTATTCCCTAATTGCCTTGCAATTACCTAAAGTCAAATCTCATTTTGGCAGAGCTATCATAAGTTTCTCATTGCCTTCCTTGTGGAACAAAATGCAAAAAAAAACTTGAAGCTGAGCTGTCCTGTTAGCCTGAATATTTTCAAGTCACTCTATGACTGCTCCATGAAGGAATTCTGCAAATGTTTCCCACATCGCTAGCTAACCTATTTTCCAGTTTCCCTCCTGCCCATCCTGCCTTCTGCCCTGCCTCTGCCCCACCTCTCTCTCTCCCTACCAAAATACCGGCTTCTCTGCCTCTCTTTAGCAATGGCCAAGTTCTACCACCTTCACTGAAGTATGCCAGTTAACTGTTCCAACCCCGTCATTTCTTCCTAAGTTGGTATCCCTCTTCTTGCCTACAGCATATTCTAGGAGGCAATGAGATACAGCACCTACCTGGTACAACTCACAGTGGAGTTGCTTGATTTGCAACACATGCATATTGCATAAGTCGGTCTGTGACTGCAAATGTTAGCTATACGGAGTCTGATGAAGATGATGAAGGTGATGACTAAGGTCATGGTGAGACTGATGATCATGTGCTTGTGTCTTTACTATTAGCTATGTCTCATTTTGGATCTGACGGTGACAATGTGGATAAAGATAATGGCAGAAGTAGAGAGTCAAAAGGGAAAAGGAAAAAGTCAAAAAAGTCACCAGCCATACAAAGTGAAACAACGTCTTGAGTTATCTTAGAGTTTATATGGGTCTTTCTTGTGGGCAAGTCATCATCATCCTCATGTACTAGTCTGCTACCGCTTCACCCAGTACTTCTACTACCACTACTATCTGTCAGAGCTAAAAAAAAACCCATCACAGTTCAGAAAATGGCAGTTCTCCATGTATGTCACTTTGTTGCCAACAATGGTTCAAATACTGAAAAAGCACTTCACAACGGCAACTATGTTCACAAACATTGTTTTGCACATTCTCTTAACCTAATCGTTTGAAGCTTCCTGGATAATGACCAGCAAATATTAACCACTGTGGGTGCAGTGTGCAAACTGTGTGGCCACTTCATCCATTCAGTAAAAGCCTGTGACATCCTTGCTGATTTCTGGTAGGACAACAGTCTTCCTTATCTCCAGCTTGTTCAGGATGTAGCAACAAGGTGAAATTCAACTTTCTTTATGAGTGAATGCATCCTTGAACAAAAGGTAGTTGTCACTGAGTATATCATGCACAATGATATTGTGGAGGGCAGTGTACTCCATTCTACTCAATGGTCTCTGCTGGAACAGTTATGTTGCATTCTGAAGCCATTCATGAGTTCCACAAAAGAAGTCAGTGCAGATAAGGCATCCCTTAACCAAGTTATTCCACTTCTCAAAAAAACAAGCATTTATCAATGCCGAATGTTGTTGCACTGGCATTGGCAGTGGGAGTCGCATAGCTAGAGATGCATAGTGCTGTGATTTTGTGAATGTGTCTCAAAAGGTGATTTTGCACAGTGAGCATGCCATTGTGCGCCACAGCTGCAGAAACACGTTTTGGGCAGGCTGTGAAAAATGGCAGCTGGACTGTTGACAAGGAGATGTGCACAAATGCCAGTGGTGAAAATGTGGCATGAAAATATTGTAGATTGACGAAGTTACAAGGGTGGGTGGAAACTGTGCAATGCACCCTTGCAACACAGTCATAGTATGGAGTTTTGGCACCAAATTTTTAACATAGGAATTTTAGAACCTCTGCTCATGAATAGTGTCACCATCATTTCCTCAAACTGTCCCAAAAACTGATTTCGCACAGCGGCCGTGCAATTCTGTGCTGGACATGCGAAAACATATTTCAGGCAGCTGCAGTTTTCATAAGGAGGTATGGAAAATGCCAATGATGTACAGCTGGAGTGAAAGTATTACAAATTCACAAAGTCATGAGCGTGCGTGCAACCTGTGCAGCGCATGCTCATAAAACTCTCATTTTATTGACTTTCGTTCCCAAATTTTCAACATAGGCATTTTAGGGCATCTGCTAATGAACAGTGTCACTGTCATTTTCATCATGTGTCTCGAACACGGACTTTCCACAGCAACCATGTTATTCTGCGCCAGAACTGTGAAAACAGATTTTGGTCAGGATGTGAAAAATGACAGCTCTACTGTTCATTAGGAGGTACAGAACAATGGCACTGTAGAAAATCTGGAGTGAGCATATTAGAAGTTTGCGAACGTACGAGCGTGCATGCAAACTGCACAATGCACGCTCGTAGCACAGTCATTTTATGGAGTATTGTCACCAAATTTTCAACACAGGCATTTTAGGACCTCTGATCCTGAACAGTGTCACTGTCATTTTTGTATGTGTCCAAAACAATGATTTCACACAGTGAACGCGCTATTCTACACTGAGAATGCAAAAACCGGTTTTGGCAAGGATGTGAAAAATGACAGCTGTACAGTTCACAAGAAGGTGTAGTAAAATGCCAAATTTGAGAATCTGGCATAAAAATATTGCAAATGCGCTAAGTTACGAGAGTATGAGTGTTGCGCAGTTGCTACGCATGCTTGTAAAACAGTCAATTTATGGAGTATTATCACCAAATTTTCAACACAGGCATTTTAGGATATCTGCTCATGAAAAGTTTCACTGTCATTTTTGTAATGTGTCCAGTACACTGATTTCGCACCACAATCACGCTATTCTGCGCCGGAAGTGCGAAAGCACATTTCGGCCAGGATGTTAAAAATGACAGCTGTACGTTCACAAGAAGGTGTGGTAAAATGCCAATGTTGAGAATCTGGCATGAAAATATTCCAAATTTGCTATCTTACTAGCGTGCAGCATTGCGTGAAAGTTACATTACATTAATTCGTAAAATAGTCATGTTTTGGATTTTTCCCACCAAATTTGAAAAATAGGGTTTTTGAGAACCCCACTCATGAACAGTGGCACTGTCATTTTGTTACATTGTCCCAAAAAGTGATTCTGTGCAGTGACTGCAAAATCACCTTTTGGGACTGAATAACGCCATGACAGTGCAAGAATTCATGAGAAGGGGTCCCAAAAACCCTATGTTGAAAATTTGAGGCCAAAATTCACAAAAACGCCTGAGATATGCAGCAAAGTTGCAAAACCCTATCTATTACATTATACAACCCTATCTATTACATTATATAGTTCGCGGTCGGCTTTGAAGAGTTCAGACATATTCTCGGTCCACCGAAGACCATTGCGCCAGACTCCGGAGGTAAGTATGGGGTGAGGGAGGGTGGGGAGGCAGGGTACAAAGGGTGGGTGTGGGTGGGGGAGGGGCACGGAGACTACGAGGGACCATTTTCGTTTTACAGTTTAAAAAACAGAAAACATTGCAGGGCAGTTTTTTTTTTGCAGGGCATTTGGTACGCTGGGGTGGGCTCCCAGCATGCCACCTAACTGTTTGGGAGGGTGTCTGTAGCCGACAGGGGAATGGGCACCCTGATCGGCAAACAACACAGGGGGGATTTATGCCGATGAGGAGTGGGCTCCCCCGTCGGCACATTTACAGGGGGTAGGGGCAGCTGACAGGGGGATTGGGCACCCCCGAAGTCGTCAGTTCTACGGCCAGTGTCCCGCTATGTATATAATGGCGGCGAGCATGGCAAGAAAAGGACCGCTGCATCTGACGAGCTTTGCTCAGATTGCAGCGGACCTTTTCTTAGATGTGCTCGCCACATTATGTATGCATGGTGTGGCACAGGCATGCAGGCTGATTGGGGAATGCGGGACACACCTACTGGTGCGTGCCCTGCATTTGCTCAACAGCGAACGCAATTCTAAAGCTGCACTGTCCCACGATGTTTGCTGCGCAAGCGTGCCAACATAAAAAAAGTTTGAAGAAAATGAGGAGCAAGTTAGATATGAACCAGTCTCTTGTCAGTAACATGCTTACTAGATATAGCAATGATGAGAAATTATCAACCATGACACAGAGCAAGGAGTATCTCTTAGCAACTTTGCTAGATCATCGTTTCCAGAACAGACACCTTCCTGATGTGGTTTCTGACAATATGGAGGAGTTGAACTACAGTACAGGCAACTTTTGATTGATGCAGTAGATGAAGTTTCATTAGGAGGATTGGCAAGCAGTACTATAATGACACTACCTCAAATTAAAAGACTGCTCCAAAAACCAGAACAGAAGCAGTCAATGAGGAGGATGAAATTTGGGGCCAGCTGCAGGACGTTGAAATTCCACAAGGAGAAAATGCATGCTCAATAGTAAGCATGGTAGATGCATATCTGTCTGAGCCCAACATTAGTATTAAGAATTACCCTTTATCTTCCTGGCAAGAGAAGAAAAATCTTGCTGGCCAAAGCTGTCTACCCAGGCTTGTAAGTATATTGAATGTCCTCCCTCCAGTGTCTGATCTGAATCTTTATTTAGCTCTGCTGGGGATGTTGTGAATGATAAATGGACAAGTTTAACACCTGACAATGTGGAGAAACTAATGTTCATTAAGGTTAACTTGCCAAACGTTGGCTACATACGAGATGCTAATCTTTATGAAGATGATGCTGACAGCAGTACCTGTGCTGCAGCTTTGGAGAGACATATCAGCTCTCAAGTTTGAGACTGAACTACTTAAAAGAACAAATCTGGGGCTAGCCTGCCTTTGGACTGCATCATCTTCATCCTGGAGGTGGTGGAGGGTGCAGCCAGTATACCACATCATCACGTACTGGTAGCAACTGTGGTAGACAAGTCACTAATCTCACACATAGTTGCTTTCTCATTCTGATGAGATCATTTACCTAAATGCACCTAAGAATAATTATTTCTTATATAACTATATTAATGCATGCTGCTATGCTAAACATAATTGGTGAAATACAAACACATTGACACCTTCTACAAAATGTCAAACTCAGGAGACTAGTTTTAAAAAAATAGAGATCTGGGACTTGCCTACCTTTGGACCACATCATCGTCATCCTGGGGATGGGTGGGAGGTTCAGTCAGTATATCACATCATCATTGTACTGGTAGCAACTGTGGCAGACAAGTCCCTCATCTCACTCACTATCACCTTCTCATTCTGAAGGGATCATTTACCTAAATGCACCTATGAATAATTATTTCTTATAGAACCATATTGATTCATGCTGCTAGCTCTGTTTTCTCCCCCAATAGTAGTGGTCATAGTATCAGTGGTGAAGTGGTAACTTTAGACTGCATGGTGTTCTTCTTTCACATTGCTTCTCAATGTATTCCATATTGAGACTGGTTGCTATGTTAAACATAATTGGCAACAAACAAACACGCTGGTTACTTTCGGACTGCCTGGTGCTCTTGTGTCATGTTACTTTGCATTGCATTCCCTACTGAGAGAGTGACTTTTCTGCTAAACAAAAAAACACATGTGGTGCCCATGACTGAAACATAAAACTAATAAACAACTATATGTTGTAAACAACTACGTTGGCACCCTTTGCAGAGTGTGTGAGAGGCCTTTTGGCACCATGCATTTCTTCTTAAAGTTGAACCTGCATACTATTTTGTGGTGATTTGCATGTACAGCCCATGATGCTTTGCATTATGGGGGTATGTGTGATTTTGTATTTCTTTGAAACCTGGCTTCCTGGCAAATGCCCTTTGGGGTAACCCTTGCTTCAGTGCTCGCACACTAAGGTTCTTTGTCTTTTAACTATACAAAGTACAATTAAACACATGATACCCTTCTAAAAAAATAAAACTCAGGAGGAGACTATTTACAAACTAGAGATGTGGTTTGGAATTTTCTTGTCATCACAGTAATTTTTTCATTCTTTTCTAAGCAGTCATTTTTAGTAAATGTGCCTTAACTATATTGATCTCAGTGCCGGTAGACTACTTCTGGTTTTCTCCTGATTGTTCTAGGCAGGGGTAGTAGCAGTCTTGAAGTGGTAGCTGACTGACTGGCTCTCTCTCTGAGTGTCTGCCCTCTGCTCAGGCCTGGTGCTGTTTTTGTGTTCCTGACTTTTTGTTCATTACTTAACTGTCTAAGACACATTCGGATGCTTGTACCTGTTGAGAAATAGAAATCACTACTGCTAATAACTTATACACAGTATTAGTACTACTTTCTGAAATGTGAGAAAAAGAAGAGTGATTAGAGAGTGTTCTGTGGGAGTTGCCTGCCTTTTGAGTTTTGACAAAAAAATCCCATAGACAGTATGTGGTGGGTGGCTGTCAGAGTTTCATGGGGTTCACACTGGTGCTTTTAGTACTAAGCTTTAAGGGCTGGTCAGAGTTCTGGGACTTGCCTGCCTATAGACAAAATGATGATGATGATGATGATCATCATCATCATCATCATCAACATCATCATCATCATCATCATCTTCATCTTAGAGGTTGGTGGCAGTTGTACATATTACAGCACTGGCACTTCCAGTAGGTTCATCCACAGTCACACCATTCACTTCTTCTCATCTCATTTCACTAATCATGCTGTTTATTATTACTAAACAGTAGTTTAATTGTTTTTGTTTCCTACAGATATGTTGATTAAAAGCAGTTTGAAATGATTTTTTAACATACAGTAACCATAAAACAATAAAGAGTATAAAAGGTTTGGATAAGGTTCAGATAAAGATCCAAACCTTTTTTTGTGTATCAGAACCTTTTGGAACCTCAGAACCTTTTGAGGTTGTCCCATCCCTACTTTGTATGCTGAAGTTAGAACAGCAGCTGACACAGAGTATATTCTCAGTAGCTAGTCAAGCCTCAGAGTTGGGCACAACAAACATTTAAATTCACTAAGTATTGCAAGAAACATGAACATCCTTACTTATGTAACATTCAATTGAAGTTACAATGTCTTTGTTTAAGTAATGAAACATTACTTAAAATCACAAAAAGACTGTGTGAAGCACCATCCCTGATTTCAAAAGCTGACCTGCAGAAGCTTAGAAAATCACTGGTGCTGTCATTTGGCACCTCACTTGACTTCTTACATAAAGTGCAGATCAATATTCAACTTTACAGAACCAGGCGCAGGCGGCAGGGCCTAAGGCAGCTGTGTCCAGACAGCTTTGAGATATTAAGAGATGAGTGTGTGTCATTACACTATAATGAGCATACAAAAAAAAATCACACAAGCACTACAGAAGTAAACAAGCAAGCTCACTAGTTTCTTGCATGATGTTTCTGACTTTGATGTGCCCTGTAGCCAGTCTCAGTAAATACCTACAGAAGCTGCCAGTGGATGTGACATCATTTTACTACCATCCAAAATGGCTCTGACAGCATTTCTTAAACTCAGTACCTACTTGGTAATTGAAAGAGTCCACGTGGTTCAAAATCTTATCCACCTCCCTGAGCCACATCGGCAAGGAGGCCACGCTGAGTCAGCACTACAGGAATCATTTGATTCATGCGACAGTAGTACAACTGCTTTCCGATGCTGGCCTAAACAACTGAGAGATAATGCCCATAATGAGCCATCACAATGAGGTCAGCCTCAATTACTGGGCAGCATCCTGTCAGGATCAAAGAAAGAGACATCGAGTCTGACAACGATCCATTGGAGCAGCACACTTACCCGGATAACAAAAGACATAAATGAAAGAGAAGCACTATCATGGGGCCAAAGAGTAAAAATGAAGAGGAAATGGCTTCTACACAGCACACTTCAGTAACCACTACCTGTCCTCCGACTTCAGAAGGAATACCTGCACTCCCATCTCCAACCCAAGCAACAACTTTCACTCAGGTGCCTTTCAACTTCAATACAGTGGTAAGTTTCAGTGCATCAATCAATTTTGTCAATCTTGACAATTTTTTTTTGTATGTTTGTTTTGGGCATATCTTCCAAAGTTCTACAAGGCATTTCTTGAATTATTGTTCATTTTTACCTCCCTCACAGATATTTCTTTACCCTCCCCCCCCACCATGACCAATTTGGGAATTACTTCATATTGAGGAAGAATATTTAGCAAAATAAATTCACATTTAATGACATTTACTTAACTTGTCTGTGTTGTTCTTCTATTATTCTACATGTACCCATTTTGTACACACAATAAGAAACTCCATAGTGTGCACTGAAGAGAGTTAACTGTACTTCTAGAGACTAAAGGCCCCTGCGTCTGCAGTTAGATCTGTTCAGTGCACACTATGTCATGTTATATTGCCTATGTATTGTGATGTACTGCAACTATTGCTGGCTTCAACTCCAGCCACAAAAATTAAATTAAATATGCCCCAACAACATCAGTGGGCTCCATGCCAACTCTACATCAAGGGCTTGGTACCCACAAAAATTAATAACGCCATGCTTCATAAACATCAGCAGGCTCCACATCCTTCAACCATCACAGGGTTTTGCACCCTGGAAACATCAATACATATATTATAGGACCATGATAGTGTCCCCATATTTAGGTTGAGTTGGCAGTTTAATGTTAAACCACAATTTCTGCACCTTGTTAATGTAACTGTCCCTGGATAAACAGCCTGAAAACAGCCTGAAATTTATTATGCACAGACTGTGTGCCAGGATCTCGCAGGATCATGCACATTTGGTAATGGACAGGTCAGCAGATTAAAGTTTCTAGAACTCCTAAAAATATACAATTTAAGATGTTTTGGCTTACCAACTGAACAAAAGCAACTGGCAGCTGAAACATTAAACTTTCAAGTTTATTAGAGTTTGGCCTGAAGATAGTTATTTATTTATCTATTTACTTACTACGTCTGTCTGTATGTATATATTTATTTGTTTGCAGTATTTATTTATTTCAAAAGTTTCACCAGGAAAGATATACTGAGCTGGTAACAGCTTGCTTCCAGATTCCTACTTGTGGTGGTGGCGGTGGTGGGGAGTCAAAGTAGTCAATACAGTAACAGGCTGTGAGTAAAAGTACATTAACTGCTGTGCAGCAAAAATATTCTATTCCAATTAATGCAGTACAGACCAAATAAGGAGCAAAAGTAGAATACAGTAATAGGTGTGCAAACCACATTATTTAGTGTAAAGTAATACAGTACATACAAAGGGCAGGGTTTATACAAAGCGAGAATGCCCCAAGCCCCAGGTGCATCCAACGTATGGTACTTGGGGCTTGCAGCATTCTCCTGGCCAGCAATTGGGATTTTCTATCCCACGTGCCAGTTCCAGCATGTGGGACCAACTTTTGTGGTCTACCTTGTGGCAATCCCGAGGGCCTTTTTTTATGGAGCTTGAGCCAGATGTTTGGCGCAAGCTGCTGTAAATAGTGAAAACTGTCACAACTGTGCCTGTGATTGTAAAATCGAGTGAAGTTGTGGCAAACAGGTTTGGCACACTGCCAGAACCTAACTGTCATGGTGCAGGACTTGTTGCAAGTCCTGAGCCTTGTTTTGAAAATCCTGCTCAAAGTGCCTGAGGTGGATAAAATTGCACTCGAACAGGAGCAGTGAACAACCCCAGAACTGGGGAGGAAGGGTGGTGGGGGACTTCCAGAGCAAAACAGGGTTTGAGCTAGCCATGCGTGGGGGTGGAGAGCCACCACTAAGGTCTAGCGACAGGAATAGTTGTAGCTATAATCTTGGATAGATCACCTTTCTGAAAGATGCATAATTTTTAACGTTTTGAGAAATTAAAGTGCCATTTTGGCACATATGCAGAACATTTTTACTAAGTTCTAATGATAATTGTATTTTGGCGAAACTGATGTACAGTATGTCAGCTTTGTAAGAGGAATCACAATTTTGTGATTTGGAAGTGCAACTGTTGTGCAATTCTGAGTCATGAAAATGACCCTCAGTTTCATTAGATTGTTGGCAGTCAGGAGCCCATTGTTGCTATGTTATTTATTCCCTTTGAGTATCTTCCCGCAGTTCTTTGAGACTCAGTTATTGGCATTTCGGTGCAAGTCCATATGCAACTATGTTTGCTCATGTGTTATAAGTTTTCTAACAGTATTTCTCAACCTATTCTCCATAATTCTAATTGTAAAATAGGGGGTCGTATATTGACAGAAGTGTGGTTACTTCCAGTGGTTACAGTAAAGGTTTGCGATTTGCTCTATAATAGTACATTAAGATTATGTCAGGAAATCCATGCCTCCTATCATCTGGACAATAAGAATATTTTTAAGATTTTTCAATTTCAACATCTTCTGTCTTGGTAGTTTGGTTCTATGTCGTGGCATGTTAATTTTGGTGAGTTCTTGCATTCAAATACTAACATTGCCTTGCATACTCATGCTGTTTCTGGTTTATACTCATTTTCCCCCAAATTATTCCCTGCTATTTGGAGGACTCCCCATATTGGAATACAGTTTTCCCACACCATGTATTTAATTGGAATAAAACCTGGGAAGATCTTCACACTTATATTTCCCACAATAAACTCCGTCTTATCCAATTTCACATTTTACGTAATGGGGGATATTTTCAAAAGAGATGCTCTGGCCCATCTGAGATGCTCTGGAGTATCACAGAAGATGATCCAAAGTATGATATTCAAAGGACAGATATGTTCAGTGCATCTCTGGATGGGCCAAAGACAGACTATAATGTATTCAGAGCATCTGCAGGGGGCGTGCCCATGAATGTTCCGCTCATCTCTATATTCAGACCAAATGGTTGGGGCATCTTCGGAGCATCTCCAAAGATGCTCCCAAGATAGGAATAAAAGAAACAGGCCTAAGTGCAATCCCACAACAGGCAGCTACTGGGAGAGCAGGCTTTGTGAGCACCAGTGTGGTAGCTGAATGCACTTGTTAACACTAAAGAAAGTACACTGATCAGTGTTTGCTATTGTGCAGTGTATATTGTAAGCACATTCTGATATGAACAGTAAAAACAAACTTACTACTGCAGTTGCTGTCAGGAGTGCTGGTTGTGTTATTATATTGATGTACTAGAAAGGCAGCACTGAGAAAATGGGCATGGCATCATTACTGATAGTGGAGATAATGAGGGTTGTGAGGATTGAGGGGACATCCCTAGTGGCCATCTAGTGGGTGGGTTGTATAGGGCACCATGTCCACACAATGCACTGTGTAGCACAACACACAGCAGGAGGCAGTGATAGGGAATGTACAAGGGCCAAGACCCATGTGGAACTGTGGAATTGGGTAGCCATCCAGAATAGGGCCTACAAACACAGTGACATTAGTGTGCCAGAGCATAGGGTGGACAGGGCAAGGGCTTAGCATACCAGACTCAGGTGGCAGGGTAGCATGCAACACACACACCCAGGCATAAATAATGCCTGAGGCATGGCAGAGAACCATGGGTGGACAGGACAGTGGCAGGTAGGGCCACTAGCAGGGATGGGGTGGTGCAGGACAGGAGAGGGGCATGCATGTGCACAGTTCCAGCATATCTGAATATGGGCCAGGTCCCATTGGATGCAGTGCAACACAGGCTGTAACGTGAAGAATGTAAGCAAATGTACCTCCATAGCTGCAGTACCTGCTGGTTACCTGTGGTGTGGGGTGGGGCAGCCCAAGTATAGCTCAGCACATGCAAATGTGGTGTGGCGCAACCTATAATGAGAAGCTAAGCAGCTGAGATGCTCCTGAATTGGGCAATGAGGCAATCTGCATACTCTGGCTAAATATTGCAGATTTGCTCCCGGCCCATCTCATTCTGCAGGGAGCATCTGATCAGCCCTCATTTCCCACCTGCAGTGCTTCCCTGTGCTCCACTGACACTGACTGGGTTGCTTCTTTTGCTATGTTCAGTCCTGTCCAGATGCTTCAGAGCATTTCAAGATGCTCCAGAGCATATCAAGATGCTTTGGAGCATTTCAAGTTGGGCCATGGTGCATCTTTGGTATATTCAGCTGGAGATGCTCTGGAACATCTTAATCCCCGCATCTTCTGAATATACCAATATTTTGGACCAGACCATCTCTGATGCATGGAGCATCCACTTGCTCCCTTTACAGAGCAGTTTGAAAATGTCCCCTATTATCAATTTTACTCCCCTTAAATTAGTCAAGATGGGCAAGCTAACTTCATCTGTCTCTACAAGACATGTGGTCAAGCGGAAAGCTCTTTACTGCACATTTTTGGGGGAATGCCTTAAAGTGGCCCTTCTGTGGGACCTGATTTAATCTAGGGCTGATCCATTGCTGGGAATCGATGAGGCCTTTAATCCTATAATATGTATAGTTGGGGATTTTAGTGAAATTGTAGTGCAGGAAAGGAGACACCATATGGCTATGATCTCAATTTTGGTAAATAAAGTGATTCTTCGTAACTGGCTTGCTCAGTCCCTAATTACATATCAGGACTGGCTGCAGAAATAATTACTTAATCTTCAATTAGAGAAAATGATTGTGAGTATCCATCATAGACTTCCATCATACAAGAAGAAATAGATCAAATTGCACTCCTTGTACACACTATAGTTTACTCTGGAGCAGTTCCCTTTCTGACTGACTTAGGTATGGTTTTACTTCTCTTTTCGTTTTAGCAGGTACGCTTTTCCTTTCTAGGTTTATTTATTTGAATATATTGCAAGTCATTCGGTCATCACATTCTGCACATAATCCAGGCTTAGTTACATTATCTTTTCTCTGTCTTGAGGAAAGTTGGGTAGGTTGAGAAGGGGATTGTTATATGTTGTTTGTTTTCTGTTGTTATTACATTGTTATTATGTAAATAAAATATATTAAATTTAAAAAAGATCCTATTGTTACCAAAGGCAGTGGACCCCATCCAAGTTTCTCTATCAATCAGGAACCCATCCCTGCCACTGGCAACCCTCCCCCACCAGAATGATATAACACCTTGCCTTGTAGGCTAAGCGCAGATTGTTATAAATAAAGAAAATGCTTTCTGAAGTTAGAGAATCACTATTCAATCAGGGCTCAGAAAACTAGGTACAGAAATGGAGAAATAGGCTCACTCACCCAAAATGTAAAATTCAGGAGATCTCTTTGTTTCCTAAATAAGTCCATAAAGTCAATACAGTAATTAAAAACCTCTTCTTCAGGGGAACTGGTACCTTTATGTATGAAATAATTAATGAATATGAATGAATGAATGAGTCAATCAATAAATAAGCATCAGTATCCATCTCTTAGTCTTTCTTCACTCCCTAATATACATATAAAAGGTCTTATCCCCCTCCTTAACAGAGTTGGCTGTCCTTTCCTCGGTTTGGGCCTTTGCTATTCTGACTGCCTTCCGTGCCTCTTTCTGCTTTAACTGATAAAGTTCTCTGTCCTGCTGCTTCTGTGTTTCCTTATTTCCTGAATGCTATTCTTTTCTCCTTAACCTTCCTTGCCACCTCTTTTGAGAACCATAGCATTTTTTCCTTCATTGTGTTTTGTTGATTTGCTTTACACAAAGGCATGTTGCCTCTGTGATGGCTGTTTTGATTACTCCCCACTGTTCCTCCACCCCTCCTTCTTGCCTGTTTGCTAGTGCTTTTCTGAGGCACTCTCTCATTTTCCCAAATTCAGCCCTCCTAAAGTCCAATACTCTTGCTTTTGTATGGCTTGACTCTGGCTGTGTTTATCGTGAACCACACTGTTTGGTGGTCGCTTGTTCCTGGATGGCTACCCACTTCTAAACCTGAGATTCTTTCTCTGTACCTGTTTGAGAGTACCAGGTCCGAGATGGCTCCCTCCTGAGTGGGTTCCAATACTAGGAATCTGAGGCATGCCCCTTGTAGGGCATCAAGAATGACCCTGCTTTTGGATGTGCCTGCAGCAAAGGCATATTCAGGTCCCCCATCAACAATATCTCCCCTTTTTCTACCATTCTAAGGATGCCTTCTATCATTTCCTTGTCCAGTCCCTCCCTCTGAGATGGGGGTCTGTATACAACCCCCATGCTGATTGTGGTGCCATTTCCTGTCTCCAGGGTGACCCAGAATGCCTGATCTGCTCCCTGTTTACTCTTTAGTTCTGCTAATTTGATCCCTCCCTTCCCTTACATAGAGAGCTGCTCCTCCTCCTCTTTTACACTCCCTGTCTCTCCTGTAGATTGTGTATCCTGATATGCTGACATCCCAGCCATGGTTCTCTGTGTACCATGTTTCTATGACTGCCACAATATCCAGGCATCCCTCTTCCATCAAGGCCACCAGTTTAGTGCCCTTGTTACACAGATTATGGGCATTGGTACTCATCACCCTCCATTTTTTGATGGCCTTACCCCTTTTATCCCCATACTTTTCCTTACTGCCTTTACCTTTTTTTGCCTTTACCTCTGTCCTGCTCCCTATTGACTTCTCTACCATGGAGTTTACCTTGCTAATTACTGTGTTTTGTGGGGGGTGGCTGGGATTCCCCTGATCCTTTTTAGTGCCTCCCCCCTTGGCTAGTTTAAATGCTTCTCAATGAAGCATTTAAACCTATCACCAAGGATCCTGGTCCTCCCCGGTCAGATGCAGACCATCGCACCAGTATAGGTCTGCATCCCTCCAGGTGGCTCCCCAGTCCCCAACAAAGCCAAAACCCTGAGCTCCACACCAGTTTTTCAACCATTCATTAAATTCCATGATGTGGAGTACCATAGCATCACCCTTGCCATAGACAGGCAGCACCTCCTAGAATGTTACCATATGTGCTACTTGTCTAAGGCCCTTCCCCAACTCTAAAAGCTCCTCTTGCAGTGCTCTGATCCCATTCTGAGCCAAGTCATTTGTCCCAAGGTGGGCAATGACATCCAGCTCCCTCCCTCATGCAGCTGCTGCCTCAATCCTGAGGATTTTCTTCCTGTCCCTCCAAGCCATGGTGCTAGGCAGGCACCCTACCTCCCTCTCTCCTTCCTCCCCAACTTCTACCCCCTTAATGATTGAGTCCCCCACCAGGAGCTGTTTCCTTCCCATGTGGGGTACTGTCCCATGCCACCCTCATTTGGGTCTCCTTTGTGGAGGTTCCCAGCATCCTCCTTGGTCTCTACTGCAGGTGCCTCCACAGAGGAACCACTATCCACCAGAACAGTGTATGAATTGTGGAGAGGTACAGCTGGAGGGATGCACCTCTGTTCCACCACCTTCTCCCTCCCTGAGCCCACCTTGGTCCAACCGCTCCTCTTTCTTGGCAACCTCTGAGGTAACGGCAGTGGCCCTGGTGGTCCCTGGATGGGGGAGGAGGTTTCATGAATTCAAGCCAGGTCAGCCTGGAGATGGGCAACCTCCTCCCTCAGACCAGAGAGGTGTCTGCAAATAGGGCAGCATGGTAACCTCCAAAATGTCTCCAGGAACACTGCCGCTCCACAGCCATTGCACTGCACCACTCCTATCATGTCTTATTTTGTGTCCTCACTCCTGTTGCTCTGTATGCTTACTATCTCCTCTCCTTACAACTCTCACCCTTCCTGTTCTGGGACAGAAACTTCCTGTATTCTTCAGTAGTCTCTTTCTTCCTTGCTCAGAGTCAGACCTCAGGCAGCTAGGAGGGAGAAAGAGATACTTTTTTCATTCAGGGTTGACACAACTAATGTTTCTCTATGATCCTTCCCTTCCTACTGCCAAACAGGAAGTTCCTGTTGTCAGTCAAATCCAGTGGCTATAAAAGTAGAACTGGCTTAGAGTGGGAGGGTGGAGAGGTGAGATGGAGGGCAATTAGTAAGAAAAATAGTAGCTTTCTTAATCAGCTGCTTTCTGCCTAAAAGCAAGATTTTTGTCTTCCAAAAGCTAGCAGCAGGAAGTTGTAATTGGAGTCACCTGCTTTTCTACTGCCTAAGCTACACCCCCAATTAATCTCTCTCCCCTCCTACTGATTTAGCAACTAAGTTGATACAGTACCCTTCTCCAACACAGAAACACACACACTGACTTTCTTGTTTCTTTTTTAATCCTAAATGAGGCCCCCTACACTTCTAATAAATTATCTGTTTGCTTAATCCCAGCAGGCACTGACTCCTGCTGAGACAGAAGTGTTAAATTAGTAAAAAACAGTAGCTTTTTTAATCAGCTGCTTTCTGCTCTAAAAGCAAGATTTCTGTCTTTCTAAAGCTAGCAGCAGCAATGAGCCAACTCCATAAGCACTGATGGATCCTTTGATTTCAGGTCATCCCACTGGTGCTTGAGTTACTCAGTAGTCCATGCATTCCCATATTTGTTGTAGACGGGGGGGGGGGATCTGGTCACATAGCCACCAACATTCTTCTGATTGGGCCATAGGCCCAAAGGATTCGAGTCTGCATCATTTTAATATGAACACAGAGTAGTCTCCACCATTTCAAAGTTATATGCCTACCTGCTCTCTTTTCCACCTTCGTTAAAGCCGACCACTCTGAGTGCCACATTTACCATTGGAGGTCATTGAGTCACTATAATCACACTTGTCTGGTATAAAGTATGAGGTTACAGTTTGGCTAACACAACTTCAAGAAGGGGAAATGACACATAACATACACTTGTTTGATGAAATTTGAAGATCTAGATGGAAATGTTTTTCTCACATACCTTTAAGTTATCTATTTGCGAGAAGATGTGAATTGCATCTTCCTCAGTGTCTATGACTTGCATAAAAAAACTCTGCATTCAGACCTTGTGTAGGCTTTTTTACCCAAGTCCTGTACTTAGATAATTATGAGGTTCACATTATACTTGTTATGTGAGTGCACAGCTTGTATAAGGAAAACCTCTATAAGAAGTGTATGTGGAAGGGGGTTGTGCAAGTAATGAATCTGTAAAAAAATCGGCATCATTTCATAAATGAAAAAAATAAGTCTAAAAATGTCCACTTGCAGACATTTGTATACCAAGCCCTACCCCAATGCTGAACAATGCTGTCAATTGACAGTAGTATGAGAAGAAAGTCTGTGCACTGCAACTTAAGGCTGGGACCACTAAATAGCAATGATTCTGTTTTCCTACTTTTGCCCCATCACCAAAGATGAGGATCTCAGTTCTGGTTAAGGAGAAAAGGATAGCATTCAGGAAATAAGGAAACACAGAAGCAGCAGGACAGATAACTTTATCAGTTAAAGCAGAAAGAGGCACGGAAGGCAGTCAGAAAAGCAAAGGCCCAAACCGAGGAAAGGATAGCCAACTCTGTTAAGGAGGGGGATAAGACCTTTTATATGTATATTAGGGAGCGAAGAAAGACCAAGAGAGGGATACTGACGCTTATTTATTGATTGACTCATTCATTTATTCATTCATTCATTCATATTCATTAATTATTTCATACATGAAGGTACCAGTTTCCGTGAAGAAGAGGTTTTTAATTACTATATTGACTTTATGGACGTATTTAGGAAACAAAGAGATCTCCTGAATTTTACATTTTGGGTGAGTGAGCCTATTTCTCCATTTCTGTACCTAGTTTTACTTAGTTATTTAACCAGGTATAGCACACTAAGCTGAAAGCTTTTTTACAGGAGCGACCTGGGAGCACAAGGAGGTTAAGTGACTTGCTCAGGGTCGCACAGTATGCAAGTGGAAGCTGTCGGATTCAAACCCAGGTCTGGTCTGCTGGAAGTCACCAGATTTGCAGCTCAGAGCCTTAGACCACTGCACTATACTGCCTCCTTTGTACTTAAGCTCCTGATGACGCACTAGCAAGTGCAAAACCAGTCAAGGACTATCAACCTGAGCTGTGGTGGATTTGCATTTTGCAATTTGCTCTTAATCAAAGACCTAATTTGCGCAGATCAGTGGTGCTTTGTTTGCTGTTCCTGATTTGACTTTCATTACAACGAGCACATTGAGTGATTTTTGAACTGAATTTGATGACTTACTCTATAATAAATAATTTTCTGGTGCTCTATTAGAACCCCCCAATCACTGATCCTTGTTATGTAAAATGACCACATCCCTGGTGGTCCAGTGGACCCTGAACCTCCCCACCCTGACAGACAGTCACCCACCACCCCCTCCCCCATCCCGACACCAAGCCAGTGTCTGGCACAGCTCACTGCCCACCACCACAGCCAGCCACTGAATGAGAACTCAATGAGCATGTACTGTATACTGTGCACACTCAATGACTGACAACCCACTGAGCTGTCAGTCAGTGATCTCGTACTAAATACAATACGTGCACGTTGAGAGCTCAGTCAGTGGCTGGCCATGGTGGTGAGCACTGGACTGTGCCTTCACTGGCTTGGTGTTGGGATGGGGGGAGTGGGGTGGTGGGCACCAGCCTGACAGGGTGGGGAGGTCCACTCAGACCACCAGGCATGTGGTCATTTTACATAACGGGGGATTGGGGCTTGTGGGTCCTAGATCACCAGGGATGCTGTGAAATATTTCATAAATTGGTATCAGGGTTTGGTAGGAGGCACACTGGATCACCAGGGAATTATTTATTATACCATTTTACATTACAGGCAGATTGGGGCTGGTACAGTGCTGGATTGCCAGAGAAATATTTAAGATAACATGTTACATTGGGGCAGATCAGGGTGGTGGTGGTGGGGGGGCACTAGATCACCAGTGAAATATTTGTTGATAACAGCTTTCATTAATGGGGCAGATCGGGGCAGGAGGGCTGCTAGATCAATAGGGACATATTTATGACAGATTACATTATGAGCAGATTGGGGCAGGGGGTCTGCTAGACAACCAGGGACTTATTTTACTGACAGGGGGTTTGGGGCTGGTGTGGGGGAACCATGGCACGTTGCCTCACTTTGCTCAACTCTCCCAGAGGGCATATTTCTAAGTACCCTTAGACCAGCTCTGGCAAATTTGCCCTCAGGGAGGGTTTATGGAATTCTGATTTAGGGGATTGGGCAGCTTGCATCTGCCAAAGCCCCTAGCACCTTGCCACAGCCCATTTTGTGGTGCATGGGCGGCACAAACCCCATTTGGTGCAGGCAGCCTGCATTTGATACAGGCTGCCTTTGAGAATCGATCATGGTGCATCATTTGCTGCAAGGGGCCCTTTACACAATTTTTTGTGGTGCAGGCCCCTTGCTACATGCCAGGAGCTTTGAGAATCAGGCCTGAGGTGTAATGAGGGGTCTACCGAATTGCATGACCAGTTAGATCCAGAGCTGGGCCAGGTTGTGTGATTTATGAAATAACATTGCCTGAGAGCTGATAGGGTACCAGAAGCAATTTCTATATTGCACAGTGGTACTGAAGGATGAGGAGATGAGGGGTAGCGAAAGATGTCTGGGAGAATGCCATGAGAAAAGCCTGGCATCCTAGGGAAAGTTAAAGGGTTCTTTAATACATTTGAAACTATGACATTTATTTTTGTAATTTCAGAGTACAGATGCCATGGAATGTGAAAATGATTTGTTATTTGGTCCCATGCAACAAATACTCAGTCAGGTGCAGAATTCAAGAATTAGTATTCATTACTCACGTGCCCCTACAAGGAATGTAATTGGTCAAATGTGATCACATGACTGTGAATTATTGTAGCACTGTGGCAAAGGCCAAAGCTGCTCACTTTTCTGAACCTGAATAATAAACTCCAATATATTTATTATTTTGGTATGGTGATGTGCAGAAAACGATCTGAACCCTACAGACACATATTTATGTTTAAATCTAGGTATATATCAGCATGGTAAGGGAAAGAAAAGTGATACAGCTAACAAGTCAGGAGATATGGAGACATTTCACATGACAGTTATCGATTCCACATCACAAAGGGTTGTAACAGCTTCCAACTAGATGGTTGCTCCAGAAAGTTCATAAACTTATCTCCAAAATGGATGAGTAAAACTCCAGAAAGAGACTGAAATGTAACGACAAAGGGCTTAAACAAATGCCTATTGTAAAACACTAGCTGGCAGTGGAGCATTCCGATTGGATGACAGCATTCCAAAATGGTTTAGTTTCATGGCCCAAAACCATCACGTACAATAGAACAAATAGAATTGGAACTGCTTAGACATTCTTAAAACTAAAAAAATAAATCATGTAATAATACCCTTTCTGAAAAAATGTAAGGTTTATGACTGATCTCACAAGATTTCTAAGAATAACATAACAAAATGCATTTATTGTGAAAATGACTACAGTATATAGTTAGGGCTTACTGTGTATAGAAATCAGCGGCTCTCAAAAAGTTGTTATGCACATTTTAAAAGTTGCTGTGCATGTGCTACCAACAAGTGCACTTGTGTCCCTGCTTGCAGTGACTCTCCCTGGCACCCACTTTCAGTTTCACTCACTGCGGCATCTGCAGGCTGCCTTCTCGACTGCACTAGTGATTCACAATGCCCACCTTTAGCACATCTGAGGGGATTCTCCTGAGCAAGGTAGTGCTTAATAGGCAGAGCCGCTCCTCAGCTCACACTCTCTCTCTTTCTCTGTACTGGCACAACTGTCATTGCTGGACTACTGCATGAGCTTCCTACATGCTGGACTTTGATACAGACAGAGAAAAAAGATCCTTTATTTACATAGAAACATAGAAATAAAGACCTTGACAGCAGATAAGGACCGCTTGGCCCACCCAGTCTACTCATTTTTCTACTTGTTTGATAAGCTGCAGATCCAAGTTAACCAACAGTCTACTTCTTCCTGCACCTCACTAGAATTGCCTTATGACTGTCCAATGCATTCCCCCACTGTTTCTGACCCCACGGGTTCCTCAGGAAGGCCATTCCTTGCATTCACCACACTCTCTGGGAAAAAATACTTCCTCACATTGCCCATGAGCCATCTCCCCTCTATCTTCAAATTATGCCCCCTTGTTTTTGCACATCTCTTTTTCTGAAAGATGCTACCCTTTTGGACTTTGTTGATTCCCTTGAGGTACTTGAAAGTTTCTATCATGTCCCCCTGCCCCTCCTTTTCTTGAGGTATACATATTAAGCTCCTTTGGTCTCTCTTTGTATGACTTCTGGTGTAAACCCAGCACCATTCTAGTTCCACTCCTCTGGACTGCCTCCATCCTGTCTATGTCCTTGCAGAGATGGGGTCTCCAGAACGGCATGCAGTACTCTAGATGGAGTCTCACCAGTTGTTTGTACAGAGGGATAACAACTTCTTGTTTTTCACTGGTGATGCCTCTCCCTGTCCATCCCAGTATTCCCCCAGCCCACCGTACTGCCTTCTCAAATTGCTTGCCTACCTTTAGGTCATCTGATAGGACTACCCAAAGATCCTGTTCCCTTTTTTGTTGTTGTTTGTACCCCCCCATTGTGTACTCTTCCCCCTGGATTTTTGTTTCTCAGGTGCATTACTTGGTATTTCTTTGCATTGAATCTAAGCTGCCATACGTTCAACCATACCTCCGACCTTGTCATGCTGCATCTCACCCTTTCCACCCCATCCCACCCCCAGTGTATCAACCTTGTTGCAGATATTTGTGTCAACTGCAAAGAGGCATACTTTTCCTTCCAGTCCCTCCACAATATCACTTATAAAGACATTAAAAAGGACTGGTCCCAGTACTGAACTCTGCTGTACCCCGCCAGTAACCCCCCTTTCCTCAGAGTGGACTCTGTTTATTATTACGCTCTGTGCCCTGTTGTCCAGCCATTTTTGTACCCAGGCTACCACCCTGGGACCCACTCCCAGGCTGGCTAACTTGTTTATTAATCTTATTTATCTTTGTTTTGCTATATTAAGTAAATTAGCAATATGTACTGCTAGGGCTAACTTAGCATATCCACTCCTTGAATTTCACAATCTCTCTCTCTCTCTCTCTCTCTCTCTCTCTCTCTCTCTCTCTCTCTCTCTCTCTCTCTCTCTCTCTCTCACCCTCACCAGTTCCCTTTACAGACACATATACTATAAAAAATAAATATGGGTGATCATACACAACTCACCTTGTGTTCCATCTTGGTTGAGATAAGAGCATTCTCAGCTTCATTTTTAAGGCCCATATGCTGTTATTTCATACCCTCAAAGGAAACACAGACTTGTGTATGGTCACCAATACATTATTCTTTATGTAAGTTATTTGCATGACTGTGCAGCATTTTTATCAGATACACAAACTGTCACTTTTCTTGCATGAACACATGCAAGTTTATTGCAAATACACACAAGGTTTTTGCAAGATCACAATAAAAGTTTTAACAGTGATCAAGAACTCTGCAAGTTTAAAAAGTGGAATGGTAAAAAATAACTACTTTCATGTTTTCGACTAGTTCAAGCACAGGATATTTTTGTCTTGCACTATTCTTACAAACATGGATACATACTGTATTTGTAAGAATAGTATAAGAAAAAAATGCCAATACTTTTGTTAGTCAGGAAAAATGCACATGTCAAATGTAGTGTTTATGGATAAATGACACCTTGAAGAATTGTGCAAGGAGGATTGCAATATACTTTACAGCTAAGACTAAATGCATTCCTAGTGCTGGCAGAAATGTGGGGGTAGAATCTGAGCTGTAAAAAGCTGCATGCACCTCAGCAAAAAGTTATCAACATGTACAGTTTAGTAGCTATGCCAGCTAACATTGCATATAGCTTTCTTAGATTTCCTCTTCCTGTAATTACTGCGATTTGTATGAAAACAGGGTCTTAATCCTTTACAATTGATCTCCCCTTGATTTTTACTCCCCACTTGAATTCATATATTGCTCCATAACTACATTAAGATTAGTCATGGTAATGACTGTGGTGCCACAGGTAGAATTCAGAATCATGACATCAGTGGACCAATTTTCAAAGCCCTTAGACCAACACAAGGTGCCTGTGTCAAGCAGTAATGATGCAAGTGGCACCTTGTGTCAAAAGATGTGGCATTCCCAATTTTGAAACATGGTCTGCAACAGAATGAGGAGCCACTGCACCAAGGTGAATGGGAAGGGGGCTTTGAAAGTGAGGTCCAGGAGCAGAAGGGTCACAGAGGGTGCCATTGGGGGCTTAGGGAACTCAGTTGGCTTTTGAACACACTAGATGGACCTAGTGGTCCTTATCTGCCATCAATCTCTATGTTTGTATCAGCATGCAAGGTGAGATGTGGCACCCAGCAGGCTGCTGTTTATATAACTATTATTCCAAGGGGTGTTACCGGGGGGCAGAAATAAACAATGCCATAGTTCTGTGTGGGTATAGTTCTGGCAGCAGCCCCAGCCTCTGGCTGGACCCCCCATGGTACCATCCATTAACATAACAGTTATAATAAAGGCACTCCTGTCAAGTGTCACATCACCCCCTTGCATGCTCACCTTCTCCCTAAAACCGCCATGGCACCCCCAGTTCCCCTATTGCTCTCAGGATCTTCTGGCATACATAATTAAATCTTCCCATATGAATCCTGGCCCTTCTAGTGTTGCACTGGGTTGGAGGAGGCCAGATCCCTGTGGCATTTCTAACTGTGTACCACTTGTTTGGCACTAGCCTGCAGAAGTGGCAACTCCCTGGTTTTTGGTGCAAGGACCCCGTGTTTTTTCAGAATTGGGCACAGGGTCCCTGGCACACCCAGAGTTTGCTGCAGCCCTAGATCACTACAAATTGCTCCCATCTATGCGCTCTTTGAGAATCAGGCCCCAGGTGTATAATAAGACTGATGTGGACACCAGTCTAAGAGTTGTAAGTGTGGTCTTGTGCATTCAAATCAAAAATATTGGGAGTAGAATGAAGACATTTCCTTTTAAACATTCAAGAAATACAGTATATAGGAATTCATTAAGATTATTGAAAATGTATCTGTTTACATACTGTTTTGTACAACACTTGAACAGCATGGTGTCAGTGGCTCAGCAGGTTGCATGCCTGTCTTTAGATCCAGTTGGTTGTAGGATCAGACAGTCAGGAAATCATGGTCCTACTGGCAGACCATGAAGTGACCCGTAGCACACCACAGTGCCTCTAGTGACACCAGCAAGTGGAACAGAACCCCAGGAGGAAGCAAAGAGACTTTTTTGTTTGTTTGTTTTAATTTTACCAATTTTTTAATACCCCAGTTTCTTAACATATACTCATTTTATAAGTGCAATAACTCACTCTGGGGTGTGGGATATGCTCTGATAAATGCACCTCTCGGTGTAGAAAGGCACCCTGCCTGTGACCTCATGCATCACTATGCCTGTGGTCATGCGTTTAAGAGAGCATAACCCACACCTTGTCATGTGGTATTGCCTGCATAAGCAAAATAGTCATTTTCTTACTACTATACTGCATACCTCTCAACTGCTATGAATATTACAGTCATATTTACCCTTGCTCCACTGAGGTTTACTGATGTTTCACTTAATGTTAGTGATATTTCTATACTGTACAAACTATAAGAATGGTGAACTAACTTAACAGAAACAGTCCTTAACACTAAATATATGGCGGGTCACTATTCTTGGATGTATTATTCTTTAAAATAAGAATCTGCACTGCTACACATTTAAGCCATTTGCCCTGAACTTTGAAGAACAGTGCTATACATTGTAACTTTAAGAGATATGCGCTTTAGTTGTAATGTTTCATCTTTGCTTATTTCATTATTGAAATAAAACCAGGAAGTTGCAGATATTTAGCAAATGCACTATCCAGTTTGAATAAATAAAACAAAAATGAAGACTACTACTTCAGTGGCTAGAGCAAGTGTTTGCAACTTTGTCTTTGCGGGGTGCATTGACCAAATAGAGGAAAGGGCTAAAACTTATATTTGCAACAATTGGGTTAAACTTTTTTAGACTTTGTTTAATTTCTCCAGTTATTGTTCCGCTAACTGTCAGACACTGCAGTAATCATGTCATTATTATTCAAATAGCATCCGACCTCAGAATTACTGTTTGTGGCTTTAGTGTCAGTTGTCATGGAAGCACTATGTGTCATGATCAAAGGCATGAACAAGGGTCCGTTAGAGCAAGCTAAATGTATTTTTTGCACAATGCTAAGCAAGCAATAATATCCAACAGGGTGTGCGGTATTGGGCAATACTGGACGCCGAGCTGGCCAGACCTGATGCTGCAGGCGGAGGGCGCCTTATAGCCCTGAAAGGTCTGGTATTGCCCATACCGCCCACCCTGAGGGTATTATTGCACTTAGAAATGGCACCATAAAAAAATGCTTAATTTAAAATGTCCTTTCAAAACTAGTTCAAACTGAGTTTTTAATAAAATAGTTCCTCCATCTGTATTTTTCATGGTCACACACACATTCCCCCATGTGTTGCTTGTCATTGAGACAGGCATGAAACAGCACTGGCAATCATCTGCTGCCCCCCCCCACACACACACACACACACACACACACACACACTTCTAAGAGCAGAAGTCAAGAGACACTCCGGAGTATTTTGTTTCACCTTTATTTCACAGAGGAAATCTATTACTGAAGTGGCAATCTGCAGCTGCTGTTATCTGTGCACCCTGGTAAGATCTGAATATGGGAAAAGGTTTTTGGGTGGTGACCGGACAGTAAATCAAAGCACTTTATGTTTTGTTACTGCTTTTGTAATCTTGGGAGGTCCGTGAAGCTGCAATTCTGCATTTAACTGCTGTGAGGTGTCTCAAGCCGTATGTAAAACATAGCAGTAACATTGGGTGGTTATGTAAAGCCAATTAGTCTCACGGCTTGTATTTTGTTGTCCTTTTTTTTATTTGGGGCTGTTAGTTTCAAATTCTTAAAAGGAAAGGCAGACTTGGAGGGGCACTTGACTGACTGGTAGATGAGGGGGCAGCATAACTTTCGGAAGTGAGTGAGTGGGTAGCCGGGTGGCTGGCTAGAGTAGGAAGGAGAGAGAGAGAGAGTGTCATCAGCTCTAGAAATGTTTTAAACTGATTTTTTAACCTGTACACTGGGACAGCAGGTAGGGGAAGGTGGCGCATGAGATGCTACGGACTGACCGACATCTAGGTGAAATGGCGGCTGGTCAGTATGCCAGTTCGGGGTGCACAAGGAGAGTCTTAGGTTATGGGACACCTCAAATTGGTACTTTTTTCAAAGCGGGCTTCTATCGTAACTTAATGTACCCCCCTGTTTAAGCTCTCAGCCAATCAGAGAGCTAATAGTGTTTTGCCCATTTTCTAAGACAGTCTATCAATATTTGGACTGCACACAGGAAAACTAAACTGGCACAAGCATGGATCCAAACATGTAAGGGAAGGTGCCCAGATGTTATTCAGTATGCAAACATAATTTGTAGGCAGTAAAGGCACATAATACCACCAAAGATATGCATACAGTGTCATGCACATACATTTGTGGGTGGCAGTGCATGAAGACTGTTTGTCGACGAACTTCCTTGACCTGTACCTACAGGCTGCTTCCAGCCCTCCATTGCTTTGCTGCATAATATCCTCAAACATTTTCCCTGGTAGCCCAGTGGGCTGCAGGCTATTGGTATAGTCCAAATCATCCATGGTAGTCAAGTGCCTCCCCCCCTCTAGCCTAGAGTCTCTCAACTCATCCATCACCAAACATTGCCCCCAATGACTGTGTGCAACTGGAGCAGTAGCCCAACACCCCTTATTACCCCCTAATGGGAAGTATTTAGGTGGCATTGCAAAACTGCTGCACCAGTTGAGACAGTAGTAGTTGGCACTGGCACTGCATTCTAGTTATAAGTCAGCTCTGTCTATATGGCTCACAAGAGCATGTTGATGGAGCTGGTATGCAAGGGCTCCACCAACTCCTTTGAACATCTGATTGATTTCTTCAACTGGATGACCAGGGAACTAGATCAGGGGAAGGCAGTGGGTGTGACCTATCTGGACTTCATCAAGGACTACAAGAGTGTGCAAACACTGCGCTGCACAGCAGGCTGGCAAAGAAACTGAGCAGCTTGGGTGTGGGATCCAAGATATTGAACTGAGTTAGTAACTGATTAACAGACAAGTGACAGAGGGTGGTGGTAAATGGCACTTACTCAAATAATGGTGGAGTGACCAGCAGGATGCTACTCAGTACAGGGAATGGTCCTCTTCAAAGTCTCCAAACAAAACAATTATACCACTTTGAGGCTAAACAGGGCGCAGCAAGCAAACAGGAAAACTGTCCCACAAGAAGAGTTTATTCACTCATCCTGTGTAGCTCAGGATAATGAGTCCAAGGAAACTCTAAAGCTAGTTTGCGATGCTCCAAAAATCTTCATTCTCCCTACAAAGCATGGTCAAGCAGTGTATTGTCTTCATAAGTGAGATGACTGAGAAACTAAAAGAGAAGCTATGCCTTTTTGCAGATGATGCCAAAATCTACAATATGGTGGACACTCAGGATGGGGTGGAGAGAGTGAGCAGGGATCTAGGGAAACTTGAGAAGTGATCTAAAACATGCCAGCTGAGGTTCAGTAATGAAAATGTGCATGATCACTTGAGCTGACTAACAGCTTGAGATCACAAGAACATGAGTGGAAACTGATGGGAGGGAGGGTCAGGAGGGTCATGAGGAAGTATCATTTTAAAGAAAGGGTGGTGAAACCATGAAGCAGTTTAAGAGCTGAGGTACTGGGTCCTACAACCATTAATGATTTCATGCATGGCTGTGACAGAGCGAAGGGTAGAGTGTTTGCTTGGGACAACAGAAACTGGGAGAGAAATTGGTAGGTGGAAGGGATGGGCTAGGACTCTGGATGGACAACAGGTCCTGGGGTTAGATAGGGTTCCACTGGCAGACAGGGTAGCCCATTAGTCTTTTTCTGCCATCATTGTTTATGTTTCTATCTTGCACCTAGGTAGGGCATAAGAACGTAGGCACTGAGTATAGGTGAAGGGAGGTACTGACAGTCACCAAACAGGTAATGGGACTTGGGGTTATCATATCAGATGAACTCATGGTGGCAGAGCAGTGTGATGAAGCAGTTGGCAGGGCTAGTGGGATGCTGGGGTACATAGGGAGGGGTGTATCCAGCAGGACAGGGAAAGCACATGAACATGCACTCAAGGTACTAAGTGTAAATTTAGCAAATATTTAAAAAAAAAGGCAAGTGACTACAAAAGCATCATTTTATTCGATGGGTCACAAAACTTGACCCAGTGACAAAAATACCCTGGCATTTTCGGTCCAACTTGACTCATCATTGAGGTGCCCCTGGATTTCCCTGTAGAACAGTTCTTTGTCTGTACACTCTGGTTTGATTTCATGTGCACAGCTCCAGTAATCTTCACGTATTCAGCAGGAGGTGCTATATGGTGTTGCAGCAGTAACACACACTGGTGAGAACACACCTGGAGTACTGGGGCCAATTTTGGAGGCCACAACTCAAAAAGGACATAGATAGGCTGGAGCCACTCCAGAGGAGGGCAACTAAAATGGTGCTGTGGTTGCATCTTGGCATATATACATTTTAGAAGAGGGGACAGTAAGACATAACAAGATAGATACCTAGATACAGAAACTTACAAGTACCTCACAGGGGTGAACAGATGCAGGAGAGAAGTCGCTTTCAAATGAGAAGGAGCACTAGGATGAGGGTGCAGGTGATGAAACTTGAGAGTTGAAGTTTTATAGAGATGTGAGGAAATATTTCTTCACTGAAAGGGAGATAGACACCTCAAACAGACAGTCCCCGAAAGCCATGAAAGTTAAAATAGTAGGGGGCTTCAGGTATGCACGTGATAGACATTGGGTGCATTAGAAAACAGACAGGGAGAAGAGAGGGTCCCCAACACCAGTTAAAATCTGGGAGACAGATTAAGTAGGGGACATCTAGGCAGACTGGGTGGGCCAAGTGGTCTTTTTCTGCCAATAAGTGCTAAGTTTCTATATTCACACAATTGGTCAAGGGGTTGCAAATAAAGGACTGGCAGCAAATAATTTCCCAGCAATTTACTGCCAGTCCCCCGTGACTAAGAATTGTTCCCATTGCATTTATGAAAGTGACTGCAGAAGTGCAGAATTGCTATGTAAGTTACTACAGTATTAGTAATAAAATAGAGAAGAAAATACCAGTAAAAAAACAGGTATGGCTCTTGAATTCTCAGAAAGGGATGTGATAACACAGCATATGAAGTGGAGTTCACGTGTCTAAGGCTACGTTCCAACTTTCAATATTCTTACAAGCAGTGTTTTATAGAAGGACAGGATTGCCCATTCCATGTGGCATATGGTACTCTTGATACTATGGTTCCATATCTGATGGCTGTGTTTGTCCATGCCATTTGAGGACCTGTTGATAAAAGATTTCAGAGGGAAGATAATGGGCTTTGTACATTGTGTGTTCCCACCCCGTCTGGGTTCAGGAGTAAACTCTAGGAGCTGGGATGTGCAGCCAGGTGGCTAGAGTGTAACTGCTGTGTGGCAGCGCTCCCAGCCAGGGAGGGATGGTGCTGTGGTTACATCACTTCTAGGACTCCAGTAGTCAGAAAGATAGCTTGCATCCTCCACAAATGCATCACTGCATGTATGTGACTCCTGATGGTGCCCTGGCCAGTGTCTGAGGAAGATAGAATGGACAGAGGGATGGGAACAAAACACGATAAATCTCTATGTCTCCTGGGCCAGCTGTGTGATGGCCACTGGAGCTCTTGGGCCCTGTTCCATGTGATCCCCACTCACCTGGATGATGGGGGACAAGGAAAAGGCTGGGAGGCTGCTGAGCATTGGCCTGATAACAGGTAAAGATCGGGGTCCAGAGAGCAAACAGTCATAGAAAAAAAATATAATACAGTTTCTATTTATCCAGCCACACAATATGCTGTCTACACTGCAGTCAAATATATAATAGCCAGAAAAAATATGTCTCCTCAGTCAACTCCTCATTTGGCATCCAGAGACATTATAGCAGCAGGCAATAAACTCCCATTCTGCTAAATTAGGCTGCTCCTTTTCTTTATGGGACACACATGGAATTGAACAGTTCAGAGATGTAAACTGAGGGCTGATCTTCATTACTTTGTGCATTGTATATAAAACATGTTGGAATTCAGAGCTATAGGAATACATGGGTTTCACTAGGAAAAATTCACATGGTAGTAGATATCATGATATGCAGTTGAAAGGAGAATTTTATAAGACAAATCATAGAAGAGGCTGGATAAATCAAAGAGTTGTGGAGTGCTGGAATAGACTTCCTAGGGAAGTTGTGGAAAGCTAGACCTTTGAGGTTTTTAAGTCATCTCTTGATAACTATATGGGAGACAAAAAACAAAATTGCCTTTTAAGGCATTTGATCGCGTCATTATGGATCTTGGCTGCTGACTCATATCAGTCTATGAATCTATGAGTCTATGAAAGTGACAGTGTCCAAAAATTTGCTGGTGACCTGCCCATCACTTGAAGTCCTGGGCTTTCCTTAAAGAACTGGTGCACTCAGCTTTGCTGCATGTGCCTGACACCTTAGTTGCTCATCTACTACTCTGTACTTTAGTATGGGGGGTGAGGCTTGATTCATCCACTCTTCTTTTTTGCTTTCCTGCTGCCAGTTGAGACCAGGACCACCAACTGCAACAAAACATTCTCCTAGGCCAATGAATATACCATCACCATCTTCTAACTGTTGGGGGCTGTATGGATAGTAATGTTTCCGATGAATATTAAAGAGTTCTGTGCCTCACCTATGTCAAGGGCTATGCACCAACAAAACTCTAGGGCTCCATGCACATGACCATCAAATGACTCTGTGCTCTGTGAACATCCCAGGGACTTCATATCCAGACTAGCCTTTAACAAGGGCTCAGCACACATGGAAATCAAATGTCTCTGTGCCACAAGAACATCAAAGGACTGCTGTGCACCCCATCCCCATCAATAGGTTCTGTATCCAACATATATAAAGGCACTGGCATCCTCGAAAATTGGTATACCATTAAGAAGGTGCAGCAACAAGGATGCGGGAACAAGGGTGCCATAATGTGGAGTAAATTGGATGGCCGAGCTGTCCATCTTCCTAAAATGGCACCTGATTGGGTTTTCACCAGCAACCCTGATGGTCCACCTTAGGATCTGCACAGATGAATACAGGACAGAGAAAGAGCAGCAGCGTCTACAGGCTGCTCCACGTCTGCTTTGTGTTCTTGTGCAGCTTACGTTTGCCCATTGAACAAGTCGACTTGTCGGACTCTGAAAAAAAAAAAGAATGTCATTATTTTTTTTCAATTTCATAATTATTAAAAAAAGAAGAACTGAAAGCAAAACTTAGGAAAGAGTAGTGGTAGTCGTGGGCTTGAGAGGGGATTAGAGATGATAACTGGGTGTGGGTGTGGGAGTCAGGGATTGGGGAGTTGAGAGAGGAGATTCGGGGAGGAGGAGAACAGGAACTTAGAGACTGTGGCAAGTGAGTCAAGAAAGACAAGAAGAGACTCAAGTGCCAGAGTGCCAGAGTGCCAGTTTTTTTTTTTTTTTTTTGCAATTAACTTTATTTTATCAAAACGTAAACAAAACCAGGACTTGACATGGATGGATGATACTGGCGATTGTACAATGAGAGCTAAATTACACAAATCACCAAAACAAAAATAAATAAACAAGACAACACAGTCCCACCTCCCCCTCCCCCCCGACTGGCAGCAAGCACCTTACCATTCCCTACTAAGGATAACAACCATACATTGGCTACAATAGCTCTGCGTTGGACTCCAAAAAAGCATAACTAAGAATAACGAGCTCAAGACAATGGCACAACTCCAAACCCTTTAACCGAAGAAAGAGGCTGTGACATGGAAAGGAGGGAAGGAGGGATCTGTTGGAAGAAATATTGTCAGGGGAGTAACGAACTTACTGTATGAGGGGGAAAAAAAAAGAAAACCAATAAAAAGATTATATCAGGACCCATAGCCTAGCCTGGGAAATAAAAGTTAACAGTTTAAAATCAGAACTTTGCCCCAAATGGGTCCCCTAAGGGTACCAAGTGAAAAAAGGGAAAAGGAATGGTTAAACTTAACCTTAGTACCCAAATGCATTTCTTAAATGTAGCAAAAAGTCACCCCAACAATTCTGAAACTTCTCACTGGCATGAAAGATCCAGGCTACACACCTCTCCGCATCCAAAGCGTTAAGAAGTTCGGCCCACCATTCTTTAAATGAGGGTTCCCAATCTTCTTTCCAGTGTCTAAGTATTAGCAACTTAGTTACCATAGCAACCAGAGCTACTTGTACCTTTTGAAAAAAAGTAGGGATCAGCGAGTACATACCTAAAAGGCATGTATCCTCATTAAAAAAAACTGCGATATTAAAGTATGGTGCCACCCATTGTTTAACGGAGTTCCAAAGTTTAACAATTTTTGGACAAGCCCATAATTTGTGATGTAGGATAGCAAATTCACACCCACAATCCCCACATACGGCAGAGGGTAATTTTTGATCCGAGATAACTTGGCGGACGTGTAATATAGATTATACAAAATATTGAACTGGATATTCCTTAAACGGTCTTGTTTGATTAAGACATAAATGTCTGACCAAATCTTTTCTCAGGTTTTAACCGGGAAATCTTTGTTATAATTGTTTTTCCAGTAAAAAGCGATGGGAGTAAACCTGGACATGATATGAGTCAAGATTGATTTATATAGTTTAGCTATTGCTTTCCAGCTCCTGGATACTGCCCTCAAACTACTTAGCATGGTTCCAGCCCCCTCTGACCATGGTGGGTGCCCTAAGAAATGGTAAATACATTGGCGTATTTGGTACAATCTGAAGAGGCCCTCATGGGCCACTCCAAATTTTAATTGCAGTTCTGGAATAGATAGGAGGGTCTTGCCCGAGACAAAGCTTCCTAAATATAGCTTATTAGAATAATTACCTGGAAAATTTCGAATTGGGTTCTTACCTATCTGTAAATTTGGATTATTTAATAATGGTTGCTTTAAGTCCCTTGAATTGGGATTCTGAAGCAAAGAACAAAGTTGTTACATGGCCCTCATATCCCAGCCAAGGGGGGAATTCTTTATTTTCGCCAGAGCATTGGACCAAGGGGTATATAAAAGGGCCTCTAAGTCTATCCTACAAGAGTCTGCTTGCAACCCATCTAAAAACAACCGGGGGGGGTACTCACTTGAGACACTGTGGTAGATAGCCAGTGCAAAAATCTATTAGCATGGATAGCGAAATAGCAAACATAAAAGTCAGGTAATTGGAGCCCACCCAACCCTTTAGGGCGGATAAGCTTAGCATAAGCCCTGCACGGGGTTTTGCCTTTCCAGAGAAAGTCAGAACAGATCCTACAAAGAGACACAAAGAAGGAGTTTGGCAAGTAAATGTTTAGGTTACATAAAGGGTAAAAGAATCTGGGCAAAACTGACATTTTGAGAATATTAGCCCGGCCCCAAAAGGACAGTGGTAGCTTATTCCATCTCGCCAAATCTTCCTTAGTAGTTTTTAATAATGGAGCTAGATTAAGGTCTTTAAGGTTAGTGAAATCACTAGATATCTTAATACCAAGATAGGTTAAATATTCACTTTCCCACTGTAACCCCATGGATAGGCTCCACTCCTTAGATAAAAGAGGGGACAGCAGATAAACTATAGTTTTATTTCTGTTGAGCTTATAACCTGAAAAGGAGCTAAAGTGGGAAATAGTTTGTAACACACATGGGAGAGATTGCCCACTACTAGACATGTGAACTAGCAAATCATCTGCAAAAAGGGATAATTTACATTCCAGATGCTCCAACTGTATACCCCTTATTTCTTCATCTAATTTTAAGATTCTGGCTAAAGGCTCTATATACAAATTAAATAGATAAGGAGAAAGGGGACAACCCTGACGAGTACCTCGACATAAAGGGAATACGTCGGAGATAAGGTTGTTGCATTGAATTCTGGCTGACGGGCAAGTATACAAAACTCGGATTTGGTTAATAAAGGGTTGCGGAATACCAGATTTTTGCAATGTCGCAAACATATAGTACCACTCCACTCTGTCAAAAGCTTTTTCTGCATCCAGGGATAACAAAGCCGCTCCCAGCTCCAGAGCCCTGGATGCAGAAATTGAATGGAATATCTTTCTAAGGTGATCTGCTGTGGTACGTCCTGCAACAAATCCTGCCTGTTCCAGACTCAACAAACTTTCCCACACACTCGCTAGTCTATTGGCCAGAATTTTGGCATACATTTTTATATCAATGTGTAAGAGTGAAATGGGCCTATAGTTGCTGATCAATGAAGGATCCTTCCCCGGCTTAGGAAGCAAAATAATTCTCGCTTCTAATAATGATTGTTCAAAATTGGAGTGGGAGCTCCAGAAACTGTACAGTTGCAATAATAAGGGGATTAAATATCCCTTGAACCTTTTGTAAAATAAGCCTGTGAATCCATCAGGACCCGGTGCTTTATCCAGTTTTAAGGAATAAATAACTGCTAAGATTTCGTCTCTGGTAATTGGGGCAGTTAATGAGTTTTTATTATCCTCAGACAGGAATGGTAGATCTGCCCTCTCCAAACAATCCCGCATCTTCCCATCATGGTCTTCCGACCACGAATCCGAAGTGTATAATGTCTTATAGTAATCCCGAAACAGGTTTAATACCTCCGCAGGATCAGTCACCATAGCTTCTGTCTGGGGATGTCTGAGGGCTGTGACCCATTTGGATATAGATTGCTGTTTCAATTTCCAGGCAAGTAGTTTGCCCGCTTTGCTCCCTTGACCAATGTACGAAGCCTTTAATTGGGAAGCGGATTTCTCCACTTTCTCTAATAATACGCTAGCATAAGTGGCTCTCAAAGTAGATAATTCTTGCTCTTCTATGGATGAGAGATTGTTGGTCCCTTTACTTTCCAAAATTGAAATTTTAACTAAACAAGTATTCAAAGATTATTTTTCTTTTTTTTTTTTGAATTGTAGCACTCACTAATTAGCTCCCCTACAAGGTTGCCTTCAAGGCTGCCCACACCTGATCTACCGCAGGGATAGAACCCCAATTAAACTCTATAGTGCTCTGTATAAAGTTTAGAAATTTTGCAATAATTAGACTGTCTTTTAACAATCTATTATTCAGAGACCATGAGTGGGATCTGACCGGAATTTTAGATAAAGCACACTGTATTAAAATTGGAGAGTGGTCTGAAATTACCTGAGCCAAGATTTTAGTATCCACTATGTTAGACAATAGCTGTTGACTAATTAAGAAATAGTCAATTCGAGAATAACTTTTGTGTATTGGAGAAAAAAATGTGAAATCTTTACTTAGCGGGTTAAACACTCTCCATGGGTCCAAAAGGCCCAGGGACGATATAAATTCCTTTAAGGTTCTTTGTGCAGGTGAAGAATTTGCCCCTCTGAAAAAGGTATGGTCCAAATCATTAGACTGCACCATATTCCAGTCGCCTCCTACTATAAGGGGGTAGTGCAGAAAGGGAGCTAGAACCATAGCCAAGTGGATGAAGAAGGCCGAAGATTCATTATTAGGGCCATAAATTGAGCCCAAGACAATATCCAGGTTGTCTAATTTGCCTAAGACAAAGATAAAACTCCCCTCAGGATTGGGGATGGATTCCACTGGCATGAAGTGTTTTTTTTTTTCTAGAAGCAAAGCTACCCACCGTTTATTAGAGCTGAATCCAGAAACAAAAACTTGACCAACCCAACTTTTTTTTAAATAATGTAGTTGTTCTGGGGGCAGATGAGTTTCTTGCAGAAACACTATTGAAGGGTCGTATTTAGCGAGGTGGTTTAAAATCACATATTTCTTCTTATTATCTCTCCCTCCTTTTATATTCCAAGAGAGAACATTTAAACAATTAGTCATAACCGTATTTGCAAAGGTGCCGTTTGCCAACTATTAAACAAAGATCTACGGTGCTGACGTCCCCCCTCCCTAGACAAAAAAAAAAGGAAATCCCAATACCCATAACCCAACCCCCCACACACAAATATAAACCCCACTAGTTTTAACTTATTTACAAAACTGTGTCCCCAGGCCCATACCCCACGCCACCATGAATGGTCCATGATGCTTGCCAAAGAGTGAGCTCTCCTCCTCTGTCTCCCCCCGAAAAATGAGAGACTAACAAATGAGGGGCTGAAGGACGACCCCTTCCTTGTCTCAACAAAGAGTCTCACCCCCAAAAGGAACCACTTGCTGTAAATGGTTTCTCAGGTCTAATACCCCAAATATCGTTAACCCACATGACCCCAGTAAGAGAGAGGGCTACACAATAGGAGAACAATTATAATCTGAACACAATGCTTTAGTTGCCCTCACTCCCTCAAACTATAAACTGGTATTAAATACATGGAACTATAATCATGTCCAAAGGTACGTTTACAACAACTAGGATCTACAGGGGGCGTAGCATTCCATGCCACCCTGTTCTCAGGCTGTGCCCTTTCCAATTTAGACAGGAGCACTATAGTCACTCCTTACACCCTTGGGCCAATTAATCCTCCATAGCAAATCAAGGTCCGTCAAGTATTCTCACCAGAAGTGTTTGGTTATAATAACCAGGAGACTAGAGCACAAAACATGAAAAGGGTCCTACCAAAAAAAAAAGATCTAAAAAAAATAAACAACCCTGCATCATGACTTCTGGGAGAATATCAACATTTGTAGTGAAACCCCTGATAGATTACTAAAATACCAATAAACTAAATTACGCTCTGCAAAAATTTGAGCAGAGAAAAAGGCTCTTGTCAGCGAGCAGAGAATTGGGAGGAACAAATTTCAATGGCTCTGCAGCCGAAGAGAAAAAAGGGTTGCACGACGAAATCATTTGGCTTGCTTGGCATATTTACAGTAGAGTAGCACCATCTAGTGGTCAAAACTGGCTATCACAACTCACGCCCCCACAATACCAAACTGCCAAAATAAGAGAAGGGTAATAAAAACCCGAAGTAGTTTAACCCGACTACTGTTCCCCCGTGCATTCACCACATTTGAGGCGAGAGAAAGAAAGAAAGAAACATTTTCTTTGCAACCAGTCATTCAAAGAAGAAGCAGTCTATAAATCGGCATTCTGCTTCTACATAACAGGTCTTTCTTGAAGATTCTCAACACAGGCTTCAAGTTCCTTATAGTTAGGCTGGTGATCTCTCATTTGGGAAATAGATCTGGATAACATTTCTTTAAAGCCTTCACTGCCTCCTCCACAGTATCGAAGCGCTGCAATCCTTCCTTTAGGGCCACTTCTAATCGAGCTGGATACAGCATGCGATGTTTAATACCTGCCGTCCACAGCTTGGAAGTAACTAGACGATAAGCAGCTCTGAGCTGGTGGGTTTTAAAAGTCAAATCAGGGACAAGCCTCAATTTTTTACCTTCCCATAAAATAGCTGGTAATTTCCTGGCTTCTCTATTAATAAACTCTCGATCCAGATAATTCAGCAGTTTAAATATTATCAGTCTCAGTGGATCACATGAAGCTGGCTTAGCTCTCAGAGATCTATGAGCTCTCTCTATAATGAACTCTGGACCATTTGGACAAGGTCCCACTGTTTTCTTTAGGAATTTCTGTAAGAACCGAATAGTATTCGGTCCTTCTTCCCCTTCAGGCAGACCTATTAAAACCAGGTTGTTCCTCCTGTTCTTTCCCTCAAGGTTGTCAAGACAATCCTCTATTTTCTTCAGAGATTTTTTGGCTTCCACTAGCTCTGGTTCCATTTTATCTTGCTTTCTCTCAATTGAAGCTATTCTTGCTTCCGTATCTGTGACTCTCCGAGCAAGCTGAGTGAGTGCTGGTTTAAAATCAGCCACATCTTCGATTAGTTTCAACAAGGCTTCTTTAATCGAAGTCAACTAGGAGTAAACATGAGAGGGTGACAGCTCGTCCGGTGTGCTTTGGGGAGAGGAACTACGCTGAGGGCGCATAGCTTCAGACTCCTGCACGGCCTTATCTTGATCCGACAAATTGAGACATAATGCTAATATTTTTAGCTCACAAATTATACCTCTCACGATTCTCGCTCTAGTTAGCAACCGAAACAGCAGTAGAAAAACAACGTAGAAGGGGGTTTATCCACAAATATGGGGGTAGACAAAGCGGAGCTCCGACAGATGCATCTTACCCTCTGCACAGCATCACGTGACTCCCAGAGTGCCAGTTTTTTTTGGGGGGGCAGCAGAGATGGTGAACTGTACCCATACCACATCACTCCTAGTCAGAGTTCTTGCTGTTTACCCTATTCCTCCCAACAGCAAGTCAGGCCTCAGTTCTCCTGCCTGTGCTCATTCAGAGGGGATTTATTATGTCATTTTTTTATATTATTCAAGCTTTGGCACAGAGGGCATTCCATGACTTCACGTGGAATAATCCTTGAAGGAATCTGGAAGGGTGAAAGTACTGTATCAGAGAGGGTTAGGCTAGGCAGGGTCCCTGAATCTCTATGGGTAGCAGCAGCACCATTCCTTAGCTCAGGTGGTGTGTGTGTGTGTGTGTGTGTGTGTGTGTGTGTGTGTGTGTGTGTGTGAGAGTATGTGTGTGTGTTTGTGTGTGTATGTGTGTTTGAGTTAGTGAAATAAAACCTGTTACCCAGTCACCAGTGCCACTTCCCATTCCTGCATACTGTCTGTTTGACATCCACCCCCCCCAAGAAGTCATTCATCTGTCATCTTCCTCCCTGCTCTTCATGGTGTATAAACTTTTGCACAGTGGGCAGGGCATCCCATCACATCATGTGGAATAAATATTAAAAAAAAAAAATCCTTGAAGGGAAAGTAGTGTGTCAGAGAGGGTAAGGCCATGCAGAGTCCCTGAGTCTCTGTGGGTAGCAGCAGCACATGCAGAATTGGCCCTTAGCCTAGGTGGTGTGTGAAATATTGTGTTTATGTGTGTGTGTGTAATAAAATCTGCCAGCCAGTCACCAGTGCCACTTCTTGTTGCATAGTATCTGTGTGACCCCCACCTCCACCCACAAAAAGTCAGTCATCTGTCTTCCTCCTCCCTGTGATTGGTGGGGTATAAGCTTTGGCTCAGTGGGCAGGGCATTCTGTCACATTACGTGGAATAAAGAAAAAAATTGCCACTTTTTGTCCCTAAACAAGCAACAGACTGGCATTATGAGTACTCCAATCAATACTAAAGTAAAAGCCAGGGGCAAAGGAAGTAAACATAAAATAAAGTTTATTCAAGAGCCCAGAAAGAAATGGCACAAAAGTAAAGTACAACAGTGCTACAGAAGAAACTAAGACAAAGACTAGGACTATTCTACAGAATTAACCACTTCCTTACTAGGGATGCCAAACAGCGGTTGGTTCAAGCCACATTCCTTTCATTAATAGATTATGCAGACCTTCTCTATAGCCATTGTACTGCCTCTGCCCTCGCTAAGTTGGACACCCTTTACCACAGAGCAATCAGGTTCATAACGGGCCTTCCACTTTCCACACACCATTGCTCCTTGTACACTGCAGTGGGCTGAACTTCCCTTCATTATAGGAGAAATAGAAATGCCGCTCTATGGGCTTTCAGAGCGGTTATCAACAAGCTCCCTTATACTTCTCTGATTGTATTCCCCTGAGTGTAATAGGTGCCTATGCTCTAAGAAGCTATTCCCTAATTGCCTTGCAATTACCTAAGGTCAAATCTCAATTCGGCAGAGCTGCCATAAGTTTCTCGTTGCCTTCCTTGTGGAACAAGATGCAAAAAAACTTGAAGCTGAGCTGTCCTGTTAGCCTGAATATTTTCAAGTCACTCTATGACCACTCTGTGAAGGAATCCTGCAAATGTTTCCCACATCGTCAGCTCAACTATTTTCCAGTTTCCCTCCTTCCCATCCTACCTCCTACCCTGCCTCTGCCCCTGCCTCTCTCTCCCTACCAAAATACCGGCTTCTCTGCCTCTCTTTAGCCATGGCCAAGTTCCATCCCTTTCCCTGAAGTATGCTAGTTAACTATTCCAACCCGTCATTTCTTCCTAAGCTGGTATCCTTCTTCTTGCCTTTCTCTTTCCTTTTAAGTGAACATTCCAGCTGTACCCAGTTATGAGCCTATCTGTTGTAAAGGCCCTCTCACTCAAATGTTGATGTACATATGTATATTTTTCTTCTTTGTATAATACTGCATTATGTTTTACCATGTTATTGTACTATGATTTTTGAATGACCAGGTCCATCTTGCAAATGAGCCCTGCTCAATGGTGCCCGCCTGGATAAATAAAGATTTCTATTGATTGATTGATTGACAACAAGCACCACAGTCTGTTGAAGGGGTTAAGCTAAATGTTACTACCATCCATGTGCAGGTTAACTCTCAAAATACTGAAAACCCAGCAAGGGATGGTGGACTGCTTATGTCAGAAGGGCTCAGCAGTACAGCAAACACAGTTTCGATAGACAGTAGCAATAGCAAGTTGTCTGAGAAGAAAAGTGCAAAAACAAATATTATTCCTATTCTACTTAAAGTTAACTCACTGCCTTCACAGGAATGTTCTGAAGTTGCAGTATTTGTCTCCTGTATACTGTTAACAGTGAATCCTGGGCCTTTCTAAGCAAAATCAAGCCATAATTGGCATGCCGCAAACAAATTCTCATAGCACAAGAACCATAAGTGCTAGACACAAAGTATGAGAGGCAAACTTGTACAGCATAAAATTACCTTTCCAACTGTGGTATGCAAGTAATAATAGGTAATTTTTTTTTTATGCCAGTTGAAACAGCAAAAAAATAATGTTTTCCACTAAAAAATGCAGCATAAGCCTTTTTTGTTGGGAAATATGTAACATATCAACACCAAATTAAGCATCCAGATATTAGATGTAGTTTTAATAATTTGTTAGAAAAAAATAGCTATTCCTGTAGTATTAAACATAAGTTTCCCCTTTTTAGTCAAGGTGCATTGGTGAGGTTTGAGGGATGAATCTGAACCATACACACCATACCATAAACAAATGCATATAACTCCTAAAGTATACATCATACACACAATGTATCAGCGGCAAAGCTGTTCCACACAAAATTGCCTTTCCAACTGTGCTATGCAATCAACTGTGCTCAGTTTGCTTTTTGCTTTATACTGGCTGAGATACCGAGAATATTTGTTTCCTTCAAAGTGCTTAGGTGGTTCTTGATGCACAAAATGTCTGCCATACACTCCATGTCATAAACAAATGTGAATAACTCCTAGAGTGAACATGATACACACAAAGTGTCAGTGGCAAAGTTGTTCAACACATTAGCTTTCTAATGGTGCTATGCAGTCAATTAGAATAATTTTTGGCTGACAAATAATATTAAAACATGTGAGTGACGTCTTCAGACATTTCTAGGGCACACAGGAAGTCTGTAGCTGACTTCTGTAGTTGTTATGGGACACACTGCAGTACATTTGCTGCCGCCTACAGTGTATTCTAGGAAGCAGTGAGATACAACAGCACCTACCTGGTACAACTCACAGTGGAGTTGCTTGATTTGCAACCCATGCATATTGCATAAGTCGATCAGTGACTGCAAATGTTAGCTCTACTGAGTCTGATGATGATGATGAAGGTGATGACTAAGGTCATGGTGAGACTGATGATCATGAGCTTGTGACTTTACCATTAGCTATGTCTCATTTTGGATCTGACGGTGACAATGTGGATAAAGATAATGACAGAAGTAGAGAGTCAAAAGGGAAAAAGAAAAAGTAAAAAAAAGGCACAAGCCATACAAAGCAAAACAAAGTCTTGAGTTATCTTAGAGTTTATATGGGTCTTTCCTGTGGGCAAGTCATCATTATCTTCATGTACTAGTCTGCTACCGCTTCAACCAGTACTTCTACTACCACTACTATATGTCAGAGCTCAAAAAAACCTGTCACATTTCAGAAAATGGCAGTTCTCCATGTATGTCACTTTGTTGCCAACAATGGTTCAAATATTTAAAAAGCACTTCACAATGGCAACTATGTTCAGAAACATTGTTTTGCACATTGTCTTAACCTAATCGTTTGAAGCTTCCTGGATAATGACCAGCAAATATCAACCACAGTGGGTGCAGTGAGCAAACTGTGTGGCCACTTCAGCCATTCAGTAAAAGCCTGTGACATCCTTGCTGATTTCTGGAAGGACAGCAGTCTTCTTATCTCCAGCTTGTTCAGGATGTAGCAACAAGGTGAAATTCAACTTCTTTATGAGTGAATGCATCCTTGAACAAAAGGTTGTTGTCACTGAGTATATTATGCACAATGATATTGGGGAGGACACTGTACTCCATTCTACTCAATGGTCTCTGCTGGAACAGTTATGTCACATTCTGAAGCCATTCATGAGTTCTACAAAAGAGGTCAGTGCAGATAAGGCATCCCTTAGCCTAGTTATTCCACTTCTCAAAAAAAAAGGTTGAAGAAAATGAGGAGCAAGTTAGATATGAACCAGTCTCTTGTCAGTAACATGTTTTCCAGATTTAGCAATGATGAGAAATTATCAGCCATGACACAGAGCAAGGAGTATCTCTTAGAAACTTTGCTAGATCCTCGTTTCCAGAACAGACACCTTCCTGATGTGATTTCTGACAATATGGAGGAGTTGAACTACAGTACAGGCAATGTTTGATTGATGCTATAGATGAAGTTTCATTAGGAGGATTGGCAAGCAGTACTATAATGACACCACCTCAAATTAAAAGACTGCTCCAAAAACCAGTACAGAAGCAGTCAATGAGGAGGATGATATTTGGGGCCAGCTGCAGGACATTGAAATTCCACAATGAGAAAATGCGTGCTTAGTAGTAAGCATGGTAGATGCATATCTGTCTGAGCCCAACATTAGTATTAAGAATTACCCTTTATCTTCCTGGCAAGAGAAAAAAAATCTTGCTGGCCAAAGCTGTCTACCCTGGCTTGTAAGTATATTGGATGTCCACCATCCAGTGTCTGAACCAAATTTTTATTTAGCTCTGCTGGGGATGTTGTGAATGATAAACGGACAAGATTAACAGCTGACAATGTGGAGGAACTAATGTTCATTAAGGTTAACTTGCCAAACTTTGGCTACATACGAGATGCTAATATTTACGAAGATGATGCTGACAGCAGTACCTGTGCTGCAGCTGTGGAGTGACATATCGGCTTTCAAGTTTGAGGCTGAACTACTTAAAAGAACAAATCTGGGGCTTGCCTGCCTTTGGACCGCATCATCTTCATCCTGGGGGTGGTGGAGGGTGCAGCCAGTATACCACATCATCACGTACTGGCAGCAACTGTGGTAGACAAGTCGCTAATCTCACACACAGTTGCTTTCTCATTCTGATGAGATCATTTACCTAAATGCACCTAAGAATAATTATTTCTCATATAACCATATTAATACATGCTGCTATGTTAAACAAAATTGGTGACATACAAACACATTGACACCTTCTACAAAATGTAAAACTCAGGAGACTGGTTTTAAAAAAATAGAGATTTGGGACTTGCCTACCTTTGGACCACATCATCGTCATCCTGGGGGTGGTTGGGAGGTTCAGTCAGTACATCACATCATCATTGTACTGGTAGCAACTGTGGCAGACAAGTCCCTGATCTCACTCACTATCACTTTCTCATTTTGAAGGGATCATTTACCTAAATGCACCTAAGAATAATTATTTCTTATAGAACCATATTGATACATGCTGCTAGCTCTGTTTTTTCCCCCTGAATGTAGTGGTCATAGTATCAGTGGTGAAGTGGTGACTTTAGACTGCCTGGTGTTCTTCTTTCACATTGCTTCTCAATGCATTCCATACTGAGACTGGTTGCTATGTTAAACATAATTGACGAGAAACAAACATGCTGGCCCCTTCTATAAAAAGTCTGACTTAGGAGATTGCTTTTAAAAAAATAGAGATCTGGGACATGTCTGCCTTTTGGACCACATCATCATCATCCTGAGGGTGGGTGGGAGATGTAGCCAGTACATCACATAATTGCACTTGTAGCAACTGTGGGAGACAATGCTCTGTTCTCACACATATAGTCACTTTTTCATTCTAAGGAGATCATTTACTAAATTTGCATGATAAATAACCACATTGATACATGCTTCTAGCTGTTTTCTTTCCCCTGGTAGTAGTAACTAGTAAGAGTGGAGGATTGGTTACTTTCAGACTGCCTGGTGCTCTTCTGTCATGTTACTTTGCGTTGCATTCCCTACTGAGAGAGTGACTTTTCTGTTAAACAAAAAAACACATGTGATGCCCATGACTGAAACATAAAACTAGTAAACAACTACATGTTGTAAACAACTATGTTGGCACCCTTTGCAGAGTGTGTTAGAGATCTTTTGGCACCATGCGTTTCTTCTTAAAGTTGAACCAGCATAATATTTTGTTGTGATTTGCATATACAGCCCATGATGCTTTGCATTATTGGGGGTACGTGTGATTTTGTATTTCTTTGAAACCTGGCTTGCTGGCCAATGCCCTTTGGGGTAACCCTTGTCTCAGTGCTTGCACACTAAAGTTCTTTGTCTTTTAACTATACAAAGTTCAATTAAACACATGATACCCTTCTAAAAAAATCAAACTCAGGAGGAGACTATTTACAAACTAGAGATCTGGTCTGGAACTTTCTTGTCATCACAGTCACTTTTTCATTCTTTTCTAAGCAGTCATTTGTAGTAAATGTGCCTTAACCATACTGATCTCAGTGCCGGTAGACTACTTCTGGTTTTCTCCTGATTGTTCTAGGCAGGTGTAGCAGTCTTGAAGTGGTAGCTGACTGACTGGCTCTCTTCTGAGTGTCTGCCCTCTCTGAGGCCTAGGTGCTGTTTTTGTGTTCCTGTCTTCTTGTTCATTACTTAACTGTCTAAGACACATTCGGATGCTTGTACCTGTTGAGAACTAGAAATCACTACTGCTAATAACTTATACACAGTATTAGTACTACTTTCTTAAATGTGAGAAAAAGAAGAGTGATTAGGGAGTGTTCTGTGGGAGTTGCCTGCCTTTTGAATTTTGACAAAAAAATCCCATACACAGTATGTGGTGGGTGGCTGTCAGAGTTTCATGGGGTTAACACTGGTGCTTTTACTACTAAGCTTTAAGGGCTGGTCAGAGTTCTGGGACTTGCCTGCCTATAGACAAAATGATGATGATGATGATGATGATGATGATGATGATGATGATGATGATGATGATCATCATCATCATCATCATCATCATCATCATCATCATCATCATCTTCATCTTAGAGGTTGGTGGCAGTTGTACATATTACAGCACTGGCACTTCCAGTAGGTTCATCCACAGTCACACCATTCACTTCTTCTCATCTCATTTCAATAATCATGCTGTTTATTATTACTAAACAGTGGTTTAATTGTTTTTGTTTCCTACAGATATGTTGAGTAAAAGCAGTTTGAAATGATTTTTAGCATACAGTAACCATAAAACAATAAAGAGTATAAAAGGTTCGGATAAGGTTCAGATAAAGATCCAAACCTTTTTTTTTTTTTTTGTGTATCAGAACCTTTTGGAACCTCAGAACCTTTTGAGGTTGTCCCATCCCTACTTTGTATGCTGAAGTTAGAACAGCAGCTGACACAGTGTATATTCTCAGTAGCTAGTCAAGCCTCAGAGTTGGGCACAACAAACATTTAAATTCACTAAGTATTGCAAGAAACATAAACATCCTTACTTATGTAACATTCAATTCAAGTTACTGTACAATGTCTTTGTTTTAGTAATGAAACATTACTGAAAATCACAAAAAGACTGTATGAAGCACCATCTCTGATCTCAAAAGTTGACCAGGAAAAGCTTACAAAATCACTGGTGCTGCCATTTGGCACCTCACTTGACTTCTTACATAAAGTGCAGATCAATATTCAACTTTACATAACCAGGCGCAGGCGGCAGGGCCTAAGGGCAGCTGTGTCCAGACAGCTTTGAGATTTTAACAGATGAGTGTGTGTCATTACACTATAATGAGCATACAAAAAAAATCACACAAGCACTACAGAAGTAAACAAGCAAGCTCACTAGAGTTTCATGCATGTTGTTTCTGACTCTGACGTGCCCTGTAGCCAGTCTCTGCAAATACTTACAGAAGCTGCCAGTGGATGTGACATCATTTTATTACCATCCAAAATGGCTCCGACAGTATTTCTTGAACTCAGTACCTACTTGGTAATTGAAAGAGTCCACGTGGTTCAACATCTTATCCACCTTCCTGAGCCACATCGGCAAGGAGGCCACGCTGAGTCAGCACTACAGGAATCATTAGATTCAAGCGACAGTAGTACTACTGCTTTCCGATGCCGGCCTAAACAACTGGCAGATAATGCCCACAATGAGCCATCACAATGAGGTCAGCCTCAGTTACTGGGCAGCATCCTGTCAGGATCAAAGAAAGAGATGTCGAGTCTGACAACGATCCATTTGAGCAGCACACTTACTCGGATAACAAAAGAGATAAATAAAAGAGAAGCACAATCATGGGGCCAAAGAGTAAAAATGAAGAGGAAATGGCTTCTACACAGCACACTTCAGTAACCACTACCTGTCCTCTAGCTTCAGAAGGAACACCTGCACTCCCATCTCCAACCCAAGCAGCAACTTTCACTAAGGGGCCTTTCAGCTTCAATACAGTAGTAAGTTTCAGTGCATCAATCAATTTTGTCAGTCTTGACAATTTTTTTTTTGTTTGTTTTTGGACAGAACTTCCAAAGTGCTACATAGTATTTATTGAATTATTGTTCATTTTTACCTCCCTCACAGATATATCTGGTTATTCTACCCCCACCATGACTAATTTGGGAATTACTTCATATTGAGGAAGAATATTTTAACAAAAATAAATTCAAATTTCATGAAATTTACTTAACTTGTCTGTGTTTTTCTTCTATCATTCTACATGTACCCATTTTGTACACACAATAAGAAACTCCATTGTATGCACTGAAGAGAGTTAACTGTACTTCTAGAGACTGAAGGCCCCTGAGTCTGCAGCTAGATCTGTTCACTGCACACTATGTCATGTTATATTGCCTATGTATTGTGATGTACTGCAACTATCGCTGGCTGCAACTCCAGCCACAAAAATTAAATTCAATATGTCCCAGCAACATCAGTGGGCTCTATGACAAATCTACATCAAGGGCTTGGTACCCACAAAAATTAAGAACACCATGCTTCATAAACATCAGAGGGCTCCACATCCTTCAACCATCACAGGGTTTGCACCCTGGAAACATCATACATATATTATAGGACCGTGATAGTGCCCCAGTATTTGGGTTGAGTTGGCAGTTTCATGTTAAACCTCAATTTCTGCACCTTGTTAATGCAACTGTCCCTGGATAAACAGCTTGAAATGTATTATGCACAGACTGTGTGACAGGATCTCGCAGGATCATGCACATTTGGTAATGGATAGCTCAGCAGATTAAAGTTTCTAGGACTCCTAAATATATACAAATTAAGATGTTTTGGCTTACCAACTTAACAAAAGCAACTTGCAGCTGAAACATTAAACTTTCAAGTTTGTTAGAGTTTGGCCTGAAGATAGTTATTTATTTATCTATTTACTTACTACGTGTGTCTGTCTGTATGTATATATTTATTTGTTTGCAGTATTTATTTATTTCAAAAGTTTTACCAGGAAAGATATACTGAGCTGGTAACAACTTGCTTCCAGATTCCTTCTTATGGTGGTGGTGGTGGGGAGTCAAAGTAGTCAATACAGTAACAGGCTATGAGTAAAAGTACATTAACTGTTGTGCAGCAACAATATTCTGTTCCAAGTAATACAGTACAAACCAAATAAGGAGCAAAAGTAGAATACAGTAACAGATGTGCAAACCACATTATTTAGTGTAAAGTAATTCAGTACATACGAGGGGCAGGGTTTATACACAACGAGAATGCCCCAAGCCCCAGGTGCATCGAACGTATGGTACTTGGGGCTTGCAGCATTCTCCTGCCCAGCAACTGGGATTTTCTATCCCACGTGCCAGTTCCAGCATGTGGGACCAACTTTTGTGGTCTACCTTGTGGCAATCCCGAGGGCCTTTTTTTATGGATCTTGAGCCAGATGTTTGGCGCAAGCTGCTGTAAATAGTGAAAACTGTCACAACTGTGCCTGTGATTGTAAAATCGGGTGAAGTTGTGGCAAACAGGTTTGGCACACTGCCTGAACCTACCTGTCACAGTGCAGGGCTTGTTGCAAGCCCTGAGCCATGCTTTGAAAATCCTGCTCAAAGTGCCTGAGGTGGATAAAATTGCACTCGAACAGGAGCAGTGAACAACCCCAGAACTGGGGAGGAAGGGTGGTGGGGGACTTCCAGAGCTAAACAGAGTTTGATCTAGCCATCCATGGGGGTGGAGAGCCACCACTAAGGTCTAGCAACAGGAACAGTTGCAGCTATAATCTTGGATAGATCACCTTTCTGAAAGATACATAATTTTTAACATTTTGAGAAATTAAAGTGCCATTTTGGCACATATGCAGAACATTTTTACTATGTTCTAATGATAATTGTATTTTGGCGAAACTGATGTATGTCAGCTTTGTAAGGGGAATCCCAATTTGGTGATTTGGAAGTGCAACTTTTGTACAATTCCGAGTCATGAAAATTACCCTCAGTTTCATTAGATTGTTGGCAGTCAGGAGCCCATTGTTGCTGTTATTTATTCCCTTCGAGTATCTTCCCGCAGTTCTTTGAGACTCAGTTATTGGCATTTCGGTGCAAGTCCATATGCAACTATGTTTGCTCATGTGTTATAAGTTTTCTAACAATATTTCTCAACCTGTTCTCTATAATTCTAATTGTAAAATAGGGGGTGATATATTGACAGAAGTGTGGTTACTTCCACTGGTTACAGTAAAGGTTTGTGATTTGCTCTATAATGGTACATTAAGATCATGTCAGGAAATCCATGCCTCCTATCTCCTGGACAATAAGAATATTTTTAAGATTTTTCAACTTCAACATCTTCTGTCTTGGAAGTTTGGTTCTATGCCATGGCATGCTAATTTTAGTGAGTTCTTGCATTCAACTACTGATATTGCCTTGCATGCTTGGGCTGTTTCTGGTTTATGCTCATTTTCCCCCAAATTATTCCGTGCTATTTGGAGGACTCTCCATATTGGACTACAGTTTTCCCACACCATGTATTTAATTGGAATAAAATCTGGGAAGATCTTCACACTTATATTTCCCACAATAAACTCTGTCTTATCCAATTTCACATTTTACGTAATGGGGGATATTTTCAAAAGAGATCCTCTGGCCCATCTGAGATGCTCTGGAGTATCACAGGAGATGATCCGAAGTATGATATTCAAAGGACAGATATGTTCAGTGCATCTCTGGATGGGCCAAAGACAGACTATAATGTATTCAGAGCATCTGCAGGGGGCGGGCCCATGAATGTTCTGCTCATCTCTATATTCAGACCAAATGGTTGGAGCATTTTCAGAGCATCTCCAATGATGCTCCAGAGATAGGACTAAATGAAACAGGCCTAAGTGCAATCCCTCAACAGGCAGCTACTGGGAGAGCAGGCTTTGTGAGCACCAATGTGGTAGCTGAATGTACTTGTTAACACTAGAGAAAGTACACTGATCAGTGTTTGCTATTGTGCAGTGTATATTGTAAGAGCATTCTGATATGAACAGTAAAAACAAACATACTACAGCAGTTGCTGTCAGGAGTGCTGGTTGTGTTATTATATTGATGTACTAGAGAGGCAGCACTGAGAAAATGGGCATGGCATCATTCCTGATAGTGGAGATAATGAAGGGTGTGAGGATTGTGACCATCTAGTGGGTGGGTTGTACAGGACACCAATTCCACACAATGCACTGTGTAGCACAACACACAGTTGGAGGCAGTGACAGGGAATGTACAAGGGCCAAGACCCATGTGGAACTGTGGAACTGGGTGGCCATTCAGAATAGGGCCTACAAACACAGTGACATTGGTGTGCCAGAGCACAGGGTGGGCAGGGCAAGGGCTTGGCATAACAGACTCAGGTGGCAGGGTGGCATGCAACACACACACCCAGGCATAAATAATGCCTGAGGCATGGTAGAGAACCATGGGCAGACAGGACAGTGGCAGGTAGGGCCACTAGCAGGGATGGAGTGGTGCAGGACAAGAGAGTGGCATGCATGTGCACAGTTCCAGCATATCTGAATATGGGCCAGGTCCCACTGGATGTGATGCAACACAGGCTGTAACATGAGGAATGTAAGCAAATATACCTCCATAGCTGCAGTGCCTGCTGGTTACCTGCGGTGTGGGGTAGGGCAGGGCAGCCCAAGTACAGCTCAGCACATGCAAATGAGGTGTGGCACAACCTATAATGAGATGCTAAGCAGTTGAGATGCTCCTGATTTGGGCAAAGAGGCAATTTACATATTCTGGTTAAATATTGCAGATTTGCTCCCGGCCCATCTCATTCTGCAGGGTGCATCTGATCATCCCTCATTTCCCACCTGCAGTCCTTCCCTGTGCTCCACTGACACTGACTGGGTTGCTTCTTTTGCTATGTTCAATCCTGCCCAGATGCTTCAGAGCATTTCAAGATGCTCCAGAGCATATCAAGATGCTTCGGAGCATTTCAAGTTGGGCCATGGTGCATCTTTGGTATATTCAGCCTGAGATGCTCTGGAACATCTTGATCCCCGCATCTTCTGAATATACTAATATTTTGGACCAGACCATCTCTGATGCATGGAGCATCCACTTGCTCCTTTTACAGAGCAGTTTGAAAATGTCCCCTATTATAAAGTTTCTTCCCCTTAAATTATTCAAGATGGGCAAGCTACCTTTTTCTGTCTGTACAAGATATGTGGTCAAGCGGAGAGCGCTTTACTTCACATTTTTTGGGGAATGCCTTAAAGTGGCCCTTCTGTGGAACCTGATTTAATCTAGGGCTGATCCATTGCAGGGGATCGATGAGGCCTTTAATCCTATAATATGTATAGTTGGGGATTTCAGTGAAATTGTAGTGCAGGAAAGGAGACACCATATGGCTATGATCTCAATTTTGGTAAAGAAAGTGATTCTCCGTAACTGGCTTGCTCGGTCCCTAATTACATATCAGGACTGGCTGCAGAAATTATTACTTAATCTTCAGTTAGAGAAAATAATTGTGAGTATCTATCATGGACTTCCATCATACAAGAAGAAATGGATCAAATTGCACTCCTTGTACACACTATAGCTTACTCTGGAGCAGTTCCCTTTCTGACTGACTTATGCATGGTTTTACTTCTCTTCTCATGTTAGCAGGAATGCTTTTCCTCTCTAGGTTTATTTATTTGAATATATTGAAAGTCATTCAGTCATCACATTCTGCACATAATCCAGGCTTAGTTACATTATCTTTTCTCAATCTTGAAGAGAGTTGGGTGGGTTGAAAAGGGGATTGTTATTTATTGTTTTTCTGTTGTTATTACATTATTATTATGTTAAATAAAATATATTAAATTTAAAAAAACAGCCTATTGTTGCCAAAGGCAGTGGACCCCATCCAAGTTTCTCCATCAATCAGGAACCCATCCCGGCCCCTGGCAACTCCCCCCCACCACCTGCCAGAATTATATAACACCTTGCCTTGTAGGCTCAGCCCACATTGCTATAAATAAAGAAAATGCCTTTTGAAGTTAGAGAATCACTATTCAATCAGGGCTCAGAAAACTAGGTACAGAAATGGAGAAATAGGCTCAATCACCCAAAATGTAAAATTCAGGAGATCTCCTTGTTTCCTAAATAAGTCCATACAGTCAATATAGTAATTCCAATGTTTCAGGATAATTAAAAACCTCTTCTTCGGGGAAACTGGTACCTTTATATATGGAAGAATTAATGAATGAATGAATGAGTCAATCAATAAACAAGCCTCAGTATCCCTCTCTTGGTCTTTCTTCATTCCCTAATATATCTATAAAAGGTCTTATCCCCTTCTTAACAGAGTTTGCAATCCTTTCCTCAGTTTGGGCCTTTGCTATTCTGATTGCCTTCCCTGCCTGTTTCTGCTTTAACTGATAAAGTTCTCTGTCCTGCTCCTTCTGTGTTTCCTTATTTCCTGAATGCTATCCTTTTCTCCTTAACCTTCTCTGCCACCTCTTTTGAGAACCATAGCATTTTTTTCCTTCATTGTGTTTTGTTGATTTGCTTCACACAAGGCGTGTTGCCTCTGTGATGGCTGTTTTGATTACTCCCATTATTCCTCCACCCCTCCTTCTTGCCTGTTTGCTAGTGCTTTTCTGAGGCACTGTCTCATTTTCCCAATGTCAGCCCTCCTAAAGTCCAATACTCTTGCTTTTGTATGGCTTGACTCTGGCTGTGTTTATTGTAAACCACACTGTTTGGAGGTCACTTGTTCCTGGATGGCTACCCACTTCTAAACCCGAGATTCTTTCTCTGTCCCTGTTTGAGAGTACCAGGTCTAAAATTGCTCCCTCCTGAGTGGGTTCCAATATTATGTATCTTTGGCATGCCCCTTGTAGGGCATCAAGAATTACCCTGCTCAAGGGATGTGCCTGCAGCAAAGGTGCTCCAGTTAACATCTGGCATATTCAGGTCCCCCATCAAAAATATCTCCCCTTTTTCTGCCATTCTAAGGATGCCTTCTATCATTTCCTTGTCCTGTCCCTCCCTCTGAGATGGAGGGTCTGTATACAACCCCAGTGCTGATTGTGGTGCCATTTCCTGTCTCCAGGGTGACCCAGAGTGCCTGATCTGCTCCCTGTTTACTCTTTAGTTCTGCTGCTTTGATCCATCCCTTCCCTTACATAGAGAGCTACTCCTCCTCCTTTTTTACCCTCCCAGTCTGTCCTATAGATTGTGTATCCTTTTATGTTGACATCCCAGTCATGGTTCTCTGTGTACCATGTTTCTGTGACTGCTACAATATCCAGGCATCCCTCTTCCATCAAGGCCACTAGTACAGGGAGCTTGTTACACAGATTATGGGCATTGGTACTCATCACCCTCCATTTTTTGATGGCCTTACTTCTTTTAGCCCCATCCCTTTTTTTACTGCCTTTTCCTTTTCTTGCCTTTACCTCTGTCCTGCTCCCTAATGACTTCTCTATCTTGGTGTTTACCTCTCAAATTACTGTGTTTTGTGGGAGGCGGCTGGGATTTCCCTGCTCCTTTATAGTGCCTCCCCCCCTTGGCTAGTTTAAATGCTTGTCAATGAAGCATTTAAACCTATCTCATAGGATCCTGGTTCCCGCCCTCCCCGGACAGATGCATACCATCATGCCAGTATAGGTCTGCATCCCTCCAGGTGGTTCCCCAGTCCCCAATGAAGCCAAAACCCTGAGCCCCACACTAGTTTTTCAACCATTCATTGAATTCCATGATGTGGAGTACCCTAGCATCACCCTTGCCATAGACATGCAGCACCTCCGAGAAGGTTACCATATATTCTACTTGTCTAAGGTCCCTCCCCAACTCTACAAACTCCTCTTGCACTGCTCTGATCCCATTCTGAGCCTGGTCATTTGTCCCAAGGTGGACAATGACATCCAGCTCCCTCCCTCATGCAGCTGCTCCCACAATCCTGAGGATTCGCTTACTGTCCCTCCAAGCTGTGGCACCAGGCAGGCACCTTACCTCCCTCTCCCCTTCCTCCCCAACTTCTACCCCTTAATGAATGAGTCCCCCACCAGGAGTTGTTTCATTCCCCTGTGGGGTTCCATCCCATGCCACCCTCATCTGGGTCTCCTTTGTGGAGGTTCCCAGCATCCTCCTTGGTCTCCACTGCAGATGCCTCCATAGAGGAACCACTATCCACCAGAGCAGCGTATGAATTGTGGAGAGGTACAGCTGGAGGGATGCACCTCTGTTCCACCACCTTCTCCCTCCCTGAGTCCACTTTGATCCAGCCACTCCTGTTTCTTGGCAACCTCTGAGGTAGTGGCAGTGGCCCTGGCGGTCCCTGGGTGGGGGACGAGGTTTCACGAATCCAAGCCAGGTCAGCCTGGAGATAGGCAACCTCCTCCCTCAGACGAGAGAGAGGTGTCTGCAAATAGCGGCAAGCATCAGATCTCCAAATGTCTCCGCGAACTCTACGCCCCACAGCTATTGCACTGCACCACTCCCATCATGTCTTATTTTGTGTCCCCTCTCCTGTTGCTCCGTATGCTTACTCTCTCCTCTTCTTACAACTCTCACCCTTCCTGTTCTGGGACAGCAACTTCCTGTATTTCTCGGTAGTCTCTCTCTTCCCTGCTCAGAGTCAGACCTCCAGCAGCTGGGGGGGGGGAGAGATACTTTTTTCCTTCAGGGTTGACACAACTAATGTTTCTCTATGATCAATCCCTCCCTACTGCCAAAGAAGAAGTTCCTGTTGTCATTCAAATCCAGTGGCTATAAAAGTAGAACTGGCTTAGGGTGGTAGGGTGGAGAGGTGGGATGGAGGGCAATTAGTAAGAAAACAGTAGCTTTTTTAATCAGCTGCTTTCTGCTCTAAAAGCAAGATTTCTGTCTTCCAAAAGCTAGCAGCAGCAATGAGTCAGCTCCTTAAGCACTGATGGATCCTTTGATTTCAGACCATCCCACTGGTGCTTGAGTTACTTAGTAGTCCATGAGTTCCTAGATTTGTTGTAGACAGGGTGGTCTGGTCACATAGCCACCAACATTATTCTGTTTCGGCCATAGGCCCAAAGAATTCAAATCTGCATATTTTTAATATGAACACAGAGTAGTCTCCACCATTTCAAAGTTATATGTCTACTTACTCTCTTTTCCACCTCCTTAAAGCTGATCAATCCAAGTGCCACCTTTACCATTGGAGGTCATTGAGTCACTATAATCACACTTGTCTGGTATAAAGTGTGAGGTAACAGTTTGGCTAACACAACTTCAAGTAGGGGAACTGACACAGCACATATACTTGTTTGATGAAATTTCCTCAAACACTTGTATATCAATAACATGTGTGAGAAAAGCTTCTGCAAGATCTAGATGGAAAGGTTTTTCTCATAAGTTTTCTATTTGTGAAAAGATGTGAACCACATCTTCCTCAGTGTCTATGACTTGCATAAAAAAGTCTGCATTCAGACCTTGTGTATGCTTTTTTACCCAAGTCCTGTACATAGATAATTATGAGGTTCACTTTATACTTGTTATCTGAGTGCACAGCTTGTATAAGGAAAACCTCTACAAGAAGTGTATGTGTAGGAGGGTTGTGCAAGTTACGAAGATGCATAACAAATCTGTAAAGAAAATCGGCATCATTTCATAAATGAAAAAAATAAGCCTAAAAATGTCCACTTGCAGACATTTGTACATCAAGACCTACCCCAATCCATGATCCCATGATGGGGGACAAAAGTTAGAAAGCAGAATCTCAGGTAGTCAATGCCCCTCAACCCATCGCTGGCTGCCTCTATTTTACTATTGGTCAGCTGTCAGCCTTGTTTAATGAACACCCCATGGAGGATGAGGATCAGTCCGCACATCGCTGAGTGATGCATGGCATATTGATTGGGGCAGGGCATGCTGGTGGATGGGTGAGAGGTAGTCAACTGGGACTTAGTCTTATCTGTATGTTTTGCACTACTAGTATCACTATGTTTGATATGAATAATGAATTGTAAACGAGCATTTTTTTAGCCACCCCTTTCTCCTGTACTGCATTTTTGTCCAATTATGCTCATTTGGGAGAGAATAAATATTCCTGTTTTTGGAACCTGCAGCAATGATGTATCCTCACATTAGCATGTAGCAGCAATCTGTGTAGTGCTTGCCTCTGAGTGGTTACCATCATATTTGTGGTGGAAATTGTTTGTATCTTTACGGATTAACCATCCCTAGAAGGATGAGTTTGAGTAATGCAAGGTTTGTGGGACTCCATATGCTGATTGGTCAGTCAGTCTTCTGTTACAGTGATGCACAGACTGCCCTCCTCCTGATCATAAATTCTGAACAATGCTGTCAATTGACAGTATTAGGAGAAGAAAGTCTGTGCACTGCAGCTTAAGGATGGGACCACTAAATTTCAATGATTCTGTTTTCCTACTTTTGCCCCATCATCAAAGATGAGGATCTCAGTTCTCAAGGACCCCTTAGACTGATGCAAGTTGTGGCAAAACACAGCTTGCATCAAAGTCTGATGCATCAGGGACCCTCCACCCCATTCTCTATTGGGTAAGATCCCGGTGGCAAAGTCCGAAAGTGTGCGGCAACCATGGCTGTGTGCCGAACAGATGCCACATCTGCATGGTGTTCCGCAAAGCTGGTGGGTGGTCCTGATCTGCCAACAATGTAAAATGTTATCCTAAATATGTCCCTGGTGATCCAGAGGCCCCCCCACCCTGATCTGCCTGTAATGTAAAGTGTTATCATAAACATGTCCCTAGTGATCTAGAAACCACCAACCCCCATGCTCTGATCTGTCCTTAACGTAAAATGGTATAATAAATATTCAGGAACAGCAAACACAGCACCTCTGTGCCTTGCAAATAAGGGCTTTGTTTAAGTGCAAATTGCAAAATGCAAATCCGCCACAGCTCAGGTTGATAGTCCTCGACTGGTTTCACACTTCCTAGTGTGTCATCAGGAGCTCCTGATGACGCACTGCCAAGTGCAAAATCTAGTCGAGGACTATCAACCTGAGCTGTGGTGGATTTGCATTTTGCAATTTGCTCTTAATCAAAGCCCTTATTTGCACAGATCAGTGGTGCTGTGTTTGCTGTTCCTGATTTGACTTTCATTACAACGAAAGCACACTGAGTGGTTTTTGAACTGAATTTGATGACTTACTCTATAATAAATAATTTCCTGGTGCTCTAGCAGAACCCCCCAATCACTGATCCCTGTTACATAAAATTACCACATCCCTGGTGGTCCAGTGGACCCCGATCCCCCCACCCTGACAGGCAGTGCCCCACCACCCCTCTCCACCCACATCCCGACACCAATCCAGTGACTGGCACAGCTCACTGCCCACCACCACAGCCAGCCGCTGAATGAGAACTCAGTGAGCATGTACTGCATACTGTACACACTCAGTGACTGATGACCCACTGAGCTGTCAGTCAGTGATCTCGTGCTAAATACAGTACGTGCATGTTGAAAGCTCAGTCAGTGGCAGGCCATGGTGGTGAGCACTGGACTGTGCCTTTCACTGGCTTGGTGTTGGGATGGGGGGAGCGGGGTGGTGAGGCACTGCCTGACAGGGTGGGGGAGGTCCACTAGACCACCAGGGATGTGGTCATTTTACATAATGGGGGATTGGGGCTTGTGGGTGCTAGTTTACCAGGGATGATGTGAAATATTTCATAAATTGGTATCAGGGCTTGGTAGGAGGTACGCTGGATCAACAGGGAATTATTTATTATACCATTATACATTACAGGCAGATTGGGGCTGGTACAGTGCTGGACTGCCAGAGAAATACTTATGATAACATTTTATATTATGGGCAGATCAGGGTGGTGGTGCTGGGGCACTAGATCACCAGTGAAATATTGTTGATAACAGCTTACATTATGGGGCAGATCGGGCAGAAGGGCTGCTAGATCAATAGAGACATATTTATGATAGTTAACATTATGAGCAGATTGGGGCAGGGGGTCTGCTAGACAACCAGGGACTTACTTTACTGACAGAGGGTTTGGGGCTGGTGGTGTGGGGGAACCATGGCACATTGCCTCACTTTGCTCAACTCTCCCAAAGGGCATATTTCTAAGTACCCTTAGACCAGCTCTGGCAAATTTGCCCTCAGGGAGGGTTTTTGGAATTCTGATTTAAGGGATTGGGCAGCTTGCATCTGCCAAAGCCCCTAGCACCTTGCCACAGCCCATTTTGTGGTGCATGGGTGGCACAAACCCGGTTTGGTGCAGGCAGCCTGCATTTGACACAGGCTGCCTTTGAGAATCGATCATGGTGCATCTTTTGCTGCAAGGGGCCCTTTACACAATTCTTTGTGGTGCAGTCCCCTTGCTACATGCCAGGAGCTTTGAGAATCAGGCCTGAGGTGTAATGAGGGGTCTACTGAATTGTATGACCAATTAGAGCCAGAGCTGGGCCAGGTTGTGTGATTTATGAAATAACATTGCCTGGGAGATGATTTGTTATTTGGTCCCATGCAACGAATACTCAGTCATGTGCAGAATTCGAGAATTAGTATTCATTACTCACGTGCCCCTACAAGGAATGCAATTGGTCAAATGTGATCACATGACTGTGACTTATTGTAGCACTGTGGCAAAGGCCAAAGCTGCTCACTTTTGTGAACCTGAATAATAAACTCCTACATATTTATTATTTTGGTATGGTGATGTGCAGAAAACAATCTGAACCCTACAGACACATATTTATGTTTAAAACTAGGTATATATATCAGCATGGTAAGGGAAAGAAAAGTGATACAGCTAACAAGTCAGGAGATATGGAGAAATTTCACATGACAGTTATCGATTCCACATCACAAAGGGTTGTAACAGCTTCAAACTAGATGGTTGCTCCAGAAAGTTCATAAACTTTTCTCCAAAATGGATGAGTAAAACACCGGAAAGAGACTGAAATGTAATGACAAAGGGCTTAAACAATTGCCTATTGTAAAACACTAGCTGGCAGTGGAGCATTCAGATTGGATGACAGCATTCCAAAATGGTTTAGTTTCATGGCCCAAAACCATCATGTACAATAGAACATATAGAATTGTAACTGCTTAGACATTCTTAAAAATAAAGAAAATATCATGTAATAATACCCCTACTGAAAAAATGTAAGGTTTATGACTGATCTCGCATGATTTCTAAGAATAACATAACAAAATGCACTTATTGTGAAAATGACTATAGTATATAGTTTGGGCTTACTGTGTATAGAAATCAGTGGCTCTCAAAAAGTTGTGCACATTCTAAAAGTTGCTGTGCATGTGCTACCAACAAGTGCACTTGTGTCCCTGCTTGCAGTGACTCTCCCTGGCACCCGCTTTCAGTTTCACTCACTGCGGCTTCTGCAGGCTGCCTTCTCGACTGCACTAGTGATTCACAATGCCCACCTTTAGCACATCTGAGGGGATTCTCCTGAGCAAGGTAGTGCTTAATAGGCAGAGCCGCTCCTCAGCTCACACTCTCTCTCTCTCTTTCTCTGTACTGGCACAACTGTCATTGCTGGACTACTGCATGAGCTTCCTACATGCTGGGCTTTGATACAGACAGAGAAAAAAAGTTCCTTTATTTACATAGAAACATAGAAATAAAGGCCTTGGCAGCAGATAAGGACTGCTTGGCCCACCCAGTCTATCCATTTTCCTACCTGTTTGGTAAGATGCAGATCCTAGGTAACCAACAGCCTACTTCTTCCTGCTCCTCACCAGAATTGCCTTACGACTGTCCAATGCATTCCCCCACTGTTTTTGACCCCACGACTTCCTCAGGAAGGCCATTCCTTGCATCCACCACACTCTCTGGGAAAAAATACTTCCTCACATTGCCCATGAGCCATCTCCCCTCTATCTTCAAATTATGACCCCTTGTTTTTGCACATCTCTTTTTTTGAAAGATGCTACCATTTTGGACTTTGTTGATTCCCTTGAGGTACTTGAAAGTTTCTATCATGTCCCCCCGCCCCTCCTTTTCTTGAGGTATACATATTAAGCTCCTTTGGTCTCTCTTTGTATGACTTCTGGTGTAAACCCAGCACCATTCTAGTTCCACTCCTCTGGACTGCCTCCATCCTGTCTATGTCCTTGCAGAGATGGTATCTCAAGAACAGCATGCAGTACTCTAGATGGAGTCTCACCAATTGTTTGTACAGAGGGATAGCAACTTTTTGTTTTCACTGGTGATGCCTCTCCCTGTCCATCCCAGTATTCCCCCAGCCCACCTTACTGCCTTCTCAAATTGCTTGCCTACCTTTAGGTCATCTGATAGGACTACCCAAAGGTCCCTTTCCCTTTTTTGTTGTTGTTTGTACCCCCCCCCATTGTGTACCCTTCCCCTTGGATTTTTGTTTCCCATGTGCATTACTTAGTATTTATTTGCATTGAATCTAAGCTGCCATACTTTTGACCATTCCTCCAACCTTTCCATGCTACGTCTCACCCTTTCCACCCCATCCCACCCCCAGTGTATCAACCTTGTTGCAGATATTTGTGTCAACTGCAGAGAGGCATACTTTTCCTTCCAGTCCCTCCACAATATCACTTATAAAGACATTAAAAAGGACTGGTCCCAGTACTGAACTCTGCGGTACCCCACCAGTAACCACCTTTCCTCAGAATGGACTCTGTTTATTATTACACTCTGTGCCCTGTTGTCCAGCCATTTTTTTACCCAGGCTACCACCCTGTGACCCACTCCCAGACTGGCTAACTTGTTTATTAATCTTATTTATCTTTGTTTTGCTATATTAAGTACATTACAATATGTACTGCTAGGGCTAACTTAGCAGAGCCACTCCTTGGATTTCACACACTCTCTCTCTCTCTCTCTCACCCCTCATCAGTTCCCTTTACAGACACATATACTATAAAAAATAAATATGGGTGATCATACACAACTCACCTTGTGTTTCCATCTTGGTTGAGATAAGAGCATAGATCTCTCAAGCTTCATTTCCGAGGCCCATATGCTGTTATTTCATACCCTCAATGGAAACACAGGCTTGTGTATGGTCACCACTACATTATTCTTTATGTAAGTTATTTACATGACTGTACAGAATTTTTATCAGATACACAAACTGTCACTTTTCTTGCATGAACACATGCAAGTTTATTGCAAATACACTCACGGTTTTTGCAAGATCACAATAAAGGTTGTAACAGTGATCAAGAGCTCTGCATGTTTAAAATGTAGAATGGTACAAAATAATTAATTTCATGTTTTTGACTAGTTTAAGCACAGGATATTTTTGTCTTGCACTATTCTTACAAACATGGATACATACTGTATTTGTAAGAAAAGTATAAGAAAAAAATGCCAGTGCTTATGTTAGTCAGGAAATATGCACATGTCAAATGTAATGTTTACGGATGAATTACACATTGAAGAATTGTGCAAGGAGGATTGCAATATACTTTACAGGTAAGACTAAATGCATTCCTAGTGCTGGTAGAAATGTCGGGGTAGAATCTGAGTTGTAAAAAGCTGCATGCAGCTCAGCAATAACTTATCAACATGTACAGTTTAGTAGCTATGCCAGCTAATATTGCATATAGCTTTCTTAGATTTACCCTTCCTGTAATTACTGCGGTTTGTATGAAAACAGGGTCTTAATCATTTACAGTTGATCTCCCCTAGATTTTAACTCCCCACTTGAATTCATATATCTCTCAATAACTACATTAAGATTAGTCATGGTAATGACTGTGGTGCCTCAGGTAGAGTACAGAATCATGACATCAGTGGACCAATTTTCAAAGCCCTTAGACCAACACAAGGTGCCTGTGTCAAACAGTAATGATGTAAGTGGCACATTGTGTCAAAAGATGAGGCATTCCCAATTTTGATAAATGGTGTGCAACAGAATGAAGAGCCGCTGCACCAAGGTGAATGGGGGCCTTTGAAAGTGAGGTCCAGGAGCAGAAGGGTAACAGGGGGTGCCATTGGAGGCTTAGGGAACTCAGTTGGCTTTTGAACAGACTAGATGGATCTAGTGGTCCTTATCTGCCATCAGTTTCTATGTTTATATCAGCATGCAAGGTGAGATGTGGCACCCAGCAGTCTGCTGTTTATATAACTATTATTCCAAGAGGTGTTACTGGGGGGGGGGCAGAAATAAACAATGCCATAGTCCTGTGTGGGTATAGTTTTGGTAGCAGCCCCAGCCTCTGTCTGGCCCCCCATGGTACCATCCATTAACATAACAGTTATAATAAAGGCTCTCCTGTTAAGTGTCACTTCACTCCCTTGCATGCTTACCTTCTCCCTAAAACCCCCATGACACACCCAGTGCCCCTTCTGCTCTCAGAATATTCTGGCATACATAATTAAATCTCCTCATATGAATCCTGGACCTTCTAGTGTTGTGCTGGGTTGGAGGAGGCCAGATCCCTGTTGCATTTCTAACATGTGCACCACTTGTTTGGCACTAAGCTGCAGAAGTGGCAACTCCCTGGTTTTTGGTGCAAGGACCCCTGTTTTTTCAGAATTGGGCACAGGGTCCCTGGCACACCCAGAGCTTGCTGCAGCCCTAGAGCACTACAAATTGCTCCCATCTATGTGCTCTTTGAGAATCAGCCCCCAGGTGTATAATAATACTGATGTGGACACCAGTCTAAGAGTTGAAAGTGTGGTCTTGTGCATTCAAATCAAAAATATTGGGAGTAGAATGAAGACATTTCCTTTTAAAAATTCAAGAAATACAGTATATAGGAATTCATTAAGATTACTGAATATGTATCTGTTTACATACTGTTTTGTACAACACTTGAACAGCATGGTGTCAGTGGCTCAGTAGGTTGCATGCCTGTCTTTAGATCCAGGTGGTTGTAGGATCAGACAGTCAGGAAATCATGGTCTTAATGGCAGACCATGCAGCGACCCATAGCACACCACAGTGCCTCTAGTGACACCAGCAAGTGGAACAGAACTCCAGGAGGAAGCAAAGAGACTTTTTTGTTTGTTTGTTTTAATTTTACCAACTTTTTAATACCCCAGTTTCTTAACATATACTCATTTTATAAGTGCAATAACTCACTCTGGGGTGTGGGATATGCTCTGATAAATGCACCTCTCTGGGTAGAAAGGCACCCTGCCTGTGACCTCATGCCTCACTATGCCTCTGGTCATGCATTTAAGAGAGCATAACCCACACCTTCTCATGTGGTATTGCCTGCATAAACAAAATAGTCATTTTCTTACTACTATACTGCATACCTCTCAACTGCTATGAATATTACAGTCATATTTACCCTTGCTCCACGGAGATTTACTGATGTTCCACTTAATGTTAGTGATATTTCCATACTGTACAAACTATAAGAATGGTGAACTAACTTAACAGAAACAGTCCTTAACACTAAATATATGGGGGGCCACTATTCTTGGATGTAGTATCCTTTAAAATAAGAATCTGCACTGCTACACATTTAAGCCATTTGCCCTGAATTTTGAAGAACAGTGCTATACATTGTAACTTTAAGAGGTATGCGCTTTAGTTATAATGTTTAATCTTTGCTTATTTCATTATTGAAATAAAACCAGGAATTTGCAGATATTTAGCAAATGCACTATCCAGTTTCAATAAATAAAACAAAAATGAAGACTACTACTTCAGTGGCTAGAGCAAGTGTTTGCAACTTTGTCTTTTCGGGGGGTGCATTGACCAAATAAAGGAATGGGCTAAAACTTATGATATTTGCAACAATTGGGTTAAACTTTTTTAGACTTTGTTTAATTTCTCCAGTTATTGTTCTGTTAACTGTCAGACACTGCAGTAATCATGTCACTATTTTTCAAATAGCATCCAACTATCTGCAACTGACCTCAGAATTACTGTTTGTGGCTTTAGTGTCAGTTGTCATGGAAGCACTATGTGTCATGATCAAAGGCATGAACAAGGGTCCGTTAGAGCAAGCTAAATGTATTTTTTGCACAATACTAAGCAAGCAATAATATCCGACAGGGTGTGCGGCATTGGGCAATACTGGACCGCCCGGGGCGTAATGAGGCCTGATGCTGCAGGCGGAGGGCCTTATAGCCCCTGAAAGGTCTGGTATTGCCCATACCGCCCACCCTGGAGGGTATTATTGCACTTAGAAATTGGGCACCATAAAAAAAATGCTTAATTAAAAAATGTCCTTTCAAAACTAGTTCAAACTGAGTTTTTTAATAAAATAGTTCCTCCATCTGTATTTTTCATGGTCACACACACACATTCCCCCCCCCCATGTGTTGCTTGTCATTGAGACAGGCATGAAACAGCACTGGCAATCATCTGCTGCCCCACACACACACACACACACACACACACACACACACACATAACAGCAGAAGTCAAGAGACACTCCGGAGTTTTTTGTTTCACCTTTATTTCATCGAGAAAATCTATTACTGAAGTGGCAATCTGCAGCTGCGGTTATCTGTGCACCCTGGTAGGATTTGAATATGGGAAAAGGTTTTCGGGGTAGTGACCGGCGAGTAAATCAAAGCACTTTAGGTTTTGTTACTGCTTTTGTAATCTTGGGAGGTCCGGGAAGCTGCAGTTCTGCATTTAACTGCTGTGAGGTGTCTCGCGCCATATGTAAAACATAGCAGTGACAATGGGTGGTTACGTGAAGCCGATTAGTCTGACGGCTTCTAGTTTGTTGTCCTTTTTTTTTCATTTGTGGCTGTTAGTTTCAAAATCTTAAAAAGGAAAGGGACACTTGGGGGGCACTTGACTGACTGGCTGATGAGGGGGCAGCATAACTTTCAGAAGTGAGCGAGCGGGTAGCCGGGTGGCTGGCTAGGGTAGAAAGGAGAGAGAGAGAGAGAGAGAGAGAGAGAGAGAGAGAGAGCGTCATCAGCTCTAGAAATGTTTCAAACTGATTTTTTAACCTGTACACTGGGACAGCAGGTGGGGGAAGGTGGCGCATGAGATGCTATGGACTGACAGACATCTATGTGATCTAGCAAGGGCAAAAAAATGGCGGCTGGTCAGTATGCCATTTTGGGGTGCCCAAGGAGATTCTTAGGTAATGGGGCACCTCAAATTGGTACTTCTTTCAAAACGGGCGTCTGTCATAACTTAATGTACCCCCCCCTGTTTAAGCTCTCAGCCAATCAGAGAGCTAATAGTGTTTTGCCCATTTTCTAAGACAGTCTATCAATATTTGGACTGCACACAGGAAAACTAAACTGGCACAAGCATGGATCCAAACATATAAAGGAAGGTGCCCAGATGTTATTCAGTATGCAAACATAATTTGTAGGCAGTAAAGGCACATAATACCACCAAAGACATGCATGTGCATATTGCAGACAGTGTCAAGCACATACATTTGTGGGTGGCAGTGCATGAAGACTGTTTGTCGATGAACCTCTTTGACCTGTACCTACAGGCCGCTTCCAGCCCTCCATTGCTTTGCTGCATAATATCCTCAATCGTTTTCCCTGGTAGCCCAGTGGGCCCCAGACTGTTGGTATTGTCCAAATCATCCATGGTATTCAAGTGCCTCCCCCCTCTGTAGCCTAGAGTCTCTCAACTCATCCATCACCAAACATTGCCCCCAATGACTGTGTGCAACTGGAGCAGTAGCCCAACACCCCTTATTACCCCCCCAATGGGAAGTATTTAGGTGGCATTGCAAAACTGCTGCACCAGTTGAGACAGTAGTAGTTGGCACTGGCACTGCATTCTAGTTATATGTCAGCTCCGTCTACATGGCACACAAGAGCATGTTGATGGAGCTGGTATGCAAGGGCTCCACCAACTCCTTTGAGCATCTGATTGATTTCTTCAACTGGATGACCAGGGAACTAGATCAAGGGAAGGCAGTGGGTGTGACCTATCTGGACTTCATCAAGGACTACAAGAGTGTGCAAATACTGTGCTGCACAGGAGGCTGGTAAAGCAACTGAGCAGCTTGGGTGTGGGATCCAAGGTATTGAACTGAGTTAGTAACTGGTTAACAGACAAGTGACAGAGGGTGGTGGTAAACGACACTTACTCAAATAATGGTGGAGTGACCAGCAGGATGCTACTCAGTATAGGGATTGGTCCTCTTCAAAGTCTCCAAACAAAGCAATTATACCACTTTGAGGCTAAACAGCAGCAGTAAGCAAACAAGAAAACTGTCCCACAAGAAGAGTTTATTCACTCATCCCGTGTAGCTCAGGATAATGAGTCCAAGGAAACTCTAAAGCTAGTTTGCAATGCTCCAAAAATCTTTATTCTCCTTACAAAGCATGGCCAAGCTGTGTATTGTCTTCATAAGTGACATGGCTGAGAAACTAGAAGAGAAGCTATGTCTTTTTGCAGATGATGACAAAATCTACAATAGTATGGACACTCAGGATGGGGTGGAGAGATTGAGCAGGCATCTGGGGAAACTTGAGAAGTGATCTAAAACATGCCAGCTGAGGTTCAGTGACCAAAATGTGCATGATCACTTGAGCTGACCAACAGCTTGAGATCACGAGAACATGAGTGGAAACTGATGGAAGGGAGGGTCCGGAGGGACATGAGGAAGTATCAGTTTAAAGAAAGGGTGGTGAAACTATGATGCAGTTTAAGAGCTGAGGTGCTGGGTCCTACAACCATTAATGATTTCATGCATGGCTGTGACAGAGTGAAGGGCAGTGTGTATGCCTGGGACAACAGAAACTAGGAGATAAATTGGTGGGTGGAAGGGAAGGGCTAGGACCCTGGATGGACAACAGGTCCTGGGGTTAGATAGGGTTCCACTGGCAGACAGGGTAGCCCATTAGTCTTTTTCTGCCATCATTGTTTATGTTTCTATCTTGCACCTAGGTAGGGCATAAGAACCCAGGAACTGAGTATAGGGGAAGGGAGGTACTGACAGTCACTAAACAGGAAATGGACCTTGGAGTTATCATATCAGATGAACTCATGGTGGCAGAGCAGTGTGATGAAGCAGCTGGTATGGCTAGTGGGATGCTGGAGTACATAGGGAGGGGTGTATCTAGCAGGACAGGGAAAGTACATGAACATGCACTCGAGGTACTAAGTGTAAATTTAGCAAATACTGTACTTAAAAAGAAAGGCAAGTGACTGCAAAAGCATCATTTTATTCAATGGGTCACAAAACTTGACCCAGTGACAAAAATACCCTGGCATTTTGGGTCCAACATGACTCATCATTGAGGTGCCCCTGGATTTCCCTGTAGAACAGTTCTTTGCCTGTACACTCTGGTTTGTTTTCATATGCACAGCTCCAGTAATCTTCACATATTCAGCAGGAGGTGCTAGATGGTGTTGCAACAGTAACACTCACTGGTGAGAACACACCTGGAGTACTGGGGCCAATTTTGGAGGCCACAACTCAAAAAGGACATAGATAGGCTGGAGGCACTCCAGAGGAGGGCAACTAAAATGGTGCTGTGGTTGCATCTTGGCATATATACACCCTAGAAGAGGGGACAGTGAGACATAACAAGATAGATACAGGTACCTACAGATAGAAACTTACAAGTACCTCACAGGAGTGAAAAGATGCAGGAGAGAAGTCGCTTTCAAATGAGAAGGAGCACTAGGATGAGGGTGCAGGTGATGAAACTGGAGAGTTAAAGTTTGATAGAAATGTGAGGAAATATTTCTTCATTGAAAGGGTGATAGAGACCTCAAACAGACAGTCCCCGAAAGCCATGAAAGTTAAAATAGTAGGGGGCTTCAGGTATGTATGTGATAGACATTGGGTGTATTAGAAAACAGGCAGGGAGAAGAAAGGGTCCCCAACACCATTTAAAATCTGGGAGACAGATTAAGTAGGGGACATCTAGGCAGACTGGGTGTGCCAAGTGGTCTTTTTCTGCCAATAAGTGCTAAGTTTCTATGTTCATACAATTGGTCAAGGGGTTGCAAACAAAGGACTGGCAGCAAATAATTTCCCAATAATTTACTGCCAGTCCCTCATGACTGAAAATTGTTCCCATTGCATTTATGAAAGTGATTGCAGAAGTGCAGAATTGCTTTGTAAGTTACTACAGTATTAGTAAGAAAATAGAGAAGAAATGACCAGTAAAAAAACAGGTGTGGCCCTTGAATTCTCAGAAAGGGAAGTGATAACACAGCATATGAAGTGGAGTTCATGTGTCTAAGGCTACGTTCCAACTTTCAATATTATTACAAGCAGTGTTTTATAGAAGGACAGGATTGCCCATTCCATGTGGCATATGGTACTCTTTAATACTATGGTTCCATGTCTGATGGCTGTGTTTATCCATGCCATTCCAGGACCTGTTGATAAAAGATTTCAGAGGGAAGATAATGGGCTTTGTACATTGTGTGTTCCCACCCCGTCTGGGTTCAGGAGTAAACTCTAGGAGCTGGGATGTGTGGCCAGGTGGCTAGAGTGTAACTGCTGTGTGGCAGCGCTCCCAGCCAGGGAGGGATGGTGCTGTGGTTACATCACTTCTAGGACTCTAGTAGTCAGAAAGATAGCTTGCATCCCCACAAATGCATCACTGCATGTATGTGACTCCTGATGGTGCCCTGGCCAGTGTCTGAGGAAGATAGAATGGACAGAGGAATGGGAACAAAACAAGATAAATCTCCATGTCTCATGGGCCAGCTGTGCGATGGCCATGGGAGCTCTTGGGCCCTGTTCCATGTGGCTGCCCACTCATCTGGATGATGGGGGACAAGGAAAAGGCTGGGAGGCTGCTGAGTATTGACCTGAAAACAGGGAGAGATGGGGGTCCAGAAAGCAAACCGTCATAGAAAAGAAATATAATATAGTTTCTATTTATCCAGCCACACAATATGCTGTCCACACTGCAGTCAAATATATAACAGCCAGAAAAAATATGTCTCCTCAGTCAACTCCTCATTTGGGATCCAGAGACATTATAGCAGCAGAGAAGAAACTTCCATTTTGCTAAATTAGGCTGCTCCTTTTCTTTATGGGATACACATGGAATTGAACAGTTCAGAGATGTAAAATGAGGGCTGATCTTCATTACTTTGTGCATTGTATATAAAGCATATTGTAATTCAGAGCTATAGAAATACATGGGTTTCACTAGGAAAAATTCACATGGTAGTAGATATCATGATATGCAGTTGAAAGGAGAATTTTATAAGACAAATCTTAGAAAAGGCTGGATAAATCAAAGAGTTGTGGAGTGCTGGAATAGACTTCCTAGGGAAGTTGTGGAAAGCTAGACCTTTGAGGTTTTTAAGTCATCTCTTGATAACTATATGGGAGACAAAAACAAAACTGCCTTTTAAGGCATTTGATCAAGTCAATATGGATCTTGGCTGCTGACTCGTATCAGTCTACGAATCTATGAGTCTATGAAAGTGACAGTGTCCAAAAATTTGCTGGTGACCTGCCCATCACTTGGAGTCCTGGGCTTTCCTTAAAGAACTGGTGCACTCAGCTTTGCTGCATGTGCCTGACACCTTAGTTGCTCATCTCCTAGTCTGTACTTTAGTATTGGGGGGCGTGAGGCTTGATTCGTCCACTCTTCTTTTTGCTTTCCTGCTGCCAGTTGAGACCAGGACCACCAACTGCAACAAAACATTCTCCTAGGCCAATGAGTATGCCATCACCATCTTCTAACTGTTGGGGGCTGTATGGATAGTAATGTTTCCGATGAATACCAAAGAGTTCTGTGCCTAACCTATGTCAAGGGTTATGCACCAACAAAACTCAAGGGCTCCATGCTCATGACCATCAAATGACTCTGTGCTCTGTGAACATCCCAGCAGCTTCACATCCAGACTAGCCTATAACAAGGGCTCAGCACACATGGAAATCAAATGTCTCTGTGCCACATGAACGTCAAAGGACTGCTGTGCACCCCATCCCTATTAATAGGCTCTGTATCCAACATATATAAAGGCACTGGCATCCTCAAAAATTGGTATACCATTTAGAAGGCACAGCAACAAGGATGCGGGAACAAGGGTGCCATAATGTGGAGTAAATTGAATGGCCAAGCTGTCCATCTTCCTAAAATGGCACCTGATTGGGTTTTCACCAGCAACCCTCATGGTCCACCTGAGGATCTGCACAGATGAATACAGGACAGAGAAGGAGTAGCAGCTTCTTCAGGCTGCTCCATGTCTGCTTTGTATTCTTGTGCAGCTTGTGTTTGCCCATTGAACAAGTCGACTTGTTGGACTCTGAAAAAAAAAAGAATGTCATTTTTTTTATTTCATAATTATTAAAAAGCAGAACTGAAAGTAGAACTTAGAAGAAGGTAGTGGTAGTCGTGGACTTGAGAGGGGATTAGAGATGATAACTGGGTGTGGGTGTGAGAGTCAGGGATTGGGTAGTTGGGAGAGGAGACTCAGGGAGGAGGAGAAGTGGAACTTAGAGACTGGGGCAAGTGAGTCAAGAAAGACAAGAAGAGACTTGAGTGCCAGAGTATCAGTTTTTTTGGGGGGGCAGCAGAGAGTAGCCATACCACATCACTCCTAGTTAGAGTTCTTACTGTTTACCTTATTCCTCCCAACAACAAGTCAGCCCTTGGTTCTCCTGCCTGTGCTCATTCAGAGGGGATTTATTATGTCATTTTTTATATTATTCAAGTTTTAGCACAGTGGGCATTCAATGACTTCATGTGGAATAATCCTTGAAGGAATTTGGAAGGGTGAAAGTACTGTATCAGAGAGGGTTATGCTAAGCAGGGTCCCTGAATCTCTATGGGTAGCAGCAGCACCATTCCTTAGCTCAGGTAGTGTGTGTGTGTGTGTGTGTGTTTGTGTCTGAGTTTGTGAAATAAAACCTGTTAGCCAGTCACCAGTGCCACTTCCCATTCCTGCATACTGTCTGTGTGACCTCACCCCCCCCCAAGAAGTCAGACATCTGTCATCTTCCTCCCTGTTCTTCATGGTGTATAAACTTTTACACAGTGGGCAGGGCATCCCATCACATCATGTGGAATAAAAAAAAAATCCTTGAAGGGAAAGTAGTCTGTCAGAGAGGGTAAGGCCATGCAGGGTCCCTGAGTCTCTGTGGGTAGCAGCAGCACATGCAGAATTGGCCCTTAGCCTGGGTGGTGTGTGAAATACTGGGTGTGTGTGTGTTTGTGTGTGTGTGTGTAACAAAATCTGCCAGCCAGTCACCAGTGCCACTTCTTGTTGCATACTATCTGTGTGAACCCCACCTCCACCCCCAATAAGTCAGTCATCTGTCATCCTCCTCCCTGTGATTGGTGGAGTACAAGCTTTGGCTCAGTGGGCAGGGCATTCTGTCACATTACGTGGAATAAAGAAAAAAATTGCCCCTTTTTGTCCCTGAACAAGTAACCGACTGGCATTATGAGTACTCCAATCAATACTAAAGTAAAAGCCAGGGGCAAAGGAAGTAATCATAAAAAAAAAGTTTATTCAAGAGCCCAGAAAGAAATGGCACAAAAGTAAAGTACAACAGTACTACAGAAGAAACTAAGGCAAAGACTAGGACTATTCTACAGAATTAACCACTTCCTTACCAGGGATGCCAAGCAGCGGTTGGTTCAAGCCACATTCCTTTCATTAATAGATTATGCAGACCTTCTCTATAGCCATTGTACTGCCTCTGCCCTCGCTAAGTTGGACACCCTATACCACAGAGCAATCAGGTTCATAACGGGCCTTCCACTTTCCACACGCCATTGCTCCTTGTATACTGCAGTGGGCTGAACTTCCCTTCATTATAGGAGAAATAGAAATGCTGCTCTAAGGGGTTTTCAGAGCGGTTACCAACAGGCTCCCTTATACTTCTCTGATTGTATTCCCCTGAGTATGATAGGTGCCTTTGGTCTAAGAAGCTATTCCCTAATTGCCTTGCAATTACCTAAGGTCAAATCTCATTTCGGCAGAGCTGCCATAAGTTTCTCGTTGCCTTCCTTGTGGAACAAGATACAAAAAAACTTGAAGCTGAGCTGTCCTGTTAGCCTGAATATTTTCAAGTCACTCTATGACTGCTCCATGAAGGAATCCTGCAAATGTTTCCCACATCGCTAGCTCACCTATTTTCCAGTTTCCCTCCTGCCCATCCTGCCTCCCGCCCTGCCTCTGCCCTGCCTCTCTCTCCCTACCAAAATACTGGCTTCTCTGCCTCTCTTTAGCCATGGCCAAGTTCCACCTCCTTCCCTGAAGTATGCCAGTAAACCATTCCAACCCCGTCATTTCTTCTTAAGTTGGTATCCCTCTTCTTGCCTTTCTCTCTCTCCTTTTAAGTGAACATTCCGGCTGTACCCAGTTATGAGCCTATCTGTTGAAAACTCCATCTCACTCAAATGTTGATGTACAAATGTATATTTTTCTTCTTTGTATAATACTGTATTATGTTTTACCATGTTATTGTATTATGATTTTTGTATGACGAGGTCCATCTTGCAAATGAGCCCTGCTCAATGGTGCCCGCCTGGATAAATAAAGGTTTCTATAGATTGATTGACAACAAGCACCACAGTCTGTTGAAGGGGTTCAGCTAAATGCTACTACCATCCATGTGCAGGTTAACTCTCAAAATACTGAAAACCCAGCAAGGGTTGGTGGACTGCTTATGTCAGAAGGGCTCAGCAGTACAGCAAACACAGTTTCGATAGACAGTAGCAATAGCAAGTTGTCTGAGAAGACAAGTGCAAAAACAAATATTATTCCTATTCTACTTAAAGTTAACTCATTGCCTTCACAGGAATGTTCTGAAGTTGCAGTACTTGTCTCCTGAATACTGTTAACAGTGAATCCTGGGCCTTTCTAAGCAAAATCAAGCCATAATTGGCTTGGTGTATAAACAAATTCTCATAGCACAAGAACCATGAGTGCTAGACACAAAGTATGAGAGGCAAACTTGTGCATAATAAAATTACCTTTCCAGCTGTGGTATGCAAGTAATAATACAGTAGGTAATTTAGTTTTTTTTTTTATACTGTTTGAAACAGCAAAAAAATAATGTTTTCCACTAATAAATGCACCATAAGCCTTTTTCTGTTGTGAAATATGTAACATATCAACACCAAATTAAGCATCCAGACATTAGATGCAGTTTTAATAATTTGTTAGTAAAAAATAGCTATTTCTATAGTATTAAAGATAAGTTTTCCCCTTTTTAGTCAAGGTGTACTGAGATTTGAGGATGAATCTGAACCATACACAGGTGGACTGCTTATGTCAGAAGGGGCTCAGCAGTACAGCAAACACAGTTCGAAGAACAGTAGCAATAGCAGTTGTCTGAGAAGACAGTGCAAAACAAATATTCTATTCTACTTAAAGTTAACTCATTGCCTTCACAGGAATGTTCAAGTTGCAGTACTTGTCTCCTGAATATGACAACAGTGATCCTGGGCCTTTCTAAGCAAAATCAAGCCATAATTGGCTTGGTGTATAAACAAATTCCTTAGAAAAACCATGAGTGCTAGACACAAAGTATGAGGAAAACTTGTGCATAATAAAATTACCTTCCAGCTGTGGTATGCAGTAATAATACAGTAGGTAATTTAGTTTTTTTTTGCTGTTGAAACAACAAAAAAAATATTTTCCCTAATAAATGCCATAAGCCTTTTTCTGTTGTAAAATATGCAACATATCACACCATTAAGCATCAGACATTAGATCAGGTTTAATAATTTGTTAATAAAAAATATTTCTATAGTAAAAAAAAGTTTCCCCTTTTTAGTCAAAGTGCGTGGTGAGATTTGAGGAGAGTCTGAACCATACACACAAACCATAAACAAATGCACATAACTCTAAAGTATACAGTACACACAATGTCAGCAGCAAAGTTATTCCACACAAATTGCCTTTCCAACATTGCTATGCAATCAACTATGCTCAGTTCCTTTTTATGCTGGCTGAGATCCAGATATTTGTTCCTTCAAAGTCCTTAGGTGGTTCTTGATGGACAAAATGCTCTGCCATACACCATGTATAAACAAATGTAATAACTCTAAATTGAACTTGATACACAAAAGTGTCAGTGGCAAGTTATTCAACACAACATTAACTTTCTAATGGTGCTATGCAGTCAATTCTAATCATTTGGCTGACAAATAATACTAAAACATGTCTCCAGACATTTCTAGGAAGACACACAAAGTCTGTGAGTGACTTCTGCCGTTATAGGACACACTGCATTACATTTGCTGCATTCGCGTATTCTGGAAGCAATGAGATACAGCACCTACCTGGTACAACTCACAGTGGGCAACAGTTACAACTCGCCATGTGCAACAACGGTCTGTGACACAAATGTTAACTCTACTAAGTCTGATAATGATGATGAAGGTGACACTGCTGAGACGATGATCATGTGCTGTGACTTTACCATTAGCTATGCTCATTTGGATCTGGTGACAATGTGGATAAAGATAATGACAAGTAGAGTCAAAGGAAAAAAAGTCAAAAGTCAACAAACCATACAAGCGAAACAGGTGTGAGTTATCTTGAGGTTATATGGGTCTTTCCTGAGGCAGTCATCATCATCTCATAACTAGTCTGCTACCACTTCACCCAGTACTTCTACCACCACTATCTGTAGGCTCAAAAACCGTCATTTCAGAAAATAGCAGTTCATCATGTACTTTATTTGCCAACAATGGTTCAAATAGTAAACAAACATTTGTCAATGCCGAATGTTGCTTGCAGGTATTGAAGTGATATTTGGCATGGACATCGGCTTAAAAATCATTGACAAAGTACAAGCGTTTATCAATGCCAAATGACTTGCTTCTGTGTAAAGTTTAGGTATTTGAATTGGAGTGCAAATATTAAAATTCGCCAACTTACGAAAAAGGAGGAACCGCGCAACACACGCCAAACAGTCATTGCAGGAATTTTAACAAATTTTTCAAAATAGCCATTTTAGACCTCTGCTCTGAACAGTACCACATGATTTCGTAATGTGTCCCATACATTGAGGTTGCACACCGACTAGCCATTATGTGCTACATACAGGCGGCGTTTGGAGCAGGATGTGAAAAATATCAGCTGTACTGTAAGGAGGTATGGTAAAATGGCGTTGAAAATCTGAGTGAAATATTGAAAATTCGCAAACCTCGGTATGCGTAGGAACTTTCACATAGCGCCGCTAAATAAAAAACAATCATTTTAAGGAATTTTTCACCCAAATTTTCAACATAGCCATTGAACCTCTGCTAATGAAAAGTGTCACTGTGATATTAATGTGTCTCATACATTGATTTAGCACCAACTGCACCAATGCGCTACAAGGAAACACATTTTGTGCAGGATGTGAAAAATGACAGCTGTATTGCTCATAAGGAGGTGTGGTAAAATGGCAATGTTGAAAATCTGGGTGAAAATATTGAAATTCGCCAAACTTACGAGCGTGCGTGAACTGCATAACGCATACTACACGAAAACAGTCATTGTAGGAATTTTTCACCAAATTTTCAACATAGCCATTTAACATCTCCTCATGAACAGTGACACTGTGATTTTCTTAATGTGTCCCATACAGTCGAGTTAGCACACTGACTGTGCCATTTGTGTGCTACATAGAAGTGAGCTTACATTTTGGGCAGGATGTGAAAAATGACAGCTGTACTACTCATGAGGAGGTGTGGTAAAATGGCAATGTTGAAAATCTTGAGTGAAAATCTTGAAAATTCGCGAACTTATGAGCGTGCGTAGGAACTGCGCAACGCACACTCGTAAAACAGTCATTTTTAGGAATTCATTCACCAAATTTTTAACATAGCCATTTTAAGACCTCTGCTCATGAACAGTGTCACTGTGATTTTCTTCATGTGTCCCATACTTTGATTTTGCACACTGACTGCGCCATTGTGCGCTACATGGGCAGAAACACGTTTTGGGTGAGATGTGAAAAATGACAGCTTTACTACTCATAAGAAGGTGTGGTAAAATGGCAATGTTGAAAATCTGGAGTGAAAATATTGAAAATTTGCAAACTTACAAGCCACGTAGGAACTGCACAATGCACGCAAATAAAGCGGTCATTTTTAAGGAATTTTTCCACCAAATTTTCAAAATAGGCTTTTTGAGAGTCCACCTTATGAACACTGGCACTGTCATTTCATTAATCAGGCCTGAAAGGTGATTTTGTGAAGTGACTGTGAAATCACCATTGGGCCCGAATAACGACATGACAGTGACAGAATTCATGAGAAGGGGTCCCAAAAACCCCATGTTGAAAATTTGGTGCAAAAATTCCAAAAAATGCCTAAGATATGCAACAAAGTTGAAAAAAACCCATCTAGCCCATTATACAGCTTACCGGCATTTCCTCAGTTTGCGGTTGGCATTGAAGAGTGCAGACCTGTTCCCGGTCCAGCGATGATCGTTGCGCTGAGCTCCGGAGGTAAGTATGGGTGAGGGGGGTGTGGGGAGGCAGGGTGTGCAGTGGGTGGAGTGCGGGGTTGTGGGAGGGCAGGAGACTGCGTGGGACCGTTTTTGCTTTACAGGTTTTTTTCTATAATTGGCCGGCGGGACATTTGCCATGCTGGGGTGGGCTCCCAGCATGGCAATAAAACTGAGGGGCGTGGCACTGCAAGCACACAGCAGTGGTTTTCTTTGAAGAGAAGACCACCGCTGTCATACACAGCACCGCAGCAATTGGTGCAGGACCGCCATGCCTGCTCAATGGAGCAGGGGATTGCACAGGGCAGGCACATCTCCAAAGTGTCCCATTCTCCCAAGACGTTCCTTGCGCATGCGTGCAAGCGAACGTAAAAAGCACTTCTCAATGGCAACTATGTTCACAAACATTGTTTTGCACATTGTCTTAACCTAATCATTTGAAGCTTCCTGGATAGCGACCAGCAAATATCAACCACTGTGGGTGCAGTGTGCAAACTGTGTGGCCACTTCAACCATTCAGTAAAAGCCTGTGACATCCTTGCTAATTTCTGGAAGGACAAAAGTCTTCCTTATCTCCAGCTTGTTCAGGATGTGGCAACAAGGTGAAATTCAACTTTCTTTATGAGTGAATGAATCCTTGAACAAAAGGTAGTTGTCACTGAGTATATCATGCACAATGATATTGGGAGGGGCAGTCTACTTCATTCTACTCAATGGTCTCTGTTGGAACAGTTATATGACATTCTGAAGCTATTCATGAATTCTACAAAAGAGGTTAGTGCAGATAAGGCATCCCTTAGCCAAGTTATTCTACTTCTCAAAAAAAAAAAGGTGGAAGAAAATGAGGAGCTAGTTAGATATGAACCAGTCTCTTGTCAGTAACATGCTTACCAGATTTAGCAATGATGACAAATTATCAGCCATGACACAGAGCAAGGAGTATCTCTTAACAACTTTGCTAGATCCTCGTTTCCAGAATAGACACCTTCCTGATGTGGTTTCTGACAATATGGAGGAGTTGAACTACAGTACAGGCAACTTTTGATTGATGCAGTAGATGAAGTTTCATTAGGAGGATTGACAAGCAGTACTATAATGACATTACCTCAAATTAAAAGACTGCTCCAAAAACCAGTACAGAAGCAGTCAATGAGGAGGATGATATTTGGGGCCAGCTGCAGGACACTGAAATTCCACAATGAGAAAAAGCATGCTCAGTAGTAAGCAGGGTAGATGCATATCTGTCTGAGTCCAACGTTAGTATTATGAATTACCCTTTATCTTCTTGGCAAGAGAAAAAAAATCTTGCTGGCCAAAGTCGTCTACCCTGGCTTGTAAGTATATTGGATGTCCACCCTCCAATGTCTGATATGAATCTTTATTTAGCTCTGCTGGGGATGTTGTGAATGATAAACGGACAAGATTAACACCTGACAATGTGGAGAAACTAATGTTCGTTAAGGTTAACTTGCCAAACTTTGGCTACATACGAGATGCTAATCTTTACGAAGATGACGCTGACAGTAGTACCTGTGCTGCAGCTGTGGAGTGACATATCAGCTTTCAAGTTTGAGACTGTACTGCTTAAAAGAACAAATCTGGAGCTTGCCTGCCTTTGGACCTCATCATCTTCATCCTGGGGGTGATGGAGGGTGCAGCCAGTATACCACATCATCACGTACTGGTAGCAACTGTGGTAGACAAGTCGCTAATCTCACACACAGTTGCTTTCTCATTCTGATGAAATCATTTACCTAAATGCACCTAAGAATAATTATTTCTCATATAACCATATTAATACATGCTGCTATGCTAAACATAATTGGTGACATACAAACACATTGACACCTTCTACAAAATGCCATACTCAGGAGACTGGTTTTAAAAAAATGGAGATCTGGGACCTGCCTACCTTTGGACCACATCATCATCATCCTGAGGGTGGGTGGGAGGTCCAGTCAGTACATCACATCATCATTGTACTGGTGGCAACTGTGGCAGACAAGTCCCTGATCTCACTCACTATCACTTTCTCATTCTGAAGGGATCATTTACTTAAATGCACCTATGAATAATTATTTCTTATACAACCACATTGATAGATGCTGCTAGCTCTGGTTTTCCCCCTGATAGTAGTGGTCATAGTATCAGTGGTGAAGTGGCAACTTTAGACTGCCTGGTGTTTTTCTTTCACATTGCTTCTCAATGCATTCCATACTGAGACCAGTTGCTATGTTAAACATAATTGGCGACAAACAAACATGCTGGCCCCTTCTATAAAAAGTCTGACTCAGGAGATTGGTTTTAAAAAAATAGAGATCTGAGACATGTCTGCCTTTTGGACCACATCATCATCATCCTGAGGGTGGGTGGGAGGTGTAGCCGGTACATCACATCATTGCACTTGCAGCAACTGTGGGAGACAAGTCCCTGTTCTCACACACACAATCACTTTCTCAGTCTAAGGAGATCATTTACCTAAATGCACATGATAAATAACTACACTGATACATGATTCTAGCTGTTTTTTTCCCCCTGGTGGTAGTAACTAGTAAGAGTGGCAGACTGCGTACTTTAGGACTGCCTTGTGCTGCCTGGTCTGTCATGTTACTTTGCATTGCATTCCCTACTGAGAGAGTGACTTTTCTGCTAAACAAAAAAACACATGTGGTGCCCATGACTGAAACATAAAACTAGTAAATAACTATATGTCGTAAACAACTATGTTGGCACCCTTTGCAGAGTGTGTGAGAGGCCTTTTGGCACCATGCGTTTCTTCTTAAAGTTAAACCAGCATACTATTTTGTGGTGATTTGCATATACAGTCCATGATGCTTTGCATTATGGGGGTATGTGTGATTTTGTATTTCTTTGAAACCTGGCTCCCTGGCCAATGCCCTTTGGGGTAACCCTTGCCTCAGTGCTCGCACACTAAGGTTCTTCGTCTTTTAACTATACAAAGTACAATTAAACACATGATACCCTTCTAAAAAAATCAAACTCAGGAGAAGACTATTTACAAACTAGAGATCTGGTCTAGAACTTTCTTGTCATCACAGTCACTTTTTCATTCTTTTCTAAGCAGTCATTTTTAGTAAATGTACCTTAACCATACTGCTCTCAGTGCCGGTAGACTACTTCTGGTTTTCTCCTGATTGTTCTAGGCAGGTGTAGTAGCAGTCTTGAAGTGGTAGCTGACTGACTGGCTCTCTTTCTGAGTGTCTGCCCTCTACTCGGGCCTGGTGCTGTTTTTGTGTTCCTGACTTCTTGTTCATTACTTAACTGTCTAAGACACATTCGGATGTTTGTACCTGTTGAGAAATAGAAATCACTACTGCTAATAACTTATACACAGTATTAGTACTACTTTCTTAAATATGAGAAAAAGAAGAGTGATTAGAGAGTGTTCTCTGGGAGTTGCCTTCCTTTTGAGTTTTGACAAAAAAATCCCATAGACAGTATGTGGTGGGCGGCTGTCAGAGTTTCATGGGGTTCACACTGGTGCTTTTACTACTAAGCTTTAAGGGCTGGTCAGAGTTCTGGGACTTGCCTGCCTATAGACAAAATGATGATGATGATGATGATGATCATCATCATCATCATCATCATCTTCATCTTAGAGGTCGGTGGCAGTTGTACATATTACAGCACTGGCACTTCCAGTAGGTTCATCCACAGTCACACCATTCACTTCTTATCATCTCATTTCACTAATCATGCTGTTTATTATTACTAAACAGTGGTTTAATTGGTTTTGTTTCCTACAGATATGATGATTAAAAACAGTTTAAAATGATTTTTTAACATACAGTAACCATAAAACAATAAAGAGTATAAAAGGTTCGGATAAGGTTCAGATAAAGATCCAAACCTTTTTTTTTTTGCGTATCAGAACCTTTTGGAATCTCAGAACCTTTTGAGGTTGTCCCATCCCTACTTTGTATGCTGAAGTTAGAACAGCAGCTGACACAGTGTATACTCTCAGTAGCTAGTCAAGCCTCAGAGTTGGACACAGCAAACATTTAAATTCACTAAGTATTGCAAGAACCATAAACATCCTTACTTATGTAACATTCAATTCAAGTTACAATGTCTTTGTTTTAGTAATGAAACATTACTGAAAATCACAAAAAGACTGTATGAAACACCATCCCTGATCTCAAAAGCTGACAAGGAGAAGCCTACGAAATCACTGGTGCTGTCATTTGGCACCTCTCTTGACTTCTTACATAAAGTGCAGATCAATATTCAACTTTACATAGCCAGGTGCAGGTGGGAGGGCCTAAGGCAGCTGTGTCCAGACAGCTTTGACATTTTAACAGATGAGTGTGGGTCATTACGCTATAATGCGCATACAAAAAAAAACACAAGCACTACAGAAGTAAACAAGCAAGCTCACTAGAGTTTCTTGCATGATGTTTCTGACTCTGATGTGCCCTGTAGCCAGTCTCAGTAAATACCTACAGAAGCTGCCAGTGGATGTTACATCATTTTACTACCATCCAAAATGGCTCTGACAGCATTTCTTAAACTCAGTACCTACTTGGTAATTGAAAGAGTCCACGTGGTTCAAGATCTTATCCACCTTCCTGAGCGACATCGGCAAGGAGGCCATGCTGTGTCAGCACTACAGGAATCATTAGATTCAAGCGACAGTAGTACAACTGCTTTCCGATGCCGGCCTAAACAACTGAGAGATAATGCCCATAATGAGCCATCACAATGAGGTCAGCCTCAGTTACTGGGCAGCATCCTGTCAGGATCAAAGAAAGAGACGTCGAGTCTGACAGCGATCCATTGGAGCAGCACACTTACCCGGATAACAAAAGACACAAATAAAAGAGATGCTCTATCATGGGGCCAAAGAGTGAAAATGAAGAGGAAATGGCTTCTACACAGCACACTTCAGTAACCACTACCTGTCCTCCGGCTTCAGAAGGAATACCTGCACTGTCATCTCCAACCCAAGCAACAACTTTCACTCAGGGGCCTTTCAACTTCAATACAGTAGTAAGTTTCAGTGCATCAATCAATTTTGTCAATCCTGACAATTTTTTTTTTGTTTGTTTGTTTGTTTTGGATAGATCTTCCAAAGTTCTACAAGGTATTTACTGAATTATTGTTCATTTTTACCTCCCTCACAGATATTCCTTTACTCCCTCTCCCCCACCATAACTAATTTGGGATTTACTTCATATTGAGGAAGAATATTTAGCAAAATAAATTCAAATTTAATGAAATTTGCTTAACTTGTCTGTGTTTTTCTTCTATTATTCTACATGCACCCATTTTGTACACAATAAGAAAACTCCATAGTGTGCACTGAGAGAGTTAACTGTACTTCTAGAGACTGAAGGCCCTGCGTCTGCAGTTAGATCTGTTCAGTGCACAATATGACATGTTATATTGCCTATGTATTGTGATGTACTGCAACTATCGCTGGCTGCAACTCCAGCCACAAAAATTAAATTCAATATGCACCAGCTACATCAGTAGGCTCCATGCCAACTCTACATCAAGGGCTTGGTGTCCACAAAAATTAAGAACTCCATGCTTCATAAACATCAGCGGGCTCCACATCCTTCAACCATCACAGGGTTTTGCACCCTGGAAACATCCATACATGTATTATAGGACCATGATAGTGCCCCAGTATTTGGGTTGAGTTGGTAGTTTAATATTAAACCTCAATTTCTGCACCTTGTTAATGCAACTGTCCCTGGATAAACAGCCTGAAATTTATTATGCACAGAGTCTGTGCCAGGATCTCACAAGATCATGCACATCTGGTAATGGTCAGGTCAGCAGATTAAAGTTTCTAGAACTCCTAAAAATACACAAATTAAGATGTTTTGGCTTACCAACTGAACAAAAGCAACTGGCAGCTGAAACATTAAACTTTCAAGTTTGTTAGAGTTTGGCCTGAAGATAGTTATTTATTTATCTATTTACTTACTACATCTGTCTGTATGTATATATTTATTTGTTTGCAGTATTTATTTATTTCAAAAGTTTTACCAGGACAGATATACTGAGCTGGTAACAACTTGCTTCCAGATTCCTTCTTATGGTGGTGGTGGTGGGGAGTCAAAGTAGTCAATACAGTAACAGGCTATGAGTAAAAGTACATTAACTGTTGTGCAGCAAAAATATTCTGTTCCAAGTAATACAGTACAAACCAAATAAGGAGCAAAAGTAGAATACAGTAACAGATGTGCAAACCACATTATTTAGTGTAAAGTAATACAGTACATATGAGGGACAGGGTTTATACACAGCGAGAATGCCCCAAGCCCCACGTGCATCGAACGTATGGTACATGGGGCTTGCAGCATTCTCCTGGCCACCAGCAACTGGGATTTTCTATCCCACATGCCAGTTCCAGCATGTGGGACCAACTTTTGTGGTCTACCTTGTGACAATCCCGAGGGCCTTTTTTTACGAAGCTTGAGCCAGATGTTTGGCGCAGGCTACTGTAAATAATGGAAATGGTCACAACTGTGCCTGTGATTGTAAAATCGGGTGAAGTTGTGGAAAACAAGTTTGGCACACTGCCAGAACCTACCTGTCACAGTGCAGGGCTTGTTGCAAGCCCTGAGCCATGCTTTGAAAATCCTGCTCAAAGTGCCTGAGGTGGATAAAATTGCACTTGAACAGGAGCAGTGAACAACCCCAGAACTGGGGAGGAAGGGTGGTGGGGGACTTCCAGAGCAAAACAGGGTTTGAGCTAGCCATGTGTGGGGGTGGAGAGCCACTGCTAATGTCTAGCAACAGGAACAGTTGCAGCTATAATCTTTGATAGATCACCTTTCTGAAAGATGCATAATTTTTAACTTTTTGAGAAATTTAAGTACCATTTTGGCACGTATGCAGAACATTTTGACTATGTTCTAATGATAATTGTATTTTGGTGAAAGTGATGTATGTCAGCTTTGTAAGGGGAATCCCAATTTTGTGATTCGTAAGTGCAACTTTTGTGCAATTCTGAGTCATGAAAATGACCCTGTGTTTCATTTGATTGTTGGCAGTCAGGAGCCCATTGTCGCTATGTTATTTATTCTCTTCGAGTATCTTCCCGCAGTTCTTCGAGACTCAGTTATTGGCATTTCGGTGCAAGTCCGTATGGAACTATGTTTGCTCATGTGTTGTAAGTTTTCTAACAATATATCTCAACCTATTCTCCATAATTCTAATTGTAAAATAGGGGGTCATATATTGACAGAAGCGTGGTTATTCGAATGGTTACAGTAAAGGTTTGTGATTTGCTCTATAATGGTACATTAAGATCACGTCAGGAAATCCTTGCCTCCTATCACCTGGACAACAAGAATGTTTTTAAGATTTTTCAACTTCAACATGTTCTGTCTTGGTAGTTTGGTTCTATGCCATGGCATGTTAATTTTAGTGAGTTCTTGCATTCAACTACTGATATTGCCTTACATACTCATGCTGTTTCTGGTTTATACTCATTTTCCCCCAAATTATTCTGTTCTATTTGGAGGACTCTCCATATTGAAATACAGTTTTCCCACACCATGTATTTAATTGGAATAAAATCTGGGAAGATCTTCACACTTATATTTCCCACAATAAACTCTGTCTTATCCAATTTCACATTTTTCGTAATGGGGGATATTTTCAAAAGAGATGCTCTGGCCCATCTGAGATGCTCTGGAGTATCACAGGAGATGATCCGAAGTATGATATTCAAAGGACAGATATGTTCAGTGCATCTCTGGATTGGCTAAAGAAAGACTATAATGTATTCAGAGCATCTGCAGGGGGCATGCCCATGAATGTTCCGCTCATCTCTATATTCAGACCAAATGGTTGGAGCATCTTCAGAGCATCTCCAAAGATGCTCCAGAGATAGAACTAAAAGAAACAGGCCTAAGTGCAATCCCACAACAGGCAGCTACTTGGAGAGCAGGCTTTGTGTGCATCAGTGTGGTAGCTGAATGCACTTGTTATCACTAAATAAAGCACACTGATCAGTGTTTGCTATTGTGCAGTGCATATTGTAAGTGCATTCTGATATGAGCAGTAAAAACAAACATACTACTGCAGTTGCTGTCAGGAGTGCTGGTTGTGTTATTATATTGATGTACTAGAAAGGCAGCACTGAGAAAATGGGCATGGCATTATTCCTGATAGTGGAGATAATGAGGGCTGTGAGTATTGTGGGGACATCCCTAGTGGCCATCTAGTGGGTGGGTTGTACAGGACACCATGTCCACACAATGCACTGTGTAGCACAACACACAGCAGGAGGCAGTGACAGGGAATGTACAAGGGCCAACACCCATGTGAAACTGTGGAATAGGGTGGCCATCCAGAATAGGGCTTACAGACACAGTGACATTGGTGTGCCAGAGCACAGGGTGGGCAGGGCAAGAGCTTGGCATAGCAGGCTCAGGTGGCAGGGTGGCATGCAACACACACACACACAGGTATAAATAATGCCTGAGACATGGCAGAGAACCATGGGCAGACAGGACAGTGGCAGGAATGGCCACTAGAAGGGATGGGGTGGTGCAGGACAGGAGAGTGGCATGCATGTGCACAGTTCCAGCATATCTGAATATGGGCCAGGTCCCACTGGATATGGTGCAACACAAGCTGTAACATGAGGAATGTAAGCAAATGTACCTCCATAGCTGCAGTACCTGCTGGTTGCCTGTGGTGTGGGGTGGGGCAGGGCAGCCCAAGTATAGCTCAGCACATGCAAATGAGATGTGGCACAACCTATAATGAGAAGCTAAGCAGTTGAGATGCTCCTGAACTGGGCAATGAGGCAATTTGCATACTCTGGATAAATATTGCAGATTTGCTCCCGGCCCATCTCATTCTGCAGGAAGCATCTGATCATCCCTCATTTCCCACCTGCAGTCCTTCCCTGTGCTCCACTGACACTGACTGGGTTGCTTCTTTTGCTATGGTAAGTCCTGCCCAGATGCTTCAGAGCATTTCAAGATTCTCCAGAGCATCTTAAGATGCTTTGGAGCATTTCAAGTTGGGCCATGGTGCATCTTTGGTATATTCAGCCTGAGATGCTCTGGAACATCTTAATCCCCGCATCTTCTGAATATACCAATATTTTGGACCAGACCATCTCTGATGCATGGAGCATCCACTTGCTCCCTTTACAGAGCAGTTTGAAAATGTCCTTTATTATCAATTTTACTCCCCTTAAATTAGTCAAGATGGGCAAGCTAACTTTATTTGTCTGTACAAGATATGTGGTGAAGTGGAAAGTTCTTTAATTCACATTTTTTGGGTAATGCCTTAAAGTGGCCCTTCTGTGGGACCTGATTTAATCTAGGGCTGATCCATTGCAGGGGATCGATGAGGCCTTTAATCCTATAATATTTATAGTTGGGGATTTTAGTGAAATTGTAGTGCAGGAAAGGAGACACCATATGGCTATGATCTCAATTTTGTTAAAGAAAGTGATTTTTCGTAACTGGCTGGCTCAGTCCCTAATTACATATCAGGACTGGCAGCAGAAATTATTACTTAATCTTCAATTAGAAAAAATTATTGTGAGAATCCATCATAGACTTCCATCATACAAGAAGAAATGGATCAAACTGCACTCCTTGTACACATTATAGTTTACTCTGGAGCAGTTCCCTTTCTGACTGACTTATGCATGGTTTTACTTCTCTTTTCATTTTAGCAGGTACGCTTTTCCTTTCTAGGTTTATTTATTTGAATATATTGCAAGTCATTTGGTCATCACATTCTGCACATAATCCAGGCTTAGTTACATTATCTTTTCTCTGTCTTGAGGAGAGTTGGATGGGTTGAGAAGGGGATTGCTGTATGTTGTTTGTTTTCTGTTCTTATTACATTGTTATTATGTTAAATAAAATGTATTAAATTTAAAAAAGATCCTATTGTTGCCAAAGGCAGTGGACCCTATCCAAGTTTCTCCATCAATCAGGAATCTATCCCTGCCACTGGTAACCCACCCCCCCACCTGCAAGAATTATATAACACCTTGCCTTGTATGCTCTGCCCACATTGTTATAAATAAAGAAAATGCCTTTTGAAGTTAGAGAATCACTATTCAATCAGGGCTCAGAAAACTAGGTACAGAAATGGAGAAATATGCTCACTTACCCAAAATGTAAAATTCAGGAGATCTCTTTGTTTCCTAAATAAGTCCATACAGTCAATATAGTAATTCCAATGTTTCAGGGTAATTAAAAACCTCTTCTTCAGTGAAACTGGTACCTTCATATATGAAAGAATTAATGAATATGAAAGAATGAATGAATGAATGAATGAATGAATGAATGAGTCAATCAATAAATAAATATACAGTATATACATAAAATTATGCAAGAACCAGCAGATGGTGCCCAACCCCACTGCCGGTTCCCTCCTATTATTCACACAGTCTTCAATAAAACCAGTGGCAATTGTCCAAACCCACCACCAGTACCCCCCCTCACAGCCACTCAGTCTTCACTAAAGGTGGTGTGGGTGCCCAACCACACTGCTGTTACCACCTCCTTCCCAAACTTCAGTAAACCCAGCACTCAGCTACACCCCGCTGCCGGTATCCCCAACAACTTGATAACTCTTCCCTTCATCCACTGGCCAAGTTCTCATACCCACTCTCTTCCCCCTACCCTTCCTGTGTAATTAACCACCCCCTTTCCTACCCCTTAGCACCCACACAGTACCCTGCCCCCTTCACTGGTTCCCACATTGTGGTCCCTCATCAGAATTTCTCATTGTTCCTAGTCATCATTCCTCACTGCTCCTCACTGTGCTCCCCCCCCACAGGTAGAAAACAAACACAAAATCCAAAAACTGGGACTTCAGTTTTAGAAGTGAACAAAAATGGTGTCTGAAACTGGCCTTAGGCGGTTCATTGGGGGTAGTGGCAAGAACCCCAACCCTCAAATTTGGTAAACAAATATCAAAACATAAAAAAGTTATGGGTGTTAGAAAAGATGACCACCGCAAAAAATAATTCTACCATTAAATGCTCACTTGCATACACAAGGAATTTGTTCTTTATAACTAGTTTTTTTTAGCAGTTTTGTTTTCTAACACTTGTAACTTTTTTATGTTTTAGTATTTTTTCACTAAATTTAAGAGATGGAGTACCTAGTATACTTTATTTTGAATACCCAGTTGGAAAGTTTGACCCCTGCTCAATGGATGTGCTGCTTTGTGTAGGACCTGCAAGACCCTGCACAAAGCAAGCTCCTAATGCTGAGCCATGCCTGACAGGTATACTGCTTCACTTAGTGCCCACATGGCCCTGCACAATGAAAGCTACAGGTCCGGCCACTTCATGATGGGACTTCTGCTTCACAAGTAGCCTGCAGGGCTCTGCAAAAAGCAAGCTGTAGGTTTGGGGCACCAAGTGTCTTTATATAGCTTCTTCCTGAGTGATCCACAGTGCCACTCCCAAAGCAAGTTACAGGTCTGGCGCAATTTGCTTGGCTTTACTTGGCACCTGCTGCCTGAGTTGCCCTCGGGGACACTTGAAAAGCAAGCTACGGAACTGGTGCAGTGATATCAGTATTCAGCTGGTTTATGAGGTCCCGCAGGACCACTTGTGAAGAAAGATACAGGTCTGGTGCGGTGAGCACTATTATGCAGCTACTTCATGAATGGCCTGCAAGGTCACCCACTACCTACAGGTCAGGTGCAGTGAGTGTCACTGTGTAGCTGCTTTGGGAGTTTTCTGCAGGGCCAATTGTGTGATGAAAGCTACAGGTCTGATGTGGTAAATATCACTACATACACTGGAGCCCATCAGGATGCAAAGCAGAATACTGCAGAATTCTGTAGAGTTGCTGCAGGGAACAGTGCACTTTTCCCCACAGGTGCCAACTATCATGGATTTAACTGCAACCCTCATCCACTGAAACTTCATGTCCCCCAATTAAAGCTGTATAACTTCTGCTAAAGTTGAATACAAAACCAATTAAAGCATTAAATCCTCCAGTAAAATGCATAATCTAAAAGTTGAAAAACCTACAACCAAAACACTGCACTACCTGCAGCCTCATGTTAATCTAAAACTAAGCCTGTGTCTTTTTTTGGCCCACAAAGGTTTCTGTCCTTCCCTGTAGGACAGGCAGAAATCAGACCCCTCCTCATGAGCCACAGTCATCACAACCTCTGCCAGCCAGGGGCTAGTTTCCCTATAGATTTCTCCCCACATCCGGGCCAGAGAGGAGATGGATGTTCTCTCCCCGAGGCACACAGATTCACAGTGCCCTGCCTGGAAGACAGAGCAGGCCACAACTACACAGGCAGGTCTTCCCCCTGTTTTTCCTCATTATTTTCTCCCTCTCTATTGCTGGGGTGCACATGTCACTGCATGCATGTTGAGGCATTCATGTACTACAGAAGTCCCACTGCTACCTGCCTTCTTTGCTGTTCCCTAACAGTCCTATCACAAGGCCTCCACCTGGTAGCAGTCTTGCCATGAAGCTGGCATCTCTCCCTCCCCATGAGAAGAAAGCAGTCCATCAGATACTCTATGTTGCCTCCCCCTGGCCAGCCCTAAGCAATTCATGATCATGCCTGCTCCTGTGTCACCACCAGGCTGGTTCTAACTCCCCCTGTATGTTACCAAATTATTACATTCCTCAGCACTGCAGCCCTCTCCTCAAATGCCAGGCTATTCATTTTCCTGCTGACATGTCTCTTGATGCTCCAGCTGTCTCCCCAGATGCCAAGCCCTCCATACTGCTTCTGCTATCTTGATTGCTGCCATTCTTTGCATTCTGTGGAATCCAGACCCTCTAGACACATGCCACTCCCCATCACAAAATCTAGCAGTTTATTAATAAACATGCCACATCTGACTGTAGACACTGCTTCCAACAAAAAGCACTGCTCCAGGCTGGAAATTCAAACTGCATACCATGACACCACCAAAAACTTTAAAGCACAAACAGCCACATATGTCCATTATATTAGGGAACCCAGAACTATGGAAAAACACTATGACTAAAAGGCTGGCCATTCAAAAGAATGCCGCTGCACTACAGAAACACAGGAAGACAAAACAGAAGAAAGCCAGATGGAAAAACAATCTGAAATGAAATCTACAGGTAACAGTTGCAATCGTTATGTATTACAGTATATAAAATATATTATGCATTTGCCTGGCCCACTCATAAATATACCCACCCTTTGAGCTCATGGCTTTATTATCTAATTACACATTATCTGAGTATACATACTGTATATTAATATATAAGTTGCAAAAACATTTTTAAAGCATTAGTTAAGGTTAAAGTGACAACAGTAGGGAAATGTGGTGTTAGGGTTTCCAACCCTAACACCCCACCCCTACTCTGCATAGATGAAGAGGCATCAGGAGGTGGCATTGGGGTCATCAACCCTAACGCTCACCCCATTCCATTTGAAAATAAGCTGGGTTGGTGCAGCATAGGAGAATGGGGTGAGCATTAGAGCTGATGACCCCAGTTCCACCCCCCGATGCCTCTTCGTCTATACAAGGTGGAGTGGGGTGGAGTGTTAGGGTTGGAAACCCTAATGCCACATTTCTCTACTTTTTTATTTTATTTTTATTTTTTTATTTATTTTTATTTATTTAGAAATCAGAATTACAACCTTTGAACTAAAAGCTCATTTACAAAGGATCGATGTCACAAGGGTAGGGTAGGATACATAAGCTTGGAGTCAGTAGCAGCTTAATAGGCATTATCAAGAACATCTAATACTAAGAAAAATGTGAACAGGGAAATCAGTAAACATTGGCAATAGCATAACAATGTAGGATAACATAGGCAAATAACAACACATAACCAAAACAAGGGTACATAGTCAATGGGGTTGGGTTCACATGTCATCCGATACAATTAAGTGCTTAACTCAGAGTTAGGTACTAGTTTGAGAAAAAATCAGAGGTGGAAGTTAGGCATGATCTTGTTTTGGGGGAAACAGGAGATGGAACTGTTCATGAAAACTGATACCTAAAGATTACTAGGCTATAGCCAGATGAGTCAGCCTAGGCATAGTAGTCAGAAAGGGTAGAGGGAACCAATCAGGATTAGGTATGAGAAGAAGAATCAAAGGAGGGGGATAATGTTAGGCTCAAAGGTTGGTGGTGTAAGGAGGTCAGTGGGTGAAGGTTTGTCAGGGAGAGTGTGAGAGGAAAAAGGTGAGTAGGCATGTGGGCAGACATGGGCAGGTGGTGAACAGGGAGTTTTGCATCAAACTGTACAGTGAAAGAACCTTGGCAAGCCTAGGGTTCTGGTACCTGCTAGGCTAAGAGTGGCTCTGGCAGTGTACAGAAGGGGGGGTTTGTCTTTAGGAGCATGGCTTTAGGGAAAAGAGGCATGCTGGCTTGTGGGTTAAGAGTAGCAATAGCAATGTACAGGAGGGTGGATAGACTTCCTTAGCTTGGACTTGAAATGCCCAAGTTGGGTAAGGCTTATAGTGGCAGTTGCTAGCTCATTTATCCAAGCAGGGACCCTGACGGCAAAGGCTCATCTCCCCAAGGCAGTCCTTCTGAATGGAACAGCTAATACATGTTTGGTAACACTTCTTGTGGCATATTCAGCTGGAGCAGGATGGAATAAGGCTTGTATAGAGGGAGGTGCAAGTCTGAGTAGGGCCTTATGTCCCAAGATGCAGGCATGGAGCTTAATGTGGTCCATAGGTGGGAGCCATTCAGTCCATATGTACAGTTCATATGTATGCAATAGGCAATCTGCCCCAATGCAAACCTGCAGGCTTTATTTAAGGAGGTGTGCAATTTGAGCAGGCTAGTTTCAGTGGCGGTCCCATAGACTACATTCCCATAGTCCAGGATTGGAAGCATTGTACCTCTGATTGCATGTGTCCTGGCCTCGGGAGTAAGACAGAACTGGTACCTGTACACATCCCCTAGTTTCCTATTGACTGCCGTGGCAATATTGTGTACATGTTTGTTGAATAATAGGGACTCATCTATGGTGAGACCAGGATACTGGAAGGAAAGTACCTTCTGCAGCATGGTTCATTTGTTGCAGTAACCCTAACTGATGCATTAATGAAGTTTTTTGCAACATATTTCCTTACTTTTTGAGATAGTGTAATCATAGCCTAATATGCTTTTCAGAGCGCAGGGCCCTTTGGGCTCTGCACTCTGATTCTTCCATAGAACACATATGTACATCAGACTCTGCATAGCCACAGTATCTCAGGAAGCAGCATAGTGCCCCACAGATCCTGCACTACAACAAGTTTAGAGGTGGGAGTGCAGGGTCCTTTGGACCCTGCACTCCCACAGTATCTCAAACTCCAGCACAGTAGCCCATAGACCCTAAGCTATAATGTCATTAGTAGGTGGAGCACAGGGTCCTGTGGACCCTGTACTCCCACAGTATCAATCAATCAATCAATCAAAATCTTTATTTAATCAGGCGAACATCATTGAGCATAGCTCATTTACAAGATGGACCTGAGTGGTCAAGAAGTGCAAGTGTTATTACATTGACAAGGGTAGCATAAACAGTAATACAATGACAGGGGTAACATAAACAGTAATACAATGACATAAGTGCTAATATATAACAATATACATATGAACAAGGCACATTAAATATTTTAATCTGTGAAGACAGAAGGTAATGGGCACATCAGGGTAATATGTAGATTATGAGGACCTAGCAGGCATTTTGAGGGTGAATCTTGGGACTGGAAGCAGGTTTTATCAGCATATAGGAACACGGGGAGGTAGGTAAGGCCGGGTTTAGGCCTTGTGGAAGCAGTTGCAGAGTTCTGGGAATAGGGTGGTGAATAATCTTTTGAAGGATATTAAGGGTAGGAGGTTATTTAGCTTCATGGTTTTGGTGAATTCAAACAATTGCTAGTGAGTAGCTGATAGCAGCCCTCCCAAACTGGGTGCAGACATTGGGGACCTTAAGAATGATAATTTTGCTGATCCTTAGGTTGTATGGCCTAGAAGTAATTTGAGTAAAACAGTCTGAGATATAGGTAGGTAGCTTGCCTGATAAGGCTTTGAAAATCCAAATTGCAGCATTCCTATTTCTTCTGTGTTATAATGATGTCCATCATCAGTATCTCAAGCACCAGCACAGTGTCCCACAAACCCTGCACTACAACATCTTTAGGGGTGTGACCACATGGCCCTTTGGACCCTGCGCTCCCACAGTATCTCAGTCAGCAGTACAGTGGCACACAGAACCTGACCTACAACATCTTTAGGGGTGGAAGCACAAGGTCCTTGGGACCAAGTGCTCCCTCATTATCTCATGCACCAACACAGTACCCCAGAGACCCTGGTCAGAGATATCCTAATCCTTCATCATGATGACAAAGAATTTTGTAATCTTACGCAATAGGAATAGCCTCACAAAAAAAATTAGGACGTCTCATGAAAGAGGATTAAAAAAATAATCTTTTTTTCATGAACTGTCGAAATCCTTTTAAGTGAGATGATTCCTATTTTGTGAGGCAACAAAATCCTTTGTTGTCATCACATAAGAGGATTAGGGTTCTCTGACCAGATGGTCCTGTCGCTAACCTTCTTTTGTGATGATGACAAAGGATTTTGTCATCTCACAAAATAGGAATTATCTAATGAAAAAGGATTAGGACAATTCATGAAAGAGAATTAAAAATTATCTTTTTTCATGAGCTGTCAAAAACATATACAAAAATTGCAACAAGGACCCTGCCATGTGTGCTGCACCGTAGCAGATCTTGCAGCCTAACTACAGGATGCTTGGACTATAATATACAACCTCCAATACAGGGAACTCTATAGCACGCTTCCAATACAGGGAACTCTATAGCACACCTCCCCGACCGCCCACCCCCAACCACCAGCATCAGCATGTCAGCCAGGTGCTAGGTCTTGAGGCAGGGCCTGGAGACTGGTAGGTGGTAAGGAAAAGGAGGCATCGTAGGAGGCCCAGAAAGGAAGTTACAGACCAGGAGCATTTTCCAGCCATCAAAACTGAAAACAGGTTCACACCTCTGCTACCAACCACAGACAAAGTAATACAAGTTAAAAAAAAATCAAACCACCAACAAAGGCTAACACGCCAATTAAAACCAATATAAATACAATAAAAACAAAAATACTAATACTCCAAATACAACCAACAACAATACCAAAACCAAATGCAAAAACAACAAAAATACAAAAATTTAAAATAAAAATGACACAAGTATAAACAAAAACAAAATTCTCATAATCGGGGATTCCATGATCCGAGGAGTGGAACACCACCTAACACAAAATGTTGTAAGTGACATTGTGGTAAAGTGCCTATCAGGAGCCTCTGCAAGTACAGACACTAACCACATTAAGGAAATTGTGCAGGAATTGGGGGATGTTACACACATAACAATACACCTTGCTACCAATGGCTTGGCAAATCACACAGTTCAGGAGGCCAAGAAATGCTTTGAGGACCTGCCCAACAAACTTTTTTCCCTTCCATCCAAATTAGCCTTCTTAGAAGTGCTGCCAGTGTGGGATAAAGGAAAAAGCACCAACCGAGTCAGAGAGATTGAAGTACACAAATTCAACTCATGGCTGCATGATAGGTGCCAAGACAAGGGATACCACTACATAGGGAACTGGCACAACTTTTGGGAAAGAGCTTTTCTTAAATACAACAGATTGCACCTAAACAGAGAAGGTGTGCAAGCACTCAGATAAAAACTTGATGTCTATACAGGGAGTTTAAACTAATTAAAGGGGAGTATGATGCAGCTCACACCGCTGCTGTCAGTGGGCTGGTCATCACTCCCCAAAATGCCAAATGCATGCATACATCCCAAGAAAACAAATCAGAGCCAACATCCACCCAAACCAGCAACCTTCATTATCTCTTGACCAGAAAGAGCAAACTGGAGCAGTCCAGGAAGAGGGTACAACCTCATGCCAAAGAGGATGCAATTCCTAGAAGGCAAAGGTTGCTAATACTAGGAGCCTAACCAACAAACTCACAGCCATCTTGGAAACAGAAAGATTGGACTGGGTGGCTGTAACAGAAATATGGTTCACAGAAAACCATGGATGGGATAAGTCCATTCCTGGTTACAATCTGTTCAGGAAAGACAGGCAGGGCAAAAAAAGAGGTGGGGCATAGCCATTTAGATTTGGGAGGAAATAAAAGCCACAGAAGTAGAAGGGCAACCTAGGGACTTCGAGTCACTGTGGCTAACAGTAGACATAGGCAAGGGAAAACCCTTCAGAATTGCTGTCGTGTACAGACCACCAAATCAAGGAGATAAAGGAGGCAAAGCCCTAATAGAGGAAATTCATAAAATTTCTGAAAAGGTGAAGTAATACTGGTGGGGGACGTCAACCTACCAGATTGTAACTGGAGCACACTAACAGCAGCAACAAGAAGAAATACAGGCCTGCCTGGTGGCACTGAGGGTTTAGGCACTGGATGCCACACCTCATGCCATGCCGATAACCCGAGTTTGAGAATGATCTCGGGCCACAGGGGTTGTCAGGGGCAGGAGAAAATTGAGCATCTATAGGATTGCTTTCTTCTCCTGGGGACGACTGTCTTCTGCAGCTCGAGTGACCTCTGGCGGCTGTTGGAGATTATGCATTGGGAAGACCACAATATAAAGGGGTATGGGAGCTTCAGTGGACATCTTGTGAGTGGCTGTGGGAGTGCACTTGTTGAGTGTTGGACATCATTGCACATCCGCGCTCCCAGGGAAACAAAGGAAAAAAAATAGAAAAACCCCAAACTCAGAGATAGGCAAAGGCATCTCCTGTGTATCTCTGCCACACTCCCACAATCGGGTCCACTGTTCAGGACCCCCCAGACTCCAGCCCAGTGCATTGGATTATAGATAGAGTGCCAGCCAAGTTCAGTACTCTCTCAAACTACAAGCTGAATATAAATAAATCCTCCATTATCCCTCTTAATCATAAGGTGTTCAAAAATGATTTGTCTCCTTTTGATCTCAGCTGATCTCCTCGTGTTCTCAGATACCTTGATATTAATTTGACGTGTGACCCCTCCTCCTGGTTTAAAGAAAATTTGGAGCCTTTTTCCCAAGTGATAGTTCAGGACCTCAATAGATGGTCTAAACTCCCTCTATTTCTCTGGGGTTGCATTAATATAATTAAAATGAATGTTTTTCCTCTCTTGTTTTATCCCCTCTTGCTTCTTAACTCTTTTACTCAGTTATCATGGTTTCAGAAAATGCATGGAATTTTCACAAATTTTATCTGGTCTAATAAACAAGCCAGGTTAGCATATTATAAGCTAGCTGCTCAGAAAACGGATGGGGGACTGCGGATCCCCCATCTAGCAATTTACTACTGGGCCAGTCACATTGCAAAGTATATGCGTTGGGTGAACCCGGGTCCGGAATATTTAAGACTGGTCTGGCTCAAAATTGAGTTAGACTTTATTCAGTATGAGAACATTGACCCCCAGATGATGTTCTGTCTTAAAATAGCATCCCTTCCTGACACCATTAGCTGTCCCACTATTAGAACGTCCCTCAGAGTTCACACGCAGCTTTGTTCATTTCTGCGGTATTCCCCATACTTGGACCTGTCTCAGTCCATTTGGAATTCCCCGTCTTTCACAATAAACAAAATGATGATATCTCGTAAATGGGTACCCCAAATTGGGGATGGGATAATCTCTACTTTTCTGGATGATGCAGGGAAATTGCTCTCAGTTTCTAATATAATTTGTAAGTTTGACATCCCGTTAGCTTTTCACTTCAGGGTGGTCCAATTGAAGCATCTCCTCTCTACAGTATTTGGTAACATCCCTCCTCTCCCACCTGCCTTTCTCTTTGTATCTGATCTCTCTTCCTTGTTGGGGTCACCAGGCACTATTTCCAAAATATATTGTGTCCTATTTTATTGGAAATATGGGAGATCTGAAGGCCCCACTAGACTCTGGGTCTCTTTTTTTTCCTCAATATACTACCAATTGGTCAGCTTTATGGAAGTTCTGCCATAAATACTTCTCTCAGGATAGACTCCACCTTACGCAATACCACATTATGCACAACATGTATTATACCCCTGTGAAGCTGAGGAAATGGGGGCTTATAAGTTTGGGGACTTGTACCAGAGGATGTCAAGAGGATGGCACGCTTCTTCATGTCTTTTGGTCATGCCCCAAGATAAAGTCTTTGTGGGTAGCCATACAGACTAACCTGGATCCTATACTGGGTTTGCAGGATTACTTCACCCCAGACGTATGTTTGTTGGGAGATCTATCCTCTATTAAGGTGAGAATCAGGAGATTTCATATCTCCATGATTGCATTATCTGTTAAAAAAATTGTGCTTCAGCATTGGAGGGATACAGTATGCCCAACATATCAGGAATGGGTTAATGAAAATTTAAAAATAATCTACGTACAGAGAAAGTGATAGCGAGCCCCCACAATAAGTTGCAGTGATACAAGAATACTTGGGATCCCCTTCACATGCTAATCATGGCCAGATTAGGTAAATGAGTCACTATAATCAATGATCTTTGATTTATGATACTATATAGTATTTTTCTATTATTGTACAGACTCTGCTGCTGTATGGGGTGGGGAAGGGGGATAGGGACAGCTCATGTAACATTCGGTGTACTGCATAGTATGTTGTAACTCTCTGTCCCCTGTAATAGAAACATTTGCTAATAAAATATGAATTAAAAAAAAGAGTGCCAGGGCATAAGGCGGCCCCACCTTGGAGGGCTCAGTCTGGGGGATCCGCTGGGCTGGGTCAGCCTGGAACTAGTGAGTCCCAGACTGGGAGGTAGAGCAGTGGACACAGGAGGTAGCTGGAGAGAGTTTCTCGAGATCTGGTGAATAAAGAAAATCTACAAAAAAAAAACAAGAAGAAGTAGGGACTTCTTATTGTCAATATCCAGCCATGTTCTGTGCACACGAAGCCACAAGTCAGGAAGCCAATGAATTTAAAACATATTTTATTAATAAAATACAGCAGACTAGCAGCCTGACATGTTTTGGAATATCATCCTTTTTCAAACGCTGAATCACTAGTGGAACACACATTCAATAAATACTCAAAACAGTTAATTACAGATTCTAATCAGCTGGAAGCCATCACCAAAGTTATACTAATATAATAAATATCAATCAAGGAACACTTCAGAGAAATTCTTGTTATTGTGTCCTAATAAATTTAAAAAGGGCTTTTAATAATTTAAACCCTAAACATAACAATTACAATGTCATGTTCAACTTTAAAAAGAAAGGACATGATTATAGAAGCAGCACCACAACATCAATGAACGAAATTAGGGAACAAAGAAAAATGGGAGGGGCAGTTGTTATGTTCAGAAAGGCTACCAGAATGGTGAGCAGGCTGCAGGAGAAGTCATACGAAGGGAGGGACTGTGTGAGCTGGGCCTGTACACACTACAGGAGAAGAGGGAGAAGCGGGACAAGGTTGAAACATTCAAGTACTTGAAAGGCATAAAGAGGGTGAGGGCTGACAATATCTTCAGACTGAGTAGGAACACATCCACTAGGGGGCATGCATTAAAACTCAAGGGGGCAGATTTAAAGGTGACATCAGGGGGATGTTTTTTGCTGAGAGAGTGGTGGGATCATCGAACAGACTGCCAGTGTGGGTGGTGGGGGTTGATTCAGTGGGCAAATTAAAAAAAAGCCTGTGATACATACATGGGCCTAACCAACAAGGGGAAGACAGAAAATGGAGGGTGGAGGTCTTCCTAGGGGGGGAATTCGAGCAGACTGGATGGACCATGGGGTCTTTTTCTGCTGACAGATTTCTATGTTTCTAAGTTTTAAGGTAAACATAACACAGGACACCAGCCACTCAAAAATACAGGTGCTAGATTTCAGAAAGGCTGACTTCCATAAAATGAAGAACAGCAAAAGTAGACAGTTATTGGAAATAGAAGCTGAGGAGGTGGAGGCCATGTGGGGCAGACTCAAGACAGCAATAAAGACTGCAACAGAACAATGTGCCAGATGGGTCAGCAAAGCAAAAAGAAAAAGAAATCCTCTGTGGTTTTCCAAGGAAGTCACTACCACAGTCAAAGAAACAAGCATTTGTCAATGCCGAATGTTTGCTTGCTGGCATTAGCATTGGAAGTGCAAGAGTTAGATAGATGCTGAACAGGAATGGCCATGAAGTACTGAAGTGACGCCAACCCCACCCCCACCTTGCAGAGATGGACAGGCATTGGGGTGTGCCTTTGGGTCATCACCCATAATGGTCATGCCATTTCACCTCACCCTACCCTGCAGACATCAACAAGTGTTGAGGTGTGCCTTGGGGTGTTTGGCTTTATAGTCACTCCATTCCATAAGGAAATATGCTGAAATGAGTGCAGTATAGGAGAATGGGGTGAACCTTGGAGCCGAAGAGTCCAAGGCACACCTTGATGCCTGTCACTGGCTGCAGGGTGGGGTGGAATGGCATGAGCATTACAGCCGGCACTCCAAAGGCACACCCCTGCTGCTGTTGTTGTTGTTGTTGTTAAAAATGTATTTTTATACAGGCTAAAAGAAGAACTTTAGGTCCAGTAAGGTCCTATTTACAATGCTGCCTGTTTGAAAACACATACAACCTAACATAATTATCCAAAAAAGACATTTTTCAACTTTACACATATATTGCACGTTTTTGTAAATATGCTCATACTCAATGTTCTGATACAGATAACATACAGATAACTCTCAATTGTTAGTAACAGTTACATTATCATATTCAAACACTTACACAAAACACACATACATTGCACATTTTTGTAACACTCATAATTTCAATACAGGTGACAAATGAAATAAATGAGACATTAATAACAATTGCATACTTGTTCCATACCAATGTCCAGGTGTGACGTGAAAATAGAAACCTTTTGTAGGTTCCTACTTTGTGGTGGTATTTTATTCCAGATATTAGCAGCATGGTAATGGAAAACTGTGCTGACCTATCTGTTATTGATTTCAGGTATTTTTATACCCCCATGAAGTACCTCCCCTGTTTCGTAACGTTGTGTCCCAAAATTTGAGTGTACACTAAGATTCACTTTTATGAAGCCCTTTTGAATTTTAAAAATTAATATTGAATATTGTTTTTTAAGTCATACATCCAGACCATCCCATTTTAGGGTTTTTAGCATGTGACAATGATGTGTCCTAAATGGACATTGAAGAACAAACCTTGCCAAATGATTACATGCCTTTTTAACCGTATCTAAATGTTTTAAATCCACAAAGCCATAAAACAAATTACCGTAGTCTAATATTGGAATGATTAATTGTTCAGCTATGTTTATTCTCGTCTGATAAGAAACTATAGATGAAGAGCACCGCAAGACGCCTATCCTTGAGTTTACTGTCTTACTAATATAATCTATATGTACACTAAATGTTAAAGAATTGTCTATTATTACTCCCAAGTATTTATGCTGATCTGTTACTTTTAATGTCTGATTTGTTCTTGTAACAATCTTCCTATGTTGTTGACTGGAGCTGCTACTGTTCCTCCTTCCTACTTCAAAAAACATAACTTGAGTTTTCTTTTGACTTATTACAAACTGATTCAGTAAACCAGTCCTGTAAGATATTACAATCTAGCTGAAGTTTTCTCAATAACTGTTCTTGAGTATTTGCTGTATCTAACAAAACAGTGTCATCAGCATAAATTCTTATCTGTGAATTTACAATATGTTCTGGTAAATTGTTTACGTAAATTAGGAACAGTAGTGGTCCCAGTATTGATCCCTGAGGTACACCTCTTGTCAGGTGACCCAAAGCAAATAAATGACTTGCAACTGCTACCAATTGTTTTTGATCCTCCAAATAAGACTTAAACCATTTCAAGGTTCTTGGGGCTATTCCTATCCTTTCCATTCTCTCAAAAAGTATATGGTGATTCACCAAGTCAAAAGCCTTGGATAAATCGATGAACACCGTGCCCGTGGACTTCCCCCACATCCAAGGCTTTCACCACCATGTCTATGAAGTCCATGAATGCGGTGTCTGTTGAGTACCCTGCCCTAAAGCCATGCTGGAGCTTAGACAACTTTCAGTACTTTTCAAGGTAATCATAAAGTTAGTTATATACCACCCTTTTCTCTACAGGTTGGGACGTTATGGTTAGAAACCCTAAAGTCCTGGGCTTTTGTTGGTATTTGCACTTCAAATTTTCAACATGGCCTTTTTGTAACCCCACCTCATGAAAGCATTTGGGACCTCTGCTCATAAACTGTGGCACTGTGATATTGTTAATCTGTCCCGAATGTTATTTTCTCACAGCGACCACACCATTCTGCACCACATGTGCAAAAACACAGTCTGGGCAGGATGTGAAAAATTACAGCAATACCATTCATAGGGAGGTGTGAAGAGATGGCAATGTTGAAAATCTGGAGTGAAAATATTAAAAATTCTCAAAGTTACAAGCGTGAACACAAAGATCTGCAACAGAGTTGATGCACAAGGTGGGGTGGAAAGGATGAGAAGGGACTTGGCAAGGTTAGAGGAATGGTCAGATGTATGGCAGCTTAGATTCAATGCTAAGAAGTGCAAGGTAATGCACCTGGGAAACAAAAACCCAGGGGAAGAGTACACAATGGGGGGTGAGATACTAACAACAACAAAAATGGAAAGGGACCTGGGGGTAGTCATATCAGATGACCTAAAGGTGGGCAAGCAATGTGAGAGGGCAGCAAGGAGGGCTGGGGGGATACTGGGATGCATAGGGAGAGGCATCACCAGCAGAAAACAGGAAGTTATTATCCCTCTGTACAGACAGTTGGTGAGACCCCATCTGGAGTACTGCGTGCAGTTCTGGAGACCCAATCTCCACAAGGATATAGACAGGATGGAGGCTGTCCAGAGGAGGCAACTAAAATGGTGCAGGGCCTGCACCGGAAGACATATGAAGAGAGACTTAAGGAGCTGAATATGTATAGCCTCGAGGAAAGGAGAGAGAGGGGGGACATGATAGAAACTTTCAAGTATCTCAAGGGAATCAACAAAGTCCAAGAGGGTAGTATCTTTCAAAAAGAGGTGTGCAAGAACAAGGGGCACAACCTTTGAAGATAGAAGGGGCGGCTCAGAGGTAATTTAAGGAAGTATTTTTCTCACAGAGAGGTTGTGGATGCATGGAATGGCCTTCTGGAGGAGGTTGTGGAGTCAAAAACAGTGGTGGAATTCAAGCATGCATGGGACAGTCATAAGGCAATTCTAGGGGGGTGGGGGTAGGAAGAAGTAGGCTGCTGGTTAACTAGGATCTGCAGCTTATCCAATAGGTAGGGAAATGGGCAGACTGGGTGGGCCAAGCGGTCCTTATCTGCTGTCAAAATCTATGTTTCTATGTATGTTTCTATGAGTGGAAACCGCACAACCCATGCTCTTAACATAGTCATTTTGTGCAATTCTTTCACCAAATTTTCAACAAAGGCATTTTGGGACTTCTGCTCATGAACAGTGTCACTATGATTTTCTTAATCTGTCCCGAACATTGATTTCCCACAGTGACCAGGCCTTTGTGAGCTGGATGTGTAAAAACACATTTCGGGCAGGTTGTGAAAAATGACAGCTGTACTGTTCATAAGGACGTGTGAAAAAAATGGCAATGTTGAAAATCTGGCGTGAAAATAATAAAAAAATTCTTGAAGTTACAAGTGTACGTGGAAACAGCACAATGCATATTTGTAACACAGTCATTTTTGGGAATTTTTTCACCAAATTTGTAACATAGGCTTTTTAGGAGCCCACCTCATGAACAGTGACACTGTCATTTTGTTAATCGATCCCAAAAGGTGATTCTGCGCAGTGACTGCAAAACCACATTTCAGGACAGAATAACGACATGACAGTGACTGAATTCATGAGGTGGAGTCTCAAGAACCCCATGTTGAAAATTTTGTGCAAAAAGTTGCAAAAATGGACGAGATATCCACCTAAGTTGAAAAAACCCATTTATGCCATCATACAGCTTATCGGCATTTCTTCAGTTCGCAGTCGGCTTTGAGGAGTGCAGATGTGTTTCTGCTCCACCGAAGATCATCTAGTCAGGCTCAAGAGGTAAGTATGGGGTGAGGGGGGTGTGGGGATGTGTGATGCGCAGAGGGTGGGTACAGGTTAGGGGAAGGGGCACAGGAGACAACGAGGGATGATTTTCTGTTAAAGTCCAATGGGTACAAAACTGGTTACAAGGCAGAACCCAGAAGGTACAGCTTAATAGAACACTATCAGTGGAAGGTAGGTTGACCAGCAGAGTGCCTCAGGGCTCAGTGCTGGGGCCTCTGCTTTTCAATATTTTTATAACAGACATCACTGATGGACTGGAAGGGAAGGTGTGTCTGTTCAGAGATGACATCAAGATAAGTAACAGGGTGGACACCTCAGAAGGAGTGAACAAGATGGAAGTTGACTTCTGGAAACTAGAAGAATGCTCTGGAGTGTGGCAGCTTGGATTTAACACCAAAAAGTACAAGGTTACGCACATAGGAGAGAAAAATCCAAGAAAAGAGAATTACCTAGGAGGCGAAAGGCTGGTGGCCTCAAACCAGGAATGAGATCTAGAAATCATAATCTCAGATGATTTGAAGGTTATTAAGCAGTGTGAGAAGGCGGCATTGACAGCCAACAGAATGCTGGGCTGCACTGGGAAGGAAATCATGAGCAGGAGGTGGGAGATGATACTATCATTGTATAGATCACTGGTCAAGCCTCACCTGGAATACAGAGTCCAGTTCTGGAGGCCTCACATAAGGAAAAACATTGACTGGGTGGAAACGATACAGAGAAAGGTGACAAAAATGATTCATCATCTGCAGTACATGTCCTATAAAGAGAGACTTAGGGAACTAAATATGTACTCACTGGAGCGGGGGGGGGGACATAATTGAAACATTCAAGTACATAAAAGGCATTAACAAGGTACAGACACAGGAACTTTTTCACTTCAAGAAGGGCTCCAAGACCAGGAGACATGACCTCAGGTTGCAAGGAGGAAAGTTCCCTACCATCACCAAGAAGTTTTTCTTCACAAAAAGAGTGTTGGACACCTGGAACAGCCTGCCCTAAGAGGTTGTGGGGGTCAACACTGTGGGGAGGGGATTCAAGAATGCATGGGATAGGCACAAGGGAGCCCTGACTACAGAGGGCATCTAGAGTGCCAAGATAGGTCTAAAACAAATGGGCAGGCTAGATGGACCTGGCGATCTCCTTCTACTGTCAACTTCTATGTTTCTATGTTTCTAAAATCCTTTTCTGTGAGACAATTCCTATTTCGTGAGATGACAAAATCCTTTGTCGTCATCATGAAAGAGAATTAGGGTTCTCTGACTAGATGGCTCTACCGCTAATCCTCTTTCATGATGACGACAAAGGATTTTGTCAAATCACGAAATAGGAATCGTCTCACGGAAAAGGATTTTGACAGATCACTAAAAAAGATTATTTTTTTAAATACTTTTTCATGAGCTGTCCTAATCCTTTTTCGTCAGATGATTCCTATTTCGTGAGATGAAAAAATCTTTTGTTGTCATCACGAAAAAGGATTCAGATTTTCCAACCAGATGGCCCTCCCTCTAATTCTCTTTCTTCAGATAAATTGTTTTTTTCGTAAGCTGTCAAAATCCTTTTTTGAAACAATGAAAAAGGATTAGAAGCGAGTCATGGCAAATGATTTTAAAAAATAAAAATAAGCATTCTGAAGCCACCTAAAATTAAAGTAAAGGCACACAACAAAAAAGGACATCCTGATGAACAAGATACATACTTGAATATCTGCAGAAGACATCGCTGGGCAGAGTTATGATGGTTTGGGCAAAAAGAAAACAACATGGCAGCTAATGAAAAAGGAATTTTTTTCTCACAAAAAAAGGATTCTAAGGATCCTTTTTCATGAGGTGTCAAAATCCTTTTTTGTCAGACCAAAATCCTCTTTTGTCAAATGCAGCTATCCAAAAGACTGAACTGAGCATGCTCACTGTCAAACATTTCAAAATGTAATATCTTTGGAACATATTAATATTTTTTTACCATTCCAAAACTGGCTTGTTCTTCAGGGACAGCTCTTTCTACCCTGAAAATTTAAGACCACAATTCCAAATGCTGTGGCAGCAGCCCAATGAGGAAAAAACAGATAAAAAAGGTGTGACTTTTAGTGTTTTTTTCACATTGAGCAGTGTGAAACTGCCAAACCGACAAAAGCAAAACTTGGTACATCATGAGAACTACCCCAGAGGACTGTACCTGCCAAATTTCATTCAAATCAGATGGACAGTTGCAAAGAAATTTAACATTACTACATGGATTCACAATCCAAAAGGGTCAGTCATGCAGCAGGCCAACGAAAACAAGAATGCAAGGCATTGTGTGTAAATGCTCGCAGTCCACCAAACAAAATACTAGATCTCACAGCCATGATAGCAGAAGCAAAATTTGACTGGGTTGCAGTTACAGAGACCTGGTTTACTGGGAACCACACCTGGATGTCACCATACTGGGTTACATGCTGTTCCGAAGAGACCGGGTGGGGAAAAGGCAGGGGAGTGGTGTTGTATGTAAAAGAAGATATCTGTGCAACAGAAATCCAGGACACTCATGGTAAGACAGAAGTCCTTTGGGTTACACTTGGAGCTGGAAGCAAAACCTCCAATGGGTGGTAGTCATCTATAGACCCCCATCCCAGGAAGCTGATGTGGACAAAGAGCTCTTAGAAACTATCATTATGATGGCAGATGGGTGAATTACTGCTAATAGGGGACTTCAATCTACTGGATGTGGATTGGTCATCATACTCAGCATCCTCAGATTGGAGCAAAGATTTCCTCTTTGCACGGAGGGGAGCAGGTTTGCATCAACTGGTGAACTCACCCACCAGAGACAGAGCAATACTGGACCTACTGCTCACAAACAGCTCTAGGGTCTCAAGCTCAAGTAGGAGCCAATCTGGGGACCAGTGACCACAGGTCAATCTGGTTACCTGTAAACAGTAGGAAGATACTAGTCACACTAAAATCAAGGTAATAGATTTCAGAAAAGCTAACTTCAGCAAAATGCAAACTATGTTCGCATCCATAATAGAAGGCAGAAACTCGGGGGATATAGAGGACTACTGGAATATCCTAAAGACTGCTCTGCACACAGAAACAACTAAATGCGCTAAGCTGACCAGCAAGTTCAGAAGAAGGAAGATACATAGATACATAGACAGAGTCAGCAGATAAGGGCCTATGACCCACCCAGTCTGCCCATTTGAGCCTGTAAGTTCAGTTTATGTTTTCCTAGAAGTCTGTTGCCCCTTAACCCTGACCTCCAGAATTCCTTTATGTCTATCCCATGCATTCTTAAATCCCGTGATTGTTTCAGCCCCCACCACATCTTCTGGCAGGGTGTTCCACTTGTCCACCACCCATTCTGTGAAGAAATTCTTCCTCATGTTTCCTCTGAATCATCCTCCCTCCAACTTCATCCCATGCCCTCTAGTCCTGGAACATCTTTTTGCTTAAACATAGTGTATTCCTGCACCCTGTTCCTGTAAGATACTTGTATGTCTCTATCATATCCCCTCTCTCCCTCCTCTCCTCTAGGGAGTACATGTTCAGTTCCTTCAACCTGTCTTCATAGGACTTGTGATGCAATCCATGCACCATCTTTGTTGCCCTCCTCTGAACCTTCTCTACCCTGTCTATGTCCTTATGTAGGTATGGTCTCCAGAACTGCACACTGTACTCAGGTGGGCCTCACTAGTGTCTTGTATAGCAGAATTATGACCTCCCTTTTCCTGCTGGTGATGCCCCTGTCTACACATCCCAGCATCCTATTTGCTTTACCTGCTGCCTTGTCACTCTGTTTCCCCTACCTTGAGGTCATCAGAGATGATAACCCCAAGACCCCTTTCCTGCTTGGTGCATGCTATATCCTCACCCCCCAACTGATATATTGTGCCAGAGTTGTTGTGCCCAAATGCATTATCTTGCACTTCCTTGCATTGAATTTCAACTGCCAAACCCCTGACCATTCTTCAAGTTTCTGCAGGTCCCTTCTCATTCTGTCTACACCATCTGGTGTGTCTACTCTGTTACAGGGCTTTGTGTCATCAGCGAACAGTGAAATTCTGCCTTCTAGGTCCTCGCAATGTCACTGATGAAGATGTTGAATAGGACCGGTCCCAGCACTGATCCCTGTGGTACCCACTGGTCACTCTTCCCTCTGTGGAGTGACAGCCATTTACCACCACCCTCTGTGTCCTGCCACCCAGCCAGTTACCTACCACCACACTACTGTCCTGCCCACACCATATTCCCCAGTTTGTGTAATAGTCTTCTATGTGGCACAGTGTCAAAGGCCTTGCTGAAGTCTAGATAGGCCATGTCCACTGCCCTTCCCTGATCCACCTCCCTAGCCACCCAGTCAAAAAATTCAATGAGGTTGGTCTGACATGACCTCCCCCTGGTGAAACCATGCTGCCTTGGGTCCTGTAGTCCATTGACAACCAGATGTTCCACCAATCTCTCCTTCAGTAGTGCTTCCATGATCTTCCCCACAATCGAGGTGAGGCTGACTGGTCTGTAGTTCCCTGCTTCCTCTTTGTTCCCACTTTTGTATAAGGGGACTACATCTGCTGTCCTCCAGTCTTTGGGTACCTCCCCTGTTTCCAGTAATCGGCTAAACAGGATAGACAGAGGTTCAGCCACCACCTCTCTTAATTCTTTAAGGACCCTGGGGTGCACCCCATCTGGCCCCATTGCTTTATCAACTCTTATTACTTCCAGTTCCTTCAGGACCCTTTCTCGTGTAAAGGGACTTGTGTCCATTTCTGCACCATCCTAACCCCTTGTACTCCCTTCAGACCCATTACTCTCCTCTTCCTCAGTAAAGACTGAGCAGAAATACCTGTTCAATATGTCAGCTTTACTGTTGTCATCCTCCATGCAGCCCCATCCTCCCCTTCAGTCTCACTATCCCTCCCTTTGTCTTTCTTTTTCACTTATGTACCTGTAAAGGTTTTGTCCCTCTACCCACTGAATTTGCAATGTGTTCTTCTGTCTGAGCTTTGGCTTCCCTTACTGACCTCCTGCCTCGCTTTGCTTCTCTGGTACTTCTCCCTATCCCCTTCTGCCTGTGTCTTTTGTATTGCCTGAATGCAATCTTTTGGCTTTCACTTTCTTTGCTACCTCTTTGGAAAACCATAATGGCCTCCTCTTCCTTTTCCTCTTGCTAACCTGCTTAATGCATAATTCTGTTGTTCTTGTAATCCCCATTTTAAATACTGCCCACTGTTCCTCAACCCCTGATTCCTGTCCCATTCCCCTTAATGCCTCTTTCAAGTATCTCCCCATTTTCACAAAGTCTGCCCCCCTAAAATCCAGGATACGTGTTTTTGTGTGGTTTGGTTCTGCTCTTTCTGTGATTTCAAACCACAATGTCTGGTGGTCACTGTTCCCCAGGTGCTCCCCACTGTCACCCCATCACACTGTCCCTGTTTGTGAGCACAAGGTCAGTATTGACTTCTGCCGAGTTGGTTCCATGACCAGTTGCTGAGGAAGGCACCCTGAAGGAGTCCAGAATAAATCTGCTCCTAGTTGATGCTGCTGCTGGGATGCTCCAGTCCACGTCTGGAATATTGAAGTCTCCAACCAGTACTACCTCACCCTTGTCTGCCATCCTTTGGATGGCTAGCATCAGCTACCTATCTGTTTCTTCTTCCTGGGCTTGTGGTCTATAGACCACACCTGTGCGGATGGCTGTCCCCATTTTCCTTTCCAGCTTAACCCACAGTATCTCTCCCCCATTTGGTTCCTCCTGGATCTCTGTGGCCCTTATGTCATTTTTCACACACAGTGCCAATCCTCCTCCCTTTCTGCCTGCTCTCTCTTCTGAATATGTTGTAGCCAGGTATGGCCATCTCCCAGTTGTGGCTATCATTACACCAGGTTTCAGTGATGGCCACAATGTCCAGGTCTGACTGCACCATGACAGCCTCCAGATCTTCCATCTTGTTGCTAAGGCTCCTGGCATTTGCACACATGGCTTTCCATGATTTAGCCTCCCTAGACTGTTTCGCTGTTCTACTCCAGCCCCTTCCTTGGTTGTCCTTTATCCCTGGTTCTCCTTGCTGTCTGCCCTTCTGCTGAATTTTACCCCTTTTCTGCCTATCCACCTCTTGGGCACTAATCTCCATCTTTTGCACACTGCTTTGCAGAGATAGCCACTCCTCTGGTTCACTGGTTCCACTGTTAGCTAGCAGAGACCTCTCTGTTTCTCAAATGAAGTAGTGACCAAAGTCAAAGAGAAACAAAGGACTTTTACACAATTTAAACAAACAAAGCAAGAAGCAGATGGAGAAGAATACAGGAAAAAACTGAAAGCGGTAGAAAAGGTAGTCAGATGGGCAAAAGCGCAGACCGAAGAGAAAATAGCACAGGGCATTAAGAAGAGAGAGACAAAACCTTCTACAGATACATAGCTAAGGGAGGAAGAGTCCGAATAGCAACCAGAAAAAGGCAGGATGCCAGTGAGGGAAGAGGAAAGACTGAAGCACCAAACAAGTTTTTTTACTCTGTCTTTGCTATAGAAGACAGTGGCAAATGTCCCATGCAAGGTCAGACAGTGCATGATGGTCAGGGAGTGGACACTAGCCACTTCACAAAGAAAAGGGTCCTAGAAGAGCTGAGTAGACTCAGGATGGACAAGGCCGTGGAACCTGATGGCATACACCCTAGGGTTTTATAAGAACTTCGAGAGGAACTAACCACACTACTGGACTAGCTCTTCAACAAGTCACTAGACAGCAGGAAAATGCCACAGGATTGGAAAAGAGCAACAGTGGTGCCCTTGCACAAGAGTAGGAGCAAAGAAGAGGCAGAAAATTACCACCCTGTCAGTTTGACCTCAGTCGTATGGAAAATTATGGAGTCATTACTAAAAGACAGGATAGTGGCATATCTGAAAGATACTGGAAAAATGGACCCAAGGCAACATGGCTTCACAGAGGTGTGATCTTGTCAAACCAACATGATTGACTTCTTCAACTGGGTGAACAGAATAGTGGATCAGGGAGGGGCAGTGGACACTGTATACCTGGAATTTCAGCAAGGCCTTCGACACTGTCCCTCTCAGAAGGCAAACAAACAAGCTGGAACATACAGGAGTCAGACAAACGATAGTTAATTGGATCAGCAACTGGCTAAACAATAGGACACAGACTGCTAGTAAATGGATCTCTGTTGGCAGAAGGTATGTAACCAGTAGCATCCCACAGAGGTCAGTACTGGGACCTATCCTTTTCAACATCTTTATAGGAGACTTCACAAACGATATGAAAGGGAAAGTTTGACTGTTCGCAGATGCTACTAAGCTCTGCAAAAGAGTGGACTCACAAGAAGGGTCAGACATGAAAGCTGACCTTAGAAAGTCGAAGGAATGGTCCAGGTAGGAAAACAGTGTGAGAAGGCAGCACAGAAAGCAGACGGCATCCTTGGCTGTATTAGTAGGGGCATTACTAGTAGGAAGCAGGAGGTTATCATGCCTCTCTACAGGTCTTTGGTAAGACCACACTTGAAATACTGTGGTCATTTCTGGAGACCTCACCTCAAAATGGACATTGACCTTTTGGAGATGGTGCAAAGAAGAGCTACAAAAATGGTGCAGGGTCTACACCACAAAATGTACGAGGTGCAACTCAAGGAGTTAAATTTATACTCCCTCGAGCAAAGAAGAAATAGAGGTGACATGATCAAAACATTTAAGTATGTGAAGGGGCTAAACACAAATCAGGCAGGTCATCTATTTCAGCACAATACCACAGCACATACAAGGGGCCATAATTTGAGGTAAGTGGGAGGTAGATTCAGAATCAACCTCAGGAGTACTTCTTCATGGAGAGAGTGCTGGAACCATGGAACAGCCTGCCCCAGGAGCTGGTAGTATCAAGGATGATTAGAGATTTCAAACTTGCATGGGATAGGCATTGCAGTTAGGTTATGTTGCAGGCGGACTAGATGGATCACGAGTTCCGCATCTGCTGGCATTTTTCTTATGTTCTTATTAAAGTGCAAAATTTCAGGCCTGCTATTAAAGTGCCTACTCAATCCTAACTATAGGGGTGAGACCATACCCCTATAATATGTATTAAGTGCAAAAAACTCCATTAATGCATCAGTTAGGGTTCCTATAACAGCAACAAAAGTATGGAAATTTGGTGTTAGGGTTCCCAACCTACACCCCCACCCTCCACACATCAACAGACATTGGGGTGTGCCTTGGGGTCATTGGGCTAACTTGCACCCGTTCCATGTATAAAGGAAGCTGAGATGGTACAGCATAGGAGAATGGGATGTGAGTTGGGTCCAATGACCTCGAGGCACACCAGTGCCTGTTGGTGTGTGGAGGGTGGGTGGGGTGGTGGTAGGTTTGGGAACCCTAAAACCAAATTTCCATACTTTCATCACTGTAACAGAAATCCTAACTGATGCATTAGTAGAGATTTTTGCAATGAATTTCCTTACTTTCTGAGATATCATAATAGTATACTTACTTTACTATGGTAGTGCAGGGTCCTTCGGACACTGCACTCCAATCCCTCCATTGATGTGGATATGTGTGTAGATGTGGAAGAGCAGTGCCCTCTGGGTCCTGTGCTCCCATGTGTCAAACAGCAGTGGCCAAATTGTCAGCATAGCCATCTTATTACCCCACCTCATATTCCCCGGTACAGAGAAACTGTGAAATGCAAGAAAAAATGAAATTATGTGCAGTTGCAATGGCATTCTGTGCCACAGGTGTGAAAACACATTTTGGGCAGGATGTGGAAAATGACAGCTGTGCTGTTCATGAGGTGGTCTGAAAAAATGGCTATGTTGAAATGTTGGCAGTAAAATATTGAAACGTACCAAAATTATGCCAGTGCATAGAATAAATTCATTGGACACACGTAACTCTTGCATTTTTAGGAATAGTTTCACCAGATTTTCACCATGGCCTTTTTGGCACCCCACCTCATGAACACTGGCACTGTCATTTCATTCATGAGTCCTGAAGGGGAGGGATCTTTGGACGATGAGGCAAGTAGGGAGGGGGAGGTAAAGGGCAGACTCGATGGGCCAAGGGGTCTTTTTCAGCCACCACATTTCCATGATTCTATGATTCTATGAAAGGTGATTTTGCACAGCGACCATGCCATTCTGTGCCACAGGCGCAAAAACACATTTGGGGCAGGATGTGTAAAATGACAGCTGTACTGTTCATGAGGTGGTGTGAAAAAACTGCAATGTTGAAAATTTGTAGTGAAAATATTAAAAATTGCTAAAGTTATGAGTGTGTGTAGAAAAGTTTCAACGACCGTGCATAATTCAGGCATTTTTTGATATTTTTGCACCAAAGTTTCAACATGGGCTTTTTGGGACCCCAACTCATGAAGACTGACACTGTCATTTCATTACTCAGTCCCAAAAGGTGATTTTGCACGTGAACGTGAAATCACCTTACAGGTCCGATTAACCAAACAACAGTGACAGTGTTCATGAGGTGTGGTCTGAAGAAGCCCATGCTGAAAATTTGGTGAATAAAAACTGAAAACTGGTCGAGATATCAACATAAGATATAAACACCATTGACAGCCATTGTACGGCACTTACCTTGTTTCTTCAGTTATCAGTTCGGCTTTGAAGATTGCAAACGTGTTCCAAATCCACAGAAGATGATCTCTGGTGGTAAGTATAGGGCAAGGGGGTATGGGTGGGGTGGTGAGTTGGTCAATGGGAAGGTAGGGATGGGGAGGGGGGACAGGGAGACAATAAGGGACCATTTTCTTTTTTACAAGATTAAAAAAAAGACATTGGCGGGGCAGTTTTCTTTTTTTAATGGTCAAAATCTGTATTTCTGGACACTGGGAGTAGGCTACCCAGTGTCCAACAGTGCTGGAGGGTCTTCATAATGCCAACATGGAGATTCAGCACCCTGATATTGACAAACAGAAAGATTAGAAAGGGCTTGGGGGGGAATCCGAGAGTCAGTACAAAAATTAAGTATTTTGGGACACAGGAGTTGTGCTCCCCAGTGTACCACACAACTGGAGGGGGCAGAAAATGCCAACATGAGGACTGGGAACCCTGATGTTGGCAAACAATAATTACAATGGGCTTGGGGGGGCATCTGATCCTGGGGGTGGGGATGCCCATGTCGGAAATAAACAGTAATGCACTGCAGTTTACATGAGGGGCTTTCACAAAAGTACTGGGGAATTTTGCGAAAGTCCCCCATGTTAACCAATGGTACTTTCGCAAAAGTACTTTGCACTTCTGCAAAAGTACCATTGGTTAACATCAGGGGACTTTTTCCAAAAGCACCCAGCACTTTCACAAAAGTCCCCCATGTAAACCAATGGTGCTTTTGCAAAAGTAGAAACTGCTTTCGCAAGATTACCATCGGTTAACATGGGTAAGTTTTGCAAAAGTACTCAGTACTTTTGTAAGAGTCCCCCATGTAATCAATGGTACTTTTGTGGAAATACCTAGTACTTTTGCAGAAATGTTTGTGACATACATATATTTTTTCTCACAGTCAATAATGGGATGAACGCCTGCATATATTGGGCTGGGCCACCCATGGAGCTGCTCCTGTCCATTCTGCCGTCCCTGCTCAGCTTGTCCCTCAGGCTGGGCCACCTGCAGAGCTGCTCCTGTCTGTCCTGCCATCCCTGCTCAGCTTGTCTCTCGGGCTGGGCCACCCACGGAGCTGCTCCTGTCCATTCTGCCATCCCTGCTAAACTTGTTCCTTGGGCTGGGCCACCCATGGAGCTGCTTCTGCCCATCCTGCTGTCCCTGCTCAGGTATGACCTGGATGCCGTGCCATCTTCCTTTGTTTAGAAATTTAAACTTGGTGCCTTTTTTAGCTTGGCCACCAAGTTGCCCTCGGGGACTTGCAAGAAAGGAATCCGGCAGAGACTGAGCATTTTAATTGCTGAATATTATCACAGGACACTTTAAACTGGAACCTTTAAACTCTAAAGGATTTTTCAAACCAAGTGAGACTACGAGCCCCCAGAGATTTAATTAATTTCTGCCTAGGGGGAGCCTCCATAATTCTTCATACACTGCTAGCCTTGCCTCACTTAAATTCGGAGCCCTGCTACAGGCTGCCTTTAAATCAGAGCAGTTAGTGTAACTCTACTAAACTGGGGCAAAGTGTAATTTTTAACTATGGAGCCACCAGCAAACATCTTGGTTGATAATTGTGTAACTTAGTGGCTGCCGGCTTACTTCGGGAGCTGCCAGACTGATGTGATTATTGTATGCCTTTATTTCCCGTAATATTGTGTTAGTTTTTATGTCTTGCCAGTTACTTCATTCACTGTACCTGCTTGAAATATTGTCAGCATAACCTCTGTGGGCTAGCCTGTGTTTCCTTGTGTAAATCTGTTTTTCTCCTTAAATTAATTTAAATTATTCCTGTCTCTCTGCAACCCTATCTCAGTCTTTCTTAGGTCATCTCTCCAACTGAAATCCCTCACCTTTTCCCTCTTTCCTTGCTCCTCCCCGATCTCTCTCTTATTTGTTTACCATTACTGCTTGCCCACCTCCTGCAGGATATTTAATTGACCTACCCTCCTTTTATCTTCCAGCTTGTCCCTTGGGCTGGGCCACCTGTGGAGCTGCTCCTGTCCATCCTGACGTCCCTGCTCAGGTACGACCTGGATGCTGCACCATCTTCCTTTATTTAGAAATTTAAACTTGGCTCCTTTTTTAGCTTGGCCATCAAGCTGCCCTCGGGGGCTTGTAAGAAAGGAATCTGGTGTAGACTGAGCATTTTGATTGCTGAATATTATCACAGGACACTTTAAACTGGAAACTTAAAACTCTAAAGAATTTTTTAAACTAAGTGAGGCTACGAGCCCCTGGATATTTAATTAATTTCAGCCTTGGGGGAGCTTCCGTAATTCTTCATACACTGCTAGCCTTGCCTCACTTAATTCGGAGCTCTGCTACAGGCTACCTTTAAATCAGAGCAGTTAGTGTAACTACTAAACCGGATCAAAGTGTAGATTTTAACTACGGATCCACTGCATGACATTCGATTGCTAATTGTACAACTTAGTGGCTGCCTGCTTAGTTGGGTGCTGCCAGGCTGATCCCCACATTCACTGTGCGACTGCTCCCCTCCTACCCCCCAATACCCTCCCACTCTTAGCTGGTGTTTAATATATATTGTATGCTCTCGCTTGAGTTCATCCTGCTTCTTTTTTTCTGTCTCCCTTGATTTACATTTGCTCTTTATATTTGATCCCCACTAGAGGTCGCTCGTACTCTCGTAGACCTAATCTTCAGTCTCTTCTCCCATTGCTCCTCCTTGCCTACCACTTCTGTTGGGGTATTTGACTCACTCTCATCTGACTGTTCTCTCCTCCCTACCTACCATTTGCCCCTACTCCCTTCTCACCATGTATTCTAGGACTATTTACCCCCTCCTGCCAGTTTTAGGTGCCATGTTTTTTCTAGAAGTATTAACTGGTCCTACTGAGTATCCCTCTTCTAGCCTTTTCTGCTCTCCTTACAACTTCCACTACTCCAACTTACTCTCTGCCCCCCCCCCACTAATCCTTCACCTATGTTGGAGTTCAATAATAAACTCCTTGAGGTATTACTTAGGATTATCTTGCAGAAGTATGCTATCTCCCCTGGGTGTGCATCTCATGCTGTCGTGATTGCCTCCTTTTGGATAATTAGCCTATCCCTTACCCTGGTGGGAGATGTTGAGACCAATCCTGGGCCAGCTATTGCTACAACCACCTCCCAGTCTCACCCCTCCAATTGCTGGCCTCAATCTTCCTGTTTCACCTTTGCTCATCTAAACATTAGGAACCTTACCACTAACCTCTCTGAGCTCAAGGCTTGGGTTAGTTCTAATAATCCTGACATTCTAGCCCTGTCTGAAACCTGGCTGAAACCCTCTATCGCTGACTCCCTCTGTTCTATGCCAGGATTTAGTATGCTTCCAGCAGATCACTGTAATGCCAAAAAAAGGGGTGGACTGGCACTGTATTTCAAGTCTCACCTCAATGTGTTTATCATGCAAGGTCCTCCTCTGGCAAATTGTGAGGTGCTTCATTCACTTCTATTACTTGGGGGTGTTAAAAAAATTCACATCTTCTGCATTTACATATCTCCTAGAAAATCTAGGTTAGGGCTGGAAGAATTCATTGAACTTGTGCCCTCTGTGTCTTGGAAAAATGAGGTAATCTGCTTGGGAGGTTTTAATTTGGATTGGGCCAGTCCTAGTTCCTCTCTCCTATCTTCTATTAATTGCAAGGCAAACCTTACTCAACTTATCCAGAACCCTACAGGGATCTCCCATCGAGGTTTCTGTACCACCCTCATTGATTGGATCTCGACAAATAGGAAGAAGAACTGCCCCTCTGCGGGAGTTCTACCTGACTCAATAAGTGATCACTGCCTGGTATACTGCATTTGGGAGACCACTCCCCCTTCATACTCGTCTAAAGTCTTATCTTTCTCTAACAGCTCTAAACTTAACCCTGCTGCATTTCTGCATTATCTAAACATGGTTGACTCCCCCCCAACATAACCCATGAAATAAACACAGTGGCTGAATACTTCAATGATACCCTACTCTCTCTCCAAAATATTCATATTCCAGTCACTACCTGTAGGGTAAAAGGCAAGGTCCTAAATGGCTTAAGCGCCCCCTACTTCAACTGCTAAAACATGGGATAAACTCTGGTCAGTATGGAAGTCCTCTTCCTGAAGCTGACTTCACTACAGGTCTCACGAACACTCCATAAAAGGGCGTTTCGCTCGGCCAAGAGAATTTACTACCAAAACCTTCTCAGTTCCTCTGCCTCTAACCCTAAACTTTACTGGTCTCAAATTAAGGAAATCCTGGGGAGCAATATGCCTATGACTTCAAATGAAATGCTAATTAATGATACTCACTGCACTAAACCCCTCACCATTGCTAATGCCTCTAACTCTCTTTTTTCCTCGCTTCCCATCCCATCCCTTTCATCTACCCTCACTTCCCTGGTGTCCCCATCCCCGAGAGCTACTGATCCACCTACCCTTGAGCTGTCATTATTCACTTGTCAAGACGTACTTCAGCTATTCCTGCTAACGGCAGCGCTGGCCCAGATGGCATAGAAGCATAGAAACATAGAAACATAGACTTTGACGGCAGATAGGGACCACTTGGCCCACCCAGTCTGCTCATTTCCTTACCTACTGGATAAGCTGCAGATTCTAGTTAACCAACAGCCTACTTCCTGCCACCCCCACTACAATTGCCTTGTGTCTGTCCCATGCATGTTTGAATTACCTCACTGTTTTAGCCCAAACAAACTCCCCAGGAAGGCAGTTCCAAGCATCCACCACTCTCTCCATGAAAAAAGATTTCCTCACATTACCCCTGAGCCGTCCCCCCTCTATCTTTAAATTGTGTCCCTTGTTCTTACACATCTCTTTTTCTGAAAGATGCTACCCTCCTGGACTTACCCTGCACCATTTCAGTTGCCCTCCTCTGGACTGCTTCCATCCTGTCTATGTCCTTGCGTACATGAGGTCTCCAAAACTGCACACAGTACTCCAGTTGGGGTCTCACCAACTGTCTGTACAGAGGGATAACCACTTCCCATTTTACGTTCACTTGTGCGCATGCGCAAGGAACATTTTGGGAGAGTAGCACACTTTGGTGGTGTGCCTCTACCGTTCAATCCACTGCTCCGCTGAGCAGGCGTGGCGGTCCTGCACCAATGGGTGTGGGAGCTGTGTATGACAGCGGTGGTCTTAGCAAAAACCACGCTGTCGCACAACGCTCAAACCTCACGCCCCCCCAGCTTTGGTGCCATGCTGAGGCCCACCCCAGCATGGCAAGCGTCTGGGTCCTCTGCCGATGGGGTGCCCAATCCCCGTCAGCTCCATGTCCCCCAGGCCCCCACAAAAGCTTTGGTGCCACGGCAGAGCCCACCCCAGCGTGGCAAACCTCCGCCTCATCTGCCGGCAGGGATGCGCAATCCCCGTCGGCTCCCTCCTCCCAAACACCCCCAAAGCTTTGGTGCCACACTGGGAGCCACCCCAGCATGGCAAGCGTCCCGCATCGTCTTTTTTCAACCTGAAAAGCAAAACGGTCCCACGTAGTCTCCCAGCCCCCTCCCCAACTTGCACCCACCCACTTCCGCACCCCTCCCCACTCCCCCACCCCATATCACTCCGGAGCTAGCGCGAGCGATCATCATCGCTGACTGAACACGCCTGCACTCTTCAAAGCCGACTGCCAACTGAGGAAATGCCGCGCTGTATAATGGGCTGAGATGGGGGTTTTCAACTTTATTGCATATCTCAGGCATGTTTTGAATTATTGCATAATTTTCAACATGGGGTTTCTGGGACCCTTTCTCGTGAAAGATGTCACTGTCATGGCGTTATTCAGGCCCAAGGGTGATTTCGAGTCACTGCACAGTCACTGTGCAAAATCACCCTCGGCCCAAATAACACCATGACAGTGACATCATTCATGAGAAGGATCCCAAAACCCCATGTTGGAAATTTGGAATATAAATATTCCAAAATGACTGTTTTACGAGCGTATGCACAGTTCCTCACGCAGACTTGTAAGTTCGTGAATTTTCAATATTTTCATCCAGATTTTCAACATTGCCATTTTACCACACTGCCTTATGAGCAGTACAGCTGTCATTTTTCATCCTGCCCAAATGTGTTTCGCCATGTAGCGCACAATGGCGCAGTCGGTGTCCGAAATCAATGGATGGGACACATTAAGAAAATCACCATGACACTGTTCATTAGCAGAGGTCTTAAAATGGCTATGTTGAAAATTTATAAAAATTCCTAAAATGACTGTTTACGGCGTGTGTTGAGCAGTTCCTACGCACGCTCATAGGTTTGCGAATTTTCAATATTTCCACTCCAGATTTTCAACATTGCCATTTTACCACACCTTCTTATGAGTAGTACAGCTGTCATTTTTCACATCCTGCCCAAAACGTGTTTCCGCCCATCTAGTGCACAATGGCGCAGTCGGTGTGCAAAATCAATGTATGGGACACAGTAAGAAAATCACAGTGACACTGTTCATTAGCAGAGGTTTTAAAATGCCAATGTTGAAAATTTGGTGAAAAAATTCCTAAAAATGACTGTTTTACTGGCGTGCATTGCACACTTCCCATGCACGCTCGTAGGTTTGCGAATTTTCAATATTTCCACTCCAGATTTTCAACATTGCCATTTTACCACACCTCCTTATGAGCAGTACAGCTGTCATTTTTCACATCCTGCCCAAAACGTGTTTCCGCCTATGTAGCGCACAATGGGGGTAACAAAAAGGTCATGCTGAAAATTTATTGTGCAAATACCAGCAATCGCACAGGGCATTACGGTAAAGCACCATACGTGCCAAACACCACTGCAAATACCTGCAAGCGAACGTTCGGCATTGACAAATGCTTGTTCTACTTGTGATGCCCCTTCCTATGCATCCCAGTATCCCCTGGCTCTCCTTACTGACTTCTCACATTTCTTACCCACCTTTAGATCATCTGATATGACTACCCCCAAGTCCCGTTCCATTTTTGTTGTTGCTAGTACCTCCCCTGCTATTGTGTACTCTTCTCCTGGGTTTTTGTTTCCCAGGTGCATTACTTTGCACTTCTTTGCATTGAGTCTAAGTTGCCATATGTCTGACCATTCCTCCAACCTTGCCAAGTCCCTTCTCATCCTTTCTACACCCCGTTGTGTATCAACTCTGTTACAGATTTTTGTATCATCTGCAAAGAGGCATACCTTTCCCTCCAGACCCTCTGCAATGTCACCTATAAAGATGTTAAAGAGGACTGGACCCAGTACTGAGCCCTGAAGTACTCCATTAGTGACCCCCCTTTCTTTGTAATGTGTTCCACTCACTATTACCTTCTATGTCCTGTTGTGCAGCCAGTTTGCAACCCAGTCTACCACCCTGAGACCCACTCCCAGGCTGGCTAACTTGATTATTAATCTTTTGTGTGGGACTGTGTCAAATGCCTTGCTAAAGTCTAGGTAGGCCATATCCACAGCCCCTTCCTGGTCTATTACTTTGGTCATCCAGTCAAACAAATCTATTAGATTCATCTGACATGACCTTCCTGCTGTAAATCAATGCTGCTTTGGGTCCTGTGCCCCGCTAGCCTCTAGGTATTCAACAATTCTTTCTTTCAAAAATGATTCCATCATTTTCCCTACCACTGAGGTCAAACTTACAGGTCTGTAGTTTCCTGCTTCTGCCTTGCTCCCACTTTTGTGAAGGGGAATCACATCTGCCCTCCTCTAGTCCTAAGGTATCACCCCATCCTCCCATGATTTGTTAAAAGTGTGGTCAGTGGTGTCACTAGGTTCTCCTTAGTTCTTTTAAGATTCTGGGTGAATCCCATCAGGCCCGTTGCTTTGTCCACCTTGAGTTTTAGAGTTCTTTCAGGACTCTTTCTTCTGTAAATGGACTGGTGTCAACCCCTATCCAGAGTGCTTCTATTGTCTGGTTTGGTAACTCCTCCTCATCTTCTTTTGTGAATACTGAGCAAAAGTATTCATTCAAGTATCTCTGCCTTTTCACTGTCTCCCTGCCCACCTCCCTCTCCCTTATTAATCTTCACTATTCCTCCCTTAACCTTTCTATGCTCCCTAATGTACCCATAAAAGGTTTTATCCCCCTTCTTAACTGATTTGGCCATTTTTTCCTCAGTTTGGGCTTTTGCTATTCTGACTGCCTTCCCCACTTCTTTCTGCTTTAATTGATGCAGTTCCCCATTGTGCTCCTTCTGTGATGCCTTATACTTTTTGAATGCAGCCTTTTTTTCCTTAACCTTCCTTGCCACCTCTTTTGAGAACCATAGTGGTTTTTCACTCTGCTTTGTTTTCTTTATCTGTTTCACACAAAGGATTGTTGTCTCGATGATGGCAGTTTTAATTTTTCTCCATTGTTCTTCCATCCCTCCTTTTTGGCCATTTGCTAGTGTATTCCTCAGGTATTCACCCATTTTGCCAAAGTCAGCCCTTCAAAAGTCCAGCATGCTTGTTTTTGTATGGCTTGTCTCCATGGTTGTGCTTATTGTGAAGCACACTGTGCAGTGGTCGCTTGTTCCCAGATGTCTACTGACTTCTAAATTTGTGATCCTCTCTCCATTTGAGAGTACCAGGTCTAGTATTGCTTCCTCCTGAATAGGTTCCGACACTTGCTGTCTAAGGCCTGCCTGCTGCAGGGCATCGAGAATGACCCTGCTCCATCCATCCATCCTAGGATTCTTAGGCAGTTTGCCTCTTGTCTCACTGTACCTGTAACCAGGCTTTTCAACCTTTCCATCAGCTCTGCCTCAGTGCCCTTGGTCAGGAAAGTTGCCAGAACTATAACCGTCTATAAGAAAGAGGACACCAACATTTTGTCGAACTACAGACCCATTTCTCTCCTGCCCACACTCAGCAAGCTGCTTGAGAAACTTGTTCATCGACAGGTCTCTTTGCACCTTCTCAACTTCAACCTTCAATCTCCGGTACAACATGGTTTTAATGCTGGACACAGCACAACTACAGCTCTTACTCAGTTTATCAGTGATGTTAAAAGTAACATGCACAAGGGATTTCTTACTGGGGCCGTGTTCATCAATCTCTCCAAAGCATTTGACATGGTACATCACCCCCTACTATTGGCCAAGCTGCACTCCCTCAGTGCCTCTGTCTCCACCCTTTCCTGGTTTGGCAGCTACCTAGGAAATCACTCTCAGGCTGTCTCTTTCTGTAAGTCTCTCACATCTCCTGCTCCTATCACCTGTGGTGTTCCACAGGGTTCGATCCTTGGTCCCCCTCTTTCTCCCTCTTCACTAATGACATCCCTACTCCTTCTTCCCACTGCAATATTATCATGTATGCAGATGACCTGGTGCTTTATTCGGCTGCCAAGTCTATTGTCGACATCAATCTGAATCTCTCACCGGCATTTCAGTCCCTCCAATCCTGGTTCTCATCCAACTATCAAGTCCTAAACTTATCTAAGTCCCAGGCCATGCTCTTTGGGTCCTCTAGAAATGTGCCCACTGAGTCCCCTAAGCTCCTGGTGCACTGCTGCGATGGGACTGCTGTCTCCAACATGTTATCCTTCAAGTATCTAGGGGTCACGCTTGACCCGGTACTCGACTTTTCTGTGCACATTACGACTGTGTCACTCGGTTAATGCCAAAATTGGTGCGGCCTACAGACTGCGTCACTCACTCACTCCCTCCTGCTGCTAGGATCTCAGTAGCAAGAGGTGTTTTACTCCCTCAACTGTTATATGCCCTCCCAGTGCTCTCTCATGCCAACGCGCGGGTTCTTCACAAATGGGACACATCTTACAACAATATCTGTAGATTTGCCCTATCTGCTCCCCATCTAACCCATCACTATCTACTCTATTCTGCTTTAAACTGGCTGTCCCTTGATGCCCTTCTTTCATACACTCTTGGGTGCTTTGTAGACTCCTTATTCAGATCTCATCATCCCTCTACACTGGAGGACTTGCTCACCCCTGTCTCTCACTCTCGCACCCTTAGGTCCTCCACCTCCCCCTTGCTCTCTGTACAGCCATGCTCAATGAAACTGTGGGAGCAAGCCTTCCCCTACTTTGCTCCTAGGTTTTGGAATTCACTCCCCATCCATGTCAAGAACTCCTCATCTCACCTTACATTTAAGCAAGCTTTATTTTCCCATCTCATCACTCTTGGTAACTGTGACTGCACTTAACCTCTGCTCTGTCCCTCTACTTTGTCCAATCAGCTTGTGGCCTGCCCATTTCTTGGTATTTGCCTATTGTTACAGTTGTTTCTCTCTGCCTGCTTCTCCCATAGCTATGCTTTATGATTTGTCTACCTTACTATAATGTATCAAATGTAGTGTGCCTACCTGCCTGTTTCTTCCACTGCTAGGCCTGATGACCTGTCTATATTGTTTTTTGGAAAATGTACATGTGCATATTTTCACTATTGTTGCTGCTATCCATGTTGTGTATAATCTTCTACGGCTGCCTCTGCCATTGTATTTGTTAACACTGTTCTCCAGTGTAATGTAACTAATTGTCACTGCTGTATTGTTATATTGTACTCTCCTGGATCGTGCCTGAAAATAGGCAGGATTTTTGCCTAGTGCACTTACCCGGTTACCAAAAGGTAATAAAAAAATAAATATGTATCTATATATATATATATATATATATATATATATATATATATATACACATATATATGCACCACACACACACACACACATATATATATATATATATATATATATATATATATATATATAGATACATATATATATATTTGATGGCTTCAGGCAGAATCATAGTACCACCACTGCTTTGCTGGACTACACTGACTACTCGTACATGGCACTAGACGAAGGAAAGCTGGTGGGGTCAGTCTTCATAGACCTCACCAAAGCCTTCGACACTGTCAATCACTCTCTCCTCCTGACTCAACTACAGAACTTTGGGGTTGCAACCAATGCTGTCTTCTGGTTCAAGGACTACCTAACACACAAAAGCCAACGTGTAAAAATTAGGCACACAGTATCTAGCTCCAATGAGGTATCTTTAGGGGTCCCACAGGGGTCAATACTGGGGCCCTTACTATTCAGCCTCTTCCTAAATAATCTTCCTGAAGCGTGTGACACTAAACTGAAACTTTACATAGACGACGCTGTGCTTCTCGCCAGCAGTTCATCAATAGTTGCCCTCCACTCCGAGCTGCTGGCATCCTTCTACAAGCTGAAAGACTGGTTCTGTAGCCATAAACTTCTATTAAACTACAAAAAAACAATGTGATGCTCATAGCCAGCCCACAGCACTAAAAGAAGCTCCCTCCCTCCCTTCACCATCTCCAATAAAGTTAGTGAGCCGCTGGAACAAGTTCAGTCCTTCAAGTACCTGGGGGTCACCATTGATGACTGCCTCACCTTCACCAAACATATTGACACAGTAGTAAAGGCAGTGAACACCAAGCTTGGTGTACTATATAGGCATAAAAAGTATCTCAGTCCAGAGGCCTTCTGTCTCTCAGTCTCCAGCTCCATCCTTTCTACCATTGACTATGGATTGGTGGTCTATGGCGCAGCAGCAGACACTGCACTAAAAAGGATTCACATTGTCCTCAACAAGGCATGTAGGCTCACAATGGCTGCAGATCGAAATACCCACACCTGCTCCTTATACGAGGAGACCAATTGGCTGCCACTAAAGAACAGGATTATATTCCAAACATGTCTCCTTGGAAAAAAGGCGCTAATGGGTAAAACCAACCCATACATTTCTAGCATCCTAACACCAAGTGCTACCAGCTATACCACCAGAGGCAGGATGAGGGGGGCCCTATCAACACCTTTCCATTGAACTGTGCAGGGACAGCGTGCTTTCAGCTATAGGGCCCCCCAAAGGGTCAATGAAATCTCAGTGCACATTCTAAATTCCCAATACATCTCGCAATTCAAAAACGGCCAAAGGCAACTCCTTCTTACTAGGACAGTATGTGACTGCCACTAGGACTCTAACACCCATAATGCCCACTCATCCACATTCTCCTTCCCCTTCCTTTTACCCCCACTCTTCCCTCTTGCCCTATCCTTCTGTCTTCTTCTCCCCCCTGTGCCTTTTCTCCCACTGGATAACCTTAAAACCAACCTACTACCACTACCTCCCAAGATCCTAAGACAAAGCCACTTCTTTTGGCTGCCCACTCTCCCCCCCAGTCTCCCCTTCCCCTCACCTTGACTCCTCCTTGGACTCTCACACTAGGTGTCACACCTCTTTATCTCCTTCGCTACATATAAACACTGTCCTTTATCCTAGTTGAATGCTCTTGACACTGTACTATCACCATTGGTACTAGGGATGACATTGTAACCTTATTGTATACTAGCTACCTACTATTCGAGTATTGTATGTAAACTGTTTGTTATTGCTGTCATTGTCACTGTTTGATGTGGAACCTTTGTAAAAGAGCTCTGAGCTCAAAGGTATGATCTGAATCCCTAAATAAATAAAAAAATAAATAAAATAAATGTTAGAGGTACCACCCCTACTACCCCATACTCCACACATCAGCCGGCATCAAGGCATGTCATGGGATCATCAGCTCTAACTCTCACCCCATTCTATGACTAGACAAGCTGACATGCTACAGTATAACCATGGGGTGAGAGTTAGGCCTGACAGCCCCATGGCACACCCTGGTGCCTGTTGGTGTGTGAAGGTTAGGAGGGTTGGAGGGTGTGATGGTAGGGGTGGTAACCCTAACATCAAATTTCCAAAGTTTTATAGCTGTGACATCAACCTTAACTGATGCATTAACAGAGTTTTTTTGCAATGAATTTCTCCTCTTTCTGAAAAATGTAATGTAGCTGGTATGTGGCTGTGGGAGCGCTGGCCCTCCAGGCTCCCTTCTGCTACCCAATTTTGCAGAACAATATGTGCATGTGGGCCCACGCTCCCACTTACACATAAGTACAGAGACATACAGCAGCCCCATAGTACTGAAAAGGAACCCCTGTAACACTTATTTGGCAATATCTCAGTAACCATAGCAGCTATGAAAAAAATTCCACCGCAGCTGCAATCATGACTCGAAACCTCCATGCAAGATTAGTCCTAAGCCACACAGAGTGAAAAATCCATATCTCAAATTGTTTTTGAGATACGGGCACTGAGTGTTATCCTATGGGACATTTCTCATCTTTGGAACACTGCAGCTATGGCAGTGTGAAATTGTTGGGACCAAACCTACAAAAGGTACATCTGCTGGACTAGGGCTTGCCACCATGCAAATTTCAGCACAAAATCCCCAACCATTTAGATGCAGTGGGGTGGCAAAGAATTCCTGATTTTAGATTTAGCAAATTGTGACACTTTCACCAAAATTTGCTTAAGAACAGGCACAACGTTTTCGTAATTTGCAAAGCTGTTGCATCCATTCTGTTGCAATTTGAGACACTGGGGGGGTCCGATCTCAGAAAAGGCATTTCTGGGGAGTTTTACCCACCCAAAAAAGGTTGTCCTGTATTGCTTAGGGCCCGGCTAGGTAAACACAACTCTCAGTGTTTACCTAGGTGCAGCTACATTTGGACTACAGCCATTTTTGTCCATCACTAACTGAAAACAAGATGGCAGCAGCTTGAAAACAAAACAGCAGAGCTTGAAAGGAAAAGCTTTCATGGTGCACAATATTTTTTTCCATAGGCTATAATGAAAAACTTTAAAGTTTAATAACTTTTGAATGGATTAATATTGTGTCACCAAACCTTCAAAAGGCACTTTCCTGACCAAGTCCTCATATACCCTGAAAATGTTAGATCAGATGGACAAACTGTTTGGGCTGTAGAGCTAAGCAAAGAATTTGAAAAGGTTGAGGATTTTTCACACTTTTACATGCTCCACAGCTCCACAACTGAACGTCCAACCGGAACAAACATTTCCAGATCCAAAGAACTATGGCACCACACCGCACATGTAAAATTTTAGGCAGATCAGACAAACAGTTGCAAAATTTTTAAAAAGCAAAACTTTGGGTTTAACATAGAGCAGAGCAACCCTAACAATACCTGCCCTATATATCCAGTGTGTGTATATATATATGTATATATATATATATATATATATATAGCACAAATTTGCTACTGGAGAGACCTATTGTGACGCTCAGGGCAAAAAATTAAGTCTGTTTGTTTCTCAAGACTATGCCTCTGTTAAGATGCATAGTATATATGCTATTGTTGGTATGCAAAATATAAAGATAGTTCATGAAGTCTATGTTATGGAAAAATGTATGCAAAGTTAGAATATGAAAACTCTAACGTACATAACATGGTGTCTTACTTGTTTAATTTCTAGTTATGCAAATAAAAGCATATTTTTATAATTCCATGACTTCTGCTTCTATTTATGGGCTGTAGTATGGATCTTTCATTGCTTGTTTCTTATTCATTCGGGGGCTTAAACAACAATTCATCTTAGGACACTATTGTATGTTAAACTTTAGAATATAGCAGTTTTGTTGTAACTTGGATCTTTCTAATATTCACAAACAACCATGCCATGCAGCCTTCAACACCTTTGTTTCTAAGACAGACAAACCTGCATCTCCTAGTTAAAAAAGGAAATGTTATTTTTTAGAATTTTTTTTCAACAGTTAACATTTGCTACAGGGACACCACATTATCACAGTGCTACTGTCTCACCATACAAATTAAAGCTAACTACTACTTGTTCATAAAACAATGTCATATTGACAAACACGCAACTGAGCTACTTACAAAGAACTATATACACTTAAGTACACTATGTACAAAGTATATACTGTAATTTTGATTCATATGTCTCAGCCATCCTCATACCAGCTGGTCCCAAACCCAGAAAAGAGTGATGGAATCCAATGTAGTACATTAATAAATAATAACCATCAAAATATTGCATTAATAAAATGACTGTTGGGTTTGAGGCAAAAGGTACAGCTAAGGGTTTTGTAGTGGATACGGTGTTCCTAGACTTTAGCAATGCATTTGACATCATGATGCACAGAATGTTTCTGCATAAAATGAGAGCTCTGGAGGTGGCTCCAGAGATGAAGAGATGGATGAAGAATTTGCTGGACGGAAGGAGGCAAAGGGTGACCATTAATGGAGTTTCATCGGGGCAGGGAAGGGTGACTAGTGTGGTACCACATGGTTAGCACTGGGTCTGATTCTGTTCAATATTTTCATTAGGGACATTGTGGAAGGGCTTAAGGGGAAGGTCCATCTTTTAACAGATAGTACAAAGTTTTGCAACAGAGTAAGCACTGTTGATGGGGTACAAAAAATGAAAAGGGATTTGCACAAACTAGAAGAGTGGCCAAAGTGTGGCAGTTGAGCTTAAATGCCAAAAAGTGCAAAGTTATGCCCAACTGGAATAGTGATCTAAAAGCAGAGTACTGGAAGTGATAGCACAGGAGAGAGAACTTGGCATAATCATGTATAATGATCTCAAGGTGGCCAAGCAATGCAAGGGAGCAGAAGCGAGGGCCACTAGAATGCTGGGATGCATAGGCAGGAGTATTGTGAGCAGAAGGGGGGAGGTGGCAATGCCACTGCAAACAGCTGGTGATATCAGACCTTGAATACGGTGTCCAGTTCTGGAGACTGTACCTCATCAGGCATGTGGAGAGAGTGGAGAGGGTCCAGAAGAGGGCAATGAAAGTGGAGCGAGGACTTAGCCATTTGACATATGAGGAGAGGTTGCAAGACCTCAATATGTATACCTTGGAACAAAGGATGCCCAGTATGTCTTATGATAGATCACTACAAAACAGAGAAGGAATACAAGCAATATAATACTGTTTTAAAAAATTACTGGATAAAATTGTGCATAAGGTATGAATCTCTCCAGTACTGTACACAGAGTCATATATGGGTTAAATGGGTTTCACACTGTCTCACTCTGTTCTCAGTCTCAGCTGAGACTGAGGGATGACTTCACCAATAGAACTTTCACAGCTGCATAAGCCACATTGGAATCTGCAGCAGAGGGAGTTAGATAGAATGTTGGGAGTTTTCAAAGAGTAGAGTTCAGTTTCCAGTTGCCTTCAGTAAGAAGGAGTCAGTGTCCAGTTTGTCTTGAGTAAGTGAAGGTGTGCTCAAGTGGTGGAGACCATTGTTCGGGTCTCAGTGCACCTCCCTCCGGTGGGGGGGGATGTAAAGATCCCCATGCAGATTCCTGGGTCAATCTCCTGAATTCTGCCAAGAGGAAGAAAAGCTGCCATTTCAGTTCAGCCTTTGTTTTGGAAAGTTGGAAGATTTGTGATTTACCTGTGGGGCACCTGCAACTAAAGGGTGAGTGTCTGCTCTAACATGAGAGGGCAAAATTTTTTCTTCACCCTGGGCCATGTGTGGGAATCTAGGAATTGAGCTACATTTTGGGAAGCCTATAGGACCAGGCCAAACAAGTGGAGTAGTGTCAAATGCTAGAGTGCTGTGTGATTTCAAGTAATATGTAGAGGAGATGCGCCAGTTCATCTACCATTTAATCTACAATCAGAAGTTTCAGTTTTCCCAGGGAAATGGCCGGGTATGGGCTGTGGGAGCTGGAGGTGGGCAAACCCCCCATCTTTAGTAACCAGGTCCACCTCTACGGATTTCTGCTGTGGCTGCTACTTTGCCTCATGCACTTGGCCAGTGATGGGGGAAGTACCCAGACGTGGGGTTGCAAAAGGGAAAATCTCTCTAGGAGTCGCAGACTCTAAGTGGTGTGGGGAGCCACAACAAGCGTAAAGAAAAATTCTCTTTGTGAGATGGGGAGTCATAACAATTAAGGAAGAAATCTCTCTAGGAGTCGCAGACTCTAAGTGGTGTGGGGAGCCACAACAGGTTAATTGGTTCATTCTTCCAATGGACCGTGGATCAAGTGGCCGGAGGGAGAGCCAGGCCAGTCGGGCTGTGTACCCAAAGCGCGTGCAAGTCAAGGCTGTGTGCCTGGTGGGTCCAGAGCCTGAAAACAGTATAATTGGTTCATTCTTCCAGTGGGCCACGTTGTAGTCTCTAATCTGCATTACCAGGAAATGTAGCCCCATGGGGGTCCATCTGTGTTTTGTTTTATTCAGCTAGTTTGTGAATAAAAGCCACACTGAAGAATCCCATTCCTGGTTCTGGACGTTACAGTTATTGCTTCCTGTGTTCGGATTTACTTGGGTGCCCCTGTGCAGAGTAGCCAAACCTAGGTCCCCCTGTGCCAAGTAACCTCATCCTCCTCGAACCCAGGTCCCCACCAGGTACTGCTGTCAGCTTCAACAGCAGGCCACCTGTCATTTTGGTAAAAAGGCAGGGGCGAGGGTTACATATATACTGTATGTATATATATATATATATATATATATATATATATATATATATATATATATATATATATATATACACAGTATATATATTATATGTATCTGTACCTAAATATATATTACAAAATATTATTGCATCTGTTAGGCTTAGATCAAAAAGAATAAAATGCATTGAATTAAAGTGTTAGGAGAAACAATCTGTGAAACCTTGTTGAATCTGTGCAGTACTGTTCACTGGAGATTGAGTGAGCCCATGATGCAGAGCTGGTGTTGCCCTACCTTTGGCAGTCTTTATCAAACCATTACTGTGTCAGTAGTTTACTTTGTTGACCAAAACAATGCTGAAGTCAAGGTAACATCAACACTGCCTTGCCTGATTGTTCAGCCCTCAAGGAACAGCACACCACAGATTCGCCAAGGCTCTACAGAGTTTATTCTCTAAGTTTTTGCTGATCTACTTTAGGGCTGTGGGTGGAGCCTACAGCCATGTTGGGATCGATCATAGCTCTAAAAATGGCCGATCGGGGAACCTTCCATTGGACTTTTGGAAGTATCCTTCTGAAAGTCCAACGGAGCTTGAAACCCTCTGCCACAATTGACCACCACGGAATAACAGCCACACTATTTCAGCTGTTATGTCTGCATTCTGGGGCATGAACTGCCCATGTGCGACTCGTGTGCATGTGCAGTTCTGCTGCCGCCGTCATGTTGAGAATGGCAAAATGCCATTACCGCAACTGCACATGAGCGAGTGCTGCACATGCACAGTTGCATCACTGCCGCCAGCACTGGCAACAAAGAAAACCATCTTGCACCCGTCCACTGCAGCTGTCCTCCCTGCTCCCCCATTACCATCTTCATGCTGACATCAGGGTCCCCAATCCCTGTGTCATCATTATGTAGCCCCCCCACACTCATGTGGCACACAGTGAGCCCACCCCTGTGTGCCCAAATGTATTTTTTTCCCTGCCCCCTGCCAACATCGGGGTGCCCAATCCCCATGTTGGCATCATATGCCCATTCCCCCCACTCGTGTGGCACACTGGGAGCCCACCCCAGTGTGCCCATATATCTGTTTGTTTTTTTATTTCCTGTAAATAAAGAAAACCATCCCCCAACATGTTTTTTAATCAATAAAAAAGTAAATGGTACCTCATCATTGCCCCAGTCCCCCTTCCCCATCCTCACCCTCCCACTGAGTATCCACCTAATGGACCAGACAGGTGAAGATTTTCAAATCTTCTCCAAAATGTCATTCCACGCCATTGAAACATCATTCTGTGCCACAGGTACTAAAACAAAATTTGGCCCGTATTTGAAAAATGACAGCTGCCACATTCACGAGGTGCAGTGATGAAATGGCTATGTTAAAGATTTGGGGTGAAAATAATGACAATTACCAAAGTTACAAGCCTGCATTTGTAAATTTTAACATAAGCTCATAGCTTTGTCATTTATTTAATATTTTTGGCCCCCAGATTTTCAACATAGCATTCTCATAATCCCACCTCATGAATAAGAGCAGTGAACATACGGCCCAGTGGCGCTGAGGGTTGGTGCACTGGATGCCATACCTCACGCCACTGCAGTGACCCATGTTCAGGAACTAGCATGGGTCATCAGGGGTCGGGGGGGATGGGGAAGGATCAAGCATCCCAGGGACTGCTCTCCTTCCTTGGAGAGAGGAGGACTTGCCCAAGCCAGTGCAGTTGCAATCCCTGGCGGTGGCTGGGGGATTGTATTATCTGATTGGCAGAAGCAAGGAGATTGGGCTGTGGCGGATGTCTTTCAGGTGCACATGGGATCATGCACAAGCTGAGCAGGACGTCATTGCATGTCCAAACCCAGGGGCAACATAACCAAGAAAACACTGCTGAAGGGCATAGGCAACGGCACCCTGTCCCAAAGTGCCACACTCCAGATCCGGGCCTCTCCTCCATCCTAGGCAGGGCACACTAGATTACTAGATAGAGCACCCTGGGAGGATAGCGTGGCCCCACCTCAGGGGTGCAGAGCCAGGGGGGTCTGCCTGGCCACAGCAGGATGGAAGGAGGACTTCACATAGGAGGTAGGAGGTAGAGCACTCAGACATAGAGATTAGGGCTGTGCGAAAATTAATTTCCGCCGGCGGAACTTTGGCCAGTCACAGGAATTCCACTTCTCACGAGAAGAGTTCGCCGAATCATTTTGGAACTTTCTCGGAAATTCCACCTTCAAACTGCAGAAAAATTATAAAAATTGTGGATAATTTATTAAACTGCGGAAAAAATCTGCAGAAAGAATCACTGCCAGTGGTCATTTCTGGGGCTTTTTAACTGCAGTTTAATTCATTAATCCACTCCCCACTGATCGGGGTCCCAGTAAAACCTCAATCCCTTCCTTTGACCCTCATGGTTTCTAGTGCCCCCCCCCCCACCAATCATGGCTTCCAAAACATTTTATTTCCCTGATATCTAGCAGACCACCTCCCTATTCTGGATTCCTTAATTCACAAATAAACAGCCAGCAGTCCACCAACTCTTTCCTCTGTATTCCCAGTATTTCCTGGTGTCTAGTGGACCTCCCCATCTCAGATCCCTTGTAAAAAAATTATCTCAATTCCCTGGTGTCTATTAGACCTCCACAAACACCACCCTGACAGTTAATCTGCCACCACGCAACTCCCCTCCCCACCCCTGCACCTGAGCAGGCCACCAACGCAGCACTCCTCTCTCCTCCACTACCAGTGGCCCAATGAATTATCAGTGAATAACTGCATGGTTGTACAAGCAGGCGCTCATTCACTGACAGTTCATTGAACTGTGGAAAGAATAAAATTCCATAGTTTATATGCATTTTTCCTCAGTTCACAAAAAAAGTCCACGGAACTTGGTGAAAACCTGTGGAAAATCCTACTTTCGCCTATGGTGAAAGTTCTGCAATTTCCGCAAAATTTCTGAGATTTTCGCAGAAGTTCAGCGAAAGCAGAATTTGCAAACTTTCACCCACCCCTAACAGAGATGCCTGAGAGAGTTCCCCAATGGTGGTGATAAATAAGTCTACAAAAAAAAAAAGACCAGTGAACATATTCAACTCCTACTAGAAAGGTGATTTCATGCAGCAACCTTGAAATCACCTTTCAGTGAATGAAAACACATTTTGGCCAGGATTTGAAAAATTACAGCTGTCTCATTCATGAGGTGCTGTTAAGGAATGGATATGATAAAAATCTGGGGTCAAAATATTGAAAATTACCAATGTTATGAGCGTACATTTGCAAATGTAAGTTTAGGCTCATAACTTTGTTGTTTTTAATATTTTTACACCAAATTTTAAACATAACGGCCAGACTATTCAGAGGGAGAGTGATGGGTGGCACATCCAGTTGCTCTGCCCAAAGAAATGGACCTGCACCAAAAAATGCTATATTCAATCAGGATGTTTGGTCCCACCTGTTCGAATATAACAACCTGTGCGGCTGGCACAAATGGGGGTGGCCGACAATGTATCAGCACATCCCAGGGGATGGGGGCTGTATTCCAGGAATGGGGATGCATGGTACTTCCCCAGATTTGCCAATCCCAAATTCCCAATATTTAGCCTGCATATGCAAATGGGGCCATCAGGCATGCAAGGTGCAAATGGGCCATTTGCATGCCCATTATGGCCCCATTTGCATGCGATTTGCATGACTGTGACCAGCAAGTTGCACTGGGCCAGCCTGCAACACCCCCAGTCCCAGTCCCAGTCCCCTATGCCTATGTATGGGCAGCTGCATCCAACCCTGCCCAGTGCCCAGCAGGTGACAGACATAAAAGCCCTCCCATTTCAAAAGTGTAGGGTCCCCTCAACCCCATCCCATACCCCTTCCCTCAGGATGAATATATCCCCCTCAGGATCATAGTGTAGGTCCACCCCTCCCCATCTCAGGCCATGTCCCACTAAATACATAGATGCCCACCCTTCTATGGTGAAGGCCCCCCAAACCCGTCCCCAAGTCCTAAATCCTGACCAGGAATGAATCACCGACAGCCCCGATACAAACCTCCTTGATGTAGCACATGACCTGATGTTAATTCTCCATAGTGTAGTGGCTCCCACCCCAAGTATGCATAACCCCCTCCCCACACGCCTCCACATCACCCGTGCCAGTGACTGGCACAGCCCTCCACTCACTTCCATGGCCAGCCACCTGCTGAACGGACCAAGTATGGCACTGTGGGGATGACACACTACACCAATGACCTTTGGGGGGTTTGGATCATATGGAGCTCATGGGTCAGTGATGGGGGGAGCCCCATTCAATGGGATATACCTGGTGGGACGCTGTGCTGGATCAGATTTGAGGTACTGGTGTGGGGGGGTCCTTACACTTTGAGAAAGGGATTTGGGGTGACATTTACCACACAGACAGGGATCAGGTAGGAGGGGGTACCATCACTATGGACATGTGTGTTCAGGGGATGCTATTGTCACAAATAAGGATCAAGTGGGACAGGGGTACCATCACAATGGATATGTGTGTTTTGGGTTGCCATGGGCATGAATGGGGTTCAGGTGGGAGGATGAGTACTTTCACTATGAATTTGTGTGTTTCGGGTTGCCATAGACATGAACAGGGTTTGGGCAGGGTGGGGTGCCTACACTTTGAAAAGAGGGGGTTGTGCTGTCATTCCTGGGCATCAGGGAATGGGCCTGGAGAGGTTGCCACTGGACTCTCAGGGATGAAAGGCTTCCATGCTGCTGTCTGTAGTACTGTAGCCTGCCTGTGGGTGGCCAGCCAAGTTAGGTATGCTTTTTCCATGCCTAACTTTGTGCTGCTCATCTCCAGAACTTTGGCAGCCCATCTTCTCTGAATATCCCACTGTGTGGGATACTCATGGGCATGCCCTCCACTTGTGCAGTATACATTAACTTTGTACCATTGCCCATCTCAATTTTTTCAATTGGTAAAAAAAATCTCTCAAACAAGCCAAATCATTTTGGGCTGCCCATCTCCCTCCTTTGAATCTGGGAGTTTGGAGCAACTTTTGAGATGGGTGGTGCATCTCTGTTTTCTTCAGAGATACGCTGCCAATCTCATTTGAAAATGTAGGCCAACCGTCCTATGACCCCACCTTGTGAGCAAAGGAAAGAAAATTTTCAGCTCCTGCTCGAAAGGTGATTTCATGCAGTGGCTGCAAAATCATGTTTCTGGACAGATTACCTAAGGTCACTTGCATTGTTCAGGATGTGGTGTCCCAAAAAAGGTAGGTTGGAAATTTGGGGCAATAATATTGAAAAATGGCCAAGTTATGCTGCTAAGTTCAAAACCTCATTGAAACACACTGAAAGGCATCAAAAAAAAAAAAACCACAAGCGTGGCTGCACCGAGTTGGTGAAGAAACCATTAAACTTGGTTCATTTAAAAAAATCAATTTATTCAAACTGACAAAGTAAAATATAGTAGCAGCAGCACCCCTAATACAATGCCTTGAGAAAGCATCAGTGTGACGCAAAAATGTTCGGCGGTTTTGAATCAGGGGTGCTGCTGCTACTGTTTTTCACTCTGTCAGTTTGAATAAATTGATTTTTTTTTAAATGAACCAAGTTTAATGGTTTCTTCACCAACTCAGCGCAGCCATACTTGTCTTTTTTTGATTGTATGTTTTGCGGTGGCTCTGAATGTGCATTCCTAGTAGCCACCTTTCTGTTGCAGTAACACTGAATGGCATACCTGATTTCCTCAGTCTGTGATCTGGCTTTGAAGAGTAAAGACATGTGTGTGGTCCAGAGAAGATTATGGTGTCAGACCCCCGGTGGGTAAGTAAGGGCATGGGGTGGGGTGGGGTGGTGGGGTGGTGGATGCTGAGTGGGACAGTTGGGTTGGGGAGGAACTAACAGCGCAACAGACATCGATGGAGATATTTCTTTTTTATAGGTTTAAAAGAAATGCCCAAGGAAGGTTTTCTAATTTCGGGTTTCGGCACTGGGAGATTGGGCACCCCCAGTGTTAGTGTTATGTTTGGGGTGGGTGGGTGTGTGTGCAGCGTGGGAGGGTTAGGTGGGGCTGTCAGTTGCAGCAGCACCAGCAGTGGGCAATGGAGGATTGAGCACTTCCAGTGTCAGTGTTATAATGAGTGGTTATTAATGTAAAACAGCACCAGTTGCTTTATTCTTTATTATTATTTTTATATTTTATGCATTAATGCAGGGCTCTCATAATTATTTCTGCCCTGCATGAGCCTGCACACAAAGTAAGCCTGGAGCGGAGGAGCCATTTTTTTTTCCAAACAGAAGTTGCGGTGCACAGAGTGGGGGATGAGTGTCAGGACGCCATATGATAGATGCGGGGGGGGGTTGCTTAGCTTTTCTTGTCATCAGGAGGGTAGTTTTCTTTTTTATTTTGAGTTTTTACTTAAAGTCCTTTAAAAGTCCTAAATCAAATAGTCTGAGGGTTACTTTTTCAAGTCTGGTTACTGGAACAGAAGGAGCATGGACTCACAAGGACACCTACAAAAAGGGAAATAAGATGGGAGGCAGTATAGTGCAGTGCTTTAAGGCTCTGAGCTGCAAATCTGGTGGTATCCAGCAGACCAGACCTGAGTTTGAATCCCACAGCTTCCACTTGCATACTGTGTGACCCTGAGCAAGTCACTTAACTTCCCTGTGTTCCCAGGTTGCACCTGTAAAAAAGCTTTCAGGTTTAGTGTGCTACTCCTGGTTAAACAATTAAAAAAAAAAGATTGTGACAATTTCTGTATTTTGGGGGAGTATTGGTATTAATTTGGTGAGCGTTTGATGAGCAGAATGGTTGGGGAGCAGAACTGCTCCTGAATTACGGCCCACCCTTCCTCCATTACCCCCACATCCTATTAAATGCTCTGGAGCCTTGAGTGACAGGGACACAGCAAGGGAATTAGCTGGGGCTAAGAATGGGGAAGGGCAATACGGAGGAACAAGTCCACCCGCATTAAAAAACAGGGAACAGTAACTTGGCAGAAGGTAATTTCAGCAGTATAGGCAGCTAGACTTTACCTGTGTAGCGTATCGGATGATTGGGCTAATTCTGGGGGAGGAAGCTGTAACCAAACAAGAATGGACTAACCTGGGAGGATAAGAGACACTGTAGGAGTAGCTTTATGGTTTAGCTAGCTGAGAGTTTGGATCTTCTTAGGGTAAGTGGTGTAAGGGAGGTTTGGCATTCAGGGGATCTGAGGAAACTCCAGGGTAACACACTGGGAAAGTAGGTAAGGGAAAGGTTGGCTGAACATATGAGTTATTCAAAGTATGGGAGAGGGCAGGGACATGAGGCTCTTAGGTGGAGGATGGGAGTTTCTGAGGAACAAAGGAGGGTGGAGAAAATAGTGGGGTGTAATGGATGTGGGGCAGCAGTATTTATGGAGATGCTGTGGAGGATAAGGGTGTGCCCAATATGTATAAGGTTGGGGCAAATGGCATCTGAAATAAATAGTTTATGGAGAGAAGTGGCGAGAAGGTGGCAGGCTAATGTTGGGGATGGGACAAACTACAATCTAAATGGCACTAATGAAAGTTGGAGGGTTGGAGGTACAAATAGGAGGAGGGAAGGAAGAGGTTTGGACCAAAGGGCAAATAGGAGGCCTATCAGGATATGAAGGGGTCAGTGAATGGCAGGAGATAAGGAGGAAGGGGAAGAAGGTTCTGGGGAATAGAGCTAGGAGAGATGGCACTTCTTGGACACCTAGGGGCATAACAGCATTCACTGGTGACAGGATTACAATGTCCAAAAGGTTTGCACCTTTGGCAGCCATGAGGGGCAAGGGAGCTCAGGTGGGGGCTGAGAGCAAGACTAGCACAGGATATACAATGGGTATTAGCAGAAAAGAAGGTGGGATAGATGAGAGGGCAGAGGGGTCTGGTAAGGGAAAAAACAACCAGGGGAAAAGAGGAAGGAGCATGAACAAGGGGGATTTAGGAAGGCAGAGGCGTGGGGGAGGTGGCGAGTGAAGTGAACCAGATAAGAAGGGAGTAGGGCTGTAGAAGAGGGGAGCATAGGGCTGGGGAGACAGAAAGCATGGGAGTAACTAGGGGAAGGCAGGGAGAAAGAGTGTAGGGGATACCAATGAGATAGGTATGGAGGAGCAAAGCGGGAACACACAGAGGGGTCAGGCGGGCAGGGCAGACCAGGCCAGGGGGATGTAAATGGGGGTACAGAGGGAAGGAGAATGGGTTTGCTAAGCAAGGTATCAGAGTTACTAGCTAGGGTGGGGGAAGAGGGGAAGGTCATGGTGACTCGATTATCAAGGGGGGATACATTGGCTTAGGAAGGGATTTAGCTATAGGAGGAGGTAAATCTTTTGTAAACCAGGGATGGAGGTGGGTGGGCGATGCAGAAAATCAGGGATGGGGGAAGAGTGGTGGGGGGAACCACACCTGGCAATTCATTTGGGAACCAGCTGTCTGGGAAGCAATGAGGTGGAGGTGGTCCAGAAAAGGTTCAGGGCACTTGCGAATGGCTACAAAGAAGAGGTGAGATCCTTGGCATTCTCGAAAGTCTTGCTAGTCCCCTGTGCCAGCTCTGTTAGAAAACAAAGAATCAGGGAATTCAATGACTGGCTCAGGGAATGGTGTGGGATGAAATGATTCGCCTGTATAGGTGGTGGGGGACACTTGGGAGGATGAGGATCTATATTGGAAGGACAGGCTACATCTCAGTGAGAAGGGGCATTGGTTTTGAGGGGGGGCCTACAAAGTTACATTGATAAGGTCTTGAGTGAGGAGTTAAACTGGTAGAGGGAGTATAAGGCTAGGAAGCAGGAGAGGGTTATAAAAAAGGAGATAGCCTTGCTAGCACGGCCCCACATGAGGGGGTGGTAGGGAAGCAAGCATTGGTAAGGTGGAGGAGGGATTTGGTGGAAGGGGCTGCGTGCAAACACCAGGAGTTTGGGGAACAAAATGGTAGCCTTAGAGGCCATAATGGTAGAAGATGGCCTAGACATTGTGGCCATAATGGAGACCTGGTGGTCGGAGCACCAGACATGGGAAGTGGGTATCCCTTGGTACAGACTTTTTAGGAAGGACAGGTCTGGGAGAAGGGTGAGTGTAGCACTGTATGTCAGGGATGACATTAGGGTGGCAGAAGGACAGGAGGAACAGGGGGAGGCAGTTGTCCTGTGGGTCACACTGGATAGATGGTCTGGGGCATCCTTGAGACTGGATGTGGTCTACAGTCCTATGACTCAGGGTGAGGAGGTTGAGAGACAGCTGATGCAGGTGGTACAGAAAATGGCATGCAAAAGAGAACTTCTGCTGGTGGGGGACCTCAATTTCCCTGAGATTGACTGGGAAATCCAGTCAGCAAATTCAGCCAGGATCAGGGAGATCCCTGAGTCCCTCCAGGGAGCTTTCCTGCAACAGCTGATAAGGGAGCCCACTAGGGGCAAAAAAATACTAGATATGGTCCTCACTAATGGGGAAAGTGTGGAAGAGGTGGTAGTGGGGACAGCCTAGGGGCAAGTGACCACTACTGGTGGGCGAAGTGGGCTCAATCCGCTATGCGAAGTGATTCAGGAACAAGCGGATGTGGAGTTCTCCACTACGTAAGCTGAATACTGAGTTATAATGAGGAACGTGCATTGAAACAGCTACTTCGTGTTACTTCACCTCCACTGGTCACTTCTCTTTCAATTTTTAAGGCGAAGTACATTGGTGCAGTTCACTTCGCCTTGTTTTTGAGCTCCGAAGGCAGATTTTGCAGTGATTCATGGGAGTTCAGGTCACATGGGCTCTATATTGATCTGCACGGCCTCAGTTCGAGATAGTATGAGTAGGAGACAGTGTGCTCTGATAGCTGTCTGTAGGAATCTTTTAAAAGCTGTTCAAAAAGCATTTTTGCCTTTTTTTATTTGGGATCCAATTGTAGTTCATCGATTGTAGGAAACCCTCCATTGCTCACATCATCGAGCGTTTCTGTTTGTGTGTGGATTTTGAATGTAAATTTACAACATTGAGTGTGTGTGCCGTGAAAGACAGTGAAGTGTGCTGTGTGGGGGAGGGGCGTATCTGTGTGTAGGTAGATTTAAGTTGGAGAACAAGTGATTTCTTTGTGTTTTGGTAATATTTTTGTTATATAACTGACTGTGTTACTGTACACATAGTAAAATTGTCAGTAATAGTACAAATTTTCTTGCTGCTTGTTGTGTGAATGTGGTGCAGTATTTCGTAAGGTCAGGTTGTTTAAATTACAAATTTACATTACGTGGCACTGAGTACACTGAACTTTTGCATTTGCATCGCATTCCTCATTCAGCATTGTACACAAAGTGTTCTGTGTTGTGTGTACAGTGTTGCATGCATCAAATATAATACACCTTTTAAAATTTGTGACACAGATCAGTGTAAGTGCAACTAAGCGCAGCAGTGTGAACCTGCTATCCACTGCAGCTGCCTGATTTTATACTGCAATCGTGTTCTCTGTTCTTAGTTTTGCTGCTTGTAGTGCCGAAAAAATCAGCACTGTCTGTATTCAGTGCAACCCCCCCACGTTGAAAAGGTATTTTTTACCAGACTGGATTGTTTTTGTGACCCATCAGCACCACTGGTTACTGAAGTTGTTTTAATTCTGTGACAGTGTCACAACACAGTAGTCTCTTATCTGTTGCTGAAGCCAGTTGTTTATTTTGCTTCACATCCAGCTAGCGAGTAGCGACCCTCCAGTCAGAAAGTGAACGTATCAAAACCTGAATTTGGTAATAATATTTGTGGTTGATTCCCCCAAATGTCTGCAAAGAGACATGCAAGTAAAGCTGTTTCTGGCCATGGCAATGTTGGCAGTAAGAGGGTCTGTGGACGTGGTAGTAGTACACAGATGGAGAAGTGCATTGCTGATGTGAGGAAAGGTATTTCTCCTGCAATGTTATCTACAGCCCAGTCAGTAGCTTCACTGATAGTTGGAGGAGATGATGTTTTTCCAGCCGGTGGTGTTAGTGTTACTGGTGTTAGTGGTGGTGGAGGTAGTATTAGCATTGTTGCATCAAGTTCTAATTTTGACCAGTGTACCATATCCAAACATATTGAGTGTGAAGCAGTGCAAGTGAGTGGCAGCGTAGATGATGTCATACTTCCCAGTAACATCCCATTAACTGAACCTGATTCTGATGATCATGTCAAGGATAGCATACAATGTGATATTCCATCCACCGTGGCACTTAACGTCACTCATTTTCCATGCAGTGATTCACAGTGTGGTGAAAATATATCAGGTGATGGTGGTGTAGATGCTGATGATGAATGTGATGATGCTGATGCTGATGATGTTGCTGTTGTTGCAACATGCAGTCCACATGTTAGCATCCAAGCAGAAGATGTGTGTCTGTGTGACAGTGACGTTGATGAATATGATGATGTTGTAATTGACCCCAGTTGGGAACCGGAGAAAAATAAATTAAAAGTGGTTATGTCTGAATCTGTTTGCAGGAATCCCCGTAAAAACTTGTGATTTACCGGTTTTAGTGGATGATGATGATGACCCAGTACTCAATATGATAGGTAGTCATCGGGGTCAGTTGCAGTCCAGGTGTGCAGTGCCAGAAACATCACGTGCCCCCCCCCTTCAGTGCTTAAAATAAAGAACTTAAATAAGCCACATCATCATGGACATGTTAAAAGCAAAGCATCACAGTCCCTTCTTTGGGATTTTTTTGTTCAAGATGCAAATGATGATTCGGTTGCAATCTGCCAGGTTTGCCATGTGCGTGTGAGTCGAGGTAAAAAGGGGAGCCATCTTGAGACAGGAAGACAGCATACACATCTAAAAATAGGCACTTGGCTCTGTGGACCCAGCACAAGCTGGCAGTTAATACCAGACTTGGGCAGACATTGGTGAATGTACAGCATAGCCTTGATGTTGCTGGAGACGGTGGTAGCAGTATGTTGCTGCAACACATGCTGACAGTGTTCGACCACAATTGTCACATTGTGAGCATTCAGCATAGTGACAACTTTGCCATGGCAACAATGCTGGACCCACGGTACAAACGTGGAATTGCATCAGTACTGGAGGGAGGGCCTGAACAGGTAAAAAATATCAGCGGTCAACAGGTTTGCTTGGTTCATGGGGCACAGAAGTCACGTGCCAAGGTTTGCAAACCTCAGCCGCATAATCCAGCTGAAGGTGTAGCTGGAGGACCAGCAAGCATATCATGCAAGGGTAAGGGGACTGTAGTTCCTGGTGGTCTGTCATCCAAAGTGGTTGGCGTCAACCCGCTTTGGGAGGCTTTGTCCCAAGTGGGTATTTGTGAAAGCAATGATTCTGGGGAACAGGCTGATGCATCAACAATCAGACTTAGTGCAGCACAGAGAATGGTTGAGTCATATTTGTCTGAAAACAGGCATCTGACAATAAGTGAAGATCCTCTTTTGTATTGCAGTGGAAAGATCAGTGAATGGCCAGAGCTGACTGCAGTGGCACTGAAGTACCTCACATGCCCACCCTCCACTGTAAGTGTTGAGAGAGTATTCAGCTCAGCAGATGCACTAGTCAGGGATCGTCGGACAAACCAGTCTCCTGCAAATGTTAGTTTGCTAACATTCATTAAAATGAATGAGAGGCACATACCAGCACAGACCACAACCTCGGTATTCGTACCCCGGCCTAGTCATGGTGGTCTTGCTGATGTGGAAATGGAGCATCCTGGTGGCACTGGCAGTGGCTGCCTGAAATGGCCCACCACTGACGTAGATGATGACACAATGGAGAAAGAATTTTCCAGTGGCCAGACTTCAGACATCGATGACTGTGAGGGCAGTTTTCTTTATGAGGATGATGATGTGGTTAATGTTGGCAGGTTTTAACTGCAGTATTTAAAAGGCGGTGTGCCCCCCCACCCCAGACCACCACCACCGGGACTGATGTTATCCAAGTCTGCTGCCACCATGAGTCTGTCTGCCCCCCATGGACCACCACCACCACCGGGACTGATGTTATCCAACTCTGCTGCCACCATGAGTCTGTTTGCCCACCCCGGACCACCACCACCGGACTGATATTATCCAACTCTGCTGCCACCATGAGTCTGTCTGCCCACCCAGGACCACCACCACTGGGACTGATGTTATCCAAGTCTGCTGCCACCATGAGTCTGTCTGCCCCCCACGGACCACCAGTCCACCAGTGCACCACCACCACCACCAGCTTCTTAATATTTAAACCATAAAGTGAGTATGTGCACTCATGTTTGTTATGCTGCCTCACTTCCTTAAGTTGTCTGTTTTGTGTTCTGTAGCTTTTCAGAGCCGCAGTGGCAAAACACATACAGTACACTTCTTTTGTTTCTTTTACAGGAGAACAAAAACAGGCTCCACCGCTACTACTCGGGAAAGATGCTGTAGCTATACCGTACAGAGAGGAAGCGATGTAATGTCCATGTGAAATCCATTCTGGTAAGTATAAAGATTTTATTTCATCTATTTCATTGCTTTGTAAAGACTGCTGCAAATATTGCACACAACACGTTGTCTTAGTAGTTGACAAGATGTGTCTCTGAAATGTAACTTGCCAAAAGGGATTGAGATTTGAGAACCAGGGAGGGACACATAACAATGAAGTTGTAACTTTTAAGAAGTCATGCATTTCTTTTTTTAGGAAAATTCATGATACTTTGTTGTTCTGTCAAAGTGGTCTTATCCAAAAAAGTTTGTCAACATGATCAGGCACACCCCTCCCCCAACCCGAGTTTGAGCACACATGCAACACGCAGAAGTCGTTTCATTCGATGACCATGACCATCATTAACAACCGGACTCCAGAAGGATGCTGATGAAATCTGTGAAGAAATAAAAAATAAGAAACCATTACAGACAAAACTGAAAATATGATTCCCCCAAAGAAAAATAAATCTTACCTTCATGTGCTTGAGAGTTATCCGTTTCCATTTAAGCGCAAAAAATTCTCATTGAGCACTGGAAGGTGCACAGCAACAGTTTGGAGACAGAGTCACCTGTGTGACGCAGAACAATAGCATGAGTACATGTCCATGTCAAGTTCAACCCCCCTCAACATCACCTACAAAATACACAACCATATACAGTATCTATATATATATATATATATAGCCACTCACCGAGGCTACTATTACTGTACATCCAAAGGGCACCTTTCAATCCACTTGAGATGATCACTTTTCACTTTTCTGCACACAAGGAGGACACATTGTGGGTTCGGCAGAAAAAATCTGGGGACTCTGTGCCACCACTACGCGCATGACTGAGTGCACAATTAATTCTGGGGGACTTTGTATGTGCTGAAACAGTTTCATTTCACTCTGTTACCACTTGTCAATTTTCTGCACACAAGGAGGACGCATTGTGGGCCTGCAGAAAAAATCTGGGGACTCTGTGACACCACTGCGCGCATGACTGAGTGCGCCATTAATTCTGGGACTTTGTATGTGCTGAAACAGTCTCATTTCACTCTGTTACCACTTGTCAATTTTCTGGACACATGGAGGATGCATTCTGGGCCTGCAGAAAAAATCTGGGGATTCTGTGCCACCACTGCACACATGACTGAGTGCGCCATTAATTCTGGGGGACTTTGTATGTGCTGAAACACTGTCATTTCACTGTGTTACCACTTGTCAATTTTCTGGACACAAGACAAATGCCTTTTGCAGATGCAGAGAAATGAGGCACCAAAACAGTGCACACACACAAAACACATAGACAATTAACAGAAGGAAGGGGCCCCAGAATACAAAGTGTAACACATACTGAAGACAACAAAAAAAGGGAATAATTACATACAAGGGTTAGGGATGGTGGAGGAATACATTTTATGACACAGTAAGGAAGGTGGGGGGGACATGGCGTGAGGAAACAAAACTAATGTGGGATCCTAAGGTGATCCAGCAGCAGTTCCAGCATGGACATAATTTGAAGCTGATGCCCCTCTATGTCATCCAGCCACTGCTCCAGAGCACTCATCCTCTTATTCACTCATTCGACAGGCTGACCTGCTGGTGGTGGTGGTGGTGGTGGGGGTGCTGGTGGAGCAACAAGTGCTGCTGTGGCCCTCCTCTTCTTAGGGATGCCGCTATGCACAGCGTCACCCTCTGCCACGGAATGGCCAGCAGGTGCAGACATGGTCCGTTCTGTGGCAGCCTGCCACTCCAATTGGTGGTGATTAAGCATATGGGTACACTGGCCCCCAGTCCCCAGATGACTCCCCCGAGGGCCACGGTGCACCTCCACTGCACATAGGCGACACTTCACCACACTGCTCTCCCCCCTGACACAGGCAAAAAACTGCCAAACAACGGAGGTGCAGGAAGGACCAGGCACAGGCAGGGGAGGGCCAGATGAACTGGCAGTAGGCTGCTCACACTGCTCCACACTGATGGGATCCACACCTGGGCCTGGGGGAACAGGCACATCCTGCTCCAAAGGACCTTGTGCTGGACTTGGTGGTGGTGGTGGTGGATGAACTGCCTCAGAGTCAGGAGGCGGTGCTGGTCCTGCTTCCGGGGGTTGGACACTCACAAGTTTAGAGCAGTCCAACACAAATGGGCGCCCATGCCCCCCACGCATGCGCATGGTACGATGCATACTACTACCACGCTCTCGCAGAACTGCCCCTGCCCCAGACATTCCCTCACCCTGCTCCATCTCTCCTACTGTGCTCCCTCAGTCAGAGCAATCACTACTCTGTCACACGACACAAGCACAACACACACACAGTCACACACACACACAGACAAACAACTAAGTAAGTATAGAGGTAAGAAAAATAAAATTTACAGAAAGAACAAATGAAGTAAAAAACAGTACAGAGAAGACAAAAAAATATGGCTTTTAAAAAAGCTGTTGGGTTAACTATCAAATTTGAACTCTCCTCCTCTGCAATCAAAACACTACTCTCTCTAGTACACACTCCTCTCTCTCAGTCTGCACAGGAGAAAGTGAAACTGTCTGTGTGACTCACTTCCTTCCTGCCTGGCTAGAGAGCATGTGACTTACAGTACTGTAAGCCATGTGATGTGTGTGGGGGGGCTGCCAAGTCTGAAACACCAAGTGGATCACTTAGAATCATAATGAGGAACGCAAAGTCCATTGAAATCAATGACTTCGCCTTACTTCGTGTTGTCATTCAGCCCCACCTGAAGTGGTAATGACAAGACGGAGTGAGCACTTTGCATTGCCTACTCCGTGTAGTGGAGTGGTTACGTGAAGTGCCCACTTCTCATGCACTTTGCCAGCAGATTTTAAATTCGCTGCATCTGTAGTGACCACAATATGGTGAGGTTCAGGGTAAGGATGGGGAAAGAAGCAGGCCTGTCTGACACAAAGGTTTTGGTCTTCAGGTGGGCAGATTTCACTAGAATGAGGGGGATATTCAGGAAGGAAATGAAGGGAAAGGAACAAATTGAGGATGTGGAAGAATTATGGGAATCTGTCAAGGAAGGGTTACTGAAAGCCATGGAAATCTGCATCTAGAAGGTTAGAAAAAGCAAAAAAAGAAAGAGGCCACTTTGGTTCACCAAAGAGGTGGTGAGGGCAATTGTGGAAAAAAGCAAGCATTTGTCAATGTAGAATGTTTGCTTGCTGCTATTAGTATTGGGCATTAGAAGCTCTAATGCCCCAGGCATTTGTTGGTATTTGTACTACAAATTTTCAGCATGGCCTTTTTGTGACCCCCACCTCATGAAAGCATTTCGGAACTCTGTTCATGAACAGTGGCACTGTCATTTTGTTAATCTGTCCCGAACGTTGATTTCTCACAGACACCGTGCCATTCTGTGCCAGATGTGCGAAAACACAGTTAGGGCAGGATGTGAAAAATGACAGCTGTACTGTTCATAAGGAGGTATAAAAAAATGCCAACATTGAAAATCTGGAGTGAAAATATTACAACTTCACAAAGTTATGAGTGTGGGTGGAAACTGAGCAATGCACGCTCGTGACACAGTCATTTCTGGAATTTTTTCACCAAATTTGCAACATAGGCTTTTTGAGAGCCCACCTCATGAACAGTGACACTGAGGTCCGCCCAGTGGCAGTGAGGGTTGATGCGCTGGATGCCACACCTTGCACCATACCAGTGACCCGGGTTCGGGAACAGACTCAGGCCGTCGGGGGCTGGCAGTGGAGAGGAAGGATTGAGTTTCCCACAACTGCTCTCCTTCCTTTGGGGTGGGTGGGAATGGTGCATCACGCAGCAGCGGCAACTGGTGGAGGCCAGCCACACTACTGTGGCATGCCTAGAAGGAAAGAGAGTGCGGTGGGCATCAGCACGGATGTGCCTAGACGCCATTGCACGTCCAGCTCCCTGGGGACTAGAAAAGTGGAAAAATGGTGGGGCGACCTCTGCTGCTGATGGCCGGGCCCTGAGCCCCCAGACATGAGAGGAGACCTTCTTGGGGGTGTGGCCGACTCTGTGCGAGGAAGTATATCATGCACCGGACCAGGTCCGGAACTGCGGGTACCAGTGGCCGGAAGTCTTGGAGCCTGTTCCACTAGGGAAAAAGTATTCGAATATAAAAAAATGAACAGTGACACTGTCGTTTTGTTAATCGGTCTGGAAAGGTGATTCCACTCAGTGACTACAAAATCACCTTTCGGGACTGAATAACCAGATGACAGTCACTGAATTTGTGAGATGGGGTCCCAGGAACCCCATGTTGGAAATGTGGTACCAAAATTCACAAAAATATCTGAGATAGTCACATAAGTTGAAAAGGAACATTTATGCCATTATACAGCTTACTGGCATTTCTTCAGTTCACAGTCAGCTTTGAAGAGTGCAAACATGTTCCCTATCCACCGAAGATCATCGCACCAGGCTCTGGAGGTAAGTATGTCATGGGGGGGAGGTGCGCAGAGGGTGGGTGCGGGTTGGGGGAGGGGCACCGGACACAACAAGAAATTTTTTTTCCTTTACAGGTAATTAAAAAATAACTCTGGAAGGTTTTCTTTTTTTACAGGTGGTTTGGTACGCTGGGGTGGACTCTCAACATGCCACCCGAGTATTTGTGGGGGGAAGGTTGTAGCCAATGGGGATTGGGCACCCCATTGGCACATACAAAGTGTTGCGGGGGTGCATGAGCCGAGGGGGATTGGGCACCTCCCTCGACACACAACACATGGGGGGAGGCATTATGATGATGGGGATTGGGCACCCCCATCAGCTTCCATGGGGACTGGTACAGGCAGATGGCGAGAGCCGCCGTCATGTAAAAATGTAACAGAAAGGGTTTATGTGATAACGGCGAAGCCTAAAGGTGGTCACCATTATCATGAAGTCAGAGTGCTAAAAATTTATTTCAACACTTTGACTCCCTGGTGCACAGCAAAACAGTGCCGGGGATTTCATTTTTAATGTTTTATGCGCCCTTGAACCCCACCATGGGGGCATCACCCCACATACCCCCCTACTTATTGATTTTTAATTCCAGGGGGGGTGCATGTTGGGGGGAACATTGAAAAATAAAAGGTTCAGGCTGGGCACAACAGAAATGCACCAGTGCCTGGACCCAAACCCAGTACCCTGCCCACTAACACCGGCAACCCACCCTCCACACCACGTGGTCGGCTTGACAACCCATCATGGACCACCTCTCACATTCCCTCCCACCCCTTGCTGTGCATGCTCACTCCCGCCCACTGTGCACAAGTGTATAGCGGCATCCCATCACGATATTCGCCGAACCCCCCAATCTGGCTGCTCTACCCTACCGTAGCCCCAATGACATGCCCCAGGGATTGGGTCACCATTATTGTAGGCATCCAATCAATGACGCCCACGTCACAGGCTACCAACAGAAATGATGGGGGACATTTTGCTGTCGGGGATTGGGCTACCCCATTGGCAAATGAACTGGGGAGGGGGCATGCCGTCAGGGGGATTGGGCACCCCCTATGTCAGCTTTCATGGGGATTGTGAGAGGCAGACAGTGATAGCTGCTGCCATGTTTATTGAAATAGGACACCACACAAAGGAAGCAGAAATTTGCTGCTGCAAGCAGGGACTGCCCCAGCAGCAAAAACAGCTGATTGTTGATGACAAGGCACTCCCTGATTGCAGCGGTGAGTTTCTTTCAAGTTGGTGGCATTCTACAAAACTGCTGTCATTGACAGCCTGCTCCTCCATTGGTGCCAAAGAGACCAGCCCCAAAATGGACTGCTGGCATTCACCACAACACTGCCACACCTCAACAACTTGCTACTACAGCAAGCTGCCACAGTATGTTTCTTGCACATGAGTGCAAGCAAACATAAAAAGGGTGTTCAAAATGTACAAGAGGACCCAGAGGAAAGAAAATAGGGAGTTTTACAGGAACAAGCTGAAGGAAGCAGGACAGGAGATTAGGAGGGAAAAAGTGGATACTGAAGACAGGATTCCTAGAAAAGCAAAAAGAGGACATTAAACTTTCTTTAGATAAGTTAGGGAGAGGAGGAAGGCCAAGCATGAGACGGATAGACTAAATTGGGAAGGGGTAAAACAGGTGGAAGAGGATTTCAAGAAGACAGAAGTGCTAAATAAGTATTTCTGCTCAGTCTTCATGATAGAGGGAGAAGGAAGGGGACAGGAGTTAACAAAGAGGAGAGAAGGATAGATCATAGCCCATTCAGCGATGACAGGATAAGGGAGGAACTAGGAAGGCTGAGGATGGATAAGGCTATGGGTCCAGACACCCTCCATCCCAGAGTTTTCTGTGAATTAAGGGAGAAGCTGGCAGCACCTTTGGTGAGACTGTTTATCTTGTCCCTGGACACAGGGTAGGTGCCTAGGGACTGGAAGAGGCAGATGTGGTACCACTCCACAAAAGTAGCAGCAGGGAGGAGGCAGAAAACTACCATCCAGCCAGCCTCAATTCAGTGGTGGGAAATGTGGTGGAGAAGCTCTTGAATTAACTGGTGATTAGTAACCTTGCAGACAGTGGACTGCAGGATGACAGGCAGTATCGGTTTACCAAAGGGAGATCATGCCAGATGAACCTCTTAGAATTCTTCGATTGGGTAACCAGGGAGGTGGGTCGGTGGGAGAGCAGTTGATGTGGCCTATCTGGACTTCAGGAAGGCCTTCAACTCTGTCCCTCACAGAAGGCTGGCAATTAACTTGGAACATCTAGGGTTGAGACCAAAAATAATGAGGTGGGTGGAGAAGTGGCTGAGGGACAGAAGCCAAAGGGTGGTGGTAAATGGAGTGCATTCTGGGGAGGAAAGGGTTATGAACAGGGTGCCTCAGTGGTTAATGCTGGGGCTCATCCTTTTTGTGTTTCCTTGCACTTGTGCAAGTAACATCTTGGGATAGTACCACATTTGAGAGGTGGGTCAGGGATGAGTCCAATGCAGAGCATTGCACAGTGGGAGCGATCCTGACACACCAATGAGCACTGAAGCCCAGTGTGACAGCCATTCGAATTTCACAGTGGGAGCTGGCCTGCACTTGTGAGAAATGAACCACACCAATGATGCAGTGTGCTTCATTCCTCTCATTTGCAAAGCTGCCATTACAACTCCCATTAGGAAGCACCTCCAGCCCTCCGATCCGATCTACAATTCAGACAGCAGGGTGCCCATTCCCTGTGTCGGCAATATGAACCCCCCCCAACTCATGTAGCACACTGGGAGCCCACCCTAGTATGCCCAAATTTATGTTGTATTTTTTAGCTCTAAATAAAGATAACCATCCCAGGAGGCCTTTCTTTAAAATTAACCTGTAAAAAGAAAACCTCTTCGACTCCGCGATCCTCCATCCCCCATCCCCCATCCCCACTCACCCTCTGCGCACCCCACCCCCTCGCAACCCCCTCACCCCATACTTACCTCTGGAGGTCAGAAGCAGCTATCTTCTATGGACCAGGAACACAACTGCACTCTTCAAAGTGACCGCAAACTGAGGAAATTACGGTAAGCCCTATAATGGCAGTCAATGCGAAGTTTCAACTTAGGTTGATATCTCAGCTATTTTAGGAATTTGGGACCCAAATTTTAAAATAGGGTTCTTGGGACCCCACTTTGTGAACACTGTCACTGTCATTTTGTTTCTCAGTCCAGAAAGGTGATTTTGCAGTCAAGGCATGGAATCACCATTTGGGACCGATTAACAAAACGACAGTACCACTGCTCATGAGGTGGGGTCTCAAAAAGCCCATGTTGCAAATCTGGTGAACTCCTTCCAAAAAATGACTGCATTACAAGTGTGCATTGCACAGTTTCTATGCACACTCCTAACATCACCAATTTTTAATATTTATACTCCAGATTTTCAACATTACTATTTTTTGCACCTCTTTATGAACAGTACAGCTATCATTTCTCACATCCTGACCAAAACACGTTTTTGCACCTGTGGTGCAGAATGGCACAGTTGCTCTGCCAAATCACCTTTTGGGATGAGTGAACAAAATGACAGTGGCACTCTTTATGAGGTGGGGCCCCAAAAAGGCCATATTGAAAACTTGGTGAAATAGCTCCAAAAAATAGCCAAATTAAATCCGGTCATTCAAAATTTTCTACACACTCATATAACTTTGCTAATTTTCAACATTTTCACTCCAAATTTTCAATGCAGCCTTTTTATCAGCCACCTCATTAACAATACAGCTATAATTTTTTCACATACTACCTATAATGTGTTTTCACACCTGTGGCATCAAATGCCATTTTCCCATGGATTTAACAATTTTCACCTACAGGGTTCATGAGGTGGGGTGATAAGAAGACTATGTTCAACATTTAGGGTACAAATATGAAGAAATTACAAAGTTATGCCCACTTGTTGCAATTTCGGTATTGCATGCTAGTAACTGCGTAAATGTTAAATATTTGTACTCTACATTTTTAATTATTTGTACCCCTGCTCTATGGCCCTCTCTATCTAGAGGAGCCCCAGCCTCAACCCCCGACATTCACAATCTGACGCCAAGCCCCACCAACACAAGTTCCAGTACAGGGGTCGGCACTGTGACTATTCAGAGCCAGAACATGCAAGCTCCCTCATCATCTGCCTTGAGCTGTTTTACTCCTGGTTTCTCCCCTTCAAGGGCAGATTGTGCAAGGACCCCGGTGATGGTACCACATACGTTCCCATGCATGTACCCCATAAGGCGTTTTTGCTGCACCTCTAATCTGATGTTTCCAGCATCGATGTAGCAGCCTCCAGCCACCACCAGGGGCCAGGCATGCACTGAGAACTGGTCACCCCTCTCCCCAAGGAAGGACAGCTGTCTGTGGGACACTCAATCCTTTTCCTCCCCTACTGACCCCCAGCAACCTGTGCTTGCTCCTGAACACGGGTTGCCAGTGTGGCACAATGCGTGGTGTCCAGCGCCTCAACCCTCAGCACCACCGGGCCGGTGAAGCACCCCACATTTTCAACATAGCCTTCTTATTACCCAATCTTCTGTATTCAAATGCTGTCCAAAATATCAGCTTGTCAAACATAGTTCAGATAGCCTTTTCCTCTCACCTGACAAAGTTATACCCACTTGTTGCAATTTTGGTACACATGCTAGTAACTACAGAGATCATAAATATTTGCACCCCACATTTTTTTTACATTATTTCTACTCCTTCTTCATAGCCCCCACTATCTAGAGGGAGCACCAGCCCCATCTCTCAACGTCCACCAGCCAACATTGAATAGCTACCCCCAAGGCTTACCCCTATTGGGGTCAGCAGTTGGAGCCACCAGGCCCTACCCCCACCAAGACTGGATCCAGTACAGGGGTCGGTGCAGTGAGTATTTCAGGTCAGGACCTGCCAGTTGCCTCTGTCATTCACCGTGACCTTTTTTCCTCCTGGTTTCTCCCCTTCAGGGCTGGAGCATGCAAGGATACTGGTGATGGTGCCACACATGCTCCTGTGTGCACAGCTCCTCAGGCATTTGACCTAATGTCTGCAGTGTCGATGTGCCAGCCCACAGCAATTGCTAAGGGCCAAGCATGCACCACAAACTGGTCAGGCCTTTCCCTGAACAAAGAGAGCCATCCCTGGAACACTCAATCCTTCTCATCCCCTGCCCACCCACAGTGGCCCTCGCTCGCTCCCGAACACATGTTACTGTGTGGCATGAGGTGTGGTGTCCAGCACCTCAACCCTCAGCGCCACTGGACCGGCAATGCATCACACATTTTCAACATGGCCTTCTTACTACCCAAACTTCTCTACTCAAATGTTGTCCAAAATATACCAGCTTGTCAAAACATACCTCAGGCAGCCTTTTCCTTCCACCAGAAGTTCAACTAACGCAATGCACACCTGCCACATAAATCGTGCAAGAAAACATTCAGCACTGACAAATGCTTGCTAACATTTATATCAGTGATATGGGAGAGGGCCTGAAGGGGATGGTGTGCCTGTTTGCAGATGATGCAAAAATCTGCAACAAGGTGGACACCTTGGGAGGGGTAGAGGTAATGAGGGAGTATCTAAAGATCCTGGAGAGGTGGTCATATACATGGCAGCTGAAGTTTAAGGCAAAAAAGTGTACAGTAATGCACATGAGGCATAAGAACCCTCAAGCCATTTATACACTGGGAGGGGAAGAAATAAAGGCTGCCGAGTAGCAGAGGGACTTGGGGATTATAATTTTGGATAACCTTAAGGTGGGGAACCAATGCAGCAAAGTGGTAGGCAAGGCAAATAGAATGTTGGCATGCATAGGGAGGGAAATAACTAGCAGGAGGAGGGAGGTGCTAATGCCCCTTTACATGTCCATGGTGAGACCTCACCTGGAATACAGGGTCCAGTTCTGGAGGCCTCACCTGCACAAGGATATAGACGGGATGGAGAAGGTTCAGAAAAGGGTGACTAAGATGGTGCACAACATGCATTGGAAACCATATGAGGAAAGGCTGAGGGAGCTGGACCTGTACCCATTGGAGACTAGGAGGGAGTGGGGGGATATGATAGGGACATTTAAGAATGTGAAAGGGATAAATAAGGTGGGAAGTGGGAGCTTATTCACAAGGAAATTATGAAACAGAGCAAGGGGTCACAGTCAGAAATTAGAGGGAGGAAGATTTAGGAGCAATGTGAGAAGGCGTTACTTCACAGAGAGTGTGGTGGACCCCTGGAACAGACTGCCAGATGAGGTGGTGGGAGCCATAACTGTGGAGGGTTTCAGGCGGGCATGGGACAGATATAAAGGGTTGGACAGGGGGTAGAAGGGGCGGTATCTGGATTTAGAGGGCGTATAAGGAGGGGGGGTTAAGAGGCAGACTCGATAGGTCAGGAGGGTCCTTTTCTGCTGACAGATTTCTATGATTCTGTGATTCTATTATTCAACAGTTGGATCAAGCTCTAGGGCGGCTTCAGTTAATTTGAACATTCACTCTCAGAGTGGGTCTTAGCCATGGAGGGTGATCTTTAATTTTAAAATTCACTCTTCAAGTGGGGTTCAGCACACCATAAAAGTGCAACTCTGCCCAAACCGCGCACAAAAAAAAAGAGTCAGGTAGGCAGCAAACATGCAAAAGAAGGTGACCATTTATTAAGCACTGGCAAACTTACTTACAGAAACTAAAGCCCAAATGGTCACCTTCGTTTGCATGTTCGCTGGTGCTGCTTACTCAACTCTTTTTTGTCCACCATTTGTTCCTGTGTTGATGCCACATTGACAGGACCACTAGCTTGTATGTGACACAGAGGGAGCCATACTTTTCAAAAAAACGTCAGGTGTGATATTCTTCCTGACTGCAGTACTGGGCTGCAGGTACCAGTGGTGGGGGAAGGGAGGGCAGTTCAAAGTTTAGGCAGCCAGCTGCTCCATACTGTGCCCAACATTTCACAGCTGTCTTGGCCAACAGCTTTGATCCAGAGAGAGTGGTCACACAGTGATTCAGTTCGGTGGAGTGGGGGCTGCATTAGCAGTGCATTTCCTATGCTGTCAGAATTGGAGAGTTGTGTTAATTCACGTAGGCTGGCGTATCCGATTGGGGGTTATACAGTAGTGCAGCATGTCCCTTGTCTTGAAAACACAGTAGACATACAACTTCATTTTAATAAGCAACACTCCATCATACCTCTCAACTGCTGTGAATTTTGCATAGTGCTATGATTTCTACACTCAAATTTACTCTTGCTTCACAAAGGTTGACTGATATTCTTAAAAATATCACAGCTATTTCTGAACACACAAACTATTAAATTAATGAACTAACTTGACAGAAACATTCCTCAACACTAACTATATGGGGCCCACTATTTGTAGACCTGTTATTCTTTAGAATAAGAAAGTGCTACACATTCTGGCCATTTGCTATGAATTTTGAAGGTCAGTGCTATGACAGGTTGAGAGGTATGCACTCCATTCAGCTGGTTGCTGGGCGGAGTCACATAAACGAAATGAGCCAGCTGCTGTCTGATAGGAGCGGCTGACTCCTTTCAAGTACACAAAGTTTGCTTCCAACAAGCAGTGAGTAGTGTTACAATCACTGTCCCATAATTGATCTGCACTGCTGAGCCCCTTGGAGTTTCAGCTGCAATTGGTTCAGCAGTGACACACCTCTGAAAGTTCCACTCATTGTTGCTTAACATTTGGTGCCAAGTGCAGCAAACGTAAAAAGGAGGATTTATAAATAAGATTACATAAGTAGAGAAGAATGAGTGGATGCTGGAAAGTACTGACTAGAGAAGCATTTTAAATCTACATAAATTTAGTAGAAGGAGATTTGCACTGCATCCTGTTTTACCCCAATGAAAAAGGAAAAATGGAGGAAAGACTGACTTGAGAAATCACAAAGGATATGCAACAGAATACCATCAGCACAGAAGTAATAACTCAGATTATAGCATGAGATGAGGCATCCAAGAAGGCAAATATGGAATAAAATAAGGGGTAGACCAAGCAAACACCCTTAGATGCATCATAATGAGGATGACAAGGTAAGGAAAAGGAACCACTTCTGAAAACAAAGACAGAACTGTTGAAGAGAGAGTGTGTCCCACTACAGGAAGAAAATGCTGACACTAACATACAGTACAGTTCTTGATTTGCTAGAGAAACTAGAGACAATCACCATTCTTGAGGGTCATATTAAGGTTAATGAGGATGAGATGCTAAAGAAAGTCATTACTTGAAAACTGGAAAATAGGATTGACATACCTGACAAATGTGGCTCAGCTCTGCTTCCAGGGTATACACCACACCTGACGTGCCCAGAATATTACTGTCAGGAATGTTGAGTAAATGCAAGTACCTGTAAAATATCACTTAGTAAATGAAGGTTTGAGATATGATGTCAGCTACAAACAGACTTAGGGTCAGTAGATGATTTTTAAGGATGGCTTGTTTGTTACAGTTTTCTAAGAGTCATGGTTCTCAGTATAGAGATGTTAGTAGTAGATGCAATACAAAGGTGAGGGTGGTATTACAGAAAGGAATGTGGTGGAAGGTAGAAAGAGGCAGAATAAAGTTAGGTTATTTAAAGACAGCACTGATGGGATGGTTAGAGATAGTGAAGTGTAGGGTAGGAGGTGATTGGTATTTTGGAGGAGAGAGACCTGAGAAAGCAGACATAGACACCAATGTTAGAGAATGTAATGGGAAAGAATGATGTAAATGCCCAGTGTCTAGATTTTCAGTACGTAACAGAATTAATGGAATTAGGTAGGAGGAAAAAGTTAATTTTCTGCCATAGTGAACAGGGATTTCCAGCACCATTGGTGATAAGGGAACAATAGGATAATATCATTTAGCTCTGATTCTTTACTTTACTTCACTTTATTGTTCATTTTATTTTACTGCTGTTGAGAAATGCCTTTGAGCAACAATTGTCCTTTTTTAAAGATTCCATGTCAGGACTGGTTAAGTACAGAGCAATTAATATAGGACCACACATAGTACATAATTCAGTGAAGACAAAATACATATTCCCGGGTCACCCTGAAAACAAGCACTTGTGCCTAGTGGGCCTTACCTGGTTAGCAAAGACTAATTAAATAAATATCTGTAATCTACAGATACATCAGGCTACAATGAGCATTATGGAAGGTGTCAAGATGATATTTACAGACCTCAAAATGGCTATGGATATTGATGATGCACCACGGAAGCATTTTAAAAAGCTGAGAGCTCTTAGTACGTCAGTATACTGTGAAGACCACTTGGTATGTTTGCTTCTGTTGACTGTTGTTCTTGCCTGAGGCTAGTGGGATAGGGCATGCAAGATCACAATATTGTAGGTATTAAGCGATGCAGTGCAGGGTGGGGGAGGTCATACAAATAGAGATCATACGAGCAGATAAATCATCTGTTTGTTTTTTCCAACAAATTGTATTAAGTTTCAGAAAAGAAGTACATCATTAATATCACATTTGAAAGACTAATGTAGTCCCTTACATACATCAACAATAGGGTTAAAATACAAACAGTAAATTATACCTTATATCATTTGTGAGTTGAGTTGCAATGTATTTCAGAGAGTGATAGTACATGAAGACGTTATAATGAAAGGTGCTATAAAGAATTAAATCAAATTTAATGGAAGAGTGGTTTGTAAAGGTTAGGTGATGAATAGTTTGAAGAAGAGGAAGAGAACATAGTTTCTTATAGTAAGATCAGTTGTGTGCAATGACTCTGAGCTGAAGGACATCAGAAAATTCAAACCTCTTTTTGGGGACTTGAGTAATGTTTCCCATATAAACTGTGTGAAGAAGCAGATGGAGTAGAATAATGATTAACACAGCGCACCATGTGCAATTGCAATGGTACATTTTATTTGTGTATATAGTTAATATTATGTTTATATTTATATTTTATTTAAAATGACTACGTGGTATAATCTAAGTAAACCATATTGCCTGATATTATTAGAAGCTCTTGTGAATATGCCTTGACTCAGTTGGCTAAGATATCTCACATTTATTTATTTGTAATAAATGAAAAATGTATACATAAAAAGAGTCAACAGACAGAAGATGACTATGGGCCTGATTCACAAAGCCCTCAGGATGGCACAAGGAGATTGCACCACAAGGACTAGCACACGTTGTGGCTTGCTCCAAAAGATGCAAACCAGAGCAATTCATAAAAGCAACTTGCAGCAAACAGGCTGCATGCACCAAAGGGGGCTTGCACTGTTCTTGTGGCATAAATTGGGCTCTGGTATGGTGCCAGGAGGCTTGCAGCAGGCTCAGGCTGCTGTATCCCCTAAATGAGGATTCTCAAAACCCTCCCTGAGAGCAAAGTTCTAAGCCAGGGCTAGTCTAATGACACTTAGAAGTGTGTCCTCTGGGAAGGTAGAGAACTTGTGCCAATGTGCCAGGGTGCCCCCTCTCCACCCCTGATACCCTATGTTCATGTCCCTGGTGGTCTAGCTAGACCCTTCTCCCCATTCCAGATCTGCCTGAATAATATGACATCTACATTCCCTGGTGGTCTAGTGGACCACTCTACCCTGTCAAGCAGTGCCCCACCACAACACTACCCCCCATTCTTGAGTTGGCAACCATTTCTGCCCTCCTTTCTGTACCACGGCTGGCTGTTGACTGAACTGTCATGGAGCATGCACTATATACAGTACTCACTCATTGACTGACAGCTAAGTGAGCAGTAAATCAAGGGGCATGTACTGTATATAGTACAAGATGCTTGACAGCTCAGTTGGCAGTTGGCCTTGGTGGAGAGAGGAGGGCTGTGCAATTCATAGGCTTGGGGTTGGGGGAGTGGGGTGGTGGGGGGTCCACTAGACCACCAGGGTTTGTTAATGTCATATTATTCATGCAGATCAGGGATGGGGGTCTGCTAGACCACCAGTGACATCATTACTATCAATAAAAATGGGATCAGGGCTGGGTGGAGGTCCACTTGACCACCAGGGACATCATTACTTTTAATAATAAGGGAATCATGGTGGTGGGATCTGCTGAACCACCAAGGAGGGTAGTGATTAGTGCTTGGGTGTTGGGTTCTGATGGTTGCTGTCCATGGGAGCAGCTGCCACCTGACTGCCCCATAGCATGTGGCAAATCTGCAGATGCACTGTCTATTTGGTGCTTGGCCACCTTTGTGGCAAGCTGTAGGACTTTGCTGCTGGGACCCCACCCTATAGTGAATCAGGCACAGTGTCCCTTGTGCACCTGCAATCAACACAACCTGCCTTTGGTGCAGCTTGCACCAGTCTTTGTGAATCAGGCCCTATGAGACAAGGGTTAAACATAGGCTAGAGTGTTAAAGGATTCATCAACAACAATTTTGAAGTCACCTGTGATAATAATGCTTTAGGAAAAGCTGCACATTGAGAAACGATGACATAAGAATATTGTTACAATTGTGTTACTAGATTTTTGGAGGATAGCAGATGGCAGAAAGCTTTAGCTTAGAAGGTAAAAGACAATGAAAGGTAAACAGTTCATTTATAATGCTGAGACCAAATGTAACATTTTGGCCATATCTGATAATCCTTACTTTACCACCATAATGCCCAGAAGTATGCACCTGTCAGAAAAGGTTGTAACCATTACTGGGAGTCAATGGGAGACTGTTAAGTTTCTTTAATACAAAGAACAACAAAGGCTTGCTCAGAGATAAAGCTATAGATTAGAAAAGGATTTACCAACATGGGGCTGGTATTGAGGTAAGTGAACTTACCAGCAGAAAGGTGGTCATTAAAGGATACTGTAGAATAATAGAAATCATTCAGGCAGAAAAAGGCCTATGCCTATCAAGTCTGGCTTGTTCCTACTTAAACAGCTGTACAGGACAAAGGGTGTGGTCTGCAGTGACTTCATAGTGATAAGGCTGGAATGTGTTTTGCCAGGGGATGGGGCAGTTAGGTTCATCAAGAGGTCTGTGACCTGCATGAATACAAATTGGGTGTCAGAGATATTAGAAGAGTATGAAGGTAATGTTGAAGGTAGTGAAAGGATGAGTGAGAAAAAATCCTGGTGTGGAGATCAAGAAGGTGGGGATTAAGGATTTATTCTGAGGTAGTAAGAGCCTCCGCATAATGTGGTTAGAAACTAGATGTTTTAGTTTTGGTGGACTAAATGAAGAACCATATTTCTTTTGTTTGGATATGGTATTTAATTCATGGTGAATTCAGTATGGGCTGAATTACCATGACAGCTGCAGATGTGGAAGATGGTGGCCACACTGGGCTGTGCTTGGGGAGTCTGTTAAGGGAGGGGGGTCTGTTTTTCTTGCTTTATCCCTTGTTAGGAAGTGGCAGTGAAGGTTCAAGAGAAAAAGAAAGCATTCAGGAAGTACAAGGAATCACAGAAGGAACAGGACAGAGAACTATATCAGTTAAAGCAAAAGGAAGCTGGGAAGGCAGTCAGAACAGCAAAGGCCCAAACCGAAGAAAGATAGCCAACTAAGTTAAGAAAGGGATAAAAGCTTTTATAGGTACATCAGGGAGTGAAGGAAGACCAAGGGAGGATAGTGAGGCTTAATAAAGAGGAGGGAGGGTGGGCAGAGGGTGACTGTGAAAAGGCAGAGATACTAAACAAATATTTTTGCTCAGTATTTACAAAGGAAGAGGGGGAGGTACCTAAAACAAATAGTAGAAACACTCTGGATACAGAAGTTGATACCAGCCCATTTACAGAAGAAAGGGTTCTGAAAGAACTCTTAAAACTGAAGGTGGACAAAGCAATGGGGCCTGATGGGATTCATGCCAGAATTCTAAAAGAACTAAGGGTAGAACTAGTGACACCACTGACTACCCTCTTTAACAAATCATGGGAGGATGGGGTGGTACCCGAGGACTGGAGGAGGGCAGATGTGATTCCCCTTCATAAAAGTGGGAGCAAGGCAGAAGCAGGAAACTACAGACCTGTTAGTTTAACCTCAGTGGTAGGGAAAATGATGGAATCACTTGAAGGAAAGAATTGTCAAGTATCTAGAGGCCAGAGGGGCACAGGACCCAAGGCAGCATGGATTCACAGCGGAAGGTCATGCCAGACAAATCTGATAGATATCTTTGACTGGGTGACCAAAGTAGTTGATCAGGGAGGACTGTGGACATGGCCTACCTAGACTTTAGCAAGGCATTTGACACAGTCCCACACAAAGATTAATATACAAGTTAGCCAGCCTGGGAGTGGGTCCCAAGATGACAGCCTGGGTAAAGAATTGTCTGGAGAATAGGACACAGAGAGTAATAGTAAATGGAGTCCACTCTGAAAAAAGGGGGGTTAGTAGTGGGGTACCGCAGAGTTCAGTATTAGGACCGGTCCTCTTCAATGTCTTTATAAGCGACATTGCAGAGGGCCTGGAAGGAAAAGTATGTCTCTTTGCAGATGACACAAAGGTCTGCAACAGAATTGATGTACAAGGTGGGGTGGAAAGGATGAGAAGGGACTTGGCAAGGTTAGAGGAATGGTGAAATGTATGGCAGCTTAGATTCAATGCTAAGAAGTGCAAGGTAATGCACCTGGGAAACAAAAACCCAGGGAAGAGTACACAATGGGGGGTGAGATACTAACAACAACAAAATGGAAAGGGACCTGGGGGTAGTCATATCAGATGACCTAAAGGTGGGCAAGCAATGTGAGAGGGCAGCAAAGAGGGTTGGGGGATACTGGGATGCATAGGGAGAGGCATCACCAGTAGAAAACAAGAAGTTATTATCCTCTGTACAGACAGCTGGTGAGACCCCATCTGGAGTACTCGTGCAGTTCTGGAGACCCAATCTCCAAAGACATAGACAGGATGGAAGCTGTCCAGAGGAGGGCAACTAAAATGGTGCAGGGTCTGCACCGAAGACATATATGAGAGAGACTTAGGAGCTTAATATGTATAGCCTCGAGGAAAGGAGGGAGAGGGGGACATGATAGAAACTTTCAAGTACCTCAAGGAATCAACAAAGTCCAAGAGGGTAGCATCTTTCAAAAAGAGGTGTGCAAGAACAAGGGGGCACAATTTGAAGATAGAAGGGGGTGGCTCAGAGGTAATTTAAGGAAGCATTTTTTCACAGAGAGGGTTGTGGATGTATGGAACGGCCTTCCAGAGGAGGTTGTAGAGTCAAAAACAGTGGTGGAATTCAAGCATGCATGGGACAGTCATAAGGCAATTCTAGGGGGTTGGGGTAGGAAGAAGTAGGCTGCTGGTTAACTAGGATCTGCAGCTTATCCATCAGGTAGGGAAATGGGCAGACTGGGTGGGCCAAGCGGTCCTTATCTGCCATCAAATTCTATGTTTCTATGTTTCTTCATCACTTTTTCTGTTTTGCCCCTTTTTATATGAGTTTTGTTTTATGTTTATTTATTTATTTTAACTGAACTTGTGTTAGTTAGTGGTGAGGTTTTGGTGGGGAGTGATACTGAGGGATATAGTGATTTAGTTGCAGGTGTTAGCTTTATTATTTTTCAGGTAATCTTTAGCCTCAAGGAGTGATACTTGTGGTCCCTTAACTTGGCGGTGATGAGCAGAATTGGTCACCGGAGTTGTTGGCAATGTTATCAGTGCCGACGTCTGGCTAGAAGATTTATGAGTCTGTCTAACAGTGAGGTCAAGTGAAGGATGATGGCCAGTCTGGATGCTGAATAGCAGAAAGATGTAGGACTGTGGGAGCAGACTGCTCTGGTGGTCAGTTTTCCACTCAATTTCTTCCAGGAATTCTCTAGTGGGAGAGAAAGAGTTTGACCAGCCATGGTCTGCTGCGGCATCGGTTTTGAAGTTGGAGTTACAGAGGACAGATACCATATTGGGCCACCAAGGGGGGGGCTTTCATTTGTGACTGGCACTGCAGAATAGAAGAGCCATTCCTTTTGTGGAGTATACCATGAAGTGTACTCAAGGCTGTAAGAGTGCATTAAATGTGACCTGAACTGGGACCTCTAGGGCAAACTGAACTGCACTTTTTATTTCATCTCCTGTGGGTGCTGAGCTGGTTGAGTAGCCCAGTAGACAATGGAGTTATTCCAAAGCCCGAGGTCAGCACGGCACCATGAAAGAGCTGATTGTGTGTTTGTGAACTTGGAATGGCTCAACTGCTGCAGTTCGGGGGGTGAGAGACCCCGTGTTGCATTGCTGTATTGTATTATTTGGAACTGTTCCCCTGGCTTCTGATTTCCCCTGTGGAACAGCATTCTAAGGTCAGTTCTGGACCTTTATCTGGTGACTGGTTTCTGTTTATAATGTTCTTTATGGGACTTAAATCAATATACTAACATTGACTATTGCTCCTTGGATCTTGGACTCCATGAAATTGATTTGATCCTGTTGGTCGTGATATTTAGTATAAATTTAAGGGCTTGGGAGGGGGATTATTTGTTGGTGATTTATAGGGTAAAACTGGAGTTAGTGGGGTTCTGGTTACTGGTAGTGTGAGTGGTTCATGTGATTGGGTTATTGGGATGGATTGAGGGTTTTAAACTTGAGTATAGCTTAAATAGAGTAGTAGATTTATTAAGGGATATTAGTATGGGTTTCTTAGTTGAGACCCCTGGGCTTTGCTATTCTTCCTCCCTCCTAAATGCTCTATGCCCCTTCCATGACTCACCCTTCCTGGCCACAGTCCATCATTGGGGCAGGGAGTTTGGTATTATGAGAAGCGGCGTGTGGTACACCTGTAATCTACCTAAAGAAATAATTGGGCAGAGTGACAATGTTACTATATATATTTTCTTGCTAAAATCTGTTGCAACACTTTCTAATAACTCTATCCTGTACTCCCTTCTGACAATGCAGTAGGTTGGCCACCTACTACAGTCTTCATCTTACTCTTCCTAAATCACTTTCATCCTTTCTTTGTTTCTTTTTCACCTATTTAGTCCCTCACCATAAATCTGTATGCCTTGCTGTACCTCATTAATATACAGCTACGGCCTGAAATGGATACAGTGGCAAACTGTATGTATGTAACCCAGAAACTGAATAAAAATATATGCATACATAAAACAGAAATGAAGTGCTTACAGTGCGGTATAATACTATTAGGAATAAGGTGCTGCATGCCTAATAGAATTGATTGGAAGCCAAATGAATCTTTATGAGTATGTTGCAAGTTCAATATATAAATATACACTATTTGTGTTATTCCTTCCGAACATTTATTGATGGACAAAGTACCCTTTTGAATTTTTGATACTAGTGTTAAAATGTATAAAAAAGCTGTAAAATAAACAGCTCAGAAAGAAAGAGCTTTGGGTTGTAATACGGAGCGGCTCAACTTTCAATTTTATTGCAGAAGTCACTCTGAAAGGAAAATTCTCCCCTTTTGACTCAAGATCCTAAAAATAAAACAGAGGCATAGTTGAACTGTAGAAGAAATGTTTGGTTTAATTAAGAAAGGGGATTTTATTTGTTCATGGAGAGACCCAGACTCAGAACCACTTAATAAAATAAAAGAGAGAGAGAGAAAAACTCTGATATAGAGTAGCTTCTTCACTTTCATTGCTGCTATGCAGAGGCCACTCCTGCAAAAACTGACCCTCCGAATTTACTTCCACTTATCTAATTTTAGAAACATTATTGTAAGCTTGCTTACTGTTGCCACAAATCAGGGAGCAATGAGCAACATGATAGAAATAAAGCACAGAGCTGTTTGTTTCAAATGTGTTACGACAGATCTGTTGTTTCTTCTCCAAACTGAAAATGTTGCCGAAATTGGTGATATGTTTAAAACAGGGCTGCAAATATTTAAGTGTGCTTCTCTCCATTTTAAACAGGGAGGCTGATTTTCCTAAAGAATAAAAATATTCTGGAGTCCATTTTGGACATGAGAGAGGAAGTTCTTTATGCTGGAAACAGAAGAGCTCTCTCTCTCTCTCTCTCTCTATCTCACTCTGTCTTTGCCTCTTACTAAGGTTTCTCTAACACAGCTAGAAGGAAAAGATTATAAACCAGGAGAGAAACATCTTCAAAAGGTCTTACTCATACTTTCTTGCTCCCCTTTCAAGTAAACAAAAGAAAGTCACTACACCACAAATAAAGGAAAATAATGTATTTAAATAGCATAAGTATAGAGATACTGAATATCTTTAAGTTGCCCTCCTCCATTGTTTTAAAAACTTTTACCCTAATAACCTTTTACATAGAAGTCTGTATTTTTTAAACTATAAGAAGTACTGGGAAAATGAGTGTTAATAAAAACAATAAAGCTGTTTAAACACGAAATACAGAGCTTACCTACAGGGAGGTTATAGCAGACTGCTCCTTTAGGGAGATGGCAGCCTCTCTGGGCCCTTTTTATACCAATACAAATGCCAGTCATCCTGAGAAGGGGAGGAGCTATGCAGCATTAGTACCAATTATGTATTCATGGCATTTGTCAGGGAATAATACATGTTTATCAATACTTGTATTAGGAAAAAGAGATTGTTTAATGGTATATGCATGTAAAAAACTTTTCTTTCTGTATAAATTATATTGTTTAGCCTAAAAATAGACTGCTTTGTATAAATGGGCAGATCACATGATCAGGTGGGAGGGGTATAAAAACCCTATGGACACTGAAGCTGGCAGATTAGCTGTGGTTGATACCTGAAGGACATGAGTATTCTTTAAGAGGTCATGGCCTTTGTTGCCAAGAGGGTGTTGGAATCACCAAAATAGCTTGTTCTTGCTGATTTCAACACCTAGGTGGACCAAGAGGCTTTGACTTTTGCCAGGGACTTCCTTTCTAATATGGAGGCCCTGGGCCTAACTTTTGAAACCACGGCCTGGACCCACCACTCTAGACATGCACTCCATTTGGTATTCTGCCTTAGTCATGTGATTAACAATCCCGAGATTGATCTGGTCATTTGGTCAGATCACAGCACCATTAGGTTCAGCTTTGGAGCCCCCCAATGTCTCTTCTTCTGTGAAAATGGTACAGTTTCACCCTTTGAAAGGGTTATGGCTAGAGAGACTATTGGCTAAACTAAACTGGAGACATGCACGAATGGTATGGAGGAGAACTTGGCAGCCTATAATAGGGCTGTCATGGTGGCCTTGGACCATCTGTTGCTGGCCCGTGTATGCCACCTTGTTTTGTGTCTTGGCTCGCAATGATTTGGTGGTGATCTAAGGGTATTGAAAACCAGGGAGCAGAGGTTAAAGAGGCATTGGAGGAAAACCAGGTCCCAGGAGGACAGGACGATTCTGATGACTCATTACGATGAGTATCAGAATGGAATTACCACAAAAAGGGCAGCTTTTATGTCTAGGATGATTGCAGCCAGGGAGAACCGACCAACTCAGCTCTTTGAGTTGTGGACAAGCTTTTACAGGAACCCATTAGAGCATTTTCAGCACAGAAATGTGAGGAGTTTGTTCAGTTCTTCTCAGACAGTATCCTCTGTTAGGGCTGGGATATCTCCAGTCAGTTCATCATCATCAACAGTGTTGGGCCGCAGAGAGATGGGTGCATTTGGCCTGCCTGGGGAGTGTTCCAATCAGTGACAATGGTAGAGGTCTGCGGGATGATCTGGAGGCTGAAACCAACTTACTGCAGCCTAGACTCAGGCCAAATGTGATTACTCATTGATTGGGTTGGAATTCTGGGCATGGCTTTTGTGGAGACTGTTGGGTGTTCTTTGGCAATGGGGGGTTTTCCCTGAGCCTCTTAAATTGACTCTGGTGAAGCCCCTGTTGAAAAATAATATAATAATAATAAATTTTATTTCATATAGTACCTTTCAAAAAATCAAGGCACTTCACAATAAAATCAGACCACAATAATAAAATGAACACAAAATTAGTAATAAATAAATACAGACTGATAGGTCCCACTATACTATGCCAGGGAAAGCCTGACACCACAGAAAGGTCTTTAGCGCCTGTTTAAAACCCCCGACAGTTGTGCACTCCAGAAGCTGACGGGGTAGAGAATTTCAGAGGGCAGGGGCCACATAGCTAAATGCATGGGCCCCAGAAGATTTTAAAGACACCCTCGGAATCTCTAGCAACCCCTCATCAGCAGAACGGAGCCGTCGCCCGGGGCGGTAAGGGATGAGAAGCTCTTTCAAGTAGTCAGGGCCAAATCCATGTAAGGCCTTGTAAGTCAGCAAGCTGACTTTAAAGGTGATCTGCCACCGAATTGGCAGCCAGTGCAGCTCTCGCAGCACGAGTGTAATATGAGAGGCACTAGAAGTGCCTGTCAACAAATGTGCTGCAGTGTTCTGCACTTGCTGCAGATGGCGGATATCAAGCCCCAGAAGCACTAGGTATAGGGAGTTACAATAATCAAGGCATGAGGTCACGAAGGCGTGGACAAGTGTAGGCAGGTCCCCAGATGGAAAAAGGTGCTTGATCCTGGCGTTGTTCCTAAGATGATAAAAGGAAGACTTGATGACCGCCGACACTTGCGATTGTAAAGTCAGCCTGTCATCAAGCATCACCCCCAGGTCATGCACCTGTTCAGAGGAAAGGATCAGGGAGCCCCCCAAAAAAAGTCCAGAGGGCTGACCCACCCTTATCCCCTCTATCCAGTGACCTGGGTCCATGACCATCACCTCAGTCTTTCCCGCATTCAACTTTAACCAGCTTGAATTCATCAAACTTCTGGATTTCAGTGAGGCAGTTGTTAAGAATCGAGAAAGCACTATCCTGATCAGGTGCAAAAGACAGGTAGAGCTGGGTATCATCAGTGTAGCAGTGAAACCTCATCCCATACTATCTTACAATGTCTCTGAGGGGCAGCATATACACTGCAAACAACATGGGGGACAGCACTGAGCCCTGAGGGACCCCATATGACAGAGGGAGTAGGTCTGAGGAAAAAATCCCAGACACCACTCTCTGCATTCTGCCAGTGAGAAAGGATGTAAACCATTTAAGCACCATACTAGACAAGCCACAAATGGATTGCAGGCACCCAAGCAGCACCCCATAGTCTACAGTGTCAAAGGCTGAAGAGATATCAAGGAGCACCAAGATAGAATGGTTTCTCCGATCTCTCGCCATCAGGAGATCATTGAGCAGCTGAACCAGAGCAGTCTCGGTACTATGCCTCTTTCAAAAACCAAGAATGGAGATGTTCATAGATGTTATGGATGGTCAAGTGGTCCTCCAGCTGCATCGCCACTACTTTCTCAATAACCTTCCCTATAAAGGGGAGGTTTGAGATAGGTCTGTAGTTAGCCAGAAAGTCTGGGTTCAAAGAAGCCTTCTTCAGGATGGGTATTACTACCACCTCCTTCATGAAGCTAGGAAACTCACCTGAATCAAGGGAACACCAGACTATCTGAACCAGGACAGGACCGATAATATCACAACAACCCATACTTAGCGTAGTTGGGCCCAGATCCAAATTATAGCATGTAGGGCGCATACTCTGGGCAATCCGCATGACTTCCGTGAACTCCAGCAGGTCAACAGTACACCAGGAAACACGAGGTGAGGTATCCAAGCACCAGTCATTGGTATCCCCAACAGAATAAGTCAAGAGGATTTATGACCTGATGTCAGCCACCTTATTCGCAAAGAATCAAGCAAGGTCATCTCACTTTATTTGCGAAAAAGCTCTTTGGAACTGCAGACAGGCTGGGTTGCATAGCTTGTCCACAGTTCGGAAAAGCTGAGCTGGTCGATTCTGAGAGGCAGCGATCTCCCCGGACAGGAATTCTGCCTTCTTACAGGAGATCGTTGATTGGTAGGTCTGGTAATGCTCCACCAGTCTATGGTGGTTGACCTCCAGGGCAGTTTTCTGCCAGTGTCGCTCTAGCCTTCATCCTAGCTGTTCCAGCTCCCTCAAGGATCCATCAAACCAAGGGGCCTGAGGGCAAAGCGGGAAAGGATGAACACAGATAGGAGCAAGCGAGTCCAGAGCTGTAGAAATGGCCTTATCATAGGCCATGACCAAAACTTCTGAACTTGAGCTAGTCATAGGGAACTCCGAGAGGTCAATCACTGCCACTAGGCCTTCAGGGGACAAATCCCGTAAAGGGCGGTAACCGACCATCTCCACAGGGGCAGGTCTACATAGGGAGTCAAAAAAGTTGAACCTCCCGGTGTAATGATCGGACCAACCAACAGGTTCCACCCCCAAATTGGATGCTTTAATCCCCAGTAAGAAGACCAAATCAAGAGAGTGACCGTGTATATGGGTAGCAGAGGTAACAACCTGTGTGAAGCCCAGTGATGTCATCAGCTGAAGGAAGTGTTGTCCAAATTGTGAGAGTTCATCTTCGACCCAGACGTTAAAGTCACCCAGAACCATCAGTCTGGGCAACTCAAATGCCATGTCGACAATGAAGTCCACTACTTCCTGCAGGAATCGCCACTCGTTCCCAGGTGGACGGTAGACAAGAGCTATCCTGCAGCCTACACCTGCTACCACAGTACACTCAAAAGATTTGGCCTCCTCAACTGGTACGCTCGAGAGGCCCAACTCAGTCTTGAAATAGACTGCCACCCCCACCCCCATGATTCAGTCTCAGGCGGTGTATCACTGAGAATCCATCTGGAACTGCAGCCTCAAAAATGGGGCCAGCATTTTCATCCAGCCAGGTCTCGGTGATGCATGCCAGATCAGATGGTTCAATAAGATCAGCAATAATTGTGGTCTTATTCTTAACAGATCTAGCATTGCATAACACTGCTTGAGTTGGTTGGGTTTCCAAGAGCGCCCCGGCTACTTGCCCACCAAAAGAGGTGGTACCCTTGGGTATGGATCCTTTCGTCTTGGCAAATTACCACCCTATCTTGAACCTTCCCTTTTAAGGGAAGGTTCTTGAGAAGGTGGTTGCAGAGCAGCTTGAGAGTCACCTTGTGGACTTCCAGATTTATGAGCCTTTCCAGTCCAAGTTTAGGGCTATGCATAGCACAGAGATCATATTAGTACGGGTGTTGAATGACTTGATCAGGGTGAGGGATAGAGGAAAGTGATTGATTCTTGTTCTTCCCAATCTTTGTTCAGCACTTGACACTGTGGATCATAGAGTGTTGTTCGACAGGATAAGTGAGTATGTTGTACTCACTGGCAGGATCATCAGCAAGTTTGAGTACTTCCTTCAGGGCAAGTCTCACCAGGTGATTTGGGGGAATTTCTCCTCAAGCCCAATTGTCCCATCCTGTGACACACCCCAAGGCTTGTTGTCTCCCCCATGTTATTTTCAGTGTATATGCTGCCCCTGTGTGAGGTCATAAGATGGTATGGGCTGGGATTTCATTGCTATGTCAATGATACCCAGCTCTACCTGTCTTTCACACCATGAAGAACTGATGCAATCAACATGCTAAACAAGTGTTTATCCAAGATTCAGGCTTTGACATTGTCAAGCTGGTTGTGGCTCAACCCAGGGTAGACTGAAGTACTGGTGGTTGAGTTAGGTTGAAGGGGGGTGAAATAGAGTCCTCTGGAGAGGGATGTGGGGCCTTTTATTGGCTCAGCCAAACTGGGGGCCTTCACCAAGTTGAGAAATGTGGGCAATGTGCTGGACAGTGAACTAACACTTGATGCTCAGTTGTTGGCCGCTGTCCAAAATGTTTTTTTATCATCTGCTTTGCATCACCCTAATTAAATCCCTTATCCCCCTGACAATCTGGATACACTGGTGCATGTGTTACCTCAAGGCTTGACTACTGTAATGCACTCTACCTCGGGGTCAGAGGTGGTGTGATGGAGTACTTACAGCTGCTTCAGAATGCTGCTGCCCAGCAACTGATGGGCCATGCAAGGTCCTGTCATATCATGCCAGTATTACGCAAACTGCACTTGCTGCCAGTGCACTGGCTCATCTCCGTCAAAATAGGTCTATTGACCTATAAGGTTCAGCATGGTCTGGTTCTGGGTTACCTGAAGGATTTCCTGCATCGCTACACATCGAGTAACTCTCTCTGATTGGTGGGAGAGGTCCTCCGGGAGGTCCCTAGAGAGATGTTAAAATCTTTTGGGGATCAGGCCTTTGAAGTGGCCACCCTGATCCTATGGAATTCCTTGTTGGGGACTCAGCAGTAGTCGCCTTCTCTCTCTCTCTTTTTTTTTTGTGATTGTTTCTCACCTGAAGGCCCCACAGTCAGCCATTATGTGCTCTCATCCTGTTTCCTCTGGCCGCCATCTGACCCATACCAGTCTTCTTGGAGGGCAATCACCTACATTGCCCCACAGCTTCCCCCCCCATGGCAGGGTGTCAGGGGTCAACCAGCTCCTTCACCAAGTCCAGACCCACATGGTGATCCCCTCCAGGAGCTGGAGCGGGTGCTCACAGATGGCCATCAAGCTGCTGCAACTGGAGCATCCTTTTTTTGCCTTTTTCCCCTTTGCAGGAGCATGGCGTGCAATGACTCCAGTGACTGGGTTCACAAATGCTCTCATGTGCATCCTTGTCAAGTGTCTGCCGTGTCACCGCCCTGTGTTGTGCGGCTCCATGCTGTCGAGCCCCAGCATCTGCTAGGGGTCAGGTGATCACTGGCCACTGGAATCCACCCTCCCTGGAGATGGAAAGCAGCCTGTCAGATGCTCAGTCCATCTCCTCCCTGCTGGCTCACGGCAACCAATGCTCATTCCCGAACACGGGTCGCCAGTGTGGCACGAGGTGTGGCGTCCAGCACCTCAACCCTCAGCACCATTGGGCCACGTGGTAGTCACCTTCTCTTGAGATATTTTAGAAGAGATCAAAGTCTTTTTTATTTCAACAAGCCTTCGGGGTCCAAGAAACTAGTATATATGATAAGCGCTTTATGTTTGAGTAACATTAATTATTTTATGTTAGTGGATGCTGTTTATTTTTATTTAACTTTTAACGGTATTGTATAGTTGTATATGTATATTTATATATTGTTTTTCTCTTTAAAATATTGTAAAGGTGTCCTGAGCCTTCAGGGAAAGATGCCCAAAAGAAATAAAATCTACTACTGCTACTACGACTACTTCTATTGTAATATGCTGAGAGCTCCATCTTCAAAAGTCTGAGTTTGCTCCCCACAGAGTCTGAATCCTGAGCCCAAATGAGAGCAAAGCCCTACATTTGCTATATTCAATTAAAGTTCTAGTTCAGTGAGAGTGCCCTTAATTTGATAAACTATAATCGCACTGAGACATGCCCTAATTAAGGCAGTAGTAAAAGACAATGGTACAAAATATACGTCCCTGCTGAACTTAGAGAGCTATTTGCCTATACTGAACAAATACACTATCATGGAGCAAAAGCAGTGAGGACATTCCAAACCTGTTGGCACTGTTTCCATGTGTTGCTATATCCATACTATTTTTACAAATAACGTTTTCTATGAGGTAATTTGCAATATAGTTTAGCCTTATAAACTAGTGAGGCATAAGATTTGCTCATTGGATTGCATGGAGGTCAGCCCCTCTATCATTAGCAGTCCTACCCCCCCAGAAGAAATCTCTGGTGCCACTTTTTAAAATAAAAATTAGTGTCCCCACACTCTCCAAATCCCCATGATAGTTATAATTAAAATATTTATTCTCTGGTAGTCTAGTGTACCCACATTCCACCAAGATCCCAGTGCCAGTAATAGTAAATAATTATTCCATTGAACTCCAGTGGATTCCCTTACTGTTGTCCTAGTCTCAGTGACTATAATGACTAATAATGTATTACCTGGTGTCCAGAGGACCCTGCAACCCATCCTTCCCATTATCAGATGCTATGGTGCTCAGTAACACTCCCACTCTCCACAGTCCCCCCAACCTCCTTGAGCAGGCAGCAGCACAGCCCAGTGTTCACCTCCTCAGTTCATTGCTGTCTTCCACACAAGTCAAGTGCTGATAATATAATGTAGCCCGCGGGTAGATTATATACAGTAGATACAATGTTGCATGACATCCCTTCAAGCTCACAGAAACTGAGTTGCCTTAGTAGATTCATTGTTTCTAAGTAGCTAGTTCTAATACCTGATCATATCTGGCAGGCATGACACACTGTGAGTACTTCAACGATGTTCCGAAATATCTGTATTTCTTACATGAATACAGACAAAGAGTTAGTATACTCCTGACTATTTGATGTATACAGAAATTCTATCACAATAATCCCCTTGCTTGTCCTGTTATGAGTTTAGGTTTCTAATGAGTTAGTCTACTCTTAAAGCTGGGTTACACTGAAGCTAATTTACACCATTTTCTCTTGTTCTGGGAAAACAAATACTGTAGGTGCTGGATCGCCAGAAAACCACCATTATGGACTGATAATTGCACTCATTTTGGTAATAGTAGTCATTATGGTTTTGGTTGGAATCATTTATCGGATGAGGAGAAGACGACAACGCAGGAATAATGAAGAAGGCACATACCCTTTCTTCTGAGGTTCTTGTCCATTCCAAAAGTCAAGATTTAATGAGTCACAATATTTTATTTTATGTTATTTATTTATTTATTTATTTCATCATTTGGACATAACCGTTGAGCAAAATGCTCTTTTTCAAAGGTCCCACGTCTTGACAGGAGGATAACATAGAAAGGTAGTTAAGGAGTATAGGTGCTCAAATACAGAGACAAAAAATACAAGCAATAACAGCAATTGGTCTATTTACAATTGTAAGCTATCTCATATAGAGGTACATCATATTGTAGTTAGTACAGACCACGGTACATGGTGAGTGCTTTGGGTTTAAGAAACTAATTCAGCAGGAAGTAAAGCAGCCAGGGGAGGCATTGTCATTACTTCATGTAAAGTCTGGAAGGGAGAGACTCAACATAGGCTTCCACACCCTGTATGTTAATAGTGACTGACATGATAGATGTGACAACATTACTGTAACAGAGACACAATGACTAAAACAGTAGTCCGTAGATTAGTGATAAAAGATGAGGAGGGGCATAGAAGTAGCAGGGCATCAACATTTTGAAGAAACAGATCTCTTAAGGGAACAATGAGTCCCACTTAAAATAATTAACATACAGTATGTTAAAAAGAGGTATGTGCCCTGTTCTGCAGGTACTAGCCATGAATTCCAGGTAATGTCATATTTAAAAGCATTAATGATATGTTACCCCCACCTATTTTTTTATGCACTTCTCTGCTGACCCGCTGCTTAGCCCCTGGGGCCTGATATGCATTTAGATACTTCAGTTTTTCTTCTATACAGATATTTGGCCACCCAAGGTGAAGGTGAAGGTGTGGGGATTCCTTAGGAGCTTCAGCTTATATTTGGTATGAGTACGGGCTGCCAGCAGTGCCTCATCTGCCTAGCACCATGTGTACTTTTTCCCCTCTTCTCCCCATCCACCACACCAGGATCATGCATTATGACTGACTACTGCTGAGGCTTGATATAGCCAATCTGTGGTCATGCTGTAACGGTCCCAGGCATCAACTGTGATTCTTCTGCACCATCACTCACTATCACTGAGGTGGCAATAGAGCAGCAGGACATGATACTACCCTTCCTGGAGGAGGAGAGTATCTTCTGGGATGTTCAGTTCTCTTCTCCCTGGCTGGATCTCCCATGGCCCAGGCTCATTTCTGAGTTGGTGTCACTGGTGTCATAAGCAGTAGTGAAGTGGCTTCACCAGCGGACTGACCTAACCCTTGACAACTTTGACAGCTTAAAAAGAGTAATAGTACAGCTGCATATCTTCGATTTCTGACTCATGTCTTTGGACTTCTAGAGCATTCTCCTCTTAAACAGTTCTAATGTTTCCACTCTAGTCTTTGTTTGACCATTTTTTCCATGTGATCATCCACTCATTCTTCTTTGCTGCACTTCTTACTAAGTATCATACATACCTTGACTGCCAAGTGTAATTCTCCTGCAACTGAACTGTCTTTATCATCATGGGCCTCATAGATCTCTTCAAGTATTGCACCTGTCATGATATCAAAATTCCAAAACAAAGGCAGTTTTATGGACACAGAGACTTGAATGTGACTACATTCATTCTTAAAGCCCTGAGCATGTTATTGTGTTTCATTTTATGTATTATAAAATTGAAATGTATTGGGCATCATATTTCACATCTATTTTATTGAACACTTTAAAGAACACACCTGTTTGGCCTCAAGGAATTGAAATTTCACAATCACTAATGCTGGAGCTACACTTGCAAAGGTTGACTTTTGGGGTACAGTTCTGTGTGTAATTTTACAGTACAATTAAAACCATGTTCTCATTAAATTGCGGATATACTAGACAGATCTTTACATCTTGTTCTGCTGGTAACATAAAAATCCTATGATTTGATCAGTGTCAGTGGCTTAACAGGTTACACTCTTGCCTTTGAGGCTCTGAAATTGGAAGATTTGGGTTCTAGCTCCACCCATGGCACTAAGGATAAAATCCCAATACTGAAACTGTAGTGCAACATGAGGGGATTGCTGCCCCCCTGAGTTGACATCTTTTAGATGAGACATTAAGCCGAGGTCCCATCTCCATTTTCTGGTGGTTGTTCAGGTGGATATTACCCTCCTCACCCTACTCTGCAACCAAATTTAGAACAAATCGTAACCTTTTCAACATCTACTGTACAATTGGCTCCCTCCTTATGAAAGTAATCTCATTCAAGTATTTAGGTGCCCTGCTTGATGAAACTCTCAACTTTGAGCAACACATCATTGACACCTGCAAGTCAGTAAACTCCAAACTCGGAATAGCTTACAGGACTAGTCGGATGCTCATCCCTTCAGCTAGACTTGCTATTTCTAGGGGTATCCTACTTCCATCCCTTTTGTATGGTGCTGTCACCTTGAAAATGCTTTGAAAACCACCCTAAGTAATAGGGATACAATGTACAATAGTATTTATTGTTGTGCCTCAGCTTCCCCATGTTTGAAGCACCATTGCTTGCTATATGCAGACCTTAGATGGTCTTCTCCATCTGTCAATTGACTCCTTGCCCTTGGTACTCTGCTGGACAACATCATCAAAACTAATTTACTTACCTCTCTTGCAGGTATGCTGGTTCCTCTGTCCCCCACCTATGGCGTCTGCTCTACTGGACTTTCTCTACTATACACCTCTAGGTGCAGAACCCTAAAAGGAACCTCAGCATTCTCCTGCCTGGCCCCAAAATATTGGAATTCCCTACTTCTAGATGTTTGCTCTGCACCTAGTCATATTGCCTTTAAAAAGATGCATCATACTCTCCTCATCAAACATGTCCTATGTTCCTGTTTTAAACCCCCCTAAGGTGCTTGACATCCCCTTCCTCAACTCTCAAGATGTTCAATTTTGCTGTGACCCCTTGTTGCTGTTATATGTAGCACTTACCATGAATTATGTGTTAAAACTCTACTGCACTATGATTGTAAGCTTATTACGTTTTGTACTATTGTGTATTTTCCTGCTATTGTCTCTGTCACATTAGCAATACTGTTTACGTCACAGAAAATTATGTAGATTTTTCTTTGTATGGTTGATTACCTCTGAGCTATACTTGTTATTTGTTTGGTCTGCCAATTTTGTATTGTAACCTCCCGGGTCGTGTCTGAAAATAGTCATATTTTGTGGCTACGGCACCTTACCCAGTAAGCAAAAACAAAATAAATAAATTAAAGATTCTATGGCACTTCTCATAAATAATAGTGGAATTTTATTTAAAGCAAAAGAAGCATATATAAACCAAACTGAACAAATACATAAGAATAGTAAAAACAAAATACATTTCAGTGGAGTTTAAAAAATAAAAAAAATAACAGACAAATAAGCCAATAAAATTACATCATGCTAAATAGAAAACAAGCATTTGTCAATGCCGAATGTTGGCTTGCTGACATTCACATTAGTAGTGTGGGAGTTAGCGGGATGCATAATAGGAATGGCAGTGAAGTATTGAACCGATGTCCACCCCACTGTCACCCTGCAGAGACCGACAGGCATTGGGGGTGTGACTTTGGGTTGTCTGCCATAATACTCATGCCATTTTACCTCACCCTACCCTGCAGACACTGACAGGTGTTGTGGTGTGCCTTGGGGTCTTTGGGCCTTATACTCACCCCATTCCATATGGAAATATGCTGAGATGGGTATGGTATAGGAGAATGGGGTGAACGCTGATGCTGAAGACCCCAAGGCACACCTTGATGCCTGTCACTGGCTGCAGGTTGGGGTTGGAATAATGTGAGCACTATGACCAACTATTCCAAGTCATACCACCAACACCTGTCAGTCTCTACAGAGTAGGGTGTTATAGTTGGAAACCCTAATGCCCTTGCTGTTTGTTGGTATTTTCATTCCAGATTTTCAAAATGGGCTTTTTTGTGACCCCACTTTATGAGCAGTGGCACTATCATTTTGTTACTCAATCCCGAAAGGTGGTTTTGCACAGCGACTGCATCATTTGGTTCCACAGGTGTGAAAACACATTTCTGGCAGGATGTGAAAAATGACAGCTGTACTGTTCATGAGGTGGTGTGAAAAAATGTCAATGCTGAAAATCTGTAGTGGAAATATGAAAAATTGGAGAAGCTACAAATGTGCGTATAAACTGCAATGCACGCCTGTAACGCAATCATTTTTTGGAATTTTTTCACCAGATTTTCAACATGGGTACTTTTGAACCTCTTCTCATGAACGATGGCTCTACAATTTTGTTAATCTCTCCCAAAAGTTGATTTCCCCACTGCAACCGCGCCATTCTGTGTCACAGATGTGAAAACACATTTCAGGAAGGATGTGAAAAATGACAGCTATACTGTTCATAAGGAGGTGTGAAAAAATGCCAATTTTGAAAATCTGGAGAACAAAATATTAATAATCAGCAAAATTACGAGTGTGCGTAGAAACTGCGCAATGCACGCTCGTAACACAGTCATTTTTTGGAATTTTTTCACCAAATTTGCAACATGGGCTTTTTGGGACCTCCCCTCATAAACAGTGGCACATGTTGTTTCATTAATCAGTCCCAAAAGGTGATTCTGCACAGTAACTGCAAAATCACCTTTCAGGACGAGAAACTAAATGACAGTGACATGTTCATGAGATGGGGTCTCAAGAACCCCATGTTGAAAATGTTGGGCCAAAATTCCTAAAAGTGGGTGAGATATCAACCTAAGTTGAAACCCCCCATTATAAAGCTTACTGTCATTTCTTCAGTTCACAGTTCAGCTTTGAAGAGTGCAGACGTGTCCCGGTTCAAAGAAGATCATCGGTCCCCACCTCCAGAGGGTAAGTATGGGTGAGGGGGGGGGATTCAGGGAAGTGGGTGCGCAGGGGAGAGGTTGGGATGGGAGAGGGGGATGATGGAGACAATGGTGGACCATTTTCTTGTTTGCAAAGGGGAAAAAAGACTGCAAGGGAAGGTTTTCTTTATTTACACAGGTTACACACAAAAAAAAATAGGCACACTGAGGTGGGTTCCCAGTATTCTACAATTCAGGGGGAATGCCGACACAGGGATTTGGCACCCCAATGTCAGCAAGCCGTATAGACAGGTTGGGGAGTGCATCCAACACTGGGAGTGGGCATCCCAGTGCCAGAAGGAAAGGGGAAACTGTTTAACCAGGAAACACACACTAAGGGAGGGATGCCGACACTGGGATTGGGCACACCGATGTTGGCTTTTCGGGAGTGTGTGGCAGGCAGCAGGAGCCGCCATGTTACAGTGCACCACATAATGTGGGGGGTACATACCAACATGGGGATTAGGCCCCCTGATGTCAGCTTTGTGGGGATTTTGTGGATTACAGCAGGAACCACCATATTTATTGAAATGTTCCACCAGGAAAGGCAGGTAATGGGGGCATGTCATCTGCTGCTGCAATGACGAGCCTGTCTCTGATTGCAGTGGCAGATTTGTTTCAACTCTGTGGCTCTCTCTGAAACTGCTGTCATTGGCAGCATGTTCACTGGTTGGCAGCTGAGGGACTCACCAACTAAAGCATGCCCTGCATTTGCCACAACACTGATACACCTCTGAAAATGCTACTACCACAAGATGTTACTTGCATGTGCACACAAGCCAACATAATGAGTCAATCCACCAACACTTTATTTAAACATGATTACCACCTTTCAATAAACAGGCAGTATACCTATACCACCTTCCCTAATGTTTCCTACTTTCCACAGCCATATGGCATGGGAGCTCTGCTTCATTTTCTCTATGGAACAACCACATACATTTTTGTTCATAAGGATCATAAAATGAGAGGAGATCGTCTCTCATATTTTTGTTTTTGTACTCTGGAAATGGAACAGGATACCATATTAATGGCTCTTTGTGACTCTAAATACATCTGTTGCAGCAGTAGGTGTGTATCTTGTCTGTCACAGGTAGTATCTGCAGCATGCAAAATGCAGTTGTAACATTGATTTGCTATATAAATCACCTTTTTTCATCATAAATGCCTAGAACCAGCACTTGCTAGTACACTACCACAAATCCGGGATCCCACCATTCCTACATACAATCCAAAAAGCCAGGTGAACTAAGAAAGGGCATCAAGACTCCAAACACTTTGGATGAAGAAAATATATTCTTTTAGTTAAGTAAAAATGGCAGTAGCACCCCTTCCACCTGCAATGTTTGCACCAAACAGTAGTGTTTTTTCAGGGCATGACAATTTGAAAATACAAACTACAATTTAAACACCTACCTTAAAGAGACACTGCACTATTCTGATTGACGCTTTTGGGTGGATCTTGACATGAAAGAAAGAAAGACAGAAAGAGAAGGGGGGTGAGGAAAGAAGGTGGGGTGGTGCCAGTTAAAATGGAGATCATAAATAATTACATACATTATGTAAAATTTATACAATATATATTCTAGTCAGCATGTAAAAAATGACAGTAAAAATCAGTAAATCAATTACCAAAACGGTCCCATCTGGAATCTTTCATTCAATCCTGCAGTAATCCAAGATTTTAATTTGAACTGCCAAGAAGCTTCCCTCTGCAAAATACAATAACTTTTTCAAGATTGCAAAATTTGAATCTATGATCACCTGAAGAAGAACACACTTCTACTGCAATGGCATTCTCTTTATCTATCTTACTAATGCTTCTCAAGTTCACCTGTTCTCATTTTGAACTTATGACTTCTTTAACCAGCGTAAAAACAGTTACATGTGTATGGTTCCAAATGTACCACTGCAATCATGTTGCAATAAATGTAACTTTTTGCTTTAAACACTTGTTTAGTATTCACAAAAGAAAAAAAAAATCCCAGTATTCCTGACTCATGAAGCGCCAAAAGGATACAGAATTAGGACAGTTAATCAGAAAATGTGCTTAGGTTTCTAAAACATTCTGACATTGAAAGAGTAGAGGAATTTTATTAAAACAAAAACAATACAAAGAAAATACAAATAAATCATAGATACAAAAAAGAGTTCATGGACATAAATGCAATGAAAAAAGAAATGATTCACTAGAAAGAAAAAATAATGAAGGATAACTCAAAATTAGCACAATACAGAGACAGCTTACCATCCCTCTCAGATTCAGAGAAGGAACCACTGTGCATGTTTCCAAAGTATTCTCATATCAGTTTGAGAATAGGTAGTTAAATTATATATGTATATATATATATATATATGGGATACATGATGGGTATGAGTGTGATATGGAAAATATTTTCACTCCTCTAGAGTGACCTCTGAATTCTCATGAGTGGCAAAGCCACGAGTGAGGTTTCAGAGGTCACTGTAAAGGACTGAATATATTCCCATATTACACGAGTGCACATCATGTATCCTATTTATACAATGGGGGCCTCATTGTTGCAAAATGTACAATTTGCGTGACATTGCGTGGCTTTGTGTGGGTTTACAGCAGGATTTAGGGGTATAATAAACAGCATTTATTTTAACTCTGCTGATATCATCAGGATTTATTTCACTGCTGTGAAAATAGCTTATTTTATCTCACTGGAATATGTCTCACCCCCATTGTATAAATGTGTATATATATATATATATATATATATATACATATTAGGGGCACAATCGTGCCCTTATATTTAGGGTTATGAAGGCACTTCTATGTTAAATTCAAAATCTGGGAAGTTAATAACTTGGACTTGCTTGAAATTTGGTATGCGAGGTGGGACATAGTAGATCTCTTGATTTGCCAAATCTCGTTTTAGTCAATCTTACGGTCTTTGCACACCAAAACGCTGAAAAATTCACTTTCCGTAAGTTATGAGGGCAGTTTTGGGGATTTTGTCTGTGGTGGTGCACGGCCATCATGTGGCATGCTGCTCTGGAAATTGGCTTATTTGAAACTGCTTCAGTGGCTGAATATGCCACTTTTCATTTGGTGAAAAAATATTAATCCATTCAAAAGTTATAGAACTTTTAACCTCCCATTGTAAGTCAAAGGGAAAATTTATATGGTTATTTTGCAAACAAAGAATGGGGTTTTGGACATCTGGTCCATTCTTACGATCAAAGAATTTGCAGGCTCATGATCAAATAATCTTTGATCGCCAGAATTCTTTGATCGCGAAGGCTGCCATCTTGTTTTTGAAATGCGGTTGGAAAAAATCAAATATTTTGGCTCAGGGTTCACTCCTGAAGTAAAACTTGGATGGGTTTTACTCAGGGGGCTTCGATCTATTGAGGCATGCCTGTGGTTTTCTCTAGTTTGGTCTAAAAATAGAGTTTTCAACATTTTTATTCTTTGATCGCAGCTCGCTAACGATCTTTGATTGCGAGCCTGCAAATTATTTGATCGCGAGATTCTTTGATTGTGATCTTTGATCACAAGCGAGGGACAAGATGGCCAAATGAAAAAATGTAATTTCTCAGCCCAGGAGTGGCCTAGGAACAGAAATGAGGCTGGGTTTTGCTCAGGGGGCTTAGTTTCATCCAACCATGGCAGTGGTTTGCTGTATTTGCCTCAAAATGTTAAATTAGAGCATTTTTTATTCTTTGATCACGAGCCAGCAAAATCTTTGATCATAAGCATGCAAATTCTTGATCTTGAGATTCTTTGACCATGATCTTTGATGGCAAAATGATGACCAGGCAGCCAAATAAAGAAATTAAATTTCTCAGCCCAGGGGTGGCCTAGGAACACAGATGGGGGGGGGGTTGCTCAGGGGCTTCATTTTATCGAACCATGGCAGTGGTTTGCTGTATTTGTCTCAAAATTTTGAATTACAGCATTTTTTAGTCTTTGATCATCAGCCAGAAAATACTTTGATCCTGACCCTGCAAATTCTTTGATCGCGAGATTCTTTGACCGCGTTCTTTGATGGTGAAATGATGACCAGATGGCCAAATGAAAAAGAAAATTTCTCAGCCCAGGGGTGGCCAAGGAACACAAATGAAGGTGGGTTTTGCTCAGGGGGCTTCATTTTATCGAACCATGGTGGTGGTTCACTTTATTTCTGTCAAATTTTGAATTACACCATTTTTTATTCTTTGATCATGAGCCAGCAAATTCTTTGATCATGAGGCTGCAAATTCTTTGATCGAGAGGTTCTTTGATTGCCATCTTTGATCACGAGATAGGGACAAGATGGCCAGATTTTATAATGCAGTAGATGGGCTAATTTTACCAATCTTTAACATTAAATGTCTCGGAAATGGTTTTATCTTTTTACTTGAAATTCGGAGGGTATTTACGGCATGTCCTGTAGATGTGAATTATAGTGTTTATGTGTCAGGCAATATATTTTTTGTGGAGATATTGTGTGGCGCAGTTTACATTTTGCAGACAGAATTTTGCATTGTGCTGGTGGTTTAAAATTGATTGGGTACCTAGCCTTAGTGTCATGGATGTACTTTTCAGTCATTATGTCTGTAAAATGTCAACAGGTGTGGAATTCTGCAACTCGGATGAATGAAAATCTCAAACTTTAAATTGTTATATCTTGGACACGGTTTGGTCTTTTACATTGAAATTTGGAGGGTGTTGAGAGCATGTCCTGTACATGCCAATCATTGTATTTAGGTGTTGCAAAATGAATTTCCTGTGGAGATATTGCATTACACACTTTACATTTTGTGTACAGTGTTTTGCATTGTGGTAATGGCTTCAGATTTATAGGGTACCTAGTGTTGCAGCCATTGAGGTACTTTCAGTGCTTATGTGTCTGACATGTAAATAGCTGCTCAGTTATGCCACTCTCATGACCAAGCAATACATCTCATATTCAGTAGTTGTACTCTTATCTTACGGAGACATTTACAAGTTGGTGGGAGCACAGGGCCCAAAGGGCCCATGCTCCCACCAACTTCCACAACTTTTTAGTTTTCTATTCTTTCTCAGAAAGTAAGGAAATTTTATGCAAAAACTGTGTTAATGCATCATTTAGGGTTAAAACACAAAAATCCAGGAAATGAAAAATCTTTAGGGTTGTCTCTCTCCTCCCATGGACCTGCCAATGATCCCAAGATTGACAGATGATGGGATGTGTAATTGGAGTTGTGAGGACTAAATGTTGCCCCATTCTTCTTCACTGTTGCTTCTGAATATGATTTTTCATGGAATAGGGCAACATTTAGGCCTTACAACCCCAATGACACACCCCATCATCTGTCAATCTTGGGATGATTGGTGGGCCCATGAGGGGGGAGGGGCAACCCTAAAGATTTTTCATTTCCTGACTTTTTGTGTTTTAACCCTAAATGATGCATTAACACAGTTTTTTGCATAGAATGAATATATATATATATTTCTCCATTCTTCCTGTATTATTCTTTCTATCAGACCTCGCAGCTGAACTACCTATTGTTGCAAAAAAAAAAAAAAACTGGCATCTAACCTGCCATATGCACCATTTAACACAAGCTAACAGTACCCTAAATTAAAACATCATACATCATTCCAGAAAACATGGGTTCCTTCCATACCTTGACCAGGCCAATAAAATCAAAATAAGGTGAATAAGGGGATCCTTGCATAAATAAAAACAAAGCAAACATTGTATGTCCAGTATCTCAAAACAAAGAACCTTGCTGTCTGGTTGAAAAATAAAGAAGCACTAAAAAATGTAAAAATAATACTAAACCTGCGAAACAACAGTTGGACTATCAAATAGCAACATACTGAACGGAAAATAAATACATTTTACAGCTATGTTAACTATTTAAAAACTTCTAGTAAACATTTATGCCCTATAACAATGGAAGGTAAACAAATTATTAACCCAAACAAAATGGTAAATATTTTTAATAAATATGTTTGTTCAGTATTCAGTAAAGATTCTAACTTCACTAGAGCATGTTATCGCTAGAAAATGAGTCATTCAAAATTATCAATAAAAACTGAAGAAGATATAAATGCAAAAAACAAAGTTGCACAGGATCTGATGACATTTTCTTGCATGCACTTAAAATACTAACATACAAAACGGCATATCCATTGAAAGTGTTATTCCTGGCTTCTGTAATGCAGGGAGCATACCATGTGATTAGCTAAAAGCCAATGCCATACTGATCCACAGGAAGGGTAACAAAACTATTACAGTTGTAGGCCATTTAAGCTTTACTTCAGTTCCTGGCAAATTACTTGAATCTATTCTGGAAAATAAGAGTCATAAACATCTTAGAAATACAGGAAAAATTGATGCAGACCAACACAGCTTCACTGCTGGGAGATCTTGTCTTACAAATCTCCTGAGTGTTAATGAAAAAAGTGTCAGATAATCTAGAGAAACACACACCAGTGGGTGTATTTTTCTGGACATTGAAAAATTATTCTGTGCTGTCTCACACTGGGCAGTTACAGAGAAACAAAATAATATTGGTTTCAAAAAATGCATCATAAATTGGATAAGGTCCTGGCTACAGGATAGACTACAAAGAGTCAGTATACAGGGCCATCATTCTGAGCTAGAGCAAATAACAAGTGATGTGCCTTAGAGATCTGTGCTTTGTCCCATACTCTTCCAAATCTTTGTATCGTGCATGTTTGATAATGTCTAGAATTAGGCTACCAAATATGCAGACAATGCCAAACTATTCAGGACAATTCATAATATGTCACAAATTGATTCAATACAATCATAACTTGCTCATATCACTAGATGGGCATTTAGTTGGGCAATGCACTTTAATATGGACAAAAGTTGCATCATACATTTTGGTCACCAATCCATTCCTAACACCTGCTCATTATGTAATACTGCAATAAAATCACTGACTAAAAAAAAAGACTTGGTCCTAAGAGAAAAACAACAAGAGTTCAGTGATCAATGAATTTCATTTATTGCAAAAGCCAATAGGATTTTAGGACAATTGAAAAAAAATTGTAGTAGAAGGGCAAAGGTGGTGATGCTGCTTTGCAGGGCTTATATGAGACCAGTGCTTGACTACCAACACTATATGTGGTGCCCATATAAAAGGAAGTATGTCCTGAAGATGGAGAGCATCCAGCACAGAGCAACAAAAATGGGTAACAGGGAAAAAACAAACCCTATGCAAATCTCCTAAAAATCTATCTCTGATGTCCCTTGAAACTAGAAGGCTACAGGGAGATTTATTGCTTATGTACAATATCTGTACAGATCTGTACTTAATTAATGTTCTACAGCTTGAATTAAAGAATGATAATAAATGGACCCAATGGCATCCATTACAGTTTACAATGCTGAAGCTTAATGCACATGATAAGAAATGTTACTATACACACCATTTTAACAAACCCATAGAATAGACTACCATTAGATGTTATTTTGAGCAAAACTAAAACAGAGTTGTAAAAATATATTAGACAACTATATCATTAATGGGACACAGTTACAGTATACCTGTTAATATACAGGAGTGAACATGTACTAACGCCTCATCTGCTCCTTATTTCCTTAATAATAACTTTAGTAAGATTGTCCACATTTTTCTAATGTACCATATGTACAAAAGAAAAACAGATGTTCCATGATTTCTAGTTGCTGAATACAAACTGACCAGCTGCAGTACTTATCTTTCAGGCCTTTGTGCTTATAAACTTAGAATGTGACCACTGATAAGGGCAGCTGGACCCACACAGTCTGCCCATTTTTTTAACTTTCATTTTCTTGCTGTGGACCTTACATATCTACTGTGCAGCCTCTTCCCGGTGGTTGTCCTGGACATGTTCATGACAGCACAGTCAGAGAACATCCCACACTTATGCAGGGAGTCTAGGTTCCATGAGTTGGGCTGTCAAACATGTCTCCAGAATCCTTGGTAGAGGATGGAAATTTCCTTAGTGTCCTGGACAAATTCTGCCATTCACTAAAAATAACACCAACGTCTCAAAGGAGTATTATTCCCTCATGTCTTGTAAATGTTATTTGTTTCCTTGTCAACAAACAATTCTGTTTGTGTAGCTGTTGAGGATATACATGCTTGCTTTAGTTTATTTTCATGGCTACATGAGAGGAGTTGTCTATTGATGAGGAAACATATACAATTATCAGGATATGAAGGTGTAGTACTCCTTTAGTCTGGTTGAAAATAAAAGGATTGTCTAGCCCCCTTTACCAATTGACAAACACTAACTAACTAAATCATCTTAACCTTTTCCTCTATTACATAATTTTAAAGCCAGTCATAGCTTTAACTATAATGCATATGTTATCACCTGTGCTGAGCTGTCATAGTGCTCTTATTACATATATATTATAGTGGCGTGATCGCGCCACTATATTTAGGATTATGAAGGCAATTCTACGTTAAAGTCAAAATTTTGTGTGTTAATAACTTTGAACCCCTTCAACGGCTTTGCCTGACATTTGGTATGCATGGTGGGGGCATGGTAGATCTCTTGATTTGCCAAATTTCGTTTTTGTCCGACTTATGGCCTTTGCGCACCAAAACGCTGAAAAATGCACTTTTCACAAGTTATGTGGGCAGTTTTGGGGATTTTTCCCGTGGTGCTGCACAGCCATTACATGGCATGCTGCTCTGCAAGTTGGCTCATCTGAAGGAACTTTGCTGGTCGAACGTGCCGCTTTTCCTTTGGTAAAAAATATTAAGGCATTCAAAAGTTATGGCACTTTTAAGCTCCCATTATAAGTCAATGGGAACATTTATATGGTTGTTTTGCGAACAAAGAATGGGGTTTGGGCCATCTTGTCCAGCCTGGCAGTCAAAGAATTTCCAGCCTAGTGGTCAAAGAATCTTTGTCCCAGAAAATTCTTTGATCACGAGGTCTGCCATCTTGTTTTTTAAATTCCAATCATAAAAAATCAAATATCTCATCTCAGAGGTCACTCCTGAAGTAAAACATGCATGGGTTTTACTCAGGGGGCTTTAGTCTATTGACCCATGCCTTTGGTTTAACGTAAAATGGTAAAAAAAATAGAGTTATGATGTTTTAAAATCTTTGATCATGGCTCGCTAACAATCTTTGATCTCGAGCCTGCAAATTCTTCCATCGCAAGATTCTTTGACTGCGATCTTGCATTGCCAAGTAAGAATACAATTTATTCAGCTCAGGGGTGGCCTAGGGACACAAATGAGGGTGGGTTTTGCTCAGGGGGCTTCGTTCTATCGAGGCATGGTGCTGATTTCATGTAAATGTGCCAAAAACTCCCGTTTCACCATTTTTTATTCTTTTATCACAAGTGTGTAATTTCTTTGATCGTGAGCCTGAAAATCCTTTGATCGCAAACTTCTTTGATCATGATCCTGCATCGTGAGTGAGGGACGAGATGGTCAAATTAAAAAATCTATTTTCTCAGTCCAGGGGTGCACTAGGAAGACAAATGAGGGTGGGTTCTGCTCAGAGGGCTTTGTTCTGGCGAACCGTGGTGGTTGTGGTTTACTGCATTTATCTTAAAATTCTGATTTTCAACATTTTTTATTCTTTGATTGTGAGCCAGCAAAATCTTTGATCGTGAGCCTGCAAATTCTTTGATCGTGAGATTCTTTAATCGCCATCTTTGATCTCGAGAGAGGGACAAGATGGCCAGACTTTATAATGGGATAAGTCAGTTTTCACAATCTTTAAGTTTAAATATCACAGAAATGGTTTGGTCTTTTTATTTGAAATGTGGAGGGTGTTGATGGCATGTTCTGTACGTGTGAATTACGGTGTTTACATGTCAGAGAAAATATTTTTTCTGGAGATATTGCATGGCACAGTTTACATTCTGCGGACAGTTTTTTGCATTGTGGTGGTGCCTTGAAATTGATAGGGTACATAGTCTTAGCATCATGGATGTACTCTTCAGTCATTGTGTCTGTAAAATGTCAACACTTGTGGAATTCTGGAACTCTGATGAATGAAAATCTCAAACTTTAACATGTTATATCTCAGACACGATTTGGTCTTTTACATTGAAATTTGGAGGGAGTTGATGGTAGAGACACATTTACAAGTTGGTGGGAGTGCAGGGCCCGAAGGGCCCGTACTACTACCAACTTCTGCAAGTTCTTAGTTTTCTATTCTTTCTCAAAAAGTAAGGTAATTCTATGCAAAAAACTGCGTTAATGCATAATTTATGGTTAAAACACAAAAAGTCAGGAAATGAAAACTCGTTAGGGTTGCCCTTTCCCCACTCATGGACCTGTCAATCATCCCCAGATTGACAGATGACGAGGTGTGTCATTGGAGTTGTGAGGCCAAAATGTTGCCCCATTCTTCTTCACTGTTGTTTCTGAATATGATTACACAAGGAATGGGGCAACATTTAGGCCTCACAAACCCAATGACACACCCCATCATCTGTCAATCTGGAGATAATTGACAGGTCCACGGGTTGGAGCAACCCTAAAGATTTTCATTTCTGACTTTTGTGGTTTAACCTAAATGATGCATTAATGCAGATTTTACATATATATATATATATATATATATATATATAATAGTAGAGGCAAAAACTCAGTTTAATGCATCAGTTAGGGTTGTTCCTGGCGACAAAAGTGAGGGAATTCGATGTTAGGTTGAACTTCCTTTGCCCCTCAGCCCACCTCCAGCTGGAATCGGGGTGTACATTGGGGTCATTGGCCCTAACTGTCACCCCATCACATGTGGAAAGAAGGTGAGGAATAGGAGAATGGGGTGACAGTTAGGACCGATGACCCCAATTCGCACCTCAATTCCAGTTGGGGTGGTGGGCTGGAGGGGTGCAAAGGGGCTTTCAACACTAACATTGAATTTCCTCACTTTTGTCGCTGTGGAACAACCATAACTGATGCATTAAATGGAGTTTTTTGCCTCTAATTTCCCTTCTTTTTGAGAATGATAATGAGAAATAGTGAATGTAATGCAGCGGCCTGCCCGCAAACGCAAATCGTAATGTGCATGGTGACACAAAGCGAAACAGAAAGAGAAAGAGTACTGTAGACAGAAATGTTAAAAACAACTCAAACGCAACCGCAAATGAAAACGCAAAGGGTAACCCACATGGTGGCGTAAACGTGAACGGTAAGTGAAACGGGTACGGAACTGCAAGCAGAAATGGTAATGGTAGCAGTAATGTAAGCGCACAGGCTGGTTTTCCCCAAAAGCTGTATAGAGAAAGACAGTGAGTAGAAAGAATGTATGCAAAATAATGACTCTCGGAACATAAAAATGAGGACTTGGAATAGTAAATTGCTTATATCTCAGTAACCGTACAACATAGAAAAAAAATTTAAAAGTCATATGTATTATCACTTTCCTGGCTAGCTTTTTCTTAGCCCCCAGTAGGGGCAAAGAATTTTCCAACAGAAAGTCCGTATCTAGCACCATTTTCGAGATACGGGCCCTGAAAGGCGCTGCGAACGCCGTAATGTTATCCTATGGGAAAAAAAACAGAAGTTCAGACTGCCATAACTTTGACTCCCTGTAATATTTTTTCACCAAGCCACTGAAAGACACATCTGTGGGATGTTGGCTGTGTTCCCTGCAAATTTCAGCCCAAAAGACCAAACTGTTATTTCACAGCAGGGCGCTAAACGATTGCTGCAATGTGTCATATGCCATAATGTTATCCTATGAGAAAAAGTGTCAAATTTGGAGTACTGTAACTTTGCTGCCATGTAATATTTTTTCAGCAAAACACTGAAAGGCACATCTGTGAGATGTTGGCTGTGTTCCCTTCAAATTTTAGCCCCAAACTCCAAACCGTTCTTTTGCAGTGGGGTGCCAAAGAATTGCTGTCATTTTCCCACAGCCTAGAAAAGTACTTTCACAATTTGCAAAAGCTTTAGCAAAAAATTTGCGACACTTTCATAAGTGCGACAGTACTTTGTGAAAGTACTTTTTCCAGAAATCTGAAAAACATATTTCTGGGGTGTTTTACCCCAAAATAAAGACTTGGCTAGCATCCTCAGGGTCCAACTAGGTGAATACAAAAAGAATTAGGTTGCTAGATGGTCCCAAATTTAAATGGCAAGCATTTTTCTGATTAGTAACTGAAAACAAGATGGCGGATTTGCGAAAGCAAGAGGGCCATTTGCGACAGTAAAAATGCATTTGCGACACTGTTGAACTTTTTGTTAACTTTTTCCATTGACTTATAATGGGAAATTGTTTTTTGAATAACTTTTGAACCGTTTAATATTTTTTACGAAATCTTCAAAAGGCACATTGGACTCCCTGGCTGCACATTCCCTGAAGAGCTTGGGCCGGTCGCGCAAACCGTGCGACCTGTAGGCGCAACCGTAGAATTCCAGAAAAAGCATAAATGCACGCGCAGATCACGCTTAATAACTCCGCAGCCGTGTATCTGACCGGTACAAAACTTGGAAGTTCCCAAGGCATATGGGTGTTGATTGTGTATTCCAAATTTCAGGTGAATCCGTCAAACAGTTGCAAAGTTATTAAGGTTCAAAATTTGGTGATAAAATGGAACTGGCTCCTCAACCTAACTATGGTAGCACTACGTGCTACCATAATATATATATATATATATATATATATATTTATATATATATATATATATATATATATATATATATATATTATAGTGGTACAGTAGTGCCACTATAGTTAGGGTTGAGTACCCATTTATGGTTAAAGTGTGAAATCTGGCAGTTTAATAACTTTTCACTGTATGACAGATTTGCCTGAAATTTGGCATGTGCTGTATCTGCCAAGTTTTGTAATGGTTGAATATATGGTTGCAGAGCTACTTAGCACTGAAAAATGTGGTAATTATGCATTTTTGCGCATTCTTTGCTCACACCTACAGATCACATGGTCTGCACAACTGGTCTGAAACCTTCAGGGAACATACAGCCAGAGTCCCCAATGTGCCTTTTGAAGATTTCTTGAAAAAATATTAAACGGTTCAAAAGTTATTCAAAAAGTTTCCCATTATAGTCTATGGGAAAAGTTAACAGAAAGCTCAACAGTGTTGCAAATGCAGTTTTTAGTGTCACAATTGACCCCTCTTGTGTCGCAAATCTGCCATCTTGCTTTCAGTTGGTGGTCACAGAAATGCTTGGCATTTAAATTTAGGACCCTCTATGGACACAATTCTTCTTGTGTTCACCTAGTCGAGCCTTGAGGATGCTAGCCATGTCTTTTTTGGGGGGTTAAACACCCCAGAAATATGTTTTTAACATTTTTGGAAACAGTAGTGTCACAAAGTAGTGTCGCACATTCAACACTTTCGTGATTTATTTTGCGAAAGTGTGGCAAAACACGACACTACTTTGCGACACTATGCCCAAAAGAACAGGAAATCTTTGCCACCCTGCTGCAAAAGAATGGTTTGGTATTTTGGGCTGAAATTTGGAAGGAAGAAAGCCAAGACCCCGCAGATTTGCCTTGTAGTGGTTTCCTGACAAAATATTAGAGGGCTGCAAAGTTATGGTACTCCGAAGTTGACAATTTTTCCCATAGGCTAACATTACACATTTCAAGGATTTTAAAACTATTCAGCAAGACCTAAATCATATATATGATTGGGTAACTCATTGGGGTATGCAATTAAACTATTCTAAATGCAAAGTTATGCATTTGGGTACCTCTAACCCAAAAAACTCATATATGTTAGGACATCATCCTCTCAGTGAAACCAAAGATGAGAAAGATCTGGGTATTATTATTTCAAATTATTTGGATTTTTCACATCATATTAATGAAGTTATTAAGAAAGCTAACAAGGTTATTTGGTCAATAAAATGAAACATTACTTCCAAACATCCCAATGTGTTATTGCCATTGTTTAATGCATATGTGAGACCTCACTTGGAGTATGTTTCCCAACTATGGTGTCCTTATAAAAAAGCTAATATTGTTCAATTGGAAAGGGTGCAACGTAGGTTTACCAAAAATTTAGTAGGACTGCACCAGCTATCATATGAGGATAGATTGGCTAAGCTTGGTTTGTACTCCCTTAAAACTCGTAGATTACGGGGAGATCTTTTGTTTTTATATGATGTGATACAGGACCCTCATCTGATGATTGATTTAGGTTTAGTCTTTAAAGATCATTCTCATAATATTAGAGGTTACCCAGTTCAATTAGTATGTAAACCCTTTAATAATAATAGACGCAAATATTTCTATACTCTAAGAATAATTAAACCTTGGAATAATTTGCCTTTGTCTGTTATTATAAGTAAAAAGAAAGCTCAGTTTAAATCTAGATTGGATGACTATCTTAAATCCTGTGGGCCATTATCATATTACTGAATGACAATATATGAGCTTTATGGGCCCTTTGGCTTTTTGCTCATTCTTCTTCCTTAGTATGATCCTTAGTATGATCCCTTAGTATTACGGCATCTGACTTTCCTTTCCGGGCCCGTATCTTGAAAACACTTTGAGATATGGACTTTTCGTCAGAAAAATGCTTAGCCCCCTCTGCTAGGGCGCTAAATGCAAAACTAGCCAGGAAAGTCATAAATAATATGAGATTTGAAATTTTTTCTATGTTGTATGGTTCCTGAGATATAAGCAGTTTAGTATTCCAAGTGTTCATTGTCTGCTCTGAGGCCCATTATTATGCATACATTCTTTGTATTCACTGTGTTTCTCAAAGCAGCTTTTGGGGCAAAAAAGTGTGTGCGTTTCCGTTACTGTTACACTTAGCATTTCCATTTGCGTTTCTGTAACCATTTGCGTTATCGTTCCCATCTACGCCACCGTGTGCGTTACTCTTTGCGTTTCGCTTCTGTTTGTGTTACTGTTAACATTTGCGGTTCCATTACTATTTTTGTTTGCATTTCCTTTTGTGTCACCGTGTGCATTACCATTGCATTTGCGTACGTGCTTCCATTTGTGTTTGCATTTTTGTTTGTTTCCTTTGGCGTCATCATTGGTTTTACCGTCAGCGTTTGTGTTTCCAATTGTGTTACCGTGAATGTGCGCATAATGATTTGCATTTGCATACATGCTTGCATTTGCATTTCTGTTTTCATTAACATTGGCACTTGCGTTTCTATTACCATTTGCATTATCGTTAACATTTGCATAACCATGTGCATTACCGTTTGTGCTTGCATTTGAGTTACTGTTACTTCACTATTTATAGTGCACATTCTCAAAAAGAAGGGACATTCATGGCAAAAAAATCCCATTAATGCATCAGTTAGGTTGTTTCACAGTGACAAAAGTGAGGAAATTTGGTGTTAGGGTTGAAAACCCTAACTGCGCTTCCCCCCACCACCACACACACACACATGTGCAAGTAGGGGAAGGACCAAGGCAACACAGCCAATCACACACAACCAGCAGAAGGTAACAGGAATAACATACAACCATCTAAACCATGAAACCACACACCCATGCTCCCATCGGTCTGTGGCATGGGGTCATCAATGCTAACTGTCATCCTGAACATTCCACGCACAGCTAAACACATATCATGCTATGACACTTTCATGTTTGCGACAGTATTTTGTGAAAGTATGCTCCTAATTACTGCACATCTTTGCCATCATCTTGCAAGCAAATGGTTGGGTCCTTTGGGCTGACATTTGCAGGATGGCAACACCTGGTCCCACAGATGTGCTTTTTCCTGCTATTGTGCTAAAATATTTAAGGATTACAAAGTTACACTGTTCCAAAATTGAACAATTTGCCATAGACTAACATTGCGGCACCCATGACACCTTTCCCCACCCATATGTTGATAACGAAGCGAGGTACACCATTTTCACTACTGCCAGCTTGCTTCACTGTTATGAGAACTAACCTCAAAGAACAACTTTGCAAATAATGTATCATGTCTGAAGTTGGATTTCTTCACTTTGTACAGTGCCACAGGTATACACCTCCTGCTGCATGCGTGTGATTGGTTGTGTTCGTTCTTCCCCTACTTGCATGTATATATGTGTGTGTGTGTGTGGTGGTGGTGGTGGGGGGGGTGCGCAGCTTGGGTTTTCAACCCTAACACCAAATTTCTTTGCTTTTGTCACTGTGGAACAACCCTAACTGATGCAGTAAATGGATTTTTTTTGCCATGAATATATAGATATAGATATAAATATAGATAGTATGTCACAGTCTTTCATGCACCTCTTCCATGTAGTTCTATAACTTTGTCACTGCTGTCCTCCATACCTAGTGTATGCAAAATTCCTTCAACCCTACAATGCCTTTGTCATAAAACATGTAACATCAGCAAGATGTGCATCACTGCTCTGCCTAAATCTTTTTATTTTTCTGTTTTTATATTTGGTCTGAATGAGAATTAATTCCTTATTTTCAGATGACATTCCTCTATTAAGATGGAGATGACAGATTTGTCGCTTATCTCCACTTTTCTTTACATTTGTATAGAGCTCTTTGGGACTGCTCTTAGAACAAGAAGAGATATTAGAGACATCAGAATTTGATATACTGAACAATCTATTTTATTACAAGCAGATGATGTACTAATATATTTACAAGATGAAGCTAAATCTCTTGATTCTTTATCCAAATTAGTATCCAAATATGGATCCCTGTCAGGGTATATGGTAAAATGATAGAAAATAAGAATGTCTTATTGACCAGAGATTCAGATGATCACCATCAGCCACATCCGCAGCTGGGCTCTGCTAAGCAATCTGCAAGGTTACTGAACAGTCAATATACCTATATGGTTTACTTGCATTACTGTATGAGGAAAATATCTCAAAGTTACTGGATTCTGTTTGCCTGTCCTTGAAAGACTGAAAAATCTCCCAGTCTGTTTAACTGGACATGTAAATATAATAAAAATGAATGGTGAGATCACGTGTTGCCCTGGGGAGAGTAGCAGCATAGCGTTGCAGCTCCGCTTGCTTGAAATAAATAAATACATATTTTCTGCCATAAACTAAGTAGATTAGTTCTTACCTTCACTAAAATCAAAAGATTACTGAAGGGGGTAATCGAAAACTCGGGAGACAGAGACAGAAGTGTGATGTCGGAGTCATCTGAAGATTGAGAGGAGGAAGTTGCAGTGGGGCTGGAAGCCAAAAGGCCCCGCAGAAGCACTTCACCGTAATCTGAAGCAATTCCAAACAAACAGCAATCGGCACAAGACCAGATGCAGGAAAACATCAGAACTATCAAAACTGCCTTAATAGCTGAATTTAAGGAATGGAAAGGAATGTTGTCAGGCCTGGGTACACGTATAGGAGATGCGGAAGCCAGAATAGCATCGGTGGAAGACCATGTAGTTAAATTAGAAGCTGATAACGTGGATTTTAAGAAATCAGTAAAAAAAATGGAAACAAAAATCGACCACCTAGAAGGGAGATCTAGGCGTAATAATCTAGTCCTACTAGGACTTCCAGAAGGGGATGAAGGTAGCAATTCTATCACTTTTATGCAAAAGCTGTATGTGTGGATTGCAGGCCCTTTGCCAAATGGGCCTATATATGTAACAGACATGCACACAGAGCGATTGGGCCAAAACCCGAGCCAAATAATCCACCAAGTCCGATAATATTCAAAGTTCTAAACTATTTGGACAGGGATCACATCTTAAAAGCAGCTAGAAGTGCTGAAAAAATAGAATGAGAAGGGAAGCACCTGAGAATGGTTCCTGATCTGACATATAAAGTAAGGCAGGATCGAGCTGCCTACCGTCCGATTCAATCCAAGCTTTGGGCCACCAAAATACACCACAGAACACTTTATCCAGCCCAACTAGAAGTCTCTTTGCAGTCGAGGGTATAGCGCTATGAAACGGCAGAACTAGCAATGGCTGATCTGGCTGTCCTGCTGCCACAACTGTTTGGGAAGGGGGACTGAGAAAATTGGAAGGCAAACGAAATATGGCAAAAAGCAAGTAAAATAATACAGGTTATTTATGCGAGAAAGAAGATTGGACTATGCCCACGAGCTGAACAGAGCCTAGTTTGAGTTTTGCGGAGTAAAGGAGTTAGTTTTGGCCTCATACTCAGAGGAGAAAAGAAAACGAGAGAAAGAAGAAAGAGGGGAATATTTTTTGTTTAAAAAGACTGGGGGAGTCTGGGAGGAGAGTGGGAAACTTAGTTCTGGAGGATTTAAACTTCGGGACTTGATGTTATAATTTACCTTTTTCGAGCATTAGTAAAGTATATAAAGTGATTTAAAATAGGGAAAAGAATACAATGGATGCCATCATGTGGCTGTAAAGGAACATTGCAGTCTCTATGACTATTAATAGTATGGTAGTCAAATACTAAAAAGTGGCATTAGCTTTCAAGAAAAGGAGGAGCTACTGTGAAATACTAACAGATAGCTTCAGAGATAATTGTAATATTTAGGGAATATGAAGTAAAGATCTGATTTTTGTGGGTTACTTATAGGTATACTTGAGAATGAAGGGGGACAGTAATGCAAATGCTAGCCCTCTAGAGTTAATAGAAAATGTGAATGTACGATAGAAGGTTATAGGAGGTAGGGGAAATTAGCAATGTGGGAGAAAGAAGGGAAGATATAGAGTTATAGGGAAGATAATGTATAGCTTAGCAGAATTATTAAGGCACATGTTTTTGTGTTTTGTTTATCTTTTGCAATGCCTTTTCTGTTTTTTTTTTCAGGTGCTCAAGAGACCACAGAAGGGCTGCTCCTCTTGGGGCATGGCGGATAAAACACTAGGGAGCGGGGATTTGGCCTGGGTAGTTAATCAGTGGGGAAGAAAAACTAGGGGCTGGGGGAAGGGAAGGAAAGGGTGGGGAGAAAGGGATATAGGCAGAAATTTATTATAGTTGTTACTGTTTTACCTTTCAGGACACAGATGCAGGTCTCAATGAATACATCAGAAAGCTATGTTGTGGAAATATGGGGAGTTGGAGAGTAATATTATGGAATATTAAGGAGTGGGAGACAACTCAAAAAATATGTTATATTGTGTCATCTTAAAAGATACCAACCTCACATTGTTTTGCTGCAGGAGACACATGTAATTGTAGGGAATCTGAGTCAATTCCGCAAATCATGGGTGGGACAGGTATACGGTGCGGGTAACAGCCCCAGAAAGGCAGGAGTAGCTATTTTAATCAATAAAAGTGTATCTTTTAAGGAAATCAAGATGTGGCAGGACCCTGAGGGGAGATTTGTTTTTGTGCATGGGAGTTTAGCAGGGGTGGAGGTGATGTTAGGCTCCATCTATGGCCCGAATCAGGACACCCCTGAATTTTTTCCACCACTAGAAGCCATAATATCTTTAGTCCCTAATACTCCATGCCTCCTCGGAGGAGATTGGAATTTAGTATATGCGAATGATCTGGACAGATCATATAGCAAGTGAGTGGGCTTTTCATCAGCACAGAGGGCCCTCAGAGAATTGATGACCGACTCTGGTCTCTCAGACCCTTGGAGGCTTAGAAACCCTCAGGTGCATGAGTATACTTTCTATTCAGCTCTGCATAGGGTGCTTTCAATGATAGATTTTTTTCCATATCAGCTCCTTTGCTTTACCAGGGAAAGAGGACGTTGGGAAATATCCTAGAGTCCTTTCGGATCATTCTCTGATTTGGCTGAAGGTGAGATTTACCCAATATAGGAAGGCATCTAGATCATGGTCACTAAATACCCAATTGTTGTTAGACGAGAAATGAGTAGAAAGGATAAGAGATTTTATAAAAGTCACATGGGAAAAGAATTATGAATCTATCCAAGCAACAGATGTGCTATGGGGCGCCCTTAAAGCTACGAGGAGGGGGGGTTAATATGAATGGCCACAGTTAGGAAACATCAAAGGATAAAGGAAGTAGAGGGGTGGTTAGAACGAACAAATGTCTTGGAAAAGCATCTGGTACAACCTCAGAAGACCGGGTTTGGGGAGAACTTGAAGCCCTTAGGGCGAAATATGCCTCTCATATGTTAAATGTTAACTCAAGGGCTAATGCAAAGTGGAAAGCCACTTATCTCAGACATGGGGAGAAGGCAGGGAGACTATTAGCAGACAGACTAAAGCAAAAGAGGGAGGCAAGGTGGGTGTCGACATTAGAAGATAAAAGCACAGAACAGTTTACCTCTGACCCGTAAGTAATTTCTGAGATCTTCAGATTATTATCAAGAGTTGTATACAGCTCCAGATTTACGGGGAGATTATATAAACAAACTGGAGGAATTTTTAAAGGATGCGACATTACCAAAATTAAATATAGAACAACAAAATTGTTTGGTAGGCAATATCAATATACAGGAAATATTAGCTGCAATTGATAGATTACCGGTGGGCAAAACCCCAGGCCCTGATGGCTTCCCTGCAGCCTTCTACAAAACATTTAAAAATGAATTAGCTCCTTATTTACAGAAATTATTTAATTACTTATTTGAGGCCTCAGTAAAAGAATCCTCCATATTTGAAGCCAGGGAAAGATCCCTCTAGTCCAAGTACTTATAGACCTATCTCGTTACTTAACAAAGAAGTCAAATTGTTGGCAAGTATTTTGGCATTCAGACTAAAACAGGTTTGGGACATTTTAATTGGACCTGAGCAGGCAGGCTTTGTCGTGAGGAGACACTTGAGTGACCTCTTTTGGAAAATTTGTCATCTGATGTCTGCATCCAGGGAGCCCAATGCTGCTATGGTACTGGTCTCCCTGGATGTGGAAAAAGCTTTTGACAGAGTCAACTGGGAATTTTTATTTGACCTTTTGCCTCGATACGGCATTCCTGTTGATTTCATTCGATGGGTGGAAATACTTTTTTGCTCCCCAGCAGCGAGACTGCTTTGTAACGGGGCTATTTATGATAGTTGCATGTCGACTAGAGGTACAAGACAGGGGTGCCCTTTATCCCTGATGTTATTTAATCTATATATTGAGCCATTAGCCCTGAAAATAAAGGTGGTTAAAACTGTCAGAGGAATAAGGATGGGGAAGAACTAATATAAAATATCAATGTTCACTGACGATATTCTTCTGCATTTATCTTCTTGGCACCTATCATTGCAGTCGGCCTTGGATATCATACACAATTTCAATGTTTTATTGCGATATAAATTGAATTCAAATAAAACATCTGTATTAGCTCTAACCCCAATGTGTACAAAGGTCATAATAGAGGAATTAGGATTACGTTGGGCCCCCAGGTCAATTTCATTTTTAGGTATAGAAATCCCTAAGGATATGGGGAAATTAAAAGCTTTAAATTTAGATCCTGTAATTTTACAAATGCAACAAGACCAGAAGAGATGGCAAAAATTACCTTTGTCTCTCTGGGGAAGGGTTAACATCCTTAAAATGGTTATTTTTCCTCGGCTGATGTATCCCCTATCAGTGTTGAACTTGGCTCTCCCTCATAGTTGGTTCAAAATGGTGGATTAGATATGGTCTGATTTTTTATGGCAAGGAAAGAGACAAAGAAGAGCTATTCAGAAATTAAAAAGACCAAAGGAGCAGGGTGGTCTCAGTATTCCCAATCTGTTTTTCTATTATCTGGCCTTTCAGGGGTGCAAATATTTCCAATGATAAAGTCCACAAAGAGACAAGATACCAAAGTTAGTCTGGCTACGAATAGAGAGACACCTAACTTCTACCAAAAAAATATCATTAGCATCCCTGCTGTTTACGCAGGGTAAGAAAATACCACAGAATTGGAGGAATACACCCCTAGCATGGTCCATGAAAGCCCACACTCAACTGTGTAATAGCTTTAAACTGGACTATCTCCATGATCTGGGGCAACCAATATTCAATAATTTAAATCTAACTATAGGAGGTAAAGTTATTACTCAGACATTTTGGAAAGACTGGCTTGAGATGAAGCTATCAGAAATAGTGGCAGAGAAAGAATTCATTTCACCCTCTGTGTTTAAACAAACTTTTCAGTTTTCAACACTACCAATATTTAAATTTCTCCAAATTAAACAATGTGTAGGAAAAGCATTAAATAAACCCCCATGGTCCTCAAAGGCAGATAGAGTGTTCACAGAAACGGCAGAAATAGCTACTCGATCTCGACCAATAGCCAGTTTATATAGAAAATTGGTTTCTATAGCCGAAAATGTTTTCAGGCCGACAGCCTTATATTGGCAGATGGCTGTGAACCTATCATATGATCCAGCTCAGTGGAAATCAATATGGTCCAATAATTATAAGTTCATTAAACAGGACAGGCTTCTGTTAGTAAGATTTAACATTCTTCACAATTTATATATTACCCCGGTTAAGAGGAACTTGATGGGGAAGCAACATTCTTTAGCCTGCCCGAAATGTAATCAGGAGTTGGGTACACTTAGCCACTTGAGCTGGACTTGTCCTAAGATCCAAGGCTTTTGGTTGGAAAGTAAAGGTTTTTGTAGCCCATTGTTCGGGGAGAACAACTACTTTATTGAGACATGTGTGCTAGGTTACCTCTCAGTGGCTATTCCAAGCAAATTCAAATACTATTTGACATTAATTTCGGCTGTGGCATGGGTCCTTATAATGAGGTACTGGGTAAAAGAAAATTCACCTCCTTTCAGGGAATGGATTAAAGAAATGTATAATGCTATTAATGTAGAAAGAGCAATAGCATTACAGTACCACTCTTTAGGATTTTTCAGTAAGAGATGGGAGCAACTCACAGCCTACATAGCTGAGAGGTGGGAGTCGACACAGAAGGGTCACAGCTCCAAGTCTTCCTGATGTAGTAGATGGAAATTATAACAATATGGTTAATCAAATGAAATGTATTAGTTGATATTATGATAATTTGTTTTAAAGCCATGAGTCCTGAAGGTTGCTGGTTTGTTGAATGGGGGGAGGTCGGGAGGTGGGTTAACTTAGTTTATATACATAGTAACATAGATTATAGGAAAGAGGGGATGTAGTGGGGGAGGGGAGAGGGAGGGGGATTAGAGTCAAGTTTCTTAAGTTTCAGTTGTAATTTTTGTTTTTTCATTGAAAAGTTCAATGCAACTGTATGTATAATGTATGTGTATAATTTGGTGCATCTAATAAAGCATATTAAATAGCAAAAAAATAATAAAAATGAATATACTACATAGACATCCCTTCCTGTTGTAAATGGTCTTCTTATAATTAAAGAAAAAAGACCTTTGATTTATTGGCAAAAAAGAGTAATTATATTTCTACAGCGTGGCAAAAGACAAAGAGCTACATGTAATAAACTACAGAGTATCTTCCTCTGAAAGGTCTGGATTAGGCCTGACAAATATGCAATGGGACTGCTATGCAACTTAGTTGGGGAAAATTTACTAGTGGTTCAATCGGGATCATAAAAGTCCAGTACAGATGGCAATAGAAGACCTGTATCCCATTTGGGGACACAAAAATGCTCTGTGTGTTAATTTAGAGACAAATGTATTATGTTTTATAACTCTCTTAACTTCAGACAATGCTCATCTAGGATATGGCAAGATATTCAGGCTATTTTGGGGCTTAAGAACTACAGCTCATAATTAAGGATGTAAGTTTGTTATGGATGAGGTTTTAATAACTCATTGGTTGTTCTTGGAATCATTAGTAAAATTCCTGGCTCTGTCATCATTACTATATTTTGATGACAATAGTGAAAGTCATGGAAAGACCTGAATATAGACCAAATGTCATGGAATCCAAGATGTGTATGACTGCCTTGACAAATTTACATCCCTACTCATAATGTATTCCTATCTTGCAAAACCCACATTTTAGAACATTTTGTACTGATCCCTTTCTTGCTGGCTGGAAATCCCATGGGTTATACTGATTAAGAGAAATGTATATTTTACAGATAGTGTATTTGGCCCACTGATATTTTAAAGGTAAGGTTTTCCTTACCTAGAAGGAAGCTTCCTAATGCATTTACAAGTCAAATCTTTTACATGAAGAAATATCAGTAGCTGGGGGAAGGTAAAGGCGTCTCCTTTAGGGGAATTATTTGAATATACACTACCTAAAAATGTATTAATTTCCAAAATTTACAGTGTGATTAGTTACCATTAACTTATTGATATCAGGATTCTTAAATGACCATGGCAAACGAATATGAATTGTATTAAATTTAATTCAGTGATAAACACTGTTATTCTTTGCTTGTATCACCCCATGATGTATTACAAATAGCAAGTTAATTCAGCCATTCAGTGGGCTCAATTTTCAAAGAGCCCCTAGAGAGCTGTAAGGTGCATTAATGGGCCACTTGTAGCAATGCCAGTTGTGCCAGGGACCCTGCACCTTATTTTGGCACATCAGCAGTCCTGATGCCAAAGTCCACAGAGTCACTGCAAGCCATGTCATGTGTCAAACAGAGGGTGCATAGGAAGGGATTGATGGAGGCAGTCATCATCCCCAGGTGGGGGAATGTCTGACCCAATGTGTTAATGATAATTGTGAATACTTACTAAAAGTGCAGATGCACATGATTATTCAAGTGAGTAACAGGAGCATTTAGTTGCACTGAGCTATGATAGTCCAGTTCAAGTCATATCTGTTCTGGGGCAGCTATATGGACCAGCTATGTTGGCAAGACATATCATCCAATGCCAGTTGCAGAGATTTGTGAACTGGGAAGTGCTGGTAACCAATGTGAGGAGGTCTTATTGCATTACTTGACATGGACCAAAGGCAGCTATACCTAAATGCACCTGATGTGGTATCGTAGAAGATTGCATGTTGCCACCAAACCACTTCTGGCCCAAAAGGCTTCTGCATTCCAGCTGTACAGTAGTGGCAAATGTGTAAGAGCACAGTCTATAGACTTACTAGCACCCCATAGTAAGATTACACATATACTATATCACTAAGGAAGAGAACAGGTAAGACAGACACCCTTACAATAAATGCTTCATTGCACTGAGGTGTATGCTGATAGATAGTTGTGTTTGGCTGTGGGTAGAGGTTGTGTAGGGAGTACACATGCCATATAGCAGCCAAACCTTGCTATACATCTATGATGTAAGACTAAAATATAAGCTACTTCTGGGATTTGGAAAGAACATAAACCAATGAAGGATGCTGCTATGTTCAGATGTCACTTTTCATCAGTCCATGTTTAGTTGTTTTATTTGAGAGAAACAGTACACTACTGGCACAAGCACTCATACCACAACATGCAGAGCTGGGAGGGCTCTCCAAGTCAGGTGAGTTCTTTCAAATCAGAGTACTCATGGTACACCAGCCATTACATACACCAAAACCTCCCACTGGTGTCCACCGAGGGCTAGTGAGATCGCTGGATCAGTTACCAGTAGGGATGTACTGTTTGTTACCATGGCAGCCACAACCACTCATACAGTATGCTACTAGAATCTTGTCCATGTTTTGGTGACCATGGCATGGGGTGTGCTGTGAAGTTTACATGGCCACCACAAACATCTGCATGGTGTCAGACAAGTTCCACTCCAAGCCCTGACAGATCCCTCAATAACTGATGTTGTGGTGCTTCTGTAAGTCCTGTAGCCATTTTGGGCTTTGAGAATTCCATGTATGGGGATGTTACAACTGTGATGCTGCCCATGCCCCCTGTCCACCATGGTGCAGCCTTGAGCTTGGTGCATGCCAGGCACATTCCAGTCTGGTCTAGGCAGCCCTGTGCGTGATGCAGGCTGCATTCAAAAATCCAAAATGATACACAGTGTGGTGCAGGGAGCCCTTTGCATCATTCCTTTTTGATGCAAACACTGTGTATCATTCCCAGCCTTTTGAAAATTGAGCCCAATGTCATAAAAAAACTGCACTATATGTAGAGACGTGTGTTTTTCTTAAATAAGTAATAACAAGAAATTAAGGTATAAAAAGAAGTAACAAGAAATTCAAGGTATAACAAAATTCAAGGCATAGCAAGAAAGAACAAGAGATTCAGCATATCAAAGGAATAAAACAAAAAAAAAACCCACATGAATAAAGTGAAAAAAAACATGCATTTTGGGAGGCAAAATCTAAATAAATGAAGGCAGCAGTTGTTGTTTAGGTTCCATTGTTATCTCAGAGAGAGTCCACAATGCAGAGACAGTGGAATTGTTTCATTCTCAAAACCTTGCAAGACCATAGCATAATGCTGCTTAATACAATGTAGTATACTAGGAATGTGATTTCTAGTGTGTAGAAGGTCATTTTGAGGTAATTTATGAATGTAAATGTGATAACAAGAAATAAAACTAAAATTTCAATAAATCAAAAGAAATAAGAAATTCCAGAAAAATAAAACCGACCGGTGTCAGTGGCTCAGCAGGTAGCACACTCGCCTCTGAGGCCGAGAGATCAGTTGACTGTGGGTTCTACCCCACACCAGGCACTTGGGTTAATATTCCAATACTGACACTGTAGTGCAGCATGAGGGGGGTGCTGCACTCCTGAGGTGCCGTCTTTCAGATGAGATGTTAAACCGAGGTCCCATCTGCCTGTTCTGGTGGTAGTTCAGGTGGATGTTAAAGATCCCATGGCACTTCTCAAAAAGAGTAGGAGAATTTCCCTGGTGCAATGGCAAAAAATTTTCCTTCATTCACGAAAAATACCACCAACAGCTTAATCTGGTTCAAGGTCAGTTGGCATTTATCTGTATCCCCCTCCCCCGGGTCGTGCCTGAAAATAGGTAGGATTTGTCTAGTGCACTTATCCAGTCAACAAAAAATAAATAAATAAATAAAATAAAAAGAAAAATTATTAAAAATTAAAAGAATTTCATGGGTCTCTAACTACATGCTTGTAAAGCTAAAAACATTTAACTTAGCAATTACATACGAACATATGAACATGGCAGCAGAGACAGGCCATTATGGTCTGTCAAGTCTGCTTGAGTATGCAGCACACAGTTTATTCTGCTGTAGCTGCCCCTTCCCCCAACCCATCCATTGCATCCCTGGATTTATCCTCCCCTGCCCAACTCTCCCCCTCCACCATCCTTCCACAGAATTAATCTTCCCTTTGACCCTGTCCCACCTCCTCTTAAAACTGCCCACAGTTTTCAGTGAGATCACTTCCTCCAGCAATCTGTTCTATGTCACCACCGCCCTTTCTGTGAAATAGTACCTCCTCATTTCCCTTCTAAATTCCCCCCACACTAATTTCAGGCTGTGCCCCTTATAGATCCCTCCCCTTTAGGTTAAACATATACTCTGCTCAAACCTTATTTATACCTTTTAGGTATTTGAAGGTTTCTATCTTGTCCCCCCTTCCCCCTATCCTCCGGGGAGTACATGCTGAGCTCTCTTAGTCTCCCCTCATAGGGATTGTCCCACAGGCCCTGGATCATTTTGTTCACCTTTCACTGCATCCCCTCCAGCAGTTTGTTTGTTTGGTTATTTGCTTAATGGGTAAGCACACTTGAAAAATGAATTCCCTTTACAGGTGAGACCCACAAATTCATACAGAACAAATACAATACAAAAGATTATACAACATAAATACCACCACATCAATATTGGAATACAAATTCCACATCGTTAAATACCAGATAAAATTCTGTTAAACCATTTACATTCAGAAAATTAGTTAAAATGCTGAAATAATGAATTAGAAAATAACCATTAGGCAGTCAAGTTTCTTATTATAGGTGATATATCATTCCAAGTATTTGAGGCTACATAAGTGAAGACCTGTTGTCCACAAGAGGTTCTCGTTCAAGGAAATTTCAAAACTGCTTTATTTACCCTAGACCTGGACAGAATTCTTAAATCATGTCTCTGTAGTTATCTTAACAGACTTGAGGGAACACCGGTCTGAATAATCTTAAAAGTAAACCTGGCAAGTGCATAACTAAAGTTCAAATGGACTGGCAGCCACCCCATTTCTTTCAAAATTGTACAGTGATGTGTACTACGGGGGACTAGAAGAGCAAACTTTCCTAACAACTGCAATAGGGCTGATTTCATAGCTATAATGTTGGTAGAGGTACTGTCAGTAATAAGTGAGGCACAGTTAACAATTGGAAATAAACATTGTTTAAGAGTGGCCATTCTAGCTTCAGTTGTCAACAAGCATTTGTCAATGCCGAATGTTTGCTTGCTGGTATTGACATTGATACTGCAGGAGTAAGAGAGATGCATAACAGGAATGGCAGTGAAGTGTTGAACAAATGCCTACCCCTACCCTCGCCCTGCAGAGACTGACAGGCATTGGAGCTTGCCTTTGTGTTGTCGGCCATAATGATCATGCCATCCCACCTCACCCCACCCAGCAGACACTAACAGATATCACGGTGTGCCTTGGGGTCTTTGGCTGTTATGCTCACCCCATTCCATAAGGAAACAAGCTGTGATGGGTGCAGTATAGGAGAATGGGGTGAGCATTAGGGCAGAAGACCCCAAGGCACATCTCAGTGCTGGTCAGTGGCCCCCATTCCCTTCGACCCCGATAGTGATGCCCCTCCCATCCTTCCCCCTTCCCGTAGCCTTCTCTCCTCCAGTCACCTCCCTTTTTCCTTACCAGCCCCCCTTCTACCCTTCCATCCATGCTACCTCTTCCCCACCTGTTGCCATCCCTCTCATGCCCCATTTGTCCTCCTCCCTTCAGTATGTTCCTGCTCCCCCTCTCTGTCCCATAGCAGAAGCTCAAATCTATTCTTAGTTGATACCCCTCCTACATCTCATCTCCCTATGGTTCCCCAGCTTGTTCCCCTTCATGGCACCCCAGTCCACTGCTGGTCCCTCAACCCCTGAGCCATCTGCTTTCTCCCGGTACTCCTCGTGGTCTCTTCCTCCCCCATCATTAGGCCCCTCCTCACCTTGATTCCCCTTCCTTCTCCTCTCTTTTCTGCTTGTGATCTGATACTGGGGTCAGTTTCAGTCCCTAGTTGTTCTTCTCCCATCCCCCTGGCTGTCCCCTAACTCCCCCCAGCCAGGATTCCTAGCATACTCATCTGCCCTGACACTTAGACTCCTCCTTCACCTCTACAGTTCCTCCCTCAAACTAGCCAGTTGTCTACAAACCATGCACCTCCCCATCCTCCAAGCCCAATGCAGGATCATGGTGAACCCACACCTTGTACACCCCATCACCCTTCCAAAGATGCCCACCCTATTGACATGCAGCGCCTGCCCCATTTTGGCTCCCATCTTATGTTACGGACTCTTACTCCTGGTTTCTGTACCCTACTACAACTGTTAGGCCCTAGTTACTCAAATTCCTGTTCCCCCCCACACTAGTCCCTCTACTGCCCCCTGGCCGACCGGGTTAATTCAGTCTCAAATCTGATCTGTTAGATACTGTATTACTGTTGCAATCCTTGTCTATTTTTCACCCCTCAGCTACCATACTTTTTGTTCTCAGCTCTCATATAGTTTCACTTAGCCCAGTTAGAAATCCTATTGTACTCCAAGTATTACTCAGCTCAGTTAGAGAAATAAACAATCGTTGCTTTGTCTCCACCCCAGAGACCCTGCTGTAATATAGGACCACACAGGGCAGGGTGGGCAACTCTAAAGGCCCGACAGAGCTCTGTTGAGCTCGCTCACTCCCTTCTCTCACTTGCTTGTTCTGTTTCTCCCAGTGCTGCAGGCTGCCCTTTTTGTACTGGGCTGTTGCCTGCATTGGCACCTTTTTCTACCCAGAAAGAAATCGACACCAGTCCCGACAGAGCTCTGTTGAGCTTGCTCACTCCCCCTCTCTCACTCGTTCGTTCTATTTCTACTGGCGATGCAGGGTGCCCTTTTGTACTGGGCTCCTGCCTGTGTTGGCACATTTTTCTGTCCACAAAGAAATCCACAACAGTCCCGACAGAGCTCCATTGAGCTTGTTCACTCCCCCTCTCTCACTTGCTCATTCTTAATCTGTCCCAAACACCGATTTCCCCCAGCGACCATGCTATTCTGCACCAGAAGTGCAAAAACATATTTCAGCCAGGATGTGAAAAATGACAGCTGTGCTATTCATAAGGAGGTATGAAAAAATGTCAGTATTGAAAATCTGGGGTGAAAATATTGCAAATTTGTGAAGTTACAAGGGTGCGTGGAAATTGTGCAATGCACGCTTGTAACACAGTCATTTTATGGGCTTTCGTCACCAAATTTTCAACATAGGCATTTTAGGACCTCTGCTCATGAACAGTGTCACTGTCATTTTCTTAATCTGTCCCAAAAACTGAATTCCCACAGCGAGCGTGCTATTCTGAGCCGGAAGTACATAAACATATTTTGGCCAGGATGTGTAAAATGTCAGCTGTACTGTTCATAAGGAGGTGTGTAAAAAGATCAGTGTTGAAAATCTGGAGTGAAAATATTACAAATTCGTGAAGCTACAAGTGTGCATGGAAACTGTGTAATGCATGCTCATAAAACAGTCATTTTTTTTTATTTGTTTCACCAAATTTGCAACATAGGCTTTTTGACAGCCCACCTCATGAACATTGGCTCTGTCGTTTCGTTACTAGGTCCCAAAAGGTGATTCTGTGCAGTGACCGTGAAATCACCATTCAGTACTGAATAATGCCATGACAGTGACTGAATTCATGAGGAGGGGTCCCAATAACCCTATGTTGAAAATTTGGTATCAAAATTCCCAAGATATGCACCAAAGTTGAAAAAACACTATTTATACCATTATACAGCTTACCAACATTTCCTCAGTTCGTGGTCAGCTTTGAAGAGTGCAGACATGTTCCTGGTCCACTGAAGATATTCACGCTGGGCTCTGGGGGTAAGAATGGGGTGAGGGAGTGTGGGGAGGCAGGGTGCATTGAGGGTGGGAGCGGGTTTGGGGAGATGGCAGGACAGACCACGATGGACCATTTTCTTGTTTTACAGGTTAAAAAAAAGACAACGAGGGTCGGTTTCCTTTTTTTTGCAGGTGTTGTTTGGTACACTGGGGTGGGCTACAGTGTACCACCCACATTTTTGGGGGACCGGGTCCAACGAGGACTGTGCCCCCCCATTGGCAAAGAAGCAATAGGTCCCATTACTGAAAACATCTAATCTTGGTGCTGGTATCCCCAGGAGGAGCAGAAACAAATTACATTGTTCAGTTCTTTGATCATGGTGCCAGCAAGGGGGGCCGGGGACAGGGATGGTGGGGGCAGCATGGACAAACTATATATGTTCAGCAGGACAGATACAAAAAAACTTGCGCTATAAAAATCTCATATGCAATAATGTTTATTTTACATTTATTGGTGTTGAGTTGGGCCCAAAAAAATATTTTGCAGGGGGGCTCTTATAGTTGTTGGCACAACCCTGGTCTTGTCTGAGTCTACATTTTGTACACAATGTGATGTAATATTATTGTCAGATCAGGTCTTCTTATAGCATTGTTATGTGGATCTAAAAGTGAGTGCATTAAAAACATTTTTTTTTTGTGTGTGTGGTGCATTTTGTCTGCCCATATTCTGTCTGCACATATGCTGTTCCTGTTTTGCATTCCATGCCACAGTTCTGCAGCACCTATGGCACAGATTCAGTTGTGGGCAGATGTATTAAAAACTAAAACCCAAAAGAAACACACTTATGGAGCTGGAATAATCAATGTCTGTGTGTCAATGCTCTCATGCCGTTGTACTCTGCAATCATCGTAAACAAGGTTTGCACTTCTGTCTGGGAGGTAATGGCATTGTTAACTAGATTGTTGTCACACATCTTACTTCAATGAGTAATTATTTTATAGAAGACCCAGTCAGATCTGATGCCAATGTTCTTCCTACCACCACCACCACCAAAAAAAAAATGGAACATTTTTAGAACAATCCTTTTGCTTGAATAAGAAGCAACAAAAGTGGCAAAGCTATCTTTTCAACTTTTGCACACAGTTCAGTGGTACTGCTTCAGATAGTAACTGATGAATTATGCATTATCAAACCTGGGTAGTGGCTACAGCACCGCTCCATTAGTTACACTATGTGTGCATAAAACAAGCACAGATCTGATTAATGAAACACAAAGATTAAATAGGAAAATGATTACCCCATAACTGTTGTCTGCTGATGGTGTATATTATGTGTTAGTACAATGGCTGTAACACTGTGTATTATGTGCCCAGTGCTATGATCATTTGTAGATGTTCATGCAGCAAATAATTCTCACACAGCCATTACATGTCACTGTTGCAATACTTCTTCTTACACTCCGCATGTCCCATGCCTCCCAACTAATTCATTATTCATGGAGCACTGCCAGTATGCTTTCATAAAACTAGTGGAATCACCACAGCCCTACTCAATTTGTTTTCTTTATGCATTCTATGTGCATAACTGCCAGTTTCTGTTTCTGTGCTCTTCTTCAATAATTCATCCACTTGACTTGTACATTGGCCTCTTCGCATCTCCTATGCCACTAGTAAATCCTTATAGATTGAGCACTATGATGGAAAATTATATATTGTAAGTAACTGTAAAATATAATCTTTGGTCAGATTCACAACATGGCTTTAGACCCTGCCATAATACTGAGACAGCCTTGATGAGGTTCACCAGTTATGTTACCAAAGCAATAGATGTTGGGGATTTTGTGGACCTCACCAAGGCTTTCGATTTAGTGAATCATTATATACTCTTGAAGCAGTTATCTTCTGTACAGTTATCGGAGGGGGTTATTATCTGGTTCGGTGATTATTTATTTAATAGGAATCAGAAGACAATAATCAATGGAACATTATCTGAGCCTGTAACATTGAAATGTGGAGTCCCCCAGGGCTCCATACTAGGTCCTTTGCTTTTTTCATTATTCATAAACTCTTTAGCTGTTAATTTTAAAAATACTGAGTTATTGTTATATGCAGATGATGCTGTGTTGTTTTGTTCTGGTTCTAATTTTTCAACTTTACAAAACATTTTACAACAGGATTTTAGTTTGCTTCATTATTGGTTTGATAAACATAAATTGGTGTTAAATTCTGCAAAAACCAAGACATTGGTGTTTTCCCATTCTAGGAGAGTGCAAACTCAGGAGTTAAAAATGATTGATAACTTTAGCAATGTAACTGAACAGGTTAAGGAGTTTAAATATTTGGGAATATTAATTGATTGTCATTTATCATTAGATTCTTATGTTATGGAGTAAATTAGTAGGGTACATAAATGGTTGGGGTTCCTTTATCGAATTAGGGACAATCTTACGGTTGATGTTAGGATATTACTTGCGCATAGTCTATTGTTATCAATTATGGATTATGGGTCTATAGTATACTCTTATACGTCCGATAGAGTATTTACAAGACTCCAAGCTACATACCATTCTGTTTTACATTTTGCTACTGGTCAATCGAGGTTAACTCACCATTGTTTTCTTTACAAACATTTTGGTTGTTTGTCATTAGAGGGGCAATTTAATCTTAGGTCTTTGTTGTTTTTACATAAGGTTCATTTAGGTATAATGCCACAAAGTATTCTTAGTTTGTTTCCCTTGAATACAAAATCTGGCTGTACAAGACTACAGATTAGGGAGAGCTTTTTGGTCCCTTTCTTTCATACATCTTTTGGCCAAAACTCCTTGAACTTTACCAATGTTATGATGTATAATCAGCTTCCTTGCAATGTTATAAACCAAAAGCAGTTATCTATTTTTAAGACAGAACTTAAAAAATATTTGTTGAAGTCAATTTTACATAATGTATATTTATGGATTGTAAACTGTTTTAAAGTTATGTGTATGTTTGTTGTATAAACTGGCCGTTTGTGAAAATGGACTTGTCCCACAGATTTACCAGTATGAAAATGAATAAAATAAAAAGAAATAAAAACTGACATGCAACATGTACAGCCTCTGTTGACATTTCCACAATGATCATGTCAGTCATGAACATTACTTCGGTGGTGTTTGGTGTTGTTGGTTTGGAGCGTTGTGTGTCTTTTTTTTCTTTTTTTTTTACACAATTCTTTTCTGTGTTATAAGTGTCTGCAGTGTGTCCTATTTCAACATTTGTAAGGAGTCAATGTAGTCTAGTCTGCAGTTGCCAGAACTGGGCATGGTACAGCACAAAAACAACTGGTGACCAAAAAAATCTCCCATACTGTGTGATAGCTTATGTTCTGCTTTTTCTGTTTTAGTGCAATGGCCATGTCCTTTTGAACATATTTCTTGCTTCTAGTGTCCCTTTTCATGTAACAATGGACATCTACACTCATATAGATGGGTTTCTTTTTTATGATTTACCATTTATTCTATGTGCAAGACACTGTAATCTGCTGCCTGTGAACTCTGCCACAATACTGCAACTGAACTGACGTTCCACCGTACTCCTTGCAGTTCCAGTGCCACCAAATTAATTCTGTATTGATGAATATGTAATATTAGCTAATTTCATCAGTGGATGAGGTGTTTATTGATCTGACAATAGGAACATGTATTCTGCAAGCTGAAGAAATGGACCGGGTAATGCATTAATTATACACATTGATATACATATCCCCTTTTCTGTGGACAGAACTCTGCTGTCCTTTGTTATGTATCACTGCAATGGCTGTGCCACTTTTGGCCTGCTGTCTGCTGGTATCATCTCTCCATGTGAAGGCAGCAAATGTATAGCACACTGTGATGTATGGAAATGTCTCAGCCATTGCACCAACCCATAACGGGATCTGTACAAAATCCCGACACCCGCAATCCTGACAAATAAAAGCCCGACATTGGAATCCTGACTTGTTTAAAATCCCGCCAAAAATATGACTGTCTGATTAAATCCTGACAAATGATCACCAACACAACACATTGCACATATTGTTTTAACTAGAAGTCCTGCAGAGTACCTGTAGGGGTCGAACATTTTCGAGGCATATATTGCTACTCCCGCTTCTTCCTTGATTCAGTCACCCAGAATATAATCAGCACTGACAACCTAAAGGAAACCTTTAAAAAAACATAAAATTGTGGTGCCCTGGTGTACAGTCTTCCAACTTCTCCACATCCTCTAACATAACCATTTTTCAGGAGATACAGACCTACAACGTCAGTACCTCTGCTGGAGTTTTTTATATTTTGCCCAGTATTCTAGCAAGCTGCAGCATATGCACATCATATGCACTAAGGCAGCATCCTCCTGTATGCATCTCAGGTACTTGCCATGATAAATACTAGTAACACACAACCTGTTCAGATAACCTGACCATGGTAGGCATCATTTTTTTGGGGGGCGGGGGATTCAATGTCTTCACTGGCTGCCAGTTAGAGCCCTTTCTTTTTCTAAATGTCCAAAGCTGCCGTGTTGTGAGTAGTGCTATAAGTAGCACTGTGGTGGTTGGGGTAGGATCAACAAATCTGATACACTGCTGCTTTTTCTTTTTGCATAACTTAAATGTCCAAAACTGTAGTAGTTGACTGCTGACTGAGCAATTGCCTTTGCGAAAGCTACCACTCAGTGACCTTTCTTTTTTTAAATGTCTGAAACTGATCTTAGTAGTTGACTGCTGCACAGCTCACTAATGATATCGGGATTAGGACAAGTCGATATTGCATATTGGTTGGTGTTATGAATGTTGGCATTAATGTGTCAGGATAACGTTTGATGGGAATTTGAGTGTCCCACATAACAATATACATCAGCGGGCAGAATGTAGGGTATAAGGTTTGTGATCTCCATTCATTCAATGTGCATTGCCCTTTCCAGTGTTGGTTTTGCACACTGCAGTAATAATGTGCCCTAGCAGTGCTATTCAGAGACTGACCCCACTATGCAATTGCCACTGCCACAGCACATGTAATTTGCAGTTTATTTTATGTGCATTACCTGTCCAATTTCTGTCTGTCTACCCTGCACTCAGTATGTGACTGATCGAGCAGTCCATTAGCCTCTTCATTGGTCCTGTGCCAACACTATAAGATGATGCTGATGGAGCGACACTAGTCAAAAGTCATATGAAGGTGACATTGAAATGCATATACAATATATTTGTATGACCACAAAGACAATAATACCCGACTGCTCACTCCGCTTGTACAAAAAACAAAAGACATTGCAATGCATGGGGGGGGGTGCTACATGTGCACATAGCACTAATAAAGTATTGAAAGTAACCTAACATTGTTTTTTGTGCAAGCAGAGTGAGCAACCAGGTATTATCGTTTTTGTGGTCATCTTGATTTTTTCCTCGCTCCACTTTTGGTCCCTGAGCCACCTGATTTGTGCTGTACAACATATTCGTGTTCACATCACCAATAAGTGACATTTGCATAACCTTCTGTTTTTGTGCTGCTGGTGTTGTTTTGGGTTTGGTTGGGGTGCCATTGTTGGTGGTCTCTGTGCAATGATTTTGTAGACAAGTCTTACATTAGCAGCATGGCCATGTCTTTTGCCACTGGGAGAAATGAACATGGTGATGTACAAATAATAAATGGGTAAAAAAAAAGGCTTGTCAAACACTAATGTCTTTTGTTACGAGTCAGTGCATTTAATGTTCACTTCAGAGCTTTGTGTGAGCTGATAAGGTCCCTAGTTGTGATGGGGACAGCATAACATTGAACATCAGTGATCCATTATCAGTGGATGTCTTTTCCAATATATTCTGCGTGCATCACTCTTCAAGTTCTGTCTTTTAACTTTGCGCTAATGATGTACTGCATGGAGTGGTTTATTACCTATAGGCTATTTCCCATCTCATAGGCTATTTCCCATCCCATATCCCACCTAAGCAATTATTTACTGATGTAGCACTGCAAGTATACACACACCCCCCAAAAAAAATCTGATAGCTATACCATATCAATGCACACAATTGATCACAATTATTTATGTGTTTGTGGTTTGTATTGTGGTGTGGTTTAGCTCAAGAGTGTACCACGGCGCAATCCTTATCTGATGTACGGTAGTCATCTCCCTGTGTTACATGTACTTATTAGTGTTTGCTAAAAATATAACTTATTTTATTTTCCACTACCATTATATGTTGTGTCTGCACAATGCTGTCATTGTGTCTGCAGTCTGCCCTCCATATGTCCTCTCCTGTATGATGTTGCCCCCAACCCCAGCTTACCCCCCTCCCACACCACCCCATCAAAAAAATGATGATACTGGGTAACAACAGATAACAACAGCGGGGGGTGACAATCATCTGTGGTCATGCATCTACCAAGTGCCACAGCACTGGAAACAAGGAGACAAAGGCATCGCAGAGTGCAGTGGCACCCAACTGCACACACAGGTGAGAAACATTTGTATACATTTATTATGCCTTTCATAACATGGCTATCTATTCTGAGGTTTTAACCACCCTGTGTTCCAAGGAGGTATTGTTGCCCACAATTTATGTGGTAAATTTCCTATTCGAACCAATCAGTCTTCCTTTCACTCAAGATGGTGTAGCTCTTCCAGGTTTGAGGGGCAGTTGCCCTAAGTTGGTTACAAAGAAAATGGCATTGATGGCACGATAGAGTGCCCATATTAATCTAATGAAGTTGTATTTAATCAATAATCCTTGCTACTTTCTTAAACTTTTGGCTCTACCTAACCAGCTCCTGCCCCTCCACTGCTGCATACAAAAACAGGCAAAAATAACAAAAAACATATAGCTATCAGAGCTAGCATGATCGGGGGTGGGGGGAGGAGCTGCTGTATAAGAATGGATTGCCACTGTGTAATATCAGTTCACTTGTGATGATCTGCCAGTGAATACATAATTCCTTCTATACCACTGGAGCTGGGCAGTGGCCGGTGGATCACTTCATCACTTGTTTTTCCTCTTACAAAGACAGAACTGGACACGGGAGGACATGTACAATAAAGAATCCACTAAATATCCTCTGTGTTCTACTCCCTGATGCTGTGTGTTATGTGTTCATCCAATGGCTATGTAATTTTGATTCTTGTTGCTCATGCTGTCTGTACCTGTGCAGGCAGTAATGGGTTTGTACAGCTACACCTTTACTTACATTTCTCATTGATAGCACTGACACAACCTTCATAAGTCAGTGGGCAGAAGGCATGGTATGATTATTTCTCTTGTATCTTTCTTGTTACTCTGCACTTATACTTGAACTGATGGAGTGTTACACCTGACTTTTTCAAGCTCCACATGCCACTGTCTTAGCACCATAAATGTAGACAGCAATACAAATGCATACATCGTTATGTGTACATCAGTTACTGCCAGTCCCCAATTCCACCCCCCAACTTGTCTGTCCTGAACCAAGGGCATGTTCCCAGTTTCATTATAAGGTTCCTCCCACTGCCAATCTAGTGCTGTGTCTGCTGACTAAATTGATGAATTGTGGCAAATTACTGGTCACATACTGTTTATAATGCACAACTCCTGCCATGAAATCTATTGGGTGTCCTATCTGTACATCCCTGAAGAAGAAGACATGCACCCAAGTGTGTGGGGTGTTTAGTTAATTTTTTTTTTTTAGTTTTTATTTGCATGGTCAGTGTGAGCCAGACTAATTGTGCCACGGCAGCACGTCAGGTTTGTCTGAGCGATCACTGCACAAACTATGGGAGGGATGACCATCAAAGTGCATTCCTATCATGGTGGGGTAGTATCAAGGGTGTGACTATGGCAGACAACAGTTTTCAAACAGGCACCTCACTGTATAACACATAAGGCCAAGTTTGATGTGAAGCTATTGTCAAGTTCACGAATGTGATTCTCTCACTGGTACTGCACCTACCTAGCCCCCACCTCCTCATCCTAATTCCCATCAGTTTATCTGCATCTGCATTTGTATGAGTGACACTCAATGTACTAGGCCAGTAGATACATAAATATACGTGATTCACTGGGTCACAGTATCAGCAGCTATCGCTCTTCGCATTCCAGTGTTGGCAACTCTGCAATGACGTAAGAGCAGGAGGGGCAATGCTTGGATAGCAGAGGACAGTTGGAGCGTGAGGGATGGTATAAACATTACAGTTATTACAAAAATATAAAAAACAGCATGACTGTGACAGAAAACAAAGAAAGAATATCACAACACCACACAAAGAGGTTAGGAATTTTACTTTGAGTTTTGGTGACTTGCCTGAAAATGGCTTTGCACATGATCTTTCCATCAGCTTGTGGGAAGCTAAAAGAATAAAAGACAATGCAGAGGGGGGGTGTCTTTCTAATTTTGTTTGCAGAGCCCTCATCTGTGGCTCGCTGTTTAAAAGACTAAGGGACGAGCCAGCTGCAACAATTAGGGACCGACCCGCATTGCAGCCTCAGCTTCTGCATGGAAACTATTCAGACCTAAAGGAGAGGTGGAAGGCTGATGCTGCAATGAGGAGGTAAAGAGAAGCCGTCTGAGGGGAGACTAAAGGAGCTTAATATGTATACCCTTGAGGAAAGAAGGGAGAGGGGGAACATGATAGAAACTTTTAAGTACCTCAGTGGAATCAACAAAGTCCAAGAGGGTAGCATCTTTCAGAGAAAGAGACTTGCATGAACAAGGGGACACAATTTAAAGATAGAAGGAGGGCAGTTCAGGGGCAATGTGAGGAAGTATTATTTCACAGAGAGGGTAGTGGATGCATGGAACAGCCTTCCTGAGGAGGTTGTGGGGTCTAAAACTGTGGGAGAATTCAAGAATGCATGGGACAGACATAAGGCAATTCTTGTGGGGGGTAGGAAGAAATAGGCTGTTGGTTAACTAGGATCTGCGGCCTATCCTGTAGGTAGGGAAATGGGCAGACTAGATGGGCCTAGCGGTCCTTATCTGCCGTCAAAGTCTATGTTTCTATGTTTCTATGAGGTGCCCCCTGATTGCTGTGACCAAATCCTTTCAAGTTGGTGGCACACTTGCAAACTAGTGTCACCACCAGTGTGCACTTGCATTGGTGACACACAGCCAAGCCCACAAAAGCAATGATGGCAGTGCTGCACCTGCACAACCTGCTTCTCTCCTAAGCTGCCACAACATGTTTCTTGTGCATGCACACAAGCAAACAAAAAAAGGACCTCAATCCATATAGTATGCCTACTTTGGCATGAATCTTAGATGTAATTTTTACCAAATAAGGTTCAAAACTTAGGACTGGGTCCAGTAGGACACCTAAATATTGAAAGGTTTCAACATTATCATAGGTAGTACCATCTGGTGCTATAATCTGGAGACTCCTCCCTCTTTCTCTTAACCTAACTGATGTCCCAAAAACCATTGTTTTTGTTTTTGCTTTGTTTAAGACCATTTTTCTGATAGTGAACCATTGCTGTAAGTTGCTCATTTCTTTTGTTAGGATCCCATTTAGCTCATCAGTTGTAGTACCATGGACATATACTATTGCATCATCTGCATAAAGGGTTAGGTGAATATCATTCAAAGCAGTAGAAATCTTATTAAAACACAATGAAAACAGGACAGGACCTGGTATGGAGCCCTGTGGGACTCCATACCTCACAGGTGCTTTTTCAGAAACACTACCTCGATATTTGACCATTTGGTATCTATCCTTAAGATAATCTGTATACCATCCCAGGGCTGACTGCCCCACACCCAGTGAACCCAGCCTTGTGATTAGGAATCTATGATAAACCAAATTGAATGCCTTGATTAAGTCAATGAATGCAGCTCCAGTCAGACAACCTTTCTCCATACCCTCTAGGATAACATTTGTGAACTTGACCAAGGCAGTCTCTGTCCCAAGACCTTTTCTAAATTTCTGCTGATTCTGAGACAACAGCCCACAGTTTTCAATGTAAGCGATAAGTTCTTTATAAACTATTCTTTCTTGAGCCTTTGCTAATGCCAATAAAATGGAAATTGGTCTATAATTTCTGAAATCACAAACTGAGCCTTCTTTGTAAATAGGTACAATCAATGAATGTTTCCATATGTCAGAAATTTGACCTGCTGTCATAAAAGATAAGTTTAACAAAACACTAATGGGGTAAGATAATGCAGCAGCAATGTCTTTCGATAAGTTTGGTGGAAGAGCATCATACCCTGCTGAACTATCTGGTTTTAGGTGTTGCAACAATTTTTCTACTTCCTTTGGTGTAGTGACTTTTAAATAAAATTTATGTCTGTCTTCTACATCAATAACAAATAACAAAGGATCATTATTATCCCCAAAATACTTAACTAGAGTTGTGAACTTTTTATTAAATGTTTATTAAATTAATTTGCTATAGTTTGTGAACATGTAATTATGTCTTCTCCCTTTCTCATTGTTGACTCAGAATCATTAGTTGGTCTAATTAGACTGTTAACTCTACTCCAGAATTTCCTGTTTTCTGACAACCCACTTATTTATTTTTCCTTTAAGAAATTCCTTTTGCTAATTTGATCTGAGATTTACATTTATTATGTAAACAGTGATGTCTTTGGAAAGCAGTTAATAAACCATCTTTTTTATATTTTTTCCAAGCCTTATCCTATTCTTGCATTAATTTAAGCAGGGGTGGAGTAAGTCAACCAGACTTTTTACCAGTTTTACATCACCTGATATATGGAACAAAAAGGTCCAACACCGAAGTAAATTCAGTAATAAAAAAGTTTAATGCACAGTTAACAGCAGGATTAGGGTGCATAAGAGAAAAGAAGCTGCATGGATGAGTGCAAGGCCGATATCCTTCTTCAAATATGGGCACCATAACTACACACAGTACTCTAACTGTGGTCTTACCAGGGACCTGTACAATGGCATGATGACTTCCTCACTCCTTGAAGTGTTACCTCTGGGGATGCACTCCAGCATTTTATTTGCTTTGGCAGTTGCTTTATGACACTGGGATGGGTGTTTCATGTCCCCTGTGACAATCACCCCTAGATCCGTTTCTTCCTCTGAAGTGGCTACCTGCATTCCCCCCAGCCAGGAGCTATTCCTAGGGTTCTTGTCTCTCAGGTGCATGACCTTACACATTTTTGCATTGAACCCTAGCTGCCAGATGGCTGACCATTGTTCAAGCTTAGCCAGGTCCTCCCTGAGCTCCTGCCTCCCCTCCTCTCTGTCCACTCTCACACAGATCTTAGTAGTGGCAGTGTCAGTGGCTCAGCAGGTAGCACACTCGCCTCTGAGGCCAGGAGATCAGTAGGCTGTGGGTTCTATCTCCACAGCAGGCACTTGGGTTAATATCCCAATACTGACACTGTAGTGCAGCATGGGGGGTTGCTGCACCCCTGAGGTGCCGTCTTTCAGATGAGACGTTAAACCGAGGTCCCATCTGCCTGTTCTGGTGGTAGTTCAGGTGGATGTTAAAGATCCCATGGCACTTCTCGAAAAGAGCAGGGGAATTTCCCCGGTGCAATGGCCAAAATTTGGTCCATTCACAAAAAATACCACCAACAGCTTCATCTGGTCCAAGGTCAGTTGGCATTCATCTGTATCCCCCTCCCCTGGGTCGTGCCTGAAAATAGGCAGGATTTGTCTAGTGCACTTACCTGGTCAACAAAAACTAGATTAAAAAAAAAATTGCATCCTCCACAAATAGGCAGATTGCACTGTTGATTCCTTCTGCTATGTCCCCAGTGAAGATGTTAAATAACACTGGAACAAGAACCCCACTTGTAACAGGCCTGGGTTTCGATAGTTCGCCCCCTACAGTTACTATCTGCATCCTGTTCTGCAGCCAGCTATTGACCCTCCCCATCAGTTTCTCATCCACTCCCAAGTTCGTTAACTTACTGAGCATCCTACCATGTGGCACTGAGTCAAAGGCCTTGCTGAAGTACAGATACAGAATATCCACCGTACAGCCCCCTGTCATGTGCCCTTGTGACACAATCAAAAAAGTCTATTAGGTTCATCTGGCAGGATCTTCCTGAGGCAAATCCATGCTGCCTATCATCCTGGTGACCATTGGCTTCCAGAAAGTACACCAGTCTCTTCTCCAGAATGGTCTCAATTAACTTCCCAACGATGGAGGTAAGGCTGACCGGCCTGTAGTTGCCCCAATCATCCCTTGGTCTGTCCTTGTGGAGTGGCACAACATGTGCCATTTTCCAGTCCTAAGGGATGTGACCTGACTTCAGTGAGGTGTTGAACAGGTCCACCAGAGTGCCAGCCAGGACTTCCACTAATTCCCTCATGAATCTTGGGTGCATGCCATCTGGTCCTGGCACCTTGTCAACCTGCAGGGCCTTAAGGCCCTTTAAAACTCTGTCCTCTGGGATTTCCCTGTCTGTAACCCCCACATCCCCTATTGATGCCCCTGTTATACCCTGTAGTATGGGACCATCCTTTTCCCTAGTGAACACTGAACAGAAGTGCTCCTTCAGTGCCTCCACCTGGTCTACCCCTCTTTTTGCCCATGACCCCTCCCTCTTAATACTGAATATCCCATCTGTGCAGCTTCTTTTCTCTTTTATGTACCTGAAGAATTCCTTCTCCCCTTCTCTGATCCCTTGTGCCAGCCTTAGTTCCCTTGTGGCCTTAGCTGCCCTGACTATTTTGCTCACCTCCTTGGATTTCCTCGAACACTCCTCCCTGTCCACCTCCCTCATGGATCTCTTGTACCTGTGGAATGCCACTCTCTTACCTTTAATTTCTCCACCACCACCATGCTGAGCCAGCTAGGCCTTTTGAACCTGAATTTCTTACTCTGGGCCTTAGCACACATGTTCATGGCCTCAGTCAATATGGAAATCTATTACCCCACCTATTTGTTATGCTCCCTCCCCATGTGTCTTCACCTTCCTCTTAAAGGACCTCTTCTCCCCTTTGTGCAGTTGTGCTCAACTCTGCCCTCCCAAATCACCTCCTCACCCCCTAATTTTGCCTCACTGCACTTTTTGTTTGTTAGCACTTATTATATGCAACTCAAATTAGTTGTTTAATATAACCTCCTGGATTGTTATAAAGACTGCTATTAATTTGTCACACTGTTGCCATTTGTATCTGGTAATACTGTCATTATGTATTTTTTACTGTGTGTAGCATTACTGTTTACCAGTCCCCTCTCTCCCTGGATGCATCTGGAAACAAGCAGTCTCTGCTCAGTATGCCTTTCCTGGTGAAACTTTTAAATAAATAAATAAAATCTGTCAAAATTTGATAATGGACCATTTCTGCTCCATATCCATCTCATGGCTGATTTTGGCTGGGTGCCCTGCTAGGATGTCACTCATCCTCCAAAGTCAGCTCTCCTAAAGTCTACCACCTGCATCTTGGTCCTGTCTGCTTTATTGCCCAAGTTGAAGTAGAACCACACTGTGTGGTAGTTGCTGTCTGCTAGGGGTCCTCAACTACTATGTCCCAGACCAGCTCCCCATTTAACAGCACCGGGTCCAATATGGTATCCTCCCTGGTTGGCACTGTGACCCCTGCAGAAGGAAACCACCCTGGAATCCTTCCAGGAGAACCGAGGTAGTCTAGGTGCTCCAGTCTATCCCAGGCAAATTGAAATCCCATCAAGACAATGTTGCTTCTGCCACTTAGCCTTCTAATTTGTTCCCCCAGCTCCTTGACCAATTCTTCATCCAGAGAAGGTGGACTATACACCACCCCTAGTCTAACTTTCCTCCTTTTAGAGTTTTGGAGCTGTACCCATAAGGCTTCAGACATGCTGTCTTCTGCCTCCTCCCTAGTGCATAGGATCCCATCCCTTACAAATAAAGCCACCCCTCTCCCTCTCCCCTTTTCCCTGTCCTTCTGGTACAACCTATATCCATGGATCACAATGTCCCAGTCATGGTATTTGGTGGCCCACATCTCCATGATGGCTGCTATGTCTACCACCCCCTCTGCCATCTGCGCTTGTAGCTCAGCTGTCTTACTTGTCAGGCTCCTTGTATTCAAGGAAACCACCTTGGAACATGACCCCTGTACACCATCCCCTTCATACTTCTACTCACTCCCTGTTCCAATTTCTCTTGACTCACCCCCTGTCTTGCTGAGGGAGAGGCCCTTCAGTCTCCATCTCCTAGTATCCAACTGGAGTACACCCTAATGCCCCCCCTTCTTTAGTTTAAACTAAGCTTAGTCAACAAATATTCTTCCAATTTTTGTTTCAGTACCCCTGTGCCCTCCTTACTTAAGTGTAGACTATGTGCTGCATATTGGTCTTTGTGTTCCCACATCCTACCCCATCTCCCCCAATAATGTGTACCATGTGGTTGTGCCCCCCCAACCACCGCCAACTATTGAATTCTTTTATCCTTTGTTTTCTGATAATACTTGCCCTAGAGACTAGTAGAACTTCAGAGAAATCAACTGATCTACTTGCCACACTGCAGATTCTTCCTGCTTCCTTAAACCTGTTCTGTACCTCCTCAGCCCTACACCCTGCCAGGTTATTTGTCCCCAGGTGTACCTCTGTATGAGGCTTCTTTCCCTTCTGCCCTACACACTTTGGAATAATCTGCCCCACCCTTCCTGCCATCATGCCTGGCACACACTCCATATGGGTGCGGTTGTTTCTTCCCCCTTGTCTGTCCATCTCACACCTTTCAGTATCAAATATTCGAGTATGACGACACTCCCTCCCTTCACCTGGCCCCCATTCCCCATTTTGCTCTACTCTAATCTCTGTGTACAATCCAGAGCCGCCCCTCCTCCCATCCTTCCTGCCACTCTCATACAACTGATTCCCATCCTTGGTGTCCCCCCTTTAGCCTCCCCCCAAACTTCATGTCCAGGCTATCCCCATTCTTACTTGTATTACCCCTCTGCTGTTCTCCCCTACCCTTCATTGCCTCTGCTTCTCCCCCTACTGCCCCACTTCATTCTCCACCACCTGTTTAAGGCCATCACCCTTTCATGATCCATGACCTCCCCCTGCGTCTGGATCCACAAAACTGCCCAATACTGTGACTCTGTTCCTGGACTCTCCCCATGCCCCTACCCTCATCTGTGCTCCTACCTTGTGCTTTCCTCCCATGGTCTAGCTGCGATCCCTTTCTCCCTCAGCCCCCATTCATTAATCCCCTATTCATTAATATCTGCCATCCTCTCAGCCCAATTCCTCTAGGTACTGGGGTGTTGCTGCCCCGGTTCCGTCAGCTTCCTCAGTAGTTCTGTCTTGACTTCCCCTGCTGTGCTATCCAGAGGAGGCATACACTGCTCTCTACACCCTATCTGCTCCCCCATCCCCTCCTCCCTTGTCCCCTCCTGCCATCCTAGCCATCCCATATGTAGTCTAAGTTGTCAAAGCTGTCTGCACACAGGACAACCCCCTTCTCTCCACAATATTTCAAGGAAGATGACTGGCCCACACCCATTGCAGCTGACCACTTTCCCATCCTTACTTGTGATCTGCTTTCCCCATTTGTCCCCCTCCTCCATGCTGCCCTCCTGTACAGCTGCCGTTACCAGCTCCCTGGTCCCCACAGCTTTCCTAGCCTCCCTGCTTTGCCCTCTGTGTTGTACCCCTGATAATTGATTTTATATCTGTAACTTAGTTATACCCTAGATGTGTACTTCCAGCTGTCCCCTGCCCTACTATTTGATCTGTGAACTAGGCAGACCCTACATGGGTAATTTCCACCCACCCCTTGTATATGTCTTTGGTCCCTCCCCTTGCTTTTGGTATATGGACTCTAACCACACTGTAGTTATTGTTTCCTACCTCTGCTACCCACCTCTCTTATCACCCTCCCATCATGGCCAGTGGCCTTTGGTTCTTCCTGCAGAATCTCTGCAGATGTCACCTGGTCAGACTCCACACTCCTGCTTCGTGGTGCTCACAATTCAGGGTCGCTCATGCAAGGGGTCACTTGGCCCCTAGGGTAATGTATTACTCAGTCATGTAGTCTCCTACCCTTGCTGTAGATCCTCCCACCACCCAGTCCCTCACAAACCCTTTTAAAATACACAAAAAATCTTTGTTTAATCTAGCATTGCTCCTCTTCCCCAAGCTAGGAAAAACAGCGTCCAAATGAATGCAGCACTTCTCTGTATGTGGTGCTTTCTCCCACTTGGCGACTTCTCCATCGGGTGTCTTATACTCCAAGGCACAGTAATACATATTAATATAATAAGCTCATGTTTGAAGGAGCATTGGAAAAATATCCTGGGTGGGTGCACTTGTAGGAAGACTTTAATCTTACTTACCATTATTGAACAGAAGGAAAAGTATTGTACTTCATTAGAAGGACTTCAACCATCCAGTATACAGTATATTATAGATTGAGGGAGCACTCCCAACTAATTGGAGTGCTCCTTTCCTCCGCATGTGAGACACTCTTATTCTGTGAAGAGCATTTCACATGCAGATGCCCTGGAAATGGGTTTGGGGAGTTTTAAAAAAAAAAAAATATATATATATATGTACATCACCTGTCTCCACTTGTTGATGAAAATGAGTGGTTTCATTTGCCTTCAGCTTGAGCCAGAACAGCTCAGCTTCACTTTGCTGTTCTTGCTCAGCTGAAAGCGCGTGAAACCACTCATTTTCAGCAATGAGTGACTCTTGGGGATGTATTAACACATATCAAAGTCTACAGTAGTCATGGGCTGCTCCAAACCAGTGAGAATTCATTATGTGACTGAGTCGAAAACTGGAAAAATATAATTCTATTTGGGCACCTTTTTTTAATATTCTTGGATTGGAAGTCTGAGATAATTTCTGATTTAAGGTGCTATCTTTAAGGTAGAAAACTTTTACTATATGCACACTCACTGATAGATCATACGGCAGCCAACTGCAGAGGTGAAAGGAGAGCTGTGCCAGTTACTGTATTAAGCTTGGAGGAGCACCTACCACCTGGGTAAAGGTGGGTGTGGCGAGCTAGGATTTGAGTAGGCAGGGTGAGTGAGGGGACACTTGACCACCAGTGCTTAGCTGTAATAGTGTAAGTGAGTGATCAGGGGAGTGGGGGGACCACTATACACATGGTCATATTTAGTCATTTGGAACAAACAATTGGGGGGGGGGAATTGAGCCACTGGTTACCCGGGCATACTTAGATGTTTAAAATGACTGATTCAGAGGGTGGGGGCCACTGGGCATCAGGACATATTACAAACACCTTTGCCATACACATCACCACTTAGAAGACAGATCAGGAGGTGGTGGATCACACTAGACCACTGGAGTATGTGGCAGTCAGCTCAGAGGAATGATTTGGGGGGATGGGGATACTCTAGACCACCCAGGTATTTGGAAGTCACTTCAGAGGAGCAATCATGGGTGGGCTATACAGGAGACAACCAGGATATGTAGAAATCTGCTCAGAGGCGTGATCGGGGGTAGGAGACACACTAGACTACTAGAGCTTGCATTTCTTATGTGGCAGTGGTGATAAAGAACTGCTGTACCCATGCAAATGAGCCCATAATGGGCATACATTAGTGCCCTGTATGCCCAATGACCTCATTTGCAGGTTCTGACTAAATATAGCCCATAAGGGTCTTGATGCTCTTCTGTTTCTGGCAGCGCTATTCCATGAGGGCTATATATAGCCCAGGCTTACATCAGAGAAGTACAGTTGCACTTAGTGCTTTGTTGACATGGTCCAATATTCAGTCGGATTGTGTTACTCACTATCTGACTGAACATAGCAGCAGTGGGGGGAGTGCAGGCACAAGCACAGCACAAACATTTTAGCTGTGTTTGCATGAATATCTGGCTCTATTTCACATTCAGAAATTTTGAGTGATTTATAAAATGTTTACAGAAACATAGAAACATAGAAATTGTCAGCAGATAAATACTGACAGGCCCATCCAGTCTGACCATAAGGTCTACACTTGTTTGTTGCCTCTGACTCTATCTGATCAATGACTTTTCTCCACTCCTTCCCAAGGATCTTTTATACCTGTCCCAGGCATGTTTAAATCCCTCCACTGTGCTAGCTCCCACCACCTCTTGTGGTAGACCACCACCCTCTCCATAAAGAAAATCTTCCTCACATTTCCTTTCAACCTTCCACCTTCTAATTTCATATCATGCCCCCTCATTCTTGTACTTCTCCTCTGTTGGAAGATGTCTTCCCTCTACCATGTTTATGCCCTTAAGGTACTTGAATGTTTCTATCCTGTCCCTCCAATCCCTTCTCACCTCCAGCAAGTACATATTGAGGTCCTTTAATCTCTCCTCATAGGTTTTCTGGTGCAAGTCCTGTACCATCTTAGTCACCGTTGTTCAGTTGGACACATGTCTTGCAGGCCATGCAAATCTGTATCACAGATACACATACCAATGCCAGAAATCATCCCTTTGTACAGCCCTTGTCATTATATTTACTATGGGTTCCCCTAAAAGAGGAAGAGGGGTGAGGAGGAGGGATATAACAGAGGTGTCATGTCCTGCGGCCTACCATGTGCATGAAGGTGTTCAAGAAGGTCCTCATACAGAAGGAACAACTGTAGACTTATTACTGCACTGCATATCCTTTATGTATCATTATTCAGTTTGATTCCATTTACAATAATTAAATTAGGGCCAAAATTCATGCCTCCTTACCAGCTACCAATATGGTAACACTGCAATACATCCCTTCATAAGTCTCCATTCCTTCATAAGTCAACCTACCAAAGTAGAGAAAAAACAAGCAAATGTTCAAAACTGCTTTAAATGCAGTTACTAGCATTAGAGCATGCTTTTAGTTTTAATACACATGATCAAATTGCTATGTGATGTACTGTATCTCTAAAACTCTTAAGCAGCGTTAACAGCTCAGTTATTCATGATTCATAAGATCCATGATTTTCAATAGCATTCCAGCAAGTACAGTATTGCTGTACAGCACATAGTGATATACGGTTACATGTACTTGTGAATGGCAAATGGCAGATGCCAGCCAACTATGGAGTTGCATGGTAGATCTGTGCCAGCTGCCATCACTGGGACTGGGTCAGGGGAAGGAAAATGAGGAGGGATACCAGTAAACTATCAGGGAATCTCTAGGATTGCCATAGACATGTCACTTGGTCCAGTATTGGGTAGAGTAAGAATACCACTACCACAATGGAGTAATTATAATAAAACATAAATGACATCCTCAGGCCTCCAGGACTTGTACTTATTATCACAATGTGAACAACAGTCAGCTGCTCCCTCTACAAGCAGTGCTTAGCTATGCATCTCCCTCATCATTTTACCTGCACTGAAGGACTGTAAACTGCCTAACCTGCATTAGCATAAAGAGCCTGCAAAGCCCGTCCAAGCATCCTGCTACTTTTACAATGGAGCCCCCATAAGTCCAACCATGTTACTACTATTGGGCCTTATGCATGAATGGGGTGGAGTGGCTATACGTGCTTCACTGGGGCATGCAACCACTCTACACCATACGTGCCCCCTGCGTGAGATGCACAAAGGGGTATGCAGCACATACATCCCTATTCTCCAGCCATGTGAGGAGCAATGCACTGAGGGGTGGGTGAGGGGCAGGCCTGCACCATGCACTCAGACACATAGTGTTGGCCACAGGGGGTGTAGGGGGCACAGGGTACACCAGGGAGAACCCCACCATAAACCTCTTATGTGCCCCATGCACATGCCAGAGGACAGGGTGAAAAGCCCTCCAACCCTCCAGGGCCACAGGATATGGCTGCACAATGCCACCCACCCACCGCAGCACACAGCGGTGAGTGTGGCTGCCCCTTCCAAACATCCACAACCCCCATACTCCTCACAGAGGCACTGGCACAAGGCTGCTGTTCCCCAGATGCAATGTATATCAACCCGCCTCCCCACTACCAGTGGTAATTCCCCCCCCTCTGCCTGCAGGCATGCACCCTGTCCCACTGCACCACTTCAGTGCCATCGGAGAGGGCCTGCAGCATTGCCCTCCTACCACCCATCTCAGCTGCCAGCACTTGGTCATCCAAGGGGAGCACTGCCAATGTGAGTTCTGCCATGTAAGGGATCCACTGTTGAACCCATGCCAGGCATCTGATTGGATGCTGGCTGGGTTCACAACTCTGCACATGCCCACCCTAAGTTGACCTGCATGCCGGGTGGGGGGGGCGCAGCCACGGACAAGTGGCCAGTGGTGCTGAATGCCGCCGTTGCACAATTGTCCACAAGTGCAGAGCTGTTTATCATCAGTTGCCTTGAAGCGTAATTAGGCCCATTAGCATAGGGCCCAATATTAGCCTTTTGTTCCTCATGCATGGCAGGTCAGGTGTCTGGCTGGGAAATACTCAAGGATATGGCTTCCACATACTGTAATTATCATGAATTCCACAATTTTCACAAAAACTCTTGGAATTCGATTTAAGTACTGAATTTAATTTGCAGTTGGCAGTTTATAAGATGAACATGCATTAAGAAAGAGATTAATAAAATTGACACACACATACAGTCTCCATTTCAGGTATATGAGCCTGCAAAATCTATTAGCATTGTATTATCTGATTTTAAAGTTGCAGTGGTTTATAATTTTGCAGTTTATGTACTTTCAAAATTAAAAAAGATTTCTGCAAGTTTGACTACTTTTATTGGTGTCTCCTTCAAAACCAGAAATGTGAAAAATGACATGCATAACCATGTGGTTAAATATTTTAAATCTGGTGAAATTTGGATAAGCTGCTTTACAGTACTTGGAAACAAATTTAAATGATGTCAAAATATCTGGCTGTCTATAACTTTGTCAGCTCTAAAAATAGAATTATGAACATGTACCTATATACTTGACACATTTTGTGACATTTAGATAACTGCTGTTAAAATTAGACTGAAATAACTTCAGTTTAAAATTTGGCAAAATGTATTGCTGCCTATAACACTGTCCCTTTAAAGCTTGATACCTAAAACTCAGTACACATACCCACATTGAACAGTTCTTAAAATCATGAATCTGTGGAAAGATTTGGATTAGAAATTTCAAAAATTTTAGGTAGACACCTAAAAGTTACATTTTGATTAAATCTTTGGCCACATATAACTCAGACCCCTTTAATTCTATGACTCTGACATATGCTTCATATATACATATAGGATAAACCTGTATACCTGCCAAACTTGACAATATTTAGATCATTACTTTATAAAGTAGACCTACATAACTTAAATTTACATTGTGGAAAAATTCCACAGAATTTTACATAAAAATAGAAACATAGACAATGATAGCAGAAAAAGACCAATGGTCCATCAAGTGTGATTGATACAGTGAAATTTTCATAGAAATTACGCAAAATTTCACAGAATCAGAATGGGAATTCTGCCTCATTTCTGGCAGTAGAATTTTAAATTCCACAGAGATGTAATCTTTGGCCAGCCACAATCTGAATGAAAGGGAGCACTTTGTTTATCATAGTCAGTTACAAGCTTAGTTAAGACTTTGCTTTAAGCTCTAGATATCATTCGCTTCATCTTTAAAGCAGTTTTTGTGGTAAGATTTTATTACATGGCCAATTAAATATTTCAGCACAAATACTTCATTTTGCTAGGGTTTTGAGGGCAAGGGTCATACTTGAAGTACTGTACTAGTCATTGTTTCTTTCATTTTTATATACCCTGTGGTTTGCTGATGAAGATAAGGCCTACATTTAAATACCTAGGCGTCTGTCTGGATGGTCGTATTGAGTTCTTTAGCCATGCTGATACTGTCCACAGAAAGTTCCACATGAAACTGAGAACATAGAGAAACAAATCATGATTCTACTTCAATATCTAATACAATATAATAGTAATTTATGTTGTGGAGGGTTTCTAGGTCCATTATGTCTGTCAAGTATGAAAGGAGATTATTATGAAACTGATCCTCCTATCCTTTGATTATTGGAATGTGGTATATTGTGTCACTTCAAACTCCTACTGGCCAGAATGGGATACCTTTTCTCTCTTATCTATCTTGCCAACTTGCCTTAAACTGGCCCCCTTGTACTCACTGTTTTTCACTTTACTCCTCACCCTCTCACCTCCCTTAATAACTTGGTGGGAGGATACAAAAAAGTCCTAGCAAAATATTTTCCAAGACTATTCTAGGAACTTGGTAACGGGTGAATACTTGCAATACTGTATTTAAGAGAACAGTTACAAAAACTCACTTCAAATGTAGAAATCCACAAGATGGATTATAGTGCCCACATAAAACTGCTAAAAGAGCAGATGTCAGACATCCAATATAATAGGGTGAAATCACTTGAGCAGGAACTACGGTATGGGATTACTACAAAGAAGGGCACATTTGACCCTTTCAAGGAATGCAAGGAACCAGTAAACCATTGAATACTGACCAAAATACAGTCCACTGATGGCCTGGAATCTATCTCTCTTGCTGATATGTTACACGAAGTAAAGCAATAAGTTAGAAAAACATTTGGGGGAGGTCACGTGATGACAGGGTGAAAGGCAGCAGCAACTTCCCGGAGCTCTGCACCTTCGCCCGTTAATACAACTATTTTCTATATACTTCCGTGCAAACAGTGAGCCTTACCAACATCAAATGTTTGCTGGGGACTCTTAGAAAGTAGTGAAACACTTCAGAATGGAGGTCTTCATGAAATAAATGCCTCCAAGACACTAGTCACCATCAATGCCGGAAAAAGAGAAGGCCGCAAAGCGGCCTAAACATCAAATGCCGAGTATGAGTAAAACTCCCTCGCCTGCTGCTGCTGCTCTCTCAGAGGAAAGATTTTTGGAGGTAATGAGGCCACTACAGGACAGAATATTAGAGATCGCAGAGGACATGCAGCAGATTAAATCCTCTGTACAAGCCCTGACAATGAGAGTGGGAGACTCAGAGGCTAAGATTATTTCTCTACAAAAGAAACAAGACAAGAGTGAGCTGATGATTACACAGTTCGGAAGGAGACTGAAGAAGCTGGATGATAAGTTGGAAGATTTAGATGGGAGAAGTAGGAGAAACAATCTCCTTATAATTGGTATGCCTGAGAAGGAGAAAGGCTCGAACCCAATTTTATTTATGCAGAAGTTGTTTGAAAAGGTAGCAGGCCCTTCCCCGAATGGATCCACGTATGTTATAGAGCGGGCACACCGGGCTCTTCGTCCGCTGCAGCCTCCTAACTCTCTACCTCGACCCTTGATATGTCGGTTGCTAAACTTCCTTGACAAGCAATATATCCTGGCCAAAGTCCGAGATCTAAGAGAAGTTTTATGGGAAGGGCACCGGTTAAGGATAGCACAAGATTTGCCTCAGTCGGTAAGGGTGAAACGACAAGAGACGCACCCAATAGTTTCAAAATTGATTGCAGCGGGAAAGCCCTTCAGAATGCGATACCCCCGCAGTGCTTCAGGTCAAATATGAGGAACGGTGGATTCCCTTGGAAACCAAAGAGCAAGCACTGAAAGAGCTCAGAGAGTTATTCCCCGACCTGTTTAAGGGAACAGACTGATCAATTACACCAAGGCTGCAATCGATGAGAGACTGCGATGGCAGAGCAAACTGTAATCTGGGACAGTGTTAACTATATATTTTGTTGAATCTTCTTTGAGGAGAGTATCAGATAATCAGGGGGCTCTCTAAGAACTATGTCACCAGGAGGAGGTCACTGCTAATGATCATCTGGTGCTGAGCAGAGGAAACTGTTTAGGAGTCAGACTTTCGACATAGAGCATGTAAAATGCGGCTTGTCTGAATTTTTTTTTTTGTCTCTCTCATCTGTGAGGCATAGTGAACAAAAGCACAGAAGACAGTGCAAGCTGATCCTGCAGTGACATGGGATTGCTGTCAGCACTACTTACTACTCGGGGACTGATTTAACATCTTTTGCTTTTCTTCTTGTGTCCTTTTTGCCCCTTCTTTTGCCCCTCCTTTTTATGAAGGGTCAGTAAGGATGGATCATGGTGAAGTAACCAGATCTCGAATTATTAAATCAAGAGTGCTGTACCTCATTCACTGTTATTAGGTTTTCTAGGAGATTTAGATCATTTAAGTGTGCGCAGGTTTGGCATGCTGTTTGTTCAAGCGGGGAAGGTGCGGGAAGTGGGGGGGGAGGGTTTTTGGTGCGCATCGCTCTGTGAAAAGACATCACACACCTTAGTTAGTTGGGCGTTGCAGTTTGTTGGAACTGGGGGTGAAGGAAAAAGGGGGGATTGTTTTCTGCTTTATTTGGGGGGTATAGTGATAGAAATAAAGGGGGTATATAGTTATAGTTATGTTACAAGGGATGGGGAGGGCGTCAAGTGTGTATAATTTGTATGCTACTACTCAGTTTTGGTTAGGACAGGTTTCAGGGATTAATCATGGACTTCGGAGATGGAAGAGAGCAGATTTACCCACAGGGACAGGTATCACTGAATGTAATGAGCAGTCAGTACAACCTAATAAGTTGGAATATTAAGGGTGCCCAGGACAAGGGTAAAAGGTGGGTGGTCCTCAGACATCTACAGCACTTGTGGACAGGGATCGCATGCCTTCAGGAGACTCACATGAAGTGGGAGGATATCCACTTATTTGCCAAAGCATGGGTGGGACAGGCTTTCGGTGCCGGGAGATCAAATAATAGTTGGGGGAGGGTGGCAATCCTAATAAGTAAGAAAGTTCCCTTCATATTGGGGAAAGAGATATGTGACCCCAATGGGAGGTACATTCTCGTGCACGGAAGTATTGAAGCTTGGCCAATTTTAATTGGTGCTATATACGGCCCAAATTGTGAATCCCCTGCGTTTTTCACACACCTATTAAGCATAGTGGTTACTAACCCATTGGTAGCAACAATATTAGGAGGGGACTGGAATGTGGTTCCAAATACACATATGGATAGGTCTGATTCCCGGAGACAGGGGCTCTCTCCTTCACAGAGGGCGCTGCACGATCTAATGAGTGGTGCAGACATCTTAGATGTATGGAGGGTGTTGCACCCTATGGAATGTCAGTATACGCTTTATTCACCCCCGCACAAATCTCTCTCCTGAATTGATTTTATTTTATTAAGTTCCCACTTACTCCCAAATGTTGAGAGCTCAGCTGTTCATGAAAGGGTAATTTCAGATCATTTGCCTGTCTCACTTCTATTTTATCTGGGGCTGGTAGCTAGGAAAGATTTTGTCTGGAGGCTGAATAACCAGTTACACCAGAAGCCTGACACCTTGCAACAGATAAAGGACTTTCTCTCTAATTTTATAGCTATTAATAGGGGTTCGGTTACAAGAATTGATATGGTCTGGGCAGCTACAAAGTGTGCCTTGAGAGGGGAATGCCTACGACTGGCCGCCACTAAATCTCGGCAGTACAAAGCCCAGCAGGATAAGTTACTTTCTGCCATCTGCAGGTTAGAGACCACCCTTAATAGTAGATTCCCTGATACTGAGTGGGCAGCCCTGCATGGGCTGCAGGCCCAATATTCAGCTCTGATATACCAGAGAGTGGAGCTGTCTCTGAAGCGTACCAAGATCAAATATCTGGATGTAAGGGAAAAGGCAGGGAAAATGTTAGCGGTTAGGCTTAGACAAACCGAGGCCTCTCACTTTATTTCATGTAATAAAGTGGGTAACCAAATTATAACATCACCCAAAGAAGTTGTAGATGAGTTGAGGACATATTACCTGAGGCTGTACTTAGTTGACCAGATTGATCGCTCCAAAACCCAAACCATTTTTAATTACCTTGCCTCAATAGTGCTGCCTAAGGTGGCCTCCCAAAATGCCAAGTCACTTGGCAACCCAGTCACAGTACAGGAAGTAATGCAGGCAATCCAACAATTAACATTGCATAAATCTCCTGGACCAGTTGATCTTTCTAATAACCTATATAAAGCGTGCGCATCGGAAATTGCCCCCCTACTAACAGAGGTGTTTAATTTTTGGTATCTGGAAGGTATGTCAGAAGATAGCTTCCTGAAAGCATTGATTATTCTTATACCCAAGTCAGGTAAGGATTCCCTTAACCCCGGTAGTTACTGGCCCATCTCTCTGATCAATACAGATGTAAAGATTTTAGCCAAAATTATGGCCAATAGATTAAGTCCCATGTTAGCTACTCTTATTGGTCATGAGCAAATTGGTTTTATGGCAGGTAGATCATCTGTTGATCATATGCGGAAGGTTATGCATATCCTCTCGGCATCCAGGGACTCTGACTCAGCTCCGGTGTTGGTGTCCTTGGATGCCGAGAAGGCTTTTGATATGGTCTCCTTGGATTTCTTATTTCTAGTGTTGGAACAATATGGCCTCTCCACAGAGTTCGTTAAATGGGTCAGGATATTGTATACTTACCCGTCAGCGCAAGTCTGGTGCAATGGAATCTTGTCTGACCCTCTCCGACTCCAGAGAGGAACCAGACAGGGCTTCCCCTTATCCCCCCTTTTGTTTAATCTTTATTTGGAACCCCTAGTTCAGAAACTAATCTTCTCTCCACAAATTCAAGGTATTAAAATTGGAGAACAGAGGTATGCCGTGTCCTCCTATGCGGATGACCTGCTGATACATATGGAGGAGCCTGTAATAGGGATCCCTGCTCTTTTGGAAGCGATTAAGTCCTTTGCAGTGGTTTCCCACTATAAGCTTAACATATCCAAGACCAAGGTCTTTCCCTTGAATAATAAGACTACCCGGATGGTTATAAATAACACTAGCTTGGAGTGGCACCTCGCACCCTTACTCACTTTGGAAAACAGGTTGCAAGAGATATTCCCACTATGATTAAGCTTAACCTTACAGACTTGATTAAAGTCATTAAATTGGACTTGGATAGATGGGAAAGCCTTCCACTCACATTATGGGGAAGAATAAATATTGTAAAAATGAATGTTCTACCCAGGGTATTATACCCTCTAGGGCTGCTTGGGTGTTACCTTCCCAAAAAATGGTTTAGCCAGCTCCAAACTATGTTAAGCACCTTGTTGTGGAAAGGCAAAAGTGTTAGGAGGTCATATAATAAGCTCACTGGGCCCAAGACGCTGGGTGGATTAGCATTGCCCTCTTTTTTTACCTATTATTGTGCCCACCATCTTAGTAGAGTGGTTCACTGGTCAAAGGTAGGATGGGAAATTGAAGGTCAGGTTTATATTCCCCTGTGGCTGGATATAGAAAGGTCCCTAATATCTCAACATCAAGGTATTCTCTCCTCTCTGATCTATGTTAGTCCTAATAAGCTCCCCAAAATGCTGAAGAACACTTCCATTGGATGGTCGATTAGAGCTCTCCAACAATTACAACTTCACCTCTCGTGCATTTGGCATGTATCCCTGGAACAACTGATAGTTGGTAACCCCCATTTTAAAATTGATCACAAACCCATCTTACCCACATTCTGGCCTCTTTTGATTGACAAGAAGATTGCTGACTTATCAGAGAATGATAAGTTGATATCCTTCACTGCTTTCCGCTCACGTTTTGAGTGCCTGTCACAAACCTTTTTAAATATAAGCAGATTGAAGAAGCAGTTAAAACTCATTTGGGGTGGGTGGATATAAATCGGTCGTATACAGAAGCACTGAACAGGGTCCTACAGGCAGCTAGAGAATCCCATGCAGTGTCCAAGGTCTACAAGGAGATGTAATTTATTGACGCCAACCTATCCCGGGGGATCTGCTATTATTGGGCCCAAGAACTATCAATTACAACCGAAGTGGGGTTGTGGGAAAGGGCATGGAAGAATGTTTATACATTTGTTAAGCAGGACAGATTACGATTGATGCAGTTTAATATTAGGAATAATCTATACTACACACCGGTTAAATTACACAAATGGGTCATGTCCCCTCATCCACCTGTACTCGGTGTAATCAAGCCCAGGGTTCCTTATATCTCATGTTGTGGGAATGCTCAGTGGTCCAGACCTTGTGGCAATCTATCAAGCAGTTGTTGGATCTGTTGCTTGGGCTTGATTCCCTTTTCATTCCAGAAATATGCTTACTATATCATTTCCCGAAGGGTATCCCAAGGGTCAGGAAGGCACACCTAGCTTTGGTTTCTGCCATAGTCAAACTCATTATTATGAGACATTGGAAAGACAAAGCAAGGTTGTCGGTCTTGGAATGGTATAGGGAAGTGCTCATAGCTCTTCAATTAGAAAAACATATTTTGCACATGAATAACTGTTCTCATCTATACCAGTCTAGATGGGGCTCCCTTGATGCTTTACTCACTGAATGGAACCCAAAATGGTCTATGGTTCTTTGACTGCTTTCCTTTGGTGGTAGATTAGTTTTGCTGTCACACGAAGGTAGTATATACACACTTGATGGGTGAGATGAGAGGGGAGGAAATAGAGAGAGGGGATAGGGGGTAGAATAAGGGGGAAGGGCATTAAGGGGGTAAGATAAAGTTGTAGATGTAGTTAGTAATAGTTGTTATTGAGCCGATGTAACCACAAGGCTAATATGTCATGTTCTTGATTTATGTATGACAATGTCTGTGCCTTATAGCCCAACCTGTGTAATGGAAAGGAAAAATGAATAAAGCATATTGAATTAAAAAAAAAGAAAAACATTTGGTACCCCTCACACACACACACACACAGTGTAGGACCCATTGATATTCCCTAGGTTAAACTTCCTCAGGTTTTCCTGCAAGATTCCCAGCTATTAATTTAGGATGCTACTGAGGAGGAAGTAATAAGAGTGATAGGTACTTTGAAGAATGATACTGCTCCAGGAACAGATGGTATTGGGTCTGAATTTTATAAAACTTTAAAAGCAGAATTAGCCCAAGCATTGGCCTCATTGTATAATTACATTTTGGACACTGTTGTGCTTCCAGATTGTATGAATAAGGCAATATTATTACTGCTGTATAAAAAAGGTTCCCAAGAACATCTGACAAATTGGCGACCCTTAAGCCTTTTGAACACTGATTTATTGCATAAACTAACTCCACTGGCAGACCAACTAATAAGTCCATACCAATCTTGTGTGATCCCCAATATGAGTCAGTATGATGATCTTATTCTCTAATGAGAATTATTCACCCGAGAATTCAAATGATGTGCAGAGCTATGCTTTGGGCCTAGACTGGGAGAAGGCCTTTGACAAGATGGTACAAAATTATTTGTTTTCAGTATTACAGGCATATGGTATCCCTAGCACATTTGTATCTTGGATACACTGCCTGTATAATAATGCATCCCTAATTCCAAACATCAATGGTTGGCTGGGGCAGGAAATACTAGTTCGCATGGGGGGTCTGTCAGGGCTGCCCTTTCAGCCCCCTACTGTATGTTTTTGGAAAAGATGTCCTTCTTCATATTTTTGCAGTGAATGTTAAAATTAAGGGCATTATTCCAATCCCGGGGAACCTCCAGTTACTGTAATGGCCTACGCAGATGATGTGGTTTTGGCAGTGGCACCAGATGTTTGCACCAATGCTTTAGAAAACACATTGGTGACATTTTCAAACATGACAGGTTCTACTATAAATTATGAGAAAAGTAAAGGGGTATCGCAAGGTGATATCCCCTTAATAGAAAAGACAAAGCTGTGTCTGCACTGACTTAGGCAATGGTGCACGAGCAGAGCTGCCAGCTAAAAAAAGATAAGCAATCCAAGGTAAGCATGGATCTCAGGCAGCAATTCAAACATAAAGTACTTATTTATTAGTCTGCAAATAGAGCCTAAACAAAGAACCAGTACCCCTAGCGCCTGAACCCTTCAGCGGGTCTTCAAATGGGGCATGTCTAGAAATCAAACAAATCTTGGGAGTATTTATACACAAGTGCTACTTAAAGTGCTACATACATTTAAACATTTCAACAGTGCAACCTAGTCAATGCAAAAAGTGCTAAACTTCTAAAGCAAAAAATACAAAAGTAACTATTTTATGGCTGCAATAAATCATAAATTGGAGCATAATCCTTTATTGTATATAAAAACTGTATTTAATTATTAGCTCCTCATTTTCAAATTTGCTAGATATTGCATTCCTAAAGGCAGAATTACTGAAAATGCAAGGTATTTATAATTATGAACTGAGGATCGTAAATAGAGGAATCTGATTGGCCAAGAGCTCTTTGAAGCCGTGATGATATTGGGCTACATCATCATGGCATCAAAAAAGTTCCAGTGCCACCAGCCTCCTTGCTCTCTACTGTCTGAGAACTATTTTTTCAAAATGTACTCCTACACTACCCAAAAACCCATTCATAAAACATTTTAAACCTGTTTCTTTTATTTTTTTTTTACTTATAAAACTTGAAACTCGGTTCATAATAGCAATAAGTCACTCCAGGGTGTGGTATATCATGGGATATCATCACTTCTCAGGTGGTTGGACGCACTCAGCCTGCAGCCTCATGCCCAACCACCTGAGGCACGACATATCCCATGATATACCACACCCTGTCATGCCTTATTGCTTAATTATACCATGGACATAAGTGAACAGCCAATGAAATCATCAGACTGGCAGTTTACCACCATTGTAAATCCTCTGATAACCAACAGATAATGAAAAGAAGCTTATCATCTACCACATCTGCAGCATAGTAATAAATACAAAAAAAAAAAGAAACCTATTTAGTATTTCTACTTTATTATAGTAAAAAAAAATGAACCTTAGTATAATTGCAATAAGCCACTCAGAGGATGTGGGTTATCAGGGGATTTACCATGGCTGGTGAGGATTTACCCACTCGGCTGCACCTCGTGGGCAAACCACTCCAGCCGTGGTAAATTCCCCCGATAACCCACACTCCCTCATGGCTTATTGCTTAAATAATGTATCAGTTCTCTTAACAAAACACCTTGTGGCATACAAATTAGTTTATTTATGTTGAGGGGAGAAAAAGGGATATACAAAGGGCAAGGAAAGAAACAAAGAAGCTTGGGTTAGAGAAAGCTGGTTCTTAGTCTCTCAAGTCAAAAGATTAAAATGTGGAAAGGGGGGGCAGGAGAAATTTTACATTTTACAACTAAAACACTAATTAGAAAAAAGAGCCTGAAAAAGGCATTTAATTAACTAAAAGGGTAGAGAAAGCAAGCAGGGAAAGTAGGTAAATGATAGTTGGGTTGGGGAGAAGGGAAAAGGAAAGCCAGTTATAAGATCAATGTTATTTAAGCAATAATGCCCAACAGGGTGTGTGTCATGCTGGGATAACGTCACGCCTCAGGCCGAGTGTGTCCAACAACTGAGGCGTGACGTTATCCCAATAGACACACACCCTGGAGGGCATTATTGCTATTATACAATGGCTCACTCATTGTTATACATAAAATAAAAAAAATATTTTAAAGAATGTTTTTATTAGTGTGGAAAAATATTTTTGTTTCTTAAGAGGAGATGCAAAAAAAGAGAGGCTCTATGTCCATAAGCTCATCTACATTGGTTCACAGTGAGGCTGAGACTAAAGCCGCGATGTTGTGCTGGGATAACATCACGGGTCCAGTCCCAAACTGACCAATGAGAGACCAGAATCTTTTCTTGCCATTGTATAATCAATCATTTTAAATCCACAGTACTGTATTATAACATTGGATTCACTTCTAAAGAAATTTTTGATCATTAGAATAGGTGGAATAGCCTTTCCCAGATCCAAATAAGTGTTTGGACCTAAATCTGTGCTCTGTGGGCATACTCCTCTGTTGCTCACACCTAGCAGTATCAGATATATGGGTTAGGTGGTATTCCTGTTGAGGAAAAATAAAAAAGACACAAGATAATTAGAGACAGTTTCATTGCATATCATATTTACAAGTATGGTGTGAAATCAACATCTTCATTTAATCCTAATGGTACTGCTGTATTCAATTTCAGAATCCACTTAGTTTCTCTTTGTGCCAAAATATTGGCTCTATTTCCTCCTCTAGGGTGTTTTTCAATGTGATCTATCGCAAATTTGAAACAGTCAGGTTTTCCTTCATGGACTTGTAAGAAATGTAAACCCAATGCATTGTAAATATTCCCATTTATAATGTGTTCTTGGATTCTCTGTTTGGCAGGGCATGTGGTCATACCAATGTAGAATAGTGGACAGTCGCACCAACAAATATAAATCACAAAGGGGGTAGTGCAAGTGGTGAATTGTCTGATGTCATATGTTACACCATCCTTCACAAATGTGTTACCTGTCTGGGCATATTTTCAGACATTGCAGTGTCCACATCTATATAGGCCTATAGGTTTCTGTCCAAACCAAGTTTGTTTATTTGTTGTTAAAAGTGTGGAAGTAAAGTGACTTTTAGTCACTCTGTCACCAATGTTTTTACCTTCAGAAAAGGTAACCCTTGGTTTTTCTGAGATATGTTTCTTTAAAACAAAATCAGTTAATAACAGAGGCCAAAATGTGTGGACCAAACCACCCGCACGTCCTGCCAAAGGACTGTATTCAGTAATAAAAGAAACTACATCATTTTTTATGTTGGCTCACACTTGCATGCCTGCTGACAAATTGCATTAGTAGCAGATTTGGAGACATGGTCATTGTTGGATGAACGCAGGGCACACGTCAGTTGGTGTGTCCCTCATTCCACAATAAGCCAGCATGCAGGTGCCACACCAGGAATACATAATGTGGTGAGCACATCAAAGAAAAGGTCCGCTGCAATGAGAGCCAAGCTCATCATCCAGTGGCACCAAAACACGACCTCCCTAAGTGCCTTTCCTGGTGAAGCCCTTCAATAAACATGGTGGCGCTGATTGCCGCCACGTGGAGAGCTGACTTCAGGGGTGCCCAATCCCTCTGTCGGCATAATGCACCCCCCCATTTAAAGTGTGTACCAAGGGGGTGCCCAATCCCCCTCAGCATCATGACCCCCTTTCCCAGTTTAATTTGCTGATGGGGGAGCCCACTCTCCATCAGCATAATGCCCCCCCCATTTGTTGTGTGCCAGTGGGGGTGCCAAATCCCCCATCAGCTACAGAATCCCTCCCCCACAAAAAATACACTCAGGTGGCATGCTGGTAGCATTCATAGTGGACTCTATAATAAAAGTTCAGCAGTGCCCCTCATGAGGTACCCATGCCAGTCACTATTGGGAGTGAAAAACAATCAAGAATAGTCAACACTATCTCCTTGCACTAGCCAATGGTAGGAGTTATATAAATGGGTTCACCAAGAAAAGAACAGCACAACTGATTAGCAAGAGAACTGTAGACTCCCTGTTTGAGCAAGGAAGCATCCAGGGACAATTCTCACTTGAAAGTAGGCTATATGAAAATCATACCCAGTAAACTTGATTGGTCTGAGAGCTCGCTGCACATACAGGTTAGAAGTTAGAGGTACACTCAGAGATTTGGTGGAGTTAAGAAAATGACTGGGTGTCCAAGGCAGAGGGGACTTGGCTATTCCACAGGGATACTGTAAGTTAAATAGGAAATGAATAGATGACTCTCTTCTTAAGGGACAGTGTCTGTGAAAAACAAGGAGGAAATTAGTGTCATGCTTTGTTCCGTCTAGTCAAGCTTACAGAGAAAAAAAGCATTCTGGAGGGTCAAAATAGTCTCTAAGAAAGACCTTACAGGACTGCAAACAGCTCAGCATAACTAAAGAGATACAGTGGTGATAAGTGCTTTGTGAAAGTTAAATTCAAAGGTTGGATTTCTATTGGCTTACCATATTTAACTACCATGAAACTTTTAGCAAATGCTTCCAATAAGCTATCATCATTTCTATTGTAAAAACAGTAAACCAAATATTTCCAGCTTTGTTACATTCTTGGACCAACTAACACTCGGTAGGAATGTCAAATATTTGATATACACTTGCAGTAGCACCAGAGGTAGAAGAAACATCCACATTTTGGAACTTTTTGCAAAATTTCACAAAAATATTAATTGCCGAATTATGTATCCCTGTAACATAAACATTGCCTAACCTCATCTTGTCCTATGTAACAGTTTTTGTGACCCTTCTAAGAAGGTTATGCATGCACATCTCCATGTATCAAGCTTCAAAAGTGGTTGCGTTATAAGCAGAGAAATATTTTTTTAAAAGATAGCAAAACAAATATGACAGAATGTGAGGCCCTATAACTTTAAAAATACGTATCCAAGGGTCATGAAATATGATGTATATTTAAGTATTCTTGTAACAGGTATGTCAATTGTCTGGTCTCTTCTTCATGAATGGCTGAGTTATGATCAAATACAAATCTCCCTAAATTCTGCAAACTTCACTGAATTTTGTGAACATTTTAAAGAAGGAGAACTTGTTAATTTGATCCAGCCCTACTTTACAAGCACCAAACTTTATCAAAACAGCCTTTAAACTCTTTTAGTTCACTCAATAAAAAACACTTTACAGGTAAGAAACTTTCCTAAAAATAGCTTTTAATATTTTCACTACAGATTTTCAACATTGCCATCTCTTTATACCTCCCTATGAATGGTACAGCTGTCATTCTTCACATCATGTCCCATTTCTTTTGGTACATCTGGTGCAGAACGGCACGGTCGCTGTGGGAACTCAAAGTTCGGGACACATTAACAAAATCACAATACCACTATTCATGCAAAGAGGTCCCAAATGCTTTCATGAGGTGAGGGTCATAAAAAGGCCATGTTGAAAATTTGTAGTGCAAATACCAACAAACACCTGTTAGGGTTTCTAACCATAATGTCCCACCCTGTACAGACTGACAGGCATCAGGGGTGTGCCTTTGGATTGCCGACTGTAATGCTCATGCCATTCCACCCCACACCCCCACCCTGCAGCCAGTGACCAGCATCGAGGTGTGCCTTGGACTGTTCAGCCCCAGAGTTCACCCCATTCTCCTATACTGCACCCATTCCAGTGTATGTACTTATGGAATGTGGTGACTGTAAAGTTGAACACCCCAAAGCACACCTCAACACTCGTCGGTGTCTGCAGGATAGGGTGAGGTGAAATGGCATGATCATTACGGGTGATGACCCAAATGCATACCCCAATGACTGTCTGACTCTGCAGGGTGGAGGTGGGGTTGGCATGAAGTTCAATACTTCACTGCCATTCCTATTCTGCATCTGTCTAACTCCTGCATTTCCAATGCTAATACCAGCAAGAAAACATTCAGCATTGACAAATGCTTGTTTGAAATAGGTACTTTAAACCAATGAGATTTTTTTCTTGTTTTTTTATGTATTTTTTATGTATGATCTGGTTGTTAATAGAATGTGACTCTCTGAAAAACTGTCATAAGTCTCCAAGAAAGGACTTGGTTGGTCTGAAAGCTTAGACACTGTATTCTTTTTGTAACATCTATGCTGGTCCAATAAAATGTTTCAAACTTTTTACTTTTGGATGAGTGGATTTGTGGAGTTTGCATACAGCACATCCTCCTCTCATTTGTCCACAAATACATTTGTGTATCTAGGGGCTATAATGGCCCCCTGGCAGTATTACTTATCTGCTTATAAAAGTGATTCCTGAAAAGAAACATGTTGGACTCCAATACCATGAGTGACAAGACAAGCAAGTATTCAGTAAACATGTTTACTAAATATATTGTATCCCTCTGATCTAAATAAAAATGTTAAAGCATCATGTCCACTCTCATGGGAAGTCACTGTTCACAGAGAGTCCACATCTGATGTTGCTAATAACCAAGAGTCAACAAGAATTACAACTTGCATAGAATCTTTAATATAAGACTCCAATGCTGTCAGCAGGAATGGGTGAATTTGTCTTCTGCCAGTAGAATTCTGGCAAAATTTTATTATTTCTTTTCCCAAATTTTGCTACATTTCCATGAAAAGCTTGTGAAATGTTACCAAAATTGTGAGTTCCATTATTTCTGTCTAAATTAAAATGTATGGGCCAGATTCTAGACAGATTATGCCTGGGGTAACAACAGTTGCACCAAGTAGAATGGTGCAAGGAGCAACTTACACCAGCAGTTGCGACTTGAGCTATTCTACAAAGTGGCCTGCGACTTGCGCCAAACAGCTGTCATGCCGGCAGTTGCACCATAAACCCCCTGCAACATGGCGCTAAGGGGTTTCCAGCAGCAGTCGCGCTCCATTCCAGAAGGGAAACAACAAAGTCCCCAATGTCAGGATTCTACAAGAACCCCCGGAGGAGAACCAGCAACATTAGTTACACCTGCATTTAGCTGGTGTAACTTACATCTGTCCTCCGAGGGTCCTGTAGAACCCAGTCCAAGTGTACCCCCATACCCAGACCACTTCCGTTGTTGCCCCACTGGGCATCTCGCACATTCTCACCTGATCCCTGTACTGTACATGCCCCCATACAGTAATAGCCCTGCAGGGCTGCCCACACCAACTGCTCCCATGGGTATTATCAATGCCCACTTGAAACTGCCCATGCCTCCCTGCCCTCCGAAGCCTCCAATGGGTACCCCTTGAAGTAAGCCACACCAACTGGCCCCGAAACCTCGATAGAAATTCCCACAGGGTGGCGCAGTCAACCTACCCGTGCCCGCCCTGAGTCACCCACCACAAATGTGGCATACACCTGCATGCCCATGTAGCCTAATAGCCCCCACCCCTCCACCCAGCCATGCCAGCCCACCCATCCATCACCCCACCCATCCCAGCTGGTGACTGGCACAGCCACCTCTCACCGCCATGGCCAGCCACCAACTGAGCTCTGTAAAAGTGCTACTGGAAGGACATGCTCGAAATTAATATCTGGGTGCATCTTTCAGTAGCACTCTAACTCAGTCAGCTGACCCGTGGAGGTGAGAGGTGGGACTGTCGGTGCTTGCTAGGGATGGGTGGGAGGAGTGCAAGGTGAGGGTGTGAGAAAGCCACTAGACCACCAGGGCATGCAGGGTGTATGCCGCATTTGTGGCAAGTGACTCACAGGTGAGGCACGGGTGAGGGGGTTGACTGCGCCACCCTGTGGGGCATTTCTATGGAGGTTTTGGGAGCCAGTTGGTGTGGCCAGCCTTGCAGGGCACTTACTGGAGGCTTCAGGGGCAGGGGGTGTGGGCAGCCCTGCAGGGCTCTGAATCTACATTTTGAGGGGCTGGGGTATGGGCAGCCCTGTGGGGCTCTGGATCTACATTTTGGGGGTGGCTGGGGGTGTGAGCAGCCCTGCAGGGTAACTTCTGGGGGTTTTGGGAGCCAGTCAGTGTGGCCAGCCCCGTGGGATAATTGCTGGGGGTTTTGGGAGTCAGTTGGTGAGGCCAGCCCTGTGGGGCAATTGCTGGGGGCTTGGCAGGGCAGAGGGTGGGGGCAGCCCTGCGGGACGGCTGTTGTGGCTTGCTGGGTGGGGGGGTGCACTTGCCACCTGCAGCTGCGGGTTGCGACATACTGGCCAGGTAAGCCCTCTGTGCAGCATACCTAGGTGCATGTCACAAGTTGCAGGACTTTACTGCGGAGATCCTGCTCCTTGTAGAATAGGACGCAGGGTCAATGTCGCAGTTGTGGGTGGCACAAGTTGCGTTTGGCGGCAACTTGCGCCACTCTTCTAGAATCAGGCCCTATGTGTCCAACTTACACCAGCTTTGGGAGGTTGACTTTCCTAGAAGCTGTACAGAAGTGTACCAACATTCAGATCTCTATCTTTAACAATGACTGAGTTAAAAGCCTCCAAACTTTCAGACATTCTCACATTATAGTAAACAGCTATGCCAACTAAAGGTATTTCTGCAAAGTGCATCAAATTTGTTATGATGACGTTGCCCATACCCATACATATGTGTGCCAAGTTTCAGATCTCTAGCTTTAAAGGAGACTTAGTTGTAAGCATCCAGACTGTCAGAAATTTTAAAATTACATTTTGCAATTACGTAAACTGCTGAATTTTAAGCCCCTATAAGTTTAAAGCTAGAGAACAGAATATCACAAATGTTAGGTTCATTGACCCTAAATATTAGGCTTTAAGGCAACCACCATGGTCCAGCATCAGAACCTCATGCTGCCATGAAGACTACCCAGGATCAGAAGTGAGCCACTGGAAGTTGTATCAGGAGGCAGGTCATTGTTAAACCTTACAATCTCTATTTAGCAGTTTCTATGAATCTTCCAAGAAAGAATGCATCTACATTTTCAATTATCTAACTCCAAAGGTGACAGGGTTATAAGCTTAGAAATATTTTTAGAAATATCCACATGAATATTAAATTACTACATTGTGTGCCCATATAACTTCCCCACCCTTTATCCAAATATCATGAATCTTTGTAGGCATAGGTAACAAATGGTGCCGGTCAAAATAGCACAAGCAAAGCGCGTGGCAAAAATGCCACTGATTTCTTTTTTGCAGGGGCTCTGCCACCCATGACATGGGGGACTCTGCCTCCTACAGCAGATTTTCAGATTTTCACTCGGGGGCAGATTGTGGAAAGCTAAAATGTGTCAGGCCTTTGAAAAGTGTTTCCATGGCCCTGGAAAAAAAGTCCCACTGATGGCAAAGTTTGTGAGACTAGGATTAGAACTCTGGTTTCTATTACTAACAACCAAGCTGTTCCATGTCTCAGCCCTCCATGCCATGGAAGCAGCTCAGCCAGCAACCTGATCTCTGTTGCTCTTGTCCTCTCTTCAGGACTATGGACAGCAACCAGGTAAGCACTGTAAATTCCTGGTCACTGTCCGTGAGATCGCTTACCAGACTAGTGTTATAAAGTGCAGTGCTGTTCTAGTAATGCTCTTCTAACTGGGTACCATCTTGACAAGCTTTTAGGGCATGCATGAGACAATAGGCCTGCCAGATTGCTGACCCCTAGCATTAACACGGACTGAGTTAAGGTCATTTAAAGAATTTCAGAGAACTACAACTAATTTTATGACATTTTGTGAAAAAGTATGGAGCTTCATGAAAATTTCACAGCTCTGGAATTTGTTAAATTTTGTTCACATCTAGTTGTCATAGATAGTTGCATGTAGCTGTCCACAAACCAGCAAAGTGGTTCTATAACCTACCCATTCCCTGAAATGATTGAGTAACTAGGCTTTTCACTTGCATTTTTATAAACCTTAGGCAGAGTGTATATGTGGGCCCCTGTTACACACATTCATCTGGGGGCAAGTTGAGCCCCTAAAAGGTCTATGTATTTTGGTAACATGTTTGTACAAATTGAGGCATGCATGATCAGTAAAAGAAATTTCTGTTATTAAATGAGTTGTGAGGCAGGGTAAGTTGTATTTGTCTTATTGTAATATTGTGGGAAATGTTTTCTCCAGATGACGCTTTCTTTAATAAAACCTTGGCAAGCTGTTATGCCATCTTCATGGGGAATTTTGGTATAAAGAGCACTCACATCCATTGTGGTCTGATTTGGAGGTAGTTTTCCTTTTAGATTTAGTTGAAAACATTATAAAGGAAACACTTTTATGAAACAACAGTAAATGACAAGTTTAGTAATATGAATTTTATAATACTATTTTTATAACCTGCAAAACTGAGTAGTATTTCAATAGTATCCATCTTAGAAATAGGATAAGACAATGGCAGTGTTGAAGTGTTGGCAGTGTTGAACTAATATCCATTTTCTCCTGCACTTGTTTTCCCCCTTTTCTAACATCATTAAATAAATAAAAGAAGTCACATCCAATATTCACCTTATAGCATCAATTATTACAAAAGGAATGCAATAAGCAAGGAGACTTGTTGCTTTGATTTAATGTACAGAAAACACAATAAAAATATTTAGAAGAAGCTGGCCCGGTGGTGCTGAGGGTTGAGGCGCTGGATGCTACACTTTGTGCCATGCTGGCGACCCAGGTTCAGGAACAGACTTGGGATGCTGGGGGCTGGCAGGGGAAAGAGAGGATTGAGCATCTGTAGGGACTGCTCTCCTTTCCTGGGCAGGTAGTGGGTTAGTGTCGCTTTGCAGCAGCCTCTGGTAGAGACGAAGAGCACTGCAGAAGGTGACGCAAGAGGGAACAGCGTAGAAAAAGCAGAAATCCACCTCATGACTGACTGTATGATGGCTACCACTCCTCCGTTACCACTGATGCCCTGAAAGAGTCCCTCCACTTCAGCAGCACCCTGGGTCCAAGTATGTGCTGGTTGCCTCCCTGGTGCCTTCCCCCTCAGAGGAGGGGGACCCACCTGGCAAAGGGTTACATCTGGGTTACCTCAGGGGTGGCTGTGATGTGAAGTTGGAGGGCTCAGAATGGGATAGGCTGAGTGGGTGAAGGACCTAGGCAACCTAAAGGAGTGGTGAATGGTGGGGCATGAGGGGTGAAAATAAATAACACACAAAAAAAAAATATTTGGAAGCATATGTAATTGATTTTAAAACTCATTTGTATTATACAATGCAGCTAACACTGCACACCATCCAGTGCAGGCATAGTGCCTGCAGTAGGATAACCTTGCATTGTGATACATAGTCTGCTATTCCAGCATTTATACTAGAGAGCAGATGATACCCAATTGTATTGTGAGTTGTATTCTGTAACTCAGTGTGCACATACTCATCATGGGGGTGTGCATGCACCTGTCATCACTACATTAGCACTGGTACAGCCCCAGGGTTAGCCATGGGTGCCAGACAGAGTAGCCAGATGTGATCCCTTACTGCCAGCATTCTTCAAGGTTGCAATCAAATTAGACAGCAAACAGGTAAGAATGTTTCATCACTCAGCAGTTAACTTAAATATTGTAACTTATTTATTTATATGGCAGTGTTGTTAAAATACTGTTGGTATAGCACTAATTCAGAAAATCAGCTACAGTAGTATAAAGAATGACCTTATAAGTCTTCCATGATATAACAACTGCTGAATTTACCACATAAGCATGATATAAAGTTCTGACTTATTTTTCTAATGTCTCTAAAAGTTTAGCAAGCTTCCACAAATCTGGTTACGGCCCCAAGATGATTATCAGACTTGAGATATAGTCAATTGGCTTTGTTGTTGTTGTTGTTACTATTGTCACAAATGCACTCTGGGGGTCAGGCCCTCTGCTCCCACAGGGCCAAACCATGAAGTGCAATATGTTAATGGGAGACAAACATGGTTACACTTCTGTCTGATTTGGGTCTGAAATAACTATGTCTTGAGTCCTGGGATCAAATATGAACCTTTTTTTGCTAGCATGCCCAGTTAACAGATTCAAATATCATGCCATCTTCAGGCAACTGCAGTGCAATACTTAACTCAGCGGGCGACCAACCTGGTTCACAATCCCCCTTTTGACTCAAATGAGACCTTGGTACTTTTCTTACCTTGGTGCATATGGTAACAAACTGTAAGCACTTAACAGTTCTGTCAGACTTATCAACACTGTCTCAGCCTTCACATTCAAAATGAGAAAAAGACTCAGGCAGAATTTCAAGAAAAACATTTACTAAAATTGAAAATTGAAAATGAAATACAAAACATAGAACATATAACATTGGGTGTACAGTGATAAAAATTAAATGTTCCAAGTTCTCAGTGCTGTGGATCCATGATATAATATATGCCTCAAGCTCAGATGAGAGAATTTATCAATCCATCATTGCTCCTGCATATGAGCCTGTCTGTCTGTAACTAAAACACCAATAAAAATGATTAACTACAAAAAAAAAAAAATTAAATGGACAATTTAAACAAAACTGCCTTATTACTGAATATTTAATCCTCCCCTAGTTTCAATTAATAAATAGTGGTGGTTGACTACCTACTTCAGTAGAAGTGCTCACGAGTGTGTGCTGTCAGGAGTCCATAGATAAAAATCACAATCTTCCCTGAGCTTTGACAATATCAAGGGGGGGAGTTCCACCCAGCTGGTGAGGTCACAGCTCACAGTGATGCTGGCTATGAGGTCACTCAGACCTGGATACTGAACCGCAGTCACAGGCATCTGCATGTTGCTAAGTATCCCTCAAAAGAAAATATATATTTTCTTTCTTTTTAATTAGTGAGCCTGCATTATGGCAGGTCAGAATTACCCATCTGATGTTCAGAGACAAGTCCTCATAGCTATTTCTCCGACTTGAGAAATCTAACAGACATCTGTCAGACGTTGCTTCCCTATTAGCAGGTCATAATATACAATACTTTATACAGTTGGCTGGTTTTACAGTCAGTTACAACACGGTGTAAAGAAACCACTTAATTAGATTTTCTACTGGGTCATGGAGAGTGCAATCTCCCCTTACCACACTTTTTGAAATCCCAGCTCCTGTAATGCTCTTCTGCCTGGCCTGCCATATTTTCCAAGCAGATATTCAAAGAAACATACATTTATATCACAAATATAATACAAATAATATCAAGCAGATAGGAGAAGCATCACAACTATTACTTAGAGACTTCATATTTCTGCTTCTCTTGTAAAAGATCCAAAAATGATGTTTTATCACCCTCTGGAAGCAGACATTCTGTGTTATACCATCAAGATCAGATAATGCTGATGCAGCTGTTATAATAAATGATAGCAACTAAGATTTTAACATTTCAGTAATGACAATTCATGTGAATTTAGGAACTCTTGCAGTTGGTTGAAGATGTTTAGAACAGTCAATCAAGTTTGTTGAATCAATCATATTATTAAAATAATGATGTGTGCTAGTGGGCTTGAAATGTTAGTTTGGTATTTAGCACTGAATTTCTGTAGGGCATTCACTTGTGAGTTAAAAATAAAATGAAATATTTAAACATTAGTGGTGATTAAGTTCTAATTCCACTAACTGTATGGTACATTTAAAGAATAATAAACATGAAAATAATGTGATCATGATATTAATGAACTTTCTTATAAATGTCTATTTACTAAATAGTATTTAGGCAGTCATAACACAGAGGATTTCTTCATCAGAAACAGAAATATAAAATGCAAGACACTAATAAAATAGTATGCCAGATATGTTGGTCTGTGTATTAGCAATAAAGTGTATCATTTTGAAATATAAAAAAGAATTCTCATGGATTCTATAATAAAGGATCATTATATGCAGTATGCATTAATATAATCTACATATATGTCCTCCCTAATTTAGCCTCAAAAGTTAACGTCTGGGACCAGTGGCAATAAAAATATTGTTAAAGTTATGCTTGAATGGCTTTCTTCAGAAACTGAGTAATCAGTCTCCAATCCCCCCCCCCAGCCAGAATTAATAACAGAAAATATTGCATACCTTTAATTTGCAGGTGTGCACTATAAAAGCATAATAGCTTATATTGTCTGCTATTGCATCCTTGTCTCTAATATTCAACACCATGAGAATCCATCATAGCCAGACTGATATATAGTTTTCTCATGACTAGTTAGGTTATGATCTAACAATTGCATATTTATTTTTTTTAAATATAACCAATAAAGATGAAAATTGTTGTCAGAATTTTACACATGGATTTAATGAATATGTTAGGATTTTTTATTTTCCTGACCATGGAAACAAAGTTAAAAATGAAAGCAACAGCTGGCCCACTGGAACAACAGGTGCACTACTGTTCACAATGCCAGTGATCCACATACAGGAATGAGCATGCGCTGCCAAGAGCTTGCTGGAAAAGGAAGGACTGAGTGGCCCAAGGACCACTGTTTTTCCTTAGAAGGGGGTTGTGGCATTGATTACATGACTGTCACCTAGGGAAGACCAGGTTGAACTGTAGCCATGATCACCAGAAGTGGGAGGAGAAGCCATCATATGCCTAACACAGATGTGTACATAGATCATTGTACTGCATGCACCTGGAAAGAAAACAGGAGGGGGAAAAAAAACCTGGTCAGCTCCATGCCAGCACACTCCACCGGCTCTCACATGATCAACTTAGCTTGCTATCCAACAATAAAGGGTCTAGATAAGTGGTGTATAGCATGTAAGTCCATGAGAATGTCGGAGATGGGACTTGGGGAGGGGGTGTCAGTCGAGCAGAGCCAGGGCAGAGGTACAACTATACTGGAAAAAAATGAAAACAAATTCTGTCATCTAGTAAATAGTAATAACTGAATAAATGATGTTCACCAACATAATACTGTGTTTAGTTTAATAACAGTATTTCATAATGTGTCATGGTTGTAACAGTAAAAGTTCCCATATGAGAAGCAGTGTACAGAAAACAATGAAAATAGTCTAGAGTACAACTTGCTCGACTTAATAGGAACATAAACATTAAGGAAAGACATAGACCTACTAACTAGCAGACATTTCATGAATACATAAATGCAACTTCCTTCCACTTAATTAGTAAACAGCTGGGAACCCTTGGAAACAGAGTGACCCTGACTGAGTCCAGGATATTCCAATGACTAATCTGACCCAAACTTTATCTCTTGCATTGAGTTGAAGTATGGCATTCAAAGAAGCTGCCTGAGCATATTGAACACCTGTAATACTATGAATATAGTTGATGGTGACACCGTTCTTTACCAGATCTACTTCAGTATTTGTAGAGCCAATCCCTGGAAGCAGAGACTAAGTGAAGAAGTAAACCCCTGGAATTGTGCAGGCAAAGATACCAGTCTTCTCATTGCAGCCATTTGCAATGTTAAGCATGACAATGTCATACACAAGGGGATCAACACGGCCTAAAGGTTGCTTGTCTCCATAACAGGCATGGAAAGCAATTCTTGGGTTAACTGTAAATGAAAAGAGGAAAAAAAGTAACATTAAGACAGGCAAGAAAAAATTAGCTTTGTTATTGTACAGGGGATGTTGTTCCTGAAGAAGAGTTTCAGGTATCCATGGTCTAGGGTAGTGATGTGTCCATGACAATATGGTGGTAATTTGTTTTTTCACTACTGTATTCAGTCAATGAAGCAAAGCATCCTTAGCTTCAATATTTATGACAGACATTTCCCATGCTCTGATTGAGTAATTGGTGCTTTTGAAAACAGAGAAGCATGTGCTCCTGAGTTTGCGCAGAATGACAAGAATATGAGATGAGACCTATGAAGCACTATCCCTGTAGTGCAGAGCATGTGACATCATTCTAAGAGAATGAGCTTTTACACCCAAAGAGTGATATTCCACTGGAACAAGCTGTTATTGGATATTATTGTTTGTGAAAATAAGCAGCAGTTTAAAAATAGGCTAGACATACATGTATATATTACTGATGGAAACACACTGACTTATTATGGCTGACTGGATGGAAGCTTTCATGGGCTCAATGCTTTTCTCACTCCTTATACCATTGTATGAACCATTGTATTGTATGAACCATTCTAGACTTGGCCTGAGTAACCGTGAATGAGGCTACACCCATGTAACCTCTTCAGTAACTGTACAAAAATGTACTACACATCAGTTCCATATTAAATGCAAGGCTTTTGGCTCCTGACATGCATAAATGGAAGGCAGTTCTCAGAATCACTATATGATAAAGGAGTAGATGCGAGCTATGGAGAGGAAGCGGAAGATAATTCAGTTTTGTGACTGTGTGTGAGACAGGGTGCTCCAAAAACTGGAAAGGTTTTATTTCCCTAGTCTAAGTTAGAGTTCAGCCTTGTGTATCTCTCAGAGGCTACTTTACTGACTTGTTGGTGAACCAGTGAAGCAGTCTTCATCTTTCTAGTCCATTGTGACTTTTGAAATATAGATTAGAAGCAAAGTATGTGCTCAGTAGTTGAATCAGCAAAAGAGACGAGAAGTTGTTGACCATGACATTGCAAGTATGACTCTCACTAGAGCTGTCTAATCTGCCAACTAGGAGGATTTTTTATAGTTACATGGTTAGAGCTGCTGAATTTGGAACCCAGGATCAACAGTCTAACTTGCAGTAAGAGTTGGAAGATGAATTGTTCAAGAATAACAGGACAGACATGACAGCATTTATCACCTTCCAGATCATATCATTAGTACTGGGAACAGCTGTGGATCCCAAGTTATGTAATTTAATGATATTTAACTTTTGTAATATATTCTAATACACAAGTTAAATATCAATTAATGACACAATGTTAACTTACTGAACATGAGAAATCTATGAAGCTAAGGCCCCTATATTCAAAGCTGTCCCTGTAAGCCATGTAGACAGGAGAGCTGCATGGCAATGAGGGCATGCCCAGGTCTGGGGCAATATTCAGCATGCTAACTGAATATGTTGTTATGTTAGTGCAGTGCATAGTGAATATGTGGTGAACAGCAAAGCCCCTGACATGAAATGGCACTCAGGAACCCAATGGAGATGGTGTGGCCCACAGGGAATAGTGCAAGAGATTCTGTGGCCCAGAGTCAGCCCAGTCATGCTAATGAGTCCATCTGGCAGGCAAGGCACTATCGGTCAGTTTCCATGCCCATTATGGGCTCATTGGCATGCATGTACATGATGCCTCCACCCCACAATCAACTGTTCTGTAACCCTAGAGACATTCCTGGGGGTCTAGTGGATCCTCTAACCTCTGGTTATCCATCCTGCAATCCTAGCTGTATTTCTAAGTTGTCTAGTGGATCCCCCAACTTCTGATTGGCCATCCTGTAATGCTAGCTACATTCCTAAGTTGTCTAGTAGATGCATCACCCCCTATTATCTGTCCTGTAGTCACAGAGACATTTTCTAGTGGTCTAGTTGACCCAACCTCCCTCCAAAGTGCTACTGGCCTACCCACTCACAACCCTCTGCTCCCCACCTTTTGTATCCTGGTCACCAATGCAATAATAGAGCATTTAGAATGGTGGTAAGGGCAGCCCTCTGCTGGCCCCTTTGGCCATCAGTGAGTGATGGTGCACTTACTATAGAGACAGCTGTTTTTACAGTAAGTGCCAAATTGCTTACTATCAGCCAGATGACAACCTGCTGAGGAGGCAAGTGGAGGGCAATGTGAGCTACAATCTACAATGCCATATTACTGCATTAGTGACTGAGGTGGGGTTGCAAGGTGGAAGTTCCTAAAGAGGTGGGTCAGAGGAAGATGAATAGCACTTTCTGGATTCAGGGGTCCACTATACCACCAGAAAATGTTTATAGAATTACAGGATAGGTGATCAGGGGTGGGGTCCATTAGACCACCAAGGAATGCAAACAGGATAACAAGTAAGGCAATCAGGGGGAGAGTGTTGCACTAGATCACCAGAGAATGCAACTAGGATTACAGGAAGGACAACTGGGAGTTGAGAATCCAGTAGACCACTGGGAAATGTCTCTAGGATTACAGAATCATTGATTGGACCAGGGATCCATTAGATCACTATGGAATGTCTGTAGAATTACAGAATAAGCAATTAGATGGTCCACTGGACCACGGGGGGGTGGGGTATGCTACTAGGATTGCAGGATGAGCAATCAGGACTAGGGGAACACTGCACTTCAAGGGACTGAGCATGTCATACAGGATGGGCACTACTTCACAGTGATAAGGGTAGGGTTTCAGCAGCATTAAACAGCACTTTGACAGTGATTGATAAGCACTGCCAAAGCATCTAACTATAGCATTGTACCCAGTATGCGGTGGGTATGTCTTAATTGCATGGATGCAGTGGTATATTCCAAGCAGTTGCAGTGTTAGGTTGATGTGGTGCATCAAGACCTTTGAATACGAATCCCAGTCTGTTGGTACAAGCTGTTCAGAGTTAGCTGGGCACTACCATGGTTAGTGCTGCACCGCACCATGCACTTGAATTTTGGGGCCCAAATATTGTAAAGTGCTCCACAGACATTTTATAATACATATGGAGCTGTTTTCCTCTGATGACATCATTATTCACATTTGCAGTTGTGTAATGTCTTGCTTTGGGAGGGACTTTTGTATAGTTTTTTTATTTTTTTTTCTTGGCAATTATTTAACCAGGAGTAGCACACTAAGCTGATAGCTTGCTTTCAGATGCAACCTTGGAGCACAGGGCAGTTAAGAGACTTGGTCAGGGTCACACAGTATGCAAGTGGGGGCTGTGGGATTCAAATCCAGATCTCCAGATTTGTAGCTCAGATCCTTAAACCACTGCACTGTACTGCCTCCCCACCCCAGTTTAATGATATAGGAAGAATTTTAAAAGGCTACAACACCATGGGTCAGATTTTCAAAGTGTGGCAAAGGGCTTGTGTAAAGCCGTGCACCACAGCACTTAGGTTCTGCTTGTGCAACAAACCTCTTCTCCGCAACTGCACCCAGTTTTACAGCCATGGGCACAGTTGGGACAGTTTCCACAATTTACAGCAGCGTATGCCAAATATCTAGTGCAGGCTCTATAAAAACGGCCCTAAGGATTGCTGCAGACTAGACCACAAGAAGATGGTTTAATTTGCAGCAACTGACACACAGGATAGAAACTCCTGATTCCTGGCCAGGAGAATGCTGCAAACCCCATGAACCATACCATCAGTGACTGAGGCCTAGGGTGCAAGGTGGAAGGTCCTAAAGAGGTAGGTCAGGGGGAGGTCAGTAGCACATTCTGGGATCAGAAGTCCATTATACCACCATGAAATGTTTTTAGAATTACAGGATGGATGATCATGGGTGGGGTCCACTAGACCACCAGGGAATCCAATTAGGATAACAGGACAGGCAACCAGGTGGTGAGTGTTCAGCTAGACCACTGGAGAATGCAACTAGGGTTACAAGATGGGTGATTGGGATTCAAGGATCCACTAGACCACTGGGATATATCTCTAGGATTACAGGATTGGTGGCTGGGGTTGGGGATCCATTACACCACTGCAGAATGTTTGTAGAATTACAGAATGAGCGGGGGGGCCGGGCAGGGAACCATTGGACCATGAGGGGGATGCAATAAGGATTACAGAATGGGAGAACAAATTTAGGGTACCAATAGACTACAAGGGATTGTGCATATCATACAGGATGGGCCTTGCTGCACAGTGATAAGAGCAGAGTTTCAGCAGCATTGCACAGTACTTTGGCAGAGGCTGTTTAGCACTTCTAAAACCTCTGAATATACCAATGCGAGCAGTATACATGAGAGACGCTTCCTTTGCATGGGTGCAGTGGTATTATGTGGTTTATGTGTAGGGTTGGTGCGTCACATCAAAGACCTTTGAATATGGCTCCCTTCCTCTCTGTTGGCACATGCTGCTTATGGTTAGCATGGCACTAAGTGTTCAGTGCTACAATATGTGGTTCCTGTGTTGGGTTGGTGTGGTGCATTGAAGACTTTTGAATATGGAGCCTAATCTGCTGGCAGACACTGTTCATGGTTAGCATGGCACTAACATGGTTAATGTAGCTCTATGCATTTGAATATTGGGGGACAAATATTCTGAAGTGCTTCATAGACATTTTATAACACAGAGGTTTTTTTACTCTGATGACGAACATTTGCAGCTGTCTTAAGTCTCTATCTGGTAGGATTTTTGAATAGTTTAGTGATGTAGGAACTATTTTAAAAGCCTGCTAAATCATGGACTGTACTTTCAAAGTGTGGTGCATGGCTTACATCAAGCTCTGTGCAATGACACTTAGGTTCTGGTGGTGCACCAAACCCCTTCCCAACAACTGTGCTTAATTTTATAATCTTGGTGCAGCTGCAACACTTTCCACGATTTATGGCATCTTGTACCAAGTATCTGTCACAAGCTCTGTAAAAAAGGCCCCCAGAAGTGCTGCACACTAGACCACAAAAATATGGTCTGCCACATGGCACCAGGCACACAGGAAATCCCAATAGCTAGCCAGGAGAATGCTGCAGTCCTCATGCACCATACTTTTGGCAGACTTTGGGCTTGCAGTATTCTCTCCATTTTGAAAATGTGGTTGTATGTTTACACACCAAATTTCTGGTAATTATGATGATTGCTGAATTCTGCTCACTATTGCCTACACAGATGTGGGAAGGTTTTTGGAAAGCTGTGACTCACAGATAGGGTGTTCTGATATCCTTAAACATATCTGCTAAAGACAAGAGGAGAAGGTAAGCAGCTGGCTGCTGATGTTTATCAGTGATGCTGAACTGGCAAGAAGTGTGGACACATCAGAGCAAGAGGATGCCCCACAGGGGTACTTGGTGCACACTTCTGGAGAACAGGCATAGAAATGGGAACTTAAAGTTCATGTGGAAAATGTAGGGTACCATACTAGACCGAAGGCTAAGATGCATAGTGGACAGCACAACTGGGGAAAAGGATAGAAACATAGAAATTGTCAGCAGATAAGGACTGCTAGGCCCATCCAGTCTGCCCACAGGCCCTATATATTGTATGTGGCCACTGATCCTATGTGATCAATGGCTTGTCATCACTCCCTTCCCTCTCAGGCTTCCCTTGTGCCTGTCCCAAGCATGCTTAAACCCCTCCACTGTGCTTGCCCCAACTATCTCCTGTGGCAGACTATTCCATGTGTTGACTACCCTTTCTGTGTAGAAAAAGTTCCTCACATTACCTCTTCATCTACCCCCCAATTTCATATTGCTCCCCCTTGTTCTAGTACTTTTCTACATTGGAAAAGGTCCCTGCCTGCACCTTATTTATGCCCTTAATGTACTTGAAAGTTTCAATTATGTCCCCCCGTTGTCTCCTCTCCTCCAGTGAGTACATATTGATATCCCTTAGTCTCTCCTCATATGTTTTGTGGTGTAAGCCCTGCACCATCTTTGTTGCCCTTCTCTGGATTGTCTCCACCTTATCTATGTCCTTGTGCAGATATGGTCTCCAGAACTGCATGCAGTATTCCAGATGAGGCCTTACCAATGTTTTATACAATGGCATCACCACCTCCCACCTCCTGCTAGTGATACCTCTGCCTATGCACCCCAGCATACAACTGGCCCTCCTTGCTGCCTTTGTACACTGCTTTGATACCTTAAGGTCATCAGAGATGATGAACCCTAGGTCCCTTTCCTTCTTGGTGACTGCCAGCTCCCCTTCCCCCAACCTGTAGCTCTCCCCAGGGTTCCCTCTACCCAGGTGCTTTATTTTACATTTCCTTACATTAAACCTCAGTTGCCACATCTCTGACAATCTTTTCAAGCTTCTCCAGGTCCCTCTTCATTTTCTGCACCCCTTCTGGAGTATCCACCCTCTTGCAGATCTTGGTGTCATCTGCAAACAGGCAGACCTTTCCCTCTAGCCCTTCTGCAATGTCACTAACAATGACATTGAACAGGACTGGTCCTAGTACTGATCTCTGAGGTACCCCACCGGTCACTTCCCTCTCTCCATATTGTACACTATTACTACCGCCCTCTATCTCCTGTCTGTTAACCAGTTCCTAACCCAGTTCACCACCTTGTCTCCAATGCCCAGACTACTCATCTTGTTAATCAGCCTTCTATGTGGGACAGTGTCAAAGGCTTTGCTGAAATCCAGGTAAGCAATGTCTACTGCCCCTGCCTGATTAAGTTCCTTTGTCACCCAATAAAAAAAACTATTCGATTCATTTGATATGACCTTCCTACTGTGAATCTGTGTTGCCTCAGATCCTGTGCACTGCTGGATTCCAAATGTGTCACTATCCTTTCTTTTAGCAGTGTCTCCATGCTCTTTCCCACCACTGAGGTGAGGTAGATTAGCCTATAGTTCCCTGCCTCCTCCCTACTGCCACTTTCGTGCAGTGGGACTATATGTGCCCTCCTCCAGTCTTCTGGAACGACACTCATGTTGAGTGACTTTGTGAACAGGGCCACCAGAGGCGCTGCTAGTTCCTTTTGCAACTCCTTTAATATCCTCAGGTGGATGCCATCTGACCCATGGACTTATCCACCTTCAGCTTTGTGAGTTCAAAAGAAGTACAGATGAGGGTACAGGCAAAATGGGCAAGCATTAAGGATGCAGTACTTGAAGCAATATCCCATTGTGTTAAGAGAAAGGAAGTGCAAAGAAGAAGGAAAACACTCTGGTTCTCAAAAACAGTAGCAGAAAAGGTCAGAGCCAAGAGGCTGGCCTTCAGGAAATATAAGGACACGGGGGATGAAGACAGGAAGCATACCAAACTTCCCTAAGGGAAGCAGGGAAGGCAATAAGGCAGGCAAAGGCCCAAACCTAGAAACACTAGCACAAATAGTAGAAAAAGGTGACAAGACTTTCTATAGATACATTAGTGAAAGGAGAAAGTCCAGAGGGGGTATTACTAATAAGATCAAAGGGGATAAGGGGGCATGTGAGGAGGAGGACCATGTAAAAGCATCTATCCTAAATAGATACTTCTGCTCAGTATTTACTGAAAAGAAGGTAGGGCAGGGCCCATAGCTCAGCACCATGGACACACGGGGCAGGGAGGTGTGCACTAGTCTCTTCACAAAAGAAAGGGTCCAACAAGAGCTCGATAAGCTCAGGGTGGACAAGGCAATGGGACCTGATGGCATACATCCCAGAGCACAAAAGGAGCTAAGGATGGAACTAGCAGAGCCATCATCAGAACTGTTTAGTTAGTCTCTGAGCAAAGGAGAGGTCCCAGAAGACTGGAGAAGTGCTTATGTGATCTGATCCACAAGAGTGGTAGCAGGGAGGAGGCAGGGAACTGCAGACCCTTCAGTCTTACCTCAGTAGTGGGCAAGATTATAGAGGCACTCCTTAAGGAAAGGATAGTGCAACACCTGGAATCCGTAGGAGCACAGGATCCAAGACAACATGGGTTTACAAAAGGAAGGTCCTGCCAAACTAATCTCATAGATTTCTTTGACTGGGTAACCAGAGTGGTGGACCAAGGGGGAGTAGTTGATGTCGCCTACCTTGACTTCAGCAAAGCTTTCGATACTGTTCCACATAGAAGATTGATTAATAAGTTGGGTAGGCTTGGGGTGGGTCAGTATTTGGTCAACTGGGTGGCAAACTGGTTGGTGGGCATTAAACAGAGTGGTGGTAAATGGTATGCAGTCAGAAGAGATGCAAGTCACAAGTGGGGTACCTCAGGGATCAGTCCTGGGCCAGTCCTCTTCAATATCTTCATCAATGACATTGCAGATGGACTGGAGGGTAAGGTTTGTTTTTTTGCAGAAGACACCAAGATCTGCAGCAGAGTAGATGATCCAGATGGGGTGGACAGAATGAGAAGAGATCTGGATAAACTAGCAAAATGGTCAAAGGAGTGGCAACTGGGGTTTAATGCAAAGAAGTTCAAGATCATGCACATAGGAAGGAGAAACCCTGAAGCCACCTATAGGCTGGGAGTGAAGATGCTGGCAGTCACAAGGGAAGAAAGAGACTTGGGCATCATCATCACCGATGACCTGAAATCATCCAAACAGACCACTAAAGCAGTAGGTAAGGCTAGGGGGATGTTGGGGTGTGTTATTAAGGGTATCACAAGTTGGAATAGCGAGGTAATAATTCCTCTTTACAAGACAATGGTTAGGCCCCATCTGGAGTACTGCGTGCAGTACTGGAGGCCACACCTTCACAAGAACATTAACCAAATGGAGGCAGTCCAGAGAAGGGCAACCAAAATGGTGCAGGGACTGCATCAGAAAACATTTAAGGACAGATTAACCGAACTCAATATGTATACCCTAGAGCAAAGGAGGGAGAGAGGTGATATGGTTGAAACATTCAAACACCTTAAGGGCAGTTACAAGGTGAAAGACTCTAACATGTTTCAATATTGAAAAATAGCAGGACAAGAGGACACAGCATGAGATTAGAGGGATGCTGATTAAAGGGTAATGTGAAGAAGTTCTTTTTCACAGAAAGGGTGGTGGATGCATGGAACGGCCTACCACAGGAAGTGGTGGATATGAATACAGTGCAGTGCTTCAAACAGGCATGGGATAGGCATAAAGGAGCAATACAGATGAGTATGAATAGATAGGCCATTGACACAGCAAAGGCTGATGGTACATTCATAAGGTAGAAAAATAAATGGGCAGACTGGATGGGCCTTGTGGTCCTTATCTGCCATCAACTTCTATGTTTCTATATTTCTACTCTCTCCACTGTGAATGGACTGGTGTTCACTTCTCCCTCCATTGCTTCTGCACCCCAACTGTGGTCGTTGATCTGCCCCCTCCTTAGTGAATACTGAGCAGAAGTATTTGTTCAGTATTTCTGCCTTGTCCAGATCCCCCTCCTTACACTCTCGGTTTTTCTTCTTTCACTAATGTACCTATAAAATGCCTTATACCCTTTGTTTATAGACTGTGCTAAGCTCTCTTCTGTCTGTGCTTTTGCCCTCTTAACAGCCTTCCCTGCTTCCCTTAGACATTCAAGGTACACCTCTCTGTCTTCCTCCCTTTGGCTCCCCTTATAGTTCCTGAAACTCAGCTTTTTAGTCATGACTTTGTCTCTCACCTCTTTGGAGAACCATATTGGTTTCCTTCTTCTTTTCCCTTTCGTCACTATCCTAACACACTGGTTTGTTATATCCACTATGGCTCCTTTCAGTTTCTTCCATTGTTTTTCCACCCCTCTACTATCTCTCCCTTCCCCAGGACTGCTTGTATACATCTAACCATTTCAGTGAAATCTGCCCTCCTGAAATCTAATAATCTTGCCCTTGTATGGCTTGATTAAGTCAATGTCTCCATGTTGAACCACACCATGTGGTGGTCACTGAACCCCAACTGCCCTTCCACCTGTATTTCTTTGACTCTGTACCCATTGGTCAATACCAGGTCCAGAACTGACCTGTCCCTGGTTGGCTCATGCACCAGCTTCCTGAATCCAACCCCCTGCTGGAATTCTAGGATGGTTGTGCTTCTGGTTGAAAAAGCCATCTGGGTGGCCCAGTCCACATCCGGCAAATTGAAATCCCCCAGTAACAGGATTTCACCCTTAGTTGCCATGTTGTATATGTTCTCCACTAGTTCCCTATCTGCTTCCTTCCTCTGTGCTGGAGGTCTATAGATCACCACAGGGCGTATCACTGTTCCATTCTCTGGCTCCAGGGTGACCCACATTACCTTGGCCTCTTCCTGTCTTCCCTGAACTTCTGTAGCCTTTATACCATCTCTGATGAACAGGGCCACTCCTCCACCCTTTTTACCTTCCCTATCCCTCCTGAACAATGTATAGCCTGGCACATTGACTTCCCAGCCATGATTTGCACAGTACCATGTCTCTGTTATTGCTGCTATGTCAAGGTCTTCATCTGCAAACAAGGCCTCCAGATCTGGAACCTTATTTGCCAGGCTACGGGCATTTGTTACAATGACCTTCCATGTTTCACAGTCTGCCCTCCCTCTGCCCTCTGCTCTTGTTCTCCCTATCCAACATCCTCCCCCCACCCCAGTTTCTTTTCTTATGTGCTCATGCTGCCCTTACATTACTCATTATACCTTCTTCACCTACCTTCCCCTCCCTGCCTATTTTCACTGTTCCCATAGTTGACTTATGTTCCTGCATGTTCTCATGGGGGGTGTTCCTAAGCCTCCCAGCTCTCAACCCTTGGTCAGTTTAAATGCTCACAGCTGAAGCATTTAAACTTCTCACAAAGGGCCAAGGTCCCTTTCTCTTAAAGATGCAGGCCTTCATCCTTATATAAGCTTGCATCTGCCCAGGTCAGGCCCCAGTCCCCTATGAAGCCAAAACCCTCCTTTCCACACCAATCCTTCAACCAGGAGTTGAAGGTATGGATGTGATGTGATGTGCCCTAGCTTCCCCTGTGCTCTGGACATGTAGCACCTCTGAGAATGAGATAGAGCATGCTATCTGTTTCAGGTTTCCCCCAAGCTTCGTGAAATCATCCTGGACTCTGGCTAACTCTAACCTTCTCCTGGCCAGGTCATTGGTCCCCAGGTGGACAATGACATCCAGTTGCTCTCTCCTTGCTATTGCTGTAGCGATTCTAAAGATCCACTTCCCATCCCTCCATGCAGCACTTCCTGAGAAGCACTTGATCTCCCTCCCTCTCTCCCCTGCTAGGTGACCCAGCTCCACTCCCTGGACAATAGAGTCCCCCACTAGGAGAACCCCTCCCCATCCTCCAGATTGTCCTGTTTCCCTTCCCTAGGGCTCCATCCTGGTGGACTCTTCCATCCTCCCTGGATGCTGCCTCGGATTCCTGAGTGGGGTTTTCCTGTTTCTCCAAAACAGTGTAGGAGTTAGTAAGTGGGACCAGTTGAGGGATGTGCTTTCAATCTCCCCTCACCCTCCCTGAGCCCACTGTAGTTCAATTTCTCCTGATCTGTGGCATCCTTTGAGGTAAAGGTTGTGGACCCAGTCATCTCTGGGTGGGGTGGATGCCACCTTCAGCTTGGCCAACTGTGCTCTGAGACAGGCAGCCTCCACCCTCAGTCCAGAGAGGTGCCTGCAGATAGGGCAGCATCACAGCCTCCAGAATGTCTCCCTGAAGACTGCACTGCACCACTCCCATCATGTCTGATTCCATCATCAATCAATTGCTTACTTAAGATGGCTATTTGATATCCCCCAAATATATGTTTTATCTCTGTTGTGTTCTGTTATGCAACCTCTCTTTCCTTCTTCCTGTATGGATGCAGAATGTTGCAAGACCTTATGGGACTCACCCAATAAATGAAGGGCAAGCCCTGGGGAAGGTGGGTTGTGGGATGGGAGGGTGGGACTACACCACAGGCTGCCCAAAATACATTTAAAAGCATAATAAATGGGAGTTAAGAACAGCCTTCAAATACAATTTCAAACACACAGAAATGGCAGCTAAGAAAATATTTCAAATACACTTACACACACAACCACCAGCTAAAGCCTACTTCTCCCTCTCCACTAACTGAACACTAACTGAGATGGCAGTTATACATTACATTCAAACTGCACTAATCCCTGTAATATGATGCCTTCACTTACAGACCAGACAGCAACTTTTAAACACACAATCACCATTGGGGTAATTGTGGGTTGTAAGTTGAAGCCAGACAGGCAGTGTGTTGCTACAGTCAGAAAAGCAAATGCAAGTCTGTGATGCATTGTAAGGGGGGAGGGTAAAAGTTGATCTAGGGAAGCGATTTGTTCAAGGCCTTGGATTGACCACACCTGGAGTGCAGTTTCCATTGCTAGTCATCGATGTACAGAAAGGACTTTGAAGACATTTAAAGAGCACAGAACAGAAGTTTAGTTAATTCATTTATAGTGGGAGTCAGATACTTCTATAAGTCAAAATCTGGAAGTCATTCTAATTTATTGGTAGTCAAAATGCTTCCCAGACCCCACATTTTAAAAGCCAGTATTCTAGAAAGAATCAATTTATGGATGTTCATACAAATCTTAGTGGTAAAATACAATTTCTTTTCAAAAAAAGCCATCATTTCTTAGCTTCTGTGCATTGAGGTTTGGAAGCAATCTGCACTTGATATTAAACATCATGTCGGTGCAGTCTTCCTTGACTGAACACTAACATCACCCTGCTGCTGTAGACTTACATCTGCTGCCCCATGCTCCTGCTCCTGGAACCCAACAGGCACTAACCTTCATTCCTTCCAACTGATGCTCCTGTGAGGGAAAAGCTGCAAGATCTCAAGATGCATTTTGCTGCCATTTATATCCAAGGACATAAGGCCCGATTCTAGAAGGTTTATGCCAGGTGTAACAGCAGTTGAGCCAAGTAGAATGGTGCATGTAGCAACTTACACAAGCAGTTTGCAGCATGCATGTGATTCTACAAAGTGACCCCTGCGACGTAATAGCGAGCCACTTGCGCCAAACAGCATGATACATAAACCCCTGCGACATTACGCTAGGGTTTACAGAAGCAGTTGCACCCCATTCTAGAAGGGCAGCCAAAAAGTGCCCACAACGGGATTCTAAAAGAACCCCCGGAGGAGATCTGGCAACATAAGTTATACCAGCATGTAGCTAGTCTAACTTATGGATGCCCCCAAGGGTCCTGTAGACCCGTCGGCTGTCCTGTGGAAGTGCACTGTTTCCCACCCCATTCCTTAGCACCAGGAAGTCCCACAGAGACTACACTACCCCCAGGCACAAGAAACAGCTGTTGGCAGAAGCCCGCGGGGATGTGCTGCCATCCCCCCCATGCCCCAAACCGTGAGTCACCTTCCGCATATGCGGCAATACTCAGCTGTATATGTCCTTTCTGCCCCAACAGAATGATGCAGTCTCCGTGCTGAATAGTTGTCTTGCTGAGCTTAGATCTTGGATGAGTTCCAGCTTGTTGAGACTGAATCTAGACAAGACTGAAGTGTTGGTTGTGGACCCAGGTCATCCGAGGGCGGGTTTGGGGGTTGGACAACCATCAGGTTTATTACTTGGTGGTGTGCCACTCACTACCTCAGACCAGGTGCGTAACCTGGGTGTTATTTTTGACAATGGCTTGACCTTAAAATCTCAGGTGTCAGCTGTCATCAGATTCTCTTTTTATCATCTAAGGAATATTGCCGGGTGAAACATCTGGTTCCCTCGGATGATCTTCCAACATTGGTTCAAGCCTTTGTTACAACCCGTCTTGACTACTGCAATTCCCTCTACCTAGGGCTTCCAGGGGTTGATATCTGCTGTTTGCAGGTGGTACAGAACGCGACGGCCAGGCTTTTGGCTGAGACATCTAGGACCAGTCATATTACGCCTGTGCTCCGCGGGCTGCACTGGCTGCCTATTCAGTGGCAGATCACCTTTAAGGTTGGCTTGCTAACCTTCAAAGCCCTATATGATCAGGGACCCAGCTACCTTAAAGATCTCCTGGTATCTTACAGCCCCCTCCGTCCTCTCCATTCCATCGACATGGGATTGCTAAAGATCCCAGGGTACGATTAAAGATGTCCGGTTCCCGTGCCTTTGCTTTTTCAGTGCCGACCCTGTGGAATTCTCTACCTCATTGGTTGAGAGAATGCCCAACCGTCAGCAGATTTAAAACTGAGCTTAAAACTTATTTATTTGACCTGGCCTTCCCTAGTGATGGATAATGTAACTCTTACGTTTTAATGTGATTTATATTGGTTGTTTTGTTTTTATGTTAAGTGCCTTGGTTTTGAAAGGCGCTATAAAAATAAAGTTGAATTGAATTGAAAAAAAAAATACAACAGCCCTGGCAGTCTAGTGCCCCCCCCCCCAAACTGTACAGTCCAGATAGCAAAATAAATCCTGTGTCCCTGGTAGTCTAGTGGCCCCCCGAACTGCACAGTCCCATATTATAATAATAATTCCCGATTCCCTGGTAGTCTAACCTCCCCCGAACTGTATGGTCCCATATTGTAACAATAAATCCTGATTCCCTGGTAGTCTAGTGGCCCACCACCCACCCTCCCAGCCATGCCAGCCCAGCCAGCACCTCCCCCAACCGTCCTCAGCCGGTGACTGGCACAACCCACCTCTCACGCCATGGCTAGCCACCAACTGAGTGCAGTATTAGCACTACTGCACAGAGCGGGCTCAGAAATTAATTTCTGAGTGCATCTTTGCTGTAGTGCTAATACGGCACTCAGTCAGTGGCTGGCCATGGAGGTGAGAGGTGGGCTGTGCCAGTCACTGGCTGGGGATGGGTGGGAGGATGTGGGGTGGCTGGCTCTGCAACTGGGTGGGGCCACTAGACTACCAGGAATCAGGATTTATTGTTATAATATCTGACTGAACAGTTAAGAACACTAGACTACCAGGGAATCGGAACTCAGATGTTATTTTATGGTTGGGGGGCACTGAACTACCAGGCAGGTGATGTGCCGCATATGCGATGGGCGACCCGGGAGTCACGGCATGGGTGGGGGGTGTACTTGCGACCTGCAGAAGTGGGCTGCGACATGCTGCCCAGGTACACCCTCTATGCAGCGTACCTTGACGCATGTCTCAATTCTCAGGACTTTGCTGCGGAGACCCTACCCCTTCTAGAATAGGGCACAGGGCCAATGTCGCAGTTGCAGGTGGCGCAGGTTGTGTTAGGTGGTAATCTGTGCCACCCTTCTAGAATCAGGCCCAAAGACTGTAAAATCTCCCCAGGTGCATTGCTCTTCTGGCTGGTGTGTGGGGGCTTAAGCGAGCCAGCAACCAATCGTGCACCTGGTGGGAGGAGTAACCTGACTTAAAAGTCGGGGCTATATGCACAAGCAGCAAAACGCTAACATCACCCTGCTGCTGTAGACTTACATCTGACACCCCATGTTCTTGCTCCTGGAACGATACAGGCACTAACCTGCATTTCTTCCAGCTGATGCTCCTGTGAGAGAAAAGCTGCAAGATCCTGAGATCCATTTTGCTGCTGTTTATATCCAATGACACTGACTGTAAAAACTCCTCAGTTGTGTTGCCATTCTGGTGTGTGTATGGGGGCTTTAGCAAGCTGGCAACCAATTACTGCACCTAGTTGGAGGAGAAACCTGACATAAAAGTCAGAGGCTGCATGCACAAGCATGAGGGGAGAGCAAGTGTGAGGGGCATGAAAATAACTTAAAACACACTAACAAATAGCCTCTGAGGTGCTTTTCTTTCTCCATGCAACGTGCCCTGGTGAGTAACATTGAATATATTTGCAATCTAATTTTATTACGGTTCCGGGAAAACTGTTCTGTTTTCACCCTGGTACATTGCAAACAGGAGGTATTTTTGCTATTTTTGGTAATTAAATCCCCATACATTTTAAGTACAAACTATTAATAGAGAAATGGGTGTTTTAAATGTCTGGATACATTTTATGGTGTTTCTTGCAGTTTTGTACCCCGTAACCACTTGCAATATTTTCTGAAGAAAGCTTCTTTAGACCCGGATAACCTAGCAAACTACAGACCAATCTCTAATCTCCCTTTTGTGGGGAAGGTTATTGAGAAAGTTGTGGCTTCTCAATCAGATAACCATTTGACCATCCATAGTTTATACGAACCTCTACAGTCTGGTTTTTGTAAGAGGCATAGTACTGAGACTACTCTGGTTTGGGTGCTCAATGATCTCCTGATGGCGAGAGATTGGAGACACCGTTCTATCTTGGTTCTCCTTGATCTATCATCAGCTTTTGATACTGTGGATCATGGGGTTCTGCTCAAATGCCTGAGGTCCATTTGTAGGCTGTCGGTTACAGTCCTCAGATGGTTTTCATCTTTCCTCGCAGGGAGAACGCAGAGAGTGGTCTTGGGTTTGGTTCATCCGGGGCCTTCTCTCTCTGCCATGCTGGGCGCCTCAGGGCTCGGTGCTCTCCCCCATGTTATTCTCAGTATATATGCTACCCCTCGGAGACATTGTAAGATGGTATGAGCTGAGGTTTCACTGCTATGCTGATGATACGCAGCTCTATCTGTCATTTGCACCTGACCAGGTTGGTGCTATCTCAGTACTGAACAACTGCCTCGCAGAAATCCAAGACTGGATGAATTCCAGCGGTTTAAGGTTGAACCCAGGAAAGACTGAGGTTTTGGTTATGGACCTGGGTCATAGGGCAGAGGGACTGAGGACTGAGTTTCCCTCTGGTTTAATCCTGGGGGAGGACCAGATCCTCACCTCTGAACAGGTGCGTAACCTGGGAGTGGAGCTTGACGTTGGTTTGACCCTTCGATGTCAGGTGTCTGCAGTCATCAAGCTGGCCTTTTTCCATCTTAGGAACATTGCCAGGATTAGGCACCTTGTTCCACCCAGTGACCTACCGGTCTTGGTCCATGCCTTTGTGACATTGCGTCTTGATTACTATAACTCCCTTTACCTTGGGCTTCCTGGGGTTGATATCCACCGCTTGCAGCTAGTGCAGAACGCGGCAGCATGTTTGTTGACTGGGGCTTCCAGAAGATCACACATTACCCCTGTGCTGCGCGCTCTGCACTGGCTGCCAATACAGTGGCAGATCACCTTTAAAGTGGGTCTTTTGACCTACAAAGCCCTACACGGTTTGGGTCCCGACTACTTGAAACAGCTCCTGTTGCCCTACACCCCTCTGCGACAGCTCTGCTCGGCTGATGAGGGGTTGCTGGAGATTCTGAGGGTAAATTTGAAGTCATCTGGTGCTCATGCATTTGGATTTGCTGCACCTACCCTGTGGAATTCTCTGCCCCATCAGCTCTGGGAGAGCAGGATGGTGGGGAGTTTTAAGCAGGCACTAGACTTTTTTATGGGAAAAGGCATTTCCGATTTTATTCTGATTTTATATTGAATGTGTTTGATTATGTGTTTGTATTTGATTTTATATTGAATGTATTTGAATATGTTTTTGTGTTTGTATTTGATGTGCAGTGCCTTGAGATTTTGAAAGGCGCTCAATTAAATACATTTTATTATTAAGATGTTATTCAATAGACTCAGTCATTACTCTGTCTCTAAATCAAAAATGGTGGGGGATACTAGACAAATGAAATTGGGACATTCCTGTATAAAAAGAAGAAATGCTTTTGCATTAGTCAGGGAAATGACCATTCACACTTAGGGTTTAGTGACAAAACTGCATTTACAAACTCAGGACAGACAAAGTTGTTGATTAGTTCTAATAATGGGAGGAGATACTGAACATAATCCAGCCCCTCTCCTGCTCAGTTAAAGTGATATATGATAATGCAAGAAGTCTGAAAAATAAATTAGACATGATGTGAGCATGGATAGCCACTGAGAACTCCAGTATAATTGCAATGACTGAGACCTGGCTGACACCTAAAATCAAAGAGGATGAAACTGACCTACAAACTTATTATCCTCATCATCAGTACAGGACTGGTAAAAAAGAGGAAGGTCTGCTCTAATATATTAAGTGGGAACTGGGCCAAACCAGTATATTGTTTTCATGAGATGTTGGGATGATAGAGTGTTTACTTGTTTGTATTAAAAGACTAAACTTAGTAACAGCTTTAGTCTACCCCCCCCAAATGTTAAAGTTACTGAATTTGACAAATTCACATGTACACTACAACAATACACTATGAGTTTTGATATATTCCTTATTAGAAATGGGTGAAATGGCCAAAATCTACTCCATGAAGTAATTCGTGGATCAAGTGGAATCCTCGTAGTGATCATCAATATGAAGTGGAGTACTTCACATTATAATGGGGAACATGAAGTCCATTGAAAATAATGACTTTGCATTACTCTGCCTTCCACAATCACTTCTCCACCAATTTTAAGGCAAAGTTCATTGATATCAATGCACTTCGCATCACTTTGCCTTGTTGTTGAGCTCCAAGGTGAATTTTGCAGTGATTCATGGGACTGCATTTCACATGGGCTTCAAATAATTCTGTACAGCCTCAGTACAGTGGTAGCTGGAGACAGTTTGCTCTCAGAGCTCTGACATTCCAACCCTCTAAAAGCCATTCAAAAAGCCTTTTTGAGCCATTTTGATTTGCTCAAAATTTAGTACATCATTTGTAGGAAACCCTACTGTGCTCATATCATCGAGAGTTTATTGTTTGTGTGTGTGGATTTTGAATGTTAATTTAGAATATTCAGTCTGTGTACTGACAGACACTTGAAGTGTGCTTGTGGGAGGGGTGGATTTATGCTGGAGGTAGATTAGTGAGAGAATGGCATTCTTTCTGTTGTGGTTATATTTTTCTTGTATAACGGTGTTAATATACGCACAGTAATATTTTCAGTAATTTTTGAAATTTTTTTGCTGATTTTTGTGGTGCAGCAGTGCATAATTTAAGTTTTTTTAAAAGACTTGGTTATATTACTGAAGTTTTCAATTTTCTGTGCATTACTTGTAGTGTGTGTGTGTGTGTGTGTGTGCATGAGTGTGTGTGCAACGTGTGCCATCAAATCAGACACATTTTGTTGTGCCACACAGTAATTGCAGCAGTGTGAATCTGCTATCCACTGCACCTGCATGATTTTTTTGTACTGCTTTGTGGTTGGTAGTGGACTGTTACTGCAGTGCACTGCCCCCCAACTGGCAAAAAGTATACTTTTCCATATTTGGATTTGTGACTTGTAATCACTGGTTAGGTGCTGTGCACAGTGCAATCTTAATCAGTTTGTGTCTTTGCATCTCTTCAGGGCCCAATCTCCATCTGTAACTTAAGTCACAGTTGGTTGATTGACTTCCCTGCAGAGTACTGGTGTGGTGCATGTCTCGGTATGAACATTGTACTCATTAATGTGCGTTTTTAAGTCAGGGCGATTATCACGAGTCACTCACAATACAAACTGTGGTCTTCATCTTCACAGCCACGATTCACAAATTACAAAACTTTAAGTTTTTTGGTTGTAAGTTGCATGCAATCCTAGTTTGTAGTATCTCGGCTTGACCATCTTAGTCATTAATGTGAGTTTTCAAGTCAAGGGGTTTTGTGTGGTACAGATCAGGCAAGTACAGCAGTAGGTATCTGCGTACAGTATAGTATCATTAGTCCTGTTGCACCAGTCACTCATCACGAGACAAATCATGTTTTTCATGAATCACAGCAGTTAAATGTTTTTTTCATTTCTGATGATATGCTGATTGAGAACTGGAGAAAACAAAAGTCAAGGTAGCTGTGTCTGGGTCTGTTTGTGTTAAATCCTCCCATCCTCAAAAAAGTTGTGATGTAGAGGCTCCTGTTGATGATAATGACCTGGGGGGGACCTGATAGAAAATATCAAGTACCAAAAGGAAATCAACAGTATACAAGAGGGTAGCATCATCCAGAAAAAGAGATGTGCATGAGGAAGGGCCAAAAATTTGAAGATGTGGGGAGCAGATCAGAGGCAACATCAGGAACTATTTTTTCACACAGAGGGTGACGGGTGCAAGGATGAAATAAAACTAATGATCAGCATTCTGATTGGACAGCAGCAGTTGAAGCATCCCCATAATTTGTAGCTGGTGCCCCTCAATTCACTACAACTGCTGCTCAGCGTTGTCAAAACAATGATTAATAGCCTCCAAATCACTCCACATCAGGCTCAAATCAGCCTGTGTGGCAAACAGTTAGACAGGGTTGCCACAGTCACCTGCTGCAAGTTGTGGTGGTGGAGCAGCCACTTGATCCATGGCCCACCACTGCTTCATATCATCACATAAAGGTGAATGCCGTGCTGCCTCCTCTTCCCCAGCAGGGCCAGTGGGTGCATTACTGCCCTGTTCTGCAACCTTGGCCTGCTACTGTACACAGTGGTGATTGTACAGGTGAGTGTGCTGACAACCTGTAAAAAGGCGAGTTCCTTTGGGGCCATGATACACCTCCACACCACACAGATTACATTTCACTACACTGCTGTCCCCAGTCAGTGTAGTAAAGAACTCCCACACTAATGAGCTGCGGGGAGGACCAGGTATAGGCAGAGGGGCCCGGGTGTTGCTGGAGCCAGGGGCTGCTGCTGGATTGAAACACTCTTTTAAGCATGATTCACTTCCTGTCTGCCTGAAGCATGTTATAGACAGTGTAAGCCATGTGATATGTGTGGGCTGCCTATAAATTCTCCCTCCTCCCTTAATGGCAAAGTGAGCAATGCAAAGTCATTATCACCATCATCACAAGGTGAAGTGGCAAAGTAGCACTTTCAGTGGGTACTCTGCATAGCCATAAAGTAACGTGAAGTGGTCTACTTCAAGTCTACTTTGCTGGCAGAATTTTACTTCGCTGCATCTCTTTACACAACCTCTTTCTCCTACTACAAGGTGAAATTGAAACTCTCTTTTAGGCACGAGTCACTGCGTGAGTCCCTGCCTGCCTGAAACTTGTGACCTACACTGTGTAAGCAATGTGATGTTTGTGGGCTGCATGTGAAGTGTCACTCTGCCTTAAAGTGAAGTAAGATGGAGTGAGCAACACGAAGCCATAATGACAACGTGAAGTGAGGGTTTTAAGTGGGTACTGCATGTAGCGGAATGGTAACATGAAGTGGGCTACTTCACGTCTACTTCGTGGGTGGAATTTGACTTCGCTGCATCTCTGTTCCTTATTGGCAACTTCAGCACAGCATGGAATAAAACTAAAGGGAGTGCTCTTAGATATAGCCCAGCAACATTATCCCTAACACAAAAAAAATCACAACATCTACTAGGAAAATGCATTTAAATAGCAAGTGGAATGTATTAAATCTGATTTTCTCCTCTGGTGGAATAGAAGTAAAAACTATGGAGGTAAAAGACCCCATATTTGGGAACCATTGTTTGATCACATCTATGTGAAATTGCTTAAAAGGTGTTTTTTCAACAAATGAGGATTCTTGTAAGATAGAGCATAGAAACTTTAAAGGTTATAGTAAAGAAAGGTTTTTATGCTAGTTAAATATTATTCCCTGGCATAAGTTACTTCTAATCCCAAAACTTGATTAGGCAATACATGAATTTGCCAAACTGTTTGTTCATGTGTGTGATGAAGTAGCTCCCTATAAAAAGAGCATAAATTAAAAAAACACATGTTGCATGGATTACGGAGAAATTAAAACAAGCAACAAGATTCAAAAATAGATTTTGGAGAAAGGCCAACAAAACCCTGGATGTCAGAGACTGGGTAAAATATAAAGAATCACATAACAAACTTAAATCCCAGATGCATTTCATAAAGTGTTATTATAAGCTTAAGGTGGAAAAATGTACAGACCCCCAACAATATTGATCATTAATAAGATCTTTCAAAAAGCCAGTGGATAATAAGTTGCCTATACAAATACAAGACAGGTATATTTTACTATCCCCACTGAATTCAGCAGAAAAACTAAACCAATATTTTACCACACTCCCAAATATAAATATCCTCCAAGGTGGAAGTACAGAGGTTAGACCTGTAGATCTATGGCTACCAGATTAACAAAAATTAATATTTAAAGTCAGCGCCTGCAAAGAGTTAAAAGAATAGTTGAGCAAATTGCATTCAAATAAAACTCCAGGACTGGACAAAGTAGAAAACAGTTTTTTAAAAGATTCAGTTGAAGTAAAAGCTCCAGTTTGGACTAAACTGTTAAACTAGAGTTTAGTAGAGAAAATATTCCCTACAGCATGGAAAAAGAGTGAAAAATGGCCTTATTCATAAAGGAGGTTCGGCTACATAACCCACAAATTTTAGGCCAATAGCATTGCTGTCCTTGATGTCAAAGGTCTTGGAAAGTTTGGTGCAGAAGCAATTGCGTGGATATCTGGAGGAGTGACCTGCTACCAGTCTGGTTTCCGTAAGGGCCACCTCCACTGACACGGCACTCACTGACCTTGTGGACACCATAGCGACTCATATAAACTGGGGCATGTCAGTGGGCTCTGTGTTCATGGACCTCTCCAAAGCCTTCAACACCATGGATCATGCTATTCTATTTGATAGAATGTTGGGGATTGGGATGTATGAGGAAACCTTCACTTTATTTCGATCATAACTAACTTCAAGGTCGCAGCAAATGCAAATGGGGAACTCCCTATCTGGATGTGCTCTGGTCAAGAGGGGAGTCCCACAGGGCTATAGTTTGGGGCCATTATTCTTTGTCAGTTATACAAATGAACTGGCTAATGTGGCAGAATACTTGAAAGTTAGAATGTACACAGACGATACAGTTTTGTTAGCATATGGAAATACCATCCAGGAAATGGAGTCCTGTCTCCAAAAAGATTTCACCAAATTGGAGAGTTGGCTATACCAGTCTAAACTTGTACCTAATAGTAAAAAGATGAAATCAATGATTTTCCTTCAAAGTAAAGGAAAACAAAAACATGTGCTCAACATAAACTCCGAATAAAAACATCTATTAATGAAAGTTTGAAACAGGAGGAAACATAAATACTTGGGGGAAGTTTGGATAAAAACCTAAAATCTGACTCTCGCATAAATGAGTTGCTCAACAAAACAAATAAAAAACTGGGTGTTTTTCAGTGATCTGGCCATTGTATTGATCAGAAAATGAGACTGGATATAGCAAATCAATTAATTTACCTTTTATTGATTACAGAAGTCATATTTATGGTATGGCTAGTAAAACAAGTCTAAAAAAGATTCATGTATTCTATAATGATTTGACTAGATTCATACTGAAATGTGAATATCGTACTTATCATGTGACATGTTAAACATTCTACAATGGCCATCGCTAGAACAAAAAAGAACTGAAATAAATAAACCAGATTCATGGGGTGGTACCTCAGAACAAACCCAAGTACCTTAAAGCTAAGTTGAAATTAGCCAAACATAGACATAATTATAATCTTTGGGACAAAAAATAAATATGTGAAACCAAAAGTGTGCAATAGATTTGGAGACATAACATTTGTTGCTAAAATAATTCAACTATGGGGCTCAATAACTAATGAGCTGAAACGGAAACCACTCACCTAACAGTTCATGAAGTTTATTAAATATGATTTAAGCATTGAATGTATGTGTAATGATTAGGTCTGTGTAGTTGGTTCTGTATGTTTACACATTTTTTATTACTGGATGTATGTAAGCTATTATTGATTTACGTGTTGTTTGTATTTTATTGGGTGGGCTTTAAGCCCGAGGTTCGATGGGCGGAGCAACAACGTCACTCCCCCATTGGGCTTAAAAGGTCACTCATCCTGGGCCCCTCCAGGATTCGTTTTTCGTTGCAGCCAGAGGCGCTGCTCTCCGACCTCTCTCTCTCTCTCTGGCTTCATGCCTCTCTCTGGATTTATACCTTTGCTTTTTCCTGCATTTGGCAGCTGCCTCTGGCTGCTCCTTTGTTTCTCTCTAGTCCTGTTGCTCCTTCCTGGCTGTTGGGCATTCCTTTTCTGCCCTACTCAGTTTTCCCTCCTGCATCCTTTGCGGTGCCTCGCCCTGCCCCTCCCCCGATCCTTATGGACTGCTGCTCATTTCCTTTACCTCCCTCAATGCCTCAGTGCTCATCTTCTTCACCACACTGCATCCTTCCTTCTGCCTCAGCCTCACATGCAGCCCTCTTGTTTCCTGTCCATTCCCATTCCTCCCTCCTTGCTTTCCCATTCCGTCTCCAACCAGTCCCCTTTTTCCTGCACTTGGCATTTCCATCTGCCAGTCAAGCTGCACCTGGCCTTGGGATTTCATTCCCATGCTCAGTGCCATGGCGGCATTCTATCCCACTGTGACCTGCTCTAGCTTGCTTGCCTTTCGAGTTTGTTGCTTCATGTCGCACTCTGCTGGCACCTCACTGCTCCTCCTCATCCAGTGCCTGTCCCTGCTTCATAGACCAGGGATACCTGGAGGTGAGTGGGAGCACCATTCATTCTCTATTTCTTCTACTGCCAGATTTACCTGTCTGTTGCTCTGCATGTAACAGTTCCTTACCTCAGCTAGCAACCATTCACTCCAGCCTTCTAGCTTGAATTCTGTCTTGCTCATTCACCAGCCACCTGCATACAGCGCCTGCATCAGGAGTGATTACAGGGCTGCCACTGTTCTACAGACTTGTCACTGAGTGTGGAGTCATTCCTTGATCTGGATGGGATTCCTCAGTTTCTTTCCTTCAGTTATTTATTTACCACTAACTCTCCTTGTGCATTCCTACCATATTGTTCTCTGCCTGTTTTCCAGTGCGGGGGAGGGTTGACTGTGCACAGCTGCATGCCTATTGTCCATTCTCGCTGTCTCATTTTTCAGCCCCTCACCTTAACCCAATGTCACCTCTCTCACTCTATGCTTTCTGTGCTGCCAAGGTATCAGGCATAATGATTCCATTGCACACTTGGGCCTCTGACAACACTCCAGGGTGCCTTCTGCACTCAGTATAATGCAGTGCATCAGTGGGCAGCTGATCTGTCATGCCCTCCTTCCTAACGCTGGCAGTCCTTTTGGCATTTTCTTTGGTTCCACTTCACCGCCAATCCTGCACTTCGATGGCTGCTGGTTCTTTCTGTCGCTGGTCTTGCCCAGCATTCTGGACCACCACCCATGCTGCAGGGTTCCTCATTCCAGCATCGCTTCTCTCCTATGCTTGAATTCTCCCACCGTAATGCAGCTCCTCTGGCTCTGGATACTGTATGTTTCCCTCCATTCAATTACATGTGCTGGATATGCACTGTGTGCATGTCAGATACTGCTACCAGCAGTGACCTTTCAAAAGCGCCACCTCATCCGACTCACCCTCCTGCAGTTCTCCTCCTGCACCAGCCATCAAGGATTCACTCAAATCATGGCTTGCATTCGATACTTCTTTTGGGCTTACCTAGCATGGCTCCTGTGCCTTACCTCATGGTTCATCTATTTACATTACTTGCTTGAGCACACCATCCTTGAATCCTATGCTATTCCCTCAACCTGCATGCCTATCAAGAATCCTATGACACTTCATCGTACTGCAGCCCTCCTGCTCCATGTATTCTGGTTCTTGACTCCTTCTGGTTCCAGGCATATCTTATTGGCCTCAGTGTCTACCTCCTCACATCGCTCATTTGAGCATGCCTCTCATTCGACCTACTCCTGTCTCTGCTACCTCAAATCAACTCGATAACCATGTACCGGCTGGGTCCTATGCTACCCCATTGACCTCCCTAGCATCCTTCGTCCTTTCATTCCTCGCTTTCCAGTACCAGCCTCCATGGTTTCAATCCATCATTGTACCTCATCCGTTTCCTATTTTTACCTTCCTCGTCCTAGCTCCTTTTTCTCATCCCAACCGACTCCGTCTGACCTGCAATGAATATTTTTTTTGGTCATACCGATCACGACTCATATGTCACCTCATCAATCCACAGCCCTCCTGCAGCATGCATCAGGTTCCTGACTCTGGTCTTCATTAACTATTTCTTATCTCATCAAGCCTCCAATCATGGCTTCAATCCATCATCAGCCATCAAAGATTCACTGCAGTCATGAATTCACTCCTCATCATCCATCAACCGATTTGTTCACATCCCTTGATACCTCACCTTGACTTGCTCATCTATTTCAATTGCTCCATCAGTATGCCTCAGCTGCCTCCCTCTGGTCTGTAATGTCAGTCATCTCGATTCAGCTCTATCTCCACTCATGGCCATGCCTTCCTGTCCATTGCCCTTTGCTACGGGCTGGCACCTCATCGAACTGCTGCTTGGCTGGCTGCTGTCCACCATCATTGACGTTCACTTTCAAGTTCATTTCCTGTCTCCTCTTCCTCAGCCTTTCCTCTGACTTCTGCATGGATCTACTCCTTCCCATCAACTACTCAAGCTTACCCCTCAGGTCCCTGCAGCCTCATGTTCCTTCTTTGATCTGTGCTTTCTTTTTGTTTTTTTTCCAATCAAGCATTCCTCTTATTGGGTCTAAAGAAAAGTCTGCATTATCATCGGTCTTCTCGTGCACACAACCGGATACCCCTTGCTCCTCTGTCTTCTATGTGGATCTACTCCTTCCCATCATCTGCTCGAGCATACCCCTCTCAGGTCTCTGCAGCCTCATGTTCCCTCTTCAATCTGTGCTTTCTTTTGGAGTTTTCCCTATCCTGTCATCATCCTCCATACTCATATCCCTCTCGTTAACTAACCCTTCTCTTTAACAACATAAGTCCTCAAATCAAATGTCGTCAGCCTGGAGGGAAGGCGACCTAGGCCTTGGATCCCCAGAGGTTTCCTCCTCAAAGGGGGATTTTCCTCTCCTCCATGCTAATGGTCATACTATCAAATAGAGTTAATGCATTCTTCAGTTAATTTGTTAGGTTTTGCTGTTGGATGAAGGCGGATGGTGGCCCTGGCTTTCCCCTCTCTCCTTAGGAAGTCAGCCCTTATCATCTTCTCAGAATTCATTCATTCATCATGCTCACCTTTGTGATGCTCGACACCTTTGGGTATTCTTTTTGGGCTTCTTCCTAACTTACCTTTAGCTGATGCTATCATTCCCATGGCACCTGTAAGGGGGGGAACCCTCCTCCAGGGTTCCTTGCATCATATCCCTACAGGGTGGTATATCCCATGGACAGAGAGGCAGAAAGCCACAAAGCAAATCAAGTTACACAAACATCATCTCATCCAGTTGCATATGCACACTGAATGGGAGGGCTTTAAGCCCTAGGTTCAATGGCTGGAGCAACAACCTCACTCCCCCATCAGGCTTAAAAGGTCACTCATCCTGTGCCCCTCCTCCTCCAGTGGCTCGTCTCTCTTACCCGTGGGCTTCTTTCTAACCTAGCTTTAGCTGACGCAATCATTTCCATGGCACCTGTAGGGGGGAACCCTCCTCTAGGGTTCCTTGTGTCGTACCCCTACAGGGTGGTAATCCCACAGATAGAGAGGTGGAAAGCCACAAAGCAATTCAAGGTACACAAGCATCATCCCATCTCATCCAGTTGTGTAAGCACATTGAATTAATAATTGTAAACCTTTTTAAAAATGTGATTTGAAACAGGTTTGTCTTGAAAGTGGGTCTTTTACCTAATGATGAGTTTTTTAAATCTACCTATATGAAAATAAAGTTTTACTACTTTCTACTACTTGATCTGAGTAAGGCTTTTGATACTGTGGATCACACAATACTTCTCCATAAGCTGAAAGACATCAGTCTTGATGCGACCACCATGCAGTGGCAATGGTTCTCATATTATCTCACAGAGAGACAGCAACAAGTCAAGACTCAAGGTGATCTCACCCCTCTCAGAATGCGGCTCAAAAGAGTGTTCCAGGGGTCAATACTTGGCCCCTTACTGTTTATAATTTAAATTAATAACATTAATAACGTTAGGATGGCTAATGTGCATCTATTTGCTGATGCAAGGGAGGGCCAGAAGACATATAATACTGTGTCATCAGTGATGACACAGTATTTTATGTCTTCAGGCCATCCCTTGATCTTGCCAGTGTAGACCTGCTACATGACTTCAATCAGCTCCAACACAATCTCTTTCAACACAAGTTATTAAATGCAAAAATAACAAAGGTAATGTTTCTTAACCCATACCTAAGTAGCAAGTGTTTCCACCACCTGCCCCACTTCCAGATAATGACCCTCCTAGATGAATCCTAGATGAATCACTTGAGGTGGTGGACAAGTTTAAATATCAGGGTTTCTGGCTTGACTATCGGCTATCATTCACAGTACATGCAGTATTGAAGAACTCTCCAAGAAGCTAAAAAACAGGCTAGGCCTCTTCTTTAGAAACAGGCACCTTCTTAACTATGAAGCAAACATATGGTTGGTCTGGACTACTTTTCTTCCCCTATCGACTACATAGGTTTCATTTACAGTCACTCCTCTAAATCAACCCTTAATAAACTGAATGTGCTCTACCACAGAGCACTATGGTTCATTACTAATGCCCCTTCAGAACTCACCATTGTGCTTTATACGTTCAACTTGACTGGCCCTTGCTTCACAACAGAAGGTTAAAAGAAAGCCATACTATGGTTTTATTTATTTATTTATTGAAATGTTTCACCAGGAGCGGCACACTGAGCAACAAGATGCTCGTCTCACAGTGCAACCTGGGGGGGGTACAGAGGAGAAGGAATGTACATGATACATAGCAGTTGAGTAGCACATTGGAGTCATGAAATTAAGAGTGTCATTGCATGCTTTGTTACATGAATAAGAGTGACATTACATACTTTGTTTACATGAATAAGAGAGACATTACATACTTTGTTTACATGAATGAGAGTGACATTACATATTTTGTTTACATACCTGCATACATATATGTCTACATTACTAGCATTACATTGAATTATTGTTACACAATGATGACAGTTTAGAACTTGAAGCCTACATGCTTTAAGTACAGGGAGTGGGGATTAGGTCTGGATAGGTTACACTATACATAGAGGACTGTACTGACTAAGGGAAGATGTTTGACAGGGAGATAAGCAGAAGTGCAGAATGGGGCAAGTGTATGGGTTGGTAGAACAAATATATGCCAGCCTTTGTGGTCAAAAGTCAGGCCGCTGGTCAGGCCATGTAAGATAAAGTGGGAAACAATAAAGGGTGGTAGAAGCAGGAAGGGGGGGGAGGAGGTCAGGGGCATGTACAGTTTGCCAAGTAGACGTTTGTGAGGGCAGAGGATAGAGAATGCTTGGAGGAGGAATGGTGGATTTGGGCCGGCAGGTCATTCCAGAGCTTAGGGGGATGGTAGGAGAAGGCCAATTGGCCTGCAGAGGTCCGGCGGTGAGGGATTACCAATAGCCGGGAGTCAGTAGACCTGAGGGCATGAGAGGGGGTTGGTGGAGAGGATAGGGAGGAGGTGAGTCAGGGTGGAAGGGAACTGAGCCAGAAGTTAGAAGCAAATTTAGCACTGTGAAGTAGTCACAGATTGCTCAGGGATGGTAGGGCCAGCGAATGGAAGAGCTTGCAGTGGTGGGTACAAGGGGGAGGGTGAAATGGCAGAAAGCATTGAAGAGGGGATCCAGTCTGGATAGGGTGGTCTTGGGGGCGGAGATATAGACAATATTGCAGTAGTCAAATGAAGGTAGTATCATTTTCAGAACTATTTTGCATCTCACAGGTAATGGGAGACAGCTGCGATTTCTATAGAGAGTGCCAAGCTTAGGGTGCAGTTTTTTCAGGATAGCATCCACGTGGGTGGAGAAGGAAAGGTGATGGTCAAGCCAGACCCCTAGGTACCAAAAGGAGAACACGTCTTCTAGGCCTGTACCATCAAGGGTATGGAAGATCAGTGGTGAGGTAAGTCTGGATAGTCTCTGCCTAGTGCTGAAAGTCAAGGAGACTGTCTTCTTGGCATTGAGGGAGAGTTGGTGGGAGTTAAACCAGTGCTGTACTTTGTTGAATTCAGTCTGGAGACTGGAGGTGACTTCCTCTTGGGTCCGGCTGGAGGTATAGAGCACTGTGTCATCTGCATACATATGTATTGAGGTAGTAGAGCAAGTTTTTGGCAGATCATTTAGTTGGATGGAAAAGAGAATAGGGCCGAGCACTGAGCCCTGGGGAACACCAGTGGTAATAGGGAGTGGTGGTGAGGTGGAGTCAGCTATTTTTACAGACTGGGTTCTGTCTTGCAGGTAGGTTCTGAACCAGTTAGTGGCCGTCGCGGTTAACCCAGCCCCAGATAGGCAAGATAATAACAGGGGGTGGGATACTGTATCGAAGGCTTTAGCTAAATCGACGAAGATTGCTGATGTAATATAGAGTTATCCTGAATAAACTCCATCCTTATATCATGGACTTCTTTAAGTGCACACCCTGTGCCTATTCACTGAGAAGATACTCTTACATATCACTAGATGTACCTAGGGCAGTGTCCCACTACAGCAAATCTGCGATTAGCCATGCTCTCCCTGTCTTGAGGAATAATCTCCAATGCTTCCTAAAACTTAATAACACTGTCTGTCTTCAGACATTCAAATCCTTATTGGACCACTTTATATGGAAGAAATGTATTTGCCACTCATAACCTGTTTTCTCCTTCCTTCTACATTTACAGACCTTCACACCTCTCCTTGGGATGCCTGTTTTGTGTATCACTGCCTGCATAGCACTTGTAACTTTATATCAATTTGACTGCAGTCCTTTATGTATTATTTCTCACTAAATAGACATTCTAATAGTATTTTCCTCTATATTCATCCAATGCTCTGTATCTTCAATCATTCTACTTAGGACTGTCTCCGAATGTATTGTGTATATTATTATCATTCTACCAATGCATGTTCTGAAAATCTTTTCTGAGTCTATCAAGGGCCACCTTGAAAATGATCTTGCTCACTGGTGCTGTTCCTGATAAAATAAAAATGATTGATTGATTGATTGAACTGTAGTCTAGTTTTGTGTAACAGTGTAATGGGCACTGAGGTTAAGGATGTGACTGGAACTGAGAGTCACAGCTCGTATATTTTCTATTCATCATGTTTATATTTAATATTTAATAAACAATTTTTGACTGATTTTGTAGTTCATCTGGTTTGAAGTGACTGATATTTGCAAGGGTTTAAATCTGTAAGTAAATCTACTACTTTAAATCTGACTATAGGACACTTGCAGAAAACAAATCTTTCACAGTGCTCTACATTTATGAAATAATGATGAACGCTTTCTAGTTCCAAATGAAGAGCATGTATCAAAGGTTCCACTGTTCACATCCCTCTTCTCAACCTAGAAAGCAATGAATAATAATTTCAAATATTAATTTAATCCATTTTTAAGTCTGTAGAAAGACATTTCTTTCTCCCCTTTCAGTGCTCCATCATTGCTCTCTATGTATATTTCTCTCTCCCATCCTTAGAGGTCCAGCATTTCTTACACTGTTCCTCTTTCCTGACCAATTACTGGTTTTCCACTATTCCCACATACCATTCACGCCTTACATTGCATCCTCCTTCTGCCTCCCATCATCCTCTGCTCATTATTTCTTGTCCCTTGCTTTAAATCTGCAGCATGCATTTCTGCTTTTTCCATCTGACTTCCAACACTGTGGAATAAACCTCCCTCTCCCTATCCATCTTCCATGGATACGTACTGTACAAGCACACTTTGCAAAAGAATTCACCTGGAGCTAGACATCGTCCTTGTATCACTGCATTACAACAAGCCATTCGGCCTCTGCCTTCTTACCCATTTTGCTTCCTACCCTATGACACAGTGTGCTTTGTAATTTGAATGTTTATGTCTCCAAGACTCTGTTAGAAATATATTATCATACTGTATGTATGTATGCTGCACACTCCAATAGCTCTACTCCTTGCTACTTGCATACCCTGTGTACTTTGTACACTTTCTGGATTTTCTATTCTGTTTCTGGAGTTTATTACTTTCCCCTTACATTTTATTGTTCATGTACATGCACCCATTGGCATCACTAAATTTGTTGTTTTCTTATCATTTCCTGCTGTATCCCATCATTGATTTTCACCAGGAAATTATCCCCTGTTTAGTGTTCATATCCCAGGCACCAAATTGTAAATAAATAAAAATAAATGAAATGTTGCTAAGCCAATGGCATTGTGTTTTGAATCTTAAAGGAAATATTGGAGAGTAATGACTGTGTTTGTTCTAAACAATATTAAACTCGTTATCCCTGATGGAATATATTAGTCATTGGTTTCCATAAAAGTTTTATGTGATTTTTAAAAATATAAAATAGATTTAAAAAGGTTCAGTATACATATCAATGATACAAGTCATATAAGTTCCTATCAATCAAATGAGAATTTGGAGACATATATTGTGATTAGTAAAACTTACACCTATATATAGATTACAATAAATGAAAAGAAGACATTCAGTGTACTGTTTTCTCTACTACGAGGTCACACTATGTGTGTTTTCCAAGACCTTAGTGAGGTCCAATGGACCCCTTCACATCTTCTTGAATCAAGTTCAAGACTGGCGACTATATGGCATCAAATACATGAAGTTTGCCACACATACAGTACTATGAGTTATTCATTCATTATTAATGGTTTCCCTTAATTTATTGAAGTACTCTTGAATGGAGGAAGTTGAACTTGATTTCCAATGGTGTCACTAAATGTGTTGTTTTCTTATCATCTCCTGCTTTATACCATCCCCAGCTCATGCCAGGAAATGATTTACAGTGCAGTGTGCCTATCCCAGTCATCAAACTTTAAATGAATAAAAAACAATAAAATGTTGCTAAGCCAATGGCACTATAATTGTAAACTGTTTATCTGCTCTGTGGTTGAAACCCTAGCTAGCAAGAGAGAGGAGAGAACTGTGGCACTTTGCATATTGGAGCTGGCTGTGACTTTATTGTTTTATGTATTTTCAGAGAATAAACCAGCTGTCTGATGCTCCTATGTGTCTCCCAGTGACTCTGTGTTGGAGTTTTGGATCTGAAGTGAGACTAGGTCCTGATGGGAGAGAAAGACTTCAACATTTAAAATCACAATTCAGAGACTTTACCATCAAATACCTCTGTCTACCCATCTAGAGTCATATTTATCTTGATAATGTCTAACCCTGTTACAGATGAACCATTATTAACTGCCTTATACTACTTTCTTCACTTCAGTCTATTGTTCACCTTTCCTACAGGAGATTTCCATGCTTGCCACATTTCCCTGTTCCTACCTGTTTCTGCACCCCCCCGAAATGGCATAGTGCCCATTCCCCTCATTTCCCCCTTACAACAACCTCCTCTACCTCCCTTTCACTACCCTTTGATCACATGGTACCTTCCTCTGCTAGCAAGCCTGGTAATACATCCCTTGAGAATGTCAACCAGAGCAAAATGTCTGCAGATGTATCATCCCTTTCTTTTGAGGCAAGATGGTGTACATCTCCCTGCATTAGCAGCACACTAAGTATGCATTACTCCCAGTGTCCTGAATACTGGCCTGTAAGCCACCCTACATGGCTCAGTACATTAATGTTTATTTCACTTCTTAGTCACTTTCTCTGACATTATATTTCTGTATTCCTTTCAGATTTCTGAATTCTCTTAGAGGGTCTCTTGACATCAATTCTAGAAGACCAAATTGGTTACTTTAATGTTGCAACTCTCCTTCTGCTAGCTTAAAAAAGTAGTAGGGGAAAAGTTATAACAAATATTATTGATTTTTAGAAGTAGCTAGTTGACACTTTCCATTTCTGATGTATTTTTGGTTTTCCATTTGCTCATTAGAAGGTTTCCTATGTGATGAATCTTGATATGATTTAAACAGCAGTACTTTACCTGAAAGCTCCCATACTGTATCTAGTTTCTCTCATTTCATACCTTTTCAGAATTGATACCTCACTCCTTTGGACATGTTATGTGACCAGTGTGACAGACATTGAGTGGATTTTCTTGATCAGGTCTGACGTCACACTCATTGAGGTCACAATATTGATAAAGTATGAAGGTAAAGGAAATTGGCTATGTTATTCTCCAGGCTGAGTACTGTACTCACATCTCACCTAATATTGTCAGGTGGAAAATCATCTACTTGGGAAAGGGGAAAACATAAATTGGTTTGCATTCTACAAGGGGTTAGAATGATGCAAAGGACTTGTGTCAAAGGAGTTTGACACAAGTGGTGATCTGCGTCACAACTTGCATCAAACTGGTTTTGCAAGGTTCCTGCATCTGCCACAGACACAGCTACACCAAAGCCCCCTTGCACCAGGGTTGAACTTGGACATTTTTTTATGTGGCATGCACATGTAAATGGGGATTATGGCACCTTGTGGGTTGGTGGGCACTATACCACCAATGAACTGCAGTTATGTCTGGTCTACTGGGGGTTACACATGGCTGCCCTGACTGTAATTGGACAATGCCCTTGGATGGGCAATGAGCCCGTGCCACAGTCTTATAGTGGCTGCCCCTTCCATACCCAAGTTATGGGTTTGGTGCTCCTTCTGGTACCTGGGGTGTCGCCCTGCACACACTTGTCCGCAGATGTGTCTGCAGACTTGTGCCAGGACACCCATCTGTACCCAGCTTTCATCCATGGGCTGAATTTTGAGGATATTCCAAAAGATTTGGCACAAGTTGGCAAGCTTCTGGAATAGCAAGTTTTGCATTTACTGCAACTGCGTCGGACACAGACCCCTTTTCTGCCACAAGTTGTGTCCAATATAGTTAGCTTCCAGAATTGGGCCCAACGTACTTAAGATATAATAAGTGACCTTTTCCTATATTTAAATGTTAATATTTTAGTGGTGTGCCAACTTGGGTCCCACTCCATGTAGATCCCTGCCAGTCTGACGACAAGGGGAGAGGCAGACGGGATTGAGAAACCTATGCCAGGGCTAAACGTAGGTGGCAATAGATGGGCAAAAAGCTTAATAAAAAAAAATATATATATAAGGTGGTTTTAGAGGGGAAGCAGGAGGGTTGCTATGGGGAGACGTGAAGAAACAATATAGATGGTAGCATAGCAGTAAAGCCATAAGGAGGTAGTGAGGAGGAAGAAAATCAGGAAAACACACAGTAAGGAAATAAAACAAAAATGCTGCATTGACTACAACTAACTAGGGATATTTTTATTCCCAGTTTAATTATTGATTATGCCACTTATATATTACCTTTGTCTCAGTAGTGCCTATAAAATCCCAGAATACACATTGCAGAGCCAGAAGCAATAGGCAGACCTCCTGGATTAGAACCAAGGGAAAGAACAGAAAGTAACAATTACATTTAAAATCAACAAGGACACAACAAACATTTACGTACAGCAATTTCAAGCAGAACAGTGGTGTACTTAAAATGTTTCAATTTCAAAATCATTTTATGCTGCAGTCTAGTTCTTGGTTCTTCAGATGTATGCTGTCATACAGTGGAGTAACCAGCCTTTAAAACAGTGTATGCACAATGTTTTAAAATTTAAAATAAAGGTTTGACATCTGGGGCTGCACAGGCCCCCAGCAAAAGTTTTTTTTTTTTGGTGTACTCTGATGCATTTTGGGTTACATTTCTAACAGAATTGGCTACCCTGATCCCCCTTCCCCAGCCAAGTAAGTCAATCACTCAATCGAAATCTTTATTTATTCAAGCGAACACTATTGAGCAAGCTCATTTACAAGATGGACCTGAGACATAGGTACAGGTAATAATACAGTCCCAACAATACAATATTGGCAATACAGTCAATACAAGGAACTCATAGGTACAGTACAATGAATAAGTAAGGCCTTAGGGGGAGGATGGGTAGAGACTGGATTAACTAAGGGGCTATCACAGTGCTGAGGGCAAGTGCCTTTCCGTGACTTGGGGAGTCACGTATTGATGGTGATTCAGATAGGTCAGTCCTGACTACTGGTGGGCATAGCAGGCTGGAGGTACAGGGGAATATTTTCATTTATGGGCGGTGAAAGCAGTTACAGATTTCTTTAACTAGTCGGTCATATAAGGACTTGAATGAGGCTATATTGATTGAGGATCTAAGCTTCAGGGTTTTTTTGTAGGTTATTCCATAAGTAAGGTAGCGCAAAAGACATAGCCATTTTTCCGTAGCGTGTTTTCAACCTGGGTACCTTCAAGTAGATGAAGGAAGAGCTTCTCAGGACATAAGCTCCAGGTTCGCAGAGTGGGAGACAATTGGAGATATACGGGGGAAGTTTCTTGGTGATAGCTTTGAACTTCCAGAGTAGAGCATTCCTATTTCTCCTGAAATGGAGAGAGGGCCACCCCACAGCTGCATAGAGAGCACAGTGATGGGTGGCAAGAGGTAGACCAGTAATGAATCTTAATGCCCTGTGGTATAAGGTATCCAGTTTGGCAAGATGCGGTGGAGGGCAGTGGCTATAGAGGAAGTCAGCATAATCAACCAAGGAGAGAAATATGGTTTGAACCAGTCATCATTAGGCATTACTGGTGAGGTAGTTGTTAATCCTATAAAAGAGACCAAGTCTCTGTCTTAACTTCTTTAGGAGGTCTTCGATGTGGTCAATGAAGGAGAGTTTATGATCGAGCCATACCCCCTAAGTACTTGAACTTGCTAACAAATTCTAGGTTTTTACCCAGGATTGTGGTAATCTGTGGGACAGTGCTGGCAGTGGTAGGGTTTGCATCCAGAGGGAAGGGAGAGAACAGCATAGCCTTGGTTTTCTTAGTGTTTAGTAACAGTTTTTTTCTTAAGGAGTTGGTGCTGGAGAATGCTGAATTCCAATTGTAACTCTTTGCACTTTGCAGGCAATTTCGGAAAAGGAGTGACTAAGGAAGAGGACCGTGTCATCTGCAAAATGATGAATATTGGCCTTGGTTATGTTGATATCAATGTTGTTCACATAGATTGCAAACAGTAGTGGGCCCAGGATCGAACCCTGTGGGACCCCTCTTTGCAAAGGTTTAAGGGGGGATAGTTCATCATCTGACTTTACTTGCTGCCATCGATCGGAGAGGTAATCTGCAAACCAGTGGAGGGACAGTGGATCTAGTCCTATGGCTTTAAGAGAGGAGAGGAGCAAGTAGTGATCAACAGTGTCAAAGGCCTTGCTCAGGTCTAAGAACACGGTGCAGACAAACTTCTTGTTTTCCAGGTCATGGAGCCAATCGTTGGTAACTTTAGCTAAGGCCATGATGGCGCTGTGCTGTGCCCTAAAGCCGGATTACATAGGATTTAGGAGGTTCATGGATTCTATGTAGGTTTTTAGTTGCTTGTTTTCAATTTTTTCCAAAAATTTGGACAGTGTAGGAAGTAAAGAAATAGGTCTGTAATTGTTTAGGTCACAAGGGTCCCCATATTTGAACAAGGGGATAACATGAGCTGTTTTCCATACAGATGGGAGGGTACCGTGGGACAGAGAAAGATTAAATAGATGAGTGATAGGTACAGACAGGACGTGGAAGGCAACTTTTAGGAAGCAGGGATCCAGGGAGTCAGCACCTGCGCTTTTCTTAATATCCAGCTTTAGTAGGACGTTTTCAACCTCCTTCAAGGAAACATGCTGGAGGGAAAAGACTGAGTTGGTTAGAGGGGGTTCCGGGCTTTGGTCATCTAGTTGGGAGCGAAGGGAGCTTGAAGGAGAGTTGTCAAAAGCAAGGCCTGCAGTGGCAAAGTGGTTGTTGAAAGCATCCAGGATTTCCACTTTGTCGCAGATGGAGATACTGCCAGAAGTGATCCTTGCAGGCAAAGAGTTAGCCAAGGTATGTCCAGATATGTTCTTGATGGATTTCCAAAATTTGGAGGAGTTCCTGGTAGCAGAGTTCAGTTCCATGCAGAAATAAGATGCCTTTGCATCTCTTGTCAGTTTGGTGCATTCATTCCTAGCTTTCCTGAAGTTACACCAGTCCAGCAGGTTTTTAGTGGTTCGTGTTTTTTTCCAAAGCTTGTCTCTATTCAGTAAAACTGATTTAAGTTCAGATGTAAACCAGCAACAGGTTATCCCCCTTACCCTATTTTTTTACGAGCGGGGCATGCTTATTTAGGGCCGCAGTCATAAATTCGGAGAAGATCTCACAGGCCAACTTTACCGAGTTGGCAAGATAAAAGTTCTGCCAGCGCACTGAGAATTTTAGCTCGTCAAGGTAGGCAGGCAGATCAAAGTGGCGTCTGTCCCTTTTAATGGTAAACCTTGACATGGAGGGTGGGTTCTGGGTAGACCTTATGCTAGCAATAACACAGTGGTCACTAATGTCTGTGAAGAAGACTCCTGCATGGGAGAATAGGTGCAGTTTGTTTATTAGAATGACATCCAGCAGTGTACTGCTAGTAGGGGACTTTTTATTGGGGTGTGTAGGTTCTCCAAAAAATTGAGAAAGGCCATGGGCATCGCAGAATTCCTTAAGGGGTGCAGCAGCATGGGACAACCAGTCGAACTTTAAGTCCCCAAGGATAATAGCTTCAGGAGGGCCAAACTGAATGGTGTTGGTTAGGTGGGTATGGATTTGAGTAGCAGTGGAGGGAGGCCTGTAGCAACCTATGACACACAACGCAGAGGATGATGATATCTCCAGCTTTAGGGCCAGGCATTTGCATTGGTTAGTGATGGAGGATGCTTCTAGGCATGTAACCATGTACTTGCTCTTAATGTATATGGCCACCCCTCCTCCTCCCCTGGTAGGCCTGTCAGCTCTGAATAAGGAGTATTCGGGGATGTTGATTTCCATATCGGGTGTAGAGGATCTGAGCCAAGATTCAGTGATCACAAGTTCATCTGGTTTGGTATGATATACCCAGGCCTGGATAAATGTGAACTTTTTTAACAGGCTGCATACATTCATATGGAGGAATTGCATACCTTTCAGGTTTGCTAGGTCTGAGGGAGCGGTGAGAATGTTTGGTGGGCCAGGGTTAAGCTTGACATCTCCAGAGCACAATCGAAGGAGAAGAAGAAGCTTCCTTAGGGTTGCAAGAAATATATATTTAAAATTCTAGTTCGTGGGCGTTTTCTGCATGTATCAAGCTGGGTAAGAAGGAGTCCATGGTTGGGCCTGGATCGTCATAGCACCCCAAGCACCAATACCCAGGCTGGGAGATGTAGGTAGGGGAGTTTGCTTGGTAACATGGTGAGCATAGTTTGTGGTGTCAGTTCTACATCAGTCCCACCTCTGTTCACCGTTCTGATGAGGGGCTGCAAGTAGGAAAGTCTGAGGGCACAAAGAGAATTATATGAAGAGAAACGATGGGCATGGCAGCCCAGTGGGGAAATATAGTCTCCCCTAGTAGTAGAATGGGTGTGCTCAGGCGCTATATAGGGCATGAGTAGGAGAAGAAACAGAGCATGGTGCCAGTGGGGCACCCTCATGGTTGAGCCTTAGGATAGGCAGAAGAAGCTAGGCCTCCTTCCCTTAGTTTGTATTCTTGATAAGCACCTACACTACCACCTCAGAGGCTCAAAAGAGTAAGGATAGGTGGGCATGGATGTCTACTCACTAATAACTTAGTGATATTCTGACAAGCAAGACCAGTGGCATAGGCCAATAGTGTTCAGCCTAAGCCACTACCAGCGTAGGTTAGGAGCCCAAAGGAGGACTATCACAAAAGCTGGATAATCACAGAAAATTATTTTAAGTTAGGCAGGCAGCACCAGGGAAGCATAGTTGCTAGGGAGACTGGGAACAGTGAGGAACCTATCAAAAAGTAATATGGGACCGTCTAGAGTTGGGAAGTACGAGGGGACTGGGGAGCCTATAGGTCCTGGGAAGGAGGCTAGGGAGCATGAGGGTGCTGAGGGTGGGGTGTAAGCCTATTTAATAAACGGTGAAGGTGGGGGATTTGAGGGTGGGAGAAAAATACTGCTTTTGCCGTACCTTACTGCTGTCTGTCTCCGGGCTTGTGGTCTCAGGCGGCGGGAGCTGTGGAAGTGCCGCCTGCCCAGGAGACTGCGTCTCACTTGACGTCTCAGCTGGGAGCCCTGGAGAGTTCTCTGCTGAGGAGATAGGAGATGGGAGAAGATTAAGTATTGGCCAGAGACAAAGAGCCACATTGCCCAGATACGGGGGCAATCTGCACGAAAAAGGGGCCGATTTAGCTTGGCACCCAGCAGTCTGCAGTAGGGAAACACTGCCAAAAAAGGGCTGTGATCACTTCAGCAAATTTGGGCACAGTAAACAGATGCTGGCAGGCTAACAGTAGTCACTAAACATTTTAAACAGTCTAAATTAGGCTACAAAGGCAATTACAGCTTTTTCTAGGAGCAATTTTCTGGCATAAACAGTATTTGAGTAAGGGACCAATCAGGGCGAGGCTGGAAAAGGCACTCTCGTTCCAGTTGGCTGGCGGCTTTTGCCATACCTTTCTGCTGTCTATGTCTGGGCTTGTGGTTTCAGGTGGCATGGTAAGTTACACTGTAGACCCTGCCCAGAGTTCCAGGAGTCCAGCACCTAACCTGAACCCACCTCCCAATATACCAGCCAGCTGCTCCAGTGCAAGGACCCTGGCCATCCACAGTCCAGCATGTTTCATCCAAGTCTTCCTCCTTAGATAGGGCTGATGGTATAGCCTAGAGGTTAGAGTAACAAGCTTTAAATGAGCTTGGTACTTCCAGCAGACCAGACCTTGGTTTGATTCTCACAACCTCTACTTACTGTGTGACTCTGAGCAAGTCACTTAACCACCCAGTGCTCCCAGGTCACCCCTGAAAACAGGCACTTGTGCCTAGTGGGGCCTTACCTGTTTACCAAAAAAAAAAAAAGATTCCCCAGCTCTCCCCCAAGCACAGCATGCTGTATCCCAGAGACCCCAGTCCCATTTGTTGCCCTTTTCTCCAGCCTAGCAGTGTCCAAATTTCAAACCTCCGCTGGTTGCATCCTAGTCCCCCCAACCCACCTCATGATGTAAATTGATTAGTTATACCCTCCAGAAATGTGAACACGTTTCTGAGTGAGTGTTTATTTATTTATTTTTTTAGCCAGGAGAGACACACTAATATGAAAGTTTGTTTGAAGGTGCAACCTGGGAGCACATGGAAGTTAAGTGACTTGCTCAGGGTCACACATTATACAAGTAGGGGCTGTGGGATCCAAACCCAGGTCTTCAGGTTTGCAGCTCAGAGCCTTAACCCACTGGACTATACTGCCTCCTAACTCACTCCTGCAATTTTCATACAAGTCAATCAAATCCCTCTCAGACATTCATTGTATAGTCTATGGATGTGGACCATAGCCACAGACTGTGTAACAACAGAAACATACAAACATAGACGTTAACAGCAGATAAGGTCCATCCAATCTGTCCATGTTTTCTACGTTATGAATGTGCCATAAGCCTTTACTCTGTCCATGGCCTATCTATTCATACTCATCTGTATTGCTCCCTTATGCCTATCCCATGCCTGTTTGAAGCCCTGCACTGCATTCATATCCATTGCTTCCTGAGGTAGGCTGTTCCATGCACCCACCACCCTTTCTGTGAAAAAGAACATCTTCACATTACCCCTTAATCGGCCTCCCTCTAATCTCATGCTGTGTCCTCTTTTCCTGCTACTTTTCTTATGTTGAAACATGTTAGTCTCTTACATCCTTCGTTGTGGAAGCCTTATTAAACCATGTTGAGTTTCTGCCAGGTACCTTACCTCATCCTCACTGGAGCCTTTGCAGTCAGAGCTGTTCTATTCAGCCTGATGCAACTCACAGTTGTTCTTTACCAAGTCCCCTGTGTACCCTTGGATTAAAGTTGCCCTGCACTGCCACCCACTGCCAAGAGCTTGGCCAGGAGGACAAATGCACATCAGACCAGAGTTTGATTAATGTCTCCTGCCAGGACAGCCCAACTTTAGCCTAGTCAGTGTGAACATCCCACACAGCATTAGTAGAGAGAAAAAAAACATCCACATGGTGAAGGAGAGAAAGGGTGCTTGGCAGCCTGAACACAAAGGGGGGCAGTACACACAGTTCATACTCAGAAAATGCAACAACCTCAGCACAGTACAGCACTAACCACCATGGCTACCAATGTAGGGCACGAAGAAGTGAGAGAACATTTTTCAGGATAGAGGTGCTTCAGCTAAAGTTCAACCACAGGGAGGGTAAGTGTGTAGAGCACAGCTGTGGGCAGTGCTCCACCTCTAGGAGCTATGACTCTCTCACGCGTCATCCCAGTCCTGGTGCTGTCTGGCCCTGACCATAGTGTAGGTCACTCACCCATCTGATCTGCAAAAATAAAAAAAAAATAAAAAATAACAAAAAAAAACAAACAAGTACACTCTTTCTGTGATGTCTCTAGTTGGCTGCTTAACATAAGTGAGAAGTGACAGCTGGCTCAGCAGCTATACTGAAAAGTTTGCGTACATCTGTGCATATGGTAAGTGTACGTAGTTGCACCACTGCTCTTATATTGAAGTTGAATCCATATAGAACAAACAATGATGGATCTGCATATGTGACAAAAACTTAGCACTTACATGGTTTGGAATTATTTGTGGGGGGTTTGTTTTCCCTTGTTTGCCTCTGATTTTCCCTGTTCCCCTCCCTAGTGCTTGTGACTGTCAGCATGGCAGCACCATTCATCAATCAGTCATAAGGGTCTATGTGTGAGCAGCAGCACTCACTGCTCATGGTAATGCCCATCTGTGATTGCTCATAGTGGGGTGTAAACATGCTAGCTGTCCCTCACCGTTCCCTTTTTTGGTTGTAAGATTTGGGGTCTTTTTCTTTAAATTTCTCATTTTTACTTTCCTTATTGATTAACAATTTACAAAGATTCATGGGCCCATTATGCGATTAACATCACCCAAAATGCTAAAGCTACATATGTGTAGTTAAACCAACATTCATTATGAATAATAATGAATAATCAGGTTGACCAATAAATAGGACAAATGCAAGAAAAAAGAATTTGAAAAGTCATGTATCAATTACTAAGATGCAGAGCTATCATCATCTACAATATAATCAAGAACATAGTTGCTACACATTTGAGAGAGGGCCTGATGGATACTGCAAGACTGGACTTGGAGTCTTCCAAGTACCAGTTCCAAATGTCAGCTGACACGAATGACACAGCTGCTAAATGGATGGCAGGTACCATAGCATTGAGAAGGTTTGCCAGGCTGAGAGTTACAAATCTCAACCAGGACACCCAGAGTAAGGCTATGGACTTCCCAGTCGAGGGCCACTCTCTTTTTGGTGTCCAGACTGAGGCATACATGAAAAAAGTAGATGAGTATAAGGCTACTTTCAGGAACAATTATACTAAAGAGAGAGCTTCTCCCTTCACTTCATCTTATGGCAGGGGAGGCAGGAATAGGTCCTCTTTTAGGAAGCCTTTCTTTCAAGTGCAGGCTGTTACCCAACAACAGTACCAGTCACAGCAAGGTGGCTTTTATAGAGCCAGAGGCAGAAGGGGTTCCAGGAGAGGAGCCCAATCTGAACAGCCCCAGCAGCAAGCAAAGCAGAATCCCTGACTTTTCCCACCAGGCTGCCTCTCCATCTCCTGTAGGAGGAAGACTGACTCATTATTTTCAGGAATGGCTGAAAATAACCACAGACAAATGAATTCTGGTGTAAGCCAGGATCTGTCCCTTTGTTTCAAGTCCCTTCCTCCTCCATGATCAAAACAGTTCACACCAGCTCTTTTCACAGATAGAAAACTGTTGGAACTCGAGGTGCAGGGTATACTGCTAGCAAGAGCAGTAGAGCCTGTTCCCCCAGTCTAAGAGGGCAAGGGTTTTATTCAAGATACTTCCTAACAACAAAAAAGAATGGTAAGTAGCAGCCTATACTAGATCTCAGACTACTAAACAAGTGCCTGGTAAAACCCAGGTTCAAGATGGTCACATTGGCCATGATTTTGCCAACTCTGCAAAAAGGAGACTAGCTAGCCTCCTTAGACCTAAAGGACACATATTTCCATATTGTCATAAGGGAGTCTCACAGAAAATATGAGATTCATCACTGGCCCATTGGTGCAGCGGTTGGATTTCCACTCGCGATGCCGGTGACCCAGGTTTGGGAGTGAACTTGGTCACTGGAGGGCTGGTCGGGGGAGAAGGCTTAAGTGTCTCAGGACTGCTCGCCTTCTCCGGGGAGAGGGAATCAAGGTCCGCTGTTTGCCTGACCCCAGGCAGAGGCCTGAGGTACAGCAAGTCCTGCAGCTTACAGGATGGAGCGGTGGGAGCTGTGTGGTGGACATTGGCCTGTAGCACCTTGACGTCAGGGTGCACACCACACAGGAAGGAAAAACAAGGGAAAAATGGATGGCAGCACCTTCGGTAGATGGAACATCAGCCCCGATCCCCAATGCCTCCTTCCTGGCCTGGAACCAGCATCCCGGCAAAATGAATGAAGTGCGGGGTGTCTGGGCTCCACCTTGACTCCACCTGGGGGAGTAGAACCAAGGCTTCATGGGGGATGGATCACTCCAGGGAACAGGTAGGAGAGCGGGGATTGAAAAGGCACATGGTGTTTCCTGAAGAGTGGAGTGCCATGGGCCCCGGGGAGTATATAAAAAAAAATAAAGACAATATGAGATTCAGACTCCCCTCAGGCCACTATCAGTTCTCAACACTTTCCTTCGGCCTCATCTCTGCACCAAGTGTCTTTACCAGGTGCATGGCAGTAGTGGTGGCACACCTAAGAAGGTTAGGTGTTGCAGTTTTTCCCTATCTGGACGATTTGCTAATCGTGGGAAAATCTCACCAGCAGGACAGAACACCTTCAGGTAACCCAGAATCTGTTGTTGTCTGGGATTCCTTCTCAACATCAAAAAGTCAGTCCTGACCCCAGTACCGTTACTGCAGTTCATAGGTGCAGAATTAAACACTATACTGGGAGGGGCTTTCCTCCCTCAGGAGAGGGCAGAAAGCATTCAGCTTTTGGCAGGCTCATTTGTCCTGGGCAGGCCAAAACCAGCAAGACAGTTTCTACAATTGTTAGGGCACATGGCTTTAGCAACAAGCACAGTCATAGGTGCCAGGTATCAGATAAGAGACATTCAGTTCCACCTCAAAGCACACTCTTGCCAAAGGCTGGACTCCCTATCAAAACCAGTGCCAGTAGCAATGGTGTTACTACAGGCACTCCAGTGGTGGATGGAGCTGGAAAACCTGAGAGAAGGGGTCACATTCCTTCAGGATTCTCCTTCACTGGTCCTCACAACAGATGCCTCCCTGTTAGGGTGGGGTGCTCATTTGGGGGAACACACCATTCACGGCACCTATGAAAGTGCAGGCTCACTCCTGCACATAAATCTGCTAGAGTTAAGGGCAGTTTACCTGGCCCTTCAGGCTTTCTCACACCTAATACAAGGAAAGGTGGTACAAGTCAGAACAGACAATACCACAACAATGTACTACATTAACAAGCAAGTAGGGACAAGGTCCACTACACTTTGTACAGAAGCAATGAAGATATGGAGCCTTGCTTACTCCCTAAATGCCTCCCTACAGTCGATCCATCTGCCTGGCAAGAACAATACCCTGGCAGATACCTTGAGCAGGGGATAAACCAGGCCCATCACAAATGAGCACTGAACAAGCAAGTGGGAATGTTCTATTCAGGAGGTGGGAAACCCCAGAAATAGATCTCTTTGCATCTCACCAAAATCACCACTTACCTCATTACTGCTGCAGGGCCCCTGCCAGTGTAACAGTTCCCCTGGATGCATTAATTCTGGATTGGACATGGAGGCATCTTTATGCCTTTCCCCTGATACTCGGGGTACTCATCAAGCTCAGGTCACAGCCAGCTTCAATTATTCTGGTAGCCCCAAACTGGGCTAGACAGCCTTGGTACTCCCGCCTGCTCTCTATGTCTGTGACCAAACCGATACACCTTCCACAAAGGTACAACCTACAGACCTCCTTTCAGCGGAGAGTCATGTACTCCAATCTCAGTTCTCTCAGACTAAAGGCATGGCTCTTGATGACTTAGAATATGCAGGATGGCAATTCTCTGAAGGGGTTACCGAGGTCCTCAGAGGGTATAGGAAACATTCTACTAAGAAAACCTATGCCTCTAAATGGAAAAGATTCTCTATATGGTATACAGATAAGGGTATAGTCCCAGCTTAGGCTGGCATTCCAACCCTGCTGGACTATTTGACTCACCTGCATTCCAAGGGGTTGCAGCACTCAACCCTAAAAGTGCACCTGACTTCAGTGTCAGCATACATTTTAGCTGGAAAGGACACTTCCTTAGCATCGAATCCTATCTTCAAGAGGTTCTTTAAAGGACTCTTTCATCTGTTTCCCCCTTACAGGGGACCAGTGGCAGCTTGGGATCTGAACATTTGAATTTCCCAGCTTATGCTTCCTCTTTTTGAGCCTATGGTCTCTGCAAAGCTTAAGTTTTTTACTTGGAAGGTAGTCATCTTGGTGGCAATCACTTTTGCCAGGAGGATAAGTGAGCTCCAGGCCCTCTGTGTGGAAAAGGACTGTGTTTCCTTCCACAGGGACAAGGCAGTGTGAACTAATAGGAAGTTCCTCACCAAGGTGGTCTCTGACTTCCATTTGAACCAGTCTGTTACCTTGCCAGTTTTCTTCACTGATTACTCTAATTCAGGGGAGCGTAGACTGCATAGCCTTGATGTAAAAAGGGCTTTAAGTTACTACATTACCCATATCAAGGATTGTAGGTAGGACAGACAGCAGCTGTTCCTCACCTATGAGGAGGTAAAGGGACACCTGCCTCAAAAAGAACTATCTCTTAGTGGATAGTTCAGTGTGTTCAGATTTGCTACTCAGAAGTGGGTAAAGTACCATCTCTTGGGCTCAGGGACCATTCTACCAGGGCACAGCTGCCAGTATTTCATCTACTCGAGAGGTACATTTGGTAGAAATCCATAAAGCAGCTACCTGTAGGTCAGTAGACACCTTCACTAAGCATTACAGCCTGGACACCCAGTCCAGAAGTGATGCCAGGTTTGGCACAGCAGTCTTGCAGATTCTTTTTCCTAAGTAGTTTCTTTGCCCACTTCCTTGAGGTACTGCAGCATAGTCTGCAAGAAGTAATAATTTTAGTGAATTCCTGGGGTTAGAAGAAAAAAAAAATTACTCACCTGTAGTAATCTTGTTTCTTCCAATGGGATCCACTAATATTATTACTTCCCACCCTGCCTCCCCCACAGCTGATTGTGTGTGTGTGTGTGTATATGTATGTATATATATATATATATGTGTGTGTGTGTGTCTATATATATATATATATATATATATACACACACACACCAATATATACATACTTGGAGTGGTATGCCATCTACTGGCACTTCTTAGTAATGTTTTATAGCTTGTAGGTCCTTTTTCTTAGGTAAACCTGACATTAAGAAAAAAGGAAAATTCTCTTTTGTTCCTCTAGGTTAATGTTACTAGTTGCCCCAGTTGGGGCCCCCTTTCTCTTTATTGTTATTATTATCGATAGGTTATTGTGGCCTCTTTGGAGACTCCTAAGAAATCTGAGGTTAGAATGTAGGCAGTTACACTTGGCAGTTTTGAAACTGGATGCACAAGCTAAAGATTCCATCATTAGCATAGCATTCCATTTGACTCCAGGGCAGTGCTCACTTAAAGGAGCACTGCATGAAGTAATAATATTAGTGGATCCCATTGGAAGAAACAAGATTACTGCAGGTGAGTAATTTTTTTTCTTCTCACCCTTGAATCCATTACTCTGGTCTCCTTTGACATTAACTCAGCAGTGCAGACTGGATCCTCCTTGCTTGAGACATCACGCATTGTTAAGAAGTCACATCAGGATTTGGGGGGAACCTCAAGTAATCAAGTATTACCAGTTCAAGGCACCAGGATAGGCTTCTTCCCAACCACATTTGTTTGCAGAAAAGGTTTCCATGTGGATGGCAAAGTCTCTGATTGGTAATGGGATTTATGACTTTTTCTGTTTCAGTTCATTTTCACTTGTCCTCAGGATCCTGGCTTAAGCAAAAGTTCAAAACATTACTTCAGTCAGGATGTCCAGTGTAAACCACATTCTTTGCTCTGTCCAATATTGGAAAAGGCCATTTTTGTAACAAGCAGTTTTTGAAGCTGGAACTTGTTGAAATGTTGTCAATTTGCTGGCTTGACCTCAGCACCACTGCTGGATACAACAAGGCTTAACCACACACTGGTTTCAGACCTTCGAGCAGGCATGGCTTCAGGCTTTTGGCCTAGCAAAATTCTTAAAACAACCAAAATTGCTAAAACTACCAACATAGGTCCTCACACATTGTAGAATCAGACAGTTTGCAGTGGGCTTGGCCAAATTCATGTATATGTTTTCAGGTTGAGTAACATCATCACCAGATTCTGATTGGTTCTTGCAGATGTTGTAAGGATGACTTTTAACTCCACTCCAAAGACGTCCCACTTGTTTCAGGTCTACTTTTATAAATGAAACTATTTTTTCCTTCTATCTTCCTAATACAAAATTATACAATTTCCAAACAAACATATTTAAATTTTTCTCATTGAAACCTGTCGTTTGACTTGTCTCTTATGTTTCTAGGACTAGTATTTCCTGAATTAGGGTAATAAGAGTCATAACTTTTTTTAACAAAGTTTCCCAAAACAAAGTGATATTCTTGTTCTAAATAGTCTAGGCTTCAGAATAATATAAGATTTGTCCACAACATTTGGAAAGTCTATGAAACATTAGATTGTCTTACAGTCACATGGTTTCTTTGTCCTTTTAAGCTGCATGGCCAATAAAGCAAAGCTGTCAAACATGATCACCAAAGATTCTTTCAGATGGTGTATCAATCAACATTTATTTATAATGCGCTTTTCAGAAAACCAAAGCGAAAATACATCATAAATATAACAATAAACAATCAATAATAAATTCAGCTTTAAAGGTTTTAGTGGACAAGCACTCTCTGATCCGCTGAGGTAGAGAATTCCACAGGGTTGGGGCCACAAAGGAAAAATCCCTGGCCCCAGATGACTGAAGACATAGCCTGGGAACTTCTAGCAATCCCTCATCAGTGGAGCGGAGTGGACAAAGAGGGTGGTAGGGCCAAAGGAGAGCTTGCAAGTAACCCAGTCCCTGTCCGTGTAGGGTCTTATGGGTCAGCAATGCGACCTTGAAGGTGATCCTCCATCACATCGGAAGCCAGTGCAATTCACGCAGGGAAGGTGTAACATGGCAAGTTCTTGACAACCCGGTCAACAACCTGGCCATGGTGTTCTGCACCAGCTGCAGGTGACGGAGATCCACCCCTGGTAACCCTAGATATAGAGCGTATCTCCTTATGGCAACAGAGAGCATACTCAAAATGTATATCTTCATACTTGTTACAGTGTTAGCTCTCATTTGATATTAGACTTGAAAAATTGACTTTAAAGAATATTGCTCTAAAATATTTATATAAATCTTTTTTTTCCAATAGACACATTTGCAAAACTTGGTTAAATAGGCAATTACAATGTCTTTTATAAGTTGCGAAAGTTTCAGACTGGCATCATGCTGCATTTCCAAGTTACAGATAAAAGTCTTCTCAGTTTTATAAAATGTTTAAGGCACTATTCAAAGAGCACTATAGTTTTTTGTTTTTTTTTTCTTTTTAGAGCATGTCTAATGCCTGTTACGGTCTAACACAGAAAACATCAAATTACTTTTATCTCCAGTTGCCAAGGATACCTATCATATTTTATCTCTCTGGAATGCTAAAGTCTTTAGGCTGGTAACTGCAGAGTGCAGTTAATAATGATCCCACGGGGCCTTAAATGGTGGCTTCCTTAGGTAGAAATGACACATCCCTTAAGCTTTGATTTGGGCAAAATAAAGTTGGAAGAATATTTCTCTTGCAGACAGTCTTTCCTCTTGCTTTAGAAAACTTATGAGGACATTAATTTCAACTAGAATTTTAGTATGCCCTCTTACTTGATTAAGCCCTTATAAAGAATATAAAATAACATTTAAAATAATGAAAATAATAATATGGTAAACAATATAATAACATATTTAATTAACTAACGTCTTGTTCCTACAGGGGTTGCCACTAGACACTAGGGGAACATAACATAGTGAAAGGGACAACAGTGTGTGGGGGGTTGCCACTATACACCAGGGAAAGGGCATCTCATTGCTCTCACTGCAGCATGCAGCAGAAGTTCCAGCTGTGATTGCAGAAGTCAAGAAAGTCCTGCTGTTCTCATACAGAGAATATGGGTGAAGGGCTCCTCTCACTAAGCTGCGCACTCTGGAGTTTGGGTGTCCAGAAAAGGTATTTCTGCCCCCATTTTGAAAAAAAACAAACAAAGTAGCTAAACCAAGCTCATTTAGCTAGGTTCTGGTATTTGTTTTTTAAAATGATGTATAGAATAATGGCTGGATGGGTGGTTATAATGACAGTTTTACACAAACTTGAGGTGTAGGATGCCACTTCACTCTTGGAGTTTGTAATAGGCATCCCACACCAAGGCTATGTGTAAAATTTGAGTTTTACACACCCACCCAGCCAGCCTTATTGCTTGTGAGCATTTTATCACCAGCAATTCTATTTAGTAAGCAGACATGCCTTCGGAGCTGAGGACCATTCGGGTTTCAGGGTGGTCCATGGTCAAAGCACCAGCCAGGCAAAAAAAAAAAGTTTATTTTTTTTTTTGTTAGCTAAATATTTTAAGCTGCCTTTCAGGAACCCATGAGTGAAAGCTCATGCATTTATTTTGAGTAACTTACTGCCAAAGACTGGTGTAGGAGCCAAAACAGTCCACCCGGTACTCCTGCCAGTTATAGCTCCAGCAGCTGCTCTCTGCCTGGAGCAAAGCCAAACACCCCCACAAAATGCCTCCAGCCAGTGGCACTGACAGTCTCGTTCCCCAGCCCGGACTCAAGGAGCTGAAGTAGTCTGTCCAGGGCTCCTGCCAGCTATGGCTCCAATGGCTGCTCTCTGCCTGGAGCAAAACCAAACACTCCCATGGAATGCCTCCAGCCAGCGGCAGAAACAGCCGTGTTCCCTATCCTGGACTCAAGGAGCTGAAATATTCCCCCCAGGGCTCCTGTCAGCTCCAGCTCCAGTGGCTGCTCTCCACCTGGAGCAAAGCCAAACACCCTCACGGAATGTCTCCAGCCAGTGGTGCGAATGGCCACACTCCCCAATACAGTCTCAAGGAGCTGAAACAGTCCCCCTGTGAACCTGCCAGCTACGGCTCTAGTGGCTGCTCTCCACCTGGAGCAAAGCCAAATACCCCCACAGAATGCCTCCAGCCAGCAGCACCGACAGCCACGCTCCCCAATCCAGACTCATTGAGCTGAAACAGTCCACCCAGGGCTCCTGTGAGTTATGGCTCCAGCGGCTGCTCTCTGCCTGGAGCAAAGCCAAATACTCCATGGAACGCCTCCAGCCAGTGGCGCCAAAGGCCACGCTTCCCAACCCAAACTCAAGGTACTGAACTGACTGGGTTCTCCTGGCTTGTAATCTGGAGATTCCATTGGCTTTCTGTGATCGACGCCGGCCTGCCATTGGCTACAGCTATCTTATTTTAAACTAGCAGTGCCTTGACGCTTTTGGCACTCTCCCTTCGAGCACTTTCCGTGACAAGCATGTATGCAGGTTTTCCACCCCACCTCCCTCCCTCCCTATTAAATACTCTTCCTGCACTACAAACCCCACCTCCTCTATCCAGGCTACACCATTCTTTAATCCTTCTCTCCCTGCTGTTACAGATGATGGCAGTTCTTCTTTTCCTGTGTATCCCTACCTACCTTTTTAATAGCATGACCAAACTGGTGAGATCCCTGTTGATCACTGGGCTAATAATACTCCTCCTACAATGGCTTTCTTTCATTTTTTGCCCCATAGCCATACCAAAATCTGCTTTGAATTTAAATGATTTTACTTTCTCCATCATGATTACTGCCTCTCAAAACCATGCTGATCTTACCCCTGTGATCCTCCCGAAGTTCCCACTGTACCATGCCTTGTTATTTACAGACAAACAAAGAAGAATCAAATCTCTCCTGATCCACTTGTTTATACACTGCAAGCTCTAGTACCTGCTATTCCTTGCCCTATTACTGTCGGTGGACATAGAAAAAAATTCAGGCCCTCTTTCACCACCTGGAGGCGAAATAGGGAATTGGTCCAATCAAAAAGGGCTACGAATCATATACCTTAATATCACAAGCCTCATAAAAAATCTTCTGAACTAGAGGCCTTTGTGGCTCTGTATCATCCTGACATCCTCTGTCTATTTGAGATCTGGCTCAAGCCCTCCATCACTGATGATATGTGCGCACTAAACTACAACCTTATTAGGAAGGACAGTATGTCCTGTAAACGGGGCAGGGGAGTGGCAATCTATTTTAGGAAACATCTTAATCTGTTCCTAACCCCAACCCCCTCAGAACATTCATGTGAATCTCTCCACACTGTCCTCCTACCTAGCTGAAAAAAGCTGCACACTATATGTGCCTACAACACACCCCGTAGTGACAACTCAGGCCTCACTGAGCTACTTGAGCTCTCTGTCAACATATCTGGCAGCAATGAACTGCTCATCCTTGGGGATATGAACCTGAACCAGATGGGGTTCACACATAATGCTCTTCTCTCCCTGGTCCAAGATTTTAATCTTTACCAAATCATCTCTGATCCAACTAGTGTGACATCCACCTCTGCATCTAGTACACTTATTGACTGGATACTATCTAATCACATTGACTGGATCACAGATGCAGGTACTCTGTCTGACGCTATCTCTGACCATGTTCCAATTCTGTGCATTTGAAGTCCCTCTGCGTCTCTCTTCCCTCCACCATGGGTAATTACCTTCCATGACTATGTAAAACTAGACCACACTATCTTCCTTAATGAGATCTCCTCTATTGATTGGACCTACTGATATCAAACCCTCGATATCAAGGAGCTTTCAACTGCTTTATTGAAAAATGTATGACCCTACAAAATAAACACCTTCCTCTCACCTCACTGCATGTACGAGCAAAACAAACCAGATGGCTTCACAAAGATCTTCTGGTCTCCCTTCAGACCAGGAACAAAAGCTGGAGAAGCTTTAAAAAAATCAGTCCTCATGTCTGACTTTGATAACTACAGAGCCCTATGAAACACCTGCAAAAAGCAAATCAGGCTAGCCAAAACCTCCTATTGTAAAGGACTCCAATTGTATGCATCTGGATACTCTAGAAAGTTCTGGGCTCACATCAAAACATTTCTGGCCTCTAAACAACATCACTCAGATAACAACATGGTCCTGAACAGTACCCACTGTAACAACCCATCTACTATTGCTAATGCTTTTAACATTCATTTCTTCGACCTCTCCAAGTACATGGCAGTTTTCCCGTCATCACCACCCATAAACAGCCATGAAACTTAGAACCACTAGCCCAAACATCCCCTTTTCCACTTGTAGCAGAGGATGTAGGATTTCAAACACAGGAACAGGCAGACAAGATTTTTGGTGCATAAAAAATACTTCAAAGCGTTTGTTATTTTATTTTCTTCAAAAGTGAAAGAAAAAGATGTACAGAAAAATAAAGATGATTATTCAATGCATCCAAATAAACAAAACCGCTGCTTTTCCCAGCAGGGTCATCAGGCATTCCCTTCAGCATACTTAGCAAGTTTGTGTGAGCCCACACTCTGCAAAGGTCCTTCATCCTCCACAGCCAGCACTAGACTGACTCCATCTCTAACATTTCTGTCCCTAGTGGAAGCTTTAATATTCTTTGTGATTACATCATAATTCTCAGGGGAATTCCCATTTGCTGTGGTATTACATAATGGGGAGTTTCCATAGTCCATGACATAACATAATGGGGAGTTTCCATATTTTCCTTAAGAGTGGGACAGCTGCTTTTACTTTCTGACAGCCTGCCGACTGCTCACTAATACTGGCGCTCTCTGAGGAAATAATGCATCAAAGCAGGATTTTGACCTCATGTATAACAGCCTGGTTTGGCTGCATATTTTTCCGGCTCCTCCAGTAGCCAGGAACCTTTTTAAGTACACCCCAGATATGGATCATGTTATACTTCAGTGCAGCTCCCCTTTTACTTTCACTACCTAAACCAGGGGGATTCATGCTACCTTTGGAGCTACTGCACAATAGAAACATACATATTTTATGAAAACACCTATTAAATCCCAAAGGAGCACATTGTCTTCATTTTAACGCTCACTGGCACTTTATTTTATATTTTTGGGAAAAGGGTGAACAGGAGGACCAGGGACACCTATCCCATCACTGGGCACCTTCTCCTGACAGAGGTCACTCTGTCACACCACTTGAAAGCCATCTCCAGATCTGATGTCATCAAGCATTTAGGCACCATCTCAGACTACACAGGAGTCAGGTCTGATGACCCTGAGCCCAAACTGCTCAAACTGGTGGCCCCCCTTCTTTGCGTCACCACTAGCCGGAATTTTCACCATCTCTTTGTCAAGAACATGTCCCAAGCATCTGGAAAATCACCAGTCACTCCCAATTTACAAGAAAGGGGATAAAAAAGACATCTTCAACTACCGTCCCATTGCCATTTTATCAGTACTGAGCAAGATCCTTGAAAAGATTGTAGCCACCCAAATTACTAAATTCTTCTCCAACTACAACTTGCTCTCACCATAGCAGCATGGTTTCTGTAAAGGGCATAGCACCTCCACTGCCCTGCTTCAGCTCAAAAATGACATACGTCATGCTATGGACTTTAGCCTCCTAATTGGGGCCATATTTATTGACCTCACAAAAGTTTTCAATCTGGTTGACCACCCCTTCTACTGACCAATCTTATGTCCCTTGGCTTCTCACAAAGTTCTGTTACCAGGATAATCAGCTATTTAGCCAATCAATATCAAGTAGTTAAATTCAACTCTGCAATGTCTGGTGAATCCCCTGTTTAACTCAGCATCCCCCATGGTCAAAACTGGGGCCTCTCCTCTTTTCTATTTTCATAAAATGGATTGTGCTCAACATCCCACTTGCTCGACCATCCACTATGCAGATGCTCTTGTCCTGTATTACAGTTCCAGCTCTATACAGGACATAAACCTGAAACTATCCTCTGCTTTTCTTCATGTCCAATCCTGGCTCACTAACAACAAACTTCTTCTCAATGTCTCCAAGACACAGGCCATGATCTTTGGCTTTGCCGCCAAACTGAAAAGTTGTCATGGTCAGCTTAAGATTCCTGGTCCTGACGGCTCCCTCCTAGACACTGTGAGTGCTTTAAACACCTTGGGGTACTACTGGATGAAACACTAGACTTTGACCAACATGTCTAGGCCACCTGCAAGGCAGTAAACAGCAAAATTGGGGTTGCCTACAAAACAAGTCATGCGCTCACTCCCTCTGCTAGACTGGCCATTGCACATGGTATTCTATTACCTTCACTTGCCTATGGTTCTGTCACCAACATCAATATCTCTAAAGCCTCACTTCAAAAATGGGACACCACCTATAACAACATCTGCCGATAAGCCTCCGCTTCCCCTCGGTTAAAACACCACTGTCAACTCTATGCTGACCTCAACTGGCCTTCCCCCTCTGCCCATCAGCTTGTCTCCCTCTGCTCCCTGGTCGACAACATAATCAGGACTAACACCCCAATGTCACTAAACACCCATATAATGCCTCACTCCTCCACCCACGGCCTACGTTCCACTGACCTAGCCCTACTACACATGCTCAGGTGAAAAACCACAAAGGGTGGCACTGCTTTCTTTCATGCTGCCCCTATGCACTGGAACACCATACCTATGGAAGCTAGTATTGCACTCACACTATCATCTTCAAACACAAACTATGTAACTTCCTCGTCAACCTTGAATCCTGCACGTGCTTTAAACCTCCCTTATCTTCTCAAGCTGCAACCCTATGACTCACATCTTCCTCTAAACACTCCCCTCCCTACCTATGCCTATCTCCTTCTATTTCCGCTGTTACTATCACTGGGTTTATTCACAGTACTTATGATGCTAACTGTAAACCAATTCTTATGCCATTTAGCTCTGTGTTTGCCCAGTTGGTGCTGTCAGTGGTGACTCCTTTATGTATTCTGTATAACATGGCCCTCTGCTGACAACTGTTATAGCACTTGCCTTAATTACTATGTCTGCCTATTGCTTTGTATTACCATTTGTTTTTTAAATCATGCCGCACAATTTTTGTGATGTCAATTTTTGTCTATGACCCAATGTAATTGTTAATTTGTATACCTTACCTTGCTATACCATCGTATGTACTGTACTGTGTTGATGCTCCTAAACTGAAACTGAATTACTCTGATGTAACACTGTTTGTAACTTTGTAACCTCCCGGGTTGTGTCTGAAATTAGTCATAGCTTGTGTCTAGCACACCCAACCGCTTATCAAAAACTAAATAAAGAGTGGGACTGGTGGTGAAGTCTGTGGCTCTCAAGTGACAAAGAGTAAGGAAAGAGCGGTGGCTGACGCATGTGTGGACCCAGGGAAACATGTGTGTTCGCCATTATAACCCGCAGGCTATAACAGCGAACTATAACCTTGTTTCCCTATGGGGAAAAAATATGAGTACCAGTCATTATATCATTTTTATGTATGCTCCATATTTTCTTAGTTGAGGTAAAAAGCTGCAAGATGGTGGTCTCACGGCACAAAAAAATGCTTCTTGCTGTGCCAAGCAAGTAGAGAGAAGCCAAAAAAGGGATCCTGCAACATCAAATTTTTCATTTCGCGTCAGAACGTTAACTCAAAAACCCTACTGTGTATGCTTGGAACAAGAAAAACAAAACTTTAAAGCCTTATGACACTGTTTCACCAGACCTTTTAAAGGCACTACTTTAGAATATCCCATATGAGCATTACAAGTTTTGGGAAAAAACATCATTCCAGCAGTAGATGAGAGCAAAAAAAGACAACCTATGTTAAGGATAGGAAAAAACTTAGACATTTTGGGCTGGATATTCAAACTGCGCCCAAAAAGTGCACAATAGCAGGAGCAAGCACAAGTCCATTGTGCCCATGCACAATAGACGCGATATTCAAAAAAGGAGCAAGCCAAATTGTGCTAACAGCCAACGTCTGAATATCGCGCAACTTGCGCCATAGCGCAACTAGGAAGGGGAAGCTGAGCAGATATGATGTGCTATAGCGCAACAAGGGCTGCCCAGCTGAGCAGCCCAGAGGTGCCATAGCACAAGCAAGGAGCTCCCCAGCAGCAGAGCAATGGAACTGCACAACCAGGGAGGTAGGTAGGGACCCACTACCCATGCCACAGATGGGCACAGGAACACACTGCAGAACTGACAATGCACCCCCACACCCCAAGCACAGCACAACTGGTGGAGGGATGGAATATCCACTGGCCCATGGGGACAAGAAAACAAAGCACAGCTGGGCCATGGTGCCCCATCACACCCACCGGCAAGCTGAGACTGCCACACAAGGAAGGAGGACCACCCCATGGCACAGCAGCCCCCCCGTGCACAGCACACCCTACACCGTGACCCCGAGACACCCCCATGAGCAGTGACCACCACTGCAGGAATCCCCATGCATACCACCACCCCCACTGTCACACTGCAACCTCATGTACCACAGAACCATACAAGCCAGACCCACCATGAGCACCCAGCAGTGGGTGGCAGCACACGGCAATGCAACAATGGCAGACACAGTGCCAACACGCACAATCCCCCTGAGGCACAGCTGAGAGACCGAACATGTGTCACCACAAGAGGTACCCCACACAGGAAAGGGCATGCCCCTGACACCACCGCCATTGATACAGCACCCTGCACAGTAGACAAGTGTCACAGCGTGATGCACCACGAGCCACAGCAGCCAGCACAGACACCCACAGTGGTGCATGGAAGCATGCAGCACACCGGATGCAACACAGTGCGGGGCAAACACACACCCATACCCTCGGGGACACTAACACAGGGACACAGTAGTGTGGCAACCAAGTCCCCATTGTGGGCCCATGTAAACTGTGCACACACAGCCTGCAATCCACCATGGCACAGGGGTGACACCCACCCTGTGCATGAACTGTGTCTGCGCCACCAGCGACATGCCTGGATCACAAGTCACAGACAGTGGTGCACAGCCCCTGCAACACACAAGCCACAGCATGGAGGTGGGACAGCAACTGCGAGGCCACAGTATCACCCGAGGCAAACATGCACCACACCAGTGACAGGAGGCAACCCAGCATTGTGACGGTCACAGTGGATGACCTGCAGGGACAGCCATCACTGACAAGGCAGCAGACCTCACAGGCCACAGGCATGCAAGGGTGTCAGCTGCACAGGCCAAGGACAGGTTGACAGGGGCACAATGGACACAGAGCAGGCACCATGGACCACTGCACACAGTAATGCAATGCACAGAGAACAGCACACACCACAGATACCGACTGATAACCACTCCCACACCAGAGACACTTCCCCACGCACACACACATACCCATGACTGAACCACCCCAGATGCCATGCACACCACTGCAACTGAGCACCTATAGCCAGCTGCAAATCAGAGACCACCACAGTATTCATATCAAAATACCTGTATTAGAAAATATATAACAACAACATCAACTATGTACAAATATTTACAAACATGGGGCGGAGGGACAGGAACAAGGTGGGGGTGGGTATGGGGCAGGGGTGAACAAATGGGAGAGGGAAGGCGGGGTGTGAGGGTCAGTCAAAGGGGTGAGGATGTCCGTGGTCACTGGCGTCCAGCCTGGTCCTCCTCTGCCTGGGGCCGTTCCCTGGGTTGCCTCCTCCTCCTCACCCCATGCTGATGGAGATCCCTCAGGATGGCAAGGGACTCTTGCGCCACATGCACCAGATCCTGGATGGACCGCTCAATCCACAGGAGTATCCACACACCTAGGACAAGGGATCAGAGTCAATGGGTGTGACTGTCCATCCCCCTGCAGCCTACCCATTATGCATGGCATACAGCCATGTGCCACGCTCCTGTGATGGTGTGCACCCACCCACAGTGACTGTGTCCACAAGACATGCCCAACCAGGCAGCAACAGCCATGTGTACCACTCCACACACACACCGCCCATGTCCAGCACAGCACAACCAAGGCCATACAGTAGCGTGGCTGTCACGGTGGGCAGGCAGTGCCAGCCATGTGCCCAGTGCACACATGGACCACCATTGATGCACTCCCAGACATGCAGTGCCACTGGACAGTGCTGACTGTCACATGTCACGTGCATGGCAGTGGTGTCCATGGATGGTGTCCATGCCCTGCTTCCCACCCTTTCACACAGCATGCAATAGCAATCATGGTGTCATGGCACTCACCCTCATTGGGTTGTTGCTGGCACGGTTGCGTTTGCGCAGTGGAACCCCTTGTGTACCATCAGTGCCACCCCCATGAGGCCCGTGCTCAGCCTGCCAGTGGTGCTGGGTCTCGGTGGGGCTGCCCACGCATCCAAGGTGAACGTGGCACTGTGCCGCAAGACTGAACTGTCTTCCAGTGCAGGCCCTGTCTGGTGCTGCGCTGTGTGCATTGTGTGTTTTGGTGGGCAGTGCACCGGTGGGTGCCCAGCCCTACATGCAGACACATGGTCCACCTGCACACCCTCCCGACTGCTGTCCACAGGTGCGTGTGCATGATGATGCCTGCATTGCACTGTACACCAAAGTGCGATGGTGCCCAGCATCTGACACATGCACATAGACAGTCAGTGGACGTGGTGGCCTGTGGACATGTGTGTTGCTAGTGTTTGTGTTCCAGCTCTGTTTTGCACCTGACCTCTGTGCATTGTGTGCCTATTGTGTGTGCGTATGTGTGTGTCCGTCCATGTGGCGTGTTACTGTTCACCCCTCCCTGGTTGTATGTGTGTGCTTCTGTGCCCTGCCACATTCCTTGCCGTCATGCACCCCTGGTGTGTTTCCATGTGTGTATGTGGGTTGTGCCCTAGCCACTGGTGGTTGTACATGGCCCCATGACTTACCTGTGTTGGCTGAAGTGCTCCTCTGTGATGGTGTCCCGGTGCAGCTGGGCCAGCCAGATCAGTCGGGGGTCCCGTCGTCCAAGGGGGGGCTGCTCATCCCCATCGGCACTGGCATCACCGTCGTTCCCATTGCTGTCACCCTCTTTGACCTGTATGGCTATCCCACAGTCTTAGGTCATGTTGTGCAGGATACAACAGGCCAGGAATATCCCACAGGCCTTTGAGGGGCTATACTATAGGGCACCACCAGAGGTGTTCAGGCAATGGAAACACTCCTTCAGCATCCCAAACACCCGCTCAATGATGTTGCATGTGGTGGCATGTGCCTCATTGAAGTGTTGCTGCAATGGGGTCGTGGGCCGCCAGTAGGGTGTGAGCAGCCAGGGATGGAGTGGGTATCCACTGTCACCTGTGTGGAGATAGTGGAGGTTAGTGTCTTGTTCAGGCTCAGACTGCCCAAACCCTGTGTGCCACACCCATGGCACCTGTGGCTTACCCCCCCCTTGCCCACGATTTGTCAGTTCTACATGCATACTCACCCACTAGGTGACCTGTGGGGATGTCCCCACTCTTGAATCGATGGCACAGTGCTGACTGGTACCATATAAAGGAATCATGTGCTCCTCCAGGGTGCATGGCACAGACATTGATGATGCACCCACTGGCATCACACACCACCTGGCAGTTGACACTGGCATATCCCTTCCGATTCATGTAGGCAGCCCCATCGGGGCCAGGTGGTGTGCGAATGGCCACATGGGTGCAGTCTATTGCCCCTAGCATGCCAGGCATACGTGCTACCCTGTGGAACTCCTGTATGTTTGCTGTGCGCTCTGCCCTGGTGCTGGGGAAATAGATGTACTCTGCAGCATGTGGCAGCAGTGCGCTGAGGAATTGGGTGAGGATGTGTGACGTGGCCAACTGTGTTATGCCTGCGGTGTCCCCTGATGGTCTCTGGAAGGTACCCGTGGTGAGCAAGCACATGCAGGCTGTTACCTTTGTCTCCACTGACAGAGCATGACTCCGTCGTGTGGGTGCCTGCATCACATCACTGCACAGCTCAGACAGCCGCCTCAATATTGCCCTGTTCAGGCAGTACCAGCCCACAATCTCGACATCTGAGTACAGCTCAAAGCTGGTGCGGGCTTGGTACTGCCTGTTGGGGGCGTACCACCGACGGGCCCTTCCACGGCCATGTCCCCCTGCAGCATGCCTTCTCTCCCCCCTCATTATAGCTTCCATGTGGAAGGTGGCACTGTCCATGTCCCTGGCTTGTGTTCCCCCCAGCTGTTGTTGCTTTGTTCCCCCCGCTGTCCTGACTGCTACCTCCACTGCACCGGGTACACCTACTGGCCTTTGCTCTCTGTGGCCCCACACACCTTCCCTGGCCCCTATTCTGTTGTCTTGTTTCTCTGACCTGCCCTCTTTCTGCCTCTTGCTCTGTCTCTTTCCCTGCCTCATGTGGCTTCCCTGTAGCGTTCTTGTGCCTCTTCCTTGCTCCTTTTTATTTTGGCTCATTTCCGCTATGGCGCAACTTCCGCCTGCTCCACTGTTGCGCATTGCGCAAGTCTTTGAACATCGCACTGTGCACTTTATGCACGGTTCCACCCCCTTCGGTTGTGCATGCCTTCATTATCATTGCGCTGTTGCTCAGCATGTTTTCAGTGGCGCAACTGCCTCCTGCTGAATATCGCAGAATGGCGCATTTTCTGACTTGCGCTGGCGCAACCCTATTGCACATGGCACAACCCTTTTGAATATCCGGCCCTTTAAGAAAATGACATATGCAGATCTCAGAAATGGCACAAGCTGCCATCATAAAACTTTCCACAGAGCGAGACCTTGCCTACTAGACAACACATGGAAAATTTAAGCTGATCTAGTTAAACGGTGCCAAAGATATAAATGTGCAAAGTTAGGAGTTTAACATTGAACAGGCCACTCAGTCCTGATAGTTTCTCATTGAAATACATTAGGCTCTTAATTAAATGGGATTTTCTTGCATCAAACTACCCAAATTCTATTGATTTTTTTTTTACTAGCAATTTAAAAAGTAAATGTGAAAACCCATTGGATTCATTGCACAAATAATTTATTATAAAAGTAAAGCGCAATTACTAACACATTAAAACTCAATAAATGAAATAGCCAGTTGACTGTTTATTAGAAGTTAGAAAATGGGCAAAGTGCTTCCTTGATCCTGACTGGCTTAAAGCACCAATCAGCCAGTTGGTTATGAGACAACGGAGACTGGGAAATAACTAGTCCCAGTGTCTGTTGCCTCATATTGTTCTGAATAGTAATGTGTCAGTGGAATGTTGAAAAGTCCAACAATTACATCTTTTTTTTTCTCACTTAGCGAGTGAGAGACCTTCTGCCCCCTGACTTCAAGTGGCACAGTTACAAGTTCAGCCTGTCACCACATAACAGTCTTAAAGTTTATGAGATAATTCAAGCTACCTTTTTTTTTCTTGTTAGTCACAGAGTACTAGAGCTGTCTTTAGCCAAAGCAGTCATGGTGCTTATCACAGCTGTGATTGTGCCCTATGGAGCTGATCCTCCCTCTCTACAGCAAATCATGATACCAACACAGCAACCACGAACTGAATACCAGGAGATTTTATATTACCCCAGGACATTACCCCAGTCACTCGCAGTATTCAAGTGTTTCATTCTATTTTTTGTTTTCATAAAATTGAGCTTAACATTTCATAATCATGACCACACTATGGATCCGGTTCATGAATGCGCTCAGCTTTACCTTGTTAGTGTTCACGTTTACCTCCGCCTGCTAACACTGCTAACTTTTTACTTTTTTTAAGTCACCTTTTTAGAACCACTCACTGTGTTGATCACCCTTCTTACCACAACTGTGAAGCAGTCCAGTCTGTCCATCTACAGGAATGTGGGAGGTCAGGATGCCAGTAGGCAGATAGGATCCATTGTACAATGAGTTTACAAGCAGTAGCAAAATAAAACAAAACTGTAATGGCCATCAGCCGATCTGCCATGAGGGCAGGAGGAGGTTGGTGCACCACAGGAAAGACTGCCCAGTTTCTAAAAATCATTGTGTGTGTGTGTGTGTGTGTGTGTGTGTGTGTGTGTGTGTGTGTGTGTGTGTGTGTGTGTGTGTGTGTGTGTGTGGCGAGGAGGACAGCAGCCACATTAATGAAAGAAAAGACCTCCAAGAGCAACGCTGTCTGCTAGCAATTGAACCACATAAGAGACTACTAATAATGATCACAATTTATACGTTCAATTTTATGTATTTTATTTTTTAAACTTTTAATTAAAATGTTATAACAAACTCATTTTCTAAGCACAAAAATACCCACCAGAGTGAGCGGTATGGGCTATACCAGACCTTCCAGGGGCTAGAAGGCCCTCTGCCTGCAGCATCGTGCCTCATTACATTCCTGGGTGGTCTGGTATGGTCCAATACCGACTACCCTGGAGGGTATTATTGCGTACAGAACTCATGGTCTGCAATCATTTTATTTTTGGACTTGGTGTTTTGCTCTTCTCTTCTGTACTCAGGCAACCTCAGTGGACAGAATCTGTTGGGTTCACTTTCCATGACTTTTATATCAGCATCAGCCAGTCCACTCTGCAGAGCATCAGTCACTAATTAGTGGTCTTTTCTCCCCAGAAAGAGTCAACTGTTACAGTTTATAAGTGGGTACAGAGCAGGCCTCAGCTGAAGTTTTAAATGTGCCTTATTCCCAGCCATTGTAAGGTGTATTTGGGCTAATGACACACTTGGAGTTTTTTCCAGCTTTACAGGTGGGTAGCAGTACAGCAGCAGTGGTGGGCCACAGATACTGAAATAGGGAGCCTAGATGGGCATTTGGCACAGGATGAGCAAACAGGCATAAAACTGGCAGTTGTGAATACCAAGAAATTTGTAAGGTGGCTGCATTATTTCATATTCCTTTAGTATTTTGATTCCCTTCTAGCAATTTGGGCATGCACAAACCAGTTTTTTTTTTTTCCGTTGAAAATATTGTGCCTCATTGGGACACTCAGCTTTCAGTTGCTGTAATTCATCCTGTTGGGTGCTACATGCTACAACATGTCAACAGTAGTTCTAGGCTAGCTATGGCAGTTTTTATGTTTGCTTGCATGCATGCGCAAGAAACATCTTGCGAGAGTGTGACTCGTGGAGGCGTGTGCCTGCCCTGCCCAATGTACTGCTTGCTGTAGCGGGCATGTCCCGGTTGCACCAATGGATGGGCGAGCCGTGGATGACAGCGCTTTGGCTGATGTGGCTTTCACCTTAAAGGAAAGGCCTGTGGCAATCAGGAGTGGTACCCTGTGTCTACGTAGCATATTAATGTTACAGTGTTCTGCGGTCGTCCTTGTGTTCTGTTCTTCGCATGCATAGTCTGCATTTGTGTCTTGCTTTTGTTCAGCTTGCTTGTATACTTAGCATATTTACATCACAGTGTTCTCTGTTCATCCTCCCGTTCTGTTGTTCCCGTGTCTAGTCCACATTTCTTTCTTGCCTTCGTTCAGATCTGTTGCATAGCGGGTGTTGTGATCACACAATACATGCCTTGCTGTAAGTCCTCTGATGAGAAAAACATAATGGGTAGCTTCAGAGGCATCATATAGATGTGTTTCATGCCTGCAGTTCGCTGTACATCATTTCACCATGGTTTGTCGCGGCAACATTTTCAGCAGAACTACACAGGTGTGTGCCCCCCTCAAGAGGCATCATGTAGGGTTGTTGACAGGTGTGGTTTGGCAAAAAATAGGTAATGCATGTTTTGGCTTGGCAATATGTGGGGCCCACTCCCGAGACAAACAGTTTCATTATGTTGTACCTTGGTGTCATTTCCCATTCTCCCATTGTTGTGCTATATGTGTATAATATGAAGTAATCCTGTGCTTCTCAAGGTAGTCAGAGAAAACTCACACGTAGACTACTGGAAGCGGGAGGCAGCTAGTAAAATGACTCGCGTCAAGTAGAGGTTGTTGTAGAGGAAAGAAAATGTAAAAAAAGGGTTTACAACAGCTTTTGAGACTGTATTTCACCATGGTTTGTCGTGGCAACATTTTCAGCAGAACTACATGGGTGCGTGCCCAGAGGCATCATATAGGGTTGTTGACAGGTGTGGCTCAGCAAAAATAGGTAATGCATGTTTTGGCTTGGCAACATGTAGGGCCCACTCCCGAGACAAACAGTTTCATTATGTTGCAGCTTGGCATCATTCACCATTCTCCCATTGTTGTGCTACATGTGAATAATATGAAGCAATCCTGCGCTTCTCAAGGTAGTCAGAGAAAACTCACATGTAGACTACTGGAAGCAGGAGGCAGCTAGTAAAATGACTCGCGTCAAGTAGAGGTTGTTGTAGAGGAAAGAAAATGTAAAAAAAAAAGGTTTACAACAGCTTTTCAGACTGTAACAGTGTCACATGGTGTAAGCCTGCAGCAGTGTGTGTGTGTAGGCAGGCAGTGATTACACATTGTGGTAGCAGCAGGCAGTGATTAACATGTGCCGCAGCAAGCATGTTTTGTGGTAGGAAACAGAAATGTAGGATACGGGGTAAAATGACAGTGGTCAGATTAAGCGATGGTAAATGTGTGGGTAGCCAACCATGGGAAACCGTGTTCGCATGCCGATTAGGGGCTAGAAAAGGTGTGATTATAAGAGCATTATTGTTATGACAGTTTCATGTGGTTGAAGGCCAGTTGGTATTCATGTGTATCTGCCTCCCGTGAGTGGTGTCGAAAATAGGCAGAATGTGCCTAGTACATTGCCTCTGTCAACAAAAATTAAATAAAGAAATACAATGCATTACTTTCTCCTCTTGTGGTAGGCAGACCTTTGCAATGCTGGGTAAACCGGCAGGAGCACAGCTTTGGAAGTTGCAAGTGCATTGCATGAAGAAACACACTTTTAACTTGCTGTGTCACTCCTGCTTCAACAATATGCATAACATGCAAAGACGGTAGAGGAATGTACAAATATTTCAAATTTGCCTGGGTTTTGCTATGCCTCCCCCCTGAAAGACATGTACAATGATTTTCATGTAGGGCCCTTAATTATGTGCCTTTGCAACAGTGCTGCATGAAGAAACACACTTTTAACTTGCTGTGTCACTCCTGCTTCAACAATATGCATAACATACAAAGACGGTAGAAGAATGTCCAAATATTTCAAATTTGTCTGGGTTTTGCTATGCCTCGCCCCTCAAAGACATGTACAATGATTTTGATGTAGGACCCTTAATTATCTGCCTTTGCAACAGTGCCCCGCCTCCAAGTAATGTAATCATTTCGGCCTTGGCAACATTGCGGGCTGCAAGTCCATCCCAAGGAAAAAAAAAAATAGAATGTATGTAGTAAATAATCGCACTACATTGCCATATTGTGTTCTTTGCGATATGGAAGTAATGATGTAAGCATTGTTTTCTGCCAACTATAAAGACCCTACAGATTTGAGTTCACCATACTGAGTAAATGAGAAGGAGAGAGCAGCTATAGGACCAGACAGCCAGTCAGGATGAAACAATCCATTTTTGCACAATAAATTATGACACGCAGACAGACAGAATATTGTTAGGAAAGACTGCACAGTTCACACTTATAACAATTTCTGACAGTCTGACTTTAAGCTCACATAAATGAATACCGTTTACAGCATAATAGTAGCATTTCCCTGTAAATACATAAATTTCCTCCTGGGATAGTCACAGCATCACATACTAAATCAGTTGTTACTACCACTGTATTCAAATATCCTTTGTTGTCTCTGTGTTTATTTTATAGCTACCACTGCCATTGTGTCATGAGATGGTTGCAATCTGGTATTGATGCTAAATGTAAAAATGCTACGATGCCTGATTATTTTATGCAACTGTTATGATATTGTATTGCTAGACAAATTCAGAATGCTAGAATGTTCAGTATTGCACATTCTGACTAAGTTCTGTGAGGTAGATGGAATGCCCTACAGAACGTTCGGCATTTGCCTAGTAGTAAAATATCAAGTATGGTGTTACGTGGCAGTGTATGGATAAGTAGCAGTACCAAATGTCATTTTTTCCCCTCACATTGTTTTACAACAAAAGCTTTGTGGAACACAGACTTTAATAAGAGTGCTTGTAAACGTTACTTTCCGAACAAAGTACTGTGAAGCGGCTAAACACGAAAGCCAAAAGGAACGTTGTATAGCCAGGAGTAGCACTGGAAGACAAAGGCTGTGTATGGATTCAATCTACAAGCATAAGAAAGGTAGACTCAGTTCATCAGGATCACACAGTAGGTGTCGAGCCTGTTGAGGGGCACAAAGCCAGGTTCGTACATCTGCAGCTACCACTCTGAAGCCACTGTACTGCATTGCTTCCTAAAAGACAGTAATAATTACATTACTGCATGCCATTTTGTGCCAACTTGTACTTGACATCTTTGAAAAGAAAACAGAAACCAAATGCTGCCACCATGAAGATATTTGAAATTCAAACATGATTTGCGAAGTACAGTGCCTTGCACAAAACAGATACACTGCCTACGTATCAAACATTTTGGTGTTTTTGCATTCTTACAATGTTCACTTTCAAGAAGCCTGCATAGTGAACAGTTTGTAGAGGTATATAATCTTGTGCTGATGTATTAATCAATTCATTGTATGGCAGTCAGTGAAGCGCTGTTTAGCTATGTGAGTTGCAAATGTACAGACATGGGTTTCAATCCTGCAGTGTTCAATTGCATTCTGTGTGACACTGTACAAGGGACATACCCTCCCTGTGCTTCCAGGTGACATCTGCAGAGAAGTTTTCAGCTTAGTGTGCGAGTCCTGCATAAACGATTGCATAGAAAATATTATGCCCCCATTCCACCACTGCACTCTACCCTATGTAAACTTTGAAAAGAGCTATTACCAGACACATTATGAAATCTGATGCGATAGATAGACATGGACAGTCATGGTTAAAGTGCCAGAAACCCAGCTTCAAAAGAACCTTACATTTCTATGGATATTTATGGCCAAGCAGTCATAAAATGCATTATTTGTTCCCATTGGAGTAGGCAAACATCGGCTAACCCTGCAGTACGACAGCTGTTAAAGTTGCCTATATTTTTAACAACTGACGTGCCGTTAAGGTGCATAAAAAAGTGATACTGTGTACATATACAGTTTCTTACTGTTAGCTATGTGATTTGAGCGCAGTAGGTAGTGGAGTGTGTTTCTTAAGAGCATTCAATATGCAGTTAGGTGGCTGTCGGACTGCAGGTGTCTCTAAATGTGCAGGCCATACCTTGAAGCCATTGTGCTATGGTAGAAGACCGTGCAGCAATCTACAAATATTTAAAATTGTCCTGGCTACTGCTATGTCTGCCCCTCAAACATATATAAAATGCTTTTCATTTACGGCACTCAATTATGTGTGCTCCAACAGCGCCTTGCCTGCAAATAATCTAATCATGGCTCCGCTTGGTAACATTTTGCCCCGCGGCTACACCCAGACCAAACAATCAAGTCACAGTTAGGCTTCCTAGTCATTTCTCTGCACGAACATCTATTGAATACATGTGTTTGCTGCCATAACGAGCTTCAAAGGGAACACGTACACTTTGTTTCCATTATGCCCTTACTTCAAATGACTTGTTTGTTTTACATCAAGTGTGCATACAGCGTTTATCCTGCCTGCAAAAAATAAATAACTAAGTAAAATATATTTTTTGTGGGTCATGCAGTAGGCAAAAATCTTCAGTGCGGACTACATTAGTAGGAAGAGTGCTTTGACTGTTGCCTATATGTCAAAGAACTGACATGGTATTAAGCTGTATTGCAAAAATGAAATGTCACACATGTACAGTTTGTTACTGTAAGGTAGCCAACTTGACAGCACTAGATAGTTGAGTGACTTTCTAAACATCAGACAATATGCACTTAGACAGCTATGGGCACTGAACTGTGCTGTATAGATGTGCAGGATATAGTTCTGATCCATTATGCTGTGCTGCCTAGTACACTTCAAAGCCATTTCCCCATGACGTCGCAACATAATTATATCAGCACGTCGACAGCTAAGCATCTGCATTCACAGCAGTCATCTGCCTTTGTCCGTTCCACAGAATTTATGTCTTTTTCCCCTTGGTAACATTTCCTCGCCCCCCCCCCACACCTCTAGTACCACCACTACCATTGCCATTACCACAACAATTCAAACAACAAGTATATTTCCAGCAATAAAGCCTCATATTTCATTTTGTAGTTTGCTCATACTAGTACTAGATTGAGGATGTTGGTCTATGGATGTTTCATCTACAGCACATCTGATGTACCACACTCGTTGTGCTCATGTTTCTCTATCAGCATGCCTTGGATGCGTGTGCATGCATTCACGCCTAGCTTCAAAGGGAGCATATATAGCTTGTTCATGGTCTACCCTTATTTCAAATGCCTTATTTGCTTTACATCAATTTGGGTACTACACTTACCCTGTAAACAAAAACTAAATAAATAAATGCAATGATCTCACAAGTCGCTCCTCTCCATTGTATATACATACATCACAGGTAAGAAAGATTAAATATTTGCCCCATTTTTTCTTTTACTTTGTGATCCGTGCTGGTAAAGATGTTTTCGGTTCATGAGGCATCATGTATACAACTGTCTCATTCTGTGCTGTATAGTTTACACGGCCTCTGTGCATTGTATTACATGACAGCAATTTAGTTTCATGCATATATGCTGTTTGCCTTTGCCAATACATTCTTAGTACTATCATACGCATGCTAATATTGCCTTCCTTCCTTTCCCCAGAAAACATTTGTTGCACTGCAGATGTTCACATTGCCCATGGGCATTATCAATCTGAATTTCAAAAGCTATGGAGATACAAGAACCCTGTAATTAGCATTCCATTTGCGGCTGTGTCATTGTCTGCCATCATTGCAAAATCTAACTGCTATGCAAATAAAACAGCTAGCATCAAAGAACACACAATAGTTATTTACATCTGTCTGCAACTAAAGCGTGCCAGGGCCATTCATCCTGTATCCTAGATATCTTGATGGTTTCCTGTAGTGCCCCTTGCTTTTCATTGCGTCTGCGGAATGACAACCTCAGCATCCTGACAAGCACAACACAACAGAGACTGGTTATGCACACCTCCGTGCAATTAAGCAGGCACCATGGCCATCTAGCCTGACTAATACATATCTTCATGGTTTACTGGGCTACTCATTTTGTTTCATTGTATTTCTGATGCAACAAAGTCAGTATCTTAGCAAGCAGAGGAGAAAACCCAACACTCATTATGCATACCTGTTTGCAACTAAAGAGTCGCCTTGGCCCTTCATGCTATCCAACAGATATCTTAATCGCTTTGTGACCTCATCATTTTGTGCCTTCATGTTTGTGAAATAACAGAATGACTATTTCAGCAATATAAGTGATTACTCTCTTGTTAACAATATCTTGATTAGGTATACTGTATATTATGGTCCATTCACCCAGTGAATTTGCATTATTATGAATAAGTAACTGAACTAGGCCACTGGACCAGATAAAGAGATACCATGACTGTAAATAACACAGTGGTACTACTTTATAAGCTGTAGTGTGCAAGGTAATGCACAGCCCAATATATTTAATTCAATTAATTCACTGAATTTCTATTGCTATAACTGACCCTGTCAAGTATGTCCCTTAAGGAGGTAAAGTAATTGTTACTGTCAGTGGCTCAGTAGGTACCACACTCGCCTCTGAGGCTGGGAGATCAGAGGTTTGTGGGTTCAATACCCACATCTGACACTTGGGTCAATATCCCAGTACTGACAGTGTAGTGCAGCATGAGAGAGGTGCTACACTCATGAGGTGCCGTCTTTCGGAAGAGGTGTTCAACCAAGGTCCCCTCTGCCTGGATTCCTGGTAGTTCAGGTGGATGTTTAAGATCCCATGACACCTACTGAAAAGAGTAGGGGAATTTTCCCCGTGCCTGGCCAAATGTCCCTCATTCACTAAAAATACCACCAACACTTTCATGTGGTTCAAGGTCAGTTGGCATTCATCTGTATTCGCCTCTCCTCGATTGTGCTTGAAATTAAAGCCTAATGATAGCATTTTTGTTTAAATACATAAATTGCCTGCTCGCACAGTCACACCATCAAATACTACAACAGTTGTTAGTATCTCTGTGTTCACGTATTCCTTACTGTCTCTGTCTTGATTTTATAGCTGGCCGCCTTATTGTGTCATGAAAGGGTTGCAATCTCGTATTGATACAACATGTAAGATGCTATAAGGTTTGATTCTTTTATGCAACTGTTATGATATTGTATTGCTAGACAAATTGGGAATGCTAGAATGTTCACTGTTGCAGTTTCTGACTAATTTCTACGAGGTGCATGGAATGCCCTACAAAACGTCCCGCATTCGTCCAGTAGTAAAATATCAATTATGGTGTTACGCCACAGTCTATGCATAAGCAGCACTAACAAATATCATTTTTCCCCTGACATTTTTTTGTGTCACATTCGTAAAGCCATTTCAGTACAGTGTCCATAGCAAAAACTTTGTGCAGCCCAGACTTTAATAAGAGCGCTGGTAAAGGTTATTTTCTGAACAAAGTCTTGTGAAGGTGCTAAACACGAAAGGGGAAAGCAACATTGTATACCCGGGAATGCCACTAGAAGGCAAACCTTGTGTATAGATTCGATCTACAACCATAAGGAACTTAACCTCAGTTCATTAGGTGCACAAAGTAGCTGCCAACTGTGTTGTGACACAAAAAAGCAGGTTCCTACATTTGCAGCTTCCACTCTGAAGCCACTTTACTACATTGTTTCCTAAAACACAGTACTAATTTCATTAATCAATGCTATTTTGTGACAACGTCGACCTGACGTCTTCAAAAAGAAAACACAAAACAAATTCTGCCACCATGAAGATATTTGAAACGCAAACATGATTTTCGAAGTACAGTACTTTGGACAAAACACATACAGTGCGTATATATCAAACATTTTGGTGTAGTTGCCTTCAGTCTAATGCATTCTTACAATCTTCAATTTCTATAAGCCTACATAGTGAACAGTTTATACAAGTATATAATCTTGCACTCATGTATTGAATCAGTTCATCCTATGGAACTCCATACAGCTCTGTTTACTGATGCGAGTTGCAAATGTACAGACATGGGTTTGAATCCTGCAGCATGCAATTCCATTCTGTATGAAACTGTGCGAGGGGCGTGCCTTGCCTAAGCTTGCTAATGACACGTGCTGAGAAGTTTTTAGCTTGCTGTGCGAGTCCTGCTTAAACAATTGCATAAAAAATATTATGCCTCCATTCTGCCACTGCAGTCTAGCCTATGTAACCTTTAAAAAGAGCTATTGCTGCACACATTATTAAATCTGATGCGGTAGATAGACTTCGATACTGATGGTCAAAGTGCCAGAAAACCAGCTGCCAAAGAACCTTACATTTCTATAGATATTTATGGCCAAGCACTCGGTACTGTAGTGCTTGATTAAAGGCAATGACGTGTGTGATCATAGCAGCATTATTGCCATAACAGGCTAATATGGGTCAAGTTGATTCGGTTTGATCTGTCCCCCTCTCCCCTCCCCCACCCACCCCAGGTCCTGCGTAGCAATAGGCAGAATCTGGCTAGTGCCTGTATTTTGACAACAAATACTGAATAAGTACATAAAATACATTTCTTTCTCCCCTTGCGGTAGGCAGAAATGGAACACAGCTACGGAAGGTGCAATCAAATTGCATTTATACACAAACTTTTACCTTGCTTTGTGATTGGTGGTTCAACAATATCCATTGCATGTGTAAACTGTCCTTTACTGTGACATTCAATATTTCTACTATTATACAATAATACATTTCATCTACAACACACAAGATGTTAGAGCGCTTTATGAATATCTAATTTCCTGTACTTCTGCTATATTTCCTCACCGCTCACAAATATATAGAAAACGATTTCTATTTAGGGCCTTTAGTCATATGTCTTCCCAGCAGTGATGGCCAGCATTGCTTTGGTGCAAATAATTCATTCATTCCACTGTCTGCGACATTTTGCCTTCCTGCTACTCACAGGGAAAAATACATTTTTGCCAATAAAGCCTTATACGTCATTTTGTACCTTGCTGATACTACTACTAGATTGAGGAATTTAATCTATGCATGTTACAACTGCAACACATGTGATGTAATACATCTTGTGTGTTTATGTTTCCCATGAACACTCGTTGTATGCATGTGTGTACATTCATGTCCAGCTTCAAAGGGAACATACAGAGTTTGTTCACCCTGTGGCCTTATTTTTCATGACTTATTTTATTTAGGTCAATTTCCCTTGCTGTAGTTAGGCTGTGCATAAAACCTGTAGCATTGCTCCCCCCCCCTCGCCTGCCCCCAAGCTTCACAGGCATCATGTAGAGTTCTTGAAAGGCCTGCTCGGGCATACATACTGAATTCATGTCGCCCGTTGGCAAGATCTTGGTACCCTCGAAAGCCCAAAAAACCTGCATCTTATGCAATGCACTTTCATCATGCTTTACCTTGCTGGCATCTTCCTGTTTCCTCTCCTTCTCATTGTTTTGCTACGTCTTTAAGATATTAAGCAATCCTGTGCTTCTCCTATTCACAGGACACCAAGATCTAGACTGGTGCTGGCAGAAAGCAGTCCCTAAAATGAGTCACACCAACCATGGCTTTATGTATAGCGCAGTACATTTTGACAAAGGTTTACAAAAACGTTGGAGGCTGTGACATTGTTATATGCTGTAAGGCTGCAGCACTGTGTATGTAGGCAGGCAGTTATTAAAATGTCTCACAGCAAGCATGTTTTGTGATAGGGAACATAAATGTAGGCAACGGGGTACAATGACACTGCATACATTAACCAATATCAAATGTGTGGATGTATAACCATGAGCAAACGCGATGGCAAGTCCATTCACTGCTAGGAAATCTGTCATTATAATAGCATTATTGCTATAACAGTGTCATGGTCACTCGGTACTCATCTGTATCCCACTGCCCTAACTCGTGGCTGAAAATAGGCAGAATCCGTCTAGTACACTTAGTCTGCCAAGGTAAATGTAATACATTCATGAAATGCATTATTTCTTGCCTGTGAGGTAGGCAGACATCTACAATGCTGGGTAAAGCTGCAGGATCGCAGCTGTTAAATTTGCCTACATTTTTAACAAGTCACATCTTGCCATAACAGTGTCATGGTCAGTCGATATTCATTTGTATCCTGGTCCCCTGACCCGTGGCTGAAAATAGGCAGAATCTGTCTAGTACACTTAGTCTGCCAACTTAAATGTAATACATCATTTCTTGCCTGTGAGGTAGGCAGACATTTACAATGATGGGTAAAGCCACAGGATCGCAGCTATTAAATTTGTCTACATTTTTAACAAGTCAAATGCCGTCAAGCTGCATAAAAAAGTGATCCTGTGTAAAGATTTACATTTAGGGCAGTCAATTACCTGCGTTCCATTAGCACCTTACCTCCAACAAATGTAATCATGTTCGCCCTTGGTAACATTTCGGGCCGCACTCTCATCCAAACCAAAAAATCAAGTAACATGTAGGCTTCCTGGTTATTTCCCTACATGAACATCCTTCAGTGCATGTGTATGCTCTCACATCCAGCTTCAAAGGGAACACCTACAGTTTGTTTTCACTATGACATTATTTGAAATGTCTTATTTGCTTTACATCAAGAGTGCAGACTCTCTTTACCCTCTCTACAAAAAATACATAACTAAATAAAATAGATTTTTTGCGGCTCATGCAGTAGGCAACAATCTTCAATGCGGACTACATTGCTAGGAAGACTGCTTTCACCGTTGCCTATATTTCAAAGCACTGACATGGTATTGAGCTGCATTTCAAAAAACAAATTCACACATGCACAGTGTGTTACTATGAGCTAGGGGAGCTGAGAGCACTAGATAGTTGAGTAACGTTCTTAGCATCATACACTATGCGCTCGCATGACTATGGAACAGGAATTGTGCTGCCTAGATGTGCAGGCAATAGCTATGATTCATTATGCTATGCTGCCTAGTAAACTTCAACACTACTTTCATGAAATGGCACACTAATTTCATGAAAAGGCACACAAATTATATCACCAGGTTGATAGGTAAGCGTCTGCATTTGCAGCAGTGACCGGCGTCTTACCGTTGCAAAGACTTCAGTGCTTTTTTCCTTTGGTTACATTTCCATCCCCCATTCCACCACCTCCACCACTACAACCACTATCATTGCCACTAGCATACCGACCAAAACAACAAGTATATTGTCAACAATAAAGCCTTATATTTCATTTTGTGGTTTGCTTATACTAGTACTACATAAAGGATGTCAGTCTATGAATGTTTGACCTACAGTACATGTGATGTAACTCATTGCTTGTGTTCATGTTTCTGTACGAGCATCCCTTGGAGTCGTCTGCATGTATTCATGCCCAGCTTCAAAGGCAGCATATACAGTTTGTTCACAGTTTCCCCTTATTTCAAATGCCTTATTTGTTTTACATCAATTTGGGTACTGCACTTACCCTGTCAACAAAAGCTAAATAAATAAATACAATCATCTCAGAAGTTCCTGCTCTCCATTGTACATACATATGTAACACCTAAGAATGATCTCAAATATTTGCCCCGTTTGTTTTGTTCCACATGTGATCCGTGCGCTTGATGATGTTTTGAATTAATAAGGTATCATATATGCAAGTATGCCATGCTGCCCTGTACAGTTTGCACTAACTCTCTGCATTGTATTACAATGCAGCAATTTAGTTTCACACATATATGCTGTTTGTCTTGATGAATACATTCTTACAACTATTATATGCATGCTAATATTTCCTTCCTTTTTCTAGCCAACATTTCTTAGGCTTCAGGGCCCAGATATTCAAACTGCGCCACAAAGTAGCGCAATAGCAGAAGCAGGCACAAGTCCATTGAGCCCAAGCGCAACATGTGTGATATTCAAACAATATGCAGGTCAAGATGCGCCTGTGGTACACAACTGAATATCGCAGCAACTGTGCCGTTAAGCAACCAGGGATGCGTAGTGGTGCAGGTCTGATGCACAATAGCACAACCAGGGATGCTCAGTGGAGCAGGGTAGCAGCACCACAACACAACTAGGGATGCACAGGGACAGGATGCAGAGGCCCACCACCCATGGTAGAGATGGGCAAAGGAGCACACAGCAAAACAGACATCGCCCCCCACACCCCATGCACTGCACAACCTGAGGAGAGCTGGAAGAACCACCAGCACATGGACACCAGCAACAAACCCACAGCCAGGGCATGGTGCCCCAGCACACCCCCTGGCAAGCTGTGACCGGCACACAAGGATCTCTGGCCACCCCATGCCACACCATCCCACCAATGCAGAGCACACCCTGCACCATGATCCCCATACACCGTGCCCAGGAGTAGCACCCAACAGTGCAGGACATCCCATGCATGCCACCACCCCCACTGTGACAATGCAACCCTGTGCACCACAGATCTATGCAAGGCAGCCCCACCATGAGCACCCTGCAGTGGGCGGCACCAGACAGTGATGCAACAACTGCATACACAGTGCCACCCTGCACTTCCCCCTGAGGTACAGCTGAGAGACAGAGCATGCGTCGGCACATGAGGTACCCAAATGTGACAGGGCATGCATCAAACCCCAGCACCAGCAGTACAGCACCCTGCACACCCTCACAAGGACACACCCCATCCCAGCACTGGTCACAACAGCCAGTGCAGACACCCACAGTGTTGCATGGAAGCATGCACTACACAGGATGCAACACAGTGCATGGACAAACACCACCCATACCCAAGGGCACACCAACACAGGGACAGAGTAGCAGGTCAACCAAGCCAATGGCATGGGGCCACACAGCAGTGTACACATGGCCAGCACCTCTCCATGGCACAGGTGTGCCAGCCACCCTGCACAGGCACCATGAAGCTGTATGCCACCAGCATGCAGCCGGAGCACAAGTGACAGACAGTGGAGCACATCCCCAGCAACAGACACAAGCAACAGCATGGAGGTGGGACAACAACAGCTGAGGCCACAGTGCCACCTGAGGCAGATGTGCACCACACCAGTGACAGGAGGCAACCCGGCATTGTGCTGGGTACAGTGGCTGTCCAGTATGGACAGCCACCACTGACATGACAGCGGACTGTGCAGGTCACAGACATGCAAGGGTGTCAGCTACACAGGCCAGAGACGGTCTGGCAGGGGTGCCATGGACACAGTGCATGCACCATGGACCACTGCACACAGTCATCCAGTGCACAGGGAACAACACACAAACCACAGACAGTGACTGATAGCTATACCCACACCATAATCGCTTCCCCTATGGACACACACACGCCCATGACTGCACCACCCCTGACGCCATGCACACCACTGCAGCTGAGCACCTGTAGCCCGCTGCAAATCAGAGACCACCACAGTAGGCATAACAAAACAAATGTATATTAAAAGGTAGAATATAACTATTTACAAATATATACATAACAGTAGGGGTTGAGGGCCACAAACCAGGTGGGGGTGGGTAAGGGGCAGGGGTAAACAAATGGGAGAGGGAAGGAGGGGTGTGAGGGTGGGTCCGGGGGGAAGGGTTGAACCTGGGGCATGGATTCTTCAGCAGGTGCCCCGCTCCCCGCTCCTGTGGTGCCTCCCGCTACATCTCCTCCAGACTCCGTGCCGGTCCAAGCATTGCAGGATCTCAAGAGGTGCACATGCTACCTGTAGTGGCTCCTGCATGGCCCTCTCCATCCACATCCTCCTCCGTCCACCTAGGACAAGGAAGCAGAGTCAATAGGTGTGAATGCCCATCCCCCTGCAGCCCACCCATTGTGCATGGCATGCAACCGTGGGACACGCTCCTGTGATGGTGTGCAACCACCCACAGTGATTGTGTCCACATGACCTGCCCACCCTGGCACACACAGCCATGCGGAGAGGGGAACATCAGTACAATCCAGTAGCAAAGGTCCCCCAACCCGGGTATGTGCAATCCCGCACAGTCCAGCCATGCTGCAACCCCCCCAACTCCACCACCACCACCAATGCTTTCACTGGACAGCCCACCCCCTCCGTGTGGTGGACACATGCCCACCGTGATACCCGTATGGATGCAACCAGTGTATGGATAGGGCACCTAACTGGTCGTGGCACTGCGCCTCACCTGGCGCATTCCCGCAGGTGGGCAAACCTGTCCAGGTCCCTCTGCTGGAGGTCCCTGTATCGGTGGCGACATTGCTTTGCAGTACAGGGGAGTCCTGTGGCCTTCTCCAGCGCCACTGCCACCTCCTCCCATATGGCACTCCTGGCCCTGTCCAGGAGTGCATTGCCAAACAGGGCCCCAGCATGGAGCTCCACTATAGCCACCAAATTGGCCAGCTCCACCTAGCTCCACACAGCAGCCCTCTGTCTTGCCATCTTGGAATCTGGTTGGAGTCAAAATGGTGCTCCATATCGCACGTCCGCCATGTGCAGATGCTGCACGGTACAGCGCTGCAATTCCCCATAGCACTGTCACCGAACTGCGCAATAGGGGTGCACCCATGTGGAAGCATGGTGCCTAGGGGGCAAACGTCAGGCACAGGGTCAAGGGTCTCTTGCGCATGGGCTGCCACAGTGCGATTGGTACTCCCTCCATGTAGCACGGTTGGGTGCCTGTGTGAGGTGCCCTGTAGTGGCCTACCATGCTGTGGCACCACAGCACCTATGGTGCTCTGGGCAAGAGCACCATACATGTGAACAGTGCACTAGCACCACTGGCACAGTGGTGGCCATGCCCTGCACTGCCTCCCATGCTCAGCACGTCAGCAGCATGGCAGGCGTCAATGTCAGCACCCCGGGCATGTGCTGTGTGGTGCCTACTGCGCACATGACAGAGCTGCATCTGTCCCTGAGCATGCTCAACACAACTGCGCAAGGCGCAACAGCGCGATATTCAGCCAGCATATGCAAATCAGCTCATCAGCAATTCCATGGTGCAGCTACTGCATTAGCATCCACTTAAATTTGAGCCTCACCTCATTTGCATGCCTTGCACTATATAAATGTGACATGTGGCTGCAGAGGCCATCGTCTGGTATTGCAGTCTATTGTGGTGGGTTGCATGCTGTTTGGAAGTGTGGACTGTGGTGTGTGGGAGATGCATGGGACTGCACAGTGAAAGGTAACACCTTTCATTCCCACAGGCTCTATAATGACTGAACATGAGGAAGAGGAGGAACAGGAATGTAGGAGGAAGAGGAGGCCCAACTTCACATGGGCGGAAACAGACGCCCTGTTCGAGGCATACCTCAACAGGGAACCGCTGCTCAACGGACAGCAGGGAACACTACAGGCCCATGCTGCGGCATGGGGTGAGGTTGCACATGCCGTGAACCAGCATGGCAGCCACCAGCGGTCCATGCAAGAATGTAAAAAGAAGGTCGGCATGGACAGGAGAAGAATTAAGGACAAGGTGGCTGCCATCAGGGCAGTACGTGCTGCAACCGGTGGTGGTCAGCCAGATGTGCCTCGCATGACACCACAGTAGGAGTGGATGGCCAGCAGCATGCGGCATTGTGCCATAGAGGGTGTTCAAGGTGGTGGCTTCCAGATGGGTGGCAGCCCATCACTGCATGGTAGGTCCTGTGCTGTCACTGTGTGGGAGGTGGGGGGAGTGCCACAGGGTAGGGCGGAGACATTAATGCTACTGTATTCCCTTACAGTTCCTGAGCATGTACATGGGTCAGCGGTGGTGGGTGTGTCCACCGTGGGTGAGGCCTTGGACACAGAGGAGCACCCATCCACCTCCACAGGTGTCCGAGGGTCAGTACCACCGCATACCTGCCTGTCTGTCTGGACTGAAGATGGTGGTGCTGGTGTGGATGAGGCCCTGCCTGTGTCCCAGCGTGACAGTGGCCATGGACTCCAGCATGCTGGGACATGGACTGCTGCCAGATCAGGCACCGATGATGATGGATCACACATCCCAGACAGTGATACATGTGGGACGAAGGATGGTCCCACAGCAGGGAAGGGCACAGGTGTAGCCGTGTGTGGTGCCACCGTGGAGGCCTGCGTGACATCACAGTCCCAGCCTGTGCCTGTATTCCCTGGTGGGGCAGCACTGGTGTGCGTCCAGGCTGTTGGGGCTGTCGTGGCTGATGCATCAGCACCGGCGAGCCCTGGCAATCGGCAGCTGGAGGGGCAGTGCCAGCAGTTGGACAATGGGGACGAGGGGACAGTGTTGGGGTGTGGCATCAGTGCACTGCATGTGGACATGCCCAGGCATGGCTCTGGTGTGCAGCGCCCGACTTCAAGGGGTGCTGCCGAGCACAGCCATGAACACCATGACGGACAGCAAGCCGATCAGGATGATGATCTCTTAGATGAGCACACCCACATACTCCAGGATTCAGTGGATCAGCAGTTGCGGCTTGTGACAGCGGTGGATACACTTAGTGCAGATGTGCGCAAGGCAGATGAGTGGCACAGCAGGGACACCGGTCTGCTCCTGGCAGGGATGGACAGGTTGCGGGAGGATGTGACCACTGCCATTGACAGGCAGACACATGCATTCACAGCTGTCATGGCCACAATGGGCACCCAGTTATTTGACCATGCACCACAGGCACCGTGCAGTGCCATGTCCAACCCCTGTTCCCAGCATTGTGCAGCACCTCCCATGTCGACACCGGGTTTGGCTGTGGGTCTACCAAGCATGACAAGTGCAGGCATGTTCGGTGAGCTGCAGTCCTGTCTTGAACATGGTCGAAGTATTCCATAGCGTCACCCTGGTGGTACATCTGCACCCATGAGACCAATGGTCAGACTGGCATGGCTGGCAGGTCTCGGCGGGGCTGCCCACACATCCGTGGTGGCCATGAGACTGTGCCATGTGACTGACCTGTCTCCCACCATGGCCACTGTCTGCCACTGCCCTGTGTGCAGTGTGGTGTGTTGTGCACCGCAAGATGCACAGGTGGGGTACCCGGCCCTGCACACACACAGTCCATGTTCAAACCCTCCTGGCTGCTGGCCACTGTGGCATGTGCATGATGATACCTGTGTTGTGCTGTCTGCCAGTGTGCAATGGTGCCCAGCATCTGACACATGCACAGTGATGGCCACTGGGCATTGCTGTGTGTGGGCCTGTATGTGGCTAGGTGTTGCAGTCACGGTCTGCGTGCCTTCTACCCCTTGTGCATGTCTTGTGGTGTGGGGGTGTGCGTGTGTGTGTGTGTGTATGTGTGTGTGCGCGCGTGTTGTGTTTGGCCATGCCCATACCTGATGGCGTGTGTGGATCCACACTCAGTCCCATTCACTTGCCGCCATCCACCCCTGGGGTTTGTCCATGCCTCTGTGTGGGTTGTGCCCTTGCCATTGGTGGTTGCACATGGCCCCGTGACCTACCTGTGTTGGCCGAAATGCTCCTCTGTGATGGTGTCCCGGTGCAGCTGAGCCATCCTGAACAGGCGGGGATCCCTTCACCCAGGGGGTGGCTGAACATCAACATCTGGACCGGCGTCCTCATCGTCCCCATCGCTGTCCCCCTCTTCAACCTCTACGGCTATCCCACAGTCGTGGGCCATGTTGTGCAGGATGAAACAGGCCAGGAATAGCTAGCCAGCCTTCGAGGGGCTGTATTGTAGGGCACCGCCAGATGTGTCCAGGCACCGGAACCATGACTTCAGCATCCCAAACACATGCTCGATGATATTATGTGTGGTGGCATGTGCCTCATTGTATCATTGCAGTGATGGGGTCGAGGGACACCGGGAAGGTGTGAGCAGCCAGGGACAGAGTGGGTATCCACTGTCACCTGTGTATAGAGGGTGTACATTAGTATGGTGGTCTGCATCACTCTGCCATGGGCCATCAAGGCCGGTACCCATGGCACCTCTGACTATGCCTCCCCCCCACAGCTGCCCATGTCATCCTGCGTGTTATGCATACTCACCACTAGGTGGCCAGTGGGGATATCCCCACTCTCGAACCTGTGGCACAGTGCAGACTGGTGCCAGAAGAAGGTGCCATGTGCTCCCCCAGGGTGCATGGCACAGACATTGGTTATGTGCCCCCTGGTATCGCACACCACCTGGCAGTTGATGCTGGAGTATCCCTTGTGGTTCCTATAGGCAATGCCATCCGGGCCAGGTGGTGTGTGGATGGCCACATGGGTGCAGTCAATGGCCCCGAGCACGCCAGGCATACATGCTACCCTGTGGAACTGTTGTATGTGTGCTGTGCACTCCGCCTGTGTGCTGGGGAAATGGATGTACTCTGCAGCATGTGGCAGCAGTGTGCTGAGGAATTGTGTGAGTAGGCATGGCACAGCCAACTGGGTTATGCCTGTTTTGTCCCCTGTTGGTCTTTGAAAGGTGCCTGTGGTGAGCAGGCACATGATAGCTGTCACCTTAGTCTCCACTGACAGAGCATGGCTCCACTGTGTGGGTGCCTGCATCTCATCACTGCACAGCTCACAGAGCCACCTCAGGATCGCCCGGTTCAGGTGCTACCAGCCCACAATCTCTGTATCACTATACTGCTCGAAGGTGATGCGGGCTCGGTACCGCCTGTTGGGGGCGTACTGCCGACGGGCCCTTCCATGGCTCCGCCCCCTCTGCTGCCTGCCTTCTCACACCCCTCATTACTGCCTCCATCTGTATGGTGGGCACTGGCCATGTCCCTGGCTGTTCTTCCCCCGGCAGATGTTGTCCCGTTCCCCAGTTGTCCTGTGCTGCCCCCCACACTGGTACACCTCCGGCCTTCTGCTGTCCTGCCTCCTACCACTGCCCTGACCGCTCTGCAGCACTGCCTGTTAGTCCTTCTCACTTTCACTGTCTCCCCACACCTGTCCTGTGTGGCACTGTTGTGCCCTGTCCTGCTCCTTCTCTGTCCCTCTCTCTGGTCCTCTCTCTCCTGTTGCTGCCAGCTCACCCCCACTGCAGGCCTTCCTGTAGTGTTCTTGCACCTCTCTCTTGCTCCTTTTTATTTTGGCTCACTTCCGCTATCGCTCAACTTCCGCTACCTCCCCTATTGCGCATGACACATGTCATTGAATATCGCACTGCACCATTTATTCATGGTTCCTCCCCCTACAGTTGTGCATGCATTCATTACCATTGCGCTCTTGCACATTGCAACTTCAGCAGTGCAGCTGCCTCCCGCTGAATATCGCACAATGGCGCATTTTCGGACTTGCGCTGGCGCATCTCGGTTGCGCATGACGCAACCCTTTTGAATATCTGGCCACAGATGTTCACATTGCCCATGGGCATTATCAATCTGAATTGCAAAAGCTAAGATGATACTGGAACTCTGTAATTAGCATTTTGTTTGTGGCTGTGTCATTGTCTGAAAACAGTGAGAAATCTAACTGCTATCTAATGAAAGAAACTAGCATCAAAGAACAGACAACAGTTCTTTACCTCTCTCTGCAACTAAAGGGCGCCCGGGCCATTTATCCTGTCTGCCACATATCTTTATGGTTTCCTGTAGTAACTCTTTTGTTTGATTGCGTCTGTAAAATGAGAAAGTCAGCATCTTGGGAAGCACAACAGAACAGAGAGCAGTTATGCACGCCTCCCTGCAATTAAAGAGGCACCATGGCCATTTATCCTGAGTAATACATATCTTCATGGTTTACTGTATTTGTCATTTTCTTTCATCGTAGTTATGATATTACAAAGTCAGTATCTGTACAAGCAGGAGAAAAAGCAGACACTCATTATGCACATGTCTGTGCAACTAAACAGGCACCTTGGCTATTCATGCTATCGCATAGATATTTTCATGGTTTGCTATACTCATCATTTTCTTCCTTCATGTTTGTAAAATAACAGAATGACTATTTCAGCAATATGCCTGAGTACTCTCTTGTTGACAATGTCTTGGCTAGGTATGCTCTATATTACACCCATTCATCAAGTGAATATGCATTATTATGAATAAATATCTGAACTAGGCAGCTGGACCAGATGAAGAGATACCATGAATGTAGATAAAGCAATGCTGCAACTTCAGAAGTCGTACTGTGCAAAGTAATGCAGGGCCCAATATTTTTTATTAAATTAAGTCACTGCATTTCTATTGATATAAATGAGTCTGTCAAGTGTCTACCTTACACAGATAAACTAATGTGCTACAAATAAATCAATACTATATAGTAATTTTTACACATTGTAAAAAAAGCACTATGACAGCATGTTTGTTGTCTTGATGCTATTGCATCTGCCTTGCATCTACAAACAATAGCATGCTCAGAAATATGATAATATTAAATTGACATCCTGGTAGTCAGGGAATACTGAACAAAAACCCTATGTGTATTGTCATGTTTCCTGTGCTTTGCAAAAATTATATTTCTTATGTACATAACACATTGCCAAAACATCTGTAAGGCTATCATGTCCAAATGCAGTTTACACCTATGCACAACCGTTTACCTTTCTGTGCCATTCAAACAATTGAAAACAAACAGAAACATATTTTTCAAGCAGTATCTAATTTTTTGTGTTCACTATATGATGCTTGCCAATTATATGCAGTTCATATTTTTACTATGCGACACTTCAATTAATGTGATTATTTCATTGCATTAGGGAGATTAAAAAAATCACCTAGTATGCTAATTTCTAAAAGATGCTGACTATCTATTAATACCTACCCCTCATATCCAAACATAGCATTATGCATGTTTCCTTCATTGATACTACTTTGCAGGGCACACATGCAAATGAACAGTGCTTGCTGATATACTCTTCTGCTGTTTAAATCTGTTTCTTCAATGGCCTTGCCATAGGAGGAAAAACCTTTCACAGTCTGAACAATCCTTTAACATGTTATTGAATATGTCTACTATTATATAATGCTTCAGTTTTGTTGGCAACAAACAACACCTTTCATCAATCTATCACTGAACTGTCATTCAATGATTAAATAAAAAATGCATTAAATAACCTACTTGTTTGATTTCTTCACAACACTAGGTAACAAAGAAACTCAACATTCCTGAATGTTATTGCTAATTAGACCATGCTTATATGATTTCTACTGTGCATACATTGATGCATGGCATGTTACTAAGGTTTTGAATATTTACTTTATTTCCCCCGTTGTGAGTTTTGCTTGTCATTATGTTTTCAAGTAATAGGGCATGCCATATAGAAATCTACTACCCTATCCTGCAGAAATGGCAATAAGTTTCTGCATTATACATCAAGACAGCAATTGAAATTTATGGATGTTTACTCTTTGCCTTGTTGTATTATTATTTTTGCAAGTGTTTTTATTTTGATTTTTTTATTTAGTTTTTATTTATTTAGTTTTTGTGGACCGGGTAAATGTAGTAGACAAATTCTGCCTATTTCCAGGCATGACCCAGGGCAGGGGGATACAGATGAATGCTAACTGACCTTGAACCAGATTAAGCTGTCCATGGTATTTTACTGAATGAGGAAAATTTGGGCAACACACCGGGGAAATTCCCCTAGTCTTCTCGATAAGTGCCATATGACATTTAACATTCGCCTGAACTACCAGCAATCTAGGCAGATGGGACCTCACTTTAACGTCTCATCCAAAAGACAGCACCTCAGAAGTGCAGCACGCCTCTCATGCTGCACTATACTGTCAGTACTGCGATATTAACCCAAGTGCCAGATGTCGGAACTGAACCCACAGCCCTCTGGTCTCCTGGCTTCAGAGGTGAGTGTCCTGCCTACTGAGCCACTGACACGGACAGGACAGGCAAACTAAGTTTAACAGTTGTTCATGAATGCAATTTGCTACAGCACAGCTGTCAACTTCCCTGTTCTGTAGCACCAGAATGCAGCTACAAATAAGCTTTACTGACAGTCTGCCATACCACATTAAACAATTGCAAACACAAAATATCAAACACACTATAAACAAACAAACCCACCCAAAAAAGACAATATAATGGTGCCTATTCACAATGTAAGCCATGCTGAATATATACTAATAGTTACCCCTGATATGCAAACACATCATTATGGCTCTTTCCTCTATTACCAGTACGATACAAAGGGCAGGCCAAAATCAATGCTATTTCCCATTCAGGAATATCCTAATACTGAATATTCATCTTTCTAGTCTGTGAATGTTTGGACAAACTGCTTCCTATAGTGTCATGTTTGCTGTTCTTTGGAGTAATTTACTATTATTATTTTACATAGCACTCTGTAGAATATAATGCTTTCCTATAATATGTACTACATATCTTTCCTATATTACTAGTAATATTTGAAATGTTGACAGCCAATATAAGACAGTAATTGAAGTGAATGACCTGTAGACGTGCACACCTAGGTTTGATTCTCACAGACTCAAAGCCCATGCTATATAGCAATATTTAGACATTGTTAAATAAAAAAGAAAACCTCCACAACAGTATGTTGATTCTCTTGATAATATTGCATGCATCTTACATGCACAAATAATGGTATGCTCAGAAATATCAGCATATTGAATGTACGTCTTGCTTCTCACTTCACCACTCTACAAAACCCGGTCCTGTGCTGTAACGGTTCCTGTGCCTAGCAACAGAATAACATTTACTATGTTAGATAACATCTTCGTTGGCAGTATAAGACTGATGTGTAAGGTTATGATCTTCAAAGTTGAACACCTATGTTTGACCCGCGTAGCCTATGACTGCATACTGTCTGATCCTGTAACCCACATTTCACATATAAACAAGCTTTTACCTTTCTTTGCTATTCATCATTACACAAAAATCAATGCTGCCGTATGCTCAGGCATATGATTACACTGAATGTTCTTCTTTGTAGGCAGTCAATGTCTGGGGAACATCCTTGCATGCTGCAATGTTTCCTGCTTTTTGCAATCATTCCCTTTTATTATGTTACTTAACAGAGTGTAATCATTGCCTGCGTACAATAGAATGCTTTACGGTAATATGTACTAAATATGTTTTATGTATTACTACTAATACTTGAAACATTGGCAGCTACTATAATACAATGGTTACAGTCAACGATCTGCAAAGATGGACACCAGCAGGTGAATCTCACAGGATCGAAGTCCATACTCTGTGCCTCTAAGCAACTCATTGAACTTCACTGCACCCTACATTGCACCAATCAACAGCCTTTCAATGTAGCTTGTCATTCCTCATTAAACAATCTACTAAAAAAGGAACACAGTGTAATGTTTTCTGTTCCTAATACCATGCTTCCCTATTATTTCTACTACCTCATTTTGCCATGCAACAGTTCCATTAGCATGACTGAACGCTTCCATGATGTAGGTCAAGAAGTCTCAATAGCATGCTTATTCCTAGGGAGTACTGAACATATAGTAATAGTTACCTCTTATATGCAAAGACAACATTATGCATGTTTCCTCTATGAATAATACTATACATAACACACATCAAAATGAATGCTATGTTAAGGTATTGCATGATATTATTTATTTGATGTTCTTACTTCAACGTTCTTACTGTGCAAAACAAAGCACATTACAATACTGTGAGATCTCTTTAATTGAGATTTAATATTTGTATTTTTACATTGTGCTACATTTCGCAGATCACATAAAAGGCCTTTGATGAATCTGTAACCGAAACTGTCACTGTCATTACATTACAGGACTGCATTAAAGAACATACTTGCTTTCTTTTGTTTTTCACAGCAATACCTAACAACGACAACAGTTCAGTGCCTGCCTCCTTCTTTTTGTATGACTTATATTACTGCAATTTTGTTCTCTTATAATTCTGTTTCTGTTCTTTTGTGTTATATGATATCAATACATTTCTTTCCGTCAAAGAAACCCACTCCTGTTCCACATCAAATGTCTGTCATCCTTGTAATTGTATGCATATCAATACATGAGTAAGTCTAATGAACTACAGCACATAATATTTATTTTCCTAACTAAGAAGTATGAAGTCTGTCTACATGCACAGTTACCAACTTACTTATGAAACTGGTTTACTGCAGTGCAATCAAACAGGCAGATAGACCAAATCCTTTGAAATTTTCGGTGCCTGTTTTAGTTAAAGCAATACTTATAAACAATCACCAACCTAGGAGACAGCTTGTCTGCTAAGATGTCATTAGCAGCAAGACACTATCACCTTTTGCTGCTTTGAAATGCATGCCACTAACAGTCATGCAAATGAAAGTCATTTGACTGTAGCATGACAACTACAACAATTGTTAACATTGCACATAAATACGGTCATAGTATGCCATACATTTACTTGTTGAATAACCTGCCTGTTGCGTGCATCTTTGCTATTACTCATACGCGTCTTTGTAAAGATACTTATTATTTTGGATCAGATACTGCTTCAGTACTTAATTGTACTTCAGCATCTAGCAGTACTTTGTCTCGTCATACAATTTGACTTTGTTTAAAGGTGTTTTTTATAATAACTGTTCCTTTGAAGACAACAACTGAAACATTACTACTGCATTTCAAGGTAGGATTTGTTATTCATATTATTTACAAGCCATTACATATTGCTATCAAAACATCTATTTGTGTGTACTATTTGGTGATACTGTATGCCATAGTCTTACTGTAGAAAACACTTTAGGATAGTATCTGCAGATTGTAATGGACGACATTTTGAGCCACAATAATTGTAGGAGCAGAACAATTCTGATGTATAACCACCATGGGTGTTGCTGTTTCATGGTGTGCATAGATTTGATGACTTTTCCTACTATAAGGAGTCACAGGGAAAACTGTGCTTGTTAAAGCAGCATAGTATGTCTCATAAACTGTTAGCTATATGGAATGTATCTAAAACCAGAGTACATGTCCTTCTGCGATATGATGCAATTAAAAAACAGTACACTCTCTGCACTATATGGCACAATACCACTGCCTATGTGTTCCTATGCATAACATATTGTATACAGCTTGCGGCACAACCTGTTCTCTTTAACGAGCATACTTTTCCTGCTAGGTTTAGAACATCAGCACAACTCCCACCCATGTACACACAAATAATGCTACTCATACATCGGGATGTTTCTGCTCCGTGCTGTATTATATGTTACTTCAGGACACATCATACTATTCATACATTTACTTTGATTTGTTTAGTTGACCTGCTCTTAAAACAGTTTCAGTGACTCCAAGCCTTCCTACTGTGTATAAATATAGCACAACTGTTAAAAGTAACAATATCATTTTCATTGTAATTAATACATAGCGATATTCCATGTGCTCACATAGACAGCATGAAGGCGGGACAAAGAGCCGCAAATAAAATGTTACAAGGTCTGCAACACAAGCCATATGAGTAGAAACTCAAAAAGCTGAATATGTTTACCCTTCACAAAAGAAAGAACAGACGGGCATGATATAAATATTCAAGTACCTCAAGGCAATTAACACAGTCTAACACAGAAGCACAGTTGACAGAAAGATGTGCAACAACAAGGAGGCACACTTTGAAGATAGACAGAGGATGGCTCAGGGCCAATGGCAGAAAGTATTTTCCACAGAGAGGGTGGTCCATGCATGCAATCAGCTTCTTGAGACAGTCATGAAGTCAAAAACAGTGGCAAACGTTTAGCAGGCAGGAAACAAACACAGAGAAATTATAGTGAAGGCTATGACAACCTAGACTGCTGGTTCACTGCAATGTGTGGCTTAGCAATACATGTCACATCGGTAGACTAGATGGATCAAGTGGTCCTTCTCTGCCATCAAGGTCTATGCTTCTATGTGTGTCTTTGTAGGAGAGTTTTTTACTTGTCTTTCATTTTCATTAAAAGCCATTCTACATAGCCTCATTGGAATAAGAAGCTATACACAGACCAGTGTTTCAGTTTATTATTCCAGCTTCTGTATCACAACAATTTCTTGTATTTTAGTAAATGCACATTTCTTGGCAAACCACTATCACTTTGAGTGATCATTTTGTTTAATGACATATTTTGCTATTCAGCAGGTATTACTACCAGCTACCCTATTGTTTTCCAACAGAAGCCTTCATTCCATGAAAGGTCAACGTTAACAGTCTTTTGTACAGTATATTGATGATCACACAACTGCAAGTCCATTCATGTAAATCAACATTGTATGGTATATCACAGGCACTAGGTCTGATATATTCCTGGAAGGTCATTCATATTTCATGCTTTGCAACTCTACATCTACCTTCTTTGAGTACCAGCTACAAAAGTGTATGTATCTATATTTCTATATGTGTGTGTGTCTCTATAGTGTATGTATACATTATTTCATATAGGGATGCACGTTCGTATTCTATTGAATAATAATTGGCTGATTTCATATGCAGTGGGTTCCAGGCATTGCATATTTATTTCCTGCATTTTGCTGATCATCCCCCCTGCCCCATGCCCATATGTGGTATATGGGCAAGAAAGTCTTCAAAGAAAGTTAAATCAATTAAGCCAAAGGCTAGTTGTCTATGTCAGTAATAGCTGTCAAACATTGTACAGCTGCAGATATAATTCCAGTACTGCCTCTTTCAATTTTGTTGTCATTTCCCCAGACTGAGCGTATTTCTTATCTAACAAATGCTGTCATCAACTGTATTGTCAAAAACATAGCAAAGTATCTTTATACTACGCAGCACAGTATTATCGCCTACTGCCATGCAGAAAAATATATTTCCATTAGTAGAAATGCATTAATAAATATACTCTTATTTATTAAAAAGTTTTGGTAGCATCCCACCAAGTCACATCATCAGCCATCAACGTTTCAAGCCCACTTGCTGTTTGTCAAGTCCTGATAAAGAACAAGTCAAGTTCAAACGTCAGTGGTTAATGATGTAGTTCAATGCCGTGCTACCAAAACCTTTTTATAAATAAAAGTATATTCATTAATGCATGTCTATTGATGGAAATAGTTACTTCTCAACGACACTAGCAGATAATACTGTCGCCTGTTCTACCAATTAATAATTTGCTACTGCAGCACTTCTGCGTCCGCTACTTTCATTCAAGTATCTGTAGACTGCCTTCGTCAGGCCCTCAGTGTATGCCAAGACATTTGATGTTGTTCTCACACTATCTCATTTCATTTCAAGTATTGGAAAAGAGCCAGTCTATGCCTAATTTTTAAAGATTGTTCAGTCACACGCACTAATTGTAACGCTCTGCTTAAGGTGTGGTGAAATCCACCCAATACAGTGTATTTCACATTTTAAGCCTGCCATCCAGACATCTTTCATGTGTAAAATGCAATCACTGGCTTTACTATTATGCTCTTCTAAATAGTAAAGCTGTTTTGATGTATCTAACCCTTGTTTGCCATAAATACATTGCATACAAATAAGGGTAATTTATCACATTAATAATGTAAGAAAATTGCACTTGTAGGAATACCTGTGTACTGTCACTGACCTGAATTTTACCAGACCTATCAAAATGATGTCCTGGCCTGGCATGTATATTTCAAGCAATACAATGAAACATACTTCTTGTCCCTCATTTACTGTCACTTATTTGGAAGACAAGCTGCTTTGCTTGTTAGCCCTCATTTACTGTCACATATTTTTAAGACAAGCTGCTTTATACAGCAGGCAGCTCAAAATAAATGCGCGCTACTGATAATATGAACATTTTACACAGAAACAAAATCACTGTATTGTTCACACAGCTCAGTTGCATTCTTGTGCAAGTCAATTAAACAGCCCCTAAATTGCTACTCCAGTTACATTTCTTATTGCACATTGTGATGTCCAGGTTCCCCTGCATCACACCATGCAGCAAAACAATTGTTACAGTAGAGCAACAAATATAACCTCTCACTGCTGTGCCTTTCCTTCTCCTTTTGCTGTCATCCATTGCATTCCATTTCATTGTATGGGGACCAGTAGAAAACCTGTTTGCTCAAGGAAGAGTGCAATTGATCTTTCAAGGTGCAGACTATATTGTATCCAGCTAAAAGCACAATAGGTGTCACTTTACCATTTAATGCAACTACAAATAAGTACAGTAAAGGGACTTCACTGCCTAGTCTTTGAAATGAATGACCCTACCTCATAGGCACAGTAAGCTGTAACGGAGCAGTAAGCACAGGATAGACACCCAAAGAAGCCAGATACTGCAGCAGTGAAGAGGCAGGATGTCCAGAAATGCCATGCCAATGTCCACATAATACAGAGTTAAGTATGAAAGGGGCAGATTAGATAGACGGACTCTTTATCTGCCAACAAAATTAGCATGTCTATCTATTCCTACAACAGAACATTACAATTCTGTCACAAGCAGGTAGCTGTTAATGTTCAGTTGGCATGAGCGACACAGCCAGCCAGATTTAAACCTGTCTAGGAGGCATGATCCTCTGTTTATAGGGATGTACTGCGGGAATTACACTGGACCAAGTAAATACTTTCAAATACCTTGGCATCACTTTTGACCAAGGGCTCATCTTCGCAACCCACATTGATAACACTGCAAAAACAGTGAACTAACGCCTTGGAATACTATTCCGTAACTGTCAATTTCTAAATCAAGCAGCATTGAGAATAGCTATACAGAGTTCCATAATCTCAATCATTGACTATGGCTTTATTATTTATGGCTCAGCTACCTCCACTGCTCTAAGGAGTATCTCAATCACTCTAAATAAGGCCTGCCGGCTCCTCACGGGGGCTCAAAGACTGATTCACACGTGTGATCTGTACTATGAATCAGGCTGGTTGAACCTATCAAATCATCCTATTTATCTCACCTGCACAATGGCAAAAAAATCTATCTTGGGATTGGCTCCATTATGTTCTTTGTATGTAATACTACAAGTCTCAATGGCTGAGAGGGACCTGGGGGTGGTGGTGGATGTCAAGATGAACAACTCTGAGACTTGTAGGAGGGCAGCAGCCAAGGCCAACAGGATGCTGGGATGCATCGCTAGGGGGATCACCTCCAGAAGGAGGGAAGTGATACTCCCTCTGTATAGCTGCTTGGTGAGGCCGCACCTGGAGTACTGCGTGCAGTTTTGGAGCCACACTTAAAGAGGGACATTAACCTCCTGGAGAGGGTCAGAGGAGGAAACCAAAATGATTTGGGGCTTGGGGACAGGACCTATGAGGAGAGGCTCGAAGAGCTAAATATGTACACTTTGGAAGAGAGAAGGGACCGGGGGGACATGATAGAGGTCTTCAGGTACATGAAGAGGGTAAATAGGGGAGGAACAGTGAGGGTGCTTCGAAGGAAGGAGGAAGGGGCCACTAGAGGGCATGGGTGGAAGCTGGAGGGGGGAAGATTCAGGGGAGAAAGGAGGAGGTGCTACTTCACTGAGAGGGTGGTAGAGCCATGGAATGCACTACCTAGGGGGCTGGTGGAGGCAGAGACAGTGGAGGGGTTCAAGAGGGGGTGGGACAGGTACAGGGGAAGGGTTCAGGAAGCAAAATCCAATGCAGCAAGAATATCCGGAACTGGGAAGGGAGAAGCCAGAGAAGGCGAGGGGGACAGCAAGGTCAGCACCCAGGGTGGGGGCTGACCAAACGAGCAGACACGAAAGACCATTAGGCCTATTCTGCTGGCATTTTAGTATGTTAGTATGTATTCAAAACCTACTCCGACTGAATCCTGGCTCACGACCCTCCACCAGATCTGAACGCCAACCTTTCCTGGTTCCGAGATGCCGGACTGCACAGGGACAAAGATCTTTCGCATACAGGGCCCCGACATGGTTCAATGCGCTTAGTCCACCTACTCTATCCTCAACTTCGCTTGAAGCTTTCAAATCCATGCTCTATGCCCACCTCACCACCACTAGCAACTGTGACTGCACTAGGTAAAGACTACTACTCCTCATGTCCATCCTCACATCTGAGGCCTCTTCCTCCCTGACTAATGAACCCTCTGGTACCTCTACTACTTCCTGTCCCCCACCCAAACTCACTCCCCCCCTTTTTTCCTGTCTCCTCTCACTTACTCTCCTGCTCACCACCTTTCCCTCCTCTCTAGCCTCCTTTTGGTGCCTAATGATCACCCTCTCCCTGGAAGTTTCCTTAACCTTGAAATTGTCTACTCACTTGAACCTGTTATAGCTTGTTTTTCTATGAAACTTAAAAACGTTACTGCCTTAAACTGTTAATAGCAAATTTATGATGTAACTTTCCTGTCTGGTTTTACCTGTAATGTGTATCGTGCTTTGTTAAATGTTCTTTGTGACGTGGAACCTTTGTAAAAGAGCCCTGGCTCAAAGGTATTAATTCCTAGACTAATAAACTAAACTAAACTAAACTAAACTAATACAGAAACAAAATACAGAACTACAGACAAAGCTGAAACACAAAGTATGCTGACCAGTATTGCCAAACATTTCCATCAGCATTAACAGCACTCTACATATTGTGGGATTTTCAAATGCAGTTCAACATATGCCCCTGTTATTGAAAAGCACATTGCAGAATCATATTACTTCAGGCATACTACACTACTGTTAATTCAGGTAGCAATGTTCAGGACTCTAAACAATAATATCTAAATGTTTCACTTGTAAACCACTTTGAGCAATCGCAGCATCCTATTTATGAATGCAATTATAGTTCCGTTCTTTGCAATAGCTTTTTTTCGTTTTCCCCTGTATGATTGGTATGTTTGATACTTCAGTGCACAACTTGCACACAGGTATATAACATTCAGAAAACAAGCTGCACAAATGTTACAGTGCTACATGTATAATATTGTAACACTCCTGTATACCAATCATCAGTTTGTGATACATTGTGAGAGCTTGATGATTGCAGATGCCACAACAGAGGCACGCTAAAGTTGCATAAAAAAGTCATATGTGCCACACATACAGTTCCTCGCTGTTAGCTATGTAAGTTAAGAACTTGTACAAAACTCACTGCAGTATATACCTGCATGGCTGAGAGACTGCAACTCTAATCTCCAGATATGTAGAAATGGCTTTAAGCAATTGCACTATGGTAGAAATTGCTATAGCAATCTACAAATATCTCAATTCCCCAGGCCTTTGCTATGCTGCCCACCCCCCAAAAAAACCCCAAATATAACATGATTGCTATGTTGGCTCCTTCCTCATCTCAATTTGCAACAGTACTCCTCCATATAATTTAATCATGCCCTCTCTTCCCAACATTTTGCGTCTCGACCTCCACCTAAGTAACAAAAAAAAAGTAACATTTAGGCAGTAACTAATCCCAGTATACTGGCATATTGTATTGCTTGTGATACCCAAGCAATGACATCAGTATTCCTTTGTGGCACTTATAACGATCCTACGCATGTCAAGCCATCATAGTCTGTGAATGAAGGACAGGGAGCAGCTATAGCAACACAAAAACACTCCAGATGAAACAATCAACTTCTGCAAAATGAATTATAGAAACACACACACAGAATATTGTGTGAAGCAAGATTGCACAGTTGACCATTCTAACAATTGACAGGCTTCTGCTATGCCCCTGGCCCCCAAAGAAATATAACATGATGTCCCTGTCTGCTGCTTACTCATCTCCATTCTCAACAGTGCCCCCTTCAAATAATTTAATAATTTCCCCATTCCCGTTTCATCAATCTACCTCCAGCCAAACAGAAAAAAACTAAAATCTATGCACTAAATAATCCCACTATGCTGCCCTATTCTGTTGCTTGAGATATGCCACTAATAATGCCAGCATTGCTTTCTAGCAACTATAACAGGCCTACAGATCTGAGGCCATCATACTGACTGATTGAGGGAGGACAGAACAACTATAGGAACAGACACACCTCAGGATGACACATTCAATTTTTGCAAAATGAATTATGATACTCCTAGCATAATATTGCCACACAACATTCCACAGTTGACAGTTACAACAATACCTGGCAATCTGACTGAAACCTGATATCAAGGACTACTGTTTAAAACCTACTAATAACTTTTCTGTTTAAATACAAAAATTGCCTCCTCGCACACCCACAAAATCAAATACTAAACTGTTGTTACTATCGCTTTATTTAAATGTTCTTTTCTCTTTCTCTCTTGTTCTTCTACCTGCCACCGTTATTATGTCATGAAAGTGTTGCAATCTAATACTAATACAAAAGCGTAAGAATGCTACTATGTCCCATTGTTTCACGGAAGTGTTACAATATTGTACTGCTAGAAAAGTTCCACATGCTACAATGTTCAGTATTGCATTTTCTGACTAATGTCTATAAAGTACATTCAGTGTCCTAAAGGAATTGCAGCACTCGGCTACTTCTACAATGTGAATTACGTTGGTACCTTAGAGTCAGTCGATATATAGCAGTGCCAAATGTCATTTGTCTGACATATTTTTCGGTGACATTTGCAAATCGATTTAACTACAGTGTGAATAAGAACCACTTTGTGGAGGGCAGACTTTTATGACATTCCTTTACGGGTTACTTTTTGAACACATTCTTAGCCGCTACAGATGAAAGGAGAAAGGAACAGTATTTCCCCAGGAATAGCACTAGAAGACACAGTGTGTGTATAGTTTTGTGCTGAAAACATATGAAAGTTACCTCACGTCGGCACAAACACAGGTGCTGAGGCTGCTGTACTACAGAAACCCAGAGCCCTGCATCTGCGGCTCACATTTTTATGCCACCCTACAACACTGCTTCCTAAAAGGTAGCACTAATTATATTTATGCATCGCATTCTGTGCCAGCTTTTACATGACATCTTAAAACAAGAAAACCAAAACCAAATACTGCACCTATGAAGACATTTCAAATACAACATAATTTCATAACTGCAGTACCTTATACAAAACACATATAATGCCTATGTATCCAACGTTTTGATCTTCTTCCCTTCAGTGCTATGCATTCTTGCAATCTTAAATTTCAATAAGCCTGCATATTCCACACGTTGCTAAGGTATATAATCTTGTACTGACTCACTGAATCAAGTCACTGTATAAAAGCCACTAAACAGCTGTTTACCCATTTCAGCTGCAATTTTACACACATGGCTTTGATTCCTACAATGTCCAATTGCATGCTGTGGACATTGTGGAAGCCACATACCTTCCCTGTCCTCCCAGGTCGCATCTACTCAGACATCTGCAACTTACTGTCTCACTCCTGCTTACACAATTGCATGACAAAATTTATGTCCTGCATTACACCACTGCACTGCACACTATCTTACCATTAAAAAGAGGTTTCTCCAGATACATTATTAAACGTAATCCGATAGGTAGGCAACCAAACTGGTGGTTACATTGCTAGAAAGCCAGCTTATAAAAAGCCCTATATTTATTTGCATAACGATGGACAATCAGTTGCTGGTGCACTTCATTAAGGGCTACCAAATGCATCATCATAGCAGCATTATCCCCATGTCAGCTTGATTACATTCAACTTCATTTCCAGTTGATGAGTATCCCATTCCCCCACCTCTTGCCTTGCAATAGGCATAATCTGTCTACTGCACTTACTTTGGCAACACAAATTAAATACATAACATTAATTAGATGCTGTATCTGTCGAGGCAGAAATCTGTAACACTGGCTCCATTGGCCATGAACACAGCTTTACCAGTTGCAACTAAACTGCATTTATAAACAAACATTTTGCTTAGTCTGACACCCCTGATTAAACAATGCCTGTTTCATACTGCAAAGTATCCTTTAATCTGACATTGAATATTTATACTATTATACAGTGATACATTTTCTGTACAACTCAGAACACCTTACAGTAATCTACAAATATTTCACATGTAGCCTGTTGCTGAACTACAATCTGCAGCTTATCCAACATAGGCAATCGATAAAGTAGCTGTGCAAAGTCGTCCTTCTCTGCCCTCAAGCTCTATGTTTCCATGTTTCAATGTATGTTTTTCTACGGCACTGTCTTTACTATGTTTCCTTCCATTAAGAGCCATGCTAGATACTCTAATGTGGGAAACAAGCTATAGATACATCACTGTTTCACTTTATTATACCAACATCTGTATGACAACAACATGATGTACTTTACTAGCTGAACATTTATTAACAAAACACTATCATTTTAAGTACGCATTTCCTTTACTGTCATATTTTACTATTAAGCAGGTATTTGTACTAGGTGCCTCATTGCTGTCATGCACAAATCTTGATTACATTCAAGATAAAAGCAAGCACTCTATTGTACAGAATATTGACTTTCACACAAGTGCAACTCCATTCATGACAATGAACATAGTATACTGTACAAAGCCTATTAGGTGTGCCATATTCCTGGAAGGTCATTAATATTTCATACATTGCAAGTCTACATCTGTATTCTTTCAGTACTACCTTCAAAAGTGTATGTATTCATATTTCTGTATATCTGTCTCTCTGTAATGTATGTATACATTGTGTCATAGATTACGGAGAATGCAGATGTGTATGTCACTGCACAATAATTGCCTAACTTTGTATGCACAATAATTGCCTAACTTTGTATGCAGCACATGCCAGGCATTGAATATTTACATCCTGCAGTTTTGCTATCATCACCCCTCCCTCATGGCTACATCTGCTATGTGCAGAAGACAGCCTTCAAACCAGTTTAAATTAATAGAGGTAACAGATAGTTCTCTATATACCTAATACCTGTCAAACATTGCACTACTACATATAGAACATCATTAATCTCTGTCTACATTTTTTTGCCATTTTGCTAGCTTGAATGCATTCCATATGTAAAAGATGCTAGCATCAACTGTATTGTCAAAAACCTACCAAACCCTCCGTGCACTGTCTGCGTCATGCAGTCCCTCTATCTCAAGATATTTGCAGTTGTTGTCAGAATATTTTATTTTATTTGAACTACTGGGAAACAGGCAGACTAAGCATTATTTTCAAAAATCATTCGGTGACAGCCACTCATTGTGTTGCTCTGGTTAAGGTGTATTGAAATTGTCCCCATATAATGTATTTGATATCTTAAGTCTTCCTTCCAGAAATCTTTCAGTTTAAAATGCAATCCCAATGTTTTATATAGTAAGCCTTTTTTCATGTTGTGCAACACTTGTTTGTCATAGACAGATGACATACAAACAAGGCTAATTTATAACATTAATAAGCTACAAAAAGTACAGTTGTAGGAATACCTGTGTAATGTCACTCACCGAATTCTAACTAATCTATCAAAATGATGGGCTGAACTAGCATGTACATTTGTAACAATGCAATCAAACATACTTCTTATGCCCTCTTTTACTGTCACTTATTTGTAAGATAGGCAGATTTATACAACAAGCTCCTCAACATAAATGTATGCAAATTGCAATATGAACATTTTTGTCAGACGCACAATTTCTGTATTGTTCACAGACTTCAGTTAAACTCCTCTGCAGGTACATTAAGCACGCCTACCCTGCTACCTTACTTATTTTACTTATTGCATGATGACGCACCATGCGATGCTGCAAAACAATTCTCACAGGAATCCAACACCTCTAACCTTCACTCCTCCCCTTTCCTGTTCTGCTTTCATGTATTACATTCCATTCCATTCTGTTACAACTAGTAGAAAACATCGTATCAACAAATTCAAGTAAGGGGTCTACTGAGAAATATAGGATATTCTTGTCTCAGAACAGGACAATCAGGAGCTTAAAAGGGCACACAGGCAGAAAGTAAGCAGAGAGAGAAAAAAAAAAACAGAGGAAAAGTAAGGATTCCAAACAGCTAAGGGGCCAGAAATAAGACATGATGGGAGTGGTGCAGTGCAGTGGATGTGGAGCAGCAGTCTTCCGGAGGCGTTCTGGAGGATGCGGTGTTGTCCCATCAGCAGGCACCTCTCTGGACTGAGGGAAGAGGTTTCTCATCTCCAGGCTAAGTTGGCCAGGATTTGTGGGACCTCCTCTTCCATCCAGAGACCACCAGTGCCACTGCAGTTGCCTCAGAGGTTGCCAAGAAAGAGGAGCGGTTGGACCACAGTGGGCTCAGGAAAGGTGAGGGTAGTGGAAAAGGGGTGCATCCCTCCTGTTGTACCTCTCCACAATTCCTATGCCATTCTGGCAAAGTGTGGTTCCTCTATGGAGGCACCCGAGTGGAGACCAAGGAGGATGCTAGGAACCTCCACAAAGGAGACCCATGGGAGGTGGTGGGGGACCCCACAGGAAGGAAACAACTCCTGGTGGGGGACTCCATTGTTAGGAAAGGTAGAACTGGGGAGGAGGAAAGGGAGAGGTAAGGTGCCTGCCTGGCGCCATGGCTTGGAGGACAGGGAGCGATCCTCAGGATTGCCAGAGCAGCTGCACAGGGGAGTGAGCTGGATGTCATTGTCCACCTAGGGACAAATGACCTGGCTAAGAAAGGGATTAGAGAAGTGCAGGAAGAGTTTGTGGAATTGGGGAGGGGCCTTGGACAAGTAGCACACACGGTAACCTTCTCGGAGGCGCTGCCCATCTATGGCGTAGGAGGGGCTAGGGTGTTCTGCACAATGGGATTCAATCAGTCGTTGAAAAAATGGTGCAGAGCTCAAGGATTTGGCTTCATTGGTGACTGGGGGTCCACTTGGAGTGATGCAAGCCTATACTTGCATGATGGGCTGCATCTGTCCAGGAGGAGAACCAGGATCCTAGGTGATAGGTTTAAATGCTTCATTGGCAAGCATTTAAACTAGTCAAGGGGGGAAGCACTGGAAAGGAGCAGGTAAATCCTAGCCCCCCCAAAAAAATCATGGTTGTAAGTGCGGTAAACACCAATGTAGAGGTGTTGATAGGGAGAAGGGCAGGGGTAAATGGGAAAGTGACAAAGGCAAGAAGAACAGGGATGGGGCAAAAGGATAAGGCCATCAGGAAATGGAGTTAATGAGTACCAATTCCCGTGCCTGGGCAACAAGCTTCCTGAGCTGGTGGCCTTGATGGAAGGGATGCCTGGATATCATAGCAGTCACAGAAACATGGTACACAGAGAACCATGACTGGGATGTTAACATACCAGGGTACATAACCTACAGGAGAGACAGGCAGGGGAGAAGAGGGGAGGTAGCTCTGTACATAAAGGAAGAGATAAAACCAACTGAACAAAAGAGTAAACAGGGAGGAGAGGGAGGTACTGTGGGTCACCTTGGAGACTGGAAGGGCACCAAATCCACACAGGGTTGTGTACAGAACCCCATGTCAGGAGGAGAATGGACAAGGATATGATAGAAGGCATTCTTAGGATGGCAGAGAAAGGGGAGATACTGTTGATGGGAGACCTGAATATGCCAGATATTAACTGGAGCACATTTGTTGCAGCCACATCCAAAAGCAGGGCCATTCTCGATGCCCTACAGGTGGCAGGCCTCAGACAGCTAGTTTTGGAACCCACTCGTGAGGGAGCAATCTTAGACCTCATACTCTCAAATGGGGGCAGTGAGAGGATCTCAGATCTAGAAGTGGGTTGCCATCTGGGAACAAGTGACCATCAAACAGTGTGGTTCACATTAAACTCAGCTACAGAGTCAAGCCATACAAAAGTGAGGGTACTGGACTTCAGGAGGGCTGACTTTGGCAAGATGGGAGAGTGCCTCAGAAAAGCACTAGCAAACAGGCTAGAAGGAGGGTGGAGCAACAATGGGGAATCATCAAAACTGCCATCACATAGGCAACAAGCCTTTGTGTGAAGCAAATAAACAAATCAAAATGAAAGAAAAAGCCACTATGGTTCTCAAAAGAGGTGGCTGGGAAAGTCAGGGAGAAAAAGATAGCATTCTGGAAGTATAAAGAAACACAGAAGGAGCAGGACAGAGAGCTGTACCAGTTAAGGCAGAAGGATGCAGGGAGGGAAGTCAGAATAGCAAAGGCCCAAACTGAGGAAAAGATAGCCAACTTGGTTAAGAAGGGGGATAAAACCTTTTATATGTACATCAGTGAATGTAGAAAGACAAAGGGAGGGATAGTGAGGCTGAATAGAATGAACGGCGGGTGGGCAGAGGGGGACAGTGAAAAAGCAGGGACACTGAACGAATATTTCTGCTCAGTAGTCACAAAAGAGGAGGGGAAGTGCCTAATCTAATTAACAGAAGCACTCTTGATGGAAATTGATCCCAGTCCTTTCACAGAAGAAAGGATTCTGCAAGAACTCCCTAAAACTGAAGGTGGACAAAGCAATGGGGCCTGATGGAATTCACCCCAGAATTCTAAAAAGAATTAAGGGGGAACTAGTGAAACCACTGGCTGCTCTTTTTAATAAATCATGGGAGGATGGTGTGGTACCCGAGGACTTGAGGAAGGTGGATGTGATTCCTCTTCACAAAAGTGGGACCAAGACAGAGGCAGGAAACTACAGACCTGTCAGTTTGACCTCTGTGGTAGGGAAAGTGATGGAGTCACTTCTGAAGGAAAGAACTGTTGAGTACCTAGAGGCCAGTGGGGCACAGGACCCAAGGCAGCATGGGAAGGTCAATTCAGATGAATCTAATAGATTTCTTTCACTGGGTGACTAAAGTAGTAGACCAGGGAGGGGCTGTGGACATGGCCTACCTAGACTTTAGCAAGGCATTTGACATAGTCCCACACAAAAGATTAATAATCAAATTAACCAGCCTGGGAGTGGGTCCCAGGGTGGTAGCCTGGGTAAAACATTGGCTGGACAATAGGACACAGAAGGTAATTGTAAATGGAGTCCACTCTGAAGAAAGAGGGTTACTAGTGAGGTACCACGATGTTCAGTGCTGGGTCCAGTCCTTTTTAATGTCTTTATAAGTGACATTGCAGAGGGACTGGAAGGAAAGTATGCCTCTTTGCAGATGACACAAAGATCTGCAACAGGGTTGATACACAGAGGCATGGAAAGGATGAGAAGGACTTGACAAGGTTGGAGGAATGGTCAGATGTATGGCAGCTAAGATTCAATGCAAAGAAGTGCAAAATAATGCACCGGAAACAAGAACCCAGGGAAGAATACACAATGGGGGTAGTAACAACAACAAAAAAGGAAAGAAGGGACCTGGGGTAGTCATATCATTTCAGATGACCTTGAGGTTAGCAAGCAATGAGAAAGGCAGTAGGGAGGCTGGGGTATACTGGGATGTATAGGAGAGGCATCACCAGCAGAAAACAGGAGTTGTTATCCTGCTGTACAGACAGTTGGTGAGACCCATCTGAAGTACTGCATCCAGTTCTGGAGACCCCATCTCGGAAGGACATAGATAGGATAGAGGCAGTCAGAGGAGGGCAACAAAAATGGTGCAGGGTCTGCAAGAGAAGCTGTATGAGGATAGACTTAAGGAGCTAATATATATACCCTTGAGGAAAGAAGCAAGAGGGGACATGATAGAAACATTTTAGTACCTCAATGGAATCAACAAAGTCCAAGAGGTAGCATCTTTCAGAAAAGAGACATGCAGAACGAGGGGACACAATTTAAAGATGGGGGGTTCAGGGGCAATGTGAATATTTTTCAGAGAGGGTAATGGATGCATGAAACAACCTTCCTGAGGAGTTTGGGGTCTAAAACTGTGGGAGGAGAATTCAGGAGCATGGGACAGACATAAGGCAATTCTTGTGGGGGGCTAGGAGGAATTAGGCTGTTGGTTAACTAGGATCTGCGGCCTATCCTGTAGGTAGGAAATGGGCAGACTAGATGGGCCAAGTGGTCCTTATCTGCCATAAAAGTCTATGTTTCTATGTTTAATTTCTCTTATGGCGCTACACACTCATTTTATCACTGTTAAAGCACAATAGATGTCCCTTCCACATGTAATGCAATTACAAATAAGTACACTGCAGCCACTTCAGGAGCCACTTGTTGAAATGAATGCCATTCCCTCATTGCAACAATAATCTGTAAGGAATGGATAAAGCAAGGATAGACAGCTAAAGGAGGCTAACCCTGCAGCATTGCAATGACAGGCTGCCCAAAAACGTCATCCTAATATCAGGTAACACAGAGTTACACAGGACACAGGCAGAATGGATATACTGACCCTTTATTTACCAACAACACTAACACATGTATGTATTCCTACATCAGAAGATTAAAGTACTGTAACAAGCAGGTAACTTGATTGCTATATGACAACAACAAAAAAAATCTGATTGTATTCACTCAATACTGCAAATGCCCTACAGCAGGCAGACAGTACTAAATCAACCACAGGATTATTCACAAAAGGAGTGCTACATTACTTTGCCAGTCACAAGACACATACCTTAACAGCTATTTCATTAAATCAGTATCATTCATGGAAGACACACTATAATCCTTACTGTGACTCAGGAGGCTACACAAATACTGTTGACCTTGCTTCCTCTGATGGTTACATCACTGTTTCACCTCACATCTGCCTGCCATTGCCTCATTGATGTTCCATCATAAGTGACTTCAAATAATAAATAATCCTACTTTTCTGTCATAATATGCTGTCTGCAATATTAAACTCAACATGTCAGCATTCTTCTACCACAACTTTAAATAAGCCCCAAACCTGAAGGCCCAGCATAGACACAGAATTGTCAGCATTCCTTCAGCAGCCCATGCCTATCTGACATTCAAAATAGTTTGAAACACATTTTCGCAACTCTTGGAAATGACAGGCCGATATTACCATGACAATGTAATTCCTCCCAATACATTGCTTTGCCATCATTCATGATTAGTTTTGTCTGGCTTTCCTTCATCTGCCCTTTTCTCTTTGGATGGGCAACACATTCATTGCTGCCTCAAAGCTCTGATTCGTATCTTGCACTTCAGACTGTTGACAACATGCTGCTCCATGTGTGTATTTATATAGTGAGATGTTACACCGTGAACATACAGTCAGCAGTGACTCACTTCTCATTAGGCTGCAACCTAAAGCATTTCTGTTACTACAACCACCCTCCACCCAATTTTTATGGTCTTTATACTTGCTTCTAAAGAATGCCCACATAATTACTTCTATTTTGCAAACCACAGTATGGAGACACTACATGCATTACTTCTTCATTGAGGCCAAATATGATGTTAAAACTGTTTGGCATTTGTTGCTTGATGGGAAACCAACTAGCCATGTGCTACCCAAACACAGCAAACAAAATGCATGGAAACAGTTGTATTTGCCTTAAACTATTAATACGTAAATTTATGATGTAACTTTCCTGTCTGGTTTTACCTGTAATGTGTATCGTGCTTTGTTAAATGTTCTTTGTGACGTGGAACCTTTGTAAAAAGCCCTGGCTCAAAGGTATTAATTCTAGACTAATAAACTAAACTAAACTAAACTAAACTAATACAGAAACAAAATACAGAACTACAGACAAAGCTGAAACACAAAGTATGCTGACCAGTATTGCCAAACATTTCCATCAGCATTAACAGCACTCTACATATTGTGGGATTTTCAAATGCAGTTCAACATATGCCCCTGTTATTGAAAAGCACATTGCAGAATCATATTACTTCAGGCATACTACACTACTGTTAATTCAGGTAGCAATGTTCAGGACTCTAAACAATAATATCTAAATGTTTCACTTGTAAACCACTTTGAGCAATCGCAGCATCCTATTTATGAATGCAATTATAGTTCCGTTCTTTGCAATAGCTTTTTTTCGTTTTCCCCTGTATGATTGGTATGTTTGATACTTCAGTGCACAACTTGCACACAGGTATATAACATTCAGAAAACAAGCTGCACAAATGTTACAGTGCTACATGTATAATATTGTAACACTCCTGTATACCAATCATCAGTTTGTGATACATTGTGAGAGCTTGATGATTGCAGATGCCACAACAGCGGCACGCTAAAGTTGCATAAAAAAGTCATATGTGCCACACATACAGTTCCTCGCTGTTAGCTATGTAAGTTAAGAACTTGTACAAAACTCACTGCAGTATATACCTGCATGGCTGAGAGACTGCAACTCTAATCTCCAGATATGTAGGAAATGGCTTTAAGCAATTGCACTATGGTAGAAATTGCTATAGCAATCTACAAATATCTCAATTCCCCCAGGCCTTTGCTATGCTGCCCACCCCCCAAAAAAACCCCAAATATAACATGATTGCTATGTTGGCTCCTTCCTCATCTCAATTTGCAACAGTACTCCTCCATATAATTTAATCATGCCCTCTCTTCCCAACATTTTGCGTCTCGACCTCCACCTAAGTAACAAAAAAAAAGTAACATTTAGGCAGTAACTAATCCCAGTATACTGGCATATTGTATTGCTTGTGATACCCAAGCAATGACATCAGTATTCCTTTGTGGCACTTATAACGATCCTACGCATGTCAAGCCATCATAGTCTGTGAATGAAGGACAGGGAGCAGCTATAGCAACACAAAAACACTCCAGATGAAACAATCAACTTCTGCAAAATGAATTATGAAACACACACACACAGAATATTGTGAAGCAAGATTGCACAGTTGACCATTCTAACAATTGACAGGCTTCTGCTATGCCCCTGGCCCCCAAAGAAATATAACATGATGTCCCTGTCTGCTGCTTACTCATCTCCATTCTCAACAGTGCCCCCTTCAAATAATTTAATAATTTCCCCATTCCCGTTTCATCAATCTACCTCCAGCCAAACAGAAAAAAACTAAAATCTATGCACTAAATAATCCCACTATGCTGCCCTATTCTGTTGCTTGAGATATGCCACTAATAATGCCAGCATTGCTTTCTAGCAACTATAACAGGCCTACAGATCTGAGGCCATCATACTGACTGATTGAGGAGGACAGAACAACTATAGGAACAGACACACCCTCAGGATGACACATTCAATTTTTGCAAAATGAATTATGATACTCACACGCAATATTGCCACACAACATTCCACAGTTGACAGTTACAACAATACCTGGCAATCTGACTGAAACCTGATATCAAGGACTACTGTTTAAAACCTACTAATAACTTTTCTGTTTAAATACAAAAATTGCCTCCTCGCACACCCACAAAATCAAATACTATAACTGTTGTTACTATCGCTTTATTTAAATGTTCTTTTCTCTTTCTCTCTTGTTCTTCTACCTGCCACCGTTATTATGTCATGAAAGTGTTGCAATCTAATACTAATACAAAACGTAAGAATGCTACTATGTCCCATTGTTTCACGGAAGTGTTACAATATTGTACTGCTAGAAAAGTTCCACATGCTACAATGTTCAGTATTGCATTTTCTGACTAATGTCTATAAAGTACATTCAGTGTCCTAAAGGAATTGCAGCACTCGGCTACTTCTACAATGTGAATTACGTTGGTACCTTAGAGTCAGTCGATATAGCAGTGCCAAATGTCATTTGTCTGACATATTTTTTAGGTGACATTTGCAAATCGATTTAACTACAGTGTGAATAAGAACCACTTTGTGGAGGGCAGACTTTTATGACATTCCTTTACGGGTTACTTTTTGAACACATTCTTAGCCGCTACAGATGAAAGGAGAAAGGAACAGTATTTCCCCAGGAATAGCACTAGAAGACACAGTGTGTGTATAGTTTTGTGCTGAAAACATATGAAAGTTACCTCACGTCGGCACAAACACAGGTGCTGAGGCTGCTGTACTACAGAAACCCAGAGCCCTGCATCTGCGGCTCACATTTTTATGCCACCTACAACACTGCTTCCTAAAGGTAGCACTAATTATATTTATGCATCGCATTCTGTGCCAGCTTTTACATGACATCTTAAAACAAGAAACCAAAACCAAATACTGACCTATGAAGACATTTCAAATACAACATAATTTCATAACTGCAGTACCTTATACAAAACACATATAATGCCTATGTATCCAACGTTTTGATCTTCTTCCCTTCAGTGCTATGCATTCTTGCAATCTTAAATTTCAATAAGCCTGCATATTCCACACGTTGCTAAGGTATATAATCTTGTACTGACTCACTGAATCAAGTCACTGTATAAAAGCCACTAACAGCTGTTTACCCATTTCAGCTGCAATTTTACACATGGCTTTGATTCCTACAATGTCCAATTGCATGCTGTGGACATTGTGGAAGCCACATACCTTCCCTGTCCTCCCAGGTCGCATCTACTCAGACATCTGCAACTTACTGTCTCACTCCTGCTTACACAATTGCATGACAAAATTTATGTCCTGCATTACACCACTGCACTGCACACTATCTTACCATTAAAAAGAGGTTTCTCCAGATACATTATTAAACGTAATCCGATAGGTAGGCAACCAAACTGGTGGTTACATTGCTAGAAAGCCAGCTTATAAAAAGCCCTATATTTATTTGCATAACGATGGACAATCAGTTGCTGGTGCACTTCATTAAGGGCTACCAAATGCATCATCATAGCAGCATTATCCCCATGTCAGCTTGATTACATTCAACTTCATTTCCAGTTGATGAGTATCCCATTCCCCCACCTCTTGCCTTGCAATAGGCATAATCTGTCTACTGCACTTACTTTGGCAACACAAATTAAATACATAACATTAATTAGATGCTGTCTCTGTCGTAGGCAGAAATCTGTAACACTGGCTCCATTGCCATGAACACAGCTTTACCAGTTGCAACTAAACTGCATTTATAAACAAACATTTTGCTTAGTCTGACACCCCTGATTAAACAATGCCTGTTTCATACTGCAAAGTATCCTTTAATCTGACATTGAATATTTATACTATTATACAGTGATACATTTTCTGTACAACTCAGAACACCTTACAGTAATCTACAAATATTTCACATGTAGCCTGTTGCTGAACTACAATCTGCAGCTTATCCAACACATAGGCAATCGATAAAGTAGCTGTGCAAAGTCGTCCTTCTCTGCCCTCAAGCTCTATGTTTCCATGTTTCAATGTATGTTTTTCTACGGCACTGTCTTTACTATGTTTCCTTCCATTAAGAGCCATGCTAGATACTCTAATGTGGGAAACAAGCTATAGATACATCACTGTTTCACTTTATTATACCAACATCTGTATGACAACAACATGATGTACTTTACTAGCTGAACATTTATTAACAAAACACTATCATTTTAAGTCGCATTTCCTTTACTGTCATATTTACTATTAAGCAGGTATTTGTACTAGGTGCCTCATTGCTGTCATGCACAAATCTTGATTACATTCAAGATAAAAGCAAGCACTCTATTGTACAGAATATTGACTTTCACACAAGTGCAACTCCATTCATGACAATGAACATAGTATACTGTACAAAACCTATTAGGTGTGCCATATTCCTGGAAGGTCATTAATATTTCATACATTGCAAGTCTACATCTGTATTCTTTCAGTACTACCTTCAAAAGTGTATGTATTCATATTTCTGTATATCTGTCTCTCTGTAATGTATGTATACATTGTGTCATAGATTACGGAGAATGCAGATGTGTATGTCACTGCACAATAATTGCCTAACTTTGTATGCACAATAATTGCCTAACTTTGCATGCAGCACATGCCAGGCATTGAATATTTACATCCTGCAGTTTTGCTATCATCACCCCTCCCTCATGGCTACATCTGCTATGTGCAGAAGACAGCCTTCAAACCAGTTTAAATTAATAGAGGTAACAGATAGTTCTATATACCTAATACCTGTCAAACATTGCACTACTACATATAGAACATCATTAATCTCTGTCTACATTTTTTGCCATTTTGCTAGCTTGAATGCATTCCATATGTAAAGATGCTAGCATCAACTGTATTGTCAAAAACCTACCAAACCCTCCGTGCACTGTCTCGTCATGCAGTCCCTCTATCTCAAGATATTTGCAGTTGTTGTCAGAATATTTTATTTTATTTGAACTACTGGGAAACAGGCAGACTAAGCATTATTTTCAAAAATCATTCGGTGACAGCACTCATTGTGTTGCTCTGGTTAGGTGTATTGAAATTGTCCCCATATAATGTATTTGATATCTTAAGTCTTCCTTCCAGAAATCTTTCAGTTTAAATACAATCCCAATGTTTTATATAGTAAGCCTTTTTCATGTTGTGCAACACTTGTTTGTCATAGACAGATGACATACAAACAAGACTAATTATAACATTAATAAGCTACAAAAGTACAGTGTGCAAGAATACCTGTGTAATGTCACTCACCGAATTCTAACTAATCTATCAAAATGATGGGCTGAACTAGCATGTACATTTGTAACAATGCAATCAAACATACTTCTTATGCCCTCTTTTACTGTCACTTATTTGTAAGATAGGCAGATTTATACAACAAGCTCCTCAACATAAATGTATGCAAATTGCAATATGAACATTTTTGTCAGCCGCACAATTTCTGTATTGTTCACAGACTTCAGTTAAACTCCTCTGCAGGTACATTAAGCACGCCTACCCTGCTACCTTACTTATTTTACTTATTGCATGATGACGCACCATGCGATGCTGCAAATCAATTCTCACAGGAATCCAACACCTCTAACCTTCACTCCTCCCCTTTCCTGTTCTGCTTTCATGTATTACATTCCATTCCATTCTGTTACAACTAGTAGAAAACATGCGTGGTCAACAAATTCAAGTAAGGGGTCTACTGAGAAATATAGGATATTCTTGTCTCAGAACAGGACAATCAGGAGCTTAAAGGGCACACAGGCAGAAAGTAAGCAGAGAGAGAAGAGAAAAAAAAAAACAGAGGAAAGAGTAAGGATTCCAAACAGCTAAGGGGCCAGAAATAAGACATGATGGGAGTGGTGCAGTGCAGTGGATGTGGAGCAGCAGTCTTCCGGGAGACGTTCTGGAGGATGCGTGTTGTCCCATCAGCAGGCACCTCTCTGGACTGAGGGAGGAGGTTTCTCATCTCCAGGCTAAGTTGGCCAGGATTTGTGGGACCTCCTCTTCCATCCAGAGACCACCAGTGCCACTGCAGTTGCCTCAGAGGTTGCCAAGAAAGAGGAGCGGTTGGACCACAGTGGGCTCAGGAAAGGTGAGGGTAGTGGAAAAGAGGTGCATCCCTCCTGTTGTACCTCTCCACAATTCCTATGCCATTCTGGCAAAGTGTGGTTCCTCTATGGAGGCACCCGCAGTGGAGACCAAGGAGGATGCTGAGGAACCTCCACAAAGGAGACCCATAGGAGGGTGGTGGGGGACCCCACAGGGAAGGAAACAACTCCTGGTGGGGACTCCATTGTTAGGAAAGGTAGAACTGGGGAGGAAGGGGAGGGAGGGTGCCTGCCTGGCGCCATGGCTTGGAGGGACAGAGGAAGAATCCTCAGGATTGCGAGAGGCAACTGCACAGGGGAGTGAGCTGGATGTCATTGTCCACCATAGGGACAAATGACCTGGCTAAGAAAGGGATTAGAGAAGTGCAGGAAGAGTTTGTGGAATTGGGAGGGGCCTTGGACAAGTAGCACACACGGTAACCTTCTCGGGCTGCCCATCTATAGGCGTGGGAGGGCTAGGGTGTTCTGCACAATGAGGATTCAATCAGTCGTTGAAAAAATGGTGCAGAGCTCAAGGATTTGGCTTCATTGGTGACTGGGGGGTCCACTTGGAGTGATGCAAGCCTATACTTGCATGATGGGCTGCATCTGTCAGGAGAACCAGGATCCTAGGTGATAGGTTTAAATGCTTCATTGGCAAGCATTTAAACTAGTCAAGGAGAGCACTGGAAAGGGCAGGTAAATCCTAGCCCCCAAAAAATCATGGTTGTAAGTCGGAAACACCAATGTAGAGGTGTTGATAGGGAGAAGGGCAGGGGTAAATGGGGAAAGTGACAAAGGCAAGAAGAACAGGGATGGGGCAAAAAGGAGTAAGGCCATCAGGAAATGGAGGTTAATGAGTACCAATTCCCGTAGCCTGGGCAACAAGCTTCCTGAGCTGGTGGCCTTGATGGAAGAGGGATGCCTGGATATCATAGCAGTCACAGAAACATGGTACACAGAGAACCATGACTGGGATGTTAACATACCAGGGTACATAACCTACAGGAGAGACAGGCAGGGGAGAAGAGGGGGAGGAGTAGCTCTGTACATAAAGGAAGAGATAAAACCAACTGAACAAAAGAGTAAACAGGGAGGAGAGGAGGTACTGTGGGTCACCTTGGAGACTGGAAAGGGCACCACAATCCGCACAGGGGTTGTGTACAGAACCCCATGTCAGGAGGAGGGAATGGACAAGGATATGATAGAAGGCATTCTTAGGATGGCAGAGAAAGGGGAGATACTGTTGATGGGAGACCTGAATATGCCAGATATTAACTGGAGCACATTTGTTGCAGCCACATCCAAAAGCAGGGCCATTCTCGATGCCCTACAGGTGGCAGGCCTCAGACAGCTAGTTTTGGAACCCACTCGTGAGGGAGCAATCTTAGACCTCATACTCTCAAATGGGGCAGTGAGGAGGATCTCAGATCCTAGAAGTGGGTTGCCATCTGAGACAAGTGACCATCAAACAGTGTGGTTCACATTAAACTCAGCTACAGAGTCAAGCCATACAAAAGTGAGGATACTGGACTTCAGGAGGGCTGACTTTGGCAAGATGGGAGAGTGCCTCAGAAAAGCACTAGCAAACAGGCTAAAAGGAGGGTGGAGCAACAATGGGAATCATCAAAACTGCCATCACATAGGCAACAAGCCTTTGTGTGAAGCAAATAAACAAATCAAAATGAAAGAAAAAGCCACTATGGTTCTCAAAAGGGTGGCTGGGAAGTCAGGGAGAAAAGATAGCATTCTGGAAGTATAAAAGAAACACAGAAGGAGCAGGACAGAGGCTGTACCAGTTAAGGCAGAAGGATGCAGGGAGGAAGTCAGAATAGCAAAGGCCCAAACTGAGGAAAAGATGACCAACTTGGTTAAGAGGGATAAAACCTTTTATGTACATCAGTGAATGTAGAAAGACAAAGGGAGGGATAGTGAGGCTGAATAGAATGAGCAGCGGTTGGGCAGGGGGACAGTGAAAAAGCAGGGACACTGAGCAGATATTTCTGCTCAGTAGTCACAAAGAGGAGGGAAGTGCCTAATCTAATTAACAGAAGCACTCTTGATGGAAATTGATCAGTCCTTTCACAGAAGAAAGGTTCTGCAAGAACTCCCTAAAACTGAAGGTGGACAAAGCAATGGGGCCTGATGGAATTCACCCCAGAATTCTAAAAGAATTAAGGGGAACTAGTAGAAACACTGGCTGCTCTTTTAATAAATCATGGGAGGATGGTGTGGTACCCGAGGACTTGAGGAAGGTGGATGTGATTCCCTCTTCACAAAGTGGGACCAAGACAGAGGCAGGAAACTACAGACCTGTCAGTTTGACCTCTGTGGTAGGGAAAGTGATGAGTCACTTCTGAAGGAAAGAACTTCTTGAGTACCTAGAGGCCAGTGGGGCTGGGACCCAAGGCAGCATGGGAAGGTCAATTCAGATGAATCTAATAGATTTCTTTCACTGGGTGACTAAAGTAGTAGACCAGGGAGGGCTGTGGACATGGCCTACCTAGACTTTAGCAAGGCATTTGACATAGTCCCACAAAGATTAATAATCAAATTAACCAGCCTGGGAGTGGGTCCCAGGGTGGTAGCTAGATAAAACATTGGCTGGACAATAGGACACAGAAGGTAATTGTAAATGGAGTCCCTCTGAAGAAAGAGGGTTACTAGTGAGGTACCGCAGTGTTCAGTGCTGGGTCAGTCTTTTTAATGTCTTTATAAGTGACATTGCAGAGGGACTGGAAGGAAAGTATGCCTCTTTGCAGATGACACAAAGATCTGCAACAGGGTTGATACAAAGGAGGCATGGAAAGGATGAGAGGGACTTGACAAGGTTGGAGGAATGGTCAGATGTATGGCAGCTAAGTTCAATGCAAAGATGCAAAATAATGCACCGGAAACAAGAACCCAGGGAAGAATACACAATGGGGGTAGTAACAACAACAAAAAAGGAAAGGGACCTGGGGGTAGTCATATCATTTCAGATGACCTTAAGGTTAGCAAGCAATGTGAGAAGGCAGTAGGGAGGGCTGGGGGTATACTGGGATGTATAGGGAGAGGCATCACCAGCAGAAAACAGGAAGTTGTTATCCTGCTGTACAGACAGTTGGTGAGACCCCATCTGAAGTACTGCATCCAGTTCTGGAGACCCCATCTCCGGAAGGACATAGATAGGATAGAGGCAGTCCAGAGGAGGGCAACAAAAATGGTGCAGGGTCTGCAAGAGAAGCTGTATGAGGATAGACTTAAGGAGCTTAATATGTATACCCTTGAGGAAAGAAGCAAGAGGGGGACATGATAGAAACATTTTAGTACCTCAATGGAATCAACAAAGTCCAAGAGGGTAGCATCTTTCAGAAAAAGAGACATGCAAGAACGAGGGGACACAATTTAAAGATGGGGGGGTTCAGGGGCAATGTGAGGAAGTATTTTTTCACAGAGAGGGTAATGGATGCATGAAACAACCTTCCTGAGGAGATTGTGGGGTCTAAAACTGTGGGAGAATTCAGGAACGCATGGGACAGACATAAGGCAATTCTTGTGGGGGCTAGGAGGAATTAGGCTGTTGGTTAACTAGGATCTGCGGCCTATCCTGTAGGTAGGGAAATGGGCAGACTAGATGGGCCAAGTGGTCCTTATCTGCCATAAAAGTCTATGTTTCTATGTTTAATTTCTCTTGCGCGCTACACACTGCATTTTATCACTGTTAAAGCACAATAGATGTCCCTTCCACATGTAATGCAATTACAAATAAGTACACTGCAGCCACTTCAGGAGCCACTTGTTGAAATGAATGCCATTCCCTCATTGCAACAATAATCTGTAAGGAATGGATAAAGCAAGGATAGACAGCTAAAGGAGGCTAACCCTGCAGCATTGCAATGACAGGCTGCCCAAAAGCGTCATCTAATATCAGGTAACACAGAGTTACACAGGACACAGGCAGAATGGATATACTGACCCTTTATTTACCAACAACACTAACACATGTATGTATTCCTACATCAGAAGATTAAAGTACTGTAACAAGCAGGTAACTTGATTGCTATATGACAACAACAAAAAAAATCTGATTGTATTCACTCAATACTGCAAATGCCCTACAGCAGGCAGACAGTACTAAATCAACCACAGGATTATTCACAAAAGGAGTGCTACATTACTTTGCCAGTCACAAGACACATACCTTAACAGCTATTTCATTAAATCAGTATCATTCATGGAAGACACACTATAATCCTTACTGTGACTCAGGAGGCTACACAAAATGCTGTTGACCTTGCTTTCTCTGATCGTTACATCACTGTTTCACCTCACATCTGCCTGCCATTGCCTCATTGATGTTCCATCATAAGTGACTTCAAATAATAAATAATCCTACTTTTCTGTCATAATATGCTGTCTGCAATATTAAACTCAACATGTCAGCATTCTTCTACCACAACTTTAAATAAGCCCCAAACCTGAAGGCCCAGCATAGACACAGAATTGTCAGCATTCCTTCAGCAGCCCATGCCTATCTGACATTCAAAATAGTTTGAAACACATTTTCGCAACTCTTGGAAATGACAGGCCGATATTGCCATGACAATGTAATTCACTCCCAATACATTGCTTTGCTGCATCATTCATGATTAGTTTTTGTCTGGCTTTCCTTTACATCTGCCCTTTTCTCTTTGGATGGGCAACACATTCCTTGCTGCCTCCAAAGCTCTGATTCGTATCTTGCACTTCAGACTGTTGACAACATGCTGCTCCATGTGTGTATTTATATAGTGAGATGTTACACCGTGAACATACAGTCAGCAGTGACTCACTTCTCATTGGCTGCAACCTAAAGCATTTCTGTTACACTACAACCACCCCTCCACCCAATTTTTATGGTCTTTATACTTGCTTCTAAAGAATGCCCACATAATTACTTCTATTTTGCAAACCACACAGTATGGAACACTACATGCATTACTTCTTCATTGAGGCCAAATATGATGTTAAAACTGTTTGGCATTTGTTGCATGATGGGAAACCAACTAGCCATGTGCTACCCAAACACAGCAAACAAAATGCATGGAAACAGTTGTATTTATTAATAATACCTACCTGTGTGGGTGGACAAAGCACTAAGATGACAGAGCAATTGCTGCTATCATGTGTTTTGATTGAATTTGAATTTGTACCACACTATTTGTAATTAATCGTTCTCATATTTATCTATGCTTATGCTTGCCTCACTGTAGTACCATTCCATATCTCTTAAGACATCTTATTGTATTTGTGGCATGCACAAATCCTGGTTGTGTCTCACATTCTGATTTTCTATTGCCTTTACTTCTATGTATTACTAAAAGGATTTTCTCACCACTTCTGCTAAATGACTCAGCACATACACAGACAGGCCAACATTTTGACTATTTTTACTTCACATGCGTGCTGTGCTGTGTGGATCGGCAACAAACTGTAAATTTCACCTTACTGAACAAATGCACCCTACATTCTTATTAATGGCAAGCACAGTGGTTGCCTACATTTATTCGTTAAACGCGCACATGCACAAGGAACGTTTTGGGATAGTACGACTTTCTGGAGGTGTGTGACCCTCCTGTCCAATACACTGCTCCATGTAGCAGGCGCGACCGTAACCCACCAATGGATGGATGAACTGTCTATGACAGCAGTTGGGCTGCAGTGGTCTTCAGTTCAAAACCACACGCTGGTAACGTATGTATACGTAGCATATTGACAACATGATCCCTCCGCTTCCTCCCTCTGCTGCTGTCCTCCCCATTGAGGAAGCACTATTTAGCAAATATCCGCGGTAGGATGGGTGGAACTGTAGTTCCGGCCACCGAACCCTGAGTCGAGACCCGGCAGCAGCGCGGCAGGAAGATGCCTTCGGATTGCGTCGCTGAAGCTCATGGAGCTGGAGGACACCCTGCTTAAGGTGAGGTGCTCTGTAGAGAGCGGGTGAGAAGTGTGCACATGGCGGGGAGGAGAAGCACTGAGTGCGTAGTCTACTGCTGCAAACAGTTCGGTACCGAGCAGCGTGGGATGGGGAAGTCACCATCCGGGGAGCAGCGCCGAGTAAGAGGATCTGTCCAGTGGGATTTTCACATTTGGATATGTTTCCGCATATTTAAATTTAATTATCGATAGTCTTGTAAAATAGTTGTAGTACCCCCCCCCCAGCAGCTAGATAATAGGATTTTTTTTGTAACTGATATAGACGATGAACTGTTGAGTGATACTATCTGTTTTGGGGATTGCGGTTGACATCATTGGGGGTAGATATCATAGTGGTTTCATCAGCAACCCCAGCCACCCCTCAGGGACCCAAACTCAGGAACACATAACATTGGTAATCATTCAGAAGCGGGTAAAATAAAGGGGACCAGTTTAAAGCGTTTTCCTGATTAACAAGTTTTGACTTTAATGTTAGACATTATTTTGTGCTTACAGGCCCACCGTTCAGTCAATAAAAATACAGATTTTGGGAGGGACAGCAGAACATTTTGAGGTAGTCTAGGACATCCCATCAAAAATGAATAGTCACCTGTGCATAACGTTCTAAAGCATCGTAGCAAAATGGGAGGAGTGTGGAGGCGGGACGCACCACATAAATCAAAAACAGTCCCTAAGCATCATTGCACAGCAAAATCAGTATCTAGATCTATACAATGCATGTTTCTAAACAACTCCCAAGAGTTCTCACTTAATTCTGCCTTCCTCCACCGTGATTAAGTACACTGCTTGGGTGTTAATATGTTAAATTGCAGATGTTAATGTGACATAAATACCGTATGTTTGCTAAACATTAAAAAAGGAGGGGGGTGCTACAGTATCATCTAGTACAATTATTGACTGGCTGCATGTCCCCAACCCTCTGGTTCAAGAACCCCTTTAGTTGCTTCCCCCTGCACCCAGCGTTCCACCTTTCCCCTTCATACTCCCTTGCACTTCCCCCTCCTTATCTTATCTTCATAGCCTGTCTCTGTAGCCACTGTTCTGTATGTATATGTATCATACCTTGTACCCTAACTGTACCATCTTGCGTCCATACAAACCTATGCATTGTATTATCTATGCTTGTAGTATTTGGTGTGCCTTTTACTCGGATGTAATATCATGGGGCTCTGCCCATATCATGAATGTATTATCACTGTGTGGTATGTTCAACCTTGTGTACATGTTCTAACCAGGTCCATCTTGCAAATGAGCATTGCTCAACGATGACCGCCTGGATAAAGACTCTGACTGCATGTGGGTATCTAGGATGCAGTATAGTACAGTGGTTAAGGGCACTGAGCTGCAAACCTGGAGACCAGGGTTTAAATCCCACAGCCTGCACTTGCATATTGTGGTACTCTGATCAAGTCAGTTAACTTCTTGTGTTCCCGGGTCGCACCTGGAAAGAAGCTTGAGCTTAGTGTGCCTTTTCTGATTAAACATGTTCCCCTTTCCCTTTAAAATACTGGCTGCATGTGGGTATCTAAAAGTTAAGACTAGCTGCTCTGTACCAGTGCTCAGATATCATGAGCCATTCCTGAAGTCTGTCTTGTCTCATGTGCTTGCATGGATTTTACTAATGGTGATATATTGATTGATTACGGCCAGTAACGCATGAAAATCAAAAACTTATAGGGTACCTGGCTCAGCCGTAAGTCGCGCTTTTAGTCACGCCTCTTCTGGTCTGGTCACGGAAGGCAAGTTGTCTGAAAAGCACAAAACAGAAGGAAGAAAAAATATAAGGAAACGTAGATAGACACATGGTACATTTAACCGGGGGTGTGGGGGGAGCACCGCCACGAAAGAATAATAACGCACTTAGAACCCAACTGTAGTACATATAACCCATGGGGTGGAGCACCCCCACAGAAGAAACTGTATAAGCAATGCACAAATAAGTAGGACAAATACAACAAAGCGGGGGGTGGGCACGGCCCCCCCAAGTGATCTAAAGTACTCCTAATACAGCGCAATACAGAACCTACTGTAGGACAGATTACCCAAATGGGCTGTTGTCTGATTAGTCTGTAGTTTACTTTTCTTGTACTGTGCACTCTTGTAATGTAATGTACAAGATGTAAGGTGGTCATTTTAAATTAAATGATTTCAGTTCAATACGTATGGTCTCTGCTTCATTTTTATTACATTCGCTTGCGCGCATGCACAAGGAACGTTTTGGGATAGTACGACTTTCTGGAGGTGTGTGACCCTCCTGTCCAATACACTGCTCCATGTAGCAGGCGCGACTGTAACCCACCAATGGATGGATGAGCTGTCTATGACAGCAGTTGGGCTGCAGTGGTCTTCAGTTCAAAGAAAACCACCACTGGTAACGTATGTGTACGTAGCATATTGACCTCATGATCCCTCCCGCTTCCTCCCTCTGCTGTTGTCCTCCCCGTTCCCTCATTCCCCGTCTCACCTACTGAACTCGCAGTGGCAGACATTTCAAACGCTCTTGTATTTCAGCCTAGATTAAGCCCTGCAGTTCTCACTCAGCTGCTCCAGATACGAGGTATCAACATCGGATCCACTGGAGGTGCCATCAAACTACCTGGAGCATTGCTGAGGAGACTCACATGTAGACAGTTAAATTAAACAAGCCCTCGCATTCAGAACAAAAAAAAATAATTACAGCTCTCATCAAGCCCTTGTTCTTTCCTCCACTTCTTACCTTCTGCAGACACTTTAGACTATCACCACCAAGGGCGTAGCTACCGATATGCCATGTAAGCCAAGGCGTATGCTCCAAAATATGGGTGGTAGCAAGCAGCTCTGCTTCCTGAGTCCTGCCTGCATACATAATTATATACTTTTTCATGGGCTTTTGAAAAGCCCAAGCTGTCGGCGCAGCTGCCTTTGTTGAGTGGAGTCGGGGGGCACTGCTGCTGGTGAGTCGTCTGACATGTGGTGGGGGTGGGCTGCAAGCGCTGCATAGCTCTCAACCAGGGCCGCAGGAGGCAGTGAAGGACCTGATTGGCTGCCAAGCCTGCCAACGTCAGTATGGGGGGCATTGCTGGTGCCGGCGGGTTGTTTAAAGCACTGCACTGTATCGGTGTAATTTCTTCTTGTTCCAGTTTGTCGGTTGGGGTTCTCCTGTGCCACTTAGTTTTTGCAGTCAGAGAGAGGTTTGTTCCATTCGGAGAGAAGATTAGCACCACTGCGAGGTCAATAAGTGGAGCTGGAGCCGGAGCAAACAAGGTGACGTTGGCAGCGGGTGACCGGGTGGGTCAGTCGGGGTACAGTGCAGCAGCAGCCGTCGGACAGGTTCAGACAGGAGAGGGCCGGGCCTCCTCCACTCCACAGCACTGGCTGGGTGGCTGGGGCAGGCTGACAGACTGAGGACTGAGCTGGTGCTAAGCTGTAAGCTGCAAGGAAGGGAGCAGCACATTCGTGTTAGGCTCTGGCTGGCTGTGCTGAAGTACAGTCACAGCTGCAGCCCCGCACGCCATGATCTGAACAGGATGGACCCTCAGACTGTGTGTGGAGACAGACTTGGATGGTCAGGTCTTGAACGAGACTAGTGAAGCCTAGCCATGGCTGCTGCCCTAGCCCTAGTCTCTGAGCGCCAACCCCGAGCTCCAACTTGGACACAGGAAGGAAGTGGGGAATCGGGTCAGGCAGTGCACACACACTAGCTAAGCTGATTTTGGCTGGGCTGAGGCTCTGAGCTGAGCTACATGGCCACTGATGGTTTCAGAGGCTCTGAACAGCTGGATGAGGCCAGTCACTAGTCTGGGCAGGGCAACAGCAGTCGACAACAGACCAGACGACACTCTGAGTCATCACAGCAGGTAGGGTCAGCCAGGGATTGGAAATGTGCAACTCTTGGAGTGGAGCTGTGGAGGGAAAGAACATGTCTTACACTGAGGTGAGGCAATGGAATGGAAGGATTCATTTTAAAACATTGGCGGATTGGTGGTTGCATCATGCAGCCAGCAAGTACTGGTTTTGGTGGTGGTGGCTAGCAATAGCATGGCAGGCAGGCATAAGAATTTCCTCACAAAAATTCTGTCTATCATGGTCACTAGTCTAGTAGTGTCACTACTGGTACATTTTTTTTTTCTTGTGCCTGCCACCAGCGAGTTTAGTTGTCAACTACCATTCTGCCAATGCCACAGCTGCCAATCCAAAGAAATCTTCAGAGGCCTGCTGCTTATATGCCTGCTGAGACGGAGTTTCCCTTGAGTGAGTCTACTCTGCATTGGGTAGGTATTAAATTCCCAGACCTGCCTTCCAGCCTTCCACAAATCTTCCACAGTGACTGTCTGCTCGGAGCCTTGAGGTGGCCTGTTTGTTTTGCTGCTTGCTGCTGACTGCTCATGATGACTGAAGCTAAGCTGAATCTGGCAGTGTGTGTGTGTGTGTGTGTGAAGCCAAGCCCTTTCCTGGACCTTATCCTGTACATCTGGTAATGTGACTTGTTGGCAGCTGCTGCTGTACAGTGTGCGACTTGTGAGGTGGGGTCAGCATAGTAATATAATCTTAGATGGTCAGGATAGGACCCCCGCCCCCAGACACAGGGTGGGTCTTATCCTGACCATCTAAGATTATATATACTGATGGCTGTTTCAAGTCTCTGGCTTGCTTAGGTTTATAATCGGGGAGCCTTCCTAGTCCTAGATAGTATTCACCACCATGATGGAGTTAGGAGTGTCCCAGGAGTGGGAAGTAGCAGACGGTCAATCACTTGACATCTGGGTACAAGAGTAAAGGTCCTAGAAATTGAGACTGAACCAGGTATGTACTATGGTTTTCTTTTTAACTGTGCACAATGCCAATTGGTGGGTCTGCTGCTGCAGCTGCAAGTATTGGTAACAATGTGAGTGTGACTGAGAGTGAGATAGGAAAAGCAAGCATAGAATTCTTAACTTGTCTCGAATGAATAGGTGCCACACACCACTGCAAATACCTGCAAGCGAACGTTCGGCATTGACAAATGCTTGTTTAGAACTATGATGCCAATTTGACTGATTTATATGCTTCCACTGCCGGCTTCTTGACTTGCTGCAATCTGACATTCTCACAGTTTCTGATACTACTTCTTCAGGAATATTTTTATTTGCTTCACAGAATTACTGTATTGGTTACATCTTTTTTACAAATATATCACTTAGCATACATGATTGTACTGATTCTATTCAATTACAGATGCTATGCCCTCAGGCAGCTTTCACTGTACTTATTACATTTCATATGCATTACATGATGTGAAACACATGATTCACTTACAGAATGTCACTTGAAGGCCTGCTGGCCCTATGTCTCCAGCACTGATTGTCATCATGGCAACATGCTAGTCAGAGTTTTAGTTAGGCAACCTCAAATTGCACCTCAGTCTGCAGTACTGGTCCCCCATCTTCAAGGCAACAGATACTAATACTGCACTGGAACAATTTATTCACATTTTCAATGAAGCCTGTAATAAATTTGCCCCCCTCAAAAAGCGTAAAGTTAAATCGCTCAGTAACTCTTGGCTGTCAGGAGACCTCCTAAAAAAACTTAAATCCAGGGACCACCTCTGGGAACTGGCTAGAAACTCCGGTAAGCAACTCGACATCCAGAATTATAAATGGGCACGGAACGACTGCACCAAATCCATTCGGCAACAGAAATCTGACTACTATAAAAATGCCCTCACTAACTCCTGGGGAAATGGGAGGGATTTCTGGAAAAACATTAAAGATGTCACTGGGAAGCAGTCAAAATCTTCGCCGAACATACTCAGCATAAATGGGCAAACTACACTCGACGCTAAAACTATTACGAACACTTTTAACATCGCTTTCACTGACCTTAGCAGTGTTCTCCCCTCCGACTTCTTCCAAGATGTGTCAGCTCCCATCCCCCCCAACTCCTCCACCCACGCCTGTCACCCACCTTTCTACTTTAAAGCACTAAAGAAACATCAAGTCCGAAACTACATTGCCAAAGCCATCAGCAAATCTAGAACAAGCAGTGATACACTTGACCTCAAGCTACTGGCACTAACGCTTGATGAGGTACTTGGGCCCCTCACCAAGATCTTTAATCTCTCTCTTTCCTCTAGCCAATTCCCAGACAAATGGAAAATGGCCACTGTTACTCCGAGTCACAAAAGTGGTGATAAGGCTGACCATGCGAACTTCTGCCCTATCTCCATTCTGCCTCCCCTATCGAAGGCACTGGAACGTATAGTAGCGGACCAACTTACCGAGCATCTGGACAATTATAATATTCTCTGTAAACAGCAACATGGCTTTAGAAAAGGTCATAGTACATCCTCTGCCTTACTCGAATTCACCGGCTCCATTCACAGCTCCCTTGACAATGGATAACTAACTGGTGCTATTTTCATCGACCTGACCAAAGCCTTCGATACTGTCCACCACTCCCTCCTGCTGAGCCAACTAAAAAAATGCTTGTCTCTCCAATGATTCAATCTCTTGGTTCAAAAGCTATCTTGAAAACCGCACCCCGCGTGTAAAAATTGGAGATGTGCACTCTGATTCCAAATCTGTCCTCTCTGGAGTCCCCCAGGGTTCAATACTGGGCCCCCTACTCTTCAGCCTGTTCCTTAATACCCTACCAGACTCCTGCAATGAACATATCACCCTGTATGCCGATGATGCAGTAATCCTTGCCACACACCAGGACCCGAAGAAATTGCAAGAAAATCTCCAACTCGGCTTCTCCTCGGTTGAGAATTGGCTCACAAAGCACAAACTGATCCTTAATCAAAAAAAAAACAAAGGTCATGATCTTCAGCAGCTCCCATAATAAATATAAGCACTTCCAACTCTCCGTTATCACCAGACAAAGTGCTGCACTGGAACAGGTCAAAAACTTAAAATGCCTCAGGATCACCCTTGACCCTCACCTCTCCTACACTGCCCACATCGACCATGTCGCCAAAGCCGCTAACTCCCGGCTAGGCCTGCTATTCCGTCATAGGAAACACCTGACACCTGAAGCCCTTGCTGTTGCTGTCCAGAGCTCCATCATATCCATCATTGATTATGGCATTATCATTTTCGGCTCTGCTACAACCACCGCACTCAAACGTGTATCCACCGCCCTCAACAAGGCCTGTCGACTTGTCACTGGCTCCCAACGCCTAACTCACACCTGTGACCTCTATTCTCAAACTGGATGGTTGAATCTTGCCAATCGAATAAAACAGCAAACTTGTATTACTACTAAGAAAATCTTGCTGGGCCTTGCCCCCCTGGAGTCTGTGCCCTCATACAATCGAGAATCCACACCCGACATACCAGGGGATCGAAACCTTAGCTTCTACAAGTCCCGCATTGCCGCACAACACAAGGCCAAAGATCCTTTACTTACCAGGCCACTAGTTGGTACAACGGTCTTCCCAGCGACATCTCATCCTCACTATCGCTCAGCACTTTTAAGACTCGTCTCCGCCTAACACTGACTGCCTCCAACCTCTGTGACTGTTGTGGCTAAACATGTCTTTTGGTTCCATAGCTGAAGATGCCCTTTTGGATCCACATCTACTCCTGCACTTTGCCAGCACCCCCTCCTATCTTCACCTCCCCTGCTGGCCCATGACAAATGCCACCCGGCTGCACTACCTCTATTCTTATCCGCCTTCCACCTCTCCTCTCTCTCTGTCCCCCCCAACCTACCTCCCCTTTTCTCCCATCCACTTAGTCTCCCTGATTTCACCTTCCTCCTTTCCCTTTCCCTTCCCCAAAGTTTCACCTTATTGTTCTTTTTTCATCTACAAGACTATTTTTTTTTTAATTTTATAAACTGTTATCTTTGCTTATGATTGTCTCAATTGTACCAATGATGTGGAACCTTTGTAAAAGAGCCTTGGCTCAAAGGTATTTGTAATCCTAGAACAAATAAATAAAATAAAAATAAAATAAAATAACTCTAAAAATTGCTTACCATTTCCCTCATGAAAGTTCTAAAACATTGTGAACATGCACACTGGATGTCTCACTGTCTGACCAATCTTAGCAGGTCTACAAATCCTAATTAAATACTTTCTTTACAGTTAGTATTCTTGCAACACAAAAACTGCTAAGCAATTATTTAAAACCCTGCAAGTACTGAGGCACAATAATTATGGCCACTGTAAGGTGCACCAGGAACTTGCAAAAATTTACTGACCCCATTTTACTATGGCCCACTGTAAATGTTCAACTACCTCAAGGCAACTGACAAAGTTCAAGACGCTAGTTTCTTTCAGAAACACACATGTGCAAGAACAACAAAGCACACATTGAAGATAGCAGGCAGACAGATCACAGATAATGTCAGCAAGAATGTTCCCCACAGAGAGGGCTCTGCATGCATGGAACTGCTTTTCTAAGCAGTTTGTTGAAGCACTATAGTGTAGTTTACATCTCTGAGCTGCAAATGTAAAGCCTTCATTTTGAATCCCACAGCCCCCACTTGCATGCTCTGTGACCCTTAGGAAGTTACCTTGCTTCTACTCCCAGCTCACACCTCCAAACAACATGGCAACTTAATGTGTTTCTCCCAGGCAGGAAAAAAAACAGTAAGAGAAGTCAAGAATGAATGGCACACACATAGAACAATTATGGTGCTGGGGATGGAACTGGAAGTAAAGAAGCTGTTGCTTAAGTAGGATCTACAGCTTATCGATTAACTAAGCAAATGGATAGACTGAGCTGGCCAAGCAGTTGTTACATGCTCTTACATTCTATGTTTCTATGCAATTACAACCTTATGTTGGCCAGCATGATTGTGATCTGCCATGCAAAATATGTGGCATACTTTTACTTACATTTCTCCAAGTCTTCTCAATCACAGACTTATATTGCAATGGGCATTTCATTCTCATTAAAGACATTGCATTGCAGCATTGTTACTGCTTCATTTTTGTCCGATTTCATCATACATGTCTGGCCTCCTTTTGGGAAACACAGCACAGTCTTAGTCACTTTCCAGACTGTAATTCATACTTTGAAGTGCAGAATTTCACATAATAATCCTTCAATTCAACATATTGGATTTTGCTGCTTGATTTGCCTGCAATACAATTAGACCACAATGTTCAGTCCACATAACATGAATTTAATTAAATCTGATTCTCAGGTACTGTAAGCTACATAGCAAGGAGTTCACTACATGTCAATCTGTTGCACTAACTCATCAACTAGGAAGTTTCTTGTTCTGCAATCATAATGTTGTCAGAATAAAGGCTTATAATATCACTTTTTATAATAATGCCCTTGGATTCACCTCAGGCCTTAACCAAAAAATATTTTATAAATTACCCAAAAATACTAAATATTCACATGTGATATGATCCTATGTTTCCCAAATTCAAGTATCATCATAACTGGCACTGCTTGCCCCAGATACAGCTACATAAAAAATGTTTCTTTTATTGACACTTATGCAGTGGTTCTAGATATTCCGCATTACCATACATATTAAGCTTCATGCTCTAAACATCAACAAAATTATCTCAGAAAATCCAGCAGCTAATAAAACAAATTGTAGCTCACAAACAATGTAAACAAATAAGCAATACTTACCATACTACATCATTACAGTTATACTACATTATCACACTTACTATTTCACATACCCTTCATGCATACCAACATTTACTTATTGCATCATTATCTGAGATTATTTCTCTATAAAACATGTTTAAAAACGTCATTGCATGTGACATCTATTTTCTATGACAACTAGTGAAACCTCATTACATTATTGGTTTGTCCTGTAGTTTCACAAAACTCAGTTTTAACTTTTAAAAGCATGCACAATTCTGTGCCTCAATGCTTTTTAGCTATATAGCCACATTCTATAGTTCAAGCTACATGACTTCTTACATTGCCAGATAAGCCAATTTAAATTACCAAGAGTATTACTTAAAATTAGTGACAGTAATTAAAAAGCAATACTTCTATTTCTGCTTGAACAAGTGGTTCTTCTCTTCTGCACTTACAAATCTCACTCAGTCTGGCTTTTGATATCAAGCTTTGTTTGTCAGCTAGCTTTCACACTGGAACTGCTGTTAGCATGCATACACTCTGCAACTTAAACCTTTGCTAAAAAAATCACTTTACCAAAAGTCAGTTCCTAGCGTTCTACAACACAGTTCCAATCTACATAGCCCATTGCAATACTGCATTCAAAGAACATTCTTGTGAATGGCAGGCTGTTTTCATGACTGAAGCTTATTGACCCTTCCATGTTCTGCATCTGTTTTTAAAACCTCACAACAAGACACCTCCTGTTGATCAGCACACTGTATAGCTTGTCTGACTCTTAAAACTAAGTCTGTCTGCTTTCCACCAGGCAACATTCCTTGTCAACATGATCAGCACATAATACAAATCTCACTTTTCCCACAGTAAAAAAACATTCCTTATACTTCTGCCTTGCTTCTGGAGATCTTCAGCAACACTGAGCTTTGATTCTTCCTTGGCTACCACCTGCATTTTAAACAGGCATGGCCCAAAGTTCTTTGGCCTAGCATCAGTATAAACCCATAGCATTCTCAGTTAGCTGCACATAGGTCTTTTTACATTCATAGTTAGCTGAAATCTGCGCAGTGGCCAGCACAGTTTACTAATATGAAACCTGCTCTGGTGATGTCATCACCACATGTGGATTGGTTTGATTCACTGACAAGGTAGGGCATCTTATAAGATGAACTGGCACATATACACAGCCCTCTTTACCACAGCCCCTTCTCCTCAAACGTATTTGTGCCTCAAAATCATTTCTTTACATGACAGTTTCATTTCATGACATTTGAGCATTGAGCTTGCATATTTCACTGCTTTCCATTAAGCCAAACATTCGTAAAACAATCTCATATCTGTATGATGGCTACCTTTTTAAACTACACTATTAAGGTTCTTAGTTCATCATTTCAATAATACGTTTCAAAACAAAACAATAATTTTAGTCCTAATTGTCTAAACTACACAATCATATAAGATTTATGACAAAAAACCACTCCTACAGTCCTTAAAACATTGCTATTTTGTAGACATACACAGCATCCTTTGCTCCTCTCTTACAGACATCAATCACTGTCACAAAACTTAATTCACTATTAACATTTAGACTCTGTTTCTGTCTCTAGCAACAAACTACAGATTTAATATTCATCTTGGCACACTTCCTAGAATCTAAGCTATCACAAGATATTACATATCTCTAGTGTCCCTACTGAGAAAATGATATAAGATAAATTATATTCATAACCTTTGAATACTTCATTGTGTGACTATCAAACTTGGCAAACTCATGTGCTATCGTCTTCTGCAATAACTGGCCAATTTTCATACTGCCAGTACATTGTATCTTGCAACTATCAATAAAACATCTTATTCCTACACAGGGCCATGCCATTCAAAGTTTACATTTTCCCTCCTTCCTCCTGCAGCCAGTCACATGACCTCATCAGTTGATTGTAGTCATCAATATCTAGCGCCATTGAAGACTTCTTAATACGCACACATAAAACCTAATACAAATGTCTTCCCAGGCACTGTGAAACATGTCACTTAGGCCTCAGCTTAGCTGTGTTCGACAGCCACAGTATACAGCCTGACATTTAAAACAGCCTTTTTAAAACCATTTTTTTCTTTGAACTCTAAAGCTGTCTCCATTTTAAATGGCATTATTTCCATTTCACTATCTTTAACACATAATCAACATTAATGCTGACCAGAAATAAAAGTAAACATTTCCTATCTTAATACCATATACAATCAGATACAATAACAATAATTAAAAAAAATCAACAATACCACCATTCAGCCCATTACTGTGCTCCAGCACCACTATCACTATCTACTTATCCAAACCACATTAGCACATTCACAACACACTGGAAGCTTCTCCCCCTCTTTCCACCTATGTTATCAGGATCACGTCCTAATTAAACTTCTCAACATTAATACTGTATTACACTAACAACTTCTTTATTCTCTCCACAGACCTGCAGCCCAGCAACTGGTTACAGCCCATTCCATCCTTGCCTCTTCAGTTCAGCGATTACCACAATTACTACACCAGGTCCACACAAAAGGTAAGTATATCACTATCAACTCTCACAAACCACTTTAACACATTCACAATCTACTGCAAGCCTCCCTCCATCTGTCTTCCTATTTTATCAGTAACACTTAATACTTATACTTCTCAACACTGATGCTCTATTGGACAAACATCTTTTTCATTCTCTCCACAGACCTACTACCCAACAATCGCCTACAGCCCATTCCATCCTTTCCTCTGTAATTCAGCAATCTCCTCACTTCCTACATCACCTGCCCACACAAGGTATGTATACATCGTGACAACCCATTCATGCAATCAGTCCTGCTGCATCTCGGCTTTTAAATCCTGCACTGTTCATAAGCCCTACTCTCATTACATGTACTTCCAAACTACCACATAACTATTACCACATTCCCACCTACATCTCCACTATTACACCACTCATATATTCCTCCGTACCACTGCTTCCCCACTCAACACTCTTAGCATTTACTATCAACATAATCTATACCGCACATGCACATACCTCAACCAGCACAACTTCCATTTCATCATCATGAACTATACTCACCTACAAGCTGACTACAGTCAGTCCTATGTCATCTTCCCTTTAGCATCACGTGCTAAACAGTTCTTAGCTATGAGCACAACAGCCCTACTATACAGCAGCTACATCGAAGCCACTTCGTGGTCAACACATGACATGAACACTATCCTACAACTAGGTGATTCTTTATATCACTTCATCAGAACATTTACCACCAATGACTACTTACACCCTGATGATTTACCTCCATGCATACAACTCTACAACAGTATTTTCATGATCCATAGACAGACACCCTCTTATGGTGACATTCTCAAACCTATTGACATTGATTACCCCACATTCCAGGCAACACTCACACTGAATCTCACTGACTATTCTTCTCTCCTGCTCTGTATACAACAGTATTGCACAGCAATATTCAAATCACATCAGGCATATCATATCTTTGACTCACATAGTTGAGACACTCATGGATTGCCTCACCCATTGGGCAAATGTACTATACTAACATTCTCTACTCTCACTTCCCTCCAAGCCCACATTCTTAAACTGGCTCTTGCTACTTATCCCCCCCAATGTCCAATCCATCCCTTTTGAGCTAACTCCACTCACCTTCACCATTACACCCTCTTCTCCAGCATTACAGCACACTCACCACCTACCTGGTGATGTAGAACCACAAATATTCACCCTACATTGTTACACTACCACTAGACCATCAGTTATACAACACTCATCCACTCACAATATCACATTACCTACCCTATTACAGCAGCCTTCTTCTCCATCACTTCCAAACATACCTACTTCTCCACTACCATCCATTTCCTTCCCTGCCCCTCTCATTCCAACTGCACTACCCTATTCTAAATCACCCTCCCACTCACACTCAAGAAACACCTACCCTCATCATCTCCCACACACCACTCACTCTACTCCTTCCCCTTCAACACCTCCTCATGCATCCTTATCACCAAACACACCACAAACACAATCCATCCATGCCAGCACTCCACACACCACTAGCCATACTATCCCATTCACTACCACTATACAGTCGCCGTCAGAACTTCCCATGCACACTCCACACCCCCAATCATTATATACTACTACAGAGTTTTCCGCACCAATGCCAGGCCAACAACCACTAGACACTTTTCTAACATGCCTGTGCACAGTCATATATACTCATACCACTCCATTCACCACATGGATTGCATATCATAGACCCAATAGTACACACAGCCCACTCCTCACTACACTATGTGCTCCCACACACCCAACCCCACATACAATCCACAGCATTCCATAATATCTCTCCTACTACCACCATTCCCTATCCATTTTACATGCTACACCAAAACGCCTATATTTTTCAACTGACAAATCACAACAAAACCTACACTTCCTGCAACAAAGCACAACAACTTCTCCATACTGTTACATACATTCAAACACTACCTGTACTGTCCTACTCCACACTAACACTACTTACTCTCTCATCTCAATTGCCTCTCTCCCTGATCAGCATCACTCGTCTACTATTACCATTAGAACTTTCCCTTCCATCGATATACAACGTCTTTATGCCATTTACCTCACTATCCCACATACTGCCACCACTTGTTGCAATATTGTTCCCATTAGAGTATGAGCTCTCAAAGCTCCATACTTCCGTAAAATACTTTGTGCCAAAACACCCACTCCCACTCACAAACCTAAGCTTTATGCCATCACACTCTCACCTTCACCACAAACAAACACACCTATCACTTCCACTGCTACTACAGTGACTTCCCCAAGTTTCACTGCAGAAGTCACACCTCACACTCAACACGTGCTCACTCACATCTTGCAGCATACTACTTCTGCAGCCAACAGTACATCACTACCAACGCAAATACTCATACTAGTACAACTTTTCCATGAAAGTGTTGAAAATGGGCCAACTCATACATGCACCATTTGTAACCAACTTTTCTACAGACATTCTTTGACAGCCATACCAACATCCATCCTGTCCAATCCTACATTTCTACTCTGCCAGCAACACAACAAGACATCACACATCTGTTACACCTGTTTACAATACATAAAACTGCACAAAATTCCACCCGTATCTATTACTAATCATATGACATTCCCAGACATTCCACCTCAACTCAAATTGTATGAGGCTGAAGAACGTCTTCTGTCACCTCGTATTCCATTCATGCAAATCAGACAATTACCAAAAGGAAATCAGTTCAGCATGAAGGGTGCTGTAGTTAATGTTCCTGCTGATGTTAACACTACTGTCACCCTTTTGCCGCGTCAGCCACATGACGCAGCTACTATATCAGTTAAGCTGAAACGTAAATTGCACTACCACTCACACACTCATAGAAATATAGAAACATAGAATTTGACGGCAGATAAGGACTGCTTGGCCCACCCAGTCTGCCCATTTCCCTACCTACTGGATAAGCTGCAGATCCTAGTTAACCAGCAGCCTACTTCTTCCTACCTCCACCCCCCAGAATTGCCTTATGACTATCCCATGCATGCTTGAATTCCACCACTGATTTTGACTCCACAACCTCCTCCGGAAGGCCATTCCATGCATCCACAACCCTCTCTGTGAAAAAATACTTCCTTAAATTACCTCTGAGCCGCCCCCTCTATCTTCAAATTGTGCCCTCTTGTTCTTGCACACCTCTTTTTTTGAAAGATGCTACCCTCTTGGACTTTGTTGATTTCCTTGAGGTACTTGAAAGTTTCTATCATGTCCCCCCTCTCCCTCCTTTCCTCGAGGCTATACATATTAAGCTCCTTAAGTCTCTCTTCATATGTCCTCTGGTGCAGACCCTGCACCATTTTAGTGCCCTCCTCTGGACAGCTTCCATCCTGTCTATGTCTTTGCGGAGATTGGGTCTCAGAACTGCACACAGTACTCTAGATGGGGTCTCACCAGCTGTCTGTACAGAGGATAATAACTCCTGTTTTCTACTGGTGATGCCTCTCCCTATGCATCCCAGTATCCCCCAACCCTCCTTGCTGCCTTCTCACATTGCTTGCCCACCTTTAGGTCATCTGATATGACTACCCCCAGGTCCCTTTCCATTTTTGTTGTTGTTAGTATCTCACCCCCCATTGTGTACTCTTCCCCTGGGTTTTTGTTTCCCAGGTGCATTACCTTGCACTTCTTAGCATTGAATCTAAGTTGCCATACAATTGACCAGTCCTCTAACCTTGCCAAGTCCCTTCTCATCCTTTCCATCCCACCCTGTGCATCAACTCTGTTGCAGATCTTAGTGTCATCTGCAAAGAGACATACTTTTCCTTCCAGTCCTTCTGCAATGTCACTTATAAAGACATTGAAGAGGACTGGTCCTAATACTGAACCCTGCGGTACCCCGCTAGTAACCCTCCTTTCTTCTGAGTGGACTCCATTTACTATTACTCTCTGTGTCCTATTCTCCAGCCAATTCTTTACCCAGGCTGTCATCTTGGGACCCACTCCCAGGCTGGCTAACTTATATATTAATCACTCACTTTCAAAATGTTCGCCCCAACAAAGTTAAAGAGGCTGCCCATTGGCTGGCAACTAACAGTCCTTTATACAGACAACATGGAGTTACATACAATAACAGTTGTACATATGACGATCCCTCACAAGCTGCCACCATTAACTCTGACTCTGACACTTCCTCCACTTCAAGTGCTGACAGCACTGAAGAAACACCTTCCCATTACCCCTCAGGGCACCTTGACACACTTTTAACCACCCCTCTGTCTACTGTCATCTCACAGAATACAGTCCTATCAGTTGCTCCAGCACAGTTTTGTATTCCTAGGGGACCATCTGAAGAAAAAGGCTCTGAATTTTTAGCTTTCCCTACCATTTATGCTGGTCAAGGTAGCACCACATATGCTGCATGACCAAATCCAGTTCCATATAGTGACATATGCAAATATGAGCTAAGAGCACAAGACTGTCGAATAGCACAATCAATTCCCAATCTTTTCTACAAAGTTAAAAAACTGCAAATTAGACAACTGCAAGGAAAACTTAGTATCTCTTTTAGAAAATGGCAGTGACAAGGTATAACTATTACTGCTGGAGATCTTAAATGTGGAGGGGTAAGGGGCAACAGACTTCCTGGAAAACATAAACTGAACTTACAAACTTAAATGGGCAGACTGGGTGGGCCATAGGCCCTTATCTGCCGACACTGTCTATGTATCTATGTATCTATGAATAGAAGCCATGCTCCAATACAATGAAGGATACCATATATTGAAAACATTATGGGGCCCTCCACCATACTGGGAACATACTAAGAAAAATGTCTTTGCTATGATACGGCAGCTTGGCATCCCTACCTTTTTCATGTCACTATCTAGTGCTGAAACACACTGGACACATTTATTGAAAATACTTGGTGAGGTACTACACTCAGGAACATACACTGATGAGGAACTACAAAACATGTCATGGGAACAAAAATGTCAACTAATACAGTCTGATCCTGTGACTTGTGCACGCCACTTTGACTACCAACTTCATTGCTTGTTCTGTACTGTTCTATATAGCTCACATTACCCTTTAGGCCAACTTACTGATCACTTCTACCGTGCTGAATTTCAACACCGTGGCTCCCCACGTATACATGCCTTGCTATGGATTGACAATCCACCACAATACAATACCTCTTCAAATGCAGACATCATTGCATTCATTGACAAATACATTGCTTGTTCACAACAACCTGCTGAGCCACTACACACTTTAACCAAGCTTCAAGTTCATCGCCACTCATGCACATGCAAAACAAAGTATTCTACATGCCTTTTCCACTTCCCACAATATCCTATGGCTCACACAGAAATACTCCTTCCCTTTTCTGAGACAGACAATTTACAACAAGACACCTACAAACCAATACATGATCACATCAAGGTTACACTCAGTGACCCACTACCTCCTTCTATCTTAACCTTCGCTGACTTCCTACAGTCCCTACACATTTCTTATGAAGACTACATCCTTGCCATATGCTCACACTTACAACGTCCAACTATACTTCTAAAGAGACCCCCATCACAGACTCCAGTTAATGCTTTCAATCCAATTATACTAACCACTTGGCGAGTCAACATGGACATTCAATTCATCTTAGACCAATACACCTGTGCCAGGTATGTTGTCTCATACCTCTCCAAATCACAAAGAGGAATGAGTACACTCCTTCAGCAAGCAACTAAGGAAGCAGCAACAAACCCCGACATCAAATAACAAATACACCAGATAGGTAACACATTCCTGAATGCAACTGAAATAAGTGCCCAGGAGGCAGCATTCCTTGCTTTGCAGCTGACACTCCATCGTTCTTCATGGTCATTTAAATTCATTAACACTAACAATGCTGCAATGAGAACTTTGCTTATTAAGGACATGAATACCATTAATCGTATGCCCAATGATGCCACTGACATCAAATTTGATAACACCATCTTACGATACCCAAAAAGATCAGCTAACCTTGAAGACTGCACATTAGCTGACTATGCTGCATTCTATGACCATCGCTTTACACTTATACAAACATGATGCAGACCATGTGTCATCCCCAATACACAATGATGATCATTGTCCCATTGATTCCCAGACTGATTAAACCCACTGTATCCAGCACCAGTCACGAAAAGTAAAAATTTTACGTTACTGCCACTTCAGCAAAACTACAGATACTGAAAATTACTGCCGTGAACTGCTCTTCCTATTTCACCCCTGGAAGCATGAAGACTCCATCAAGCAAAACACTGACACATACTACCACACATATCTGTAATGCAAGCATGCCATAAACTCACAAATCTTGCAATATAACAAAACAATTGACATCCTGGACATAGAACTGCAAGTCACAAACAATATCGCCATTGACACTGACAATACCACTTTAGAATCACAAATCAGTGACACTGCAATTGCCACCATTCATGACACTTATGATATCTACTTAGATTTTGGTCTACCTCCATCAAGCCATACCATAGAAACACTCACAACACTTATTGATCAAACACAGTACTTACATTTAATGCATTCTCTCAATCCGTTACAACTCCAATTTGTGTATCACCATTTATACGACTTCAAAACATCAACAACACCATGCTACTCCTTCTGCTCAGGAGGAGCAGGAGTTGGCAAAAGCCATGTCCTGACAGCCCTGTACCAGACACTGTTACAACACTTCAACACACTTCCTGGAGAAAAACCTGACACATGTCACATTGTCATCGGTGTCCCAACTGTTAAATCAGTACACAGTGTCCATGGACATACCCTTCATAGCCTTTTCTCTATCCCTGCTTCACAAACCCTCATCTACAAACCACTAACATCTGAATGCCGTCATGCACAGCAATGCAAATTGCAGTCCTTGAAAGTACTAATCATTGATGAAATCTCCATGGTTGGTAACAACATGTTCAAGTTCATTAACAATAGACTACAAGAAGTTGAAGGCTCACAGCAAGTCTTCGGCGGCATATCCATTATTGCTGTAGGTGACCTCTTCCAACTTAAGCCAGTCTTTGATGGCTGCACATTCCAAAACTTGCAGTATGACTATGGCCCCATTGCAACTAACCTATGGCAGCAGCACTTTCACCTCTTTGTGCTACAAACTATTATGAGGCAAAAGGATGACACAGCATTTGCTGAACTCCTTAATCGCCTTTGAGAGGGGCATCATACCATTGCAGACATCCTCACGATTGCAGCTAAGCAGATGCCACCCCCTGCACACATGTTATATAAAATACCTCACATCATGCTAACCAACCATAAAGTTGACATCATTAATCATCAAGTCTTTGAATCCCACTCACACAGCAATATTACATACTCAGTTACAGCTGAAGACACCATCACTGGAGATATCCACTCCCAGGTTAGAAGTGCAATCCTTCAGCGCATACCAAACAACCCTATTAAGACTATGGGCCTCTTTACAGCACTCCATCTAGCTACATCGCTACAATGTGACCTCACAACCAACATTAATGTGCAACACGGGTTGACTAATGGTGCAACTGGAATTTTTCACCACATTGCTATACTACCTAATAATCACCCACACATACTATGGCTACATTTCAGTGACCCAACCATAGGCACAACACATCGGCAACACAACCAGCATTTATACACCTCCCACACTCCCACTCATTGGACTCCAATAACAAAACTCTCTGCTAAATTCCAATATGGCAAAAAAAACTTATACCATTATCAGAACCCAGTTTTCTTCCACCTTGCAACAGCACGCACAATACACTGCACACAAGGACAAACCTATACATTCACTTTAACAACACAAAAATGGACCATATTCACTATGTTGCACTTAGTAGAGCCACAAACTTTAATAATGCATTCATAGAGAACTTCAATGTAAGCAAAATCTCTGTCAAGTATGTTGCAATAGAAATGCACCGCTTACGTACCACTATGTCTCTCCAATCAACCATTCCAATTCTGCAACACAATGACTGCACCTTTACAATCTTCAGTCACAACATACACTCCCTTCCACTGCACTTCACTTCAGTATCCACAGACCATAACTTTATTAATGCTGACATCATCTGCATTATTGAACCTAATATTACACTCTCATATGATCCACACCATTTTAGCATGCCATCATTCCAGACACTTCCTAGACAAATTCAACTCCAATACACAACATGGACTTGCAATCTATGTAAAACAACACCATACTGTGCAAATCCTGTTCCACTCCAATCATGCCATCAATATTGCCCTCATCACACTGACCAACATTTCATTCACTCCAACTGTCATAGTCATTTACAAACCCCCTAAAACATCACTACAACTTTTGCTACAGGAACTTACTCTACTACATGACAAGCTACCAACTCCGCTCATCATTCTTAGAGATTTCAATGTTGACTACCTTACAAACTCGACTGCAAAAATAACTTTGCAAGCATTCATGCAAGAAAATCTCAAATGTACCCAATTCATCACTACTCCAACAACTAACTATAATTCACTTTTGGATCATTTATATTCAGACATGCCAATATCTCATTTTGGAACTCTAGAATCATTTTTCAGTGACCACAAACCTATCTGGCTGCAAATCTCTTCCCTGCAAGGCACTTAACCATTCTTTTTCTATCCTGCATACAGATGATGACTATCAAGAATCTCTGTGATGCCTCTACAAAACTGAAGCCTACCACTGCCTTGCACATCCACCTGATTCATAAGACTCCCATGACAAGTTACACAACAGCAAGGGATGAACACAAAAAGCTATTTCATATTGCTATCGTTGACAAGGAAGACTGCATTAAAGCCACTGTGTACCACCCTTCCACCTACAATTTCCTCATCAAGGACAAGGCATACATCATTCGGAACTTCACCTTTAAGAATGACACCATCCTCATCACTACTCAAAGTACCATCACTCGAGCCCTTGACATTGTAAATACTTCCCTTGCTCTGCTTCAACCTACAACTGTACCCACCTCTCCAATTAAGACAGCTATGGACTCACCACTCAGAAGCATCATCTCTGTTATTACAACAGTTATTGACGTAAGTACTAAACAACATAGCCACAGCATCACATCATGACCTCACCTGTTCACATCCCTTCCACTTTTTCCTACTTTCATATTCATCTTCACGCTTTCATTCCTCTTCATTCCACACTACTCTTGTTCTCTTCCTCTCTAGCCATCACTCCCTTACTCTTCAACCACCTTTCAGCCAAATACTACCTCTCACAGTCCCACAAACTACCACACACACACGCACCACTTACCCACACCATCATACATATCCACCATCATCACACATCCCTACACTTCACCCCTCCTGCTAATCCTACCAGTCCCTGTACTCTCTACTCATTATCTCCTCCATCTAGTTCTCCTTCTATTATCCTCCCCTAACACACTCATACCCTACACTCATCTCACCTAAAATATTACTATCCTTACTACACCATCCCACCCTCTTTAACTTCTCACATCCCATACCCCACAAAACAACCACACCCCCATAAGCTCATTGCTCCACATAACACCCTTGTCACTTACAACCACATCCTCACATCTCCCCATCTCACACCTACCCCAACATACACCACTACACCACATTGACAACATCAGACTTGCTCTTTAACTCTCACATTCCTCCCACATCCATGGCAATCAACACTACTACCACTCCTACTCTCCATAATATCCCACTCTTCCTCACCGCCACAAGACATCATTCACTCCTCGCATTACTTCTAAGAACAACCATAACTATCACTATCGCCTTTCAATACTCTGTCTGTCCACATAGCCTTCCACATACACCACATCCTCATCATTCCTTCTTTTACCAACAGGACCAAGAACCTAAAAGAATCATTGTTTCAGGACAGCACACCCCAATATGGACAATAACTGTGGAAGACAAATCCGGCTGCATTGATATCACACTCTGGAGAGAACATGCAGTCAGTCCATTTGATGTCGGTATCACATTGCATATCACCAATGCCTACATTACAACCTTCAATGACCGCAGAACACTGAACAGCAGCAAAACCTCAACAATACAGTTTATTACTATTACACTCACCTGCTCATATATACACCATCTCACATTACACAACTCATCACCAGCTCACATACAGCTACACCAAATCTCCCAATCCTAGTAACTACAGCTATCAACTTCCTCTGCCTTATATAACCATCACCTTGCTGCAACACACTCACAAGTACCATCTGCACAAATGCAGTTACTTACAGCTATTCCATACAACAACAAAACCACATTCACAGAACAACACAGCCACCCCACTATTTACTCAATACACAATCATACCAACATCCACAACACTCCATGCAATAATGACTCACACTCAGTATGCTTGCTCCATATACCCTACAGGTAGACCATTGTTAGGCTGCATGAACCACAGCAAGCCTATAATGATACAGCCACTGCACTGTCTCACCCTCACTCAACATGAAAGTACTATAAGTTTGCACCATTCTTAACACAAACCCTATACACACATCTACTCCAACACTACTCTCTCACCCCATTCACAAAACAAATTCAACAAACCTTCTACCACACTAGCACTTACACATACTGAAACTTCTTTATATATACTACAACACCTACACCTGTTCTAACACTCACATTCAACCACCAGCTATCACAAGTCAACTATTATATGACTACAGCCCTCTACCACAACTCCTCTTGCACAACATACCACCCTATCATCCAATATACCTCCCACTTTCATTCCACTGCCATTTCTCACCTTCTTCTCACACTCACTCATCCATCTCTCCATTCCCAATATCACATCTTACTCATCACTTCTTCTCTTCACAGATCACTGACCCTATTGAAATCCACAAAACTACCAACCTTGTTGGCATAGACCATGTTGGCGACACAACCATTGCTGTCTCACTTCAGCAAGATCCTGAGACCCTCAGATCCATTCAGATGCCACTACAGCTCTTTGTAGATGCTCTTCAAATCCAACAAACTACGACTCTACTTGATGATATCATTAAGACTTCCCCCTACATGCTACAATGACAATCATGGCCAACCAGATTACTGCCATCACTATCCTGCAGCCTACAGACAATGACACTGACCTTGACTACGTCTTTCAAGAAGACCTTCAACCTGAAGACCTGCAGCCCAGTACATCACAGCTGTCACCACCACAGCCCAGTACATCACAACTGTCACCACCACATCCAACAATCACTGAGCCATCACAACCACAGCCAGAACCACAAGACTCCACCACTGAGCACAATGCACAAGTAACTCCTCCATCACAATATGGCCTAAGTAAAGAAAGAAAAACTGATCTGTCCAAATACTTCTCCTAGCCATGCCCAGCACCCTGCACCTCCCACTATGTCCTACTCTCTCCCAACATTGTTGTACATCACCATTGTTTTCACCCATTGTATACTGCCATGCCTTGAAATAAAGATTACATTGTACACTGTCATTCACTAATAAACAAGCTACGCCTGAATGTACTGCCTCTGTGCCCTTCTTTCTCCAGCCTCAGGAGTTTACCTTGTCACTGGTGGTTGGGCTTACCTGCTGACTTCTATCCATAAGTTAGCAGAACCAAAAACTCCTACCTCATGCCTCATATGCCTCCATACTTCTCACCGATTGTATGCTGCCACTACATAGCTTCAACTTCACATGTTATACTCTCATTTACCAATGAAAATCCTATGCATGAACATCCTGCCTCTCTCCCCTTCTTTCACCATGCTCACGACTTTATATGCTCACTCATGGTTCATCTTCCCTGCTAATGTCACTAGCTAAGTTACTACTACCAAACCCTTATGCCCTTTCCTGCACTCTGTCTTTGCATTCTCCACAGTAGTGCATATCCGATTCCTCCCCCCATCCTGCAGCCAGCCACAGGCACTGAGCTGCACCTCCCACTCTTTCACCCCAGATTGCACCCCACTCTCCTATGCTACACCCATTTCACCATATTCCCTCATAAAATCAGGTCAGCACACAGCCCTAACAACCCAATGCACAACTCAACACTTGCCATTACCTGCACAACACAGTGACCTGAAATGCCCTCCCATTACACCCAATAATTCAAAGGCACACTCCAATGCCTCTGCATCTGCCCAGGCTGGGCGTGCACTTGCTGTGACTTCACTATATCACTGCCAGTTCTATACTGCATCTGTCTAACTCCTGCGCTGTCACTGCTCATGCCAGCAAGCAAACATTTGGCATTGACAAATGCTTGTTTTTGTTTGTTTTGCTGTAGGGGTTCACTTGAGGTTCCTGCTGTACACTTCATTTGTTGTTTTAAAGTGATTTTGTGAGCTTTGCCACAACAAATGGGATTAGAAATCTATAGTAACCTTTAGGAGTTGTGAATCAATCTCCTACCATTCAAACTGGCAAAAAGTGCTGTTTTCCATGAAGTAAACACTTTTATTTCCATGCTTTTCTTCATTTGCATAACCCACCCCTTTTTGAGTTCATCGTGCACACAAGAGCAGATGAACTCCTTGAAATGAGAGTTACTGTAAAGGGGTGTGTTGGGGGTCCATCCACTGGAGAGCTCAATTCCAAAGGGCAAGTCAGTGGCAGGTGAATCAGTAGGCAGGCTGGCAATGACTCAATTTCTGTTTTGAAGGCAGAGTTGGCAAACATTTCAAAGGACACCACCAACCAATAGTGGTGCTACTCAGTCCTTTGATGTGTAAAGCCTCTCTGCATTCTGTTTGGGCCCCCTTGCCAGCAAATCACTCCCACCCACTTCCTCCCACTGCTCCTATCCTCCCCACTCCCTCATTCTGTTCAAGGCCCCCCTCCAGCAAATCAACCACTCCTTCTCCCTCTCCCTCTTTCCCACTACTGCTGTCCTCCCCACATGCTCATTCTGTTTGAGGCCCCCACCTGCCAGCAAATCAATCCCTCCCTCTCCCTCCCATTGCTACTGTACTCCTCTCACCCTCCATTCCCCATCCCCCTGGACACTGGGGAGCACACTCCCAGTGTCCAGAAACATTCTCAACATCCTTTTCTAAAAAGAAAAATCCCCACTGTCTTTTATTTCTTTAAACCTGAAAAAACAAAATGGTCCATTACTGTCTCCCCCTCTCCCTCCCCCATCCTGACCCTCCCACTGCGTATTGACCTTCCAGCACCCCCCGTTACCCATAATTACCATCAGAGGTGGGGAGCAGTGATCCTCTGTGGACCCGGGACACATCTGCACTCTTCAAAGCCAACTGGCAAAGTGAAGATTTCAAGGTAAGTCGTATAGTGGGAATCAATGGGGGGGTTAACTTAGGTTGGTTTCTCAGCCATTTGTAGGAATTTTGGCCCAAATTTTCAATGTGGGATCCTTGGGACCCCACCTCCTGAACACTGTCACTGTCATTTCATTACTCAGTCCCAAAAGGTGATTTTGTGGTCGCTGTGGGGAATCACATTTCAGGACTTATTAATGAAACAGCAGTGCAACTGATCATGAGGTGGGGTCCCAAAAAGTCAGTATTGCAAATTTGGTGAAAAAATTCCAAAAAATGACTGCATTACAAGCATGTGTTGCGCAGTTTCTATGTACGGTCCTAACGTTACCAGTTTTCAATATTTTCACTCCAGATTTTCTACATTGCCATTATTCCACAGCTCCTTATGAACGGTATAGCTGTCATTTTTCATATCCTGCTTGAAACATGTTTTTGAACCTGTGGTGCAGAATGGCGTGGTGGATCAGCAAAATCACTTATCGGGATGAGTGAATGAAATGACACTGGCACTTTTTTATGAGGTGGGGTCATAAGAATGCTATACTGAACATTTGGTGTGAAAATATTAACAAACAAAGTTACGAGCATGCACTTAAATTAACAAATGCAGGCTCGTACCTTTGATACTTTTCAATATTTTTACCCCAAATTTTCATCATAGCCATCTCTTCACTGCACCTCATGAATATGACAGCTGCTATTTTACAGATCCTGGGCAAAATGTTTTTTTTTGCATCCGGAAAGGTGATTTTGCAGCCACTGCATGAAAGTACCTTTCAGACAGGAGTTGAAATTATGCTCTTCCTTTCTTCATGAGGTGGTGTAATAAGACAGCTATGTTGAAAATGTGGTATAAAAATATTAAAAAACAATGAAGTTATGAACCCGTGTTGAAATTTGCCAACACTGGCTCGTAACCCCGTGTGCCCCCCAAATGGCACCAGTGCACACAACAAACTTTCAGCATTGACAAATGCTTGTTTTTCTCAGTGCTGCAACCCCCAAGTGTGACTTCATACAAGGGAAACAAAGTTTTAAACACTGCTGTGAAACAGAGACCTCTGTTGGTCAGTCTCGGTGTTGCAGATATCTACACTACTGACATAGGAGACTACATCTCTCAGTAAGGAAGTCTTATCAACTAGATACCATATGCACAATGCCTTGATTTGAAAATAAACATATGAGAGCTTTTATTGTTGAAGCCACTACAGAAATATGAGACTGCACCTCACAGTGGAAAACAACTTCTTATTGTACCCACAGTGCCTTACTATGTACATCTACATATTAGGTGCACTCACCACCACCAAATTACAGGACTGCTTCTCTAAGTAACTAACATTTACATCAACATAATAATTTACCTAGAATTCCTTGGTGTTGTATATAAAACATTGACAGTTCCCTTGCATGACATCATTCTGGGGGTGTGACTGCACACTGAAAGCTGGAGAATGCAGCGCTGATAAAACATAAATAAAAATGACTATGACAGATTTTTCTAGAAAAAATATTGCAGCTTCAACATTTAAAGCATGGGTGGCAATGGCATTCTACGTGAAAAAGACATCTGCAAAATCTTGCTAAATCACTTTAATATGTGCCTTGACATTTTATTCTTTTGGTGTTTTTGTTGTGTTCCTTGGACACAGATCAACTGTTTGTTTGTGTACATGCTGTGCCTGTTCATATTCTTTGCCAATACCACCAGTTTCATCATGGCAGCTCACCTTTTGTTGCATGGGAAGGGTTTGTTCTTCATGGCAGTGATAGAGCACTGTTGTGATTGAGGCTTCATCTCAGTTTTTTGCCTTGTTTGAGCAGAGCTATCTGCACCGGGCTGTCTAGGGGGTCTGGTATGAGGAAGACATGGCAGTGCCCTTAGGAGTGTCTGAAAGCAACACTCATGGGTGTGACTACCACCTGTGAAGGCTAATCTGAAGCCTCTCAACATATACATGTTAGTGGCCCCTATGTCATAGTGCTACTTCTGTTTCAGATCACTAGAGGATCACTAGAGGATATCCACGTGAAAATATATATTTTTCAGAGCAACAGTCACATGTGGGTTAATTAGTCGAGAGCACTAAGGGATGTTTGTGTTTAGTTTACTTTGGTTGGTATCCCATGATATGAGCGAAAAACTATGGGTGACTGTAATTACAGAGATGCAGTAATGACAAAGGCAAATGAATGACCGGGAATAACAACTGTGGAGGGGTTGTGGGATAACAGATGGACCAGATACAGAACATCAGGTTCAACACACAATCTCTGTATGATGTTTATTTAAAATACACAAGATAACTTTAAGCAATGGCATAGCCTTTCTTCAATACATCACTTTGCAGCAAGATTATGCATGTCCTTCTTCTGCATTTAATTATCACATATTGACTCACTGATCTACTGATGTATCTCTTTAGTGAAAATTATTTTTATTCCCTTTGTTGGTCTTGCGTGTTTGGGTGATGGGGAGCTCAAAGAAACAAAAAACTCAAAACAAGCTAAAGACAAAGAACATCAGTGCAGAAGCACTGAAGCAAAGGTTTACCCCAAAGGGCTGAGTTCAAAGAAACACATCTCACACATACCCCCATAATGCAAAGCATCATGGGATGTATATGCAAATTGCCATGACATTTTAGACAGGTTCAAATTAAAGCAGGGATGCATGGTGCCAAATAGCCTCTCAAACAAGCTATAATTTACATGCATTTTAAATAACACAAAGAGTTTTTTCTGATATCTCTACTCCTGTAACTTAATTATATAATACAGTCACCTAAGTAAGTTTTAGCCTTTATAAGAAAACAAAAAACACCTAGTGCCATCGTATTTTCAACATTTACAGATTTCATACACATAAGGCATATATATATCAAGGTATTTTATGACGTAGTGCTATTGCATACTAAATCCAATGAGGAACACAGCCCATTGTTTAACATCAGCTTGGAAGTCACCACAATAACCTCCCTATAAGAGGATCCAAGAGGTAAAAAGAATATTAAAGAGGACACTATATATAGTATAGTCTAGGGAAGGGGGTGCCCATAAGTGGCCAACCTTATGTACTAGAAATTGTAAAGGATAGATTAGGCTAAGAAATAGAAAAACTGCTGCAACAGACTTAAGAAAAGGTCAGTCCTCAACAGTGGCAGGATCTCCCTTTCACAACCATGATTACTGAAACAGTGACCTTCAGCTTGCACCCCCTCCCCAAGTTTTGTGCCCCTTCCCGAGTTGATTATTTATAAAAGAGTGTGAAGGGGACTAAACCCCCTGCATTAAATGCAAATCTGTGCTGTCTCCCTTTTGGTGATCACTGTTAAATCACAGTTGCTGTTTGATCCTCACCATTTTGCCCTCAGCCAAATGCTGTCACCAAAATGTCTTTGCTCGTATCACATGGAACCACTTTGGTTTAGGACAGTAGAAGACTGAGGCCCATAAATGCTGTCCCCACTGCTCAGTGGTGGTAACCTTCGATGTTACCTTCCTGTATGTACTTGTTCAATCTTGTCTTAAAGATGGATAATTTCAGTTCACTTACAACTTGCCCCAGTAACTGATTCCACAGTTCTATGGCTCTAGGTTCAAATGTGTACTTCCTAAGTTCAGTTTTGGGTAGAGTGTCCATCAGTTGATGTTTATGCCCACCTTAAATCATATTTACAATCTTTGAGGCCTAAACCTGGAGCTTTCATCAGTTTTGGATCATCCAGTATCTTAAAGAGGCAGAACGTATCTCCCCTAGTTCTTCTTAAATGAAGGTACACAGGCCCAAGTCCTCCAAGCTATCCTCATATGGATTACCTATACAACGTGGAATTAGTTTGGTAAACATCCACTGTGTTTTTTCAACTGTATCTTACTGTTGCTGACGACATACAGTAACTGGCAAGGTCAGTGCATCAGCAACAGTGAGATACTAATCTGCTCAATCAAATACATTGAAAAACTCTTGAATATTAGGACGGAGAAGGATGTTACAAACTTGACAAGTTAGAGGCCCATTGAAATGCATTCTGTTTGATGGAACTGTGACTATTAACACATTTTTTATAACATGAGAGTACATGTTCAACCAAGCAGGAGGTGCAGGAGCATAAACCCATGGGCAAAGGCATATTGGCAAAGTCCCTTAGGAGAACGAGAATGCAGTGCTCACCACATTCCCAGACAATGAGTGTGTGGACCTCCCAGCTGGAAAATATAGGACAGTCCAGCTGAGATATTGCATCTCTTTTATGGTGGTCCTGCTTATACTCATATGTGCAGCAGGGAGGTTGTGAAGCACAGGGGATCAAGAAACTTGCTCTGTGCCACTTGATGGGATTTATTCCAATCTCTAATTTCATAGTTTAGCACTACAGCCACTAGGCCACACACACTGCCTTCCAGTTTGTGAAATTTTTGACTCCTGGTGATGTGGTGAACCAAATCTTGATGCAATTTTTACATAAATTAAACTGCTTGAACTCAACTAGATTTTTTTTAATGATTGGCTAAACTAAGATGTTTCTGAGGTACTGTTCTGACATGGGCATGTTACATTGTGCCATGCAGTAAATGAACTATTCTTTAGATGTTTTCACAAGTGGGCTGCTGAAGAAGCAGTTAGTTATTGCTGCAACACAAAATAGCATAGCGTAGACTACTGCGTACTGAGGCTAATCTACTGCTTATTGAGAGTGTATTAAGAATAACACCTGCTGAATTCTAAGGGATAAAGCCTTTGCCAAGCTCTTGTAGTCCCCATTCAGTAAAGAAATTGGTATAACTCTCACAAGTCAAAGGGTCTTTATCTTTCTTAAGAATCAAAGAAATATAGGCCCTATTAAGTGAGTTGGTAATTTTGTTTCTTGAAAGGCCTCAGCAAACACCTTACTTAAATATTTTGGAACCAGAGGGCCCATTGCCTTATGTAACTCCCCAGGAATACTATCAGGACCCAGAGCTTTGTTACATGGAGAGCTTTGATTACCAGAGCTAACTTTTTAACCGTTAGAGCTCTATCCAGGATGTCTCTTTCCTCATCATTGAGGGGAGGGAGGGTGGAAAATGCTAAAAATTCTGGTAACATGTTTTTAACCGCTAAGGCAGAGCTGGAATAAAGCTCTTTTATTTTATTTAGTTGTTTAACCAGGAGTAGCACACTAAGCTGAAAGCTTTTTTATAGGTGCGACCTGGGAGCACATGGAAGTTAAGTGACTTGCTCAGGGTCACACAGTATACAAGGGGAAGTTGTGGGATTCAAACCCAGGTCTGGTCTGCTGGCTGTCACCAGATATACAGCTCAGAGCCTTAAACCGCTACGCTATTCTGCCTCCCTTTATACTGCCACTCTTCATAGAATTCTTTAAATACATCATTAATGTCTTTATTTGCCACCTTAATGCCCCCTTGTCTTATTTCTTACCCGCGAAATCAGATTTTGCGTAAGCCTTTTTTTTTTTTTGCCTATATGCCAGTAACTTCCTGGCTTTCTCAGCTGACTCCCAAAATTTCTGCTTGGTAACTGCCAAAGCAAATTCTGCCTTAGCAGAAAATAGCCTTTTAATTTCTAATTTGAGGGTAGCGATCTCATGAAGCCTACCCTGTGGTCTATTAACCCATAGAAACATAGAAACATAGAATTTGATGGCAGATAAGGACCGCTTGGCCCACCCAGTCTGCCCATTTCCCTACCTACTGGATAAGCTGCAGATCCTAGTTAACCAGCAGCCTACTTCTTCCTACCCCAACCCCCTAGAATTGCCTTATGACTGTCCCATGCATGCTTGAATTCCACCACTGTTTTTGACTCCACAACCTCCTCTAGAAGGCCGTTCCATGCATCCACAACCCTCTCTGTGAAAAAATACTTCCTTAAATTACCTCTGAGCCGCCCCCTTTATCTTCAAATTGTGCCTCTTGTTCTTGCACACCTCTTTTTTTGAAAGATGCTACCCTCTTGGACTTTGTTGATTCCCATGAGGTACTTGAACATTTCTATCATGTCCCCCCTCTCCCTCCTTTCCTCGAGGCTATACATATTAAGCTCCTTAAGTATCTCTTCATATGTCTTCCGGTGCAGACCCTGCACCATTTTAGTTGCCCTCCTCTGGACAGCTTCCATCCTGTCTATGTCTTTTGGAGATTGGGTCTCCAGAACTGCACACAGTACTCCAGATGGGGTCTCACCAGCTGTCTGTACAGAGGGATAATAACTTCCTGTTTTCTACTGATGATGCCTCTCCCTATGCATCCCAGTATCCCCCAGCCCTCCTTGCTGCCCTCTCACATTGCTTGCCCACCTTTAGGTCATCTGATATGACTACCCCAGGTCCCTTTCCATTTTTGTTGTTGTTAGTATCTCACCCCCCATTGTGTACTCTTCCCCTGGGTTTTTGTTTCCCAGGTGCATTACCTTGCACTTCTTAGCATTGAATCTAAGCTGCCATACATTTGACCATTCCTCTAACCTTGCCAAGTCCCTTCTCATCCTTTCCACCCCACCCTGTGCATCAACTCTGTTGCAGATCTTTGTGTCATCTGCAAAGAGACATACTTTTCCTTCCAGTCCTTCTGCAATGTCACTTATAAAGACATTGAAGAGGACTGGTCCTAATACTGAACCCTGCGGTACCCCACTAGTAACCCTCCTTTCTTCTGAGTGGACTCCATTTACTATTACTCTCTGTATCCTATTCTCCAGCCAATTCTTTACCCAGGCTGTCATCTTGGGACCCACTCCCAGGCTGGCTAACTTGTATATTAATCTTTTGTGTGGGACTGTGTCAAATGCCTTGCTAAAGTCTAAGTAGGCCATGTCCACAGCCCCTCCCTGATCTACTACTTTGGTCACCCAGTCAAAGAAATCTATCAGATTTGTCTGGCATGACCTTCCCGCTGTGAATCCATGCTGCCTAGGGTCCTGTGCCCCTCTGGCCTCTAGATACTCGACAATTCTTTTCTTCAGAAGTGAGTCCATCATTTTCCTTATCACTGAGGTTAAACTAACAGGTCTATAGTTTCCTGCTTCTGCCTTGCTCCCACTTTTGTGAAGGGGAATCACATCTGCCCTCCTCCAGTCCTCGGGTACCACCCCATCCTCCCATGATTTGTTAAAAAGGGTAGTCAGTGGTGTCACTAGTTCTACCCTTAGCTCTTTAATAATTCTGGGATGAATCCCATCAGGCCCCACTGCTTTGTCCACCTTCAGTTTTAAGAGTTCTTTCAGAACCCTTTCTTCTGTAAATAGGCTGGTATCAACTTCTGTATCCAGAGTGTTTCTACTGTTTGTTTTATGTACCTCCCCCTCTTCATTCGTAAATGCTGAGCAAAAATATTTGTTTAGTATCTCTGCCTTTTCACAGTCTCCCTCTGCCCACCCTCTCTCCCTTTTTTAAGCCTCACTATCCCTCCCTTGGTCTTCCTTTGCTCCCTATGTACCTATAAAAGGTTTTATCCCCCTTCTTAACTGAGTTGGCTATCTTTTCCTCGGTTTGGGCCTTTGCTGTTCTGACTGCCTTCCAAGCCTCCTTTTGCTTTAACTGATTCAGTTCTCTGTCCTGCTCTTCATGAGTCCTTGTACTTCTTGAATGCTTTCTTTTTCTCTTGAACCTTCACTGCCACTTTCTTTGAGAACCATAGTGGTTTCTACATTGTTTTGTTTTGTTTATTTGCTTCACACAAAGGCTTGTTACCTCTGTGATGGCAGTTTTTATTATTCCCCATTGTTCTTCCACCCCTCCTTCCTGCCCATTTGCTAGTGCATTCCTTAGGCACTCACCCATTTTGGCAAAGTCAGCCCTCCTAAAGTCCAGTACTTTTGTCTTTGTATGGCTTGACTCTATTGCTGTGTTCCTCTCTCCATCTCCATTTGAGATAATCAAGTCTAATATTGCTCCCGCTCCAGGTGGGCTCCAGTACTAGTTGTCTAAGGCATGCCCTCTGTAGGGCATCTAGAATAACTGCACTCTTGGAAGTGGCAGCTGCAACTGCACTCCAGTTAACATCTGGCATATTCAGATCACCCATCAGCAATATCTCCCCTTTTTCTGCCATTCTAAGTATACTTTCTATCATTTCCTTGTCCATTTCCTCCCTCTGAGAAGGGGGTCTGTATATAACCCCTGTGCGGATTGTGGTGCCATTGCCTGTCTCAAATTTACCACCGTGCTTCTTCTCCTCCCTGTTTACCCTTTTGTTCTGTTGCTTTTATTCCTTCCTTATGTAAAGAACTACTCCTCCTCCTCTTTTACCCTCCCTGTCCCTCCTGTAGATAGTGTATCCTGGTATGTTTATGTCCCAGTCATGGTTTTGTGTGTACTATGTTTCTGTGACTGCCATGATATCCAGTTGTTCCTCCTCCATCAAGGCCACTAATTCAGGAAGCTTGTTACCCAGACTACGGGCATTGGTACTCATTGCTCTCCATTTTTTGATGGCTTTACCTTCTGTTGCAGCATCCCCTACTGACCATTCTACCTCAGTCTTTTTCTCATTTAGTACCCTGTTTTGTAGGGAGATGCTGGGATTTTCCTGCTGCTTGTCAGTGCCTCCCCCTTTGACTAGTTTAAAAGCTTGCAAATGAAGCATTTAAACTGATTGCTCAAAGACTTGTTCCCTTCCTGGACAGATGCAGACCATCCTGCCAGTATAGGTTGGTGTCCTCAGGTGGAACCCCAGTCCCAATGAAGCCAAACCCTGTGCTCTGCACCATTTTTTCAACCATTCATTAAACTGCATGGTGCTAATTACCCTCGCCTCCCCCATGCCTTTGACAGGCAGCACCTCTGAGAAGGATACTGTGTGTGCTACTTGTCTTAGGTCCCTCCCTAACTCTGCAATGTCCTCCTGCACTGCTCTAATCTCATGATGAGCCAAGTCATTTGTCCCTAGGTGGACAATTACATCCAGCTCAGACTCCCTTGCAGCTGTTCTTGTGATCCTAAGGATGTGCTTCCTGTCCCTCCAAGCCATGGCACCAGGCAGGCACCTTACTTCAGTTTTTCCAGCTCCCCCCAGTTCTATACCCCTAATAATTGAGTCCCCCACCAGGAGCTGCTTCCTTTCCCTGTGATGTCCTCTGCCTCCTTCCTGTGGGCCTCCCTTGTGACAGTTGTCATCAGTCTTCTCTGAGGGTGCATCCATAGGGGAGCTATGCTCCCCCAGAATGGTGTATGGATTGTGGAGTGGAACAATTGACTGGGTGTGCCTCTGTTCCACCATCCTCACCCTCCCTGAGCCCACTGTGGTCCAACTGCTGTGCTTTCTTTGCAACCTCTGAGGTAGTGGTGGTGGCGCTAGTGCTCCCTGGATTGGGGGGTTCCCTTCCTACCGTCCAGTGTGGCTTGGGGGAAGGTTTCCTTACTACTGTCCAGTGCAGCCTGAAGACGGGCAACTTTCTCCCTCAGGACAGATAGTTGTTTGCAAATAGGGCAGCATCTCAGCCTCCAGAAAGACTCCCGGAAGACTGCTGCCCCACAGCCATTACATTGCACTACTCCCCACATGTTTATCTACTTTTTTCTACCCTTTGTTAAATATCATTTTCTAGCTCTACAAGTTTCTTTTCTTTAACAGCAAGATCTTTAAGTGCAGTTTTCTTTTTGGTGGATGCGAAGGAGATTATCCTCCCTCTGAGACAGGCTTTAAAGGCATCACACAGAGTTGCATATGATGTCTGGCCATCATCATCATCATTCACCTCGAAATATTCTGAGACAGTTCCTACCAAAAACTCCTTGAAAGATTCATCCTGAAGGAGTGAAGTATTAAACTTCCATCTCTTATCTGTACTATAGTCCCTATCAATAATAAGGTGAGCTGTCACCATACCATTGTCTGCAGTCACACTACATTTAATGTCTGATGAGGAGAGGGCAGAACTCAGACCTTTAGAGATCAATATGTAGTCCAATCTACTATAGGAGAGGCATCTAGTAGAACAGAAGGAGTAATCCCTCCCTTCGTGGTGGAGCACCCACCATGAATCTACTGGGCCAAGATCCACCTTTAGATGAAAAAAGGCCTTCCTGGGGTTCAGTACTGGATGCTGACTGTGTACATTAGATCTATCCAAAAATGAATCAAACACTTGGTAACAAAAATGGTAGGTCAGAAGCCAGGTAGGTTTTGTTCCAGGTAGGTCAGGTATGGAGAATGTTAGACATCTACTAAATGTGATATATTCAGCCCAATCAGCAAAACAATCTTTAACTGTGTTATCCATAGACTTTTTCAAGGTCTTCGATACTTTAGAGTGGGACTATTTTTTTTTAAATACCAGGGACTTACTTGCCGGCCCACTGGCACTGAGGGCTGAGGCACTGGTTGCCTTGCCTCATGCTATGCCGGCGACCCATGTTCGGGAATGAGTATGGGCCACCAGGGGTCGGAAGGGAGGAGAGGGATCGAGCATCAGTTGGACTGCTCTCTCTCTCTCCGGGGGGGGAGACACCTGCGCTTCAGTACTTGACTGGCCCCTGGTGGAGGCTAGGGGGCAAGCGCACAGAAGTGCACAGAATGGGGGTAGATGAAGCAGACGCTTGGAGGCACATGTACAGGAGCATGCACGCTCTCTCCTAGAGGCATCATTGCATGTTTCACCTACAGGGACAAATTATAGGTGGAAAATCTAGGTACTGGTACTGCAGAATGATGGTTGGTCCCTACAGGCACCGCCCCTGCGATGGGTAGTAACCCCTGCAGCACTGGATCTGGAGTTAGGCGGGTTGAGGGATCCCTGCCACCCCGCCACGGGGGGGAGCCTTAGGGTAGCTGGAGGGGTAGGCTGTGAGTGGGGGACGGGGCTGGGGGAGCCACTAAGAAGCATCACTGCAAGGGACTGGGCGGAAAAAAGAGAATAACTGCAACAAAAAAAAAATACCAGGGGCTTACAATGTAGGTATGGGGTTTATTCGTTGGATCAAAACTTTATATACTGCTCCTTCTACTGCGATTTTAACCAATGGGAAAATTTCTTCTTCTTTTAATCTACATAGAGGGACCAGGCAAGGTTGCCTGCTCTCCCCATATTTGTTTATTTTAGCTCTAGAGCCACTCATCAGGAATATTCAGTAACTCACTGGTATTCAGGGGTTTAGAACAGGATCTGTAGTCAATAAAACCCTTTTTGATGCAGATGACCTGCTGCTCAATTTATCTAATTTTAGTAGTTTCCTAAAGGTGCTTAAAAAGGTCCTAAATCAATTTTCAGGTATGTCAGGCCTTTCAGCTAACTGGAAAAAAAAAACAGGCACTTCAGGTATTCAATGGAGGGGAAGGAGATGCAGACATTAGTCTCTTAGGGAAGGACTGTTGAAAGAGGGACTCCATTCTTTACTTGGGGCTGAGGATACCAAAACTCATTCATACTATGATTAATATTAACCTAGATCCCCTTTACAAAGAAATAAATGTGGACCTGTTGAAATGGGATAAGTTGTCCCTGTCATTATGGGGAAGAATAAAATCAATTAAAATAATGGTCACCCCCAAACTATTTTACCTTTTCCAAAATATTCCAATGTATTTGGGAACTGCAAACTTTAAGAGGATTAACAACATAGTTATAGCCTTCTTGTGAGGTTCTAAACTCCCTAGAATGTCTCTATCCAAGCTCAGGGCTCATTGGTGTCAGGGAGGCTTTACACTCCCATGGTGGGAAATATATCAACTAGCTTTTCTTTTTAAACATTCTGTTCCTTACATCTTACCTTCATCCAGTGATTTCTCACTGTGGTTTGACGTGGAGAGACAGATCTGTAAACTGGGTAAACCCTCAGATCTTTTATTCAGGGCTAGGCCAGGGGTTGGGGGATGATAGTCAATGTATTCTTAGTTCTATCAAATCGATAAAGTTGCTTCCTCAAAACTCCACTTGAATAATCCTCCACCCTATTTGAAGGGTCTTTGGTCCAATCCTAATTTACAGTTGGGAGAGAAACCTCTATCAAATACTGAATGGCATAGACTTGGCATTACAGATGTGGGGGACCTGATTGCCCTGAGAACTAATATATTAAAGTCCTTTACGGAGCTCAGTTTAGAATTTAATCTTCCAAAATGTCACTTTGTTTTATATCTACAAGTTATTAAAGCCTTAGAGGACTCAGTTCTGGGCCTGGGTTTGGAACTTCCTGTTGGGGGTCTGGATTGGAGCCCTAGTTGTAGAATTGTTGGTTCTAAGGGGGGTCTCCAAATTGTACACGTTTATATGTAGCAACACTGATCTTCACTTGGCATGTAAAACCTTGAAATCTAAATGGGAGTCTGATACAGGGCTGAATAGCTCCACAGTGGATTGGAATTATGTCTGGAGTAATGCCTACCATGCATGTAAGGAGGTTCAGTGTAGAACTCTGCAATTTAAAATCCTTCATAGATATCATTACTCCCCCTCCTGGCTAGAAAAGATGAGGTTCTGTCCTGATGGTATTTGTTGGAAGTGCAATGAACCCCATGCTTGTCTCCTACATATGTTATGGGATTGTGCTCAAGTGCTCAAATTGTGGGAACATGTTCATGGACTGTGAGACTGTTTATGGGAGCAAAGGTCTTGTTATCCCCTCAGACTTTTATATTTTGACTTTCCTTTCAGTTTAAATCACTTTAAAAATGCCAGATCAGCTGGATTTTGTCAGCTTTACTGGCTCTCAAAAGATTAATACTCACAAAATGGAATGACTGTACAGCTCCTTCTTTGTCTGAATGGTATAGTAATATGCTTGTCCTAACGCAAAATGAAAGAATCTGTTCCCTGTTACACAGACAAATGCCTACGTTTTTTGCAACTTGGTCCTACTTTTTTAAAATTGGCTGCCTGAATTCTCATACTTTTGTTGATAGGGTTTCAGATTTTTTTTTTTAACTGTTGCTACTATTTTTACATTAGCTTACAGTCTAATAAGTGGCCCTCTTGTTTATTTTCATTTTTAACAACGAAAACTGTGTTTGGTGTTTTTGTTTTTTTAACTGTATATGATTAGAATTTGTGATATGACAATATTCTGTTTCCTATTGGTCTATATTAATGTTTATGTTTTACTTTTTATGTAAATAAACTTTTAAATTCAAAAAATGAATAACATCTGCTTTTAGTTATCAAACTATGAGTTTCATTCTTGTGCTGTAGCTGTTTTTCTTGATGAGCTGTATCTACTGAAATGAGGTCATATTATTTGTAAATGCTTGCAACACTGTCTCCCACTATGCTGAGATCTAGGAAGGAAGCTTTCTTTTAGTTCCCTTATTGTAATGCCATCATCACAAGGGCTTAGATTTGTAAACCCGTTGTGACTATTTTCCATTGTGGTGTCAATCTGGGAGAGACTCAACTATATAAATAGAATAAAATATGTGTAACGGTATACAACAAATCTGTTTTCTCATCAAAAAGGATCAGCTGTGACATTACAAACCACAAAAGCAAAGTCAGACCATAAAGAATTTGGAAGATGGTGACAACAGTTTTAGAATGGATACAGAAAGGGTAATGGAAAGTGTATTGACTTTTTAGAATACATTAGGTGTTTTATTTATTTAGTTGTTTAACCAGGTATAGCACATTAAGCTGAAAGCTTTTTTACAGGAGCAACCTGGGAGCACAAGGAGGTTAAGTGACTTGCTTAGGGTCATACAGTATGCAAGTGGAAGCTGTGAGATTCAAACCCAGATCTAGTCTGTTAGATGTCACCAGATTTACAGCTCAGAGCCTTAGACCACTGCGCTATACTGCCTCCTTTCAGGTGTAGCAAGACCATGTATATGGCTGGAGGTCAAAAGTTCAATGGGGGCATTTCCATCCATTTAATGAAGAAGGATAGCATCTGTGAAGCTGAAATCAATTTATTAACACATAATTAGTTTGTTGAGCAGAAAAACACTGTTAGTTTGCTGTATTCAAATGTATAGTATGTTATAAAACCACCTAAGACCTAGGTCGATGACTGTCTTGACTTATTTATTTATTTATTTATTGAATTTTGTTGACCAGGTAGGCCCTCTGGGCCCCGGAGGTCCCTTTTTCAGGGGCGACCCGGGGGTGAAAAATAACATACAGGTAAACAGAACAGTACAAATTGATAAATAACATAATGTTTGACAGTGAAAGATTTCATAGGGTTACAATCAGATAGGTGGTGGAGGAACATACATCCAGTGGGACTTCTAGAGTTGGATATATAAAAAACATTTTACATGCACAAATCATGTAGATCTAGGGCATGCACGAGATAAAGGCTAAGTTGCCTTCCTCACTTTAAAGGGACACTGTCAACCCCTTAGGTCTCAAAGTATCCCTAGTTTAAAAAACATATTTTATGATTGCCAACATTGTGTAAAGATTGTTGATATAGCTGGTAGTTTGATTTTAACTCATATTTTCTTTATAAAAGTAAAAAAAAACAGACTCCCCAATGTAGTGGTGTTATCACACCAAAATAGGTTTGTTTACATTCCTTGATCAGCCCTAAACACATCTTTCCTGGACGTGGGAACACCCACAACACAGTCTAGCTGCTCATGATACTGTGGGAGTTTAGGAGGCTACTGCCTCATGAGTGGCTGCACTGTTTGGTGTGTTTCTAAAGCTCAAGAAGCATGCAGCAAGAACAGAACCAGGACTGCAAACAAAAACAAGGTTGTTTATTTATTTATTTTATTTATTTCAGAATTCAGAAAATACCTTTGAGTCAAAGACTCCTTTACAAAGGTTCCACGTCACATATATTAGATACAGACACAGAATACAGAAGATGTTACAGAGTACAGTTAGGTTTGTCACAGGTACAGTTTGGCTAACATTCAGTAACTAGTGCTGTTTAAGATTGTGATAAAACTGGATGTTTAACAATCCCTGGGAAAATTGAGTTAAGAGCTGTGGGCAGAGGCAAGCCGGCAGCCATTGTCAGTGGTAGAGGCACAGGGGGCCCGGTTCAGGTACAGTCGCAGTCACTTGTGGCCTGAAGGTGGGCCCTAAGATGCGTTTTAAAATGACCAATTCTTTGTTTAAAGAGCAAGGAGGAGGGTAGGTTATGCATCCCCAAAGGTGCCCTATAGCAGAAGGATCTTTGGAATTGAGCTGTGCGACAAGAAGCGATGGAAAAAAGATGGGTGTCAGAGCTACGGGTGTGTTTAACTTTTGAGTCTGTGGTGATTAAGGGGGTGAGTGCTGAGGGGGAGAGGCCAAGGGTGATTTTCTTTGCCAGGACACGTGTGGAATTTGATTCTGTTATCAAGGTTAAGCCAATTGGTGTCCTTATATAGTGAACAGGTATGGATGAGTCTATCACACCCTAATAGAAGATGACAGGCCTTGTTAAGGACAAGTCTAAGACTACCTAGGGCTGAGGAGCTGGCCCCTCCAAGGTCAGAAGGCCATAGTCGAGCAGGGAGAGTACCGAGGAGGAGATAGCGAGCTTAAGGGCCTCAGGGTAGGCAATGTTTATAGTGGTGCAGAAGCCCTAGTCTCTATATTTAGGGCCTTAGATAATTAGGCGCATATGCTCATGATAGGTAGGGCGCCAGTGTCAAAGTGATGCCCAGGTATTTAAAGGAATGCACAAATTCAAGGGGGTCTGTGATGCTGATAGTATTTATGGGAAGAGTCCTACCCTGGAATTCTGCGGATGTGCGAATAGCATACCTTTGGTTTTATTATAGTTAATAATAAGGTGTTGTGAGGAGAACCAGCTTTTGATAGCATTGAAAGAGGACTGGAGGGTCTGGTGGAGTTGAAGAGGGTCTGAGTTGGAGGAGAAGATGACAGCATCGTCTGCATAAAATAATAGGTTGGAGGTGCAGGATGCGGGGAGGGAGTTTAGGAAGAGGCTGAATAGTAGGGGACCCAAAATGGACCCTTGTGGGACCCCAGAGAGGACAGGGGATTTGAAGGATAGGGTATTGCCAATCTGAACTTGAAGGGTCCGGTTGGCAAGATAGTCAGCGAACCATCCCACTGCTTCCTGAAAGAGACCCAGGTTGAGCAAGGAGGTTTGAAGAAGTGAATGGTGGACGGTATCAAAGGCCCTAGTGAGGTCAATGAAGATCGCACCTGTGATGTGGCCTTTATCCAGCGCAGTATGGATGTGCGACGTAAGTTCAAGCAAGGCAGTAGTCGTGCTGTGTCCTTTGCGGAAACCATGTTGTTGCTTGTAGAGCAGGTCATATTTATTGAGCTGGTCAGTGAGCTGATCTGAAACTATCCTCTCTAAGGCCTTGGGGGAGGTATAGAGATAGAGCGGTAATTGTTAGTAGAGGAGCGGTCACCACCTTTAAATATGGGCGTGATAGTGGTGGATTTCCAAATGGCAGGGAATTTGCCTAGTGATAGGGAGAGGTTTAAAATATGGGTGAGAGGAGCAAGGACTTCCTTAAGGGAGAGCCGAAGAATTCTGAGATCAAGGGAGTTGGCATTGGAGGAGGCGTGACTAAGGGCAGTAATAAGGTACGGTTCGGTTGACTTAGGAGAGATGTGGTGAAGCTAAAAGGGGGGGACCGAGGTGGGGGGCAGTTGAGCTGGTAGCTGGTGGATCGTAGAAGTTCAGGGGGAGAACATGGCTAAGGTTTGAGAAGGCATCACTGAAAGCAGCAGCAATATGAGTGGGGTCAGTGGTCAAGGACCCGTTAACCATAACTTGGGAGGGAACCGGATTGGGGACCTTACCGCATATTTCCTTAATGTTGTTCCAGAACTTGTGGCCTGAGTCCCAGGAGGAGGTTAAGGCAGATTTGTAGTAATCTGCTTTTGCTCTGCAAATGGCCCAAGTGCACGTGTTCTGAGCCATTCTATAATTTAATCTATCAAGAGGTAGGCCGGACTCATTGGAGAGCTGCCACAATGAATCCCTGGTTCGCAACAAGGACTTGAGTCGTTCAGTGAACCAAGGTGCGTGATTGCCTTTTACCTTTCTTTTAATGAACAGGGCATAGAGATTGCATATATTATTGAAGGACCAGGTAAATAGGTCCAAGGCACTGTCAGGATTTACAGTGTTCAAAATGAAGGTCCAATCCAAGGCCCTAAGGTGAGTCAGCTTGCCAGGACCAAGTTTATGTTGCATAATTATTTTGGGAGGGGATCTTGGGATTTTACAGGACCAAGAGCAGAGAACTGGTGAGTGGTCACTAAGGGCATTTGGAAGGATGGAGACATTGGTGATCTTGTGCGGACGATTAGAGAAGATGAGGTCAAGTAGGGAGGAGGATCCTGTACGTGGATCCAACCGGTTGGGGAAGTGACCAGTTGAGTTAGGGTCTTGGGCTGTGGCAAGATCAATGTGAGGGATGGCATCCTTACTTAGCCAATTGATATTAAAATCTCCAAATGCAAGTAGTTCCGACTGTGCTGGCAGTGTGTCCAGATATGACAGTAATGCTTGGAACGCTGATTTTTGGTCCTTGGGGAATGTACTGTTGTTATGTATAGAGGGTTTTGGGCTCGTCCCAGTGCCAGTCTGACAGTGAGGGCCTGTGTGCCAGCCCCCAATTGAAGGGAGTGGAGTAGATGACCTTGCAAGGTATCCTTCATGTAGAGGGCACAGCTACCCCCTCACTCACCATGTTGATCCACATGGTAAAGGGTAAACCCAGGCAGGGATACTGAGGAATCGGGGGTCTGAGGGGTGAGCCAGGTTTCACACACTGCTATGACATCCGTCTGGTGCTGTAGTACCCAGCCCTGGAAGGAGTCCCACTTTTTTTTGATGCTACAAATGTTGAGAGATGCTATGTGCAGCAGACCCGGGTTACGTTGCGGAGGCCTCAAGCCAAATGGTGGTCCAGGGTTAGGATGGATATTCCCTGACAAGAGGAGGAGGAGAAGAAGGAATCTTGAGGGGTTCAGGAGCACTTCCTCTTATTATGGAGGGATAGCTGGGTAAGTGGTGTAGTGGAGGAGCGGTAGGAATGGGTAGAGGCTGCACTTTGAGGTGAGCCTGAAGGTGGTAATGAAAGTCTGGGGTGGCTGACAGGTTGCATGCTGAGGTTTCTGAGTCTGGACAATACCAGAGGGAAGGCAGGGTTGACCAACTAGGCAGGCATTCATAGTGTGTGTCAAGAGTGTAAGCTATATGCCCAGCCCCTATACCGGGGTCATGGGGTGGGGGAGCGGCTACCCATAAAATCCCTAGCTGCCAGGCATTCAGACTGAGGCCAATTGCAGAGGGGGGGAAGGGGTGCATAAAAGTATGACAGGGAAGGGGACTGGGCATGGGGGAACAAATGGCAAAGCAGCAGAAATAGAGTAAACATCCTGACACTGAATGGAAAGCTCAAGGGTTAACAGTGAAACAGGATATCTAGCAGTAGAGCAGCATCTAGTGGTAGAACAATATAAGCTGCTAATGGAGATCTAGGCTGATTGGTTACAGCTGCCTATAAAAGGGAGTGCTCACCAAGGGCGGTGGTGGGGGTGGTGGGGAGCTGACGCCCTGCGTCGGCGGGGCAAGAATGTAGGAAGCAGAGTCCTTCACAGTAGCGTGGTGCTCCTTTCTCCTTACCTGATTCAGCGCAATTCGGGGAGTGGGGGTGGAGGAGGGCGCCATAGCCACTAGCCCTCTCGACCTCCTGTGAGCCTGTGAAGAAAGCAGAGGACAGGTAAGGAATTTAAGCGGCAGTGTTGGGGAACAAAGGGTGGCGGGGATAATAGCTAGAGAGCATGTAGAGGGATCCTCTTTCTAACACTAGTTGCACCACAACAGACTTATACTATCAAGGCAAAGTTGACTTTATCTGTAAAAGCCCTCTTAATCAACTAAATAGGCTAGGTACACCTGTTTTGGGCACTCGCTGATGTTCCGAAGTGAGGTTCAAACACTAACAGCCGTTACATGAGTCACGGAGCGAGTATTGCTGGATTGATCTGTAAAAGCCTACTAAACTGACTGAATAAGCTACGTACAGCTGCTTTGGGCTATCGCCGATGCTCTGATGTGAAATTAAACAGTAACAGCCCTTAAGTGAGTCACAGAGCGAGCCTTTAAGATACCAGTCGGCTGCAGCATTAAAGCAATCTACATCAACATATTCTCAAGGTACAGCTACTTAGGGCACTCACAGTTGCTCCAATGCATAGCATAAACAATAAATGCCAATTAAATGGGACATGGAGCAGTTCTTAAGGCACCAGTCAGTTTGTAAAAAAATAACAGGAAACTTTTACATGAACCCCTTCAGGAGACTATCTCCATATGTGCGCCGACAGTAAAATGGCACCAACATTCAAAATGAGAATGTAGGCAGCAGAGTCCTTCGCAGTAGCATGGTGCTCCTTTCTCCATACCTGATTCAGCGCAATTCGGGGGGGGGGGGCGGGTGCCGTAGCCACTAGCCCTCTCGACCTCCTGTGAGCCTGATTCAGCGCAGTTCGGGGGTGGAGGTGGGGGAGGGCGCCGTAGCCACTAGCCCTCTTGACCTCCTGTGATCCTGTTACATTGCCATGCATTTTAGTTATACTAAACAAGGAGAGAGACAAAACAAACAGCAACATCAGTGAATTTTAGACAGGGTAAGCAATCATAAAATGTGAGGTTTCAGTTAGAAATAATATGATGAAAAACAGGTTGACAGTGTCCCTTTAACAACACCACCACCAACCTGGTCAGGAGTCACTTGGGACTGCTCCCCTCTTGCCCCAACAAATGCTCATGCAATACAAGTTCAGGCTCTTACTCAACAGAACACAGATCTTAGATGTAGGAACTCTTTTAGTCACTCCAGGTGCACCCTACTCCAGTGCTGTGTCAAAAGAAGTTTTAATTTTTAAACTGTTGCATGTTATCACAAGTGAATCCAAGAAATGGCCATTACAGTAGATTACCTGTACTTTTTAAAATGCTGCACAACAAATATATTAAACAAAATATTACATGTTGAAGCTGTATAGCAAACAAATGGGAAAAACAAACATTCCATTGAAAACAAAATAAGACAGGGTTTAAACACCAGATGTAAAAATACAAGAACACTATCTAAACTAAACTAGATTCTAAGTTCTTACCCTAAGACCTTAGAAGAACAGCTTTGCTCTCTTCTAAGTCAGAATCCACGTTTAGGTGTTGGGACTAGGGCTGTGCGAATACCATTTCCTGAATATTCAGCTGAATATTTGATATCTGGGTCCCAGATATTCAGTATTTGGGTATATACAATGTCTTAATGGAGAATTGCTATAGAACTCCTTAAAATGACTTCAGGATGGGGAGGATAAGAGGTAATGGCACTTTGGCTTGCACACTGGTGCCAGAGGCTGTCTTCTGCTACTGGTGCTTCAGGAGGAGGACAAAGAGGTTACAGTACTTTGGATTGTGCACTGGTGCCAGAGGCTGCCTTTTGCTGTTTGTGTTTCAGGAGGATGAAGAGGTCACACCATTTTGGCTTGTACAATGGCGCCAGAGGCTGCCTTCTGTGGCTGGTGCTTCAAGAAAAGGATGAAGAGGTCATAGCACTTTGACTTGTACACTGGTGCCAGAGGCTGACTTCTGGTGCTTCAGAAGGAGGATGCAGTGCAGTCATGGATCTTCATCTTGCACACTGGTGCCAGAGGCCATCTTGTGCTGCTGGTGCTTCAAGAGGAGGATGCAGTGGTTATGGCATTTTGGCTTCCCCATTTGTGCCAGAGGCTATCTTGTGCTACTGGTGCTTAAGGAGGAGGATGCAGAGATCACGGCACTTTGCCTTGTAGAGTGTGGACCAATAGGCGCACAAGATCATACTGTACTCTCTCATTCGGCAGGTGGCGGGTGGTATCGCGGGGGTGCTGCCCTGCTGATGATGGGGGGTGCTGGGTGGCCAGGGGTCCTCTGTGGGTGGGGTGGGGAGGAGGTACCACTAGACCACCAGGTATATCAATTTGTAGTACTACAGCCCATGATCGGGCATATGGGAGGGGACCACTAGACCACCAGGTATATCAATTTGTAGTACTACAGCCCACAATCGGGCATACGGGAGGGGACCACTAGACCACCAGGTAATTTCATTACATTTACTACAGCCTGCAATTGGGCGTACGGGGGGAGGGGGTTGCAAACACCCACCAGGGACCCACCCCTAACAACAGCTGCTAGATAATGCACCAGGCACATTGCACGGAGCTGCCCTGCGTAACGCATGCAAATGGGGCCATAATGACATGCAAATAGCCTCTTGCATATCTTATGGCCTCATTGGATGCCCCAGGCTGAATATCACGGGTGATGCACCTAGCACAACTGCACTTGCGCTGGCACATCCCTGTGCTCTCTCTCTGTGACTTGCACTAGTGCAGTGCCACTGCACCATGCGCAGTATGTGCGCTGACCATGCCATAGTCAACGGTGCTAAGCCATGGCACATCACTATTGAATATCACCTGGTCCTGGCCTCAGTGCAGCCCAGTTGTGCTGTGCCCAGGCTTGTGCCAATGCCAGGTGCAGTCTGAATATCCAGCCCAATGTGTTTATCGAAGATGAGCAGCATCAGACTCTGGCTTTGGCGGTCATCGGTCATCAGTAATATCTTTCAGATTTCTTCAGAATCATTATTGTCATCATCACCAACAGCAGTAGCATCAACAACTTATTGCAGGAGTGCACTTGAAGCAATAATACAAACTGCTGGTAGTTAGGCAACTGGAATATTTCAGGCATGGCAGATACTTGAGATGGGGTGATGCCGTACTGGTAACCATAATATTTCAGGCATGGGAAATACTTGAGAATGGTGATGCCATACTGGTAACCATAATATTTCAGTCATGTGAAATATTTGAGATGGGTGATGCCACATTGATAACTGCTACATTTCAGATATAGGAAATGCTGAGATTGGAGATGCCCCACTGTTAACTGCCATATTTTATGGACATGAAATTCTTGAGACTGGTACTGGTGATGCCACACTTGTAACTGCAATATTTCAGGCATGGGAAACACTGAGACCGGTGATGATGCACTTATTAAGTGCCATATTTCAGGCATGGGAAACACTGAGACTGGTGATGCCGCACTAATTGCCATATTTTATGCATGCAACATACTTGAGACTGGTGATGCCACACAGGTAACTGCCATATTTCAGGCAAGGAAAACACTGAGACTGTCAATGCAACACTGGTAACCGGCATCTGGAAAGCTGTTAAAGGGATGGATGGAATATGGGCACCAGCAACACAGAGAATGAGTTGTCACAACACCAGTGGAGAATTTGTTTTATTAGGAACAGCAGTCAATAGGTGGTGGCAGTTTTTCGGTAGTGGGAACTGCAGGGCATGCACTTTCAAAAGAATACACCATGAGAGTGCAAGTAATAAGGAAAAGGAGTGCTGACCACAGATTTGTGTTAATATGACTATGAATATGAACATGTTTGACTAAATGTTAGCATGTTGTGCTTATTTGCTAACAGAACAATGATGGTTAACACAGAACGGATTGTGCATGGGTCCATCCTACAACACACAAATGTTGTATCTAGTACAAGATTATTTAATGCATTTTTTAGTGGCCATACATGTACCCAAGGTGAGGTAGATTTATTTTTATAAACACAAGTTGTTCCACATGTTCTGGGTCAAGTTAGGATCGGTGAGGTTCCACCACATCCCTAGCAGTGCTGAACATTCTTTCAGATGGTACACTGTTAGGAGGCAACAGATATGTTTAAGGGACAACTGTGCCAAGTGTAGAGATGCTTTCATCTTTTTGGTACAGTACTCCACTGGATTTATGGAGAATGACTACAGAGGCTCATTGAAATAACTGTTCAGCAGATTGGGTGCCAACTGTGGCTGTTGTTCTGTTGCGTTCCATTCCACTGCTCAGCCTGTAGTGATGAGCTGAGTGGAGATGCAGCAAATTTATATTTTGCTGGCAAGTCACGGTGAAGTGGCCGATTTTGCCACACATAGTAAGCCACAAAACTTTCCACATTTGGTGGAATTTCATCAAGGTGAATTTACGCCCATGGAAAGTGAAATTTTGCTTACCAAAGCAAAATTTTGCCTTCTGCCAGCGAAATTTCACCCTTCTGCAGGCAAAATTTTGCATTTTGCATTGTGAAACAGGAGAAATTCATGGATTACTCCATGTAGCAATGTTTTGTCTCTTCGCCCACCACTAGAGCTGAGTTCAGCCCAACAGTCACCCTCCTTCTCAAGGTTTTCCATGCTGCTTTCAGTTTGTGATTCTTACACTGGCTCATCGATTGGGTTACCTGCTGGTCTCTTCAACCCAAGCATGCAGAAGCTAAGTTCTGAGCTCATCTGCTTCTGAAACTCTGTAACCCTGTGAGTGGGCATTATAAGGTGTAGTACCTCGCACTTGAAACGTGCATCCAACATAGTGGCAAATATGTGCTTTTTATTGGAACAGAGATCAGAAAATCTAACTTCTAATTCTGTGGTGAGATTTTCCATAAGGGATATCACTCTTTCTGGTGTCTGGTTTGGATCTTTCTCAGCATTCTGACTGAACTGTCTCATGGCTTTTTTCAAGATATATACAGCAGGAATTACCTGACTTAGCAGTGCAGAATCAGAGCTAAGGTCACAAGTGCTCCTTTCAAATGGGGCTAAAACCTTTACCAAACATTCAATCACAGCCCAGTCCTGATGTCCGAGGACTTCTATTATGTCAGTTTCCATGCTCATCTCATGAAGGGCCCACTTCTGCTCCAGAAGCCTTTGCAGTATGTAGTAGGTGAAATTCCACTGGGTCTGTATATCCTGGATGAGATGATGCTGCTGCGGCATTTGAAGATGCTGTTGTAGCTGATGCAGACAGTTTGTGGCTTTCACAGAGTGAAGGAAATGGCTACATATGCTTCTGGTACTTTAGCTGTGTGATCTACCGCTGCTGTGTTTGCCAAAGCTTTGGTCATCACCAAATTTAATGTATGAGCAAAGCAGCGTATCCCCTCAAAACTGCCATTTCTAAGTGCTTTGATCATATTTGTGGCATTGTCTGTGACCACAAACCCTACATGAAAAATTGTTGCCATCAGTCCATGAGCTCAACATCTCTTGCAGGAATGACAGTATATTTACAGCCCAGTGATCCTTTTCCATAACACTGACATTTAGCAATGCAGACCTGCAGGGAGACAGGGAAGAGACTGAACTGGCAACAGTACCACCATCACCACCAGTAACTACTACATCTGAAACACACCAGAGTGCTGTCAGTGACATACATGCATGATTTAAATTCATGCTAGTCCATGTGTCAATTGTGCAGTGAAAAACTCCACCAACAGCCTGTGTTAGTAGTCTGGCAACTTATTTTCTCAAATCATGGTAAATGCTGGCTACTAGAGTACATGAAAATGTGGTTTGTGGTGGTATATTACATATATGATCCAAGACCATCATCTCACCAATTAAACTGGTGATCTGCTGTGCTGTTGGGTGTGATGCCTGGTATTTGGTGCTGGCATGGAAGACTTGCATGATGGGTGGAGTCAAAGTGCTGCCACATCACATTGATTTTGACTTTGAACCCATGGAGGGTGTTACAATAATAGATGATTGAGCAGAAGAAGACAGAATGGGTGATGCTACTGTATGGGGATGAGCTACAAGTGGTGTAGGGGAGTAGAGGGCACACTGTCTTTCTCAGCAATAGAATCACTTTCAATACTTTGTGCATCTACTGGACCAGTACCAGAAAGCTGACAGGCACATGTTGTGAAGGGGGAGGAACCGCTGTGGATCTTTGAAGCATACGGGGATGTTTCATTTGGAGATGGTTCTTCATTGATGTTGTGAGATATCAAAGGTTTTCACCATGACTTATAGTACAGCCGCACACAGAACATACTGCCTTCGTTGCAACATCTTTCACAACACTAAAGTGCAGACACACCAACCCCCCAACTGACAGTGGAAGTACTGGCTCTAATAGGGTGACCATGGCCATGTTTTGCCCCTTTCCCCTTATCAGACCTGAGTGCAGTGGATGCAGTTCTGCCCCTTTCTTTCTCCACAACAGATGCATTTGCAGAACTACTTTGTGTATTAGATGGAATTGAACTTGACAACTCTTTGAAAGGACAGGGTGGACTGTTTTTTTTGTTATTTGTTTTTTTTAAGGAGGAGGAGGGTGACTCTGACCAACCTGCTTGCCATGATGAGCAGCACTGCATTTTTTGGCATCTGCACATTCACACTTCTCACACAGATATGCTGGATATTTGGCCTCATCACCAAATTCGCTCAGGTGGGTATCACAGTCAGAAGATGTACTAAGCAAGTCTTGTGGCTCTGGTAAATATTCAGAGCCAGATGAATGCTCTTCTTCAGAATTCTCCACATCAGCAAAAGGAAATGTGGTGAGAGGAAACTTGTGAGGCTTAGCAACAGTACATTTTGGCAACACAATTGGTGCAGCCATTGTAACAGTCTTATGGTCAGTTCTAGTCACAGTACCTATGGTCATGGGCACAGTTGGCAAGGTAGTAGCATTGTCAACGGTAGTCCTGGTGCCAGAATTACTATCAAGAGTTACAGTCTAAGAAATTGGCATCATATTACAGCTAGTTGTAATACTGGCAGCAGTAGTCATGGTGACAGCAAAACACTCAGGACTACTAATGGAGACAAAGGTTGTGGTGACAGTGGCTGTGCAAGGAGCACAAATAATAGTGCACACTTATGGCAGTGGTGGTGGCAATAGTACACAAAGGATCTGCTCTGGTTGCTGAAATCACGGCACTGGTGGTGGGGAGAAGCACACTGATAGGCGATGTTGCCTCTGTGGGGCAGTTGTTCGAATAGCATTACCACTGGTAGTGGTGGTGGGTTCTTGTTCTTGTATTACTGGAGATGTCAGCTGCACAGCCCTCCTACTTTTATAAAATGGTGGTGCTCCAAATGCAATACTAGTAGTAGTAGTGATAGCAGTTGTAGTTAAAGTAGCTCTAGTACTAACCCCAATCCTACTGACACCAGAACCTAAAGGCTTATCAGGGGAGAAAACTCTGTGTCACCCTATGCCTCACCACTTATGACTGATGGTGAAGATGCCTTGCTTGGGCTGGACCATGCACATTTATGTGACTGATGAGACATGGTCTGTAACTTATTGTGTATTTGTGATTAGTGTTTTTGTTTATGTTGGTGCTTCTTGCAAAAAACAATACCCACACTGCTCATGTAGCAGCTAATAAAGACAGACTGGTACTAGAGAGAGATGGAGTCAGCAAACAACTTCTCACTCATACAGTGTCAGTTGTGCAGTCAATACAGTACATTAATTCAAGCTTTGAAGGTGCACCACACAACTTACAACACACAGAACCCAGTGAGTCACCCCTGACACACAGAAATAGTAAAAGCAGTTCACAGAAAATGTATGTATACACACTGACAGCAGTACACACACAGGGGGAGAAGACATGCAAATAAGAAAAAAACACATGCGCAGGAGACCACTCGGGTGCAGCGAGCTGTGGAGGAAGGAATCACTTGCGACACCTTCCTCACTCAGTTGTACAGGGAACTGATCCAAGAACCAGACCACAGTCAGCAACAATTCAATGGGCCAATCTTGACCCAATAAGAAATAAATACAATGCTTTATAAATCACAAAAAAATGTGTGCAGACAACTGTGCATGCACTTGCAAGACACAGATTACAAGAACAATAATACTACAAACACTCAGACGATGTATGTGCCAGGGTGAGCTGCAACGCAGACAAGAGACAGTCAGATGACAATCACACTTCAGTTATGTAGGGAACCGAGCCCGGAACCTGATGACAGCAAAGTACCAATTTGTTTCACAAAAGAAATGGAAAATACCACAGGGGCTGTGAGTGGATTTGGAAGAAAAAGCTAAGCAAGCACAGCAGTGGGGTTGGGGCAGTCAGCAAAAACCTGAACCACTCACTGTTACTGAGCACAGTAACGGTTACTCAGTACATGCAAAAGCCAAGCTGGACTTTGTTGACAAAAATAAATCATGATAAGAACTAATAATACAACAGAAAGGTTCTAAAGCAAAAAAATAAAATCACACTGCTTCAGCCGAGCTGTAAAACTAAGCAGTGGGGAAGGGGAGTCAGCAGCAGCACACACAGTCACACACACAGATTCACTCACACACAGATTCTCCTTTTCCTTGAAACTGAGCAGAGTTTCAAGGATGAAAAACAAAACTGTGGTCACATGCAGTCACAAGGTGATCAGATGTCAAAACTGGATCACACACAAAAACGATTTTTAAACAGTTATAAAAGTCACAAGTGGTAAACTAAACAAAGCTAGCTGTCTCTCAGAAATGACCGTCTCCTCTCATCTACACACTCAGTGAAGAGATCACATAGTGTTCCTGGCTGTGAACTCCAAAAACAGCCTCTGATTGGCCAGCGAATCTCTGTGAGATTTTAAAATCTCACCCACCGAATAGTACGTCCCAAACAGTGGCCAAATAGTGGACTATTCAGGATGGAGGAAGGGGAGAGGGAGGTAAGGTGCCTGCCTGGCACCATGGCTTGGAGTGACAGGGAGTGAATCCTCAAGATCACGGAGCAGCTGCACAGGGGAGGGAGCAGAATGTCATTGTCCACCTAGGGACAAATGACCTGGCTAAGAAAGGGATCAGAGCAGTGCAGGAAGAGTTTGTGGAATTGGGAAGGGGCCTTAGAAAAGTAGCATGCATGGTAACCTTCTCGGAGGTGCTGCCTGTCTATGGCATAGGAGACGCTAGGGTGCTCCACACCATGGGATTCAATCAGTGGTTGAAAAACTGGTGCAGATCTCAGGGATTTGGCTTCATTGGGGACTGGGGGTCCACCTGGAGTGATGCAAGCCTATACTGGCATGATGGGCTGCATCTGTCCAGGAGGGGAATCAGGAACCTAGGTGATAGGTTTAAATGCTTCATTGGTAAGCATTTAAACTAGCCAAGGGGGAGGCACTAGAAAGGAGCAGGGAAATCATAGTCCCACAAAAAAGTCACGGTAGTAAGTGAGGTGAACACCAAGATAGGGATGTCGATAGGGAGAAGGGCAGGGGTAAATGGAGAAAGTGGCAAAGGCAAGAAGGACAGAGATAGGCCAAAAAGGAGTAAGGCCATCAGGAAATGGAGGATAATGAGTACCAATGCCCACAGTCTGGGCAACAAGCTCCCTGAACTGGTGGCCTTGATAGAAGAGGGATGCCTGGATATCATAGCAGTCACAGAAACATGGTACAGTACACAGAGAACCATGACTGGGATGTTAACATACCAGGGTACATAACCTACAGGAGAAACAGGGAGGGGAGAAGAGGGAGAGGAGTAGCTTTCTATGTAAAGGAAGGGATAAAAGCAACTGAACAAAAGAGTAAACAGGGAGGAGAGGAGGCACTGTGGGTCACCTTAGAGACTGGAAATGGCACCACAATCCGCACAGGGGTTGTGTACAGACCCCCATGTCAGGGGGAGGGAATGGACAAGGATATGATAGAAGGCATTTTTAGGATGGCAGAGAAAGGGGAGATACTGTTGATGGGAGACCTGAATAGGCCAGATGTTAACTGGATCACATTTGTTGCAGCCACATCCAAGAACAGGGCCATTCTTGATGCCCTACAGGTGGCATGCCTCAAACAGCTAGTTTCAGAACCCACTCGTGAGGGAGCAATCTTAGACCTCACACTCTCAAATGGGGACAGTGAGAGGATCTCAGACCTAGAAGTGGATTGCCATCTGGGAACAAGTGACCATCAAACAGTGTGGTTCACGTTAAACTCAGCTACAGAGTCAAGCCATGCAAAAGTGAGGGTACTGGACTTCAGGAGGGCTGACTTTGGCAAGATGGGCGAGTGCCTTAGAAAAGCACTAGCAAACAGGCTAGAAGAAGGGGTGAAGCAACAATGGGGAAACATCAAAACTGCCATCACAGAGGCAACAAGCCTTTGTGTGAAGCAAATAAACAAATCAAAACAAAAGAAAAAGCCACTATGGTTCTCAAAAGAGGTGGTGGGGAAAGTCAGGGAGAAAAAGATAGCCTTCAGGAAGTATAAGGAAAAACAGAAGGAGCAGGACAGAGAGCTGTACCAGTTAAGGCAGAAGGAAGCAGGGAAGGAAGTAAGAATAGCAAAGGCCCAAACTGAGGAAAAGATAGCCAACTTGGTTAAGAAGGGGGATAAAACCTTTTATAGGTACATTAGGGAGCGTAGAAAGACAAAGGAAGGGATAGTGAATCTGAATAGAATGGACGGTGGCAGAGAGGGACAGTGAAAAGCAGGGATACTGAATGAATATTTCTGCTCAGTATTCACAAAAGAGGAGGGGGAGGTGCCTAATACAATTAACAGAAGCACTCTTGATGGGGGGGGTCGATCCCAGTCCTTTCACAGAAGAAAGAGTTCTGAAAGAACTCCTAAAACTGAAGGTGGACAAAGCAATGGGGCCTGATGGAATTCACCCCAGAATTCTAAAAGAATTAAGGGGAGAACTAGTGAAACCATTGACTACCCTTTTTAACAAATCATGGGAGGATGGTGTGGTACCTGAGGACTGGAGGAAGGCGGATGTGATTCCCCTTCACAAAAGTGGGACCAAGACAGAGGCAGGAAACTACAGACCTGTCAGTTTGACCTCTGTGGTAGTAAAAGTGATGGAATCACTTCTGAAAGAAAGAATTGTTGTGTAGCTAGAGGCCAGTGGGGTACAGGACCCAAGGCAGCATGGGTTCACAGCGGGAAGGTCATGTCAGACAAATCTAATTTATTTATTTGACTGGGTGACCACAGTAGTAGACCAGGAAGGGGCTGTGGACATGGCCTACCTAGACTTTAGCAAGGCATTTGACACAGTCCCACACAAAAGATTAATAGTCAAATTAACCAGCCTGGGAGTGGGTCCCAGGGTGGTAGCCAGATAAACATTGGCTGGACAACAGGACACAGAAGATAATTGTAAATGGAGTCCACTCTGAAGAAAGAGGGGTTACTAGTGGGGTACCGCAGGGTTCAGTACTGGGTCCAGTCCTTTTTAATGTCTTTATAAGTGACATTGCAGAGGGACTGGAAGGAAAAGTATGCCTCTTTGCAGATGACACAAAGATCTGCAACAGGGTTGATACACAAGGAGGCATGGAAAGGAAGAGAAGGGACTTGGCAAGGTTGGAGGAATGGTCAGAAGTATGGCAGCTTGGATTCAATGCAAAGAAGTGCAAAATAATGCACCTGGGAAACAAACCCTCAGGGGAAGATTACACGTGGGGGGGGAGGTAGTAACAACAAAAATGAAAAGGGATCTGGGGATAATCATATCAGATGACCTTAAGGTTAGCAAGCAATGTGAGAAGGCAATAGGGAGGGCTGGGGGTATACTGGAATGCATAGGGAGAGGCATCACCAGCAGAAAACAGGAAGATGTTATCCCTCTGTACAGACAGTTGGTGAGACCCCATCTGGAATTCTGCTCCCAGTTCTGGAGACCCCATCTCCACAAGGACATAGACAGGATAGAGGCAGTACAGAAGAGGGCAACTAAAATGGTGCAGGGTCTGCAAGAAAAGCCATACGAGGAGAGACTAAAGGAGCTTAATATGTATACTCTTTAGGAAAGGAGGGAGAGGGGGGACATGATAGAAACTTTTAAGTACCTCAGTGGAATCAACAAAGTCCAAGAGGGTAGCATCTTTCAGAAAAAGAGACGTGCAAGAACAAGGAGACACAATTTAAAGATAGAGGGGAGGGAAGTTCAGGGGCAATGTGAGGAAGTATTTTTTCACAGAGAGGGTGGTGGATGCATGGAACAGCCTTCTTGAGGAGGTTGTGGGGTCTAAAACTGTGGGAAAATTCAAGAATACATGGGACAGACATAAGGCAATTCTTGTGGGGGGTAGGAAGAAATAGACTGTTGGTTAACTAGGATCTGTGGCTTATCCTGTAGGTAGGGACATGGGCAGACTAGGTGGGCCAAGCAGTCCTTATCTGCTGTCAAAGTCTGTGTTTCTATGTCCATCTGAATATTTGACAAGCCCACTCTTTGTGGTATTCAGGAAATACTATTTGGACCATGCACAGGCCTAGTTGGGATCACAACTCACGTCTGAATCTCTGAACAGCATGCACAAAGTACATTTCTCATTCCATCACATAGCAGCTGAGAACTTTCCCCTCATCTTGTTGTATGCAACCACCTCAGTTTTGAGTCATGTCCCTGAGAAAACAGAGACAGGACCTCCTTCTGCCACCTACCCAGTTAAAACAGGTGCTCTGTTTTCTCACAATGCAAAAGACTTGGCCCCTTCCCCTTCTTTTTGTGCAGTGCACCCTTTGTTATTTGAGAAGAAATGTAATCCTTCTCTCCCAAAATTAAAGGTGGGTACATGTTACAGCCCAGGGCAGCCATGTATTTATCTGTGTCATTTCTTCAGTAACATTCAAACACCACACAGTTTATATTGGTTCTGGAATCCCTCCTTTTGGAGGTAAACAAGTTACCTGCAGCACCCCAGGAGGTTGTTAGATTCCTCTTCAACCAGAGATGGCTGCTGTTCTCAAGAACTAGTGCAATGCCTGGCCTCACAAAATATTCTGAGGCTAATCACTTTGTAATGGTGCTGTGTCATCTAACTCCCAGCAGAGTAGAGATTTGTGCAGGTTACCCTTTTGCACGTTTATTATGAAACACACAAAAACACATATGTTTAACAGTCAAAGAAAGATAAAAATAAAACAGAAAAGCAGAAAAATAGTGCCATCATCCTCATCTGCTGTTGTAAACATAGCCCATACTGTAAGCCTGTGATTTCACACCCATTTACTGTTACATTAGCAAAAACATAGGGGAAGTACAACACAGCATGTTTCAATTTGACATTCACCATTTAGTAAGTTTTTTTTTATAACATGGTAACAGAGGAAAATAGGAACTGCATGTAAGGGAAAGGGGAAATTGTTCAACCAAGAAAGGCACATTAAGCCAGACCTTGTTTCCTGGCGTGACCTGGGGCACAAGGAAGTTATGTGACTTGCTCAGGGTCACACAGCATGCAAGTGGGGCGGATGGGATTCAAATCCTGGTCTCTAGGTTTGCAGCTCAGTGCCCTTAACCACTCATTGTACTGGATGTGCTTTCATTTTCTTATTCCTCTCCTCTCTCTCTTTTTCTCCCCCCATCCTCTCTTGGTCTTTGGTTCTCATCACCAAGCTTGTTGCATATTGTCCACTGAGATGTTTCCTTCTTGCCTACTTTATGCCCTTACTCACACAGAACTAGGCCTCTGGACATAGGAATCCCTATTCACTTCAGATGCTGTTAACATGCTCCTACTGTGCAGTAGAAGCAGTCTCACTTTAACTTGTATGTACTGTTCATATCCTGTGTTTCCTTTATCACTTTGTATTATTGTTTACTACATGCTAATTTGATGTTTTGCACTATTTTGATGTTTTGTACTATGACGAGGATCCTTTGAAATTGAGTCTTTGACTCAAAGGTTGTAAATCCGATTTACTCAATAAATTAATAAAATTAAAAAAAATAAACTTGTGACATGCTTCTAGGGATGGAAAACAAATGTAACCCTCGGGACACAGGTGGGATCCTAATGTAAGACTGGACATTCCAGACTACGAACAATTAACTCCTTAGAGATGGAGTCTAAGTCACTGAAGTGGGGGGGATACCTGCACCAGCATTAGCCTCACAGATACAAACATATGAATGTGCCAGCAGAAACAGACCACCCAGTCTATTTACATCTGCTGGAGTATGCAGCTAGCACCCCTAGATTGCAACTGCTGTGTCCTCTCCCCTTTGTCATCCCACTGCCTCCCTTTACCTCCCCCACCCTATCTCTCCCCTACTCCCTGTCTCATGCCCTTCCAAAGCAGTTCACAGATTTAAAAGATGCCACCCATTCTGGTAGTGCATTCTATTTTACTACCACCCTCTCTGTGAAATAGTGTCTCCTCATTTCCCTCTTAAATCTTCCACCCTCTGTTGTTAGCCTATGCCCTCTGGTGTCCCTCCCCCTCTTTAGTTTAAAGACCTCATCTGCTCCATCCTTATTAATTCCCCTCAGATACTTGAATGTCTCTATCACATCCCCCTGGTCCCTTCTATCCTCCAGGGTGTACATATTCAGGTCTCCCAGCCTGCTCTTATAGTCTCTCCCCTGCATTCCACATATCATCTTTGTCACCATTCTCTGCACCTCCTTCAGTAGCCTGATATCACGCTTCAGGTATGGCCTCCAAAACTGCACAAAATTCACCAAGTGTGGCCTTACCAGTGACCTGTAAATGGACATGATCACCTCTCTTCACCTGGATGAAAACCCCCTTGCTATGCACCCCAGCATTTTGTTCGCCTTTGCATCCACTGTCCTGCACTGGGCAGTATTGTTCGTAGTCCCTGTTACCATTAACCCTCGGTCCTTCTCCTCCTCAGTGATCCCCAGCTTAACCACCCCCCAGGCCAGTATTGTCTCCTTGGGTTCTTCGCCCCGAAGTGCACAACCTTACACTTCTTTGCATTGAACCCCAGCTGCCGCTTCTCTGACCACTCCTCTAGCTTGCTTAGGTCCCCTTGTAGCTGCTTCCATCCCTGCTCTCCATCCACCACTGCTCCCATTTTGGTGTTGTCTGTGAACAGATTTACCTTGCTCACCACCCAGTGCACAATGTCTGATATGAAGGGCAGCAGTAATATTGTCCCAGCCCTGTGGCTTCCCTGCTCATCGCTGACTTTAGAGTTGAGAGCTCCCCTCCCACCACCACCCATTGCAGCCTCCCACTCAACCAGCTTGTAATCCAGTTAATCATTTTTGCCCCTACCTCTACAACAGTTAGTGCCCACGAGGCACCAAATCGAAGGCCTTGCTGATGTCCAAGTAAAGAACATCCACTGCATGACCCTTATCCAGCTCACTTGTCACCCAGTCATAATATTGTATCAGGTTGGTTTGACAGGACTTCCCTGAAATGAACACATGCTGCCTCACATCCTGGAGGCTGTTGTCCTCCAGATACAACACCAGTCTTTTCTTTAGTGTCATTTCCATGAGTTTGTACGCTATGGAGGTGAGACTTATTGGATGATAATTACCTGGTTAGTCCCTTGTCACTTGTGTAACAGCACTACATGTGCCATCCTCCAGTCCAGTTGCACACATCCTGACTCCAATGAGGAGATATACAGATTTGCCAGCAGCTCTGCCAACACCTCCGCCATCTCCCTCAGCACCCTGGGGTGGATACCATCTGGCCCTGGTGCCTTGTCTACCCTCAGTCCTTCTAGGACTCCCTCAGTCCTTCCATCTGTCACCTACTCTCCCCCAGCCCCCACCTTCCCAGCCCATAATGGTAGCGGTCCCCCATTTTCTTCCATGAACACTAAGCAAAAGTATTCATTCAGTGCTTCTACCCATTCCTACCCCTTTTCTGTCTACTCCCCACCCTTTTTTATCCTCACTATTGTCTCCTTGCACTTCCTTTTCTCATCTTACCTCCCCCCCCTTAATTCACTGTGCTAATCTCAGCTCCCTCTGGGCCTCAACTTCTCTCACTTTTCTGGTCACCTCGCTGGACCATCTTGCATACTAATCCCTTTCCCCTTCCTTCCCCATCCTCTTATACCTCTGGTGCATCTCTTGTTTTGCCCTCACAACCTCCACTACCTCACTGTTCAATCAGCATGGTTTCCTTGCTCTGCTCCTCTTACTCTGTGTCTTGGTGTAGGCTTCCGTTGCCTCTTTAATCCCCCTTTAATAATATCCCATTTCTGCTACGTGTCCTTCTCCTGCCTTATGCCCTCCAGCTTCCCTTTCAGTACTTCCCGCATCTTTCTATAGTCCACCACCCTGAAGTTTACCACCCGGGTTACAGAGTTCTCTGGCTCCCTGCATATCATGAGATTAAACCACACCGTTTGGTGCTCTGTCGGCTAGTGGGTCCTCCACTGGTATTTCCCTTTCTGCCTCCGCATTTGAGAATATCAGATTTAAAGTGTTCTTTAGCCTAGTAAGTCCACTGACCAACTACGTCAGGAGACCCTCATGGATTGCATCCAGGAGCACTTGCTCCCTAGCACTGGAGGCAACCAGAATGCTCCAGTTAACCCCCGGCAAATTGAAATCCTCCATGATGACCACCTTCCCTTTTCTACATACCTTCCTGATTTGTCCTGCCAATTCTCTGTCAAGCTCCTCAGACTGGGACAGCTGCCTGTATACCACCCCATACCTCAGTTTCCTACAGATCTGTCTGTTACAGAAAGTGAGTGGGCACTGAGCTGCCAACACTTCACAATCCCTACTTCAGTTCCTGATTTACAGGGCAGCAGCCATCTTTACAGCAATCTGACTCCCAGAAGGTATGGTATGGTATGGTAAAATTTTATTTATACAGTGATACAGCCATTCGGGTTCTGAAAATCCCTGTTCACAAGGCTTACCTGTTTACATTATGCAAAATTACTACAACTATACATTTATAACAATACAAGTTACAGAAAAGTACAAAACAATACATCAGAGTTTTACAAACTCATCCATAACAGGCATGTTAGCATTTTTAGATTTACATTAATTTCACCTATTACAGCAACAACAATGAAAACTAAGTTTGTGATTCAGGCCATTTTTAAAAACATGATCAGTAGTTGTTAGTTCACGTAAAAAAGGAGGAAGACAATTCCAGCTTTTAGCTACTTAATATTGAAGGGTCATTTCACTAAATCAATTTTTTAACTTTGGTATTATTAAATCTCTAGCACCAGTTTTTCTTAAATTTAAACCATGTTTTGGTTTTTGTAATTTGTTTTTTACGTTATCTAAAGATTGAATTTTAAATATATTACGGACCTGATTTAGCTAGACTCCTCTAGCCCGTAAGTCTAATGGAATCCAACCCAAATCCATATACATATGATGAGTTTTAAACTCACACCTTAACACAAATCTTGCAAGCTTATTATAAAGTGTATCCAAGTTATTTAAATGTTTTCTTGCTGTATGTCTGTAAATATGACTTCCATAGTCAATAACCGGCATTATTAATTGATTGATCATAATCAATCTTGTTTCTCTTGTCATACAATTTGATATTCGTCCCATAGCTCCAATCTTAACATGTGTTTTCTTTATTAAATTTGTTATATGATATTGGTAAGTAAGACATTGATCTGTATGTACTCTAAATATTTATATGTTTCAGTTTGTTCTAAAAACTTACCTCTTGTGTCTTTATATTTAATTTTGAAATTCCTTTAAGTCCAATGCAAATGACATAACCTGTGTCTTTTTACTATTAACTAATAAACCCAGAGATGAAAAGTGACCTTGCATGATGCTAAAGTCACTCTGTAAGTTTAGTTCTACTTCACTTGTAGTTTTTCCCTCTGCTACTAAAACCGTATCATCTGCATATAGACAAATGTTTGAATATTCAATTTTCTTTGGTAAGTCATTTAAATAGACTATGAACAGGAGGGGTGCCAGGATAGACCCCTGTGGAACCCCTCCTGTTACATAGTCTATTTTTGACTGGTGTCTGTTTAGGACAACAAATTGTGATCTTTTAACAAGGTATGATATAAACCAATTGCAGGTTTCTTCCTCCACCCCTATTTTTATTAATGAGTTTATCAAAATACTATGGTTTACTAAATCAAATGCTTTAGATAGGTCCACGTATACCGCACCCATGGACTTCACTTGCCCAAGAGGGGTTGCTATGAGATCCAAAAAGTCAGTGAGTGCGGTAGCCGTGGACCTACCCTGCCTAAAACCATACTGTTGTTGAGTCAATTTATTATATTTTTCCAACTAGTCCATTAACTGATCATGGACAATTTTTTCAAATAACTTGGATACTGTGGACAACAAGGCTATTGGATGGTAATTTGAAACATCCTTTGTATCTCTCCCTTATCTATTGGTATCACTTTGGCTAATTTCCAACTAGAGGGAAACTGTCCCTCTCTTAGACTCCAATTAAAAATGTCCCTTAGTATAGGTGACAATTCCATAGCAGCCTCTTTTAATAATTTATTATCAATTCTATCTGGGCCACTTGCTTAATTTATTTTTAATCTATTTATATTTTTTAGAACTTCTTTGTTTATCACTCTCTTAAACCTGAATTTGGGTTCTTTCTCATCTTGGGGACTCTCATCCTTTACTTCATTCAAGGTATTAGTTTTAGTTATGAGATCTAATTTCAGATCGGGTAGGTTTATGAAATAATCATTCAAAATTTCTGCAGCCTTATTTGTTTCATACACTTTTCCATTCTGACTCAATTTTATTTCACTTTGTTTACTATTTGGATTCATAAGATTTTTTTATAACAGACCAATAAGCACCTGGATTTGTTGATTCTTTAATCCGCTGTTTATAATAATGAGCTTTTGATTTCCTGATTTCCTGTATTACTTGATTCCTTAACCTTTTGTATTGTTCCCAAATTTCACTGTTTAATGTTTTATTTGCTTTTTTCCAATAATGATTTCTAATCCTAATCATTTTTTTATTTTTACAGTTAGCCATGGTAAATGTTTTATTCTATGATTTACTTTTTTATATGGAACAAATTTATCACAAGCATTAATAAACATTGTTGTAAATTCTAATACTGCCTCATTTAAATCTGGGATAAGAAAAATCCTATACCAAGGGAGTCCCTGAAGATACTTTCTGAATGATAAACTATTACATTTTAAACAACATCTTTTAGATATGTGTGGTACTGATTTTATGGGAATAGAATTTTTTAATCGTAGAGAATACACACTTAACTATGTTGTGGTCTCCTAAACTGGGGGTACATACACTTTTCTCCAAGATTGTCAATTCAGGCGAAACAAACATCAAATCCAAAATATTACCTTTACTTAATAAGGAATCTTTCCTTGTAGGTGTATCTATAATTAGTATCAGGTTTAAACAGCTCATTGATTTTTCCAACTTTTGACCCCCTGGGACAACCCCAAGCTGTGTAGAAATCACCAGCCAGAACTACTTGTAGTTGACCCAGGTGTTCTATTAAAACATGTGAAAATTTGTTAAAATGGATAGGGTTTATTTTAGGTGGAGAGTAAACTATTCCAATAACCAATTTTAACTCTTGTATCTCAATTAACAGGCATTCAATGCCCTCAATTGACCCAGAGAACAAAATTTTGGAGTTACGAATTGAATGATTTATGTACACCAAAACTCCCCGTGTTCCCCGATCCTTTCTAAAGTGGTAGAAGTCCCTTAATTCTATTTCTTTATATTCAGTTCCCTTTTTTAACCAGGTTTCCGTTAACATTATTATGTCCGGCTCTTCATGTTCTACCCAGGATCTAAAATAGTCCATTTTATTTATCATACTACGAGCATTGTCTAAGACTATTTTAATTACAGGACCTGGGTTCAATTCAATATCTCCACAGAGAGCCAAGGGCAATAACAATGCCTGGTTACTTGAGCAGATATACCCTGTTTGGATTACCATGTCCTTAACACGAAGTTCTTCTCTGATGAGGTTGAAAGGATTTCATCGTGAGGCCAGCTTAGCTGTTTGTAACTTGAAATCATTGAAACAATTTACATGAGCACTTGATCTTTTCATCAAAACATCAGTTCTCATGATAGCAAATAGCTGAACAACACAGACCAAACCCACTATCAACCCTATCATCTTAGATAACATCTTTTTCATTTTACAGCTGTGTCCAAATACAAAGGAAATAATCTATAGATGCCTGTTTATAAAAGTAAAAAACAATCAGGACATTAAAATTTTTATTTGGGTAACAGTACCTTACGTAAGTCAATGTTACCAAAATCTAAACCCCAAACTGGAGACTTATTTAAGCATTAAACATCTTATTTAAGGTTACCATATACTGCTATATAAGTGTTTATTAAGATATGTTTAGCAATTATGGTAAGCTTAACTAATAATATACTCTCAGGAGTAACTCCTCTATCACTAATTACTATCAGAGATAATGCAAAAAATCTATTTAGAATAAATACTTTCTCATTTAATACTCTAAAGCTTCTTCTAAAATCAGTCTGTAGTCTCAGATACTTTAAACACTAGTTTTTGATCTGTTACCCCTGTTTTATAAGTTTCCAGATTACCTGCTTTTTAAAATGTTACAAACTTATTCCTGTTTCTCTTCCGAGTGGCGCTCGTGCCACTTATGCTCGCGCCACTGCACTCGCGCCGTAGCAGCACAAGCCTTTTATGTTGTTACTGCCCCTCCTCCTGCACTGATGAAATTAACAAAAGTCCCACCAAGCACAGCTGATGACACTCTCCAAACCTCAGTAATCAGGCTCTTGCTAGCAGGGCTGCTGCAGGAAGGAGCTTAGGCACAGAAATACACTGTCACACACAAGCACAGATTTCTTTTAGTCTGGCTGCAGTTGCTGTTAATGTGAGATGTTAACACAGTGTACCTGTTCGTCTTCTAGCAGCACAAGCCTTTTATGTTGTTACTGCCCCTCCTCCTGCACTGATGAAATTAACAAAAGTCCCACCAAGCACAGCTGTTGCCACTCTCCAAACCTCAGTAATCAAGCTCTTGCTAGCAGGGCTGCTGCAGGTAGGAGCTTAGGCACAGAAATACACTGTCACACATAAGCACAGAGTTCTTTCAGTCTGGCTGCAGTTGCTGTTAATGTGAGATGTTAACACAGCATACCTGTTCATTTTCTAGCAGAAGGGGCACAAACTGTTAAAAACAGAGAACCAGAATCTGAAAAAAAATGTCTGGATGCCAAAATAAAGTTTGAAAAAGTTTTATTGAACTCAAAATAGAGTACTGCTAAATCCCCAGGTGTTTGACCTCTTAGGCCTTCCTCAGGGAGCCTCTTGACTAAGACCTGCAGAGACAGAAGTGCTGGGATTTTGACAGTCCTCCATTCTGAGTTAAATAAAACTTTTTCACACTTTTTTTGGCATTCAGATGTGTTTTTCAGAATGTATTTCTCTGTTTTCAGTAGCTGGTTCCCTGACTATACTAACACAATGTACTAGCTGTACAGAAACAGATAGGGAAATAACACACAGGGCAACTAAAATGGTGCAGGGTGAAGGTCTGCACTAGAAAACATATGACGAGAGACTTGAGGAGCTTAATATGTATCCTCGAGGAAAGGAAGGAGATGGAGGACATGATAGAAACTTTCATTTACCTCAAGGGAATGAACAAAGTCCAAGAGGGTAGCATCTTTCAGAAAAAGAGGTGTGCAAGAACAAGGGGGCACAATTTGAAGATATGGGGGAGGTCAGAGGTAATGTGAGGAAATATTTTTTCATGGAGAAGGTTGTGGATGCATGGAACAGCCTTTCTGAGGAGGTTGTGGAGTCAAAAACAGTGATGGAATTCAAGAATGCATGGGAAAGTCATAAGGCAATTCTGGGGGTTGGGGGTAGGAGGATGTCGGCTGTTGGTTAACTAGGATCTGCATCTTACCCATTAGGTAGGGAAATGGGCAGACTGGGTGGGCCAAGTGGTCCTTATCTGCTGTCAAATTTTATGTTTCTATAAAACTATTTTGATAAAATAAGTACATTTACAAACCTAAAAATAGACTAAACTGAACTTATTCTAGGTTCAATCTTTCCTTAAAACAAAGCTTTTGCCCCACACATGTTACACTTCCCAATAGGACTACACAAAACATTTGGAAAAGGCCTTTCTTTGAGTTGTACTGCCCTTTCCTCTCAGTGATTTCTCTTTCTCTCTCTCCCCCCTCCCCCGGCCTTTTTTTTAATACTTTGTATATAGTCACTGATATACATACACATACTGTAGGTGCAAAGATAAACTAGATTGGCACAAAATATGCTATACATTAAAAAAAAACCTTTTTAAGTAAAATAAAACAGAAACACAGAACTGACAACTGAGGAGGCTGAGAGTCATGTCAGTAAATTATTGTATAATATATATAATATAAGGGGGAGATACCCCCACAAAATGGGTAGAAGTGAGTGGCCAGTTCCCACTGGAGGCAGCCCCTGTCAAAGTCTGACTGTCAAGTCCCCACTCACCTCTTTCTTTGTGTACCCCTGCCTCCATATCCCTACTGTACATCTAACAGTAGCTGGGGTCTCCCAGCTCTCTTCTGGAGCCACATTGTCTCTTTTATGGGTTCTACTTCTGCTGCCTCAATGACCCCTCCATGACATTTCCCACCTTCTCCATCTGCTTCTATCCTGTTCTGTACTTGATATATTACACCTGCTACCTCCACCCAGAAGCACCAAGTTTGGTCAACAGCAACAATGCCGACCTCCCCTGCAGCAACAGCCCAACACCGGTGCAGGTATTGTGCAGCCTGTTTCAAGGGTGTTTTTCTGTGGGGGGCTCACCCCCATGCAGAGGGCTCTGCCCGGCACCCCAGACTTTGGGATTCAACTCCAGGTCGGAGTTGGTCCGGGAGGGGTGGAACATTGGGAGGCATGCAACACAGAGTTGACCATTACCAAATGTCACTGTAATGGTCTTTTTTCCTGTTTCACCGCTAAGTGTCATGAAAAGGGGTGCACCGCCTCCACCCAGCCTTGTATCTTTGGTGCCTTGCTTTGTAGCCATCTCCTTGTTATAACCTTCCCAGCTGCAGCAGTACATATATAGCAGAGGAACAGTGCTTCCTTTCTATTTAGAGAAGGTGACTTAGGCCTAGTATGAGGTTGACACATTTTGGCAACTCTGATAATGTAAATATAGTGTATGATGGAATGTTGTTATTGCTGAAAATCCATCATTTTCTAAAACTTGTTATAGTGCTTCAGGTACATCATTGTGATTGTTATGCTGCAGTAGCTACATAGCCACTGCAGCATAACATAGAACTGTCCCTCACACTCAGCTTTGTGAGCCTTTGTGCTGAAACAAAGTCTGTCAGTTGGGACCCTAAGCAAAATAAACTTTTAACTGACCCTTTTTTATTTCTCTGTGCTTACCAGGTTAATGTCACTGCTGTTTGGGGCATCCTGCACTATAAAAGATTATTTATTTATTGAAAAGGTTTACTAGGAAGGCACACTGAGCAAAAAGTTGCTCATCTCCCAGTGTGACCTGGGGTGTAGAGAACAAGGGGATAGAATACAGAGAAATGTTACAGTGTTGGAATACAATTTGCTTACTTGCATACCATGAGAAAAGGAAGGATTACAGGTGGATCACATTGGCTAACAGTGCAATGCAACAGTTAAGTATAGCAGATATGAAGACACATATATCAAATTGGCAACAGCTGGTGACAGTTGGTAACACTGGAACATATATAATAGCTTGGCAATAGTATGTAGCACTAGATGTTAAGGTGACCCAATAGTAATTGGCAGCCATTAGTGTACTATAGATATTCAAGATATACAGTGATTGGAGTAAAGACAGAAAGAATGGAAGGAGGGAACAAAAAATTGCGGAAGGCAGAATGGAAGAAGGGAATGGAAATTTACAGAGAAACACAGGCAGAACACGATATTCGAGGCAAATGGAGATAACAGGATGGACTAAATTGCATATAAGAGGGGTATAGGGGTAGGTTATAAGTGCATAATTGAGTGTAGGAGTAGGCCAGAGTTAGGCTATGTCAACTGGAAAGGGGTAGGAAGAGAGGAGAGGAGAGGTAGAGTGTGGCAGGTTGATCAGAGGCATAGCTACAAGGGTGCAGGGGGTGCAGTCGCACCTGGGCTCACTAGGTTTGAGGGGCCCAAATCATAATTTTGATGTTTATTCAAAACCAGGGGGGCCCTATAACATACCCTTGCACCCAGACCCTCTAGGAATGCAGCATGCCACTGAGGGTGATACGAGAGAGAGAGGCTGTAGTGAGGGGATATCCAAGGGGGAAGGGAAGCCTGGTGAACAAACCTCTTGATCTGCACTCTTGAGGTTCTTTATGTCGCCAAGGCAACCTCTCAATGATCCAACATGCTTCTTACTGATGGGAATGTATTCATTATCTTCTATATGTTCTTTAGATTGTTTTGGCATTTCCTCCAAACATGGCTGTAGTGCCTCTCAGAAACAAAATACATGACTATATGTCCCCTGTACTTCATCACCATTTCTCTATATACTCAGTAGATCCTTGGTCTCACTTGGGATTAATAACTGCAGTAATAAAGCATCTGGTTTGACTTTCCATGTGAATTCCTGCCATACTGGGAAGCAGGAAGTACAAAATGACACCTTCCAGATTTGTTAAATTCTTTGTGACCTAACAGGAGATAGGCCTCTGTCTGCCATTTATCGATCAGATTAGAGGCCAGCGTAGCCTGACCCTGTATCAGAAATTGGTAAATTATTTATATATAGCACATTTCTGCAGGAGGGTAACTACAGTAGTGACAAATGTTAGGCCCCACTTATCTGCAATCTTCCCTGTAGGGCTCTTATGTCTCAGTTGTTGGATAATTTAATCTCTTATCTGCAAATATTAGAATCTATCCATATTTCTCCAAGTAAGTTCTGTCCTTAAGTCTTCAGAGGTTGTGGCTGTACTGCCTTGAAGCATCTGGTTAGGGTACCTGAATCCTATCCTTGCCTGACTTTTATACCAGGGGTCTGTCTGGCTTGGTTGGAAAGTTGTATCCTATGCCAGCTGTCTGAACTTCCGCTGCTATTAATTGACTCTAGAACAGTGATCCTCCATGACTTGCGAGCTGCAGGTGACTCTTTACAGTAAAACCTGCTGCTCTTTAACACCTAACAACCTCCTTATCGCCTGTGGCTCTTAAATGTAGAAAATGGTGAGCCTTGGGTGTCAGTGAATTCTAAAATAAGTTTAAAAGCATTTAAAAAGACAGCCTATTGACTTGCATGAAGTCCACTGGCACAATCCCATTTTTATGTTTGCTTGCACGCATGCTCAAGAAACATTATGCGACAGCTTAGGAGAGAAGCGGGTTGTGGAGGCGTGGCACTGTGGCAGCAAAGGGAGGCACTGCATTTGGTGGCTTGGCACTGGTGCACCAATGGAGGCACAGTGTGCCAATGACACTGGTCTCCAAAAGAGCCACCAAGTACAAACGTTTTCACTGCAGCAATCAGGGGCCGCCTCGTCATTGCAGCTTCAGTCATTCAGCTGCAATGAGGGAGCGACCCGTCATTGCAGGGCGGAACGTTGGCACCGTAATACTGTTTGTGAACATGGCGGTGGCTTTCCGCCATGTTCACAAACAATATTACTGACCCCCAATGCTGAGGGGTGCCCAATCCCCCTTGGCAGCATGTGCTCCCCCACAACAGTGTTTGTTTGCCGACGGGGGCACCAATCCCCATCGGTTTCAGTGCCCTAACCTTGATATTGCCAATGGGGGAGCCCACCCCATCAGCATTATGTCTCTCCCCCAGTGTCATTTGGCCGACGGGGAGCCCACCCCATTGGCATAATCCCCCAAACACGCACTACAGCTGTGCTAAGGTGCCATATCCCCTCGCTTCTTGCACCTTCCCTTTGTGCCGGACAGGGGTGCTCAATCCCCAGTTGGCTACAGTGCTCTCTAAAACAACACTCTTTTGGCATGCTGGGAGCCCACCCCAGCGTGCCAAATGGCTCTGTAAAGAAAAACTGTCTGGCAAAGTTTTCTTTTTTTGTACCTGTAAAAAAAAAAAAAAAGGTCCCTCGCAGTCTCCCTGTCCCCTCACTACCTGCACCCACCCTCTGTGCACCCTGCCTCCCCACACCCTCTCTCACCCCATACTTACCTGTGGAGTCTGGTGCGATGATCTTCGTGGACTGGGAACATGTCTGCTCTCTTCAAAGCCAACCGCGAACTGAGGAAATGTTGGTAAGCTGTATAATGGCATAAATAGTTTTTTTCAACATTGATGCATATCTCAAGCATTTTTTGGAATTTTGGCACTAAATTTTCAACATGGGGTTTTTGGGACCCCTCTTCGTGAATTCTGCCACTGTCATGACGTTATTCCACCCCGAAAGGTGATTTTGCGGTCACTGCGCGGAATCACCTTTCGGGACCAATTAACAAAATGACAGTGCCAGTGTTCATGAGGTGGGCTCTCAAAAAGCCTATATTGTAAATTTGGTTGAAAAAATCAAAAACATTAATGTTTTACGAGCGTACGTTGCGCAGTTCCTACGCACACTTGTAACTTCATGAATTTACAATATTGTCATGCCAGAGTTTCAGCACTGGCATTTTTTAACACCTCCTTGTGAACAGTACAGCTGTCATTTTCACATCCTGACCGAAATGTGTTTTCAGACCACGGCACAGAATAGCACGTTGCTGTGGAAATCAGTGTTTGGGACAGCTTAAGAAAATGATAGTGACACTGTTCATGAGCAGAGGTCCTAAAATGCCTATGTTTAAAATTGGTGACGATATATAAAATGACTGTGTTGATGCGTTGCGCGAATTACGGCCTTTAAATAACCCTTAGTTATATTTTCACCCATATTTTCAACATTGCCATTTTCCCACACCTACTTATGAACAGTGCAGTTGTCATTTTTGTTCATGAGCAGAGATCCTAAAATCTCTATGTTGAACATGTGGTGATGAAACTCCACAAAATGACTGTTACAAGCATGCATTGAACTGTTTCCATGCACCCTTGTAACTTAGCAAATTTGTAATATTTTTACACCACATTTTCAACACTGGCATTTTTTCACACCTCCTTATGAACAGTACAGCTGTCATTTTTCACATCTTGGCCATAATAATTTTTTGCACTCCTGCTGCAGAATAGCATGGTCACTGTGGGAAATCAGTGTTTGGGACAGATTAAGATCGAGCGAGTGAGAGGGGGGAGTGACCGAGTTCAAGTGAGCTCTGCCAGGGCTGCTTTGGATTTCTTTGTGGGCAGAAAAAGGGCTCAACAAATTTGCCCAGTACAAAAGGGCAGCCTGCAGCAGTGGGAGAAACAGAACAAGAGAACGAGTGAGAGAGGGGGAGTGAGCGGACTCAGCGGAGCTCTGTCGGGACTGCTGTGGATTTCTTTGTGGGCAGAAAAAGGTTTCCAATGCAGGCAGGAGCCCAGTACAAAAGGGCAGTCTGTAGCTGGGAGACAGAATGAGCAAGTGAGATGGGGAGGAGGAACTCAATGGAGCTGTGTCGACTGCTGCGAATTCCCTTTGTAAGGTGAAAATGAAGTTAACACAAGCAGGAGCCCAGTACAAAAGGGTTTGCATTGGGAGAAATAGGAATGAGGAGTGAGAGAGAGGGGAAGTGAGTGAGCTCAATGGAGCTGTGCTGGAACTTTAGAGTTGCCCACCCCTCCCGCCTTAGGGTCCTCCGTGGTCCTTTATTACAGCAGGGTCTGTGGAGTGGAGACAAAGCAACGAGTAGATATGCCCACACCTCCTTATTAACAGTGCAACTGTCATTTTTCACATCCTGGCCGAAATGCGTTTTCACACTTCCAGCACAGAATAGTACAGTCACTGTGGGAAATCAGTGTTTTGGACACATTAAGAAAACCACAGTGACACTGTTCATGAGCAGGGGTCCTAAAATGCCTATGTTGAAAATTGTGTGATGAAAGTCCATAAAATGACTGTGTTATGAGCATGCATTATGCAGTTTCCACGCACCCTTGTAACTTCTCAAATCAGTAATATTTTCATGCCACATTTGCAACACTAAACAACAAGAAAAACACGGCACCAACCACTTCCAAAATATTTCTGTATTTGTGTGAAAAAAATTCGTATCACAATGCAGTAACGCCATGCAAGGATATAACAGCTCCCTAACATTTGCAACACTGCCATTTTTTAACACCTCCTTATGAACAGTACAGCTGTAATTTTACACATCCTGGCAGAAATGTCGCAGAATAGCACGGTCGCTGTGGGAAATCAGTGTTTGGGACAGATTAAGATCAAGAGAGTGGGGGGAGGACCGAGCTCAACTGACCTCTGTCGGGACTGCTACAGATTTCTTTGTGGGCAGAAAAAGGCCCCAATGCAGGAGCCCAGTACAAAAGGACAGCCTGCAGTGCCAGGAGAAACAGAATGAATGGGCGAGGGAGGGGGAGTGAGTGACCTCAATGGAACTCTGTTGGGACTGCTGCGGATTTCTTTGTGGGCAGAAAAAGGCAGCAATGCAGGCAGGGGCCCAGTACAAAAGGGCAGCCTGCAGTGGTGGGAGAAACAGAATGAGTGACTGACAGGGGGATTGAGTGATCTCTATTGAGCTCTATCGTGACTGCTGCAGATTTCTTTGAGGGCAGAAAAAGGCAGCAATGCACTCGGGAGCCCAGTACAAAAGGGCAGCCTGCAGCACCAGCAGAAATGGAATGAGCGAGTGAGAGCGGGGGAGTGAGCGAGCGCAACGTAGTTCTGTCAGGACTGCTGCAGATTTCTTTGTGGGTAGACAAAGATGTCAACAGAGCCAGGAGCCCAGTACAAAGGGGCAGCCTACAGCGCCAGGAGAAACAGAATGATCATGTGAGAGAGGGAGACTGAGCGACCTCAACGGAGCTCTGTCAGGATAGCTGTGGATTTCTTTGTGGCCAGACAAAGTTGCCAATGCAGACAGAAGCCCAGTACAAAAGTGCAGCCTGCAGTGCAAACAGAAACGGAATGAGTGACTGACAGAGGGGGAGTGAGCGAGCTGAACGGAGCAAAGCAATCAACATTTGGCATTGACAAATGCTTGTTTACATCCTGGCCGTAATGTCTTTTTGCACTTCCAGTGCAGAATAGCGTGGTTGCTGTGGGAAATCAGTGTTCGGGACACATTAAGAAAATCACAGTGACATTGTTCATGAGCAGAGGTCCTAAAATGCCTATGTTGAAAATTTGGTGGCGAAAGTCCATAAAATGACTGTGTTATGCGCATGCATTGCACAGTTTCCACATATGCTCAGAAGTGTGAGCATTTTTAATATTCCCAATACCAATTTTCAACATTGTCATCTCTTCATACCTCCCTATGGGTGGTACTGTACAGCTGTCATCCTTCGCATCCTGCCCGATCTGTGTTTTCGTACATGTGGCACAGAATGGCACTGTCGCTGTTGGAGCTCAATTTTCGGGACACATTGACAAAATCACACTGCCACTTTTCATGAGAAGAGATCCCAAATGCTTTCATGACGTGGGGTCACAAAAAGGCCATGTTGAAAATTTTTACTGAAAATACCAACAAATGCCTGAGGCATTAGGGTTTCTAACCATAACGTCCTACCCTGTACAGACTTGCAGGCATCGGGGTGTGCCTTTGGATTGACAACTGTACTGCTCATGCCATCCCACCCCCAGCCACTGACAGGCATTGAGGTGTACCTTGGACTTTTCGGCCCCATACTTCACCCCATTCTCCTATGCTGCACCCATTTCAGCGTATGTCCTTATGGAATGGAGTGACTGTAAAGCCAAACACCCTATGGCACACCTCAACATGTGTCGGTGTCTGCAGAATAGGGTGAGGTAACATGTCATAACTGTCATGGGCGATGACCCAAACACTTACCCCAATGCCTGTCTGTCTCTACAGGATGGAGGTGGGGTTGGCGTGAAGTTCAATACTTCACTGCCATTCCTATTCTGCATCTGTCTAACTCCTGCATTTGCAATTCTAATACCAGCAAGCAAACATTTGGCATTGACAAATGCTTGTTTATACAGGCACAGCAAAACAGCCAAATGTGGGAGAGAGAACAGCAACTTGGGAAGTGGAAGGGATCATGCAACCAGCCCCCAGGGGGCAAATTGTGATCCCTTCAATTTTCTAAAGGGCAAACTGGTAAAATTATTAGTATAAAAGTTCTTACAGTAACCATTTCTGTTGCCACATGGCTAGGTCTCCTATTGTAACAGTTAAAGCTTCTGTTCATGCTGGCTGGAAAAAAAAGGTAGCATAACAAACCACATTAACCAAAACACAGCTGGCTGCTTACAATTATCAGTTGTGCCAACCATTAAAAAAAAGCTTTGCTGAAACCTTTTTATTTCACCCAGAATGAATCATAGTGAAGTCAAAAAACGTAACTGTTCTGGGTCCCAATGCTTGTGTTATTAATAGATAGCCAGAGGCTAACTTATAGTATTTTACATTGTGAGACTGTGCAGACATTTTTAGTAAATGCAATAAATGTTTATTAAATCATTGTTTATTATACTTTTGAAGTGTACCTGTCAAATTTCGTAGGAGGTGTATGTTGTAACTCCTTGGCCAACCCTGACTACTCACATGGCACCAGAGCCAGTCAGGACTGAGTATTACTGCTCTAGGATGTTTGTAAATACATTCTCAAGCCTTCATTGTGACTCCCAGGACCCCTAGGTGTGTTTTCTCTCTGGTTCTCCATAATGTACTGTCATATAGGGGATCTGCCCAGAGGGCTCCCTCACTGTTGACATCCAGTGTGAGGTACAACTTGGGTTAACCCATAGCAAGGCCAGCTTCAGCTGTGTCGCTAGACAATAATTCTCCAAAAAAGGAAGACCCCACCCTCCCCACTGTTTTCTTAGCAAGGAGGAGTCCACCTGCACCCTGGGTCTCTCACTGGCCCAAATGTATAGAGTTGTCTTTGTGCCTCTGCAAACCATTTCCAAAATAAGGGGACAAGAACACAATGGAATACAATACAATTTGCATTAAACTGTCTCAGCAACTACTGTAGTTGCTTTAGTACTTCACAGTGAGCTGCACAGGTGTTGCCAAAGAGTTGAAATTCAGTTTTGCATTGCATTGTGACAGAGCTTCATATGCATTCAAACTGAGTTACAAAAAGTTCCATAAAAGTTGCTTTTGAGCTGGTTAAGGGTTGATACAGAACACAATGTAAGTTGCCAATGAATTTCCAGCTTTAAAAAACAATACAAAACTAACTCAATGGTGCAACAGTTTAAAGTGAGTTGTACTGTAGCTAGAATATACTTGGGAAGGATATTCATTTTAACAGCCTGCATCCATATGTAAAGAGGGAGAGGGAGAGGAAAAACAAACCATCTCCTGATGCTTTCCTTTAAAGTTTGCCTCAGTGGGATAAAGTTATCTTGAAATAGTGAAGTATTATTTGCCATAAGGTGGAGTCCCAATTATTTTAAATTAGGAGACACCACTTCATTGGATGCCTACTTTGCATTTCTCTTGATGGTGCAAAATTCAGTGAGAGCACTTATGTTTAGGCCTCATCTAGGAGGTAACTGGATATGCTACGAATTCCCTGACTAACTCTATTACTTTATCTAACAAGGCTTGGGAGTCTCTGAAGGAAAGAAGCACTTCATCCATGTAGTGTGCTGTCTTATGTTCTGTGGGCCAGTTGGGATTTCCTTAATTCCTTGCTGCAGGTAGATAGTGCTAGGGGTTCTGTATAATTGGCAAACAAAACAGGTGATAGGAGGCATCTTTGCCATGTTCCCTGGACTAAGTTAAATGCTGAGAGAAGTGACAATTTGCACTTACAGAGGTCTGATATGCCTAATACAGTGTTTGTATATATTCAGTAAATGTAGGGGAAAAACTAAATTTGGCAAGGATTCTATTCAACTAATTCCAGTACATCTGCTCAGATGCTTTTTTCAGCATAATTTCTCATTATAACTGTTGACTGTTTAATATAGTTTACTTGGACTGTAATGCAAATGGTGCTCAGAACATTGTCCTGGGGCTAGCTGGCCTGACATAAATCAAGTAAGATCTGGGACTGCCAAACCCAGGACTGTACTTTCTAACGTTTTAGTTGGGATGGCTGTCAGGAGCTTGTAATCAAAATGTAAAATGGAGATGGGATGATATGATATGATGAACAAAGGGTGGAGTCCTTGCTGGTTTAGAGGATGACTGATATCACCACCAAGTGCCACCATGGGCTCACCCCTCTGCCAGAGCCCCCCCCTATGTGCACCTTCCAATAATGAAATCATCTCTTCTCTAAATCTCTTATAACATTCCATGGAAAATCTACTGGAACTGGAACATTTCCCTGTCCCTTTATGACTTCCACAATCTTTTCTTCCGAAACAGGGATTTATGTCCTGTCATTTTGTTCCTGGGTAAGCTGAAGAAGGTGTAGCCAATCTAGGTATGCATCTCTCTTAGTCTGCACTTGCTTGCTTGATTTTTTGCAAATAAGGTGGCTGACATCAGATTGGCTTGCCATTCAGCATGCTCTATGGGTGTTGCTGTGGATCAGTGCGGGTTCACTTATCCTCGGTCTTCTTGGAGTACCTTTGTCTGACCGGCTTTCATGGATGTCATGTGGATCATCCAGAGTGTGCACCCTAAATGCTGTAGTTTGGACCCAGGACCTAATTTCCTGATTTTGGGTTGTACTGATGTTATCAGTCCGGTCCTAGCTCGGATAGTCTGGTGCTCCTTGGAGATAGGTGAGTTTCCAAGCTCACTGAAAGAGGCGGTGGTGACACCACTCTTGAAGAAAGCTTCTTTGGACCCAGACTGACTTGCAAACTACAGACCAATCTCTAACCTTCCCTTTGTAGGGAAGGTGATTGAGATAGTAGTGGCCTCATAGTTGGAGGACCACTTGACCTTCCATGCATACCTCTCAACCTCTTGCCTCATGAATCGGGGACAAGGCTTTAAAAAATCAGGGACAAAGACCCCAAATCAGGGACGCATCTTAAAATCTGATACTATTCACTCAGAAAGCAGATAGAATAAAAGGATTTGTGTTAAGATGTGTTTTCTGAAGAATAACAAGTCTGTTACTTTAATGTTTGACATTATTTTGTGCTTTTAATCCCCACTGTTCTGTCACAACAACACAAATTTTACAAGGGACAGAGGAAAAATCTGAGGCAAAATCAGGGACAGTTGAGAGGTATGCATCCATGACATCTATGAACCCCTCCAGTCTGGATTTTGAAAGAAGCATAGTACTGAGACAGTGCTGGTTCAGGTGCTCAATGGTTTCCTGATGGCTAGAGATGGGAGGAGCCTTTCTATTTTGGTCCTCCTTGATCTATCATCAGCATTTGACACTGTGGACCATGGGGTCCTGCTTGATTGCCTGAGGTTCATTTGCGGACTGTCGGGTACAGTCCTCAAGTGGTTTACATCATTCCTCACAGGAAGATCTCAGAGGGTAGTGTCCGGGTTTTTTTCTCTGTACCCAGTCCCTCTGTCATGTGCGGTTCCTCAGGGTGCAGTGCTATCCTCCATATTGTTCACAGTGTATATGGTGCCAGTCGGAGACATTGTAATAAACATAGAAACATAGAATTTGACGGCAGATAAGGACCACTTGGCCCACCTAGTCTGCCCATTTCTCTACCTAATGGATAACCTGCAGATCCTAGTTAACCAACAGCCTACTTCCTCCTAACCCCCACTAGAATTGCCTTATGTCTGTCCCATGCATTCCTGAATTCCCCCACTGTTTTTGACTCTACGACCTCCTCAGGAAGGCTGTTCCATGTATCCACAACCCTCTCTGTGAAGAAATACTTCTTCACATTACCTCTGAGCCATCCCTCGTCTATCTTCAAACTGTGCTCCCTTGTTTTTGCACATCTCTTTTTCTGAAAGATGCTACCCTCTTGGACTTTGTTGATTCCCTTGAGGTATTTGAAAGTTTCTATCATGTCCCCCCTCTTCCTCCTTTCCTGGAGTCTATACATCTTTAGTTCCTTTAGTCTTTCTTCATATGTCTTCTGATGCAGACCCTGCATAATTTTGGTTACCCTCCTCTGGACAGCCTACACTCTGTCTATGTCTTTGCCGAGATGGGGTCTCCAGAACTGTAAACAGTACTCCAGATGTGGTCTTACCAACTGTCTGTACAGAGGGCCAACTACTTCCTGTTTTCTACTGGTGATGCCTCTCCCTATGCATCCCAGTATCCCCCCAGCCCTCCTTATTGCCTTCTCACATTGCTGGCCCGCTTTTAGGTCATCTGATATGACTACACCCAGGTCCCTTTCCATTTTTGTTGTTGTCAGTATCTCACCCTCCCCCCCATTGTGTACTCTTCCCCTGGGTTTTTGTTTCTCAGGTGCATTACATTGCACTTCTTTGCATTGAATCTAAGCTGCCATACATTTGACCATTCCTCCAACCTTGCCAAGTCCCTTGTCATCCTTTCCACCCCACCTTGTGTATCAACCCTGTTGCAGATCTTTGTGTCACCTGCAAAGAGACATACTTTCCCTTCCAGTCCCTCTGCAATGTCACTTATAAAGACATTAAAAAGGACTTGCCCCAGTACTGAACCCTGCGGTACCCCACTAATAACCCTCCTTTCTTCACTGTGGACTCCATTTACTATTACCCGCTGTGTCCTGTTGTCCAACCAGTGTTTTACCCAGGCTACCACCCTGGGACCCACTCCCAGGCTGGCTAATTTTTTTTTTTATCTTTTGTGCGGGACTGTGTCAAATGCCTTGCTAAAGTCTAGGTAGGCCTTGCCCACAGCCTCTCCCTGGTCTACTGCTTTGGTCACCCAGTCAAAGAAATCAATTAGATTTGTCTGACATGACCTTCCCGCTGTGAATCCATGCTGCCTTGGGTCCTGTGCCCCACTGGCCTCTAGGTACTCAACAATTCTTTCCTTCAGAAGTGATTCCATCATTTTCCCTACCACTGAGGTCAAACTGACAGGTCTGTAGTTTCCTGCCTCTGTCTTGCTCCCACTTTTGTGAAGGGAATCACATCTGCCCTCCTCCAGTCCTCAGGTACCACACCATCCTTCCATGATTTATTAAAAAGGGTAGTCAGTGGTGTTACTAGTTCTTCCCTTAGTTCTTTTAGAATTCTGGGGTGAATCCCATCAGGCCCCATTGCTTTATCCACCTTCAGTTTTAAGAGTTCTTTCAGAACCCTTTCTTCTGTGAAAGGACTAATATCAATCCCTCTATCCAGAGTGCTTCTATTGACAGGATTAGGTATTTCCCCCTGCTTTTCCATTATGAATACTGAGCAGAAGTATTCTCCCTGCTTTTCACTGTCACTCTCTGCCCAACCACCTTCCTCTTTGTTCAGCCTCAGTATCCCTGCCTTAGTCTTTCTTTGCTCCCTAATGTACCTATAAAAGGTTTTATTCCCCTTCTTAACCGAGTTGGCAATCTTTTCCTCGGTTTGGGCCTTTGCTATTCTGACTGCCTTACCCGCTTCCTTCTGCTTTAACTGGTACAGTTCTCTGTCCTGCTCCTTCTGTGTTTCCTTATAATTCCTGAATGCTATCTTTTTTCTCCCTTACCTTCCCTCTCACATCTTTTGAGAACCATAGTGGTTTTTTATTTCATTTTGATATGTTTATTTGCTTCACACAAAGGCTTGTTGCCTCTGTGATGGCGGTTTTGATGTTTCCCCATTTTTGCTCCACCCCACCTCCTTGCCTGTTTGCTAGTGCTTTTCTGAGGCACTCTCCCATTTTGACAAAATCAGCCCTCCTGAAATCCAGTACCTTCACTTTTGTGTGGCTTGACTCTACAGCTAAGTTTATTGTGAACCACACTGTTTGGTGGTTACTTGTTTCCTCATGGCTACCCACTTCAAGATCAGAGATCCTCTCTCCATTCCCATTTGAGAGTACCAGGTCTAAGATTGTTCTCTCCCAAGTGGGTTCCAAAACTAGCTGTCTGAGGCATGCCACCTGTAGGGCATCGAGAATGGCCCTGCTCTTGGATGTGGCTGCAGCAAAGGTGCTCCAGTCAACATCTGGCATATTCAGGTCCCCCATCAGCAATATCTCCCCTTTCTCTGCCATCCCAAGGACGCCTTGTATTATTTTCTTGTCCATTTCCTCCCCCTGAGACGGGGGTCTGTATACAACCCCTGTGCAGATTGTGGAGCCATTTCCAGTCTCCAGGGTGACCCACAGTGCCTCCTCTCCTCCCTGTTTACCCTTTAGTTCTGTTGCTTTGATCCCTTCCCTTCCATAGAGTGCTACTCCTCCTCCTCCTCCTCTTCTTCCCTCCCTGTCTCTCCTGTAGATTGTGTACCCTGGTATGTTGACATCCCAGTCATGGTTCTCTGTGTACCATGTTTCTGTGACTACCACAATATCCAGGCATCCCTCTTCCATCAAGGCCACCATTTCAGGGAGCTTTTTACCTAGACTACGGGCATTGGTACTCATTACCCTCCATTTTTTTATGACTTTATTTCTTTTTGCCCCATCCCTGTCCCTACTGCCTTTGTCTTTTTCTCCATTTACCCCTGCCCTTCTCCCTATCGACTGCTCTATCTTGGTGTTTACCTCACTAATTACCCTGATTTTTTTGGGGGCTAGGATTTCCCTTCTCCTCTTCAGTGCCTCCCCCCTTGGCTAGTTTAAATGCTTGTCATTGAAGCATTTAAACCTATCACCTAGGATCCTGGTTCCCCTCCAGGATAGATGCAGACCATCGTGCCTGTATAGGCCTGCATCCCTCCAGGTGGTGCCCCAGTTCCCAGTGAAGCCAAATCCCTGAGCTCTGCACCAGCTTTTCAACCAGTCATGGAATCCCATGGTGCGGAGTGCACTAGCCTCATCCATGCCATAGACAGGTAGAACTTCTGAGAAAGTTACCATGTGTGCTACTTGTCTAAGGCCCTTCCCCAACTCCACAAACTCCTGTTGTGCTGCTCTGATCCCATTCTTAGCCAGGTTATTCGTCCCTAGGTGGATAATGACATCCAGCTCCTTCCCCCTTGCCGCTGCTCCCATGATCCCGAGGATTCATTTCCTGTCCCTCCAAGCCTTGGCACTGGGCAGCTGCCCTCCCTTCCCTCCCTCCCTCCCCAGTTCTACCCCCTAAAATGGAGTCCCACTAGGAGTTGTTTCCTTCCGTGTAGGGTCCTGGGCCACCCTCCTGTGGCTCTCCATTGTGGAGGTTCCCAGCATCCTCCTTGGTGTCCACTGCAGGTGCCTCCATAGAGGAACCATGCTTCACCAGAGTGGCAAATGAATTGTGGAGAGGCACAACTGGAGGGATGCACCTCGGTTCCACCACCTTCACCCTCCCTGAGCCCACTATGGTCCAACCACTTCTCTTTCTTGGCAACCTCTGAGGTAGTGGTGGTGGACTGGGTGGTCCCTGGGTGGGGCAGCAGGTTTCCTGAATCCTTGCCAGGTCAGCATGGAGGCAGACAACCTCCTCCTCAGACCAAGAGGTGCCTGCAAATGGGGCAACACAGTCTCAGAATGTCTCCGGAAGACTGCTGCTCCACAGCCAGTGCATTGCACCACTCCCCACATGTCTGTGTCCCTTCCTGTTACAGATGCTTTTTTGTTTTTTGTTCTTGTTTAGTGTGTGCAAGCTTGTGAGTGCCTCTACCCCCATTCAGTGTGCTGTGCCTTTAAGGATATGAACAGGTGTATGTTGTTAACGGTTTTTGGGGAAGTGATGTCAGATCCCCTGCTATAAAGAAAATAATGCGCTTGGGGTGGGTGGGGTGAGGAAAAGGGTGGGTGGGAGTAAACCTATGCTGTCCAGAAACAATCACCTACAACTCTTACCACAGGGAATGCCTTCCTTCCTTTCAGACACCTATTTCACAAAAGCTAAGTTAACAGGTCTAGTCACAACTGACTGCAAATATCTCCCAGCTACAGTTCCTCCCTGGCAAATTAAAGTTAAAACTAAGAAAAGTCCACCACAAAACAGAATCAATACTAGTTACTTACACAGGTCCAAAAAGTAAAAATTCTGTTCAGTGTAGTCTAGAAAATAGCCTCCTTGATTCAAGGAAGCTGTGGCTGCTTTCTCACTCTCTCTGTCTCAGTCACAGCAGAAGGTATGGGCTGAGGTTTTGCTGTTATGCAGATGATACCCAGCTTCACCTTTCTTTTGCAACCGACCAGGATAGAGCTGTTTCGGTCTTTAATAGCTGCCTCGCTGAAATCCAGGAGTGGATGGATACCAGTTGGTTAAAGTTGATCTCCGATAAGACTAAGGTATTGGTTGTGGATCCAGATCACCGGACGGTGGGGGGGTTGAGTGCTGGTTCACCCTCTGGTCTTTACCTTGGGGGTATACCACTCCTGACCTCTGAACATCCTCGATGAGAGGCTGACCATGCATTCACAGAGCTATTGTTAAATCCTCATTTTACCATCTGAGGAATATCTCCAGGATTAAGCACCTGGTTCCATCTGGTGATGTTTCCACTTTGATTCATGCCTTTGTGACCTTGCATTTGGACTACTGTAACTCCCTGTATCTAGGGCTACCTGGAGTGGAAATCCATCACTTGCAGCTAGTGCAGAACGCTGTAGCATGGCTTTTGATGGGATCCTCCTGGTCCTGCCATATTTTGCCTGTACTACACGGACTACACTGGCTGCCAGTTCAATGGCAGTTCACCTTTAAAGTTGGTTTTCTGACTTTAAAAGCCCTACACAGACAGGGCTCGACCTATCTGAAAGAGCTCCTGGTTCCTCACTGCCCTGGGCAATCGCTCCGATCAGCCAATGAGGGGTTGCTAGAGATTCCGAGGGTATCTTTGATATCTTCTGGAGTGATAGCATTTATGTATGCTGCCCCTACCCTTTGGAATTCTCTGCGCCATCAGTTATGTGAGTGCTCGACCGTAGAGGGCTTTAAACAAGCATTAAAAAGAATCAAGCTTTTGATGATTGATTAAAGGATGTTATGAGTACTATCATTTTGTTTCATGCTGAGATGTTTTGTATGTGTATTGCAGTTTTAATTATTGTTAAGACACCTTGCTTTTTTGAAAGGCACCATACAAATAAAATTTATTATTATTATTATAGTCTTGTTGGGTCTAACCTTATGCAGGGAATCATAATATTCTTGAAAGGTTTCTACAATCTGTTCAATTCAGGAGACTGTGAGGCATGTTGCTTGGTGTAGTGTCTTAGTTTTGTGTGCCCTGGCTCTCTGCAGTCATAACCTGCTGGCTAGCAGTTTGGTACTCTCTGACACCCTCCATGATATCTTTGAAATATTTGAAGTTCTGCTCCACTTTGTAATCTAAAATTTGTTTAAGTTCTTTCTTCAGATTTTTCAGATCCTTGTCCCTTTATCTCTTTAATTTGTTATAATCCTTCTAGTACCGTAATCTTAGCTTCCAAATACTGCTGTCCTTCTGTTCTCTTTCTTTTCTTCCCTGTTGCTGTTACTATTAACTTGCCTCTTATCATGGTCTTAATTGTATCTCTCAGTATTCCAGAGGAAACGCCTGAAGATTCATTCTCTTGCACAGCCTGCTGTATGAAGCTGGAGATTTGCTCCTTGAACTCTTTATCTTGTAATAAGGATACATTCAGTCTACAGAAGGATGATTTCCTTTTAAACATGTATATCCTAATGCATGATCAGGGGGCCATGGTATGATAGGCATATAGGGCCTATTGAGCAACTACTCAGCTTACCATATGATGCCTTAAGAAACAGAAAGAAATCCAGCCTAGAGTACACCTAGTGGGCTGCTGAGTAACATAGAAACATAGAATTTAATGGCAGATGAGGATCCCTTCACCCACACAGTCTAACTATTTTTCCTTACCTACTGTATTACCACCAACCCTACTTGATCTCCAGCTCCACACTCCTTTGCCTTACCACTAAGGTTCCCTTATACCTATTCCATGCATTCTTGAATGCCACTACAGCTTTTGCCACACCACCTCCGCTGGGAGGCTGTTCAAGATATCCACCTCTGTTCCTATGAAGTACTTCCTCATATCTCCTCTGAGTCTACCCCTCCAGCTTCATAGCATGACCCCTTGCTCTTGAGCATATATTTTTTTCTGAAAAATGCTTCCCTCTTGTACCTCATTTATACCTGTGAGGTAGTTGAAAGTTTCTATCATATTCCCCTCTCTCCCTCCTTTCCTCCAGGGTGCACATATTGAGGTCCTTCAGTCTCCCCTCATAGGGCTTTTTATGCAGCCCCTGCACCATTTTAGTTTCGTTCCTGTGAACATCCACTACTCTGCCTATGTCCTTTCAAAGATGAGGTTTCCAGGACTGGACACAGTACTCTAGGTGAGCTCTCACCAGTGACCTATAGAGAGGTAACACTGCCTCCCTCTTTTTTCTGAGGATACCTCTTTCTATGCACCCAGCATCCCACTTGCCCTCCCAGCTGCCTTGTCACACTGCCTCACAACCTTAATGTCATTATATATAATTACCCTTGGTCTCTTTCCTGTTTGATGGTTGTCAGTAGCACCTCCCCCCAATTTGTTCTATGCCCTGGGTTTCTGTGCATTAAAACATTGCTGCCACACCCTTGACTATTCCTCTAACTTTCTCAGATCACTACTCATTTTTTTCCACCCCTCCTGGAGTGTCTACTCTATTGCAGATTTTAGTATCATCCACAAAAAAGGCATACCTTCCCATCCAGCCCTTCTGCAATATCGCTAATAAAGACATTAAAGAGAATTGGTCCCAGTACTGTTGCCTGTGGCACCCCGCTGGTCACCCTCACTTCCTTGGTGAGAACTCTGTTTAGCACCACCCTCTGTTACCTGTCCCTACACCAATGTTTTGCCCAGTTTATGACCTTTGGACCCCTCCTAGGCTGCTCAGCTTGTTTACGAGTCTCCCATTGGAATGGAGTTGAAGGTCTTACTAAAATCTAGGTAGGCCAAATCCATCACTCCACCCTGATCCAATAATGCATGTAATATCAAAAGTAAAGGCACCTTTCCTGATATGGTGAGTGATCATTCACCAATTTATTGTACCTGTAAAAACAAAAAATTAAAAGTACCCCTAAATACATACCTTTCAGGAACTTTACTAAAGCAAAAATAGATAATATGATGAAGAACCTTGCTTTAATCGATTGGTCACTTATAAATGCCATTTCAGATGTTGATGTTGATTCAGCTGTAGACTATTTTACGAAATCTGTGTTGGAGATTCAGGAAAAATATTTTCCTAAGGTACCTGCAACTAGAAGGGTAAGAGGAAGCACTAACGAATGGATAACTCCTCAACTGTTTTTACTAATGAAACAAAGGGATGATGCATCAAAACTATTCAAATCTTCTAAAAGCTTGTCTGATCTGAACACATATCATAAATTGCAAAATGAATGCAAACTTCAAATTAAACATTGTAAATCTGTTTATTTTCAAATTGATTAAAAAGAGAATTTAGGAAATCCTGAAAAATTCTGAGCCTCTGTAAAATCTCTGATAGAACCAACTAGTAAGCAATAACATGATATTTTGTTTATTAATGGACTAAAGTTGAATAAACTTTCAGAGACTAGTAAACTAGTCTTGGACAAATTTCTTGACCTAAGTATAAGATAGATTCAGAAAATGTTGAACTTAGAGATCAAAATCTGTAAAATTAAGAGCCCTGCCCATATCCTACATATATTGTGGCAATGCCCTTCTCTGGCTTCCTTCTGGTCCTCAGTGGAAATGGACTGTTCAGGGGTTTATGGGCAGCCTATTGACCTCTCCAACCCCATGCTCTTACTTGGAGGCGACACTTCCTTGGAGCAAATTATGCCACAACAGCAGAAGTGGGTTCTAGCAGCTCTGTTAGAGGCTAAAAGGCTTTTATTGATGTCCTGGGAACAGCCTTCTCCACCTGTTATCTCTGTCTGGCACTCTGCACTAGCCAGGCTTGCCACCTTTCAGAGGCTTACTTCTACTGATAGAGGACAACTATTACTATACCATAATAAATGGGAAGCGTACCTTAATTCAACTCTCTGCCGTGTGCTCCTTCCCTCTCCCCAAAACCCGCCTGGCTAGGCAGACTATGGAACCTAGCTCCCAAGCAACTAGTCCCGTAGTGAGGATTCGCATGTTGATTATGACAATTCCACCATGTGTGTAGGTACTCTCCCATGCTAATCCCCACCTGTGTCTCCCTTACTACCTTTGGCCATCCTCTGGCACAACACTCGATATCAATAGACAAAGTATTAAATGAGAGATTTGTTTATACTAGTAATCATTACTAATGTCTTATATTCTATTTCCTGAATGCAAGTTTATGAAACAGTGCACAGTTGTTTTAAACGTTATACTACTATCTGTACTAAATGATGTGAGAATGTAATCTTATGATCTTTGGCAGCCTTTTTGGTTGAGATGGTAGCCTGATGTAAACACTCTCTTAGATGTTCACCGTTAATTATGTTGCATATAGGAATATCCTGTTGTATTCTTTAATGTACATGATCTATTGATTGCAGTATAGACCTATTGGAAAACAATAAAAAGTATTCTATGATGAAAAAAAAAATCTGTAAAATTTCAGTAAACTATGAATTTTTGTAAATCCGTGAATGCTGTAAATGCTTCCACTGCTACTGCCATGTCATTGTCTATGTTCTGCACTTCCTGGGTCACCCCTGGAAAAGGGACTGTAATGTCTCAGCAGGCTCACCTGATTACCGAAATTCAAATAAATAAATACAAATATTTCTGAATCTGAGATGGAATCAATACCTCCATTTTATTTTTGTATTGTTAAACCTAAACTGGTATTGAGGATGTTGAAAAAAATGCCAATAAACAAAAGTGCAGGACAGGATGGACTTGAGCCTCAGTTCTTAAAATTAATAGCTAAGCAAATTTACTGTCCTTTGACCAGTCTGTTTACTTTATCGTTAATTACAGGAGTTTCCTGATTTATAAGGGCATACCATTATAAAACCCATAATCAAAACTGGTCTTCAAACTGATATGGATAATTATCTACCTATTTCTATATTGTCCCTGTTAAGTGTGATACTTGAGAAAATTATCATCACTCAGTTGGCAGAGTATCTCCAGTCCCGTGGTTTTCAGTCTCCTGAGCAGCATGGTTTTTGTAGGTGCCATAGTACTGGTACCACCTTGGCCATGTTCATGGACTGCATCAGTAGATCTATAGATGGGTGGAAGCTTAGTGGTGTGGCATTTGTGGACCTGTTCAAGACTTCATTGTAGTTGATCATTCCCTGCTGCTCTGGAGGCTGAGGAGCATTGGACTGGCAGATGTCCCATGTGCTTGTTTCATAGTTATTTGACTAAATGCCCTCTTAGAGCAAGCTACAGTGGTGTATACTCCAGTACACGAATACTGGAACAGGTAGTGCCCCAGGGTTCAATCCTGGGGCATTTAGATTTTTCCTTGTTTGTTGATATATCTGCCACAATAACACATTCCAACACTATCCTATATACAGATGATATTATTATATGCTCAAGTTCTTTTTCTATATATGAAATAAATGGGACAATTAACACTGATTTTTGTATTCTAAATTACTGTCTTATAAAACATCATTTGTTGTTAAATAGTAAAAAAAATGTATGTTATTTGGATCTAAACCAAGACTGTCAAAATGTACACCGCTGTCCATTGTGTATGTAACAGGAATAATGCTTGAACAATTCACAGAATTCTAATACCCTGGATTACTTTTGGATCCAGACGTAAATTTTTTCATTGTGCCATTGCTCTACCTGAGTGCTTGTTATACCCTGCAGTCTGCTGAAGCTGATTCAGCTGTGAGGGGGTGGCAGACAGCACCTACATCGCACTGGGAGGAGGGGCAGAGCAGCTATTTAAACCTCGCGCTGCAATTTCACTGACCAGGTACATCTTTCAGCGCTACAACTGCTGTGTAAATGAAAGCTGCAGTAACTGTGTCATCCAGCTAGTTTACACTCTACAATGTGGTTCCGTGTGACAATCGCCTCGCAGTGCTGCTCGGCCATTCGACCTGCCTCCTCTACCAGTCCCCAGTCTCTTTCACCTTTCCCTTCACCGCAGGATTTCCTTTGCAGTTGTTAGTACTGTCCTTTTGCAGTGGAGTTCCATGCAAGGTTTGTCTTCGGTTTTCCATATTTCCACCAATCAAGGATTGCTTGCCTGAACCTCAGCTGGGTTGTGGCCCCCCCCCCCGGTTCTGTTGTGCAGGTTACTAGCCAATCCTACTTCATCATCTGCAGGTGTCTTGAAAGAGGTAGCTGTCTGGCTGCTGCTGCGTTGGCTGAGAACAAGATGCATCTGCTGCTTTCCATCAATTCACAGTAGGGCCTTCTCACTAACAAGATACATGAACAAATTAAAAAAAAATATATATTTTTCAACCCTCTAGTCTGTTCTTTCCAGGACATGGCTTTGTGCATTCGGAGAACCTCCCTTATCTCAGAGTTGTCTCTTGTATATTGGTCTTAGTCCTTTGGTCTGCTCCTGGACTCTGTCAGTGGCATTTTCTGCTGCATCTCATTTTTCCCTTGTCTATCTGCCATGCTGCACTGCTAGGCTTGTTCTCTGTATTCTGCTGTATGCATCATTCTCCTCGCTCCCTCAGTCTGCCTAGGCTGTCCACTTAGTATGCCTTGGCTGACTCCATCTGGCATGCAATCAGTATTTCTTTTGAGCATACTTATCATTCATCCTATGCCACCTCATCATCCCACAGCCCACCCGCTGCACATATCAGGTTCATGATTCTGGTTATCATTCACAGATTATTATCTCATACTAGTCCTCTAGGCTTCACTCCAGTCGTGGCTTCACTTCATCATCGTCCATCGTCCATTTTGCTCCCACTGATCACTTAATTGTCCACTTCCTCACATTGATTATTCAAGCTCCTCGACCTGCTGCACTCCTTCGGTGATCATCATCAGTCTTCCTCATTCTCAGTCTTCTCTTGGGTGCATCTGGATGCCCTCGCCCATCTGCCCTCTACATGTATCTACTCCTTCACATTGACTACTCTGTCCTTCATTGACACACCCTCCTCCCTCCAACTTCTTATGCCTGCCTCCAGGTATCCCTCGCTCATCTGATTTCCTACTCCTCCAACCCTCATGTAGGTCTGTTTCATTCCATCAACTACTCGAGCATACACCTCTTAGGTCCGTGCTATCTCAAATAGACTCTGTTTTCATTCTAGGACATGCCTTCCTGTCCATTGCCCTTTACTAAGGGCTGGCTAGCCCTCTCAGGTCTGCAATACCTCACCTCAACCATTTCATCTATTTCAATCGCTTAGTCAGTATACCTCGGCTGCCTCTGTTTGGCCTGCGATCGATATTTCTTTTGGGCATCCCTATCATGAATCATATGCCACCTCATTGACCCGCTGCCTTCCTGCTGCATATCTCAAGTTCCTGACTTTGGTCGTCGTTCATTCCTCCTTACCTCATAGTTCATCTCTTTTCATCAATTACTCGAGCATTTCCATCCTCGAGTCATATGATGCCTCATTGAACAGCTGCTCGGCTGGCTGCTCTCCACCATCGTTTAAGTTCATTTTCAAGTTCATTTCCTGTCTCCTGTTTCTCAGTCTTCTTGTATTGAACTACTACACTCCTGCAGCGATCATCATCCTCAGGCTTCGCCATCATCCATCTTCTTGTGAGTGCATCTGTATACCCCTTACTCCTCTGACTTCTACATGGATCTACTCCTTCCCATCGACTACTTGAGCATACCCCTCTCGGGTCCCTGCTGCCTCATGTTCCTTCTTTGATCTGTGCTTTCTTTTTGGCTTTTTTCCCTATCCCGTCATTATCTTCCCTACTCATATCCTTCTCTTTAATGGCATATGTCCTCAAATCAAACATCATCAGCCTGGAGGGAAGGCAACCTAGGCCTTGGATCCCCAGAGGTTTCCTCCTCAAAGGTTCTTTTTTTCCTCTCCTCCATACCAATGGTCATATATTAGTTAGTGCTTTCTTAGGTTAATTAGTTAGGTTCTGCTGTTGGATGGAGGTGGATGGTGACCCTGGTTTCCCACCTCTCTCCTTTGAATGTCTGCCTTTATCATCTTCTCAGAATTAATTCATTCATCCATTATCCTCGCCTCTTCGATGCTCAACACCCAATTGGGTATTCCTTGCATCGTACCCCTACAGGGTGGTATATCCCACAGATAGAGAGGCAGAAAGCCACAAAGTAAATCAAGTCACACAAGCATCTCATCTAGTTGCGTAAGCACAACTGAATGGGAGGGCTTTAAGCCTGAGGTTCAACAGGTGGAGCAACTACATCACTCCTCCATCAGGCTCATAAGGTCACTCATCTTGGGGTTCTATAGGATGCATTTCTTGTTGCCCACCATCCACCCCTCCTCCGCTAGCGGCTCATCTCTCTTACCCATGGGCTTCTTTCTAACCTACCTTTAGATGACGCAATCATTCCCATGGCACCTGTAGGTGGGGAATCCTCTTCTAGGGTTCCTTGCATCATACCCCTACAGAGTGATATATCCCATGGATAGAGAGGCAGAAAGCCACAAAGTAAGTCAAGTCACACAAGCATCTCATCTAGTTGCGTAAGCACAATTGAAAAACTGTTATTGGCGAATATGCCTTCTCCATCTGTGCTTCTAGATGTTGGAATAACCTAACAGAATCTTTACACAAAGAAAAAAGTCACAGTTTTCAAGCAGAAATTAAAACATGTATTTTTTAAATCAATTGTAATGTAAATGTTGATTGTAATTATATATGTTTATTGAGATTAAGCTTATACTGTATATTGCATGTCTGTATCTTACTTAACTTACTTAACTAAACTTGTAAAGCTAGGGGGATCAGTAGCTGCAGAGAGGAGGTTATACTGTCCTTTTACAGGTCACTGGTAAGGCTGCATTTAGAGTATGGAGTTTCGTACTGGTGCCCACACCTCAAAAAGGCCATTAACCTGCTGGAGAAGGTCTAGAAGAGGGCTACAAAGATGATAGCCAGTCAGCAGGACAAGTCATACATGGAGAGGTTGAGGGAACTAAACATGTATTCCCTGGAAGACAGGAGAGAGAGAGAGAGAGAGAGAGGAGGGACATGATTGGGATCTTCAAGTACTTGAAAGGGATAGATAAGGTTGATAAGCAGAGTTTCTTTAAGCTGAGTGGCAACCATAAAATGAGGGGGCACAGTCTTAAGCTGGAAGATGGGAGGCTTAGGAGGGAGGTTGGGAAGCACTTCTTCATAAAGAGAGTGGTGGACACTTGGAATGCGCTGCCGGAAGAGGTCATCTCGTTGAAGACAGTGGGCAGCTTTAAGAGAGGTTGGGATAGGCATAGGGGAAGGTAAAGATCATGGGTAGGGAGGATGGGATGAGTGGGGGAGGGCAGGGACATTAGCTCAAGCTGTGGTCTCTGCAATATGAGCAGACTTGATAGACCAAACGGCCTTCTTCTGCTGGCTTCTTCATATGGTCATATGTACTTTATTAAGATCTTGGCTGTTTGTAAATGGCCCCAGGTTGTTAATGAAAAAGGGTCTTTGGCTCATTGTACTTACCTGGTGAACAAAAGTTTAAATAAATAAAAATTCCCTTGTCACCCAGTCAAAGGAATCTATCAAATTCATTTGACATGATCTTCCCCCCACGCCATGAATGCATGCTGCCTCGGATCTTGTGAGCCACTGGATTCAAGATATTCCACAGTCCTTACCTTCAGTAGTGATTCTATTAATTTCCCAACCACTAACATCCTGCTGACTGGCCTGTAGTTGCCAGCCTTCTCCTTACTACCACTTTTCTGAAGTGGGACTACTTCTGCCCTCTTCCAGTTCTCAGGAACCACTCCCGTCTCCAGTGAATGGTTGAACAGGACTGTTAGAGGTGCAGCCAGTACCTCCCTGAGCTCCATCTATATCCTTGAATGCAACCCGTCTGGCCCCATTGCATTGTTCACATTCAGAATTGCGAGTTCCTCCAGGACTCTCTCATCTGAAAATGATATAGTGTCCCTCTCCCTTCGATGCTTCTGTTACTTTCTTGTGGCCCCTCACCTTCCCCTTCCTCTGCGAACACTGAACAAAAGGTATTTTTTCAGGATGTCTGTTTTTTTCCTGGTCCCCATCCACCTATTCCTCCCTTCCCTTCTCTTCTTAGCCTTACAATCCCTCCCATTGTCTTCCTTTTTTTTTATTTACATACCTGAAAAATGCCATGTCCCATTTTGTTGCGGCCTGGGCTATTCTCTCCTCTGTTTACACCTTTGCACTCCTTACTGATTTCCCTGCCTCCCTCTGTTTCTCCAGATACACCTGCCCTTCCTTCTCCCTCTGTCTTCTTATACCTCCTGAATGCTAACCTTTTGCCCTTACCTTCCCAGCCACCTCTTTTGTGAATCATAGTGGTCTCTTTTTCCTCTTGCTTTCACTCACTTGCTTGATGCAGAGATTTGTTGCCTTCACTATGCCACCTTGTAGCTTCATCCACTGTTCCTCCACTCCACCCAAGTCCTCCCCCCCAACCAGGGCATCCCTGAGGCATTCATCCACTATTTTAAAAGTGGCCCTGCTGATGTCCAGGACCCTCACCCTTATGTGGTTTGATTTTGCTGCAGTTCTTATATTGAACTACGCTGTATGGTGATCACTGGTCCCCAGCTGACCTCCCACCATGACGTCTGCAACACTGTCCCCATTAGTGAGTACAGGGTCCAGTATTGCCCCATCATGAGTGGACTTCCTTGCTAATTGTCTGAGAAATGTCCCCTGCAGGGAGTCCAGAATGTCCCAGCTGCTAGCTGAAGCTGAAGCAAGGAGGCTCCATTCTACATCTGGCAGACTGAAGTCCCCCATCAGCACTACCTACCATTTATTTGCCATCTTTTGGATGGCTTCCACCAGAACCTTATGCAGCTCCCCCCGTGCTGGAAGTCTGGAGATCATGCAGCTGCAAATAGCGGTTCCATTCTCTGTCTCTAGGGTGACCCACAGTTCCTCCGCCCCTCCCTGTATTTCCTGTATCTCTGTCACTTTTATGCTTTCCCTCGCATAAAGCACCACTCCTCCTCTTTCTTTCCTACCCTGTCCTTTCTGAACAGAGTATAGCCTGGTAGAGATATATCCCAATCATTGTATTCAGTACACTATGACTTGGTAATGGTGACAGTGTATAAGTCAGCCTGTGCAATTTTATCTCCCAGACTTTGAGCATTTGCACACATGATCTTCTAGATGTCGCTACTACCCTGCTTGTCACCTCCCCTTTTTTCCCTTTTGCCCTCTTTCCTTACTCCCTCTGTTCTCATTCCCATCTCCCTTCATTAGTACCATTTTGTTTTTCTTATTAGTAGGTAGTCTTGCAGAATTATCTTCCTTGGGGTTCTCCTTACTGACTACCTTAGCCTGTGAGTAGGGGACAGTTAATGCCTCCCTGCTTTCTTCCGCCATCCCCTTCGGCTAGTTTAAATGTTCACCAAAGTAACTTTTTTTCTGTATAGATTTTGTTTTGCCTTTTCTCCCCATTTCTCACCTGTCCTCATTCTCAGCTGGGCATGCATATGTGAAGGCATGTGCATGCCATGGCTCAAGACACCCTCCCGCAACTTGGTTTGCCCTCCCACCTATGCTAGCCACTGGACCTCCACCCAGTGGCAGTTGAACTATGACGGGGTGACAACCACCCCAAGAGAGGAGAGCTTCCCTACATCTGCTCAATCCTGCTCTCAACCCTCTCCCCCGTGTCAGTTCTGTGATAACCCAAGTCCATTCCTGAACTCGGGTTGCCAGCGTGAAGTAACATATTTTTTGTTTGTTTGTTTTTTTCATCTAGTATTTATCTTGCCACGGAGGGCTGGTGGCTTGTCAGTTGACCGTACCAGACATCTGTGGTTGTTCAAGGCACTCTTCCATTTCCACCATGGCAGACCATGGGAGCTGGCCTGGGGGCATCATCCAGCCACAGGCCCTGATTTTTGTCTGTTCTCCCCCTTTACTTGAGGCCCTGGAATGAAGATATTCATGCGCATGGAGATGTGCATGTGCACTGCGGCTCCAGTGATGGTCCCATCTGCCCTCCTCATCTACAGTATTGACAGGTTCCCCCTCGGCATGGCACTACAACCTGACCTCCACTGGGTGGCAGCCAAGTACCAAGGAAACACTATGTCCCTCCCTGGAAAGTAGCATTGGCTGCTCAATCTATTCCCCCCCCCCCAGCTGACCCCAGCGGATCAAGTTTACTTCCAAACCTGAGTTGCCGGTGTGGTGCGAGGAGTGGCGCCTGGTGCCTCAATCATCAGCACCACCTGGTCAGCCACTAAAGTAACAGTTAAACTATTCACTGAGGATTGTGGTTCCCCTCCTGGATGGATGCAGGCTATCTTCTCTGTATAGGCCCATATCCCTCTAGGTGGGATCCCAGTTCCCAATGTAACTGAACCCCTCCAATCTGCACCACTCCTTCAACCATAAGTTGAATCTCCTGGTATTGAGTATCTATTCTTTCCCCTGCTGTAGATAGATAGCACCTCAGAGAAATCCACTGAGAATTTTACCTGCCTAAGACCCCTCACCAACTCCCTGAGTTCCTCCTGCACTATCCTATCCTTGTCCCTAGCCAGGTCATTAATCCCCAGGTGGACAATGACATTCAGGTTTCCCTCCCTTCCTGCTGCCCTAGTGATCCTCAAGATCCACTTTCCATCCCTCTGAGCTATGGTACTGCTTAGGCACCTAACCTCCCTCTCCCCCTTCCTGCCTATTCCCAATTCCATCCCTCTCACAATTGAGTCCCTGCCAGGAATAGCTTCCTCTTCCCTGGGGGCCCTCTCCATTATGGAGAACTCCCACATCCTTCCTGGTCATTACCATGGGTTTCAGGTTCAGATGGAGTGCTCTGGGGTTCTGAAGTTGGTGCTGAGAAGGTTGGCCAGCCCAAATACAAACATAGACAAAAAGCACTCTGTACTCAGGAACAACACTGCAGATGGTATCAATGGTTGCAAGGAAATTTATTGTGACTGAACTGCCAAAGAGAAATGCATCCTACTTCCCCAGCGCTTCAACCCCACAAAGGGCCTTCATCAGGGGGCAGCTCTGAGGAAATGACAGGCATCACCATATTTTAATGAGTGCTTTAAAGTCATATACACAGTGAAAAAAGTGAAAACAATAAATAACACCACAGTGATTATAAATCAAGTAAGCACACCATCAATTCTTATAGTTCATCAAAGTTACTTATGTGCCATACAGCACTTAAATTAACACTTTTGTGCTACAATAATGTTATTCAAAAGTGAAACACAAACAAAATATGTGTTCATTTATTCCTGTGCTCCCCCTTCCTGCATTAAATAAATCAATTCATTCATAAATAATTTATAAAAGTATCTCATTGTATTTCATTTTTAAACTTTGGACTTTACTCCATAGGATATCTTAATATTTTCTCCAGTCCTCTCTACCCCACTCCAAAGTTGGTTCAGAAAGACTATTACTAATTAGCATAAGTTCTACTTAGGACACATATTTCATTTAAGTGTTTCATTTTTGAATAACATTATTGAAGCACAAATGTGTTAATTTAAGTGGTATATAAGTAACTTTGATGAACTATAAGAAGGCAAGGCAATTTTATGTATAGGGTGCCCAATCCCAGAGGCTCTGGATGCATTGCAAACATAAAAACAAGCAACATTTTAAACTACAGCAACAAAAGATTTTCCAGCAATAGTATAACATAGAATAAAAGTCAGTGTCACAAAAAAGAGCTTCAGGTTGACACAAGCGATGAAATCAGATATCAACAAAAGCCAGGCTAAAGAGGTAGGCCTATAGCCTCCACTTAAATACCTCAATAGAGGGCACCTCCCAGACTGAAGTGAGTTCCACAGGGTTGGCCCAGAGACACTAAAGGCACAGTCTCCTGAGGTCTTGAGCTGAACCCTGGGAATGTCCAGGAGGCCCCTTGAAGAGGAGTGGAGAGAGTGAGCAGAGTTTGCTGGTGTCAGGAGCTCTGACAGGAGCTCTGACAGGTAACCAGGGCCCATTCCATATTGGGCCTTGAAGGTCAATAAACCCACCTTGAAAAGGACCCTCCACCTGACCAGCAGCCAGTGCAGGGTATGCAGGACTGGATCACATGGCTGGACTGCGAAAGGCCAGTCAGTAATCAGGCCACCGTGTTCTATAACAGCTGTAGTCTGTGAAGGGTCCCTCCCATGACCCCAAAGTACAGAGAGTTACAGTAGTCGAGCCTAGAGGTAAAAAAGGCATGTATTAGCGTCAGCAGGTCCTCAGTCAGAATGCGGGGCTTAATCCAGGCAACGTTCTGCAAGTGGTAAAAACCACTGCTGACTACAGATGACACCTGATCTTCAGTAGTCAATCTGCTGTCCAGGATCATGCCCAGATTTTGCACCCTTGGGGAAGCCACCAAAAGAGCAGACCCCAGGACAAGTCCTTTATCAGCCGTGAGTGGCAGCCCATCACACCTGCAACTAGGCGTGATCACCTGCACCTCAATTTTTGCCGGGTTGTGTCTCAGCTAGCTGGAAGCCATCCAAGTCATTAATTTTAGCCAAACAGTTACTTAGCACATTGACATCTCCCAATGTTCTGGGGGCAAAAGACAAATACAGCTGGGTATCATGTGCATAGCAGTAAAACTCCAAACTGTATTGTTGAATGATCTCACCCAGGGGCAGTGTGTACACTGTGAACAACATCAGTGACAAGACTGAGCCCTGTGGCACTCCACAAGACAGGGGCATTGGGGAGGAGGAGAAATTCCGCATCATCATGTGCTGCACCCTGTCTGAGAGATGGGGCTTAAACAATCTGAATCCACAAAACTCACAGAGCCCATCAAGAACACAACATGGTCCACAGTGTTAAAGGCTGAAGAGAGATCGAGGAGTACAAGAAATTACCTGTCTCTTCTATCTCTAGACCTGAGAAGATCATTATGCACCCTCACTAGAGCTGTTTCTGTGCTGTGTCTGGCCTGAAAACCTGACTGAAATGTCTCATTGATGTCCGAGGACACAAGACGATCCTCGAGCTAGTATGCCACTAGTTTCTTGACAACCTTGCTGAAAAAGAGCAGGTTGGAAATTGGACGGTAATTCACCAGAACATCAGGGTCAAAGGAAGGTTTCTTAAGGAGGGGCCTCACCAGTGCTTTTTTCAAGGCACCTGGAAAAAAAACCCTGCATCATCAAGCACCTGGCAAATCTGGTGAACTCCAGGCCAGCAGCCTCTGCACATCCTATTAAGAAACACATTAGGGCCGGGTCCAGTTCACAGGAAGAGTGCTTCAGCTCTAAGAGCACCTCAGCAACTTTGGACACCTCCACTGGCCTAAACTCCTCACAGACAGAGTGCCCCTAAACCTCCTAGCCAAACCACTGTAAGGCAATTGCCTTCCTGGCAGGATCCCCAATTGGATGGCTGACACTCTGTTGGAGAAAAATAGAGCAAACCTCTCATATAAAATGGATGAAAAAGCTTTCTGGATATAAAAGCCTGTCTACAGTATGAAACGGCTGAGATGGCCGGCTTTTCCTTGAAGCTATTTCCCTGGACAGGAATTATGCCTTCTTATGAGAAATTTCCCCCTGGTACTCAGTATAATGAGCACGTAGGACTAGCCTGTTGGCTTCCAGCTGGGTCTTATGCGAGTAATCACTCCAACTTCTGACCCTTGATCTTAATTGCCTTGAGATCCCCATCAAACCAAGAGGATCCCAAGTGAGAAGATCTGGGTTGTATAACTGGTGCGATGGCATCAAGAGCTTCGGCGACCACTCTATTTTAGGTTGCCACCACCTCTGTGGAGCCAGTCGCACATACCACATCAACTCTAGATAGGTTAGCTAATGCCAGAAGTTCCTCTGGGTACAAACCCCTCAAAGGACAATGGCTGATCATCACCACAGGGGAGAGACTCCCAAGGGGTACCCCAAACAAAAACTCAATGGTACAAAGTGTTGGGGAAGTAAGATGCATTTCTCTTCAGCAGTCCAGCCACAATAAATTTTCTTGCAACCATTGTGAATGTCTACAGTGTTGTTCCTTAGTGCTAAGTACTTTTTGTTTCACTACCACTGGTGCCTCCATTGGACAGTCCCACCCCACGAGAGTGGTCTAGGAATTTTATAGGATAACTTGATGGGGAATGCGTCTCTGACCCACCACCCTCACCCTCTCTGAGCCCACTGTAGTCCCACTGCAAAGGTGTATCCTGTCGTAGAGCCATATAACTGTCTCCAGGCATCAGTGCAACCCAGCTGTTAGCATAATGGCCTTTACTTGCTTTGCATCATATGCTTTCCATGGAGGGGGATACCCATGGTACTTTTTTGTTGAGGAACAAATGTCAGATTTAAGTTTATTTATTTAGTTTTTGTTGACCGGGTAAGTGCTCTAGACAAATTCTGCCTATTTTCAGGCATTACCCGGGGGAGGGGGGTACTGAATGCCAATTGACTTTAAACCAAATTAATCTGTTGGTGGCATTTTTAGTGAATGGGGGGGAAATATGGCCAGGGCACTGGAGAAATTCCCCTACTTCCTGTGAACAGGATGGAGGGACCCATTTTGGAGCTGGACACAGGAGGAGGAGGAGGAGGAGGAGGAGGAAGAAGTGCTGTCGGGACAGTTTTGGATCGAATGGAGGTGGACATGGAGACAGAAGCTGCTCCTATGATCATTTCTAGGAATGAGCTGGAGAATGTGAAGAGCGATATTGTTGATACAGATAAGGATGCTCAGTGTGAAACTGCACAGAATGCGGTGAAACTTGCTGCTGAGTACAGCATGGAGAAATGACATGTGACTGGGTTGGCACCTGCAGAGCTCTTAATAATGGCAATGGAATGAGAGTGCCCCGCCTCAGAAGAGGAAATTTGGGCACTGAGAAGGCTGCTAAGACTACACAGCTTATGGGAGAGGATGTGGCGGTATTGTGCCAAACAAACAAGAATTCTGCAAGTCAGATGGTACAGAAGCAATTCGGTCTCAGAGATACAGCAGATGTGTTTGGAGACAGCTGGTCTGTGGACAGTGCATTGAGGGGAGTGGGCTGGATACAGAGCTCCACAGGAGAGTGGACAACGGACTCTAACTGGGATGAGACAACGGAAAGTGTTTTGGCTTCTTCAGCAACCAGGCCTGCAACAATGCAAACATGCCATAGCTCTGGGGAACACAAAAAATTGCAAACAAAGGTACTGCAAAACTTGAATACTGACTCAACAACTCAAGCTGGACAAATTCTTGGGATTTCAGGAAATAAAGCATGTGCTCATTCAAATGATTTGCATTTAAAATCCACTGTTAATGTTTTGAGTGAGGATGTGAATGTAGCAAGACCAAATGTTTCTGAGGTTGGGGGGAGTGGGAAAGTGCTCCAATAAATGCAAAAGGTCTAACAAATTCAAAAGGTCCAACTAATGCAGAAGGTCCTTCTAATGGGGAAGGACGGTGGGGGGGACATAATCGAAAGACTAATGATAGTAATGAACCAGATCTGGATGGAGATCCAGCACAGGAGACAAGAAGGTCTGCTGGGGAATGCAGAGACCCACTTTAGCAGATTTGTTTAAAACTAAGTTGGAACAGGACCCGAGGAGAAATGCAATGAGGCTAAGATATAAAGGGGGCCTAGCTGAGCATCCAGGCAGGTACTATGTAGCTAGGTAACTTTTGAAAACCTCCATGCAGTTTGTACCATCAGATATATATGCCCTAATACATGAGTATGGTGAGGACACTTTTGATGCGAGTTTTGAAACAAGCACTGGGCTAGAGAAATTCTGGTGGAAATATAATAATTTGAAGAAAACTCCAGTGTGGGCACCCTTCTATGCAATCCCCCTTACAAAGCCAGCCATCAGGTTGGTGACTATAATGTTTAGAAATGAAGGAGTTAACGTGAGTGACATTTACCACTAGCTGCAAAATAGATGCAACATTCTGGACCTCCATTTGACATTATTGATTCTGAAGGCCTCTGGACAGGCAGCTGGAGGTTTAAAGTTAAACTATTTCAAGGAAATGTTGACATTATCCATCTACCAAACAGTTTTTTAGGAGGAAGGATAGAGGGGTGTGTTTTTATTGAGGACAGCCACGAGCATGTTATAAATGTGGGGCCAAATCACACTTGAGCAGTACATGTGACATGTTAAAATATTCCTTATGTGGGGGAATATGGACATCCTAGTGAGACATGTGAAATTTGTTTCAGTGTAATCTGTGTGATGAAAAAGGTCATGCTTACCATCAGTGCCCATGGGACAGAAGAAAGAGATCAGATGGTTAGGGTCAGGAGGATTTATTGCAGACTGCTCAGGATAAGAGGAGAGGGCCAGAACCTCGTACACAACCAGCACAAAGGCCTCAGCAACAGGAGGGAGGGATGGAAGGGGATGAGGTGGAGGTTCATGCCCAGGATATAGAAGCAGGGAATAGGGAAGGAAATTTGGCCCTGTCTCAAACATCTCCCTTAAAGGGAGGGAAATGACAGGAAAAAGGGGAAAAGAGTCAAGGTCAGGGAAAGCTAATGGAGGTGCTGCAGATGATGCCTCCTTCATTAGAGAAGGGAATGGTGCTGGAAAGAAGGATGAAAAGGGCAGCAGAAAAACAAGGCCTGTCTGGGTTTAGTATACCCCTAAAAAATGCTTTTGATGACCTACAGGTTGAGGGTGGGGACCCTGACCTGGAATCGGATGTTTCCATTCAGTGTGGTAAGGTTTCAGAGATAGAAGAGGAAGGGAAAAGACCTGCAAGCACAGTTAAAAGGAAAAAAGGAAAGAAGAGAAAAACTAAGCAAGCACACTGGGATGAGGTGTGACCTCCCCCCCCCCGTAAAGATGTATGACCTTTATCCAGATATCCTCCTTTAATGTATGTAGTTTGAAAAACTATAAAAAGCAACTGTCCATATTAGCCCATTTAAAAGATCTACACATAGATTTTATTTTTCTACGAGAAACCAGGTTAAAGTCTCTTTTTGAAATGGAGCAGGCTACTAGGAGTTGGGTTTGGGGTCCCTCATTTTGGACTTTTGGGGTAGAGTGTGCCAATGGGATAGGGATTCTTTTTAAGTGGACAAATTTCTCAGTCTTAAGAGTCACTGATATGCTGCTGGGGAGAGCGTAGTTATAGTCTGTAAGTGCAGAGGGTTTTATTTTAGATTGATCAATATATATGTACCCGAGACAAAACCGCAAGGGATAGAACTTTTCAACACAGTAAGGCCATATTTCTATACCAGAAAACATGTGGTGTGGGAAGGGGATTTTAATTGGGGCAACACAGCAAAAAGTATATTGTGATTCGCAGGCTTTGAAGTCTTTATTACAAGGGGTATCCCTAACTAATGCTTATAGACACTTAAAGAAAAAGGATGTAGGGGCCACATACCATAGGTCTACATATGCAACACGGATAGATTATCTGTTTTCTTCCAAACATTGTTTACCCTATAGGATGTGTATTAAACCTACTGAATTTTTGGATCACTGCATAATTAAGGGTTCTTTCAGTCTTGCAACTATGCCACCTAGGATAGGCTCACAAGGCTAGAGATGGAAATTAAATTCTTCGGTCTTAGAGAATGAGGAAGTTAGACTGCAGATAGAGACCTTATTAGAGGAGAAATGTTCAATACAGTGCATGTATGAGGATATATGGGACTGGTAGTTGGGTACAAACCAGACTTAAAAATGTCTTCATTAAATATGGGAGAAAAAACTCTAAGACTGAATATACCAAATACTTAGGGTATAGGAATCAACTTTACAAATTAATGTCTTACTCAAGTAACAGGAATCAACTTTACAAATTAATGTGTTACTCAAGTAACAATCAGGTACATTATAAAACTCAAATTGCAGAAATAAAAAAGCTCATGTTCACATATCAGTATGACAGGGCAAAATCCTTAGATGCAGAGATGAGGTATGAGACAACAAAGTCGCCGGCCTCAGACCCATATATCGCATGTAAACAGTGATTAGATTCCACAATAATGACAGAATTATACAAACAGGATGGGACTATAGTAACTACAGATTTAGGCATGCTTCTGACAGTACAGCATTCTTTACACACTGAGTTTGCTACTAGTAAGCACAAAGGGGAACAGCTGTCAGACTATTTGTCTGTGCCTACCCCGGTGTTAGACAAAGAAGATCAAAAGAATTTGGAGTGCCTGATTACACAGGAAGAAATATTTAGTACTATAAAAAATTTTAAAACTGGGACAGCACCAGGAATAGATGGACTAACAAATGATTTTTTTTTGGTCATTTTTCTCACCTTGGCCCCCGGTCTGCCAACCACATCCAGGCATCCACCTCCTCCGGCCACCATCCAGACCACTCCAGCTCCCACCAGAGGCTTCACCGTATACCCCCGCAGCTTGCCCCCCCACTGCAGAGTGGTGGAGAGACCCCTCTATCTCCACCAACACCGGATCCAGTCTCAGTGAGCCCTCAGAGCTGGGCATCTTGCCGAACAGCCATCAAGCCACCGCTACCGGTGCCATATTTCCCCTGTTCTCAATTCCCCGGAGTCAGAGGATGTGCAACAACACCAGCAGCCATGGACGCACATGTGTCCATGCGCATCCCCGTCCAGACATCTGCCTTCAACTCCTCCCAGTGTGTGGCGTGCATCCCCTACCCCCAGCCAGGGGGCAGTAGGATGCCGACCAATGTGGACCCCCCCTCCCTGGAGAGGAAGAGGGGTCCATCAGACACTCAGTTCCTTTCCTCCCCTACCAGCCCACAGCAGCGCATGCCCGTTCCTGAACCCGGGTCACCGGCATGACGTGAGGTGTGGCATCCAGCGCCTTAGCACCGGCCTAACAAATGATTTTTATGAAAAATTTGCAAAGGAATTCAACATTGTATTGGAAACTGTGTTTAATTACATTTTGCAAATGGAAGGACCTATTTTAGAATTGGGGTAGTCATCATTAGTTTTATATATAAAAAAGGGGATAAATGGTTATTACATAATTGAAGGTCAATAAGTCTTCTGAATAGCGATTATAAAATCCTGGCTAAAATTATATGTAAAAGGTTACAGCAGGTTTCCCAAAATATAATAAGTGAAGCGCAGACATGCTCAATTGATAATAGAAAAATCCAACACAATCTTTACCTTTTAAGAGAACTTTTCCAAAGAGGGAGGTCATTGGACATGAAGGGTTACATTATTGCACTAGATCAGGCCAAGGCCTTTGATAGGGTGGAACATCAATATTTGTACCAGGTCCTAGAAAGGTACGGGATTCCCCCCAAAATAGTTGCATGAATAAAAACTCTGTATAAGGGAGCATGTATGACCTCTTCAGTTAATGGTTATTTGGGAGAAAAAGTAGGTCTGCAAAGAGGGATGAGACAGGGCTGCTCACTAAGCCCATTACTTTACAAATTTGCTTTAGACCCTATCCTTAGGCAGATAACATGGGACACTCAAATCATAGGATTTAGCCCCTTATGTGGGAGTACCATTAGAGAAAATAACGGCATACGTGGACAACGTGTGCCTTTTTGTAAAGGATAAGGATTCAGGAAAAAAAAACATTACAGGATTTTAAAGGATTTTCTCAAAGTTCAGGGGAACAACTGAATGTGGAAAAGAGTGTGGCCATTCCAATTGGAAGAGTGGGAAAACATGGTCAAGAGCTGGCATGTATTAAGATAAAGGAGGGACCCCAAAAAATACTAGGTGTCTGGTTTTGTGCTGAAGAGACAACAATATATTACTGTGTAAAGCAAATAGAATTCTGTAAGAATAAAATTTAAATACGGAAAATGTGGAAACTAGGGAAGAAAAAGTAGATTCAGACAGTAAAGAAGTTTTTATTTCCAATTTTTACTTATCTTAGTTATGTGTATCCCATTCCAGTCCAGTTAGAAACAAGATTATACAGCAAGTTTTTCCAAATGGTGTGGGAGAGCCATCTAAACCCTGTTAAAGAGATATCACTTATCTTCCACTCCAAAAAGGAGGTTAGAACATGATAAATCCAGTGTTTTTTTTTCTTGTTTTTTTTTTTTTTTTATCTCATACTTTGGGGATTTGTGAGACACCACAGCAGATATCTTGGCAAGTGTGGGTAGCTAGAGGGTTCCAAGAGTATATGGAAAAGTGAGTACATCTCCAACCAAAACTGACACAACACTTGAATTTTCCAGGGTATGCCATGGGGCATTTCATAAAGTAAGGCGATGGAAACTCGATAAATGATATTTTGTGCAAATGGGGTCGAAACAACTGTACCAACATGTGATTTTTGGTTCACAACAGATGCCATTAGTTTTTCCAGAGTGCACTCCTTCTAACATGTCTTTAGCCCAGCAATCTTAAATGAGCCCAGAATTCTGCATAATATGTGGGACGTGATGTGGTTATGTAGCCAAGAGAAATTAGGAGTAAAGGGGAATTTAAATCACAAAGCCATATAAGAGAGATACTGTCCTAAACCAACATGTGTGACAGTAGAAGAAACTATGCAACATTTTTTTTCTGGATTGTCCAGGTACTAAACAAATCTGGAAAGGGTTAGCTAACAAATGGAAATGGCCCTATATGTTAAGAATGAATTACCAGATTTTGATACTGGGAGATTTCACAGAGGTGTGGAGGCATTTTTATAAAAGTTCATTACATGCTATTTTTGCTATTATAAAATATTACTTATGGCAAAGTCGATGCCAGTATGTGTTGCAACAGATCCATTCTATTCCAGGGATTCTAATAGCACAATAGAAAGAAGCTGTGTATCAGGTGAAGGAAACTGACATAAAGAAATATCCCCTGGAAAAGGTTATAAGTCTGAGGAAGAATTTAGAGAATGTCTTTTAGAAAGTGGAATATTTAAGACTAAATTTTGTATTTTGGTTAAAGAGAAAATCTGTGCTGGAATGTCCTTTTAAAATTTTGTTAGAACCTTTTTTTTATTTATTTAACCAGGTATAGCACACTAAGCTGAAAACTTTTTTACAGGAGTGACCTGGGAGGACAAGTGACTTACTCAGGGTCACACAGTATGGAAGTGGAAGCTGTGGGATTCAAACCCAGATCTGGTCTGTTGAATATCAGCAGATTTGCAGTTCAGAGCCTTAGACCACTGCGCTATACCGCCTCCCCTTCTTATTCTTGTTAATTTCTTTGATGGATCTGTTAGTGTATTTAATGTCCTAAATATGTCTTTTTTTTCTATATTAATATGTGTTGTAATGTTTCTTTGTTTTTTAATAAAATTCCCCTGATCTTTTCAAGAAGTGCCATGGGATCTTTAACATCCACCTGAACTACCACCACAACAGGCAGATGGGACTTCGGTTTCATTTCTCATCCAAATGGTGGCACCTCAGAAGTGCAGCACCCCTCTCATGCTGCACTACAGTGTCCTCCACAATGACAAGTAAGTTACCTACACAGAGCAATGTCTTTCTGTTTTCTACATTATGAGTGTCAGAGGCTTTCTTAAACAGAGCAAAATTGTCAGTCAGAGATGCATATACAAATAGCAGAGTAAGCAGTTGGCCATTAAACATGCTTTTTAGGATAGCATACCTACCCTCCTTATCTTTAAAGACCTTCCAGTTCTCAAATGCTACTTTACTCAGTACTAGGATCACCAAACTCCTCCTCCACCCAGTTAGATATAAGGAGTGAACCTGGTGGCATTGACATTTAGTTAATTTCTGATGCTCTGCCTTTGATAGGTGAGTCAGTTGTAGCATTACAAATTCTACTTTAGTTTAATGTGTATAGGTCTTTACATTTTTCCTCTTAATTGTGTGAGTGAGGCCACTGACATTGACTTAGACTTTTACTTTCGGGAACAGGCTTGTTTGTCCTCTTTCTCGACTCCAGATGGTATATTAAATGGTTTGGTACAGTTTAAAATGGAGAGGAAATAAGTTTAATCCCAAAAGGGAATGGAGCTGTTTCCCTAGAGTGCCAGTTGGGCTGTGACATCACCAGATGTCCCATCTTGATCCCAGGTCTGACTCATCTCATAACAAGCAAGGGTGTTTTGAGAGCAGACAGACAATGCCCTGGGACTAACTGGTCTAATGCAGAGTCTGTACATCTATCTATCTATCTATCTATCTATCTATCTATCTATCTATCTATCTATCTATTTATCTATCTATCTATTTCTCTCTCCATATATATATATGTATATCTCTATATCTATATATCTCTATCTATATATATATTTCTATCTCTCTATATTTCTATATCTCTCTATATCTCTCTCTCTATATATATCTGTATCTCTATCTCTATATCTATAATGTTAAAAAAGAATTGCCTATAGAAGCTAAAGCTAGAAATGTGGAGACCATGCTTTTGCCTATAATAATAATAATAATAATAATAACCTTTGTTTATAAAGTGCAATTTCTGAAAACCAAAGTACTGTACAAACATTTTAAACAAGTTAAAACAAGCAAGATAATAAAACAATCCAATTTCAGATCACATAAACATACAAATGCAAATACAGGAAAAAGGTTATTATGTAAGATCCCCCAAGGCCATGCAAAACAGATGGGTCTTTAAGGCCATCCTGAAGCTCCCCCTGGTCAAGCACTCTCAAATCTGATGATGTAGAGAATTCCACAGGGTAGGGCTGCATACATAAAAGCTCGGGGCTGCGTACATAAAAGCTCAGGACCCAGAGGTTTTTAGCCATACCCTGGGAATCTCTAACAACCTCTTGTCAGCTGAGCGTAGTGGCCAGCTGAAACAGTAAAGATTCAGGAGCTCTTGCAGGTATTTCGGACCCTGCCCATACAGGGCCTTGTACAGTGAAGCCCACCAGGATGAAGCCCAACTCTGCAGAATTCAGCAGTAGAGTTACTGCAGCAAACAATGCAATTTCAATGGGTGTTAGTCTCTTTGGTCATGCAGAAAACCTGTGACACTGCGTTTCATCCTGGCGGGCTTCACTGTAGATCAGAAGATTGACCTTGAAGGTGATCTGCCACTGTACAGGCAACCAGTACAATTCGCACAGCACAGAAATGATGTGGCTTAAACAAGGAGCCCCCATCAGCAGCTACACCACCGCGTTCAGCACCAACTGCAAGCAGCAGATATCAGCCCCCATAAGCCCTAGGTAAACGGAGTTACAGTAGACTAGGCAAGAGGTCACAAAGGCATGGATCAGCATTGAAAGGTCAGCAGACAGCACAAGGTGCTTAACCTGGGCAATGTTCCTCAGATGATAAAATGAGGACTTGACAACTGTTGACACTTGAGAATGCAGTGTCAGCCCATCATCGAGAATCATCCCCAGGTTTCACACCTGTTCAGAGGAAGGTAACGGGTTTGCATGGACATTATCTATCAGGGAGCAGCAGGTGCAGAGTTGCACAAATTAGATATTTTACACAATAGGATAATTACATATGGTGGATCTTGGTTTGGGGGGATGGGGAAGGGGCAGAGATGGAGGGTGGTCCTGAGTAATGCCAAGAGCATGGGAAATAAGATGCCTGAGCTTCAGACGATACTATCTAAGGAGGATGTGTGTATATGGCAGCAGTCAATGAAACTTAGGCCATTCGTCATGACTGGGACCTGAACTTGATGAGATACACTGTGTTCAGGAAGGACAGGGCTATGGGCTGGGGAGGAGGGATGGCACTCATCATTAGGAATGGCAGTGATATATTGTTTATTGTAAGGTTAAGATCATAGAGCAATGCTCATTTACAATGGTGACCTTAGCATACACAAAATATACAACACAGAAGATAAAATATTCAGTAAATACAAAAATACTAATATCATATAATAATATAGCACATTAGAACACATACACAGACAAACCCATCTTTTTAAAAGCAGTTACAGGGCCTGGAAAGAGTGGACAAATGTAGTTTTAGAACACACACAGAGGATGCCTTTTTAAGTTTACATCTAAAGTTATCTGGAAGACCGTTCCGGTATTTTGGAATTATTTCACTAAAAAATGTGTCTGATCATCTTGTTTTTGTATTGGGAACCAACATCTCTACAAGATTACTTTTTCTCAGAGTCAGATCCAAGTCTCTAAAGTTCAATCTATCCCTTAAATACCCAGTCCACATTTATAGGAGAAAATACTCAAATGAGTTTCTCTCCTATCATTTAAAGCAAGCAAGCCCGAACTCTGATGCAGTTCACAGTGGTGAAATTGTTTAAGACAATTTAATATTAGCCTAGCCAATCAATTATACAAGACATCCAGTCTGTGTTACCTCTCATAAGAAAAATTGCCATACAAAACATCTCCATAATCAATAAGAGGGAACATTTGCATCTGGACTATCAATTTTAAAGTATCTATATCCATACTGTGCTTGTGTTGGTAAAGAAAACCCACCCTCTTACTTACCTGAGTAATAAGATAATCCAAATGTTTATTGCCTGCCCCTGTTTCATCTAACCAATAGCCCAGGTATCTATAAATATCCACATTTTCCATAGCATCCCCAGCGTCATCCAGAATTGATAAAATATTTATCTGTCACACCATAAGAGGTGGTTCCAAAAATCATACATTTAGTTTTGGTCATATTCAATTTACACTGTTTCATTTTGGTAAAGTATAGCTGGAGACTGTTGAAGCTGTTCTGGACAACAGTTTGGGAACCATCAAGAATGAGATTTGATACATAAATTATAGTATTAACTGCATAAACATGATAAAGAGAATTTCCTACGTGTTTCCCCAATCTTTACGATATATTAGGAAGAGCAGAGGCCCCAGGACAGAGCCCTGGGGAACGCCTCACTCCACCAGCAAAGGGGAAGATACTATTCCATTTATATGGTTACAAGACATCTTTCTGATATAGGATTGAAACCAGTCCAAGTCTAAGTTATCAATTCCCACTTCAGAAAGTTGAGACAAAAAAACTCTGATGGTCTACTGTGTCGAAGGCCTTGGAGAGATCGATACCAGTATAATTCTTGGACTCCATTGCTGATTTGATGTCATCCAAGACCCTCGACACAGCAGCTACTGTCCATGTTGCTTTCTAAATCCAGACTGGTATTGGTCCAGCAAATTCTGACCCTCTAAAAAGGCAACAAGTTGCTGGACCAATAATTTCACAAATATTTTACTAACTAAGGGTAACAAAGAGATGGGTCGATAATTATTTAAATATCCAGAATCCCCATCTTTAAAAATAGGGGCCACCTTAGCCAATTTCCAACTGTTAGGAAAATAACTGAAGCAAACAGAGCTATTATACAGATAAGTTAAAGGACCAGCTATGTGTGTAGCAGAGTAATTTAACACTGCCGAAGTAAGACCATCAGGTCCACAACTACCATTTACTTTTAAAGCAAGAAGTAATAGAAACATAGAAACATAGAAGTTGATGGCAGATAAGGACCACAAGGCCCATCCAGTCTGCCCATTTCTTTTTCTACCTTATAAATGTGCCATCGGCCTTTGCTCTGTCAGTGGCCTATCTATTCATAGTCATTTGTATTGCTCCCTTGTGCCTATCCCATGCCTGTTTGAAGCACTGCACTGTATTCATAGCCACCACTTCTTGTGGTAAGCCATTCCATGCATCCACCACCCTTTCTGTGAAAAAGAATTTCCTCACATTCCCCCTTAATCGGCCTCCCTGTAATCTCATGCTGTGTCCTCTTGTCCTGCTATTTTTCTTATATTTAAACATGTTAGACTCTTTCACCTTGTTTATGCCCTTAAGGTGTTTGAATGCTTCTATCATATCACCTCTCTCCCTCCTTTGCTCAAGGGTATACATATTGAGCTCCGTTAATCTGTCCTCATATGTCTTCTGATGCAGTCCCTGCACCATTTTGGTTGCACTTCTCTGGACTGCCTCAATTTGGTTAATGTCCTTGTGTAGGTGTGGCCTCCAATACTGCATGCAGTACTCCAGATGGGGCCTAATCAGTGTCTTGTACAGAGGGATTATTACCTCCCTCCTACGACTTGTGATACCCCTACTAATATACCCTAACACCCCTCTAGCCTTACCTACTGCTTTAGAGGTCTGCTTGGATGATTTTAGGTCATTAGTGATGATGATGCCCAAGTCTCTTTCTTCCTTTGTGACTGCTAGCAACTCCCCTCCCAGCCTATAGGTGGCTTCAGGGTTTCTCTTCCCTATGTGCATGATTTTGCACTTCTTTGCATTAAATGCCAGTTGCCACTCTTCTGACCATTCTGCTAGTTTATCCAGATCTCTTCTCATTCTGCCCACCCCATCTGGATCATCTACTCTGTTGCAGATCTTGGTGTCATCTGCAAACAGGCAAGCCTTACCCTCTAGTCCATCTGCAAGGTCAATAATGAAGATGTTGAAGAGGACTGGCCCCAGTACTGATCCCTGAGGTACCCCACTTGTGACTTGCATCTCTTCTGACTGTATACCCGGTCAACAAAAAAGCTAAAGCTAAATACCATTTACCACCACTCTCTGTTTTCTGCCCGTCAACCAGTTTGCCACCCAGTTGACCAACTTCTGACCCACCCCGAGCCTACCCAGCTTATTTATCAATCTTCTATGTGGAACAGTGTCAAAAGCTTTGCTGAAGTCAAGGTAGGCAACATCAACTGCTCCCTTGGTCCACCACTCTGGTTAACCAGTCAAAGAAATCTATGAGATTAGTTTGGCAGGGACCTTCCTTTTGTAAACCCATGCTGTCTTGGATCCTGTGCCCTTAGTTCCAGGTGTTGCACTATCCTTTCCTTAAGGGTGCCTCCATAATCTTGCCCACTACTGAGGTAAGACTGACCTGTCTGTAGTTCCCTGCCTCCTCCTGCACCACTCTTGTGGAGCGGGATCACATGAGCCCTTCTCCAGTCTTCTGGGACCTCTCCTGTGCTCAGAGACTCACTAAACAATTCTGCTAATGGCTCTGCTAGTTCCTCCTTTAGCTCCTTAAGTACCCTGGGATGTATGCCATCAGGTCCCATTGCCTTATCCACCCTGAGCTTGCAGCTCTTGTAGGACCCTTTCTTTTGTGAAGGGTAGTGCTCACCTCCCTCCCCTGTGTCCATGATGCTGGCTGTGGGCCCTGCCCTACCTTCTCTTCAGTAAATACTGAGCAAAGTATCTATTTGGGATAGATGCCTTTACAGGGTCCTCCTCCTCACATGCTCCCTTTTCTCCATTAAGCTTAGCAATACCCCTCTGGACTTTCTCCTTTCACTAATGTATCTATAGAAAGTCTTGTCACCTTCTTTTACTGTTCGTGCTAGTGTTTCCTCAGTTTGGGACTTTGCCTGCCTTACTGCCTTACCTGCTTCCCTTAGGGCAGTTTGGTATGCCTCCCTATCTTCATCCGCTGTGTTCCTTATATTTCCTGAAGCCAGCCTTTTGGCTCTGACCTTTTCTGCTACTGTATTTGAGAACCAAAATGGTTTCCTTCTTCTTTTGTACTTCCTTTTCTGTCTAACACAATGGGATGTTGCTTCAAGTATTGCATCCTTAATGCTTGCCCACTTTGCCTGTACCCCCTCACCTATGTTTCTTTTTGCCAGGGCTAGCTTAACTCTGTTGGCCATCTTATCAAAGTCAGCTCCTCTGAAGTCCCATATTTTTGCCTTGGAATGGGATGATTTAGATGTAGTAGCCAAATTGAACCATACCATGTGATGGTCACTGGCCCCCAGGTGACCTTCTATCTGGAGATCTGTGATCCCTTCTTTGTTAGTCAGTACTAGATCTAGGATAGCCCTGTCTCTTGTGGGTTGCTGTACCAGTTGTTTGAGGCCCTCCCCCTGCAGGGAATCCACTATGAGTCTAGTTCTGGCAGATGTTCCTGCTGGTATTGACCAATCTGTATCCGGCATGTTGAAGTCTCCCATTATCAGAACCTCCCCTTTAGCTGCAGTAAGTCTAATACCAAATGCTGTTCCCTTTCGTGAAAATGGAAAGGACAGGTATTCTCACTGATAAAACAGCAGACCAACAGAGAAACACAGAATGCTTCAACGGGGGCAGGGAGCACTGAGAGCACCTTGAAGAGGTAAAGACAACCACCTCCTGCCAGCTTACTTTCTTAGGGGTGTCTTTAAATTTATTTGTCCCCACAGAGCAACTGATAGGTTCTGCAGCATCTGGAGACCGCACCTCGCAGCGGGGACTTCAGCTGCACAACTGGGACACCTTAAGGGTCTTAGCTGCCCTGATTCTGGACTTCTAACGACTGCATTGCTCCTCACTTTGCATGCTATTGCAATCTCTTTGGCAATTGCATGTCTTGATACACCACGTGTTGTTTCAGCTTGTTACAGTGCTTAGTCCTGCTTATTGTGATCTCTTAGGGAAAATACATCTATTGCCGTGTCAGTTAGGGAGAATTTACTGTTAAGTACTGCTTAAGGGAAGTGTTTCTTACCTGCTGGAGAGTAGCACTTTGCGTCCTATTGCCATTTTGGTCAGGACTACCCATGCATGCGCACTGGGGACCCTGTCCCAATATTCAGGCTAAGACTTGGCGCATGCACAGTAGGGTCCACAGTGCCTCACAACCTCCCTCTGCATACTAATTCTGTTCTATTGTCTCCATTCCCTTATAGACCTCAGGTCCCCCCCCCGACCAACACAATAACACAGAACACTCCAAAAGGGAGTGCCTTGAAGAGGTAGAGACTACCTCCTCCTGCAAGTTTACTTTCTTAGGGGTGTTAACCTGTCAACATTGTGCATCGACTGCCCCACCCCAGGCACCCAAGCCTCAATTCATAGGCCCTCCCCATTACATGACTTCCTGTTGCCACATTTTCTAAGTCCCCACTTCTCCATTAGCAGGTTATATTCACCTGTCACTTGAGTGTATTCCTTGCACAACCTCGCTATCCACTCTTTACCACTATACTCTTTTCTGCTCTTCTACCACTCTACCTGCATTGGCTTCTTTGCTGCCTCTCTCCATTCCTAGTTAGTCTATTCACTGCCCTATCTTCTCCTACTTGCTGCCATCCAAGCCTCTCCACCCCTTTGCTGTCCACCCCTCTGATCATCTTTCATTCCTCCTGCAGCCACTATTTCATCCCTCCATCTTGGGCCTGACCCACTACACTCCAGCCTCCCAAATGCCTGATTTACCATCTTTTCTAGGCCTTAAAGACACCTGCCCTTCAGGGTATTTGAACCTTGTACCCAATGCACCAAAGTCCACAGCCCTACCACTACACCACTGCGGCAGTCACACAATGGAAAGCATAGCCTAGACCCTTATACTTCTCTACCACCCCATCAGCAAAAGGAACCATGGGTACCAATTCCCCAACGCTATGCCTGGCCATCCCAGCCCTCCTGATTCTGGCCTCTCTCCTACCAGACTACACTCCCTGCACTCATGGTGCTGCACCCCATGACTATACCTTGGTCTCTCAACCACCACCCACATTGGACACAAACCCAGGGCCCAAGCATCCACCTCCCCACTATTTATCAGGCTCCCCTGCCTTTCTCGGACCCCCTTGGACCCACCTCCTTACTATTCTCACCCTTCATGCTCTACCCATTCCATGCACCCCTGAGGTTGGCCCCTCAGCCTGTAGACCAGTAAAGGACACCTGCTACTGCCTCCTGTTGGTTAGAATTATAATTTTATTGCTGCTACTCTCTGGAAATGTCCACCCCAATCCAGGCCCAGCTCCCACAAGGCCACCCAAGACCTTTTCCTCTGGGCTCTGCATTACCTCCCTGAACATCTGCAGCTTGCTAAAAAAATCTTCTGGGCTCCAATGCTGGGTCATCCAACACCAACCCAACATTACTGCTCTAGTAGAGATGTGGCTCTCCAAATCTACCCCTGTGTTCCTTTGTCTCAAACTCCGGGTACACCCACTATCAGAAAGATCAATTAGGCAAATGAGGAGGTGGATGTGCTGTTTACTTACATGACACCATTATTGGTTATGCTCTCCCCGCTCCCAAGCTCGACAATAGAGCCCAGGTCCTACCCTCAAAATCATCCCTGATCCTACCAGGGGTCCACTCTACATCACAGTCTCCTACGTGCCTCCTAGGAACCAAAACCCAGCTATCCAGTCACTCACAGAGTATCTCTCAACTCTCCCTCACAAAGCTGAACAAGTCTCATTAGGGAATTTTAATGTCAATTGGCTTGGCTCCTCAGCTTCACAAGTGAGGGATTCCTTTGCTGCCCTTGACATGACCCAATTAGTCTCCCAGCCCACTAGGCTCAACCCCGCCAGAGGAACCAGCACCCTTCTGGACGTCATAGTCTCCAACCACCCCCAAAAAGTCGAGGATATTAAAATCCTTTTGGACTCCTTAAGTGACCACTCCCCTATCTTCTTCCTCTGGTCCTCTGCCACCCCCAAACCAGTAACTCAATCCTCTCTTTGTAGGCGCTTCCACTCACATGGCCTTAAAAAACTCAGGCACTATCTCACCCAGATTGATTGTCCCCCATCAACCATGCCCCAAGCATTGACACCATGCTTAACCTCTTCACACAGGCTTTCAACAAGGCCTGCGATCTCTATGCACCCTCACCAGACATCGCACAAAAAAACAAAATGCCCTTAGGTCACCCCATCCCTGCTCCAAAAACTCTGAAAGAGGGATAACCTCTGGTGTATTGCTGCAGAGTCTTGCAAAGTGTCAGATAGGCAAGCCTACAATGCTGCACACAATCAGTGCACATGGGCCATCCGCAAGGCCAAAGCGGAGCACTACCAGGCCACCCATATCTCCTCCTGGGGCTGAGCCTAGACCTTCTGAGATAATATAAAAGAGCTGAATGGGAAAACATGCCCCCCCATCCCAGCTTTCTGTTGACAACTCTATTACCATGGACCCCCTCACCATAGCTAACTGCCTTAATACTACCTTCACTGATCTAAGTTCTGTCCTCCCCAGTAGTTTCTTTGACCCCGTGCTGGAATCTCAACCACCTGTCCTACAATGCCCCCACTTCTACCTATGCAAGAATACCACTCAAGAAGCCAGACCGCACCAGCAAAAAGCCCTGGACAACAATAGACCTAGCAGTGACACTCTGGACACCAGGATCCTGTGTCAAGTACTTGATGATGTTGTTGTCCCGCTGACTGGCTTACTGAATTGATCCTTAAGTCTAGGACAATTCCTCAGTATCTGGAAAATGACTATCGTCACACCCAAACACAAAAGTGGTGATAGGTCCTCCCCAAACAACTATAAGCCAATCTCCATACTCCCCTCCTCTTTCCAAAGCTATCGAAAAAGTGGTGGCCACTCAGCTCATCGAGTACCTGACCAAATATGACATACTATGCCCTGAGCAGCACAGCTTCTGCACAGGACATAGTACCACCACAGCCTTCCTTGAATTCTCCAACTATCTGCACTCCTCCCTAGACTCTGGCAATCTTGCTGGTACAGTGTTCATTGATCTCTCCAAGGCCTCTGACACTGTTTGCCATCCTCTCCTGCTTGACTCCCTCTACCAAATCAGTTTCTCCACTGGTCCTCTCACCTGGTACTCCAGCTACCTCACAGCTCATTCCCAGTGCGTAAAAATCAATGGGACCTTATCCAGCACCTGACCTGTTCGCTCCGGGGTCCACCAGGGCTCTATCCTGGGGCCCCTCTTGTTAAGTCTCTACCTCAACACCCTGCCCAGTGCCTGCTCCGGCAAAATTCTTCTTTATGCAGATGATGCTGTTCTCTTTGCCTCTCACCATAAACCTGCCTCACTCCAGGACTCTCTCCAGCTCACCTTTAACCAAGCTGAAAAATGGTTCAAGGACCATAGACTTGTTATCAACCTAAAAAAGACCAAGTCTATGCTGTTCACCCACCACCAAAACAAGCCCAAAAATGCTTCCCTCCTAATCCTCCCCAGCATACAGCACCCCTTAGAGCAAGTGCCCACATATAAATACCTAAGGATTACCTTTGACATGGCTCTCACTTTTCACCACCACATAAATACCCTCTCAGCAGGCACCAACTCTCAGTTAGGCCTTCTCTACTGGCACAAGGACTGCCTCCCTCCCCATGCATTATGGCTGGCCATCACATCCTCTGTCCTGTCCTTAGTGGATTATGGCCTGCCAATATACGGTGCTGCTGATAACACCGCTATCAGTAAAATCCAAATCTCTATAAACAAGGCCTGCAGGCTCCTGACTGGGGCACCCAGACTCATTCATTCCTGCCTAACCTCTATGCCACTGCAAACCTCCCCAACCTTCAAGAAAGACTCCTCTACCAAACCTGCCTACTATCCAAGAAAATTCTTCTTGGACTCTCCCTTCCAGGGGTGGCTGCATCCCTTCAATGCGCCACCCCAACTGTAGCCACCTGCAGCTCGGATAAGGCCATCCTACTGGTGCCCAGGACCAGGACCTCCCTAGCCCAGTGATCCTTCTGCTACAGTGCTCCCTCCTGGTTCAACTCCCCCCTGGTCAACATCACCAACACGCTCAAAATTGGTCCATTTAAAAATGCAGTTTGTGACCACCTTTTCAACACACGCTGCTGTAAATGCAACTAAGTAAATCCCTGTAGCCTCCTCGGGCCTCCAAAGACTCATGCCATCCTGCTCTCTCCAACCTCGACAAAGTCCTCTGGACTGCTTCCCCCCCCCCCAGCTGTTCCAACCTGAAAATATTTTTTCTACCCTCATTGTTACTAAACTGTAGGGACTTATGTCTCCCAGTTGTGTCACAAGTTGCCTATGGAAATTGACTGTACATAATGCTCTGCATCACTGTAATAATACTTTTATCACTGTAATCTATGTATTTTATGTATTCACTGTCTGTATTTAGAACGCTGTATTATTGTTTTGTCCTCACTGTGATGAGGTGCCTTTGTAAACGAGTCTCAGACTCAATGGTTGTAAATCCAATTGTACAAATAAAAAAATAAAAGGAGCTGATGGAGAATCAAAACATTTACTAATCTCAGAAAAAAAAAACTATTAAATCTATCAGGTAATGAACAATATTTTAGATATGTATCCTGATTAGAAAGTTGAATAGTTGAACTCATTTTTAATTGTCCATTAAATCCCCAACAAGACTCCAAAATTTTTTTGAATCACCCATTGATTCGGATAACTTAGTTTTAAAAAAGTTATTTTTTGTGTCCTGAACTCCCTTAACATATGCATTTCTTACTGTTCGGTATGTTTGCCAGTCTTCATGCTTACCAGTTCGTCTGGCCATCTCCCAAGCTTTATCTTTCCCCCAGTTCTGTTTCTTTAACCATGAGTTATACCATATACAGTAGCTGAAGTAATTTTTACCTTTCTTCATTTAAGCAGGAAATGTTTGTTGCAGACCTGGAGTAGCTCTTCCAGAAAGAATTCCAAGACAAAATCCAAGTCCAGGATAAGTTCCAAATGGTCCCATTTGACCCTATCCAGGTCAGCAACAAATTCTAAATAATCAGAATGTTTAAAGCATATATAACATTGTTCTAGAAGGTCCCCTATTCCTTGACTGTCCCTTAATACAACAGACCATATTATGGTCACTAAATAAATCTGAAGCAACCCCGGTTGAATGAAATTGATGGGGACTATTTGTAAAAATCCAAATAATTTAGGTAGAGCAATCAGGATTTTTCATATTAATACATGAAGGTTCAGCCAATAATTGAGTCAACCCCAAACCAAGAGCAAACGTTTTTAAGTCTTTAGATTTTGCAAGATTTAACCAATTCAAAGTAATTGGATGCAGCAACGGCAACAACTACATCCATGATGTCAGCACTAGAGAAAGTGTATAATAAATTAAGGGGTCTTAAAAACTTTTTTGCAACCAAACCGCCTTTATTAGGTACACTTAATTCAATATAATATGAAAAAATAGTGACTAAAGACTGGAAGAACCAGTCTCACCCACAAGTGTTGTTAGGTCAAGTTGGAAAAGCCATTTGTGCAGAAATTCACTAGCTGCTTTTTAAAACATTCATAGTGTTATTCCAGTGGTGCTACAGCTTGTAACTGCATGCTCAGTCAAAACGCTAACTTTAAATAATAATAATAATAATAATAATAATAATAATAGCTTTATTTATAAAGTGCCTTTCAGTTTCCTAAGCACTGTACAGTTTAAAACAATACATATCAAACATTAAAATCAAATATCAAACACAGATAAAAGCAGTAATAAATCATCAAATTCAGAGCAATCAATTTTTCAAGAAGGCCATTTGCCATAGATGGGTTTTCAAACCCCACTTGAATTCCTCCACGGAAGTGCACTCCCATAACCGGTGAAGCAGAGAATTCAAAGAGTGGGTGCAGCATAAGAAAAAGCCCTACATCCAGATGATTTAAGATTCAGTCTTGGAATCTCCAGCAACCCCTCGTCGACCGAGCGGCGCGACCAGCCAGAGCAGTAAGGAACCAGAAGTTCTTTCAGATAGGCCAGACCCTGACCATGAAGGGCTTAGCACACAGAAACAATGACCTAGAAACAGGGTCGATATGTAAGCGCTACCAGGAAGTCAGGTCCACCGTTGGAGTGTTGCGACATAAGTTGTTTTATTTTCCTTTGTATGTGCCTTCAGGTTTACCTGAATAAAGTTTAAATTCAAGTGACAGATATTCACAAAATGGTGCATCTAAGTTTAAGAAAATCCTAGGAGAACAGAATTTCTCCAGACAATAAATCAATACCCCACCCCCCCTCTTTTATTCTGATCAGCTCGAATAAACTTATAACCATGGATATTAACCAAATTGTCTTCATGTTTTATACCTAATCATGTCTCAGATAAGACCACAAACTACAGTATATGCAGGTTGGAGGGGACTGAGGGAAATGTAAAGGTGTTATGGATAACCTTACAGGATCCTGGTGGAAACAGCATCCACCTGGGGGTGTTTTATAGGCTGCCCACACAGGCTGAAGAACTCTAGGAGGACCTGGTATCAAATCTAAGAGATCACCGTGGACAGGGTGGAGGTAAACCTGTTGTGCTGGGTGACCTTAATATGCCATGGGTTGATTGGTGCACTATGGCATCTTCATCATATAGGGAGCAGCACTTGCTGGACATCTTCCAAGATGCATTCCTATCTCAGCTGGTGGCTGAACCAACAAGGGATGGTCACATCCTGGAGATGGTCCTGTCTTATAGTGACCTGGTTAGGAACCTAGTTGTAGGGGACACACTGGTGGGGAGTGACCATGCCATGTTTTGGTTTTCCTTAGACCTGGGGGGAGTGAAGAAGAAAAAATTACTCACCACAGTAATCTTCTTTCTTCCAAGGGGTCCTTTAACTTCAGTAATATTTTTGCACTTTGCTGGCTAGGTGCAACTGCCCTGGAGGTGTGCCTTTAAGAGATATTTAAATAAGCTTATGGCCATGCCAATCAAAAGACAGGAAGGGGTGTGAGCTGAGTGGGAACTTTTGAAGGCTTCAGAATTTTGTCAAGGAAAATGAGGCAAATGCCCAGAAAAAGAATCAACATGATTCAAAAAACATGCGAATGTTCACAAAAGTGGAACTAGAAACAAAAGCAACATGAACTAAAATCTCATCACTAAGAAACTCCAAATTTGGTAAAAGGTGACATAAAGAACCCTTCTCTGACAGGTGAACCAGGGAGGAAGGGTGGGAGCTTGCTGATGCTAAAGGACCCCTTGGAAGAAAGACTCCTGCAGTGAGTAATTTCTTCTTCTTACCCCAGGAGTCCTTTAGCATCAGTAACTTTTTTGCAGATTACCGAACAGTACCAACTGGGAGGTGGGCAGAGAACCTACTTAGGAAAGAGGATCTACAGAACTGCCCTACCAAATTTGGCATCAGATCTGGTCTGCACATCCAAACTGTAGTGTTTCTCAAAGGTGTGCACAGATTTCCAGGTAGCTGCTTTGCAGACATCTAGTAGGGGAATGTCCCTTGCTTCTGCAAACAAGGCTGCAGTGCCCCTGGTGGAGTGGTCCCTGAGCCCCACTGGAGGTTGGTGACCAGCTTTCTCATAGCAGAATCTAATACAAGAGACCAACCAATGAGAAATAGTTCTCTTGGTAGTTGGTCTTCCTCTGCCTACATCCCTGTATGTGAGGAACAACTCCGTGCAAAAGCATCTGGACTGTCTAGCATGCTCTAGGTAGTGAAAGATGAGTGTCCATTCACTCTGGCCTTGACTGATGTGGCTTAGAGCATCCACCAGAGTGTTGAGTTTGCATGGGAGGTGAATAGCTGAGAGGCTGACTCCCAGGGAGAGTACTAGAGACCAGAACTTCAGAGCTTCCAAACAGAGTATTCCTGATCTGGTACCGCCCTGTTTGTTTATGTAGAACATTACAGCGGTGTTGTCCATACAAATTTTAACCACCTGTCCTTCTGTGCTGGGAATGAAAGCTTTGAGAGCTAAGAAGACTGATCTGAGTTTCAAAAGATTTATGTGCAGTGGTCATGTGATGCTTAGCTAGAGAGAAGACATGTTTTTGGTGAGCTCCGTTAATCCCACAACAATTTTTAGACTTTATACCAACTCCTACCTCCACAGCTTCAATCAACCTTCGAATTTTCAGCTTTGTCTGAAGAAGGAAGTAGGTGGCGAGTCCTACTTACTTTTGGAGAAGAAATGGAAACCTCCGAGCCTCCTTTCACACCAGACATGCAGGCTGCCCAGGATCCGACTCAAGAGTTAGAGGCCAAACGCCCACATCGCAGCTCATCTCCCTAGCAAGATGCAGCTGAACTATCCCCTTCGCATGCGTACTCAGAACTTTATGCACTTAAGGAAGCTATCCTCAATTTGATCGGGGAAGTAGCAGAAATAAAACCGGCGCTTATACAGCTATCCCATCCAGTGGCAGACATTGAAGTCAGAGTGGGATCAATAGAACATGCTCAAGAAAAAATCAAGCCCGAGATCATTGCTCTTAAGCGAACGACAGTAAAGCTCGAGAAGCGTATTGACGATTTGGAGGGAACTGCCGAAACAACTTAATACTACTAGGTCTACCTGAAGGTGAGAAAGGTCCCAACACCATTCAGTTTTTGCAAAAATTTCTTAAGAAAACAGTTGGAGACTCACAACATGGCCCAGAGTATGTAATCAAACGAGCTCATCACTCATCAAGAGCTAAACCTCACCCTTCTGATCCCCCTCGGCCGATAATTTTCAAATTGTTAAATTACCTCGACAGAGAGCATATTTTGAAAGAAGCGAGGAAACTCTCTGCAATTTTGTGGGATGGTAAAAAGCTTTGTATAGTGCCTGATCTCACTTACAAGACCCGACAACTGCGTGCTACCTTCCAACCAATTACTGCTAAACTGTGGGCTGCGGGAGTTAAGCACAGAATTCTCTATCCAGCCAGACTAGATGTCACCTTTTCTGATGGAGCTAAACATTTTGATTCAGCTGAAGTTGCCCTGACAGCCCTTCAGAAATCTTTCCCCGAATTGTTTGCAAAATGAGGGATTTGATGGGGACATGCTGCTGCTAAAGTCGGGACCATGACTCCTGTCTCTTGTCTCTTAGCATAATTTGATTTGAATATCGGAAGCAAGAGAATATGAGAGAACTTTGTTTTTGCTGTTCTTTTACTAAGAACTTGTTATAGACTTGGATAATCTTTAGTTAACTGAGTTTCCTTTCAGCCAGTAAATACGGGGAGTGAAGACTGTCGCCTTAGAAGAGATGCCCTATCCCAGTGGCTCTACTAATTTGAGGACATTTTGAGTTTGTGTTTTTCAATTCATTTAAACTTAGGTTGCTCCCTCAACTCCTGCTATAACTACTTTGCTGTTAACTAGCTACTATGTGTTCAAGGACTTTTATAAATATGCTTGATTAGACTTGCTTAGGGGACCAACAAATCTGGCTGCTTGATTTTCTTTTTTTTCTTTTATTTTCCCATTTACCTTAACTTATTCTAGAGAAATATAACAGGAATTTATAGCTACTAGAGGTCATTATTATCACATTTTATTTTTGACTATTATGCAACATTGGCATACTACAAATGTGCAAACAGTGTCCCCCTATGCAGTGGGGATGCAATTATTCATTTTTAGAGGGCTGTCTAAAGATTTATTGCATTATGATACAATCTATTTGCATACTATGACATATATTATTTAAAGCAGTAACCAGCTATCCAGCTGTTTAAGTTAACAGACTATGGATGCTTCCCAGATAGCTGTTATGGAGAATGAGAACTGTCACTTTTGAAAGGGTTAAGACCCTATTCTTTTGATTCTACTTAATTAACCAGTTAATGCTTTCTTTGGTTTGTTTTGCTTCCTGAAGTTCTGTTTGGTTACCAGACTAACTGGATGCTATATGTTTAAAGATTTCTACCAATATATCTTATGTGGCTAGCTCTTGCACTTCTATCTTACTCCTGCATCCTGTAACAAATATTCTTGACCACTAACGACCACTATTGCCCTTTGTTTTGTACTATGTCTCTTTATTTTATTCCTGATTACCAAGGCAATGTTTTCATGTTGCAAATAGGTAAACATATGCCCCTAAGGAGCAGAATATATTTTTAAGAAAGTATCCAACATTTCAATATCACTAGAGGCATTTTTATTGTTATTTTTATTTTACGATATACACTAATTAAAGTAGTAATTGGGTACCCCACTGTTTAATTTAGCACCTCAGACGGGACCGTACTTAGGGGAGTTGGAAATTTTATCGCGTCCGTTTTTTTTCGTGTGGGTGAACGAGTGGTCACCCTCCTGCTGAGCATCATGGTCATTAGCAGGGGAAGCAGGCTCAGGGCCTGGTGGAGTTTATTGTACATAGTTTCTGTGATCATTGTTAATCTTATTATTCTGTTTGTGTTTTGGATAGTTGAGAGGGTACTGGAGGGGGGGAAGGTAGGGATGGGAAGGGGGAGGGAGCAGTACAGCTACACTTACCTAGCTACTTCGAGGATTTTTTGGACTTTAATATGGCACACATGGTAAGGCTCGTTTCTTGGAATACAAAAGGAAGAAGAGACAACGTTAAAAAATACATGATTTTAAAACATTTAGCAAAACACAACCCAACAATAGACTTCTTTCAAGAAACCAATTTACTAATTGACCAACTAGGTACCCTCCAAAAATGTTGGGTAGGACAAGTATTTGGTGCAGGATTCAGCTCAAGAAAATAGGGAGTGGCTATATTTGTTGCTTAAGGAATTTCTTCTACTGCCCCAGAAGTAATTTCAGACCTGGAGGGTCGTTATGTTATTGTACATGGTTTATTTAATAACTTAGAGATTGTTCTGGGCTCGGTCTATGGACCCAATATAGATCCCCCCCCCCTTTTTTTCTCATCTACTTACAGTATTAGCTCCATTATTTCATCTTCCACTCATTTTATGGGGTGACTGGAATATAGTTCAGACTAAAGATAAGGATCTGTCTCATAATAGAGGTATGGGAACCTCACCTGGACAAAGAGCACTGCATGAGTTGATTTCTTCTGCAGGGCTAATGGATCCCTGGAGGATATTATACCCTGATACAAAAGACTTCAGTTTTTACCCCGCTATCCACAATAGCTTATCTAGAATAGACTTTTTCCTTCTTAGTCAACATTTTGAGTTCTTCTATACTTGAAGCGCAAATCCATGCTAGAGTACTTTCAGATCATTCCCTCATATTGGTGGATGTGGCTTTTTCTAAAATTCCCCTTAGACCATGTACATGGTCATTCAATAACTCAGTTCTAAAAGACCAACTAGCAGTCTCCTGTCCAATACATTTCCTCCATAATTCTATCCAGGAGAACCTAAATTCAATCCCAGCAGTGGAAAACATTTGGGCAGGTCTGAAAGCTACATGGAGAGGTGAGCTTATATGTATCACCTCAACCCAAAAGAAAAAAAGTTCTCACAAATGATTCAATGCCTGGACAGAATATGTACACTTGAAACTATTGGACTGGATAAGTTAACAGAGATAGACAAACAAGAACACTCCCACTTACGAGCTTATTATTCTAGCCTACTGTTGGAAAAGGTAGAAAAGGGAACTTCTTTAGTTAAAGCTACCTATTTAGGCCAGGGGAGCAAAGCAGGTAAGCTGCTAGCCTGGCTTTTAAAGCAGCGTTCATCTTTGAAATGGATATCAGCAGTTAAGCACTCCCAGGATAGATCTACGATAGTGGACCAGAGTGAGATGCTAGTAACATTTAGAGATTTTTACCAATCTCTATATTCTTCTCATTCACTTTCCCCTTCTCAACTTCAGGCCATGTACAGTTTTCTCTCCCACAATTAGCATTGCCGTCTCAAGGCCTTTTAGAAAGGCCGTTTTCTTTGGAAGAAATAAACTTGGTCATCGATGTTTTAAAACCTGACAAAGCTCCTTGCCTAGACCGTTTTACTGGTCTTTTCTATAAGACCTTCAAAGCCCAGCTTGCCCCCTTACTACTTCACCTTTTCAACTACTGGGAAGTTACCGAATCCTCATTGTTTGAGGTGAGAATTATTCTCATCCCCAAACCAGGAAAAGATCCTACTATTATAAGTAATTATAGACTGATCTCTCTCCTAAATGTAGATATTAAGATATATGTAAAGGTCTTGGCAGATAGACTAGCAAGGGTCTGGACTTCTTTACTGCGACCTGAGCAAGCTGGATTTGTTGCAGGCTGCTCCACAACAGATCATTTCAGGAAACTTTCCCATCTTATTTCTGCATCCAGGGAGCAAGGTCATTGAGGCGGTGTTGGTCTCCCTGGATGCAGAAAAAGCATTTGATAGAGTGTCTTGGCCTTACCTCTTTGCTGCCCTATCTTATTTTGGCATTCCCAAGTGTTTTATCAAGCGAATTCAGGTTCTTTATACTTCCCCATCAGCAAGGCTATTATGTAATAACCATTTATCTGACCCTTTCATTTTATGTAGTGGTACTAGGCAAGGTTGCCCTCTGTCCCCTTATTTGTTTAACCTGTATATCAAACCTTTGGCAAGATCTCTTAACCAAATACAGGGTATCAAAGGAATACCACTTGGTGATTTAAATCTCAAATTATCCTTTTTTGCAGATGATTTACTTTTACATCTTACAGATCGTAGACAATCCCTCCCATTAGCATTAGAGATTATGGAACAATTCAGTGTGTTTTCAGGATATAAGTTAAACAAGGGGAAAACTATGGTGTATTCTCTTTCTGGTTTGATAACTAAAGTGCATATTACTGACATGGGCTTACTTTGGGAAGGTACAGCGATCACATTTTTGGGCATTAGAGTTTCAAAAGACCTATTTAAGCTTAAAGACTTTAACTTAGATCCTCTATTAAAATCGATACAAGAAGATCTGCAAAGATGGAAGAAATTACCACTTACCTTCTGGGGCAGGGCCAATATAATTAAGATGGTTACACTTCCTAGAATATTTTACCCTTTATCTAACCTTAATATATAACTCCCCAAGTCTTTTTTTTCAGCACTACACAGAATTTGTTCTGATTCCATCTGGAATGGGAAAACCCCACATAAAGCTTATTTGAAATTGACTCGTTTGAAGGCTATGGGGGGCCTTAAAACTTCCGGATTTTTTCCTTTATTATCTAGCCATCCATGTGCATAGATTTTCGCACTGGCTTACACAAGGAACAGAATTGCTAGATATTAGCAACTGGTTACAGTTAGATTATAAATATGCATCCAAATCCAAACTTTCTTTAAATGCAATTTTATTCAACTCACGGAAGGTAGTCCTATCAGCACTCAGGGACTCACCTATCGGATGGAACATCAAAGCATTTCAGCAACAGTGTACATTAACCAGATCCAGTTCAAAGAAAGATATTACCCAACCTTTGTTAAATAATCCCAATTTAAAGATAGTGAACAAAGTTATTTGTTTAAATCACGGGCCAATGTGAGAATCTCTAAAGTTAAAAAATTTAATCCAAGGAGAATCTTTACTTTCTATTTTTGCTCTTCAACATAAGTTTAACTTACTATACAAACCAATGTTTTTGTTTGTTTCAAGTTCGTCACTGTGAAAGTAACTTTTTGGGTAGACCTCCCTGGTCAGATAAAATTGGCATCCTTCTAGACTCCCTCCATGTCATAGTTAAAAAAATCTAAACCAATCTCTAAACTCTATGATGCACTCCTTAATTGTCCCTGGATTGGTATCTCCCCAGCAGCATACTATTGGAAATATACCTTAGACATTTCTCTCTCTGATACCACATGGATGAGGATTTGGACTGATAACTTTGAGCTAATCAAACAAGATCGGCTGCGTAATCTACAATTTAATATCCTCCATAATCTATACTATTCTCCTAGCAAACTGTATAGAATAGGTAGGATAGCTTCCCCAAATTGTCCAGATTGTAGAAATGAAGACACTACATTATACCATAAACTCTGGACTTGTCCTAAAATACAAAACTTTTGGGAAACAGTTAAAAGAAAGGTTGCAGATTACCTCAATGTATCGGCCTTCTTTTCAGTGGAGACCTGTGTCTTGGGATTATATAACTCTATTCTGACTATTTTTCAGAAAAAGCAAGTTGCTATGATTTCTCTAGTTACTAAATTGTTAATATTAAGGCATTGGAAAGATGATTGGACCCCCTCATATCAGGAAAGGTGGGCAGAACTCCTCACTGCCTTAAATGCTGAGATAAGTATTGCTAAAATCTCTCAGTCATGGGGCAAATTTCAAAGATGTTGGAGCCCCCTTTTCTTAACTTTTAAAGATAAATTTGGCTATTAAAGTTTACCTTTTCATCCCTTCCTTCTCCCTTACTTTTCCGTTTCCCTTTTTCTCCTCCTGGCATAATGCCATACTTGTAATACTCTCCTTTATTAAATCATATTTGGTTATTAAGTCCCTGTATGTGCCATGGTATATTCCCTTCCCCACCTGAGGAAGATGTTACAAGATATTGGCTGTGCTTGCTTTGGGAGGGGGGACTGGGTGTGGGTGGGTGGGTGGACGACTGTCTGTGATATGTCATTTTCTTTTGTTTTCTTTGGCCATGAACGGTGATCTGTATTGTATTGTAATCTTTTGTATCTGAGGCCTTGTATGTATAAGTTGTTATTGTATTGGAAAGTTAAAAATAAACTTAATTGCAAAAAAAAAAAAAGATTTATGTGCAACTGTAACTCTTCGGGAGGTCAATTGCCACTTACTGAGGCACTGTCCAAATGAGCTCCCCAACCCAAAAGGGAGGCATCTGTGGTGATCACCTTTATGGGAAGAGGAGCTTGAAAAGGAACCGCTGCCTGCAAATTTGCAGGGTTCTCCCACCACAGCAAGTTTTGAGGAACTGCTCCAACACAGGTATCAACTTTAAAAATTTGTTGCTTCTCTGAGACCAGCAGACTCTGAGGTAGGCTTGCAGGAGTCTCATCCTGTATCTGACCCTTGGGACTAATGCAGTCATAGAGGCCATGTGTCCCAGAAATTTGAGGAAATGTCTGGCTGGTCTTGACTGTCACCAGGTGAAAGAATCTGCCACTGAAAGGAAACTCTGAATTCTTTCCTGCGGAGGAAAGAGTATCTCTACTGAGTGTCCAGCTGGACCCCTTGAAGGTGAGCAGCTAGGTAGGTTCTGGGTAAGATTTCTTTAGATTTACCGTGAAACCCAGAGACTCCAGAGTGCATTCTGTGAGGGGAAAGAGATTCCTTGACCTGGCAAGGAGACTTTGCTACTATGAGCCAGTCATCCAGATAGGGTAGAGAGCAACACCCAGTCTCCTAAGATGTGCTGCTACCACTGTGAGACACTTTGTAAAGACTCTTGGGGCTGAGGACAGACCAAAAAGCATTGTGGCAAACTGATAGTGACCTGAAGGAAGTTTGAACCTGAGAAACTTCCTGTGAGATCTCCTTATGGGTACGGAAGTAGACGACCTTTAAGTCTAGAGAGGCTCACCAGTCTTCCTGCTGTAAGAACTGTATGACCAGTGACAGAGTGACCATTTTGAATTTGAGTTTTTCTAGATGTGTATTTAAATATCTGAGATCTAAGATAGGATGCCACTCCCCAGTTTTCTTTTGTCAGAAAATACCAGGAGTAGAGGCCCATGCCCTTCTCGTGGGTGGGGACCCTCTCTACTGCTTGTAAAGCCAGAAGGTTTTGTACCTCCAATTCCAACAGCAGTATCTGTGTTGGGACAGAGATCTTCACACCTGGGTACATTTGAGGTCTGGCATCTGCTTGAACTGTAATGGCAGACCCTTCTCCACTATCTCTAGCACTCACTTGTCCAACATGATGAGGGACCAGTGTCGAAGACAGTGGAAGAGTCTGCCTCCAACTGGAAGTGAGGAGGCAACCTGGACTCTCACATCAGGACTTAGACTGAGAGGCAGTTGACTGCATAGAGGTGGATCTTCTTTGGCCCCTTCTGCTCCTGCCACTGAAAGAACCCCTGTACTGGCCAAAGTCAGACTGGGGATAGGGACTGTAAGCCCTGGGAACAAAACATCTGCCCCTACCGCCCCAGGATGGGATCTCTGAGGGGTGGTGGGCTTAGGCTTGGATGAGTGGCTCTACCAGGAGGCCTTGTACTCATCTACGTTTTACATGTAGTCAGTGGTTCTGTAATCAAACAACATATTTTGATCACAGGGAAAATCTATGGCCTTGTTCTGAGTGCCTGTGGTTAGACTGGTTGTTCTAAGTCAGGCATAGCATTTCAGAGAGATGGCATGGGCCATCGCCCTAGAGGCTGCATCATTGTTATCATTTGCCATGTAGAATTAGTACATAGTAGTTTCCAGGGCAGTTTTTGACATATTCACCAGCTCCTGCACCATAAAATCTGATCCATTTGGGCAATAGCCTGGACAGATTTCCAAAGGGCCTTCTGATATTTGGCTGTGAATGCCATGTAAGAAGAAAGTCTGAGAAGCAGGGAAGCTATGGCATACATTTTCTTTGCTATAAAGTCAGTTTTCTTGAAATCCTTGTTGGGGGAGAGGGAGACAAGGAGACTCCAGCTTTCTCACAAACTACCTGCTGCACTACACTCTCATGGCTAGGGTGTGCAACCAGGAACTCGGTACCATTTTTAGACAATTTATATTTTCTCTCAGGCCACTTATCAACTCCTGATACTGAAGTGGGGTGTTGAAACACCTTCATGGTATTTGTTCCAAATGTATTATAGATAAGGATGACCAGGGCCTTTAAGGATGAAAGACCTCTCACCCCTTTATAATCTTTGTCTTCATCGACATCCTGGTTGGGCTCCTGCATATGGAGGTCCAGGGTGTCCAGCATATTTTGTATAAATGTAAACATAGAGGAAGGATCCTCATGGTCACCCAGGGGGATCCCCAAGTTGAGGGTCTGGGGATTTCTGGGGCTCAAGGCCCTCAAAATCCATGTCAGGGGTGTCAAAAAATTGATCATCATCTGCATCACCCTCACAGTCTACAGAACAGAGAACTGTGGAAGAGTGCTTGCCAGCCCCAGTAAATAGAGGACCCATCTTTTGAAGGGTCTGAAACAGTTGCCATGCTTTTTCCATTTTTTGCACTGATGGAAGAACCTGCACAGACTTGGTTTGTAAGTGTTTTGTTTTTCTTTATGCTTTAAGCTGCCTGTTGTCCCGCTATTGACTTTCCCAGGAGCAATAGGAGCAATTTTGTCTTGACAGAGTTTCTTTTTAGCCACTTCATCATCACTATCATTATTTTTTAATTTGTGAGGAACTTCATCTTTGGAAGGTTTATTTTTTTGGCTGGGATCTGGAGGGTTCCTTGGCACCTCTGCTTTTAGTATTAGTACTTTTGGATGGCCCCTCATCAGAAGCCTTTGATGTATCCTCAGCCATAATAATAATCAAAGGCTTTTCTGCTACGTTTGCCAATTTAAGTAAATCAAACCAGTCCTGGACCTGTGAAATAAGTGCAGATTTCTGTGAAAATGCCATTGGCCAGTCCTGCCCCAGTTAATAAACTCTGTCTATTACTAGTGCCTTTTTTTTTGTAGAACTGGGATCTATACCAGTGCCAGTCTTAATAGAAACCCAGTAATACTGGACAACTGCACACAGGTGGCTGCTGAACCCTTATGGACAGTCCTGACACAGATGACACCAAGGCCCAGTAATAACAAAAAAAGGTTTCCTCTTAATTGCCAATCTAGAGAAAAAAAAACAGGAACTGTTTAAATTAAAATCCACTGCAGGTGCTTCGCGATAAACCCCACAAGGTCTAAAGTAAAAAAAACAGGCAACTGTCCCTAATTCAATGGTTCCCACAAGAATTTGCCCCAAAATGAAGGGAACCATTGAAAAAAAAGCACCTGCAATAAAATTTGATTTTAAAATGAAAGTCATGGTAAAAATAATGTCAAAATAGCACTATCGTGTTACAAATAAAAAATTAGCATGGTGCCAATAAAAAAGTAAATCCTTCACTCAGCACACTCAGAGAAATAATTTGAGGAAAACTTTACCCAGATAAGCACTAGGAGGCTGTTAACAAGGAAAGTTGAGAAACGCCTCAGGGGTACTGTTGTTCAGTCCAGTGGAGAAAAAATTCTGACACTTTCAATAGCTCTCACTCAGCTCACACCCCTTCCTATCTTTTGATTGGCTTGTCCCTAAGCTCATTTAAATATCTCTTAAAGGCACACCTCTGGGGCAGTTGCACCTAGTCAGCTAAGTGCAAAAAAGCTGCTAATGCTAAAGGACTCCTGCGGTAAGAATTGAACAAAAATGGTAGTAGTGGACTTCAGGGGAGTGGACTTTGAGGGTATGGTGGGGATTCTAAAGAGGCAGTTGGAGGGAATCAGACAGGGCATGGACATGGAGAGCAAGTGGGAAATTATTAAAAGAGGGCTCCTTGAAGTCACCAATGCCTGCAGGAAGGACCAGCGCAAGTTTGGTAGGGTCAGAAAGCTGAGCTGGTGGACCAGGGAGGTTCTGGAGGTGGTGAGGGAGAAAAAGTGGATTATGGGAAATATAAGTGCTTAAGAATGGACACAGATAGGAAGGAGTATGATAGGATGTCCAAAAAGGTATTCAGGGTGGTGAGATCAGCCAAGGTGATGACGGAACAGAGGTTGGCACAGGGAATCACAAATGGGGGAAAAGGGTTCTTTAGGCATATCAGAGAAAGGAGGAAAGTGAAGGGTAAAATTAGCAGACTGAGGTCAGAGAGTGTGTGGGCTGAGGAGGCCAGAGAGCAGGCGGAGGTAATTATCAAATTCTTTGCCTCAGTCTTCACAAGGTATGATGTAGGGCCATCACCACACAGGGGTAGGCGGACTGGAAATGAGGAAGTGGGGGCTCTCTGACATTGAAATTCCTGTAGGTAGGGTGAGGGAGGCTCTTAAGCTCCTGAGAATGGATATGGCACCGGGTCTGGATGGGATTCATCCCAGGGTGCTGAAGGAGATGGCAGATGTCCTTGCTGCACCATTGGAAGACCTTTTTAACTCCTCCCTTCAGATGGGTTGAATGCCTCAGGACTGGAGAATCACTCATGTCATGCCTATCCATAAAAGCTGCTCACGGGAGGAGCTTGGTAACTACAGTACAGGCCTGTCAGCCTGACGTCAGTGTTGGGCAAGATGATGGAGGCCATCTTGAAAGAGAGACTGGAGTGTTTATAGGGACACAGGGCCATCTGAATGATCACCAACATGAATTTGTTCAGGGCAGATCATGTCAGACATGCCTTGTGGAGTTCTATGATTGGGTGACAAAGGCACATCATGGAAAGCCAGTGAATGTCCTCTTTCTGGATTTCAGCAAGACGTTTGACTCAGTGCCAAACTCAGGGTTGTTGGACAAGCTGGGGCGAAAGGGGTTGGGGGAAAAGATGGTGGGGTATATAGGAGCTGGCTAACTGGACAGTTTCAGAGGGTGGTGGTCAGGGAGAGATATCATTTCCTAAGATAGTCATTAGTGGGGTCCCACAGGGATAGGAGTTGGGCCCATTCCTGTTTAATGCTTACAGCTCAGACATCAGGGATGGTATTAGGAGTGAGATGAGCCTCTTTGCTGAAGACTTGAGGCTGAGGGCATTGGTAGATGGGGAGGAGGGTAGAAGGCCCCTACAGGGGGATCTGGAGACTCTGGAGAGGTGGTCACACACTTGGAAACTGAGGTTTAATGCCAAGAAATGCAGTGTTCTCCACTTGGGGCTTAGGAGCCCTGATCATGAATACTTTTTGGGTGGGGAGAAGCAGCTGATTTTGGGGGGTGAGGATCTTGGGGTGGTCATGGATACCAGAATGAATAACTCTGAGCAGTGTAGGAAGGCTACGGCAAAAGTGAATAGAATGCTTGGGTGCATTGCCTGGGGGATAACCTCAAGGAGCTGGGACGTACTTCTTCCTCTGTATAACTGCCTGGTTAGACTGCACCTTGAGTAGTGCATGCAGTTTTGGTGCCCGTAGTTTAAAAAGGACATTGCTGTCCTGGAAAGGGTCCAGAGAAGGGTGAACAGGATGATGCAGGGTCTGGGGGAAGACTTGAGGAGCTGAACATGTACTCCCTGGAGGAGACAAGAGATGGGGGGATATAATCGAGGTCTTTAAATATCTAAACGGAGTGAACAGGATTGGCCTAAATGGGGTGTTCCAGCTAAGGGAGGAAGTGGCCACCAGGGGGCATTCCATGAAATTGGTTGGCGGGAGACTCAGGAGGGAGACTAGGAGATGTTACTTTACTGAGAGGATGGTTGACCTATGGAATGTACTGCCTGTGGAACTGGTGGCTGTTGATACAATGGAGGGATTCAGGAGGGGCTGGGACAGGTATATGGGAAAGCTGAGGTGTGCCAGAATTCACTATGTGGGGGTTGAGGGGATTTACAGGGGAGGTGGGGGAAGCAATGGTGTCTTGATAGGGTGTTGACTTTCGAGCAGACTCCATAGACCTTAAGGCCTACTCTGCTGGCTTCTCTGTATGTCAGTATGTTAGATATGCGTTAGATGCTCAATGATCAATTTTAGGACCTCTTTGTTCCTAATATTCATAAATAACTTGCCATCGACTATAGAAAAATCAGAGATTCGACTTTATGCCGATGATACGGTTATAATTGCGTCCAGAAAAATGGAAGAAATATTACAAACTAATTTGCAGTCTGATTTTCGAAGAATTGAGGGGTGGTTCACCAGGTCAGGGCTGATAATGAACACAAAAAACACAAAGTGTATGAATTTCCCATTGAAAAAAGTGGTGAACTTGTTTATGATTTATCCATTTATTCAGGAAATCAAACTAAATTAGAACAAGTTAAAGAATATAGTTATTTAGGGATTACATTTGATGAACATCTGTCCTTTTCAAATCATATTATTGCATTGATTAAAAAAGTAAATAGAAGGGTAGGGGCGTTAAGAAGAAGTACTGATTGTTTATCTTTTTTAGATAGAAAAAAACTGGCAGATCAGTTAATTATTCCAGTGCTAAGATATGGAGAACTAATATATAGAAATGAAAATAAAACCCTATTGTCTAGAATAGATAGAACTTATTATCACGTAGCAAGATATGTATTACAAGGAAACTATCGGATTCATTATTGTTTATTGTTGAAGAAAGTGAACTGGTCACCTTTAGACAGAAATCATAAGTGTCATTGGTTATCTTTAATACACAAAATGAAATATTCATCTGTAAATCATCCAATTTCTTTAATATTATTTACAGTGAATAACTATCAAAAACGGATATTGACAAGACCAGTTCACTAAAATAAGATAGTTGTAGGTAAACATTATAACAAATATTGGGACAGGTCTTTGCTATATCAGGCTGCTAGTTTTTGGAATTCTCTTCCTGATGAGGTAAGAGAAATTCCAAATTATTCATTGTTTACTCACACTATAAAGGAGTTATATGCTCACATTTGTGAGTGTTAAATGTTTTTTCCTTTTTTTTTTCTTTTTCTCTAAGGTTCCTTGGGATTTTAAGATTTTATAATCCAGTTATTGTAAGTCTTTTAAGTATACCGTGTTGTTTGTATATTGTGGTGTTTGTATTTATATGTATTTAACACGGAACTTATTTGTATGTAACTAGTTAGGAATTTACACAGGTCTGTCTTGTAAACTGGATTATGTCCAAATGACATGTATTACCTGTATAAAAATAAATTTTACCTACCTAGATGCCACACCCACACATAAAAGACATCAGTGTTTTTTTAATAGGGATTTAACTTGGGTAAGACTGGAAGATCACGGAAAACTGCATATTTAAGGCATAATGGCTAAAGCCTATAAAAAATCTTCTTCCAAATTACATACTGGAAAAAATGGTAACTAGAGCAAGTAGAACAAACTTAAGATCATCTATGGGCTTTGAATTCTGTGTATAGCCTACAAGAACAAACCTGGGTAGACTCTTTTTTTTTTTACAGCAGGCCAACTTTGTGGAATTCTTTGCCAATTCATCTTAGCGCAAATGCAAAACCTGCATATTTTAACAGCATAAGAAATTGGCTAGTGCAAGAAAACTCTAAACCATTAACCTGCTGCCCTGATCGTGATGTTGGCTAAACATTGCTTGTGTCAGCTTTTAATTTTAAATTAGTCTTTTTTCACTGTATGTGTTGAACACTATTGTAACTGAGACTTGTGTTATAATATTGTTGTTTTTATCTACATATGTTTGTAAATGTTGGCATTTATGTATGTGTAACCCATAGGTGGCACTATCCCAAGGCTACCACCCCTGCCTGCGTGGCTAGTTACAGGTTAAGGGGCCTGGGTACTGAAATGGGTGCCTCCACCCGGAGGACAGGGTTGTTGGTAGCAATGCTAACCTGAGTACAGCACTCTGGGACACTGTCACCCCCCTCTTTCCCTTCAAGTGGCCTGGACAATATACCGTAAACACTTTCACAAAAACCCTTGTTCATCATACAAATCCCCACTTTGTCTGCATTTACCACCAGGGCTGGTTCCTCTGGCTCAACCCTGGAGACCCCCTGTAAAACAAGGTTATGCACAGCCAATAGCAACAGTACAGTACTTTTGATACTAACTGGAACCACAGTCAGGTCAAATGCGAAAAGAGTTAGTTCTGATTTATTTAGGGGACTTGAACAAGGGAGGGGCGTAATCAGGTTGATTGGCTTAATGGCTAAATCAAATCAAGCAGTCATACATGCACTTCAGAGGCCCTACACAGTCACACACTCTAGGTGCCCAGGTGGAAGTAAGATGGGCTAGCCTGGAATGTTGCCTGGGGTAGTCCGGCGTCGCAGCTGGTTGGGGCCCTGTGATGGAAGAAACATGCACAACCACACACAATTTGTAATCCAGAACCGGATAGCTCAGTTTGTGACGGGAAAACAACAAGTGAATTAGATAACACTTTTGATTTAGCTGATGTTGCAGGGAGCTACCCTGGTGTTTACTCATGATACCCAATAGAGGACACAGAAGGGATGAAATTGAGACTGTAGGTTGATGAGCTGGATTGCCAGGAGGAGCAGGGACCAAACGAGTCACCAAAGCATCATTCCTGTTCAAGGTGTTGAGCAGGGGGCTTATCCCCAGGCAGGTCTCTTATCGATGGTTTTCTCTGTGGCTTGAGTAATCTGGCTGGGCCAGTGTGACAAGGCCTAGACCGAGGAACAGTTCAGATGTGAGTCCGAGAAAGCTGGATGCAGCCTCTAGCCAGCAAGACACAGTTAAATGCACAGTGGGGAACCAAATTGTGACCCACTAGCAGCACCCAGCACATTTATAGTAAAGCAATCACCACTATACCAGGCAGATGACAGTCCAGCCTCACTGATAGAGTCTCTGCGCAAAAGTGAGAGTTCAGCTGTAAATGAAGGTCCTAACAGGCTGATCGCGTTCAGCAAATCTTCGTTTTTCTTCAGGTTTTTAGCCTGGTCACCAATTCAGTGGCTTAAATCTCTCTCACAACTTCAAATGCAGTCTGATTCTTTGAAGAGCTCCCTCACAAAGGACAGCAGACAGACAGGCCAAAACTCAGCCTTTCCACAGTTCTCCCACGTGAACTATGCAGAAGATGCTGCTCGAATATCTCGAGCTGTTCACTCTTTCGATTTCCAACTCAAACTGACTCCCTGCTGCAAGCAGACTGAGACTTCTCCAAGATCCAAAAGGTTCAGTTGGCTGATCCATCTGTCTGTCAATACAAGGGCTTCCCCTCTAGGTCCATTTAGGTGCCAAAGTCTCAAAACTACAATTCCTACAGAGTTTTGGTCCCACAAGTCCTCTGGGGGCAGATACCATTTTAGGGTCCCCAAAGGTACTGATTGGTCCACAATAGCAGTCCAGAACCAAGATGGTGGTGATAAACAGAACTGTCCATGCTGCAAAGAAGGCAGGTTAAGCAAACTACAATATCATTACCATTCTAACAGATAATCAACAAATAAGTACAGCTTCTAACAGAGCTCCCTCCGTGCAAATGGTGATGGAAGAATGGAGCAATTATCTGGCAGCCCAGGTGGGACTCAGGCATGGAAACACTAAGCCCCCCCGATTAAATAAGCACCACATTATAGGCAGCTCTTAAAGGCATAGAGCACAGAGGCATTAAGGCACTCTCACACAAACACTTTTAAAGCTCTAAGACACAGGATGCCAGCCTGGCAGTGGGCATTTAGGCACACCCAAGGAAGACTTTTCGAGAACCCCCATTTGTAGGGGGGTTACATATGTGTTAATGGTACTCATTAAAAATTAGCTTTTTGGTCAATTGGGGTTGAAAATGTTCATGGCATTTTGTAAAATTATGAATAAAATCTTACTACCACTAGTACTACGGCTAAATACAGGTGCTCACTAATAATGCAAAGATCATCATTCCACTGCAGGTACAAACTTGTCTGGAGGTAATCGGATCAACAGCCCCCAGCTGCTTTGCAGCTTAGCTTCTTCATTATGGGAAAGGGTGTGTGAATTCTTCCTGCCTTTAAAGAGCTACTGATGCCTCAAACAGAACTTTAAAAAACATAATAATTAGGTACAATTCAGCTTGCATTCCATGTGTGTTCTATGTATTTCTCTTCCTCGTTATTTATCACTGTGTACATTTGCATGAGTATGTGATTTTTATCCCTTAGATTTTCCCTAGAGTTTCTCTGCCTCTGTGGCTTACTCCCTACTTCAAGTCATAATCTGTTGTGACATCACAATCTGTTGCCATGGGAGTAACTGTGATGTCACAAGTAGGGCATTATGACCTCAGATAGGGAGAAAGCAACAAGAACAGATGAATTCTTTAGGACCAACAATCCTGTTTTCATGCAGATGACCTCAGTGATACATAATGGGGAGGAGGAGCACAGAACTAATGTGATAAACAAGCTGAACTGTGTCTAAATATTGTGTTTTGTTAAAGTTCTCCTGAAGGTGTCAGCTGCTCTTTAAATCAGGCCATTAAGTTGGTAGTGTCCCTTATATAAGACTGTTCTAGAACACCGTCAATTAATACAGATGAAAATATACAATTCATTAAATTGGGAGCCTAATTAATCTGCTAGTGGGTTCACAGTTCCTAAGGAGCATGGGATTGTGGGATATTGCAGTCAGGATAGAATTGCTATAGACCATTTTCAAGCCAGCATTTTTTAAACAAAAAAGGCAACCTACCATCCAGGCCTCCATGCGTTTGCCGAGGGCTGAGAATATGTTGTGGTGGGGGGCCAAACTGGACCTGAGTGTTATCCAGGTCCATGGCAGGTGAGGAAAAGCCATTATTTCAGTGGGCTTCTCTTCTGTAAACTTTGCACCTTCCTGGTGTTCAAATCCAGGCATATCTGACTTTGGAGATAATGCAGAATTTGGCAGCATTTCCTGCTTGCCTGCCTCCTGACCCAACTCACTGCATGATGTGGGTCAGGGGCCTTGTTTTCTGCTCCATGGAGGTTACTGGATGCCACAAGGGTCTCAACATGTGCATACGAATGTACGAACATACAAGTTTGCCAGCAGATAAAGGTCTTATGGTTTATCGAGTCTGCTGAAGTGTGAAGCTAGCAACCCTTATACGGCAGCTGCCACTTCCTCCCCTTCCCTGACCCTCCCTCTTGCCTTATCCCATCCCCTTTTGAAGCAGTCCACTGTTCTACAGGTTACCACTTCTGCAGGCAACACATTCCACCCAGATACCACTCTCTCCATGAAAAAGTGTCTTCTCATTTTCCTTCTGAACCTTCCCCCCCTCCAATCTGAGATCGTGACCTTGAGTGTTCCTACACACCTTTAACCTGAACAGTCCCTTCATGCCTGTCTTGTTTATTCCCTTCATGTACTTGAAAGTTTCAATCATATACCCCATCACTCCTCTCTTCCAGTGAGTACATAATCAACTCCCTCAGCCTGCTTAAGTAGGTATGTCCCCTAGTCCTTGGATCATCTTTGTTACCCCATGCTGCACCCCCCTCCAGTAACGTAATGTCCCTCTCCAGGTATGGTCACCAGTAGTGCATGCTGTATTCCAGGTGTGGCCTAACCAGTGACCTATACAACGGCAGGATCATCTCCCCCCTCCTTGAAGATATACCCCTGGCAGTATAACCCAGCATTTTGTTAGCCTTTGCAGCTGCCTTTCTGCATTGTGCTGAGTTGTTGTTTCAGCCCATTATAATCACCTCCAGATCCTTATCCTCTGTCACGGCTAGCTAACCCCCCCTCCCCGCCCAAGCTGGTAGCTCCTTCTTGGTTTTCTTGCCTTGAAATGTAGCAACTTGCACTTTTTGGCATTGAACCCCAACTGCCAGGTGTTTGACCAGGTCTCCAATTTTGACAGATCATTTTGCAACCAATGCCACCCTGCTAGGTCATCCACTACTGCTCCAATCTTAGTATCATCTGCAAACAAACTGACCTTGCTGTTGGTGCCCACTGAGATGTCTGATATGAACAACCCTAACAACACCTGTCCCAGCACTGAGCCTTGTGGTACTCCATTTGTCACTGTCCTCGGAGATGAGAGCTCCCCTCCCACAACCACCCTCTGCTGCTTTCCCTGTAACCAGTTTACTACCCATCCCACCATTTTCACCCCAGCACCTGTACCTGCCAGCTTACAACCCAGCCTCCCATGTAGCACTGAGTCGAATGCCTTACTGAAGTTCAGAAACAGGACATCCACTACATGGCCCTTGTCCAACTGTCTAGTTACCCAGTCATAGTGATCCACCAGGTTGGTCTGACAGTATCTGCCCATCACAAACCCATGCTGCCTAGCGTCCTGCAGCCCATTGGTCTCAAGAAGGGACACCAGCCTCTCTTTCAGGATTGCCTCCATCAGTTTTCCCAAGATGGATGTGAGGCTTACTGGCCTGTAGTTTCCCAGTTTGTCTTCGGGACCGCTGTTACTTAGGGGTACCATGTGAGCCATCCTCCAGTCCTAAGGAACGCTTATCCACCCTCAATCCCACCAGTACCCTTCCCTCTGTAAATTCTCCCATCTGTCACCTCCTCTCCTGAGCCTGACCTCCCACCCCCCTTGGTAGCGCCTCTCCTTTTTCCTTAGTAAACACCAAGCAGAAGTATTCATTAAGTGCTTCTGCCTGCTCTACACCTGTTCCCACCCACCTCATCCCTCTTAATCCTTATTATTTTAGCCCTACAACTCCTTTTCTTCCTGATGTGCCCGGAAGAATTCCTTCTCCCCCTTCTTGATGCCTGCTTGTGCCAGCCTGACCTTTTTAGGCACCTTGGCTACCCTTACTGCCCTCGTCTACTCTTTTGATTCCCAACTGCCATGTGTTTGACCAGAACAGTTAATATTCTTCAGGTGAAGCTACCTCTGGCTAGAAGCTGCAATACTGAACATAGGATTTGCAGGAAAGCGAGTTGTGCTCACAACAGAGGGAGGTGAACCTTACAATTGTCTTTGGTTTGTAGCAGATATTCTGCAGGTGGAGGCTACTTCTAACTGAAAGGTGAAATAAGGAACTTAGAATTATTAGGAAAAGACAGTCTTTCAAGCAACAGAGGGAGGTAGATCTAGCTTTACTTTTGTTCCAATTCTTAAGATTTTCAGTGCAGGAAGAGTTTAAACCCTGGGCTAAGAATTTGTCATAAGTCCTGAAGTAAGTGCAGGTACAGGCTGTGTATTTGACCCAGACAGTGCCCTAGGGGGTGGAAACTGTTTTTTGTGTTTATCTGTGTGTGCCTTAAAAGGCCAGACCAGACTGTATCAGGAAGTGTTTACATCATAGCTACTTATCAGCCAATAGCTTTGGAAGAGTCTTACAGACCTCAGAACAATAGTATTATAAGCAAGTGTTTTATAGCAAACTCGTCAGAACAGCTAATATTCTTCAGGTGAAGCTACCTCTGGCTGGAAGCTGCAATACTGAACATAGGATTTGCAAGAAAGTGAATTGTGCTCACAGCAGAGGGAGGTGACCCTTACAATTGTCTTTGGTTTGTAGCAGATATTCTGCAGGTGGAGGCTACTTCTAACTGAAAGGTGAAATAAGTAAATTTGAATTATCAGGAAAAGACAGTCTTTCAAGCAACAGAGGGAGGTGGATCTAGCTTTACTTTTGCTACAATTCTTAAGATTTTCAGTGCAGAAAGAGTTTAAAGCACAGCTGACTTATTTTGGGCCTGACTGCTTTTAGAGCACAAACCACCAGGCTGTTTTGGGGCTGGGGAGGTTTATTTGTGTCTGACTTGGATGTCTGGATTTTTCTCTGTTTGATTAGCAGGGTATTTTCTCTGTCAAATTGTTGTGTAGGGCATCTTGCTGACAGGAAGGCACTCATCGCAGTGGTGGGTCAGAGCTTATAGCTGATTGTTTCGTGAGGGCACAGTTTAGGCCCAACCCCTGCCCACCCCTCACTCCACCCACCTCTGGAAATAGTTCCTTTATATCTGGGATTCTGACATCATTTCCTCAAGAGTGTGAGGTGCATATCACTGTTATATCCTCTCTAGCACACTGCACTGACAATATAAGCATACACATTGTACAGTATAATATATATATTTATATATAACAAACCAATCACACACACACACACACACACACACAAAAGTTGATAAACATGTGGGGAGTCGTGCAATGTAATGGCTGTGGGGCAGCAGTCTTCTGGGAGTCTTTCTGGAGGCTGAGATGCTGCCCTATTTGCAGACAACTCTCTGCCCTGCGGGAGGAAGTTGCCCATCTTCAGGCCACACTGGACAGTAGTAAGGGAACCTTCCCCCAGGTCACACTGGACAGTAGTAAGGGAACCTCCCCCATTCAGGGAGCACCACAGCCACCACCACTACCTCAGAGGTTGTGAAGAAAGCACAGCAGTTGGCCCACAGTGGGCTCAGGGAGGGTGAGGATGGTGGAACAGAGGCACACCAAGTCAGTTGTTCCACTCCACAATCCATACACCATTCTGGGGGAGCATAGCTCTCCTATGGATGCACCCGCAGAGGAGACTAAGGAGGCTGAGGACAACTGTCACAAGGGAGGCCCACAGGAAGGAGGCAGAGGGCACCACAGTGAAAGGAAGCAGATCCTGGTGGGGGACTCAATTATTAGGGGGATAGAACTGGGGGGAGCAGGGAAAACTGAAGTAAGGTGCCTGCCTGGTGCCATGGCTTGGAGGGACAGGAAGCGCATCCTCAGGATCACGAGAACAGCTGCACGGGAGTCTGAGCTGGACATCATTGTCCACCTAGGGACAAATGACTTGGCTCATCATGAGAGTAGAGTAGTGCAGGAGGACTTTGTAGAGTTGGGGAGGGGCCTAAGACAATTAGCACACACAGTATCCTTCTCAGAGGTGCTGTCTGTCAATGGCATGGGTGAGGCAAGGGTACTTTGCACCATGCAGTTTAATGAATGGTTGAACAAATGGTGTGGAGCACAGGGGTTTGGCTTCATTGGGGACTGGGGTTCCACCTGGAGGGACACCAGCCTATACTGGCCAGATGGTCTGCATCTGTCCAGGAAGGGAACAAGTCTTTTGAGCAATTGGTTTAAATGCTTCATTGGCAAGCTTTTAAACTAGTCAAGGGGGGAGGCACTGATAAGCGGCAGGAAAATCCCAGCCTCACCCTACAAAACAGGATACTAAATGAGAAAAAGACCGAGGTAGAAAGGTCAGTGGGGGATGCTGCAACAGAAGGTAACGCCATCAAGAAATGGAGAGCAATGAGTACCAATGCCCATAGTCTGAGTAACAAGCTTCCTGAATTAGTGGCCTTGATGGAGGAGGAACATCTGGATATCATGGCAGTCACAGAAACATGGTACACACAAAACCATGACTGGGACGTAAACATACCAGGATTCACTAGCTACAGGAGGGAAAGGGAGGGTAAAAGAGGAGGAGGAGTAGCTCTTTACATAAGGGAAGGAATCAAAGCAACAGAAGAAAAGGGTAAACAGGGAGGAGAAGAAGCACTGTGGGTAAATTTGTAGACCGGCAATGGCACAACAATCCGCACAGGGGTTGTATACAGACCCTCTTCTCAGAGGGAGGAAATGGACAAGGAAATGATAGAAAGTATACTTAGAATGGCAGAAAAAGGGGAGACATTGCTGATGGGTGATCTGAATATGCCAGATGTTAACTGGAATGCAGTTGCAGCAGCCACTTTGAAGAGTGGGGTTATTCTAGATGCCCTACAGGGGCATGCCTTAGACAACTAGTATTGGAGCCCACTTGAGAGGGAGCAATCTTAGACCTGGTTCTCTTCAAATGGAGATGGAGAGAGGATCACAGATGTAGAAGTGGAGCCATCTGGGAACTAGCAACCATCGAACAGTATGGTTCACAATAAACACAGCAATAGAGTCAAGCCTACACAAAGGCAAAAGTACTGGACTTTAGGAGGGCTGACTTTGCCAAAATGGGTGAGTGCCTAAGGAATGCACTAGCAAATGGGCAGGAAGGAGGGGTGGAAGAACAATGGGGAATAATAAAAACTGCCATCACAGAGGTAACATGCCTTTGTGAGAAGCAAATAAACAAAACGAAATGATGTAAGAAACTACTACGGTTCTCAAAGGAAGTGGCAGTGAAGGTTCAAGACAAAAAGAAAGCATTCAGGAAGTACAAGGAATCACAGAAGGAGTAGGACAGAGAACTGTATCAGTTAAAGCAAAAGGAAGCTGGGAAGGCAGTCAGAACAGCAAAGGCCCAAACCGAGAAAAAGATAGCCAACTCAGTTAAGAAGGGGGATAAAACCTTTTCTAGGTACATCAGGGAGCAAAGGAAGACTAAGGGAGGGATAGTGAGGCTTAATAAAGGGAAAGGGAGGGTGGGCAGAGGGTGACTGTGAAAAGGCAGAGATACAAACAAATTTTTTTGCTCAGTATTTACAAATGAAGAGGGGGAGGTACCTAAAACAAACAGTAGAAACACTCTGGATACAGAAGTTGATACCAGCCCATTTACAGAAGAAAGGGTTCTGAAAGAACTCTTTAAACTGAAGGGGGACAAAGCAATGGGGCCTGATGGGATTCATCACAGAATTCTAAAAGAACTAAGTGTAGAACTAGTGACACCACTGACTACCCTTTTTAACAAATCATGGGAGGATGGGGTGGTACCCAAGGACTGGAGGAGGGCAGATGTGATTCCCCTTCACAAAAGTGGGAGCAAGGCAGAAGCAGGAAACTACAAACCTGTTAGTTTAACCTCAGTGATAGGAAAATGATGGAATCACTTCTGAAGGAAGAATTGTTGAGTATCTAGAGGCCAGAGGGCACAGGACCCAAGGCAGCATGGATTCACAGCAGGAAGGTCACGCCAGACAATCTGATAGATTTCTTTGACTGGGTGACCAAGTAGTAGATCAGGGAGGGGCTGTGGACATGGCCTACCTAGACTTTAGCAAGGCATTTGACACAGTCCCCCACAAAGATTAACATACAAGTTAGCCAGCCTGGGAGTGGGTCCCAAGATGACAGCCTGGGTAAAGAAGTGGCTGGAGAATAGGACACAGACAGTAATAGTAAATGGAGTCCACGCTGAAGAAAGGGGGGTTACTAGTGGGGTACCGCAGGGTTCAGTATTAGGACCGGTCCTCTTCAATGTCTTTATAAGCAACATTGCAGAGGGACTGGAAGGAAAAGTATGTCTCTATGCAGATGCCACAAAGATCTGCAACAGATCTGATGTACAAGTTGGGGTGAAAAGGATGAGAAGGGACTTGGCAAGGTTAGAGGAATGGTCAAATGTATGGCAGCTTAGATTCAATGCTAAGAAGTGCAAGGTAATGCACCTGGGAAACAAAAACCAAGGGGAAGAGTACACAATGGGGGGTGAGATACTAACAACAACAAAAATGGAAAGGGACCTGGGGTAGTCATATCAGATGACCTAAAGGTGGGCAAGCAATGTGAGAGGGCAGCAAGGAGGGCTGGGGGGATACTGGGATGCATAGGGACAGGCATCACCAGTAGAAAACAAGAAGTTATTATCCCTCTGTACAGACAGCTGGTGAGACCCCATCTGGAGTACTGCGTGCAGTTCTGGAGACCCAATCTCCGCAAAGACATAGACAGGATGGAAGCTGTCCAGAGGAGGGCAACCAAAATGGTGCAGGGTCTGCACCAGAAGACATATGAAGAGAGACTTAAGGAGCTTAATATGTATAACCTCGAGAAAAGGATGGAGAGGGGGGCATGATAGAAACTTTCAAGTACCTCAAGGGAATCAACAAAGTCCAAGAGGGTAGCATCTTTCAAAAATAGAGGTGTGCAAGACCAAGGGGGCACAATTTGAAGATAGATGGGGGAGGGAGCTCAGAGGTAATTTAAGGAAGTATTTTTTCACAGAGAGGGTTGTGGATGCATGGAACGGCCTTCCGGTGGAGGTTGTGGAGTCAAAAACAGTGGTGGAATTCAAGCATGCATGGGACAGTCATAAGGCAATTCTAGGGGTTGGGGGTAGGAAGAAGTAGGCTGCTGGTTAACTAGGATCTGCAGCTTATCCATTAGGTAAGGAAATGGGCAGACTGGGTGGGCCAAGTGGTTCTTATCTGCCATCAAATTCTATGTTTCTATGTTTCCTTCAGATAATCCTGTCTGACCTCCCCCTCCATGTTTTTTGAACCTCCTAAAGGCAGCTCTTTTATTTCGTACTTTTTCCATGACCCCCTTGCCCGACCAGTTAGGTTTCTTGTCCCTATCTCTTATACTTTGGACACTGATGCAGGCTTTTGTTGCCTTCTCAAGCCCCAGTTTTATGACCTCCCACCTCTGGTTAGTGTCCATATTAGTTTGGATTCTGGCTAGATACCCTTTAACTACCTCCCCCATCCTCCCAAAGTTGGCCCTCCTGAAGTCCAACACTCTTGTACCTGTTTCTGCTCCCTCCTTACACATTTTCAATGTGAACCACACTGAGTGGTGGTCACTCCCTGTCAGCAGTTCTTCCACCCCCAGCTCCCTCACAAACTCCCCATTTGCCAGTACAAGCTCTAGGGTGTTCCCTAACTTGGTTGGCTCTCTGACCATTTGCATTAGGAAGCTATCCTGGAATACATCCAGAAGTATCTGCTCCCTTCTATTCGTAGTGGCTGATGTACTCCAATCCACTCCCGGCAGGTTGAAGTCCCCGACAATCACCATGCTACCCTTTCTGCCGGCCCTTCTGATCTGTCCCACTAGTTCCCTATCTAACTCCTCTGTCTAAGATGTGGCCTGTATATTACTCCCATCCTGAGAGTTCTGTTCTTGGAATCCTAGATTTGCATCCATATCAACTATGTACGACCCTCCTCCTCCTCCTTCTCACAAACTCACTTCTGTCCTTCTCTCACAGACAGTGCTACCCCCCCACCTTCCCATTTACCCTGTATCTGCGGAATATCATTTATTTATTTATGTTATTCATTTGTTGGAGATTGGAATTACAACCCTTTGAGTCAGAGACTCATTTCCAAAGACTCCATGTCATAAGTACACACTTGGACACAGCAAGGTAAAATATAACATACATACATATATTTAGTTGATACATCAGGTTTCATGGGTGAAAGTAGTACAGTTCAAGAGTTACAGTGTTTTTTTACATGATATTGTTATGTGAAGTAAGAACAGTGTATACAGGAGGGAGTGAGCTAATGCAGTAGCCTATACAATGATTTAGCTAAGCCTGTGCAGTGACCTATACAGTGATTTGCTAGGAATTTTCATACTGGAGTGGAAAACACATTGCTATGTGAAAACAATTCAGGGCAGTCTAGGAGCAAGACTTTGTCTATGTTGCAACTTTGGTAATAGATACCATTCTGGGTGGGTGGCAGTCCAGTGGCGGCAGCTCACCACTGAGGGCACTGACAGGTGCGGGTTGTATGTGGTTCCTGAGGGCGATTTTGAATGCACCAATTTTAGGGAGGCTGGTGACACTCATAGGGAGGGAGTTGAACCAAAATGGGTTCCTGTATGAGAAGGTCCTTTGTGCTAGGGAGGTCTTACCCATGGGACTGCTAGGGAGGGCTTATCAGTGCTGTGGGTGGAGACAGTGGATGTCGAACAGTGGAGAGATGATGCAACTCCTGGTGGCGTTAGTCTGAGGAGGGTCTTTTGGGCCATAAGGCAGGACTGGTATAGCAGCCTTTCCTCAAAGCTGAGTATTTGAGTGAGGGAGTAGAGGGTGCAGGAGAGGGTTAGCCCGTCTGCACCAAACAGGAGCCTGCATGCTTTGTTGATGGACAATTCTAGTTTGCTGAGGGTGGTGTCATCTACAGCTGTGTAGATCACTAGACCGTAATCGGCTAAGGACAGTACTGATGAGGTGATGTCTAGTCGGAGGGCTTCAGGGGGTAGGTAGTCTTTGTGGTGGTAGAAGAGGCCAATGTGTTACATTAGTCACAGACATAAGAGCATGAATGTGAGTGTGGAAGGTGAGGGCTGGGTCGAAAGTAATGCCTAGATATCTATAAGAGGTGACCTGCTCAAAGGGTTGGAGGGAGTTGGAGAGGATATGCAGTGAGGGGTTTCTTAGTATATTTTGTTGGTGGGCAAATATCATGGCCTTGGTCTTTTTCAGGTTCATGATAAGTCTATGGTCCACAAACCAGTGTTCGGTCAGGCTAAAGGAGTGCTGGACAGAGGTCTGCAGACTGGTGTGGTTGGCATGGGATGCACAGAGGATGGCGTCATCTGCATAGAGTAGAACCTTGCCGTCACATCAGTTTGGTAGGTGCATTGAGGAACAAACTGAAAAGCAGTGGACCCAGGATGGACCCCTGTGGGACCCCTGAGTGGACAGGATGGGTACTGGACAGCGTTGTGTCAATCTTAACGCACTGTGTTCTAGAGGATAGGTAGCTTGTGAACCAAGCTAGGGGGCCCTGTGAGAAACCCACTTGCTGGGGGGAGTCAAGGAGGAGGTGGCGGCTGACCATATCAAAAGCATTAGAGAGGTCTATGAAAATGGCTCCTGCTAGCTGGCCTTTGTCGAGTGTGTCATGGAGGAAATTAGAGAATTTGAGGAGCATCATGGTGGTGGTGCTATGGCCTAGGCAGAAACCATGATGCTCCTCGTAGAGTAGGTTGTGGGCTACGAGATAGTCAGCAAGTTGGTTCGCCACTACCTTTTCTAGGGCTTTGGAGGGGCAGAGAATGGAGATTGGTAAGTAGTTCCCGAGAGATAGGTTGTCCCCACCTTTGTGAATGGAAGTCATTACCATAGTCTTCCAGACACTTGGGAACTCCCTGAGACAGAGGGGACAGTTGATCAGGCCAGTTAGGGGGAGAAGCAGCACATCTAAGGCCAGGTAGAGGAGCCTTATGTCCAAGGGGTCATTTAGGCAGTGTCAGTGTGGCTCAGTTGGTAGCACATCCGCCTCTGGACCAGAAGGTCATGGGTTCTCGTCCCACATCGGGATTGGACTTGTACCTAAAAATAGCTTGCATCCGAGTGCAGTACTGGGGGGGTGCTGTACTGCTGAGGTGTGCTGTCCTTCAGATGAGACGTTAAACCGAGGTTTCTTCTGTCCATCCTGGTGTTGTCCTGGTGGGTGCCCAGGTGGAAGTAAAAGAACCCAGGACACTCTTCACAAAGAGTAGTGAACATTCCCAGTGTCCTGGCCAACATTCCCCTTCCCATAAACCAGTTCATGCAATTATCCAGGCTGTGTGTGGGTGATGATGTGTGATATGGCTGCCACCACACTTTCAGGCACTTCACTACCTGTCTAGCATTGCTTGCAAAGCACTTTGGGATACACTGTGTATGAAAAGCACTATATAAATGCTGAATCTTCTTCTTCTTCTTCTAGAGGGCTGGACCCATTGAGGACTTTAGTGAGGTATGGCTTGGCTTCCCAAGGGATTATTGTATGCAGCTAGAAAAGGGGGGGTGTGAGAGAGGGTGGGTGGTTGGGAACTTGTTATTGGGTCGAAGAAATTGTTAGGAAGCACCAAGCTTAGTTCAGTAAAGGTTGCATTGAGGCTGTCTGTTATACACTTCAGGTCAGTGGTGATGGTATCATTAAAGGCAAGCTGGGAGGGTGGACCCAGGATTTGCTGTTTAGCATTTGATGTTATCCCAAAACTTATGGGATGACCCCCTCAGGAGGCAGTTAGGGTAGATCTGTAGAATTCGGCTTTTGCCTTTCAAATTGCCCAGGTGCATTTATTTTATTCGGTTCAGTATGCCTGTATGTTAGCTGGTCAATTGGAGTCAGTGGCTTTGTGCCAGAGATTGTCTGTTCCTTAGTTGAGAGAGGAGGGATGGGGTAATCCAGGGAGCATTATGTTGCTTAGTGTGGGTCTTTTTGAGTGGGGCAAATGTGTCACAGGCCTGGCTGAAAGAGCTGGTGAAGTAGTCAAGAGTAGCTTCAATGCTGGGGGCAAGGTATATTGGGGATCAGTCCCACTGGGCAAGATGCTGTTTGAATTTGGTGACGTTACCTGGACAGAGGCGCCATCTGACTGTGACCTTTGGTGTGGGTTTAGGTAGTCTTCCAGACCACGTAAAAATCACTGGGTAGTGGTTGCTGAGGGACTTAGGCAGGACCTGGATGGCCATGATTTTGTGGGGTCGGTTGGACAGGATGATGTCCAGTAGGGTGTGTGTGCCAGTTGAGAGGTTGCATCTAGTCGGCTGTGTTATCACTTGGGAGAGGTCCAGGGCTGCCAGAGTATCCTTTGCTGAGGCAGCAGAGCTGGTGAGCCAGTTTATGTTGAGGTCGACCATTAGGATGTGCTCAAACTTGTGGGGGAGGCTGGTGAGGTACTCCACGAGGGAGAAGAGTGCAGAGTATTGTTTCCATGAGGGAATGTAGGCTGCCATGATGATAAGAGGTGCCTTTGAGGGGTCAGGGGTGATTTCTATGGACATAGCTTGGGCGCTGTGATCTAGTTTTGGTGGCGGTATGGGTTGGCCCAGTAAGGTGTCACGTAAGAATATTGAGCAGCCGCCAACCCGCTGTCCTGCCCTATCTTCCCTGAAGAGGGCATATCCAGGGATGGATACGAAAGAGTCAGGGGTGGATTTTGAGAGCCAAGTCTCAACTAGTCGAAAGATGTCTGGTTGGTGCTGTGAGACCCAGCATTGTAGGGCAACAAATTTTTTTAGTATGCTGCATATATTTATGGATGCGTTACGTAGCCCAGAGACAGGGAGTGAGAATGGTGGGCCAGTGGTGCGGGGGCCTGGGTTAGGGTGGACATTCCCAGATAGCATAAGCAGCATGAAGATTATCCTGATCAGTGGGAGATAGCATCTATACCGCTCTAGGGGGGTGGCCCGAGCCAAGTTTATAGGCATGGAGCACAGTATTGTCAGCGAGCATAGAGTAGGAATAGCAAGGAAGAGGGCTGGCCATGTGGAGTTTGGGTTGGTCAGAGGTGTGGGAATGTACTGGCCAGTGGGGGAGATATGGGGGTGGCCAGAGTGGGAGCTACTGGAGGGGACTGGGATAACCTGCTTGGGGTTGGGGGATTGGGTTGGGGGTTGGGCACACCAGTGGGAGGGATAGCATCAGTAGTAGGAGAGGGGCCAAACTGTGGAGGTGGACATGAGCAGCCATGGCCATGCATTGTAGACCACCAGGGGCCGAGTATAAGGGGAACATATTGACACCCTGAGATAAGGGACATCACTGTGGCGCAGTGGTAGAGTGACGGACTATGATGCAGAAGGTGCCACGTTTGAGACCCGGGAGGGCTCCTTGTGGTACCTGGGTAATCTTAGTGTGGTCGTGAAAGAATGACTCATAAAAAGGTGTCCTGAGTGCAGAGAAAGTGGGGCATGGTAGCAACTCCTAGTGGCCACTGGAGGAGGGGCAGAAGGAGGGAGATGGAGTGGGAGTGGGAAGGAGATGGTGCAGGGAGCTCAGAGAAAAGGCAGTGAGGAGGTGGGCAGGCGGTGGATGGGGGGAGAGTTGGGAGGTATAACTGGAGTAAGAGGGGGAGGTGAGTACAAGGAGGATGCTAGAGTGTTGGGCGGAAGAGAGGAGAGGAGGAAGAGTGGAAGAGAGGCTTGGAGGAGTTAAGATAAGAGATTGCTGATAGGCCCTCTAGTGGGAGGGTGTATAACCTGATAAGGGGAAAATAGGGACTTAACTAAAAGCTGACACAGGAAGTTACATGACAAGGGAGGTCCTTAAATGAAGGGCCAGCCTTGGGTGGGAGGGTGGCTGGGGCAGGCGGGGCAGTCAACATATAACATTGACAGGCTAACACCCCCAACAAACAAGCTGTGCAGAGAAGGCTCCTGGCCTTACCTATCCATGGCTGTGGGTCCATGCTCTTCTCCCGTTGTTGCTTTGGGAGTCCTGGCTGGTGTTGTGTAGGGGGGGGTCCTGGAAGCCCAAAATAGTGCAGAGAACAAAGAGGGTTCATTAGTATGCAGCGTGAGGGCCTCAAGCCTATGTCGCAACCCTAAACTGTACTGCACATGCGCAAACTGTTGGGCTCCCTGTCGGGACAGGAGGAGCCACTGTGCATGTACGGGCTGGTAGGCCAAGATGGAGCCCTGGAAGACCCCTCCAAGAATGCCAACATGGGAGGGGGGGGTCACGGGCTGAGGTCAAACTCTGAACACAGCAGGTATACACTAACAGCAGATATGCAGAGGAACATCAGGCACCAGGTCCCAGTCCTGGTAATGGATGGCTCATGTTTTGGTTATGGCAGCCATGTCCACCTCCCCTTCTGCCATGAGAGCCTGTAGCTCTGCTGTTTTGTTCCCTAGGTGCCTATCATTCAAGGTGACCACCCTCCACCCTTTTTCCTTCCTCCCCTCTCCATGACACTCCATGGCATTTAAATACCCTACACATTTCTGTGCACTGGGCACACTTTTTTCCCTACCATGACACATTCTATTTCTCTTTAATACATAATAGGAACAAACAAGCTTTTATGGCTTAACCAAGTCTTCTCAAATTGGGTTTAGAACAGCCAGGCCAATACCTTGACAACAGATTTTCCCAGGACAGGGAATGACTGTGGGCCCATTTCTAAGTAGTGTCCTACCCTGACCACCTCTGGGTCTGGTATTCACACAGTAGATGCCACCTCTGTGGCTGTCCTGATGGCCACCTTGGATCTTAGAGGTCCTTTTCTCCTTTTTTTGATGCTGGATGGTGGTGGCCTGGGTTCTTTTGTGAGCAGGACAAAAACAATGAAATAAAATAAAAGCTTCATCCCTCCACCTGGTGTAGCAGTGCAACAGGGTACCTGTTTGAACCCTAAACCATCCCTCCGAAAAAATCAGTTCAAACTTCACATACACTGGTAAATACTCCACAAATAAAGATGGTGGACTCAATAGCAATACCTAGCACACAAAAAGTAAAATGTATTAATGAACAATTTATTGAAAAGGGAGAGGTAAGGAAATAACAACTTGACTGAAAAATGGGAAGCAAGGGAGGAATTCTCATATTCTGTTAATGTGTGGTGTATTATCCACCTCCTGGGAGTCCCAGTCTCACAAATGTGGGTGCATCCGGCTTATGCTGCTCCAAAGGCCTTATTGAGAGCTCCATCGTGGCAGTGGGTACTGCACCAGGTTGCTAGTAGCTAAGCAGAATCATTAAGAGTTGACTCACTTGAAAACAAGTGTTAAAACAACCAAATATTTTAAACCACCCGTAGAAATGTAAAAGGGGCACCTACTGTATTTGTAATCTGAATTGGGATGGGCTGGATGGCTGTACAGGTCTTCTGCCTGGACCTATCTCTGAGATGGCACAGTCCACCCTTTCTACCTATCTATTTTATCTGTCTGTCTGTCTCTCTTTTAACTGACTGACTAACTAACTAACTAAACTAACTAATTTGCTTACTACTTAACCCTTGAGAAATCCATAGAGTTGCAGCTATGAGGTACTCAAGAGTTCTGAAGGTCCCCACAAGTGGTTATGTGTCATTACAGCTCAACTGCACAGAACTGGATCTGATAACTGCTCAGTTTTCTCAGAACAGGTGGCAACTGGATATTCATCTTAGAAATGGACCTGTCACTGGATGTTACTGTGGTCACCTTTCATCAGCTTCACCCCTTGGGCCCTTCATTGGCTTCACCTCATGTGTCTTTCATCACATCCCTTTGTGGTTGGCTGCTGTTGCTCCATAGAAGCTGTGCTCCAAACCCGTCCTTGCGGGGGGGATCAGATACCATCACCCTGTGGATGCTGGAATGCTTTAACTTACTGTGGCTCTTTATTCTGCAGAGGTTCACACTAAGGCATATGTTTCTCTCTCTGCATTGCCTTCTTCCTTTTAGTTCCTCTGGAAGTTTAATAGCCATGGATCTTGTGGAGACCAGTGCCTGATGGTTGGATTCTGTGGCATATCACCCACTTCCAGCTTCAGTTACCTTTCTCCTTATGGTTATTCATGGAAACACCATCCTCCTTGCAGATTCTTTAATCTAAGTGCACTTCCGTGGGCCACCAGACTCCTCTGAGCCTAGCAGCTGCAGACTTTTTTTTTGGGGGGGGGGCTGTCAGCTCCACAATCCATCTCCCGAGTCTCTCACAAGAATATCACAGATTGAAATGGAGAACAGGGCTCTCAGATTTTGCAGGGCTGAAACTCAATGTCTCATTGGCTTCTGGAAGGCTGCTGGCATTGTGTGATTGGCTGCTTCTGGTTTACAATGGTGATCCAGAATTGCTGGCACTCCTCTTTGCTCCCAACTCTGCTGCTGATCCAGGAATTAATGATCAAGACTTCTGCACCTGATGCTCTTTTATCCTGATCCCAACATAGAGTCCTGAGGCCAAGATTGTGGAATGCATCACAATACTGCAGCTACAAAGGCCTGGTGGTGACCCAAGGCACAATTTCCTCCAGAGCCCCATGTCAACAAACTGGATGCCATCCTGGTCCTTGAATCTGCAGTCCTGGGATTCAGAGAGTAAAGAAGCCAGACAGCCAGCCAGAGGGAGCATGTAAAATGCCCAAAGGTCCAACAAATTGAGGGGCTTATATGTCACTTAGTGGTGTGTCAGAGAGGATGAATAATATAAATGACAGTATACTGACACGCCAGGAAGAAGAGCAGAGCTGTATCACTGTTCAGCCCCCTCTATAATGGAGATTACCAGCTGTATCTCTCAATGCCAAGCAGCAGTGCTATAGCGCACTCAGAAGAGCTTAGCTGCAGCAGCATCATGCTGTCAAACACCCCTGCAGTTGAGATTGCCAGCCGTGACTCTCGGTGCCGAGCAGCAGTGCTATGATGCACTTGGAAACCAGTGAGACTAAAGGGGGAAGGGGAACAGAATAAACCAAAACTTAGGGCAAGTTATGGACGTAGACAGATTTGGGAATGTGATATTTTGTTTACAGGTTTCAGATGTCTTAGATTTCTAATTCTACCTTTTGATTTGCTCGGGTTCGTGCAGAGCCCTTCACGTCCATTTGTATGTTTTTTCCAGGGACAGCTACAGTGTAGTTTGCCAGAATCATTACTCAAAGTATTCCAGAATTGTGATTTGAATATGTAGTTCATGGGGAAAATCTAAAACATACATTTGTACCAGAATTTCCAGACAGTGCCCTGGAATCTGTCTTTTGTCTGTGTGTGTGTGTAACTCCCCTACAAATGGGGGTTCCTAAAAGCCTTCCCGGAGCTTGCCTAAATGCTCCCTGCCTAACTGGTGTTCGGCTTAATGCCACCAGATGTGGGTGTTGTGAGTGCTTTTAAGGCCTCCAGTACTGTCTCTTTAAGAGTTGCCTGCTCATAGGCTTCAGTGGCTTGTATAGGGGGACTGGAGTTTCCTTGCTCGAATCCCGCCCAAGCTGCGGTGTAATCACTCCATTCTGTAGGCGCTGGGAGTGCAAAGGGAGCTGGACTGATAAATGTAACTGTTTGGCTATAATTATTTAGAGTAGTAGTGCAATTACAGTTTGTCTAACCTGCCTTCATTGCAGCTGGGACTTTGTGTGTTTGCCCCCCCCATTTTGGACCTAAACTGCTGAACTGGGCCAATCAGGAAAAGAGGGACGCCAAAATGAAGACCGCTTGAGCCAACCAGAATTAGGACTCTCTGTGGATCCGGCTGGCCATATGGGATACAGCCAGTAATTCTGGGATATGAAGTTCTGGGCTGTGGTGCCTTTTTTTGTACAAATGAGGGTGGACTTAAGTGATTGGTATCTGCAGCCCACCAATGGGATTGGGTGGTGCCTGAATTAAGATTCCCTGCCCAATCTGCCAAGGGGCAGAGTCATTGTGGCTGTGAGCGAGGAAGGAGCTCTGGGCTCCTGTGCCATTGAGTTTTCGCACGTGAAGTGCATGTGGAAGGCCAGAATCAGGCAGCTTGATCGCCGGCAAGTGTCGGACTAAATCCGCTGAACAGCGGTCAGAGGAGGCTGTGCAAACACGCAGCTACCTACCAGGCTCACCCTGTAGAGGACTGGAGAATCTAATGAATCGTGCTCGGTCTGTCAGGAAAAGTGAAGCAGCATCGTGACTACCCGCTTAGCTGTGAGCTCGGTTGGGCCCAAGGAGCATCTGACTGGTATGGTACCCCTCTGCTTCTACATATAAATGTGTTGAGTGTTGCCACAGGCAGTGTCCTGAGAGAGAGAGAGAGAGAGAGAGAGAGAGAGAGAGAGAAAGAGAGAACTGTGCTGTCTCCAGAGTCGTGAGTAAAATATCAGGGTAGCTCCCTGTGATTCGATTAAGTGGATTGCAAGTTTGAGCAGTTCCGCTCACTGGCTGCATTAATTGAGCCTGCTGGCTCCCAACCTCAAAAGTGTTATTTTACATGTGTTTTATTCTTCAGGGCCCCATCCAGCTGCACCGGACTTGGCTAGCCCTTTATTGCCTAGGTACCCAGTGACAGTGACTGTTAGGGACTAAAACCTGTGCACAGAGCTCTGATATAGTAGTGTGAACAAGCTAATTACCTTGATTTCCCCGGTCCTTGTTATTTCCCCCTCTAATAAATCAGATTGGTTGTTTTGCAAATATAAACTGGCTGAACTGTGTACTTGTGTTTAAATTCTGCACTGGGGCAACTGTGTTTTGCATTTTATTCCACAGGGGGTTCCAAGCGTTCAGAGGATTACACCTGTCCGGGGGTAAATGTGTATTGTAGGGGTACTGCTTCTAATGTGTGGGGGCCACTAGTGGTGAGAAAGCAGGGTTGCAGTAACCCAGAGGGCTGTGTCCAAGTCGATTGTGACTGTCTGAACCCTGACCTCTGGGTGGGGGCACCCACCATTGGATCCAGGCCCCTCAACCTGTGGTTGGCTGAGCAGGCAGGGTTAGTAGCCCTTGGGATAGCGCCCCCTAGGGTTTGCATTTTGGAGGCACCGCTGGGATTAGCGTCCCCTAGTGGCCAAATAGCCAAAGTACCTCATTATGGCCGAATTAAAGGAAAAAATGGAGGGGTTGTCCCGTCCAAACTAAAACTCGACCCTGTTAAGATGCTGGTGCATAAACTAATGGGGTGGATTGAACTGTGGAATTGGACTCTCAGAAGGCTGTGCTATTATTAGATGTTCCCCTGAGGACAACAACCGCTGACCTTATCTCTGTGGTTGAGTGTGTTAAGTGTTTAGGCAAGGTAGAAGTAAAAGGGCAAATGGCTGACCTGCTCAACCAAACCTTACAGGTACTGCTGTTATGCAGTGTTACTATAGACCTTGAGAGAGTGCCCCCAGTGATTTTCCCAGGAGATGCCCAGAAGGGATGGAGGGTTATTCATGTCCAAAGTGGTTTAGTCACTCCAGGGGTGTACCCTAAAACTAGTGGTTTTAAGGACAAATTACTTAAACTGTTAGCAATGGAAGGAAGAACTGGTCAAAAATTGCTGCAGGTATTAGACCTCTCAAGTGACCCCACTCTCCTGCCATCCCCCAGTACATTCCCAGGGTCATCTAAGGGCTTCATTCTGGCCTCACCTCCTATAGTTGTTCCCCCATCCAGTTAGACTCCTATCGGAGACTGAAATTTTTTTCTGGTACTGTGCCCTTGGGGGAGGATGATTTGGAAACTTGGATGGACTATGCTACCCCTTTAGTCCAAGAGTGGCAGTGCTCTGAGGGGAAGAAATGAAAGAGACTGATGGAGAACCTAAGGGGCCCAGCTTTGGAAACCATTCATTTTCTGCAGGCTACTAGCCTTGAAGCCACTGCAGTAGAGTACCTTTCTGCCCTAGAGGGGGTGTTTGGGAGCACTGAAACTGGGGAAGACTTAGTCTGGAAGTTCAAGTCAGCTAAACAATCGAGGAATGAGAAATTGTCAGCCTTTGTCACTAGAGTGGAAAGGGCACTATAAAAGCTTACTGAAAAGAGGGGGGGTAACTGCCACAGCCTTGAACCAGGTCCGGTTGGATCTTATCTTGAAATCTGCAAGGTTTTCCAGTGTGATATTGTAAAAACTCAAGTTACATGACCGACGGGCTGCCCCTCCTGAATATTGTCAATTGATGAGGGAGATTAGAGAAGTAGAGACTGATGAAGAGGGGTGGGAACCCTATGTAGGGGTCGTCAATCTGTGCCAGACCTCTGACTCCAGTGAACCAGATGAGACCCACCCCTCCAATAGGATTGAACAAGGAGCCTGATGCATTTTCTGTGCCCCCAGAGGCTCAAGGAGGAGTGGGGGTGCATGCTGTTTCCTCTGATCCCCGGGTAGAAAGTGATTTGAGGGCCGAGATTAGAGATTTTCGGGAAATGGTGAGAGACTTAGAGCAAACTGCTGCCACCCCTGCCAAGTTTGGGGAACCTGAGTTATCCAGAAATAAATTACCTAGCCCAGAGGAACCCTCCCGAGCCCCCAATGCCTCCCAGCAGACGAGATATTTTCCTCCCAACAAAGACTCTCAAGATGCTAAATTCTGTTTCCATTGTGGGAAGGATGGACACTTTCAGACAGAGTGCCGGTTACCCAAGAACTTAAGGAAGGTCAACAGTAGGCTAGTAGCTTGGCATTGAAAGGCCTATACCAGACCTCAGGGAGGGCCTCCTCGGGAGAGTTTTGTTACCCGGGCTAATGCCCAAGTGACCACCAAAACCATACCCCTTGAGTGGTCTGACGTTGTGGATCCCTCAATGGAAACCACCATGAGAGTGAATAGAGTACCCACCTGGGCTGTGTTGGACAGTGGTTCCCAAGTGACCATTATGTTTCAGGACTGGTATCAGAAGCACTTGCCTGAGGTACCTCTGCAGCCTTTGGATGGCCTGCTTGTGTGGGGGCTGAGTGATAAGGCCTACCCCTATTCTGGGTATATCTGGATCTGGTTGTCTTTTCTTACTTCTGTAGCTGGGGTGGCTGAACAAGTGGAAACCTTGGCACTGGTGTGTCCCCCCACTGGACTGTATGATGGGTGCCCTTGTTAACTGGAACCAATGCTCACATGTTTGGTTGCTTAGCGCAGCTGTACTCAGAACAACAGATGTCCTGGACTGGGCAAGCTCTCCGAATACCCGCCTTGATTCAGAAGGCCTATGAGACTCAGAGAAAGGCCAGCCAGGCGGAACTTGAACCCCCGGTGGGTGTTGTCTGGAAGAAGGATCCAGAACCCTTACTACTAGCCCCAAATGCCCAGTGTGTTCTACAGGGGGAAGTCCGGATTAAAAAAGATGTTAAGAACAAAATATTAATGCTGGATGCACCAGGTGAGGGAAAGTTGCCAGAGGGGTTGTTGGTTAAACCCAGTATCTTACCTGCTAGAGCCCATGCCTTTGCCAGGAGAGTAATGGTTCAAGTACATAATGTATCTGATCGAGTGATTCGAGTGAAACGGGGTTGCACTCTAGCCACGGTGCATTGTGCAGATACTGTTGTCCTGTCCCACAACAAGACTCCTGGGAGAAGTGACCGAGTGACCCCTGATCTGTTTGATTTTGGTGATTCCCCACTGCCAGCAGAGTGGAAGAAAAGGATCAGTGAAAGGCTCGCCCAGAGGGAACAGGTGTTTTCCTTGAAGGAGTGGGATGTAGGATGTGTGCAAGGAGCTGAGCATCACATTCGGCTACAGGATGAGTGACCATTCCGTGAGTGATCTAGACGCCTAGCCCCTGCTGATATAGATGATGTGAGTCGACACCTGCAGGAGATGCTCGCAGCTGGGGTGATACAGGAATCCAGAAGCCCTTACACTTCACCTATTGTAGTAGTGAGGAAAAAGAATGAGACTGTTCAGATGTGTGTGGATTACCGTACTCTAAACAGGTGAACCATACCAGATCAGTATACCATGCCACTCATTCAGGATGCCTTGGACTGTCTAAATGGTAGTAAGTGGTTCTCAGTGTTGGACCTCTGCAGTGGGTTCTACCAGATCCCGATGGCGCCGGAGGATTGAGAAAAGACTGCTTTCATTTGCCCACTAGGTTTTTACGAGTTTATGCAGATGCCCCAAGGAATTTCAGGCACCCCTGCTACTTTCCAGCATTTGATGGAGCGTGCTGTGGGGGACATGAATTTGCTCGAATGTTTAGTCTACCTAGATGATGTCATAGTGTTTGGCAGCTCCTTGGAAGAGCATGAAAGCAGGTTGTTCAAAGTCCTGGATCGACTGGAAGATTTTGGTCTCAAATATTCTATAGATAAGTGCCAGTTCTTTCAAACCTCCTTAAAATATGTGGGGCACATAGTGTCCATTGAGGGCATAGAAACTGACCCCAGCTAAGTGGAAGCTTTGACTACTTGGCCTCAACCAAAGAATTTGAAGGAGCTGCAACGGTTCCTGAGGTTTTGTGGATATTATAGGTGATTTATCAAAGACTATTCTCGAGTGATCCACCCTCTGCTTAACCTTATGCAGGGATATCCCCCCACCCACAAGAAGTATAAGAAAGCTATGCCCTCTGAGACTGAGAAAAAATATTTCTGCCCAAATGATGTGTTTGGCACTCTCTGGACTGCTGATTGTGAGGAGGCTTTCCATGATATTATATATCAACTTACCCATGCCCCAGTGCTGGCATATGCTGACCCGGCCAAGCTGTACGTTCTTCATACTGATGCCAGTCTACAAGGATTGTGAGCTGTGTTATATCAGGAGCACCCAAATGGGCTAAGACCTGTAGCTGTTGCCAGCCGAAGTCTGACTCCTTCAGAAAAAACTATCCAGTGCACAAACTAGAGTTCCTGGCCCTGAAGTGGGCCATTGTTGATCAATTTCATGACTACTTGTACGGGGCCAAGATATTGGTGAAGACTGATAACAATCCTCTGACATATGTGCAGACCTCAGCCAAGTTGGATGCCACTGGCCATAAGTGGCTCTCTGCATTGGCCACCTATGACTATGCTGTTGAATACAGAGCAGGCCTAAACCATATAGATGAGGATGCTCTCTCTCGACGGCCTGTGCCCCGAACCGACTGGGTCAGGTTGTCAGAACCTGACATAAGAGCGCTTTGCCAAAAATTTGACAAGGAGGAACAGGTGTCTCCTGATGCTGTGGACTGCATGGTGGATTGCTTGGGGCCATCGAGAACTGCATACCTGCTGCTTACTGTCATTTTTCTGTATTAGACACTAGTGCGCTGCCCCAATTCAACAATGATAGCCTCCAACGGGCTCAATCTCGAGATCCCATGATAAAAATTGTTGTGGAAGCTCTGTAAGAGGGGAAGAGATGTGTCAAAACTGCGCTCCACTGACCTGAGAACTGCCCTGTTGTACAAAGAACGACCAAAGTTGAAACTGATTAATAAACTGGTGTACAGGGAGACCGTAGGCCAGGAGGGGTGAGTAGACAAACAACAACTGGTGTTGCCCACTGCTTTTAGAGAACTAGTAGTGAAGTCCCTGCACAATCACATGGGACACCTCGGCATAGACTGAACCCTTGACTTAGTGCAGTCCCAATTTTATTGGCCCAAAATGGGTGCTGATGTGGAGCAGTATATTAGGACTTGTAGCCGATGTTTACAAAGAAAGACCTTGCCTCAGAGGGCTGCCCCCCTGGCTAACATCACTACTAGCGCCCCTGTGGAACTGGTCTGCATTGATTTCCTGAGTCTAGAACCAGATCTGAAAAACATCAGCAACATATTGGTAGTTACCAATCATTTCACTCGGTATGCACAGGCTTTCCATACTAAAGATCAGAAAGCAACCATGGTGGCTAAAGTCTTTGTTGAGAATTTCTTTGTCCACTATGGGGCCCCTCAATGAATCCATTCCGATCAGGGGAGAGATTTTGAAAGCCACTTAATTAAAGAAATGCTATCCTTGTGGGGGGTACGAAAGTCAAGAACCACCCCGTATCATCCCCAGGGGGATCCCCAACCTGAAAGGTTTAACCGCACATTGCTTGATATGTTGGGCACACTGCAACCTAAAGACAAGTCTAGATGGAGCCAGCAGATTAGCACTTTGGTACATGCTTATAACTGCACCAAAAGTGATGTCACTGTATTTTCCCAGTACAGACTGATGTTTGGGAGAGAAGCTAGATTGCCAGTAGATGTTTGTTTCGGTATTTCTCCTGATGAGGTCTAAGCAGCTAATCATCTACAGTATGTGCAAAAGTTGAAGGCCCAACTCAACCATGCCTACCAACTAGCCCAGACCATGGCTGCTAAGTGAAACCTGGCCAATAAGGAAAGGTATGATAAGAAAGTGAAGGCAATGGAACTGAGAGAAGGGGACAGAGTGCTATTGAGGAATTTGGGACTGCATGGCAAACATAAGATTGTAGACAGATGGCATCACCTCCCTCATATTGTTGTGGGAAAACTGGAAGATTTACCTGTATATAAAGTGCGGCCTGAAAACAATTCAAAAGATGTGAAAATTATACACAGAAATCATCTGCTGCCAATCGGACAAATTTTGATAGAAGCTGAACCTCCCAATGCTCCCCCCTCTGGGCCTGTAACTAGAGCTGCTGCCATGAAAAAACTAAGATCGGTTGACTCTTCAGAAATCAAACTAAAGAGGCCTTCTCCACCCCCCTCTGATGAAGTTGATTGCCAATCTGTGTCTGAAGATAGTGAGAATAACATTGAGTATCACCCCTCTTATGAACTGAGCCAACTGTTTAGGGGCAATCCCCTAATTAACTCTGGGGATGAAGTTGGGCTTCCTGGACTGTCTGAGCCCCCAGCTTTGTCTCTGGAGCCAGTGCTCCCAGAGGATGAAGTGAGTGGCATCAAAGCCGAAGAGATGGGATCCTTGAGCCTGGCTGAACTGTCTGGTCTGGCTGAGCTATCTGATTTTTCAGATGAAGGAAGTGACTTGGAGGAGGCAACAGGGGATATGCCAGAGCAAGAAGAATATTTTGAGTGCCCCAATAGCACCCCAGCAGTACCAGAAATGTCCCCAACTAGGCCAAGTAGTGTGGGTTCTGAAGTAGAGGGCCCTGTCCCCAAAGGTACCATGGGCTCTGGGTCCCCTTCTCCTATAGAGGTTTTCCCGGCCGACTCAAGTGTGGTTGAAATGGAGTAGGGGCCTTCAGCAAATTTTTCTGAGACTCCTAGATGGACTGGCTGAGAAATATGGCCTGTAGTGAGATTGAGTTATGAGTCCCTGGGCCAGCCTGTGGATCTGCCCCTGAACGTGGTCCGTAAAGGGGTATACACGTCCCCGAGTTCCTTGCCCAAATTAGCCCTGGGAAATGATTACTAACTGTTAGTGTTACCCTCTGAGTATGGTGCTACAGCCCCAGTTAGCCCTCAGGTAGCTGATAGGGAAGAGCCCCCTCTATCCCAGTGGCATGGGCAGGAAATAATGACCTGATTTATCAAAGAAAAAGATTGTCTGTATGTGTAATGTTGTATAATCAATAGTGAACCGTATAATACAGTATCAATGTATGTAACCAAAGATCTGATGTGCTGTCAGTTTAAACTGTTTTGCCTTAAAGTGATTTAAGGGTAACCACTTGATGTGGACACCAAGTTCTTTCCAGACCAGGAAGGGTGTAACCCCCCCTCTACAAATGGGGGTTCCTAAAAGTCTTCCCGGGGCTTGCCTAAATGCTCCCTGCCTAACTGGTGTTCGGCTTAATGCCACCAGATGCGGGTGTTGTGAGTGCTTTTAAGGCCTCCAGTACTGTCTCTTTAAGAGTTGCCTGCTCGTAGGCTTCAGTGGCTTGTATAGGGGGACTGGAGTTTCCTTGCTCGAATCCCGTCTAAGCTGCAGTGTAATCGCTCCATTCTGTAGGCACTGGGAGCGCAAAGGGAGCTGGACTGATAAATGTAACTGTTTGACTATAATTATTTAGAGTAGTAGTGCAATTACAGTTTGTCTAACCTGACTTTATTGCAGCTGGGACTTTGTGTGTTTGCCCCACCCCCCCATTTTGGACCTAAACTGCTGAACTGGGCCAATCGGGAAAGGAGGGACGCCAGAATGAAGACTGCTTGAGCCAACCAGAATTAGGACTCTCTGTGGAGCCGGCTGGCCATAGGGGATACAGCCAGTAATTCTGGGATATGAAGTTCTGGGCTGTGGCGCCTTTTTTTGTACCAATGAGGGTGGACTTAAGTGATTGGTATCTGCAGCCCACCAATGGTATCGGGTGGCGCCCGAACTAAGATTCCCTGCCCAAACTGCCAAGGGGCAGAGTTGTTGTGGCTGTGAGCGAGGAAGTAGCTCTGGGCTCCTGCGCCATTGAGTTTTCACTTGGGAAGTGCGTGTGGAAGGCCAGAACCAGCCGGCTTGATCGCCGGCAAGTGTCGGACTAAATCTGCTGAACAGCGGTCAGAGGAGGCTGTGCAAACATGCAGCTACCTACCAGGCTCACCCAGTAGAGGACTGGAGAATCTGCTGAATCGCGCTTGGTCTGTCAGAAAAAGTGAAGCTGCATCGTGACTACCCGCTTAGCTGTGAGTTCGGTCGGGCCCAAGGAGCATCTGACTGGTATGGTACCCCTCTGCTTCTATATATAAATGTGTCGAGTGTTGCCACAGGCGGTGTCCTGAGAGAGAGAGAGAGAGAGAGAGAGAGAGAGGGAGGGACGAGAGAGAGAGAGAGAGAGAGAGAGAGAGAGAGAGAGAACTGTGCTGTCTCCAGAGTTGTGAGTAAAATATCAGGGTAGCTTCCTGTGATTCGATTAAGTGGATTGCAAGTTTGAGCAGTTCCCCTCGCTGGCTGCGCTAATTGAGCCTGCTGGCTCCCAACCTCAAAAGTGTTATTTTACAAGTGTTTTATTCTTCAGGGCCCCATCCAGCTGCACCGGACTTGGCTAGCCCTTTATTGCCTGGGTACCCAGTGACAGTGACTGTTAGGGACTAAAGCCTGTGCACAGAGCTCTGATATAGTAGTGTGAATAAGCTAATTACCTTGACTTCCCCTGGTCCTTGTTATTTCCCCTCTAATAAATCAGATCGGTTGTTTTGAAAATATAAACTGGCTGAACTGTGTACTTGTGTTAAGATACTGCATTGGGGCAGCTGTGTTTTGCATTTTATTCCACAGGGAGTTCCAAGCGTTCAGAGGATTACAATTATCTGGGGGGTAAGTGTATATTGCTGGGGTACTGCTAATAACACGTGGGGGCCACTAGTGGGGAGAAAGGGTGGTTGCAGTAACCCAGAGGGCTGTGACCAAGTCGATTGCGACTGTCCGAACCCCGACCTCTGGGTGGAGGCACCCGCAATTGGATCCAAGCCCCTCAACCTGTGGTTGGCTAAACAGGCAGGGGTAGTAGCCCTTGGGATAGCGCCCCCTAGGGGTTACATGTGTGTTGTGATCTCTTGTGAAATAATATTTATGCTTTATGCAACTGCTGTGTGGGTTTCACTTTTTGTTCCCTACAGTAATTTTGGAATCTGAACCAGTACAATAATTGCTGATGCTTTATATCAGAATGGAGGCTTCCTTTGTAGAACTATCAGCTTTGAGGCTGTGAAATGTGATCCCTCTCTGTGTACCACTCGACTGTTCCTCATTATGAGGCCTGTCCTTTATTTCACCCCTCAGAAGTACTTTGTTACACATCTCTCCCACATTGGAAGGGTTCTATACACCCAGAGACTGAAAGTGTGGCAAACTTGGACTATAAAGCAGAAATTCTTTACATTACATGATACTAAAACAACGTTACTCTTTGAATAGCAAAAGTGCTGGTATTCTCAGTGTTGTAAGTTTGCATTTACATAGTTGAGAATGTCCCCGTCATCGATGGCCAGTGTCCCACACAGTCCCTGATTTTAAGAGTCTGTATCCCTCATTTCAGTGGCAAAAGTGGTTGAAAAGTATTCTGGGGTGAATAAGCCCCAGTGATGAATGTTCATATATAAGAGCATGACAGGAATGGAGAGTTGTTTTCAGTGCTTGCCTCCTTCCCCTGCCGTCCTATCACTCATACAGCACAGCGCAACATTCTTCTGCATTTGGCTATGAGGAATACATGTAGTGTTCTCTCAGAGACCATAACACGTCCTGCCTTATGCTTGATAACAGGTGATGCTGGAAAGTATTGCAATCTAGCCCTGTCTCCCCACAGCACAGCACATCACAATGCACCCACTGGTCCTGAGAAAAAGAGAGAGAGAGAGAGAGAGAGAGAATCCAAGGTCCCTTCTAATGTCAGGCTTCTCAGTATGCAGCTATCTGCCAGTTTATGCAAGGGTGTCATCAGTGACTGTACCTTCAGCCTTTGAACGTAGAAACTAGGATTCCACACATGTGGATTGGAACGCCGCTGGTCTGTGCATGCGCGGAATCCCAGTTTCACTTTTCATAAAATAATTTCTCTGGAAATAGCCCTTGGTTTTAAAAAGAGTATTTAGAGTGCATATAGAAAGTATAGCAGATGTAAATACAATCTTAATATGGCATGGTACTAAACGTTCAGCATTCCACGGTGTCTGCTGAAGCTAGGGAGGCATGGGATGGAAGAACAGAATGGGATTTTCGATCAGGGTGACTGCCAACCACTATACTACAAAAATACATGTAAGGCAGCAGAATGGCATGGCTAATGAAGAATTACTACATTCAAAGGCTGAAGGTACAGTCACTGATGACACTCTTGCATAAACTGGCAGATAGCGGTCTCAGCTAACAGCAACTCAATCTTCTCTCTCCTCATGCTTTGTAACAGGGGCAGAAATAACTGTTTTATAGCACAGCACATTAATAGGGCATTTGGTCATGGTATAATAGATCAATAACAGGGTGTTCTTGGGTAAGGGGACCACAGTATGTACAACTAATTATGTAGTTTCCCCTTGCAAAACTGCTGCTACTTCACTGTACTGCAGTGTGTCACTCCTCTGCCCTATAGTGACATCAACTTGTGCCAGCAGCTGAACGGTAAAAGCAAGTGCAGCAGGGTTAATGCAGGACTCAAAAATAAATCCAAAGTATGGAAGGAAGAGTACACCATGGCCAAAAATAACAAATGTACACAGCGTTTCAGGTCTATTACTGCATAAAGTTTATTTATTTATTGAAATGTTTCACCAGGAAGGCACACTGAGTGACAAGGTCGCTCATCTCACGGTGCGACCTGTGGGGAAGGGGTACAACAGGAATGAGACATTAAACATTCACATTATAAGTTCAACATTAACATATAGACAGGGATACAACAGTGTTGTGCATGATAGGCAGAAAGAGTGGACAATAATAAGTGCTGGGTTAAATAGTAAACAAGTGCTTATGTGAAAGAAAAGGAGGGAAGAGAGGCAGTAGTGAGGTGGATGGGGTAGGGGAAGAGTCATAACCCTGGAGACTACTTCAGGATGTGAGGAACCCTGCAAGGGAGCTGCTGGGACCAGAGAGAAGGGGAAAATAATAAAATGATTAAAAGCATTCACTTTTTGGACCATAATAAAAGGCACTCTTTAAGAATGAAGGAAAGGGGCCAGTTAAATCTTTTAAACTCAACTTTATTGCCAGTGGCAATCACAATACAGGTATACATTTTTGTAAAACCATTTGTTATGAGTTACAATTAGTCCATGATTTTTTTCAGTAGTTGGCAATCCATATATAACTTAATCAAGCATTCTACATATGAATTTGTATATTAAATTATACAGTAATAGATATTAGAAAAAATGCTTGAAAGACAAAGCATGCTGACTGGCTGAAAGCCATTTTCAGGCATGCATTTATTTTTCAATAGATCCCATTGAAAACAAGTGCCAATTTGGGGTGTCATATTACTTAGGGTATTCTTGGGCAACCCAAATGTTTGCTTAGCGAGATTCACCTTGGCAGCCTCGCTCTGTACCCCCCTCTCATAACTGCACAGGAAAACCTCACACTGCAATATTCCTTTGATGTAAAGTTTAGAACAATCAAACAACAAAAAAACTTTTTTTTTCTGCCATCCCTGCTACCATCTCTTTGAACTCAGCTCCCCTGCACAACCAGCTCTCTGTAGCCGGGTTTCATGCTACAGTGATACTCTGAGACTAGCTGTCTTGCTTCTTGGGCACAGACAAAAAAAAAAAAAAACACAATCCACTTCTTATCAGCAGTTGAGGAGAGAGAATATTGAAGTCTTTCTCCCAGCCATGCTCGTGTCTTTGCCGGGGGGCATACCTCTCAACTGTCCCTGATTTTCAGGGATGTCCCTGATTTTGCCTCAGAAATTTCTTCTGTCCCTCCTAAATTTGGCATTTCTGTCACTGAAGAGTAGGGATTTGAATCAAAAAATAATGCCAGCCATTGGTGTTACAGTCTAGTTCTCATTAAGAAAATGCTATTCACACTAAGAAGCATGTTGTACACAGCTTCTGGAACTAATATTACTATTTTATCAGATGTGTCACTGATTTTGGTCATTTGTCCCTGATCATTTTAAGCCTTGTCCCTGATTTGTAATGAGTGAGATTGAGAGGTATGGGGGGGCAAGGCAGACATGACAACCAGCTCAAAAGTTAAAACTATGGAGGTTCCAGTAGGACAAGAGTACCTAGCTTTTAAAAAACACAGCATCCAAATACAGGTGAAAGAACCATTTTATTATAAGATAAATCAAAAATCTAACATACTACAATACTATGATGCCAGCAGAGTGGTTCTATGTCATAAGGGAGAATTTGTCATGCCGAACTCCCTTATAGCAACCCCACATCACCGAATTTGAATCTTGGCGATGTGGGATCCCAGCGAAAGTAAACCTGGTGCACAAAAACATTTTTTTTTGTTTTATGAAGGGGGCTGCGCTTCGCCCCCCGTACCCCCCTACTTTAGGATTCTCAACTCCAGGGGGGTGCATGCCGGGGGGGGTGCATTTAAAAAAAAAATACTGTGTCAGGCTGGGCATAACAAAAACTACTGGTGCCCGGTCCTGATCCCTATATCCCCACCACCCCAAGCCGGCACCTATCCCACAAGGCCATGACGCCAGCTCACTGGAACCCCATGGCACCACCCCCTCACATACTCTCCTGCCCCACATCCATCGGGCTTGTCCCCCCACGTGCATATACCCACGCGATATCCTGTTGCCTTTTCGTGACAAGCCCCATCCAGTCAGCTACCCCACACCCCCGCCATCGGGGCACTAGCTGAAAGTGGGGCACAGTTTCAGCCATCTCCAACTCACTAATGGCCCAAGTCACAGGATATCCAGCAGAGTAGGCCTAAAGGTCTATCAAGTCTTCTCGAGAATCAGCACCCTGTCAGGACACCGTTGCTGCCCCCCAGGCATCCCCCGCAAATTCCCTGACTCCATCCCCATGTAAAATAAGAGTTTAAATGACTAAGCATAACATTTTTTTTTTAAAACATGTAAAATACAGTGGCCCATTTTGTAAGTGCAATAATACCATCCAGGATGGGCAGTATGGGCAAAATCTCCAGGGGCTATAAGGCCCTTCACCTGTAGTGTCTGGCCTATGATGCCCTTGGGCAGTCTGGAATTGCCCAGTGCTATCCACTCTGTCGAGTATTACTGCTTATATACTACTGTTACATCTTTACCTGTACTTCCGCCTTCACCAACTTTGATTAACAAATCAAGCCAGCCAACTTTGCCTATTAAAGAAAGAACATATCTCAGCACTGTTATTATCAAATCATATTTTGTAATGGCTTAGGTTGGAATTAATCACTTTATAACCTTTATAAAAGTCTAGCCCATTTCATTGTGAGCTGAGGTCAGCAGCCCCATTCCCATTAATCTCCCATCCTCCCCACCTCCCCTTCAGGGGTGGGTCTTGTAGGCCATCTCATCCATAATTCAGTATGTTTGTCTAATGTCAGTCTGAGTTTGGCTGTTAGTTCCTTGATCTGCATACTGTTGTCTACCCTATGGGTCAAAAAATTGTATGGGGGGTCACCCACAGCCAATTTCCCATAATTTCCTTCTGGGCAACAAGGCATAATATCCTTAATAGCCCTTATTGCTTAGAGTTACCAACCCCCACAACCTCCAGACCCAAGATCAAGTGCTTAAAGTCCAGTAGTATTGAGACCCGAACCCCTTCCCCCCATAGTCTGGAATGCTCTTTCTGCACTTTTGATCAGAAGAGGGCAATCGTCAGACAGGCCCAGAATATGTGATAGCAAAAAGGGCCAGTTTAAATCTCCCATTCAGTCCTTGGTACTTAATAGATCCCAGTTTAACTATCTGAAAAGTCTCCCATCTTAACAGGAGGCTATTTATATTGCCTCTTCTAGGACCCAACCATACCTTCTCAGTCCTGTAAAACTGAACCTATGCTCCTCACCTGTTGACATATTTTGTAAGGTAATTTTCTGGATCTCCTTTTTCAAGTCACCTTCATGTGTTCTTGCAACAAATTTTCATCTGATGGCTAAACTTGCACACAGTAGGAGCCACAATTGCATGTTGTCAAGTGACTCCTACCATGTTGCAGTTTATGAATTTCAAAATTTGAAAACTTGTTCCTAGCTGACAAAAAACACAAACAAAAAAAACCACTGGTTATATTTATGACAGAGCGGAATTTCAACTGCCACATTTGTGGCTACCTTGAGGCAAATTCAGCAACTATTCTTTAGGTACTGGCACCTTATGGAGACTGCGCCACACAACTGGCAATGTTGAGGCCCCTTCTAAACACCACTTTTGGCAGTTCTGTAATGGTTTCCCTAAGGGAGGGATCCATCTGGAGAACATGCCAATGGCTTCCCATTATTCTACTTGTCTTGTTTGCTTCAGCTGTTTAGTAGGGAGTCTATTTTTTACTTTCAGCATCGCTGCTGTAACAGTTGGGAGCAAGGCACAGTAGTAGTTCTTTGCATCAAGGGACAACACAAAATGACGTCTGTTTTGTTGCAGGCTCATTCGTGAATACTGTCTGCCCCATAAGATGCATTTACTCTATTGTTGAAGGACAGGTTTCTTTATGCATTTTCCTCATTTTCACTGATACAGACGTACTACTGGGAATGAAGAGGGAGCATGCAGCATTGATCCTGTGGAGGCCAGACTGAGCCAAACAGTCATGATACTTCCAACTGAAAAGCCTGTTTTAAGAAGAAACCAATAGACGCCCCATAAAAGAGAATCGCCTATCACTGTCAAACCCAGCGCTGAATAATCGTATACTTAAAGCATGGTGCCAGAGGAGTCAGAATTTTCATTTTCCTGTCTAAACCTTATGGAACATGTCTTAGAGATTATAAATGTAGCATGAAAATCGGCATCAAGAAATACTTATGGGTGTAAGTGAAAAAGTTAATTTGGTTTAAATAAAAAATATTATTTGTTGATACATGGTAAGTCTTTTACCTCAGATAAAGGAGACACTGCTCTCTTCTTAACATATCTAGTACATTTGAACAGGAAATGTCCAGGAGGTGAGAGTAGAACAAGCACTGGCATGAAGCAACCACAACATGGTACAGTTTCACCTGGACATGGGTAAAGAGGAGATAGGAACAAAGACAATGATGCTGGATTTCAGGAGAGCGGACTAAGTTCCAGAAGGGCACCTTGCTGAAATCAAGGAGGAAATAGCCATCATCAAGAAAAGGCTGTTGACAGCCACAAATCTGTGTGCCAAAGTGAAGAGTGAAAAAGTCAGAGCCAGTGAGTCCAGCTGGTTAGACAGGAAGGTTGTTCCAGTGGAAAAACTGCCTTTAAAAGGTACAAAAGTTCCCGGTGGGACAAGGACGGGGAGAAATACAACAAAGCAAAACAGATCAGTAAGGCAGTATGATTGGCCAAGGTCAAGAAGGAACTGCAGCTGGCTCGTGTGGGGGGGACAGAATGGCAGAGAAGGCCTTCTTCCTGAACACTGGGGAGAAGAAGATTATCAAGGATGGGATAGTCAGTTTTTTTTTTTTGAGTCTGTTTCTCTCCTCCCTACCGGAACTCTCTCGGGCTGCCTCTCTCACCAGAGCCACTCTACCGCCCGCTGTGTTCCCCGCCATCTTCAGAGACATTATGACCCCCCGGGGACTTGGGGGTTACTGCCCCGGGGAGATCAAAGGGGCAGTGGTGGAGAACCAGCATTGGCCGTGTGGCGGTGGTGTCACTGGAGGAGCCGTTGCCTATCCGGCAGGAGGGTCTTCTTCCCCTCTTAGTGTATCGTCCTCCTACCTCCCTCCCCCCTTGCATGGTGCACATCCCGACCTACAGCACACGGCAACCCTGTCACGTTGGGCCATGCTGATCGCATGCAGTCCAGTGCTTGGCAGCACCCCTGGTCTCCACCAGGTGTCGCTGGTGCACTGGATATCCCAGGACCCTTCCCCCCAGGACTGGAGAGCAGCCCAGCGGGTGCTCAATCCGATACTGCCCTGTCCGACCCCCAGCACCCGAGCTCACTCCTGAACCTAGGTCACCAGCATGGCGCGAGGTGTGGCATCCAGTGCCTCAACCCTCAGCACCACTGGGCCAGCCTGGGGTAGTCAGGTAGAAGAAGAAAGAGGAGTGGGTGGAGGGTAGTGTTTAAAAGGCAGAGGTATTTAATGAGTATATCTGTTCAGTTTTGACAAAGAAGGACGACCCATTCCCTTAGTGAAAGAAAAGGGGGGTAACAGGGGGAGGAGCCACAGATGAGGAGACAGACACAGATAGTGTAATGAAGGGTTTAAGGTCCCTGAAGGTGAATACGTCCCAGGGACCGGATGGTATACACCCAAGGGCCCTGAGGGGATTGGCGGATGTGCTGGTGGACCTGTTTAATACCTTTCTTGGCACAAATGTGGTTACCCTGGACTGGAGAAAAGCACATGTAGTGCTGCTATGTAATAGTGGACCAAGGGATGATCCTTGTAATTATTAATCAGTTAGTCTGACCTTGACAGCTGGGAAGTTCATGGAGACCACTCTGAAGAAAAGATTGGTAAACTTTTTGGATGACAATGAACTCAACGATGATAAGCAGTATGAGTCAGTGTTGGGTCAGTCCTGCCAGACCAACCTAATTGATTTTTTGACTGGGTGACAAGGACCATGGACAAAGGTCAAGCAGTGGGCATACAGTATCTAGATTTCAGTAAAGCCTTTGAGTGTTCCCCACAGAATATGGATTTGGAAGCTGGACGATTTGAAGAATGGGGCAAAACTGGCTGGGTGGGTAACACACTGGTTTCGAGACAGGAACTAGAAAGTGGTGGTTGGGGGAAGAGTTCTTGGATGTTAGGTCAGTCACCAGCAGGGTCCCACAGGTCTCGGTGCTCGACCCATTGTTACTCAACATCTTTTTTTTCCCCAATTAAAGTTTATTGATTTTCAAAAGAAAAACACAGGATACATACTTGTATATCATGCCTAAAACTCAGTATAACATAAAACTTCCATCTAAGTAGGACTTGTAAACAACATTACATATATACATACACACACACACACACACACACACACACACACACACACGTTTCATTTAAATAAAAGATCTGAATGACTTATCAGCAAGAAGAATTTGTGAATTCAAAAAAGGGCTGTCATTAAATTTGTCTATTTTATTCAAAACTAAATGGCTTATATGTTCATTGCTGGCTAAGCTCCCTAAAGAATCTAATAACTCTCTTATGGAAGGGACCTTATGAGTTTTCCACCTGTGGAGCAGTAACCTCTTGAAGGCCAATGCCAGATTCAGTATCCATAGTTGTGAGGGTCTGGGTAAAAAGGGCAGTTGTGTGGTATCACCCAGAATAAGAGGGGAGAAAGAAATATGTATCTTCACAATTATTTGGCATAGCAAATGTATTTCTTTCCATTTTGAAAGAACTCTTGGACAATGCCAGAAGATATGACCTAACAATGCTGATGTAGCTCCACGTTTCCAGCATACCTGTTGTTGAGAAGTGAATATTTTATTCGGTCTCAGTGGGGAAAAATAATATCTGTGAAGTACCCTGAACTGAGTTAACCTCTTAATCACTTCCCTACTACATTTGTATGCATTTTTCCACAAGTTTTTCCAGCACATGTCAGAAATTTTAATCTTAAGATCCTGCTCCCAGGACACTTTTGCTGAGGTGGTGATGCTAATATCACCTCCAGCTACATAGTTATACAAAAGACTGGACCTCTTTTCATTAGAGCTAGTTTTAGAATATGGTGCTAGTCAAAATCTCTCAGAAATAAGGGAGAGATGGAGGAATCTGCTAAATATATATTCACCTTCTCTCTTAATTGTAAGTACATCCAAAATTGAAGTTTAGATATGTGAAATTTGTCCCTTATCTCTTTAAAGGAAAGGAATATTCCTGATACTGAATCTCATAGGTCTCCCACTTGAGTCACCCCAGCTTTTTCCCAATCTTTGTTCTTAAATTGTGCTCCATCATATGTAAATTTTGGGCTGTTCCAAACAGGGGTCAGTTCCAAAGGCAGGGCACCTAACTGCATTTTTTCCAGTAACTATTTTGAAAAGTCAGCTGATGGGAGACAGAGTGGTGTGTGAGCTAATGGTAGCTGTAGGTGATCTTCATCAACGATATTGCTGATGGGGTAAATGTCAAACTGTGCCTCTTTGCAGATGGCACAAACATCTGTGGGAGGGTGGACACAGAGGAATGGAGGTAGGACATTAGGGAAAACCCGACTACAGTAGAACAATATCATATCCCACACTGACCACCAAAATGAAGAGGCTGCTCACAGTTTGTAAGGCGGGCTGATCTTTTATTAAAGTGCCAGTATACACAAAAGTCCTGGCACATTTCAGAATCATGTTCCTTTCTCATAGGACATAGAGAACACAGGAACTGGAGTTACTTTTATACATAATGATGACATCACAGAGGTGCATATGCATTAAACCCATATTAAAGAATATATAGACAATCCTAGTATGTATATATATATATATATATATGTAAGAAATACAAGAATAATGTACTGTACTAGTATAAAATTAAAACTAATGGTTAAAAACTTGAGACCCAAGTCCGGGTCAAGCCTGGAAATGAGCCTCGGCTCAGTGTGCCTTTCCCGGTCAACAAATTTCTAAATAAATAAAAGTGATTGGGTTTTCTTAAAAAAAAAAAGCTATTCTCAGCACAAACATCAAATTTCTTCCTAACGTAGTCTCAGGCATCCATATTAACTGGTGTATAACACTGCCTGCATTTTTTCCTAGGCCATGTGCAATGTGAAAAGAGTCTTGATTTTCTACAAACAGAAAGCAGAGCAGGTTAGAGATAACAATAGCTAACTCTAACCTATGTGATGATGAACAACGGCCATCAAGCAGCAAAGAGAACAATTTAAATATGGTCTAATACTAGTCTCTTTCATCTTCTTTTGATATGCAATGACTGGTAAAGTGCCACCTGTAGGGATAAGAATACATTATTCAAAGAGAACTGCAGCATTAACAGCAGCTGCAAGACATGTTCCTTTATTGGAGGTGTGTGGGCAGCTGCATGGTTCTCCTCCCACACATTCACCAACCACTCCTCTCTACTATAATGATTTTTAGGCTTAAAGAAATTCTGGGATCTTCAGGAATATCTCCGTCATCAGGTCACACTTATGGAACTTAGCCATCAGGTGTCAAGATCACATGGAAGCTTTTTCTGCAGCAGTTTATTACTGGCCGCCCAAGCCAACGTCAGACTCCAGTGTCAAATGCTCTATTTAAGCAGGACAGTGCGCTCCCTGCTTAGTTCTTTCCCACCATCGACCATTTGGGCACAGACTCCACAGACACTTCATTGCTCAGTTCAACCAACAAAACCTCTTACCCTTTTCTTTGGTTCTTGCTTTGGAATCACTATATTTTAAAGTAATTCCTTTTGTCTTTGTATGCTGAGAACTACTCTTTTGTCAGCTGTCTTCTGTCACTGCTGTTGCAGAAAGATTTCTTCATCTGACAGCCATGAACTCTGTGCATGTTGTCTTGAGCCTATCCACAGCGCTCTTGCCTGTGAGTTTTGCCTGAAGTTCAACCTCACCACCCAGCACTGATGCAACAAAGCCCTGCAGAAGTTCCTCATGAAGCAGCAGGCAGTCAGTGGACAGCAGGGGACTTCTGGTCCCTCATTCCCAATTGCCACCATCCTCTTTGGGCTCTCATATGGACCGGCCTAAAGACTGTTCTCCCCCCCCCCGATGGCGATCCTGGTCCCCCGTTGGATTGTTCCTCCTCTTCTCCTGGGATTGCTCCGAATGCTTCAGCATTGGCACCTTGCACTGTGCAGGCTTCTATCAGACTGAGCGTTCTTGCTGTTTTCTTGGGGCTGCAGAGGGGCTGTAAGCCTCTTGGTTGTTGGCCCTTGCCCTGCCTTTGAGACATCTCCCCCCCACTTCTTTTTCCCTCTGCTCACTGGAGTGGTGGCCTCATTCTGGTGTTTTCCTAGTTGTCTCCTGCCCAGCCTGAACCCCCCCCCAATCTGGGTCCCCTTCTGGAGCTTCGCAGATGCCTTACCTCTGCCTGGCGAGACACCTGCCTGGCTTACCCCCCCAGGTTGGGGCAGCCACTCCTATAGGTGCCTTAGACACCCAGTATCATTCAGGCATTGGTGGCATGCAGTGTATCAGGACCCAGGTGGGTGGGGTCCAGCAGTGGGCATTGGGCCAGGGCACACTGTCATCTATCACCAATCTGGGACATTTCCTTTGTTCTGGTGGTTGTACCCCTCCTCCCCTTAGGAACTCAAGATTGTGCAATGATGCCCAGTGGAAGAGTCATGCTCGCGAGCATATTCCTGACAATGTCTGCCATGTGCCACCTTCCATCTTGCATGCAGGCTATGGCACCGGACCCCCCCTTTGCCACCAGGAGGAACTTGAATGCTGAGTCTTGCATTCCTCCCTCCCCAGGAGAAGGCAAGCTGTCAATGGATGCTCAAGCCTTCCCTTCCCCAGCTGACCCCCCCACAGGTCCCCAGCGTGGCACGAGGTGTGGCGTCCAGCACCTCAACCCTCAGTGCCACTGGGCTGGGTGTTGAGACATCTTGAATCTCAAAGTTCACAGGCACTGGGCCTTTCCCTGTCCACTATGGTTAGTGACTGTTCATCAGAGCTGGGTTCTGCACCGTCTCCGTCGAATACCATGTCAACAATGCTTCCTTTTCCCACCATTAACCTTAATGCTATTCTTGCCTCCATTATCTCATCTCTCATACAATAGTTAATTCCACAACCTGGGCTGTCATTGCTCACACTGTTCGGTGCTGCCTCAGCATCAACACCAGTTCGATCCATCTGCCCTGCACCTTCTAGACAGACATCGGTAGTCTGACCAGCAGTCCCGGCTTCAGAACAGGCCGACATCGAGGAAGCAGCCGATCCTTTATAAGGAAGAGGATGAGGATGAAGCCATTGAAATGATCTCCTGTGATAGGTCTACTGTTTCTTCCATGAGTGAGGACTCAGCTAGTCACCCCTCCCCGAGGACCCCTCTTTCTTGAAGATCATGAAACAGCTCTCCTCCACTATGGAGTTTAAGACCGAGAAAAAGGATGTCACAAGGAGGAATCTGGTGGATTTATTGGAGATCCTAGAAGCTCCATCCAAGGTTATTCTTCCTCTGCTTCCAGCATTGAATAATGTTGCCACAGCTGCCTGGCACAGACCCAACCTGGTGTCTGCCATGACTGGAAAGGCTGATAAGCTTTACCAGGTGGCTCAAGGGCTGCTCTTTTATACTGCCGAGCCTGAATAAGACTCAGTGGTAATCAAGGCCACTCATGATTGGACTAAGGCACCCAAGCACCTTAGTTCCCTTCCCCTGACTGGGAATCCAGGAGGCTTGACCTCTGGGGCAAGAGGACTTTTTCCTCTGCCACTTTGGGCCTTAGACTTGCCAACTATTTGGCTCATTTGATTAAGTACCAGAATTTCCATCTGGAGGAAGGACAGGGCTGGTGCTCAGGCCCTTTCTGAGGGTTCCCAGAGATAGGAGCTTCTTAAGATTCTCCAAGCCTTGGAAGATGTCGGTAAGCATCTCCTTGGAGCTACCTATGATATTGCTGATAGTACACCTAGGGCAGCTGCCTCTGTCATTTGCCTTAGAAGCTGCTCCTGGCTTAGAGTCTCTGGATTTGCAGATGACATCCAGCAAAAGGTGTTGAATGCCCCTTTTATGGGTCACAAACTCTTTGGTCCTGATGTGTGAGAGACTCTCCTCCACATAAATGTGATAGGAATTAGGGCAATTCAGTATGCCTTACAGGCTTTCCAGAACCATCTCTCTCCAGGCCATCTGCTGTTGCAGTCAGGCAATCTCAGTGTGGTCTATTAAATCAACAAGCAAGGGGGGATTCATTCCTATCCTCTGTGCCAGGACACAATCAGGGTCTTCTACTGAGCTCTAGACCACAGCCAGGAACTGTCAACCATCCATGTGTCAGGAACCCAAAATGCCTTGGCGGATAGCCTCAGCAGGTCACAGTCCAAAATGCATGAGTGAGAACTGCTGACCTCGGTCGCTGAAGATCTGGTACACAGGTGGGATCATCCAGAGTTGGATCTTTTTGCATTCCCACTCAAATCAAAACTGCTGCATTTCTGCTTGTAAGATCCAGGGCCTGGAGTTTTCTGGCAAGGCGCATTGTCCCACTCCTGGAAAGGGAGGTTTCTTTATGCTTTTCCTCTCTTTTCCTCTGATTCAGAGGGTGCTCATCAAGCTACAGATTGAGGGTGCCACCCTAATTCTGGTGACTCCATTTTGGCCTCATTCAATATGGTTTCCATTGATGACACAGAGACAGTAGTTTATATCCTGTTTCTAATAATTAATTAACTGTTAACTGCTCAGTCCCTCAAAAATAACATATTCTTTTCCCCCATAGTATTCATGAGAAGTTGACTCCACAAATATAGACGTAAAAATCCAGGGGTGGGGCAGCAAAATTAAAAATATAGGCTGAAAAATGATTGTTTTTTGGTATGAAAAAATTGACTAATGCCACAGGTCTCCCAGGTGCCATTGTACTGCACAGTTCATGCTGGTTCTGTCTTGAGGGTGCGAGGATTTTTGTTTAAAGCAGTTTTCCCTTCCCCATGCATTGATAGTGTAGAGAAGAGGTTCCGTTTCTGATCACTTAAAATGTTAGAAGTCACGTACTATACTCATAACTTAGGAAGGTGCATTGTTGTTTCTGTCTGTGCTTGCATGCTCCCTTCCTTCTGCATAAGCTGAATCATTGAATCATGTTATGGTTAATGACTTCACTAAAATGTTTAAAACCTGGCACTAAGCAATTATTTATTTATTTAAAATTTTGTAACTTGGAAAGGCACCATGAGCAGATGCTCATTTCCAGTTGTGACCGGGGGACTGGGGTACAAAACAGAGGATAAACCAAAAATAAGTTACATAGTGATAAAATGTATATAGAAACAGACTGTTCAATGACAAGCTACCCCCATGTCCCATTAAGCCCACAACCAGAGCCACTACTGGCACTAGCATGGATAATGCACACGATTGCATGCATGACCACCTTCACAGTGGTTACATAAAGTAACCAACAGAATGTACAGTACACATACCTTACACATCTGCCCCACTAGGCTGCTTGGTTTCTCCTGTGTCATCACCATCATCTTCAGATTCGATGGCAGAACTCTCCAGCATAAGCTGTGTCTCAGTGGTTGTATTTGTGCATAGTATCTTGTCCAGTTGATCATAAAATGGGCATACTACGTGACCACTACTAGACCGACTGTTACTGTCCCGAGTTTGTGGGTAGTGTACTTTCATCTGTTTAATTTTATCATGGCACTGCTTTATGCTTCTTTCAATTCCATAGTTTTTGTGTTTCTCCAGACACTTGCAAGCTCATCTTGTACCCATTTCTGGGACCAGAAGTCAGCAAGCAATTTTGTGGCCTCGTCAGACCATGTTGCACCACGGTCACTCATTTCAAACACCTCAACAGTGCTGCTGTTGTTTTGTGGGGCAACAGCAAACAGCTGTAACAGCTTTTTGCATTTAACTTTGCCAATATTTTAAGTACTCAAGAACGCTGCACAACTTATGCTTGATACAGGCACTGCCACAATTCAAACCACATCAACAGTGCTTAACAGTGCTACTTTGGGCAAAAGCAAATAGTATGACAGTTTTGGGCAGCTAGCCTTCGAAATCTTTGCAGTATCAGAAAAAGTTACAAATTTCACACTGGATCGCAGGCACTCCACGATTCAGTTTGTTTGGGTCCATCTGCACATGTCTAGACTGCCACAATGTGTGCATGTATAGTGGAGGAAGAGGAGCCACACGCTCATCCATCCACACTACCACTGGTATTGTTACAGCACTGAAAACATTAGCAGAACCATTGTTGAAACCACCTTGTAAGTAGTTTCAGTAATGTTTCAGAAAACACTTGCTGTAACTTTACCAGTGTGGACACAAACCGTCAAGAAAACAGTTTAACCTCTCTGTAATGTTAAAGACACATAGGAGTGGACAGGGCCTAAAACTTGCCTTTGCCAGTTCATAAATTGTAATATGCAAAATGTGGTTTACATTTTGATCTGTTCCTGTGGCATTTAGAAATGTTCTGTGCTTAACCTTATTCAAAATGGCTACCTGGGGTTGAGTGAGTTAAATAATATTAGTTACCATGGGTGAGTCAGAGTTTTGTGTGTGTGTGTGCGTACGTGCGTGCGTGCGTGCGTGTGTGTGTGTGAGAGACTGACCTTGATATAAAGCATTGAGAGTATGTGAGCTTTATTGGACTCAGTATTGCTGCCTGAAGAGTTGATGTATCCAGAATGAACCCATCTCTTTTAAAACACTGCATTGTCTTTTGGAGCAGTGAGGGCCAGGAGACGCCCTGGGGCAAAATGGGTACTGGAGCGAGTCCTCCTTGCTTAGTCCCCATACCCAAGGGCTCTGATAGTAATTTTATCAGGCAGGAAGTGGGGTCACCCTTGGATTCCCGTCCCTTTCCCGGTGTTAAGCAATGCTAGGTCGATTAGGAACAAGACCGCAGTGATTGCGGATCTTGTTTCCTCTGTTGACTTGGCTTGCATCACCGAGACCTGGCTAGATGGAAATGCTGGTCCTGTTTTGGATTCTGCTGTTCCAGCTGGGTTCTTAGTGATTCACCACCCGAGAGTGGACCGGAGGGGCGGGGGTGGTTGCTGTCTGTTTTAGACAAGATCTGGATCTCCGGGAGGTGCCAGTTGGTGATACCAACTCCTTTGAGTGCATAGTGGGCGCAGGTGCAGGATACAGGACCCTTCTCATCTACCGTCCACCAGGGGATGGGAGTGAGTTCCTGAAGGAGGTTGTGGACTTCATCGTTGATATTGTATTGGAGTCTCCCAGATGTTTAATTCTGGGAGACTTCAATGCCTGGGTCAACGATGAACTCTCATTTGGTCAAAACCTCCTCCAATTGATGGACTCATTGGGCCTGTCACAGGTTAGTACCTTTGCAACCCATGAGGGGGGCACACATTGGACTTGGTGTTCCATCTTGGGATGGAGATATCCGATATGGAGGTGGAGCCAGTCAGATGGTCTGACCATCACACCCTGAGGTTTAGATTTGCGGCCCCTCGAAATAGACCTGCCCCTAGGGAGTTAGTACACTTCCATCCTTTAAGAGGGGGTGACCTCAGAAGGCCTAAAGACAGAGCTGGACTTGTCGGGTCTTCCAAGGGATAGCATGGATCCAGGGCCTCTGGTCCTAGCCTATAATAGGGCTGTAGTAGAGGCCCTGGATGTCATTGCTCCAATTCATGTTCATCCCCGCACTCTTCACTTGGGAGCACCCTGGTTTGATGGGGAGGTCCGTGAGTTGAAGAGGCAGGGACGAAGATTGGAAAGACACTGGTGGAAAACTCAACTGGAGGCGGATAGACTTGGATTGTTAGAACTTTATAAGCTCTACCAATCAGCAATTTCCCATAAGAAGGCAAAGTTCCTGTCCAGGAAAATTGCTGCAGCAAAGAATAGACCATCCCAGCTCTTCTGGACTGTGGACAGACTGTGCAATCCAGTCTGTCTTCAGACTGGCAGAGCGTTATCACAGGTACAGTGTGAGGAGTTTGCAAAATTCTTTGCTGATAAGGTATCCACCATCAGGGATGAGATCCATCAGCACCCTTCCATTGGACCTTGCACTGGTCAGTCGGGTGGTACTAATGCCCTGCTGTTCTGCTCCACCTTTAGCCTACCAGAAGTGATAGATATAGTGAGGATCATCCAGACTCTGCGACCTACCTACTGTAAGTTGGATCCAGGCCCTACTCACCTGTTGGTGGGGTGTGTAGATGTTATCAGTCCAGTCCTTGCTGGGATAGTGAGGGTTTCATTAGACAGAGGGATCTTCCCGGATCCCTTAAAGGAGGCGGTTGTAAGCCCCCTTTTGAAAAAACCCTCTCTTGACTCCGACTGCTTAGCAAATTACAGACTCTAACTTACCCTTTGTAGGGAAAGTTATTGAGAAGATGGTCACTCTGCAGCTGGAGGATCATTTATCTAGCCACAATATCTATGACCCTCTCCAATCCGGCTTCAGGAAAAGGCATAAATCAGAGATGGCTCTTGTTCAGGTATTGAATGATCTCCTGATGACAAGAGATCAGAGGTCCCGTTCCATCTTGATTCTCCTGGATCTCTCAGCAGCATCTGACACCGTGGATCATGGGGTGCTGCTTGACCGCCTGTGGTTTTTCTGTGGTCTGGGGGGGCAGTCCACAGCTGGTTTTGATCTTTCCTGGAGGGCAGATCACAGAGAGTGGTGTTCAGGATTTACACCTCGGCCCCCCACTGGCTGCCCTGTGGGGTACCGCAGGGGTCAGTGCTGTCCACTATGTTATTTGCAGTGTATATGCTTCCATTGGGGGACATTATAAGATGATATGGGTTGAGTTTTCATTCTTATGCTGATGATTCTAAGCTCTACCTATCTTTTATGCCTGAATGGGAGTCTGATTCCATCACAGTGTTTAATAACTGCCTCCTGGAGATTCAGGACTGGATGAGTACTAGTTGGCTTAGGTTGAACTCTGAAAAAAACTAGGTATTGGTTGTGGACCCTGGAGGGAGGACAATAGGGGCTCGGACTGGGAAACCCTCAGGTTTATATCTTGGGGGGGCCCTGCTTCTGGCCTCGGGCCAAGTGCGTAACCTAGGCGTGATATTTGATGAAGGCCTGACCATGAAGGCACAGGTGTCGGCTGTAGTCAAATCTGCCTTTTATCATCTGAGGAACATAGCCCGGGTGAAACACTTGGTCCCACCCGAAGATCTTCCTACCCTGGTCCACACCTTCGTCACCAGCCAATTTGATTAATGCAATGCCCTCTATCTAGGGCTGCTGTGGGTGGATATCCACCGCTTGCAGCTTGTGCAGAATGCGACGGCCAGGTTGTTGATGGGAGTTTCAAGATCTAGCCATATGACACCTGTGCTGTGTGATCTGCAGTGGCTGCCAATACAGTGGTGGATCACCTTCAAGGTCGCATTGCTGACCTTTAAGGCCCTACATGATTTGGGACCCACTACCTGAAAGAGCTCTTGGTGCCTTACTGTCCTGCCCTTTCACTTCAATCCTCTGACGAAGGATTGCTAGAGATACCTAGGGTACGTTTGAAGATGTCTGGAGGTAGATCTTTTGCCTTTATGGTAACTACACTGTGGAATTCTCTACCTCATCAGATACAAGATTGCCTGACTGAGGAAAGTATTAAAAAACAGTAAAAGACTTTCCTCTTTACCCAAGAATTTGTTGGGACGTAATAAGTGGGAGTTATTTTTGATGGCTGTATTTATTGTTTTATATGATGTGTTTTAAAGTGTTTTAAAGGGTCTGAACTATTGTAAAAGTGCCCTGAGCTTGGGAAGGGCGCTTGAAAGAAATAAACTTTACTTACTTACTTACTACTTACTGTCAAAACCTGTGTTGCCTGTGTTGGAGAGTTGTGAAGCGGTTTATGGGTGACACGAGTGTAATAGACATACACCCCATCACAAGCATAAATACTGATTTTAAAAAATGTAAACGGGTTTTATTCTGATACATAGAGTTTACACTTTTCACTTTACGCTTTTCCCTTTAAGGAAAGGAAAGTACATACAGTACTGGGAAGGACAGGAATTTGGTTTTATATAATGTATTTCATACAAACTGTATACCAAATAACTTTACTGTATAGAGGATGGAGGGGAGAGAATGGTGCAACATTACAGGAACACAGGAAGCTCAAACAGTACAGAGATAACAGAAATTACAGTGAAGTTAAGCATCCAAAGGTTAAGTGATTTGCTCAGCATCACACTGAGGGTGGCAGTAGTAGGAACCTAACCTGGTTTTCCAGATTCGCAGCTCAACTGTTTAATTATAAGGCCAAGCTTGGTACAACATTCAGTTTCAGTTAACTAGCAACATACTGTCCATTATGCTGAATCAAATATCAGTTATTTATTCATAAAATTAGATCTTACTTTGAGGGGGCTCTTGCAGCAGGCAACACTGGTAGAACTGAAGTCACCAGGCACTAGGACCCCACGGAAAACTTCTAGCTAGCAGTCTACAGTAGGGGACCACCCCCACAATTCTCAGCTTACCAACGTCCACCTATGGTATAAAAGAGGTGGTCCCCCAGACCTACCTCAGTTCTTTTCCCACCATTGACCCGTGCTCGTCGGATCTCCATGGACGCTTGTTTCAGTTGACCGCAATTACTGTAACTGTGTTTACCTGTAATTCTTTTCTTTCTTTTTTCTCAGAGGTAACATTGAATTTCAGTGTTTTTTTCTTTTCAGGTTTATGTCTTCTTCTTCAGCCTCGCCTTCTGACCATCTGACGAAGTGTGCCTGCAACAGCAGATTCACGCCAAGGGCAGTCACTTTTCTTGCCTGATCTGCCTAGACCCCAACCACGACATTGAAGCCTGAAAGCATTGCCAGGACTTTGACCAGGCCACATGGGGATGCTGCTTAAAGACTCTCCAGTCACATGCTGCAGGAAAAACTAGCTGCAATGGAGAAGGAGCTACAGGCTAAAAAGTCTTCTACTTTCCCAGTCTCTGGGGCATCATCCTCTTCTTCTTCCCAGAAGGAGAAGAGGTCAGGCAGGATGCACAAACACCAGGTCAAGCAACAGGACCATCCTCGGTCAGCTTCTCACTCACGGTCACCACACAGACTTCCACCCCTAAGCCTTCCTCCCATGGGGGGTCCACCCCTCCTGCCTCGGTAGCCCTCACTCCCTTTGGGTTACCGGTGGTCCCTCTGCCCACTCTAATTGCTATCATGAGCAGTGGCTCTTTGGGGCAGCAGATGTTGTCCCCTGCTTCATAGCCACTGATGCTCAGGCCTTTATTTCCCATGGGTCCTCAGCCAGGTGGCCCGACCAGGGTTGACTCCTCTGGTGGCAGGTCTAAGCCCATCACCCCCGGTCAAGGCATTGTCTTCGTTCGTTCCCGACTGAGGGGCCAGCACTAGCCCTTCCAGGCATTGCCTGGAGCAACCACTCACCTCCTCATTTCCTCAGCCACTGCCTCTGCCCCATCTCAGGGGAATTCCCTCCTGCAAGCACCAGCCTCACCTCAGGGGCCTACGTCACCGGTTTCTCCTGATCAACGCCAGCCTTTGCCTACCAAGCATGTCCAGCCGATGCCTGGTCTGATGATTCCTCAGCATGAGCCTCAAATGATGCCAGCTTGCCTTCCCAGGGATCCCCAGCTGCTGCTTGCTGGTCCTACGCCAGGGTACCCTACACCACCCTGACATATACGTACCCTCCTCCCCAGTACCCTTATCCACCGTACTCTCCGCCTCCTCTGGTGAATTATAACGCCTTGTTCACGGCTTGGTAGACTTCCATGAGGGACAAGAAAACTCCTGGATGCCCGGCTTCCCATCCTCCTTCCAGGGATCTCCTATCCCTAGGATCCAGACAGGGCAGGTCCTAGTGGCACCCATATTACTGGATCTTCTGGGGGCCACAAGGGGTCTTCTGATCCTCTCAAGGTAGACTGCTGCCCCAAATGCCAGTATCTGACAATGATCTGTCAGGGAATGAGTCCTCCTCCAATTCATCAGAGGACTCTCGGGACTCCTCTGGGGATCGTGAACCTATCAAGGAAATCCCTAAATGTCCCCCTGATGATCGCTCTTTCCTCGACATAATGCGCCACATACAGTCCCTTATCGAGTGGGAGACTGAGGAACATGACCTGGAGTGCCGACGCCTGGCTATTTACCTCCAGAAAAAAAGAGACCTCCCCTTTCGGTTTCCACCACTCATTGACTCATATGATGATGTGACTAAGGCAGCATGAAATCAACCTTTGACCACCCCGGCCTTAGCCAAAAAGGCAGATCACCTCTACCATGTGCCAGTGGGCAAAGACTTTTTTGGTGAACACTACTTGGTGGGATTCGGTGGTCATGAAAGTGGCTAATCAGGGATTTATTTAACTCTCAAAATTGATTAGCGTTTTGCTCATAAAACTGCTAAATCTTTGTGGAAATGCACAGCTCTTGCCTCTCTGTGTTTAATAAACACAGCACTTCTAGAAAATCCATATAAATACTTTCTGTACAGTTAGTATAGTCCCAAGAAAAAAACTGCTAATCAATTATTTAAAACCCTGCTAATGACTGCACTAAGAAACCCAAGCACCTCAGCACCCACCCTCCAGACAGGGAATCCCATCAGCTTGACCAGTTGTGTGAGTGGGTGTATTCCTCTGCCACTTTGGCCATCCGAGCTCAGAACTATCTAGCCCAAATGGCACAATATCAAAATGTCATTTGTGACCAGGCCAGGAATCCAGTTCGATTTGAAACATAGAAGTTGACGGCAGATAAGGACCGTAAGGCCCATCCAGTCTGCCCATTTCTTTTTCTACGTTATAAATGTGCCATCGGCCTTTGCTCTGTCGGTAACCTATCTATTCATACTCATCTGTATTGCTCCTTTATGCCTGTCCCATCAATCAATCAAAATAAATCAATCAATCAAAATCTTTATTTAATCAGGCGAACATCATTGAGCATAGCTCATTTACAAGATGGACCTGAGTGGTCAAGAAGTGCAAGTGTTATTACATTGACAAGGGTAGCATAAACAGTAATACAATGACAGGGGTAACATAAACAGTAATACAATGACATAAGTGCTAATATATAACAATATACATATGTACAAGGCACATTAAAACTTTTAATCTGTGAGACAGAAGGTAATGGCACATCAGGAGTAATATGTAGATTATAGGACCTAGCAGGCATTTTGAGGGTCCCATGCCTGTTTGAAGCCCTGCACTGTATTCATAGCCACCACTTCATGAGGTAGGCCGTTCCATGCATCCACCACCCTTACTGTGAAAAAGAATTTCATCACATTCCCCCTTAATCGGCCTCCCTCTAATCTCATGCTGTGTCCTCTTGTCCTGCTATTTTTTTTATATTTAAACATGTTAGACTCTTTTACCTTGTTAATGCCCTTAAGGTGTTTGAATGTTTCTATCATATCACCTCTCTCCCTCCTTTGCTCAAGGGTACACATATTGAGCTCCGTTAATCTGTTCTCATATGTCTTCTGATGCAGTCCCTGCACCATTTTGGTTGCCGTTCTCTGGACTGCCTCAATTTGGTTAATGTCCTTGTGAAGGTGTGGCCTCCAGTACTGCACGCAGTACTCGAGATGGGGCCTAACCAGTGTCTTGTAAAGAGGGATTATTACCTTCCTCTTACAACTTGTGATACCCCTACTAATACACCCTAACATTCCCCTAGCCTTACCTACTGCTTTAGAGGTGTGCTGGATGATTTCAGGACATCGGTGATAAAGATGCCCAAGTCTCTTTCTTCCTTTGTGACTGCCAGCAACTCCCCTCCCAACCTATAGGTGGCTTCAGGGTTTCTCTTCCCTATGTGCATGATCTTGCACTTCTTTGCATTAAATCTCAGTTGCCACTCTTCTGACCATTTTGCAGTTTATCCAGATCTCTTCTCATTCTCAATTCCTTCCTGAAGAAGCCAGCAACTAGCCCAACTCTTAAAGTCCGGTTTGGATGTGGGCAACCATATGCTGAGGGTGGCATATGGCACTGACAATGGGATCGGCATTCAATGCCTTGGAAGAGGCAGTCGGGGGTCATTTCTTTCTATACCTGGATGATTGGTGCACACTAACCTCAGACCAATGGGTGCTTCAAATCATTAAACAGGATCATACCCTTGAGTTTCTAGAAACCCCTCCGGAAAACTCTCCCTCTACCTCCTATTCCCTCTGGGCCACATTGTCCTTATCTGAGAAAAGATTCAGAGTCTCCAGCACAAAAGGGCCATAGAGTCCATCCCCCGAAGCCAAGGAGGGGAAGGGTTCTACTCCCACTTTTTCCTAGTCCCCAAAAAGACAGGGGACTTGAGACCAATATTGGACCTCGGACACCTAAATCTCGACATAGAGTACAAGCGGTTCAGGATGGTGACTCTTCAGGGTCTATTGCTTCTCCTTCACCAGGGGGACTGGTTCTGTTCTCTGGATATGCAGGATGCATACCTTCATATCCTAGTTTTCCATGTCTACCGTCATTTTCTCCATTTTTGTTTTCAGAGGGAACACTTTCAGTTCCTGGCCCTCCCTTTCGGCTTTTTCTCTGCACTTCTGGTATTTACCTTATGCCTGGTCATGGTAGCTGCGGCTCTGAGGAGGCAAGCCATTTTTGTTTTCCTGTATCTGGATGAGTGACTGCTTACGGCCCCCTCCAGGAACCTGTTGTTACAGATCCTGTAGCAAAACCAAAAAAGTAGTAGTAGCACACAGTACTGTAAGCTGTAGATGTTGTAGATGCAAAACATAGTGATTTATTTTACCAAGTATTAGCAGCGATATAATGCAGTGCAGTGCGACGTAGTAAAGAATACAATACCACAGTTCCACATTTTCTGTGTTTCCACAATTGGCTACAGTAATCAACAGCAGTTGCTGAGCTAAAGTGTGACCCAACACACTTCCACTCTTCAACAGAGTCATCCTCAGGGATGTGGCTAGTGGGACATTGTGACCTTTTTATACCCAAAATTCAGTTAAATTTCATTAGTGGGGAGACGCCCCAAAAACCAGAAAACATGATTAAGTGCATAAATAACAAACAAGGACTCATATTAATCAACAATAATAATCAAATAAAAAAACTCTAATACTTAATGGAAGATTCCATATCTTAATATCTTTTTAAAGAAGCTGCATTCATGCTAATACCACTCAATCACTAACAATTTTCAAGCAACAAGGAAAATTATGCTTTTTTCTTTATACAAAAGCAAATACAAATGCAGCTGCATGAATGAAAGGAGAAAGAAAAGGAGAAATACTCTAGCCTGTTAGTCTTTCGGTATACGTTTTTGGTACACTTTTTCCTCTGCTGCTTATGTCGGCCAACTTCGCTGGTCCCAAGGGTCGTTCCAGAGTCTTCTAGCACTTTGCATGTCCCAGGAACTCCTGCAATTGATACGGAAGTGTCATCCTACCGTGATCCCCACTTTTCCCCATTTTTCACCCCCTTTATCCCAGGGCCCCAGAAGCAGTAGCGCATGTATGTGGAGGCACTCTACTCCACTCTGCCTCTACTGCAGCAACTGGCAGTGGAACCTCCTGTTTCCTTGCCCCTATGCACCAGCTTGCTCTACCAGGAGCAGGTCACCCTGGTTCATCCGGACCTCAAGTCTCTACATCTCTATGCGTGGCTCCTGTAGACTTAGCTATCACCCGCTTTGGGATTTCTTCCAGAGTTGCTGATGTCTTGGTGGTGGCCAGAAAATCCTCCATTAGAGTCACCTAAGAGTATACCATGAACTGGAAGCGCTTCTCCATTTGGGCCACCACTCACCACCTGAATCTCTTCTCCTGCCCATTGAATTTGATTCTGGAGTACCTCCTTTCCCTTTCAGACTCTGGTCTGGGGTACTCTTCGCTTAAGGTGCACCTTTCCGCCATCACTGCATACCATGCATCTATTGAGGACAAAGCAGCTGCCCAGCTGGAGGTATCCTGCATGTTCCTCTGGGGGTAGCCTGTATTTGAAACCTCCCATTCAGGACCCTGTCCCTCAATGGGGCCTTCTTTTTATGTTGGAAAGTTCACTCTGCCTCCATTTGAGCCGGCCACGAGTTGCAAGCTACGTTTTCAGTCATGGGGAGTGTTATTTTTAGTTGCCGTTACCTCAGCTCGGTGGATTTCCGAGCTTCAGGCTCTGCAGTGTAAAGAACCTTATTTAATTTTTCACAAAGACAGGTTGTCTTTGCGGACCAATCCTAAGTTCTCACCCCAGGAATACTCCAATATTCCTAACTCTTGTGCAGTGTGCCTTTAAGCCAGATCTGACCGGAGGTGGAATGTTGTGCCAATGATAGAATCATTGGCTCAAGCCACTTTTTCAAATGCTGCCACCTATCAACTGCCTATATTCTTACCCTCAGATTTCTCTCTCCAATTTCTCTCTCTGCCTGTCAAGACTAGATGCTCAGAGATCTTCTCATCATCTCGCCTTAAACTCAAAAATAAACCTATAAGTGTACTAGTTTTATTTTTCTTTTCAACTGCTGCCCTTATCTATTGTTTATTTTATTAACTGTTAGCTTTATTCATCTATTTAGCTTATTTTCTTGGTTTCTCATGGTTCGGTATAACCGTTGAGAAACTGAGGCATTTTTGAGTCTTAGCGAGGCTTTTCACCTTAATTTTACTTATTTTTTATCTGAAAACTTAATTTAAAAACATATTTTTGTAACCATTTTTATCACTTACTGTACCGCTAATCCCAGTTCCATCAGTTCCCAGTTCCGATCGGTTCTCAGATTGGTTCCTGAACCAACTGCAACTGATAAATTCATTTTTAAAATATTTAAATTTTATCGCGGTTGCTGGTTTTTTTTGTCTTTTCTTTACAATGTCAGAAAAAACAAAGAAAAAGACCGGTGAACCCAGTGTCAAAAATTGCACAGAGTGAAGAAGTTTTTGCCAAGGCAGATAAACACACTTCTTGTGTTATCTGCCTTGGCTATGAACATTTAAATTAAGACTATGAGATCTGTAAGACCTCTCCTGAAGAGACACGCGAAAAACATCTGAAATGGCTCAAGAAAAAAGTGCCTCCACCTAAGGGTCCCTCTGGCTCTGACCAGCCGATACCCTCTGGGGCTGTGGGTGAAACCACAAAACCCATCACTTCTACCCCTGATACAGGTACAAAGAGACCAGCTGAACTGGCTAGCTCCCCGGTTCCAGTCAAAAAGACAAAAAAGACCAAACACACTGAACCCCCTGCTGGTCAGCCTAAGGGGACTTCTACTGTGTCACCTGCCATGCCCTCCCCTCTGGAACATGCTCAAGCATTTAAAGTTTTACAGGCCTTGCAAGGTCTGCCGCCTGCTGATCAGCAGTCCTCAACTCAGGCCCTTACTGATACTACGCTAAACCAATCCATCCACCTTCCTGTTTATTTCTGTGAATATTCCAATCTGGGGAGGCCTCGTTACATACCTTAGATGTTCATAGGGTGATGCAATATTACACGAATCACACCCAACCAGTTCATAAGACTGATCAGTTGTTTGTTTCATTCACCCCCCCCAAGAGAGAGAGAGAAGGGGATCCTGTTTCAAAAGAGTGTTTGTCTAAATGGTTGGTAAATTGGATTGTTTACTGTTCCCATAAGTACGACAAGCCCTTACCTGGGGCAGTCAAGGGTCATTCCACCAGGAGTATGGCCACCTCTACTGCCTCATTCCAAAATGTGTCTGCTGTGGACATCTGTGCAGTTGCCACTTGGAGCTCAGTTCACACCTTTGTCCGTCATTACAGCTTGGACATTGTTTCCAGGTGTAGGGCCAATTTTGGACTAGCTGTCCTTCAGGGCCTTCTTTGTTGAACAGCCTTCTGCTGCCTGTTTCCCTCCTCCTGGCTGACTTGCAGTCAGTTCTGGTACTACTTGGGACTCAGTTCTACTGATGTTGCCTACTGCAAGAGCCCCCCTCGAACTAAGATAGTACAGTTATGTAGGAACTTACCATAACTGTAGATCTTTGAGAGGAGCTCTTGCAGCAGGTGTTGCTTTCCCTCCCTCCTTCCCTTTGTTGCTACTTCTTTTTTGCATTAGTTGTTCATTTCCTCAGCTCCAAGGAACTGCCTCATTTCTCCTTTACTTGAGAACTGAGGTAGGTCTGGGGGAGCCCCCTTTTATACCATAGGTGAATATCGGCATGCTGATGTCAGTGGAGGCAGTCCCTGACTGTAGACTGCTAGCTAGAGTTTTCCGTGGGGTCCTGTTACCTTGTGAGTCAGTCCAACTGTTGTTGCCTGCTGCAAGAGCCCTTTTGAAGGTCTACTATTATGGTAAGTTCTTACATCACTGTACTTTACTGAAGCACTGTGTCCCATCATTTTTCTGAATCCAAATTTTAGCTATGAGATATCAACATATGCACTAACTAAAATTCCACTAAAAATTATCTTAAGATTTAAACTATAGTTGGAGATGTCACTGACTCAGATGAAGTTTCACTGCAAGTACTTGGTGTGTATTGTCCCATCTTCCATGGTTACCCTGGTTATTACAGTTGCACCATAGATACAGTCAGATATTTTGTGACATAGCAGAAGGGATTTTGATGGCTTACAGTGGTACTACAGGCAGGCAGAGATTTTTCCCTAGTGATATTCCAGAATTTTCAGGAAATATTCAGCCATGTCTTTAGCTGCAATTGTATGGTGATAAGAGATAGAAGTAAGTCAAAGTTAACATCTGGACTTCCTCTCCACTTTTCAGCAGTCACTGCCACATTTTCTGTCTTGTGCCTGTGAGATTTTTACTGGGTTTTGAACATATCAGCATTTGAGGCACTACTTACTTCCTGTAATCGTTGAGTATTTCTGCTTGCTCCACTGCTTCCTCGGCACCCTCCCTTCTTTAACTTATCAATCTGCCTTCCCCCTGTCGCTTTCCTCTCCTCCCTGCTATATCTGAAAAAACACTTCTCCCCTGCTTGATCCCCTATGCCAACCGCAGCTCCTTATCTGCTTTGGCTGCTCTCACCATCCTACCAGTCTGTCTGGAAAACCTCTGATACTCTTCCCTGTCTGTATCCACTCTTGACCACTTGATTCTTCAGAAGGCAGCCTTTTTTCTCTCACCACCTCCCTGGTCCACTGGCTGGGTTTTCTAGCCTTAGCATTTTTTTGGACAACCCTAGTGCAGACTTTAGTGGCCTCCAGAGTACCATCCTTAATTATTTCCCACTTGCTCTCCATGTCCATGCCTGGACTAATACCACCTAGGTGCCTTTCCAGGACTGCCACCGTGCCCACAAAATCTGACCCACTGAAATCCACCACCTTTGATTTCGTACAATTCCCAATCCTGCCCAGGTCTAGGGAGAACCAAACTGGGGTGTAATCACCTCCCCCCAGAGGGTCCACCATAACCAAATCCTTAACCATGCCCCCATCCATCAGCACCAAGTCCAGAATACGTCCATCTCTGGTTGGTTCCCCCACCAGCTGGGATAAGAACACATTTTGGAAGACATCCAAAATATGCTGCTCCCTTGCTGCCAATGATGCCATGGTCTCCCAGTTAACCTCATGGTCTCCCAGTCAACCCCAGGCATGTTCATATCCCCCAACACCACTGTCCAACCCCTGCCCAAGCTACAGTGGGATTTCATATTTTTCACTAATTCCTTTCACTTCCTACCACAATACTCCCAACCCTGCAAAATTGCAGATTTGATTCTTACATTCTGTTGTCTACTTATAAGTCAGTTTTTTTACCCATATTATTCTGGAGTCAAATCCATTACTTGATGTCATAATGTTGACTGTTGCATTATATTAGTTTATCAGGGTGTGCATTGAGTTAGAATCAGCCATGAAATAAATTGAATTATCAGCTGTATTTGATGAAGATCAAAATACCAGGATGTAGTTGATATTTTCAATAAGACCTTGAAATCTCCCAATATTTTCCAGAGCTTAACTGAGTATCCACCTGTCAGTCTACTGATACACTTGGAATGAATGGTGTGCTTAGCTGCTGCTTTTGAACTTGTGCATTCTGAAGCTGTTTCTTGCCATAAAAAAGTCTGAAACTTTTTTCCCCCTGCAGTCTGTATACTGTACTGTATGTACAACTTTGGTACTTTGTCACACTTGACTGGCTGATTTTTATTTAAATAAGTTATCTGTTGTAAGCTTTTGCTGCAGCAGCAGTTGATGTGCCTACCTAGTGATTCATGCTAGAAAGAAAATAACTTTTTTCTTTGCATATTTTCATGTGTATATATGTGTGTGTGTGTGTGTGTGTGTGTATGTTAAATGAGGCAAGCTTTTCCTCTATATCCATCAACAGCTGTCTGCTAGCTTTGCTTCCTTATTCTGTAGTAGCTGTTTCCTGAAACAAATATTAATCTCTCAAAGCGTTTTTCTCCTGCCTCCTGTAGTCTTGTACTCTCCTTATCTTAGTTCACTTGACTAATTGCCCTTATAGGTACCAAACAATGTTTGGAGTCCACTGTACTTGAAGTATTTAAAGACAAGAAAAGTTACACAGCTCTGCTGTTATAAACTGATTCTAAAGCAGGTCTGACTGCTGACTCTATGGGCTTAGCTACATTACTGTTAGATGAGACAGAATGCATTGTAGGTATAAGAAAATCAATTAACTGAGATGGAGATCCCCATGGGGTCATAAAACTATCATAAAGCTAGCAAGCTAATTTAGGAAAATCTCCTAATAGCAGACAGAGGGAAGGGCACACTAGGACTTTGCAGACAGAGGGGAGGACACACTAGGACCTCACACACAAATCAAAACACTCTGCACAACATTTTCTTTTTTTGTTTTGCAAATTCTGGGTGTACTATTCCTTTAAGTGGGGTGTGTAGTGAATTATTCCCCATTCACCCCCCAGTAGAAAATTGGCTCTGTGATTTACCCAGGTTTGCTCCATCGACGACGTATGGAGCTGGGTTAGCATAGGGTCTGTTCCAGACTGATCTTGTTTTTTCAATGCTAGCAGCAGACAATCTATTGTGTAATGGAAAATTTGGATGGTGGGTGACAAGTAATGTACTGTAAGTATGCAGATGGTAAACATTGTATTTTTAATCCAGAACTGATGACTTGGGCAATGACTGCATCTAGACTGAGATAGTAGCACCTCCACTGAAGGTCCAATCAGACTAAAAAAATTCAGACATACATGGGTGCTGTGACCTTTGAAAAGAAACCACTCAAACAACTGTTTAGTCAAGCTTTTGGTAATTTATTTTTATGCACCCTAATGTTTCGCCTAGTACTCCTAGACTTCTTTCCAGAGGAATTATCGGTTTCAAAAAAATAAGTAATAATGAATACAATTTTGTATTTATTTAAACAACATTACTATTACTGGACGTGATTCACTATGTGGTGGTTCCTACACTGGGGAACTATGTAGAGCACACATGCTGCTCTGCACCTGTAGACAGGTATGCACGGTGGTATTCAAAACCACTGTCTCCCTGTCTGAGGTCCCCCCCTCGGCACACAGGTGCATGGAGGGTGGACATTTTCAGCACACTGGACCCAGGCAGACGTCCAAATGGATGCCCATCCTGAGTCCCACAATGGATCCCCTGCACCGTGGCATTGGTCCGGGAGGTGAATGCAACATGCGGGTATCCGCCACACCTGCCATGGAACAGTATGCTGAGTACCCCTCCCCCCAAGTCCCGACCTAGTCCCCAGTGTAAATGACACCACCCCAGCTACCCCAGCAGCCCAGTAGGCAGGGGACGTTGTAGTGCAGAGGTCCCACAGCTGTCTGCCCCAGCTGATGTCTGATCGGCTGGTGGCACGAGGTGTGCATCCCATGTATGACTGGGTTTAAATGGCATGCCCCAGCCAGGCACTCCCCACTGCTCTATACCTATGTGAATGGGATGGAGTGTGGGCATGCCCCCTTGTACACCCTCGACCACTGGCAGCACGTGGCTGTTGTATTGGGCAGAGGTTGGTGTGCGCACATGGTTGCACTCCTGTTGTGAATGCCATCAGGTGATCTGCAGGTCCCTGCTGTGCGGCATTCCAGCATAGACTGGGGCATGTCTATCCTACGCCAAATAGTGAATTGTGGCCAGTATCTGTAATTCATTATAAAAAATCTATAGCTTACTGTTGTGCTTGTATGCTTTTAGCAGAAGCTTGCTTCTTATGGAAGTTATTTCTTGCTACAAAGAGCATTATAAAACATTTACGCACTTCTTTGTCAAAAACAATTCTAACTGAAATTCAGATGCCTTAAAGAAACATATTTTTCTACAACCCCATATGGTGTTTTAACACCCATTCACCACAGTACCTCTGTTATGTTCTTTGCTTTAATCTAAGTATTTAGTACATATGCTCTTTGTTACCTCTCTAGGTAATGGCTGTGTTTATTTATTTATGTAACCCCTCACCCCTGCCTTTTTGCCAAAATGACAGGTGGCATGCTGTTGGCACTGGCAGCAATACCTGGTGGGGACCTGGGTTTGGGGAGAATGAGGTTACTCAGCACAAGGGGACCTAGGTTTGGCTACTCTGCACAGGGGCACCCAAGTATATCCAAACACAGGAAGCAATAACTGTAATGTCCAGAACCAGGAATGGGATTTACAGTGTGTCTTTTATTCACAGCTAGCTGAACTCAACAAAGCATAGATGGATCCCCATGGGGCTACATTTACTGGTAATGCAGATTAGAGACTACAAGGCGGTCCACTGGAAGAATGAACCAATTAAACTGTTTTCAGGCTCTGGACCCACCAGGCACACAGCCCAGACTTGCACGCCCTTTGGGCACACAGCCCGACTGTCCCGGCTCACCTGCCGGCCACTTGATCTGCAGTCCATTGGAAGAATGAACCCATTTTCTTGTTGTGGCTCCCCACACCACTTAGAGTCTGCGACTCCTAGAGAGATTTCTTTCTTACTTCTTCTGACCCCCATCACACAAAGAGAATTTTCCTTACACTTGTTGTGGCTCCCCACACCACTTACAGTCTATTACCCTCAAGTAAAGAGATTTTCCCATTTGGCGACTCACATCTAGGTGGCACTTCCCTCATCACTGGCCAAGCGCATGAAGCAAGTAGCAATCACAGCAGAAATCCATAGAGGTGGACCTGGTTACTAAAGATGGGGGGTGTTCCCACCTCCAGCTCCCACAGCCCATACCCAGCCATTTCTCTGGAAAAACTGAAACTTCTGAATGTAGATTAAATGGTGGATGAACTGTCGCACCCCCTCTACAATATTACTTGAATTCACACAGCACTCTAGCTTTTGACACTACTCCATTTGCTGGACCTAGTCCTATAGGCTTCCCAAATAGTAGTTCAAATTTTGCCCTCTCATTTTAGAGCAAACACTCACCCTTTTGTTGCAGGTGCCTGAAGTGATATGTGTATATATGTATTGATTATTGCCATCCTATTTTGTATGATACTGTTATTTCATGTTATTTTCTTTAACTTCTGTATTTTAGGTTTCTGTTGTTTTCCTTAACTTCTGCATTTGGGTCAGTGTGACACAATATTTGCTAAGCTTACAATGTTCTGGGCACCCGGCCAAGTGCTTGGAATGTGGTTTCTTAGCAAATCTGTGAGAAGCCTCCAGATGGCTGATGTTTGTGCTAGGCTGCAATGATCTGGGCACCCGGCCAGTGTGCAGACGTGACAGCCTGAGTGCTTGCAAAAGTTACTGGATGTTTCTAGAAGAATAGTAAAAGAGATAAATACTGGGAAATTTGATGGTCAGGTTAGAAGCCTCTCCTGCAGGGTGGACGCATCGCTGTGGGGCCAGTTCCCGGTTCGAGAGACTCCTAGCCAGGCTGACAAGGGGGCTTCCCAGCCATTGGAAGAGGGCTTGGATGATGCTTTATTGAATCGGTGATGTATAACCTTTTGTATTATATTTTGCTATAATAAAGCTTTGGCTTGCTGTACTTATTGTTTTGTTATTGTGTGTATGTGAGTGTGAGTGAGTAAAATAGCTGCTTGGTTTGAGTTGGCAGAACAGTGCCCCACAGGCGAATTTCAAATCTTCCCACTTTCCAAACACAGACTGAAACTGAAATAGGCATCTTTCTTTCTTCTGCAGAATTTAGGGGATTGCCCCTGGAATCTACATGGGGATCTTTACTCCCCTCCCCCGGAGGGAGGGGCACTGAGACCCGAAACAGCGGTCTCCACCACTTGAAGGCAAAACTGGAGAATGACCTTCTCTTACTGAAGGCAAACAGGAACTCACTGCTTTGAAAACTCCCAACGTTCTATCTAACTCCCTCTGCTGCAGTTTCCAATGTGGCTTATGCAGCTGCGACAGTTCTATTGGTGATGTCATCTCTTAGTCTCAGCTGAGACTCAGAACAGAGTGAGACAGTGTGAAACCCATTTAACTGGAGTTTCACAAGCTGCCTTCCCTGCCTACCACTAGGTCTTACTGGGATTCTAGTAACCCCGGGTAACAAGGGGTTACATTTATTTTATTTTTATTTAGTTTTTTCTTGACCGGGTAAGTGCACTAGACAAATCCTGCCTATTTTCAGGCATGACCCGGGGAAGGGGGGAATACAGATGAATGCCAGCAGACCTTGAACGAGATGAAACTGTGTTTCTATATAGCTTTTTCTCCAGTCGGGGCTCCGGGCAGGCACGTCTGTGGTCCTCACTCAGAGGATCTTGATCTGCCCTGTTAGCTCTGGTTTCATTTAGCCTGCCTCAGTGCCCAACTTTCTGTTTTCTCCCCATTACTCCTGGGACCCCAGAACACAGTTGCACATGCACTCAATGGTTCTGGTAAGGGCCCCTTTCTCCCCACCAGGCCTAATGCCTGGCTCCCTTTTTTGGCTTGGCACTGCCACCTAGCCTCCACCTGGTGGCAGCCAAGAGCCAGGGAAACCTACGTCCCTGCCATGGGAGAGGAGAGCTGCCATGCAGCAGCTCAATCTAGCTCCTTGCCTTCCTTCCCCGGCTGACTCACAATGACTCAGGCTCGTTCCCAAATCCAGAATACCAGTGTAGGAAGAGGTAATACATTCAGCACCTCAACCCTCCATGCCACTGGGCTGACTGGCTGTGCCTCTTTCTAAGTGTTCTCAGGACTACTACATTTCAACTGTGTGGATTGCTGCTATTTTTTTATGTGTTACAAAATGATAATAAAATGCTCTTCAGAAAATCGCTCACATCATAGAAACATATAAACATAGAATTTGATGGCAGATAAGAACCACTTGGCCCACCTAGTCTGCCCATTTCCCTACCTAATGGATAAGCTGCAGATCCTAGTTAACCAACAGCCTACTTCTTCCTACCCCCACCCACTAGAATTGTCTTATGACTGTCCAATGCATTCTTGAAATCCATCACTGTTTTTGACTCCACAACCTCCTCAGAAAGGCTGTTCCATGCATCCACAACCCTCTCCATGAAAAAATTCTTCCTCACATTACCTCTGAGCTGTTCCCCCTCAATCTTCAAATTGTGCCCCCTTGTTCTTGCACACCTCTTTTTCTGAAAGATTTTACCCTCTTGGACTTTGTTGATTCCCTTGAGGTACTTGAAAGTTTCTATCATGTCTCCCCTCTCCCTCCTTTCCTTGAGGCTATACATATTAAGCTCCTTAAGTCTCTCTTCATATGCCTTCTGGTGCAGACCCTGCATCATTTTAGTTGCCCTCCTCTGGACTGCCTCCATCCTGTCTATGTCATTGCGGAGATTGGGTCTCCAAAACTGCACGAAGTACTCCAGATGGGGTCTCACCAGCTGTCTATACAGAGGGATAGCAATGTCTTGTTTTCTACTGGTGATGCCTCTCCCTATGCATCCCAGTATCCCCCTAGCCCTCCTTACTGCCCTCTCACATTGCTTGCCCACCTTTAGGTCATCTGATATGACTACCCCCGGGTCCCTTTCCATTTTTGTTGTTGTTAGTATTTCACCTCCCATTGTGTACTCTTCCCCTAGGTTTTTGTTTCCCAGGTGCATTACTTTGCACTTCTTAGCACTGAATCTAAGCTGCCATACATTTGATCATTCCTCCAGCCTTGCCAAGTCCCTTCTCATCCTTTCCACCCCAACTTGTGTATCAGCTCTATTGCAGATCTTAGTGTTTTCTGCAAAGAGACATACTTTTCCTTCCAGTCCCTCTGCAATGTTGCTTATAAAGCCATTAAAGAGGACCGGTCCTAGTACTGAACCCTGCAGTACCCCACTAGTAACCCCCCTTCTTCAGAGTGGACTCCATTTACTATTACCCTCTGTGTCCTGTTCTCCAGCCAATTCTTTACCCAGGCTATGATCTTGGGACCCACTCCCAGGCTGGCCAACTTGTATATTAATCTTTTGTGTGGGACTGTGTCAAATGCCTTGCTAAAGTCTAGGTAGGCCATGTCCACAGTCTCTCCTTGATCTACTACTTTGGTCACCCAGTCAAAGAAATCTGATTCATCTGGCATGAACTTCCCACTGTGAATCCATGCTGCTTTGGGTCCTGTGCCCCTCTGGCCTCTAGGTACTCAACAATTCTTTCCTTCAGAAGAGATGCCATCATTTTCCCAATCACTGAGGTTAAACAAACAGGTCTGTAGTTTCCTGCTTCTGCCCTGCTCCCACTTTTGTGAAGTGGAACGACATCTGCCCTCCTCCAGTCCTCGGGTACCACCCCATCCTCCCACGATTTGTTAAAGAGGGTAGTCAGTGGTGTCACTAGTTCTACCCTTAGTTCTTTTAGAATTCTGTGATGAATGGCATCAGGCCCCATTGCTTTGTCCACCTTCAGTTTTAAGAGTTCTTTCAGAACCCTTTCTTCTGTGAATGGGCTTGTATCAACCCCCGTATCTAGATTGTTTCTATTGTTTGGTTTAGGTGCCTCCCCCTCTTCATTTGTGAATACTGAGCAAAAATATTTGTTTAGTATCTCTACCTTTTCACAGTCACTCTCTGTCCACCCTCCCTCCCCGTTATTAAGCCTCACTATCCCTCCCTTGGTCTTCCTTCACTCCCTGATGTGCCTATAAAAGGTTTTATCCCCCTTCTTAACTGAGTTGGCTATCTTTTCCTCGGTTTGGGCCTTTGCTGTTCTGACTGCCTTCCCTGCTTCCTTTTGCTTTAATTGATACAATTCTCTGCCCTGCTCCTTCTGTGATTCCTTGTACTTCCTGAATGCTTTCTTTTTCTCCCTAACCTTCCCTGCCACCTCCTTTGAGAACCATAGTGGTTTCTTACATCGTTTTGTTTATTTGCTTCACACAAAGGCTTGTTGTCTCTGTGATGGCAGTTTTGATTATTCCCCATTGTTCTTCCACCCATCCTTCCTGCCCATTTGCTAGTGCATTCCTTAGGCACTCACCTATTTTGGCAAAGTCAGCCCTCCTGAAGTCCAGTTCCTTTGCCTTTGTATGGCTTGACTCTACTGCTGTATTTATCGTGAACCATACTGTTCGATGGTCACTAGTTCCCAGATGGCTACCCACTTCTAAATCTGTGATCCTCTTGCCATCTCCATTTGAGAGTACCAGGTCTAAGATTGCTCCCTCTCGAGTGGGTTCCAATATTAGTTGTCTAAGGCATGCCCTCTGTGGGGCATCTAGGATCACCCCACTCTTAGAAGTGGCTGCTGCAAATGCACTCCAATTAACATCTGGCATATTCAGATCTCCCATCAGCAGTATCTCCCCTTTTTCTGCCACTCTAAGGATATTTTCTATCATTTCCATGTCCATGTCCTCCCTCTGAGATGGGAGTCTGTATACAACCCCTGTGCGGATTGTGGTGCCATTCCCAGTCTCCAAATTGACCCACAGTTCTTCCTGTCCTCCCTGTTTACCCTTTTGTTCTGTTGCTTTGATTCCTTCCATTATGTAGAGAGCTATTCCTCCTCTTTTACCCTCCCTGTCCCTCCTGTAGATAATGTATCCTGGTATGGTTATGTCCCAGTCATGGTTCTGTGTGTACCATGTTACTGTGACTGCCACAATATCCAGATTTTCCTCCTCCATCAAGGCCACGAATTCAGGAAGCTTGTTACCCAGACTACGGGCATTAGTATTCATTGCTCTCCATTTTTTGATGGCTTTACCTCTTGTAGCACCATCCCTGTCCTCATTGACTTTGCTTTCTCCATTCACCCCTATCCTGCTCCCTACTGACCTTTCTACCTTGGTCTTTACCTCATTTAGTACCCTGTTTTGTAGGTGGAGGCTGGGAATTCCCTACTGCTTATCAGTGCCTCCCCCCTTGACTAGTTTAAAAGCTTGCCAATGAAGCATTTAAACCGATCGCCCAGAGGACTTGTTCCCTTCCTGGACAGATGCAGACCATCCTGCCAGTATAGGCTGGTATCCCTCCAGGTGGATCCCCAGTCCCCAATGAAGCCAAACCCCTGTGCTCTGCAACATTTTTTCAACGATCCATTGAATTAAATGGTGTGAAGTACCCTCGCCTCACCCTTGCCATAGACAGGCAGCACCTCTGAGAAGGATACTGTGTGTGCTACTTGCCTTAGACCCCTCCCCAACTCCACAAACTCCTCCAGCACTGCTCTAATCTCATGTTGAGTCAAGTCATTCATCTCTAGGTGAACAACGACATCCAGCTCAGTCTCCCATGCAGCTGTTCTCATGATCCTGAGGATGCGCTTCCTGTCCCTCCAAGCCATGGTGACAGGCAGGCACCTTACTTCAGTTTTTCCTGCTCTCCCAGTTCTATCCCCCTAATGATTGAGTCCCCAACCAGGAACTGCTTCCTTTCCCTGTGGTGTCCTCTGCCTCCTTCCTCTGGGGCTCCCTCGTGACAGTTGTCAGCAACCTCCTTAGTCTCCTCTGTGGATGCATCCATCGGGGAAACTATGCTCTATCAGAATGGTGTAAGGATTGTGGAGTGGTACAACTGACTGGGTGTGCCTCTGTTCCACCACCCTCACTCTCCCTGAGCCCACTATGGTCCAACTGCTGTGCTTTCTTTGCAAACTCTAAGGTAGTGGTGGTGGCTCTGGTGCTCCCTGGGTGGGGGAGGATCCCTTACTACTGCCCAGTGTGGCCCGAAGACTAACAACCTCCTCCCTCAGGGAAGAGAGTTGCCTGCAATTAGGGCAGCATCTCAGCCTCCAGAAAGACTCCCAGAAGATTGCTGCCCCACAGCCAGTACATTGCACTACTCCCCACATGTCTGTCTACCTTCCTGTTTATGCTGTATAAGTTTTTTGTTGTTTGTGTTGTTTTTCGGTGATTGTTTTGTTATATATATATATATATATATATATATATATATTCTATAATGTATGTTATTTTGTCAGTGCAGTGTGCTAGAAAAGGATATGACAGTGGTATGCATCATGCCCTCTTGAGAAATTATGTCCAACACCCAGTATAAAAGGAAATTGTATCAGGGGTGGGTGGGGTGGGGAAGGGGTTTGGGCCTAAACTGTGCCCTCATGAAACAATCAGCTAAAAGCTCTGACCCACCACTACGATGAGTGTTGACCTTCCTGTCAGCAAGAAGACCTACACAACAATTTAACAGAGAAAATACCCTGCTAATCAAACAGATAAAAATCCAAACAGCTGAGTCAGACACAGGTAAACCTCCCCAGCCCCAATACAGCCTGGTGATTTGTGCTCTGAAAGCAATCAGCCCCAAAACAAGTCAGCTGTGCCCAAGGACAGACACAGTAAACAGTATTTCAATCCCTCTGCGTTTAAACTCCCTATCTGCAAAGCAGTATTGTAAGCCCCTTCACTGAAAAGAATAATTATTGTAAAAAAGTAAAGTAAGGTACAACTCACACTTTGCTGTGTAAATCAATTTATCCCTGGTTTAGTGGCTTTAAAGTTTCTCTTACCAAACTGGTATTTTTCTCTGATGGCATCTGTTGCTTAGAGAATGCAAACAGGGACCCACCTCCCACTTGAGCCTGCACAGAAGTCTATGTATGCTCAAGAGGGAGGAGGTTGAAGTCTGTGCAAGCTTACGAGAGAGGCAGGTCCCTGTTGGTATTCTTTCAGCAGACACCATCAGGGAGACATGCCAGTTTGGTAAGACACTGTAAAGCTACTGAACCAAGGGATACATTGATTTACACAGCAAAGTTTAAGGTGAAATCAGTGATTTTCTGAACAGCATTTTATTATCATTTTGTAGTATATATTGACAGGTTTGTTCTGCATGGATTTCCATTAGGGATGAAAGAACCTCAAAAGGTTCTGAGGTTCTAAGAGTTTCTGATAAGCAAAAAGGGTTTGGATGCTTATCGGAACCTTTTATAGCCTTTATTATTTTATGGTAACTGTATATGAAAAAATCATTTTAAACAGCTTTTAATCAACATATCTATAGAAAAAAGCAATTAAATCACTGTTCAGTTGTACTAAAATGCATGAGTAGTGAAATGAGATGAGGAGTGAATAGCGTGACTGTGGATGTGCCTACTAGAGAATGACGATGATATGGTCCAAACGTAGGCAAGTCCCAGATCTCTGATTTTTTTTTAAACCAGTCGCCTGAGTCTGAAGTTTTGTAGTAGGGGACAATGTGTGTTTGTAATGTATGTTGCTAATTATGTTCAGCAACAGCTCTCGGTATAGAACACAAAAGAAAGGGCATTCTGCAGAACGTGAACACTAACAGAAGCATTGTATTGGACCAAGGTTCATGAGTAAAGTGACATGATGACTGGGTGTCCTGATTAACGATGAAACCGAAGATTAAAAAAGAAAAAAAATAGGGTTGCACCAAAAAAAGTTGTAGTGGTATGATTCGTGATGACCGTGAATGTGATTCGTCATGATATGATGCAAGTAGTTTTGCCACTGGTAGTGCTTCTCAGAGCACCAGAACCTTTATGGAACTAGCTTCTACAAATAGCTGCCACTGAAACAAATGTGAAATACTTACAGCTGTACTTCCCCTGAACTGTCTGAGAAACACACATGCTACAAACAATGTTTGCTCTGAGATTATAGCCACTGGATTACTTACAGCCGGCTTGTGAGGACAAAGATTCGAGTCCATCTGCTAATAGGGCATCATGCAGAATGTGAACTCTATCAGAGGCAATGTACTGGAACAAGGCTCACGAGTGACATGACATAACTAACTGGGTGTCCTGATTCATGATGAAACTGTTTAAAAAAAAATAAAAAACAGTTGCACCAAAAAAAGTTGTTTCTTCTGTAATCACGAAGTGTGGAACAGATACTCTAGGTGTATTTTTTGTAGGATTTCTATGTCTGTACAATCAGAGGTAAACTTTGTTATGCAGCCTTTAGATACTGTCTTAATAATGTCTCTTTTATGAGAACAGAACAAAACACAATAAGTGTCTAAAGAATGGATAGTTTCTTTGTAGTGTCCCAAATGAGACAACAAAAACTCAAGAGCTGCAATGATGCATGTTTTCTCTTTCTGAGGAAGACAAAATTTAAGTGTTTTGTATCTCAGAGCTGAGGATGCTGTCCCTACTGTAAGGGTTTGCTGCTGTTGCTGTGGTACTGTAATAAAACAAGCTCATAGAAATAATTGGCAAATGTGAAAATCGTGACCATGATCGTGATGTGATGACCATGAATGTGATTCGTTGTGAGGATGAGTCGTGGTGTTACTGTGGCAGCACTTCCCGGAGTATCAGATACTGGATGCAACAGAACTTCCAAAAATAGTTGCCAAATATGAAATTCATGACTGTGATGACCGTGAACATGATTTTATTCATTTTTTTTTAGTTTTATTCCATGTGATGTGATGGAACGCCCTGCCTACTGAGTCAAAGATTATGCACCGCTGAGCGAGCACAGGGAGGAAGATAACAGATGACTGACTTCTTGGGGGCGGGAGTGTCACACAGACCATATGCAAGAAGTGGCACTGGTGCACTGATGACTGGCTGGCAGATTTTATTTCACACACTGAATTTATTTCATACATCACCTATGCTAAGGGCGATGCAGCAGGCACTGATGCTAGTATACCCACAAAGATTCTGTGGGGCCCTGCCTGGCCTAATCCTCTCTGACACAGTACTTTTTCCCTTCAAGGATTTTTTTTTTATTTATTATTTCAAGTGACGTGATGGAATGCCCTGCCCACTGAGCCAAATATTATGCCCCGCTGAGAAAGCACAGGGAGGAAGATAACAGATGACAGACTTCTTTTGGGGTGTGTGATGCAGACAGTATGCAAGAAGTGGCACTGGTGCACTGACGACTGGCTGGCAGTCTTGTCAGATTTTATTTCACACACCACCTACGCTAAGGGTGATGCTGCTAGTGTACTCACAGAGTTTCTGGGGAACACTGCCTGGCCTAACCCTCTGACAAAGGAGTAGTGGGAGTCACACAGACAGTATGCAAGAAGTAGCACTACTGTATGAACAACTGGCTGGCAGATGTTATGCACACAGCACTCTAGTTCTCTCAAGTTGTCCTCAGTCTCTCTCTTCAAGTTCCATCCTGGCCTATCATTCAAAGTTCATGTTCATGAAGATCCCCAGTCCAAGTCTCCTCTCCCATACATTGTACTCCGCAGTCCGCTCCCCACCCCATTCCCCAACTCCCTCACGAGTCCCACACCGAGTCCTTGCTAGCAACCCCCTCCCAAATCCCTGACTCCCAATCACCAACTCCCCACCCCAACTTTTCCAGGTTCCCAATCCCTTCCTCCCTTAAGTTCTTCATTTAGTTTAAAAAATTCTGATTTTGATTTTTTTTTTGTTTATGAGTGGCAGACTGGCAATAGACTTCTTACTTACCCAAGGGGCAAAAACTACAAGCAGCACAAAGCACAGAAGAAAATAATCAATTTAACAATCTGCAATGCAAGGAGCAGCCAAGGGAAGCTGCTGCTCTTTCTTCATCCTCCTGATTCCTCTGCATAGCTCTAAGGTGTACTGTGTGGGTTGCTAGAGCAGCAATCCAATCAGGTGCCACTTTAGAGAGATGAACAGTTTGGCCATCCAATAAGGGACCGGAGTCTTGTCTCTGGTCCCTTCTGTGGGTTCCTCCTGCTCTGGCACTTCTCTTGCTGCAGTTCCTGTGATAGAAGCCGTCCAAACTGATTCAAACAGCTGAAAGTGTTCGAAAGCCGTTCGTTTCTGAACATTTTGGCATGTTTGTGTCAGTTCGTATTTTTGACAAACCAGTTCGCCCATCCCTAATTTCCATGCCTGCTGAAACCTTTTTATACCACACTTAAAATTTCATGGAATGCAGTTGTACCCTTCTGTGGTATAACAAGGTTCCAGCTGATTGGAAATCCTCGAGGCATCTGGTATTTTTCACAGTGCTGCCACGCTTACAACAATCCATTCAAGTTCTGAACTAAAACCACTGGCACATTCGCTGCTGCCATGGAGTGCTGTGAAAACACTTTTGTTTTTTAAAAAAATGCAAACTAAACAAAAGCACTACACACTATAAAAAAATATCGGTTGGGCAACCACATGCCCAACCAGCCTTTGCCACCATCTCAGGCTTCTGATCACATCGGACCTCTTGAGCTTTGTTCTCAAGGTCTGATGTAATCAGAACCACTCTGTGGCAGCCCAGGCTGGTTGTACATGGTTGTTCAATCGGTATTCGGTATATAACATAAAAATGGCAGTAATCCACACTGTTGAAGTGTAGCAGTCCTAAGAGCACATAGAAAGAGGTATGACCATTGCTAAGACAGCTAAGTAAGAACATATGCACGAAGTACTGAGATTAATGCAAGGGACACAAGGGATACTGTGACGTGGTGTTAAAGAGCTAGTGTACTGTTTGTAATAAATAGTAATTTTCAGATGCAGTCAGCTATGACTTCTTATATCTCAAGCATATTTTCTTTTCTATGTGTTAATTAAAAGATTTTCCACTTGACAGTACTGAGGTGTTGTGTGGAGCAGCACTCTGGAGGGAAAAAAAGTCAGCTCTGTTCCTCCCACTACATCATCAGAAATGAGGCCAAACACCTTGAGGCACCACAATCCTTGCAGCCTGAGCAATGGCTCTTACTATTTACCAATCAAAATGCAGGAAATTGTGACATTGCTAGTAACCAGTGAGAGTCAGTCACTGCTGCTTCACATGAAAGTGAAACCTGGCAGTGATAAATGGTTCTCATTGGTTAACAGTGATGTCATAGTCAGTGTGGTCTCAGTGTTGATATACAGTAGTGGGAGGAACAGAAGTGAGTTTTTCCCCTCCAGACAGAGTGCTGCTCCACACATCATCCCAGTACTGCCAGATGAAAAATCTTCTAATTAGCAAACAGAAAAGAAAAAACACTTGAGATATAAGAAGTGATAGCTGACTACATCAGAAAGTTACAATTAATTGCAGGCAGTTTCCAGGCAGTACACTAGCTCTTTAAGCACCATATGGTGCTATAACAAAAAACATCACTTATAAGGTGTCTGAATTTCATTTACTGTAGAAATGTTCTTTGAAAATAAGTTATATTTTATTACATAGATACATAGACAGTGTCAGCAGATAAGGGCCTATGGCTCACCCAGTCTGCCCATTTGAGCTTGCAAGTTCAGTTTATGTTTTCCTAGAAGTCTGTTGCCCCTTACCCCTGACCTCCAGAATTCCTTTATGTCTATCCCATGCATTCTTAAAACCCGTGATTGTTTCAGCCCCCACCACTTCCTCTGGCAGGGTGTTCCACTTGTCCACCACCTGTTCTGTGAAGAAATTCTTCCTCATGTTTCCTCTGAATCGTCCTCCCTCCAACTTCATCCCATGCCCTCTAGTCCTGGAACATCTTTTTCGCTTAAAAATAGTGTATTCCTGCACCCTGTTCCTCCCTGTGAGATACTTGTATGTCTCTACCATATCCCCTCTTCAAGTTTCTGCAGGTCCCTTCTCATTCTGTCTACACCCTCTGGTGTGTCTACTCTGTTACAGAGCTTTGTGTCATCAGCGAACAGTGAAATTCTGCCTTTTAGGTCCTGTGCAATGTCACTGATGAAAATGTTGAATAGAACCAGTCCCAGCACTGATCCCTGTGGTACCCCACTGGTCACTCTTCCTCTGTGGAGTGACAGCCATTTACCACCACCCTCTGTGTCCTGCCACCCAGCCAGTTACCTACCCACCACACTACTGTCCTGCCCACACCCATATTCCCCAGTTTGTGTAATAGTCTTCTATGGCATAGTGTCAAAGGCTTGCTGAAGTCCAGATAGGCCATGTCCACTGCCCTCCTCTGATCCATCTCCCTAGTCACCCAGTCAAAAAATTCAACCAGGTTGGTCTGACATGACCTCCCCCTGGTGAAACCATTCTGCCTTGGGTCCTGTAGTCCATTGACAACCAGATGTTCCACCAATCTTTCCTTCAGTAGTGCTTCCATGATCTTCCCCAGCACCGAGGTGAGGCTGACTGGTCTGTAGTTCCCTGCTTCCTCTTTGTTCTCGCTTTTGTATAAGGGGACTACATCTGCTGTCCTCCAGTCTTTGGGTACCTCCCCTGTTTCCAGTGATTGGCTAAACAGGATAGCCAGAGGTTCAGCCACCACCTCTCTTAGTTCTTAAGGACCCTGGGTGCACCCCATCTGGCCCCATTGCTTTATCAACTCTTATTACTTCCAGTTCCTTCAGGACCCTTTCTCTTGTAAAGGGACTTGTGTCCATTTCTGCACCATTCTCACCCTTGTACTCCCTTCAGACCCATTACCTCCTTTTCCTCAGTAAAGACTGAGCAGAAATACCTGTTCAATGTGTCAGCTTTACTGTTGTCATCCTCCATGCGGCCCCATCCTCCCCTTCAGTCTCACTATCCCTCCCTTTGTCTTTCTTTTTCCTTATGTACCTGTAAAGGTTTTGTCCCTCTACCCACTGATTTTGCAATGTGTCTGTCTGAGCTTTGGCTTCCCTTACTGACCTCCCTGCCTCCCTTTGCTTCTCCTGGTACTTCTCCCTATCCCCTTCTGCCTGTGTCTTTTTGTATTGCCTGAATGCAATCTTTTTGGCTTTCACTTTCTTTGCTACCTCTTTGGAAGACCATAATGGTCACCTCTTCCTTTTCCTTTTGCTAACCTGCTTAATGCATAATTCTGTTCTTCTTGTAATCCCCATTTTAAATACTGCCCACTGTTCCTCAACCCCTGATTCCTGTCCCATTCCCCTTAATGCCTCTTTCAAGTATCCCCATTTTCCCAAAGTCTGCCCCCTAAAATCCAGGATACGTGTTTTTGTGTGGTTTGGTTCTGCTCTTTCTGTGATTTCAAACCACAATGACTGGTGGTCACTGTTCCCCAGGTGCTCCCCACTATTCCCCCCACACTGTCCCTGTTTGTGAGCACAAGGTCCAGTATTGCCTTCTGCAGTTGGTTCCATGACCAGTTGCTTGAGAAGGCACCCTGAAAGGGAGTCCAGGATAAATATGCTCCTAGCTGATGCTGCTGCTGGGATGCTCCAGTCCACATCTGGAATATTGAAGTCTCCAACCAGTACTACCTCACCCTTGTCTGCCATCCTTTGGATGGCTAGCATCAGCTCCCTATCTGTTTCTTCCTCTTGGGCTGGTGCTCTATAGACCACACCTGTGCGGATGGCTGTTCCCATTTTCCTTTCCAGCTTAACCCACAGTATCTCTCCCCCATTTTGTTCCTCATGGATCTCTGTGTAGCATGAAATAATTGCAATAAGAAGTAAGCTTTGGCTGAAAGCAAACAAGCGCAAAGTAAGGTATAGATTGGTTACAATGAAGTACAAATATTTATAGTGCTGTTACGTAAATAAATATAAAAAAGTAGATATTATTTTTATTTCATTTTTTTAGAAACTGATAATTCCCCTGGAAATAGCCTATGAATACTAGGCAAAACAAATACTAGGCAAAACATCGGGGTATATGAAATAAATTACCCTGAGGTTGAAGAAATAGCTGTTTGAGTGGCTTCTTTTTAAAAACCCAAGGATCTGCACTTAACACAAATTTTCAGTACATATCTTTATTCAGAACAAGTAATCCCAGTTACTACATATTAGAAAAATGGAAAAATAGACAATGATGGCAGAAGAAGATCAAAGATCCATCTAGTCTGCACTCTAATGTCCATATGGAACTTTATCCTTCAAACAACATGAAGTCTTACTATATTATGACAATTGCAGTATGACCGCAGGTTAGAACTGCTCCGGAGGTGAAATAGTTAACTTTCTATGCAGGCATGGAACTTAGAGCTCGAGCTCGGTTGAAAACTCTGTCTGTTGTGCTTCAAAGGCAAACTGTCAGATTCTTTACTCCGCCTCACTCAACAGTCGCTCCGGAGATTTCTCCTTCTGCTCGGTTCATTTTGTCGGTTTAAAAGTATTATTTTTCGGTTTTTAGACGAAATTAAACTGCAACCGGTCGGTTCAAGCTCTGTCTGTGGTAATGTAAGTAATAGATAGGTTTTACATTTATTTTTTCTGTGTGGAACTTGTAATTCTTTATCGGTTCGGTTTGAACCAATCAGGTTGTATTTAAAATCTACTAGTCCTTTTTTAGAGTGCGGTTCCCGGTTCTTATCGGTTCTAAAAAAACAGATTTCATTACGTTTTTCCACGACCCGGTGACACGGTTGGGAACCGATAAGGGTGTCTTGTTTGGTGGATTGCCATAAATGGGCAAGTTGGTTAGGCTGGCATTATGTCTAGAAACCCAAAGAAAAACGGACCCACTGGGTTTCAACACTGTAGTGTTTGTGGGAAGCTTTGCTAAGGCTGACCCACACACCACATGTGTCTATTGTCTGGGGTTTGACCACCTCAATTCAGACTGCCAGATTTGTCACAATTTCCCTGCTGCCACCATAGATAAGAGAGTTGGTAGGCTCAGGGAAAGGGAGACCAAAAAGTCCGCTGACCCGGATGGCCAGCCCGGTTCGGTGCCAACCGAACCAGAGGGAGTGCCCTCTGACCAGGGCGATACTTCCTCGGCAAATGAAGAGCCGGTTCTGAGGAGCCGGTTCTAGCAAAAAGGACTAGAAAGTCAGCAAAAGTTCTCTCCCCAACTGCTGAGGAAATAGCTAAAGCAATTCAAATTGTCCAGTCTCTCTCTCCGGTTCCGACCAAACCGACACCTTCAGGTAAGCGTTCGGTTCGGCCGGTTCCACTGGTTCAAGATTATGATTTTGAGGATTTTTATGAACTGGGGAAGGGGGAAGAGGAATATGAGGAGAGTGAATATGGTTTTGAAGATCTGGATGTGCCCATTGATCCGGACATCTCTCCAGATAGACCTCTAGGGGTTTCTCCTCCAAGGCTTTCTGAGTCCCCTTCTCATTTCATGTTTTATAAAAAAGTTGCTGAAACTCTCCAGCTCCTTGTTGAGGAAGCTGTTGATGACCAAGAGGAGCCAGACTATGTAGAAATGATGGATATTCCAGAGTCTAGGAGACTGTCTATTCCTTTGCATAAATCTTTTCGGAAACAGACAGTAAAAGTTTTAAAAACTCCTCACACTATACCTCCTGTGGATAAAAGGATGGACAATAGGTATACCTTATCAGGCTCCAACACTGATTTCCTCACTCAACAATGCAGCCATGTGGGGGTAGTGCAGGCTGCAACCTGTGACAAAGCTAATATTCCCTAGCTTCACACCCCTGAGAAGGACTCCAGGAAGATTGATGCTATGGCAAAGAAACAGTACATGGCAGCATCTTTGGGACTCAGACAAGCAAATTATATGGCTTAGCTGCTAGATACCAGAAATCCAGATGGGATACTGTGCTGGCCCTAGCGAAACAAGTCCCTGACCAGCTTGCCAGGGAGCTGGAACAGGTGGCTATGGATGGTATTGAGGCATCCAAGGTGCAGTTTCATGCTGCAGTGGACTCTAATGATGTTTCATCAAGAGTCATGGCTACATCTGTGGCACTTCGCAGGATGGCTTGGCTCAGATGTACTACCCTGTCTCAGGATACCCAGTCTAAGGCCATGGATTTTCCTGTTGTGGGAAATTCTCTATTGGGGAGCAAACAGAGAATTACATGAAGAAAATGGATGAATATAGGATCACCTATGGAGTGCACAGGCCAAGGAAAAGCAGGCCACTCCTCAAAAGCAGCTTCCTAGAGGCAGGGGCAGGCCTTTAATAGGTCTTTTACAAAGCTTCCTCCTCCGCCTATGCTCAGAGGGGGTTCTTTAGAGGGAGAGGCAGACGGGGTACAAGCAGGTCTGCTTCCACCCCTCAGCCCAAAGCCCCTGCCAAGCAGGCACCCTGATGGGATTGCCAGGGCCGATTCTCCTCTACCTGTAGGGGGCAGGCTGGCTTACTTTGTCCAGGACTGGAAGTCTTTAACATCAGACAAGTGGGTCCTGGAAGTAGTAAGCCAGGGACTGGTTCTCACCTTCAAAAAATTTCCAAAGCTGAGAACCAGATCTTTTCCACCTGCAACTCCATCAGAGGCACTCGCCCTAGAGGCAGAGGTCTCTACTCTCCTGGCTCTCAGAGCTGTGGAAAGGGTTCCTCCTCTACACCAGGGCAAAGGTTTGTACTCCAGGTACTTCCTTACCCCAAAAAAGACAGGAGAATGGCGGCCCATCCTGGATCTCAAATATTTAAACAAGTACCTTTTAAAGCCAAAGTTCAAAATGGTGACTCTGGGAATTATCCTACCCTCTCTAAGGCCAGGGGACTGGCTAGCTTCCCTGGACCTCAAGGATGCCTACTTCCATATTCCCATCAGAAGCTCCCATCGAAAGTACCTCATATTCGAGCTGCCCTCAGGCCACTACCAGTTCAGAGCAATGCCCTTCGGCCTCACTTCTGTCCCAAGGGTATTCACCAAATGCCTGGCTGTAGCAGTTGCCTACCTAAGAAGGCAAAAGATTGCCATCTTTCCTTACCTGGATGATTGGTTCTTAGTAGGCCAGTCCCCAGACCGGGTCAATTTACATCTTCAGATAATGCAGCAACTGCTTACCTCTCTAGGTTTCCTTCTGAATCTCTCAAAGTCAGTTCTAGAGCCAGTCCAGCTTCTTACCTTCATAGGCGCAGAACTGAACACTCAGGAAGCCAGGGCCTTCCTCCCCCTGGACAGGGCAAAGACCCTAGCCTCCCTGGCCTCCTCATTTACCGTGCAGGTCTCCCGGCCAGCAAGGCATTTTCTGCAGCTCCTAGGACACATGGCTGCTTCCACAGCAGTTGTGCAAGAGCAAGATTTCAGATGAGGGACATCCAGTTCCATTTGAGAGCTTTTGGTCTCAAAAAGGATCCTCTTACCAAGCTGATCCCAGTAACTCGAACCCTGATCCAAGCCCTACAGTGGTGGCAGGATCAGAGCAACCCTGAGACAAGGGGTTCCTTTTGTCACTCAGTCTCATTCTCTAATCCTTACTACAGATGCGTCCCTCTTGGGCTGGGGAGCTCACATGGGCAACCTCACCACCCAGGGTCTGTGGTCTCCCCAGGAATCTCTGCTCCACATCAACCTGTTGGAGCTCAGAGCAGTTTTTCTAGCACTTCAAGCGTTTTCCAAATCTGTTCAGAACAAGAGTATTCAGGTCAGAACAGACAACACCACTACAATGTGGTACATCAACAAGCAAGGGGGCACTCGGTCTACAGCCTTGTGCACCGAAGCGATGAAGTTGTGGTCTCTGTCACTTCCTGAACACCTCCCTTACGGCAGTTCATCTCCCAGGCAAGGACAATGTCCTGGCAGATGCTCTCAGCAGGATTTCCCAGGGCCACCACGAATGGTCACTGGATCCCCTGGTCTTGGGAGTAGTATTTGCCAGATGGGGCACCCCGCAGATAGATCTTTTTGCATCCCCGGACAATCACCAACTTCCTTTTTGCTGCAGGCCCCCAGTGTTGGGCTCACTCCCCCTGGATGCCTTAGCCCTCAGTTGGGAGGGGAAGTTTCTCTATGCCTTCCCTCCCTTTCCTCTCCTGTTCAAAGTGCTAGTCAAAATCAGATCCCAATCATGCAAAGTCATTCTGATAGCTCCGGATTGGGCCAGACAGCCCTGGTATCCACTCCTGCTGTCCTTAGCAGTCCATCCTCCCCTGTCCCTTCCCAGGAATCACAATCTGTTAACCTGTGCCCAGGGAAGGGTCTGGTACCCGAATCTCAAATCTCTCAATCGCAAGGCTTGGTTCTTGAAGAGTTAGAGTTTGCTGATTTACACCTTTCCCAAGGTGTAATGGATATATTGAAGGCTGCAAGGAAGCCTTCCACCAGGGCTACTTACAATTCCAAATGGAAAAGGTTTTCCATATGGTGCTCGGAAAAGCATATTTTCCCAGTCTCTGCTGATCTACCCACAGTCCTGGATTATATGGTCCACCTGAATTCTTTGGGGCTGAGACCAGCTACCCTGAAGGTGCACTTGGCAGCTGTGTCTGCTTTTATTTCAGCAGGTAAATCCTCTTCCCTTTCAGTTCATCCTGTATTTTCCAAGTTTTTTAAGGGGCTGTTTCACACCAACCCTCCATTCAGGGATCCTGCCCCTGCCTGGGATCTTAATGTTTGCATTGCTCAGCTTATGCAACCCCCCTTTGAGCCCTTGTCTTCAGCTGAGCTCAAGTACTTGACTTGGAAAACTGTGTTTTTGGTAGCCATCACCTCTACCAGATGCATAAGTGAATTACAAGCGTTGTCAGTGGAGCAGGAGTTTATCTCTTTTCACAGAGATAAGGTGGTCCTTCAGACTAACAGAAAGTTCCTGCCTAAGGTGGTTTCAGATTTCCACCTTAATCAATCTATTTCACTTCCAGTGTACTTCAATGACCACTCCTCCTCTGGGGAGAGGATGCTGCACAGACTAGATGTGAAGAGAGTCCTTAGTTACTACATAGTGCATACCAAGGGTCATAGATTTGACTCCCTCCAACTGTTCCTCACCTATGGCGAAGTTGGTAAAGGGAAGCCAGCCACTAAAAGATCCATTGCCAGGTGGATTGTCTCTTGTATCCAATTGTGCTATGAGAGTTGGGTAAGTTCCCCTCAGGCCTGAGGGCTCGCTCTACCAGAGGTACAGCTGCTTCTCTGGCTGCTGCCAAGACATTCTTATTCTAGAAATATGTCAGCAGCTACCTGGAAAACAGTTCACACTTTTACCAAGCATTACTCCTGGACATCCAGGCTAGGAGTGATGCTCGGTTACTTTAACCATGCTTCAGAGCCTATTTCCTAGGTAGGTTCTGTCCCTCCTCCATGGGTACTGCTGTGTAGTCTGCAATTGTCATAATATAGCAAGACTTCATGTTGTTTGAAGAAAAATTACTCACCTTAGTAATGTTGTTTCTTCTAATGGAGTCTTGCTATATTATGACCTCCCTCCTGCCTGCCTCCTCAGAACCTCTGTTTTGGGGATGTAGTGGGCAGTACAGGGTTGGCACTTTTTTGATGCCCACCTTGTTGTTTTTCACCTACCTTTTGGGTGAATTGGTGTTGTGTTTTGCATTTTGGGTCTCCTGACTTGAGTCTTTGTTTTAGGCCAAAAATGAGTGTTTATGTTAGTAGCCAGTTGGCTAGTGTAGGTTTACAGCTTCCACACAGAACCTTAGTGAGTTTTAGCTCATAAAGATCTGACCACTTGCATTTGAAGCACAACAGACAGAGTTTTCAACCGAGCTCGCGCTCTAAGTTCCATGCCTGCATGGAAAGTTAACTATTTCACCTCCGGAGCAGTTCTAACCTGCGGTCATACTGCAATTGTCATAATATAGCAAGACTCCATTAGAAGAAACAACATTACTAAGGTGAGTAATTTTTTCTTCCCAGTCCACCCCCTGCAGCCCTCCCTACAACTACTAACCAGAGCAACCACCAGATCCATTACTCTGTCCCTGTGGTGGAGTTAGGCTACACTCTCAGCTGTGACTGATGGACTGCTTTTCTATCACCTTATTTCCTAGCAACAGTTAACACTTTTCTCTTTGCTTTTCTTCCTTTCCCCCCTACCCTAGGTTGGCCACCTAGCGTAGCTCTTTACTATTCCTACTAAGCTTCCTACTAGTTCTCTCTCTTCATTCTTTTACCATTTCCATCCATTCAGTCCTGGGAATGATGCCAAACACCCAGAGCGGTGTTGTATAAAGTGCATAAGTGCATTTTGTGTACAAAAAAACATGAAGGCTATTTTAGATTGCAGGAATAAATGCAATTAATAAAGCCTCTTTAAAGAAAAATAATTAGAAGTCATATAAAACAATAATAATTTCACGATTAGTACAGTTATAAGAATTCCTTAAGGTATTTTCATAAATTCACACTATAAACCTGTTACTGTATAAGGTTCTATGTATGAAAATGCAGTATACTTTATAAAAGTGTTCAGTCACTGTGATCAGAGATGTAGGGATGCATACACTGTACCTTCAACTGAACCAGGAAATCCCCTGAAATAACCCCCCTTTGGTTTTAAAACAATATGTTCAGACATGAAACAGCATGTACAGACATGTAAATAGAAAAGGACTCAATCAGGTGACCCCACCAAAAGATATAAAACCTCTTCACTGAGTTCACTTCAGTTCAGCCCAGTGGGGCTCAGCCCTGAGAAAGAGAGAGGTTCTACTGCTACTGTAGACAAGCTGTTGAATGCAGATGAAAAGGGTCTTAGGAGCTCTAAGATAGAGGACTGTATTATGTGAGAAACTACTCATGTTAAGTAGTAATTTTCTTTGCAATTTTTTTGTTTTCATTTATTATTTTTCAAATGTTTGAAAAATAAATAACATACCACAGTGTGCTTTAAACCTGTAAATTTGCCTCATCTGAAGTTTATTCCCACATGCTGTGACAGTCCCACCCATGGTTGAAACTATTTACAGCCTTGGTGCCCACCACATTTGCTGGCAGACTACTTTACAGCTCCACCACTCTTTCCATAAAATAGAACTTCCACACTTATCTTCCAAACCTCTCTTCCCCCCTGCCAGTTTTCACTCATGACCTTGGGTTCTTAACTCTGTATTCCTGCTAAATAGTTCCCTGCAGTTATTCTTGTTTATTCCTTTCAGGAACTTGAAGGTGTCTATCATACCCTCCCGTTGCTTGATCTCCAGTGAATACATGTTTGGTGCCTTTAGACAGTGTTAATAAGATTTGCCTTGTTGGACCTAAATCACCCTGTCTTGTACCATCTCCAGCCTGTCCCTGCCTTTCTTAAGTAAGGACTCCAGAACTGAGCAAAGTATTCCAGGTGTGGTCTCTCCAGAGACTTACTTACAAATGTAGTAGTACCTCCTTTTTCCTGCTGTCCATACCCCTTCTGAGACACCCCAGCATCCTATTAGCCTTACTATAGGCCTTGTTTAAGGGAGTCACTAATGATGACTCTCAGGTGCCTTTTCTCTGCTGCAGTGCTCAGCTTAACCCCTCCTATGCAGTACTCTGCCCTTATTTTTTATTCCCTAAGTACATAACCTTGAATTTTTTGCCACTGAATTTCAGCTGCCAAACCTTAGACCACCTCTTTATCCTTTGTAAATCCCTCTGCATATCCCAGATTCCTCCATTGCTATTTACTCTGCAGCAGAGCTTCATGACATCTGCAGAGAGACACAGCTTGCCCTGGATCCCCTCTCTAGTGTTGCTGATGAACACATTGAACAGGACAGCACCCAGGACAAGTCCCTGGGGCACCTCACTGGTAAACTCTTTTTCTTGCAGTTCGACCTGTTTACCACCACTCTCTGTTGTCTCTCCTTTAACCTGTTTTTTACCGATCTTACTATGTCCTTAGCTGCATACAGGTCCCTCAGGTTCTTCAGCAACCTTCTGTGTGGCATGCAGTCAATAGCCTTGCTGAAACTGAAGTAGAGTAATTCCACAGTGTGACTCTTATCTGTTGCCTTTGCTACCCAGTCAATGAAAACTATCAAGTTGGTCTGAAATTCCTCCCTACCATGAAACCAAGCTGTTTACTATCCTGTAGCCTGTTGCTTTCTAGGCAGTCCCCAAGGTCTTCTTTAATTAGTAACTCTTTCAGGTTACCCACAGCAGAGGTAAGGCTGAATGATTAGTAATTCCCATGTTGCTCCTTGTCCCCCCATCACCACCTTGTGTAGCAGGACAATGTCTGCTACCCTCCAGTCTTTCAGAACTACCCATGTCTGAACTGAGCTAGTGAATAGCCCTACTAGGGGTTCAGCCATTTCCGTAGCCAATTCCTTGAACACCCATGGGTGCATCCCATCCAGCCATAGGGTTTTATCTACCTGTTGGGCTTTAAGGCCAATCTGCACTCTTTCTCTGGTAAATACTGGCTACCTTGTTTCAGAAATTGTCCTAACAGTGACCTTGATGCCCGTTTTAGGCAGGGGCCCACTGTCTTCCCTTGTGAAGACAGAGCAGAAGTAATCCTTTAGGATGACTGCTTTTTGTTCATCTTCTTCTAGTACCCATATCCTTACCCTTACCCCATTTTTGCTTCCTTTTTTCCTTACTATAGTGAAGAATTGTTTTCTTCACCCTTGATTCTCTCCGCAGTACACAGCTCCATGTCTTCCTTTGTCTCCCTGATCATCCTCTTTGCTTCCCTAGTTTTTATTTGGTACTCTCTCATTCCTCCTCCCCCCCCCACTTTTCCTTGTGCCTAGTGAAAAACCTTTTTCTTGGCCATCACTACTTCTATGACTCTTCCGGAGAAACATTTTGGCTGTCTGTTTAATTTAGTAACAGTTCTTATGTTAACTTTATTGCCTCAAGAATGGTCCCCTTAATTGCCTCCCATCTTTCCTCTACACCTCCAAGGCCATTTGTGTCGGACCAGTTCCCTCATCCAGTAGACATCTGCTCTTCTGAAATCTAGAACTTCAGGTTTAGGAGCAGGTTGTTGCAACATGCAGTCAATTAGGAGTGTAGACTACAGAACCAAGTCTTCCTCCTAGCCATAAAATCCACCTTAGGTCTTTCACCCCCAGGTGTGAGTAATCTAAGCACGATATCAAACACAGCCAGAAGTACAATGGGTGTTAACAACCATACCCTTAACATCATCTTCCGGCATACCTCACAATGTCAATGCTCCTATGAATACCAAGCACCACTCTGGTTAAATGCCCTAGGGAAGAAAGACTTTCATAAGGAATCAAAGTCTGGACCATTTAAGTCAAATCTGCGGACACTTCTAGCATTAACCAGTGTCTGTGAATATGGGACCTAACACCCTTGCACTGCCACCTTTTCCCAACTTTCTACCAATGATTATTATCCCGTCTGCCTCACCCCATCACCTCTGTTCACAAGTCCTTCTATTACTATGTCAACCTCAGCCTCTTACTTGCCATCTACTATTCTGTTCCCCTCTGTGCACCTTTCCTCTACTGAGCCTCCTCCTCCTCCTCCACCACTCATTCTCCTCTCTCCCCTTCTAACATAACCTAATCCTGTACCTTTGCATCTCCCCCTTCCCCTCTCCCTCCACCTCCACTCCCTCCTCCTCCCTCTACCACTCCTCCCCTCCTTCTTCCTCCTCCCCCAATTTTTCCCTCCCTCAGCTTCCCATCTCTCTACCTTGCCCTACTGCTCTCTCCCCCTCACACTCTGCAAAGAATTTCTTTCCTCTCTTATTGTATGTCAGACAAGAGCTCTGTTGTTAAAATATATCTTTGCTAGCTATTCAGCACCTGTTACTCTACTTTATCTATGATTTGCACATTATGTCTATTTTATTTTAAACAAGCCTTAAATATTTACCTGTTCCTGATTATTATTTTATACTGTTCTGATTGCCTGTCCTGGAACTCTGTAAATGAGCATTTGGCTCAAAGGCAATTCTGAAATGTAATCAATAAAATAAATAAATAAAACATCTGCTCCCCAGCCCCATTTGGAGATCTTACATGGGCCAGGTGAGTGAGAGATCCTGTCAGCTCACTGGCTGATATTCCAGGAGGTGGCAGTATGCAGGGTGAGGGCTCTGGCAGAAGTTACGGTAAGCCACAGTTGTTGTGGTGTTCTTTGACCTCATTTTCATTATTTATGGGGGCCAGTAGAAGGCAATATCAGTGCCAAGAACTTACTGTTGTGGTGTTTGCTCTCTAGCCACATTTGCAGACTTAGATGGGGACCAGGTGAGCAAGAGATTCAAGCAACTTTCCTGTCACTGTTTAAAAAAAACAAACAAAAAAAAAACTGCAGCTTCAAGTGCTTTCTGGCAAACTCAGTAGGCACATTACCAGGATAGTGCTGCTGGTAAAAGGCAGGAATACATGGTAGGAGACACAAATTACTGTGCATTCAAAAGTTTCAATTCAAGCCAGCCAGTCAGTGCAGTGGTTGGATTTCCACTTGTAACGCTGGCGACCTGAGTTCAGGAATGGATCTGGGGCACTGGAGGGCTGGCTGGGTGGGGGAGAAGGATCGAGTGTCCCACAACTGCTCTCCTTCTACAGGAGGGAGGGTGTTGAGTTATCGGTGCAAGGGCAACACCCAGCAGAGGCTGGGTACGTTGCAAGCATTGCCGCCTGCTAATCTCAGGGGCAGCATGGATGCTGGTCATCATTGCACATCCCTGCCCCTGCCTACAGGGGAAAAACAATCTCGCAGCCTGCCACCAGGATGATGCCTGCCCCTCCTCTCTAATGAGCTCCCAGGCTGACTCACGGACCTATGCTATGAGTGGCTGCACTTAGGGGGTGCTGCTAACTCACCCTGGGGTGCAATCCACTGGGTATCCAAGGAGTCATGGTTCATGTGGGAGTGAGAGCGGAGGGGGCCATGACCTGGTTGGATTGACAGGCAGCAGGCTGCTCCAAAACCAGAAAAAAAAGTTTCAATTCAAAAAATGCTGGTGTGCTTTTAGTAGCAAAACAAATGTTGAGATACACAAAAGCTACTAATCCCAGCATTTTGAGGTACCCTACCGAAAAAGCAGAGTGCCTTAAAAATGCTGGGATTAGTGGCTTTTGTGTGACTCTGCACTTGTTTGTTAATAAAAACACACTAGAAGTTTTTGAATTTAAACTTTCGTGTGTGCTGCAATTTGTGTCCCCTACCCTTGAGTGCATCCTGGTCCTGGTTTCAGAGCTCATATGACCAGTAGCACAATATGTGCAGCTTTCCAGCTGCGGGTAGAAAATGACAAAAGCTGCTATATGCCGAGCTCTGGGAGAAGGCAAGTTAAGGCCAGAAATCATAGAGGGATCCTTGTGTATATCTAATTGCCCCACCCCCCAAAAAAAAATCTTGTGTGCCCACACAGGTCTCCTATAATGCTTAACTGTAGCTGAAAGTGTCCCGTGTAAGCAGTGTGAAAGTAATGTTTGTTGCAGCAATACATTCTATTTGATTTTCTGAGTATTTATTTTTGTACATGCACTCTGATTTAAAAATTCATAATTTTAAATGCACACAGCAATACATAACTAATTTTTATAAAATGGCAGGAAAAATCTAGAAATGTATCTGGCCAAGAGACGTCTCCTCACCATATATTAAAAATTGAATAAAGTATGGGGTGCTGTGTGTAATGAGTAGCTTACACACACACGTGGGGTTAGACGCTACATAAACCCCAAGAGCAAAGCTTGAGTGGTTTATGAAAAGCATCTAACCTTGAGAGTGTGTGTAAACTTAGAGTTTACTCACAGCATCCCTTATTTTATTTTATATAATTGCTGGTTCTCCCCTTTTTCATCACAGGACTTGTACAAAGTACAAGATGTTCCCCCAGATGTTCCAGTGCTGCCGCACTCTGGTTCGTTTTTTGGTTGGTAACTACATTTTGAACCTAACAGATTTTTAAGTTTTTACCTGTTTTGTTTACCCCATCTATGTGGAAAAAAAAATCACTTTTTTAAAAAGAAATAACTCACCGCCAGTTTCCTCTGGCATGGCAGTTGAGTTTCGCTGAAGAAGGAAACGGCGTGAAGGGACAAACTGTGCTGGGCACGTGCACAGACTGAGGGATACCACAAGCATGTCTGCTATTAATGCTCCTTTATAATGGCAAATTACGGCGCAGTATCCCATTAGGAAAAAGGGGAGAGCCATTAATTATATATAGACTAATGCATGGGGTGGTGTGTATAACCAGAATTTTATACACACCTAAGGTATGAGATGCTACATAAGGCCCAGAAGCTAAGTTCAAGGAGTTTATAAAAGCATCTGACACCAAGGGTGTATATAAAATTTGAGTTTTACATACCAACCCATGTCTTGCTTTATAGAATTGCTGTGAGTATTTGATCTTTTGTGTAGAAAATCTATGGCCTGTAAATGGTGCTGTTGTGCACAGCACACTGTCATCACTTGCACAGAAAATGTTATTTCTTTTTCTATGTGTTTTTATGCATTTTACTTTTATTATTTTTTAATGAATATAGTGGGGTCCATGCAGTAGCAGTGGTTGAGGCAGTAGAGGGTAGAGCTGTGCTGTTAGGCTGAGGTACAGCTTTACAGTGCTGCAAAGGCATGTTTTTTTGGGGGGCGGTTGTGTGTGTGTGTGGTGGGGGGTGATGGGAGGAATCCAGAATTGGGTGAGAGCTGAAGAAAATGCAGGCGGTGTCTTTTGTGACAGTTTGGATTGGAGGTGTGCTTAATCTGACAGTAGAGTCGTGCTTCACCTGATTGCCCCTGGGGCATGCATAAAAATCATGTAATACACAACTTGTCATGGCTTATTACTAACTTAATATAGTGTCACTTTTTACAGAGCAATTAAAAAACAGACTGCAAACAGTTTTATAAAATGTTGACAGGTGTGCAGCAGCAACATGCCGAATTGCAAAGGCAAAAACAGTTTGTGAATGTGGCTTAAACTAAAATGTAAATTAAAATCCATATGCTACTCTTAACTTTCTTTGATGTTGACTTGCACAGACCCAGCAGGAAGTGAATAGGTATAAAAGGGAAATAATATGTTCCGGGAATAAATAGAAATGTGCTGCATTGAAGTGTGGGCAATAATGAGCTACATGTGCTGATTTATTAATATGTGCCAGCATTCAAATATATAGGGATATTGATGAATAATGTGCAGGTACTGATAAGATATCTGCTGGTACTAAAGAGGTACATGTAGCTAATAATGAGATATGATGTTTGATTAGTGAGAAGTACTTGAAGACAGTAATGAGATGTGCAGCCAATTATAAGATATATGAGGGTGTTGATGTGTGTGTGGGGAATTTGAGTTATTCCAGGTAATAATGAAATGTACATGTAATTACAATGTGATATATAAGCTGTGCTTAATAAGATATGTTTTTTTATGAAATGGCAAGATATGTGTAAGTGACCTGGGGAAGTTCCACAGCAGCGGGTGGTGATGTTCTTGTCCATGGCCAGCAGAGAGTTTATAGTTGTTTTCTGTATCCTGCCTCCTGACTGCAATGTTTCTAGCACTCTCCCAATTTTCCCTTCTCCTCTTACCCTCTCCACCTCCCCCATCAAATTTTCCTACCCTTCTTCCCTTTTACCAATGCTCAGACTTTCCACCCCTCTCCCTTCCTCCCTCCTTATCAACCCTGTCTCTTCTCTCCTTCCCTTAGCCTGGAATGTATCCACTGTGCCCTTCTTCCACCTCATTGTTCCCCCTTCCTGCTCTCCTGCTTGCTCCAAGGGTAGGAAGCTCCACTCCACCCTCCTCCTTATTCTCCTCCTGTCTGGTAATGTGGAAACCAACCCTGGTCCCTACTGTCCTTCCCCAACTACTGCCAAGGGACTGGGCATATTCCATCTTAATGCTTTCCCCATCTGGGTTCAGCTACACTCTTTGGATGTCTTCTGTATTTTTGAGTCATGACTCTTCTCTGGGATTCCAGACTCAGCGTGACCCTGCTTGAATTCCATCTCTTTGGGCAGGACAGGGGAAAAATTAAGTTCCAAGAACGGACTGTTGTGTGTGCTCTCTAGCCCCATGTACTGACTTAGATGGGGACCAGGTGAGCAAGAGGTTCAAGCAGCTTTCCTGCCACTGTAAATAAAAAAATAAAAAAAAACTGCAGCTTTAAGTGCTTCCTGGCAAACACAGTAGGTATATTACCAGGAAGGTACTGCTGGTAAAAGCCAGGGATACATGGTAGGAGGCACAAATTACTGTGCACACAAAAATTTCAATTCAAAAAAATGCTGGTCTGCTTTTAGTAACAAAACAAATCTAGAGATACACAAAAGCTACTAACCCTGGCATTTTGAGGTACCCTGATGAAAAGGCAGAGTGTCTCAAACTGCTGGGGTTAATGGCTTTTGTGTGACTCTGCACTTGTTTTGTTAATAAAAACACACAACAAGATTTTGAATTTAAACTTTCGAGTGTGCTATAATTTGTGTCTCCTAGCCATGAGTGCTTCCTGGCCCTGATTTCAGAGCTCACATGGCCAGTAGCACACAAATGTGCAGCTTGCCTGCTGCAGGTAGAAACTGATGGAAGCTGCCATATGCAGAGCTCTGGGAGAAGGTAAGTAAAGGCCAGAAATCATGCAGGAATCCTTGAGTATATCTCTTTAACCCCCCTGGTCTCCTATAATGCTTAAGTGTAGCTGAAAGTGTCCAGTGTAAGCAACGTGAAAGTGATGTTTGTTGCAGCAGTACATTCTATTTGATTTTCTGAGTACTTATTTTTGTACATGCACTCTGATTTAAAATTCATAATTTTAAATATGCACAGGAATACATGACTAATTTTTATAAAATGGCAAGACAAATCTAGAAATGTATTTGGCCAAGAGACATCTTCTCACTGTGTATTAAATCTCTATAAGAACTTGGTCAGATGACAAATCTTATTTTCCTTCCCCCAGAAAACTGCTTACTGAAACATATCACTACTCTCCCCTTAAAGGGACACTGTCAACCTCCTTAGGTCTTAAAGTGTCCCTAGTTTAAAAAATGCATTTCATGATTGCCAACATTCTGTAAAGATTTCTGATGTAGCTGGTAGTTTGATTCTGAGTCTTTTTTTTTTCTCTTTTAAAAAAGTGAAAAACAGACTGACCACCATACTGGTGTTATCACACTAACACAGGTTTGTTTACATTCCTTGATCAGGTCCAACTACATCTTTCCTGGATTTGGGAAACACCCACAACACAGTCTAACCCCTGATGATGCAGTGGACATCTAGGAGGCTATTGCCTCATGAGTGACTGCACTGTTTGGGTGTGTTTGTAATGTTCAGGAAGTATGCAGTAAGAACAGATGCAGGACTTTAAACAAAATAAGTTGTTTATAAATATACATTACCATGCATTTCAGTTCTGCTTAACAGAGACAGACAAAACAAACAGCAACATCTTTGAAATTTAGAGAAGGTAAGTAATCATAAAATGTAGGTTTTTAACTAGAAATGATATGATGAAAAATAGGTTGACAGTGTCCCTTAAAGGAAAATAATAAAAAAAAACAAAACAAACATCAGTCACCATGTTGAGTCTCCTGTAGGTCCTCCCTCCTTTGTTTTCTTGTTCTCAATTGTTCACACTTTGTTGTATCTGATGTGGAACCTTTGTAAAAGAGCTTTTACTCAAAGGTAATGTCCAAATCTTGAAATAAAAAAATAATTTACTAACATTATTTCATTTATCTTTTTTAAAGAGCAGGTATTCACTTGATTGTAATTCCTTGTGTCACTTCTCTTGTGTTTTATTAAACATTTATCTGTCACTTGATTTTGTTTGGTGTCTTTTTTTTTAAATAGTTGTAACCCCTTATATAATTTCTCTTGACAGATAAAGCAGTGCCAGGATCATTCCGGCTGCAGTCTTGAAAAAAAATCAGTGTTGTGAAGTTTGTGTCAGACTGAAGTTGATCATAAAAGACTGACTCAGGCTTCACAAGAGGATACTTTATTGTGCCAGTAGCAATCTACTGACATGTGCAATATGCAATACCAAATTAAAATACAAAACAGACACATTTTATTCAAATATGATTTTTTCCTTCATTTTATTTATTTTTTTATTTGTTTGTTTGGATTACAACCTTTGAATTTAAACTCTTTTACAAAGGTTCCATGTCAAACACTGAACATGGGTTAACAGAGATGGGGTTTACTGTCAGAGACATGAGTATACAGCAGGAGAAACAAGTGATCCTTAAACATACATTATGAAAATAAAAGGTGCAAGCAATGCCATTCAAGCAATAACCGTTGACTATAGTCGATGTACAATATATCATTCAACATGTAATCAATGGTACTGCCAGAGTTGGCATTGTCTTGTAGCCTAGGAGGAGGGAGAGAGGGGTTAGAGCGAGGGATAGTTAGAGAAAATGTGACACAGTCAGAGTTGGAGATAGTGGCTGTGGAGGGGAGAGTGTAACTGGGAAAGATAGAGAGAGTGGGAGGAGGGGAGAGAGAGAAAGCGAGAGCATGAGAGAGGAAGAGATAGTGGGAGGGAATAGAGGAGGGTGGGAGGCACAAGTATAGGAGGGAAGCTGGAGGTTGGGGAGAGTGGGTGGGATGGGAGAGAGAAAAGGGGGAGAGAGATAGATGAAAGAGAGAGCAAAAGGGAAGGGGTGGGTGTGTGAAAGTAGAGATGGGGAGTGTGTGAATGTTGTGGTGTGAGGGAGCTGGTGGTGGGAATGTGTTGTGTGGAAATGAAGCCGAAGTAGAGAGTAGAGGGGGTATTTTATCACTATTTAAACCATTTCCTTTTCTTTTCAATACAGTGGTTTAATTTATTTTTTATTTACTTACTTAAATAAGCAATGAGTCATTTAGTAAGTGTAATAAGCCACTGAAGAGGAATGCCTTACCATGTTTTAATGCATTTCCAGGGGCTAATGATAATCAGACAGCAGCCTAATGCCTCTCTTTGCCCCTGGGTATGCATAAAAATCCTGTAAATCACACCTTGTTGTGGCTTATTACTAACTTAAAATAATGTCACTTTTTACAGAGCAATTTAAAAACAGACTGCAGTTTTATAAAATGTGGATAGGTGTGCAGCAGCAACATGCCACATTGCAAAGGCAAAAACAGTTTGTGAATGTGGTTTAAACTGAAATGTAAATTAAAATCCATGTGCTACTCTTAACTTTCTTCCATGGTGAGTTGCACAGACCCTGCAGGAGATGAATAGGTATACAAGGGAAACAATATGTTCTGGGATTAAAGAGAAATGTGCTGCATTGATGTGTGGGCAATAATGAGCTACATGTGCTGATTATTATGTGTGCCAGCATTCAATTATTATGGGGCAATGATGAATAATGTGCAGGCACTGATAAGTATCTGCTGGTATTAATGAGATATGTGCAGGTAATAATGAGATATGATGTTTGATTAGTGAGAAGTGCTTGAAGACAGTAATGAGATGTGCAGCTAATTATGAGGCTTTGATATGTGTGTGTGTGTGTGTGGGGATTGAGTTATTTGCGGGTAATAATGAGATGGCGCAGGCAATTATAGCATGATATATAAACTGTGCTTAATAAAATATGCTTCTTTATGAAATGGCAAGATATGTGTGAGCAAGTTAGGGGAAGTTCCACAGCAGTGGGTGGTGATACTCTTGTCCATGGCTAGCATGGAGTTTCTGCTGCTTGTATTCTGCATCCTACATCCTGACTGCAGTGTTTCTAGCACTCCTTTGCCTTCTCCATTTCCCCTTCTCCTCTTACCCTCTCCACGTCCCCCCATCCAATTTTCCTACCCTCCTTCCCCTTCACCTTCCCCCATGCTCTCCACCCCTCTCCCTTCCTCCTTCTTTATTAGCCCTGTCTCTTCCCCTCTACCTCCCTTAACCTGGAATGTATCCACTGTGCCCTCCTTCCCCCTCACTGCTCCCCCCTTCCAGCTCTCCTACTTGCTTCAAGAGTAGGAATCCCCACTCCACACTTCTCCTTATTCTCCTCCTCCCGTCTGGTGATGTGGAGGCCAAAAGAGTCAATCCAGGAAGCTGGTGCTGCGATTGGATCAACCCCCATATGCAATGACTGGTGCAGTGGAACTAGGGCGGTTAACCCCAAACACAACTCCAAAGTGCACAAAATACCACTGCACATGGACCTTCAAGAAATGATGAATGCCAAGAGAAATTCAAAAAGTAAATGAATTTATTTTTCAATCTCAGCATAAATGGTCACAGCAAGTTATAAGCACAAACAAGCGCTGGGGAGCTGGTTTGTGCTTATAACTTGCAGTGACTGTGCTGAGATTGAAAAATAAATTCATTTACTTTTTGAATTTCTCTCGGCACTCATCATTTCTTGAAGGTCCATGTGCAGCAGTACTTTGTGCGATGTGGAGGCCAACCCTGGTCCCTCCTCTCCCTCCCTCCCCATCCTCACTTCTTTTCTCGACTATTGTTAAGTGTCTGGGCTTTTTCCATCTTAATGTTTTCCCCATCTGGGTTCAGCTACACTCTCCTGATGTTCTCTGTATTTTTGAATCCTGGCTTTTCTCCAGGATTCTGGACTCAGCCTGACCCTACCTAAATGTCATCTCTTCAGGCAGGACAGGGGAAAACATGGGGGAGGCATCTCTATCTATGTTCTCCACAGCCTGTCATGCACTATGCCCATCATAGAGGCCACACTCTCCTCCCATGAATTTCAACTAGTCCAGCTCTCATTCTTCTCCTCTGTACCCATATTCACTGGGGTTTTCTACACCTCTCCTCAAATCTCACACTCCTCCATTGTTTATTTGTTTATTTTAATTTGATAACCAGGTACGAGGGAGCTGCAGCACTACAGCTGCCTGACTTATGTTTGACTGACAAACACTTGCCTAACTCCATAATCCTGACATTCACTATACTGACAGTTTCAAAATCCTGACAAACCAACAGACTAGTGACACACCCAAATTCCTTCAAGAATTCCACATCACAGACACCTGCCTCCTATATAAATGCACACAAACACACCCTACATGCAAATCAAAGACACAGATGACTGAAACCAAATGAAATGACAAATGAAAAAGACAAATAACAAGTGAAACAAAACCCAAAATTGGCTGAAACATGCCAAACTCAGAAGTCACTCCTACACTATCACCAAGGGATAGCCCATAATACCAAACTGTAGAAAGAAGAAACCATATAAATAACTAATAAAATTGTAAGGTAAAATAAGGTACATCCCTTTTCTCACCTCACTCTCACATAATAACATACACAAAGCCACACACAAACACACAGTACAATTCAACACACATAATAACATCACTATTAAACCACTCACACATAAATACATCAGCATACACATAGATTTGAACCCCTGACTATACATACTGACTGCATCAGAGATGAACACACAACCACTAAGCCATGACAGCACACAGCCACTGGAGCACCAACTCTACCTTATCACAACCCTACTACTCTCATATATACAACTATACACACTAGATGGAGTGGGCGGAGTCCCCAACACACCTGTACTTATTATATCTAACTCCAAGTCATAGACATAGTGACTGTCAGGCAAACCCATGTCTGGGTTATACACCTGTCAAGCAACAGTATGTCAGGCAAACACAGCTGTTAGGCAAGTGGTGTTATTTTGTTGCCTGTCAGTCAAGTGTAAGTCAGGCAACTGAAGTACTCCCAGGTAGGAGCACTGGACCAAAGGTCCTTTTTAAGGCTCGACTGGGGCAAATTGTGAAATACAAAAACGTGCAGCATATATAAAGAACATTCAATCACATTTACAAATACATGATTGATTCCCTTTCCACCATCACCTCTCATTCTTCCACATGTGAACTCATTCTCCTTGGGGATTTCAACATAAGTTGGCTCTCCCCGTCCTCAAAATCAACAGTTTATAGGATTGAGTCCCTTAATCTTTCCCAGATTATTTCAGAACCCACTGACCTCAAGTCTTACGCCACCAACCACAGCATGTTGGAATAGGTTCTAACTTCCCACTTTCACTGCATTGTTGCAGCGGGTATACTGCTGGACTCATTTAGTGACCACTGCATGAAGTTCTGTGTCAGAAAAGTCTGGCATCCCCTTTCCTCTCCAAAGTACATAATGTCCAGGTCTCTCCAGTTGCTAAATGTTAATGCTGTACTGAGCAACCTCACTGCAACAGATTAGTCTGCCATCCTCTGCCTCTGATGTTGACATGGCCCTTACCTGATTACGCTCCAAATTCTTCTCCATCTGGGACAAGCATGACTCCTTCAGGAGATCCAGAGTCAGAACTTCCCACCACCCTTTGATTACCTCCAAAAGTCATTGATGTGTGTAAGTCCTGTGATCTCACCTGGGCATTTTATAAATTATCCCACATCCTTCCGGACCTCATCTCTTATAGTGCTCTGAGCAACAATTATACAAAGGCTGTCCAGGCCACAAAATCACATTATTTTGAGGCCAGACTCTGGAAAAACCTTGAAACTCCACTAAATTCTGAAAGGTTACCCAATCCCTTTTCAACCCCACTGTCCGGTTTGTTCCCCAAATCTTCATAGTTAAAGATTTACCTGTGTCTGACCCTATATGATACTGCTCACTTCAATGAGTTCTTTTCAGTCTTCACCTTCCTTTCCTCTCCCCAAGTCCTCTCCTTCCTGTCCTGTTCCCCCTTCCTCCTATCTCCACCCATCCTTGGTTTTCACATCCCCACTGTCATTATCCAGGAAACCCTGCTTGCCCTCTACTCCCTCAACCAGTCTAAGTCCAGCACTGATGAGCTGGACCCCAAGCTCCTCCACCTCTCAGCTTCTGCCATTGCAGCCTCCCTTACTCACTTCCTCAACCTCACCATTTCTCTCTGTGCTGCTTCTCATTCCTGGAAGTTGTCCAGAGTTATTCCACTTCATAAAGGGGGTGACTCCTCATTTTCTGACAACTTCCATACCATCTCCCTTCTTCCCTCGCTCTCAAAGCTGCAAGAGGAGCTTGTCCATTCCAGACTCATCAACTGTCTCTCATCCTTCAACAACTTCTCCCCCCTTGCAGTCTGGCTTCCGGAAGCACCATTCCACTGTATCATCCCTGCTGCGTGTCACTGACTGACATCTTCTCCAGGATGGATATGGGGCACATTATGGCTGTCATTTTCCTCGATCTGGCCCAAGCTTTTAATTTGGAGTCCCATCTACTTCTCCAAAACAAGTTGAGCTCTGTCAGCCTCTCAGCTCCCACTGTTGATTGGTTCCATTCCTACCTAATGGGTTATCAACAGTCTGTACAGGAAGGAGATGTTCTGTCACCCCCACTACCCATCCATGCTGAGGACCCACAGGGATCCATCCTTGGTCCCATCCTCTTCTCCATTTTACTGAATGATGTCCCCTCTGCCTGTGCCAAATCACATATTCACATGTATGCAGGTGACTGAGTCATCTTCACCTCTAGTGCATCTGCGGCAGCTGTTGGAGACCTGCTCCAGCAGGATTTCAACAATGTTCTGCAGTGGTTCCAATGGATTTTAACTGTTATGGTTATGTGACTAACTTAACATTCAAGGAAACTGAGTGGGGTCTTTTATGATTCTATTTAGAATATGGAATGTGACCCGATGAAGAAGGGCCTATTTGGAAAAATACTGTAAATAAGAATGAAATAATGTAAGTGATATATGATAAATATTAATGGGTTATTAGTCAATAGGGTGCAGTTGTACAAACAGGTTCTATGATCGAAGGACTGAGCTGGAACTGATGAGCTTAAATATGAGAACAAACTGATAAAAAGAAGTGAGTGAGAAAAAGTGTTAAGTATTATTGGTATTATAACAATAATTTATATAGGGCATCTCACTGGGGTCTGTTCAACTATTTTAAAGTAACGACAATAAGTTGTATCTTTAGTAGAATATCATGAAATGTTTTATATACATGCACTCTTTTGGGAAAGTAGTGGTGGAGGCTTAGTCATTGGATTGTAAAGTAAAAGTTGTCTGTTATGGATTGGTCAGTAAGAAATGTTTTTATTTTTTTTCCATTCAAATTTTATTGAAATTTTTTCAACACCAAGAATACATCCAACAAATAAAATACAGAGCAAATGCTACATCAGAACTTGAACATGACTTACCCAGGATGTATTCACCCCCAATCTCCCCCTACCCACTCCCCCCTCCCTTCTCCCCCAAAAACCCCGCACAGTACACATGTTCTCAACCTGTAGAATGACAATAGAGAAAAATCATTCCTTGACTGGTAACGAATACAACTTATGTAAGGGACCCCAGATCTGGTTAAACCTAGGTAACTTGTTCTGAAGACTAGCAATAACCCTTTCAGTTCTAAGATTAGCAAGTAACTCTTGTAACCACTCGCTATAGGTAATTTCTGAGGTATTTTTCCAATGCCTTAGTATCACTTTCTTGACTGAAGCGGATATCAGGCAAATATGATATTTCCTATTTCATACCAAATAGTGGAAACATCCCCTAATATGCATATCTCTGCAGTAAACAGATCATCCAACCCCAGCAGGGGGAACCAGTTCTTGTCTAATCCTAGACCAGAGTGGAGCTACTTTGGAACAGTTCCAAAAAATACGAAGCAAATCCCCAATACCCTGCTGGCATCTGTAACAAGTGGAGGAGGACACAATACCTAATTTAGCCAGCTTTAAGGAGGAGTAATAAATATTGTGCAATAACTTGAATTGCATTAGCCTAAGCCTGTCTTGCGACAGGAATTTATGGCATGTACGCCAGATACATGCCCAGTCTGGCTCAGTATCTGGGAAAAGTGAATACCAGTAATTTGCTGGCGCCAGATTTAGAGGATGTACCCAGCTAAAAAACACCCTATATATGCAGGAAACAGCATGAGCCTTTCCTGCTAATGGCCCTATCTCTAAATGGAAGTCTGGAGCTGGAGCAATAGGGGAAATTGTGCACATTTTTTTAACCAACAAATGCTGAAGTTGAAAAACTTTAAATATATTAGCTTGTGGGATTTGAAATTTATTCAATATATCAGCTGATGATAACCATCGCCCTTCTGCAGAAATTAAGTCGTTAACTAAACCTTCCTCTAATTGTGGAAGCCAACTACCCCTAATGGGTCTACCATCCAATTGGAGGTTGAGATTGCCATTTAATGGCTGTGATGGATCCTTATTATGACTATATTTTAAAAAGGTACATAACTGAGAATGAACTCTAATGGATATCTTGATGGGAGAATTCCGAAGAGACGTGGGTAAAGGGCTTGGAGTACAATACAACAGGGCCCTGGGAGCTAAGCCTAGCTCTACTATATGGGATATCTCTACCTTTAACCAAAATGGGACATAAGTACTTTGTACCTTGGAATCAATCGGTACCATCCACCTGAGATACTTATTTGCATGACTGGCCCAATAATACAGGCCTATATGAAGCAATCTCAGACCCCCAATCGACTTGGGAGCAGCTAATTTATGGTAAGCCAGTCTGGGTTTCTTATAATTCCAAATGAATCCAGCAAATATACCATGAACTTTCCTAAACCATTTTAAAGGGAGCCAGGCATTTAACATATTTATAGGGTAAAACAAGCGGGTAAATATGTTCATTTTAATTAAATTGATTTTCCCCCACATCGATAATGAAAGCAAGGTCCATCTTTTGAGATCTGCTTCAATCCCATGCAATAACGAATCTAAATTTAGCTGTAAGAAATGTTTTTATTTGTTCTTATTTAGATGCAGCATTGTATTTGAGCCTGAGGAAGTGGCGATGGCCACAAAACTGTTGCCCTGGCTTCCAAAATATGAAAGAAGAATCAAAATAGAAGCAGTCTTTCTGCATAAAATACCATTTGTGCAGTGGCATTCATCCCTGTAATATTATTTGATCCAATCCAACCATCCCCAGGTCAACACCAAAAAAAACAAGCATTTGTCAATGCCGAATGTTTGCTTGCTGGCATTGGCACTGGTAGTGTAGGAGTTAGAGAGATACATAATAGGAATGGTAGTGAAGTATTGAACTGAAGCCAACCCTACCACCACCCTGCAGAGACTGACAGGCATTGGGGTGTGCCTTTGGATCATCAGGCATAAGCGTCCATGCCATTTCACCACCCTACCCTGCAGAGACTGACAGTGTCACGGTGTGCCTTGGGGTCTTTGGGCCTTATGCTCACCCCATTCCATAAGAAATACAGTGAGATGGGTGCAGTATAGGAGAATGGGGTGAACTTTGGGGCTGAAGAGTCCAAGGCACACCTCGATGCTTGTCACTGGCTGCAGGGTGTAAGTGGGGGTGGAATGGTATGAGCATTACAGGCGACAATCCTAAGTCACACCCCTGATGCCCATCAGTCTCTACAGGGTGGGGTGTATCGGCCGGAAACCCTAATGCCCCAGGTGTTCATTGGTATTTTCACTCCAATTTTTCAACATGGGTTTTTTGTGACCCCCCACCTCATGAACAGTGGCAATATCAGTTTGTTAGCGGAAAGCTGATCTTGCACAGCGACTACGCCATTTGGCACCACAGGTGCGAAAACACATTTCAAACAGAATGTGAAAAATGACAGCTATACTGTCCATGAGGAGGTGTAAAAATGGCAATGTTGAAAATGTGGAGTGAAAATATAAAAAAAGTGGTGAAACCACGAGCGTGCGTAGAAACTGCGTAACGCACACCCGTAATGTAATTTGTTTGGGGATTGTTTACAGCAGATTGTCAACACAGGCATTTTGGGACCTCCACTCATGAACAGTGTCGCTGTGATTTTCGTAATCTGTCCTGGACACTAATTTCCCACAGCAGCCATGCATTTCTGTGCGGGAAGTGCGAAAACACATTTTGGCCAGGGTCTGAAAAATGACAGCTGTGCTGTTCATAAGGAGGTGTGAAATAAATGCCACTGTAGAAAATCTGGACTGAAAATATTACAAATTCGTGAACTTACGAGGGTGCATGGAAACTGCGCAATGCACACTCGTAACACAGTCATTTTATGGACTCTTGCCACCAAATTTTCAACATAGTGATTTTAAGACTTCTGCTCATGAACAGTGTCACTGTGCTTTTCTTAATCTGTCCTGAACATTGATTTCGTATATCGACCACACCATTGTGCACTACATGTGCGAAAACACATTTTGAGCGAGATGTGAAAAATGACAGCTGTACTGCTCATAAGGAGGTGTGGTAAAATGGGAACGTTGAAAATCTGGAGTGAAAATATTAAAAATTTGTGAAGTTACGAGGGTGCATAGGAACTGCGCAATGCACGCTAGTAAAACAGTCATTTTTGGAAATTTCTTCACCATATTTTCAACATAGGGTTTTGGGGTGCCTACATCATGAACTGTGACCCTGTCATTTCGTTACTCTGTCCCAAAAGGTGGTTCTGTGCAGTGACCTCAAAATCACCTTTTGGGACTCAATAACAAAATGACAGTGACTGAGTTCATGAGGTGGGGCCCCAAGAACCCCATGTTGAAAATTTGGTGAAAAAATTCCCCAAAATGGCCGAGATGTGCACCAAAGTTGAAAAAAGAAAAACATTTGTGCCATTGTACAGCTTACTGGCATTTCTTCAGTTCGTAGTTGGCTTTGAAGAGTGCAGACATGTTCCCGGTCCACTGAAGATCATCGCACTGGGCACCGGAGTTAAGTATGGGGTGGGGGAAGGTGGGTGTGCAGAGGGTGGGCGCAGGTTGGGGGATGGGGCAAGACAGTCAACAAGAGACCTTTTTTTTTTTTAATACAGAGGTCTTTTTTAATTTTTTATTTTAGAAGATGACGCGGGACTTTTGCCACGCTGGGGTGGGCTCCCAGCGTGGTAGCTGAAAGGTTTTTTTTGGGGGGGTAGTGGAACCAACGGGGGACTGGGCAGTCCTGTCAGCCATACAAATGTTTGCCACACTGGGGTAGGCTCCCAGCGTGGTAACTGGAAGTCATTTTCTTTTTGCTGGGGGGTTCAGTCGAGCCGACTGAGGTTGGGCACCCCATCGCCATCTGGACTTTGCCACACTGGGTGGGCTCCCAGTGTGGCACCTGGAAAATCTGTTTTGGGGGCAGCAGAGCCGATGGGATTGAGCACCCAGTCGGCCACTCTGGTGTGCGGGTGGGGAGTGCATGAGCATGCTGGAATGGGCTCCTATGCGCTGTGTACAGTAGGTGTTGGGCGGGGGGACTGTCTATGACAGTTCAGATGCAGTGTAATGTGGGCAATTTGCATACTGCCAGCTAGCAGTATGCAAACTCCTACGTTCCACCGCTGATGCAGCGCTTTTAACTCAACTGTATGCCACTGCATCTGAACTGCTGTCATAGACAGCTCTGACATTATTGGTGTGGTGAGACAGCGCCTGCAAAAGGGAGCAGGGCACTGGAAGCTGAGTGGCACACCTACGAAAATTCGTATGGTGGCACTATGTTTCTTGCACTTGTGTGCAAGCAAACATAAAAATGAGCAAGGAATGGTATGGGGGTAGGTACATTCAACACAGTGAGTTAAAAAATGGTAAATCACAGCAATACCCTCTGCTGCTAGAGGCAGTACTGAGGGCCTACATAATATAGTAACAGATAACTTTTTTTGTATTAATTTCTAGCAAGATTTTTTTTTTAAAACATTTTGTCTAAAATGCAACCCAATACCCATTTTCTAAGTACAATAATACTTGACAGGGTGGGCAGCATAGGCTATACTGGACCTTTCAGGGGCTATAAGGCCCAACATCTGCGCTCATGGGCAGTCTGTTATACTGTAGCTACAATAGAGCAGCAGCTGGAGTGTATGAAGAATTAAAAAAGAAACAACTCAGATCACTGGATTTCTTTGGCAGTCAAACAAAAATTACCTCTCCAGGTTTTGAGGGATTATTTTTATTCCCATATAATATATATACCATATGGCTAGTTACACTTTAACTGACCTTTTAAAAAGTCGGTCCCCCAACATAAGCTCTAGGTTCATTTTCAAACTTCAGCCCCAAAATGTAACCCAATACCCATTTTCTGTTGTTAAACATTTTTTTATTTTGTTGTTCTTAGGCAGAACACACACACAAAGGCAGAGTCTTACACATAAAGATTCGACACATACCGCAACATTAGGTATGGCCAGTTGATGCAATTGACATCACATTCTGTCAGTTAGCTACAACCTTACAGGGTATAACTTAACATATTCTTCATATTACAGACCTGGTAGCCAGAGGATGATTAAGCTAATGTAATGTCACTTCCCTCCAAACGGAGGGGAGCCTTAAGCTGTATAAGTAGATTACACAATAAAGAAGGATGTAACAAAAAGAAGTCAGTAATATTTGACTACTCTACCAAGGGTATGTCCTATTCCCATGCAGATTATAATATCAACTTTATACAGCTATGGCAATCTTTCCTTTTTTTTTTATTTCAAAAAGTATAGATAAGATCGGGATGGAGAAGGGGAGAAAGGGGAAGACTTACAAAAAAAAAAAGAACTATCCAGACCTTTATAGTGAAGGGGAGGAGTCTAGGGGGTGGAACTGGAAGAAGTATTATGGCAGTACTTGGACCTTAAATAAGGTTGCCAACATTTATCATACCGGGTTAGAGAGCCTTGGGCAAAGCTGGAGATCCTCTCAAACGTGGCCCCTTGGGCTAAAGCCAAAAGGAACTGATGAAAAGTCAGAATTTTGGAGGTTCTCCATCTCGTCAATATAAGTCTTTTGGCCAATGCCCCGGCCATAGTGATCCATTGTGCCTCAGGACTACACTTGGGCATCTCAGGACTGCCACAACCAAGAAGGAGTAGGGCAGGACATGGAACAATATCAGGGAATAGTTGTTGACACATGTCCTGAATGGCTTGCCAGAACTGTTGAAGGTTGGGACAGTCCCAGAGTATATGAAGCAGATGAGCCCCATGGTTGCCACATCTCCAGAAAACGTCGGCCGGGATAAGTCCCATCTTAACTAGTTTTGCTGGGTCTCTATACCATCTATGGAGGGTCTTATTCATGATAAGTCTTATACGCCCGTCCCGGCAAGCCAAATGGATACGTGCCCACCCATGTTCCCATTGATGTTCTGAGATCGAGATCTGTAGCTCTTTTTCCCATTGCAGTCTGGCTTTCTGGGTAGGGTCTGGGGTGGAGTCTCTGAGGGCATGATATATGTTGCTAGCTTTGTTCTTGGTAACTTTACTCCATGAACAAATGGGGTGAGTCTTTTTTTGTAATGAGTCACTATGGGGAGGTTTTGGGAGATGAGATATAGCATCTCTTAACTGAAGGTATCTCCAAAAATGAGAGACAGGGAGATGATATCTTGCCCTTAGGGATTCAAAGGAATCAATAACAGTAGTCCCAGGGAGTAGGAGATCTTGTATTAGGGAGATACCCTGTCCCTTCCATACTTTCTAGTGCAGGGTGAAGTCCTCTATTTTCAGGGCCTGATTATCCCATAAAGGCATATATTCCCAAGGGGCCAGGTCATGGCCCAGCAGAGTCATTGCTTGTTTCCAGTATTTAACTGAAAGTAGTATGGGAGGAGAAAGGCCCATGGGCAATTTCTTCCTACCATATACGATGGTCGCTGGAGCAGCAGTGTGAATTAGGGAAGCTTCTAACTGGAGCCATTGCGGAGAGCCCTGTCCAATTTTAGAAAACCATCTAAGAGTCTGAGCCAACACAAAGGACATATGATACCGCTGCAACCAGGGGAGTCCCCAACCACCCCTTTTCCAGTGCTGCCGAAGTTTGAGTTTGCTATATCGGGGGGTGCACCCTCCCATAGAAAATTACCCATTAGGGTCTCCAATTTCTGAAACCACTTCTGGGGTATAGACAGAGGTAGATGGGCCAATAGATAAAGCATCTTGGGAGCAGCCATCATTTTGATCAAATCAATTTTCCCAGCCAGTGAAAGCTTCAGTGCTTTCCATCTTCCTATGTCTACCCTGAGTGAGTTAATCAGGGAATTGAAATTGGCCACAAGCATTTTAAGAGGGTCTGGGTGTAGGATGATACCCAAGTATTTAATGCCCTGAGGGGACCATTTTAGCCCCAAGGCGATAAAATCTGCTCCAGAGGCTGAGGAATTTAACGGGAGAATTTCAGTTTCCCAATACCCATTTTCAACGTGCAATACTTCTTGACAGAGTGGGCAGCACAGGCTATATCAGACTTTGCAGGGGCTATGAGGCCGATACCTACACTTCTGGGCAGTTTGGTACAGCAACAACAGAACAGCAGGAGTGTATAAAGAACTGAAGAAGAAACAACTCAGACCTTTGGGTTTCTTTGACAGTCACACAAACATTACCTCTCCAGGTTTTGAGAGTTTTCCTATTCCCTCCAGCTCCACACCACAGGGCTAGTTGCACTTTAACTGACCTTTAAGTCACTTCCCCCAACATAAACTCTAGGTTCATTTTTAAACTCCAGCCCCCCACAACACACACACACACACACACACACACACACACACACACACACACACACACACACACACTCTCTTACTATCTGCAATACTGTGACACCTTGTATGGAGCTGCATAATTTATTTCCTTCAGGAAAATTCCCAGTGAGCAGCCTCCAGTTTGAGAAACTTGCTCAGTTCAGCTGCCAAGTGGGACGATGCGATCATCATGACTACTCAGAAACAACAGCAAGGAACACATACTTGTAGTTGTAAATATTACCCACACACAGCACGTCAGCGTAATACTATAGATGGCTACATTAAATCGAATTTCGAAGCGCCCACCTGCCTCACGTGATCCATCAGTTAACTGCCTCGTAAGTCAAAAATGCCAGTGAAGCTCTTTGATTGTATACCCTCTCACTAAAACTTCCCTTCCTCTATGCAAATCAACCCCTAATAACAAGGTAACTCCTACTCCTCAGCCGCTTCAAGAGACCACTTTTTCAGTCAAAAAGACAGAAACTGCGCCTTAGCACCTAGAAAGGAGCACCGCCGAGAGGCAAAGTCCTCCCTTACCTACCTCTTCCTCAAAATCCGTATTCTCTTCGGCAGTTCCGTTCAGTTTGAGGTCTCCCGAATCCATACCAAGTTAATGCACGCTTTTTCTTTTCGGCAAGATCCATTACTGTCTAGCAGCGACCTGCTGTGTTTGTTTCCACATTTGGATTGAATTGCTTTCGTGGATGCCTGAATGGGAATGTGTGCATTTTTCCCCAGGATGAAGGCAGGCTAGGGACATGAAGACGTCCATGAAGGCCAATAGAAACAACCAGACTGCAGCGGCTCTTTCCTTTCAAGTGAAAGCCACTGCAGCCAAGATGCTGTCATCCAGAGTTCTCCCATCCATTGGCGCAACTGAGACATGCCCGCTCAAGCAAGCACTACATTGGCCAGGTCGCGCACACACCTCCAAGAGTCGCACTGTCGCAAGATGTTTCTTGTGCATGCACGCAAGCAAACATAAAAATGGTATCCATGAGCTTTGGTACCAGTCAGAAACAGGCCAGACTCACAGCCCCCCAGCTTTCACCACACTAGATGGCATCCACTGTGAAGCAGTGAAGTTCTTTGAGTATTTCAGTGCATGTTGACACCATGCATGACTTGTCGACCCACATTGATACCATCCATGCAAAACTCCATCCCAAGCTTGGTACCCTGTACCATAACAATGAATGCTTATCTCTGCAAGTCCACAGGGAGCTTGTTACCAAAATCATATCTGATGACCTAAGCATGACTAGGCAGTGTGGCAAGGCAGTCAGGACAGCTAGCTGGATGCTGGGGTATATAGGGAGGTTGATTACCAGTAGAAAGAGGGAGGGTGGTGTTACCCCTGTATAGATCACTGGTGAGATCTCACCCGGAGTACTGTGTCCAGTTCTGGAGACCTCATCTCCAGAAGGACATAGAATGAGTGGAGATGGTCCAGAGGAGGGCAACCAACATGGTACAAGGTCTGCCTCCAAAGTCCTATGAGGAAAGACTTAAATATGTATATACTGGAGGTATTGGGGGGGGGGGAGATATGATAGAAACTTTTAAATATCTCACAGGTATAAATAAGGTTCATGACTGAAGCATTTTCAGAAGAAAAGATGCTCAAGGAGAAGAGCTCATGTCATGATGCTGGAGGGGGTAGACTCAAGGGAGATGTGAATGAAGTATTTCTTCACAGGGAGGTTGGTGAATGCTTTAAACAGCCTCCCAGTGGAGGTGGTGGGGGCAAAAAGAGTAATTGTGTACAAGAAAGCATGTGATAGGCATAGGGAACCATAGCTCTAAGACGGGGGATAAGCCAGGTATCAAATAGTGTCTGTGGTGATACAGTAGGTAGGGAAAATTGGGCAGACTAGGTGGGCCAAGCGGTCCTTATTTGCCAACAAATTCTGTTTCTAAATGGTGCTCCCTGTGTTTGACTATGCAGATGTTGTCAATAGCACTGACCCCGCACCGTCCCTTGCCAGACTGGACATATTCTGCAACTCCTTTTGCCACTTTGCTGCAAACTCCTGCCACTCATACTCACCACTGCTCCCTCTGTTTCTCCCTACGCATCCTCTCCTACACCCCCTCCCATCATCAGACTCACTGTACGTCCTTCACATCCAAATACTGGTTTGGTTCCCTTCCCTTCTACCTCTTTTCTCTCCTCTTCCAACTTCCTCCAGTCCCTTGTTCCCTGCATTCCAGGGACCATTGAACTTTCACCACCCCTTACCCCTGTTCCTCAGCTGGGCAGTCTGCCTTTTCCTGTTGACTTTTCCTCACTCTGGAACCTTCTCCCCTCCTCCCTCCACCTCTCCGCCTATCCTCTCTCCATTAGGCAACAAATGAAACACCACCCCCCCTCCACCTGCTCCTGTCAACCCTTTTCATGACTCCTCCCTGCCTTGAGCCTCAGCCATCCCTGGTAGGGCATTAGGCTCATTCCCCACTACCCACTACCTGTCTACTGGGTTTTACTCCTCACCACCTCTGCCCCCACCGCAGTGCTTGGCATAAGCGTGTCCTACAGGTCTCTCTCCAGCTGCCAGCTTAGCTTTTGTACACTGTGTATTGCTGCCATATTACTTTACACTTGAATAAACAGGCTTTCCACATTAAGCTGTGACCACACTTTATTCTCTGTACCAAAATATTTTTTGTACCAAATTATTTTTGTAACAACTTGGCTTCCGGATGTTTTCTCATTGATGTGTTATTGTAATTTTTGTACTGTGCCTCTCTTGTTTCCCTCCCAAGGGCTGCTCCTAAAAACAAGTCATGGCTCGGTGTGCCTCTCCCAGTTACTAATTTTAAAATAAATTATATTGGAAGAAATGGAAATCAAAAGAGGGAAATTAATTATTAACAGGGAACTGTGCTGAACTTGCAAGTCATGAGTTAAATACTTGTTCTAGTTCTTTTATTGCTTCATTTATACTGACCTTTTTGTAACCCCAGTGATTGTTTTGGACTTGCACTCTGGTGTTACGTGCCATTTTAGAACTGGGTACTGTAGTTCATATCCCTCTCAACCCCTGAGTTTTACAGAAGAACATAGATGCTTTGTGCCAACAATGGAAGAACAGAGCAAGAGGCACAAACTACATCACACAGTTCTAAAATGGTACACACCAGCTGTGCGTCAATCACAAACACTCACTAAGGATAATTAAAAAGCCAGTAGGGATGGAACAGCACCGCAACATAACTGGAACTAGTATTTAACAAGCATTTGTCAATGCCGAATGTTTGCTTGCTGGCATTAGCAGTGGAAGTGCAGGAGTTAGACAGATGCAGTATAGGAATGGCATTGAAGTATTGAACTGACAACAACTCCACCCTCACCCTGCAGAGATGGACAGGCATTGAGGTGTGCCTTTGGGTTGTCACACATGACGGTCATGACATTTCACCTCACCCTACCCTTCAGACACTGCCAAGTGTCGAGGTGTGCCTTGGGGTGTTTGGGCTTTACATTCACCTCATTCCACGAGGAAATATGCTGAAATGGGTGCAGTATAGGAGAATGGGGTACACTCTGAGGGCAAAAGGTCCAAGGCGCACCTCAATGCCTGTCACTGGCTAGAGGGTGGCTGTGGGGGGTGCAATGGCATAAGCATTACTGTCGACAATCCCAAGTCACACCCTGACACCTGTCAGTCCCCACAGGGTAGGGCATTATGGTAGAAAACCCTAATGCCCTGGGCATTTCCTGGTATTTTTACTCCAAGTTTTGCACAAAGGCGTTTTGTGACCCCACAGCATGAACAGTGACACTATCACTTCGTTAGGTGAAAGGTGATTTTGCACAGCAACTGTGCCATTTGGTACCACAGGTTCGAAAACACATTTCAAACAGAATGTGAAAAATGACAGGTGTACTGTTCATGAGGAGGTGTAAAAAATGGCATTGTTGAAAATCTGGAGTGAAAATATAAAAAAACTGGTGAAGTCACGAGGGTGCATAAAAACTGTGCAATGTACACCCTTAATGAAATTAGTTTGAGGATTTTTTACAGCAGCTTTTCAACATAGGCATTTTGGGACCTTCGCTCATGAACAGTGTCACTGTAATTTTCTTAATCTATTCGAAACACTAATTTCCCACAGTGACCACGCTATTCTGCGCTGGAAGTGCGAAAACACCATGGTGTGAAAAATGACAGCTGTACTGTTCTTAAGGAGGTGTGGAAAAATTTCAATGTTGAAAATCTGGACTGAAAATATTACAAATTCGTGAACATACGAGGGTGCATGGAAACTGCGCAATGCACGCATGTAACACAGTCATTTTATGGACTTTTGTCACCAAATTTTCAACATAGCCATTTTAACACCTCTGCTCATGAACAGTGTCACTGTGATTTTCTTAATGTGTTCCGAACATTGATTTCGCAAACTGACTGTGCCAATGTGCGCTACATGTGCGAAAACACATTTTGAGCAAGATGTGAAAAATGACAGCTGTACTGTTCATAAGGAGGTGTGGTAAAATGGCAATGTTGAAAATCTGGAGTGAAAATATTGCAAATTCTCGAAGTTACGAGTGTGCATAGGAACTGCACAACGCATGCTCATAAAACAGTCATTTTTAGGAATTTTTTCACCAAAATTTCAACATTGGGTTTCTGGGGGCCTACCTCATAAACTGTGACATTGTCATTTCATAAATCAGTCCCAAAAGGTGGTTCTGTGCAGTGACCGTGAAATCACCTTCCGGGGCCAAATAACAAAATGACAGTGATTGAGTTCATGAGGTGGGGTTCCAAGAACCCCATGTTGAAAATTTGGTGAAAATATTCCCAAAAATGCCCAAGATATGCACCAAAGTTGAAACCCCCCTATTTATGCCATTATTCAGCTTACTGGCATTTCTTCACTTCGCAGTCGGCTTTGAGGAGTGCAGACGTGTTCCCGGTCCACCGAAGATTGTCGCGCCAGACTCCAGAGGTAAGTATGGGTTGAGGTGGAGGTGTAGGGAGGTGGGGCACTCAGATGGTGGGCATGGGTTGGAGGAGGGGGATCAAGACAGTCAGCGAAGGACCGTTTTTCTTACAGGTGATTTTTATTTTTTTAAAGACGATGCGGGACTTTTGCCATGCTGGGGTGGGCTCCCAGCATGGCAGCTGGAAGGTTGTTTGGGGGCAGTGGAGCCGACGGGGGATTGGGCACCCCCGTCGGCCTTACGGTCTGTTCCCACACTGGGTGGGCTCCCAGCATAGCACCTGGAAGTTTGTTGGGGGGTGCAGCGGAGCCGATGGGGATTAGGCACCCCGTCGGCCATACAGTGTGTGTGGGGGTGGGAGTGTGCATGAGCACACTGGGTGGGCTCCTAGCGTGCTACTTGTTACTGAGGGGGAACGGAGCTGTCTATGACAGCTGTTCCAGGGCAGTGCCGACGTGTAGGCACTTTGCATGTTGTCGACGGCAGTATGCAAATTGCCTACATGTTACCACCGCTGATTGCAGTGGTTTTTCGCTTTCAACTGCATGCCACTGCATCTGAATGGCTTTCATAGGCAGCTCTAACATTCATTGGCATGGTGCGGCCACACCTGCAAAAGGTAGCAGGGCATTGGAAGTGGGGGAGGCACACGTACGAAAACTTGTATGGTGGCACTATGTTTTTTGCACATGCATGCAAGCAAACATAAAAATTATATTCAGCAGGGAAAACGGCTTACAGTTTCACGGCAGTCCTCCTTTAACTGAATTAAAGGGTCTCTTTTGCTGTTGCTTCTTGCTTCAGAATTTTCTTTTAAAGCTATCCTGGAGATTTGTTTTTGGTGTGTGCAAATGGAATATAGGCGGGGGGCATGGTTGCATTACTTGTGGAGTGGCCAACCTTGGTGACAGTGACTTAAACAGGTATGGATTGTTGATCTCATGTCATTAGGTAGAGCAGGCTTGAACCTCTCAACCTGTCACTGAAATGAGATACACTGGCCCTCAAAATTAATACTCTTATCTATGAAAACACATGCTCAGAATACTGAGGATACCAGCACTTTCATTTGTTCTTAGTTTAATGTTGCTTTAATATCATAGAATGATAAGAATGATGCCCTCTGATATGAACATCCCAGTTACAAGAACATTGTTGCTTGTGTTTTTGGGTGTGCTTATACTGTGACAGGGCTTTACTGTATATACTGTACAAGTTTGAAGGGGCATTGATAGTGATAGAGTCAGATGAGGGAAGAATTGTCAGCTACCTTGGAACAGTGGAACAAGAGGGACACAAACTGAGGCTCTCAGGGGTTAGAATGAGGGGTCATATGTTTTGTCTATTAATATGTTCTTTACTATTTATTAACTGGAGAGTCTTCTCCTAATCAGCTAGGTTACTATTGTTCGATATTGCAACCCTTTTCTGTGCCTGGCCTGGGCTTCTAACTGGGGGTTCAGCTGCACTTTGTCATTTACTGCACCCCTAGCCTGTCTTTCAGACTGGTTGCTCTACTGTTATTTATTGCTTATTGTATTCACAGAATGGCTGTATTGATTCTGCCTGTACTAATTGTTATATTTAATGCTTTGACTGTGCTGAATGTGCCTTCTTGATTTTGTGTATTGCTTTGACTGTACTGTATGTACCATCTAGATGTCCTGGTTCATACAGTACCTGAAAACAGCCCCTTTGGCCTAGTGTACCTACCCGGTTATCAAATAAGTAAATAATCATATCTGAGTTTAACATAGTTTCTCTGTGTACGCAGTAACTTTCCAACATGGGACACGTTTTGGACAGAGCACTTTTGAGGGGTAAAATGAGGGACACCCCTCATAATGAGGGACAGTCGAGAGGTATGTGCAGGCTGGTTCAATGCAGCTAGATATGGAGTACACAGGGTGTTCATTTAGACCTGATGCACTGAGAAGATGCCCTGATGTGACCTTTCTTGGAGGTGATGTGCCACCTTGGGAAAGGATATGTGTATTATATTTATGCTGTATGCCAGGATTATAAGGATGCTTGGGTTCCGGGTTTCTTTGGGACTTTATGCAGGTGATCTGATACTTTCATTTTCAAAGTAAAATTTTGTAGTTTGATAGGGGAAATCAATTAAGAAATACTTGGTAGATTTATAATGAAAAGAGCAGCAGCAGCTTACAGAGGTCTACAGATCAGTTAAAACGGCCTTGCATAACAACTACAAGTCTTATTAATTTATTAGCTATTTATATATTTTTTTTCTCAGCTAGCCTATTTTTATAGGACCATAACTTAGAAACTGGCTCACTAATAGACAACTAGGCAGTTAATAAAAATAAAATTCTTGTCATTCTTCTAAATGTAATAGAGGCCAAGAGGTATGAAAACAGTTAAAACACTACTATCTCTAGTTTGGAAATTTTAATTATCAGCTACATTGTATCTTGTATGTGATGTTTCTGTCTGCCATGAAAGAGACTTGAGAACTTATCTAAGTAATGAAGCTTAAATAAGCCCATCTGGGGTCAAGTGTTGAAGTTTGCAGACTGGGCGAGAAATAAGATACAAGTTAAGGGTTTGCCCTAAGCTGGGGGCCTCTCTAAGCAGGGCCTCTGCTCCGTGTTCCTGAAACCATCGCCTCTCGCTCATCCAGCTTCTATGCACACATAGCAGCACCCAACAGAAGCTTTACAATGTATGAGGAGCAGCAACCACAACCTATAACAAGCATCACCACTCACTCACTGACATTTGCAAGACTCATCATACATTGCCTCCCAATGAATTCCTGTAACAAAGCTTACACTCACTTCCTGGCTTTGACCCCAAAAGGAACTGACCTGCAATGCAGACAAGTACTAAAATGATTTTTATTTCTGTGGGGTAATAATGGTTGGATTCGTCTAGACAGGAAGCCACCAGCAACCACCGTCATGGCTGGCGATAAGTCAATGACTGGGTGTGTATGTATGCCAGGTTGTGAGGCCAGGGTATGTGCAATCATATATGGAGCTATAAAGATGGGGCAGAAAATATAGGCAATGCAGCTGCAGCTCCTACCGGACTGGCCTGTCCCCTGTATGTTTTACTTTTTAAAGTCTCCTGATATAGAAATATTGATGAGGAGTAGTAGTAAGTTTTCTTTTATTGGTCGACTATTTTAGTCACTGCAATTTAAACAATGATCATACATAATTTACATACAATGTACATAAAAACATAAGAATTTCCTGGCAGAAGGAGACCGTGTGGTCCTACTAGTCTGCCTGGGTTTTCTACCCCCCATCAATTTGTCTTGATAAGGTGAGTATACTGTCTATCCCATGCCTGTTTGAATTCACTGACCATCTTGGCTGCCACCACTTCCAGTGGTAGACTGTTCCAAGGGTCCACCCCCCCCGTGGAAAAGTACTTCCTAACATTTGTTTTGAATTTACCTCGCACCAGGCGCATGTTGTGTCCTCTAGTACGTGCAGCCCTCTGTTCATGGAAGAGGTTCCTGGTTTGTACTGTGTTGATCCCTTTACAAATTTAAATGTCTCAATCAAGACAACAGTCTGCAGAAGAGGACACTCAGGGAAGGAGGGAGCTGAGCTGGGTCTCTGTCAGGACCCCCCTCCTCCTCGCACCGCCAGAACCGGAGGGCAGCTTCAGAGACCGGGACCCATGGAGGAGCAGAGGGTTCCCAGTTCAGACTTGGATTTCTTCTTTTTTTTTTTTATTTTAAATGTGAATTTTGGGGAAATGCTCCAACCAGAGGGGAAGAAAGGAACCGCCGTGACTTAGGGAAAAAAGGCACCAAATTTAAATTGCAAGGAGCAGTTTAAATTGGCCCTTTCTCATTCCTGCAGTGGCAGTCAGCAGGAGAGAACACTTGGGGGAAGGAGGGAGCTATGCCAGGTCTGCATCGGGACCCCCCTCCTCCCCACACCACCAAAACCGGAGGGAAGCTTCAGTGAACTGGGACCCACGAAGGAGCAGAAGGTTCCCTGTTCAGACTTGGATTTTTCCTTTTTTTGTTCTGGACTTGAATTTTGGGGAAGTGCTCCAACCGGAGCGGAAGAAAGGAGCTGGCGTGACTTAAGGGAAAAAGGGTGCCAAATTTAAACTGCAGGGAGCAGTTTAAATTGGCCCCTCCTTGTCCCTGCAGTGGCAGTCAGCAGGAGAGGACACTTTGAGAAGGAGAGAGCTGAGCCAGGTCTCTATCGGGACCCCCCCTCCTCCCTGCAGCACTAGAATCAGAGGGCAGCTTCAATGAACTGGGACCCACAGAGGAACAGAGGGTTCCCAGTTCAGACTTAGGTTTTTTCTCCCACTGTGCCCAGCCATTTAAATAGTCACTAGCCCTGCCCAAGGCAGCTGGGATTTGTGGCTATAAGTCATTGAAAGCTAGCATTGTAATGTGATGCCATAATGCAGAGTTGATGTATAGGGCAGTTAATAATATTGCTAAGCGGTGGTTCTAGACCGTAAAGGGGGCTGTGTTAGGATCTGAGGATCAAAAGTGCCGTACTGTACTGAGGGGGTCACATTATTGCAAACTGTACTATTGTTATAATACACCGAGGGGCATTACTTGGGTTAAAGTAATAAACTGAGGGGGTTGTACTAGGGTTAGCAAACTGAGGACCAGAGGGTTAAAGAGGGACCAGCATCAGACTAGTGATTAGAGCATTTAAGGATGGTGGAAAGGTGTGGGGGATACGCTCGAACCAGATCACGGATAACGGGGAGTAGAAGTGAAGGGTAACTGGGGGGGCATGCAAGGGGGAGTGGACAGAAATGGATGGGGGTGGGTGGAGACAATGGAATAGGGGATGGAATGAGGGGGCCATTGGAGGAGGGTGGCAGGAACTGGGAGGATAGTAAGCTGCAATGGTTGTTGGGTGGCCGTTTGGATGAATTTATTAAGGAAACTGAGAGGCTGTCCAATTTGTTGCAGACTAAGGAAACTGGAGGATGAAGTAAGAGACTTATGGAGGGAACTAGTGAGAGGTGAGGGAAGGGGGAGAGGAGGTGGGAGATACTTCAGCAAGGGGAGGCTGGGAGATGCAGATAGGGAACATCAGGGCTATAGTTAGGGGTGTAAGGAGGACAAGGAGGAGGAGGAGGCTTGCAGAGGTGCACTAGGAGGAGGGGGGGCCAGGGAATGAGGAAGGGAGATGGGCACCACTGTGGGGGTATCAAGAAATAGGTTTGCAGAGGAATGGGAGATACCGGGTGCGTGGGGAGGTAGGGAAGATCCAGGAAGCAGGAATCACAATGGGAAAAGGAGAGGGGAGGAGGGTAGGACAGAGGAGGAGGAAGGGAGATGGTAAAGAAGGGAGGCAGTGGGGAGATACAAGAGCAAAGTAGGTGCAGATGAGGGATCTAATGAGGGGGCAGTGGGGACCTTGGAGAAGATGGGGTCTACTGTAGAAGGGGGGTCAGGTTCAGAATAGGGGGGGGGTACTGGTACTGGGGGATCCCATACTGAAAGGGATCAGATGGGTAGGCAGGGAGAAAGGCACAGTCGTATCTGGGTTGAAGCTGTTCCAGGGTTAACCATGGATAGGGCAGGGCAGGCACTTCTAAAGTGCGTAAGCAGAGGGAGGAAGAAGCCACACATGGTAGTTCATGTGGGCACAAACGACTTAGTGGGAGAAACAGTAGAGTTGGTAAAGAGGAGGTGTGAGGAACCGGGGAGGCAATGTGTGGAGGTGGGGGGGGTCAGTGGCATTCTCTGAGGTGCTATCAGTGCCTTGTGCAAGTACAGGGAGAAAAAAAAAGGATAGAAGAGTTCAACTGGTGGTTGAGAGATTGGTGCCAGACCAGGGAGTACGGAATGGTGTCAGCTTGGGGCAGGACATAGGACAACAACGATCTATATGCTGAGGACAGGTTACATTTGAGCAGGAAGGGTAAGGGCATACTTAAACAGGGAGTGGAGGGGTATATTTCAACGAGGGTGGATTTAAACCAGGAAGGGGGGTGGCAAGGCATCCACTGGTAGACACAGTGGATGGAGAAGGGATCATAGGGTGCTCACCCCCCTAGTTATAGGTGAAGGCAGTGGGGAGGAGGCACAGGGGAGGCCAAGGGGGAAGAGGGATGATGAGGTAGGGGAGGCAACAGGCTGGAAGGTAATATCACTAAACATAAGAAGCCTAAAGTACAGAATTGTGGAGTTACAGGCTCTCTTGATGGTGGAATTGGTGGACATAGTGACCATCACGAAAACATTGGCCACCGAGAACCAGGACTGGGATATGATGATCCCAGGGTACAGACTATTTAGGAAGGATAGGACCAAGGGGAATTGGGGGGTGGTGATCTATGTAAGGAAGGGGATTAAGTGTGCAGGGGAGGAAGGGAGGACAGAGGTTCTGTGGATGCAGTTTCAGGATGTGAGAAATAGGACACTGAGGATAGGGGTAGTGTACAGGCCGCCATCACGGGGGGGGGGTGACCTAGACCTGGAACTAGCAGAGCAAATTTGAAGGGTAAGCAGGAAGGGAAGCACAGTGGTGCTTTCAACCTGACAGGGTGGACTGGAGCACAATGCAAGAGAAGGGGTCCTGTTGGACGCTTTTCAGGACAGCTTCCTAACTCAGCTGGTACAGGGGCCGACTTGGTTAGAAAGGACTTTGTGATTTGTACTGGATAATGGGGAAGCAGTAAGGAAACTAGAAGTGAAGGAACCACTTGCTGAGAGTGACCACTACTCGGTGTGGTTCACGCTGAACATGGGGAGGGACACAGGGGGCATGGGTACAAGAGCAGTTGAGTTTAGGGGAGCAGACTTTGGGTTGATGGGGGAAATTCTGAGAATGCACCTGGCAGACATCCAACAGCACATGGTTGCAGACCAGAAATGGAGTATTATAAGGAGAGGGTTGGTGGAGGCAACAGGAACCTGCACTAGGACAAAAGCCAAGAAAGGCAGGGCAAAGAAACCCAGCTGGATGACACTGGGGGTCAGGGAAGGGATGACAGCCAAGAGGACAGCATTTCGGCAGTACAGGAAATCAGGTATGGGAAAAGATAGACATATTCAGAGAGCAGTCTAGAGAGGTCACCAGACTGGTCAGAGGGGCCATAGCAGATAGAGAACTGAGACTGACGCATGGGATCAAAAAAGGAGAAAATTTCTTTTTCTGCTACACAGGGGAGAAAAGGAGAAGCAAGGACCAGCTAGTGAGGATCAGGAAGGATGGGAGGTGGGTGGAGAAGGGGGCAGAGCAGGCAGAAGCACTGAATGATTACTTCTGCTCTGTGTTCATGCAGGAGAAAGGGGTGCAATTACAGCAGGCAAGTGGTGGGGTGGGCAAGGGGGGGAGGACGACAGATGTAGGGATTACAGAGGGCAAGGTGCTGGAGGGGCAGAAGGCAATACGGGTGGACAAAGTGCCTTGACCAAATGGCATCCACCCTAGAGTGCTGAGGGAGATGGCAGAGATCCTGTCGGGGCCACTGGCAGACCTGTTCAATACATCTCTGGACACAGGATGTGTACCACAGGACTGAAGAATGGCCCATCTGGTGCCCATCCATAAGAGTGGGCCAAAGGATGAACCAGGGAACTACAGGCCAGTGAGCCTCACCTCTATCGTGGGCAAACTCATGGAGACCATCCTATAGGAGAGGTTTGTGAGCTTCCTGGAGGTAAATGGTATTCAGGATGACTGGCAGCATGGATTTATCGTGGGCAGATCATGCCAGACAAATCTGTTGGAGTTCTAGGACTGGGTGATATGGTAACTGGACAAGGGCCATGCTGTAAATGTCCTGCACTTGGACTTCAGTAAGGCCTTTGTTTCAATGCCGTATGGGAGATTAGGGTGGAAAAATGGAGAATGTGGGAGCAGGACCAAAGATGGTGACCTGAATCCAAAACTGGCAGAGGGGAAGGCAGTAAAGAGTGATGGTGGGGGGGGGGAGGACTCTTGTCACCAAGAGCAGTGACGAGTGGGGTACCACAAGGATCAGTTCTGGGACCAGTACTATCTGGGATTTTCATTGCAGATATCTTGAATGGGATCTGGAGTAAAATCAGTCTGCTCACAGATGATACCAAGATGGGAGCAGTGGTAGATGACATGGAGGGGTGTGTGCGCAGGAGGACCTGAATAAACTACAGAAGTGGGCGGGTAAATGGCAGCTGGGGTTCAACACCAAAAAGTGCAAGGTTTTGCACTTCGGAGCCCGGAACCACTGGAGGGATTATTACCTAAATGGAGTACAGTTGGGCTGTTACACAGAAGAGAAGGACCTAGGGGTAATTATAATGGAGCATGAACAACTCTGCTCAATGCAGAAGGGCAGCAGCAAAAGCCAACAAAATGTTGGCGTGTATAGTTCAAGGGATCTCCTCCAGAAGGAAGGAGGCTATCATACCCCTGTATAGGTCACTGGTCGGGCCCCATCTGGAATAGTGCATGCAGTACTGGTGCCCGTTCCTGAAGAACGACATCAGATTGTTGGAGGGGGTACAGTGTAGAGCTACAAAAATGATCCAGGGAATGGAGGGTAAGATCTATGAGGAAAGGTGGAGTGAATTGAATATGTACTCTCTGGAGGAGAGAAGGGCAGGGGAAACATGATTGAGACCTTTAAGTACCTGAAGGGAGTAAATAAGATGAAAACAGAGGGGGATTTTTCAGTGGAGGAAGGGGAGGGATATGAGAGGTCATCAACTGAGATTGGAAGGAGGTAGGTTCAGGTGAGAAATGAGGAGACATTTCTTCACAGAAAGGGTGGGGGACAAGTGGAGCACCTTACCGGGTGAGGTAGAGGCCTGCAAAATGGTAGACAGCTTCAAGAGTGGGTGGCATAGGGTAAGGGGCAATGGAGCAGGGGAGGGGCAGTTACGATTTAGAGTGCTAGTTGTACACCCATGCAGACTTGATAGACTGTGAGGCCTGTTTCTGCTAGCATTTTCATATGTTTGTATGTTCATAAGTCTCCTCTGTTCCTCCTCTGCTAGAGGGAGAATACATTTAGCTGACTGAGCCTAGCTTCATACATTTCGTGGTGCAGACCCTGCACCATTTTGGTGGCACGTCTCTATGGTTTCCAGATGGTCTATGTCCTTTTTTAGGTCAGGTCTCCAGAACTGCTCACAGTACTCCAAGTGAGGTCTCACCAGGGACCTCTGCAGCGGAAGAATTACATCACTCTTCCTACTGGTAATACCCCTACCAATACATCCGAGGATGCTGCCTGCATTTAATGCTACTTTTTTGCATTGCTTCCCTACCTTTAAATCATTTGAGATAATGACACCAAAATACCATTCCAGCTTTGTTTCTTCTAGTAGCTACTCCTCCAGTACATACTTCATGCATGAGTACCTTCTACCCAAGTGCATGACTTTACATTTTTTTGGCATTGAATCTCAACTGCCAGTTCCTGGACCTTTCCTCTAGCATCCTGAGATCTGCCTCCATTTCTCCGATCCCATCCTGTGTGTCCACCCTGTTGCAGAGCTTTGTATCATCTGCAAAGAGGCAGACTTTCCCTTTCAGCTCTTCAGCAATGTCGCAGATGAATATGTTGAAAAGGATGGGGCCTAGTACTGACCGCCGCGACATGCCACTTGACACTTTCCCTTCCCAGGACAAGGTGCCATTTACCATAACTCTCTGTGTCTTGCCTTGCAGTGAGCTTGTGATCCATTTAACTATTTGTGTCCGATGCCAGCTTGCTCCAGTTTGTTGGCTAGCCTTCTGTGTGGGACTGTATCAAAGGCTTTACTAAAGTTCAGATACACCACATCAACTGCTGCCCCCGGTCTACTTCTCTTGTAACCCAGTCAAAGAATTCTATCCAATTTGGCCGGCCCAGTGGTGCTGAGGGTTAAGGCGCTGGACGCCACACCTCGAGCCACACTGGCAACCCGGGTTCGGACACGAGCCCGGGCCTCCAGGGGTTGGCAGAGGAGGGATAAAATTGAGTGTTTGGAGGACTGCTCTCCTATCCCAGGGAGGGATCCAGGGGATCCACTGCTCTGTAGCAGCCCCTGGTGACAACCGGGGGGGCACCACTAGAGTGGTGCCAGCAAGGGACGGTGTGCGGCAGACACTGGCATGTAGTGCCTGATGTCATTGCATGCCGGTGGGTGAAAAAACAGGTGGAAAATAGTGGGGCAGTGATCTCAGCGGCTGATGGCCAGGCCCGGCACCCCCTGGGTCCTTAGAGGATCCTGCCACAGAGTAGCGTGAGTGATTAAAGGGTGGCTCTGTGGGGGTGCCAGGACGGGGAGGGGTGTGCGGTTGTCGGTGGCCGGGGATCATGGATATCTGCTCTGTGATGAAGGAGGTAAAAATAGAAATGATTAAAAAAAAAAAGAATTCTGTCAAATTTGTTTGGCATGAGTGTCCTGATGTGAAGCCATGCTGCTTTGGGTCAAGTTGCCCATTTGCATTCAGGTAGTTCATTACCTTTTCATTAAGCAATGTCTCCAGCTCCATTATTTTACTCACCACTGAGGTCAGACTTACTGGGCGGTAGTTTCCTGCTACCTCCTGCTACCACTCTTGTGCAATGGCACAACCATGGCCCTTTTCCAGTCCTGTGGTTCTATCCCCTGTTCCAGAGAACTGTAAAACAGTTAAACAAGTGGGGAGTCAAGTTCATCTCTAAGTTCTTTTAGAATTCTTGGGTGTATTTTGTCAGGGCCCATTGCCTTGTCCACCCTTATTTTAGACAACTCTTCAAGGATCTTTTCTTTTGTAAAGGTGGATATGTCAGCTCCCTTGGTATAGGGAAGTGTCCAGGCTGGTGCTGGACCATTAACAATGTCTTCCTTTGTGAAGATCAAGCAGAAGTATTTGTTGAGAACTTCTACCTTGACTGTTGTTTTCCACCAGGTGTCTTTCCTTGGTTGCCTGCCGTGTTTTCCTCCTTTGCTCTTTCTTTTCTCTCGAATGTATCAATAAAATGTTTTGTCCCTTCTTTTCACTTCTTGAGCCAGTTTTTCTTCGGTCTTGGCCTTTGCCACCCTAACAGCTTTCCCAGCTTCCTGGAGTTTCTCTCTGTAGGCTTCTCTATCCTTTTCAGACTTGGTCTCCTTGTACTTCTGAAAAGTTTTTCTTTTTTCCCTAACTACAGTAGCTACCTTTTTGGAGCACCAGAGGGGGTTCCTGTTCCTTGCCCTTTTGGACTTGCTGATTTGTTTAGTGCATAGTGCTGTGACTGCTGCTATAGCATCTTTCAGCTTTGTCCATTTGTCCTCCATATTCCATGTGGTATCTGTTGCCAGCAGGGGCTTGATCCTTTCCCTCATTTTTGGGAAATCTGCTTTCCTGAAATCGAGCACCCTGATTCTGGAGTGGCAGTGGTCCTCAGTATTGCTAATGGAGAAAAAGACTGACCTGTGGTCACTGGTACCCAGATTGATTCCCACTTGTACATCTGATACCCTGGCACTGTTAGTGAGTACCAGGTCCAGGATAGCTGATTTTCTGGTGGGAGAAACCACCATTTGATTCAGCCCTGTCCCCCTCAAAGCCATGAGGAAGTCTCTACTCCTATCTGAGGAGGCTGTGAAGGTGGACTATTCTACATCTGGTAGACTGAAGTACCCGACTAGCAATAGGTCACCTTTGTCGACCATCCTCATTATGCCTTCTAGGAGAACCTTGTTCTTTTCGATCTCCTGGTTTGGGCGTCTATAGATCACTCCAACCCTGATAGAGTTCCTATTTCCAGCTCCCAGAGTGATCCATAGGGCCTCTGTTTCACCTTATGTTTCCTGGGTTTCAGTAGCATTTATCCCTTCCCTGATATAAATAGCACTCCCCTCCTTTCTTACCTATGCAGTCTCTCCTGAAGAGAGTGTAACCAGGGATGGTGATGTACCAGGGGTAGTTGTCTGTGAACCAAACCTACCGTGACAGCAACCCAGTCGAGGCCGGCCTCAGCCTACTGTGAGATTTATGATTTTGTTTGGAAGACTATGGGCATTGGCACACATTGCCTTCCAGTCTTGGTTTGTCCTGCTTGCTGCACGATTTCTCTACTTGTGGTTTGTGTCCCTAATGTTTTGAATGTCCCTATCATGTTTAGAACACCCGTGTGGAGTTGTGTCACACGTGGTGCTTGTGGTGCCCTGTTTTGGTTAAAATCAATTTTCCTTAGATGGGGGGGCATTCGTAAGTTCATATGATGCAGCTGTTGCTGATGCTACTTCCCCTCCCTCTAGTTTAAATAGTTGATGAGGATGTCAAATGTTTGGCCAAGAGCATGTATTCCCTCTTTTGTGAGCTGTAGGCCATTGAATCTAAATAATTATTGAAAGTTAAGATCAACAAGGTATCATATATAAACATTAAACAACTGTAATTTTACACAATCCCTATATTAGGGTATATCAGATAGGATTTATATTGTGTTAAGGTTAAACTAAATCAACATTTACAAGTATAATTACTGTATGCTAAAAGTCCAAGGATAGTAACAGAATTTAAGTCTGTAAGCATGTTCTAATGTAGAAGTGTAGCAAATGAAAAATACATTGTTTGGATTTGATCAGATCTCTGACCTTATTACTTTATTTTTCCTAATTTTAACTGTAATTGATAAGTATGTTGCAATCCCCAGTATGATCCATTTGTCTCCAGTAAGCATCACAATCGAGGTCAAATTAATCAAGTCCTCTGTATCGTCTGAGTTTAAAAGGATCCTAGCCAAAAATTTCTAGGTTTAGTGTACCATGTGCAGTACCATAGAATATATGTAAGATCCTCTATTCCTCCTTGCTGGAAGGTATAGTTTTATTCTATTGTGTTTATTATATCTGGCTCTTAGTAGGTTACTATCCAGTAGCTCCAATATAGTGTGTAGAAAGGTTTTGCATAATAATGGATTTTTTTAAATATCCAAATAGTATTTATACTTAAAAGAACATGTGTTTTCAGCAAACCATTTCGAGTATTTAGTGAGGAGGATTTTCTCAAACTCTATCTCACACTAAAAGTTGTTAATCTTAGTCTTAACATATTTTTTTTATATTTGGTGCTATTTATATTTTTTTGAGTATAGTTTTTCAGAATTTTTTAATCATATTTATTCAGTGTTTTGTGTAAGTCTTTTAACCAGTTTCTATAGCTACAGTCAGGACTAATCCATTTTCGTTTTTCCATTAGACATTGTTTTGGTAATCTGTTTGAAGGGAGTCTAGTTAGATTGATCCAATAGTTAATTCTTCTAGTATGACAGTTGGCAATAATGTTAACTAATCCTAATCAGTTCTAAGATTTAGAGCTGGGCAGGAGGGCATGGTGCCAAGAGCTGTCCAAAGGAGTTTATAATAAGGGGATACATGATGGACAGGAGTGTGATATGGAAAATATTTTCACTGCTTTAGAGTGGCCTCTGTATATTCACGAGTGGCGAGGCCACGAGTGAGTATCCAGAGGTCACTGTGCAGAAGCGAAAATATTTTCCATATTACACAAGTGCACATCATGTATCCGTTTTATACAACATGGGCATGATAACTGGAGATAACTTCAGTTATCACACTCTGGTGATGTCAGCCAAGTGTGATATCTCATGGTGGTGGTTTTATGCTGGAATAAAGAATGGCATATCATCGCACCCCATTATATAAACTGGGTTAATTAATTTAATTTATCTTTGTCTTTTATTTCCCAAATTTCCACTGCATATAAAGTTTGAGAAAAACATTTTAACTTGATTGCTTTAATAAGAGGCCAAAGAGGAAGACCCCTGTAAGTGTAATTAAATTTATGAAGACCTAGTATTGTTTTTTTTTTTGTTCCTTCAATTATTCTATTAGTGTGGTTTATCCATTTTCCTGATGATGAAGAAGTTACATACAAGTATACATAGGAGTGTACATTTTCTAGTATTTGATTTCCAATTTTCCATTGAGTTATAGAATTATCTTTACCGAAGGTCATTGTTTTGGTTTTGGAATAATTACATTTTAATTTGAGTTTATTATATAGTTGAAGTAGCAAATCAAGGTTTTTTTGGAGTCCCTTTCCAGATAAGGCAATGAGGAACTGGTCATCTGTGTATGCTAAATTGCACATTTGAAGTCCAGGACTTTGGGTAAATCTGATTCCAGAATATCAAGTTCTCTTAGTAAGGGGTCTACATAGAAACTAAAAAGAGTGGGGACCAGAACACAACCTTATCTGACCCCTTTATTGGTTGTAAAAGTGGCAGAAGAGTGTCCATCATGGTTCAATCTAATAGTGGCCAATGTATCATTATACAAATTAGCAATGATTCTAACTTGTGTAGGGTCGATACCATGTTCAGGCATGCTAGCCCAGAAAATTTCTCTTGAGATGGCATCAAAAGGTGCAGAGAAATCAATAAAACAGATGTGTAATTTATGTTTTCTAAGATATACACATGTTTCTATTAAATGGTGAAGTACATAATAATTATCTGTTGTGGAATATCCTTTCCTAAATCATGCTTGTATTTCACTGATTCCACCAGTCTTTTGTATTTGTGGTATTAGATAATCAAGAATAACTATTGAAGGCCAGCCCGGTGGTGCTGAGGGTTGAGTCACTGGACGCCACACCTTGCACCACGCCAGGGACCCGAGTTCGGGAATGAGCTCGTGCACCGGGGGTCAGCAGGGAAGGGAGAGGATTGAGCATCCAATGGACATCTCTCTCTCCTTGGGGAGGCATCCAGGGCTCTCTGGAGCAGTAGAGACCTCTGGTGGTGACCAGAGGTACAGACTGCAATGGAGCCATAGAAGGGGAGGAACAATGCAGACATCGATGACCCCTCCAGCCAGATGGCATTGCATGTCCAAGTTCCTGGAGGATGCAAAAAGCAGAAAAACCCCTCTGTGCCTGATAGGTGATGGCTTCCCACAGTACCCACTGCCAAATGTCCAGTACTGGGTCTCTGTCTCTGCCATCTCTGCTTCTCCACTGGCCTAGCCAATGCTCTAGATTCTAGATAGAGCACCAGTAAAGTGGAGGTGGTCCTACCTCTTGGGGCTCAGAGCTGGGGGGATTGTTGGTTCAGGACCGGCGGAGGACAGCTACCCTCTGAAGAGCAAGACCACGGTGGACAGTAGAGCAAGTTGATGAGTTGGGGTAGCCTGAGAGAGTTCGGGTTCAGGGGTGAGAAATACAGTCCACAAAAAAAAAGAAGAATTTTAGAAAAGATTTTAGAATTTATGTCCAGTAAGCTGATCCGCCTGTACATAGCTGGATCCTGAAGATTACCCTTCTTGTGAATAGGAATGATTGTGGATCCTTTCCAGGAATCATGAATAAAGTTGTTGATAATACGTTGTGTGTAGAATGCAGCTATGGGTTTACACCAGTCAGTAGAAAGATGTTTGTAAGTTTTCACTGGAATCATATCTGGACCAGATGCCTTTTTTAGCTTTAGAGCTTGTAGAGCAAAATAAACATATTTAGGTGTTATGAGTAATTTGTCAGTAGTATTATTTCCAGATGGAATGATTATGTAAGAGTTAGTGATGTCTGGGTCAAAAAACAATTTCTGTGAAATATTGTAGCCATTGGATTTCTGTGATATAGGAATCAATCCTTAATATAAGGTCACAAGTCCCCTTGGCAGCAAGTAACCAAAACCTCTTGCCATCTTTTTCACTGATTAAGCATTTTATTCCATTGGTGTTGATTGTAGGATCTTTCTTTTTGTTTTGTTAAATGATTGTATATTGTTTCCTTTCTTGATTCAGTTGTCTGAGCATTGTCCTGTTTTTGGTCTACTTTGCAAGTTTTACTAACTTTCTCACTTTGGATTTGTATTTTTTACACTCTTTGTCAAACCATCCTTGGATTTTCTTATCTGTTTTTTTATCAAATGTGTACTTACATGAATTATTTTTTACAATTACTAGGATTTCAACAATTTTACACCACCACTGGTGGAGTAAGTGCAATAAAACTTCAAGCTGTAAGGGTTCCAGTAAGTATTAAATAGTAGACCTGGTATGATCTTCTAAATTAAATTTGCATAAACATTTTCTAACCCCAGGGATTCTTCAATATCATTAACTCTAGCAGTCAGCCTCCTGGACCACACTACCCCGGAGATGACTGGAACTTATGCTAATAGTAGAACACTGATTGGCTTGTGCCACCATTCAAAGCTGCTGCCTTGTCAACTGTATGCATTATAAAATGCTCAGATTTCTTTCTCTGCCTGCCTAGTTGAGTCACCTTGGAGACTGCTCCTCAGCGTTACTGAGAGAACTTAGATTTTGAAAAAAAAATATAAGCATTAGTTTAATTTTACTTCATTTCTGCTGCCCATTAGAAATTTAGTTTATCTTAGTTAAGTTTTTAGTTATTTTATTCAGTTTTTGTGATTCCTCATCTGTTCCTGGTAACCAGTGAGGAACCATTTATTCTGGCTTGTATTAGCATTAAATCACTATATTTTAGTTTTACTTTATTTTCGTTTTACTAATATTTTACTCGTGTTTTCTTCTTGGGTTTTTTCTATAATTTTATGGTTTTCCTCGGTTGAGGAACCGATCAAGAGCTCTTAATTGCAGCCACTTGCAGTAAAATGCACGTCAGTGGCTCAGTAGGTAGCACACTCGCCTCTGAGCCTGGGAGATCAGAGGGTTGTGGGTTCAGTTCCCACATCTGGCACTTGGGTTAATATCCCAATACTGACACTGTAGTGCAGCATGATCAGGGTGATGCACTTCTGAGGTGCCGTCTTTCAGATGAGATGTTAAACCGAGGTCCCATCTGCCTGGATTAGTGGTAGTTTAGGTGGATGTTAAAGATCCCATGGCACTGATCGAAAAGATTAGGGGAATTTCCCCGGTGTCCTGGCCAAATTTCCTTCATTCACTAAAAAAAAATACCACCAACAGCTTAATCTGATTCAAGGTCAGTTGGCATTCATCTGTATCCCCCTCCCCCGGGGTCGTGCCTGAAAATAGGCAGGATTTGTCTAGTGCACGTACCCAGTCAACAAAAAAACTAAATAAAAAAATAAAATCCCAGTTACATCTCAGTTCAGAAACCAATTTAAGCACTAAACTTTTTATGTTTCGCCAACTACAGTAGTTGTGTCTGAAAAACCCAAGAAAAAGACTGGGCCAACTGGTTTTAAGAATTGTCTTAAATGGCAGAAATTATTTGCTAAAGCAGAAAATATGAATTATGCTTGTTCTGCCTCAGAGCTGAACACTTTGAGTCTGTTTGTGATATGCGTGAATGTTTTTCTGAAAAAAACAGTAGAGAAACGCAAAAAGCGTTTCAAAGAAAGAACATCTAGAGGTTCGGTTCCGGATCCAAAGGATCCGACCATTAAGAAAAATGGCATGTCTAATGATGTCTGTTGAAATGCCCCTAAAAAAGTTGAGACATCTGGACTTAAAAGACCGGGAGAACCAGTAAAGGATTCACCTCCAATAAAAAAGATGGATAAAGGCCAGCCCAGTGGCGCAAAGGGCTGAGGCACTGGACACCTTACCTCGCACCACGCCGGTAACCCGGGTTCAGGAATGGACTTGGGTTGCTCTGGGTTTGGCTGGGGAGAGGAAGGATTAAGCGTCTGTCAACAGCTTTCCTTCTTTGGGGGTGGGGGGGCTCGGCATTGTGCTGTAGACTGACACCCAGTGGAGACTGGGGGTCAGCACTGGCATGATGCTAGAAAGGGTGGACCCAAGTACAGGGTGTAAGACTACCTCCATGGAGGTGGAGACAATCACCACACCCATTCTATGTGCAGGGGTCCAGGGAGAAAATGAAAAAAGGATTGGAGCTGGCAGGCTCTGTGATGGCAGGCTGCATCCATGCCTCCCCCAGCAATCTAGATGTTGGCTTCCAGGGCTGGGGAGAGGCCGGCACTCCTCACTGCCAGTCCTATCATGGGTGTGGTAACCCATGAGTGATGGCCGGTTGGGGTGGGTGCAGGGAAAGCCTCACCAAAGAGATAAGTCCCCTCCAAAGGGAGGGGCTGGAGTTGCCTGCCAGTGCCAAAGGAGGAGTAAAATGGATACAGAAGAAAAAAAAAGCTGGATAAGAAAAATAACACTGGTCCCTCGGCTAAAAAAGAAATGGGTCTCCCAGTGATTCAAGGCATTATGCTCACAGCTCACCAGGTTGCACAGGCTCTCTAAATTCTGTAGGCCTTGCAGATTGGATTAGCACTGGTAACATGGCAACCGACCGGTTTCTCTGCACCGAAGAGCGTTTCCTTCATGTAGGTTATAGACCCCCTCCCAGGATGATTTTGGGGAGGAGTATGAAGAGGATGAACCGATCGAACTGGAGATTTTCCCAGAACATGGGTTTGAATCCCCTTCCAGAGCTCCTGAGGACTTTTCCTCACACTTTACTTTTGGTAGGCAAATGGTTGATGCCCTTGACATCACTCCTTTTGAGCCTGAGCAGGAAGAGGAGGAGGTGCAATTTTTAGACATAATGGGTTAATGCCCACAAGAAAGGTGTTATTGCCATTCAACAAATTTTTCAACAAACAGGTGATCAAAATTTTTGAGATGCCAAATTCTACCCTCCATGGACAGGAAAGATGACAAAAAATACCAGCTGACCCATTGGGGGTAGAGTTCATGTCCTACCCAGACCCAGAGGGAGTGGTACAAGCAGCAGCCTGTGATAATGCTAAAGTAGGCGGAAGGTATGTAGCTATAATGCTTCACTCCATGGGTAATGGGATACTGTTAAGACAGTCTGTTGAGCAGTTCCTTATAGGACTAAGTCAGTGTTGATGTTCAAAATGGGGGGACCAAAAATACTCCCTCAGGCTGTTGTAAAATTCTCAACGTTTTTATTTTGTTAATTGCCCTGACGTTTCACATTCTTGTGCTTTTACAAAGGGCTTTTCATATATTCTGTAGGAATAATAGATAAATATTGTTTATAAATCTTACATTTTTGAATTCTATTTCTTTTCATTATTCTTCTATTAAGGTTTTCTATTATACTTCATTACCACTGTGATTCTTTCCCATGCTACTTATAGTACACACTCTGTACTCTAATCACTCTTATAACTAAAACTTAACAAAAATAATATACTGTAATAAAGAAAATGTACCCTGTATTCGTGCTTTGTTTTCACACTGGCCAGACGCTTTTTACTTCTGCCTTTGCCTGTTCTACTGATTCTTCATGGCAAGGAATTGCACCAAACCTGTGTCTTAACTATAACAATATAAACAATATGTGAATATGCCTTCAGCAACCTTATTTAACAGGTTATTTTCAATACAATAATCAAACAACTTTTCCTTATTGCTACCTTTTCTGTTATAATAGTGTACCATTTTAAAATATCTTAATTGGCTACATTTTACCTTTTGCAGCTTTATCTTTCAGCTCAACATGTTCAGTTTCCTTTGTTCTTTGTCTTCCTTGAATTTTAGATTCTGTTTTTAAAACATTTAAAGTTTTAATACAATCTAAATTTCCTGGTAACTGTTTAAACACTTCTACAATGTGTCTTTACCTGTATAACTGGTTTTAACACTTTTTACTCTCTTTTGTGCTGAACGTTGTTTCCAACTCCTTATTTCTTTTTTTTTTTTATTGTCAGTCCCTAAAAAGAGAATCAATCCTTTCAGTACCCTTCAATATTTTATTTTTTCAGTCCTATTAATCTTCAATTGTATGTTACTATCTCACTTTACCTGGCTGGTATGTGTAGATACTTTGAGTATAGTGTTAAAAGTCACCTTCAATTCTTTCTTTAGCTTTATTATGTGTGCCCTGTATCTGTATGTAAAAAAAAAAAAAAGCTCTTTTAGTCACATTTTAAATTTATTTGACTTAGCCACAGCTCCTAGATATCTAAATATTTGTCTTTTCTTACCTTATGCTGATTCTCTTGTTCCTTGCATTGTTTGGTGCAGCTACTTTGTGTATATGGCGTGTGTGTGGTGCAAACTCTCTTGCTAAATACCTCTCGGCCCGATCACCACATGCAGATTCACCTGCAATGGATGAGCTAAAATTAGGCTCAACTCATGGTCACTTAGCAACCATTGCTTGGCCACAGTGTGTCTTTTTTTATTTATTTAATTACTCATTTCTATGTTTAGTTTATTGAGAAACTAATGATGCCTTGAGGTGTTGGTTTTTTTTAATAAGTTGTGATTCCTCAATGTGTTTGAGTTTGTGTTTAGTTAATGTGTTCATTATATGGGGGGATAGTACTATAGGGGTGGGGGGAAGGACCTCAGAATGTGAAGTGTTCTTAACTTTATAATTTCTTACTTTACCATGTTTTTTGTTAAAATGTGCATGCATATCCCTTCTTTTTTCATGAACATTCAACTAATTGTGATGTTACTTTCATGTTTCTGACACATAATTTATTGATGGAATGTTGCTATCTTCTTCTAATAGATTCCCATATACCATTAGTATATTAAAGTGGAGGACAATTTTCATTACGGCTTACTAGTCACATTTTATCATGTTGCCATTCTGTTTTTAGGAAAAAGAACCCCTTTTGTAAAGTATTCATTTTTTAATGTGTCTAACCTTACTATTTTCTGTTTGTTTTTTATTTTTAGTTTTTTGTCTATGGAGGCATACTCCATCTCTCTTACTTATTTTAACATTACCAACAAGCATTCCAGTTTGTGTCCTTGTTCATCCCTATATTTCTTTCCAGGGTTTGTAACTGAAAAATCCATTTCATTTCTGCTCTGTCCAACTGTTTTTGATAGTCCCTTCCCCTTATTGGTTTTTGGATTTGTTCAAGTCCCCAAAATGTGAGTGAGGTTCCCGTATGCCCTTGTTCAGGGAAATGATTTACTACATGTGATTTTTCTTCCTGTCTTCTAATATCCCCTTTATGTTCTTGTATGCATGTTTTTAGAGCTCTGGTCATTTGCCCCACATGTAAGTGGTCACATGGACACTGTAATACATATATTACCCCCTCTGTTGTACAGTCTATATGTTGTCTTATAGGGTACTCTTTACCCGTGTATGGGTGTTTAAACACAACATTTTCCACATGGCACCATTCCAGATTTGAGGGGTCCTAGTAAAAGTTGCATCCCTTGCTGTACTGGGATTTTAAATTGGGATCTTACTAGTTTGTCTTTAATAGTTTTAACTTTTTTTGCTGCAATAATGGGTCTTTCTTTAAATTCCATAGGGACTTGTTCCCCTACTGACATTATGTACCAGTGTTTGTTTATAATTCTTTTGACTTCTGTAAATCGATCATTAAACTTAGATGTAAATACCACCATTGGTTTATGTTGTTTTTGTTTGGTTTGTAGAGTATCTTGTCTAGTTACTGTCTCTATTCTTTGATTAGCTTTTTTAAGTACAGACTTCTTGTATTCCCTTTGTTGAAATCGATTTAGCATTACTTGTTTTTCTTTCTGAAAATCTCATTCTTTGGTACAGTTTCTTTTCATTCTAACTAACTGTGAATAGGGGATGCTTTTTTTAATCTTGTTTCATGAAAACTTTTGCAGTGTAGGAGTGTGTTCCTGTCTTTCGGTTTTTTGTATAAGCTTGTGAATAGTTGGTTGTTTTCCTTATATATTTTGAGATCAAGATATGATATTTCCATTTTGTTATGTGTCATAACAGATTTTATGTTAGGATTAATGTTGTTTAAATAATTTAAAAATGGTTCTAACCTTGGTATAGTACCTTTCCTAACAAAAAATCCATCATCTATGTATCTATTCTATGTGTTAATATCAGTAAGAAATGGATTCTCTCTCTCATTTAGTATATGTTCTTTTTCTAAATCGTACATAAAAGCGTTTGCATAGGCAGGTGCCATTGGGCTTCCCATAGCAGTACCCCTTACCTGTCTATAATACTCTGAGTCGAACTCAAAATAATTATTTGTAAATATGATGTGTGCTAACTCTTGAAATATTTCTGTCTTTGGATGCGCTTGTGGGCTTCTTGTGTTCAATAAGTTGCCCATTGTTCGTATGCCATCTTCGTGCGGTATGGACGTGTATAAGTCCACCATGTCCACTGTTACCAATAAATCCATTTCTTGTATGCCATTAAGTGTCATTTGTTACAGTTTATATATTATATCTGTGGTATCTTTAACATAAGTTGTTGTTTGTTCAACTAAAGGTTGTAAGTGAAAGTTTATATATTGTGACATTGTTTCAAATAATGATTTATTAGCTGAAACTATCAGTCTCCCTGGTGGATTTTTTTGATCTTTATGTATTTTAGGGATGGCATAGAATGTTGGTATTCTTGGATATTTGTTTAGTATTATATTGGTTTCCCAACTATGTAACCATCCATTATTTTCAAATTCCGTTATTATTTGTATTATTAATTGTTGAAGTCTGTCAGTGGGATTTTGTTGAAATTTCTCATAATTCTGTTGATTTTCTAATAAACGTAAACGCATATTTTTTATAATGTTTTCTGTCCATTTTAACAATATCTCCCCCCTATCTGCAGGTTTGATAATAATTTGATCATCTTTTTGTAAGTTGTTGAGTGTTGTCCTTTGTGCTATACTAAGATTACCTGTGTTTGTTTTGGTTTGTTGTGTTCTATATAGATCATGTATTTCTTTCTGTACTAGTGTACAGTACGTTTCTACTTGATGATTTATCCCTACTTGTGGATTATATTTAGATTTAATATGTAATGCTGTTTTTACCTGTTTCTCATATGAATCAATTTGCTCACTTTGTTGAAACTGTGTCTTAAGTCTTAAAGCCCTAAAAAAATCTCTGTAAGTCTGCTTCCAACTGGAATAGGTCTGTGGACTGTTTTGGAGCAAATTATAACCCTAGGCTTAACACTTCTATCTCTGTATTGGTTAATATTTTGTTACTTAGATTGAAAATTGGTGTCAAGTGTGTCTCTGATTCTGATTGCCTCTGTACCCTGTTCTTGTTTTTCCAGTTGTTATGTCTCCCATTCCTCAACTGCCCCCCCACCCACCATTGTGCCCCAGTTCCCCTGACTGGTTTGTCTATCTCTTAGTTGGTATCTTGCTATTATGTCTTGTTGATATGATGTACCTGGATCTTGTCTATCTTGTAGTGATGGCTCTTCTGTTTCTCTTGTCTCCTTATGTATATTAGGGTCCCTTGTATAGCTACTGTCGCTATCTGTACTGTTCTCATGGTATCTGTTCTGTTGTCCCCATGTTTGTTTCTGAGAGTATTTTTTATATGTATATATTTTCTTATCTCGATAGTCATTTGCATCTCTTTGAAATTTTTTAATTTTTTGCTGCTTAAGCCTTTCTTCATATTCTTTGATTTTTGCTTTTAAACTTTCTAGGTTAGCTTTAAATGCTTCTTCTGCTAATTTAGTTTTTAATACTTCCTCCATAATGTTGTTTCTTTTTCTATCAACTCTCTTTCATCCAAAATAGCCTCTATAAGGCAGTATTTAAAGTCACAAGATGCTCTATTTCTTATTCCATCCCAGTTTTTGGCTAATTTCTCTGACTCTATTCCCAGATTAGGTTCAATGAAAATCCTTAACCCTCTACGTGTCATATTGACTTCGAAGTATTTTGGTAATGTCAGACCATGCCACTCTAGTCTGGCATTTTTATATCGATAATTTTCCATTTTTTGTACCAAAGTCTTATTAGTATCACCAAGTTATTCTGTTAAGTCCCGTTCACCTCTCATAGCATCAAATAGTTTCTTACGTGTTTATTCCATATATGTTTTATGATACATCGGTCCTTGTGCACTTTGGCCTATATCTCGAAATGCTTCCATCTTCTTAAGTAGTGTCCATTGATTGATTCAGTTCTTCATGGTGGTAAGTGTTCCACTAGTTCAATGCTGGTGTTGCTAGTTACTTTAAAAAGTCCTTTTTTAATCTGTAACCCCAACATCCATGGATAGGTGTCCCAGTCCCTTAGATCACCTTTTTTAAAAATTGGAGGAAGGTGTGTAACTATAATGCTTCACTCTATGGGTAATGGGATACTGTTAAGACAGTCTGTAAAATGGTTCCCCTTATTAGTCTAAGTCAGTGTTGATGTTCAAAAATGTGGGGGGGGGGAACAAAATATACTCGACTCAGGCTGTTGTAAAATTTCTCAGCATTCTCTATTTTTGTTAATTGCCCTGACGTTTCACATTCATGTGCTTTTTCAAAGGGCTTTCCATATATTTTGTAGGAATAATAAATAAATATTGTTTATAAATCTTACATTTTTGAATTTCATTTCTTTTCATTATTCTTCTATTAAGGTTTTCTATTATACTTCATTACAACTGTGCTTCTTTCCCATGCTACTTATAGTACACACTCTGTACTCTATTCACTCTTATAACTAAAACTTAACAAAAATAATATACTGTAATAAAGAATATGTACCCTGTATTCGTGCTTTGTTTCCACAATTGCCAGATGCTATTTACTTCTGCCTTTGCCTGTTCTACTGATTCTTCATGGCAAGGAATTGCACCAAACCTGTGTCTTAACAATAATAATATAAACAATATGTGAATATGCCTTCAGCAACCTTATTTAACAGGTTATTTTCAATACAATAATCAAACAACTTTTCCTTATTGCTATCTTTTCTTTTATAACAGCGTACCATTTTAAAATATCTTAATTGGCTACATTTTACCTTTTGCAGCTTTCTCTTTCTGCTCAGCATGTTCAGTTTCCTTTGTTCTTTGTCTTCCTTGAATTTTAGATTCTGTTTTTAAAACATTTAAAGTTTTATTACAATCTTAATTTCTTGGTAACTGTTTAAACACTTCTAAAATGTGTCTTTACCTGTATAACTGGTTTTAACACTTTTTACTCTCTTTTGTGCTGAACGTTGTTTCCAACTCCTTATTTCTTTATTTTTTTTATTTTATTGTCAGTCCCTAAAAAGAGAATCAATCCTTTCAGTACCCTTCAATATTTTATTTTTTTCTGTCCTATTAATCTTCAATTGTATATTACTATCTCACTTTACCTAGCTGGTGTGTGTAGATACTTTGAGTATAGTGTTAAAAGTCACCTTCAATTCTTTCTTTAGCTTTATTATGTGTGCCTTGTATCTGTATGTAAAAAAAAAAGAAAAAGAAGCTCTTTTAGTCACATTTTAAATTTATTTGACTTAGCCACAGCTCCTAGATATCTAAATATTTGTGTTTTCTTACCTTGTGCTGATTATGTTGTTTCTTGCATTGTTTGGTGCAGCTACTTTGTGTATATGCGTGTGTGTGGTGCAAACTCTCTTGCTAAATACCTCTCGGCCTGATCACCACATGCAGATTCACCTGCAATGGATGAGCTCCAATTAAGTTCAACTCATGGTCACTTAGCAACCTTTGTTGTGATCAGGCCATTGCCTGGCCACAGTGTGTCTTTTTTTATTTATTAAATTACTAATTTCTATGTTTAGTTTATTGTGAAACTAATGATGCCTTGAGTTGTTGGGGTTTCTTAATAAGTTGTGATTACTCAATGTGTTTGAGTTTGTGTTTAGTTAAAGTGTTCTTTATATGGGGGGTAGTACTATGGGGTGGGGGGAGGACCTCAGAATGTGAAGTGTTCTTAACTTTATAATTTCTTACTTTGCCATGTTTTTGTTAAAATTTGCATGCATAACCCTTCTTTTTCATGAACATTCAACTAATTGTGATGTTACTTTCATGTTTCTGACATATAATTTGCTGATGGCATGTTGCTATCTTCTTCTATTAGATTCCCATATACCATTTGTATCTTAAAGTGGAGGACAATTTTTATTACGGCTTACTAGTTACATTTTATCATGTTGCCATTCTGTTTTTAGGAAAAAGAACCCATTTTGTAAAGTACTGATTTTTTAATGTGTCTAACCTTACTATTTTATGTTTGTTTTTTATTTTTAGTTTTTTTGTCTATGGAGGCATACTCCATCTCTCTCTTACTTATTTTAACATTACCAGCAAGCATTCCAGTTTGTGTCCTTGTTCATCCCTATATTTCTTTCCAGGGTTTGTAACTGAAAAATCCATAGCTAAGTCAAATAAATTTAAAATGTGACTAAAAGAGCTTATTATTTTATTTTTTACATACAGATACAGGGCACACATAATAAAGCTAAAGAAATAATTGAAGGTGACTTTTAACACTATACTCAAAGTATCTACACATACCAGTCAGGTAAAGTGAGATAGTAACATACAATTGAAGATTAAAAGGACTGAAAAAATAAAATATTGAAGGGTACTGAAAGGATTGAATCTCTTTTAAGGGACTGACAATAAAATAAAAAAATAAAGAAATAAGGAGTTGGAAACAACGTTCAGCATAAAAAAAGAGTAAAATGTGTTAAAACCAGTTATACAGGTAAAGACACATTGTAGAAGTGTTTAAACAGTTACCAAGAAATTTAGATTGTATTAAAACTTTAAATGTTTTAAAAACAGAACCTAAAATTCAAGGAAGACAAAGAACAAAGGAAACTGAACATGCTGAGCTGAAAGATAAAGCTGCAAAAGGTAAAATGTAGCCAATTAAGATGTTTTAAAATGGTACACTGTTATAACAGAAAAGGTAGCAATAAGGAAAAGTTGTTTGATTATTGTATTGAAAATAACCTGTTAAATAAGGTTGCTGGAAGGCATTGTCACATATTGCTTATATTATTATTGTTAAGACACAGGTTTGGTGCAATTCCTTGCCATGAAGAATCAGTAGAACAGGCAAAGGCAGAAGTAAAAAGCATCTGGCCAGTGTGGAAACAAAGCACGAATACAGGGTACATATTCTTTATTACAGTATATTATTTTTGTTAAGTTTTAGCTATAAGAGTGAGTAGAATACAGAGTATGTACTATAAGTAGCATGGGAAAGAAGCACAGTGGTAATGAAGTATAATAGAAAACCTTAATAGTAGAATAATGAAAAGAAATGGAATTCAAAAATATAAGATTTATAAACAATATTTATCTATTATTCCTACAGAATATATGAAAAGCCCTTTGAAAAAGCACAAGAATGTGAAACGTCAGGGCAATTAACAAAAATAAAGAACTTTGAGAAATTTTACAACAGCCTGAGGGGAGTATTTTTTGGTTCCCCCACATTTTTGAACATCAACACTGACTTAGTCCTATAAGGGGAACCATTCAACAGACTGTCTTAACAATATCCCATTACCCATGGAGTGAAGCATTATAGTTACACACCTTCTGCCAATTTGTAAAAGAGGTGACCTAAGGGACTGGGACACCTATCCATGGATGTTGGGGTTACAGATTAAAAAAGGTATTTTTAAAGCAACTAGCAACACCAGCATAGAAATAGTGGAACACTTACAACCGTGAAGAACTGAATCAATCAACGGACACTACTTAAGAAGATGGAAGCATTTTGAGATATAGGCCAAAGTGCACAAGGACCGATGTATCATAAAACATATATGGAAGAAACACGTAAGAAACTATTTGATGCTATAAGAGATAAACGGGACTTAACAGAACAACTTGATGATACTAATAAGACTTTGGTACAAAAAATAGAAAATTATCGATATAAAAATACCAGACTAGAGTGGCATGGTCTGACATTAACAAAATATTTAGAATACATTATGATACATAGAGGGTTAAGGATTTTCATTGAACCTAATCTGGGAATAGAGTCAGAGAAATTAGCCAAAAACTGGGATGGAATAAGAAATAAAGCATCTTGTGACTTTATGTACTGCCTTATAGAGGCTATTTTGGATGAAAGAGAATTGATAGAAAAAGAAACAACATTAATGGAGGAAGTATTAAAAACTAAATTAGCAGAAGAAACATTTAAAGCTAATCTAGAAAGTTTAAAAACAAAAATCAAAGAATACGAAGAAAGGTTTAAGCAGCAAAAATTAAAAAAAATTCAAAGAGATACAAATGACTATCGAGATAAGAAAATATATACATATAAAAAATACTCTCAGAAACAAACATGGGAACAACAGAATAGATACCCTGAGAACAGTATAGATAGTGACAGTAGCTATACAAGGGACCCTAATATACATAAGGAGTCAAGAGAAACAGAAGAGCCATCATTACAAGATAGACAGGAGCCAGGTACATGATATCAACAAGACATAACAGCAAGATACCAACTAAGAGTCAGACAAACCAGTCAGGGGAACCGGGGGGGCACAAAGGTGAGTGGGGGGGCAGTCGAGGAATGGGAGACGTAACAACTGGAAAAACAAGAACAGGGTACAGAGGCAATCAGAATCAGAGACACACTTGATACCAATATTCAATCTAAGTAGCAAAATATTAACCAATACAGAGATAGAAGTGTTAAGCCTAGGGTTGTCATTTGCTCCAAAACAGTCCACAGACCAATTCCAGTTGGAAGCAGACTTGCAGAGGTTTTTCATGGCTTTAAGCCTTAAGACACAATTTCAACAAAGTGAACAAATTGATTCATATGAGAAACAGGTAAAAACAGCATTACATTTTAAATCTAAATATAATCCACCAGTAGGGAAAAATCATCAAGTAGAAACATACTGTACACTAGTACAGAAAGAAATACATGATCTATATAGAACACAACAAACCAAAACAAACACAGATAATCTTAGTATAGCACAAAGGACAGCACTCAACAACTTACAAAAAGATCATCAAATTATTATCAAACCTGCAGATAGGGGGGAGGTATTGTTATAATGGACAGAAAGCATTATAAAAATATGTGTTTACGTTTATTAGAAAATCAACAGAATTATGAGAAATTACAACAAAATTCCACTGACAGACTTCAACAATTAATAATACAAACAATAACGGAATTTGAAAATAATGGATGGTTACATAGTTGGGAAACCAATATAATACTAAACAAATATCCAAGAATACCAACATTCTATGCCATCCCTAAAATACATAAAGATCAAAAAAATCCACCAGGGAGACCGATAGTTTCAGCTAATGAATCATTATTAGAAACAATATCACAATATATAAATTTTCACTTACAACCTTTAGTTGAACAAACAACAACTTATGTTAAAGATACCACTGATATGATATATAAACTGAAACAAATGGCACTTAATGGCATACAAGAAACAGATATATTGGTAACAGTGGACGTGGTGAACTTATACACATCCATACCGCACGAAGATGGCATACGAACAATGGGCAAATTATTGAACACAAGAAGCCCACAAGCGCATCCAAAGACAGAAATATTACAATAGTTAGTACGCATCACATTGACAAATAATTATTTTGAGTTCGATTCAGAGTATTATAGACAGGTAAGGGGTACTGCTATGGGAAGCACAATGGCACCTGCTTATGCAAATGATTTTATGTACAATTTAGAAGCAGAACATATACTAAATGAGAGAGAGAATCCATTTCTTACTGATATTAACACATGGAATAGATACATAGATGATGGATTTTTTGTTTGGAAAGGTACTATACTGATGTTAGAACAATTTTTAAATTATTTAAACAACATTAATCCTAACATAAAATTTGTTATGACACATAACAAAATGGAAATATCATATCTTGATCTCAAAATATATAAGGAAAACAACCAACTATTCAAAAGCTTATACAAAAAACCGACAGACAGGAACACACTCCTACACGGCAAAAGTGTTCATGAAACAAGATTAAAACAAAGCATCCTTTATTCACAGTTAGTTAGAGTGAAAAGAAGCTGTACCAAAGAACAAGATTTTCAGAAAGAAAAACAAGTAATGCTAAATCAATTTCAACAAAGGGAATGCAAGAAGTCTGTACTTAAAAAGCTAATCAAAGAATAGAGACAGTAACTAGACAAGATACTCTACAAACCAAACAAAAACAATATAAACCAATGGTGGAATTTACATCTAAGTTTAATGATCGATTTACTGAAATCAAAAGAATTATAAACAAACACTGGTACATAATGTCAGTAGGGGATCAAGTCCCTATGGAATTTAAAGAAAGACCCATTACTGCACCAAAAAAAGTTAAAACTATTAAAGACAAACTAGTAAGGTCCCAATTTAAAATCTCAGTACAGCAAGGGATGCAACTTTTACTAGGACCCCTCAAATCTGGAATGATGCCATGTGGAAAATGCTCAGTATGTAACCATACCAGCAAAAAGAAGTGTTTAAACACCCATACACGGGTAGAGAATCCTATAAGACAACATATAGACTGTACAACAGAGGGTAATATATGTATTACAGTGTCCATGTGACCACTTATATGTGGGGCAAATGACCAGAGATCTAAAAACACGCATACAAGAACATAAAGGGGATATTAGAAGACAGGAAGAAAAATCACAGGTAGCAAATCATTTCGCTGAACAAGGACATACGGGAGCCTCACTCAGATTTTGGAGACTTGAACAAATCCAAAAACAAGTAAGGGAAGGGGACTATCAAAAACAGTTGGACAGAGCAGAAATGAAATGGATTTTTCAGTTACAAACCCTGGAAAGAAATATAGGGATGAACAAGGACACAAACTGGAATGCTTGTTGGTAATGTTAAAATAAGTTAGAGAGAGATGGAGTATGCCTCCATAGACAAAAAAATAAAAATAAAAAACAAACGGAAAATAGTAAGGTTAGACACATTAAAAAATGAATACTTTGCAAAATGGGTTCTTTTTCCTAAAAACAGAATGGCAACATGATAACATATGACAAGTAAGCTGTAATGAAAATTGTCCTCCACTTTAATATACAAATGGTATATGGGAATCTAATAGAAGAAGACAGCAACATTCCATAAACAACTTATATGTCAGAAACATGAAAGTAACATCACAATTAGTTGAATGTTCATGAAAAAGAAGGGATATGCATGTAAATGTTAACAAAAACGTGGTAAAGTATGAAATTATAAAGTTAAGAACACTTCACATTCTGAGGTCCTTCCCCCAACCCCCATAGTACTATCCCCCCATATAAAGAACACATTAACTAAACACAAACTCAAACACATTGAGGAATCACAACTTATTAAGAAAACCCCACACCTCAAGGCATCATTAGTTTCTCAATAAACTAAACATAGAAATGAGTAATTAAATAAATAAAAAAGACACAGTGTGGCCAGGCAATGGCCTGATCACAACAACGGTTGCTAAGCGACCATGAGTTGAGCTTAATTGGAGCTCATCCATTGCAGGTGAATCTGCATGTGGTGATCAGGCCGAGAGGTATTTAGCAAGAGAGTTTACACCACACACACACATACAGTATACACACAGTAGCTGCACCAAACAATGCAAGGAACAACAGAATCAGCACAAGGTAAGAAAAGACAAATATTTAGATATCTAGGAGCTGTGCCTAAGTCAAATAAATTTAAAATGTGACTAAAAGAGCTTATTTTTTTTTTTACATACAGATACAGGGCACACATAATAAAGCTAAAGAAAGAATTGAAGGTGACTTTTAACACTATACTCAGAGTATCTACATATACCAACCAGGTAAAGTGAGATAGTAACATACAATTGAAGATTAATAGGACTGAAAAAATAAAATATTGAAGGGTACTGGAAGGATTGATTCTCTTTTTAGGGACTGACAATAAAATAAAAAAGTAAAGAAATAAGGAGTTGGAAACAACGTTCAGCACAAAAGAGAATAAAAAGTGTTAAAACCAGTTATACAGGTAAAGACACATTGTAGAAGTGTTTAAACAGTTACCAAGGAATTTAGATTGTATTAAAACATTAAATGTTTTAAAAACAGAACCTAAAATTCAAGGAAGACAAAGAGCAAAGGAAACTGAACATGCGGAGCTGAAAGACAAAGCTGCAAAAGGTAAAATGTAGCCAATTAAGATATTTTAAAATGGTACACTGTTATAACAGAAAAGGTAGCAATAAGGAAAAGTTGTTTGATTACTGTATTGAAAATAACCTGTTAAATAAGGTTGCTGAAGGCATATTCACATATTGTTTATATTATTATAGTTAAGACACAGGTTTGGTGCAATTCCTTGCCATGGAGAATCAGTAGAACAGGCAAAGACAGAAGTAAAAAGTATCTGACCTGTGTGAAAACAAAGCACGAATACAGGGTACATATTCTTTATTACAGTATATTATTTTTGTTAAGTTTTAGTTATAAGAGTGAATAGAGTACAGAGTGTGTACTATAAGTAGCATGGGAAAGAAGCATAGTGGTAATGAAGTATAATAGAAAACCTTAATAGAAGAATAATAATGAAAAGAAATGGAATTCAAAAATGTAAGATTTATAAACAATATTTATCTATTATTCCTACAGAATATATGAAAAAACCCTTTGAAAAAGCACAAGAATGCAAAACGTCAGGGCAATTAACAAAAATAAAGAACGTTGAGAAATTTTACAACAGCCTGAGTGGAGTATTCCCCCCCCCCCAATTTTTGAACATCAATAGTGCTAAGGTACCCTTAGCAACACACCGTCCAGATAAAGATGCCAGAAAGCTAGATGGGATGGTTAAGAAAGGTTACCTGGAGGCATCCTTGGGAATCTAATTATATGGGCTATGCAGCCCAATACCAGAGAACATTGTGTAATTCAGCAATGGCCACTGCTGACAAGGCATCACCAAGTCTGCAAGCTGACCTTCTGGAAACAGCCAGGTGTAGCCTAGAAACCACAAAATATCAATTCCAAATGGCTGCCGATGCAAATGGCAAGGCAAGGCAAAATTTATTTAAAAAACGCCCAATCCTGGAGGCTCTGGGCACCGTACGGATAAGTAAACACGTATTTCAAAACAAATCAATAAAACAAAACAGAAAAAATAAATAAATATAAGCATATAAATAAACTCCTCATAAAAACAGTTCCCTTAAATAATAAACTAAGCATCAGATTGACAACTACTATAGCCAAATCTATGAATTGACAGCTTAATCCAAAAAGGCCTGGGTGAATAGGAGGGCCTTAAGGCAGGCCTTGAATACTTCCAAGGTGAGGGTCCCCTTAACCCCAAGGGGCAACGAGTTCCAGAGGACGGACCGGTGACACCGAAGGCCGTGTCAACAGCCGATTTCAACCTCATCCTGGGACTCACCAGAGGGCCTCCGCAGGAGGAACGGAGGGGGCAAACCGAGAGAGCAGGTGCAAGAAGGTCTAACAGATAACCAGGACACTAACCATGTAGGGCCTTATAGGTGACAAGACCCACCTTAAAGAGGATCCTCCACCTGACTGGCAGCCAGTGCAGCTCACACAACACCGGTGTAATGTGGCAAAATTTTGGCTGCTCAGTAAGTAACTGGACAGCTGCGTGCTGCACTAGCTGCAGTCTGCGGAGAGATCCTTCCGTGACCCTGAGGTAGAGCGCATTACAGTATTTAAGCCTTGATGTAACTAAGGCATTCATCAAAGTGGGGAGGTCCAGAGGCAGAACAAGGGGCTTTATCATGGTGACATTTCTGAGATGGAAAAAACAGGAGTGGACAGTGGAAGATATCTGCGCCTCCATTGTCAAACTCCTATCCAGAATGACACAAAGATTTTGCACCCTAGAGGAAGCCTTCAATGGAACAGATCCCAGAACAAGTCCAGTCTCTGACCCAGAGGCCATCCTATTGTGCACTCTGTTTGACTCCACCAGCAATAACTCCATCTTATTGGGGTTCAGTCACAACCAGCTACATGCCATCCAGTCGTTGATCTCAGCAAGTCAGTTGTTTAGCACATCTACCGCATTGGATGTTCCTGGGGCAAAGGATAGGTATAGCTGGGTATCATCAGCTTAGCAATGAAAACCCAAGCCATACTTCCTAATGATCCCTCCCAGGGGTAGCATGTACATTGTGAACAACATTGGGGCTAGCACCGACCCCTGAGGTACTCCACAAGATAGGGGGCTAGGGGTGGAGGAGAAATTCCACATCACAACTTGTTGCCTCCTGTTGGTTAAAAGGGACTCAGACCAGCAGATGACAGTGCTGGTGAGTCCGCAGAGTTTCCTGAGGTGGTCAAGCAACACACAATGGTCCACAGTGTCAAATGCTGAAGAGAGATCAAGGAGAACAAGAATTGTCTTTTCTCCTCGATCTCTAGCCCTGATGACATCATTCTGCACCTGAACAAGTGCAGTTTCTGTACTATGCCTCACCCAAAACCCCAACTGGAAGTGTTTATACAACTCATGGGTCATGAGGTGCTCCTCCAACTGAAGCACCACTACCTTCTCACAATCTTCGCCAAAAAGGGAAGGTTGGAGATAGGTCGGGAATTTGCCCTAACCTCTGGGTCCAAAGATAGTTTCTTTAGGAGTGGACTTACCTATGCCTCCTTCAAGGCATCAGGGAAAACACCCTCAGATAGGGAACACTGGACAATCAGAGCAAACACTGGGCCAATGGTGTCAATGCATCTCATCAAGAAATGTGTCGGCACCGGATCCAGTTTGCAAAAAGTGTGCTACAGATTGGTCACCACCCCAGAGACCTCACATACCTCCACTGGTCTAAACTCCCCCCAACCAGGTGGAGTGCACTCAGAACACTTCGGGTGACCACTGCCAGCTATAACGTTGCGGACTGGGGAACTCCCTGCTGGATACCAGACACTCTGTCTGAGAAGAACCGAGCAAACTCTTTGCATTCAGCATTAGAAAAAACCTTCTTCGGCTGTAGACAAGCTGGATGAAGTAGCCTGTCCACAGTCCAAAAGAGTATAGCTGGTCGGTTCTTCCCAGCAGCAATCTCCCTGGACAGGAACACTGCCTTCTTATGGTTGATTGCCCCCTGGTATGCATTATAATACACACGCAGGGCCAGTTTGTCCTCCTCCTGGCCAGACCTCCTCCAGCAGCACTCCAACCTACGACCCTTTCTCTTCATTTCCCCGAGGTCTCCATCAAACCATGGGGATCTCAGGTAGGAAGATTTGGGTCATACACGGACAAGTGCGAGGGAGTCAATGGCATCGGATAGCACTCTATTATAAGAGCTCACCATGGCACCAATGCCTCCAAAGCATGCATTACCCACACCAGATAGATCAACTGCTGCCAAAAAGCCCTCTGGGGTCAATCCTCACAAAGGACGACAGCTCATCACCTCTGTAGGGGGAGGGCATCTGGTGGGAGCCCTGAACATGAACCATACTGTGCAGTGATCAGACCTTATCACCCAATCAATCTTGAGATCATTTATCTCAAGCCCCAGTGAGAACACCATGTCCAGTGTGTGCCTGCCCTGGTGTGTCACAGCAGAAACAACTTGTGACAGGCCCAGCGATGACATAATCTGGAGGAGGTTATGACCAAGCCGAGAGGTTTCGTCGTCAGCCCAAACATTGAAATCCCCCAAGACAATACATCTGGGGGCTTCCAATGTTTCACCAATGACAAATTCAGCAACCTCCTGCAGGAAATTCCCTGCTGCCCCAGGGGGGCAGTAAATAAGAAGAATCCTGAAGCCTGTGCCAGGACCCATACGTATGGCCACACATTCAAAAGAACCCGGGGTTATCACAGGGTGCATGGTGAAGCCCAAGTCGGATCTAAAACAGATGGCTACCCCACCGCCCCTATGATCCTCTCTGGGGCAGTGCACTATGGTATACCCCGGGGGGGGACAGCAGCCTCAAAACCTGGCCCAGCATCATCCCCAACCCAGGTCTTCATGATACAAGCTAGGTCAACCAAGGAAATCAAGTTCGCAATAATCATGGTCTTGTTCCTGATCGATCTGACATTGCATAGCACTGCCCTCAGGGGATTGGTGGGAAAAGCAGCCCCTCAGGTTACCTGGCCAATCGATCTGATGAACTCCCTAGAGACAGGCACCAAGCACAATACAGCCAGATGGATGGCTTTGTCCATAGCCCTTAGGAGGTTTGCCTGGCTTAGGGCAGCCAACCTTACCCGGGATACTCAAAACAAGGCCATGGATTTTCCAGTAGAAAACAATTCCCTGTTTGGGACTAAAACAGAGGAGTACATGAAGAAAGTGGACCAATGTAAGTCCACTTACAGGAGCAATTCTACTAAGGATAAGATCTCCACATCATACAAGCACTATGGAAGGGGAGGTAGGGGTATGGGTTATACGACACTCTTCTACCAAGCACAAGCTTCTCCCAGTTAACCACAGATTAAATACTACAGGGGTAGAGGCTGCAGGGGATCCAGAAGTGGGGAACAATCTCCACAGCCTGCCACACAGGGTAAGCAGAACCCCTGATATGTTGGTCAAGGTCACCTACTCAATTCTGGTCTGGGGCAGACTGACACACTACTTCCAAAACTGGAAAAACCATCACCACAGACAAATAGGTATTGGAGGTAGTGAGTCAGGGGTCGGCCCTCAGTTTCAAAACTTTACTCAAATTGAGGTCAAGACGTTTCAGATGCCTGGATCCAGCAAAGAGGAAACTGCTGGAGAAAGTTGAAAGATTGGTGGCATGCTTTAAATGTTTGTACATGTTTTTAAAATGTTGATTGGTTGTGTTTGTGTTTGATAGTTGTGTATTTGTTATCTGTTCGGGTTGGACATGAAAAAGGGCTAGACTCCTAATGTCCTTACCTGGTTAACAAAATAAAAACAAACTAACACCCTGCTGGCATCAAAAGCAGTAGAACTTCTCCCCTCCTCTCAAAGGGGAAGAGGTTTCTACTCCAGATACTTCCTAAGATCAAAGAAAAATGGGGATTGGCAACCCATACTGGATTTGAGAGCCCTAAGCATCTCATGAAGCCAAAGTTCTGGATGGTGACCTTGGCAATGATCTTACCCACATTACAGCAAGGAGACTGGCTGGCATCATTGGATCTCAAGGATGCCTACAGTACTTCCATATCCCCATAGGTGAATCTCACAGAAAGTATCTGAGCTTCAGACTACCTTCAGGTCATTACCAGTTTGCAGCTCTGCCCTTCGGCCTAACCTCTGCCCCAAGGGAATTTACAAAGTGCTTAGCAGTAGTGGTTGCACGTCTAAGGAGACAGGGCATATCGGTGTTCCCTTATCTGGATGATTGGCTGGTAGTGGGGAAAAACCCACAACAAGTAAGATGCCTTGAGTCTCACAGAGGAGACATTGGAGTCTCCAGGATTCCTTATAAACACCCAAAAGTCTGTGTTACAGCCTGTTCAGTTACTGCACTTTATAAGAGCAGTACAGGACACCTTACAGGGCAGGGATTTCCTCCCTCAAGACAGAGTGGACAACATGCTGCACATTGTAGGATCTTTTGTCCTAAACAGGCCAAGGCCAGCAAAACAATTTCTGCAGTTGCTGGGGCACATGGCTACAGATACAGGTATAGTACAGGGCTGCCGTTTTCAGATGAGGGACATCCAGTTCAACCTCAGGGCTCACTGGTGTCAGAAAAAGGATTCTCTTTCAAAACTGGTACTGGTGTCAGGGACTCCAGTCTACCCCAGACAGATTGAAATCCCCTGTCACAGTATTGCCCTTACCACTAAATATCCTTATTTGCTCCAGCTCCCTGTCAATTTCCTCATTTTGAGAGTGTGGCTTGCACACTAATCCCCAGTCTAACATTCCTGCCTTTTGCATTCTGGAGCTATACCCATAAAGCTTCAGCCCTGCCCTCCTCCCCTTCCTCCCTGTTGCACAATATCCCTTCCCTTACATAAATAGCCACCCCTTCCCCTTCCCTTTTTCTTTGTCCCTATGGTACAGTCTGCACCCAGGGATCACTAGGTCCCAGTCCTGGTATTTTTTTTCCAACTCTATTTATGCTCCCCTGGACTGGGCATCTCTTGGAGGTGGTCACTTGGACTTTCACCTCTACTTTCCTGCCTGAAACCTCCTTTCCCTCGGCCCTCCCGAACCAGACATTCCAGCCCCCTGGATCACTGCCCGGGGGAGGGCCTGAATCTCCTACCTGGTGGCCTTTCTGAGAATAGAGGGTCTGTCCAGTGGGGGGGCCAGCCCAGCCAAGGAGAGTCAGTTCAGCTTTGGGGATGTGGGCGCAGTCTACTGGACCCCTCGTCGCCTCCTAATCCAGGGGGTTTACCTGCTTGTGTTGCCCTCAGAGGTCGGACATGCAATGACATCCATGGCACAACGTGCCGATATCTGCCGCACCTCCGCCACCATATTCTGCTTTGCACCGCATGTTCCTTGCACTTCCTCTAACTGCCATCAGAGGCCACACAGGAGTGACACAAACCCTGAAACCCTCCCTAAGAAGGAAGAGCAGTCCTCTGGATGCTCTATCCCCTCCCTCTCCTGCCAACCCATGCCAACCCGAGTCCGTTCCTGAACCCAGGTTGCTGGCGTGCTGTGAGGTGTGGCATCCAGTGCCTCAACCCTCAATGCCACCGGGCTGGCCCCAGTCCTGGTACGGAGTGGCCTGGTCTCCATGATGGCTGCTAAGTCCAACTCTCCTTCCACCATCAGTGCCTGCTACTCTACTGCCTTGTTTCCAAGGCTCCTTGAATTCAAGGAAACCACCCTTCATCATGACCCCTGCCCCTCCTCTTTCCTCTCCCCTATCACCTACCCTTTTTGCATTCCCCTCCTTCTCCTCCTGACTAGTTAGGGGGGAGGCTTACTGGACTCTCTTGCCTGGAGGCACTGTCCATTGCCCAACCCCCCCCCACTTAGTTTAAATGAATGATCTATCGGTGTTGAATTTAGTGAAAAACTGTAGAAGAAACTGTTAAGTTACTGTTGCATTACAGATACTGTCTTAATTGGCTGGTAAAACATTTGAAGCCTTAATGCTAATTTGATATGTTATCTGAAGCCGTCATCAGTTTACTTTGTCTTACACTGTTTTATCTAACAGATATTATGCAATATATGTGGACTATGTGATGGGTTTAAAGCATTTTTATGTCCTCTGCAATCATGAACTATTGCTGTTTCTTGTCAGATTTTTGTCATTTTTTATCACATAAATATTGAGGCTTTTACTGTGTTCACCAGCTATTGCAGTGTGCTTTTTATTAAGTAATTGTATTGTCACTTTAAAATTATACTGGCGTGGTAGCACCAGTATAGTTAGGGTTGGCAGGGAAGTTTGTTACACCTCAAACCTTGTACTTTAATAACTTTGCAGCCGTTCAAGGGATTTGCACAAAATATGACATGCATTGTGGCTAGGGAAAGTTCTCTCAACGTGCCATATTTTGTGTCAATCCCTTTTTGTAGTTTTTGAGATACAGAGTGTTGAAAAAACAGAGTGTTTTGCTGTTTTGGCTGTTTGCTCACCTGTATCTCAAAGACAGTGTAACTTTATTGACTGAAAATTGTAGGGTAGAAAGCCTTGGCCTTATGGATGCGTCTTTTGAAGATTTGGCAGAAAAATATTAATCTATTCCAAAGTTATGAGATGTTAAATGTCCCATTATTTCCTATGGGAAAAATAGATGTCAGCCATGAAGCAGGCTTTCTGAATCAGAGTAGGATTGGATCCTCATTCGAAGTAGGATTATGATGCAGAATCCTGCATCGAAGTGCCATTTTAAGATTCACAATCCTGCATCGAAATGAAACTTTGATATAGGATTCTGCATCATAACATGGCAGTTTGATACAGGATTCTGCATTGATATGCAAATTGCCACTGAATTTCCCTATTGTAAGCTCTATGGAAATGTGGTGTTAAGAGTTCCCAACTCTAACACCCCACACTACCCCACCCAACTGTACCACTCTCATCCAACCCCTCCACCCTCCACACACCAACATGCGTTGGGGTGTGCCTTGGAGTCATAAGCCCTAACGATCACCCCATTCCATAAGAAAATAAGCTGAGATGGACCTTAACAATCACCCCATTCCATAAGTAAATAAGCTGACATGGACACAGTATTGGAGAATAGGTTGAGTGTTAGGGTCCATCTCAGCTTATTTACTTATAGAGTACAGTGAGCGTTAGGGCCAAAGACTCAAAGGCACACCCTGACACCTGTTGGTGTATGGAGGGTGGAGGTTGGGATGAGGGCAGTACGGTTGGTGGGGAGGGTGGGTTGGATCCTAGAGATGGGAATCCTAACGCCACATTTCCACATTTTGAAAGTATGAAATCAATCCTGACTAGTACATTAACAGCGTTTTTTGCATCTTATTGTTATATATACAGTACTGTATATGTAGCTCCCAACTGGTGGCACACTAACTTGGGAAAGCATATGATTTGGCATGAAACATTGGTGGTGGTAATGCCAGTTGTTGGTGCTGCTTCTTAATTTATGCAATAAAAAGTTATTTGTTGCAGACCAGCCTCGGTCTGATGTTTCCTTCGGTGTCACTTTTCAGTATGCCCTACTAGTTTTTTCTCTTTCCCTGTTACCCTGCCCTTTAATTTCCTCCCCTGCCTCAAATCCTTTCCTTGTCCCATCCTTCACAACTAGTTCCTGCCTGTCAGCCCTATTTTGGGAAAAACATACTTGGCCTCCCTTGACTGTCTCACTGTCTGTGATGTGTCCTGCTTCAGAGTCCCCTTCAGCCAATTTAAAAGCCTCATTAAAAAGGCATTACATTTTTGAGCAATGCCTTGATGCCTTCCACTGTAGGAATATAAAAGTCATTAGTTCTTTAAAAGCTCAAAATAATGTCCAGTCTGAGTCATAGACAGAGCAAATGACTCCTTACCTATTTCTTCAGTGGCTCAAGCTGCATTTTGAAAATTTTTACGTCGATTCTTCATGAAATACAGTTTATTCTGAAAAGGTACAGCAGTCTGTCTTGTGAATAACGGTGATAATGTTGATGATGTTCTTCCAGTAGGTGGCAGTGCAGGGTTTGCAATCCGTTGTGTGAGTTTTTCTCATTGCTGACAGACATGGACATTCCAGTTTAGTAGTGGGTGGGAGGGTTAGTGGTTGTCAAAAGGGAAACAACCAGCCTCTGCTGTGTAGGAAGTTGTTTCAGTATTGGTGGTGCTTTAAAAACTGAGGAAATCCTTTTCTTCGTTTGCTTTATTAATGACCAGTGGTTATCTGTAGACTGAATGTTGTGGTTCTCAGACATTTACAAGACCTCAGTGGAGTGAGAAAAATGTAATTAATTTCTATATAGACAGTTTCCTGCTGGTGTCATTGGAAATGTGCTTTTCTGAATATAGGCTAGCAGGCACAGTCAGTAGTTTCATATTGACTCTTATTTTATTCTCACTAATGGTCATTGCTCTAGACCTCAGCGAGAAGCCAAGTTAAAGTTTTACTTATGCTTAACCGTAACAACATACCCTGAATATTTATTTTACTTCCTGGTAGTTAACCCAGTTGCGTTCTCTTTGTAGCTGTTGCCTATGATCTCTGGACCCTGAGGTCTGCCTCTTTATGGTTGAACCAACATTGTAATTTGAAAGATACCATCTCATTTTCCATAACTGGAGCTCAGTTCACCTGGGGTGCTTCTATTACTCGTGTAGTGACTTGGACATTTTCTGTAATGTTAGTTCTGCCTTTGCTAGATTGCACCTATGTGTTTCTGTTTGGGTAATCTTTTTCAATTTCTAATTTAGTATCTGTTTTTGCCTTTGTGCCTTTGTCTCCCCAAAGCTGCACATAGTTGTTTCCCTCAGTGCCGCATTCGCATTTGGGGGTCAGTTGTATCTGGATTACCACTACCTGCTTGTTGGAGGTTTTGTACCTCTTGAAACTTTCAACTGTGTAAGCCTAGAGGCTCACTATACCATTGTATGCATGCCTGCAGTGTTGTTTCTAAGAGCCCGGTGCTTCCCACTCTGTGTCACACCATTTCTCTGCTGCTACCTCCACTCCTATTTCTCCTTTCCCTCCCCATCCTCCCTACCTCCTCCCCTATTACTTCACCCATTCCTTTTCCCTTTCCCTTTCCTCTTCTTCCACTCATCACCTCTCCACTTCCTCCTAGAGTCCTCTTCTCCCAGTCCCTCAATGTTGAAGCCATGTGGCACTTGCTGTCATCTGCACACCTTCCACAGACCCTCCTCAACTAAGCCTCCTTGCTACTGTAAATCCTACTTCCACAAGCTTACCATTGCCGTATTGCCTCTGTTGTCTGTCAGTGTCCATTTTAATCCTGGCCACCCTTTGCTTTTCCCCTCTCACTCCTTCCTAAGGGACTCAGTGTGTTCCTCATCAATGGTAGTACATGACCCAATTTGGGCCAACTTAGCCCATGGATATTGCAGTTCCTCCCTATACAAACATACGAACACACAAAATTTGCCAGCAGATAAAGGCCTAGAGGCCTATCAAGTCTGCTTGAATGTGCAGCTATGACCCCTTACTCTGCAGCTGCCCCTCGCTTCCACCCTTCCCCTTCATTGACCCTCCCCCTTGTCCTGTTCCATCCCCTTTTGAAGCAGTCCACTGTTCTACTGCATACCACTTCTGCAGGTAGCGCATTCCACCCAGCCACCACCCTCTTTGTAAAAAAGTGTCTCCTCATCTCCCTCCTGAACCTTCCTCCCTCCAGTCTCATATCATGGCCCCTGGTGCCCTCCCTCCCTTACTTTGAACAGCCCCTCTGTACCTGTCTTGTTTATTCCTTTCATTTACTTAAAGGTTTCAATCATGTCCCCCATCCCTCCTCTCCTCCAGCGAGTACATGTTCAACTCCCTCAGCCTCCTCTCGTATGATAAGTCCCCCAGCCCCTTGATCATCTTTGTCACCCTGCGCTGCACCCCCTCCAGTAACTTAATGTCCCTCTTCAGATACAGGCACCAGTACTGCATGCAGTACTCCAGGTGTGGTCTAACTAGTGACCTATACAGTGGCAGAATTACCTCCTCCCTCCTCGAGGATATACCCCTTGCACCCCTTGCAATGCAACCCAGCATTTTGTTGGCCTTTGCAGCTGCCTTCCTACATTGTGCCAAGTTGTTCATTGACCCGAAAATGAGCAACCCCAGATCCTTCTCCTCTGTCTGGGCTAGCTGCACTCTCCCAGCTGGTAACTCCTCCTTGGGTTCTTCATCCCAAAATGCAACACCTTGCACTTTTTGGCATTAAACCTCAGTTGCCAGGTGTCTGACCAGGTTTCAAGCTTTGCCAGATCATCCTGCAACCCCTGCCATCCCCCTAGGTCATCCACCACTGCTCCTACCTTGGTATCATCAGCAAACAGACTGATCTTGCTCTTGATGTCCAATGATATGTCTGCAATGAATATCCCAAACAACACTGGTCCCAACACCAAGCCCTATGGAACACCACTCATCACTACCCTTGGGTGTGAGAGCTTTTCACCCGCCACCACCCTCTGTTGCCTTCCCTGCAGCCAGTTCCCTACCCATCTCACTTGCTTTGCGCCCACCCCTGTGCCTTCTAACTTACTTCCAAGCCTTCCATGTGGCACCGAGTCGAATGCCTTACTGAAGTCCAGATATAGGACATCCACTGCATGGCCCCTGTCCAGTTGCCTAGTTACCCAGTCATAGAACTCCAGCAGGTTGGTTTGGCAGGATCTGCCACATATGAAGCCATGCTGTCTGCTGTCCTGTAGTCCTTTGGCCTCTAGGACGGTCACCAGCCTCTCCTTCAGGATAGTCTCCATTAGCTTACCCATGATGGATGTGAAGCTCACTGGTCTGTAGTTTCCCGGTTCATCCTTGGGGCCACACTTGTGGAGAGGCACCACATGAGCCATCCTCCAGTCCCTGACATCTTATTCATTCTTGAATCCTGGATCTCATCCAGGTTGGCAATTGGAACATCTGGATCACATGATACTCTGTCCATGGACAGAATCTTGGCAGGAGAGTGGGTGGTATGCTGATGTACAATGGTAGCCTTGCAAAAGTTGACCAGTAGAGCAGTAAAGTGCACAATGCGGTAGTGTAGTAGCCATTGATTAACATGTATTGTGCTACTGCGAATATCATGCTATACCGTACTACTGGTCAACATTTGCATGACTATCACTGTATATCCTTAACTGTCTCTACTGTAAAGTTATCCATTGAGCAGCTTCTATCCTCTTGCAAACTGCTGCTGTGTAAACTTCAATTCCCCTTCTCTCTTCCCCGTCTATCTATCAATGACCTTGGGCTAAAGCAAACAGACATTGACCTCCTCTCTTCCCTACCTGCTCCTCTCAAGAGGAAGTCCTTGTCTTGGGTAACTTTAATTCCAAATGTCTCTTTCCATTACAAGCAAATAGAAGAGAAAGAAATATGTACCTTAGCTGGGATTTGAACCCAGGTTGCCTAGAATACAGTACCTTTCTGTTGTGCTACCAGCTGCACCATCAAGGCAAATGGAAATCTAAGACTCTCAGAAGCATCCTACTCTTTCTCAAATGCACAACCCTGTAGCCTTCCCACAAGTGTTTGTCCCAGAGAGTTGTCACTTAACCTTTCTAACTTATCAATCAATCAATCAATCAATATCTTTATTTATCCAGGCAGGCACCATTGAGTAAGCTCATTTACAAGGTGGGCCTACGGTCCTACAGTAATAATACAGAAAGACAAGTTACAATAGTACAAACAGTTAAAATAGCTGCTATTATAGCAAAAATGCACATTTACAGGTAATATACATTGAACATAGAACTACAAGGAGTCGTGGATAATGAACTTGTGCTGGATCCAAGCCCAAAAACTGTGCATTTTGTAGTGGGAAATGTTAGGGAGAGGGTAGGCATACCAGATAGAAGATATCAAGTGCATAATGTAGGGAGAGGTGGGGAATAGGGGCGCAAGTGAAGAGGACCCAATTGTTACAGCAGAGTGAGGGATTGGGAGGGCGGAGGACCATACGAATGGTGACAAAGTGATTTTTGCCCCAAAACGTGGTGACATATGGAGGAGAAAAGCTGCCATTGTACTAAGTGCAAGAGGAGGAATATAGTAGCAGGGGCATAACTGGGAGAGTCCTGGAGGTTGGGGCAGAGGGAGGTGTTGGATGGATGAGGGACTGAATATTTTTTGGGGAAAAAGATGATAATTATCCGCAAGTGCGGTAGCATGTGCTAGAATCAGGCTGCAGCTGTTCAGAACATCAAATAATAAGATATGGGAGTTCTGCAATAAATCCTGTGGATCTGTTGGTGGGCATGCTAGAGGCAGAGGCACACATTTCAGCTGGGGGGCTGCCGTTTGTGGGCCGAGTTTGAGGAGGAGGTGGTGGTGTCTAGTAAAGCAGTTGCAAATTTCCTTAATGCCATCACGGTAAAGCCTTTTGAACAAAAGGGTACTTAGTGGGGTTTTCAGCTTAAGTATTTTGGGGGTTTTATTCCATATTGATGGAAGTGAGAATCCAAAGGTGACTCTCCTGACTCGTGTGAGTGCCCTGGGTATATTTAGCAGGAGTTGTGAGCAGCTTCTAAGGGAATAATTCCTGGGCACAACCGAAGACAGACAGTTGACGATGTATTGAGGGAGTTTGCCACTGAGGGCTCCAAGTGTCCAGAGTGCTGCATTAAAGTTGTGCCTATAGTGAAGTGAGGTCCAGCCCATGGCGGCATATAGTGCACAATGATGGGTAGAGAAGGGGAGGTCAGTGATGAAGCATATAACTCTGTGGTACAGCGTATCCAATTTTACAAGATAGGAAGCCGCACAGCTACTGTGAAGTCTGCGCGTAGTCAATTAAGGACAGGAACGTGGCTTGGACTAGTCGTTTCTTTGCGTCTGCTGTAAGAAGTCTTCTTATCCTGTAAAAAAGGCCAAGTCTTTGCCTTAATTTTTTCAGCAAGTCTTCCAGGTGGTCAGTGAAGGAGCGTTTACAGTCGATCCAGACCCCAAGATATCTGAATTTTGGAACGTACTCTAAGCACTCTCCCAGTATCGTGGTTATTGGGGAGAGGGAGTCAGTAGCGCTTGTGTAGTTTGCGGGCGGAAAATAACATTGCTTTAGTTTTCTTAGTGTTTAATAGCAGTTTTTTATTGATTAGTTGGAGTTGCAGGAGGTTGACATCTTTTTGTAGGTCAGTACAAGCTTCTTTTGGTGTGTGACGACTCCGATTCAGCACTGTGTCATCCGTGAATAAGTTAATACTTGCATCCTTGATTCTCTCATCAATGTTGTTGATATACAGTGCGAAGAGGAGGGGACCTAATATGGATCCCTGAGGGACACCTCTTTTTAAGAGTTTTAGGGCAGATAGTTCACCATCCACTTTCACCTGCTGGTATCTGTCTGTCAGATATTCAGAGAACCAGTTTAGAGAAGTAGCAACCAGTCCTAGTGTTTTTAGTGAGTCGAGGAGCAGGTCGTGGTCGACTGTGTCAAATGCTTTGCTGGGTCAAGAAACACAGCACATACTGACTTTTTATGCTCCAACTCCAGTTGCCAGTCATTGGTTACTTTAGCTAATGCCGAGACTGTACTGTGGTTGGCTCTGAATCTGGATTATAGGGGGTTTAGTAATTTTTCTCTGTCGATGAAGGATTTTAGTTGGCCATTTACTATTTTTTCCAGTAGCTTCGAGTGCGTGGGTAGGAGAGAAATTAGCCTATAGTTATTAAGGTCACAAGGGTCTCCAGATTTAAATAGCGGGATAACATGTGTGATCTTCCGTATTTGAGGGAGGGTACCTTTTGTTAGGGACAGGTTGAATAAATGAGTAATAGGCACTGCCAATATGTGGCATGCTATCTTTAGGAAGTATGGTTCAAGTGCATCTGCGCCAGCACTTCTCTTAGTATCCAGGTGGAGAATCAAGTCTTCCACTTCCTTGAGGAAAACTTATGAGAATGAGAAATGTTGACTAATGGAGCCAACATTTGGTGAGGTCATGTCAAGTTGGGTGCGCAGGCTACATGCAGGCGAGTTATCGAAGGCTAAGCCTGCTGTGGTGAAGTGCATGTTGAATGCCTGCAGTATCTATTTTTTGTCATTGATTACTGTATTGTCAGAGGTAATTTTTGTAGGGAACATATTTTGTGACGTGGCTCCCACCAGTTCTTTGATTGTGGCCCAGAATTTGGAGGGACAATTGGCTGCAGTATCTAGTTCTACTTGGTAATAGCAGTCTTTAGGTTCCCTAATCAGTTTGGTGCAGCGATTTCTGGCTGTTGTAAAGAGTCACCAGCCTTCCTCTTTTTGGGATTTGTGGGCAGTTTTCCAGAGCTTATCCCTGGACAATAGTGCAGCCCTCAGATCTTGAGTAAACCAATGGCATTTCCTAGCCTTTATGCGTATTTTTGACAGAGGCACATGTAGATTCATGGCGTAGGTAATGATTTCATGTAGTATAGAATATGCAGTTTCCACTGTTTTAGCAAGGTAAAAACTCTGCCACAAGGGGGAGTTTTTTAGGTCAAGTAGTTATGCCTTTGGGTCGAATGACCTGGTTGACCTTTTCGTGGAGAATTTGGCCATAGTTGGCACTTTATTGGCTGCCCAAACTCCAGCTATTAGGCAATGGTCACTAATATCCGCGTCAAAGGTTCCAACATGGGAGAAGGAATGGGATTTATTCACAAGCAGGACATCCAGAAGGGTACTTTGGGCTGTATTCTTTTTGTTGATATGGGTGGGCTCTTCATTGAGTAGGGTGAAACCAAGGGAGTGGCAGAAAGATTTAAGCAGGTGACCGGCTTCCGACAGCCAATCATAGTTTAGATCCCTGAAGATAATTGTTTCCAGGGGGCTAGTGTTCAAGATAGTTGTAAGATAGGACAAGAGCTGAGTACTGGCAGATGGTGGTCTATAGCATCCTATGACTAGGAGTGCTAACGATGGGGATAGGTCAATGTTTATGTCCAGGCACTCAAATCCTGCTACCAGTGAGTTAGAATTAAGTGTTGATGCCACAAATCTATCTTCGAGGTAGATGGCAACCCCACCTCCTCTGGATTGCCTATCACATCTAAAGATCTGGTAGTTAGGTATATTAGTCACGCTATTTGGCGTAGACAGCCATAGCCTGGATTCTGAGATAACAAGCACATCTGGCATTGTATGGGCGGTCCAAGCCTGGATAAGGGTGAATTTTTTCAGCAGGCTGCACACGTTAATGTGCATAAAACTAATACCTTTAAGAGATAGTGACTCAGAAGGGGAAGTAAATTTATTTATGGGCCCTGGATTAAGCTCAACATTGCCAGAGCAGAGTAAGAGGAGGAGTAGCAATTTTTTCAGGGATTCAAGTGAAAGGCAATGAGCTTGAGGCTTTTTCCGGCTTGGCATGGAGGAGGAACCAGGGTGCCAAGCTTTGTTTTTTAATTTATGCAAGCCTAAGGACACTGAGGCTACTACTCTGGCTGTGTTATGCCAGTGGTAGTAACTCGAATTAATTAGAGATAAGGAAGGAGGTGTAGACAAACCTGCAATAGTTGCTCTTCGAGGAAGGTAGTCCACCTGGATCAGTTGTCAAGGAGCCTTAGCATAACATGTGATGTGTAGAGTCAGACTGAGCGAGCAGTCTTCAGGATGAGGATGTGGTGTACCCCTAGTCTCAAATTTTTTGGATAATAAGCCAGTAAGGGGTATGATACACAGTGCAGTCAGGAGGAGGAATTGCCACGAGGCTGCCATAATTGCAGTTGTTGGGTAAATGAGGGAATTTTGATAACAAGGGTAGCTCGCCGGCTGCTGGTTGCAGGATTTCCCTGGTGGAACCCTGGCAGTAACAAATTGTTTTAGTAATAAGGAGAAGGCAGGAGATTCATCAGGGATGGGAGTGGGTGGTGTTAATAGGTCTATATAATAGCACACAGGAGGGGAGATGAGCAGGTGGGCGAAAAAATTGCAGCTTTACCATACCTCTCAAGTGGTGGAGTCCGATGAGGAGGTCTCGGGCGGCACCTTCGGAAGCGCTGACCGCCCAGTGTCCATGATCCACACGGAGGGCATCTGAGCTGGGATCCCTAACGGGTTCTCGGCTAGAGAAAAGAGAGAGAGGAGCTCGAATAAATAGTGGGGCAACACAAAGGCTAGCAGTCTGAGTGAAAACAGCTCAATTAGCAACTGAAAAGCCAGCGATTTCCTTGGTGCCTACCAGTCTGGAAAGAGCTACAGAGTCATGAGGGGGCTGTAACACTTTGTTGCTGGGAACATTTTTAGACAATAAACACAATTTTTCGGCAAATCAGTCACAGTTCAGTAATTTGTAGTACAATTTTCAAGTAAAACAGTGCCTTAGCAAGACAGGATATGCTAGTCAGCAAGACAGGATATGCTAGTCAGCAATAAGCAAACCTAAAGTACCAAAATGGTATGCCTCAGCAAGACAGAATGAGATAAAGCTGCTAGAAGGCTTAGTTGCAAAAAGGGGATGAGAGGAATTGCAGTTGTTGACAGTAAGTAACCAATAAATTGAAACATCAGATAGGAGTGGGCAGAGACTGTTTACATTTAAAGGAGGCCTGGGAGGGGGGGGGGTGAGATGAAAAATCAAGGGGAAGTTTGCAGAGCTAGCACTGAATCAGTGCACATACAGTTGGAGAGAAACTGCAGCAGGGGGGGATTGGTAAGTTACTTTACACAGGCCGAGCAGAACAGGCTAAATTAAAATATATAAATTAGAAGCCAAGTACAGGGATTCAGGCTTACATTAAGCCACACGTCTCGGGTGCTCCTGTCTCAGGTGAGTGAGACCAGCCAGTCAGGGAGCTCTACACAGGCATGGAGCCAATAGTGCTTCCCTGAGAAGGCGCTGAAATTGAAAACAGAAATTGCAAGTGATGATCCGGTTCAGCTTTCACACAGCCCAGAGAAATCATAGCAATTTTTCAGGTGTCATACCTTATCTATCTCTTTGTGGGGTAGGTTGATCAGGCTTTTTGCACCGTAGAGGTGCTATGGCTGGATCGTGACCACTGCCCCAGGGGCAAGTGGCACCTTATCTATCTCTTTGGGGGTAGGTGGATCAGGCTCCTTGCTCCGTAAAGGTGCCATGGCTGGATTGTGACCACTGCCCGAGGGGCACCTGAACCCACCCTCTTTCAATTACTCCCCCATTGATTAGGTTCTGTCCACTCACCCTCACCATATCCACGCTGCTAGTACCCTCCCAGAGTAATTTTGCACTGTTCGTGACCGCGGCCCGAGGTGAACCTGAACCCACCCTCTTTCAATTACTCCCCCATTGATTGGGTTCTGTCCACTCACCCTCACCATATCCACACTGCTAGTACTCTCCAGAGTCATTTTGCACTGTTTTGTTCATGGAACTAGTAATTTTAAATGTTTACTGTGCCTTGATTTGTATACAGAAGTCTAAGAATGAGCTGTTGACCTATGGGAACCATGCTTAGAGTTCTGTACGCAAACTGTGACATAGTTAAAACTCCAGATCACTGGTTCAATGAAGGGAACTGTAACATTATGCTGGCTATAGAAAGAAAACACTGCAAAATACTTTTTTTTTTTTGCATCACTATTTATTCGGGTACTGTTACATATGGACCATTTAGGGGTAAGAATATCATTTCTATAAATGAGAACATTACAAACTGTTGCCAGTTATAATTTCCTGTCCTCTTTAACATATTTGTGTGGCATAGGGGAGGAGTCTGGGGTAGATTTGCCTCTTTGTAGATGGCATCATGATCTGTGTAGAGTGGGCACTGAGATAAGGTAAGGGCCATAAAAAGAGATCTGGAAGTGGTTGAGGGTGTGGCAGCTGAAATGTAATGACAAAAACTGCAAGGTAATGTAAATAGGGGCCAAGAACCCAATAATGTGCTGCAGAATGGATAGGAGTGGTAATGTATAGCATAATAGAGGAAAGGGACCTGGCACTGGCACAGTGTAATAGAGGCCCTTGTTAGTTGATCAGTAGCCTTGAATTTTCAAAATCATAATTCTGGCCTCCGTCCTGGTGGCACAGAGATTTGAGGTGCTGGATTCCATACCTCGTGCCATGCCAACGACCTGGGTTCAGGAACTACCTTGATTCATCAGGGTGCCATCATGGTGGGGGTGGTGGAGCAGGATCAGGCATGCTGATGGGCAGTTCTCCTCTCGTGAGGGTGGTGAGAGTGGGTTGGTGCACTCCTCCATAGTTCTGCTCCCACTGAGTAGAGGTCCGGTGGTTAGCATAGGCGGAGAGGGGGCAGCAAAGGTTATGGGGTGGAAGGGGCTGATATGGTGCCACAGGGTGCGTGCATGCCTCCACATGTACTCAGGGCCATGTAAAGGAGCCTCGGGGGGAGGAAAATACCTGTAAAATACCTATGTGTCCCCATCGCCAGTTGGCAGGAGGAGGCAATGGGCACAAACAGCTCAATAAAAATAAAATAATCATAACTCTGAAGTATACTAAAAAGCACTTAAAAAAACCTTCATATTGTACAGTATGGAGCGTGCCCCTGTGCTGTCCCTGAACTGATATTGCAAAACATGCTAGCGTGGGGGCATGTCTCTGAATAGGGAAGTGGAAGGGACTGGGCTCAGCTCCACAGAGCCAAATTATGATCCCTTCCCTGCCTAAATACTGGCAGCAGTAAATTAAAATTTATACTGAATTACACTTGGGGTCAAGTTAGCCTCTTTATACGTTTTGGGGCAGACCTTTTTAAAAGACTAGAAATTTGCTCTTTAATTGGGTTAAATAAGGTTCTTCATCTTTTTTTAAGGATATTTAACACCTCCACCCCACCCCCTGAAAAATATTTTGGAAATGTTTAGATACCTAGCTATGTCACTCTTATTTTGTAAAAAGTGTATCATGCATATGTGTAATGGCAATAGACACTTGTGGGGAGATTTATTTTTTAATTTTCAAAAATATTATTGACCATCCTTCATCAGCAATGTACTGTTATGTCCTCCGACTACATTCTTAGTTGTGGAAAAGTAATCATACATTCTTAGAATGTCAATACCACACCAGAAGAATGTGCAAGACCACTCTTATACTCCTAAGATGACCATCGTGGGATGTATAAATATTTATTTACTTAACTTTGGTAACCGGGAAAGGCACACTGAGTCAGGGCTCATTTACTGGTGCGACCTGGGGAAGGGGTAAACAGTAGGCAACAAAATATGAAATGAATTTACATAAATAAAAACATATACTAATACAAAGTATAAAATGGAGAGTACAGTACATAAGTACAAAAGTGCAAAAACAAGGGGATTATCCATAATAGTGAAACAACCACCATACAGCCAGAGTACAAAATTCAGATGTGCAGTTCATAGATAAAACAGAGCAAGATACAAATATATATATATATTCTTTGCTAAAAACTACTGCATCAGTTAGGGTTGTTCCACAGTGACAAAAGCGAAGACATTCAGTGTTAGGGTTGCCACCCTTTTCACCCCATGCCCACCCCATCCCCACCAACAAGCATTGGGGTGTGCATTGGGTTCGTCATCCCTAAGTCTCACCTCATTCCATGTGTAAGTAAGCTGAGGTGGTGCGGTGTAGGAGAATGGGGTGAGAGTTAGGACTGATGATCCCAATGCACACCCCGATGCCTGTTGGTGGGGACGGGGTGGGCGTGGGGTGGAAGGGGTGGCAATCCTAACACGGAATTTCCTCACTTTTGTCATTGTGGAACAATCCTAACTGATGCATTAAACTGAGTTTTATGCCATAAATGTCCCTTCTTTTTAAGAATGTGCACTATAAATAGTGAATGAAATGTGGTGGGAGCACGGGGCCCTATGACTGACTGAAATGAAAATTGGTAAATGAAGACATGTACCATGGCACACTGTGTGTCCAGAATTGTGTTTACATCCATTCAATGGTCTCACAGCGCCACGAGCAAACAACGTGACATGGACAATTCAGCAACCGTAGGTGCCAGTGACCCAAAGATTGGCATAGTGAAAAATGAACTATAAATTATTTTACATTCCAAATGTCAGGCAAATTGGACACATGGTTCATAAGTTACTGAAGCGCAATGAACCAAATTTTCATTCATCAGAGTGGCATAATTCCACACCTGTTAATGTTTTCCACATGAAACCACTGTAAGGCACCTCCATGCCACAAGGGCTACCTATGCTATAAATTTAAAGGCAGTAGCACCATGCGGTATGCTGTGCGCAAAACATTAACTGTGTCATGCAGTATCTCCACAGCAAATCATTTTTCAAACATGTAAACAGCGTAATTCACATCTCCAGGACATTCACTCAACACCCTCCAAATTTCATGTGAAAAGACCTAATCATTCCAGAGATATTCTGTTTTTATGTTTCTGTACCTTTAAGAAGTCTTCCACCACAAAATGGCAGAAATTGCGGCCAAAAATGCACTAAAATGGCAGACCTTGTGGCTGAAAAATCAGTAACTTTGAAGTGGGTCAAATTCAAATGGCCATAACTCTGGAACAGAAGAACATTTCTTCACCTAACAAAAACTGGCATGTTCCTTGAACAAAGGTCTTTCTAATTGCAAAGTTCCAGACCAAAACACAAATAGTAATGTTAACACAAACAGTGATATATACAGTGAGGTAAAATAAAATAGTAAAGCTAATGTAACGCAAGCACAAATAGTAAAGCACATGGTGATGGAAACGTAAATGATAACACGAACAGTAAGAGAAATGCAAGCGCAAACGTTAATGAAAACAGACATGGTAATGCAAACGGTAACGCAAATGCTAATGGCAACCAAAACACAAACATTAACAAAAACAGTAACGCAAATGCTAATGCCAACGCAAACACAAATGATAACAAAAATGCAAACGGTAGCACAAACACAAACAGGAATGCAAACAGTAACAGCAATGGCGACGTAGAAGGAAACAGTAATGCAATCGACAACAGAAACGCTAATGAAAATGCAAACGCTAAGGCCAACAGAAATGCAAACAGTGACGAACACGCGAACAGTAATGGTAACACAATTGGAAATGCAAATGGTTATGGTAACACCAACGATGACCCCAAAGGGAACAGTAACACAAACAAAAATGCAAATGCAAGTGCATACACAAATTCAAATGGTAGCACGCAAGGTCACGGTAACGTAATTGGAAATGCAAACACTTATGGTAACACCAATGATGATGCCAAAGGAAACACAAATGCAAAAAAGGAAGCGCATACGCAAAAGCAAATGGTAATGCACACGGTGATGCAAAAGGAAATGCAGACAAAAACAGTAATGGAAACGCAAATGGTAACAGTAATGCAAACGCAAAGGGCAACGCAAATGCTAACGGTAACAGAAACGAAATGGTAATGCAGTGATGGCGCAGAAGGAAACAATTATGCACTCAACAACAGAAATGCTACCGATAACACAAACACTTAGGCCAAGGGAAACACAAATGCAAATGGTAACGAACACGCAAACAGTAACGGTAACGCAACTGGAAACACAAACTGGTATGATAACACCAACTATGTCACAAAAGGAAACAGTAATGCAAACAGAAACATAAATGCAAGTGAGTACACAAATGCAAATGGTAATGTATGATGCAAAAGTAAACGCAAACAAAAATGGTAATGGAAACGCAGACGGTAACAGTAACGCAAAGGGTAATTCACACGGTGATGTAAACAGAAACGCTAATGCAAATGGTAATGGAAATGCTAACGTAACAGTAATGCAAACACACACCCTTTTTTCCCCAAAGGTGCATTCAGAAGCAAAGTGAATACAAAGAATGTATGCATTATAATGGCCTCGGAGCAGAAAATGAGCACTTGGAATACTAAATTCCTTATTTCTCAGGAACCATAAGACGTAGAAAAAAATTTTAAATCTCATATTATTTATGACTTTCCAGGCTAGTTTTGTGCTTAGCCCCCTAGCAGGGGGCTAAGCATTCTTCTGATAAAAAGTCCTTATCTCAAACCGTTTTTGAGATATGGGCCCTGAAAAGCATGGCGGACGCCGTACTGTTATCCTGTGGGAAAAATTGTCAACTTCGGAGTGCCATAACTTTATGGCCCTCCAATAGTTTCTTACCAAACTACCAAATGGCACATCTGTGGGATCTTGGCTTTCTTCCCTCCAAATTTTCAGCCCAAAAGACCAAACTGTTCTTTTGCAGCAGGGTGGCAAAGATTCCCTATTGTTTTGGCCATAGTGTCACAAAGTACTTTTGCAAATCACAACACTTTCGCAAATAAAATCACAAAAGCGTCACATATGTAGAAGTACTTTGCAACACTACTTTTTACAAAAATTAAAAAAAACATATTTCTGGGGTGTTTTACCCCCCAAAAAAGACATGGCTAGCATCCTCAGGGCTCGACTAGGTGAACACAAGAATTTTGCCCCTAGAGGGTCCCATATTTAAATGCCAAGCATTTCTCTGACCACCAGCTGAAAAAAAAAAAATGGCTGAATCACAAAAGTAAAAAGGTAACTTGCAACACTAAAAACTGCATTTGCGACACTTTCGCATATTTTGTTAACTTTTCCATTGACTAAAATGGGAAACTTGTTTTTTGAATAACTTTTGTACCATTTAATATTTTTTCACAAAATCTTCAAAAGGCACATCAGGGACACTGGTTGCATGTTTTCTGAAGGTTTCAGATCCAGAGGCACAAACCATGCGACCTGTAGGCACGAGCAAAGAATGAGCAAAAATGGGTAATTTATGCATTTTTTGGCACTCTTTATTTATCCAGGTGAACAAATCTTTATTTATTTATTTATCCAGGTGAACATCTTTGAGAAAGCTCATTTGCAAGATGGACCTGGTTATTACCGGGTCAAAAAACATTACAAAAAAAAAAAATTACACTCAACAGTGACAATGACATCATCATAACAACAAATAAGTATAAAGTAGATGCATAATACAGCAACAGAATAATCCAAAGGTAGGCATACAACAGCACAGAGGATGACTATGGCATATATGTGAAATCTGAGTAGCCTAGATAGCATCATAGAAATGACAAGGGTGCAAAGCAGATAAGAGATTGGTGAGGAATGTAGCAAATACAGTACCTTGTCCTGGCCAGGGATGAACAGCTAGATTGAGGGGATGTATGGAGTTCCAGGTAGCTCTGCAATCCTACATCTGACCATAACGAAACTTGGCAGATCCAGAGACCTATGGTACCAGACCGTGCATGCCAAATTTCAGGCAAATCCGTCATATGGTGGCAAAGTTATTAAGCTGCCAAATTTCAGATTTAACCTTTAATGGGATACTCAGCCCTAACTATATTGGCACTACCACGCCACTATAATATATATATATTCAAAGCAAATAAACTGTGTTTAATGCATCAGTTAGGGTTGTTCCACAGCAACAAAGGCAAGGAAATTCGGTGTTAGGGTTGCCACCCCTTGCACCCCACGTCCACCCCGCCCCCACCAGGAGGCATTGGGGGTGTGTGTTGGGGTTGTCAGCCCTAACTCTCACCCCATTCCATGAGTAAATAAGCTGAGGTGGTGCAGTATAGGAAAATGGGGTGAGAGTTAGGCCTGATGTCCCCAATGTACACCTCAATGCCTCTTGGTGAGGGCGGGGTGGGTGTGGGGTGGAAGTGGTGGCAACCCTAACACTGAATTTCTTCGCTTTTGTCACTGTGGAACAACCTTAACTGATGCATTAAACAGAGTTTTTTGCCATGAATTTCTCTTCTTTTTGAAAATGTGCATTATAAATAGTGAATGGTATGTGGTGGTGGGAGCGCAGGGCCCACCATGCTTCCCATTTGTGCATAATAACCCTAACAGTAATGGTAATGCTAGCAGAAATGGTGATGGTAATGGTAACAGTATTCCTAATGGGAACATTAACACTAACAGTAACACCAGTGCTAATGGTAACAGCTACAAGAATAGTAACGGTAACAGAAACGCACATGCAAATGGTAATGCAAACGGTAATGGTATCACAAACGTAAGTGGAAACGGTAACACCAATGGTGACACAAAAGAAAACAGTAATGGTAATGCAAACACAAGCGCAAACATGAACACACACAGAAGGTAATGCAAATGGCAATGAAAATGAAAATGGTAATGCAAACGCAAATGCAAGCGCAAATACAAATGCAAATGGTAAATGAACACGGTGATGCAAACAATGCTAATGAAAATGGTATCAAAAATGCAAATGATATCAGTAATGCAAGCACAAATGGTAACACCAACGGTGACTCAAAATGAAACAGCAATGCTAACGGTAATGCAAACGTAAGTGCAAACGGTAACACACAACAGCACAAATTGAAACGACTACGCAAATGGTAATGGAAACACAAGCACAAATGTAAACGCAAACACTGGTAATGCAAACAGTAACGGAAATGCAAATGGTAATGGTAACGCAAATGGAAATGCGAACGCAGATAGTAATGGAAACGGCAACGCACAAGGAAACAGTAATGCAAGTGACAATGGAAATGCAAACGCAAACACTGACAGTAATGGAAATGCAAATGCAAATGGTAACACAAATGGTACTGTAATGGTAATGGAAATGGAAATGCAAATGCAAATGGTAACGGTAATGGCAACAGTGATGCCAAAGGAAACAGTAATGGAAATGCAAACGCAAGTGAAAACGTAAACAAAAATGGTAACGCACACGGTGATGCAAACGGAAATGCTGATGAAAACGGTAATGGAAACACAAACGGTAATGCCAACAGTAATGCAAAAAGAAACAGTAATGCAAATGGTAATGCACATGGTGATGCAAACTGAGACGCTAACACAAACGATAATGGAAATGTAAATGCAAACGCTAATGGTAGCAGTAACGCAAATGTATACGCTTTGTGTTCAAATGAGGTGCATCCAGAAGCACAGTGAATACAAAGAATGTGGGCATGATAGTGGCCCTTGGACAGGAAAATGAGCACTTGGAATACTAAATTGCTTATATCTCAGGAACTGTACGACGTAGAAAAAAAAATAAAATCTCATATTATTTATGACTTTCCAGGCTAGTTTTATACTTAACCCCTTGGTGGGGGGCTAAGAATTTTTGTGATGAAAAGTCCGTATCATGAACCGTTTTCGAGATACGGGACCCAAAAGGCCCGGCAGATGCCATAATGTTATCCTATGGGAAAAATTATCAATTTCAGAGTGCTGTAACTTTGCAGCCCTATTATATTTTGGCACCAAACCACAAAAGGCAGATCTGTGTGCTGTTGGCTTTCATCCCTGAAAATTTCATCCCAAAAAACCAAACTGTTGTTTTGCAGCAGGGTGGCAAAGATTTCCTATTGTTTTGGGCATAGTGTCGCAAATTACTTTCGCAAATCACAACACTTTCTCAAAAAAAATCACAAAAGTGTCGCATTTGCGAAAGTACTTTATGACACTACTTTTTAAAAAAATTTAAAAAACATATTTCTGGGGTGTTTTACCCCCAAAAAAGACATGGCTAGCATCATCAGGGCTCGACTAGTGAACACAAAAATAATTGTCCCTAGAGGGTCCCACATTTAAATGGCAAGCATTTTCTGACCACCAACTGAAAAAAAAAATGGCTGAATCATGAAAGTAAAAGGGTCATTTGCGACAGTCACCATTCATATCCCCTTTTACCAGTGTGTTTGGCAACATCCAGCAATACCCGAAATGGTGACTGGCATTGCCCTCTTTTCACCTCCTCGACCAGTCACCGTATGATCTCTCAGTGAGTGCACATCCAGTATTTTTACTGTAAGCATGCTCAACGACTGCTTATGCAGTAACTGGCTGAAGATGTGAGAGGAAGGCTATGCTGGTAACCATATCAGGCATCGCTGGTCACACCAGAAAGGCGGGGGGGTGATGTGTGTTGCTGTGTGAGTGGCAGTACATTGAACCAGCAGTGATTACCTTTATCTTTATCTATAGATGAGCATGGGGGCAGGATGTGTCACTAGACACCAGGGATATTTCAACTAATGGGGGATCGGGGGGGTACCACTAGATACCAGGGATATTATAACTAATGTGAAATGGGGTGTCGGGATTGGGGGGTGCCAGTAGACACCAGGGATATTTCAAGTGATGCAAAATGGATGATTGCAGTATGAGGGGTGCCACTAGACACCAGAGATATTTCAACTGATGTGAAATAGGGATTGGGGGGCAGGAGGTGCTTCTAGACACTAGGGAGGTTTACACTAATGTAAAATGGGTAATCAGGGGTACCACTAGATGCCAAGGATATCTCCACTAATGTGAAATGGGGGCTCGAGGGTGAGCCACTACAATACAGCCACCCTGCCTTCAAGATGGCAGGGGCACACTGATACGAGGTGTTTTTTTGCAATGGTAAATAGCGTCGCTTTGAGGGCTGTTTACCACCACCACAAACCTTTGAAGATACTGCTGCACTAATATGCATGGGGCAACCCCCTCATTTACATAGGCGCAGTGGTATTATAGTGCTTTGATGCTGTGGAATTGCGCTGGTGCTCCCGGGGCACCAGCGCAATTCCATAGTGACCTCTAATTCCTATTTGAGGGTGCACTAAATAGAGAATAATGGCTAGGCAGGTGTGTATTATGATGTTGTTTTGCATACCCGAGGTGAGTGATGAGTCATAAACCTCGAGAGTGAAGCTTGAGAGGTTTATGAGCTCATCACTCACCGAGGGTGTAAAAAAAAAAAAAAAAATCATGAACACTCACCTTCCTAGACTTTATTTTTCATAATTACTGATACTTTTTACTGTAGCACCACAAGAGCAGCCGGTCAGCTGCGGTCGGTTCACAATCTGACTGACTGACAAAGCCCTGACCAGAGCATGAGTACTGCAGGATCAGCCTTGTTTGTTCTGAAGGCAGAATCAACTGCATAAACAGTTATCAAAAGAAATACTTTACCTATGTGGCGAGTAGTAGACAAGACGGTCAGCGCGTGTGCTCCGGTACCGGAAAAAATGGATCTGCCATGTTGCTTGCATTGTGTGTTCCACCCAGAGATGAAGTAATAGTCAATGAGGTGGCACACTAGGATTGAGTGACATGAAACACCGGGGAAATGACAGAATTTTTAAAGCAAAACTCTGTAATAATCCGTTTTTGAGTTATTACGGCATTTTGAGGATGCCTGAAAACTTTGTCATAAAGGGGGGTCACCAGTAATTATTCTTTGAGTACTGGGGTCCTGATGTTTAATTATTCCCAATGATCTTTAAATAGAGTGGGTAAGGTAATTATTATGTGAAGAGATACAGAACTATTCCAGATGTCATTAGCAGCAGTAGAGAAAGTTGTACCTGAAGCTATCTACAAGAGTTTCTTCACCCCACCGCTCCCTCCACCCACTCTGCTCCACCAACAAGGGATTGCTAGAGACTCCCAGGGTTCGTTTGAAGACTTGTGGGGCCTGAGCATTTGAATTTGCGGCCCCCACCCTGTGGAATTCTCTTCCTCGGTGGATGAGAGTGCCTGACAGCAGAGGGCTTCAAATCTGCTTTGAAAACATATTTGCTCAGTCTTGCTTTTTCTGATGTTGTGTAATTTCTGATGCTGATATTTAATAATTATTTATGTATTATTAGCTGCAGTTTTATCATTTATTGTGCTAGCACTATGATCCTTGTGTGAATAGTGCTGTTTTATAAATAAAGGTGCTTTGCTTACCTCCAACAGTAGATGGAAAAGTGACTGAAACACAAAGAACCCTGGTACTAGGGGAGTATAAGTTGGGATGGGGTGTGAGAAAAGGTAATGTTAGTGAGGTAAGTGGGAGGAAGGTAATTTATGGTTTTATGAACTAGGAAAGCAATTTTAATCAGAATTGGTAGGCATTAATAACCACCCAGTATTCCATGTCCTTGTCTCTAGTCAGACACACCTTTCCTTTTGCCAGCAGAGAACGTTGGGTTGCCCCCTTTGCAACATAACCCAATGCTGTTAATTTTTCAGTGATTTTCCACTATGACCAGGTATTTTATGTGGGTGAAACATCATTCAGTTCTCATCAGGCCAGAGCTGATAAAACTTAACTTTAGAATCAAATTTGGCCTTGTTGCTGCAGTTCAACTGGCTAAGGGGTGTGATTTAAAGTGACATTGTCTTCACATCAAGGCACTGAAGACATTCATAAAACCTGGATTCCTCCATAGTCACACTTGCAGATTCCTGGCTTGAGGAGTGGATGCTGGGAACCTTCCAATCATATTAAACCATTCTGGGTGCCCCCCCCCCCCCAACATTTGGCAAGTGTTTCCCTCTGGTGAGTACATTATTCTTTTCTGCCAAACACATAGGTCATCCTTGTGTTTTCTTTTTTTTTCTTCATTGAGTCTTCAGTAGCATTGCCATCAGTTGCATTTCAGTTCTGGCTTTGTTTTCATTACTTACATTTACATTTCCCTTTGTTGGGACTATTTAGTGGCTCGCCCTGGAACATGAATTTGAAAATCTGGTAAACTCGATGTTTTTTGATGACTCTTTTCTAATCAGAAGACTGTTTTCATGCCAATATTGATTTACTGATGTAATTTTTGGTTGCCAAGAAAAGTAGACTTGGTCGTGTTACTTGTTTGCAGTTATGATCTGGCGTAAAGATTCACAAAAATTAAAAAAAAGCAATTAACTTGAACTCAGTACTGGCCTGCAAGCAAGGCCATGTCATTATATCATCATTTGAAACCAACAGTTTCTGATACGAAACAGAAAAGTACATTTTCTTTTTAAGTTGTGGTGTGTACAGAAGATGTCTTTTCTGGGTAAGAAAATACTTTTGGGGGGGATGTCAGTGCGGTGTATTGTTTAGAATATTATACAGGAAAATACATGCTAGAATCCTGCCACCATAGCCACTAATTAATTGTGTGACCCTGATCAAGTTACTTGTCCTCTCTCAGCTTTTGTCTACCTGAGCAGTTAAATTTGGCAGAAGTAGGACCTCCACTTAAAAAGAGATGTTGCAACTTAAATGTACTATCTCAAACAATCAAAATCAAGGCTACGTTTGTAGACCACTGAACTAGCCTGATGGCTTCCCTTTCATCCAGAAATGAAATGAGGTTATTGCTGACATAATATAGAAGCAGATGCAGTATGCAGCATCCCCTTCATGTCAGTAAGGGGAGAAGGTTAATTACTAGTAGGTGCCATGCTGAGACTGACATTCATGCTTTAGTCAGGCAGGGATTGGTGTCAGTGGGAGGAGAATAAGTATAGTTTAATCACAGTAGAAAAGATAATGTGTTCTGGAAGGCCCGCACAGCTGTAATTCACCATAATGCAACTAAAGTTAAACTGCAGAGTATAAAAATAGATTTTATCTGATGTTTAACCTTAATGGCCAACCTGAAGCTTTGGTCAGTGTAACTTACAGGCTGAAAAGAGTCCCGAAGTCCCTGACTGAGTGACACTAACGTGATTGCCTGCTAGGAGGTTGGAAACAGGGATGCTTGAGGGGGTTCTTGAGAACAAACCAGGGATTTGCTCTCTCATTCCTTGGATTTTTTGTCCCAGTCAGTTGCCCTGAAGACAAATATTATTAAGGCTGGTGAAGTCTTAAACATGTTACTGTTACAAGATGTAGACCTAGAATCTGCCATGACTAGTGTAAACCTGTTGTGACTATACTGATGAATTGCTATTCCAAAATGAATTGGGTCCCTGCATCATGTTGTGAATAAATATGTACTTTCTAATCTGTGCTGCACTACTGTCTTATGCATTGCTTGTTGGATCCCAAGATGCAGATTGCCTAGCCGGGCAATAAATCCAGGATACAGAAATCAATATAAATGTTCACTGTGAGCGATTCCTTCCATCATGAACAACCCCTGCACAGGGAGGGCCTAGGCATTGCCCAGTGACTAATGGGGTGCCAACATGCCTGTGTTGGTGCTCTAACCATGGCAGCAAGTGGTGAAGTGGTCATAGGACAAGGGTCGGAAATACTATAACTGCAAAGCAAGTAACCCTGGGTACACTGAAATGCTAAGTAGTAGGATGAAAAAAGTATACGTATGTACACAAGATTTAAGGGATCTGGCACCATAAATAGATCTAGCTGCATACCTTTCAGTTGTGCTACTGTAGTAGGAAGATCCCTCATGTCATCTCTCAGAACCCCCTTTGTCTCACATGGAGAGAGTGTTGTCCCCTTATTGTGTTCTGTAGCTTTAAAGCAACAATTCATGACCTGAGTGCTCCTATAGTTGTGGCTGTGCTGGTAACCTCTGTAGAATATATATATATATATTCTAGTGTTTGCTTTATTGTATTTCAAACACCACACAACAGCTTCGTTTTTGCTATTCTCACAGCTGAATAACACACATGGAGTGAAACTACTCTTAGTGGTAAGAGAGCCCAGCGCTGATGTACTAACACACATGATATCCCCCCTCCCCATGCCAAAGTGCTGTCCAAACACCAGACAGCTTTTCAGAATGCTGTTTCCCTCCCCACACCCACCACTGAAACAGATACAAATTATGCCCCTTCCACTGTCTCTCAGGATCTCTAATCCTTCTCTATTTCCATTTCCCAAAAATACCATTCCCCCTTCCCATTGGTTCCCTGATCCATCCCAGCCACGCTGCATGTGTTTGTTTTACTAGGAAAAAAGCTGCTTGGAGCAGTGTTTGCATACATGGAAGTTAAAATAATAAAACAAATTCCTGCTGGGTCCCCCCCCAACCCTGGCCACCATGCAAAGCAAATTCTTCCTTTGCCTTATCCTACCAGGTCTCCGATCCCTCCCACCACCTGTCAGTTTGAGGTCCCCCCAGCAAAATATTAGTCGTGGAATTCATACCTGGGTTTGCAGGTTCATAAACCCCGATCCTAGGGGGCTCCAAATCAGTTGGGTGGGATTAGGGTAGCTCAGAAGGGGTAGAAAGTTAAGCCACTGTCTCAAACTGGTCTGTCAAGTATAAAAATGTATTACTCACTAGTATACAGTTTAGACATTTGTTGAAACTGGGTATATGAAAACATTAGTCTATCTGTTGGCTTTTCAGTTTGAGGATATTTGCATGCATATGTCCTTGTTCTCTTAAGTATTTGGCTTGCAAAAAGGCTCTGATGTTCTACAAGGTGCTGGACACTGACTAACATCTTATTTTAAATATTTTTGCCAAATAAAGCCTATTTGCATTTTTGGTGTTAACTATAATTATACAGCAGCAGAAAAATGTCCTGCTGTCTGATTGGTTAGTGTGTTCCTGGAACAGTGATGTCATCTGAGCATGACATCACTGTATCAAGTCAAGGCACATATATGTGACCTTCTTTTACGTTGTCACATGAAACATACCACTCCACACACTTCCCTCCCAACCTCCCATCATCTTATACACCCCCCAAGTAAACTATATTATCAGACCGTGAAAACCCAACCAAAGCAGTACCGCAAATATTTTTGTCAGCTGCTGCTGCGAGTGGTAGCTAGGCTGAACTGAGCATGCTCAATTCCTCGTACTTCACCACCCCACTCCATTTTAAATAACCCGGTAACAGAGGCATATTTCCGCTGGGTTATTTTCAGGACAAATAAGCAGCAGATGCCCTTATGAAGTGTAGTGGAGATATGGGAAAGCAAACCTGCTTGGTGGCACTCACAGTAATTTTTTATTTTCAACATGTCTGAAACTGCTCATCTACCACTTAATCATGCACACCTGCACTGTATATGAGCAGACCAACCTCATATCACTCAAAAACAGAATCAGATACTAAACCTGCCTACTTGGGAGGAAGGCAATGCTCTCTCTGAGCCCCTCCTTGCATAACTGACCTGGTAAAGGAAGCCAGCTCCAATTACAATACTTGAAGCACATCTTAGACCCTGCTCAACATCCCCTTTCATAGGACTGCTCTGGGACAACGTTTTTTTCTCGTACTGACCCCATTGTGGTTTAATGAGATCCCCACTGCTGCACTTAACACTGCCAATATTCGGCCCTTTAAGTGTGGACTGAAACAACACTTACTGAGTCTAGACATCTGTGACTGCCTGACCTGATTATGAATTTCTTACTGTGATACTTCTTTCATCTGGCTGTCCCAGCTCCCTTCCCTACTTCCTGCTCTGGTGTCTCTCCCTCCATCCCTCTACACTTCACCCACTGAACACCACCTACTTCTCCCCTCCAGCCCCACTGTTCTTCTACCTATCTCTGTAATCTTCTATCCCAACGTTACGCTGACAAGGCCCTTCTGGGGCTGCAGCTTGATACTTCTCACTGTGGTTATCAACTTTTGTTAGTAAAGGGATCACTTGTGCTTTCCAAGCCTTTGTACTAGTTTAGTCAATTGTATATTCCACTTTTTTTGCCATATTTGCCTGTATCTTAAATAACTGTAACATCTGTTGTGTTGTGTAATGTCTGTACTGTTTACCATGACGTGGAACCTTTGTAAAGGAGTTCATACTCAAAGGTGTTTCTGAATATACAAATAAAATAAAAATAAAATTATCAGCTTTTTGTGTGTTCATGCATGTGTTTGCATACGCGTGCTACCAGACATGGTCATTGAATGAACAGTTAACTTGTCTAAGCCATGAGTTTATCCCATGCCCCCTTCCTGTTGGTGTAATTCATTGCAAATGTTTCTCTCCTCCCTTGCTGCTCATATACTTTTTTTCTCTGTCCCCTTGTGTACACAAATTGAATATTCCCTCATATCTGCCCGGCTGCTATCTGTTTGCTATTTTTGTCTGTTCCTCGTTGACTGCCACGCTATGACTCTGTTTTGTTATAACATGTACCTGACTGTCCCTTGTTGATTGCCATGCCATGACTCTGTATTGTTATTGCCTGTACCATGTAATTCTCCTGGGTCGCACCTGAAAATAGGCACCTGACTGTCTAGTGTGCTTACCTGGTAAACAAAAGCTAAATAAATAAGCAAAAGCAGTCACAGTCCTCCTTTTCACATTAATGTGACTGGAGTAAAAACAGCATTTCATTGTGGTGGTGGGGGGGACGAGAGAGGACATGCAAAGGCAACCTAGTTAACAGGACACCTCAGTGACGACAGCTCCTCCTAGTGGAGAAAAAATAAAATAAGTCTTTTGTAACAAAATATGCTTCCACACAAAAAAAGACAAAAGAAATGTACAGTATTTGGACTTTTTTATTATATTATAGGGGCACAGTGCCCCTATAGTTAGGGTTAAGTAGTCTAGTTAATGTTAATCCTCAAAGTTTGCACTTTAATAACTTTGCAACTGTTCAATAGATTTGCACAAAAGTTGGTATGCACTGCACTGTTCTGTGGCATAGATCTCTTGATGTGGCAAGTTTTGTTCTAGTTGAATATGCAGATTCTGAGATCCGGATAGTGTAAAAAAGTCAAAAGTCACCACATTTTGCAGTTTTTTCCTCATCGCCTTGCACCCAGACAGTGTGGAATTTGGTGTGATTTTTTTGTGTGTCTGATAGAAAGAGCTCGGGTAACAGAACTGCTGGTGTTTGTTTGGTGCAAAAATATGAACCTGTTGCAAAGTTTTTCAGTTTTTACGTTCCCATTACTTCCTATGAGAAGTTCATTTTTCAGGATAGAGGTAAAAGGTTTGACGAAGTATATGATCTCATGAAAAAGGATTCATTCTCACAAGATCAGTTCCTTTTTCATGAGGGAAAAATCCTACTTTATGAGCTGTTATCTTCTTTTGGTTTTTTCCAACAACTAAAAAGAGTAAAAAATACATGTTGTCATTTTAAAAATCAAACACCAGAATCTAGCTTAATGGGCCCTGTTTTAGCTAAATTCTGACTTTTGTTTTTCAAAATTAGGACCAGAAATACTTTGCCTGGGCACCAAAAATCCCGGGTGCGCAGCTAAGTGAGAGGAGCCATCTGCTACATTCTCTACAGGGGAACAGTGGATTTAAAGAGGTAGTGTACCGAACCATTCTACTCTGATCCCCATTAGGTCCTTTGTGTGTGAAACAATCTGTTTTCACTAACCTCAGTGTCGTGTGAGGAGTTTCTCAATGAAAGAATGTGTTTCGTCTAAGTTTTGAAATGCCAGTATGCAAGGGTTTGTCAGTTGTCATGCCATGGAGCATGAGGCAGGAATGACGTGATGCAAGGAAAGCTATCACTCAGAGGGTAGTGCACAGCTGTGAAGTCAAATTACTTGCGCTGGACATTGTTGGTGCTATTTGTCAGATCTTTCTACTGTATATTGGGAACTGGGTGCATGCAAATGTTTCAGTGTCACACTTGTATGTCAGTTAAGTAGGAGGGAAACAAATTACAGAGTGGATCGCATTATTTGGGGGAAAAGTGTAATGTTCTACTGTTTCAGCAACTCAGTGGTGTTTGGGTGAACACGATACAGGATGAAGCCTGCCCTTGTCCCGAACTGGGTGTCTATGCTAGTTTCATTTTCTTCAAGTGATTCTTTTTGGGCAGGGGGATTTTTTTTTTTACTTTTTTTGGTCACTATTAACCTAAAGTAGCTGTATGATGCCTAAACAGTGAGTGCAATGTTTGGTGGGGCCGGGGGGGGCAACATAAACGTTTGCTCCTTATGGGCATTTCAGGGAAACAAAAATAAACCATTAGCTGCTACATATGGCACAATAGCACTCACAGCATGTAAACCCCTTTAACATCCGCTCATTTATGTCCTTCTACTAAGAGTAAGACCCTCGTGACTCGACTGCAGTATTTAAGCAACCAATATGGTGGATGAGATTACCTGTGCGATTGTGGTGTTAAATGTAGATTCAGTTTGTTATATTAGTAATGGGTGGTGCAGGGGCAAAGCCCACCACAAAAACAAAGATAAGAAAATGAAGCTGGAGGAGTCGGTGTGGGGTTTGGTGGATGAGAGTTGGTAATGGAAATCTCATCTGCCATATTGGTTGCTCAAATACTGCACTCCTACCATCATCGCCCCGGTAAGACTTTATCCCAAGTGTCCCAATTAATTGTCCAACAGTACCAAACATTGCAACTCTGACAAAATCAAGCATTTGTCAATGTCGAATGGTGATTGCGTTGGTGTGTTGAGCTCGCTCAGTGCCCCTCTGTCACTCACTCAGTCTGTTTCTCCAGGTGCTGCAGGCTGCTCTTTTGTACTGGGCTCCTGCCTGTGTTGGCACCTTGTTCTGCCCACTAAGAAATCTGCCGCAGTCCCGACAGAGCTCCGTTGAGGTGGCTCACTCCCCCTCTCTCACTCGCTCATACTGTTTCTCCTGGTGCTGCAGGCTGCCCTTTGGTACGGGGCTCCTGCCTCTGTTGGTGGCTTTTTCTGCCCACAAAGAAATCTGCAGCAGTCTTGACACAGGTCTGTTGAGCCTGCTGACTCCCCCTCTCTCACTCACTCATTGTGTTTCTCCCAGCACTGCAGGCTGCCCTTTTGTACTGGGCTCCTGCCTGCGGTGGCACCTTTTTCTGCCCACAAAGAAATCCACAGCTGTTTCGACAGAGCTCCGTTGAGGTCGTTCACTCCCCCTGTGTCACTCACCCATTCTGTTTTTCCTGGCGTTGCAGGCTGCTCTTTTGTATTGGGCTCCTGCGTCTGTTGGTGCTTTTTTCTGCCCACAAAGAAATCTGCATCAGTCCCGACCAAGCTCCGTTGAGCTCGCTCACTCCCCTTCTCTCACTAGCTCATTCCATTTCTGTCGGCGCTGCAGGATGCTCTTTTCTATTGGGCTCCTGCCTGTGTTGTCGCCTTCTTCTGCCCACAAAGAAATCTGCATCAGTCCCAAAAAAGCTCCGTTGAGCTCGCTCACTCCCCTTCTCTCACTCGCTCATTCCGTTTTTGCTGGTGCTGCAGGATGCCCTTTTCTATTGGGCTCCTGCCTGTGTTATTGCCTTCTTCTGCCCACAAAGAAATTTTCAGCAGTTACAATAGAGCTCCGTTGAGCTCGCTCACTCCCCCTCTCTCACTTGCTCATTCTGTTTTTTCTGCCACTGCAGGCTGCCCTTTTGTACTGGGCCCCTCCGTGCATTGCTGCCCTTTTCTGCCCACAAACAAATCTGCAGCAGTCCCAACAGACCTCCGTTGAGCTCATTCACTCCCCCTCCCTCACTTGCTCATTCTGTGTCTCCTGCCACTGCAGGCTGCCCTTTTGTACTAGGTTCCTGCCTGCATTGGTGGCTTGTACTGGCCAGAAAGAAATCTGAAGCAGTCCCGACATAGCGCCATTGAGCTCGCTCACTCCCCCTCTCTCACTTACTCATTCCATTTCTGCTGGTGCTGCAAGCTGGCCTTTTGTATTGGGCTCCTGCCTGCGTTACCACATTTTCTGCCCACAAAGAAATCCACAGCAGTCACAATAGAGCTCCGTTGAGCTCGCTCACTACCGCTCTGTCACTCACTCATTCTGTTTCTCTTGGCGCTGCAGGCTGCTCTTGTGTACGGGGCTCCTGGCTGTGTTGGCACCTTTGTCTGTCCACAAAGAAATCCACAGCTGTCCTGACAGAGCTCCGTTGAGGTTGCTCAGTCACCCACTGTCACGTGCTCATTCTGTTTGTCCTGGCAAGCAGCTCTTTCAAACGGGGCTCCTGCCTCCATTGGCACCTTTTCCTGCCCACAAAGAAATTCGCAGCAGTCCTGATAGAACTCCGTTGAGCTCACTCAGTCACCCTGTCTCACTCACTCACACTGTTTCTCCCACCACTGCAGGCTGGCCTTTTGTACTGGGCCCCTGCCTGCATTGATGCCTTTTTCTGCTCACAAAGAAATCCGCAGCAGTCCTCACAGCACTCCAGTACGTTCGCTCACTCCCCCTCTGTCACTCACTCTCTCGTTCTATTTCTCTCAGTGCTACAGGCTGCCCTTTTGTACTGGGCTCTTGCACTGGGGCCTTTTTCTGCCCACAAACAAATGCACAGCAGTCCCGACAGAGCTCAGTTGAGCTCGGTCACTCCCCCCTCTCACTCGTTCGATCTTAATCTGTCCCAAACAGTGATTTCCCACAGCGATTGTGCTATTCTCCGTCAGGAGTGCAAAAACATATTTTAGCCAGGATGTGAAAAATGGCAGCTGCACTGTTCATAAGGAAGTGTGGAAAAATGCCACTGCTGAAAATGTGGCGTGAAAATATTACAAAAATTGCGAATTTACAAGGCTGCGTGGAAACAGTTCAACTCATGCTTGTAACACAGTCATGTTATGGAGTTTCGTCACCAAATTTTCAACATAGGCATTTTAGGACCTCTGCTCATGAACAGTGCCACTGTCATTTTCTTAATCTGTCCCGAACAGTGATTTCCCACAGCGACCGCATTATTCTGCTCTAGAACGGTGAAAAGACATTTCGGTCAGGATGTGAAAAATGACAGCTGTACTGCTCATAAGGAGGTGTGAAAAAATTCCACTGTTGAAAATCTGGCATGACAATATTACAAATTTGCGAAGTTACAAGGTTGCGTGGAAAGTGTGCAATGCACACTTCTAACACAGTCATTTGTTGGGCTATCATCACCAAATTTTCAGCATAGGCATTTTAGGACCTCTGCTCATGAACAGTATCACTGTCATTTTCTTAATCTGTCCCAGACAGTGATTTCCCACAGCGACTACTCTATTCTGCGACGGAAGTGCGAAAACACATTTTGGCCAGGATGGGAAAAATGACAGCTATACTGTTCATAGGTAGGTGTAGGAAAATGGCAATGTTGGAAATCTGGAGTGAAAATATTATAATTTCGCGAAATTACGAGCGTATGCGCAAACTGCGCAACGCACACTCGTAACACAGTCATTTTATGGAGTATTTTATCAAATTTTCAACATAGCCATTTCAGGACCTCTACTCATAAACAGTGTCACTGTCATTTTCTTAATCTGTCCTGAACATGGATTTCCCACAGCAACCGCGCTATTCTGCGCCAGAAGTGCGAAAACACATTTCTGCCAGGATGTGAACAATGACAGCTGTATTGTTCATAAGGAGGTGTGAAAAAATGCCAATGTTGAAAATCTGGCATGAAAATATTGCAAATTCACAAAGTTACAAGCGTGCATAGCAACTGTGCAGCGTACGCTTGTAAAACAGTCATTTTTGGGATTTTTTTCCACCAAGTTTGCAACATAGGCTTTTTGAGAGCCCACCTCATGAACACTGGCACTATTATTTTGTTAATCGGCCCCGAAGGTGATTCCGCACTGACCAAGAAATCACCTTTGGGGCCGATTAACGCCATGGCAGTTCAAGAATTCATGAGGAGGGGTGCCAAAAACCCCATGTTGAAAATTTGGTGAAAAGATTCCCCAAAATGCCTGAGATATGCACTAAAGTTGAAAAAACCCTATTTATTACATTATACAGGTTACCGGCATTTCCTCAGTTCGCGGTCAGCTTTGAAGAGTGCAGACATGTTCCTGGTCCACCGAAGATCATTGCGCCAAGCTCCTGAGGTAAGTATGGGGTGAGGGGGTGTGGGGAGGCAGGGTGCGCAGTGGGTGGGTGCGGGTTTCGGGTGCGGGGGCAGGGAGACTACGAGGAACAGTTTCCTCTTTTGCAGGAAAAAAAAAAGACTTCGAAGGACCATTTTTACCTTTACAGGGGCATGTGACATGCTGGGGTGGGCTCCCAGCGTGTCACTGGAGGCTTTTTGGAGGCCAGCAGTAGCCGGCGGGGATTGGGCACCCCGTCCGGCACACGGAAGAGCGGTTATGCTGATGGGGATTGGGCACCCATCGGCAGGCAATAAAAGTGGGGTTACAGAATGCTGATGGGGAGGGTCTCCATCGGCAATAGAAACACGGGGGCACCGGAGCCGATGGGGATTGGGGCCCCGTCGGCTAATAAGCAAGGTTGGGGGGTGGGTTATATTGTTTGTGAACACAGCGGCAAACCGCTGCCATGTTCACAAACAATATCAGGGTTTCTGCATCCCACCCTGCAATGACGGATCGCTCCCTCATTGCAGCGGATAGCTGACGCTGCAATGATGAGGCGGCCCCTGATTGCAGCAGCTAAATTGTCAGAAGTTGGTGGCTAGGTTCCAAACCTGTGTCATCAGCAGCGTGCTACAGCATTGGGGGAAGTGGGACATGCCTTTGCAGGCTGTGGGGGCATTGGCCACAACAGTGCTGCACCTCCACAACCTGCTTCTGAGCAAGCTGCCGCAATATGTTTATTGTGCTGTGCGCAATCAACATAAAAAAAGAGGGCAGCTAACCTCGGAGGCACCCTGATGTCAGTCAGCAAATCATTCTGTGTCATGTCCAGCACTTGCAGTGCGGCAATTGAAGCTTGTGCTACACAGACAATATGAAATTGGTGGAATCCAGGTTCAGTGGAAGCAGGACAGCAGTAATTGATTCCAGAATGTAACATCTTGCTTGCAATATCCATGGTAGAGGAAACCATCTACATTTTCTACTGCACTACAGCCAGCTGTGCTGCCATACTAGAGCTTGAGCTAAAACAGGCAGACAATCTGACGCCTACTTACAAAAGTATTCTGTTCATACTTAGTGTACACATAGTCCCGATTTAAAAACAACAAACAAAAAAAAAAACATGCACAATACATGCGGTGCTGTCCTATCCTCATTCGGAAGAACTAAAGACTACTGCAGTATGATGGTATCATAAAAGTGTTATTATGAACACTTCAGAAATATTTTCACAGAACATTCAACTAACCAAAGCAGTCAGCCGCTCTGTCAGGTGTGAGAATGAAACCATAAGTGTCTCGGGAATCTGATTGCCTCCCACAGTCTCACTTCCTTATGGGACTCTCCATGCAGCAGTCAATCAGAATCGTCTTCTGTTAAAACAATGGGCAGGATGGCACATTATGCCTAGGACAATATGGCACAACATTTCCCAAATCTTCTAAAACAATACTAAACATGTAAATGATTTTGGGGACTCCGATACTCACAGTACTCTTACAACAGCGTAGTATGCTAGCTCTTAAATTTAGTTCTGCAGCCACAGCTGAACTCCTGCTGCTGGCTGCAGCGTGAGTTACCCCTGTTTTGCTGGTATCTAGTGGCACCCTTCACTCCTCAATCACTATCCCCACATATTCCCTGGTGTCTAGTGGCACTCCCCCACTCTCCGATTGCCATCCCTTCTCCCTTGTTTATTTATTTATAATAATCTAACACTGGGATGCCCGTCCCCACCGGTGTCAGATGTCCTCCCACCCTCCGCAGCCCATTGTTTTATTAATTAGCTGACATGGGGGTCCAATCCCCATGTTGGTATTTAGTGACCCCACCCAGTAGTATGGTACATCCCCCGACATCTTTTTATTTTTTTACCTGAAAAAAAGAACACAGTTCCTCATCATGCCCACCATCCCCCTCCCCCATCTCATTACCCCATACACACCCCTTACCCTATACTTACCACTGGAGGTCATAGGCTGTCATCTTCTGTGAACTGAGACATGTCAAAACTCTTCAAAGCCAATCCGCAAACTGAGGAATCAAAGTAAGTGCCATATAATATATTTCAGTGGTGTTTTGAACTTGTATTAATACAGTAACTCAGTCTTTTTTTGCACCAAACTTTCAACATGGCCTCTTTGGGACCCTAGCTCATGAACACTGGCACTGTCTTTTTGTTAATCAGGCCCAAAAGGTGATTTCATGGTCGCTGCATGAAATCACCTTTCGGGACCGAATAATGAAATTTCACCACCAGTGTTCATGAGGTGGGATCCCAAAAAGGCCATGTTGAAAATCTGGTGAAAGCATTCCTAAAAATGGCCACTTTATGAGAGTTTGTTGAAATTTTCTACTTTTCTATACACATCTATAACTTTGGTAATTTTCTATACTTTGAGTCCAAATTTTCAACATAGGCATTTTTTCACACCACCTCATGAACAGTACAGCTGTCATTTTTCATATATTGTCCAAAAATGTATTTTCACACCAGTGGCATGGAATGGCATTTTGGCACGGATTTGAAATTTTTCACCTATGGGGTTTATGAGGTGGGGTCATTAGAAGACAATTTTGAAAGTTTGGAGTCAATTTGAAGAAATGCCAAAGTCTTATGACAATATGTTGCAATTTCGCTATGCCTGCACATAACTTTTGAAATGTTAAATATTTTTCCCCAGATTTTCAAGATAGCCCTCTCATTACTCCATCTCATATATGTCACAGATGTCATTTTTCAAATCCTGACCAAAATTTATTTTCGTACCTGTGGCATGGAATGGCATTCCAGTTAAACAGAATTACGTTTTGGCAGGGATTCAAAAATTTCCTGTAATGGGTACATGAGGTGGGATAATTATTTATTTATTTAGCTTTTGTTGACCGGGTAAGTGTACTAGACAAATCCTGCCTATTTTAAGGCACGGCCCTGGGGAAGGGGGATACAGATGAATGCCAACTGACCTTGAACTAGATTAAGCTGTTGGTGGTATTTTGAGTGAATAAGGGAAATTTGGCCAGGGCACTGGGGAAATTCCCCTACTCATCAGAGGGGGAACCTTTGGCTGTCGGACGTAAGATGGCCACTTCTGCTCTGCCTTTGGAGGAGATGGAAGTGTCTGGGACAGGGGAGTGGGCCTCCTCCCCTGCTCCTGTTGAACATGAGGCTGATAGTCTGGTTGCTGAATTCCAGGAAGCTTCCTTGCCTGTGGAATTTTTTGTATCATCTGAGGCAGTGAACCCTGATGTGGTTCAGCCTCTGGAAATGTGTTGTTCAAATAAGGATATGGTTCAGGAGCTTACCGAAAAGGCACGTCTGTTGGAAGAAGTGCTTTCTGCCGAAGAGCAATGTACGCGTAACACAGTTGTTGCATGAAATAGCTACATTGCGCTCCGTTTCCCCTGTTTTGGCTCTACCTGCTCCCCGTACTTCCTGGTCGCTGCCTAGTGATGTTGATTTTGACTCCTCACAGAGCGTGTCGGCTTCTCTGCCACAGTCTAGTGCAGCAAGCTCGTCTGCAGTCGGCAGGGTGCAGTTGCTATGAAGCCTAGTCTTGTTTTTCCGAAACCTCAGCTCTCCACGAAGCAGATGGGAATGACTGGTATTGTATTGCAGGGGGATGTTGTGCCTACTGGGTCTACGGTTTCTACTGGGATGGAGGGTGACATGACAATAGATGCGGGTGCTGTTTTAACTGAGACTCTATCTGTTTCGCAGCTTTCTCCCCCTTTGCAGACTTCCATATCCCCTTTACCTCCTAATACTCGTGATAGTTGGTCACCTGAAAAAGCGATATCAGAAGCTGGGTGGTTAAAACATGCTGATGGCAACTGGATACCGGACCCTAATGATGAGGAGGTGAAAAGCTATCACTCTCCTATTGCTGGCACTGTGGCTTTGTTTGCTTTACAATGTATTGCTTCTAAATCCTTGCCACCTAACCTACCTATTTCAGCTGCACCTGTTAAAGAGGTTTCTATATCTGATGTACCGCTGTCTATTTCACCTCCTGCTTCTGAAACAACTGTTCCAGACCCATTGAAGTCTGATAAGGGTCCCCCCCATTTAAACTTTCAGATTTATTTTCTAATAAGGGTGAGACTGCTCCCCGTAGGAACGCTGTATGTTTGATTTATAAGGGTGGCTTGGAAGAACAGCCTGATCGATTTTATATTGCAAAGGTTTTGCTTAAAGGCTCTCTGAAATTTATGTCTGCAGATAACTATGCACTGATTCATATTGGTAACTCGAACTATATTAGCTTTAAAACTCTTTTAGGTTTGGAACACTTTTGGGTGACTTATCATGCTGTTAAGAACTCTCTGGATTCCCTTTTTAGCTGTGCCTTTAACTAAACTGTCTGTTAAGTTGATTACTATCATGTTTCGTAATGAGGGGGTTCATATAGAAGATATTCTTTTTTGGTTACGTAGAAGATGTGAAGTTTTGGATAGACCTGTACCAATTCTTGATAGTGAAAAGATTTGGAATGGGGGTTGGAAATTATGGGTAAAGCTTTTTGCTACGAATAGTGGGCCTCAGCACCTACCCAATAGTTTTTTCCTAGGGAAGGATAAGGGTAGTTTATTTTATTTTGGTCAGCCTAAGTCCTGTTTTAAATGTGGTTCTAGAGCACATCTCAATACGGTCTGTGACACCCCTCGTTGTTCTCATTGTTTTGATTTTGGTCATCAGGCCTCTACTTGCCTTAATTTATTCAAATGCAATTTATGTGAACAAACTGGACATGGATAATCCAAATATCCTTGGGCATCCCATAATAGGGAAGACTGTCCTTCTCAAGAGGGCTTGATTGTTGTTGCTCAACATATGGATTCAGTACCTCTACCACCCCCTAGTGGTGGTGGTATACATCCTAAGTCTCCGGTCCCTAGTAGACGCTCTTTAGAAGTTTTAGATGTAGGTCTGGGTGAGTCTGTTTCAGTCGGGTTGCCAGATCAAACTGCCCTGCTTCCTCCTGTAGTCGTTCCCTCTGCCCTCTGCATCTGACTTATCTTTACGAGATAGATCTGATGACTTTGAGATGCCCCCTCCTCCCTCCCCCATGTTGCCTTTTAAAAAGGTTACTGCTAAGAAATGACATAGATCAGGGAAGACAATTCCTCCTCAACATTTACCTATGGCCTTACCCAGCGGTGAAGCTTCTGAGTCACGGAAAGTGGGTAACAGTTTTGCTGTTCTAGTACCTAGAGAAGAATCTGAAGGAGAGGACTCTGACCATTCCTCTAGAACTTCTGTAGTCACAGATAATTTTTCAGAGGGGGGTGATGATGGAGAAGTGACACTGGTTGAGAGTCTTCCTAGACGCTGTCAACGTAGACGAGTTTCCAAAGTTTCATGATTTATAGTTTATTCTTTTCACAAGCTTTGTTGGTTATCTCTCTTTTTTGTCTCACCACATTTATTGCTTCTTTAACAATTATATCTATTAATGTTAATAGCATAAAGAGTCATAAGAAGATGGTTACAACTTTTTCCTGTTTACAACAATTGATCAGTGATGTGATTTGTCTCCAGGATACAAGACTAAAAACTATTTGTGAAGTGCAACGTGCTCGTAACCTGTGGTCTTTGGGAGTTTCTTTTGGGTCTAATGGGGAATCCCTTTGTGAGGGTGTTGGGGTGTTACTTACTAATGCAGCATTGAAGGTTTCCAAAATGGTAGACATTTGCCCGGGTAGAGCTTTACTACTGGATATAAATTTTCGGGGAGAAAGTTTTAGATTAATCAACATTTATGCCCCACAGACCAAGGCACTACATGTTGCTCTTTTTCAGGACATTCAACCCTATTTGCATACTTCGCGTTTACTTGTTTGGGCTGGTGATTTTAATTGTGCACTTAGTGTTATGGATAGGGGTTTGAAAACATCAAAATTATTCTGTGACTCTCATAAGCTATTACAGATTTTGGACACTGCCCAGCTTCAGGATGCCTACCGTAGTGTTCATTCTGCTGGCAGCAATACATTTTTTAAAAACTCTCTGTCCACTAGGATTGATTTCATTTTTCTTTCAGTTATTTTACAGGTCACCTCGGTTTTTTTACGAGTGTGGGAATTCTAGGATCATAAGTCTCTTACGGTTTGCTTGACTTGGGCAGGTACTCCTAGATGTAAAAAGAATCTGTTGAGATTGAACTCCTCTCTTTTGGCTGAGGAATCTCTTAAGAAAGCTTGGAAGACAGAATTTAGTGCTCGACTTTCTGTTTTTGATCTTTATGATGATGCTGCTTCTTGGTGGGAGGATACTAAGAAAGATAGGAAATCTTTTTTCAATCTTTTTCTTGCTCTAAGATCACTTCACAGTATTTGGAGTACTTACATCTCAGATCTCAATTACAGAAGTTAATTTCTTTAACGGAGACTGAGAGGATTGATTATAGTGTTCAAATTAGAAATGTCAAGACCCGTATGTTAGAATATAGATATGACAGAGCCAAGCCTTTGGACCATGAACACAGATTTGGTCTGAAATTGCACAAGGGTGTGTTGGATCCCTTTCAAGATTGTAAGGATCAGGTTGGTAAACATTTACTCACAGATTTGGCTACGGAAAGAGGTGACTTGTTTACGGCTCCTTCAGCTTTGCTTGATGTCGTTGGGAGTTATTTGGAATCATTGTATCAAAAGGATGACGATGTTCTGGGTGGCTTGATTGATTTTGATTCCTTACAGATACCACAGTTATCTAAAGCTGAAGGTCAGCAGTTGTTTCATGATATTACTGAATCTGAATTGCGTGATGCTATTTTTACACTGAATGTGGATTTCTCTCCTGGTACAGATGGTTTTGGTGCTGTTTTTTACCAGACCTTTCCAGAGGATTTGGTTCCTATTTTGACTCGGGTATTTAACCATATGTTGTCTACTTCTGTGTTAGCACCCTCGATGACTATGGCATTGGTTGTTTTGCTTTATAAAAAAGGGATAAAGACTAATTTGCGTAATTGGAGAACATTAAGTTTACTCAACACAGATTTAAAAATTTTGAGTAAAGTTTTATTGCGTCGATTATCTTTATTTGCAGACAAATTGATAAGTCCCTACCAAACTTGTTCTATACCAGGTAGGACCCAGTATGATAATTTATTGATATTACATGTACTTTTTTCTACTTCACAGTCTGGTCTCCTGAATTGTTATATTCTTAGTCTTGATCAGGAAAAGTCCTTTGACTGTGTTTCCCATGAGTTTCTGTTTTCCGTGCTACGTGCCTATGGCTTACCACCGGGTTTCATTGATTGGATCAAGGTATTATATCATTCAGCTTTTCTTCTACCGAATGTGAATGGCTGGATTGGTAATCCGGTGGCGGTGCGAAGGGGTGTTTGGCAGGGATGCCCTTTGAGCCCTGTTTTGAATGTCTTTTTTATTAATGTTTTGCTTCATATGATTAGTATTCATATTGGTTTGGCAGGGATACGTATTGCCGCCAGTGTCTCTTCCATTAAGATTCTAGCCTACGCAGATGACTTGGTTCTTTGTCTTTCGGATGTCACTGAAGGTCCTATTGTGGGTGATGTGCTGACTCTATTTTCTCGTATTTCTGGTTCTAAGATTAATTATGTAAAGAGTATAGGTTTTCCTTTCGGTAATTCTTTTATCCCAGATACCGGTACTCTTGCTGGTGTTACCGTTTCCAAAGATCCGATCACTATATTGGGAATTGAATTCAGTGATGGTGACATGGTGTCTGCAAATTGGTCTCATAAATTGAATACTGCTCAGTTATTGGTTGCTAGATGGAAGGGTAAACAAATTGCTAAAAGAAAACATATCTTGCTTATTAAAACCTTGATGGTGCCTATTTTTTTGTATGTTAGTTATGAGTTTCCACCTCTGTTGTCTCTCTTTACTGCCCTATTTAGTGTTTTTGTTAAGCCTTTTGGGGAAGCCGATTGAATCCCATTAAATGGGGATACACTTATAGTGGTGTAAGACAAGGTGGAGTGGGAATGGTTCATCCAGTGGCGTTTTTTATTAGTATTTTTATTTCATACAATTTAAGTCCTCTACTACGCCCTGGTTGGAAGGTCTGGTTTCCTTATGTTATATTGTGGTTTTTGACAGGTTTACCCCTTTGGAAACTGGGAAAGTCGACTTCTTTTGCTAGACTTTCCCTATTTCCCAAATATGGTTTGGAAATTTTTCGTCATTTATTGAAATGGAAGGTTTCTATTTCTCACTTGGAAACTATGCATAGGAAACAATTGTATAATTATATTGTTTCCTCTGCTTTTCCTGACAATTTGCTTTTTCCAGATTGTCCTTCTCAGTCCCAAGAACAAGTTATTTTGTTGCTCTCACATAGACGTTTGCCAGACTTTATTTGGGATAGTGTTTGGCTGAGTTCTTATGGTAGATTACCAGTGGGTAACTCAAATAAGCACAAACAGCTTAGTGATAGATGTTGTACATGTGTGACTTATGTCTCCTTGTTAGAGATGCAAGAACATCTTTTTTTACAATGTCCCTATAGTCAAACTTTTTGGGCCAATTTAGCAATGAAATGGAATGAGCCTTTATTTCTATCTCTTTCTTATGGTACACTGATGTATGGTGCACATAAGGGTGATTGGTCTAAGTATCCTGCTGACACTTTGCTATTAATTTTTTTTGTTCTTCGTTTTTATATATGGCAATCTAGATGTTTTTGGTCTACTCAGCAACGTACAGTTTCACTTGAGGAACTCCTTTCTAATATTACTGTTACTTTATGTACTATTTATGAGACTGATTTACTTATCTATGGCAGGGTGAAATGTTCTTTTTTTATGGGTTAATTGTGAAGCATGGCTGTGATGATGCTTTTCTCTGTTGTTTTTGTTTATTTTTGCTGCTGAAAGTTATGTTTTAGTGTATATTTGTTTTATGTACCTGTTACATTGCTTGTTTGGAGTCCTCTTTCTCAATAAAAGTTCCCCTACTCTTTTTGATAAGTGCCATGGGATCTTTAACATCCACCTGAACTACCACCAATCCAGGAAGATGGGACCTTGGTTTAACGTCTCATCCGAAAGACGGCACCTCAGAAGTGCAGCACCCCTCTCATGCTGCACAACAGTGTCAGTACTGGGATATTAACCCAAGTGCCAGATGTGGGAACTGAACCCACAGCCCTCTGATCTCCCGGCCTCAGAGGCCAATGTGCTACCTACTGAGCCACTGACACCGTATGCATAATTAGATGGCTGTGCTGATAATTTGATCACTGTTGTCCTATAATTGGAAGTGTAGGGCCCATATATGCATCTACACCCATAGTAAAATAAGGATATTGTTATAGCATCTCAAAAACTAAGGAAATAAGTTGCAAACAAATTCCTTAATATTCCTGTTGTGGTCAAAGCAACAAAAGTTGGGAAATGAGGTGTTAGGGTGACATGAATTGTTGGCATCTGTGTGTGCGTTTGTGGGTGCTGTTTGTCTAAGTGGTACTAAATATGATTTTTATAACTGGACCTAACTTACAGGTCTTTTGTTGGCTCACTGTGCTGTTCCACTCTTTTGCTTCTTCACCTGTTCTCAGTATCTGGAGGTACCAGTGGTGTATTTCAGGAAACTGCCTTGCTCTTTTCTGAATTTCTGTAACACCCCACCCTCCTAAACCAGGCAGGAGAGCAGTTATGGGTGTGCCTTGGGCTTCACAAGCCTAACATTCACCCTATCACCCCACCAAAAAAATCAAGAGACAGTTTTCTTTTTTGCAGGGACTGAAGGCATGGGGGTGGGTGCCACAAGACACCAGGGACATGAAAGGGGACAGCAATGCAATACGATTATTTCTCATTATGCTACTTAAAATTCTGCAGAATTAATTTATTTCATACAACAAAGGCATGCTTACAGACACTAGACTTGGATTGGGGAATGGAGGGTGGGTGTGGACAGCACACAGAAGTAGGGAGCAGAAGGTTTTCAGTAGATGCCGGGTGCCCATAGGGAAACAGAGGGTGGGGTGGACAGCAATTAGTAGGAGGGAGAGGGAGGGTTTCAGTAGATGCCGGGTGAGACAGAGGGTCGGGATGGACAGCACACAGTGGGAAGGAGTGGGAGGGTTTAATTGACGGACGGCTGCCAGGATGGGGGAACAGAGGGTGGGGGCAGACAGCAAACAGAGGGAGGGAGCGGGAAGGTTTATTTAAACAAAACTGGTAGCTATGGGAAAAGGATGGGGCTTTGACACTCCCAGCTACCATGGACCTTTCCTGTAACTACCAGGGTACATAAGGGCAGCACCAGAAAAAAAAATATTTTGCCACAAATTGCAGAAAAATAATTCTCTTTTGCGATAGAAGAGAATCCTCCTTCACAATTTGTGGCACTGGGTCCTTCTTTTGCAAAAGAGATTGCCCACAGTCTGCAGCAAAAAGAATTCCTAGAATAAAATAAACACATTTCTGCAGAGTTATGTGAAAAAGTGGCCCCAGAATCCAATTCCTCGGGCCCCAAAGAGGTAAACAGAACTGTTGGTGTTTACCAACTGGCAATATTTTTTAAAATGTTTAAATGTGTTTGCCTCGCTAACAGAAAACAAGATGGTGGCAGCATGAAAGAGCATTCCCTATTTGCAAAAGAGGATGACACTTTCGCGATCAAGAAATAGTCTTTCACATGGGACATCTAACTTTCCCATTGGAAATAATGGGAAACTTTAAAATGTAATAACTTTTGAATAGCTTGATATTTTTTTCACCAAACCTTCAAAAGGCATATCAGTGACCCAAGCTTGATATACTCTAAAAATGTCAGACCAAACCCCTAAGTCATTTCTGAGAAATGGCTTGACAAAGAATTTACACAAAAATGGTCATTTTTCACATTTTCCAACACTCCGCATCTCAGCACCCGCACATCCAACAGGACCAGAACTTGCCACATCAAGAGATCTTTGGTCCCCAACAGCACATGCAAAATTTCATATGAATCGGTTAAACAGTAGCACAGTTATTAATGTCAAAATTTGGGGTTTAACATAGAAGGGATCATTGAACCCTAACTATAATGGTGCTACACTTCTATCTTATATCACTATAAGATATATACACACATATATATCTATCTAGATGTGTATATGTGAGTGTGTGTGTGTGTGTGTGCATATATATATATATATATATATATATATATATGTAAAAAAAAAATCCATTTAATGCATCAGTTAGGGTTGGTCCACAGTAATAAAAGTGAGGAAATTCAGTGTTAGGGTTGAAAACCCTAACTGCGCATTCCATCCCCATCCCACACCACCACCACACACACATACATGCAAATAGGGGAAGGACCAAAGCAACACAATGAATCACATACAACCAGCAGGAGGTGTATACTTGTGTTACCGTAGGAAGTGGAGAAATTCAACTTCAGCTATCATACATTATTTACAAAATTGTTCTTTGAGGTTAGTTCACCTAAAGGGTAAACCAAACTGGCAGAAGTGAAAACAGTGTACCTCACTTCGTTTTCAACAATATAGGTGGTGAAAGGTGTCATGGGCGCCGCAATGTTAGTCTATGGTAAATTGCTCAATCTCGGAACAGTGTAACTTTGTCATATTTAAGTATTTTAGCACCAATGCAGGAAAAGGCACATCTGTGGGACCAGGTCTTGCCACCCTGCAAATTTCAGCCCAACGGACCCAACCATTTGCTTGCAGGATGATGGCAAAGATGTGCAGTTATCAGGAGCATACTTTCGCAAAATACTTTCGCTAACAGGAAAGTGTTGCAAACAGAAGACACGAAAGTGTCACATTTGCAAAAGCATACAAAATACTGTCGCAAACACGAAAGTGTCTCAAACAGAAGACATGACAGTGTCGCATTTGAAAAAGCATGCAAAATAATGTTGCAAACATGAAAGTATAACAAATGCATATATATTCTTTGCAGAAATCTTCATTAATGCATCAGTTAGGGTTGAGGATAAAGAGACAAAAGAAGGGAAATATGACCTTAGGGTTTTCGGATCTATGACAGTCAGTTGACAATTTAGTTGCCAACCAACATTACAGTGACTCATTTTTATCGACCACATTTACAAGCAACATAAAAGGAGTCACATCAGACTATGTTTGCTTCAGGGGGCTTTGCCCCCGCACCCCTGCTACTATATTAATCAACTCTGGGTCAGAGTTGCTTCGGGGGGGGTGCAATACCCCTAGAAAGCAGTGCTGGGGTCCCGTGCTGACACTACAGTGACCTGGCGCTGTTGTTGCTGTGGTGTTGGTCACAGTAAAGTTGTCACCGTAGCGATGGTATAACAAAGTTTTCAACCCTAACACCAATCCCCCACCCTGCACACACCAACAGGCATCGGGGGAGTGCCTTGGGGTCATCAGCCATAACACTCACCCCATTCCATAAGTAAATTAGTTGAGATGGGTACAGTATAGGAGAATGGGGTGAGCTTTATGGCTGATGACCCTAAGGCGCACCTGTTAGTGTGTGTAGAGTGGGGGTGGGGTGTTAGGGTTGAAAACCATAACATCATATTTCCTTACATTTGTTGCTTTATCCTCAGCCTGAACTGATGCCTAAACATAGTTTTCTTTGCAAAGAATTTCCTTACTTTCTGAGATGGTGTAATCATAGTCTTATTTGCCAGTGGGAGCTCTGGGCACTCTGGGCCCTGCACTCCCACCCATCCATATTTGTTGAGATAAAGTAATTGTATCCATATTTGCCTGTGGGAGCGCAGTCCCCTTTGGGCACTGTGCTCCCATCCCTCCATAGATGCATATATGTATGTCACTGTGGAAGGGCCATGCGCTTCCATTTACTGGACAACAGTGACCAAATTGCCAACATAGCCATCTTATTACCTCACCTCATGTGTCTGTTACAGAACATTTTTGAATCCCTGCTAAAATATAATTGCTTGCAAATGCAATGCAGTTCTATGCCACGGTGAAACACATTTCAGCTGGAATTTAAAAAATGACAGCTGAGACATACATGAGATGAGGTAATAAGAAAGCTATGTTGAAAATTTGGGGTCAAAATGTTTAAATTTGCAAAGTTACGAGAGTGTGTAGCGAAATTGCAGTGAATGGACATAACTATATTTTTTCTTATTTTGACCACAAATTTTCAAAATAGTTGTGTTATGACCACACCTCATGAACAAGGGTGGTAAAATTGTTCAAATCAGGCCTGAAAGGTGATTTTGCCAAGCAGTTGTGAAACCACCTTTTTAGCTGGATTTGTATAATTCCACTGACAGTGTTCATGAGGTAGGGGTCCCAAAAAGGCCATGTTGAAAATCTGGGGTTAAAGTATGCAAAAATTCCAAAGTTATGCACCAAGGTTGAAAACCACATTGAAATACATTAAAGTGCACTAACCTTTGTTTCTCAAATTGCAGTCTGTGTTTCTAGCAGTTATACGTGTCTTAGATCAGAGAGTGGATCTTCACTCTGGGACCTGTTCAGGTGAGTGAGAGTGTGTAGGGGTTTTCAGGGGCTGCAGGGTGGTTCGTACTCAGTGGGAGGTTGGGGTGGGGGGTGGTCAGATTGGTGAGGGACCATTTTCTTTTTTACAGGTAGAAAAATAGAACAAAGACATAGAGGGACCATTTTCTTTATTTCAGAGAATACAGCAGTTGGGGAGGCACTAGACACTAGGGAAATAAAATATTTTAATGGGGAGGATATTTGGAAGGGGGGTGCCAATAAACACCATGAAAAGAAAAAAATTAACGAGAATGGGGATTGGAGGTTGGGGATTGCTAAGCGACACCAGGAAAATAATTACCTATTATTAATGGGGACTGCGATTGGGGGGTACTAGATATCAGGGAAATACAAATTAGTAAGGGGGGGCAGCAATAGGAGGATAGGGGGTGTAGCAACCCACCTCTCCCTCTGGGCTGAAACAGCTTTTAGAGAGGTGTCTGTACTTGGGTATTCGCTGCCACCAGCCGGACTGTCTTCGAGCACCTCCTTCAAATCTACAAACTTGAATAATTAAATGTGCAATTGCACAAGTTAAAGTCTGGTAGTGTGTCTCTCTCGGGTGGTGGATGCTACACAGAGTTTACCTCAGCCAGTGGAAACCAAATACTACCTTAGAAAAATGACATCACAGTCACAACTCTTGAGCAAATAAATAGCTTTTTACTTAACAGAAAGTGCACTGAGCATTTACAGGATATATATTTACAACACAAGAAAATAACACTGGTACAGGAAAAATAAACAAATGTTTTTAAATAACAGATGGCAAAAGAAGAAGGCTATTACTGAAATACGCTAATACTAAACTTACCCTTTTCGGTCCTTACAAGAGACACTGTGCCCTATGCTAATGGCCAGCTCCCACGAACATAGCTAAAAGGGTAGGCTCTCAACTTATGTTACCCCTTCCAGCTTCCGAAGTAAGAGAAACCCACTTCATTGTCTTTCGGCCTCTTATTTATTCTCCTGGTAATAGGTAATGCCTATTCCCCCTTTGAATGCACCAACCATCTAACATGTATGTATTTAATTGTCCCAATCAGACGGACCACCTAGCAGTGACCAATTATATTCCCTTCTAACCTTAAGTTTATATTTGAATGACACAATCCTTTCAAATTGGCCTGTGTATGTGGAGATGTCCACTCGAGATTTATGACCCAGCTCTTATCTAGCAGCTAGGGAGGAATGAGAATTCCACAAGCTGTATGCTGCTGGAGAGTGGATTTTAGCCTGTGTGTGTTTTTTTTTTCAAACTGCTAAAAAAACACCAACTAGAGAATCCAAACCATTAACTCTTTCCTTCCCATTTCTGTCACATCTCCCCACCCCAAAAAAAATAATGAAGGCGTGTCCCTTGGGCCACCCAAGTGACACAGCCGTTCTTGCAATTACTGGGAAGTGCCCAAAAGTATCCAGCCATGCTGTTAGCCCTGTCTAGATAGCCCATCAGCATTTGCATTTGTTTTTTTCCACTGCAATGCTGCATGGTCATGTTGTATGCCTGCAGTACCAAACTCCAAAGTAGTAGTTTTCCATTTTGCCCACTTGACTTATGAAGTCAAATCAGGGAATTATGATCTGTGACCACAGTAAATTTTCTCCCATATAGGTAAAGCTGCAGCTTCTGAAGGATCCACACTATTCCCAAGTATTCCTTCTCAATTGTGGCATATGTCTCCTCTCTGGGTAAAAGCCTCTGGCTGAGGTACACAACTGGGTGCTCCTCCCCCTGCTGGGTAACTTGGCTCAGCACAGCCCCCAGCCCATGATCTGAGGCATCCACATGGATCATAAACTTTAAACTATAATTGAGGCTGGCCTATACAGCTGGGCCTCTTAAGGCCTTCTATAGCTCCTGGAAAGCAACCTCACAGCCTTCTGACCACTTCATTGTATCTGGCTTTCCCTTCTTGGTTAAGTCTGTCAGGGGCTTAGCCAGATCACTATAGTGAGGAACAAACCTTCGGTAGTACCCTGCTGTCCCTAGAAATGCCCTGACCTGTTTCTTTGTGGTAGGAGTAGACCAGTCCAGGATGGAATCAATGTTGGCAGGCTCTGGGCAGATGTGCCCACTACCCACCCGGTGACAAAGGTAGGACACTTTTGCCATACCTAACTGGCACTTTTTCACCTTGACTGTCAGACCTGCATTCTTTAACCTGTGGAACACATTCCACACATTCTTGATGTGCTCATCCCAGGTCGGGCTGTATATGGCTATATCATCCATATAAGCCAATGCAAACTCACCTACCCCAGACAGAATGCAATCCACAAGCCGTTAAAAGGTTGCAGGTGCATTCTTCATTCTGAATGGCATTACCTTGAATTTGAATAAACCAAATGGAGTAACAAAAGCTGATCTCTCCCTGGCAGCAGGGGTAAGAGGTACCTGCCAATAGACCTTTGTTAGGTCTATTGTGGTCAAATACTTGGCTCCCCCCATTTGCTCCAGGGTTTCATCTGTTCTGGGCATGGGATAGGCATCAGACTCCATGCAGCTATTAAGCCTCTGGTAGAAAATGCAGAATTGTGTGGTGCCATCCCTTTTGGGGATCAATACCACGGGAGATGCCCAGGGGCTACTAGATTCCTGAATTACTCTAAGTTCCAGCATCTCCTTGAGCTCCTCTTCCACAGTCTGCTTAACATGCTCAGGTACCCTGTAGGGGGACTGCTCAGGGGAACTTGTTTCCCTGAATCCACATGATGCTGTGCCATAGTGCTGTACCCCAGTTTCCCTGTGAACATGCCCTCAAATTCTCTCAGCACACCCCGAATTTCTTGCACCTGGGCTGGTGTCAGCTGCTCCAAGAAGGTAAGGTTGTCCACAGAGGAAGCAACCCTGGCCTCCCCAAGCAAGTCCACCAGTGGATCCATCTCAGTTTCTTCCTCTGGGGCACTGCATACAGCAAAGACCAATTCCTCCCTGTCATGGTAGGGCTTCAGCATGTTAACATGATACACCTTTCACATGCATCTCCTATTTGGTGGAACTCTATCATGTAATAGACATCACTAACCTTTTGGACAATGGAGAATGGCCCCTCCCATGCTGCCTGTGATTTGTTCTATTGGACAGGGATGAGTGCCATCACTCACTGTTCCACCTCATATTCTCTGGCTTGGGCCCCTCGGTCATACCAGACTTTCTGATGCTGTTGTGCAGTGGCCAAGTGCTTCTGAGCAAACCCCTTGATCTCCTTAAGGTGGGTCCTGAAGTTCAGGACATACTCCACAACAGACTACCCTTGGGAGGCACGGTCAACCTCCTATTCATCCCAAATCAAATCTAGGGGCCCCCGCGCCCTATGACCAAATAGGAGCTTGAAAGGTGAGAACCCTGTGGACTCCTGTGGGACTTCACTTTATGCAAATAGGAGAAGAGGCAAATATTTGTCCCAGTCCCACTTATGCTGATCCGCCAAAGTCCTTAGTATGGTCTTAAGGGCTGAATTAAATCTCTCCACCAGACCATTAGCTTGGGAATGGTATGGGGAGGTTTTAAGTTGCTTTACCCAACACTTCTCCCACAAACTACTTATTAACACTGACATAAAATTGGCATCCCAATCTGACAGTATCTCATGAGGAAAGCCCTCCCGGCTAAATATTCCCAACAGTGCATCTGCCACTGGTTCTGCCTCAGAGGATGATAGGGCCACTGCCTCTGGGTATCTTGGGGCATAGTTGACAACTACCAGGATATACCATTTGTCAGTGTGACTTGGAGTGCTCAATGGCCCCACTATATCCACAGCTACCCTCTTGAAGGGGTTCATCAATAATGGGCAGGGGCAGCAAAGTTGCCTTGGCCTTGTTCACCATTTTCCCTACCTGCTGGCACTGTGGACAAGTCATGCAATAATTTGTCACATCCTTGCCAATACCATGCCAGAAGAAATTGCTGCTCAGCTGCTTTTTCATGCGCCTCACCCCCAAGTGTCCTGAAAAAGGGATATCAAGGGCAAGGGCCAAAAACTGCTGATGATGAACCTTAGGGACTACCAGCTATTGGAACACCTCACCATCTAGCGCTTCCTCTGTTGTACATTCTCTGTACAACAGTCCATTGTCCCAGTAAGTGGACTCTTTACCCCCCGAGGACCCTTAGCCCTATGAGCTATTTCCCCCTCAGTTTTGCAAGGTAGGGTCAGTTCGCTGTGCAGCACTTAGCTGCCCTCATCTGACCCTTCCCAGTGCCCCTTCAGAAGGAAGTCCTGTGGGCTCCTCTATTTGTTACTGGGGTTCTGGACTGCTGCTTCTAGCCAGCCCCTCACCTGTGCTAGACACATCCTCAGCTGCTGAGGGTGTGGCTGGACCACCCTGTGACATCCCCTCTTCACCTTCAGAAGCTTGCCCTTGTGCCTGACTATGAGTTACAGCACACACCAGTTTTTTCTTGTGGTCAAAATCATTCCTCACAATCACATTTACAGGGAGGTCCTTTACGACCCCCACCTCCTTTTCTCCATGGCCACGCTCCCAGCTCAGGAAGATGCTAGCCATTGGTATTTGGACTGCTGGCCCTGTGAATGCCCGGACCTTGGAGTATTTCCCAGGCACAATCTGCTCTGCCCAGATGAGATCCTGCCTTACAAGGGAGATGTCAGTGCCTGTGTCCCACAGTCCCTGCGTTACTATTCCATTAACTGTAATAGGACGCAGATTATCATCAGAGGAGAGTGGTTCTTCAGACTGGACACACCCCACAAACACACCAGTGCTCTTTTGATCACCCTGTCACGCATGCCTCTTCCCCTTAACCAGTTTCTGAGGGCAGTTATATCTAAAGTTCTGCACTAGATTGCAAATATGACATTTCCTGGGTCCTGTCTCTTGACTCCCCTTAGAACCAGAGGGTTCTACTTTGGGCTCAGGTGCAGGCTGGTTTCCTTTGGGCTGCCTCCCATGGGATCCCTTATAACCATGTGCTGCCCCCCCACCCATAAGACTTACGCTGTGTGTATGGCCAGCTAGACAGATACATGTCAGCACTTGCTGTCATCTCTGTGGAGGAGGCGCATGCCTGGTCTAGGAGAAATATGCGCATGTCCTCAGGTACAATTTTAAGGAATTGTTCTCTCACCAATACATCTTTGATCAGTTCTACAGTGGTTGCTTTAGCCCCCTCCACCCACCTATCAAGGAAGGTACACAATTGAACCTGCAGATCTGCACAACTGTCTTCTGGGCTCTTCTTTAAGTCCCTAAATTTCCTTCTATAAGCCTCAGGAGTTAATTCAAAATGTTTCAACAACACTGTTTTAACTTTATCATAATCCGCATAGTCTTCATTACTCACTTTAGAGAATGCATGCAAAGCTCTCAGCATAAGTAAGGGTGTGAGATAAGCTGACCAAGGAGCCTTAGTCAATTTTAATTGGTCACACACTTTCTCTAATATCCTTAAAAATAAATAAAGGGCATCTCCCTCTTTAAACTGAGGGAACAATTTAGAATTAATTTTGGCTTCATGAGGCAAACTCACTCCACCATTACTCACGGTTTGCTAGCTGCAGAGGGTCATCATCTCCTTCTCGTGCTGTCTTTCCTTCTCTCTTCATGATCCTTCTCTCTGTTTTGGCGTTCTCTTTCTCTTTCTTCGCGTTCTTTCTCTCTGTCTGCCAGTCTCTTTTCTTCCAGTTCTTTCTCTACTGCCAACCTTCTTGCTTCTGCTTCTGCATCCAGTCTTTTCACCTCCAGCGCCTTGTCTTGCAGCAACAGCTGCAGTTGCAGTGCCTCAAGTTGGTTTCGGGGGTCTGCTACATCAGTTCCTGACTCACCCTCAGCGACTGTTTGCTTCTGGTCAGTTGCCACGAGGGCAGCTATGAGGTCTGCCTTTTTCTTGTGTTTTAGACTTTCAAGTGGCTCCTCCTTTTCCTGGCACCTTTCACATAGCTGTTGCACAGTAAGTGAGTCATACTCTGTGGAGCTCATTTCCTACTGCTACGCTATACTGTGCTAAGTAGAAACAAAAAAAACTGTTGTACAAATGTATTCCCTTATATATCCTGTTTTGCAACTCTAAGTTAACTGTTCCACCGGCAAACTCTGTATCCCAGTGTGATGCACAGTCCACTATCATCTCCCACCACTGCCAACCAATTATCACAACCCACATATTCTTCTGGGCTGAAACAGCTTTTAGAGAGGTGTCTGTCCTCACGTATTCACTGCCACCAGCTGGACTGTCTTCTGGCATCTCCTTCAAGTCGAAAAACTTGAATAATTAAAAGTGCAATTGCACAAGTTAAATTCTGGTAGTGTGTCTCTCTTGGGTGGCGGATGCTAAACAGAGTTTACCTCAGCCAGTGGAAACCAAATACTACCTTAGAAAAATGACATCACAGTCACAACTGTTGAGCAAATAAATAGCTTTTTACTTAACAGAAAGTGCACTGAACATTTACAGGACATATATTTAAAGCACAAGAGAATAACACTGGTACAGGAAAAGAAAACAAATGTTTTTAAATAACAGATGGCAAAAGAAGAAGGCTATTACGGAAATATGCTAATACTAAACTTATCATTTTCTGTCCTTACAAGAGACACTGTGCCCTATGCTAACTGCCAGCTCCACGGACATTGCTGAAAGGGTAGGTGCTCAGCTTATGTTTCCCCTTCCAGCTTACAAAGTAAGAGGAACCCACTTCATTGTCTTTCGGCCTCTTATATATTCTCCTAGGAATAGGTAATGCCTATTCCCCCTTTGAATGCACCAACCATCTAACATGTATGTATTTAATTGTACCAATAAGATGGACCACCTATCAGTGACCAATTGTATTCCCTTCTAACCTTAAGTTTGTATTTGAATGACCCAATCCATTCAAACTGGCCTGTGTATGTGGAGATGTCCACTCAAGATTTATGACCCAGCTCTTATCTAGCAGCGAGGGAGGACTGAGAATTCCACAAACTGGATGCTGCTGGACAGTGGATTTTAGCCTGTGTGTGTGTGTTTTTTTTTCAAACTGCTAAAAAAAACACCAACTTGAGAATTCAAAGCATTAACTCTTTCCCTCCTATTTCTGTCACATCTCCAGCCCCCCCAGATAATGAAGGCGTGTCCCTTGGGCCACCCCAAGTGACACAGCCATTCATGCAATTACTGGGAAGTGCCCAAAAGTATCCAGCCATGCCGTTAGCCCTGTCTAGGTAGCCCATCTGTATTTGCATTTTGTTTGCCATTGCGATGCTGGATGGTCATGTTTTATGCCTGCAGTACCAAACACCAATGTAGTAGTTTTCCATTTTGCCCACTTGACCTATGAAGTCAAATCAGGGAATTATATTCTGTGACCACAGTAAATTCTCTCCCATATAGGTTAGGCTTCAGCTTCTGAAGGGCCTACACTATTCCCAAGCATTCCTTCTCGATTGTGGCATATGCCTCCTCTCTGGGCAAAAGCCTCCGGCTGAGGTACACAACTGGGTGCTCCTCCCCCTGCTGGGTAACTTGGCTCAGCACAGCCCCCAGCCCATGACCTGAGGCATCCACATGGACCTTTAACTTTAAACTATAATTGGGGCTGGCCAATACAGCTGGGTCACTTAAGGCCTTCTTTTTGCTCCTGGAAAGTGACCTCACAGCCTTCTGACCACTTCACTGTATCTGGCTTTCCCTTCTTGGTTAAGTCTGTCAGGGGCTTAGCCAGATCACTATAGTGAGGAACAAACCTTTGGTAGTACCCTGCTGTCCCTAGAAATGCCCTGATCTGTTTCTTTGTGGTAGGAGTAGACCAGGTCAGCATGGCATCAACCTTGGCAGTCGGTGTGGATGTCAATCAATCAATCAATCAAAAATTTGTTTATAAAGCGCTTTTCAAAAAATCAAAGCGCTAATACAAAACAGAGATAAAACATCAACACTAATAAATAAAAACATAAAACAATAAAATATCCATAAAATAAACTAACCAAATGCCAGCAGAAATAAATAACTTTTCAGGGATCTCTTAAATGCTTCCACGGACAGGCACTCTCTAACCTGACGAGGTAGAGAATTCCACAGGGTCGGGGCCATAAAGGAAAAAGCCCTAGCCCCAGATGATTTATAACAGACCCTGGGAATCTCTAGCAATCCCCTCGCCAGTGGAGCGGAGTGGGCGGAGAGGATGATAGGGACAAAGGAGATCTTGCAGGTAGCCTGGTCCCTGGCTGTGCAGGGTCTTATAGGTCAGCAATGTGACCTTGAAGGTGATTCTCCATCGCACTGGCAGCCAGTGCAGTTCGTGCAGCACAGGTGTGACATGACAAGTTCTTGGTAGCCCTGTCAACAACCTAGCTGCCGCATTCTGCACCAGCTGCAGGCGACGGAGATCTACCCCCGGCAACCCTAGATATAAAGTATTACAGTAATCAAGACGGGAAGAAACAAAAGCGTGAACCAACACAGGAAGGTCATCATGTGGAACAAGGTGTTTTATCTGGGCGATATTCCTCAGATGGTAAAAGGAAGATCTGACAGTGGCCGACACCTGCATCTTTAGTGTCAGCACACTGTCAAAAATAACGCCCAGATTTCGCACCTGTTCAGAAGGTCTCAACTGGGTATCCCCTAATAAAAGATCAGGGGGGACCCCAGGAGTCAACTTCTTTACATAATGACCTGGGTCAATGACTAAAACCTCAGTCTTATCCAGATTTAACCTCAGCCAGTTCGCACTCATCCAATCCTGAATCTCAGCGAGACAGTTGTTAAAAACTGAGACAGCATCATTTTGTTCGGGTGCAAAGGACACATAGAGCTGAGTATCATCTGCGTAGCAGTGAAAACTCAGCCCATAACGTCTTATAATGTCTCCCAATGGTAGCATGTACACCGTGAACAACATGGGAGAAAGCACAGAGCCCTGCAGCACCCCACAAGACAGAGCAAAGGGGGCAGAGGAAAAATTCCCTGAAACCAACCTTTGACTTCTGCCTGTGAGGAAAGAGTGGAACCATCTGAGGACTGTCCCTGACAGTCCACAAAGTAGCCGCAGTCAATCCAGCAACATCCCATGGTCCACGGTGTCAAACGCTGCAGAGAGATCAAGAAGAACCAAGATTGAATGGCTCTTCTGATCTCTTGCTATTAGGAGATCATTAAGTACCCGAACTAATGCAGTCTCGGTACTATGTCTCTTCCTGAAACCGGACTGGAGAGGATCATAGACTTCATGGGTGGTAAGAAAGTCATCAAGCTGTAACGCGACTACTTTCTCAATAACCTTGCCCAAAAAGGGCCCACTACCCACCCGGTACCCAAGGTAGGACTTTTTGCCATACCTAACTGGCACTTTTCCTCCTTGACTGCCAGACCTGCATTCTTTAACCTGTGGAACACATCCCATACATTCTTGATGTGCTCATTCCAGGTCGGGCTGTATATGGCTATATCATCCATATAAGCCAACGCAAACTCACCTACCTCAGACAGAATGAGATCCACAAGCCGTTGAAAGGTTGCAGGTGCATTCTTCATTCTGAATGTCATTACCTTGAATTTGAATAAACCAAATGGAGTAATAAAAGCTGATCTCTCTCTCTGGCTGTAGGGGTCAGAGGTACCTGCCAATAGGCCTTTGTTAGGTCTATTGTGGTCAAATAATTGGCTCCCCCCAGTCGCTCCAGGGTTTCATCTGTTCTGGGCATGGGATAGGTATCAGACTCCGTGCAGCTATTAAGTCTCTGGTAGTCAATGCAGAATCATGTGGTGCCATCCCTTTTGGGGATCAGTACCACTTGTGATGCCAAGGGGCTACTAGACTCCTGCATTACTCTAAGTTCCAGCATCTCCTTGAGCTCCTCTTCCACAGTCTGCTTAACATGCTCAGGTACCCTGTAGGGGGACTGTTCAGGGAAACTTGGGTCCCTGTCACCACAGGGTGCTCTGCCATAGTGGTGTACCCCGGTTTCCCTGTGAACATGTCCTCAAATTCTCTCAGCACACCCCTAATTTCTTGCACCTGGGCTGGTGTCAGCTGCTCCGAGTGGGTAAAGTTGTCCACAGAGGATACAACCCTGGCATCCCCAAGCAAGTCCACCAGTGGATCCATCTCAGTTTCTTCCTCTGGGGCACTGCATACAGTGAGGACCAATTCCTCACCATCATGGTAGGGCTTCAGTATGTTAACATGATACACCTTTCACCTGCATCTCCTATTTGGCAGCTCTATCATGTTATTGACTTCACTAACCTTTTGGACAATGGAGAATGGCCCCTCCCATGCTGCCTGTAATTTATTCTGTTGGACAGGGATGAGTGCCATCACTCACTCTCCCACCTCATATTCTCTGACTTGGGCCCCTCGGTCATACTAGACTTTCTGATGCCGTTGTGCAGTGGCCAAGTGCTTCTGAGCAAACCCCATGAACTCCTTAAGGTGGGTCCTGAAGTTCAAGACATACTCCACAACAGACTACCCTTAGGAGGCATGGTCAGCCTTCCATTCATCCCAAATCAAATCTAGGGGCCCCCGAACCCTATGACCAAATAGGAGCTCGAAAGGTGAGAACCCTGTGGACTGCTGTGGGACTTCCCTTTATGCAAATAGGAGGTGAGGCAAATATTTGTCCCAGTCCCACTTATGCTGATCAGCAAAAGTCCTTAGCGTGGTCTTAAGGGTTGAATTAAATCTCTCCACCAGACCATTAGCTTGGGGATGGTATGGGGAGGTTTTAAGCTGCTTTACCCAACACTTCTCCAATAAACTACTTATTAACAGTGACATAAAATTGGCATCCTGATCTGACAGTATCTCATGGGGAAAGCCCACCCAGGTAAATATTCCCAACAGTGCATCTGCCACTGGTTGTGCCTCAGATGATGATAGGGCCACTGCCTCTGGGTATCTTGTGGCATAGTCGACAACTACCAGGATATACCACTTGTCAGTGTGAATTGGGGTGCTCAATGGCCCTACTATGTACACAGCTACCCTCTTGAAGGGTTCATCAATAATGGGCAGGGGCAGCAAAGTTGCCTTGGCCTTGTCTCCCATTTTCCCTACCTGCTGGCACTGTAGATAAGTCCTGCAATAATTTGTCACATCCTTGCCAATACCAGGCCAGAAGAAACTGCTGCTCAGCTGCTTTTTCATGCGCCTCACCCCTAGGTGTCCTGAAAAAGGGATATCATAGGCAAGGGCCAAAAACTGCTGATGGTGAACCTTAGAGACTACCAGCTGCTGGAGCACCTCACCATCTAGCCCTTCCTCTGTTGTACATTCTCTGTACAACAGCCCATTGTCCCAGTAAATGGACTGTTTACCCCCCTGAGGACCCTTAGCCCTATGAGCTATTTCCCTCAGTTTTTGCAAGGTAGGGTCAGTTCGCTGAGCAGCACTTAGATTCCCTGGTCTGACCCTTCCCAATGCCCCTTCAGAAGGAAGTCCTGTGGGCTCCTCTATTTGTGACTGGGGTTCTAGACTGCTGCTTCTAGCCAGCCCATCTCCTGTGCTAGACACGTCCTCAGCTGCTGAGGGTGTGGCTGGACCACCCTGAGTCACGCCCTCTTCACCTTCAGAAGCTTGCCCCTGTGCCTGACTATGAGTTACAACACACACACCAATTTTTTCTTGTGGTCAAAATCATTCCCCACAATTACATTTACAGGGAGGTCCTTTACGACCCCCACCTCCTTTTCTCCATGGCCACGCTCCCAGCTCAGGAAGACTCTAGTCATTGGTATTTCGACTGCTGGCCCTGTGAATGCCCAGACCTTGGAGTATTTCCCAGGCACCATCTGCTCTGCCCGGATGAGATCCTGCCTTACCAGTGAGATGTCAGTGCCTCTGTCCCACAGTCCCTGTGTTACTATTCCATTAACTGTACTAGGATGCAGATTCTCATCAGAGGAGAATGGTTCTTCAGACTGGACACACCCCACAAACACACCAGTGCTGTTTTGATCACCACCTCACCCATGCCTCTTCCCCTTAACCAGTTTCTGAGGGCAGTTATATCTAAAGTGCCCCACTTGATTGCAAATATGACATTTCCTGGGTCCTGTCTCTTGAGTCCCCTTAGGACCAGAGGGTTCTACTTTGGGCTCAGGTGCAGGCTGGTTTCCTTTGGGCTGCCCCCCATGGGACCCCTTATAACCATGTGCTGCCCCCCTACCAGAAGTCTTACGCTGTGTGTATGGCCGGCTAGACAGATACATGTCAGTGCTTGCTGTCACTTCTGTGGAGGAGGTGCATGCCTGGTCTAGGAGCAATATGCGCATGTCCTCAGGTACAATTTTAAGGAATTGTTCTCTCACCAATACATCTTTGATCAGTTCTACAGTGGTTGCTTTAGCCCCCTCCACCCACCTATCAAGGAAATACACAGTTGAACCTGAAGATCTGCACAACTGTCTTCTGGGCTCTTCTTTAACTCCCTAAATTTCCTTCTATAAGCCTCAGGAGTTAATTCAAAACATTTCAACAACACTGTTTTAACTTTATCATAATCAGCATAGTCTTCATTACTCATTTTAGAGAACGCATGCAAAGCACTCCTCATAAGTAAGGGTGTGAGATAAGCTGACCAGGTCACCTTAGTCAGTTTTAATTGGTCACATACTTTCTCAAATGACCTTAAAAACTAATCAAGGTCATCTCTCTCTTTAAACTGAGGGAACAATTTAGAATTAATTTTGGCTTCATGAGGCAAACTCACTCCACCATTACTCACGGTTTGCTAGCTGCACAGGGTCCTCATCTCCTTCTCGTGCTGTCTTTCCTTCTCTCTTCATGTTCCTTCTCTCTGTCTTGGCGTTCTCTTTCTCTTTCTTCACATTCTTTCTCTCTGTCTGCCAGTCTCTTTTCTTCCAGTTCTTTCTCTACTGCCAACCTTCTTGCTTCTGCTTCAGCATCCAGTCTTTTCACCTCCAGCGCCTTGTCTTGCAGCAACAGCTGCAGTCGTAGTGCCTCAAGTTGGTTTTGGGGGTCTGCTACTTCAGTTCCTGACTCGCCCCCAGTGACTGTCTGCTTCTGGCCATTTGCCACGAGGGCAGCTATGAGGTCTGCCTTTTTCTTGTGTTTTAGACCTTTAAATGGAACCCCCTTTTCCTGGCACCTTTCACATAGATGTTGCACAGTAAGTGAGTCATACTCCGTGGAGCTCATTCCCTACTGCTACGGTATACTGTGCTAAGTAGAAACAAAAAAAACTGTTGTACAAATGTATTCCCTTATATATCCTGTTTTGCAACTCTAAGTTAACTGTTCCACTGGCAACCTCTGTGTCTCAGTGTGATGCACAGTCCACTATCATCATCCCACCACTGCCAACCAATTGTGACAACCCACCTCTCCCTCTGGGCTGAAACAACTTTTAGAGAGGTGTCTGTCCTCATGTATTCACTGCCACCAGCTGGACTGTCTTCTGGCATCTCCTTCAAGTCGACAAACTTGAATAATTAAACATGCAATTGCACATGTTAAAGTCTGGTAGTGTGTCTCTCTCGTGTGGTGGATGCTACACAGAGTTTACCTCTGCCAGTGGAAACCAAATACTACCTTAGAAAAATGACATCACAGTCACAACTGTTGAGCAAATAAATAGCTTTTTACTTAACAGAAAGTGCACTGAGCATTTACAGGATATATATTTACAGCACAAGAGAATAACACTGGTACTGGAAAAGTAAACACATGTTTTTAAATAACAGATGGCAAAAGAAGAAGGCTATTACTGAAATATGCTAATACTAAACTTACCCTTTTCTGTTCTTACAAGAGACACTGTGCCCTGTGCTAACTGCCAGCTCTCATGGACATAGCTAAAAGGGTAGGCTGTCAGCTTATATTTGCCCTTCCAGCCTACGAAGTAAGAGGAACCCACTTCATTGTCTTTCAGCCTCTTATATATTCTCCTGGGAATAGGTAATGCCTATTCCCCCTTTGAATGCACCAACCATCTAACATGCATGTATTTAATTGTCCCAATTAGATGGACCACCTATCAGTGACCAATTATATTACCTTCTAATCTTAAGTTTATATTTGAGTGACCCAATCCATTCAAACTGGCCTGTGTATGTGGAGATGTCTACTCAAGATTTATGACCCAGATCTTATCTAGCAGCGAGGGAGGACAGAGAACTCCACAAGCTGGATGCTGCTGGACAGTGGATTTTAGCCTGTGTGTGTATGTTTTTTTTCAAACTGCTAAAAAAACACCAACTTGAGAATCCAAACCATTAACTCTTTCCTTCCCATTTCTGTCACGGGGTTGCCACTAGACATCAGGCATACAAGAAGCACTGGCTGGGAACTTAAAAAGCCATTTCCCTCCAGGCTAAATCGTGAATGAAAGAGGGTGTGTTTCTTTCTACTCACATGGAGAAAGTATGTTTTATTTTATGAGAGGAAAACTGTGCAGCACCATTGTTGGACTGGGAATCAAAGGGCCCACCTGGAAATGGGGCCCTGATACCAACCACAGTATGCCCTAATGTACAAACTGTAGTCCCCCACCCCACACACATACAGTGTGTATGTGTATACATGCTGTACATTCGATCAAAATGAACTTATGCTGTTTATCGAATCAGCTATATTTAATGATCACATTAATGTTCTCCTTCTAAATTTGTCTATTGCTCTTATTTTGAATTGTTGACTATCATTTTTTTTTCAGTATGTTCACAGATTAAAAATGGTGCAAGGTAGGAAATGGGTAAGAGATGAACACCTCTCAACTTTTTCACATTTCCTGTCTTCAGTTACAAGAGGGATGCTGGTTTGCCTTAATGATGGGGAAACTTGGAGAGAATCTTGGATGGAGTTGATTGTCCCTATTTAAAGGCTGAGCATTGTAAATGATGTGTTGTGGTTGGATTTGAATGAACTGTCTCCACCACAGCAGTTGAAGGCTGGGAAAGGGAAAGAAGAGCTGTGATCCTGCTTGTGCCGCTGAGCTGCTGATTGTTTTTGAGAAGGCCATGCTCTAAATTTGGCTAGACTCATAATGGGGGGGCATAGCATTGGAGTTAATGAATGGACCAGCAGGTTTTCAATGTGTAAGGTATTTTAAAGAAGGAAAACAAAAGCAAAAAAAAAACAAACTTTATAAACAAGAACTTATGTCTTATGACCGCCTGTATTATATAATATTAACACAGGAAAACAACCGTCCCTTTACATAACTGCCAGATGTTTAAAGGAATGGTTGTTTTCCTATGTTAATTTTATATACCCTATAAATGCGTATGCTGCATTTTCCTTATTAAATGATTTAAGAGATGTTTTACATCATGGTTGCACAGGTTAGGCAAACAATCAATAGATTTCACCACTTTTAAGGGGCAAATCAGATTTAGTGCACTGGAGAGGAGATTCAATTAAAGGAAATGTCCACCCAAAACTTACAAAAACATATGTTGTACAGAGTGTTTTGATTTGTATGCTAAGTTGTTGTGTGTCATTCCCTCTGACTGCTAAGAATATTTTTTCCTAAATTAGCCTGCTAGCTTTAGGGTAGTTTTATGACCCCTGGAGATCTCCATATGAAACAGCTTAATTGTATTTATTTGTCCTACAATGCACCTTGTTTCATTTGACAGTGATGTAACAGAGACCATAAATCCAGCAGAAAGCATTGCTTTACAATCAGTTCACAACAGTAGAGATGGTTATATTTTAAAATCTGTAGAATTTAGCTTGGTGACCACCCTTATCCTAAAGGTTGTACTGTCCTGAAAAACTTTGCTGCTGGTAATTTTTGTGCAGCTTGTAAAGCTTCCAAGATATTTAGTTTGTTTGACATGTGTGTGCTGAATGTTGAGTCTCTCTTACATCACAGTCACATGAGACAAGATGCAATATAATTAAGATATCAGGGATGAAGATCCCCACGGGTAGTAAAACTAGCATAAAGCTAGCAGGATAATTTGGGAAAAACTCCTAATACCAGGCAGAGGGAAAGAAACACTAGAACTTCACATACAAATTAAAACACTCTGCACAACATATATTTTTTCAAGTTTTGGTTGTAGTTTTCCTTTAACTCTTTTACTCACCATCACTGCATTTTGTTTTGCATGCAGTAAATATAAGCAAGACTAAAGGATGATTAGAAGGAAACTAGAATGGACTATTTAGCTAAATATTTAAAGAGGCAGATTGCCTCAAAACCTGAGAACAAGTCAAGTATCTATGTCTGAAATTTTATGTAGAAATGTAAAATGGGTACATACTGTAACACCACCCTGTAAATAACAAAAAAAGTAAGTTGTGGTGTGACCAGTATGTGACATGCAATTAACAAAAATATAATAGCTAACTGACTAAGCAGGTCATATTATTTATTACAACGTGTCAAAGTAGTTTTAAATTATTTATGGGAATGAGTGAAAGAAGTTTAATAGCAAGGGCATTATACATTCACTGAGCGATCTCAACAATCTATAGCCACAGAAGTTATTTCCCTAAATCTGATGGGTGTGCTATGTTGTATCAGATCACACATAAGTTTATTAGGGCTAGGTAACTTCCCTGGATGTAATTTAAAAAGGCATTCCTGTAGTGAGAAGGCGCTCTACTATACAGACTCTTTTAAAAAAATATTTTTAAGACACCGTGTCATACTGACAGCATACCCTCAGCAGAAGGGCAAGTTAAACAAGAAGAAAAAAGGCAATAACAGTTTCACACATTAGGGGCGATAAAACTCCACATAGTACTGTGGCTTGGGAGGGATACCCAAAGGCACGCCCATATGTTAAAAGCATGGAGGTTCATAGGCTCGTGAGTGGCTGTCATTGGGGATGGGGATGCAAATCAGAAGCTTATGTCTTACAATAAAAAAAATGCTTATTTTGATTTTTTTTTTAAATCGTGTGGCTGTAATGACTCAGGCTTTTTTATGATTGCATGCTGAGTTATTCACATAAGACATCAATAATGAAACTTCAGATTATGTATTACTCTTTAAGTAAATGTTACTACAGAAGTAAACACACTCACAAAAAAAGAAAATGTTTAATCACAGTGTCACTTACTCTGAGCATAAATAGTGATACAGATGACGGCTCTGAGGAAGAATTTCATTTTCAAGATCCTGAAATGGACACAAAATCCTTTTGCTTGAGATGGCACATGTGTGTTGGGGGCAGGAGTTCTGACAAGTATTTTTGGGGGGTCCAGCTTATCTTCATATGGGGAGAAAAAGGGTAAAGTTTGCCCATGGCTATGGTGTAACAAGATTTCCAAGAATCAAACTAGAATAATATTGTGGGTAGGTGGCTATGCTGAAACATAAGCCCTTCACCAAAAAGGAACTTTTTTTATTACTCGTAATATGAAAAAAAATATTTTTCATTTCACATGGTCATGAAAAAGGATGTAAAAAGTGACAAAAAACATATTTGGGGACCATATTAAAGGTGTGCCTCCTATTCAATTAAAGACCTCGTAGCGCAGTGGCAAGGATTTGTTAGATATTTCTATTTCTTCCAAAGGGTAATATTTAATTTAAAACTTTTTATTTTGCATATCTTTGTATGTCAGCACTAATATAAACTTGGATCTTTTCCTTGCAGATTGCACAGTATAGTACTCTATTTTTGTTCAATACTGGAGAGGGAGGGCAAGAGTTTCATATTTTTGAGGGTTCCACCTTATCAAGTAGTTCCCAAGTGCCTTTGCCCTAGTTCATTACTTGCTACTGTGCTGCAGAAGGGGAGATGCATTTTATGTTATGAACTTGATGGCTTATTCTGATTAAGGTGTTGTTGGGCTCAGCATGGCGGTTGCATGAGTGGCTGGGGGTGCTGTTCTTTACAGTTTTATCTTCCTGTCTATTTTGGAAGACTCCTCATTCCTGGAGGTGACCATGAAGGGTGGAGTGTTTGAAATTAACAAAACTGAAAGACAGGTATCTTAGAATTTGCAAGGACAATCCCAGTAAAACCTATGATAGCAAATAAGAAGAAGCACAACATGGGACAATGGCCTGCAATAAATATAATACAAGTCTACCAAAAAGTATGGTCAAATCTGTGTGCAGCAGGTTCATAACATAAAATGCATCTCCCCTTCTGCTGCACAGTAGCAAGTACTGAAGTTGGGCAAAGGCACTTGAGCAGTAATTGATAAGGTGGAACTCTTGAAAATATGAAAATCTTGATTTCCCTTCCCAGTATTGAATAGAAACCGAGTACTGTACTGTGCAGTCTGCAAGGGAAAAAATCACGTTTATAATAGTGCTGACATACAAGAAATAGAAATAACTACTGAATCCTTGCCACTGCTCTATGAGGGATTTACTTGAATAGGGCCACACCTTTAATATGGCCATAGGATGCTTTAGTGGAAAGCATGCATGTATTGTCTTTTGCATTGCCCCCCCCCAAAAAAAAATCATGGGATTTATGCCAACATTAATCTCCTTTCATTTTGATATAAGGAAACAAATCATTGCTCAAAGCTGAAGTTCTAATTATTTTCTTTATTATTTTTACATCTGTACAAATAGCATTCCATGTATGTGTGTGAGAGAGAGAGAGAGTGACACAGTGAGAGAGTACATGAGGAAGAGATGTGTTTACAGCATTCCTGTCAGGTCTTTATAAAACAGTACTGTCACTTCTTCCTATATCATCCAGTCTCTCCAGTACCGCTATGGGGGATATAACATACTATGTCAAAGCATAATTTCCACTATGTAATTTGTGTGGAGGAAGGAATTGCAAATCACATCAGCTTAGCGCAATAAACTGTGTATGTTATTTAATCATTTAAAGTTCTAATGTACTTTTTCATTTGGGGGGATACATAAAAACTGCTTTTAAATGAATTTATTAGCCAGAGTTTGCAATGCAGATTGTAGGATATGGGACCGACCTAGTTTTGCATTATAGAGCTAGTATATGGTGAACTAGTCAATGTCACTTACTAACTTAGTGTCTTTGATTTCAATGGTGGTGTTTCCTTTATTTAATTAATTCATAGGCAAGTAGAATCACTAAAGGACAGTTAAAAAAGGGTTCCTGACATATCCTCAGTGCTGTAAATATGGAACTGGAGGCATAATCTAGTGATCTACTTATGGGGCAGCATTCAAAACTTAGGCGTTGGTTTTAGCTTCATTTCACAACGTTTCCACAAAAAACAGTAGTGACACTAAACATTTTTAAAGAACCAAATTATTATGTCTGTCAACAACAGACATTTATGGACAAGTATGCATGGCTGGAGTAGCCATCATTAATGTTATGTGTGGGATGTGTGTGTGTGTGTGGGGGGGGTTGTTCCATGACTGCTCATTTCTATCGGGAGCACCAACAAGGGAGACTGCTAAAACAAAAAACAAAAAGAATACTCAACTAATTTAGAATATAATATCCACATTACAAATGAAAGCAACTATGAAAGAAACGTCATAAAATAAAACAAAAAAATTACAAGACTCGATTAGTGAAACTGCCAGCATTCACGAGGTGCACAGTTCTTCAACAATCTTTTTATTTAACGATCACATTGATAATGCTTTTTTACTCAGATTACTTGCTGTTGGAATGAATGGCATCACTCACCTATTTTATAATATTTGATCTTTGGCTCTAAAATGGCATAAAGAACATCTACTCCAGAAAATGCAATAACAATTGCCGCAAAAAAGATAGCAGTTCCAAGTACTACAGTGCCATAATTAGACACTGATGGCAGTCAGAGCCCAAGATGCCTACATTTCTTTTTTCCTTTAAGGCTATAAAGCATTAGCCCCTGGTGCTCTCCCTCCCACCCAGTCCACAGCAGTTTGAAGCTGATCATCTCTATCACAGTAAGCTCTGTAGCAAAGCTACAGTTTGAAGCCAGTCTCCTCTCTTAAAGAAAGCTTTGTTTCAGAGCTGCAGTTGGAAGCCAATTGAACATTCTGCAACATTCCTGGAGAGACAGAGAGAGTGAGAGAAAGAGGGGGGTCTCTCTCTTTCTTGCTCTCCCTGTATCAGCTAAAACCTGTTTTGTTTTTTTTGTTACCAGCAACACATAGTGAATAATATAACAAAAAGAAGGGGGCAAAGGGGGACACTGCAATGCCAGCACTGATCCCTGTTATGATGTAAACAATCAGAGATGTAAACATTAAATTTATGCCATTCATTTTGCTACCATTTTAGTCAGCAAAACAGGACAGACTGTATTAAATTTATTCACTAAACAACAGCAACATACTGTACTGAGAGCACTCAAGGGGCAAAACCATACAGTACTGAGAGCACATGAGGGAGAAAACATAAGTTCACATTTGCTGTTTCTTCTTTATTTTTATCACTGTCACTGTGTTCAAAATGGAGCAGGATTTTCCCTTGACAAAAAAGGATCTTTTTTGTGACTCGTGATACGAAAGAAGATTCTTGTTCCTATTATGCGGTCATGAAAAAAGATTCAGAATATTAAAAAAATAGCATTTCAAAGGCATATCTTTAACGTTGAAGTGCCAATTGCACCTAATAGCCAGCTAGGTGTGATGGTCTCTCTCTAAGACGTCATTTCTGTGGTTTTTGAAAAAAGAAATTAAGTAAAAATGGAAACAAGATGGCGGCAAATGAAAAAGGAATTTTCCCATATGAAGCAGGATTCCCTTTTTTGTCTAATATAGCTATCTTTTAGTGCTTACTGAACTTGCTCAGAAATGATTTTTTCACATTTTTAAAATGAAAAAACTTACAAACAGCTTATTATTTTTTCACTAGACTAACAGAAGGCACATCTATGGGCTAGTCCCTTTCTGCCCTGAAAATTTCAGACCAAAATTCCAAACTGTCTGAGCTGTAGGCAAGTTCAAAGAAAAATCCCAGCAATGTCAATAAATGAAAAAATGCCATTTTTCACCTCTCCGGAACTTGGAAACCGCACTTCTGACCAGAACATAACTTGTCACATCCAGAGACCTACCCTGGTGATGGTGCGTGCCAGTTTGCATGCATATTCATTGAACGGTTGCAAAGTTAGTGCAAAATTTCGAGTTTAATATTGAAGTGCCTACTCAACCCAAACACTAGGGCATGACCACGCACATATAATATATATTTAAGGGGCATAGTCGCTCCCCTATAGTTAGGGTTATACTTGGACTTGTATGTTAAATTCAAAATGTTATACCTTAACAATTTTGGCATTAGTTGACAAAATAGCCCAAGATTTGGCGTGTGCGGTAACTCCACCAGTGTCTCAAGATGTGTAAAGTTTTGTGATGGCATCTTTTATGGTTTTTGAGATATAAAGTGGTACAAAATGGGGGAAAAACACCTTTTTTCCCCATAGGATTTTTTCTCTCATCTACAGCCCAGACAAAGTTAATTTTTTTCTTGAAATTTTCAGGGATAATGGGGTCTGTGCCAAGGGTGTGCCTTTGGATAGTTTGGTGATAGGCTATCTCACCATTTTTGAATTATAACTTTTTTGTGACAGCTACTAGACAGGCAGGTGAATTAAAACAGTTTAAACTGTTAACTGTTGAGGATTTCCTGTTTGTGCTCAGAAAAATACTGTTTGTGCTTCTGCCATCTTGTTTTTTTTGGTTCCTTTTACAAATTGATTGCTAAAGACATGCTACTTGCTAAGGAATGACCAAGACCTGTACTTAGGTCTCAGCTACATGCTTAGTTCACTTGTTGTATTATTATTTAAAAATGTTGACAGCAAGTACTGTATGTCTTTTTGAGGCAAGAATCATATAGCCTGTCACTCGCTTAGTTAAAGTAAAGGTGTGATTTCATTTTTGTTAAGATTTTGAGCTTCATAGCCTGCTACCCTGGGGCAGCAATAGCCCCGCTGTGCTGAAAGTATACATTTTAGTTTGCTCTGTAAAGTTTGATAAGGGTTCATAATTCTGACAGAACTGCCAGACAGCCGATCCCTTCCCACTTCCTTATCTGCCTGCTCTGCTCCTGCGCTACCACATTTTGTGACATGTCACCAGGGAGAGTGTGGGAATGCATTCCATACAAGCCTATGGGGCTAATTTTCAGAATGATTTTACAAACTTTAGACTACCTGTTAAGAAAAATGAAAGCCAGCATTCAACTACTAGGGTTCCTATTACTTGAGTAGTGGATTTCGTTTTTCTCAACAGGTAGTCTAAAGTTTGTAAAATTGTTCTGAAAATTAGCCCCATAGACTTGTATGAGGCTCTTAACCACACTCTCCCAGTTAAATGTCACAGTACGGGTGAGCACAGGGGTGGAGTGGTCAGACTTGGAAGTGAGAAGGGATCTACTGGCTGGCAGTTTGGCCAAAATTATGATCCCTTCCCAAACTTTACAGAGCAAATTAAAATTTATACTTTCAGCACAGCAAGGCTATTGCTGCCCCAAGGTAGCAGGCTATGAAGCCCAAAATCTTACAAAAATGAAATCACACCTTTACTTTAACTAAGCAAGTGACGGGCGATATGATTCTTGCCTCTAAAAGACATACTGAAGAAGTATTTTTCTCCTTCTTTGACACCCCACGCCAGCCTCAATTCCTTGGAAGCTTTAGCAACCCTGACTACTCTGGTGACTACCCTGGATTTCTTCACATGCTCATCCCAATCTCCCTTATTTCCTGATTTCCTATATCTCCTGAATGCTGCTTTTTTAGCTCTCACTATTTCTAAAACCTCCTTGCTCAACCAGCTTGGCCTCTTAGCCATTCACTTTTTGCTCTTTATCTTGGCACATGTCTCAGTGGCCTCCACCAGCCCCAATTAGAATTTTTCCCATTTCTGGTTTGCATCCCATTGAGGATGAATTCCTTTCAGGTGACCCTCTACTGTTTCCTTCATCATGCCCAAATCAGCATGTCTGAAGTCAATCACACTGGTCCCTGTACCCACTACCTCTCTACTCATGCTAATTGACAACCACACTGAGTAGTGGTCGCTCCCAGCCAGTGGTTCTTCTACCCTCACCTCTCTGACAACCTCTCCATTGGTCAATACTAGATCTAGTCTATTCCCCAGCCTAGTCAGCTCAGTGATCAACTGTGCCAAGAAACAGTCCTGGAATGCATCCAGGAGAATCTGCTCCCAGCACACGAGGTGGCTGACATACCCCAATCCATCCCCTGAAGATTGAAGTCCCACACTATCACGGTGTTACTTCTTCCACACATTTTCCTGATTTTCCCTGCTAGCTCCTTGTCAAGATCTTCCCCTTGAGACGGTGGTCTATATACTACTCCCAATCTGAGAATTCTATTCCTTGTGTCTTGGAATTGCATCCACAAGGCCTCTGTCCTACACTCCCACCCTTCTTCCCTATCACACATTATCCCTTCCTTCATGTATATCACCACCCCCCTTTCCCATTGTCTCTGTCCCTCCTGTAAATCCTGTACCCTGGGACCAACAGATCCCAGTCCTGGTATTTGTTGGCCCATGTTGATGTGATGGCCGCTATGTCTACCATCCCCTCCACTAAAAGAGCAGATAGTTCAGTAGTTGTATCCCCCAGACTTCTTTCAATAAAGGAGACTACCCTCCAAGAACTACCTCTGCTATCCCCATACCATTTATTACCCTTCTTCACCCCACCCCTCCATGACCCTTTCCCTGTTAAAACAGGGGATAAGCACTCTTGTCTCCCCACACTGGAGACTCCTCATTCCAGTAACACACTCGCCACCCAATACCTAGTTTAAATTCACCTTTTTTGCTATATATTCTCCTAATCTACATTTTAAGACACTTGCCCTTCCCTGCTTAAATGTAACCTATCCCCTGCATGCAACCCTTTACTATCCCAGACCTTACACCAGTTACCCACTAACCCATACCCCTTGGACTGACTCCATTCTCTTACCCAATTACTAAACTCCTCTACCCTTTTCTTCCTCACTGTGCTAGCCCTAGGCACTGGTAGAACCTCAGAGAAGGGTACAGGACCCCCAACCTCCTCATACAACTTCCCTAGTTCCTCGAACCTCACCATTACCACCTCTACCATTTCACCTGCCAAGTTGTTTGTGCCCAAGTGAACCACCACATCTGGTTTGTGCCATCCCCTCCTCACACATTTGAGAACAGCTTGTCCTGCTCTATCCGCTGTCAACTCAGGTACTGACTCTACCCATATTCTACTATGTCTTTCCCCTTTACTCCCCCATCTGATCCTTTTTAGTAAGGAATCCCCAAGTATTAGCACACCACCCTCATCAATACCTTTCCCTTCTACACTCCCTCTATCCCTACACCCACTCTGACTAGGAACCCTACCTTGCGTTTTTGCAACATTATCTATACCCACCACGCTCACTCCAGTCTCAACCCTTGTTAAGTCCCTTCCCCTTATACACCGTGTGTTAAAATCATCCTCCTTCTCCCTCAGAGTACCCCCACCCCAAAACCACCCTTCGCCTGCACACTGGATCCAGTCTTCTTGTGCAGCTAGCTGTACCACTATACTCCTCATGCTCTCACTTTCACCCTGAACCTTCTCATCCAGAACTATGCCCATATCTTCCATCTTGGAGCAATCCCCTGGTTGTTTACTGCCATTAACTCTTGCATCCCACCTTCGAATATCCATACCCTCCTCACCCACCATAGAAGACAATACCTAGAACCTATTCTCTGTATTCACTACACCTTGGTGCCATGGTTCAATCCTCCTGACCCAAGGTTTCCCTTTGCTGCCAGCCTCCCTGTTCATGTTAGCACCATATCCAGGCCTCTTCCACTCCCTGTGTTCAGAATTTATACTACTCCCTGGTCCAGGTTTCATATTGGACCCTAGAATAGGCCACCCCGGTCCCATTCTCCCCCTCCATCCCCATGCCATCTCTACCTCCATAGCAAGCCACTATACTTCTGCCTTCCAGCTTTTCAGTCTATGGCAAATCGGACTTTGCAACACCTCAGCGGCCATAATGTGTCCATCCAGACAGCTGACACACATCCTTTACAACCCACTAATCTCCCCTTCCTTGTAGCACTGATGCCCTGCCTACCCCTGTACCCTCTCTTCTCCCTCTGCCACCAACACCTCCATGTTAGCCAGTGTCCCCCCAAATGTAATCTTCTTCATGACCCCTACCCATATTTCCAAACATCCTCTACTTCTCTTAAATAATAGGCTTCCTTGTTCCTTTTTGACCCCTCAACCAGTTGAATTCCTTGCTATATTAACTTTCCTCTTTCCTAATGCACTACCCAACAGTGAAATAACTTAATCACCATTATACCCAGCAAGATTACAACTGTTTGCTCCAATTAATATGAGGTGCCCTAGCAATGCCTCCCAAAAACCCTAATAACTAGGAGCCATTAAAAACCCACACCCACAAAAAAACAAATCAACCCCACCCTTAGACCCTAAAATAGTAATATTAATAATAAAATATCACATTCCTCCATCAGTTACTGTAAGAAACGTAAGTAAACCCAGATCAACATAAGTTAAAATAGAAAATCCCACCATACACCCTAAACGATTACAGTATTAATCAACTAGGCAATGTACAAACATGTAGGAAGACACTGTAGATATATGTCGTTAAGCACTTGCATTATCCCCCTCCACCAGAGACTACTTGGTAGCAATCCCTGGGAGGAGCTCCAAGAAGCCTATTTAATTAATGGAGGTGGTGCGGGCTGGGAGGATGGGAATGTTTTAATCCCAAAGTAAGAGCAGCAGTCCACTCTCTGTAAAGAGAATCCTGAATAATATGTAAAGAGGAAAAAAGCAGTTATTTAATTATTATAGTTACCAGAAATGCCCCCAACCCCCCTCCCCATTGTTTGTTTATCTTTCCCTGGTGTCCAGTGGCACCCCCTCCATTCCCTGGTGTCTAGTGGCACCCCATCCTCCCATTATGACTTTTTTGGACCCCCTACTGTCCCCAACAACAGCTAGTCAGCACCTCCAGAGGGAACGCTGTTCATCCAGTGCCTGCAGTCCCTACATGGGTTCTACCTCCGGTACTTGTGGTCCCTCCCATGATCCCAATCAATGTACAGTATCTGCTGTCCCAAACAGCACCAATGGCTGCCAGCAAGACTCTTGTAAAGGGCAGACTGTAAGGGAATCAGCCGGTGAAAAATTGAGGTGGAGGACTTGCGATGGTATGGTGCTTTCTTACTTTCACTGCTGTATCTTGCTGGTACTGATCCCACTGATACTTCTCTATTACTGACCCTGCCTGTAAAAGCAACACAAAGGTTTCATTCAGAACGCTTGTAGCAGTTACACTACTATGATTCAGGACGAGGTATGGTAAATGATAAAGAACAGTAATCAGGTGAAAAAGTGGGTGTGAGGAGTCACGGTGGTACTGTACTGCATTCTCGTGATCTGCCCTGTAGGGTGCCACAGGGTTCGGTGTTGTCCCCCATGTTGTTCGCAGCATACATGCTGCCATTAGGGGATATCATAGGATGGTATGGCTTGAGTTTTCACTGCTGTGCAGATGATTCTCAACTGTACATGTCTTTTGTGCTTGACCAGGAGTTAGATACTGTCTCAGTGTTTAACAACTGCCTAACTGAGATACAAGACTGGATGAGTGCTAGCTGGCTGAGGTTAAACCCGGTAACAACAGAGGTATTGGTCATGGACCCAGAACACAGGATGGCTGGGACATGGGTGGGTCAACCCTCCGGATTACAGCTTGGAGGAACCCCACTAAATGCCTTGAGCCAGGTGCATAACTCCAGCATGATCTTTGATGAAGGCCTGTCCTTGAAGGCTCAGGTGTCGGCAACGGTCAAAGCTTCCTTTTTCCATCTAAGGAACATTGCCAGTGTGAAGTACCTGGAACCGTCCAGTGATCTACCTACTTTCGTCCATGCCTTTGTCACCACTGCTCTTGATTATTGCAACGCCCTTTACCTAGGGATACCAGGGGTGGATATCTGCTGATTGCAGCTGGTGCAGAATGCGATGGCCAGGTTGTTGACTTGAATCCCTAGATCCAGTCATATAAACCTGTGCTGTGCAAACTGCACTGGCTGTCAGTACAGTGGTGGATCACCTTCAAGATCACGTTGCTGACCTACAAAGCCCTACATGACCAGAGACTGCAGTACCTGCAAGACCTTCTGTATCCCTACTCTCCCTCCCGCACACTCAATCCTCCGATGACGGATTTTTGGAGATTCCCAGGGTATGTTTAAAAACATCTGGGGGAAGGTCTTTTGCCTTTATGGCTCTGACCCTGTAGAATTCTCTACCACATCAGATACGAGATAGCCTGACCATTGAGAGTTTTAAAACATCCCTTAAGACGCACTTGTTCCTCCGGGTTTTTGAAGGGACATGATGTTGAGACTGTTTTAAAGATAAATTATGCAGAATAGTTTAGTGTCATTTTATTTTGATGTATTTTACTGATACCCATGTTTGCATATATATATTGTTAAAGGTGCCCTGAGCAATAGAAGGGCACCTACTACAAATAAATGATAATAATGATGATAAATGATGATGATTCTTAATTACAGTACTGCATCTCTCTGATACGGACCCCACCGATACTACTCCATGCCCTACACTCTCCCTAAAACTTAAAAAAGTAAAACTTAACATTGAACTGAAGTGTGTCTGCTCAGTTTAGGAAGTTCATTCTGTATGTAACCACCCAGTCCCTTGGGGTTACTAGAATCCCCTCAGTAACAGTGCTAGGCAGGAAGAGGCAGCTGGTGATTAACTAGTTGAATGATTTTTCACCTGCTCACTGTTCTGTTTACTTGGCTTCAGTCGAGATTGAAGTGATGAGCTCATTTGGAACTCCCGCATCAGCATAACCCTTGTGCCAGCTGTTGAGGTGGGTGAGAGACTGTTGAGACAGTAGTAGTTGTAATCTGAGTGTGGGAGTGAGAGCTGCTCTGCCAGTGGGCTCTGAGTCTAGGGCCCTGAATTCTTACTCTGGTTCCAGTATTCTCCAGCTTGCCAAGTGTAGTGGTGGACACCTTTTCTTCAGCAGGATTTCCTTATTTTCATCCCTGGAGGGGTGAAAAGGACTGCTAGTGGGTGGATCCAATGAGCAATTCCCTGTTTGGTCCAGGATGTTTTGAAACTGCCTGAAATGTCTAACTGTGAGTGAATTCTGACTTTTGCTAGAGGAAGCAAGTACCTGTTATGTTGTGTTCCATTTCTAAAAGTAAGGCACAGCATTTTTCCTGTAAGTACAGACATGCAAAGCTGTGTTTGAAGTAAAGTTGGCTGAGGTGTGTGATTTCCAGAGGTAAGACTATATCACACTATTCAGGACTTTTACCTTTCACTACCGAGGTGGTGTTTTTGAATGCTGAATGCCAAGCTTCATTCAATAGCATTTCAAGATGTGTTTCAAATGTTAAAGGTATAACTCTGAAGGAATGGCTGAGTGTGAACTTGAGAGCAAGGGTGAGCAAACCCCCATCTGGAGTAAGCGGTTCAGGACTAACAGGTTCAGTAAGTGCACCTGGTTACTTTAGATAAATGGCCACATGTCTGAAGAGGAATTTTACCCCTTGTAGTGGGTTTCAGTTTCTTCACTGTTATGGAAGAATTGTGTTAATGGTTAGCAAAGTGTGTTTTCAGTTGTGGCCAAGATGCCAATGAATGCAAGTGTCCTACGTCCTACTGTGGTGGGAATACAAAGAGTCTGGAAGTTACAGTGGAAGTGTCCTATGCCCTGCTGTGATGGGAATAGAAAGAGTTTCTGTCAGATACAGTTTGATTTTTTTGTGTGTTCTGCAAATCCAAGTGCCAAGATGTGTAAACCTTGGGGTCCACCATTGCTTTAAAGAGCCTCTTTTGAATAAAGTCCCTCTCTAGAAACTATGGTCTGGACAGTTACGCTATTGCTTCCTGTGTGGATTTACTGGGTACCCCTCTAGAAGATAGGTCTAGCATATGCATAGCAAAAAAAAAAAAAATCTCTCCCCAGGACCTGTTTTGTAAATATCAAATAGTTGTTTTGTACACCCCACCCCTTGATCTCTAGAGAATGAGCCTGGTATACACGGTATACACTCCCAAAGCTAGGGGTGGTACCAATTCTAACTTTTGAGTGTGTGCCCAGTATGGGCGCCAGTGATTATATAAGGGGTGTTAACTGAGTAAAGTAGCAGGGGTTGGTTACACATAGAACTAGGTGTAGAAGTGTATTCTATAATAGTACCCCCCCCCCCAATAAACTACTGAGCACTAAAGGGGCAAGAATCTCATGGCCAGATCCAGAATCTCTAGCAGTCTGATGGCTCCTGGTCTGTGGGGCTCCTCCCTAGACACACTTCTCCCTAAGCTCACTTTCTCCTGGCTTTTCTTATCCATTTCTCCCTGCATAAACTCATTGATTTGCATGTGTATCAAATTTCTCAATACAATTTTTAACTGAAAAAAAAATCTCAATAAAGCTATTAACTGAACAAAAAAAATCACATTTGTGTACTTTTTATCAATCCTTGCATTCATGTTTCCTGACCATATTATACCTGCCTCAGGAAAACAATCTTCCAATTCTATTATGATATGTTAGTTATAGCACGGTCAATCTAATTCAAAAAAACATTCAAACTATTTTGTGCCCTAATGGCATTATTGGTTGAAAGATGGTTAGCACCTGCATAGTCTGCCTTTCATGAAAATGGTAATAACAGGCATGCAGTTATCGACTGTTAAACACATTTCCATGCACAGTAAATGTGACCCTATGCTATAAACCCCAAATTACTTCTATTGTGCATATTTCCTAAATGGTGCCTTAGACGTATCAAAATAATCACTCTGGTATTAAAATATGCTGATTACATTTTTTCATTAGGAACATTGTTTATATGGCATGTTTAGAAATATAAATTTTAAGTATTCTCCCATATTAATTGCTCTAAAGACTTTTCTGCCGTTTATTGACTGTGACTGTCCAGCAATCATGAGCACTAGCTGTTAAATTTATTGTGATCAGTTTGTATTCTCTAAGATTGTATCTAATTAATTAAGCATTTGAATATAAGATTTACGCACCCAGATAGCCTAATTCTGGTGGTGCAGCTAGTTTCCAAGAAAAAACATAGAAACATAGACTTTGATGGCAGATAAGGACCGATTGGCCCACCTAGTCTGCCCATTTCCCTACCTACAGGATAAGCCACAGATCCTAGTTAACCAACAGCATATTTCTTCCTACTCCCCATAAGAATTATCTTATGTCTGTCCCATGTATTCTTGAATTCTCCCACAGTTTTAGACCCCACAACCTCCTCAGGAAGGCTGTTCCATGCATCCACTACCCTCTCTGTGAAAACAATACTTCCTCACATTGCCCCTGAACCGCCCGGCCATCTTTAAATTGTGTCCCCTTGTTTTTGCATGTCTCTTTTTCTGAAAGATGCTACCCTCTTGGACTTTGTTGATTCCACTGAGGTACTTAAATGTTTCTATCATGTCCCCCCTCTCCCTCCTTTTCTCAAGGGTATACATATTAAGCTCTTTTAGTCTCTCTTCATATGGCTTCTCTTGCAGACCCTGCACCATTCTAGTTGCCCTCCTCTGGACTGCCTCTATCCTGTCTATGTCCTTGCAGAGATGGGGTCTCCAGAACTGGACACAGTACTCCAGATGGGTTCTCACCAACTGTCTGTACAGAGGAATAACAACTTCCTGTTTTCTGCTGGTGATGCCTCTCCCTATGCATCCCAGTATACCCCCAGCTCTCCCTACTGCCTTCTCACATTGCTTACTAACCTTAAGGTAATCTGATATGATTACCCCCAGGTCCCTTTCCATTTTTTTGTTACTACCTCCCCCCCATTGTGTAATCTTCCCCTGGGTATTTGTTTCCTAAGTGCATTATTTTGCACTTCTTTGCATTGAATCCTAGCTGCCATACTTCCGACCATTCCTCCAACCTTGCCAAGTCCCTTCTTATCCTTTCCATGCCTCCTTGTGTATCAACCCTGTTGCAGATCATTGTGTCATCTGCAAAAGAGGCATACTTTTCCTTCCAGTCCCTCTGCAATGTCACTTATAAAACCATTAAAAAGGACTGGACCCAGTACTGAACCCTGTGGTACCCCACTAGTAACTCCTCTTTCTTCAGAGTGGATTCCATTTACAATTACCTTCTGTGTCCTGTTGTCCAGCCAATGTTTTTACCCAGGCTACCACCCTAGGACCCACTCCCAGTCTGGTTAATTTGACTATTAATCTTTTGTGTTGGACTGTGTCAAATGCCTTGCTAAAGTCTAGGTAGGCCATGTCCACAGCCCCTCCCTGGTCTGCTACTTTGGTCACCCAGTCAAAGAAATCAATTAGATTTGTCTGACATGACCTTCCCACTGTGAACCCATGCTGCCTTGGGTCCTGTGCCCCACTGGCCTCTAGGTACTCAACAATTCTTTCCTTCAGAAGTGATTCCATCACTTTCCCTACCACAGAGGTCAAACTGACAGGTCTGTAGTTTCCTGCCTCTGTCTTGGTCCCACTTTTGTGAAGGGGAACCACATCCGCCTTCCTCCAGTCCTCGGGTACCACACCATCCTCCCATGATTTGTTAAAAAGGGTAGTCAGTAGTTCACTAGTTCTCCTTAATTCTTTTTAGAATTTTAGGTGAATTCCATCAGGTCCCATTGCTTTGTCCACCTTCAGTTTTAAGAGTTCTTTCAGAACCCTTTCTTCTGTGAAAGGACAGAGATCAACCCCCCTATCCAGGTTGCTTCTGTTAGTTGGATTAGGCACCTCCCCCTCCTCTTTTGTGAATACTGAGAAGAAATATTCATTCAGTATCCCTGCTTTTTCACTATCCCCCTCTGCCTACCCACCATTCATGCTATTCACCCTCACTATCCCTCTATTTGTCTTTCTATGCTCCCTGATGTACCTGTAAAAGGTTTTATCCCACTTCTTAACCAAGTTGGCTATCCTTTCCTCAGTTTGGGCCTTTGCTATTCTGACTTCCTTCCCTGCTTCCTTCTGCCTTAACTGGTACAGCTCTCTGTCCTGCTCCTTCTGTGTTTCCTTATACTTCCTGAATGCTATCTTATTCTCCCTGACTTTCCCCGCCACCTCTTTTGAGAACCATAGTGGCTTTTTCTTTTGTTTTGATTTGTTTATTTGCTTCACACAAAGGCTTGTTGCCTCTGTGATGCCAGTTTTGACGATTACCCATTGTTGCTCCACACCTCCTTCTAGCCTGTTTGCTAGTGCTTTTCTGAGGCACTCTCCCATCTTGCCAAAGTCAGCCCTCCTGAAGACTAGTACCCTCATTTTTGTATGGCTTGACTCTGTAGCTGAGTGTAACGTGAACCACACTGTCTGATGGTCACTTGTTCCCAGATGGCAACCCACTTCTAGATCTGAGATCCTCTCACTGTCCCCATTTGAGAGTATGAGGTCTAAGGTTGCTCCCTCATGAGTGGGTTCCGAAACTAGCTGTCTGAGGCATGCCACCTGTAGGGCATCGAGAACGGCCCTGCTCTTGGATGTGGCTGCAGCAAGTGTGCTCCAGTTAACATCTGGCATATTCAGGTCTCCCATCAACAGTATCTCCCCTTTCTCTGCCATCCTAAGAATGTCTTCTATCACATCCTTGTCCATTCTCTCTCCCTGACCTGGGGGTCTGTATACAACCCCTGTGCGGATTGTGGTGCCACTTCTAGTCTCCAAGGTGACCCACAGTGCCTCCTCTCCTCCCTGTTTATTCTTTTGTTCAGTTGCTTTTATCCCTTCCTTTACATAGAGAGCTACTCCTCCCCCTCTTATCCCCTCCCTGTCTCTCCTGTAGGTTATGTACCATGGTATGTTAACATCCCAGTCATGGTTCTCTGAGTACCATGTTTCTGTGACTGCTACGATATCCAGGCATCCCTCTTCCATCAAGGCCACCAGTTCAGGGAGCTTGTTGCCCAGGCTAAGGGCATTGGTATTCTTTATCCTCCATTTCCTGATGGCCTTACCCCTTTTTGCCCCATTCCTGTCCTTCTTGCCTTTGTCACTTTCTCCATTTACCCCTGCCCTTCTCCCTATCGACATCTCTATGTTGGTGTTTACTACACTTACTACTGTGACTTTCTTGGGAGGGGCTAGGAGGCTAGAAGGTGTGGGATGGGGGCAGAAGGACAGCAGAGTTGAGACTATACAATACTAGCAATAATATTGGCAATATTTTTTTCTTTAAACCAGGAGAAACACACTAAGCTGAAAGTTTGTTTACAGGTGCGACCTGGGAGCACAAGGCGTATGCAAGTGGGGGCTGTGGGATTCAAACCCAGGTCTCCAGGTTTGCTGCTTAGAGCCTTAAACCACTGCACTATACTGCCTCCCATATATATTTATTTAGTTTTGGTTAGTTTGGTGTGCCTGCATTAGGCAATTGCAAGCCTGAGTTTAGGCAGGACCTGCACAAATTACATCACGATGAACAGAAAAAAAAGAAAGAAAATATGTGAACAATGAGGATTGGCAAGAGCAAGACGAATATTAGATGAGGTCATCCCTGTTGATATATATAATTTTTAAACTGAGAAAAATGCTGAAATTGAGCAACTCAGCTGATCCTATTTTATTATCATTAGAGTATGTACATAATTATTTATTTTAAAAATGGGTAAATGGTGATTAGTTTAGCCATAGACATGGTCAGATATGTTGTGAAATGCCTGTGATATATCTGGAGATTTCCTTCCTGCCTGTACTACCACTATGGGCCACCGGAAAGAATCTCTTAAGATATTTCGTAGAATATCTGGAAATATCTGACCATATCATGGCTGCCACTATATTCTACTATGGAGAATGTATCCTGTCAGTGTGTGTAAGAAAGAGGAAGTCTTGCCAATATTCCATTTTAGAAAATGGGCTTGAAAAATAATGCATGCTGATTGGCTGAAAGGCCATGCCAGGCATGCATTTATTTTTCAATACAGCCTGGGTTAAAACAAGTACCACTGCCAAATGACCACATAACTAATATCAGTGGGCACTCTTAAATTTCAAACTACCAGTGTTTGACAAATCCAATAGCCTGACATCTCAGGCTACAAGATCACAGTCAGGGACAAGCAGTTGGTGCAGAAGCACTTCTCATCGGACAAGTACTGGTTTAAAAAACAAACGCTGTTTTTTTTTTTTTTACTGCAATGCCAGGTTCCTGCAAAAGGGAGCTACTGGGGACGTGGGAGTCCAGCCATCTCGATAGTTGTGTGACCCAAAAGGAGCTCACTTACACGATCTGCAGCTGGGGAGCACAAGCGCTGGATATGGAAGTGAGTTGCAGCTGTGAGGGAACTGAGGAGGAGCCAGTCATCAGACAGGCACCTGGCAGTCATGGAATCCAATAACTGCTCAGGCTGAGAATGGTAAAGGACATCCATTGGCTGTGGCAGTGACTTGGTGAGGTAATTGGAGGTGCTCTCGCTCACTTTCTCAGCTCGGTGTGAGGAGGAAGGATGTGCGTGCTTCTCTGAGTTAGTCTTGTGTGGACTGTGTTTTATTTTAGTTCGCGTACCAAAGCAGAAACCAGAGCCTTCCACACTTGCTGTTGCCTTATTATTATAAATATTATGTAAAAAAAAAAACTGGAGCTGCAAAAAAAGGGGGAGAGAGATCTGGGGACAACAGTTAGGGACGGTGAGACTTGATAAGCTGGAGGAGGGGAAGGGCAGGAAGCAGGAGCCACTACCACAAGTCGGGTTGGATTGCTGCCAACTACCAGTGTGCCTAAGTTGAGATCTACCTTAAAGGACAGAACAACAAAAAAATCAAGGGTTGGGGATTGGTAGTAAATTAAATAGATCGGCAGCAGCAGTAAAGTAAAAGTAAAGGGGGAGAAGAGCTGAGTGGCGAATTACCACCAGAACAGAACTGTGAGAGGAGGAGATAGTGAGACAATTTAAAGGAAAACAGACTAAAGGGAGGCTTGGGTACAGTTATTTAAGAAAGGGAGAAGAAGGGATAAGACTTGTTACAAGGAAGGAGAGTGAACCAAAAAAAGCCTAGTAGCCAGGAGTCACTCAGCTAAGCGAGAAGCAAAAGAGAGAGGGGCTTTGTGACTGATTGATGCTGCCCTAAGAAAAAATAATAAAGGAGGACAAAAAAGAAAAATAACTTGCACTGCAGCGTACAGGAAAACTGAACAACTTGGCAAAAAGGATCTCGACAGAGTGGGAATCTTAGTCAAACAAAAAACAGCCTAGATAGAAGAAATAAAAAAGAGAGGGGCTGTGTTGCCCTACAAAAAATTAATAAAGGGGGAAAAAACAAAAAGTGTTACACTGCAGACAAGTACAGCATGACCATATCGGAAGAGAGTTTGCAAAAAGGAGCCTAATGAAAGAGTGTGAAGTCTGACCTAAGAGACTGAACCAAAACCAACTTACATCTTCATTGTTACTGTTTTCAATACCCTGCATTTAATTAGTATTAATAATGCAACGCCACAACCATTTGCTTTGTTGCTATATAATGTTTTATACGTTTTCCTTAAAATGCGGCCTTCCGACCACTGGACTAGCACTCGCAACAGTGGGACTACCATTTTTGGATAGGCTAGTTGTCCTGGACTACCACCTAAATTAGAAAATTGTCAATCCCTACCACACACCTGCCATTTTTTTTCTCAGTAACCAAAATTCGCTAACAAGTGATTTCGGACAGTTTCCTCCTTCCCGACCCCGATACATGTTGCAAAAGTATCTACTCACTGCCAAAATACGTATTTAATGTAAAGTAAAACTCTTTCACTCAAAGCAATGTGGTAAAATCTCCCAGATCTTCCAGCATCCCACGGTACCCCAAACGCTGGCTGATCTGGTAGCTACCATAAGCCGGCAGAGTGTCTCCATCTACTGAGAGTGCAGTAAGAAAAGAGCCATCACGGCTCCTTGGCTGGATTCTTCTTATGTACTTAGATGCAATAATACAGCCTTACTCAATACACCAGCCAAAAAACTGAAACACCAAAACCAGAGAAACGCATGAAAATGTACCTATTTCAACAGCTTTCCTTTTTCCTGACAGCTCGAGCTACATTCCTGCATGCTAAGTGGCAACCAGAAACACTATAAAAAACATAAACTTTAATAGCAGGGGCATTAAAGAGCTATCAAATCCAAGTTTGTCTTGATCTGAACTAATCACCGCCGCAACTTTGACTGACCCTACTTGGAAGAATTTTCCATGTCTGAGGCTGCAGCCATGATCAAACTGCATGGCACATATAGATACAATCATTGCACGAATAAATAAATAAAAATAAAACAGAAGCCCTGTTCAAGTGTGTGTGTGGGAGGGAGGTAACCATGACACCCAGATCAAAAGGCTCCAGTACAATGAAAGTCCCTACCTCAAAAAAAAAAAGCGTGCAGACACACACACACACACACACACACACACATTCCAATGCAGACAGAGGAACTATTTTATTACAAAAATGTATTTGAAACTATTTTCTATTTACATTTTTTTATTAAACTTATTTTCTTTTACAGTGCCCATTTTCTAAGCTCAATAATATTCAACAGGGTGGGCTGTATTGGGGAATACCGGACCTTCCAGGTGCTGTAGTGTCATGCCACATTACGCCCCTGGGTGGGCTGGTATTCCCCATTACCACCCACCCTGTTGGGCATTATTGCTTACTTTCCTCATTCCTCCCTTCCCCAATATGTTTCTGTTATTATGGAGCATCATTTCCATTTCTATGGATAAAATGAGACCGACATGGAAAGAACGCTTGCTGTATTGTTAAACATTCCATGGTTTGAGAAAGCCTTGAGAAAGCGCGGGTGTTGTGCAAAACTATTTGGCTATTCTCATGGGAAGGGGCACTTGCATCTTGCTGCTGGCATGGAAATAAATATGCCTTGGTTTATCCTGCTGCATCAAGCTTGAAATTCCTTCTGGGACAGTGAGGGTGTAGCCATTCTTGCCTCCATACACCACAGCTCTGTAATGATTTAAGTACTATTACATTTATCGAGGGGAGTAACCAAGCCTGAAAAGTTGTTGGGGAAGGGGGGGTGGACATTACGCAACCCAGACACTCTGGAGGAAACAAGCTAAGCTAAAAAATAAATAAATAAGTTAAAGTAAGTAATTCTAGTTTGATAAATAAAAATGAAATGAAAATCCAGGAGGAACATTGGCCCCTGTTTCAGTGCCCAAAAAATTATGATGATGGTTCTTGATTAATGTAGTATCTGAGGAAGGGATTTAGAAATGATCAGATCTATCCCTGCAGGCATGCCTCTGGTGGTAATCTGGTAGATTAGGTATGCAAATCCGCCAGATACTCCCAAAAGGTTTATCCATTCTGTGTTCAGTTGACCCACTTTGCACACACATATAGGCTGACAGTACCTGATATCTTCGTTAAACTGTACCATTACTGTAACCAGCCGAGTGACAATGAACACCAAAGGCAGAAGGCCTTAGAGACACACAAGTCCAGACTATAAAACTGCTGCAGTGCAGCCAGGTAACAGTAGGAACAGCATGACACATGATTGGCTGCATCACTGCATGCATTCCATCACATCTTTTCAAGGACAAATTGAAGCGCAGGGATCTGGGAAGAACATGAAGCAGAACTTTTAATATATACAACCCCCGCGACGCACACCCCTAAAACAACTATTGCTGACTATGTGTGTGATGTTTCCCTTTTTGCACTTAAACCCACCTAGCAGCATTGACTCTTCTCCCTCCCATCCCAGTGTGACCACCCAAAACCAGATTTTGTCACTGACAGTTGGCACAGTGACACAGGTCCCTTCTGAGTCAGTCTTTCCATCACTCACTGTTATCATGCGTATTGGCCCAGTCCCTTGCATGCCAGTGCTTTAGGTAAGCAATAATACCCAACAGGTTGGGCAGTACTGAACTATACTGGACTGCCCAGGGGCGTAATGAAGTATGACACCACAGGCGGAGGGCCTTATAGCCCCTGGAAGGTCTGGTATAGACCATACCGCCCATCGTGGAGAGTATTATTGCACTTAGAAAATGGGCAACTATATTTTGAAAATAATCTTCATGTTAAAAAGTTAAATATCTAAGAGTTTTATTTATTTTGTGAAGAAAATAGTTCCTCTGCCTGCTGTTTTTTGTTTTGGATACAGGGAGTTTTGTCTCACATCAGCTTCTGTACTGTCTGTTGTGGTTTGTTGTCATGGTTAATCACCCCTCCACCAACACACATGCACGCAAGGCTAGCAAATCTTAAAACAATCTCCGACCAGCAGAACCCAGTCTTTTTCACTGATTTATTTTATTTTCATTTTCCGTTTTAAACAGACTGCAGGTTGATAATGAGCGGGCGGCTAATTGTAGGAGGGGTACAAGAGCAGAAAAAGTCTCTGCCAGACTTGCGAGTTCAAAAGGAGTTGGCTTCACAAAGATGTTTAATTGCTCAATGGGAATGGGTAGTATCTTTGGTTGGTCGGTCGGCTGTAGCTCAGTGTTGGGAGGTGCCATTCTGTGTGGATCAGTCATCAGCATTGCAGATGGGACAGTTGGAAGAGGAAGGTACTGTTAAAAGAAAACATAAAAGAAGATTGCTAGGGAATGAGTCACTGATGTGTGTGTCCAGAGCTGAATTTTTCTTTCCGTTCTCATCTCGGGAGGGAGGTATCATGGTAAGGAAAGGAGAGCCATTTCATGTTGGGGCAATTTGTGCTAGCCCTACAAATCACAGGCAGGTTAGGGAGTGGGCTGCCAGCCGAAGAAGGGATGAGTGAAAGCATGAGTGTTCGGCTCTCTGAGAGTACCTCTATGAGCAATCAATGGGCATAGGACAAGATGGTTTCAAATTTTAAATGTGGGCTACAACAGGGATAGTGTGTACCAGATGCTGTGTGTGTGTGTGTGTGTGTGTGTGTGTGTGTGTGTGTGTGTGTAGTAACAGAAAATCGGAGATTGGGAGAATGGCTAGAGGACTGAGAATGGGTCTCAGCTCTCGCTAAGGGAGACAAAAAAATGGTGGATATTTCAAATTAAAATGAAGGAGTTTACCAATTAGGGAGCAGGGTGGGCATCAGTACGTTTGTGATGGGGCAGACTGGGTTGGTACTTTTAATAGCCAGGCATCTGTTGTCTGATAGATGCCCAGCTAGAGAAGTCCCTCAGCCAATCAGGAGCTTGAAATAGTTTTACCCATTTTTTAAAGTCTTCATACTGCCCTGCCCTGTTGTTGTCATACCATGGCTGCTGCTGACACGGTCTGGGACTGGGATGGGGGGCCTGGTTTGAACCGGGGGGGGCAGAACCTGGTCTGGCCTTGGGAGCAGGTAGATGGAACCTGATTGAGTGGTTGAACCTCAGCAGGCTGTAGCTGTATTGTAACAAAAAATAAAAATAAATCATATAACCTGTCTGCCTGAAAGTTGAGGGGGCCATCATGGGAGACTGAAAAAGTTGAAGGGTTGCATCCATGCATTTATCTATTCAGTGTTTTAAAATGTCCCAAAGAATGCAGTCTCATATAAGAAACCACCTTCTAATTTGCATCCCGTGTTTCTATAATCAGATGAACAGCTGACAGAAGCCACAAAATACGAAATAGGCAATAAGTTGTGATATACGATTGGCAACTATGTGTGAAGAGAGACATTGCTTTGCACATTGAGTCAATGGATGTCAGCTATATTTCCCATAAAATGTCCATTTTTATGAGATGAGACTGTATTAAAGTCTACAGTCAATGAAATTACTGCTCTGCTTTTGCAGATTGCCGTCCTCTCTGTCATCAGGAAGCTTTGCACCAGTGAGGTGAAGGTGCTATAAACGCTAATGAAGAGAAAGTGCTGTCAACAAACAAAATCAAAAGCAGATGGAGTGAGATGCCAGGTCATAAATATTAAGTAACTAACTAAGTAAATAAGAGACTGAGTTTGAATATAGCAGTCTTTTACTTTCAGGATACTAAAAGCACAAGCATACCTCTCAAAGGCCTCAGTGGAGAAACAAATGAAGATCACAGAGGTTAATGACTGGCTCAGGAAGTGGGGTGAAGAGAGTTGGTTGGGGGTGTTAGGGAACTGGAATGGAGTTTGGGAGGATAAGGGACTGTATGCCAAGGATAGGCTTCATCTTGCCCCATTAGGGAAGGAAGTCCTTAAACAGGGGATGGCTGACTACATTCAAGAAAGGTGGGGTTTAAACTTGCGAGGGGGGAAGGGATAAGGGAGGGGCTGACCAGAAGCCCTCTCCTCCAGATGAGGGGAGTAGCCTTCAAGCCCAAGGGGGGAGGGGGGAAACAGACTGGGGTGGAGGTTTCAGGAGGAGCAGAGGGAGGAAGGAAGTATAAGGAACCTGGGTGGGGTTTGACAAAGGGGATCAGGGATAATGGGTGGGGATTGGTGTTAGTAAATGCCAGGAGCTTGGGAAACAAGTTGTCAGAGTTCCAGGCCATGCTGTTTGGGGGGGTGTATGTGGCGGTGGTCACGGAGACGTGGGTCAGCAAAAACCATGACTGGGAGCTAAACGTGTGGGGGTACACTGTGCTTAGGAAGGATAGAAAGGAGGGTAGAGGGGGTGGAGAGATAATGTTCATTAGAAATGACACAGAAATTGCTAGGGAAGAAGAGGCAGAGGGAAACGTGGAGGCCTTATAAGTCACCTTACGATCCCCAGCAGGAGATCAGGTCAAGCTGCGTGTAGTATATAGGCCCCCCAGGATGGGTGATGTTCTGGAGGATGGTTTGCTGGACAACATCATTGCCCAGTGTGGACCAAAAGGGGAAGGAGTGGTGTTGATAAGGGACCTTAATATGCCAGGTACAAACTGGGGAACCATGTCATCTAAGGTGGCCAAGGAGCAGAGGCTGCTGGATGGCTTCCAGGATGTGTTCTTAACACAGCATGTGATGGAGCCCACAAGGGAGGGGCATGTCCTGGACATGGTTCTGGCAGATGGGGATCTGTAGGGACCTGGTTGTAGAGGATCCCTGACTTGGAGCGACCACAATACTGTCTGGTTTCAAATAAGCATGGGGGAGGGGTGGGATCTAGGACACTGGCAGTGGACTTCAGGGGCAAACTTTGTGGGAATGGGAAATATTCTCAAGGATCACTTGGAGGATTACATCAATGACAAATGTGGAAAAGAAGATGGGAGGTCATAAAACGGGACTTCATGAGGCAGTCAGGACCTGTGCTAAGGTGAAGCGTGAAGCGAGCAAGGTCACATAAACCATGCTGTTGGTCCAATGAGGTAGGTAGGGGTCAGAGAAAAGAAGGCGGCCTACAAAAAATATAAAACAACAAGAGGGGATAGGGATAAGGAAATGTACCATCTTGCATCTAGAAAAGTCACCCGGATGGTGAGTTGGGCAAAGTCCAGTAAAGAGCAGTGGCTGGCACAGGGGATAGATGGAGGGGAAAAGGGGTTCTTCCGGTACATTGGAGAGCAGAGAAAAACTAAGGGCCATCTCAGCAGATTGAGATCAGAAGGAGGGTGGGTGGAAGAGGCGAGGGACCAGGCAGAGGTATTTAATGAGTACTTTGCCTATGTGTTCACTAGGGTGGAGGATGGGATATCTACAAAGCAAGGCACAATGGGGATAGAAGCAGCAGTGAGTGGGATCAGTGGAGCAACAGAAGTGGAGCAAGAGGGAGGGAGGGGTACTCCAGGGGTGTCACATCAGGATAAGGATAAAAAGGCCAGTAAGGTGGAGGGGATGGATGATGCTATCTCTGCCAAAAGGGTGTGGTTTGCCCTTAAGGCCCTAAAGAAAGTCAAATCTTTTGGGCCGGATGGCATTCATCTGAGAGTACTATGGGAATTGGCGGACATACTGGCTGCACCCCGGTGGAGCTCTTCAACAGGTCACTTGAGACAGGTAGGGTACCTAGGGATTGGCGAGAGGCACATGTGGTGCCAATCCATAAAGGGGGGTCAAGAGAAGTAGCAGGTAACTATAGATCCATCAGTTTGACCTTGGTGGTGGGAAAATTAATGGAGAGTATACTAAAGGAACGATTGGGGGTGTACTTGGAGGAGGTGGGAAGTCTGGATAGTCAGCAACATGGGTTTGTGCCAGGTAGATCATGTCAAACTAATCTTGTGGAGTTCTATGAATGGGTAACATCAGAACTGGACAGGGGAAAGCCTGTGGATGTATTATTCTTGGACTTCAGCAAGGTGTTTGACTCTGTCCCCCACAATGGTCTGGTGGAGAAACTGACAGGGTTGGGAGTAGGCCTTGATGGTCAGATGGATTGAAAACTGGCTAGCTGGATGCACCCAGAGTAGTAGTGTCAGTGGGGAGCTCGAACCCTAGAGGTTGGTAGTGGGTACCGCGAGGGCTCGGTCCTGGGTCCGATCCTGTTTAATGGCTACATATCGGACATCAGGAGGGTATAGGGTGTGAAATGAGTCTCTTCATGGATTGACCCAATGATGGGAGCAGTAGTTGAGGTGGAGAAGAGGGGAGGTTGGCCCTGCAAGGGGACCTGGATACCTGGAAAGCTGGGCTCCACATGAAATTAAATTCAATATCACCAAGTGCAAGGTGTTACATCTTGGCGGAAACCCTAAACACAGGTACACTCCTGGGAGGAGGCTTGAGGCCTCAATAGGGGAAAAAGACCTAGGGGTCATGGTGGATGGCTGCATGAATAACTCTGAGCAGTGCAGGAGAGCGGCTAGCAAGGCAAACAGGATGTTGGGATGCACTATAAGGGGGATCACCTCTAGGAGCAAGGAAGTGATTCTGCAGCTGTACAATGGACTGGTTAGACACACCTTGAAGTACTGTACAGTACTGGAGACCACACTTGAAGAGGGACATACAGCTCCTGGAGAGGGTACAGAGGAGGGCAACTAAGATGATACAAGGACTAGGGGATTTGACGAATGAGGACAGACTTGAGGATCTCTGCCTGTTTTCATTGGAGAAGAGGAGGGACAGAGGGGACATGATTGAGGTCTTCAAGTACCTCAAAGGAATAAGTATAGTAAACATGGAGGGGATCTTTAGACAAAAGCAGGGAGGTATCACCAGAGGCCATGGTTTGAAGCTGGAAGGTGGAAGGGTGAGGGGGGGAGAGAAGGAGGTTTTTCACTGAGAGGGTGGTGGACTCTTGTAATGCACTGCCTGGTGAGCTGGTTCAGAGATCCACAGTGGAGGGCTTCAAGAGAGGGTGGAACAGACACAGAAAGTGGATGTATCAGATGATGGCCTGTCCCAGGGGGGTGGGGATGGATGATAGGGGTTTCTGGAACACAAGGTGGGGAGAGCCTCGGCACCCAACTAGGGATCTGAGGTTTGAGCAGACTCGATAGACCGTAAGGCCTAATCTGCTGGCAAGCAGCAGGAGATGGTGGGCCTGTGACATCATACGGTACCTGATGTCTGCATACACACACTGTTAGTGGGACTGAACTCACACTGGACTGTATGTGTTTGTGAGACTTGGGAACTTTATTGGTGGGGTTGAAATTGGGTTTGTAACAACTGCAGTCAGTAAAGGAGAAACTGTATTCAGGGAAAGGGATTGAGAAAAGGGGGTGCCATCATAAACAGAGGGGATAAACTGGGTGGCCATTTGCACCATGGCAGACATCTTCGGAAGGGTTGTAGGCTGCACAGGCTGTGGGATGGCAATAATTTTCAATTGGGCCTGGAGAGAGGGAGGCTGCCCACTCTGTAGACAGCTATCTTGTATCAGGAGTGAGGTATATTGGTTAAGGAGTAAGCTGGGGGAGCTGGGGGGGTGTCCAAGGATAAGGGGTGTGGATATGGGCAGCAGAAGGGTGGGGCTGAGGGGAGGCTGGGGCAACGTTCTGAAAGTGTACAGGACGTTATATTACAACAAGCAGGAGGGGGATATTAGGGACAGAGGACCCTTAGATAGGGATGTTGGACGCTTAAGGAAAGCATATGTGTGAACATTCTGAATACAAAGAGAGTGGAGGGGAGAGTCAGGAGGACTGCTGTGCTGGAAGCCTAAAGCAGCAGACTGTGGGAAGGAGCCCTAAGGTGAACAGAGCAAGAGGGAAGAAGAGGGCAGTTTAGAGGTGCAGTCAGGGGAAACTGGTTACTGATGGAGGCTGACATAGAGTGTCACAATAAATTTGAGCAACTAAGCAACCTAGAGGGGGAGGAAGGGGTTGGTGGAAATGAGGAAACTTATACAGAGGCCGGGGGGAGGGAGTCGGATACCCATAGGGCATCACAGACCGGCAATGGAAAGGATAGAAGTAGTCCCAGAGGGAGAAGGGGAAACATAAATGTTAAGCAAATGGGGAGATGCAACATATTGCAGACATGAGGGAGGAGACCATGACTGGAGAGAAACTGGGAGATAATGAGGGTGGGAAAGGACCCCTTCAGCAGTGGGGTCAGTACAAGGATGGGGCCCTAGCTAAAGTGGACCCACAGAGAGCCTCTGGAGGCAGGGATACTATTACAAGGGGGGAAGATGGCGGTGTGGTGGAAGCGGAAACCATCAGGGTCAGGATAAATGGTTCGGATAAGAGAAGGTTAAAGGGGACACCTATTCAGGGGTTTGAGTTAAGTCAGGCAAAATAACGAGGGAGGCAGAAAGGGGAGGGTGACAAGGGGGTCTCTAACAAGGCAGGAAGACTCCCATGGAATTGAGATCATGAATAAAGGGGGGAAGGGGGCTGAGAGAGCATAGTGGAGGTAACCATAAGGATGATGGCGGAGTTAAGGTTCTGTTATTGGGAGACTCGATGATGAGGGGTATCCAGTGGGAGGGACGGGGGGATGCCATAGCCAGGTGAAGGTAGTGAGTATCTCTGGGCTGACAGTGCACAGAGCAAAGTTCATGATGTATGAAATGATTAGGGATTGTGGAGGGAAACTGGATTTCCTGGTGCATTTGGGAACTAACGATCTAGAGGGAAATAGCGTTTTGGAAATCCAAGCAAGGTTCCACGAACTTACCAGAGACTGTCGGGATAATGGATGCAACATTTCCTTTTGAGGGATATTGCCAGTACCAAAGGCCTCAGTGGAGAAAAAAATGAAGCTCACAGAGGTTAATGACTGGCTCAGGAAGTGGGGTGAAGAGAGTGGGTTGGGGGTATTAATGAACTGGAATGGAGTTTGGGAGGATAAGGGACTATATGCCAAGGACAGGCTTCATCTTGCCCCATTAGGGAAGGAAGTCCTTAAACAGGGGATGGCTGACTACATTCAAGAAAGGTGGAGTTTAAACTTGTGAGGGGGGAAGGGATAGGGAGGGGCTGACCAGAAGCCTCTCCTCCAGATGAGGGAGTAGTCTTCAAGCCCAAGGGGAGGGGGAAACAGACTGGGTGGAGGTTTCAGGAGGAGCAGAGGGAGGATGAGGTATATGGAATCTGGGTGGGGTTCAACAAAGTGGATCAGGGATAAAGGGGTGGGGTTGGTGGTAAATGCCAGGATCTTGGGAAACAAGTTGCCAGAATTCCAGGCCATGCTATTCGGGGGGATGTGGCGGTGACAGGACGTGGGTCAACAAAAACCATTACTGGGACCTAAACGTACAGGGTACACTATGCTTAGAAAGGATAGAAAGGGAGCAGAGAGGGTGGAGTGGCTATGTTCATTAGAGATGACATAGAGGTTACTAGGGTAGAAGAGGCAGAGGGAAATGTGGAGGCCTTATGGGTCACCTTACAATCCCCAGCAGGAGATAATGTCAAGCTGGAAGTAGTATATAGGCCCCCCGGGATGAGTGATGTTCTAGAGGATGGTTTGCTGGACAACATCATTGTCCAGTGTGGACCAAAAGGGGAAGGAGTGGTGTTGATGGGGTACCTTAATATGCCAGATACAAACTGGGGAACCATGTCGTCTAAGGTGGCCAAGAAGCAGAGGTTGCTGGACGGTTTCCAGGATGTGTTATTAACACAGCATGTGATGGAGCCCACAAGGGAGGGGCATGTCCTGGACGTGGTTCTGGCAGAAGTGGATCTGGTAAGGGACCTGGTTGTGCAGGACCCCCTGACTGGGAGCGACGACAATACTGTCTGGTTTCAAATAAGCATGGGGGGGCTGAGATCTAGGACATTGGCAGTGGACTTCATGGGTTCAGACTTTGTGGGCATGGGAAATTTTATCAAGGATCACTTGAAGGAGATTACATCAACGACAAGTGTGGAAAGGAGATGGGAGGTCATAAAACGGGGACTTCATGAGGCAGTCATGATCTACGCTAAGTTGAAACGTAAGGGAGAAAGGTCAAATAAACCATGCTGGTGGTCCAGTGAGGTACAGGCAGCAGTCAGAGAAAAGAAAGCAGCCTACAAAAAATATAAAATAACAAGAGGGGATAGGGATAAGGAAATGTACCATCCTGCATCTAGAAAAAGTCACCCGTATGGTGAGGGAGCAAAGTCCAGTAAAGAGCACTGCTGGCGCGGGAATAGATGGAGGGAAGGGGTTCTTCCGGTACATTGGGAGCAGAGAAAAAACTAAGGCCATCTCAGATTGAGATCAGAAGGAGGTGGGTGGAAGAGGCGAGGGACCAGGCAGAGGTATTTAACGAATACTTTGCCTCTGTGTTCACTAGGGAGGGGGATGGGATATCTACAAAGCAAGGCATGAAGGCAATAGAAGCGGCAGCGAGTGGGATCACGGGAGCAACAGAAATGGAGGAAGAGGGAGGGAGAGGTACCAGAGGTGTCACATCTGGATAAGGATTAAAAGGCCAGTAAGGTGGAGGGGACGGATGATGCTATCTCCGCCAAAAGGGTGTGGTTAGCCCTCAAGGCCATAAAGAAAGACAAATCTCCTGGGCCGGATGGCATTCATCTGAGAATACTATGGGAATTGGCGGACATACTGGCTGCACCCCTGGTGGAGCTCTTCAACAGGTCACTTGAGACAGGTAGTGCTTAGGGATTGGCGAGAGGCACATATGGTGCCAATCCATAAAGGGGGTCGAGGAGTACAGGTAACTATAGACCCATCAGTTTGACCCTCGTGGTGGGAAAATTAATGAGAGTATACTAAAGGAATGATTGGGGTGTACTTGGAGGAAGTGGGAGGTCTGGATAGTCGGCAACATGGGTTTGTCCAGGTAGATCATGTCAAACCAATCTTGTGGAGTTCTAGAATGGGTAACATCAGAACTGGACAGGGAAAGCCTGTGGATGTATTATTCTTGGACTTCAGCAAGGCGTTTGACTCTGTCCTCCACAATGGTCTGGTGGAGAAACTGAAGGGGTTAGGGTAGGCCCTTTGATGGTCAGATGGATTGAAAACTGGCTAGCTGGACGCACCAGAGAGTAGTGGTCTGTGGGGAGCACTCGAACCCAGAGAGGTTGGTAGTGGGCACCGCAGGGTCTCGAGTCCAGGGTCCCATCTTGTTTAATGGCTACATATCGGACATCAGGGAGGCGATAGGGTGTGAAATGAGTCTCTTCGTGGATGACTCTAATATGGGAGCAGTAGTTGAGGGAGAACAGGGAGGTTGGCCTGCAAGGATCTGGACACCCTGGAAAGCTGGGCTCCACATGGAAATTAAATTTCAATATCACCAAGTGCAAGGTGTTACATCTTGGTCGGGGAAACCCTAATCACAGGTACACCCTGGGAGGAGAGGCGCTGGAGGCCTCAATAGGGGAAAAAGACCTAGGGGTCATGGTGGATGCATGTATGAATAACTCTGAGCAGTGCAGCAGAGTGGCTAGCAAGGCAAACAGGATGTTGGGATGCATCATAAGGGGGATCACCTCTAGGAGCAAGGAAGTGATTCACCCGCTGTACAATGTACCGGTTAGACCACACCTTGAGTACTATGTACAGTACTGGAGACCACACTTGAAGAGGGACATACAGCTCCTGGAGAAGGTACAGAGGAGGGCAACTAAGATGATACAAGGACTAGGGTATTTGACGTATGAGGATAGACCTGAGGAGCTCTGCCTGTTTTCATTGGAGGAGAGGAGGGACAGAGGGGACATTATTGAGGTCTTCAAGTACCTCAAGGGAATAAATAGAGTAAACATGGAGGGGATCTTTAGACAAAAGAAGGGAGGTATCACCAAAGGGCATGGTTTGAAACTGGAAGGGTGAGGGGAGAAGAGGAGGAGGAGGTTTTTCAGTGAGAGGGTGGTGGACCCTTGGAATGCACTGCCTGGTGAGCTGGTTCAGAGATCCACAGTGGAGGGCTTCAAGAGAGGGTGGGATAGACACAGAAAGTGGATGTATCAGATGATGGCCTGTCCCAGGGGGGTGGGGATGGATGATAGGGGTTTCTGGAACACAAGGTGGGGGAGATCCTCGGCACCAAACTAAAGATCTGAGGTTTGAGCAGACTTGATAGACCGTAAGGCCTAATCTGCTGGCAAGCAACAGGAGCTGGTGGGCCTGTGACATCATACGGTACCTGATGTCTGCATACACACACACTGTTAGTGGGACTGAACACACACTGGACTGTATGTGTTTGTGAGACTTGGGAACTTTATTGGCGGGGTTGAAATTGAGTTTGTAAATAACTGCAGTCAGTAAAGAGAGAAACTGTATTCCAGGGGAAAGGGATTGAGAAAAGGGGGTGTACCATCATAAACAGAGGGGGATAAACAGGGTGGCCATATTCCAAAATGGCAGGCATCTTCGGAAGGGTTGTAGGCTGCACAGGCTGTGGGATGGCAATAATTCTCAATTGAGCCTGGAGAGAGGGAGGCTGCCCACTCTGTAGACAGCTATCTTGTATCAGGAGTGAGGTATATTGGTTAAGGAGTAAGCTGGGGGAGCTGGGGTGGGGTCCAAGGATAAGGGGTGTGGATATGGGCAGCAGAAGGGTGGGGCTGAGGGGAGGCTTGGGCAATGCTCTGAAATTACAGGACATTATGTTACAGCAAGCAGGAGGGGGGATATTAGCGACAGAGGACCCTTAGATAGGGATGTTGACGCTAAGGGGAAAGCGTATGGTGTGAAAATTCTGAATACAAAGAGAGTGGAGGGGGAAGAGTCAGGAGGGGCTGTTGTGCGGAAGCCTAAAACAGCAGACTGTGGGAAGGGAGCTCCTAAGGTGAACAGAGCAAAAGGGGAAGAAGAGGAGCAGTTTAGAGGTGCAGTCAGGGGAAACTCGGGTTACTTGATAGAGGCTGACATAGAGTGTCACAATAAATTTGAGCTACTAAGCAACCTAGAGGGGGAAGAAGGGGTTGGTGGAAATAAGGAAACTTATACAGAGGCCAGGGGGAGAGAGTTGGATACCCATAGGGCATCACAGACCGGCAATGGAAAGGATAGAAATAGTCCCAGAGGGAGAAGGGGAAACATAGATGTTAAGCAAATGGGTTGAGATGCAACATATTGCAGACATGAGGGAGGAGAGCATGACTGGAGAGAAACTGGGAGACAAGAAGGTGGGAAAGGGGCCCCCCTTCAGCAGGGGATCAGTACCAAGGATGGGGCCCTAGCTAAAGTGGACCCACAGAGAGCCTCTGGAGGCAGGGGTACTATTACAAGGGGGGAGGATGGCGGTGTGGGGGAAGGGGAAACCATCAGGGCCAGGATAAATGCTTCGGATAAGAGAAGGTTAAAGGGGACACCTATTCAGAGGGGGTTTGAGTTAAGTGGGCAAAATAACGAGGGAGGCAGAAAGGGGAGGGTGACAAGGGGGTCTCTAACAAGGCAAGAAGACTCCCATTGAATTGAGATCATGAATAAGGGGGGAAAGGGGGTCTGAGAGAGCATAGTGGAGGTAACCATAAGGATGATGGTGGAGTTAAGGTTCTGTTATTGGGAAACTCGATAATTAGGGGTATCCAGTGGGAGGGACAGGGGTGGATGCCATAGCCAGGTGAAGGTAGTGGTATCTCTGGGCTGACAGTGCACAGAGCAAAGTTCATGGTGTATGAAATGGTTAGGGATTGTGAGGAAACCAGATTTCCTGGTGCATTTGGGAACTAACGATCAAGAGGAAAAAGCGTTTGGAAATCCAAGCAAGGTTCCAAGAACTTGCCAGAGTCTGTCGGGATAATGGATGCAACATTTCCTTTTCAGAATATTGCCAGTACCAAAGGCCTCAGTGGAGAAAAATGAAGCTCACAGAGGTTAATGACTGGCTCAGGAAGTGGAGTGAAGAGAGTGGGTTTGGGGTGTTAGGAACTGGAATGGAGTTTGGGAGGATAGGGACTATATGCAAGGACAGGCTTCATCTTGCCCCATTGGGAAGGAAGTCCTTCAACAGGGGATGGCTGACTACATTCAAGAAAGGTGGGGTTTAAACTTGTGAGGGGAAGGGATAAGGGAGGGCTGACAGAAGCCCTCTCCTCCAGATGAGGAGTAGCCTTCAAGCCCAAGGGGAGGGAAACAGACTGGGTGGAGGTTTCAGGAGGAGCAGAGGAGGATGGAAGTATAAGGAATCTGGGTGGGGCTTGACAAAGAGGATCAGGGATAAGGGGTGGGAGTTGGTGTTAGTAAATGCCAGGAGCTTGGGAAACAAGTTGCCAGAGTTCCAGGCCATGCTGTTCGGGTGGATGTGGCGGTGACAGGCGTGGGCCAACAAAACCATGACTGGGACCTAAGCGTGCGAGGTACACTATGCTTAGGAAGGATAGAAAGGAGGGCAGAGGGGTGGAGTGGCTATGTTCATTAGGGATGACATAGAAATTGCTAGGGTAGAAGAGCAGAGGAAGCGTGGAGGCCTTATGGGTCTACTCGATCCCCAGCAGGAGATTAGGTCATGCTGGGTGTAGTATATGGCCCCAGGATGAGTGATGTTCTAGAGGGATGGTTTGCTGGACAACATCATTGCCCAGTGTGGACCAAAAGGGAAGGAGTGGTGTTGATGGGGACCTTAATATGCCAGGTACAAACTGGGAACCATGTCATCTAAGATGGCCAAGGGCAGAGGCTGCTGGCGGCTTCCAGGATGTGTTCTTAACACAGCATGTGATGGAGCCATAAGGGAAGGGCATGTCCTGGACATGGTTCTGGCAGATGTGGATCTGGTAGGGACCTGGTGGTACAGGACCCCTGACTGGGGCGACCACAATACTGTCTGGTTTCAAATAAGCATGGGGGTGAGATCTAGAACACTGGCTGTGGACTTCAGGGGGCAGACTTTGTGGGCATGGGAAATTTTCTCAAGGATCACTTAAAGGGAATTACATCAATGACAAGTGTGGAAAGGAGATGGGAGGTCATAAAATGGGGACTTCATGAGGCAGTCAGGATCTGCGCCAAGTTGAAATGTAAGGGAGCAAGGTCACATAAACCATGCTGGTGGTCCAGTGAGGTACAGGTAGCAGGCAGAGAAAAGAAAGTGGCCTACAAAAAATATAAAACAACAAGAGGGGATAGGGATAAGGAAATGTACCATCTTACATCTAGAAAAGTCACTCGTATGGTGAGGGGAGCAAAGTCCAGTAAAGAGCAGCGGCTGGTGCAGGGGATACATGGAGGGGAAAAGGGGTTCTCCCAGTACATTGGGGAGCAGAGAAAAACTAAGGGCCATCTCAGCAGATTGAGATCAGAAGGAGGGTGGGTGGAAGAGGCGAGGGACCAGGCAGAGGTATTTAACGAATACTTTGCCTCTGTGTTCACTAGGGAGGGGGATGGGATATCTACAAAGCAAGGCACAAAGGCGATAGAAGCGGCAGTGAGTGGAATCAGTGGAGCAACAGAAATGGAGGAAGAGGGAGGGAGGGAGATGTACCCAAGGGGTGTCACATATGGATAAGGATAAAAAGGCCAGTAAGGTGGAGGGGACGGATGATGCTATCTCCGCCAAAAGGGTGTGGTTAGCCCTCAAGGCCATAAAGAAAGACAAATCTCCTGGGCCGGATGGCATTCATCCCAGAGTACTATGGGAATTGGCGGATATACTGGCTGCACCCCTGGTGGAGCTCTTCAACAGGTCACTTGAGACAGGTAGGGTAGCTAGGGATTGGCAAGAGGCACATGTGGTGCCAATCCATAAAGAGGGGTCGAGGGAAGTACCAGGTAACTATAGACCCATCAGTTTGACCTCGGTGGTGGGAAAATTATTGGAGAGTATACTAAAGGAACGATTGGGGGTGTACTTGGAGGAGGTGGGGGGTCTGGATAGTCGGCAACATGGGTTTGTGCCAGGTAGATCATGTCAAACCAATCTTGTGGAGTTCTACGAATGGGTAACATCAGAACTGGACGGGGAAAGCCTGTGAATGTATTATTCTTGGACTTCAGCAAGGTGTTTGACTCTGTCCTCCACAATGGTCTGGTGGAGAAATTGATGGGGTTAGGAGTAAGCCCTTTGATGGTCAGATGGATTGAAAACTGGCTAGCTGGATGCACCCAGAGAGTAGTGGTCTGTGGGGAGCTCTCAAACCCTAGAGAGGTTGGTAGTGGGGTCCCACAGGGCTCGGTCCTGGGGCCGATCCTGTTTAATGCATACATATCGGACATCAGGGAGGGTATAGGGTGTGAAATGAGTCTCTTCGTGGTTGACTCCATGATGGGAGCAGTAGTTGAGGGAGAAGAGGGGAGGTTGGCCCTGCAAGGGGACCTGGACACCCTGGAAAGCTGGGCTCACACATGGAAATTAAATTTCAATATCACCAAGTGCAAGATGTTGCATCTTGGTAGGAAACTCTAAACACAGGTACACCCTGGGAGGGGCGCTGGAGGCCTCAATAGGGAAAAAGACCTAGGGGTCATGGTGGGCGCATGTATGAATAACTCTGAGCAGTGGGAGGCGGCTAGCCAAGGCAAACAGGATGTTGGGATGCTAAATAGGGGGATCACCTCTAGGAGCAAGGAAGTGATTCTGCCGCTGTACAATGGACTGGTTAGACCACACCTGAGTACTGTGTACAGTACTGGAGACCACACTTGAAGAGGGACATACAGCCCTGGAGAGGGTACAGAGGAGGGCAACTAAGATGACACGAGGGCTAGATTTGACGATGAGGACAGACTTGAGGAGCTCTGCCTGTTTTCATTGGAGGAGGAGAGAGACAGTGGGGACATGATTGAGGTCTTCAAGTACCTCAAGGGAATAAATAGGGTAAACATGGAGGGATCTTTAGACTAAAGCAGGGAGGTATCACCAGAGGGCATGGTTTGAAGTTGGAAGGTGGAAGGGTGAGGGGGGGAAAAGAGGAGGAGGTTTTTCACTGAGAGGGTGGTGGACCCTTGGAATGCACTGCCTGGTGAGCTGGTTCAGAGATCCACAGTGGAGGGTTTCAAGGGAGGGTGGGACAGACACAGAAAGTGGATGTATCAGATGATGGCCTGTCCCATGGGGGTGGGAATGGATGATAGGGGTTTCTGGAGCACAAGGTATGGGAGGGCCTCGGCACCCAACTAAGAATCTAAGGTTCGAGCAGACTCGATAGACCGTAAGGCCTATTCTGCTGGCAAATAGTATGTTAGTAAATAGTATGTTAGTTTGTTAGTATGTTAGTATGTAACTGTCCCTGATTTTCAGGGATGTCCCTGATTTTGCCTCAGAAATTTTTTCTGTCCCTCCTAAATTTGGCATTTCTGTCACTGAAAAGTAGGGATTTGAATCACAAAATAATGCCAGCCATTGGTGTTACAGTCTAGTTCTCATTAAGAAAATGCTATTCACACTAAGAAGCATGTTGTACTCAGCTTCTGGGACTAATATTACTATTTTTCAGATGTGTCCCTGATTTTGGTGATTTGTCCCTGATCATTTTAAGCCTTGTCCCTGACTTTTGATGAGGGAGGTTGACAGTTATGGGCACAAGCAATTGAATACACTGCGATTTAACATGGAATACCAAGCAACATTTCACTTTAACAATATTTAATAATATTAAAACAACTAACTACACTGACCTGCAGATCTCCCAGTACATTAAAATATACTTCCAGATAGAAAACACATTAAATTGCTCAGATGCAAAGGAGTTCGCTTATTTGGTTTAATTCCAAGACTAGTAAAACAGGAAATCTGCTTTAAATCACATTAAATCTTTACCATAGTCTTTAAAATATGCCCCCCCCCCACACACAGCTTTTACTTTATGCTTTTTCAAAGCATCCAGCAATCTGAGCAGGTTAATTTACTGTATTTCAAGGAGTTTGATCAAGAAAAACATGAAGCCTTTGACATATCTTTAATATGATCAAGAAAAACACCAGTATTTAATTCATGTTCTTGCATGAACAGGTTGAGCTTCTAAATGGTTGTCTGGGAACCGGGCTATTAAGAAAATCAGATGGAATGCAGGGGTGGAATGTTGTTGCCATCTCAAACAGATTATTATTCAGTCCACATTTTCATCTACTGTATATACCACATACAGCTTATTGCAAGATCAGACAGCTGATAAAAGCAGTTTGTTACCCCTTTCTGGCAAGAGTACTGTTTGTTCATAGGCTGAGGCATGACAATTTCCAAACAAGCATTCATCAGTGCTGAATGTTGTCTCGCTGGCATTGGTAGTGCAGGAGTTAGAGATGCATAATAGAAATGGCAATGAAGTATTGAACTGACGCCAACCCCACCCTGCAGAGACTGACAGGGTCTAGGGTGTGCCTTTGCGGCGTCCTCTATGACGCTCATGCCATTTTACCTCACCCTACCCTGTAGACACTGACAAGTGTCGTGGTGTGCTCTGGGGTCTTTGGGCCTTTTACTTACCCCATTCCATAAGGAAATATGCTGAGACAGGTGCAGTATAGGAGAATGGGGTGAACTTTAGGGCTGAACACTCCAAGGTACACCTCGAAGCCTGTCACTGGCTGTAGGGTTGGGGTGGAATGGCATGAGTATTACAGCCAATGATCCCAAGTCACACCCCTGATGACTGGCACTCTCTACAGGGTGGGGTGTTACAGTTGGAAACCCTAACATCATAGGCGTTTGTTGGTATTGTCACTTCAGATTTTCAACATGGGCTTTTTGTAACCCCAGCTCATGAAAAGCGACACAATCAGTTTGTTAGCGGAAAGGTGGTGTTGCACAGCAGCTATGCCATTTGGCGACACAGGGACGAAAACACATTTTGGGCAGAATGTGAAAAATGACAACTGTATTGTTCATAAGGAGGTGTAAAAAATAGCAACGTTGAAAATCTGGAGTGAAAATATGAAAAATTGGTGAAGTCATGAGCATGCATAGAAACTGCACAACACACGTCCATAACCCAATTATTTTGGGAATTTTTTTAGCCACATTTTCAACATAGGCATTTTGGGACCTTCCCTCATGAACAGTGGTGCTGTGATTTTGTTAATCTTTCCCAAAAGTTGATTTCCCACAGCGACCACGCCATTGTGCGCCACAGGTGCAGAAACACATTTTGGGCAGGGTGTGAAAAATGACAGCTATATTGTTCATCAAGAGGTGTGAAAAATTGCCAGTGTTGAAAATCTGGCATGAAAATATTGCAAATTTGCGAAGTTACAAGGGTGTGTGGAAACTGTGCAATGCATGCTTGTAACACAGTCATTTTATGGACGTTCATCACCAAATTTTCAACATAGGCATTTTAGGACCTCTGTTCATTAACAGTGTCACCATCATTTTCTCAAACTGTCCCAAAAACTGATTTCACACAGCGACTAAGCTATTTTGTGCCGGACATGCGAAAACACATTTCAGCCAGGATTTGTAAAATGACAGCTGTATTGTTCATAAGGAGGTGTGCAAAAATGCCAATTATGAAAATCTGGAGTGAAAATATTACAAATTCACGAAGTTCTGATGTGTAGAAACCGTGCAGCATGCTAGTAAAACAGCCATTTTGGAGGTTTTTCACCAAATTTGCAACATAGGCTTTGTGAGCCTCCCCCCATAAACAGTGGCACTGTCATTTTGTTGTCGGTCCTGAAGGTGATTCCTGCGCAGTGACCGCCAAAATCACCTTCGGGACCGAATAACGCCATGACAGTGACTGAATTCATGAGGAGGAGTCCCAATAACCCCATGTTTAAAATGTGTTGCCAAATTTCCCCAAAATGCCTGAGATATGCACCAAAGTTGAAAAAAACCTATTTATGCCATTATACAGCTTACCAGCATTTCTTCAGTTTGCGGTCGGCTCTGAAGAGTGCAGATGTGTTCCTGGTCCACCAAAGATCATTGCACCATGCTCCAGATGTAAGTATGGGGTGAGGGGGAGTGTGGGGAGGCAGGGTGCACAGAAGGTGGGCGCAGGTTGAGGAGGGCCACCGGAGTCGACGAGGGACCATTTCTGCTTTACAAGTTTAAAAAAAAAAAAAAACATAGCGGGATGGTTTTTCTTTTACAGGGTCATTTGGCACGCTAGGGTGAGCTCCCAGCATGCCTCCTGAGTGTTGTTTTTTGGGGGTTCTGTAGCCGATGGGGGATTGGGCACCCCTGTCAGCACACAACAAATGGGGAGGGGAATTATGTTGATGGGGAGTGGGCTCACCAGTCGGCAAATGAAACCATGAAGGGGGGGACATGATGCAGAGGGGGATTGGGCACCCCTGAAGTCAGCTCTCAGTGTGGTGGCAGTCAGCGCCACCAAGTTAATGGAAGGGCTTCACCAGGAAAGGCACGTAGGGAGGGCGTGTTTTGGTGCCACTGCATGATAAGCTTGGCTGTCATTGCAGCAGACCTTTTCTTAGATGTGCTCACCACATTATGTGTTCCTGGTGTGGTGCCTGCATGCTGGCTTATTGGGGAATGAGGAACTCACCTACTGATGCGTGCCCTGCATTCACCCAACAGTGACCGCACCTCCAAATCTGCTACTAATGCAATATGTTGGCCATGCAAGTGCAAGCCAACATAAAAATCAGCTGCTCTGAATCCTGTAACTCCTGTTGCAACTAACTTCAAAGCCTAGTCAGTGATTTATCATCTGCATTATGTAACAGGACTGTTAGAAACAGGGCATACTGCTTTATTGTAAGTACACAGTATTTTAGCTTAGCAATAACACCTAATGATGTGTTCAGTTCTGTTGAACTATGTGGATTCCTTGTTTGTGTTGTGAGGCACACCTATAGCCCTGCACCTTCAGCATCAGCAGTACATACAGTATACTGAATTTGTGTGTCTGACTGGTCACTTACAGGGAGTTGTTGCACTTATAAAATAGTCTTAGGTGTTCAACAATCATTTGAAAATAACATCCAGCATAACATGCCGTGCAATCAAGAGATTTTTAGAAAGATGTACTATATGAAACTGTCATAGCGAAAAAACACCACATTTGAAAGAGCACAGTTACAGTAACCTTGAAATCATTGCTCGTAACTTGTTTTTGATGTACCTGAAACCAAGTATTGCCAGCCATACACTGATCCTTTTAGTCAAATGAATTAAAATATGTAGTGTCCAGAATAGCTGCTGCACAGAGCTATAAATAATATGGGTCACTTCACATAGATAACTGGGAAGAAACAGAAACTGGATTGCATGAATAGCATTATTACATTTTGCATCTTCAATAGTTGTACATTAAATCTTAACTGAGGTTTTCAACCTGCCCATAAGCCCCAAACAGGAGAAGGCATTGGCCATTCCACAGCATTCCTGTAGAAGGGTTTGAATGGAGCTGGGGCAGCCATAAACACAGCAACGCATATCCCAGTGCAAGGGGTTCTGTGTCAACACACTTCCCAAAACAATGGCACACGGCAGGCATTGGTAAGCAGCCTCTCATCACATAACTGTGTCTGATGCTGTCTGTCAAGTAGCAGCCATGTTCTATAGTGAGGAACTAGAATTAGGTAACAGTGTGATAGCTGACAAGCCTGAAACTGTGACAGCGAAGTCTTGCTGCTGTTACTGTGCTCCTTCAGTCCTACTGACAGGTCTCTATCGCCTTTCCACCTGCTACCCCCCCAATCCCCAGTGAAGAGCAGACTGTCTGAGATTGTAGCTGATAAGAGGGGGAGAGAGAGAATGTTTATTTATTTATTTATTAGATCATCAGTTCAGCTGACACTGTCCCCCTCAGTCCCTATGACTGGCCATGCTCTCTTCCTGCAGCTAGCCTCTGCAGTACTGCATCTCTCTGTGAAGTACTTGCTGCTGAGAAAGTAGCTTTTTTTTTTTTACTGTCACTATGCCCCTTATTCCTCTGATCGGTCCTCCTGTCCTCAGCCCATTAGTTGTGTCTGCATGTACGTGTGAAAAGATTCAGTTACTGCTCCAGGTAAGACACAGAGAAATCAAATTTTACTTCTGGTGCTCTCGCTGCCCCTCAGCCCTACTCTGACTTGTCCTCTTGTTCATCTGCCCTCTATCTTCCTCAGTCCATGTGAATGATGACATTTAGAGAGAGAGAATGTATAGGTGGAGTTACTGTTCCGAGACACTGAATGACAGTTATGGTATGCAGTATACTACTACTTTTTCTGCCCTTCAGCCTCTTTTGACTGGTTCTCCTATGCTTCTGTTCCCCAGTCTCCTCTGTGTGCTTGTTGGCATTCAGATATGCAGTTACAGTTACTGGAGATACATTGTGAGTTGGAGAGATATCATGTTGTTGCTGTGTCTGTCACTACCTCTTGAGCACCTGTGACCAGTCCTCTTCTCCTCCATCCAGCCTCCTTGCATCCCTTGCTCACAGCAGCTCTGCACTCACCTCCTCCAATTAGCCTAGCAGTGGGTGGGTCACGTGTGCCTCTGACTGAAGACCTGCTGCTTGGATAAAGTCAGAGGGCCGAAATGGTGGGAAGAGCTGTGGCTCAGCTGCTGCTCAGTGACATACTCTCTCAGTCTCTGGCTCAGCCCAGCCCCCCTTCATGGCACATCTCTCCACTGTAAACTCCTCACCTGCTGTTTTCACCACCTCGGATTGCTGCTGCTGTTGAAGCTCAGAAAGGATGCGCTGGGGCTGCCCTTTACAATGGTGCTGTTGGGTTGCCCAGGATTGTGCTGCTGCCCAAGATTTAAGAGGATATGCCACTTGCAGTTACTCATGATAAATTCTCATTGGCAGTGCTGGACACTTTGTAGTTGTCTCTCTTTTGATGATTTAGCAAGCGATGCTCATCATCTTCCTGCTACCTGTAAAATGTACAGATTTCCCTACCTCCTTGAGTGACTGCCAAATCCCTACTGGCTGGAATTGCTCTGGTATGTGCTTTGTTCCTTGTTCAGGAGCAAAATTTATGTCTGGAAAGCCTGAAACATACAGTCGTTTTGCATTCTCTTTCAACACACAACTAGCCAGAAGCATAGTCTCAGTCCTCCACCTCAACTGGGGATGCTTGAGAGAATGAATGCAAGAGTTGCAGGCTCTAACACACTACTTTATCATTTTTGTCATTTGATTGTCCCTCTTATACTATGAAAGAACTGTTTAATAAACTTTGTGTGTAGTGCTACTCTTGACCCCAACGGGTATGCTATCTGATTATGTGCAGGTGAACTGACTTTGGGGTGAGCTCAGTGACTTAGCTGGATGGGGTTAGGGTGGGTGGTGGTGCTGTTATGCAACCCCTAGCCAGGGAATGAAAGGTATAGGGTTGTCCACAAAGGCCTGGGTACCATATAGTGAAGACAACTGTCCTCTTGGCATAGGGCCCTACACCTCTCCTTGCTTGGTTGACAGAGGGCACTGTGCATTGGCCAACAAATGCACTCTTTGCCCTGTGCATCTGTAGCTATGGCCACATAGAATCTGCAGCCCACCAGACAGCCCCATGACTTCTTTATATCTGTTTTGCACCCAACTGCAGGGAACACAATTTATGGATCCAGCATTTCTGTAGGTGGATGGAGTCTTCTGTTCGCTCAGGACATCTGCAGGGGATATGATTCTGCTATCTCAAAAGGAAAGGAAATTCTTTGCAAAAAAACACTGTTAATGCACCAGTTAGGGTATCTTAATGCCACAAAAGTAGCAAAATGTGTCATTAGGGTTTCTAACCCTAACTCCCCACCCACACACCCCTAGCAGGCTAGCAGACAGCCACCTCAAGGCCTCAGGGCCCACTCCACCAGAGGCAGTGCAGCCTTAGTTGCAGCTCAAAGGGAAATACCCTTACTGGGTATCTGCAAAGCAGCTACCTGGAAGACTGTACATACCTTCACAAAGCACTACTGCTTGGATGTACAGTTCAGGTCTGATGCCAAATTTGGTACTGCAGTCCTGCAGAACCTGTTTCCAAAGTAGGTTCTGTTCCCTCCTCCCAACTACATTGCTTTGTAGTCTGCATAAGTCAAGCATACTAAGGGATTCCTGGGGTGAGAAGAAAAAATTACTTACCATAGTAATATTTCTTCTTTCAGGGGATCCCTCAGTATGCTTGACCTCTGACCCATCCTCCCCCTCTCATAACCTGATTATTAACAGTTGTGTAGTCCTTATCACAGGTCAGATTCTTGCAGAGGGTTTTATTTAATGTGATATTTCACAGTTAAACTCATTGTACATAGTTGACCTTTTAGGTATGCCAACTACACGTCGACACCACCACCGTGAAGACCATCACAGCAACAGAATTAGATGAAAATGTCGGGTCACTGTGATGGTCCTGCAAACCTAGCGGTGTATCTCAATGTTTGCCCTCCTGAGACATCTTCGACTTGGAGATGTATAATTAGAGACCAGAGGTGTGTGTGTGGAGGAGGCACATCAAGAAAGCACACAGAGATCTCGATATACAATGCCGACACTCGGCATTGTGTTTGTCGCTGTCAGGGATGTCGGTCCAGTAGATTTCGCAGGGCTATAGGTAAACCCACCTTTCGACAGTTTGTTTTGTTCCTTTCATTTCTGATTCCATATTTTTTCAGTTACTCTGGAATAAGGTTAGGGATTGGGGCCTTTGCCCTATAGGCTTCAAAATGAATCTGACTATCAGCAGCACCTACAGGCATCTGTCTCTTAGCACTTTCTGATTGGCTAATGCCATGCTATCATTAGCACAGACACCACCTCTGGGGCAGCTGGACCTAACTGGCAATACTGCATAAATCAAACATACTGAGGGATCCCCTGGAAGAAACAATATTACTATGGTAAATCATTTTTTCATATTTGTCATACTTTCTCTTAAATCCTACTATTGTCATTGCCTCCAACCTTGTCAGGAAGTCCCACCTAGCCACCATCATTTATGTGAAGTAATACAGTACTTTTTCATGTGCATTTTGACCCCCACCCCCTCCCCGACACCCCGAGTGCATACCCTTTGTGGAGACACTTTCTTATTTAAACAAACTTACTGTGTCCACTCTGCTGAACCCATGGATTCATTTTGTGACCTTGTCTGTATTCTGTTCCTGTCTTCTCTCAGGTGTGGGCCCCTGAACTGGACATGGTATTCTAGATTTGGTCTCACCTGGGATCTATTTAGAGGCACTATCACCTCCATTCTTGTGCCGGTAATCCCTCTCCTGATGCACACTAGCATTCTCTTTCCCTGCCATATACCCTGTTGTACTGAACAGCTTAGTTTAGGTTACTGCTGAACATTACTTCCAAGTCCCTCTCCTCCATGGTCTCTGCTAGAATTGTCAATACAGTACACTGTTCCTAGATTTTTACCTCCTATGTGCATCACCTTGCACTTTTTGGCATTGACTTTCAGCTGCCAAATATTGAACCACAGCTCCAGTCTCCTCACATCCTGTCTCACATGGCTAATCCCTTCTTCACTGTTGACCCTGCTGTAGAGCTTGGTGTCATCTTTGAACAGATTCATGTTGACATGGATACCCTCTCCGGTGCCATAAACTGAGGTTAACCCTGGATTGACCACTGCAGTACCCCACTAATGACAGCCCTGTCCTCAGAGAATTTACCGGCTGGGACCCACTGCTGGGTTCTAGCAATACAGTTCCATAATTACAGCAACGCAACATTGGCAGTAAATGGCATGCATCATTCTTGTTATTATGCTAAGCAGTTCTGAGTCATTATTTATCAGATGAATTGACCTGAGCAAGAACTACATTCTACTTTAAATTGGCTTGGGCACCAGTTTTTCACAGAAGCTATTACCCATATGGGACAAGGGCAGGGTCTCCCATGGACCAGTAGAGAGTTCCATATGTATGGACTGACAGGACAAAGCATGTTTCCAGAGCTTCAATTAAGTCCATTTTGGGAGTATTTGACTCTCAAAAATAAGGCAAAAACTTCCAAAATAAAGGGGAAGGAAGTCATTGACTTCCAAATGTAAAACCCAGAATTGTCAGGTTCCAAACCTGAATGCACAGAAGCTAAAAAAATTATGGATTTTTCTAAAAGAAATTGTATTTTACCACTAATATTTGTATGAACATCCATAAACTTGATCCTTACTAGAATATTGGCTTTCTATCTGGGAACTGGGAGTATTTTGACTTCTAAAAAAGTGGAACGACTTACAGATTTTGTTTCATGGAAGTATTTGACTCCCACTAAAAATAAATTAACTGAACCAACAGTGTCTGCTTTTTATTCTTGTGAGCTTCAAATTAAAGACAGCTTGAATCAGTAAGGTCAGATTTTATAGTATGTGTAATCCCAGGCCACTTTTAACCAGTTAGCACCCCCATTAAAACCTGAACACTGGTATCCACAGACAGGCCTACCATTTACTTTACAAAAGGTCAGTACCACCCTTGGTGTTAGGATGTATACCTAGCTCATCTTCTAGAGGAAGAGAGGAGTGGGGGTACAAGAACAAAAACAACATGAACTTTGTGTTAAAAATCACAACCCTGTGCCAGCCCATCGGTGCAGCGGTTGGATTTCTGCTTGCGATGCCAGCGACCCAGGTTCGGGAACAGACCCAGGTCCCTGGAGGGCCAGCTGGGGGGGAACAGATAGAGCATCCCAAGGACTGCTCTCCTTCTCCAGGGGGAGGGTGGGTTGTGCACCTGGTGCTAGACAGACCCCTGGCAAAGGATGGGGGTCACTCAGCTACTGGAGCCAGAGAGACCAGGGGGTGGGGCAGATGCAGGATGTCATTGCATGTCCCCACCCCCAGAAAAAAACAAGAAAAATGCCAGCTCCAGCATGATGGCTCATCTTGCTCCACCAGCCACTGCCACTGATGCCCGTCAGGGGGTCCCACTCTCATGGCCCCGACCCAGGGGGTAATCTGGGGCTTGAGCACTATGTTCTTTCGGAGTGGGAAGCCCCCTCAGTAGCCCCACCCAGGGGGGTAAGCTTGGGCATGGGGGTGGTGGGCTGACGAGCACTGAGAAAAGGAGCTGAGGCCAAAAAGTCGGGGAAAAAAATCACAACTCTTGTCCTGGGTGGGGGCTGCTAGGCATATGCTAGATCTAAACTGCTGAGGGGGCCCCAGTAAATCCAATAACCAGAAGCAATAATCAGAATGTCCAGAACAGTAACTGGGGTTGTGCAGTATGGCTTTATTCAACAGATGGAAATATAAAGCAAAAGTGGACCCCCAAGGGTCGGTCTAGGCAGGATAGGTACATTTCACAAACTCTCCTTGCATGCAGTGCAGTTCATGAACACACAATAGAACATCTTCTTCCCATACAAACTTGCTCAGATCATGTCATCTGATAAATAATTATGCTTGAAGATAAGAGAAAACTAATTGGGGCTTCATATACATGCAAACTTTTAAAGACAGGAGAACCTAAATATTTAATGGATAAAATAGAGGGAACCACTATTGAACACAAATACCAGCTAAGAAACACTAGGAAAATGCCTTACAGGCCAAAAGTAAAAAAACTCCTTCACCCGAATGACATTCAAGGCAGTATATACCTCAAATTGCCTTTTGATACATTTTATTCAAATGAAACCAGACTGTAAACCTCCCTTGTTTACAAAATATTTAACAGAGGAATTGAAAGTTGGATGCATGTGCAATGGGTGAAAGGATAAAATGATGGCCAGAAGAACATGTAAAGGAACAAATTTTATTATTTGTATGTTCATGTCTAAGACTTTGTGATTGTGTTTTTTAAACTTGGTAATCATTTGATAATATTGTAAGTGTATTTGCTGCATTAACTGTGTTATTTAAACTGAAATGTATTTGTCAGGACCATCTTGAAAAAGGCCTTGGCCTAAGGATGTGAAAGAAAGACCTGTTTCCTGGATAAAAATAAATATTTTTTCTACTACTACTTTCCCACTGGTGCAATTAGTGGACACCTGTCCATGCACCCGAACATTTTCCTAACATGAGTGTCATTTAGTGAATCTAAGTCACACACTCAGAACTCTTCTATGAACATAGGTGCAGTTATGCGAAACTCAGCCACGCACCTTAACCTGCAGCTTGGCCCTAGCTCAGGTATAACTGGTGCCCTTTATGAACCAGGAAGCCCTGCCTTGTAAGTATTTAGATGGCATTCCTCCCACTCTTGGCCCCAACCAACAGTCTCTGCCATTCTTCAGGGTTACACCATTGAAACCCCCATTTCCCACTGAAGTGCTAGAGGTCCCACACTTTAAATACGTCACTCACTGAGGTGACCAAAAAAAAAAACTGCACTCACTTTGCTGAACAGTTTAACAGAACATTCACTCTCTTGGGTGAACTAGGGGCACTGACAGGTGCAATCCAGCCTTATCTATGAGCACCCCCCCAAGACTACGTTTCCCCTAAAGTATGTAGAGATCTTGTCTCCTAGAACAGTGCTCATACTTGTTGTCCCGTCCACTGGGCATAGAACAACAAAAGAAAAAGACATTTTCCTCGGTAGCAGATCAAACAGTCTCTCAAAGTTCCTTTTCAAGGCAGCTGAAACACATCCAGAACCTTTAGGGGATGGCCCCTTGAGTCAATTGAGAACAAGCAGTTCCTTCCACATCACTGGGAGTAGAAATCAGGAAATCCTGCTGTAGCACTGGTCTCCACCACTTCATTGGAAGCTGGAAATGACACTTCACTAGGGTGAGAAATGCTGGTCCCTCACCTCACTTCCCAACTGGCAGTCCTTCTACCACTCTCACCTCCTCACTCAAACTCTCACTCAGACCAGCTGAACATTCTAAGCTCCCCAGAGCAGCTGTCCACACAGTGTGGCTTATGCTACTGTGAGAGTTCTGAATGACCTAATAATTTTTCCCTCTGGCTAGCTGAGTAAACAATGATGTCATTATGTAAGAAGCCCCTAATGAGCTCTCTACCAGCTGCCTACTACCTTCCTAATGATAATATTGATAAGATTCTAGTAACCCCAGGGGACTGGGTAGTTACATATGGCTATGCAGAAGCTCAGTAATAAGCTCAGTAATATACACTTGAACTTTGGTGGAGGTGCATTTGTATACAAAATCAAGCTTGTGGACCTTATACCTATTTTCCAAAGAGATCCTTCTCAGCCTATTCAGGAGATCACAGTGCTGGGTTTCACTTGGCACATATAGAATGAAGTGGGCATGGCCATAGTACATGAGATCTTGCTTTTTAAGATGATTGTATTTGTTCTGCTATATACAATATCTGCATAGACCAGTTGGGGGAATAACATAGCTTCCACCAGCTTTACCTGGACCTCACAAGGTATACTAAATGTTTGCCCTGAATCCTATTTTGAGCATAACATTTCAGTACCTGGTTTACATGACACTCCTATTTGAACTTGGAGTCCATCGAATCTTCCAGATATTTATACAGGGTCTCATTTTTAGAAGCGTGTTGTCACATGTAATTATTGCTAATGGTAACTGATTTGAACATGTCTGGAGATTTGTGCTGTGGATATACTGGTACCTACCTCCAGCTACAACTGTACAATACAGTACATGCTAATCTCCATTCCTTGGGAGCAACCCCAGCTAAGATGACACAGTTCTTACTCAGTACAGGGCCCTGAAAGGGGATGTCGGTTAACTGATAATTATAAAATGGATTGGAAAATACTGAAGCCTGATTGCTTATCATATGTGCATTAAATCAGTCAAATGCATGGGTAAAAACAAGTGCTGTCAACCAAGGCACAGCACTTTAACAAAATAATTGTGGCAGTTTTTCAGAATTTACATTTTAAGAAATTGGTAAAGAATTAAAAAAATGGTGGTTGTGATATTCTCATTTCTGGAATCTTGCCCATTCCACCTGCTGTTAGAAAAAATAATGACACGATTCGGGTATTACCAGACAGTGAACACTGGTGTAAAAGGGAAGATATTTGGCCTGATTCTCAAAGCCCTAAGTTTGATGCATGATGCCTGAACCAAATATAAATGGCTCAAGTGGCACCTTGCATCAGAAAACTGCCCCCTGAGCTATTCACAAAGGCAGCCTGCATCAGCCACAGGTTGCCTGCCCCAAACGGGTCTTTCACCATCCTTGTGCCCAAAACTGAGCTACAACTTGGCACTAGGGGGCATGTGGCAAATGCAAACTGCCACTTTCCTGAATGTAATATTCTCAGAACTTTCTCAGAGGAGAATTTCAGTGCCCTTAGATCAGCCAGGGCTGGCCTAAAGTGTAAACTCTCTGGAGAGTGCCTGTGTGTAACAATGTGCTGTGGCCTCCCTCTCTGATCCTGGCTGTCCTCGATGATATGAAATGAATTTAAATGCCCCCCTGTAGATGTAACCCCCACCAGTATCAAATCAATATAGGAAATACATTTTATTTTTTATTTAAGTCTTTGGTAACCAGGTAAGGCCCACTAGGCAGAACTGCCTGTTTTCAGGGGCGACCTGGGAGCACTGGGCGGTTAAGTGACTTGCTCAGAGTCACACAGTATGCGAGTGGAGGTTGTGAGAATCAAACTCAGGTCTGGTCTGCTGGATGTATCAAGCTTGTTCACACCTCGTTCCTCTAACCTCTAGGCTATACTGCCAGCCCATATGAGTGAGTACATAATAACGAATCAATAACAGCATGGCACATAATAGCTAACGGCACATAAGAATGAGTGGCACCTTATAGCTACTTTACAGTGAGCAGTACAAGCTGATACCTCACTATCAATGAGCAGCGTGGTGTTGAAATCCTAGATATAGGGGTAGGCTGTAGAGCAGAGCCCCCCAATTTTAAAAGAAAACTCTACAACACCTCAACACCTGGTGATGAGGTATAACAGTGGGAGTGTAAAGTGCTCACCTGGTCTGTTTTGCCTTTTGAGCTTTAAAATAGCTGATTTGTGCCACACTATTGTTGGTACAGTATTTGCTCAAACTGCGTTCGCTATTATTGATTTGCTGAACTGACTTTCAGTGTTATTGACTCGCTATATTGACATGGAGCAGTAGCCAACCCCTCCCCAATCCCTCATGCCTGTAGTAAAACTAATACAGCTTGTTTCCCATGTAGTCTAGTGCCCTCCTCTTTGATCCCCGTTGTATAAATAATAAAAAACATTTCCCAGGTAGTCTAATACCCCCTACTCAATCCCTGATCCTTGTTGTAATTTTAATAATAATAATAATAAATAGTGTTTCCCTGGTAGTCTAGTGCCCCTCCCCTCAAGCCCCGATCACCCATAATACATATTACAGTATCCCTGGTGGTCCAGTAGACCGCTCCAGCCCTAATTCTCCCTAAAATGCAATTCCTATGGTCTAGTGGACCACCCACCCCACCCCAGTGCCCTAACACCACATTCCCCCATCCCAGTAACTGAGTGGGTGACTGGCTCAGCCCACCACTCACCTCCGCAGCCAGCCATCATCTGAGCTCTGAATGAGCACATATTGTATATTGTACAGTCAGACTTGGATGCCATTTTTAGATGTGTGTATAGCTGGGGCATGTCTTACAACTTGGACAAGTGTCATATAATGGACCTCGGGGAAAATAACCCCCATCACAAATATTTTCTAGGTAACAAACCACTGAAAGCCATTTCAACTGAAAAAAGACTTTGGCATTACTGTCTCAAATTCATTAAACCGGTACATATCTACCATTTCAAAAGCAAATGCAATCCTTTGGCCAATTAAAAAGCATATCAAGAGCAGAGAACCAGAAGTCTTCTTACCTATATACAGATTATTTTTAAGACTGCACCTTGAACTATGCAAGTCAGTTGTAGAATCCAAATACAAGCTAATGCATTTCAAAAATTGAAACTATCCAAAGGAGGGCCACTAAATCCATTAACGGATTACAGTCTCAGCATTATGAATTGTGATTACCATCTCTTAATGTCATGCAAAACAAGACAGCTGAGGGGTGATCTAATGTTACTAAATGACATTATTCAGGATCCACATTTAATGAAAGAAATGCATTTAAGCTTTAAACAAACAAACATAAATACAAGGGGCCTTCCACTTCAGCTCACTTGCACACAATTCAGGACAGCCATGAGGCATGGATTTTACACACAAGTCACTGGACCATGGAACAAACTACCAGAATTTGTAATCATCAGCAAAAATAAAACTGACTTTAAGAACAGATTAGACAGGTATCTCTGATGGAAAACATAACAGTAATGACAGTAATTGAAATCAGATGCTATTAATGGGCTAACACCCTCTCAGCTTCTCAACATCTGAATATGTTTCTGAATATTTCCATCTGGCGGCCTTTTTTTTAATATCCACAAAACAGTAGCCAGAGTCCGAGTTCCTAATTTACTTAAATTTGCAACCCACAATATCTGTCTTACATGTGCTTTGATTCTTATTATCTATAATTCTTTGTTTCTTTATTTTGTATTTCTTTGTTTTTTCTTTAAAAGTGAGGTTTCAGTTTGAGTCATTTGTCTGCCCTCTCACCGTTTCTACTCACTCACTTGCTCATTCACTACTGTAACTTATCCCAGCAAAAATCACAGCAGGCATAACTGAAAAAAAGCTTCCATATATCTTTTTATTTAATCTAATCATTCTGTTCGAATCTACAATTCTTTTGCCCGTCCACTTCTCATAGTTTTCTCCTTAACTGATTTTTAGATTTCCCCATTAGTTCAATCCAAACAATACTTGCACAACTTTCTGATTGTTGCTTTTTATAGATCCTGTAACTTGCTCCAAAAATAAAGCTGTGCTGAGAATACAGTCCTGCCCACCCTTCACAAGCTTGTTGTTGATCTCTACCTAACACTCTGCTGCTAGCTCTTTAGTCTCCTATTACCAACACACTCACAAGCAGCCAGTGCCAATACCAGCAGCAAGCCCATGCTCGACTCTCCACCCATACTATATGTCTGTATGAAAAATAAGGGAAATCGGAAGGGAAAACAAGTATGAACTGTCAGCTGTTAATCTCCTTTTATATAAAAAAAAGCATTACATTGTTGAGGGGAGATCGGCACTGTGAAAAAAGAAAACCTAAGATGTCCCTGGCAGTGCCCTATTTAGCACTAATTGGCAAGAGGACTATTTTATATTTTTTAAATTTATTTTCTTCTCTTTAAACTCTTAGTTTTTTTTTTCTAATTGCCTACTTACCTATTTTATAAGATCAATAAGAAACAGTGGGGTACGTATTGTGCTGATCATGCCACACTTCAAGTAGTTGAAGGCACTTGGCCAGCAGCCTTCTGCTTACCCATGTGAAATGAAGTTCATCAACTCATGAACTTTGTCACGCATTCATGAATGGTTAAGGAACATCCATCACATTTCACCATATGTTGTTTAACTCTGACAAAGGTCATGAACTGTGCACCAACAGAGTGTCCATGAAGTTGATGAACCTTTAATGGGCCATGTTTTGAACCAAGGCAAAAATCAATTTGCCTATCTGGTTTCCATATCATAATGCACAGTTTCCCATTGTAAGAGAGAGATACAGAATCACAAAAGTAGAGCTCTTTCAGCTTAGGAAAGGAAAATATATTTTCTACAAGTCAGTTCGCTATTTGAACACACAGAAGAATTAACATTTAAACTCACCACATCGTAAAGGAGTTTTAGATTTTGCTGATTTAATATACAGTAGCACATAAGCCTTTCTATTTATGAAAGAAAGGTTAGCAGTGATTCCATTTAAAGCAAAACAGAAAAAGTAAGTATAAGGTATGCTACTGAAAGCTGCTTGCTAATTAAAGACAATTCTTAGGAATTGCTGAGTTTTTTAAAAAAGGATTAAGCTGCCATGCTTAATTATTAGGCCGTGTGATAAAATGACTAAGGACAGAATGGGTTTACTTCTTACACTACATCTAGGGCAGACTTCTGTAATTGGGACACTTCATGTTAAGACAGGGTTGCAGTATGAATCCTTCATTATTATAAAAGCAGGGTATTTTTCTGGTCACCAAGCCTCATTGATGTACTATAGTACGTGTATATGAAAGTTCACTGGAGGAGTTTCACAAATTTTCATGAACCTTTAGTTCACAAATGTTTGTGAATACAAGAGATACAGGAGTGCCATTTTATGTTAATGCACAAGTCGTGAACATCATGAACAATTCAATGTGCTTTTGATGGACGGATCCAGGGATTGTAGAGCAAGCCCTACGAACCCAGGCCAGGAGAGTTGAATATGTATTCACTGGAGGAGAGGAGGGATACAGGGGTTATGATCGAGACCTTTAAGTTTCTGATGGGGATAAACAAGACCAACACAGAAGGGATTTTTCAGATGAGATAGGGGAGGGACATGAGAGGGCATGGAATGAGATTGAAGGAGGGAAGATTCAAGAGGGAGATGAGGATACATTTTTTCACAGAAAGAGTGGTGGACAAATGGAACACCTTACCAGATGAGATGGTGTCCTGTAACACAGTGGGCAGTTTAAAGAGGGGTTGGGACAGGGTAAGGGATACTGGAAATGGGGGGGTGGAAGGGACAGCTGTGTGATGAGGGGCTAGCTGCACACTTGAGCAGACTCGATAGATCATGAGGCCTGTTTCTGCTGGCAATTTCATATGTTTATATATTCATATGAGTAATTCTTGAACATTAATGAACAGTTCACGATTATTTTGACTGAGTTACTACACCCCTGGGTGTGTGGTTTGATCAGCATAGTGCACACTATGTTACATCATATTGCTTCTATAACAGACACAGTAACTGCACATATAAACATATAGTGATGTCTTTGTTTTCCTTTTACAGATGACAGCCATTTGGCACTGAAGAGTAGGAGTGTGATATTCAGCCCAGCACTTGCTGTTCTCTGGTTCATGTATATGGAAGGTAAACCTTAAATATGATTGATTTCCTTTAATACCTGTTGGGCACTTTGTATTTTTCTCCCACAGTCTGCAGTGTTTTAATCTGCAGAGATATTGCTCTTTTACAAGATGGTGCAGAAGGAAATTGTGATGGGTCTAAATCTCCAGTGCACATTGTCACTCTGCCTGGCTCTAATTGCTAGGGTTGGTTGCACATACTTCAGGCTGGGGACGCACCCTGCTACAAGGGAAGCTGAACAAATGTTTTGCTGGATTGGCCCCGTTTAAAGAGTAACTGTGTCTGGTACGTGAAAAGGTCTGCAAGGAGCTGGCTGATTGTATTCAGTCATTCATTGATAATTCAGGACGACTGAGGCAGAGACAGCTCAACTAAAAGGATATGCCTTAGCATGGGGGGACTCCTGACTGAATTCTATGAAGAGCTGCAATTTCATTTTAAGTGGAGAATCAAGATGGTAGAGACAGCAGCAGCACAGCAGACAGCTCCAGCTAAGTAATTTACCTGTAGTTAGTTTTAGTTAGTTTAGTCATTTAGTTACAGTTGTAACCCCACTGTGGAGGTTTACCTTTGTGGCCTGATCTTCATGGCCTCTGCACTGATTTCAGCTCAAAACAGGGCTGCTGGGGTCTGATGGTGGGGCCAGTGACCTGGTTTTGTATTTCAGAATGGTCAGCTGGCCCACGCATGTGCACTAGCAGTTTGGGGAATGCTGCCTTTGCTGCGGCTGCTCAACTGCCTCTCTGGTGCTCTCGACCCCCTTACTCAGCCAAACAGGGGTCAGACACCTGGGGGATGCAAGGAGGGAATGGTCAAGTAGTTTTGAACAGCGCCTGACAGCATAGTAGAAATGGGGGGATTTACGTATTTACAAGGGTTCATGAATATTAATGAGCCTGATCGCTATTGTGGTGAGGTTGTATCATTGAAGCTAGCGACAGGCAGTAGGAGAATCTTGAAATAAGTTATCAGTCACTTAACAAGAGGAAAAAGGGGCAGCTAAGATATGGGATCAAGATATCTGCAAACTGTTTCATCTGGCTACAATAATAATGTAAAGCTGGGGACTGCTATAGAACTATGTGAGACTGTGTGTAAGCAGCCTTGTTAGTGTAACCCCCCTGCAAATGGGGGTTCCCAAAAGACTTCCAGGAGCTTGCTTGAATGCTCCAAGCCTGAATGGTGTTTGGCATTTAAGCCATTTATCAGTGAGTGTTTTTAGAGCCTCTGGTACTGTCTCTTTAAGAGCTGTCTGCTTGCAGACATAATTAGTTTATATGGGGGGACTGTGTGCTTCTCTGTTTGAGTACCACTCGAGCTGCTGCCAGTTCACTCCATTTTGCAGTCACTAGAGTGCAAAGGGAACCTATCTGAAAGATGTAACTGTTTGCCAGAAATCATTTACAGTAATAATGAAATTACAGTTTGTCTAACCTACTTTCTTTGCAGTCAGAACTGTGTCTGCCTAGTTCCCCATTCTGGTTTTGAACTGCTGAACTGGACCAATCAGTGTGGGGTAAGCTAGCTCTAAAATGGTGCCTTGGACGAATCAGAACTTGGACTCATAATCTGAGCCAGCCACAAGAGGATTGTATGGGCAGTGACTCTGGGAGATGTAGTTTAGACTTGACACCTTTTGGACCAACAGCAGCAGTCTATTGTGGTGACAGCCAATCCAGTCAAGAACTGGGAGGAACTCAAGGAAGTTCCGTTTTGTCTGTTGGAGTTTCAGTTTAGCTTTTGGCAGTGAAGGAAAAAGAAACCCTGTGCTCCTTCAGTACACAGTTTCAGTCAAAAACGTGTGTAAGGCCCAGAGTTCGGTCTGCAGCTTGTGTAACTGCTTGTTAGGACTGATCCGTCCTGTGAAAAGAATCAAAGGATCTCTGAAGAGTAGAAACCAGGCTCACCCTGTAGAAGACTGAAGAAATTGTTGAATTGCACTTGGTCTGTCAGGAACTGAATCTGCTGTGTGTTCTCCCGGGTATTGTGCAGTAATTGCGATCGGGATAGAGAAGCAGCCTGCCTGGTATAGTACTTTCTTTTTTTTACCATATAAATGAGTGAAGAGTCTCGTGGAGCTCGAGAGTAGCCCTGCTGATGTTGAAGGACCCTATCTTGTTTGGAGGTCATGAGTACTAATTCAGGGTTGCTCCTATTGAATGACACATTAAATCCAAATGGAATCACTGTACTGCTGACTGTTTAAGCTAATTTTCTTTTCACTGTGTGAAAAGACTACCAGCTGCACGGTTTGGACTAGCCACTAGGGCTTGGGTACCCAGGGACAGTAACTGGTAGGGATAGGCCTATGCACAGAGCCATAGGTAGATAGTAAGTGATAAGCTAATTAACCTGATTTCCCCTGTCCTTGTTATATCCCCTAAATAAATCAGAGCTGCTTGTTTCAGCAAAGTTATACTGCCTGAGGTATTTGTCTATGTTAAAGTACTGTACTGTGATTGTTGCACTGTATCTTATTTCTAAGGAGGTCCCAGTGCGGAACTAGTCCTGGGGTATGTGTAAGGTGAAGGTAATTCTGATATATTGTGTGGGCCACTAGTGGGAAGAAAGGGGTTTCAGTGTCCCAGAGGGCTGTGACCAAGTAAGTTTAACTATTGCAAACCCTGACCTCTGGGTGGAGGCACCCGCCATTGGATCCAGGCCCCTCAACCTGTTAGTGGCAAATCAGGCAGGGGTAGTAGCCCCTGGGATAGCGCCATCTAGGGGCTACATTAGGATACTCTGACCCCCTATGGACAGCCAGTCAGCTATTTAGGCACCCAAAACTGTTGGTAAGGGCTCATGGGAGAAGATGTGAACTGATTTCAGGCACCAAGAGACCTTTACCAATCAGTAATCAAAGATAGCTAATAACTGGATATTTGTGATTAATAACTGGCTCCAGCCAATCAGAGGACAGGATTTTCAGGAGAAATCCCAGGGACTTTGGACAGTTAGGGGCAATCTGATCTGGGCTCTGACCGAGTAAAGAAGGGCTCAGTGCTGTGCGTTGAAAAAGTCTAAAGTCCTTTCACAGGACTTAATCAGAGTATTGCCGAGGACTGAAGGTGACGGACTTTTGCAGTTTAAAGGAACTGTGCATCTTTATTAAGCAGTCCAGGCATCTGATGGAAATTGCTGATTTGGAGGAGACTCATTTGCTGCAGTGATCCTGCATCATTTGGGACTGAGAGGAAACCCTGAGCTGAGAAAGACTTTCTTGGAACTGGGTGTAAGCCAGAGTTAAAGGTGGATGCTATTTTGAATCAGGGAAACTGGGGGAGGAAAAAAGGTAAGTAGGTATCCTATGCTTCAGGAACCTGTTGCTGCTGCTGAAATCCAGCTGTGGAAAGGAACTGTCAGTCTGGAGTTTGGAATCTGTTGCCAAAAGGCACTGGAAAGTGGAAACGTTGAGAAACTGTCTGGCTGCACATCGGAGCTGTATTCCTGTTTGAGAGAAAGGTGGAACCAAGGAATTCCCAGCTGCAACTCAGAGCCAGGTATATAACTTACTAACCCGTACCGAGTGGGGTCTACTGGTTGCAGGGGGCCACTGGTGCATGCTGGAGTGCTAGGGCACTCTTGAACTGTGAGGGAGCTGGGCTGTGGAACCACTCCTGGTTTGGGGTCCTCTGTGGTTTGGTGGGCCTTGCATTGAAGCTCTGCAATGGGCCTGAATAGGCTAAAGGGGACAAGCTGCAAGACCTCCAAGCAAAATGACAAGCAGCCAAACCTTCAAGCAAGCTCAAGCCTTCTCGTTAGTTATTGCTGCCCAGTTGTTGCTGCCGTCTTTGGACTGAGTTCCACAGATCTTGGAATGCTGGAAGGCTCACCCCCGATCCGGAGACTGCCCAGAACTCCAGAACCATGAGTTAACTCAGGGACTGCCCTAAACAAAGGATCTGAGAAAGTGTGCTAGCAAACAAAGGTTTAAAACTTACCTTCTAGAGTTTCATTCCTTAAAATATTCTTCATGGGCCCCAATGCTGGACAACCCGTGGCACAAACCAGGCATACACCATCATAAGGGTACCCTTTTAGACTGAACTGGGGCTTCACTGGTACCAGTGGTGGTGGGCATTGGAGTGTCTTGGCCTACTAGCACTGTTATTGTTAACTATTCTTTTTTGGAAACTCATCTTTATTGTGGATAGGAACAACTTTTACAATCATTCCCTTAGGAAATCAGTATAAAGTGTCTTCATCATAATATGTTTGATATACATCAGCATTACATATACTATTCAATTTCCCTGTGAGTAGTAGCTTCTACGATGCAAGTTATCAGTCCTAAAACAATAACAAGAATAAAGCTAAGCAGTTTATGCAACTAGCTAATGTCTAGGGCTATGTCTAAAGTCTGCTCTTAGGTCCTGTATGCTGTTACATTTTTTACACCTTCAAGTGCATTACTACTTTTTCTGTTTAATTCCTTCCAGGTGGTCCCTTGAACGTATATTCTGTCCCGAATATCCAGGATCTTCTCCTTTTTGATAAGACATTGAAACTATTTACATCAATTAAACATAAACTTGTCCAAACTAAGCACTGTTGTTTGTCCTTCCTTTCCAATTCTCTTAGGGGGTTTCCTTTTACCTACACTTTTTGTCATGGTCATCTACCTTTGCTTTTCCCTTCCAAGGACATAGAGGACTTCTTCTTTAGGGGTGTCCTTTTCCTTGCCTCAGGTGTCCCCGCTCCATGTTGATCAGGTAGCAACCCATCTTCCCTACCTGTCTGCATGTTTGTCTGACTGTAGCCTAAGTTTTCCTGTGAGGGCTTCCATTCCTTCCACATTTCCCACTCTCCTTACCCAGGAATCAAAGGATGGTGGGGTATTCTTTAGCTAACTGGCCATGATTTCTTTGAGGGCAGCGAGGCTCAGGATTCTGAATAATCTCTGGGAGTGGGGGTTCTTCAGCACCTGTCTTACCTGTCCAAGGACCCAGAGGTTGAGATCCATGGTTAGCTGTATCTCCCAGGTCCCTGAAAGTTCAGCCTTCAGCTTTTCCCAGTAACCCCGGATCTTGGGCAGTCCCAGAAAATATTGGTATGAGTGCCTATCTGGCCACATCCTCTCCAGCACAGTGCCAGATTGGTGGAGACAAAATGCTGCATGATTGAAGGGGTATGGGAAAACCTTGTCCAGTATTTCCACCTGAATCCCCTCAAGCCCAGAAAAGCCATAACCCTCTAGCCCCTCTCTAATTCTTTATTCCAATCTTCTCTCAGCAGGTTTATCCACGACTGTCTGCCATTTCTCTCTTAAGGTCTCCAGCCAGTCACCTCTATTTCCCATTAAGGCCCTATAGGCATCAGATATGGTTCTCTTTGGGTCCTTGAGTGTAGCTCCCCAATATAGGAAGTTCTCTGGGGGGGGGGGGTCATGTCTTTATTAACTTTGGAGACTATTTGTTTAGTTAGTATATAGTGGCAAATCTGGAGGTAGAGATGGAAGTCGGCTCTAGGGAGACTGAATTTATTTTGTAGTTCTCGGAATGTTACTATGTTATTATTCTGGAGCAGGGAGCTAAACCTGGCCAACCTGCAGTGATTCCATCTGCGATATGTTGGGTCAGTCAGTGCTGGAAGGAACCCTAGGCCTCCCATTATTGACGTCAGGGGGCCCACTGTGTTGGGAGTGTCTGTTATGAACCTAGCTTTCTTTATGATCCTCAAGGTATGTCTGACAAATGGGTTTCCTATCTCTGTCCAAATTTGTGCCGTAAAGGTAGCGTGGGACAGCGCAAATAGGGGGATGGTACCTGAGTGTGCCGCCTCTATCTCCCTCCAGCCTGAGCTCTCCCCATGTTTTATCCAGCTGTACTGCCAGATAATACATTTTCAGGTTAGGCAAGGCCAGGCCACTCCTTTCTCTATGGAGAGACAGAGTCCTGGCTGCTGTTCTGTGCTTCCCCCTGTTCCAGATGAATTTTGACCACGCTTTGTTAACTGTTGATCAGAAAGAGTCTGGAATGGATATTGGGAGAGCCTGAAACAGGAACAGCATTCTGGGGAGGATATTCATCTTGCATGCATTTATTCTGCCTCCTAGTGACAATGATGGGGAGTCCCATCTATTAATGTCTGTATGTCTGACCAGAGTTTGGCATAGTTTAACTTAAATAGCTGGCTTCTCTGGGGGGCAATTCTCACCTTCTCGGAGGTGCTGCCCATCTATGGCATAGGAGACGCTAGGGTGTTCTGCACATGGGATGCAATCAGTGGTTGAAAAACTGGTGTGGAGCTCAGAGATTTGGCTTCACTGGGGACTGGGGGTCCACCTGGAGTGATGCAAGCCTATACTGGCATGATGGGCTGCATCTGTCCAGGATGGGAACCAGGATCCTAGGTGATAGGTTTAAATGCTTCATTGGCAAGTATTTAAACTAGCCAAGGGGGGAAGCACTGGAAAGGAGCAGGGAAATCCTAGGCCCCCCCAAAAATCACGGTACTAAGTGTGGTAAACACCAACATAGCGGTGTCGATAGGGAGAAGGGCAGTGGTAAATGGAAAAAGTGACAAAGGCAAGAAGGACAGGGATGGGGCAAAAAGGAGTAAGGCCATCAGGAAATGGAGGGTAATGAGTACCAATGCCCATAGTCTGGGCAACATGCTCCCTGAGCTGCTGGCCTTGATGGAAGAGGGATGCCTGGGTATCGTAGCAGTCACAGAAACATGGTACACAGAGAACCATGACTGGGATGTTAACATACCAGGGTACATAACCTACAGGAGAGACAGGCAGGGGAGAAGAGGGGAGGGTAGCTCTATGTAAAGGAAAGGATAAAAGCAACTGAACAAAAGAGTAAACAGGCAGGAGAGGAGGCACTGTGGGTCACCTTGGAGACTGGAAAGGGCACCACAATCCGCACAGGGGTTGTGTACAGACCCCATGTCAGGGAGGGAATGGATAAGGATATGATAGAAGGCATTCTTAGAATGGCAGAGTAAGGAGATACTGTTAATGGGAGACCTGAATATGCAGATGTTAACTGGAGCACATTTGCAGCACATCCAAGAGCAGGGCCATTCTTGATGCCCTACAGGTGGCAGAGCCTCAGACAGCTAGTTGGAACCCACTGCGAGGGAGCAATCCTAGATCTCATACTCTCAAACGGGGCAGTGAGAGGATCTCAGATCTAGAAGTGGGTTGCCATCTGGGAAACAAGTGACCATCAAACAGTGTGGTTCACGTTAAACTCAGCTACAGAGTCAAGCCATACAAAAGTGAGGGTACTGGAGTTCAGGAGGGCTGACTTTGGCAAGATGGGAGAGTGCCTCAGAAAAGCACTAGCAAACAGGCTAGAAGGAGGTGTGGAGCAACAATGGGGAATCATCAAAACTGACATCACAGAGGCAACAAGCCTTTGTGTGAAGCAAATAAACAAATCAAAATGAAAAAAAAAAGCCACTATGGTTCTCAAAAGAGGTGGATGTGAAAGTCAGGAAGAAAAAGATAGCATTCCGGAAGTATAAGGAAACACAGAAGGAGCAGGACAGAGAGCTGTACCAGTTAAGGCAGAAGGATGCAGGGAGGGAAGTCAGTATAGCAAAGGCCCAAACTGAGGAAAAGATAGCCAACTCGGTTAAGAAGGGGGATAAAACCTTTTATAGGTACATCAGCGAGCGTAGAAAGACAAAGGGAGGGATAGTGAGGCTGAATAGAATGAACTTTGGGTGGGTGGGCAGATGGGGGCAGTGAAAAATCAGGGATACTGAACGAATATGTCTGCTCAGTATTCACAAAAGAGGGAGAAGTGCCTAATCCAATTAACAGAAGCACTCTTGATAGGGGGGTCGATCCCAGTCCTTTCACAGAAGAAAGGGTTCTGCAAGAACTCCTAAAACTGAAGGTGGACACAGCAATGGGGCCTGATGGAATTCACCGCAGAATTCTAAAAGAATTAAGGGGGGAACTAGTGAAACCACTGGCTACTCTTTTTAATAAATCATGGGAGGATGGTGTGGTACCCAAGGACTGGAGGAAGGCAGATGTGATTCCCCTTCACAAAAGTGGGACCAAGACAGAGGCAGGAAACTACAGACCTGTCAGTCTGACCTCTGTGGTAGGGAAAGTGATGGAGTCACTTCTGAAGGAAAGAATAGTTGAGTACCTAGAGGCCAGTGGGACAGGACCCAAGGCAGCATGGGTTCACAGCGGAAGGTCATGTCAGATGAATCTAATAGGTTTCTTTGACTGGGTGACCAAAGTAGTAGACCAGGGAGGGCTGTGGACATGGCCTACCTAGACTTTAGCAAGGCATTTGACACAGTCACACACAAAGATTAATAGTTAAATTAACCAGCCTGGGAGTGGGTCCCAGGGTGGTAGCCTGAGTAAAACATTGGCTGGACAACAGGACACAGAAGGTAATTGTAAATGGAGTCCACTCTGAAGAAAGAGGGGTTACTAGTGGGGTACCGCAGGGTTCAGTATTGGGTCCAGTCCTTTTTAATGTCTTCACAAGTGACATTGCAGAGGGACTGGAAGGAAAAGTATGCCTCTTTGCAGATGACACAAAGATCTGCAACAGGGTTGATACACAAGGAGGAGTGGGAAGGATGAGAAGGGATTTGGCAAGGTTGGAGGAATGGTCAGAAGTATGGCAGCTAGGATTCTATGCAAAGAAGTGCAAAATAATGCACCTGGGAAACAAGAACCCAGGAAGAAATACACAATGGGGGAGGTAGTAACAACAACAAAAAGAAAGGGACCTGGGGTAATCATATCAGATGACCTTAAGGTTAGCAAGCAATGTGGAGAAGGCAGTAGGGAGGGCTGGGGTATACTGGGATGCATAGGGAGAGGCATCAGCAGCAGAAAACAGGAAGTTGTTATCCCTCTGTACAGACAGTTGGTGAGACCCCATCTGGAGTACTGTGTCCAGTTCTGGAGACCCCATCTCCACAAGGACATAGACAGGATAGAGGCAGTCCAGAGGAGGGCAACTAAAATGGTGCAGGGTCTGCAAGAGAAGCAGTATGAGGAGAGACTAAAGGAGCTTAATATGTATACCCTTGAGGAAAGATGGGAGAGGGGGGACATGATAGAAACTTTTAAGTACCTCAGTGGAATCAACAAAGTCCAAGAGGGTAGCATCTTTCAGAAAAAGAGACGTGCAAGAACAAGGGGACAAAATTTAAAGATAGAGGGGCGGTTCAGGGGCAATGTGAGCAAGTATTATTTCACAAAGAGGGTAGTGGATGCATGGAACAACCTTTCTGAGGTGGTTGTGGGGTCTAAAACTGTGGGAGAATTCAAGAATGCATGGGACAGACATAAGGTAATTCTTGTGGGGGGTAGGAAGAAATAGGCTGTTGGTTAACTAGGATCTGCGGCCTATCCTGTAGGTAGGGAAATGGGCAGACTAGATGGGCCAAGCGGTCGTTATCGGCTGTCAAAGTCTATGTTTCTATGTTCACTACATTATTAGGGGCCCATTTGAATGGGTATCTTTTTTCTCCTCTTGGCCAGTCTCCACCTAACCTGAGCATTTCTGATTTTTCTACATTAATTTTGTACCCAGTTTTTTGACCATACTCCTCTAAAAGTTCCAGGAGAGCCGGTACCGATCTCTGGGTGAAGTAATATAAAACAGCTGTCATCAGCATAGAGGGATATTTTATGTTCCCTGCCCCTGACCCTTATTCCCTCAATCCCCATGTGTTCCCTGACCGCCTTTGCGAGGGGCTCTATGCACATTTATTTATTTATTTATTTAAAATTGGTGACCGGGAAAGGCACGCTGAGCCTAGGCTCGTTTCCAGGTGTGACCCAGGTACAAGGAGTATGCTGAAGAATACAACAATTTTACATTTTTATTATGACAGTATGGACAACATGTAGAAATAAAGTACTAACATAAATCTATACAGCATGTAGACAGAAAGAAAGTAACATAAATCTATACAACATGTAGAAATAAAGAACAGGCATAAGTCTATACAGTATGATAAAGAGGAGGGGGGGCATCCCTGTCAAGTGCCACTCTGGAGGTAGAACCTGGGTGATGTCAACCCATTAATCCATACCGTTGCCTGCGGGGAAGCATAGAGGGCCCTTGTACTGTCCCTGAATCTGGTCCCCAGTCCCAGTACTTCGAGGGTCTTGGTTAGGAAGCCCCAGTTCATCTGATCAAATGCCTTCTTGGCATCCATGAATATAGCCAAGGCGGGGGCCTTTTACTTTTGTTACCAGTCAACCTGATTTAGTAGCTGTCTGATATTGTCATGGATTAGTCTTCCTTTGATGAATCTTGTCTGGCCCAGGTGAACTAGGGCTCCCACCACCTCTTGTAATCTCCTCGTAAGAATTGCTGTGAATATTTTTTGATCTACATTCAAGAGGGAGATTATTCTGTAATAGCCATACAAGGTGGTATCTTTTCCCTCCCTGTGTATGACAGAGATCTGAGCGTATTGCCATGAGGGTGGAGCTTCCTCTCACTCCAGGACTGCTCCGCACACTTTCTCCAGCAATGGGGCTAACCCCTCGGAAAGGTCTTATAAAACTCTGCCAGGTATCCAGGGCCTTGTCCCCTTTTAAGTGTTTTAAAGCTCCCACTATCTCTTGCTGTGAGATCAGAGCCTCCAGTCTTTCCATCTGGATCTCCATAAATTTAGGAATGGGCAGCTTTTCAAAGAAGATTTCTAGCTTTTCCGAAAAATTGTCTGTTTTTTCTTCCCTGTACACCTCTTATAGAATGACTGAAAGTACTGGACAATCTTTAATGGGTCTGAGTCCAGGGTCCCTGGGTTCCCAACCCATTTAATTTTGAACACTACTCTCCCCACCACCTCCCTCCTCAATTGCCAGGCTAGCAGTCTGCCCGTCCTGTTACCTGCTTTGTAAAACCTTTGTCTGGAGTAGCACAGGGCTCCTTTAATTTTGTCATCTAGTAGTTTGTTTAGTTTATCTCTCTGCCTCTCCAGGTCCCTCTTTACTTCTTCGTTTAGTGCAATCTTATGTTCTACTTCTAGTTCATATATTTTGGCTTCTAGGGCTGTTTGTTCTTTAAACCTGTCCTTTTTTACTGCTGCTGCATAGGTTATTATTTTCCCTGTGGGCACCACCTTAAATCTGTCCCACCATACTGCCGCTGAGTAGTCTTTGGGATCATTAGTCTACTGGTACTCCTGTAGGCAGGTCTTAACTATCCCTTTGCAGTCTTCCTGATTCAGTAGTGAGGCATTAAGTCTCCAGGTCAAGGACTTTGGGGAAGGGGAGAGGGAGACTGTCATTGAGGCCAGGGCATGGACCCATTCAGTGGAAATCAGAAAGAAGTCCAGCCTTGAATATGCTCGATGTGGGGAAGACCAGCAGATGTAGTCCCTGACCTTGGGTTGGAGGAGCCTCCAGGCCTCCATCAGGCCCAGTTCTTTGATGAGCCCTCCCAGGCACTTGGCTGAAGGGCCCTTGCAAACCTGTTTAGTGCCAGATTTATCCAGGGCTGGGTTTAATATGGTGTTGAAGTCCCCCTCCTACCACAAAGGAGTTCTCCGGGGTGGGTGTGCAAATCTCGTAAGGGTTTCTTTAAAAAATGTCACTCTTTCCCCTTCCAGATTAGGTGCATAGATATGCAACAGAGAGCAGGGAACATTCCTGCAGGTACTCCCTGATTGCTATAAATCTGCCCAGATGTTCTGAGTGCGATTCCATAACCTCCAGGGGGTGATTTTTGTGGATCAGGATCGCCACTCCTCTCTTGTGAGGTTGTGTTTGACAGGAGGTCTGGTATACCTGGCCTACCCATCCTGTTTTTAACTTGTCGGCCTCAACTGCAGATAGGTGGGTCTCTTGCAAGAAGGCCACTTCTGCCCTCTGTTTTTTCAGTTCATTTAAGACCCTCATTTTCTTAACCACAATGTTAATCCCTCGGACATTATAAGACGTTATCATCCCCTCTTCCATTTGTGTGTGTTAAGCACCTCTTTTCTATGGTATGTAAAGACCTCCAGTGCTTCTAGACAGTCTAGCACAGTAACTAAACTAACAAGTTTGACCAAACTAAACATATGGTTCAAAACCAGGCATTTCATACACCCTGCTCTCCCTTTAGGTGGACCGTGGAGAGCGGGATGTGGTCCCTTGCCTTGGGACTATACGCGACTCCTGCACTTTTGAACTGCCATTTATCTCTTTTCTAGTACTTGGCAGCTCAGTCTAATAATTTCACTCACTTGTCACTGCTGTGAGGTGAATACAATACTTTATCCCTCTCCGCTCCCCTTTGGGTTGGCAGCTTGACATTAGAGGAGGGCAGCCAGCCTGGGGGAGGCACCAGACCCTTACTTCTATAACATCCTCCCCCTCCTCCTAGACCATTAAAGGGACTTTTCCAGCTGTTTCATTGCATGATGGTACACTTTCCCCTTCTTTTCCATTTACCTTAGCTGACTTTTCGTAAGCCCTGGCCATAGGAAGGCACCAAAGTCTTACCTTGTAACCTCCCGTTACCAGGAACTCAACAGGTTGGCTTCCAGTATGTCAGAGGGCCTAAGCACCACGAAGGAAGGAGGCTTGCATCTTGGCTGTTCTTCTTCCCATGGTGTGTGGCCCCCCACCATCTCATGCCACTCCAATACCATCCCCTGACGGGTCTCTCCAGGAACGTTTAGGACCCTTATACAAGGCGTCTAGGTCCCTAGGGAGATAAAGGAGGAAGAAAACATCAGCGGAGCACACATGAGAGAGAGAACTCTAAGTAATTATATTTACACTTTCAGCATCTGATATGCCCCCCCAAGCCCAGCCGCCATGGTCATTGCCCCTTCTGTCCCGCTGCCCCCCCAAAAATTATCACTTTAGGTGGTACCCTCAAAAAAGTCCAGTTGTTCAAAGTCCCAAAGCACTATCAAAGTTACTCGTACATCTTCAGCCTCTTCACCCTCCTCCTATAACAGCTACACACCTCCTGTGCCTCGGAGGTGAGAAATAAGTCTGTTTTTCCCATCAGTTCCCAGTTATGAATTAAAGCTTTTACTGTGTCTTTGGAAAAAAAGTTTTTTTTAGGTCTTGCGGGAGAAGGGCCTGGAATCCCTGCCTTGGCTGATCGACGAAGTAGTCATGGATCTGGTGCCTCTGCCACATTTGTTGGGTCCTGTGGCCCTCTTCCATGGCTTGGAACAAATGAAATCCATGTATGGGGTTTCTTCTAGCCTTGCAAGCATCTCTGGCACGACTCCTAGCTTTAGGAGTGTCGGTCTCGCTTCATTGAGTGTTCAGAAAAAACATTGGTCCTTCTTTCAGGAATATTTTCTGCTGTGCTGGGGCAATTAAATGCATCTTGATCCCGTGTTTTTTAATTGCCAGCAGGGTCCTGAGCTTTTGCTGCATCAGCGGGGTGAAGTCCTGGTTGAAATAAAGATGTTTGTCTCCAAACAGCAGTTCTTTTTTTTCCCCATGCTTTGTGTAAAACCAGTGTTTTAACCCTGTAGTCCATAAACTGCATAACTATGGACCTCGGATTTGCTTTAGGGTTGGTGGGTTTCTTGGCCAGCGCTCTGTGTGCTATGTTTAAAGTCATTTCTGGCGACAGATCTAACAACTCTTTTAGGAAAGATTCCAGGAGAAGATGGAAGGTTTAATACCTTCTAGTTTGATATCTTCTCCTGTTTTGCAAGGACCAATACGGCTGAAATCTTTTTAGGAAAGATTCCAGGAATGCTTCCATTGACGGAGATTGTCACAGCATGCTCTGAGCTCTTGATCATCCATTTTCTCTGTGATCTCCCTTTCCCGTTTAATTAGATGCCTTAGCACTGGATCACGTGATGCAGAGTACGAGTTAGCTGCTTCTTCCTGGAGCTCCATCTACCCGACCCACATTTACCTTCTATAAAGTAGTTTTCCACAAATTTTGATATCTCTATTACTTTACTTGTGTTCTGGGAGAAGACTCTTCCCGGCTGGTCGCATCTGATGGAAGCTGAAATGAAAAAAGCTTTACCAAGGCACACGCCACCGGTCACTCCGGAGAAGGCCCCGAAAAAAGCTAGGGCCTCAACCACGCAGCAAGCCCAAGCTCCGACTGCAGGTTCCTGTGATCTAGAACCGCTTACCTTAGCCAGTTTTCTCCAGGAATTTCAACCTTTTAAGGTTGAGATGAAAGAGCTTGTGGGAGAAGTTAAAAGCATAATGCGTGCCCTGGAAGATTTAGCGCTTCGGACCTCTGACAATGAAGCCCGTATACGTTCTATGGAGTGTAGAAATGAGAAATTGCAATCCTATTTAGCTACAATGAGACAACGCATTTCCAAGCTGGAAGGCAAGGTCGAAGACCTGGAAGGTCGGAGTCACTGCAACAACGTTGTTATAATTGGCCTCCCGGAAAAAGAAGAAGGAGGTGAGCCCATCAGGTTTGCGCAGTGACTAGTAGAAAAGATTGCCGGTCCTTCACCTTTTGGGCATGCTTATATAATAGAAAGAGACCACCGAGCCTTACGAGCTTCACCTCCTGCTGGAGCCCCTCCACGTACCTTTATTCTCCGTTTTCTTAACTACCTGGAACGCCAGCATTTTCTACTTAAAATAAAAGAGCTAAAAGAATTGAGATGGGAGGGTGCGACACTGAGAGTGGTGCAGCATTTGCCACTGTCGATTCAGCAGAAAAGAGCGACCTATCACCCCATTATTACTAAACTAATTGCAACAGATATTAAGTTCAGGATGGGGTATCCCGCTCGTTTTCAGGTGCTGGTGGCTGGATCTTGGTGCAGCTATGAGAGCTATGAATCCGCGTTAGAAGCCCTTAAGCATGCTTTTCCTAATCTGTTTAAAGAGCCCTGAAATATGCTGAAGCTAATGTCACTCAGTATACCATTGAATTGGCACTACATGTATGTCTGTGAAAGTTGTTTCAGAGGGGTACCATGCTTCGTTACAGAATGGGTCTGTTGCTGGCTCAGTTTCTCATGTACTGATCAGCTCTTGTCTGGACTTCTTTCCATGCCTGATTCCTGTTTTCCCTCTCAATAGTATCTGTATGGGGAAACTAATGATGTTCTGGTCAAGTTGGCTCACCCCCTTTCTCACCAGTGGACAGTTTCCTGGATCCAAGGTTTCCCATTTTGTTTTCGCCTCTCCTGCATGATGAAGTGTTTTGTATTTCAATGAAAAGCTCGTTTGAATCTCTAAGTTGATGCGGGCTGTTATTTGGGGAAGTGATGTATCATTTTCCAGCTAGGTGGAGCCAGACACCGTTAGATGGCCAGAAACACGCTTGCAGATATGGAGCTGACTCTATTATGATAGCTGGAGTATAATTACGATGTAAATCCATGTTTTACTGTGCGTTTCCCCTGTAAGATGCTAAAGCCTTTTGTTTAATTGGTGCTGTTTGTTTGGGGGTCGTCTGTTAAATGTTTTCTTAAAGAATGGTAGAAAAACTGTTTTGGTGATGAGTGAGCTGAATCATTAAAAGGCTCAGTAACACTGTTTAAGGGGTCCAAGCATTCTTCTAGATCTGGCATATGCTGATGCAGGAGGGCTAATTCTGTGGAAATTTCTCTATCCTCCTTCTTCACTTAGTGTCATTTTAACAAGTTCATTTTCTAGATATGGGATTTAATAAGTAAAGTTTCCCATGATTTTGTACAACATGGGCTTGGGCATAGCTGATTCTGGGAGGTTGGGTGGAGGGGATGGAAGTGGTAAACCTCGGTGAACTGCAAACATGATCATTGGTAGATCGGGAGGGATGAGGGTGGAGGGGAAAAGGGGTTTAGGGGTTTGTTATTGTTGTGTGTGGAATTTTGGTTCTGGGAAGTTGGAAATAAGAAGGGGGGATTGCATAGCATACATAATAGTACTGGTTATTGAAGGTAGAGCTGGTTACAATGACATTTGTTATTTTAAAGTTACTAAGTTTCTAAAAAATGGCTAGGAATATAAATTTTGTGAGTTGGAATGTTAATGGTCTTCACCATAAATCGAAGCAATACAGGACCCTAAAACACCTAGAGTATGTGAAAGCAGATATGTTCCTTCAGGAGACCCACCTACTTAATAGTGAGTGTAATCAGTTACGGAGGCTCCAAATAAGTCAGGTATTTGCCTTGGAAGGTAATACCCAAAGTAGAGGGGTGATGGTTATGATTCGCAGGTCAGTTCCTTTCAATCCGATTCAAATATTCTATGATAATCTTGGGAGATACATTTTTATTAGGGGTACATTGCATACTCTGGAGATTGTCTTGGGTTCAATCTATGGCCCTAATGTTGATACCCCTGGGTTTTTTGTTCAGATGATGGAAGTACTCTCACCTTGTTGTAATCTACCCATTGTAATAGGAGGGGATTTAAACCTGGTAATGGATCCGCTACTGATAGATCTGGCTTTATCAGGAAGGGACTATCTCCTGTGCCAAGAGCGGTGGAGAGAAATGATGGACCAAATGGGCGCTGCGATGTGGAGGATTCTCCACGAGTGTCAGGAGTTTACTTTTACCTCTCAGGTGCATACTACCATGTCCAGAATTGATTATGTTTTAATTTCAAACACTCTTTTACCGGGCGTTTTGAATGCTGGTATATCCCTTGGGCCACCATCGGACCATTCTATAGTAACATGCTTAATTGCGTTTTCATCTTTGCCCAAACCAGGGGGTAGATGGAAAATTAATAATCAGTTATTAAAGGACCCTAAAATGGTTAAGTGTATTTCTTCTCAGATAACGGAATTCATTTCGTTTAACCAAAAACTCCACCAGTTGGCCAGATATGGAGTGAGGCGCGCTCAAGGTATTCATACGTGGGACCCTGATAGGGCTTGCCTCCCGGAGAAAGAAGGAGAAGCTGAAATATATCTCGGAGTTACTCGCTCAGATTCGAGAAAAAGAGTCCGGGCTTTCGGCCTCCTCATCAGATGATTATAGACAGGAGTTAACTCTGTTACGGGACTCATATCTCAGGATTCTAGGTGAGCAGGCCGAGTGGGCAATCATCAAAACAGGGGCAGTATATACGGATCAAGGGGAAAAAGCCGGCCGACTTTTAGCTAGGAGGGTAAAGCAATTAGATTCTACCAGATTGGTGTCGGCCATCTGCTCCTTGGAAGATGGATCAATTAAAACTACTCCTAAGGATATCTTGGGGGAATTTAGAAGATATTTTGAAGAGATTTATGGAGCCATGAGCGACCCACCATCTGAAGGGAAGATAGGATCCTTTTTAAATGGGTTGAATTTACCCTCCTTGAATGAGTTTAATCAGGCCCAGCTTACGGTACCTATCACAGAGAATGAAATAGACCGGGTTATTAAGTCCCTCCCCTCTGATAAAACACCAGGTCCTGATGGTTTCTCGGCCAATTTTTACAAAACCTTCTCTAAAGAGTTAATTCCCTCATTGTTGAGACTGTTTCAATGTATTTTAAATGGAACCGCTACTGATGTTTCTCTTTTTGAGGCCCTAATTGTACTTCTGCCCAAGCCAGGTAAACCCTGGGATTTGGTGTCTAGCTACAGACCCATCTCACTTCTGAACCAGGATATTAAAATCCTCACTAAATTACTAGCAGATCGGATTAATGGGGTTCTTCCCGGACTAATAGGGGCTGAACAGGTTGATTTATGAAGGGAAGATCCTCAACTGATCATTTGAGGGTTTTGGCACACATCTTCTCAGCCTCCAGGGAAACAGAACATCTGATGGTATTGGTTTCATTGGACGCTGAGAAGGCCTTCGATAGGGTTTATTGGAAATACCTATCCATGGTTATGAATACTTTCGGCTTTACTCAACAGTTTTGCTCTTGGGTCAATTCTATTTATAATTTCCCAACCACAAGAATTGCTTGTAATGGTGTAATTTCGGACCCCTTCAAACTTTTTGTTGGCACCAGACAAGGTTGCCCACTATCCCCGCTCCTTTTTAATTTATACATTGAACCCCTTATCAGACAGATTATACAAGAACAACAGATTCAGGGTATTCAGGTTTGGGGGCACAACTTGAAAGTACTTGCGTACGCAGATGACCTACTATTGCAGATTTCCCATCTGTCTTCCTCTATTCCGGTTTTACTTGAAACTATCCATAATTTTAGCGCTGTTGCTAATTATAAGCTCAATACCGGAAAAACGGTGGTTTTCCCTTAAATTATAAACGACGCTCATGATATTACCTCTTTTGGGCTTGCCTGGAATGCTGATGTAATCAACTATTTAGACCTTACTTTAACAAGGTCCCCTACCCGCTTGGTTCAACTAAACCTAGATTCATTACTGCATGGTATTGAGGTCGATCTTAAAAGATGGGCACTGCTTCCATTGTCAATTTGGGGTAAAGTCAATTTAGTAAAAATTAATGTTTTCCCCCATCTGTTTTATCCCATAAATATGTTAAATATTTGGCTACCACTAAAATGGTTTAAAAAAGTCCATGGTGTAATTACCGCCTTCATTTGGAGTTACAAGAAACCCAGATTGGCTTACCATAAATTGGTTGCTCCCAAACTGACTGGAGGTCTGAGACTCCCTCATGTTGGTTTGTATTACTGGACCAGTCATGTTAATAAATATCTTAGGTGGTTAACATTAATCGATGGTACTGAAACTAGCAATTATGTTCCCTTATGGTTAACTTTGGAGATATCCCTGATAGTTGATTCAGGGCTCACACCCAGGGCCTTGTTGTATTGTATGCCAAAATCTCTCCCCATATCTCTTCGTAACTCCCCTATTGAGATATCCATCAAAGTCCATGCACAATTATGTACCTTTTTAAAATATTGTCATAATAAAGATCCATCTCAACCATTAAATGGCAACCCCAATTTTCTAATAGATGATAAACCCATCAGGGGCAACTGGCTACCACCATTAGGGGAGGTTTTGATTAAAGACCTTTTATCGGCAGAAGGAAAATGGCTTACTTCAATTGACATTTTGAACAAATTTCAAATCCCTCAGGTTATGGTATTTAAGGTTTTTCAATTTCGCCATTTGTTGGTTAATAAACTGGGAACGCTCCCCCCTAATGGGGCAGTCCCTCATTTCTGTGGCACACTGGAACCACTGGTTGGGAAAGCTCACGCAGTTTCTGCCATCTACAGTACATTACTTAATTGGATACACCCCCTAATTCTTGCTCCGAAGCAGTATTGGTCTCAGCTTCTTCCAGAGCACAATTTTGATTGGGCATGCATCTGGAAATCGTGCCATAAATTTCTGTTGCAAGACAGACTTAGAAGACTAATGCAATTTAAATTATTACATAACATTTATTACTCCCCTTTAAATTAACTAGACTTGGTATTGTGTCCTCTTCTAACTGTTACAGATGCCAACAGGATACTGGGGACCTACTTCATATTTTCTGGTATTGCCCCAAAATAGTTTCACTTTGGGACAGTATTAAGCAGAAATTAGACCCCCTTTTGGGGCTGGACAATCTGTTTACAGCGGAGATATGTATCTTAGGGGACGTGGCCGCTATTGGTGTCCGAAAAAGGAGGTATCATATTTGTCTGATATCCGCCTCTGTTAAAAAAGTGGTGTTAAGGCACTGGAAAGACACTTCAGAGATCACATATGGTGAATGGTTACAAGAATTCCTGGCAAACCTTAGAACGGAAAGGACTATTGCTAGTCTTCAGAACAATCTGCCCAGGTTTAATCGGATCTGGGGTCCATTATATTCACTTTATTCTTTACAGACCAAATATGATAATGGTAATATTATGTCAAAGGATGTGTAATATGTGTGCTATGCAGGGGAGGGGGTTGTGGGAGGATGAATGGGGAGTGGTGGGAGGGTGGGGGTGGAATTCATCCGGAACATGTTATATTTCATGTCTGTTATTTTCTTCATTATTTATGGTGTTACTGGATGTATTCCTGTATTCAAAATTTTCAATAAAGTTTGAATGGCAAAAAAAAAGATGCCTTAGCACTGCCTCATGCTGCTCGACCATTCCAGTTCTCTCCGACAAGCCCTGTTCCATCTCATCCGAACACTGAGTCATCTCATTAATCTCTCTTCTTTTGTTATCTGATATGGCTTTTTGCAGGCTGGACATCATGGTATTTATTTGGCGAGTTTTGTGAAGAGCCTTTTGTACATTATGGTGAATTTCTCTCCACCTTCATCCTCGCTGTCATCACTACATGAAACCGATGCCATTGAGGTTGAGCTGGCGGCCCTGGATCCCTGCAGCTCAGACCAATGTACTGGCTTCAGGTACTCCAGAAGTGATTCCTTTTTTTTTAACTCTTTGATGGCGTGTCCGTCGCATTTTACTTTGTTGTCGGTTTGAGGGGAACAAGAGCAGAATTGCAAGCAGAAATTGAGTGATATTTACCCTTGGGGTGCAGAGCTGAAGTTACTCATGGCTGCATCTGAGGAAGGCAGAACCGGAAGTCCTATTGTTAACTATTCTAACTCCTTTTTCTCTTCACAGCTTTCCTGTTCCAATTACCCCTCCCCAGCCTTCCCCCAAAATAAAGCTGTGTTTTGTTTGTTGCCATTGCAGTGTGGAGGATATTTTGTGAAAGCTAACTGTCAAGTATATGTGGTGTATGATATTGGGGAACAACTTGGTATCCAGTGTGTGGGGTGGTTGGAAGGGGAGGTGGGTAGGCACAGCATCCCAAGGGATTGTACCAAGCAGACACCTGGCCCACTATCAACTTACTCTGGGTGGGGGCACTATGCTATTTTACTATTTCTTTGGGATAGAAACCATGATCATCACTGTAGCAGGACCCAGGCCCCTTAACCTGTGTGGTAGTCAACAGGCAGGGGTAGTAGCCCACTGGTACATAGCACCTGGGCTACACAGTTGTTATTAAGTATTATTTGTTCTAGGAGCTTGGGTATGTTGTTCATCTACACTCATTGGCATGTCCTCTTCCACTTTGTTAGACTGGAAGTCTTCAAGCTGGCTCCTCCCACCCACCCGGGTGGTATATACCTCAGCTCCACCCCATGATGCCAGATCTTCCTTTCCGCTGGAAGATTCAGGTTGCCTCCCTCATGCTCATGCATCTTGTAGGCCCTGGCTTTCAAACCTTAGGTTATTCCAAAAATTTATATTGTTAGCGTTCACGATCAAAAGTACGCTACTTCAATTATGGAAGACAAGTCTTCCCCCAGATTTTGTCGGTGCCCTTGTGGCCAGAAATTGTCACGCACCGATCCCCACACTGTGTGCGCCTATTGCCGTGGTGTCAACCATGACACCTCGAAATGTGATACGTGTCTCATCTTTCACCCCAACGTCCTTGATGACCATCTCGCATGCCTGAAACTGGGGAGGCAGGAGAAGAGGAACCCTCTGGTGAAATGCAAGGAGTCTTGGTGGGCGGTTTCCATGGCTGCGGGATCCGATGAGCAATTGGAATGTATGCAGGCATTCAAGGAGGAAGCAGCTCATGCTGCAGAGACTTCTTGGAGCTTCTTCGTCCAGCTCAACCTGGGCTGCACCTTCTCGAGTTCCTTTCGAGAGTTGTGCCGGTCTCTCCCAACCAAGGGAAAGGCACCTGCAGACTCACACTCCTCTTGATCCCGTAAGTGGGAGAAGGATCCGGGATAGTCTTTGTCTTGACTAAGACGTTCTTGGGAGCCGGAGAGAGATCTCGATCCAAGGAACATGCGATCTCGACCTCGGTCGAGATCGCTTCTTCGGCCACTGGCTTTTAGGCCTTGCCATCAGGTCAATCGAGTAAGTTATCGATTGACAATGTTGAGATTGTGATCGACCTGATCAATCCGATTTTGCCAACTCCAGTCAATGAATCTCTCACTTGAACCCCTAATCTGGTCTTTCCAGATGATGAGACCCAGCCTACTTGGACTCCTATCAAAGAAGTGGTCCCTGATCCCGGGAAATCACCGGTCCCACAGGTGTCTCCCGAGCAACCGAGTTGGCCCATCCAATCTCAATCGAGGTCTCGGACCCCCTCGACTGACTGGCCGAGGAAGAGCCAAAAGCTCTCTAAAAAGAGGCGACACCATCAGTCATCCTCCTCCTCCTTGGATGAGGAGAGGCTCCGGTGGAAACTCCATCAGCGCTATGAGGACCTCATGTGGCAACAGCTAATTTTGATTGGGCACAAGCCGACTCCGGCCTGTACCCTGACCATTACCTGGATTTCACCTCCTAGACTGAAGCCGACTCCTTCGGAGATGATTAAATTGGTTTCTCCACCCACAGAGCCGGCAAAACCACTGGTTCAGCCAAAAAACGGTCTCTCCACTGATTGTGGTGGAACCACCACCCAAACAGCCTGTGGGGGCTCCTTCCAAGGAAGATAGACCAGACACCGGGCTTCCTCATTGGTTGTTGGTCACAGTCACTCCAGACCGCCCTCTGTGGGTCAAAGGTGACCTGGGCGGTCCACCATTATACCCGGATTCCTCGGATTCGGATGTCACTGACTTGCATTCTCATCCAGGGAATGATGAATCAACCATTGGCTTAGAGATGGAGGAAGGTCCCTCATCTTTCCAAGGGATTCTTCACCTCATCTCTGAATCTACAGGGATGCTCCTGCAGCCTGTCCAGAAAAAAGTGGAGTACCCTCTTTCAGACATCCATAAGAGAGGGGATACCCTGATGGAGGCCTTTCCTGTGGCTGAAGCTATTGTTGGCCCAGCCCTAGAACTTTGGCAGCATCCTGACTCTTGTCCAGCTCAATCTGCCTGCATGGCCTGCAAGTATGCAGTGCCCATGGGGTCCCTTGCAGGGTTCACAAAGCACCTTTCAGCCGAGAGCCTGGTGACCACCTCTGTGTTCAGGCAGTTCTGCCGACACTGACTGACCTCTTGATAGAGTCCAAGCTTTTGGACCATTCAGCCAGGAAGGTCTATGTGACTTCCTCCTTGGGACCTCATCAGGCAAGTTCGCCGTCATCATGGCACACTTCTCTCACACCCTTTTAGGGTCACTGGATGAAGTCCTCCCACATCTCCCTACAGACGTGCAGACCACAGTCAAGCAGGTCTGGGACCAGGGCTGAGCTGTTGCCAAACAACAGCTTCAGATGGCCCTGGATATTGGGATTCTTGTGCTTGCTCGATGGCTGCTGCAGTTGCCTCTCGTCGCAGGGCTTGACTGAGGCTGTCTTCCTTTCCAGCGGATACCTAGCATAAATTAGCTGATGTGCCCTTCCTTGGGACCGACTTGTTCAGCCCAGGAATGGTCAGTCACCTTCAGCACATTGAGCAGTCCAATGCCACCTTGGATGCCACTTCTGCCAAGGGTTCTTCGGGCAAGAACCAGCAGAAGATAAAGAAGAAACCCTTTCAGCATTCTTCCCCTGCATCTCAGCAGTCTTCCTTTCAAATTGGACAACAGTACCAGCAACAGCAGCAGGCTCAGGCTTGGTGCCCCCAGCCCAAGCCTGGACCCCAACAGGCCAGAAAAGGAGGCCGAGGTTCAGGTCCTGGAGCCTCTTCTGCCAAGCCTGCTCAATGACGGGGCAGGGGCTGTCAACCCCTCTCCCACCACCTTAGCTCTGGGTCCTCCCATGGGGGCCAGCTCTACCACTTCCTTTCCTCCTGGTCCATTGTCACTTCAGGCAGGTGGGTCCTTGAAGTGGTCGGTCAGGGACTGCCTCTGGAATTCGAGCAGTACCCCCCCAAACCGAGCCGGCGCCCCTCAGGAGGAAAGAGTATCTGCTCAGACCCAGTCAGCTCTCCGAGATGACATCGTTTAGCTCCTCCTCAAAGAGGCAGTACAGTACAAGTCACATTACTGTTCCCTCAACTCACTGGTGTAGCATTGTTCAATGAGTTTCCTAATCTGTGCAGTGTTTAATTCAATGAATTAGTAAAAGGTTAGTATTGGTTTGCAACTAGCTGTTATGTACGATAAGCTTTATTTTCAGCTGAGTGCTTACAGTATGAGTTTAATTTTAGAAGGCAGACTAAACAACTCTTAAGGAATGCTGTGATATTCATAAACAATACCATGAAAATGCATTACATAAGCACTGCAAAACAGCTACTGCCATTTCACTAAGTTACACATGAGTTGAATAGGCAGTGAAGGATGGTTGGAAAACAGTTGAAAGCTTCAACAGTTTGAGTTGCCACTGCAGTAGCATCACAAAAAAAAATGCTACACCAGTGAGTTGATGGAACAGTTTAATGTGACTTGTACTGTAGCTCCAGTGGCAGACCCTCCAGCAGACCCAGGCTTTATCTCCAGGTATTTCCTGGTGCCCAAGCAGACGGAGGGCTGGTGCCCCATTCTAGATCTGCATGACCTGAATCAATATCTCAGGTCATGCACCTTTTGGATGGTCACTCTGTCTCAGATCATAACATCCTTGGCGTGAAACATGCAGTTCTGTGCACTGGATCTGCAGTATGCATTCTTTCACATCCCAATCCATCCATCCCATCAGTGGTTCCTTCACTTCAGGATCGAAGAGATCCTGTACGAGTTCTGAGTCAAGCCGTTTGGCCTGTCATTGACCCCACGGGTCTTCACCAAATGCATTACAGTAGTGGCAGCCCATCTCAGGCATAGGAAGGGCAGGATTTATCCTTACCTCAATGATTGGCTCCTAGCAAGTTCCACCCAAGTGGAGGTGGAGAAGTCCAGGCACCTGGCCCTCCAGACCTGATCCCAACTCAGCCTCCTGATCAACGAGACCAAGTCAGAACTCATGCCTTCTCAGGTCATGGGCTTCATTGGGACAGAGCTCGACTCTTGTTAACCAGAGCTCGGCTCCTGGCGGACAGGGCGGAGGTTCTTTCTTCCTTTGCCCAATCATTTCTCATTGGGGAATTGCGCCCTGCCCTGGACTTTCTGTGCCTTCTGAGTTACATGGCAGCATGCACCTCAGTGGTCCATTGGGCCTGGTTGCACATGCGCAATGGGAGCTGGCCACTCAGTGGACTCAGTGCCATGGTCATTTTGACCAGCTAATCACTGTGACCCAGAAGATGTGGGACAATCTCAATTGTGGACCACCCCAGACCAATTGTAGGAAGGGATCCTGTTTGTCTGCCCCAAGCTGACAGTTGTCTTCAAAACCAATGTCTCTCTCATGGGCTGAGGAGCCCACATGGGGGACAAAAGGGCCCATGAGCTCTGGAACTCTGAGGAATCCTGATGCCACATCAACCAGTTGGAGCTCAGAGCAGTCAGACTGGCACTGTCACCTTTTGTTCCTCAGCTCCGGGGCCAAGTGTTCAAGTCCAGACGGACGATACCATGACCATGTACTACCTCAACAAACAGGGTGGCATGCACTCCCATCTGTTATGCAAGGAGGCGATCTGCATCTGGACCCTCGTGAACTGATTGGAGGCAGATCTCCTAGCCATCCATGTGGCAGGAGCCTCAAACCATCTGGTGGATGCTCTCAGCCGTTTATGCCAGACATCCCGTGAGTGGTTTCTCCATCCAGAGGTAGCTTACAGTCTCTTCTCCCATTGGGGCAAACTGATAGTGGACCTGTTTGCCTCCAGGGAAAAGACCAAGCTGAGGATGTTTCATGCCCACCCCCGTCAGCAGGATTCACAGCAGGGGGATGGCTTCTCAAGGCTGTGGACCCCAGGCCTCCTCTACACCTTCCCTCCATTTCCCTTGATCCACAAGGTGCTCCTCAAGGTGAGGAGGGACAAGGTGAAGATGATGCTGGTAGCCCAGACTAGCCGCGCCAGTTCTGGTATCCAGATCTCCTTAGTCTCAGCTGCAGTCCCCTGGAGCGGCTTTGCACGCACCCGGACCTGATCTCTCTCTCTCAGTTAGGGGAAGATATTCCATCCGGACCTTCAGTCCCTGCACCTCACAGCCTGGTACCTGAGCAGCTAGAGTTCTAGGCTTTGGGTCTTTCCAAAGATGTCTACATCATGGTGGAGGCATCAAGAAAGGAATCAACCAGGAAATGTTATGCTTTCAAATGGAAATGGTTTTCCATTTGGTGTCAGGGCAAGGTCCTGGACCCTTTGTCCTGTCCAGTGGCTAACATTCTTGACTACCTTTGGTCTGTCTCCAAAGGGGGTCTACAATCATCGACCCTTAGGGTGCACCAGGCAGCCATCTCTGCTTACTGGGCGTGGGCCGGTCAGCCGATGTTGATGAAGCAGACAGTGGTTGGGGTCTTTTCAAAGGCCTGGATCACATATCCCCTCTGGTGCGTGAACCTCCACCTCAGTGGGATCTACTGCTGGTACTGGCAAAGCTCATGGGCAAGCCATTCGAGCCAATGCACAAGTGTGCCTTGTCACACTTGTCATGGAAAATGGCCTTCCTGGTGGCTATCACGTCTGCCAGAAGGACAGGGAAGCTCCAGGCACTTTGGTGGACTCCTTTATCTGGTCTTCCACAGGAACAAGTTTGTCTTGTGCCCACCCGAAATTCCTTCTGAAGGTGTTGTCAGAGTTTCACCTTAACCAGGTGTTAACTCTGCTTGTATACTACCCTAATTACACCTCAGATGCCGCATACATTCTCATACTTTGGACCTGAGACGCATTTCTCTCCTACTATAAGGAGAGGATGGCGAAATTCAAGGAGAGGTTCACCAGCTATTTGTCACCTATGCTGAATCCGCTTCTGGCAGAACTGCAGCAAAATGGACCATTGCAAGGTGGATTACATCATGCATAGGTCTGTGCTATAAGCTGGCGGGCAAGGAGCCTCCCAGAGGGATAAGAGCTCATTCTACCCACCATACTACTGCATCGGTGGCTGTTTCCAGGAACATCCCTATTCAGAAAATCTGCTGGGCTGCTACCTGGAAGTCAGCAAACACCTTCATCACCCATTACCACATCGACCTTGAGTCACGCCGGGATGCTGGTTTTGGGGCCTCAGTTCTCCAATCTCTGTTCCCTAAGTAGGGGGTGTGCGCCTTGCCTCCCTCCTCCCGGTGAACTGCTAGGAGTCTGCCAATGAGTGTGGATGAACAACATATTCACGCTCTTAGAAGAACAGGTTACTCACCTGTAACAGTAGTTCTAGGAGTGGTATATGTTGTTCATCCACACGACCACCTGACCTCCCGGCTGCGTATGCACAACACCTGGTTTCCAGCAGGCTAAGATCTGGTGTAATGGGGCAGAGCCGAGGTATATACCACCCGGGTGGGTGGGAGGAGCCAGCTTGAAGACTTCCAGTCCAACTTAAAGTGGAAGGGGACATGCCAATGAATGTGGATGAACAAACATATACCACTCCTAGAACTACTTTTACAGGTGAGTAACCCGTTCTTTTCAGATACCTCCTAGCCTCCTCAAACAAAGCAAAGCACTTCAATCTGACAAACCTTGAGACACTGTGTCCTGAACTGAATCCACATTTTGGTTTACCTGCTCCTTAAGAAACTATACTTGTCTCTGACAGCTTTTCACACATATTTACAGAACAAACAGAAGATGTTGATAAAAGGTTTTCACATCCTGCATATATACCTGGCCACAGTTCATCACCTTCAGGAATTTAACACATTCTGGGAGAGGTGTTTAAAACTCTGCATCTGTTTCTTGGATGTGAATGCAGAATTCCACCTGAGAAATTAGACGATAAAAAAAGTTGGTCTAACTCTGAGGACAGAATTCTGCAGTTGTGTCCGAAAAATGGATGCGAGACCTTCAGTTGTGACAGAAAGTGCTGTAAACTGTGAACATGTTTGGAAATGTGTCCATATGTATGTCACTAGCATGTATACATCTGGGCACATCTGCATGGATGCAGCATGCATCTGAAATACAGACACAAGTGCTGTGTCCACCTGAATGAAAATTATGCCTCTGTGACTTTGATCTGCAGTAACAACAGTTTACTGGACCTCAGCATTTGCCTTTTCATCTGGTTTTCACTATTTTGATGTTTGCTTGCACTCATGTGCAAGAAACATAGTGCCATCATCCGAGTTTTCCAGAGGTGTGTCAGCCTCTTCCAATTAAGTTAGTGTGTTTGCAGGCGTGGTTGCAGTGCTCCAATCACTGCTCCAGCTGTCTATGACAGCAGTTGAAAATGCAGTGGCATACAGCTGAAAGGGAGAGCTCTGCTTCAGTGAGCAGAGCTCCCCCCTCAACACGCATGCACGCATATTGAGTGCTCACGCATTCCTCCCCCCACGCACATACTGTAAAGCCGATGGGGGTGCCCAATGCCCCGTCGGCTCCATGCTGCCCCCCCCAAAAAGCTTTCCAGGTGCCATGCTGGGAGCTCACCCGAGAGTGGCACATGTCCATATGGCCAAAAGGGGTGCCCATTCCCCATTCGGCTCCAGCCCCCCCAAACAGCCTTACAGCTGCCGTGCTGGGAGCCCACCCCAGCATGGCACAAGTGCATATGGCTGATGGGGGTGCCCAATCCCCTGTCGGCTCCAGCCCCCCAAACAGCCTTCTAGCTGCCATGCTGGGAGCCCACCCCAGCGTGGCAAACATCCCCCGTCATCTTCCTTAAAAAAAAAATTAAAAAAAACTGTAAAAAAGAAAATGCTCCCTTGGCGTTCTCCCAGCCCACCCACTGTGCACCCTGCCTCCCCACACCCCCCATCACCCCATACTTACTTCTGGAGTCTGGCACGATGATCTTCGGTGGACCGGGAACATGTCTGCACTCTTCAAAGCTGACCGCGAACTGAGGAAATGCAGGTAAACTGTATAATGTAATAGATAGGGTTTTTCAACTTTGCTGCATATCTCGGCCATTTTTTGAATTTTGCACAAATTTTCAACATGGGTTTTTTTGGACCCCTTCTCTTGAATGCTGTCACTGTCATGGTGTTAATTGGGCCTGAAGGGTGATTTCGCAGTCACTATGCGAAATCACCTTTGGAACTGATTAACAAAATGGCACTGCCAGTGTTCATAAGGTGGGCTCTCAAAAAGCCTATTTTGAAAATTTGGTGGTAAAATTCCTAAAGATGACTGTTTTATGAGCGTGCATTGCGCAGTTCCTACGCATGCTCATACGTTCGCAAATTTTCAATATTTTCACTCCAGATTTTCAACATTGTCATTTTACCACACCTCCTTATGAGCAGTACAGCTGTCATTATTCACTCTTGTCCTAGCGTGTTTCCACCCATGTAGCACACAATGGCGCAGTCGGTGTGCAAAATCAATGTATGGGACACATTAAGAAAATCACAGTGACACTGGTCATGAGCAGAGGTGTTAAAATGGCTATGTTGAAAATTTGGTGAAAAAATTCCCAAAATGACTGTTTTAGGAGCGCACGTTGCACAGTTCCTCAGCACGCTGGCAAGTTTGCGAATTTGTAATATTTGCACACCAGATTTTCAACAGTGCCATTTTACCGCACTTCCTTATGAGCAGTACAGCTACCATCTTCACATCTCGCCCAAAATGTGTTTCCACACATGTAACAGGTCCACTGGACCACCAGGGATATTGGATTTATCATTAATTTACTTAGCCCGCGATCAAGCAGACAGGTCCACTGGACCACCAGGGATAACTGGGATTTATCTTTTATTTACTTAGCCCGTGTTCGGGCGGGCAGCTGTCCACTGGACCACCAGGGATTTAGGATTGATCTTTTATTTACTGAAGCCCATGATCGGGTTGTGGGGCACATTGCCACGCTGCAGGGGGCGTCGGTCCCCAACGGCTGCTGCCTGGCAGGGCGCCAGGCACAATCGTCAGGGACTGGTGCACCTGCATGCAAATGGAGCCATAATGACATGCAAATGGCCCCATGTGCACCTTGCATACATTATGGCTCCATTTGCATGTCAACTTTTGAAAATCATGGGTGCTGCGCCTGCGCGATGGAACTTGCGCTAACGCATCCACATGCTCCCTCTGGCCACTGTGCCATGCGCACTGTGGGTGGCCAGAGTGCGACATTCAATGCTGTTGAGCCATGGCACAGCTCCGTTGGTATAAGCCCAGTCTACACCCTCGCAGCCAAGTTGAAATAGCCCCAGGCTTCCATACAGCCTAACGTTTGGATATCTGGGCCCATATGTTTTGGGTTAAATGCAAGAATAAAAACTGATATCTGCATTAGCCAGTGAAGATATCATTGATATCTTCATATTCCTATATGTCATGCTGTTATCTCCACACTCCTATACATCATACTGAAACTGATACTGCCATTCTCACAGTGCCAACTTTCACTTTTTTTCTCCAATGTAGCGTGACCCAGCACTATTAGTACTGCTAATCTGCTGCCATACATTTAAAATAATGTCTAATATCTCCAAATAGTGACACAATTTGCTTTGTATATTAACACTTATCTGGTTGACCCTGCCACTCTGCTCTTCGGAAATAATACTTTCACTTTCCCCCAGAAATGTAGCCTGACCAAGCACTAGTAAAAGACTCCCATAACTTGCTCCCAGACCTTCACAGTAAAGTAGTCTCCATGAGCTAAGTAAGAAAACAACATGTACTTCTGGTAATTTTAACTAAATTTCTCCACAAAAAGCTGCCGACTGTACTGAGAATAGAAAGAGCGAGTCAGGAGCTTTAGAGCAGCAGAAGGTAGCATGAGTGTCTGTTGCTATAGCAACACATGCTCACTCTTCCTTCGGCTGCTCTGAAGCTGCTGACTTGCTCTCTCTATTCTCAGTACAGTTGGCAGCTCCTTGTGGAGAAATTCAGTTACAATTACCAGAAGTACAGTTTTTTCTTACTTAGCTCATGGAGACTGCTTTACTGGAAGATCCAGGAGCAAGTTAAGGAGTCCCTTACTACCACTCGGTCACGTTACATTTCTGGGGGAAAGTGAAAGTCTTATTACGCTTACCGATGCACAGAGTAGCAGGATCAACCAGATAAGTGTTTTAAATCAGTATTTACCTAAAAAATACAGCAGGATCAACTTAATTTTTTTTAATGAAACATGTCATCAGTTCTGTTGGAGGGGAATAAGTCAAGAAAACAGTGAAGCTACCAATATGGCTACTAGTGGGCTATCAAACCTCAGAGGGACAGGATAAACCAGATACATTTTAAATCCTTTTTTAAATGATTATTTATGTAAAAATAATGGCAGGATCAACCAGATAAATTTCTTTAAAACTACAAAAATCCACCAAATAATGATTTTCCAAAAAAACATACTGTATGTCATCTTTTGTGTTGGAGTGGGGTATTGGGCATTGTGTTTGAGGAGATTCTGTCACATGTGGCCCAACACACATATTGTGTAAACAGAACATGACATGGCCCAACTGAAGATATCATATTTATCTTCACTCGAGGCCACTGACCCAGGATATCTCACTCGTGGCTTCACCACTCGTGAGATATCATGATATCATTGGCCTCTTGTGAAGATAAATATGATATCTTCAGTAGGGCCATGTCATATCCTATACATAATATATATATTCATGGCAAAAAAACTCCATTTAATGCATCAGTTAGGGTTGTTCCACAGTGACAAAAGTGAGGAAATTCGGTGTTAGGGTTGACATCCCCTTGCACCCCACCCCCACAAACAGGCATCGGAGTGTGCGAAGGGGTTGTCGGCCCTAACTCTCACCCCATCCCATGTGTAAAGAAGCTGATGTGATGCAGTGTAGAAGAATGGGGTGAGAGTTAGACCGATGACCCCAACGCACACCCCGATGCCTGATGGTGGGGTGGAGCAGGGGTGTAAGGGGGGTGTCAACCCTAACAGCGAAATTCCTCACTTTTGTCACTGTGGAACAACCCTAACTGATGCATTAAATATAGTTTTTTTGCCATGAATTTCCCTTCTTTTTGAGAATGAGCACTCTAAATAGTTAACACTAACACAACTGCAAATGGTAACACACATGGTGATGCAAACGTAAACAGTAACGCAAACGGTAAGAAAAATGCAAGTGCAAACATTAATGAAAGCAGAAATGGTAGCACAAACAGTAACGCAAACGCTAATGGCAACAGAAATGCAAACATGAATGAAAACAGAAACGCAAATGCTAATGGAAATGCAAACGCTAAGAAAAATGCAAACGGTAACAAAAACGCAAAAAAATGCAAACGGTAAAGGCAACGGCGCCACAGAAGCAAACAGTAATGCAATTGACACCAGAAACGCAACCAAAAACACAAATGCTAACACCAACAGAAACACAAATGGTGACGAAGACGCAAACCGTAATGACAATGCGATTGGAAAGGCAAACAGCAACGATGATGCCAAAGTGAGCAATAACACAAACGCAAGCACGTAGGCAAATGCAAATGGTAACGCGCATGGTCACGGTACCGTAATTGTAAATGCAAATTCTAATGGTAACAGCAACGATGATGCCAAACAAAAGACAAACACAAACAGCAGCGCATACGGAAACGCAAATGAAAATGGATGCGGTGGCACAAAATGAAACTCAAATGCAAATGTGATGCACACGGTGGTGCAAAACAAAATGCAAATGGTAATGCACAGGCTGACACAAAATGTAATGCAAATATAAACAGTAATGAAAATGCAAATGGTAACAGTAACGCAAACACAAGCACAAACAAAAACTCAAAGCGTAATGCACACGGTGGCGTAGATGGGAATGGTGACACAAATGGAAACGCAAATGGAAACACTAACTGGCATGGTAACGAAAGCACACACCCTTCTTTTCCCAAAAAACTGCATTGAAAACACAATGAATACAAAGAATGTATGCATAATAATGGGGCTCGGGACAGAAAACGAGGAGTTGGAATACTAACTTGCTTATATCTCTGCAACCGTAAGACTTAGAAAAAATTAAAATTCTGTATGAATTATGACTTTCCTGTCTAGTTTTGTACTTGGCTCCCATCTGGGGTGCTAAGCATTTTCAATGAAAAGTCCGTAACTCACACCGTTCCGAGATCACGGGCCCCAAAATCTGCAGTAGACCTGAGTAGAGGTTATCCTATGGGAAAAAGTGTGAACTTGGAGTGCCATAACTTGCTACCTTATAATATTTGTTCACCAAGCTACCAAAAGGCACATCTGTTGGATGTTGGCTTTCTTGCCTCAAATTTCAGCCCAAAAGACCAAACCGTTATTTTGCAGCAGGGTGGCAAAGAATTCCTGTAATGCGGCAGATGCGTAATGTTAGTCTATGGGAAAAAGCATCAACTTCAGAGTGCCGTAACTTTGCAGCTGTGTAATATTTTTTCACCAAACCACAAAAAGGCACATCTGTGGCATGTTGGATGTCTTCCCTCCAAATTTCATCCCAAAAGATCAAACCTTTATTTTGCAGCAGGGTGGCAAAGAAGTCCTGTTATTTTCCCCATAGTGTCGAATAGTAGTGTCGCAAAACATGAAACTTTTCGGAAAAAAATCATGAAAGTGTAGCAGGTGTGACACTACTTTGTGACACTACTGTTCCCAAAAATTTCAAAAACATATTTCTGGGGTGTTTAACCCCAAAATAAAGACATGGCTAGCATCCTCAGGGTCCAACTAGATGAAGACAAAATTAATTGTGTTCCTAGAGTGTCACAATTTTAAATGCCAAGCATTTTTCTGATCAGTAACTGAAAACAAAATGGCAGATTTGCAACACTACAGGTGGCCTTTGCTACACTAAAATCCTCATCTGCGACACTGTTGAACTTTTTGTTAACTTTTCCCATTGACTATAATGGAAGCTTGTTTTGTGAATAACATTTGAACTGTTTAATATTTTTCATGAAATCTTCAAAAGGCACATTGGAGAATCCAGCGCATGTTCCCTGAAGTTTTTGGACCAGTCACACAAACCATGTGACCTGTAGGTGCGAAGCAAAGAATTCTGAAAAGCGTAAATGCGCTACAGAATGTCAATTAATAACTCCACAACCGTGTATATCCGACCAGTAAAAAGTTTGCAGATCTCAAGATCTGTACTACTGTTCTGTGCCTGCCAGATTTCAGGCAAATCCATCATATGGTGCCAAAGTCAGTAAGGTGCAAAATTTCACCATTTAACCTTAAATGGGGTACTCGACCCTAAATATGGTGGCACTACTGTGCCACAATAATATATATAGTATTGTATATAAATAAATAAATATCAATCCACTACTCACGTATACCCAAACACCATTAATATTCATCCCACACCCTTTTGCCCAGATTATTGTATTTCAGTGGTTGCTAACAAAACTGAAACTAACTAGCCAGTCAGGCACCCCCCACTGCAGTGCATGCCCTGTCCAAACCCTGCACACTTGAATCAAAGTAGATTATAAAGTGAATATAATGGTGTGAATAGTAGCAGGAGCCACAGGGATGTATGATCACAATGGGGGGGCATGGTGGGAGGATTGTCATTAATGACACTAGGCAGCCTGATTGGCTTAGGCTGCCTAGCAACATAGAATCACAGAAACATAGAAATCTGGTGGTAGAAAAGGAACCTCTGGCCCATCGAGTCTGCCCCTCCCCATCTTACTCATTACTTATGTCACAGGACCTCCCTTCCCCCACATGCCAACCCTTATGTCTGTCCCATGCCCTCTTGAATCCCTCCACTCTTTCTGTCCCACCACTTCCTCCAGTAGTTTATTCCAGACCTCCACCACCCTCTTTGTGAAGTAACGCCCTCTTACATTTCCCCTAAATCTTCCTCTCTCCAATCTTAGACTATGCCCTCTAGTTTTAACCCCCACCTTCCTGTTAAATAAGCTCCCATCCTTTACCTTTTTGAGCCCATCACATGCTTAAATGTCTCTAGCATGCCCCCCCCATCTTTCTTCTAATTGGTACAGATCCAATTCCCTCCACCTCTCCTCATATGGCTTCCCCTGCATGCCTTTCAGCATCATAGTTGCCCTTCTCTATACTCTCTCAATCCCATCTATGTCTTTGCATAGGTGTGGTCTCCAGAACTGGACCCTGTACTCTATGTGCGGCCTTGTGGAGGGGTTGTGGGATGACAGATGGACCAGACACTGAATTTCAGGTTTAACACACAATCTCTGTGTGATGTTTATTCAAAATACAGGAAATAAGCTTCTGCAATGCCATATTCCTTCTTCAGTACATCAGTTTTCAGCAATAGACTATGAATGTCCTTTCTCTGCACTTACCCAGCACCTACTGACACTGATCTCCGATCCAACTTACCAGTTGAGATGCAACCTCCACCCCTATGCAGGCCCCATTTGCTTGGGTAATGGGGGCCCAAAAGGAAAAAAAAAACAAGCTATAGACAAAGAACCTCAATGCAGAATCACTGAAAGAAAGGTTATCCCAAAGAGAGGCAGGAGCTCCCTGTCACATATCCCCCACCTTAAGATGGAAGCAGTTATTGCAGACTGCTTACTTTCTTTCTGTCCCAGGAAGGGATGGAGCTTCCACCCATCCATCTTCAGAAGCTGTGTCTCAGGGTCCCTATTAACGACAAACATTCCATCTTAAACATAGTGGATATCATCATTCTTTACCCTGAAGCATTAACACATTTCTCAACAGAGACTAACGGTACCTTCCCTGAACTATCTCCTTTTCAGGAAAGTACATCATATTTCTTAGCCAAAAAATCTGGATGGCTGTAAAGTCCAGTAATGTAGAAACAATTTATCTGAGGTGAGTAATTATCTGCTCCAACCCCAGCAGATATGTCAGTGTTAAGCAGGGGCCCAGTCCTAGCTTCAATCCCTTTACATAAACTCACTATGACTCTTGATTCATTTCACTTGTTACAGATATAGACACCTGAGGGTAGACACTCTAGGTGTTACCCCAGCAGAGGTTCCTATCCATTTTCCACCCACCTCCTCCTTTGTAGGTTTTTCATAAAAACAAAATAAAACACATGTACCACCTCCTTGATCTTAACATATTGTAACAGTTTGGCAACATTAGCATCTTTAGCCTGCAGTATACCCAAGTCAATACTGTTAATAGATTTAGCTGTACCAATACAAAAAAAAGTCCCTTCAGCCTCATAGGCTTTTTTTTTTGCTTGCTTGGAGTCTTCAACCACAGCTAAATATCACTAGGCACAGTCTTACCTTGGGTCTCACATTGAAGTTCCATACTTGCATCTCTGACCTCCAACAGGTAACATCCTGGGAACACAGAAAACAAAGGAATATCCTGCTCAGTCAGAGGGTCCTCCTCAAACTGAGCCCAGGAAAGATCCACTGACTCTTTGCCCAAACTGTCTGGCAGGAGCCTCTCAAGCAATTGGCACCAGTGTTCCACTTCTCTGCATAGTCAGTCTGCCTCCAGCCATTGCCCACTCATTCAGTGGATCATCCTCATCAGAGTCTCCACCTCCTGGGTGTTGTCTCTCTCACCTCATGTCTGCCTTGACCTGCATCTCTTCGTTGTCTTCAGGCTTGGCCTTCCTCTGAGCCCCCGGTCCAGTCCAGGCAGCAGCTTCTGTCTGTCTGTCTGTCTGTTGGCCTTGGTTCTGCCCAGAACCCCAAGGACTCTCTTCTCCGGGTTCTCCTCTGGTAACCCCGGTACATCTGTCCACCTGGGATAGCTGGACAATATCTACCAGAAAACGTTCCTCTTTGGCCAGTCAAGACATTTCCAGCAAGTTATTCCACTTCTGACACCAAGTCTGTGGAGGGGTTTTGCGATAACAGATGGATCAGACACCAAACTTCAGGTTCAACACACAATCTTTGTCTAATGTTTATACAAAATACAGGAAATAAGCTTCTGCAGTACTATATTCCTTCTTCAGTATATCAGTTTGCAGCAACAGACTATGTATGTCCTTTCTTTGCACTTAGCCAGCACCTACTGACACTGATCTCTGATCCAACTTACCAGTTGAGATGCAACCTCCACCCCTATGCGGGCCCCGTTTGCTTGGGTAGTGGGGGCCAAAAGAAAAAAAAAAAAAGCTATAGACAAAGAACCTCAATGCAGAATCATTGAAAGAAAGGTTACCCCAAAGGGCATTGGTAACAAATCAAGTTTCAAAGAAATACAACATCATAACTACTTCCATAATGCAAAGCATCATGGGATATATGCAAATCACCAATGACATTTAGACGTGTTCAGTTTACAGCAATTTACATGCATTTTAAACTGCACAACTAACTTAATTTCTGTAATAGTCACCTAGTGCCATAGTATTTTCAACATTTACAGGTTTCATAAACATAAGAAATATACATCAAGGTATTTTATGACATAGTGCTATTACATACTAAATCCAACAACAATAAACAACCTGTTTTACATACACTTGGAGGTCACCACAATAACCTCCCTGTATGAGGACCTGAGAAAGAAAAGGAAAATTAAAGAGGACACCATAGTATAGTCAAGAAAGGGGGGGTGCCCATAGGTGGCCAACTTTATGGACTACAAATAGTAAAAGATAGAACAGACTAAGAAATAGAAGAACTGTTGCAACAGATTTAAGAAAAGATTGGTCCTCAAGAGTGGTAGGAGCACCCTGTCATAGGCCTCACCACAGCTTTATAAAAGGCATCAGTACCTCCTTCCTTCTGCTTGTTATGCCCCTCCCAATGCATGTCAACATTCTATTTGGCTGACCCACCACTTTTCGACATTGATGACCTACTTTAAGTTTGCTTGGTACTAAAACCCCAGATCCTCTCCTTTTCAGTTGGCTTAATTAACCCCCAAGAGTGTAAGCTGCTTGTGGGTTCTTACATCCCACTTGCATCATTGCACATGTTTTGGCATTGAATTTCAGCAGCCAAGATTCTGACCACCCTTCCAGAATCTTCAGGTCCTTCCTCACGGCCGCAACACCACTCCCTCCCCGGAGTGTCCACCCTATTGCAAAGAAGAATACTTAGCACTCACCCAAACAGTAAATCTTCAGAAGTGAAAAAGTTTTATTGTGGTAGCCCAAAAAGCACCCTACTTCCTCAGCACTTCAGCCCAATACAGGGCCTTCCTTAGGTGGGCAGGTCCACCATATTGCAGATCTTCATATCATTTGCAAATAGGCACATCCTCCCTCCAGCCTGTCCACTCTACCACTGATATAGATATTAAAAAGAGGGTTCCCAATACCGACACCTGAGCACCACACTAATCACCCCATCTCCCTGGAATGTACACCATTAACCACCATCCTTTGACTTCTGTCCTTCAATCAGTTTCCACTTGCCCATTATTTTATGTCCCACCACTATGCTTTCTGGCTTATTTACCAGTCTTCTGTGGGGATGGAGTCAAATGCCTTCCTGAAGTCTAGATAGGCCACGCCTTCAGCCCCTCCCTGATCAGTCACCTTCATCAGCCAATCAAAGATCTCGTTAGGTTCGTCTGACATGACCTTCCAGTTGTGAAGCCATGCTGCCTATCATCCAGTTATTCGATCACTAGTGACACTCCACCTGCCCTGTCCATTCCTTTGTAATTGTGCCTCCAGACTACTACTCATGCCTTTATTCACTGTACAGCCTGGTTGCATTCAAGTGGGTAGGATTAGGGAAGGGTGTACACTGTAGCAGGAGAGGGATGAACTTGCAAGCTTGATTTGGTTTTGTTACCCACCCCCCTGGAAATCAAGGAAAAGTGCAAAGGGAGGGGTATTTTATATACATATATATATATATATATATATATATATATATATATACATATATATATATATAAATATATATATATATATATATATATATATATATATATATATATATATATATATATATATATATATATATGTATATATATATATATATATATATATATATATATATATATATATATTTTTTTTTATTTTATTATTCAAGTTTAGTGAAAGGCTTAAGTTTACATACATTCTATTTGAGAAAACTCATTAATCCATCAATGAAAATACATGCATTAGATGTACAACTTCTATCAGAAGTGTTCTTATTCCATTTTGAATACAAAGATGCAGTTTATTATAAATTGATCTGTATTTAAGAATTATTGTGATATACCTTAATGTGCAGGAGGGCATCTCACTCCAGTGACAGTCAGTAGGCTGGGCAAGCTTTCCCTTTCAAAATCCTTCTTCGGCCACTCCGGCTCTGGGTCCGCCCTCCCCATCTCCTGGCCATTCATCACCAGGACCATAGGTCCTCTCTTCTGGGGTTATCTTCCAGTGTCACATTCTCTGTACCTAGGTCTCTATCTCATGTGACCTCTGAGGACAGGCTGAGTGATGTGACCTATTTAGCCCATCTCTCGGACAAATGTTTGTGTTTTGTTGTTTAGTTTATGGGTTAGTTCCTCCATGTCCTGAATTCCTTAATTATTGAGTACCATTGGGAGATGTTGGTGGGGCCAGGAAAAGCCATTACTTGATGATCGCTTTATGGACAGCTGCCAGGAGAATGTTCCATAAGTAGAGTTCATCTGCCCTTACCTCTGTAGGAGGCAGACCCAGGATCAAGTTCTCCAGTATTAGCTGAGGGGGGCATGAAAATAGATCAGTCAGGACCCGTGTGACCTGTCTCCAGAATGGTTGCACAGCCTCACACTCCCAGAATATTTGTGAGTGGTGTGCAACTTGAGTGCCGTAGTTCCTCCAGCACCGGGCAGAAAGTTCTCCACCCATTTATGTTGGATAGTGGGCGATAGAAATATCTCACCCTGACCTTCCAGGTGAAGTCCCTCCAGCTGGGTGAAAGGGTAGTTTTATTTGGAGAGTGAAATATAGTAGCTCATTCTGTGTCGGAGAGGTTTAAGCCTGCCTCCTCCATCCAGTTAGTTTTATTCGCTGTGTGCAGTCCACATATAGTTGTCAAATGGCTCTGTACAGAGCAGAAATTTGTCCTCTCGAGCCCTACTGACATTATGGAGTGGATCATCTCGAGCAGGTGATCAATTAGGGTATGTTGACTCACCTCTTTTTTAACCATTTGGGTATATGACCTAAGTTGGAGCAATCTGTAGTGATCCTGGTTTCTCAGGTGAAATGTCTGTTTAATGGTTTGAAAGTCCAACAGTGTATCCCCTGAGGTCATCTGGCACAGCCAGCATAGACCGAGTCTAGCCCAATGTCTAAATGCCAGAGCCATCTTGGCAGGGGGAAATTTACTTGACCACACAAACCCCTGGTGGGGCCATATTTCCCTCTCTAATTTGTATTTAGTCCAAAGCCTATGGGTCATCCCCAGTGTGTTTACCACAGACAAAAGATTGAGACCCTCTTCTTTCGTCAAAAGGTGATCCCCCACCCTGACTTCCAAGGCTCATTAAGGGACATCTCAATATCCTTCCAGTGTGCCTGGTATGATGCAGAGCTCCATAACAAGGCATTCCTCAGGTGGGCGGCCAAGCAGTAATCCTCAAGGTTAGGGACCACTCTACCCCAGCCAATTTATCTGATTGCATAACTTGCATTTTATTCTTGGTCTCCCAGTGGACCAGATGAATCAGAATATGATTTTTGCCAGTCCTTAAATTGTTCCTGGGATGGTTACAGGAGGACTGGAAGAAATACAAAATCTGGGGAGAATGTTCATGGTTACTGTTTGGATCTTGGAGTACATCAGTAAGTTCAGGAGACCTCATTTGGCTATGTCTTGCTGGAGCTGTATCAATAAGGGCCCATAATTTGAGGAAAAAAGTTTCTTGGGTAGTTTTTGTGTGCTGAACTCCTAAATATTACATGTTTTGTTTATTCCACTTCAGTGGGAGGAGATTTGTTATATTCTGGGGTGGCTTGTAAAAGAACCTTAGAATTTCTGTTTTATCTTTATTTAGGGAGTAACCTGCATGAGAGCCAAATTCCTCCAGGGCGCTCCAAATCTGGGGAATAGATTGGTTTGGGTTAGTGATATAGAGAAGGACATCATCCGCATAAAAGTAGATTTTGTGTTCGACATCCCCAACTTTAACCTCTGTGATGTTGGGGGGGGGGGTTCTTGAATCACACAAGCCAGGGGTTCTATGTAAAGTGTGAACAGCAGGGGTGACAAGGGGCATCCCTGTCGAGTACCCCTACCCAGCGGAAATCTGTTGGAAATGCCACCATTCAGTCTAATGTATGCCTGCGGTAATGTGTACAGGGTCTTAATGGCATGGATCATTGCCTGTGGGAAGCTGAATCTATCCAGGACTTTAAACAGAAAGGGCCAAGACACCTTGTCAACTGCCTTTTTGGCATCAAGGCTCATGACACAAGCTGGGGTTTTGTCTTGTGAGATTTTGTTTGTGATATTTATTGAATGCCTGATACTGTCTGGAGTCTGTCTACCAGTAATGAACCCAGTCTAGTCCTGAGAAATGATTTTTGGGAGGAGATCATTTAGCCTGCTGGCGATTATAGAGGTAAATACCTTATAGTCCACATTGAGTAGTGAGATGGGTTGATATGACTTGCATTCTACAGGGTCTTTGCCCTGTTTATGTAGGACTGTAATGGTGGCATAACTCCAGGAAGGAGGGCCACCCCCACCCAAACCTCATTAAAGGCCTGGAGAAGATGGGGCTAGCTCCTTAGCTAGTGATTTATAGATCTCCCCACTGAACCCATCCTGGCCTGGGCACTTGCCTGACTTAAGGTGCTGAATGGCTTAGATAATTTCTATGTGCCAGACCGAGGCCATCAGGGCTTGTTGCTATTCTTGCGTCAGAGTGGGAATGTTTAGTTTGTCCAAAAAACATTTTTTTCTGTAGGAGAAGATTAATTCTGAGGATAGTACAGGCTCTTATAGTAGCTAAAAAAGGCTTCCATAATTTGCTTGCTTTTACATGATAGGATGCCTGATTTAGGGTGTTTAATTTTTGTGATAATGGCTTTGGCCTGCCGCTGTCTCAGTCTGTGTGCTTGTATTTTAATGGCTCTTGGGCCTCCCTCATTAATATGATTGTTTTAAGTAACTAAGGGACCTTTCCATATCTATTTGCTGGATTTTCTGGATCCAGGTTCTGGTTTCTTTAATCTCCCCCTCAGTTTGTTTAGTCCATTTTTGTTTCTGTGCTGATTCTAGGTGTCTTAATTGTGTGGTGAGCTGTTCTAACTGGGCTCTCCTTTTTCTCTGCTTGTGGGTGCCTATTGTGATACATTTGCCCCTTAGCATAGTTTTTATTGTATCTCAGATTATTTGTGGAATGATACCCGGATTGGAGTTCAAGTCCACTGTCTGGTGTGATGACCTCCTCCTCCTTCCCTCCCATAGTCTGTCTACAGTTTCTTTATCCCTCAAGAGGGAAGTGTTCAAGCACCACAGCATTACCCTTTTTGGTAGGGAGAGGTCAAGTTCCACAAACAGCGGTTGGTGATCTGAGTGTACTGCTGTTCCCACCCAAGTATGCCCGAATCTAGATATATCTCTAGCATGGGTCATGTACATGTCGATACCGGAGTACATCTTATATCTGGGAAAATAACAAGTATAATCCCCTATCGTTGGGGTATCTTTCCTTCCAGGTATCCAACAATCTCATTTCCCCGAGAAGTTTGTTAAAAAGTTTATCAGTATGGGTCCCTGTAGTCGGTATCTGTGATGTTGTGTCCAACCTCCTGTTTAAGGTGAGGTTTCAGTCCCCCCCATTAACAACACCCCCCTTGCTAGTTCGGTGACCATCTTAAGCAGATCTGAATAGAAGTCTATAGTTGAGCCAGGAGGGGCACAAACATTCAGAAGGGATATCTGGGTGTCCTGCACTCTCCACCACCAGAACAATCCTCCCTCCCAGATCCACCACCACCTGTGTCTCTTCAAAGGCAGGAAGCTGAAACAAAATTGCAACCCCTCTCTTCCTCCCTTTTCCAATGAAGCATGATATACCACTGGGTACAATCTGCTCTTAAGTTTTGCTGCCTCGAGGTGCAAAATGCTTCTGCTGCAAAAAGACAAGCTGACATTTCTGATCTTTAATAAATTTCTGAATTTGTTTCCTCTTAATTGGGTTGTTGATCCCATTGATGTTGTATCGATAACACCTTTGTGTCTAAGCATGCCATGTTAAAATTAACAGTATATAGGCAAGAACCTCTGAGTATTATGCTCCCCTAAAACTCCTGGTCCTGTCTTTACTGAAGGAAGGATTAGGTTTCCTGAGTATGCAAACTCACTTAAACTAATAATCAATATCAAACAATTCTATAATAACAATCACTACTACTACTTAAGTAAAATACTTTCCAAAATCCCTCCCCATTTCTAAACTTTGGGAGAATAAGAACTCCCTAAGACTAAGTAATAGCTGTTCCCATTATGGGTAGCAAGGTTTCTACAGTGTGTGTGCTGGCTCTAAGACTAGCCACACTGACATTCCAGGTCAGGTAACCCATGGGTGTTGCCTGGGTAGAGACTATATTAGGCACCTATTGCCCTATGGTGGTATTGGAAGGGTATATTACCTCTTAGGAGTAGTAGAACACTTCTTTCTAGAGGTATCACCAATGTCAGGTAAGTATAGGTTTATATCGGCTCCTGGTTCAGTCGCCAGAACAGCCTTACTATGTCAGAAATGGTTTAATACCATTATCAATTGGATCGACTTCTTAATCCTCTTAAATCTATGGGGGAGAAAAAGAAATCAAGAAAGATGAGCCTACTGTTTTAGCTTATAACTCAGTCCTTCAAGCAGCCATGGCCCCCTAAAGATGATTTCTGGGATCCACGATACAAGGTCTTGGGCATGCCCCACTCCTGTCACCAGCCATGGGTGGCCCTCCCCTTGCAGCCCCTATGGGTAAACATCATAATGAGCTCGATAGAATTTGTTTCTGAGGGCTTATGAATTTAATTGTCAGGCCTCTGTACCCCAGCCAAGGTGGGTAACCAATTCTTGGCCGACCAATATTGTACAGTGTGGTAACCATTATGCAGAAACCACTGAGCTTCAAAACTTGACGCTCCCCTACATGCTGAAAGAAAAAAAAGAGGTAAAACTTTTATTACATCGTTCGGTATGCCTGTCTGTTTTCTCTTGATGTCATCTGAGACACTTCTCGGACCTGACCAGTGTCAATTAACTGTTGATACATTAAACTTGGTAACTGTGACCTTCTCTGATCCCCAGAGAGACATCTCTAGCTGAGTCCCAGGCCCCTCGGTTTCCAGCGTTCAGGTGGCAATCAGTGTTTAATTGGAACAGTCTCACCTGCCAGCCCTAAAATAAAGGAGAGTCTCAAGTTACTATGTTCAGGGGCCATTTGGCAGGAGCCAAGGCAGCCGCATCATCAATACTTCAGTGAGGGGAAATGAAGCACTTCAGGGACTCTAAGTACCAGGGTCGACCTCTACATTAAAAGTGCACAGTACCTTATTTCCATCAGGTTTCCTGATAATTCAATGTCTGTCTTATCTGTGCTTGAGACTGACACTCATCTTCATTGGGGCCTTCCACTGATCCCAGGATTGGGGCAGCAGTGCTGTAGGTTTAAGTGTGGCTAGAATGTTAGCATAGAGGTTGGAGTTGGGGATGGCTTGCTTGGGTGCCTTTTCATTTATATCCTTTCTGGGCCACGGTCCAGGATGACTTTAGGAGGTCTTTCTCCAGTTGCTCTTTTAGGAGGGCAGGCATGACAATTTCCAGGTCGTCAAAAAAGGGTATTGCAGCCAGTAGATCAGGGAATATCCGGGGGCCTCGATCTGTTTCCACCTTGAGGCGTGCTGTGTGTAGGATCTGTGCCTTCAGGTTTTTACTCCATAGCTTCTTCAATATTGGCCAGAGGGCCTTCTTTTGCTCTTGAACACAGGAGGTGTGGTCATTGTTGACAGATATGCAATGCTAACGGAATGTAATTTCCTTCATCCTCCAGGCTGTATTAAGAACATCGTCTTTTCTGGAGTAATAGGTGAATCTGATAATGAAGGAGCGAGGCCTGGCCCCAGCATTTGTGGGTTTAGTGAGCAATCTATGGCTCGTTGATGCTTAGATCAAGATCATTGGGTAAGTTGAGGGCTTCTTTTAACACAGTTTGAATAAAGATGATTGCATTGATACCTTTTTAAGCTCCTCTGGAATACCATAAAGTCGGAGATTCTGGCGCTGACTACTCCCTTCCAGATCATCTAGCTTATGTTGGAGTTCCTCTCCCAAGCCAGTAAGTACAGCATGAGGCAGCTGTGGTGGTCAGATTGTTCCACCACCACCGACAGCCCCAATTCAAGTTGGTCTGCTCTGTATTCAATGTGGTTAATGTCTGATTGCAGGTCTGTTAAAGTTTTGTTGATCTTGGTGACCGTCTGGGCCATCCATGAGATTGTTGTGACCAAGTCAGAGTCCTCGGTTCGGGGAGATGCTCTGCGACCATGTTTTCTAGAGTGGCCTCCTCGGCTGGAGTCTTAGATGATTTATCTTTTAGTATTAACTCTGTAGTTTGTGGGTTGGTGTTTCTGGTGGCTTTGAGGTGTTAGTTCCCAATCTAGTCACTTTTGCAGGTGACTGCATGATGCTAAGAGGTCGATGTTTTAAGATTTTATTAGTGCCCATCGGGAGTCCTGAGCTCAGGCAGCCATCTCGTCCGTGACATCACTGGAAGTTGGGCAGAGTAATTGATGATGTTTGAATATATGGAGAAGGAACTGACATGTCAGAGTTACATGCAAGAAGATTTGTTTAATATGTAAAACTTTCTGGCTCCTGGTGATGTGCCTGGAGCCATCGGCAGTATATTGATATGGTATTTGTTCTACCTCTGGGATGTGGAATAAGAGGGGAGGTGTGTGAGAGACACTGAAAAACTTTAGAAGGGGAAGATGGATGGACAGGAAACTAGCCCTGGTTGCCCGAGGAGGGAGATTTTTTTTTTTAGCGTGACTGTTTCCCGAATAAAAATACCTCATGAATAGTGGGCTATCCGGAGTTCACTGCTGAATATTCAGAAAGACCATTATTCACGGTATAAGAGAGATACTATTCATTACTCGCACATCCCTAATAAAGATACTGCTAATCTGTGTGGAGTTTTACTGACTACCACTTGAACCTTCATAAGGTTGTATATATCAGTACTCAGAATTTCTGGATCTAATTGCTAAGGTGGCTGCCATTGTTTTTTAAGCTGCAGTGCTTTTGTATGTTAGTTACTTGCTTTGCTTGATGTGTTTATAACAACTCTGGACAGCTTCCTACCTAGGCATTCCTGTTACTGCTTTACATAGTTTGAGAGACTTCCAGTCTTTAAAGCTAGTGTAGTCTGTTACTATTGTGATAATAATATATTTGCTAGAAATTGCCTTGCCACCCTTATTTGCATATGTTGCCTATCTATTCAGGTACTCCCAGCCATTGCAAAACACCTATAGAGGCTTTATTGACTACTTGCACATAAACCTGCATAGCTGCCTCCCAAGTTCACTGAGTTTGAGGCACTTATACACTCCAAAATCCCAGTATGTTGGAGGTTGCCAAATCCTGGCTGACAAGTAAGTTTCAGACAATAAAATTGCACTTCCCACTTTCTCCGTCTTATATAGTGGCTGTACTGGTAAGCATGGTGGTAGATGCCTTCTCTACATCAAGGATTATTAACCAATAGATGCACTCAAGGACTCTCAGAAAAAACAAATGCTTAGGCATAGGAAGTCTTTCTTATTTAAAACATAGTGAGTTGGTACAAAATAACAAACATGAGGACACCAAACCATAAGCCCTGGTGCTTCAACCAAAAGGTTTTCATCAGGAGGTGTGTGTCAGGGATCACCTGCAAATCTTTTACTCCCCATCTGGACTAATGGACCATCCTGTGGCCTCCATACTGCCAGTATCAAGCTCAGCCAGGGGATAAAACCTGATTGTGGCAACCACCTACAGTACATCTCCCCTGATTTGGTGGACTTTGGATTCAACTATTTTATTGTGCAAGTCAACAGTCTGAACCATAACCATGAAGAACTCATCTTCAGTGACTTTATTTTATTTTTTTGCAGTTTAATAAATTTTACAATAAACACACCATAATTTACAACAAATTATATATGTGACAATACAGTAACAACAACAAGAAGAAGAACAAACAACTCCACCCCCTGCAAAAATGACCATACAAAACTGAGAAAAATTCCTTCAAACACCATCCCCAGTGGACATACATAGCAGCAAAAGATGTGGGTTGTGGACAATAAAAAATAAATGTACAACCACCTAATATGTCATACTAGTGCAAAGGAAAGTAAAAATAATAATGGTTGATACTGACAGTGACAAGGGTGAAAACAGCCCAGCAGCCAAGGAGAAAAAAACACAATGACCATAAAACTAAAATCGAATCCACACCCTCCCCAATACGTTACTGGATTATAAAAAGCAAGGCATGTAAAGTCTCCCAGCATGACTTATATGTAGGTAGGGTATGGAATAAATGTGCAATAGATTTTTCAGCATTCAAAACTTGGAGTATTTCATGGACCCATTCCAATCTTGTAGGGGGTCTTGTAGGGGGAGACTCATCTTTCCAGTGCCTCAGGATTAACAATTTGGCAACTGCTAAAATCAAAGCCATATGTGCTTTCTGCAGTCCCCATAATGGTGGTCCATAGTCTCCTAGTATACAAATCTCTGGGCAAAATATTCAGATGAGCCTAAAATAGGGTCCAAACAACTGCAAATAGTATCTCCAAAAGGGTGTGTCCTCAGGCACTGCCAAAAAGGTGAAACAAAGGTACCTTCCTCACAATGACATCTGGGGTAAGTAGCCAAAGAAAGTCATCTCATTCTCCAAAACACATAGAAGAATAGTACAAATTATGCAAAATGTTAAATTGAGTAAGACATAGCCGATCTTGTTTAATATAATGTATTTATAAATATCTGACTAGAGCTTGGAACCTCAGTGACTTTAATATAAACTGGTTCTCCTTCCACACCAAAAAGTACAAAAGAAAGCTAAGGTAGAGGTCAGCCAGCAGGAAGTCAGATCCCCAACTCAAATCAGCTATGAAAGTTTAACTGAATCCCTTGTGGACTGGATCTTGGCATCTCATCCCGACAGGCTGTCCAGTGTGGAGGTACTCCTAATCTAATTAGTGACCACTTCCTGAGCCTCTGCTCCTGGTCGCCAGGAGGCAGAAGCCTCTGTGGAAATTTGTTTTCACCCACAGCATTAGTGAAGGAGGTTTACTGAATATTAAAGCTACGTCAGTCAAATTGACTGACCATTCCTGGACTGCATTCCCACTATCAGCACTGCATTTGACAACTTCTCAAGGACCTTCAAAGTGCTTGTGACAGCTTTGCTTCCAAGAAATAAAGAATTATAGGAAATACCAAGCAGTGGCTCACCTCTGAACTGAAAACCTTCTTCAAAGAGGGGCTCAAACACTGGGCACATTACAGAGATTCAAGCTCACACCAGCACCTGCAGAAGTACAAGAGGAAGAGGAATCTCTACAAGTCAACTATCAGGAAAGCTAAATGTGATTACTTCAAATTAAGACAACAAGAATCTAGTAATGATCCAAGGAGAATTTGGGAAAACACTGAAGATTCCTAAACATCAGTCACTTGCTCACCACAGATGAGAGCTATCGCTCAGTCCATCAACTACTTCTTCACCAATGTTGTTAACAGCCTGACCACAGGAACCCTATCTGCTGTTGCCAACCCCTCAGGGCCTCTTGCACCCCCATTCCAAGAAACTTAAATTCCACTTCAAAAGGGTAAACATACAAACAATAAAAAAAAGCTGCTAAAATCCACCTCCAGAACAAGACTTAGCCCTGATGCTGAGGACATGAAGCTGCTAAAATGGTCATTGAAAGCTGGCATACCCATCCAAAATCTTCAACTATTCATTTATTTATTTTATTTACGTCTTTGATAACTGGGTAGGTGAGCTGATCCAAAGGACCATTTCCAATTACGACCCAAGCCACAGAGGGCACCAGTCAAGCAATACAGAAGTGAATACACACAGCGATAAAAAACAGGCCTCAGACAATGAGGAGAAAATGACTAATACAAGGGATAACAAAAAATGGAAATACATAGATTACAAAGAGCTTTAATTGGGTTATCTTACAGGAAGGCAGTGCATAGTCATAGGCTAGCATACTGTACAATCACGAGTCACAATAACCAAGAGATCAGCAGTGACTATAAGGTGTAATACATAAAGTGCAAAGAGCGTTTTGTTACATAATTGAGAAGGTAGGACACAGATCAGAGAGGAGTTTGCCTACTGATGAAACACCACCACAAGCATGGCAGTGAGATAAAGGAGAGAAAAGAGGGCCAATACTAGCAATCCCAAGTGAGTTGTCATGGAGAGGAGAGGAGTGGTCAACGGTAAACAGGTGTGACCCTATGCGTGGGGGGGAGAGATGACCCTGGTGTTACCCAGGAGAGCAGTGGTATAATGCTTCAGTTAGGAGCCAATCTTTTAAATTATTTTTGAAAGACAGGTGGGAGGAAGACAAGTCGAGCGATGGGGGAGTTGGTTCCAGAGGGAGGGGGCAGAAATGGAGAAGGCTTTACTGCCATTGAGGTGGATATTCATGGGACCTCAAGCGGGGAGAAGAAAGGATACTCAGCGGTTCCTTGATGCTACTCTGCCTGTTAGAAGAGATGAGTATGGAGACAGGTGGCCACCCTATGTGTATTACTCACCAGGCAGCCCAAGGCATAATCAAAACATCCTTGTAATGGGAGCCAACCTAGAGACTAGTAAAGTGCACAGTGGTGGGTAGCGTGGGGGCTTGAAGGATAAAGTGGCAGAGCTGTTGTACACTATGTTCAGTCATGAGCGCAGAGCCGAGGACACAAGAGAGAAGAGAGGGAATCAGTATTCTAAAAGTCATCACAGTTTTCCTTGCAAGATAGTGAGAAGAGCTTCATGAGACAGAAAGTGTTTGAGACAATAAGCAGTGCCTAACTTCTGATTGACTCTCCGCACAGAGTTATTTACATGCAGAGAAAGTAAAGGAAGGGTCCAGGGTAACGTGTAAGTATTTGAAATTAGGAACATTTTCAAGGTGGGCAGCAGGAATGAGTGCAAGGAGGAGGAGTTGGTTTTGGAGAGCTTGGCAAGGAATGGTATGGACCCAAAAGCATTGACTTGGTCTTTTTCACTGACCAAGAGTTTGCTGGAGAGAAACCATTTGTGGGCAGCACCATAGTTGAGGTGAGGGTAGATGAGATGGTTTTGAGTGACTTGTTGCTATGGTAGAGGACAAGGTCATCCATGCAGAGGAGTGTCCTACAGGAGAGACTCTCAGTAGGAAGTGCATTAATAAATATTAAAAATAGAAGGGGGCCAAGTATGGATCTTTGGAGGACTCCAGTGGATACTGGTAGGGCAGTACAGAATGTCTGACAAATTATGACGACAGACCTGTCAGACAGATAGCTTTTGAACCAGGTTGTAGTTTCAGGGGAGCAGCTAAAGCAAAGAAGGGTAGAGTGGAGGAGGGGGTGGTTGACAAGGTCAAAGGCCTTTGTCAGGTCCACAAAAACCTTACCTGTAGCCTTGCCTGTGTCCATGTTTCTCTGGACATGGTTGGAGAAATGGGCCAAGACAGAGGTGGTGCTGTGATACTTTTGGAAACCATGCTGGAGGGGGCACAGTAGGTTGTATTTGTCCAGATGCTCCAAGAATTGGTGGTGTGCAATTTTTTCCCAGCAGCTTGCATAGAGAGGGAGATATGCCTGTAGTTGTCAGGTGAGACGGGATCCCTGCTTTAAAAATTATAACAATATTTGCATGTTTCCAGGAATCAGGCATTGTGGATGTTGAGAGGGCAAGGTTGAATAAAAACGTGAGGGGTTTGGTGACTGCTGGTGAGTTTAGTGTAAGGAACATGGAGAAGAGCCCATCAATGCCAGGGCTTCCTCTGGTAGGGAGGGACTTCAGGAGTTTGGCGGTGACACCTTGACCAATGACTTTGAAGTAGAAAGGTGGAGTGGGGTGGGGTTGGGGGCAGGAGAGGAGTGGTTTGCTGGCTATCAGGGCCATATGATGGCAGGGGAGGTAGTTTGCTGAGATGGGAGAAAAGATCAGTGAATTTTATGTTAAATATATGAGCAGTCTCCGTGGGATCAGAGAGGGGGGGCCTGAGGAGGAGGAGGAGGTGACTCAGGTAACTTGACTGTGAGCCTTAAGGTTTTGCAGTGACCCAACCAAGGCCCAGAAAGTATAAGGATTGCCAGGGTTGTTTCTCTGTTGGTTAAGTTAATATTTATACTTAAGGGATTTGGCAGTTTGTTTGCAAGTGTTGCACAAGCACCTGTAGGCATTCCAGAGTTGCGGGGTGGGAGACACTTCATATGCTTTCCACTTGCTGTCTCTTTCATCAGGAACAGTAGTTTCTTAGACATCCAGTGGGTGCAGCCCACTCACCCTTCAGGTTGTGAGAGGGATGTGGAGGTCTTGTAACCAAAGAAGGGTGGTTGTGAAGAAGGTAACCGTTAGTGTGATGCTGTTTTAAAGGTAGAGGGCAGACCAGGTCATCTCCCTAGCATCTTTGAGGACATTAGTGGGATCTGGGCCATTGAAATTTCTGAAGAACAGTAATTGGGGGGGGGGGAGAGTGGTTTTGGTGGCCAGTATGATGCATGTTGGGGAATGATCACTGATAGAATCAGACATTGTACCTGCTTAAAGGACTAAACCTACCCAATTTACGGCTTCCCAGTTGAGCAGGGAGTGGTTAAGCATACAAGCATTGTGCCTGGTAGGGAAAGAGATAAATTGTTCAAGTTAGTGTGCCTTTAGGAGGCTTGTGTAATCTGGCTCTAGGGCTCCTAACCAGTTAAAGTTAAAATCCCTAAGTACTGTACAATTGTATCCCTGGTAGGAGAGAGTAGTCCAATTCCTCCCAGAAAGTTGGATAGGCCTGGGATGCCTCCAGAAGGGGTGTTGTAGCGCAACCCAGAAATAATTTTTGAGGACCAGGGTCAATTCAGCTAGGAGCCAGTCACTGGGGGATTTGAGAAGCTGATGATGGTGGCAGAGATGTGGTCCTGCATGTAAGTGCTACTCACCCACCCTTCTTTTTCCCTGGTCAGTCAAGATGTAGGAGGGAGTAGCCATGGAGTTGGAAAAAGGGGTCAGATGGACAGAATTTCAGCCAGGTCTCAGAGAGCCCTAGCACATGAGGTTTGTAAAGAGACACCCAGGCTTCAAGTTCAGGAAATTTGGTTGGGAGGCTGAAGATATTTAAGTGGGCAACTGTGAGGCTGGACATCCATGCACATCACCAGCAAGGAGGAGAAGGGAGAAGAGATGACAGATGGGAGGGAGCCAGCTGGAGGGCTGGAAAGAAAAGGAGTGCAGAAAAAAGCTGAGTAGTCGTCGTTCAGAATTGGATAGAAGGACAAGTAGAGCTGGGCCCAGGGGAGTGAGTTTGAATCTAATCACAGCAGGGGAGGTTCAGTGGGCTGATTTAGGGGGCTGTTGCATCCAGAAAAACCAAGAGATCTACACAGGGAACTTCTTTAGGAACTGCATAGCTTTATTACATGCTTCTAACAAGGCAGCCTTCTTTTGAATACAGAGACAAAGATTCTGGATCTTTCTAACAACAACACTAATATTGCTCAAGATCGATATTCTCTTAGAGTTTGTAAAGTCCATGCCACCCTGTAGTGGCACCTCAATACTACACTAGTTACATTCAGTATATATCACCCCTCCTTAAAGAGGCTACTACTTTTTTTTATTGTTATGATTATTATTTAACATTCATAGTCTTTCAAATATGAAGGAGGTCTTCTGTTTTTGATGAGCGTCTAAGCTGTAAATCTGGTTCTGAACTATCTACAGGTAAGGACTTTCCAAACACAGTTGATGAAGTCACTTCTTTAATTTTCAGTGCAAACGGTACAGGTGTCATGTCAGTGACAGATGTCTCTGGATTACTTGGGACTTCTGTGGTAAGTGGTAACTCTCCTGAGTTCTCATTAAACTCTAAAGAATTGGGTTGCTTACGGAAATTGGCCCCTTTCACAGAGTTCTCAATCTCTATGTCCACAGCTTTGTCCAGTTCGCTGTACTTCCTGCGGATTTGATCCATGTGTCAGCGCACTATTCTGCCATCTCCCAGCAACACTTTGTAGGACAAAGGTCTTTTCACTTCATGAATAATTGCAGGTATCTATCTCTTTCCTTGACCAAAGTTGTGGCTGTATACTGAATCTCCTGTCACAAAATGGCATGCTTTTGCATGCATATCATGTTTTTCTCTGGTTTTAACTGTTTCTGTATCACGTTTCCTTTAAAATCAGGGTGTAACAAATCCAAGACTGACCTCAATTTCCGATCCATTAACATCTCAGCTGGTGACACTCCTGTTGTTGACTGTGGTGTTATTCTGTAGCTGAACAATGCACAAGCTACTTTTGTTTACCACCAGACAATTTCTTTAAACACTCCTTGATTGTTTGTACTGCTTTTTCTGCGAACCCATTTGATGAAGGGTGATATGGAGCAGAAGTTACAGGTATGTGGGTAATTCCACTCCTTTCCATAAACTCTTTAAATTCCATGCTAACAAAAGGAGTTCCATTGTCAGATACTACTATCTCGGGTATGCCATGGTTACTGAAGCTCATTCGGAGTTTCTCTACAGTAGTTGCTGATGTCACTGAAGTAATTGGATACACATCTATCCACTTGGAATGTGCATCCACAATAACTAGGAACATTTTTCCAAGGAATGGACCAGCATAATCAAGATGTAATCACCTCCAGGGTTTCTCAGGCCACTTCTATGAGTGGAGTGGAGCAGTGGCTGGAGCTTTCCTATTTTTGTGGCATTTGTCACAAGTTTGAACCTTACTTTCAATTTCTTCATACATCTTGGGCCACCACATATAACTTCTAGCCAGTCCTTTCATTCATATCATTCCAGGGTGGCACTGGTGCAACTGCTCAAAGACAAGTTTACTACCTTGGGGTGGCACTACAACACGAGCTCCCCATAAAACACATCCATCCTGCACACTGAGCTCAGTTTTTCTGGAGCAGTATGGTGTGAACTGAGTTTCTGGGACTACTTTGGGCCATCCTCTCAAGATGTACTCCTGGACCTTTGCCAGCAGAGGATCTTTTCTAGTCCAGAACCTGATCTGAGCAGCTGTCACTGTTGAGGCATCCATGTGGTCCATTAACAACACACTCTTCACAAAGAGCTTTGTGGGCCCTCTGATATGGGAAGATGACTTAAGGCATTAGCATTACCATGGTCCTTACCCACCTTTTACACTATAGTATACTCATAAGCTCAAAGTGTGACAGCCCACCACTGGATCCTGGGTGAGGCCATCTGTGATATGGCCTTCAGCTCATTGAAGAGAGAAATCAAGGACTTGTGGTCTGTGCAGATGACAGAACTTCACCCATAAATATACTTGTGAAATCTCTGCACCCCAAACATCACAGCCAATCCCTCCTTGTCTAGCTGTGAGTAATTTTTTCAGCAGCTGTTTAAGTCCCTGACACAAACCAATGGGTTTGTCAGTTCCATCAAGCATGCGGTGCAACAAAACCTCACCAACACCATATGGTGAAGCATCACAGGAGATAATGAGGACTTTGTCTCCGCTCATAGTGAACTAACACATCTGAGGATTGGAGTAACTTATTGGAAGCCTCAAAAGTTTTCTCTTGCTTGTCTCCCCAATGCCATTTCACTTCTTTCCTCAAGAGTTGATACAAGGGTATCAAAAGTGTTGATAGGTTGGGTAAGAACTTGTTATAATAATTCAACAGTCCCAGATATGCTTTCAACTCAGACACATTATTGGGTGCAGGTGCCTTTTGAATTGCCTCTACTTTTTTTTTACAAGCCGCAGTCCTGTTGCATCTTTTTTATGTCCCAAGAACACCACTTCCTTACCTAGGAAAGTGCACTTGCTTCATTTTAACCAAAGTCCTGCTTTTTACAGTCTGTTTAACACTTCTTCCATGTTTTGCAGATGCTCCCTTTCTGTCTGGCCTGTTACTAAAATATCATCAAGGTACTCTGCCACATGGGGAACTCCTTGCAACAATCTGTCCATGGTTCATTGGAAAATAGCAGGAGCAGAATGAAACAACAAAGGGTAAACAGTTATACCTGAACAGATCCTTGTGGGTAATCACAGTAACATACTGCTTGAGTCTTCATCCAGCACAATCTGTTGGTACACATAACTCATGTCTAGCTTTGGGAACCATTTCCTCCTGCTAGGACTGCAAACAAATCATCAATTTTTGAATCTGGTACTGTTCCAAGCATGACACCCTATTCAGTGTTAGTTTAAAATCTCCACATACTCTCACAGAGCCATGGGACTTCAGTACAGGAACAATGGGTGCAGCTCAGCTTGAAAACTGGACTAGTTCTATGATCTTCTCTCTCAGAAGACGATCAAGTTCAGCCTCAACCTTGGGTTTCATTGCATAAGGTACAGATCTCAGTTTAAAGAAACATGGCGTTGCATCACTATCCACATATATTTTTGCTGTGGTACCCTGTAAATTTCCCAGATCTTCCTTGAATACCACTTCATGTTTTGCAAGCACCTCCTGTAGTGTCCGCTGATGTAATGCTGTCACCTGATTGACTGTTCTTCAGTCTACGACCAGTTCAACAATCTGTTTTCCAGTCTACGACCAGTTCAACAGTCCAGTCTCAGCCTAACAAGTTTGAGCCTGTCCCAGTCACCACTACTAATGGCAATTCTTTAACTGTTTCTTTGCACATCACTATTACTCTTGCTGACCCCAGTATCTCTACAGGTTCCCCTGTATAAGTTTTCAATTTAATTCCACACTTTTCCAGCTTTGAGACTTCCTTCCTATTCCACAATTCAGAGTAGTCTGCTGGATTCATGATGGTGACACTACATCCGGTGTCCACCTTAGATTGTAAAGTTTTGCCATTAATGTCCAACATCTGAATGATTGGTGCTACTTTGAGAATATCTGCCTCCTTCATACTATGCATAGCATAAGTCTGCTGTTTCTCTGTGTCCTCGCTTCCTCCTCCTGCAAGTGGAGGGTATGCGGAAAGCTTTGGGGACTGCTCTTACTCTGTTACCCTGTCTTTTTGGTGTGTGTGCTTCCATTTTCTCTTTAATCTTATTTCTACAGTCTTTACTGATGTGGCCTTTCAGTCCACATATGTGGAATCTTTCATCTTTAAAACGACTGCAGGAAATGCTGGCCCCCACAACGGTAGCAATTTTTAGTTATGTTCTTATTCAGCTGCTCCTTGTTCCTAAACATTTTGTTTACAGAGTCCTGTGGCTTTTGTGAACTACAACTTGGCCCAGACATTTTTCTCAACTGCAGCTGTAAATATTTGACATTCTGATTAGCAGATTCCACAGCTTGCTCCAACTTCAATGCTGTTTAAAACGTTAAATCTGTTTCTGACAATAACCTTCTTTAAATTCTATCATCATTTATATCACAAACCAGTCTATCTCTCAGCATTTGCTCTAAAGCTTCTCCATAATTACAGTCCTGAGCCATTTTTCTCAGTTCTAGGTGAAATCGACCTCTTTCTTTTATCCTTGTCGCCAAATAATACGTTGTATACTGAAAAACTAGAGATCTACACAGGGCGTCTTTAAGAACTGCATAGCTTTATTACATGCTTCTAACAAGGCAGCATTCTTCTGAATACAAAGAGAGAGATTCTGGATCTTTCTAACAACAGCACTACTATTGCTCAAGATCTATATTGTCTTAGAGTTTGTAAAGTCCATACTACCCTCTAGTGGCTCCTCATAATACTACACTACAGTTGCATTCAGTATATATCAAGGGCAAGGGCAGATAAGCATTGCTGATCCACTGCAAGCACCAAGGCACAAAAATCAGATGCCAGTACAGTTAAAGCCACTTATTATGGGCACAACCATCATCTGCCGTTCTACCTGCTATACAGAATGGACTCAGTAACCAAAGTACACTTTTCATTTAATCAGACAAAGGCGGTAAAGTATGTAAAACATGCAAGTAACATACCGACCACATTTTCTTGTACAATTCAAACTTTATTCAGTTTAATTAAATATTAAGTAAATAAGCAAAGAAAAGGAAAGTACTGTACTGTGAAAATTAAAATACAGTAGGTGACTATCTGTTTAAAGCAAAAGTCAAAAAGTCATGGTTAGTGTTATCTTACTGTTTTCCTATTGTGTTACAGCCCTCCATTGAAGTAGTCAGTGATCTGCTTCTGAACAGAATTAGCCTCACAATAAGGTTGTGACATCTTCTCTGTAGTTGTGAGCAACTCCCAGTTAAGAACAAGATATAGGATAGGGCATGGGAACAGTTGACAACAGGGTTATTCTTTCACCGAGTTGGCACTATGACGGATTACCTCAAGGCGCAGCTCGAGGTAATCCACGTCATAGTGCCAACGAGGTGAAAGTTGCCCTGTTGTCAACTGTTCTCATGCACTTTTCTTTATAGTGTATGGTAGAACTTAATTTTGGGGGGAAAAAAATCAGTACAGCATGTTTCTGCTTCAAAACATTTTTACTGGGTTACTAGAAGGAAAAAAAAACTTTACATTTTGAACATTTTCACACTTGACATTTTAACTGTTTAAGAACTTTACATTTTGAACATTTTAACGCTAAACATTAGTACTGCCGCCGACATTGCTGCTCTCACTATGTGTCCTGTCTATAGAGTGAGCCCTAACTGTCAAATGCTGCTCGAGGACACAGTGTGACGTTTGCAGTGCAGTAGAAAAATCATTCTGCTGCACTGCGAACGCCACTAGTGTGATCATACTCACAACGATGGATTTCAAGTGAGAAACGTATCGCTCCACCATACACTATATTCTAGTTCTGCTTACTTGGCCCTCCTTAAAGTGAGCAGTGCAGCTCACACATCATTGTACGAGACCATGGTTTCCTCAGGTCTTCGTCTTCTCCAGTGTCTTCTTCTTCCGGTTCCTCCACATTCTCAGCAGAATGCATAGCTGACACCACAGCATTGATGTCATTGATGGACTGCTCCTGTGGATTGTCACCTAGGTGACACAGCTCTGAGAATTCAGCATTTGTTAACCCAGGTGGAAGTTCAAGAACATCAGTCACTTCTTCACTGTCTCCAGGCAGATTATCTTTCCAGAATCCTGCTTTTCTAATAATCTTATAATCATACTAACATACTAAAATGCCAGCAGAATAGGCCTAATGGTCTTTCGAGGTCTGCTCGATTGGTCAGCCCCACCGGGTGCTGACCTTGCTACCCTCGCCTTCTCTGGCTTCTCCCTTCCCAGTTCTGGATATTCTTGCTGCATTGGATTTTGCTTCCAGAACCCTTCCCCTGTACCTGTCCCAGCCCTTCTTGAACCCCTCCACCGTCTCTGCCTCCACCAGCCCCTTAGGCAGTGCATTCCATGGCTCCACCATCCTCTCAGTGAAGTAGCACCTCCTCTTTTCTCCCCTGAATCTTCTCCCCTTCAGCTTCCACCCATGCCCTCTAGTGGCCCCCTCCTCCTTCCTTCGAAGCACCCCGACTGTTCCTCCCCTATTTACCCTCTTCATGTACCTGAAGACCTCTATCATGTCCCCCCGGTCCCTTCTGTCAGACACAGTATAGTCAGGGCCCCTAATTTTCTGCGGCACAGTGGGACCAAGTTCTCAGTGAATACAATTTGTCGCAGAAATCCTGCTGTGGTGGTTTGTGTAATTTCATGAAGTTCTATGCACCAACAAACTACCACATCACAGTGTCAGCTTGTCATCCTGACTTTACTTTCATGGCAGTGGTTATAGTAATCAGGATGGTAGAAAACACAGTAACACTAGTTCAAAAATAACAGACTTATAAAATAATTTTATGCCTAAAAAAGCAAAACAAATGTCTCTCCCTTAAGGTCCTAGCCTGTTGCATAAATGACATATGCAGAGGGGATCTTATGTGATAAATAAGGTATTTCTATATGCATGCTATCTATCCCACTAATGAGGTTTCCACTGTCTAGCACTTATATATTTGTATGTGCTTTCTACATCACTCATGAGGTTCCCACTGTGTATCACTTATATATTTATATGCAATCTGTAACATACATACAAATATGCGTGTGTGTGTGTGTGTGTGTGTGTGAGAAAGACAGAGACAATGTGTGTGTGTGTGTGTGTGTATTATTTATATATTTCTCTCTATATATATATCTATATATCTATCTATATATATATATTTTTTTATTTCCATGAACTTGCATCCTCATTCATACAGGTCCCATTGGAAATGGAATAGAGGAGTTATTGCAAAACTCATTTTTCATGTCAACCTGCTTTCCCTGACACACTGCGTGACACCATCAGGCCATGACATGCATGTGAACAATTGTGAGATGCAGCTCTCCAGCCCATCACAATGTGTCCACCATGTGACAGAACACTGCACCATACCTTCCCAGGCTCTGAGCAGTGATGTGTTCCACCAATCCTTGTGCTGCCCAGCCAGCTCCCAGAGCTAATCTCTGAACCTGAGTTGCCGGCACAGAAACACAGCATGCTACCTCTGGCCCAACAGCTGTCCCTGCACATAACATTTCTCAATAACTTTTAGGTGATTCTATCAATCAATGACAATATGTAATCAATAACCCTGGCAAAAATGCGTACAGTGCAAGTATTTATTTAACAGGTCTATTCTTTCCAACAGGTCTACACATTATTATATTTCACTTTTCTGGGCATAATTACTTTATTTTTCTAAAAATTTAGACAGTTAAATTCATTTTACCAGTTATTCATTTCAGATAGCGTCTCTATACCTTAAAGGCACAAATAGGTTTGTACAAAGTGAGGTATGGACTTAACAGGTCTGTGCTATTGACAAGGTTTTGTTTAAGTTGGCCCTAGTGCAACAATGTAAGATTGAAAATTGTATTAGGATGTAGTGCAGGTTGAGCAAATATCACCATGCATGATGTGCTGTGCCACCGTCTCTGGCAGTGGGAGCTGTGGTAGATAAGTGACTGTTCATTTCTGTTGCAGAATGCAGACATTTCATTAGCTAATGTATGATGTTATAGCAATGATAACATCACATTCTGAGCATATAGGGGGGTTTGGGGTATAAAAAGAGGGGAAGGGAACAAGATTCAATCTATAAACAGAAATATTAATAAATAATCACCAAGAAGAGTGAATTTACGGGGCACCGCGAGAAGTCTTTGGCGCAAACTTATGTCAGCAGAATTGTAGGGCCTTTGAGTATAGTGCTAACCCAATACCTGCTGATCCATTTTGCTGTAGAAAACCTTTTTGTATAAAACCTAATCTCTCTATGTCATAGTAATCCTCTGTGCAGTCTACTCCATGTATCAATGTGTATAACTGCTCCCCATCTGTAACCCCCAGGTCGCACCAGGAGATGAGCATTGTGTTGCTCAGTGTGCCTTTCCTGGTGAAACATTTCAATAAATAAATACAAAATTTTCAAGCACAACACGATAGACACCGGATGCACTCAGGGTAAAAGTGAGAGGTGGACTTCCTTATGTTATACAGTCTCTTTCTAAACTTACTGATCTACAGGAGATGTGTACCTTTACTGAAATAAAATTATTGGTTATGAACATGTGCTGTTCACTTTGCTAACTACTCTGTTAAATAAAATCAAGCTCTTTCCAAACAAGAAGTTGTGTTGACCCCTTTAGGTGCACTGACCTCCTCCAGCTTTGCTAGTAGTATTTGTGCTTTTATGTTTTACATACGCTCTTAGGTATGTGCCTTTATCATGGATTGTCCCTTTCTTCACTGTCTATACTAATCTTTCTTCAGTCTGCGCCTTTGCTCTCCTAACCACCTTCCATGCTCCCCTTAGATTCCTTAGGTACACCTCCCTGTCCTCCTCCTTTGGAGTCTCCTTATATTTCCTGAAACCTGCCCTTTTGGACCGTACCTTGTCTGCCACCTCTCTTAAGAATCACAGTGGTTTCCTTCTTCTCTTGCCCTTATTTATCAACCTGATACATTGGCTCATCACCTCCTCTATAGCTTCCTTTAGTTGTTCCCACTGCTCCTCAACTCCCCCTCCTGTATCCCTTCTCACCAATGTCTCTTTGTTATAACTCCTCATTATAGCAAAATCCACCCACCTAAAATCTAAGACCTTTGCCTTCATGTGACTAGACTGCATCTCGGCCCTATACTAAACCACAGTATGTGATGGTGGCTGAACCCACTGACCTTCCACCTGGATGTTTGTGATTCTGTCCCCATTGGTCAGTACTAGGTCCAGAATTGCTCCTTCTCTGGTGGGATCAATCATTAGCTGTCTTAGGCCTGCCCCGTGGGGAATCCAGGATGTCTCTCCTCCTGTTTAAGTAGCTGCTGGGATGGCCCAGTCCACTTCTAGGTGAAATAACCCAGCAGTAATACCTCACCTTTTGCTGCCATTGCATGAATTTGATCCCCTAGATCCTATTCAACTCCTTCCCTGGGCTGGAGGCCTATAGATCACCTCTTCTTGGATTGCTGTGCCATTGTCTGTCCCAAGGGTGACCCACAGTATCTTGGCCTCCCCTGTCTACCCAGCACCTCCGTTGTGTTTATAGCCTCCCTAACATGCATGGTCACCCCTCACCCTTTTCTACCCCCTGTCCCTCCTGAACAGGGCGTACCTTGGTACATTAACATCCCAGTCATGATTTGTGGCCTACCAAGTCTCTATTATTGCTACCACGTCCAGGTCTGCCTCTACTAACAATGCTTCCAGATCTGCGATTTTATTCCCCAGATTGAGAGCATTTGTAACCATGGCCTTTCATGTTTTGCTGCCTATCTGCTGTTTACTCATACCTTCTCTCTGTTGCTTTCTTCCCTCCCCCATTTTACCTTTTTGTGCTGCCTTCATACCTCTGCCTTTCCCTCTTTGTCTGATTTAGGTAATACTGTCCACATTTTGCCTTCCTGCTCCTTATTTCTGGTTTCTCTTCTTGTGGGGGTGGGCTGATAGAGTCTCCATATTCCCATTTCCTCCCTTTGTCTAGTCTAAATGCTCAGCAAGAAAAGTCCTGGCCTTTACCTCTCCCGCCATGCAGCACCAACCACAGCCCCAAGGCACTATTGACACAGTGCAGCAGCAGCAGCTCTGCACCACATCCAGTGTCTTTTTACACTATACTGCATGCCACACCTGCTACTGATTTTCCATGAATTATTTCTTTATTTATTTGGAAGAGGGGATGGAGTACACATACTTCCATACATCCTGTCTCTTAAAAAAAATAGTTTGATTAGAACTGCTATTGAACTTTACTGTTCCCAGTCTTTTCTGATGGAGCAAGAAAGTTCAAATGCTGTGAATAAGTCACTATAGTGTGAAACAGTGTAATAGCACTTTAAGTAGATGCTGGTTTGGTAAGCAACAAATCTATCTACAACTTTTAGATGCTTTATATCAAAGCTGGCAATAGTTACCGAAAAAATCCTGAAAACGTCCTAATGCTGAGACTTTGCAAACAATTCGTCCAGCACTTCGATATCAAGCCATCACTTTGTCTGAGTGAATTATTTGCGCTGTGTCAGCAATAGGACTTTTATAGGCTTTTTTGGTATCAGCATAGAATGCCACTACTTCATCTCTTATTATTTTAGTATTTATTTTATGGGATTCAGCCTCACAGTTATGCAAATGAAACATTTAAAAAGAATACATTGAATAAACATGTTTTAATTGCCTCATGAAACAGATCTTCAAATTTACTTGCATATTATTTTCAGCAATTATTTGTGAACCTAGTAACTTCCATTGACAAGACTAGTAGGAGCAGCTGAAGAGGTCCACGGGCAAGATCGCAGATAAGCAATTACAGAGTAGCGATCATCTGTGATCAAACAGGATTAAAAAATAGATATGGCTGTGACAATGCCTCTGATGAAATGAAGTTTTGTGCTTGCATGAGCATATCTTTTTCAGCAGTATTCAGTTCCCTTGGTGACAGAGGATCGAAAAACCATGTATGTAGTACAGCGGGGCAAGCTGCTAATGAAAACTGGCAGCTGGGGTCTGTTTCCAGGAAAGGAGAAGGGAGGCATCAGCCTGAGTCTTTAAAGGTAGAACTGCAGGACAGTTACAGTGCCCAGACAAGGACCCTGGGATGGGCATCAAAGAAAAGTCCCAGCCTTCACCTCTCCCCACCGTGCAGCACCAACCTCAACCCAAAGGGCACTCGCTGCCACAGTGCAACAGCATTAACTCCAGCACCAGACCCAGTGTCTTTTTACTCTATACTGCATGCCACACATGCTATTGATTTCCATGAATAATTTATTTCATTCATTCATTCATTCATTTGGTGGGGGTGTACACATGATTCCATTAATCATGGCTGTTTAAAAAAATAGTTTGATTACAACTGCTATTGAACTTTACTGTTTCCAGTCTTTTCTGATGGAGCAGTAAAGTTCAAACAGTGGCAATAAGTACTTGTAGTGTAAAACAGTACAGTAGCATTTAAAACAAATGCTGGTTTGGTAAACAAGTCTGTCTCCAACTTTCAGATGTTTTATTGCAAAGTTGGCAATAGTTCTGGAAAAAAACGAAAAAAAGTCCTAATGCTGAGACAGAGCAAATAATTCTCCCAGCTCGTCTGTATAAAATTATTACTTCATCTGGTGAGTCAGCATTAGGAATTTTACAGGCCATTTCAGTGTCAGCATAGAATACCACTCCTGGTCCCTCATTATTTTATTATTTATTTTATGGCATTCAGCTTCACAGTCGTGCAAAAGGACACATTTGTTGGTGAGATTTTTTTTATTTCCTGTCCTCTTTTGTTTAGCTGGCACCCGTAATGAGTAAACATAATTTTAATCACGCAGCGGTTTGCTTGACCATCTGAAAAAGCTTTCCCCTTGTCTGTCAATGCCACTGTCAAATCTGGATACACTGAAACAGTGGAGCTCTGCCATGTTATGTCCCCTTCTTTCCTAACTTTATGTAAAAAAGTTTATTTTCTTTAAATCAGTGAAAGCAAATGTAAATGGAGCATTCACCATCTACCTAACTAGGAATTATTGTTCCAGTATCGGTTCCTGTTTGGGATGAGTGAAAGTTGTGAATTTCGCTATGCAGAACTTCTGTGAAATTTTGAAAATTTTGCTGAATTTTTTGAACTTTCACCATCGATAATATTTGGATATTCTGTTGATTTTCACCAGGTTCCATTGACTTTTTTTCTGAACAGTGGAAAGTAAGAAAGAAAGAAAGAAAGAAAGAAAGAAAGAAAGAAAGTAATAATAATAAAATATTTAACTTTATTTCTATAGTGCCTTTCAAAAACCAAGGTGCCATACAAAATTTTAAAACAGGACAAACATTTCAAGTCTTAAAGTTAAAAACAGCTAGCATAAATAGACAAATAAAATCAAACTCTGAATGCTTGAGTCCATAGATATGTTTGCAGGGCCTTTTTAAATCCCTCCACAGTTGCTTACTCCCATAACTGATGGGGTAGAGAATTCCAGAGGGTAGGGGCCACATGCATAAATGTACAGGCCCAAGAAGATTTCAAACACACCCTCGGGATCTCTAGCAACCCCTCACCAGCTGAGTGGAGCAATCGCACAGGGCAATAAGGGACCAGGAGTTCTTTCAGGTAGTCCGGCCAAGTCCATATGGGACTTTAAAGTCAGAAGACTGACTTTAAGGTGACCCGCCACTGCACTGGCAGCAAGTGCAGTCCTCGCAGCACTAGTGAAATATGGCTAGACTGGGAGGTACCAGTCAAGAGCCGGGCCGCTGCATTCTACACCAGCTGCAGGCAGTGGATTTCAACCCCAGGAAGACCTAGATAAAGGGAATTGCAACAGTCCAGACATGAGGACACAAAGGCATGGCCCAGCGTAGGAAGCTTGCCAGACGGAACAAGGTGCTTAATCCTGGAGTTATTCCTCAGATGGTAAAAATGAGGACTTGACAATGGCAGACACCTGCAAATTCAGTCAGTCCTTCATCAAAAATTACCCCCAGGTTACACGCCTGTTCAGAGGACGGGAGTGAAACACCCCCGAGATAAAGTACAGAGGGCAAACCAACCCCTGGCCCCCTTATCCAGCACGCCGGATCCACTACCAATAACTCTGTCTTTTCTGAGTTCAACTTCAACCAACTTGAGTCCATCCACTCCTGGATTTCTTTGAGGCAGTTATTAAAGACCTGGAGAGCTCCATCCTGGTCAGGTGCAAAAGAGAGGAAGAGCTGGGTATCATCAGCATAGCAGTCAAACCTCAGCCCATACTTTCTTACAATGTATCTGAGGGCAGCATATACACTGCAAACAACATGGGGGACAACACAGAGAAAGAAAGAAAGAAAGAAAGAAAGAAAGAAAGAAAGAAAGAAAGAAAGAAAGAAAGAAAGAAAGAAAGAACCGATACTGCCACTCTAAAGTTAATTAGTCATGGAGGTATTTGAGGGCTCTGATAGTAATGCCCTAAATAGATACATTTGTCTTAGCTAAAACAAGGGTTTGGGATAGGCTAGTTCTCAGTATATTCATGAAAACATCAAATATGTCTGCTGAACAAGACTGCTTAGTCCATGCGGTCTTCTCTTTTAATGTTTTACTTTGTATGTTTATTGTTGCAGCAAGGGGGAAGATTGATCAGTCAGGTTGGGACTGGACAAAGCAGACTGAGTGATCGATTGGGGGAAGGGGAGGGGAAGCAGAGTGATTGGTTGGGTTTTAAAAATGAAAAGTTTAAGCCAAGCACTCCATACTATTTTTGGTGCACCAAAATAGGGTTAATCCCCCATGCACAGTATAATTCTGAAGAACCCATTTAGTGGAGGGTACAAGGATTATCAAACTCACTTTGTATGAGTTACAATGTTCCATTCTGCGGGCCCTACAAAAGGATCCTGCCACAAATGTCCAAACTACTACATGAATTGCACAGTGATGTGTCTTCAATGAAATCATAGTTTTCTGTGACTGTATTGTGCTAAGGTGGAATGGATTTTGTAAAGCAATGCATTTGTCTTTACAGCATGGGGATAGGCTTCCCAGTATATTAATTTTAATGTTTTTCTTTGCATGTTTATTTGTGGCAAGGGGCAGAGAGATTGCTCAATTTAGTATGGAATGGGGCAGAGTTATTGGTCAGGACAGGGGCAAAGTAATCAGTCAAGATGGGGGGCAGACTGATGAGTTGGGGATGCAGGGCAGAGTAATCAGTTGGGAGAGAAGCAAAGTGATTGATCAGGATGGGTGGGCAGAGTGATCATTAGGGCTGGTGGGCAAAATAAACAGTCCGAATGATGGTGAAAGTGATCATTTGGGACTGTTGCAGAGTGATTGGTCAGGATTGGGGGATTCTTTCCCAGCCTTCATTCTAGTTTTCACCAGGCTACAGGTGCCAGTGGTATAATAGATGATAACACTCACTTTCAAAGTTCAGCACTGTACAAATAGATTCTCTCTCTAATAGAACGTACAGACTCCCCCACTAGCTCTTTTTCATCCCCATGTTTAAGTTTAAGGAATTATTGGTGTACCATCTAGTGTACCAGTTTCACTATAGGTATTTGTGTTACTGTATTTTCTTTGTTACTCTCTATAATGTGTCATACATTATTATATTATTTTCAGTTAGACCAGTTCTTAACCTGGCAAGTGTCCGAGTCAGCAGTACATCTGTTATCCCATAATATACCACTTTAATGACAGCTGATATTTTTTAAGAGAGACTTGTAGTGTTAATTTTAGTGTTAGTTGAATCAGTCAGGATGTGGGGAAGGGAGTGAGTGATCTACATTAAGTACCTTTTGTCTTGCAGTATTCAGTTATAGCCATGCAGGAACAGGACAGGTTGACTTGCATATCAGGTAATCAGTTCAAGTTAAAGTTAGACAACCATTGTTTTATATTGTCAACTAGCAACCTGTGAAGGGGGAGGGACAGGTTGAAAAAGCATTAGTCAAGCTGTCAGAATTATGCACTTATATGGTCACTGAAGCTACAGGAACAGAATGGGGGGAACAGAAAAAATGTTTGTTTAAGTGGGATTTGCATTTAAAGGGTAAGTAGTAGGGATGAGAAGATCATCTCTGTGTACAATGGCTCCAGTAACATGACTTTTTTTTATGTAGACTAAAGTGAGATACCTGCTGTCTGTTTTCATACTTTATCTGGTGTCCCACCGTCATATCTCTGATCCGTGATCAAGCCATACTACCACTGGACTCTGCCTGCCATCACCGATCGTGATCTTTTTGGATATGGGTATGGCTATGGGACATAATTTTCCATTCTAACAGTAAAGTTTAAACTATTAATAAGTGGAGATGGTTATTTACCATTCTAACTGTAAAGCTCAATGATAAATAAGAACCCAATTGGCAATTACTTAATGAGTGATAGGAGCATTTGTTTCTGTGGAAAAACACATATTTGCCATGTAGATATATTGATTCTAAGACAAACATCAAACTAAGTGTATCAGTGAGACCTAAATACATGCCTTGTGCTGTCCATATCATGCATTAGTTGTGTTAGACACTATTTGAAAAACTGTTAGAAAAACAAGATGGCCAAAATCACGAACAGTATTTTCTTTGAGAACTGAACAGTAAATTAACTGTTTGATCTGTTATTTACCATTCGAACTGTTTTTCATTTACCTTTTTTTGTGACTCAGAGCTTGGGTGCCATGATCATTTCAGATAGTCAGTACCATTTGCTGTCAGCGTTGTCACTTTTATGCCGAATGCTGCCAGTTACTAGTCCTGCTACCCCATTTGCAATTTAAATTTTTACAAACCAAGAATATTTATGAATTGGTGCCATAAGTCCTGGAAAGATACTATGTCATCTTCTAACACATAATAAGCTCTCTCTCTCTATTTTTGATAAATCAAACATTAATCACAGCCATTCTATACATTCAGGTGCTTTGGGATCTTTCCATTATTAAATAATTACCTTCTTTGCAATTATTAAACAACGGTTGATCAAATAGAATGCTCCTGTGCTAATTTGTCATCAGAAGAATAACTAGCAAAATAATTCCAGGATCAAATGGAAAATCTTTGCCTACTAATTTACCCAATAACTAAAACATATTTTTCCCAAAACATACGAAGACATACACACTTGGCTAATGTGTGAGATAATGAACCTTTGCCAACTGACATCCTCGGCATTGATCTGCAGGGTTTGCCCCAATTTATGTAATCTCACTGGAGTTAAATAGGTTCAATGTATTGCATTTATATGAATTTGTTTTAAACTATTATTTTAATTTTGAATATACATAGATCTATAATTGATGTCCATCTTGAGTCTAATATTGGACAATGCAACTCTTCTTCCCAACTCCCTCAGGTGTAATAACAAAAATTGTTCTGTAACTTGAAGTGTTTATATAGAACAGAGGTAATTTGTTTGTTCAGGGAATATAAATCATAATTTCTTCCAAATTCTTTTCTCAATTTATTAAACTTTATTGATTTTCAAGCAACGAAACATTACAAACAACATCCTGAATGAACATGCTATTGCAGGAAAATATAACAAGAGACAAACAAAGCAGAAGAACAATAAACGTCCCCTCCCGATACCTATCCTCTCCCCAAATCACAGAGTACACCATCCAACAAAGCAACCAAAGAAGAATAAAGAAAATATAGCATTAAAATTCACAGTGCCCATGATATAAGTAAATAAATATGCAACACACAGTAAGTCAAATCAATTCAATACAGCATTCGGACTAGCCGAGGTCGATAATAAGGCATATAACGGGTCCCAATGGGTCTTAAAAATCAGATATCAATCTTTGTTTACTTATTTTTTATTTATTAAACTCTAGGATTACAAGTACCTTTGAGCAGAAACTGATCATTTACAAAGGTTCCACATCATAGGATGGAGGAAAACTTACATACAAAGGTTGAACAGAATAACAGACTTTAAATAAGGTAAAGGCTAGGCTTAAGGATACACTCCTACTTGGAGTGAGACAACATCAACAGGAAAATGCTGGGTAAAAGGTGAGAAATAAAAAATGAGCAGAGAAATTAGGGATGGAAGGGTAAGTGGGAGCAGAAAATAGAGGGCTGGCTGAGGAGCCATTGTCTAAGGGGAAGGGGGTAGAATGGATGCAGGTATGACAGTAGTAGGAGGTTAGCCATGTCCGATAAGTGCCAAAGGAAGGGGAGTGGGCAGAAGATGAGGCACAGGAAGGAGGGAAGGAAAGAGGGTGGGAGATATGTAGGAGGAGGAGCAGGAGCCAGTATTGCAACCCTAGAGAGGTTACAGGACATCATGGGCCAGCAAGGGAGGAGAGGTAAACCTCTTAGTGGAAACAATCGCATTGACTGGTTGACATGAAGTGCTGTTGGAGTTGCTTTTTGAAGGTAGACAATTTGTTTTTCCAACTCTAAGGCCTGCAGGATCTCCTGACGCCATTCCTTATAAGAAAGAATGGAATCATCCAGCCAGTGTTGGCAAATAATTAATTTAGCAGTAATGGAGATCAGAGACATATAAGCCCTGTGAAGATGAAAAAGTTCTACTGGATGATAGCCAATGAGACAGCTCTTGGGGGTAAAAAAGGACTCCAGGCTTAATACAGAGTCTAGGGAAAGCCGGATGGAGCTCCAAAAATGAACCACCCTCAGACACTCCCAAAGAATATGCTTCAGATGACCCTCAGCTAGACTGCATCGGGAAAAGATTGGAGAATCATGCCTACCCAACTTATAAAGTTTAAGAGAGGGTATAATACATGTAATGTAAAATACAAAACTGCAACAGTCAGTAACAAGCTTTCTTAACAAATGTATATACTGTGTTTTTCCAGACAACTTGCCATACCTCAGCCTCTGCATGCAGTTTCAGGGTTTACTGTCAGTAATAGCAAATGCCCTTCAAATTAGTAGGTCATACATTTGAGCAGTACCATAAAGTCCAGAGACAGCATAGGGTTGTAATACCAGATGAAGGAGGTCATTTAAAATCTCATTACAGTGAGAGGACTGGGAAGGAGGGACCAAAAAGGGTAATCACCCAAGTGAATTGCAAATGTTTAAAGAAAGATAAAGTGAGAGGCAAAGCGATTTTGTACAACTAAGGCTGGTACAATAACACCCCATCAAGGAACAAGTAAATAACAGCAGATCTCAGATGTGGGCAGAATCAAAAAGGATTGGCTGGTTTGTTATTTGGATGTCTGGATTATCCAAAATGGGCTGGGAAAGATCCTTACCTAATCAAAATCCATATAAGAACAAAAGCTGCCTAAGGGCTTCTTTATCGACTACAGCAAGGGTGTCCCACAGAGCTGAGGAGGGAGTTGGGAAAGTTTAATGTAAAGAAGACTACAAAGCTGGAGACCAAATTTTTTGCATAAGTGCTGTTCCAGAGACAACTGAAGAGGTCGATAATCAACGGTCTCAGCAGAAGGAGAAGAACAACCCCAAACAAAGCATCTAGAACTGTGCAAAGTGCAGTAATAGAGAAAAAAGTTGGGAAGTTGAAGACCACCACTTTCTTTAACAAAAGTAAGTTTAGAATAGGCTCTGCGAGTGGCCCCCTGCTTCCAAAGGAAGGCAGAAATGAATGGATTTATTTGCTGAATGATGATTTGAGCAAATAAACTCTAACATACCAAAGGGGTATAAAACCCAAGGCAGAGTTTTCATCTTAATAATGCTCACTCTTCTCCAGAGGGAGAGTCATAACATTGTAACTCAGAGTGGACTTCCTTAAATAGGGGTGCCAGGTTCTCTCTAACAAGTGCAGACAGGTTACTGGTGACCCTAATACTGAGATACCTGAGAATGTCATGTTCCCAAAGAGGGCCCAAATCAAGGATCTGCTGCCTGGAGACTGAGGCATTCAGAGGCATCACTTTAGTTTTCTCTGTATTAAGCTGGTAACCTGACACCTCAGAATACCTGTAAAACTTCCATTATTCTTTAGGAAATAAGATTTTATTTGGTACTAATATAATAATGCAGCGTCCACAATACCACATTTTTCTTGCAAGGCCTTAAAAGATAAGAAATTTAGGTTCTCATAAAAGTTGTCTATTTCTATTATACCTTCTTCAAAAATGCTCTTTTGTCTTTATATACATCCACAGAGGTTGGAATATATCCATTGTTTATTATGGGGGAAAACCTAGAGATATGTTTGTCATTTCCAAATAAACTTTGAGCTAAGATCCAGAGGTGACTTGTGACTTTAGTGGATGACAACACTGAATTCTTATATTTCAGCTTATTTAGATTTATCATTAGAGACTGAATCAACTTTGTAAATTGTGCCTTGTTTTTCTATATAATAATAAGAATATTGTTCCTCTTTCTCTAATCCAGTCTACCACTATTGCAGGCTGGGCTGCTATATAATAATACCAATGATTTGGAATATCTATTCCCCTTTCTCTTTAGATAAATACAGCTTTTTCAAAGCTATCCTCGGACAACAATTCTTCCATAGAAATTTTCTTATAATTCTTTCCCAATCTGAAAAAAAATATTTTGGTAAGAGAGTAGGTAAGGATTGAAATAAAAATAATATCATAGGTAAAATGTTCATCTTTAAGATGCTTGCCCTTCTTATTAATACTAGAGGAAGATATTGCCACCTTTCTAAACCCAGTTTATTTTTTTCCATAAAAGGAATATAATTCAACTGAAACAGATCCACTTGGTTAGAAGTCAATTTAACTGAATACCCAAATAGCTCATGTTATTCTTTTTTAACTTCATCAGGGGATGGTTAGCATTAATTTATGTAAAATCTTTCATAAATATAGCTTTTCTTTTCTCCCAATTAATCCTATAACCAGAAACTTTCCCAAATTCAGAAATGGTCTCCAATTGGTTGTAAGATTGTTCATGGTTAAATAAAAAGAGAAGAACATCATCTGCATAAAGTGAAATCTAAGTATCTAACTACTCTCTGTGGCCAGCAAATTTAACAAGTACTTTACCACCTGTGCCTCCTCCCTGCTTGCATCACTCCCTGGCACTGCCCCCTATGCTTCCCATGTTCCACCTTCTGCCTCCCCCGATGACTTCATGCCCCCTCCTTCGCCAAACCTCTCTTTCAAACCCTTGCTCCCTGATGACACACTACAGGTACTACTTGCCCTGTTCCCATCCAAAGGAAAGAGCCCTGACAACCTAGATCCTAACCTTCTTTACCTCTCTGCATTCTCAATTGCCCTGCCATTGATACATTTTCTAAGCCTCTCCTTTCTGCATGCCACTGTGCCAGATGCTTGAAAATCTACTAGAGTGATCCTCCTTCCCAAAGGTGGAGACACTTCAGATCCCAGCAACTTCTACCCCATCTCTCTACTCCCTACTCTATTGAAACTACTAGAGCATCTGGTCCTGGAACAGCTCTCTCCCTTCCTCAACTCATCCTCTTTTTTCACCCCTTTCCAGGCTGGCTTTCATAAAGACCACTCCATCTACCTCCCTCCTATGGCTCACTGATTCCATTCTCTCAAGCATGGATTAGGGACACATCACCTCAGCCATTTTTGTCAACTTGGCCAAAGCCTTCAACACTGTCTCCGACTCCCTCCTCCTTAGCAAGTTTCCTGCTGCTGGTCTCTCTGCCTCTGCCACAAGTGGTTCTGCTCATACCTTACAGGCCGCTACCAATCCATCAGAATTGGCAATTCCCTCTCTCTGCCCCTCCCAATCACCTTAGTTGTACTCCAAGGCTCGGTACTTGGTCCTATTTTATTTTCCATATTCCAGAACAATCTCCTGAAACCCAGCATATTCTCATGCATACACATGTATGCTGACGATACAATACTCTTTTCCTCCAGAAACTCCCACTCTGTGGTAACCACCAGTCTTCAGTTGGACTTTAATAATGTCCAACACTGGTTTACTGCTAACCACCTCTCCATGAATGTCAAAAAAACAATATCTATGTCATTAAGCTCCAGACAAACACTGGCAAAGCTTGACTACCCCCGTACCTTTCACACTCTCACTGGCTCCACACTGGATGATGTTGCCACATTCAATTATCTTGTGCTATGGCTGGACATGAATCTTGACTTTGGTGTCCATATTGAAGCCATCCATAAAAACTTCTCCCTAGACTAGGGCCCTCTACCGGCATCACAGATGCCTCCCACACCATGACAGGTGTGAAATCATCCAAAAGATGATTCTCCCTGTGTTTGACTTTAGAGACGTGGTCTATAACTCTGCTCCAAAAACCACCCTTGCCAGACTGGACACTCTTTATAACTCCTTCTGCCACATCATTCTTGGTTGTTCCCCTTGCACTCACCACTGTGACCTTTACTCTTTGCTCTGCCTTCCCTCTCTCCATGAAAGATATCTCTCACACATTGCAAATCTAGTTTGGAAGTTCCGGCTTGGTTCTCTACCTCCTTATCTGTCCTCCCTCCCTCCTGTCAACTCCCTCATATCCTGCTATTCCCTTCACACCTCCACCTATAAGACTCTTGCTCTCCCTCATCGGCACACATGGTCTGGCCACACCACCTTCTCTTACAATTTCTCTGTAATCTGGAACTACCTCCCCCTAGAAATCTGATCTGCCCAGTCCCATTCCTCCTTCTCCCCTAACTCCTCCATAAGCACTCTGTCCATCCCTGTATCTGCACCTAACTCCTCTTTTTCCCATAATACCCCATCTGCCATGCCCACCTTACCTCCTCCACCCCCTCCAGCCATTCTTCCCCACCACCTCATCTGCTCCCTCTAACCAATGCTCCTTTACTCTTACCCACCCCCTCCTGTCCCCGTCCTGGCTTCTTCCCACTACCATCTCCAGGGCCATGTCCCCTTGCAGGGTTCTCTGCATCCTGAAAGGGACTCAGTTCCTGGGGTTTAGTTCCTGACCTGCCCACCTTCTCTCCCTCCTAGCCCCCCTAACAGTGCTTTCAGCATCATAAGGGTGTTATTCTTGCTTCCCCCTTTCCCTCCCTCCCCTGCCTCTCATACAACAACTCCTTTCTCCCATCCAGCCATCCTCCCCTACCTCCTGAGCATTACCCACTTCTGAAAATTCTTTGAGCACTTTGGTACTCTTACTCTTACATACTAGCTTTTCTGACCTTGACCTGCACCTCTCCACCTCATTGCTACCCTTCCTTCTGCTTGCTATCTACACCTAACACCTCCCCAGCCTTCTCCTCACATACCATCCTTACATCTAAATCCTTAATACTAGGATCAGTACCTTATATAGTCATTTCTCCTATTAATTCTCTATCAGCCCAACCTACCATACTCTCCTACCCTCCTCACCCTCCTTCAGCCTCCTACCTTACATATCTATGCTATAACTATGGCTGCATAAAGTCACCCATGCTATCTACACTACAACTATGACTGCCTAATGCTACCAGTGCTATCTGCCTAGTGTCCATTGCCACCCCCGATGACTATTTCTTCCTCTCTCCCCTATATCTGGACTCACTATGTATATACCACTACCTGTTTACATGAACTTCTGAATCTCATACCAATTTGTGCTGCATTGCATTAGCACAACACTGCATGTATCTGATTTGCAGTTATGTTGTAGATTGTTTGGTAATTGTTTTCCATTGTAATTGTACAACACTGCATTTGTTCTGCACTGTACATATTTTATCATTTTAACTTGCTCAGTCCTTCCATTTATGTACCCCCTCCACCCAGGACTCTTATGGATACGAGCTGTTTACAGCTTATTTTGCCTTTTCTGGTGAAACCTTTTCAAATAAATTAATAAAGTACCCCTAATATTATCCTGTGATCTAATAATAGTTGCCAGTGGTTCTAGAAAAGGTGCAAATAATACTAGGAAGGGACACCCTTGTCTTGTACCATGGGAAAGAGAATGTATCTGATATATTAAGGTTGGTTTTCACTCTAGCTGTAGGATTAGAGTAAATAGTTTGTAACCAGCCTATAAAGTTTCCATCAAACCCAAACAGCTTTAAAACCTCCATCAAATAGGGCCACTGCACTCTATTGAAGGCCTTCTCGGCATCCAAAGAGAGAACCACCACTTCCAGATCCTGTGCAGTTTCCATAATATCCAAAGCCCTTCTTATATTATCCTGTAGCTTCCTACCCTCGCTGAAGCCATCCTGATCCATGTGTATGATTTTTGGGACAACCTTAGCTAATCTCTTGACAAATATTTTTAAAAAGGTTTAATAATCACAGTTAAGAAGAGAAACGGGTCTGTATGATTTGATAACTCCCCTGCAAACATAGTTTGCTCCCAGACTGCCAGCCAACTGCCTGAAACTCCAATAGCTTCGCCACCTTTCCCGCTTCAACCTGCCCCACTAAAAGAGGTAGAGGACCTCTTGCTTCAGTTGGATACTAGAAAAAGTGCTGGGGCCGGCACCCTTGACCCTTACTTCCTAAAAATTGCATACCATGTACTAGCAATACCCATCACCCACCTTTTTAACTTATCCCTGTCTCAGGGCACCTTACCACCTATATGGAAGACAGCACATGTCATACCACTGTTCAAATCAGGTGACCCTGGCGATCTCAATAACTACAGGCCAATTTCTCTCCTTTGGGTCTTTTCCAAGCTCCTAGAGAAAATTGTAAATGCACAGCTGAGTACTCACCTTGAATCTAGGGAACTGCTAAATCCTATGCAGTCCAGATTCAGAGCTAAACAAAGACTATCTCAGCCCTCACCAAAGTTACTAACGACTGGCAGTGTAATCTTGAGAGGAAAAACTTTATTTGTGCTGTTTTCTTTGATCTAAGCAAGGCTTTTGACACCGTCAACCATAGTCTGCTCCTCTCCTCCCTTCAAACCAAAGGTGTGGACCCCTCCTCTCTGCGTTGGTTTACTGACTATCTTACAGGGCGCCTTCAACAATTTAAAGCTGAAGGAGGCCTGTCTCCCTTAAAAACTCTGCAAAGAGGGGTACCTCAAGGTTCTATATTAGGGCCCTTACTTTTTGCAATCTACATTAATAACATCGACTGCTGTATAAAAGAAGCCAACATCCATCTGTTTGCAGATTATACAGTTCTCTATGTGAGTCGCCCAACACCTGAAGCTGCCTGCAATGACCTACAGTCAGAATTCAACCTTTTGCAAAGCCAACTTCTCAAAAAAAGCTACTCCTTAATGCAAAAAACTAAGCGATGGTCCTCTCCCTTTTATACGTACAGCTAACCCTGTGTCCAGTGGGACAGTTCCCCAAATTAGCACAGTTCTAGGTGAAAAACTAGAATTTGTTACAAAATTCAAGTATCTGGAGTTTGGATAGACCAAAGACTCTCCTTCATTGAACATATCGAGGACTTGCTAAAACGACTTCGGCAAAGGCTTGGACTGTTTTTTAGAATCAACCAATTTCTCACCAGAGATGCCAATAAACAACTGGTCCAATCCATTTTCCTATCATTGGTTGATTACCCTGATTTCCTCTACAGCCAATGCCCCAACTCTTACATGGCTAAACTGGACACACTCTACCATCGAGCACTGAGATTTATAACGGGACTCCCCTTTGACACGCATCACTGCATCCTATATGCGGCAGTGGGGTGGACATCACTAAAGTTCAGATGCCACAGAAACGCCGCTTTCTGGACCTATAGAGCCATCTCTAATAAGCTGCCTTACTATATCTCCTGCTGTCTTCCCCTGAGTATAATTGGGAAATGCGCATTACGAAGTTACTCAGCTATTACACTTAAAGTACCCAAAGCAAAATCCCGCTCCGGCAGGGCAGCCATAAGCTTTGTGCTACCTACCTTATGGAATGATCTACAAAAACCCCTCAAATTAAGCACTCTAATCAGTATAAATGCCTTCAAGATGCTTTATTTCCATACAATCAGAGAAGTATGTAACTGCTTCACCCACTCAGACCCAGTACCGGTGTCTGCACTGGTATATAGCCATGTCTATACCCAATTTTAAGTACTGACCCCCCCAGCTTGCTCCTCACTAGCCTAATTGTTCTCTCTCTTATCCCCCTGTCTTATCAACACTAGGCCCGTCCATCTCCTTATTTTTCCTTTCCCAACCTCGGATAGGAGCTCACTACCCTGGGTTGTGACATCCTACCATGCCTCGTACTTTATAGCATTCAATCCTGGGGCTCACACATACTCCTTTTCTCTATCCACCTTCTCTACATCCCATTTTACCAACTCCTCTCTGTGCACGTGCCCTCCTAGCCTTTCTTCCCCTACCTCCTCCTTCCTCCACCTTCACCTCTACCTGGTGTATATTTTTATTTTTATTTTTCTTCCGTTACTTCCTCCTGCAACCTTAGATAACCTGCTTTATCTTCCTATAGACACTTCTATGTGTGTAAATACCATGTAATCTGTACAATATCTGTATAATTTTATGTACAGATGAACTTCTTTCTTCCTCTCTGTAAAGAGTATTATCTGTATTGCCTTGTAAATACCTGTGTTGACCTGTATATACAATTGTTCATGCTCCACCCAGGTCCATCTTGCAAATGAGCTTCTGCTCAATGATGAGCCTGGTTAAATAAAGACTTGAAATAAAGACTTGATGGTGAACATATTGTAAGTCAGGGATTATCTTTTTTAACAGCAGGATAATATTGGCTTCACTGCAGGTAGGGGGAAGGGGTCCACCTCCAAAACTGCCTGGAATATTTTTTTTTTAATTCCAACTTTATTAACAGATTTTTCCACATTACAGGGGACAGAAAATTACAACGTACATTGCATATGAACAGAATGGTACATGATCTGCCCCATCCCCCCTCACTTCCCCCATATAGCAGTAAGAATCCATGTTGTAGCATTAAAAACATTACAGTGTGCTAGAATAATAAAGTTCACTATTACAATGACTCATTTATCCATACTAATCATGATTAGGGTGTGAAGGGGATACCAAATACTCTTGTATCTCTGCAACTTGTTTTGGCGGCTCGCTATAGCTTTCTCTGTATGAAGATTAGCCAGAATTTCATCGATCCATTCTTGATATGTTGGACTTACCGCATCCTTCCAATGCCAAAGTACAATTTTTTTAATGGATAATGCAATCATGGAAATGTGAAATCTCCAGATTTTAACTTTGATAGAGGACAGATCTCCCAACAAACATATGTCTGGGGTGAAGCAATCCTGCAAACCCAGAATAGGATCTAGGTTAGTCTGGATGTCCACCCACAATGGCCTTATCTTGGGGCATGACCATAAGATGTGAAGAAGTGTACCATCCTCCTGACATCCTCTTGTACAAGTCCCCGACCTATAAGGCCCCATTTCATCAACTTTACTGGGGTGTAATACATATTGTGTATAATATGATATTTCATAAGCCGTAATCTGTCCTGGGATACATATCTGTGCAAAACTTCCATAAAACCAGCCAATTGGGAGTGTATTGGGGAAAAAAGAAACCCAGAGCTTGGTGGGACCTTGGTCTCCCATACTTCCAATGGAATATAACTCGGTATATTTAGAAATAACACTTGATGTACCCATCAGGAGGAAGCTCAGATACAAATGAAAAGGCAGGTGGGTGAGGAGGTGTTACTGAGCACTGTGGAAGCGGGTGCTGTGGACTACTCTGAAATAATGAGCTACCGGAATGTCAAATTTACAATTATATTAGAAACTGTGAGCCATTCCTTTATCATCCAGAAAAGTAGAAACTATCCATCCCAATTTGTGGCAACCACATATGAGACATCCTCCGTTTATTTATTGTGAAGGACAGGAAGTTCCAAATGGACTGAGACAGATCCAAGTGTGGGGTGTACCTCAAAAATGAACAAAGCTGTACATGCACTTTTAATGACATCCAAAGGGTGGGACAACTGCAAACGTTTTGGAGGGACGCAATTTTGACATGGAGCATAGTCAAGGGATCCATATTCTCAGACTGGATAAAGTCTAAATCAACTTTGAGCCAGACCAGTCTTAGGTGCTCAGGACCCGGACTCACCCAGTGCATGTATTTTGCTATGTGACTAGCCCAGTAATAGATTGCCAGATGTGGATTCACAACCTCCATCCATTTTGGAGCAGCCAGCTTATGATATGCCAACCTGGATGCTTATTGGACCAGATAAAACTGATAAAAGTTCTGTGCATTCTCTGAAACCAAGACAAAGGAATAAAGGAGTTAAGGAGCGAGAGGATAAAACAAGTGAGGAAAAACATTAATTTTAATTATATTAATGCGACCCCAAAGGGAGACAGGAAGCTTAGACCATCTATTGAGGTCCTGGACAATCACTTGGGAAAGGAGCTGCAAGTTCTGTTTGAACCAGGAAGAGGGGTTACGTGTTAAATTGATACCCAGGTATCTAAGAATCGAGGTGACCAACCAAGACCAAAGGGTAATATCACTCTTAAAAGCCTTGTGGTTAGGAGGGAAAATGGACAGTTTGTTAACATTTAATTTATAATTTGAGAAAGCACTGAATTTAGCTATTTCTCCTAACATAACAGGGATAGATGTTGTTGGGTGAGAGAGATGGAGGAGAAGATCATCAGCATAAGCTGTGATCTTCACCACGTTACTCCCTATCTTTATGCCTCATATCTCCGGATTATTAAGAATATTTCAGATAAGGGGCTCTAAGTGTAAATTGAATAAAAGAGGGGAAAGGGGGCAACCCTACCTGGTACCGGAAAATAAGGAAAAGGGTTTGGAAAATGCTCCATTGCCAGAAACTCTGGCTGAGGGGGTCCGATATAGAGCCCGATTCCAATCTATGAACATGGTAGGAAAACTGAATACTTTCAAAACCTGAAACAAGAAATTCCAGTTGACATGATCAAATGCCTTCTCGGCATCCAGGGAAACCAATTCCGCAGGAAAGATGGTGTCCCTGGACACCGAGAAGACATGCGAAAGAGTGCTCAAATGGTCTGATGATGAACACCCCCTCATGAATCCCACCTGAGATATACTAATCAAGTCTGGGAGGACCCGGGTTATCCTGTTGGCCAGTATCTTTGAGAGAATTTTAACAACCTGGTTCAAAAGGAAAATGGGCCTATAACTTTGAACTAACTCCAGGTCTTTGTCAGGTTTGGGAAGAAGAACAATCAGGGCTTCAAACAAATTTACATCTACTCTTACCCTTCGAAAGGATATGATGGTACAACCGGTGAAGTACCAGTAATAATTGTGTTCGAAAAGTTTTATAGAATAGTGCAGAAAAACCGTCCGGCCCCGGGACTTTGTCCGAGGCAAAGCCTGATGACCTCTGATATTTCCTCCAGAGATATTGGGAAGATAACAACCTCCTCTGTGACTCTGACAGGGAAGGAAGAAAGAATCCCTCAGGTATGCATCTAAGCGCTTCCAAGAAGGAGGACTATCCATACCATATCCCGATATAATTGCTCGTAGTATGAGGCAAATTCCTGTACAATCTCTGAAGGGGATACCTTCAGGGATCCATCTGCCTGGGCCCTGATTGGAGGAATAAACCTAGCAGATTCCTGCTGTTTTAATTTTAGAGCAAGCAAGTGACCTGCTTTTTGCCCCTGGTCAGTGTAGCTCGCTTTAGTGCAGATAATGGATATCTCTGCCTTTTCCCTCAACAAGTCTAAATATTTATCCTTAGCCACCAAGAGCCTCCTCATAGCCTCATCTGAGGTACTGGAGGATAAATTGGCTTCCAGAGACCTTACTAGTGATGATGAGGACAATAATTCAGCCTCTTGAGCCCTTTTCCTCTTTGTAGCTAGGCTAATAATAATCCCTCTCATATAGGCCTTAAAGGCGCCCCTTAAAATGTCAGGTGCCATACCCTCTGAAGAGTTGGTAGAAAAAAAGAAATCGATCTGTTCTTTTATTAAGTTACAATATTTAACATCTTTCAATAACTGTTCATTTAATTTCCATTGGGTTTCTTTTTTGGGAAAATTAAGAAAAGCCAGATTGCAAACCACCAAAGAGTGATCGGACACTGGACCTGGCTGAATTGTGGCTGCTAAGACCCCTGGTAAGAGGTCCTGGGAGATTAAGAGATAGTCAATGCGGGACTGGGTTCTGTGCACAGGTGAATTAAAAGTATACTCTCTGCTCTTGGGATGTAATACATGCCACACATCACACAGTCAGCACTGATCCAGTAAATCCCTGAATGCTCTCTGCCCAGGAGACAAGCTCCTCGATCCACTACCAGACCTGTCCACTTCAGGGTCCAAAAGCAGGTTAAAGTCTCTGCCCATAATTATAACAATGGGAAGCTTAGGAAGAATGATGGAAATAAGCATCATAAAAAAGCCCGGGTCGTCTGCATTTGGTCCATATATACTACAAAGTGAAATTGGTATGGACCAAAGATTCCCCTGAACCTGGACGTAGCTACCACCCGGGTCCCTAAGGACTTGCTTAGAGACAAAGGGAATGCTTCTGTTGACCAGAACCAGAACCTCGCAACTGTTGGTGGATCCTGAGGCATTAAACACCTGTCCAATCTGTTGCCTCCTGAGTTGCAGAGTTTCACACTCAAGTAAATGAGATTCTTGCAAGAACGTGATCTGAGAAGACAATAAATTTAGATGTTTTAATGCTTGATATTGTTTAACTTTTTTCCTTATCCCCTTCACATTCCAAGCAGACAGACTGATATTATTAGCCATCTAAGTAGAAAAAATAAATCCCTTATATAACATTCGGGAATTGCTACAACAATAATTAAATGTCCAGAGCCCCTGATTACTGCTGTATCCCCCTCCCAACTCAGCACCTCCTTCCCCACTCTAATCCCCCACAAACTCCCCACTAAAATGTCCCACAACAACCCAAAAATTGAGTAACCCAGAAGTCTTGAATTTAACCTTAACCCTACCCACCCCCTACCCCAACTATCATGAGCAATGTTCAGCAAAATACCATTTTTCTTCTTCCCCCTCCAGCCTCCCCAGCATGCGCCCCAAAACCCTACCCAAATATGCAAGACCTTCCTATAAAAACTGATAACTGTTAACATCTATGCAAGGGAACAATGATGTAAGTAATATCACTCAAACATTAGGCTCTGATAGCCAGAGAGAGGAGAGGAGAGGAGAGGAGAGGAGAGAGGAAGAAGAGAAGAGAAGAGAAGAGAAGAGAAGAGAAGAAGAGAAGAGAAGAAGAGAAGAAGAGAGTGTTCTCCATTTGGGAGCAAACTAGTAAACCAGAATGTCAGAATGGAAAAGCGGTAACATAGCATGTGATAGCTGAGCTCTATCGTAACTACTGCTACCAACAACAATAAAACCATTTTAAAGCCATTCCTAGCCAGCAGCAGGTCCAGACGCTCCCAAATAGAAACCCAATATATTCCCAAGTCCCACCAGGAAGATCTATTAGAAAATTAGGCTCCTGAATTATCTAGTGGAGCTGAACCTCCAAATTAATAGCTAGGGGGCCCTCTGGTGATACAAGCTCGAAGACGCATGACCTTCCGAATTAAACAAAGGGGTCACTCTCCTGAATATTGCCATAACAAAATGAAACATCAAGTCAGAAGGCTTCATTCTGACATTTAAACAAAAGGAGATACTCCGGTGCCCCTGTAAATAATTAACAAAATACAATCCATACAGAAAGAGAACCCTCCCCCCAGACAAGATATACCCCCATAGAACAGTTTCTTGGCATATACAATTGCCCCGTAATACTAAGCAAAAAAGTATGCAATGAGAATAATATGATCCCAATGAGAATAGTCCCTTTGGCCATAACTCTCAGGAACACGCAGGATCAGACGAACATTCTTTTCCCATTTTTGATAATGGCTAGAGCAGAACTTTTCCTTCCATCACTGGTTTGAATAACACCGAGAAAGCAGGTCAGGTGTCCCAAAACAGGTCAGACAAAGTGGACTTGAGCCCCGTAAGAGCAGCTTCAGGGTCCTCATAGGTTGACCAGGTACCAGCCACCTGTACCTGCAATCTAGCTGGGTAGCCCATTTTAAATCGAAGGCCTGCTGCTATGATCTTTGAAACAATGGGATGGAACACTGTGCGCTTTAATATGACCAACCCCGGTAAATCTTGTGCGATTCTGAGCCTGGCACTGTCCCATTTGACTTCTTGTAATTCTCTCACTTTTGCCAGGAAATGTTGCTGCTTCAAGTAGTTCAAAAAGCGGCATATAATGGGACATGGCGTTGCTCCTGGGGAAGGTTTGGGTCGCAAAGACCTATGCGCCCTCTCTATAATATACTGGGCCCTGAAGGGAAAGGGACCGGAGATCTTTTCCACCAATTTCTGCACAAAGGTAATTGTGTTCAGGCCCTCTTCTCCTTCTGGGAGACCCAAAATAACTATATTATTCCTTGACTCACGGTCCTCTAAATCTTCTAATTTAGCTTCCAATCGAGAGATTTCTGCATAGAGCCACAAGACGGGGTCAATTTTTTCCACTTGTTTCTCAAGGAGGAGATTCGGCTGCATTGTCTGAAGTTGCCATTGACACCTCCTCAAGCTTTTGGAAAGGGACTTGAGTTCAACTGAGATTTATTTACTTCTTCATGGAAGGGTTTAAACTCCTCCAAGAATCTGTTCAGTGTTAGCGGTTCTTGTTCAGCGATCAGGTTCACAGGCTCTGGCTTATCAGTTACTCGAGGCCTTCAGTTTCTTCAGGGCCTTCTGGGGGTGACCGGAGGGGTGTGCTTCTGTGGGAGTTTTTTCATGTACACTCCATAGCAGCCAAATCAAGCCAGCAGGAGCACAGGGTTCTAAGAAGGCAGTATTAAGCCACTTTTCTGGGTTTTAGGCAAATATAATCACCCAAAATACAAAACTTTTTGGTTAGGAGGCTGGAGCTGTACAGAGGAGCTTCTACTCGGTACCCTGCATCACATGATCCTCTGCCTGGAATATTTATAAATGTAAGGGGGCTATTATCTCTCTGAGATTTCTATAAAATTCATATAAGAACCCATCTGGTCCTGAAGATATTCCATTTGGTGAGTCCTGGATTACGTGGAGAATTTACTGTAGAGTAATAGGAGCATTCACATATTTTTATCAGGGTAAATTATCCTAGGAAATATTACTTTCTCAAATATTTTCAAGATATTTGGCTTCTCTACAAATTCTTCTGGAGTATATAATGAAGTAAAATAATTATTAAATTGAGAATTTATTTATAAGGGATCTGTTATAATTTCACCATTACATCTTTTAATTTGTCAATTCTACATTCTTATCTGATAAGTAGCGCCACTGGAAAATGTGGAAAATTTTACCCCAAAATGCAGGGAGTTTCTTTTGCAGAAATTGCGGAAAATTGTGGGGTTCACTATACATCCCCACTGCCCTAATCAATCTTTTATTGTTTGCTGCAGCTTGTATTGATCATATGAATTGTTAGATAAATATATTGCCACTTGTAAATGCTTTTAATATAAAGAAATGTGTGTTTTGAAATGCACTGCAAATTAATCATTTTGTAGCATATCGTCTATAAATCAAGACATCTAAGTCATGCAATGCTATCTAGATTTTATTCAGGAACTTACAGTTAGTCTGTGCTGAATACATCCTGAAACAACATATTTTGCCAGTTTCTAGATATTAAATAATGAAGCCTGTTTAAACTACTTGTTTTGGTGCAGAAAACACTAAACAGATAACCAGGGTGCTAATAAAGGTCTAGTAAGAAAAATGCGTATTTTGTTAAAATAATTACTGTTCTTAATCAGCACTGTAAGTACATTTTAAAATCACGTGATAAAAGTATCAAATCATACCAGTAGCTTTTCGTTACATCATACAATAGCTTTCAATACATTTTACTTATGTTCTACTCGGTTTGCAGTGATTTTACTTGGGTTGCAATTATTTTGTCTATTTGAAGGTAACTGTTTAACTATACTTAACCTGTTCAGCATGTTTTCAGAAATGTTTGCTTTTTGTAGGCTTTGTATGTGAGTATGCAGTTGTGGCAGATTGACATGTAAGGAATCACTGTCACCAACCCCCTCAGAAGCACATTCCAGTTTATAATCAGCAGGGCCACCTAAACTCTAGACACATTTGAATCAAAATCTTTTTAGTTTGAAAGAATTTATACAAGGAAAATCTACCCTACCATTCAAAAATAAGCACAGTGGTCAATGCTTCATTTAGGTGAATGGGTTACTTTGCACCTCTTCTCACACCTATTGTTTCAGTCGCTGTGTCAACAAAAAGTTCTCTGGCAGTTTGATTTAACACAGATTCTAAGTGTTCAAGTCTACATATGCATGACCAGAGGATTTTGAAACCAAAGCAGGGAAGTGAATCACATGAAAGCAGAGTCACATTTGACCCCTTCTCACCTCACACTACTGGTTTGGTTAAATCCAAGTCTGTGTACTAAATTGTTAGCATATCTGAGTAGATTTCCTTGAGAATTTAAATATTTTTATACAATTTCAGTCAAAAATTCCATAACTGTAAGAAAGTGCAAGAAATTGCATATTTTGTGTGGCGAAGGATAAAAATTGCGGAAATTGCGGAAAAATGTGCCCACAATTTTCCAGTGGCCCTGTGATAAGCTAACAGTTTAGAAGGAAGGTCAGAATAAAAGTAATATTTAGCTCTGAACAACTGAAGTTCAGCTTGAGTGTGAAGGTTTCTCTCTAATCTATTCTTAGAAACATAGAAACAAAGAATTTGATGGCAGATAAGGACCACTTGTCCCACCTAGTCTGCCCATTTCCCTACCTAATGGATAAGCTGCAGATCTTAGTTAACCAACAGCCTACTTCCTCCTACCCCCCACTAGAATTGCCTTATGTCTGTCCCATGCATTCTTGAATTCCCTCAATGTTTTTGACTCTACGACCTCCTCAGGAAGGCCATTCCATGCATCTACAGCCCTCTCTGTGAAAAATACTTCCTCATATTACCTCTGAGCTGTCCCACCTCTATCTTTAAATTGTGCCCCTTGTTCTTGCACATCTCTTTTTCTGAAAGATGCTACCCTCTTGGACTTTGTTGATTCCCTTGAGGTATTTGAAAGTTTCTATCATGTCCCTCTTCTCCTCCTTTCCTCAGGCTATACATCTTAAGTTCCTTTCGTCTTTTTCATTTGTCTTCTGGTGCAGACCCTGCACCATTTAACATAAAGCCATTTTATTTTATTCTCTTCTGGTGGGGTTTGGGCAAAAGGTGTTCCTAATACAGATAATTCTGATTCCAAGTTACTTAATTCTGCTACTTTCTTTTCGTTGATTACAACCATATACTAGGACACAACACCTGATGCAGCATTTTAATGATTCCCAAACAATGTCTATTGAAGTATCACTAGGAGAGTTCAGGATAGAAACTGTTGAATTTGTTCCTTAAGTTGTTGCCTAAAATTTTCATTTTTCCACAGGTAATTAACCAAGGACCTTGGTTTATTTTGTAAATTGGGGGTGGAATTTAAGTCCAGTTGCATGTAGCAAGATGCATGATCTGAAGTTAATATTAAGTTATATCTCATAAACTTAGTTTTTGAAAGTAGATTGCTGGAATCCAGAAAAAAAAGTATATTCTGGAGAATGTATTATGCATGTTAGAATGATAGGAGTATTTTTTCAACATTGGATAAAGAAATCTAAATGGGTCTTGTATGGCCACATCTTACATATAGCCTTTCAGTAAAGTAACTGTTCTGGTTTTCCATTCAGATGCCATGAAGGCCCTGTCCAGGGGGTGCACAGTAACATTAAAGTCTCCTCCAGTTATTACAGGGGTGTCCCATGCAGTTATTTTAAGAACAATTTAAGTGAATAATTCTAAGTTTCTATGTTAGGGACATAAAGATTTAACAAGGATATTTTGGTTATGAAAACATTTATATTCCAACAAACACATCTCCCTCTGGATCTATTTCTGAGTTTAACACCTGTATTTTTAAAATATTTTAATAAATATAGCTATTCCTTGCCTTATCAGAAAACATTGTATAAACTCCTAATGCCTAGAAAAGGTTTGCAAAAAACATGCATCCCTTTACCAAAATGGGTGTCTTGTAAAATGCCAATCATCTCTTTTATTGTTAGCCAACCAACAATCTTATTCATTTTAGTTCTGTCTTTGGCACCATTTAAAGGAAAACTCTGTGTTAAAATCATAAAAAGATATGTTTTAGACTTTTTTTCAGTGTTCTAACCCATTCCCAGTGTTTTTATGTTTGCTTGCACGCATGTGCAAGAAACATAGTGCCATCATCGGAGATTTCAGAGGTGTGTCACCTCCTCCTCCAATTCAGTCAGTGTGTTGGCATGCGCGGCCCCTGTAAGCCAATGCATGCTGGAGCTGTCTATGGACAAGCTCCAAATGCAGTGGCATACAGTTCAAAGGGGAGCTATGCTTGAGTGAGCAGCGATAAGATATTGCCTGCTCATTACGCCAGCTCCCCCCCACACTGTCTGCATGAAGTGGCGCCCCACACTGTATAGCTGGCGGAGGTGCCCAATCCCCGTCAGCTGTGCTTTGTTCCCCGCCCTCCCCAAAGCCTTCAAATGCCATGCTGGGTGCCCACCCCAGCATGGCAACTAATATTCAACGACGAGTGCCCAATCCCGGTCGACTCACGGTCCTCACCCCCCAGTAGTAAGTGTCGCCTGGGAGCCCACCCCAGCATGGCACCGATGCTTAGGCCACGGGCTGCCTAACCCCCGCCGACTGAACGCCCAACCATCATCCTTGTGCCATGCTGGGAGCCCACCCCAGTGTGGCAAGCGTCCACGTCCTCCTTTCTTTTTTAACCTGCAAAAGCGGTCCCCACGTAGTCTCGCTGGCCCCCTCCACAACCCGCACTCAACCACTGCGCACCCTGCCTCCCCACACCCCCCTCACCCCATACTTACCTCAGGAGCTTGGCGGGACGATCACCGCTGGACTAGGAACACGTCTGCACTCTTCAAAGCTGACCGCGAACTGAGGAAGTGCTGGTAAGCTGTATAATGGGCTAGATAGGGGGGTTTCAACTTTGTTGCATATCTCAGGCATTTTTTGGAATTTATGCACCAAATTTTCAACATGGGGTTTTTGGGACCCCTTCTCATGAATGATGTCACTGTCATGGCGTTATTCTGGCCCGAAGGGTGATTTCACAGTCACTGCGCTGTCACTGCATGAAATCACCCTTTGGGCCTGAATAATGCCATGGCAGTGACATCACTCATGAGAAGGGGTCCCAAAAACCCCATGTTGAAAATTTGGTGCCAAAGTTCCAAAAAATGAATGTTTTACGAGCGTGCATTGCGCAGTTCCTACGCAGGCTCATAAGTTCACGAATTTTCAATATTTTCACTCCAGATTTTCAACACTGCCATTTTACCACACCTTCTTATGAGTAGTATAGCTGTCATGTTTCACATCACACCCAAAATGTGTTTCACCCATGTAGCGCACAATGGCGCAGTCAGTGTGCGAAATCAATGTACAGGACAAATTAAGAAAATCACAGTGACACTGTTCATGAGCAGAGGTCTTAAAATGGCTATGTTGAAAATTTGGTGAAAAAATTCCTAAAAATGACTGTGTTACGAGCGTGCATTGCGCAGTTCCTACGCACGCTCGTAAGGTCGCGAATTTTCAATATTTTCACTCCAGATTTTCAACATTGCCATTTGACCACACCTTCTTATGAGTAGTACAGCTGTCATTTTTCACATCTCACCCAAAACGTGTTTCCGCCCATGTAGTGTACAATGGCACAGTCGGTGTGCGAAATCAATGTAGGATAAATTAAGAAAATCACAATAATGTTGTTCATGAGCAAAGGTCTTAAATGGCTATGTTGAAAATTTGGTGAAAAAATTCAAAAATGACTGTCTTACGAGCATGCGTTGTACAGTTCCCTCATGCGCTGGTAAATTCGTGAATTTTCAATATTTTCACTCCAGATTTTCAACATTGCCATTTTACCTCACCTTCTTATGAGTAGTATAGCTGTCATTTTTCACATCTCACCCAAAACGCAGTCTGCCCATGTAGCGCATAATGGCGAGTCGGTAAGCGCGAAATCAATGTACGGGACAAATTAAGAAAATCATAGTGACACTGTTCATGAGCAGAGGTCTTAAATGGCTATGTTGAAAATTTGGTGAAAAATCTAAAATGACTGTTTTACGAGTGCGTTGCACAGTTCCTATGCATGCTCGTAAGTTTGCAAATTTAATATTTTCACTCCAGATTTTCAACATTGCCATTTATTACACTACTTATGAACAGTACAGCTCAATTTTTTCATATGTTGCCCAAAAGTGTTTTCGCACATGTAGCGCACAATGGTGCTGTTGGTGTGCGAAAGCAATGTTTAGGACAGATTAAGAAAATCACAGTTACACTGTTCATGAGCAGAGGTCTTAAAATGGCTATGTTGAAAATTTGGTGACAAAAGTCCATAAAATGACTGTGTTATGAGTGAGCATTGTGCAGTTTCCACGCACCCTCGTAGTTCATGACTTTGTAATATTTTCAGTCCAGATTTTCACCAGTGGCATTTTTCCACACTTCCTTATGAACAGTACAGCTGTCATTTTTCACAACATGGCTGAAGTGTGTTTTCACACTTTCAGCGCAGAGATGCGTGGGTCGCTGTGGAAATCATTGTTCGGCACAGATAAAGAAAATCACAGTGACACTGTTCATGATCGGAGGCACCAAAATGCCTGAGTTGACAATCTGCTGTAAAAATCCCCAACCTAATTATATTATGGGTGTGCGTGTACAGTTTCTATGTACGTCCGTGACTTCATCATTTTTGTAATATTTTTACTACAGATTTGCAACATTGCCATTTTTACACCTCCCCATGAATAGTACAGCTGTAATTTTTACATCCTGTTCGGAATGTTTTTGCACCTGTGGTGCTGAAATGCGTAGTCACTGTGCATAGCAGCTTTCAGCTAACAAACTGATATTCCCCTGTTCATGAGGTGGGGTCACAAAAAACATGTTGAAAATTTGGGTGAAAATACCAACGAATGCCTGAGGTATTAGGGTTCCCAACCATAACGCTCAACCCTGTAGAGAATGACAGGCATCAGGGGTGTGACTTGGGATTCTTGCCTGTGATGCTCATACCATTCCACACCCTGCAGTCAGTGAGGAGGCATCGAGTATGCCTTGGACTCTTTGGCCCCAAACTTCACCCCATTCTCTATATGCACCCATCTCACCATATTTCCTAATGAAATGGGGTGCGATAAGGGCCAAAGACCCTAAGGCACCGTGAACTTGTCAGTGTCTGCAGGTGGTGTGGTGAAATGGCGTGGCATTATGCCTGATGACCCAAAGGCACACCCCAATGCCTGTCACTCTCTGCAGGGGTGGTGGTGGGGTTGGCTTCAGTTCAGTACTTCACTGCCATTCCTATTACGCAGCTCTGTAACTTCTACATACCACTGCCAATGCCAGCAAGCAAACATTCGCATTGACAAATGCTTGTTTTTCCTCTGGCTGTGAGATGTTTTTTTCTAACTTTCTATGGCAGTTTTATTGCCCTTGGAGGCTGCCATTCAGGTTTATTTTACGACCTCCTCTATCAGAAAGTGCTCCCAGCTGTGATGTCTAATCGCCCTGCTAGAGGACAGTGTCTTGTTACAGGGTCTGCCACAGCTCAGACACAGACAGAAGATTGCTCCCAGACAGAACATAATCCTAGATTTTGGGTGAGTTTAATCACTGATTTTTTGTTTTAGATATAGTATTGGTACCTTGTCCAGCTGTGTTCTGGGTGGGTGTGTGTATGTGTATGTGTGTGTGTGTGTGTTTTAATCATGTCAGTTGTTACAGTGGTTGTTTCAGCACTCATCTGGCTATTCCTCTCAGTCCCGTTCTGTTTTTGCACCAGTCCTAAGTAGCAAAAAATATCACTTTATAGGTTGTTTGCGTATACCATAGAAGGAAATATGCAGAATTTGAATGTTTTATATAAAGTATCCATGAAACACCATGGAGCTCATCTATTTGTAATACAAGTTAGTGTCTTCCCTCAACAATGCTACTTGACACTTCCCAACCCCCTCCCTTTGCATAACAGAGTACACATCAGGTTCTCCATCTTAGTTATTGCTGTCTGCAAGCTGTCTACTGTCACACATTGGAAAGGACAGGTTTTTCTAAAGTGCATGCATCAGGATTGTTTGTGTGCATGCAATTTCCATGAGCCCTCCCTATGATTTCTGCTGGTAGCTAGTATCGTATCGATGGCAACTTTGATTATGACAAATATTTTTTAGTGCTGCTTTCTAATGGTATAGTTCCCATTGGATTGGTGTTACTAACAAGTTGAAACCATGCAGCCACTTGCAGCACTGTGTGATGGTAGAGGGGGAAACTGAGCAAATGAGATCATGGTGTAAGATGAGCAGTCAACTGTTTAGGAACACTGCTTCGCTGCTGCATTTGCTACGGATCCCATCCTCAGTACGTATGTATTTTAGTGAGATCTCCTTAGCTAAAGTCTAGCCTTTGTCATTTTTTCAATTGCATTTTACACTGGACCGGATCCAGATTTCCTTATTGCAGACATGAATACAATCAGGCAGGCTGAGATGTCAGCTTGATCCCCCCCCCCACCCCCACCAATGCACACACCAAAAAACACACAATATGCCTCTGCTAGCCACATTAACTCAACAGAACTCCTGTGTTGCCTCAATAATTGCCCCTCAACTACCGCAGAAACAAGGTGTTCCAGCCAAACTAGTGTACTGCATCTGTGTGTATCTGGACCAGAATCGCTTTCATGCAAGTCAACACTCAACTGAATGCATCCTAATGTATACATTTTCTCCATACTTTGTGCAGTATATCGTGATGTATACATGTTCCACCCAACATTGTAAATATGTCACTGTTTCAGAAAACAATACTGGCTGTGCATGGCTTAGCTGGGGATCATTGAGGAGAGGAATGACCTTGGGGTAATGGTAACAGGGACCATGAGTAACACTGCCCAGTGCAGGAGAGCTGCTGCAAAGTGAACCAAATGCTGTGGTGCATAGCGGTGGTTCATCCAGGCCGAAGAGGTAATCTTGCCCTCTTCAGGTCGCGAGAGTAAGGCCACACTTGAGTATTGTGCAGTTGTGGAGGCCATACCTGGTGATGTCTGGTTACTGGAGGGGATGAGGAGGGCAACGAAGATGATTTGTGGAATGGCAGGGAGAGACTATGAGAGCAGTCTAGGAGACCTGAAGTGTACCGCAAACCTCAGTATCTCTGCCTCCTCCTAATCACTTCTCCGCCAGATGTACATGCACCAATCACAAGCAAGTGTCCAGTACACCCACAACAAGCACCCTCTGCATACCAAGCCTTGCAAAGGGACCAGGGTTGCCTAACTCACCCCAGGGTGTCTTGGCGTCTTGCCTTTACACACACCCGCAGTGTGTGTGGTGTTAAAATGTGCAAACCCTCAAACATCCAACGCTATGCTCCATACAACTACACCACTCCATCCATTCCCCCTCCCTGCATCAACTCTTCCCCCACCCTCTACCCTACACCCTCACTCCACCTCTCTTCCCATCTAGCACCAACCACAACCCCATTATCACCTCACCTAACTTTCCACTGTGCCAAGTTGCCCTTTCACCTTATTCTATATTAACCCTAATTCTTACTGGGCATCTCCTCCCACGGCACCCGGGCTACTCTCCCACGCACCTAGGCTACTCTCATACACTCGACACCTCATGCACTGTGTAGAGCGTGTTTGTCACTTGACAGTCTTTTTTGCTGCTGTTCAATACTTCCATGCCATTCTTATTATTATGTACCACTCCAACTCCTGCACTACCAATGCCAGCAAACAAAAATTTGGCATTGAAATTTGCTTATTTATGGATGTGCTCTCACAGCAAAGATTTTGTTAAAAGAATGGTGTTTCAGTTGTGTGTCATTGTGGGTCCCTGGGTGATGCCCTGGATATCATTTTTGCTGACCAACAGCACACAGAGGGTAATAGTGAACAGATTACACTCTGAAGAAAGAGTGGTTACTAGTATGGCAGCTTAGATATAATGCAAAAAAAAGTGCAAAGTAATGCACCCATGAAACAAAAAACCAGGGGAAGATTATATAATGCGTGGGGGTGGGGGGGCTAGGTACGAACAAAAGTGGAAAGGGATCTGAGGGTCATCATAGCAGAGGACCTCAAGATAGGCAAACTGTGTGAGAAGGCAGTAAGGAGGGCTGGATGGATACAGGGATGCTTACGGAGAGGCATCACCAGTAGAAAACAGGAAGTTTTTATCCTTCTGTACAGACAGTTTGTGAGACCCCATTTTGAGTACTGCAAGAAGTTCTGGAGAACCAGTCTCCATAAGGACATACACAGCATGTAGGTGGTCCTAAGGAGAGCAACCAAAGTGTTGCAAGGTCTGCAACATAAGACACATGAGGAGAGACTGAAAGACTTTAATATGTATATCCTTGAGGAAAGGAGGGAGAGAGGGGACATGATAGAAACTGTCAAGTACCTCAATGGAATCAACAAAGTCCATGATGGAAGCATCTTTGAGAGTGACAGATGGGCAAGAACAAGGTGGCACAGTTTGAAGATACAAGGTGCACAGCTCCAGGGCTGCATCGGAAAGTATTTATTCACGGATAGGGTGGTGAATGCAGTTGAACCACCTTCCTGAGGCTGTCGGGTCAAAAACAGTGGGTGAATTTAAGAATGCATGGGACAGACATAAGGCACTTATAGTGAAGGGTAGGCAGAGTAGGCTGTTGCTTACCTAGAATCGGCAGCTTATCCAATATGAGGTTGAGAAGATTAGAGTTGGCTAAGCGGTTCTTATCTGCCATCAAAGTCTATGTTTCTATAGTTATTAAACATTTACCATGCGTGTTCCATATAATCTCTGTTTACAAGTGTGTGTGTGCGTGTGTGTGTGTGTGTGTGTGTGTGTGTGTGTGTGTGTGTGTGTGTGTGTGTGTGTGTGGACACTTTTTGATGATCATCCACGTTTTGGTTTCTGCTGACATATGGCAATGTCCGTTTACTTGCACCAGGTCAGTCTGACTTTACTTTTGTTGACTCTTTTGCAGGTTCATACCAATTAATCCTCCAAGATGCCACATTGCATGGCTTTTGGTTGCACAACACACACTGGTAGATTACCTAAAGGAGTCTCCATCTACCTTTTCCCTCGTGACAGCAAATTGGCTGAAATTTGGGCACAAAGAAGTCGCACAGATGTAGGGAACATTAAAAAATTTGTCAACAAGCAACTCAAGGAAAACAGAAAGAAGTACAGTTTATGTTCTCTACACTTTGAAGAGAGCATGTTTGAACCAAGCTTTCAGCTGCAGCTGTTACCCCCCGACTTACACCCAAGAAGATTTACTCATCGGCTAAAGGAAGGGGCAGTGCCAACAGTATTCCCAATCATGAAATCAACAGCACGCCAAACGTCAATAAATTGTATTAGGCTGGACCGTCAAAAGTAAATACATCTGTTGCATAGCTGTCTTGTTTTGTTTCTCATGCTAAAAGGAATGGTAAATGCAATTGTCTGCCTATATCAAGCCTGCTCTGCATTCTGTTGACACCCACCAACACTGCTTGCTGGATCAGGTGCTGAGTGGTCCGATGGCACTCCTGATCCAGACCACACAGTTGGGTGCCATACAGTGCACCAAATAAGCATGTGTCTTCACGGTGATTGAGCTATGATTTGCTGTGCAGACACTTGCAACTCACAAGTGTTTTATAACACACACACATACCCACACTGCAATGAAAACCAGTGGAATAAATGATTTATCTACACCACAGTAGTTTGCCCTCCGGTAACCTCATGAGTGTCATTAGCCATGCATTCAGTGTAAGAGGCCAATCTGCTGGAATGCACATTAATTATTGTATTACACTGTTTTCCACTATATTGTCCATGTATTCAATTGGATAGTAATTTTTTTTTTTTATTGTACTCTGTGTTTCACTTTTGGATAAATGTTTTACAGTGTGGCTCCACTTAGCAAAGAGGTTGCTTCACAGTTGCCATGTACCCGAAACTGTGCATCATGGCCAGTGCAATAATGAAAACATTGTATACACAATTGTTTTCCAATTCCTTTTTGAGAGGGTGGGTGAAATATGTTAGTCAGAAAATGGAACAAAGTTTTATTTTCGACCAATAGTTGTTGATTACAATATCCATTGCAACAGAGCTATGATGCTACTAACTTGCAAATATCAATTGTGACAATAAATATGCTATGTTTAGATAGTGAATGCAGTAACAACATGCTATGTGAAAAATTGTCTGTTTTGTTCTTTCATAATCACACCCTGTTGTTTGCTTAATGATGAAAACACTCTACATTTCTAATCTTCACATATTTAATCCTTATTGCAGCTTGCGGCAGAGCTTATACAGTCAGACAAACTACATTCAATGACTAAAAAACAATCTCCATCTGGAAAAGAGAATAGAAGTCCAAATGTAAGTAATTTTCATGTCTGTGCCATTACTAATGTAGTATTATCCCACTTATCCACTGCACTCAGAGTGTCAGTATACAGTAACACAGGAGCAACATCCACTAAAGTTCCACTGGTTCCCTATTTCTGCCATAGTGTGTTCAAAAATTCATGCATGTTGCATGTTCTGTTGACATGGTACATATTTTGACAACTGCGCAAGCTGTCCTTATTTCCGATGGCACCTCTGACAGGGTCCTCCTCCATTCCCTAAACATGGACCCTGAATGCTGTATTCACATCGTACACATTGTGAAACTTACACACGGTGTTCCTATATACCCTGTGTCACCTCTGTCATGGGAATCATCTGCTCCAGAAACATATCATGACAGCCCTCATGCAAAGTGTCACCCTCTGTGCCCATGGTAACTACATTCAACACTGTCCCAGTCAATTTATGGACACCTCAGAGCCCTACTTCCCACACCACCTCTGCATACTGCCATCTAACAGTGTCATGTTTCCTGCTTATTTAGATGGCAAGACACATCTACGGTCACCTTAAAGCCCACAACACTGACTGGCATATCTCCCACCTTCCTCTTCCTCTCCCACACCCCTAAGCAATCACACCCACAGTCTCCAACACCATGCACTCCACACTCACAATCCCACAGCTTCCTACCCAGGCACCTACACCCATCCTAACTACCACTCCTGAATGTCAACATTTTACTGCCATCTGTGTTATGCCATGTATGCATACTGTGTATTTGTAACTGTGCGCAATGCTCTTCATATGCATTTTTTACCCATGTTTTATAGTTCTTTTTGTTCAATTTTTTTGTCCTTTGTTGTACAAAGATTTCCTGCTGTCCACATTTTCTGTACTATATCATGCATGACGTCTGCCTCCTGTAAATGAGCAGTTACTGCTGAGTTTTTTTCTCAAATTCAAAGAATATTAAATAGCCACAGATAGACAAGATCACTACCCAACTTCCATTCCTCCTTGTCACTACTATCTCATGTAGATAACGTGTCACTTTTTCTTTTAGGATACAGACAGTCCTTCTGTTGCTACATCTGATCCTATGGAACAATCCCCTAATGACTTCCCCACATATACCATGGACTTTGGCACACAGAGTGTTTTGTACCACAGTTCACCAGTAACCAACACTGTTGCTATGCAGACAGATCCTATCAATTTCTGTAGTGCCAGTACTCAGACGGTATCCTGCATAGCGGAAGTTGGAACACGGTTTCCAGAAGAGGTGATTCCGGTGAAAGTGACACTCCAAGACCATCAATATTTTGCACAACCACCAAGCTCTCCTATTGCCACTACCAGCTCCATTCAAGCTCTGTACCCGATTACATCTTCACCACTTCCCAACATTGTGCCATACAACTTTGAACCCTTGGTAGCTCCAGATCATACAGAGTACACATCTGATGAAGATCATTGGACAAACAGTCAAGACAGTCACGAGACAGTCATGGAATCAGAGATGGAAGAGTCAGGTGATTATTATGTGCCAGACACTGACACAACAGACAGTGACATAAGCTTCAATGACTGTGAAACTGACAACGGCATTGTGCATCAACCCAAGTACATAGTCTTTGAGTCTTGCCTCGATACACTGTTCTCAAAGTTAGTTTGCAATGAATGTCAGTGTCATGCAGATGAGGTGGAGAAGACCAGCATTACTGGCTCTATACTGTCAGTAACAGTAACATGCATCAATGGACATCAGATAGTACAAAATGCCGGCTGGAAACATTCTGTCTGCAGCTGCTATATTATTCAGTGGAAATTTGTTTGCTAAAATATCAAAATTTACAGAGTACCTGGGACTGCAGTTCATTTCTTCTTCAACCTTTTTTGATTTTCAGAGAAAGTACCTTTTTCCTGTGGTTCAAAAGTCATGGGACATGGAGGAACAGACTCTTATACAGGAAATACAGACACGTTCATTACATCTTGCAGGGGATGGTCGCTGTGACAGCCCTGGCTTTTCAGCAAAGTACTGCAGCTACACATTGATGGACTTGGATTCCGACAAAATAGTTGGCTTTTCTCTGGAGCAGGTGCTGCCAGGCATTACATCCGTTGCTTTAGAAAAAAAGGCATTTGACAACTGTGTTTGTAAATTGCTAGGGAACAATATTCAGATTGCGGTCATTGCCATAGACTGGCACCGTGGAATTGGCGCCTTGATGCGACAGCAGTACCCAATGATTTCACACCATTTCGATCTGTGGCACCTGTCAAAAAGTGTATGCAAAAAAAATTTGATTCAGGCAAAGACCAGAGGTAATGAAAAACTCATGGAGTGGTGCCACAGCATCTCAAATCATCTTTGGTGGGCACCTGAAACATGTCAAGGTGATGATACTTTACTTAGGGAAAAGTGGCTCTCACTACTATATCATGTCAGCAATATGCACAGCTGGTCATGGGCTCAAAAATTTCATCACTGTGATCATCAAATGCCTGTGGAACACGCTTACAGAACAAAGTGGCTGGTTTATGGTGACACTGTGCATAGTGCTCTAAGCAAAATTGTGAATAACCGCACTTTAATCAACGACTTGAAGAATGTAACGCAGTTCTGCCACACTGGGAGCACAGAGGTTTTTCATGCTCTTCTATGTACGTACTGCCCAAAGTCCCAGTGCTTTAGCCAAGCAGGAATGAAGGCACGCATAATGCTGGCAATCTTAGACCACAATGCCAATGTACAGAGGCAACAAGCAGTGGTAAACCACCCAACGGCAATGTCTGGTCAGAAGGGAGATAAAAGCTACAAAGTGGTGTACCCAAAAGCAAAGAAAGAATGGGTTGCCAAACCAATCTTTGATGCAAAATCACAAAAGTATATATACAACATGTTAGTTCAAGTGCTACAAATAAAGAGACAGGAAATCGTCCTACCCGAAATGTCTGTTCCACAGATTCCACAGAACATAGCCAACAAACCGTGTCCTCACAAACATGAAGTAATACTGTTATCAAGATTTCACAATGATGGTCGGCAGGTGGTTCGGGAGGTACGAGGGGTTCGTCCAACTCGGGCGGTGTTAGGCAATGCCTTGTCGGTCAAACACAAGACAGCAATTATTGCTGATCTTGTTCAAATGGTTGACCTGGCTTGCATCACCGAGACCTGGCTGGACGAGAATTCTGGCCCCATTTTGGAGGCTTTAGTCTGGGCTGGGTTCTCTGTGATACATCGCCCGAGATTGGACTGTAGGAGGTGGGGGGTTGCGGTCTGTTTCAAGACTGAACTTAACCTCATGAGTGTACTGGTTGAGGACACTGAATCATTTGAGTGTGCCATTGTAGCAGGTGAAGGTTGTCAGTTAGTTCTCATCTATCGTCTACCCGGTAACAAGAAACGTTTCCTTCAGGAAGCGGTGGACTTCGTCGTCGACATGGCATTTGAGTAACCCAGACCGATGATTCTGGGTTATTTGAATGGCTGGGTCAATGACAAACTATCGCAATTTGGTCAGCACTTCCTCCAGTTGATGTCATCTCTGGGGCTGACACAGGTGGTTACCACTGCTACCCATAAACACATTTCCTTGACCTAGTCTTCCTTCTATGGATCAAAACTTCTGACCTGGAGGTGGAACCAGTCAGGTGGTCTGATCACTGCACTGTGGTGTTTAGTTTTTATACCCCCCCATATATCTACCCCGATGGAGATGGTCAAATACCGCCCTTTATGAAATATAAGTTTGTAGAGTATAATGGAGGTACTTGACCTATCGTCCACCTTGTTTACCAGCAGTGATCCTGAGACTCTCGTGACCACCTGTAACTTGGCCGTCTCGAAAACTTTGTATTCCATTGCCCCTGCCTGAGTTCACCTTTCTCTGTTGCGGAGATCTCCCTGGTTTGATGGGGCTTTGAGGGGTTGCGGGAGATTAGGTCGAAGGTTAGGCGTTGCTGGTGGAAGTCCACCCTTGATGCCGACCCTTAGACTGATGGACCATTATCAAGTCTATCAAACTGCAATCTCCGTAAGAAGGCAGAATTCCTGTCCAGGAGATTGCAGCCTCTCAGAATCAACCAGTTCAGCTTTTGTACCATGGACAGACTGTGCAACCCAGCCTGTCTACATGTGCGGAAAGCTTTGTCAATTAGAGCACAATGAAATTGCTCGATTCTTTGCTAATAAGGTGACCAACATCAGGGTGGGACTCCAGACGGCACACTCTATGGGTGCTGGTATCGATCAGTGTGCGGTCACTACACCTCGATTGTCTTTGAGTACCTTTGGCCGACCGGAGTTCATGGATGTCATGCTGATTATCCACAGTGCGCCCTACGTGTTGTAATTTGTATCCTGGACCTACTTCCCTAATTTTTGTATGTATTGATGTTATCAGTCCGGTCCTGGCAATGATTGTCTGGTGCTCCTTGGATTCTGGAGAGTTTCCTTGCTCTCTGAAAGAGGCGGTGTTGACACTTCTCTGGATGGAAGCTTCCTTAGACCCAGACTGCCATGCAAACTACAGACCTATCTCTAACCTTCCTTTAATAGGGAAAGTGGGTGATAAAGCAGTGGCTGCACAACTGGAGAACCATTTGACCATCCATGACATCCATGAACCACTCCAGTCTTGTTTTCGTAAGAGACACAGTACCAAGACAGAGCTGGTTTGGGTGCTCAATGATCTCCTGATGGCTAGAGATTGGAAGAACCGTTCCATCTTGGTTCTTCTAGATCTCTCTTCAGCATTTCATACCATGGACCTTGAAGTGTTGTTGGACTGTCTGAGGTTCATCTGTGGACTGTCGTGAACAGTCCTCAGGTGGTTACATCATTCCTCGTGGGTAGAACACACAGAGTGGTGTCTGGGGTTTGTTCCTCAGACCCTACTTCTCTGTCATGGGGTTCCTCAGGGCTTGGTTCTTTCACCCATGTTGCTTGTGGTGTACATGCTTCCCTTCGGAGACATTGTAAGAAGATATGGGCTCTGGTTTCAATGCTCTGCTGATGATACCCAGCTCTACCTATCTTTGCACCTGACCAGAATGGAGCTGTATCGGTCTTTAATAACTGTCTGAAAAATCCAAGACTGGATGGATCACAGTAGGCTGAAGTTGAAATCAGACAAAACTGAGGTGTTGGCCATGGATCCAGGTCATCGTATAGAGGGGTTGGGGGAGGGTTTGCCCTCGGGACTTTCTTGGTGGTGCTTCGCTCCCAACCTCAGAACAGGTGCGTAACCTGGGGATAATTTTTGACAAATGGCTGACCTTGCATTCGCAGGTGTCAGCTGTAGTAAAAACTTCCTTTTACAATCTTCAGAATACCACCAGGATTAGGCATCTGGTTCCATCCGATGACCTTCCTACATTGATCCATTCCTTTGTGTCCTTGAGCTTAGATTATGCAATTCCCTTGACACCTAGGGCTTTCTGGGGTAGAAATACCTGCTTGCAGCTAATGCAGAATGCAGCAGCCCGACTTTTGATGGGATCTTGCGATTGGCCATTTTGCCTGTCATCTTGCGAACTGCACTGGCTGCCAGTACAGTGGCGGATCACCTATAAAGTCGGTTTGCTGACATTTAAAGTACTACACATCATGGGCCTGGACTACCTGAAAGGTTCCTAGTTCCTTACTGCCCTGTATGATCACTCCGCTCAGCCGGCGAGGGGTTGCTAGAGATCCCAAGGGTATGTTTAAAATCTTCTGGGGCAAGATCTTTTGAATTTGCAGCCCTACCATTTGGAATTCCCTACCCCTCAGATTCTGGAGTGCACAACTGTGGAGGCATTCAAACAATCATTAAAAGCGTATTTGTGGCTTCAAGCTACTAACAACTGAGCATCTTGTTTTAGCTTATGGATATTTGTTTGATTTTATTGAAGCATGTTATACTTCATATTTTATTGCTGTTTTAAAATGTGAGGCACCTAGGCTTTGAGAAGGCGCCATACAAATAAATGTTATTAATATTATTACATACAATCAATAGCAAATGTCAGTGTATGCCATTGTGGAACATTAAAGTAAGTCAGGTTTCTCCATGTCGTTGTAATTAACGGTCATAATAACATGAGTCTTGAAAATCCTGTAACCTCGTTGATCAATACATGTCACATGACCGTGGACATGAAACCATTAAAAGATCCCAATAATCAAATCATTACTTTCTTTGAACCAAATTAATTTTTACTTTCATTTTGAAGAACAGCATTGTGTAATCGCAAGAATGCATTTTAGGGCATGTATGTTGTAGTGGGATTTACACCCTACAACAGGTTGGCAATACAGAAACATATACCCAGTCTGTCAGGGTGTGTTAGGGGCACTGCCACCATGCCCGTTTTTCAGGAATATGCACTTTGAACCTAATATGAACAATGTGGTCTAGTGTCTCCCCATCAGCTATGCTGCTATTCTCCCCCCCACACACACACCTTTACAGACAGCTACTCTGTAACTCCATTTTTAATGCTCTGCATGTTCCAGGACTAGGCCAGAAAAAAGTACCCTGCCCTACTCTCATAGCATGCACACAACAGTTACCAATTTTTTTTGATACTCCCCATCTCTTTTGTTGGCGATTACAGTTACTTACTGCCATTATATTCATGTCTGATCATATTGTCTCCAGCTAGTTGTGAAAACCAAACTGTGATCCGGGTTTACTGATACTGGGGAGAGGGAGCATCTGTCAACTAGTGCTTGGAGTGCTTGATCGGTGTCCTCCACTCCACACTCAATATAAATGCACTGTTGCCACTAGATACTCCGCCAGCCAACGTTTACTCCCCCACGAACCTTCCAATCTGAAGTCAGTCCAGGACATGGCTTGCAAGCCTATATTATCACTGTATAAATGCAGCTTTCCATCGTTAGTGTGTTCTTCTACTACCACTGATGAAAAAATGTCACACTAGAAACATAGAAATTGCTCAAGATACACAGACCTCTAGTCCCATCCTGTCTTCCCTTAAGTCCTACTACATTGTATGTGGCCACTGACACTGATCAAGGCCTTTTCATCATTCCATCCCCCCTTATACTTCCCGCTGGTATGTCCCATGCATTCTTAAATCCTTCCACTGTGCTTCCCCCACTACCTCCTATGGCATACGATTCCAATACTTGCAACCATTTTTAGGTTGAAAAACATCCTCACATTACCTCTGAAGCTATGCACTTCCAATTTTCATCTTATACCCCCTTCGTCTGGTACTTTGTCTACACTGGAAAAGGTTCCCCTACCTGCAGCGTGTTAATGGCCTTGATGTACTTGAAGGTTTGTGATTGGCCCCTACTGTCTCCTTTACTACATGAAGTACATTCTGAGGTCCCTAAAGCCATCCTCATGTGTTTCATGGTGCAAGTCCTGCACCATCTAGGAACTGATTAGAGCACCTTAAATTGTTGTTTCACTTAGGCCCAACTATTCATGTTACAGCTAAACCATACTTCAGCATTGTCCCATTTCCACAGTACAATATCGATGCATTCCAGCACTGAATAGGTTATTAAATTAAAGAATGTTCCAAGTGGAGGACAGACAAGTCCAGTGACAGTTGTGATACAATTGATTTTCATTTACTTTTTTTTTTTTTTTTACTAATACTACCACCACCACCACCCAATGAGTACTCAATATGAGGCATAAGCTCACTCAATGATTTCATTTTCATTTTATTAAAATGTGTTACAGCTTTGGCATTTGAAACTAATAGTTAACAGTCAATAACATAAAAAGAACAGAATATAATACATATACACGTTATAGTTTCATCTACTGCTACATACAATTACTGACCATTAGCCTCAACCAACCTTCATTGGAATGGACAGTGTCTCTAAAGAGAGTTTTGACAGCAGTTAGCGAGGGAGTTTTGATGTTATTCAGACGGAATTTTATGTGCATGAAGTACGCACTCTGTGCAAAGAGATGCATGTGCAGTTTTGGACAAAAATGGGTGATTGTTGAGCAAAATTCACTGTTTGCATGTGGGCTCAAGGAACTTATGGTTTACTGTCAATGATACAGTAACCCGCACTTAGTCACAAGTATTACATTAGCCACTTATTGTCTCTGGATATACCCAGAATCCTTCGAATGGCAGAAACCCAACATAGTCTTCTTCATCCGATGGAAAATTATCCTGTATGGCATTCTCACAGCATGATGGAATTACAACCTGATGTCCGTAACCAAGCCTCGTCCCTCATATATCCAGATAATGTACCACGATATACCACAAAGCGGAACATCTTAAAAAAAAAAAAAAAAAAAAGCAACAGGTGAGTTACTGGGTTATGAATGGCTTGCTTCATAATGCCAAACATAGTCACCATTATAACCATAGGTGACAACCCATGTGTGACACATAATGCTTCACTGCTGCTACACTGAAACAAATGCAGTTCTTTAAACCATGCTTTAAGATTCCGTTCTTCACATCACAAGGATTCCATCAGACTGAGCCCCACTGCCCCATCATCCAGCTCCTAAAGTGGTCTGACCTTAGGTAGTCATGGCTGTAGGCATGCCACCTAGCCACTAGTGTGGAAAGTGTGGAAACCATGTCGGATTGGTTTTGACACCCGGGGGGAGCTAAAAACCTGCTATGATGATGAGTGCACCTTACCTCACTAGAGCTGGCATCTTTGGGAGGGTGGCTGGGAGAACATGGTGTATCGCAGCCGTGGTACTTCACTGGGCTTAGAAGTTTGGGGGTCACCCAGTGTGCAGTAGGCATAGCTTAGGAAGCAGGCACTTAGAAGACAGCTGGGAGATACGGTAGGTACTGGAACAGCAGGAGGCAAGGGATAGCATACGTAACTGCACGAGGCGCTGAGAAGACAGGCTTAGGAAGAGTTGTGCAGGGGTACTCAGGGGCACATGGGGACACCAGTAGAGTAAGCACAAAAGGTGGATACTCCTAAGAAGTAGGCATGCTTCTGGGATTGTCCAAATACAACTGAGATAGGGTGGTGGGATGGGTTTGGTTCTTAGGCTCATAAATTGTTTTTGACCCCATCGTCTGGTAGTAGAGGAGGGAGTGTTATTGAGGATCAAGACAGGACTGGGGCAGTTAGTTAAGGTGACCCAAAATTGGGGAGGAAGTGGGGAGGCATGGTAGGTGAGAAAGGGGGACTGGGGGTGGGGGCCTTGGACCGGCAGAGGACAGGAAAGTGGAGGGGGCAGGAAGGAGGAACTGGTGAGCAGGGTGGAGCACAAAACTTGGAGGCGTGGGGAAGAAGGTACAGGCAAGGAGGCCATGCTAGTTAGGGAGGAGCTGAACATGAATGAGACAGAGCGAGTAATAACAAAGCTAGGTCAACAGATAGGTGGGATGGCCCAGTCAAGGGCAGAGGAAGGGATAGCAACAAAATTAAACGAAAAAGAAAAAAAAGAAAAAGAAAAGGAATGTGGGGTGTGGGATGCCCAGGACTGAGGCGGAGGGGTTGGTCAGTGGCGATAGGGAGCGGAGTACATTTGACTTCCAGATTGTTGCAGGTGCGAGTAGATGGCTTGCAGTGGTGAACAGAAGGAGGGGCGAGGATGTGCAAGGAAGAAGGGGACTTCAGCATGGTGAGCAGGGAGGAAATGGGGGGTTAGAGTGCTACTGTTGTGGTACGCCATGTTCAGAGGTATCCAATGGGAGTTGCCGGTAGAGGGCAGAATCTGCCTGGTAAAAAGCAAAGGTTGCACAGGCATGATGGTGATCTGAAGGAGGAAGAGTCAAAAGCATACATGGCAGCCTTGAGCTGTTGAGTATTGGATTCTAAATGTCTGGTAATGGTTTGAAGAAGCTCTGTGTGGTAACTTAGAGTCTGGAAGAGCTTCTACTGCAGTCTTGCGAGAATGCCAGAGTGTATACCCATATTGAGAGAAGTTGTCCAACACCACAAATGCACTAATTAACAGTCTATTTAGGACTTAATTTGTTCCGCAGAACTCAATAACAATTAAAGTGTACAAAGCAAATTGCTTATCACATACTATAAAAATAAACCTATCACCTCAGGACAGAATAATAGAAATGAACCTGGGTGATTAACCATCTGTCCTAGTTGATGGCTCCATTTGACACCCTTTGGACCAAACTAATCCTATGTGTTTATGCTCCAAGTTAAAACCACACACACACGAAAAATGTATTAGGAGTGCAGAAAATGGCAGACTGGCCAACCCTGTACGAACATACGAACATACGAAATTTGCCAGCAGATAAAGGCCTAGAGGTCTATCATGTCTGCTCGAATGTGCAGCTAGCACCCCTTATTCTGCAGCTGCCCCTCCTTTCCACCCTTCCCCTTCATTAACCCTCCCCCTTGTCCTGTCCCATCCTCGCTTGAAGCAGTCCACTGTTCTACTGCATATCACTTCAGGAGGTAACGCATTCCACCCAGCCACCACCCTCTCTGTAAAAAAGTGTCTCCTCATCTCCCTCCTGAACCTTCCTCGCTCCAGTCTCATATCATGGCCCCTGGTGTCCCTCCCCTCCCTTACTTTGAACAGCCCCTCTGTACTTGTCTTGTTTATTCCTTTCATGTATTTAAAGGTTTCAATCATGTCACCCCTGTCTCTCCTCTCCTCCAGTGAGTACATGTTCAACTCCTTCAACCTCCTCTCGTATGATAAGTCCCCCAGCCCCTTGATCATCTTTGTCGCTCTGCGCTGCACCCCCTCCAGTAACTTAATGTTCCTCTTCAGATACAGACACCAGTACTGCACGCAGTACTCCAGGTGTGGTCTAACTAATGACCTATACAGTGGCAGAATCACCTCCTCCCTCCTCGAGGATATACCCCTTGCAATACAACCCAGCATTTTGTTGGCCTTTGCAGCTGCCTTCCTACATTGTGCCGAGTTGTTCATTGACCCTGTAATGAGCACACCCAGATCCTTCTCCTCCTCTGTCTGGGCTAGCTGCACTCCCCCTAGCTGGTAACTCCTCCTTGGGTTCTTCATCCCAAAATGCAGCACCTTGCACTTTTTGGCATTAAATCCCAGTTGCCAGGTGTCTAACCAGGTTTCAAGCTCCAGATCATCCTGCAATCCCTGCCATCCCCCTAGGTCCCCCTGTGTTCCTTTAATTTGAATTCGCTACATTTTTAATAAAGAGCCTGCTAAACCTGCTGATATTCTGCAAATCACAGGCCAGTGTACACCTCATCATGACATAGAAACATAGAAACAGACTTTGACGTCAGATAAAGACCACTTGACCCACCCAGTCTGCCCATTTCCCTACCTACTGGATAAGCTGCAGATTCTAGTTAACCACTGTCTGCACCACACACTTCCAGTTCACCAACATGTGTCATGCATCTTTTAGTGTCATTGAGGGAACCATGGTACATTGGGGTAGGGTGGAGTGGGGGGCTGACCTCTTCAGTCACGTGTAAAGTATATAAAACTACTCCCTCCACATGCCTGCACTGCATATTGTGCATAATGAGGTATATACTGTCACAGTTTACTGTGCATTTCCAAACCACATAGTCATAACAAAAAGTAAAATCTTCTAGCGTTACACATGCAGATGACCCCCACAAAAAGCGCATCGTATGAATCATTCCTGGGAAACCAGGTACCATCGTGTTCTTTATGGATGATGAATGGGAAAGAGAGAAATTATGGGGAAAGTGAATGGAGAATTTACCCTGGAAAGGCACACAGAGACAAAGTGTAGTTCTGGGTGTGACATGGGAGCACAAAGAACGTAAATGACTTGCTCATTGTCACATAGTATGCAAGTGGGGCAGTGCGATTTAAACACAGGTCTCCAAATTAGCAGCACAAAGCCCTAGAACAACATACTACAAAGGACATCCTCTGGGAAAAGCTCGGACTGCTTGCCAGGGGCTGTATTGGCACCAGGTGAATTTTGTTATATCAGAGACTGTGGAGCTGTGGAGGGACCATGACAGGAGACGCACTGGAGGATGAGCAGCCGGGGAGAGTTCATCGATGACAGGGAGCACTGTTGATCAGAGGAACAGCTGTAGAGAAGGTGAACAAATCTGCACACAGGGCGCACATTTAAAAATGTGGAAAAGGCTACAAAAAGGGATAGCTCAGCCAATTTTCCAACATCCTGAAGAAAGAGCTTGGATTTTCCCATCTCCCTCCTTGGCCAACTTGGATAACAGTGGGCTGGACTTGAGGAACACTCAGTTGTAAAGTGGACAACTATTAGCTACTAGATAGGTGTTTATGTAGCTTTGGGAAACCAGTTTATAATGCAATTCTGTCTGGATGTGTGAGGATTGCATTCATTCGCTCAGACGGTGTGCGCTGTCTTGTGGACAGATTGGCATAGACAGTTACTAAGATGGGGATGGGAACATGTCACACAAGAGTGGGCATCTTTGGTTGGGTGCTTGGCTGTACAGGGTGTGTGGCGTCCATGGTACTTGACTGGGCCTGGAATTTCAAAGGATGCCCAGTGTGCTATCAGATGGCACACCTTAGGGAGGAGGTAGAGGCAATTAGGAGGCAGCTGGAGGACATGAGAAGGAGATATGGGGAAGGATGGAAAAGTAGGGAAATCGGGGCTGCATATGTTACTGCACCTGGAGATGAAGGTTTGTGCATAGGAGGAGGAGGAGGAGGAGAAGAAAAGGTGGGCATACAAGGGACACATGAGCACTCTGAGATAGGTGATCTGTACGTCGAAACCTACAGAACCCAAAAACAGACAAAAAAAAGGGCTGCTTAGGATACCTGGAGGAACTAAGATGGGGTGGGGTGGGGAACAGGAGGCACAGTCATTAGGCTTAGTACGACTTTGACCCATTACACTTGGAAGATGAGGAGCAGAGAGGTGGATGAGGTGGATGGGGTGGGGGTCCGATAGGGAGGGAGGAGGGAAAGGACAGGAGGACAGACAATAAATTCAGAGGGGGCATGGAGTATGAGTAAGCAGGGATCAAGGGGAGACATAGCAAGGAGAAGGATCAGGGGAGCAAGGGGGAGACTGCAGTACATAGGGAGTGCTAGTTATTTGGAACAGGGTGGAACGGCATGGGGGCACAAAGCATGGACCGGTCAGATGGGAGCAAGAGATAGGAGAGAAAGGCTTTGGAAGAAGGGGAGGTGCAGCAGGAGCAGATGGGTTACCTGTATAATAGACAGCAGGGAGTCATCCAGGGAAGATCGTGTCAGAGCAACTTTGTGTAGTTCTACGATTGGGTGATGAGTGACCTGGACCAGGGTAGGTCGGTGGATGTCCTCTTTCTAGACTTCAGCAAGGAGTTTGATTCAGTTCCCCACAGTGGCCTGTTGGCTAAATTGTGGGGAATAGTGGTGGTGGTGGGGGGGGCAGATGATCAGGTGGATCAGAATTGACTTTGAGTATATACAGAGGTGACAGTTAGGAAGTGGATATTCTCATCCCCAAGTAGGTCATTAGCGGAGTACCCCAGGCATCTATCCTGTGGCCACTCTGGTTTAATGCCTATGTTAGACATAAGGAAGGGTATGGGGAGTGAATGAGTCTCTTTGTGTATAACTCAAAGCTGGGAGCATTGGTGGATGGGAAGAAGGGCAGAGTGGCCCTGCAGAGGAACCGGGCATCTCTAAACAGGTGTTCGAGATAGTGGGGGATAAAGTTTCATGATGGAAAATGCAGTGTTCTGTACCTGGCAGCCAATAACACAGGTCAAGTCTAGACCCTGGCGGATGACACACTACAAGTCTCAAAGGGAGAGAGGGATGTGGGGACAGGGGTGTTGGATGATTAAATGAACAACCCAGACATGTAGAAGGGGATCAGCCAAGGAAAATGTAATGCTGGGATGCATCACTAGGGGATTTACTTCCAGAAGGCAGGATGTGATACTCCATCTGTATAACTGCCTGATTAGGATGCACCTTCAGTACCGTGTGCAGTTGAGGAGGCCACACCTAAAAAAAAAAATCATTGCCCTCCTAGAGATGGTCTACAGAATGGAAATCAGGGGCATGGTGGTGGAGGACCTATGATGCGAGGCTGGGGGAGCTCAAAATGTACACACTGGAGTAGAGGAGGGCCCCAGGGGGTGGGGGACATGATAGGTTTTTAATTAAGTAGAGGGGATCTGTAAGGGAGTCTCGGAAGAGGTGTTATAATTTAATCAAAGAGAGGGCAACACGAGGACACGTGTGGAAGCGGGAGGGTGGTGGAGTAGGAGATACTTCACTGAGAGGGTGATGGAACAATGGAATGTGCTGCCTAGGGGACTAGTGGAGGTGGATACTATGGAGGTGTTCAAGAGGTGCGGGAACAGGTATAGGAGGATGGTGAAGCTGTGGAAGTACTATACTGGGGAAATACCCAGGAAAGAATATGGGAGAACACAAGGGGTGGGAGTGGGTCAGCAAAATGTATGCCCAGTATGGGTGTTGACTACTGAGCAGACACGAAAGAACATAATGCCTATTCTGATGGCATATTAGTACACGTCTCCTTCATGTCACCACTCTCTCCATGACTCACTGTAGCGACATGTTGCCTGCAAGAGCAGTATACAGCACACCAGAGTTTGCTCACAGTCAAAACTGTCGTATCAACACCTTCAAGCACAATGTGTAATCTGACTAGTGGGCTTATTCAATTGTACAATCCCTCACAAATATTACTGTCAAAGTAAAGCATCCAATTTGTGTTCACCAGATATCAAGACTGACCTATGTATGGAATTTCTTTGTACAATCCCAGTTTGTGTTGGCAAACTGGGGTTTGTGAATTCCATGTATTCACAACGCCAAGTAGTACACAGGAAAACTGATGTTGTGCCAGGTCCAAAACCTGGTAAATCCTGCCTCAGGTGGTGACCATATGTGGTTATACCTTAGCCGAATGCATGCATTGAGAGCCACAACGCTGTGGCACTGTGGCGCATGGCCAGTGTATCTCTGATCACCACTGCATAGAAACACACTGTTGAAAGGGATACACAATAGATTTAAGTTATACACTGAGCATCTCTATTGGCAGTTAATAAAGAATAAAAATTCCATAAGTTTCAGTTTCATGCACCTGTTTGTCCATTGGATGTTTTCAGACTGTCCACGGAAATGCCGTAGTTGGTAACTGAGTAATTTGAGGCTTTCTTCATACAGGAAAAGGCTACGGAATGCTTCGTTATGTGACATGTAGTAATGGACACCAACGTCACTCACACATTTTGCACGACAATGTGGGGACTCAATGCAGCAATAGCACTCAAGAGCAGTGTTCATAATTGTGCAATTATTGCACAAGCACCACTATCTATTTTCCAAAGGTGGATTGGGCAGTTGGAATCCTTCCACATAGCCATCACTGTCACTGTCAATACTGCAGTCACCACTGTCGACTGTGCTGCACTGTGGCATCTCATGGTCCTCAAACTGTGGCTCAAATTGCGATTATTTCTCCCCTTGAGCCATGTGATCTTGATTGCCTAGGTGAAACACACCGTATCAATAATTAAAAACAAAGGTCAATAGTATTAGAAATTAAATGAGCTAAAACTAGGCAATATTGAAGTTCTTACTTTTGCTGCGATGCAATGCCAGAGGAACATGTTTGTCTCTGTATGTGCAAGACAGGTTCCATTCTTCTGCTCCATACATGTTGCGTCAGAAACTTTGTAAAGGTACAGAGGCACACCAAAGTCCACAGTTTATTAGTATGTGTGCTTTTAGCTTGAAAACACAAACAGCAAGTACAACTGGCCATATTGTGAGGGAGAAAAAAAAGGTAGGATGAAGGAGTAAAGGTAGCATAGGATGCAAAGAAAGCTTTAGCACGTCTTATTGTTCTGTAGAACCAGCAACTACTAATAGCTTTATGGCAGAAAAATGATATCAAAGGCAAAAAGTTTGCATTGTGTGAGTAACTAGTAATATATCACTCAGAGCTAAACCCAAGCACTGTTCCTGTTTGTAGTGCATGACAACAATGTATTACTATATCTCAACATTGCAGCAGTGTAATGTAAGGCACTACCTTGCGTTCCTTGTTCAATGGCAGTTGTGCTAGGGAAAGTACCATATTCAAATGGCTCACATTTACTTTGTGTGCCTTTGAGGTACTGGTACTGGTGGTACCACCACCACCACCACCACCACCACCACCACTACTACTACTACTACTACTACATTCCACATTGATCTGGTATAGATAATAATGCAGTATGTGCTCTTACAACATCAGTATCTACCAGACATCCCTAATAGTTGGCAGAAATTACTTTACATTGATGAGTCAGGTCACATCAGTATCTCCTGCCTCATGCTGGCGATACCACTGCCTATGCACTATAAACTCTTTATACCCATACCAACCACCACCACCACAAGCTGAACCAAACTCCTGTCTGCCACCAGCTGAGAGAGGTCTCACCCATGGTGCCTGGACTTAACTCCAAGGCAAAGTGGCAGTGGGAGTGCAGCTTCCCCTATAACCACCCTCCAAAGGGATCAAGTCTTCATCGGGGACCTCCTATTGCACCTTTGATAGCTGGGGAAGGACCCAGTATTGGGCCAACGCGTTGGTGTTGCTCTTGGTGGTGTACTTGTGAGTACACCCCCCCGCAACGTGATATGCGATGCCATTGGTTGCGCTGGTGTCTGTCGCCCTCTCCCATTAGTTTGGATGCCAAGCCAGTTATACCTCCTGCCTTCCTCTAGAGGTCAGTACACCCCCAAGTCAGAAAACAAACAAAACCCCTGGAGGAACTGAGCAGTGCATTGGACACTTAGAATGCACCCTCTCCACCACCACCCCATCCAGCCTGCTGGCACCCGGGTCTGCAACAGAACCAGGGACACAAGTGCACATCAAAGCACTGCAACGGTGGGCAGGCTGGATGCCATCATCTTATTGGCACTCCCATCTGCCGTTGTACTCTGCGTTGACATCTTCTGGTCATCCTACCTGATAACCTCCATGCCCCTTTCTTCCTTTGTGACTGTCAGCAACACCCATCCCCATCCAGTAGCTTTCCACAGGTTTTTTATGTGCCACGTGTATAATTTGGCAATTTTGTGATTAGTAAATTAAACTTATGTTGCCAGTCACCAGTTCATTTCTCTTGCTTCAACAGATACTTCCTTACCGCCTCCACCGCTTCTGAGGCATCCAGAATGTTACAGATCTTGGTGTCATCTGCAGACAGGTAGTCCGTTCCTCCATGCCAATTTTTGTAATATAGCTAATGAAGGCTGCTTACCAATACCCGGAACCACATAGATGAGAGGGAGAGATAGATTAAAGTAACAGAATTGTGTGGTCAAAGTCGTGCACCCTGCCACTGACAGCTCTAGTCTCTCATCCTCTGCCTCTCAAGCATATACACACGGTCATAGGTGACTGTTCACCAGAGGAGTAATTCAGGTATCGGCAAGGGGGCGGTAGAGACAACCGTGCTCACAACCAGCCAGTCTCGAACTATAAGATCTGTGCTAGCCAACAAAACGTAAATCTACGGATAAATAGAAAAAATTTCTAACATCAGTTAATGCATCAGTTACAGTTGTTTCCACATTGAGAGTGTGGAAATTAAACGTTGGGGTTACCACTGCAACACTACCAAACCCACCACCCACACACATTCTGGTGTGCATAAGTCTCACCTCATTTCATGTGTAAAGAAACAGTATAGGAGACTGTGGTGAGAGTGAAGCACAACAGTCACAACGCATACCCCAATGCATGTAGGTGTATGGAGGGTAGAGTGGTGGTGGGGTGGTAGTAGTGGTAACCCCAGTGTTGAATTACCACTATTTTGTTAGTGTAGAAACAACCCTAAGTAATACATTAATGGTGTTTTTTTGAAAAGATTCTTTTTTTGAATTGAAATGTGTTGATGGGAATGCAGGGGCCCAACCACCAAGCTGCCAGTTAGTGCATAATGCTATGCATATGCATGGAGTCATAAAGCAGCCCTATAAGGAAAGGAACCTTGTAACACTAATTTGCCAATAGCTTGTGAACCTTAGCTAGGACATGACAATCAGCAATTGGAACAGTAATTTCCAAAATATCAGAAAAATTTTACAACTTCATGGTATTATTTTCCAGTTGGACTTAGGTAACACAGAGGATAGCCCAGCACCTGTATGCAAGATAAGCTACCCATATAACAACCCCTCCCACAAAACAACAAGAGCCACCTGCCACTGCTTCCTGCCCCTTACCAAAGCAGGCAATAGTCTTAGTCAGGCTCAGGTGTTACACAGGAAAGACAGCACATAACTAAACAGTGACACAGTGCATTCAAGTAGACAAGGCCAACAATGCAGACCACTCAAAACAAACTGCAAGTTATCTTAGGATTCTTGCTTGCTCAAGCCAAGCAGCAATGTTATATTTTGCAGTCTGGTTGCTGACTGTGCTGGTCAAAATCTATTGCAATGGTAAAACCATTGGCACACTTCAGACATAACTCTACCATGTCTTGCAAACTGCATGAGTTCTTTTTGACAGGGCACTCCTAACTCCTGGCCCTTCTGGTGCAAAAATAAATGTCAAATAAATAGTTTGTTGCCCGCTAGCTTTGTGCAATTCGATCCCACAACCTTCTTTGCTTGTTTGGCTCTGTCCTGTGCCGCACCCCCCCCAAAAAAAAACCCAACTCACCCACCAATCACACTGCATTACCACCCAGCACAGTCCCCCATCTCCCCCATTTAAAGTACTAGCAGTACACTTACTTGAATGCTTTTGTTTGCAGAACACAGCTTGCAGTCTCATCCAGCAGCCTGTATTCTCCTATGCTCTGCTTTTCAGCTCCGACAAAACTTGCTTCTAAAAAAGTGAGTGCTGCTAGCCTACTAGGCTCTTGAACAATGCACACTTGACGGTCCGATCAACCCCCACAAAAGACCACAATGCTATCAATCTCATCCAGGCCATGAGGCATGAACCCTTACACCACCACTGGAATCACAGAGCTAGAGGAAAGCCAGCAGCTCCCTTGGCAGGCAGATGCAGCAGCGGGCAAGAAGCAAACAGCAAAATGAGGACTAACCAGTACTGCAGTCTACAGCTACCAGCCGGCCCCTTCACTAGCAGTCAGTCTCCCGTCCACACCTGCTGACTCCTCTTACTTTGGTGGCATGCTAACGCTCATCCTGCTTTCCCCAAAAATCACCCCCCCCCATATCTACGTATCAGTGCTGCAGCAGGCCACACTTCGATGCACGCTCTCTCGCTCTCTGTCCTGGGACATGGCCAGACCAGACCCACCCTGCCCAAAACAAAATCCACTACAGAATGGCAGGCTCCCGAATTATCAGGTGGCAAAGGACAAGGAGCAGGTGAATTACACCACTGCCGCTCACTCACACAAAAACGTCTCGCTGTTCACACCACTGGCTCACAATCTCTGCTAGTTCACTGTAGTTGGAGGGGAAAAAACAAAGAGTGGGCTGCCCAGAGATGCTAATCTGGCAATTGTTCCTGTCTGCTCCAAGATGAGCAAGTAGCGAGTAACAGACAGACCAAACACGCTGTAAGTGATAATGCAGACGCAAGTAACCTTTGCTTTTTGCTGCGCAATGAACACCTTTGCCTTGTCAGATAACTTGCTCACTGCCGGTAGATGTTGAGACTGTTCTACTTCACTCAGTGGTTCAGGTCACAGCAAACTGACTACACCACCCTTGCTTGAATACAAAACTAGGAACAAAGTATGCCATTTTCATACACGCATGCTGGGTAAAATTTGATACATCCAATAAGGGACAAAAGAAATCTAGAGCCAATCACGAGTGTCACAGTGTAGCCAATCAGAGAAGTTGAGGCACTCTGCTGAAGCCAACTGTGTAGCCAATGGAACAGAATCAAACACGGAAGCTGCAGAGCTTGAATTGATAATACAATGGGAAGGTATAGGCGGTGATTGCACGTCATTTTCGGGCAAAGTGAGAGCGCAAGACTAGCAAACAGACCAAGATGGCGACTCACAGAGCGGTGGGGTGGTCTGTAAAACAGACGTGAGATAAAGGTAAAACTCTAAGTTGACTACAGAGGGCTTTAAAAGTTACTGGAGATTATTCCTGCTAATTTTGCGATATTATAGAGGCATCCAGGCTTAGCTGTGGGTGGAGTTTTCCTTTAAGTTCCATGTCATTTTTCTTAAACTAGGCATCACCCCTAAAACAACCCCTTTCTATTATGCCCTGAGGCAACAGGGTCACTGGCATTAGATTTTTCAAAATTGAGAAAATGCATTTTTAAATCTGGGTTTAACCAGAAAGAATTATCCACCCACTCTTTTGTTGTTTCAATGATGTATGAGAATGTTTCTTTTTTCCTTTTGTTATCCAATTTGACTGTCTTTGAGCTCTATTTAATCTGCACACCCACCTCATAGCATCATTTTTGAAGTAGTTTTTTCCCCAATGACCCCTCCCCACCCCTAGATCCCTCCACCTATGGATAGATCTTTCCCCATCCCCATGAAAATGTGAAGACAGCAGAACTGGTTGGTTTGTTTCAGGTCATTTGAGATTCCATCCCTTACAGCTAAGTCTCTATAACTATTTCACTTAAGGTGTGCCTCCTCTTTCCTGCTTTCAGGTATCAAACTTTACCCAGCTTTACTCATACCTAATCTGCAAATCTCACAGGGACAATTTCTCTTCCAATCTTTTTCCATTCACTTCCATTTACAGTTCTTTCCTTTAATACCCTCATTATCATATTTTTCTCCTTTTCCTCTACCTCTCCTTCTTCCTCCTTCTCTCCCTCACCCAGTCACCACTTGCTTCCCCCCTTCCTCCCGGTAAATATATAGTAGAAGTACAAAGTAGAGGGCTTAGCCATCAGAACAGTTAAAATAACTTAGTTACCTCATTTATCATTTGAGGCTCCTTTACCTGAGGTGTTTTCAGACTGAGAGGAAGCTGCAGCCTGATATGTTTTCCTTTTTTTAAAGCCTTATTTACCTCAAAAGGGGTATAGAAAAAGCAGATTTTGACGTTGAGATTCACTCGATGTTTTGCAGGGTAAAAGAGTTTGTATGGGATACCTTCTTTTTTCAAAGTGTCCCGAGTTGCATCAAATGCTTTTCTTTTAGCAATTACTGATGGACAGGTCAGGGTAGGCATGAAGTGTAACCACATTATGGTATAAGCCTTTTTCCAACCTTGCTTTGGTCAAAATCTGTTCTCTGTCCTGGGACCTTAATGTTTCTATACATAAATCTTGGCCTAGCTTCTCGTAGTCATTGTCCAAAGGCTCTGTGAGCCCCATTTAACTCAATTCATTGTTCTAGATATTGCAGCCCCATAATATTAGTAATCATTTCCTTTCAGAATTATAAGGGATCTAGTCCTCCACTCCTTCAGGCAAATTACCTATTTTTATAGTGTTTCTTCACGATCTTGCCTGTAAGTCTGCAACTTTCAGTTTAAGAGATTCAAATTCTTTATTTGTGTTTTTCATCTGCTGAGAAACTTTAGGAAACTGGTCTTCAACTGAAGTCAGCCTCTGTTGTGCTTCTTGTGTTCTTAATGAAAGATTTTCCATTTTGCACATTCATTCATTAAGCTTAATATCTAGGGCACTTAAGGTATTATAAATATTATCAAAGCTGTAATGCAACTCAGTTAAAATGTTTAGCTGAGCTTGTTCAGAATTTGAGATGAAGTATTTTCAGCCCTCAGCTCTTTTCAACATTGTTGTCCATATTAATTTGTTTTCTACCCTTGGTACAGCATCAGCATCAGTTTGAGAGGGAGTGAGGTTGTGTCAGGGGGGTGCAGCTGCCCACATCTAGAGTCAAAGAAGAATTTTATTTTATCTCCAGAGTTTTCATTGTTTTTATTTTATTTATTTAAGTCACAGATTAACACTTTTTCAAACAACTTTTCCATTTTCCCCTTTAACCCCTTCTCCTTAACCGATCTTGATACATTAGCCATATGAAGAATTTCTGACTTTTATAAAGCCACCTTTCCTTTACACATGTTGTGAGGCACTTGCTTAAATGTATCCTGATGTCGCATAACAGGAAATGCTGAGGAGCAGCCTCAAGTTAAAGACAGTTAATTCTGTAGCCGCATTTGTGATGGGATATTCTGAGATGCTAATGATGCTTTAGTAATTACTCTTTCACTAATTCTGATTCAGGCAAAGATGTAAAAGAGTACCTTGTTTGTTTTACCTGTTATGGTTCACGTTACTTTTAAGAGTGTTACCTGGTCCCATTCAGAAACATCAAGCACTCTGTGAGTATGTAGGAAGTCAGCGTCTTTCAAAATCTGCACTCTTCTTCTCTGCTGTGAAGCAACACTGGATGTCAATGCTGATTTGAAGAATTGGGTTATCTCCACTGACCATCAAAACTGTTTAGAGATTGACAAAAGAAGGTGAGTGAGACAAGAAAAAGTAATCTCTCTCTCTAGAACCTAGCAAATAAACCCTTAAAAGAATTTATAACAGCTGCCAGGGATCACTGCAGGAGAGCTCACAACACAGACTGTTTTCATTTACTTGCCTGTCTTGCAGCTATCACAAAAATCATTATAATTCAAAAATGGTTATGTATTTTACTTTTTCACCAAACCATCCAAAGGCAAGGCACACCCTTGGCACCCACACCATCATCCATAAAAATTACAGATTAATTTTTATGTTTGCTTGTCCACATGTTCAAGAAACATTATGTGGCCACTTAGGAGAGAAGCGTGTTGTGGAGGTGCCGCACTGTGGCAGCCAATGCCAGCATTGCATTGTTGGGCTTGGCAGTGCTCAGCCGATGCAGGACCAGTGTGCTGATGACACTGGTTCTGCATAGTGCCACCAAGTTGTAAGGATTTTGCTGCTGCAATCAGGGAGTGACCCATCAATGCAGTGTGGTACCTTGCCTGGTGTAACATTATCAGGACCCTGGTAGCTGTATGCCACCTCAGAGGTGCATAGAAAGCTGAAGGGGGTACCCAATCCCCTGTCAGCATGCTCCCAATCCAGTTCATTTGCCAACGGGGGAGCCCACTCCACCTCGGCATAATGCCACCCTTTTCAGTTGTGTGCTGAGGGGGTGCCCAATCCCCCTCAGCATCATGTGCCCCCCCATATTTCTGTACAGATGGGGGCCCAGTCCCCATCAGCTTCAGTCCACCTCCCCACAAATGCAGGTGGTACACTGGGAGCCCACCTCAGTGTACCAAACAATACTTGAAAAAGAAAACTGACCCATGTTGTCTTTTAACCTGTAAAACAAGAAAATGGTCCTTGTGGTTTCTCCTGCCCCTCCCAAACCCATGCCCACCTCTGCACCCTGCCTCCCAGCCTCCTCACCCCATACTTACCTCTGGAGCCCAGTAAGATGATCTTCAGTGGACCGGGAACCGTCTGCACTCTTCAAAGCTGTCCATAAACTGAAGAAATGCCAGTAAGCTGTATAATGGTATAAATATGGTGTTTTCAACTTTGTTGCATATCTTTGTCATTTTTAAGATTTTGGCACCAAATTTTCAACATGGGGTTATTGGGACCCTCCTCATTAATCCAGTCACTGCCATGGCATTCTTCAGTCCTGAAAGATGATTTCATGGTCACTATGCAGAAATCACCTATTGGGACTGATTAATGAAATGACAGTGCCACTTTCGATGTGGAGCTCTCAAAGCGCTATGTTGCAAATTTGGTGAACGAATCAAATAATGACACATTTTCTGAGCATGCTTTGCACACTTTCCACGCATGCTTGTAACTTCACAATTTGTAATATTTTCACTCCAGATTTTTAACATTGGTCTTTTCCACACCTCCTTATGAACACTATAGCTGTCATTTTACACATCCTGGCTGAAATGTGTTTTCGCACTTCCTGTGCAGAATAGTGCGGTCACTGTGGGAAACCAGTTTTTAGTACAGATTAAGAAAATTACAGTGACATGGTTCATGAGCAGAGGTCCTAAAATGCCTATGTTGAAATTTGGTGACAAAAGTCCATAAAATGACTATGTTACAAGTGTGCGTTGGACAGTTTCCACGCACCCTTGTAACTTCACAAATTTGCAATATTTTCACCCCAGATTTTCAACACTGGCATTTTTTCACACCTCCTTAAGAACAGTACTTCTGTCACTTTTCACATCCTGGCCAAAATGTGTTTTCGCACTTCTGGCACAGAATAGTACAGTTGCTGTAGGAAATCAGTGTTTGGGACAAATTAAGAATGAGCAAGTGAGAGAGGGGGATTGAGCAAGCTCAATGGAGCTCTGTTGGGACTGCTGCAGATTTCTTTGTGGGCAGAAAAAGACACCAACGCAAGCAGGAGCCCAGTTCAAAAGGGCAACTTGCAGCTCCAGGAGAAACAGAATGAGCGAGTGAGAAAGTGGGAGTGAGCAAGCTCAACTGAGCTCTGTCAGGCCTTTAGAGTTGCCCACCCTGCCACCGAGGGTCCTGTGTGGTCCTATATTACAGCAAGGTCTCTGGGGTGGAGACAAAGTAATGATTTGATACTTTCAGGACTGCTGTAATAATCATATTTAGTTGTTCTGTTTATTTCTCTGACTGAGCTATACTGTTGGAACTACTGAAATAATACATATTTATTTGTTCCATTTATTTCTCTAACTGAGCTGAGTAATACTTGAGTGCAATAGGATTTCTATCTGGGCTAAGTGAAACTATATGAGGGCTGAGAACAAAAAGTATGGTAGCTGAGGGTGAAAAACGGACAGGATGCTTTAGGATTGCTTCAGTAGTACAGTATCTAATGCATGAGATTTGAGACTTAATTAACCCAGTTGGCCATGGAGCAGTAGAGGACTAGTGTGGGGGAACAGGAATTTGAGTTACTAGAGGCCTAACAGTTGAAATAGGGTACAGAAATTGGGAGTAAGAGCCTGTAACATAAGATGGGGCCAAAAAGGGGCAGATGCCACATGTCAATAGGCGGGCATCTTTGGAATGATGGTGAGGTGTACAGGGTGTAGGTCCACCATGATCCTGGACTGGGCTTGGAGGATGTGGGGTGCATAGGTGCTGACTATGGGGGTCTGAGGGCTGAAGCCCCTCCAGTAAACTGAAATGGGGCTGTGCACCCCTGAGACTAACTAGAATGCAGCAAATTTAAATTCCTTGGCGAAGTAGACAGTGGGCACTTTGTGTTTGCCACTCTGCTATGTGGGTGGACAATGCAAAGTGCTCACTCTCTGTCATTACCCACTGCATTAATGTGGAATGGCAATGCGTAAGCAATAAGTCATTGTTTTTAACGGGCTTTATGCTCTCATTATGATTCTAAATGATCCACTTGGTATTTCAGACTTGGCAGCCCCTCCCACATCACATGGTTTACAGTACTGTAAGTCACATGTTCTAGCTAGGCAGGAAGAAAGTGAGTCATACAAGCAGACACTTTTACTTTCTCCTGTGCAGACGGAGAGAGAGTAGTGTGTTTGTGACTGCTGATACTTTGAGATCAGAGCAAGTTGGAGATTTAAACTTTGATTTAGACCCAACAGTTTTTAAAAGCTACATTTTTTCTTTTCTGTACTCTTTTTACTTAATTTGTTCTTACTGCAAATTTTATTTTTCTTACTTTATAAATAGTTAGTTGTTTGTCTGTGTCTGTGTGACTGTGTGTGTGTGTGTGTTGTGTGACAGTGCGAGTACTGATTGCTCAGACTGAGGGAGCTCAGTAGGATAGATAGACCAGGGTGACTGGGTGAGTGAATGTCTGGGGCAGGAGCAGCTCTGGGAGAGTGTGGTAGTGGTAAGTGTTGTACCATGTGCATGAGTGGAGGCATGAGCGCCCATTTCTGTTGGACCACTCAAAACTTGTGAGTGCCTCCCCCCCAGAAGCAGGACCAGCACCGCTTCCTGTCCTGACTCTGAGGCAGTTGAACCACCACCACCAAGTCCAGCACCAGGTCCTCTGGAGCAGGATGTGCCTGTTCCCCCAGGCCCAGGTGTGGATCCCATCCCTGTTCATCACCATGACCAGCCAGCTGCCAGTTCATCTGATCATCCCCTGCCTGTGCCTGGTCCTCCCCACACCTCCATTGTTTGGCAGTTTTTTGACTGTGTCGGGGGAACAGCAGTGTGGTCAAGTGCTGCCTATGTGAGGTGGAGGTGTGCCGTGACCCCCCAGGGACTAACCTGGGGACTGGGGCCAACACACCATATGCTCAATCACCAGCAGTTGGGTGGCAGGCTGCCACAAAATGGACCATGCCTGCACCTGCTGGCATTCTATGGCAGAGGATGCAGCTGTGCATCTGCGGCATCCCTAAGAGGGAGAGCCACAGCAGCACCTGCTGCTCCACCAGCACCCCACCCACACCACCACCATCACTACCAGCAGGTCAGCCTGTAGAGCGTGTGGACCCAAGAGAACTGCATGTAACACAGGCTGACTTGACAGTTCTCTAGAGTGCTGTTGAGGATAACAATGAGAAGGTGAGTGCTTTGGAGCAGTGGCTGTATCACATAGAGGGACATTAGTTGGAAATTATGTCCATGCTGGAACTGCTGCTGGATCACCATAGGATTCCACATTAGTTTTTTTTTCCTCATACCATGTGCCCCCCACACCTTCCTTGCTGTGTTATAAAATGTATTCCTCCACCATCCCTGACCCTTGTATGTAATTATGCCCTTTTTTTGTTGTCTTCTGTATGAGTGACACTTTGTATTCTGAGCAGTGCAAGTATACTGTACTAAACTACATGTGTGCAGTCAGTCTTCTTTCCAGTGTGTGTATGTACTGCAGACACTGTCTAACTCCCTGACTTAAAAACACTCATTAATGAGTACAATGGTGCGGTGGTGAAGCATGGAGAGATACTACAAAACAGGCTCACAATACATCCAAGTAATTATTAAAAAAAAATGAATGTTGTGATTCGTGACGTGATCGTGAATCGTGATTTGTGACTGCATTTGTGACTGTGATAATGAAGAAATGTGAATGCCTATGGCTGTACTTCCCGATGAGCTGTAGCTTAAAACTCCCAGGCTTAAAAACACATATCGATGAGTACAGAGGTGGGGTGCTGAAGCCTGGAGAGATACTACAAAACAGGCTTACAATACATCCAAGTAACTAGAAAAAAATTAATGTTGTGATTCGTAATGTGAATTATCATGAATCGTGATTTGTGATTCATGACTGCATTTGTGACCCTGATGATGAAGAACATGATTTGTATCATGAGTGACTCATAATGATGGTCCTGACTTAAAAACACATATTAATGAGTACAATGTTCATGCAGAATTAAGCACCACACCTGTCCAGTACTCTGAAGGGAAGTCAAAGAAACAACTGTGACTTAAGTTACAGATGGAGATTGGGCCCTAAAGAGATGCAAATGCACAGACAGATTAAGATTGTGCTGTGCACTGAAGAGATGCAGACACAAAGGCACAACACCTAACCAGTGCTCACCATCAGAAATTCAAATCTGGAAAAGAATACCTTTGCCGGTTGGGCGGGCTGCGGGGGGGGGGGTGTACTGCACTGCTGTAGTAACAGTCACTAGTACTAGTACCAGTAAAGATACCACATAGAAGTACAAAAATCACACAGCTGCAGTGGATAGCAGCTTCACATTACTGAAATGATTATGTGGCACAATAAAAGGTGTCTGTGTGATGACATGCATCACACACATACTCACACACGTCAAGTAATGCATAGCAAATTGAAAACTTCAGTAACATAACCACATATTTTAAACACACTAAAATTATCCGCTGCGACAGTAACACTCACTAGTACTAGTACCAGTAAAGATACCACAAAGAAGTACAAAAATAACACAGCTGCAGTGGATAGCAGCTTCACATTGCTGAAATTATTATGTGGCACAATAAAAGGTGTCTGATTTGATGACATGCGTCAGACACATACTCACACACACACTAAGTAATGCATAGCAAATTGAAAACTTCAGTAATTTAACCACATATTTTAAACAAACTAAAATTATGCACTGCTGCACCACAACAATCAACAAATAAATGGCAGGAATTATTGAAAATATTACTGTGTGTACATTAACACAGTTAAACAAGAAAAAAATCACCAAAAAAACAGAAAGCACTCTCATTTTCTCCAAGTTAATCTGCCTACACCACAGATATGCCCCTCCCCAAAGCACACTTCCACTATCTCTCAGTACACAGACTGAATGTTGTACATTAACATTCAAAATCCATATACAACCAATAAATGCTCGATGGTATGAGCACAGGAGGGTTTTCTATAATAGATGAACTAAAGTTTCAGCAAAAAAAAAATGAAGCAAAAGTCTCTTTAAACAGCTTTGTGAAGGTTTGAATCGCAGAGAGCTCTCAGGGCAGATTTTCTCCTACAGCTTCCTACACACACTACCCCAAACTGAGGCTGTGCAGAACAATCTAGAGCCCATGTGACCTGAAATCCCATGAATCACTGCAAAATTTGCCTTTGAAGCTTAAAAACAAGGCGAAGTGAGATGAAGTACATTGTTTTCAATGTACTTCGCCCTACGAATTGGTGGAATAGTGGTTTGGGAAGGCGGAGTAACTCAAAGTCATTGTTTTCAATAGACTTCACATTATCCATTGATAACACGAAGTACTCCACTTTGCGTTGTGGAGCACTCTACAAATCTTCACTCCACGAATCACTCCACGGAGTGGATTGGGGCCACTTCGCCCATCACTAGGCCCAGTGCCATCCCATCATAATTGCTTTTTTATCCTTGTTTTTTACTTTATTGTCAGTGCCGCCACCCACAAGAACCTTTCCAGTGGGAAGGGGTGGGCTAACTTCACTGCCAGAAACAGCAGTACCATCCCATCATCATGATGTGCCCATATCATTAATTATTCATACACCCTGCTTTTTTTTTATTTTTCTGCACAGTGCCATTGGTGGAGGATTGGTGGTGCAATCCAATTCCAGTCAGTCACGCCAGTTCATAGGCGTGAAGTACACATGTGCTGTGCACCTCTGATACTGAGTGCTGTTTGGCACCAGTCTAAATCCGGTGGATCCACCATTTTAATCCTCCTCGGCAGATGGCAGCGAATGTTGGTGGTTTCATTTTGCCAGATGACTGATGTTGGCAGTAGCAGGATTCTGCAACTGGGTGGAGAAGAGCTGATGTAAGATTTGGTAGGTGGTAGCAGGCAGCAGGGCATGGCCTGTACTGAGTCGAGGATGGGTACGCCGGGACTTGGGAGTTATTCACGATCATTAAATAATTTAAGATTAGATGGTCATCAGGAGGGTCAAGAGTGGTTGAATGGTTGACTATGTGGAGCTGACCAACTGCTTCAAACAACTGATGCCGGGTTCGGGGCCATGTGGCATGTAGCAAGGAGAGCAGAGTCAGAGACATCACCCACCTCACCAATTGGCATTCAGTCATCTAAAAGTGTGAAAGTTAGGTGGTGTGGCTGTGGAAGAAAGTTGAAGCCAGGAAGGAACCAGCAGCACAGCTCGCAATCAAGAAACAAGCAGCAAGACCAAGGTAATAAGTAATATTTTCACTGTCTTGACAGTCTGGGGTAACAGAGAAAAAAGGCACCATCACAGATTCACTGGCAGTCTGGGCCTGGCTCAGTGGTGGGTGGTGTGTGCCTCACTTGAAGATAAACTACTATAACTGAAGACAAACAATGAAGTTGAGGAGGGCTGCCTGTGCTGTGTGCTCACTTCCTACCCATAGGAGGTTAGACAGACCAATGCAGCAGCATTATTATATTTTGAGTCTTTTGACCTAACTAATGTTATATTTTTCACGCCAATTGCTAGGCACTTCATTCAGAGGTGTTCTGAATCTGTTGAAGCATCAAGCAGTTGGCATGAAATGTTAGGTCATTCGAAATGAATTGGGACTGGAGGGGATCCAAAATGCTAGAACCAGGACAGCCAGAAAAACTATGAAAAACCAGAATGTCTGTTTGATGGAAGTTGGAACAAGTGCAAAATGCACTATGTTCTCATTGAGGGTAAAATCTGCAGTGGTGGGACTTGAACAACCATAAAGAATGAAAATCTGGAATGGCCATTTATCTGGATGGAACAGAACAAAGAATGCAGTTTGTGCCTGTTCGAGACATTTAATTTTTTAGTCGGTTGAACAACTTGCACAGTTGCACTTCCAGCCATTATGGTTCCAGCATTCTGGATTTCACCCATCCCTTTCTTTTCTCCTGAACTAGAAGCAGAAGCATCTTATCATGGAGGGTTATCACAGTTGTTTATGCGCTATGGTTTTTGATTTTGGCATATGAACTCATCCAACTTGTTTTATTGTGAGACCATGTCTCCACCATGGAGTGCACAATATTTGAGTGGATGTATCATCTGTGTGTGTCCGATGCTGAGGCATTTCATTTCTACAGTTGCTGTTTTTTTTCTGCCATTCTCAGAAGTCATCAACTGTGAAATGATTCTCCTAAGGTGCAGTCCTCACATCCCACATTTAGTGATGAGGAGGAGACTGGGGGTTGGGGCCAGGGATTCAGTTAAGGTTATGCATTGCTGAGCCTGAATCTGACTGGCCCTTCGGTTCAGAATTCAGGTGTTGGGGTTCAGAGGTGAAGGTACTGATGGTGGATCCTGACTTTGTGATCCTCAAATCACACCAAACTCAATGTACCTTACTTGATCTGTAGCTATACTCTAACATAAAAATGTCCCTGGTTTATAAATTAGGTGAGTCATGGTTTCAGCAGTACAGTCCTTTATTTGTACTGTCTGGTATTTATAGAACATGTTCAGCTGAACAATTAATGCTTCCTTGACTATGCTGTTTTCCAAAGATATCTGTTAGGACTGGACAATGCAGTGGCTATGTTTACATGAGCTGGATATTTTGGCTTGACAAATACATTGACCTTCATTGCTGACAAACTTCCTATGGCCCACACTTTTCCCCTCTTGTATTATCTCCTCAGTGAAAAAACAATCAGCACATTGTTATTATCTTTAAAATTATTCTCAGGAGGTAAAGTTGGGATTAGTCCACACAGATCTAGCCAAGATAAAGTTTGAAGTTACACAGGGATCAATTTCGGTACTGTGCTATGATTTCAGTGATGTTTGTTTTAGATGGTGCTATTTCTTCAGTAAAACCCTCAAAATGCACCACAGAATGCCAAATACCCCAGAGCTTCTGGGGGCCCTTGGCAGCTCCCAGACCCCCAGCCATTTGTTGACCCCCCCATAAAAAATAAAAGTCAGCTCCTATGGGGGGGGGGGTGTATGGTCTGTAGACAACTGGCTAGTTTGAGGGAGCACCTTTGGAGGTTAGGGAGAGTTTAAGTGGCAGGGCAGATAAGTATGCTAGGCATCCTGGATTGGGGGATAGGGAATGGCAGGGGATGGGAAGAACAACTAGGGACTGAAATTGGCCCCAGTATCAGGGCACTAGAAGAAGAGAGGAAAGGAGAGAGGTACCCAAGATGAGGGGCCTCCTGATGGACGATGAAGAGATCACAAGGAGTACCAGAGGAAAGCAGATGACTGCAGGTAAGGAGGGACCAGGGGTGGACTAGGGTGGCATTGAGGGAACAATTCAGAAGGGGGACCGATAGGGGGAAGAGATGTAGGAGGTGTCGACTAAGAATAGATTTGAGCCTCTGCTATGGGACAGAGAGAGAGGGGGAGCAGGAACATAATGTATTGGAGGGAGGACAAGTGGGCATGAGAGGGATGACAAGAGGTGGGGAAGAGGTAGTGAGGATGAAAGGATAGAAGGGGGGCTAGTAAGGAAGGAGGTGGGTGACTGGAGGAGAGAAGGCTATGGGAAGGGGAAGGATGGGAGGGCATCACTATCAGGATGAAGGGAATGGGGGCTCTAAATCGACAACAACGGGGATAGGAGAGGTTGGAAATCAGCAGGGAGGAGGAGATTGACATGGGAAGCCCAGTAGAAGTAGTCAGGCTGGGAAGGGGTTCAAGGGATGGGAGGAATAAGGCAGAGAAAAGGGTGAGGCAAGTAAGTGGGTGAAGATACAGAAGTAAAAGGGTGCAGCTGGCAGGGTAAGAGGCAGGGAAGAATTAATACGGGGTGGTGAAAAGGGCATTAGAAGGAAGAGGGAGAGATGGGGTCTCATCCTTTGGGATTCTATACTGATAGGGGTGAGATGGGGTGGAAGGTGGGAAAGGTACTGCCGTATTTAGGTTGAAGCTATCCCTGGGCTGACTGCAGGAGGTGCAGGGCTGGCATTATTCAAGTGTGCAGTGAGGGGGAGGAAGAAACCTCATTTAGTGTTGCACATGGGTACAAACGACTTGGCAAGAGAGACTGTGCAAGTAGTGAGGGGGAGGTTCGAGAAGTTGGGCAGACTATGTGAGGGGGGGAGTCAGTGACATTCTCGGGACTCCTGGTACCATGTGCAAGCACAGGGAGGAAGGGTAGGATTGGGGAGTTCAACGACTGGCTCATGAATTGGTGCCACCTCAAAAATTATGAGTTAGTGACTAACTGGGGTGAGGTCTGGGGGAATAGTGACTTGTACATGGGGGACAGGCTACCTGCAGCAGGGAGGGAGTATTAAAAGGTGAGATTAGAAGGGTATATCTCTACTAAGGTGGATTTAAACTAGTGGGGGGGTGGCCAAAAGACTGAGGTTGATAGAAAGGTCCAGACAAGGGAGCCTAATGAGCTCACCCCCTAGATATAGGTAAGGGCAGAGGCATAGTAACCCCGGGAGGGGGTGGGCAGAGTGGTCTGAATGTAATACAGAAGGCACCACCACCTGGTAAGAATAAGGAGGAGAAAGGGTGCAGGCTACCAGGAGGAGGGACACAAGCCATGGAGAAGAGTGAGGGGAACAAGGGGTACAAGTGGAAGATGGTCTCTCTCAATGCAAGAAGCCTGGGGAAAAAAACTGCAAAGCTTTAGGCACTGCTTTCAGAGGGGATGGTGGACATTGCTACAGTGACAGAGACTTGGGCCACAGAGTTCCATGACTGGGACTTGTTAATCCCAGGATACAGGATATACAGGAGGGACCGGGGGATTGGAAGGGGAGGTTGCACTCTATGTGAGGGAATGGATCAAATGCATAAGGATAAGGAAAAGAGGAGAGGACAGAGGCATTTGGGTGCAGCTCCTGGACTCCAAGGACAGAAAGCTGAAGCTGGGAGTGGTGCACAGACCACCAGCCCAATCAGAGGAACTGGATGGGGAATTGGCAAAGCAGATAAGGAGAGTGTGTAGAAGAGTGGTGATAGTGGAGGTTGTAACCTACCAAGGGTTGACTGGGTACCCGACCACTAGCAGTACCAGGAGCAGGTGCTCCTTGATGCATTCAGGATAGCCTTCTGACACAATTGGTAAGTGGCCCTACAAGGCTTGGTAGCACTATGAACCTAGTACTGGCAAATGGGAGGCAGTGAGGGATGTAGGGTGGAGGACCAACTAGCTGTAATGACAACCAACAGTGTGGTTCATTCTCACACTGGGCAGGGAGACAGGAAGCACGGGCACTAAGATGGTGGACTTTAGTAGGGTGGACTTTGGGAGGATGGGAGCAATACTGCAAGAAAGACTCCAGTAAATAAGGCCAAGGATGGATGCAGAACAAAAGTGGGAAATCATAAAGAATGGGATAAAACGGAGGCCACAGTAGTCTGCACCAGGGCAAGGAGTAAGAAGAGCAGAGGCAAGAAATCATACTGGCTGAACAAGGAAGTGCTGCAAGAGGGCTGCATTCCAGAAGGACAGGAGAACAGGGAAGGGAGAGGATAAGGAGGCTTATGGGAGTCGGTCAAGGGAGGTGGCCAGGAGGGTGAAAAAAGCAAAGGCCTCCAGGAAATTAAGGTTAGTACATGGCATAAAGTGTGGGGGGACTTTTTTGGTATGTCCGGGAAAAGGGGAAGTGTCAGGAACATTTTGTGAGGATAAAGCAAGGAGGGGATTGGGTGGAAAAAGAGGAGGAGAAAGAGGATATTCTAAATAAGTACATCTGCTCCATTTCCACTTAGGAGATGGATGGTCCACTACCAGCATGGGCTGGGGAAGTGGGGAAAGGGGGGGAGAGAGTGATGTACAAAGTGATTACATGAAGTCAGGTGCTAGAGGGCTGAGTGCAGTGAGGGTGGACAAGGCACCAGGTCCTGATGGCATCCACCCCAGAATGCTGAGGAGATGGCAGAGCTGTTGGCTAAGTCACTGGCAGATGTGTTCAAAACTCCCTGGAATTGGGGTGTGTGCCTCAGGACTGGAGGGTGACCCATGTGGTGCCCATACACAAGAGTGGTCCTAGGAGCAGCCAGGAAATTATCAGCTGCTCAGTCTCACGTCCATAGTGGGTAACCTTATGGAGGCGATACTGAAGGAGGCTGGTGGCATTCTTAGAAAGTAATGGCCTCAAGATGGGTGGCAATATGGATTTGTCTCAGGGAGGTCTTGTCAAACCAATCTAATAAGTATTGGGTGAAGCCAAACACCCCAAGGCACACCTCAACACTCGTTGGTGTCTGCAGGATAGGGTGAGGTGAAATGGCATGAACATTATGGGTGACAACCCAAACTCATACCCAGTACCTGTCCATCTCTGTAGGGTGGAGGTGGGGGTTTGCATGAAGTTCAATACATCACTGCCATTCCTACTCTTCATCTGTTTAACTCCTGAATTTCCTATGCTAATACCATCAAGCAAACATTCAGCATTGACAAATGCTTGTTCATTCTGTGTGGGCTGTAGATGATGGCAAAAAAAAATAGTCATGTTAACTTATGGTCCAAAAAATGTCATTTTTACAGTTCTTCACCACTTTTGATCTCAAAAAAAACATACAAGATGCCATCAGAAAACTTTCCAGATCTTGCAACACTGGCAGAATGAACATACATTCCAAATTTTGGGCTATTTCATTAAAAATTGTCAAAGTTATTAAGGTGCAAAAATTGGAATTTAACATTAAAGTGCTGTAGCAACCCTAACTATAGGGAATGACTGTCCCTATAATGATAGTGGCACAGTAGTTTATTATTAAACCTCAAATTTTGCACTTAAATTACTTTGCAACTGTTCAACAGATTTGCACACCATTTTGCATGCATGGTTTTGTGGGCTAGATCTCTTGACATGCCAAGTTATGTTTTGGTCGGATTTGTGGTATTTGAGCTGTGCATAGAGGACAAAGTGTAAAATTACCCATTTTTTTGCACTTTTTTGACATTGTGCTGTGGCCATATTGTTTGGAATTTTAGTCTGACAATTTCAGGGTTGAGTGGGCTTGCCTCAAAGAACAAGCCCATGATAGTTTGGTGAAAAAATATTAATCTGTTCCAAAGTTATTACATTTAGAAATTTCAGGTTCTGAGCATGCTCAGTTCAGTTTTCTGGATAGAGGAATAGAAGAAAAAATAGGAATTTGGTCTCATGGAAAAGGATTTTTTTGTGAGGGGGTCACTCCTTTTTCTTGTGAAAAAAATCCTTTTTCGTCAGTTGCCATCTTGTTTTCTATTTTTCCACACAACATCTTGTAACTCTGCCCAGGGAAGTTTTCTACTGACATCCAAAGATGTATCTTGCTAATTGGGAGTTGAGCTCTTTTGTGTATTTTTTCATATGTTCTATGGCCTCTGAATGTTATTTTTTAAGTACTTAAATCCTTTAGAAGGGGTACCAAAAACTGTAAACAAACAAACAAAAACCCCACTAAGAAAGCCTGCACTCAGTTGCCAGCTGAAATGCACCCAGTGGGGACTGAAGTCTATGAGAGTGAGGAAAAAAGTGAGAGAAACAAAATGTCCACTGGAATCTTTGATTCTGGCATCCTGGAATCTGTACTGGCTGGTAGAACAGAGGTGAAACCATGGCCTGATCATCCCGCCCACACACATGCAAACATACAGGTGTGGGCATCCAGTCTGGATCTGGTGCCCCATTGGGAAAAACAAAATTGCTTTGGTCCTCCGACAGCCAGTCCCCCTGTCACCCTCCACCTGCACAGCAGGTAACCCAGGGGGTGGCCAGGCTCTATGGACTCTCATGGAGGGATACAGCAAGGCCCCTCTCCAAATATTGCTATCTGAGACAGACCTTCAACTGGAACCACTCTTGGAAAAGTCATATTGACAACCTCCTGGTCAAAGCCAAGGCCTCCATCTTGGGACTGAAAAGATTGAATTATCTTTACAGCGGGCACAGCAGCTGACTGTTAGTAACAATAATCAAGGCAAAGCAGAATGCATAATTTATGATACCAAAATGTAGGCACTTGTCCCTGTAGATAATCTTGAGAAACCTGCTATACAAATTCTACATGCAGCCCTAGCCCTCAACAAATCAGTGCCCAGCTTTTTTGTCAGAGCAGAACTGGCCCTGGGTTGTTTACAAGTCCCTGCAGATCGTAAGTTTATCAACTGTTGGTTGAAATTAAATAACCTTCCAGAAACAAGACTGGCATTTTTTTTTACAACAGCACATCTACTGAAAAAATAATGGCTGTAGACCTTCCCCCTGGTTAACATGTTTGGACACTTTTAAACAAGTAAGATCTTGAGACTTTGCTAGAATAAGTTAATAAAAATATAAACATAAGTGCTATACAAACCTGACACACTTAAAAAAAAAAAAAAAATTACTATAAAAGCAAAGACCTGGAGGACGCTGCTTCATCTAGGTTCACCAGATGGTACAGTAATCACTATTGCTTTCACAAATATAGATATTACCTGGACATACCAAATGATCCCAATATTAGAAGAACATTTGCAAAATATAAATTAGGCACTTTTGAATCAAATGTAATGAAGGCCAGATACAATAAGTTCTCTGATCTGGCTGTTGTACTTTGTAACCGTAATAAGAATTCAACAGAAGACATGACACATAATTTCATAGAAAGTTTCAATTCATTGGGCTGTTAACCCTTGGTGAATTAGATACATAGACAGTGTTGGTAGATAAGGGCCTTTGGCCCACCCAGTCTGCCCATTTGAGCTTGTAAGTTCAGTTTATGTTTTCCTAGAAGTCTGTTGCCCCTTTCCCCTGACCTCCAGAATTCCTTTATGTCTATCTCATTCATTCTTAAATCCCGTGATTGTTTCAGCCCCCACCACTTCCTCTGGTAGGGTGTTCCACTTGTCCACCACCTGTTCTGTGAAGACATTCTTCCTCATGTTTCCTCTGAATCGTCCTCCCTCCAACTTCATCCCATGCCCTCTAGTCCTGGAACATCTTTTTCACTTAAAAATAGTGTATTCCTGCACCCTGTTCCTCCCTGTAAGATACTTGTATGTCTCTATCATATCCCTCTCTCCTCCTCTCCTCCAGGGAGTACATGTTCAGTTCCTTCAACCTGTCTTCATAGGACTTGTGATGCAATCCATGCACCATCTTTGTTGCCCTCCTCTGAACCTTCTCTACCCTGTCTATGTCCTTACGTAGGCATGGTCTCCAGAACTGTACACTGTGCTCAGGTGGGGCCTCACTAGTGTCTTGCATAGCAGAATTATGACCTCTCTTTTCCTGCTGGTGATGCCCCTGCCTATACATCCCAGCATCCTATTTGCTTTACCTGCTGCCTTGTCACACTGTTTTCCTACCTTGAGGTCATCAGAGATGATAACCCTAAGATCCCTTTCCTGCTTGGTGCATGCCATATCCTCACCCCCCAACTGATATATTGTTCCGGGGTTATTGTGCCCCATATGCATTATCTTGCACTTCTTTGCAATGAATTTCAACTGCCAAACCCCTGACCGTTCTTCAAGTGTCTGCAGGTCCCTTCTCATTCTGTCTACACCCTCTGGTGTGTCTACTCTGTTACAGAGCTTTGTGTCATCAGGGAACAGTGAAATTCTGCCTTCTAGGTTCTGTACAATGTCACTGATGAAGATGTTGAATAGGACCGGTCCCAGCATTGATCCCTGTGGTACCCCACTGGTCACTCTTCCCTCTGTGGAGTGACAGCCATTTACCACCACCCTCTGTGTCCTGCCACCCAGCCAGTTACCTACCCACCACGCTACTGTCCTGCCTACACCCATATTCCCCAGTTTGTGTAATAGTCTTCTATGTGGCATAGTGTCAAAGGCCTTGCTGAAGTCCAGATAGGCCATGTCCTGCCCTCCCTGATCCACCTCCTAGTCACCCAGTCAAAAATTCAATGAGGTTGGTCTGACATGACCTCCCCCTGGTGAAACCATGCTGCCTTGGGTCCTGTAGTCCATTGACAACCAGATGTTCCACCAATCTCTCCTTCATTAGTGCTTCCATGATCTTCCCCACTACTGGGGTGAGGCTGACTGGTCTGTAGTTCCCCCTTGCTTCCTCTTTGTTCCCACTTTTGTATAAGGGGACTACATCTGCTGCCCTCCGGTCTTTGGGTACCTCCCCTGTTTCCAGTGATCGGCTAAACAGGATAGCCAGAGGTTCAGCCACCACCTCTCTTAGTTCTTTAAAGACCCTGGGGTGCACCACATCTGGGCCCATTGCTTTATCAACTCTTATTACTTCCAATTCCTACTGGACCCTTTCTCATGTAAAGGGACTTGTGTCAATTTCTGCACCATTCTCACTCCTTGTACTCCCTTCAGGCCCATTACCCTCCTCTTCCTCAGTAAAGACTGAGCAGAAATACCTGTTCAATATGTCAACGTTACTGTTGTCATCCTCCATGTAGCCCCCATCCTCCCTCTTCAGTCTCACTATCCCTCCCTTTGTCTTTCTTTTTTCAATTATGTACCTGTAAAAGGTATTGTCCACGCTACCCACTGATTTTGCAATGTATTCTTCTGTCTGAGCTTTGGCTTCCCTTACTGACCTCTCTGCCTCCCTTTGCTTCTCCTGGTACTTCTCCCTAACCCCTTCTGCCTGTGTCTTTTTGTATTGCCTGAATGCAATCTTTTTGGCTTTCACTTTCTTTGCTACCTCTTTGGAAAACCATAATGGTCTCCTCTTCCTTTTCCTCTTGCTAACCTGCTTAATGCATAATTATGTTGTTCTTGTAATCCCCATTTTAAATACTGCCCACTGTTCCTCAACCCCTGATTCCTGTCCCATTCCCCTTAATGCCTCTTTCAAGTATCTCCTCATTTTCCCAAAGTCTACCCCCCTAAAATCCAGGATACGTGTTTTGCGTGGTTTGTTTCTGCTCTTTCTGTGATTTCAAACCACAATGACTGGTGATCACTGTTCCCAGATGCTCCCCACTGTTACCCCATTACACTGTCCCTGTTTGTGAGCACAAGGTCCAGTATTGCATTCTGCCGCGTTGGTTTCATGACCAGTTGCTTGATGAAGGCACCCTGAAGGGAGTCCAGGATAAATCTGCTCTAGTTGATGCTGCTGCTGGGATGCTCCAGTCCACATCTGGAATATTGAAGTTTCTGACCAGTACTACCTCAACCTTGTCTGCCATCCTTTGGATGGCTAGCATCAACTCCTATCTGTTTTTCCTCCTGGGCTGGTGGTCTATAGACCACACCAGTGCAGATAGCTGTCCCATTTTCCTTTCCAGCTAACCCACAGCATCTCTCCCCCATTTTGTTCCTCCTGGATCTCTGTGGCCCTTATGTCATTTTTCACATAGAGTGCCACTCTTCCTCCCTTCCTGCCTGCTCTTTCTCTTCTGAATATGTTGTAGCCAGGTATGGCCATCTCCCAGTCGTAGTTATCATTACACCAGGTTTCAGTGATGGCCACAATGTCCAGGTCTGACTGCACCATGACAGCCTCAGATCTTCCATCTTGTTGCTAAGGCTCCTGGCATTTGCACATGGCTTTCCATGGTTTGACCTCCCTAGACTGTTTTGCTGTTCTCTCAGCCCTTCCTTGGTTGTCCTTTATCCCTGGTTCTCCTTGCTGTCTGCCCTTCTGCTGAATTTTGCCCCTTTTCTGCCTATCCACCTCTTGGGCACTAATCTCCATCTTTTGCACACTGCTTTGCAGAGACAGCCACTTCTCTGGTTCACTGGTTCCACTGCTAGCTGTTGGGGTGAGCAAGTAGGTACCCTCCTTGCTGGCCTGCCACCCCCTTTGCTAGTTTAAATGCTTGTCAATGTAGCATTTAAACTTATCATTGAGTGCTTGGATTCCCCTCCAGGATGGATACAGGCCGTCAGACTTGAACAAACCTCCATCCCTCCAGGTGGGTCCGCAGTCACCAATGAATCCAAACCCTTCCTCACAGCACCAGTTCTTCAACCATGAGTTAAAATTGTTACATATCAGTGGTAGAGTGTTACCCTATCCTTGCCCATATAATTATCTAATTATATTTTGAATTGAGTCATTCAGTTATTATTTACAACTCTATCCAGCAATGAGTTCCAGGGTCCGATCATCCTTTGCCTAAACCACTGTGCTCTTTTCCTGTTCTGCAAATCTCTCCTCTCAGTTGCTTTCCATGTGATCGTGTTTCTTTATAACTGTCACTTCTTTATAGTCCTGTTGTTACCATAGGCTTTATTGTTAAATGCTTTATACACATAGCATAGTCCACCCTCAATTTTCTGTAACTAACTGAATACAAGTTCAATATTTAAAGTCTGTCTTTATATGTCATATTATAAGTCCACTAATTGTTTTAATCATTTTCCTCTGAACTCCTTCCATAACTCTAATGCCACCTATATTATATACAGAAATTACAGGCACACAATATTCTAGGTGTGGCCTAACCAGTGCCAGTATATAGAGGAATCAGATCTCTCTCCTTCCTCACATAACACCCATCAGTGTACATCCCAACATCCTGTTCCCTTTTAACCATCTCCCTGACATGATGGTCGAATGTCAAATTGTCAGAGATATATATCCATAAATCTTACTCTAATGCTGTAGTTGATATGATTATATTATTCAGGGTATATTGTGCCATAATATTGTTGCAACCTAGGTGCATTACCCTACATTTATCTATATTAAAATCAAGATAATGTTTGTTTGCCCACATGCTCAGCTGATCCAGTTCTTTCTGAAAAACTTGCACTGCTTTGAAATTATTAATCATGGCCCCAATCTTAGCGTTATCAGCGTATTTACAAATCCATGCCATTTTGAGGTCTTCGTGATCAAAACCAAGATGTTAAATAGAACTGGACCCAAAATGGACCCCTGAGGCACCACTTATCACTTCGTATCCAGCTAGAGTTGTGGCCTCTGATAGTTACTCTCTGGTACCTATTACTCAGCCATGACGGAACCCATGATATAATGCAAGGATGGAATTCATAATGTTTTAACTGGTTAATTAACTCTCTGTGGGGGACAGAATTGAATGCCTTGGAATAATCCAGGAAAATGATGTCCACTGGGAGTCCCTTGTCCAGTGCTCCACTCACTGACTCAAAAAAGTGCAACAGGTTCATTGAACAGGATCTGCCTTGACTAAAGCCATGCAGAGTGATGTCTGCAAGGCCTTACTCCTCTATGTGCTACAAGATGATGTCTTTGATAAATCTCTCCATCATTTTGCCCAACACAGATGTCAGACTAATAGGTCTGAAATTTTGTACATTACTCTTGTCACCCGTTTTGAGGATTGGCATCACATTAGCCATTCACCAGTCAGCAACTATTTAACCATCTAAAAGGAATCTATTAAATAACTTACATATAGGTCCAGCTAGTTGTTCCACAAGTTCTCTCAGGAGCTTTGGATGTACCCCATCTGGACCAGGTAATTTGTTAGTATTTAATTGTTTTTTTTTTTTTATAAACCTTGCCAGGTGTTATTACTCTAATATGCTCCTCCTCCTTATTACTATTATCTGCTGAATTACAGGTGTTGCCATTGGGCTTAAAGTTACCTACAAAAAAACTTACTGAAAATATCCACCATTTGTGTTTCATCAGTTATTATTATTTCTCATTCTTTGATTTGTCCTATTGCATTTTGTTGTCCCTTTAAATTCTCAATGCAATTAAATAAATTATTTTATTATCCAATGTTGATGTAGCCATTTGAATTTCATTTTACCTTTTCATTTTTACTTCTTTCTTACAATGCATGTTAATTTTCTGCATTTCACCTATTTCTCAGCTGAGGGCTGTTAATAAACTTTCTTACATGTTTCCTTTTTTGCTTTATACTTTTTATTCTATTGGTTACTTAATTTGGTATTCTCAAATGTGAGTTATATTTTGTATTTCTAATACAAACTCCATGACACAATAATCAATCTTAGATTTAATCTTATTCCACATTCCTTCCAAATTTTTCCCAGTAGATTTTTTTCCAATCCCAAATCTCTAAGACTTCTCTCATTCGTTTATAATTTGCCTTATTATAATCTCTTTTTTTTTACCCCTCCCCATAAGGTTCATATTTACTTTTCAGTACCGTTTTGACCATATTATGGTCTCTATCAACCAATGGTTCTAATATGTTTACCTGTTCTGTTCCCTCTTTTAAGTTTATTAATACCAGATACAACATTTTATTTTTATGTGTGGGTTCTCTGACCATTTGTTCAAGATTCTTTTTATATTATTACATCCAAGAACTCCATTTCTTTTGTTGCTGCAGATGTTTGAGTTTCCCAATTTATATTTTGGTAGTTAAAATCACCTAGGGTATGTAATTTCTCTCGATATCTAGTTCATTCATATGTTCTTTATGGTCTTGATTAAATGGCCTGTATATAACACCTATTGTCACTTTTGTGTCATACAAATGAACATCCACCCAAATGCCCTCGTTCAGATTTGCAAATCCATTTACATAATTCCTTTCTTTTGCATTTATACCATTACACACATACAATGCCATGCTGCCTCTGTGCATATTTGTCCTGTCCTTGTGAAATGGCTGAAACCCTTGCACTTCAATTCCTCAGTTATCTTTTTTAAACTTGGTCTCAGTTACAGCACATATATCTATGCTCTCTTGTTTTATACTAGGTTCTTATACTACCATAGGTGATAGAGCAGTAGAAGGCTTTATAGCCCATAGGAACTGTTCCCTTCATAAGTGGGTCATCTGGCAAAATTTAATAACAGCCATGGATCAACTGTTTTTTTTTTAAATACATTAACTGAGCAGCTATCCATAACATCAAGAGGCAATCTATTCCATAATCTACCAGTTCTGTTCATAAAGGAATAATGTCTTACATTATTTTTGCTGTATTCATCCCAATTTGTTTTCTATGCTTCTCAAACCTGCTGGTTTATCTTGCAAGGTGATTCCTATTTCTTTTGTAAACTTGCATCATTTACAATCTTATGCATAACCAGTAAATCCCTTCTAGTTCTTTGGTGTTCTAATGTGTACAATCCCATTTTTTCTAGTCTATCTTTGTATCGATATTGACTTAATGATTTTATTAATTTAGTAAAACATCCTTGGACTTTTTCTACTCTTTCTATTCCCCAAATGTGTATGGATTCCATAATTGCAAGCTGTAATCCAAGATATGTCTTATAAACATCTTAAATAGTGGAACATGTATGCAACATTTTTGTTCACAAAACTTCTTCTTACCTTCCATGTCATAAAATTGACCTTTCTTATAACTGTAGTTCTATGCTCTTTAAAGCTCAAAGCATCATCTATCTATATACCACAATTCTTTTCCAACTTAGTTATTGCTAATTTTTCACCCAATAACCTGTATTGCTGTTTTATGTTATTTTTTCCCACGTGCATCACCTTACATTTGTTTACACTAAAAGGTAGCACACTACTTACTGCCCATCTTTTGATCTTATCTAGATCTTGCTTCAGGATCTGTCAGTCTGTCAAGGTATTTACAGGCCTACCCAGTTTGATGTCATCTGCAAATTTTGTGATTTTATTCTCTATACCACTGTGCAAGTCACTTATAAATAGTGAAAACAACACAGAGCACAATACTGACCCCTGTGGAGCCTCCCTCATCACCGTAATCAGTTCTGAATATTCTCCACATACTTGCACTCTTTGTGTCCTCACTTTCAAACAATTACTAGTCCAACAGATTATTCTCTTAACTATTCTCATAGTTGCTAATTTCTGCAACACTCCCATTTGTGGGATTTTGTCGAATGTTTCTGAAAATCCAAGTAAATTAAGTCCATAGAAGTGTTATTTTTCATTTCCTTACTAATATGCTCATAACAGGTGAGAAAGTTAGTGATGTATCCATGAATTTTCTTAAAGCCATGTTGTTTATCTTCAAACCCCAATATGGACAGCTTTTCTTCAAGCTTATTCTTTAATATCAGTTCAGTAATTGTATCCAAAATGCATGTTAAACTCATAGGTCTATAGTTAGATATCAAGGTCTTAACACCTTTTTTAAACAGAAGTACTACTGTAGCTTTTTCCAATCTTTGGGTACTTCCCCATTTACCAAGGAAGCATGTATTAACATAGTTCATGGATATTTAATGTACTCAGCTGTCTCCTGTAAAAAGTTACAACTGATTATTTCTGGTCCAGCTGATTTATTTACTTTTATCTTTTTTAGTAATTCATGAACTTCATCTGGTGTTACGTCTAAGGGTAGTTGGTCATAGTTATGAACATTACCTGTTAATTGATCACTTCTATTTGCTTTAAAGACAGTACCAAAGTACTCATTGAATATTCCAGCCATTTATATAGGTTCATTAATTTCTTTGTCATTGACAATGATTGGTCCTAACTTGCTCTCCCTTCTATTTAGAGAATTGATGTAAGCATACACACTTTTACCTCCATCTTTTACATTTGCTACCTTATAGTCTACCCTACTTCTTTCTAATCTTGTTTTTTTCTTTAACTTCTTTAGGGGTTTCTTATAGCATCTGGGAACAAGTGACCATCAAACAGTGTGGTTCACGTTAAACTCAGCTACAGAGTCAAGCCATACAAAAGTGAGAGTATTGGACTTCAGGAGAGCTGACTTTGGCAAGATGGGAGAGTGCCTCAGAAAAGCACTGGCAAACAGGCTAGAAGGAGGTGTGGAGCAAAAATGGGGAATTATCAAAACCGCCATCACAGAGGCAACAAGCCTTTGTGTGAAGCAAATAAACAAATCAAAATGAAAGAAAAAGCCGCTATGGTTCTCAAAAGAGGTGGCTGTTAAAGTCAGGATGAAAAAGATAGCATTCTGGGAGTATAAGGAAACACAGAAAGAGCAGGACAGAGAGCTGTACCAGTTAAGGCAGAAGGAAACAGGGAGGGAAGTCAGAATAGCAAAGGCCCAAACTGAGGAAAAGATAGCCAACTCAGTTAAGAAGGGGGATAAAATATTTTATAGGTACATCAGCGAGCATAGAAAGACAAAGGGAGGGATAGAGAGACTGAATAGAATGAAAAAGCAGGGATGCTGAGTGAATATTTCTGCTCAGTATTTACAAATGAGGAGGAGGAAGTGCCTAATCCAATTAACAGAAGCACTCTTGATAGGGAGGTCGATCTCAGTCCTTTCACAGAAGAAAGGGTTCTGCAAGAACTCCTAAAACTGAAGGTGGACAAAGCAATGGAGCCTGATGGAATTCACCCCAGAGTTCTAAAAGAATTAAGGGGGAACTAGTGACACCACTGGCAACTCTTGTTAATAAATCATGGGAGGATAGTGTGGTACCCAAGGACTGGAGGAAGGGAGATATGATTCCCCTTCACAAAAGTGGGACCAAGACAGAGGCAGGAAACTACAGACCTGTCAGTCTGACCTCTGTGGTAGGGAAATTGATGGACTCACTTCTGAAGGAAAGAATAGTTGAGTACCTAGAGGCCAGTGGGGCACAGGACCCAAGGCAGCATGGGGTTCACAGCGGGAAGGTCATGTCAGACAAATCTATTAGATTTCTTTGACTGGGTGACCAAAGTAGTAGACCAGGGAGGGGCTGTGTACATGGCCTACCTAGACTTTAGCAAGGCATTTGACACAGTCCCACACAAAGGGTTAATAGTCAAATTAACCAGCCTGGGAGTGGGTCCCATGGTGGTAGCCTGGGTAAAACATTGGCTGGACAATAGGACACAGAAGGTAATTATAAATGGAGTCCACTCTGAAGAAAGAGGGGTTACTAGTGGGGTACCACAGGGTTCAGTGCTGGGTCCAGTCCTTTTTAATGTCTTTATAAGTCACATTGCAGAGGGACTGGAGAGAAAGTATGCCTCTTTGTAGATGACACAAAGATCTGCAACAGGGTTGATACACAAGGAGGTGTGGAAAGGATGAGAAGGGACTTGACAAGGTTGGAGGAATGGTCAGAAGTATGGCAGCTAGGATTCAATGCAAAGAAGAGCAAAATAATACATCTGGGAAAAAAGAATCCAGGGGAAGAATACACTATGGGAGGGGAGGTAGTAACAACAACAAAAAAGGAAAGGGACCTGGGGGTAATCATATCAGATGACCTTAAGGTTAGCAAGTAATGTGACAAGGCAGTAGAGAGGGCTGGGGGTATACTGGGATGCATAGGGAGAGACATCAGCAGCAGAAAACAGGAAGTTGTTATCCCTCTATACAGACAGTTGGTGAGACCCCATCTGGAGTACTGTGTCCAGTTCTGGAGACCCCATCTCCACAAGGACATAGACAGGATAGAGACAGTCCAGAGGAGGGGAACTAAAATAGTGCAGGGTCTGCAAGAGAAGCCGTATGAGAAGAAACTAAAGGAGCTTAATATGTATACCCTTGAGGAAAGAAGGGAGAGGGGGACATGATAGAAACTTTTAAGTACCTCAGTGGAATCAACAAAGTCCAAAAGGGTAGCATCTTTCAGAAAAAGAGACATGCAAGAACAAGGGGACACAATTTAAAGATGGGGGCAGTTCAGGGACAATGTGAGGAATTATTATTTCACAGAGGGTAGTGGATGCATGGAACAGCCTTCCTGAGGAGGTTGTGGGGTCTAAAACTGTGGAGAATTCATAAATGCATGGAACAGACATAAGGCAATTCTTGTGGGGTAGGAAGAAATAGGCTGTTGGTTTACTAGGATCTGCGGACTATCCTGTAGGTAGGGAAATGGGCAGACTAGATGGGCCAAGCGGTCCTTATCTGCCATCAAAGTCTATGTTTCTATTTAATATTAGTATCAGATTTGTCTGTCTTCATCCTTTAGAATGCATTCTTTTTTTTTTTCACTTAGTCTCAATATTGTGGTCATATACCAGGTTAGTTTCTTATCCCTTTTGTTACATAATTTCCTGTTTTGGACATCGTAGCCTCAATTGTAATAATTTCTGCTTTATTAATATCCACATGGTGTTAACATTTGCACCACAAATCTTTCCTCCAGTCCTATTTTTACAGCTTGCTCTTTATTCCTTCAGAATCTGCCTTTTTATAATTTTTAACTGTAGTTAAATCCTTAACACACCAGGCTATATTATTTTTAACAATAAGTTCCACAATATTATGGTTGCTGTTACTTAAGTGCTCCCTCATTTTGATTTTAATAACCAAACCTACTCTATTTGTTATAAACAGGTACAAATTATTGTTACCCCTCATGGGTAGGTATACCATCTGTTTTAACCCCATTGTTTTCAACATTTCAGTAAGGTGATTATTTCTATAGCTTGCACTATGAACTTGGCCCCAATTGATTTTAGGGTAGTTGAACTACCCAGGTACTATAATATCTCCTATCAGAGCCATTTCTGAAATGTCATTCTCTATTGCCATATCGAGTACTCTTGGTGAACCTGGAGGTCTGTAATATGCTCCCTCTAGAAGATTTCCATCTGAAATTCTGGTTAATGATAACCAAAGAGATTCATTATTAGCTACAGATAGTTTTGTATAGTTTATAATTTTAATATTGTTCTTCACATTTAAGGCCACACCCTTACCCCTTTTCCTCTTCTGTTCTTCTTGAATAGTCGGTAGCCTTCTATTTCTTCCATTTTGTTTCCTCCTCACAGCAAGTTTCTGTTACCATGCAGACATCAATGTTTTCGCTATGTAACATTACTTCCAATTCTGCTTTTTTTTTCTCAAAGTTTAAGCTCATTACATTTAAAGGCCATTTTGATTATTTTTCTTATTCCAGAACCAGTGTTTGCTTCATTAACTACAGCCTTGTTTCTATGCTGTAAGTCACTTCTTACCCTTCTCCCCATTGTTGCTACTTTAAAGCCTTATCCACATGTTCTTTCAGTGATACCCTGAACTTCATACTGCCTCTTTTACTTAAGTGTAGCTCATCTATATAGTAGTAATCTGATATATCTATAAATTCCTCCCAGTGCAGAATTCCACTAATGTTTTCCTGCAAAGTTCATTGCCTAAACCAGTTATTTACGTCTTTTATCTTTTGTGTATTGAACTGACTTTCTCTAGGGGCAGGTAGAATTTCAGAAAAAGAATCTCATAATTCAACTTTTCTTCCTCTTCTTTGATTATCTTATAATCATTTTTGATATCTGTTAGTCCTTGTCTCCTCATGTTATTTATCCCTGCATGAACTACTATGACTGTAGATCCATCTCTTTCCTTAACTATGTTTTCCATCATATTTTGATATTGCAAATCTTAGCTCCTGAAAAGTAACCTCGGAGTTACAGTACATACGCTTACTTCCCCTGTAGTATACCTATCAGTATATTTAATTATTGAGTCCACTAATATATATATATATATATATATATATATATATATATATATATATACCATCTTGCTATTTTATTATTTTTCTCATAGTTCTGCTGCCAACAGTATTTTCTTCAGAGTATATTGTGTTTGTCTGATGATTGTTATGTCCTGTGTGTTGTGTCATATTTTTCATTTTATCTTTTGCTTGCCTAGTTTGTTCCACATTCATTTTGCCATCATTTAGTTCCTCTGACCCAGTCACACTACATTTCCTTTCATAGATTCTACTTTCAGCATTAAGGGCTTCTTGTTCAGGATTGTTATCCTTGCTTAATCTCTGGAGATGTACTTTTAACTCCACCATTCTGGTTTCATATCCAGCGTCATTCCTATCATTACTAGACAGACACTACTATGATGCTACAATTATTATGGTCCATTGTTCATATTGTGTTCAGTTTTTTCCTCATCCATCATTAGCAGGGGTTCAAACCTGTTTTCTAATGGCAGTTTAAACTCCATTGTTCTTCTAATGCACTTTTTATGCTTTGTGTGCTTTCTTTGTTGTGAATCCCACTCTGGATCTTCCCCTTTTTCTGTCCTTCCCCTTTTTTTATTGTTTATTTGTTTCAAAGTCTGTGAACTGTTTTCTGAATTATCAGCTTCCTCTAACAATCTAACCTGTCTCAGGGACACAATTTTCATTTTAATTTCTGCTTCCATCAGTTTCTGTCTTAGGAGTCCTTAATTGTTATGCATTCATTACATGTAAATATAAGTACCTCGTTTAACATATCAGTGCTAAACTTCTTGCACATTATACACCTGAGTCCTATTACTCCCTTTCCAGCTTAACTGTACTGGAGACCATCATATTGCTTACCTCTTGCTAAGTCCATTTAAATTATGGCTTGCTTAACACCTAGTATCTTCCTCCCCTGCTGACACTGCAGACACACACAGATGTACAAGTGCGTGCTTACCCCGCTCACTCAGGGCTCTCAATTTACGTTGTGCCAAACCCGGAATTGAGTTTCCAGTCATGTGACACTACTCAGTCTCTCACTCTGCTAAAATCCTTTCAAAATGCTTCAAATCAGTATACAAGCACATTCCTAGCCTGTGCTTGCATGGAAATAACTGGTAATAGGAGTTCTGTTGTAAATTACCCCCAGATAAGACCACAGTCTTCTGCAGTATGAGCAGCAGGAAATGATGACACTTTGTAGTCTTCTCACCATTATTGCTGGACTACAACTTCCTAACTCCCATACTCTGTATTTTCCCCACAAATATCATATACAGCACAAATCAAGAAGCACTTTGCTGGACAGTGTAGGTCAGATCTGCCTCACTACCATACTGGGTAGTCAGGCAGCATATACTCAAACAGAAATCTGACTCCTGCTCAGGGGTCTCAATTTATGTTGCGCCAAACCCAGAAGTGAGTTTCAGTCACATGATGCTACCCAGTCACTCACTCAGCTAAAATCCTTTAAAATGCCCATATCAGTTTAAGTATGATGTTAAGCTCATTCAGTTAATTTTTAAATTCCTGGTGTTTAATACCAGGAGGTTAAGGGAATCACAACCTTCCTTATATTTAACTCCACCTTTGCCTTTAATAACCTGACATGATTCTTTACATGCATACCAGTCTGTCTCAGCTAGATTATCTTTGTTCCCCCATTTGTCAGTTTAAATATTTATTTATAGTATTATTATTCACACTGTCCAGTAACATATTCCACTATGGCTGAGATGCAATTCATCTTTACCGATCATGTTTTGCTTATTATCATCATACACTTCCCATGTTTTAATCAAGGTAATGCCTTTTTGTAAACACCATTTTCTCAGTTCATTGTTTACTCTCTTTATTTTGCCATTACCCTTATTTCCTGCTCTTGGGTCAGGGGGCATCTCTGGTAATACAACCCCACATTTACTATCAATCAGGTATTTATATGTCTCCTTACAGAGATTCACTATCTCCAGACCTGTGTAGTATCTCAAGTCATTTGTCCCTGCATGTATTACAACCAGCCATTTTCCTCTAAATGGTTTAATTATTTTATGTAGCAATTCACACACATCTTTTAAGCCAGCACTTGACAATGACACACTCATGACCTATTCTTTCTTATTTAAAGTTGTGATGGTGTTAGTATATTTTTGATAGAATCACCTATAATGTAAATATCTAGCTGGGTTTCACCTCTTCCACTTCCATGCTCTCATCTGTTTGTCCAATATCTATTATATTCTGGGGCCAGATATTCAGACTGCACCTGGCAGTGGTGCAAGCATGGGCACAGCACATCTGGGATGCACTGGGGCCAAGACTAGGTGATATTCAATGGTACTGCACCATGGTGCAGCACCATTGAATATGGATGGGGTGGTGCATAGTGCAGTGGCACTACGCACAACACAAGTCACAGATAGGGAGCACAGGATGCACCAGCACAAATGCAGTTGCGCTGGGTGCAGTACCTGCGATATTCAGCTGAGGGCATACAAATTAGGCCTTAAGATATGCAAGGTGCAAATGGGGCCATTTACATGTCATTATGGCCCCATTTGCATGCCTTGCACAGGGCAGCCCAGTGAACTGCACCTGGCACCCTGCACAGATTGACGTGTGGACTGAGGGGGTTCCGGTGCATCCCCCATCTTATAGCCACAGTCACGGGTAATAGTGAAAGTAACATAGTCACTAGCAGTCTAGTGGTGCCCCCTTCCCTTCCAATAGCTGCGATCACCAGTATAAGGTCATCCAAACACTTCCTGATAGTCTAGGGGTGCCCCCCTCCCGTAGCCATGATCACTGGTAATATGACATAAATACATTCTCTGGTGGCCTAGTGGACCTCCCACCCCTAGCCTGGATGACCAGTGAAGTGCCATGAATACAGTCCCTGGTGATCCAGTGACTATAGGAAGGGAGGGGGTAACACTAGACTACCAGGGTCAATATGGGTGCTTGTGGATGGTGTTCTGGGTGGGCGGATGGCCACCCATGGCTGGCAGCTGCTGTGTTGTGCCCTGCAATACAGCAGCCCACCTGTGGGTGGCCTGCAGTTGTTCCTGGCTTTCCTGGAACAACTCTGCACCCAGGTTTGCAGCTCATCTGGGGGTTGTGCCAGCATGTACACTGCACATCCTGGGCTGAATATTGGGATGTGCCGGATATGCATGGGCACATCCCATTCAGCTGTGCTGCATACCATTACAGCATGGGTTAGACATCACCAATGAAACCCTTGAATCTATCAGTCACATTTTAACTAAAGTGAAAATAGCTGGTGACCCATTGCAGGTACTTAAAAAGACATACCAGCAAACAGACAGATCAAAAAAGAGGCAAAACTCATTTAAAAATTTCTAATAAGAAACTCATGGCCCTGGTGTAAAAATAATTTACCAGCTGATCTGTAAAAGTTTCTGAACCCAAAGCCAAATGGAATGCAAGCCAGGAAAGCATCATAAGCTGTTAATAAGCCACCACTGTGAACCCTCTGCTTTTAATCCCCCTAAGTTTGAAATATTCCTTTCACACGTATGTTTTGCTGTTGAACTGATGTTGTGTGTCCCCCAACAAATGTGGGAGAATATAGATAAAAATATGAAAGAGTCTGAGTTGACACTTTTAGAAAATGTTAAACTGATTGAACCTACATTCATAGAAAACCCAGATCCTGAACGTCTTTGTAGTCTTTTTCTAATGGTACTTGTAGGAAAGTGTGTCTCTGCTTTAAAGTTGTGAAAAGAATGTGATATCAATTACACTGTGAAACCAGCTTCTCCAATTATTACAAATCCCCTTAAGATATCATGTGAGTAATATTGCTGCAATAATATTGCAGTGAAAATGTCAAAAGTATTTACAACAGTGGTAGAATAATGTTGTGGAAATATCACTGTATGTAGAGATGGGGAAAGTATGAAGGAGTTGTAGGTGTGGTGACTGGCTGAGCCACTCCCATGGTGAAGTGGCTAAGGTGCAAGCACCTGTAGGACTAGGGTTGGTGTGCAGTGATATGGACGAGTGAAATTCATGTGAATTGGTGGTTCAGTGGTAGAATTTTCCCTTGACACACAGGAGCCTGAGTTCAATTCCTGGCCAATGCAACTGAGAATTTTCAGAAAAATATATGTGCAAGAACAAGGGCATACAATTTGAAGGTGGGGGGGGCAGCTCAGGGGCAAAGTGAGGAAGTATTTTTTCACAGAGAGGGTGGTGGATGCATGGAATGGCCTTCCTAAGAAAGCTGTGGGGTCAAAAACTGTGGGTGAATTCAAGAATGCATGGGACAGACTTAGGGCAATTTTGGTGGGGGTTAGGAAGAAGTAGGCTGTTGGTTAACTAGGATACAGCTTATCAAATAAGTAGAAAAATCAGCAGACTAGGTGGGCCAAGTGATCCTTATCTGCCGTCAAAGTCTACATTTCTATTATTCATTAATGATAACAATGTTTCTAGTATCCATAGTATATTCCAGATAAACCCTATTCTGTTCATTCCCTCCATCTCTCAAATAGTACTTGCTTTCACTTTAGTGGTCAATGTTTTACCATTCTGCTTTTGTTCTTGATTTTGGTCAGTTTGAGCAGTAACATTGTGTATGTCAATTATTTCTACCCCTTGTGTCTCTTCTTTCCTGATTTCACAATGTCTCTCCTTCCCTACATCATTTTCTGGGCCTAGTTCTAACAATTCTGTACCACTATTTGCATTAAATGTCAGTGGTTGCCTTCCCTTTTTGAACATAATATTTCACATGTTGCTGTCTGTCCCCTCTGTTTCCTCAGTGTCTCATTGTCTTTTGTTACTTAATGCAGATGTCTTTGTCACAAACCCACTCAGCAGGTCAGGCCCTCTGCTCCCACAGTGCCAACCTCTGAGTGCAGTCTTGTGAACAGTTAACAGAACAAGGTAACCCTCTTGTTCTGGAGGGATTCAAACTGTGAACCTCTTGCTAGCATACCCAATGTACAGGCTCAGATAATTCTGCCCTTCGGAGAGGGCCAGATGTTTTATGCCTATGGGCACCTAACCAGGTGTACAACATGAACCCTTAAAAACTCTAATAAAGACCTCAGATAACTCTTACCTGTTCCCAGTTTGGTATTACCATATAAGCTCATGCACATTGTTGTCACACTCTTAACCATCCATGCATCACAGGCAAAAACAGAAGGAACTGGAAGACATAAATAGTCTATTTAAAAATGAGATGTTTACTTAAAATTAGATAAAAAAATGTACAGTGTAAAACACAGAACCATATATCACAAAAACATACAATCACTTAAAAAAAAAACAAGATTTTAAAAGTGCTATTTCCTACCACCAGACAATCAGACTTGATCTACCTAATGTATTTCTTACAGTGCTGCTAGTATGGTGTAGCTTTCAGAGTCCAAACATTTGTGTCAGTGAAAACAGAATGCAGTTTTAAAACTGTCTTTGCCAAACCTCTTTCATGAGGTCACCTAGCTTCTCCCTGTCAGAATATAAAAAATATATCTATGCAAAACAGGATGTATTATCCAAATATTAAATTCTGTGACCTCAGCACAACTCATTTTCTCATACGACCCTTTGATGCAGAGTGTCTTCCTGTTTTTCACAGACATCAAAGAAACATTTATGACTTCACACTAAGGCATCATAACTTGCTCTTCCAAATGCCATAAAAGTTTATGATTTTCCAGCCTAGCAGCTGCCAAACCAGAAGATGCTTAATTTAGGCCTCTTCTAGCCTGTAATTATCTCCTGGCATTCAAGGTAACACCTTGTATCTAAAACCTGGGAGGGTGTCATTCCACAGACTGTCAGCATCTCTCATGAGAGACATTCAGTAACACATTTTATATTATAAAATCAAATATTAATTAGAACCAGCTGTCTGAGTGTCACAATTCCTTCCCAACTAGACTGAATTTTGGGGCTCTATCTCCTGAATGGGATGAGCTTCCCAAATTAATTCACTCCTCGTACACATGAGACAGCCCATCGGAGTTCTGATTTTTGGCTTCAGCCCTATGAGAATTGTCATATCATACCCTTGCAAAGCAAGACTCCATCTTAGCAATCTGCCATTGTTTTTCCCCATCTGCATCAGCCAAACCAGGGGGTTGTGGTCAGTCTGAACCACAAAATGCCGCCCATATTAGTATGGCTCCAACCTCGTTAGGGCCCACACTATGTCAAGACATTCTTTTTCCACAGTAGGGTATGCCTGCTCTCTGGGAAGTAACTTCCTACTCAGGTACACTACTAGGTGATCTCTCCTTGGCTGGATGTCTGACTCAGTACTGCCCCAATACCAGTGTCTGAGGCATCAGTCTGAACTATAAAGGGTCTGTTATAGTCAGGATTTGTCAAAATGGGAGCATTGCACAGTGCCTCCTTCAATTTGGAAAAGGCTTCCTGACAGGCTGGGCCCCAGGTAATTTTCTTGGGCATCCTTTTCTTTGTCAGGTCAGATAGGGAGCAGCCAGGGCACTGAAACTGGGTACAAATTTCCTGTAGCACCCTGCTGTTCCTAGAAAACTCCTGACCTGCTTCTGTGTTTCTGGTCTGGGTCACACCCAGATTACCTCTATTTTTATTTGGTTAGGATGGAGCTGTCCCCAGCCTACCACATGCCTGAGGTGCCACTTCCCATGGCCACCTGGCACTTCCTGGCTTTGACAGTGAGCCTGGCCCTCTGTATCCTGCCCAGCACTTCCCTAAGGTGGGAAGGTATTCCTCCAGCTGGTACTAAAGATGGCAATGTCATCCAGATATCCCATGGCATACTCCTCAGCACCATTTAACACCTGTTTGACCAAACTTTGGAAAGTGGCCAGGATGTTCTTCATTCTGAAAGGCGTTACTTTAAATTCAAATAAGCTTATCAGAGTGATGAAGGATGACCACTTCCTAGCTCTGTCTGTCAACTCTACCTGCCAATACCCCTTGGTCAGGTCAATAGTTGTAAGGTAGGTCACCCCTCCTGACATGTCCAGGAGTTCATCAATCTGGGGCATAGGGTGGGCATCTGAGTTCATGACTGCATTTAGTCCATGATAGTCCACACAGAAAGGAGTAGAGTAATCTGGCTTAGGCACAAGGACTATGGGTGAGGCCCAGGAGCTGTGGGATCTCTGGATTACCCCTAAATCCAGCATTTCCTCCACTTCCCTCCTAATGTCCTTTTGGACAGCCTCTGACACCCGATATGCTGTTCACCATATGGGCGTCTGTGTCCCTGTCTCTACATCGTGCGTCACTAAGGGGGTTAGTCCAGGCTTGGTGCTAAACAATGGGGAAAAGTCTGCTAAAACCTCCCTTACTGTCTGGATCTGGTCCAGAGCCAGCTGGGGAGACAATTTTACTGCCTCCACAGAGGACTCCCACTTACTTTCTTCCAGCAAGTCCAGAAGGGGGTCTCCTTCGTTCATCCACTCCCCAGGACTACACACTGCAAAGACCATGTCAGCCCTATTTGCATATGACTTCATCATGTTGACATGGTACATTCTTTCTGTCTGTCTTCGGTCAGGTAACTCTATAATATAGTTCATGTCATTTACCTTCTTTACTTTGTACGGTCCTGCCCACTCAGCTTACAGCTTGTCTTTCCAGACCGGAATAAGAACCATGACTTCCTGACCCACCATGTCTGAAGCGATCTCTGGTTCTGTGGTCATACCACACTTTTTGTTTCTGATGGGCAGCTGCTAGGTTGCTCTGGGCTGACCCATAAGCTCCTTCAGCTTTCCTAAACCTAAGGACATCATCCACAATGGGAGTTCCCTGGCTGGCATGCTTGTCCTCCCAGTCTTCCGGATCAAGCCTAGGGGTCCATGTACCCGATGTCTATATAAGAGTTTGAAGGGAAAAATCATGTCAACTCTTGGGGCACTCCTGTATGCAAACAACAGGTGGGAAGGTATTTCTCCCAGTCCCTCCCATGCTGTTCAGCAAACACCCAGAGCATTGACTTCAGAGTACTATTGAATCTTTCCACAAGCCCATTGGCTTGTGGTTGATCTGATGTTGGGCATTTCTGCACCACCCACACTTCTCCCATAAACATTTCATCAGGTCTGATATAAAGGAACCCCCTCAATTGGTGATAACCTCCTGCAGAAACCCAACATGGGAAAAAATCCAAAGTAAGGCATCTGCCATTTTGTCTGTCCTCAGTGAGGACAGGGCAACTACCTCTGGGTACCGGGTGGCATAATCCACCACTGTCAGGATGAATCTGTTCCCTGAAGATCTGGGAGTATTTAAAGGCCCAACAATATCCATTCCCACCCTCTGGAATGGCTCCTCCACTATGGGAAAGGGAATCAGGGTGGCTTGGGTTTTCTTGCCTGCCTTCCCTATTTTTTGGCACTGGTGACAAGACCTGCAATACTCCTTCACCTACTGGGAGAAGTTAGGCCAATAGAAATTCTAGACCAACTGCTGGGTAGTGTGCACAATTCCCAGGTGACCAGACAAGGGAATATCATGTGCAATCTTGAGCAACTGCTCACGATACCCCTGGGGAATGACCAGCTGCCTGCCTAGCATCCCTCTCTCTGTCTGTACAGCCTGAGTATACATAAGTCAATTTTCCCAATAAACCTTATGTCTACCATCGCCTCTCTGTGCACCATCCAAGTTTGCCCAAGCCTTCAGCTTCTCTAGACTAGGGTCACTTCTCCGAACAGTTGCAAACCCCTCACACATTCCCAAGGCATGAGAAAGCTCCCCTTCAGTCACTAAACTAGGGTCCCAAGCACTAGCATCAGGGCACTCAGGATTACTGTCAATCCCAACCCTCTGACATTGGGTCACCCCTCCCTCTTCGGAGTAACCCTCTGTAGCCATGTGGTTACTTGCTACTGGAGACATTTCTACCCTCTTTGCATTAGTCTCCCCATCTGGAGACACAGGCTGGTGAACCAGCCTCTCAGTGGGTTCCATAATGGCTTCTGTGGGGTTAAGGGAACTACAATTTTTCCTTGCCGCTTGGCTATGGGTAACTGCACATACCATCCCGTTTGAGATTGTTGCCCAGGATCACATCCATTGCTAATGTTTTGGCTACAGCCAACTGTTGCACAGTTCCCCCTGTTTCACCCCAATCTAGGAGAGCACTAGCGAGGGGCAATGTTTTTGCCTTACCAGTAAAGTCCTGTATGGTGACGTATTTATTGGGTATAAGCTGACCAGGCTCTACTAGATCCCCCTTTACCAAGGTCAAGGATGCCCCTGTGTCTCTTAACCCTTGCATCTGAACACCATTCACCATGACTGGGTGCATGTGTTCCCTCATGTTCACTGATATGCTTCCAGGGACACACAAACAACCCACTTCCATCCTAGTACCATTCTGCTTATTATTACTCATTCTTTTGGGACATTGTCTGGCATTATGCCCAGTTTCTTTACATAACCAACATTCACTTCTCTTTTCAGAAATCTTTCTCTGAAACCTGAGCTAACTGTTTTGGTGGAGGCAGTGAGGGTTTTAATTGCCCTGAAGATGCACTTTTCCTTTCTGCACTGCCACGCCCAATTACTTCTCTCTGAGCAGGTCTGCTCTTGGCATAGCGGTCTGAGAGTTCAGCAGCCTCTTGCACTGTTTTAGGATCTCGGTCCTCCAGCCAGGTTTTAGCTCTGCTGGGCATGCCCAGAAAAACTGTTCTAACAAAATCACATTTTCAATTTTATCAACAGAGTTTGCTTCAATTCTTTCCCACCAACATTTTAAAAACTGACATTGTTTCATGGCTAGCACCTCATAGCTCATGTCTGGGCTTCTCTTGAGCTTACAGAATTTAGCTCTGTATGATTCAGCAGTTAATTCAAATTTCTTTAACAATGCAGCTTTAAGTTTGCTGTAATCATCACGGTCCTCATTGTCCATTTGACCCAAAGCATCCCAGGCTTTCCCGGTAAGTAGCAGGGATAGTTAGAAGCTCCAGGGCTCCCTAGAAATTTTTGCCTGAATACAAACTTTTTCAAAAGAATTTAAAAAGGCATTCATATCCTCCCCCTTTTTAATTTCAGCTATCAATTTGGAATTCAATTTGCAACTCAGTCCTGTAGTCCCAGTTAAACACAAGCCACTTACCTGCTCTGTGCCACTGGTTGGAGTAGTAGCTTCTCCAATTTGTGTTGCCTTTGGTGCTCATGCTCCTCATGGTCTGTGTCTTGGCATTCTCACTTCCTCTTCTCCTCTGTAGCTCACTGGTGCTCACGCTTCTCACGGTCTGCCTCGCTGCATTCTCACTCTGCCTCACGGTCCACCTCCCACTGTTCATGTCCCTCTCCTTCTGGAACTCCAGCTCCATTCTGCACAACTCAATTTGCAGCCTGAGTACTTCTGGATTCAGGATACTGGTGACCTTCCACTGCTGCTGTGGGCCTTCACTGACAGTGGCCCTGTTGCCCTCCTTATCGGATCTGGACACTGCACTAGCCACTAGCCCTGCCACACTCAAGGTTTGGTCCCTTTCAATCACTGTCTGTGACTCAGTGCTCTGGGTATTTGCTACCATCAGGGCATCCACAAGGTGTGTTTGCTGACTTTCACCTTGAAAGAGACTCCTCTGTCCCCACACAACTGCTTTAAGTAGTCTACAGTGTGCCTGCTGTAGTTGGAAGCCATCTTCTTCCCTAACTATGGCTACTCTGACTTGCACTTTAGAAAAAAATAAAATGGGTACAAACTTGACTGTACACCAAGTGATATAGTTCTGTCTCCTTTTTAAAAATAAACCACTGCCTTTTTCTTTCTTTGCAAGTGAGCTGACGATCTCAAGCTGACACAATGAACAATAAAAGCTTGTAATACCAGAACTTATGCATACCACTGCCAACCAATCTGTCACAAACCCACTCAGCAGGTCAGGCCCTCTGTTCCCACAGTGTCAACCTCTGAGTGCAGTCTTGTGAACAGTTAACAGAACAAGGTAACCCTCTTGTCTGTTTTGTGGGTTCAGATCAACCTTTGGTCTCAGTTCTGGAGGATTCAAACCTCTTGCTAGCATACCCAATGTACAGGCTCAGATAATTCTGCTCTTTGGGGGGACCAGATATCTTTCTCCTATGGGCACCTTACCAGGTGTACAACATGAACCCTAAAACTCTAATAAAGACCTTAGATAACTCTTACCTGTTCCCAGTTTGGTATTACCATATAAGCTCATGCACAGTGCTGTCACAATCTTAACCATCCACACATCACAGACAAAAACAGAAGGAATTGGAAGACATACATGGTCTATTTAAAAATGAGATGTTTACTTAAAAATAAATAAAAAAATGTACAATGTAAAACACAGAACCATATATCATAAAAACATACACTCACTTAAAAAAAAAAAAAGATTTTAAAAGTGCAATTTCCTACCACCAGACAATCAGACTTGATCTATCTAAGGTATCTCTTACAGTGTGCTAGTATGATGTAGCTTTCAGAGTCCAAACATTTGTGTCAGTGGAAAACAGAATACGGTTTAAAACTGGCTTTGCCAACCTCTTTGCATGAGGTCACCTAGCTCTCCCTGTCAGAATATAAAAAATATATCTATGCAGAGCAGGGATGTATTATCCAAATATTAAATTCTGTGACCTCACACAACTCATTTCTCTTATAACCCTTTGATGTAGAGTGTCTTCCTGTTCTTCACTGACATCAAAGAAACATTTATGACTTCTCACTAAGGCATCATAACCTGCTCTTCTCAATGTCATAAAAGTTTATGATTTGACAGCCCAGCAGCTGGCAGCTGCAATAAAGCTAGATAACCAGAAGATGCTTTATTTAGGCCTCTTCTAGCCTGTAATTATCTCCTGGCCTTCCAGCTAACACCTTGTATCTAAAACCTTGGAGGGGGGTGCCATTCCACAGACTGTCAGCATCTCACATGAGAGACATTCAATAACACATTCTGATATTATAAAAATTATAGATTAATCAGAACCAGCTGTCTGTGTGTCACAGTCTTTACACTTTTTTTTACTTCCACATTCCTTTGCTGAATCCTTTCTACTGTAGTTGTTACAGAATTTTTATCTAAAGTTCTAGCCCTATAATTTTAATCCTCAATTCTTTGAACTCATTACATTGCATGCAAGTAGTCTGTGTAAAGGCTACTCTTGTTACAAACAGTGCACCTTATACTTATCTCTGCATTTTGTATAGTAACACATGCTTCCTCTATACTAGTAACAGTGGGTATATTTATTGTGAACAAAACATATATCCTACAATTCAATATGAGGCTCACTCACCGCTACCATAGAATTTCTATAATGCTGGGTGATTACTAGTTGTTCATGTAGGTTTCTGGCCTCACTACCTCATGTCCCCTTCTGATGCCATCAGATGCCACTGGCCTCTGCCCATGTTTGACTCTGCTCGCTGGAGCCGAGAAATATATAGACCACCCTCAGATGATGTCACCTGACAATACCTGACAAAAACAGAATCCAGTGCACATCCCCCCCAAACATGGCACATATTCGAAATCAAACATTTGAACTGCCTAAATTAAATTTTCTTACTTTGAGCTCCATGAAAAAATGGGTCTTCTTAGTTATCAGATTGAAATTCCAATGTGAACAAGACAAACCACCTAATCATCAAAGTGAGACCCACGGTCTGGCCCCTATGCTAGCTTCTAAGCTCTGAAATGCCTGCAGTGGCTACTCTTAAATATCGAGTGCATTGCCTAATTGGCTCCTTTTAAGAAAGTGCTTCCACCCAGGAAATTTCACAGGTGGTGAAAGGGAGCATACTAAAAGGAGTACCACAACTCCCAAAACTCTAAATACATCCAAAATTAGCATGCTCTAATCTTTGCATTGCTCACCAAATATAATTCACATTGCTACTGAGGAGTGCTACTGATTTGTTGCACATAACAGACAAACTAACAGAATTCAGTGCACCCCCCCAAACAAGGCACATATTAGAAATTAAACATTTTAACTGCCTGAATTGGGTTTTCTTACTTTAAACTCCATGAAAAAATGGGTCCTCTTAGTTATCAGAATGGAATTCCAATGTGACCAAGCCAAACCACCAAATCATCAAGATGGGACCCATGGTTTTTCATGGAGTTTAAAGTAAAAAAAGGCAATTCAGGCAGTTAAAATGCTTAATTTCTAACATGTGCATTGTTAGGTGGTGGTGGTGGTTGTGGGGCTGGGGGTGGGGGGTTGTGCACTGGATTCTGTTTGTATATCTGTTATATGCCACAAGCTAGTAGCACTCCTCAGTAGTAATGTAAATTCTATTTTGTGAGCAATGCAGAGGTTACAGCATGCTAGTTTGGGATGCTCAAAATACCTCCCTGTGTCAGCAGACAGTACTATACCCTGCCTTTAAAAAGTCAAGGTAATAAGTACCTGGTGGCTTGAAATAGCCTCTCCAAAACACCACAATGTTGTTTGAGTTCTGGCTCCTTGAGAACAGGTAGTAGGAATGCCTTCCACAAGTACTGTTACCTCTGTTCAATCACCAGCTGTCTTCTGCCTCAGCTGCACTGTATCACATACTGTAGTTTTCTGGTCTAAAACAGTTTAAAAAGCCCTGCTCCATTCTCCATGCCATGTTACATTGATTTTGGTATAATAAGGCAAAATTCCAGTGGATCTCTCCTATACTAAACTTTCTCAACTGCAGATCAAAATGTGATCAGAACAAAATTGCTCACTGCAGAAGATGACTGCATAATCAACAGAGTGGCAAATTATCTACATGCTATTCAAAAGGTCAGGAAAAGAATGCAAAGGAACCTTGAATATGTTGCCAGTAACTAAATCCTGAACCCATTAATATTTTATTTTTCGATATATCTTATTTACTGAGTCTTTTTTAAAAATATTTCACCAAGGTATATAATCATTTGCAAATGACAAAATTTATTGTTGCATATTTTAATATATTACTTGTAGCTTGATTTATCTTGTTTTATATGTTCTTACTTTTGTATTGTAATTATCGGTTTTCCATGATTGAACAATAAAGTTAACCTACTGCATACCTCTCAACCGCTATGAATTCCACATAGCACTACAATTTTCACACTCAAATTTACCCTTGCTCCTCACAAGTTTACCTATGTTCCTCATAATGTTAGAGCTATTTCTGCACACACATACTATTAAATCATTAAAATAAGTTGATAGAAACATTCCTCATCACTTACTATATGGGGCCCACTATCTCTAAACATAACATTGTTTAAAATAAGAATAAGAAAGTGCTTCACATTCTGACCCTTTGCTATGATTTTTGAAGGTAGTGCTGAGAGGTTGAGAGGTATGACCTACTGCACCTTCCACTCCAAAGATTCCTCCCATGTAAGAGGCAGGAGTGCAGAAGATTAACCTGTTTTTCCATAGCAGCTAGAAATGATTGAAAGGGCACTTAATATTTTTCAGTTCACAGCTGCAGAGTTTCAAAATAAACAACTTTCCTTAGCCTTGCACTTTAACCTGAGCTCATGTGCCATATGAAAAATGGCCTATTCTTCTGCATTAGTGCCCTGGGCCCCATACCCCCAAAAAAAAACTTTTCAAATGAGTTTAGGCATTTCTTTGAAATGGTTAATGATCCTCTCAGCATTGCTTGCTATGGTTCCAAAATTTCAATTCATTGACTAGGGCTACAAGATTGGTTCTACAAAAAAAATCTAACATCTTGAACTTCAGGTGTTTTATTCTTTCTCACTGTGGCAAACATTTTTGGGAAAGCAGGTAGACATTTGGTTCAACTAATTCACCATTGTCCAAATAGTGCAGACCAGGCAAACCAGATGAACCATAAACTACCATTCACAACTTGATGGGTAGCTAGAGAACAGTGTGAGTCACAGTTTGGAGACGAGGCTAGAGTCAGCACAATGAGAACCAACGTGAGCTTACTCATGAACTTATCATTGGTCTGTTACTGTATATGGCTTTGTAGGCTGTGACTCATCTAATTAGATTAACTTGGAAATTCCTTAAAAAGCTAAGAATTTTCAATAGTTTAACTTACACTAGTCCTGCAATAGCAGGGCAACTTAACAGGGATATTTTAGGAGATAAAAGAAGAAAACAAATGGCAGCCTGATCAACAGTGTAGCAGCAGGCCTCTGGGACCAGGTGCTTGCCTGATAGGGAGAGTTGGGACACAGAGGAGGAGGAGGAGGAGTGTGCTTTGGGCTGGACAGTGCACAGATGGGGCATGAGGTGGCAGTGTGCTATTGCCCTTGTGTTGCCCAATCTCACCTGTGCAGCACATATAATTTTTTTATTGCAGAACCAGCATTTCAGCAGGACATTACAAATACAGACATATTTTTGACTGAAGCCCTGGCAGAAACCTGAGATGTTATTTTTTGGGGGCTTAATTTCATTTACTATTTTTATTGGACAGAAGGTGTGGCATGACTGTGTGAACAAGACCATAGTTGGCCCCCATGGTGGCATCACTAAAAATAAAAATGTCTTTTTGTGGCACCTTTCAAATAATAACTCTTAGACTTGACGCTTCCCAAGTTGCTGTGGTTCCTTCCATCCCAATCCTGAAGAAGCATGGTGCAGTGTGATCCGGCAGTGGATAGGGCAATAAGTGTGTGCCAGCTGGCAGTGTGCCAGTGTTCAGCTCTTGGTGAAACAAATAAAAATCATTGTTTTTTTTGTTGTACTTCTCCAGCTGACACTCTTAGTCTTCATGCTTCCCCAAGTACTGTGTTTCATTCCTCCTGAAGCTGTGTGTCATCCTGAGCTGTGCTGCTGCAATGTGATCTGAGCATTGGGCAGCAAGTGTGTGCTAGCTGACAGCATACCAGTGCCCAGCCCTGGTAGCTAGCACCTTGATAACCTCCCAGACAAGAAATAAAAACAAATTCTTCACATTCCCTTATGTTGAAGTTTTTCTTCCTCCTCCTCCTGAGTCCTGAAATAGCCACTGTGCATCATCATGAGCTGTGCTGTTTCAGTGTGATGTGTTCAATGTGTAGGGCAGCAAATGTGTGCCAGCTGGCAGTATGCCAGTGTCTGGCTACTGGTAGCTGGTACCAGGCAATCCATTAAAAAAGTAAGAAAAACATTCTCCACATTCTATTGGGCTGTTTTCCTCCTCCTCCTCCTGAGTAATGAAGCAGCCTGAGTCTGTGGCCCTGAGATTGCTGTTGCCATGCAATCTTTGAAGTGAGAATCAAGTGTGTAAATCCAAGAAGACTTAGCACTCATGGAACACCTTTAAATTGTTTTGTGCAAATTTATTTGTGGCAAGCTCTCTGAACAAACCTTATAGCCCCTAACATTTTCCAGGCAGCTTGTCACAAATAAATTTACACAAATAAATTTAAAGCTGTTCCACAAGTGCTGAGTCTTCTTGGATTTTCACATAACAAGCTAGCAGCTTTAATTCAGCATCTCTGGATGCTGTGCACACTCCTTCTTGTTTATGGCAGAAAGTGTGTATCAGCTGGTGGCGAGTCATAGCATGGCCTCTGGTAGTCCTTGATAGCATCCCATTGCTAAAATAGAAATAAAAAGATAAATGAAAATAATGAACATTTAAAAAAAAACTAAAAAAATAAGAAAATAAAATAAAAATCATCACCCAAATGGTTAAGTCATGCAACAAGCATTAAGAAATGGAGCAATAGAGAGGCAAAGGAGATAGTGGCATGAGGTCATCCAGTCACATCAAGGAGAAAAAGAAAAAGCAGAGTGGGCTTGGTCATAGACCCTCCCCCTCAGAAGGAACTACAAGTATAGAAGAAGATGACAATAGTGGTCCAACAGTTCGTAAGGCATCACATTGTCGGAACTGCTCACAGTGGTACTGCAATGGTTGTAAGATGACGAATCATTGTTGAAAAAGAAATAAGAAAGAAATGTGTCAGTTAGTGACACAGGCAGAGAGAAGAAACAAAGTGATTTTGACGAAGCTTTGGGACTGAGATGCAGATTGTAATTATATACGTGATAAAAGTGATAGCAGCAGCAGTGATGGGAAGGAGTAGGAGGAGGAGGAAGTGAAACAGGTGGAATTTTGATTTGGGGCGGGTGCACAGAAAAGATCCAAAAAGACCAAATGTGGTGGTTAAGAACAAGTATTTGTCAATGCTGAATGTTGTCTCGCTGGCATTGGTTTTGGTATTGCGGGAGTTAAAGATGCATAATAGGAATGGCAATGAAGTATTGAACTGATACCATCCCCACCCCCACCCTACAGAGACTGACAGGCATTGGGGTGTGCTTTGGTGTTTTGGGCCTTATACTTATCCCATGCCATAAGGAAATATGCTGAGGTGGATGCAGAATAGGAGAATGGGGTGAACTTTGTGACTGAACACTCCAAGAAACACCTCAATGCCTGTCACTAGCTGCAGGGTGGGGTGGGGTGGAATGGTGGGAGCATTACAGCTGATGATCCCAAGTCACACCCTGACGCCTGTCAGTCTCTTCAGGTGGGGTGTTACAGTTGTAAACCCAACACTGTAGGCGTGTGTTGGTATTTTCACTAGAAATTATCAACATGGGCTTTTTGTGTCTCCACCTCATGAAGAGCAGCACTATGAGTTTGTTAGCCAAAAGGTGATTTTGCACAGTGACTGTGTCATTTGATGCCACAGGTACGGAAACACATTTTGGGCAGGATGTGAAAAATGAGAACTGTATAGTTCATGAGGAGGTGTAAAAAATGGCAACATTGAAAATCTGGAGTGAAAATATGAAAAACTGGTGACATCATGAGCATGCATAGAAACTGGGCAATGCAAGTCCATAACCCAATTATTTTTTGGATATTTTTAACCACATTTTCAACATAGGCATTTTGGGGCCTCCCCTCATGAACAGTGGCACTGTGATTTTTTTAATCGGTCCCAAAAGTTGATTTCCCACAGCGACCACACCACTGAATGCCACAGGTGCAAAAACACATTTCAGGCAGGATATGAAAAATGACAGCTGTACTGTTTATAAAGAGGTATGAAAAAATGCCAGTGTTGAAAATGTAGCATGTAAATATTGCAAATTTGTGAAGTTAAGAGGGTGGGTGGCAACTGCACAATGCATGCTTGTAACACAGTCATTTTATGGACTTTCATCACCAAATTTTCAACATAGGCATTTTAGGACATCTGCTCATGAACAGTTCCACTGTCATTTTGTTAATCTGTCCCTAAAATGGATTTCCCACAGTGACCATGCTATTCTGCGCCAGAAGCACAAAAACACATTTTAGCCAGGATATGTAAAATGTCAGTTGTACTGTTCATAAGGAGCTATGGGAAAATGGCAATGTTGAAAATCTGGAGTGAAAATATTACAAATTCACGGGTTACGAGCATGTGTGAAACTGCGTAATGCACACTCAGAAACAGCCATTTTTTGGATTGTTTCCACCAAATTTGCAACATAGGCTTTTTGAGAGCCCCCTCATGAACAGTGGCACTGTAATTTTGTTAATCAGTCCTGATAGGTGATTCAGCTGCAATATGTTGGCTGGCGCGCACGCGTGAGCCAACATAAAAAAGAAAGGAATGCTACAAAACAAGGGGAAAACTCAACAGCAAGCATCTGAAATGTCAACAGATAAAAAAGCCACAGGCAGAACTGGTGACCCAGGACACATGGTAGAGGAAGAGCAATTCTATTGTCAAGTAGAACTTGTGAGGATGAGGAGGATGATGATATCAAAAAAGGCTACAGTAGCCCATCCATTAGAAAAGTCAAGAGTGCCTGGAGGAAAGAACACACCAGTGATGTCTGTGGTGTGAGATTTCTTTCTAATGGACAAAGAATTACAGACACAAATAGTGTGTCTTTAATGTAAAGACTGGGTGAGTGAGGAGGAAACACGGATGGGAACATCTACCATGTATAGGCATTTGCTCAAGTCTCACAGATACCACTATGAGAAGGCATACCAATGCATGACACTGACAAAAGCACTATCAGGTGGTGAAGTAGATGGTAATGATGATGGCCAGGAAGAAGAACATCTGAGATCAGATAGAGAGGAAGCGAATGAAGTCTTTCAAGTGGTAGTTAATGCACAACTCAAATATTTTCCATTCATCAGTTCTTTAGTGCACTAAGTCCCACACCTCAAAAAGCAACAATGTCCCAACCATTTCTACCACCATGGGTGGCAAAAATAGGAGCCTCACCCATCTGTTGCATACATGGAAAAAGCACTCAATTATCCCTGGTCCAGTCACTGGAAATGGGTCAGAAATATAAAGCCAACAGACCAGAGGCAAAAATGTTAACAAAAAGCAATTTTAGGAATGCTACCCACTAACATGCTGACTCTTCTTTGTAGAAATGTGGTTTTCTATTGCTAATGCAAGTTGCAATGCCAAGTTTCGAGTGCCCAAGCAAACTTACTTTCCAGTGTCTCTTTCTGATTTATATCAGAGTGTATACAAGAACTGTGTCATAGAAACATGGAATTTGATGGCAGATAAGGTCTGCTTGACCCACCTAGTCACATGTTCTGAAAGCATCAATTGTTCCAATTATTTACATGACCACTGACATGTGGACGAGTGGTCAGACTACTCCCTGACCATTGGGTTAGTTTTCCCTCTTTGTTCTCCTCTTCTTCCTCTTCTGGGTTAAGTTCAGCAGTAGTGGTAGCAGTATCTGCAAGTCATAGAGGCCCCCCAATCTCCATAAGGAGGCTACTTTATCTATTGCTGACTTTGGCATTAAGCATGCCACTAAAGGCAAGCCAGGTAGTCCTGGGACCCAGCCAGGAATTAATACAGAGAAAGGGTGGAGAGGAAGTGGCAAGGAGGGGGGGACTAAGGGGTAATGGGAGGGCTATGACCTCACAGATGGTCTCATTTGACCAAGCTTGGAGCTCTCCAGCTATTGGCCAGGGGAGGGGAGGGTCCAGAAGGCATCCTGATCAGGGTCCTTAGGGGCTATTTAAGGCTTGCAACTCAATAAGCCCTCTTTCTTGTTGTAAATTTCCTTGACCTACAGCACATCATTGGCATTTTTGAAGTAAGGCACTGAGGGTCTGGGCCTTTGTAAGGCGACATACAAGAAGTGTGGGTAGTGTTTTTTGCAGTTAGATGCATTGATCTGATTTGAATGAAATGGTGGTGACTGATTTAAAAAAAAAATATGGGGAAAAGTTTACATATGTAAGAGGATATGTTGGTAGGGCTGTGCTGCTGGGAGCAGAACTTGAAGGGTTTTATTGCATTTGCTGTCTGATATTGGGGCCCAAGAGTGGGCCATAGCATGTGAGAAGGTTATCAAGAAAGGAAAAGCATGCTGTTAACATGGAGACGGAGTGCAAGACTGTTGATGCTGGGGTGGGACAGCATGTTTGTGGTGTTTTGTGGCAGTGTGGCATGGCCTAGGCCAGGGAACAATGTGCACAGCCTGGCTGACAGCAGAGCACTTGTGGTAGGCCCGGGCTGCTTGCATCAGAGCTAGAGTTAGTTTGCAAGTGCTGCAGGGTAGTGTAGGCCCAGATGCAGGCCAGAGTGAGGAGAAACATGTGGTGGTGTAGACCAGAAGCAGGCCAGAGTGAGAAGAAGGGCTCACGTGGTGGGCCAGTGCGGCAGCCTGCAGTTTGGTAGTAGGTTAAAGGTTTATTGGAGACGCTGATGCCACTGCTGAGGGCACGGCAGTGGACGTGGATGCCAAGGTGGGATGATTGCGAAGGCATGGTGGCACTTTGGGGCAGCATGGTTTGGCCTGGGGGGGGCATGTGCAGGGCAAGATTGCATCTGAGGGGTGACCGAGGCCCTGGGTAGGACTGCAAGCATAGCGTAGACCTACGAGGCATGGGGTGGAAGCATGCTTTCTGCCTGCCAAATAGAGCAGCAGCAACAAGAAGTATGGGCCTGGTGGCTTGTAGCAAGGCCATGAGCCATGGAGAGGCACTGCTGTGGGGTGACCACCATTCTGGGGCCACAGGACCACCCCAAGGCAGCAGCAGTGGAGTGTTTTATGGCAAGTTTTAGGGCTATTTTAGGTCCAGTGGGGAGCGCAAGGGCACATGAGGCCTGTGGCAAGGCCAAGGGCCATGGAAGGCACAGCCATGGTGTGGCCACCATTTTGAGGCCATGGGACCACTTGATGGCATGGGGGAACACACGCTGGGCTGCTGGCCTAATGGAGCAGCATGGAGCATGGACACCAGTGGCCTGTAGCAAGGCCGTGAGCTGGGTTGCTGACAGCATGGTCTACAGGGTAGAGTCACATGCTTTGAATAACCTTGCTTTATCCATCTGACCAAGGTTCGAATCTCTGGTTATGTTTGGGGGTACAGCCACGAGGGGCAACCGCCATTTGGGCCGTGGGACCACCCGGAGGTGGAGGCAGTTGGTTGGTGCGACGTTTTGGTAGCCATTGTGACCAGCAGACCCAGAGTGATGCATGTAGGGAGTAAGAGGATGCTGGTGACTGTGGTGCAGCTGCTGAGGCCTATAGAGGCAGCTGCATGGGTACCCACTGCACAAGGCAGCAGCCAATGAAGAGCATGGGCCAGTGGGCCTGAGGGGTGAATGAGAGGCTGCAGAGGCCTAGCCACTTGGCACGACCACCATTGTGGGGTTAAGGGGCCAGCTGGAGATGGTTTGCTGGTGGAGGGGATAGGTGGAGACCATTGCACATGATGGACACGTGGTGAGGTGGCAGTTGCATGCCCCTGACACTGAGATTTTAAGCCTGGCGAGCCAGGAGAAGAGAGCATTTTTCTCTAGTTAGAGGCTGGCTAAGGCCTGGCCATGTGGTGTACCCACCACTTTCATGTTTGTGGGTGCCAGAGGCCCCACAATGCAGCCCAGAGCATGGGGGAACTCAGGCAGGCTGAGTGAGGGTGGGTCCTCTTGTGAAGGGAATGACTAGCACACATTTGCTGTATGCTCATATTGTGCTTCTTGTGCAGTCTAGTCCTGCAGCAGAAGAGATGGCACCCAAGATAGCTCCAGTGTCAAGTGCTACGATGTTGGTGGAGGCAACGCAGCTCATGACCCAGATGACAGAGTTGGAGGAGGCTACAAAGAAAAGGGAGACAGAGGAGGAGGAGGAGGAGGCCCAGAGGAAATGGAAGCAGTGCAATGAGAGGGCAGGTGCAGGGAAGGCAAACAAGAGGCTGAAGGGAGTGGGACCCAGCCCACCGGTGGCACCTGGGGTGGAATTGAGCCAATCCTGGTCCTGGTGGTGCCACAGCCAGATAGTGGTAAGGACGATGTGGCTATGAACAATGAAGTGGATTTAAAGGAGTGTATTGAGGGTCTGTTGGGGGACATGGAGTGGGCCATACAGGCCATCAAGGAGGGGGGGGCAGGAAGGACAAGGCAGGGCTGGGCACCATGGAGGGGAACTGCAGCTGTATGATGGACCACCAGGTTTCACACTGGGTGAACACATGCTAGCCTCGATAAAGGACAAGATATGAAAGGGGGAGTATGGTGATGTGTTTGGTTTGGTGGACAAGGAAACAGCCAAAAAGTATGAGCAAAAGGAGTCAGTGGGCAAGTCAGAAATGGCGGTGCCATTGGCAGTGGTAGGGCACAAAGCAGAGGAAACAAGGTTCAAAGGGAAGAGCATTGATACATGGCAAGCTGGATTCCTGATTTATAGTGCATCGATGCTGGAAAAACTACCAAACCTGGCAATCCTGCTGCTGATTTATATGGCGATCATCAGGGATGCATATAAGGTAAAGCTGGGTTTCAGATGGCTTAAATATGATGAGGCATTTTGTAGGAGAATGGCAGTGAAGGCACCTGAGATGAGACTGCACTCATGTGGAGTTGTGGGTAAGGACTCCCTCCGGACCAGCAGTGGGGCAGGTAGAAGAGCACATGAATGAGTAGCACCGCCCAGGGCACCAAGGCCTGCTGGGATTTTAACAGGACTTTGTGCACATGGCCCAGCTGCAGGTTTAAGCACATTTGCTCCTGGTGTGGGGGGTCACACCTGGTGATGACCTGTGGCAAAGGGGTGAAAAGGCTGGACAAGCAGGGGCAGCTCCAGGAACAGCCTTTTCAAGGCACAAGGGGGCTCTGGGAGGGCTGGAGGCCCTGGGAGAGGGATATAATTCCAACTATGGTTGGAATTAGGATGGAGACAGTGGGGAAGGTGGGCTATGGACTGGCCCGCACCCCATCAAGCTATGGGTAGTTGAGGCCTGGACAGAAGACTACCCCAATAAGAGAGAAGCTGAGCTGCTGAGATCATGGTTTAGGGAGTTTTTCTGCTGGGTTTCAAGGGTGCCTGGGTAGGGAAGTGGGCCAAGAATTTAGGTTCCATAAGAGGGAAGGAAGACATAGTCCAGGTTAAGATTCAGAAGGAGATCAGGGCAGGTAGGGTGAAGGGGCCTTTGCAGGAAACCCCTTGCAGGCACTTCCTGGTTATGGTGATACAAATGGGGGGGGGGGTGATGACAGTGTCTGGACCTCGAGAAGAAATGTTGAAAGATGAAGAGAACAAGAACAAAGAATCATGAGAGGGAAGACAGGACTGCTATGTCCTAGAAGTGATATGGACTGTTATGTCCAAATTGTAAATATTGATTGTTAGAAATGAAGTGGGATATAAATGATGAAATATATAATTGTGCCTTTTTAAATAAATGTTGCCAGTGAGCATCCAAAAGTAACAAAGCAGTGGCCTGAGTTATTTCTGGGAGGGGATCCAGGGACAATGACCATAGTTCAAAAAACTTGTTACAACAGAAGTTTGATGAGATTCTGACACCACACTTATTAACACCAGGTTTTATAGTATCAGATAGTGCATACAGCATTGTAAAGGCTATTGATGATGGGTATTATACACACGTTCCATGTTATACCCACTGTATAAATCTGGTATTTTAAGGATTCCTAGATGAGGAAGCCATCACTGTGCAGACATGTGTAGGTTGACCAAAAATGTCTGTGGTCATTTTAAGCATTCTGTTAAAGCACAGAAGCTGTAAAGCAGCAGTATCATTTTCTATTCTATCATCTGGTATTTGAGAGAAGTGGCAAGGGCAATAGGGGAGAAAAAAAGGGCTTTCAAATCATATAAAAGAATGCAAGGAAAAGCAGACATGGAGGTATTTAGGGATAAACTAAGGGTGGCAGGGAAGATAATGAGGAGGGCAAAGGCAGATACAGAGAAGAAGATAACTAAAGAATCCAAAAGGGGAGACAAAAGGTTTTTCAGAGACAGTAAATCAGTGAGAAGGAAAAACAAACAGGAAATATTGAGACTTAGGGGGAAAGGGGGATATCTCATAGAGAGGGACTCAGAAAAAGCAGATGTGCCAAACAAATATTTCTGCTAAGTGTTTACATTTGAAAAGGAGAGTCATTAATCAGAATTGAAGGTGAGATGTAATGAGGGTGGAGTGGTGGATAATAGACTGTTCAAGAAGAGCAGGGTATTGGATGAATAGGGAAGCTAAGAGTGAATAAGGCAATGGGTCCGGATTCCCTGCATCCCAGGATGCTCCAAGGACTTAAAGAAGAGCTGGCAGAACCTTTAATGAAGCTGTTCAACCTATGTTTGGACACAGGGAGGGTACTGGAAGACTGGAGAAAAGCAGATGTGGTGCCAATACACAAGAATGGAGGAAAGGAAGAGCTGAGTAACTATCATCCAGTCAGTCTTAGATCTGTGGTAGGAAAGATGAGGGAGGCACTCATAAAGGAAAGGATAGTGCATTATCTTTTGGAAAATGGACCACAGGATGACAGGCAACATGAATTTACTGAAGAAAGATGATGCCAGATGAATCTCATTTAATTTTTGGACTGGGTGACAAAGGTATGTGATCGAGGGTGGGAGGTTGGATGTGGCCTTTCTGGACATCAGTGAGTACTTACCACCCCCACAGGGGCTGGTGAGCAAGATGGTAAGTCTGGGGTAGGGAAAAATTACAAACTGGGTGAAAACTGGCTGGTGACAGGAAATAAAGGGTGATAGTAAATGGGGTTCATTCAGGGAGGAAAAAAAGTGGCAAGTGGAGTACCCCAGGGGTCTGCTAGGCAAGTAATGCTTCAACATTTACATTGGGGATATAGTAGAGGGTCTACTGTAAATGGCAAAGTATGCCTGTTTACTGACGATACAAAGAACTGCAATAGAGTAGATACATTGTTTGGGGGGGGGTAGAGAGCATGAAAGGACTTGTTAAAGCTGGAGGACTGGTCAGAGAATTGGCATCCACGATTTAATGACAAAAAGTGTAAACTAATGCACATAGTTCATAAGAACTCAAGAGCTGTATACACATTAGGCAGAGAGGAGGTTGTGGTTACAGGGCAGGAGAGGGGTCTGGGGATTATTATTATTATTTTGGACAACCTTAAAGTGGCCAGCAAGAGCAATAAAGCAGTTGGAAAGATAAGCGATATGATGGCATGTTTAGGGATAGGTATCACAAGTAGGAGAAGGGAGGTGATAGTACCCCTATACAGATCAGTGGTTCATCCACACCTGGAGTATGGGGTACAGTTCTGGAGACCATACCTACATAGGGATATTGATCTGGTGGAGAGAGTACAGAGAAGATGATCAAGATGGTGCATGCTATACAGCACAGGACAAATGAGGAGAGGATGGAGGAGCTTGACCTATATCTATTGAAACCAGGAAAGAGACAGGGATATGACAGAAACTTTAAATACTGGAAAGAATTAACAAGGTGAGGAAGAGAGTATCTTCTAGAGAAAGAACAGTACAAGAACTAGGAGATACAGCTTGAAATTGGAGGTCGGCAAATTCAGAGGAAATAAGAGGGCACTACTTCACCGACAGGGTTGTAGGTCCCTGAATGGTAACTGAAGTGGGTCGTTGACGATCACCAGTGGGGGAGGGGTCAAAAGTGCATGGGATAAATACAAGGATTTAAACAAGAAATGGAGGGTTAGATACCCTGAATGGAAAATGGGTTCTGAGATCAATGTGGGTGAGGGGTGAAGACATGTAAGGGAGGTGTACTTGGGTAGCAACATGGTTACTTAAGGGGAGGAAATAAGGGCAGTCTAGGTGAATCTATGGGGTCCTTTTCTGCCAGTAAATTATTGTAATGCTATTATTTGAAACAAGATGCAACAGCATGATTGAATTCTACATATACATGATAGAAAAGCTACCAGAACAACCGAGGCTATCTACCTGTATGCTGCTAAGCATGGTATTGACAAGGAGAGTTAACATTAACCCAAATCAGTCACACTCATGGAGACCCTCTGCACTGTGCTATAGCAAGGCCCACTGAAAATTGCGAAAAGGTTACCCAAAATTGAGGAGCATTTTTCCAAAGATTGTGGGGGTCCTACCATAGACCCTGAGTGCTTCACAATAAATCTTTTAATGTTTTCTGCAGCATATATTAGTCAGTATAAATTGCTAAATGAATACACTGATACCTGGATATGTTTAAAACATAAAGAAATGTTTATGTTCGTAAAAAGAATTCTAAACTGATAAGCTATCATAAGCGTTTTGGCTATCTTCCAAAATTTAAAAGCATCTGCCTCATACAGTGCTAAATAGATTCTGTAAAGTGAGCCACAACAAATCAATATTAAATAAAGGCACAAGAAATATGTTTTTTTGTTTCTGGCAGTAGAATAATGCAGCCTAATCAACAGCTGTTTACAGTGCACTGCCAGCTATTTACCCACTTTGGTACGACAAAAAATAAGCAGATAGAGTGGTGAATAATTGAGTTTTAGTAAAATGTTGTTAAAGTGTTTAATGGTCATAATTTGTATTGTAGGTACAGTACACTATTTTTGAAATCACACATTTAAACATTAAATCTGGGGGTTATTGGGGTGGCAGGATAATCTAGAGGATAGCAACAAACTGTGAATGAACTGAAAACATCTAGTAGACCTGGGTTTGATTCCCTGCCTCAACTTGTATACTGTGTGAGTCTGAGCAAGCCAATTAACCTCCTCAGTGCTCCTGGGTTGTACCTAAAACAGGCACTTGTGCCTAGTGGGCCTTACATGGTTACCAAAAATGTAAAAAATACCAATATATTTTACTGCATCATAGAGTAGTCAGGGTACCTTTGTTTTACTCTGGCTGCAATGATTTTGTTTAGTTAAAGATAAATGTTCAGACCCATTTTGTGTTTTATAAGCTTGTTTTTAGACTTTAGTCAGGTTTTTATTGTAGTCTTTGCATGTGAGCATCTAGGGGGTAGTTGCTAAGAGTGAGATCATTGTTTGCAACTAGCTTATTCAAGTTTAAAATCATCAGGGTCATCCAAAAATCCTCAGCTGTTTGAATCAAAACTAATATGAATGAAAGTATGCTCAAAAGGAAATACTTGCCCTGTCATTTACAAAAAGACTTCATAGTTAGCACCCCATTTAAGTGAATGGGATAATTTGCACCTTTTAGCCCATCTTTTGTTTCAGTCTGTGTGGCAACAAAAAAGTTTTCTGATAAGACTGTTTCAACTCAGAACAAATGTTAAGTGTTAAAGTGTACTTATGCTTGGCCAGTGGATTTTGAAACCAGCAAGACTAAGATTCAAAAGAAATCAGCGTCACATAAACCTCTTGCCCTACCTTGCACTTCATTGTTTCGGCCAAACCCAAGTCTGCATGCAAAATTGTCAAAATAGTTGAGAGTATTTTATTTAACATGTTAATACGTTTTACACAGTTCAATATAAAAATTAAAAAAATTGCAAAAATTGCAGAACATTAAGTTTTTGGGAGAATGGTGAAAATTGCGGATTCCGCAAAAAAATTGCGGGCTCAATTTTCCAGTGGCTCTGGCTATAGCCCTCTCAGGAGGCCACAAGGTTGGTACATGCTGATGCAGCTGGTCTAAACAGGTACTGCCCCCATTGCGATCATTAACCTGCAACTTCTTTGTATTAAAACTCAGAATGAGGAAAACAAGGATACCACTGCTCTCAGTCTACTAGAAAGGTTAATATTACATTTCTGGAATGACACACCCATTTCTAAACTGTGTACAGAAGACCACTACATTATGGTTCTGTCTTGGAGCCTCAGTTCAAAGATATATTTGAGGTATTCTTTGATGCACAAGAATGCTGTAAGGATCAGCAGTCCCATAAAGCCTGACTTATTCATCTGGTCTATGCATGTATGGCACAAACAAGACCAGAAACACCAATAGAGCAGAAGATCAACACTCAACATCAAGGCCAATAGTTTTCATTTTATACCAGAAGCCCCAATACAATTCCAAATTTTGCAATGCCTACACACCAGTAAAAACAAAGAACTTCTCAGAATATGGCATTTTACACCAGATCAGTAAATCTACAGAACTTGTATTTCTCTTGCAATTGCTTCCTGTACTACTTTCAGGCTATCACATTTAATAACCTGTATTTTAAGCCTTCTTTTATTCTGATTATTTCTACACATACTAAAAGTATGACAGTAGAATCCCAATAAAATCTGGAAATTAGACTAATAATCACTGGTGCAATTCCTGAAATTTCAAGTCTTGCAAATGGAATTTCATTACTTTGATCATCGAAAATCAGTGGCCTTGCGAAGTACCATTCCCTGCAATTGCATGGGCAGGCCAAGTGGCGGAGAGGTCAGAAGGAGGATTCCAAAGTGTTTCCACTGTTACTATTGACTGTCACATTAGTCAGTCATTTTTGTCTCTAAGTCAACATACTACTTCTGCTACTAGTGCTGCTACTGTGTCCCTGAAAAAGACAGCCTTTGATGGCAAACCACTATGGGAACAACTGTCCAACTATATCTTGATGATAAATCATGACAAGTCACTTTCTTACGCAGTGGGGCCTGCAAAGACAGCAAACAAAATGATACAAGATTTTATGGATGAAAATGTACCACTAGTAGAAAGAGATGAGCCTCTATTGTACTGGTTTTAAAAACAAGACCATTTGGCCATCTTTTGACACAGGTAGCTGTTGAACACATTGGTTGTCTACCTGTAAGCACATACTTAGAGATAATTCTCAGTGCTACAGGCAATATTGTCACCAACAGTAGAACATGCTTTTCAACAGAAAATGTAGAAATGCTTGGTCATTTTGTTTTTTTAAATTAACGCCCCTTTATACAAAGCCCTTTTTGGTATCATTGTTTATGGAAGATGAATCTCCTACACTTCCTGCTGAGCTAAAGATAGAGGATAAGGTGGATGGGGAGAGCATCTGTGTCTACTATTTTCTTTTTTTTTTTAACTAGTAGCCCCCCCACACAAACACATACACACACACATTGCAGGATATTGCACTGTTGTTGTCATTAGGGCTAGACAAAATTAGTAAACTCTGATTTCAAAGAATTTTTATGTCCAACTCTACATTAATTTTTTTTTTAATTTTCCAAAATTCTTGAACTGGATGTAAGTTGGCCAGTGTTATAGCTAGAAATCTACATATTGACACAGATATTATTTCAGAAAGTCCCTAGAAGGGTGCCAATGTTATTGACATTTGCAGAAAGGAGTGCAAGTTATATAGGTTCAAAGTCTGGCAATTTACTAGTCATGTGAACATTTCAAACATATTTCTATGCTTACAACATAGCCACCTTTGGAGCTAGATAATTGAACATTTATATTTATACATTCGTGCAAGAATCATAGAAACTGTTAAATGGAGAGATAATTGGTTATGTAAATTGTAAGTTACAGTTTACATAATTACTAAATTTAATTTTAAAATTCTAAAAGTTTGTTGTCTAATAACTCAGTCCCCTTTCAAGACTGAGATCTGAAAACTAGCACACATTTGTTTGGGCCTTTAAAAAGTCAGCATAATAAATGTGGTGCAATTTGGAGTAATCATCTAAAAGTTCTGCTGTTCACATTCTTACAACATGTAATTCTAAAATTTCTAACTCAGTCAGGTTTGAATACAGAGATCTGAAGGACACATGTATGGGCCATGTTAAAATGTTGAAATTTAGACCAAAGGTTTTGAAAATAGACAGAAATAAATGAAATGATGATTTTGGCAAAGTTTAGTAAAATTTAGGTGGAAATTTCACAAAATTTCACAGAAGCAAAATTATATGTTGTCAGACTTTACTGGCATAAGAGAAATTTTGCCCAGCCCTAGACATCACTTAGACTTCTTTAGATTACTGTTTTGTGAATTTCTGGCAGGTCTACACTGGCCAAGTAAATCATTTTGGGGGCAGTACTGTCCATGAAACCAATGTATATAACACATATCCATGCCCTAACGGGAAGCCTTGTCTACGAGTGGCACAATCCCAGCTGGCAAAAATATTTGCAACCAGTTGCTCACACTGTGGGATGCTTCACTGTTGTCTTCAATCAATCTTCTTCAGATAAATGTTTTGAAATTTTTTGTCAGAGCTGCACGTAGAAAGATAGACACAGACAATGACAGCAGAAAATGACCAGTGATCCATCTAGTCTGTCTGAGTTCCCTGATTAGCCCTTGGATCTTTTGTCCCTCCAGGGTATTAGCCCTCCTCATCCTTCCCACAATTCCTCCCAGCTTCTGCTGCCTGAGCAATCACTATACTCTTCATTCTTTCCAATCATGCTTTAACCCTCCAACAGTTTTAGCATGCACCACTTCAGCAGGCACACTGTTTCATGGCTCCACCACCATTTCTCTAAAATAATACTTCCTCATGTCCGTTCTGGACCTCCCCCCATTGGTTCCCACTCATGTCCACATGATCCTGGACTAGTATTCAAGCTAAATGTTTCCCTGCAGTTCACCTTATCAATTCCTTTAAAGAAACTTGAGGGTCTATATCATATCTCCTCTCTCCCTTCTGGTCTCCAGTGAGTACATGTTCAGTGCCTAAAAGTGCTCATAAGACCTGCCATGTTAGACCTGAATCATTTTTGTTACCATGCACTGTATTATCTCCAGCCTATCTTTGTCCTTCCTGGGATGAGAATTCCAGAACTGGACACAATATTCCAGGTGTGGCCCCACTAATGATCTATATAGGGGAAGTATTACTTCTTCCATTCTGCTATCAATACTCCTCCCAATATATCCCTGCATCCTATTTGCTTTGCTATGTGCCTTGTTGCACTGACTCTATTGTTTGAGGGAATCATTAGTGATAACTCCAAGGTCCTGTTCCTCAGTTGCATTGTTAAGTCACACCCCACCAATCCAATACTCTTTCCTGGGGTTTCTGTACCCTAAGTGCATTACCTTGCCCTTTCTGGCATTGAATTTCAACTACCAAACCACTGGACCATCCCTCCAGTTTTGTGCATCAGTCTTCATTTCCCTAATTTTCTCATCACTATCTTCTCTCCCATATAGTTTAGTGTCATCCTCAAAGATTTGCAGCCCACCCAGAACCCTCACGTATGTTGCAAATGAACATACTGAAGAGAAATTTATTTATTTATTAAATTTTGGTGACCGGTAGCTCACTGAGCCACAGAGGTCCCTTTTCAGGGGCAACCTGGGATTATAAAGCATAAGTGAGTAAACAGTATAACACAATCAGCACAGTTATGGGTACTACAAGCATCATAAGTCATAATTGCATTCAGGATTATAATAGTACATTTGAAGGAAATAAGGGGTGTTAAGATGTTGACTAGTAGCACTAGTATGGCACTGGAATGGCCCCAGAACAGAACTCTGTGGTACCTGACCCATGACATCCCTCTGCTGACCTGATGCCATTGACTACAACCCTCTGCTGCTTCCATTTTAAGTTAGTTACCTACCCAGTTTACTATGACCTTCCAGCAAATGTCTATAAGGCACCAAGTTGAAAGCCTTGCTGAAGTCATAGTACTGCAAATCCACAGCATGGCCCCTATCCAATTCCTTCATCACCCAATCAAAGAAAACTATCAGGATAGCCTGACAAGACCTCATTGCCACAATAAAGCCATGCAGCTTACTATCCTGAAGCCATTGCTGTCCAAGTAGTCCATATGGTCCTCTTTTACCACTGACTCTGTCAGCTTCCCTACAATAGAGATAAGACTGACAGGTCTGTTTTCCACACCCCCATATTCTCCCCCTCCCACCCCATGGAGTGGAACTATGTCTGCCACCCTTGAATCCTCCAGAGTTCCCCCTCTTCCTTAGGGAGGTGTTTAGTCATTTCTGCTGCCAGGTGGCTGATTAACCTCAGATGAATCTTGTCTGGTCCCAATGTCTTTCTAGTTTTAGTGCTGCAAGCCCTTTCTGGATTTTTGTTTGAGAATATAGGCTGCTCATCTCTGAGACCACCTTAGTGGTGACTTTGATGCAACTCTCTGGACAAGGTTCCATCATTCTCCTTAGTGAAAACTGAGCTAAAGTAATCATAAAGGATGAAGGCTTTTTGCTCTTCTTCCTGTATCACCATACCCCCTTTGCTAACCTTATGATTGCTCATCCTTTCTTCCTTTTTGCCCTAATACATCAGAAGAACAACTGTTTTTCTCTGCTCGACCCCTTCCAAAATATATAGCTCTATGTCTGCTTTTACCTCACTAACCCCCCTTTGACTCTCTTATTTTTAGTTTGCATTCTTCACATTCTTCCTCTCCATGCTTTTTTTATACTTGTAGAAAGCTGTCTCTGTGCTCTCACTACTTCCATAACTCTTGCCATGAACCATAACAGTCCCTTGATCCTGTTCTTTTTGTTTAGCATTCTCATACATGGGAAAATAACTGATCCTAACAGTAGATTTTATGGCCCTTGGGGCAAAAGTAGAGGTAACACTCTAGAGTCTAGCTTTAAACCTCTGGCAGTAACTCAGTCACTCAATCTACTAGGAAAACACATCCACAAAGTCCTGGGAACATACTGGATTTGATTTTTGTTACAACCAAGGTCAATCCCCAGTTAATTTTAGTCAATCAACCCATATTGGGAGATCATTGCTCCCTAAGAAGTGAGTTTAATTTGGATAGGGGAAAATGTTGAATATTAATGATGGAGCCCTAAAAATAAAAAAAGAGATCTTTTAAGGGTTATAATAAAGAGCTTTTCATAGCCAAACTAATGGAGGTAAAATGGCATAGATTATTCCTAATGCCTTCCTTAGACTTGGCAATACAAGAATTCACAAACTGGTATAGAGAATTTTGTGACAAATTGACTCCTTTTGAGTATAACATGCAAAGAAAAAATCATATTCCATGGATTTCAGAAAAATTAAAAAAGCAGATCAGAATTAAATCTAGACTTTGGAAGAAAGCAAACAGAACTTTGGACCCTTTGGACTGGGCAAGTTATAAATCAGTTAGAAATTCCTTAAGAATAAAAATTAGAAAAACTAAGCAAGCCTATTATAAAACTAAGATAAATGAAACCTCAGATTCTAAACAGTGCTGGTCCTTGATAAGATCCTTTGAGGTCCCTGTTCTTCAGAGACCTAAAATACAAATGATTAAGAATGGTCTCTGCAATACTCCAATTAAGTCACCGAATATGCTTAACGAGTATTTTGCAATTCTCCCAGATATTCCAGTTCATACTCCAGTAAGAAGAAAGACACACTCTAATAATGGTTCTTTACCTTTAAATATTCCTAGGTTTAGATTCAGGTGTGTCTTCTGTAAACAAGAAAAAGATGAAATTAAGAAACTAAACCCATAAATCATTTGGTTTAGATGGAATTGAGAATAGGTTTCTTAGAGATTCAGTCAGTGTGATTGCCTATCTTGACAAAATTGTTTAACTGGAGCCTGACAGAAGGAATTTTTCCTAAAATGTGGAAGAAAGCAAAATGATTCAAATTTTTAAATCAGGCTTATCTTCTGAGCCGACAAATTATAGGCCTATTAGCCTGCTTTCAGTGGTGTTGAAGGTCTTGGAACGGTTGGTACAGCAACAACTTGGAGAGTATCATGAACTGTACTCAATGCTTTCTGCTTGCCAGTCAGGTTTCAGGAAGAACCATTCCATGGGCACCACACTCGCCGACCTGGTGGATTTGAGTGCATCCCAATTGGAGGGAGGCAGGTTGGTGGGTGCGGTGTTCGTGGACCTTGCCAAGGCCTTCGACAGCGACGATCATGGTCTGTTGTGTGACAGACTTGCAGAAGCGGGCCTGTCAATGGAAATAGTGGGATGGTTTTCATCCTATCTATAGGACCGCTCTCAGTAGGTTTGTGTGGATGGTCTCCTCTCTGACAGTGTTCCTGTTCAGAGGGGTGTACCACAAGGGTCAATTTTGGGGCCAACTTTATTTCTGATATATAAAAATGGAGTAGTGGAAGTTGCAAACAATTCTAAACTTAGGCTTTATGCCAATGACATCATTCTGGTAGCAAATGGTTTGAATTTGGAACAAATGGAAAGAATTCTTCAAAGGGATTTGTAGGCACTTTGTCTATGAATCAAGGAATCTGGTTTGGTTATGAATCATAACAAAACTAAATCTATGGTTTTTAGGAAAAAAGGAATAGGTAAGATTTCTGTTGACCCCTGTATTAAAATCATGACTGATAATGGTAATCAAATAAATCAAGATGCAATGTACAGATACTTGAGGCTCTAGCTAGGTGAAAGTCTGACCTTGACTATCATATAGAAGATACCATAAATAAGGTAAATAAAATATTGGGAGTGTTTAGGTATGCAAAATTATGTTTGAATAAACAAATGAGATTGGCTTTTGTGAATCAACTTCTACATCCAGTTATGGATTATGGAAGTCATGTATATGACTTCGCTTGTAAGAAAAGCTTGGCAAAAGTTGATACGATGTACAATAGACTTGCAAGGTTTATATTGGGAAAAGGAATATGTTCACATCACTGTACTTTGTTTAGTGATCTTGGATGGTTAACCCCAACCTCAAATAGGAAGTTGCAATGGGCAAATTTAAATCATAAAGGTTTATACACAAAAAGTCCAATTTACTTATATGAAAAATTAGAAAAAATACAACATAATCATAATTTACGTCAGACACCTCTACGAGGATTTATTCCTCCAAAATTAATAAATAAATACAATTCCATGTGTTTTCCAGCTATTACACTTCAAATATGGAATTCAATAAATAAAGAATCCATAGTTAATCAGACTGATGTTAAAATATTTATGAAGGAGCTAAAACCTGAACTGAGTGTACGTTGTATGTGCAATGATTAGAACGTATATATAATGTTGATGTAAAAGATGCTTTATGATATTTGTATAATCTGTTATTGTCTTTGTACTTTATGTTGTACTGAGAATGAACAGTAGCATCTATAATATAGATGCTACTGTTCATCTATAATATAGGACTTGTTCTAAAGATGTCTTTTACCAGTTTGTCCTGTATAAAATAAAGATTTTACTACTGCTACTACATACATAACTTAGATGCCTCAAGAATGGCTCCATTAACTTCCCACATCTCTTTCACCTCCCATGTTGTCTACATCAAATAACTTTCTCCTGACCAGTTCTCTCATGTGTTGAAGTCCACCTTCTACAATCCAGGATTTCAGCTCTGAATTTGGGTTTGAATAAAGGCAAGTTCAAACTAAATGCAGTTATGGTCACTGTTCCTTACTGTCTCCCCTATTCTCAAAGTTCCAATCTCCTCTGAGGTGATGAGCACCACATTAAGAATTGCAGTCTGCTTGGTGGATTCCTTAATTAGCTGTATCGGCAGACAGTCCTGGAAGCTATCCAGCAAGGCTTGACTGCTGGTGCTCCTGACCCTTTAAATACTCCAACTGATGTCAGGCAGATTCAGCTCACCCATCACCACTACTTTGTTTGCCGCCACTCCTGCAAGTTCTTCCCCGAGTACTGTACATCTCACTCTTCACCTTGTCCCAGAGGTCTATAGATCACTGGAAGTGTTGTTTCATGCCTGAAGCTACAATGAGATATACCAGCTGTGACTCATTAGCTCCATCACTACTCCTGATGAACCCATCTTCTGCCACCTCAATGCCCTCCTTGACAAAAAGGGCTACTTCTCCCCTTCTACCTGCTCCTCTATCCCTCCTAAACAAGTATTATCAAATTTTACCTCACCTCTACCACTCAATGTGACTGCTTCTCTGAATAGAGATCTCTCTAAACACTTCCCAGCTCACTCATGTCTCACAGCCCGCCCTTTCCCAGTCTCATTACCTCTGGCACCGGCCTTCCTTATGACTCCTTTCCTGATTCACATCTCCACTGATACAAGACATTTTCCATCACCATGGACAGTGGCCCATTAGCCTGCCAAATCCTCTCCGGTCACATGCCTGCAATACTAACTGCCTATGGTGCCCTCTGTCTTTCTTATTGTTACCGCAGCCAGCTGCCTACTCAAGCTGCTCATGATATGAATATTATCTCAAAGTATGCTATAACTGAGTATCTTTTATTTTTTCTTTTAGTTGTTTTGGTTGTTTATTGTGCATTCTTTTATTACCTCTGTATGTATATTGACCTTCATCCTTTGAGTGGAACCTTTGTAAACGAGCAGTTTCTGCTGAAAGGTATTTGTAATCTGAAAATTTAATAAATAAAAAATATCAAGGAACATTTAGGTCCTAGTCACTATTTTCTGAAGCTCATGTTACTGTGAAGACTGTGTTGCCTGGCCATCTGGTTATGATCATTGTATGATTTTGGTATTATAAATACATGGTCTGTGTATGACCTTTCAGTGTGTGAGGAATTTGTCCTGTAACTACAAGGTGTCAGCAGCTGTAAACTGCAGGATATTGTGAAACAGACCAGATGGACCATTTAATTGACTTCCTTGCAAAATGGCATTTTATTACCTTTTTATGAACTGCCCAGGCTTTTTGAAGTTGAAACCAAATGTGACTTTATGACATCAAAAACAGGACATCATTAGGCTGATTCCTGTTGGCTTTTTAACACCTTGGTGCCAATGTGGGAATGTTTAGATCAAAGAAAATGTTAACCAAAGGATGCCATATTTAGGAAATATTTTTTTCTTCTGATGTTGCCATTAATTCTAAAATACCTCCTGGTAGGAAATCATGGTTGGAAGAATTCATTTTAAAAGGAGGAGCTAAATGACTCACCAAGTGGGTGTGGAGATAAGAGTTGAAAATGTATCAGTGTATCTGCAATGGGAGATATCATCTTGTGCTCTGATAGCAGAAACATCAAACTTGAAACACATTTACAGAGGTAATAAATTAGATAAAAAGATCTAAGAGTATTGTGGTAGGATTTTGTTCTGTAACTTCCCATTTTCTTTTGTGACTGTGAGTCTTGATATTTGTTCTATATTTTATCTTACTTACTTTACAATTTTTAGTAAATCCAATTATTAAGATACTGTCTGTGTCTTCCCAGTTTTCTTTTTGCATGTGGAGTGCCTGTATTTTTAACTCTGACAATGGTTTAAAAGGCTTGCCAGTTTTACTATGCTCAAAAAAGGTAAGAATATACCTAAGGTCTCTTATAGAGTTTTAAGGGTTCGTTTTGGAAACCTGGCTTGGTGCCCCTGGCGGAAGATGTACTGTAGCCCTGAAGAGAGTACTTATCTGAGCCTGTAATTGGGTATGCTAGCATAAGGCTCACAGTTTGAATCCCCCTAGAACTTGAGACTACAGGTGACTTGAACCCAAAGCAGACATGAGAGTTACCCCATCTGTTATCTGTTCACATTATTGTGCTCTGAGGTTGGCACTTTGGGAGCAAAAGGCCTGACCTGTGGATTGCGTTTGTGACAATGACCATGAGGTCCAACTCAGTGTCTGCCACCAGCACATGGAGCTCACTGATTTTGTTACCAGGCTACTGGTTTTAAGGCATACCAATGTCCATCTGATTCTTGATCCTCCATTACTCCTTGTGTTTTCTTTGTCTTTTCATCCTTTTTTTGGTGTTTCCACACTTTCCTTTATCCCTTTCTGTCTCCTCAGCTTATCTATTGGAGCCACAGCTAACTTTGCACCTACTGTGTTGCTACAAACCCCCCAGATGTGGTGGCATATTACATAGGATCCCCTTCTTCTCAGCTGCCACCATAGTTCCCATAGTTCCAGTCTCCCTCTCAGTCATTCTAATTGTCTGAAACATACATCAAACTTCTGCCCAAGCACCCAGGCCTTCTCTCTTGTCAGGTGAACTCTGTCACCCTTGAAGAGTCTTCTATCCCAGATGTCCCCAATCCCCATAAAGTGGTACCCTCTTCTGACACCAAAACCACCAGTTAAACTCATCAATGCCATCACTTCTTAGCTTATCTGCTTCCCCTCATTGCCCCAAACAGGGAGGACTTTTGGAAAACACCAGGGAGGTTGAATGTACTACAATTTGTCCCACAGTCTACTGAAGTTCTGCTTCACCGTTCCTATTGACTGATTCATTAGATCATTAATACCCAAGTGTACCAGCACCACCACTCCCTCACCCTCTCCTTCCCATCCTGTCTAAATCCCTGTTGGCTGATGCACCAGGAAGGCACTGGATCATCCCACACCCATCCAACCCCGCACTACCCTCTCTACCCCTCTAATCATTCAGTCCCTGGCAAACAGAGCTCTTCTAGTAAACTTGCCCCCACACAGGTGCCATCATGTTGTCCAGCCCTATGAAACTGACTGACTTGGAGTCCCTACATGGTGAAAGGAGATGCCTGACCCTCCTTTAGGGCTGCAAAGCAGTTAGCCATCTGGATGGTGCTGGGCTGGCCAAGCTCCTTATCGCTACCCCTGCCTTCCCCTCTATCTTGCTCCCCACCACTACCCAGCTGTGCCAATGGGTCTCTGAGGGTGGACCTATGTTCAGCTTGTGATGCATTTGAGATATTTCTACCCTTGGCCACCAGCTGAATCTGGAGCTCTGCCATGGTCCTGCAGAGGGGCTGTTCCCTCCTCCAGAGTATATCCATAGAGGAACACCCTACAGCTGATTAAACAATTTTTGAGGCAACATTGCCAAGAAGCCAGTGTTGGCAACTCTTATCAATGGCATAATGGGAAGTCTTGTCCATGTGTGTCACTCTTCCAATGGGCATACAACTTTTGGAAGCAATAGGCTCTGCTTTGGGATTTTGTTCTGATATTTTGTGAGATATAATCCCTTTACAATTACAACCATTTTATTTGACTATTGTTACCTGCATACACATTTTACTACAAGCATTGTCTATGTTTACCACTAACAGAATGGATACAATTTTTGAAACCAGTGTCCTTCAAGGTGGCCCACTGCATCATTCTGTTGTTTGGCTGCATCAACAGCCCAGTGCCTTATGGTATTTAAATTTAAATAATTTAATAAAGCTTTTAATGGTCAAACCAGTATGGACTAGTCTGCTATTAAGAGAACTTTGCCAAACTTAATGCAGTTCAAACAAAGTTCACATGGACTGCTAGCTGTGGGGGGTGGGCAATTAGGTACCCTCCTTGCTGGCCCACCACCCCCTTGGCTAGTTCAAATGCTTGTCCAAGTAGCATTTAAACTTATCACTGAGTACTTGAATTCCCTCCAGGATGGATACAGGCCATTAGGCTTGAAAAGCCTCTATCCCTCAAGGTGGGTCCTAGTCACCAATGAATCAGAGACATTTGTGACATGACTCTGATTTGACATTGTTCAGTCCATTGATCAGTTTCTGATCTGGCAGAGACCCAGTTCTGAATCTGTTCCAGATAACGTAAGTGACACTAAAGATGAATTCCTGTTATAAAAGTGAAACTAGAGGAAAACACTTATAACTATATGAATCATTAAATGATTTAGGCAAAGGCTTATTAATTTGGAATAAGGGCTAATTGATTATATAATTTTCAATGGTCTGGTTCTGTTTCTAACCCAGTTTTGACCTGGTCTGTACTTTGTACCATTTAAAGTCATTGGCAAACCAGAGAAAATCAGAATGTTTTGAAGAAAGATCAGAGTGAGAATCAGAACCAGATAACTGATGACCCTCCCTCCATAAGTGTAATACATAACACTGGTTGATAATATGAATAGCATAATGAACAAGCAAGAACATTATACTGCAGGGCAGATTATTTTATTAAAATACACAGTGAAAAAGCATACAGAATATCAGAGCCATAAAACTGTTAGCAACATTTGTAACTTCATAAGCAACATTTTTAACACAAACTTAATATTGCTTAGGCTTACTGCAGTCATTTAAACTCACCAATCTGGATGCAGCTTAGTAAGAATATCTTAAAAAAATATTGAAGCTTATTTAAGGAAATAGATATTAAGAAGTTCTAAAGCCAAATGCTTAAATAATTACCCAAATCAATCACATATTTTGTAAGTCAAGCAAAGTTAGTAATCACAAAAATGCATGGTTTAGAGTCTTTGCCTTCTTTTGCATGATATAGACTGAATATGACCATCCAGGTTTGAAACAGTGCTTCTTACAGGACAAGAGATCTTGGAGAAAATCAGTATTGGCTGATATCAGAAAAGTAAATTGCTTTTTGGTCTCTAATACGTGGCTTTAATCTTTCATAGCACACCAGCAAGTTGCTCCTAGGAAAGTAAATTTTATCTGTAATGGTTTCCATATTCATCAGTCCAAATACTTTCACCATATTTCTGAAACTTGATGTTGCCTTCTGGTGTTAAAATTATAGACCGATATGAAGGAATATGATAGTTTTGACAGATCTCCACACCATTGTCATCAAAATAAATAGTTGCTTAGATAATGGGTAGACTGAAACTCGCATCCTGATTGGCTGAAACAGCCTGCCACCTGGGCTATTATTCTTTAATAATACCCACTTCAAAACAAGTGCCAATTCAGGGTGCCCTATTACTAAGTATATTCTTGTGCACCTTGAATTTTGAAACTCATCGGCCGCCATTTTTTCCCCACTTACAAATTTCTATGAACTACCAAAGCAGCCTTCAATCCCCCCAAACTGAAAACAGGACATGCTGCCATTTTCTTATTCTCCTCTCCAGAACAAAACACATCCACTGCTCATTCCAGCAAACTGTAAAACTTAAGACACGTTCTCACATCCCACGCTCCCCCACAAGCTACCTGATGTATTAGCTCCTTCAAACCAGCAGCCTGTCTCCACGAATCGACAGTGAAAGTAAAAGTGCCATTGGTGATCCTTGGCCTGATTCCTATTCACTACAGTAATCACACAAGCTGAACATCCCACCTCAACCACACAAAATGCCAGAAATCACCGTAAATACAAAACTACAGCAATGTACCCTTTATTGTATCATTACTTTTCCTTTGTCCCTTCTGTCACACTTTGGATGTTCGTCTTTCCTCGGCACCTGCTTAGTGCTGCATAACACAGAATCCACACCATTAACCCCTCTCCTAATCTGAACAAAATCTTTATCCTAATCCATCACAATAAATAAAAAAAAATTCTACTCGGGTACAGGGTCGGACAGACAAAAATGCATAACCTTAAAATGGCAAACAAAATCTTAAACTACACACTGCTACTTCTAAGAAAGGCATTACATTCAATCCAATATCTGAACACAAAATTCAACAGTGCCATCTACTGAGCAAACAATAATAAAACAGCATCAAAGGTACTACTTTATAAAAAAAATATTGTTAAATTTAATCATTCAACATATTTCTTTATGGTTTATAAACCATTTCTTGTAAAAAAAATGTAAAAAGTCCATTATCTAAGTGTAATAATAATACCATCCAGGGTGGATGCTATGGGATATAACGGACCTTCCAGTGGCTATAAGGCCCTCCACCTGTGGTGTCGGGCCTCATTACCCCCTGGACAGTCTGTTATACTGCAATAATGCCCACTTGTTGGGTAATATTACTTACATAGATGGTGCCTTCCCCTGACACTTTGTTAAAGTCATTAGGTGGTATAGAAGGACTGAATGCGATCATCCCTTTGATAAACCAGGTTAGTATCATTTGCCATCTTGATGCTTCCTTTTATTTCTCCTTTTGATGCATCTAATTCTAACCCACTACTGATGCTCACCACAATTTCATGAAGAATCGTTTTATCCGTACTGCAAAACGCATGACTTTTTCTCCCAGTTGCATTGGCTACATGGGTGTTGGAGCATGGAACATCGTTGCCTAAGTTTTTTTTCATGTCTGAGTACTGGAGGTTCAAAGGTGTCTAAGTGGGTGTGAGGTAATGAGAAAAGTTTTCAAACTTATAAAGCAGTACAAGACAGATGTTCCTACAGAAATTACACAATCTGTTTAATCATTGTCGAAAATAGGGAAGTGTTATGAAAGAAGTAGGCATGAAATATCCCTATTTTGCTTTCAGTGAAAAGTTCCCATTGTTAGAGCACTGTAATACTATCCAGGATATGGAAGTGTGATTGTTTCTTTAGAAAAGCACTTTTATTTTCCTTACATGAAACTGCACTGGGATTGTACCAGAAAGGTGTCATTTTAAAGGAGACCATCAGTGTAAGCAGTGTATATTCCTTTTGCTATAAAATGCAAATTATTAGTCAGTTCAGCCCATAATGCTAGTATCATACATTGAGTGAAAACTCTAATTTACCTTTGCATTTTTGTTTTTAGTTTTTTTTACATTCAAATTGGTGCTGGATGTGAAGAACTTTCACTGAAGTTCTGACAAATGCACACCATTTCTGACCTGAACAGATAGTCCAAAAATTGAACTGCACAGCCCCCACTTGAAATAAATAGAGAAAATGCTTAGTCATGTGTGTGTTATAAGTTTACACACCTGGGGTGAGGGATGATCCATAAATGGATTTATGTGAGGGAGGTCATGCCAGACAACCCTGATCAACTTCTTTGACTGGGTAACCAAGGAAATAAATCAAGGTGGGATAGTGGACATTGCCCACTTAGACTTCAGTAAGACCTTCAACACCATACCATATAGGAGGCTGGCCTGATTAGGGATGGGAACAAAACTGGCAAACTGGGTATGATATTGGTTTATGGAGAGTGGCGGTAAACAGCATTCATTTGGGGGTGAGAAGAGTGACCAGCAGGGTACCTCAGGACTTGGTACTGGGACAAGTCCCTTTTAACATCTATATAAGTAACACTGCAGAAGTGCTGGGAGGGAAGGAATGCCTCATTGCAAATGACACCAAAATCTGCAATAGGGTAAACACTCCAGACAGAATGAATAGTGACCAAGAAATCTTGAAGAGGTGGTCAAGAGCAGCTGGATATCAATATGAAAAAATGCAAAATGATACTGCTATGGACAGAACCCCAGAGACAGCATAAAAAATGGGTAAGAGATATTGACAGTCACATTGAGAGCCACTAAATAGGAAAGGGACCTCGGGGCACTCATATCTGATTACTGTCAGATGACAAGGCAGTGAAGCAAGGCAGTAGGCAGGGCCAGTAGGATGCTGGGGTGCATAGGAAGGGGTAACATCAGCAGAAGGAGAGAGGTGGTGTTCCACTGAATCTATTGCTTGTGAGATCCCACTTGGAGTACTACAGTATGTCCAGTTTTGGAGACCACATCTCAGGAAGGACATAGACACTGCAGAAACTTTCCAGAGGAGAGCAACTAAAATGGTGCAGGGGGCTGTATCATAAGCCCTATAAGGAGACTGAGAGATCTCAATATTTACATCTTGGAGGAGAAGAGGGAAAGGCAGGACATCACAGAGACCTATACCCTAAAATGATGAATAAGGTATGGGAGGAGAGTACTTCTCAGAAGAGAAGGTGCACAAGAAAAAAGGGGAATGAAATGAAGCTGAAATGGGAAAGTTCTTTTACCCAGAAAGAGTAGTGGATGCCTGGAACAGTCTTCCACCAGAAGTGGTAGGGCCAAAAACACTGGTGGGCTTCAAGTGTCAATAGGACAAACACAAAAGAATCTTTGTAAGAAAGTGTATTGTGTGTGGGGGGGGGGGGGTTGCAGTAGCTAGAAATCAGGTAGGGTTTGCAGTGATTGTATAAGCAGAGGAAAGAAATGAGCAGACTGGGTGGGCCAAGCTGTCCTTACCTGCAGACAAATGTTATGTTCTATAAACCTTGAGAGTGCAGCTAGTAGGCAGTATGTGTGCTTCCTTTACTGCAGAAGAGACATGTACTTCCTGTCATCACATATGGCAGTCAGCTAAGTTGTGAGAAAAGAGTTTTGCTTGTCACAGCATTGGCTCCAGTAGCACCAGTGATTAAATTAAAGGGGGAGTTGCAGAGTGGGTTGGTCGATGCCCACAGTGGGGGGCCACTAGGAAAATCTTCTTGGTACATAGATGGGGATCAGTGGGTGAGAGATGTCACTTGATGTCAGTGAATAATTGTTATAATATGGGGCAAGTGATCAGAGATTGGGAGGCACCACTGTTCACCAGGGAAATGTTTATCATTATATGTGATGGTGATCAGAGGGTAAGGGAACCATTAGACACCAACAAAATGTTTTTCGTTATATGAAACAGTGATAGAAAAGCGGTTTCATATCATCACATTGACAAAAACATGTCGACGTGGTGTTGCACCAACGGCACTATGTTGACTGCAATTGGGGTCGGCTTTGTGCCGTTAGGCAACAAATGTGTTTTTTTTGAATGAACTATGCAATATGCACCCCTGCATCCCCCCCCCATAATTTACTATAATTATCTCCAAGGCAGAGCTGATACAGGGAGAGAGTGCAAGACTTGGAGACAGAGTGCCAGGGGTCCAGGCAGACTTACAGTGATCTGTTGATCTTGACGCTGCCAAGATTACTGTAAAGTTGTCATTGAGCTGACAGCATATGCCTGAAAGGTGGGGGGGGAGCACTAGGCACCAGGGAGTACCTTTTTTTACTATGGGTCCAGCAATCAGAGGACAGGAGACCACTGGACACTAGGGACTACCTTTGTTAATATGAGGCCAGTCACCAGAGGGTGGGGGAGTACCACTAGACACCAGAGAAATGTTTTTCATTTTGCAGGACAGCGATCAGAGGGTGGAGGGACCAGTAGGCACTAGGGACTACCTTTTTTTAATGGAGGGCCAGTGATCGAAGAATGGGGAGGCCACTAGGTACCAGGGACTACCTTTGTTAATATGGGGCCTGTGATCAGAGTATGGGGGATCAACTGGACAACAAAGATTTTGTTTGTTAATATGGGGTGATTGGAGAATGGGGGGACCAGTAGGCACCAGAGACTACCTTTTGTAATATGGGGCCAGTGATCGAAGGACAGAAGGACCAGTGGACACAGTGGCAGAATGTGATTCAAGTGGGGACAGGGAATGGAGGGTAGGGGATGACATTAGCCACCAGAGAGCAGGTCTGCTCCTCCAGCTGCCAATGTAGTTGGCAGCTGGAGGAGCTGCCAATGTAGTTGTTGGCTGCAGTGGCTTTGCCAACTGCTAGGGCTGCCTGAAGTAATTTGGGCTTCTTCTCAGCATTAATTGCTTAGCATAAAGTGGTCTGGCCTACACAATTCCGCTTGCACAGCACTACAGCTCTGAATATTGTGCTGCACCAGTATTCATGTACCTGCCCCTCCTTTTGCCCACCACATATATTATTTTTTTACTCACATGCCAACCCTTTTAACATGAGCAACTGCCCCCCTTTAATATTGCACTCCAGCGCAAACCCCGGTCAAATGGGGCATAATCATTTTGTGCACTGAGTAAAGTTTTAAATATATCATGCTACTGAAGTTCTTATTTAAAAAAAGTTAAAACACTGCTGCAGAGGAAGCACAAAGGAAATTTGCTGTATGTTCATCCTTCCAGCTAGTAGTTCAAAAATTCATACTGAAATGTTGTAATAATTAGGTGTGACATCGTACCCGGTTATAAAAGCATGTGACACAACTCGAAAATGATTTGTTAACAAGGTTTACCAGTTATTATAAAAAGAAAACACATTCAAGAAGACAGTGTTTATTGCTCTTGTTTCTGAAGTGGTTTTGCTATTGAGATCTGCACTGTGACCTTGACACTCCTTACACTGCTTATACAGACATATCAGGAAGCAAATGAAAGTAATTTTGTTTCATACAGTGACTTTCATTCTCACATTACTTGAAGTCTTTAACAGCTGTGGCAGTCCTTAGGCATGGTTAAGAGAAACGGAGGGAAGAGAAAAGTTCATGAAGGTAGTATACTGTATTTGTCTGTATAAAACAGGCCTGGGACCTAATAGATGCAGCAAATCTATCTGGCACAGCCTTGGACCAGAAGTTCAAAGCAAGCTGTCTCATGGGGCATAATCATGGACCTCCAGCTTGGTCACAGGTCATGAGGGCTAGGGATGGGGGAATGGGAATTAGGATTACAAAACCCTAGTGCTAAAGGTTCCAAGTCATAATAGCGAAGCCAAATTTGAGACTCTCACAACAGCAAGTATATCCTGGTGAAAACAAATATAACACACAAACATACTCACTGAATACTAAATTGGCACATATCTAAATACACGTTTAATGAAGGGACTGCACCACCCTCACATCCCTTTGTGGGGTGCAAGCCCTTCTCACCCCCCAATCTATTATAATCATCTCTGAGGAGGGGCAGACACTGGAGGAATCGTGAGGGATCGAGGACAGTACTAACTTTAAAAAAAAACACCACCTGCCAAAAACAAAATAAAATACCTGTCTGCAGTCCTGAACCCAGGACCACAACCACCACTGCAGCCAATGTCCCTGCTCCCTGCTATGCTACATGGGTAGCTCGGCCAGATCACGTTCCACACCCCTAATTAACCCATCCTTCTTCCTCTCCCTTCCTTCCTATCGCTATTCCCTCCCCTCACTGTTTTTCCCCTCCCTACCTCCCGCACTATTCCCTCCTTTGCTATCTCTCCACAGTCGCCAAAGCTGAAAGCGACAAAATGATGCACTCATTTATGAGTCACTTATTTTCGTTTGCTCTTGTGATGTGATACTGTGCTGAAGATCTCTTCTTTTATGGCTTTAAAACTCTAATGTGTGCATTAACATAGTTTGTTTCAAGGAATTTCCTTTTTTTCTTGCAGAAGTACAGTGATCATCATAAATTCTTTCTACTGTTCATTTTATCTTAAAACTGGCACTTCTCTGATTAAGGTTGATAGATTCATAAAAGGTTTCAGCTTATATTGTTACAATGTGAAGTATTGGCCCATTGAATCTGATATTTTTAATTAAAGCAGCAGTTCATGTTACAAATGAAGCATTGTGATTCCTGAGATTGACTCCATTCATTGTAAATTCTCAGAGCTCTAAGTTGTAATCTGAAATGTAGCACAGCCACTTCTGCCACCTTTTACCACTGTATTTAGACTTAATGTGGCCAGCTGAAACACACAGAATCAAGCTCTTGACATGAGTGAAGATGTAACCGGACCAGCTTGTCCAACTGCACCAGCTAGACCAGCTGCAAGTTGTGCAGCTTGGATGTTCCAGATGGACCAGTTGGTCCATTTTTTCCATTTTGGTCTATCTGGTCTGTTTTTTACTGTTTGTTCTATCCATTCTGGATTTAATCTTGTGTGAGGGTATGTAAGCTATCCAGATAACCAGACCCAGATGGGATCATTTACAGTTTTAGTTCAGTCTAATTCTGGCTATCTGGATATCACCCATACCCACCCTAGATGAAATCTACATCAGTTGGAATGGATCGACCAAAGTGGTAAAAACTGTACTAACTGGTCCAGCTGAAACAGCATGAATGTGCAAACTGCTCCTGGTGAAACCAGTCTGAGATTTACCATTTTGTCTCTAGTGAAATGGTCCAAATTTTCCCAAATCTCAATTTTCACAAAAAGATTAACTACAAAATAAAAAATCTCAATTTTTACAATGAGTAAAAATCAATGGCAAAATTCAGGCTCAGCACCATGTCAAGACAACTCCTCACCTGCTGAGAACAGCCCTGATCTACTCTCCTTTCCTACCCCCACTGCCTGCCCTGGAATTGGGAGCAACTGTGCCATCAGCCACAATAAGCAGCTCTCTACTCCTGACCCCACTGCCTGCTCTGGGGTTCGGAGCAACTGTCCTGTCAGCCATGATCAGAGACTCTCCTCTCCTGACCCTACTGTTTACACTGAGGTAGGGATCAACTGTGCTGTCAGCTGTGATGGGCAAATACTAGCAGGCCAACATTTGGCATTAACAAATATTTATTTTTGTTTTGCATTTATAAACATTTTGTTCATGTAGATCTTAAAAAAAATTCATAATGGTTTTCACATTCCTCAAGTAACACACAAAATGCAACAAACTCTGGTCACAGCTGATATGGCTGGAGAGCTTTTAGGAGTGGCAAGAGCACTGAAAAAAATATGTAGTACTCTCGCTGCAACAGAGTCAGCTATATGTAATAGTGCAGCGATTACAGTACTGCTCATGTGTGATACTCGCACATGTGCAGTTTGCCACAGAGTCAGCTGTGCACAATATGGCGGTGCTGACGTAACTATGTATGCATGATAGTCATACATGCATAGTTTAAGTCAGTGCCAGCATGTTTCACATGGGGCTGTCACTTCTGCAGTTGTGGAAAGGAAAAGTAGTGCACCGGGAAGGGGGTATGTTTATGCGGACCATGGAGGGGAAGGACTACATAAACAGAATCACTGGAAACTATGTCAGAGTATTGTGGCAGCACATCAGACAGAGGACCAGTCATGTTCTTCCACAGTGCTCTTATACAAATCTGATGATGGCATAACATCCGTGGAGCTTGGCCCATGCAGCCACACAAGATAGACTCAGGAGGAGTCTATTAACAAACTAGAGATCTAATCTGGGACTTGATTGACATCACAGTCACTTTCTCATTCTTTTCTAAGCAGTAATTTCTGGTAAATGTGCCTTAACCACATTGATCTCAGTGCTGGTAGGCTACTTGTGATTTTCCCCAGATTGTATTAGGCATGAAGGGAGTAGCAGTCTTGAAGTGGTAGTTGCCAATGGTGTCATGCTGTGAAAAAAAGTGGTCCCCAGCTCGTCTGCAGATTTTAGAAGTGACCCCTTTCCTGGCTTTTTTTGTAAAAAAACTGACCTTTTTAATACAAAAACAAGGAGTCAAGGTATGGCCTCCACCCCCTCGCCTTTTCACTTCAAGTGAGAGACGTGATTATGGGTTTGCATCAAATGTACAGTGGCAGCCATAGATGCACAACATTGTTAAACAGTAATCAACTTTATGTAAAAGCTACTTTTTCTTAATATTTGCTTTCTTAATGTTGTCAATACCACTCCATCCATTTGTACTCTGCACTGGATTTCTGTGCCCCAAGTGCATTATTTTGCATTTTTCTGTTCAGGACAAAAAGGCCTTTCAAATGAGGGTACTCACTAATCTAAATTCTTTATAGTTTTTTTTATGTTTCCTTGCACATGTGCAAGAAACATTTTGTGGTAGAACAACATTCCAGAAGTGTGTCAGGGACAAATCCAATGCACAGCAATCTACAGTGCGCTCATCCCTGACAGATCAATGAGCATGCAACCAGACTGTGATACTAGTCACAGTTTCCCACCTTGAAGCCATTCTCTAGTTGAAAGAAATAATGTGCTCCACTGAGAGCACTTCATTTATTTAATTTACATAATGCTGTCCAGATGTCTGTGTAGTATCGTACCCTTCCCCCACCCATGCATACCAAAAGACACTTGACTCCACCCACCTCCATCCACCCAACCAGAGATCCCAGTAATGATGCTTAACATGTTCCCCCACTGGCAGCATCCCAATAAGATTGTTTAAAGCTGGTCAGTGGCTGTTGATCCCTTAGTGCAGAGTGTCTCCAGAAATGTTCAGTGTTCAGTAACAGTAAGGGCATGAATGAATGGTGATGTATTTGCCCATAGTAAAACCTGATTGACTTATTCTCAGCTAACCATGTTTTACTACTGACAAATACCTGTCACATTATTCATGCCCTACTGATCTTACTGTTTTTCTCCCTACCAAACCCACAGATCTGTGGGTACCCAGCCATACACTGCATCCCTCACTCTCTGCATTATAAGCAGTAAAGAGTCCTAGCAGTAGAGAACACATATTATTTATCCTTCCCCCGACAGATGTCTGTGTTGAGCTTGTTTGTGTGTGTGAATGACAGTGTGTGTTCTTGTCCCTAAATTCCTCTTTCTCTGGTGCTGCATGTGTGCCACAATGCCCAGCTTTAGTACTCCTTTCTGTGATGGTACCCACTGACCCACCCATGGATCTCCTAGTGTCTGTGATGCTTCAGTGTGCCCCACCAGCTGCACAATACAAGGAGCAAGAGTGCTGAGAAATGAAGCAGCATTGCCTGCAGAGCTGTAACATAACCTAGGTGGTGTGGAAAGAAAGAGACATGGGTTGCAGTGCCAGACACCAAGAAGAAGAGGCAGCAGCCCCACCCCGAGAGACAGCGCAGGGATTGAATGAGGAGGTGAGTGGTACCAGTGTCAGGGACAGAGTGGCGAGGTAGCCCCAAAACAGTGACAGCAACATGCTGAGATGTGGGGAGTAAGAAGAATGAGAGTGATCACCTGGTGACAGGCTGTCACTATTGCAGCACTACCTTGGCAGTATGAAATTGGGGGCAGTGTAATGTAGTGATCATAACCAGAATGACTGGTGGCTTCCAGACCTGCACCTGTACAAATGTGCAGTTCAATGGGTGACCCATCCCCCAGCAGTCAACTCCCTCCATCCCACCCTCCCCCAAGACAGACACAGCAACAGAGGTAGAATCCTTTCCAGTCCGAGATGTTGTCAACCCCCCAAAACAGAGAAGTAGAGTGCAGTGCACGAGCTTGGTTGCCATCCATTTTATTGCCGCTCACTCTTCTAGAACCTTGCTGTCAGTCTGACTCTCTGTTTGTCTTTCTGAAGCCCAGTGGAAGCAGAGAGCACACATACAGAGGCAGAGAAAGTATCAGTGAGAGTGCCATGACTGGGACAGAGAGCAGCGCTGCAGAGGTTTCCTTTTGCCATGTGGGGAGAGAGAGAGAGAGAGAGAGAGAGAGAGATCAGTAGAGAGACAGTGTAAAATAAACCTGGTGCATGTCTCTCTTTCTCTCTCTCTCTCTCTCGCTCACTCTCTCTTTTTCTCTCTCTATCTCTATCTCTCTCTGTCCCCCTCTGCCTTGTTTGTTTCTCTACAATAAATGCAGTGGGTATCCGGGGAGATATGACTTGTATTAAATGAAGTAGCTGTTTAGAGACTGTATCTGTCAAGAAAAAATACAAAGAGCGAGACAAAGGAGTGTCTAGCCCCAACATTTCCACTTCAGAGCCACACACACACACACACACACACACACACACACACACACGTCAGACTAGTGAACTCATCAAGAAAAAGCAGTCTGTTTTTTGGGTTGTGGGATGGTTTGATGTGATAACAATCCACAACATTTCAGACACATGAAATGCTTAGCTTTAAAGGCACCCCTCCCAGCTCAGCCAGTCACCCTGCCTGCCCGGCACACAAACAAACACCAACTGCAACCACTACCACTACCTTTGCAAGCAGTGAGGATCGCTCTCTCTCAAGTGGCCAGTCCTTTACAAGTAGCAGAGTTGGGGATCTGGGGCTCCAGTTGGACCTGCTGCTATAATGGAGCTCATGCCTTCCTGAATACAACAGGACAGCTAAACTGAGTCTGTTTAATCCCTACAGATGCAGGTCTGCTGCACAGATGATTGCTACAGCCACTCAGGCACCACTGGGGATTTAAAACAAGAGCTGGACTATGGCAGGCATCCTGCCATCTGCCTCCTCCACTGACTGCTTGCAGCACTTGCCCAGTTCCTCTGCTACAGGTGCCCCCCAGTGGTCAGTAATGTTGGTGGATGGCCCCTGTTGGAGTGATCAAATGAGCTCCTTGACTTGTTACTAGCCCCAGCAACCAATTCTCTCCTTTGTCTTCCTTCTGTGTCTGGTTGCATTAGCCTGTTTCCAAACAAACAATAAACTGTTTTTCTAGTGTCTACTTATATTCAGAATATAAAATATATAAAAATAAAACAGTGGCCTTGCATATATCATTTGAAATAGCAGTTAATGACATTATGCCCCCACCCTTGGGATGGATGGCACCACCCTTCCTTCCCGCACACCTCCCTCCAAGCTCTGGCTGACTCTGACTCTGGAAGACCCCACATTATATTCATAACTGGTATCAAGGACAGTTCCATATCTTAGTTCCTTGATACAAATCTAGTAAATGCACTGCATATGTTAATCATTGTGTTTAAGCAACTAATTACCTTAATTAAAGCTTTAAAGTTTCAGATACAATTCAAATAGGACAGCAAGGTGTGCTACCCTGTCTGTAAACCACTGAGAAACACTCTTATAATAAGGATGACTATACAATCCTTTATGCATTAGTTACCCAAGCTTAGTGTAACTCATTTTATATATCTGTAACTTTTAGAAGGAGCACTTAGTCATTTTTAACATTTATTCAACTTTTGCATTAGCATATCTAGCTCAACAAATACTTAAATAAGTACAATCTGCTTTGCCCACAACAGCATGGGTTTCATACAGAGCACAGCACCATCACAGCATTAATCAACTTCACTACTCACATCTATGAAGCCACTGATTCTAGAAAAACAGTAGGGTCTATATTTATCAACCTCACAAAAGCCTTTGATACCATTAACCACCAAATCCTGTTCAGACACTTGAGGACCTTGGGACTGTCAGTAGATACCACCTCCTGGCTAAGCAGCTACCTTTCACACAGGGCACAGTGTGTGAGGTGAGGGGGTGTAACCTCTGATCTCAAAAAGGTAACCCTAGGAGTTCCCCAAGGTTTGATTTTAGGGCCACTTCTCTTCGGCCTCTTCATTAACTCCTTCCCCAGTGCCTGTCCTGCAAAAATGCTGCTCTATGTGGACAACACAGTTATCGCTGTGCCTGGCAGCCTTACATTGGATATAGCTCAAAACCTTCAGCAAAGCTTTGCCATGCTTGAGAACTGGTTCACCCAAAACAAACTCCTTTTAAATTACAAAAAAATAAAAAGTATGCACCTAACCCTGCCACATGCCAAAAGGAATGATGAACACCTGACTATCTATAGCCAAAAAGGGGATAGCATTGAACAAGGCTCCTCCTTTAAACATCTTGGGGTGCATATTGATGATGCTCTATCCTTTGTACACCATATTGACCATGTTGTAAAAACAGCTAATATTAAGCTAGGAATCCTCTATAGGCATAGGCAAGTCATGACCCCTGAAGCTCTAAACGTGGTCACCAGAAGCTCCATCGTGTCAGTCATTGACTATGCCCTCATCATTTACAGTGTTGCCAAAGACACTGCCTTAAAAAGAGTTAAAAGTACTAATGAACAAGGCTTACCACCTGGTCCTGGGGGCAAATCACCAAACCCATTCTTGCACCCTCTATTCCTCCACTGGTTGGATCCCCTTATACCTAAGGTCTAAATATCAGGCTTGCCTAATAGGTAAAAAAGCTCTCCGTGGACTCACCCCCTCCTCCACCACCACCAACACCACCACTCTACTGTAGCGCTCCCTCTCCGCTAAAGCCACTAGGAGCTAGGCTAAGGCTGTGCTCCAGGTCCCCTTCAAAAGAACCTGCTTTGCACAGTGCTCACTCTCCTACTGTGGGCCAGCCTGGATCAATGAACTCCCTGCTACCACCTGGGAGTATACAAAAATTGCACCCTTTAAAAGAGAACTGATAACCCTCTTGGCCCAAATGTCCCTCTGTAACTGTAGCTAGCAAATACCTATGGCCAATCACCTTCATAACTGACTCACCCCCCTCTTCCTACTTCCCCTTCGTTCCTCTCACTCCCTTCCTTCCACCCCCTTCTCTGACAAAACTCTATGGTGGCTGCTCTCTACCTCCTGACCTTTTTCTTATATCCTCCTCCTCTATCTGTGACTAAGTCACCTCAGGCTGCTCCCACCATGCCCTGAGCATACATCTGTATGACTCCCTTCCCAACTTTATACTGATACCAGCTCATTATGTCAAAAAGCACCCTATACTACAGTAATACTGCTGACACTCTCAACAGTCTATTAAATCACTAATTTATTCAGCATGTAACCTCTTTTTATCCTTGAATTTTATGGAACCTGTTTTTTGAATGTTATGTAACCTGTCTTATAAATTTTGTCTCTTGTCTACTCAACATGGAACCTTTGTCAAAGAGCCTTCTGGCTCAAAGGTGTTAAACCCACAATATAAATAAATAAATAAATAAATAAATAAATAAATAAATAAATAAATAAATAAATAAATAAAACGAATTAAATGTAGCAGGTATTCCCTTATATTATCATAGCTCACAGTGGTTGTCTGCATCAATATATTTTCATATGAATGTTGTTTTATTTATTTCTGTTGAAAACAAAACAAAAAAATGTATTAAGTTCAAAATAGTAGCTGTTATTGATTTGATCCATTTCCCATTTACTTATAAGTTTAATTGTTTGTGCTGTTAACAGCTCAGCTTTGTTTTGTTTTTTTCTTAGTACTCTCAATACATTATCACCTTCAATACACCCGCAGTGAGTGGCAACCTGTTTTTCCTTTAGAAAGTGACAAGGAGATAACTAGTAACTTAGGGCAAACACTAATTATGGACTTTACAGTCTATATTATCAATGGCTGAAACCCATTCATTGAACTATATTGCATGTGCCCGGTGTATTCTCTATAATTATATAGGGTGGGATATTCAAAAGGGTTGCACTATGCGCAATAGGGTTGTGCCAGCACAAGTCAGAAAATGCGCCATCCTGTGATATTCAGTGGGAGGCAGTTGTGCCACTGAAAACATGCTGAGCAACAGCGCAATGCAAATGAAGGTATGCGCAACCGAAGGGGGTGGATCCATGCATAAAGTGTGCAATGCGATATTCAAAGGCTTGTGCAATGCGCAACAGTGGATCAGCCGGAAGTTGCGCCACAGCGGAAATGAGCCAAAATAAAAAGGCTTAAGGAAGAGGTGCAAGAACGTGACAGGGAATGCTCATGAGGCAGCAACAGAGAGCAGGCCACAGCAGCAGCCAGTGCAGACAAGGGAGTAGGCAGGACAGAATAGTGGCAGCTGAAGGTGTGCAGGGCCACAGAGTTCAGAGGCCAGTAGGTGTACCCAGTGCAGTGGAGGTAGCAGTCAGGACAGTGGGGGAAACAGAACAACAACATCTGGGGGGGACACAAGCCAGGGAGATGGACAGTGCCAGCTTCCACATGGAAGCTGTAGTGAGGGGGGTGAGAAGGCATGCTGCAGGGGGACATTGCCGTGGAAGGGCCCATTGGCGGTACGCCCCCAACAGGCAGTACGGTGCCCGCATCAGCTTTGAGCTGTATTCGGACATCGAGATTGTGGGCCAGTACCACCTGAACAGGGCAATACTGAGGTAGCTCTGTGAGCTGTGCAGTGATGTGATGCAGGCACCCTCATGATGGAGTCACGCTCTGTCAGTGGAGACAAACGTAACAGAATGCATGTGCTTGCTCACCACGGGTACCTTCCAGAGGCCAACAGAGGACACCACAGGCATAACACAGTTGGCCACGTCACACATCCTCATCCAATTCCTCAGTGCACTGCTGCCACATGCTGCGGAGTACATCCATTTCCCCAGCACCATGGCAGAGTGTACAGCAAACATCCAGGAGTTCCACAGGGTAGCACGTATGCCTGGTGTGCTTGGGGCAGTAGACTTCACCCATGTGGCTATTTGCACTCCACCTGGCCCCGATGGGGCAGCATATCGCAACCGGAAGGGATTCTCTAGTGTCAACTGCCAGGTGGTGTGTGATTCCAGTGGGCGCATCATCAATGTCTGTGCCACGCACCCTGGTGGAGCACATGATTCATTCATATGGTACCAGTCTGGACTGTGCCATCGATTCGAGAGTGGGGACATCTCCACAGGACATCAAGTGGGTGAGTATGCATGTAGGAGTGGCAAAGTTAGGGCAAGAGTGGGCAAGCCACAGGTGCCATGGGAGTGGCACACAGCACTAGGGGCAATATGGTCCTGAACATGACACTAATCTCCACTATCTCCACACAGGTGATAGTGGATACCCACTCTGTCCCTGGCTGCTCACACCCTACCGACGCCCCTTGACCCCATCACAGCAACGCTTCAATGAGGCACATACCACCACATGCAACATCATCGAGTGGGTGTTTGGGATGCTGAACGCATGCTTCTGAGGCCTAGACACCTCCGGCGGTGCCCTACAGTACAGCCCCTCAAAGGCCTGTGGGATATTCCTGGTCTGTTGTATCCTGCACAACATGGTCAAAGACTGTGGGATATCTGTACAGGTCAAGGAGGGGGACAGCGATGGGGATGCTGGTGACACCTGTGATGATGGGGATGAGCAGCCCCCCCCGGACGGCATGACCCCTGACTGAACCAGCTGGCCCAGCTGCACCGGGACACCATCACAGAGGAGCACTTCGCACAACACAGGTAAGTCATGGGGCCATGTGCAACCAACACTGTCCAAGGCGCAACCCACATACACAGAGGGTAACACACCAGGGGTGCATGATGGCAAGGGGAGTGGAAGGGTACAGGTGCACAAACACACAACCAAGGAGAGGTGAATAGTCACATGCCACATGGACAAACACACACACACACACACACACACACACACAAACACACCAGGCAGAAAGTGCACAGGGGCAGGTGCACAGCAGAGCAGGAATAGACATGTCAAACACATACATCCACAGGCCACCTCCACCACCTGCACTGTCCATGTACGTGTGTCAGATGCTGGGCACCCTTGCACCTTGGTGTATAGTGCAATGCAGGCATCATCATGCACACGCACCCATGGACAGCAGTCAGGTGGGTGTGCAGGTGGTCCATGTGTCAGCGTGTTGGGCAGGGCACCTACTGGTGCACTGCCCACCATGACACACATTGCACACAGGGCAGCACCAGACAGGGTCCGCACTGGGAGACAGGTCAGTCATGTGGCACTGTGCCACGGCCACCTCAGATGCATGGGTGGCCCCGCCGAGACCCAGCAGCACTGGCAGGCTGAGCATGGGACACTTGAGGTGGCACCGATGGACCACTAGGGGTCCCACTGTGCGTGCGTGACCTTGTCCGCACAGGGGTCTGCAGCATGCCAAACATACCTGCACCAGGGGTGCTCGGGATGCCCACAGCAGAACCCGGCATCGACTGGCTGGGTGTTGCATGAGGCTGGGAATGGGGAGTGGATAGCATACTGCATGGCATGCACGGCACAGGGGCACCTAATTGTGTGCCCAATGTGGCCAAGACAGCGACCAATGCCTGGGTCAGCCTGTCAATGGCGGCAGTTGCATCCATCTGCATTTGGACAATCCCTGCAAGGATCATCGCGTTGTCCCTGCTGTGCCGCTCCACAGCCACACACAGTGCCTCCATGGATGTTGCAACCTGCATCTGCTGCTGTACTGATGCCCACAGCAGGTGGGTGTGCTCGTCAAATGGGTCGTCTGCCATAACGGCAACCTGTACCTCAGGGTATGGAAGGACCTGATGCTCAACACCCTTGCTGTTCACCAGGACCAGGTATGGGCAAGTCAACGGGTTGTGTACAAATGCCACCGCTGAACCCTGTACCCCCAGACCCGGTGGGTGACTGCTGCTGCTGCCCCTCTGCCTGCTGTGCCCAAGGGACCAGTAGTTCCACTGCTGTGTCCGCAACAGTGCCAGTGACCTGCACTGCCACCAGTGCTGCCCCACCGGTGCTGACTGGCACATCCTGGGACTGTGCTGATGTGCTGGCACACGCGTTGGAACCAGCTAGGTCCATGGATGTGAGCTGTCCTGCTGTGTGTCCATTATATGACACACACGTGTCACTGCCCATAGTGGTCATTGCATCATCAATGGTGCAGGTTCATGCCACAGCCACAGCGTGCTGGCATGCTTGCATGCCAGACAGCTGAGACACAGGAAGGGCACCCCCACACCTGTCTCAATGACATCGGAGATGGCAGCCAGGCATGCACACTGGTGCAATGCACGCTGGCTACCAGCAGAGGTAGATGGACCCTCCTCCAACTCTGGCTGGATATCCACAGTGGACAGGCCCTCCACCACCGTCCCCTGCAGATGCACAGGATCTGTAACAGAAAGTGAGAACATGTTAGTGCATGGGATCCACCTTCCCCCACCCCAATGACCATATCATACCATGCAGTGATGGGCTACCACCTTTCTGGAAGCCACCTCCTGGAATTCCCTCAATGGCACTGTGCTGCATGGATGCAGCAAGACGGTCCTCCACTGGGGTCAGCTGCACCACCTCCAGCTGGCCCCCCCATGGCAGCACGTGCCACCCTGAGGGCTGCCACCTTCTCCTTCACCCTCCTCCTGTTAGTCCCCATCTTCTTCTTACATTTCTGCACAGAGCGCTGGTGGCTTCCATGCAGGTTTACAGCATGAGCTACCCCCTCCCATGCAGCAACACGGGCCTGAGGGGTGCCCTGCCATCCACTGAGTAGTGGCTCTTCCTCCAGGAGGTAGGCATCGAAGAGTGCCTCTGTTTCAGCTTTTGTGAAGTTGGGCCTCCTCTTCTGCCCACCAACATCATCATCCTCCTCACCCAGTTCTGGCTCAGCCATGTCACAGTCTGTATGGGTGAAAGTGGACACCTGTGACTGTGCAGTATACAGCAATATCCTAAGACCACTCCAGAACATCACACAGCATGCAACCCACCTATCACCTGCAGTAACCGAATATGGCCACTACAGATCAAAGTCGCACATTTATAGTGCAATGCATGCAAATTAGGAGTGGAGCAACTTTAATGAGATGCAAATCGCGCCGCTGCACCATTGAATGGCTGATCAGATGATTGGCATATGATGGCTGAATATCGTGCTGTTGCGCTTTGAGCAATACGGTTGAGCCGGCTGACCCTTTGGTTCAGTTCTGTGACTGCGTAGTACACCGCACTGTGCATGCCCAAGTAGCTTATGCAGGAATCTGCCATGCTGATCACGTGCTGTGCATGATCAGCAATATAGGACATGGCCATCATTGTACCAGTGGTGCTACAGCGCTGGTCACCACACGGTGCTGTGGCACAACTGCGCAATAGTCCACTGTGGCACTGGCACGCAGGCGACCGATTGCGCTGGACATGTAGACATCCAATGGCACTGTGCATGGCCTTGCACCAGAGACCCATGACCTTGTGCCCAACCTGTGCCCCCTTGGCACTGTACATATGGCATGTCTGCAGCTCCATCACGCTGTTCGATAACAGCATGATAGGGACCGATGGCACTGTATGAACAGTGCGATAGGGACTGACGGAGTTGCATTGTGCAACATTTTCATGTGGGGTTGCTGCGCTGTGGAGCGCCATATTGCCTACTATCAACCTGCAGACATGGCACACAGGAGAGCTCCTCAGTGGAGTGCCTTGGAGATGGTCAAAACTGGTGGCTGTGGTGGAGCCTCACCATGGGCCACTGTTTGGGGAGGAACCCCTAAGCATGGCGGTCACCCATGTGTGGCAGCAGGTGGCCACCGATCTGGAGCAGGTCACTGGGCAGTGCAGAACACCGGAGCAGTGCAGGCACTGGTACAGTGACCTGCGCAGGATGGAGTGGGCACTGCTGGTGTGCCTCAGGTCATGTGCCAGGAGGGGCATTGTGTCTAGGCCAGATGGGTGAGCCATCTATGCACCTGTATTGTCCACAGGGATAACACTGTGTATTGAGACCAGAGCATGGGGGAGGGTTGGTCCATGGTTGGCTGTGACAGTGTTTGCAGTTGTGTGATGTATGGGTCTGGCTGTGTGGGCAGGCACACTCATTGGGGCAGGGGGCTGTCTCCTTTGGGATCTCACTAATGTGTTTCTCAGCGTTTGTTTCCCACAGGCATGGGGGAGCAGAGGAGGGCCCGGGATGAGGCACAGAGGGGTTCTGCAGAGGTGGCTGGCCGAGGTGGTAGTGGTGTGGGCCCACAGCAGCAGCAGCAGTGGCTTGATGAGGGTGAGTGTCATTACATCATGGATGCTATTACGTGTTATGGGGGGAAAGGGCATGGCCACCATCCATGGACAACACTGCCATGCATGCGATGTGTGACAGTCAGCACTGTCCAGTGGCACTGCATGTCTGTGAGTACATCACTGGTGGTTCATGCATGCACTGGGCACATGGCTGTGGCACTAACTTCCCACCACGTAGCCATGTCACTGGAAAGCCTTGGTTGTGCTGTGGGCACGGGTGGGGTGTGATGCAGTGGCACACATGGCTGTTGCTGCCTGGTTGGGCTTAGCTTGTGCACAGTCACTGTGAGTGGGTGCAGTCCATCACAGGGGTGAGGCACTTGGCTGTATGACATGCATGCTGGGTGGGCTTCAGGGTTGTGGACAGTCACAGCCATTGATTCTGTTCCCTTGCCCTAGGTGTCCAGGTCCTGCGCAGGATTGAGCAGGCCATCCACCACCTGCTGGAGGTATCCACACAGTCCCTGAACATTCTGAGGTAGATGAACCGGAGGGGTGTCCGATGATTGAGGAGACAATGGGGACAGAGGCAGCCTGCTGCTGTGCAGCCTGGAGGCAGTAGCTGCCCCACACCTACCCCCTTTACCCTTCCCTCACACCCTGCCTTCCCTCACCAGGTTCTTCACCCCTGCCCCACACCCACCCCGACCTTGTACCCATACCCCCACCCCTTTCTTGTATATATATCTGTCTGTACATAGTTTGTTGTTGTGTGTTCCTGTTGATGTTCATTTATAAATCTATTTTGATATGAATACTGTTGTGGTCTCTGATTTGCAGCTGGCTATGGGTGCTCAGTTGCAGTGGTGTGCATGGCATCTGGTGTTGTATTGTCCTGGGATTGTGTGTGTGTGTGTGTGTGTGTGTGTGTGTGTGTGCATGGGGGGGTGTCCCTGGTGTGGTGGTGGCTTTCAGCTAGTCTGGCCATGTGCTGCCACACACTGCTGTGTGCTCCTGGTGGGTCTGGTTTGTATGGTTCGGTGGTACACACGGTTGCATTGTGCTGGGGGGGCATGGAGATTCCTGCAGTGCCGGTCAAAGTCACTGCTCATGGGTGGTGTCTTGGGGTTCCAGTGCAGGGTGTGCTGTGCACGGGGGGGCTGTTGTACACTTGGGTTGTCCGGCCCCTTTGTGTAGCAGTCTCTGCTTGCCAGTGGGTGTGCTGGGGCACCATGGTCCAGCTGTGCTTTGTTGGCTTGTCCCCATGGGCCAGTGGATATTCCATCCCTCCACCAGTGATGCTGTGCTTCAGGTGTGGGGGGGTGTTGTTAGTTCTGCAGTGTGTTCCTGTGCCCGTCTGTGGCATGGGTGGTGGGCCCCTGCCTACCTCCCTGGTTGTGCAGTTTCATTGCTCTGCTGCTGGGGGGGCTCTCTGCTTGCGCTATGGCGCCTCTAGACTGCTCAGCTGGGCTGGCCTTGTTGTGCTATGGTGCATCATATGTGCTCAGCTTCCCCTTTCTGGTTGCGCTATGGCGCAGGTTGTGTGGTATTCAGACATTGGCTGGTTGTGTAATTTGAATGCTCCATGTTTGAATATCGTCTGTTGAGCATGTGCTCAATTGACTTGTGCTTGCTCCTGCTATTGTGCATATTTTGGGCGCAGTTTGAATATCTGGCTCATAGTGTATACCTTTTAAATATTTGCTGCAAATGTATGGCAAAGTTATAAGGAACTAGACATAAAAGCCCCATTGGCTGCACCATTAAAAACTTTGAATAAACGCTATGATGTTTTCTGTCTTTGTTTGTCTGTCTATCTGTCTGTCACTTGCTCTCTATCTATCTATCTATCTATCTATCTATCTATCTATCTATCTATCTATCTATCTCTCTGTCTGTTGCTCTACCAATCAATTTATTATTTTAATTTATTATTTAAATTATTTTGTTGTGGAAAAAAGCAAGAACTGTTCATATCTGTACAACTGCCAGTTTTAAGAATTCTGATTGACATAGTATATAGTATAAAGGAAACTGTTACTATGCAGACACAGTGGTAAAAAATACGTTTGCCTTTTGGTCTTCTGTGCTATAATGTAGATTACACAATTCAGAAGTTTCAAACTGTAACATGTGTTGTCTTTTTTATTATTATGTTAATGGTGTTGGTGTATATAAAAGATATCTGACCAAATGGGGTCTTTGGTGATGGTGTGCAAAAACTAGACATGTTATATTTTTCTCGGTGTGCCAGTTTCAATGATGTATATGCATCCTGTTTTAAGGTAAAGGCAATTACTGAAAGTTTGTATGAATCTGCAGATTTAGCCAGCTGAGTTCCCCAATGTATTTCCATCTCAGTCTCAAGTTGTCATGACAGGGAATGGACATAAAAGTACAATGTTGTATAATGGCATGGCTGGAGCCATTTTAAATGAAATAGCATTTCATTCAATTTACTTTTATTAGCTGAGTTCCATTGTATCCAAAAGACCAACACCTTTATTGATGGTTTAATACAGTAGCAAGTTAGACACACTTTTCAAAAAGCTAGCAATAAATATTTCAAAAGTTCATATCATTTGGCATAATAACTCTAATTTATAGTGACCATTGCATACTTGACTCACATAGTGTGGAGTGTATATACAAATGATGTGGAAATGTAATGTGTCATGTTATTCTGCTACTGAATGCAATGTTAACTGAGGCACTAGCCCGAGTCTAGGAAAAGGGGGTGAGAATCCCGAATCAGAGACCTCTGGGAGAAGGAGACAAGGGTCCGGTGCAAGGATATAAATGACAACTATTATATAATTTTGTTTTTGTTTAAATGTGTTTGAGGAAGGAGGGGTGTAATTCTTATTAAATCCATCTGCATAAAGATATTTCATTGTCAGAAAAGCCATAAAAACTGATTAGAGCAAAAATAGCTGTTCTGTTCTTTCCCCTCTTTTCTATAGATGCAGGGTCACTTTTCACAACAACACACATACAACTGTATATTTTTATTTCTGGTGGAAAGATTCTTGTTTAAATATTTGCACTGGACATAAAATAAATGTTACATGATTACAAACCTTCTAATTATAGTTTGTGCTTTCGCAAGGTCTTTAAACCTGTACTGTTCTTGTTCTGTGGGGTTTCGCCTAACACAGGAAAGTATAATAAGCCAGCATTCTGCTAACATTCTATGTTTCTAATTATTGAAGCACTCATATCACACATTCTGTTCCAGCCCCAATAGGGTTAAATAGCAGTCAGCAGTGACCAACTGGCCAAATGCTAGCTCACTGCAATTGTAGAACAACTTTTGGCTTTCTCCTACTGCCTCAGTCTCTAATTGGCTAGTACTGCTGTGACAGAACTCGACAGCCAGGCCAATCGATGCAAAAAACATTCACAGAAGTTTGCACCGGTCAGAAAGAGGCAGTGGGAAAGAAAGACAGGAAAATGATAAATAAATAATAAAATATAGTTTGGAAAGTCACTGAAAAACATTCCAACATTGTGTTTTTGTGATAAATTAACTTTTTCTTGGAGTGAGCTATCAGCCATGATACTAATTTAACTTACTGTACAGAGCACACTTTAGAGATATTGTTTTTGGAAAACACTTTCTGCTCCTGCAGCTGCCTTATTCTTTGCGCTGCTGTTCAGGACAGTTTGGGACATACAATGACTGAAAGAAGATGGAATGGTGCTGCCCTGATTTCCAGAGCTCATGCCTTTTCAATGGAGGCCTTGATTGGGATGAAAAAGAAAAGAAAACTGAGAGGGTGGGAGATTGAATTTGTCCATGGAGTAACTCAGTCCAAGTTGCTAGCTGCAGGATGAGAGTGAAGACTTGACGCAGTGCTTGGAGCTTAATGCTGTTTATTGCTGGCAGTGTGTGTCTGTGTGTTTTGCAGATTCACACTAAAGGTTTCTGAAGAAAAGTGATCCCAAAGTAGAAACATTTCCATGAGGGTAACACATATTAAATACTCCTTGACACGTTAGCTCTAACTATAGTTTTCCAGTTCAAATAAAATCACAATAAAATAAAATACAAATCTATTTTTATAAAATGTGAATTTAAAATCATTTTAGTTTTCACATTGCTATGACCAACAGTTTTCATTTTTCATGCAACTGATTTGCGAATCAGGTTCTTCTAGAATTACAAGCATTTAGCTCATAAAGTGAAAACTACAGGGATGTTTTTAAGAGAAATTTCAAGGGTTTAAATTTAGCTGGGGGCATTGCCTACTTCCTCCTTTATGTTATGGGGTGGGGAGGAGCAGGGAATGGAGAAACTGGGTGGAGCAGGGGCAGGGTTAGGGAGGCCTTCTTTATTTTAGGAGGCCAGGAGGAGCAGGGAATGGAGAAGCTGGGCAGAGCAGGGTGGAGTGGGAAGGAACAGGGCAGTGCTGTGGATGATTGTAGAAAAGAGTACAGTGCTGCGGTCAGTAGGGACAACATGGGTGGACTGTTTTATGGTGGAAGAGGCCACTGTGACACAATCCAACATGTTGGGCAGATGGAAGAAATGTCCCCTTTCTCAGTGATTGTTCAAGTGCTGCAGGGCTCCACCCTCTGCAGCACTAAAAAATCAGTAGACATTTGTGTCATCTCATAACTGCATAATATATAATTAAAGGTTTCCAGTAAAATAGGAATCAGAATGTCCTGAGAAGTTTTGTAAAAGTTCATAATCTCCATCAGGCCCTGGATCTATACTGGATCATAATTTCCTTATGGCTTCTTGGATTTCCTCTGGCCATTTAGGTTAAGTGAAGTGAAATATGTCAGTATCTGGTAATTGATCCATATGTAGATCAGCAACAAAATCATTGAGACTGCCAATTGTGTAAATGGAGGTACCAAAGATGGAAAGCAAATGTTCAGAAATAACCTCCATAATCTTTGTAAAATCAAAGTGTATAGTACTCCTTTGGTCTTTTACTACTGACCATTCCCTATTATTGGCTCTGTTGTGACAATCTTTAAAAATATCCAAGGAGCCTTTAGTACCTTGTGTGCCAAAAGATTGTTCAGCTTTTAAGGATTTAGCCCTATTGTTGAGGTATTTCCTCATTTCAAGTTTAATGTTTTTTTTTTTGTTCCGAATAATCCCTATGTTCCATGTTTTGTAATGAAATAAGTCTGTAAAGATGTTTTCACAATGTTAAAAACCTGAAGTACGTTTCTCTGCCTACTTTTTTCCACAATTTTTGTATAAATGCTGAATTATTAACTTGGTATCATCCCACCAGTCCCTGAGGGAGTCATACAACATGGCAACCATGACCCTAGTTTTAAAATGTTCTACTGTTTGAGCATTTAAATTTAGGCTTAACAACATTAAATTATTTATATGCCAATATCCTTTTCTAATATTATTTTTTTGCAACTGTCATAAGGAAATGTGCACCTCTTGATGATCAGAGGTCATGGTAGAGATAATATCTGCTACACAAACATGCCAGTGCTGTGAAAAAAAAAACAATCTATGCGGGAGGATAAAGAACTTCTGTGATATGTGTGCCGCCCCTTCCGATTTCATGATTAATCTGTAGACGTCTTGTAATGCTGCTGTATGTAAAATTTGTTTTAAGGCATTTGCATCAAAATATAATTTGGATGTAGCCCCAGTTTTATCATTAAGTTCCAATAGACAGTTGAAATCTCCACCAAAAATGAGTTTCCTATTTGTGTGTAAATAAGATTGTTTCAATTTGAAGAGTTTAATTCTAGCCATTTTTGATTGTTGGGCATCTATTACCCCTATTCTAAGGTCCTGGGCATTCAGCTTTATATCCAAAAAAGAGCCCTTCCAGGTCAATATCCATAATTTTGATAATTTGAGCCACACACTACAAAGAATCCCTACCCCAGAGCACAGTTCATCCCCTAATGACTATGCAGAACATCCTCAAGGTTAGACTATTTGTGTCTGATATATGTCTGAATCAGATCTTAGCCTTGTATCCTGTAATAAAATAATTTGTGTCTGAGAGTGATGTAATGCATGCAATGTAATACAACACCTCCTATAATTTTTATGCTGTTGACATTTAAAGATAACATTTTCAAAGTGTCACCAGAGGCTCTATACATAAGTAATGTTTTTTTTTAATGTTCAGTGACAAACTCTATAAATTTATCAAGGTTTCTTTTTGGTCTTTGTCTCTAATTTTGGCTAATCTGTAATATCCCCATCCACATCTGTGGTATCCTTTTGGAATGAAACCACTGAAGATGTCTCTGAATCTTTGTCTTCTTCTCTCAAATGATCTTGTAGGACAGTATATTTATTTGTTGTGTCTAAATGTTCAACTTTTGTAAGCTTGGGTTTAGGAAAGTATCTGGTTGAATGCCTTTTCCCCTGAACTAGCTGTTATCAATCCTGCTGGGGTGGGGGCATCAAGCTCACTTGTGCCAGGACTTTAGAAGGGGAGATGTGGTCCTGTGGGGCAATGACCTCCATTTCCTGATCTTTAAGCTCCAGTACTTCCTCCTGAAGTAAAGTGGAATTGTCTGTCAGTGTTACTTCAGTGTCTCCAAGAGGGATGAAGTCTGAGTTCGTGGTCTAGGCAGAGTAACCAGAGAACTTTCAACTAAACTCTGAGACTGTGGAGTATCCATGATAGTAAAGGATTGCCTAGACTGTTTTTCCTGAGGAGCATGAACAATGTCATGCTGATTGTAAAAGCTGCCTTTACTATGGACTGCCAAGGGACACTGTAGGAAAATATGTCCCATCTCTTCACAGAGATTACACTTAGAAGGATTAGAACAGAAAGTGTTTGCATGTCCTATTTGCAGGCAGAAATTACAGACCATAGAATCACATGTATTACTTAGATGGGAAAGGGAGCAGCATTTGTGGCAGATCTTAGGTTGACCAGGGTAGAAATAAAAACCTCATTCTTGTCCAGAATAAAAACAACTAGGAAGGTGCTTAGGCCCAGATTCAGTCATGTGCAATTTTATCTTAATCTTCCACCCTTCAGTCCAAATGTTTTCACTATCAAGAATAGGCATAGATTTGTCAATAACATCAGCCTTTTGTTTCAACCAATATAAGATGCCTGAAATATGGACATTTTCATTGCAAAATAAAATAGTAATGGTTTGCACAGCTGGAGAGTGAGGGGAATGACAGTAAAAGGAATCCATAATGGAGAGTGTTTAAGCTGGTAATATTTATTCCAAAATTTTTTCAGCTGTAGGAGGTATTAAAACTGATTTTAAAAAAATGGTGTCACCAGAAATGTAAATAAGAGCAAATTTGTCTGCAACTAGAAACTGCATAGACACTTTAAGCAGTTTCCTCTCTACATAAACCCTGTCCGGGGGGGGGGGTTACAACCCTCCTTTATATTTTAAATGAAAGGCATTTCTTCTGGTTCTTGGTTTCCTCAAATTTGAGAACAAATCAGACAGTATGAATCTAGGATTTGGTTTTTGCCTTGAGTGGTTGTGATTAGGGTGGGGGTGGGGAGTGGTGCCCTTGTCAGCTGAGACTGAGACAAAGAGAGAGTGAGAAAGTAGCCACATCTTCCTTGAATCAATGAGGTTGTTTACTAGACTACACTGAGCTGAATTATTACTTTTTGGACCTGTGTAAGTAACTAGTATTTATTCTGTTTTTGGGGTGGACTTTTCTTAGTTTTAACTTTAATTTGCCAGAGAAGAACTGTAGCTGGGAGATATTTGCAGTCATTTGTGACTAGACCTTTGTGAAATAGGTGTCTGAAATAAAGGAAGGCACTCCCCAGGGTGGAGGGTAAGAGTTGTAGGTGACTGTTTCTGGACAGCATAGGTTTACTTCCACCCACACTTCCCCTCACCCCACCCGCCCCAAGGACATAACTTCCTTTATAGCGGGGGTTCAGACATCACTTCCCCAAAACTGCTAACAACATACACCTGTTCATATCCTTAAAGGCACAGCACACTGAATAGAAGGTAGAAACACTCACAAGCTTGCACACACTAAAACAAGTATAAAAAAACAACAAAAAAAGCATCTGTAACTGGAAGGGACACAGACATGTGGGGAGTGGTGCAATGCACTGGCTGTGTAGCAGCAGTTTTCTGGGAGACATTATGGAGACTGCATTGCTGCTCTATTTGCAGGCACCTCTCTGGTCTGAGAGAGGATGTTGTTAGTCTCCATGCTGACTTGGCAAGGATGCGGGAAACCTGCTCCCACACCCAAGGACCACCCAGGCCACTGCCACTACTTCAGAGGTTGTCAAGAAAGAACAGTGGTTGAACCACAGTGGGCTCAGGGAGCATGAGGGTGGTGGAACAGAGGAGCATCCTTCCAGTTGTGCCTCTCAACAATTCATTTGCCATTCTGGCAGAGCATAGATCCTCTATGGAGGCACCTGCAGTGGAGACCAAGAAGGATGCTAGGAACTTCCACAATGGAGACCCACTGGAGGGTGGCCAGGACCCCACAGGGGAAGAAAACAACTCCTGGTGGGGGACTCAATTGTTAATGGGGTAGAGCTGGGTGAGGGAGGGGAAAGGGAGGTAAGGTGCCTACCCAGTGCCATGGCTTGGAGGGACAGGAAACAAATCCTCAGGATCGTGGGAGCAGTGGCAAGGGGGAGGGAGCTGGATATCATTATCCACCTAGGGACAAATGACCGGGCTGAGAATGTGATCAGAGCAGTGCAACAGGAGTTTGTGGATTTGGGGAGGGGCCTTAGACAAGTAGCACCCATGGTATCTTTCTCAGAAGTACTACCTGTCTATGGCATGGATAAGGCTTGGGTACTCCACACCATGGGATTCAATGACTGGTTGAAAAGTTGGTGCAGAGCTCAGGGATTTGGTTTCACTGGGGACTTGGGCTCCACCTGGAGGGATGCAGGCCTATACAGGTGTGATGGTCTGCTTCTATCAGGGAGGGGAACCAGGATCCTAGGTGATAGGTTTAAATGCTTCAATGACAAACATTTAAACTAGCTAAGGGGAGGCACTGAAAAGGAGAAGGGAAATCCTAGCCACCCCCCAAATAAAATCAGGGTAATTAGTGAGGTAAACACCAAGATAGAGCAGTCAATAGGGAGAAGGGCAGGGGTAAATAGAGAAAAAGACAAAGGCAGTAGGGACAGGAATAGGGCAAAACAAAAATAATTCCATAAAAAAATGGAGGGTAATGAGTACCAATGCCCATAGTCTAGGTAAAAAGCTCCCCAAAATGGTGGCCTTGATGGAAGAGGGATGCCTGGATATTGTGGCAGTCACAGATACATGGTACACAGAGAACCATGACTGGGATGTCAACATACCAGGGTTCACAATCTACAGGAGGGACAGAGAGGGGGGAAGAAGAGAAGGAGGAGTAGCTCTCTATGTAAGGGAAGAGATCAAAGCAACAGAACTAAAAGGTAAACAGGGAGGAGAAGAGGCACTGTGGGCCATCCTGGAGACTGGAAATGTCTCCACAATCCACACAGGGGTTGTATACAGACCCCTGTCTCAGGGGGAGGAAATGGACAAGGAAATGATAGAAGGCATCCTTGGGATGGCAGAGAAAGGGGAGATATTGCTGATGGGGGACTTGAATATGCCAGATGTTGACTGGAGCACCTTTGCTGCTGCCACATCCAAGAGCAGGGCCATTCTTGATGCCCTACAGGGGCATGCCTCAGAAAGCTAGTTTTGGAACCCACTCAGGAGAAAGCAATCTTAGACCTGGTACTCTCAAATGGGGATGGAGAGAGGATCTCTGGTCTTGAAGTTTGGAGCCATCTGGGAACAAGCGACCACCAAACAGTGTGGTTCACTATAAACTTAGCTGTAGAGTCAAGCCACACAAAAGTGAAGGTACTGGACTTCAGGAGGGCTAATTTTGTTCAAAATGGGAGAGTGCCTCAGAAAAGCACTAGCAAACAGGCAAGAAGGTGGGGTGGAGCAACAATGGGGAAACATCAAAATTGCCATCACAGAGGCAACAAGCCTTTATGTGAAGCAAATAAACAAATCAAAATGAAAGAAAAAAACACTATGGTTCTCAAAAGAAGTGGCAGGAAAGGTAAGGGAGAAAAAGATAGCATTCAGGAAGTATAAGGAAACACAGAAGGAGCATGACAGAGAACTGTACCAGTTAAAGCAGAAGGAAGCGGGTAAGGCGGTCAGAATAGCAAAGGCCCAAACCGAGGAAAAGGTTGCCAACTCAGTTAAGAAGGGGGATAAAACCTTTTATAGGTACATTAAGGAGCAAAGAAAGACTAAGGCAGGGATACAGGCTAAACAAAGAGGAAGGTGGTTGGGCAGAGAGTGAAGGTGAAAAAGCAGGAATACTGAATGAATACTTCTGTTCAGTATTCACAAAGGAAAAGCAGGGGGAAATACCTAATCCCATCAATAGAAGCACTCTGGATAGGGGAGTTGATATTAGTCCTTTCACAGAATTAAGGGTTCTGAAAGAACTCTTAAAACTGAAGGTGGATAAAGCAATGGAGCCTGATGGGATTCACCCCAGAATTCTAAAAGAACTAAGGGAAGAACTAGTAACACCACTTACCACCCTTTTTAATAAATCATGGGAGGATGGTGTGGTACCTGAGGACTGGAGGAGGGCAAATATGATTCCCCTTCACAAAAGTGGGAGCAAGACAGAGGCAGGAAACTACAGACCTGTCAGTTTGACCTCAGTGGTAGGGAAAATGATGGAATCACTTCTGAAGGAAAGAACTGTTGAGTACCTAGAGGCCAGTGGGGCACAGGACCCAAAGCAGCATGGATTCACAGTGGGAAGGTCATGTCAGACAAATCTAATTGATTTCTTCGACTGGGTGACCAAAGTGGTAGACCAGAGAGGGACTGTGGGCATGGCTTACCTAGACTTTAGCAAAGCATTTGACACAGTCCCACACAAAAAGGTTAATAAACAAATTAGCCAGCCTGGGAGTGGGTCCCAGGGTGGTAGCCTGGATAAAACACTGGTTGGACAACAGGACACAGTGGGTAATAGTAAATGGAGTTCACAGTGAAGAAAGGAGGGTTACTAGTGGGATACCGCAGGGATCAGTACTGGGGCCAGTCCTTTTTTAATGTCTTTATAAGTGACATTGCAGAGGGACTGGAAGGGAAAGTATGTCTCTTTGCAGATGACACAAAGATCTGCAACAGGGTTGATACACAAGGTGGGGTGGAAAGGATGAAAAGGGACTTGGCAGGTTTGGAGGAATGGTCAAATGTATGGCAGCTTAGATTCAGTGCAAAGAAGTGCAAAGTAATGCACCTGGGAAACAAAAACCCAGGGGAACAGTACACAATGGGGGGGGGTGAGATGCTGACAACAACAATGGAAATGGACCTGGGGTAGTCATATCAGATGACCAAAAGTGGGCGAACAATGTGAGAAGGCAGTAAGAAGGGCTGGGTGGATACTAGGATGCATAGGGAGAGGCATCACCGGTAGAAAACAGGAAGTTGTTTGCACTCTGTACAGACAGTTGGTAAAACCACATCTGGAGTACTGTGTACAGTTCTGGAGACCCCATCTCCACAAAGACATAGGCAGGGTGGAAGCTGTCAAGAGAAGGGCAACCAAAATGATGCAGGCTCTGCACAAGAAGACATATGAAGAAAGACTAATGGAACTTAAGATGTATAGCCTTGAGGAAAGGTGGGGGGGGGGCATGATAGAAACTCTCAAATACCTCAAGGGAATCAACAAAGTCCAAGAGGGTAGCATCTTTCAGAAAAAGAGATGTGCAAGAACAAGGGGGCACAATTTGAATATAGAGGGGAATGGCTCAAAGGTAATGTGAGGAAGTATTTCTTCACAGAGAGGGTTGTGGATACATGGAACAGCCTTCCTGAGGAGGTCGTAGAGGCAAAAACAGTGGGGGACTTCAAGAATGCATGGGACAGACATAAGGCTATTCTAGGTTGGGGGTAGGAGGAAGTTGGCTGTTGGTTAACTAGGATCTGCAGCTTATCTGTTAAGTAGGGAAATGGGCAGACCAGGTGGGCGAAGTGGTCCTTATTTGCCATCAAATTCTATGTTTCTATGTTAGAAGAGAAAGCCTTATTACTTAAGTCATGCATGACAGAGTCATTTTCCACTTCCTCAGCCCATAGTTTTAGGGATACTTGCTGTGAATCAGCAGTGTCAGTCATTTCCATCTCTTCAGTGGAACTGTTTGTTACATTTGTGTGGCTCTTTGTGGGCCCTCTACCAGGGCAAGAACCATGGAACCTTCTTGTTGTACAGTCCCTCTTATATTCCCCTCAGTCATCAAACCTTCAGATTCCTTCTTGATTTGTTTGGGCACAGTTTGATCAGTATGTACATTTGTACCTGGTAATGGATCATTGTGCTCCACAGCTTGTTCCTCTCCTAGCAGTGTCGTCATCACAGAGACAGTGTTCAGTTGCTGCATAGGAGATGCTGCACCCTGAACTGAAGCATTGCCAGTTTTGGGCAGTATCTCTGCTGTATTCTACAAAGTTTTCTTACAATATGCACCTGTGATGTCCTGTGCAGTCGGGGGTTCTCCTGGGAGCCAACTTTTTCCATCTGGTACAAACATCCAACCAGCAGTACAGAAGGCCTGCTCCAGTGACCAAGGGCTTTCCATTACCTCCAACTCCATAGACTGTCTTGATCATGAAATCTTTTGGATAGTAGCCTCATCCCTTGCTGTAGGGGCAGACATCTCTGGCATAAACTCCATGGAGTTCAGCAATCTTAGGAACCATGCCCTTCTAGCCTCATGTTCCACCAACATGTTTTCCAGGGTATTGGCAGCAGCTGGAGCAGCTGCAATTCTCCCAGGTAACATTTTACTTTGTTCCAACTGAGTCAGTACAGTAGATATTTCAGCCTCTTTTGTAACTTTAGAACTTGGGTTCTCCTGAGGATCCAGAATAGTATCAGGGATATCCATTAAACTTTGAAAATGTATCCTAGTATGTGAGGAGCACTGACCTCCCGAACCTCCTCCTCCGTCGTTCACTGCGTTGTGGTCAGCCATTCTGCCAAGAGGAGCACAACAGCATACCTACTGCAAAGAGTAGGGAACTTTTTATTGTGAAATGGACTCTGGGGGTCACGTGATGGCATTCAGCTAAGCAGCAGCTGGGTTACTGAGCTCCCCCCTCTGGCCACCTTTATTAGGTGTTTTTCTCAATACATTTTGGATTTTTCTGGAAAATTTACTTAAATAATTGTTTGAACAGTAGTCAGCCATCGTTTAGTGACTTTGTTGGGGGAAAATAAGCGTTGATTGAGTCGCGATGGAGGTGGATGGAAAGCAGGCCTTAATCAGACATACTCCTACTGCATCCCCGGAGAAGGCCTCAAAGAAACAGAGAAACCAGGCTCCCACCAAGCCAGACCGAGGAGGAGATAAGATGTTGCAATCGATCCTGCTGACTGAGGATAAATATCTCCAAGAGCTTAACCCTCTCAATGATATACTTAAGGAACTGACTGGAGAGCTTAAATCGCTACGCAGTGATCTCTCCTCTGTTTCCAGAAAAATCTCTGATATAGAGGTTAAAGTTACCTCATCAGAGCAATGGAGATCCAGAGCTGAGGTGGAGATAGGTGAGCTAAGACAGCAAGTGAAGAAGCTGCAGCTTAAGACTGAGGATTTGGAGGGGCAGAATCGCCGCAATAATCTGCTAATTATGGGCCTACCTGAGCTGGAAGAAGGCCCAGACCTCATGGCTTTCCTGCAAAGGTTTCTCTGCAAAGTGGTGGGCCCATCTCCCATAAGTGCCTCCTATCACCTCGAGAGGGCACATCGTTCGTTGTGACCTAGACCTGCAGCTGGATCTCCCCCACATTCTAATATAATTAAATTTCTGAGTTATGTTGAGAGGCAGCACGTCTATTTGAAGGCCCGTGAGCTGAAGGAAATTTTATGGGGAGTGTCGAGGATCCGAATTGCCCAGGACCTACCTAAAGAAATCCTCGAGAAGAGGGCAGCATATCACCCTGTTGTGCAGAAACTGATAGCTGCTTCAATCCCATTTTGGATGATCTACCCTGCAACCTTAAGGGTGACCACTGGAGGACTGTCTACTAGCTTCAATACCCCTGAGGCTGCCCCGTAAAGAACTCTCCAGCAAACTGCCTGAACTCTTTAAAATGCCTGGCTGAAAGACTCTGTTCTCTGGCTCTGGGTTTGCAGCTTTAAGGCTGACCTGGGATAAATTAACATTCTGCCTCTGTCAGTATTATTAGATTCCCTGGTTTCTGGGCCTGTCGCTAGAAGCTGGTGATTTATTTTCACTAACCTTTCTCTCTGGCTTCTCTGTCGCTCACTCTTTTGCTTCCCTGGTCACCTTGGTCTCTTCTTTCTGGCCCTCTCCATCCTATTTGGGGGTTCAGGATCAATGTGGGGGCGGAGGTTGATTCCTCGCAGGGTCTCCCCCTCCCGTTGTTGTGCATAAAATACTGCTGTGGAACCTTTGTTCATAGCTGCAGTTTCGCTGTGGGAACTTCCTGTGCGATGGACCGTATAGGGTCCCTTGGTTTATTGGCTCCCCCTGAAACAGTAACCAGTGGCCGATTGTTCCTGTGCCTATTCCCTTTTGCCCTTTCGGCTTCGGTGCCTGGCTGGTTGAATTTTATCCCCCTCATGGGCTGCATGGATTCGGGTAAGTGCCCTTTTAATGCTGCCTTGTTGGGGAGATGATCGGGGCGTGCTGGGCTTGATTTGGACTACTGAAGATAGATATCTTTTTTGAGATCAGGGTGTTCTTGATGTCTCATTTATATGTTCTGTTTCTCCCTGCTTCATGTCCTTCTCTTCTCTCTTTGCTCTGTCAGCGAAATACTGTTGCAAGGGGCTGTGGTGGGGGGAGGTGGCAGTGGGGGGAAGGACTTAGCAGGCTTGCTCGCTGGATGTGGAATTGCAAGCCATGTAGTGGGGGGTGGCTAACCTCTGCCCAGGTCTGGGTTGGAAGGGGAAAGGGTTTGTAACTGTTTTGGTCATTTTTTCTTTTGGACCATTCCTGATGTCTGGAATATCTGGGTACCTGTTTCTGGTTCCGGGGGGTCAGGGTTCGCATGGGGGTTTAGGAGGTTCGAGCTTATGGACGACAGTTTATATTCTGGCTTATATCTGCTCGAGCCACCTGATGTATATAGTTATTTTGGGGTTTGTATGGGGTACTGTTTGATGGGGGGGATTTGATTGCAGTACTTTAAGCTACAGGGCTTTTTGGCTTTTTGGGGGTCTCTCTTTCCTTAGAGCTGGGTTTTCATAAGTTTCAGGATTTTGGTCAGTGGGAGGGATACGGGGGTTCATGTATTGACATTCCAGATAACTTCACTGATTGCTGGTTCATTTTGTTAACTTGTTCTTTTTGGGAAAGTATGACTGTTGGTGGGTTGGGGGGATTGGGTGTTTCCTTTTATAGGACTAGATTTCCTTCAATCTTGGTGGTGCACCTTGTTTGTACATGCTATTACGGTTCTGTCTGGATATTTGAGTGTCCTGTTATATCTTTAAAATGGCTACAGACACAGTTAAAATAGCATCCTGGAATGTTAGAGGGCTTAGGGATCGGGTCAAATGGCTACAGGCCTTTAATCACTGCTCATTGCTCCACATTGATATCCTTTTTCTGAAAGAGACACATTTATGTCATGATGAAGCTAAGCTGCTTTCCCGAGCTGGCTTTTCTCAATCCTACCTTGCTGGAAACTCCTGTTTTAGTAAAGGGGTTGCGATTCTCCTTAAAAGGCATGTTTTGTTTACAAAGGATTTAGCTGTCTCAGACCCAGAAGGGAGGTATGTCCTAGTGAAAGGTACTCTTAATAGAGAGAATGTGGTCCTCGGTTCTGTATATAGGCTGGTGGGGGAGGACCCCCAGTTTTTTATGACTTTGGCAGATAAATTGGCTGGCTTTTTGCCCGCTCAATTTATACTGGGAGGGGACTGGAATGTGCCTTGTTCATCTACTCTAGATAGGGAGCCACAGGATAAATGCCCGCCTTCCCTGGCTCAGAAAGCTTTTTGGGAGCTGACCTCGTTGCTGGGCCTAGGTGATCCCTGGCATCTCGCCAACCCTTCTTGTCATGCCTTTTCTTTCCAATCCCAATCACATGGTACTAGGTCAAGATTAGATATGGTATTAGTCAGTTTCCCTTTCCTACCGAATATTCCTCTGTCTGGTATTGAGCTGATCATTGTACCTGACCATGCTATAGTCTGGATATAAATGTCCCTAAATCCTGATTACTCTCATGACTCTATGTGGTGATTAAATACTCAGTTGTTAAAGGACCACCAGTGTGTTTCTGAAATTAGCTCCTAAATATCTCTCTTTCTGGCTGACAATTTGAATTCCAACCCCAGGATTGATATGATATGGGGAGCCCTGAAGTGCTATCTTAGGGGTGATCTTATTAAAATGGCTTCCTTTAGGAAGAAGACTCGGCTGGCCAGATCATTGGCTCTGATAAACAAGATTAGGGAGTTAGAAAACAGCTACTCGGCAACCTCTTCGGTATCGGATCTCAAAGAGCTCCTATTAACCAAGAATGAATATTTGGACCTCTTGAAAGAGAAAACAGAATATTGTCTGGTAAAAACCCAGGCTAAATATCTGGATCTTGGTGAAAAATCCTGTAAACTACTGGCCTTGCGTTTGCGTGCACTCAAAAGCTCGAGGATTATCCCTTCTTTGTCTTCCCCATCTGGTGATGTTCTCTCCTCGCCCAGGGATATTGCACATATTTTAAAGGAGTATTATTCGGGGCCTTTATAGTCATTCCCAACCTCCCCACCCCATTGCAGCTGTCAAAGAATATGTAAGAAGAATAGGTATTCCTTGTATATCAGAGTCTCAACAAGCGAGTCTATTAAACCCTATTTCAGCTGAAGAAATAAGGAGTACCATTACTTCCTTGGCCCCTGATAAAGCACCGGGACCGGATGGCTTCCCGGCAAACTTTTATAAAGTTTTTGTTAAAGACTTGACCCCCATTCTTCTTAAATTATATAATTATTTGCCAGTCTCCTCTGAGCTTGATCCTTCCTTATTTGAGGCTACTATAGTTTTAATTCCTAAAACGGACAAAAACCCCACTGACCTGGCTAATTACTGCCCTATCTCTTTCCAAAACTATGATATCAAAATTCTAGCTAAAATACTTGCTGAAAGGATCAAGAGGATTTGGTTGGAGCTTCTGAGTCCTGAACAGGTGGGCTTTGTTTCCGGGAGGTCAGCGGCAGATCATTTGAGGACTTTGTCGCACATCTCTCAGTATGCCTGAACTGCCTCGGGTCCGGTTGCTCTAGTCTCTCTTGATGCTGAGAAAGCATTTGATTGGGTTGACTGGTCCTTTCCGTGGACAGTAATGGAGGAAATGGGTTTCCCGACTTCTTTTTTTAATATGATACGAGTATTTTACAGCTGCCCCTCTGCCAAGATTTACTGCAATGGGGTCTTGTCTTCCCCTTTCCATCTTTTTGCTGGTACTAGGCAGGGTTGTCCTCTCTCTCCTTTACCATTTAATTTATTCTTGGAGCCGTTTCTGATTAAACTCAAGTCGTCTCCTCTTGTGAGAGGTATTAGGTTTCAACAACGGGAATTAGTTTTGTCTGCATATGCAGATGATGTTTTGCTGCATCTGACAGATCTGGCAACATCATTAAAGGCAGCTCTTGAAGTTATCATGCAGTTTAGTTCCTTCTCTGGTTACAAATTAAACATCTCTAAATGTGAGATTTTCCCTCTTAATAATTATACTTATAAACAAGATTTTCTCTCCTTTGGAATGAGGTGGACCTCCAGGTCAATTAAGTATCTTGGAATCTATCTACTTTTCTACTGATCCTTCCCTTCTGATGAAGTTAAACCTGGTCAGAGTCAGAGACTCGATTAGCCAGGACTTGCAACGCTGGTCAGCCCTCCCTATTTCACTTTGAGGTTGAATAAATATTATTAAGATGAATGTTCTTCCCCAGATCTTTTATCCATTGAATCTGACCAATCTCTGGATCCCTCTTTCCTTTTTTCAACAGCTTCATCGACTGTTTTCCAGCTTTATTTGGCAGGGGAAGGGAGTGCGACGCTCTTATACCACCTTGTCGCTCCCTAAGGACAGGGGTGGCTTAAAGCTCCCTGATCTTCTACTGTATCACTGGGCCGCCCACTTTTCTAAGTTGGAGAGATGGTTCTCCACGAATACAGAGAATCTCTGCCCAATATGGCTTCAGTTGGAAAGGGCTGTTCTCTCTGAACTTAGAGTAGATATGTCTGCCTTGTTTTACTTGTCCCCGAAAGTCCTTTCACAGTTGGTTCCGGATAGTACGGTGATAGACTCTCTTAGATCGTGGGCACAGTGTCTTAACTTCTTTCGGATTTCTAATGTTACGGATCTAGGACAGCCAATAGTTCTATATCCTAATATTAGATTGGGGTATTCTTGGATAAGGTCAAATTGGCTCCCACAACTTAAGGATGTCAGGGTGGAACACCTGTTCAATCAGGATTCACTCCTTGCGTCGGACGATATTCTAACGAGGTTTGATATATCAGCTAAAGGAATTTTTAAGGTATTCCAACTCTGGCATGTGGTGGGTAACAAATTTAGCACCACTGTTAGACAGTCAGTGGTACACCCCTTCCTATCTAATATTATCAGCCTTGCCTCTCAACCTCACTCTATTTCGTCAATCTATTCCTATCTCTTGAAATTTAATTTCCAGGAGGATGTTGACGGTCCTTTGGTTTGGACACATCTTCTCCCTGAGGCTACACTGCTCTGGACTAATATTTGGCATGACTTACATAGATATCATACCCAAGATAGGTTTCGGGTAGTACAATATTATATTGTAAATAACCTTTATTATACTCCTGTTAAACTCTTTCAGTGCAAGTTGACCTCTGTGTCAGATTGTTTCAGGTGCTCACAGGCTGAGGGTAACTTAATTCACATTTTTTGGGATTGTCCTAAAGTTGCCCCACTGTGGTCCCTGATCCAGGAAAATGTGGATCCCCTTTTGGGTCTGAGCCGGTTTTCTGCCTGGAAATCTGTGTGCTGGGTGATTTTTCTTATGTAGACAGTGTAGAGCGCCGATATCATATGGCCTTAGTGTTCATGGCGGTCAAAAAGCTGGTCTTAAGACATTGGAAGGACCAATTGGTTTTATCATATGCTGACTGGTTGAAGGAGATAATGGCATATCTTCAATCAGAGAATCTTATAGCCAGCTATAAGGATCATATAATCTGTTTCATAAAAGATGGGGCAAACTCCAAGCTTTATGCTTGCCTTAGGGCCTGGTGACTCGATCCCTTCGTCCTCATACAGTACATATAGTGTTCATAGTACTTTTTTGTATTGCTGCAGATTTTGACCTGTTTCTTTTCCTCTTAGGAGATCTAGGATGATTAAACTGATGTACTGTATTGTAGATATGCTGTGATATCCAGATTTAGGGCTTCTTGGACCTTTGTTGGTGCACCCTTGGGAATAGGGAGGAGGGAGGGTGGGGGTGGGGGGGTTTGAAATTTTTTGAAACCTTGGCTGTATGATATGTATATTGTCTTTCTCCATCTAAGTACTTACTGATATGCTGTGTATCTGTTTCGGGGAGGGGTTGGTTTATTTTGTTTTGTTTTGTTTAGTTATTTTTGTTTGGTTGTATGTTGAAACTAATAAACTTAAATTTCAAAAAAAAAAAGAAATGGACTCCATTACAGCAACAAAACAGCATCTCACACCAAAGTAAAAGAAAATCCTCATAAGGGAACAGCAGCTTAATCAGCAAACTTCTTCTGATTGCATTTCTTATTATATAATCATAATAGGTAAATAAGTAAACAGCAATTACCAAACATTATCTAAGTAATGAAAGGTTTAAGGATAAGTAACTAAAAGATAATTTCATTTCGGCACATCTTGTGACTATGACCAATTTGACATTCCACACATACCTCCTGCCTGACTGCAAATGGTTGAGGGATTTTAGGGAACCCATTTATCACAATTTACCCACATGTATTTGACTTTCTCCAAAGGAAAGTGCTCCAGCACCCTTTGCATAACATCATGTAGAGCCTTGTGCACATTATTAAGCATTTCTATATGTGACACCATTCTCTGCTGTGTCACCCACACACACCTGGCTTGCCAGTTGTAGTAACGAAATACTGCAAATACAATATATAAAGTGTCAGCATTATATTTGCCCCACTTACAAGAGGGGGAGCTGTACAATAAGTCTGCATAGGTCAGAATCACATGTAATGGTTCTCCCCACTCCTCGGCTACTAAGGCCCATAAGATTCTGACATAATCACACTTTAAAAAAAAAAACACAAGTATCTCTGGGTCAATACCTGTCCAAAAGCTGTTTGTATTTATTATTATTCCTTACACTGAGTCTGTGATAATTTTCCAGCCATGTCACATCCCACATGTGGGCAGGTAGTCTTTGGTTTGATAACTGTTTTATCACCCCATTTAGCATATTGAGTGGACATTGGGGAAAATAAATTTCCTCACTCCTTTCAGCCTGTAAAATTGCTCTATAGATAGCCTTCCTATTTAGTGTTTGTAATTGAGAAACAGAAAGACCCCATTTCATAACTTTCTTAATTAATCCAGACCCATATTTGGGCAGCAAGTGTATCTTATTCAGAAGCCTTGGTTTCCCTTGCATCTGGAGGAACTGTAAGAGGAGATAGCCATGACATCACCAAAGGTTTCCAAATGTTCTTACCTGGTTTCAATGATAACCCAATGTTACAACAGGCAAACAGTCTGAAAAAAATGCCATAGGGTTCACCATATTCACACATCCTTCCTGTTTGCTTCTGTATGTAAATTCCCTTTTGATGGAATTCAGCCTGCTGCCCCAAAGGGCCTGGAAAAAACACTGTATAAAGCTATAACTATTGCCTAGGGAGGGGGAAAAGAAAAAAATACTCACCGGAGTAATCTTCTTTCTTCCATGGAGTCCTTTAGCATCAGTAACTTTTTGCACTTAGCTGGCTAGGTGCAATTGCTCCAGCGGTGTGCCTTTAAAAGATTTTTTAATGAGCATAGGGCCAGCCAATCAAAAGACAGGAGGGGGTGTGAACTGAGTGAGAGCTGTTGACTGTTTCAGAATTTTTTCAAGGAAAAACAAGGGTAAATGCCCCAAAAAAGAATTAATGGGATTCAAAAAACATGCAAATGTCCAAAAGTGGAAATAGAAACAGCAACACGAGGTAAAAACTTATCAATAACAAGTGCCAAATTTGGTAAAAGGTGACGTAAGAGTCCATCTCTGACAGGTGAACTGGGGAAGAAGGGTGGGAGCTTATTGATGCTAAAGGACCCCATAGAAGAAAGAAGATTACTGTGGTGATTATTTTTTCATCTTACCCCAGGACTCCTTTAGCATCAGCAACTTTTTGCAGGCTACCAAGCAGTACCAAGCGGGAGGCAGGCAGAGAACCTACTTAGGAAAGAGGCTCTGCAGAACTGCCTTGCCAAATTTGGCAACAGATCTGGTCTGCACATCCAAACTATAGTGTTTCACAAAGGTCTGCACAGATTTTCAGGTAGCTGCTTTGCAGACATCCATTAGGGGACTGTCCCTTGCTGCCAAGCGAGGCAGCAGTGCCCCTGGTGGAATGGGCCCTGAGCCCCACTGGAGGTTGTTGACCAGTTTTCTCATTGCAGAATCTAATACAAAAGACCAACCAATGAGAAATATTTCTCTTGGCAGCTGGTCTTCCTCTGCCTACATCCTTGTAGGTGAGGAACAACTGAGTGGAAGAGCCTCTGGACTGTCTAGTGTGCTCCAGGTAGTGAAAGATGGCTCTTTTGACATCCAAGCTGTGCAGCTTTTGCTCGCCAGGAGTGGATGGCCCAGTAAAGAAGACAGGCAGAGTAATGGACTGGTTCAAGTGAAACTCTGAAACCACCTTTGGCAGATATTTCCTATTTGTCCTGAGCTCAACTTTATCATTGTGAGGGATGATGAAATTTGGCTCAGTGCACAGGGCCTGTAGCTCTGAAATCCTCCTGGCAGACATAATGGCTACCAGGAAGATGATCTTCCAAGTTACAAACTTGATGTGGGCTGTGGACATAGTCTCAGAAGGTGGATTCATGAGCCCATCTATGCAAAGGTTCAGGCTCCAAGGAGGAACAGGATCCCTGGTTGAAGGCTGGAGGTGCAAGAGGCCTTTGAAAAAACTGTTTAAAAATGTCATGGGAAAAAAATTATTTCTTCTTTCCCACCAAAAGGTAGGATGAAATTGCCACCAGGTGTAGCTTGAGTGAAGATGGTTTCAAACCTGATGTCTGTAGGTGTAGCAGGTAGTCTAGCAGCTGAGGGTCTGAAGCTGATAGAGGTGTGACCTTTTCGCTTCTGCACCAGAGGGAAAACCTTTTCCATTTGGCTGCATAAGTCTTCTTAGTGTTTGTTTTTTTAGCCATCCTCAGTATCTTAAGGACCTGTTTAGAGTACTGTGAGGATGGAAACTCCAACTCCTCAAGAACCAGGCTCTGAGGTGAAGAGAGTGTACGTCTGGGTACTGCACTGCTGTCTGAGGAAGGGTCAGCAGGGAGCAAGTTGGAGGCAGGCAAATGGACCTGTTGCGGGCATTGAGAGAAGGAGAGGGTACCAGACTTGCCTGGGGCAGTCAGGAGCCACTAGGAACATGGATGCAGGCTGCTGCCTGAGTTTCATCAAAACCTTAAATATCAAGGGAAAGGGAGGAAATGCATATATGAACTTCCCTGACCAATCCAGGATCAAGGCATCCAGGGGAAGTGTTCCTGGAACTGTGGGCCTGCAACTGTACTGAGGAAGCTGAAAATTGAGAGGGGAGGCAAACAGATCCATGTCTGGTGTGCCCCACTGCCTGAACACTGTGACTAGTACTTGCTTGTTCAGTGTCCATTCACTCTGACCTTGACTGACATGGCTTAGAGCATCTACCAGAGTATTGAGTTTGCCTGGGAGGTGAATAGCTAAGAGGCTGACTCCCAGGGAGACTGCTAGTGACCAGAGCATCCAAACACTATTCCTGATCTGGTACCACCCTGCTTGTTTATGTAGAACATTGCAGTGGTGCTGTCCATTTGAATTTGAACCGCCTGCCCTTTTATGCTGGGAGCGAAAGTTTTGAGAGCTAGTAAGACTGCTCTGAGTTTCAAAAGATTTATGTGCAACTATGACTGTTTGGGAGTCCAGTTGCCGCTTGCTGAGGCATAGACTAGATGAGCTCCCCAGCCCAACAGGAAGGCATCTGTGCTGATCACCTCTGCGGGAAGAAGAGCTTGAAATGGAACCCCTGCCTGCAAATTTTCAGGGTCCTTCCACCACAGCAAATTTTGGAGGAACTGCTCCGACGCCGGTATTAACTTTTAAAATTTGTTGTTTCTCTGTGACCAGTGATCTCTGAGGAAGGCTTGCAGGAGTCTCATCCTGTACCTGACCCCTGGGACTACTGCAGTCATAGAGGCCTTATCCCAGAAGTTTGAGGAAATGTCTGACTGGTCTTGGCTGTCCCTGGGTGAAAGAATCTGCCACTGAAAGGAAACTCCAAATTCTTTCCTGTGGGACGAAAGCATATCCATTCCGAGTATCCAGCTGGACCCCTATGAAAGTGAGCAGCTGGGTGGGTTCTGGGTGAGGCTTCCTAAGATTTACCAGGAAACCTAGAGACTCCAGAGTGCGTTCTGTGAGGGAAAGAGATTCCTTGACTTGACAAGAAGACTTTGCTACTATGAGCCAGTTGTCCAGATAGGAGTAGAGAGCAACATACAGTCTCCTGAGATGTGCTACTACCACTGCCAGACACTTGGTAAAGACTCTTGGGGCAGAGGACAGACTGAAGAGCATTGCGGTGAACTGATAGTGACCTGAAGGAAGTCTGAACCTGAGAAACTTCCTGTGAGTTCTCCTTATGGGTATGTGGAAATAGGCATCCTTTAAGTTGAGGGAGGCTAGCCAGTCACCCTGCTGTAAGGACTGTATGACCAGTGACAGAGTGACCATTTTGAATTTGTTTTTTTTTTCAGATGTTTGTTTAAATATCTGAGATCTAAGATAGGTCACCATTCCCCAGTTTTCTTTTGTATCAGAAAATACCTAGAGTAGAGGCCCTTGCCCTTCTTGTGGGTGGGGACCCTCTCCACTGCTTGTAAAGCCAGAAGATTTTGTACCTCTATTTCCAACAGTGGTATCTGTGATGGTGACAGAGGTCTTGACATATGGGCATGCTTGAAGTCTGGCAGCTGCTTGAACTGTAATGACAAACCCTTCTCCACTATCTCCAGCACCCACTTATTTGATGTGATGAGGGACCAGTGCTGAAGATAGTGAGAGAGTAGTCTGTCTCCAACCAGAAATGGGGAGGCGACCTGGACACTCACATCAGAACTTAGACTGAGAGGTAAATGGCTGGGTAGAGGTGGATCTTCTTTGGCCCTTTCTGCCCCTGCCTCTGAAAGACCCCCTGTACTGGCTAAAGTCAGATTGGGGATGGGGACTGTAAGGCCTGGGAACAAAACTTCTGCCCCTACCACCCCGGGATGGGATCTATGAGGGGTGGTGGGTTTAGGCTTTGATGAATAGCTCTGCCAAGAAGCCTTGTACTCATCGACCTTTTTCATGTAGTCAGTGGTTCTGTAATCAAACAACATATTTTGATCAAAGGAAACATCCATGGCCTTGTTCTGAGTGTCTGTGGTCAGACTGGTTGTTCTAGGCCAGGTGAAGCATCTCAGAGATATGGCATGGGTCATTGCTCTAGAGGCTGCATCCTTATTGTCATCTGCTATGTGGAATTGGTACATAGTAGCTGCCAAGGCAGTTTTTGATGTATCCACCAGCTCTTGTACCATAGAATCTGATCCGTTACAGGCAATAGCCTGGACAGATTTCCAAAGGGCTTTCTGATATTTGGCTGTGAATGCTATGTAAGAAGAAAGCCTGAGAAGCAGAGAAGCTGTGGCATACATTTTTTTTTGCTATAAAGTCAATTTTCTTGGAATACTTGTCGGGGGAGAGGGTGACAAGGAGACTCCAGCTTTCTCAAAAGCTGCCTGCTGCACTATACTCTCATGGCTAGGGTGTGCTGACAGGAACTCGGTACCATTTTTAGACAATTTATATTTTCTCTGAAGCACCTTCATGGTATTTTTTTCCTAAATGCATTATAGATAGGGACAACCAGGGTCTTTGAGGATAAAAGACCCTTCATCTCTTTATAATCTTCATCTTCATTGACATCCTAGTTGGGCTCCTGTGTAGGAAGGTCCAGGGTGTCCAGCATATTTTGTACAAAAGGAAACATAGAGGAAGGTTCCTGTGGTCACCTGGAGGATCCCCAAAGTGAGGGTCCAGGCACTTCTGTGGCTCAAGACCCTCAAAATTCATGTCAGGGGCATCATAGAATTGATCATCATCTGTGTCACCCTCACAGTCTACAGAACAGAGAACTGTGGAAGAGTGCTTGCAGCCCCAGTAAATACAGGAACCATCTTTTGAAGGGTCTGAAACAGTTGCCATGCTTTTTCCATATCTTGTACTGACAGAAGAACCTACGCAGTTTGTAAGTGCTTTGTTTTTTTCTGAATGCTTTAAGCCACCTGTTGTCTCACTATTGGCTTTCCCAGGAGCAACAGGAGCATATCTGTCCTGACAGAGTTTCTTTTTAGTCACTTCATCAGAGGCTTGATCAAGCTTCCTTTTTTTGTCACTCTTATTATTTTTCAATTTGTAAGGAACTACATCTTTGGAAGCTTTATTTTTTGACTGGGATCTGGAGGGTTCCCTCAGCACCTCTGCTTTTGGTATTAGTATTTTTGAATGGCCCCTTGTCGGAAACCTTTGATTTATCCTCAGCCATAATTATCAAAGGTTTGTCTGCTATGTTTGCCAGTTTAAGCAAAGCAAACCAGTTCTGGACCTATGAACTGAGTGCATGTTTCTGTGAAAATGCCACCGGCCAGTCCTGCCCCAGTAATAAACTCTATTACCAGTGCCTTTTTTTATTTTTTATTTTTTTTGGTTGTAAAACTGGGATCTATACCAGTGCCACTCTTAATAGAAAACCAGTAATACTCAACTGAGCACAGTTGGCTGCTGGACCCTTACAGACAGTCCTGACACAGATAATACCAAGGTCCAGTAATATAACAAAAAAAGTTTCCTTGCAATTGTCAAACTAGAGAGAAAACCCCCCAGGCACTGTTTAAGTTTGAAATCCATTGCAGGTGCCTCGTGGTAAACCCCGCGAGGTCTGAGGTAAGAAACAAGGCAACTGTCCCCTGTCCTCAATTCGATGGTTCCCACAAGAAATTAGTAAAACATAAAGGAAACCATTGAAAATAAACACCTGCGATAAAATTAGGCTTTAAAGTAAATAGTTGCAGTAAAAATAAAGTCTAAATAGTGCCGGTAAAACTACACTAAAGCTAGCATGGCTAATTTAGGAAAAACTCCTAATATCAGTCAGAGGGAAGGAAACACTAGAACTTAACATACAAATTAAAACACTCTGCACAACATATATTTTTTCAAGTTTTGGGTGGACTTCTCCTTTAATTTCTGTCTGTGATATAAGATACTGCAATTGTTTCCTTAGTCGCAGTTATTGTATATAATCCCTATTCACTATATACTTAGATCTATTCTGAAATTATGTCTGCCATGAGAGTTTTGTGTCTTCCCACCTCTCTGATAACTCCTCATAGCATTCCAGGATGGAGAGCCTAGCTGTCCATTCCCTTCTCCATGCTTTCTGTACACAGGGGTCATCTAATAAGGATTTGTTAAGTCTCCAGCTATATTTTTTGCATCTAGGAGAGTTATCCCTAGCCACCTGGACCATGAGAGACACATGATCAGAGAATTCCCAAGCCTGTTTCTACAAATTCAGTATTGAAATGGAAGGGAAAATAAAAATATAGTCTATATGAGTAGAGAAGGGGCCCCTAAAATAAGTGTGCCCCCCAGAGAGGAATTTACTCCTGTATGCATCCATTAAACCAGCTGTGGAAGTGATATGTTGCAATGTGAGAGAATCACAAAATAATTTATCAGTTTTTAACCCTCAGATTGCTTCAGTCCATAATTGAAGTCCATTGCCCATATGAGTAGTCATGAGGTGTGTAGAAAGGGTTGTATCTCTTTAAAAAGAATACTCTCTGTGCTTTCATCTGGGGAGCATATGTAGAGATTAATCAGAACCTTTCATGCCAAAAATTAATGTCCAACATTAGTGTCCTACCCGGGTGGATATCTACTAGTCTAGATACCCTCAACTATGGGTTAGTAATGAGAATGCCGACACCATCACAGGTTTCCTTCCCTGTTGACCAGTATGAGGACCCTTTGGTCCAAGCTTGGGAAGCCTGGTGTAATTCCTCATTGGCTTTAAGCCTCATGTCTTATTAACAATAAATGATACTGCTGCCCCCCTTGTGATGTGCGAAGTGTCCCAGTTCTCTTCCGATCACTTTTGATACTGTTGACACTAAGTGTTGTGACTATAAGGGAATGCATGTTTGGTTTTAAGTAAGTCACTCTGGGCCCAACTAGGGGGTCTTTGAGAGTTTCCTGTGCGTACTTAATTTTGCTATGAAATCCTAGTTTCCCTCTGACCAAGTAGGGTTCCTTTCCCCTTTTCCCTCTCCCCCCCAACAGATGGCATCAGGGATTTCCCCAGTCTGGAACTCTTCTTTTGTACCACTTTCTTAAATGTCGTGTCCGGGTTAGGTGGGGGGGGCATCTTCTTTGCAGCAGCTTCCTCTGGCCTGGAAAGTGTAGTCAGTCAGTTACTGTTAGTCTCCACTGCATTCTCCTCAATTTCTGGAGTGTCTACCACCATCTGTTCATTACCCTCATCTACAGTGATAGACTGTGATGCATACCATGCCTGATTCTGTGAGGAATCATCTGCCGCTAGAGTCTTCCAGGCTGCTCTCAAATTCTGTTCTGCCACTCTTTTAGCCTGCATTAGTTGGGAATTATTAATGAGTCCTTCATGAGAGAGGCAGTCATCCCTAGTGTGGGAAGCCCCATCTTCTTGCACAAGTTACACTTGGAAAAAATTCAAGCAGTTTACTGAAACTAGTCCTCTAGGCAATAGCTACACCTAGAAGTGTCACAGGCAGAGCTCAAGTGGGTGTGAGTTCCACATTTAAAAGAGGCTATGGGTTGCCCTGCATAGAACAAGGACCCTCTGGCTTTACCCAGAAAAAAGCTGTTGGGGAGGTGAACAGGGCCATTATTTGTTGAAAACATCTTGACTCTTAATTTTCCACCCCCCATTCCATATTTTTTCACTATCCAATATGGGGGAGGGCCTATCTATACCCTTGCACCTCTGCCTCAGCCAACAAAGTATGTCCTCAACATTAATCCCCTCATTTTAACCCTTAGGCTACCGCTGACAAGATATCTTGTAGTAAAAACCTGTGCGTTCTAAACCTTCAGGCAGCCTAAGGGTTAAAACTTTGCAGTAATGTTCTAAACAGAAGGTTTTGAGAGAGGGATAGCTAAACATAGGATCCAGATAGGGGTATTCTTAAGCTCTTGACATTGTGACCAAGACCTCTGCAGACTTGAGCCATTTAAAAAGCTAATATCATAGCTAGTACGACAAATGTGAATTAATGCAAATTTTTCTGAGGAAAAAAAAATTAATTGACCTCTTCAGTAATAGTTTTGTCACATGCAGCCTGTCCGGTGGGGTCTCAAGCCCCTCTTTGTAGATCAGTTGAACCGCATTCCTCCTTGGAGCAGGTTTGCCTTTATTCTGGAATAAATCAGAAAGTTTGAATATAGGCTCAAGCCAGCTTCTTTGACCCGAGTCCCTCAAGGTAGCCTCTGAGGGGTCAAATCTCGTATAATCATCTTCAGCTTGTACAGGACTCTGAGTCACAGGGGGGTGGAACAGCCAGAGAAATTGTATTAGCATTGTTTAATCTAATTAGGGATGCCTGTATCTCTCTGCTGGCAATGGTTCTATTATACCCTAATCCTGATTCTAGCACATGCTGTCCCACTTGGGGATAATTATCGTCTTTTGCCCCAAAAAATATTCGGTCCCTCGTCCATCCAACACCTCCCTCTGCCCAAACCTCCAGGACCCTTCCAGTTATGCCCCTGCTACTATATTCCTCCTCTTGCACTTAGTACAACGGCAGCTTTTCTCCTCCACATGTCACCACATTTTAGGGCAAAAATCACTTTGTTGCCTTTCGTACAGTCCTCCACCCTTCCAATCCCTCACTCTACTCTAACAATTGGGTCCTCTTCACTTGCGCCTCTATTCCCCACCTCTTCCTACATTGTGCACTTGATATCTTCTATCTGGTATGCCTACCCTCTCCCTAACATTTCCCACTACAAAATGCACAGTTTTTGGGCTTGGATCCAGTACAAGTTCATTATCCACGACTCCTTGTAGTTCTATGTTCAATGTATATTACCTGTAAATATGCATTTTTACTATGATAGCAGCTAATTTTACTGTTTGTACTATTATAACTTGTCTTTCTGTATTATTACTGTAGGACCGCATGCAGGTCCACCTTTGAAATGAGCTTGCTCAATGGTGCCCACCTGGATAAATAAAGATATTGATTGATTGATTGATTGATTGATACCCTAGGGTAAGCTGGAGATAGTGCTATCTCTAGAAGTGGTGGCCACCTTTTGCATTGACGTTTCCTTTGCAGCTGCACTGTTATACTGACATACAGTGATGTACAAGAGTTTAAGGACCCACTGCCTTTCCGCATTTCATATCCAGCCCGCATATTCCAGGGCATTGATCAGGGACTGGTTCCCTGAGCTGATTTCTGTATTCCTGGGTGGAGAACTATTATTAATAGAGCCTGAGACAGGAGCACAATGTTTAGAAGTAGGCCAAACAACCAGCTGGCTTATTCTTCATAAAACTTGGCACTGAAGTTGCAGCATGCCCACTATAACACTGTTTATTGCTAAAAGTCACAGATTCATATGGTAGTTTTTGAAAATTCTGAATCAAGGCATGGGGCCAGTGCAGGCTGAGCCTACAAATGCCCTTTTTAGTCTTTCCAAGTTGATCCCCCTGTGGAGGTTATCACTGCCAGTCACTCTCTGAACTCCATCTGCATTTGTGACCAGAGAAAGTTCCGACTGTTAATTGGGATTTCAGCCGTGGAGTGCAAATATGAATAACGCCACATCTAGTGCTCATTTTGCTACAGCAGATAGCTGCAACCTTTTAAGATAACATAAGGAACAGGGGCAATAATACTTCAAGGGTTGTTTGTGAAAAAATCATATTTCGGGACTGCGCTTGTGGCAGACGCACGGTCCCGACCTTGATATGCTTCCAGTTTGCGGGGACTTATCATCAGGACCTCAGAAAGTATAAATATGTACACAAACAGGAAAAACAGGTACAATACCAGTCTTTTAAATATATTGGGGTGTTTTGACTACAGTAATCAGTATTGTGTGAGCAATAGGAACACTGCATGCTATTGCCAAATAACGAAGGGGCATAGCTGACAGTGTAGCTTTAAAAAGGGATCTTTTAGAGGTATAAATATAATGTATGAAAATAGAGACATTTCAAACACCAGCACACAAGTAATCGATTCTTGTTCCCTTTAACTCATTCAGACCCACTGTGTGTTCGGAACATTAGAGACAGAACTCCAAACTGCTTTTCATTGAGAATCTTCTAAGACACTGTGCAGAATTCTTAGCAAATGTGCACACATTCCAAGCAAATCTAAATACTGCATCTTTAAAACTATTTCAGGTGCACAAAAACAACCAGTCTGAAAGTTGTTCGGGACAAAAAAGACCTTTAAATGAGTGTAGTGACTAATCTGGATTCCTTATATTTTGTAAAATATGGTCATCTTATTACCTGTATTTCCATTTTTGTTTTTACAAAATTCACATTTCTGATGGCAATTAAAAAAAAATATATATATATAAAGAATTTAGATTAGTGACTACCCAACAGCCTTTTCGTCCTGAACACAAAAATGTAAAATAATGCACTTAAGGCACAGAAATCCAGGACCAGGGTACAAAATGGGTGGAGTGTTATTGACAACATTGAGAAAGCACTCATTCAAAAAAACCCTTTTACATCCAGTTGATTACTCTTTAACAATATTGTGCATATATGGCTGCCACTGTACATCTGTTGCAAACCCATAATCACGTGCCTTACTTAAAGTGAAAAGGGGTGAGGGTGGAGGCCGTAACTGACTCCTTGTTTTTATGTTAAAGGGGTCAGTTTTGTTTACAACAAAAAAAGGAAAGGGGTCATTTCTAAAATGTTCAGACAAGCATGGGGACCACTTTATTTCAGAGCATGCCACCACCGACAGCTACCACTTAAACACTGCTACTACCCCTACCTAACACAATCAGGGGAAAACCAGAAGTAGGCTACCAGCACTGAGATCAATATTGTTAAGGCATATTTACCAGAAATTAGTACTTAGAAAAGAATGAAAAAGTGACTGTGATGATGAGCAAATCCCAGACCAGCTCTCTAGTTTGTTAATAGTCTCCTCCTAAGTCTGATTTTTATGGTTGTGTGAACCAAGCTCCACAGATATTGTGCTATCATCAGATTTGTATAAGAGCACTGTGGAACACGTAACTGGACAGCTGTCTGATGTTCTGCCACAGTGCTCCAGCATACTTTCCAGTACTTCTGTTTATGCAGTCCTTCCCTTCTGTGGGCCACATAAACATAGCCTCTTCCTGGTGCACTACTTTTCCTTTCCACGACTGCAGAAGTGATGGCTGCTGTGTGCAACATGGGTGCTCTGACTTAAAGCGTGTATGCACAAGTATTGTGCATACATATGTAACCCCCACAACATCTTTGGCTAGCTGATACCCCCCCCCTTAAAAGAACTACTGCCAACTACTGTACAGAGCATGCAATGTTCTTTTGGCAAAGCTTCACTCATGGTACTTCCCCTAGCACTGGAGCAAGTCCAGGGGAAAGGATGTTAGGCATATGCTAGACCCAACTGCTGAGGGGCCCCAATAATGTTCACACTGAAAGGAACATGCAGACTGTCCAAAGCAGTAACTGGGATTTTGCAGTATGACTTTATTTATAGATGTTATTTAAAGCAACGGTAGTCCCCCAGAAGTTTGTGATTGCAATCTAGGGACATTTTTTTTTTTGCAGGACACAGTGCTAGGCAGTACTGTTTTCCACAAAAACATTTCCATTTCTCTTCCAAAGTGTATATCTGTGGGATGTGCCCCACACTTTAAAATCCTCCTGGTGCATGGTCTTTGCCCAGGGAACAGTGGTGCCCATCCACAAACCACTTAGCCCTGCTTGAAGCTCCAGATGGCATTACTCACACCCTTTGCCCCAAACAGCCTCTGCCATTCCTTCAGGGTTACACCAAATGAGTCTCCAATCCTCAATGAATTTTATTAAAGACTCCTAACTTTAACTTTAAATTCAGCACAGTTGTGGTGAAAAAGGTCCTGACTGGTGTGATTTATCCTTATCTAGGGCATACACACCTCAGACAAATCCCTCTGAGAACAGTCTCAAATTCTGTACTCACAGATTAGTTGTTCCTTCCTGCCAGTCATGGAAAGAACAAAAGACACCTTTCTTTGTGTGGCAGCTGTCAGATTCTACTAATTTTTATTCCTTAAGGCACCTTGAACTTTAGGAACTTGAGGGGATTGCCCCTTGGATCCAAGAACTGCTTTCTCTCTCACTCCCCCTGGAGCAAAACTAAAGAGTCCTGCAGTCAAACTGAAGATTTTATCACACTAGGGTGAGAAATACCAGGGCTGCTTTAGCAGAGCCCCAATGGCAGACCTCCTGCCAAGACAAACCAACTTAGATGAATAATTACAATTTTAGTCTGTGTACTTGGGTCTGTAGTTTGGGTAATAAAGTGCCCTCCCTTAGGTTCCAGGTTGGATCTGCACAACAGTGAAGAAACACAGATGAGTGGTGTCTACTATAAAGGATTTATTACTGGTGATAAGAAGGCTTGCAACAAAACAAACACAGTGGAAAATTACACTTAGGAAAAATATCTGCAATCTTCCTAAAGCTTACCTAGGTAGCAGATTTATCAGGTCTCATCTCTTCTCAAAGAAAAATGCACTATGCAATAGGTATTATACTTCTGACAACTACTATGGCAACCAGCAAACAGATATATTTTGGACAATTAGGTGTCTGGTTAGCCTGGGAACACTTGTTGATCCAGAATAAAACTTAGATATCACAAACGAAGACATGTCTCATAGTCAAGGTCATCTTGCAGGGTCTCACATAATTCCTTGGTAATAGCTATTCTGCACTAAGCATAGATGGCAGTGTTGCCTAACTAATGATTATACAATGGTCCAAAGATGCTCCCCAGTGCTACAATTAGGATTACCATATAATAGCATGATTATATGACAATAAAGCATAACAGAACTCAGATTCTGACACTTATGCTTATACGATAAGTGCCTGTGCCCTATGTATTGCTGTCTGTGAAGTAGGGGGCCAATCACAGGTGCTGGATCATGGATAACAGTCCTGCTTTAACACATGTTTTTATATATTTATACAGGGTACACCAAATGAAATCTAATGTTTTATTTTCAATGGGATACTGATTTTACACAGTTTACACTGTGTTTTCCCAGGATCGCGCAGTAATGATGCAATATCTAATTTTTAGTGGGGTTGTGATTTAACACATTTTGAGACAGTATTCACCTTGGATAAAAGCTGGGATAACCCCATCTGACTCTCCCCATGCCAGCATTTGTGTTTTGTTATACAAAACTGTTCTGCAACACTTGATTTCTCTGTGGTCCATTGATTGGTCTCTCATCTCTTCAGCTGTTAATATAAATTATGTTCTACTTTATCTTCAGTCTACATTTTTAGCCTTTTGGGATCATCTTGCATCCATGAGAAAAAACTATAGTGTGAAGTTCTCATCTTCCCTGGATATTGGCTAAGCTGCTTCATTTTCTTCATTACTAGAGACCTTGCCTGGTGTACTTTTAAAATATCTGGCTCCTAATCTTCATTGGCCAACTACAGATGCCTTTGCAATGCCTATAACAAAGCCAACAGACTTGCAAAGTCTGAATATTTTGCTTCCACACTCCAAAATAATATTAATAACCCCTAAATTTGGAAGGCTATCCATTCCATTTTTACTCCATGGACCCAGTGTCCCTCTTCTGTTCCCAACGATGGTGACTCCCTTATCCCTGACCCTTCTACTGTTGGTATGTCTGTTAAAACCTACTTTACTACCTGTGCCCTTTCTCTTATCCCCTCTTTCTCTACCCTATCCCTCACTTTCTCTGCCTTTCTCTCCTCCTTTTTCCTGCTCTCTTATCACTCCCACTGTCAGCCTTAAAGGCTCTTCTTGTCCTTACCCCAGTGAAGGGAGGTAGTCCCTATGGTCTTGACCCTAAGTTTCTTCTTTTCTGTACACCTGTAATTGCTCTGTCCATTACTCTACCTCTCAATCTTTTCTTTACCTCTGCTACTGTTCCTGTTTGAAAATATGCCATTGTCATACCTCTGCACAAAGGCAGTGATTCCACTGCAACAAGTAACTGCCATCCTATATCATTTCTTCCCACATTGGTTAAGTTACAGGAACATACTGTTCTTTCTCAGATCAGTTCCATTTTTGACAACTCCTACTTTTTCTCACCTTTCCAGTCTAGCTATAGAAAATCTCACTCCATGTCAACCTACCTGCTTCATCTCACTAACTCCAAATCACAGGTATGGATGCAAGCACAGATTATTTCTGCCATTTTTGTTGATCTTGCTAAAGCTTTTTACACTAAGGCACATCTCCTCCTTCTGGACAAACTTAAAGCAGAAGGCCTCACTAACTCTATAGTCAGCTAGTTTCATTCTTATATTTGTAAGAGTTCTCAAGCTATCCAGACAGGAACATCCATTTCATATCCACTTCCCATTAGCTCAGGTGTGCCACAAGGATCTTTCTAGGGTCCTATTCTTTTTTTCATTTTCTTAATGACCTACCCACTGTCTGTTCCTCTGCATCCATCCAGTATACTGATGACAGAGTTCATTTTGATTTTGACACCTCTTCCCATGACCTGACCTCCTGGCTGTGGTTGGATTTTGACAACATTCAGCACTGGTTCAAGTTTAACCTGTTGTCACTCAATGCCAGAAAAACAGTCTCTTTGACTTGTTGCACCCATCAGAGGCTTTCCAGATTTACTTCTCTCCCATTATTTAATACCCTTGGTGGTACTAAGATAGAAGATGTTTCCTCCTTTTTAGAACATTGGAGTCTGCCTTGACTGGCATCTTGATTTCTGAGTGCATATTGATGCTATTCACCATACGCTACATGCTAGGCTTGGAACATTGTACAGGAATAAAGCAAGTATTCCAGTTCCTGCCTGCCAAGAAATTGTAGTAAAAATGATTCTCCCTATCTTTGACTATGATAACCTACTGTAGTCTACAATGGTACCCCAAAATCTTCACTTGCCAGACTAAACCCCCTCTTTCCATTATTTCTGCTGTTTTGCCTTTAGATTACCCCCTCATACTCACCACTGTTCTCTTTGCTCACTTTCTCTCCCCTGACTTGATGTTAGGTGCCTTTCCTATTGTGCACATGTTGTATCCAAATTGTGGTTCAGGTCCCTTTTCTCCTATCTTAAATTCCTTCTGTCCTCACCTCCTTCTTCCTCCTACCTTCTCTGCAACAGTAATTCCCCTTCTATTTTTATTCTTTCTAGAAAATCTGATGTTGTACAATATGCTTTTTCTTATCAATTTCCTAAACTTTATTCCTCCATTCCCATTTCCACTCATTCTGTCTCTTCTAGGGATGTGTGAAATTAGAAAACTTCATTCAGTGAAATATTTTGTGAAATTTGCACATTCCGTGAAATATTTTGTGGTTGAGAAATAAAAAATTCTATGGGCAAAATGCTAAATTTAACCCACAAAACACATTTCAGCCACAAAATGGCAAAAGTTAGGTGAAATTTGGCAGATTTTGGGTGAAATCTGTCAAGATTGTGCATTTTGATGTGAAATTCCATATTTCACAGGTGAAATTTCATAATTTTGCACCTGGCGAAACATTTTGCAGAATGGTGGAATTTTGTGAAATGTTTCCAGTGATAAAATTGCTGATTGTGTGGCAATTTTGCTGGCAAAATTAAATTTAGCAACATCTCTACTCTTCTCCTTCCTCTGTCTCTTATTTATGACTTTTGGTCTCCTACCTGTAACTGTCTATAACCATCTCCTCATTTTATACCCTTTCTCTATACATGTAAGTTTATGTTTTATTTTCTACTTGCATTCATTTATTAATTTGGCTCTAATTATTTATATTTATGTTTCATGTATTATTCTGTTAATATATTACTGTAACTGACTTCTGATTTTTATCAGTTTTATATTTAGCTGTCTCCTTCTCTGCTTTTCCCCAGGACACATCTGGAAACAAGCTGCTCTCAGCTCAGTATGTCTTTCCTGGTCTAACATTTAAATAAATAAATAAACAAACAAATAAATGCATGCAGTTGGTGTGGAGCTAAAATCCATTGCATAAGTGTATCTATCTCCACATATGTGGGCTAAATCTCAGCAACTGAAATTTATCCCTCATATGTGGGGTAAATGCAAACTGTCAATCAACTCCTCCCCACTGGCACTGATTCCAGATTTCACTTTCCCCTACAACTGTTGCAAAATGTGTAATCTCCCACAACTGCTGTCACCATTTTCTTTCTTTACAACTGATGAATGTACTTATCCTGTCTTTCCTCCCAAATGCACACAAGAACCAGATGCAGGCACACAAAAAATATTTAAATTATTTTTTAACTGACTCCAGTCAAAATGAATGCCACATCTCACTGCTCCAACTCACCTCAAATTCACTTTTGCACCTCCAGAGTACACCACTGTCACCCTACGACTCAGCACATTCACCAATGTCACTGCACAAAACCGCAACAGAAGCTTTCAAAAATGAACTGTTTCCTTCAATTTCAATCTTATAAAACTGCCAAAATACAGTGTTAGACTCACCCCTAATCCACAGCTGTTGTTCCAGTTTCCACATGGTAACCACTACATTCCCAGTCCTTCTGGCTACACTACCATGACAAATAGGCCACATCCCTGCTCCTCTTAATACTGCTTCAGACAGAGTTCTAATTTTACAAAAATACAAAAACTAATCACTCCTTCAGCTGAAGATCCCTCGCTAAGACCAGTTGCCATTTTCTTTTAAATATTCTCCACAGACTCTTGCTCCACCAATCAACAATGACATTACAACGTCATGACACTGGAACATCCATGGCAATGCCTTGCAACCACTGAGACAAGCATAGGAACATGAGTAAAAGGTTCACTACATTCTCATTTTTGTTTAACCAATAAGCCAAATAAAAATTATTTTTACTACCACTACCCAAACCTAGGCCTATTGCATAAATTGAACATGTGATGGGGACTGTCAGATAAATTAATTATTTTCACTCGTACCCTGGTGACCTTGGGGAAATCATTTCATGGTTTTGCTATGCTCTTCCCTGTAGTGAGGTTTCCTTGAGGTCACCAAGGACTTGTGAAAATACCTACCTTATCCAGTGGTCCACCATAGCATATCCCTTATAAATAATACAACTATGAGTTTAGAAACAAGGGCCCAATTCACAAAAAGCAATGCTAGGCTTGCATCAAGCCCTGTGTCAGACCCATTTTTTTGGCAACTGCACCAAGCACTTCAATGCAAAGTGCACCTGATTTCAGAAGATTAGGTGCAATTGCAACACAATTCCCAATTTATGGCAGCTTGTACCAAATATTTGGCATAAGTCCTTAAAAAGGTTCCCAAGATTACCATAAGTTAGACCAGAAGAAGCTGTACTAGCTTGTGGCAATCAGCACATGGGATCAAGAATCTCGATCGCTGACTGGGGAATATCGCAAGCCCCATGCACCATATTTTCAGCACATTCAGGGCTTACAGCATTCTGAAGACTTTTGATAATTGGGTCCCAGGATTTTAAAATCTCTATGGAAACTGTAGTGGGAGGTGGGCTTTTTTCCCCTTTTTTTCTCTGGGACTAGCTGAGGATAAACTATCATAAGTACATTAAATGTAGAAAAATAATCACTGGTTGTCTAAAAAGTGCTAAGCTATTATGGGAATATATAAAATGTGGATAACTGAATAATGAAGAGGTTGTAGTAGTTTATGAAGTATTGCATGATGTTTTTTCTTCATTCTGCTTGCTTTCATTTGATATCTATTTTAGAATTATTAAATGGTTTCTCTCTTTTGTTAATGTTGGTAGAGCTCTTGAGGTGAGAGTAATTGTGTGTGTTTGCTTGTTTGAGGAGAGGAGAGGATTACAGGGGTGAAGGCCATGACAATTCACTGCAACATGCAAAAAAATAATAATAATAATTAAAACAAATCCTCATTTACTACCTCCTTTTCTGAGGAAAAAAAAACATTGATTAACCAGGGGTACTATTACAGAAAGCTAATAATTTAAACAGTTTCAAAGAGGCTGTAATTAGAAATAACTTGACTTAAGCAAAACCGGTCAGAGTTATTGGGGGGTCCTGCTGGTGTTTCTGGTAAGGGATCTTGTTGTGCTATTTTGGCTACTTATTAATCAAATTTGAACTTGTTTAAACTATTGGTGTTTGGCTTTACTGTTTGGTGTGTGGGTGGTGCTGGAGTTTTGTTGTAAGAGTCCCTACAACCCTCACAGAATTCTACACAATCTGCCTGTAATTTCGCTTCAAGCAATTTGCCACACTTGCTTATCTGAAGATAAGCTTCCTGCAACAGCTCCCACTATGTTGGCAGTGTGAATCAACTGCATTGTACCTGCTCACAACTTGATTCAGTTTCCCCCTCTTCCTTCAGAAGATGATTGAAGCAAAATGGCAGCATCTCTGCTGGCTGTTGTCTCTCGATGGACCGACAACCTGCACGAGATAAGAGGGATGTTTAGCCAACTTTTATTAGAGATAGGGGAACTGAGAGATAACCAGACAAAGACAACATTTGCCAAGTTGTTTGAGCACTAGCTGTCACTTCAAGCATCTACTGCAGACTAGCTTATTGCCCACCTTCATAAACAGGGTCGCACAGTCCATCAACTATGGGACTGACTGAAGGACCTTGAAAACTGGAGTTGCAGGAACAACCTATGGTTACTGGATTTTACCAAAGGAGCAGAAGGCAAGAATACCAGTGCTTTTCTCAAAAACACCTTGCCACTCATATTGAAGCATAATTGTCTACCCCCCCATGAGACTGAGAGGAACCACTTCTCATTAGTTCCACCATCGAAGTCTGGCCAGTGACCTCTTCCCATCATTGTTATGTTCCTAAGATTCCCATCAAGGATCAGACCATTCAATATGCCCATAAAGTGGCCCTCCCTCCTGGCAGGGATGCCTTATACAAATATTTTCAGATTCCCCCAGCCATAACAGAGTGGTGTCGGTAGTTTACCAGGGCCCAACATGCATTGAGGAGCCTCAATGTGACTTTCAGCTGAGGACTTTATCCTGTGTTCTTGATCATCAGTTATTTTTCCAGAATCTACTGGACCTATCAACTCTGCAGCAATCTACATGATTCCTCAGATCCTGCTGATGAAGACTTCTGGTTACCTCCACAACAAAGACACAGCCAAGATCTGGTGGGAAGGAAAGGTCATTCCAGAAGGAACTTCTTTAACTGGGTGACTAAAATTATAGACCAGAGAGGAACAGTAGATAAAGTATACCTGGATTTCAGCAAACCCTTCAGCTCAGTCCCACACAGAAGACAACTCATGAAACTAGACAGAATGGGAGTAGGGCAGCAAGTAGTGACATGGGTAAGGAAATAGCTCACTGGAAGGACACAGTGGGTACTTGTAAATGGCTCACTTTCAGAAGAAAGAGCAGTAGATATTGGAGTGCCACAAGGATCAGTACTCGGTCCGATCCTATTCAATATTTTTATTAGTGACATAACTGAGGGACTAGAGAGAAAGGTGAGCTTATTTACAGATTGCACAAAAATAAGCAATAGGGTAGACACTCTAGGTGGGGTAGAAAAGATGAAGGCTGTCCTTAAGGATATGGAAGAATGGTCAGAAACATGGCAACTAAAGTTTAATGCAAAAAAATGCAAGGTCATGCACCTAGGAAGGGCCAACCCAAGTGAAGACTACTACCTGGAAGGAGTACAACTGGAATCTTCCAAACAGGAAAAGGATCTGGGAATAATTAAAATGGATGAACTAAAGATGTCTAAACAGTGAGAGAAAGCAGCGCTATGGGAGAATGGCATATTGGGCTGCGTAGACTGGGGGATCACCAGCAGAGAAAAGGAGGTCATCTTGCCATTCTGTAGATCTCTGGTGAGGCCACACCTGGAGTACAGCGTACAGTTCTGAAGACCACACACCAAAAAGGATATCAACAGACTGAAGACAATGCAAAGAAGAGCTACACAAATAATACATGGCCTACAGAACAAAAACTATGAAGAGCATCTGCAAAACCTGAACATATACTCCCTGGAACAGTGGAGAGAGAGGAGAGGAGAGACATGATTGAGACCAACAAGTTCCCAAATTGAATAAACAAGGTGCAGGTTCAGGAACTGTTCCAAGTCAGAAAGCACACAAGAACTAGGGGGCACAACATGAAGCTGCAGGGAAAATTCAGAGGTAAACCATGCAAGTTTTTCTTTACAGAAAGGTCGTGGATGCATGAAACTGCCTTCCTCAGATAGTGTTGAGGGCAAAAACAGTGGTAGGTTTCAAATACGCTTAAGACAGGTACAAAGGCACCACCACACTGACTAGATGTTAAGGGAGGGGGGGTAGGCCTATGGGCAGACTAGATGGACTGCATGATCTCCTTGTGCCATCACTTTCTATGCTTCTAAATCTAAATCTCCCTCATTCCACCATTGCAGCTGTAGTCACAGCAAGGACAGGGCAGCCTCTTCTGAAAGCATGGATGAAGGCACCCTGGGATTCATTTTGCTCCTCTATGAAAATACTCTTTCGCCCTTGCCAAGACCAGTCACATCAATGAGCAGCAGCAGAACCTAGAAACATAAAAACATAGACTTTGATGGCAGATAAGGACCGCTAGGCCCATCTAGTCTGCTCATTTCTCTACCTACAGGATAGGCTGCAGATCCTAGTTAACCAACAGCCTATTTCTTCCTACCCCCCACAAGAGTTGCATTATGTCTGTCTCATGCATTCTTGAATTCTCATACAGTTTTAGACCCCACAACCTCCCCAGGAAGGCTGTTCCATGCATCCACTACCCTCTCTGTGAAATAATACTTCCTCACATTGACCCTGAACCACCCTCCTTCTATCTTTAAATTGTGTCCCTTGTTCTTGCAAGTCTCTTTTTCTGAAAGATGCTACCCTCTTGGACTTTGTTGATTCCACTGAGGTACTTAAAAGATTCTATCATGTCCCCCCTCTCCCTTCTTTCTACAAGAGTATACATATTAAGCTCCTTTAGTCTGTCCTCTTACAGCTTCTCTTGCAGACTCTGGACCATTTTAGTTGCCCTCCTCTGGACTGCCTCTATCCTGTCTATGTCCTTGCGGAGATGGGGTCTCCAGAACTGGACACAGTACTCCAGATGGGGTCTCACCAACTGTCTGTACAGAGGGATAACAACTTCCTGTTTTCTGCTGATGATGCCTCTCCCTATACATCCCAGTATACCCCCAGCCCTCCCTACTGCCTTCTCACATTGCTTGCTAACCTTAAGGTCATCTGATATGATTGCCCCCAGGTCCCTTTCCTTTTTTGTTGTTGTCACTACCTCCCCACCCATTGTGTATTCTTCCCCTGGGTTCTTGTTTCCCAGGTGCATTATTTTGCACTTCTTTTCATTGAATCCTAGCTGCCATACTTCTGACCATTCCTCCAACCTTGCCAAGTCCCTTTACATCCTTTCCACACCTCCTTATGTATCAACCTGTTGCAGATCTTTGTGTCATCTGCATAAAGGCATACTTTTCCTTCCAGTCCCTCTGCAATGTCACTGATGAAGACATTAAAAGGACTGGACCAATACTGAACCCTGCGGTACCCCACTAGTAACCCCTTTCTTCAGAGTGGACTCCATTTACAATTACCTTCTGTGTCCTGTTGTCCAGCCAATGTTTTACCCAGGCTACCACCATGGATCCTACTCCCAGGCTGGTTAATTTTGCTATTAATCTTTTTTGTGGGACTGTGTCAAATGCCTTGCTAAAGTCTAGGTAGGCCATGTCCACAGCCCCTCCCTGGTCTACTACTTTGGTCACCCAGTCAAAGAAATCTATTAGATTCATCTGACATGACCTTCCTGCTGTGAACCCATGCTGCCTTGGGTCCTGTGCTCCACTGGCCTCTAGGTACTCGCCTGTTCTTTCCTTCAGAAGTGAATCCCTCACTTTCCCTACCACAGAGGTCAGACCGACAGGTCTGTAGTTTCCTGCCTCTGTCTTGGACCCACTTTTGTGAAGGGGAATCACATCCGCCTTCCTCCAGTCCTCGGGTACCACACCATCCTCCCATGATTTATTAAAAAGAGCAGCCAGTGGTTTCACTATTTCCTCCCTTAATTCTTTTGGAATTCTGGGGTGAATTCCATCAGAACCCATTGCTTTGTCCACCTTCAGTTTTAGGAGTTCATGCAGAACCTTTTCTTCTGTGAAAGGACTGGGATCGACCCCCCTATCAAGAGTGCTTCTGTTAATTGGATTAGGCACTTCCCCCTCCTCTTTTGAGAATACTGAGCAGAAATATTCATTCAGTATTCCTGCTTTTTCACTGTCCCCTTCTGCCCACCCGTTCATTCTATTCTGCCTCACTATCCCTCCCTTTGCCTTGCTACGCTCGCTGATGTACCTATAAAAGGTTTTATCCCCTTTTTAACTGAGTTGGCTATCTTTTCCTCAGTTTGGGCCTTTGCTATTCTGACTTCCCTCTCTGCTTCCTTCTGCCTTAACTGGTACAGCTCTCTGTCCTGCTCCTTCTGTGTTTCCTTATACTTCCGGAATGCTATCTTTTTCTTCCTGACTTTCAAAGCCACCTCTTTTAAGAACCATAGTGGCTTTTTCTTTCATTTTGATTTGTTTATTTGCTTCGCACAAAGGCTTGTTGCCTCTGTGATGGCAGTTTTGATAATTCTCCATTGTTGCTCCACACCTCCTTCTAGCCTGCTTGCTAGTGCTTTTCTGAGGCACTCTCCCATCTTGCCAATGTCAGCCCTCCTAAAGTCCAGTACCCTCACTTTTGTATGGCTTGACTCTGTAGCTGAGTTTAACATGAACCAATCTGTTTGATGGTCACTTGTTCCCAGATGGCAACCCACTTCTAGATCTGAGATCCTCTCACTGCCCCCATTTGAGATTACAAGGTCTAAGATTGCTCCCTCATGAGTGGGTTCCGAAACTAGCTGTCTAATGCCTGCCACCTGTAGGGCATCAAGAATGGCTTTGCTCTTGGATGTGGCTGCAGCAAATGTGCTCCAGTTAACATCTGGCATATTCAGGTCTCCCATCAACAGTATCTCCCCTTTCTCTGCCATTCTAAGAATGCCTTCTATCATACCCTTGTCCATTCCTTCCCTCTGACATGGGGGTCTGTACACAACCCCTGTGTGGATTGTGGTGCCCTTTTCAGTCTCCAAGGTGACCCACAGTACCTCCTCTCCTCCCTGTTTATTCTTTTGTTCAGTTGCTTTTATCCCTTCCTTTACATAGAGAGCTACTCCTCCCCCTCTTCTCCCCTGCCTGTCTCTCCTGTAGGTTATGTACCCTGGTATGTCAACATCCCAGTCATGGTTCTCTGTGTACCATGTTTCTGTGACTGCTACGATATCCATGCATCCCTCTTCCATTAAGGCCATCAGCTCAGGGAGCTTGTTGCCAAGACTATGGCCATTGGTACTCATTACCCTCCATTGCCTGATGGCCTTACTCCCTTTTGCCCCATCCCTGTCTTTCTTGCCTTTGTCACTTTCTCCATTCACCCCTGCCCTTCTCCCCATCGACACCTCTGTGTTGGTGTTTGCCACCCTTACTACCATGATTATTTTGGGGACGCTAGGATTTTCCTGCTCCTTTCCAGTGCCACCCCCTTGGCTAGTTTAAAAGCTTGCCAATGAAGCATTTAAACCTATCACCTAGGATCCTGGTTCCCCTGCCAGACAGATGCAGCCCATCATGTCAGTATAGGCTTGCATCACTCCAGGTGGACCCCCAGTCCACAATGAAGCCTAATCCCTGAGCTTCACACCAGTTTTCAACCACAGTTGAGATCCCATGGTGAGGAACTCCCTAGCCTCTCCTATGCATAGATGGGTAGCACCTCCACGAGAAAGGTTACACTGTGCGTTTCTTGACTAGAGCCCTCCCAAGATACAAACTCTTCCTGCACTTCTCTAATCCCTTTCTAGGCCAGGTCATTTGTCCCTGGGTGGACAATGACATCCAGCTCCTCCCCTGTTTAGCTGCTCTGGCAATCCTGGGGATTCGTCCTGTCCCTCCAAGCCATGGTGCCAGGCAGGCACCTTACCTCTCCCTTCCTCCCCAGTTCTACCTTCCTAACAATGGAGTCCCCCACCAGGAGTTGTTTCCTTCCCCTGCAGGGTCCCCTGCCACCCTCCTGTGAGTCTCCTTTGTGAGGCTCCCAGCATCATCCTTGGTCTCCACTGTGGGTGCCTCCATAGAGGAACCACACTTTGCCAGAATGGCATAGGAATTGTGGAGAGGTACAACTGGAGGGATGTGCCTCTGTTCATCCACCTTCACCCACCCTGAGCCCACTGTGGTCCAACCACTCCTCTTTCTTGGCAACCTCTGAGGCAACGGCAGTGGCACTGGTGGTCCCTGGATGGAAGAGGAGGTCCCACATGTCCTGGCCAACTCAGCCTGGAGATGAGCAACCTCCTCCCTCAGCCCAGAGAGGTGCCTGCAGATGGGACAACATCGCATCCTCCAGAACATCTCCCAGAAGACTGCTGCTCCACAACCACTGCACTGCACCACTCCAATCATGTCTTATTTCTGGCCCCTTAAGTGTTTGCAATCCTTACTCTTTCCTCTGCTTTTTCTCTCTCTCCTTACTTTCTGCCTGTGTGACCTCAAGCTCCTGATTGTCCTGTTCTGAGACAAGAATATCCTATATTTCTCAGTAGACCACTTACTTGCTCAGAGGCTGACCTCCAGCAGCTAGAGGGGGGCAGAGAGCTACTCTTGCCCTTCTAGGATGGTCGGTCCTTGGTGATTCTGTGATCTCTCACTTCCTGCCCCTAAACAGGAAGTTCCTGTTGTCAGTCAAATCCTGTGCCTATAAAAATAGTACTAGCTTTGTGGGGGGTGGAGGGGGGAAGGAGGGCAATATAGTCCTACAGAGAAGTTCAGTCACACAGCAGTCCTTTCTCCTGGTGTCTTCTGCAAGCTATTAGCAGAAACTTTCTAAGGCAGTCTTTCAATGTAGCTTCCTTCTAGCTAAGCCACCCCTACTTACCAGATCTTTCTACAAGTAATGTAAACCTCTACAGCCGTTAAGTCCTTTCAGTCACCTGAGATTTACACCCAGATAACTCTTCAGATACCCATTTAATTCAGTTAACCCAAACACACACTTTTTTTTTGTATGTTAGTTTTTACCCTATAAATTAAAGGTCAAATACAAAAGTTCTTCTAAATTAGTCCCAGCAGAGAATTTCAGTCACACAGCAGTCCTTTCTCCTGGTGTCTTCTGCCAAGCTATTCCGGGAGCTGATGCCTCATAGGTTGCCAAGAAAGAGGAGTGGTAGGACCACAGTGGGCTCAGGGAGGGTGAGGGTGGTGGAACAGAGGCACATCCCTCCTGGTGTAACCTCACAAATATATGGGGGGGGTTCACTCACTTCAAAACCTAAAATTCTATATGGAGGCTATGATCTCCGCCTCTCCTCCACAAGCTACAACTTCCACCAGCAATGGCCAAACTCTGTCATCCAGAACTACAAGATGTCTGGCTTTATAGAACAAGGCCCCAGCTGCAGTAAGAACCCACTAATTAAGGACCAGCAACTTGTAGTGTATCCTTAAAGCAATACAGTCCCATTGCTGCTACTGTCACTTGATCCCTCTGCTCTACTCAATCCATATTATTGGACATAGTTCTCCTATAAGACGTTTACTGCTCTCTCACTGGTACTACTCAGGAGATGCTGGACTGTGAATGTTGATTATTTTTCATTGCTATTTACTTAAAGGGATAGGTGTCTTATGTTTCATGTGGTATATGTCTTTTCTCTGTTTCATTATGGTATCTATCAAGGATGAGGTGATGGTTTGCAGATATCTCACCCAGGTTTTCAAACTGTGATTACAGGGACATTCAGAGACCCAGAACTAGAGGGGAGCATTATTAATTTAAGCAGATAATTATGGGCAGACATTCTACCCCTCTGATCGCTTTAATAGAGGAGTCAGTCCTACTGCCCATATTGAGGGCTATGCTTTTGATGCCCTGAGATGGCCACTGCAGTCATCTCCCCTAGCACAGCTAATGGCCATCATGTACAGTACATGTTCAAACTGGTCTACTGCATGACTGTGCGATTGTGCATGCAGGCATGTCACCCTCAAAAGGCAGTGCAGGCACCAATCACAGTAACTCAGGGTTGTGTTGCTTCTCATTCCATGGCCCTTACTGCTGTCACCTGATGCTGGTCAGGATCACATTTCTCTAAGATGGCATGGGTGAACTTTCCTTGTTCCTCAGACACCATGACTCCTTGGTCTCACATGCATTCTGCTTGTATATCCACAGCCTTGAGAAGAGGAGGTGATTTATTCACCCTTGCTTGATTTCCTGGTTTCCCAGGTAATACATGATCCTTGGTTGTGGCATGTTTTTTTACGGGTTGAAGTGTGTGTGTATGTGTGTATATGTGTATGTGTGTGGGGGTCTCCATGTACTGGGCTAATATCTCTGCATTGTGTCTCTGTGGGCATTCAGGTGCACATAGCTAGCCTTAACTTAGTGCTTTTGTTTCAATAAATTTATATATTACAATATATTGTATAGTTTTAATTTGGTGTTAAAATGTTTGCACTGTTTTTGCCCCTGTTGGGCTTTTGTGTATTTTATGGTCTCACCCCAGAGCCAGCCTGTTTTTTTATAAGATCCATATCTGTTATGGTACACCCCTGCGAGTGCAGTTGCATTGGTACTAAACTCCTATAGCCCTTTATTGCCTCCTATAAGCCAAATTCATCCTACAGAACTGTCATGGCGATTTAGTCATTACATCCTGGAAGGTAAGGGACCTAAAGTCTCCAATTAAGCAGGGATAAAACAACTCCCCTGCCCCCTCCCCCACTATGGTGAGGTAGACAAACTGACTGATACCAGGGCTGTGGAAGCAACAAAAGGAAACACAAAGGAAAGAAATAAGAGGGGTGGCATAGAGGGAGTACATAGGGATCGGGATGGGGGAGCTGCTATAGGAAGGGGGACCAAAACATAGACAGTCATGTGTACAAATGCCCAGAGCCTGGCAAACAAGATCCCTGACCTAACGGTCTTGATGGTGTAGGAAGACCTACACATTGTTGTGGTGGCTGAAACATGGTACACAGGAAAACATGACTGGGATGTTACCATACCAGGGTACATAATTTTCAGAAGAGACAGGGATGGCAAAAATGGAGGAGGGGTGGCTATGCACATCAGAGAGCAGATCAAGTCAACAGAGATAAAAGGAAGACAGGAAGGGGCAGGGGCTCTATGGGTCACATTACAGATGGGAAATGGCACCACCATCTGCACTGGAGTTATCTACAGTCATGGGCCTGCATATTCTGACTCCACCTGGCAGTGGCGGAAGCATGGGCACAGCGTAAATGGGATTTGCCAGGGCCAGGACCAGGTGATAGTTAACGGTGATGCGCCATGGCACACCACCATTGAATATGGCACAGACTGTGCATGATGCAGTGGCACTGCACTGGCACAAGCCACAGATAGGGAGGACAGAGATGTGCCAGCACAAGTGCAGTTGTGCTAGGTACATCACCCATGATATTTATCAGAGGGCATGCAAATGAGGTCATAATATATGCAAGGCACAAATGGTGCCATTTTCATGTCATTATGGCCCCATTTGCATGCCTTGCACAGGAAACCCAGGTGACTTGCACCTGGCACCCTACACAGCATGATGTGTGCACAGTGGGGGTCTCAAGGTATCCCTACCCCATAGCTGTGATTGCAGTAAAGCTCCATAATGTAATTCCCTTGTAGTCTACTGGTACCCCCCTCCCTCCTGATGCCCCTTTGAATGTATATCAACCCATTCCCTGATAGTCCAGTGGACTTCCCTCCTGCCTGATTCCCCGATTGCCAGTAGAAGATATTTATTTAACTCCCTGGTAGTTTAGTGGAACCCCCCTTGCCCATTGGCATGATCGCGGTACAGCACCATAATATAATTACATGGTGTTCAGTGGCAGCCCCCACCACTCTCACCCACACAGACCCCCTTGCCCACCCCGCTCCCTAACCATCGGTGGGTGGCTGCAACCCGCACGCATACTGCCCAGCCACCTACCAAATGACAGGTACAGTATGGGCTTGCAAGGCATACTGTACTAGACAGTTCTGAATATGTGAATGAAGTCATTTACATATTGGGGAGACTGTCTAGTACAGTATGCCTTGCAAGCTCATGCTGTACCTGTCATTCGGCAGATGGATGGGCGGTATGCAGGTGGGTTGCAGCCACCCACTGATGATGGGGGTGCGGGGTGGGCAAGGGGGTCTGTGTGGGTGAGAGTGGTGGGGGGGGTGCCACTGAACACCATGTAATTATATTATGGTGCTGTACCATGATTGCAGCAATAGGTGAGAGGGTTCCAGTAGATAACCAGGAAGTTACCTAATTGTCTTCTACTTTCAATCGGGAACACGGGAGGGAGGGAGGAGGCTTCCACTAGACTGCTAGGGAGTGTGTGATTTACATTTATTGTGATTGCAGCAACTGGGTAAGGGGGTGCCTCTAGACTACCAGGGTTATGCGGGTGCTTCATGACAGTGTTCTGGGTAAGCGGGTGGCCACCCACTTGCTGGCAGCTGCTGTGTTGCACCATGCATTACAGCAGCCCACTTGTGGGTGGCCAGGATTTGTTCCCACTTTTCACGGGCTCATCTTTGAGCCCCCCTATGTGACGCAATGCAGGGTTGTGCCAGCATATGTGCTGCACATCCCGGACTGAATATTGGGATGTGCCGCATATGCATGGGCATGCCCCCTGCATCTGCACCTCATTCGATTATATTGCACCCAGTACTTTGGGATTTGTGCTGTGCTGGGCAGCCTTTCTTTTTTTTTTTTAGATTTAATACAGTATGCTTTATTAAGATTTTGAAAAAAATAAAATAATACACAAACAATTGAACACATAAAACGGTACAGATTTTCCGTAACCCTATACAATCGGAAACAAATTAAACCATATATATACAGGTTACCTTGGCTCAACTAGGCCCCAAACCTCCCCCTCCCCCCTCTACCCCCTCACATGACCACCATTCAAGGCTAACCTAACAAACAAACTGCAACAAAACAAAAACAAGGGACGGACTGCTCCATAGGAAGATAGGAAGAAGGTATCCTGTTAAAAACCAGTTCACGGCCAGAAGTTGACGTATTATTATACTAGCTTCTTTATAGTTATCTATGCACCTAAGTAACTATGTCCTTATTGGGTAAGTACAGCTCATAAAGCCTCCCCCATTTCTTATCAAAGCTTTTAAGATTATGCCTTAAAGACGCAATTGTTCTTTCCACCCTATGGTTGAAAAGTAGTTTGTTCAACCATTCATTGAAGGTAATTTCTATGGATTCCTTCCAATGCTTAAGCACCAGTTTTTTAATGATGTGGGAGATAAGGGCTAAGTTGAACCTCCTCTCTTTAACAAGCACGGTGGCATAGTTCCCCACTATACAAATCTTGGGTATAAAACACTCTTCCAGGCCTATTAAGGGGTCTATTTTCCCTTTTATCTCTTTCCACAATGCCTTCACCCTCAGGCAGTCCCATAGTATGTGGAACAGAGTACCCTCAGCCTTACCACATCTAGTACATACAGTATATTGTCGCTTAGTTTGCCTATGACTGCTAACTTGGAGGGAGTCAGGTACATATTGTGCAATATGTAAAATTGCATTATCTGAAGATTATCGTTGGAAGTATAAGAGAACACTGCCTGCCATATCTTTTCCCAATTTAGATCCTTAGTGGGAAATTGTTCTGCCCAGTATGCTGACCTGCTAGACACCCCAGGACAAATAAAGGGATATAAGGTTGCATTGATTTGATAGACCGCATGCAGTTGCTGGGCCAAGGTTCGTAGTGCCTTTATGAGTCCTGATTGATCCTCATCCCGTTTATCATTCCCCAGTTTGGTAATTAACAGGTGCCTGACCTGGTATCCGTAAAAACCTGCCTCTCAGGAATGCTTAACGTATACATAAGGGCCCGGATATTCAAAAGGGTTGCACTATGTGCAATAGGGTTGCGCCAGTGCAAGTCTGAAAATGCGCCATTCTGCGATATTCAGCAGGAGGCAGTTGTGCCACTGAAAACATGCTGAGCAACAGTGTAATGCAAATGAAGGCATGCGCAACCGAAGGGGGTGGATCCATGCATAAAGAGCGCAATGCGATATTCAAAGGCGTGCTCAATGCGCAACAGTGGATCAGCCAGAAGGTGCACCACGGCAGAAATGAGACAAAATAAAAAGGCTCAAGGAAGAGGCGCAAGAACCTGACAGGGAATGCCCATGAGGCAGCAAGGAGAGTAGGCCACAGCAGCAGCCAGGGAGTAGGCAGGACAAAACAGTGGCAGCTGAAGGCGTGTGGGGCCACAGAGTACGGAGGCCAGTCAGTGTATCCGGTGCAGTGGAGGAAGCAATCAGGACAGCGGGGGGAACAGAACAATAACAGCTGGGGGGAGAAACAGGCCAGGGAGATGGACAGTGCCACCATTCACATGAAAGCTGTAGTGAGGGGGGTGAGAAGGCATGCTGCAGGGGGACGTGGCCATGGAAGGGCCAGTCGGTGTTACGCCCCCAACAGGCAGTACCGTGCCTGCATCAGCTTTGAGCTGTATTAGGATGTTGAGATTGTGGGCTGGTAACGCCTGAACAGGGCAATACTGAGATGGCTCTGTGAGCTGTGCAGTGATGTGATGCAGGCACCCTCACGACGGAGTCATGCTCTGTCAGTGGAGACAAAGGTAACAGCCTGCATGTGCCTGCTCACCACGGGTACCTTCCAGAGGCCAACAGGGGGACACCACAGGCATAACACAGTCGGCCACGTCACGCATCCTCACCCGATTCCTCAGTGCACTGCTGCCACATGCTGCGGAGTACATCCATTTCCCCAGCACTGTGGCAGAGTAGCATGTATGCCTGGCATGCTAGGGGTGATAGACTGCACCCATGTGGCCATTCGCACACCACCTGGCCCCGATGGGGACGCATATCACAACCGGAAGGGGTTCTCTAGTGTCAACTGCCAGGTGGTGTGTGATGGCAGTGGGCGCATCATCAGTGTCTGTGCCATACACCCTGGCAGAGCACATGACTCATTCATATGGTACCAATCTGCACTGTGCCATCGATTTGAGAGTGGGGACATCCCCAGAGGACATCTAGTGGGTGAGTATGCATGTAGGAGTGGCAAAGTTGGGGCAAGGGTGGGGAAAGTCACAGGAGCCACGGTAGTGGCACACAGCGCTAGGGGCAATATGGACCTGAACATGACATTACTTTCCACTATCTCCACACAGGTGACGGTGGATACCCACTCCATCCCTGGCTGCTCACACCCTACCAGCTCCCCACGACCCCATCGCAGCAATGTTTCAGTGAGGTACATGCTGCCACACGCAGCATCATCGAGCGGGTGTTTGGGATGCTGAAGGCATGCTTCCAATGCCTAGACACCTCCGGCGGTGCTCTACAGTACAGCCCCTCTAAGGCCTGTGAGATATTCCTGGCCTGTTGTATCCTTCACAACATGGCCAAAGACTGTGGGATAGCCGTACAGGTCAAGGAGGGGGGCAGCACTGGGGACACCGGTGACGCCGGTGATGATGGGGAGGAGCAGCCCCCCCTTGGACGGCATGAACCCCGACTGATCCGGCAGGCCCAGCTGCATCAGGACACCATCACAGAGGAGCATTTCATACAACACAGGTAACTCATGGGGCCATGTGCAACCAACACTGTCTAGGCGCAACCCACATACACACAGGGTAACACACCAGGGGTGCATGATGGCAAGGGGAGTGGAAGGTACAGGTGCACAAACACACCATCAGGGAGGGGTGAATAGTTACACTACATGGACACACACACACACACATATGGCCCACAGTGCACAGGGCAGTTGCACAGCAGAGCAGGAACAGACATGTCAAACACACAGATCCACAGACCACCCCCACCACCTGTACTGTCCATGTACATGTGTCAGATGCTGGGCACCCTTGCATCTTGTTGTACAGTACAATACAGGCATCATCATGCACACGCACCTGTGGACAGCAGTTGGGTGGGTGTGCAGGTGGTCCGTGTATCAGCGCATTGGGCAGGGCACCCACCGGTGCAGTGCCCAGCAAGACACACATTGCACACAAGGCAGCACCAGACAGGGCCTGCACTGAGAGACAGGTCAGTCAGGTGGCACTGAGCCACAGCCACCACGGATGAGTGGGCGCCCAACCGTGACCCAGCTGCACTGGCAGGCTGAGCATGAGCCACATGGGGTGGCACCAATGGACCACCAGGGTTCCCACTGCGCAGGTGACCTTGTCCACACAGGGGTCTGCAGCATGCCAAACATACCAGCACCAGGGGTGCTTGGGATGACCACAGCAGAGCCAGGCATTGACAGGCTGGGTGTCGCATGACACCAGGAATGGGGAGTGGAGTCCGTACTGCATGGGGTGCACAGTACAGGGGCACCTGACTGGGTGCCCAATGTAGCCATGACAGCAACCAATGCCTGGGTCATCCTGTCTATGGCTGCAGTCACATCCATCCACATTTGGACAATCTCTGCCAGAATCATTGCATTGTCCCTGCTGTGCCACTCCACAGCCACACACAGTGCCTCCACAGACATTGCAACCTGCATCTGCTGCTGTACTGATGCCCGCAGTAGGCAGATGTGCTCGTCATATGGGTCATCTGCCAATTCGGCAACTTGTCCCCCAGGGGATGGAAGGGCCTGATGCTCAACACCCCATGAGGGTGGGCGCTGTTCACCAGGACCAGGTATGGGCATGTCAACAGGCAGTGTGCATACGCCACTTCTGAACCCTTTACCCTCAGACCCGGTGGGTGACTGCCGCTGCTGCCCCTCCGCCTGCTGTGCCCAACGGACCAGTCCTTCCAATGCTGTGTCTGCAACAGTGCCAGAGACCTGCACAGCCACCAGTGCTGCCCCACTGGTGCTGACAGGCACAGCCTGGGACTGTGCTGACATGCTGGCACACACGTTGGAACCCACTAGGTCCATGGGCATGTGATGTCCTGCTGTGTGTCCATTCTGTGACACATGCGTGTCACTGCCCATAGTGGCCATTGCATCATCAATGGTGCAGGTCCATGCCACAGCCTCAGCCACAGCATGCTGGCATGCTTGCATGCCAGAACGCTGGGCCACAGGAAGGGCACCCCCCACACCTGTCTCACCGACATTGGAACTGGCAGCCAGGCATGCACATTGGTGCAATGCACGCCGGCTACCAGCAGAGGTGGATGGACCCTTCTCCAACTCTGGCTGCACATCCACAGTGCACGGGCCCACCACCACTGTCCCCTGCAGGTGCACAGGATCTGTAACAGAAAGTAAGAACAAGTTAGTGTATGCGATCAACCTTCCTCTCCCAACCCCCCACCATGTCATACTGTGCAGTGATGGGCTTCCACCTGTCTGGAAGCCACTGCCTGGAATGCCCTCGATGGCACTGTGCTGCATGGCTGCAACAAGACAGTCCTCCACCGGGGTCAGCTGCGCCATCTCTGGCTGGCCCCCGCCTGTGGCAGCTCGTGCCACCCTGAGTGCTGCCACCTTCTCCTTAACCCACCTCTTGTCTGTCCCCACCTTCTTCTTACATTCCTGCACAGAGCGCTGGTGGCTTCCATGCAGGTTCACGGTGCAAGCTACCCCCTCCCATGCAGTGGCATGGGCCTGAGGGGTGCCCCTCCATCCACTGAACAGTGGCTCCTCATCCAGGTAGGCCTCATAGAGTACCTCTGTTTCGGCCTTTGTGAAGTTGGGTCTCCTCCTCCACCCACCATCTTCCTCCTCACCCAGTCCTTGCTCGGCCATGTCAGGGTCTGCATGGGTGGAAGAGGACACCTGTGACTGTGCAGTTCACAGCATTTTCCCATGACCATGGTCCATAACATCATACAGCATGCAACCCACCTATCACCTGCAGTTACCGAATGTGGCCACTGCAGATCACTGTTGCACATTTATAGCACAATGCATGCAAATCAGGAGTGAAGCAACTTTAATGGGATGCAAATCGTGCTGCTGCACCTTTGAATGGCTGATCAGCTGATTTGCATATAAAGGCTGAATATCACGCTGTTGCGCCTTTCGCAATACGGTTGGGCTGGCTGAGCCTATGGTGCAGTTCTGTGACTGCGTAGTACACAGCACCATGCATGTCCAGGTACCTTATGCAGGCATCTGCTGCACTGATCATGTGCTGTGCGCGGTCAGCTATTCATAACATGGCCACCATTGTGCCAGTGGTGCTACAGCGCTGGTCCCCACATGGTGCTGTGGCACAACTGTGCAGTAGTCCACTGTGGCACTGGCACACAGGCGACCTCTCGTGCTGGATGTGTAGACGTCCGATGGTGCTGTGCGTGGCCTTGCATCACAGACATGACCTTGTGCCCCGACCTTTGCCCCCTTGGTGCTGTACATCTGGCATGTGTGCAGCTCTATCATGCTGTTCAGTAACAGCACGATAGGGACTGATGGCACTGCCTGAACAGTGCAATAGGGACAGATGGGGTTGTATTGCACAACATTTCCACGTGGGTCTGCCGTGCTGTGGAGTGCCATATTGCCTACCATCAAGTTGCTAGCATGGCACGCAGGAGAGCTCCCCAGTGGAGTAGATTGGAGGTGGCCAACCTAGTGACTGTGGTTGAGCCTCACTATGGGCCACTGTTTAGGGGGAACCCCTAGACTTGGCCCGCACCGAAGTGTGGCAGCAGGTGGCTACTGCGCTGGAGCAGGTCACAGGGCTGTGCAGGACCGCAGAGCAGTTCAGGCACCACTACAGTGATCTGCACAGGAGGGAGCAGGCACTGCTGGCATGCCTCAGGTCCTGTGCCAGGAGGGTCATTGTGCCTAGGCCAGGTGGGTGACCCATCTATGCACCTGTATTGTCCACAGGGGTATGACTGTGTATTGGGGCCAGAGCATAGGGGAGAGTTGTTCCATGGTTGGCTGTGTCAGTGTTTGCAGGTGTGTGATGCATGGGTCTGGCTGTGTGGGCAGGCACACTAATTGGTGCAGGGATCTGTCTGCATTCGTATCTCACTAATGTGCTTCTCAACATTTGTTTCCCACAGGCATGGAGGAGCGGAGGAGGGCCCAGGATGAGTCGCACAGGGGTGCTGCAGGGGTGGCCGGCAGAGAAGACGGTGGTATGGGCCCACATCAGCAGCATCTGCAGCAGCAGCCACCACAGCAGCAGCAGCAGTGGCTGGATCAGGGGGAGTGTCATTAGATCATGGATGTTATTGCGTGCACTAGGGGGATGGGTCATGGCCACCATCCATGGATAACACTGCCATGCCTGCGACGTGTGACAGTCAGCACTGTCCAGTGGCACTGCATGTCTGTGAGTGCGTCACTGGTGGTCCATGCATGCACTGGGCACATGGCTGTGGCACTACCTTCCCACCATGGAGACATGTCACTGTACTGCCTTGGTTGTGCTATGCTGGGCATGGGGGGGTGTCCTGGCACACATGGCTGTTGCTGCCTGGTTGGGCTTGGCCCATGCACGGTCACTGTGTGTGTGTGCAGTCCCATCACAGGGCGGACATCGCTGCATGCCATGCATACTGGGTGAGCTTCAGGTTGTGTACAGTCCCCAGCCATTGATTCTAACACTTGCCCTAGGTGTACGGATCCTGCAAAGATCAAGCAGGCCATCCACCGCCTGATGGAGGTGTCACAAGAGATGCTCAGCATACGAGGGGAGATGGAATGGAGGTGTACATCACCAGAGGAGGCCACAGGTCCAGGTCATCCTGAAGATCTGCAGCCTGGGGACAGTAGCTCACCCCACATCTAGCAACCTCTTTACCCTTCCCCTCACACCCTCCTACCTCTTCCCTCACCAGGTTCTTTCAGCACCATACCCCACAATCCAACTCCCTACCTTTGTACCTGTACCCCAACACCCGTTTTGTATATACTTGTATGTAGTGTTTTTGTTGTTCCTGCTGATGTTGTTCTTCTGTTTTCATAGAATATATATATATATATATATATATATATATATTATTATGAATACGGTGGTGGTCTCTGATTTGCAGCTGGCCATCAGTGCTCGGTTGCAGTGGTGTGCATGGCATCTGGTATGGTGAGGTCCTGGGATTGTGTGTGTGTCTGCGTGGGGGGATGTCCCTGGTGTGGTGGTGGCTGTCAGCTGGATGCAGCCATGTGCTGCCACACTCCTGTGAGCTCCTGGTGGATCTGGCTTGTGGTTCTGTGGAAACACAGTTGCATTGTGCTAGGTGGGGGGCATGGTGGTTCCAGCAGTGCCAGTCACACTCCCTGCACATGGGTGGTGTCTTGGGGTTCCAGGGCATAGTGTGCTGTGCACAGTGGGAGCTGTGGTACACCTGGGTTGTCTGGGCCCTTTGTGTGGCAGTATTTTCTTGCCAGTGGGTGTGCTGGGGCACTGTGGCCCTGCTGTGCTTTGTAGGCTTGTCCCCATGGGCCAGTGGATTTTCCATCCCTCCACCAGTGATGCTGTGCTTCGGGTGTGGGGGTGTGTTGTTAGTTCTACACTACACTGCGCTCCTGTTCCCTGCTTGTGCCATGGGTGGTGGTCCCCTCACCTACCTCCTGGTTGTGCAGTTCCATTGCCTGCTACTGGGGGCTCACTGCTTACCTGGCACATCTCAACTGCTCAGCTGGGCTGGCCTTGTTGTGCTAATGGGAGCGACATGTGCTCAGCTTCCCACCTGGGCTGCGCCATTACAGCAGGTTGTGCGATATTCAGACATTTGTTGGTTGCGCAATTTGACTTGCTCCACATTTGAATATCATGTATGTTGTGCATGTGTGCAATTGACTTGTGCTTCCTCCTGCTGTTGCTCACATTTTGGGCGCAGTTTCCTAATATCTGGCCCAAGATCTTTAATAGCTTTGAGTTTGCCTTCTTCCAAGAGGACTGAGACTGTTAAATTGGGACTTTGAGATGATGTATAAGGCTTTAGGCACTGCCCACTAATTTTAAAATTAGGGTTTGAGTATAAAGGCTGGGAAATATCTGTGAGGTTATCACATGTAATAGCCTTGCATAGTTGCTTGTGGAACTTAACAGAAATTAATATTAACTAATCTCTCAGGAATGGATGACACTCCTTAACCTTGGTGTATAATAGGGCAGAGAGATCTATACCACTCTGCCTGATCCAGTGTCACTCTAGTTGTAACCACACTGGCTTCTGGGTATTTCCCTGGGTCTGGGAGGTGGGATGGATCCAATGTAAATATTTTGCCATGTAGCTTGCTAAGTAATAATGATAAAAGTTGGGAAGTTTAAGGCCTCCACATAGCTTTGCTGCTCCTAACCTCATGTATGACCGTCTCGACGGTTTTCCTTTCCAGAAAAAACGGGAGATAATGCTATGAAGTTTCTGAAACCAGGAATATGGAAGATGGAAAAAAGCATGTTTAGAGGGTAAAATAACCTTGGAAGGATATTCATCTTTATCACACTAACTGTTCCCTGTATCGAGAGGTGTAATGGGGCCCATCTATCCAGATCAAACTTAATAGTTCCTAATAAAGAGTCTAGGTTAAGTTTCTTAATCTGCCTCGTATCCCTGGAGATAATAAGTCCTAGATATTTAATTTGGGGAACCCAGCTCAGATTTGTATTATTTATGTGTGTATGATGTATGTAACCATTCTGCAGCATAACCGTGGATTTATCAATATTTAATTTATAGTTTGCTAACTTTCCCAAAGTTTCTATATACTCAAGGCTGCCAGGACTGAAGTCTCTGGGTTCATCAAATGTAGCAGAATGTCCTCTGCATAGGCAGACAAACAGAGATTCAGATGACCTATATGAATACCCTGCACCAAGGGGGAGTGCTGCAGGAAGTACAGTAAGGGCTTGATATATAAATTGAATAACATTGGCGACAACGGGCATCCCTGATGGCTGCCCTTATGCAGTGGAAACGAATTGGAACATACCCCATTACTAAGAATTTTTGCCGTAGGATTTGTGTACAGGATTTTAATCCATTGAATAAATTCCTCTGGGATACCAAATTTCTCTAGAACTGAAAACAAGAAGAGCCAACTGACCCGGTCAAAGGCCTTCTCTGTATCCAGGGATACCAGAACCATTTTGGGCTTAGTCTGGATGCAGTGAAGATATGAAAGAGCTTCCTTAGATATTCTGCGGAAGACTTCCCTGCCACAAATCCCACCTGTTCCGAGCTGAGCAGGGGTTGCCAAACCTTGGCTAACCTTTTTGCTGGAATTTTGGAAAACAACTTAATATCATAGTTCATTAGGGATATAGGCTGGTAATTGCTTACCTTGGTTTGGTCTCTACCCAGTTTTGGTATCACCATAATGAGCGCTTCCAGCAGGGTTGAGTCAGTTATCCCTGACTCACAAAAAAAAAATTAAACACCTGCAAGAGCAAAGGAGAAAGCTGCTCCTCAAATGTTTTATAAAACCGAGGCAGGAATTCATCCAGTCTGGGGGTTTTATTATCGGGGAGGGCGTGTATGGCCTCTGACAGTTCTTGCCTTCCTATCCTCCTAACCAGGAAATCTCTTTCCGATGGGGAAAGCTAGGGGAGATGGGCATACTTTAGGTAATTCTTTATTTCTAACAGTGATGGAGAGCAGGTTAAGGGGGAATATTAATCTTTATAATATTTCTCAAACTCTTGAACAATCCCCCTGAGTTTTGTAAGCAATGTAACATCATTAAAGGAGTTCACCGCCACCACTATTCTAGATTCCTCCTGTTTTTTTTTATTTTAACTCATTAATTTTAACACCAGAGTAAAACATCATGCAACCTCTGCATATGAAAAAAATAGACATAACAGTATGACCACAGGAGAGGAAAATACATATGAATACATTAATAACAAAAACTCCCCAACCACCCCCACACACCCCCCACAAGGCTGCACCACATTATAACCCTTATATCCATGGTAAACTACTATTTCCCAACTATGTACCTGGTGATTTCCATATCGTTATAATAGCCTCAAGACTCCCCCAACGAACAGCAAAAGCTTTGCCTCTGTTCCGCATTGTTGCTATGTGCCTCTCCAACTGCAAAGCCAAGACACATTCCCTATACCATTCTAAAATTGAAGGCACATTTTCGTCCAGCCAATGTCTTACTATTACTAATTTGGCAGTTGCTGCTATTAAAGCCATATGAGCCTTCCTGCTACTTGGTGTGCCGTTCAGAAAAAGATTTATTAGGCACACTTCCGGGTTAAATAGTTCCCCCAGGCCAAGAATGGGGCCTAGGGAATTATTAATAGTCTGCCAGAAAACTTTGATACGCGAACATTGCCATAACATGTGAAAAAGGGACCCCACATCCACCTTACATCTACTACATGTTGGTGCTGACGTCTGGCCGAAGCTATATAACTTGGACAGTGTCAAGTACAGGTTATGCAAAATATTGTAGTTCACTAATCTAAGCCTATCCTGCTTGACCAACTTGTATAGTGTAGTCCAAATATTTCTCCATACATTGGCATCTTCAGCTATACCTAGCTTTTTTACCCAATAGATACAGATGCCTGAGTGTAGCCTGTTATCCCGGCCTAACAACATTTTATACAAATTAGAAACTTTATGCGACTGTGAAGCAACCTGAAGTAGCTCAATAGGGTCCTTTTCCCCTATATCTATTAATGGAGAATGCTTGTGAAACATCAATAGGGCTTTACTGACTTGCAAAACTTTAAATGATTCTTTACTGTCAAGACCTTTGAAACTACCAGACTGGGTCGGAATAACCAACTTTCCATCCCTCCATATCTCCGAAACTTTCCAAGGCTTCAATCTATGCCAGAAGGCCTTAGTCATCAGTATACTGCCAATTTTAAAGTGTGGGTTATTAACAATAGGCTGGCCAAGGATTGACACCACTTCACTGACAATAACCCTTGGGCTTGGTGAGTGGCTTTTATCGACCATCCCATAGGGTTATTTCGGAGACTATTGGGGATGTGTGAGACATAAAGCAAGGAGCGCAAAGAGCATCCTTCCTGAGATGCCAAATATTTCTCATTGGCTACCCACAGAGGGGAGTACACCGCATAATCTTCCTCTTTCTGCCAATAATATAGTTTGCTTGAATGCTGTGCTATATAGTATATAAAGAAAGAGGGGGCTGCCAGTCTTCCCCTAGCTTTCGGTGCTGTGAACTTATAATAGGCCCTACATACTTTCTTTTTATTCCATAAAAAGGACTCAACATTCTTCTCAACCTAGTGAACCACACTTTAGGAATATACAATCCCAACATACCCAATGGGTACAATACCCTAGGCAAAAGATTCATCTTAATAACATTCAGTTGGCCCCATAACGAGATAGGGAAGTCTTGCCATCTCTCAAGATCCTAAGAAATTATTTTCATGAGGCTATTTATATTATTACTCTGAATAGTAAAGAGATCTCTGGAAATATTAATGCTTAAATAAACTACAAAGCTCACTTCCCACAACAAACCTAGGGGGGCCCGCTCTGCTTTATTTACCCTGTGGTTCAGAGGAAATATACTTGTCTTTTTTCGATTTAATTTATAATAAGAAACTTTAGAAAACTCCTCAATCTCTTCTAATAATGTGGGAATTGAAACTTTGGGATTCTCCAAATGCAACAAAATATCGTCAGCATTGACTGACAAAGAGTATCTAGTTTTCCCCACCTGAATTCCAGAAATCCTAGCATTGACCGCCAATCGACAAAGCAAGGGTTCTAAATATAAATTAAAAAGTAATGGGGATAAAGGGCACCCCTGTCTAGTTCTGCGGGCCAGTTTAAATGAAAAGGATAGTAGCCCGTTACACTTCACCCTAGCTGTAGGACAAGTATATAAAATTTTCACCCACCTAACGAAGTTTTCTGGGAAACCAAAGGAAATTAAAGTAGCAAAAAGAAAATCCCAGGAGACTCTGTTGAATGCCTTTTCGGCATCTAATGAAGTCAGCACCATTGGAATATCAGAGTCTCTGGCCACCATTATAAGATGCATTAATTTTCGCATATGATCTTGAGACGACCTTCCAGCCATAAACCAGACTTGTTCATGTCCTATTAACTTATCTATAATTCTTGAAAGTCTATTTGCCAATACTTTAGCCAAAATTTTAACATCAGTATTCAAATCTAAACTGGTCGGTAGCTACTGAGATGCTGCGGATCTTTACCGGGTTTTAGAATTAAGGATATGACCGCCTCTAAAAAACCTAACTCCAACATTCCCTTATCGAACCAATAACCAAACAAGTCCTTTAAAATAGGAACTAACACCTCTTGATAGACTTTGTAAAAATTGCTAGAGAGCCCTTCTGGGCCAGGAGACTTATCCAACAGCAACTGCTGGATTGCTTCCTGTATTTCCCCTAAGGCAATCGGCCTATTCAAGAAAACAACATCCTCTGCAGAAATCTTTAGTAAAGCCACCGATCGAAGGTAAGCATTGATTTCTCTCTCTCTCCATAGAAGAGGTAACCGGGGCCACTGAATACAAATCTTGGTAGAAAGAACCAAACATTTCTACCATTCTACTCGAATCAGTGACCACTCTGCCCTCCTCCTCGGAAAAGATACCTGCACTATACTGCGAAGCCTCCAATTGACGGAGGTGCATTGCTAGAAGTCTACTTGCTTTTTCTCCTACATCTAAATATCGGAGCTTGGCCCTATGTATAGACAGCTCAGCCCTTTGCGCTTGCAGTCCTACATATTGGGCCTGCAAATGATGTAGCCTAGACCACAATTCATCTGGGGAGGAGCGAGACAGAATACACTCTATACTTTTGATATTAGTTAAAATCTCCTCCATTAAACTTTTCTGACTCTTAGCCTTAATAGATGCCATTTTAATAAATTTGCCCCTCACAGAGCACTTTAGGGAAGCCCAAATTAGGTCATATTTTTCGAGCGTCCCTAAATTATGGGCGAGGAATAAGCTAATGTACTCTTTGACATGTTCACAAGTAGTTGAATCCTTCAGCATTTGGTTATTCAGTCGCCACTGAGGAAAGCGCCTCAGTCCAGCTCCTACCCCAAACTCCAAGTCCACCGGTGCATGATCCGATATAACCCTTGTTGAAATACCTACTAGTGTAACCCCAGGGATCGCATGCAAGCTTATAAGCAAAAAGTAAATTCTAGAATACGTCTTATGTGCCGCTGAGAAAAAAGTATATTGCCTTTCAGTTGGGTTGAATACTCGCCATATGTCCACTAAAGCCATAGTTTCTATAAATTCTCTCAAGGCCCTTTGAGCTGGTGATAGGCCCAAGCGAGCACGATCAGATCTATCCAGCTCGGTCTGAAGGACTAAGTTCCAATCCTCACCTAATAACATGAGCTTAGGAGGGCTCTCCGTTAAAATATTTAATAAATTCATGAAAAAAGAAGGCGAGTCAGTATTTGGGCCATATATTGATCCAGTGATGACTGGGATGGATTCTAGTAAACCATGCAGCACAATATATCTTCCCTTGGGATCCCATATTTCCTTAGTAAACTTAAACGGTATATTCCTAGCCAGCAAAATTGCTACCCCTCCTTTACTTGTGGAAGCTTCCGCTCCATATGCCTGACCGACCCATATTCTCCTAAAAAGGAGTACGTCCTCCCTTCTAAGATGTGTTTCCTGCAAAAAGACTATTTGTGCCATCAACAGCTGCAAGTGTTTCAGCACCATCTCCCACTTAACCCTATTTTTGGCCCCTTTAATGTTCCAACTTACAACATTATACCCCTTATTCATACCCTTGCAAAACTAAATGGTTATCACAGAGAATCCAGTAGAAAATCACTCCTGGGAGAGTCTCAGACATATTACCCCTAAAACTATTAAAAGGCCCATTGGATACAGAGTAACCAGTGCCCCCATTAACTGAACATAAAATTGGTACAGCTTGCCCCCTACTCCCCCAAAAGTATCCCTCTTCCTAACACTATAACCATTCTTAATACAACACTTCCAATTCCCATAGAACTCACTTACCACATCCAACCTAACATAACCCCCACTTCTAACAACTGCACCACCCCCCCAACTCGCCATGCGATGTTAAAGCTAGCCTAAGCAGTACTAGGTCACCCGCCCTCGGCCATGACTTCCCACACATGCAACCAATATCAACATTATAAAACACTTGCCCTCATGTATCTTAACATCTAACAAGTTAAGTCACATACAGTCCATATAACCCCCCCAACTAAATTCTTAACTGCACTAATACCCCCATCTTGCCAATGGATAAATAAAAAATATACTCTATTTAGCTCCAGTTTTCTCCTCTTCCTGGAGTGAGGTATAAAACAACTTAAAACATTATAATCAGCATGACTCCCACCAATTCTTAAGATTATCCTCTATTGTCCTCCAATAAAAAAAAACACCCCCCCAAACTCTTCAGTCTCAGTCTCATCTCCGATTACTTAATCTCATTGCAAAAGGGAACTCATGTCACAGTTCTGAAAACCAGCTACCATTCGAGGTATTTGGCATATTTATATTCTTCCCTCAAAATACTTCCATCGCGTTGATCACCTCCACCTCATGACCTCCTTCTTGCATTTATGTGGGAAAATCTTATACCGCAAACACAGTACTATTATCAAATTGGAGTGTTCAGCCCATGACGAGTAGTGTACCAACAGCTATAACCTACGGGATGACAGTCAGCAAGTCCAAAGGAACCTTGTAAAATGTCATCTTGACATTCTTATCACTCCCTCTTTCGGTCTTCACAGCAGAACCCAGCAAGCATGGCAAAATTGCTCTATAGTACATTCGTGGAGTATACCAACTTCATTGCCATGCACACCAGGTGGAACTAAGCTGAACTCCACCTAAATGGCTTGCCAGAGAAGACTTCCAGTCACCCTGTAGATCCATTGCGCAATGATTAAAAGTTGATCCAGATAAGACTTATAACTATAGAAAATATAAACTCTGTCCTCAGGTAACAAATGCACCGCACTTCTCCTCACTGCAGTGAAATAATTAATGTAGTAGTCATAGCACTCAACTATAATACACCAAGGTCTCACATTTAGCGTATTGACAGAAAAAGATACAGGCAGGCATGACATCCAATGACCAGTGGAAAAACACAGAGCCGGACACTTGGGTATCTGACACACCGCCATCAAATGTGCCTCGCTTAGCACTGTGTAAAATGAAGGAGGTAGAGGCTGAGATCAGAGAATCCTTTAGATACCTATGTTACAAAAAAAAAAAAACCTGCAGGGAGGAAAACTACAGCATCCCATAAGATCTTCAGTGGGACACCTCCAGTTTGACAGAAAGCAGGAAGGAGTTCGATGACACAAACTGTAAGCTAATAGTCCCTTCTCCTCAGGGATTTAACCCCATACCTAAGCCACCAGTAAAAGGCATAAGGTTGTTTTCTAAATAACTCAGGCAGCAACTTAGATAATTCTTGTCCTGCTGCATCTGCACTATCAAAAGAGTGCCACTGATCTCTCATTTTAACTTGAAGGATCGCCAGGTATCTAACCCTGAATTGAATATTTGCAGCAATTAATTTAGAGACTATCGGGTGAAGCTTTCGCCGTTTAACTCGCACCGGTTGCGGCAAATCCTGGGTGATACGAATTGGCTTCTCACTCCACAAGACCTCTTGCAAAGATCTAGTTTTGCTCAATATATGCTGTTTATCAAGATAGTTCAACAACTTGCATATCAACGGCCTCGGGAGAGCACCAGGTGCAGGAGGTGGCCTGAGGGATCTGTGTGCTCTCTCAATGATATAACTTGTATTATTTGGAGACGGGCCAGCGATCTTCTCAAAGAGCTTCTGCACAAACTGAATAGGAGTCGCACCCTCCTCTTTTTCTGGGATACCAATAATAACGAGGTTATTTCGTTGACTTCTCCCTTCTAAATCCTCAAGTTTCTCCTCCATTCTTTTAATTTTCTTATGTATCGCAACGCTAGCATGCTCACTTTTGTCATTCTTGGCCTCCAGAGATTTGAGCCTAGCCTCATTGTCCTTCATCTGTGTATTCAATATTTTTAAAGCTGCCTTGAAGCTGTGAACTTCTGTAGAAATCTCCTTAATCGAGCTCTGCAGGGGCCCGATGATTTCCAGGAAGCGCTCCTTGGTCAATGCTACTGCTCCCAACCCAGTCTTACTGAGGCCCTGCCAGGGACGTTTTGTGGCCTGTTCTTTTTTCGGGGGAAGAGGGCTGCGTATGCTTCACTGGCTGCTTCTTGACAAATGCTTCCATTCTAGCCACCGCTTCTGCAACACAGTAGCGCACCGACAGATTAAGCAACACTTTCTATCAAATTCAGATTCGGATTTTAACTTTGAGGGTAAGAAAAAAGCAAGCCGAAGACGGAGCCGACCGAGAATACTGTTCACTCTTAAGCTGCCATCAAGTGACCTCCTCCTGTTTTTTAAGTCGCAGTGCTAGGAGATGGCCCACTCTATTACCCTGTTCTACATGTTTTGTGTGAGACCTAAACAGCACAAATTACGCCTTCTCCCTTAAAATTTCTGAGTATTGATTCCTTAGCAAAGGGTCAGGGTCTCTTCACTTGGAATTTGATTTGCCCTATTTTCCAGATTTTAATTTGTCCTAACAAGGAAGAAGAAAGGTCCTCTCTTTTCTTTTTCTGAATTGTGGCCAACCGTATACATTCTCCCCTAATGACACATTTAAACACGCTCCATACCATGTCTATACGTTGTATGGTATCAGAATTGTCTGCTATGTAGTGTTCTATGGCCCTTTTGAGGATGTCCACTGTTTTTGGCTCTTGAAGCATCTCTATGTTCAACCTCCAACTACTGACTTTCTCAGTAGACTTGGGCAAGGTTCCCTGCAACCAGATAGGCACATGGTCCGAGATAGTTCTAGGGATAATTCCACTGCCAGCTAACTCTGTCAACATTAGATTGTTAACTAGGAAAAAATCTATGCACGTCAGGGATCTGTGTACAGCAGAGTAACATGTAAACTGCTTGAGACTGGAGTTTAATAACCTCCACGGATCAATAAGTTTGTGGTCTGCCATAAATTCTTTAAACGCTAGCTGTGCAGGAGTTGGACATTTTTTGTTCTGACTGCTTGACCTTTCTAATTCTGGAGATTGCACCATGTTCCGGTCCCCTTCCAGCACTATTGGCACCTTTGGAAAGGATACCAAAGTTTGTGAGAGGTCAGTAAAAAATTCAGGGAAGGCCTTATTAGGCCCATAGATTGAGCTCAATAACATCTCTACATGATTCAGTATTCCCAGTAACAGTATAACCCTACCTTGTGGATCTATATGCACTCGCTGCAACTGAAAAGCTGTGTCTCGAGTAAAAGCTATAGCTACCCGTCTCTGAGCCGTGGCATTACCTGCAGCATGGATTTGTCCATTTTGACATCTTCTAAACAGGAGTTTTTCTCTCTCCAGTAAATGCATTTCCTGAAGAAAAATTACCTTACTGCTTAGTGACTCAAGATCCTCAGAATTTGGTAGCGTTTAACCCTGTTCCTTGCTCCCCTCACATTCCAGGATACAAACCTCGTCATTCTGCCATAACTATAAACCCAAGGAAGTCAATCAGGAATCTCAATTCAGATAGATTGAATCCCATCTCCCTGCTGTATCTTTTAAACTGGGCTTCATTATAGTGCGGCGCTTTCCCAGAGCTTGTAATGTTTTTTTCCTCCATTCGTCCCCGAGAATGGTGGATAATCCCCTCTCCCCCCACCCTCTCTACAAAAAAACAAGAATCTAACAAGACTTATACCCCCTTCCCCCATTATCCCAAAACCAATAGACCACCATTCTCCAGTCCTACAGACTGGGCTGCTCCCCAAGTATCGGTTACAATCCAACCTGGCTATCAGATATCCCACCCCTTCCTTCACTCTTCTTTCCCCCGCCATAGCATTAATTAAAAAAAAGAAAAATATACAATCTCTTACCCCCCCTTCCAAAGTAATACAGTAATGTCCTAGGAACAGTGTTCAATTTCCTGTCAGCCTGACCATTCCCTTCTTTAACTATATTATTTGAGAAACCCTCAGGAATCTCCTTAACTAATCAACGACGTGCAACTATAAAGAACCAGATTAACGGACCAAACTTGCATTGTATCATAAGTAGAAGAAAACACTCTTGCAGTTTAAACACAATTTGAACGCCCCCCACTATCTTTAGTAAAGTGTCCACCCATGCAAAATTAAAGTCCCACATTGAATTCATTGAAACTTGCAGTATCTAGTAAGGACAGCACACTTCTGGAGGCCTCATCATTTAAACAGGTCAGGAAACCTCTTCTTAGGTCTGCTGTAGCTTCTGACAAAGATTCATATGGTATCCATATGCGTGCATGCTAAACTTGGAGTATTGTAGGATACAGCATACAGAATCTTATATCCACTGCGATTAAAGTTCGTAACCACTGGGTGTAGCTCTGTACACCTCAGCCTCACCGACCTCAGTAGTTCCTGTGTGATACGAATCTTTTTATTTTCCCACTGAATGTTCTTCGTTTCTCTGACTTTGTCTAGTATATACTGCTTATCAAGATAATTCAGGAAACGAAAAATTAGCGGACGTGGAGGGGACCCCTGCGGTGGTGTAGGTCGAATAGATCGGTGGGCACGCTCTATTATATAGACAGGGCAATTCAGTGATGGGCCAGCTATTTTACTGCATAACTTCTGTATGAATACCACTGGATTCACCCCTTCTTCTCCTCCCTCTGGCAGCCCTAGGATTACTAGGTTATTACTACATGATTGGCCCCTCCAAGTCTTCCAGCTTTTCTTCTGCTTTCTTCAGCTGCTGTCTTAAGGTAGCCATCTCAGGTTCAGTTTGTGCTCTCCAATCATCCAAGGATGAAATCCTGATTTCATTATTTTTTTTTATTTAGTTGTTTAACCAGGTATAGCACACTAAGCTGAAAGCTTTTTTTACAGGAGCGACCTGGGAGCACAAGGAGGTTAAGTGACTTGCTCAGGGTCACACAGTATGCAAGTGGAAGCTGTGGGATTCAAACCCAGGTCTGGTCTACTGGATGTCACCAAATTTGCAGCTCAGAGCCTTAGACCACTGTGCTATACTGCCTCCAACTTAGACAACTGCGCTATACTGCCTCCCATTATCCACTGTCCTGATGCTTAATTGGCTCAGGGAATTTTTCACCTCTTGTAAATCACCTACAACTGCTTGCATCGCTTCCTTTAGTGGAGCCAGGCCCTCAAAAAAGGTTGCCTCTGTTAGCAGGGCCTGAGAAGCTAGCGGATCCATTTCAAGCCCTTCCCCCAGTTTATTCCTCTTGGCCCGTTTTGTTTTATCTGAGGACATGGGTGGCATGTGCTTAGAGCATTGGGACTTCATGTTGGCTTCCATATACCCAGGAATTGCAATCAGATCAAATAGTTTAGCTCCTTCCTTATGCAGCAGCCTTTCTCCACTAATAGTGCGCCAGTTTAAACTTCTTATACTAATTTTGAGTGGGGGGGGTTCGCGATCGGATCACCTACTGCAGCTCTTTTCTTATTCAGCCACCATTCCCCGATACTAGTGCACAAATTTAAGCTTCAAGCACTACCTTCAAGTGGGGGGATTCACAGCCGAGTCAAATACTGCTACTTCCTCCTTGTTCAGCAACCTTTCTCCAATAATAGTGCATGAATTTAAGCTTTAATTACTAATTTCGAGTGGTGGGGGGTTCGCGGAGCTGAAAGACTCGTGTCTCAATCGGCAGCCATCGCAACTGGAAGTCCCGAGCAGTCTTTCTAATATCCTGCCAGGGTGCAATGCGGGATTGCACCTGCACAACTCTGTTGCAGCATGAGCAACCCCTTTGAATATCCGGGTCATCTTGTACAAGAAAAAGAAATAGACAGGATATTAGTGGAAACTATACACAAAATGGCAGAGGAAGGGGAGGTGTTGCTGGTGGGGGAACCCAAACATACTAAATGTTAACTGGAACACATATGCAGCAGCAACTACCCAGAGAAAAGACTTCTTGGATGCCCTGGAAGGGGCATACCTCAGACAGTTGGTAAAGGAGCCTACACAATAGGGAGCAATACTAGACTTGGTTCTCACAAATGGGGACAGAATAACAGATCAACCAGTGGGCAGCCATCTAGGAACCACCAATCACCATACAGTGAGGTTTAAGATGAAGCCAGTAATAGAGTTGAGCCACTCAAAAGTAATGATCCTGGACTTCAAGTGGTTAGACTTTGCAAAAATGTGCAAAAACCTCAGGAAAATCCTGGCAAAGCGGGAGGGAAGGGGAGGAGTGGAGCAACAGTGGCAGAAACTTAAAAGAGCCATAGAAGAGACAACAGACCTCTGTGTAAAGCTAATAAACAAAGCAAAAAGAAAGAAAAAAACACTATGGTTTTCAAATGAGGTAGCAGAGAAGGTCAGGAAAAAAAATAGGCATTCAGAAAGTACAAGGAAGCACAAAGGGAAGGAGACAAGGAAGAGTACCAGGAAAAACAGAAGTAGGTGCAGAAAGCAGTCATGTACATCAAGGCACAATGAAGAAAGGATAGCAAAGTCAGTAAAATAAGTTGACAAAACCTTCTTCAGGTATATCAGGGAAAAGAAGAAGACCAATGGAGGGATTGTGAGGTTAAATGGGGGTGTGTGTGCAGAGAGGGACCAAGAGAAAGCAGAAATTCTAAATGAATACTTCTGCTCAGCATTTACAATGGAAGGGGAAGGGAAGGGGATGAACCAAAATGAGAGGTTAGAAACACACATGGGGGGTGGACACCAGTCCATTCTCAGAGGACAGGGTCCTAAAGGAACCCTTGAAACTAAAAGTGGACAAGGCCATGGTACCAAATGGGATACATCTCAGAATACTGAAGAAACTCAGGGAAGTACTAGGGTCACCACTGACAGCCCTATTTAATAAATCACTGGTGGGGGGCAGTGGTGCTGGAGGACTGGAGGGGGGAGAATATGGTACCACTACAAAAAACTGGAGGCTGGAAATTGCAGACCAGTTAGCTTGGCCTCAGTAGTGGGGAAAATCATAGAATCCATGTTAAAGGAAAGGATTGAGGTATATCTGCAGGCTATTGGGGCACAAGATCTAAGGTGACATGGATTACCAGCAGGAAGATCTTGTCAAACAAATCTGATAGATTTCTTTAACTGGATAACCAAGGTGGTGGATCAGGGAGGTGTGGTGGACATGACCTACCTAGATTTTAGCAAGGCATTTAACACTGTTTCACACAGGAGGCTGGTAAACAAGTTTCACAGTCTGGGAGTAGGTCCCAAGGTGGTACAATAGGTCAGAAACTGGTTGAGCAACAGGACACAGAGGGTGGTGGTGAATGGAGTTCAATCCCAGGAGAGGGAGGTGACCAGTGGAGTGCCAAAGGGTCCAGTTCTGAGGCAGGTCCTCTTTAATGTCTTCATTAGTGACAATGCAGAGGTGCTAGAAGGGAAGGTGTGCCTCTTTGTGGATGACACCAAAACCTGCAATAGGGTAGAGACTCCAGATGGGGGAGGTGAAAAGAGATCTAGGCAATTTGGAAGAGTGGTCAAGAGAGTGGCAGCTTAAATTCAATGCAAACAAATTGTAAAGTCATGCACTTTGACCACAGGAATCCTGGAGAGGAATACAAAATGGGGGAGCAATGCTAACAACGACAAAACTGGAAAAGGACCTGGGGGTAAACATAGCATTCGAGCTGAAGATGGCCAAGCAACGTGAAAAGGCAGTGTGGAAGTCCAGAGGGATGCTGCGGTGCATAGGGAGGGGCATCCCCAGAAGAAAACAGGAAATGGTGATACCACTGTACAGACAATTGGTTAGGCCACATCTGGAATACTATGTTCAGTTCTCAAGACCACATCTTCAGAAAGACTTTGACAGAATAGAGGCAGTCCAGAGAAGGGCAACACTAATGGTGAAAGTATTGCATCAGAAAACATATTAGGAAAGACTGAAAGACCTCATTATGTATACCCTGTAGGAGAGGAGGGAGAGGGGGCTATGATAGAGACATTCAAATACCTCAGGGGAATCAACAAGCTCAGGAGGGCAGCATCTCTCAAAAAAAGAAATGTGCAAGAACAAGGGGTCACGATATGAGGCTGGGGAGAGGACTCAGTGGAAATGTGAAGAAGTATTTTTTTTCTCAAAAGGGTGGCAAATGCATGGAACAGTCTCCCAGCAGAGGCTGTACAGGCTAAAATGATTGATGAGCTCAAGAATGCATGGGACAGACAAAAGGCAAACCTAGTTGTAGGAAAGAGAGGGTAAGCTGCTGATCATTTAGGATCAGGAGTTAAAGGGGCACTGTCAACTTTGGCCCACCATTTGCTTCAAAATCACATGAGTTTGCCTCTTGGCACACACAATATACAATTACTGCAGAATGCACCCCCATGTCTCAAAACCCCCAATCTGTACTCATTCTTATTATTTTTTTACCTTTTCAGTTGGAGATCCAGTCACACACCTACAGGAAGCTGAAACCAGTCGGGAACGCACGTCTGCTACGAGCGCAACCCCAAACTGCATTTTTTGCATGAGCACGATAGGAAAATATGCTCCACTGATCCATTGTAGTAATTCTAATGTTTAGTGGGCACTCTGAAAATAAATCAAGAACTCCAAGTTGTTAAAATAAAAGTTTTTGACCTAGGTTGAAATCCCACGCATGCGCAGAAGTGGAACTGGCAAAGATCTCGCACTTATGCAGGAGTATGCTGCTTTTGCGCATGCACGGGATTTCAACCTCAGCTGAAAGCTTTTATTTTAACAATTCAGAGTTTTTGGTTTATTTTCGGAGTGCCCACTAAACAATAGAATTACGACAATGGATCGGTGGAGCATATTTTCATATCGTGCTCATGGAAAAATGTAGTTTGGGGTCGTGCTTTTTAGAGACACGCGTTCTTGACTGGTACCACTTTCCGGTAGGCACCAAACTTAAACTCGGACCAAATAAATCACTGAAAATGTAAAATTAAAAAAATGTGTACAGATTGGGAATTTTGAGCTAAGGGGGTGCATTCTACAGTAATCATCTGTTGTGTATGTGCCAAGAGGCACACTCATGCGATTTTGGAGCAACAGTGGGGCAAAGCTGACAGTGTCCCTTTAAGTAGGTAGGAAAGGGGGGCAGATTAGGTGGTCCAGGAGGTCCTTATCTGTCCTCAAAATCTATGTTTCTGTATAAGTGTAAGAAGGTTTTATCCCACCTAAAGAAGATATGAAACAAAGTAGCTTTCATTCAGGGAACCAAACTTTCTCACTTAGAATCCTATAAATTGAAGAGGGAGTAGATCAGGCTTGAGGCTCACAGTGCCTTTACTGTACATCTGTAAAATGAGGGGTGGCAATCTTTGAACACAAACCTTTGAAATGGCAATATACGTCCACTGTCTCTGATAAGGAGGGAAAATGGGTTATGATCAAAGTGAACACCCCTGAGGGCCCCATCTTCTAATTAATGTCTATGCTCCCAGTGAGGACAATCCCAAATTCTTCTCACAGCTCTCTGACATCCTGGCTTCAAACAACTCCTCACCCATCCTGAAGTTGATGGGGGGGGGATTTTAACCCCACCCTGAATCCCACTTTAGACTGCTCCTCTAGCCTAATGGAACCACATTCCAAGGCAGCCCTGGCCCTAACATGCCTAATCCAGGAGCACTTCCTTACTGACATTTGGAGATTGACTGATCCCATGGTCAAAGACTTTACTTATTTCTCAGTGGTACACAACTTTCTCAGCTGGACTGACTTCTGGCTTACCAACCACCTCACTACCTCTATGGTCTCAGACATTACTACAAACCCCATAATCATCTCCAGTCATGCCCCTATTTCTATGCTCATTTCTCGGAACCTTCCTAGATCAGAAACCCTCTCTCGGCCCCTAGATCCCATCCTTTTATGGGACCCTATATATATATCGAGAGAGAGAGAGATAGATATACACACACAAACAAACATATACATATTTATAAAATGGATAAAAAATCAATGTCCAAATCCAAAGTTCTGATTGTATAAAACACATCACATGACCGTGTATATATCAGAGCATGACCGCACACTTCCACTTCCACCCCCCTTCAAAACAATTTTGCCATTTTATAAGATAGATAACCTACTCTACAGTGTGCTGTCGCACTCTGATATACGCATGCCTTGGTTGGTTGATGCACTCGGCCTGTGGACTCATGTGTACATCGCACACCAAGGCATGTGTATATCAGACCGTGACTGCACACTTAAGAGGGTTATCTATTACACATATATGTATGTGTATATATGTATATATATATAGAGAGGAGAGAGGAGGAGAGAGAGAGAGAGAGAGAGAGAGAGAGATCCAAGAGCAACTGGAGCACAATAACAATAGTGTTACTGATGAAATCATTAGGGTGTCCCTGAAGACTTATATGAGGGGTCATATCACTGAGTTTGTACCACATTGACAGTGCTCCACAGAGCAGGAAGTCCAGTATCTTGAATTTAAACTCTGAACCCTGGAGGTGAGGCATAAGGCCAACCCTCAGAGTAATCCCTCTGCACTACTAGAAATCCGACACTAGCTCAACATAAACTATGTGAGCTGGTCATGTTTAGAACCCAACATATGTTTTGGGAAGGGGAGAGAGGTCTAGCAAGGGTCTGTCCTATAGGTTGTACAAACAAGAGTTAAAAGGTTTATACATGGGATCAAAAATCTACATGGCCATTTATGCATAGCCCAGAATGACATTTTCATCATTATGAAAGAATTTTACACCTCGCTCTACACCTCTGCATCCCACTTGAATACCTCATGTGATCCCAAGTTTCTTGCCTTTGTCAGTTTCCTCCACCTCACTCCTTCCCAGACCAAACAACTAGCTCACCCCATCATCCTGGGAGAAATTCATGGGGCTATTAAAAGTCTAAACAAAAGTAAATTTATTTTTATTTATTTATTTGCACATCAGTTTACAACCTTAGAGCCAGAGGCTCATTTTCAAAGGTACCTCATCACAAGGAGGACAAATACTGTAAAACAAATTTGTTACATCACAACAGAGTACAAAAATTGGTGAAACATGAAGACATATATTGGTTACAATTTTAAGGTTACAGGATTAGCAGAGCACAGGTTGGTACATATATTTTGTACATCAAAACAATCAGTGGTAGAAGTATACAGACTGAGGGGTATAGAGACAGGAGGAGATGAGAAAAGAATAGAATGATATGAAGTGGTTGGTAGTAGGTTGTGTGCAGCCACTCAGGGAGCTTTGTCAGAGCAATTGAGCAAGAGCAAACTTAGTAACAGTCACAGCTGTGCGTATTAAGTAGGTGATTACGAAGGGAGGTTTTGAAACAGGAGATCATGGAGGCACCAGCGATAGTGGTGGGGAGAGTGTTGTACCAGAATGGGGCTCTGTAGCAATAGGCCCTTTGATCTTGTGTGGTCCTAGCCCTGGGAACTAACAGTGTGGTTTTGCAGGAGGTTTGCGTTTGTACTAGTCAGTTTGCTCGCTGGATAGAGGCTATCAACCCTGGTGGGGATAGTCCAAGGAGAGTTTTTTTTTGTTATGAGACAGGTTTGATATCTATGACATTCATCTAGGTTGAGCAGCATAGTCTGAGCATATAGATGGCAGGTATGTGTTAACCTGGGGGCCCCTGTAATTAGCCTGAAGGCCTTATTTAACATGAGATGTATTTTATTTAGGGTGGTCTGGTCAGCAGCACCATAAACTGGTAAACTATAATCAACAGGGACAGTATAGAGGATGTGACCACAAGTCAGAGGGCATTGGGGGGAGACAGTTTTTGTGGCAGTATAAGATACCCAGCCGAATATTGGAGGCTGAGGCTAGGGCAGCGATGTGGTCATGGAATGTGAGGGCAGGGTTAAAAGTTATCCTAAGGTACTTATACGAGTAGACCTGCTCAAGTGGAAACTTGGTGCTAGACAGGACTTGGAGTAGAAAGTTGCTAGCTTTGTTTTTGGGGTGGGCAAAGAGCATGTTTTTGGTTTTTTTGAGATTTATTACAAGTCTATGCTCTTTGAACCAGGCTTCAACATCATTATAAGATAATTGCAGGGAGTCCTGGAGGGCGATAGAGTTATAGTCAGAAGCAAAGATAACAGCATCATCTGCATATAGCAAAAGTTTACCAGTACATGCACCTGGCAGAGTATTGAGGTATAGCGAAAAGAGCAAGCATCCAAGAATGGAGCCCTGGGGAACACCAAAGTGGATAGGACAGGTGTTGGAGAGTGTCCCATTAATTCTAACACACTGAGAGTGGGCAGACAGGTAGCTGGAGCACCAGGAGACAGGCCCAGTGGCTAAGCCTATGTGGCTGAGGGCTTCCAGCAGGAGGGGATGGGAAACAGTATCAAAGGCTTTTGATAAGTCTACGAACACTGCCCCCGCCAGAGAGCCAGAGTCCAGAAAAGAGTGTAGAAAATTTAAAAACTCAAGGAGAGCAGTGCTGGTACTGTGACCTGTGCGGAAACCGTGCTGTTCAGGGCAGAGGATGCTGTATTTGGTCAGGTAATCCATTATTTGAGTGAATACCACTTTTTCTAAGGCTTTTGAGAGAGGTAAGAGAATGGAGATAGGCTGATAATTACCAGCTAGGGACCTGTCACCACCCTTGTGTATGGGTGTGACTGTGACAGCTTTCCAGACTGAGGGAAATTGCCCCAGGCAAAGGGATTTATTGAAGAGACTAGTGATTGGGGCAATTACCAGATCCAGTAACCGGTGGAGGAGTCAGGGATCCAGGGAGTCACTGCTAGTAATATTGCTGTTTAAGGCATTGATTAGGTACAGTCTGACTTCTTGGGCAGTAACCCGGCATAGATGGGACCAAGGGCAAATGAGGTCAGCGTCAGGTAGGGAGGGGGGAGGGTCAAAAAAGTCACTTGGGAGGACTGGGCTAAGGTCAGTGAAGGATGTTTTGAGGAAGTTGGCAATGAGGGTTGGGTCAGTGGAGACAGAGCCATCAATGTTGATCTGGGAGGGTGGGGAAGGGTGTGTGCTCCCATTTAGTTGTTTGATATTGTCCCAGAAGGTTCTAGCATTCCCCCAAGAGGAGGTGAGTGAGGACTGATAGTGATCAGCCTTAGCCTTTCGGATGGCCCAGGTACATTTGTTTCTTGCAGCTGCATATGCCTGCCTGTCTGCAGGGTGGCCAGTTTCAGTGGCAAGGTGCTATAAGTTGTCCCTGTTCTTAAGTAGTTGAAGCAGGGGAGGGGTAACCCAGGGAGCATGCTGCACTTTGGAACAGAGTACAGTTAGAGGTGTGAAAATGTTGCAGACTTTGTTGAATGTTTGGGTGAAAAAGGTTAGCGCCGTGTCAATATCAGGGGAGTACTGTATGGGAGACCAATCAATTTGGGCCAGGAGTTGCCTAAGGCTTTTCAGACCACCTGGTCTTAGCTGCCGCCATAGGGTGGGCTGAGCTGTGGGTTTGGGTAAGGAGGTTGACCAACTGAAAAGTATAGGGGAGTGGTCACTAAGTGCATCAGGAAGGACTTGGATATTGCAGATTTGATTAGGACGGTTGGTGAGGACCACATCTAGAAGTGTGCTTGAGCCCATCTTAGGATTCACTCTCATTGATTGGGCAACGAGTTGAGTCAGATCAATTGCTTCAAAGGTGTCACAGGTAGCAGAAGATGAGGGACTAAGCCAGTTAATGTTTAGATCGCCCACTAGGATTTGGTCAAAAGAGTGGTGTAGAGAAGTAAGATACTCTGTTAGTGAGACCAGAGCTAGTGCTTGATTTTTTGGGGGTACATAGGCTGTTGTTAGATAGAGGGGACCCCTAGAGGGATCCAGGGTCAGTTTTAGGGTTAGAGCCTGCTCCCTGAAATCAAGGGCAGGGGCAGGAGGGCTAGTCCAGTGAGAGAGTCTTTGATGTAGATAATGCAACCCCAACCCCGTCTTCCAACTTTTCCTCCCGATAAAAGGAGTAACTTGAGAGGGAGGCAAAGGAGTCAGGGGTGGACTCTGACAGCCAGGTTTCTACCAGAGTAATAATGTCAGGTTTATGGAGTGTGATCCAACACTGGAAAAAGTAAATTTTTTTCAGAAGGCTACAGATATTCATAGACGCAATATGAAGCCCAGGAGAACCAGCAGTTGAACTGTTGTGGGCTGGGTCAGGGTTGGGATGTATATTACCTGACAGGAGTAGTAGAATAACTACTGCCCTGGACAGGGGGTGGTGGAAAGTGTGTTTGCAATGGATATAATTGGAAGAGCAGAGGAGCTTTAGGGCACAGGGGGTTGGCAGGGTGGCACAGGCTGGGAAGGCTTGTATGATAAGCCTCCAGTAGGAGCTGGGGGGGGAGCTGGGTGGGGACTGGGGGTTGGGTGTGGTGAGCTGGAGCACATAGTGAGATTAGGGTGGGAATGTGGCAACCCTAGGACACAGCAGGTGGGCAGTGCCAGTGTGCATGGGGGGGGCATCCGTTAGGTGAGACTGCAGTGACACAGTGACAGCTGCGTGGGACAGTGGTCTCAGAAAGAGGAAGAGAGAGAGGCAAATCAATAGGCGGTCCTCAGGCATTATACTAAGGAGCTCGGCAGGCAAGGTAGAAAGAAGTAGATAAATTGCCTACCAGTAAGTGTTAGTGCCACTTTGGTTCAGTGGTAGTGACATCACCTCTGGTGTACAGGGTACCAGGTTTAAAACTCTCCTGGGGTAATTGGAGATGGACCAGGGTGGAAGAAGGGCTATCAGGGCATAGGAATTTACAGCAGAAAACTCAGGGGCCTCAAGTGACTGGCAGGTATAACCTGAAAGTGGGGACTTAGAATTATGGCAAGCAAGCAGGAAGTGATGTCATGGGGTGGGCCAATAAATTGAGGGCTGCCCCTGGGTGGGTGGCTGGGCAGACGACGTGCAGCATTGTCAGGCTAGAACCCCACAACAGGAGTCCAGCAGAGAACAGAGGTAAATCACTCAGCAATGACGATTTCTTACCTGAATTCTATCAAACCCTCCCAGATTATCTGTCACTTCACCTGCTTCACATATTTAACAGCCTCACTGAAATACCTATCATATCTCACCCTAGATAAAATATATTTATATGACAAGGTTTGGGCCTCTTTCTTCAAAATAAAGCCAGTTGTATACTACAGTAGACCCTCTGAGGTCAGTTTTTCACATCACCTTACTCGTAGGAAGTTTTGAATTGCTTTTATGCTCCCTAGTTGTTACTACAGTACAAGTAACATTAAACTGTTCCTCTAAATTCATTGGTTCAGCAATTTTAAATGGGTTTCCTAATGGCTTAACCATATTTTTCAATTAATTGTTGAAAGTCTTGTTGTGGTTTCCTAACAGTTTTATACAGTTGCAACTTTTACTGAAATGCATTACATAAACTCTGCTAAAGCATTTATTTTTTTTAAAACATACTTCTCAGTCCAAACAATGAATGGAAGTTCACTACTTCAAGGGATCGCTATGCCACAGTCTGATATAAAAATTCAGCAAGAAACGCTGGCATTCCATATCTAATTCTAGCACTTTTTCAATAATGGACACAAATGGAAATAACCTCATGACAAATGATTTTGTATAAGTGCAAAACACTCACAGTAAGTGCAGGCATACTGAAAATGAAGCCCCATGGGTCACGTTCACAAAGAATGGCTCCTGTTTGAAAAACTGAATTAAACCCAAGTGTAAACACCTGACTAGGGATTTGATGCACAAAAATATATATTTTGTTGTCCTTTTAGTATCATGGCACATCTTTTTAAAATGCTCTGGAGTGGGCGCACTGAGCTACTGTACTAAACTAAGGTGCTTAGTGCAATTCATTATGTACGTATGATCATTATACAGCCCCTGTAACAGGGCAGCGGGGTCACTCTTTACACAATGAACATTAAAAAATATTTCTTATATAGACATGTATTGGTCTGGAATAAAGTATTTTTTGTGCATGAGAACCCTAATTGTTTCACTTTCACATGAGGTTTGAGTTCTGTTCCTGCACTTGCAATTGTGCTGACCCGACGAAGAAAGTCAGTTGTACCATAATTGCCTCTGACCCTAAACAATGGGCACTACTGTACTGTATGTTCGAACCTGCAAAAAAAAAAAAATTCAAATACAGTCCAGTACCTTTACCAAACAGTTTGGTAGACTCTGAACAACATTTCCAGCCACTGCTTAAACCTACACAATACTTTACACTGTCTGTGCCATGCAGTTATTATTTATTTATTTTGTTGTTGTAATTACCTTATCCTTGCTGATATACTGGAGCTTGGGACAGTGATGCAGCCTCTTCACATGCACAAATTACAACTGAAGACACCCAGGAGGGGAAGGGGCTTGGTGGGGACTGAAATCTAAAACTTAGTTCACATGTGCATCAGCAGCCTATCAGGCATACATAACCCTAAGGTAATGGATCGGAGGTGCCATGGATATACAGACAACACAATCATGAATGAGACAGGATTAAGCAGCACAGTGCTAACACAATGAGTCAGGAATGCCATTTTTTTGTTTGTCAAACACTGAACACGGCACTTGTTAAATAAATCCAGTTCATAATGTAGCTGATGTCCATAAAAAATTAATTAATTTTCTTACCAGTACAGTACTGTAGAAAACTGCTATGAAATGTGCAGTACAGTACTGTGCACTCTGCAGATCTATCTACAGTACCGCACTGCAGTGACAGAGAAACCAGTGCATTGGATATGCATTAGCTAAACACTGGGAGGACACTGAGGAAAATATCTGAAAGAGCTGCATGTGCACTTCATGTGAGTTGCTTGTAAGTTGGAAAACAGTTAAGAGTTAAAACATTTTGGGTTGCCAAAGCATTTGCAACATTAAAAAAAATGTTAAAGCAGTGAACTGAAGGAGCAGTTTAATGTGACGTGTACTGTAATCACCTTAGTAACACACTGGGGTCAACACCTTTATTTGCCAATGTGATATGACCTGAGTATATAGTTTAATCAATTATGTAAATGTACGTGGAAATTGTTTGTTAATAAAAAGTTTAAAGTAAAAAAAAGTTATTAGTCAAATTACATTAAACATCACACCCATCGGTACCGTGCTTCCGCACAAGACTCAAGACCCATCTGCTATCAACAAGCAAATGCCAATGCCACCGTACCTGACACTACAACAATGACCCTGATAGCCCACTTACCAAACTAAAATCTCCAACCCCTGAACAGTGTAGCACTAACTCTTCCTCCCCCTCTCAAAACCATCCTAAGGCTCTTAGAACTATGTTACCTAAAGAATCCACAGTACTGTCTCTCTCCTGTGTATGACTAATGTAGGATTATATGAACAGCAACTTACTAATTAGATATACGAAACCCATAGAAAAACTGCTATGTGTAAACAGCCGAATACTGTGTACCCATGACCTGTATATGTATCACTGTCTATAATCTCATGTACTATTATTCCCGGGTTGCCCCTGAAAAAGGGACCTTTGGGGCCCAGTGGGCCTACCTGGTCATCAAAATTCAATAAATAAATCAGGATTTCTTTTTGCTCACAAATAGTGAACAAAACTTCAAGGATATAAACTGATACTTCCAGGATTGTTATAGGTTGGTCCAGAATATGGCTTTTTTACTGTTTCAGAAAAAAGAAAGCATTCTTTTGTCTTCAGCTTTATGAGGTTTAAAATGTCAAAAAAGTCATGCATTTGCAAACTTCTTGAAATAAAAATGTTGACAATGAATGAACCTTTTTTTCTAAATTAAACCTGGTTATGAACAATAACTTTAAAAACTACAAAAATAAACAATACTTAACACTAGAGGCTGACAGTTGTGTATTGTATCTGAAAACAGTCTAACAAGAATTCTGAGCTGATTTAAAAAAAAATATTTAAATATAGCATTTTAATTAGAAAAAAACACTGTAACTGCCTGAAAATTTGTTGAACCAGACTTAATAAACTCTATATTTAGCACGTGCATAACACATAGTGTGTGTGCTTAGTAAGAAATGACAAGAAAGAGATACTGAGAAAGAAATAGTCGAGGACAGAATTGAAAAATAGAAAACACACTACTTTTTATGACTTTCAGTGGAGTATAAAGCCATCTTGCTTTAGTTAGAAAAATGGCATACCATGCATACATTTTTAGACTTTTTAGTGTATTCTTCCATAGCTGCAAATCACTATGGCAGTTAAAGAAATACTCCATTCTTTCTGTTTAGAATGTGGGACACAGAAATCCAAGCTGCTTTTCTCTGAGAGCAAATGTGCACACACTCCAAAAAAATCAAAATATCTTTAAAACTATTCAAGATGCACTCACAACAAAAACAGTGTGCAAATTGTTCAGGACAAAAAGACCTTTCACACGAAGGTAGTCACCAATCTGAATTCTTTGTGTTTTCTGAATTATTGTCTTCCAAACAACCTCATTTATTTTTCTCTCTGAATGAACACAGTAGAAGTCATGTCAAACAAATGTAAATATCTCAGAAAGTATACAAGTTACCAATACACAACCAACATAAATGTTGTTCAGGACAACATGACCTTTCAAATGAAGGTAGTCACTAATCTGAATGAATTTGATTTTTTTAAATATATAGCCATCCAAAATGTGAAAACTGTAGGTAATCAGATGGCCATAGTTTAAAAAATATAACTGGTGCAGCATAATGAGTAAGGTCATTTGAACAGTCTTTTTGTCATGAACAACTTTCATACTGATTGTTTGTGTGTAACTTGTATACTTTTAGAGATATTTACATTTGTTTGGCATAACTTCGATAACACTTCTAAAACACCTCATTTTTGCAGACCCGTATGCCAGTAAGTGAAATACTAGACCAGACAACCTTGTTATCTCATGCCATGCCTAATTTAACAGCAGATCTGGACTGTTATTCTAGTTACAACAGCAATGTGCCTACTAGCTCTTCAATGGAATTCTTTTTTGTGTAACACGAAGGAAAAAAACTCAGTTTGAAACATATAGAATAGTGGATGGGTGACCATCCGCAGCAAGGCTGTGTTTCCATCTATGGTGATAATGACATTATGGAGACCTTGACAATGAAGCCTGAGAGGTCACACTGATGTCATCAATGCCCTAGATGGATACATAGCCTTAGTTGTGGATGGTCATCCATCCACTATTTTATGAAGTATATACAAACATACAAATGTGCCAGCAGAAACAGAACACCCGATCTATCTAAGCCTGCTTGAGTGTGCAGCCAACACCCCTATTTTGCAGCTGCCCCAACTCCCCTCCCTTTTGTCATCCCACAGCCACCCCCACCCTCACTCTCCCCTGTTCCATGCCATTTTGAAGCTGTTCATAGATTTATATGATATCACCCATTCTGTTAGGGCATTCCATTTTGCTACCACCCTCTCTGTGAAATAGTGTCTCTTTATCTCCCTCTTAAATCTTCCCCTTTGATTCTTAGCCCATGCCCCCTGGTGACCCTCCTCATCCTTAAATTAATGACCCCACCTGCCCCATCCTTTTTGATTCCCCTTAGATACTTGAATGTCTCTATCATGTCCCCCCTGTCCCTTCTATCCTCCAGGGTGTACATATTGAGGTCTCCCAGCCTGCTGTCATAGTCTCTCCCCTCCTTCCACATATCATCTTTGTTGCCCTCCTCTGCACCCCTCCAGCAGCCTGATATCACGTTTTAGGTATGGCCTCCAAAACTGCACACAATACTCCAAGTGTGGCCTTACCACTGATCTGTAGAGGGGCAAGATCACCTCACTTTGCCTGGATGAAAACTCCCTAGCTATGCACCCCAGCATTTTGTTCCCTTTTGCAGCTGCTCTCCTGCACTGGGCAGTGTTGTTCATTGTCCCCATTATCATTACCCCTAGGTCCTTCTCCTCCTCTGTGATCCCCAGCTTAACTCCCACTACCCCAGTCAGTATTCTCTCCTTGGGTTCTTCACACCAAAGTGCATAACCTTACACTTCTTTGCAATGAACCCCAGCTGCAACCTCTCTGACCACTTACCTAGCTTGCTTAGGTCCCCCTGCAGCTGCCTCCACCCCTCCTCTCCATCCACTACTGTTTTGATTTTGGTGTTGTCAGCAAACAGATTTACCTTGCTCACCACCCCATGTCCAATGTCTAATATGAAGAACCCAAATAATACTGGCCCCAACACAGAGACTTGTGGCACCCCACTCATCACTGGCCTTGGAGTTGAGAGCTCCCCTGTCACTACTACCCGATGCAGCCTCCCAATCAGCCAGCTTGCAATCCAGTTTATCATTTTTGTCCCAACTCCTACACCAGTTAGTTTTCCCCCAAGCAGCCCATGAGGCACCGAATCGAAGGCCTTGCTGAAGTCTAAGTAAGGAACATCCACCGCATGACCCATATCCAGTTCACCTGTCACTCAGTCATAATATTATATTAAGTTGGTTTGACAAGTCTTCCCTGAACAAACCCATGCTGCCTCATATCCTGTAGGCCATTGTCCTCCAGGTATGACACCAGTCTTTCCTTTAGTATCATTTCCATGAGTTTGCACACTATGGAGGTGAGACTTACCGAACAATAATTACCCGGTTCATTCCTTGGCCTGTTCTTGTGAAATGGCACTACATGTGCCATCTTCCAGTCCAGTGGCACACATGCCAACTCCAGGGAGGGGCTATACAGATCTGCCAGCGGCTCTGCCAACACCTCTGCCATCTCCCTCAGCACCCTGGGTTAGATACCATCAGGCCTTGGTGCCTTTTCTACCTTCAGTGCCCTCAGTCCCTCCAGGACTCTACTTCTCTCAATCTTTCCATCTGTCATCTCCTCTCCTCCTGTCCTCACCCTCCCAGCCCATGCTGGTAGCGGCCCCCCTTTTCTTCCATGAACACGGAACAAAAGTATTCATTCAGTGCTTCTGTCTGCTCCTCCCCCTTTTCTGTCCACTCCCAACCCCTTTTTATCCTCACTATTGTTTCCTTGCACTTTCTTTTCTCCATGATGTATCTGAAGAAGTCTTTCTCCCCCCCCCCATTAATTCCCTATACTAATCTCAGCTCCCTCTGGGCCTTGGCTTCTCTCACTTTTCTGGTCACCTCCCTGAACCATCTTGCATATTCCTCCCTGTCCACTTCCTTCCCTGTCCTCCGAAACCTCTGGTGAGCCACTGGTTTTGCCCTTACCACTTCCACAACTTTGCTGTTCAACCAGCATGGTTTTCTTGCTCTGCTTCTCTTACTCTGTGCCTTGGTGCAGGCTTCTGTTGCCTCTTTAACCCCCCATTTAATAATATCCCATTTCAGCTCCATGTCCATCTCATGCCTTATGCCCTCCAGTTTCCATTTTAATACTTCCTGCATAACTCCCAAAGTCCACCCCGCTGAAGATTACCACTATATGGTAAACTCAAACAACTGTTTAAACTATTTTACAAGGTTTCATACCTTGTGCTTATGGTCCGTATTGGTTCTGGCAGCCCGTTCATGGACCTGGTTTGTCCTGGCAGCTCAATCAGCTGTGCAGTCGTTCCACTCCCTTGTCCCACTGTGCTGTTTTAAAAACAGCTTTTGTTTTGAGTCCTGCTCCACTTCTGACATTGTCATCAGCAATCATTAAAAAAAAAACTATTTCAAACCACCTTGTGAACTTCTAGTTAAAGCTGCACTGTCAGAGTTAGTGCCCTGGATTTTTAATGTTATTGTGTGTTTAAAAAAGTGTCCCTTTCAGAACGTGCTGCCCACCGCTTACCTTTATCTCTTTTTGTTCCGTTTGTTTCATTTCGAAATTTCATTATTTATCCCTTTTTTGGTTCCCCCCTCAGTCTGCCAGTATATCTCCGTTTTGTTGTTCCAGCCCACTCATTACCTGCGTCATACTATCGCATAATGAGTGTGTAGCCCAGCATTTCCATCTCCTTAACTGTGCTGTGTTGAAGCAGTCACGTTTCCCCTTTTGTTCCTGCTGAGGTGCTCTGAGAGTTGAGTTCCCATAGATGAAGCCATCATATTGCTGACAGTTTGAACCTTGTTCAGCTTTTTACCTCGCTAACTTTCCTATTGCTAACCTTGTAAAGTAATTTGTGCACACTGCAATGAATGGTTGTTGGCACTTGACTGACGCCCACAAATCATGCTTAACAAGTAATTGCTCACATTCCACTAAGCACATTTCCAACTCCCAAATATTTTCTGAACTACATCTGATGCAACACTATTTGGTGCATCAAACGCCGAAAGCATCAGTAATCCTGCCGTGATTTTGGCTGTAGTCGCTTATTTTAATGTTTAAAGTTAACGTGAAGCAGTCAGTATAGTTGCTTGTCATAAACGAACAAAACTCACTGGAGCACTTGGTGAGACCAGAGCGGATAGGGTCTCTTTACCAGCATCGGTGAAACTGTTCAAAAATTTTAAATTAAAATAAATACCCTTTCTATTTAGAATGTATACTGCCAAAGGGCTAGCTGATTGTTTGCCAAACCAGACATCTTTGGTTTTAAAGGAAAGCAACCCAAAAAGTGCTAAAAAGGGAACATAAGAATGCTGTTTCCTTAAGGTTCCTATATCCTTTATAATTGCTTTTATTTCCTTTTTTTGAATTAACTTTTTTAGAGAATAGCTTGTATTTGTTACTTAATTTGGTAGGAGACCATCAGCTCTGACACAGAACAGCAGATGTCTCAAACTCGGAGCAGCTACGTGAGAGTGCTAAACAAAAATCATTCTGTGCATGACAGCATGCCATTCTTGAATTAAAGAAACACACTTTAGCTTATTCCTAATATTGAGCAGATTCATTAAAATAGGAAATGCGATAACTTCACTTTTACTAAATCTCGCACAGTGATCTTATCTGTGCAATGATCACACATTTTGTACTGGTGAAGCAATAGCTGTCAATCTATTAGTGATAAATAACTGGGAGAGAAAAAACACATGTCTTCTTTAGGGCACTGTGTGGCGGAGAGCATCGTATATGTAATGTAGCAGGACCCTTTCTATAGAGAAAGTAATCATTGTCCAAATTAACCTTGCAAACGAAGATATGTTATTTTTTATTTTTACAATTTTGTTGATGATGGTAATGAATATGAAGGAAAATCCGACGTTCAGGTTTGCCACCCAATGCCAGGCCCTTACAAGTACTTGTATCTTATCCACCCCCTTTGGTATAGCATTTACAGTGGATTAGAGGGTGGGTACAGATTCCAGTCAATCAGTAATCTGCTTGTTACGAGCCAAACTGAAAAAATGAGGATCTGGGATCACTAAAAATGCCCCCAAAGTTAGCGCTCCTCTGTAGGGCGAGCACAGCTAGGCCACTGTCTGCCTTTCCAAAACAGGCTCTGTTGCTGAGCAGATGATTTCTAGAAAGCAGAAACAGACAGACTTCAGACAGAATTGTAATGTTTGCTGGCATCACTGTAACTAAGGTGTCATGGGGGGGCAGATCTGGCAAAGTAGGTGCTCCGTAGGATTTCCAACTCTGTCTCATTAGTTTATGAAGTCACATGCTTACCTATAGCAGATTGGGGGGCTCATGAATGAAGAAGGTGCTGTACAGAGACTGGATAGTACCTATAGTGGTGAGATACAGCTTTGAGGTTAGAAGACTGCAATACGGAATTGCATAATTCATTTACTGAGGGGGCAGAAAACGTTTTGCATTCATCTCTGACAGTATATACATATCACAAAAGTCTTAATGAGATAAGACAGGCATGCAGATGAACTTCGCACAAAGTGACTGAATTATACCCTGCAAACAAGTGAGGTTGATTTCCTGACACTAGCCAAAAAAACTAAACTGCAAAGTGCGTGTGTCTAAATGATGTGTGGGGTGGGGCATTATGACAAAAAGTAACAAAATTTGGTCACTGCATCGTAAAGAAAAAAAATGGTAATGCCTCTCCAGTCCTAGTTTTTTTTTTATAGATTCATAAAAGTGCGATGCCCACCTAGTCTGTTCGTTTATCTAGCTATTTGCTCGGATTTGGAGCAAATTAAGAAGTACAGTAAAACATGTGTTCGTGGGCAACCAATGACAGTTTCAACTCACCAGCATATAGCCTGCTGATTGTGCTAAGCACCACAAAATAAACTGAAGGAATAATGTCAGAAATTTTACATACATAGTACAGCATACTAAAAAACAACATGAGAACACCACTGCTTCTGTACAGTAAGATCAGATTCAAATAAACAAAAGGGCACACTTTTCTGTTTTTTTAATCTTAGAATCTAATAACAGAAAAACTATTCCCACAAGTGCCACAAATAGAAAATAAATGTTGAATGTTTCTAGGCTGGACTGCAGACTGACAACACAACTCAGTATTTGACAGTCGCGGGCATATTAATTCAATATGCATGCTTCGGCACACACACAGAAGAAATTAGATAACACTAGTTCTATCGCTAATCTTGTCTCACATCATGTAAACAGGTCAAAGCACCAAGATTTCCAACTGTGGGAAAAGAGCAAAAGAGCAAAGAGCTCTGTTACTGTGTGATCCAGATGTGAGAGGGTGAGAGAGGCATGCAACTCCGAACCTGGAGCAGGGCGTCGAAAGAGTAAACATATTTAACGCGTCGGAAAGTAATTTTGGTATTCTTGTACAGTCCAATTTACAGAATGCGATCCCATTGATTGTCTTGCCGTTATTGCAAAATCTACAGTCATTGATCTTAGTGAGTTATTGCCCATGGGGATGTTAACATTTATCTGAGATGGTTATTAACAGGTGGGACCAGTGGGCACCCCTGAAGTAGAATCCAACGCTGGGGTTTGTTCTCTTCTCAGATAAGATCCTTCACTGCTAGGCTTTCTACTATATTGTGCAGCTTTTGGGGGGGGGCAGAACTATAACATCCCTCAGTATGGTGTCTGTTGTGTGATGGAGCTGCTAAAACTTAACACAAACTGTTAAACTGTAAATTAGTTTATGTAGGTAAATGACAGCCTCCACCGGCCAAGGTTTTCATAGGCTGCACAAGTTGAACAGTGTAAGTTTACCTTGGAAATCGGCTTTGCGTGTGCTGCAGCACTTTTCTTTCTGACATAACTCAGTACACCAGCTTCACAGGTGTGTATATTGTTGTACCTGTCCTGAACCCTGCCTTTCTCCGTATTACTAGTACTGTTCCGATTGCATCTTTTATATAAGAAAGTACATGATTTTTTTAAATGTAATGATGTATTTACTTTGTGAAAACGCTTTAGGAAAAAAGTGATACACACATAGAGATGGAAGCAGATAACGCTGTGGGTGGGACTGCTGGCAAAGTCTGGCTGGCAAACCTATTTACGTTATTCAACATCAGCCTCTTACAGTACAATTTAGAAAATACCCGATGAAGAATCCTGTTTGTCAGTGTCTCTACTAGTAATTGTTTTGTATTTATTTTTATTGTGTACTGCTCTTGTATCACATTTTGTTTCTATGTGTTTTTGCACAACCATTTTTAATGACCCATGTAGTGCCTAAACAGTCACCCTTGATCCAGCGAATTTACTATCAAAAACTAAATATAACTAGACTGCTCTGACTGACCAATCTCTGCTCTAGTGTACAGCTCTCTTTATTTTTTTTGTTTTTTTATTAAGATCTAGGATTACAACATACTTTTGAGCCAAGGCTCTTTTACAAAGTTTCCACGTCCATAGTACATACAATTGGCATCAAATTGGTTACATGGTTACAGTTTAAATTGGTTACATGGTTGCAGTTTAGTTACATGGTACAATATAACATATAGTAACTAATGAAGACATTAGGTATTATAGGTGAGGGGTCACAAACAGACACTAGGAAGAAGACAGTTGGGGGTAGGGCTGAGGAAAAGGATGGCATATGTGCAGAGGGCAGAGTGTTGCAGCCGATGGGCTTTGTCAGGACAAATGTGGGGTAAGTTCTTTGGAAGTGGCTGAGGACAGGTAAGTGCAAGCAGAGAACAGAACAGAACAGACCCAGGGGTGTTTAGGGGCCACCGCTTGTTAGGTGGTGCACACACAGGTGTTGGTGCCTAAAAGGGAGAGTCAGAGCTTAGTTTTGAAGACACCTAGAGTTGCTGTGGAGGAGGTGTTCCCATAGAGACTGTTAAACCAACTTGGGGCCCTGTAAGCAAATGACCTTTGTCCTTGTGTCAGGGATAGAGGGTGAGAGCCAGGTTTCAACAACTGCTAGTATGTCCAGGCTATGATGGCAGGCAAAGGTCTGAAGAGCGTCGAGTTTACGTAGGAGACTACAGATGTTAAGTGAGATGATTGAGAGGGATCCTTCTTGATTGCTCTGGGTATCTCCAAAGAGGAGGGCTGGGCCAGGATTGGTGTGGATGTTACCAGACAGTAGCAGGAGAAGAAGTAAGAGTTTTAGAATACCGATGCAAAGTACCCATGCCTGATGCCTTTTGTTTTGTGTCCGGTGACAGCAACATTCCCCAGGGTGTATAAAAAGGTGGAGGTGAGGGTATAGTGTGGCAGCCATAGTGATGGACAGGGGGCGTTCCCAATGGCCATTCAGGAGAAAGGGCCAGTTCCTATTGATTGGTAGTTCCCGAGGCTGGCGTATGAGATCGAGATGAAGGGTGCCTAGGAGGGTGTGTGTGTGTGAGTTGTTAGAGATTCAGGACTGAGGGGAAGCAGGTGCTAGGGGGGTGGAGAAGAGGGAATAGGGAAGCTATGAGGATGAGGAGGGGGATGGGGTACAGGGTGCTGGTTGAGTACATGTTAAAGTTGAAATGGAGGAGTAGGAGGAGAGCAGGTACTAGGAGCAGGAGAAGAGAGAGGCAGTGAGCAGGAGAGACAGATAGTAGCAGTGAGGGTGGTGGTGGTAAAAGCACTGGGAGACGGAGGGATAGGAGGTAGTGTCACTGTGTAATTGAGTACAGAAGGGAAGGGGTGGGAGAGAGTGAGAGATTGCCAAGGGATAGAGGCCAGACACAGAAACCAATGGGGAGAGTGTAAGGGGGAGGAGTAAAAAAGGGGATGTGGGAACCATCTATTTAATTAAGGCCAGAGGTTAGGGTGGCAGGCATAAAATGTTGGCCGTTTCTCAATGGGCACAGCAGCCCCAAATCTGAAGATGGCAGCAGGCCAATCACAAAAGTGCAAGACAGGGCAGGGTCCAATCGGGGTGCACTGCTGTGAGCAACAGTCAATGGCAGCAGCTCAGAGCAGCCCTGGTGAGACAGGCAGCCTTATCCGGCTTCGGATGCTCCTGTGACAGCTTGCTGGAGGGCAGCAGAGTGGCCTGAGGTGCCATGCCGCAAGTGGGTCCGATTGCCGGCATGTGGGCCCGTGAGGCAAGGGCAGCGACCTGGGGAGAGGAGACACAGAAATAAGGGATGAGCTGTGGGCGGGGAGGCAGTACACAACAAATAAACAAAAGAAATGTAATCAAAATGGAATCTTAGTGTCACAAAGGTTTTGCCACTATATGCTTGCTGCACCCTCGCTCTTCTGGATCTGGAAATGCTAAAATACTAATATCAGACAGGACAGACTACTGGGTTCCTTGACATTTAAACCCACTGCTCACACTAGCAATGGCCACAAGCTGACAATTGCAGCCAGTCAGGTCCTTCGCTACTTTGGCAGACCTGATTGAATACTGCATTTCCAGCAAAAGCCACCCCCCATTTACCAAGTGATTTACATTACTTTAGAAGCCCAAGAAAGTCAAACGCACAGACAAAGGGACAGAGGAGTGTGAGATGTGGGGTGCGGTCCAGCTTTGCTAACCCCCCTGCATTTCAGTGAGTACCCAGTGGCTTCTCAGGCATATCAGTGGCTATGCCCATGGCACCCCCTGCCGGCTAACAGGGACTGTGAGAGTTGGGCGGCGGCTGTCTGTCGGCTTCATGGGGACTGTGAGCGGCTGACAGAGAAGCCACCACCATGTTTCTTTGAAGTGGGACACCAGACAACACAGTTGTAATTGGCTGCTGCAGGACAGAGACCACCCCACAAACACAGCTGATTGTGACAGGGTGCTCCCTGATTGTAGCGGGTCAATTTCTTTGAGCATAGTGGCATGCTTATTAACTGCCTGCTACGAATGCAAGGTGTTTCTTGTGCATGCACAAGTAAACACAAACAGGTGAAGAACCAATGAAGAAAAAAGCTACAAGAAGATAAAGCATCATGGAGAAGTTTTAAGAGAGAATCTGTTTTGTAATTTGATAGAATGTTGCATGGTTCTTTTAACTATGTAACCTTTGACTTACAATGGATTCTTTGATTTAGATTGTTAATGGTTAATGCATTCATAACTTGAACCATGTGTTGGTAACAAGTCTGTGATGAGTATCATTAATTAGTTTGAACATTATCATGCACTTTGATGTATCTGATAAGCAGTAGTATTTATATATCCCATACAATCTTTGTCTTTTATGCCTCTGTGAAACCATGCTAAGACATGGTGAAATGTAAGGCTTTTTTTGCTCTAGCATTTTTGTAACTGAAAATGGGTGTGATTGTCCTATTTTGTATGGAGATTCTCTGGATTTTAAACATTAAAAGAAAAAGTTTTTTGCACTACAAAAAACAGACTCTTGTTTCTTCAATTTTTGAACATATACCAGCTAAAGGACTAGTATCACAGACTTAAAGGGTGTGGAGGAATTGAGTAGATGGATACACCTTGTACGAGGTTCAGACTCTGCAGTAATTAAATATCTAAATTCTACCTTGAAGCATTTGGGGTTGGTCAACAGGTGGAGGTGTTTACATCCCAGAGACAGATGCTGTACTCATTATTAAATGAATATGGCAGTTTGGTGCCACTTGACTATTCTTTACTACTCTTGAGCATTTGGGTGATGTACAGAATATTGAAATTGATCCAATATTATTCTCCGACCATGCTACAGTCCTGGTCACTATAAGGCACATTAGAAAACCTACTAACACCTTTTGGTGCTTACATTTGGCCTATTTAAAAGACCAAGCCTTATGGCAAAGTATAATAAAACAGGCCAAAACTTTCTGGGAAATTAATGACATGGAGGAAGTCAGTGACAGTATTTTGTGGGATGCTTTGAAAGCATCCAATCATGAGAATTTGGTAGCCCATGCATCAGCTAGGCAGAGAGATTGGAGGTGGAAAACTTCAGAACTTTATCAGGAAGTACAGTCTCTCCAAACTAGAGTGGCCAAGGGTGACAAATCAGTTCAAAGCAGATTATTGGAAGCCAAAGCTTATCTGCAGAAATATATTGATCAAAAACTGAGCATGCATTGTACTATCTTAAGCAAAAGGTACAACTTGGAGGCCCTAGGGGAGCTCGGTGTTTAACCAGATGCTTGCGGGCACAAAAGGTGGCAGCTACAATCTTTAAGATCTGTGACCCAGGCAATGTTAGCGCTACTTATAACATGGGGAGATCCACCAATATTTAGATTTTACTGTCAATCATTATTTATCCCTGAACCGCATGGGCCATCCACAGAATGGATTTCTTAATATTTGGTTCAAGCTAAGTTGCCCTGGCTTTCAGAGCAAGAATCATCTTCACTGCTTTCACCCATAACTTAACTTGAGTTAAGTAGAGTAATACAGCACTCTAAAGTTGGGAAAGGTTCAGGTTTTCCATCAGATTTTTGTGCTTCAGTTGTTGTCTCCTACATTATTAAGAGCTATGAGGGGGGTTCAGGAAAGAGAATCTCCTCCTCCTTTTTGGAACAGTGTGATTATTGCTGCTCTTTTGAAACTGGGTAAATACCCTGTCAGGCTGGAATCCTATTGCAGTATTTCAATGTTGAATACCGATGACAAGTTCTTCATGGCTGTATTTGCAATTAGGTTGGAGTGCCTTCTCCCGTCCTTGGTTGACCAAGACCAGACAGGATTTGTCTATGGTTGCCAAGTGTTTGATAATTTGAGGCGTATTTTTTTGCTATTGGACTATGCTGTAGAATGGTCGCTCCCTCTGGTCTTGGCCAGCCTAGACACAGAGAAGGCCTTCGATAGGGTCTCGTGGCCTTTTCTTTGGTCAATTCTTCAGGCTTTTGGAGTCCTGCCTATCTTTATTGCCATGCTGTGCTGTATTTACTCCCATTCTTTTGCGCATGTTCAGGTGAATGGATCTCTAGCAGCTCTATTTACTTAGGCTTGAGGTACATGTCAGGGATGTCCCTTGTCCCCTCTTTTGTTCACATTTTATGTTGAGCCCTTAACATTTTTGATTCAACTTTCTAAACAGGTAAAGGGTATTCCAATGGGGGGAGGGAGTACAAGGTGGCACTTTTTGCAGATGACATCTTATTGACCCTGACAAACCGATACATCTTCATTACAGGTGGTGTGGTGAATTTTGGAGGAATTTGAAGCTTTGGCAGGGTTTTGATTAAATAAATTGCAAAGCAATGTAATAGCATATAGATACACTCAACCTGATGTAATATGAGGGGGATTTCCAGTACGATGGAATAGAAACTGTATTAAGTATTTGGGAGTCGGTTTCACAAAATTCCAGAACATGTTTAGTTACTAAATTGTGAGCCCCTCACTCCAGAGATAAAAAATGATTTACAGTTATGGTCTACACTGCCTTTATCTGTTTGGGGGCAGATTGAAGTATCCATTATGGTTATTTAACCAAAATACTAATTCTACTGCAAATACTCCCATTTTTCCAACTAAGGCTATTTTTTGTGATTGGCAAAAATCTATCTTACAGTTTGTGTGGTGGGGTGGGAAACCTAGGATGCAAGAGATGGTGTTGTATCTGTCCCCAGCTAAGGGGGGGAGGGGCTTGGGCTACTGAATCTGGAGTGGTATGCTGAGGAAGATTTTTTTATGTATTTTATGTCACTAGATCAATCCAATGTATTTGGCTTATTGGAAGGACATAGAATTTGTTTTGAATGCTTTACATGATGTGGCTCAAGTTTTCTACTCAACATCTATTCCACATCTCCCCTTTCATTTATATCAGTATACTAGGGTTCTATTGAAGGTATGAAATATGATATGAGGCCTCCCCCTCCGAAGTAAGTTTTGATAACAACTCTGGTCTGGGATTGAACCACTCCATTTTATAAAACAGAGATTTTTCTCAGAAGGTGGGCTCATTTTGAACTGGAGTATTTTGTCAACTCTTCGACTCCAAGGGTCATCTCTCCTTCTCCGAGTTACAAATATGTTATGGGTTAGACGGTGCAGACCATTTTATGTTTTTGCAACTGGGTTCCTATTTCAAACTATACCCCTACCTTAACTCTATTTAAATTTTGAATGCCCCAGGGATTTGTATTATAATAGCTGCACAAAAGCCAAAGCCCTTAGTCATATCATTGGGAACTGGTATGTAGATATATCTGCCTCAAATCAGATATTATGCTAACTATATTTTCCAGATGGGAACAGAAATAGGAAGAAATATTAACCTGGGAGAATGGTCTCATATGGCATTCTTAAGCTATCGTTATCTTCCTTCGTTATATAAAGAATTCTCCTGGAAATGTAGAGACTGATTCTTCCTTACACCACTGCGGGTGGCTAAATATAGAGGCTCACAATATCGAGAGTTGCTGGTAGACATGGTGATCGTTGCTGATCAGACACACAATTTCTGAGTTGCCCTAAGCTGACATCATATTGGCAAAGGGTTCATGGAGACCTGCAAAGATGTTCTTAGGACAACATTGACTTCAAATTGATAATGGTTCTGATTCCTCATGAGAATTTAATAGGCTCCCAAGGCAACAGATTTGATTACTACTATTGATTTTGTGTGCGAAAAAAAGCTTTGACCAAATTTTGGTTACGGACTGGGGTACCAACTCCGAATGATGGTGGTCAAAGTGGTTCATTTTGTTTATGGAGTGGAAAAACTCTCTTATAAATTTTAGGATAAAGAAAATTTATGTTTGGATTGATGGTGACCTTGGGTTAACTTTCAATTGGAGATTGATCCAGCCTTTGTTCCATGAAGATTCATATAGTATTTTTTTTTTAACCTGGAGTGCTTCCTGGCCTACTTCCGGCATCTAATACCTGTTCACTTTTTCCTTTTTTAACATTAAAATGGTAATGTCCCCTCCCGACTGAGCGCTTTTCATTTTTCTGTGTAAGCACAGCGGAAGGTCTACCTTTCCTTTAGAAACCCCCTTCCCAGTGAGGGCTGGATCTCCACCCATTTTCATTCTAGAGATGGACTGATGGCATGCTGAAATGGAACTAGTAGAGGTGAAGAAATTAGCCGATGACAGCCTGCATGGTTTGATAATGCATGCATGCTGCCAGCAACCACTTTACTGTTACTGTATTGGTTGTGGTTCTTGCCGGATGGTGAAATAAAGCTAGACCCTCACCTTGGCATCCTGTTGTGCAGATGTATGTGTTCGACTGAGGGTGAGAATCACTTATATCCTAATGGGAGAAAAATGCATGGGGATCAGTTTGAATTTATCTGTGATGATTTAGCAGGGCAGGGTTAAAAAAATAAACAAAAAACAAATTACACACAGATGCACATTGCAGAATCTAGTAACAGCTCTTCAGGGCTGCACTCTAAACTAGGGAAGAACAGATGATGATGTCTCGGGAGCACAGGATGCTGAGAACAATTAGGCTTGCAGTTGCAAATTGTGAGCGTCTAGGAATTACATGAAATGGGTTTCCGTTGATTTGTGGGGTGGTTTGGCATCATACATAAATGCAATTCTCATAATTTAACACTTTGTGTCAGTGGGGATAAATGATGATTGCATTCCTAGGGCACTAAATACTGGACAGACAGTTAACTATGGCGTGATCATTCTCAGCAGTTGTATATGAGATAAGTGATTTCAAAAAAGTCTTGAAGGTACTACATTAAACTGGATATTGTCCAAGAGCGGCATTAGTGTCAGGATTCTGAAACCATCTTGCATTATTTTTTTGTTGCTCCCACTCGTACTTTATTGCTGTGCTTTACTTTCTCAGTCACCCCACCAGCACTTCTGATCCTCCTCAGATCCAGTATAAAGCTGTTCCTTCTATACACCTGTAATCACAATCTTTACTATGTTGTCATTCTCCTAGTCAAATTCTGCTCCGATGTTCAACGCCCCCAATAAATACTAACCAATTTCAGTGTTTTCCAGAGCTGTCATGCAGATAGAGTGAGAGGCAACAGCAGCTGCAAACTTTGTGTGGATTTGTTTGCGCGAGTAGTGCTAGTGCTCGACATTACATTACTAATTCTGCCCTGTGCAGCCACTGTTCTCCTGCCACCATTCCCATTCTGTTGGCATGCACATAACCTCGAACTGATTTGTTTACCCTGTCTTCAGTTTATTATTTAGATGGAAATTACTTGGTATCAACAAAGAATGGGCCGGTGCTACAGAGTTGCAAATAGAGGTCAGGGCAGCCAAGGTAACATTAGTGAGATGCAAGCTGACCCAAAAAGCCAAGAGCGTGCACTGTTCAATAAGTCCAATCCACCCAAAGTAGTTTGCTGAAAGTGACTTTATGTGCACCCATAGGTGGCAATCTGCAAGACAGCCTGGGTAGCAGCACAGAAAAAATCCCATGGCATTTTCCACAGTGGTGCAATAAATTCACATTTAGAACCCGACTTGGGTGGATTGGACTTATAAATGCAGTGAATGCCTTACTTTAGTATCTATCTATATACAGTTGGCTAATGTCTTTGGCAATAATGCTTACTTAGGCATCAGGCGTCTGAAAATTATAACCACACAGCAGCACAGATAACGTCTGGATTTGTCCATCTTCCACCCAAAATGTCCATGCCACCATACAAGGAGTACTCACTGAGCACTACGTGATGAATGCACACATGAAAAAATCCCCGTCACCTGTTCCATTCATCATGCATGCATCCCTATACTGAGTGCTGTTTCTGTTGCCACCCCAATAACACAGAAAGTCTGTAACAACCCACACACAACTTATCCATTGTCTCAAACTGAGCATGGCACTGCCAAAAAAAACAAACAAAACCCAGTGAAACATATTTACACTTGATTTACATACCTATACGAAAGAGCCATTTCTGTGGTCTGCAATAATGCCCTGGACTGTGTGTGATATATCGATTTTATATCTCATACATCAGCCTACTATGGCGTAATTTACTGTGCACTATGATGACAGCCCATAATGACCTTCATCCGCTATGTGTTTGGCTACCCTTGCTCAAATTGAATTCCCACAGCACAAACCACAGAATTCAACCCAAAGAAACTGATAGTGTTTCCCCCGCTGATGTTATGACTAGTCCGTTTGATTTTTTTTTGCTGTGCATTGTAGTGCTTTGCTCATCAACTGCTTTTACACATCACAGTGTTCATTCCCTGCCTGGGGGCTTTGTTGGCTTCTTCATTTCTTAGAAGTCAGTACTATACAATCTGCCTGTAAACTCAAGCGAAGCAAAATGCAGTAGTTGATTTACCTAGCGTTCCTAATAGCCAACAAACCAAATGTGTGTTGATGGACAGTGAGTTTTGGTTATGACAGCATAGGCCAGTGTTTTGTGATCAGCCAATGTCTAAACAGACATGCATTCTGCAATGAGGTGCCCCAGACAGAGTAACTCATAAACAGTACACAGGTATATACAGTATACAGTAAGTAACATACTTTCTGCCCGCTACTGGCAACTCATATGTTATCAATGCAATGCCTGTAAAAGTTCAACTTGATTATGACTGATATCAGCACTCTCTGGCAAGAGGGCTAATGTGTACCACACCTGGATGTGTGCGAGAAGTGTCAGTTATTGACTGGGCATTACACAGTAAACATCCGTGGTCAGGATGCAGTGTATGGGTTTCTCAATGCAGCTTTCGCGCCATGTACATAGCCCTCTGCATGGATTCTAGAACAGTGTACTAATGTAAGCCAGCCAACAGAAATCTGTTTGAGATAGGCAGAATATGCTGGCCACAGCAGCAGATATCATATCCACACTAACACACACACACACTCATCACCAACTCCACCTGATTTTGGAGCAGTGTCATTGTTCTAATTATGTGCTGTCACTGTTCTCCCTTTAGCTCAGTGTTGTGGTAGGGTTCTTTCAGTGATTTCATATTTGAAACTGTCTTGTGTGCAGAAGGGGCAGCAATAAGGATAGCCACAGAAAGAACAGCAACCACACAAGGGCACAACAAGACCAGCTGCAGCAACAACCAATAATTCGGGAAGGGAGAAGTTATGGGCATCCATATGCCAACCCCTTCTGTCATGATGCTGTCACAATCTTACTATATGTCCCTTCTGTGGTGGCTCACCTGCAAGAATGAGCCATCATGGTATCAAAGGATCTGTGCATGACCTGTGCAGTGGGTCATTGGCTACTACTGGTGACACACTTTCGGTCAAAAGTACACATACCAAAATCGATTTCATGCTTGTGGTGTGTGGTGATGTTCCATTGGGAGTAGGGTTGTACATCAGCAATTGGGTACAGCATTGTCATGCACACATAATGCAGTGTGAACCTGATGCTGAATTGGTGTTAGGTGCCAGTGCAAACGCTCACATTCCAATTCTGGCTAGTGGTACTGTCACATCTGTGATGGGATGCAAGGAATAGTAATAGACATGGCTTGCACCCACCCGAAACTGAGCTAGCACACGATGTGTAGGCCCATAACATTCCACATCAGCATTTCTCTTTCCTGTTTTGGTGTGTGTGTGGGGGGTTTGCACCTGGTGCACTGGTATCATTGTATTGCCAGTTCATGTGCATCACTTCTCTTTTTGTATCCAGTCTGTATCAAATATGCCAAGTAAGTAATGATTTTACAATGTTGTGCTCAATCACTGCCCACCACAAAGCATAAAAGCTCACCCAGGATCGCATTTCATTTAGGGGTTTGTGTTGCTGTTGCGTCCGAACTTGCACCGATGCTCTGTGTGCTGCCCATATGTTGCCGATTATTATGCTGTGCACATTTCCAATACACACACTGACGGACATTCCCAGGGATATCAGTGACATGGGACAGCCATCAGTAATAAATGGCATGCTGTGTGTCACCCTCATGACTCAATTTTCCACTCCAGTGTAGTTGGTCTGTTGGAGGGGGTGTATAGCCTCTGGTCCTGGATTGCAATATTCAGAATTTACAGAGCTTCTACCATATCTATATTTTCCAACATTCTTGTAGTCAGGCAATGATATGCATTCCTTGCATGATGCCCAATGTTTACATATCCAGATGATGCACAATTAGAAATATGTATTTATTGTAAATGCTATTCTGGCCAAGGCTTGATGAGCTGAAGTCATACAAGGAGTGTTTGCAAACAAAGGAAATACATGTAATGACAGCAGCCAGTGCAATTCCAGCTGTCAATGGCACTCATCAGTGGACCATTAGCACCAAATTCTTTGTGCGTTTCCTCTAAGGTTTTATTTTGTCTAAGTGAAATGAGCACGCCCAGGACAATAATGAGGTGCAAATTGTCCAGTGATCAGACTAACCACATTGGTAATGCTCATGACTAGATTGACTCACAAGGTGTCCCATCAATGCATAGCCTCTAACTGTGAAATACAGCCCCAGGAGCCTTGCAAGACTGTGCTCCTGTATACTAAGAACTTTGTGTAAAAGTAGACTGCTAAACAAAAAGTAAATACCCATGGTAATCAATATATTTGAAAAGTACTTTTCCCAATGGGCAACATTTGATGCAATGAACTCCATAACCATACAGGTTCAATACCCTGATTCTAAGAAACAGGAAAAGATACACATGTAGGGGTATGTAATCACAATAGACAGGAAATAGGCAGTATAGTGCAGTGGTTTAAGGCCATGAGATGAAAACGGGAGACCTGGGTTTGAATCACAAAACCCCACTTGAATACTAATGACCGAAACCCAGTCACTTAACTTAGCAGAGCGACTGGTTGCACCTGTAAACATGCTTTCAGCTTAGTGTGTCTCACCTGGTTACACAAAGGTATAAAAAACAATATATAGAGCTCTGCATGGTGTCTACAACTGAACTTCAGCACGGAGGGTGCAAAGGAGTCTAAGTAGTTATGGCTTGCAGGGTAGCTGTGGCATAACATCAGAAAACAGTGATCTTTATGCAAGTGACAGTACACACACTTGAGTTTGATGGAATGGTATGTGATGCCAAGGTCAGAGAGGAGAAATAGCAAGAGACTTGATTTAAACTAGGTGGTATAGTGGTCGTGGACAGCTGGCAGAGAGTGTTCTGCAATGTAACCACAGACTCACAGCACTAGCGATTAATAATGTTATCATGCTAACATACCAGCTTGGGGTGTAGTGATGGGTTGGTAATAGGTATCAGATAGGGGTCACGATAGGAAATGTACAGCTTCTGTAGCAGAAACTGATCCCTGTTAGTTGCCAAACACAAGTACACCGCAGTCCAGACTAGGTACATGTGGAGATCTGGAATCCCCACTTGCATGCAGTGTTCCGTACGTCATCTCCCCAAAATATCTGAACAGATGGATAACCACTTCCAGTTTCTACTAATGATGCCTCTCCCAGCATCCCACAATCCCAACTCTCCTTACTACTCACTTTCATTGTTTGCTCACCTTAAGGCTGTGTAATATGATATCCCCAATGTTCCTTACAATTTATATTTGTAATAACGCCCCACAACATTTACTCTTCACCTAATTTTTTGTTTGTCCATGGTCCATTACGCAACTTCATTGCATAGAATCTTAGCCAACACCTTAGACCATTCACTAAAATACAATATACTAGTGCAGAATATTGTATATGGGCTATCAAGTCTATAGGTTCAAGCACATATTAGAACAGAGACCTCACCCCTGTGTTCAGTAACCCTTTCTGTATCCCTTGCCTAACTGAGCCCTCCACATTGGAAATCTAGACAACTCTCCGGATATGAGTAACAAAATCCACCACTGTCCATGAAAAACCTCCTCCTTCTTCCTCTGATCCTTTCTCCTTCAACCAAAGCAGGCCCTCTGGTATGCAATCCTCCTTACTATGAGTTCACTCGTGTTTACCCTACTTATTCCTTGAAGTACTTGAAGACCTATCATGTCCCTCGTCTCTCTCCTCCAAGTATACAGTGAGCTCCACCAAGTCTGTCCTCGTCCGTCACTCCCCATTCCTCAAATCATCATCATGATAGTCTATCTGTACCCTCTACAGCAGCTATATGTCCATCTTTAGTGCTGTCTTACCAAGTACTGTACACACTACTTGAGTGTGGCCTTCACCCCATGGTACAGCGTCAGAATCATTTACCTACTCTAAGGTGAGCCACCTTATGTACATCCCATATTGCTCTTGCTGTCTGTGTCTGCACTGCTCGAGTTGTTATACACCGTCCACCATGATCCTAAGTCTTTTCCCAGAAAAGACATCGGCTCCACCTCCAGGGTGTACCTGTGTTGGGTTTCAACCAGATGTAACACCTTGCACTTGGTGTGAAATTCATACATCCGAGATCTCAACTTTCAAGGGTGTCAGGTCCATGCGAAACAACCTCCTCACCCCCTCAACTGCTCACACCTTGGAATCATCAGAAGAGACTCATCTCATCCTATACCCACCCTGATGTCAATATGCATCCATTAAACAGATCGAGCCTGTGGAACACTCTGCTGACCTCTCAAAGGGTTAAAGAGCTCTCACCGATCCCTCTCTGTGCATCAGCCAGTGGCCTATCCATAGACCATAAAAAGGGCACATACACCCGACAGTTTCTAACAGCCCATTGTGGGGACTGAGTCAAACACTGTGCAGTCCAAAAATATTACATCACAGGCGTCCCTGTACAGTTCTGATGTAACCACATTGGCCACTCCCACAAGGTTGGTTGACACAATATCCTGGCACAAAACCATGTTGTCTACAATCAAGCCTCCTCTACAGGAACACCCAGTCATTCCTTCAGTATACTCTACATACTATTCCCACTACCTCGGTCAAACAGTGGTCTACGTTACCTGGTACTTCATCGACCCCCTTGTAGTTGGCACCATACAACTCACAATCTAAGTACAATCCTGTCTCAGTGACCTATTGAAGAGCTCACCCAGGAGTTACCATATGTCCACCAACTTCATGTACCCTATGATAAATGCCATCCAGCCCAGGAGAATCTTTCTTAACAATAAATAATAAATGATAATAATAAAAGTCATTTATACATGCGTTTCACAAATTCAAACACCTTACAGAAGTACAGATAAAATGAATAAAACATCAACATAAACATCAATCCGGCTCATACAATCAGATTAATCAGTAAATAAATCTTAGACCATAAAAAGATCTTCAAAGCTTTTAAATTCCTCGAGGGACACACACGGAAAAGGGATGGGGTAGAAGAATTCCACAGGTAGTGGCAGCATACATAAACGAGCACTTTAGATTTAAGTAAACCCTTGGAATCTCTGCAACCCCGTCTATCAGAGAGACCGCTTAAGCAGTTCGGTACAAGTTCTTTCAAGTCATCCTGCCAGTATGTGTAGGACTTAACTCAGACCAATTTAAGGTGATCTACACATGAAACATAGACTTTGATGGCAGATAAGGACAACTGACCCACTAGTCTGTCCATTTCCCTACCAGGATAGCACAGATCTAGTTAACCAACGCCTACTTCCTCCCCCCACTAGAAGCCTTATGTCTGTCTGCATTCTTGAATTCCCTCTATATTTTATGACTCATGACCTCCTCAGAGCTGTACGGCATCTACAACTCTCTCTTTGAAGAAATGTATTCTGATACATAGGCCATCCCCCTCTATCTTCAAATTGTACCCTTGTTCTTGCACATATCTTTTTCTGAAAGTCTACCTCCAAAACTGTCGATTCCTTGAGAGTGCAAATTTTCCATCATGCCCCACTTTCCTCGGGCTAGACACATTTAGCTCCTTTAGTCTTTCTTCATTGTCTTCTGGTGCAGACCCTGCACTATTTGGTTGCCTCCTCTGGACAGCCTCCACCCATCTGTCTTGAGATCGGGTCTCAGAAGACCACAGTACTCCCGATGTGGTCGCCAGTGTCTATACAGAGGGACAACACTTCAGTTTTCTATTGATACCTCTCCTATGCATCAGTATCCCCAGACCTCCTTACTCCTTCTCTCACTTGCCCACACCTTGGGTCCTCTGATATGACTACCCAGGTCCCTTTCCATTTTATGTTTGCTTGCATGTGCAAAACATAGTGAGATATGGTTTTCATAGGTGTACCTCATCACTTCAAACCTGTCTCCCTTTTGCAGGACAAGGCTGCACTGCGCAATGAATGTCTGAGGTGTCTTTGACAGCCAATTCAGATACAGTAGTGTATGCAGTTCAAGGAAAACACCACCACAATCAGTGGTGGTAATGTATAGTAATGCATACTGCCATTGGCAGTATGCAAAACCATCCCACAGCACTACCCTCTGAACATCACGCACAATTCTGTCATGCTTCCCCACTGACAAAACACCTATAGCATGTTGGGGAGCCACCCAACATGTTCATACCTCGCTCCCTCCCACACTGTATGAACAGGGGTGCCCAATCCCCATCAACTCCACTGTCCCTCTCAGACCCATTTCCAGGTGCCATGGGAGCCCACCCAGCGTGGCAAAGTTCAAGGCCAATGGGTGCTCGGTCCCCGTCACTCACTGTACCCTCTCCAAAGAAAACAGATTTGTAGGTGCCCCACCTTGGTATCAACAGCAGATCTTTGCAAGAGACATACTTTCCTTCAGTCTGCCTGGAGGCTAATGAATATACAGTATGTGAGTTTTGGCATAAGTTTGATGCCATAGTACTGCTATGCTCCTTAGTGTTTGGCAGTGCAGTTGAGCTAAACACAGGCCTTAGCACAACTATTCTTTATATATTGGTCCTGTTTTAAAACAAAATATGAATGAGTGAAGAAAAGCAATTGGGTGATATGACCTAAAATAAGTTTCAAGGCAGTCTGAATGAGAGAAAGAAGTGATTCAAACTGCCATCAATTGCAAAATTCTATTCTGTCTATGTGATAGTCCTATTCTTTGAGTCAAAATCCAAAATGAGCACAAGAACAAATCAAATTAGATGCTAACACACCTTTAATTACCCTCAGTTGAAAGGCAAAATGACAGCAATGAATGTCTCAAAACATCAATAACATCCTTGTACTATGTCTGATTAATATACACCCTTTAATCATCAACCACAGCAACCTGTGAATAACTGTGACAAACAGTGAGATAGGAAATATTGTGTTCATCCACCAGACATGAACAACTTGTGTATCAACAAACAGTATATGTTGGCTACATATCGGACATCAGGAGGGTATAGGGTGTGAAATGAGTCTCTTCATGGATTGACCCAATGATGGGAGCAGTAGTTGAGGTGGAGAAGAGGGGAGGTTGGCCCTGCAAGGGGACCTGGATACCTGGAAAGCTGGGCTCCACATGAAATTAAATTCAATATCACCAAGTGCAAGGTGTTACATCTTGGCGGAAACCCTAAACACAGGTACACTCCTGGGAGGAGGCTTGAGGCCTCAATAGGGGAAAAAGACCTAGGGGTCATGGTGGATGGCTGCATGAATAACTCTGAGCAGTGCAGGAGAGCGGCTAGCAAGGCAAACAGGATGTTGGGATGCACTATAAGGGGGATCACCTCTAGGAGCAAGGAAGTGATTCTGCAGCTGTACAATGGACTGGTTAGACACACCTTGAAGTACTGTACAGTACTGGAGACCACACTTGAAGAGGGACATACAGCCCTGGAGAGGGTACAGAGGAGGGCAACTAAGATGATACAAGGACTAGGGGATTTGACGAATGAGGACAGACTTGAGGATCTCTGCCTGTTTTCATTGGAGAAGAGGAGGGACAGAGGGGACATGATTGAGGTCTTCAAGTACCTCAAAGGAATAAGTATAGTAAACATGGAGGGGATCTTTAGACAAAAGCAGGGAGGTATCACCAGAGGCCATGGTTTGAAGCTGGAAGGTGGAAGGGTGAGGGGGGGAGAGAAGGAGGTTTTTCACTGAGAGGGTGGTGGACTCTTGTAATGCACTGCCTGGTGAGCTGGTTCAGAGATCCACAGTGGAGGGCTTCAAGAGAGGGTGGAACAGACACAGAAAGTGGATGTATCAGATGATGGCCTGTCCCAGGGGGGTGGGGATGGATGATAGGGGTTTCTGGAACACAAGGTGGGGAGAGCCTCGGCACCCAACTAGGGATCTGAGGTTTGAGCAGACTCGATAGACCGTAAGGCCTAATCTGCTGGCAAGCAGCAGGAGATGGTGGGCCTGTGACATCATACGGTACCTGATGTCTGCATACACACACTGTTAGTGGGACTGAACTCACACTGGACTGTATGTGTTTGTGAGACTTGGGAACTTTATTGGTGGGGTTGAAATTGGGGTTTGTAACAACTGCAGTCAGTAAAGGAGAAACTGTATTCAGGGAAAGGGATTGAGAAAAGGGGGTGCCATCATAAACAGAGGGGATAAACTGGGTGGCCATTTGCACCATGGCAGACATCTTCGGAAGGGTTGTAGGCTGCACAGGCTGTGGGATGGCAATAATTTTCAATTGGGCCTGGAGAGAGGGAGGCAGCTCACTCTGTAGACAGCTATCTTGTATCAGGAGTGAGGTATATTGGTTAAGGAGTAAGCTGTGGGAGCTGGGGGGGTGTCCAAGGATAAGGGGTGTGGATATGGGCAGCAGAAGGGTGGGGCTGAGGGGAGGCTGGGGCAACGTTCTGAAATTACAGGACGTTATATTACAGCAAGCAGGAGGGGGGATATTAGGGACAGAGGACCCTTAGATAGGGATGTTGGACGCTTAAGGAAAGCATATGTGTGAACATTCTGAATACAAAGAGAGTGGAGGGGAGAGTCAGGAGGACTGCTGTGCTGGAAGCCTAAAGCAGCAGACTGTGGGAAGGAGCCCTAAGGTGAACAGAGCAAGAGGGAAGAAGAGGGCAGTTTAGAGGTGCAGTCAGGGGAAACTGGTTACTGATGGAGGCTGACATAGAGTGTCACAATAAATTTGAGCAACTAAGCAACCTAGAGGGGGAGGAAGGGGTTGGTGGAAATGAGGAAACTTATACAGAGGCCGGGGGGAGGGAGTCGGATACCCATAGGGCATCACAGACCGGCAATGGAAAGGATAGAAGTAGTCCCAGAGGGAGAAGGGGAAACATAAATGTTAAGCAAATGGGGAGATGCAACATATTGCAGACATGAGGGAGGAGACCATGACTGGAGAGAAACTGGGAGATAATGAGGTGGGAAAGGACCCCCCCTTCAGCAGTGGAGTCAGTACCAAGGATGGGGCCCTAGCTAAAGTGGACCCACAGAGAGCCTCTGAGGCAGGGATACTATTACAAGGGGAAGATGGCGGGTGTGGTGGAAGCGGAAACCATCAGGGTCAGGATAAATGGTTCGGATAAGAGAAGGTTAAAGGGGACACCTATTCAGGGGTTTGAGTTAAGTAGGCAAAATAACGAGGGAGGCAGAAAGGGGAGGGTGACAAGGGGGTCTCTAACAAGGCAGGAAGACTCCCATGGAATTGAGATCATGAATAAAGGGGGGGAAGGGGGGCTGAGAGAGCATAGTGGAGGTAACCATAAGGATGATGGCGGAGTTAAGGTTCTGTTATTGGGAGACTCGATGATGAGGGGTATCCAGTGGGAGGGACGGGGGGATGCCATAGCCAGGTGAAGGTAGTGAGTATCTCTGGGCTGACAGTGCACAGAGCAAAGTTCATGATGTATGAAATGATTAGGGATTGTGGAGGGAAACTGGATTTCCTGGTGCATTTGGGAACTAACGATCTAGAGGGAAATAGCGTTTTGGAAATCCAAGCAAGGTTCCACGAACTTACCAGAGACTGTCGGGATAATGGATGCAACATTTCCTTTTGAGGGATATTGCCAGTACCAAAGGCCTCAGTGGAGAAAAAAATGAAGCTCACAGAGGTTAATGACTGGCTCAGGAAGTGGGGTGAAGAGAGTGGGTTGGGGGTATTAATGAACTGGAATGGAGTTTGGGAGGATAAGGGACTATATGCCAAGGACAGGCTTCATCTTGCCCCATTAGGGAAGGAAGTCCTTAAACAGGGGATGGCTGACTACATTCAAGAAAGGTGGAGTTTAAACTTGTGAGGGGAAGGGATAGGGAGGGGCTGACCAGAAGCCTCTCCTCCAGATGAGGGAGTAGTCTTCAAGCCCAAGGGGAGGGGGAAACAGACTGGGTGGAGGTTTCAGGAGGAGCAGAGGGAGGATGAGGTATATGGAATCTGGGTGGGGTTCAACAAAGTGGATCAGGGATAAAGGGGTGGGGTTGGTGGTAAATGCCAGGATCTTGGGAAACAAGTTGCCAGAATTCCAGGCCATGCTATTCGGGGGGATGTGGCGGTGACAGGACGTGGGTCAACAAAAACCATTACTGGGACCTAAACGTACAGGGTACACTATGCTTAGAAAGGATAGAAAGGGAGCAGAGAGGGTGGAGTGGCTATGTTCATTAGAGATGACATAGAAGTTACTAGGTAGAAGAGGCAGAGAAATGTGGAGGCCTTATGGGTCACCTTACAATCCCCAGCAGGAGATAATGTCAAGCTGGAAGTAGTATATAGGCCCCCCGGGATGAGTGATGTTCTAGAGGATGGTTTGCTGGACAACATCATTGTCCAGTGTGGACCAAAAGGGGAAGGAGTGGTGTTGATGGGGTACCTTAATATGCCAGATACAAACTGGGGAACCATGTCGTCTAAGGTGGCCAAGAAGCAGAGGTTGCTGGACGGTTTCCAGGATGTGTTATTAACACAGCATGTGATGGAGCCCACAAGGGAGGGGCATGTCCTGGACGTGGTTCTGGCAGAAGTGGATCTGGTAAGGGACCTGGTTGTGCAGGACCCCCTGACTGGGAGCGACGACAATACTGTCTGGTTTCAAATAAGCATGGGGGGGCTGAGATCTAGGACATTGGCAGTGGACTTCATGGGTTCAGACTTTGTGGGCATGGGAAATTTTATCAAGGATCACTTGAAGGAGATTACATCAACGACAAGTGTGGAAAGGAGATGGGAGGTCATAAAACGGGGACTTCATGAGGCAGTCATGATCTACGCTAAGTTGAAACGTAAGGGAGAAAGGTCAAATAAACCATGCTGGTGGTCCAGTGAGGTACAGGCAGCAGTCAGAGAAAAGAAAGCAGCCTACAAAAAATATAAAATAACAAGAGGGGATAGGGATAAGGAAATGTACCATCCTGCATCTAGAAAAGTCACCCGTATGGTGAGGGAGCAAAGTCCAGTAAAGAGCACTGCTGGCGCGGGAATAGATGGAGGGAAGGGGTTCTTCCGGTACATTGGGAGCAGAGAAAAAACTAAGGCCATCTCAGATTGAGATCAGAAGGAGGTGGGTGGAAGAGGCGAGGGACCAGGCAGAGGTATTTAACGAATACTTTGCCTCTGTGTTCACTAGGGAGGGGGATGGGATATCTACAAAGCAAGGCATGAAGGCAATAGAAGCGGCAGCGAGTGGGATCACGGGAGCAACAGAAATGGAGGAAGAGGGAGGGAGAGGTACCAGAGGGGTGTCACATCTGGATAAGGATTAAAAGGCCAGTAAGGTGGAGGGGACGGATGATGCTATCTCCGCCAAAAGGGTGTGGTTAGCCCTCAAGGCCATAAAGAAAGACAAATCTCCTGGGCCGGATGGCATTCATCTGAGAATACTATGGGAATTGGCGGACATACTGGCTGCACCCCTGGTGGAGCTCTTCAACAGGTCACTTGAGACAGGTAGGGTACTTAGGGATTGGCGAGAGGCACATATGGTGCCAATCCATAAAGGGGGTCGAGGAGTACAGGTAACTATAGACCCATCAGTTTGACCCTCGTGGTGGGAAAATTAATGAGAGTATACTAAAGGAATGATTGGGGTGTACTTGGAGGAAGTGGGAGGTCTGGATAGTCGGCAACATGGGTTTGTCCAGGTAGATCATGTCAAACCAATCTTGTGGAGTTCTAGAATGGGTAACATCAGAACTGGACAGGGAAAGCCTGTGGATGTATTATTCTTGGACTTCAGCAAGGCGTTTGACTCTGTCCTCCACAATGGTCTGGTGGAGAAACTGAAGGGGTTAGGGTAGGCCCTTTGATGGTCAGATGGATTGAAAACTGGCTAGCTGGACGCACCAGAGAGTAGTGGTCTGTGGGGAGCACTCGAACCCAGAGAGGTTGGTAGTGGGCACCGCAGGGTCTCGAGTCCAGGGTCCCATCTTGTTTAATGGCTACATATCGGACATCAGGGAGGCGATAGGGTGTGAAATGAGTCTCTTCGTGGATGACTCTAATATGGGAGCAGTAGTTGAGGGAGAACAGGGAGGTTGGCCTGCAAGGATCTGGACACCCTGGAAAGCTGGGCTCCACATGGAAATTAAATTTCAATATCACCAAGTGCAAGGTGTTACATCTTGGTGAAACCCTAATCACAGGTACACCCTGGGAGGAGGCTGGAGGCCTCAATAGGGAAAAAGACCTAGGGGTCATGGTGGATGCATGTATGAATAACTCTGAGCAGTGCAGCAGAGTGGCTAGCAAGGCAAACAGGATGTTGGGATGCATCATAAGGGGGATCACCTCTAGGAGCAAGGAAGTGATTCACCCGCTGTACAATGTACCGGTTAGACCACACCTTGAGTACTATGTACAGTACTGGAGACCACACTTGAAGAGGGACATACAGCTCCTGGAGAAGGTACAGAGGAGGGCAACTAAGATGATACAAGGACTAGGGTATTTGACGTATGAGGATAGACCTGAGGAGCTCTGCCTGTTTTCATTGGAGGAGAGGAGGGACAGAGGGGACATTATTGAGGTCTTCAAGTACCTCAAGGGAATAAATAGAGTAAACATGGAGGGGATCTTTAGACAAAAGAAGGGAGGTATCACCAAAGGGCATGGTTTGAAACTGGAAGGGTGAGGGGAGAAGAGGAGGAGGAGGTTTTTCAGTGAGAGGGTGGTGGACCCTTGGAATGCACTGCCTGGTGAGCTGGTTCAGAGATCCACAGTGGAGGGCTTCAAGAGAGGGTGGGATAGACACAGAAAGTGGATGTATCAGATGATGGCCTGTCCCAGGGGGGTGGGGATGGATGATAGGGGTTTCTGGAACACAAGGTGGGGGAGATCCTCGGCACCAAACTAAAGATCTGAGGTTTGAGCAGACTTGATAGACCGTAAGGCCTAATCTGCTGGCAAGCAACAGGAGCTGGTGGGCCTGTGACATCATACGGTACCTGATGTCTGCATACACACACACTGTTAGTGGGACTGAACACACACTGGACTGTATGTGTTTGTGAGACTTGGGAACTTTATTGGCGGGGTTGAAATTGAGTTTGTAAATAACTGCAGTCAGTAAAGAGAGAAACTGTATTCCAGGGGAAAGGGATTGAGAAAAGGGGGTGTACCATCATAAACAGAGGGGGATAAACAGGGTGGCCATATTCCAAAATGGCAGGCATCTTCGGAAGGGTTGTAGGCTGCACAGGCTGTGGGATGGCAATAATTCTCAATTGAGCCTGGAGAGAGGGAGGCTGCCCACTCTGTAGACAGCTATCTTGTATCAGGAGTGAGGTATATTGGTTAAGGAGTAAGCTGGGGGAGCTGGGGTGGGGTCCAAGGATAAGGGGTGTGGATATGGGCAGCAGAAGGGTGGGGCTGAGGGGAGGCTTGGGCAATGCTCTGAAATTACAGGACATTATGTTACAGCAAGCAGGAGGGGGGATATTAGCGACAGAGGACCCTTAGATAGGGATGTTGACGCTAAGGGGAAAGCGTATGGTGTGAAAATTCTGAATACAAAGAGAGTGGAGGGGGAAGAGTCAGGAGGGGCTGTTGTGCGGAAGCCTAAAACAGCAGACTGTGGGAAGGGAGCTCCTAAGGTGAACAGAGCAAAAGGGGAAGAAGAGGAGCAGTTTAGAGGTGCAGTCAGGGGAAACTCGGGTTACTTGATAGAGGCTGACATAGAGTGTCACAATAAATTTGAGCTACTAAGCAACCTAGAGGGGGAAGAAGGGGTTGGTGGAAATAAGGAAACTTATACAGAGGCCAGGGGGAGAGAGTTGGATACCCATAGGGCATCACAGACCGGCAATGGAAAGGATAGAAATAGTCCCAGAGGGAGAAGGGGAAACATAGATGTTAAGCAAATGGGTTGAGATGCAACATATTGCAGACATGAGGGAGGAGAGCATGACTGGAGAGAAACTGGGAGACAAGAAGGTGGGAAAGGGGCCCCCCTTCAGCAGGGGATCAGTACCAAGGATGGGGCCCTAGCTAAAGTGGACCCACAGAGAGCCTCTGGAGGCAGGGGTACTATTACAAGGGGGGAGGATGGCGGTGTGGGGGAAGGGGAAACCATCAGGGCCAGGATAAATGCTTCGGATAAGAGAAGGTTAAAGGGGACACCTATTCAGAGGGGGTTTGAGTTAAGTGGGCAAAATAACGAGGGAGGCAGAAAGGGGAGGGTGACAAGGGGTCTCTAACAAGGCAAGAAGACTCCCATTGAATTGAGATCATGAATAGAAAGGGGTCTGAGAGCATAGTGGGTAACCATAAGGATGATGGTGGAGTTAAGGTTCTGTTATTGGGAAACCTGATAATTAGGGTATCCAGTGGGAGGGACAGGGGTGGATGCCATAGCCAGGTGAAGGTAGTGGTATCTCTGGGCTGACAGTGCACAGAGCAAAGTTCATGGTGTATGAAATGGTTAGGGATTGTGAGGAAACCAGATTTCCTGGTGCATTTGGGAACTAACGATCAAGAGGAAAAAGCGTTTGGAAATCCAAGCAAGGTTCCAAGAACTTGCCAGAGTCTGTCGGGATAATGGATGCAACATTTCCTTTTCAGAGATATTGCCAGTACCAAAGGCCTCAGTGGAGAAAAAAATGAAGCTCACAGAGGTTAATGACTGGCTCAGGAAGTGGAGTGAAGAGAGTGGGTTTGGGGTGTTAGGGAACTGGAATGGAGTTTGGGAGGATAAGGGACTATATGCCAAGGACAGGCTTCATCTTGCCCCATTGGGAAGGAAGTCCTTCAACAGGGGATGGCTGACTACATTCAAGAAAGGTGGGGTTTAAACTTGTGAGGGGAAGGGATAAGGGAGGGCTGACAGAAGCCCTCTCCTCCAGATGAGGAGTAGCCTTCAAGCCCAAGGGGAGGGAAACAGACTGGGTGGAGGTTTCAGGAGGAGCAGAGGAGGATGGAAGTATAAGGAATCTGGGTGGGGCTTGACAAAGAGGATCAGGGATAAGGGGTGGGAGTTGGTGTTAGTAAATGCCAGGAGCTTGGGAAACAAGTTGCCAGAGTTCCAGGCCATGCTGTTCGGGTGGATGTGGCGGTGACAGGCGTGGGCCAACAAAACCATGACTGGGACCTAAGCGTGCGAGGTACACTATGCTTAGGAAGGATAGAAAGGAGGGCAGAGGGGTGGAGTGGCTATGTTCATTAGGGATGACATAGAAATTGCTAGGGTAGAAGAGCAGAGGAAGCGTGGAGGCCTTATGGGTCTACTCGATCCCCAGCAGGAGATTAGGTCATGCTGGGTGTAGTATATGGCCCCAGGATGAGTGATGTTCTAGAGGGATGGTTTGCTGGACAACATCATTGCCCAGTGTGGACCAAAAGGGAAGGAGTGGTGTTGATGGGGACCTTAATATGCCAGGTACAAACTGGGAACCATGTCATCTAAGATGGCCAAGGGCAGAGGCTGCTGGCGGCTTCCAGGATGTGTTCTTAACACAGCATGTGATGGAGCCATAAGGGAAGGGCATGTCCTGGACATGGTTCTGGCAGATGTGGATCTGGTAGGGACCTGGTGGTACAGGACCCCCTGACTGGGAGCGACCACAATACTGTCTGGTTTCAAATAAGCATGGGGGGCGGTGAGATCTAGAACACTGGCTGTGGACTTCAGGGGGCAGACTTTGTGGGCATGGGAAATTTTCTCAAGGATCACTTAAAGGGAATTACATCAATGACAAGTGTGGAAAGGAGATGGGAGGTCATAAAATGGGGACTTCATGAGGCAGTCAGGATCTGCGCCAAGTTGAAATGTAAGGGAGCAAGGTCACATAAACCATGCTGGTGGTCCAGTGAGGTACAGGTAGCAGGCAGAGAAAAGAAAGTGGCCTACAAAAAATATAAAACAACAAGAGGGGATAGGGATAAGGAAATGTACCATCTTACATCTAGAAAAGTCACTCGTATGGTGAGGGGAGCAAAGTCCAGTAAAGAGCAGCGGCTGGTGCAGGGGATACATGGAGGGGAAAAGGGGTTCTCCCAGTACATTGGGGAGCAGAGAAAAACTAAGGGCCATCTCAGCAGATTGAGATCAGAAGGAGGGTGGGTGGAAGAGGCGAGGGACCAGGCAGAGGTATTTAACGAATACTTTGCCTCTGTGTTCACTAGGGAGGGGGATGGGATATCTACAAAGCAAGGCACAAAGGCGATAGAAGCGGCAGTGAGTGGAATCAGTGGAGCAACAGAAATGGAGGAAGAGGGAGGGAGGAGATGTACCCAGGGTGTCACATATGGATAAGGATAAAAAGGCCAGTAAGGTGGAGGGGACGGATGATGCTATCTCCGCCAAAAGGGTGTGGTTAGCCCTCAAGGCCATAAAGAAAGACAAATCTCCTGGGCCGGATGGCATTCATCCCAGAGTACTATGGGAATTGGCGGATATACTGGCTGCACCCCTGGTGGAGCTCTTCAACAGGTCACTTGAGACAGGTAGGGTAGCTAGGGATTGGCAAGAGGCACATGTGGTGCCAATCCATAAAGAGGGGTCGAGGGAAGTACCAGGTAACTATAGACCCATCAGTTTGACCTCGGTGGTGGGAAAATTATTGGAGAGTATACTAAAGGAACGATTGGGGGTGTACTTGGAGGAGGTGGGGGGTCTGGATAGTCGGCAACATGGGTTTGTGCCAGGTAGATCATGTCAAACCAATCTTGTGGAGTTCTACGAATGGGTAACATCAGAACTGGACGGGGAAAGCCTGTGAATGTATTATTCTTGGACTTCAGCAAGGTGTTTGACTCTGTCCTCCACAATGGTCTGGTGGAGAAATTGATGGGGTTAGGAGTAAGCCCTTTGATGGTCAGATGGATTGAAAACTGGCTAGCTGGATGCACCCAGAGAGTAGTGGTCTGTGGGGAGCTCTCAAACCCTAGAGAGGTTGGTAGTGGGGTCCCACAGGGCTCGGTCCTGGGGCCGATCCTGTTTAATGCATACATATCGGACATCAGGGAGGGTATAGGGTGTGAAATGAGTCTCTTGTGGTTGACTCCATGATGGGAGCAGTAGTTGAGGGAGAAGAGGGAGGTTGGCCCTGCAAGGGACCTGGACACCCTGGAAAGCTGGGCTCACACATGGAAATTAAATTTCAATATCACCAAGTGCAAGATGTTGCATCTTGGTAGGAAACTCTAAACACAGGTACACCCTGGGAGGGGCGCTGGAGGCCTCAATAGGGAAAAAGACCTAGGGGTCATGGTGGGCGCATGTATGAATAACTCTGAGCAGTGGGAGGCGGCTAGCCAAGGCAAACAGGATGTTGGGATGCTAAATAGGGGGATCACCTCTAGGAGCAAGGAAGTGATTCTGCCGCTGTACAATGGACTGGTTAGACCACACCTGAGTACTGTGTACAGTACTGGAGACCACACTTGAAGAGGGACATACAGCCCTGGAGAGGGTACAGAGGAGGGCAACTAAGATGACACGAGGGCTAGATTTGACGATGAGGACAGACTTGAGGAGCTCTGCCTGTTTTCATTGGAGGAGGAGAGAGACAGTGGGGACATGATTGAGGTCTTCAAGTACCTCAAGGGAATAAATAGGGTAAACATGGAGGGATCTTTAGACTAAAGCAGGGAGGTATCACCAGAGGGCATGGTTTGAAGTTGGAAGGTGGAAGGGTGAGGGGGGGAAAAGAGGAGGAGGTTTTTCACTGAGAGGGTGGTGGACCCTTGGAATGCACTGCCTGGTGAGCTGGTTCAGAGATCCACAGTGGAGGGTTTCAAGGGAGGGTGGGACAGACACAGAAAGTGGATGTATCAGATGATGGCCTGTCCCATGGGGGTGGGAATGGATGATAGGGGTTTCTGGAGCACAAGGTATGGGAGGGCCTCGGCACCCAACTAAGAATCTAAGGTTCGAGCAGACTCGATAGACCGTAAGGCCTATTCTGCTGGCAAATAGTATGTTAGTAAATAGTATGTTAGTTTGTTAGTATGTTAGTATGTAACTGTCCCTGATTTTCAGGGATGTCCCTGATTTTGCCTCAGAAATTTTTTCTGTCCCTCCTAAATTTGGCATTTCTGTCACTGAAAAGTAGGGATTTGAATCACAAAATAATGCCAGCCATTGGTGTTACAGTCTAGTTCTCATTAAGAAAATGCTATTCACACTAAGAAGCATGTTGTACTCAGCTTCTGGGACTAATATTACTATTTTTCAGATGTGTCCCTGATTTTGGTGATTTGTCCCTGATCATTTTAAGCCTTGTCCCTGACTTTTGATGAGGGAGGTTGACAGTTATGGGCACAAGCAATTGAATACACTGCGATTTAACATGGAATACCAAGCAACATTTCACTTTAACAATATTTAATAATATTAAAACAACTAACTACACTGACCTGCAGATCTCCCAGTACATTAAAATATACTTCCAGATAGAAAACACATTAAATTGCTCAGATGCAAAGGAGTTCGCTTATTTGGTTTAATTCCAAGACTAGTAAAACAGGAAATCTGCTTTAAATCACATTAAATCTTTACCATAGTCTTTAAAATATGCCCCCTCCCCACACACAGCTTTTACTTTATGCTTTTTCAAAGCATCCAGCAATCTGAGCAGGTTAATTTACTGTATTTCAAGGAGTTTGATCAAGAAAAACATGAAGCCTTTGACATATCTTTAATATGATCAAGAAAAACACCAGTATTTAATTCATGTTCTTGCATGAACAGGTTGAGCTTCTAAATGGTTGTCTGGGAACCGGGCTATTAAGAAAATCAGATGGAATGCAGGGGTGGAATGTTGTTGCCATCTCAAACAGATTATTATTCAGTCCACATTTTCATCTACTGTATATACCACATACAGCTTATTGCAAGATCAGACAGCTGATAAAAGCAGTTTGTTACCCCCTTTCTGGCAAGAGTACTGTTTGTTCATAGGCTGAGGCATGACAATTTCCAAACAAGCATTCATCAGTGCTGAATGTTGTCTCGCTGGCATTGGTAGTGCAGGAGTTAGAGATGCATAATAGAAATGGCAATGAAGTATTGAACTGACGCCAACCCCACCCTGCAGAGACTGACAGGGTCTAGGGTGTGCCTTTGCGGCGTCCTCTATGACGCTCATGCCATTTTACCTCACCCTACCCTGTAGACACTGACAAGTGTCGTGGTGTGCTCTGGGTCTTTGGGCCTTTTACTTACCCCATTCCATAAGGAAATATGCTGAGACAGGTGCAGTATAGGAGAATGGGGTGAACTTTAGGGCTGAACACTCCAAGGTACACCTCGAAGCCTGTCACTGGCTGTAGGGTTGGGGTGGAATGGCATGAGTATTACAGCCAATGATCCCAAGTCACACCCCTGATGACTGGCACTCTCTACAGGGTGGGGTGTTACAGTTGGAAACCCTAACATCATAGGCGTTTGTTGGTATTGTCACTTCAGATTTTCAACATGGGCTTTTTGTAACCCCAGCTCATGGCGACACAATCAGTTTGTTAGCGAAGGTGGTGTTGCACAGCAGCTATGCCATTTGGCGACACAGGGACGAAAACCATTTTGGGCAGAATGTGAAAAATGACAACTGTATTGTTCATAAGGAGGTGTAAAAAATAGCAACGTTGAAAATCTGGAGTGAAAATATGAAAAATTGGTGAAGTCATGAGCATGCATAGAAACTGCACAACACACGTCCATAACCCAATTATTTTGGGAATTTTTTAGCCACATTTTCAACATAGGCATTTTGGGACCTTCCCTCATGAACAGTGGTGCTGTGATTTTGTTAATCTTTCCCAAAAGTTGATTTCCCACAGCGACCACGCCATTGTGCGCCACAGGTGCAGAAACACATTTTGGGCAGGGTGTGAAAAATGACAGCTATATTGTTCATCAAGAGGTGTGAAAAATTGCCAGTGTTGAAAATCTGGCATGAAAATATTGCAAATTTGCGAAGTTACAAGGGTGTGTGGAAACTGTGCAATGCATGCTTGTAACACAGTCATTTTATGGACGTTCATCACCAAATTTTCAACATAGGCATTTTAGGACCTCTGTTCATTAACAGTGTCACCATCATTTTCTCAAACTGTCCCAAAAACTGATTTCACACAGCGACTAAGCTATTTTGTGCCGGACATGCGAAAACACATTTCAGCCAGGATTTGTAAAATGACAGCTGTATTGTTCATAAGGAGGTGTGCAAAAATGCCAATTTTGAAAATCTGGAGTGAAAATATTACAAATTCACGAAATTCTGATGTGTAGAAACCGTGCAGCATGCTAGTAAAACAGCCATTTTGGAGGTTTTTCACCAAATTTGCAACATAGGCTTTGTGAGCCTCCCCCCATAAACAGTGGCACTGTCATTTTGTTGTCGGTCCTGAAGGTGATTCTGCGCAGTGACCGCAAAATCACCTTTCGGGACCGAATAACGCCATGACAGTGACTGAATTCATGAGGAGGAGTCCCAATAACCCCATGTTTAAAATGTGTTGCCAAAATTCCCCAAAATGCCTGAGATATGCACCAAAGTTGAAAAAAACCTATTTATGCCATTATACAGCTTACCAGCATTTCTTCAGTTTGCGGTCGGCTCTGAAGAGTGCAGATGTGTTCCTGGTCCACCAAAGATCATTGCACCATGCTCCAGATGTAAGTATGGGGTGAGGGGGAGTGTGGGGAGGCAGGGTGCACAGAAGGTGGGCGCAGGTTGAGGAGGGCCACCGGAGTCGACGAGGGACCATTTCTGCTTTACAAGTTTAAAAAAAAAAAAAAACATAGCGGGATGGTTTTTCTTTTACAGGGTCATTTGGCACGCTAGGGTGAGCTCCCAGCATGCCTCCTGAGTGTTGTTTTTTGGGGGTTCTGTAGCCGATGGGGGATTGGGCACCCCTGTCAGCACACAACAAATGGGGAGGGGAATTATGTTGATGGGGAGTGGGCTCACCAGTCGGCAAATGAAACCATGAAGGGGGGGACATGATGCAGAGGGGGATTGGGCACCCCTGAAGTCAGCTCTCAGTGTGGTGGCAGTCAGCGCCACCAAGTTAATGGAAGGGCTTCACCAGGAAAGGCACGTAGGGAGGGCGTGTTTTGGTGCCACTGCATGATAAGCTTGGCTGTCATTGCAGCAGACCTTTTCTTAGATGTGCTCACCACATTATGTGTTCCTGGTGTGGTGCCTGCATGCTGGCTTATTGGGGAATGAGGAACTCACCTACTGATGCGTGCCCTGCATTCACCCAACAGTGACCGCACCTCCAAATCTGCTACTAATGCAATATGTTGGCCATGCAAGTGCAAGCCAACATAAAAATCAGCTGCTCTGAATCCTGTAACTCCTGTTGCAACTAACTTCAAAGCCTAGTCAGTGATTTATCATCTGCATTATGTAACAGGACTGTTAGAAACAGGGCATACTGCTTTATTGTAAGTACACAGTATTTTAGCTTAGCAATAACACCTAATGATGTGTTCAGTTCTGTTGAACTATGTGGATTCCTTGTTTGTGTTGTGAGGCACACCTATAGCCCTGCACCTTCAGCATCAGCAGTACATACAGTATACTGAATTTGTGTGTCTGACTGGTCACTTACAGGGAGTTGTTGCACTTATAAAATAGTCTTAGGTGTTCAACAATCATTTGAAAATAACATCCAGCATAACATGCCGTGCAATCAAGAGATTTTTAGAAAGATGTACTATATGAAACTGTCATAGCGAAAAAACACCACATTTGAAAGAGCACAGTTACAGTAACCTTGAAATCATTGCTCGTAACTTGTTTTTGATGTACCTGAAACCAAGTATTGCCAGCCATACACTGATCCTTTTAGTCAAATGAATTAAAATATGTAGTGTCCAGAATAGCTGCTGCACAGAGCTATAAATAATATGGGTCACTTCACATAGATAACTGGGAAGAAACAGAAACTGGATTGCATGAATAGCATTATTACATTTTGCATCTTCAATAGTTGTACATTAAATCTTAACTGAGGTTTTCAACCTGCCCATAAGCCCCAAACAGGAGAAGGCATTGGCCATTCCACAGCATTCCTGTAGAAGGGTTTGAATGGAGCTGGGGCAGCCATAAACACAGCAACGCATATCCCAGTGCAAGGGGTTCTGTGTCAACACACTTCCCAAAACAATGGCACACGGCAGGCATTGGTAAGCAGCCTCTCATCACATAACTGTGTCTGATGCTGTCTGTCAAGTAGCAGCCATGTTCTATAGTGAGGAACTAGAATTAGGTAACAGTGTGATAGCTGACAAGCCTGAAACTGTGACAGCGAAGTCTTGCTGCTGTTACTGTGCTCCTTCAGTCCTACTGACAGGTCTCTATCGCCTTTCCACCTGCTACCCCCCCAATCCCCAGTGAAGAGCAGACTGTCTGAGATTGTAGCTGATAAGAGGGGGAGAGAGAGAATGTTTATTTATTTATTTATTAGATCATCAGTTCAGCTGACACTGTCCCCCTCAGTCCCTATGACTGGCCATGCTCTCTTCCTGCAGCTAGCCTCTGCAGTACTGCATCTCTCTGTGAAGTACTTGCTGCTGAGAAAGTAGCTTTTTTTTTTTTACTGTCACTATGCCCCTTATTCCTCTGATCGGTCCTCCTGTCCTCAGCCCATTAGTTGTGTCTGCATGTACGTGTGAAAAGATTCAGTTACTGCTCCAGGTAAGACACAGAGAAATCAAATTTTACTTCTGGTGCTCTCGCTGCCCCTCAGCCCTACTCTGACTTGTCCTCTTGTTCATCTGCCCTCTATCTTCCTCAGTCCATGTGAATGATGACATTTAGAGAGAGAGAATGTATAGGTGGAGTTACTGTTCCGAGACACTGAATGACAGTTATGGTATGCAGTATACTACTACTTTTTCTGCCCTTCAGCCTCTTTTGACTGGTTCTCCTATGCTTCTGTTCCCCAGTCTCCTCTGTGTGCTTGTTGGCATTCAGATATGCAGTTACAGTTACTGGAGATACATTGTGAGTTGGAGAGATATCATGTTGTTGCTGTGTCTGTCACTACCTCTTGAGCACCTGTGACCAGTCCTCTTCTCCTCCATCCAGCCTCCTTGCATCCCTTGCTCACAGCAGCTCTGCACTCACCTCCTCCAATTAGCCTAGCAGTGGGTGGGTCACGTGTGCCTCTGACTGAAGACCTGCTGCTTGGATAAAGTCAGAGGGCCGAAATGGTGGGAAGAGCTGTGGCTCAGCTGCTGCTCAGTGACATACTCTCTCAGTCTCTGGCTCAGCCCAGCCCCCCTTCATGGCACATCTCTCCACTGTAAACTCCTCACCTGCTGTTTTCACCACCTCGGATTGCTGCTGCTGTTGAAGCTCAGAAAGGATGCGCTGGGGCTGCCCTTTACAATGGTGCTGTTGGGTTGCCCAGGATTGTGCTGCTGCCCAAGATTTAAGAGGATATGCCACTTGCAGTTACTCATGATAAATTCTCATTGGCAGTGCTGGACACTTTGTAGTTGTCTCTCTTTTGATGATTTAGCAAGCGATGCTCATCATCTTCCTGCTACCTGTAAAATGTACAGATTTCCCTACCTCCTTGAGTGACTGCCAAATCCCTACTGGCTGGAATTGCTCTGGTATGTGCTTTGTTCCTTGTTCAGGAGCAAAATTTATGTCTGGAAAGCCTGAAACATACAGTCGTTTTGCATTCTCTTTCAACACACAACTAGCCAGAAGCATAGTCTCAGTCCTCCACCTCAACTGGGGATGCTTGAGAGAATGAATGCAAGAGTTGCAGGCTCTAACACACTACTTTATCATTTTTGTCATTTGATTGTCCCTCTTATACTATGAAAGAACTGTTTAATAAACTTTGTGTGTAGTGCTACTCTTGACCCCAACGGGTATGCTATCTGATTATGTGCAGGTGAACTGACTTTGGGGTGAGCTCAGTGACTTAGCTGGATGGGGTTAGGGTGGGTGGTGGTGCTGTTATGCAACCCCCCTAGCCAGGGAATGAAAGGTATAGGGTTGTCCACAAAGGCCTGGGTACCATATAGTGAAGACAACTGTCCTCTTGGCATAGGGCCCTACACCTCTCCTTGCTTGGTTGACAGAGGGCACTGTGCATTGGCCAACAAATGCACTCTTTGCCCTGTGCATCTGTAGCTATGGCCACATAGAATCTGCAGCCCACCAGACAGCCCCATGACTTCTTTATATCTGTTTTGCACCCAACTGCAGGGAACACAATTTATGGATCCAGCATTTCTGTAGGTGGATGGAGTCTTCTGTTCGCTCAGGACATCTGCAGGGGATATGATTCTGCTATCTCAAAAGGAAAGGAAATTCTTTGCAAAAAAACACTGTTAATGCACCAGTTAGGGTATCTTAATGCCACAAAAGTAGCAAAATGTGTCATTAGGGTTTCTAACCCTAACTCCCCACCCACACACCCCTAGCAGGCTAGCAGACAGCCACCTCAAGGCCTCAGGGCCCACTCCACCAGAGGCAGTGCAGCCTTAGTTGCAGCTCAAAGGGAAATACCCTTACTGGGTATCTGCAAAGCAGCTACCTGGAAGACTGTACATACCTTCACAAAGCACTACTGCTTGGATGTACAGTTCAGGTCTGATGCCAAATTTGGTACTGCAGTCCTGCAGAACCTGTTTCCAAAGTAGGTTCTGTTCCCTCCTCCCAACTACATTGCTTTGTAGTCTGCATAAGTCAAGCATACTAAGGGATTCCTGGGGTGAGAAGAAAAAATTACTTACCATAGTAATATTTCTTCTTTCAGGGGATCCCTCAGTATGCTTGACCTCTGACCCATCCTCCCCCTCTCATAACCTGATTATTAACAGTTGTGTAGTCCTTATCACAGGTCAGATTCTTGCAGAGGGTTTTATTTAATGTGATATTTCACAGTTAAACTCATTGTACATAGTTGACCTTTTAGGTATGCCAACTACCGTCGACACCACCACCGTGAAGACCATCACAGCAACAGAATTAGATGAAAATGTCGGGTCACTGTGATGGTCCTGCAAACCTAGCGGTGTATCTCAATGTTTGCCCTCCTGAGACATCTTCGACTTGGAGATGTATAATTAGAGACCAGAGGTGTGTGTGTGGAGGAGGCACATCAAGAAAGCACACAGAGATCTCGATATACAATGCCGACACTGCATTGTGTTTGTCGCTGTCAGGATGTCGGTCCAGTAGATTTCGCAGGGCTATAGGTAAACCCACCTTTCGACAGTTTGTTTTGTTCCTTTCATTTCTGATTCCATATTTTTTCAGTTACTCTGGAATAAGGTTAGGGATTGGGGCCTTTGCCCTATAGGCTTCAAAATGAATCTGACTATCAGCAGCACCTACAGGCATCTGTCTCTTAGCACTTTCTGATTGGCTAATGCCATGCTATCATTAGCACAGACACCACCTCTGGGGCAGCTGGACCTAACTGGCAATACTGCATAAATCAAACATACTGAGGGATCCCCTGGAAGAAACAATATTACTATGGTAAATCATTTTTTCATATTTGTCATACTTTCTCTTAAATCCTACTATTGTCATTGCCTCCAACCTTGTCAGGAAGTCCCACCTAGCCACCATCATTTATGTGAAGTAATACAGTACTTTTTCATGTGCATTTTGACCCCCACCCCCTCCCCGACACCCCGAGTGCATACCCTTTGTGGAGACACTTTCTTATTTAAACAAACTTACTGTGTCCACTCTGCTGAACCCATGGATTCATTTTGTGACCTTGTCTGTATTCTGTTCCTGTCTTCTCTCAGGTGTGGGCCCCTGAACTGGACATGGTATTCTAGATTTGGTCTCACCTGGGATCTATTTAGAGGCACTATCACCTCCATTCTTGTGCCGGTAATCCCTCTCCTGATGCACACTAGCATTCTCTTTCCCTGCCATATACCCTGTTGTACTGAACAGCTTAGTTTAGGTTACTGCTGAACATTACTTCCAAGTCCCTCTCCTCCATGGTCTCTGCTAGAATTGTCAATACAGTACACTGTTCCTAGATTTTTACCTCCTATGTGCATCACCTTGCACTTTTTGGCATTGACTTTCAGCTGCCAAATATTGAACCACAGCTCCAGTCTCCTCACATCCTGTCTCACATGGCTAATCCCTTCTTCACTGTTGACCCTGCTGTAGAGCTTGGTGTCATCTTTGAACAGATTCATGTTGACATGGATACCCTCTCCGGTGCCATAAACTGAGGTTAACCCTGGATTGACCACTGCAGTACCCCACTAATGACAGCCCTGTCCTCAGAGAATTTACCGGCTGGGACCCACTGCTGGGTTCTAGCAATACAGTTCCATAATTACAGCAACGCAACATTGGCAGTAAATGGCATGCATCATTCTTGTTATTATGCTAAGCAGTTCTGAGTCATTATTTATCAGATGAATTGACCTGAGCAAGAACTACATTCTACTTTAAATTGGCTTGGGCACCAGTTTTTCACAGAAGCTATTACCCATATGGGACAAGGGCAGGGTCTCCCATGGACCAGTAGAGAGTTCCATATGTATGGACTGACAGGACAAAGCATGTTTCCAGAGCTTCAATTAAGTCCATTTTGGGAGTATTTGACTCTCAAAAATAAGGCAAAAACTTCCAAAATAAAGGGGAAGGAAGTCATTGACTTCCAAATGTAAAACCCAGAATTGTCAGGTTCCAAACCTGAATGCACAGAAGCTAAAAAAATTATGGATTTTTCTAAAAGAAATTGTATTTTACCACTAATATTTGTATGAACATCCATAAACTTGATCCTTACTAGAATATTGGCTTTCTATCTGGGAACTGGGAGTATTTTGACTTCTAAAAAAGTGGAACGACTTACAGATTTTGTTTCATGGAAGTATTTGACTCCCACTAAAAATAAATTAACTGAACCAACAGTGTCTGCTTTTTATTCTTGTGAGCTTCAAATTAAAGACAGCTTGAATCAGTAAGGTCAGATTTTATAGTATGTGTAATCCCCAGGCCACTTTTTAACCAGTTAGCACCCCCCCCCATTAAAACCTGAACACTGGTATCCACAGACAGGCCTACCATTTACTTTACAAAAGGTCAGTACCACCCTTGGTGTTAGGATGTATACCTAGCTCATCTTCTAGAGGAAGAGAGGAGTGGGGGTACAAGAACAAAAACAACATGAACTTTGTGTTAAAAATCACAACCCTGTGCCAGCCCATCGGTGCAGCGGTTGGATTTCTGCTTGCGATGCCAGCGACCCAGGTTCGGGAACAGACCCAGGTCCCTGGAGGGCCAGCTGGGGGGGAACAGATAGAGCATCCCAAGGACTGCTCTCCTTCTCCAGGGGGAGGGTGGGTTGTGCACCTGGTGCTAGACAGACCCCTGGCAAAGGATGGGGGTCACTCAGCTACTGGAGCCAGAGAGACCAGGGGGTGGGGCAGATGCAGGATGTCATTGCATGTCCCCACCCCCAGAAAAAAACAAGAAAAATGCCAGCTCCAGCATGATGGCTCATCTTGCTCCACCAGCCACTGCCACTGATGCCCGTCAGGGGGTCCCACTCTCATGGCCCCGACCCAGGGGGTAATCTGGGGCTTGAGCACTATGTTCTTTCGGAGTGGGAAGCCCCCTCAGTAGCCCCACCCAGGGGGGTAAGCTTGGGCATGGGGGTGGTGGGCTGACGAGCACTGAGAAAAGGAGCTGAGGCCAAAAAGTCGGGGAAAAAAATCACAACTCTTGTCCTGGGTGGGGGCTGCTAGGCATATGCTAGATCTAAACTGCTGAGGGGGCCCCAGTAAATCCAATAACCAGAAGCAATAATCAGAATGTCCAGAACAGTAACTGGGGTTGTGCAGTATGGCTTTATTCAACAGATGGAAATATAAAGCAAAAGTGGACCCCCAAGGGTCGGTCTAGGCAGGATAGGTACATTTCACAAACTCTCCTTGCATGCAGTGCAGTTCATGAACACACAATAGAACATCTTCTTCCCATACAAACTTGCTCAGATCATGTCATCTGATAAATAATTATGCTTGAAGATAAGAGAAAACTAATTGGGGCTTCATATACATGCAAACTTTTAAAGACAGGAGAACCTAAATATTTAATGGATAAAATAGAGGGAACCACTATTGAACACAAATACCAGCTAAGAAACACTAGGAAAATGCCTTACAGGCCAAAAGTAAAAAAACTCCTTCACCCGAATGACATTCAAGGCAGTATATACCTCAAATTGCCTTTTGATACATTTTATTCAAATGAAACCAGACTGTAAACCTCCCTTGTTTACAAAATATTTAACAGAGGAATTGAAAGTTGGATGCATGTGCAATGGGTGAAAGGATAAAATGATGGCCAGAAGAACATGTAAAGGAACAAATTTTATTATTTGTATGTTCATGTCTAAGACTTTGTGATTGTGTTTTTTAAACTTGGTAATCATTTGATAATATTGTAAGTGTATTTGCTGCATTAACTGTGTTATTTAAACTGAAATGTATTTGTCAGGACCATCTTGAAAAAGGCCTTGGCCTAAGGATGTGAAAGAAAGACCTGTTTCCTGGATAAAAATAAATATTTTTTCTACTACTACTTTCCCACTGGTGCAATTAGTGGACACCTGTCCATGCACCCGAACATTTTCCTAACATGAGTGTCATTTAGTGAATCTAAGTCACACACTCAGAACTCTTCTATGAACATAGGTGCAGTTATGCGAAACTCAGCCACGCACCTTAACCTGCAGCTTGGCCCTAGCTCAGGTATAACTGGTGCCCTTTATGAACCAGGAAGCCCTGCCTTGTAAGTATTTAGATGGCATTCCTCCCACTCTTGGCCCCAACCAACAGTCTCTGCCATTCTTCAGGGTTACACCATTGAAACCCCCATTTCCCACTGAAGTGCTAGAGGTCCCACACTTTAAATACGTCACTCACTGAGGTGACCAAAAAAAAAAACTGCACTCACTTTGCTGAACAGTTTAACAGAACATTCACTCTCTTGGGTGAACTAGGGGCACTGACAGGTGCAATCCAGCCTTATCTATGAGCACCCCCCCAAGACTACGTTTCCCCTAAAGTATGTAGAGATCTTGTCTCCTAGAACAGTGCTCATACTTGTTGTCCCGTCCACTGGGCATAGAACAACAAAAGAAAAAGACATTTTCCTCGGTAGCAGATCAAACAGTCTCTCAAAGTTCCTTTTCAAGGCAGCTGAAACACATCCAGAACCTTTAGGGGATGGCCCCTTGAGTCAATTGAGAACAAGCAGTTCCTTCCACATCACTGGGAGTAGAAATCAGGAAATCCTGCTGTAGCACTGGTCTCCACCACTTCATTGGAAGCTGGAAATGACACTTCACTAGGGTGAGAAATGCTGGTCCCTCACCTCACTTCCCAACTGGCAGTCCTTCTACCACTCTCACCTCCTCACTCAAACTCTCACTCAGACCAGCTGAACATTCTAAGCTCCCCAGAGCAGCTGTCCACACAGTGTGGCTTATGCTACTGTGAGAGTTCTGAATGACCTAATAATTTTTCCCTCTGGCTAGCTGAGTAAACAATGATGTCATTATGTAAGAAGCCCCTAATGAGCTCTCTACCAGCTGCCTACTACCTTCCTAATGATAATATTGATAAGATTCTAGTAACCCCAGGGGACTGGGTAGTTACATATGGCTATGCAGAAGCTCAGTAATAAGCTCAGTAATATACACTTGAACTTTGGTGGAGGTGCATTTGTATACAAAATCAAGCTTGTGGACCTTATACCTATTTTCCAAAGAGATCCTTCTCAGCCTATTCAGGAGATCACAGTGCTGGGTTTCACTTGGCACATATAGAATGAAGTGGGCATGGCCATAGTACATGAGATCTTGCTTTTTAAGATGATTGTATTTGTTCTGCTATATACAATATCTGCATAGACCAGTTGGGGGAATAACATAGCTTCCACCAGCTTTACCTGGACCTCACAAGGTATACTAAATGTTTGCCCTGAATCCTATTTTGAGCATAACATTTCAGTACCTGGTTTACATGACACTCCTATTTGAACTTGGAGTCCATCGAATCTTCCAGATATTTATACAGGGTCTCATTTTTAGAAGCGTGTTGTCACATGTAATTATTGCTAATGGTAACTGATTTGAACATGTCTGGAGATTTGTGCTGTGGATATACTGGTACCTACCTCCAGCTACAACTGTACAATACAGTACATGCTAATCTCCATTCCTTGGGAGCAACCCCAGCTAAGATGACACAGTTCTTACTCAGTACAGGGCCCTGAAAGGGGATGTCGGTTAACTGATAATTATAAAATGGATTGGAAAATACTGAAGCCTGATTGCTTATCATATGTGCATTAAATCAGTCAAATGCATGGGTAAAAACAAGTGCTGTCAACCAAGGCACAGCACTTTAACAAAATAATTGTGGCAGTTTTTCAGAATTTACATTTTAAGAAATTGGTAAAGAATTAAAAAAATGGTGGTTGTGATATTCTCATTTCTGGAATCTTGCCCATTCCACCTGCTGTTAGAAAAAATAATGACACGATTCGGGTATTACCAGACAGTGAACACTGGTGTAAAAGGGAAGATATTTGGCCTGATTCTCAAAGCCCTAAGTTTGATGCATGATGCCTGAACCAAATATAAATGGCTCAAGTGGCACCTTGCATCAGAAAACTGCCCCCTGAGCTATTCACAAAGGCAGCCTGCATCAGCCACAGGTTGCCTGCCCCAAACGGGTCTTTCACCATCCTTGTGCCCAAAACTGAGCTACAACTTGGCACTAGGGGGCATGTGGCAAATGCAAACTGCCACTTTCCTGAATGTAATATTCTCAGAACTTTCTCAGAGGAGAATTTCAGTGCCCTTAGATCAGCCAGGGCTGGCCTAAAGTGTAAACTCTCTGGAGAGTGCCTGTGTGTAACAATGTGCTGTGGCCTCCCTCTCTGATCCTGGCTGTCCTCGATGATATGAAATGAATTTAAATGCCCCCCTGTAGATGTAACCCCCACCAGTATCAAATCAATATAGGAAATACATTTTATTTTTTATTTAAGTCTTTGGTAACCAGGTAAGGCCCACTAGGCAGAACTGCCTGTTTTCAGGGGCGACCTGGGAGCACTGGGCGGTTAAGTGACTTGCTCAGAGTCACACAGTATGCGAGTGGAGGTTGTGAGAATCAAACTCAGGTCTGGTCTGCTGGATGTATCAAGCTTGTTCACACCTCGTTCCTCTAACCTCTAGGCTATACTGCCAGCCCATATGAGTGAGTACATAATAACGAATCAATAACAGCATGGCACATAATAGCTAACGGCACATAAGAATGAGTGGCACCTTATAGCTACTTTACAGTGAGCAGTACAAGCTGATACCTCACTATCAATGAGCAGCGTGGTGTTGAAATCCTAGATATAGGGGGTAGGGGGGCTGTGGGGGGCAGAGCCCCCCACTTTAAAAGAAAACCTACAACACCTCAACACCTGGTGATGAGGTATAACAGTGGGAGTGTAAAGTGCTCACCTGGTCTGTTTTGCCTTTTGAGCTTTAAAATAGCTGATTTGTGCCACACTATTGTTGGTACAGTATTTGCTCAAACTGCGTTCGCTATTATTGATTTGCTGAACTGACTTTCAGTGTTATTGACTCGCTATATTGACATGGAGCAGTAGCCAACCCCTCCCCAATCCCTCATGCCTGTAGTAAAACTAATACAGCTTGTTTCCCATGTAGTCTAGTGCCCTCCTCTTTGATCCCCGTTGTATAAATAATAAAAAACATTTCCCAGGTAGTCTAATACCCCCTACTCAATCCCTGATCCTTGTTGTAATTTTAATAATAATAATAATAAATAGTGTTTCCCTGGTAGTCTAGTGCCCCTCCCCTCAAGCCCCGATCACCCATAATACATATTACAGTATCCCTGGTGGTCCAGTAGACCGCTCCAGCCCTAATTCTCCCTAAAATGCAATTCCTATGGTCTAGTGGACCACCCACCCCACCCCCCAGTGCCCTAACACCACATTCCCCCATCCCAGTAACTGAGTGGGTGACTGGCTCAGCCCACCACTCACCTCCGCAGCCAGCCATCATCTGAGCTCTGAATGAGCACATATTGTATATTGTACAGTCAGACTTGGATGCCATTTTTAGATGTGTGTATAGCTGGGGCATGTCTTACAACTTGGACAAGTGTCATATAATGGACCTCGGGGAAAATAACCCCCATCACAAATATTTTCTAGGTAACAAACCACTGAAAGCCATTTCAACTGAAAAAAGACTTTGGCATTACTGTCTCAAATTCATTAAACCGGTACATATCTACCATTTCAAAAGCAAATGCAATCCTTTGGCCAATTAAAAAGCATATCAAGAGCAGAGAACCAGAAGTCTTCTTACCTATATACAGATTATTTTTAAGACTGCACCTTGAACTATGCAAGTCAGTTGTAGAATCCAAATACAAGCTAATGCATTTCAAAAATTGAAACTATCCAAAGGAGGGCCACTAAATCCATTAACGGATTACAGTCTCAGCATTATGAATTGTGATTACCATCTCTTAATGTCATGCAAAACAAGACAGCTGAGGGGTGATCTAATGTTACTAAATGACATTATTCAGGATCCACATTTAATGAAAGAAATGCATTTAAGCTTTAAACAAACAAACATAAATACAAGGGGCCTTCCACTTCAGCTCACTTGCACACAATTCAGGACAGCCATGAGGCATGGATTTTACACACAAGTCACTGGACCATGGAACAAACTACCAGAATTTGTAATCATCAGCAAAAATAAAACTGACTTTAAGAACAGATTAGACAGGTATCTCTGATGGAAAACATAACAGTAATGACAGTAATTGAAATCAGATGCTATTAATGGGCTAACACCCTCTCAGCTTCTCAACATCTGAATATGTTTCTGAATATTTCCATCTGGCGGCCTTTTTTTTAATATCCACAAAACAGTAGCCAGAGTCCGAGTTCCTAATTTACTTAAATTTGCAACCCACAATATCTGTCTTACATGTGCTTTGATTCTTATTATCTATAATTCTTTGTTTCTTTATTTTGTATTTCTTTGTTTTTTCTTTAAAAGTGAGGTTTCAGTTTGAGTCATTTGTCTGCCCTCTCACCGTTTCTACTCACTCACTTGCTCATTCACTACTGTAACTTATCCCAGCAAAAATCACAGCAGGCATAACTGAAAAAAAGCTTCCATATATCTTTTTATTTAATCTAATCATTCTGTTCGAATCTACAATTCTTTTGCCCGTCCACTTCTCATAGTTTTCTCCTTAACTGATTTTTAGATTTCCCCATTAGTTCAATCCAAACAATACTTGCACAACTTTCTGATTGTTGCTTTTTATAGATCCTGTAACTTGCTCCAAAAATAAAGCTGTGCTGAGAATACAGTCCTGCCCACCCTTCACAAGCTTGTTGTTGATCTCTACCTAACACTCTGCTGCTAGCTCTTTAGTCTCCTATTACCAACACACTCACAAGCAGCCAGTGCCAATACCAGCAGCAAGCCCATGCTCGACTCTCCACCCATACTATATGTCTGTATGAAAAATAAGGGAAATCGGAGGAAAACAAGTATGAACTGTCAGCTGGTAATCTCCTTTTATATAAAAAAAAGCATTACATTGTTGAGGGGAGATCGGCACTGTGAAAAAAGAAAACCTAAGATGTCCCTGGCAGTGCCCTATTTAGCACTAATTGGCAAGAGGACTATTTTATATTTTTTAAATTTATTTTCTTCTCTTTAAACTCTTAGTTTTTTTTTTCTAATTGCCTACTTACCTATTTTATAAGATCAATAAGAAACAGTGGGGTACGTATTGTGCTGATCATGCCACACTTCAAGTAGTTGAAGGCACTTGGCCAGCAGCCTTCTGCTTACCCATGTGAAATGAAGTTCATCAACTCATGAACTTTGTCACGCATTCATGAATGGTTAAGGAACATCCATCACATTTCACCATATGTTGTTTAACTCTGACAAAGGTCATGAACTGTGCACCAACAGAGTGTCCATGAAGTTGATGAACCTTTAATGGGCCATGTTTTGAACCAAGGCAAAAATCAATTTGCCTATCTGGTTTCCATATCATAATGCACAGTTTCCCATTGTAAGAGAGAGATACAGAATCACAAAAGTAGAGCTCTTTCAGCTTAGGAAAGGAAAATATATTTTCTACAAGTCAGTTCGCTATTTGAACACACAGAAGAATTAACATTTAAACTCACCACATCGTAAAGGAGTTTTAGATTTTGCTGATTTAATATACAGTAGCACATAAGCCTTTCTATTTATGAAAGAAAGGTTAGCAGTGATTCCATTTAAAGCAAAACAGAAAAAGTAAGTATAAGGTATGCTACTGAAAGCTGCTTGCTAATTAAAGACAATTCTTAGGAATTGCTGAGTTTTTTAAAAAAGGATTAAGCTGCCATGCTTAATTATTAGGCCGTGTGATAAAATGACTAAGGACAGAATGGGTTTACTTCTTACACTACATCTAGGGCAGACTTCTGTAATTGGGACACTTCATGTTAAGACAGGGTTGCAGTATGAATCCTTCATTATTATAAAAGCAGGGTATTTTTCTGGTCACCAAGCCTCATTGATGTACTATAGTACGTGTATATGAAAGTTCACTGGAGGAGTTTCACAAATTTTCATGAACCTTTAGTTCACAAATGTTTGTGAATACAAGAGATACAGGAGTGCCATTTTATGTTAATGCACAAGTCGTGAACATCATGAACAATTCAATGTGCTTTTGATGGACGGATCCAGGGATTGTAGAGCAAGCCCTACGAACCCAGGCCAGGAGAGTTGAATATGTATTCACTGGAGGAGAGGAGGGATACAGGGGTTATGATCGAGACCTTTAAGTTTCTGATGGGGATAAACAAGACCAACACAGAAGGGATTTTTCAGATGAGATAGGGGAGGGACATGAGAGGGCATGGAATGAGATTGAAGGAGGGAAGATTCAAGAGGGAGATGAGGATACATTTTTTCACAGAAAGAGTGGTGGACAAATGGAACACCTTACCAGATGAGATGGTGTCCTGTAACACAGTGGGCAGTTTAAAGAGGGGTTGGGACAGGGTAAGGGATACTGGAAATGGGGGGGTGGAAGGGACAGCTGTGTGATGAGGGGCTAGCTGCACACTTGAGCAGACTCGATAGATCATGAGGCCTGTTTCTGCTGGCAATTTCATATGTTTATATATTCATATGAGTAATTCTTGAACATTAATGAACAGTTCACGATTATTTTGACTGAGTTACTACACCCCTGGGTGTGTGGTTTGATCAGCATAGTGCACACTATGTTACATCATATTGCTTCTATAACAGACACAGTAACTGCACATATAAACATATAGTGATGTCTTTGTTTTCCTTTTACAGATGACAGCCATTTGGCACTGAAGAGTAGGAGTGTGATATTCAGCCCAGCACTTGCTGTTCTCTGGTTCATGTATATGGAAGGTAAACCTTAAATATGATTGATTTCCTTTAATACCTGTTGGGCACTTTGTATTTTTCTCCCACAGTCTGCAGTGTTTTAATCTGCAGAGATATTGCTCTTTTACAAGATGGTGCAGAAGGAAATTGTGATGGGTCTAAATCTCCAGTGCACATTGTCACTCTGCCTGGCTCTAATTGCTAGGGTTGGTTGCACATACTTCAGGCTGGGGACGCACCCTGCTACAAGGGAAGCTGAACAAATGTTTTGCTGGATTGGCCCCGTTTAAAGAGTAACTGTGTCTGGTACGTGAAAAGGTCTGCAAGGAGCTGGCTGATTGTATTCAGTCATTCATTGATAATTCAGGACGACTGAGGCAGAGACAGCTCAACTAAAAGGATATGCCTTAGCATGGGGGGGGGGGGGACTCCTGACTGAATTCTATGAAGAGCTGCAATTTCATTTTAAGTGGAGAATCAAGATGGTAGAGACAGCAGCAGCACAGCAGACAGCTCCAGCTAAGTAATTTACCTGTAGTTAGTTTTAGTTAGTTTAGTCATTTAGTTACAGTTGTAACCCCACTGTGGAGGTTTACCTTTGTGGCCTGATCTTCATGGCCTCTGCACTGATTTCAGCTCAAAACAGGGCTGCTGGGGTCTGATGGTGGGGCCAGTGACCTGGTTTTGTATTTCAGAATGGTCAGCTGGCCCACGCATGTGCACTAGCAGTTTGGGGAATGCTGCCTTTGCTGCGGCTGCTCAACTGCCTCTCTGGTGCTCTCGACCCCCTTACTCAGCCAAACAGGGGTCAGACACCTGGGGGATGCAAGGAGGGAATGGTCAAGTAGTTTTGAACAGCGCCTGACAGCATAGTAGAAATGGGGGGATTTACGTATTTACAAGGGTTCATGAATATTAATGAGCCTGATCGCTATTGTGGTGAGGTTGTATCATTGAAGCTAGCGACAGGCAGTAGGAGAATCTTGAAATAAGTTATCAGTCACTTAACAAGAGGAAAAAGGGGCAGCTAAGATATGGGATCAAGATATCTGCAAACTGTTTCATCTGGCTACAATAATAATGTAAAGCTGGGGACTGCTATAGAACTATGTGAGACTGTGTGTAAGCAGCCTTGTTAGTGTAACCCCCCTGCAAATGGGGGTTCCCAAAAGACTTCCAGGAGCTTGCTTGAATGCTCCAAGCCTGAATGGTGTTTGGCATTTAAGCCATTTATCAGTGAGTGTTTTTAGAGCCTCTGGTACTGTCTCTTTAAGAGCTGTCTGCTTGCAGACATAATTAGTTTATATGGGGGACTGTGTGCTTCTCTGTTTGAGTACCACTCGAGCTGCTGCCAGTTCACTCCATTTTGCAGTCACTAGAGTGCAAAGGGAACCTATCTGAAAGATGTAACTGTTTGCCAGAAATCATTTACAGTAATAATGAAATTACAGTTTGTCTAACCTACTTTCTTTGCAGTCAGAACTGTGTCTGCCTAGTTCCCCATTCTGGTTTTGAACTGCTGAACTGGACCAATCAGTGTGGGGTAAGCTAGCTCTAAAATGGTGCCTTGGACGAATCAGAACTTGGACTCATAATCTGAGCCAGCCACAAGAGGATTGTATGGGCAGTGACTCTGGGAGATGTAGTTTAGACTTGACACCTTTTGGACCAACAGCAGCAGTCTATTGTGGTGACAGCCAATCCAGTCAAGAACTGGGAGGAACTCAAGGAAGTTCCGTTTTGTCTGTTGGAGTTTCAGTTTAGCTTTTGGCAGTGAAGGAAAAAGAAACCCTGTGCTCCTTCAGTACACAGTTTCAGTCAAAAACGTGTGTAAGGCCCAGAGTTCGGTCTGCAGCTTGTGTAACTGCTTGTTAGGACTGATCCGTCCTGTGAAAAGAATCAAAGGATCTCTGAAGAGTAGAAACCAGGCTCACCCTGTAGAAGACTGAAGAAATTGTTGAATTGCACTTGGTCTGTCAGGAACTGAATCTGCTGTGTGTTCTCCCGGGTATTGTGCAGTAATTGCGATCGGGATAGAGAAGCAGCCTGCCTGGTATAGTACTTTCTTTTTTTTACCATATAAATGAGTGAAGAGTCTCGTGGAGCTCGAGAGTAGCCCTGCTGATGTTGAAGGACCCTATCTTGTTTGGAGGTCATGAGTACTAATTCAGGGTTGCTCCCTATTGAATTGCCACATTAAATCCAAATGGAATCACTGTACTGCTGACTGTTTAAGCTAATTTTCTTTTCACTGTGTGAAAAGACTACCAGCTGCACGGTTTGGACTAGCCACTAGGGCTTGGGTACCCAGGGACAGTAACTGGTAGGGATAGGCCTATGCACAGAGCCATAGGTAGATAGTAAGTGATAAGCTAATTAACCTGATTTCCCCTGTCCTTGTTATATCCCCTAAATAAATCAGAGCTGCTTGTTTCAGCAAAGTTATACTGCCTGAGGTATTTGTCTATGTTAAAGTACTGTACTGTGATTGTTGCACTGTATCTTATTTCTAAGGAGGTCCCAGTGCGGAACTAGTCCTGGGGTATGTGTAAGGTGAAGGTAATTCTGATATATTGTGTGGGCCACTAGTGGGAAGAAAGGGGTTTCAGTGTCCCAGAGGGCTGTGACCAAGTAAGTTTAACTATTGCAAACCCTGACCTCTGGGTGGAGGCACCCGCCATTGGATCCAGGCCCCTCAACCTGTTAGTGGCAAATCAGGCAGGGGTAGTAGCCCCTGGGATAGCGCCATCTAGGGGCTACATTAGGATACTCTGACCCCCTATGGACAGCCAGTCAGCTATTTAGGCACCCAAAACTGTTGGTAAGGGCTCATGGGAGAAGATGTGAACTGATTTCAGGCACCAAGAGACCTTTACCAATCAGTAATCAAAGATAGCTAATAACTGGATATTTGTGATTAATAACTGGCTCCAGCCAATCAGAGGACAGGATTTTCAGGAGAAATCCCAGGGACTTTGGACAGTTAGGGGCAATCTGATCTGGGCTCTGACCGAGTAAAGAAGGGCTCAGTGCTGTGCGTTGAAAAAGTCTAAAGTCCTTTCACAGGACTTAATCAGAGTATTGCCGAGGACTGAAGGTGACGGACTTTTGCAGTTTAAAGGAACTGTGCATCTTTATTAAGCAGTCCAGGCATCTGATGGAAATTGCTGATTTGGAGGAGACTCATTTGCTGCAGTGATCCTGCATCATTTGGGACTGAGAGGAAACCCTGAGCTGAGAAAGACTTTCTTGGAACTGGGTGTAAGCCAGAGTTAAAGGTGGATGCTATTTTGAATCAGGGAAACTGGGGGAGGAAAAAAGGTAAGTAGGTATCCTATGCTTCAGGAACCTGTTGCTGCTGCTGAAATCCAGCTGTGGAAAGGAACTGTCAGTCTGGAGTTTGGAATCTGTTGCCAAAAGGCACTGGAAAGTGGAAACGTTGAGAAACTGTCTGGCTGCACATCGGAGCTGTATTCCTGTTTGAGAGAAAGGTGGAACCAAGGAATTCCCAGCTGCAACTCAGAGCCAGGTATATAACTTACTAACCCGTACCGAGTGGGGTCTACTGGTTGCAGGGGGCCACTGGTGCATGCTGGAGTGCTAGGGCACTCTTGAACTGTGAGGGAGCTGGGCTGTGGAACCACTCCTGGTTTGGGGTCCTCTGTGGTTTGGTGGGCCTTGCATTGAAGCTCTGCAATGGGCCTGAATAGGCTAAAGGGGACAAGCTGCAAGACCTCCAAGCAAAATGACAAGCAGCCAAACCTTCAAGCAAGCTCAAGCCTTCTCGTTAGTTATTGCTGCCCAGTTGTTGCTGCCGTCTTTGGACTGAGTTCCACAGATCTTGGAATGCTGGAAGGCTCACCCCCCCCCCCGATCCGGAGACTGCCCAGAACTCCAGAACCATGAGTTAACTCAGGGACTGCCCTAAACAAAGGATCTGAGAAAGTGTGCTAGCAAACAAAGGTTTAAAACTTACCTTCTAGAGTTTCATTCCTTAAAATATTCTTCATGGGCCCCAATGCTGGACAACCCGTGGCACAAACCAGGCATACACCATCATAAGGGTACCCTTTTAGACTGAACTGGGGCTTCACTGGTACCAGTGGTGGTGGGCATTGGAGTGTCTTGGCCTACTAGCACTGTTATTGTTAACTATTCTTTTTTGGAAACTCATCTTTATTGTGGATAGGAACAACTTTTACAATCATTCCCTTAGGAAATCAGTATAAAGTGTCTTCATCATAATATGTTTGATATACATCAGCATTACATATACTATTCAATTTCCCTGTGAGTAGTAGCTTCTACGATGCAAGTTATCAGTCCTAAAACAATAACAAGAATAAAGCTAAGCAGTTTATGCAACTAGCTAATGTCTAGGGCTATGTCTAAAGTCTGCTCTTAGGTCCTGTATGCTGTTACATTTTTTACACCTTCAAGTGCATTACTACTTTTTCTGTTTAATTCCTTCCAGGTGGTCCCTTGAACGTATATTCTGTCCCGAATATCCAGGATCTTCTCCTTTTTGATAAGACATTGAAACTATTTACATCAATTAAACATAAACTTGTCCAAACTAAGCACTGTTGTTTGTCCTTCCTTTCCAATTCTCTTAGGGGGTTTCCTTTTACCTACACTTTTTGTCATGGTCATCTACCTTTGCTTTTCCCTTCCAAGGACATAGAGGACTTCTTCTTTAGGGGTGTCCTTTTCCTTGCCTCAGGTGTCCCCGCTCCATGTTGATCAGGTAGCAACCCATCTTCCCTACCTGTCTGCATGTTTGTCTGACTGTAGCCTAAGTTTTCCTGTGAGGGCTTCCATTCCTTCCACATTTCCCACTCTCCTTACCCAGGAATCAAAGGATGGTGGGGTATTCTTTAGCTAACTGGCCATGATTTCTTTGAGGGCAGCGAGGCTCAGGATTCTGAATAATCTCTGGGAGTGGGGGTTCTTCAGCACCTGTCTTACCTGTCCAAGGACCCAGAGGTTGAGATCCATGGTTAGCTGTATCTCCCAGGTCCCTGAAAGTTCAGCCTTCAGCTTTTCCCAGTAACCCCGGATCTTGGGCAGTCCCAGAAAATATTGGTATGAGTGCCTATCTGGCCACATCCTCTCCAGCACAGTGCCAGATTGGTGGAGACAAAATGCTGCATGATTGAAGGGGTATGGGAAAACCTTGTCCAGTATTTCCACCTGAATCCCCTCAAGCCCAGAAAAGCCATAACCCTCTAGCCCCTCTCTAATTCTTTATTCCAATCTTCTCTCAGCAGGTTTATCCACGACTGTCTGCCATTTCTCTCTTAAGGTCTCCAGCCAGTCACCTCTATTTCCCATTAAGGCCCTATAGGCATCAGATATGGTTCTCTTTGGGTCCTTGAGTGTAGCTCCCCAATATAGGAAGTTCTCTGGGGGGGGGGGGGTCATGTCTTTATTAACTTTGGAGACTATTTGTTTAGTTAGTATATAGTGGCAAATCTGGAGGTAGAGATGGAAGTCGGCTCTAGGGAGACTGAATTTATTTTGTAGTTCTCGGAATGTTACTATGTTATTATTCTGGAGCAGGGAGCTAAACCTGGCCAACCTGCAGTGATTCCATCTGCGATATGTTGGGTCAGTCAGTGCTGGAAGGAACCCTAGGCCTCCCATTATTGACGTCAGGGGGCCCACTGTGTTGGGAGTGTCTGTTATGAACCTAGCTTTCTTTATGATCCTCAAGGTATGTCTGACAAATGGGTTTCCTATCTCTGTCCAAATTTGTGCCGTAAAGGTAGCGTGGGACAGCGCAAATAGGGGGATGGTACCTGAGTGTGCCGCCTCTATCTCCCTCCAGCCTGAGCTCTCCCCATGTTTTATCCAGCTGTACTGCCAGATAATACATTTTCAGGTTAGGCAAGGCCAGGCCACTCCTTTCTCTATGGAGAGACAGAGTCCTGGCTGCTGTTCTGTGCTTCCCCCTGTTCCAGATGAATTTTGACCACGCTTTGTTAACTGTTGATCAGAAAGAGTCTGGAATGGATATTGGGAGAGCCTGAAACAGGAACAGCATTCTGGGGAGGATATTCATCTTGCATGCATTTATTCTGCCTCCTAGTGACAATGATGGGGAGTCCCATCTATTAATGTCTGTATGTCTGACCAGAGTTTGGCATAGTTTAACTTAAATAGCTGGCTTCTCTGGGGGGCAATTCTCACCTTCTCGGAGGTGCTGCCCATCTATGGCATAGGAGACGCTAGGGTGTTCTGCACATGGGATGCAATCAGTGGTTGAAAAACTGGTGTGGAGCTCAGAGATTTGGCTTCACTGGGGACTGGGGGTCCACCTGGAGTGATGCAAGCCTATACTGGCATGATGGGCTGCATCTGTCCAGGATGGGAACCAGGATCCTAGGTGATAGGTTTAAATGCTTCATTGGCAAGTATTTAAACTAGCCAAGGGGGGAAGCACTGGAAAGGAGCAGGGAAATCCTAGCCCCCCAAAATCACGGTACTAAGTGTGGTAAACACCAACATAGCGGTGTCGATAGGGAGAAGGGCAGTGGTAAATGGAAAAAGTGACAAAGGCAAGAAGGACAGGGATGGGGCAAAAAGGAGTAAGGCCATCAGGAAATGGAGGGTAATGAGTACCAATGCCCATAGTCTGGGCAACATGCTCCCTGAGCTGCTGGCCTTGATGGAAGAGGGATGCCTGGGTATCATGATGAGTCACAGAAACATGGTACACGAGAACCATGACTGGGATGTTAACATACCAGGGTACATAACCTACAGGAGAGACAGGCAGGGGAGAAGAGGGGAGGGTAGCTCTATGTAAAGGAAAGGATAAAAGCAACTGAACAAAAGAGTAAACAGGCAGGAGAGGAGGCACTGTGGGTCACCTTGGAGACTGGAAAGGGCACCACAATCCGCACAGGGGTTGTGTACAGACCCCATGTCAGGGAGGGAATGGATAAGGATATGATAGAAGGCATTCTTAGAATGGCAGAGTAAGGAGATACTGTTAATGGGAGACCTGAATATGCAGATGTTAACTGGAGCACATTTGCAGCACATCCAAGAGCAGGGCCATTCTTGATGCCCTACAGGTGGCAGAGCCTCAGACAGCTAGTTGGAACCCACTGCGAGGGAGCAATCCTAGATCTCATACTCTCAAACGGGGCAGTGAGAGGATCTCAGATCTAGAAGTGGGTTGCCATCTGGGAAACAAGTGACCATCAAACAGTGTGGTTCACGTTAAACTCAGCTACAGAGTCAAGCCATACAAAAGTGAGGGTACTGGAGTTCAGGAGGGCTGACTTTGGCAAGATGGGAGAGTGCCTCAGAAAAGCACTAGCAAACAGGCTAGAAGGAGGTGTGGAGCAACAATGGGGAATCATCAAAACTGACATCACAGAGGCAACAAGCCTTTGTGTGAAGCAAATAAACAAATCAAAATGAAAAAAAAGCCACTATGGTTCTCAAAAGAGGTGGATGTGAAAGTCAGGAAGAAAAGATAGCATTCCGGAAGTATAAGGAAACACAGAAGGAGCAGGACAGAGAGCTGTACCAGTTAAGGCAGAAGGATGCAGGGAGGGAAGTCAGTATAGCAAAGGCCCAAACTGAGGAAAAGATAGCCAACTCGGTTAAGAAGGGGGATAAAACCTTTTATAGGTACATCAGCGAGCGTAGAAAGACAAAGGGAGGGATAGTGAGGCTGAATAGAATGAACTTTGGGTGGGTGGGCAGATGGGGGCAGTGAAAAATCAGGGATACTGAACGAATATGTCTGCTCAGTATTCACAAAAGAGGGAGAAGTGCCTAATCCAATTAACAGAAGCACTCTTGATAGGGGGGTCGATCCCAGTCCTTTCACAGAAGAAAGGGTTCTGCAAGAACTCCTAAAACTGAAGGTGGACACAGCAATGGGGCCTGATGGAATTCACCGCAGAATTCTAAAAGAATTAAGGGGGGAACTAGTGAAACCACTGGCTACTCTTTTTAATAAATCATGGGAGGATGGTGTGGTACCCAAGGACTGGAGGAAGGCAGATGTGATTCCCTTCACAAAAGTGGGACCAAGACAGAGGCAGGAAACTACAGACCTGTCAGTCTGACCTCTGTGGTAGGGAAAGTGATGGAGTCACTTCTGAAGGAAAGAATAGTTGAGTACCTAGAGGCCAGTGGGACAGGACCCAAGGCAGCATGGGTTCACAGCGGAAGGTCATGTCAGATGAATCTAATAGGTTTCTTTGACTGGGTGACCAAAGTAGTAGACCAGGGAGGGCTGTGGACATGGCCTACCTAGACTTTAGCAAGGCATTTGACACAGTCACACACAAAGATTAATAGTTAAATTAACCAGCCTGGGAGTGGGTCCCAGGGTGGTAGCCTGATAAAACATTGGCTGGACAACAGGACACAGAAGGTAATTGTAAATGGAGTCCACTCTGAAGAAAGAGGGGTTACTAGTGGGGTACCGCAGGGTTCAGTATTGGGTCCAGTCCTTTTTAATGTCTTCATAAGTGACATTGCAGAGGGACTGGAAGGAAAAGTATGCCTCTTTGCAGATGACACAAAGATCTGCAACAGGGTTGATACACAAGGAGGAGTGGGAAGGATGAGAAGGGATTTGGCAAGGTTGGAGGAATGGTCAGAAGTATGGCAGCTAGGATTCTATGCAAGAAGTGCAAAATAATGCACCTGGGAAACAAGAACCCAGGAAGAAATACACAATGGGGGAGGTAGTAACAACAACAAAAAGAAAGGGACCTGGGGTAATCATATCAGATGACCTTAAGGTTAGCAAGCAATGTGGAGAAGGCAGTAGGGAGGGCTGGGGTATACTGGGATGCATAGGGAGAGGCATCAGCAGCAGAAAACAGGAAGTTGTTATCCCTCTGTACAGACAGTTGGTGAGACCCCATCTGGAGTACTGTGTCCAGTTCTGGAGACCCCATCTCCACAAGGACATAGACAGGATAGAGGCAGTCCAGAGGAGGGCAACTAAAATGGTGCAGGGTCTGCAAGAGAAGCAGTATGAGGAGAGACTAAAGGAGCTTAATATGTATACCCTTGAGGAAAGATGGGAGAGGGGGGACATGATAGAAACTTTTAAGTACCTCAGTGGAATCAACAAAGTCCAAGAGGGTAGCATCTTTCAGAAAAAGAGACGTGCAAGAACAAGGGGACAAAATTTAAAGATAGAGGGGCGGTTCAGGGGCAATGTGAGCAAGTATTATTTCACAAAGAGGGTAGTGGATGCATGGAACAACCTTCCTGAGGTGGTTGTGGGGTCTAAAACTGTGGGAGAATTCAAGAATGCATGGGACAGACATAAGGTAATTCTTGTGGGGGGTAGGAAGAAATAGGCTGTTGGTTAACTAGGATCTGCGGCCTATCCTGTAGGTAGGGAAATGGGCAGACTAGATGGGCCAAGCGGTCGTTATCGGCTGTCAAAGTCTATGTTTCTATGTTCACTACATTATTAGGGGCCCATTTGAATGGGTATCTTTTTTCTCCTCTTGGCCAGTCTCCACCTAACCTGAGCATTTCTGATTTTTCTACATTAATTTTGTACCCAGTTTTTTGACCATACTCCTCTAAAAGTTCCAGGAGAGCCGGTACCGATCTCTGGGTGAAGTAATATAAAACAGGCTGTCATCAGCATAGAGGGATATTTTATGTTCCCTGCCCCTGACCCTTATTCCCTCAATCCCCATGTGTTCCCTGACCGCCTTTGCGAGGGGCTCTATGCACATTTATTTATTTATTTATTTAAAATTGGTGACCGGGAAAGGCACGCTGAGCCTAGGCTCGTTTCCAGGTGTGACCCAGGTACAAGGAGTATGCTGAAGAATACAACAATTTTACATTTTTATTATGACAGTATGGACAACATGTAGAAATAAAGTACTAACATAAATCTATACAGCATGTAGACAGAAAGAAAGTAACATAAATCTATACAACATGTAGAAATAAAGAACAGGCATAAGTCTATACAGTATGATAAAGAGGAGGGGGGGCATCCCTGTCAAGTGCCACTCTGGAGGTAGAACCTGGGTGATGTCAACCCATTAATCCATACCGTTGCCTGCGGGGAAGCATAGAGGGCCCTTGTACTGTCCCTGAATCTGGTCCCCAGTCCCAGTACTTCGAGGGTCTTGGTTAGGAAGCCCCAGTTCATCTGATCAAATGCCTTCTTGGCATCCATGAATATAGCCAAGGCGGGGGCCTTTTACTTTTGTTACCAGTCAACCTGATTTAGTAGCTGTCTGATATTGTCATGGATTAGTCTTCCTTTGATGAATCTTGTCTGGCCCAGGTGAACTAGGGCTCCCACCACCTCTTGTAATCTCCTCGTAAGAATTGCTGTGAATATTTTTTGATCTACATTCAAGAGGGAGATTATTCTGTAATAGCCATACAAGGTGGTATCTTTTCCCTCCCTGTGTATGACAGAGATCTGAGCGTATTGCCATGAGGGTGGAGCTTCCTCTCACTCCAGGACTGCTCCGCACACTTTCTCCAGCAATGGGGCTAACCCCTCGGAAAGGTCTTATAAAACTCTGCCAGGTATCCAGGGCCTTGTCCCCTTTTAAGTGTTTTAAAGCTCCCACTATCTCTTGCTGTGAGATCAGAGCCTCCAGTCTTTCCATCTGGATCTCCATAAATTTAGGAATGGGCAGCTTTTCAAAGAAGATTTCTAGCTTTTCCGAAAAATTGTCTGTTTTTTCTTCCCTGTACACCTCTTATAGAATGACTGAAAGTACTGGACAATCTTTAATGGGTCTGAGTCCAGGGTCCCTGGGTTCCCAACCCATTTAATTTTGAACACTACTCTCCCCACCACCTCCCTCCTCAATTGCCAGGCTAGCAGTCTGCCCGTCCTGTTACCTGCTTTGTAAAACCTTTGTCTGGAGTAGCACAGGGCTCCTTTAATTTTGTCATCTAGTAGTTTGTTTAGTTTATCTCTCTGCCTCTCCAGGTCCCTCTTTACTTCTTCGTTTAGTGCAATCTTATGTTCTACTTCTAGTTCATATATTTTGGCTTCTAGGGCTGTTTGTTCTTTAAACCTGTCCTTTTTTACTGCTGCTGCATAGGTTATTATTTTCCCTGTGGGCACCACCTTAAATCTGTCCCACCATACTGCCGCTGAGTAGTCTTTGGGATCATTAGTCTACTGGTACTCCTGTAGGCAGGTCTTAACTATCCCTTTGCAGTCTTCCTGATTCAGTAGTGAGGCATTAAGTCTCCAGGTCAAGGACTTTGGGGAAGGGGAGAGGGAGACTGTCATTGAGGCCAGGGCATGGACCCATTCAGTGGAAATCAGAAAGAAGTCCAGCCTTGAATATGCTCGATGTGGGGAAGACCAGCAGATGTAGTCCCTGACCTTGGGTTGGAGGAGCCTCCAGGCCTCCATCAGGCCCAGTTCTTTGATGAGCCCTCCCAGGCACTTGGCTGAAGGGCCCTTGCAAACCTGTTTAGTGCCAGATTTATCCAGGGCTGGGTTTAATATGGTGTTGAAGTCCCCCTCCTACCACAAAGGAGTTCTCCGGGGTGGGTGTGCAAATCTCGTAAGGGTTTCTTTAAAAAATGTCACTCTTTCCCCTTCCAGATTAGGTGCATAGATATGCAACAGAGAGCAGGGAACATTCCTGCAGGTACTCCCTGATTGCTATAAATCTGCCCAGATGTTCTGAGTGCGATTCCATAACCTCCAGGGGGTGATTTTTGTGGATCAGGATCGCCACTCCTCTCTTGTGAGGTTGTGTTTGACAGGAGGTCTGGTATACCTGGCCTACCCATCCTGTTTTTAACTTGTCGGCCTCAACTGCAGATAGGTGGGTCTCTTGCAAGAAGGCCACTTCTGCCCTCTGTTTTTTCAGTTCATTTAAGACCCTCATTTTCTTAACCACAATGTTAATCCCTCGGACATTATAAGACGTTATCATCCCCTCTTCCATTTGTGTGTGTTAAGCACCTCTTTTCTATGGTATGTAAAGACCTCCAGTGCTTCTAGACAGTCTAGCACAGTAACTAAACTAACAAGTTTGACCAAACTAAACATATGGTTCAAAACCAGGCATTTCATACACCCTGCTCTCCCTTTAGGTGGACCGTGGAGAGCGGGATGTGGTCCCTTGCCTTGGGACTATACGCGACTCCTGCACTTTTGAACTGCCATTTATCTCTTTTCTAGTACTTGGCAGCTCAGTCTAATAATTTCACTCACTTGTCACTGCTGTGAGGTGAATACAATACTTTATCCCTCTCCGCTCCCCTTTGGGTTGGCAGCTTGACATTAGAGGAGGGCAGCCAGCCTGGGGGAGGCACCAGACCCTTACTTCTATAACATCCTCCCCCTCCTCCTAGACCATTAAAGGGACTTTTCCAGCTGTTTCATTGCATGATGGTACACTTTCCCCTTCTTTTCCATTTACCTTAGCTGACTTTTCGTAAGCCCTGGCCATAGGAAGGCACCAAAGTCTTACCTTGTAACCTCCCGTTACCAGGAACTCAACAGGTTGGCTTCCAGTATGTCAGAGGGCCTAAGCACCACGAAGGAAGGAGGCTTGCATCTTGGCTGTTCTTCTTCCCATGGTGTGGGCCCCACCATCTCATGCCACTCCAATACCATCCCTGGCGGGTCTCTCCAGGAACGTTTGGGACCCTTATACAAGGCGTCTAGGTCCCTAGGGAGATAAAGGAGGAAAACATCAGCGAGCACACATGAGAGAGAGAACTCTAAGTAATTATATTTACACTTTCAGCATCTGATATGCCCCCCCAAGCCCAGCCGCCATGGTCATTGCCCCTTCTGTCCCGCTGCCCCCCCAAAAATTATCACTTTAGGTGGTACCCTCAAAAAAGTCCAGTTGTTCAAAGTCCCAAAGCACTATCAAAGTTACTCGTACATCTTCAGCCTCTTCACCCTCCTCCTATAACAGCTACACACCTCCTGTGCCTCGGAGGTGAGAAATAAGTCTGTTTTTCCCATCAGTTCCCAGTTATGAATTAAAGCTTTTACTGTGTCTTTGGAAAAAAAGTTTTTTTTAGGTCTTGCGGGAGAAGGGCCTGGAATCCCTGCCTTGGCTGATCGACGAAGTAGTCATGGATCTGGTGCCTCTGCCACATTTGTTGGGTCCTGTGGCCCTCTTCCATGGCTTGGAACAAATGAAATCCATGTATGGGGTTTCTTCTAGCCTTGCAAGCATCTCTGGCACGACTCCTAGCTTTAGGAGTGTCGGTCTCGCTTCATTGAGTGTTCAGAAAAAACATTGGTCCTTCTTTCAGGAATATTTTCTGCTGTGCTGGGGCAATTAAATGCATCTTGATCCCGTGTTTTTTAATTGCCAGCAGGGTCCTGAGCTTTTGCTGCATCAGCGGGGTGAAGTCCTGGTTGAAATAAAGATGTTTGTCTCCAAACAGCAGTTCTTTTTTTTCCCCATGCTTTGTGTAAAACCAGTGTTTTAACCCTGTAGTCCATAAACTGCATAACTATGGACCTCGGATTTGCTTTAGGGTTGGTGGGTTTCTTGGCCAGCGCTCTGTGTGCTATGTTTAAAGTCATTTCTGGCGACAGATCTAACAACTCTTTTAGGAAAGATTCCAGGAGAAGATGGAAGGTTTAATACCTTCTAGTTTGATATCTTCTCCTGTTTTGCAAGGACCAATACGGCTGAAATCTTTTTAGGAAAGATTCCAGGAATGCTTCCATTGACGGAGATTGTCACAGCATGCTCTGAGCTCTTGATCATCCATTTTCTCTGTGATCTCCCTTTCCCGTTTAATTAGATGCCTTAGCACTGGATCACGTGATGCAGAGTACGAGTTAGCTGCTTCTTCCTGGAGCTCCATCTACCCGACCCACATTTACCTTCTATAAAGTAGTTTTCCACAAATTTTGATATCTCTATTACTTTACTTGTGTTCTGGGAGAAGACTCTTCCCGGCTGGTCGCATCTGATGGAAGCTGAAATGAAAAAAGCTTTACCAAGGCACACGCCACCGGTCACTCCGGAGAAGGCCCCGAAAAAAGCTAGGGCCTCAACCACGCAGCAAGCCCAAGCTCCGACTGCAGGTTCCTGTGATCTAGAACCGCTTACCTTAGCCAGTTTTCTCCAGGAATTTCAACCTTTTAAGGTTGAGATGAAAGAGCTTGTGGGAGAAGTTAAAAGCATAATGCGTGCCCTGGAAGATTTAGCGCTTCGGACCTCTGACAATGAAGCCCGTATACGTTCTATGGAGTGTAGAAATGAGAAATTGCAATCCTATTTAGCTACAATGAGACAACGCATTTCCAAGCTGGAAGGCAAGGTCGAAGACCTGGAAGGTCGGAGTCACTGCAACAACGTTGTTATAATTGGCCTCCCGGAAAAAGAAGAAGGAGGTGAGCCCATCAGGTTTGCGCAGTGACTAGTAGAAAAGATTGCCGGTCCTTCACCTTTTGGGCATGCTTATATAATAGAAAGAGACCACCGAGCCTTACGAGCTTCACCTCCTGCTGGAGCCCCTCCACGTACCTTTATTCTCCGTTTTCTTAACTACCTGGAACGCCAGCATTTTCTACTTAAAATAAAAGAGCTAAAAGAATTGAGATGGGAGGGTGCGACACTGAGAGTGGTGCAGCATTTGCCACTGTCGATTCAGCAGAAAAGAGCGACCTATCACCCCATTATTACTAAACTAATTGCAACAGATATTAAGTTCAGGATGGGGTATCCCGCTCGTTTTCAGGTGCTGGTGGCTGGATCTTGGTGCAGCTATGAGAGCTATGAATCCGCGTTAGAAGCCCTTAAGCATGCTTTTCCTAATCTGTTTAAAGAGCCCTGAAATATGCTGAAGCTAATGTCACTCAGTATACCATTGAATTGGCACTACATGTATGTCTGTGAAAGTTGTTTCAGAGGGGTACCATGCTTCGTTACAGAATGGGTCTGTTGCTGGCTCAGTTTCTCATGTACTGATCAGCTCTTGTCTGGACTTCTTTCCATGCCTGATTCCTGTTTTCCCTCTCAATAGTATCTGTATGGGGAAACTAATGATGTTCTGGTCAAGTTGGCTCACCCCCTTTCTCACCAGTGGACAGTTTCCTGGATCCAAGGTTTCCCATTTTGTTTTCGCCTCTCCTGCATGATGAAGTGTTTTGTATTTCAATGAAAAGCTCGTTTGAATCTCTAAGTTGATGCGGGCTGTTATTTGGGGAAGTGATGTATCATTTTCCAGCTAGGTGGAGCCAGACACCGTTAGATGGCCAGAAACACGCTTGCAGATATGGAGCTGACTCTATTATGATAGCTGGAGTATAATTACGATGTAAATCCATGTTTTACTGTGCGTTTCCCCTGTATGATGCTAAAGCCTTTTGTTTAATTGGTGCTGTTTGTTTGGGGGGGGGGGTCGTCTGTTAAATGTTTTCTTAAAGAATGGTAGAAAAACTGTTTTGGTGATGAGTGAGCTGAATCATTAAAAGGCTCAGTAACACTGTTTAAGGGGTCCAAGCATTCTTCTAGATCTGGCATATGCTGATGCAGGAGGGCTAATTCTGTGGAAATTTCTCTATCCTCCTTCTTCACTTAGTGTCATTTTAACAAGTTCATTTTCTAGATATGGGATTTAATAAGTAAAGTTTCCCATGATTTTGTACAACATGGGCTTGGGCATAGCTGATTCTGGGAGGTTGGGTGGAGGGGATGGAAGTGGTAAACCTCGGTGAACTGCAAACATGATCATTGGTAGATCGGGAGGGATGAGGGTGGAGGGGAAAAGGGGTTTAGGGGTTTGTTATTGTTGTGTGTGGAATTTTGGTTCTGGGAAGTTGGAAATAAGAAGGGGGGATTGCATAGCATACATAATAGTACTGGTTATTGAAGGTAGAGCTGGTTACAATGACATTTGTTATTTTAAAGTTACTAAGTTTCTAAAAAATGGCTAGGAATATAAATTTTGTGAGTTGGAATGTTAATGGTCTTCACCATAAATCGAAGCAATACAGGACCCTAAAACACCTAGAGTATGTGAAAGCAGATATGTTCCTTCAGGAGACCCACCTACTTAATAGTGAGTGTAATCAGTTACGGAGGCTCCAAATAAGTCAGGTATTTGCCTTGGAAGGTAATACCCAAAGTAGAGGGGTGATGGTTATGATTCGCAGGTCAGTTCCTTTCAATCCGATTCAAATATTCTATGATAATCTTGGGAGATACATTTTTATTAGGGGTACATTGCATACTCTGGAGATTGTCTTGGGTTCAATCTATGGCCCTAATGTTGATACCCCTGGGTTTTTTGTTCAGATGATGGAAGTACTCTCACCTTGTTGTAATCTACCCATTGTAATAGGAGGGGATTTAAACCTGGTAATGGATCCGGCTACTGATAGATCTGGCTTTATCAGGAAGGGACTATCTCCTGTGCCAAGAGCGGTGGAGAGAAATGATGGACCAAATGGGCGCTGCGATGTGGAGGATTCTCCACGAGTGTCAGGAGTTTACTTTTACCTCTCAGGTGCATACTACCATGTCCAGAATTGATTATGTTTTAATTTCAAACACTCTTTTACCGGGCGTTTTGAATGCTGGTATATCCCTTGGGCCACCATCGGACCATTCTATAGTAACATGCTTAATTGCGTTTTCATCTTTGCCCAAACCAGGGGGTAGATGGAAAATTAATAATCAGTTATTAAAGGACCCTAAAATGGTTAAGTGTATTTCTTCTCAGATAACGGAATTCATTTCGTTTAACCAAAACTCCACCAGTTGGCCAGATATGGAGTGAGGCGCCAAGGTATTCATCGTGGGACCCTGATAGGGCTTGCCTCCCGGAGAAAGAAGGAGAAGCTGAAATATATCTCGGAGTTACTCGCTCAGATTCGAGAAAAAGAGTCCGGGCTTTCGGCCTCCTCATCAGATGATTATAGACAGGAGTTAACTCTGTTACGGGACTCATATCTCAGGATTCTAGGTGAGCAGGCCGAGTGGGCAATCATCAAAACAGGGGCAGTATATACGGATCAAGGGGAAAAAGCCGGCCGACTTTTAGCTAGGAGGGTAAAGCAATTAGATTCTACCAGATTGGTGTCGGCCATCTGCTCCTTGGAAGATGGATCAATTAAAACTACTCCTAAGGATATCTTGGGGGAATTTAGAAGATATTTTGAAGAGATTTATGGAGCCATGAGCGACCCACCATCTGAAGGGAAGATAGGATCCTTTTTAAATGGGTTGAATTTACCCTCCTTGAATGAGTTTAATCAGGCCCAGCTTACGGTACCTATCACAGAGAATGAAATAGACTGGGTTATTAAGTCCCTCCCCTCTGATAAAACACCAGGTCCTGATGGTTTCTCGGCCAATTTTTACAAAACCTTCTCTAAAGAGTTAATTCCCTCATTGTTGAGACTGTTTCAATGTATTTTAAATGGAACCGCTACTGATGTTTCTCTTTTTGAGGCCCTAATTGTACTTCTGCCCAAGCCAGGTAAACCCTGGGATTTGGTGTCTAGCTACAGACCCATCTCACTTCTGAACCAGGATATTAAAATCCTCACTAAATTACTAGCAGATCGGATTAATGGGGTTCTTCCCGGACTAATAGGGGCTGAACAGGTTGATTTATGAAGGGAAGATCCTCAACTGATCATTTGAGGGTTTTGGCACACATCTTCTCAGCCTCCAGGGAAACAGAACATCTGATGGTATTGGTTTCATTGGACGCTGAGAAGGCCTTCGATAGGGTTTATTGGAAATACCTATCCATGGTTATGAATACTTTCGGCTTTACTCAACAGTTTTGCTCTTGGGTCAATTCTATTTATAATTTCCCAACCACAAGAATTGCTTGTAATGGTGTAATTTCGGACCCCTTCAAACTTTTTGTTGGCACCAGACAAGGTTGCCCACTATCCCCGCTCCTTTTTAATTTATACATTGAACCCCTTATCAGACAGATTATACAAGAACAACAGATTCAGGGTATTCAGGTTTGGGGGCACAACTTGAAAGTACTTGCGTACGCAGATGACCTACTATTGCAGATTTCCCATCTGTCTTCCTCTATTCCGGTTTTACTTGAAACTATCCATAATTTTAGCGCTGTTGCTAATTATAAGCTCAATACCGGAAAAACGGTGGTTTTCCCCTTAAATTATAAAACGTACGCTCATGATATTACCTCTTTTGGGCTTGCCTGGAATGCTGATGTAATCAACTATTTAGACCTTACTTTAACAAGGTCCCCTACCCGCTTGGTTCAACTAAACCTAGATTCATTACTGCATGGTATTGAGGTCGATCTTAAAAGATGGGCACTGCTTCCATTGTCAATTTGGGGTAAAGTCAATTTAGTAAAAATTAATGTTTTCCCCCATCTGTTTTATCCCATAAATATGTTAAATATTTGGCTACCACTAAAATGGTTTAAAAAAGTCCATGGTGTAATTACCGCCTTCATTTGGAGTTACAAGAAACCCAGATTGGCTTACCATAAATTGGTTGCTCCCAAACTGACTGGAGGTCTGAGACTCCCTCATGTTGGTTTGTATTACTGGACCAGTCATGTTAATAAATATCTTAGGTGGTTAACATTAATCGATGGTACTGAAACTAGCAATTATGTTCCCTTATGGTTAACTTTGGAGATATCCTGATAGTTGATTCAGGGCTCACACCCAGGGCCTTGTTGTATTGTATGCCAAAATCTCTCCCCATATCTCTTCGTAACTCCCCTATTGAGATATCCATCAAAGTCCATGCACAATTATGTACCTTTTTAAAATATTGTCATAATAAAGATCCATCTCAACCATTAAATGGCAACCCCAATTTTCTAATAGATGATAAACCCATCAGGGGCAACTGGCTACCACCATTAGGGGAGGTTTTGATTAAAGACCTTTTATCGGCAGAAGGAAAATGGCTTACTTCAATTGACATTTTGAACAAATTTCAAATCCCTCAGGTTATGGTATTTAAGGTTTTTCAATTTCGCCATTTGTTGGTTAATAAACTGGGAACGCTCCCCCCTAATGGGGCAGTCCCTCATTTCTGTGGCACACTGGAACCACTGGTTGGGAAAGCTCACGCAGTTTCTGCCATCTACAGTACATTACTTAATTGGATACACCCCCTAATTCTTGCTCCGAAGCAGTATTGGTCTCAGCTTCTTCCAGAGCACAATTTTGATTGGGCATGCATCTGGAAATCGTGCCATAAATTTCTGTTGCAAGACAGACTTAGAAGACTAATGCAATTTAAATTATTACATAACATTTATTACTCCCCTTTAAATTAACTAGACTTGGTATTGTGTCCTCTTCTAACTGTTACAGATGCCAACAGGATACTGGGGACCTACTTCATATTTTCTGGTATTGCCCCAAAATAGTTTCACTTTGGGACAGTATTAAGCAGAAATTAGACCCCCTTTTGGGGCTGGACAATCTGTTTACAGCGGAGATATGTATCTTAGGGGACGTGGCCGCTATTGGTGTCCGAAAAAGGAGGTATCATATTTGTCTGATATCCGCCTCTGTTAAAAAAGTGGTGTTAAGGCACTGGAAAGACACTTCAGAGATCACATATGGTGAATGGTTACAAGAATTCCTGGCAAACCTTAGAACGGAAAGGACTATTGCTAGTCTTCAGAACAATCTGCCCAGGTTTAATCGGATCTGGGGTCCATTATATTCACTTTATTCTTTACCAGACCAAATATGATAATGGTAATATTATGTCAAAGGATGTGTAATATGTGTGCTATGCAGGGGAGGGGGTTGTGGGAGGATGAATGGGGAGTGGTGGGAGGGTGGGGGTGGAATTCATCCGGAACATGTTATATTTCATGTCTGTTATTTTCTTCATTATTTATGGTGTTACTGGATGTATTCCTGTATTCAAAATTTTCAATAAAGTTTGAATGGCAAAAAAAAAGATGCCTTAGCACTGCCTCATGCTGCTCGACCATTCCAGTTCTCTCCGACAAGCCCTGTTCCATCTCATCCGAACACTGAGTCATCTCATTAATCTCTCTTTTGTTATCTGATATGGCTTTTTGCAGGCTGGACATCATGGTATTTATTTGGCGAGTTTTGTGAAGAGCCTTTTGTACATTATGGTGAATTTCTCTCCACCTTCATCCTCGCTGTCATCACTACATGAAACCGATGCCATTGAGGTTGAGCTGGCGGCCCTGGATCCCTGCAGCTCAGACCAATGTACTGGCTTCAGGTACTCCAGAAGTGATTCCTTTTTTTTTAACTCTTTGATGGCGTGTCAGTCGCATTTTACTTTGTTGTCGGTTTGAGGGGAACAAGAGCAGAATTGCAAGCAGAAATTGAGTGATATTTACCCTTGGGGTGCAGAGCTGAAGTTACTCATGGCTGCATCTGAGGAAGGCAGAACCGGAAGTCCTATTGTTAACTATTCTAACTCCTTTTTCTCTTCACAGCTTTCCTGTTCCAATTACCCCTCCCCAGCCTTCCCCCAAAATAAAGCTGTGTTTTGTTTGTTGCCATTGCAGTGTGGAGGATATTTTGTGAAAGCTAACTGTCAAGTATATGTGGTGTATGATATTGGGGAACAACTTGGTATCCAGTGTGTGGGGTGGTTGGAAGGGGAGGTGGGTAGGCACAGCATCCCAAGGGATTGTACCAAGCAGACACCTGGCCCACTATCAACTTACTCTGGGTGGGGGCACTATGCTATTTTACTATTTCTTTGGGATAGAAACCATGATCATCACTGTAGCAGGACCCAGGCCCCTTAACCTGTGTGGTAGTCAACAGGCAGGGGTAGTAGCCCACTGGTACATAGCACCTGGGCTACACAGTTGTTATTAAGTATTATTTGTTCTAGGAGCTTGGGTATGTTGTTCATCTACACTCATTGGCATGTCCTCTTCCACTTTGTTAGACTGGAAGTCTTCAAGCTGGCTCCTCCCACCCACCCGGGTGGTATATACCTCAGCTCCACCCCATGATGCCAGATCTTCCTTTCCGCTGGAAGATTCAGGTTGCCTCCCTCATGCTCATGCATCTTGTAGGCCCTGGCTTTCAAACCTTAGGTTATTCCAAAAATTTATATTGTTAGCGTTCAAGATCAAAAGTACGCTACTTCAATTATGGAAGACAAGTCTTCCCCCAGATTTTGTCGGTGCCCTTGTGGCCAGAAATTGTCACGCACCGATCCCCACACTGTGTGCGCCTATTGCCGTGGTGTCAACCATGACACCTCGAAATGTGATACGTGTCTCATCTTTCACCCCAACGTCCTTGATGACCATCTCGCATGCCTGAAACTGGGGAGGCAGGAGAAGAGGAACCCTCTGGTGAAATGCAAGGAGTCTTGGTGGGCGGTTTCCATGGCTGCGGGATCCGATGAGCAATTGGAATGTATGCAGGCATTCAAGGAGGAAGCAGCTCATGCTGCAGAGACTTCTTGGAGCTTCTTCGTCCAGCTCAACCTGGGCTGCACCTTCTCGAGTTCCTTTCGAGAGTTGTGCCGGTCTCTCCCAACCAAGGGAAAGGCACCTGCAGACTCACACTCCTCTTGATCCCGTAAGTGGGAGAAGGATCCGGGATAGTCTTTGTCTTGACTAAGACGTTCTTGGGAGCCGGAGAGAGATCTCGATCCAAGGAACATGCGATCTCGACCTCGGTCGAGATCGCTTCTTCGGCCACTGGCTTTTAGGCCTTGCCATCAGGTCAATCGAGTAAGTTATCGATTGACAATGTTGAGATTGTGATCGACCTGATCAATCCGATTTTGCCAACTCCAGTCAATGAATCTCTCACTTGAACCCCTAATCTGGTCTTTCCAGATGATGAGACCCAGCCTACTTGGACTCCTATCAAAGAAGTGGTCCCTGATCCCGGGAAATCACCGGTCCCACAGGTGTCTCCCGAGCAACCGAGTTGGCCCATCCAATCTCAATCGAGGTCTCGGACCCCCTCGACTGACTGGCCGAGGAAGAGCCAAAAGCTCTCTAAAAAGAGGCGACACCATCAGTCATCCTCCTCCTCCTTGGATGAGGAGAGGCTCCGGTGGAAACTCCATCAGCGCTATGAGGACCTCATGTGGCAACAGCTAATTTTGATTGGGCACAAGCCGACTCCGGCCTGTACCCTGACCATTACCTGGATTTCACCTCCTAGACTGAAGCCGACTCCTTCGGAGATGATTAAATTGGTTTCTCCACCCACAGAGCCGGCAAAACCACTGGTTCAGCCAAAAAACGGTCTCTCCACTGATTGTGGTGGAACCACCACCCAAACAGCCTGTGGGGGCTCCTTCCAAGGAAGATAGACCAGACACCGGGCTTCCTCATTGGTTGTTGGTCACAGTCACTCCAGACCGCCCTCTGTGGGTCAAAGGTGACCTGGGCGGTCCACCATTATACCCGGATTCCTCGGATTCGGATGTCACTGACTTGCATTCTCATCCAGGGAATGATGAATCAACCATTGGCTTAGAGATGGAGGAAGGTCCCTCATCTTTCCAAGGGATTCTTCACCTCATCTCTGAATCTACAGGGATGCTCCTGCAGCCTGTCCAGAAAAAAGTGGAGTACCCTCTTTCAGACATCCATAAGAGAGGGGATACCCTGATGGAGGCCTTTCCTGTGGCTGAAGCTATTGTTGGCCCAGCCCTAGAACTTTGGCAGCATCCTGACTCTTGTCCAGCTCAATCTGCCTGCATGGCCTGCAAGTATGCAGTGCCCATGGGGTCCCTTGCAGGGTTCACAAAGCACCTTTCAGCCGAGAGCCTGGTGACCACCTCTGTGTTCAGGCAGTTCTGCCGACACTGACTGACCTCTTGATAGAGTCCAAGCTTTTGGACCATTCAGCCAGGAAGGTCTATGTGACTTCCTCCTTGGGACCTCATCAGGCAAGTTCGCCGTCATCATGGCACACTTCTCTCACACCCTTTTAGGGTCACTGGATGAAGTCCTCCCACATCTCCCTACAGACGTGCAGACCACAGTCAAGCAGGTCTGGGACCAGGGCTGAGCTGTTGCCAAACAACAGCTTCAGATGGCCCTGGATATTGGGATTCTTGTGCTTGCTCGATGGCTGCTGCAGTTGCCTCTCGTCGCAGGGCTTGACTGAGGCTGTCTTCCTTTCCAGCGGATACCTAGCATAAATTAGCTGATGTGCCCTTCCTTGGGACCGACTTGTTCAGCCCAGGAATGGTCAGTCACCTTCAGCACATTGAGCAGTCCAATGCCACCTTGGATGCCACTTCTGCCAAGGGTTCTTCGGGCAAGAACCAGCAGAAGATAAAGAAGAAACCCTTTCAGCATTCTTCCCCTGCATCTCAGCAGTCTTCCTTTCAAATTGGACAACAGTACCAGCAACAGCAGCAGGCTCAGGCTTGGTGCCCCCAGCCCAAGCCTGGACCCCAACAGGCCAGAAAAGGAGGCCGAGGTTCAGGTCCTGGAGCCTCTTCTGCCAAGCCTGCTCAATGACGGGGCAGGGGCTGTCAACCCCTCTCCCACCACCTTAGCTCTGGGTCCTCCCATGGGGGCCAGCTCTACCACTTCCTTTCCTCCTGGTCCATTGTCACTTCAGGCAGGTGGGTCCTTGAAGTGGTCGGTCAGGGACTGCCTCTGGAATTCGAGCAGTACCCCCCCAAACCGAGCCGGCGCCCCTCAGGAGGAAAGAGTATCTGCTCAGACCCAGTCAGCTCTCCGAGATGACATCGTTTAGCTCCTCCTCAAAGAGGCAGTACAGTACAAGTCACATTACTGTTCCCTCAACTCACTGGTGTAGCATTGTTCAATGAGTTTCCTAATCTGTGCAGTGTTTAATTCAATGAATTAGTAAAAGGTTAGTATTGGTTTGCAACTAGCTGTTATGTACGATAAGCTTTATTTTCAGCTGAGTGCTTACAGTATGAGTTTAATTTTAGAAGGCAGACTAAACAACTCTTAAGGAATGCTGTGATATTCATAAACAATACCATGAAAATGCATTACATAAGCACTGCAAAACAGCTACTGCCATTTCACTAAGTTACACATGAGTTGAATAGGCAGTGAAGGATGGTTGGAAAACAGTTGAAAGCTTCAACAGTTTGAGTTGCCACTGCAGTAGCATCACAAAAAAAAATGCTACACCAGTGAGTTGATGGAACAGTTTAATGTGACTTGTACTGTAGCTCCAGTGGCAGACCCTCCAGCAGACCCAGGCTTTATCTCCAGGTATTTCCTGGTGCCCAAGCAGACGGAGGGCTGGTGCCCCATTCTAGATCTGCATGACCTGAATCAATATCTCAGGTCATGCACCTTTTGGATGGTCACTCTGTCTCAGATCATAACATCCTTGGCGTGAAACATGCAGTTCTGTGCACTGGATCTGCAGTATGCATTCTTTCACATCCCAATCCATCCATCCCATCAGTGGTTCCTTCACTTCAGGATCGAAGAGATCCTGTACGAGTTCTGAGTCAAGCCGTTTGGCCTGTCATTGACCCCACGGGTCTTCACCAAATGCATTACAGTAGTGGCAGCCCATCTCAGGCATAGGAAGGGCAGGATTTATCCTTACCTCAATGATTGGCTCCTAGCAAGTTCCACCCAAGTGGAGGTGGAGAAGTCCAGGCACCTGGCCCTCCAGACCTGATCCCAACTCAGCCTCCTGATCAACGAGACCAAGTCAGAACTCATGCCTTCTCAGGTCATGGGCTTCATTGGGACAGAGCTCGACTCTTGTTAACCAGAGCTCGGCTCCTGGCGGACAGGGCGGAGGTTCTTTCTTCCTTTGCCCAATCATTTCTCATTGGGGAATTGCGCCCTGCCCTGGACTTTCTGTGCCTTCTGAGTTACATGGCAGCATGCACCTCAGTGGTCCATTGGGCCTGGTTGCACATGCGCAATGGGAGCTGGCCACTCAGTGGACTCAGTGCCATGGTCATTTTGACCAGCTAATCACTGTGACCCAGAAGATGTGGGACAATCTCAATTGTGGACCACCCCAGACCAATTGTAGGAAGGGATCCTGTTTGTCTGCCCCAAGCTGACAGTTGTCTTCAAAACCAATGTCTCTCTCATGGGCTGAGGAGCCCACATGGGGGACAAAAGGGCCCATGAGCTCTGGAACTCTGAGGAATCCTGATGCCACATCAACCAGTTGGAGCTCAGAGCAGTCAGACTGGCACTGTCACCTTTTGTTCCTCAGCTCCGGGGCCAAGTGTTCAAGTCCAGACGGACGATACCATGACCATGTACTACCTCAACAAACAGGGTGGCATGCACTCCCATCTGTTATGCAAGGAGGCGATCTGCATCTGGACCCTCGTGAACTGATTGGAGGCAGATCTCCTAGCCATCCATGTGGCAGGAGCCTCAAACCATCTGGTGGATGCTCTCAGCCGTTTATGCCAGACATCCCGTGAGTGGTTTCTCCATCCAGAGGTAGCTTACAGTCTCTTCTCCCATTGGGGCAAACTGATAGTGGACCTGTTTGCCTCCAGGGAAAAGACCAAGCTGAGGATGTTTCATGCCCACCCCCGTCAGCAGGATTCACAGCAGGGGGATGGCTTCTCAAGGCTGTGGACCCCAGGCCTCCTCTACACCTTCCCTCCATTTCCCTTGATCCACAAGGTGCTCCTCAAGGTGAGGAGGGACAAGGTGAAGATGATGCTGGTAGCCCAGACTAGCCGCGCCAGTTCTGGTATCCAGATCTCCTTAGTCTCAGCTGCAGTCCCCTGGAGCGGCTTTGCACGCACCCGGACCTGATCTCTCTCTCTCAGTTAGGGGAAGATATTCCATCCGGACCTTCAGTCCCTGCACCTCACAGCCTGGTACCTGAGCAGCTAGAGTTCTAGGCTTTGGGTCTTTCCAAAGATGTCTACATCATGGTGGAGGCATCAAGAAAGGAATCAACCAGGAAATGTTATGCTTTCAAATGGAAATGGTTTTCCATTTGGTGTCAGGAACAGGTCCTGGACCCTTTGTCCTGTCCAGTGGCTAACATTCTTGACTACCTTTGGTCTGTCTCCAAAGGGGGTCTACAATCATCGACCCTTAGGGTGCACCAGGCAGCCATCTCTGCTTACTGGGCGTGGGCCGGTCAGCCGATGTTGATGAAGCAGACAGTGGTTGGGGTCTTTTCAAAGGCCTGGATCACATATCCCCTCTGGTGCGTGAACCTCCACCTCAGTGGGATCTACTGCTGGTACTGGCAAAGCTCATGGGCAAGCCATTCGAGCCAATGCACAAGTGTGCCTTGTCACACTTGTCATGGAAAATGGCCTTCCTGGTGGCTATCACGTCTGCCAGAAGGACAGGGAAGCTCCAGGCACTTTCGGTGGACTCCCTTTATCTGGTCTTCCACAGGAACAAGTTTGTCTTGTGCCCCACCCGAAATTCCTTCTGAAGGTGTTGTCAGAGTTTCACCTTAACCAGGTGTTAACTCTGCTTGTATACTACCCTAATTACACCTCAGATGCCGCATACATTCTCCATACTTTGGACCTGAGACGTACTCTCTCCTACTATAAGGAGAGGATGGCGGAAATTCAAGGAGAGGTTCACCAGCTATTTGTCACCTATGCTGAATCCGCTTCTGGCAGAACTGCAGCAAAATGGACCATTGCAAGGTGGATTACATCATGCATAGGTCTGTGCTATAAGCTGGCGGGCAAGGAGCCTCCCAGAGGGATAAGAGCTCATTCTACCCACCATACTACTGCATCGGTGGCTGTTTCCAGGAACATCCCTATTCAGAAAATCTGCTGGGCTGCTACCTGAAGTCAGCAAACACCTTCATCACCCATTACCACATCGACCTTGAGTCACGCCGGGATGCTGGTTTTGGGGCCTCAGTTCTCCAATCTCTGTTCCCTAAGTAGGGGGTGTGCGCCTTGCCTCCCTCCTCCCGGTGAACTGCTAGGAGTCTGCCAATGAGTGTGGATGAACAACATATTCACGCTCTTAGAAGAACAGGTTACTCACCTGTAACAGTAGTTCTAGGAGTGGTATATGTTGTTCATCCACACGGACCCACCTGACCTCCCCGGCTGCGTATGCACAACACCTGGTTTCCAGCAGGCTAAGATCTGGTGTAATGGGGCAGAGCCGAGGTATATACCACCCGGGTGGGTGGGAGGAGCCAGCTTGAAGACTTCCAGTCCAACTTAAAGTGGAAGGGGACATGCCAATGAATGTGGATGAACAAACATATACCACTCCTAGAACTACTTTTACAGGTGAGTAACCCGTTCTTTTCAGATACCTCCTAGCCTCCTCAAACAAAGCAAAGCACTTCAATCTGACAAACCTTGAGACACTGTGTCCTGAACTGAATCCACATTTTGGTTTACCTGCTCCTTAAGAAACTATACTTGTCTCTGACAGCTTTTCACACATATTTACAGAACAAACAGAAGATGTTGATAAAAGGTTTTCACATCCTGCATATATACCTGGCCACAGTTCATCACCTTCAGGAATTTAACACATTCTGGGAGAGGTGTTTAAAACTCTGCATCTGTTTCTTGGATGTGAATGCAGAATTCCACCTGAGAAATTAGACGATAAAAAAAGTTGGTCTAACTCTGAGGACAGAATTCTGCAGTTGTGTCCGAAAATGGATGCAGACCTTCAGTTGTGACAGAAAGTGCTGTAAACTGTGAACATGTTTGGAAATGTGTCCATATGTATGTCACTAGCATGTATACATCTGGGCACATCTGCATGGATGCAGCATGCATCTGAAATACAGACACAAGTGCTGTGTCCACCTGAATGAAAATTATGCCTCTGTGACTTTGATCTGCAGTAACAACAGTTTACTGGACCTCAGCATTTGCCTTTTCATCTGGTTTTCACTATTTTGATGTTTGCTTGCACTCATGTGCAAGAAACATAGTGCCATCATCCGAGTTTTCCAGAGGTGTGTCAGCCTCTTCCAATTAAGTTAGTGTGTTTGCAGGCGTGGTTGCAGTGCTCCAATCACTGCTCCAGCTGTCTATGACAGCAGTTGAAAATGCAGTGGCATGAGCTGAAAGGGAGAGCTCTGCTTCAGTGAGCAGAGCTCCCTCAACACGCATGCACGATATTGAGTGCTCACGCATTCCTCCCCCACGCATACTGTAAAGCCGATGGGGGTGCCTAATGCCCCGCCGGCTCCATGCTGCCCCCAAAAAGCTTTCCAGGTGCCATGCTGGGAGCTCACCCAGAGTGGCACATGTCCATGTGGCCAAAGCAGTGCCCATTCCCCATTCGCTCCAGCCCCCAAACAGCCTTACAGCTGCCGTGCTGGGAGCCCACCCCAGCATGGCACAGTGCATATGGCTGATGGGGGTGCCCAATCCCCTGTCGGCTCCAGCCCCCAAACAGCCTTCTAGCTGCCATGCTGGGAGCCTCACCCCAGCGTGGCAAACATCCCCGTCATCTTCCTTAAAAAAATTAAAAACTGTAAAAAGAAAATGCTCCCTTGGCGTTCTCCCAGCCCACCCACTGTGCACCCTGCCTCCCCACACCCCCATCACCCCATACTTACTTCTGAGTCTGGCACGATGATCTTCGTGGACCGAACATGTCTGCACTTCTTCAAAGCTGACCGCGAACTGAGGAAATGCAGGTAAACTGTATAATGTAATAGATAGGGTTTTTTCAACTTTGCTGCATATCTCGGCCATTTTTTTGAATTTTTGCACCAAATTTTCAACATGGGTTTTTTTGGACCCCTTCTCTTGAATGCTGTCACTGTCATGGTGTTAATTGGGCCTGAAGGGTGATTTCGCAGTCACTGTGCGAAATCACCTTTTGGAACTGATTAACAAAATGGCACTGCCAGTGTTCATAAGGTGGGCTCTCAAAAAGCCTATTTTGAAAATTTGGTGGTAAAATTCCTAAAGATGACTGTTTTATGAGCGTGCATTGCGCAGTTCCTACGCATGCTCATACGTTCGCAAATTTTCAATATTTTCACTCCAGATTTTCAACATTGTCATTTTACCACACCTCCTTATGAGCAGTACAGCTGTCATTATTCACATCTTGTCCACAACGTGTTTCCACCCATGTAGCACACAATGGCGCAGTTGGTGTGCAAAATCAATGTATGGGACACATTAAGAAAATCACAGTGACACTGGTCATGAGCAGAGGTGTTAAAATGGCTATGTTGAAAATTTGGTGAAAAAATTCCCAAAAATGACTGTTTTAGGAGCGCACGTTGCACAGTTCCTACGCACGCTGGCAAGTTTGCAAATTTGTAATATTTGCACACAAGATCTTCAACAGTGCCATTTTACCGCACTTCCTTATGAGCAGTACAGCTACCATCTTTCACATCTCGCCCAAAATGTGTTTCCACACATGTAACAGGTCCACTGGACCACCAGGGATATTGGATTTATCATTAATTTACTTAGCCCGCGATCAAGCAGACAGGTCCACTGGACCACCAGGGATAATGGGATTTATCTTTTATTTACTTAGCCCGTGTTCGGGCGGGCAGCTGTCCACTGGACCACCAGGGATTTAGGATTGATCTTTTATTTACCTGAAGCCCATGATCGGGTTGTAGGGCACATTGCCACGCTGCAGGGGCGCGGTCCCTCATCTGCTGCTGCCTGGCAGGGCGCCAGGCACAATCGTCAGGACTGGTGCACCTGCATGCAAATGGAGTTATGACGACATGCAATGGCCCCATGTGCACCTTTGCATACATTATGGCTCCATTTGCATGTCAACTTTTGAAAATCATGGGTGCTGCGCCTTGCGCGATGGAACTTGCGCTAACGCATCCACATGCTCCACTCTGGCCACTGTGCCATGCGCACTGTGGGTGGCCAGAGTGCGACATTCAATGCTGTTGAGCCATGGCACAGCTCCGTTGAGTATCGCCCAGTCTACACCCCTGCGCAGCCAAGTTGAGCTGCGCCCAGGCTTCCGCCACAGCCTAACGCAGTTTGAATATCTGGGCCCATATGTTTTGGGTTAAATGCAAGAATAAAAACTGATATCTGCATTAGCCAGTGAAGATATCATTGATATCTTCATATTCCTATATGTCATGCTGTTATCTCCACACTCCTATACATCATACTGAAACTGATACTGCCATTCTCACAGTGCCAACTTTCACTTTTTTTCTCCAATGTAGCGTGACCCAGCACTATTAGTACTGCTAATCTGCTGCCATACATTTAAAATAATGTCTAATATCTCCAAATAGTGACACAATTTGCTTTGTATATTAACACTTATCTGGTTGACCCTGCCACTCTGCTCTTCGGAAATAATACTTTCACTTTCCCCCAGAAATGTAGCCTGACCAAGCACTAGTAAAGACTCCATAACTGCTCTATCACAGTAAAGTAGTCTCCATGAGCTAAGTAAGAAAACATATATTTCTGGTAATTTTAACTAAATTTCTCCACAAAAGCTGCCGATTGTACTGAGAATAGAAAGAGCGAGTCAGGAGCTTTAGAGCAGCAGAAGGTAGCATGAGTGTCTGTTGCTATAGCAACACATGCTCACTCTTCCTTCGGCTGCTCTGAAGCTGCTGACTTGCTCTCTCTATTCTCAGTACAGTTGGCAGCTCCTTGTGGAGAAATTCAGTTACAATTACCAGAAGTACAGTTTTTTTTCTTACTTAGCTCATGGAGACTGCTTTACTGCGAAGATCTGGGAGCAAGTTAAGGGAGTCCCTTACTACCACTCGGTCACGTTACATTTCTGGGGGAAAGTGAAAGTCTTATTACGCTTACCGATGCACAGAGTAGCAGGATCAACCAGATAAGTGTTTTAAATCAGTATTTACCTAAAAAATACAGCAGGATCAACTTAATTTTTTTTAATGAAACATGTCATCAGTTCTGTTGAAGGGGAATAAGTCAAGAAAACAGTGAAGCTACCAATATGGCTACTAGTGGGCTATCAAACCTCAGAGGACAGGATAAACCAGATACATTTTAAATCCTTTTTAAATGATTATTTATGTAAAAATAATGGCAGGATCAACCAGATAAATTTCTTTAAAACTACAAAATCCACCAAATAATGATTTTCAAAAACATACTGTATGTCATCTTTTGTGTTGGAGTGGGTATTGGGCATTGTGTTTGAGGAGATTCTGTCACATGTGGCCCAACACACATATTGTGTAAACAGAACATGACATGGCCCAACTGAAGATATCATATTTATCTTCACTCGAGGCCACTGACCCAGGATATCTCACTCGTGGCTTCACCACTCGTGAGATATCATGATATCATTGGCCTCTTGTGAAGATAAATATGATATCTTCAGTAGGGCCATGTCATATCCTATACATAATATATATATTCATGGCAAAAAAACTCCATTTAATGCATCAGTTAGGGTTGTTCCACAGTGACAAAAGTGAGGAAATTCGGTGTTAGGGTTGACATCCCCTTGCACCCCACCCCCACAAACAGGCATCGGAGTGTGCGAAGGGGTTGTCGGCCCTAACTCTCACCCCATCCCATGTGTAAAGAAGCTGATGTGATGCAGTGTAGAAGAATGGGGTGAGAGTTAGGACCGATGACCCCAACGCACACCCCGATGCCTGATGGTGGGGGTGGAGCAGGGGTGGGGTGTAAGGGGGGTGTCAACCCTAACAGCGAAATTCCTCACTTTTGTCACTGTGGAACAACCCTAACTGATGCATTAAATATAGTTTTTTTGCCATGAATTTCCCTTCTTTTTGAGAATGAGCACTCTAAATAGTTAACACTAACACAACTGCAAATGGTAACACACATGGTGATGCAAACGTAAACAGTAACGCAAACGGTAAGAAAAATGCAAGTGCAAACATTAATGAAAGCAGAAATGGTAGCACAAACAGTAACGCAAACGCTAATGGCAACAGAAATGCAAACATGAATGAAAACAGAAACGCAAATGCTAATGGAAATGCAAACGCTAAGAAAAATGCAAACGGTAACAAAAACGCAAAAAAATGCAAACGGTAAAGGCAACGGCGCCACAGAAGCAAACAGTAATGCAATTGACACCAGAAACGCAACCAAAACACAAATGCTAACACCAACAGAAACACAAATGGTGACGAAGACGCAAACCGTAATGACAATGCGATTGAAAGGCAAACAGCAACGATGATGCCAAAGTGAGCAATAACACAAACGCAAGCACGTAGGCAAATGCAAATGGTAACGCGCATGGTCACGGTACCGTAATTGTAAATGCAAATTCTAATGGTAACAGCAACGATGATGCCAAACAAAAGACAAACACAAACAGCAGCGCATACGGAAACGCAAATGAAAATGGATGCGGTGGCACAAAATGAAACGCAAATGCAAATGTGATGCACACGGTGGTGCAAAACAAAATGCAAATGGTAATGCACAGGCTGACACAAAATGTAATGCAAATATAAACAGTAATGAAAATGCAAATGGTAACAGTAACGCAAAACACAAGCACAAACAAAAACTCAAAGCGTAATGTACACGGTGTGAGATGGGAATGGTGACACAAATGGAAACGCAAATGGAAACACTAACTGGCATGGTAACGAAAGCACACACCCTTCTTTTCCCAAAAAACTGCATTGAAAACACAATGAATACAAAGAATGTATGCATAATAATGGGGCTCGGGACAGAAAACGAGGAGTTGGAATACTAACTTGCTTATATCTCTGCAACCGTAAGACTTAGAAAAAAAATTAAAATTCTGTATGAATTATGACTTTCCTGTCTAGTTTTGTACTTGGCTCCCATCTGGGGTGCTAAGCATTTTTCCAATGAAAAGTCCGTAACTCACACCGTTTCCGAGATGCGGGCCCCAAAATGCGCGGTGGACGCAATGAGGTTATCCTATGGGAAAAAGTGTGAACTTTGGAGTGCCATAACTTTGCTACCTTATAATATTTGTTCACCAAGCTACCAAAAGGCACATCTGTTGGATGTTGGCTTTCTTGCCTCCAAATTTCAGCCCAAAAGACCAAACCGTTATTTTGCAGCAGGGTGGCAAAGAATTCCTGTAATGCGGCAGATGCCGTAATGTTAGTCTATGGGAAAAAGCATCAACTTCAGAGTGCCGTAACTTTGCAGCTGTGTAATATTTTTTCACCAAACCACAAAAAGGCACATCTGTGGCATGTTGGATGTCTTCCCTCCAAATTTCATCCCAAAAGATCAAACCTTTATTTTGCAGCAGGGTGGCAAAGAAGTCCTGTTATTTTCCCCATAGTGTCGAATAGTAGTGTGCATAAAACATGAAACTTTTGGAAAAAATCATGAAAGTGTAGCAGGTGTGACACTACTTGTGACACTACTGTTCCAAAAATTTCAAAACATATTTCTGGGGTGTTTAACCCCAAAATAAAGACATGGCTAGCATCCTCAGGGTCCAACTAGATGAAGACAAAATTAATTGTGTTCCTAGAGTGTCACAATTTTAAATGCCAAGCATTTTTCTGATCAGTAACTGAAAACAAAATGGCAGATTTGCAACACTACAGGTGGCCTTTGCTACACTAAAATCCTCATCTGCGACACTGTTGAACTTTTTGTTAACTTTTCCCATTGACTATAATGGGAAGCTTGTTTTTTGAATAACATTTGAACTGTTTAATATTTTTTCATGAAATCTTCAAAAGGCACATTGGAGAATCCAGCCGCATGTTCCCTGAAGTTTTTGGACCAGTCACACAAACCATGTGACCTGTAGGTGCGAGCAAAGAATTCACAAAAAAGCGTAAATGCGCTACAGAATGTCAATTAATAACTCCACAACCGTATATCCGACCAGTAAAAAAGTTTTCAGATCTCAAGATCTGTACTACTGTTCTGTGCCTGCCAGATTTCAGGCAAATCCATCATATGGTGCCAAAGTCAGTAAGGTGCAAAATTTCACCATTTAACCTTAAATGGGTACTGACCTAAATATGGTGGCACTACTGTGCCACAATAATATATATAGTATTGTATATAAATAAATAAATATCAATCCACTACTCACGTATACCCAAACACCATTAATATTCATCCCACACCCTTTGCCCAGATTATTGTATTTCAGTGGTTGCTAACAAAACTGAAACTAACTAGCCAGTCAGGCACCCCACTGCAGTGCATGCCCTGTCCAAACCCTGCACACTTGAATCAAAGTAGATTATAAAGTGAATATAATGGTGTGAATAGTAGCAGGAGCCACAGGGATGTATGATCACAATGGGGGGCATGGTGGGAGGATTGTCATTAATGACACTAGGCAGCCTGATTGGCTTAGGCTGCCTAGCAACATAGAATCACAGAAACATAGAAATCTGGTGGTAGAAAAGGAACCTCTGGCCCATCGAGTCTGCCCCTCCCCATCTTACTCATTACTTATGTCACAGGACCTCCCCTTCCCCCCCACATGCCAACCCTTATGTCTGTCCCATGCCCTCTTGAATCCCTCCACTCTTTCTGTCCCACCACTTCCTCCAGTAGTTTATTCCAGACCTCCACCACCCTCTTTGTGAAGTAACGCCCTCTTACATTTCCCCTAAATCTTCCTCTCTCCAATCTTAGACTATGCCCTCTAGTTTTAACCCCCACCTTCCTGTTAAATAAGCTCCCATCCTTTACCTTTTTGAGCCCATCACATGCTTAAATGTCTCTAGCATGCCCCCCCATCTTTCTTCTAATTGGTACAGATCCATCCCTCCACCTCTCCTCATATGGCTTCCCCTGCATGCCTTTCAGCATCATAGTTGCCCTTCTCTATACTCTCTCAATCCCATCTATGTCTTTGCATAGGTGTGGTCTCCAGAACTGGACCCTGTACTCTATGTGCGGCCTTGTGGAGGGGTTGTGGGATGACAGATGGACCAGACACTGAATTTCAGGTTTAACACACAATCTCTGTGTGATGTTTATTCAAAATACAGGAAATAAGCTTCTGCAATGCCATATTCCTTCTTCAGTACATCAGTTTTCAGCAATAGACTATGAATGTCCTTTCTCTGCACTTACCCAGCACCTACTGACACTGATCTCCGATCCAACTTACCAGTTGAGATGCAACCTCCACCTCTATGCAGGCCCCATTTGCTTGGGTAATGGGGCCCAAAAGAAAAAAACAAGCTATAGACAAAGAACCTCAATGCAGAATCACTGAAAGAAAGGTTATCCCAAAGAGCGCAGGAGCTCCCTGTCACATATCCCACCTTAAGATGGAAGCAGTTATTGCAGACTGCTTACTTTCTTTCTGTCCCAGGAAGGGATGGAGCTTCCACCCATCCATCTTCAGAAGCTGTGTCTCAGGGTCCCTATTAACGACAAACATTCCATCTTAAACATAGTGGATATCATCATTCTTTACCCTGAAGCATTAACACATTCTCAACAGAGACTAACGGTACCTTCCCTGAACTATCTCCTTTTCAGGAAAGTACATCATATTTCTTAGCCAAAAAATCTGGATGGCTGTAAAGTCCAGTAATGTAGAAACAATTTATCTGAGGTGAGTAATTATCTGCTCCAACCCCAGCAGATATGTCAGTGTTAAGCAGGGGCCCAGTCCTAGCTTCAATCCCTTTACATAAACTCACTATGACTCTTGATTCATTTCACTTGTTACAGATATAGACACCTGAGGGTAGACACTCTAGGTGTTACCCCAGCAGAGGTTCCTATCCATTTTCCACCCACCTCCTCCTTTGTAGGTTTTTCATAAAACAAAATAAAACACATGTACCACCTCCTTGATCTTAACATATTGTAACAGTTTGGCAACATTAGCATCTTTAGCCTGCAGTATACCCAAGTCAATACTGTTAATAGATTTAGCTGTACCAATACAAAAAGTCCTTCAGCCTCATAGGCTTTTTTTGCTTGCTTGGAGTCTTCAACCACAGCTAAATATCACTAGGCACAGTCTTACCTTGGGTCTCACATTGAAGTTCCATACTTGCATCTCTGACCTCCAACAGGTAACATCCTGGGAACACAGAAAACAAAGGAATATCCTGCTCAGTCAGAGGGTCCTCCTCAAACTGAGCCCAGGAAAGATCCACTGACTCTTTGCTCCAAACTGTCTGGCAGGAGCCTCTCAAGCAATTGGCACCAGTGTTCCACTTCTCTGCATAGTCAGTCTGCCTCCAGCCATTGCCCACTCATTCAGTGGATCATCCTCATCAGAGTCTCCACCTCCTGGGTGTTGTCTCTCTCACCTCATGTCTGCCTTGACCTGCATCTCTTCGTTGTCTTCAGGCTTGGCCTTCCTCTGAGCCCCGGTCCAGTCCAGGCAGCAGCTTCTGTCTGTCTGTCTGTCTGTTGGCCTTGGTTCTGCCCAGAACCCCAAGGACTCTCTTCTCCGGTTCTCCTCTGTAACCCCGTACATCTGTCCACCTGGGATAGCTGGACAATATCTACCAGAAAACGTTCCTCTTTGGCCAGTCAAGACATTTCCAGCAAGTTATTCCACTTCTGACACCAAGTCTGTGGAGGGGTTTTGCGATAACAGATGGATCAGACACCAAACTTCAGGTTCAACACACAATCTTTGTCTAATGTTTATACAAAATACAGGAAATAAGCTTCTGCAGTACTATATTCCTTCTTCAGTATATCAGTTTGCAGCAACAGACTATGTATGTCCTTTCTTTGCACTTAGCCAGCACCTACTGACACTGATCTCTGATCCAACTTACCAGTTGAGATGCAACCTCCACCCCTATGCGGGCCCCGTTTGCTTGGGTAGTGGGGCCCAAAAGAAAAAAAAAAAGCTATAGACAAAGAACCTCAATGCAGAATCATTGAAAGAAAGGTTACCCCAAAGGGCATTGGTAACAAATCAAGTTTCAAAGAAATACAACATCATAACTACTTCCATAATGCAAAGCATCATGGGATATATGCAAATCACCAATGACATTTAGACGTGTTCAGTTTACAGCAATTTACATGCATTTTAAACTGCACAACTAACTTAATTTCTGTAATAGTCACCTAGTGCCATAGTATTTTCAACATTTACAGGTTTCATAAACATAAGAAATATACATCAAGGTATTTTATGACATAGTGCTATTACATACTAAATCCAACAACAATAAACAACCTGTTTTACATACACTTGGAGGTCACCACAATAACCTCCCTGTATGAGGACCTGAGAAAGAAAAGGAAAATTAAAGAGGACACCATAGTATAGTCAAGAAAGGGGGGGTGCCCATAGGTGGCCAACTTTATGGACTACAAATAGTAAAAGATAGAACAGACTAAGAAATAGAAGAACTGTTGCAACAGATTTAAGAAAAGATTGGTCCTCAAGAGTGGTAGGAGCACCCTGTCATAGGCCTCACCACAGCTTTATAAAAAGGCATCAGTACCTCCTTCCTTCTGCTTGTTATGCCCCTCCCAATGCATGTCAACATTCTATTTGGCTGACCCACCACTTTTCGACATTGATGACCTACTTTAAGTTTGCTTGGTACTAAAACCCCCAGATCCCTCTCCTTTTCAGTTGGCTTAATTAACCCCCCCAAGAGTGTAAGCTGCTTGTGGGTTCTTACATCCCACTTGCATCATTGCACATGTTTTGGCATTGAATTTCAGCAGCCAAGATTCTGACCACCCTTCCAGAATCTTCAGGTCCTTCCTCACGGCCTTCGCCAACACCACTCCCTTCCCCCCGGAGTGTCCACCCTATTGCAAAGAAGAATACTTAGCACTCACTCCAAACAGTAAATCTTCAGAAGTGAAAAAGTTTTATTGTGGTAAGGTAGCCCAAAAAGCACCCTACTTCCCCAGCACTTCAGCCCAATACAGGGCCTTCCTTAGGTGGCAGGTCCACCATATTGCAGATCTTCATATCATTTGCAAATAGGCACATCCTCCCCTCCAGCCTGTCCACTCTACCACTGATATAGATATTAAAAAAGAGGGGTCCCAATACCGACACCTGGAGCACCACACTAATCACCCCCATCTCCCTGGAATGTACACCATTAACCACCATCCTTTGACTTCTGTCCTTCAATCAGTTTTCCACTTGCCCATTATTTTATGTCCCACCACTATGCTTTCTGGCTTATTTACCAGTCTTCTGTGGGGGATGGAGTCAAATGCCTTCCTGAAGTCTAGATAGGCCACGTCTTCAGCCCCTCCCTGATCAGTCACCTTCATCAGCCAATCAAAGATCTCTGTTAGGTTCGTCTGACATGACCTTCCAGTTGTGAAGCCATGCTGCCTATCATCCAGTTATTCGATCACTAGTGACACTCCACCTGCCCTGTCCATTCCTTTGTAATTGTGCCTCCAGACTACTACTCATGCCTTTATTCACTGTACAGCCTGGTTGCATTCAAGTGGGTAGGATTAGGGAAGGGTGTACACTGTAGCAGGAGAGGGATGAACTTGCAAGCTTGATTTGGTTTTGTTACCCACCCCTGGAAATCAAGGAAAAGTGCAAAGGGAGGGGTATTTTATATACATATATATATATATATATATATATATATATATATATATATATATATATATATATATATATATATATATATATATATATATATATATATATATATATATATATATATATATATATATATATTATATATATATATATATATATATATATATATATATATATATTTTTTTTTATTTTATTATTCAAGTTTAGTGAAAGGCTTAAGTTTACATACATTCTATTGAGAAAACTCATTAATCCATCAATGAAAATATGCATTAGATGTACAACTTCTATCAGAAGTGTTCTTATTCCATTTTGAATACAAAGATGCAGTTTATTATAAATTGATCTGTATTTAAGAATTATTGTGATATACCTTAATGCAGGAGGGCATCTCACTCCAGTGACAGTCAGTAGGCTGGGCAAGCTTTCCCTTTCAAAATCCTTCTTCGGCCACTCCGGCTCTGGGTCCGCCCTCCCTCGTCTCCTGGCCATTCATCACCAGGACCATAGGTCCCTCTCTTCTGGGGTTATCTTCCAGTGTCACATTCTCTGTACCTAGGTCTCTATCTCATGTGACCTCTGAGGACAGGCTGAGTGATGTGACCTATTTAGCCCATCTACGGACAAATGTTTGTGTTTTGTTGTTTAGTTTATGGGTTAGTTCCTCCATGTCCTGAATTCCCTTAATTATTGAGTACCATTGGGAGATGTTGGGTGGGGCCAGGGAAAGCCATTACTTGATGATCGCCTTATGGACAGCTGCCAGGAGAATGTTCCATAAGTAGAGTTCATCTGCCCCTTACCTCTGTAGGAGGCAGACCCAGGATCAAGTTCTCCAGTATTAGCTGAGGGGGGCATGAAAATAGATCAGTCAGGACCCGTGTGACCTGTCTCCAGAATGGTTGCACAGCCTCACACTCCCAGAATATTTGTGAGTGGTGTGCAACTTGAGTGCCGTAGTTCCTCCAGCACCGGGCAGAAAGTTCTCCACCCCATTTATGTTGGATAGTGGGCGTATAGAAATATCTCACCCTGACCTTCCAGGTGAAGTCCCTCCAGCTGGGTGAAAGGGTAGTTTTATTTGGAGAGTGAAATATAGTAGCCCATTCTGTGTCGGAGAGGTTTAAGCCTGCCTCCTCCATCCAGTTAGTTTTTATTCGCTGTGTGCAGTCCACATATAGTTGTCAAATGGCTCTGTACAGAGCAGAAATTTGTCCTCTCTGGAGCCCTACTGACATTATGGAGTGGATCATCTCGAGCAGGTGATCAATTAGGGTATGTTGACTCACCTCTTTTTTAACCATTTGGGTATATGACCTAAGTTGGAGCAATCTGTAGTGATCCTGGTTTCTCAGGTGAAATGTCTGTTTAATGGTTTGAAAGTCCAACAGTGTATCCCCTGAGGTCATCTGGCACAGCCAGCATAGACCGAGTCTAGCCCAATGTCTAAATGCCAGAGCCATCTTGGCAGGGGGAAATTTACTTGACCACACAAACCCCTGGTGGGGCCATATTTCCCTCTCTAATTTGTATTTAGTCCAAAGCCTATGGGTCATCCCCAGTGTGTTTACCACAGACAAAAGATTGAGACCCTCTTCTTTAGTCAAAAGGTGATCCCCCACCCTGACTTCCAAGGCTCATTAAGGGACATCTCAATATCCTTCCAGTGTGCCTGGTATGATGCAGAGCTCCATAACAAGGCATTCCTCAGGTGGGCGGCCAAGCAGTAATCCTCAAGGTTAGGGACCACTCTACCCCCAGCCAATTTATCTGATTGCATAACTTGCATTTTTATTCTTGGTCTCCCAGTGGACCAGATGAATCAGAATATGATTTTTTGCCAGTCCTTAAATTGTTCCCTGGGGATGGTTACCGGAAGGGACTGGAAGAAATACAAAAATCTGGGGAGAATGTTCATGGTTACTGTTTGGATCTTGGAGTACATCAGTAAGTTCAGGAGACCTCATTTGGCTATGTCTTGCTGGAGCTGTATCAATAAGGGCCCATAATTTGAGGAAAAAAGTTTCTTGGGTAGTTTTTGTGTGCTGAACTCCTAAATATTACATGTTTTGTTTATTCCACTTCAGTGGGAGGAGATTTGTTATATTCTGGGGTGGCTTGTAAAAGAACCTTAGAATTTCTGTTTTATCTTTATTTAGGGAGTAACCTGCATGAGAGCCAAATTCCTCCAGGGCGCTCCAAATCTGGGGAATAGATTGGTTTGGGTTAGTGATATAGAGAAGGACATCATCCGCATAAAAGTAGATTTTGTGTTCGACATCCCCAACTTTAACCTCTGTGATGTTGGGGGTTCTTGAATCACACAAGCCAGGGGTTCTATGTAAAGTGTGAACAGCAGGGGTGACAAGGCATCCCTGTCGAGTACCTACCCAGCGGAAATCTGTTGGAAATGCCACCATTCAGTCTAATGTATGCTCATGTAATGTGTACAGGGTCTTAATGGCATGGATCATTGCCTGTGGGAAGCTGAATCTATCCAGGACTTTAAACAGAAAGGGCCAAGACACCTTGTCAACTGCCTTTTGGCATCAAGGCTCATGACACAAGCTGGGGTTTGTCTTGTGAGATTTTGTTTGTGATATTTATTGAATGCCTGATACTGTCTGGAGTCTGTCTACCAGTAATGAACCCAGTCTAGTCCTGAGAAATGATTTTTGGGAGGAGATCATTTAGCCTGCTGGCGATTATAGAGGTAAATACCTTATAGTCCACATTGAGTAGTGAGATGGGTTGATATGACTTGCATTCTACAGGGTCTTTGCCCTGTTTATGTAGGACTGTAATGGTGGCATAACTCCAGGAAGGAGGGGCCACCCCCCCACCCAAACCTCATTAAAGGCCTGGAGAAGATGGGGAGCTAGCTCCTTAGCTAGTGATTTATAGATCTCCCCACTGAACCCATCCTGGCCTGGGCACTTGCCTGACTTAAGGTGCTGAATGGCTTAGATAATTTCTATGTGCCAGACCGAGGCCATCAGGGCTTGTTGCTATTCTTGCGTCAGAGTGGGAATGTTTAGTTTGTCCAAAAAACATTTTTTTCTGTAGGAGAAGATTAATTCTGAGGATAGTACAGGCTCTTATAGTAGCTAAAAAGGCTTCCATAATTTGCTTGCTTTACATGATAGGATGCCTGATTTAGGGTGTTTAATTTTGTGATAATGGCTTTGGCCTGCCGCTGTCTCAGTCTGTGTGCTTGTATTTTAATGGCTCTTGGGCCTCCCTCATTAATATGATTGTTTTAAGTAACTAAGGGACCTTTCCATATCTATTTGCTGGATTTTCTGGATCCAGGTTCTGGTTTCTTTAATCTCCCCCTCAGTTTGTTTAGTCCATTTTTGTTTCTGTGCTGATTCTAGGTGTCTTAATTGTGTGGTGAGCTGTTCTAACTGGGCTCTCCTTTTTCTCTGCTTGTGGGTGCCTATTGTGATACATTTGCCCCTTAGCATAGTTTTTATTGTATCTCAGATTATTTGTGGAATGATACCCGGATTGGAGTTCAAGTCCACTGTCTGGTGTGATGACCTCCTCCTCCTTCCCTCCCATAGTCTGTCTACAGTTTCTTTATCCTCAAGAGGGAGTGTTCAAACACCACAGCATTACCCTTTTGGTAGGGAGAGGTCAAGTTCCACAAACAGCGGTTGGTGATCTGAGTGTACTGCTGTTCCCACCCAAGTATGCCCGAATCTAGATATATCTTCTAGCATGGGTCATGTACATGTCGATACCGAGTACATCTTATATCTGGGAAAATAACAAGTATAATCCCTATCGTTGGGTATCTTTCCTTCCAGGTATCCAACAATCTCATTTCCCCGAGAAGTTTGTTAAAAAGTTTATCAGTATGGGTCCCTGTAGTCGGTATCTGTGATGTTGTGTCCAACCTCCTGTTTAAGGTGAGGTTTCAGTCCCCCCCATTAACAACACCCCCCTTGCTAGTTCGGTGACCATCTTAAGCAGATCTGAATAGAAGTCTATAGTTGAGCCAGGAGGGGCACAAACATTCAGAAGGGATATCTGGGTGTCCTGCACTCTCTCCACCACCAGAACAATCCTCCCTCCCAGATCCACCACCACCTGTGTCTCTTCAAAAGGCAGGGAAGCTGAAACAAGAATTGCAACCCCCTCTCTTCCTCCCTTTTTCCAATGAAGCATGATATACCACTGGGTACAATCTGCTCTTAAGTTTTGCTGCCTCCGAGGGTGCAAAAATGCTTCTGCTGCAAAAAGACAAGCTGACATTTCTGATCTTTAATAAATTTCTGAATTTGTTTCCTCTTAATTGGGTTGTTGATCCCATTGATGTTGTACGATAACACCTTTGTGTCTAAGCATGCCATGTTAAAATTAACAGTATATAGGCAAGAACCTCTGAGTATTATGCTCCCCTAAAACTCCTGGTCCTGTCTTTACTGAAGGAAGGATTAGGTTTCCTGAGTATGCAAACTCACTTAAACTAATAATCAATATCAAACAATTCATAATAACAATCACTACTACTACTTAAGTAAAATACTTTCCAAAATCCCTCCCCATTTCTAAACTTTGGGAGGAATAAGAACTCCCTAAGACTAAGTAATAGCTGTTCCCATTATGGGTAGCAAGGTTTCTACAGTGTGTGTGCTGGCTCTAAGACTAGCCACACTGACATTCCCAGGTCAGGTAACCCATGGGTGTTGCCTGGGTAGGGCCTATATTAGGCACCTATTGCCCTATGGTGGTATTGGAAGGGTATATTACCTCTTAGGAGTAGTAGAACACTTCTTTCTAGAGGTATCACCAATGTCAGGTAAGTATAGGTTTATATCGGCTCCTGGTTCAGTCGCCAGAACAGCCTTACTATGTCAGAAATGGTTTAATACCATTATCAATTGGATCGACTTCTTAATCCTCTTAAATCTATGGGGGAGAAAAAGAAATCAAGAAAGATGAGCCTACTGTTTTAGCTTATAACTCAGTCCTTCAAGCAGCCATGGCCCCCTAAAGATGATTTCTGGGATCCACGATACAAGGTCTTGGGCATGCCCCACTCCTGTCACCAGCCATGGGTGGCCCTCCCCTTGCAGCCCCTATGGGTAAACATCATAATGAGCTCGATAGAATTTGTTTCTGAGGGCTTATGAATTTAATTGTCAGGCCTCTGTACCCCAGCCAAGGTGGGTAACCAATTCTTGGCCGACCAATATTGTACAGTGTGGTAACCATTATGCAGAAACCACTGAGCTTCAAAACTTCGACGCTCCCCCTACATGCTGAAAGAAAAAAAAAGAGGGTAAAAACTTTTATTACATCGTTCGGTATGCCTGTCTGTTTTTCTCTTGATGTCATCTGCCGAGACACTTCTCGGACCTGACCAGTGTCAATTAACTGTTGATACATTAAACTTGGTAACTGTGACCCTTCTCTGATCCCCCCCCCCCCGAGAGAGACATCTCTAGCTGAGTCCCAGGCCCCCTCGGTTTCAGCGTTCAGGTGGCAATCAGTGTTTAATTGGAACAGTCTCACCTGCCAGCCCTAAAATAAAGGAGAGTCTCAAGTTACTATGTTCAGGGGGCCATTTGGCAGGGAGCCAAGGCAGCCGCATCATCAATACTTCAGTGCAAGGGGGAAATGAAGCACTTCAGGGGACTCTAAGTACCAGGGTCGACCTCTACATTAAAAGTGCACAGTACCTTATTTCCATCAGGTTTCCTGATAATTCAATGTCTGTCTTATCTGTGCTTGAGACTGACACTCATCTTCATTGGGGCCTTCCACTGATCCCAGGATTGGGGCAGCAGTGCTGTAGGTTTAAGTGTGGCTAGAATGTTAGCATAGAGGTTGGAGTTGGGGATGGCTTGCTTGGGTGCCTTTTCATTTATATCCTTTCTGGGCCACGGTCCAGGATGACTTTAGGAGGTCTTTCTCCAGTTGCTCTTTTAGGAGGGCAGGCATGACAATTTCCAGGTCGTCAAAAAAGGGTATTGCAGCCAGTAGATCAGGGAATATCCGGGGGCCTCGATCTGTTTCCACCTTGAGGCGTGCTGTGTGTAGGATCTGTGCCTTCAGGTTTTACTCCATAGCTTCTTCAATATTGGCCAGAGGGCCTTTTTGCTCTTGAACACAGGAGGTGTGGTCATTGTTGACAGATATGCAATGCTAACGGAATGTAATTTCCTTCATCCTCCAGGCTGTATTAAGAACATCGTCTTTTCTGGAGTAATAGGTGAATCTGATAATGAAGGAGCGAGGCCTGGCCCCAGCATTTGTGGGTTTAGGTGAGAGCAATCTATGGCTCGGTTGATGCTTAGATCAAGATCATTGGGTAAGTTGAGGGCTTCTTTTAACACAGTTTGAATAAAGATGATTGCATTGATAACCTTGCTTTAAGCTCCCTCTGGAATACCATAAAGTCGGAGATTCTGACGCCGACTACTCCCTTCCAGATCATCTAGCTTATGTTGGAGTTCCCTCTCCCAAGCCAGTAAGTACAGCATGAGGCAGCTGTGGTGGTCAGATTGTTCCACCACCACCGACAGCCCCAATTCAAGTTGGTCTGCTCTGTATTCAATGTGGTTAATGTCTGATTGCAGGTCTGTTAAAGTTTTGTTGATCTTGGTGACCGTACGGGCCATCCGCAGGATTGTTGTGACCAAGTCAGAGTCCTCGGTTTCGGGGAGATGCTCTGCGACCATGTTTTCTAGAGTGGCCTCCTCGGCTGGAGTCTTAGATGATTTATCTTTTAGTATTAACTCTCGTAGTTTGTGGGTTGGTGTTTCTGGTGGCTTTGAGGTGTTAGTTCCCAATCTAGTCACTTTTGCAGGTGACTGCATGATGCTAAGAGGTCGATGTTTTAAGATTTTTATTAGTGCCCATCGGGAGTCCTGAGCTCAGGCAGCCATCTCGTCCGTGACATCACTGGAAGTTGGGCAGAGTAATTGATGATGTTTGAATATATGTGGAGAAGGAACTGACATGTCAGAGTTACATGCAAGAAGATTTGTTTAATATGTAAAAACTTTCTGGCTCCTGGTGATGTGCCTGGAGCCATCGGCAGTATATTGATATGGTATTTGTTCTACCTCTGGGATGTGGAATAAGAGGGGAGGTGTGTGAGAGACACTGAAAAACTTTAGAAGGGGAAGATGGATGGACAGGAAACTAGCCCTGGTTGCCCGAGGAGGGGAATTTTTTTTTTTAGCGTGACTGTTTCCTGAATAAAAATACCTCATGAATAGTGGGCTATCCGGAGTTCACTGCTGAATATTCAGAAAGACCATTATTCACGGTATAAGAGAGATACTATTCATTACTCGCACATCCCTAATAAAGATACTGCTAATCTGTGTGGAGTTTTACTGACTACCACTTGAACCTTCATAAGGTTGTATATATCAGTACTCAGAATTTCTGGATCTAATTGCTAAGGTGGCTGCCATTGTTTTTTAAGCTGCAGTGCTTTTGTATGTTAGTTACTTGCTTTGCTTGATGTGTTTATAACAACTCTGGACAGCTTCCTACCTAGGCATTCCTGTTACTGCTTTACATAGTTTGAGAGACTTCCAGTCTTTAAAGCTAGTGTAGTCTGTTACTATTGTGATAATAATATATTTGCTAGAAATTGCCTTGCCACCCTTATTTGCATATGTTGCCTATCTATTCAGGTACCCCCCCCCAGCCATTGCAAAACACCTATAGAGGCTTTATTGACTACTTGCACATAAACCTGCATAGCTGCCTCCCCAAGTTCACTGAGTTTGAGGCACTTATACACTCCAAAAATCCCAGTATGTTGGAGGTTGCCAAATCCTGGCTGACAAGTAAGATTTCAGACAATAAAATTGCACTTCCCACTTTCTCCGTCTTATATAGTGGCTGTACTGGTAAGCATGGTGGTAGATGCCTTCTCTACATCAAGGATTATTAACCAATAGATGCACTCAAGGACTCTCAGAAAAAACAAATGCTTAGGCATAGGAAGTCTTTCTTATTTAAAACATAGTGAGTTGGTACAAAATAACAAACATGAGGACACCAAACCATAAGCCCTGGTGCTTCAACCCAAAAGGTTTTCATCAGGAGGTGTGTGTCAGGGATCACCTGCAAATCTTTTTACTCCCCATCTGGACTAATGGACCATCCTGTGGCCTCCATACTGCCAGTATCAAGCTCAGCCAGGGGATAAAACCTGATTGTGGCAACCACCTACAGTACATCTCCCCTGATTTGGTGGACTTTGGATTCAACTATTTTATTGTGCAAGTCAACAGTCTGAACCATAACCATGAAGAACTCATCTTCAGTGACTTTATTTTATTTTTTTGCAGTTTAATAAATTTTACAATAAACACACCATAATTTACAACAAATTATATATGTGACAATACAGTAACAACAACAAGAAGAAGAACAAACAACTCCACCCCCCTGCAAAAAATGACCATACAAAACTGAGAAAATTTCCCTCAAACACCATCCCCCCCCCGTGGACATGCATAGTAGCAAACGATGTGGGTTGTGGACAATGAAAAATAAATAGTACAACCACCTAATATGTCATACCAGTGCAAAGAAAAGTAAAAATAATAATTATTGATATTGACAGCGACAAGGGTGAAAACAGCCCAGCAGCCAAGGAGAAAAAAACACAATGACCATAAAACTAAAATCGAATCCACACCCTCCCCAATACGTTACTGGATTATAAAAAGCAAGGCATGTAAAGTCTCCCAGCATGACTTATATGTAGGTAGGGTATGGAATAAATGTGCATAGATTTTTCAGCATTCAAAACTTGAGTATTTCATGGACCCATTCCAATCTTGTAGGGGTCTTAGGGGAGACTCATCTTTCCAGTGCCTCAGGATTAACAATTTGGCAACTGCTAAAATCAAAGCCATATGTGCTTTCTGCAGTCCCCATAATGGTGGTCCATAGTCTCCTAGTATACAAATCTCTGTGGCAAAATATTCAGATGAGCCTAAAATAGGGTCCAAACAACTGCAAATAGTATCTCCAAAAGGGTGTGTCCTCAGGCACTGCCAAAAAAGGTGAAACAAGGTACCTTCCTCACAATGACATCTGGGGTAAGTAGCCAAAGAAAGTCATCTCATTCTCCAAAAACACATAGAAGAATAGTACAAATTATGCAAAATGTTAAATTGAGTAAGACATAGCCGATCTTGTTTAATATAATGTATTTATAAATATCTGACTAGAGCTTGGAACCTCAGTGACTTTAATATAAACTGGTTCTCCTTCCACACCAAAAAGTACAAAAGAAAGCTAAGGTAGAGGTCAGCCAGCAGGAAGTCAGATCCCCAACTCAAATCAGCTATGAAAGTTTAACTGAATCCCTTGTGGACTGGATTTGGCATCTCACCCCGACAGACTCTCCAGTGTGGAGGTACTCCCCTAATCTAATTAATGACCACTTCCTGAGCCTCTGCTCCTGGTCTTCCAGGAGGCAGAAGCCCTCTGTGGAAATTTGTTTTCACCCACAGCATTAGTGAAGAGAGGTTTACTGAATATTAAAGCTACGTCAGTCAAATTGACTGACCATTCCTGGACTGCATTCCCACTATCAGCACTGCATTTGACAACTTCTCAAGGACCTTCCAAAGTGCTTGTGACAGCTTTGCTTCCAAGAAATAAAGAATTATAGGAAATACCAAGCAGTGGCTCACCTCTGAACTGAAAACCTTCTTCAAAGAGGGGCTCAAACACTGGGCACATTACAGAGATTCAAGCTCACACCAGCACCTGCAGAAGTACAAGAGGAAGAGGAATCTCTACAAGTCAACTATCAGGAAAGCTAAATGTGATTACTTCAAATTAAGACAACAAGAATCTAGTAATGATCCAAGGAGAATTTGGGAAAACACTGAAGATTCCTAAACATCAGTCACTTGCTCACCACAGATGAGAGCTATCGCTCAGTCCATCAACTACTTCTTCACCAATGTTGTTAACAGCCTGACCACAGGAACCCTATCTGCTGTTGCCAACCCCTCAGGGCCTCTTGCACCCCCATTCCAAGAAACTTAAATTCCACTTCAAAAGGGTAAACATACAAACAATAAAAAAAAGCTGCTAAAATCCACCTCCAGAACAAGACTTAGCCCTGATGCTGAGGACATGAAGCTGCTAAAAATGGTCATTGAAAAGCTGGCATATCCCATCCAAAATCTTCAACTATTCATTTATTTATTTTATTTATGTCTTTGATAACCGGGTGGGTGAGCTGATCCAAAGGACCATTTTCAGTTATGACCCAAGCCACAGAGTGGAACCAGTCAAGCAATACAGAAGATACAGGTGAATACACACAGCGATAAAAAAACAGGCCTCAGACAATGAGGAGAAAATGACTAATACAAGGGATAACAAAAAATGGAAATACATAGATTACAAAGAGCTTTAATTGGGTTATCTTACAGGAAGGCAGTGCATAGTCATAGGCTAGCATACTGTACAATCACGAGTCACAATAACCAAGAGATCAGCAGTGACTATAAGGTGTAATACATAAAGTGCAAAGAGCGTTTTGTTACATAATTGAGAAGGTAGGACACAGATCAGAGAGGAGTTTGCCTACTGATGAAACACCACCACAAGCATGGCAGTGAGATAAAGGAGAGAAAAGAGGGCCAATACTAGCAATCCCAAGTGAGTTGTCATGGAGAGGAGAGGAGTGGTCAACGGTAAACAGGTGTGACCCTATGCGTGGGGGGGAGAGATGACCCTGGTGTTACCCAGGAGAGCAGTGGTATAATGCTTCAGTTAGGAGCCAATCTTTTAAATTATTTTTGAAAGACAGGTGGGAGGAAGACAAGTCGAGCGATGGGGGAGTTGGTTCCAGAGGGAGGGGGCAGAAATGGAGAAGGCTTTACTGCCATTGAGGTGGATATTCATGGGACCTCAAGCGGGGAGAAGAAAGGATACTCAGCGGTTCCTTGATGCTACTCTGCCTGTTAGAAGAGATGAGTATGGAGACAGGTGGCCACCCCTATGTGTATTACTCACCAGGCAGCCCAAGGCATAATCAAAACATCCTTGTAATGGGAGCCAACCTAGAGACTAGTAAAGTGCACAGTGGTGGGTAGCGTAGGGGGCTTGAAGGATAAAGTGGCAGACGCTGTTGTACACTATGTTCAGTCATGAGCGCAGAGCCGAGGACACAAGAGAGAAGAGAGGGAATCAGTATTCTAAAAGTCATCACAGTTTTCCTTGCAAGATAGTGAGAAGAGCTTCATGAGACAGAAAGTGTTTGAGACAATAAGCAGTGCCTAACTTCTGATTGACTCTCCGCACAGAGTTATTTACATGCACAGAGAAAGTAAAGGAAGGGTCCAGGGTAACGTGTAAGTATTTGAAATTAGGAACATTTTCAAGGTGGGCAGCAGGAATGAGTGCAAGGAGGGAGGAGTTGGTTTTGGAGAGCTTGGCAAGGAATGGTATGGACCCAAAAAGCATTGACTTGGTCTTTTTTTCACTGACCAAGAGTTTGCTGGAGAGAAACCATTTGTGGGCAGCACCATAGTTGAGTGTGAGGGTAGATGAGATGGTTTTGAGTGACTTGTTGCTATGGTAGAGGACAAGGTCATCCATGCAGAGGAGTGTCCTACAGGAGAGACTCTCAGTAGGAAGTGCATTAATAAATATTAAAAATAGAAGGGGGCCAAGTATGGATCTTTGGAGGACTCCAGTGGATACTGGTAGGGCAGTACAGAATGTCTGACAAATTATGACGACAGACCTGTCAGACAGATAGCTTTTGAACCAGGTTGTAGTTTCAGGGGAGCAGCTAAAGCAAAGAAGGGTAGAGTGGAGGAGGGGGTGGTTGACAAGGTCAAAGGCCTTTGTCAGGTCCACAAAAACCTTACCTGTAGCCTTGCCTGTGTCCATGTTTCTCTGGACATGGTTGGAGAAATGGGCCAAGACAGAGGTGGTGCTGTGATACTTTTGGAAACCATGCTGGAGGGGGCACAGTAGGTTGTATTTGTCCAGATGCTCCAAGAATTGGTGGTGTGCAATTTTTTTCCCAGCAGCTTGCATAGAGGAGGGAGATATGCCTGTAGTTGTCAGGTGAGACGGGATCCCCTGCTTTAAAAATTATAACAATATTTGCATGTTTCCAGGAATCAGGCATTGTGGATGTTGAGAGGGCAAGGTTGAATAAAAACGTGAGGGGTTTGGTGACTGCTGGTGAGTTTAGTGTAAGGAACATGGAGAAGAGCCCATCAATGCCAGGGCTTCCTCTGGTAGGGAGGGACTTCAGGAGTTTGGCGGTGACACCTTGACCAATGACTTTGAAGTAGAAAGGTGGAGGGTGGGGTTGGGGGCAGGAGAGGAGTGGTTTGTTGGCTATCAGGGCCATATGATGGCAGGGAGGTAGTTTGCTGAGATGGGAGAAAAGATCAGTGAATTTTATGTTAATATATGAGCAGTCTCCGTGGGATCAGAGAGGGGGCCTGAGGAGGAGGAGGAGGTGACTCAGGTAACTTGACTGTGAGCCTTAAGGTTTTGCAGTGACCCAACCAAGGCCCAGAAAGTATAAGGATTGCCAGGGTTGTTTCTCTGTTGGTTAAGTTAATATTTATACTTAAGGGATTTGGCAGTTTGTTTGCAAGTGTTGCACAAGCACCTGTAGGCATTCCAGAGTTGCGGGGTGGGAGACACTTCATATGCTTTCCACTTGCTGTCTCTTTCATCAGGAACAGTAGTTTCTTAGACATCCAGTGGGTGCAGCCCACTCACCCTTCAGGTTGTGAGAGGGATGTGGAGGTCTTGTAACCAAAGAAGGGTGGTTGTGAAGAAGGTAACCGTTAGTGTGATGCTGTTTTAAAGGTAGAGGGCAGACCAGGTCATCTCCTCAGCATCTTTGAGGACATTAGTGGGATCTGGGCCATTGAAATTTCTGAAGAACAGTAATTGGGGGGAGAGTGGTTTTGGTGGCCAGTATGATGCATGTTGGGGAATGATCACTGATAGAATCAGACATTGTACCTGCTTAAAGGACCTAAAACCTACCCAATTTAGGCTTCCCAGTTGAGCAGGGGTGGTTAAGCATACAAGCATTGTGCCTGGTAGGGAAAGAGATAAATTGTTCAAGTTAGTGTGCCTTTAGGAGGCTTGTGTAATCTGGCTCTAGGGCTCCTAACCAGTTAAAGTTAAATTCCCTAAGTACTGTACAATTGTATCCCTGGTAGGAGAGAGTAGTCCAATTCCTCCCAGAAAGTTGGATAGGCCTGGGATGCCTCCAGAAGGGGTGTTGTAGCAGCAACCCAGAAATAATTTTTTGAGGGACCCAGGGTCAATTCAGCTAGGAGCCAGTCACTGGGGATTGAGAAGCTGATGATGGTGGCAGAGATGTGGTCCTGCATGTAAGTGCTACTCACCCACCCTTCTTTTTCCCTGGTCAGTCAAGATGTAGGAGGGAGTAGCCATGGAGTTGGAAAAAGGGGTCAGATGGACAGAATTTCAGCCAGGTCTCAGAGAGCCCTAGCACATGAGGTTTGTAAAGAGACACCCAGGCTTCAAGTTCAGGAAATTTGGTTGGGAGGCTGAAGATATTTAAGGTAAGTAATGTGAGGCTGGACATCCATGCACATCACCAGCAAGGAGGAGAAGGGAGAAGAGATGACAGATGGGAGGGAGCCAGCTGGAGGGCTGGAAAGAAAAGGAGTGCAGAAAAAAGCTGAGTATTCGTCGTTCAGAATTGGATAGAAGGACAAGTAGAGCTGGGCCCAGGGGAGTGAGTTTGAATCTAATCACAGCAGGGGAGGTTCAGTGGGCTGATTTAGGGGGCTGTTGCATCCAGAAAAACCAAGAGATCTACACAGGGAACTTCTTTAGGAACTGCATAGCTTTATTACATGCTTCTAACAAGGCAGCCTTCTTTTGAATACAGAGACAAAGATTCTGGATCTTTCTAACAACAACACTAATATTGCTCAAGATCGATATTCTCTTAGAGTTTGTAAAGTCCATGCCACCCTGTAGTGGCACCTCAATACTACACTAGTTACATTCAGTATATATCACCCCCCTCCTTAAAGAGGCTACTACTTTTTTTTTATTGTTATGATTATTATTTAACATTCATAGTCTTTCAAATATGAAGGAGGTCTTCTGTTTCTTGATGAGCGTCTAAGCTGTAAATCTGGTTCTGAACTATCTACAGGTAAGGACTTTCCAAACACAGTTGATGAAGTCACTTCTTTAATTTTCAGTGCAAACGGTACAGGTGTCATGTCAGTGACAGATGTCTCTGGATTACTTGGGACTTCTGTGGTAAGTGGTAACTCTCCTGAGTTCTCATTAAACTCTAAAGAATTGGGTTGCTTACGGAAATTGGCCCTTTCACAGAGTTCTCAATCTATGTCCACAGCTTTGTCCAGTTCGCTGTACTTCCTCATGGATTTGATCCATGTGTCAGCGCACTATTCTGCCATCTCCCAGCAACACTTTGTAGGACAAAGGTCTTTTCACTTCATGAATAATTGCAGGTATCTATCTCTTTCCTTGACCAAAGTTGTGGCTGTATACTGAATCTCCTGTCACAAAATGGCATGCTTTTGCATGCATATCATGTTTTTCTCTGGTTTTTAACTGTTTCTGTATCACGTTTCCTTTAAAATCAGGGTGTAACAAATCCAAGACTGACCTCAATTTCCGATCCATTAACATCTCAGCTGGTGACACTCCTGTTGTTGACTGTGGTGTTATTCTGTAGCTGAACAATGCACAAGCTACTTTTGTTTACCACCAGACAATTTCTTTAAACACTCCTTGATTGTTTGTACTGCTTTTTCTGCGAACCCATTTGATGAAGGGTGATATGGAGCAGAAGTTACAGGTATGTGGGTAATTCCACCTTTTCCATAAACTCTTTAAATTCCATGCTAACAAAAGGAGTTCCATTGTCAGATACTACTATCTCGGTATGCCATGGTTACTGAAGCTCATTCGGAGTTCTCTACAGTAGTTGCTGATGTCACTGAAGTAATTGGATACACATCTATCCACTTGGAATGTGCATCCACAATAACTAGGAACATTTTTCCAAGGAATGGACCAGCATAATCAAGATGTAATCACCTCCAGGGTTTCTCAGGCCACTTCTATGAGTGGAGTGGAGCAGTGGCTGGAGCTTTCCTATTTTTGTGGCATTTGTCACAAGTTTGAACTTACTTTCAATTTCTTCATACATCTTGGGCCACCACATATAACTTCTAGCCAGTCCTTTCATTCATATCATTCCAGGGTGGCACTGGTGCAACTGCTCAAAGACAAGTTTACTACCTTGGGGTGGCACTACAACACGAGCTCCCCATAAAACACATCCATCCTGCACACTGAGCTCAGTTTTTCTGGAGCAGTATGGTGTGAACTGAGTTTCTGGGACTACTTTGGGCCATCCTCGCAAGATGTACTCCTGGACCTTTGCCAGCAGAGGATCTTTTCTAGTCCAGAACCTGATCTGAGCAGCTGTCACTGTTGAGGCATCCATGTGGTCCATTAACAACACACTCTTCACAAAGAGCTTTGGTTGGGCCCCTCTGATATGGGAAGATGACTTAAGGCATTAGCATTACCATGGTCCTTACCCACCTTTTACACTATAGTATACTCATAAGCTCAAAGTGTGACAGCCCACCACTGGATCCTGGGTGAGGCCATCTGTGATATGGCCTTCAGCTCATTGAAGAGAGAAATCAAGGACTTGTGGTCTGTGCAGATGACAGAACTTCACCCATAAATATACTTGTGAAATCTCTGCACCCCAAACATCACAGCCAATCCCTCCTTGTCTAGCTGTGAGTAATTTTTTTCAGCAGCTGTTTAAGTCCTTGACACAAATCCAATGGGTTTGTCAGTTCCATCAAGCATGCGGTGCAACAAAACCTCACCAACACCATATGGTGAAGCATCACAGGAGATAATGAGGACTTTGTCTCCGTCATAGTGAACTAACACATCTGAGGATTGGAGTAACTTATTGGAAGCCTCAAAAGTTTTCTCTTGCTTGTCTCCCCAATGCCATTTCACTTCTTTCCTCAAGAGTTGATACAAGGGTATCAAAAGTGTTGATAGGTTGGGTAAGAACTTGTTATAATAATTCAACAGTCCCAGATATGCTTTCAACTCAGACACATTATTGGGTGCAGGTGCCTTTTGAATTGCCTCTACTTTTTTTCTATGCCGTCAGTCCTGTTGCATCTTTTTATGTCCCAAGAACACCACTTCCTTACCTAGGAAAGTGCACTTGCTTCATTTTAACCAAAGTCCTGCTTTTTACAGTCTGTTTAACACTTCTTCCATGTTTTGCAGATGCTCCCTTTCTGTCTGGCCTGTTACTAAAATATCATCAAGGTACTCTGCCACATGGGGAACTCCTTGCAACAATCTGTCCATGGTTCATTGGAAAATAGCAGGAGCAGAATGAAACAACAAAGGGTAAACAGTTATACCTGAACAGATCCTTGTGGGTAATCACAGTAACATACTGCTTGGAGTCTTCATCCAGCACAATCTGTTGGTACACATAACTCATGTCTAGCTTTGTGAACCATTTTCCTCCTGCTAGGACTGCAAACAAATCATCAATTTTTTGAATCTGGTACTGTTCCAAGCATGACACCCTATTCAGTGTTAGTTTAAAATCTCCACATACTCTCACAGAGCCATGGGACTTCAGTACAGGAACAATGGGTGCAGCTCAGCTTGAAAACTGGACTAGTTCTATGATCTTCTCTCTCAGAAGACGATCAAGTTCAGCCTCAACCTTGGGTTTCATTGCATAAGGTACAGATCTCAGTTTAAAGAAACATGGCGTTGCATCACTATCCACATATATTTTTGCTGTGGTACCCTGTAAATTTCCTAGATCTTCCTTGAATACCACTTCATGTTTTGCAAGCACCTCCTGTAGTGTCCGCTGATGTAATGCTGTCACCTGATTGACTGTTCTTCAGTCTACGACCAGTTCAACAATCTGTTTTCCAGTCTACGACCAGTTCAACAGTCCAGTCTCAGCCTAACAAGTTTGAGCCTGTCCCAGTCACCACTACTAATGGCAATTCTTTAACTGTTTCTTTGCACATCACTATTACTCTTGCTGACCCCAGTATCTCTACAGGTTCCCCTGTATAAGTTTTCAATTTAATTCCACACTTTTCCAGCTTTGAGACTTCCTTCCTATTCCACAATTCAGAGTAGTCTGCTGGATTCATGATGGTGACACTCATCCGTGTCCACTTAGATTGTAAAGTTTTGCCATTAATGTCCAACATCTGAATGATTGGTGCTACTTTGAGAATATCTGCCTCCTTCATACTATGCATAGCATAAGTCTGCTGTTTCTCTGTGTCCTCGCTTCCTCCTCCTGCAAGTGGAGGGTATGCGGAAAGCTTTGGGGACTGCTCTTACTCTGTTACCCTGTCTTTTTGGTGTGTGTGCTTCCATTTTCTCTTTAATCTTATTTCTACAGTCTTTACTGATGTGGCCTTTCAGTCCACATATGTGGAATCTTTCATCTTTAAAACGACTGCAGGAAATGCTGGCCCCCACAACGGTAGCAATTTTTAGTTATGTTCTTATTCAGCTGCTCCTTGTTCCTAAACATTTTGTTTACAGAGTCCTGTGGCTTTTGTGAACTACAACTTGGCCCAGACATTTTTCTCAACTGCAGCTGTAAATATTTGACATTCTGATTAGCAGATTCCACAGCTTGCTCCAACTTCAATGCTGTTTAAAACGTTAAATCTGTTTCTGACAATAACCTTCTTTAAATTCTATCATCATTTATATCACAAACCAGTCTATCTCTCAGCATTTGCTCTAAAGCTTCTCCATAATTACAGTCCTGAGCCATTTTTCTCAGTTCTAGGTGAAATCGACCTCTTTCTTTTATCCTTGTCGCCAAATAATACGTTGTATACTGAAAAAACTAGAGATCTACACAGGGAACGTCTTTAAGAACTGCATAGCTTTATTACATGCTTCTAACAAGGCAGCATTCTTCTGAATACAAAGAGAGAGAGATTCTGGATCTTTCTAACAACAGCACTACTATTGCTCAAGATCTATATTGTCTTAGAGTTTGTAAAGTCCATACTACCCTCTAGTGGCTCCTCATAATACTACACTACAGTTGCATTCAGTATATATCAAGGGCAAGGGCAGATAAGCATTGCTGATCCACTGCAAGCACCAAGGCACAAAAATCAGATGCCAGTACAGTTAAAGCCACTTATTATGGGCACAACCATCATCTGCCGTTCTACCTGCTATACAGAATGGACTCAGTAACCAAAGTACACTTTTCATTTAATCAGACAAAGGCGGTAAAGTATGTAAAACATGCAAGTAACATACCGACCACATTTTCTTGTACAATTCAAACTTTATTCAGTTTAATTAAATATTAAGTAAATAAGCAAAGAAAAGGAAAGTACTGTACTGTGAAAATTAAAATACAGTAGGTGACTATCTGTTTAAAGCAAAAGTCAAAAAAGTCATGGTTAGTGTTATCTTACTGTTTTCCTATTGTGTTACAGCCCCTCCATTGAAGTAGTCAGTGATCTGCTTCTGAACAGAATTAGCCTCACAATAAGGTTGTGACATCTTCTCTGTAGTTGTGAGCAACTCCCAGTTAAGAACAAGATATAGGATAGGGCATGGGGAACAGTTGACAACAGGGTTATTCTTTCACCGAGTTGGCACTATGACGACGGATTACCTCAAGAGCGCAGCTCGAGAGGTAATCCGTCGTCATAGTGCCAACGAGGTGAAAGTTGCCCTGTTGTCAACTGTTCCCCATGCACTTTTCTTTATAGTGTATGGTAGAACTTAATTTTTTGGGGGGAAAAAAATCAGTACAGCATGTTTCTGCTTCAAAACATTTTTACTGGGTTACTAGAAGGAAAAAAAAACTTTACATTTTGAACATTTTCACACTTGACATTTTAACTGTTTAAGAACTTTACATTTTGAACATTTTAACGCTAAACATTAGTACTGCCGCCGACATTGCTGCTCTCACTATGTGTTCTGTCTATAGAGTGAGCCCTAACTGTCAAATGCTGCTCGAGGACACAGTGTGACGTTTGCAGTGCAGTAGAAAAAATCATTCTGCTGCACTGCGAACGTCACTAGTGTGTGACTACAAGGTTTCGACAACGATGGATTTCGAAGTGGAGAACGACGTTCCACCATACACTATATTCTAGTTCTGCTCCACGGCCCTCCTTAAAGTGAGCAGTGCAGCTCACACATCATTGTACGAGACCATGGTTTCCTCAGCGTCTTCCGTCTTCTCCAGTGTCTTCTTCTTCCGGTTCCTCCACATTCTCAGCAGAATGCATAGCTGACACCACAGCATTGATGTCATTGATGGACTGCTCCTGTAGATTGTCACCTAGGTGACACAGCTCTGAGAATTCAGCATTTGTTAACCCAGGTGGAAGTTCAAGAACATCAGTCACTTCTTCTTCACTGTCTCCAGGCAGATTATCTTTCCAGAATCCTGCTTTTCTAATAATCTTATAATCATACTAACATACTAAAATGCCAGCAGAATAGGCCTAATGGTCTTTCGAGTCTGCTCGATTGGTCAGCCCCCACCCGGGGTGCTGACCTTGCTGCCCCCCTCGCCTTCTCTGGCTTCTCCCCTTCCCAGTTCTGGATATTCTTGCTGCATTGGATTTTGCTTCCAGAACCCTTCCCCTGTACCTGTCCCAGCCCTTCTTGAACCCCTCCACCGTCTCTGCCTCCACCAGCCCCTTAGGCAGTGCATTCCATGGCTCCACCATCCTCTCAGTGAAGTAGCACCTCCTCTTTTCTCCCCTGAATCTTCCCCCCTCCAGCTTCCACCCATGCCCTCTAGTGGCCCCCTCCTCCTTCCTTCAAGCACCCCGACTGTTCCTCCCCATTTACCCTCTTCATGTACCTGAAGACTTATCATGTCCCCCGGTCCCTTCTGTCAGACACAGTATAGTCAGGGCCCCTAATTTTCAAGGGCACATGGGACCAAGTTCCAAGTGGCAAGAATACAATTTGCGCAGAATCTTGCTGTGGTGGTTTGTGTAATTTCATGAAGTTCTATGCACCAACAAACTACCACATCACAGTGTCAGCTTGTCATCCTGACTTTACTTTCATGGCAGTGGTTATAGTAATCAGGATGGTAGAAAACACAGTAACACTAGTTCAAAAATAACAGACTTATAAAATAATTTTATGCCTAAAAAGCAAACAAATGTCTCTCCTTAAGGTCCTAGCCTGTTGCATAAATGACATATGCAGAGGGGATCTATGTGATAAATAAGGTATTTCTATATGCATGCTATCTATCCCACTAATGAGGTTTCCACTGTCTAGCACTTATATATTTGTATGTGCTTTCTACATCACTCATGAGGTTCCCACTGTGTATCACTTATATATTTATATGCAATCTGTAACATACATACAAATATGTGTGTGTGTGTGTGTGTGGTGAGAAAGACAGAGACAATGTGTGTGTGTGTGTGTATGTATTATTTATATTTCTCTCTATATATATATCTATATCTATCTATATATATATATTTTTTATTTCCATGAACTTGCATCCTCATTCATACAGGTCCCATTGGAAATGGAATAGAGGAGTTATTGCAAAACTCATTTTTCATGTCAACCTGCTTTCCTGACACACTGCGTGGACACCATCAGGCCATGACATGCATGTGAACAATTGTGAGATGCAGCCTCAGCCCATCACAATGTGTCCACCATGTGACAGAACACTGCACCATACCTTCCCAGGCTCTGAGCAGTGATGTGTTCCACCAATCCTTGTGCTGCCCAGCCAGCTCCCAGAGCTAATCTCTGAACCTGAGTTGCCGGCACAGAAACACAGCATGCTACCCTCTGGCCCAACAGCTGTCCCTGCACATAACATTTCTCAATAACTTTTAGGTGATTCTATCAATCAATGACAATATGTAATCAATAACCCTGGCAAAAATGCGTACAGTGCAAGTATTTATTTAACAGGTCTATTCTTTCAACAGGTCTACACATTATTATATTTCACTTTTCTGGGCATAATTACTTTATTTTTCTTAAAAATTTAGACAGTTAAATTCATTTTACCAGTTATTCATTTCAGATAGCGTCTCTATACCTTAAAGGCACAAATAGGTTTGTACAAAGTGAGGTATGGACTTAACAGGTCTGTGCTATTGACAAGGTTTTGTTTAAGTTGGCCCTAGTGCAACAATGTAAGATTGAAAATTGTATTAGGATGTAGTGCAGGTTGAGCAAATATCACCATGCATGATGTGCTGTGCCACCGTCTCTGGCAGTGGGAGCTGTGGTAGATAAGTGACTGTTCATTTCTGTTGCAGAATGCAGACATTTCATTAGCTAATGTATGATGTTATAGCAATGATAACATCACATTCTGAGCATATAGGGGGGTTTGGGGTATAAAAAGAGGGGAAGGGAACAAGATTCAATCTATAAACAGAAATATTAATAAATAATCACCAAGAAGAGTGAATTCTGCGGCACCGCAGAAGTTCTTATGCAAAATCTCATGTCAGCAGAATTGTAGGGCCTTGAGTATAGTGCTAACCCAATACCTGCTGATCCATTTTGCTGTAGAAAACCTTGTATAAAACCTAATCTCTATGTCATAGTAATCCTCTGTGCAGTCTACTCCATGTATCAATGTGTATAACTGCTCCCCATCTGTAACCCCCCAGGTCGCACCAGGAGATGAGCATTGTGTTGCTCAGTGTGCCTTTCCTGGTGAAACATTTCAATAAATAAATACAAAATTTTCAAGCACAACACGATAGACACCGGATGCACTCAGGGTAAAAGTGAGAGGTGGACTTCCTTATGTTATACAGTCTCTTTCTAAACTTACTGATCTACAGGAGATGTGTACCTTTACTGAAATAAAATTATTGGTTATGAACATGTGCTGTTCACTTTGCTAACTACTCTGTTAAATAAAATCAAGCTCTTTCCAAACAAGAAGTTGTGTTGACCCCTTTAGGTGCACTGACCTCCTCCAGCTTTGCTGGTAGTATTTGTGCTTTTTATGTTTTACATACGCTCTTAGGTATGTGCACCCCTTTATCATATGGATTGTCCCCTTTCTTCACTGTCTATACTAATCTTTCTTCAGTCTGCGCCTTTGCTCTCCTAACCACCTTCCATGCTCCCCTTAGATTCCTTAGGTACACCTCCCTGTCCTCCTCCTTTGGAGTCTCCTTATATTTCCTGAAACCTGCCCTTTTGGACCGTACCTTGTCTGCCACCTCTCTTAAGAATCACAGTGGTTTCCTTCTTCTCTTGCCCTTATTTATCAACCTGATACATTGGCTCATCACCTCCTCTATAGCTTCCTTTAGTTGTTCCCACTGCTCCTCAACTCCCCCTCCTGTATCCCTTCTCACCAATGTCTCTTTGTTATAACTCCTCATTATAGCAAAATCCACCCACCTAAAAATCTAAGACCTTTGCCTTCATGTGACTAGACTGCATCTCGGCCCTATACTAAACCACAGTATGTGATGGTGGCTGAACCCACTGACCTTCCACCTGGATGTTTGTGATTCTGTCCCCATTGGTCAGTACTAGGTCCAGAATTGCTCCTTCTCTGGTGGGATCAATCATTAGCTGTCTTAGGCCTGCCCCGTAGGGAATCCAGGATGTCTCTCCTCCTGTTTGAAGTAGCTGCTGGGATGGCCCAGTCCACTTCTAGGTATTGAAATAACCCAGCAGTAATACCTCACCTTTTGCTGCCATTGCATGAATTTGATCCCCTAGATCCCTATTCAACTCCTTCCCCTGGGCTGGAGGCCTATAGATCACCTCTTCTTGGATTGCTGTGCCATTGTCTGTCCCAAGGGTGACCCACAGTATCTTGGCCTCCCCTGTCTACCCAGCACCTCCGTTGTGTTTATAGCCTCCCTAACATGCATGGTCACCCTCACCCTTTTCTACCCCTGTCCCTCCTGAACAGGGCGTACCTTGGTACATTAACATCCCAGTCATGATTTGTGGCCACCAAGTCTCTATTATTATTGCTAACACGTCCAGGTTCGTTTCTACTAATAATGCTTCCAGATCTGCGATTTTATTCCCCAGATTGAGAGCATTTGTAACCATGGCCTTTCATGTTTTGCTGCCTATCTGCTGTTTACTCATACCTTCTCTCTGTTGCTTTCTTCCTTCCCCCATTTTACCTTTTTGTGCTGCCTTCATACCTCTGCCTTTCCCTCTTTGTCTGATTTAGGTAATACTGTCCACATTTTGCCTTCCTGCTCCTTATTTCTGGTTTCTCTTCTTGTGGGGGTGGGCTGATAGAGTCTCCATATTCCCATTTCCTTCCCCTTTGTCTAGTCTAAATGCTCAGCAAGAAAAGTCCTGGCCTTTACCTCTTCCCGCCATGCAGCACCAACCACAGCCCCAAGGGCACTCATTGACACAGTGCAGCAGCAGCAGCTCCTGCACCACATCCAGTGTCTTTTTACACTATACTGCATGCCACACCTGCTACTGATTTTCCATGAATTATTTCTTTATTTATTTGGAAGAGGGGATGGAGTACACATACTTCCATACATCCTGTCTCTTAAAAAAAATAGTTTGATTAGAACTGCTATTGAACTTTACTGTTCCCAGTCTTTTCTGATGGAGCAAGAAAGTTCAAATGCTGTGAATAAGTCACTATAGTGTGAAACAGTGTAATAGCACTTTAAGTAGATGCTGGTTTGGTAAGCAACAAATCTATCTACAACTTTTAGATGCTTTATATCAAAGCTGGCAATAGTTACCGAAAAATTCTTGAAAACGTCCTAATGCTGAGACTTTGCAAACAATTCGTCCAGCACTTCGATATCAAGCCATCACTTTGTCTGAGTGAATTATTTGCGCTGTGTCAGCAATAGGACTTTTATAGGCTTTTTTGGTATCAGCATAGAATGCCACTACTTCATCTCTTATTATTTTAGTATTTATTTTATGGGATTCAGCCTCACAGTTATGCAAATGAAACATTTAAAAAGAATACATTGAATAAACATGTTTTAATTGCCTCATGAAACAGATCTTCAAAATTTACTTGCATATTATTTTCAGCAATTATTTGTGAACCTAGTAACTTCCATTGACAAGACTAGTAGGAGCAGCTGAAGGAGGTCCACGGGGCAAGATCGCAGATAAGCAATTACAGAGTAGCGATCATCTGTGATCAAACAGGATTAAAAAAATAGATATGGCTGTGACAATGCCTCTGATGAAATGAAGTTTTGTGCTCTGCATGAGCATATCTTTTTCAGCAGTATTCAGTTCCCTTGGTGACAGAGGACTGTGAAAAACCATGTATGTAGTACAGCGGGGGCAAGCTGCTAATGAAAACTGGCAGCTGGGGTCTGTTTCCAGGAAAGGAGAAGGGAGGCATCAGCCTGAGTCTTTAAAGGTAGAACTGCAGGACAGTTACAGTGCCCAGACAAGGACCCGCAGGATGGGCATCAAAGAAAGTCCCAGCCTTCACCTCTCCCCACCGTGCAGCACCAACCTCAACCCAAAGGGCACTCGCTGCCACAGTGCAACAGCATTAACTCCAGCACCAGACCCAGTGTCTTTTTACTCTATACTGCATGCCACACATGCTATTGATTTCCATGAATAATTTATTTCATTCATTCATTCATTCATTTGGTGGGGGTGTACACATGATTCCATTAATCATGGCTGTTTAAAAATAGTTTGATTACAACTGCTATTGAACTTTACTGTTTCCAGTCTTTCTGATGGAGCAGTAAAGTTCAAACAGTGGCAATAAGTACTTGTAGTGTAAAACAGTACAGTAGCATTTAAAACAAATGCTGGTTTGGTAAACAAGTCTGTCTCCAACTTTCAGATGTTTTATTGCAAAGTTGGCAATAGTTCTGGAAAAAAACGAAAAAAAGTCCTAATGCTGAGACAGAGCAAATAATTCTCCCAGCTCGTCTGTATAAAATTATTACTTCATCTGGGTGAGTCAGCATTAGGAATTTTACAGGCCATTTCAGTGTCAGCATAGAATACCACTCCCTGGTCCCTCATTATTTTATTATTTATTTTATGGCATTCAGCTTCACAGTCGTGCAAAAGGACACATTTGTTGGTGAGATTTTTTTTTTATTTCCTGTCCTCTTTTGTTTAGCTGGCACCCGTAATGAGTAAACATAATTTTAATCACGCAGCGGTTGCTTGACCATCTGAAAAAGCTTTCCCCTTGTCTGTCAATGCCACTGTCAAATCTGGATACACTGAAACAGTGGAGCTCTGCCATGTTATGTCCCCTTCTTTCCTAACTTTATGTAAAAAAGTTTATTTTCTTTAAATCAGTGAAAGCAAATGTAAATGGAGCATTCACCATCTACCTAACTAGAATTATTGTTCCAGTATCGGTTCCTGTTTGGGATGAGTGAAAGTTGTGAATTTGCTATGCAGAACTTCTGTGAAATTTTGAAAATTTTGCTGAATTTTTTGAACTTTCACCATCGATAATATTTGGATATTCTGTTGATTTTCACCAGGTTCCATTGACTTTTTTTCTGAACAGTGGAAAGTAAGAAAGAAAGAAAGAAAGAAAGAAAGAAAGAAAGTAATAATAATAAAATATTTAACTTTATTTCTATAGTGCCTTTCAAAAACCAAGGTGCCATACAAAATTTTAAAACAGGACAAACATTTCAAGTCTTAAAGTTAAAAACAGCTAGCATAAATAGACAAATAAAATCAAACTCTGAATGCTTGAGTCCATAGATATGTTTGCAGGGCCTTTTTAAATCCCTCCACAGTTGCTTACTCCCATAACTGATGGGGTAGAGAATTCCAGAGGGTAGGGGCCACATGCATAAATGTACAGGCCCAAGAAGATTTCAAACACACCCTCGGGATCTCTAGCAACCCCTCACCAGCTGAGTGGAGCAATCGCACAGGGCAATAAGGGACCAGGAGTTCTTTCAGGTAGTCCGGGCCAAGTCCATGTAGGACTTTAAAAGTCAGAAGACTGACTTTAAAGGTGACCCGCCACTGCACTGGCAGCAAGTGCAGTCCTCGCAGCACTAGTGAAATATGGCTAGACTGGGAGGTACCAGTCAAGAGCCGGGCCGCTGCATTCTACACCAGCTGCAGGCAGTGGATTTCAACCCCAGGAAGACCTAGATAAAGGGAATTGCAACAGTCCAGACATGAGGACACAAAGGCATGGCCCAGCGTAGGAAGCTTGCCAGACGGAACAAGGTGCTTAATCCTGAGTTATTCCTCAGATGGTAAAAATGAGGACTTGACAATGGCAGACACCTGCAAATTCAGTCAGTCCTTCATCAAAATTACCCCCAGGTTACACGCCTGTTCAGAGGACGGGAGTGAAACACCCCCGAGATAAAGTACAGAGGGCAAACCAACCCCTGGCCCCCTTATCCAGCACGCCGGATCCACTACCAATAACTCTGTCTTTTCTGAGTTCAACTTCAACCAACTTGAGTCCATCCACTCCTGGATTTCTTTGAGGCAGTTATTAAAGACCTGGAGAGCTCCATCCTGGTCAGGTGCAAAAGAGAGGAAGAGCTGGGTATCATCAGCATAGCAGTCAAACCTCAGCCCATACTTTCTTACAATGTATCTGAGGGGCAGCATATACACTGCAAACAACATGGGGGACAACACAGAGAAAGAAAGAAAGAAAGAAAGAAAGAAAGAAAGAAAGAAAGAAAGAAAGAAAGAAAGAAAGAAAGAAAGAAAGAAAGAACCGATACTGCCACTCTAAAGTTAATTAGTCATGGAGGTATTTGAGGGCTCTGATAGTAATGCCCTAAATAGATACATTTGTCTTAGCTAAAACAAGGGTTTGGGATAGGCTAGTTCTCAGTATATTCATGAAAACATCAAATATGTCTGCTGAACAAGACTGCTTAGTCCATGCGGTCTTCTTTTAATGTTTTACTTTGTATGTTTATTGTTGCAGCAAGGGAAGATTGATCAGTCAGGTTGGGACTGGACAAAGCAGACTGAGTGATCGATTGGGGAAGGGAGGGAGCAGAGTGATTGGTTGGTTTAAAATGAAAAGTTTAAGCCAAGCACTCCATACTATTTTGGTGCACCAAAATAGGTTAATCCCCATGCACAGTATAATTCTGAAGAACCCATTTAGTGGAGGGTACAAGGATTATCAAACTCACTTTGTATGAGTTACAATGTTCCATTCTCATGGCCCTACAAAGGATCCTGCCACAAATGTCCAAACTACTACATGAATTGCACAGTGATGTGTCTTCAATGAAATCATAGTTTTCTGTGACTGTATTGTGCTAAGGTGGAATGGATTTTGTAAAGCAATGCATTTGTCTTTACAGCATGGGGATAGGCTTCCCAGTATATTAATTTTAATGTTTTCTTGCATGTTTATTTGTGGCAAGGGGCAGAGAGATTGCTCAATTTAGTATGGAATGGGGCAGAGTTATTGGTCAGGACAGGGGCAAAGTAATCAGTCAAGATGGGGGGCAGACTGATGAGTTGGGGATGCAGGGCAGAGTAATCAGTTGGGAGAGAAGCAAAGTGATTGATCAGGATGGGTGGGCAGAGTGATCATTAGGGCTGTGGGCAAAAATAAACAGTCCGAATGATGGTGAAAGTGATCATTTGGGACTGTTGCAGAGTGATTGGTCAGGATTGGGGGATTTTTCCCAGCCTTCATTCTAGTTTTCACCAGGCTACAGGTGCCAGTGGTATAATAGATGATAACACTCACTTTCAAAGTTCAGCACTGTACAAATAGATTCTCTCTAATAGAACGTACAGACTCCCCACTAGCTCTTTTTCATCCCCATGTTTAAGTTTAAGGAATTATTGGTGTACCATCTAGTGTACCAGTTTCACTATAGGTATTTGTGTTACTGTATTTTCTTTGTTACTCTCTATAATGTGTCATACATTATTATATTATTTTCAGTTAGACCAGTTCTTAACCTGGCAAGTGTCCGAGTCAGCAGTACATCTGTTATCCCATAATATACCACTTTAATGACAGCTGATATTTTTTAAGAGAGACTTGTAGTGTTAATTTTAGTGTTAGTTGAATCAGTCAGGATGTGGGGAAGGGAGTGAGTGATCTACATTAAGTACCTTTTGTCTTGCAGTATTCAGTTATAGCCATGCAGGAACAGGACAGGTTGACTTGCATATCAGGTAATCAGTTCAAGTTAAAGTTAGACAACCATTGTTTTATATTGTCAACTAGCAACCTGTGAAGGGGAAGGGACAGGTTGAAAAAGCATTAGTCAAGCTGTCAGAATTATGCACTTATATGGTCACTGAAGCTACAGGAACAGAATGGGGGAACAGAAAAATGTTTGTTTAAATGGGATTTGCATTTAAAGGGTAAGTAGTAGGGATGAGAAGATCATCTCTGTGTACAATGGCTCCAGTAACATGACTTTTTTATGTAGACTAAAGTGAGATACCTGCTGTCTGTTTTCATACTTTATCTGGTGTCCCACCGTCATATCTCTGATCCGTGATCAAGCCATACTACCACTGGACTCTGCCTGCCATCACCGATCGTGATCTTTTTGGATATGGGTATGGCTATGGGACATAATTTTCCATTCTAACAGTAAAGTTTAAACTATTAATAAGTGGAGATGGTTATTTACCATTCTAACTGTAAAGCTCCAATGATAAATAAGAACCCAATTGGCAATTACTTAATGAGTGATAGGGAGCATTTGTTTCTGTGGAAAAACACATATTTGCCATGTAGATATATTGATTCTAAGACAAACATCAAACTAAGTGTATCAGTGAGACCTAAATACATGCCTTGTGCTGTCCATATCATGCATTAGTTGTGTTAGACACTATTTGAAAAACTGTTAGAAAAACAAGATGGCCAAAATCACGAACAGTATTTTCTTTGAGAACTGAACAGTAAATTAACTGTTTGATCTGTTATTTACCATTCGAACTGTTTTTCATTTACCTTTTTTTGTGACTCAGAGCTTGGGTGCCATGATCATTTCAGATAGTCAGTACCATTTGCTGTCAGCGTTGTCACTTTTATGCCGAATGCTGCCAGTTACTAGTCCTGCTACCCCATTTGCAATTTAAATTTTTACAAACCAAGAATATTTATGAATTGGTGCCATAAGTCCTGGAAAGATACTATGTCATCTTCTAACACATAATAAGCTCTCTCTCTCTATTTTTGATAAATCAAACATTAATCACAGCCATTCTATACATTCAGGTGCTTTGGGATCTTTCCATTATTAAATAATTACCTTCTTTGCAATTATTAAACAACGGTTGATCAAATAGAATGCTCCTGTGCTAATTTGTCATCAGAAGAATAACCTAGCAAAATAATTCCAGGATCAAATGGAAAATCTTTGCCTACTAATTTACCCAATAACTAAAACATATTTTTCCCAAAACATACGAAGACATACACACGTGGCTAATGTGTGAGATAATGAACCTTTTGCCAACTGACATCCTCGGCATTGATCTGCAGGGTTTGCCCCCAATTTATGTAATCTCACTGGAGTTAAATAGGTTCAATGTATTGCATTTATATGAATTTGTTTTAAACTATTATTTTTAATTTTGAATATACATAGATCTATAATTGATGTCCATCTTGAGTCTAATATTGGACAATGCAACTCTTCTTCCCAAAGCTCCCTCAGGTGTAATAACAAAAAATTGTTCTGTAACTTGAAGTGTTTATATAGAACAGAGGTAATTTGTTTGTTCAGGGGGAATATAAATCATAATTTCTTCCAAATTCTTTTCTCAATTTATTAAACTTTATTGATTTTCAAGCAACGAAACATTACAAACAACATCCTGAATGAACATGCTATTGCAGGAAAATATAACAAGAGACAAACAAAGCAGAAGAACAATAAAACGTCCCCCTCCCCCGATACCTATCCCTCTCCCCCAAATCACAGAGTACACCATCCAACAAAGCAACCAAAGAAGAATAAAGAAAATATAGCATTAAAATTCACAGTGCCCATGATATAAGTAAATAAATATGCAACACACAGTAAGTCAAATCAATTCAATACAGCATGCGGACTAGCCGAGGTCGATAATAAGGCATATAACGGGTCCCAATGGGTCTTAAAAATCAGATATCAATCTTTGTTTACTTATTTTTTATTTATTAAACTCTAGGATTACAAGTACCTTTGAGCAGAAACTGATCATTTACAAAGGTTCCACATCATAGGATGGAGGGAAAACTTACATACAAAGGTTGAACAGAATAACAGACTTTAAATAAGGTAAAGGCTAGGCTTAAGGATACACTCCTACTTGGAGTGAGACAACATCAACAGGAAAATGCTGGGTAAAAGGTGAGAAATAAAAAATGAGCAGAGAAATTAGGGATGGAAGGGTAAGTGGGAGCAGAAAATAGAGGGCTGGCTGAGGAGCCATTGTCTAAGGGGAAGGGGGTAGAATGGATGCAGGTATGACAGTAGTAGGAGGTTAGCCATGTCCGATAAGTGCCAAAGGAAGGGGGAGTGGGCAGGAAGATGAGGCACAGGAAGGGAGGGAAGGAAAGAGGGTGGGAGATATGTAGGAGGAGGGAGCAGGAGCCAGAGTATTGCAACCCTAGAGAGGTTACAGGACATCATGGGCCAGCAAGGGAGGAGAGGTAAACCTCTTAGTGGAAACAATCGCATTGACTGGTTGACATGAAGTGCTGTTGGAGTTGCTTTTTGAAGGTAGACAATTTGTTTTTCCAACTCTAAGGCCTGCAGGATCTCCTGGCCATTCCTTATAAGAAAGAATGGAATCATCCAGCCAGTGTTGGCAAATAATTAATTTAGCAGTAATGGAGATCAGAGACATATAAGCCTGTGAAGATGAAAAAGTTCTACTGGATGATAGCCAATGAGACAGCTCTTGGGGGTAAAAAGGACTCCAGGCTTAATACAGAGTCTAGGGAAAGCCGGATGGAGCTCCAAAATGAACCACCCTCAGACACTCCCAAAGAATATGCTTAGATGACCCTCAGCTAGACTGCATCGGGAAAAGATTGGAGAATCATGCCTACCCAACTTATAAAGTTTAAGAGAGGGTATAATACATGTAATGTAAAATACAAAACTGCAACAGTCAGTAACAAGCTTTCTTAACAAATGTATATACTGTGTTTTTCCAGACAACTTGCCATACCTCAGCCTCTGCATGCAGTTTCAGGGTTTACTGTCAGTAATAGCAAATGCCCTTCAAATTAGTAGGGTCATACATTTGAACGTACCCATAAAGTCCAGAGACAGCATAGGGTTGTAATACCAGATGAAGGAGGTCATTTAAAATCTCATTACAGTGAGAGGACTGGGAAGGAGGGACCAAAAAAGAGGTAATCACCCAAGTGAATTGCAAATGTTTAAAAGAAAGATAAAGTGAGAGGGCAAAGCGATTTTGTACAACTAAGGCTGGTACAATAACACCCCCATCAAGGAACAAGTAAATAACAGCAGATCTCAGATGTGGGCAGAATCAAAAAGGGATTGGCTGGTTTGTTATTTGGATGTCTGGATTATCCAAAATGGGCTGGGAAAGATCCTTACCCTAATCAAAATCCATATAAGAACAAAGCTGCCTAAGGGCTTCTTTATCGACTACAGCAAGGGTGTCCCACAGAGCTGAGGAGGGAGTTGGGAAAGTTTAATGTAAAGAAGACTACAAAGCTGGAGACCAAATTTTTTGCATAAGTGCTGTTCCAGAGACAACTGAAGAGGTCGATAATCAACGGTCTCAGCAGAAGGAGAAGAACAACCCCAAACAAAGCATCTAGAACTGTGCAAAGTGCAGTAATAGAGAAAAAAGTTGGGAAGTTGAAGACCACCACTTTCTTTAACAAAAGTAAGTTTAGAATAGGCTCTGCGAGTGGCCCCCTGCTTCCAAAGGAAGGCAGAAATGAATGGATTTATTTGCTGAATGATGATTTGAGCAAATAAACTCCTAACATACCAAAGGGGTATAAAACCCAAGGCAGAGTTTTCATCTTAATAATGCTCACTCTTCTCCAGAGGGAGAGTCATCCAGCATTGTAACTCAGAGTGGACTTCCTTAAATAGGGGTGCCAGGTTCTCTCTAACAAGTGCAGACAGGTTACTGGTGACCCTAATACTGAGATACCTGAGAATGTCATGTTCCCAAAGAGGGCCCAAATCAAGGATCTGCTGCCTGGAGACTGAGGCATTCAGAGGCATCACTTTAGTTTTCTCTGTATTAAGCTGGTAACCTGACACCTCAGAATACCTGTAAAACTTCCATTATTCTTTAGGAAATAAGATTTTATTTGGTACTAATATAATAATGCAGCGTCCACAATACCACATTTTTCTTGCAAGGCCTTAAAAGATAAGAAATTTAGGTTCTCATAAAAGTTGTCTATTTCTATTATACCTTCTTCAAAAATGCTCTTTGTCTTTATATACATCCACAGAGGTTGGAATATATCCATTGTTTATTATGGGGGAAAACCTAGAGATATGTTTGTCATTTCCAAATAAACTTTGAGCTAAGATCCAGAGGTGACTTGTGACTTTAGTGGATGACAACACTGAATTCTTATATTTCAGCTTATTTAGATTTATCATTAGAGACTGAATCAACTTTGTAAATTGTGCCTTGTTTTTTTCTATATAATAATAAGAATATTGTTCCTCTTCATCTCTAATCCAGTCTACCACTATTGCAGGCTGGGCTGCTATATAATAATACCAATGATTTGGAATATCTATTCCCCCTTTCTCTTTAGATAAATACAGCTTTTTCAAAGCTATCCTCGGACAACAATTCTTCCATAGAAATTTTCTTATAATTCTTTCCCAATCTGAAAAAAAATATTTTGGTAAGAGAGTAGGTAAGGATTGAAATAAAAATAATATCATAGGTAAAATGTTCATCTTTAAGATGCTTGCCCTTCTTATTAATACTAGAGGAAGATATTGCCACCTTTCTAAACCCAGTTTATTTTTTTCCATAAAAGGAATATAATTCAACTGAAACAGATCCACTTGGTTAGAAGTCAATTTAACTGAATACCCAAATAGCTCATGTTATTCTTTTTTAACTTCATCAGGGGATGGTTAGCATTAATTTATGTAAAATCTTTCATAAATATAGCTTTTCTTTTCTCCCAATTAATCCTATAACCAGAAACTTTCCCAAATTCAGAAATGGTCTCCAATTGGTTGTAAGATTGTTCATGGTTAAATAAAAAGAGAAGAACATCATCTGCATAAAGAAATCTAAGTATCTAACTACTCTCTCGGCCAGCAAATTTAACAAGTACTTTACCACCTGTGCCTCCTCCCTGCTTGCATCACTCCCTGGCACTGCCCCTATGCTTCCCATGTTCCACCTTCTGCCTCCCCGATGACTTCATGCCCTCCTTCGCCAAACCTCTCTTTTCAAACCCTTGCTCCTGATGACACACTACAGGTACTACTTGCCCTGTTCCCATCCAAAGGAAAGAGCCTGACAACCTAGATCCTAACCTTCTTTACCTCTGCATTCTCAATTCGCCTGCCATTGATACATTTTCTAAGCCTCTCCTTCTGCATGCCACTGTGCCAGATGCTTGAAAATCTACTAGAGTGATCCTCCTTCCCAAAGGTGGAGACACTTCAGATCCCAGCAACTTCTACCCCATCTCTCTACTCCCTACTCTATTGAAACTACTAGAGCATCTGGTCCTGGAACAGCTCTCTCCCTTCCTCAACTCATCCTCTTTTTTCACCCCTTTCCAGGCTGGCTTTCATAAAGACCACTCCATCACCACCTCCCTCCTATGGCTCACTGATTCCATTCTCTCAAGCATGGATTAGGGACACATCACCTCAGCCATTTTTGTCAACTTGGCCAAAGCCTTCAACACTGTCTCCGACTCCCTCCTCCTTAGCAAGTTTCCTGCTGCTGGTCTCTCTGCCTCTGCCACAAGCTGGTTCTGCTCATACCTTACAGGCCGCTACCAATCCATCAGAATTGGCAATTCCCTCTCTCTGCCCCTCCCAATCACCTTAGTTGTACTCCAAGGCTCGGTACTTGGTCCTATTTTATTTTCCATATTCCAGAACAATCTCCTGAAACCCAGCATATTCTCATGCATACACATGTATGCTGACGATACAGTACTCTTTTCCTCCAGAAACTCCCACTCTGTGGTAACCACCAGTCTTCAGTTGGACTTTAATAATGTCCAACACTGGTTTACTGCTAACCACCTCTCCATGAATGTCAAAAAAACAATATCTATGTCATTAAGCTCCAGACAAACACTGGCAAAGCTTGACTACCCCCGTACCTTTCACACTCTCACTGGCTCCACACTGGATGATGTTGCCACATTCAATTATCTTGTGCTATGGCTGGACATGAATCTTGACTTTGGTGTCCATATTGAAGCCATCCATAAAAACTTCTCCCTAGACTAGGGGCCCTCTACCGGCATCACAGATGCCTCCCACACCATGACAGGTGTGAAATCATCCAAAAGATGATTCTCCCTGTGTTTGACTTTAGAGACGTGGTCTATAACTCTGCTCCAAAAACCACCCTTGCCAGACTGGACACTCTTTATAACTCCTTCTGCCACATCATTCTTGGTTGTTCCCCTTGCACTCACCACTGTGACCTTTACTCTTTGCTCTGCCTTCCTCTCTCCATGAAGATATCTCACACATTGCAAATCTAGTTTGGAAGTTCGGCTTGGTTCTCTACCTCCTTATCTGTCCTCCTCCCTCCTGTCAACTCCTCATATCCTGCTATTCCTCACACCTCCACCTATAAGACTCTTGCTCTCCCTCATCGGCACATGGTCTGGCCACACCACCTTCTCTTACAATTTCTCTGTAATCTGAACTACCTCCCCTAGAAATCTGATCTGCCCAGTCCCATTCCTCCTTCTCCCTAACTCCTCCATAAGCACTCTGTCCATCCCTGTATCTGCACCTAACTCCTCTTTTTCCCATAATACCCCATCTGCCATGCCCACCTTACCTCCTCCACCCCCTCCAGCCATTCTTCCCCACCACCTCATCTGCTCCCTCTAACCAATGCTCCTTTACTCTTACCCACCCCCTCCTGTCCCCGTCCTGGCTTCTTCCCACTACCATCTCCAGGGCCATGTCCCCTTGCAGGGTTCTCTGCATCCTGAAAGGGACTCAGTTCCTGGGGTTTAGTTCCTGACCTGCCCACCTTCTCTCCCTCCTAGCCCCCTAACAGTGCTTTCAGCATCATAAGGGTGTTATTCTTGCTTCCCCCTTTCCCTCCCTCCCCTGCCTCTCATACAACAACTCCTTTCTCCCATCCAGCCATCCTCCCCTACCTCCTGAGCATTACCCACTTCTGAAAATTCTTTGAGCACTTTGGTACTCTTACTCTTACATACTAGCTTTTCTGACCTTGACCTGCACTTACTCTCCACCTCATTGCTGCTACCCTTCCTTCTGCTTGCTATCTACACCTAACACCTCCCCCAGCCTTCTCCTCACATACCATCCTTACATCTAAATCCTTAATACTAGGATCAGTACCTTATATAGTCATTTCTCCCTATTAATTCTCTATCAGCCCAACCTACCATACTCTCCTACCCTCCTCACCCCTCCTTCAGCCTCCTACCTTACATATCTATGCTATAACTATGGCTGCATAAAGTCACCCATGCTATCTACACTACAACTATGACTGCCTAATGCTACCAGTGCTATCTGCCTAGTGTCCATTGCCACCCCCCGATGACTATTTCTTCCTCTCTCCCCCTATATCTGGACTCACTATGTATATACCACTACCTGTTTACATGAACTTCTGTGTCTCATACCAATTTGTGCTGCATTGCATTAGCACAACACTGCATGTATCTGATTTGCAGTTATGTTGTAGATTGTTTGGTAATTGTTTTCCATTGTAATTGTACAACACTGCATTTGTTCTGCACTGTACATATTTTATCATTTTAACTTGCTCAGTCCTTCCATTTATGTACCCCCTCCACCCAGGACTCTTATGGATACGAGCTGTTTACAGCTTATTTTGCCTTTTCTGGTGAAACCTTTTCAAATAAATTAATAAAGTACCCCTAATATTATCCTGTGATCTAATAATAGTTGCCAGTGGTTCTAGAAAAGGTGCAAATAATACTAGGGAAAGGGGACACCCTTGTCTTGTACCATGGGAAAGAGAGAATGTATCTGATATATTAAGGTTGGTTTTCACTCTAGCTGTAGGATTAGAGTAAATAGTTTGTAACCAGCCTATAAAGTTTCCATCAAACCCAAACAGCTTTAAAACCTCCATCAAATAGGGCCACTGCACTCTATTGAAGGCCTTCTCGGCATCCAAAGAGAGAACCACCACTTCCAGATCCTGTGCAGTTTCCATAATATCCAAAGCCCTTCTTATATTATCCTGTAGCTTCCTACCCTCGCTGAAGCCATCCTGATCCATGTGTATGATTTTTGGGACAACCTTAGCTAATCTCTTGACAAATATTTTAAAAGGTTTAATAATCACAGTTAAGAAGAGAACCGGGTCTGTATGATTTGATAACTCCCCTGCAAACATAGTTTGCTCCCAGACTGCCAGCCAACTGCCTGAAACTCCAATAGCTTCGCCACCTTTCTCGCTTCAACCTGCCCCACTAAAAGAGGTAGAGGACCTCTTGCTTCAGTTGGATACTAGAAAAAGTGCTGGGGCCGGCACCCTTGACCCTTACTTCCTAAAAATTGCATACCATGTACTAGCAATACCCATCACCCACCTTTTTAACTTATCCCTGTCTCAGGGCACCTTACCACCTATATGGAAGACAGCACATGTCATACCACTGTTCAAATCAGGTGACCCTGGCGATCTCAATAACTACAGGCCAATTTCTCTCCTTTGGGTCTTTTCCAAGCTCCTAGAGAAAATTGTAAATGCACAGCTGAGTACTCACCTTGAGTCTAGGGAACTGCTAAATCCTATGCAGTCCAGATTCAGAGCTAAACATAGCACTATCTCAGCCCTCACCAAAGTTACTAACGACTGGCAGTGTAATCTTGAGAGGAAAAACTTTATTTGTGCTGTTTTCTTTGATCTAAGCAAGGCTTTTGACACCGTCAACCATAGTCTGCTCCTCTCCTCCCTTCAAACCAAAGGTGTGGACCCCTCTCTCGTTGGTTTACTGACTATCTTACAGGGCGCCTTCAACAATTTAAAGCTGAAGGAGGCCTGTCTCCCTTAAAAACTCTGCAAAGAGGGGTACCTCAAGGTTCTATATTAGGGCCCTTACTTTTTGCAATCTACATTAATAACATCGACTGCTGTATAAAAGAAGCCAACATCCATCTGTTTGCAGATTATACAGTTCTCTATGTGAGTCGCCCAACACCTGAAGCTGCCTGCAATGACCTACAGTCAGAATTCAACCTTTTGCAAAGCCAACTTCTCCAAAAAAAGCTACTCCTTAATGCCAAAAAAACTAAAGCGATGGTCCTCTCCCCTTTTATACGTACAGCTAACCCTGTGTCCAGTGGGACAGTTCCCCAAATTAGCACAGTTCTAGGTGAAAAACTAGAATTTGTTACAAAATTCAAGTATCTGGGAGTTTGGATAGACCAAAGACTCTCCTTCATTGAACATATCGAGGACTTGCTAAAACGACTTCGGCAAAGGCTTGGACTGTTTTTTAGAATCAACCAATTTCTCACCAGAGATGCCAATAAACAACTGGTCCAATCCATTTTCCTATCATTGGTTGATTACCCTGATTTCCTCTACAGCCAATGCCCCAACTCTTACATGGCTAAACTGGACACACTCTACCATCGAGCACTGAGATTTATAATGGGACTCCCCTTTGACACGCATCACTGCATCCTATATGCGGCAGTGGGGTGGACATCACTAAAGTTCAGATGCCACAGAAACGCCGCTTTCTGGACCTATAGAGCCATCTCTAATAAGCTGCCTTACTATATCTCCTGCTGTCTTCCCCTGAGTATAATTGGGAAATGCGCATTACGAAGTTACTCAGCTATTACACTTAAAGTACCCAAAGCAAAATCCCGCTCGCAGGGCAGCTACAAGCTTTGTGCTACCTACCTATGGAATGATCTACAAAAACCCTCAAATTAAGCACTCTAATCAGTATAAATGCCTTCAAGATGCTTTATTTCCATACAATCAGAGAAGTATGTAACTGCTTCACCCACTCAGACCCAGTACCGGTGTCTGCACTGGTTATAGCCATGTCTATACCAATTTTAAGTACTGACCCCAGCTTGCTCCTCACTAGCCTAATTGTTCTCTCTCTTATCCCCCTGTCTTATCAACACTAGGCCCGTCCATCTCCTTATTTTTCCTTTCCCAACCTCGGATAGGAGCTCACTACCCTGGGTTGTGACATCCTACCATGCCTCGTACTTTATAGCATTCAATCCTGGGGCTCACACATACTCCTTTTCTCTATCCACCTTCTCTACATCCCATTTTACCAACTCCTCTCTGTGCACCGTGCCCTCCTAGCCTTTCTTCCCCTACCTCCCTCCCTTCCTCCCACCTTCACCTCTACCTGGTGTATATTTTTATTTTTATTTTTTTCTTCCGTTACTTCCTCCTGCAACCTTAGATAACCTGCTTTATCTTCCTATAGACACTTCTATGTGTGTAAATACCATGTAATCTGTACAATATCTGTATAATTTTATGTACAGATGAACTTCTTTTTCTTCCTCTCTGTAAAGAGTATTATCTGTATTGCCTTGTAAATACCTGTGTTGACCTGTATATACAATTGTTCATGCTCCACCCAGGTCCATCTTGCAAATGAGCTTCTGCTCAATGATGAACGCCTGGTTAAATAAAGACTTGAAATAAAGACTTGATGGTGAACATATTGTAAGTCAGGGAATTTATCTTTTTTTTAACAGCAGGATAATATTGGCTTCACTGCAGGTAGGGGGAAGGGGTCCACCTCCAAAACTGCCTGGAATATTTTTTTTTTAATTCCAACTTTATTAACAGATTTTTCCACATTACAGGGGACAGAAAATTACAACGTACATTGCATATGAACAGAATGGTACATGATCTGCCCCATCCCCCCTCACTTCCCCCCCATATAGCAGTAAGAATCCATGTTGTAGCATTAAAAAACATTACAGTGTGCTAGAATAAATGAAAGTTCACTATTACAATGACTCATTTATCCATACTAATCATGATTAGGGTGTGAAGGGGATACCAAATACTCTTGTATCTCTGCAACTTGTTTTGGCGGCTCGCTATAGCTTTCTCTGTATGAAGATTAGCCAGAATTTCATCGATCCATTCTTGATATGTTGGACTTACCGCATCCTTCCAATGCCAAAGTACAATTTTTTTAATGGATAATGCAATCATGGAAATGTGAAATCTCCAGATTTTAACTTTGATAGAGGACAGATCTCCCAACAAACATATGTCTGGGGTGAAGCAATCCTGCAAACCCAGAATAGGATCTAGGTTAGTCTGGATGTCCACCCACAATGGCCTTATCTTGGGGCATGACCATAAGATGTGAAGAAGTGTACCATCCTCCTGACATCCTCTTGTACAAGTCCCCGACCCTATAAGGCCCCATTTCATCAACTTTACTGGGGTGTAATACATATTGTGTATAATATGATATTTCATAAGCCGTAATCTGTCCTGGGATACATATCTGTGCAAAACTTCCATAAAACCAGCCAATTGGGAGTGTATTGGGGAAAAAAGGAAACCCAGAGCTTGGTGGGACCTTCGGGTCTCCCATACTTCCAATGGAATATAACTCGGTATATTTTAGAAATAACACTTGATGTACCCATCAGGGAGGAAAGCTCAGATACAAATGAAAAGGCAGGTGGGTGAGGAGGGGTGTTACTGAGCACTGTGGAAAGCGGGTGCTTTAATTGGACTACTCTGAAATAATGAGCTACCGGAATGTCAAATTTACGAATTATATTAGAAACTGTGAGCCATTCCCCTTTATCATCCAGAAAAGTAGAAACTATCCCATCCCCAATTTGTGGCAACCACATATGAGACATCCTCCGTTTATTTATTGTGAAGGACAGGAAGTTCCAAATGGACTGAGACAGATCCAAGTGTGGGGTGTACCGCAAAAATGAACAAAGCTGTACATGCACTTTTAATGACATCCAAAGGGTGGGACAACTGCAAACGTTTTGGAGGGACGCAATTTTGACATGGAGCATAGTCAAGGGATCCATATTCTCAGACTGGATAAAGTCTAAATCAACTTTGAGCCAGACCAGTCTTAGGTGCTCAGGACCCGGACTCACCCAGTGCATGTATTTTGCTATGTGACTAGCCCAGTAATAGATTGCCAGATGTGGGATTCACAACCCTCCATCCATTTTTGGAGCAGCCAGCTTATGATATGCCAACCTGGACTGCTTATTGGACCAGATAAAACTGATAAAAGTTCTGTGCATTCTCTGAAACCAAGACAAAGGAATAAAGGAGTTAAGGAGCGAGAGAGGATAAAACAAGTGAGGAAAAACATTAATTTTAATTATATTAATGCGACCCCAAAGGGAGACAGGAAGCTTAGACCATCTATTGAGGTCCTGGACAATCACTTGGGAAAGGAGCTGCAAGTTCTGTTTGAACCAGGAAGAGGGGTTACGTGTTAAATTGATACCCAGGTATCTAAGAATGCGAGGTGACCAACCAAGACCAAAAGGGGTAATATCACTCTTAAAAGCCTTGTGGTTAGGAGGGAAAATGGACAGTTTGTTAACATTTAATTTATAATTTGAGAAAGCACTGAATTTAGCTATTTCTCCTAACATAACAGGGATAGATGTTGTTGGGTGAGAGATGGAGGAGAAGATCATCAGCATAAGCTGTGATCTTCCTACGCTACCCTATCTTTATGCCTCATATCTCCGGATTATTAAGAATATTTCAGATAAGGGGCTCTAAGTGTAAATTGAATAAAAGAGGGAAAGGGGCAACCCTACCTGGTACCGGAAAATAAGGAAAAGGGTTTGGAAAATGCTCCATTGCCAGAAACTCTGGCTGAGGGGTCCGATATAGAGCCCGATTCCATCTATGAACATGGTAGGAAAACTGAATACTTTCAAAACCTGAAACAAGAAATTCCAGTTGACATGATCAAATGCCTTCTCGGCATCCAGGGAAACCAATTCCGCAGGAAAGATGGTGTCCCTGGACACCGAGAAGACATGCGAAAGAGTGCTCAAATGGTCTGATGATGAACACCCCCTCATGAATCCCACCTGAGATATACTAATCAAGTCTGGGAGGACCCGGGTTATCCTGTTGGCCAGTATCTTTGAGAGAATTTTAACAACCTGGTTCAAAGGAAAATGGGCCTATAACTTTGAACTAACCCAGGTCTTTGTCAGGTTTGGGAAGAAGAACAATCAGGGCTTCAAACAAATTTACATCTACTCTTACCCTTCGAAAGGATATGATGGTACAACCGGTGAAGTACCAGTAATAATTGTGTTCGAAAAGTTTTATAGAATAGTGCAGAAAAACCGTCCGGCCCCGGGACTTTGTCCGAGGGCAAAGCCCTGATGACCTCTGATATTTCCTCCAGAGATATTGGGGAAGATAACAACCTCCTCTGTGACTCTGACAGGGAAGGAAGAGAAGAATCCCTCAGGTATGCATCTAGCGCTTCCAAAGAAGGAGGACTATCCATACCATATCCCGATATAATTGCTCGTAGTATGAGGCAAATTCCTGTACAATCTCTGAAGGGGATACCTTCAGGGATCCATCTGCCTGGGCCCTGATTGGAGGAATAAACCTAGCAGATTCCTGCTGTTTTAATTTTAGAGCAAGCAAGTGACCTGCTTTTTGCCCCTGGTCAGTGTAGCTCGCTTTAGTGCAGATAATGGATATCTCTGCCTTTTCCCTCAACAAGTCTAAATATTTATCCTTAGCCACCAAGAGCCTCCTCATAGCCTCATCTGAGGTACTGGAGGATAAATTGGCTTCCAGAGACCTTACTAGTGATGATGAGGACAATAATTCAGCCTCTTGAGCCCTTTTCCTCTTTGTAGCTAGGCTAATAATAATCCCTCTCATATAGGCCTTAAAAGGCCCTTAAAATGTCAGGTGCCATACCCTCTGAAGAGTTGGTAGAAAAAAGAAATCGATCTGTTCTTTTATTAAGTTACAATATTTAACATCTTTCAATAACTGTTCATTTAATTTCCATTGGTTTCTTTTGGGAAAATTAAGAAAAGCCAGATTGCAAACCACCAAAGAGTGATCGGACACTGGACCTGGCTGAATTGTGGCTGCTAAGACCCCTGGTAAGAGGTCCTGGGAGATTAAGAGATAGTCAATGCGGGACTGGGTTCTGTGCACAGGTGAATTAAAAGTATACTCTCTGCTCTTGGGATGTAATACATGCCACACATCACACAGTCAGCACTGATCCAGTAAATCCCTGAATGCTCTCTGCCCAGGAGACAAGCTCCTCGATCCACTACCAGACCTGTCCACTTCAGGGTCCAAAAGCAGGTTAAAGTCTCTGCCCATAATTATAACAATGGGAAGCTTAGGAAGAATGATGGAAATAAGCATCATAAAAAGCCTGGTCGTCTGCATTTGGTCCATATATACTACAAAGTGAAATTGGTATGGACCAAAGATTCCCTGAACCTGGACGTAGCTACACCCGGTCCCTAAGGACTTGCTTAGAGACAAAGGAATGCTTCTGTTGACCAGAACCAGAACTCGCAACTGTTGGTGGATCCTGAGGCATTAAACACCTGTCCAATCTGTTGCCTCCTGAGTTGCAGAGTTTCACACTCAAGTAAATGAGATTCTTGCAAGAACGTGATCTGAGAAGACAATAAATTTAGATGTTTTAATGCTTGATATTGTTTAACTTTTTTCCTTATCCCCTTCACATTCCAAGCAGACAGACTGATATTATTAGCCATCTAAGTAGAAAAAAATAAATCCCTTATATAACATTCGGGAATTGCTACAACAATAATTAAATGTCCAGAGCCCCTGATTACTGCTGTATCCCCCTCCCAACTCAGCACCTCCTTCCCCACTCTAATCCCCCACAAACTCCCCACTAAAATGTCCCACAACAACCCAAAAATTGAGTAACCCAGAAGTCTTGAATTTAACCTTAACCCTACCCACCCCCTACCCCAACTATCATGAGCAATGTTCAGCAAAATACCATTTTTCTTCCTCCCCCTCCAGCCTCCCCAGCATGCGCCCCAAAACCCTACCCAAATATGCAAGACCTTCCTATAAAAACTGATAACTGTTAACATCTATGCAAAGGGAACAATGATGTAAGTAATATCACTCAAACATTAGGCTCCTGATAGCCAGAGGAGAGGAGAGGAGAGGAGAGGAGAGGAGAGGAGAGAAGAGAAGAGAAGAGAAGAGAAGAGAAGAGAAGAGAAGAGAAGAGAAGAGAAGAGAAGAGAAGAGAAGAGAAGAGAAGAGAAGAGAGAGAGTGTTCTCCATTTGGGAGCAAACTAGTAAACCAGAATGTCAGAATGGAAAAGCGGTAACATAGCATGTGATAGCTGAGCTCGCTATCGTAACTACTGCTACCAACAACAATAAAACCATTTTAAAGCCATTCCTAGCCAGCAGCAGGTCCAGACGCTCCCAAATAGAGAAACCCAATATATTCCCAAGTCCCCACCAGGAAGATCTATTAGAAAAATTAGGCTCCTGAATTATCTAGTGGAGCTGAACCTCCAAATTAATAGCTAGGGGGCCCTCTGGTGATACAAGCTCGAAGACGCATGACCTTCCGAATTAAACAAAGGGGTCACTCTCCTGAATATTGCCATAACAAAATGAAACATCAAGTCAGAAGGCTTCATTCTGACATTTAAACAAAAGGAGATACTCCGGTGCCCTGTAAATAATTAACAAATACAATCCATACAGAAGAGAACCTCCCCCAGACAAGATATACCCCCATAGAACAGTTTCTTGGCATATACAATTGCCCCGTAATACTAAGCAAAAAAGTATGCAATGAGAATAATATGATCCCAATGAGAATAGTCCCTTTGGCCATAACTCTCAGGAACACGCAGGATCAGACGAACATTCTTTTCCCATTTTTGATAATGGCTAGAGCAGAACTTTTCCCTTCCATCACTGGTTTGAATAACACCGAGAAAGCAGGTCAGGTGTCCCAAAACAGGTCAGACAAAGTGGACTTGAGCCCCGTAAGAGCAGCTTCAGGGTCCTCATAGGTTGACCAGGTACCAGCCACCTGTACCTGCAATCTAGCTGGGTAGCCCATTTTAAATCGAAGGCCTGCTGCTATGATCTTTGAAACAATGGGATGGAACACTGTGCGCTTTAATATGACCAACCCCGGTAAATCTTATGCGATTCTGAGCCTGGCACTGTCCCATTTGGACTTCTTGTAATTCTCTCACTTTGCCAGGAAATGTTGCTGCTTCAAGTAGTTCAAAAGCGGCATATAATGGGACATGGCGTTGCTCACAAGGAAGGTTTGAATTGCATAAAGACCTATGCGCCCTCTCTATAATATACTGGGCCCTGAAGGGAAAGGGACCGGAGATCTTTTCCACCAATTTCTGCACAAAGGTAATTGTGTTCAGGCCCTCTTCTCCTTCTGGGAGACCCAAAATAACTATATTATTCCTTCAGCTACGGTCCTCTAAATCTTCTAATTTAGCTTCCAATCGAGAGAATTTCTGCCACAGAGCCACAAGACCGGGGTCAATTTTTTCCACTTGTTTCTCAAGGGAGGAGATTCGGGCTGCATTGTCTGAAGTTGCCATTGACACCTCCTCAAGCTTTTTGGAAAGGGACTTGAGTTCAACTGAGATTTATTTTACTTCTTCATGGAAGGGTTTAAACTCCTCCAAGAATCTGTTCAGTGTTAGCGGTTCTTGTTCAGCGATCAGGTTCACAGGCTCTGGCTTATCAGTTGCACTCGAGGCCTTTGATTTCTTCAGGGCCTTCTCGGGGGTGACCGGAGGGGTGTGCTTCTGTGGAGTTTTTTTCATGTACACCTCCATAGCAGCCGAAATCAAGCCAGCAGGAGCACAGGGTTCTAAGAAGGCAGTATTAAGCCACTTTTCTGGGTTTTAGGCAAATATAATCACCCAAAATACAAAACTTTTTGGTTAGGAGGCTGGAGCTGTACAGAGGAGCTTCTACTCGGTACCCTGCATCACATGATCCTCTGCCTGGAATATTTATAAATGTAAGGGGGCTATTATCTCTCTGAGATTTCTATAAAATTCATATAAGAACCCATCTGGTCCTGAAGATATTCCATTTGGTGAGTCCTGGATTACGTGGAGAATTTACTGTAGAGTAATAGGAGCATCTACATATTTTTATCAGGGTAAATTATCCTAGGAAATATTACTTTCTCAAATATTTTCAAGATATTTGGCTTCTCTACAAATTCTTCTGGAGTATATAATGAAGTAAAATAATTATTAAATTGAGAATTTATTTATAAGGGATCTGTTATAATTTCACCATTACATCTTTTAATTTGTCAATTCTACATTCTTATCTGATAAGTAGCGCCACTGGAAAATTGTGGAAAATTTTACCCCAAAATGCAGGGATTTCTTTTGCAGAAATTGCGGGAAAATTGTGGGGGTTCACTATACATCCCCACTGCCCCCTAATCAATCTTTTATTGTTTGCTGCAGCTTGTATTGATCATATGAATTGTTAGATAAATATATTGCCACTTGTAAATGCTTTTAATATAAAGAAATGTGTGTTTTTGAAATGCACTGCAAATTAATCATTTTGTAGCATATCGTCTATAAATCAAGACATCTAAGTCATGCAATGCTATCTAGATTTTATTCAGGAACTTACAGTTAGTCTGTGCTGAATACATCCTGAAACAACATATTTTGCCAGTTTCTAGATATTAAATAATGAAGCCTGTTTAAACTACTTGTTTTGGTGCAAGAAAACACTAAACAGATAACCAGGGTGCCTAATAAAGGTCTAGTAAGAAAAATGCGTATTTTGTTAAAATAATTACTGTTCTTAATCAGCACTGTAAGTACATTTTAAAATCACGTGATAAAAGTATCAAATCATACCAGTAGCTTTTCGTTACATCATACAATAGCTTTCAATACATTTTACTTATGTTCTACTCGGTTTGCAGTGATTTTACTTGGGTTGCAATTATTTTGTCTATTTGAAGGTAACTGTTTAACTATACTTAACCTGTTCAGCATGTTTTCAGAAATGTTTGCTTTTTGTAGGCTTTGTATGTGAGTATGCAGTTGTGGCAGATTGACATGTAAGGAATCACTGTCACCAACCCCCTCAGAAGCACATTCCAGTTTATAATCAGCAGGGCCACCTAAACTCTAGACACATTTGAATCAAAATCTTTTGAGTTTGAAAGAATTTATACAAGGAAAATCTACCCTACCATTCAAAAATAAGCACAGTGGTCAATGCTTCATTTAGGTGAATGGGTTACTTTGCACCTCTTCTCACACCTATTGTTTCAGTCGCTGTGTCAACAAAAAGTTCTCTGGCAGTTTGATTTAACACAGATTCTAAGTGTTCAAGTCTACATATGCATGACCAGAGGATTTTGAAACCAAAGCAGGAAGTGAATCACATGAAAGCAGAGTCACATTTGACCCCTTCACCTCACACTACTGGTTTGGTTAAATCCAAGTCTGTGTACTAAATTGTTAGCATATCTGAGTAGATTTCCTTGAGAATTTAAATATTTTTATACAATTTCAGTCAAAAATTCCATAACTGTAAGAAAGTGCAAGAAATTGCATATTTTGTGTGTGAAGGATAAAATTATGAAATTAGGAAAAATGTGCCCACAATTTTCCAGTGGCCCTGTGATAAGCTAACAGTTTAGAAGGAAGGTCAGAATAAAGTAATATTTAGCTCTGAACAACTGAAGTTCAGCTTGAGTGTGAAGGTTTCTCTCTAATCTATTCTTAGAAACATAAAACAAAGAATTTGATGGCAGATAAGGACCACTTGTCCCACCTAGTCTGCCCATTTCCTACCTAATGGATAAGCTGCAGATCTTAGTTAACCAACAGCCTACTTCCTCCTACCCCCCACTAGAATTGCCTTATGTCTGTCCCATGCATTCTTGAATTCCTCAATGTTTTTGACTCTCGACCTCCTCAGGAAGGCCATTCCATGCATCTACAGCCCTCTCTGTGAAAAAATACTTCCTCATATTACCTCTGAGCTGTCCCACCTCTATCTTTAAATTGTGCCCCCTTGTTCTTGCACATCTCTTTTTCTGAAAGATGCTACCCTCTTGGACTTTGTTGATTCCCTTGAGGTATTTGAAAGTTTCTATCATGTCCCTCTTCTCCCTCCTTTCCTCAAGGCTATACATCTTAAGTTCCTTTCGTCTTTTTTCATTTGTCTTCTGGTGCAGACCCTGCACCATTTAACATAAAGCCATTTTATTTTATTCTCTTCTGGTGGGGTTTGGGCAAAAGGTGTTCCTAATACAGATAATTCTGATTCCAAGTTACTTAATTCTGCTACTTTCTTTTTCGTTGATTACAACCATATACTAGGACACAACACCTGATGCAGCATTTTAATGATTCCCAAACAATGTCTATTGAAGTATCACTAGGAGAGTTCCAGGATAGAAACTGTTGAATTTGTTCCTTAAGTTGTTGCCTAAAATTTTCATTTTTCCACAGGTAATTAACCAAGGACCTTGGTTTATTTTGTAAATTGGGGGTGGAATTTAAGTCCAGTTGCATGTAGCAAGATGCATGATCTGAAGTTAATATTAAGTTATATCTCATAAACTTAGTTTTGAAAGTAGATTGCTGGAATCCAGAAAAAAGTATATTCTGAGAATGTATTATGCATGTTAGAATGATAGGAGTATTTTTTCAACATTGGATAAAGAAATCTAAATGGGTCTTGTATGGCCACATCTACATATAGCCTTTCAGTAAAGTAACTGTTCTGGTTTTCCATTCAGATGCCATGAAGGCCCTGTCCAGGGGGTGCACAGTAACATTAAAGTCTCCTCCAGTTATTACAGGGGTGTCCCATGCAGTTATTTTAAGAACAATTTAAGTGAATAATTCTAAGTTTCTATGTTAGGGACATAAAGATTTAACAAGGATATTTTGGTTATGAAAAACATTTATATTCCAACAAACACATCTCCCCTCTGGATCTATTTCTGAGTTTAACACCTGTATTTTTAAAATATTTTTAATAAATATAGCTATTCCCCTTGCCTTATCAGAAAACATTGTATAAACTCCTAATGCCTAGAAAAGGTTTGCAAAAAAAAACATGCATCCCCTTTACCAAAATGGGTGTCTTGTAAAAATGCCAATCATCTCTTTTATTGTTAGCCAACCAACAATCTTATTCATTTTAGTTCTGTCTTTGGCACCATTTAAAGGAAAACTCTGTGTTAAAATCATAAAAAGATATGTTTTAGACTTTTTTTCAGTGTTCTAACCCATTCCCAGTGTTTTTATGTTTGCTTGCACGCATGTGCAAGAAACATAGTGCCATCATCGGAGATTTCAGAGGTGTGTCACCTCCTCCTCCAATTCAGTCTGTGGCATGCGCTGCTGTCAGGCTGTCGCATGCTGGCGCTGTCTATGACAAGCTCCAAATGCAGTGGCATACAGTTCAAAGGGGAGCTATGCTTGAGTGAGCAGCGATAAGATATTGCCTGCTCATGCGCAGCTCCCCCCCACACTGTCTCATGCAGGCGCGCCCCCACACTGTATAGCTGACGGAGGTGCCCAATCCCCGTCAGCTGTGCTTTGTTCCCCGCCCTCCCCAAAGCCTTCCAAATGCCATGCTGGGTGCACCACCAGCATGGCAACTAATATTCAACGACGGGTGCCCAATCCCGGTCGACTCCACGGTCCTCACCCCCCAGTAGTAAGTACGCCTGGGAGCCCACCCCAGCATGGCACCGATGCTTAGGCCACGGGCTGCCTAACCCCCGCCGACTGAACGCCCAACCATCCTTGTGCCATGCTGGGAGCCCACCCCAGTGTGGCAAGCGTCCACGTCCTCCTTTTCTTTTTTAACCTGAAAAAGCGGTCCCCACGTAGTCGCTGGCCCCCCTCCACAACCCGCACTCAACCACTGCGCACCTGCCTCCCCACACCCCTCACCCCATACTTACCTCAGGAGCTTGGCGAGACGATCACCACATGGACTAGGAACACGCCTGCACTCTTCAAAGCTGACCGCGAACTGAGGAAGTGCTGGTAAGCTGTATAATGGGCTAGATAGGGGGGTTTCAACTTTGTTGCATATCTCAGGCATTTTTTGGAATTTATGCACCAAATTTTCAACATGGGGTTTTTGGGACCCCTTCTCATGAATGATGTCACTGTCATGGCGTTATTCTGGCCCGAAGGGTGATTTCACAGTCACTGCGCTGTCACTGCATGAAATCACCCTTTGGGCCTGAATAATGCCATGGCAGTGACATCACTCATGAGAAGGGGTCCCAAAAACCCCATGTTGAAAATTTGGTGCCAAAGTTCCAAAAAATGAATGTTTTACGAGCGTGCATTGCGCAGTTCCTACGCAGGCTCATAAGTTCACGAATTTTCAATATTTTCACTCCAGATTTTCAACACTGCCATTTTACCACACCTTCTTTGAGTAGTATAGCTGTCATGTTTCACATCACACCCAAAATGTGTTTCCACCCATGAAGCGCATAATGGCGCAGTCAGTGTGCGAAATCAATGTACAGGACAAATTAAGAAAATCACAGTGACACTGTTCATGAGCAGAGGTCTTAAAATGGCTATGTTGAAAATTTGGTGAAAAAATTCCTAAAAATGACTGTGTTACGAGCGTGCATTGCGCAGTTCCTACTCACGCTCGTAAGGTCGCGAATTTTCAATATTTTCACTCCAGATTTCCAACATTGCCATTTTGCCACACCTTCTTATGAGTAGTACAGCTGTCATTTTTCATATCTCACCCAAAACGTGTTTCCGCCCATGTAGTGTACAATGGCACAGTCGGTGTGCGAAATCAATGTATGGGATAAATTAAGAAAATCACAATAATGTTGTTCATGAGCAAAGGTCTTAAAATGGCTATGTTGAAAATTTGGTGAAAAAATTCCAAAAAATGACTGTCTTACGAGCATGCGTTGTACAGTTCCTACGCACGCTGGTAAATTCGTGAATTTTCAATATTTTCACTCCAGATTTTCAACATTGCCATTTTACCTCACCTTCTTATGAGTAGTATAGCTGTCATTTTTCACATCTCACCCAAAACGTGTTTCCGCCCATGTAGCGCACAATGGCGCAGTCGGTGTGCGAAATCAATGTACGGGACAAATTAAGAAAATCATAGTGACACTGTTCATGAGCAGAGGTCTTAAAATGGCTATGTTGAAAATTTGGTGAAAAAATTCCTAAAAATGACTGTTTTACGAGCGTGCGTTGCGCAGTTCCTATGCATGCTCGTAAGTTTGCAAATTTAATATTTTCCTCCAGATTTTCAACATTGCCATTTATTACACTATATGAACAGTACAGCTCTAATTTTCATATGTTGCCCAAAATGTGTTTTCGCACATGTAGCGCACAATGGTGCTGTTGGTGTGCGAAAGCAATGTTTAGGACAGATTAAGAAAATCACAGTTACACTGTTCATGAGCAGAGGTCTTAAAATGGCTATGTTGAAAATTTGGTGACAAAAGTCCATAAAATGACTGTGTTATGAGTGAGCATTGTGCAGTTTCCACGCACCCTCGTTAGTTCATGACTTTGTAATATTTTCAGTCCAGATTTTCACCAGTGGCATTTTTCCACACTTCCTTATGAACAGTACAGCTGTCATTTTTCACAACATGGCTGAAGTGTGTTTTCACACTTTCAGCGCAGAGATGCGTGGTCGCTGTGGGAAATCATTGTTCGGCACAGATAAAGAAAATCACAGTGACACTGTTCATGATCGGAGGCACCAAAATGCCTGAGTTGACAATCTGCTGTAAAAATCCCCAACCTAATTATATTATGGGTGTGCGTTGCACAGTTTCTATGTACGCTCGTGACTTCATCATTTTTGTAATATTTTTACTACAGATTTGCAACATTGCCATTTTTTACACCTCCCCATGAATAGTACAGCTGTAATTTTTTACATCCTGTTCGGAATGTTTTTGCACCTGTGGTGCTGAATGCCGTAGTCACTGTGCATAAGCAGCTTTCAGCTAACAAACTGATATTCCCCCTGTTCATGAGGTGGGGTCACAAAAAAAACATGTTGAAAATTTGGAGTGAAAATACCAACGAATGCCTGAGGTATTAGGGTTCCCAACCATAACGCTCAACCCTGTAGAGAATGACAGGCATCAGGGGTGTGACTTGGGATTCTTGCCTGTGATGCTCATACCATTCCACACCCTGCAGTCAGTGAGAGGCATCGAGGTATGCCTTGGACTCTTTGGCCCCAAACTTCACCCCATTCTCCTATATCGCACCCATCTCACCATATTTCCTAATGAAATGGGGTGCGCATAAGGGCCAAAGACCCCAAGGCACACGTGACACTTGTCAGTGTCTGCAGGTGGTGTGGTGAAATGGCGTGGCCATTATGCCTGACGACCCAAAGGCACACCCCAATGCCTGTCACTCTCTGCAGGGTGGTGGTGGGGTTGGCTTCAGTTCAGTACTTCACTGCCATTCCTATTACGCAGCTCTGTAACTTCTACACTACCACTGCCAATGCCAGCAAGCAAACATTCGGCATTGACAAATGCTTGTTTTTTCCTCTGGCTGTGAGATGTTTTTTTTCTAACTTTCTATGGCAGTTTTATTGCCCTTGGAGGCTGCCATTCAGGTTTATTTTACGACCTCCTCTATCAGAAAGTGCTCCCAGCTGTGATGTCTAATCGCCCCTGCTAGAGGACAGTGTCTTGTTACAGGGTCTGCCACAGCTCAGACACAGACAGAAGATTGCTCCCAGACAGAACATAATCCTAGATTTTGGGTGAGTTTAATCACTGATTTTTTGTTTTAGATATAGTATTGGTACCTTGTCCAGCTGTGTTCTGGTGGGTGTGTGTATGTGTATGTGTGTGTGTGTGTTTTAATCATGTCAGTTGTTACAGTGGTTGTTTCAGCACTCATCTGGCTATTCCTCTCAGTCCCGTTCTGTTTTTGCACCAGTCCTAAGTAGCAAAAAATATCACTTTATAGGTTGTTTGCGTATACCATAGAAGGAAATATGCAGAATTTGAATGTTTTATATAAAGTATCCATGAAACACCATGGAGCTCATCTATTTGTAATACAAGTTAGTGTCTTCCCCTCAACAATGCTACTTGACACTTCCCCACCCCCTCCCTTTGCATAACAGAGTACACATCAGGTTCTCCATCTTAGTTATTGCTGTCTGCAAGCTGTCTACTGTCACACATTGGAAAGGACAGGTTTTTCTAAAGTGCATGCATCAGGATTGTTTGTGTGCATGCAATTTCCATGAGCCCTCCCTATGATTTCTGCTGGTAGCTAGTATCGATCGATGGCAACTTTGATTATGACAAATATTTTTAGTGCTGCTTTCTAATGGTATAGTTCCCATTGGATTGGTGTTACTAACAAGTTGAAACCATGCAGCCACTTGCAGCACTGTGTGATGGTAGAGGGGGAAACTGAGCAAATGAGATCATGGTGTAAGATGAGCAGTCAACTGTTTAGGAACACTGCTTCGCTGCTGCATTTGCTACGGATCCCATCCTCAGTACGTATGTATTTTAGTGAGATCTCCTTAGCTAAAGTCTAGCCTTTGTCATTTTTTCAATTGCATTTTACACTGGACCGGATCCAGATTTCCTTATTGCAGACATGAATACAATCAGGCAGGCTGAGATGTCAGCTTGATCCCCCACCCCCACCAATGCACACACCAAAACACACAATATGCCTCTGCTATCACATTAACTCAACAGAACTCCTGTGTTGCCTCAATAATTGCCCCTCAACTACCGCAGAAACAAGGTGTTCACAGCCAAACTAGTGTACTGCATCTGTGTTATCTCGGACCAGAATGCTTTCATGCAGAGTCAACACTCAACTGAATGCATCCTAATGTATACATTTTCCTCCATACTTTGTGCAGTATATCGTGATGTATACATGTTCCACCCAACATTGTAAATATGTCACTGTTTCAGAAAACAATACTGGCTGTGCATGGCTTAGCTGGGGATCATTGAGGAGGAGAATGACCTTGGGGTAATGGTAACAGGGACCATGAGTAACACTGCCCAGTGCAGGAGAGCTGCTGCAAAGGAACCAAATGCTGTGGTGCATAGGAGGTGGTTTCATCCAGGCCGAAGAGGTAATCTTCCCCTCTTCAGGTCGCGAGAGTAAGGCCACACTGAGTATTGTGTGCAGTTGTGGAGGCCATACCTGGTGATGTCTGGTTACTGGAGGGTACAGAGGAGGCAACGAAGATGATTTGTGGAATGGCAGGGAGAGACTATGAGAGCAGTCTAGGAGACCTGAATGTGTACCGCAAACCTCAGTATCTCTGCCTCCTAAATTCTCACTTCTCCGCCAGATGTACATGCACCAATCTCATGCAAGTGTCCAGTACACCCACAACAAGCACCCTCTGCATACCAAGCCTTGCAAGGGGACCAGGAGTTGCCTAACTCACCCCAGGGTGTCTTGGCGTCTTGCCTTTACACACACCTGCAGTGTGTGTGTGGTGTTAAATATGTGCAAACCCTCAAACATCCAACGCTATGCTCCATACAACTACACCACTCCATCCATTCCCCCTCCCTGTATCAACTCTTCCCCCACCCTCACTCTCTAACACCTCACTCTACCTCTCTTCCCATCTAGCACCAACCACAACCCCATTATCACCTCACCTAACTTTCCACTGTGCCAAGTTGCCCTTTTCACCTTATTCTATATTAACCTCTAATTTACTGGCATCTCCTCCCACGGCACCCGGCTACTCTCCCACGCACCTAGGTTACTCCATACACTCGACACCTCATGCACTGTGTAGAGCGTGTTTGTCACTTGACAGTCTTTTTGCTGCTGTTCAATACTTCCATGCCATTCTTATTATTATGTACCATCAACTCCTGCACTACCAATGCCAGCAAACAAAAATTTGGCATTGAAATTTGCTTATTTATGGATGTGCTCTCACAGCAAAGATTTTGTTAAAAGAATGGTGTTTCAGTTGTGTGTCATTGTGGGTCCCTGGGTGATGCCCTGATATCATTTTTCTGGACCAACAGCACACAGAGGGTAATAGTGAACAGATTACACTCTGAAGAAAGAGTGGTTACTAGTATGGCAGCTTAGATATGCACGCAAAAAAGTGCAAAGTAATGCACCCATGAAACAAAAACCAGGGAAGATTATATAATGCGTGGGGGTGGGGGGGCTGAGTACGAAACAAAAGTGGAAAGGGATCTGAGGGTCATGGCAGCAGAGGACCTCAAGATAGGCAAACTGTGTGAGAAGGCAGTAAGGAGGCTGGATGGATACAGGGATGCTTACGAGAGGCATCACCAGTAGAAAACAGGAAGTTTTTATCCTTCTGTACAGACAGTTTGTGAGACCCCATTTTGAGTACTGCAAGAAGTTCTGAGAACCAGTCTCCATAAGGACATACACAGCATGTAGGTGGTCCTAAGGAGAGTAACAAAGTGTTGCAAGGTCTGCAACATAAGACACATGAGGAGAGACTGAAAGACTTTAATATGTATATCCTTGAGGAAAGGAGGGAGAGAGGGGACATGATAGAAACTGTCAAGTACCTCAATGGAATCAACAAAGTCCATGATGGAAGCATCTTTGAGAGTGACAGATGGGCAAGAACAAGGTGGCACAGTTTGAAGATACAAGGTGCACAGCTCCAGGGCTGCATCGGAAAGTATTTATTCACGGATAGGGTGGTGAATGCAGTTGAACCACCTTCCTGAGGCTGTCGGGTCAAAAACAGTGGGTGAATTTAAGAATGCATGGGACAGACATAAGGCACTTATAGTGAAGGGTAGGCAGAGTAGGCTGTTGCTTACCTAGAATCGGCAGCTTATCCAATATGTAGGGATTGAGAAGATTAGGTTGGCCCCAAGCGGTTCTTATCTGCCATCAAAGTCTATGTTTCTATAGTTATTAACCACATTTACCATGCGTGTTCCATATAATCTCTGTTTACAAGTGTGTGTGTGCGTGTGTGTGTGTGTGTGTGTGTGTGTGTGTGTGTGTGTAATGACACTTTTTGATGATCATCCACGTTTTGGTTTCTGCTGACATATGGCAATGTCCGTTTACTTGCACCAGGTCAGTCTGACTTTACTTTTGTTGACTCTTTTGAAGGTTCATACCAACTAATCCTCCCAAGATGCCACATTGCATGGCTTTTGGTTGCACAACACACACTGGTAGATTACCTAAAGGAGTCTTCATCTACCTTTTCCCTCGTGACAGCAAATTGGCTGAAATTTGGGCACAAAGAAGTCGCACAGATGTAGGGAACATTAAAAAATTTGTCAACAAGCAACTCAAGGAAAACAGAAAGAAGTACAGTTTATGTTCTCTACACTTTGAAGAGAGCATGTTTGAACCAAGCTTTCAGCTGCAGCTGTTACCCCCCGACTTACACCCAAGAAGATTTACTCATCGGCTAAAGGAAGGGGCAGTGCCAACAGTATTCCCAATCATGAAATCAACAGCACGCCAAACGTCAATAAATTGTATTGGGCGGCTGGACCGTAAAAGGGTAAATACATCTGTTGCATAGCTGTCTTGTTTTGTTTCTCATGCTAAAAGGAATGGTAAATGCAATTGTCTGCCTATATCAAGCCTGCTCTGCATTCTGTTGACACCCACCAACACTGCTTGCTGGATCAGGTGCTGAGTGGTCCGATGGCACTCCTGATCCAGACCACACAGTTGGGTGCCATACAGTGCACCAAATAAGCATGTGTCTTCACGGTGATTGAGCTATGATTTGCTGTGCAGACACTTGCAACTCACAAGTGTTTTATAACACACACACATACCATTACTGTAATGAAAACCAGTGGAATAAATGATTTATCTACACCACAGTAGTTTGCCTCCGTAACCTCATGAGTGTCATTAGCCATGCATTCAGTGTAAGAGGCCAATCTGCTGGAATGCACATTAATTATTGTATTACACTGTTTTCCACTATATTGTCCATGTATTCAATTGGATAGTAATTTTTTTTTTTTATTGTACTCTGTGTTTCACTTTTGGATAAATGTTTTACAGTGTGGCTCCACTTAGCAAAGAGGTTGCTTCACAGTTGCCATGTACCCGAAACTGTGCATCATGGCCAGTGCAATAATGAAAACATTGTATACACAATTGTTTTCCAATTCCTTTTTGAGAGGGTGGGTGAAATATGTTAGTCAGAAAATGGAACAAAGTTTTATTTTCGACCAATAGTTGTTGATTACAATATCCATTGCAACAGAGCTATGATGCTACTAACTTGCAAATATCAATTGTGACAATAAATATGCTATGTTTAGATAGTGAATGCAGTAACAACATGCTAAGTGTGAAAAATTGTCTGTTTTGTTCTTTCATAATCACACTCCTGTTGTTTGCTTAATGATGAAAACACTCTACATTTCTAATCTTCACATATTTAATCCTTATTGCAGCTTGCGGCAGAGCTTATACAGTCAGACAAACTACATTCAATGACTAAAAAACAATCTCCATCTGGAAAAGAGAATAGAAGTCCAAATGTAAGTAATTTTCATGTCTGTGCCATTACTAATGTAGTATTATCCCACTTATCCACTGCACTCAGAGTGTCAGTATACAGTAACACAGGAGCAACATCCACTAAAGTTCCACTGGTTCCCTATTTCCCATAGTGTGTTCAAAATTCATGCATGTTGCATGTTCTGTTGACATGGTACATATTTTGACAACGTCGCAAGCTGTCCTTATTTCCGATGGCACCTCTGACAGGGTCCTCCTCCATTCCCTAAACATGGACCCTGAATGCTGTATTCACATCGTACACATTGTGAAACTTACACACGGTGTTCCTATATACCCTGTGTCACCTCTGTCATGGGAATCATCTGCTCCAGAAACATATCATGACAGCCTCATGCAAAGTGTCACCCTCTGTGCCCATGGTAACTACATTCAACACTGTCCCAGTCAATTTATGGCACACCTCAGAGCCCTACTTCCCACACCACCTCTGCATACTGCCATCTAACAGTGTCATGTTTCCCTGCTTATTTAGATGGCAAGACACATCTACGGTCACCCCTAAAGCCCACAACACTGACTGGCATATCTCCCACCTTCCCTCTTCCTCTCCCACACCCCTAAGCAATCACACCCACAGTCTCCAACACCATGCACTCCACACTCACAATCCCACAGCTTCCTACCCAGGCACCTACACCCACTCCTAACTACCACTCCTGAATGTCAACATTTTACTGCCATCTGTGTTATGCCATGTATGCATACTGTGTATTTGTAACTGTGCTGCACTGCTCTTCATATGCATTTTTTTACCCATGTTTTATAGTTCTTTTTGTTCAATTTTTTTTGTCCTTTGTTGTACAAAGATTTCCTGCTGTCCACATTTTCTGTACTATATCATGCATGACGTCTGCCTCCTGTAAATGAGCAGTTACTGCTGAGTTTTTTTCAAATTCAAAGAATATTAAATAGCACAGATAGACAAGATCACTACCCAACTTCCATTCCTCCTTGTCACTACTATCTCTCATGTAGATAACGTGTCACTTTTCTTTTAGGATACAGACAGTCCTTCTGTTGCTACATCTGATCCTATGGAACAATCCCCTAATGACTTCCCCACATATACCATGGACTTTGGCACACAGAGTGTTTTGTACCACAGTTCACCAGTAACCAACACTGTTGCTATGCAGACAGATCCTATCAATTTCTGTAGTGCCAGTACTCAGACGGTATCCTGCATAGCGGAAGTTGGAACACGGTTTCCAGAAGAGGTGATTCCGGTGAAAGTGACACCCAAGACCATCAATATTTTGCACAACCACCAAGCTCTCCTATTGCCACTACCAGCTCCATTCAAGCTCTGTACTATTCATCTTCACCACTTCCCAACATTGTGCCATACAACTTTGAACCCTTGGTAGCTCCAGATCATACAGAGTACACATCTGATGAAGATCATTGACAAACAGTCAAGACAGTCACGAGACAGTCATGGAATCAGAGATGGAAGAGTCAGGTGATTATTATGTGCTAGACACTGACACAACAGACAGTGACATAAGCTTCAATGACTGTGAAACTGACTAACGGCATTGTGCATCAACCCAAGTACATAGTCTTTGAGTCTTGCCTCGATACACTGTTCTCAAAGTTAGTTTGCAATGAATGTCAGTGTCATGCAGATGAGGTGGAGAAGACCAGCATTACTGGCTCTATACTGTCAGTAACAGTAACATGCATCAATGGACATCAGATAGTACAAAATGCCGGCTGGAAACATTCTGTCTGCAGCTGCTATATTATTCAGTGGAAATTTGTTTGCTAAAATATCAAAATTTACAGAGTACCTGGGACTGCAGTTCATTTCTTCTTCAACCTTTTTTGATTTTCAGAGAAAGTACCTTTTTCCTGTGGTTCAAAAGTCATGGGACATGGAGGAACAGACTCTTATACAGGAAATACAGACACGCTCATTACATCTTCGTAGGATGGTCGCTGTGACAGCCCTGGCTTTTCAGCAAAGTACTGCAGCTACACATTGATGGACTTGGATTCCGACAAAATAGTTGGCTTTTCTCTGAGCAGTGCTGCAGGCATTACATCCGTTGCTTTAGAAAAAGGCATTTGACAACTGTGTTTGTAAATTGCTTAGGGAACAATATTCAGATTGCGGCCATTGCTATAGACTGGCACCGTGGAATTGGCGCCTTGATGCGACAGCAGTACCCAATGATTTCACACCATTTCGATCTGTGGCACCTGTCAAAAGTGTATGCAAAAAATTTGATTCAGGCAGACCAGAGGTAATGAAAACTCATGGAGTGGTGCCACAGCATCTCAAATCATCTTTGGTGGGCACCTGAAACATGTCAAGGTGATGATACTTTACTTAGGAAAAGTGGCTCTCACTACTATATCATGTCAGCAATATGCACAGCTGGTCATGGGCTCAAAAATTTCATCACTGTGATCATCAAATGCCTGTGGAACACGCTTACAGAACAAAGTGGCTGGTTTATGGTGACACTGTGCATAGTGCTCTAAGCAAAATTGTGAATAACCGCACTTTAATCAACGACTTGAAGAATGTAGCAGTTCTGCCACACTGGGAGCACAGAGAGGTTTCATGCTCTTCTATGTACTGTACTGCCCAAAGTCCCAGTGCTTTAGCCAAGCAGGAATGAAGGCACGATAACGTTGGCAATCTTAGACCACAATGCCAATGTACAGAGGCAACAAGCAGTGGTAAACCACCCAACGGCAATGTCTGGTCAGAAGGGAGATAAAAGCTACAAAGTGGTGTACCCAAAAGCAAAGAAAGAATGGGTTGCCAAACCAATCTTTGATGCAAAATCACAAAAGTATATATACAACATGTTAGTTCAAGTGCTACAAATAAAGAGACAGGAAATCGTCCTACCCGAAATGTCTGTTCCACAGATTCCACAGAACATAGCCAACAAACCGTGTCCTCACAAACATGAAGTAATACGCCGACTGTTATCAAGATTTCACAATGATGGTCGGCAGGTGGTTCGGGAGGTACGAGGGGTTCGTCCAACTCGGGCGGTGTTAGGCAATGCCTTGTCGGTCAAACACAAGACAGCAATTATTGCTGATCTTGTTCAAATGGTTGACCTGGCTTGCATCACCGAGACCTGGCTGGACAGAATTCTGGCCCCATTTTGGAGGCTTTAGTCTGGCTGGTTCTGTGATACATCGCCGAGATTGGACTGTAGGAGGTGGGGGGTGCGGTCTGTTTCAAGACTGAACTTAACCTCATGAGTGTACTGGTTGAGGACACTGAATCATTTGAGTGTGCCATTGTAGCAGGTGAAGGTTGTCAGTTGATTCTCATCTATCGCCTACCCGGTAACAAGAAACGTTTCCTTCAGGAAGCGGTGGACCGTCGTCGACATGGCATTTGAGTAACCCAGACCGATGATTCTGGGTTATTTGAATGGCTGGTCAATGACAACCATCGCAATTTGGTCAGCACTTTCCAGTTGATGTCATCTCTGGGCTGACACAGGTGGTTACCACTGCTACCCATAAACACATTTCCTTGACCTAGTCTTCCTTCTATGGATCAAAACTTCTGACCTGGAGGTGGAACCAGTCAGGTGGTCTGATCACTGCACTGTGGTGTTTAGTTTTTATACCCCCCCATATATCTACCCCGATGGAGATGGTCAAATACCGCCCTTTATGAAATATAAGTTTGTAGAGTATAATGGAGGTACTTGACCTATCGTCCACCTTGTTTACCAGCAGTGATCCTGAGACTCTCGTGACCACCTGTAACTTGGCCGTCTCGAAAACTTTGTATTCCATTGCCCCTGCCTGAGTTCACCCTTTCTCTGTTCGCCGTAGATCTCCCTGGTTTGATGGGGCTTTGAGGGAGTTGCGGAGATTAGGTCGAAGGTTAGAGCGTTGCTGGTGGAAGTCCACCCTTGATGCCGACCGCCTTAGACTGATGGACCATTATCAAGTCTATCAAACTGCAATCTCCCGTAAGAAGGCAGAATTCCTGTCCAGGGAGATTGCAGCCTCTCAGAATCAACCAGTTCAGCTTTTTTGTACCATGGACAGACTGTGCAACCCAGCCTGTCTACATGTGCGGAAAGCTTTTTCGCAATTAGAGCACAATGAAATTGCTCGATTCTTTGCTAATAAGGTGACCAACATCAGGGTGGGACTCCAGACGGCACACTCTATGGGTGCTGGTATCGATCAGTGTGCGGTCACTACACCTCGATTGTCTTTGAGTACCTTTGGCCGACCGGAGTTCATGGATGTCATGCTGATTATCCACAGTGCGCCCTACGTGTTGTAATTTGTATCCTGGACCTACTTCCCTAATTTTTGTATGTATTGATGTTATCAGTCCGGTCCTGGCAATGATTGTCTGGTGCTCCTTGATTCTGGAGAGTTTCCTTGCTCTCTGAAAGAGGCGGTGTTGACACTTCTCTGGATGGAAGCTTCTTAGACCCAGACTGCCATGCAAACTACAGACCTATCTCTAACCTTCCTTTATTAGGAAAGTGGTGATAAAGCAGTGGCTGCACAACTGGAGAACCATTTGACCATCCATGACATCCATGAACCACTCCAGTCTTGTTTTCGTAAGAGACACAGTACCAAGACAGAGCTGGTTTGGGTGCTCAATGATCTCCTGATGGCTAGAGATTGGAAGAACCGTTCCATCTTGGTTCTTCTAGATCTCTCTTCAGCATTTCATACCATGGACCTTGAAGTGTTGTTGGACTGTCTGAGGTTCATCTGTGGACTGTCGTGAACAGTCCTCAGGTGGTTTACATCATTCCTCGTGGGTAGAACACACAGAGTGGTGTCTGGGGTTTGTTCCTCAGACCCTACTTCTCTGTCATGTGGGGTTCCTCAGGGCTTGGTTCTTTCACCCATGTTGCTTGTGGTGTACATGCTTCCCCTTCGGAGACATTGTAAGAAGATATGGGCTCTGGTTTCAATGCTCTGCTGATGATACCCAGCTCTACCTATCTTTTGCACCTGACCAGAATGGAGCTGTATCGGTCTTTAATAACTGTCTGAAAGAAATCCAAGACTGGATGGATCACAGTAGGCTGAAGTTGAAATCAGACAAAACTGAGGTGTTGGCCATGGATCCAGGTCATCGTATAGAGGGGTTGGGGGAGGGTTTGCCCTCGGGACTTTCTTGGTGGTGCTTCGCTCCCAACCTCAGAACAGGTGCGTAACCTGGGGATAATTTTTGACAAATGGCTGACCTTGCATTCGCAGGTGTCAGCTGTAGTAAAAACTTCCTTTTACAATCTTCAGAATACCACCAGGATTAGGCATCTGGTTCCATCCGATGACCTTCCTACATTGATCCATTCCTTTGTGTCCTTGAGCTTAGATTATTGCAATTCCCTTGACACCTAGGGCTTTCTGGGGTAGAAATACACTGCTTGCAGCTAATGCAGAATGCAACGGCCCGGCTTTTGATGGGATCTTTGCGATTGTGCCATTTTTTTGCCTGTCATGCGCGAACTGCACTGGCTGCCAGTACAGTGGCGGATCACCTATAAAGTCGGTTTGCTGACATTTAAAGTACTACACATCATGGGCCTGGACTACCTGAAAGAGTTCCTAGTTCCTTACTGCCCTGTATGATCACTCCGCTCAGCCGGCGAGGGGTTGCTAGAGATCCCAAGGGTATGTTTAAAATCTTCTGGGGCAAGATCTTTTGAATTTGCAGCCCCTACCATTTGGAATTCCCTACCCCCTCAGATTCTGGAGTGCACAACTGTGGAGGCATTCAAACAATCATTAAAAACGTATTTGTGGCTTCAAGCTACTAACAACTGAGCATCTTGTTTTAGCTTATGGATATTTGTTTGATTTTATTGAAGCATGTTATACTTCATATTTTTATTGCTGTTTTAAAATGTGAGGCACCTAGGCTTTGGAGAAGGCGCCATACAAATAAATGTTATTAATATTATTACATACAATCAATAGCAAATGTCAGTGTATGCCATTGTGGAACATTAAAGTAAGTCAGGTTTCTCCATGTCGTTGTAATTAACGGTCATAATAACATGAGTCTTGAAAATCCTGTAACCTCGTTGATCAATACATGTCACATGACCGTGGACATGAAACCATTAAAAGATCCCAATAATCAAATCATTACTTTTTGAACCAAATTAATTTTACTTTCATTTTGAAGAACAGCATTGTGTAATCGCAAGAATGCATTTTAGGGCATGTATGTTGTAGTGGGATTTACACCCTACAACAGGTTGGCAATACAGAAACATATACCCAGTCTGTCAGGGTGTGTTAGGGGCACTGCCACCATGCCCGTTTTTCAGGAATATGCACTTTGAACCTAATATGAACAATGTGGTCTAGTGTCTCCCCATCAGCTATGCTGCTATTCTCCCCCCCACACACACACCTTTACAGACAGCTACTCTGTAACTCCATTTTTAATGCTCTGCATGTTCCAGGACTAGGCCAGAAAAAGTACCCTGCCCTACTCTCAGCATGCACACAACAGTTACCAATTTTTTGATACTCCCCATCTCTTTTGTTGGCGATTACAGTTACTTACTGCCATTATATCTATGTCTGATCATATTGTTCCAGCTAGTTGTGAAAACCAAACTGTGATCCGGGTTTACTGATACTGGGAGAGGGAGCATCTGTCAACTAGTGCTTGGAGTGCTTGATCGGTGTCCTCCACTCCACACTCAATATAAATGCACTGTTGCCACTAGATACTCCGCCAGCCAACGTTTACCCCCACCCGAACCTTCCAATCTGAAGTCAGTCCAGGACATGGCTTGCAAGCCTATATTATCACTGTATAAATGCAGCTTTCCATCGTTAGTGTGTTCTTCTACTACCACTGATGAAAAAAATGTCACACTAGAAACATAGAAATTGCTCAAGATACACAGACCTCTAGTCCCATCCTGTCTTCCCTTAAGTCCTATACATTGTATGTGGCCACTGACACTGATCAAGGCCTTTTCATCATTCCATCCCCCCTTATACTTCCCGCTGGTATGTCCCATGCATTCTTAAATCCTTCCACTGAGCTTCCCCCACTACCTCCTATGGCATACGATTCCAATACTTGCAACCATTTTAGGTTGAAAACATCCTCACATTACCTCTGAAGCTATGCACTCCAATTTTCATCTTATACCCCTTCTGCCTGGTACTTTGTCTACACTGAAAAGGTTCCCTCACCTGCAGCGTGTTAATGGCCTTGATGTACTTGAAGGTTTGTGATTGGCCCCTACTGTCTCCTTTACTACATGAAGTACATTCTGAGGTCCCTAAAGCCATCCTCATGTGTTTCATGGTGCAAGTCCTGCACCATCTAGGGCACATTAGAGCACCTTAAGAATTGTTGTTTCACTTAGGCCCAACTATTCATGTTACAGCTAAACCATACTTCAGCATTGTCCCATTTCCACAGTACAATATGCGATGCATTCCAGCACTGAATAGGTTATTAAATTAAAGAATGTTCCAAGTGGAGGACAGACAAGTCCAGTGACAGTTGTGATACAATTGATTTTCATTTTACTTTTTTTTTTTTTTTTTTTACTAATACTACCACCACCACCACCACCAATGAGTACTCAATATGAGGCATAAGCTCACTCCAATGATTTCATTTTTTCATTTTTATTAAAATGTGTTACAGCTTTGGCATTTGAAACTAATAGTTAACAGTCAATAACATAAAAAGAACAGAATATAATACATATACACGTTATAGTTTCATCTACTGCTACATACAATTACTGACCATTAGCCTCAACCAACCTTCATTGGAATGGACAGTGTCTCTAAAAAGAGAGTTTTGACAGCAGTTAGCGAGGGAGTTTTGATGTTATTCAGACGGAATTTTATGTGCATGAAGTACGCACTCTGTGCAAAGAGATGCATGTGCAGTTTTGGACAAAAATGGGTGATTGTTGAGCAAAATTCACTGTTTGCATGTGGGCTCAAGGAACTTATGGTTTACTGTCAATGATACAGTAACCCGCACTTAGTCACAAGTATTACATTAGCCACTTATTGTCTCTGGATATACCCAGAATCCTTCGAATGGCAGAAACCCAACATAGTCTTCTTCATCCGATGGAAAATTATCCTGTATGGCATTCACAACGCATGATGGAATTACAACCTGATGTCCGTAACCAAGCCTGCGTCCCTCATATATCCAGATAATGTAGCCACGATATGCCACAAAGCGGAACATCCTAAAAAAAAAAAAAAAAAGCAACAGGTGAGTTACTGGGTTATGAATGGCTTGCTTCATAATGCCAAACATAGTCACCATTATAACCATAGGTGACAACCCATGTGTGACACATAATGCTTCACTGCTGCTACACTGAAACAAATGCAGTTCTTTTAAACCATGCTTTAGGATTCCGTTCTTCACACATCAAGGATTCCATCAGACTGAGCCCCACTGCCCCATCATCCAGCTCCTAAAGTGGTCTGACCTTAGGTAGTCATGGCTGTAGGCATGCCACCTAGCCACTAGTGTGGAAAGTGTGGAAACCATGTCGGATTGGTTTTGACACCCGGGGGGAGCTAAAAACCTGCTATGATGATGAGTGCACCTTACCTCACTAGAGCTGGCATCTTTGGGAGGGTGGCTGGGAGAACATGGTGTATCCATGGCCGTGGTACTTCACTGGGCTTAAGTTTGGGGGTCACCCAGTGTGCAGTAGGCATAGCTTAGGAAGCAGGCACTTAGAAGACAGCTGGGAGATACGGTAGGTACTGGAACAGCAGGAGGCAAGGGATAGCATACGTAACTGCACGAGGCGCTGAGAAGACAGGCTTAGGAAGAGTTGTGCAGGGGGTACTCAGGGGGCACATGGGGACACCAGTAGAGTAAGCACAAAAGGTGGATACTCCCTAAGAAGTAGGCATGCTTCTGGGATTGTCCAAATACAACTGAGATAGGGTGGTGGGATGGGTTTGGTTCTTAGGCTCGCAAATTGTTTTGACCCCATACGTCTGGTAGTAGAGGAGGGGAGTGTTATTGAGGATCAAGACAGGACTGGGGCAGTTAGTTAAGGTGACCCAAAATTGGGGAGGAAGTGGGGAGGCATGGTAGGTGAGAAAGGGGGGACTGGGGGGGGGCCTTGACCGGCAGAGGACAGGAAAGTGGAGAGGGGGCAGGAGAAGGAGGAACTGGTGAGCAGGGTGGAGGCACAAAACTTGGGGGCGTAGGGGAAGAAGGTACAGGCAAGGAGGCCATGCTAGTTAGGGAGGAGCTGAACATGAATGAGACAGAAGCGAGTAATAACAAAGCTAGGTCAACAGATAGGTGGGATGGCCCAGTCAAGGGCAGAGGAAGGGGGATAGCAACAAAATTAAACGAAAAAAAGAAAAAAAAGAAAAAAAGAAAAAGGGAATGTGGGGGTGTGTGGGATGCCCAGGACTGAGGCGGAGGGGTTGGTCAGTGGCGATAGGGAGCGGAGTACATTTGACTTCCAGATTGTTGCAGGTGCGAGTAGATGGCTTGCAGTGGTGAACAGAAGGAGGGGCGAGGATGTGCAAGGAAGAAGGGGACTTCAGCATGGTGAGCAGGGAGGAAATGGGGGGTTAGAGTGCTACTGTTGTGGTACGCCATGTTCAGAGGTATCCAATGGGAGTTGCTGTAGAGGGCAGAATCTGCCTGGTAAAAGCAAAGGTTGCACAGGCATGATGGTGATCTGAAGGAGGAAGAGTCAAAGCATACATGGCAGCCTTGAGCTGTTGAGTATTGATTCTAAATGTCTGGTAATGGTTTGAAGAAGCTCTGTGTGGTAACTTAGAGTCTGGAAGAGCTTCTACTGCAGTCTTATGAGAATGCCAGAGTGTATACCCATATTGAGAGAAGTTGTCCAACACCACAAATGCACTAATTAACAGTCTATTTAGGACTTAATTTGTTCCGTAGAACTCAATAACAATTAAAGTGTACAAAGCAAATTGCTTATCACATACTATAAAATAAACCTATCACCTCAGGACAGAATAATAGAAATGAACCTGGGTGATTAACCATCTGTCCTAGTTGATGGCTCCATTTGACACCCTTTGGACCAAACTAATCCTATGTGTTTATGCTCCAAGTTAAAACCACACACACACGAAAAATGTATTAGGAGTGCAGAAAATGGCAGACTGGCCAACCCTGTACGAACATACGAACATACGAAATTTGCCAGCAGATAAAGGCCTAGAGGTCTATCATGTCTGCTCGAATGTGCAGCTAGCACCCCTTATTCTGCAGCTGCCCCTCCTTTCCACCCTTCCCCTTCATTAACCCTCCCCCTTGTCCTGTCCCATCCTCGCTTGAAGCAGTCCACTGTTCTACTGCATATCACTTCTGCAGGTAACGCATTCCACCCAGCCACCACCCTCTGTAAAAGTGTCTCCTCATCTCCTCCTGAACCTTCCTCGCTCCAGTCTCATATCATGGCCCCTGGTGTCCCTCCCTCCCTTACTTTGAACAGCCCTCTGTACTTGTCTTGTTTATTCCTTTCATGTATTTAAAGGTTTCAATCATGTCACCCCTGTCTCTCCTCTCCTCCAGTGAGTACATGTTCAACTCCTTCAACCTCCTCTCTCGTATGATAAGTCCCCCAGCCCTTGATCATCTTTGTCGCTGGCGCTGCACCCTCCAGTAACTTAATGTTCCTCTTCAGATACAGACACCAGTACTGCACGCAGTACCAGGTGTGGTCTAACTAATGACCTATACAGTGGCAGAATCACCTCCTCCTCCTCGAGGATATACCCCTGCAATACAACCCAGCATTTTGTTGGCCTTGCAGCTGCCTTCCTACATTGTGCCGAGTTGTTCATTGACCCTGTAATGAGCACACCCAGATCCTTCTCCTCCTCTGTCTGGGCTAGCTGCACTCCCCCTAGCTGGTAACTCCTCCTTGGGTTCTTCATCCCAAAATGCAGCACCTTGCACTTTTTGGCATTAAATCCCAGTTGCCAGGTGTCTAACCAGGTTTCAAGCTTTGCCAGATCATCCTGCAATCCCTGCCATCCCCCCTAGGTCCCCCTGTGTTCCTTTAATTTGAATTCGCTACATTTTTAATAAAGAGCCTGCTAAACCTGCTGATATTCTGCAAATCACAGGCCAGTGTACACCTCATCATGACATAGAAACATAGAAACAGACTTTGACGTCAGATAAAGACCACTTGACCCACCCAGTCTGCCCATTTCCCTACCTACTGAATAAGCTGCAGATTCTAGTTAACCACTGTCTGCACCACACACTTCCAGTTCACCAACATGTGTCATGCATCTTTTAGTGTCATTGAGGAACCATGGTACATTGGGGTAGGGTGGAGTGGGGGCTGACCTCTTCAGTCACGTGAAAGTATATAAAACTACTCCTCCACATGCCACTGCATATTGTGCATAATGAGGTATATACTGTCACAGTTTACTGTGCATTTCAAACCACATAGTCATAACAAAAGTAAAATCTTCTAGCGTTACACATGCAGATGACCCCACAAAAAGCGATCGTAGAATCATTCCTGGGAAACCAGGTACCATCGTGTTCTTTATGGATGATGAATGGGAGAGAGAAATTATGGGAAAGTGAATGGAGAATTTACCCTGAAAGGCACACAGAGACAAAGTGTAGTTCTGGGTGTGACATGGGAGCACAAAGAACGTAAATGACTTGCTCATTGTCACATAGTATGCAAGTGGAGGCAGTCGATTTAAACACAGGTCTCAAATTAGCAGCACAAAGCCCTAGAACAACATACCACAAAGGACATCCTCTGGGAAAACTCGGACGCTGCCAGGGGCTGTAGTAGCACCAGGTGAATTTTGTCATATCAGAGACTGTGGAGCTGTGGAGGGACCATGACAGGAGACGCACTGGAGGATGAGCAGCCGGGGAGAGTTCATCGATGACAGGGAGCACTGTTGATCAGAGGAACAGCTGTAGAGAAGGTGAACAAATCTGCACACAGGGCGCACATTTAAAAATGTGGAAAAGGCTACAAAAAGGGGATAGCTCAGCCAATTTTCCAACATCCTGAAGAAAGAGCTTGGATTTTTCCCCATCTCCCCTCCCTTGGCCAACTTGGATAACAGTGGGCTGGACTTGAGGAACACTCAGTTGTAAAGTGGACAACTATTAGCTTACTAGATAGGTGTTTATGTAGCTTTGGGAAACCAGTTTATAATGCAATTCTGTCTGGATGTGAGGATTGCATTCATTCGCCAGACGGTGTGCGCTGTCTTGTGGACAGATTGGCATAGACAGTTACTAAGATGGGGATGGGAACATGTCACACAAGAGTGGGCATCTTTGGTTGGGTGCTTGGCTGTACAGGGTGTGTGGCGTCCATGGTACTTGACTGGGCCTGGAATTTCAAGGATGCCCAGTGTGCTATCAGATGGCACACATAGGGAGGAGGTAGAGGCAATTAGGAGGCAGCTGGAGGACATGAGAAGGAGATATGGGGAAGGATGAAAAGTAGGGAAATCGGGGCTGCATATGTTACTGCACCTGGAGATGAAGGTTTGTGCATAGGAGGAGGAGGAGGAGAGAAAGGTGGGCATACAAGGGACACATGAGCACTCTGAGATAGGTGATCTAGTCACGAAACCTACAGAACCAAAAACAGACAAAAAAAGGGCTGCTTAGGATACCTGGAGGAACTAAGATGGGGTGGGGTGGGGAACAGGAGGCACAGTCATTGGGCTTAGTACGCTTGACCCATTACACCTTGAAGATGATGAGGAGCAGAGGGGTGGATGAGGTGGATGGGGCGGGGGGGTCCGATAGGGAGGGGAGGAGGGAAAAGGACAGGAGGACAGACAATAAATTCAGAGGGGCATGGAGTATGAGTAAGCAGGGATCAAGGGAGACATAGCAGGAGAAGGATCAGGGGAGCAAGGGAGACTGCAGTACATAGGAGTGCTAATTATTTGGAACAGGGTGGAGCGGCATGGGGCACAAAGCATGGACCGGTCAGATGGGAGCAAGAGATAGGAGAGAAGGCTTTGGAAGAGGAGGTGCAGCAGGAGCAGATGGGTTACCTGTATAATAGACAGCAGGGAGTCATCCAGGAAGATCGTGTCAGAGCAACTTTGTGTAGTTCTACATTGGGTGATGAGTGACCTGGACCAGGGTAGGTCGGTGGATGTCCTCTTTCTAGACTTCAGCAAGGAGTTTGATTCAGTTCCCACAGTGGCCTGTTGGCTAAATTGTGGGGAATAGTGAGTGGTGGTGGGGGCAGATGATCAGGTGGATCAAGTGACTGTATAGTATATACAGAGGGTGACAGTTAGGAAGTGGATATTCTCATCCCCAAGTAGGTCATTAGCTGAGTACCCCAGGCATCATCCTGTAGCCACTCTGGTTTAATGCCTATGTTAGACATAAGGAAGGGTATGGGAGTGAATGAGTCTCTTTGTGTATAACTCAAAGCTGGGAGCATTGGTGGATGGGGAAGAAGGGCAGAGTGGCCTGCAGAGGAACGGGCATCTCTAAACAGGTGTTCGAGATAAGTGGGGATAAAGTTTCATGATGGAAAATACAGTGTTCTGTACCTGGCAGCCAATAACACAGGTCAAGTCTAGACCCTGGCGGATGACACACTACAAGTCTCAAGGGAGAGAGGATGTGGGGACAGGGTGTTGGATGATTAAATGAACAACCCAGACATGTAGAAGGGGATCAGCCAAGGAAAATGTAATGCTGGGATGCATCACTAGGGATTTACTTCCAGAAGGCAGGATGTGATACTCCATCTGTATAACTGCCTGATTAGGATGCACCTTCAGTACCGTGTGCAGTTGAGGAGCCACACCTAAAAAAAATCATTGCCCTCCCTAGAGATGGTCTACAGAATGGAAATCAGGGGCATGGTGGTGGAGGACCCATGATGCAGGCTGGGGAGCTCAAAATGTACACACTGGAGTAGAGGAGGGCCCCAGGGGTGGGGGACATGATAGGTTTTAATTAAGTAGAGGATCTGTAAGGAGTCTCGGAAGAGGTGTTATAATTTAATCAAAGAGAGGCAACACGAGGACACGTGTGGAAGCGGAGGGTGGTGGAGCAGGAGATACTTCACTGAGAGGGTGATGGAACAATGGAATGTGCTGCCTAGGGGACTAGTGGAGTGGATACTATGGAGGTGTTCAAGAGGTGCGGGAACAGGTATGGGAGGATGGTGAAGCTGTGGAAGTACTATACTGGGGAAATACCAGGAAAGAATATGGGAGAACACAAGGGGTGGGAGTGGGTCAGCAAAATGTATGCCCAGTATGGGTGTTGACTACTGAGCAGACACGAAGAACATAATGCCTATTCTGATGGCATATTAGTACATCTCCTTCATGTCACCACTCTCTCCATGACTCACTGTAGCGACATGTTGCCTGCAAGAGCAGTATACAGCACACCAGAGTTTGCTCACAGTCAAAACTGTCGTATCAACACCTTCAAGCACAATGTGTAATCTGACTAGTGGGCTTATTCAATTGTACAATCCCTCACAAATATTACTGTCAAAGTAAAGCATCCAATTTGTGTTCACCAGATATCAAGACTGACCTATGTATGGAATTTCTTTGTACAATCCCAGTTTGTGTTGCAAACTGGGGTTTGTGAATTCCATGTATCTCACAACGCAAGTACACAGGAAAACTGATGTTGTGCCAGGTCCAAAACCTGGTAAATCCTGCCTCAGGTGGTGACCATATGTGGTTATACCTTAGCCGAATGCATGCATTGAAACCACAACGCTGTGGCACTGTGGCGCGTAGCCAGTGTATCTCTGATCACCACTGCATAGAAACACACTGTTGAAAGGATACACAATAGATTTAAGTTATACACTGAGCATCTCTATTGGCAGTTAATAAAGAATAAAAATTCATAAGTTTCAGTTTCATGCACCTGTTTGTCCATTGGATGTTTTCAGACTGTCCACGGAAATGCCGTGAGTTGGTAACTGAGTAATTTGAGGCTTTCTTCATACAGGAAAAGGCTACGGAATGCTTCGTTATGTGACATGTAGTAATGGACACCAACGTCACTCACACATTTTGCACGACAATGTGGGGACTCAATGCAGCAATAGCACTCAAGAGCAGTGTTCATAATTGTGCAATTATTGCACAAGCACCACTATCTATTTTCCAAAGGTGGATTGGGCAGTTGGAATCCTTCCACATAGCCATCACTGTCACTGTCAATACTGCAGTCACCACTGTCGACTGTGCTGCACTGTGGCATCTCATGGTCCTCAAACTGTGGCTCAAATTGGCGCATTATTTCTCCCCCCTTGAGCCATGTGATCTTGATTGCCTAGGTGAAACACACCGTATCAATAATTAAAAACAAAGGTCAATAGTATTAGAAATTAAATGAGCTAAAACTAGGCAATATTGAAGTTCTTACTTTTTGCTGCGATGCAATGCCAGAGGAACATGTTTGTCTCTGTATGTGCAAGACAGGTTCCATTCTTCTGCTCCATAACATGTTGCGTCAGAAACTTTGTAAAGGTACAGAGGCACACCAAAGTCCACAGTTTATTAGTATGTGTGCTTTTAGCTTGAAAACACAAACAGCAAGTACAACTGGCCATATTGTGAGGGAGAAAAAAAAAGGTAGGATGAAGGAGTAAAGGTAGCATAGGATGCAAAAGGCTTTAGCACGTCTTATTGTTCTGTAGAACCAGCAACTACTAATAGCTTTATGGCAGAAAAATGATATCAAAGGCAAAAAGTTTGCATTGTGTGAGTAACTAGTAATATATCACTCAGAGCTAAACCCAAGCACTGTTCCTGTTTGTAGTGCATGACAACAATGTATTACTATATCTCAACATTGCAGCAGTGTAATGTAAGGCACTACCTGATTCCTTGTTCAATGGCAGTTGTGCTAGGAAAGTACCATATTCAAATGGCTCACATTTACTTTGTGTGCCTTTGAGGTACTAGTACTGGTGGTACCACCACCACCACCACCACCACCACCACTACTACTACTACTACTACTACATTCCACATTGATCTGGTATAGATAATAATGCAGTATGTGCTCTTACAACATCAGTATCTACCAGACATCCCTAATAGTTGGCAGAAATTACTTTACATTGATGAGTCAGGTCACATCAGTATCTCCTGCCTCATGCTGGCGATACCACTGCCTATGCACTATAAACTCTTTATACCCATACCAACCACCACCACCACCAAGCTGAACCAAACTCCCTGTCTGCCACCAGCTGAGAGAGGTCTCACCCATGGTGCCTGGACTTAACTCCAAGGCAAAGTGGCAGTGGGAGTGCAGCTTCCCCTATAACCACCCTCCAAAGGGATCAAGTCTTCATCGGGGACCTCCTATTGCACCTTTGATAGCTGGGGAAGGACCAGTATTGAGCCACACGTTGGTGTTGCTCTTGGTGGTGTACTGTGAGTACACCCCCATAGCGTGATATGCGATGCCATTGGTTGCGCTGGTGTCTGTCGCCTCTCCCATTAGTTTGGATGCCAAGCCAGTTATACCTCCTGCCTTCCTCTAGAGGTCAGTACACCCCAAGTCAGAAAACAAACAAAACCCCTGGAGGAACTGAGCAGTGCATTGGACACTTAGAATGCACCTCTCCACCACCACCCATCCAGCCTGCTGGCACCGGTCTGCAACAGAACCAGGGACACAAGTGCACATCAGCACTGCAACGGTGGGCAGGCTGGATGCCATCATCTTATTGGCACTCCCATCTGCCGTTGTACTCTGCGTTGACATCTTCTGGTCATCCTACCTGATAACCTCCATGCCCTTTCTTCCTTTGTGACTGTCAGCAACACCCATCCCCATCCAGTAGCTTTCCACAGGTTTTTATGCTACGTGTATAATTTGGCAATTTTGTGATTAGTAAATTAAACTTATGTTGCCAGTCACCAGTTCATTCTCTTGCTTCAACAGATACTTCCTTACCGCCTCCACCGCTTCTGAGGCATCCAGAATGTTACAGATCTTGGTGTCATCTGCAGACAGGTAGTCCGTTCCTCCATGCCAATTTTGTAATATAGCTAATGAAGGCTGCTTACCAATACCGGAACCACATAGATGAGAGGAGAGATAGATTAAAGTAACAGAATTGTGTGGTCAAAGTCGGCACCCTGCCACTGACAGCTCTAGTCTCTCATCCTCTGCCTCTCAAGCATATACACACGGTCATAGGTGACTGTTCACCAGAGGAGTAATTCAGGTATCGGCAAGGGGGCGGTAGAGACAACCGTGCTCACAACCAGCCAGTCTCGAACTATAAGATCTGTGCTAGCCAACAAAACGTAAATCTACGGATAAATAGAAAAAATTTCTAACATCAGTTAATGCATCAGTTACAGTTGTTTCCACATTGAGAGTGTGGAAATTAAACGTTGGGGTTACCACTGCAACACTACCAAACCCACCACCCACACACATTCTGGTGTGCATAAGTCTCACCTCATTTCATGTGTAAAGAAACAGTATAGGAGACTGTGGTGAGAGTGAAGCACAACAGTCACAACGCATACCCCAATGCATGTAGGTGTATGGAGGGTAGAGTGGTGGTGGGGTGGTAGTGGTAACTCCCAGTGTTGAAATTCAATTATTTTGTTAGTGTAGAAACAACCTAAGTAATACATTAATGGTGTTTTTTGAAAAGATTCTTTTTTTGAATTGAAATGTGTTGATGGGAATGCAGGGGCCCAACCACCAAGCTGCCAGTTAGTGCATAATGCTATGCATATGCATGGAGTCATAAAGCAGCCCTATAAGGAAAGGAACCCTTGTAACACTAATTTGCCAATAGCTTGTGAACCTTAGCTAGGACATGACAATCAGCAATTGGAACAGTAATTTCCAAAAATATCAGAAAAAATTTTACAACTTCATGGTATTATTTTCCAGTTGGACTTAGGTAACACAGAGGATAGCCCAGCACCTGTATGCAAGATAAGCTACCCATATAACAACCCCTCCCACAAAACAACAAGAGCCACCTGCCACTGCTTCCTGCCCCTTACCAAAGCAGGCAATAGTCTTAGTCAGGCTCAGGTGTTACACAGGAAAGACAGCACATAACTAAACAGTGACACAGTGCATTCAAGTAGACAAGGCCAACAATGCAGACCACTCAAAACAAACTGCAAGTTATCTTAGGATTCTTGCTTGCTCAAGCCAAGCAGCAATGTTATATTTTGCAGTCTGGTTGCTGACTGTGCTGGTCAAAATCTATTGCAATGGTAAAACCATTGGCACACTTCAGACATAACTCTACCATGTCTTGCAAACTGCATGAGTTCTTTTTGACAGGGCACTCCCTAACTCCCTGGCCCTTCTGGTGCAAAAATAAATGTCAAATAAATAGTTTGTTGCCCCGCTAGCTTTGTGCAATTCGATCCCACAACCTTCTTTGCTTGTTTGGCTCTGTCCTGTGCCGCACCCCCCCCAAAAAAAAACCCAACTCACCCACCAATCACACTGCATTACCACCCAGCACAGTCCCCCATCTCCCCCATTTAAAGTACTAGCAGTACACTTACTTGAATGCTTTGTTTGCAGAACACAGCTTGCAGTCTCATCCAGCAGCCTGTATTCTCCTATGCTCTGCTTTTCAGCTCCGACAAAACTTGCTTCTAAAAAGTGAGTGCTGCTAGCCTACTAGGCTCTTGAACAATGCACACTTGACGGTCCGATCAACCCCCACAAAAGACCACAATGCTATCAATCTCATCCAGGCCATGAGGCATGAACCCTTACACCACCACTGGAATCACAGAGCTAGAGGAAAGCCAGCAGCTCCCTTGGCAGGCAGATGCAGCAGCGGGCAAAAGCAAACAGCAAAATGAGGACTAACCAGTACTGCGGTCTACAGCTACCAGCGGCCCTTCACTAGCAGTCAGTCTCCGTCCACACCTGCTGACTCCTCTTACTTTGGTGGCATGCTAACAGCTCATCCTGCTTTCCCCAAAAATCACCCCCCATATCTCACGTATCAGTGCTGCAGCAGGCCACACCTCGATGCACGCTCTCTCGCTCTCTGTCCTGGGACATGGCCAGACCAGACCCACCCTGCCCAAAACAAAATCCACTACAGAATGGCAGGCTCCCGAATTATCAGGTGGCAAAGGACAAGGAGCAGGTGAATTACACCACTGCCGCTCACTACACAAAAACGTCTCGCTGTCTACACCACTCGCTCACAATCTCTGCTAGTTCACTGTAGTTGGAGAGGGGGGAAAAAAACAAAGAGTGGGCTGCCCAGAGATCTCAATCTGGCAATTGTTCCCTGTCTGCTCCAAGATGAGCAAGTAGCCGAGAGTAACAGACAGACCAAACACGCTGTAAGTGATAATGCAGACGCAAGTAACCTTTGCTTTTTGCTGCCGCAATGAACACCTTTGCCTTGTCAGATAACTTGCTCACTGCCGGTAGATGTTGAGACTGTTCTACTTCACTCAGTGGTTCAGGTCACAGCAAACTGACTACACCACCCTTGCTTGAATACAAAACTAGGAACAAAGTATGCCATTTTCAGCGGCATCGCATGCTGGGTAAAATTTGATACATCCAATAAGGGACAAAAGAAATCTAGAGCCAATCACGAGTGTCACAGTGTAGCCAATCAGAGAAGTTGAGGCACTCGTGCTGAAGCCAACTGTGTAGCCAATGGAACAGAATCAAACACGGAAGCTGCAGAGCTTGAATTCGATAATACAATGGGAAGGTATAGGCGGTGATTGCACGTCATTTTCTCGGGCAAAAGTGAGAGCGCAAGACTAGCAAACAGACCAAGATGGCGACTCACAGAACGGTGGGGTGGTCTGTAAAAACAGACGTGAGATAAAGGTAAAACTCTAAGTTGACTACAGAGGGCTTTAAAAGTTACTGGAGATTATTCCTGCTAATTTTGCGATATTATAGAGGCATCCAGGCTTAGCTGTGGGTGGAGTTTTCCTTTAAGTTCCATGTCATTTTTCTTAAACTAGGCATCACCCCTAAAACAACCCCTTTCTATTATGCCCTGAGGCAACAGGGTCACTGGCATTAGATTTTTCAAAATTGAGAAAATGCATTTTTTTAAATCTGGGTTTAACCAGAAAAGAATTATCCACCCACTCTTTTGTTGTTTCAATGATGTATGAGAATGTTTCTTTTTTCCTTTTGTTATCCAATTTGACTGTCTTTGAGCTCTATTTAGTACGCACCACCCCACCTCATAGCATCATTTTTTGAAGTAGTTTTTTTCCCCAATATGACCCCTCCCCAACCCCCTAGATCCCCTCCACCTATGGATAGATCTTTCCCCCATCCCCATGAAAATGTGAAGACAGCAGAACTGGTTGGTTTGTTTCAGGTCATTTGTGAGATTCCATCCCCTTACAGCTAAGTCTCTATAACTATTTCACTTAAGGTGTGCCTCCCTCTTTCCTGCTTTCAGGTATCAAACTTTACCCAGCTTTACTCATACCTAATCTGCAAATCTCACAGGGACAATTTCTCTTCCAATCTTTTTTCCATTCACTTCCATTTACAGTTCTTTCCCTTTAATACCCTCATTATCATATTTTTCTCCTTTTCCCCTCTACCTCTCCTTCTTTCCTCCTTCTCTCCCACTCACCCCAGTCACCACTTGCTTCCCCCCTTCCTCCCGGTAAATATATAGTAGAAGTACAAAGTAGAGGGCTTAGCCATCAGAACAGTTAAAATAACTTAGTTACCTCATTTATCATTTGAGGCTCCTTTACCTGAGGTGTTTTCAGACTGAGAGGAAGCTGCAGCCTGATATGTTTTCCTTTTTTTAAAGCCTTATTTACCTCAAAGGGGTATAGAAAAAGCAGATTTTGGCGTTGAGATTCACTCGATGTTTTGCAGGGTAAAAGAGTTTGTATGGGATACCTTCTTTTTTCAAAGTGTCCCGAGTTGCATCAAATGCTTTTCTTTTAGCAATTACTGATGGACAGGTCAGGGTAGGCATGAAGTGTAACCACATTATGGTATAAGCCTTTTTCCAACCTTGCTTTGGTCAAAATCTGTTCTCTGTCCTGGGACCTTAATGTTTCTATACATAAATCTTGGCCTAGCTTATCGTAGTCATTGTCCAAAGGCTCTGTGAGCCCCATTTAACTCAATTCATTGTTCTAGATATTGCAGCCCCATAATATTAGTAATCATTTCCTTTCAGAATTATAAGGGATCTAGTCCTCCACTCCTTCAGGCAAATTACCTATTTTTATAGTGTTTCTTCACGATCTTGCCTGTAAGTCTGCAACTTTCAGTTTAAGAGATTCAAATTCTTTATTTGTGTTTTTCATCTGCTGAGAAACTTTAGGAAACTGGTCTTCAACTGAAGTCAGCCTCTGTTGTGCTTCTTGTGTTCTTAATGAAAGATTTTCCATTTTGCACATTCATTCATTAAGCTTAATATCTAGGGCACTTAAGGTATTATAAATATTATCAAAGCTGTAATGCAACTCAGTTAAAATGTTTAGCTGAGCTTGTTCAGAATTTGAGATGGAAGTATTTTCAGCCCTCAGCTCTTTTTCAACATTGTTGTCCATATTAATTTGTTTTTCTACCCTTGGTACAGCATCAGCATCAGTTTGAGAGGGGAGTGAGGTTGTGTCAGGGGGGTGGTGCAGCTGCCCACATCTAGAGTCAAAAGAAGAATTCTTATTTTTATCTCCAGAGTTTTCATTGTTTTTTATTTTATTTATTTAAGTCACAGATTAACACTTTTTTCAAACAACTTTTCCATTTTCCCCCTTTAACCCCCTTCTCCTTAACCGATCTTGATACATTAGCCATATGAAGAATTTCCTGACTTTTATAAAGCCACCTTTCCTTTACACATGTTGTGAGGGCACTTGCTTAAATGTATCCTGATGTGCGCATAACAGGGAAATGCTGAGGGAGCAGCCTCCAAGTTAAAGACAGTTAATTCTGTAGCCCGCATTTGTGATGGGATATTCTGAGATGCTAATGATGCTTTTAGTAATTACTCTTTCACTAATTCTGATTCAGGCAAAGATGTAAAAAGAGTACCTTGTTTGTTTTACCTGTTATGGTTACCGTTACTTTTAAGAAGTGTTACCTGGTCCCATTCAGAAACATCAAGCACTGTGCGAGTATGTAGGAAGCAGCGTCTTTCCAAAATCTGCACTCTTCTTCTCTGCTGTGAAGCAACACTGGATGTCAATGCTGATTTGAAGAATTGGGTTATCTCCACTGACCATCAAAACTGTTTAGAGATTGACAAAAGAAGGTGAGTGAGACAAGAAAAAGTAATCTCTCTCTCTAGAACCTAGCAAATAAACCCTTAAAAGAATTTATAACAGCTGCCAGGGATCACTGCAGGAGGCTCACAACACAGACTGTTTTCATTTACTTGCCTGTCTTGCAGCTATCACAAAAATCATTATAATTCAAAAATGGTTATGTATTTTACTTTTTCACCAAACCATCCAAAGGCAAGGCACACCCTTGGCACCCACACCATCATCCATAAAAATTACAGATTAATTTTTATGTTTGCTTGTCCACATGTTCAAGAAACATTATGTGGCCACTTAGGAGAGAAGCGTGTTGTGGAGGTGCCGCACTGTGGCAGCCAATGCCAGCATTGCATTGTTGGGCTTGGCAGTGCTCAGCCGATGCAGGACCAGTGTGCTGATGACACTGGTTCTGCATAGTGCCACCAAGTTGTAAGGATTTGCTGCTGCAATCAGGGAGTGACCCATCAATGCAGTGTGGTACCTTGCCTGGTGTAACATTATCAGGACCCTGGTAGCTGTATGCCACCTCAGAGGTGCATAGAAAGCTGAAGGGGGTACCCAATCCCCTGTCAGCATGCTCCCAATCCAGTTCATTTGCCAACGGGGGAGCCCACTCCACCTCGGCATAATGCCACCCTTTTCAGTTGTGTGCTGAGGGGGTGCCCAATCCCCCTCAGCATCATGTGCCCCCCCATATTTCTGTACAGATGGGGGCCCAGTCCCCATCAGCTTCAGTCCACCTCCCCACAAATGCAGGTGGTACACTGGGAGCCCACCTCAGTGTACCAAACAATACTTGAAAAAAGAAGAAAACTGACCCATGTTGTCTTTTTTTTAACCTGTAAAACAAGAAAATGGTCCCTTGTGGTTTCTCCTGCCCCTTCCCCAAACCTGTGCCCACCCTTTACGCACCCTGCCTCCCACGCCTCCTCACCCCATACTTACCTCTGGAGCCCAGTAAGATGATCTTCAGTGGACCGGGAACACGTCTGCACTCTTCAAAGCTGTCCGCAAACTGAAGAAATGCCAGTAAGCTGTATAATGGTATAAATATGGTGTTTTCAACTTTGTTGCATATCTTTGTCATTTTTAAGAATTTTGGCACCAAATTTTCAACATGGGGTTATTGGGACCCCTCCTCATTAATCCAGTCACTGCCATGGCATTCTTCAGTCCTGAAAGATGATTTCATGGTCACTATGCAGAAATCACCTATTGGGACTGATTAATGAAATGACAGTGCCACTGTTCATGATGTGGGCTCTCAAAACGCCTATGTTGCAAATTTGGTGAAACAAATCCAAATAATGACTGTTTTACGAGCATGCTTTGCACACTTTCCACGCATGCTTGTAACTTCACAAGTTTGTAATATTTTCACTCCAGATTTTTAACATTGGTCTTTTTCCACACCTCCTTATGAACACTATAGCTGTCATTTTACACATCCTGGCTGAAATGTGTTTTCGCACTTCCTGTGCAGAATAGTGCGGTCACTGTGGGAAACCAGTTTTTAGTACAGATTAAGAAAATTACAGTGACATGGTTCATGAGCAGAGGTCCTAAAATGCCTATGTTGAAATTTGGTGACAAAAGTCCATAAAATGACTATGTTACAAGTGTGCGTTGGACAGTTTCCACGCACCCTTGTAACTTCACAAATTTGCAATATTTTCACCCCAGATTTTCAACACTGGCATTTTTTCACACCTCCTTAAGAACAGTACTTCTGTCACTTTTCACTCCTGGCCAAAATGTGTTTTCGCTTCTGGCACAGAATAGTACAGTTGCTGTAGGAAATCAGTGTTTGGGACAAATTAAGAATGAGCAAGTGAGAGAGGGATTGAGCAAGCTCAATGGAGCTCTGTTGGGACTGCTGCAGATTTCTTTGTGGGCAGAAAAAGACACCAACGCAAGCAGGAGCCCAGTTCAAAAGGGCAACTTGCAGCTCCAGGAGAAACAGAATGAGCGAGTGAGAAAGTGGGAGTGAGCAAGCTCAACTGAGCTCTGTCAGGCCTTTAGAGTTGCCCACCCTGCCACCGAGGGTCCTGTGTGGTCCTATATTACAGCAAGGTCTCTGGGGTGGAGACAAAGTAATGATTTGATACTTTCAGGACTGCTGTAATAATACATATTTAGTTGTTCTGTTTATTTCTCTGACTGAGCTATACTGTTGGAACTACTGAAATAATACATATTTATTTGTTCCATTTATTTCTCTAACTGAGCTGAGTAATACTTGGAGTGCAATAGGATTTCTATCTGGGCTAAGTGAAACTATATGAGGGCTGAGAACAAAAAGTATGGTAGCTGAGGGGTGAAAAACGGACAGGATGCTTTAGGATTGCTTCAGTAGTACAGTATCTAATGCATGAGATTTGAGACTTAATTAACCCAGTTGGCCATGGAGCAGTAGAGGGACTAGTGTGGGGGGAACAGGAATTTGAGTTACTAGAGGCCTAACAGTTGAAATAGGGTACAGAAATTGGGAGTAAGAGCCTGTAACATAAGATGGGGCCAAAAAGGGGCAGATGCCACATGTCAATAGGGCGGGCATCTTTGGAATGATGGTGAGGTGTACAGGGTGTAGGTCCACCATGATCCTGGACTGGGCTTGGAGGATGTGGGGTGCATAGGTGCTGACTATGGGGGTCTGAGGGGCTGAAGCCCCTCCAGTAAACTGAAATGGGGCTGTGCACCCTGAGACTAACTAGAATGCAGCAAATTTAAATTCCATGGCGAAGTAGACAGTGGGCACTTTGTGTTTGCCACTCTGCTATGTGGAGTGGACAATGCAAAGTGCTCACTCTGCCTTGTCATTACCACTTCGCATTAATGTGGAATGGCAATGCGAAGTATTGCGAAGTCATTGTTTTTAACGGGCTTTGCGTTCCTCATTATGATTCTAAATGATCCACTTGGTATTTCAGACTTGGCAGCCCCCCCTCCCCACACATCACATGGTTTACAGTACTGTAAGTCACATGTTCTAGCTAGGCAGGAAGAAAGTGAGTCATACAAGCAGACACTTTTACTTTCTCCTGTGCAGACGGAGAGAGAGTAGTGTGTTTTGTGACTGCTGATACTTTGAGATCAGAGCAAGTTGGAGATTTAAACTTTGATTTAGACCCAACAGTTTTTTAAAAGCTACATTTTTTTGTCTTTTCTGTACTCTTTTTTACTTAATTTGTTCTTACTGCAAATTTTATTTTTCTTACTTTATAAATAGTTAGTTGTTTGTCTGTGTCTGTGTGACTGTGTGTGTGTGTGTGTTGTGTGACAGTGCGAGTACTGATTGCTCAGACTGAGGAGCTCAGTAGGATAGATAGACCAGGGTGACTGGGTGAGTGAATGTCTGGGGCAGGAGCAGCTCTGGGAGAGTGTGGTAGTGGTAAGTGTTGTACCATGTGCATGAGTGGAGGGCATGGGCGCCCATTTCTGTTGGACCACTCAAAACTTGTGAGTGCCTCCCCCCCAGAAGCAGGACCAGCACCGCTTCCTGTCCTGACTCTGAGGCAGTTGAACCACCACCACCAAGTCCAGCACCAGGTCCTCTGGAGCAGGATGTGCCTGTTCCCCAGGGCCCAGGTGTGGATCCCATCCCTGTTCATCACCATGACCAGCCAGCTGCCAGTTCATCTGATCATCCCTGCCTGTGCCTGGTCCTCCCACACCTCCATTGTTTGGCAGTTTTTTGACTGTGTCGGGGGAACAGCAGTGTGGTCAAGTGCTGCCTATGTGAGGTGGAGGTGTGCCGTGACCCCCCAGGGACTAACCTGGGGACTGGGGCCAGCACACCCATATGCTCAATCACCAGCAGTTGGAGTGGCAGGCTGCCACAAAATGGACCATGCCTGCACCTGCTGGCCATTCTATGGCAGAGGATGCAGCTGTGCATTGCGGCATCCCTAAGAAGGGGAGAGCCACAGCAGCACCTGCTGCTCCACCAGCACCCCCACCCACACCACCACCATCACTACCAGCAGGTCAGCCTGTAGAACGTGTGGACCCAAGAGAACTGCATGTAACACAGGCTGACTTGACAGTTCTCTAGAGTGCTGTTGAGGATAACAATGAGAAGGTGAGTGCTTTGGAGCAGTGGCTGTATCACATAGAGGGACATTAGTTGGAAATTATGTCCATGCTGGAACTGCTGCTGGATCACCATAGGATTCCACATTAGTTTTTTTTTCCTCATACCATGTGCCCCCCACACCTTCCTTGCTGTGTTATAAAATGTATTCCTCCACCATCCCTGACCCTTGTATGTAATTATGCCTTTTTTGTTGTCTTCTGTATGAGTGACACTTTGTATTCTGAGCAGTGCAAGTATACTGTACTAAACTACATGTGTGCAGTCAGTCTTCTTTCCAGTGTGTGTATGTACTGCAGACACTGTCTAACTCCCTGACTTAAAAACACTCATTAATGAGTACAATAGTGCGGTGGTGAAGCATGGAAGATACTACAAAACAGGCTCACAATACATCCAAGTAATTATTAAAAAAAAGAATGTTGTGATTCGTGACGTGATCGTGAATCGTGATTTGTGACTGCATTTGTGACTGTGATAATGAAGAAATGTGAATGCCTATGGCTGTACTTCCCGATGAGCTGTAGCTTAAAACTCCCAGGCTTAAAACACATATCGATGAGTACAGAGGTGGGGTGCTGAAGCCTGGAGATACTACAAAACAGGCTTACAATACATCCAAGTAACTAGAAAAAATTAATGTTGTGATTCGTAATGTAATTATCATGAATCGTGATTTGTGATTCATGACTGCATTTGTGACCCTGATGATGAAGAACATGATTTGTATCATGAGTGACTCATAATGATGGTCCTGACTTAAAACACATATTAATGAGTACAATGTTCATGCAGAATTAAGCACCACACCTGTCCAGTACTCTGAAGGAAGTCAAAAAACAACTGTGACTAAGTTACAGATGGAGATTGGGCCCTAAAGAGATGCAAATGCACAGACAGATTAAGATTGTGCTGTGCACTGAAGAGATGCAGACACAAAGGCACAACACCTAACCAGTGCTCACCATCAGAAATTCAAATCTGGAAAGAATACCTTTGCCGGTTGGGCGGGCTGCGGGGGTGTACTGCACTGCTGTAGTAACAGTCACTAGTACTAGTACCAGTAAAGATACCACATAGAAGTACAAAAATCACACAGCTGCAGTGGATAGCAGCTTCACATTACTGAAATGATTATGTGGCACAATAAAAGGTGTCTGTGTGATGACATGCATCACACACATACTCACACACGTCAAGTAATGCATAGCAAATTGAAAACTTCAGTAACATAACCACATATTTTAAACACACTAAAATTATCCGCTGCGACAGTAACACTCACTAGTACTAGTACCAGTAAAGATACCACAAAGAAGTACAAAAATAGCACAGCTGCAGTGGATAGCAGCTTCACATTGCTGAAATTATTATGTGGCACAATAAAAGGTGTCTGATTTGATGACATGCGTCAGACACATACTCACACACACACACTAAGTAATGCATAGCAAATTGAAAACTTCAGTAATTTAACCACATATTTTAAACAAACTAAAATTATGCACTGCTGCACCACAACAATCAACAAATAAATGGCAGGAATTATTGAAAATATTACTGTGTGTACATTAACACAGTTAAACAAGAAAAAAATCACCAAAAAAACAGAAAGCACTCTCATTTTCTCCAAGTTAATCTGCCTACACCACAGATATGCCCCTCCCCAAAGCACACTTCCACTATCTCTCAGTACACAGACTGAATGTTGTACATTAACATTCAAAATCCATATACAACCAATAAATGCTCGATGGTATGAGCACAGGAGGGTTTTCTATAATAGATGAACTAAAGTTTCAGCAAAAAAAAAATGAAGCAAAAGTCTCTTTAAACAGCTTTGTGAAGGTTTGAATCTAGAGAGCTCTCAGGGCAGATTTTCTCCTACATCCTACCACACTACCCCAAACTGAGGCTGTGCAGAACAATCTAGAGCCCATGTGACCTGAAATCCCATGAATCACTGCAAAATTTGCCTTTGAAGCTTAAAAACAGGGAAGTGAGATGAAGTACATTGTTTTCAATGTACTTCGCCCTAATTAATTGGAATAGTGGTTTGGGAAGGCGGAGTAACTCAAAGTCATTGTTTTCAATAGACTTCACATTATCCATTGATAACACGAAGTACTCCACTTTCGTTGTGGAGCACTCTACAAATCTTCACTCCACGAATCACTCCACGGAGTGATGGAGCCATAGCCCATCACTAGGCCCAGTGCCATCCCATCATAATTGCTTTTTTATCCTTGTTTTTTACTTTATTGTCAGTGCCGCCACCCACAAGAACCTTTCCAGTGGGGAGGGGTGGGCTAACTTCACTGCCAGAAACAGCAGTACCATCCCATCATCATGATGTGCCCATATCATTAATTATTCATACACCCTGCTTTTTTTTTATTTTTCTGCACAGTGCCATTGGTGGAGGATTGGTGGTGCAATCCAATTCCAGTCAGTCACGCCAGTTCATAGGCGTGAAGTACACATGTGCTGTGCACCTCTGATACTGAGTGCTGTTTGGCACCAGTCTAAATCCGGTGGATCCACCATTTTAATCCTCCTCGGCAGATGGCAGCGAATGTTGGTGGTTTCATTTTGCCAGATGACTGATGTTGGCAGTAGCAGGATTCTGCAACTGGGTGGAGAAGAGCTGATGTAAGATTTGGTAGGTGGTAGCAGGCAGCAGGGCATGGCCTGTACTGAGTCGAGGGCGGGTACGCCGGGACTTGGGAGTTATTCAGATCATTAAATAATTTAAGATTAGATGGTCATCAGGAGGGTCAAGAGTGGTTGAATGGTTGACTATGTGGAGCTGACCAACTGCTTCAAACAACTGATGCCGGGTTCGGGGCCATGTGGCATGTAGCAAGGAGAGCAGAGTCAGAGACATCACCCACCTCACCAATTGGCATTCAGTCATCTAAAAGTGTGAAAGTTAGGTGGTGTGGCTGTGGAAGAAAGTTGAAGCCAGGAAGGAACCAGCAGCACAGCTCGCAATCAAGAAACAAGCAGCAAGACCAAGGTAATAAGTAATATTTTCACTGTCTTGACAGTCTGGGGGTAACAGAGAAAAAAAAGGCACCATCACAGATTCACTGGCAGTCTGGGCCTGGCTCAGTGGTGGGTGGGTGTGTGCCTCACTTGAAGATAAACTACTATAACTGAAGACAAACAATGAAGTTGAGGAGGGCTGCCTGTGCTGTGTGCTCACTTCCTACCCATAGGAGGTTAGACAGACCAATGCAGCAGCATTATTATATTTTGAGTCTTTTGACCTAACTAATGTTATATTTTTCACGCCAATTGCTAGGCACTTCATTCAGAGGTGTTCTGAATCTGTTGAAGCATCAAGCAGTTGGCATGAAATGTAGGTCATTCGAAATGAATTGGGACTGGAGGGATCCAAAATGCTAGAACCAGGACAGCCAGAAAAACTATGAAAAACCAGAATGTCTGTTTGATGGAAGTTGGAACAAGTGCAAAATGCACTATGTTCTCATTGAGGGTAAAATCTGCAGTGGTGGGACTTGAACAACCATAAAGAATGAAAATCTGGAATGACCATTTATCTGGATGGAACAGAACAAAGAATGCAGTTTGTGCCTGTTCGAGACATTTAATTTTTTAGTCGGTTGAACAACTTGCACAGTTGCACTTCCAGCCATTATGGTTCCAGCATTCTGGATTTCACCCATCCCTTTCTTTTCTCCTGAACTAGAAGCAGAAGCATCTTATCATGGAGGGTTATCACAGTTGTTTATGCGCTATGGTTTTTGATTTTGGCATATGAACTCATCCAACTTGTTTTATTGTGAGACCATGTCTCCACCATGGAGTGCACAATATTTGAGTGGATGTATCATCTGTGTGTGTCCGATGCTTTGAGGCATTTCATTTTCTACAGTTGCTGTTTTTTTTTCTGCCATTCTCAGAAGTCATCAACTGTGGAAAATGATTCTCTAAGGTGCAGTCCCACTCACATCCCACATTTAGTGATGAGGAGGAGACTGGGGGTTGGGGCCAGGGATTCAGTTAAGGTTATGCATTGCTGAGCCTGAATCTGACTGGCCCTTCGGTTCAGAATTCAGGTGTTGGGGTTCAGAGGTGAAGGTACTGATGGTGGATCCTGACTTTGTGATCCTCAAATCACACCAAACTCAATGTACCTTACTTGATCTGTAGCTATACTCTAACATAAAAATGTCCCTGGTTTATAAATTAGGTGAGTCATGGTTTCCAGCAGTACAGTCCTTTATTTGTACTGTCTGGTATTTATAGAACATGTTCAGCTGAACAATTAATGCTTCCTTGACTATGCTGTTTTCCAAAGATATCTGTTAGGACTGGACAATGCAGTGGCTATGTTTACATGAGCTGGATATTTTGGCTTGACAAATACATTGACCTTCATTGCTGACAAACTTCCTATGGCCCACACTTTTCCCCTCTTGTATTATCTCCTCCAGTGAAAAAACAATCAGCACATTGTTATTATCTTTAAAATTATTCTCAGGAGGTAAAGTTGGGATTAGTCCACACAGATCTAGCCAAGATAAAGTTTGAAGTTACACAGGGATCAATTTCGGTACTGTGCTATGATTTCAGTGATGTTTGTTTTAGATGGTGCTATTTCTTCAGTAAAACCCTCAAAATGCACCACAGAATGCCAAATACCCCAGAGCTTCTGGGGGCCCTTGGCAGCTCCCAGACCCCCAGCCATTTGTTGACCCCCCCATAAAAAATAAAAGTCAGCTCCTATGGGGGGGGGGGTGTATGGTCTGTAGACAACTGGCTAGTTTGAGGGAGCACCTTTGGAGGTTAGGGAGGAGTTTAAGTGGCAGGGCAGATAAGTATGCTAGGCATCCTGGATTGGGGGGATAGGGAATGGCAAGGGGGATGGGGAAGAACAACTAGGGACTGAAATTGGCCCCAGTATCAGAGGCACTAGAAGAAAAGAGAGGAAAAGGGAGGGGGTACCCAAGATGAGGGGGGCCTCCTGATGGACGATGAAGAGATCACAAGGAGTACCAGAGGAGAAAGCAGATGACTGCAGGTAAGGAGGGACCAGGGGTGGACTAGGGTGGCATTGAGGGGAACAATTCAGAAGGGGGACCGATAGGGGGAAGAGATGTAGGAGGGGTATCGACTAAGAATAGATTTGAGCCTCTGCTATGGGACAAAGAGAGAGGGGGAGCAGGAACATAATGTATTGGAGGGAGGACAAGTGGGCATGAGAGGGATGACAAGAGGTGGGGAAGAGGTAGTGAGGATGAAAGGATAGAAGGGGGGCTAGTAAGGAAGGAGGTGGGTGACTGGAGGAGAGAAGGCTATGGGAAGGGGAAGGATGGGAGGGGCATCACTATCAGGATGAAAGGGAATGGGGGCTCTAAATCGACAACAACGGGGATAGGAGAGGAGTTGGAAATCAGCAGGGGAGGAGGGGAGATTGACATGGGAAGCCCAGTAGAAAGTAGTCAGGCTGGGAAGGGGTTCAAGGGGGATGGGAGGAATAAGGCAGAGAAAAGGGGTGAGGCAGAAGTAGTGGGTGAAGATACAGAAGTAAAAGAGGGTGCAGCTGGCAGGGGTAAGAGGCAGGGAAGAATTAATACTGGGGTGGTGAAAAGGGCATTAGAAGGGAAAGGGGGTAAGAGATGGGGTACTCATCCTTTGGGATTCTATACTGATAGGGGTGAGATGGGGTGGAAGGTGGGAAAGGTACTGCCGTATTTAGGTTGAAGCTATCCCTGGGCTGACTGCAGGAGGTGCAGGGCTGGCATTATTCAAGTGTGCAGTGAGGGGGAGGAAGAAACCTCATTTAGTGTTGCACATGGGTACAAACGACTTGGCAAGAGAGACTGTGCAAGTAGTGAGGGGGAGGTTCGAGAAGTTGGGCAGACTATGTGAGGGGGTAGGGGAGTCAGTGACATTCTCGGAGGTACTCCTGGTACCATGTGCAAGCACAGGGAGGAAGGGTAGGATTGGGGAGTTCAACGACTGGCTCATGAATTGGTGCCACCTCAAAAATTATGAGTTAGTGACTAACTGGGGTAGGGTCTGGGGGGAATAGTGACTTGTACATGGGGGGACAGGCTACACTGCAGCAGGGAGGGGAGTATTAAAGGTGAGATTAGAAGGGTATATCTCTACTAAGGTGGATTTAAACTAGTGGGGGGTGGCCAAAAGACTGAGGTTGATAGAAAGGTCCAGACAAGGGAGCCTAATGAGCTCACCCCCTAGATATAGGTAAGGGCAGAGGCATAGTAACCCCGGGAGGGGGTGGGCAGAGTGGTCTGAATGTAATACAGAAGGCACCACCACCTGGTAAGAATAAGGAGGAGAAAGGGTGCAGGCTACCAGGAGGAGGGACACAAGCCATGGAGAAGAGTGAGGGGAACAAGGGGTACAAGTGGAAGATGGTCTCTCTCAATGCAAGAAGCCTGGGGAAAAAAACTGCAAAGCTTTAGGCACTGCTTTCAGAGGGGATGGTGGACATTGCTACAGTGACAGAGACTTGGGCCACAGAGTTCCATGACTGGGACTTGTTAATCCCAGGATACAGGATATACAGGAGGGACCGGGGGATTGGAAGGGGGAGGTTGCACTCTATGTGAGGGAATGGATCAAATGCATAAGGGATAAGGAAAAAGAGGAGAGGACAGAGGCATTTTGGGTGCAGCTCCTGGACTCCAAGGACAGAAAGCTGAAGCTGGGAGTGGTGCACAGACCACCAGCCCAATCAGAGGAACTGGATGGGGAATTGGCAAAGCAGATAAGGAGAGTGTGTAGAAGGGGGAGTGTGGTGATAGTGGAGGATTGTAACCTACCAAGGGTTGACTGGAGTACCCCGACCACTAGCAGTACCAGGGAGCAGGTGCTCCTTGATGCATTCCAGGATAGCCTTCTGACACAATTGGTAAGTGGCCCTACAAGGCTTGGTAGCACTATGAACCTAGTACTGGCAAATGGGGAGGCAGTGAGGGATGTAAGGGTGGAGGACCAACTAGCTCGTAATGACAACCAACAGTGTGGTTCATTCTCACACTGGGCAGGGAGACAGGAAGCACGGGCACTAAGATGGTGGACTTTAGTAGGGTGGACTTTGGGAGGATGGGAGCAATACTGCAAGAAAGACTCCAGTAAATAAGGCCAAGGATGGATGCAGAACAAAAGTGGGAAATCATAAAGAATGGGATAAAACGGCCACAGTAGTCTGCACCAGGGCAAGGAGTAAGAAGAGCAGAGGCAAGAAATCATACTGGCTGAACAAGGAAGTGCTGCAAGAGGGCTGCATTCCAGAAGGACAGGAGAACAGGGAAGGGAGAGGATAAGGAGGCTTATGGGGTCGGTCAAGGGAGGTGCCAGGAGGGTGAAAAAGCAAAGCCTCAGGAAATTAAGGTTAGTACATGGCATAAAGTGTGGGGGGACTTTTTAGGTATGTCGGAAAGGGAAGTGTCAGGAACATTTGTGAGGATAAAGCAAGGAGGGGATTGGGTGGAAAAAGAGGAGGAGAAAGAGGATATTCTAAATAAGTACATCTGCTCCATTTCCACTTAGGAGATGGATGGTCCACTACCAGCATGGGCTGGGGAAGTGGGGAAAGGGGGGGAGAGAGTGATGTACAAAGTGATTACATGAAGTCAGGTGCTAGAGGGGCTGAGTGCAGTGAGGGTGGACAAGGCACCAGGTCCTGATGGCATCCACCCCAGAATGCTGAGGGAGATGGCAGAGCTGTTGGCTAAGTCACTGGCAGATGTGTTCAAAAACTCCCTGGAATTGGGGTGTGTGCCTCAGGACTGGAGGGTGACCCATGTGGTGCCCATACACAAGAGTGGTCCTAGGGAGCAGCCAGGAAATTATCAGCTGCTCAGTCTCACGTCCATAGTGGGTAACCTTATGGAGGCGATACTGAAGGAGAGGCTGGTGGCATTCTTAGAAAGTAATGGCCTCCAAGATGGGTGGCAATATGGATTTGTCTCAGGGAGGTCTTGTCAAACCAATCTAATAGAGTATTGGGTGAAGCCAAACACCCCAAGGCACACCTCAACACTCGTTGGTGTCTGCAGGATAGGGTGAGGTGAAATGGCATGAACATTATGGGTGACAACCCAAACTCATACCCCAGTACCTGTCCATCTCTGTAGGGTGGAGGTGGGGTTTGCATGAAGTTCAATACATCACTGCCATTCCTACTCTTCATCTGTTTAACTCCTGAATTTCCTATGCTAATACCATCAAGCAAACATTCGGCATTGACAAATGCTTGTTCATTCTGTGTGGGCTGTAGATGATGGCAAAAAAAAATAGTCATGTTAACTTATGGTCCAAAAAATGTCATTTTTACAGTTCTTCACCACTTTTGATCTCAAAAAAAACATACAAGATGCCATCAGAAAACTTTCCAGATCTTGCAACACTGGCAGAATGAACATACATTCTAAATTTTGGGCTATTTCATTAAAAATTGTCAAAGTTATTAAGGTGCAAAAATTGGAATTTAACATTAAAGTGCTGTAGCAACCCTAACTATAGGGGAATGACTGTGTCCCTATAATGATAGTGGCACAGTAGTTTATTGTTAAACCTCAAATTTTGCACTTAAATTACTTTGCAACTGTTCAACAGATTTGCACACCATTTTGCATGCATGGTTTTGTGGGCTAGATCTCTTGACATGCCAAGTTATGTTTTGGTCGGATTTGTGGTATTTGAGCTGTGCATAGAGGACAAAGTGTAAAATTACCCATTTTTTTGCACTTTTTGACATTGTGCTGTGGCCATATTGTTTGGAATTTTAGTCTGACAATTTCAGGTTGAGTGGGCTTGCCTCAAAGAACAAGCCATGATAGTTTGGTGAAAAAAATATTAATCTGTTCAAAGTTATTACATTTAGAAATTTCAGGTTCTGAGCATGCTCAGTTCAGTTTTCTGGATAGAGGAATAGAAGAAAAAATAGGAATTTGGTCTCATGGAAAAGGATTTTTTGTGAGGGGTCACTCCTTTCTTGTGAAAAAATCCTTTTTCGTCAGTTGCCATCTTGTTTTCTATTTTCCACACAACATCTTGTAACTCTGCCCAGGGAAGTTTTCTACTGACATCCAAAGATGTATCTTGCTAATTGGGAGTTGAGCTCTTTTGTGTATTTTTTCATATGTTCTATGGCCTCTGAATGTTATTTTTTAAGTACTTAAATCCTTTAGAAGGGGTACCAAAAACTGTAAACAAACAAACAAAAACCCCACTAAGAAAGCCTGCACTCAGTTGCCAGCTGAAATGCACCCAGTGGGGACTGAAGTCTATGAGAGTGAGGAAAAAAGTGAGAGAAACAAAAATGTCCACTGGAATCTTTGATTCTGGCATCCTGGAATCTGTACTGGCTGGTAGAACAGAGTGAAACCATGGCCTGATCATCCCGCCCACACACATGCAAACATACAGTGTGTGGGCATCCAGTCTTGGATCTGGTGCCCCCCATTGGGAAAAACAAAATTGCTTTGGTCCTCCGACAGCCAGTCCCCCCTGTCACCCTCCACCTGCACAGCAGGTAACCCAGGGGGTGGCCAGGCTCTATGGACTCTCATGGAGGGATACAGCAAGGCCCCTCTCCAAATATTGCTATCTGAGACAGACCTTCAACTGGAACCACTCTTGGAAAAGTCATATTGACAACCTCCTGGTCAAAAGCCAAGGCCTCCATCTTGGGACTGAAAAGATTGAATTATCTTTACAGCGGGCACAGCAGCTGACTGTTAGTAACAATAATCAAGGCAAAGCAGAATGCATAATTTATGATACCAAAATGTAGGCACTTGTCCCTGTAGATAATCTTGAGAAACCTGCTATACAAATTCTACATGCAGCCCTAGCCCTCAACAAATCAGTGCCCAGCTTTTTTGTCAGAGCAGAACTGGCCCTGGGTTGTTTACAAGTCCCTGCAGATCGTAAGTTTATCAACTGTTGGTTGAAATTAAATAACCTTCCAGAAACAAGACTGGCATTTTTTTTACAACAGCACATCTACTGAAAAATAATGGCTGTAGACCTTCCCTGGTTAACATGTTTGGACACTTTTAAACAAGTAAGATCTTGAGACTTTGCTAGAATAAGTTAATAAAAATATAAACATAAGTGCTATACAAACCTGACACACTAAAAAAAAAAAAATTACTATAAAAGCAAAGACCTGGAGGCTGCTTCATCTAGGTTCACCAGATGGTACAGTAATCACTATTGCTTTCACAAATATAGATATTACCTGGACATACCAAATGATCCCAATATTAGAAGAACATTTGCAAAATATAAATTAGGCACTTTTGAATCAAATGTAATGAAGGCCAGATACAATAAGTTCTCTGATCTGGCTGTTGTACTTTGTAACGTAATAAGAATTCAACAGAAGACATGACACATAATTTCATAGAAAGTTTCAATTCATTGGGCTGTTAACCCTTGGTGAATTAGATACATAGACAGTGTTGGTAGATAAGGGCCTTTGGCCCACCCAGTCTGCCCATTTGAGCTTGTAAGTTCAGTTTATGTTTTCCTAGAAGTCTGTTGCCCCTTTCCCCTGACCTCCAGAATTCCTTTATGTCTATCTCATTCATTCTTAAATCCCGTGATTGTTTCAGCCCCCACCACTTCCTCTGGTAGGGTGTTCCACTTGTCCACCACCTGTTCTGTGAAGACATTCTTCCTCATGTTTCCTCTGAATCGTCCTCCCTCCAACTTCATCCCATGCCCTCTAGTCCTGGAACATCTTTTTCACTTAAAAATAGTGTATTCCTGCACCCTGTTCCTCCCTGTAAGATACTTGTATGTCTCTATCATATCCCCTCTCTCCCTCCTCTCCTCCAGGGAGTACATGTTCAGTTCCTTCAACCTGTCTTCATAGGACTTGTGATGCAATCCATGCACCATCTTTGTTGCCCTCCTCTGAACCTTCTCTACCCTGTCTATGTCCTTACGTAGGCATGGTCTCCAGAACTGTACACTGTGCTCCAGGTGGGGCCTCACTAGTGTCTTGCATAGCAGAATTATGACCTCTCTTTTCCTGCTGGTGATGCCCCTGCCTATACATCCCAGCATCCTATTTGCTTTACCTGCTGCCTTGTCACACTGTTTTCCTACCTTGAGGTCATCAGAGATGATAACCCTAAGATCCCTTTCCTGCTTGGTGCATGCATATCCTCACCCCCAACTGATATATTGTTCCGGGGTTATTGTGCCCCATATGCATTATCTTGCACTTCTTTGCAATGAATTTCAACTGCCAAACCCCTGACCGTTCTTCAAGTGTCTGCAGGTCCCTTCTCATTCTGTCTACACCCTCTGGTGTGTCTACTCTGTTACAGAGCTTTGTGTCATCAGGGAACAGTGAAATTCTGCCTTCTAGGTTCTGTACAATGTCACTGATGAAGATGTTGAATAGGACCGGTCCCAGCATTGATCCCTGTGGTACCCCACTGGTCACTCTTCCCTCTGTGGAGTGACAGCCATTTACCACCACCCTCTGTGTCCTGCCACCCAGCCAGTTACCTACCCACCACGCTACTGTCCTGCCTACACCCATATTCCCCAGTTTGTGTAATAGTCTTCTATGTGGCATAGTGTCAAAGGCCTTGCTGAAGTCCAGATAGGCCATGTCCACTGCCCTCCCCTGATCCACCTCCCTAGTCACCCAGTCAAAAAATTCAATGAGGTTGGTCTGACATGACCTCCCCTGGTGAAACCATGCTGCCTTGGGTCCTGTAGTCCATTGACAACCAGATGTTCCACCAATCTCTCCTTCATTAGTGCTTCCATGATCTTCCCCACTACTGGGGTGAGGCTGACTGGTCTGTAGTTCCCCTTGCTTCCTCTTTGTTCCCACTTTTGTATAAGGGACTACATCTGCTGCCCTCCGGTCTTTGGGTACCTCCCTGTTTCAGTGATCGGCTAAACAGGATAGCCAGAGGTTCAGCCACCACCTCTCTTAGTTCTTTAAAGACCCTGGGTGCACCACATCTGGGCCCATTGCTTTATCAACTCTATTACTTCCAATTCTACTGGACCCTTTCTCATGTAAAGGGACTTGTGTCATTCTGCACCATTCTCACTCCTTGTACTCCTTCAGGCCCATTACCTCTCTTCTTCCTCAGTAAAGACAGGCAGAAATACCTGTTCAATATGTCAACGTTACTGTTGTCATCCTCCATGTAACCCCCATCCTCCCTCTTCAGTCTCACTATCCCTCCCTTTGTCTTTCTTTTTTCAATTATGTACCTGTAAAAGGTATTGTCCACGCTACCCACTGATTTTGCAATGTATTCTTCTGTCTGAGCTTTGGCTTCCCTTACTGACCTCTCTGCCTCCCTTTGCTTCTCCTGGTACTTCTCCCTAACCCCTTCTGCCTGTGTCGTTTTGTATTGCCTGAATGCAATCTTTTTGGCTTTCACTTTCTTTGCTACCTCTTTGGAAAACCATAATGGTCTCCTCTTCCTTTTCCTCTTGCTAACCTGCTTAATGCATAATTATGTTGTTCTTGTAATCCCCATTTTAAATACTGCCCACTGTTCCTCAACCCCTGATTCCTGTCCCATTCCCCTTAATGCCTCTTTCAAGTATCTCATCATTTTCCCAAAGTCTACCCCCCTAAAATCCAGGATACGTGTTTTTGCGTGGTTTGTTTCTGCTCTTTCTGTGATTTCAAACCACAATGACTGGTGATCACTGTTCCCCAGATGCTCCCCCACTGTTACCCCCATTACACTGTCCCTGTTTGTGAGCACAAGGTCCAGTATTGCATTCTGCCGCGTTGGTTTCATGACCAGTTGCTTGATGAAGGCACCCTGAAGGGAGTCCAGGATAAATCTGCTCCTAGTTGATGCTGCTGCTGGGATGCTCCAGTCCACATCTGGAATATTGAAGTTTCTGACCAGTACTACCTCAACCTTGTCTGCCATCCTTTGGATGGCTAGCATCAGCTCCCTATCTGTTTTTTCCTCCTGGGCTGGTGGTCTATAGACCACACCAGTGCAGATGGCTGTCCCCATTTTCCTTTCCAGCTTAACCCACAGCATCTCTCCCCCCCATTTTGTTCCTCCTGGATCTCTGTGGCCCTTATGTCATTTTCACATAGAGTGCCACTCTTCCTCCCTTCCTGCCTGCTCTTTCTCTTCTGAATATGTTGTAGCCAGGTATGGCCATCTCCCAGTCGTAGTTATCATTACACCAGGTTTCAGTGATGGCCACAATGTCCAGGTCTGACTGCACCATGACAGCCTCAGATCTTCCATCTTGTTGCTAAGGCTCCTGGCATTTGCACATGGCTTTCCATGGTTTGACCTCCCTAGACTGTTTTGCTGTTCTCTCAGCCCTTCCTTGGTTGTCCTTTATCCCTGGTTCTCCTTGCTGTCTGCCCTTCTGCTGAATTTTGCCCCTTTCTGCCTATCCACCTCTTGGGCACTAATCTCCATCTTTTGCACACTGCTTTGCAGAGACAGCCACTTCTCTGGTTCACTGGTTCCACTGCTAGCTGTTGGGGTGAGCAAGTAGGTACCCTCCTTGCTGGCCTGCCACCCCCTTTGCTAGTTTAAATGCTTGTCAATGTAGCATTTAAACTTATCATTGAGTGCTTGGATTCCCCTCCAGGATGGATACAGGCCGTCAGACTTGAACAAACCTCCATCCCTCCAGGTGGGTCCGCAGTCACCAATGAATCCAAACCCTTCCTCACAGCACCAGTTCTTCAACCATGAGTTAAAATTGTTACATATCAGTGGTAGAGTGTTACCCTATCCTTGCCCATATAATTATCTAATTATATTTTGAATTGAGTCATTCAGTTATTATTTACAACTCTATCCAGCAATGAGTTCCAGGGTCCGATCATCCTTTGCCTAAACCACTGTGCTCTTTTCCTTGTTCTGCAAATCTCTCCTCTCAGTTGCTTTCCATGTGATCGTGTTTCTTTATAACTGTCACTTCTTTATAGTCCTGTTGTTACCCATAGGCTTTTATTGTTAAATGCTTTATACACATAGCATAGTCCACCCCTCAATTTTCTGTAACTAACTGAATACAAGTTCAATATTTAAAGTCTGTCTTTATATGTCATATTATGAAGTCCACTAATTGTTTTAATCATTTTCCTCTGAACTCCTTCCATAACTCTAATGCCACCTATATTATATACAGAAATTACAGGCACACAATATTCTAGGTGTGGCCTAACCAGTGCCGTATATAGAGGAATCAGATCCTCTCTCCTTCCACTCATAACACCCATCAGTGTACATCCCAACATCCTGTTCCCCTTTTTAACCATCTCCCTGACATGATGGTCGAATGTCAAATTGTCAGAGATATATATCCATAAATCTTACTCTAATGCTGTAGTTGATATGATTATATTATTCAGGGTATATTGTGCCATAATATTGTTGCAACCTAGGTGCATTACCTTACATTTATCTATATTAAAATCAAGATAATGTTTGTTTGCCCACATGCTCAGCTGATCCAGTTCTTTCTGAAAAACTTGCACTGCTTTGAGATTATTAATCATGGCCCCAATCTTAGCGTTATCAGCGTATTTACAAATCCATGCCATTTTTGAGGTCTTCGTGATCAAAACCAAGATGTTAAATAGAACTGGACCCAAAATGGACCCCTGAGGCACCACACTTATCACTCGTATCCAGCTAGAGTTGTGGCCTCTGATAGTTACTCTCTGGTACCTATTACTCAGCCATGACGGAACCCATGATATAATGCAAGGATGGAATTCATAATGTTTTAACTGGTTAATTAACTCTCTGTGGGGGACAGAATTGAATGCCTTGGAATAATCCAGGAAAATGATGTCCACTGGGAGTCCCTTGTCCAGTGCTCCACTCACTGACTCAAAAAAGTGCAACAGGTTCATTGAACAGGATCTGCCTTGACTAAAGCCATGCAGAGTGATGTCTGCAAGGCCTTACTCCTCTATGTGCTACAAGATGATGTCTTTGATAAATCTCTCATCATTTTGCCCAACACAGATGTCAGACTAATAGGTCTGAAATTTTGTACATTACTCTTGTCACCGTTTTGAGGATTGGCATCACATTAGCCATTCACCAGTCAGCAACTATTTAACCATCTAAAAGGAATCTATTAAATAACTTACATATAGGTCCAGCTAGTTGTTCCACAAGTTCTCTCAGGAGCTTTGGATGTACCCCATCTGGACCAGGTAATTTGTTAGTATTTAATTGTTTTTTTTTTTTTATAAACCTTGCCAGGTGTTATTACTCTAATATGCTCCTCCTCCTTATTACTATTATCTGCTGAATTACAGGTGTTGCCATTGGGCTTAAAGTTACCTACAAAAAAACTTACTGAAAATATCCACCATTTGTGTTTCATCAGTTATTATTATTTCTCATTCTTTGATTTGTCCTATTGCATTTTGTTGTCCCTTTAAATTCTCAATGCAATTAAATAAATTATTTTTATTATCCAATGTTGATGTAGCCATTTGAATTTCATTTTTTACCTTTTCATTTTTTACTTCTTTCTTACAATCGCATGTTAATTTTCTGCATTTCACCTATTTCTCAGCTGAGGGCTGTTAATAAACTTTCTTACATGTTTCCTTTTTTGCTTTATACTTTTTTTATTCTATTGGTTAACGAATTTGGTATTCTCCAATGTGAGTTATATTTTTGTATTTCTAATACAAACTCCATGACACAATAATCAATCTTAGATTTAATCTTATTCCACATTCCTTCCAAATTTTTCCCAGTAGATTTTTTTTCCAATCCCAAATCTCTAAGACTTCTCTCATTCGTTTATAATTTGCCTTATTATAATCTCTTTTTTATTACCCCTCCCCATAAGGTTCATATTTACTTTTCAGTACCGTTTTGACCATATTATGGTCTCTATCAACCAATGGTTCTAATATGTTTACCTGTTCTGTTCCCTCTTTTAAGTTTATTAATACCAGATACAACATTTTATTTTTATGTGTGGGTTCTCTGACCATTTGTTCAAGATTCTTTTTTATATTATTACATCCAAGAACTCCATTTCTTTTGTTGCTGCAGATGTTTGAGTTTCCCAATTTATATTTTGGTAGTTAAAATCACCTAGGAGTATGTAATTTCTCTCGATATCTAGTTCATTCATATGTTCTTTATGGTCTTGATTAAATGGCCTGTATATAACACCTATTGTCACTTTTGTGTCATACAAATGAACATCCACCCAAATGCCCTCGTTCAGATTTGCAAATCCATTTACATAATTCCTTTCTTTTGCATTTATACCATTACACACATACAATGCCATGCTGCCTCTGTGCATATTTGTCCTGTCCTTGTGAAATGGCTGAAACCCTTGCACTTCAATTCCTCAGTTATCTTTTTAAACTTGGTCTCAGTTACAACACATATATCTATGCTCTCTTGTTTTATACTAGGTTCTTATACTACCATAGGTGATAGAAGCAGTAGAAGGCTTTATAGCCCATAGGAACTGTTCCCTTCATAAGTGGGTCATCTGGCAAAATTTAATAACAGCCATGGATCAACTGTTTTTTTTTTAAATACATTAACTGAGCAGCTATCCATAACATCAAGAGGCAATCTATTCCATAATCTACCAGTTCTGTTCATAAAGGAATAATGTCTTACATTATTTTTTGCTGTATTCATCCCAATTTGTTTTCTATGCCTTCTCAAACCTGCTGGTTTATCTTGCAAGGTGATTCCTATTTCTTTTTGTAAACTTGCATCATTTACAATCTTATGCATAACCAGTAAATCCCTTCTAGTTCTTTGGTGTTCTAATGTGTACAATCCCATTTTTTCTAGTCTATCTTTGTAACGATATTGACTTAATGATTTTATTAATTTAGTAAAACATCCTTGGACTTTTTCTACTCTTTCTATTCCCCAAATGTGTATGGATTCCATAATTGCAAGCTGTAATCCAAGATATGTCTTATAAACATCTTAAATAGTGGAACATGTATGCAACATTTTGTTCACAAACTTCTTCTTACCTTCCATGTCATAAAATTGACCTTTCTTATAACTGTAGTTCTATGCTCTTTAAAGCTCAAAGCATCATCTATCTATATACCACAATTCTTTTCCAACTTAGTTATTGCTAATTTTCACCCAATAACCTGTATTGCTGTTTTATGTTATTTTTTCCCACGTGCATCACCTACATTTGTTTACACTAAAGGTAGCACACTACTTACTGCCCATCTTTGATCTTATCTAGATCTTGCTTCAGGATCTGTCAGTCTGTCAAGGTATTTACAGGCCTACCCAGTTTGATGTCATCTGCAAATTTTGTGATTTTATTCTCTATACCACTGTGCAAGTCACTTATAAATAGTGAAAACAACACAGAGCACAATACTGACCCCTGTGGAGCCTCCCTCATCACCGTAATCAGTTCTGAATATTCTCCACATACTTGCACTCTTTGTGTCCTCACTTTCAAACAATTACTAGTCCAACAGATTATTCTCATAGTTGCTAATTTCTGCAACACTCCCATTTGTGGGATTTTGTCGAATGTTTCTGAAAATCCAAGTAAATTAAGTCCATAAAGTGTTATTTTCATTTCCTTACTAATATGCTCATAACAGGTGAGAAAGTTAGTGATGTATCCATGAATTTTCTTAAAGCCATGTTGTTTATCTTCAAACCCCAATATGGACAGCTTTTCTTCAAGCTTATTCTTTAATATCAGTTCAGTAATTGTATCCAAAATGCATGTTAAACTCATAGGTCTATAGTTAGATATCAAGGTCTTAACACCTTTTTAAACAGAAGTACTACTGTAGCTTTTCCAATCTTTGGGTACTTCCCATTTACCAAGGAAGCATGTATTAACATAGTTCATGGATATTTAATGTACTCAGCTGTCTCCTGTAAAAAGTTACAACTGATTATTTCTGGTCCAGCTGATTTATTTACTTTTATCTTTTTTAGTAATTCATGAACTTCATCTGGTGTTACGTCTAAGGGTAGTTGGTCATAGTTATGAACATTACCTGTTAATTGATCACTTCTATTTGCTTTAAAGACAGTACCAAAGTACTCATTGAATATTCCAGCCATTTATATAGGTTCATTAATTTCTTTGTCATTGACAATGATTGGTCCTAACTTGCTCTCCCTTCTATTTAGAGAATTGATGTAAGCATACACACTTTTACCTCCATCTTTTACATTTGCTACCTTATAGTCTACCCTACTTCTTTCTAATCTTGTTTTTTTCTTTAACTTCTTTAGGGGTTTCTTATAGCATCTGGGAACAAGTGACCATCAAACAGTGTGGTTCACGTTAAACTCAGCTACAGAGTCAAGCCATACAAAAGTGAGTATTGGACTTCAGGAGAGCTGACTTTGGCAAGATGGGAGAGTGCCTCAGAAAAGCACTGGCAAACAGGCTAGAAGGAGGTGTGGAGCAAAAATGGGGAATTATCAAAACCGCCATCACAGAGGCAACAAGCCTTTGTGTGAAGCAAATAAACAAATCAAAATGAAAGAAAAAGCCGCTATGGTTCTCAAAAGAGGTGGCTGTTAAAGTCAGGATGAAAAAGATAGCATTCTGGGAGTATAAGGAAACACAGAAAGAACAGGACAGAGAGCTGTACCAGTTAAGGCAGAAGGAAACAGGGAGGGAAGTCAGAATAGCAAAGGCCCAAACTGAGGAAAAGATAGCCAACTCAGTTAAGAAGGGGGATAAAATATTTTATAGGTACATCAGCGAGCATAGAAAGACAAGGGAGGGATAGAGACTGAATAGAATGAAAAGCAGGGATGCTGAGTGAATATTTCTGCTCAGTATTTACAAATGAGGAGGAGGAAGTGCCTAATCCAATTAACAGAAGCACTCTTGATAGGAGGTCGATCTCAGTCCTTTCACAGAAGAAAGGGTTCTGCAAGAACTCCTAAAACTGAAGGTGGACAAAGCAATGGAGCCTGATGGAATTCACCCCAGAGTTCTAAAAGAATTAAGGGAACTAGTGACACCACTGGCAACTCTTGTTAATAAATCATGGGAGGATAGTGTGGTACCCAAGGACTGGAGGAAGGAGATGATTCCCCTTCACAAAAGTGGGACCAAGACAGAGGCAGGAAACTACAGACCTGTCAGTCTGACCTCTGTGGTAGGGAAATTGATGGACTCACTTCTGAAGGAAAGAATAGTTGAGTACCTAGAGGCCAGTGGGGCACAGGACCCAAGGCAGCATGGGGTTCACAGCGGGAAGGTCATGTCAGACAAATCTATTAGATTTCTTTGACTGGGTGACCAAAGTAGTAGACCAGGGAGGGGCTGTGTACATGGCCTACCTAGACTTTAGCAAGGCATTTGACACAGTCCCACACAAGGGTTAATAGTCAAATTAACCAGCCTGGGAGTGGGTCCCATGGTGGTAGCCTGGGTAAAACATTGGCTGGACAATAGGACACAGAAGGTAATTATAAATGGAGTCCACTCTGAAGAAAGAGGGGTTACTAGTGGGGTACCACAGGGTTCAGTGCTGGGTCCAGTCCTTTTTAATGTCTTTATAAGTCACATTGCAGAGGGACTGGAAGAGAAAGTATGCCTCTTTGTAGATGACACAAAGATCTGCAACAGGGTTGATACACAAGGAGGTGTGGAAAGGATGAGAAGGGACTTGACAAGGTTGGAGGAATGGTCAGAAGTATGGCAGCTAGGATTCAATGCAAAGAAGAGCAAAATAATACATCTGGGAAAAAAGAATCCAGGGGAAGAATACACTATGGGAGGGGAGGTAGTAACAACAACAAAAAAGGAAAGGGACCTGGGGATAATCATATCAGATGACCTTAAGGTTAGCAAGTAATGTGACAAGGCAGTAGAGAGGGCTGGGGGTATACTGGGATGCATAGGGAGAGACATCAGCAGCAGAAAACAGGAAGTTGTTATCCCTCTATACAGACAGTTGGTGAGACCCCATCTGAGTACTGTGTCCAGTTCTGGAGACCCCATCTCCACAAGGACATAGACAGGATAGAGACAGTCCAGAGGAGGGAACTAAAATAGTGCAGGGTCTGCAAGAGAAGCCGTATGAGAAGAAACTAAAGGAGCTTAATATGTATACCCTTGAGGAAAGAAGGGAGAGGGGGACATGATAGAAACTTTTAAGTACCTCAGTGGAATCAACAAAGTCCAAAAGGGTAGCATCTTTCAGAAAAAGAGACATGCAAGAACAAGGGGACACAATTTAAAGATGGGGGGCAGTTCAGGGACAATGTGAGGAATTATTATTTCACAGAGAGGGTAGTGGATGCATGGAACAGCCTTCCTGAGGAGGTTGTGGGGTCTAAAACTGTGGGAGAATTCATAAATGCATGGAACAGACATAAGGCAATTCTTGTGGGGTAGGAAGAAATAGGCTGTTGGTTTACTAGGATCTGCGGACTATCCTGTAGGTAGGGAAATGGGCAGACTAGATGGGCCAAGCGGTCCTTATCTGCCATCAAAGTCTATGTTTCTATTTAATATTAGTATCAGATTTGTCTGTCTTCATCCTTTAGAATGCATTCTTTTTTTTTTTCACTTAGTCTCAATATTGTGGTCATATACCAGGTTAGTTTCTTATCCCTTTTGTTACATAATTTCCTGTTTTGGACATACGTAGCCTCCAATTGTAATAATTTCTGCTTTATTAATATCCACATGGTGTTAACATTTGCACCCGTCAAATCTTTCCTCCAGTCCTATTTTTACAGCTTGCTCTTTATTCCTTCAGAATCTGCCTTTTTATAATTTTTAACTGTAGTTAAATCCTTAACACACCAGGCTATATTATTTTTAACAATAAGTTCCACAATATTATGGTTGCTGTTACTTAAGTGCTCCCTCATTTTGATTTTAATAACCAAACCTACTCTATTTGTTATAAACAGGTACAAATTATTGTTACCCCTCATGGGTAGGTATACCATCTGTTTTAACCCCATTGTTTTCAACATTTCAGTAAGGTGATTATTTCTATAGCTTGCACTATGAACTTGGCCCCAATTGATTTTAGGGTAGTTGAACTACCCAGGTACTATAATATCTCCTATCAGAGCCATTTCTGAAATGTCATTCTCTATTGCCATATCAGTACTCTTGGTGAACCTGGAGGTCTGTAATATGCTCCTCTAGAAGATTTCCATCTGAAATTCTGGTTAATGATAACCAAAGACATTATTAGCTACAGATAGTTTTGTATAGTTTATAATTTTAATATTGTTCTTCACATTTAAGGCCACACCCTTACCCCTTTTCCTCTTCTGTTCTTCTTGAATAGTCGGTAGCCTTCTATTTCTTCCATTTTGTTTCCTCCTCACAGCAAGTTTCTGTTACCATGCAGACATCAATGTTTTCGCTATGTAACATTACTTCCAATTCTGCTTTTTTTTTCTCAAAGTTTAAGCTCATTACATTTAAAGGCCATTTTTGATTATTTTTCTTATTCCAGAACCAGTGTTTGCTTCATTAACTACAGCCTTGTTTCTATGCTGTAAGTCACTTCTTACCCTTCTCCCCATTGTTGCTACTTTAAAGCCTTATCCACATGTTCTTTCAGTGATACCCTGAACTTCATACTGCCTCTTTTACTTAAGTGTAGCTCATCTATATAGTAGTAATCTGATATATCTATAAATTCCTCCCAGTGCAGAATTCCACTAATGTTTTCCTGCAAAGTTCATTGCCTAAACCAGTTATTTACGTCTTTTATCTTTTGTGTATTGAACTGACTTTCTCTAGGGGCAGGTAGAATTTCAGAAAAAAGAATCTCATAATTCAACTTTTCTTCCTCTTCTTTGATTATCTTATAATCATTTTTGATATCTGTTAGTCCTTGTCTCCTCATGTTATTTATCCCTGCATGAACTACTATGACTGTAGATCCATCTCTTTCCTTAACTATGTTTTCCATCATATTTTTGATATTGCAAATCTTAGCTCCTGAAAAGTAACTCGAAGTTACAGTACATACGCCTTACTTCCCCCTGTAGTATACCTATCAGTATATTTAATTATTGAGTCCACTAATATATATATATATATATATATATATATATATATATATATATATACCATCTTGCTATTTTTATTATTTTTTCTCATAGTTCTGCTGCCAACAGTATTTTCTTCAGAGTATATTGTGTTTGTCTGATGATTGTTATGTCCTGTGTGTTGTGTCATATTTTTCATTTTATCTTTTGCTTGCCTAGTTTGTTCCACATTCATTTTGCCATCATTTAGTTCCTCTGACCCAGTCACACTACATTTCCTTTCATAGATTCTACTTTCAGCATTAAGGGCTTCTTGTTCAGGATTGTTATCCTTGCTTAATCTCTGGAGATGTACTTATCTCCACCATTCTGGTTTCATATCCAGCGTCATTCCTATCATTACTAGACAGACACTACTATGATGCTACAATTATTATGGTCCATTGTTCATATTGTGTTCAGTTTTTCCTCATCCATCATTAGCAGGGGTTCAAACCTGTTTTCTAATGGCAGTTTAAACTCCATTGTTCTTCTAATGCACTTTTTATGCTTTGTGTGCTTTCTTTGTTGTGAATCCACTCTGGATCTTCCCTTTTCTGTCCTTCCCTTTTTATTGTTTATTTGTTTCAAAGTCTGTGAACTGTTTTCTGAATTATCAGCTTCCTCTAACAATCTAACCTGTCCTCAGGGACACAATTTTCATTTTAATTTCTGCTTCCATCAGTTTCTGTCTTAGGAGTCCTTAATTGTTATGCATTCATTACATGTAAATATAAGTACCTCGTTTAACATATCAGTGCTAAACTTCTTGCACATTATACACCTGAGTCCTATTACTCCCTTTCCAGCTTAACTGTACTGGAGACCATCATATTGCTTACCTCTTGCTAAGTCCATTTAAATTATGGCTTGCTTAACACCTAGTATCTTCCTCCCTGCTGACACTGCAGACACACACAGATGTACAAGTGCGTGCTTACCCGCTCCTCAGGGCTCTCAATTTACGTTGTGCCAAACCCGAATTGAGTTTCCAGTCATGTGACACTACTCAGTCTCTCACTCTGCTAAAATCCTTTCAAAATGCTTCAAATCAGTATACAAGCACATTCCTAGCCTGTGCTTGCATGGAAATAACTGGTAATAGGAGTTCTGTTGTAAATTACCCCCAGATAAGACCACAGTCTTCTGCAGTATGAGCAGCAGGAAATGATGACACTTTGTAGTCTTCTCACCATTATTGCTGGACTACAACTTCCTAACTCCCATACTCTGTATTTTCCCCACAAATATCATATACAGCACAAATCAAGAAGCACTTTTGCTGGACAGTGTAAGGTCAGATCTGCCTCACTACCATACTGGGTAGTCAGGCAGCATATGCTCCAAACAGAAATCTGACTCCTGCTCAGGGGTCTCAATTTATGTTGCGCCAAACCCAGAAGTGAGTTTCCAGTCACATGATGCTACCCAGTCACTCACTCAGCTAAAATCCTTTAAAAATGCCCATATCAGTTTAAGTATGATGTTAAGCTCATTCAGTTAATTTTTTAAATTCCTGGTGTTTAATACCAGGAGGTTAAGGGAATCACAACCTTCCTTATATTTAACTCCACCTTTGCCTTTAATAACCTGACATGATTCTTTACATGCATACCAGTCTGTCTCAGCTAGATTATCTTTGTTCCCCATTTGTCAGTTTAAATATTTATTTATAGTATTATTATTCACACTGTCCAGTAACATATTCCACTATGGCTGAGATGCAATTCATCTTTACCGATCATGTTTTGCTTATTATCATCATACACTTCCATGTTTTAATCAAGGTAATGCCTTTTGTAAACACCATTTTCTCAGTTCATTGTTTACTCTCTTTATTTTGCCATTACCCTTATTTCCTGCTCTTGGGTCAGGGAGCATCTTGGTAATACAACCCACATTTACTATCAATCAGGTATTTATATGTCTCCTTACAGAGATTCACTATCTCCAGACCTGTGTAGTATCTCAAGTCATTTGTCCCTGCATGTATTACAACCAGCCATTTTCCTCTAAATGGTTTAATTATTTTATGTAGCAATTCACACACATCTTTTAAGCCAGCACTTGACAATGACACACTCATGACCTATTCTTTCTTATTTAAAGTTGTGATGGTGTTAGTATATTTTTTGATAGAATCACCTATAATGTAAATATCTAGCTGGGTTTCACCTCTTTCCACTTCCATGCTCTCATCTGTTTGTCCAATATCTATTATATTCTGGGGCCAGATATTCAGACTGCACCTGGCAGTGGTGCAAGCATGGGCACAGACACATCTGGGATGCACTGGGGCCAAGACTAGGTGATATTCAATGGTACTGCACCATGGTGCAGCACCATTGAATATGGCATGGAGTGTGCATAGTGCAGTGGCACTACGCACAACACAAGTCACAGATAGGGAGCACAGGGATGCACCAGCACAAATGCAGTTGCGCTGGGTGCAGTACCTGCGATATTCAGCTGAGGGCATACAAATTAGGCCTTAAGATATGCAAGGTGCAAATGGGGCCATTTACATGTCATTATGGCCCCATTTGCATGCCTTGCACAGGGCAGCCCAGTGAACTGCACCTGGCACCCTGCACAGATTGACGTGTGGACTGAGGGGGTTCCGGTGCATCCCCCATCTTATAGCCACAGTCACGGGTAATAGTGAAAGTAACATAGTCACTAGCAGTCTAGTGGTGCCCCCTTCCCTTCCAATAGCTGCGATCACCAGTATAAGGTCATCCAAACACTTCCTGATAGTCTAGGGGTGCCCCCTCCCGTAGCCATGATCACTGGTAATATGACATAAATACATTCTCTGGTGGCCTAGTGGACCTCCCCCCCTAGCCTGGATGACCAGTGAAGTGCCTATGAATACAGTCCCTGGTGATCCAGTGACTATAGGAAGGAGGGGTAACACTAGACTACCAGGTCAATATGGGTGCTTGTGGATGGTGTTCTGGGTGGGCGGATGGCCACCATGGCTGGCAGCTGCTGTGTTGTGCCCTGCAATACAGCAGCACCACCTGTGGGTGGCTGCAGTTGTTCCTGGCTTTCCTGGAACAACTCTGCACCCAGGTTTGCAGCTCATCTGGGGGTTGTGCCAGCATGTACACTGCACATCCTGGGCTGAATATTGGGATGTGCCGGATATGCATGGGCACATCCCCTTCAGCTGTGCTGCATACCATTACAGTGCACCCCGGCACATCAGAATTTGCACTGCACAGATGCCTCTTTTGAATATCGCACCTTGGGGCACATTGTGGGGTTACACCTTGTGCAACCGAGTTGCGCCAAGCCCATCCCTTTGAATATCCGGGCCTGGGTACCTACGTTGACCCTTTCTGTAACCATTTCCAGCAAATCATTGGCTTGATTCTCAACATTAATTTATCAGTAGCCACGAAGCAGCATGGGTTAGACATCACCAATGAAACCCTTGAATCTATCAGTCACATTTTAACTAAAGTGAAAATAGCTGGTGACCCATTGCAGGTACTTAAAAAGACATACCAGCAAACAGACAGATCAAAAAAGAGGCAAAACTCATTTAAAAAATTTCTAATAAGAAACTCATGGCCCCTGGTGTAAAAAATAATTTACCCGCTGATCTGTAAAAGTTTCTGAACCCAAAGCCAAATGGAATGCAAGCCAGGAAAGCATCATAAGCTGTTAATAAGCCACCACTGTGAACCCTCTGCTTTTAATCCCCCTAAGTTTGAAATATTCCTTTCACACGTATGTTTTGCTGTTGAACTGATGTTGTGTGTCCCCCAACAAATGTGGGAGAATATAGATAAAAATATGAAAGAGTCTGAGTTGACACTTTTAGAAAATGTTAAACTGATTGAACCTACATTCATAGAAAACCCAGATCCTGAACGCCTTTGTAGTCTTTTTCTAATGGTACTTGTAGGAAAGTGTGTCTCTGCTTTAAAGTTGTGAAAAGAATGTGATATCAATTACACTGTGAAACCAGCTTCTCCAATTATTACAAATCCCCTTAAGATATCATGTGAGTAATATTGCTGCAATAATATTGCAGTGAAAATGTCAAAAGTATTTACAACAGTGGTAGAATAATGTTGTGGAAATATCACTGTATGTAGAGATGGGGAAAGTATGAAGGAGTTGTAGGTGTGGTGACTGGCTGAGCCACTCCCATGGTGGAGTGGCTAAGGTGCAAGCACCTGTAGGACTAGGGTTGGTGTGCAGTGATATGGACGAGTGAAATTCATGTGAATTGGTGGTTCAGTGGTAGAATTTTCCCTTGACACACAGGAGCCTGAGTTCAATTCCTGGCCAATGCAACTGAGAATTTTCAGAAAAATATATGTGCAAGAACAAGGGCATACAATTTGAAGGTGGGGGGGGCAGCTCAGGGGCAAAGTGAGGAAGTATTTTTTCACAGAGAGGGTGGTGGATGCATGGAATGGCCTTCCTAAGAAAGCTGTGGGGTCAAAAACTGTGGGTGAATTCAAGAATGCATGGGACAGACTTAGGGCAATTTTGGTGGGGGTTAGGAAGAAGTAGGCTGTTGGTTAACTAGGATATGCAGCTTATCAAATAAGTAGAAAAATCAGCAGACTAGGTGGGCCAAGTGATCCTTATCTGCCGTCAAAGTCTACATTTCTATTATTCATTAATGATAACAATGTTTCTAGTATCCATAGTATATTCCAGATAAACCCTATTCTGTTCATTCCCCTCCATCTCTCCAATAGTACTTGCTTTCACTTTAGTGGTCAATGTTTTACCATTCTGCTTTTGTTCTTGATTTTGGTCAGTTTGAGCAGTAACATTGTGTATGTCAATTATTTCTACCCCTTGTGTCTCTTCTTTCCTGATTTCACAATGTCTCTCCTTCCCTACATCATTTTCTGGGCCTAGTTCTAACAATTCTGTACCACTATTTGCATTAAATGTCAGTGGTTGCCTTCCCTTTTTGAACATAATATTTCACATGTTGCTGTCTGTCCCCTCTGTTTCCTCAGTGTCTCATTGTCTTTTGTTACTTAATGCAGATGTCTTTGTCACAAACCCACTCAGCAGGTCAGGCCCTCTGCTCCCACAGTGCCAACCTCTGAGTGCAGTCTTGTGAACAGTTAACAGAACAAGGTAACCTCTTGTTCTGGAGGGATTCAAACTGTGAACCTCTTGCTAGCATACCCAATGTACAGGCTCAGATAATTCTGCCCTTCCGGAGAGGGCCAGATGTTTTATGCCTATGGGCACCTAACCAGGTGTACAACATGAACCCTTAAAAACTCTAATAAAGACCTCAGATAACTCTTACCTGTTCCCAGTTTGGTATTACCATATAAGCTCATGCACATTGTTGTCACACTCTTAACCATCCATGCATCACAGGCAAAAACAGAAGGAACTGGAAGACATAAATAGTCTATTTAAAATGAGATGTTTACTTAAAATTAGATAAAAAAATGTACAGTGTAAAACACAGAACCATATATCACAAAAACATACAATCACTTAAAAAAAAAACAAGATTTTAAAAGTGCTATTTCCTACCACCAGACAATCAGACTTGATCTACCTAATGTATTTCTTACAGTGCTGCTAGTATGGTGTAGCTTTCAGAGTCCAAACATTTGTGTCAGTGGAAAACAGAATGCAGTTTTAAAACTGTCTTTGCCAAACCTCTTTTCATGAGGTCACCTAGCTTCTCCCTGTCAGAATATAAAAAAATATATCTATGCAAAACAGGATGTATTATCCAAATATTAAATTCTGTGACCTCAGCACAACTCATTTTCTCATACGACCCTTTGATGCAGAGTGTCTTCCTGTTTTTCACAGACATCAAAGAAACATTTATGACTTCACACTAAGGCATCATAACTTGCTCTTCCAAATGCCATAAAAGTTTATGATTTTCCAGCCTAGCAGCTGCCAAACCAGAAGATGCTTAATTTAGGCCTCTTCTAGCCTGTAATTATCTCCTGGCATTCAAGGTAACACCTTGTATCTAAAACCTGGGAGGGGGGTGTCATTCCACAGACTGTCAGCATCTCTCATGAGAGACATTCAGTAACACATTTTTATATTATAAAAATCAAATATTAATTAGAACCAGCTGTCTGAGTGTCACAATTCCTTCCCAACTAGACTGAATTTTGGGGCTCTATCTCCTGAATGGGATGAGCTTCCCAAATTAATTCACTCCTCGTACACATGAGACAGCCCATCGGAGTTCTGATTTTTGGCTTCAGCCCTATGAGAATTGTCATATCATACCCTTGCAAAGCAAGACTCCATCTTAGCAATCTGCCATTGTTTTTCCCCATCTGCATCAGCCAAACCAGGGGGTTGTGGTCAGTCTGAACCACAAAATGCCGCCCATATTAGTATGGCTCCAACCTCGTTAGGGCCCACACTATGTCAAGACATTCTTTTTCCACAGTAGGGTATGCCTGCTCTCTGGGAAGTAACTTCCTACTCAGGTACACTACTAGGTGATCTCTCCCTTGGCTGGATGTCTGACTCAGTACTGCCCCAATACCAGTGTCTGAGGCATCAGTCTGAACTATAAAGGGTCTGTTATAGTCAGGATTTGTCAAAATGGGAGCATTGCACAGTGCCTCCTTCAATTTGGAAAAGGCTTCCTGACAGGCTGGGCCCCAGGTAATTTTCTTGGGCATCCTTTTCTTTGTCAGGTCAGATAGGGGAGCAGCCAGGGCACTGAAACTGGGTACAAATTTCCTGTAGCACCCTGCTGTTCCTAGAAAACTCCTGACCTGCTTCTGTGTTTCTGGTCTGGGTCACACCCAGATTACCTCTATTTTTATTTGGTTAGGATGGAGCTGTCCCCAGCCTACCACATGCCTGAGGTATGCCACTTCTCCCATGGCCACCTGGCACTTCCTGGCTTTGACAGTGAGCCTGGCCCTCTGTATCCTGCCCAGCACTTCCCTAAGGTGGGAAGGTATTCCTCCCAGCTGGTACTAAAGATGGCAATGTCATCCAGATATCCCATGGCATACTCCTCAGCACCATTTAACACCTGTTTGACCAAACTTTGGAAAGTGGCCAGGATGTTCTTCATTCTGAAAGGCGTTACTTTAAATTCAAATAAGCTTATCAGAGTGATGAAGGATGACCACTTCCTAGCTCTGTCTGTCAACTCTACCTGCCAATACCCCTTGGTCAGGTCAATAGTTGTAAGGTAGGTCACCCCTCCTGACATGTCCAGGAGTTCATCAATCTGGGGCATAGGGTGGGCATCTGAGTTCATGACTGCATTTAGTCCATGATAGTCCACACAGAAAGGAGTAGAGTAATCTGGCTTAGGCACAAGGACTATGGGTGAGGCCCAGGAGCTGTGGGATCTCTGGATTACCCCTAAATCCAGCATTTCCTCCACTTCCCTCCTAATGTCCTTTTGGACAGCCTCTGACACCCGATATGCTGTTCACCATATGGGCGTCTGTGTCCCTGTCTCTACATCGTGCGTCACTAAGGGGGTTAGTCCAGGCTTGGTGCTAAACAATGGGGCAAAGTCTGCTAAAACCTCCCTTACTGTCTGGATCTGGTCCAGAGCCAGCTGGGGAGACAATTTACTGCCTCCACAGAGGACTCCCACTTACTTTCTTCCAGCAAGTCCAGAAGGGGTCTCCTTCGTTCATCCACTCCCCAGGACTACACACTGCAAAGACCATGTCAGCCCTATTTGCATATGACTTCATCATGTTGACATGGTACATTCTTTCTGTCTGTCTTCGGTCAGGTAACTCTATAATATAGTTCATGTCATTTACCTTCTTTACTTTGTACGGTCCTGCCCACTCAGCTTACAGCTTGTCTTTCCAGACCGGAATAAGAACCATGACTTCCTGACCCACCATGTACGAGCGATCTCTGGTTCTGTGGTCATACCACACTTTTTGTTTCTGTTGGGCAGCTGCTAGGTTGCTCTGGGCTGACCCCATAAGCTCCTTCAGCCTTTCCCTAAACCTAAGGACATCATCCACAATGGGAGTTCCCTGGCTGGCATGCTTGTCCTCCCAGTCTTCCCGGATCAAGCCTAGGGGTCCATGTACCCGATGTCTATATAAGAGTTTGAAGGGGAAAAATCATGTCAACTCTTGGGGCACCTCCCTGTATGCAAACAACAGGTGGGGAAGGTATTTCTCCCAGTCCCTCCCATGCTGTTCAGCAAACACCCAGAGCATTGACTTCAGAGTACTATTGAATCTTTCCACAAGCCCATTGGCTTGTGGTTGATACGGTGTTGGGCATTTCTGCACCACCCCACACTTCTCCCATAAACATTTCATCAGGTCTGATATAAAGGAACCCCCTCAATTGGTGATAACCTCCTGCAGAAACCCAACATGGGAAAAAATCCAAAGTAAGGCATCTGCCATTTTGTCTGTCCTCAGTGAGGACAGGGCAACTACCTCTGGGTACCGGTGGCATAATCCACCACTGTCAGGATGAATCTGTTCCTGAAGATCTGGGAGTATTTAAGGCCCAACAATATCCATTCCCACCCTCTGGAATGGCTCCTCCACTATGGGAAAGGAATCAGGGTGGCTTGGGTTTCTTGCCTGCCTTCCCTATTTTTGGCACTGGTGACAAGACCTGCAATACTCCTTCACCTACTGGGAGAAGTTAGGCCAATAGAAATTCTAGACCAACTGCTGGGTAGTGTGCACAATCCCAGGTGACCAGACAAGGGAATATCATGTGCAATCTTGAGCAACTGCTCACGATACCCCTGGGGAATGACCAGCTGCCTGCCTAGCATCCCTCTCTCTGTCTGTACAGCCTGAGTATACATAAGTCAATTTTCCCAATAAACCTTATGTCTACCATCGCCTCTCTGTGCACCATCCAAGTTTGCCCAAGCCTTCAGCTTCTCTAGACTAGGGTCACTTCTCCGAACAGTTGCAAACCCCTCACACATTCCCAAGGCATGAGAAAGCTCCCCTTCAGTCACTAAACTAGGGTCCCAAGCACTAGCATCAGGGCACTCAGGATTACTGTCAATCCCAACCCTCTGACATTGGGTCACCCCTCCCTCTTCGGAGTAACCCTCTGTAGCCATGTGGTTACTTGCTACTGGAGACATTTCTACCCTCTTGCATTAGTCTCCCATCTGAGACACAGGCTGGTGAACCAGCCTCTCAGTGGGTTCCATAATGGCTTCTGTGGGGTTAAGGGAACTACAATTTTTCCTTGTCATTGGCTATGGGTAACTGTACATACCATCCCGCTTGAGATTGTTGCCCAGGATCACATCCATTGCTAATGTTTTGGCTACAGCCAACTGTTGCACAGTTCCCCTGTTTCACCCCAATCTAGGAGAGCACTAGCGAGGGGCAATGTTTTTGCCTTACCAGTAAAGTCCTGTATGGTGACGTATTTATTGGGTATAAGCTGACCAGGCTCTACTAGATCCCCCTTTACCAAGGTCAAGGATGCCCCTGTGTCTCTTAACCCTTGCATCTGAACACCATTCACCATGACTGGGTGCATGTGTTCCCTCATGTTCACTGATATGCTTCCAGGGACACACAAACAACCCACTTCCATCCTAGTACCATTCTGCTTATTATTACTCATTCTTTTGGGACATTGTCTGGCATTATGCCCAGTTTCTTTACATAACCAACATTCACTTCTCTTTTCAGAGAAATCTTTTCTCTGAAACCTGGGCTAACTGTTTTTGGTGGAGGCAGTGAGGGTTTTAATTGCCCTGAAGATGCACTTTTCCCTTTCTGCACTGCCACGCCCACCCCATTCGCTCTCTGAGCAGGTCTGCTCTTGGCATAGCGGTCTGAGAGTTCAGCAGCCTCTTGCACTGTTTTAGGATCTCGGTCCTCCAGCCAGGTTTTTAGCTCTGCTGGGCATGCCCAGAAAAACTGTTCTAACAAAATCACATTTTCAATTTTATCAACAGAGTTTGCTTCAATTCTTTCCCACCAACATTTTAAAAACTGACATTGTTTCATGGCTAGCACCTCATAGCTCATGTCTGGGCTTCTCTTGAGCTTACAGAATTTAGCTCTGTATGATTCAGCAGTTAATTCAAATTTCTTTAACAATGCAGCTTTAAGTTTGCTGTAATCATCACGGTCCTCATTGTCCATTTGACCCAAAGCATCCCAGGCTTTCCCGGTAAGTAGCAGGGATAGTTAGAAGCTCCAGGGCTCCTAGAAATTTTGCCTGAATACAAACTTTTTCAAAAGAATTTAAAAGGCATTCATCCTCCCTTTTAATTTCAGCTATCAATTTGGAATTCAATTTGCAACTCAGTCCTGTAGTCCCAGTTAAACACAAGCCACTTACCTGCTCTGTGCCACTGGTTGGAGTAGTAGCTTCTCCAATTTGTGTTGCCTTTGGTGCTCATGCTCCTCATGGTCTGTGTCTTGGCATTCTCACTTCCTCTTCTCCTCTGTAGCTCACTGGTGCTCACGCTTCTCACGGTCTGCCTCGCTGCATTCTCACTCTGCCTCACGGTCCACCTCCCACTGTTCATGTCCCTCTCCTTCTGGAACTCCAGCTCCATTCTGCACAACTCAATTTGCAGCCTGAGTACTTCTGGATTCAGGATACTGGTGACCTTCCACTGCTGCTGTGGGCCTTCACTGACAGTGGCCCTGTTGCCCTCCTTATCGGATCTGGACACTGCACTAGCCACTAGCCCTGCCACACTCAAGGTTTGGTCCCTTTCAATCACTGTCTGTGACTCAGTGCTCTGGGTATTTGCTACCATCAGGGCATCCACAAGGTGTGTTTGCTGACTTTCACCTTGAAAGAGACTCCTCTGTCCCCACACAACTGCTTTAAGTAGTCTACAGTGTGCCTGCTGTAGTTGGAAGCCATCTTCTTCCCTAACTATGGCTACTCTGACTTGCACTTTAGAAAAAATAAATGGGTACAAACTTGACTGTACACCAAGTGATATAGTTCTGTCTCCTTTTAAAATAAACCACTGCCTTTTTCTTTCTTTGCAAGTGAGCTGACGATCTCAAGCTGACACAATGAACAATAAAAGCTTGTAATACCAGAACTTATGCATACCACTGCCAACCAATCTGTCACAAACCCACTCAGCAGGTCAGGCCCTCTGTTCCCACAGTGTCAACCTCTGAGTGCAGTCTTGTGAACAGTTAACAGAACAAGGTAACCCTCTTGTCTGTTTTGTGGGTTCAGATCAACCTTTGGTCTCAGTTCTGGAGGGATTCAAACCTCTTGCTAGCATACCCAATGTACAGGCTCAGATAATTCTGCTCTTTGGGGGGACCAGATATCTTTCTCCTATGGGCACCTTACCAGGTGTACAACATGAACCCTAAAAAACTCTAATAAAGACCTTAGATAACTCTTACCTGTTCCCAGTTTGGTATTACCATATAAGCTCATGCACAGTGCTGTCACAATCTTAACCATCCACACATCACAGACAAAAACAGAAGGAATTGGAAGACATACATGGTCTATTTAAAAATGAGATGTTTACTTAAAAATAAATAAAAAAATGTACAATGTAAAACACAGAACCATATATCATAAAAACATACACTCACTTAAAAAAAAAAAAAGATTTTAAAAGTGCAATTTCCTACCACCAGACAATCAGACTTGATCTATCTAAGGTATCTCTTACAGTGCTGCTAGTATGATGTAGCTTTCAGAGTCCAAACATTTGTGTCAGTGGAAAACAGAATACGGTTTTAAAACTGGCTTTGCCAACCTCTTTGCATGAGGTCACCTAGCTCTTCCCTGTCAGAATATAAAAAAATATATCTATGCAGAACGGGATGTATTATCCAAATATTAAATTCTGTGACCTCAGCACAACTCATTTTCTCATATAACCCTTTGATGTAGAGTGTCTTCCTGTTCTTCACTGACATCAAAGAAACATTTATGACTTCTCACTAAGGCATCATAACCTGCTCTTCTCAATGTCATAAAAGTTTATGATTTGACAGCCCAGCAGCTGGCAGCTGCAATAAAGCTAGATAACCAGAAGATGCTTTATTTAGGCCTCTTCTAGCCTGTAATTATCTCCTGGCCTTCCAGCTAACACCTTGTATCTAAAACCTTGAAGGGGGGTGCCATTCCACAGACTGTCAGCATCTCACATGAGAGACATTCAATAACACATTCTGATATTATAAAAATTATAGATTAATCAGAACCAGCTGTCTGTGTGTCACAGTCTTTACACTTTTTTTTACTTCCACATTCCTTTGCTGAATCCTTTCTACTGTAGTTGTTACAGAATTTTTATCTAAAGTTCTAGCCCTATAATTTTAATCCTCAATTCTTTGAACTCATTACATTGCATGCAAGTAGTCTGTGTAAAGGCTACTCTTGTTACAAACAGTGCACCTTATACTTATCTCTGCATTTTGTATAGTAACACATGCTTCCTCTATACTAGTAACAGTGGTATATTTATTGTGAACAAAACATATATCCTACAATTCAATATGAGGCTCACTCACCGCTACCATAGAATTTCTATAATGCTGGGTGATTACTAGTTGTTCATGTAGGTTTCTGGCCTCACTACCTCATGTCCCCTTCTGATGCCATCAGATGCCACTGGCCTCTGCCCATGTTTGACTCTGCTCGCTGGAGCCGAGAAATATATAGACCACCCTCAGATGATGTCACCTGACAATACCTGACAAAAACAGAATCCAGTGCACATCCCCCCCAAACATGGCACATATTCGAAATCAAACATTTGAACTGCCTAAATTAAATTTTCTTACTTTGAGCTCCATGAAAAAATGGGTCTTCTTAGTTATCAGATTGAAATTCCAATGTGAACAAGACAAACCACCTAATCATCAAAGTGAGACCCACGGTCTGCCCCCTATGCTAGCTTCTAAGCTCTGAAATGCCTGCAGTGGCTACTCTTAAATATCGAGTGCATTGCCTAATTGGCTCCTTTTAAGAAAGTGCTTCCACCCAGGAAATTTCACAGGTGGTGAAAGGAGCATGCTAAAAGGTACCACAACTCCCAAAACTCTAAATACATCAAAATTAGCATGCTCTAATCTTTGCATTTACTCACCAAATATAATTCACATTGCTACTGAGGAGTGCTACTGATTTGTGGCACATAACAGACAAACTAACAGAATTCAGTGCACCCCCCCAAACAAGGCACATATTAGAAATTAAACATTTTAACTGCCTGAATTGGGTTTTCTTACTTTAAACTCCATGAAAAAATGGGTCCTCTTAGTTATCAGAATGGAATTCCAATGTGACCAAGCCAAACCACCAAATCATCAAGATGGGACCCATGGTTTTTCATGGAGTTTAAAGTAAAAAAAGGCAATTCAGGCAGTTAAAATGCTTAATTTCTAACATGTGCATTGTTAGGTGGTGGTGGTGGTTGTGGGCTGGGGGGGGGGTTGTGCACTGGATTCTGTTTGTATATCTGTTATATGCCACAAGCTAGTAGCACTCCTCAGTAGTAATGTAAATTCTATTTTGTGAGCAATGCAGAGGTTACAGCATGCTAGTTTGGGATGCTCAAAATACCTCCTGTGTCAGCAGACAGTACTATACCCTGCCTTTAAAAAGTCAAGGTAATAAGTACCTGGTGGCGAAATAGCCTCTCCAAAACACCACAATGTTGTTTGAGTTCTGGCTCCTTGAGAACAGGTAGTAGAATGCCTTCCACAAGTACTGTTACCTCTGTTCAATCACCAGCTGTCTTCTGCCTCAGCTGCACTGTATCACATACTGTAGTTTTCTGGTCTAAAACAGTTTAAAAAGCCCTGCTCCATTCTCCATGCCATGTTACATTGATTTTGGTATAATAAGGCAAAATTCCAGTGGATCTCTCCTATACTAAACTTTCTCAACTGCAGATCAAAATGTGATCAGAACAAAATTGCTCACTGCAGAAGATGACTGCATAATCAACAGAGTGGCAAATTATCTACATGCTATTCAAAAGGTCAGGAAAAGAATGCAAAGGAACCTTGAATATGTTGCCAGTAACTAAATCCTGAACCCATTAATATTTTATTTTTCGATATATCTTATTTACTGAGTCTTTTTTAAAAATATTTCACCAAGGTATATAATCATTTGCAAATGACAAAATTTATTGTTGCATATTTTAATATATTACTTGTAGCTTGATTTATCTTGTTTTATATGTTCTTACTTCTTTGTATTGTAATTATCGGTTTTCCATGATTGAACAATAAAGTTAACCTACTGCATACCTCTCAACCGCTATGAATTCCACATAGCACTACAATTTTCACACTCAAATTTACCCTTGCTCCTCACAAGTTTACCTATGTTCCTCATAATGTTAGAGCTATTTCTGCACACACATACTATTAAATCATTAAAATAAGTTGATAGAAACATTCCTCATCACTTACTATATGGGGCCCACTATCTCTAAACATAACATTGTTTAAAATAAGAATAAGAAAGTGCTTCACATTCTGACCCTTTGCTATGATTTTTGAAGGTAGTGCTGAGAGGTTGAGAGGTATGACCTACTGCACCTTCCACTCCAAAGATTCCTCCCATGTAAGAGGCAGGAGTGCAGAAGATTAACCTGTTTTTCCATAGCAGCTAGAAATGATTGAAAGGGCACTTAATATTTTTCAGTTCACAGCTGCAGAGTTTCCAAAATAAACAACTTTCCTTAGCCTTGCACTTTAACCTGAGCTCATGTGCCATATGAAAAATGGCCTATTCTTCTGCATTAGTGCCCTGGGCCCCATACCCCCAAAAAAAAACTTTTCAAATGAGTTTAGGCATTTCTTTGAAATGGTTAATGATCCCTCTCAGCATTGCTTGCTATGGTTCCAAAATTTCAATTCATTGACTAGGGCTACAAGATTGGTTCTACAAAAAAAAAATCTAACATCTTGAACTTCAGGTGTTTTATTCTTTCTCACTGTGGCAAACATTTTGGGAAAGCAGGCAGACATTTGGTTCAACTAATTCACCATTGTCCAAATAGTGCAGACCAGGCAAACCAGATGAACCATAAACTACCATTCACAACTTGATGGGTAGCTAGAGAACAGTGTGAGTCACAGTTTGGAGACGAGGCTAGAGTCAGCACAATGATGAGAACCAACGTGAAAGCTTACTCATGAACTTATCATTGGTCTGTTACTGTATATGGCTTTGTAGGCTGTGACTCATCTAATTAGATTAACTTGGAAATTCCCTTTAAAAAGCTAAGAATTTTCAATAGTTTAACTTACACTAGTCCTGCAATAGCAGGGCAACTTAACAGGGATATTTTAGGAGATAAAAGAAGAAAAACAAATGGCAGCCTGATCAACAGTGTAGCAGCAGGCCTCTGGGACCAGGTGCTTGCCTGATAGGGGAGAGTTGGGACACCAGAGGAGGAGGAGGAGGAGTGTGCTTTGGGCTGGACAGTGCACAGATGGGGCATGAGGTGGCAGTGTGCTATTGCCCTTGTGTTGCCCAATCTCACCTGTGCAGCACATATAATTTTTTTTTTATTGCAGAACCAGCATTTCAGCAGGACATTACAAATACAGACATATTTTGACTGAAGCCCCTGGCAGAAACCTGAGATGTTATTTTTTGGGGGCTTAATTTCATTTACTATTTTTATTGGACAGAAGGTGTGGCATGACTGTGTGAACAAGACCTTATAGTTGGCCCCATGGTGGCATCCTATAAAAAATAAAAATGTCTTTTTTGTGGCACCTTTCAAATAATAACTCTTAGACTTGACGTTTCCCCAAGTTGCTGTGGTTCCTTCATCCCGAATCCTGAAGAAGCATGGTGCAGTGTGATCCGGGCAGTGGATAGGGCAATAAGTGTGTGCCAGCTGGCAGTGTGCCAGTGTTCAGCTCTTGGTGAAACAAATAAAAATCATTGTTTTTTTTGTTGTACTTCTCCAGCTGACACTCTTAGTCTTCATGCTTCCCCAAGTACTGTGTTTCATTCCTCCTGAAGCTGTGTGTCATCCTGAGCTGTGCTGCTGCAATGTGATCTGAGCATTGGGCAGCAAGTGTGTGCTGACACAGCATACCAGTGCCCAGCCCTGGTAGCTAGCACCTTGATAACCTCCAGACAAGAAATAAAACAAATTCTTCACATTCCCTTATGTTGAAGTTTTTCTTCCTCCTCCTCCTGAGTCCTGAAATAGCCACTGTGCATCATCATGAGCTGTGCTGTTTCAGTGTGATGTGTTCAATGTAGGGCAGCAAATGTGTGCCAGCTGGCAGTATGCCAGTGTCTGGCTACTGGTAGCTGGTACCAGGCAATCCATTAAAAAAGTAAGAAAAACATTCTCCACATTCTATTGGGCTGTTTTCCTCCTCCTCCTCCTGAGTAATGAAGCAGCCTGAGTCTGTGGCCCTGAGATTTGCTGTTGCCATGCAATCTTTGAAGTGAGAATCAAGTGTGTAAATCCAAGAAGACTTAGCACTCATGGAACACCTTTAAATTGTTTTGTGCAAATTTATTTGTGGCAAGCTCTCTGAACAAACCTTATAGCCCCTAACATTTTCCAGGCAGCTTGTCACAAATAAATTTACACAAATAAATTTAAAGCTGTTCAACAAGTGCTGAGTCTTCTTGATTTTCACATAACAAGTTAGCAGTTTAATTCAGCATCTCTGGATGCTGTGCACACTCCTTCTTGTTTATGGCAGAAAGTGTGTATCAGCTGGTGGCGAGTCATAGCATGACCTCTGGTAGTCCTTGATAGCATCCATTGCTAAAATAGAAATAAAAAGATAAATGAAATAATGAACATTAAAAAAAACTAAAAAATAAGAAAATAAAATAAAAATCATCACCCAAATGGTTAAGTCATGCAACAAGCATTAAGAAATGGAGCAATAGAGAGGCAAAGGAGATAGTGGCATGAGGTCATCCAGTCACATCAAGGAGAAAAAGAAAAAGCAGAGTGGGCTTGGTCATAGACCCTCCCCCTCAGAAGGAACTACAAGTATAGAAGAAGATGACAATAGTGGTCCAACAGTTCGTAAGGCATCACACATTGTCGGAACTGCTCATAGTGGTACTGCAATGGTTGTAAGATGACGAATCATTGTTGAAAAAAGAAATAAGAAAGAAATGTGTCAGTTAGTGACACAGGCAGAGGAGAAGAAACAAAGTGATTTTGCGAAGCTTTGGGACTGAGATGCAGATTGTAATTATATACGTGATAAAAGTGATAGCAGCAGCAGTGATGGGAAGGAGTAGGAGGAGGAGGAAGTGAAACAGGTGGAATTTTGATTTGGGGCGGGTGCATAGAAAAGATCCAAAAAGACCAAATGTGGTGGTTAAGAACAAGTATTTGTCAATGCTGAATGTTGTCTCGCTGGCATTGGTTTTGGTATTGCGGAGTTAAAGATGCATAATAGGAATGGCAATGAAGTATTGAACTGATACCATCCCCACCCCCACCCTACAGAGACTGACAGGCATTGGGGTGTGCTTTGGTGTTTTGGGCCTTATACTTATCCCATGCCATAAGGAAATATGCTGAGGTGGATGCAGAATAGGAGAATGGGGTGAACTTTGTGACTGAACACTCCAAGAAACACCTCAATGCCTGTCACTAGCTGCAGGGTGGGGGTGGGGGTGGAATGGTGGGAGCATTACAGCTGATGATCCCAAGTCACACCCCTGACGCCTGTCAGTCTCTTCAGGGTGGGGTGTTACAGTTGTAAACCCAACACTGTAGGCGTGTGTTGGTATTTTCACTAGAAATTATCAACATGGGCTTTTTGTGTCTCCACCTCATGAAGAGCAGCACTATGAGTTTGTTAGCCAAAAGGTGATTTTGCACAGTGACTGTGTCATTTGATGCCACAGGTACGGAAACACATTTTGGGCAGGATGTGAAAAATGAGAACTGTATAGTTCATGAGGAGGTGTAAAAATGGCAACATTGAAAATCTGGAGTGAAATATGAAAACTGGTGACATCATGAGCATGCATAGAAACTGGGCAATGCAAGTCCATAACCCAATTATTTTTGATATTTTAACCACATTTTCAACATAGGCATTTTGGGGCTCCCCTCATGAACAGTGGCACTGTGATTTTTAATCGGTCCCAAAAGTTGATTTCCCACAGCCACCACACCACTGAATGCCACAGGTGCAAACACATTTCAGGCAGGATATGAAAAATGACAGCTGTACTGTTTATAAAGAGGTATGAAAAAATGCCAGTGTTGAAAATGTAGCATGTAAATATTGCAAATTTGTGAAGTTAAGAGGGTGGGTGGCAACTGCACAATGCATGCTTGTAACACAGTCATTTTATGGACTTTCATCACCAAATTTTCAACATAGGCATTTAGGACATCTGCTCATGAACAGTTCCACTGTCATTTTGTTAATCTGTCCCTAAAATGGATTTCCCACAGTGACCATGCTATTCTGGGCCAGAAGCACAAAAACACATTTTAGCCAGGATATGTAAAATGTCAGTTGTACTGTTCATAAGGAGCTATGGGAAAATGGCAATGTTGAAAATCTGGAGTGAAAATATTACAAATTCACGGAGTTACGAGCATGTGTGGAAACTGCGCAATGCACACTCGTAAAACAGCCATTTTTTGGATTGTTTCCACCAAATTTGCAACATAGGCTTTTTGAGAGCCCCCCTCATGAACAGTGGCACTGTAATTTTGTTAATCAGTCCTGATAGGTGATTCAGCTGCAATATGTTGGCTGGCTCGCACGCGTGAGCCAACATAAAAAAGAAGGGAATGCTACAAAACAAGGGGAAAACTCAACAGCAAGCATCTGAAATGTCAACAGATAAAAAGCCACAGGCAGAACTGGTGACCCAGGACACATGGTGAGGAAGAGCAATTCTATTGTCAAGTAGAACTTGTGAGGATGAGGAGGATGATGATATCAAAAAGGCTACAGTAGCCCATCCATTAGAAAAGTCAAGAGTGCCTGGAGGAAAGAACACACCAGTGATGTCTGTGGTGTGAGATTTCTTTCTAATGGACAAAGAATTACAGACACAAATAGTGTGTCTTTAATGTAAAGACTGGGTGAGTGAGGAGGAAACACGGATGGGAACATCTACCATGTATAGGCATTTGCTCAAGTCTCACAGATACCACTATGAGAAGGCATACCAATGCATGACACTGACAAAAGCACTATCAGGTGGTGAAGTAGATGGTAATGATGATGGCCAGGGAAGAAGAACATCTGGAGATCAGATAGAGAGGAAGACGAATGAAGTCTTTCAAGTGGTAGTTAATGCACAACTCAAATATTTTCCATTCATCAGTTCTTTAGTGCACTAAGTCCCACACCTCCAAAAAGCAACAATGTCCCAACCATTTCTACCACCATGGGTGGCAAAAATAGGAGCCTCACCCATCTGTTGCATACATGGAAAAAGCACTCAATTATCCCTGGTCCAGTCACTGGAAATGGGTCAGAAATATAAAGCCAACAGACCAGAGGCAAAAATGTTAACAAAAGCAATTTTAGGAATGCTACCCACTAACATGCTGACATTCTTCTTTGTGAGAAATGTAGGTTTTCTATTGCTAATGCAAGTTGCAATGCCAAGTTTTCGAGTGCCCAAGCAAACTTACTTTTCCAGTGTCTCTTTCTGATTTATATCAGAGTGTATACAAGACTGTGTCATAGAAACATGGAATTTGATGGCAGATAAGGTCTGCTTGACCCACCTAGTCACATGTTCTGAAAGCATCAATTGTTCCAATTATTTACATGACCACTGACATGTGGACGAGTGGTCAGACTACTCCCTGACCATTGGGTTAGTTTTCCCTCTTTGTTCTCCTCTTCTTCCTCTTCTGGGTTAAGTTCCAGCAGTAGTGGTAGCAGTATCTGCAAGTCATAGAGGCCCCCCAATCTCCATAAGGAGGCTACTTTATCTATTGCTGACTTTGGCAATTAAGCATGCCACTAAAAGGCAAGCCAGGTAGTCCTGGGACCCAGCCAGGAATTAATACAGAGAAAAGGGTGGAGAGGGAAGTGGCAAGGAGGGGGGGGGACTAAGGGGTAATGAGAGGGGCTATGACCTCACAGATGGTCTCATTTGACCAAGCTTGGAGCTCGCCAGCTATTGGCCAGGGGAAGGGGGAGGGTCCAGAAGGCATCCTGATCAGGGGTCCTTAGGGGCTATTTAAGGGCTTGTAACCCTCAATAAGCCCTCTTTCTTGTTGTAAATTTCCTTGACCTACAGCACATCATTGGCATTTTTGAAGTAAGGCACTGAGGGTCTGGGGCCTTTTGTAAGGCGACATACAAGAAGTGTGGGTAGTGTTTTTTGCAGTTAGATGCATTGATCTGATTTGAATGAAATGGTGGTGACTGATTTAAAAAAAAAAAATATGGGGAAAAGTTTACATATGTAAGAGGATATGTTGGTAGGGCTGTGCTGCTGGGAGCAGAACTTGAAGGGTTTTATTGCATTTGCTGTCTGATATTGGGGCCCAGAGTGGGCCATAGCATGTGAGAAGGTTATCAAGAAAGGAAAAGCATGCTGTTAACATGGAGACGGAGTGCAAGACTGTTGATGCTGGGGTGGGACAGCATGTTTGTGGTGTTTTGTGGCAGTGTGGCATGGCCTAGGCCAGGGAACAATGTGCACAGCCTGGCTGACAGCAGAGCACTTGTGGTAGGCCCGGGCTGCTTGCATCAGAGCTAGAGTTAGTTTGCAAGTGCTGCAGGGTAGTGTAGGCCCAGATGCAGGCCAGAGTGAGGAGAAACATGTGGTGGTGTAGACCAGAAGCAGGCCAGAGTGAGAAGAAGGGCTCACGTGGTGGGCCAGTCGGCAGCCTGCAGTTTGGTAGTAGGTTAAAGGTTTATTGAGACGCTGATGCCACTGCTGAGGGCACGGCAGTGGGCGTGGATGCCAGGTGGGATGATTACAGGCATGGTGGCACTTTGGGCAGCATGGTTTGGCCTGGGGGGGGCATGTGCAGGGCAAGATTGCATCTGAGGGGTGACCGAGGCCCTGGGTAGGACTGCAAGCATAGCGTAGACCTACGAGGCATGGGGTGGAAGCATGCTTTCTGCCTGCCAAATAGAGCAGCAGCAACAAGAAGTATGGGCCTGGTGGCTTGTAGCAAGGCCATGAGCCATGGAAGGCACTGCTGCGTGGGGTGACCACCATTCTGGGGCCACAGGACCACCCCAAGGCAGCGGTGAGTGTTTTTATGGCAAGTTTTAGGGCTATTTCGTCCAGTGGGGAACGCAAGGGCACATGAGGCCTGTGGCAAGGCCAAGGGCCATGGAAGGCACAGCCATGGTGTGGCCACCATTTTGAGGCCATGGGACCACTTGATGGCATGGGGGAACACACGCTGGGCTGCTGGCCTAATGGAGCAGCATGGAGCATGGACACCAGTGGCCTGTAGCAAGGCCGTGAGCTGGGTTGCTGACAGCATGGTCTACAGGGTAGAGTCACATGCTTGAATAACCTTGCTTTATCCATCTGACAAGGTTCGAATCTCTGGTTATGTTTGGGGGTACAGCCACGAGGGGCAACCGCCATTTGGGCCGTGGGACCACCCGGAGGTGGAGGCAGTTGGTTGGTGGGACGTTTTGGTGGCCATTGTGACCAGCAGACCCAGAGTGATGCATGTAGGGAGTAAGAGGATGCTGGTGACTGTGGTGCAGCTGCTGAGGCCTATAGAGGCAGCTGCATGGGTACCCACTGCACAAGGCAGCAGCCAATGAAGAGCATGGGCCAGTGGGCCTGAGGGGTGAATGAGAGGCTGCAGAGGCCTAGCCACTTGGCACGACCACCATTGTGGGGTTAAGGGGCCAGCTGGAGATGGTTTGCTGGTGGAGGGGATAGGTGGAGACCATTGCACATGATGGACACGTGGTGAGGTGGCAGTTGCAATGCCCCTGACACTGAGATTTTAAGCCTGGCGAGAGCCAGGAGAAGAAGAGCATTTTTTCTCTAGTTAGAGGCTGGCTAAGGCCTGGCCATGTGGTGTACCCACCACTTTCATGTTTGTGGGTGCCAGAGGCCCCACAATGCAGCCCAGAGCATGGGGGGGGAACTCAGGCAGGCTGAGTGAGGGTGGGTCCTCTTGTGAAAGGGGAATGACTGGCCACACATTTTGCTGTATGCTCATATTGTGCTTCTTGTGCAGTCTAGTCCTGCAGCAGAAGAGATGGCACCCAAGATAGCTCCAGTGTCAAGTGCTACGATGTTGGTGGAGGCAACGCAGCTCATGACCCAGATGACAGAGTTGGAGGAGGCTACAAGGAAAAGGGAGACAGAGGAGGAGGAGGAGGCCCAGAGGAAATGGAAGCAGTGCAATGAGAGGGCAGGTGCAGGAAGGCAAACAAGAGGCTGAAGGGGTGGGACCCAGCCCACCGGTGGCACCTGGGGTGGAATTGAGCCAATCCTGGTCCTGGTGGTGCCACAGCCAGATAGTGGTAAGGACGATGTGGCTATGAACAATGAAGTGGATTAAAGGTATTGAGGGTCTGTTGGGGGACATGGAGGCGCCAGCAGGCCATCAAGGAGGGGGGCAGGGAAGGACAAGGCAGGCTGGGCACCATGGAGGGAACTGCAGCTGTATGATGGACCACCAGGTTTCACACTGGGTGAACACATGCTAGCCTCGATAAAGGACAAGATATGAAAGGGGGAGTATGGTGATGTGTTTGGTTTGGTGGACAAGGAAACAGCCAAAAAGTATGAGCAAAAGGAGTCAGTGGGCAAGTCAGAAATGGCGGTGCCATTGGCAGTGGTAGGGCACAAAGCAGAGGAAACAAGGTTCAAAGGGAAGAGCATTGATACATGGCAAGCTGGATTCCTGATTTATAGTGCATCGATGCTGGAAAAACTACCAAACCTGGCAATCCTGCTGCTGATTTATATGGCGATCATCAGGGATGCATATAAGGTAAAGCTGGGTTTCAGATGGCTTAAATATGATGAGGCATTTTGTAGGAGAATGGCAGTGAAGGGCGACCTGAGATGAGACTGCACTCATGTGGAGTTGTGGGTAAGGACTCTCTCCGGACCAGCAGTGGGGCAGGTAGAAGAGCACATGAAATGAGTAGCACCGGCCCAGGGCACCAAGGCCTGCTGGGATTTTAACAGGACTTTGTGCACATGGCCCAGCTGCAGGTTTAAGCACATTTGCTCCTGGTGTGGGGGGGGTCACACCTGGTGATGACCTGCTGGCAAGGGGGTGAAAAGGCTGGACAAGCAGGGGGCAGCTCCAGGAACAGCCTTTTCAAGGCACAAGGGGGGCTCTGGGAGGGGCTGGAGGCCCTGGGAGAGGGGGATATAATTCCAACTATGGTTGGAATTAGGATGGGACCAGTGGGGGGAAGGTGGGGCTATGGACTGGCCCGCACCCCCATCAAGCTATGGGTAGTTGAGGCCTGGACAGAAGACTACCCCAATAAGAGAGAAGCTGAGCTGCTGAGATCATGGTTTAAGGGAGTTTTTCTGCTGGGTTTCAAGGGTGCCTGGGTAGGGAAGTGGGCCAAGAATTTAGGTTCCATAAGAGGGAAGGAAGACATAGTCCAGGTTAAGATTCAGAAGGAGATCAGGGCAGGTAGGGTGAAGGGCCTTTGCAGGAAACCCCTTGCAAGCACTTCCTGGTTATGGTGATACAAATGGGGGTGATGACAGTGTCTGGACCTCGAGAAGAAATGTTGAAAGATGAAGAGAACAAGAACAAAGAATCATGAGAGGGAAGACAGGACTGCTATGTCCTAGAAGTGATATGGACTGTTATGTCCAAATTGTAAATATTGATTGTTAGAAATGAAGTGGGATATAAATGATGAAATATATAATTGTGCCTTTTTAAATAAATGTTGCCAGTGAGCATCCAAAAGTAACAAAGCAGTGGCCTGAGTTATTTCTGGGAGGGGATCCAGGGACAATGACCATAGTTCAAAAACTTTTACAACAGAAGTTTGATGAGATTCTGACACCACACTTATTAACACCAGGTTTTATAGTATCAGATAGTGCATACAGCATTGTAAAGGCTATTGATGATGGGTATTATACACACGTTCCATGTTATACCCACTGTATAAATCTGGTGCTTCAAGGATTCCTAGATGAGGAAGGCATCACTGTGCAGATGTGTAGAATTGACCAAAATGTCTGTGGTAAGCATTCTGTTAAAGCACAGAAGCTGTAAAGCAGCAGTATCATTTTCTATTCTATCATCTGGTATTTGAGAGAAGTGGCAAGGGCAATAGGGAGAAAAAGGGCTTTCAAATCATATAAAAGAATGCAAGGAAAAGCAGACATGGAGGTATTTAGGATAAACTAAGGGTGGCAGGGAAGATAATGAGGAGGGCAAAGGCAGATACAGAGAAGAAGATAACTAAAGAATCCAAAGGGGAGACAAAAGGTTTTTCAGAGACAGTAAATCAGTGAGAAGGAAAACAAACAGGAAATATTGAGACTTAGAGACTTGGGGAGATCTCATAGAAAGGGACTCAGAAAAAGCAGATGTGCTAAACAAAAATTTCTGCTAAGTGTTTACAGCTGAAAAGGAAAGTCATTAATCAGAATTGAAGGTGAGATGTAATGAGGGTGGAGTGGTGGATAATAGACTGTTCAAGAAGAGCAGGGTATTGGATGAATAGGGAAGCTAAGAGTGAATAAGGCAATGAGTCTAGATTCCTGCATCCCAGGATACTCCAAGAGCTGAAAGAAGAGCTGGCAAAACCCCTAATGAAGCTGTTTAACCTATCTTTGGACACAGGGAGGGTACTGAAGACTGAGAAAAGCAGATGTGGTGCCAATACACAAGAATGGAGGAAAGGAAGAGCTGAGTAACTATCATCCAGTCAGTCTTAGATCTGTGGTAGGAAAGATGAGGGAGGCACTCATAAAGGAAAGGATAGTGCATTATCTTTTGGAAAATGGACCACAGGATGACAGGCAACATGAATTTACTGAAGAAAGATGATGCCAGATGAATCTCATTTAATTTTTGGACTGGGTGACAAAGGTATGTGATCGAGGGGTGGGAGGTTGGATGTGGCCTTTCTGGACATCAGTAAGTCCTTTGCCACCACCCCCCACAGGGGGCTGGTGAGCAAGATGGTAAGTCTGGGGGTAGGGGAAAAATTACAAACTGGGTGAAAAACTGGCTTGGTGACAGGAAATAAAGGGTGATAGTAAATGGGGTTCATTCCAGGGAGGAAAAAAGTGGCAAGTGGAGTACCCCAGGGGTCTGTACTAGGGCAAGTACGTTTCAACATTTACATTGGGGATATAGTAGAGGGTCTACTGTAAATGGCAAAGTATGCCTGTTTACTGACGATACAAAGAACTGCAATAGAGTAGATACATTGTTTGGGGGGGGTAGAGAGCATGAAAGGACTTGTTAAAGCTGGAGGACTGGTCAGAGAATTGGCATCCACGATTTAATGACAAAAAGTGTAAACTAATGCACATAGTTCATAAGAACTCAAGAGCTGTATACACATTAGGCAGAGAGGAGGTTGTGGTTACAGGGCAGGAGAGGGTCTGGGGATTATTATTATTTTTGGACAACCTGAAAGTGCCAGCAAGAGCAATAAAGCAGTTGGAAAGATAAGCGATATGATGGCATGTTTAGGGAGAGGTATCACAAGTAGGAGAAGGGAGGTGATAGTACCCCTATACAGATCAGTGGTTCATCCACACCTGGAGTATGGGGTACAGTTCTGGAGACCATACCTACATAGGGATATTGATCTGGTGGAGAGAGTACAGAGAAGATTATCAAGATGGTGCATGCTATGCAGCACAGGACAAATGAGGAGAGGATGGAGGAGCTTGACCTATATCTATTGAAAACCAGGAAAGAGACAGGGGATATGACAGAAACTTTTAAATACTGGAAAGAATTAACAAGGTGAGGGAAGAGAGTATCTTCTAGAGAAAGAACAGTACAAGAACTAGGAGATACAGCTTGAAATTGGAGGTCGGCAAATTCAGAGGAAATAAGAGGGCACTACTTCACTGACAGGGTTGTAGGTCCCTGGAATGGGTAACTGAAGTGGGTCGTTGACGCATCACCAGTGGGGGGAGGGGGTCAAAAGTGCATGGGATAAATACAAGGATTTAAACAAGAAATGGAGGGTTAGATACCCTGAATGGAAAATGGGTTCTGAGATCAATGTGGGTGAGGGGTGAAGACATGTAAGGGAGGTGTACTTGGGTAGCAACATGGTTACTTAAGGGGAGGAAATAAGGGCAGTCTAGGTGAATCTATGGGGTCCTTTTCTGCCAGTAAATTATTGTAATGCTATTATTTGAAACAAGATGCAACAGCATGATTGAATTCTACATATTACATGATAGAAAAGCTACCAGAACAACCGAAGGCTATCTACCTGTATGCTGCTAAGCATGGTATTGACAAGGGGAGAGGTTAACATTAACCCAAATCAGTCACACCTCATGGAGACCCTCTGCACTGTGCTATAGCAAGGCCCACTGAAAAATTGCGGAAAAGGTTACCCAAAATTGAGGAGCATTTTTCCAAAGATTGTGGGGGTCCTACCATAGACCCTGAGTGCTTCACAATAAATCTTTTAATGTTTTCTGCAGCATATATTAGTCAGTATAAATTGCTAAATGAATACACTGATACCTGAATATGTTTAAAACATAAAGAAATGTTTATGTTCCTAAAAAGAATTCTAAACTGATAAGCTATCATAAGCGTTTTGGCTATCTTCCAAAATTTAAAAGCATCTGCCTCATACAGTGCTAAATAGATTCTGTAAAGTGAGCCACAACAAATCAATATTAAATAAAGGCACAAGAAATATGTTTTTTTGTTTCTGGCAGTAGAATAATGCAGCCTAATCAACAGCTGTTTACAGTGCACTGCCAGCTATTTACCCACTTTGGTACGACAAAAAATAAGCAGATAGAGTGGTGAATAATTGAGTTTTAGTAAAATGTTGTTAAAGTGTTTAATGGTCATAATTTGTATTGTAGGTACAGTACACTATTTTTGAAATCACACATTTAAACATTAAATCTGGGGGTTATTGGGGGTGGCAGGATAATCTAGAGGATAGCGCAACAAACTGTGAATGAACTGAAAACATCTAGTAGACCTGGGTTTGATTCCCACTGCCTCAACTTGTATACTGTGTGAGTCTGAGCAAGCCAATTAACCTCCTCAGTGCTCCTGGGTTGTACCTAAAAACAGGCACTTGTGCCTAGTGGGCCTTACATGGTTACCAAAAAATGTAAAAAAATACCAATATATTTTTACTGCATCATAGAGTAGTCAGGGTACCTTTGTTTTACTCTGGCTGCAATGATTTTGTTTAGTTAAAGATAAATGTTCAGACCCATTTTGTGTTTTATAAGCTTGTTTTTAGACTTTAGTCAGGTTTTTATTGTAGTCTTTGCATGTGAGCATCTAGGGGGTAGTTGCTAAGAGTGAGATCATTGTTTGCAACTAGCTTATTCAAGTTTAAAATCATCAGGGTCATCCAAAATCCTCAGCTGTTTGAATCAAAACTAATATGAATGAAAGTATGCTCAAAAGGAAATACTTGCCCTGTCATTTACAAAAGACTTCATAGTTAGCACCCCATTTAAGTGAATGGGATAATTTGCACCTTTAGCCCATCTTTGTTTCAGTCTGTGTGGCAACAAAAGTTTTCTGATAAGACTGTTTCAACTCAGAACAAATGTTATGTTTAAAGTGTACTTATGCTTGGCCAGTGGATTTTGAAACCAGCAAGACTAAGATTCAAAAGAAATCAGCGTCACATAAACCTCTTGCCCTACCTTGCACTTCATTGTTTCGGCCAAACCCAAGTCTGCATGCAAAATTGTCAAAATAGTTGAGAGTATTTTATTTAACATGTTAATACGTTTTACACAGTTCAATATAAAAATTAAAAAAATTGCAAAAAATTGCAGAACATGTAAGTTTTTGTGGAGAATGGTGAAAATTGCGGATTCCGCAAAAAAATTGCGGGCTCAATTTTCCAGTGGCCCTGGCTATAGCCCTCTCAGGAGGCCACAAGGTTGGTACATGCTGATGCAGCTGGTCTAAACAGGTACTGCCCCCATTGCGATCATTAACCTGCAACTTCTTTGTATTAAAACTCAGAATGAGGAAAACAAGGATACCACTGCTCTCAGTCTACTAGAAAGGTTAATATTACATTTCTGGAATGACACACCCATTTCTAAACTGTGTACAGAAGACCACTACATTATGGTTCTGTCTTGGAGCCTCAGTTCAAAGATATATTTGAGGTATTCTTTGATGCACAAGAATGCTGTAAGGATCAGCAGTCCCATAAAGCCTGACTTATTCATCTGGTCTATGTACGTATGGCACAAAACAAGACCAGAAACACCAATAGAGCAGAAGATCAACACTCAACATCAAGGCCAATAGTTTTCATTTTATACCAGAAGCCCCAATACAATTCCAAATTTTGCAATGCCTACACACCAGTAAAAACAAAGAACTTCTCAGAATATGGCATTTTACACCAGATCAGTAAATCTACAGAACTTGTATTTCTCTTGCAATTGCTTCCTGTACTACTTTCAGGCTATCACATTTAATAACCTGTATTTTAAGCCTTCTTTATTCTGATTATTTCTACATACTAAAAGTATGACAGTAGAATCCCAATAAAATCTGGAAATTAGACTAATAATCACTGGTGCAATTCCTGAAATTTCAAGTCTTGCAAATGGAATTTCATTACTTTGATCATCGAAAATCAGTGGCCTTGCTCAGTACCATTCCCTGCAATTGCATGGGCAGGCCAAGTGGCGGAGAGGTCAGAAGGAGGATTCCAAAGTGTTTCCACTGTTACTATTGACTGTCACATTAGTCAGTCATTTTTGTCTCTAAGTCAACATACTACTTCTGCTACTAGTGCTGCTACTGTGTCCCTGAAAAAGACAGCCTTTGATGGCAAAACCACTATGGGAACAACTGTCCAACTATATCTTGATGATAAATCATGACAAGTCACTTTCTTACGCAGTGGGGCCTGCAAAGACAGCAAACAAAATGATACAAGATTTTATGGATGAAAATGTACCACTAGTAGAAAGAGATGAGCCTCTATTGTACTGGTTTTAAAAACAAGACCATTTGGCCATCTTTGACACAGGTAGCTGTTGAACACATTGGTTGTCTACCTGTAAGCACATACTTAGAGATAATTCTCAGTGCTACAGGCAATATTGTCACCAACAGTAGAACATGCTTTTCAACAGAAAATGTAGAAATGCTTGGTCATTTTGTTTTTTTAAATTAACGCCCCTTTATACAAAGCCCTTTTTGGTATCATTGTTTATGGAAGATGAATCTCCTACACTTCCTGCTGAGCTAAAGATAGAGGATAAGGTGGATGGGGAGAGCATCTGTGTCTACTATTTTCTTTTTTTTAACTAGTAGCCCCCCACACAAAACACATACACACACACATTGCAGGATATTGCACTGTTGTTGTCATTAGGCTAGACAAATTAGTAAACTCTGATTTCAAAGAATTTTATGTCCAACTCTACATTAATTTTTTTTTTAATTTTCCAAAATTCTTGAACTGGATGTAAGTTGGCCAGTGTTATAGCTAGAAATCTACATATTGACACAGATATTATTTCAGAAAGTCCCTAGAAGGGTGCCAATGTTATTGACATTTGCAGAAAGGGAGTGCAAGTTATATAGGTTCAAAGTCTGGCAATTTACTAGTCATGTGAACATTTCGAAACATATTTCTATGCTTACAACATAGCCACCTTTGGAGCTAGATAATTGAACATTTATATTTATACATTCGTGCAAGAATCATAGAAACTGTTAAATGGAGAGATAATTGGTTATGTAAATTGTAAGTTACAGTTTACATAATTACTAAATTTAATTTTAAAATTCTAAAAGTTTGTTGTCTAATAACTCAGTCCCCTTTCAAGACTGAGATCTGAAAACTAGCACACATTTGTTTGGGCTTGAAAAAGTCAGCATAATAAATGTGGTGCAATTTGGAGTAATCATCTAAAAGTTCTGCATGTTCACATTCTTACAACATGTAATTCTAAAATTTCTAACTCAGTCAGGTTTGAATACAGAGATCTGAAGGACACATGTATGGGCCATGTTAAAATGTTGAAATTTAGACCAAAGGTTTTGAAAATAGACAGAAATAAATGAAATGATGATTTTGGCAAAGTTTAGTAAAATTTAGGTGGAAATTTCACAAAATTTCACAGAAGCAAAATTTATATGTTGTCAGACTTTACTGGCATAAGAGAAATTTTGCCCAGCCCTAGACATCACTTAGACTTCTTTAGATTACTGTTTTGTGAATTTCTGGCAGGTCTACACTGGCCAAGTAAATCATTTTGGGGGCAGTACTGTCCATGAAACCAATGTATATAACACATATCCATGCCCTAACGGGAAGCCTTGTCTACGAGTGGCACAATCCCAGCTGGCAAAAATATTTGCAACCAGTTGCTCACACTGTGGGATGCTTCACTGTTGTCTTCAATCAATCTTCTTCAGATAAATGTTTTGAAATTTTTTGTCAGAGCTGCACGTAGAAAGATAGACACAGACAATGACAGCAGAAAATGACCAGTGATCCATCTAGTCTGTCTGAGTTCCCTGATTAGCCCTTGGATCTTTTGTCCCTCCAGGGTATTAGCCCTCCTCATCCTTCCCACAATTCCTCTCCCAGCTTCTGCTGCCCTGAGCAATCACTATACTCTTCATTCTTTCCCAATCATGCTTTAACCCTCCAACAGTTTTAGCATGCACCACTTCAGCAGGCACACTGTTTCATGGCTCCACCACCATTTCTCTAAAATAATACTTCCTCATGTCCGTTCTGGACCTCCCCCCATTGGTTCCCACTCATGTCCACATGATCCTGGACTAGTATTCAAGCTAAATGTTTCCCTGCAGTTCACCTTATCAATTCCTTTAAAGAAACTTGAGGGTCTATATCATATCTCCTCTCTCCTTCTGGTCTCCAGTGAGTACATGTTCAGTGCCTAAAAGTGCTCATAAGACCTGCCATGTTAGACCTGAATCATTTTTGTTACCATGCACTGTATTATCTCCAGCCTATCTTTGTCCTTCCTGGGATGAGAATTCCAGAACTGGACACAATATTCCAGGTGTGGCCCCACTAATGATCTATATAGGGGAAGTATTACTTCTTCCATTCTGCTATCAATACTCCTCCCAATATATCCCTGCATCCTATTTGCTTTGCTATGTGCCTTGTTGCACTGACTCTATTGTTTGAGGGAATCATTAGTGATAACTCCAAGGTCCTGTTCCTCAGTTGCATTGTTAAGTCACACCCCACCAATCCAATACTCTTTCCTGGGGTTTCTGTACCCTAAGTGCATTACCTTGCCCTTTCTGGCATTGAATTTCAACTACCAAACCACTGGACCATCCCTCCAGTTTTGTGCATCAGTCTTCATTTCCCTAATTTTCTCATCACTATCTTCTCTCCCATATAGTTTAGTGTCATCCTCAAAGATTTGCAGCCCACCCCAGAACCCCTCACGTATGTTGCAAATGAACATACTGAAGAGAAATTTATTTATTTATTAAATTTTGGTGACCGGGTAGCTCACTGAGCCACAGAGGTCCCTTTTTCAGGGGGCAACCTGGGATTATAAAGCATAAGTGAGTAAACAGTATAACACAATCAGCACAGTTACGGGTACTACAAGCATCATAAGTCATAATTGCATTCAGGATTATAATAGTACATTTGAAGGAAATAAGGGGTGTTAAGATGTTGACTAGTAGCACTAGTATGGCACTGGAATGGCCCCAGAACAGAACTCTGTGGTACCTGACCCATGACATCCCTCTGCTGACCTGATGCCATTGACTACAACCCTCTGCTGCTTCCATTTTAGTTAGTTACCTACCCAGTTTACTATGACCTTCCAGCAAATGTCTATAAGGCACCAAGTTGAAAGCCTTGCTGAAGTCATAGTACTGCAAATCCACAGCATGGCCCCTATCCAATTCCTTCATCACCCAATCAAAGAAAACTATCAGGATAGCCTGACAAGACCTCATTGCCACAATAAAGCCATGCAGCTTACTATCCTGAAGCCATTGCTGTCCAAGTAGTCCATATGGTCCTCTTTTACCACTGACTCTGTCAGCTTCCCTACAATAGAGATAAGACTGACAGGTCTGTTTTCCACACCCCCATATTCTCCCCCTCCCACCCCATGGAGTGGAACTATGTCTGCCACCCTTGAATCCTCCAGAGTTCCCCCTCTTCCTTAGGGAGGTGTTTAGTCATTTCTGCTGCCAGGTGGCTGATTAACCTCAGATGAATCTTGTCTGGTCCCAATGTCTTTTCTAGTTTTAGTGCTGCAAGCCCTTTCTGGATTTTTTGTTTGAGAATATAGGCTGCTCATCTCTGAGACCACCTTAGTGGTGACTTTGATGCAACTCTCTGACAAGGTTCCATCATTCTCCTTAGTGAAAACTGAGCTAAAGTAATCATAAAGGATGAAGGCTTTTTGCTCTTCTTCCTGTATCACCATACCCCCTTTGCTAACCTTATGATTGCTCATCCTTTCTTCCTTTTTGCCCTAATACATCAGAAGAACAACTGTTTTTCTCTGCTCGACCCCCTCCAAAATATATAGCTCTATGTCTGCTTTTACCTCACTAACCCCCCTTTGACTCTCTTATTTTTAGTTTGCATTCTTCACATTCTTCCTCTCCATGCTTTTTTTATACTTGTAGAAAGCTGTCTCTGTGCTCTCACTACTTCCATAACTCTTGCCATGAACCATAACAGTCCCTTGATCCTGTTCTTTTTGTTTAGCATTCTCATACATGGGAAAATAACTGATCCTAACAGTAGATTTTATTGCCCTTGGGGCAAAAGTAGAGGTAACACTCTAGAGTCTAGCTTTAAACCTCTGGCAGTAACTCAGTCACTCAATCTACTAGGAAAACACATCCACAAAGTCCTGGGAACATACTGGATTTGATTTTTGTTACAACCAAGGTCAATCCCCAGTTAATTTTAGTCAATCAACCCATATTGGGAGATCATTGCTCCCTAAGAAGTGAGTTTAATTTGGATAGGGGAAAATGTTGAATATTCAATGATGGAGCCCTAAAAATAAAAAAAGAGATCTTTTAAGGGTTATAATAAAGAGCTTTTCATAGCCAAACTAATGGAGGTAAAATGGCATAGATTATTCCCTAATGCCTTCCTTAGACTTGGCAATACAAGAATTACAAACTGGTATAGAGAATTTGTGACAAATTGACTCTTTTGAGTATAACATGCAAAGAAAAAATCATATTCCATGGATTTCAGAAAAATTAAAAAAGCAGATCAGAATTAAATCTAGACTTTGGAAGAAAGCAAACAGAACTTTGGACCCTTTGGACTGGGCAAGTTATAAATCAGTTAGAAATTCCTTAAGAATAAAAATTAGAAAAACTAAGCAAGCCTATTATAAAACTAAGATAAATGAAACCTCAGATTCTAAACAGTGCTGGTCCTTGATAAGATCCTTTGAGGTCCCTGTTCTTCAGAGACCTAAATACAAATGATTAAGAATGGTCTCTTCAATACTCCAATTAAGAATATGCTAATTAGTATTTTGCAATTCTCCCAGATATTCCAGTTCATACTCCAGTAAGAAGAAAGACACACTCTAATAATGGTTCTTTACCTTTAAATATTCCTAGGTTTAGATTCAGGTGTGTCTTCTGTAAACAAGAAAAAGATGAAATTAAGAAACTAAACCCACATAAATCATTTGGTTTAGATGGAATTGAGAATAGGTTTCTTAGAGATTCAGTCAGTGTGATTGCGCCTATCTTGACAAAATTGTTTAACTGGAGCCTGACAGAAGGAATTTTTCCTAAAATGTGGAAGAAAGCAAAAATGATTCAAATTTTTAAATCAGGCTTATCTTCTGAGCCGACAAATTATAGGCCTATTAGCCTGCTTTCAGTGGTGTTGAAGGTCTTGGAACGGTTGGTACAGCAACAACTTGGAGAGTATCATGAACTGTACTCAATGCTTTCTGCTTGCCAGTCAGGTTTCAGGAAGAACCATTCCATGGGCACCACACTCACGACCTGGTGGATTTGAGTGCATCCCAATTGGAGGGAGGCAGGTTGGTGGGTGCGGTGTTCGTGGACCTTGCCAAGGCCTTCGACAGCGACGATCATGGTCTGTTGTGTGACAGACTTGCAGAAGCGGCCTGTCAATGGAAATAGTGGATGGTTTTCATCCTATCTATAGGACCGCTCTCAGTAGGTTTGTGTGGATGGTCTCCTCTCTGACAGTGTTCCTGTTCAGAGGGGTGTACCACAAGGGTCAATTTTGGGGCCAACTTTATTTCTGATATATAAAAATGGAGTAGTGGAAGTTGCAAACAATTCTAAACTTAGGCTTTATGCCAATGACATCATTCTGGTAGCAAATGGTTTGAATTTGGAACAAATGGAAAGAATTCTTCAAAGGGATTTGTAGGCACTTTGTCTATGAATCAAGGAATCTGGTTTGGTTATGAATCATAACAAAACTAAATCTATGGTTTTTAGGAAAAAAGGAATAGGTAAGATTTCTGTTGACCCCTGTATTAAAATCATGACTGATAATGGTAATCAAATAAATCAAGATGCAATGTACAGATACTTGGGCGTCTGGCTAGGTGAAAGTCTGACCTTTGACTATCATATAGAAGATACCATAAATAAGGTAAATAAAATATTGGGAGTGTTTAGGTATGCAAAATTATGTTTGAATAAACAAATGAGATTGGCTTTTGTGAATCAACTTCTACATCCAGTTATGGATTATGGAAGTCATGTATATGACTTCGCTTGTAAGAAAAGCTTGGCAAAAGTTGATACGATGTACAATAGACTTGCAAGGTTTATATTGGGAAAAGGAATATGTTCACATCACTGTACTTTGTTTAGTGATCTTGGATGGTTAACCCCAACCTCAAATAGGAAGTTGCAATGGGCAAATTTAAATCATAAAGGTTTATACACAAAAGTCCAATTTACTTATATGAAAATTAGAAAAATACAACATAATCATAATTTCATCAGACACCTCTACGAGGATTTATTCCTCAAAATTAATAAATAAATACAATTCCATGTGTTTTCCAGCTATTACACTTCAAATATGGAATTCAATAAATAAAGAATCCATAGTTAATCAGACTGATGTTAAAATATTTATGAAGGAGCTAAAACCTGAACTGAGTGTACGTTGTATGTGCAATGATTAGAACGTATATATAATGTTGATGTAAAAGATGCTTTATGATATTTGTATAATCTGTTATTGTCTTTGTACTTTATGTTGTACTGAGAATGAACAGTAGCATCTATAATATAGATGCTACTGTTCATCTATAATATAGGACTTGTTCTAAAGATGTCTTTTACCAGTTTGTCCTGTATAAAAATAAAGATTTTACTACTGCTACTACATACATAACTTAGATGCCTCAAGAATGGCTCCATTAACTTCCCCACATCTCTCTTTCACCTCCCCATGTTGTCTACATCAAATAACTTTCTCCTGACCAGTTCTCTCAGTGTGTTGAAGTCCACCTTCTACAATCCAGGATTTCAGCTCTGAATTTGGGTTTGAATAAAGGCAAGTTCAAACTAAATGCAGTTATGGTCACTGTTCCTTACTGTCTCCCCTATTCTCAAAGTTCCAATCTCCTCTGAGGTGATGAGCACCACATTAAGAATTGCAGTCTGCTTGGTGGATTCCTTAATTAGCTGTATCGGCAGACAGTCCTGGAAGCTATCCAGCAAGGCTTGACTGCTGGTGCTCCTGACCTTAAATACTCCAACTGATGTCAGGCAGATTCAGCTCACCCATCACCACTACTTTGTTTTCCGCCACTCCTGCAAGTTCTTCCCCGAGTACTGTACATCTCACTCTTCACCTTGTCCCAGAGGTCTATAGATCACTGGAAGTGTTGTTTCATGCCTGAAGCTACAATGAGATATACCAGCTGTGACTCATTAGCTCCATCACTACTCCTGATGAACCCATCTTCTGCCACCTCAATGCCCTCCTTGACAAAAAGGGCTACTTCTCCCCTTCTACCTGCTCCTCTATCCCTCCTAAACAAGTATTATCAAATTTTACCTCACCTCTACCACTCAATGTGACTGCTTCTCTGAATAGAGATCTCTCTAAACACTTCCCAGCTCACTCATGTCTCACAGCCCGCCCTTTCCCAGTCTCATTACCTCTGGCACCGGGCCTTCCTTATGACTCCTTTCCTGATTCACATCTCCACTGATACAAGACATTTTCCATCACCATCGGACAGTGGCCCATTAGCCTGCCAAATTCCTCTCCCGGTCACATGCCTGCAATACTAACTGCCTATGGTGCCCTCTGTCTCTTATTGTTACCGCAGCCAGCTGCCTACTCAAGCTGCTCATGATATGAATATTATCTCAAAGTATGCTATAACTGAGTATCTTTATTTTTTCTTTTTAGTTGTTTTGGTTGTTTATTGTGCATTCTTTTATTACCTCTGTATGTATATTGACCTTCATCCTTTGACGTGGAACCTTTGTAAACGAGCAGTTTCTGCTGAAAGGTATTTGTAATCTGAAAATTTAATAAATAAAAAAATATCAAGGAACATTTAGGTCCTAGTCACTATTTTCTGAAGCTCATGTTACTGTGAAGACTGTGTTGCCTGGCCATCTGGTTATGATCATTGTATGATTTTGGTATTATAAATACATGGTCTGTGTATGACCTTTCAGTGTGTGAGGAATTTGTCCTGTAACTACAAGGTGTCAGCAGCTGTAAACTGCAGGATATTGTGAAACAGACCAGATGGACCATTTAATTGACTTCCTTGCAAAATGGCATTTTATTACCTTTTTATGAACTGCCCAGGCTTTTTGAAGTTGAAACCAAATGTGACTTTATGACATCAAAAACAGGACATCATTAGGCTGATTCCTGTTGGCTTTTTAACACCTTGGTGCCAATGTGGGAATGTTTAGATCAAAGAAAATGTTAACCAAAGGATGCCATATTTAGGAAATATTTTTTTCTTCTGATGTTGCCATTAATTCTAAAATACCTCCTGGTAGGAAATCATGGTTGGAAGAATTCATTTTAAAAGGAGGAGCTAAATGACTCACCAAGTGGGTGTGGAGATAAGAGTTGAAAATGTATCAGTGTATCTGCAATGGGAGATATCATCTTGTGCTCTGATAGCAGAAACATCAAACTTGAAACACATTTACAGAGGTAATAAATTAGATAAAAAAGATCTAAGAGTATTGTGGTAGGATTTTGTTCTGTAACTTCCCATTTTCTTTTGTGACTGTGAGCTCTTGATATTTGTTCTATATTTTATCTTACTTACTTTACAATTTTTAGTAAATCCAATTATTAAGATACTGTCTGTGTCTTCCCAGTTTTCTTTTTGCATGTGGAGTGCCTGTATTTTTAACTCTGACAATGGTTTAAAAGGCTTGCCAGTTTTACTATGCTCAAAAAGGTAAGAATATACCTAAGATCAGCATTATAGAGTTTTAAGGGTTCATTTTGGAAACCTGGCTTGGTGCCCCTGCTGGAAGATTGTACTGCAGCCCGAAGAGAGTACATATCTGAGCCTGTAATTGGGTATGCTAGCATAAGGCTCACAGTTTGAATCCCCCTAGAACTTGAGACTACAGGTGACTTGAACCAAAGCAGACATGAGAGTTACCCCATCTTTATCTGTTCACATTATTGTGCTCTGAGGTTGGCACTTTGGGAGCAAAGGCCTGACCCTGTGGATTGCGTTTGTGACAATGACCATGAGGTCCAACTCAGTGTCTGCCACCAGCACATGGAGCTCACTGATTTTGTTACCAGGCTACTGGTTTTAAGGCATACCAATGTCCATCTGATTCTTGATCCTCCATTACTCCTTGTGTTTTCTTTGTCTTTTCATCCTTTTTTGGTGTTTCCACACTTTCCTTTATCCCTTTCTTCTCCTCAGCTTATCTATTGGAGCCACAGCTAACTTTGCACCTGCTGTGTTGCTACAACTCCCAGATATGGTGGCATACTATAGGATCCTCTTCTCAGCTACCACCATAGTTCCCTATAGTTCCAGTCTCCTCTCAGTCATTCTAATTGTCTGAAACATACATCAAACTTCTGCCCAAGCACCCAGGCCTTCTCTCTTGTCAGGTGAACTCTGTCACCCTTGAAGAGTCTTCTATCCCAGAAGTCTCCCAATCCCCCATAAAGTGGTACCCCTTCTTCTGACACCAAAACCACCAGTTAAACTCATCAATGCCATCACTTCTTAGCTTATCTGCTTCCCCTCATTGCCCCAAACAGGGAGGACTTTTGGAAAACACCAGGGAGGTTGAATGTAATACAATTTGTCCCACAGTCTACTGAAGTTCTGCTTCACCATTCCTATTGACTGATTCATTAGATCATTAATACCCAAGTGTACCAGCACCACCACTCCCTCACCCTCTCCTTCCCATCCTGTCTAAATCCCTGTTGGCTGATGCACCAGGAAGGCACTGGATCATCCCACACCCATCCAACCCCGCACTACCCTCTCTACCCCTCTAATCATTCAGTCCCTGGCAAACAGAGCTCTTCTAGTAAACTTGCCCCCACACAGGTGCCATCATGTTGTCCAGCCCTATGAAACTGACTGACTTGGAGTCCCTACATGGTGAAAGGAGATGCCTGACCCTCCTTTAGGGCTGCAAAGCAGTTAGCCATCTGGATGGTGCTGGGCTGGCCAAGCTCCTTATCGCTACCCCTGCCTTCCCCTCTATCTTGCTCCCCACCACTCTCAACCCAGCTGTGCCAATGGGTCTCTGAGGGTGGACCTATGTTCAGCTTGTGATGCATTTGAGATATTTCTACCCTTGCTGCCACCAGCTGAATCTGGAGCTCTGCCATGGTCCTGCAGAAGGGGCTGTTCCCCTCCTCCAGAGTATATCCATATAGAGGAACACCCTACAGCTGATTAAACAATTTTTGAGGCAACATTGCCAAGAAGCCAGTGTTGGCAACTCTTATCAATGGCATAATGGGAAGTCTTGTCCATGTGTGTCACTCTTCCAATGGGCATACAACTTTTGGAAGCAATAGGCTCTGCTTTGGGATTTTGTTCTGATATTTTGTGAGCGTAAATAAGCCCTACAATTACAACCATTTTATTTGACTATTGTTACCTGCATACACATTTTTACTACAAGCATTGTCTATGTTTACCACTAACAGAATGGATACAATTTTTGAAACCAGTGTCCTTCAAGGTGGCCCACTGCATCATTCTGTTGTTTGGCTGCATCAACAGCCCAGTGCCTTATGGTATTTAAATTTAAATAATTTAATAAAGCTTTTAATGGTCAAACCAGTATGGACTAGTCTGCTATTAAGAGAACTTTGCCAAACTTAATGCAGTTCAAACAAAGTTCACATGGACTGCTAGCTTTGGGGGGGGGTGGGCAATTAGGTACCCTCCTTGCTGGCCCACCACCCCCTTGGCTAGTTCAAATGCTTGTCCAAGTAGCATTTAAACTTATCACTGAGTACTTGAATTCCCCTCCAGGATGGATACAGGCCATTAGGCTTGAAAAAGCCCCTATCCCTCAAGGTGGGTCCCTAGTCACCAATGAATCAGAGACATTTGTGACATGACTCTGATTTGACATTGTTCAGTCCATTGATCAGTTTCTGATCTGGCAGAGACCCAGTTCTGAATCTGTTCCAGATAACATAAGTGACACTAAAGATGAATTCCTGTTATAAAAGTGAAACTAGAGGAAAACACTTATAACTATATGAATCATTAAATGATTTAGGCAAAGGCTTATTAATTTGGAATAAGGGCTAATTGATTATATAATTTTCAATGGTCTGGTTCTGTTTCTAACCCAGTTTTGACCTGGTCTGTACTTTGTACCATTTAAAGTCATTGGCAAACCAGAGAAAATCAGAATGTTTTGAAGAAAGATCAGAGTGAGAATCAGAACCAGATAACTGATGACCCTCCCCCTCCATAAGTGTAATACACTTAACACTGGTTGATAATATGAATAGCATAATGAACAAGCAAGACACATTATACTGCAGGGCAGATTATTTGTATTAAAATACACAGTGAAAAAGCATACAGAATATCAGAGCCATAAACTGTTAGCAACATTTGTAACTTCATAAGCAACATTTTTTTAACACAAACTTAATATTGCTTAGGCTTACTGCAGTCATTTAAACTCACCAATCTGGATGCAGCTTAGTAAGAATATCTTAAAAAAATATTGAAGCTTATTTAAGGAAATAGATATTAAGAAGTTCTAAAGCCAAATGCTTAAATAATTACCAAATCAATCACATATTTTGTAAGTCAAGCAAAGTTAGTAATCACAAAAATGCATGGTTTAGAGTCTTTGCCTTCTTTTGCATGATATAGACTGAATATGACCATCCAGGTTTGAAACAGTGCTTCTTACAGGACAAGAGATCTTGGAGAAAATCAGTATTGGCTGATATCAGAAAAGTAAATTGCTTTTTGGTCTCTAATACGTGGCTTTAATCTTTCATAGCACACCAGCAAGTTGCTCCTAGGAAAGTAAATTTTATCTGTAATGGTTTCCATATTCATCAGTCCAAATACTTTCACCATATTTCTGAAACTTGATGTTGCCTTCTGGTGTTAAAATTATAGACCGATATGAAGGAATATGATAGTTTTGACAGATCTCCACACCATTGTCATCAAAATAAATAGTTGCTTAGATAATGGGTAGACTGAAACTCGCATCCTGATTGGCTGAAACAGCCTGCCACCTGGGCTATTATTCTTTAATAATACCCACTTCAAAACAAGTGCCAATTCAGGGTGCCCTATTACTAAGTATATTCTTGTGCACCTTGAATTTTGAAACTCATCGGCCGCCATTTTTTCCCCACTTACAAATTTCTATGAACTACCAAAGCAGCCTTCAATCCCCAAACTGAAAACAGGACATGCTGCCATTTTCTTATTCTCCTCTCCAGAACAAAACACATCCACTGCTCATTCCAGCAAACTGTAAAACTTAAGACACGTCTCACATCCCACGCCTCCCCCACAAGCTACCTGATGTATTAGCTCCTTCAAACCAGCAGCCTGTCTCCACGACGACAGTGAAAGTAAAAGTGCCATTGGTGATCCTTGGCCTGATTCCTATTCACTACAGTAATCACACAAGCTGAACATCCCACCTCAACCACACAAAATGCCGAAATCACCGTAAATACAAAACTACAGCAATGTACCCTTTATTGTATCATTACTTTCCTTTGTCCCTTCTGTCACACTTTGGATGTTCGTCTTTCCTCGCACCTGCTTAGTGCTGCATAACACAGAATCCACACCATTAACCCCTCTCCTAATCTGAACAAAATCTTTATCCTAATCCATCACAATAAATAAAAAAAAATTCTACTCGGGTACAGGGTCGGACAGACAAAAATGCATAACCTTAAAATGGCAAACAAAATCTTAAACTACACACTGCTACTTCTAAGAAAGGCATTACATTCAATCCAATATCTGAACACAAAATTCAACAGTGCCATCTACTGAGCAAACAATAATAAAAACAGCATCAAAGGTACTACTTTATAAAAAAAAATATTGTTAAATTTAATCATTCAACATATTTCTTTATGGTTTATAAACCATTTCTTGTAAAAAAAATGTAAAAAGTCCATTATCTAAGTGTAATAATAATACCATCCAGGGTGGATGCTATGGGATATAACGGACCTTCCAGTGGCTATAAGGCCCTCCACCTGTGGTGTCGGGCCTCATTACCCCCTGGACAGTCTGTTATACTGCAATAATGCCCACTTGTTGGGTAATATTACTTACATAGATGGTGCCTTCCCTGACACTTTGTTAAAGTCATTAGGTGGTATAGAAGGACTGAATGCGATCATCCTTTGATAAACCAGGTTAGTATCATTTGCCATCTTGATACTTCCTTTTATTTCTTCTTTTGATGCATCTAATTCTAACCCACTACTGATGCTCACAACAACTTCATAAAGAATCATTTTATCCGTCTGCAAAACACATGAAGTTTTCTCCCAGTTGCATTTGCTATATGAGTATTGGGCGTGAAACATCATTGCCCATGTTTCTTCCACGTCTGAGTACTGGAGATTCAAAGGTGCTCTAAGTGGGTGTGAGGTAATGAGAAAAGTTTTCAAACTTATAAAGCAGTACAAGACAGATGTTCCTACAGAAATTACACAATCTGTTTAATCATTGTCCAAAAAAGGCAAGAGTTATGAAAGAGGTAAGCATGGAAATTCCCTGTTTTGCTTTCAGTGAAAAGTCCCCATTGTTAGAGCACTGTAATAGTAACCAGGATATGAGGAAGTGTGATTGTTTCTTTAGAAAAGCACTTTATTTTCCTTACATGAAACTGCACTGGGATTGTACCAGAAAGGTGTCATTTTAAAGGAGACCATCAGTGTAAGCAGTGTATATTCCTTTTGCTATAAAATGCAAATTATTAGTCAGTTCAGCCCATAATGCTAGTATCATACATTGAGAGAAAACTCTAATTTACCTTTGCATTTTGGTTTTTAGTTTTTTTTACATTCAAATTGGTGCTGGATGTGAAGAACTTTCACTGAAGTTCTGACAAATGCACACCATTTCTGACCTGAACAGATAGTCCAAAAATTGAACTGCACAGCCCCCACTTGAAATAAATAGAGAAAATGCTTAGTCATGTGTGTGTTATAAGTTTACACACCTGGGGTGAGGGATGATCCATAAATGGATTTATGTGAGGGAGGTCATGCCAGACAACCCTGATCAACTTCTTTGACTGGGTAACCAAGGAAATAAATCAAGGTGGGATAGTGGACATTGCCCACTTAGACTTCAGTAAGACCTTCAACATACCATATAGGAGGCTGGCCTGATTAGGGATGGGAACAAAACTGGCAAACTGGGTATGATATTGGTTTATGGAGAGTGGCGGTAAACAGCATTCATTTGGGGGTGAGAAGAGTGACCAGCAGGGTACCTCAGGACTTGGTACTGGGACAAGTCCCTTTTAACATCTATATAAGTAACACTGCAGAAGTGCTGGGAGGGAAGGAATGCCTCATTGCAAATGACACCAAAATCTGCAATAGGGTAGACACTCCAGACAGAACGAATAGTGATCCAAGAAATCTTGAAGAGTGGTCAAGAGCAGCTGGATATCAATATGAAACAATGCAAAATGATGCCGCTATGGACAGAACCCCAGAGACAGCATAAAAAATGGGTAAGAGATATTGACAGTCACATTGAGAGCCACTAAATAGGAAAGGGACCTCGGGGCACTCATATCTGATTACTGTCAGATGACAAGGCAGTGAAGCAAGGCAGTAGGCAGGGCCAGTGGGATGCTGGGGTGCATAGGAAGGGGTAACATCAGCAGAAGGAGAGAGGTGGTGTTCCACTGAATCTATTGCTTGTGAGATCCCACTTGGAGTACTACAGTATGTCCAGTTTGGAGACCACATCTCAGGAAGGACATAGACACTGCAGAAACTTTCCAGAGAGAGCAACTAAAATGGTGCAGGGCTGTATCATAAGCCCTATAAGGAGACTGAGAGATCTCAATATTTACATCTTGGAGGAGAAGAGGAAAGGCAGGACATCACAGAGACCTATACCCTAAAATGATGAATAAGGTAGGGAGGAGAGTACTTCTCAGAAGAGAAGGTGCCCAAGAAAAAAGGGGCATGAAATGAAGCTGAAAAGTTATTTCACCCTAAAAAGTGGTAGATGCCTAGAACAGTCTTCCAGCAGAAGTGATGGGGCCAAAAGACTGGTGGGCTTCAAGTGTCAATAGGACAAACACAAAAGAATCTTTGTAAGAAAGTGTATTGTGTGTGGGGGTTGCAGTAGCTAGAAATCAGGTAGGGTTTGCAGTGATTGTATAAGCAGAGGAAAGAAATGAGCAGACTGGGTGGGCCAAGCAGTCCTTATCTGCTGACAAATTCTATGTTCTATAAACCTTGAGAGATGCAGCTAGTAGGCAGTATGTGTGCTTCCTTTACTGCAGAAGAGACATGTACTTCCTGTCATCACATGTGCATCAGCTAAGTTGTGAAAAAGAGTTTTGCTTGTCACAGCATTGGCTCCAGTAGCACCAGTGATTAAATTAAAGGGGAGTTGCAGAGTGGGTTGGTCGATGCCCACAGTGGGGGCCACTAGGAAAATCTTCTTGGTACATAGATGGGGATCAGTGGGTGAGAGATGTCACTTGATGTCAGTGAATAATTGTTATAATATGGGGCAAGTGATCAGAGATTGGGAGGCACCACTGTTCACCAGGAAATGTTTATCATTATATGTGATGGTGATCAGAGGGTAAGGAACCATTAGACACCAACAAAATGTTTTCGTTATAATGAAACGTGATAGAAAACGGTTTCATATCATCACATTGACAAAAACATGTCGTGGTGTTACCAACGGCACTATGTTGACTGCAATTGGAATGACTTTGTGCCGTTAGGCAACAAATGTGTTTTTTGAATGAACTATGCATATGCACCCCTGCATCCCCATAATTTACTATAATTATCTCCAAGGCAGAGCTGATACAGGAGAGAGTGCAAGACTTGAAGACAGAGTGCAGGGGTCCAGGCAGACTTACAGTGATCTGTTGATCTTGGACGCTGCCAAGATTACTGTAAAGTTGTCATTGAGCTGACAGCATACAGCTGGAAGGTGGGGGGTCTAGGCACCAAAAGACTATGTTTTGTACTATGGGATAGCAATCTGCGGATGAAGAGTACCACTTGGCACTAGAGATTACTTTTTTAATACAGGGACAGCAGTCGGAGGACAGGAGAACACTGGACACCAGGGACTACCTTTGTTAATATGAGGCCAGTCATCAGAGGGTGGTGGGGTACCACTAGACACCAGGGAAATGTTTTTCATTTTGCAGGACAGTGATCAGAGGGTGGGAGGACCACTAGGCACTAGGAACTACCTTTTTTTTAATGGAGGGCCAGTGATCGGAGAATCGGGAGGCCACTAGGCACCAAGAACTACCTTTGTTAATATGGGGCCTGTGATCAGAGTATGGAGGATCAACTGGACAAAAAGGACTTTGTTTGTTAATATGGAATGATTGGAGAATGGAGGGACCACTAGGCACCAGAGACTACCTTTTGTAGTATGGGGCCAATGATCGAAGGACAGAAGGATCACTGGACACAGTGGCAGAATGTGATTCAAGTGGGGACAAGGAATGGAGAGTAGGGGATGCCATTAGCCACCAGGGAGCAGGTGTGCTCCTCCAACTGCCAACATAATTGTTGGCTGCAGCAACTTTGCCAACCACTATGGCTGCCCGAAGTAATTTGGGATTCTTTTCAGCATTAATTGCTTAGCATAAAGTGGACTGGCCTGCACAATTCCCTTGCACAGCACTGCAGCTCTGAATATTGTGCTGCACCAGTATTCATGTTTCTGCCCCTCCTTTTGCCCACCACATAAATTATTTTTTTACTCACATGCCAACCCTTTTAACATGAGCAACTGCCCCTCTTTTATATGGCACTCCAGCACAAACCCTGGGCAAACAGGGGCACAATCACTTTGTGCACTGGGCAAAGTTTTAAATATATCATGCTCCTGAAGTTCTTATTTAAAAAGTTAAAAACTGCTGCAGAGGGAGCACCAAGGAAATTTGCTGTACATTCATCCTTCCAGCAAGTAGTTAAAAATTCAGACTGAAATGTCGTAATAATTAGGTGTGACATTGTACCCGGTTATAACAGCAAGTGACACAACTCGAAAATGATTTGTTAACAAGGTTTACCAGTTATAATAAAAGAAAACACATTCAAGAAGACAGTGTTTATTGCTCTTGTTTCTGAAGTGGTGTTGTGATTGAGATCTGCACTGTGACCTTGACACTCCTTACACTGCTTATACAGACATATCAGGAAGCAAATGAAAGTAATTTTGTTTCATACAGTGACTTTCATTCTCACATTACTTGAAGTCTTTAACAGCTGTGGCAGTCCTTAGGCATGGTTAAGAGAAACGGAGGGAAGAGAAAAGTTCATGAAGGTAGTATACTGTATTTGTCTGTATAAAACAGGCCTGGGACCTAATAGATGCAGCAAATCTATCTGGCACAGCCTTGGACCAGAAGTTCAAAGCAGCTGTCTCATGGGGCATAGCCATGGACCTCCAGCTTGGTCACAGGTCATGAGGGCTAGGGATGGGGGGAATGGGAATTAGGATTACAAAACCCTAGTGCTAAAGGTTCCAAGTCATAATAGCGAAGCCAAATTTGAGACTCTCACAACAGCAAGTATATCCTGGTGAAAACAAATATAACACACAAACATACTCACTGAATACTAAATTGGCACATATCTAAATACACGTTTAATGAAGGGGACTGCACCACCCTCACATCCCTTTGTGGGGTGCAAGCCCTTCTCACCCCCCAATCTATTATAATCATCTCTGAGGAGGGGCAGACACTGGAGGAATCGTGAGGGATCGAGGACAGTACTAACTTTAAAAAAAAACACCACCTGCCAAAAACAAAATAAAATACCTGTCTGCAGTCCTGAACCCAGGACCACAACCACCACTGCAGCCAATGTCCCTGCTCCCTGCTATGCTACATGGGTAGCTCGGCCAGATCACGTTCCACACCCCTAATTAACCCATCCTTCTTCCTCTCCCTTCCTTCCTATAGCTATTCCCTCCCCTCACTGTTTTTCCCCTCCCTACCTCCCGCACTATTCCCTCCTTTGCTATCTCTCCACAGTCGCCAAAGCTGAAAGCGACAAAATGATGCACTCATTTATGAGTCACTTATTTTCGTTTGCTCTTGTGATGTGATACTGTGCTGAAGTCTTCTTTTATGGCTTTAAAACTCTAATGTGTGCATTAACATAGTTTGTTTCAAGGAATTTCCTTTTTTTCTTGCAGAAGTACAGTGATCATCATAAATTCTTTCTACTGTTCATTTTATCTTAAAACTGGCACTTCTCTGATTAAGGTTGATAGATTCATAAAAGGTTTCAGCTTATATTGTTACAATGTGAAGTATTGGCCCATTGAATCTGATATTTTTAATTAAAGCAGCAGTTCATGTTACAAATGAAGCATTGTGATTCCTGAGATTGACTCCATTCATTGTAAATTCTCAGAGCTCTAAGTTGTAATCTGAAATGTAGCACAGCCACTTCTGCCACCTTTACCACTGTATTTAGACTTAATGTGGCCAGCTGAAACACAGAATCAAGCTCTTGACATGAGTGAAGATGTAACGGACCAGCTTGTCCAACTGCACCAGCTAGACCAGCTGCAAGTTGTGCAGCTTGGATGTTCAGATGGACCAGTTGGTCCATTTTCCATTTTGGTCTGTCTGGTCTGTTTTTTACTGTTTGTTCTATCCATTCTGGATTTAATCTTGTGTGAGGGTATGTAAGCTATCCAGATAACCAGACCCAGATGGGATCATTTACAGTTTTAGTTCAGTCTAATTCTGGCTATCTGGATATCACCCATACCCACCCTAGATGAAATCTACATCAGTTGGAATGGATCGACCAAAGTGGTAAAAACTGTACTAACTGGTCCAGCTGAAACAGCATGAATGTGCAAACTGCTCCTGGTGAAACCAGTCTGAGATTTACCATTTTGTCTCTAGTGAAATGGTCCAAATTTTCCCAAATCTCAATTTTCACAAAAGATTAACTACAAAATAAAAATCTCAATTTTACAATGAGTAAAATCAATGGCAAAATTCAGGCTCAGCACCATGTCAAGACAACTCCTCACCTGCTGAGAACAGCCCTGATCTACTCTCCTTTCCCTACCCCACTGCCTGCCCTGGAATTGGGAGCAACTGTGCCATCAGCCACAATAAGCAGCTCTCTACTCCTGACCCCACTGCCTGCTCTGGGGTTCGAGCAACTGTCCTGTCAGCCATGATCAGAGACTCTCCTCTCCTGACCCTACTGTTTACACTGAGGTAGGGATCAACTGTGCTGTCAGCTGTGATGGGCAAATACTAGCAGGCCAACATTTGGCATTAACAAATATTTATTTTTGTTTTGCATTTATAAACATTTTGTTCATGTAGATCTTAAAAAAAATTCATAATGGTTTTCACATTCCTCAAGTAACACACAAAATGCAACAAACTCTGGTCACAGCTGATATGGCTGGAGAGCTTTTAGGAGTGGCAAGAGCACTGAAAAAAATATGTAGTACTCGCTGCAACAGAGTCAGCTATATGTAATAGTGCAGCGATTACAGTACTGCTCATGTGTGATACTCGCACATGTGCAGTTTGCCCAAGTCAGCTGTGCACAATATGGCGGTGCTGGCGTAACTATGTATGCATGATAGTCATACATGCATAGTTTAAGTCAGTGCCAGCATGTTTCACATGGGGCTGTCACTTCTGCAGTTGTGGAAAGGAAAAGTAGTGCACGGGAAGGGGTATGTTTATGCGGACCATGGAGGGGAAGGACTACATAAACAGAATCACTGGAAACTATGTCAGAGTATTGTGGCAGCACATCAGACAGAGGACCAGTCATGTTCTTCCACAGTGCTCTTATACAAATCTGATGATGGCATAACATCCGTGGAGCTTGGCCCATGCAGCCACACAAGATAGACTCAGGAGGAGTCTATTAACAAACTAGAGATCTAATCTGGGACTTGATTGACATCACAGTCACTTTCTCATTCTTTTCTAAGCAGTAATTTCTGGTAAATGTGCCTTAACCACATTGATCTCAGTGCTGGTAGGCTACTTGTGATTTTCCCCAGATTGTATTAGGCATGAAGGGAGTAGCAGTCTTGAAGTGGTAGTTGCCAATGGTGTCATGCTGTGAAAAAAGTGGTCCCCAGCTCGTCTGCAGATTTTAAGTGACCCCTTTCCTGGCTTTTTGTAAAAACTGACCTTTTTAATACAAAAACAAGGAGTCAAGGTATGGCCTCCACCCCCTCGCCTTTTCACTTCAAGTGAGAGACGTGATTATGGGTTTGCATCAAATGTACAGTGGCAGCCATAGATGCACAACATTGTTAAACAGTAATCAACTTTATGTAAAAGCTACTTTTTCTTAATATTTGCTTTCTTAATGTTGTCAATACCACTCCATCCATTTGTACTCTGCACTGGATTTCTGTGCCCCAAGTGCATTATTTTGCATTTTTCTGTTCAGGACAAAAAGGCCTTTCAAATGAGGGTACTCACTAATCTAAATTCTTTATAGTTTTTTTTATGTTTCCTTGCACATGTGCAAGAAACATTTTGTGGTAGAACAACATTCCAGAAGTGTGTCGGGACAAATCCAATGCACAGCAATCTACAGTCGCTCATCCCTGACAGATCAATGAGCATGCAACCAGACTGTGATACTAGTCACAGTTTCCCAGCTTGAAGCCATTCTCTAGTTGAAAGAAATAATGTGCTCCACTGAGAGCACTTCATTTGTTTAATTTACATAATGCTGTCCAGATGTCTGTGTAGTATCGTACCCTTCCCCCACCCATGCATACCAAAAGACACTTGACTCCACCCACCTCCATCCACCCAACCAGAGATCCCAGTAATGATGCTTAACATGTTCCCCCCACTGGCAGCATCCCAATAAGATTTGTTTAAAGCTGGTCAGTGGCTGTTGATCCCTTAGTGCAGAGTGTCTCCGAAATGTTCAGTGTTCAGTAACAGTAAGGGCATGAATGAATGGTGATGTATTTGCCCATAGTAAAACCTGATTGACTTATTCTCAGCTAACCATGTTTTACTACTGACAAATACCTGTCACCATTCATTCATGCCCTTTACTGATCTTACTGTTTTTCTCCCTACCAAACCCGCAGATCTGTGGGTACCCAGCCATACACTGCATCCCTCACTCTCTGCATTATAAGCAGTAAAGAGTCCTAGCAGTAGAGAACACATATTATTTATCCTTCCCCCGACAGATGTCTGTGTTGAGCTTGTTTGTGTGTGTGAATGACAGTGTGTGTTCTTGTCCCTAAATTCCTCTTTCTCTGGTGCTGCATGTGTGCCACAATGCCCAGCTTTAGTACTCCTTTCTGTGATGGTACCCACTGACCCACCCCATGGATCTCCTAGTGTCTGTGATGCTTCAGTGTGCCCCCCACCTCGCTGCACAATACAAGGAGCAAGAGTGCTGAGAAATGAAGCAGCATTGCCTGCAGAGCTGTAACATAACCCTAGGTGGTGTGGAAAGAAAGAGACATGGGTTGCAGTGCCAGACACCAAGAAGAAGAGGCAGCAGCCCCCACCCCCCGAGAGACAGCGCAGGATTGAATGAGGAGGTGAGTGGTACCAGTGTCAGGGACAGAGTGGCGAGGTAGCCCCAAAACAGTGACAGCAACATGCTGAGATGTGGGGAGTAAGAAGAATGAGAGTGATCACCTGGTGACAGGCTGTCACTATTGCAGCACTACCTTGGCAGTATGAAATTGGGGGCAGTGTAATGTAGTGATCATAACCAGAATGACTGGTGGCTTCCAGACCTGCACCTGTACAAATGTGCAGTTCAATGGGTGACCCATCCCCAGCAGTCAACTCCCTCCATCCCACCCTCCCCAAGACAGACACAGCAACAGAGGTAGAATCCTTTCCAGTCCGAGATGTTGTCAACCCCCCACCAAAACAGAGAAGTAGAGTGCAGTGCGCACCCGAGCTTGGTTGCCATCCATTTTATTGCCGCTCACTCTTCTAGAACCTTGCTGTCAGTCTGACTCTCTGTTTGTCTTTCTGAAGCCCAGTGGAAGCAGAGAGCACATACAGAGAGGCAGAGAAAGTATCAGTGAGAGTGCCATGACTGGGACAGAGAGCAGCGCTGCAGAGGTTTCCTTTTGCCATGTGGGGAGAGAGAGAGAGAGAGAGAGAGAGAGAGATCAGTAGAGAGACAGTGTAAAATAAACCTGGTGCATGTCTCTCTTTCTCTCTCTCTCTCTCTCTCTTTTCTCTCTCTATCTCTATCTCTCTGTCCCCCTCTGCCTTGTTTGTTTCTCTACAATAAATGCAGTGGGTATCCGGGAGATATGACTTGTATTAAATGAAGTAGCTGTTTAGAGACTGTATCTGTCAAGAAAAAATACAAAGAGCGAGACAAAGGAGTGTCTAGCCCCAACATTTCCACTTCAGAGCCACACACACACACACACACACACACACACACACACACACACACACACACACACGTCAGACTAGTGAACTCATCAAGAAAAAGCAGTCTGTTTTTTGGGTTGTGGGATGGTTTGATGTGATAACAATCCACAACATTTCAGACACATGAAATGCTTAGCTTTAAAGACACCCCTCCCAGCTCAGCCAGTCACCCTGCCTGCCCGGCACACAAACAAACACCAACTGCAACCACTACCACTACCTTTGCAAGCAGTGAGGATCGCTCTCTCTCAAGTGGCCAGTCCTTTACAAGTAGCAGAGTTGGGGATCTGGGGCTCCAGTTGGACCTGCTGCTATAATGGAGCTCATGCCTTCCTGAATACAACAGGACAGCTAAACTGAGTCTGTTTAATCCCTACAGATGCAGGTCTGCTGCACAGATGATTGCTAAGCAATGGGGCCTGATGGGATTCATCCAAGAATTCTAAAAGAACTAAGGGTAGAACTAGTGACACCACTGACTAACCTCTTTAACAAATCATGGGAGGATGGGGTGGTACCCGAGGACTGGAGGAGGCAGATGTGATTCCCTTCACAAAAAGTGGGAGCAAGGCAGAAGCAGGAAACTATAGACCTGTTAGTTTAACCTCAGTGATAGGAAAATGATGGAATCACTTCTAAAGGAAAGAATTGTCGAGTATCTAGAGGCCAGAGGGGCACAAGACCCAGGCAGCATGGATTCACAGCGGGAAGGTCATGCCAGACGAATCTGATAGATTTCTTTGACTGGGTGACCAAAGTAGTAGATCAGGAGGGCTGTGGACATGGCCTACCTAGACTTTAGCAAGGCATTTGACACAGTCCCACACAAAAGATTAATATATAAGTTAGCCAGCCTGGGAGTGGGTCCCAAGATGACAGCCTGGGTAAAGAATTGGCTGGAGAATAGGACACAGAGAGTAATAGTAAATGGAGTCCACTCAGAAGAAAGGAGGGTTACTAGCGGGGTACCTGAGGGTTCAGTATTAGGACCAGTCCTCTTCAATATCTTTATATGTTTATATTGCAGAAGGACTGGAGAAGTATGTCTCTTGCAGATGACACTAAGATCTGCAACAGAGTTGATGCACAGGGTGGGGTGGAAAGGATGAGAAGGACTTGGCAAGGTTAGAGGAATGGTCAAATGTATGGCAGCTTAGATTCAATGCTAAGAAGTGCAAGGTAATGCACCTGGGAAACAAAACCCAGAGGAAGAGTACACGGGGGTGAGATACTAACAACAAAAAAATGGAAAGGGACCTGGGGTAGTCATATCAGATGACCCTAAAGGTGGGCAAGCAATAGAGAAGGCAGCAAGGAGGGCTGGGGGGATACTGGGATGCATAGGGAGAGGCATCACCAGTAGAAAACAGGAAGTTATTATCCCTCTGTACAGACAGCTGGTGAGACCCCATCTGGAGTACTGTGTGCAGTTCTGGAGACCCAATCTCCAAAGACATAGACAGGATGGAAGCTGTCCAGAGGAGGGAAGATAAAATGGTGCAGGGTCTGCACGGAGGACATATGAAGAGAGACTTAAGGAGCTTAATATGTATAGCCTCGAGGAAAAGCGGAGAGGGGGACATGATAGAAACTTTCAAGTACCTCAAGGAATCAACAAGTCCAAGAGGGTAGCATCTTTCAAAAAGAGGTGCAAGAACAAGAGGGCACAATTTGAAGATGGGGGGCGGCTCAGAGGTAATTTAAAGAAGTATTTTTCTGAGAGAGGTTGTGGATGCATGGAATGGCCTTCCGGGAGGAGTTGTGGAGTCAAAATCAGTGGAATTCAACATGCATGGGATAGTCATAAGGGCAATTCTGGGGTGGGGTAGAAAGAAGTAGGCTGCTGGTTAACTAGGATCTGCAGCTTATCCAGTCAGAGTAGAAATGGGCAGACTGGGTGGGCCAAGCTGGTCCTTATCTGCCGTCAAATTCTATGTTTCTATTTTTCTATGTTAGAAGATGGATGGGGTGGGGGAGTTCAAAAGAGATGTGAGAAAGTAGTTTTTTACTGAAAGGTGAAGAAATACCGTCTCTTATCCATTAGCCAGTTTCTAACCCAATTCACCACTTTGGATCTACCCCTTGGCTTCTCAGTTTTTTTTTTGTCAGCCTCCTGTGCAGTACAGTGTCAATGGCATTGATAATGTCCAGAAAGGCCACATCCACTGCTTTCCCAGTCTATAACCCTGGTCACCTGACCTAGTTAAAGAAATCTGCTCACTCTCCTTCTATCACTAAAACACCTACAAAAGCTCACTCCTCCCCTTCCATGTACCTGTCATCCTCCCCACTGACTCTTCAGTTACCCTCCCTCCACTGCTCAAATCTCCCATCTTGGCAAAGACTACTATTTCCTGGCATCCCTACATCCCTGGTCCTCAGTCCACTGTCCTGTGAGGGCTCAACTCACCCAAATGCATCTGTGAGATTTTGTACTGGCTACTCATATATATAGAGCTTCCCAGCTCAGTGGCAGCCTGGGTATATTTTTTTTTTTTTTGGGGGTTTCTCTGGTCTCACCAGCCACCTCCTGACATCCCCCCTTCTCGCCATCCCCGAGGATCGGGACCCCCTCCACTATTGCCCCACGACTTACCCTTCATAGCAGGGGGTTGGGAGCAACTCAACCCACCGGCACGAATCCAGCTTGGGAGGTGTCCTCTTGGGGCAGCTCACTGGGGGAAGGGAACTATCATCATCCTGCGCAGCAGGCCCACTTTTTCCAGTTTTCTTGAGGTGGCAGGGAGTGTGCAATGCCACCAGTGATGCACAGTGCACATGTCTGCATGCAGTACATTGGCGGTTGCCCACCTCCTCCCCATGTTGGGGACCAGGCCTGCCGGCCACCAGCAACCGCTAGGAGCCAGGCAAGTGCAGGTCTGTGTCCCTCCCCTTCCCTGGGAGAGGAGAGCTGTCCTCCAGATGCTCGATCCTTTCCTTTCCCAGCTGACCCTTGGTAACCCACTTGCACCACGAACATGGGTCGCTGCCATTACAGGAGGTTAGGGAGTAATGCCTCAGCCCTCCATGCCACAGGGATGGCATATATTCACTGTTTTAAATTGTTACCAGCTGAACATTCACACTGGTAATTGCTGCTATTGCACTTCTGATGATTGCAACCTCCTGCATGCCTACTCTCCTATCCCCCTCTCCCAGGTCACACCTGCAAATGAGCCTCAGCTCAGTGTGCTTTTCCTAGTTATCAAACTTTTAAATAAATACATACATATATACATAAATAAATACATCACTAAAATATTAGATAAGAAGCAAAGAAGCAGACGGGTCAACATAGAACAGATAAGGTCTGCTTAGACAGATTAGACAGGGAACATCTGGGCAGACTGGGTGGGCCAAGTGGTCCTTTTCTGCCAACAGATTCTATGTTTCTATGTTTCTATGCATCATCCATGGTCGCTGCCTGACTACTGAGAGCTTCCTGCCTGCCCTCCTGATTGCCTCTCCCGGACTCTGCAACAAGGACTTCTCGCGCCCGAGCAGCACCTGGCACACTAGGTGGCCCCTCTTTTCGGCCATCCGCGGCCGCTGCCCGACTACCGAGACCTTCCTGCCTGCCCTACTGATTACCTGTCCCGGACTGCAACAAGGACTTCCCACACCCAAGCAACGCCCAGCGCACTAGGTGGACCCTCTTTTTGGCCATCCATGGCCACCGCCCGACTACTGAGACCTTCCTGCCCGCCCCCCTGATTGCCTCTCCTGGACTCTGCAACAAGGTACTGCCACTGCTGTCAGCTCAGAGCCGTGTAGCTTTGGCTGTCTCCTGATTGATACAGCGCTTGGCTACTGGTCCCTGATTGGTCCGACTTACTCTCAGACCTCTCCTGATTAGGGAGCCTGTTTCACCTATCTTACATTGAAATTTTAGCTCTCCTACTGCTGACTCAAAATCTGTATTGCTAGTAACTGCTGTACTTGTTTTTTTTCCAGCCTTAAATTGCTTATTTTTTACAGTGTTTTTTACAGTCATTGTTTTAAGGTTGTGTAGCCTGCTCTCTCAGGGCCCAATTCTCAAAGCCCCGCATCTGACGCAAGGTGCTTGCACCAAACAGATATGGTGCAAGGTGCACCTTGCGTCCAGGGCTGCCTCCACACAATTCTCAAAGGTTGCCTGCGTCGACCGCAGGCCACCTGCCCCAAACAGGACTTGCACCAGCCCTGTGCCCTACACTGCCCTGTGACACGGCACTAGGTGGACTGCACCGAGGCAAGCTGCAGCTTGCTATTCACAGACAGCACCCAGTGGGAGAAATTCGAAGTCCCCTTAGACCAGCCAGGGCTGGTCTAAGGGGACTCAGACATCACTTCCCTGGGTGAGCTGTCCTATGGGTAGTGCGGCATGTCCTACCTCCCCAAACTCACCGTGCCCCACAAGTGCCACATAGTGGACCCCCCATCCAGGTTGTGCCCCATAGAGCATCCAGGGCAGGAGTGCCCACCCGATCCTCAATGTGCCCCAAAGCATGTAGGTAGTGCCCCCCTCCAGATCCCTGTGCCCCAGTTTGTACCAGGACAGATGCCACCTTCCCTCCCACTGGTGCCCGTGTCCCCACCCACGCAGGTGGTGTCCCCCATCCCAGACAGAGCAGGGGACTGGCACAGTCCTCCACACCTCCGCTGCCAGTCCCGATTTGGATGGACCCGTGCAGCCGACAGTCTAAGAGCTTGCGGCCAAACCCTCCGATGTGCCATGCAATTGCTGCACAGGTGGGGTTGCCACAAGCATTAGTTTTAAGCTCAGGACCCCTCTGTGCCAGAATCTGGTAGGGTCCCTGGCTTAAGGGGCTTTGGTGCAAGCTGCTGTTTGCCATAGCTTGCGCTGAATGCAGCCCTGTACGAGAACAGGGCCCACAGTGTTTTACAGTGTTTTTTTACAGTCATTGTTTTAAGGTAGTGTAGTCTTCTCTCTCAGCCTAAGAATTTTTGTTTAAACTGGTTTTGCCTCTTTATTTGTACCCGGTCTGTCTGTGCACCCCTAGCTTTTCCTCTCCTTCCTAACTTTATTTCTGCTTTACCCAATACCTTTCCTGGTTTGTCTCCTACTAAGCACACACTCCTAGCTCATCTGTGACCCCTGGTCTCATGACATTTCTCTCTCTGTCTCTTCTGCATACCCCCCCTGCACTATTTTCTCTAAATTGCTGCTGTGACCTCATCTTTGTCTTTCTCTAATCCCCACCTAACCTTTCTCACCATTATCCCTTTTGTTTAATAACTTAATCACTCCCGTCCCCTGCTGATGGTCTGCCACCAGCCTCTCTCCATCCTACTGTTATATTTATAACTCTTCTCTTCTTTGCTCCCCAGGACTTCCCATGCCTGAGTGGCTCCCGGTGCACTAGGTGACCTCTCTTTTTGGCTATCTGTGGCCACCACCTGACTACTGAGACCTTCCTGCCTGCCCTCCTGGTTGCCTCTCCTGGACTCTGCAACAAGGTACTGCCGCTGCTATCAACTCAGAGCAGTGTAGCTTCATCCATCTCCTGATTGGTGCAGCACTTGGCTAGCAGTCCTTGATTGGTCTGACCTGCTCTTAGACCTCTCCTAATTGGAGCGCCTTTTTTGACTCTTACATTGAAATTTTAGCTCTCCTGCTGCTGACTAAAAATATGTATTGCTAGTAACTGCTGTACTCGTTTTTTTCTCCCACCCCTTCCCAGGCCTCCATTAAATGCGTGATAGCTCCTCCCTCCTAGGTGCCCCTCTCCATTGGCCATTTCTCTCTTACCCTGCAGGGGCATAGTGATCTAAACATTGCTGAGCTCTCACTCCCTATTTCTACCTGGTCTCCCCTGTCACTTAAGCTCTCCATACTTCCAGAGCATTACTTGCCCTCCTAGTTCCTCCTCTCTCCAATCTGATTTTGTTCACTAGTTCAGACTTTCTCCTAGTGGTACTGGCTAACCACGCTGTCTCCTCTGAACAGTTACACCATTACATAAGCAGACCACTAGTAGACCTGCCTGTTAATACTTCTATCTTTGAGTACACTCCCAAGTAAAATCTCTTGCTGACTACTCAGTTTGCCTGACTCAGGCACAGTTTTCTTTTTTACTACTATCTTAAGGGACCCCATACTAAGGGTATCCTATCCCTTGACAAATTCAATCTCTAGGAGCCTTGGGCTGTTAAATCACAGTCACCTGTCATTTCTCCTGGTTTGATGCCAGGTATACTTGTCCTCTCTGTCTATAAGACAGCAAAAATAAACCAGCACATGATATTATTTCTTCTTGTGTCCACCCTGCCACTGCCCCACCCATCTATACTTATAGTACCCCAAACTAAATCTACTCTCCCAAACTTCATGCCTCATGATTACTACTATTCAAACCTCCTACTGCTTCCCACCTGCCACTGTGACCCCACACCAATACTACTTAATATGGTCTGGATCCACATAGTTGCCTATGCCCTAAATAAATGTCACTTGTATTTACATCTCCTACGTCCCTTCCTGAATCGCAAGCTCTGGTACCTCCTCCTGCTTGCTGTCCTGCTCTTTGGTGATGTTCAACTAAATCCAGGACTAGCTAATGCTATACCTGACTCTATTAGTAACGCTAAAGGCCTTATTGTAGTATATCACAATATAAGGAGCCTTGCACACAATCTAGCTGAACTGGAATCCTGGACCTCACTCTACAGCAATCTCATATGCCTCACTGAAGCGTGGCTAAAACAATCCATACCTGACTCACTATTCCGCCTTCTATCCTATAATCTCTTTGAGACTTGATAGAGCTACACCCCAAAGAGGGGTGGTATAGCTATCTACTTCAAAGATCATCTCCATGTCACTACCATCAAATCATCTAACCTAGTCCACTGTGAGGCATTTCATGTCCTTCTCACCTTTGGTACCAAAAGCTACACATTGTGTACCTACAATCCCCATCCAATGGCATGAAAGGACTTGATGAGTTGATGAAGAAACTTCATGCTTTGCAGGAGAAATGAGGTCCTTTTACTAGGGGACCTAAACATAAATTGGCTGGGCAGCACCCAATCCACTACAATGACCAAACTGCAGAGTTACAACTTACACCAGCTGATATGTGAACCTACTAGAACCACCCTTCACTCTAACACGAACCCTTTACTAGACTGGATAATGACCAACCACCCTGAAAACATGATAGCCTCTGGCTTACTCCCAGATGTCATTACTGATCACTCCCCAACCTACTGTGTATGGGGCAAAAGCAGACCTACCCCATCTGGACCTCAGTTCATTACCTTCCGCAACAATGCGAATTTCGACCCACAACTTTTTTTAAACAACATTGCTACTGCTGATTGGTCCTCCCTTCTCATAACCAATGATGCTCAGACAGCTGTTAATCTATTCCTGACCCACTTCCTAGTGCTCCAGGATAAGCACTGCAAACTCATAATTCACCGTGTAAAAAAATAGGCAAACCTGCTTGCTAAAATCTGACCTACTGTCTAAGCTAAAGCAAAGGGACAAAAGTTGGATCCGTTACAAAAGCTCAGGGCTGTCCTCTGACCTTAATGCCTACAGGGCTATGCGCAATTCCTGTAAAAAGCATATCAGAAATGCCAAGAGCTCTTACTGCAAAGCTCCATTAGCCAACTCCTATGGCGATTCCAAATAATTCTGGACCCATATGAAATTCTTTCTTGGTTTGAACGGCATCCACCCAAATGACATGTCACTTAATTGCATTCACTGCAACAATCCCAGGACATTTGCAAACTTTTTCAATAACAAATTCTCTGACTTACCTAATTACACCTCCTCTTTCCCTATCCAATCGAACTTAGCTACTCAGTCAGTTCTCAATGGTGCTCATTTCTTCTTCAAGGCAGTCTCAAGATGTGGCGTTGTAGATTACTAAACAATATCTCTGACCACACTGCAGCAGGCTCTGATAATCTAGATCCCAAGCTCTTAAAGCTAGCTTCCCCTTACATTGCTGCTCCCCTAGCCAAGATATTCAAGCTCTCCCTGTGCCAGAGCTACATTCCTAATATTTCGAATGCAGCAGGGTTACCCCTGTTTTCAAAAAAGAAGATTACATAGATCCTTCAAACTACAGGCACATAGTCATCCTGTCAGTCCATAATAAAATTCTGGAGAAACTGGTAGCTGCCCAATCAATTGATTTCCTCCAGAAACATGATCTACTTACCTCTGCCCAGCATGACTTTTGCAAGGGCCACAGCACTACTACTGCCCTTCTCAAATTTACATCAGATACCCTAGTTACTATGGACTCTGGTCTTCTCACTGGGGCCATTTTCATTGACATGACCAAGGCATTTGATCTAGTTGATCACTCCATCCTCCTAACCTCCCTTAGATCACTTGACTTCAGCAAACATTGTAAGGTGGTTTGGTAACTACCTATCTGATAGGACTCAGGTTGTGGAAACAACTCTACCCTCTTGGACAAGACTATTATAAACATTGGGATGCCACAAGATTCCAACCTTGCTCCATTTTTCTCATCTTTATTAATAACATCACCTCCAACCTCTACAAGACAGCCTCCTGTTATATGCAGATGGCATTGTTCTATACACTAATGCAAAAGCATTGATGACATAAATTGTCAACTCTGTCTTGATTTTCAGCTAATTCAAAAATGCCTATCTAGTCATAAGCTTGTCCTAAATGAATCCAAAACCCAAGCTATGCTCTTTGGATCAAATGCCAAACTCAAACACATCCATCCCAAATTCAAAGTCTCTCCATAAATGGATCAACAGCTGGGATGGTGAACTCATTTAAATATCTGCAGTCACTCTTGACCCATCACTTAACTCGACCTACACATACAACAGACCTGTAAGCTGGGCAACTCTAAACTGGGAATAGCCTACTGCACCAGCTATGTGCTCACACCTTCAGCAAGGCTTGCCACTGCCCATGGCATACTCCTACCCTTACTTAGTGTCGCTACATACCTCTGATTGCAAATCAAGCTTTGGAAGTGGGATTTCCATTTAACAACATATGTCGCTATGCATCCTCCTCTCATCAGCTGAAACACCACTGTCTCCTCTATTCAGATCTGTGATATCTTCCTCCCCTGATTGAAGGCTTTATGCTTACAGCTCTGTCATTGACAATATTGTCTGGCTACAATTACCCAAACCCTAGCAGACCTCTTCCAAAATCTGACACCCTATTATGGGCTGCAGTCTGCTAACAAAGCCCTCTCATCCCCAGATATAACACCTCCAAGGTGCAAGCACTTTCACCCTGTCATGCCCCCAATATTAGAACTCCCTCCCACTAGCTTTACGCCAATCCACATCCCATGTATCTTTTAAACAGGGTTATGTAACCATCTCAGCACTTCCTGCAAGTGCTCCTGTTTCAAACCCCCAGCTCATATTTCCTCCTAGCCTCAGCTCTCCTTCCCACTTCTACTTTTGCCCTACTAAATTCTAAGCATGTTTCTCACCTGTTTGCCCTACCTCCCACCTTCCTCATCCTCCACCCTATTTCTGGCCTTATTTCTACCTCCCTTACTCTTATCCCTCCCTTAAAGTCCTACAGTCAGTCCCATATGAATACTGTTATATCTACAATTATTGAACTGTTGCTGTATATCTTTTTGCTCTCACTGTTAGTGCTTTTACCTTGTCTGTAGCTACTTTTTCTACTTGCTCTGCAGTATATTGTCAACTATGTCTAACCGGTATTGGAATGTTTGCCTGTATTGCTGTACTGTACTCTCCCGGGTCTAGCCTGAAAATAGTCATTGCTATGGCTAGTGCACTTACCCGGTAAACAAAAACTAAATAAATAAATAACGGATCAGTTACTGTACAATTTCTTAGTCACATTTTCTCTCTTACCTGCCATGGTTTAAAGTCATATTTGTCTGCACACTGTCCATTCGAAAATGGTCCTTCCCCATGTTTGCAGGACAGCATGTTATGCAATGCATGAGCCACTGCATAAACTGCATTATATACACAGTAGGTAAATCTGAAATTGTTTACATCAAATACAGTAGTGTCAAGTGTCTCCAACTTCTCTGCACCAGTACAAGGCTTGGCTGCTTTATTGTTTTCATTAGTTATTGAGGTTTCATTGCTAGACTGTATCCACCTACAGCCAAATGCTCTTCTCCCAGAATGGTTTAATAAAATGTCATCAGGAGACGTTGATGGATGCGTACTGTAAAGAAAATCTTTAAAACCAGGTATTTTCCTCCCTGTGGAGAGCAAATCTACAGTGCCATTTAAAGTCTCTTTGATTTCCTTAGACAGATCTGGAGAGATGGACCAACTGGTTGCACCAATCCAGACCCTTCCAGTAATATTTTGTATAGCAACCTCTTCCATTAAAGCAATAGCATGCTGTACTCTGGTGTTGACAACAATCACATTAACAGATGACATCTTGATGGCCTCAATAATCTGCTGTACTCTTTTCCTGTAGTTATCCATGGGGATAAATTCTATGAAAGCAACACAACCACCAGAATGGATGACCTCCGATTTTAGTCACTGGATACCTGCTAAGCTGTTGACATTGTCAGTGCCAATAATACCTATCCAGTTCCATCCAAAGTGCATCAACAACCTCGGTATGGCAAAAAGCTTGGAAGTTATCATTGGGGACTGTCTTGAAGAATGAGGGAAACTGGATTTTATCGCTCATGAGGTAATATGATAAACCATAGCTGATCTAAAAGGAAAAGGCATCCTAAATCAGGCATGTTTTTGTTTGCTTTAAAAAATATTTATTTAGTACAGTTTGAAGGGGAACTGCATAATTTTATGAAAACAAAGCTGCTGTCACACACCATGCTGAAAGAAGAAAATTGGCCCATCCCATTGGCCTATTAGTAGATATTTTCAATCTGAGTTTAGGAGTGAATTAACCAATAAGGCACACCAGAGTGTGTGCCATGCTCAGATAATGCCATGCCTTGGGAGAATTATGAGGCATGAGGCCACATGCGGAGTGCCTTCAACTTTTCTTTTTTAATAGAAGAGGTAGCTATGCAAAATATTACTACCCAAAAGTGACATTATCCCAGTGAACAACAACATGAAGTGCTTTGTTCTGATTTTAAATATGCATCTAGGAATGTGTTCATTACAATAAGCAGGCTGTTTTGTGGGCACTATTTTCACCTGTGAGGCTGTGGAGGGATAACATCGTGGGCACAATTTTCTAAGGTACCATTAGACTGGAGCATGCGGATCCAAGTAACCACCTGCGGCAAACCCCGGGAGTGCCAGGGACCCTGTGCCTGATTTTAAACAAGCATTTGTCAATGCCAAATGTTTGCTTTCTGGCATTGGCATTGGTAGTGTAGGAGTTACAGAGCTGCATAATAAGAATGGCAGTGAAGTATTGAACTGAAGCCAACCCCACCAGCACTCTGCAGAGACTGACTGGCATTGGGGTATGCCTTTGGATCATCAGGCATAACGGCCATGCCATTTCACCACACCCTACCCTGCAGACACTGACAAGTGTCACGGTGTGCCTTGGGGTCTTTGGCCCTTATGCGCACCCCATTCCATCACGAGAAAATACAATGAGATGGTGCGATATAGGAGAATGGGGTGAACTTTGGGGCTGAAGAGTCCAAGACACACCTCGATGCCTCTCAGTGGCTGCAGGGTGTGGGTGGGGTGGAATGGTATGAGCATTACAGGCGACAATCCCAAGTCACAGCCCTGATGCCTGTCATTCTCTTCAGGGGTGGGGCGTTATGGTGGAAACCCTAACACCTCAGGCATTCGCTGGTATTTTCACTCAAATTTTCAACATGGTTTTTTGTGACCCCCACCTTATGAACAGTGACAATATCAGTTTGTTAGCGAAAGCTGCTTTTGCACAGCGACTACGGCATTTGTCACCACAAGTGCAAAACACATTCGAACAGGATGTAAAAATGACAGCTGTACTGTTCATGGGAGGTGTAAAAAATGGTAATGTTGAAAATCTGCAGTGAAAATATTAAAAAAACTGATGAAGTCACGAACATGCATAGAAACTGTGCAATGCACACCCGTAATGTAATTAGTTGGGGATTTTTTACAGCAGATTGTCAACACAGGCATTTTGGAACCTCCGATCATGAACAGTGTCACTGTGACTTTCTTTATCTGTCCCAAACAATGACTTCCCACAGTGACCATGCATTTCTGTGCTGAAAGTGTGAAAACACATTTCAGCCATGTTGTGAAAAATGACAACTGTACTGTTCATAAGGAAGTGTGGAAAAATGCCACTGGTGAAAATCTGGACTGAAAATATTACAAATTCATGAACTTACAAGGGTGCATGGAAACTGCTAATGTTCACTCACAACACAGTCATCTTATGGACTTTTGTCACCAAATTTCCAACATAGCCATTTTAAGACCTCTGCTCATGACCGGTGTCACTGTGATTTTCTTAATCTGTCCCAAACATTGCTTTAGCACACCGACTACACCATTGTGTGCTATGTGCGAAACACATTTTGGGTGAGATGTAAAATGGCAGCTGTACTGCTCATAAGGAAGTGTGGTAAAATGGCAATGTTGAAAACCTGGCGTGCAATATTAAAAATTTAAACTTATAGCGCATGTGAGGAACTGTGCAACATGCGCTTCCTAAAACAGTCATTTTTGGGAATTTTTTCACCAAATTTTCAACATAGCCATTTTAAGACCTCTGCTAATGAACAGTGTCACTGTGATTTTCTTAATCTGTCCCAAACATTGATTGCGCACACCGAGTGCACCATTGTGCGCTATATGCGCGAAAACACATTTTTGTCAAGATGTGAAAAGTGACAGCTGTACTGCTCATAAGAAGGTGTAGTAAAATGGCAATGTTGAAAATCCAGAGTGCAAATATTAAAAATTCGTGAACTTACGAGTGTGTGTAGGAACTGCGCAATGCACGCTTGTGAATCAGTCATTTTTAGGAATTTTTTCACCAAATTTTCAACATAGCCATTTTAAGACCTCTGCTCATGAACAGTGTCACTGTGATTTTCTTAATGTGTCCCATACATTGATTTTGCACACTGACTGCACCATTGTGCACTACATGTGCGGAAACACATTTTCGTCAAGATGTGAAAAATGACAGCTGTACTGCTCATAAGGAGGTGTGGTAAAATGGCAATGTTGAAAATCCGAATTACAAATATTAAATATTCATGAACTACGGCGTGCGTAGGAACTGCGCCCACCACTCATAAAACAGTCATTTTAGGAATTTTTCACAAAATTTTCAACATAGGCTTTTTGAGAGCCCACCTTATGAACACTGGCACTGTCATTTCGTTAATCAGTCCTGAAAGGTGATTTCATGCAGTGACCGTAAAATCACCCTTCGGGCCTGATTAATGCCATGACAGTGACAGAATTCATGAGGAGGGGTCCCAAAACCCCGTGTTGAAAATTTGGTGCCAAAATTCCAAAAAATGTCTGAGATATGCAGCAAAGTTGAAAACCCTATCTATTACATTATACAGCTTATCGGCATTTCCTCAGGTCGCGGTCGGCTTTGAAGAGTGCAGACGTGTTCCCGGTCCACTGAAGATCATTGCGCCGGACTCCAGAGGTAAGTATGGGGTGAAGGGGTGTGGGGAGGCAGGGTGCACAGTGGGTGGGTGCGGTGGGGGCAGGGAGACTGTGAGAGACCATTTTTTATTTACAGGATTTTTATTATTATTAAGATGATGCTGGACGTTTGCCATGCCGGGTGGACTCCAGCGTGGCAACTGGAAAGAGCTGTTTGGGGGCTGGAGCCAACGGGGACTGGGCACCCCCATCGGCCACAATAAGCTTTGCCATGCTGGGGAGGGCTCCCATCGTGGCACCTTGAAAGCTTTTTGGGGAGGGGAGAGCATGGAGCCGATGGGGGATTGGGCACCCCAGTCAGCTATAACAATCTTTGCCACGCTGGGGTGGGCTCCCAGCGTGGCACCTGCCCAGCTTCTTTTCTGGGGGGTGACGCTGACAGGGGATTGGGCACCCCTTTCGGCTATACAGTGTGTGCGTGGGGGGGTGCATGAGCACGTAATATGCGTGCGTGCACGTGTGTTGGGAGGGGGAGCGCTGCTCACTGAAGCGGTGCTCTCTCTTTCAACTGTACGGCATTGCATTTTGGATCACCACACTGTTTCTTGCACATGCGTGCAAGCAAACATAAAAAGCAGGGTCTCAGAGCCAACTCCTTGTGTTTGCTGCAAGCTAACACCTGTGCCAATGAAATGGTGCAGTGGAGAGGAATGCTGCAAGCCACAGGACAGACTTGAACCAGCAGCGACCACTGAAGGTGACCAGCTGGCTGGTCACACTGGTGGCTGGTGGGTCATCTGGGGCATGCCCCGGCTCATGGAGGTGGGTGGGACAGGTCAGATAGGGGGGTGACAACTTCCACTGACTGGGAAAGGGCAGGAACAGTGCATGTCCAGGTGGGGGAGGACACATCAGCACCACTACTGGTGGGTTTGTGGGCTTTCACCTGCCATGGACTACAGCTGCTCCAGCAGTGATCAGGCAGGTTTGGGGACTTTCATTGTACCTTCCCCAGGGAGGCATAGGGTCACCCCCCACCCATCAAGGACTGCAGTAGTGGTGCACAGCAACTTATACCAGCTCCACACTGGTCTAACTGCAGGGTCCGTGCCCCCCTTGGGGTGGGGCTTGCAAACTCCTAACATCAGGGATGTTGCAGCCTTGCAATGTTGCAAGCCCTCTTCCACTATGATGCACTGGTGGAGCTATTGCTTGGATACAGAAAGCCTGGTTGGTGCAGGCAGTCCTCTGCATTGTGCAGGTTGCATTAAAAAATCAGAACTGGTGCAAGGTACAGAGCGAGGAGCCACTTGCATCGTTTCTTCTTAATGCAAGCCCCTTGTGCAATTCCCAACCTTTTAAAATAGCTTTCCTCCAATCAACTTTCAGCATTGTTTCTATCCATTTGATAATTAAGCAATAATACGTGACATGGCGTGTTGTATCATAGGAAACTGGCATACCACGAGTGCATTGTGAGGCACCAGGTGAAGCTGAGTGCCTTATGCACTGAAGAAGTACCAATATCCCTTGAGAAAATGTGCCCTAGAGTATATTACTGTGATTATGAACTGAATCCATTTGTGTATCAGGAAAAAATGGAAAAAAACAGAATATTAACAGGAGTTGCTAAGGGTACTCAGGGCAGAGTACTATGAAGTCAAGTAAAAAAAAACTTTGGGGGGCTTTTTTCTATTTGTACTTTTATGGTTCAATATCAGCATGGGTAAAGAATACTGTAAACCAATGAGCTTCCAGGATTTCTCCTATCCAGTTCTTAATAAGGCTTATCCCAGTCTGACTGCTCATAGTGAAGATGGTGCTGCCAATGGCAAAATTCCTTGCTGGGGGGAGATAGAAAGATAGAAACATAGACTTTGATGGCAGATAAGGACTGCTTGGCCCACCCAGTCTGCCATTTTCCCTATTTATTGAATAAGCTGCAGATCCTACTTGACCAACAGCCTACTTCTTCCTAACCTCTTCCAGAATTGCCTTATGTCGGCACATGCATTCTTGAATTCCTACACTGTTTCTGACCCCATAACCTCCTCAGGAAGGCCATTCAATGCGTCCACCACCCTCTCTGTGAAAAAATACTTCTTCACATTGCCCCTGAGCCACCCCCCCTCTAGCTTCAAATTGTGCCCCCTTGTTCTTGCACATCTCTTTTTCTGAAAGATGCTACCCCCTTGGACTTTGTTGATTCCCTTGAGATACTTGAAAGTTTCTATTATGTCTCCCCTCTCCCTCCTTTCTTCGAGGGTATACATAATAAGCTCCTTTAGTGTCTCTTTGTATGGCTTATAGTGCAGACCCTGCACCATTTTTGGTTGCCCTCCTCTGGACTGTCTCCATCCTGTCTATGTCCTTGTGGAGATGGGTCTCCAGAACTGCATGCAGGACTCCAGAAGGGGTCTCACCAATTGTCTGTAGAGAGAGATCACAACATCTTGTTTTGTAGTGGTGATGTCTCTCCCTATATATCACAGTATCCTCCAGCCCACCTTACTGCCTTCTCAGATTGCTTGCTTCAGTCAATCAATCAATCACTCAATCAAAATCTTTATTTAACCAGGCGAAATACCGTCGAGAAAAACTAATTTTTAAGGTGGACCTGGACAATAAAATACACAATAGAAGGACCTAAATACATATGTACATATATTTCTAGATATATTCATACATATCCTAGATTTTATATAAGGTGCAGAACAGTATATACATATACAAGTACAGTTCAAGCATAAAATATGCATATAATTAACATGAGGGTTATGAGATAATGCTCTTACAGGGTAAGAAATGTTCACTGTAGTATACAGAATATGAGATCATTCACTACAGTAAACAGAATCAGATAATGTGCACTACAGGTTACAGAGGAGTAGAATCCTGTTAGGAGAGTTGACGAGGCTAGTATGGGGCTAAACTTACTCAGACAGTCAGTACACTGTTAGATAACACAGGCAGGTACCTAGAGTGGTAACACATTGATAATGAATTTGGTGACACCTTATGAGTAGGGAACAGAAGGGAATGGAGGAGGAAAATGAATGGATGAGATAGGCATACAAAGCAGGGGGTGGGAGATTAAACACAAGGATGCTTGAGGGAGGGGACCCGAAAGCTGAACCTCTGCAGTTATTTGACCCTCAGAGTAATATTTACTAGTTCCGAGACTATGTATCTGTGGTATTTACTGATACTGAGACTAAGCACCTGTGGTGCAATAAAGGTACCCATATAGTATGAGGAATAAAGAAAAGGTAAGAGATATAGCAGGTACAAGGTATATTCAGTAATGCTGATCCCTGTAGTCATTTTGCTGATCAGTGGAAGCAGTTACAGGACTCAATGATGGAACTTGTATAAAGCATTTTGAATGCCGGGAAATTGATAGGGTGACCCAGTTTTAAGGATTTCTGTAAATTGTCCCATAGTACAGGTAGTATGTATCTTATGGATGACCTACAAAACACAAATTAATTTTTGGCACAGCAAGTAGGATACAGGAGGCACTTCTCAGAGCATACTTATGCACTGTGTATAGTGGAAGACAATCCGATTTATATTGAGGTAGTTTTTGAGTGATTGCTCTAAATGTCCAGTAAGCAGCTCTTCTCTGTCTTCTGTAGGCAAGGAATGTCCAACCCATCATAGTGCACAAAGTGCAGTGGTGTGTGGAGTATGGGGCACCAGTGGTGAATCTTAAGGCTCTGTGGTACAATACATCTAGTTTGGCTAGTGCAGAGACAGGGCTTTGACCATACAAAAGGCCAGTGTAGTCCAGCAGAAGTAGGAACATCTCTTCTTGGCATCCTGGGTGAGCAGTTTCCTGATTCTATAGAAGAGACCAAGCCTCTGCTTGAGCTTTTTAATAAGTTCCTCAATATGTTCAGTGAAGGAGCGCTTGAGGTCGATCCAGACTCCCAGGTATTTGAATTTTGTTACAAATTCTACTGGCTCGTTTAGGAGTGTGGTAATCTGGGGAGTGAATCCCTGCGTAGCAAGGCTGCTTGTAGTTGTAATTAGAGAGGAAAGCTTTGCATTTGTTATTTTTGCATTCAATAGTAATTTTTGGTTAAGTAGCTGTAATTGCAATTGATTAAACTCCTGCTGTAGTGCCATGCAGGCTGCTTCCGGGGAAGATTTGTCAATATATAGTACTGTATCATCTGCAAATAGATGGATGTTGGCAGATTTGGTTTCTACATTGATTCTATTAATGTAGATTGCACATAGCAGTGTACCCAGTATGGAGCCTTGTGGTACACCTGCAGCAGAGGTTTCTGAGGTGAGAATTCTCCATCTACCTTAACCTGCTGCTGGCAACCTATAAGGTAGCTTGAGAACCATTTCAGTGTGGGAAAGTCCACGCCAATGTTATGGAGGGATACCAAGAGCAATTTGTGGTTGACAATATCAAATGCCTTGCTTAGGTCCAATAATACTGCGCACATGAAGTTCTTGGCATCCAGGGCCTCCTGCTAGTCATTGATAACCTTTGCCAAGGCCGTGGTTGTGCTATGATGTGGCCAGAATCCTGATTGTAGAGGGTTTAGCAGATTTGGGGATTCCAAGTAGTTTCTAAGTTGTGTACTGACTATTTGTTTAGCATTTTTGATAGGATGGGGAGAAAAGAGATTGGCCTGTAGTTGTTAAGGTGACTTGCATCACTTGACTTGAGAAGGGGAATCACATAGGTGGTTTTCCATGCTGGAAGGATTTCACCATACAGTAAAGACAGATTGAAGAGATGCATGATGGGCACGGCCAGGGCATGGAAACTAATTTTTAGGAAGTACAGGTCTATGAGGTCAGCACCAGCGATCTTCCTTATATCTAAGGGAAGGAGTAGGTTTTTGACCTTCTTCAGCATTGCAGGTTGTAAGGAGAACACTGCATCTGCGACTGGAGCTACTAGGTCCTGCATCCTGAGTTGGGCAATTTAAGGGTACTGGCAGTGGCGGTGTCGAATGCTAACACCACGGTGGTGAAATGATTATTAAGTTGGTCGAGGATTAACTGTTTATCTATCACCATAAGGTCGCCCTTGGATATTTTTGCAGATAGGGAGTTGGAGGACGCATGACCTTTCATTTCTTTTAGGGTCTTCCAGAATTTTGCAGAGCACCTGGATGAAACGTTAAGTTCAGCATGGAAATAACTAGACTATCTTGGTACATATGTTCCTTGCCCTCCTAAATGAAGACCAGTCTGCCAGGGACTTGGATCTACAAGCATTTTTCCATAGTAAGTCTCTATTAAGTAGTGCGGCTTTCAGTTCTGCCGTAAACCATGGGCATGATCTCTTCTTAGTGCGGTTTTCAACAAGGGGTGCATGTGTGTCTATTGCCCCAAGCACAATTTCCTGGAAGATTTCATATGCCATGTTTACTGTTTTTGTTAGATAAAAGTCCTGCCATCTCTGAGACTCCCGCAGGTCAGCTACAAATACACAAGGGTCACAGTTCCGAGGATTCCTTTTAACAGTATATTTGGATGTTGAGGATATTTTTAAGGTGGATCACACACAGGTGATGAAGCAGTGGTCATTAGTATCTGAGAAGAGTACACCAGCATGGGAGAACAGGTGTGGCTTACTTACTAGGATAATGTCTAGCAGTGTGCTGTTATTAGGATTCGTTTTGTTTTGGCGTGTTACTTCTGTTATGAGCTGTGACAGCCCGAAGGAGTCACAACGGATTTTGAGTGGTATAGAGATACTAGAAGACCAATCCAGGTTAAGGTCGCCCAATATGACTACTTCAGAGGACATGGACCCTAGGATGCTATTTAGATGGTCTAGGAATAACAACCCAGCTGATGGGGGCTTAACTTTAGGCAATCTGATATGACTACCCACGGGTTCCTTTTCATTTTTGTTGTTGTTAGTACACCCCATTGTGTACTCTTTTCCAGGGTTTTTGTTTCCCAGGTGCATTACTTTGCACTTCTTTGCATTGAATCTAAGCTGCAATGCTTTTGACCTTTCCTCCAACCTGACCAAGTCCCTTCTTATCATTTCCACCCCGCTTGTGTATCAACCCTACTGCAGATCTTTGTGTTGTCTGCAAAGAGGCATACTTTTCCTTCCAGTCCCTCTGCAATGTCACCTATAAAGACATTAAAGAGGACCGGTCCCAGTACTGAACCCTGTCGTACCCCACAAGTAACCCCAATTTCTTCGGAGTAAACTCCATTTACTATTATTTTCTGTGTCTTGTTGTCCAGCCAATTGTTTACCCAGGCTACCATATTGGGGCCACTCCCAGGCTGGCTAACTTGTTTATTAATCTTTTGTGTGGGACTGTGTCAAATGCCTTGTTAAAATCTAGGTAGGCCATGTCTACAGCCCCACCCTGATCTACTACTTTGGTCACCCAGTCAAAGAAATCTATTAGATTCGTCTGACATGACCTTCCCGCTGTGAATCCATGCTGCCTTGGCTCCTGTGTCCCGCTGGCCTCTAGGTACTCAACAAGTCTTTCTTTCAGAAGTGATTCCAACATTTTCCCTACCACTGAGGTCAACTAACAGGTCTGTAGTTTCCTCACTCTGCTTTGCTCCCACGTTTGTGAAGGGGAATCAAATACGCCCTCCTCCAGTCGTCAGGTGCCACAGCATCCTCCCATGGTTTGTTAGAAAGGGTAGTCAGTGGTGTCACTTGATCTCCACTTAGTTGTTTTAGAATTCTGGGGTGACTCCCATCAGGTTCCATTGCTTTGTCCACCTTCAGTTTTAGGAGTTCTTTCAGAACCCTTTCTTTTGTGAATGGACTGGTATCGAACACCCTATCCAGAGTGCTTCTATTTATTGGATTAGGTACCTCCCCTTCCTCTTCTTTTGTGAATGCTGGGTAGAAGTATTCATTCAGTATCCCTGATTTTTGACCGTCACCCTCTGTCCACCCACCCTCCTCTTTTTTAAGCATCACTATATCTCGCTTGGTCTTTCTTTGCTCCCTAAGGTACCTATAAAAGGTTTTATCCCCCTTCTTAACTGAGTTGGCTATACTTGGAACTATACTTGGACATTAAGTCAGGCAGAAGATTTGATGGCCTATTATGTCTGACTCCCTTAAGCAAGGAGTTTATTACCCTGCCCTTGATAGTAGATATCTGTTGAGTTTGTGTTTAAAGACACCAATGTTATCAGAATTCACAATCTCAAGGGGAAATGTGTGCCATACATTTATGATTCTATGGCTGAAAAAATGTCTACTCTTGTTATTTTGTGGATATGCCAATTTGATTTGCTTATAATGTCTCCTGAGATTGAATTTATGAACTGAATAACATATACCCAGTTCCTCCATCATCCCTGCATCATTTGAAATTTTGAACATATGAAGTAGATCACCTCTCAATCGTCTCTTCTCCAATGTATATAAATTGAGGTGCTGTAATCTACTCTCGTATGGCACACCAACCATGCCTCTAATCATCCTAGTTGTCCTCTGCTGAATTTTCTCAATAGCACTTACATCCCTCCTCAAATAAGGGCTCCATAAGGGACTACAATAGTCCAGATATGGTCTAACCAATGCTTTATAGAGTGGCATAATACACGCTCTATGTCTTGATACAAATGATCTTTGAATCATACTAATGATTCTGTTTGTTTTATTTACCATTTCTTTACAATGGGCTGAAACAGTAAAATCCTTGCTAATTAGAATACCCAGATCCTTCTCTTGGGTAACTGATTTTAACATTTGGTTGTTAAGGTAATATTTCACATGTGCATTCTTAGCCCCTAAGTGTAAAACTACACATTTATCTATGTTAAATTGCATTCCATTTTGATCAGCCCATCGCTGTAGTTGCGTTAAATCATGTTGTAATTTGGCCGCATTATACACATCCCCCACATCAGCAATAATTTTGAATCATCAGCAAATTTTGCACGTTTATTCACTAATGATTTATTCATGGCTGAAACAAATACATTAAACAAAAGGCCCCAGGACAGATCCCTGGGGCACCCCACTGCCAACAGATCCCTGTTCAGAAAAGTAACCTCTTAATCTAACTCTCTGTGTTCTATTATGCAACCAATTATTCATCCAATTGACAATATCCCATCTCCCACACACCTACTATTACCCCTTGTACCCCTCCACACCCTCCTTTCAGGCTGTGTGTAATTTCGTGCAATCAGGCTAAACGCTACCTCTCCAAAGCATTGCATAACTCGCGTTATAGCAGTGACTCCCTTGACCTTAAAATTCTTCGGCTCACCCTTAATGAGACTCTGCAACACCTCACCAAACTCCTCAACTACTCACTGTGCCATGGCCAAATCCTCACACTATGGAAGAGGGGTATTATCACACCTATCCTAAAAAGGTGATCCAACAACCCTGGCAACTATAGGCCCATTACGATCCTTCCTCCCCTCTCAAAAGCTCTAGAAAAAATTGTGTCTGACCAACTCACAGAATACCTAGACAAATATGGACTCCTCTGCCATGAGCAACATGGATTCAGAAAAGGGCACAGTACTACCACAGCACTCCTAGATTTTACATCATACATTCATGAAGCCCTTGAACAGGGGTCAGCAGTTGGTGCAATCTATGTTGATTTGACCAAGGCATTTGACACTGTCAATCATGAGCTTCTTCTTCATGCCCTTGCAGCCCTCCATATTGCGCCTGAAGCTATCTCCTGGTTCAAGAACTATTTGACTGACAGAACGCAGGAAGCAAAAATTAGAAACACACTCTCCTCCAAACTACCAGTTCTTGCTGGTGTCCCTCAAGGGTCAATACTTGGCCCGCTCTTGTTCACTCTCTTTCTGAACTCACTCCCCCTAGCATGTAGTGGAAAGCTATTACTATATGCGGACGATGCTGTGCTGTACTGGAAACACACCAACCTCATACATCTCCAAAATACCCTTCAAGGCTGTTTTAGGGAGCTTGAATACTGGTTCACTGACCACTGTCTAATACTTAACTATGACAAAACAAAATCCATGATGTTTTCCCATCGACAAAACCCCCTCTATAACTCCCTGCTCTCAATCTCAAACCTACAGGGTACCCACATCGAGCAGGTCACCCAATTTAAATATCTAGGTATCACTCTGGACACATCCCTTACCTACCACCAGCATATTAAATTTCTTTCCTCCTCAGTTAATACCCGACTTGGCATTCTTTACAGACACAAACACTGCCTTCCCCCACAGGCTCTACGATTAGCCGTTACTAGCTCAGTCCTCTCATTGGTTGATTATGGAATAACTATGTACGGCGCTGCTGACCAATCAGCCCTAAACAGCATCAATATAGCACTTAACAAAGCCTGCCGCATGGTCACCAGCAGCAATAGACAAACACATACCTGTTTGCTCTATTATCGAGCGGACTGGCTAACCTTAGAAGGGAGGCTTAAATACCAAACCTGCCTCCAAGCCAAAAAGATCCTTATGAAACTCGCACCTATTTGTCTTCATCGACTCATCCAACCAGCCCCCCATAGGGGCACCCCTAGACAATTGGCAGGATCCCCACAGTCCCCACTGCAGGACCTCTCTGGGCAAAGATCTTTCCGCTACCGTGCTCCCCTTGGCTAAACAATCTACCATCTTCCATCCATTTGCCCCCAATATAAGACTATTCAAAACAGAGATCAAGAAGTATCTGCTTAACTCGAGACCTGTAGCTGTTCTCCATCTTTTCACATAGGTTGTCAGGCACCAGGCCACCACATCGTTAGGAACACTCTCAACTCTCAGATATTATCTCAGTCTTGGCAATACCCTATACTGTGATTGTTAAACTCTTGTAATGTCCTGACAATTTCTGTACAAGCCTTGTCTCTGTGTAAAATTACTATCACAACTGACGGTAGCCTTTTACTTATGCTATGATTTTAAACGTTTGTCGAAATGTAATATCTCTGTTTTGAGAACATTGTCCACACTGTCTTGTTGTATTGTCCTGTCATGACTGACGTGGAGCCTTTGCAAAGGAGTCCTTGACTCAAAGGTTGTAATTCCGAAATTTTCAATAAATAAATAAATAAATAAAAATAAATATATTTATTTATATCCCAAATCTATCATTTTCTTGATCAATAGGGAATGCTGGACCTCATCAAATGCTTTCTGGTAGTCTAAATAGACTATATCCACTGGATTATTTTTATCCAACATATCACTAACCCTGTTATAGAATGTAAGCATGTTTGTCAGACAGGAGCTATTTTTTTTAAAATCCATGCTGTGTAATGTCTATTATATTTTTGCTTTCTAGGTCCTTTTTCAGCCTATCCTTTAATAAGGACTCAAAGATCTTCCCCAAAATTTAGGTCAGGCTTATCGACCTATAGTTCCCCAAATTAGCCCTATCGCCCTTTTAAAGATCGGAACCACCTCGGCCTCCTTCCAATCCTTGGGACCTCCCCAGAAATCAGAGACATGGAAAAAAGTTTGTACAAGGGTTCAACTAACCAAACCTTTATTTCTTTCAATAGTTTCAGATGGAGTTTATCAGATCCTGCTGATTTTGAGGTATCAGTTTTATTCAATCTATCTGCTATTTCTCTTCTTGACATTATAGCAGGATGGGAACTAACAGTACTTGTGTGATCATGACGTAATGTAGAAACTGCGGGCTTGTGGTACACACTACAGAAATATTTATTAAATGCCTTAGGCATTTGTAGTGGATCCCTTATCTCTTCGTCTTGTGTTCTAATAGGGCCCACCTCTTTATTATTGGCTCTGTTATGTAGGCTAAAAAAGTTTTGCCATTATCCTTCGTATGAGCAAGTTTAAATTCAAGAGCTGCCTTCTGCTTCCTTATTAATTTTTTTGTATTACATAACTAATTTTTATAAGCATGTAAATTATATGAACTATTCTCTCTCTTCATAGCCCAATATGCTTGCCTTTTCCTAATAATTTATTTGTGTATTTTATTAGTATACCAGATAGGTTATCTGCCTTGTTTGTTATAGTATTTTTTCAGAGGGACAAAATAATTTTCAACTGTTTAGATGTACTCTTTAATTTTCAGCCATAAGGTTTCTACTGTATCATCATCTGAATTCCAATTCCAGTTTCTCTATTTATCTCTTATTTTATCAAAATCAGCCTTTTGGTAGTCCTTAACTTCGGTCTTGCTGGTTAATTTAGCTGGTAAATTACAGTACTTGAAGATAATAGTATTATGATCAAAAAAAATTAATGATTCCTGAATTTCTAGTGCGTAAACACTGTCCATGTTATTTGTTAATACCAAATCCAGTGTATTGGTTAGCCTGGTCAGACCATCTACCAGTTGTGTTAACCCATTTTCATAACATAAATTTAATAGTTCCTAGTCAGATTAGAGAGTGCCTGTCCACGGAATTATTTAAGGTGTCTCTGAAAAGTTATCTATTTGAATTAGCGTTTGAATAGGTCTGTTGCTGCTTCTATTGTTTTTATGTTGTTATTTATTATGTGAGATGTTATTTTGGTATGTATTTGTGCTTTGATATGCAGAAAAGCGCATTATAAATAAAATTTGATTGATTGATACTCCTGTCCATTTTTAACTATGCCTTGGTTCCTATCGATGCTGGGGGCATTAAAATCGCCCATCAACAGAACATCTTTATTTGATATGCATCTTTCGATGATATGTATCATCTCATTATTACCTAAGTGATCTATATCAGGTGGTCAGTACACTACTCCCAGTCTCAGCTGTTTACTACGCAAAAGGTCAAGACCTAACCATAATACATCACATGGATTTAGCATATGATTTGTAATAACTCATTTACATTTTATACCTTCCTTAACAAATATTGCTACCCCACCCCCCTTTTGATAGCCCTGTTGTATCTAAAACATTTGTACCCTTTTATGCGTGTATTACAAGTATCTTTATTAGACCACCAGGTTTCTGGGATTGCTGCAAAATCAATGTTGTTCTCTATTAGGATACATTCTAAATCAGCCATTTTAATGGTATTCAAACTTCTTGCATTTTCTAGTAAGCAAGTCAGCCCATCCATACTTCTTTTATATTTCTTAGGTGTTAAAGTTATTAAACTGCAGCCAGGTTTGTGTCTATCCCAACACCTCCTATCTACAGGTTTTTTGAGACCTCTTCGTAGAATCTATTTCCCAATTTTCTTGTTCCCTTTTTATTTAGATGTAAGTCATTCTGACTGTAGAGGTCTGGTCTATTAATATAGTCTTCATAACTGGTTATACACTTGACATTGTTTTCACAGCACCATTTCCTCAACCAGTTATTGTATTGTTTAATTTTAGATACTCTACCTTTGCTAGCTCTGGGTACTGGCAACACTTCTGAAAATATTAATTTTTCTTCAAAGGTTTTTGCAATATTATGGATCCTTCAGTTACAGGAGTGCACCTTCGTGGAGGAATTTAAGACAGGATTAAAAAAATTCCTCTGGCAAATGGCCTTTTCAGAAAGCTGAATTGTATCTGGAATATGATCTTTTTATTTATGTTGAGACTTTGGATTTTAATGTCTGTTTTAAATTGTTTAACCTGTAAAGTGCTCTGGAATTGGAAAAGTGCTGTACAAATGAAAATTATTATTATTATTATTATTATCATTATTATTATCCTAATAGTATCTTCTTTTGTGTTTGAAACAGTTCTAAACCCCAAATCATTTGTTCCAGCATGGACAAGGAGCTTTATAGGTGCACTGGTGTTTTTTAACATATCTGGAAGCATTTGTGAGATATCCCCAATTTTGGCACCCCTGTAGGAATATGTTGTTGTGCTTAACTTGTTTCTCCTTGCTGAATATCTATCTGTGTATTTTATTATAGAGTCTCCCAATATAAACACTTGTTCAGGGTTTTCACTGCCAGTCTCACATAACTTCCTTGTGTTTGATCCTTCTTGCAGATCTTGATCTAAAGTTAACAATTCATTAGAATTTTCCATGGCTATGGTTCCTGACAATATTGGGGGTGGAGGTACAGGTAAAGATTTCACTGTGGGTGTGATAAACATTTCTTCATTAAGATTACTTCTTTCACTCCTTGAATCTAGTACCTCAATTAGTATTTGATCAGAATCATCTGTATGTTTAGTCAATGGTTGATATTGGTTTTGGCAGTTAATAACGGGTGATAGAGCCCTTCTTCTTAACTTTTTCTGCCTATGTCCATCCCTTACTGTAGTCCATTCATTATCATTTTCCTCCCCATCTGTAACTTCTACTGATCACTGCCGTTTAGCCACAAATGTGCATCTAGTAGTAGGTTTACTTAAATTAATTCTAAACTCTTCCAGTTGCTGTTTGAGTTCACTAATCACAATATCCCTTTCTGTTATAATGTCTCTACATTTCTGTTCATTCTGACAGCCTTGACATATGAAAGCATCAAACCCTGTAGCAGCATTTATAGAGAACATCTTGCATGTACTGCATTTATGTCCCAGCAAACCTGATTTTAACTCAACCATGTTGCACTCCATCTCAACAGTAGTTACCTTCTTTGTTATCTGCTGTCTATTCCTGTTGTGAGTACCATGTACCATCCATTTCCCACTATCCCCACATGTGTATCATGCACGCTCCGCCTGTGCTCGCTCCGCTCACATGGAGCGCTCCTTTTTGGCCATGGACCCATAAGTTTCGCCCGGCCATGTGACCCCATACACACCTCAATCCCACAACAATGGAGCTTATGGGGAGAAAAGGCCCCTGAAAATAACCCTTTGCTAATGGATGTGAGCACTTAAAAGTGCTATAGCGACAATACTGTTAAAACACACTGTACGCTGCTACACTCGCACTCGCTCACTCTGCTGAATGGTTGTGCAGTAGTTCAAGGTCTAACTATGAACTACAATACCCATGCACCCTCCATCAGCAGTAAGGGCTAAGGTGCATCTATAGCTCTTCCAAATGTACTAGCTGGATGTCGTTTGGTAGGAAAAGAATGTTCCCTGAGAGTCCTCCCTTACCAGTACTGCCTCACACCGCTAAGGTGTCTCACTACGTATGGACAAGGGTATCTTTTCCTTGGTTTGGGCCTTTGCTATTCTGACTGCCTTCCCTGCTTCATTCTGCTTTAACTGGTACAGTTTTCTGTCCTCTCCTTTTGTGGTTCCTTATACTTCCTGAATGCTATATTTTTCTCCCCAAGCTTCCCCGCCATCTCTTCTGAGAACCATAGTGTTTTTTTTCCCTTCATTTTGATTTGTTTATTAGCTTCACACAAAGGCTTGGTGCCTCTGTGATGGCAGTTTTGATATTTCCCCATTGTTCCTCCACCCTTCCTTCTTGCCTCCTTGCTAGTGCTTTTCTGAGGCACTCTCCCATTTTGCCAAAGTCAGCTATCCTAAAGTCCAGTACCCCCACTATTGTATGGCTTGACTCTATGGCTGTGTTTATCATGAACCACACTGTTTGGTGGTCACTTGTTCCTAGAAGGCTACCCACTTCTAAATCTGAGATCCTCTCTACATCCTCATTTCAGAGTACCAGGTCTAAGATTGCTCCCTCTTGAGTGTGTACTAACACTTACTGTCTGAAGCATGCCCCCACAGGGCATCAAGAATTACCCTACTCTTGGATGTGGCTGCAGCAAAGGTGCTCCAGTTAACATATGGCATATTCAGGTCCCCCATCAACAATACCTCCCCTTTTTCTGCCATCCTAAGGATGCTTTCTGTCATTTCCATGTCCTTTTCCTCCCCCTGAGATGGGGATCTGTATACAACCCTTGTGCGGATTGTAGTGCAATTTCCCCTCTCCAGGATGACCCACAGTGCTTCCTCTCCTCCCTGTTTACCCTTTAGTTATATTGCTTTGATCCCTTCCCTTACATAGAGAGCTACTCCTCATCCTCTTGTACCCTCCCTGTCCCTCCTGTAGATTGTGTACCCTGGTATGTTGACATCCCAGTATCCCAGTCATGGTTCTCTGTGTACCATGTTTCTGTGACTGCCACAATATCCAGGCATCCCTCTTCCATCAAGGCCACTAGTACAGGAAGCTTGTTACCCAGACTACAAGCATTGATACTTTGTCACCCACAACAGCCACTATAACTGGCAGAGGAGGTTGTGTCCTCTGCCTCCTTCACATGATCACTTTATATACATGAGTGCGACAAATGTGGGTAGATGAAGCAAAATGAGGAAAACATTAACAGAATTCACTCATAGCACTCCATCTATAATCCCCAAAGAGGCTTCTAATCTTTTGAAGCACGTGGCAAAGGGTAGTCGTAGAAGGGAAGGTCCCAAGCAGCACAGTGTACCTCCACAAGCAATGTGAAATGGCAAAAGAGACAAAGGAGACATAAAACAGCATTATCACATGAACCAGGCAGCTTCACAAGACCGGGATCCAAGGGAAAGCTGGCAGGTGGTCAAGCCAAAAAGGCTCAGGACAAGGGGAAGAGATTGTAACCCATAGAGAAATGTCTAGAGCAACAAGAGTGGTCTGGAAGTCTTGGCTTCAAACACTTTACTCCAGAATCAAGCCCCCACTACTCAGAAGTTGAACCTCCCAACAAAGTACCCAGAGAACCAGTCCAGGTACCTATCTCTCTAGGACTTGCACTGGATAACAGAGAAGCCCATGCCAAGATGGACATCATGTTTGCAACTCCACCTGAAAAGGAAGTTTCCCTATGTCTGAAGAGGGCAAGTATTGTGGAGAACACTGAACTGAGGAACAGTAACAAGATGCTGTCCATGCCTATATTCCCACCATCCAACACAGTGGAATGCTGAGCTGTACTAATAGAGCAGATGAACTAATGTAATGCTGGTTTTGTTCATACAGGTTGATTACTTGCTTTAATTTACTTCTCCCCTCCAAAGGGGTCCTGCCCCCCCCAACACAAACATTGGTTACTGGCAGCATGGGAAAAGCTGAAATCTTAGTTAACAGTTTCACCCTTCATCACCTTTGCTGTTAAGTCATTCACACCACTACAGCTCTTTGAGATTTCCACCACTTGTGCCCTGTATACTCTTAGCACTGCATCCTGGGCCTTTCTAAGCAAAATCAAGCCATAATCAGCATGCCACAAACAAATGTGAATACCTCTTGAACCGTAAGTGCTACACACTAAGTACAAGTGGCAAAGTTGTTCGGCACAACATTACCTTTCCAATGGTGCTATGCAATCAATTGTAATCAATTCGGTTTTATGTTATAATAGCTGAAACACCAATCAACTGTGTTTTTTTCAGATTTTTCAAGGTGCTTAGGAGAGGCTTGAGAGACCAAGCTTAGCCATGCACACCATAAAAACAAATGTCAATAACTCCTAAAGTGTACGTGATAGACACAAATTATCAGCAGTGAAATTGTTCAGCACAAAAAATACCTTTCTAACAGTGCTCTGCAATCAATTGTACTAAATTTGGTTTTATTTTATGCTACCTGAAATACCAAACAACTGTGCTTTTTTTATGATTTGTTCAAGGTGTTTAGGTGAGGCTTGAGAGACAAATGTCAGCCATGCACAACATGCCTTAAACAAATGTGAATAACTCCTAAAGTATACGTGATAGACACAAAGTATCCGCAGCAAAATTGTTCAGTACAAAATCACCTTTCTAATGGTGCAATGCAATCAATTCTAAGCAATTCAGTTTGTTTAATATTTAGGTAAAACCTGCTGACTTCCTCAGATGTTTCCAGGCCTGAGTGAAAGTCAGCAGAGTACGTCTGTAGTCATTATTGGCCTGAGTGGCTATGCTTTCAGATGCCACCTAAAGGCATATCTAGGCCTGAATGAGTTAAGGTAGGTGCTGTTTTGAAATGTGTTGATGGGAGACTGAGGATGGGTGCTGCCTTTCTGACTCTTCTGAATTTGGCTTTAATACACTGAGGGTGAAGGAATAGGGAATGGTCATAGAAGGGAACGTGAGACTATTTTACCTTTTCAAGCTAGCATAATGTGATGATGGGCATGACTAGTTCTCATGTTCATGAGGGTAAACAGTCCTCTCTGGCACTCCCTCATGAGCATGCAAGAGCCGGTCTCTCATTCAAAAAAGCATATCTTTATCACTGGAAGACTAGGTTTGCTGGCTAAGGCACCTAGCTTCACCTGAGCTCTTTCATTCTAGGTTGCTTGATAGGACAGAGCAAAGAACCTTGCCAGAGCAAGGGAAAGGATTAAGGCTTCATTTGGCTAGGCAGATTTACTGTGTGTTGTTATTTTTATTTTGTATTCACATGGATTTTTACTGTTTGTTGCTAACATTTTATTTCTTTATTTTTCTCTGATTAAAATTGTTGATGGGTATACCTTCTGCTGCATTATTACAGGGTGTGCCTACAGGTGTGTGCTAACAGATTATTGCTGTAATCTTCTGATTTAAATTGTCTTTTGCAAGGTATATCTTCTTTTGCTGCATTATTTTTCTCTGTAGCAAAGTGTTTCTTACAGGGCATATCTTCTGTGAAATTATTACAGGTGGTGCTTACATTTTTAGTGACTTTTTATCATTAGACTGAGCAAAATTACTGTTTGCCACTATTTTATTTTAGTTTATTTATTTATTTATTTTTTGTTGAAAAGGTTTTTTGTCTCAGAGGTGTTACATTCTCCTTCTCACGTTGAATGAGCTAATTACTTTCCTCCCATAGCTCTTCCAGGGGATTAGGTGTGTATTTGGGGGGGGGTGCCAGCTGACAAACTGTCAGTAACTTCCAACAGAAAGAAGAGTTAAAAGGTCAGGTTAGCTGATATCTTGGAGGTGGTAGGCTAGGTTTGCTGGCCAAGGCACCTAACTTCACCTGAGCTCTTTCCTTCTAGGTTGCTTGAAAGGACAGAGCAAAGAACCTTACCAGAGCAACAATAAGGATTAAGGCTTCTTTTGGCTAGGCAGGTTTATTGTGTGCTGTTATTTTTATTTTGCACTCACAGGGATTGTTACTGTTTGTTGCTAACATTTTATTTCTTTATTTTTCTCTGATTCAAATTGTTGTTGCTGAGTATACCTTCTGCTGCATTATTACAGGGTGTGCCTACAGGTGTGTGCTAACAGATTGCTGCTGTAATCTTCTGATTCAAATTGTCTTTTGCAAGATATATCTTCTGTTACTGTTTTATTTTTCTCTGTAGCAAAATATTTCTTACAGGGTATATCTTCTGTAAAATTATTACAGGTTTTACAGTTTTACCTATCATTAGGATAAGCTTTCAGGGCTACTGCATTTGTTGCTGGCTGATTGTTTCTGCTCTTATCTCCTTGTTTCTTTTGTCCATGGTTCTTCTTTTTTTGGAAGGGGAAGGGCCCAGCCACTGACCCCCATCCCCAACCACCCCACACTACACTCCTTTTATAGGGTAGCACAGTTGTGACATTTCCTGTGGCAAAGCAGGATGGGGCAGATCAGTGGGGTATCCATAGGTTGATCTCATTTACAGGGGCACTAGTAATTTAACTTGTTATTACAAGTTATACAAAAACAAACAAACAAAACACAAAATCTAACTTTTGATTTCATTTCCTTCCTTCTAGTTACTCTGACCAGGTTATAAACCCAGCAACTTACCTGGAATGGATATCATTAACTGCAGGTACTGTGGAACACTTTTCAGAAGGGCAGTTTTACAGGATTTAGGACATAGTCCTACATGCTGGGCCATTGGAGATCTAAGGGCTCAGCTTCAGGCAGCATGGGCAGAGATTGCACACCTCAAGTTGCATATTCAACAGGAAATATATTATAAGAACCATCTGCCATTTCCCCAACATCCAAAAGAAGCAACTAGACCGCAGAGGGTAGTTGGTCTGGGAGGTTGGCAGATGGTTAGGAGGGGCAAATCGGGTTCCCATCACTCAGTGCTCTCCAACATATTACCTCCACAAACCATATAAAAACTACAAACAGGTATATGCCTCTATCTCTGAAATCAATCAAAGGGGCAGAGGACACTGCAGAGCAGGACACTGTAGCACAGGAGCTAGCACAACAAAACTCGCCCAAAACAGGAACCAAAACAATAAAAGCAAAAAGGAAATCCAAAAAACTTCTGATCATAGGAGACTACATGATTCGGGGAGTTGATACCTATCTCCAACCAGGAGTAATGGTCAGATGTCTCCCAGGTACATCAGCATGGAGAGACACTGACCGCATTGCTAAACTTGTTCAGGAAGTAGGAGAAAACAATGATGTACTGGTACACATAGGGACTGATGATCTCACCAGCTGGTCAGTTGGGGAGACCAAGGAACACCTGATCAGGCAGGGTGACAAACTATCATCCATTTTGTCTGGCATCTCCTTCTCTGAGATCCTGCCAGTCTGGGAGAGAGGGGCAGATGGACAGAAGGTCAGAGAAGGGGAAGTAGAGAGATAAACATGTGGCTCAAGGGCTGGTGTCAGGAAAAAGGACACAAATTTGTAGGGAACTGGCAGAAGTTTTCAGAGTAAAAGTTCTTTAAATTTATGGACTGCATCTGACTAAGAAGGGAGTCAGTGCATTGGGGCAGAAGTTTGACATCTTTGCAGACTATTTAAACTAGTAAATGGGGAGAGGGTTGCAACACCCCATACGTCGAATGGGAAGAACACCCCTTCCCCCTCAGCTAGTGGTCAAACAGGAGTTCAGCATGTTTGCAGTTCATTTGCATCACCAGGTAAGGAAAAAGGTCCATCTCCCCATACAACACACAGGGGGAACGCTATACCTCACCCAACAACTAACACACCGAAATCTGGCCAATGGAAAATCATGTACACAAATGCTCGCAGTCTGGGAAACAAGATCCCAGACCTGCAGGCAATAATGACAGAGGCTAAACTGGACATAGTTGCAATTAGTGAGACGTGGTTTAGCAGTAACCACACTTGGGAGACTTCAGTACCTGGCTATGTACTGTTCAGAAGAGACCAAGGTGCAAAAAGGGGGGTGGAGTGGCCCTGTATGTCAATGAAAATATCAAAGCTACAGACATTCAGAATACACATAAGGAGCCAGAAGAACTGTGGGTCACCCTGGAAACAGGAAATGGGACAGCCATACGAATTGGGGTTGTCTACAGCCCCAGATCAGGGGGAGAACATAGACACATTACTGTTAGAAGATATACAAAATATGACAGCTAAAGGGGAGGTTCTGATAATGGGAAACTTCAACATGCCAGATACAGATTGATCAATACCAGCAGGAACATCTACCATAACTAGACACATGGTGGATTCCCTGCAGGGGGAGGGCCTCAAACAACTGGTACAACAACCCACAAGAGACAGGGCTATCTTAGATCTAGTACTGACTAACAGGGAAAGGATCACAGATCTCCAGGTAGAAGGTCACCTGGGGGTCAGTGACCATCACACGGCATGGTTCAATTTGGTCACTAGAACTAAATCATCCCATTCCAAGGCAAAAATATGGGACTTCAGAGGAGCTGACTTTGATAAGATGGCCAACAGAGTTAAGTTAGCCCTGGCAAAAAGAAATACAGGTGAGGGGGTACAGGCAAAGTGGGCCAGCATTAAGGATGCAATACATGAAGCAACATCCCATTGTGTTGGAGAGAAAAGAAAGTGAAAAAGAAGAAGGAAACCACTTTGGTTCTCAAAAACAGTAGCAGAAAAGGTCAAAGCCAAAAGGCTGGCCTTCAGGAAATATAAGGGAATGCAGCAGGATGAAGATGGGGAGGCATACCAAACTTCCCTAAGGGAAGCAGGGAAGGCAGTAAGGCAGGCAAAGGCCCAAACTGAGGAAACACTTGGCCAAAAGTAAAAGAAGGTGACAAGACTTTCTATAGATATATTAGTGAAAGGAGAAAGTCCAGGGGGGGTATTGCTAAGATCAAAGGAGTTAAGGGGGCGTGTGAGGAGGAGGGCCATGTAAAAGCATCTATCCTAAATAGATACTTCTGCTCAATATTTACTGGAGAGAAGGTAGGGCAGGACCCACAGCTCAGCACCATGGACACAGTGGGGAGGGAGGGAGGTGTGCACTAGTTCCTTCACAAAAGAAAGGGTCTTAGAAGAGCTCAATAAGCTCAGGGTGGACAAGGCAATGGGACCTGATGGCATGCAGGGTACTAAAGGAGCTAAGGGTGGAACTAGCAGAGCCATTATCAGAACTGTTTAGTGAGTCTCTGAGCACAGGAGAGGTCCCAGAAGACTGGAGAAGGGCTCATGTGATCCCGCTCCACAAGAGTGGTAGCAAGGAGGAGGTGGGGAACTACAGATCAGTCAGTCTTACCTCAGTAGTAGGCAAGATTATGGCGGCACTCCTTAAGGAAAGGATAGTGCAACACCTGGAATCCATAGGAGCACAGGATCCAAGACAGCATGGGTTTACAAAAGGAAGGTCCTGTCAAACTACTGTCATAGATTTCTTTGACTGGGTAACCAGAGTGGTGGACCAAGGGGGAGCAGTTGATGTCGCCTACCTTGACTTCAGCAAAGCTTTTGATACTGTTCCACATAGAAGATTGATTAATAAGCTGGGTAGGCTCAGGGTAGGTCAGAAGTTGGTCAACTGGGTGGCAAACTGGTTGACAGGCAGAAAACAGAGAGTGGTGGTAAATGGTATACATTCAGAAGAGATGCAAGTCACAAGTGGGGTACCTCAGGGATCAGTTCTGGGGCCAGTTCTCTTCAATATCTTCATCAGTAACATTGCAGATGGACTGGAGGATAAGGTTTGTCTATTTGCAGATGGCACGAAGATCTGCAACAGAGTAGATGATCCAGATGGGGTGGGCAGAATGAGAAGATATCTGGATAAACTGGCAAAATGGATGGAAGAGTGGCAACTGGGGTTTAATGCAAAGTGCAAGATCATGCACATAGGGAGGAGAAACCCTGAAGCCACCTATAGGCTGGGAGGGGAGTTGCTGGCAGTCACATGGGAAGAAAGAGACTTGGGCATCATCAACGATGACCTGAAATCATCCAAGCAGACCACTAAAGCACTAGGTAAGGCTAGGGGAATGTTGGGGTGTATTAGTAGGAATAACACAAGTCAGAAGAGGGAAGAAATAATCCCTCTTTACAAGACACTGGTTAGGCCCCATCTGGAGTACTGCATGCAGTACTGGAGTCCACACCTTCACAAGGACATTAACCAAATTGAGGCAATCCAGAGAAGAGAAACCAAAATGGTGCAGGGACTGCATCAGAAAACATATGAGGACAGATTAACGGAGCTCAATATATATACCCTAGAGCAAAGGAGGAAGAGAGGTAATATGATCAAAACATTCAAACACCTTAAGGGCATTAACAAGGTGAAAGAGTCTAACATGTTTCAATATAAGAAAAATAGCAGGACAAGAGGACACAGCTTGAGATTAGAGGGAGGCCAATTAAGGGGTAATGTGAGGGAAGTTCTTTTTCACAGAAAGGGTGGTGGATGTTGGAACGGCCTACCTCAGGAAGTGATGGATATGAATACAGTGCAGGGCTTCAAACAGGCATGGGATAGGCATGAGGGAGCAATACAGATGAGTATGAATAGATAGGCCATTGACAGAGCAAAGGCCGATGGCACATTTATAAGGCAGAAAAAGAAATGGGCAGACTGGATGGGCCTTGTGGTCCTTATCTGCCGTCAACTTCTATGTTTCTATGTTTCTATGTCTCTACTCTGAACTCTGGTGACTGTTGGGCCGATTGATATTTAGGATTGCCACCTCTGGACTAGGCAATAGCACTTTGGGTGAGGAATGGCCGGCATTTATATTTTTTGTTCCAGAGGGGGCCTCAAAAATAGTACTCAGGGGAGCAGTGAATCTGGTTTTAAGTGCCCCAGAATGATAATTGTGTACCTGGAATTTAGGAAGAAAGTACCCTTGGATTGTTGTGAATATTGGTTGGAGCCTTGACACAATGCTCACAATGTTTTCTTCAAGGCTACAATACTGGATTTTAGGGAGGAGGAGGGTCACAACATCACAGGCTGGGGTATTGGGAGTTTTTTGGGGGGGCTGAGGGGACAGCTGGAGTTTGATAGGCAGTGGGGATTCTCCTCACTTACATTATTCTTCACAAGCGGGAATGGCTGGTGGGGATGGGGAGTGGAGTAGAACTGCCATATTGAGGAACACTGTGGAGGCAGAGGCAGCATCCATAAGGATGGATCAATGCTTACATTTTCTGGCAGTCAGCCATTGGATTCGCTAATAAGAAAGTCTGGATGGCATGGAGCAGCCATATTTAGTAAGCCTACTGGGTCATTATTATTCTCCCTTTTTAGATGTGGTAAATCTGGAGTCCTCTGATGCATGGGGAACTCAAGGGGTGGGGCAAGTCCAAGGTCTGTGGTCCAAGGGTATCCAGGTAAAGTGAACTGTTGGCAGCACGTGGAGTATGCACAGTGCAGGTCCAAGGCCGATAGACAGCTGACTTGTTTCTATCCCTTCCTGTTTCCTTGAGGGAGACTTTAAACTCTCAGACAGTGTTCTATTTATGGTTCCCTAGGATAGTGCCAATATTACCAATGGCATATTCTCACACCCTCTACTCCTGCTGCTATTACTTGCCTGGCCCAAGACTGACTTGTCTAGAACTGAGGGGGTCTCCACAGGTGGCAAGAATCCTGTGGCTTGACTCCACTCCCCCCATTGCCAGACCACTGTGCAGACAATGAGAGAATTCCCAACAACAACCACCCTAGGGAGGGTGATCAAGTGCAGGGTTAGGAAGGAGTCTGAAGGCTCAGTAATTTTCCAGGCTCCCAGTGGTAGTTCTATCTGGTGTTCACTATGACTGATGATAGGCTTGTGGAGTGTCCAGAGCAAGATGTGGAAGGTGAGAAGATGGGGTGGGCTTATAGCTTACCTAGGAGGGAGGCGGGGGTAAGCAGTAGGGGTAGCATGCCACTGAGGGATCTACCCCCTCAGACAGCCAAGATGTTTATCAACATAAAAGGGGTCCATATCCATAGCATTTACAAGCACTCAGCTCTGGTTTATAGATCAAAAGTAAATAATAGGGCAAATTCTTTGTGGCTGTGGTGTCAGAGCTACGTGAACTAAAAGCTATATTGTTTTTGGGCTAGGTACTTGTATTAAAATTTTGCCTTTTTATTTCCAGGATGCTTGTCCACTCCACTTCCATCCTCTGTGCTATATCTCATCTCTGCTCCTACTCATTTTGGGGTCCTGTTTCATGGACTGGAGGGGTCAGAACTCTTGGGATAAGGTAAGATTTATGGTCCCATTTTGTCCATACTCCATCAGTCTTCATCAGCGCAGGGTAAAGGCATTACTTAAATGTGTTTCATGGAACATCCAAGGGCTAAATCACACAATAAAGAAGTGAAAGACTTTAGATATGGGGTTGTGGTATGACATTGCTATGTTGCAGGATGCACATCTCCTGGATGCAGAGGCAGACAAAGCATGCAGAGAGTGACTAAGGTCAGAATGGTCTGATTGTTACTCTTCCCAAAAAGTTGCATGTGTCAACTCTCATAAAAGAGCGAAGCCCCCACAGTTTGACTTACTAAACAAGGATAAAGAGGACAGGTGGATCATGTTAAGGGACAGGGTCCAGAGAAAATATATCCTACTAGCTAACATCCCTGCCCTAATGATGACACAGATTATACCAGTATACAGTCTCTAGCAAAGGAATTAGTGGATGTGTGGGGCCCGATTCTCAAAGGTCGGCACAAGCTGTGCTAATGGCAGCTTTCACCAAGTGCTGGTGAACCAGAGACCCTGCACCCAATTCTCAATCAGGTAGGGTCCCAGCAGCAAAGTCCTGCATCTTATGGCAACCATGGCCATCTACCAAACAGATGGCACATCTGGACAGTGTGCCACAAACTATGAGCTGCCATGCGGCAATGTAACAAAGCATTCCCTGGTGGTCTAGCAGCCTCCCCAGCCCTGAACCCCTGTTTCTAATATTAATCCAGTTCCTGGTGGCCTTGCAGACCCCCCCAGCCCTGATCTCCTGTTATTATAATGAATAAATATCCCTGGTGGTCTAGTGGAGCCTCCCAGCCCCAATCCACATGTTAGTATAATGAAATATGTCCCTGGTGGACTAGTGGACCACCTGTCTCTAAACGGAGGCAGTAGGAAAGGTGGAGAAAAAACAATTATGTAAAAAAAATGAAATAAAGAGAGAGAGGAAGGGAGGAAAGAGTAAATATACAAAACAACAGTTAAGAGGCCACAAATAGGACACGATGGGAGTGGTGCAGTGCAGTGGCTGTGGAGCAGCAGTCTCCTGGGAAACATTCTGGAGGATGCAGTGTTGTCCCATCTGCAGACACATCTCTGAGCTAAGGGAGGCAGTTGTTCATCTCTAGGCTGAGTTGGCCAGGATTTGGGGGACCTTCTTTCCTACCCAGGAACCACCAGGGCCACTGCCGCTGCCTCAGAGGTTGCCAAGAAAAAGGAGTGAGTGGACCACAGTGGGCTCAGAGAAGGTGAGGGTGGTGGAACAGAGGCTCATCCCTCCAATTGTACCTCTACACAATTCATATGCCATTCTGGCAGAGTGTGGTTTCTCTATGGAGGCACCTGCAGTGGAGACCAATGAGAATGCTGGGAACCTCCACAAAGGAGACCCACTGGAGGGTGGCATAGGACCACAGAGGGGAAGGAAACAACTCCTGTTTGGGGACTCCATTGTAAGGAGGGTAGAACTGAGTGAGGGGAGAGGGAGGTAAGGTGCCTGCCTGGTGCCATGACTTGGAGGGAGAGGGAGCAAATCCAGAGGATCGTAGGAGCAGCTGCACGGGGGAGGCAGCTGGATGTAATTGTACACCTAGGGACAAATGACCTGGCTGAGAAAGGGATCAGAACAGTGCAGGAGGAGTTTGTGGAGTTGGGGAGGGGCCTTAGACAAGTAGCATGCATGGTAGCCTTCTCAGAGGTGCTGCCTGTCTGCGGTATGGGTGAGGCTAGGGTGCTCCACACCATGGGATTCAATCAGTGGTTGAAAAATGGGTGCAGAGCTCAAGATTTTGGCTTCATTGAGGACTGGGGGTACACCTGGAGGGATACAGTCCTATAATGGCGTGATGGTCTGCATCTGTCCAGGAGGGGAACCAGGATCCTTGGTAATAGGTTTAAATGCTTCATTGGCAAGCATTTAAACTAACCAAGGAGGGAGGCACTGAAATAGCGTAATGGACTTCAGGAGGGCTGATTTTGTCAAAATGGGAGAGTGCTTCAGAAAAGCACTAGCAAACAGGCAAGAAGGAGGGGAGGAGCAACAATGGGGAAACATCAAAACTGCCATCACAGAGGCAACAAGCCTTTGTTTAAAGCAAATAAACAAATCAAAATGAAAGAAAAAAACACTATGGTTCTCAAAAAAGATGGCGGGGAAGGTTAGGGAGAAAAATATAGCATTCAGGAAGTATAAGGAAACACAGAAGGAACAGGACAGAGAACTGTACCAGTTAAAGCACAAGGAGGTGGGGACGGCAGTCAGAATAGCAAAGGCCCAAACTGAGGAAAAGATAGCCAGCTCAGTTAAGAAGTGGGATAAAACCTTTATAGGTACATTAGAAATGAAGAAAGACAAAGGGAGGGATACTGACGCTGAATAAAGAGGAGGGTGGTAGGAGAGGACAGTGAAAAAGCAGGATACTGATGAATACTTCTGCTCAATATTCACAAAGTAAGAGGAGGGAGAGGTATCTAATCCAGTCAATAGAAACACTCTGATACACAAGATGGGGTGAAGAGGATGAGAAGAGACTTTGCAAGGTTGGGGGAATGGTCAAATGTATAACAGCTTACATTCAATGCAGAGAAGTGCAAAGTAATGCAATTGGGAAACAAAAACCCAGGGGAAGAGTACACAGTGGGGGTGAGATACAACAAAAATGGAAAGGGACCTGGGGTAGTTATATCAGATGACCTAAAGGTGGGCAAGCAATGTGAGAAGGCAGTAAGGAGGGTTGGGGATACTGGGATCCATAGGGAGAGGCATCACCAGTAGAAAACAAGAATATGTTATCCCTCTGTACAGACAGTTGGTGAGACCCATCTGGAGTACTGTGTGTAGTTCTGGAGACCCCATCTCCACAAAGTCATAGACAGGGTGGAGGCTGTCCAGAGGAGGTCAACCAAAATGATGCTGGGTCTGCAATAGAAAACATACAAAGAGAGACTAAATGAGCCTAATATGTATTCCCTCGAGGAAAGGAGGGAGAGGTGGGACATGATAGAAACTTTCAAGTACCTCAAGGGAATCAACAAAGTCCAAAAGGGTAGCATCTTTCAGAAAAGGAAATGTGCAAAAACAAGGGGGTACATTTTCAAGGTAGAGGGGGTACAGCTCAGAGGTAATGTGATGAAGTACTTTTTTCATGGAGAGGGTTGTGGATGCATGGAAAAGCCTTCCTGAGGAGGTAGTGGAGTCAAAAACAGTGGGGGAATTCAAGAATGCATGGGACAGACATAAGGCAATTCTAGTAGGGGGTAGTAGTAAATAGGCTGTTAGTTAACTAGGATGTTAAAGGCCAATGGCACATTCATAAGGTAGAAAAAGAAATGGGCAGACTGGATAGGCCTTGCGGTCCTTATCTGCAGTCAACTTCTATGTTTCTATGATGTGTAGCTTATCCATTAGGTAGGGAAATGGGCAGACTAGGTGGGCCAAGCAGTCCTTATCTGCCATCAAATTCTATGTTTCTGTGAACCCCTATTATGATAATGACTAAACATCCCTGGTGGTCTAGTGGAAACCCCTCAACTGTGATCCCCATGTTAAAATAATGAAATACGTTCCTGTTGGTTTAGTGGCCCTGCCAGAGCCCTGATCTGCCCATATAGGAATAGTTATAATTCTGTGCTGGTCTAATTGACCCCCACCCTAGCAGGCAGTGCCCCACCACCCTGTTACCCTCCATCCTGAACCCCAGCCGGTGACTGGCACAACCCTTTGCTCTCCACCACTGCCAGCCACCCAACTGATCTGTCACTGTGCACATACTGTATACAGTACACAGTCTGTGACAGATCAGTTGGGCAGCTAACCATGGTGGAGAGAGAGGGATGTGGTGGTCACTGGCTGGGGTTCAGGATGGGGGAAAGCAGGGGATGGGGCACCGCCTGCTGGGATGGGGCTCCATTAGACCACCATGGAATGATAACTATTCTTGTACTGGCAGATTGGGGTTGGAGGGAAGTGCTAGTCCACCAGGACATTTATTTATTATCATGCAAGGGGATCGGGGCTGGGTGGTCCTCTAGACCACTAGGGGTGTTTATCCATTATCATAAAGGGGGCTTTTGAGCTGATAGGGGTCCACTAGACCACCAGGAATTGATTAAGATTAATAATAGGAAATCATGGCTGGGGGGGCTACTTGACCACCAGGGATGTCTTTCATTATTCTAACATGGGGATCAGGGTTGGGAGGGGACCTCTAGTCCCCCAGGGACATCTATTCATTATCATACAAGAGGATCAAGGTTGGGGTTAGACCACCAGGGATGGGAGTAATATTAATAACAGGGGATCTCAGATGGAGGGGACCACAACATATGTTCCCTCTGACCCAGGGAAAGCTCAGATAGTGGTGCTAGTGTAGGGATCAAAGGGTGAAATTCTAAGTACCCATAGACCAGCCTTGGCTGGTCTAAAGGAACTTAGAATTTCACGCTCTGGAAGGGTTTATAGAATACAGAATTAGTTGATATGGCAGCTTGTGGCTGCCACAAGCCCCCTAGTTCAATGTCACAGCAGATTTTATGCCACACGGGAGGAACAATCCTCCTTTTGGGGGCAGTTGATGCAGGCCACATTTGAGAATCACTCCCAGTGCATCTTTAGGAGCAAGCGCAATTTTGCACCATTCTTGGAAGTTTGAGAATCCGGCCTGTGGAGTCAAATGTGTCTAGTTATGGTGTGTGTGAATTTCAACTTAGTCTGTGTCCCATTACTTGACAGAAACCCCTGTGAAGCAAGTTAGCTGATGCATAAGGGAGCCAGATGAGTGGCCTTTGATGCACTTGTTCTCAGATCTGGGTCTTTCGGGTATCTGGAGGGTGCTGTACCCAATGCATAAGGACTACACATTCCCCTAAGCAAGATGTAGTACACAGAACAGACTAGATTAGTTCCTGCTCCGTTCCAGTTGCATCTATGAAATGCTGGATGCCACAGTCCACCCTAACATGTTGTCAGACACATGCTCCGATCTTCTTCACAGCAATGCTGTCAGAAACAGTGGGCAAATTGCTAAGATGGAGGCTTAACCCCTTTCTCCTACAGTCTCAACAATTCACTGAGAGGCTAACAAAGGAGATCCGACTGTATTTTGGCATGAATAGGCAGTCAGAAACAAATAAGCACGTTATCTGGGATGTCTTTAAGACTTTTGTGAGAGGCCATATCATAATCTTCTCAGCATATAGGAGTAAGCTTAAAAAACAAGAGCTGTCCCAATTGCAGGACCAGATGAGGGAAGAGGAACAGATCCTCTACAATAATGCAGACAATAGCTCTGTTGTACAATGGCAGGTCATTCAATCAAAATATATGGTGAACTTGATCGCTCACCAAGAAGAAGAACAGGCTCTATTCTTCCCTTAACAGAAGTACTGGGTGAGTTAAGGAAAAGCCTCTAAATTACTTGCATATTGCTTTGAGTAGAACAGCAGTGACTCTCACATCCCCTCACACCTGGAGGGCAGGGTGGATATCACTGCAGTTCCACAGGAAATTAATGCAGTCTTTAAGGATTATTTCTCCCAACTGTATATGTCCCGGGTTTCTCCAGGAAAGCATAGAGTCAGAGAATTTGGGGATGACCTGGAGCTCACACAGATTCTAAGGGAGCTGGTAGCAGCATTGGAGGCACATCTCTCAGCGGGATAACTCTTGGTAGCCTTCAAGTCTTTGGTGAATAGGGAAGTACCAGGACCAGATGGCTTTAGGGCAGATTTTTTATCAAAAGTTCAACTCAGTGTTAGTACCTCACCTGTTGAAGATGCTTCAAGAATCAGAGGAGGAAAGAGCACTCCCCTATTTTGTACTAGAGGCAATCATAATGGTGTTGCCTAAGCCCCAAAAGGATACTACAGTGTGCATGAACTTGAGGCTTAAGTTTCTCTTGAATATTGATGCTGAGATCTGTGCTAAAGCACTAGCACTGAGGCTGGAGAGGGTTATTCCACATCTGATACATCCATAAAGTGGCCATGAATGGGATCCTTTTTTTAATTTATATTTATTAATTATAACTTCAATTTATACAATTAATTTCAGCAGGCAAGTACACAGGCATATTGTATACTTCATTATTACAGTTAGGAATGGTCATACTCCTGATCATGTTACAACATGTGGGGGTTATCAACATTTAATATTTTAGCTAAAATATTTACTAAGTTAAAGCTGAACTGTTAACTATCCATTTATCATTCCCATAGCCACAAAGCAGTGTGTGGGATCTTCAAAATGGAGTCTGGAATGACGCAGTACATTTTTGTGCTTCTTTTTGTTGGCTCTCTCTCGCTATGTTCCAGGTTTGGGAAATATTTGGATGGCTGGGTTCTGATTTTGAAGCGAGTTATGAATGACATACGAGTTTCCCGTAATGGTCTCGGTGCCTACTGTACTTTTGGGTCATTCAATGCCAGACCGTAAGGTAGAAGTGAGGTAATTCTCAGCCAAGTTGAATTATACAAGTAATGATCCACAGCAGTTTAGAAGGTGGCTTAAGGTACAGTACAAAAGTTACAAAGTTTTATATGAAGTTAAATTTGTATGACACTCTAGTTTAAGAGGAACTGCGAAAGTCTACTCAAGTTTAAAAGCAATTAAACATTGTAAGTTATTAAGGGAGTTGAAATTAATCAAAGGGTGCACTATTTCTTTCAAGTTTAATGTTGGATCTCTCCTGCTCTTGACAGTAAATAGCCTATCTTGATTTGATTTGATTTGTTTATTTATTCTGGTTAGTCCACAGCCATATGACCCATTTGCATGGTCGACCAGAGTGCAAGCAACAAAGTACAAATTACATCACAACATTAAATTACAATCTGAATATACAAATATATAAAAAAAAAACAGTAGTGCAATACATGTAAAAATTATGTCACAAGGAGAAACTATAGCATTCACATACTTCATTCAGAATGGGTAACATCAGAACTGGACAGGGGAAAGCCTATGGATGTATTATTCTTGGACTTCAGCAAGGCATTTGACGCTGTCCCCCACAATGATCTGGTAGAGAAACTGAGCGGGGTTGGGAGTAGGCACTTTGATGGTCAGATGGATTGAAAACTGGTTAACTGGATGCATCCAGAGTGTAGTGGTCGGTGGGAGCTCTCAGAACCTAGAGGTCAAATGATGAGGTACCGTAGGGCTCGGTCCTGGGTCCAATCCTGTTTAATGCATACATATCGGACATCAGGGAGGGTATAGGGTATGAAATGAGTCTCTTCACTGATGACTCCAAGATGGGAGCAGTAGTTGAGGGGGAAGAGGGGAGTTTGGCACTGCAAGGGGACCTGGACACCCTGGAAAGCTGGGCTCACACATGGAAATTAAATTTCAATATCACCAAGTGCAAGGTGCTACATCTTGGGTGGGGAAACCCTAAACACAGGTACACCCTGGGAAGGAGGGTCTGGAGGCCTCAACAGGGGAAAAAGACCTAGGGGTCATGGTGGATGCACATATGAATAACTCTGAGCAGTGCAGGAGGCGGCTAGCAAAGCAAACAGGATGTTGGGATGCATCATAAGGATCACCTCTAGGAGCAGGAAGTGATTCTGCGCTGTACAACGAACTGGTTAGACCACACCTTGAGTACTGTGTACAGTACTGGAGACCACGCTTGAAGAGGGCATACAGCTCCTGGAGAGGGTACAGAGGAAAGCAACTAAGATGATCGAGGACTAGGGATTGGGTATGAGGACAGACTTGAGGAGCTCTGCCTGTTTTCACTGGAGGAGAGGAGAGGCAGGGGATGTGATTGAGGTCTTCAAGTACCTCAAGGAATAAATAGGATAAACATGAAGGGGATCTTTAGACTAAAGCAGGGAGGTATCACCAGAGGGCATGGTTTGAAGTTGGAAGGTGGAAGGGTGAGGGGGGGGAAGAGGAGGAGGTTTTTCACTGAGAGGGTGGTGGACCCTTGGAATGTGCTGCCTAGTGAGCTGGTTCAGAGATCCACAGTGGAGGGCTTCAAGAGTGGGTGGGACAGACACAGGAAGTGGATGTATCTGATAATGGACTGGCCCAGGGGGGTGAGGATGGATGATAGGGGTTTCTGGAACATAAGGGGGGGGACGGCCTCGGCACCCAACTAGGGATCTGAGGTTTGAGCAGACTCGATAGACAGTAAGGCCTAATCTGCTGGCAATTAGTATGTTATGCTAGTTTCAACAATTTCCTTAAGTTATTTTTAAACCCAAGAATGAACATTCTCAAACAGTCAATTTGACTCATAATAGACTCGAAAAATTTGGTAACTTGTAGAGTAAAGACTTCTGCCCCAGTGCTGTTTCATCTTTGGTATTTGAAAATATGAAATACCTGATTTTCTGGTATCAAATGGATTGACATGTTTTTGAAAGATTTGGAAAAATGTTCAGGTACTTTCCCATAACAATCTTTTTGCTAATATGCTCACAGTAAATTCATATCTTTGTTTAAGGGTCTTAGTTAATATTTTAGCTAAAATATTAAATGTTGATAACCCTGCCATGAATGGGATCCAATCCTCAAACTTCCCTCTCACTAAAGTACAAGGCAAGGCTGCCCTGTCTCCCCATTACGGTTTGTACTGGCAGTAGAGCTGTTGGCAGAGCCCTCAGGAGGTACCCTCATATCACAGGCATGACAGTGGGACAGGTAATGTGCTAAGCTTTGCTACATGTGGATGATGTCCTTTTCACTTTATCAAATGTTGGACCATCCTTGAAAGGCAGCACAACATGTGTTTGCTGAGTCTGGTGTTCTGTCAGGCCTCCAGATTTACTGGAACAAGTTTGAGATACTACCAGTAATGGCCTGCTCCGAGAAGGGGATAAATATACCTGGATGCTCCCTCAAGTGGGCCATGTTGGTGACCAGATACACAGGCATGCTAATAAAGCCAAGTCTGCTGGACTGTGCAGCAGATATCCTACAGCCTCTATGGAGATATTTCTCAAAGACATGGCTAAAACTGAGATGTTGGTGGTGGACACAGATCATCAGGGTACAGGTTCTCAGGCTGGGCAACCCTCTGGGCTTTGGCTTGAAGGCTTTTAGCTGGTGACCTCTGACGGGGTGCAGAATCTGGGTGTTATTTTTGGTGATGGCCTGACACTTAAACCTCAGGTGTCAACCATTGTCAAGACCTCTTTTTACCATCTGAGGAATATCACCCAGGTAAAGCACCTTATATTGCCCGATGATCTTCTGACTCTCGTCCACACCATCGTGACCTCCCGCCTTGACTACTGTATGCCCTCTACCTAGGGCTGCTGAGGGATGATATCTGCCAGTTGCAGCTGGTGCAGAATGTGGTAGCCAGGCTTTTATCTGGCTCTTCAAGATCTATTCATATCACACCTTTGCTCCCCGGACTGTACTGACTGCTGGTACAGAGGCTGATCATCTTCAAGGTCAGATTACTGACCTATAAAGCCCTACACGGACAGTGACCTCACTATCTGCAAGATCTCCTTTGTCCCTACTGCCCCCTCCACTCACTGTGCTCCTCTGACAAGGGATTGTTAGACGTTCTCAGGGTTCGACTTAAAAATTCAGGGGCCCATTCTTTTGCTTTTGTGGCCCCTACTATGTGAAACTTTCTACCTCGTCAGGTGAGGGAGTGCCTGACCATCCAGAGTTTTAAGACTGCATTAAAAACATACCTACTCAGCCTGACCTTCTCTAAGTGTTCTTAGGATCCTGAGAACTGTTAGTTAAAATACTTATAAGTCATTAGCATATGATAAGGATTTTATGTGTTTATGAATTTTAGATTATTTTTGTTGGTTTTAAATTATATTGTAATATTTGTTTATGTTTTTAAAATTGTACAAGGGCTTTGGATACATTTTGGAATTGTGTTTCTTACAAATAAAGTTGATTTGATTTTCTCCTCCTTCCTGTGGCAGCAGCAGAGGCCCAGATTCAGAATAAAGGTCTTGAGGTCCCCAGTCTGTAATGGAGGCTGGTTCTATGTCATAATGGCGAGTGCCAAAAGGTGACCATCATTATGATGAGGGTACATCAGTGAAAATCTATTTCGGCGATATACATCCCCAGCGCACAGGAAAATGGCCCCGGGTACTTAGATTTTTATTGTTAATGCAGGGGGCTGCACCCCCCAACCCCACACATGGGGCTTCACCTCCATACCGCCACTAGATGATTCTTAACTCCGGGGTGCATGTCGTGGGTGCAAATTGGGGCAAAGTTAATTTCGGCAGGGAGCACTAAAATGTAGGCATGCCAGACCAACTAGAACTCGCAGCTTTAGGCTGCCACCCACCACCACACTACTGTGCCAGCTTGACAGCCCCATGCCAACAATGCCAGGCCAACCTCCTCCTGCCTCCCTCCCATCATGCTCCCTCCCTCCGCTGCAGATATGTATAGCGCACGCCTGTCACTATATGCTTGAGCCTCCCCCATCCTGTCACCTTCCTCACACCATTGCCTACCTTTCTTGCACCGCAAGTGGGTCGCCATTTTAGTAGGCACCCACTTGTGGATAGCCCACCTCACAGGATACCACAGAGGCTGGAATGTCCCATGCTCTTGGGCCTACTATGTAGCAAACAGGGTGAAATCAGTCATTGGATAAAGGAGATGTCCCTGAGTGACCCAAAGCAGCTCCAAACAGAATGTACCAAGGGAGTGCACAATGGCCTGGCTACCTTCCTTCTAAGTCCTGGCACAGGGGCTAGAGTTATGTCACCTGTGATGCGATACACAAGGGATTCAATGTGGATGCTGCAGATGGTCAGTCTGGAACTTCACTTCGATGGGCTTGAAAGAGACCATTTGGAATAACTCCAGACTTATCTCGGGGGAGAAGCTCCAAAGTGGGGCAGCTGGATCACTAATGGGATTCTTACCCTGCAACATGTCACCTCACCTGACACCAAAGTTCTGAAATCCTTTGCTCAGTTACAGGAAGAATTTGGTCTCTCTCATTCAGACCATTGGGTATACCTCCAAATGAGACACACACTGTCATGGTGGTTTGGGTCGGGTAGAAACACAGGCCTTTGGACAGAGATGGTTGCATGGATACTTGGGCTTCCAAGAGTCTCTTCAAAGGGGGACTCGTTTATAAACACATTCAGAGCCTCCACTTTCCCAGCTGGGAGACCCACAGACTGAAAAGGGAGGCTGACCTACAAACTGAGTTTTCTCCTGAGGCCTGGCAATGTTGCTGGAAGATGACACGCCAGGGTTCAGTCGATCCCCTTTATCAGTTCATTCAGAAAAAGGTGTTGGGGAAGTGGCATTATTCCTGAGAGAAGTTTGTGGCAATGGAATTTCACACCCTGAATGAAAGTTTGAGATCTCATCAGGGTACAAGATCCATAGGTCATATAATTTGTGAATGTCAAGAGTTGCATCATTTCTGGGATACTGTCCAGGCAACCGCTGTGCATATAATAAAGAGAGCCCTTCCAATGTCTCCACTGTTGAGGATCCTGGGAAGCATCTCAATTATATAGAGCCTGTCTTTTTTTTTTAGACCATTAGTATATACCATGGACATGGAGGAAAAAAGGCAGATCCTGATGAGGTGGAAGCAAACATCGACTCCCACAAGGAAAGAATGGGTATAGCAGTGGTTACTTGACATGTGAACTTCCTCAGAGTGCACTAAGGAGTAAAGGGTTAGCGGGAAAAACTCTCACCCATCTGGGAGCCATGGTTGACAGAGAATGGCATTCACACTTAAGTCAAGACCATTGGGTAAATAGGAGGGAAGGTCTCTGAAGGCCACAAGGGCTTCTTCTCTCTCCCTTACTTGCCTGGTCTTTTGGAATATGTAGCTGTACAGGCAGGAAGTCTACACAATATGAGACATGCTGCGCAGGTCTCACCCATGCTATTGTGAATTACTAATCCTAACACAAAAGGCTGTTTTTTCTTTCTCACCAGAGATACTGAAGCACGATGCCACTCTTTCCATGTATAGGATGACAATGCTCAGAGGATATACTACAGAAGGGGTGCATGTGTATTACTTTCAACATGATTTTTTTTTTAAGTTTACAGTAGATAGGTTAGTTAGATGATCTATTTAGCATAGTTGTAGATATTGACATTGGAACTGTATAAATACAGTAGAAATAAAACTTATTATTTGAGTATTTCAGCTGTAGTACATAGAAACATAGAAACATAGACTTTGATGGCAGATAAGGACCACTTGGCCCACCTAGTCTGCCCATTTCCCTACCTACAGGATAAGCTGCAGATCCTAGTTAATCAACAGCCTATTTCTTCCTACCCCCCACAAGAATTGCCTTATGTTTGTCCCATGCATTCTTGAATTCTTCCACAGTTTTAGACCCCAGAACCTCCACAGGAAGGCTGTACCATGTGTCTGCCACCCTCTCTGTGAAAAAATGCTTCCTCACATTGCCCCTGAGCCGTCCCCCCGCTATCTTCAAATTGTGTCCCCTTATTCTTGCACATCTCTTTTTCTGAAAGATGCTAAACTCTTGCACTTTGTTGATTCCCTTGAGGTACTTAAAAGTTTCTATCATGCCCCCTTCCCTTTCCTTAAGGGTATACATATTAAGCTCCTTAGACTCTCCTCATATGGCTTCTGTTGCAGACCCTGCACCATTTTAGTTGCCCTCCTCTGGACTACCTCCATCCTGTCTATGTCCATGTGGAGATGGGGTCTCAGAATTGGACTCAGTACTCCAGATGGGGTCTCACCAACTGTCTGTACAGAGGACAACAACTTCCTGTTTTATGCTGGTGATGCCTCTCCTATACATCCAGTATCCACCCAGCCCTCCCTATTGCCTTCTCACATTGCTTGCCAAACTTAAGGTCATCTGATATGATTACCCCAGGTCCCTTTCCATTTTTGTTGTTGTTACTACCCCCCATTGTGTAATCTTCCCTGGGTTTTGTTTCCCAGGTGCCTTATTTGCACTTCTTTGCATTGAATACAAGCTGCCATACTTGACCATTCCTGCAACCTTGCCAAGTCCCTTCTCACCCATTCCATGCCTCCTGTGTATCAACCCTGTTGCAGATCTTTGTGTCATCTGCAAAGAAGCATACTTTTCCTTCCGGTCCCTCTGCAATGTCACTTATAAAGACATTAAAAAGGACTGGACCTAGTACTGAACCCTGCGGTGCCCCCACTAGTAACCCCCATTTCTTCAGTATGGACTCCGTTTCAATTACCTTCAATTGTCCTGTTGTCCAGCCAATGTTTTACAGGGCTACCACCCTGACCCACTCCAGGCTGGTTCATTTGTTTATTAATCTTTTGTGTGGACTATGTCAAAGGCCTTGCTAAAGTCTAGGTAGGCCATGTCACAGCCCTCCCTGGTCTACTACTTTGGTCACCCAGTCAAAGAAATCAATTAGATTCATCTGACATGACCTTCCTGCTGTGAACCCATGCTGCCTTGGGCCCTGTGCCCCACTGGTGTCTAGGTACTCAACAATTCTTTTCCTTCAGAAGTGATTCCATCATTTTACTACCACAGAGGTCAAACTGACAGGTCTATAGTTTTCTGCCTCTGTCTTGCTCCCAGTTTTGTGAGGGAATCACATCAGCCTTCCTCCAATCCTCAGGTACCACCATCCTCCCATGATCTGTTAAAAAGGGTAGTCAATGGTGTCACTAGTTCTCCCCTTAATTCTTTTAGAATTCTGAGGTGAATCCCGCCAGACCCCATTGCTTTGTCCACCTTCAGTTTTAGGAGTTATTTCAGAATCCTTTCTTCTGTGAAAGGACTGGGATTGACCCCCCTATCCAGAGTGCTTCTGTGAATTGGATTAGGTACCTCTTCCTCCTCCTCTTTTGTGAATACTGAGCAGAAGTATTCGTTCAGTATCCCTGCTTTTTCACTGTCCCTCTCTGCCCACCCACTGTCCATTCTATTCAGCCTCACTATCCCTCCCCTTGTCTTTGTATGCTCCATGATGTACCTATAAAAGGTTTTATCCCCCTTCTTATCCGAGTTGGCTATCTTTTCCTCAGTTTGGGCCTTTGCTATTCTGACTTCACTCCCTGCTTCCTTCTGCCTTAACTGGTACAGTGCTCTGTCCTGCTCCTTCTGTGTTTCCTTATACTTCCTAAATGCTATCTTTTTCTCCCTAATCTTCCCCACCACCTCTTTTGAGAACCATAGTGGCTTTTTCTTTCATTTTGATTTGTTTATTTGCTTCACACAAAGGTGTGTTGCCTCTGTGATGGCAGTTTTGATGTTTCCCCATTGTTGCTCTACCCCTCCTTCTAGTCTGTTGCTAGCACTTTTCTAAGGCACTCTCCAATCTTGCCAAAGTCAGCCATCCTGAAGTCCAGTAGCCTCACTTTTGTATGTCTTGCCTCTGTAGCTGAGTTTATTGTGAGCCACATTGTTTGGTGGTCATTTGTTCCCAGACCACTTCTAAACCTGAGATCCTCTCACTGACCCCATTTGAGAGTAAGAGGTCTAAGATTGCTCCCTCACGAGTGGGTTCCAAAACTAGCTATCTGAGGCATGCCCCCTGTAGGGCATCAATAATGGCCCTGCTTTTGGATGTGGCTGCAACAGAGGTGCTCCAGTTAACATCTGGCATATTCAGGTCCCCCATCAACAATAGTCATGTATCTCTAATGATTAATTGTATCCCTTATTGGTAGAAACAGATAGTTAGTAAGGCTGAGGTTCATACATCAGGAGACAGAACCACATTGCAAATTCCAATCCTTTTTAATGTGACTTGTTACATCATTATTTTAGAGTTGTACTTCTAAATGGCTTGCCCTAAATAGGTATTGTTTAAAAGCCTTGCTCTCCCTTAACCCTACTAAAGGCAGATGCCCCACGGGGGTGGACTCCAAGATGCTCTACTTAGCCGCACCTGCAATTGCTGCCCCCTGGCTTATTTATACAATCTCCTTCTCCCTAGCTTCAATTCCTTGGAATGGAAACATGCTGCTGTCATCCTCTCCGAAGAGAAGTGACCTCTGTCCCTGGAACTACTGCCCTATCTCCCTCCTCCTAATTCTGGCAAGATTCAAGAGAAACTAGTTCTCGCAACTCTCCTTATTTCTCTATGCCGCTCTTTCTTCTCTCCCTACCAGTCTGGCTTTAGGAAGTCCCACTCCAGCCACTTCTCTTAAAAGGATCACTGACTCTATTTTGGATGCAATGGACAAAGGCTACATCACCTCCGCTTTTCATCAACCTAGCCAAGGCTTTTGACACAGTGTCACATGCCCTCCTACTAGATAAGCTCTCCAGTACTGGGTTATCTGCCAAGGCCACCTACTGGTTCCACTCCTACCTGGTAGGCTCATCCCGATCCGTCAAAATTGGTGGTTCCACCTCGCCATCCCTCCCAGTTAGGACAGGAGTTCCACAAGGATCTGTCCTCGGGCCATTATTATTTTCCATATTCCTTAACCACCTGCCCACTCACATCCATTCACATGTTTGAGGATGACACAGTCCTGTATGCTTCCACTCCTACAATTGCTGATGTAGTGACCAAGTTGCAGCTGGACTTCAATAAAGTCCAGCACTGGTTTTGTGCAAATCAGCTATTCCTAAATGCCAAGAAGACTGTCTCCATGACCTTTGGCATGAGGTAGAGACTCTCTAGGCTAAAATCCACCCCCTCTTTCCACACTCTGGATGGGACTAGTCTGAGGGCTTGCCCCCCCTTTAGATATGTCAGGGTCTGGCTGGACCAGCACCTCAACTTTTCTGTACATATCAATGCTATCCACAAAAAACTTCACCCCAAACTGGGTGCACTCTACTGCAATCATGGCTGCATCCCCCTAAGAGCTCATAGGGCTCTCATACAGAAAATGATTCTGCCCATCTTTGACTACGGGGACATAGTTTACGCTGCCACTCCCAAGTCCAACCTAACCAGACTGGACCCCCTTTTCCAATCCTTCTGCTATTTCACTACAGGAAGCCTGTCCTCCATACACAACTGAGACCTCTATTGGTCCCTAAATCTATCCTCGCTCCAAGGCCACCGGCAGACCCACTGCGCGAAGCTCACAGCAAAGTACTGGTCCCAGTCTTTGCCTTCTTACCTCGAGGCTGTACTTGCATCCCATACCCCCAAGAAAAAAATACTTACCATAGTAATATTGCTTCTTCTATAGGAGTCCTAATGTGTTCTGACATATGCAGTAAAGCTTGCTGTTGTACTGCCCCAGAGAGGAAAGAGTTAAAGCCTACATTCTAAGTAGGCACGTGCTCGGTTTCAAATCACTGTCCCCTGCTACATTCTTTTCAACCATCAGATTCTTATGAGCAATCTAGAAAAAGACACATATAGATTGAAACAATTTAGAAATGCTAACAGCATGTTGAATCGAAACTTATTCAAGACCCTACTAACCCCCAAAAAGGGCTAGAAGACTCAAGTCACAGATGCCCTCTTAAAAAAACTACCTTATGGTAAATTAACAACACCACCACCCAAGCTGGAGTGCAGAGACCTTAGGTTCTGGTAGGGGAGGCAGGGTGGGAGGTCAGAATGCATTAGAACTCCTTTAGAAGAAACAACAATACTGTGGTAAGTAATTTTTTCTTAAACAACAGGAAGTCCTAATGTATTCTGACATATGCAGACTACCATCAGTTCCCTTGGAGGAGCGCACAGAACCTACTTAGGAAAGAGGCTCTGCAATACTGCTGTTCCAAACCTGGTATCACTTCTTGCCTGCACATCCAAGCTGTAATGCTTGGTAAATGTATGTACAATTTTCCAGGTAGCTGCTTTACATATTTCTGACAAGGGAATGTGTCTTGCAGCTGCTATGGTGACAGCTGTGCCCCTAGTGGAATGAGCCCTGAGGCCTACAGAGTGATCCTTCCTTAGTTTCTGACAGCAAAAATGAATACAAGACACTATCCATCTTGCAATGGTCTTTTTAGTGGCAGGCTTACCCCTTCCCACTTCTCCATAGGTAAGAAACAACTTGCTAGAGTCACCCCATGACCCCTGGTGAGATCCAGATAGTAGCTGATAGCCTTTTTAACATCCAGTCTATGAAGCCTATGTTCCCCTGAACTGGAATGTTCAGAGAAAAAGACCTGCAAGTTCATGGACTGGTTAAGATGGAATTCTGAGACCACCTTGAGAAGAAATTTCCTATTTGTTCTAAGAACCACTTTATCATTGTGAAAGGAGATATAGTTGGGTTTCACTGATAGTGCCTGTAGCTCACTGATACATCCTGTTGAAGTAATGGCTACCAGAAAGACTGTTTTCCAAGTTACACACTTTAACTCTGCTGAGAACATAGGTTCAAAGGGAAGCTGCAAATATTTAGATCCCATGAAGGGGTAGGCTCTCTGAAAGGAGGGTATAAATGCAACAACCCTTTAAAGAATCTTTTAAATATAGGGTCAGAAGTCAGGGAAAACATTTTCCTGCTGACAAGTAAGCTGAAACTGCAGCCAGATGCACCCTTAGGGTGGAAGGCCTAAGTCCTGGACAGTGCAGATGAGCCAAATAATCCAGCAACAGTGAAATGCCCACTTGCTGTGGTTCTACACCTAGCTGATTAGTAAGCAATAATACCCAACAGGGTGGGCAATATGGGAAATACCCGGACCACCCAAGGGTATAATGGGCCAGACGCAGATGGAGACCTTATAGCCCTAAAAGATCTGGTGGTTCCCAATACCACCCACCTAGGAGGGTATTATTGCACTTAGAAAATGGGCCAGTATATAATATATATTTGAAAATATATATATATATATTATGTTTAAATCTTCAAATTCTTGGCTGTTTGCTGTATTCTGCAATAATATAGTTCCTCCACCTGCATTATAATGCTGTGTTTTTCTTGTGACCCAAGGACTACTGGAGCTTCTGTAGTTATAGAGGTGGTTGTCATGGTTAACATCTCTCACACACACACACACACACACACACACACACACACACACACACATTATACACACACACACCCTCAAGTTAGGTATTTTTTTCGTTCATTAATTTTTATTTATTCTGTAAGCCAGCATTTTTTCATTTGAAAATACAGTATATATGTGGAACATGACAGAGGAGTGTTGGTGGTAGATGGCTGAGCAGGGAGGAAAAAAACTAACCTAATCCTGCTGAACACAGGTACATTTCTGTGGTTTCTTGAGGTTATTTTGCTTTGTGGGGTATTACACTTGTAGAGAGGACTGGATGTGACCAGGAAAGAGCTGGGTCAAACTCCGTAGGAGAGTACCAGTATTTTCTTCATCTTCTATACCGCAGATGGATGTACATCTGTGGTATGGAAATCTAAGAAAATACCAATGTTCTCATGTTCGGTCGCGGTGGAACACATTACACGCTGCCAGACTTTTCAATACTGGGCGATTTTTATACCGGAAAGCAGTTATGGCACTAACATTCTCTATTCAGACCCTAAAACTGCCTGTTGGTTTATACTTTCGGTCAGGGGGTGAGAATGGCCTAACTGCTATTTTTTCTCCCGATACCTTAGTGAGTGAGACAAAATGGTGGATCCATTTACTGAACATTCAGGTTGCCCACTGACTAAATTGGTAATGGGTCATCCCGAATAGGCCCTAGTTTTTATGCGAGCTCTATCAGAAAAAAATGAATCTCTCCCAAGACGTTTCAACTAATGAGATTCATTTATTTTCCAATACCATTTTCTAACACCAAATAGTTAACCTCTTCCAATTGAAGGAATATGTTTTCCCAGTAGCTGGTTTCCTGTAAACCTTTAGGATATCCATGACAGAGTCCAAGAGATGCAACTTAGCATACTCTAACTCTGTAAGAGCCAAGTCTTCAGTCTGAGGGTCCCTAAGCTGGGGTACAAGATTCTCCCTTGGGAGGAGGTCAGCAAGTAGTACCTCATCGGAAGGCGGATCGGATATGTCGAGACCATGTTCACCACCAGGATTGAGTACCAAGGCTGTCTGGTCCAGTCTGCGGCTATCAAGATCGTCATTGCAGACTAAGCCCTGAATTTTGTCAGTACTTTGAGCAACAGAAGAAATGGAGGGAAGGCATACAGGAATTTCCCTGACCAGTCCAGCAGAAATGCATCCACTGGGACTGTCCCTTGAACTGGGAGCCTGCAGCAATACTGGGGTAACTGGTGATTGCCTGGGGCTGCAAAGAGGTATATCTCTGGGGTGCCCCAAAGTGTGACAATGCTCTTGAGAACTAAATGATTCAGAGACCACTCGTGGTGGCTCTGGTTGATCCTGCTGAAAGAGTCTGCCAGAACATTGTCCTTCCCTGGAAGGTGGACTGCTGTCAGAGTCATCTTCAGAGAGTAGGCCAATTTTCATATCCTCATGGCTTCTGTGCACCCTGTTTGTTGATGTAAAACATTGTTGTGGTGTTGTTTGTCCTGACTTTCAACACGGCCCCTGAATCATGGAAGAAAAGGACAGAAGAGCCAGCCCACTGCTCTAAGCTCCAAGAGATTAATGTGCAGAAGAGACTCTTGGGGAGACCATGTGCCGTGAGCTGTATGCTCCCCAAGTGGGTCCCCAGCCCAATAGAGATCGTCCTGTGGTGAGTACCTTTGTGGGATTTTCCTGAAGAAGGGAATGTCCACCCTTAGGTTGTCTCTGTCCTGGCACCACTGCAGGGCTAGGAGAAGCATGAAAGTTACTGGAATCAGTTTGAACAAGAAATCTCTGCTCTGGGACCAAAGGACTTCAGATGGAACTGAATGTCTCTCATCTAAAACCTTTCCCATGTTACTACTGATGTAGCTGCCATGTGCCCCAGCAACTGCAGAAAGTACCTTGCTGGCTTTGGGAAGTGGAGTCTGAATGATTCTACTAGCTGCACTAAGCTTTCCACCCTGTCTGATGGAAGTCTTGCTTTTCCCAGAATTGTGTCCGACTCTGCTCTTATGAACTGCAGGAGATGGACTGGCTCCAGGACTGACTTCGTTGTATTTATTAAGAAGCCCAATGAGTGAAGAGTAGTCTGAGTGACTGCTAAGACAGCTACTACTTGTTGTTGAGACTGACCCACCAGCAGCCAGTTATCCAGGTAGGGAAAACTGAAATTCCTAAACTCCTTAAGTGTGCAACTACCACTGCCAGCCATTTTGTAAACACTCTGGGAGCTGAGGTCAGAACAAAGGAAGGACCTGAATTAGTAATGACCTGATGGCAGTCTGAATCTTAGATATTTCCTGTGTGACTCTAGTTAACTGAAACATCTACTGCAGCCAGCTGAATTAAACTATCTGTGTTGCAAGACTGTTATTCATTGTGCCTAAGCTCTGCCCTGCACTGGGTTGTATTAACTACCTACAGGTACACTGCAGTTAACTGAAACATCTACTGCAGCCAGCTGAATTAAACTATCTGTGTTGCGAGACTGTTATTTCATTGTGCCTAAGCTCTACTTTGCACTGTGTTGTATTAACTGCCACAAGCTCCCAGTTACTAGAGCATTTGGAATTGCCAGCAGCTGATTGATCCAACTCATCAGCAGAGGAGGATGGGCAGATCCACTAGATAAGGCTCGCGCTGGGTGCAGAACACAGGTACACTGTAGTTAACTGAAACATCTACTGCAGCCAGCTGAATTAAACTATCTGTGTTGTGAGACTGTTATTCATTGTGCCTAAGCTCTACCCTGCACTGTGTTGTATTACTGACACAAGCTCGATTGCCAGAGCATTTGGAATTGCCAGCAGCTGTTTGATCAAATTGTCAGCAGAGGAGGAGGGCAGATCTACTAGATAAGGCTCACACTGGTACTGCACGAGCACAGTAAGCCGTGACGTGAGTGGCACTCAGCAGAGAAATTCCAGTAAATGAAATAGTTTTGCTTCTATGAGAAAGTTTATAGGATTAGGTACAAATTTAAAACTGAAGTACATCTTTTCTTATGCTACACTAGTTTAAAGTATATTTAGGTTGATAATGTTATATAGCTTTGAGTATCAAATCAAATCAAATCTTTATTTATCCAGGCAATCATCATTGAGCAAGCTCATTTACAAGATGGACCTGCTGTTGTCCAAGACAGTTATACATACATAGATTGAGAATACAAAGCACAACATGTGCAAGAGTTACAAACAAATTTACAGAAATGTGGTAGGTGCACGATATACATTTCAAGCGTGCTTGTAAGGAACATACATGCATCACTCAACTTTGCTGTTGTATATACAGACTCCATGTATGCAGAAGTTGAGTGGTATGTTTAGTCATTCTTAGTCAAGCCTCCATCAGAAGGTACAATTCTTTGCATTTCAGCCCTCAGTGACCGTTTACCATACTTGGGTGAAGGTCCTGGGCTGCATAGGGGCCCCTAATGAGGTCTGTGTGTTCCGCTTAAACGGTGACAGGAGAGTAATATGGGAGAAGTGGTGCCTTGGGTGCTGAGGGACACTATGGTAGCTGACTAGTGGACCTGATTAAAATAGGGAGGGGAGGAACTAGGTCTGTGGCTGGATGTGGTAAGGATATGGAGTGATCCGTCAGCAGGACAGCTAGGAACTATGGAAACACTTACAGATTTTGGCGAATGTTTTGTCATAAATGATCCTAAACAGGGCAAAACTGACAGGAGAGCTGAGTCTCAAGGATCTTTGTACCCTGTTCCAGAGTGTAGGCAAAGCGGGCTTATGGCATCCCTGCCAAAGTGGGTACTGATCCTGGGGATTTTCAGAGAAATTAGCAAGTGGCTTCTTACTGCGTAGCTACTGATTGGGCTCAGGGGGAGGCAGGCAACAATATAATCTGGGAGTTTGTTGGTAAGGGCTCAGAATGTCCAGAGTGCTGCATTTCTTCACCGCCTATATTGAAGGGAAGGCCACCCTATGGCTGCATATAAAAGCAGTGATGTGTGAGGATGGGAGACCAGTTATAAATCTTATTACTCTGTGGTACAGGACATCCAGTTTTGCAAGGTGTGAGGCAGAGCATTGGCCATAGATAATGTCGGTGTAGTCGATTAATGAGAGAAAGTTGATTGAACAAGCTGTCTTCTTGCATCTGCGGTCAGAAGGTGTTCAATTCTGAAGAAGAGGTCAAGCCTCTGCCTAAGCTTTTTCATCAGTTCTTCTGTGTGCTCATAAGAGAGTTTGTTGTCCAGCCATATACCCAGATATCTGAATTTAGCGACAACTCAAGATCTTCACCTAGAAGGGTAGTTATGGGAGGAAGGGTACCAGCAGCAGCAGAGTAGGCCCTAGTGCTAGATGGAGTAAAGAGCATGGCCTTATTTTTTTGCATTTAGCAGTAGCTTTATGCTGAGAAGCTGATGCTACAGCGTATTGAATTCAGTTTTTAGATCTGTGCATGCGGCTCCAGGGGAGTCATGGCTTAGATAGAGCACTGTATCATCAGCAAACAAGTGGATACTGGCTTCTGTAATGCCTAGGTCCAAGTTGTTAATGTAGATGGCGAACAGTAGAGGGCCCAGTATAGAACCCTGTGGGACTCCTCTTTTTATTGGTTTGAAAGGAGAGCTCACCTCGGCTTAATTTGTTGCTGCCTATCAGAGAGATAATCCTGGAACCAGTCCAGTGAGGTTGAGTCCATACCTATGGTTTTAAGGTGGAGAGAAGTAGGCAGTGGTCTGAGCGGTATCGAAGGCCTTGCTGAGGTCTAAAAACACAGCAAACAAATTTTTGTTGTCAAGGTCCTGTTGCCAGTCATTAGTGACTTTGGCCAGTGCCGTAACAGTGCTATGCTTTGCTCTAAAGCCAGACTGCATGGGGTTAAGCAATGTAGAGTTGTCTAGAAATGATCTCAGCTGTAAATCCACGACTTTTCCAGCATTTTGAGAGTATAGGTAGAAGAGAGATTGGCCTGTAATTGTTCAGGTCGCATGGGTCCCCGCTTTAAATAGGGGATACCATGAGAGTTTTCCATTCCATGGGGATAGAGCCCTGGGCTAGGGACAGGTTGAATAAGAGTGAAATAGGTGGGGCAAGTATGTGGTATGCTATTTTCAGGAAGTATCGGTCGAAGGAGTCTGCTCCTGCACTTTTTCTGGTATCTAGCCGTAGCATAAGGTCTTCAACTTCATTTATGGTGGTTGGGGAAAAGGAGAAGATCATATCTTTGTTACTTTGGTCTGGAGGCTGGGCGGTGAGCTGTGTACGGAGACTACTTACTGGTGCATTATCGAATGCCATGCCTGCAGTGGCGAAGTGGTTGTTGAAGGCTTGAAGAATTTCAGATTTATCACTGATAGTGACATTGTCGATGGTGATTTTGGAGGGTAGTGCACTACCTGGGGAGTGTCCAGACAGTTCCTTTATGGTGGACCAGAATTTGGTTGGGCTGTTGGATGCAGATAGTAATTAATTTTGATAATAATTGGCCTTGGCCTCCGACCATTTTCATGCAGGCATTTCTAGCTGTCCTAAAGAGACACTAGTCCGCATCGCCTCGATATCTGGGCCTTTTTCCATAGCTGGTCTCTTTGAGAAAAGCATTCTTCAGATCCGGTGAAAACCAATGGCAGGTTCTGGTTTTTATTCGTGCTTTAACTAGAGGAGCATGGTTGTTTAGGGCAGTGGCTATGATTACATGGAAAACATTATAGGCATCACCCACTGATTTAGCCAGGTAAAAAGTTTGCCAGAGCAAGGAGTTTTTTAGTTCTTGTATGTAGGCCAGAGGGTCAAAGTTCCATCTGGATCTTTTAGTAGAAAACTTTGATGTAGATAGTGGGTTCGAGATGGTTCTTATGTCAGCTATGAGACAGTGGTCACTAACATCTGCTGGAAGGATACCAGCATGGGAAAAGAAGTGTGGTTTGCTGACAAGAAGGATGTCTAGAAGTGTGCTTTTCATTGGATTTTTCTTGTTGATGCGCATTGGTTCTATAATCATTTGGGTGAACCTGTGGGAGTCGCAGAATTGTTTTAGGGGTAGCAATTCGTTCGATATCCAGTCATAGTCAAGGTCACCTAATATAATTGTTTCCAGAGGTGTCATGTCCATTTGTGAAGACAGATGAGCCAGGAGCTGTGGTTCTGCTGTTGGGGGTCTATAGCAACCTATTATGTGGAGTGCCACAGATTGGGACAGTTCGACCCTGAGAGACAGGCATTCAAAGCCCCCTGCAATGAAAGTAGCATCTAATACAGATACTGTAAATTTGTTTTTAACATAAATGGCTACTCCTCCCCACCTAGTCTTTCTATCTGCTCTGAAGAGAAGGTAGTTGGGGATATTAACCTCACTGTCTGGTGTGGATGCCGAGCCAGGATTCCAAGATCACAAGTATGTCTGGGGCAGTGTGGATAATCCAGGCCTGGACAGAATCCAACTTCTTTAGAAGGCTGCAGACATTGGCATGCAGAAAACTGATTCCTTTTAGGGTACTAATTTTGGTTGAAGATGAAATCAACTTTGTGGGGCCAGGATTGAGCTCAACGTCTCCTGAGCACAGTAGTAGGAGGAGCACGATACTTCTCAGATTGGCAAGGAGACATTTAAAAGCACGGGCCTTGTTGCGTTTTGTGTAGGTTAGATTGCAGGGATCCAGGGACTGAGTTGACCTCTTGTGTTGCCCTGCCAGTACGTAGATTAAGGTCTATGCAGAGTAACACCCGACTATGCAGCGTATGGGTGGCTGGGGTTTGGAGCCATGCATAGCCGAGTAGTTTGCAGTCCCCCTTTGAGTGGATTCAACAAAATTTGACTGAATCAGGGCCAACCAGAGGCAGCATAATGAATACATAGTCTTATTATGTGGATGTCCTAGTGGCGTAGGGCATGTCCCTTTATTAGAGTCAGATCTGTCAGGGGTCCACTAATATTAGGTATCAGGGAAATGCAGGCTAGTAAGTAAAGCCAGTCGAGACCTGCCATGGTAGCTTATTCAAAAAGTGGAGTATACTATCACGGGATCTGCTAACCAGAGTCTTTAGGTCCCCAAATTTGTTGTATGGGTAGTTACTGCTGTGGTATGATAGGGGTCAGTATGCACTAAAAGGGGATCTAAGAGTAACCCTGACAGTGGCACGTCTCTGAACAAAATTTATTTGATGTGGGTTCCTCGTTAAGGGAAGGAGAATGGACAGGAGGACGGGAAATGTCTGGATTGCAAGAGATATATTTCTTCAGCGGGGGCTGATAGAGGTGCCTGTGCAGAGTGGAGTGGCCAATGGAAGATTATATAGGCCCAGAGGTCATTGTTCTCATGCGACTTGTTTGGGAAGTTTAAAATGGAGTTATGCAAGATAAATGTATACCGCCATCGACTAGAGAAGGAGAGAGTAGCTCGAATTAATAGTGGGCAACACAAAGGCTAGCAGTCTGAACAAAACAGCTCAATTAGCAACAGAAAGGCCTCCAATTTCCTTGGTGCCTTGCGGTCTGGAGAGAGCTACAAAGTCACGAAGGGGCTGTAACACTTGGTTGCTTGGAACATTTTTAGACAATAAACACAGTTTTTTGGCAAATCAGTCACAGTTCAGTAATTTGTTTTTTTTCAGTAAAAGGGATGTTTCAAGTAAAACAGTGCCTTAGCAAGACAGAATATGCTAGTCAGCAGGACAGGATATGCTAGTCAGCAATAAGCAAACCTAAAGTACCAAAATAGTATGCCTCAGCAAGACAGAATGAGATAAGGCTGCTAGAAGGCTTAGTTGCAAAAAGGGGATGGGAGAAATTGCAGTTGTTGACAGTAAGTAACCAAATAAATTGAAACATCAGATAGGAGTGGGAGGAGACTGTGTGCATTTAAAGGAGGCCTGGGAGGGGGAAGGGGTGGGATGAAAAATCAAGGGGAAGTTTGCAGAACTAGCACTGAATCAGTGCACATACATTTGAAGAGAAACTGCAGTGGGGGGATGGTAAGTTACTTTACACAGGCCGAGCAGAACAGGCTAAATTAAAATATATAAATTAGAAGCCAAGTACAGGGATGCAGGCTTACATTAAGCCACACGTCTCGGGTGCTCCTGTCTCAGGTGAGTGAGACCAGCCAATCAGAGAGCTCTACACAGGCATGGAGCCAATAGCACTACCCTGAGAAGGCACTGAAATTGAAAAGAGCAAATTGCAAGTGATGATCCAGTTCAGCATTCACACAGCCCAGAGAAATCATGGCAATTTTTCAAGCGTTGTACCTTATCTATCTCTTTGGGGGGTAGGTGGATCAGGCTCCTTTCATCATGGAGGTGCTATGGCTGGATCGTGACTGCTGCCCGAGGGTGCAAGTGGCACCTGTAAGGAAGGAGACAGCAGATTAAATAGGAGCAGATGGGGGGGAATGTGTCTAAACAGAGACACACACAAAGAGATCTGAGCACTAACTTGAAAGACAAATCAGGGGGCAGTCTCAGACAGAGGCAAGGTGCCGGCTAACTGGGAATCAAAACAAGCACAAAAGAACAGACTGATGGGGAGGGCAGGAGGGACAGAACAGAGACAGAGGAGGACAGGGGACAAAGAAAGATGATTAAGAATGAAAGTCAAAGGCAGAAGTATTAGGCTCAAGACAGAGGCTACACAGATTTTACAATTCACTGACTTTTCTAACTAAGTCCATAGCACTAAGCATGTAAACCCAGTACAGTCTTAAATAGGATTAAAAAAAGATGTTAACAAAGCCAGTAAAACTTTTTTACAAACTCAGTTCAAGGCAAAAATCAAGGGGAAGTTTGCAGAGCTAGCACTGAATCAGTGCACGTACAGTTGGAGATAAACTGCAGTGGGGGGGAATGGTAAGTTACTTTACACAGGCCGAGCAGAACAGGCTAAATTAAAATATATAAATTAGAAACTGAGTACAGGGATGCAGACTTACATTAAGCCACACGTCTCGGGTGTTTCTGTCTCAGGTGAGTGAGACCAGCCAATCAGGGAGCTCTACACAGGCGTGGAGCCAATAGCACTACCCTGAGAAGATGCTGAAATTGAAAACAGCAAATTGCAAGTGATGATCCGTTTCAGTGTTCACACAGCCCAGAGAAATTGTGGCAATTTTTCAAGCGTCGTACCTTATCTATCTCTTTGGGGGGTAGGTGGATCAGGCTCCTTGCACCATGGAGGTGCTATGGCTGGATCGTGACTGCTGACCGAGGGGGCAAGTGGCACCTTATCTATCTCTTTGGGGGGGTAGGTGGATCAGGTTCCTTGCACCATGGAGGCGCTATGGCTGGATCGTGACTCTTAATATATTTAGGTTGTTTGTTAATAAATATTTAAAGTCCTATTATAGTTCATAAGAGTTGAATTTTATGATCAGTGAAGGTTTGGGGCAAAAGTTGTGATTATTGTTTGCAGAATTGTAGCCTGAAAAGGAAATTTGCCCTGCATAGTATTAATGAATTATCAAATTGGGGCACAGTTCTACATTCAAAACTGAATGCAGAATTTTAGCTGTAATATTACCAGTTTGTTGAAAATGGGATTTCTGTTTATCCTAATCATTTAGTAGTATAATATAAAGTTAGAGATTATTTTATTGAACAGGATAAAGCTGTTTTAACATTGGGAGGGGCATATTGTCCTAATTAAGTAAACATGAAGCTTTTACAAAGGTTGGGATTTTACATCTGCATATACTTGCACTTTATGTAAAATGGACTAGTTCAGTTTTAATTCAAAATCCTGCTGTGATAGCATTACAGTTAAGAACTATGAATGTGGGAAATGCTAAAATTGGGCATTCTCATACATAGTCAACATGTAACAGAAGGAATGCATTTGGGAAAATATGCTTCAGTTTGAAGGATCAGGGAGATGTTTTTCTTTTGGCATGTCCCCCCTTAGCAAACTTGAATTGTTTGATTATACTACTGGCTTTGGGTGGAGACATCAAGAGAAATCCGGGTCCTGATTCTTTAAACAAGATAAGATTGATTTGTGATAATGCTAGGTGTGTAAAAATAAAAATTGATTTACTAAGGACATGGATATTATCTGAATCTCCAAACCTAGTTTCTCTTACTGAAACTTGGCTAACCCCACAGATTGGAAAAGAGGAGTTAGAAATGGAAGGTGTTTCAAGTTTCAGGTTGAATAGAAAGGGTAAATGTGGAGGGGGGTTCTTCTTTATGTGGGATGGGACTTAGGGCAAACTATAGAAATGTATTCTGGGGTAATTGGTATAATTGATTGTTTATTGGTTGAGATTATGGAACTCAATCTGATAGTTGGGGTTGTTTATGCACCACCAAAAACAAAAGTGAATCATTATGAGCAATTAGCTTTAAATATACAGGACAAGTCCATGTGAAAAGAACTGATCCTAACAGGAGATTGTAATGCCCCTTGGATCAAAAGTAGAGGTAATACTCTAGATTCTACCTTTAAACCTCTGACAGTAATTCAATTAGTCACTCAGTCTACTAGGAAGACACATCCACAAAGTCCTGGAAATATACTGGATTTGATTTTGTTACAACTAAGGTCAATCCCCAGTTAATTTTAGTTAATCAACCCATATTGGGAGATCATTGCTCCTAAGATGTGAATTTAATTTGGATAGGGAAATTTTGAATGTTCAGTGATGGAGCCCTAAAATTAAAAGGAGATCTTTAAGGGTTATAATAAAGAGCTTTCATAGCCAACCTAATGCAGATAAAATGGGATATATTATTCCTAATGCCTTCCTTAGACTTGGCAATACAAGAATTCACAAACTGGTATAGAAAAGTCTATGATAAATTGACTCTTTTTCAGTATAAAATGCAAAGAAAAAATCATGTTCCATGGATTTCAGAAAAATTAAAAAAGTAGATCAGAATTAAATCTAGACTTTGGAAGAAAGCAAATAAAACTTTGAATCCTTTGGACTGGGTAAATTATAAATCGGTTAGAAATTCCTTAAGATCAAAAATTAGAAAAGCTAAGCAAGCCTATTATAAAACTAAGATAAATGAAACCTCAGATTCTAAACAGTACTGGTCCTTGATAAGATCCTTTGAGGTCCCTGTTCTTCAGAGACCTGAAATACAAATGATTAAGAATGGTCTCTGTCAGACTCCAATTAAGTCAACGAATATACTTAAGTATTTTGCAACTCTCCCAGATATTCAAATTCAAACTCCAGTAAGAAGAAAGACACACTCTAATAATGGTTCTTTACCTTTAACTATTCCTAGGTTCAGATTCAGGTGTGTCTCCTGTAAACAAGTAAAAGATGGAATTAAGAAATGAAACCCACATAAATCATTTGGTCTAGATGGAATTGAGAATAGGTTTCTTAGAGATTCAATTAGTGTGATTGCACATGTCTTGACAAAATTGTTTAACTGAAGCCTGACAGAAGGATTTTTCCTAAAATGTGGAAGAAAGCAAAATTATTCCAATTTTTAAATCAGGCCTATCTTTTGAACCTACAAATTATAGCCAATTGCCCTCTTTCAGCGGTGTCAAAGGTCTTGGAATGGCTGGTACAGCAACAACTTGGAGAGTATCTTGAACAGTACTCCATGCTTTCTGCTTGTCAGTCGGTTTCAGGAAGAACCATTCCATGGGCACCGCACTCACCGACCTGGTGGATTGATTGCATCCCAATTGGAGGAGCAGGTCGGTGGGTGCAGTATTCGTGGGACCTTTCCAAGGCCTTTGACACCATCGATCACAGTCTGTTGTATAACAGACTTGCAGAAGCGAGCCTGTCAACAGAAGTAGTGGGATGGTTTTCATCCTACTTACAGGATCGCTCTCAGCAGGTTTGTGTGGATGGTCTCCTCTCTGACAGTGCTGCTGTTTGGAGGGGTGTACCACAAGGGTCAATTTTAGGGCCAACTTTATTTTTGATATATATCAATGGAGTAGTGGAAGTTGCAAACAATTCTAAACTTAGGCTTTATGCCAATGACACCATTTTGGTTGCAAATGGCTTGAATTTGGAACAAATGGAAAGAAATTGTCAAAGGGATTTTTCAGCACTTTGTCTATGGCTCAAGGAATCGGGTTTGGTTATGAGTCATAAAAAAACTAAATCTATGTTTTTTAGGAAAAAGGGAATTGGTAACACTTCTGTTGCCCCTGTATTAAAATCATGACTGATAATGGTAATCAAATAGATCAAGATGCAATGTACAGATACTTGGGCTCCTGGCTAGGTGAGAGTCTGACCTTTGACTATCATATAGAAGATACCATAAACAAGGTAAATAAAATATTGGGAGCATTTAGGTGCTTAAAATCATGTTTAAATAAACAAATGAGATTGGCTGTTGTTAATCAACTTCTACGTCCAGTTATGGATTATAGAAGTCATGTATATGACTTCGCTCATAAGAAAAGCTTGACGAAAGTTGATATGATGTATAATAGACCTGCAAGGTTATATTGGGAAAAGGAAAAGGTTCACATCACTGTATTTTGTTTAGTGATCTTGGATGGTTAACCCCAACCTTAAATAGGAAGTTGCAATGGGCAAATTTAATTCATAAATTTTATACACAAAGGCCAATTTACTTATGAAAAATTAGGAAAAATACAACATAATCATAATTTCGTCAGACACCTCTGAGGATTTATTCCTCCACAATTAATAAATAAATACACTTCTATGTGTTTTCCAACTATTACATTTCAAATATGGAATTCAATAAATAAAGAATCCATAGTTAATCAGATTAATATTAAAATATTTATAAAGGAGCTAAAACATGAATTGAGTGTACGTTGTACGTGCAATGATTAGAACGTATATATAATGTTGATGTAAATGATGTCTACGATATTTATATAATCTGTTACTGTCTTTGTACTTTATGTTGTACTGAGAATGAACAGAAGCATCTATAATATAGGACTTGTCCTAAAGATGTCTTTTACCAGCTTGTCCTGTATAAAAATAAAGATTTTTACTACTACTACTAATATGAATATGGAAGTAAGCATCCTTGAGGTCTATGGATGCTAGCCAGTCTCCTTGCCCAAGAGTGGACAGTATCATTGCCAAAATGACCATCTTGAATTTTGGTTTTGTTAAGTGTTTGTTCAGGAACCTTAAATCTACAATGGGTTGCCAATCCCCGGTTTTCTTCAAGGTCAGGAAGTACCTTGAATACAAGCACCTTCCTCTCTGAGACAAAGGGACAGGTTCCACTGCCCTGTCCTGAAGGAAGGTTGTAACTTCTGTTTCCAGCAGGGAGATTTCTGCTGTGGAGGCAGGTTTGAACAGCCTTGCTCTCAATCTGGGAAATTGTTTGAAATGTAGAACAAGGCCTTGCCCACCACCTTCAGAATCCATTTGTCTAATGTTATAGACTGCCAGTTCTGGAAGTAGTGGGCAAGCCTGCCTCTACTGGAAGTGAGGAGGTGACCCAAGACTCCTCAGGAGTCTGTTTATCTGGAGCCCTGGGCGGAAGCTGGGCTGGAATTAGTGGCACCTTTCCTGCCCCTTCCTCTAAAATAGCCACGCTGTTGCTGATAAACAGGGCAGCCCTGTCCCTGGTAGAAAGGTCTCTGATAAGGCCTGCCCCTGCCTCCCCTACCATGCAGTTTCTGAGGAGTGGCTGCTTTTTCTTTAGCTGCAGCACTCCTATATGAGGTTCTATAGTCATCCATTTTCCTTATATAGGCCTCAGTCTGCTCTCCAAAAAGAGAGTTCTGTACCAGAGGAAAATCCAAGGCCTTGGTTAGTGTGTCCTGAGAGAGGTTAGTGGTTCTAAGCCAGGAAAATCTCCTCACAGAAACAGAGGTAGCCACAGTTCTGGATGCGAATCATTGGTATCCACTGCAATGTGGAATTGTTGCTTAGAAGCCTCAATTCCACTCCTTTTCAACTCACCCAGATCAGCAGCTGCCTCAGCTGGGAGTTTGGCAGCCAAATAGAAACTGCTTCCACAGCTTCTTTTGATGTCTTGCCACATAGGCCATGTAAGACTTTTTAGCCATGGAGTCAATTCTCCTAGAATCCTTTTCAGGAGGATAGAAAGCTAGTGGGATGCCTGCCTTCTATCAGGCAGAAGCCTGAACCACCCCTTCATGGCTGGGGTATCCTGACAGAAAACATGTACCATCTCTGACTACTGAGTACTTCCTCTCTAACCTCTTATCTACAGGAAGAACAGAAGTAGGGATACTCAACATTTTTAAAGATTGTCTCTGTAGAGACTTATGGATGGGTATCACCACCTTTTAGAGGCAGGGACATCCATCATCTCCACATAATCTGGTTCTTCCTCTTCTTCTGAAGAGTCATGAACTGGTAGCTGGAGAGTTTCAGCCACCTTCTTCATAAATGAAAAATGATTGAGAGCATCCTCCAACTGTTTAGAGGGAGAGATGCTTCCCTCATGCTCAGGAGAGACCTCCTGTTCAATTGGACCATAAAGGTCTTCCTCCTCTTGCTCACATTTAGGGTCCCAGGAATAATCACATTCCGAAGGGTCCAGAGGAATAGGAACTGGCTGAGGAACAACCGGAGGAGTCACCGGTTCGGCTGCCTGCAGTGATTTTATGAGTATAGCATTAGCAATCTTCTCCACAGTCAGAACCGCAGCCACATGCGACTTAAATGTTTCTTCGGCATGTTTTTCTTTATTTTTTCTCTTAGCAGAAGCCAGTTCAAGGGCTAATTCCACAGTCCGATTAGAAGGAAGGGTATCTCCTTAGTTACAAGGGACTCCCTCTGATTCATTAGAACCCGAACTGGTTCGGCCATCCGGGTTAGTAGATTTTTCGGCCAATTTCTCATTCAGTCAGTTAAGGCACCTGTCAAGTGTTGACTGAGAGATATTTTTACATATGTCACATTCTGCCTGCAAGTGTTCCAACCCTAGGCAGAAAACACAAGTGGTGTGGGGATCAGCCTTGCAAAAGTTTCCTCACACTCAGCACAGTTGAAAACCGGTGGGACGGTTTTCTTTTTAGATTCTGCGTCTCCATCTAACCTGTCCCAAAAGGCGGTTAGGCTGGATAAGATCAAACAGTTCTGGTTAATAGATCGGTATAGGCGGTCCGGGAAAAAATGACAAACTCGTTTTCTTATTAACCAAAGCTGAACACAGTTAATTGTAGAAGAAAGCGAGAGAGAAAGGCAAAAACTCGGTGCCCGAATGGTTGAACAGCAGCTGCTAAGGACCGAGACTTACCCACTAAGTTGGCAAAAGTAGCAACAATTGTAACTGTACCAAGGGACAGCAAAAAGAAACAAAAATGCTAAATGTTTTTTAAAATCAGTGAAATGACCAAAGCGGGAAACCACTTTAACTGATGAGATGTCGAAGAGAATCTCCAAAGCTTCACAGTAAGGTGGAGTAAAGCATCTGACGGTTGAATAGAATGTACAAGGGAACAGTGATTTGAAACCGAGCGCTTGCCTACTTAGAATGTAGGTTTTAACTCTTTTCTCTCCGGGGCAGTACAACAGCAAGGTCTTACTGCATGTCTCAGAATACATTACGACTTCTTGTTGTTTGAGCATACTCCCTGAGAAATGTTGACACCCACCTCTTGTCAGTTCCATGTATGTCCTCATCATCAGGGCAAATAGCCTTCAGATACCGCATGCCCAAATAATGGAACTCCCTCCCTGCAAGCACCGGGGCAAACTACCTCCTCCCAGAACCTCGGTCACCTATTAAGTGAGTGCTACTCCACCCCATGTGCATGTGGCTAGAAGTGTCTGAATTCACTACCTCACTCTGAACACTGATCACTAATCCTGCCTGGACTGGTTTCAATGTAATTTTCTTCTCTCAAGTGTTGCTAAATGTTATTTATGTATGTTTATTTTGTAACTACATCTCTGTATAGTTCCACATAACGTTTTCCAATTCCTTACTCTATGTATGTACTCAGCTGTCATAGTTTTACCTGATGTATGTATTTTGGCTGTTTCTCTGTCTCCCTCCCCAGGATGCACCTGGAATAGGCAGTACTCTGCTCAGTGTACCATCCTGGTGAAACTTTTAATAAATAAATGAATTGTTTACTATGCATGTGTCATGTTCTTGAATTAATTTTCTTGTCATGCAATGAAATATGTTATACAAAAATAATTTGCTCATAGCCATTAGTGCGACACTACAATTACTCTTGCACCACATGCCACACAATGAGCTTTACCATTGGTGTTAAGCAAGACACACACATTGACTGTGGAAGTTGGCAAGATCAAGACAAGGATCATAAGAACTTTCAGGTAATACCAATAAGCCCTGGTGCTTTCCCTCAAGCTGAGGATTCTTTGGGACCCCCTAATGAAGCTGGAGTGTAGCACATGCTCATTCATTGCTATTTCAGTGGGCTGCCAGCCATTGAGGAGAGAGGAGGGTTGTGCTGGTCACCCACTCAGGCTTGGAATGAGGAGAGGGAGTAGGGTGGTGCAACAATATCTGCAGGGATGGGGGCTGGGGAGTACACTAGACCACCAGGTAAGAATCTTTTCATTCATGGATTGTGGATAAGGAGGGAGGAAAGGGCACTAGACCACCAGGGAGAAATGTTTCTCTGTTGATTTTATTTTTCTTATTATATGATGGGGGATCGGAATGGGGTATTGGTAAGATGTGGTCAGGTGGGTGATTGTGTGGGGAGGGACTGCTAGCCACCATGGATAACACGGAATATTTTATTTTAAATGTGGGGCGGTGATTGGGTGGGGGACCGCCAGCCACCAGTGAATTTGGGCATGTTAAAACACTGCAAATCTGATTTTGGACAAATTCTTTTATTCCAAAAATGTGTCCACTTCTAAACAATATCAAAATCATTTTAGTGTATCTCTAACCTACAAATGATTGCACTGAGAGACAGTTTTCTGATGGTTTGCTGATCTTTAATACCTCTGCTTTTGTTGTTTAGTCACTCCTTCATTTCCCCTCAGTAGTTACTATTTACTCATGCTGTTAATGTGCAACACCAAAGGATTGTTTTATTTAAAAAAACTCAAAATCTTTTGGCTTTGGGCATTTAATGCTTCATTTCCTTTAACACTGGTTCACAAATCTGGGGAAGTTGCTTGCTCCTCTGCATGCCACTATACACCCAAAATTAGAACCAGGCAGTTGGGTAGTGAAGGAACTCACAGTGTTTCTCCACTAGTGTGAGGACCCTCTGCTACTTCACTGTGTGATACCAGTTAGCCAAATTCAGAGTCAAGACAGTGTGATGAGCAGCCAGAGCTCTGTTGCTCACTTCTTGTACAGCAGTTAAGTTTGTATGAAGAAAAAAAACAGCTTGTTGGCATTTATGGGAAACTCTAGCATATTTACAGCCTGACTCCACTGTGAAGAAAAGCAAATGCAAGGGAAGCGGAATTTCTACGAAAGTTCAGAAATGGATTTCAGAACTTCTGTGGAAGCAAAAGTCTGAATTTTGCTTCAGTTCCACTGTTAAATGTTTTTTTACATCTCTACTCCAGAAATTATCAATCCTGTGGAGCTCACTGGAGAAACTGTGACAGCAAGACACCAGCTGCAATCAGCCTGTAAACTGGCCAATTCATCTTTGGATTTGCTGCATTATACCAACTGGTCCCCTGAGAAAGCCTTGCTGGGTGGAGGCTAGGAAAAAGCACTTGATGGGCAAAGGGCCCCTGACTTGGACTGGACTCCTTCTATTTGGACTCTGATGGGTAAAATGGCACCAGAACAGCTATAGCTGGATGAGCTCTTGAGTACTTCCTGAGAATCAGGACAGTCAGCTCTGGATTTGGCAAGACTGCAACAGTTGTCAGAAACCCGGAGACTTGGGTTGGAACACTCAACTTCTTTACCGATTTTGGAACCAATGGATGTACTTCCACAAAACCCTCAGATTCTACAGGTAGTGAGAATGTGCAGCAGGTATTTTTTTTTTTTCAATTTAAACTTTATTAAATTTTTCAAAGAAAAGGCATGAATACATTAAGCCATATAGGAATACCATCTGGCCAGGATATACCCTCCCCCCACAGTGAAAAACTAAAAAATAATAACCAAATCTAAGGCACTTCTGACACAAACTAAAACCAGAGACATATACAGAAACACAAAAATCTTAGAGTCCATCAATTGGAAGACCATGTTCATCTTCCAGGGGAGTCCATAAGGGCTGGTACCAGTAGCCCATCCATAAGAAAAGTCCCAACAGGTACCTTTACATCAGGTAGGTGAAAAACATAAAACCATTTAAATAACTACAGTATACACAGTTGGCTGGCTGTAAAAAGTGTGCCACAAAAGGTAGAAATCCATAGAACCATGCAAAGAAACCATAAACCAAAGAAAAGAATCAACTATTATAATGATGAGAAAATGGCAAGACAGACCTTAAAGAGACAAACCTGGTAGAATACTGCTCAACAGTAACAGGAATGAGGTTGGAGCATAGACCCCGAAGCACAATACCTGTCCGCCAAGCAGGAAGAGAGCAAAAATAGCCGAAGGGGAGATCCAACCTACTGAGCTCAAACCACATCACGTGGGTGGTGGACTGCTTCTTAAATAAGGTTCCCATATCTGATAAAATAATACCGCTTTCCCCACAGCCCTATATGAAATGCGCTCTTAACTATCTAACTTATGAAGACTTTCCTCCCAGTCTGCTATAGTGGGAACTAGCTCAGAATGACAATTTCTATGAATAAGACACTTGGCTTCTGTAATAGTGGCCATAAACCACAGGGAGAGGGGTTTGTTCTGGACAGGGAGTCTGCCGGTGTTACCTAGAACCAGAAGGAAGGAGTCTAAAGGAACATTACACTGAAGAACGGCAGAGAGCCTTGCACAAAGAGATACCAACCAGTCAGCCAATTTAGGGCATGACCAAGGCCACTGATTTACGGTGATTAAAACATTGAAATTCCATTTTCAATACTTCAGATTCCGGAATTTCACTGGTGATTGTTATTCTAATTTCCGGATTTTACCGGGATTCTGCTGTCATTCTTTTAGTATGTGTATAAATAATCAGAATAAAAGAAGGCTTAATATACAGAGCATTAAATAAAGCAAATGAAAATAGTTCACGAAGCAATTATAAAAAATAATACAAGTTTTATAGAATTACTGATCTAGTATAAAATGGCAGATTCCATGAAATCTTTGTTTTTACCGGTGTTCAGCCAGCCCTAATTCCAGAATTTTACCAGGTTTTCCAGTAAAAACCGAAAAACAGTGGCCTTGGGCATGACCAAAGAACATGTAAAAGGTTACCATTCTACTGGTGGCATCTCCAACATTCTGAACTAGGTACCAATTTAATTTTACACAACAAGTCCGGAGTCCTATACCATACGTGCAGTGTTTTCCAGTCAGTCTCCCCTTATGGTCCCGACAGGCCTCAGACACATTTGTCCAGCAACATAATCAATCCTCCTCGATATTGGGGAACCAAACTGTTTCACCAATGAATTTTAAGCTGAGGATTGAGGAAGTACAGACCTGCAGTAGCCTATTATAAATATGACCCAACTTAGAAGTCTTGAGGCTGACTTACCCCTCCTGCCAAACCTGAAATATCGTCCAAGCACCTGATAGAGGGACCCAGAGCTGAGCACATGTATGAAGAGATTAGAGGGTAAAGCTGAAAGTATTTCCAAAGCTGAGACTTCAGCAATGAGGCTGGAGCCTTGAAATCTGCAAAATCCTTAAACTGGCCCATCTTAAAGTGGAACAAATGCATTACCTTTACCAGTCCACTGGTGGCCCATTGAGGCCAGCAGATGGGTGCCCCACCAATTCAGAATTTGGGGTTGTTCAAAAGGGGACAATAAGATAAAGAGGCCTGCCACTGTGTGGAAGTTAATTTAGTGACCTCATTCCAGATTCCCAAAACGTACTCATGTAGCGGATAGTCTTTCTAGATCAGTGAAGGATTCCACAAAACCATTTTGGGAGCCACCCCAGAAAATAACTGTTTCTCCAGGGTGAGTCACCGGGAAGTGTTCTGGCATCGCTCAACATAAAAACTCATCCAGATATGTCTGTGGTGCAAAGCTAAACAGAAACCCTTAAACCAGGATACCCGAAAGCCAACTTTGCCTAAAGAGACCATCAAACGTGACAGCTAAGTTTGAGACTTCCCACCCTCCCACAGAAAGCACCTAATGAGCTTGTCCAATAACTTCCAAAGAGAGTCTGAGTCTGGTAAAGCTAAGTAACCTAAGAAGATATAGTACCGGGAAGAATTATCATTTGTGAGTTTGGACTTTCCCCAGAGAGATAAGTGAAGGGCCTCCAATGCTCAAAATCTTCCTGTAAGGACTTCAACAACAGGGAAAAGCTTAGTTGAACCCAATCTCATCAATTGGGAAAATCATAGTAGCCAAAATATTTATGTCGGGTACTTTGCCCATAAGCCCCAGACACTCAAAGAAACTGACAGAAAACAGGTGCATTTAATGGCAAGACCTGTTTTCCACCAATTGTTCTTGAGCCTGGACAGCCTTGCAAAATGATTCAATACATCTATCAAATCTGGGACTGACTGTGCTGGGTCACGAAGGGTGATGAGAATATAATCAGTGATTAGATAATGGGTAAACTAAAACTTGCATCCTCATTGGCAGAAACAGCCTGTCACCCAGGCTGTTATTTCCTAACAACGCCCACTCTAAGACAAGTGCCAGCTCTGCCCAACATAATGCCACTGTAATTTCAAAACCTGCCATCATGTTTTCTCACTAGCGAGATAGCAAGCCAAGGTCCCAGCCCTCCCAACTGTCCAAAACAGTCACTGAAAACAAATTCAACATTTTCACCATTAGAAAACAGATTGCACAATTTTTACATTCTTTCCCCCACCCGAAATCCGGCCCCTACTGAAGCGCTCAGGCCTTCCGACCTCGATCGTAGCTGCTCTCACAAACATCCCAACCCAGCAGCCTGACTCCATCTGTGGGATGCAAATCACAACACTCCCATTTCTGTCTTTCCTCACTGCACTTTTTCCCAGTCCCCACCAACTGTCTCGCTCTCTAGCACGCAAAAACTGCAACCCACCAGCCCGAGTGTACCTGTAAAACAAGCCCTTTATCTTCTTTTTAACTCCCAAAGTCATGAGAATCTTTATTTTTTTAATAAACAGTTTGTTTTACTATCACTTTCGTGACCTCGCATTACAGTACTACATCTCCCATAAATCAGTGGCACAAAAATCCAAATCAATCCAACAGGTTCTCCTGAACAGCACTCCCAGGGACTATTTCACAAAACATATCTAGTTTTATTCTTTCACATTTATTCAGCTTCCTATTTACTTTTATTCCATTTTATTAAAAATCTTCCATACAAACCATTATCTAAGTGTAATAATAATATCCTCCAGGTTGGGCCTTATGGGATATAAAGGACCTTCCATGGTCTATAAGGCCCTCCACCTGAGGCATCGGGCTTCATTATGCCCCTTAACGGTCCATTATATCCCAATAATGCCCACCCTGTCAGGTATTATTACTTACATAACATAGGTTTGAACACCTCTTCACCCAACATTTACCCAGCAATGTCAGAAATTTCACAAAGCTTTTGTGCTAAGGGTTCAACAGGTAAGACAAAAAGTGCTGGGGACAGAGGGTACCCCTGGCTAGGGAACATATCAGAGGCTAACCTGTGTCATTACCGAGGCTCTCGGGCTGAATATACAGTCTTTACCAATTGAACAAAGCCGTCCCTGATCCCAAATGCCTGGAAAGTGGCACATTGATATAGCCATTCGAGGGAATAAAATGTCTTCTCCATATCCAGTGCCACTGCTGCCACTGGATCTGGAGAAAACTCATAACCCACAGTAGATTAACTAGCCTCGTACATGGTCTTCCCATCTTTCTCTGCCACAAAACCAACCTGGTCTGCATGCACTATAGAAGGTAATACCATCTGTAATCTCATAGCCATTACCTTTGCTAAAATTTTATAATCGGCATTCAGCAGAGAAATGGGGTGGTAACTAGCACATATGAAGGGGTCCCTCCCCTTTTTTGGAAGTACTGAGATATACGCCTCAGCCACTGAATCAGGTAATGATAGCGAATCCAAAGCTTCCTGAAAAGTGGTGACAAGCAATGAGCAAAGAAAGTCCTGGAAGTGTTCATAGAATTCTATGTGCAGGCCAACAGGGCTAGCAGCCTTGCCACTAGAGATCTGCTGAATGGCAGCAGCCACCTTCTGAGTGGTAATGGAAGCATCTATCCCTTCACCTGCTCCTCTGACAGTCTGGGAAACATAACCAACTGCAGAAATGAGGCAATGGCCTCATCTGTCTGGCTACCTGGAGCAAGCCTAGATGAGCATCATTAATTGCCCCTGGAACAGTGGAGACAGAATTCCCTTCCTGAATACCAGGAACCTTTTATCCCTCTGAGAGCTTTTTCAGCTGATACTCCAGAAGATGACCCACCTTTTCTCCTCCCTCCCAGAATACATGTCTCTCCTGACTTAAAGAGAATTTAGCCTTTCGTTCAGGACATTTAACTGGTATTGAACATTTTTCATAGAATGTAAAAGCTCCGGGGATCATTCCCCCACATTGTACCTCTGTTGTAAATCTACCAATTGCCTCTCAAGGGCTTGATAATCTGCATGCTTGGCCTTTATCTCCACAGAGGCATTTGTGACTACCTGCCCATGTACACAGGCCTTCAAAGCCTCCCATGACCAGCATGCCACAGTCTCACCTGGAAGATTGAAATCTAAATAAGCTTGATTCTCCTGCTTCAGCCACTGCACAAACTTAGCATCATTACAAAGGCTGACATTGAACCTCCACTTTTTAACCAATTTCTCAGGGGTTCCAGGGTCAAAGCTGAAAGTCACTGGGGACTGGTCAGAAATAAGGATCAGCTCTAAGGTGGACAGGATAGCTCCCTGGGCAACAAACTCCAAAGCTAGGTTCATAGCAAGACTTATGTGGGCAGAGTAGAATGTGTAATCATGACCAAAGGGGTGCTCTAGCCATCACATATCAAGCAATCCATGCTCCTGCATTAGAAGATTTAAAGCATTGCCACCACCAAAGACAAAGAGTTGGGGACCCTCCTGTCACAAGAGGTCCAACACTTGGTTTGCATCACCTTCCAATATAACAAGGGTAGGACCCAGAACAAGTAAGACCTGGTGTACAGCATGAAAGAAGTGAGGGTCATCAGCATTTGGTCCATAAAGGGAGCCTAAAATCAGTGGTTTCACATCCAACCTACCACCTAATAACCAGCTGCTCTCCTTATCCTTTTGAACCTGATATGCCACCCAGTTAAGAGCCTTATTGCAAATAATTGCCACCCCCCACTTTTTAGATGAGAAAGAGGAATCATAGATCGGCCCTCCCCAGAGCTGTTTCAGCTTATCGACCTCTTTCTGCACAAGATGGGTTTCTTGCAGGAAAATTATCTGTCCCTCCAACCTCCTCAAATGAGTGACAACGCTCCTCCTTTTGCCAGGGCTGTAAAGCCCAAGAATGTTCCAAGTTGTTGCTTTGTAAGCTGTTATATGGTAAATAACATATACTGCCCAACACTTGTTCCCCCACCTGTAAGAAAACCTAACACCAGAAGTGTTTGTCTTTCCACATTAGACCATACAGAACTATGTACATTAAAAGAATTAAAAAACAGTAATAACTGTAACCACACACTAAGTGGACTATATACATCGATAATTGAAAAAAGTCTTCCCAGAATAGGCAGAAGATGGTGTGATGGGCTCTGAGTCCCTGCCTATAAGAATAGCATTAAAGAAAAATGGGGCAACCCCCCCTCCCCCACCCTTTATAAAGTTTCTCATGTACTATAACCCATATCATCCAGTCAAAGAAAACATGCCCCCCCCATACAGAACAACTCCATATACTATAGATGGGGAGAAATCCACATCAGGGATCCAGGGGGTTCAATAAAGGGCCCTACCCAGGCACCCAGGGACACTGCACAGAACAGTGCCATAGCAAATCCCCCAATACCCCTCTGGCAAAAACCCTGGCTGGCCCACCCAAGTGTAAGCTCCTCAAGCCTGAGTGCAATATATCTAACCCGGCCATAATGAACATAAACCCAGAAGGGGTAAGAAACATCCCCCAGAGGCTATGTAGCCCCCCCCAATGAGGGCCATTCAGCCAACACAGCCCCCTAGAAAAAGTGAGGAAACCAAAAATAATTTAAAATAAGGCAGAATGCAAAACTTAGGCAGCTTCAAAAAGGAGTGGTGACACTTGCCTCACCCCTCACATTAATCTATTCACATAAGGCATTTTGACTAGATAAAAATACATTCAAAGTAAGAAACAAATCCTCATCTACCCCCCCAAGCAGGCCTCAATGTACAAAGATAGCCAAATGTAATAAAATGCATAAAATGCAATGTAATATGCAGAACCCTTGCAGTATGACCATACCCCACACCATATTCCACTCACAAGGAAAAGCCCAGGATGCATGAGGAATTAAAATCTCCCTCCCATACCCAAAGCATCCCTAAACCTGATGATAATGAGGAACTGGAGCTCAAAGAAGAAATCCTAATGGGAAAGTCTCACCAGCCTCAGCCGAACAGTAATTAAGTCACCAAGTCCAGTACAGAAGGATACAATCAAGGAGGAGCTAATGAAATTTCCATGTGTTCTGATAGCAAAGAATCCATAGGTGTCCCAGGTCCCACAACCTTGGCATTAGGAACCTCCAAACCAGCATTCTCCAATGGGACAGATAATGATCTTTGAGGGGATGACAAATGGTGCTGTTGGACACACTGAGGCTTGGAAGAGTGGTGCGTCACAGTATGTTTAATCGGTCCAGGAGTCTTATGTGAAGTAGGATTCTGGGCTGATGGAGGATTCAGCTCTGTAGGCAAATTCTTAACCAGTACTGAATTCTGAGTCGGAGCAGAGTTCTTCTTCGAAGCAGGACTCTGATGCGGTACATGAGAGCCAGTAGAAACATCCTGTTGCAAAATGAATCGCTGAGCATCCACCAGGGAGGTAAACAACTCAGATGAGGAGCCCACAAACCCTTGAAGGGTGGCTGGAGGAGTAAGAGAGCATTTTGGTCCCTGTTGCTTGGCCAAGTCCCAAACCACTTCGAAAGACTTGTGGCAGTCAATTACGCACTTAGGATAGTCGGGTGTAATATTCAGTCTGGTACCCTGCCACCTCAAATCTTTCCATTGCTTGACTTTTAATAGGATAAGCTCCCTGTCCTGGAAGTGGAGCAGGAGAAAAATGAGTGAGCGAGGGTGAGGAGATGGGTTGTATGGATGCGGGCCTGATGGAACCCTGTGTGCTCTATGAATCTCAATCGGCACATCCCAGTAATGGTCCAAGAGTTTTCACAGCAATCTTGCAGAAAGTCAGTAGCATTGTGTCCCCTCAATTGCCTCCAAGATGCCCAGGAGCCACAAATTGTTCTGGTGACTCCTGGTCTCCTGATCATCCAGATTATCCCATAACAGCTGAATGTTCCTCTCCATTACGGCTATCTGACAGTCTGTTGGATGAGCCCAGTCCTCCTATGACCAACCAGCTCTTCAACTTCTGTAATGCTGGAGCCCAAATTATCTACTGCCCCCTTTGATCACTTCCCAAGTGATGTTCATTCTGAAGAGCTGAGTTGAGCTGTTACAGTACTCATAAACATTTCGATTTCAGACAGCTTTTGAAGTACCAAATGAGAGATCAGCTCAGAAGGAATGCCACCATTTTGCTTCAGGAATTCCAGAACTTTCCAACAGCTCCTCCATTTTTGGCTTTTTTTGGTAAGTTAAAATTGTCCAAAACTTTATAATCTAGCTTCCTGACCTCTGGGGCAAGAGGATGATAAGACATAGTCAACTTAATGGGCTGAGGAGAAGGAGGATCACCACCAATATCAAAATTGAAGACAGAGCTCGAGAGCCAAGCTCCTCTCAGCTCAGCTGCATCACTCTGTACAGACAGTTGGTGAGACCCCATCTGGAGTACTGTCTCCAATTCTGGAGACCCCATCTCCACATGGACATAGACAGGATGGAGGCAGTCCCAGAGGAGGCAACTAAAATGGTGCAGGGTCTGCAACAGAAGCCATATCAGGAGAGACTAAAAGAGCTTAACATGTATACCCTTGAGGAAAGGGGGGGCATGATAGAAACTTTTAAGTACCTCAAGGGAATCAACAAGTCCAAGAGGGTAGCATCTTTCAGAAAAAGAGATGAACAAGGGGACACAATTTGAAGATGGGGGCAGCTTAGGGGCAATGTAAGAAAGTATTTTTTTTTCACAGAGAGGGTGGTGGACGTATAGAACATCCTTCCTGAGGAGGTCGTGGGGTCAAAAACAGTAGGGAATTCAAGAATGCATGGAACAGACATAAGGCAATTCTTGTGGGGGTAGGAAGAAATGCTGTTGGTTAACTAGGATCTGCAGCTTATCTAGTAGGTAAGTAAATGGGCAGACTAGGTGGGCCAAGCGGTCATTATCTGCCATCAAATTCTATGTAAGTCTATATGTTTCTATCAAGTGACCATCAATGTGCATCATGTTAACAAATAGCTGTCAGGAGACCAGCAGCATGTAACTGAGCTTACTCAGCATGTCACAGTACCAGAGGATCTTGAGTGGAGGAAGAACACAACCCTTGCTGTACAGAGAACTATGAAGCAGCCTGCTCCAGAATGTGGTATACACTGAGTGTTCATCATAGTGCACCTCAGGCACAGTGCCAACTCATATTCTGCTTAGACCCATGTTGCACAGGGACCATGACAGTAATGAGAGTCCCATGCACACTGGAGGACAAGGAGACAAGTGCTCTTATCCAGGTCATTCTCCACTACTGTACACAGTAATACAATGTGGTTATGAGGCAATCATATTGCAGGAGTAACGGCCATTCTGAGATCCAGTGTGGTAGAACCAGCAACTTCAGGGATTGCACTTACTTAGGAACAATCTTGGAGTGGGACTGAGAGTTGGAGAAAGCTTCATGCTGAACAACAAGTTTCATTCAAGACAAATGGTCAGAGCCCTGCTACAGAGGCAAACAGTACTTCAGATCCAGAATCCTTTATGGCACAGGCTGCAGTTGCACACAAGCTGAATACAGAACCCGATGATGGACAACAGGTACTGGGTGTGGTAAGACTGGGGATGGAGGAGAAAAAAATGTGATAATGGTGACACTGGTATGGTGTGGTGGGATTCAGTGTCAAATTGGGGAGGTAGTGGTGTGAAACAGGAACCTGGCTCAGTTGCCCACCCCAAAGTCCTTCAGAAATCTGTAACCACAGATCAGAATGAGTGAACCACTTTTCCTTGGGTGTCAGAACTCATCATCTCCATGACTACTGTACAATGCAAAGAATAAGAAATGGAATGCGAGTGAGAGAGGAATTGTCAGTCACTTTTGTTAAGATTCAGTCATGGGGGCTGCAAATCAGGAAATACAGGGCCGGCAATCAGAGGGTGGGTGGTACCACTAGACACCAGGGAAACATTAACTGTATGGGACCACTGAGCAGAGGTTGGGGTGCCACTAGATACCAGGGAAACATTAATGGTATGGGGCTGGCAAGCGGAGGGTGGGGGTGCCACTAGACACCATGGAAACATTAATTGTATGGTCCTGGTGATTGAAGGTGTGCCACTTGATGGTTTTATGTAATAAGGGTGAGTAGTTTTAGTCATGGACCAATAACAGCAGCTAAAACACTGCCCCAAGTCACTACAGTGACCAACAACAGATCGACTGCCGCAAACGACGATCGGTACTTTCAAAGTATAAAACAAACAAAAACATATTTTATGTGGAGGGCTGCACACCTGCACCCCAAACTTAAATATTCTCAACTCCAGGGAGGGCCGGACTTAGAAAGAAAACTCCAGGACCAGAACAAAATTGCATCCCACCACAGGACATGAACCTGGGTCCTTCGGCTCCATTGGCAGTGACTGTAGCCACTACACCAAAAGGATAGATTAGCAAGGCTTGGCCACATTGCCCCAATATCTTTCTCTAGTGAGTGTAGCTCACAGCTACACTCCTTTAACTCCTCCTCAGCATTCTTCACCCTCTAGCTATTCTTGTAAGTAGGTATTGTAGTCGTTCATATTGAGCCGCTTAATTGTACTCACCCATAAGGGTGTTACCCACTAGACACCAGGGAATCATTAAATAGATGGGTCCAGTGATCGGAGGTGGGGTGTCAGTAGACACCAGGGAAAGCTTTTTTTCTATTACTGAATGGCAGGGTGCAGAACTGAATTGCAGAATAATGACATGAATTGTTGATAAAAGTATTAGTTCTATAGTTCATGTGTATTATTTCACAGTTCAGTGAGAAAATTCTGCAGAAAAGGGCAAAAATTCACCAAACAGATTTGGAAGATTTCCGATTTTGCCAAAAGCAGAAAATTCGAAAATTCTGAGAATGTTGGCAAACTTTCACAAAAATTCTGCAAACGCAGAATTGGCAACGTTTGCCAAGCTTTAGAATTCATCTCATGCTGAATGAAGCAGGATGGTGTACAAGAATGCCCACACATAGCTAGAGGAGGTCCTCTTCCCAGTTACCTCAGACTCAGAGTGGAAATTTCCATGCAAGGAGCCCTCATCCTAGATCAGGCCTTGTTTTTGCTAGCTGATTCCAGGCAAGGACAGAACCAGCCTCTTGTAAAAATGCAGTCCAATTGATATGTATTGATGGGGTATGCAAGAACGACCAGACAGAGTGTTTGTGGTAAGGCAATTATTAAAAGACTCATTACAGTTTTCTGCCTCTAAAATTTATGCGCTGATCCACATATCAGGTGAGGATAATTTTGATATTAGTTTTAAGACTTGCAAAGACTGTAAATATTTTGGATCAAATATGCAAAAGTGAAATCATCACCACTCTGGCTACTTTACTATCATTCCCCTTACAAACCCTAATAAGAACTATTTCTATTATGTTTTGAAATGAAGGGGTACATGTAAGAGATATCCATTACTGGTTGCAGCACAGGTGCGATGTGTTAGGTCCTCCTGAACTTGCTTTAAGCATTGGAGACAGATCACACCTCTCTAGCACTTGCAATTAGTTGAGACATGGTTATGTGGTGAATTTGGTCATGCCATTCTTACTTGTTAGAGCTGGTTCCACTGCAACCCTGTGAGGAAAAAGGGCATTAAATTTAGTCACTCTCCAGGGCATCCCAAAACTGATCTAACGTTTCAGTCAGGAAGAGATGTCAAAAAGGCTCAGCAACTTGGAGCAGTGAGCCTCAGCAGGAGATTTCAGGCTCTCTCCAGCCTGAGACTTTGGTACTACCATCCATCTTGGGGAGACTGCTGGGGCATCATGGAGGTAGTTGTCACTGAAGACAAGCTGGAAGGAGATACATTTTCTGTTGATCTCAATGACCCCCAGCAAAAGATCTCCCTACTGAGATACAAAATCTAGAACCTTTCACTCAAGTCACAAGGGAGGAGGTAGGTAATCCAGAAACTCAAGACTCATAAGATGACTAGGCAGAACTGCCTCAAACTGCTGAGTGGGTACTGCTGGTTCCGTAAAGGATCTCTAGGTTGGCAAAATCTGTCTCAGACCCATATGGAGGAGCGTTTGTGAACACATGTGCTGTACTACTGGACAAAAGAAACTGGGGAGCTCTGACCTTGGTGAGAAGAACTCTGATACATCCTCATCTAGATCTTCATAATCTAGACCATGCTTGGATATGGAGGTTCCATCCCCCAAATGAAGACAGAGATAAAAAAAGATAGAAAACAGAGAGAGTGGAAGATGCAACTTAGAGTTTTCAAAGAATGATTTTCAGCACTTCTGTTATTATCAATGGAGCAATTAAAATTGGTCTCTATGAACAGAAACAGTATTAACCCTTAGGTTGCCAACAGAATTAAAGTGTATAGGAATTTTTGACTGATATATCAGTCCGTGGCCATGTAAGGGTTAAGAAGCAGCAGAGGAGGGGGGCAGTTTATTCTCTCCTTCATCAAACAAGCTTTAAAAGACAACTAAACCATCTTTTTACACATTTTTTTTTAAATGATTCAATAGGCTTGTAAAGGAGAGGCTGTTGTTTACATTTATACTGAAACTGCATTTATTAATGTCAGATAAATGCAGTTTTATAGCATTTGAAAATTGTAAACACAGCCTCTTCTGATCAAAAATCCTGCTCTAAGAATCCTAAAATGGCTGCCTTGATTATGTATATGAAGATAGATACTCAGCTGTATAGATGCATGTTAGCTCTATTAATAGTATTCAAATGGAAATACCTTTAAATGAAAAATGATAGCATGATACTGTCAGCATGAAGTTGTTCAGCACAAAAATATCTACAAAAAGAGTGGTGTTTCATTTATAGATACAGTTTAGGTTTTTTTTAAATGAGAAAAACAAAGCAGCAGAAAATTATTTTTCACGTTTTAACAAACAAATGTAAATTACCAAAACAAAAATTATAGCATGATACGGTGAGCATAACATTTGTTCAGCACAAAATATCTACAAAGCAGTGGTGTTTCATTAATATATACCTTTATTTTTTTATCATTAGAAAAATGTAGTAGAACATATTTTTTGTTTCACTTTTTGCAACAAACAAATGCAAATACAGTAGTTTTAAAACAAAATATGGTAATATGGTACTTTGAGCACACATTTTGTTTAGCAGAAAATTATGTATCATATGAGTGGTGTTTCATTTATAGATACCTTTAGATTTTTTATAATCAACAACAAATTACAGGAAATTCTATTTTCTTCACTTTTTTGGATGTATGGCATAAATGAAATGTGATACCTCCCTACTGGAAATATTGTTGATATTTTTTGTTCTTGTGCTGAGTGACCTGATGACATGACTTGTGGCTTTGCACTTGTGATGTCATCAGGTCAATCAGAACTTGAGACAAAAATATCAACAATATTCCAGTAGGGGTAGTATATCCCTCATATATTGTTTGCAAAAATCTCCATTAATGCATTAGTTTGTGTTGTTATTAAAGTGGCAAAAGTATGGAAATGCGAATTTTAGGGTTTTCAACACTAACTTCACCCCAAGCAGCCAAAGGCAAGGCAACACACATAACCACAGACATCCATCATCAGGTAAGACAAACAATATACTACTCTTTCCAACTGACATAAGAGACATCCAACATCATGGTCTAGCGGTTCTGTTGCCATGGATATACATGAACACTTGCAGACCACCTGGGAATGTCGGTGAAAATTCCTATAGGACCACACTGTAAATTGAAAGTAAGGAATAACACATGACAGGGTGTGCAGCAATGCTAAATTACCACATGTCAAAGTAGGGCTGTGATGCATGAGGCACAGTCGAGTGCCTTCAACCACATAGGAAGTATGGAATATGATTCCCATAGGATCACATTGTAAACTGTAAATAATCAGTACCACATGGCAGGGTGTGCAGTAATGTTTAAATTGCTGCATGCCACAGATGGGTTGTAAGGAATGAGGTGCAGCTGGGTGCCTTCAGACACCTGGGAAGTGTGGTATATAATTAGAATAAGATTGTACTATCAGTTTTAAGTAAACAGTACCACATGGCAGGGTGTGCAGCAATGCTAAACTGTTGCAGCCCCAGGTGGGTTGTAAGGCATGAGATGCAGCTGGGTGCCTTCAACCACCTGGGAAGTGTGGTATATAATTCAAATAAAGTTATAGTGTAAATTTAAGTGATCAATACCATACAACAGAGTGTGCAGAAAGGCTAAATTGCTGCATGCCCCAGGTGGGTTGTGAGACACAAGGCAGATCCAAGTGCCTTCAGCCACCTGGGAAGTGTGATAAAAAATTCCCATAGAATCACATTGTAAATTGTAAGTAAGCAATAACACATGACAAGGTGTGATCTTATACCAAATTACCACACACCCCAGGTCGGTTGTGAGGTACAAGGCACAGCTGAGTGCCATCAACCACCTGGGAAGTGCTGGTGTCTTTACTCAGGTGCTGAAGGAACCTATGCTGCCATAAAAGTGCAGGATAAGGACATGGGAGAGTCAGCAGGTGGCTGCTCTGAGGAGCACCAGAACCCTGGCTTCTTCAACTGGAAACAGAGCTAACATTCCAATTTAAATGGCACACAGCTGAATGATAAAAATGAAACAAAAAGTGAAATGGCAACAGAGTGAGATGTAGTATGGTGAAGGCAATTTTTATGTGCACTGATTAAATGCAAGGAAGAAAAGGAAGTGTTGGTGAGTGACTGTGTGAGAAATGCAACATGTCCTAGATCACTTTGCCTGATAATGAAAAGTGGGAATATGAAAAGCTGTGGCTCACACTGTCATGGTGAGGCAGCATTGGCAGAGCAGTAATGGAAACATTAAGAATACAACAGTTTTGCACCCTTCCCCCATTCACAAAGTGGGAGATATTTGAAAAACAAATTGCAGTTTGGTTAATTGGAGGAGGTCACAAGAACAAAATATATTAATAATATTTCCAGTAGGGAGGTAATATATTCCCTTTATGCCATACCTCCCAAAAAGTGAAAAAATAGAGAATAATGCATATGTATGGAGTTGATATGGAGTGTTTTTACACACCCAAGTTGTGTGATAATATATAAACCTCGAGAGAAGCTCGAGGTTTTAATATTATCACACAAATGAGGGTGTAAAATCAATTTCTACCCATACATATGTTTATTTTTATAATAACTGGTGATCCTAAACAAATTCAAAAGAACAATTAACAGTAAGAAGAAAGCGAGGAAAACGCACTCATTTCCTTTCTAGTGACGCACGCCCCATGCTATTCAGGAATGACATCACATACTTGTGCTAGCATGGGGAATTACTTGTAAGGAATTACAGCGTTATCATTTAAATATATTTACTCTGGAATGCGAGTGTGCAGGCTTCTCGGCGTGAGGCTGTAGAAGTCATATCAACCCGCGGGTTGATACTACTTTTTTCATATCAACCTGCGGGTTGATACGACTTTTTACAGTACTCGAAAACGGGTTGATATCGAAGGTCACCAGTTATTATATAATAATTTCATACCATTTTTTTTGCTGATTATTAAAAAATCTGAAAGGTATTTATAAATGAAACACCACTAGTTTAGCAGATATTTTTTTGCTGAACAACCTTTGTGCTCAAAGCTATTTGCATTTGTTTGTTACAAAAAGTGAAAAAATAGTTTACATTTTCTGATTTTTTTTTGCTAATTACAAAAAACTAAAAGGTATATTTACATGAAACACCATTCATTTTGTATATATATTTTTATGCTGAACAAATGCCATGCTCACAGTACCATGCTATCATTTTTTGTTTTAATGTTATTTGCGTTTGCTTGTTGAAAAAGTGAAAAACAAAAAATTGAATGTTTTGCAGCTCTTTTTTCGCTAATTAAAAAAAAGGTATCTATAAATGAAATGCCACTCGTTTTGTAGATCTTTTTGTGCAGAACAACTTTCATGCTTTCAGTACCATGCTATAATTTTATATTTTAAAGTTATTAGCATTTGAATATGTTTAGTAGAGCTAGAATTCATCTGCACAACTGGGCATCTCTCCCTTCATTGACATTATCAAAGCGGCCATTTTAGGATTCTTAGAACAGGATTTTTGAATCATTAGTTAACAATTTTCGAATGCTATGAAACTACATTTATCCTACTTTAATAAATGCATTTTCAGTATAAATGTAAACAACAGCCTCACCTTCACAAGCATGTTGGAGTCTTTTTAAAAAAACTAAGTAAAAAGATGGTTTAGTTGTCCTTTAACATTAGTTTCTTACAAGAAACATGTAAGGCATCTACTTCAAAGCTATTGCAGTGTAAACTGGGATGGGGATGGATTCCCTCATTCTGGTCATTTGGAGGAAGACAAGACAGATGGGGTGGGGATTCTGTTTAATTCTACTGTTAAATTAGAAAAATGGTGGATATAGTCCTTGGGAGTGCTTTGTTTGGATATCCAATGAGCAGATCACAAGCTATGCTATATCAGTGTTGATACACCACAAACAAAAGTAGGAAAAATGTCTCTTTCTGAGGTGGTTTACTGTTCCTCCTTTTAAACATATAGCTAAAACCATATCTTTTTTTTGGGGGGGCAGGGTATTTCAATTGTGACATTATTTGTTTTGTTGACCCAGTAAGCCCACTGGGCCTAGAAGTCCCTTTTTCAGGGGTGACTGGGGGGGATACAGATGGTAAGCAACTGAAATTGAACCAGATTAAGCTGTTGGTGGTATTTTTAGTGAGTGAGAGAAATTTAGCCAGGACACCAGGGAAATTCCCCTACTCTCCAGCAGGGGGACTCCTTGGCCGACTGTTGCAGGATGGCCAGTCCAGCTGAACTTTGGAGGAGATGGATGTAGCAGCGCTGGGGAGCAGGCCTCCTCTCCACTAATTTGCAAGAGGATGTGGATGCTGCTTTGACTGCGGCTCATTTGTTGGACTTTGATTCTTCTCACCTACTGGAGGAGCTTGGTTTGGATCATGATTTGTATGACACTACAGGTAAGGAGTCAGAACCTCTGACTCCTGATAAGCAAAGCCTTATGCTTCAAAAGAATAAGGCACTGTTACTTGAATTGAAAAAATTGGATGCTTCGCTAGAGCATGGCTTTTGCGACTCTGAATCAGTTTGGATGGTTTCTTCTGGTGTTGTGAGTCAGCAGCCTGCTGCTGTGGTGTGTGCCTCTTCATGGCAGGCCGCAGGACTTGTACAGAAGTCGGCTCTACCTGATAGACCTGACCCTACGGAACTACTTGCAAGTACTGCTGTGTCTTCTGAATCAGCAGTTTGTGCACTGACAACTCAGGATGTGCTTGTATGCCCTGATACTCCTGTTCAGGCTGGCAGTTCTAGCAGTGTTAATGTTGTGTGCCGGGAGCCTGAGACACATGTGGTTGCTAGCAAGAAGCTGCAGCCTAAGCGGCTCAGTGTCAGCCATAGTCTAGATCTGCTCAACTTGTGAGTTCTTGCTGGGACTTCTAGTGTGCAACAACAGGGGCAGGAGTGTACTTTCCCTCGGAACAAATCACGGCAGGGTTGGAGTAAGTCGGGCATGCTTCCAACACAACATTTGATGATGCCACAGGCTAACTCTACTGTTCTTGACTCAGTTACAGATCAGGATATGGTGGATGGCTCTGAGTGGTCTCCTAGTCAGGCATTACAGAATGCAGGTTGGGAACAAAAAACAGATGGGACTTGGGTTTCTGATACCGTGGCTCCTACCTGCCCCACATCCAGTGTTTCAGCACATCTTCCTGTGGCCACCAACAAACTTGTCAATATGAGCTCCAACAATCCCAGGGTAAGAACTGTAATACTACTGATGCACAAGTGACTGTTACTGATGTAGCTGACATTGAAGTGCAGAACATATCTGTGGGCCCACTTAGGTTAGGTCTTACTGACCAAATGTTAAATGCTGAGGGCAGAGGATGGTCCAGTGTTGAAAATGTCAGATTTTATTTCAGAACAAAGGTGAGCCGGCTCCACGATGCAATGCAGTGAGGTTGTTGTATAAAGGAGGTATGGTGTAGCCTCCAGACAGAGTTACTATTGCTAGGCAGTTATTGAAGGGCTCTTTAAAGTTTTTTCCTCTGAAATTTTTGCACTCCTGCATTTTGGTAATCATAATTTTGATATTAGTTTAAAAATGTGTCAGGTTTGGTAGATTTTGGGCCCATTATGATAAGTTAAAAATACTCCTTTATGGGTACCTTTTCATACCGTACCTTTATCCAGTCCAGCCATTAAAACCATTACAATTATGTTTAAAAATGAGGAGTGCATATTGAGGATATTCTTTATTGGTTAAGGCAACGTTGTGAGATATTAAATAGGCCTAGTCCTACTCTTGATAGTGAGCAGATTTGGGATGGTGGTGGAGGTTCAAGTTAAATTGATTACATAATACTGGCCCTGTTCACCTGCCTAGTACTTTTTATTTGGGTTGGGGTAGAGGTGTTAATTTTATGCAGGTCAACCTCATTCCTGTTTTAAATGTGGGGATAGAACACACCTGAGTTCAGCCTGTAATACAGTAAATGTAATCACTGCTAAGAATTTGGTCATGTTTCAGGGAAATATTTAAATTTGTTTAGCTGTAATCTTTGTGAGCAGACTGGTCATTCTTATGGCAGGTGTCCATTGCCTGCATAACAGGCAGGATTGTCCCTCTCATGAAGGGCTTATAAACATAGCCCAGCAAATTCATGCTAAGAAAATTGCTGACTTAAGTGCCAGGAATGAGGTGAGAGCACAAGGACAGGACCCTGTCTTGGTTCCCCAAGAGATTCTGCCCTCTGTGTCTGTGGCCCTTGAGCCTGAGATGAGACAGGATTCTATACCAGCTTTCAAGGGAGACTCTATTTCAGAACCTGTTGTTCCAATGGTGACTGACAGCACTGGTGGTTCTCCTATAGTGATGCCCCCCTCCCCCCAGATGGTGATGGGTTTAAACTTGTTGCTCAGACTAAGAGGTCTAGGATGGGTAAGGTGGCGTCTAGAAAGGTTGGAGGGATGGACAGAGTTACATCTCCTGGGTCCTGGAAAAGTGGTAATAAGTTTGCAGCTTTGCATTCAGTGGATGGGGATTCAGAAGGGGAAGAGACTGACTCCTTTTCTGTTGTTTCTTGCATTGATGCTGAAGAGGGTGGGGTGTGCACTCCATAGCCACTTGGACAAGGTACAAACAAAAGAAACAGGCCTCATAATTACCTTGCATCATGAGATATTCTGCTAACCTTTCTGAACAACTCTCCATTACTTCTGTTTATGTAAATAGCATTAAAGGGATAGAAAATTGGTGGGTACCTTGTATTCTCTTCAAGAGCATGCTTCTGACATTACCTGTGTTTTGGATACAAAGATTAAAAAGTGGGGTGGACTTTCCCAGGCCTCGCGTAAAGTGGCATTTAGGGTCCTCTTTTGGTCAATAGGACAGGATTTATGTGATGGTGTGGGGATTCTATTGGCTAATAATGATCTCATAGTCACTAGATTAGTAGACATTAGTCCGGGGCGGGCTTTGTTGTTGGATATTTCTTATTTTGCAGATAGGTTTCGGTTAATTGCGACTTATGCCCCTCAGACCAAGGCTCTTAGGGCTGCTTTATTTAAAGACATTCATCCATTTTTGCATACTTCCAGACTTGTCCTATGGGCAGGACATTTTAATTCTAGTTTGCACCAAAAAGACAGAGGGTTACAGATGGACAAGCTCTTTTGTGACTTTGTAGCATTGTTAAATGTCATTTCTACTGCTGCATTGCAAGATTCCTATCACAGTTTGCATGCCTCAGGGGGTTTTACCTTTTTTAAAGGTAAATTAAAGACTCGAATAGATTTTATTTTTGTGTCCAAAATTTGTAAAGTATTGTCTAGTAAGACTATACCTGTGGAATACTCAGATCATGTCGCTCTTTATACACGGATCTCCTGGCAGGACACCCTAAGGTGTAGAAAGCCTAAATGGAGGTTGAATGAGTCTGTTTTATCGGATGGTAAAACTCAGAAGTTTTGCAATGAAACTGGAAAGCCAGATTATCAGCAGCTGACTGCTATGAGGATCTTACAGAGGTGGGAAGATACTAAAAATCATGGCAGGAACTATTCAAACATAGATCGAGATCAGGTGCATAAGGACAAATATTTTGACTATTTACAGTTGAGACAGCAGTTGCACAGATTGATTTCATTATCAGAAACTTCCTCTCAGGATTTTGAATCACAAATCTGGATTATTAAGACACAGTTACAAAAGTTTCAATATGACAGAGAACAGTCTTTGGGGCAGGAGGCTAAATTTGGGATGCATGCTGAGAAACATAGTATTGACCCTTACAGGGATTATGAGAACGGGTAAAAGATAGAATTAGTACAGAATTGCTTTCCTCAACAGGTGTACCTGTTTCTCTCCATTAGGCATTTTAGGTATTGTACAAGCTCAGGCTCAGAGGATGTTCAGTGAGAAAGTTCACGCCACCACTGATGATGGCTTTTTTGGTTTGCATCTTCCGCAGGTAGGCTTAGAGGATCTTGCCATGCTTACTGGTGAGGTTACTATCAGGGAAGTGGAGCAGGCAATTGATAGTTTAAAAGTAGGCTCTGCCCCGGGTTCTGATGGCATAGGTGCAGGCCTTTATAAAACGTTTAAAGATCACCAAGCCCCAGCTTTGGTGATTTTGTAAAACTATATGTTACATGATGATAGATTGGCTTCCTCTATGAAAGACATTATACTAGTGCTGATACATAAGAAGGGCCCTTCTGTGGATATAAATAATTGGAGACCTTTAAGTCTGCTCAATACAGATGTTAAACTTTTAGCTAAACTGTTATTGGGGCTGCTTAACAAAGTAGCACAATATATAATTAGTGATGTACAGACCTGTGCTGTTCAGGGTAAACAACAAAAGGATAACTTGATTTTGCTTTGGGAACTGTTCTATCAAGACAAACGGGGGGGGTTGTCTGGTTGGATAATTAGTATTGATCAGGAAAAAGCCTTTGATCGTCTCTCCCATGATTTTTTGTTCCTGGTATTAAAAGCTTTTGGTATTCCAGAAATGTTTATAGGTTGGATCAAATTATTGTACAGGGATGTAGTTGCGATTCCTAATGTAAATGGTTGGTATGGGGATAAAATTATTGTACAACGGGGTGTTCGGCAGGGTTGTCCCTTGAGCCCCTTACTGTATGTTTTCTGTATGGATATTTTTACTAGGTTATGTCTACATAATTAGGGATAATAGGGCTAGGGTTGCCTCATTGTTCTCAGCCCATAAAATGTTGACCTATGCAGATGATGTGGTGTTAACACTAGCCCCCAAACAGATGACTATGCTTTGCAATCTATATTTCAGTTTTTTTTCTGAAATTTCAGGTTCCCAAATTAATTTTGTTAAAAGTAGAGGGGTACCTTTGGGTCAGACTCCCTTACCTACCTCATGTACTATTGCAGGAATTCACATTACTACAGAGCCTCTGAAAATATTAGGTGTTGTGTATGGTTCACCTAATGTTGCTGTTTTAAACTAGGAGGCAGTTATTGTCCGAGCAGACAGGGTGTTTTTGGGATGGAGACAGAAAGTCATTGGTAAATTGAAATGTGTTTGGTTGATTAAAACTTTACTGGTTCCCATTTTTTTGTACATTGCTTATGTTTACCCTCCTCCTAAGGAAGTACTAACTAGGAACTATAGTTTATTTTTCCAAGGTCTCTGGGGTTCCATGCTTAATCCTGTGAAACGTAGCTTCACTTATCGATCAAAAGCTGAAGGGGGGTTAGGTATGACTGACCCCATTGCCTTCTTTTATGGTATTTTTTTGGACTATAATTTTGGGAAGTGTCTCCGACCTGGAGCTATAGTTTGGAAAGAATGGTTGGATTATTGGGTGGCACCTAATGCTGAGCCATGGCAACAGATGAGGCCCAGATTGTTGGGTAAGACACGGCCCATGAAGAAGTATGGTTTGGAGGGAATTAAATGGGCTCTACAAAGGAAATTAACTCCAGATGTTATACTTATTGGGGACAGAAAAAAGTTGTATCAACACATTTTGAATTATGAGACTACAGATGTTGTGGAATTTCCCTTATGTCCAGCACAATGGAAGCAGTATGTCCTGAAACAATTACTTAATCCTAAGATTCCATTGTATGCATGGCACTGTGTGTGGTTGGGGAATTATGGGAGACTAGGGGTTAAGGGCAATAATAAACATAAGCAGCTTTCAGATAGATATTGTCTGAGGGATACTTGTACTCAGATATTAGAAACTCAGAGTCATTTGTTTCTAGATTGCAGATTTGCTCAGTTGTTTCGGGATATTTTAGCTAAAGAATGGGAGAGCAATTGTTTTGAAGTTGCAGTACACTGAGATTATGTATGGTAACAATCCAGGACTGCTTGGAAAATATCATAAGGATAACATCTATGTTCTATTTGTTCTGATTAGATATCATTTATGGCAGGCTAGATGCCTGTGGGTCCTCACAACAAAATGGATTCATCAGACTGCAGTATTTCTGAATTTGAAAAAGGCTACACAACTATTGTTAGCGTGATGATTTGTATAAATATCCTCTATCTAGAGTTGCACATTTATGGTTAAACTGTAGACATTGTGTGACTGATTTACATACTGTTTTTGTTCCTGGCACATGACTTGGTTTTGTTATGTATGTATTATTTAAGATTCTGTACTCTATTTGTATTGTTTGTATGTATTGTAATGCAGTCCTCCTTTTCTAATAAAAATTCCCCTACTCTGCCAGCAGGGGGCTTGACTTCCTGCAGAGTGGAGGGGCTCAGTTTGGAGCCGGACAGCAGAAGCAGAGGAAGTGCTGATGTGGTAGTGGTGTGGACTTGTGAGAGGGAACCTCTGGCCGACAAGATGGCTGCCCAGGTGGATCCAGGAGGAGAAGGTCTGCATGCAGGAGAGATGGAGGAAAATGAACCCGTTATGGACTTAATATCTCCTGAGGATAAAGTAGATTTGCAACTGGTATATGAAGAAGACAAAGAGGATAATGTTCCAGTAAGTTTCCTTGATACTGAAATGGATTGGTCACAAATAGTAGAAAAGCTACTAGCACTGACAAGGTAATACCTCCTTTAATACCTGGTACAGATATGCAGCAGAAGAAAGATAAGCTAAAAATGTTAATGCAGACAGAAGAGAAATGTAGAATACAAAGGCTGGCATTACAAAAAGAACTGTCAAATATGCAACAAGACTTTGTGACAGAAAAGCTAGATGACTCACCGGACAAACAGCTATGTGATGATGTGGCAACTAAAGCAGAGGCAAGGACATCAAAATAGACAAAGACAGAAAAAAACAATTTCCTGGCTGGCAGTGAAATTCAGCAGCCTGCTGAGTGCCTAGAGCCGGCAAAGCTAGATGTTATGGCAAAACCCCAGACCAGCAAGGCGCTGATTGGGGCTAGCAAAGTGCACAGGGGTGCAAAATGGGGCAGCAATGTTCATGACAGTGCCCTCAAGTAGCACAACACAAAACCAGAAATGGGACATAAAGCGGCGCAAAAGCCAGCTATGAGTGACATGAACAAAGATTTAGAGCGCCATAAAATAACTGGTCCTCAGCTGCACTTTGGAAGGAGTGGGATGGTTGCAGGATTAAATGGACATTGGTCCCCAGACTGGAGGACAAGATTTTCAAGGTTATTGCAAGGCTACAGAAAATATAGCGCAGGATGTCCCTAAAACCCCTGATGAAAGAAACAAGGAGCTAAGGGTGGAACAAAGTACTGAAATAATTAAGGGCCCCAATGATACAGCTGCTGCAGCACAATCTTTAGACTTTCAAAAAGAACCAATACAAAGTATGGGTCCAGCAGAACATATATTGCAAGACCCAATAAAAAAAGACTGGTTGGACCTGATGTTTAAATTATCGGACTTGTTTCAAAACAAAGGGGAACCAGCCCCAAGGAGAAATGCAGTTAAGTTAATTTATAAAGGGGGAATGGAAACCCCCCTGACAGATTGTATGTGGCAAAACAGCTTTTAAAGGGCACAATGGATTTTCTCATCTGAGATATTTGCATTGATACACCTTGGTAATAGGCAATTATGATGCCAGTTTTAAGAAAGTTTCAAGTCTAGACAGGTTTTGGCACAACATCATAATTTAAAAAACAACCCACTGTGGATTCCCTACATGGCTGTCCCTGTTATGAAACCTGGTATCAAATATGTCACAGTTATGTTTCGAAATGAGGGCATTCATATGGAGGATATCCTCTTTTGGTTGAGGCAGCGAAGTGAAGTATTGGACAAACCAGCTCCCATTTTAGATAGCGAGCAGATCTGGATTGGGGGCTGCAAAATAAAGATAAAACTATATTTGAACAATACAGGTTCAGTACATTTACCTAGCACGTTTACCTGGGTAGAGACAGGGTGTTTTGTTTTATATGGAGCAACCCAAATCTTGTTTTAAGTACAGTTCACATACACATAAGCTCAGCATGTGATATGGCTAGGTGCATTCATTGCTTAGATTATGGGTGTGCTTCTATGCATGTGTTAACCTTTTCAAGTGCAACCTATGTGAGAACACTGGTCATGGATATGGAAAATGTCCATGGGCTTCACATAACAACGTAAAGACTGCCCTCCACAAGAAGGTTTAATAAATAGAGCACAACAAATGCAAGCCCTGAGAACAGCAAAAGAAGCCAGTAATTGGCCTCCAGATCCAATTCCAGGGCCTTCTAATATAGTAACAGGGGAGGCTCAACCTGAGAAAATGACAAAAGATCCAGCTCCAAACCCACAGAAGCAGACAGAAAGTCAACCTAATGCTGAGCAAACTGCTTCTGCAGAAAAGGTAGATACAGAAGGAATGCCCCCCTCCACCCCAACCCCCACCCAGGCAAGAAACATTTTAAGAAGGTAACTGCAAAGAAAAGAAATAGGTCAGGGAAGGCTTTAATAGACAAGAACACAGAAGTGAAAAAGGGAAAAAATCCAGTGAAAACTTCTTGGAGGAAAAGAAACAAGTTCTCTGCTTTGAGCTTGGAGAAATCAGATGAGGACATGGGGTGGGGGAGTCAGACACCTCCTCTATAACATCAGTTACTACAGAAGTAATGTCAGACTATGAGGAAGAGGAGGGGGAGACTACTATATCACAGAGAACCAGGAGAAGAAGGTATAGAAAAACTTCCTGATTAAACCTTTCCCCATAAATAAGAAAGAAAAATGGATTCTTCTACATTATTGACAACCAATGTAAATAGTATTAAAGGGAATAGTAAAATGATTATAGTGTTAAATATTTTAGCACAAGAAAATAGAGATCTTACCTGCATACAAGACACCGGGTTAAAAACAAATGCAGAAATACAAATGGTCACCAGGAGCTAGATTAATGGATCTACATTTTGGTCTATAGGACAAGAAAGATGTGATGGGGTAGGAATATTGTTGAATGATCCTAACATTAATGTAAATAAGCTAGTAGACATTGAACCTGGGAGAGCCCTAATGCTAGATATCTCCTTCCACGTGGAGAGACTCGGGGTAGTCAATATCTATGCTCCCCAGACCAAAGCATTTAGGGTGGCTCTTTTTGATAAACTCCAGCCATTTCTTTGTACAGCTAGACTGATACTTTGGGCAGGTGACTTTAATTGTGGAATGGGGAAAGCGGATAGGGGACTAAAAATAGACAAATCGTTCTATGATACAACAGCCTTAAATAAAACAGTGTTAGGAGACAAACTTTAGATTCTTATAGAACCACATTTTCTGTGGGAGTCAATACCTTTTTAAAGGATAATTGTCCACAAGAATTGATTTTGTATTTTCTTCTTCAATCTTAGACATCTTAAGCGTAAACCTGCAAGCCAGAGAATATTCTGATCATAAATCCATAACAGTAAGAGTTGCTTGGCTGGGACACCAAGAAGCAAAAAGAATGCATGGAGATTGAATAATTCCATATTATCAGATGAACAAATACAAAAAGTTTGGAGACAAGAATGGCAAGCTGAAATATCAGTAGCTATTTTGTATGAAAGTGCTGCCCTCTGGTGGGAATACACTAAAATAACGTGGAAACAACTGTTTCCGAGAATTAAAAGAGAGAACATGAATGATAAATACCTGATATACTTACAATTAAGAGCTAACCTACAGAAACTCATATCACAAGCAGAACAAATAAAATCGAATTTAGACACACAAATTGGAGATATAAAAATACAAATGTTTCTATTACAGTATGATAGAACAAAGACATTAACACAAGAATCTAGATTTGGTACTAATATCAAAAAGGGAACATTAGACCCGTTCAAAGAATGTAGCAAGATAATAGAACATAGGATAATAAAGAGTTTAAAAGCAGAAACAGGACAAATTGTTTCCACTCCAGAAGAAATACTAAAGTTAGTAAATAAGCATTGTAAGGAAGCTTTTGGGATGGAAGCCCAGATAGAAGAATGTGAAGAAATGTTGCAAGACTTGCCAAAATTAGAGGGTGTGATAGCACATTTCTAACCAAGCCAATATCAGCAAAAGAAAAAATTGCAATTAAAGGACTAAAATGGGTCAACCCCTGGGCCAGATGGGACAGGAGCTGAATTTTACAAAACTTTTGTGAAGAGTTGGTGCCAGTTTTAGAAATAGTGTACAACCATATGTTACAAAAAAGGAAATTGGCAAAATCAATGTATCAGGCAACTTTGATACTGATATTCAAGAAAGGAGAAAAGAAGATTTGAAAACTGGAGACCCTTACTGTAAGTCTGTTAAATACAGATTTTAAAATACTAACAAAATTTTACTAAATAGATTAGCTGCCATTTCAGGACAACTAATTTGCCCGAATCAAACATGTGCAATTCAGGAAGACAACAAACAGATAATTTGATACTGTTAAGAGAAATTTTTAACAAAGTAGAGAGAAAAGAGCTACAAGGATATATTGTGTATTAAGAATAGACCAGGAGAAAGCATTTGACAAAATCTCACACCAATATATGTTAAAAGTACTTAAAGCTTATGGCATACCTCATAAATATTTTAGATGGGTTTCAGTCTTACATGAAGAAGCTACATTAACACCAAATGTTAATGGATAGATATGGGAAAACATTAAAGTAAAAACAGGAGTTTGGCAATGGTGCCCATTCAGCCCATTGTTATATGTGTATTGTATTGATGTATTTTAAGGAAAATTGAGTCAAATCAAAGAATAAGAGGAATAGGATTAGGTTCTAATGAGCCCACTATAATAAGTCTTGCTTATGCAGATGACCTAGTTTTATGTATAGATCACACAGTGACTGAAGAAGCATTGATAGAGATGTATCAACAATTTTCAAAATGGTCAGGTTCAAAAATTAATTTTACGAAAGTAAGGGGGTAGTACTGGGAACACAGATGCCAGTAAACAACACCTACTCAGGTATTCAGTGCAAAAGGCACAATCACAATACTAGGAATAACTTATGGTGATACAGATATGGCTAAACAGAATTGGGAGGAAGGAATAAAAAAAGGGCAGAACATAGTCAATACCTGGAAAGGCCATCAAATTGGAAAGAAAAAGAGGATTATGCTTATTAAAGCTTTGTTAATTCCCACTTTTTTGTATGTTAGTTACATGTTTCCTCCCCCTCCTTCCCTGTTTGTCTCATTAAACAGTGTGTTCTTTCAGGGACTTTGGGGGAGCAGACTACACCTGGTAAAAAGAACGGTAACCTACAGAAAATTGGTGGAAGGGGGACTTAACATGACAAACCCAGTGGAGTTCTTTTGTAATATTTTTATAGCATATACTTTTGGGGGTGCAGTGCATCCAGGATTGAAAATATGGAAAGGGCAAGTTTTGAAATGGTTAGAAGCATGCTCTACAGCCTGGAGAGAAAAGAAGGTAAGCACTTTACGCAAAATTACAGAAGTCCCAAAATATGGGTTAGAGCAAGTAAAGAATCTTATTAAATGGAGAATTACCAAAGATCAAGTACTACTTAAGCCTCAAAAAGAACTATATGCTTATACACTTAGTAAAGAAGATACAGAAGAGATTGTCTTGGGGTCATGTCCTGAGGGGTGGTTACACTACAACCTAGAAATGTTAGTTTCAAACATATACCTGCCTTTGCATGGGATACAGTATGACTTAGTTTACATGGGATCCTAGGGTAAGGAATAATAACAAGCACAAACAGGTGCAAGAAAGGTATTGTCTATGACAACCATGTATTCAAGAATTAGAGATGCAAGAACATCTTTTTAAAGAGTGTGATTATGCAAAAGCAGGGATTTATTTAACTCTAAAAATTGATTAGCGTTTTGCTCATAAAAGTGCTGAATCTTTGTGAAAATGCATAGCTCTTGCCTCACTGTGTTTAACAAACACAACACTTCTAGAAAATCTGCATAAATACTTTCTGTACAGTTAGTATAGTCCCAAGAAAAAAACTGCTAATCAATTATTTAAAACCCTGAAAAAGATTCTGGGCCTATAGAGCTAAAGAGTGGAAAAAGCCATTGTTGAGCACTTTAACATATAGTGCACTGGTATATGGGGTATTAGAAGGAGGTATGAAGAAATATTTTCCTGAAACTACATATGTAGTCTTAGCTATAGTGAGGTATTACATGTGGCAAGCTAGATGTCTTTGGATAACACAACAAAAAGTGACATTGTATGTAGAAATCTATAGAAATATTGGTATCTCAATACAAAAACTGTATGCCTCAGATCTGAAAATATGCACAGAAGAGAGGATGAAAATGTTATGGATAAATTGTGAACACTGGGCTAAGCCTCCTTAAAATATGAATCAACTAGCTACATAAAGTTCTGATACGTATAAATATGTATAAACACTGTTATGTATGGCATGTTTTTATTTGTTTGTAAGTCCTCTCAATAAAAATTCCCCTACTCTTTTCGAGAAGTGCCATGGGATCTTTAACATCCACCTGAACTACCACCAATCCAGGCAGATGGGACCTTGGTTTAACGTCTCATCCAAAAGATGGCACCTCAGAAGTACAGCACCCCTCTCATGCTTCACTACAGTGTCAGTACTGGGATATTAACCCAAGTGCTAGATGTGGGAACTGAACCCACAGCCCTCTGATCTCCCAGCCTCAGAGGCGAGTGTGCTACCTACTGAGCCACTGGCATTGACATACTGTACTTGACAGAAAAGCTGTTGGAAAAAAAGTTACTGTGATTCTCTTGCTTTATAGAAAATAGATCATGTTGCTGGTTTACTGAATGGATACAGGTGAGTACATAACACTGGAGGTACTACTTACCTTAGAGGAAGTTGGTCACCCAGATTGATTATTTTTCGTTCAGCTATTTCTCCCATCTAAGTGGTATGCCTTATACCAATTGAATTTTTGGACCATTTACTATTAGATTTAACCTTAGATTTAGTTTGCACTCTGTTTTGTCCATATGGCAGATGTAAGTAAAATGCCTTACTATTATCCCATACAGAAGTCCAGTGAAGTATTTTAACTTTACTAAAATCCTGAGATTCCATACTCTGTTTGTTATGATGACCTTTAGAATGATGAGAGGACACCAAACATGATATGCAATCCTGGTTTCATCATTTTGATAAAGGGTTGCCAGTCCAGGGCAACCAAGATTATCAGGGTATCCTGGCCTGGAAATAGGTGGTGGGGGTATAGAGAAAGAGAGAAATGGAGCTAAGGGAGGTGGGATAGAGCAGGGGAAGGGCAGAGTTTAGGAGTCTGTCAAGATGGTGGGTGCTCAGTGATTGGCAGTGGGGAAAGCAAGGAGTGGCCACTTGGGGAAACTTGGGGCTGCAGCCAATGGCCTGCCACTTGTCTGCTGACATTCTTGAGAATGGATCACATCTCAAGAGTAACAGCACATCGACTGCCAGGTTTCTGAGATCAAGGACAGGTAAAGTATAAGAAATAGAGATAAGGTAGTTAAGCAGAGTGTAAGGAGCAGGAGTTCACCACAGGGGTATGTGGTGAGCAGGGTAATCAGGGGTAGAGGTTATCAGTGACAATCCAGGACTGGGTCCCCTGCTAGCTGTAGGTTTCCCCTTCCCTGTAAAGTTCAAAAGAAATCCACATTGTTAGAGGATTCATATGTGACTAAGGAGTTACTGTTGAGCCCAGTTCTTCATTTTGATTTTAGAATCCCAGCGATTGATGATAGTTAACGGATGCGAGTTGGTTTACCATTGCAAGTTGTCAGTGATCTGCCATCTTGAGTTCTGGCTCAGGTCCTGGAGGTGCGAAGGCAGGTTGACTTAGGTTCATAGGTGGCAGAGTGGCAGCCAGGCTCAGTAAAGGCATCCTGAGGCCATGGTGGAGAAGTGCCATCTGTTGTCAGTGTGGGGGCATAAGAAAGAAAATGGTCCTTGAGCATGCCTGACAGGTGGATGCATGGGGATAGCATGGCTGGTGCACTACCACAATCAGGGTCCAAATCCTGTGTGGTCTGAGGGCCTGGAGAGAGCCGGGGGAGTGAGAATAGAAGGGTTCATTGAGAGTGATCAGGTGCCAGGGGCTCTCAGTGCAGACTGCAGGAGAGATTTGGATGCCCTGTCCTGCTGCTGGTAAGGGCACAGTCCTGCTGTGGATAAGGCTCCATGCTGGTAGGTAGAATTTCAGAAATAGCGAGGAATTCCATCAATGAGGAATTTGGAAATTTGGGGCAAAAGTATTATGGAGGCATTGCTAGGGGTAACCCTTCTAAAGGTGATCTACATATTTATCCCTGTTACTTTTTATAAAACAAAGTGGTGGGGAAACAGGACAGGAACATAACAGAGAGCTCTCACCATGAGGCTCTGCCACCATTTTTCAGCTGTATGTGGCTGCCACCATTTTAGAGTGTCTGCATAGGATGCGTGAAAGTGGGTGGTGCCTGTGACTGGTGACCCATTTGGTTTGGTGCTAGCCTTGGAGACTGAGGTACTGTGTTCCATCCATCCCAGTAGAGGGAGAGCAGAATAAAAAAAAAGTGGGGGGGACCATGGCTGAAGAGGCCACTGCAGGCTGCTCCATGGAGGCCAGTTGGGGGAGTTGCACATAGGGAATAGCAGGCCGCTGGCAAGGGACTGGGCTGAGGACCATGGGATCCCAGTAATGAAGGGTTACCTAGGAGTTTGGGAGGTTTGGTATTGGTACCCCCCAGGCCAGCAGCACAGCAGCCAGCAAATGGGGTGGCCTTTTGATTTGTCTGAAGCTGAGAACCTTGCTACACTGCAAAGAACAAACTATAACTTCATTTAGGAGCTGGAAACTTGGTAAGGCATAATATTGTAAACCAGGGGAGCTACGCTTTCTACAAAAAGTTTAATTTTTTTTTCCTTATTGGCATTAAGTAGAGAATTGCAGGATTCCATTAAAAGTGTAGTAATTTGTAACCAGAGGGAGTGAGATACAACTGAATTTGCTTGATTGTTGGGGTTGAGACCTAGGATTTGGAAGGATATTTTTGCAACATTTTTAAAGTGTCCTGCTGGCTGAGTAGTTAAGTTTTTATCCCTGGTTTCACTGAAAGATGTTGTGTATTGGAATCAGACATAGCATCCTGCCTACATTGAAAGGCCTGCTTACATCACAGGTGTCACTAGCCAATTGATTGGCTTAATTCTTAAGATTTTCAGTGCAGGAAGAGTGTAAAGCACAGCTAACTTATTTTGGGGCTGACGCTTTCCAGAGCACAAACCACCAGGCTGTTTTGGGGCTGGGAGGGTTACCTGTGTCTGACTTGGATGTCTGGATTTTTCTCTCTTTGATTAACAGGGTATTTCTGTCAAATTGTTGTGTAGGGCATCTTGCTGACAGGAAGGCACTCATCAGCGCGCTGGGTCAGAGCTTTTAGCTGATTGTTTTACAAGGGACAGATTTAGGCCCCAACCTCTCCCACCCTCACCCACCCACCCCTGAAACAGTTCCTTTATACCTGGGGTTCTGACATCATTTCCTCAAGAGTGCAAGGTGCATATCACTGTCATATCCTGTCTAGCACACTGCACTGACAATATAAGCAAACACATTGTATAATATATATATATATTTCTATATAACAAACCAATCACACACACACACACACACACACACACACACACACAAAGAAAAAGTAGATAAACATGTGGGGAGTAGTACAATGTAATGGCTGTGGGGCAGCAGTCTTCTGGGAGTCTTTCTGGAGGCTGAGATGCTGCCCTATTTGCAGACAACTCTCTGCCCTGAGGAAGGAAGTTGCCCATCTTCAGGCCATGCTGGACAGTAGTAAGGGAACCTTCCCCCAGGCCACACTGGATGGTAGGAAGGGAACCTCCCCCATCCAGGGAGCACCAGACCACCACCACTTGCAAAGAAAACACAGCAATTGGACCACAGTGGGCTCAGGAAGGGTGAGGATGGTGGAACAGAGGCACACCCAGTCAGTTGTTCCACTCCACAATTCATACACCATTCTGGGGAGCATAGCTCCCCTATGGATACACCAGAGAGGAGACTAAGGAGGGCTGAGGACAGCTGTCACAAGGAGGCCCACAGGAAGGAGACAGAGGACACCACAAGGAAAGGAAGCAGTTCTGTTGGGGTACTCAATTATTAGAGGGATAAACTGGGGGAGCAGGGAAAACTGAAGTAAGGTGCCTGCCTGGTGCCATGGCTTGGAGGGACAGGAAGCGCATCCTCAGGATCACGGGAACAGCTGCACAGGAGTCTGAGCTGGACGTCATTGTCCACCTAGGGACAAATGACTTGGCTCATCATGAGATTAGAGCAGTGCAGAAGGACTTTGTAGAATTGGGGAGGGGCCTAAGACAAGTAGCACACACAGTATCCTTCTCAGAGGTGCTGCCTGTCAATGGCATGAGTGAGGCGAGGGTACTTTGCACCATGCAGTTTAATGAATGGTTGAAAAAATGGTGTGGAGCACAGGGGTTTGGCTTCATTGGGGACTGGGGTTCCACCTGGAGGGACACCAGCCTATACTGGCAGGATGGTCTGCATCTGTCCAGGAAGGGAACAAGTCTTTTGAGCAATCGGTTTAAATGCTTCATTGGCAAGCTTTTAAACTAGTCAAGGGGGGAGGCACTGATAAGCAGCAGGAAAATCCCAGCCTCTCCCTACAAAACAGGGTACTAAATGAGAAAAAGACCAAGGTAGAAAGGTCAGTGGGGGATGCTGCAACAGAAGGTAAAGCCATCAAAAAATGGAGAGCAATGAGTACCAATGCCCGTAGTCTGAGTAACAAGCTTCCTGAATTAGTGGCCTTGATGGAGGAGGAACATCTGGATATCGTGGCAGTCACAGAAACATGGTACATCAAAACCATGACTGGGATGTAAACATACCAGGATACACTATCTACAGGAGGGACAGGGAAGGTAAAAGAGGAGGAGGAGTAGCTCTTTACATAAGGGAAGGAATCAAAGCAACAGAACAAAAGGGTAAACAGGGAGAGAAGAAACACTGTGGGTAAATTTGGAGACCAGCAATGGCACCACAATCTGCACAGGGGTTGTATACAGACCCCCTTCTCAGGGGAGGAAATGGACAAGGAAATGATAGAAAGTATACTTAGAATGGCAGTAAAAGGGGAGATATTGCTGATGGGTGATCTGAATATGTCAGATGTTAACTGGAGTGCAGTTGCAGCAGCCACTTCTAAGAGTGGGGTTATTCTAGATGCCCTACAGGGGGCATGCCTTAGACAACTAGTATTGGAGCCCACTCGAGAGGGAGCAATCTTAGACCTGGTTCTCTCAAATGGAGATGAAGAGAGGATCACAGATGTAGAAGTGGGTAGCCATCTGGGAACTAGCGACCATGGTTCACAATAAACACAGCAATAGAGTCAAGCCATACAAAGACAAAGGTACTGGATTTTAGGAGGGCTGACTTTGTCAAAATGGGTGAGTGCCTAAGGAATGCACTAGCAAATGGGCAGGAAGGAGGGGTGGAAGAACAATGGGGAATAATAAAACTGCCATCACAGAGGTAACGAGCCTTGTGTAAAGCAAATAAACAAAACGAAACGAGGTAAGAAACCACTATGGTTCTCAAAGGAAGTGGCAGTGAAGGTTCAAGAGAAAAGAAAGCATTCAGGAAGTACAAGGAATCACAGAAGGAACAGGAGAGAGTACTGTATCAGTTAAAGCAAAAGGAAGCTGGGAAGGCAGTCAGAACAGCAAAGGCCCAAACCGAGGAAAAGATAGCCAACTCAGTTAAGAAGGGAGATAAAACCTTTTATAGGTACATCAGGGAGTGAAGAAAGACCAAGGGAGGGATAGTGAGGCTTAATAAAGGGAGGGAGGGTGGGCAGAGGTGACTGTGAAAAGGCAGAGATACTAAACAAATATTTTTGCTCAGTATTTACAAAGGAAGAGGGGGAGGTACCTAAGCAAACAGTAGAAACACTCTGGATACAGAAGTTGATACCAGCCCACTTACAGAAGAAAGGGTTCTGAAAGAACTCTTAAAACTGAAGGTGGACAAAGCAATGGGGCCTGATGGGATTCATCCCAGAATTCTAAAAGAACTAAGGGTAGAACTAGTGACACCACTGACTACCCTCTTTAACAAATCATGGGAGGATGGGGTGGTACTTAGGACTGGAGGAGGGCAGATGTGATTCCCCTTCACAAAAGTGGGAGCAAGGCAGAAGCAGGAAACTACAGACCTGTTAGTTTAACCTCAGTGGTAGGGAAAATGATGGAATCACTTCTGAAGGAAAGAATTGTTGAGTATCTAGAGGCCAGAGGGGCATGGGACCCAAGGCAGCATGGATTCACAGCGGAATGTCATGCCAGACAAATCTGATAGATTTCTTTGACTGGGTGACCAAAGTAGTTGATCAGGGAGGGCTGTGGACATACTACTTATACTTTAGCAAGGCATTTGACACAGTCCCACACAAAAGATTAATATACAAGTTAGCCAGCCTGGGAGTGGGTCCCAAGATGACAGCCTGGGTAAAGAATTGGCTGGAGTATAGGACACAGAGGTAACAGTAAATGGAGTCACTCTGAAAAAGGGGGGTTAGTAGTGAGGGTACCGCAGGGTTCAGTGATAGGACAGGTCCTCTTCAATGTCTTTATAATACATTGCAGAGGACTGAAGGAAAAGTATGTCTCTTGCAGATGACACAAAGATCTGCAACAGAGTTGATGCACAAGGTGGAGTGGAAAGGATGAGAAGGGACTTGGCAAGGTTAGAGAAATGGTCAAATGTATGGCAGCTTAGATTCAATGCTAAGAAGTGCAAGGTAATGCACCTGGGAAACAAAAACCCAGGGGAAGAGTACACAATTGGGGGTGAGATACTAACAACAACAAAAATGGAAAGGGACCTGGGGATAGTCATTTCAGATGACCTAAAGGTGGGCAAGCAATGTGAGAGGTCAGCAAGGAGGGCTGGGGGATACTGGGATGCATAGGGAGAGGCATCACCAGTAGAAAACAGGAAGTTATTATCCCTCTGTACAGACAGCCAGTGAGACCCCATCTGGAGTACTGCGTGCAGTTCTGGAGACCTAATCTCTGCAAAGACATAGACAGGATGGAAGCTGTCCAGAGGAGGGCACTAAAATGGTGCAGGGTCTGCACTGGAAGACATATGAAGAGAGACTTAAGGAGCTTAATATGTATAGCCTCGAGGAAAGGAGGGAGAGGGGGACATGATAGAAACTTTCAAGTACCTCGATCCATGCAGTGGGTCACGTGATGGCAGCCTAGACGGAGACATTCGCCTCCCGGAGCTCCGCGTTCACTTTCCCGTTTTCTTTCGGAATTTGCGGCATTTCAGCTGTTTAACCCATCCCAACTGTGTGCAGCATGTGGCAATTCTCCCCTCTGCATTAGCGACCGACGATTTAATGGATGCTTTTATGAAAAAAGCACCCCCGAGGCCCTCCCCTCCCCGGACACCCGAGAAAGAGAAGGCCGCAAAGCGGGCCAAGCAGCAGGCAGCTAGCGTTTTGAAGATGCCCACACTAGAGGCTGCCCTATCTGAAGCCAGGTTTTTGGAAATTATGCAACCCCTCCAGACGGCCATCGAGTCAATCTCCGAGGATCTACATGATATTAAAGGCGCTGTGGAGGCATTGTCCAGGAGGACTTGGAAGGCCGTAGTAGAAGGAATAATCTGGTTATTATTGGTTTGCCAGAAAAGGAAGAAGGAAATGTTATAAACATTTTCTTGCAGAAACTCTGCTGCAAAATAGCTGGTTCCCCTCCTGGGGGCGGGAGTACATCATCGAGAGACCCCACCGAGAAATACACCCGCCCCCGACCCAGGGTCAGCCACCAAGGCCAATAATTTTGAAATTTTTGAACTTTCTGGACAGGCAGCATGTTTTCTCTAAAGCAAAGGAGGCAAAGGAGTTGTCATGGGAAGGTAAGAAGATTAGCATTACGAGGACCTGCCATACTCGGTGAGAGCTCGTGAGCAGAAATTGCACCGGTCATTTTCTAAATTGGTGTCGGCTTCCAAGCCATTCAGGGTTAAGTACCCTGCCTTATTGATGGTAAAGCATGAGGACGAATGGTTGTCATTCGACTCCCCAGTGCAGGCCACACAGGAGTTGAAGGCTATCTTCCCAGACCTATACAAATGATTCTGGGTTGGAAGTTTTCTTGGCTGAGGGGTTGTGAATGTAAATATAGTTGGCTGTCTTGGGGGTCCAGAGGGCAGTTTTGGACACGTGGGCTGCGACATCTGTGAGAATCTACTGGGGAATGCTATCTCAGAAATTCGGTGGCGATTACTAGCCAGTGGCTACTGACTATTGGTGGTCGTCTTAGTCTGTACAAGATAGCACGGAGTTACTTAGGATGGAAACTCTAGAAATGGACGGAGTTGACCCGGTTATTCACTATTCATATGGTCATGGCCCTGATGGAGCCCTGCTGTTCTTGATGTATGTAAACCCCTCTTTTTGGGCTACTGGAATCGGCGTTGAGGGATTTGTTTGGATTCGCTCTGCTTTTGGTCCTTTCTCATCTTTGCTAGATGGATTTATTTTGCATGATGCAGCATATCAGTACTATTGTTTCGGAAGGAGGTCACGCTTTGGATGTTCTGACATTGACAATGGAAAGAATGGTGGCCTTGTAATATTGTTTAATTGACACCATGGAGACTGTAGGAGGCCTGATGGACTCTGAGTTGCTTTCAGATGGTGCCGTTTGAACACTGAGTTACCTAATATACATTTGACTTATCAGCAGGGTCAAACCTGCAGGACTTCCCACCTTTTTTTTTTTCTTCCAGGAACTAGTGATTTATTTGAGTGGTTATTAATTTGGGATTGGAATTATCAATGTGGCTGAGACGAGTATAGTTAATGACCTATGTTGTTTTTGATTAGGGTTAGCTCGGGTATATTGGGCGGTATTTACATTTATATAGTCATGTTTATGTTCTATTGTTAAAATCGATTGATGTTAGAGGGTAGTTTTGCAATGATCATGGGTGGGGCGGGCTCCGGGGGTGGGGTTGGGTAGTTTGGGCTGCTTAGTAGTGAATCACATGGGCTGAACATTTGGAGGACAGTTTCTTTTGGAACTGGGGCATGTGTGTGTTTGCAGGGTGGGGGGCGTTAGATGGGGATATTAGTGTGGGTATTTGGGGTGTTTGGGTGGTAGTTTACTATGAGTCGTATAGACTCCAGTGTGGGAGGGTGGGGTTCAAGGTTACACACCGTCTGGACTTATTATGGTCTTTCTAACCCAGGGGTCTGTATATATCTAAATAGTGCTGTGTACGATTGATTATAACTTTTTCTGCACCAATTATTGAGCTTGAGGTTGGGCATTATGAGTAACTCATACAAATTCATTAGTTGGAATGTTAAAGGAGCCAAGGATAGGGTCAAGAGACAAATCATATTAAGGCACCTTCGTCAATTAGGAGCACAAATTGCTTTTCTGCAAGAGACACACCTGAAGAGGAGTGATAGCCATTACTTTAGAAGGGCATGGGTAGGACAAGTTTTTGGTTCTGGGGTATCCACGAATAGGGGTGGGGTTGTTATTCTTATAGCTAGGAATATTCTTTTCAAATTGGTGGAAGAATTTTGGGACCCGGAGGGTCGATATATTATTACCCATGGTTTGTTAGAGTCTTACCTGATATTATTGGGCTCAGTATACGGCCCCAATTGTGACTCCCCAGCCTTTTTCATGAGATTATTCAATATGGTAGTATCTAACCCCGAGAAGCTTACGGTTTTAGGACGGGATTGGAATCTTGTGCTTCAGAATGATATGGACAGATCATGTAAAGAGAGCGAGGTTCACATGCATCAGAGAAGTTGAAGGGACTCATCAGTAAGGCCGCCCTGGTTGATGTTTGGCGGGTAATTAATCCTATGTCACGTCAATATACCTTTTTCTCCGCCATACACAAGACATACTCTCAAATAGACTATATTTTAGTTAGCTCGCTTGCAATACCTGGGGTAACTCGAGCTGAGATAACTTCTAGAGTAATATCAGATCATGCACCAGTCAGTCTGGAATACAGGTTAACCATGGGGCCTAGGCGGTCGCCACAATGGAGGTTAAATTGCCAGATGTTGAAGGAGGAATCCTTTCTGATGCACATTCTGGACTTCATCAAGGACTTCCTGAAAAGTAATCAAGGCTCAGTGGATCGTAAGGATCTAATTTGGGCTGCTTTAAAGTGCTCCGTGAGGGGAGAGCTGATTAAATTGGCCTCTAATAAGAAACGTAGGCAACAGGCGCAATTGGATTCCCTGCTAGGTTCGATTAGGGTGGAAGAAAGTAACTTGTCCCGTGCCTCGACTGCGGCAGATTGGGCTAGGCTTCATCAGTTGCAGGCCCAATATGTGAGCTTAATGTCTCAGAAGGCGGAGCTGGCCCTTTTGAGGACTAGGCTTCATTATCTTGATATAGGGGAGAGAGCGGGGAAATTGCTCGCTATGCGCATCCATCAATTAGATTCTTCCGACTTTATAACGGGAATACGTAAGGGACTAGGGGAGCAGGTTTGCACAGATCCAGGGGAAATGGCGAATGCCTTTGGCTTGTATTTTCAGGAGTTATATATGGTTGACCCAGAGTGCAAACCATCGGCGGAGGACATTAGGCTATTTCTCAGGTCCGTGGAGTTGCCAAAAATAACGGAGGCCGATACAGCCTTTTTGAGTGCTCCTATAACGGTATTAGATATCCAGCAGGCCATCCAACAAATGCCTCTAGACAAGTCCCCTGGTCCGGATGGGTTCCCTAGCAACTTTTACAAAGCTTGTGGTTCGCTGATATTCCCAATTCTAAAGGAGGTCTTTCAGTACTGGTTTGATAATGGATTATCAGAACCTGGTTTCCTGGGTGACGATTTCTTTAATTTTAAAACAGGGAAGGACCTCTCAGTATGGATAGTTATCGGCCTATCTCCTTCTAAATCACGGACATCAAAATTCTAGCAAAATCTTAGCTAATAGGTTGTCCAATGTTTTGGACAAGTTGGTTAGTAAGGGAACAAGTGGGTTTTATGAGGGAGATTGCCCCAAGATCATATGAGGAAGTTATTGCACCTGATTACTGCTGTAAGGGACGCCGAGATCCCAGCAATACTTATTTCATTAGATGCCGAAAAGGCATTTGATAGGGCATGCTGGGATTATTTGTTTGCTACCCTTTCTGCCTTTGGTTTACCCGATGTGTTCCTGAGATGGGTCCAAATCCTATATTCCTCCCCTTCTGCCAGAGTAAAATGTAATGGGTTTATGTCACTGGTCGTAAGGCTGGAGCGAGGCACGAGGCAAGGTTGTCCCTTATCCCCGTTACTATTCAACCTATACTTAGAGCCATTATTACATAGGTTGGCTATAAACTGTTTGATTAAGGGTATACAGGTGGGGGGTGCCAGATATATGTACTCGGTATATGCTGATGATATACTATTACATGTTGAAGACCCAGAGACCTCGGTTCCAGCTATCTTGGAGGAAATAGATGCCTTTTCCAAAATATCATACTACAAGTTAAATCGCACGAAAACGAAGATTCTCCCCTTAAATACCAATGTCAGGAAGGCTGATTTATCATCGTTCAGCTTATGTTGGGAGGTGAAGTCGCTTACGTATCTCGGGATAAACATTAGCACTGGACTGAATTATATGATTAAAAATAACCTAAGTAGTCTGGTTAAAACCATTTCTGGGGATATGGACAGGTGGAGACTGCTCTCTTTGTCACTTTTGGGTAGGCTGAATGTCATAAAAATGAACATTCTGCCCAGATTATTGTATCCCTTGGGTATGCTCGGCGTATACATCCCGGAGACGTGGTTTACCAATTTACAGAGGGCATTTAATCTATTTATTTGGAAGGGGAAAAGGGCACGCAGGTCCTATATTAAATTAACCGCCCCGAAACTAAAGGGAGGACTAGCTAGCCCTCTCTTTTTCTATATTATGTCGGCATGCCGCGTAGGCAAAGTTGGTCTATTGGAGTGCAAGGAGCGTCCCACTCGGCTTACTTGCCTTTATAGGGTTGACATTGAGTGGGGGTTGGCGAAGAGGGTGAGCTGCTCTCTATGGGCCTGTTATACGCTTCTCCGTCGGACATACCCATATCATTGAAAACAACCTAATGGGATGGTCGTTAAAGGCCTTTCAGCAGTTGCAAAATTACCTCGCAGTTAAATGGCATCTATCCATCAACCAACCCATTTTTGAGAATCTTCACATTAGGGTTGGGGGTGAGACCCTGTCCGTCACTTTTTGGCCCCAGGTAAGTCACCTAAGAATCTCTGGATTTTGGGTGAATGGGGGTCCTCGGTCTTTTGACCAGTTGGTGAATGTTTTCGGGGTTGTGGATCAGGACTTCTTTAAGTGGCTGCAAATTAGTAAGGTCTTAACATCCATTTTTTCTCAGAGGTTCTAGTGGATTATGGGGACAGTGGCGCTCGACATACTTTTCACCATAGCCTCTCAACCAAACTCAGTCTCTAAGGTATATAAAACACTTCAGGAATGGGACCACAGACTTCCTCCAGGGGTCTGCTTCTATTGGACAAGGGAATTAGGAATATCTGAGGCACCTGATCTCTGGAGGAAGTTGAGGCTCACAATGTATAAATATGTAAAACAAGACCGGTTGAGAATGGTACATTTTAACTTAATGCACCACTTATACTTATCCCCATCACGATTGTGTAAATATGGGGCAAAGGATACATCTCTCTGCCCGAGGTGTAGGAAGGAAGATGGTACTTTATATCACATGGTATGGTCATGCCCTTCAATTCAGGTCCTTTGGCGGGCTATCAACAATCTCTTAGACCCTATCCTTGGCTTAACAAACTTGTTTACTCCTGAGGTATGTCTGATGAGCCTTTTTCCAGTTGGCACTTCCAAGGTTGAAAATGCCCAAATGTCGCTTTTATCCGCTGTGGCTAAATTGGTAATCTTAAGGCATTGGACCAGTGATAAAGCCTCCTCCTTGTTGGAGTGGTACCGAGAATGTACTTTGGCAGTACAATTAGAAAAACATATTGCTCGTATGCAGAATACATTGAAAGCATACACAGCGCTTTAGAGTTCTTTGAAATGCTCCTTATGACCTGGAGGCCTGGCCTCGCAGAACACCTCAGGGCTGGCAAGTTAGGGTGTGCTTATGTGTGTAGCCTTGGGGGGTGGGGGTGGTTGGACCTTGTTTTCAGATGAAAGGGTGAGCTAGTGTCAGGTTGTTTATATCGTTCCAGTTAGCATTCTCATTTATGTATCTGTATTGAGGTGTTTTTGTGGAAATTAATAAAGATGTTTAATAACAAAAAAAAAAAAAGAAACTTTCAAGTACCTCAAGGGAATCAACAAAGTCCAAGAGGGTAGCATCTTTCAAAAAAGGTGTGCAAGAACAAGGGGCACAATTTGAAGATTGAAGAGCTCAGAGGTAATTTAAAAGTATTTTTTCACAGAGAGGGTTGTGGATGTATGGAATGGCCTTCCAGAGGGAGGTTGTGGAGTCAAAATCAGTGCTGGAATTCAAGCATGCATGGGACAGTCATAAGGCAATTCTAGGGGGTTGGGGTAGGAAGAAGTAGGCTGCTGGTTAACTAGGATCTGCAGCTTATCCATCAGGTAGGGAAATGGGCAGACTGGGTGGGCCAAGCGGTCCTTATCTGCCATCAAATTCTATGTTTCTATGTTTAACAGCAGCAGGAAGGTGGCAACAGTGGGGGGTTTATGGTGCATTTTAGTGCAAAGAAAACAAAAACAGAAGAGACAAGAGTGAAGAATTTAATTTGTTTTCTTGGTGGATAGGAGTTATTTGTTTTGCAGATGGTGCCCAAGAAGAACACAGGGAAGAAGTAGAGTGCCACTGAGAAGCTGACCAAGCAGGCGGTGGCCATGATGGGCTAGGTGCAGTCCATACTGGAGAAGGTCTGCAAGGCAGAGGAGGAAGGGCATGGAACAGAAAAATGGAAGGAGCCGGAAGACAAAGGAGAGAAAGGCAGAGCAGGAAGTCACAATGAGGCAGAACAAAATGGCTTCCTTCCAGGGTTCAGATTAATGACCACTTTGGACAGGATTATTGGAAAAGTAAAAAGCTTTTAATACAAACTTAATCCAAAAATGTACACAAGCAAACTGTAAAATATTCAATAGCACCACCCTGACATCAACGTTTCACAACCTAACCATCGCTTTTCAAGATGTCATAGCTAAATGCCCAGATCTAGCTTTATAGCTCAGCACCACCACCATGTGGTATAGATAGTTTATCTATTTAATATTAAAAACTTTAAGTTCCATGCTCATCCAAGAACACAGATCTTTGCAAAATCACAGGATTTCTACTTAACTAGGCATTTAAAGATGATCCTAACCATAAACTTACATATCGATGCAAATAATGTAATCACTCTAGTTGTCTAGTAGATATATAACTAGTTTAAAAAGTAGGACTTATTTTACTATCCACCTAGCTCACACCACAAGCTATTCAAAAAAGGAAAAAATAAAAATTAGAAAGAGTGAAACCGATAAGTTAAGTATATATTATTATACCATCAATCGAAACATATTTTTATATACAAAAAGCTACAATTGTCTATTTATTCTCATAATCTTAAAGTTCACATGAGAATATAGATCTGTACACAGAATTTATAAACCAAGATTTCTACTTAGCTAAGCACATAAAACATATTCCTAAATATCTACATGGAAATCCTGCTTATTAATCTCTAACATCACTACATTTATTATACCAAAAGAATGTTTAACCTTTATAAATATTTATTTACTTTCAACATCTCTTTTTAAGGAAAGGGGCTAATTGAAAGTGTTTATTTAAACCTGGTGGGTAGGAAGCTTTCAGTCCATATTGCCAGTATGTCTCTCTACATAAAAGAGCATTGTCCAGATCTTCGACTCTTTCATTTAGCTTCACTTGTTCCAATCCCACAAACATAAACATGTGTTTCTGATCTTTTTCTCCACTATGTGTGCTGCTAACGTATTGTTCAGTTTACCATGTCTAATACCACGGTGATGTTCTAAAATCTGATCTTTAAATCTTACGCGGGATCTTTCCAACATAATATTTGTCACATGTGCAGACCGCTAAATATACAACTGCCTCAGTATTGCATGTTATCAAAGTGGTTACCTCATGTATCCTCTGAGTCTGTGGTAAACAGAATTCTCTTCCCAACTTTATATTATTGCATGCTGCACAGTTCTCACATCGAAAATGTCCTCGCGTGTTTCAATCATTTCTCTTTTTTTCTGGTCTCTCATAACTCTGTGTTAACAAATCTGCCAGGGTTTTGCCCCTCCTATAGGTAAATCTGTGTCCATTTGGAGTGATGTCATGCAGTTTTGGTTCCACTCTCAGGATATGCCAGTTTATCTTTATCATTGCTTCCATCTTCTCCGCCTGTAGGCTAAAAGTGGTAATGAAGTTAGGACCCTGATTATTCTTTTTATGTCTTTCAATATTATTCCTCTTTTTACTGTTTTCTGTTATCAAGGATATTCTATCCAATTTTTTTATGTACAGAGACAGAATATAGTACTCCCTTTATTGAAAGTTTAGCCAACATGACAGAAATGGTATTGACTATGAATGTTTTCCTATTTAAAGAAAAAATATACTATCAAATAAAAGGGACAGTGATGGGCATAATCTCCAAACCACGCTAATATATACTGTATTTAGCAGAATGGGGAAATGATTTTTGTATAACCAAGAGAACAATTTTTTTGAGAAAATAGATCTTTACAAACGTTTTATTGATGATGTCATTTTAATTTGTAAAGGAACAAGGCAGGAATGCAGAATTTTGTGGAATATCTTGAGGAACAAAGGAACATTTGAAATTCACCACAAATGTGAGTGAAAGACAGTCTGATAGCTGCCACCTAAGCACATAACCAAAGATATTCATTTTAGCCAATACTTGAGGCTAAGATGTAACTGCAGTGAGAGAGTGATTTTGAAGTTAGAGCCAGGAACTTACTAAAAGATTTATAAACAGGATATTTAAAGAGAACTTGGAAAAAGCAGCAGCGAGGGCAAATAATTTTGATAGAATATCCTTGATAACAGAAAACAGTAAAATAGAAATAATATTGAAAGAAATAAAAAGAATAATCAGGGTCCTAACTTCATTAACACTTTTAGCCTATAGACAGAGAAGGTGGAAGCAGTGATAAGGAAAAACTGGCAGATCCTGAGAGTGGAACTGAAACTGCATGACATCACTCCAAATGGACCCAGATTTACTTATAGGAGGACAAAAACCTGGCAGATTTGTTAACGTAGAGTTATGAGAGACCGGAAAAGAGAAATGAATGAAACATGAGAGGAAATTTTCGATGTGAGAACTGTTCAGCATGCAAATATATTAAGGTGGGAAGAGAATTCTGTTTACCACAGACTCAGAGGAGACATGAAAAAATTACTTACCTTAGTAATTATGTTTCTTCTATTGGAGTCTTGCTGTATTCTGACAAATGCAGTTAGCCCCAGCCTTTAAACTGCCCTGGAGAACAAAGGGTTAAACTTTCTATGCAGAGCATAGAATGCTGAGCTTGAGCTCGGTTGATGTCTCTGTCTGTTTCCCTTTGAAATCTAACTGTTAGATTCTTATGAGCAAAACTCACTAGCTATTCTATGTGGAAATTGTAAAATTTGTTACTAGCCATCTGGCAACAAAAGGTTTTGGATTCCCAAAGGAAGACTCAAGTCAGGAAACCCAAAACCCAAAAACCCAACCAAACAAGAATAATAATAAAACAAACACCCAAACTAAAAGAAGAGGGTGTAAAGGAGCACCCTGAGGTGCAACACTGTGCCTGTCCACCACTTCCCAAAACCAGGTTCTGAGAGGGAGGCAGGGAGGAGAGTCAGAATACAGCAAGACTCAATAGAAGAAACATAATTACTAAAGTAGTAATTTTCTTCAAACAACGAAGTCTTGCTGTATTCTGTTCGTCTAGACTCTCAACAGTACCTCCATGGAGGAGGGACAGAACCTACTTTGGGAATAGGCTCTGAAGTACTGCTGTGCCAAACCAAGCATCACTCCTAGCCTGGATATCCAGAGAGTAATGCTTGGTGTAAAGGTATGGACTGTTTTCCAGGTGGCTGCTTGACAAATTTCTAAGAGAGGGATATCCCTGGCAGCAGCCAGGGAAGCAGCTGTACCTCTTGTAGAGTGGGTCCTCAGGCCTGAGGGTGGAATCTTTCCCAGTTTTTCATAGCAGAATTGTATATAATACAATCCACCTGGCAATAGTTCTCTTGGTGGCAGGTTTGCCCTTTCCCACTCCTCCATAAGTGAGGAAAAACTGGAGGGAATCAAACCTGTGACCCTTGGTATGCTCTATGTAGCAGCTAAGGGCACTTTTAACATCTAAACTGTGTAGCCTCCTCTCTCCTGAGGAAGAATGATCAGTGAAGTAAACAGGGAGAGACATAGACTGATTCAAATGGAAGTCTGAAACCACTTTAGGCAAGAACCTTCTATTGGTTCTAAGGACCACTTTATCCCTGTGAAAGGAGATACAATCAGGTTCCACTGACAGGGCTTACAATTCACTGATACATCTGGCAGAGGTAATGGCTACCAAAAACACAGTTTTCCAAGTTAAGTACTTAAGCTCTGCTGAGGACAAAGGCTCAAAAGGAGGTTGCATAAGTTGAGCAATGCAAACATTTAAATCCCAGGCAGGGGCAGGGTCTCTAAAGGGAGGATTGGTATGAAGCAATCCTTTAAAAAATGTACAGAACGCAGGATGAGATAATGGTGAGGAAGACTTCCCCACTGACAGAAAAGCAGAAACAGCTGACAAGTGTACCTTGAAAGTAGCTGGTCTGAGGCCTAGGCCATTAAGATGGACCATATAATCCAGGACCTTAGGCAATTCAGCAGTATCTGGAGAAATATGCTTCTTGGAACACCAAATGCTGAATCTCTTCCATTTGGAGTTATAAGTCTTTCTGGTGAAGGGCTTTCAAGAAGCTTTGAGAATATCCAGAACCCCCTGAGAAAGATGCAAATCTGCAAACTCTAACTCTTCAAGAGCCATGCCTTGAGATTGAGAGACTGAAGATTGGGGTACCAAACCCTCCCCTGAGAGGAGGTTAACAAGTTGTAATTCCTGGGAAGAGACAGGGGAAGATGGACTGCTAGGGACAACAACAGGTGGTACCAAGGCTGTCTGGCCCAGTCTGGAGCAATCAGAATCACTTTGCAAGGTTGTGACCTTATCTTGACTAAAACTTTGAACAGAAGTGGGGAAGGCATACAGAAATTTCCCCTCCCAGTTCAGAATCAGAGCATCCAGGGGGACTGAGCCCAAGACTGGGGGTCTGCAACAAAAGAGAGAAAGTTGGTGATTGTCTGGGGCTGCAAAAAGATCTATCTCTGGATTGCCCCACCCTAAAAAAAATCACCTTCAATACCAGTGGGTCCAGGGACCATTCGTGATGGCCCTGTGAGATCCTGCTCAGTGCATCTGCTAGTACAATGTCCTTCCCTGGAAGGTGAACTGCTATCAGAGAGATTTACAGAGAATAAGCCAGGGATCATAACTTCATGGCTTCTGTGCACAAGGGCCGTAGACCAAGTGCCTCCCTGCTTGTTGATATACCACATGGTGGTGGTGTTGTCTGTTCTGACCTGAACCACCTTGTTCTGCACTTACTGAGAGAAAGCTTGCAGGGCCAGAAAAACTGCCCTGAGTTCTAGGAGATTGATATGGAGAAGGGATTCCTGAGGGGACCACCGACCCTGGGCAGTGAGGGCCCCCAGATGGGCACCCCAGCCCAGAAGGGAAGATCTGTGGTAAAGACCACTGAATGAGACTCAGTGGCAAATGGGACCACTTGCCTTAAATTGTCCTGATCCTGCCACCATTGAAGAGCTTGGATCAAAGTCAGAGTCACTGGGATCAGCTTGGTAAGGAAATCCTTCCTCTGAGACTAAAAAGCCCTCAGATGGAACTGAATGTTCCTCATCTGGAATCTTGCCCCTTGGACCACTGCCATAGAAGCTGCCATGTGGCCCAAGAGCTGGAGGAAATGCCTTGCTGGTTGAGATACCTGAAGGAAGAGGCTAGTTCTATAAGAACCCTTGCCCTTTCCAGGGGAAGAAAGACTCTTGCTCTGACCGTGTCCCGCTCTGCCCCTATAAAGGTAAGAAGCTGGACTGTCTCGAGAACTGACTTGGGAAGGTTGAGAAGAAATCCTAGAGAAGTGAGCACTTGCTGGGTCACTTGCAGGTCTGACTTGACTTGGTCTGGAGACTGGCCCACTATTAGCCAATCATCCAGATATGGAAAAATTGAAATCTTTTGTCTTCTTAGAAAGGCAACTACTACTGCCAGGCACTTTGAGAAAACCCTTGGGGCTGAAGTTAGGCCAAAGGGCATTGCTCTGAACTGATAGTGGCCTGAGGGCAACTCGAACCTGAGGTACTTTCTGTGGGAGCACCTGATGGGAATGTGAAAGTAGGCATCTTTGAGGTCCAGGGAGGCTAGCCAGTCCCCTGGCCTTAGAGAGGGAAGGATTATTCCCAGAGTTACCATCTTGAACTTTGGTTTTAAAAGATGTTTGTTTAGGTATCTTAGATCTAGGATGGTTTGCCACTCCCTGTCTTTTTGGGGTAAGGAAGTACCTGGAGTACAGACCTTGCCCCAGTGTAGGTAGGTATCTCTCTATGGCTCTTAAAGCCAGCAGAGATGAAACCTCTGCCTCTAGGGCAAGGGTTTCTGAGAGATCTGCAGGTGAAAAGATCTGGCTCTCATCTTTGGAAATTTTTTGAAGTTGAGAACCAGTCCCTGGCTTACTACTTCCAGGACCCACTTGTCTGATGTAACAGACATCCAGTCCTGGATGAAGTAAGCCAGCCTGCCCCCTACTGGAATAGGAGAGTCGGCCCGGGCAGGCCCATCAGGGTGTCTGCTTGGCAAGGGCCTTAGGCTGAGGAGTGGATGCAGCTCTGCTCATCCCCCTTCTGCCTATCCCTCTGAAGAACCCCCTCTGTGAAAAGGGAGAAGTGGCATGTGCTTGGTAAAAAGGCCTATGAAAAGGTCTGCCCCTACCCCTAGACTGCTGCCTTTGAGGAGTTGCCTGCCTCTCCTTGGCCTGAGCACTCCTGTAAGTGGTCCTGTACTCATCCATTTTCTTCATGTAATTCTCTGTTTGCTCCCCAAACAGAGAATTACCCACTACAGGAAAATCCATGGCCTTAGCCTGGGCATCCTGCGAGAGGCTAGTACATCTGAGCCAAGCCATTCTCCGAAGAGCCACAGATATAGCCATGACTCTTGATGACACATCATTGGAGTCCACAACAGCATGAAACTGAACTTTTGATGCCTCAGTCCCATCTATATCCACCTCCTCCAGCTCCTCAGCTAGCTGGGGGGAGACCTGTTTAGCCAGTGCCAGTACAGTGTCCCACCTGGACTTCTGGCACCTGGCTGTATAGGCCATATAATTCACCTGCCTGAGTCCCAAGGAAGATGCCATGTACTGCTTTTTTGCCATGGCATCAATCTTCCTGGAGTCTTTGTCTGGGGGGTGTGAAGCCAAGGGAGTGTTTACCTTATCACAGGTAGTGGCCTGCACAACCCCAACATGGCTGCATTGCTGATATAAAAACTCTGTATCTGAGCCTGATAGTGTATACCTCTTGTCCATTCTTCTATCCACAGGAGGTATAGAATTGGGAGACTTCAGGATTTTTTGTGTCTGCTTCCCAAAAGATTTGTGAAGGGAAACAGACAGTCTCCTGGACTCTGGGATGTCCATCATTTCCACAAAATCAGGCTCCTCCTGATCCCCATTGCCTCTTCCATAGGAAGCTGGAGGGTTTCAGCCACCTTTCTGTAGAACATAAAGTGGGAGGGGGACTCAGAAAGCCTAGGAGGGGATACACCTGAAGGTCTGTCTGGGGAGATGTCCAGTTCCACAGACACATCCAGACTTTCGCCATCACCATCATCATCTTCAAACTCTCCTTCCTCCTCAAACTCCAGTTCATAAAATTCTTCAGGGGTATAATTGTGAACCGTGGGAACCGACCGAACCAAGCCCCTGCCAAAAGGTGCCAGATCAGTTGGAACTGGGCGAAGCGATTCCACAATCCAAATCACTCTGGCTATTTCCTCGGTGGTCAGAACATGGACTTCTGGATCCGAACCGGATGATTTTTCTTTCCATTCTCTTTTTGTCAGAACTGACCCCTCAGGATCGGCTCTCCTTTTGCCTGAAGAAGTATCGCCCTGGTCAGAGGGCACTCCTTCTGGTTCGGTCGGAACCGAACCGGGCTGGCCATCCGGGTCAGCGGACTTCTCGGCCTCCTTTTCCCTACCTAATCTCTTTTCAAGGGTAGATTTGGGAAAATGTTTGCAAATTTGGCAGTCTGAATCGAGGTCTTCAAACTCCAGACAATAAACACAGGTGGTGTGGGGATCGGCCTTAGCAAAGACCTCCCCACACTTACTGCAGTGTTGAAACCCAGTGGACCCGTTTTTTTTCTTGGGTTTCTCAGACATGGCCTACCTAACCAAACTTATCCTTTTTCGGCAACTGGGCAAGACTCCCTTATCGGTTCCTAACCGTGTCACGGGTCTTGGAAAAAACTGTACCAAACACAGTTTTTTTAGAACCGATAAGGACCGGTAACCACACACTAAAGTTAAATACAAATATTAACAAATGATTGGTTCAGCTGAACCGAGCCACACTTTTACAAGTTCCAGACAGAAAAACAGTACAAAACCTATCCAGTACTCACAGTACCACAGACAGAGACTGAACTGACTATACGGAATAAATTTTGGTTAAAAACTGATGGAAAACTGACACTTCAACTGACTTTCAAACCGAGCTGCGGGAGAAATCTCTGGGCGACTGTTCAGTGAGGCAGAGTAAAGACTCTAACGGTTAGATTTCAAAGGAAACAGACAGAGACATCAACTGAGTGGAGCTCAGCATTCTATGCTCTGCATAGAAAGTGCAACCCTTTATTCTCTGGGGCAGTTTAAAGACTGGGGCTAACTGCACTTGTCAGAATACAGCAAGACTTCAAGTTGTTTGAAGAGGTAACCACTTTGATAACATGCAATACTGAGGCAGTTGTATATTTAGCAGTCTGCACATGTGACAAATATTATGTTGGAAAGACCCTGAGAAGATTTAAAGATCGGATTTTAGAACATCAGTGTAGTTTTAGACATGGTAAACTGAACAATGCCTTAGCAGCCCAGTGCACATAGTGGAGAAAAAAGATCAGAAACACATGTTTATGTTTATGGGATTGGAACAAGTTTGAAGCTAAATGAAAGAGTAGATCTATACAATGGTCTTTTATGTAAGGAGACATACTGGCAATATAGACTGAAAGATTCCTACCAGCCAGGTTTAAATGAACACTTTCAATTAGCCCCTTTTCTTAAAAAGAGACGTTGAAAGTAAACAGATATTTGTAAATGTTTGAAATTCTTTTGGTGTAATAAATGTAGAGATGTTAGACATTAATAAGCAGGATTTCCATGTACATATTTAGGAATATGTTTTATGTGCTTAGCTAAGTAGAAATCCTGGGTTACAAATTCTGTGTAAAGATCTATATTTTCATGTGAACTTTAAGATTATGAGATTAAATAGACAATTGTAGCTTTCTGTATATAAAAATATGTTTCAATTGATGGTATAATAATATATACTTAACTTATCAGTCTCACTCTTTCCAATTTTTATTTTTTCATGTTTTGAATAGCTTGTGGTGTGAACTAGGTGGACAGTAAAATGAGTCCTCCTTTTTAAACTAGTTATATATATACTAGAGAGATTACATTATTTGCGCTGATGTGAGTTTATGGTTAGGATCATCTTTAAATGCCCAGTTAAGTAGAAATCCTGTGATTTTGCAAAGATCTCATGTCTAGGATGAGTATGGATCTTAAAGTTTTAATATTAAATAGATAAACTGTAGCTTTTGTTAGAAGAGTAGGTAAAAAATATATTTACAGAATTGATTGGTTTTCTTCTGTTTTTAAATATAACAAAAAATGTTTTTGTGTCTTCACTGTGGTGTGAATTAGCTGGATTGTAAAATGTGTACCTTTTAAACCTTCTTTACATATTGATGCATCTATACCACATGGTGGTAGTGCTGAGCTATAAAGCTAGTTCTGGGCATATAGCTATGACATCTTGAAAAAGGGACAGTTAGGTTGTGAAACGTTGATGTTGGGGGGGGTGCTATTGAATATTTAATGTTTTGCTGTGTACCTTTTTTGGATTAAGTTTGTATTAAAAGCTTTTTTACTTTTCCAATAATCGTGTCCAAAGAAAGTGGTCATTAATCTGAACCCTGGAAGGGAAGCCGTTCTTGTTCTGCCTCTTCGTGTTTTCACTTTTATGGCTCCTTCATATATGCCCTGAGCCCCTGTGGTTCATTTTGTAGAGCAGGGAAGTGGTTGAAGAATCCAGCAGGAGAGGAGATGGCAACACCGCAGGGTAAGGACAATGTCGATCTGATGCTGGAAGGCAGACTGAAGGATTACCTCATGGGCCTAATAGCAGAAAGAGAGGACAAAAGGTTGGAGGAGATGGAAAAGGCATTATCGGAGTTAAAAGGGAAAGGGATCCAAGGCCAAGGGGCAGGGGTATCAGGGAGTGAAGGGAAGTGGGCACAGGTGGGCTGTTTCCCAGGGATGACACTGGGGGACCATGTGCAACAGGTGATAAAAGAAAAGATATAAAAGAGCGAGTACATTGACATATTCATGCTGGTTGACAAGGAGGCTGCAAAGAAGTATACAGACAGGGAATCAGTAGTGAGGTCAGAGATGGCAGTGGCACTAGATCTAGTGGGTAAGACCACAGAGGACCGAGGACTCAGGGGCATGACGTTTGACAATTGGTTGGCAGGGTTTACAAATTTCAGCTCTATCCTCTTGCAGAAGCAACCAGAATTGGTGATCCCATTGCTGACCTACTCGACCACTATCAGAGACACGTATAAAGCAAAAGGGGGCTACAGGTGGTTAGTGTACAATGAGTGATTTTATCAGCACATGGTGGAGTATGGGGACGTACACTGGGATACCATGCATGTGGACCTCTGGGTATGGACACTCATGGGTCAAGGTTCAGTGTCATTTGAAGGGGCAAAAGGGGCTAATGGTGCTGCATTAAAGACATGTTGGGGCTATAACAATGTGACTTGTAGTTGGGCAAACTGAAAATTCAAGCACATATGCTAAAAATGCACAGGACTACATCCAGTTTCCAGGTGTAGGAGCATGGGGACAGGATGGGCTTTCAGCCAAATGCAGGGCAGCAATTTTGTGAGAGTTCATGGGGTGGTGAGGGGAGGATGGAGCACAGGGAGGGATTGGGAGAGGATATGGGAGTAGGGGGGCTTTTGGGGCTGGCACAAGTTCTTAAGGAAGGCGGGGTGGTTGGGATGTGCTAGTGTGGGAGAATTCCAGCGAGTATGCATTTATTATTAGGTGTGAAATCATCTGGGAATGGATGGAGGGTTACCCAGATATTTCGGCATGGAGAAGGCTTAGTGAAGGTTTCACAAAGGGTTTCAATTTACATTATGTGGGACCAAGGGTGGCCAGGCAGGTGAAGAACTTGGGGTCTACTAGGGGGAAGGAGAGGTTGGTAAAAAGAAGACAGACAAGGAGATAGCAGCAGGAAGAGCTGAAGGGCCTTTTTCAATGCCACCATGGCAGGAACTGAGGGTGTCTCTTTTGGGCCCAGTGCCCGAGAAGAAACCTGGGAAGTGCAGGCTTATACACCATCTATCCTACCCCAAAGGGGGCTTGGTGAATGATGGCATTCCAGAAGGGGACAGGGTGGTGCCATACGCCACACTTGTCCAAGCCATTGAGATGATCAGGGCAATGGATGGGGCCTGGTTATCAAAGATGGATACTGAGTCCGCCTTTCATTTTCTCCCAGTAAGGGAGGAAGACTGGGATCTATTTCTATTGAGTTTTCAATATGATGTGAAGTATTATTTTGATAAAAGCCATGCCCATGGGCTGCTCTGTGGCATGTGCAGCTTTTGAGGTGTTCAGCACCAGGTTGCATTGGGTATTCTGGAATAGATGGGGGTACAACAGAGTAGTGCATTATTTGGATGATTTTTTACTGCTGGGTGAGGGGGAAGCCAGAACAGATAGAATGCTGGGGGTGTTCAAGAGTATGTGCCAGGAGGTAGGGGTGCTGTTAACAAGGGACAAGATGGAGAGGCCAGTAAGGAGGCCTGATTTTTGGGGAATACAGGTAGATGCAGAGGTAGGGGTGTTATGGCTTCCAATGGATAACATCAACAGATTGTGGGAGTTACTGGTTTTTGTAAAAGACAGGAGGAGAGTGAAGCTATCAGTGGTGCAACAGCTGCTCAAACATCAGAATTTTGCATGCAGAGCAGTAGCCCTGGGAAGAGTTTTCATGCAGAGACTAGCCAGAGCTACAGTCAGACTAGGCTCTCTCTACTGGGTAGATATTACAACAGGATGAGGCAGAATCTGGAGGTGTGGATCAGTTTTGGAGGAATATAATGGAGTCATGTCCTGGCAAGAGGAGTGGATGTATAACACTGACTTAGAGCTGTACACCAATGCAGCAGGTACCCTATGGATGGGGGCATACTTTAAAGGGAATGGATATCTAAGCATTGCTGAACAAATGGGACAGTAAAGGCTACTAAAGGACATCACGTTTCTGGAGTTATTTCACAATTGGGTGGCAGTGATGATGTGGTGGGAGCAGTTTCAGAACAGAAAAATCATCTTTTGATGTGATAATATGACAGTGGTAGAGGTCTTCAACCATCAGTGGGGTTCCACCAATAGGGTGACCAGGGTAGTGTGACAGCTAGTTTTGGTGGGGTTGCAACTTAATCTGTCATTTAAAGCCAAACACATTGATGTCACTGTAATGAGGTAGCTGACAACCTTTCCTGTCTTTAGTTACACATGTTCAGGGAGGTGGTGCCCACAGCTGCCACTCAGAGGATGTTGGTGCCACCCAAGCTATGGAAGATTGGGAGGAGTGAGACATCATGTTGTATCAGAGCGCTAGGTCAAGGAACACATTAAGGTCCTATGAGGGAGCATGGGAAGTATTTCAGGTGGTCCAGTGGCAACAGTGGTTTGATGTAGGTGGTCGATTCACAGAACAACAGGTGATAATGTTCTTGGTACTGAAGTGGGGAGATGGGGTTTGCCCATTTTACAATGGACATGTATTTGGTGGGCATAGAGGCAGTTTGTGAAGCAAAGTGATGAAGTGCACCCTCCAGGGCAGCAGCAGTCAGGAGGATGATGCAGGAGTGGCAGATGGTAGCACAGAAGACCCTGGATAGTAGATGCCCGATCAAGGGTAAGCTGTTGAGGAGGTTGCTGGATAGTTTGAGATGGATTTGCAGCTTGGCATACAAGAAGAGGTTATTCAGGGCATTATTTCTGGTCATGCAACAAGGAGCCGTTCAGGGTCAGTAAGGTAGTAGCAGGCAGCCAGAAGGATAAGCAAGGTGGGTTGCATTGTGATGCATTACATTGTAATAATTTGGGGGCAGTAATCAAACTGAGAAGGTCAGAGCAGACCAAGCTGGGGTGGCGCTATAATCAGGTTACCCAGTGGTACCGATGGTGTGGTAGGAGCCTTAGACGAATATTGGGAGGCCAGACTAGTGTCAGGTGACCCCTTTTTTGTGCATGGAAATGGAGTGGTGATGTCAGCATACCAGGTTTTGGCAGTAATTAAAAAGGGCATGGCATTTACAGGGGAAGATGCTGGAAGATTTTTCTCATACTCATTCAGAATTGGGGCTGCATTACAGGCAGCCTCGCTGGGTGTCTCGGAGGAGGGCATCAAAGAAAACAGGAGATGAAAAGTGGCCTGTTTCAAAAAATATATGTGAACAAGCATACGAACATATGAAGAAGCCAGCAGAAGAAGGCCATTTGGACTATCAAGTCTGCTTGTATTGCAGCGTCCAACAGCTTGAGCTAATGTCCCTGCCCTCCCTCCCCACTCCTCCCATCCTTCCTATCCATGATCCTCAACTTTTCCCTATGCCTACCCCCAGTCTCTCTTTAAGCAGTCCACTTTCTTCAATGAGATGACCTCTTCCGGAAGTGCATTTCAAGTGTCCACCCCCTCTCTGTGAAGAAGTGCTTCCTGACCTCCCCCTAAACCTCCCACCCTCCAACTGAAGACTGTGCCCCCTTGTATTATAGTTGCCACTCAGCATAAAGAGTTTCTCCTTATCAACATTATTTATCCCTTTCAAGTACTTGAAAGTCCCAATCATGTCCCCTTTCTCTCTCATGTCTTCCAGGCAGTGCATGTTCAGTGCTCTCAACCTCTCCTCATATGCCTTACCCTGCTGACCCACTATCATCTTTGTAGCCATCCTCTAGATCTTCTTCAGCAGGTTAATGTCCTTTTTGAGGTGTGGGCACCACTACTGAACTTCATACTCTAGATGCGGCCTTACCACTGACCTGTATAAGGTCAGCATAATCTCTTCTCTCCTACTACTGATCCCCCTAGATATGCATCTCAGCATCTTGTTTGCCTTTGCTGCTGTTTTCCTGCACTGCTGGAGTGCTTCAGGTCACTAGTGAGTAGTGATCATCACCCCCAGGTCCTTCTCCTCCTCTGATGCAGATACTCAGCCTCCACCCAGGTATTACTCTGTCCTGGGGTTCTTGGCTCCAATATGCATAACTTTGCATTTCTTGGCATTGAAGCCAAGCTGCCAAATCCTGGACCACCTCCCCAGCTTTTCCAGATCTTCCTGTAGGTCCTGAATCCCTTCAGCTGTGTCCACTCTCCCACAGAGCTTGGTGTCATCCATGAATAGGCACATTTTGCATTAATGCCATCCCCAATGTCATTGATGAATACAGTGAACAACACCGGCCCCAGCACTAAACCCTGCGGGACCTACTGGTTACCTCTCTGGTGCCAGATAACTTTCCCCCACAACCATCCTCTGGCTTCTGTCTCTCATCCACTTTTCCACCCACTGGGCCATCTTTTCTCCAACCCGAGATCGATCAACTTCTTGATTAACGTTTTATGGGACACAGAGTCAAAGGCCTTGCTGAAATCAAGATAGAGGATGTCTACCGCTTGGCCCCTGTCTACTGTCTTAGTGACACAGTCAAAGAAGTCAATCAGATTCGTTGACATGATCCCTCCCATGAACCCATGCAGCCTCGCATCCTGGAGAAAATTCTCCTCTAGATATTCCACCAACCTTTCCTTTAGAATGGCCACCATGAGTTTGCCCACAATGGAGATCAGACTGACTGGTCTGTAATTCCCTGGGTCATCCTTGGGACCGCTTTTGTGGAGGGGAACTACATGTGCTGTTCTCCAGTCCTGCAGTACCACACCTGACTCTAGTAAATTATTAAATAGGTTCTCAGTGGCCTGCCAGCTCCTCAGCCAGTTCTTTTAGTACCCTTGGATGTACTCTGTCCGGGCCTGGTGATTTGTCAACTTTCAATGCCAGCATCTCCCTCTCTCACTCTGTCCCCCTCTTTCACTACATCTGTGTTCCCCTCACTCTCTGCTCCTCTTTTCCCTTCTGAAGGCACTGGTCCATCCTTCTCCCTGGTGAAAGTGGAACAGAAGTATTCATTTAGCATCTTTGATTTTCCTCCGTTATCCTCCACCCGCTCCACCCCTTTCTTAAGCCTAACAATCCCTTCCTTTTTCTCCCTTTTCTCACTTACATAATGAAAGAAAGCCTTCTCCCTTTTCTTAATTCCTTCAGCTACCTGTAGCTCCTTCTGTGCCTTTGCTTGCCGGGCTTCCTTACTTGCCTCACTAGCCAACCTTAGATAATTTTCCCTATACACCTCTCTCTTGGTCTTCTTGAATTTTCTATATGCAAACCTCTTTTCCCTTATTGCCTGGACAACCCCAGAACTGAACCAGCTGGGCACCTTGGCCATTGTGTTCTTCCCCCTGAGCCTATCACACTCATCTGTGGTAACCAGTATTCCTTCCTTAGTGATGGACTACCTTTGATCCACCCCATATCTGCTGTGATGCCCAAAAGATGGCTCCTTAACACTTCACCCATTTTCCTGAAGTCCACCCTCCTGAAATCCAAGATTTTGGTCTTAGTCGGGATGCTTTCCCTACCCATATCCAACTGGAACCACACTGTGCAATGGTCACTTCCACCCAGTGGCTCCCTGACCATTATTTACTGTACATGCTCTCCATTTGTGAGCAACAGATCAAGAACTACCTCAGCTCTTTTGGTTCAGTGATGCTCTGTCAGGAATCCAGTCTGCAGTCCTTCCAGGATCGCCTAACTCCTAGCACATGCTGTGGAGTGTATGCTCCAGTTCACCTTGGGCAGGTTGAAGTCCCCACAATTACCAGCTCTCCTTTCCTCAGCTTCCAATATTTAATATAAGGAATGGGTAGTTTATTGTGCTCTGTTCTTTTGTTCCAGGTGCAGAGTGTAGAAGGATGGTCTGGATAATAGGGCATACCTTAATTTTCTGGGCCGAGAGAATATCAGCAAGTATGCCAGATGATAAACAGCTACAGAGGGCAGTGGATTATGTCGCTGCACTGGAAAAGAATTCATGGCATGCAATGGGGTCAGGTATTTCCTCTACTGGAGGATCAAAGATCAGAGTCCAAACACCAGATTTGTTAATTATACATTTGGGGGTAATGACTTGGGGGAATGGCCATGGTTGGGTTTACTGTTGAGAATACAGAGGGACATAGGAACTACGAAAACATCGTGAGCAGGGATTATAGTGGCATGGTCAGAGATTATCCCCAGATGGGTGTGGAGGCAGGTGAGGGACACCAAGGGGATTGAACAAACAAGAAAGAGGCTGAACAGAAGGATGGCAGCATTCTTTAAGGTCAGTGGGGGAATTTATGTAACGCATGCCATAACCTATGACATTCCAGGGGATTCTAGGCAAGATGGGGTATATCTTTTCGATGTGGATATTGCCTTGTTTACAAACAGGATTGATGAGGCTATTGAGGAATGGGAAGTTGAGAGTGAAGGTCTGGGGGGAAGCGCACCTTCCAATGCAGAGTTGGAGGTGTGCTAGTGGAAGGAAGGGGAAAGGGGGCATAAGGGATGGGGGCACTAGTGGCAGGCCTGCACTGGGTCAGCACCCAACTGGGTTGAACACCTCCTGAAAATATTCCAGCAGGGTGCAGAGGAACAGATGTGGACATTGGGTGTGACGCCCGAGCTCTCAACAAGAACAGAGGTTGATGGATCTTTGAAGGCAGTAGGATGTCAGGTTACACACCTGGGCCTGAAAAGACAAAATCAGAGGAAAAGGATACTTGACTAGAAGTGGGATATAGAGTTTACAGATGTTATAATGTAAATGTGTTGATATACTGTATGCTTGTGTAAGGTGAAAACCACTATTTGGATGCAAATGGTTTACATGCAAAATAAATTTGCCAGTTGTGCACTCAAATATACTGTGTTGGAGATTCATTCCAGGGTAGGATATCCCATTGACAAAGGGGGTTGCCAATCCAGGGTGACCAAGATTGTCAGAGATATCCTGGCCTGGCAATAGGGGGTGGGGTTATAGAGAAAGAGAGAGAGGGAGAGGGAACTAAGGGAGGTGGGGTAGAACAGGGAGGTGAGGTTTAGGAGTCAGTCAAGACAGTGGCTGCTCAGTGATTGGCAGTGGGAAAAGCAGGAGTGGCCATTGGTGAAAACGTGGGGCTGCAGCCAGTGCCCTGACACTTGTCTGTTGACATTCTTAAGAGTCCCACCTACCATCCCATGTAGTGGGGCTGGGGGGCTGGGAGGGTAAGAGGTGAGAGTCGGGTTGGTGGTCAAAATCAGGCAGGGTGCCACTTGAGATCAAAGGTCCCTGGTTAGGCTGGATTGGGCCTTGGGTTGCTGTCAGAAAGCAATGGGAATGGGACAGATATGGGTTGTCAGCAGAGGGCAACTGCAGAATATAAAGCAGAATTGGTCAAGGGGGAAGTAAGGGGGAAGGGGGGCACAAGAGATGGGGGGCAACTAGTGGCAGGCCTAGACTGGGTCAGCACCCAGCCAGGGTGGGCACCTCTGGAAGATATTCCAGCAGGGTGGAGAGAAGCAGAGGTGGGCATCGGGTGTGACACCTGAGCCCACAACAAGAACAGAGGTCGAGGGATCTTGGATGGTGGTAGGGCATCAAGTTACACACACTGGCCTGAGGAAACAAAAATCAGAGGAAAAGGATATTTGGCTGGAGGGGGAATGTTGGGTTTACAGATGTTATAATGTAAATGTGTTGAAATATTGTTGTGTAAGGTGAAAACTAGTTTTTGGATGTAAGTGGTTTATATGCAAAATAAATTTGCCAGTTGCGCACCCAAATATACTGTGTTGGAGACTCATTCCAGGGCAAGATATCTCATTGACAAAAACAAACAATGCACACATTATTTAAACACTGAAACTTAGAGAACAGCTACACAAGATGTTACCCCTAGGAAGCAGAGGTCAGTGGGATTATGTGGACCAGATTTGGTTTTTAAAATTCAAAATAAAACAGTACCAATATACTGTAATAGGACAGATTCCCTTGAAATAGAATTGAAGTATGGTCCACAGAACCATTGGGGACCCTTTTAGTGCCTGTAATTAATGTATTGCTAGTTCCCAGATTACATCACTTAGAAATGAAAAGATGAGGTGGTGTCAGACATATCAGAGTTCTTGTCTGCTAGATGGATATGCTTGAAACATTCTGGGTCCAAAATTACTTCACAGGATCAAATCAGCAGTCTGTTTAGAATCCCCATTCACTGTCCGGTACAGAAATACAGGCTATTGAGACTTCAGTCATGCAACAAGAAGCTTTATAGGTTATTTCAGGACTAAAGAAAGGAGCACCTCTAGGACAGGATGGGATATCAAATGAATTTTATAAAGGGTTTACACCTATTATAACACTTTTTTTGTTGTAAGTGTTTGATTTTTAGTATCTACAGTACATCTAAAATAGTTCATTTAACTGTCGGTTCTTGATGTATTTATTTAAAAGAGAGCACAAGCTGAATATTCTCTAATTGGAGACCCATCTGTTTATTAAATTTAGGCTGCAAGATCCTCTGCTAATTGTTATGCAGTTGACTGGTAAATGTCGCTGCCTCCCTGATAGTACCAGCACAGTCATCCTCCATCTCCTCTAGAGCAATACATGACTGTATCTGATAAGGGATGTTACTGAGCTATGTAAGGCAAAGTCTATCCAGACTATTTGCTCTCCTTAGACTAGAGGAAAGTTTTCAATAGAGTATACCATGAACATTTATTTTCAGTGTTGGACAGTACCAGCCAAGTTTATCAAATTTATTTGTATGCTATATCACTCTACTTTGGTTGCTCCATCTTTAAGAGGGTATTTGGGTATGCAGATTCCGTTAAGGGGATGTTCAACAGGGTGCCCTTGACACCCTACTGTATGTATTTGCTTGGATCCTTTGGTGAAGCATGTCATTGTAGATCCCAGATCAGAGGAATTGAATACCCTCTTAGTGGGACCTCTGTCAAAATTTCAGCATATGCCAATGATGTTTGTTTCTTGTGATAGATCAGAACTCTGGGCAGAGAACTTTACAGACCATATTTATCTTTTTAGAGATTTGGGGTTCAGAATTAAACCTAAAAATTGTCAGGGGTTCAATTAGGAGCCACACCTACTGGAATGAGTTCTTAGCTAGTCTCAAGATTCCAGATGGCCCCATAAAACGTTTAGAGATTCATTTTGGTATGGCAGACATGCTGGCCTTAAACCGGAATACAAGACTGTCTATTTGTAAATGGAAAATAAGTAAATGGAAGTCTTGGAAATTGGCAGTCAAAAAATATTTTTCTTCTTTGGCAATTTTTGCTGCCAATTCTCTTGTATCTCAGCTATTTGTTTCCCCTTCTCTAATTCTGAAATCAGAATTGTAAGCATTTTTTAGATGCTGAGAGCAGTCTCCTTAACCCAATCAAAAGAAAAATTATATATTTGTCTAGGAATAAAGGGGGGGGGCTACATATGGTTAACCCAGTAGCCTTCTTGTATTGTAATTTTCATGGTACTCTGACAAAAGACTTACAAAGAGTCCCTGGGTCAGTGGTACATGGGTTAATTCCACTTCAGTTGTTTATTTTCAGAAATAGTGGGTGTCCCTGCCAAATGTCTTGCAATCAATGGGTATCATGGAATATGGTACAGTGGCATTAAAAAAGTGCACAAATGGCAGATTTCTCAGACTCAATTGGAAATGTTATCTAGGAAACAGTAATATGAGACAATAGTAGCAAACACTGGTATCAGAAAACTGGACATTAAGGGGTGTCAGCCAGCGAAGGTCCCCTTAGCAGTAGATGAATCGAGGGATAGCAAGGTGCCACAAAAGATGTGGAAAAGTTGTGAGATGTCTTGTGCCTTAGCTACCATGCTAGACTGGGGTAAGGGGTAACAACAAGCACAAACCATTAGATGAAAGGCCTTGCCAGTACCCAGATTATGGGGATGAAATTAAAATAATGGAACACTTTTTATTCACATGGCCTTTTGTTAAAGGGTTATGCAAGGTGTTATCTGTACAATGGAAGATTCCATGGATGAAAGAACTCATTTATGAATGTTTGGTCTTAGGTGAGGTTACCTTGTTGTAAGGCAAATACCATAAAGCATATTAGTGGTGATATTTGCTTGCTTTAAGTTTTATATCTGGCAATCTAGGTACCAACTGATGCTGCAGCAGATCAGAGCATCGTATATTTTAATTGCTGCAATGTTCAAAGCTGCTTTGAAATAAATCTCTTTTAGGGAAAGCAGAAGCCTAACCTGTGGAGAACTTCATAAACTGTGGTTTCTTTAGGTAGAAGGCTATGGAGCATGACTGCAGGTTGTTTCATTGGTGGGGGGAATGCAGATTTTTATTGGTGACAAACCAAGCATACCTGTTGAAGGAATTTTTTTGTTATGTGTTCTGTTCCTTTTCTTTTGATAAGGTTCTTTTGGAAATAGGTATCTTAATTTATTTTCCTTTTTTGTTAAAATAAACATGACAGTATTTGTTTGACTATGTTTTTGGGAGTATTGCATTTGACTTTTTTTTTTTTTTAATAAAATAAAATTAAATTCCCTTGCTCTTCATTGATAAATGCCATGGAATCTTTTACTTCCACCTGGACAGTGACCAGAAATGGGCAGACAGGACTTTGGTTTAATGTCTCATCTGATGCATGGCACCTCACTGGTGCAGCACTCCCCACCACACTGCACTACAATGTCAGTTATGGGTATTATCCCCCAAGTACCTGGTGTGAGATACTGCAATATTTCCTACGTAAATTTATTTTCATTTTTTTGATCTCGCCAAGTTGTGCAGTCTATATATGTGTGTGCATAGCATCCTTGACTACCAGAGTCAAACAACAGCATGGTTGTGCAGTTGCTCATCTCAGATACTGTGTTTTTCTCATCATGGTTGTTAGTGCTGGTAGGCCACCTGTGGAGAATCAGATGCAAAAATGTCTATAAGGATAAGACCGTATATAAAATGTGGAGAAAACATTTTTTGAGTATTTCAAACCATGCCATTTTTAGAAAACTGTCATTTTTGGGCTGTCAGTAGCATACTGTTTGGAAACCTATATTCATGGCTTAGGAACAGTTTCTTTGTAGTCTTGGTTGGGCAGCTTGTTACTGTACCTCTTTATAATATTAGTTTTAGTAGCTGTATCTGGTTAAAATGTTATGTGAAAATGTTTTTTTTTTCATTGTATTGTTTGTAATTTTCTTCATGGAACCAGTGTTTTATAATTTTGACTCACAGTATATCATACAGTAGCAGGGGTATGTAGCAGGCCAGGTCAGAGATTCAGGTTGGCTGGTATTGTCCAACCCATTCTGGTGGGCCAGAATTGGACCACAGCTATCTGACCTATTTCCAACCTGTCTATTGCTGTGTTGCTTTACCTATGGCCATTTTGTCCAAATTACTTATAGGCAAGGCAGTAGGGTCCCATAGAATCATCTCTTCTATGTCAATTGGCTGAGTGAGAGAAAGAGAGAGAGAGAGAGAGAGAGTTGGGGGGGTCATATCTATGGCCATTATGGCTAAATTACTTACAGTAGATCATGATGTGGTAGGGCACTAGCATCCTGCAGAATCCTCACCCCTCCATCAGTTGATGGATGGAGAGAAAGAGAGATAGAGTTGGTGGGGTGTCCACTGGCATCGTCATGTCAGGAGTGAGGAAACTGAAGTGCCAGCCTGTGCTGGCTGCTGCTGGCTGCTGGGGCTGCAGTCGTATTAGCGATGGGTGGCTGTTGGTGGAGTCAGGGCTGAGGGGGAAATGGATGTGCAAGGAATGCCTGGCACTGGTGTTTGCATGCTGCCGTCAAGCTGAGGAGGTAGAACTGGGTTGAAAGAGGTGGAACCCAGTTGCAGTGGTGAGAATAGGATTGGAAAGGGGACATTAAGCTCAAAGAAAAATCACATGATGACTATTTGAGACTGGGGGCATGCAGTTGAGCTCAGTGGAGTCTGCTAGGGGAGGGAATGGGTGATCATAATAGTTCTAACTGGCTGGCTGGCTGAATTCTGAGGGGGGCTGGGGAATGGGAGGAGTCAAGTCATGCTGCAGCAGCAGGCAGCACAGACAGAGGGAGCTCACTGAGAGAAGATGGTCCTGGAGACTGAGAAACTGAAACAGTGCTACAGTTTGGTGACTGAAGAGGATGTTTGAATTTGATAATAAAAAGCAATTTTTGCTAAATATAAACATAAACTGCACTGAAAAATTGACTTTTTAAAGAAAAATTAGACTACTGGTGAAGCAGTAGTAGAGTGTGTGTGTCTGGCAGGCTGCCCACTGCAAACAGTGCTGAAAAAATACCTGAAGTAATTGAAAAAATTAAAAGATATTTGTCAAAAAAATCAGAGAGACAGATGTCAGCAGACAGGGTCAGGCAGCAGGCCAGGCAGTAGGCATTGGCCACTGGGGTTGGCAGGGAGCTACAGCTAAAACACACTAAAAATATACCGTTTAAAAATCAAAGAGGCAGAGACTGGAGCAGAAGCAGGACCTGGCAAGAGGCATTCCAGGGTGACTGTGGGCATTGCGTAGAAGGGGGCTAGAGCTACATTGCATTAAAGAAAATACCTGAAAAAAATAATATCTGTTAAAAAGTTTGGAGAGATGGAAACTGGAGCAGAAGCAAGGCCTGCAAGGAGGTAGTCCAGGGCAACTGTAGACAATGGGCAGAAGGGACTAGGACTAAACTGCACTGTAAAAAATACCTGAAAGAAAATATGTGTACCGCTCTGACAGTTGCTCAAAGGGCTAATTGCCGCTTAAGTACTTGCCTACTTTCCTAAAACACAACTATGTGGGACCAGTCAGTCAGTGCAATACACCTCTGCTTGTTGCCTCCTAGGGTGCCTTCCTGCCTGCTGTCACATCCACTTTTCTGCTGCTGTGTCACAGTCGCCCATGGTGCTAGCTGCATTTTAAACACTTGACTATTTTACCTTTAAAATAAAAAATTAGTAGTATGAGTCAGTCACTGTAGTACGCCTGTGCTTGTTGCCATCTAATGTATCTGGCTTCCTGCTGTTATGTTCACTTGTGTACTACTATTTCACAGTTACCCAAAGGGCTAGTTACATGTTAAGCCCCTGGCTATTTTTTCCTTTAAAAAAGCATTAATAGGACCAGTCAGTCACTGGATATGCCTCTTCTTGTTGCCACCTAGCATGCCTGGCTGCCTCCAGTCATGGTCACATGTGTATTGCTCTGTCACAGCTGCCCAAAGGGCTAATTCTATTTTAAGCATTTGGTTATTTTTCCTTAAAAAATGTATGAGCAGTAGGTCACTGTGGTATGTCTTTGCTTTTTACCTCCTAGTATGCCTGTCTGTCTGCTGTCATGTCCTCTTGGTTACTGCTCTTTCACAGTTGCCCAAAGGGCTAGTTGCACATTAATCACTTGGCTAGTTTTCCTTTAGAAAATAGTAGGACCAATTTGTCACTGTAGTATGCCTCTGCTTGATGCCACCTGGTATGCATGGCTGCCTGCTGTCATGTCCACTTGCGTACTGTTCTGTCACAGTTTTCTGAAGGGCTAGTTGCATTTTAAGCACTTCACTATTTTTCTTTTATAAAATGTGTGATCAGTTGGTCACTGTGGTATGCCTCTGCTTGTTACCACCTAGGCTGCATGTCTGCCTGCTGTCACATCCACTTGCGTACCACTCTGTCACAGTTTCCCAAAGTGCTAGTTAAATTTTAACCACTTGACTATTTTACTTTAAAAACAATCTGTAGTGTGCCCTTGCTTGTTGCCACTTAATATGCTTTGTTGCCCATAGGTGCCGGGTTTGTAAACTTTTTGGTGGGGCCCAGGGGTCAGGGGTCACCAGTAGGGTCAGAGGTCAACTACCAGGGGAGTCTAGGGGTCAGGGTTCAAATCCTCGCCCCATGTGCAAGGGGTTAAAATGTCAACCCTCCACCACCAGGGCATTATGGGAGCTGAGCACCTTGAATCATAAACATGGGGGTCAGGGGGGTTAAGCCCCCTGGCCAAAGGTACGGGAAAGAAATTGAAACTATTTGAAATGCTTGATTTTAAACTTTAACAAGAAGACACCTTTTTTGGGGAGGTGACGGAGGCATTTTGGGGTGGGCGATTTCCCTTGGAAACTTGATATTTTGTTTGCTACTGTGTGTGAATGTTAATAAATATTGTACTTACCATATGGTGTCTTTTACTGTGTTGTGCTCTGCTTCCTTCATTGTTTTGGCTGCTGGCTGGTACATCAACAGAAAGTGGATGCGAGATGTCTTCTCATCTTTCTTCCCTGTTTTGGTCGGAGTTCAGTGAGAATAACCCTATATCCCAGTGTTAGACGCTCCCTTTCTAACTGTGGCATCAACACATGCAACCCAAAACACACACACACACACACACAAACACACACATGTTGGTGCCCCCTGTCTGATCTGACTAAGCCAGTGACCGAATCAATTGTGTTGTGACTGACACAGCCTGCCACATATTACCTTAGCTACCTCTGTCTAACAATAACAAGGATGAGCACAGCCTAGTATGGTGAGTTATCACCTGTGCCCTATTCTTAAGCAGCACTACCTGTTACTGTAAGACAGCAGGAGGCCTATGTGTGGCGAGCTGTGTTGGGCACAGTTGCCTCAGTCACCGTGGCAAGACAGTCAGGTCAGACAGGGAGACCAACAGGTATATATGTATATGTGTGTGTGTGTGTGTTTGTGTGTTTTTGAGGTTGCATGTGTTGATGCCACTGTTGAGAATGTGTGGAACATTCCTCATGCTGGAATGGTGCAAATCGCAGGGGTATGAGGCCAGGGCAGTGTGTGTGTGTGTGTGTTTGTGTGTGGACTTCCTTGCAAGCAGATTGCCACATGGTTGTTGCAGGACTGAGAGGGCTCAGGTTGTTGCCATGGGGAGTCTGGACAAACATTGGGCTGGGAGCTCTCATCCCTACTGGGTTAAGTACTGAATGTTGGGAGGTACCCCTACACATTAGGGACCAATACATATGACATAGGGCATGGGTGCAGGTGGGGGAGGGAACACAGGACACCAGGGAAAGGATTATGTAACTGTTCACACTTGAAGGGGTGGGATCAGAGGAACATGTTCCTCTCTATAACGGGTTGTGATCAGAGCAGAGATGGGGGTTAGATGCACCACCACCACACACCAGCAACACATTCCCTACTATACAGGAGCAGGCTTGGAGGGGAAGGGAGGGTGCACTGTGTTAGGTGCTTGGAGGGTGGGGTGGCCCACCCTGACCCAGGCACACTCCCTACACCCACTCCAACAGTTGCAAAGTCAAGCATGTTAACCAACCATCAGAAACATGTGGCAACACCATCCTGTTATTGCGTATGATCAGTAGATGCCATCTTTAATGACACACATCATTAATTACTACATAACCAGGAAAAGGTCTAGAAAACCACAAATATACTAAGTATTATTACAGGATGTCAGAAATACATTGTTGCTGAAAGACCATATGATGTTTTGCCAGCAAACACATACTGCCACAGTGATAGTACTTTTGTTCCCAAATAAATCATACTTTTCCTCAACAAACCACATATCTCTATTTCACAATTCCATTAAATGCATTTTCAGTTTACAACTTGTAAATGAATTTAGGTTTTGTAATGTAATACAAGCTGCTTGTCTTTAAAAGAACATTAACATAATTAGTCAGGCTGTCACAAGTTAAAAGACGATAAATCTGGTGGCACACAGTATGCAACTAAGACTAAGCGGGGATGTCAGCATATTCATATAAACATACAAAGAAGCCAGCAGAAGGTGGCTATTTTCCCATCGAGTCTACTTCTCATATTGCAGGATCCACAGCTTGAGCTGATGTCCCTGCCTCCCTCCGCACTTCTCCCATCCTCTCACCCATGAGCCTTACTTTCCCCTATGCCTATCCCAGTCTCGCTTAAAGCTGCCCACTGTCTTCAATGAGATTACCTCTTCTGGCAGTGCATTCTAAGTGCCCACCACCCTCTATGTGAAAAAGTGCTTCCTGACATCCCTCCTAAACTTCCCACCCTACATTTTAAGATTATGCCCCCTCATGTTATGGTTGCCATTCAGCTTAAAGAGGCTCTCTTTATTCAGCTCAGCACACTGTAAAAGACATAGCTGCTTCACTATCTACAAACAAGTCTGTGTAGTCATATTGAAGTTACTATGGTGACCAAACCTTTTGAGTTTCAGTCTCAAGGTTCAAATGGGTACCATGGGCCATGGCAACCTCTTGATGACTACAGACACTTGTTATAGTATACTGGAGAACAAAATTAACCTCTATGTATATTTTATGGGCTACTGGTTGCACACCTTAAAAATGCTACGGTTATTTACATTGAATCAACAAGTCCTGAGGCTCATATGAATTGAGCCAGCAGTGTAACAATTTCAACAGGCAGACAAAATAAACATTGGCATCAGTGGCTTTCTTGAATGGTAAAATGAAACACGACCTCCTCCCCAAGGTAATCACCCAGGCATTCTCTTCCCACCCAACACCCAACACATCAATTAGGCAAGTCTCAGTTAAGAGCTTTCGAAACATGTGCATGTGCATGGATAAAAAAATAAAAAAAAAGTTATTCTAGCAAATCCCACCAGAATCAGATACTGTAATTTAGTTACAATCTGTACCCCTGTAATAAGTATCCAACCGCACTGATATCCCTTGGGATCATCAGCAACTGTAGCACAGCACAACAGTGTCCTGACCCCCAAACTTACAAGGTGCCATTTAACCAGGCATGCTGCCATAAGACAAGGAGGCCTGGTGAAACACCTACACAACAAGGTAATAACTTTGCAGGTCAGTAATGTCCCCCATTTGGCAAAATGGACCACAGTCATTTCTATTTCCTCCATACTATGTTCCGGCCCAGTGCCTCAGACTCCTGAATTGCTGATAGTTTGGTTGCTTTGCATTGGCTCGGGACTGGGCACCCCATATGAGTTACCATTAAATAATACAAAGTCCAAAACACAGCAGAAAACACCAGGTTATGTAATATGTAGGCTAGCAGAGAGAGGAGAAAAGCCCCAGTACCCTCCAATACCCCAGGTCCCCAACTCAAGTCACTCACACACGTAATTTCCAAGCATAGTTCAGATGCAGCCCCTGTCTGGCTGGCTGCCCCTATGGGTTCAGCATAGGTTGGGAACAAGAGAGCATGGCATAAGTGTTTACATCCAAGTGGTTTCACTTGCCTTCAGCTTGAGCGAGAACAGCTCAGCTTTGCTATTCATGCAAAAGCTGAATGCATGAAAACCACTCTGATACAGACGATACAGCAATAAGTGGCTCTGGAACTTTGGGGGACATATTAACAGATACCCTAGCCCTGTGTTTGTATAAGCGTATCTGTGGAATGGAATGCTGATGAGTCTATCACCCTGCGCCCTTCCCTTAGAATCCAGGGTGGGTGGGCACATGTATCATTGTTCCCGGTAGGCAACCCCCCACTCCAGGAGCTCAGTCCAACCATGACTGGCTGCTAATGCTCACCACACACCCTGGGATTAAGTTGGTTAAGTTGCCCAGGCAGGCAGAGGCTCACTGGAACTACATGAAGGGGAAAACAACAACTTGGAAGTTCAGTACTGTAAATCGTCCACATCTGGTTCTACAAATTTACAAAATGCACTTCAGTTCATAATTATAATCTTAACAGTAAGCTATGTGTGAGTAAAGCTCCTGTTCTACAGTACACAGTTCATATTTCTGTCCCACATGGGTATTTTTTTTAAATAGCCCCACAGATTCAGTACTCATTAATTAACTGCATTAATGGGCTGTTAAAAATAACTTGAAGTCTGAAGCCCCAACCAATGTGGGGCAAAACAAAATTGTGAAACTTATGTGTAGTGCAGCAGTAGGAAAGAAGCTGTAGTCACAGAGTTTATTACAGTGTATGGAATGCTTTTATGCATGGGCTCTCATGCCAAGAACACGTTGTGCTGCAGTAGTAATGTCTGTACTCCAGCACAACGACCAACAACAACCGAGAATGTTACCACACAGATGATACCCAGTCAAGCTAGAAGCTTTTTATAAACTTGTACTTCCAGAAAAAGTTGCCTGCAGCACATTAGTTCAATAATTTGCACCCATCATCAACACTCAAGTTCCATCCCCACAACCCCCAGTTCTCAGAGAAGAAACAGAGTGTCTCAGATAGGCACTGTTTGATCGTGACCTTACCCTAAAAACACATAATGTATAGGCATCCATACACAAGCCTGTGTCTTTAGCTCGAGTTTTCTATACCAGTGAACCACCTGAGGTGTTAGATGTTGCTCATGAGGTTCCTAGTGGATGCCATAAAAACCTTGTGATGCAGAAGACACAGCCTTATTGTGTATGGCTGCCCATACATTATCCTCTGTTTGTTTAGAGATCAGAATGTAACAATAACTGCTACAGGCTCCCCCTCTCCTTCCATTCCAGTGCAACCACAGTCACACAAAAGTTTTCACCATGCCCTGCCAATTCTTACCATTTACTTTTGCATAATAAAAAGACTATTCCATAAGACTACCCTACCCTTTGTTAGTCTTGAGCCAAAAGGAGTCTTTATTGAAATGAAATTGTTATTAAAAAAATAATCTTGTCATGTTGCAACACCTGACTGGCACCCGTGTACTGCTGGCTTGTCATGCAGCACCTTCGCTTTTTGTTCCTTTTCCCAGTAAGGATGCCAGTGCATCAGTTCTGTTATAGAGCAGCAGTGCATGAGTGCAGAGAAAATTCTGACCTACTGTAGTCCTATATTTTATTTTTTAAAATACTATTTTAGATTGATCCTTATCATCCGACTTGTATGATACCTTACTTTTTTTTAACTCTTGACTGCTTTGCTACTTTTTCCACATTTAAACCAATAAAGTGCTCCTTTGATGATGAACATGAAAAACATCATCTGTGATCGCTATGCAACATGAGAAGGCATTTTTGACCACCTTTCAACTCCCTTAAAGATGGCTCAGACCAGGTTTGCATCAGTATTTTTGTAGCTGTTTTTGAACACCTAATGTCCCTTATGTCCCATAAGGTCAGGTAGCCCTCTCTGCTGCATTATAGTTCCATTTTAGTCACAACAGAAACAACTGATGTACAAAATCAGCTAAGAAGATTGATAAAAACCTGGTCAGAGTCATGAAAAAAAATTTATATACTTCAGATTATGAAACAAGTACTAATAATGCAAGCTCACTCATACAAGTCAGTAGGGGGAGGCAATCTAAAACAGAAAAAAAAAAGCACATCCTAGGTGACATTTTTCAAAACATTCACACACTGCCAGTACTTTCAGACAGTGGTGGAAACAAGCTGCTGGGAGTCCTACAGACGTCTCCAGCATCAGCCACAAACAAGATTGCTTACTGCCACACAGATGCATGTAATGAAATTGGATTATATTTCTTCATGTGAATAATCATTCACTTCTGTTCCATTCATGTATGTAACTAAAGGTATATATTCATACTTGGGTTTATTTCTAATAATATAGTATCAAAATTTGGGAAGCAGTATAGTGCAGTGGTGGCTCTGAGCTGCAAATCTGGAGACCTGGGTTTGAATCCCACAGTCCCCACTTGCATACAGTGTGACCCTTAGCAAGTCACTTATACGCCTCGCTCTCCCAGGTTGCACCTGTAAACAAGCTCTCAGCTTAGTACGTCTCACCTGGTTAAACAATTGGAAAATTATATATAAGTGGATGGTTGCTCAGCAACTCCCTCTTCCCTCTCCTACCGGTCTACCCCCTTATACAGGAGCAATACAGATAGTGACATCCCAGTTACCACCCCACCTTATGCATCCCCCAATGATCATCTTTTCCCCATCCCCAGTGTGCCACTGGCACCTTACCTGGCTAGTGATGGGACTTTCAGGATGATTCTCTCGATTTGGGGGGGGGGGAGAATATGCCTTCACCCTTACCACCATCCGGTGATGTGCTGTCACTGACTCACTGCTGGCCTGGGTTCTTCTGGTCTTTCTTCTCTGCTGAAGGAAGTGGAGTGCTGTTGTGCCTGCCTGGTCTCATCAGACTCCTGGCTCAGTGGCTACTGGGGAAGCTGCGTGCAATGACGAGTAAGGGGGGAACTAAACCACTCTCCTCTGCCTCTGACCCGACAACCTTCTTCTCTTCTAATCTGCTCTGCTGCTGCCTCCCTCAAACTGTCTCAGACCAGACACCTTTACCCACTCATTCTTTTCCTAGCTAGACCTGGTTAGTCCCCCACCGCCGAACTTACCCCTAGACCTATCTCTAGTCTAGACAAGGGAAGGCCTGCTGCTGCTACTCCTGTCCCTAGATTAACTCTGTTCTCCTTCAGGCCTGCTCTGAGCCTGGCTGGTGGATGCTGGCACTGGTGCTGCTTCTTTTTAATTAAAGCTGCAACTTACTGGTGGTATGGTACTGTGTGCTGCCACCACCTGGTATTGGGTAGAAGATTATGTTACTAGGCCTGGAGCCTGGTGGTCTAGTCTGCTGCTGCCCTTCCCTGTTTAGTTACCCCCTGCCATGCTCCATTGCTCAGCCTGCTGAGCTCTCTTGGTTGGTCACTCCCTCCCACATGGACCACACACACTCCACACTTCCCAAAGAACTTTCCCTTCCCTCCCTGTTCTACCGCTGGCCTGGCAGGCCTGCTGGATGGCTTCCTCCTGCTTAGCTGCTCCATGATTGAGCACCCTGCTGCCCTCTGCTCCCAGTGAAGTTTCTTAGGTCTGACCTCTTGTGGCACTGCTCAACTAACCTGCCTGGTCCTCCTGTTGCCGCCGCTGGCTTTCTCACTTTCTTCTCTCCCATAGGATCTGGAAGGCCATGGGAGGTCTGCCTCTACTGCTTCTCGGGGAATGGGAAAGTAACCCGCCATGCTGCCACATATTGCTCAGGCTCAGCCCTACATCCTGGTCCTGACTCCTGATGACTCTTTGCTTGTCCTCCTGCTAACCCCTGGCCCAGACGAATCACCACTGTGAAGACCGCGCGCCTCATTGCTCTGCTGTAAACGCACTCAAATTGCGCTATGCACCTACTCGCCTCACCAATCTTCAGTGCCCACCTTCATTTAAACCAGCGGCACTACCCAATTAGAATGCAACTGTGATGGCACAGACAGAGATTGCAGCCAAATTTGAAAAAACAGCCTCCTCCTGACCACCAATGATCAGCGGGGGGGGGGTGAATTAAGATGACGAGGACAAACACAGACAGGGGGCATGCAGGCAGGTTATGAGCAAAAGCGCAGACTACATCAGGGAAAAAAAAGTGCAATGTACATACAGTAATATTGATGGGGCTGAGCCCACATCCCAAAATATTCCTGGGGCACATGTCCCACGGGCCCATACAACCCGGTGCCTATGTTGTTGCCTGCCATCACAGTTGCCAAAAGGGTTAGTTGCATTTTAAGTATTTGTCTATTAAAAGAAAGTGACATACTGTATAGACAGTACTTCTTTTACAGTATCTATCATTGCATGTCTTTCTGTTCCTCCTTACAGGGAGGTATGTAAAAGGGACAGACTAGGTGGTCCACACGGTCCTTATCTGCCATCACCATCTATGTATCTATGTATAGGACAAACATCTGTTGCACTGACAAGGCCAATATTATACCTGTGTGAGACTATACCAGTGGAGCAGGGTGGATGTGGTGAAACAGATAGAGGAAGAAGAAATTGTGCTACTGGTTTACACAAGCCTTGTCATTATAGTAGATTCATACCTGCTGTGTAACATAAGTCTTGTGTTGTTCTATTGATTGTACCACTGATTATTACTATATACTGTATTACACTTTAGGTTCGGGTTCTAGTTCAGATTTGCCTGACCCAATCCAGACTTACCAAGCAGAACCAGAAAATCGTACCTGCACACCTCTCCACAGTAGTTCATGTACACAGCTCTCAGCACTTTTCGGATAGCCAACAGCTCTTGCTTATAATGCTTAATAAACAGGGAAGGGAATGAACCCTGCATCCTGATGGTCAGAATGATGTGTTTAGGAAGTAACTACCAATGTTATTGGCCTTCTTTTGGCAATCAGGATGCAGCACAGCGACAATCCGTTACTCATCCCTAATTGCATCACAAATAATGCTACTGGCTGTTCTTACTAAAAGCCTTAAGGGGAAAGGGGAAATTGTTTAACCAGGAATGGCACACTAAGCTGAAGCTTGTTTTCAGGTGTGACCTGGGAGCACAAGGAAGTTAAATGACTTGCTCAGGGTCACACAGTATGCAAGTGGCCATACAAAAATAAATCCCATTAAATTAAAGCACAATGTCAATTATCCTTATCATCCCCTCCTTACACACATACCAAAATTGTTTAAAAAAAGTTTAAATTATAATTTTAATTTCTAGTGTTCCTTTGCTGAAAACCCACCTCCTGTCTCTTATTGTTTACTTGGGAAGTCTTTGCTACATATCCTACAACAGACAGACTCAGGTCCTTGCCCATGTAAGGCCATCTGTACTATGTGTGCCTGTATTTGGGGGGCGAAAGGCATCCTGCAGCAAAATTCTGCAAAACTTGCAATTCTCATTTTCCACAGAAATCAAACATTAGTTATTGAATGCATGGAAAGACAGATGCTTGATAGGTTGGGGAGGAATTATGTCTTACTAGTTACGTTGCACAAAATATATGTTTTTATTAAAAACTCGGGGCTTGATTTTGAAAGGGTGATGCAGGGCTTGTGTCAAGCCCAGCATCAGACCCTGTCTTTAGTGGAGCTCTGCCAATCACCTTTGCTGCAACTGTGGCTGACTGTCGTAGGTCAGGCACAGTTGCAATGCTTGACCTGATTTACGGCATCTTGCGCTGACTCTTTGGTGCAAGCCCAATAAAAAGGGTCCCTGGGATAGCTGCAAGCTAGACCAAAAAATGTTGGTCTAACTTACAGCAACTGGTGCACAGTATCAAAAATGTCCAGGTGATTGCTGCAAACCCCATGTGCCATATCTATGGTGCACGGGGGGCTTGCCACACACAAGGGACTTTGAAAATGAAGCCCTCTGTGTTTGTTGTTTGAAATTGACCATATCACTCACTATAGATTATTTTTCTCTAAAATTTATGATAATACAGGTAAAAGGGCAATATGACAATAGTTAATTGGAGAGGTAGACACCCCACCTTTGAAAACTGGTGCTGATTTAGCTGCCTTCCATTTGATAGGGAAAATCCTTTCCTGCAGATCCCAGTTAAATAACCTGGTCAATATGGGCACAGTTGCATCAACAGAGTCCTTTAAAAATCTCGGCCCAGATATTCAAAACTTTGCTCTGGGGCAAAATTAGCCCTTCCCAGCGGGCAAACTTAGCATGGACACAAAAGCCTGCTATATTCAAAAGGAATAGCCCGGGGCAAACAGTTTCTGAATATTGCATGCAAATGAAGCCGGGCAAACTGGGCTCGGAGTGTAGGGCAAGGGCAAACTTAGCCCTGGAATAAAACAGCTCTGAATATAGCAACCAGGAAGTGCAAACCACAACAGCAACACAGTGCACAGCGACGTGAACATAGCTAGAGGTGAACTATGTGGCCAATGTGTGTGCCAGCAAATGTGTGGACCCAGTACAGCTGTAGGCAGCATCGCATGTGAAAGTACAGTGTGCAAAACTGTATAATATTCCCCGAACCTTTTGCGCGGTGCTAACGCATTTGCACGGGTTTAGCGAAGAGCTAAACTGTTTGCCTGGAGCTAAACTTTGCCATATTCAAAAGTTACATGCAAATGAGCCTACTTAGGTAGTCTCTGGGCAAACATCCACATTAGCATCTCATTATGCCCTGATTTACATGCAGTTTGCCCAATGTTACTGCAGGGTTCCACAGCTCCACCTGTAGATCAGTTTAGAAGTATAGGGGCTGGCTGGGTCTGCCCGCAGCTCCACCTGTAGCGCAGTCTGGCAGTGCATGATGGTAGCTGCAGGCTACATGTATACAGTACAGCATAGCATTTTGTACCTCTGTGGACAACACAGCATAGGCACAGGTGGTGGTGGTGCTGCATGCAACTGTCGCACTTTAGGTCATGCTACAGTGCACAGCAGACACTACAGTAGCAAGGGGCCAGTAGTGTGAGGGACACAGCAGTGCTTATGGTGTGTGGGGCAGTGATGACCACTGCACTGTACACAGTGACAAGCCCAATTTGCAGTTGTTTACTGACAGTGGACATTACTGTTACGCTGTTGTGTGACCCACAGATGCTGCACCTCTGGCATGGGATGCTCACAGTGACATATACATGGCCGGCTGTGTGTGCTGTGGTGTATGTACAGCTGCACGGTATGTGACTGGGGTGGGGACATGTATGATCGGATAGGCACACTGGTATTGGGGTATTCCTAATACTGGCCCATGTGCACTGTGTGCTGTGTCCCAGCCTTGTGGCTGCACCTGGTCTGTGATGAGGCCTGGCCACCCGTACACCCTCTGCTCAACACCCACCATGCCCATGGTGCTGCATGTGTGTGCTGGCATCTGTTGGTCACAACAGACATATGGTCTTCAGGTGTGTGCTGTATGGCCACACTACCATGGTGTTCTCTGGGGGCCAGGTCACCACTTACTGCCTGGCATGGCTGGGACTGGTGGCAGCTGTTGGCATCATTGTGGTGCCATCAGTGAGCAGTATGTGTCCTCCACGACTGGCTTTTTCTATATATCATAGTCACATGTTAGGGTCATGCAAAGCCATGCAAAAAACACGCAAATGCCACACAAAGCCACAATGTCGTACATAGCTGGATTGCCCAGGGTTAAGACTACCTTTTCCTGGGCGGTAATTCAAAGCGTCCCGCTAAGTCCTGCAAAACCACTTTGTGCGGCGCTAGTCGCTGAATGTAGCATTGCACCTGTATTCATGTTCAGTTTGCCCCTTGCATATGTTATGATTTTGCCCTTGCTAATGCAGTTTGAGTGCACTATTTGGCCTTTTGAATATTATGACCACATAATCCCACGAAAACTCATGTAAATGGTTTCCACCAGCGCAAAGCTTTGAAATGTCTGGGCCTCATTTCTGAACAATCTATGCCCTGATTTATTTACATTTACATTTATCATCTATTTCACTCCCCAGGTGTATTTATTTTAAAAATAAATTTAGGGACATCCTTTCTCAATACCTCATAATTTTTCACCTGTCCAACATTTTCAAAATCAAGTGGTCCAACACTAATATTAGAGACTTTTATATTTGGTTAATTTGTAAAATAATTATTAAAAATGCCTGGAGAATTCCTAGGATTTTGCAATATACCATTTTCCCACTTAAATTGGAGGAGAATTGCTTTATTAGTCTTTTGAATTATGTGATGAGAGACTGGTGTTTCTTTACATCAGTAGTTTCTTTTGTCTTTTAATATAATAAGATGTTTTAATCATTCTTGTTATTTGATTCAGTTTTTAACAACACTGTATTTCTCCAGATCTCCTCTTTCTAAAGATTTGATAGTCATTCTCCATGACCTAGCTTGTATTCTTGCTCCTTTTTTATTTTCTGAAATATTCACAGCATATGGGTTTTATTTTGTTTTATTTTCTTGAATGCTGCCAGTTCACTGCTGGCTGTTAACACCAAGTTAATGAATTCCTCCACCTCTAGGCCTACATCTGGTATTAAGAATAGCCTGGACCATTTTATTTTCAACAAATTATTCATAAATGTATCTTTGTTATAATTCCTGAAACATTGCCTCCTTATTTCCATCAACATACTTAAAATTCAAAGTTATTTTAAAATAGCAGCCGATTGTAGTGTGGCCCCCCAAATTACTTTCACTTCAAATTAACTTACATTACTGTTTGGGGAGACAAAAATTAATTTATGAATCATATATGGGCTAGCTAGTTTACCCTTTGTAGTTCGAATATTTATAATTTGTAACTTATTTAGATGTGTTAAACTTTTTTCAAATATATTACCCCTTTGACATCACCATGCAGGGTAAAACTCTACAATCCTCTCTAACTCACTATTAATTGAATATGTCAGAAATAACTGGGCTAGTTTTTCAGACTCACTTGAATGAGCATGGAGGAAGCTGGAAACTACAGACCAGTCAGCCTCAACTCAAAAGTGGGGAAAATTATGGACTCACTACTTAAAGAAAGGATTGTGGAACACCTTGAATCCAGAGGAGCACAGGATCCAAGACAGCATGGATTCACAGCTAGAAGGTCATGTCAAACAAATCTAATTGATTTCTTTGACTGGGTGACTAGGGAAGTGGATCAGGTGGGAGCTGTGGATGTAGCCTACCTGGATTTCATTAAGGCCTTCAATACTGTTCCACGTAGAAGACTTGAGGAATGGTCTAGACTGTGGCATCTGAGAGTCAATGTGAAAAAGTGCAAAATTATGCATCTGAGGTGCTAGAACCCAAGGGAGGATTACATGATGGGAGGAGGGGAGAGATACTGATGGTCACTGAGCAGGAAAGGGATTTGGGGTAATCATATCTGATGACCTAAAGGTGGCCAAAATTTGCCAAGGCTGTGGGAGAGCCAGTGGGATGCTGGGGTGCATAGGGAGAGGTATCACCAGCAGAAAAAAGAGGTGGTGATGCCACTGTACAGATCATCGGTGAGGCCTCATTTGGAGTACTGTGTCCAGTTCCGAGGCCACATATCTGTCAGGACAAGACAGGGTGGAGACAGTTCAAAGAAAGGCAACAAGGATGGTGCAAGGCCTACACACAAAAGTCATATGAGGCGAGACTGGGAGACCTCAATGTGTATATCCTGGAGGAGAAGAGACAGGGAAGATATAAACAAAACCTACAAATATCTAAAGGGCATAAATAGGGTACCAGAGGGAAGAAAAAGTACTTACCATAGTAATGTTGTTTCTTCTAATGAGTCTTGCTGTATTCTGACTATATGCAGTTAGCCCCCATGAACTGCTCCGAGAGGAAAGGGTTAACTCTATGCAGAAGCATAGAACGCTAGCCAGCTTGGTTTTCAAACCTGTGTCTCTGGTACATCTGAGTGTAACTGTCAGATTCTTATAAGCAATACTAACTAACTAATAGCTACAGAAATTGTTTTAAAAACTTTAAACCATAGGCAACAAAACTTGGGTCCAAAAGACTCAAGTCGAGAACCCAAGAAAAAATCTATGTAGATGGTGAACAATCTATATAAAAACACAAACCATTAAGAAAAAAGCCCACCTGAAGAGGCAGGGAACAAGGTACACCTCTGGGGTGCAGCACTGTACCTGCCAACCCACATCCCAAAGGTTCTGAGAGGGAGGAGGAGGTCAGAATACAGCAAGACTCTATTAGAAGAAACAATATTACTATGGTAAGTAATTTTTCTTCAAACAACATGAAGTCTTGCTGTATTCTGACTATATGCAGACTACTAGCAGTATCTCCTTGCAGGAGGGATAACAGAACCTTACTTTGGGAACAGGCTCTGCAGTACTATTGTGTAAACCTAGCATTACTCCTAATCTGGGTATCCAGAGAGTAATGCTAGGTGAATGTATGAACTGTTTTCCATGTGGCTGCTTTGCAAATTTCCACCAAGGAATATCCTAGCAGCTACCAAGGAGGTGGCTGTACCCTTGTTAAGTATGCCCTCAGGCCTGAGGGTGGCTCCTTCCCCAGTTTTGAATAGCAGAACTGGATAGAGGAGACAATCCACCTGGCAATAGATCTTTTAGTGGCAGGTCTACCTTTTCCTACTTCACCATAGGTAAGAAACAGCTGAGTTGCATCATGCAGGTGTCAGTGGCTCAGCAGGTAGCACACTCACCTCTGAGGCTGGGAGATCAGAAGGTTGTGGGTTCTATCCCCACACCAGGCACTTGGGTTACTAGTCCAGCATGGGGGGTGTGCTGCAGCATGGGGGGGTGATGCACTCCTGAGGTGCCGTCTTTCGGATGAGATGTTAAACCGAGGTCCCATCTGCCTGTTCTGGTGGATGTTAAAGATCCCATGGCACTTCTCAAAAAGAGTAGGGAATTTCCTGGTGCCCTGGCCAATTTCCCCATTCACTAAAATACCACCAACAGCTTAATCTGGTTCAAGGTCAGTTGGCATTCATCTGTATCCCGTCCCTGGGTCATGTCTGAAAATAGGCAGAATCTGTCTAATGCACTTACCCGGTCAACAAAACTAAATAAATAAATTCATGTGAGCCTTTGTTTGTCTATGTAATAGCTTAGAGCCCTTTAACATCCAGACTGTGCAGTACTCTCCCTGAAGAAGAATTGCCAGTGAAAAAGACAGGCAGAGACATAGACTGGTTCAGATGAAAATCTGAAACCACTTTAGGTAGAAACTTTCTGTTTGCCCTGAGGACCACCTTATCCCTATGATAGGAGATGAAGTCAAGTTCAACTGACAAGGCCTGTATTTCACTGATTCTCCTGGCAGAAGTAATGGCTACCAGGAACACAGTTTTCCAAGTCAAGTACTTAAGCTCAGCAGAGGATAAAGGTTCAAAAGGAGGTTGCATAAGCTGTGCAGTACAGATGTTCAGGTCCCAAGCTGGAGTGGGCTACCTGAAGGGCGGGTTAAGATGAATCCGACCTTTGAAGAACTTACTGAAAACAAGCTGAGATGCCAGGAAAGATCCCTTCCCTGCAGAAAGAAAGGTAGAAACTGCTGCTAAATGGACTTTCAGGGTAGCAGGCCTAAAGCCTAGCCCATTAAGATGAACCAGATAATCCAGAACTGTGGCAACGGCCGCTGAATCTGGTTATATGCCTTTCTGAGAACACTAAATACTGAACCTTTTCCACTTGGAACTGTAAGTTTTTCTGGTCGAAGATTTCCTAGAAACCTTAAGGATATCCATTACTCCCTGGGAAAGATTAAAACCTGCATATTCTAACTCAAGAGCCTCTTTGAGATTGAAGGACTGAAAGGAGGTCAGAAGGTCATGCCTCCAGGCAGAAGCAAGGGGAGTGATGCTGCAAGAGACAGCAGCAGGGGATGCCATGGTTTTCCTGGCCCAATCTGGAGCCACCAGAATCACTGTGCAGGGTTGAGATCTGATCTTGATCAGTACTTTGAATTTCAGAGGAAAGGGAGGAAAGGCATAGAGAAACCTATCTGCCTAGTCTAACAGGAGAGGATCTAGAAGAACAGTCCTTAAGATTGGGGTCTACAGCAATAAAGGGAAGTTGATAATTGTCTGGTGCTGCAAAGAGATCTATCTTTGGGTGCCCCATCTCTTGAAAATTACTTGAAGGACATGAGGGTCCAGGGACCATTTGTGGTGACCCTGAGAAATCCTGCTTAAGGCATCTGCTAGCACATTCTCCTTCCCTGGAAGATGAACTGCTACCAGAGAAGTCTGAAGAGAGTAAGCTAGAGACCATAGTTTCATGGCCTCCATGCACAAAGCCATGGACCAAGTGCCCCCTTGCTTGTTTATGTACCACATTGTAGTGGTGTTGTCTGTCCTGACCTGCACCACTTTGCCTTTGACCTATTCCAAGAAGGCCTAGAGGGCTAGGAAAACTTTCCTGAGGTCCAGAAGATTGATGTGAAGGAGAGACTCCTGCCGAGACCAAACACCCTGTGCAATGAGGGCTCCTAAATGGGCTCCCACACTCCAAGAGAGAGGCATCCATGGTCAGAACCACTGAGGGTGCTTGACTGAGGAATGGGACACCCTGCCTGAGATTGTCCTGGTCCAACCACCACTGGAGAGCCTGGACAAGGTCTGAGTCACTGGAATCAGCTTTGTGAGAGAATCTTTTTCTGAGACCAAAGGACCTTAAGTGGAACTGAATGTCCCTCATCTGGAACCTGGCTCCTTGAACCACTGCAGTGGAAGCTACCATGTGGCCTAGGAGTTGAAGAAAATGTCTGACTGGGCAAGACACTAGAGGTTGGAAGGAAGAAGCCAGATCTATAAGGGCCCTTACCCTTGAGCATGGGAGGAAGGCCTTTGCTAGAATAGTATCCAGCTCTACCCCTATGAAGGTAAGGAGCTGTACTGGTTCGAGAACTGACTTGGAGAGATTTAGAAGGAACCATAGAGAACTGAGAAGATTCTGGGTAACCTCTAGTGCTGACTTGACTTGGTTTGAAGACTGGCCTACAATCAGCCAGTCATCTAGATAAGGGAAGACAGAGATGCTCTGCCTTCTCAGGAAGGCTACCACTACTGCAAGACATTTTGTGAACACACTTGGGAACGAAGTCAGGCTGAAGGGCATGGCTCTGAACTGGCAATGACCTGAGAGCAACTCGAACCTGAAGTATTTTCTGTGGAAGCACCATATAGGCATGTGGAAATAGGCATCCTTGAGGTCCAGGAAGCTAGCCAGTCTCCTGGCCTCAGAGAAGGAAGACTTATTCCTAGAGTCACCATTTTGAATTTTGGTTTGTGATATGTTTGTTCAGATATCTCAGGTCTAGTATGGGTCACCACTCCCTGTCTTTTGGGGGTAGAGAAGTATCTGGAATACAGCCCTTTGTTCCTGTGTTGTGGAGGAACCTCTATACAGCTTTGAGGGTTAGTAGGAGGAAACTTCTGCCTCTAGGACAATTGTTTCTGAAGTTGTTGACCGTGAAAGAGATCTGGCTCTCATTCTGGGGAATCTTTTGAGTTGAGAGTCAGTCCTGACTTACTACTTCCAGGACCCAACTGTCTGAAGTGATAGATTTCCAGGCCTGGAAGTAGTAAGCCAGCCTGCCCCTACTGGGGTAGAGGAGGCGACCCAGTCTGACACATCAGGGTGTCTGTTTGGCAGGAGCTTTAGACTGAGAAGAGGATGCAGCCCTGCTCATCCCCTTCTGCCTCTCCCTCTGAAGAACCCTTCTGCTGAAAAGAAGAGGAAGCCTGGGCTTGGTAAAAAAGCCTTTGAAAAGGTCTGCTCCTGCCTGCTCTAGACAGCTGCTTATGAGGATTAGCCTTCCTTTCCTTGGCCACAGCACTTCAGTAGGTGGTCCTGTATTTATCCATCTTTTTCGTGTAAGACTCTGTCTGCTCCCCATACAGAGAATTACCATACACAGGGAAATCCATAGCCTTAGCCTTGGTATCCCGCGAGAGGCTAGTACACCTAAGCCTAGCAAATCTCCTAAGAGAACTAGATGTAGCCATGACTCTTGATGCCACATCACTGGAGTCCACAGCAGCATGGAACTGTACCTTGGATGCCTCAATTCCATCAGCAGCCACCTCCTCCAGCTCTTTAGCCAGCTGGGGGGGGAGCCTTTTTAGCCAGCTCCAAAACCATATCCCACCTGGACTTCTGTTACCTGGCTGTATAGGCCATATAGTTAGCTTGTCTGAGTCCCAAGAAGGATGCCAAGTTTTGTTTCTTGGCCATGGCATCCACCTTCCTGGAATTCTTATCTGGGGGGTGTGAAGCCAAAGGAATATTTGCCTTCACAGGCAGCAGCCTGCACTACCCCAACATGACTGCGATGGTTATACAGAAACTCCATACCAGAACCTGATAACATATACCTCCTGTTCATCTTTTTATCCACAGGGGGTATAGAAGTAGGCATTTGTAGTAGTTTTTGAGTCTGTTTCCTAAAGATTTATGCAGTGGGATAGACAGCCTCTTAGACTCTGGGACATCCATCATCTCTACATAATCAGGTTCCTCTGTTTTTCAGCAGCTTCCACAACTGGAAGCTGGAGAGTTTCAGCCACTTTTGTAAAACAAAAAGTGTGAGTGGGACTCAGAAAGTCTGGGAGGAGACATTGGTAGGCCTGTCTGGGAGATGTCAGGCTCTATAGGCTCATCTAGGCCTCTAAACATCATCTTCATCCTCATCCTCTGAAACTCTTCATCTCCCTCCCCCGCATAATAAACATCCGGATCATAATCTGATGGAGTTGGAGCAATCTGGAACCGATTATGCCCCAGAAGGCACCGTTCAGATGGAACCAGGTGAAGAGATTGAACTATACTTATCGCTTTCACGAGTTTCCTGAGCGGTTGGTATCTGAAGTGTGTGATCCGAGCCGCTGACTTCTTTCTTTTTTAGGCAGAACCAATCCCACGGAATCAGATCTCCTTTGCCTGAGGAGGTATCCCATGTCAGCAGGCACCTCCTCAGGTTTGGTCAGAACCGAACAGTGCTGGCCATCCAGATCAGCGACTTCGGCCTCCTTTTCCTTCGGCCTACTTAATCTTTTTTCTAAAGTGGCTTTAGGAAAATTTTTGCAAATTTGGCAGTCTATTTTGAGGTGGTCAAACCCGAGACAGTACACATATACGAGGTGGGGATCTGCTTTAGCAAAAGCCTCCCCACACTCAGTACAGTGTTGAAACCCAGTGGGACCGTTTTTTTCTTGGGTTTCTCAGACATAGCCTTCTCTTGAAAAAGTAACCCTTTACAGCTTTAAAGCCAGGTAACGCTGTCCAATAGGTTACCAACCGTGTCAAGGGCTATGGAAAAAAATGAACAAAATCTTGTTTTTTTGAAACCAATCTGAACCAGGACCCACAAGAGAAACCAAAGGTAAAGACAGGAACAATTTGTTTTGGTTCCTAACTGGACCGACTGATGGGAAACTGAAGATAAAACAATTTCTACACCAAAATATTCACTGTCTACCTACTTACACTACCTGTACCATAGACAGAGATTCAACACAGCAAAAAAAATAATGAAACGGTTGATAAAACTGACCAAATTTTTACTACAACCGAACCAAAGCGAAGGTGAGCTCTCCGGAGCAACTTCACAGACAAAGTAAAGAATCTGACAGTTACACTGAGATGTACCAGAGACAGAGGTTTGAAAAACAAGCTTGAGCTCAACAGTCTATGTGTCTGCATAGAGTTAACCCTTTCCTCTCTGGAGCAGTTCAAGTGCTGGGGCTAACTGCATATAGTCAGAATACAGCAAGACTTCATGTTGTTTGAAACATCTTTCAGAAAAGGAGATGTTCAGAAATGAGGGGGCATGATATGAGCTTGGAAGGAGGTAGATTAAGGCATAACATGAGGAAAAATTTCTTCATGGAAAGGATGGTGGATGCATGGAATAGACTCCTGTGGAGGTGGTGGGGCAAATACAGTGGCTAATTCAAAAATGCATGACAGAGGCATAGGGGAACCCTAGCGATAGGAATGAGAAGGTAAGCCGAGATCAAGTAGGGTCTGTGGCTTTGCAGTATGTGGGGTAAAGGGCAGATTGATGGTCCTTGTCAGCTGTCAGTTTCTATGTTTCTATGTTTTCTTTTGAACTGAGAAGGCATTGTGCCAGTTATTAAATTTAGCTTTCAGACCATTATATATTTAATAGTTCCTATACTCCCAGAGTACAGTATTTTGTCTGGACCAAGGCTCCATTTTGTGTATAGCAATACCCACCTCCACCCCCATTCCATTTTGCAGTGACCCTATCACTTTGATAAATACTGTAGCCCTCTAGTTTTAATTTTGAATTGGACACTTTCTGAGTTAGCTTGGTCTCTGTTAAAGCTACTACTTCTGGGGATTCTACATCCACCCAATTTTTAAATAAGTCCATCAATTTCTTTATCAAACTATGTGCATTGTCATGTGTCACCCTGATTGCATCCTTGTTACTTTGGGGGCCCAGGTGCATTTCTACTGCAAATCACCACAAAGGTTGAGGGCCACAAGTACAGCCACAAGTAGAGTACAACTGTTGGATTTCATATTTAAAAACTGTTATTTGGAATGTTTTCAAAATCTTATTCACTGAGAAAACATTTCTTTTCTTGTGTACTTTGTTTCCCAAATCAAACAATTTATTCTGGTGTTAACCATTCTGTAACCTGGATGCTTAAGGCCTTAACATCAAAATTCCTGTGGGAAACCACTTATAGCAGACTAGTTACAATTACTATAGCTGTTAACAAAAAATATGTTAATAAACAAGTATGGGGAAAGGTGGGTTGGCTGGGAGTTGATGTACTAAAGAGGAAGGGTAATTTTTTATGTTGATTGTCCGCATGCGCAAGAAACACATTGCGGCAACTTGCTGCAGAAGCAGGCTGGAGGCACGGCACTGTTGTGGCCAATGCCCCCACTGCCTTTGGAGGCTTGGCAGACATTCCCAATGGGTGGTATACTGTGACTGATACTACATCCAGCCAGCACAACCTCGAAACATTTAGCCGCTGCAGTCAGGAGCAGGCCTCGTCATTGCAGCATCATCCGCTGCAATGAGGGTGACCCCTCATTGCAGGACTTGCTGACAGGGTGCCCAATGCCCGTCGGCTGATCTCCCTGTCCTCTTGCCAATGGGAAGCCCACTCCCGTCAGCATAAGGCCCCCCTCCGCTTTGGTTCTGTGCCGAGATGCCCAATCCCCTCGGCTCTTGTGGCCCCCTCTGTATGTGGCGGCGGGGTGCCCAATCCCATTGACTAAGATCCTCTAAACACTCAGGTGGCATGCTGGGAGCCCACCCCAGTGTGCCAGATGCCCCTGAAAAGGAAAAACCATCCCATGATGTTTGTTTTTTTTAACCTGTGAAAAAAGAAAACAATCCCTCGTGGTCTCCCTGCCCTCCCCCAACCCATGCCCACCCTCTTTGTGCCCTGCCTCCCACACCCCTCTCACCCCATACTTACCTCTAGAGCCCGGTACGATGATCTTCGGTGGACCGGGAACACGTCTACACTCTTCAAAGCTGACCGCGAACTGAGGAAATGCCGGTACGCTGTACAAATAGGGTTTTTTCAACTTTGGTGCATATCTCAGGAATTTTGGGAATTTTAGCACCAAATTTTCAACATGGGTTATTGGGACCCCTCCTCATGAATTCAGCCACTGTCATTGTGTTATTCAGTCCTGAAAGGTGATTTCACGGTCACTGCACGGAATCACCTTTCGGGATTGATTAATGAAATGACAGTGCCAGTGTTCATGAGGTGGGCTATCAAGAAGCCTATGTTGCAAATTTGGTGGAAAAAAATCCAACAAATGGCTGTTTTACGAGCGTACATTGCACAGTTGCTACGCACGCTCGTAAGTTTGTGAATTTACAATATTTTCAGTCCAGATTTATAACATTGCCATTTTTCCACACCTCCTTATGAGCAGTACAGCTGTCATTTTCACATCCTGCGAAATGTGTTTTCGCACTTGCAGCAATAATAGCGCTTGTCGCCAGGGAAATCAGTGTTCTGGACATATTAAGAAAATTACAGTGGCACTGTTCATGAGCAGAGGTCTTAAAATGCCTATGTTGAAAATTTGGTGACAATAGTCCATCAAATGAATGTGTTACAAGTGTGCGCGGTGCAGTTTAAACGCACCCTTGTAACTTCGCAGATTTGTAATATTGTCATGCCAGATGTTCAACACTGGCATTTTTTTCACACCTGCTTATGAACAGTACAGCTGTCATTTTTCACATCCTGGCCAAAATATGTTTTTGCACTTCTGGCGTAGAATAGCACAGTCGCTATGGGAAATCAGTGTTTGTGACAGATTAAGATCGAGCAAGTGAGAGGTGAGAGTGACTGAGCTCAACTGAGCTCTGACAGGACTGCTGCAGGTTTCTTTGTGGGCAGAAAAAGGCACCAACGCAGGCAGGAAGCCAGTACAAAAGGGCAGCCTGCAGCGCCGGGAGAAACAGAATGAGCGAGTGAGGGAGGGGGAGTGAGCTAGCTCAACAGAGCTCTGTCAGGACTGTTGCGGATTTCTTTGTGGGCAGAAAAAGGCATCAATGCAGGCAAGGGCCCAGTACAAAAGGTCAGCCTGCAGCGGTGGGAGAAACAGAATGAGCGAGTGAGAGAGAGGGGAGTGGAGCTCAAGCGGAGCTCTATCAGGACTGCTGCGAATATCTTTGTGGGCAGAAAAAGGCACCAATGCAGGCAGGGGCCCAATACAAAGGGTCAGCCTGCAGTGCTGGGAGAAACAGAATGAGTGAGTGAGAGAGGGGGAGTAAGCGAGCTCAACGGAGCTCTGTTGGGAGTGCTGTGGATTTCTTTGTGGGCAGAAAAAGGTGCCAACACAGGCAGAAGCCCAGTGCAAAAGGGTAGCCTGCAGCACCAGGAGAAACAGAATGAGCGAGTGAGAGATGGGGAATGAGTGAACTCAACGGAGCTGTGTCAGGACTGCTGCAGATTTTTTGTGGGCAGAAAAAGGCACCAATGCAAGCAGGAGCTCAGTACAAAAGGGCAGCCTGCAGCGCCAGGAGAAACAGAATGAGCGAGTGAGAGAGGGGGAGTGAGCGAGCTTAATGGAGCTCTGCTGGGACTTTAGAGTTGCCCACCCTCCCACCCATGGTCCTCTGTGGTCCTATATTACAGCACGGTCTCTGGAGTGGAGATAAAGCAATGATTGGATAATTTTAGGATTACTGTAATAATACAGATTAAGTTGTTCTGCTTATTTCTCTAACTGAGCTGAGCAATAAATTTGGTAGAAAAAATCCAACAAATGACTGTTTCACGAGCGTGCATTGCACAGTTGCTACGCACGCTCATAACTTCGTGAATTTGCAATATTTTCTCTCCAGATTTTCAACATTGGCATTTTCCCACATCTCCTTATGAACACTATAGCTGTCATTTTTCACATCCTGGCTGAAATGCGTTTTAGCACTTCCAGTGCAGAATAGCGCAGTCGCTGTGGGAAATCAGTGTTTGGGACACATTAAGAAAATCACAGTGACACTGTTCATGAGCAGAGCCCTAAAATGCCTATGTTGAAAATTGTGTGATGAAAATCCAAAAAATGACTGTGCTACGAGCGTGCATTGTGTAGTTTCCATGCACCCTTGTAACTTCGCAAATTAGTAATATTTTCATGCCTGATTTTCAACACTGGCATTTTTTCACACCTTCTTACGAACATTATAGCTGTCATTTTTCACATCCTGGACAAAATGTGTTTTCGTGCTTCCCACGCAGAACAGTGCAGTCACTTTGGGAAATCAGTGTTTGGGACAGATTAGGATCGAGCGAGTGAGAGAGGGGGGAGTGACCGAACTCAACTGAGCTCTGCTGGGACTGTTGTGGATTTCTTTGAGGGCAGGAAAAGGTGCCAATGCAAGCAGGAGCCCAGTACAAAAGGGCAGCCTGCAGCATCGGGAGAAATAGAATGAGCGAGCGAGAGAGGGAGGGAGTGAGTGAGCTCAATGGAGCTCTGCCGGGACTTTACAGTTATAGGGTCCTCTGTGGTTCTATATTATAGAAGGGTCTCTGGAGTGGAGACAAAGCAATGACTGGATACTTTAGGATTGATGTAATAATACAGATTTAGTTGTTCTGGTTCTTTCTCTAACTGAGCTAAGTACTGAACTATACTGTAATGATTGCTGTAATAATATGTATTTATTTGTTCTGTTTATTTCTCTAGCTGAGCTGAGTAATACGTGAAATGCAATAGAATTTCTAACTGGGCTAAGTGAAACTATATGAGAGCCGAGAACAAAAAATATGGTAGCTGAGGGGTGAAAAATGGACAAGGAGGCTTTAGGATTGCTACATTAACACAGTACCTATCGGATGAGATTTGAGACTGAATTTCCCCGGTCGGCAAGGGATCAGTAGGGGGATTAGTGTAGGGGGGAGGAATTTGAGTAAATAGGGGCCTAACAGTTGTAGTAGGGTACAGAATCTGGGAGTAAGAGCCCATAACATAAGAGGGGGGCCAAAATGGGGCAGGTGCCACATGTCAATAAGGCGGGCATCTTTGGAAGGGTGGAGGGGTGTACAGGGTGTGGGTCTGCCATGATCCTAGACTGGGCTTGGAGGATTGGGAGGATATGGTCTGTAGATGACTGGCTAGTTTGAGAGAGGAACTGTGGAGGTTAGGGAGGAGTGTAAGTGTCAGGGCAGATGAGTATGGTACGCATCCTGAGGGGGGAATAGGGGATGGCAAAGGGGGATGGAGGATGAATAACTAAGGACTGAAACTGACCCCAGTTTCAGAGGCAGTAGCAGAAAGAGAGAAGAAAGGAGGGGTGCCCAAGGTGAGGGTAGGGGGCCTACTGATGGGGGAGACCATGAGGAGTACTGGGGAGAGAGCAGATAGCTGCAGGTAGGGAGGAGAAGGCGTGCCACGGAGGGGACCAAGTAGGAGGGGGGAACTGATAGGGGGAAGAGATGTAGGCCAGGTATCTACTACGAATAGATTCAAACCTCTGCTATGGGACAGAGAGAGGAAGCAGGAACATACTGAAGGAGGGAGGACAAGCTGGGCATGAGAGGGATGGCAACAGGGGAAGAGATAGCGAGAACAAAAGGGTAGAAGAGGCTAGTAAGAAAGGAGGGGATGGTGACTGAAGGAGAGAAGGCTACAGAAAGGGGAAGGATGGGAGGGGCATCACTATCGGGGTAGAAGGGAATGGGGGCTTTAAATTGACAACAGCAGGGATAGGAGAAGGTTTGGAAATCAGCAGGGGAGGAGGGGAGGTTGACATGGGAAGTCCAGTAGGAAGTAATCAGGCTGGGAAGGGGTTCAAGGGGGATGGGAGGAGTAAGGCAGAGAAAAGGGGTGAGGCAGAAGTAGGGGGTACAGATACAGAAGTCACAGAGGGTGCAGTTGGCGGGGGTAAGGGACAGAGAAGGACGAATACTGGGGTGGTGGAAGGGGCATTAGAAGGGAAAGGGGTTAAGGGGTGAAGGGTACTTGTCCTGGGGGATTCTGTGCTGAAATGGGTGAGATGGGGCAGAAAGGGACAGGCACAGCCATATTTGGGTTGAAGCTGTCCCCAGGTTGACTGCAGGAGGGGCAGGGCAGGCACTGCTCAAGTGTGCAGTGAGAGGGAGGAAGAAACCTCATTTACTGTTGCATGTGGGTACAAACGACTTGGTGGGGACACTGTGGAAGTAGTGAGGGGGAGGTTTGAGTACTTGGGCAGGCAGTGTGAGGGGGTTGGGAAGTCGGTGGCATTCTTGGAGGTACTGCCAGTACCATGTGCAAGCATGGCGAGGAAGGGTAGGCTAGGCTTGAGGAGTTTGAGTGGCTGAGGGATTGGTGCCACACAAAACATTATGGGTTAGTGAATAAGTGCGGTAGAGTCTGGGGGAATAGTGACTTGTACGCGGGGGACAGGGTACACTGGAGCAGGAAGGGGAAGGGAGTTTTAAAGGCAGCATTGCTGCTGGGCCACTGGCACTGAGAGTTCAGGCACTGGACGCCACACCTCGCGCCATGCTGGCAACGCAGGTTCGGATGCAAGCCCAGGCTGCCAGGGGTTGGCAAGGGAGGGATAGGATTGAGTGTCCGGAGGACTGCTCTCCTGTCCTGGGGTGGGATCCAGGGACCCATCACTCTGTAGCGGCCACTGGTGACGACCGTGGGTGCTATTACAGTGGTGTAATAAAGGGTGGTGGAGTGTGGTGGACATTGGCATGCTGTGTGTAAGCGTCATTGCAGCGTCCGCACTTCCCAAAGGAGAGAAAAGTGGAAAATGGGCTACGGTCAGGCAGCATGAGCTTTCACCCCCTGCCCACCCGAATGGCACCTCCTCAACCGGATCCTGCTCCAGTGGGTTGACCTGGGAAGCTCCTCACCACCCCACCACGGGGTAATCCGTGGAGGTGAGCAGCTCGGCCTGATGTCGGTGGCAGGGCTACAGGGTTGGTCAGGATGACCAAGCCGACCGTAGCCCAGTGAGAAAATATGTTAAAAAAAAAAAGCAGGATTAGAGGGGTATATCTCTACTAAGGTGGATTTAAACAAATGGGGGGGTGACCAAAAGACTGAGGTTGGTAGAAAGGTCTGGACAAGGGAACCTGATGAGTTCACTGCCCTAGATATAGGTAAAGGCGGAGGTGTAGTAACCCTGGAAGAGGGCAGGCAGAGTGGTCTGAGTGTAATACAGAAGGCACCACCACCCAGTAAGAATAAGGAGGAGAAAGGGTGTGGATTACCAGGAGGAGGAGGGGCACAGGCAAAGGAGGAGAAGAGTGATGAGAAGAAGGGGTACGGGTGGAAGGTGGTCTGACTAAATGGATAGAGAACTGGTTACAGGGGAGGGTGAAAAGGGTGGTGGTGGGGTAGCTCTCGGCACCCAGAGCAGTGAAAAGCAGGGTGCCGCAGGGCTCAATGCTTGGCCCAATGCTATTTGGGCTCTTTATCTCTGATATAGCATACGGACTGGGGAGCAGAGTTAGTCTGTTCGCACATTATACCAACTCAAAAGCATATAGTTATAGTAGCAAAGCCCCCCTCCCCCCCACACACACAAACTCCTCGAAAAGCTGCTTAAAAGCCTACAATTCATTCAAATCAATTCCATTTTCTTACTTACTTGGGGTTCAATGCCAACAAGTGTAAATTCCTATACCTAGGGCATAGGAACCCCGATGCTGGGTATAGGATGGGGAGAGGTACTGATACTCACTAGACATGAAAGAGTCCTAGAGGTTATTATATCAGAGAACCTCAAGATGGCAGTACAGTGTGACAAGGCTATGGGCAGGGTAAATTGGATTCTGGGGTGCATAAAGAGTGGCATCTCCAGTAGGAGGAGGAGGGATGTGTTGTGCTGCCATTGTATCACTCCCTGCTATACCCCCAACTGGAGTACTGTGTCCAATTTTAGAGTACACACTTCAGAAAGGACATAAGGTGAAGGTTTTCCACAGGAGGGCAACTAAAATGGTTCAGAATTTTCACAGAAATCCCTACAAGGAAAGGCTGAAGAATCTCAAAATGTACACTCTGGAAGAGAGGAGGGCAAGAGGTGACATGATCAAGACCTACAAAGTATCTCACAGGGGTAAAGAGGGCACAGTTGGGGAGTTTCCTTCAAATGAGGATGAGCACCCAAACCAAGGGAAATACAATGAAGCTGGGGGGGGGGGCATTCAGGATAGATGTGAAGAAATATTTCTTTACTGAAAGGGTGGTAGATGCCTTGAACAGACTGCCAGGAGAAGTGGTGGGAGCTAAAATGGTAGGGGGCATGAAGCATGCATGGGATAAATATAGGGGTATATTAGAAAAAGGGGAAGGAGGGGGTCAATGGAGATCAGTAGGGCTATGGAAGTGGAGTAGGTTCAAGTTCATTGCAGAAAAAAATCCATTAAGCAAGCTCATTCACAATGGAGGTTCTGATGGACGCAGGCAGAATAAGACATGCAGTAACATATACAGGCAGGAGTTACAAGTAGGTAGAGAACACATGGGCAGACTGGGTGGGCTGAGCGGTCCTTTTCTGCTGACAAATTTTATGTTTCTATGGCACCATGTGTTAATTCAGGTTCAGTGTTTATTTAAAGTTGGCCCTACCATACATCCAGATGTAAGGTAGAATAAATTACTGAATTAGATGTAGCCCACTTACAGTACAATGAACAGAACCCCAGTGCTTCAAGAAGCCTTTACTCTTCATAAGGCTGCTTAAAGAGCTGGGGTTCTATTTGCAAGGTCCACACCAGTATGCTGATCTTAAAATTGACGTCGCATCTGAATGAGTACTTGATGCTTGCTCACTCCATTTCTTCCCCACTTTGAAACCTACTTGTACTCAGTTAGTTTTGGGCTGGCAGCGCCTTGCCTGTGTTGGAAAATGACCAATAAGCGGTACTGAAACATGTCGGACTTTACAGACTGTGAAGACAGCTGCTCATGGACAGATTTGATTAACTAGAATCTGCAGCTTATCCATCAGGTAGAGAAATGGTCAGACTAGGTGGGTCAAGCAGTCCTTATCTGCCATCAAATTCTATGTTTCTATGTTTCTCACCCATCATCCTGCCAAGAAGAAGGCTGCAGCTCTGGCCACTGATGACTGTTGGGGTGTCGCGAAGGGGGGACCAAAGGGGACAGACATAAGAAGATAAAATCATAATAAAAATTGTGAGACCTTCACCAGCTTTCCAAAATGCTTTCCAGCAAAAGAACACTCTATGAAGTTTTTCAAATGGCAACACAATCTGGTGAGCCCTCTGTCTGGCATCTGACACCAAGCATCAAACAGCATAAAATTGCCTAAAGAAGGCAGTGTGGTCATGTGGTTACTGAAATACTGGAGATTACAGATTTATAAGAACAAAAGAATATCACACAGAAGCTGGCACATATACCTATAGCAGCTGTCTCCTGTTTCTCAGTAGTTATATTTGTACTCTTGAGGTACTTGAATGTTTCTATCATATCCCCTCTTTCCCTTCTCTCTTCCAGTGAGTACATATTGAGGTCCCTTACTTTCTCCTCATAAGTCTTGTGTTGCAAGCTCTGCACCATGTCATTCACCCTTCTCTGGACCATCTCCAGCCTGTTAATATCCTAACGAAGGTGCAACCTCCAGAACTGCACACAGTACTCCATGTGAAGCCTGACCATGGTTTTATATAATGGCATCACTGCCTCCATCCTTATGCTGGTGATACCCCTGCCTATGCACCCCATCATGTCACTGGTCATCCCAGCTGCCTTACCACTTTGACATTTTCAGGTCATCTGAAATAAGAACCCCCAGGTCCCTTTCCTTCTTTGTGACTGTCAGCAACTCCCCCCCCCATCCTGTACCTTTCCCCAGGGTTTCTGTGTCCCAGGTGCATAATTTTGCACTTTTTTGAGTTGAACTTCAGTTGCCAGTCATCAAACCATTTCTCAAGCTTCCCCAGGTCCCTCCTTATTTTCTCCATGCCCTCTGGGGTATCCACTGTGTTACAAATCTTGGTGTCATCTGCAAACAGGTAGACCTTTCCCTTCAGCCCTTCTGCAGTGTCACTAATGAAGACATTGAACAGGACTGGCCCCAGGACTACTCCCTGCGCACCTCACTGGTCACCCCCTCTCCCCAGACTGCACCCCATTTACCACCATTCCCTGCCTCCTGTCTGTTACGCAGTTTCTAACCCAGTTTACCACCCTTTCCTCCATGCCCAGCCTACTCAGCAACTTTATCAGCCTCCTATGTGGGACGGTGTCAAAGGCTTTGCTTACATCAAGGTAAGCGTTGTCCACTGCCCCACCCTGATTTACTTCCTTTGTCACCCAGTCAAAGAGATCAACCGGATTTGTCTGACATAACCCCCCCACTGTGAATCCATATTGCCTATGGTCCTGGCCTCCGATGTCTTCTAGATGCCCCACTATCCTTTCTTTAACCAATGTCTCCATGATCTTCCCCACTACTGAGGTGAGGCTGACCGGCCTATAGTCCTCTGCCTCTTCCCTACTGCTGGATTTGTACAGAGGGACCACATATGCCTCATCCAATTCTCTGGTACCACCCCTGTGTTGAATGACTCAGTCAACATGGCTGCCAGAGGTACTGCTATTTCCCTTCACAGTTCTTTTACTATCCTTGGGTGTATGCCATCTGGTCCCATTGCTTTGTTCACCTTCAATTTCCTCACCTTCTGCAGGATTCTTCTGACTGTGAATGGACTATTGTCCACCTCTTCACACCTTTGCTACTGCTGTAGCCCTTGCTCCTCCCCCTCTTCTGTGAATACTGAACAGAAAGACACACTGGATGTCTTGGGGGGGCACATGACAGTTCTTAGTCATGGTACTTTCACTTCCAAATACCTAAACAGCACATAAAAGCAATCAACATTCGGCATTGACACATGCTTGTTTTTGATATCTCATGGCTGGTTGTTTAGAAAATGATAAAACCTGGAACGACCAGGTACATCTTGATTCTGGTTCAACTTACAGGACTGGGTAAAATCTGTATGACCTGATTCTCTGGAATTACCCATTACATATCTCTTAGCAGGTGAATGTATAATAGATCGTCATCTCTAATTTTATTTTTTTTTACTTAAAAATATTACAATATTTTGAATCTCAGATGGTAACCGTATCCAATTTTGTCTTCCCCTGTGACAGGGTTGAATAAGACCCTTCCCATTTGTTATGCAGAAAGAGTTAAAAGCAAGAATCGGTTCTATTCTCTCCTTTTATGTCACTTGTCTGTCTGATTGCACAATCATATTTTCTTCTGAGACCTATGAACTGATAGAAACATAAAAAACATACAAATTGATGACAGATAAGAGCCTCAAGGCACACCCAATATGATCTCTTTCACTACCTACTTCCCTACTCTGACCATATCATAATTTTTCTCCTCCCACTATCTCCCTGTCTGCACTTGTTTCTTGTTCTTTCTATCTTTTTTTCACATTTGCTTATCTGTGGTTATAAAAAATATATGTGAATCTGTATGTGCAAGTATGTATGAGCAAACCTCAACAACAGAATCACATAGAAACATAGAATTTGACGGCAAATAAGGACCGCTTGGCCCACCTAGTCTGCCCATTTTCCTACCTAACAGATAAGCTGCAGATCCTAGTTAACCAACAGCTTACTTCCTCCTACCCCCACTAGGACTGCCTTATGCCTGTCCCATGCATTCTTGAATTCTCCCACTGTTCTTGACTCCACAACCTCCTCAGGGAGGCTGTTCCATGCATCCACAACCCTCTCTGTGAAAAAATACTTCCTCACATTACCTCTGAGCCATCCGCCTCTATCTTCAAATTGTGCCCCCTTGTTCTTGCACATCTCTTTTTCTGAAAGATGCTACCCTCTTGTTGATTCCCTTGAGGTACTTGAAAGTTTCTATCATGTCCCCTCTCTCCCTTCTTTCCTCAAGGGTATACATATTAAGCTCCTTTAGTCTTTCTTCGTATGTCTTCTGGTGCAGACCCTGCACCATTTTGGTTGCCCTCCTCTGGACAGCCTCCACTCTGTCTATGTCTTTGAGGAGATGGGGTCTCCAGAACTGCACACAGTGCTCCAGATGGGGTCTCACCAACTGTCTGTAGGGATAACAACTTCCTGTTTTCTACTATTGATGCCTCTTCCGATGCATCTCAGTATCCCCCCAGCCTTCCTTACTGCCTTCTCACATTGCTTGCCCACCTTTAGGTCATCTGATATAATTACCCCCAGGTCCCTTTCCATTTTACTGTTGTCAGTATCTCACCCCCATTGTGTATGCTTCCTGGGTTTGTTTCCATGTGCATTACCTTGCACTCTTTGCATTGAATCTGAGCTGCTATACATTTGACCATTCCTCCAACCTTGCCAAGTCCCTTCTCATCCTTTCCACTCCATCTTGTGTATCAACCCTGTTGCAGATCTTTGTGTCGTCTGCAAAGAGACATACTTTTCCTTCCAGTTCCTCTGCAATGTCACTTATAAAGACATTAAAAAGGACTGGTCCCAGTACTGAACCCTGCGGTACCCCACTAGTAACCCTCCTTTCTTCACTGTGTACTCCATTTACTACTACCCTTTGTGTCCTGTTGTCTAGCCAATTGTTTATCCAGGCTACCACCTTGGGACCCACTCCAAGGCTGGTTAACTTGTGTATTAATCTTTTGTGTGGGACTGTATCAAATGCCTTGCTAAAATCTAGGTAGGCCAAGTCCACAGCCCCTCCCTGGTCTAATACTTTGGTCACCCACTCAAAGAAATCTATTAGATTCATCTGACATGACCTTCCCATCATGAATCCATGCTGCCTTGGGTCCTGTGCCCCACTGGCCTCTAGGTACTCAACAGTTCTTTCCTTCAGAAGTGATTCCATCATTTTCCCTACCACTGAGGTCAAACTAACTGGTCTGTAGTTTCCTGCCTCTGTCCTGCTCCCTCTTTTGTGAAGAGGAATCACATCTGTCCTCCTCCAGTCCTCGGGTACCACCCCATCCTCCCATGATTTGTTAAAGAGAGTAGTCAGCGGTGTCAATAGTTCTACCCTTAGTTCTTTTAGAATTCTTGGGTGAATCCCATCAGGCCCCATTGCTTTGTCCACCTTCAATTTTATTAGTTCTTTCAGAACCCTTTCTTCTGTAAATGGACTGGTATCGACCCCCATCTTCAGAGTGTTTCTCTTGTTTGGTTTAGGTACCTCCCCCTCCTCTTCCTTTGTGAATACTGAGCAGAAATATTCATTCAGTATCCCTGCTTCTTCATTGTCACCCTCTACCCACATTCCCTCCCCTTTATTAAGCTTCAGTATCCTCCTTTGGTCTTTCTTCACTCCCTAATGTACCTATAAAAGGTCTTATCCTCTTCTTAACAGAATTGGCTATCCTTTCCTCGGTTTGGGCCTTTGCTATTCTGACTGCCTTCCTGCCTCTTTCTGCTTTAACTGATAAAGTTCTCCATCCTGCTCCTTCTGTGTTTCCTTATAGTTCCTGAATGCTATCCTTTTCTCCTTAACCTTCCCTGCCACCTCTTTTGAGAACCATAGCATTTTTTCCTTCGTTGTGTTTTATTGATTTGCTTTACACAAAGGCTTGTTGCCTCTGTGATGGCTGTTTTGATTACTCCCCATTGTTTCTCCACCCTTCCTTCTTGCCTGTTTGCTAGTGCTTTTCTGAGGCACTCTCTCATTTTCCCAAAGTCAGCCCTCCTAAAGTCCAATACTCTTGCTTTTGTATGGCTTGATTGTATGACTGTGTTTATCGTGAACCACACTGTTTGGTGTTCGCTTGTTCCCAGATGGCTACCCACTTCTAAATCTGAGATTCTTTCTCCATCCCCATTTGAGAGTACCAGGTCTAAGATTGCTCCCTCCTTAGTGGGTTCCAATATTAGATGTCTGAGGCATGCCCCCTGTAGGGCATCAAGAATGACCCTGCTCTTCGATGTGCCTACAGCAAAGATGCTCCAGTTAACATCTGGCATATTCAGGTCCCCCATCAACAATATATCCCCTTTTTCTGCCATTCTAAGAAAGCCTTCTATCATTTCCTTGTCCATTCCCTTCCCTGAGATGGGGGTCTGTATACAACCCCCATGCGGATTGTGGTGCCATTTCCTGTCTCCAGGGTGATGCAGAGTGCCTCATCTGCTCCCTGTTTACTCTTTAGTTCTGTTGCTTTGAGCCCTTCCTTTACATAGAGAGCTACTCCTCCTCCTCTTTTACCCTCCCTGTTCCTCCTGTAGATTGTGTATTCTGGTATGCTGACATCCCAGTCATGGTTCTCTGTGTACCAAGTTTCTGTGACTGCCACAATATCCAGGCAACCCTCTTTCATCAAGGCCACTAGTTTGGGAGCTTGTTACACAGACTACGGGCATTGGTACTGATCACCCTCCACTTTTTGATAGCCTTATCCCTTTTAGCCCCATTCCTGTCCTTACTGCCTTTGCCTTTTTTTACATTTACCTCTGTTCTGCTCCTAATAACTTCTCTACCTTGGTGTTTACCTCACTAATCACCATGTTTTGTGGGGGAGGTTGGGATTTCCTGCTCCTTTTCAGTGCCTCCCTCACTTAGCTAGTTTAAATGCTTGCCAATTAAGCATTTAAACCTCTCACTCAGATCCTGGTTACCCCTGGACAGATGCAGACCATCGCACCAGTATAGGTCTGCATTCTCCAGGTGGCTCCCCAGTCCACAATGAAGCCAAAACCCTGAGCTCCACACCAGTTTTTCAACCACTCATTGAATTCCCTGGTGAGGAGTGCCCTAGCATCTCCCTTGCCATAGACAGGCAGCACCTCCGAGAAGGCTACCATATGCGCTACTTGTCTAAGGCCCCTCCCCAACTCTAGACATTTCTAAAACCATCTGTTGTTGAAGCATAGCTCAGGAAACATAGGCAAACCAGAAGAAGCTGTAAAAATCACAAGTAGCATTTTATTATTTTCAATAACAATAAAATAAAACTGTGCAGGATAGCTATTATACAGGCAGTTCAAACAAAACAAAGTCATTTCATCTGAAGGTATCTCTAATTCTAAATTCCAGTCTCTCTCTCTCCAAAAAAAGATTGCTCACTTTTTATAGAATGTCTTTTCCTGGCAATTAATTTCTTCATCCTGTGCTCACTAAGATACATGTCCTGTTTTCACACAATGTCCCAAAACTTTGTCAGTTTCTTTCCTTGTAGGTGCAGCAAAATAGAACATTGTGTCTCAGAACTGATCTCCTGCTGACAATTCTGCAAATGAGCTTGTGGAGGTCAAACTGCATCTCAAGGTTAACTACCTGAGTTCTAAATAAATGTTTGCAATCATTTCAACAGTAGAATTATATATCCACTGGCAAACAAAAGGATCCCAGTTTCACATACAGATTCACGTATAGTTTTATTACCAGAGATAAGCAAGGTGGAAGAAAAGATAGAAACCACACGATGCGGCAAGTAAAGACAGGGAGATGATGGGAGGGGGAAAATCATGAGGCTGTCAGAGTGATCAGTTCCAAGGTCTCACAAGAAAATTTATTTTTCCTTCTTTTTCTCCCCTGGCTGGCATTCCCCCGGAAGGCACTCCCAGCCCCGTCCCACTGGGGTCCACCAGCCTGCACCGACCTGAATTCCAGTACTTACCCCCACTGGCAGGGTCAGCAGGGTTCCCCAACCCCTGACTGAGGCTGAAATTCAGTGGGCCAATGCCGTGGCTAGCCATGAGAGGAGCCTGTGAGGCACCCTCCACCATTTTGTCTTGACCACATTCATTTTCCTCCAGTTTTTCTCCCTGGAGCTGGGGCATGCAATGACACTGAAGGATCAGAGCACGCACTCATCCGTGCATGCTCCCCTCCAGGCATCTTCCCCAGCGTCACCCAAACTGCAGCACAGCACCTGTCCCTTAGCCTCCACCAGGGGGTGAACAGGTGCCGACACTGAGAATCCCCCTTCCCAGAGAAGGAGAGCAGTCCATTGGATGCTCAATCCTTATCCTCCCCTGCCCACCCCGGCAGCTCATGCTCATTCACAAACACGAGTCACTGGCATGGCACGAGGTGTGGCATCCAGCACCTCTACCTTCAGTGCCACAGGGCTGGTGGCTCTCACAAGAAAATGTGATTGCTCAATCAGACAGACAAGAGACCAAAAAGGGGAGGATAGAACAGATCCTAGGTTTTAACTCTTTCTGCTTAAAAAATGGGACAGGGTCATCCTCGCCAGAGGTGCAGTTACTCAAGCATTGAGGATGTCCCCATGACAAAACCTCAGCAGGAATCATTACGTAGGGGTGTTAGATTTCCATCTTTAAGGCACTTCTTCATTAAATAGCGCAATCCAAAACTTGATTATCTGGACCTCAATTATCCAGACTACTCACTCGAGTGGACTCCTGATCTAGTCCTGACTTTTTAAAGAGCAGCTGACGCCTTTGGGAAAACTTGGGAACACATAATATTTAGATAGAATTCAGCTTGTGTTTCATTTATCTTATATATATTTCTCCTCTCCATTTTTTTATTACTAAATAAATTTCCACAAAAACAAGCTCTTTATCCCTTAGAGTTCATCTGCCTTAGCTAATTCCCTACTTGACATTATGTGTTGTGACATCACAGTCTGTTGCCATGGGAATAACTGTGATGTCACAAGCAGAGTATTGTGACATCAGGTTGGGAAGAAAAAACAAGAGCTGACAAGCCCTCAAGGAACAACTGTTCTGTTTTAATGCATATGACCTTGGTAATAAATAATGTGGATAAGAAATACAGAGCTAATGAGAAATATAAGCTGCTTTGTGTCAAAATATTATGTTTTTCAAAGTTTTTCTTGAGGCATCGGTGGCTCTTTAAGTACTGTTGCAAGTACTGCTGAAACTTTTTCAAAGTCTGTTAATCAAACTGCTTAGCGCTTTTGAGTTTTTTAATGTGGTGCTGTGTGAAACAAGGGGCCCGATTCCAAAAGGTGTTACACCTGGCGCAAAGTGATTTACGCAAAAGCTGGTGGTTCAAACCGCACCTTACACCAGGCGTAATGCGAGTTGCGATTCCAAGTCGCGACCTGCACCATGCCATATGTGGGTTGCGCCAAAGGTGGGATATGCCACCCACTACACCTGCAACCCACAGCGGAATGGTGCAAGGGTTGGTTATGGCAGCAGCAGCACCCTATTCCAGATGGGCTGCTGCCGTAACTCACCTACACCATTCCAGAACAGGGAATGGTGTAGTGGGGTTAGACCTGCTAGGAGGTGGTCTAAGGGACATTCATCCAGACACAGCGATGGATGCCGTCCCCCACAGCACTGCGGAAGGTTCATTGCTGTACTCCCCATGTTCCCCCGCCTGTCATGCCCCTCACCCTCCCCAAATGTTGGGGACCCCTGGGTTCTGTTTCATTCACTGCTTCCCCCAGCACATGTGCCAACCAGCCAGGCCCCTCCCAATGCCCACAGGTGCATGCCGTTGCGTTCTGGGGTGGGTTGGGGCAGTAGAATGTGGGCCACGACTTGCGGCACCCAGGTCCAGTGTGCCATTCCTTTGGCGCAAGCCTGTGGCTGCAACAAGTCATGGGCATAGGTGCCAGGGACCCTGCTTGTCCTGGAATATGGTGCAGAGTCCCTGACAAAGCTCCACATGGTTCAACTCGCATACACCCCTGAGTTGCACCATGAGTTTTAGAATCAGGCCAAAAGGTGCATTCTGTCACACTCAGCTTTGCTAACGAGGTGTTACAGAGGTGCTATAGTACTGAACACCCTTAATCACTTAAGTACTTAGGTGCTCAATGTATTCAAGTTTGAGCCACTTAGTCCAGTATAAATGCAGCTAATGAATTATGCGACTATGGTGCTCTGTGTTCTGCCTGTCCGAGTGGGATCTGTGTACTCTCCTACTAACCTACTATTGCACTCCAGATGGAATTTGATGGTGCATCTGGCAAGATAAAAAGAAAGATCTTGTCAATCAGTGACAAGATTGCCATTCTGGACCAACTGGGAAAGGGCAAAAAAGCTGCCAACATTGCGTTGGCATTTGGGATCAGTAAGCAACAAGTTTCGGACATCAAGAAACAACGAGATCAGTTGCTATCCTATGCCACCAATGTTGAGGATGAACAGGAGCTTAAGAGGCAGAAAACTCTTAAACCTGCTGCTGATGAGACTGTCAAAAAAAGCAACTTACCTGTGGTTCGCACAGCACCGGAGTAAGGGCCCAGCTGTATCAGGCCCTAAGCTCCAGGAGAAGGCACTGCACTTCAGCCAGGAAATCAGTAGTCAGGATGGCACACACAGAGACTTTAAGGCTTACAGTGGCTGGCTACAGCATTTTCAAAAAAGACACTCCATCAGACAACTTGAGATCAAGGGGGAACACATGCCGACTGATGGAAATGAGGTGCAGCCATACATTGACAAGTTGCATAAACTGATCAGTGAAAGCGGTTACACCACCGATCAAATATATAATGCCAACGAGACTGGTCTTTATTGGAAACTGCTTCCCAATCAGACACTGGCCAGTTCCAAATAGCAGACAGCTGCTGGTTATAAAAAAATGAAAGACAACATAACGCTGTTAGGCTGCGCAAATACAACTGGGTCTCATAAATTAAAAAACCCTTCATGATTGGGAAGTTTGCGAATCCTCAATGTTTTAAAAATGTAAATATGTCAGCACTGCCTGTTGTTTATGAAAGCCAATGAAGCTCCTTTATGAGCAGTGATCTATTCGTTGACTGGTTCCACTGATGTTTTGTGCCAGAGGTTCGCAGACACATGCAGCTGCTTAAAGACCAAAGCTCTTCTTTTAGTGGACAATTGTTTGGCACACTCAGTGGGTTTAAAAATCTCAGGATGGCAAAATTAAATGTGAATTCTTGCCACCCAACATGACCTCTCTCCTCCAACCATTTGATCATGGAATCCTGGAAGAATTCAAAAAAAGATACAGAAAGTGCTTGCTGTGCTGTATCTTAACTGAGACAGAGCCAGACATCTCAATCATGTACATCCTAAAAAAAACTGAATCTAAAAGACGTGGCATACGTGATTGGAGATTCTTGGTCTGAAGCAACACCAGAGAGCATTCCCAAGTCTTTTGCATCCACACTAAAAATCAGGGTAAATTCAGCTACAGAAGCAACAGAAGCTGGCGCAAATGCTGATGTCGACGAGGAGGGGTGCAGGCAGGATGATCAACCAGCAGATGTGACCCTTGCTTCAGTCAGTGAACTCAAGGCTGACAGTGCAATAGAAGATGAAACATCTGAGCTAAATGCTCAAGATCTTGAACTGCTGATAGTGCCTGACCTGACAGACTGTGACATAATTTCACTTATTACAGAAGAAAAAATTACTTAACATAGTAATGTTGTTTCTTCTAATGGAGTCTTGCTGTATTCTGACTATATGCAGTTAGCCCCAGCACTTGAATTGCTCTGGAGATGAAAGGGTTAACTCTATGCTAGAGCATAGAATGTTGAGCTCGAGCTAGGTTTTCAAACCTCTGTCTCTGGTACATTTCAATTAACCATCAGATTCTTATGAGCAGTAAACTAACTAACTAATAGTTATAGAAACTGTGTAAACTTTTAAGCCATAGGCAACAGTTACTTGGGTCCATAAGACTCAAGTTGAGCACCCAAGAAGAACCTTAAGTAGACAGTGATAATGCTACTACTAATAATAATAATCAGAAAAAATACCCACTTAGCCAGACAGGGTATGAAAGGTACACCTCTGGGGTGCAACACTGTATCTGCCCACCCACATCCCAAAAACTAGGTTCTGAGATGGGAGGGAAGGAGGGAGGTCAGAATACAGCAAGACTCCATTAGATGAAACAACATTACTATGGTAAGTAATTTTTTCTTTAAACAACATGAAGTCTTGCTGTTTTCTGACTATATGCAGACCACAAAGTAGTCCCCCCCAGAGGAGGGAGTCACAGAACCTTACTTTGGAAAGAGGCCCTGCAGTACTGCTGTGTTAAACCTAGCATCACTTCTGGTCTGAATGTCCAGGGAGTAATGCTTGGTAAATGTGTGCACTTTTTTCCAGGTGGCTGCTTTACAAATTTCCACTAAAGGAATATCCCTAGCAGCTGCCAGGGAGCCAGCTGTACCCCTGGTCGAGTGAGCACTCAAGCCTGAGGGAGGCTCTTTCCCAAGCTTTGAATAGCAGAGTTGAATATAGGAAACAACCCACCTGGCAATAATTCTTTTAGTAACAGGTCTGCCTTTTCCCACTTCTCCATAAGTGAGAAATAACTGAAGACAATCATTTCTATGGACCTTAGTATGTTCTATATAATAACTAAGAGCCCTTTTCACATCCAGACTATGCAATCTTCATTCCCCAGAAGAAGAATGGTCCGTGAAAAACTCAGACAGGGACATGGATTGGTTCAGATGTAAATCTGAAACCATTTTAGGAAAAAATTTTCTATTCGTCCTAAGGACCACCTTATCCCTATAGAAGGAAATGAAGTCAGGTTCCACTGACAAGGCCTGCAATTCACTGATTCTCCTGGCAGAAGTGATAGCTACCAGGAACACAGTCTTCCAAGTCAAGTACTTAAGCTCAGCTGAGGACAAGGGTTCGAAGGCAGGCTGCATAAGTTGTGCAATACAAATATTCAAGTCCCAAGCGGGAGTAGACTCCCTGAAGGGAGGGTTAATATGAGCTAGACCTTTGATAAACATACTAAAGACAGGATGAGATGCAAGGGAAGATCCCTTCCCTACAGAAAGGAAGGCAGAGACAGCTGCCAAATGAACTTTATGAATAGCAGGCCTAAGGCCTAACCCATTAAGATGAACCAGATAATCCAGGGTTGTGGAAATATTTGCAGAATCTGGCTGTATATCTCTCTCAGAACACCAGATACTGAATCTTTTCCATTTAGAATTTGAAGTTTTTCTGGTGGAAGGTTTACCAGAAACCTTAAGGATATCCATCACCCCCTGAAAGAGGTGCAGACCTGCATACTCTAACTCTTCAAAGGCCAAGACTTGAGTCTGAGAGACTGAAGATTGGGGTACCAAATCCTCCCCTGTGATGAGGTCAGAAGGTCATGCCTCCTGAGTATGACAAGGGGAATTGACACTGCTAGAGACAGTAACAGGGGATACCATGGTTGCCCGGCCCAGTCTGGAGCCACCAGAATCACTGTGCAGAGTTGAGACCTGATCTTGATCAGAACTCTGAAGATCAGTGGAAAAGGAGGAAAGGCATAAATAAACCTGTTTGTCCAATCTAACAGGACAGCATCTATAGGAACAGTCCCCAGGAGTGGGGGTCTGCAACAGAACAGAGAAAGATGATGATTGTCTGGGGCTGCAAAGAGATCTATCTCTGGAGTGCCCCATCTCTTGAAAATTACCTGGAGGACATGAGAGTTCAGGGACCACTCGTGGTGACCCTGGTATATCCTGCCTAAGGCATCTACCAGAACATTGTCCTTCCCTGGAAGATGTACTGCTGTAAGTGAAGTCTGTCAAGAGTAAGCCAGTGACCATACCTTCATGGCTTCTGTGCACAAGGTCGTGGACCAAGTGCCCCCCTGCTTGTTTATGTACCACATAGTGGTGGTGGTGTCTGTCCTGATCTGCACCACCTTCCCTTTGACTGATTCTGAAAAAACCTGAATGGCCAGATACACAGCCCTGAGCTCCAGAAGACTGATGTGAAGGAGAGATCCCTGCTGTGACCAAGTGCCTTGTGCAGTGAGATCCCCTAGGTGGGCTCCCCACCCTAGAAGAGAAGCATCTGTGGTAAGAACCACTGAGGGTGCTTGACTGAGGAATGGAACATCCTGTCTGAGATTTTCCTCCTCCAACCACCATTGGAGAGCCTGGACAGGAGTCTGAGTCACTGGAATCAGCTTGGTGAGAGAGTCCTTCCTCTGATTCCAAAAGGACCTTAAGTGGAACTGAATGTTCCTCATCTGGAACCTGGCTCCCTGAATCACTGCTGTGGAGGCTGCCATGTGACTTAAAAGCTGGAGAAAACGGCTGACTGGATGAGACACTAGTAGTCGAAAACAGGAAGTCAGATCTGTAAGGGCTTTTACCCTTGAGTAAGGGAGGAAGACCTTTGCCTGAACAGTATCCAGATAGACTCCTATAAAAGTAAGGAGTTGCACAGGTTCTAGAACTGACTTGGGTAACCTGAGAGAAAATCCTAGAGAACCCAGAAGCCCCTGGGTAACCTCTAGAGCTGATGTGACTTGGTCTGAGGACTGATCTACAATGAGCCAGTCATCGAGGTAAGGAAACGTTGAGATTCCCTGCCCTCTGAGGAAGGCCACTACTACTACTGCTAGACAGTTTGTGAATACCCTTGGAGCAGATGGCAGGCCAAAGGGCATTCTCTGAACTGATAATGACCTGACAGCAACTTGAAACTGAGGTATTTTCTGTGGGAGCATCTGATAGGAATGTGGGAATAGGCATCCTTGAGGTCCAGGGCAGCTAACCAGTCTCCTGGCCTTAGAGAGGGCAGTATTAGTCCCAGAGTCACCACTTTGAATTCTGGCTTTGTGATATGTTTGTTCAAATTTCTCAGGTCTAGGATGGGTCACCAGTTCCCTGTCTTTTTTAGAGCAAGGAAATACCCTGAGTATAGACCCTTCCCTCTGTGCTGTAGAGAAACCTTCTACACAACTTTTAGAGACAGTAGGGAAGAAACCTCTGCCTCTAAGGCAAGTGTTTCCAGGGGTGTTGCAGGTGTAAAAGACTTGGCTCTCATTCTGGGGAATCTTTTGAAGCTGAGAGCAAGTTCCTGGCTTACTACTTCCAGGACCCATTTGTCTGAAGTGATAGACTTCCAAGCCTGGAAGAAGTAAGTCAGCCTTCCCCCACTAGAATTGGGGAGGTGACCCAGACTGACACATCAGGGTGTCTGTTTGGCAGGAGCCCTAGGCAGAGAAAAGGATGCAGCCCTGCTCATTCCCCTTCTGCCTCTCCCTCTAAAGAAACCCCTCTGCTGGAAAGAAGAGGAAGCTTGGGCTTGGTAAAAAGGCCTGTGAAAATGCCTGCCCCTGCCAGCCCTAGACTGCTACTTTTGTGGAGTGGCTTGCCTTTCCTTGACCACTGCACTCCTATAGCTGGTCCTATATTCATCCATTTTTTTCATGTATGTCTCTGTTTGCTCCCCAAACAGGGAATTATCAGTGACAGGAAAATCCATAGCCTTAACCTGCGTATCCTGTGAAAGGCTAGTACATCTGAACCAAGCAAATCTCTGTGAGAAGACAGATGTAGCCATGACTCTTGATGCCACATTGTTGGAGTCAACAGCAGCATGGAATTGAACTTTGGATGCCTCTATATCATCCACAGATACCTGCTCCAGCTCCTTGGCCAGCTGGGATGGGGCATTCTTAGCTAGCTCCAGAACTGTATACCACCTGGATTTCTGGTACCTAGCAACATAAGACATATAAGAAGCCTGCTTGAGTCCCAAAGAAGATGCCAAGTACTGTTTCTTTGCCATGGCATCCACCTTCCTGGAATCCTTATGGGGGGGGGTGAAGCCACGGGGATGTTAGTCTTGTCACAGATTGCAGCTTGCACTACCCCAGCATGGCTGCAATGAAAATAGAGAAAATCTGTTCCAGGGCCTGATAAAGTATACCTCTTGTCCATTCTCTTATCCAGAGGAGGTATGGAAGATGGCATCTGTACAATTTTTTGAGTTTGTTTCCCCAAAGACTTATGTAAGAGAATAGACAATCTCTTAGATTCTGGGATATCCATTATCTCCACAAAGTCAGGTTCTTCTACCTCATCCACAGTTTCCACTACTGGTAGCTGGAGGGTTTCTGCCACCTTTTTATAAAATAAAAAGTGTGAAGGGGACTCAGAAGGTCTGGGAGGGGAAACATTGGAGGGCATCTCTGGGGAGATGTCAGGCTCTACTGGCTAATCTAGGCCTCCAAATTCATCTTCATAGACTCCCTCAGGATCATCCTCCCAATCCAACTCATAATACTCCTCCATTTCATATTCTGAAGATGTTGGAACCGACCAAACTGACTGCCTGCCAGGCAGTGTCGGTTTGGTCGGAACAGAAAGGAGTGATTGGACTATATTAATAGCCCTAGCAATCTCTTCAGCAGTTGGGATCGGAGGGGCTGGATCCGAACTGGCTGATTTGCTTTTTCGTTTTGAAGGAATCCGATTTCCTTTTGCCCAAGGAGGTATCGCCCATGTCAGCAGGCACCACTTCAGGTTCAGTCGGAACTGTACCGGCCTGGCCATCCGGATTAGCGGACTTTTCGGCCTCTCTTTCCCTAAGCTGAGCTAATCTTTTTTCTATAGTGGCCTTAGGGAAATTTGCACAAATTTGCCAATCTGATTTGAGGTGGTCAAACCCCAGATAATAAAAATATGTGATGTGGGGAACAGCTTCAGCAAAAGCCTCCCCACACTCAGAACAGTGTTGAAACCCAGTGGGACCGGTTTTCTTTTTGGGTTTCTCAGACATTGCTTTATGAATAAAATTATCTTTAACAGCTGTTACGCCAGGTAATACAAACATTTTCAGTCATCAGATGGTTCAAGGGCTGTGTAAAAAAATGGAATAAATCTTAATTTTTTTGAGACTGAAAAGTACCGGACCACACTAAAGTAAGATAAAGAGCAAGAATTTAAACAATCACTTCGGTTCCCAACCGGACCAACTGGAAAGAAACCGAACAAAACAATTTCTATCACTATCTACTACACTATACTATCTGTACTGCAGACAGAGATTTGAGTATCGAAAAATAAAGAAACGGTTGTGAAAAACCAAACCAACCACTGTACCGAACCGAAGTATCGGAGGAGAAATCTCCAGAGCATCTTCACAGTTAGATGGAGTAAAGAATCTGATGGTTACTTGAAATGTACCAGAGACAGAGATTTGAAAACCAAGCTTGAGCTCAATGTTCTATGCTCTGGCATAGAGTTAGCCCTTTCATCTCCGGAGCAATTCAAGTGCTGGGACTAACTGCATATGGTCAGAACACAGCAAGACTTCATGTTGTTTGAACAGAAAAGCATGTATACAGAGTCCAACGAGGATGAAGATGAAGATGAAGATTACGAGGAGGAGGAGGAGATTGTGAGTAACTCTGATGCCATTGAACATTTCTGAAAAAGCTATTACATGGCTAGAGTGACAGCAGGATGCTGACCTGAATCATCTGCTCACCCTAAACTGCCTGCTCACACTGGTGTCAGCCAAAAAATACAGTGGGGATAAGCAGATGAAAATACATAATTTTTTTTTTAAACCGAGTAAACAGAATTCAGGACTGTACAGAACTAAGCTCTGCACAGCACAATGAAATTATTTTATTATTTATATGCCTGCTTTAACATATTCTAATCAATGTAGTTGTTGCACAATTAAAGATTGGCTGTTTATGTTTGTTTCATCATTTCCGATTATCGGGACAATTTTGGTGTCCCAGAGAGGTCCAGATAATCGAGGTCAGACTGCACAATAAATTTCTATTTGTTAATTGCCACCTATAGTTGTGTGCCATATATTTTCTTTTTTGCTCGTATTGTGGAGTGATTGCTGGCACCTTTAGGGGTGAAGGAATGTGCTGTTTTATTGTTCCACAGGGCTGATATTTAATTTCCCAATCCAACCTATAAAGTTTTTGTAAAAGTTAATTTTGTCCATGATATTTGATAGGAACTTCCAAGGTATCTTGTCAAAGGCATTTTCTATATCTAGGCCCATAAAGACCACATTTACTGCATATTCACCACCATAAGTTTCATTTTTATTATCAAGGACAGCCTACAGTATTACCACATTTCTGTTTACCAATATTAACAGCTAATTCATTTGGATAACTCAGGCCTAGTGGTAGCCTGTGACATGAGCATCAGTGACTGAGCATTTGGAATAATGGCGACTCAATCCGGGTGCATGTCATGGGGGCTACCGATGAGGTAGGGTGACCGGATGGGGTGGGTCGGCGCAGTGACAGGATGTCGCTTTATGTACATGCGTGGGGAGGTGGGAGTGAGCAAGCTCTACGAGGGGTGGGAGAGGTTTTGAGAGGTGGTGCCACAGTGGGCTGCTGAGCTGGCCCATGGCATGCTTGGTGGGTTTACGACTTGGGTGGGCAGGGTGCTGGGTTCATTTCTGGGCGCTGGTGAATTTTTGTTGCGCTTAGCCCAAATTTTACTTTTTAAACATTTTGCACTTCGACATGCACCCCCCGGAGTTGAGAATCTTAGCAGGGTGGGGGCACAGTCTCCACATGAAACGTGAAATGCAAGTCCCCGCGCTGTTTTGTTGTGGGATAGGAGTCAAAGTGCCAAAATTGATTTTGGCTCTTTGACTTGCCATACTGCCAATCGCTTTCCAGCAGTCTCTGTTATGACATGGAACAAGCCTAGTAATAATGTTTCCTTTTCTTTAGGCAGAATAGCTGTAAGCATCTTTTGAACCATGTTCTAGAGTAAAGTTGGCCTATATGATTCACATACAGATCATTTTTCTTTCTATCTCTGGGAGGCCTTCAAAATGGCCTTCAGCAAGGCTAATAGGATGCTAGGGTACATTGGGAGAGGGTTTGACAGTAGGAAGCAACAGGTATTGTTACCTCTGTATAGGTCTCTGGTATGGCCACACCTGGAGTACTGTGCCAAGTTCTGGAGTTCCCACCTAAAAAAGGACAGGGACAGGCTAGAGACAGTACAACTCAGGGTGACCAAGATGATTCAGGACCCGGAAGGCAGATCCTGTATGTATCAGCTAATGGCACTGAATATGTATTCAGTCAAAACTAGACAAGGGTATGACTGAGACCTACATGTTCTTGAAAGAAATAAACAAGGTGGACTGTGAAGAGTTATTTAACAGGACCAGAGATGCTATGACATGGGATCACAAGTGAAGGTTAATGGTGGGGAAAACTTAAAAAGGATGTGAGGAAGTATTATTTTACTGAAAGAGTGGCTGAGCCATAGAATGGTCTACCAGAAAAGGTGGTTGGTGCATGAACCATAAATTGCTTCAAACACTGCTGGCATAAATCTAAGGGATAGTAGTTCCTCAGCACAATGAGAGAGGTAGAAACAAAGAGAACAAAATGGGGGGTAAGCTAAGCGTAGACCTGTCAGAAAGAGTAGGTCCCGGGGTATGATCGGGTAAAATGGGCAGACCATATATACCACTGGTCATTTTCTGTCATCATTGCCTATGTTTCTATATTCCTATGTAATGAGAGAGACATTCTGTAACCTGATCCAGTATTTTGGAAATAAAGTTGATCATGTTATTCTGCCTCTGCATAGTGAACTGGAAAGGTCATACTTGGAGTACTTTGCAATTCTAGTTATCTAATTTTTAAAAAAATATTGCAGAAACTTAGGGGATGCAGCAGAGAGAATCTAAAATGATCAAGGTAAAGAAGAGGTTACACAGACTGCTTGCCTTACCTGAGGGAACCTGGAGATCCCTAGCAGGGTGGCCATCTGCTGTGTGGATGCCACTGCCTCATCTCCAATGATGGCAGGTAACTTTGGGCTTGACTGGCACTTGTAATTAGGAACCAGCTGCTGGATTCCGGAGAGTAGCTGCAAAGTGCTCCTAGTTGCTCTCTTTTCTGAAAAGCAGCAGTCAAAGATCTGGAAACCCAGGGTGATGTTTGGTAACAGTCTCACATTCTGATTAATCTCATTGATGGCAAAAATAATTACTCTGATATATCGGTATGCCCTGATATGGAATCTGCAAAATATACTTTGACTGTTAATGTAAAAGATATGTTTGCAACCCACATTTTGTTTTTACAAATTTTAAAATATGCAGTTCAAGACCATGGGCTGGTGGCACCTTGGTGTCTGGGACAGGGTCCGTGTGAGCCTACCAGGGCATATCTGGTCCTAGAGGCTCTGTTCTGCCATGGCACATCCACCCAGTGCCACCCTTGTACACTGCCGCAGCTGCCATATCCTCACCACCCACTTTGGCACTTCCACAGGTCCCTCTGTCCCATTCTACTTCCTTGTTGACTCTCATCCCCCCCCCACACACACACACACACTCTTTGAGGCTGGACCAGGGTTGCTAGAGGGGAACCCTCCTTGAAACCCTCCAGGGGCCAGAGGTTTTCTGCAACACTGGGACTGTGGCAACTCTCATGACATTAGCACAGAGACTCCCTGTGTACTGAAATATGGTGCAGGGTCCTTGATGGACACAGAGTTTGCCACAGTCCTTGATTTGTGCAAGTTGCACCGATCTAGCGGCCCTTTGAAAATCAGGCCCCATGTCTCTCTTGAGAAAATGGATATAAAGTATTTTAAATCAGTTCATCCATGACCACAATTTCCAACATATCTGTGAACTACTTTGTGAAAACACCACAATGCTTACAATTAAAGTAAAGGCAAGGCAAATGTAATTGTTAGATGCATGTCCAACCGTACAGAGAGCAAGATTAAAACTATTTAGCAATGAATCAAAATTAAAAGCACAATTTCAGCATGACATCCTAGGCATAACTAATAAATTAAACATTTCAGATTAAAAATGTTTCAGGTGGGCCTAAAAGCCTGATTAAGAGATACATTTTAAGTAAAGTCTTAAAACATCCCAAATAGGGGAACTCTCTAAGTGAAGCTGCAAGTGCATTCCATAGCACTTGAGCTGTCACACAAAAAGTTCTCCCTCCCAAAGATTTCAGTCAGGAACATGAAACCACGAGTAGACTCTCCTCAATGGAATGAAGAGAGCATAGAGGAGCATATTTTGTCACCAACAAACCTACCTTGAAGCTGATATGCCACCTCACTGTCAGCCTTTGCACACCCCAGAGAACAGGTGTGATATGCCTGGACTGAGAGGTCCCAGCTATCAGTGGGCTGCTGAGTTCTGCATGAACTGCAAGCAATGCTCCATCCCTTCAGAAATCCCTAGGTAATGTTTATTACAGTACTCCAAACGGAAGGTGACAAAAGTGTGCCATAGTGTCTCCAGGTCAGAGTGAGGAAAAAAGGTACAAATCTTGGTGATATTCCATAGATGGTAAAAACAACTGTGAACAACTGATGACACCTGATATTCTAGTATTAATCTATAATATCCACAAATATGCCAAAGTTCCTTGTCAACATCTTGTTGTGTGATGCCATTTAAAGATAGCAACAAGGCATCATCACTATTCATTGCCACAGCCACTCAGCCCAGTTTTACCAGTATTACCTTCATCTTTGAAGTATAGTACTGTAATGTAGGGCTCTGAGTTACAAACCTAGAGACCTGGATTGGACTCCCACAGCCCCGTTTGCATACTGCATAACTTTGAACAAGTCACTTAACTTACTCGTGCTCCCAGGTCACACTTTTAAACAAGCTTTGGCTTAGTGTGTCTTTCCTGGTTAAACTATTTCCCCTTTCCCTTTGATGAGCTGAGTCTAAACCAGCTTGAAGCCATCTAGTCCTGGATCTCTACCAGACGCTTGTCCAGCACAGCTACTGCATTGACCTCATCCACTGCACACAACAGATAGATATAGCAGGTATCATCTGCATGACAGTCAAAACCCAGACCATGAACAGGTACTACAAAAGGTGCTATAAAACTTGTCACAAACTGTTGTAAATCATGGAGCCAGTTATAAACTGGCTTGGTCTTTGAGAATATTGTGACTGCAGGAAAAACTGCAGCTCTTCAAGTTGAGGCCCACTTGGGCTGTTTTTTTTTCACCACAGCAGCAGGAATTTCAGGGGCTTTCAGAATCCATCCCATCATTTGTTGGTATTGTTTTATTGACAATATCAATGTGTCCAGGGTGGTGGTTCAGAATCAGTGGAACAATTCATTAATTGGTTAAACTGTTATGACTGGAATTTAAAATTTACTTACAGAATTAGCCAAACTTCTGTTGGCTTCCCAGATGTTACATTTTGTGTCAATGTGCGGAATAGGGTAGTGAGCTCACAGTATCAAAAACTCATAGAACATAACAGTCTGCTTCGAGAAGACAGCTTGCACCTTAAGTTTGTCATTGATAGCATCCCCTAAGGGGAAATTGTATGACTATGATGTAATTGTACAAATGATAACGAATTTGAAAGAGAAGGTGAAAAATTATTGATTAATTTCAAACAGAGCGGTTATGCCTTTGGCACAGTTTTGGGTGTGTTAGAGTAAGTAAAACAGATAGATGGTCCCTATTCGACAAACCGACAGAACAGAAACCTATTAATCAGGGAATGCAACTGGTCACTTTTGTGTCTGATCATCATTCCACTGTTACAGAGGTGAGGCAAATTATTAGGGAAAGATGGTCCATTTTCACAGAGGAGGATTCACTAAAACCTCTTGCTGGAATGGCACCTAGAATGTCTTTCTATAAATGTAAATCAGTAGGCTTCCATGTTACTAACTCCCTGAGGATGTACTGTGTATGAAACTGGTCAGGATTCCTTGTTCTAGCTGTTACCACTATGGTGGTGGTGGTGCTTTTTTTAATATAATAAAAGTCCTGATTTTCAGCGGAGGAGTGCTGGCGTTTGTTGTTGCGCTTTGCAGTTTTGTGTTGTGACGTGCACCCTCTTTACATGAAGGAGCTGTCTTGTAGCTGTTGATATTCCCGTGTTACTAGCAATTATTTTATTGAGAAGAACCAGGAAGTAAAAAGTAAACAAACAATGGTCCAATTTACAAAGTCCTGAAAATGACGCAAGGTGCTTACACCAAGGAGAAATGACACAAGGGTCTCCCTGCACTGCACCTTTCATCATTCCCTGCACTGGGAGGTCTGCATGCACCAGGCCTCCACCTGTGCCACAGTGGTAGGGGGCTTGTGGCAGATGCAAGCTGCAGTGTCCCCTACAATGGGATTTATGACCCCCCACACAGTGTGCATGGACCATGATAGTTAGATTAGCCCAGGACTAACAGCCTGTGTGTCAGCCCTGGAGCAGTCTCTGGGTGGAGGGAAACATGTGCCCCCTGTTTCCACCACCTTGATGAGGTATCCCACACTCCCACAGCACCTGGAGATGTCAGAGTATCGATGCCCTCAGGGTTCCCCCATGGAGCCAGGCATGTGGCTACCATCCCCCCCCACATGGACCAGACTGTCAAGCCGGTGATCATACACTGTCTCTGTCAGAAGTCTGTTGCCACCACCTCTCATCCTGATCCAATCTGTTCTCCATGTATTCAGTTCTGGGCCCCATAACCCTGCCAACCTCTGGGGTGCCTGCTGGCAGATCTCTGTAGCTGTCCACCGATGCTGCCAGATTGACCCTCAGCTTACGGCAAATCCATCCTGTGCACCATGTGTTTGGCACTTGTGAGTGGGTGCAGCAAACTGTGAAACTTAGACACCAGGACCCCTGCCATTCTTGAATTGGGTTCAGGGTCTTTGGTGCACTGCTGGTCAATGCAAGCTGCTGTTTGCCACAGCTTGTGTTGATCTACAGGCAGTTTTGTGAACAGGTCCCCAGGTTTTCAAAAAGGTATATGTTGTTAACAGTTGTATTATGCTAAGACAGGGAATACAGTCCAACATTTAGAGACAAAGATAAAATATTTTTTAATTCATACATCTGACTGGTCAGGCGGGCTGCATGCTTATTGGCTGTAGCTTTGCACTACGGGCGGCAGCCTACCGGAAGCCAGCCGGCGGCCGCTGGGGCGGCTGCAGGCGGTGTGATGCTGTCGTCGCGCCGGGCTGCGGGGAGCGGGGCGTGAGGGACTTCTGTGGGGTGGGGTGGGGGACACCAGACACCAGGGAGATGTTTGGGGGTTGTGCTGACATTCTGCCCGCGATCGGGCTTTACGTCCACTGGACCACCAGGGAGTTTTTCAGTTGGGGAGGGTTCATTCTACCACGTCGGGCACTGGGGGTCTACAGGTTCTGCCCACGATCGGGCTGTGGGAGAGGTGTGGGGGTTCATGTATTTAAAGCGTCTTTATGCATCGGGCCGGGAGATGGGGGTTCATGTAACTGTGATGCCCGCGATCGGCTGCATTGTGCGTCGTCCTCGACGGCTGCTGCCTGGCAGGGTGGCCAGCAAGTCCTCAGGATCGCCGCACCTACATGCAAATGGCATGCAAATGGGGCCATAAAATAGATACAAATGGCCCCCGCACTCGTATAAATTATGGCCCCATTTGCATGTCACCTTTTGAATATCGGAATTTGAGCATGGCGAATGGTACTTGCGCCACCGCAAGTTTAATGCTCAACTCTGGCAACTGGCGGTGGTAGTCTCCACCTGCTTACGCAAGTGTTGTGGTTGGGGATATTCGCGAGTTGCCTAACAGTGCAACTCCTTTGAATATCACCCCGGCCACACCCCTGCGCAACTATTTTGAGCAGCGCAAGGGCTTGCGCCTCAGAATGGCGCAGTTTGAATATCTGGGCCCAGGTTTTTATTTTATGCTAGCTGAAATACCAAACAACTGTTTTTTTTTTTCAGATTTTGTCAAGGTGCTTAGTTGAGGCTTGAGAGACAAATGTCAGTCATGCACACCATACCTTAAACAATTGTGAATAACTCCTAAAGTATAAATGATAGACACAAAGTATCCGTGACAAAATTGTTTAGCACAAAATTACCTTTTTAATAGTACTATGCAGTCAATTGTAATCCATTTAGTTTTTATTTTTATACTAGCTGAAATACCAAACAACTGTTTTTTTTTCCTTCAGATTTTGTCAAGGTGCTTAGGTGAGGCTTGAGAGACAAATGTCAGCCATGCACACCATATCTTAAATAAATGCAAATAACTCCTAAAGTATACATGATAGACACAAAGTATCAGAGCAAAACTGTTCAGCACAAAATATACTTTCTAACAGTACTATGCAGTCAATTCTAAGCAATTTGGTTTGTTTAATGTTTAGGTACAAACTGCTGACTTCCTCAGACGTTTCCTGGCCTGAGTCAAAGTCAGCCGAGTACGTCTACAGGCGTTATTGGCTTGAGTGACTATGCTTTCAGATGCCACCTAGAGGCATATCTAGGCCTGAATGAGTTAATAGTGCCCCCCCAAAAAAACTGTCCCCTGTGGAAACTGTTATATGGGCCCTAATGGGGTCCTGAAGCCCACTGATGTACCATGCGTCCAGGTATGTGGAGAGAGAGGCCAGTAGCAAAAGAACAGGTGGAGTGGCCTGTGGAAAGAGCGTGGGTGCTGGGACTGAAGAAAGAGCAAGGGTGTTAAGGGGACTGTGGGGGAGGAGGGAAACAGAGGAAGGAGGTGGGGTGAGGGGGTTGGTGTCGGGTCATTGGGGGGGGTAGTGTCCAGGGTAATGGAGAGAAGAACTGTGGGGGCTGTGGAAGGAGGTGTTACTGCCAGTGACTGAGAAGGGGGGGTGAGCAATGCAAAGCTCACTGCCATAATGTGGTTGTCAACACTTAGAAACAGCCCACTGACATACATGTTTTGGATGGCCCACACATTGTCTGCAGCATTTTGAATGTAACTAAATAAGACAACCTGCCATGTTTGTGGCTGTCAAGTAGAGCAACCCACCCAACCACCCTCCTTTCAGTTAAACTACAATGGCACATAATCTTGGTGACTCCAGAATGGCAAAGCTCAAAGTGTGTGAGGGAATGACAGCGAGGACAAAATGGTAAAAGAAGTTTTACCCCCTGCCTGAGGTGCTATGACCTCGGAGTTAGTTAAATAAGTAAGGCGCTGAGATGGGGGGTGCAGGTGGTGTAGATTCTGTAAAATAAAAAAAGTCACCATTTCTGTCCTTGCCAACATTCCTTCATGATTCCAGACTCACCATTCCTGAGTCACTGCTATTACATAAAACCCTAAACTAGCCCCAACACTTCATGCCACATGATTACCCTCAAGGCTATGACCAGCCTATGCCTCAGACCACCCTACATGTGGCTTAAATACCCAACTACACCACACTCCTCACCTTAGCTGGCTACCATCCCAGCAGCATGTGTACTGATAGCACTGCTCTTTGTCATGTGCAGAGCCAACACTGTGGTGCCATGTGGAATGCTGGCACTGTGCGTGCTATGTGCATTTTGGACAACACATCATGTGAAATGCTGCACTGTGAAATACACACACAGTGCCAACACTGCCCTGTTCCACGTGCAGTGCCAACACTGCTCTGTGTCATGTGCCCTGCCAACACAGCTGTGGGGGCTTGGTACCTAGAAGTCAGTAAAGCAATGATGGACTCAGGAGGTGAAACTACAGCTGTTCTGTGAGTAAGGACATAGTGTTGCATGGTGGGTGTCCTGGGGGCCAGGAGGAAGGTGGCATCCGGGAGAGACTAACAAGTGTGGTGGGTGTTGAGGTGGGGCAGGAGAGAGGGACGCATCTGTTGGGAAGGAAGTGAGATGTCTGGTAGCCCAAGGTGGGAGGGGGGTCTTGACAAGAAAGGGTGTTCAGTGGGAAAGGGAGAGAGGTTTCTGATTGATCAGGAAGAGAGTCAAGGGAGAGAGACGTCTGATGGGCCATGGTGGTGTGGACTGTGGAAAGAACATTGGGCTGTGGAGGGAGTAAAGATGTTAGGATGACTGTGGGGTGAGGGACAATGGAGGAAAGAGATGGTGTGGGGGGATGGTTAGTATTGGGTCATGGAGGGAGGAGGTATTGTCCAAGGTTGTGGAGGGAGGTACTGTTGGGGGCTGTGGAAAGATGGGTTACTGTCAGGGGCTGTGGAGATAGTGTGTCCAGTGTATATCTCATCCCCATATTGTGGATTTCAAAACCCGGAAGCATCTGACATCCACATTTCAGATGCTGCTCTTATTCTTCATGGCATTTTAAAAGTAAATAAATAAGAAACCTGCCACATACGTGACAGTGAAGTGGAGCAAGCCACCTCTCCAACCTTTAGCTACACTAGCCACCAACAATCCATGCCACCTGACTACCCTTCAAGGACATGACCAGCCTCTGCCCCACAACCACCTTACATTTGGTTTGAATACCCCCACAACACCACACAGCTTGGATACCCCCACAAAACCACATTCCCCACCTTAGTCACCCATGTTCCCTGCAACTGCTGGAACTGTCTCCTTACAACCCTCCCTGTTGCTGAACCACCACCCTATACCTAGGCTAGTCTCCCCCACTGTGATGGCCCTGCTGCCCAGGGTCTTAAGAGTTCAAAGTCTTGTGGGTAAAAAGAATGCACCTACCCTACCTCTCTCTCTCTTTCTCCAACTCAAACGCTCATGATGTGCTCTATTGGCAGCCACAAAAATGATTTTTTTTTCACTGTAAATGTGACATTAGAAACTGGTGAATGTCAAGACCCAGAAGAAGCCTACTGTCACATACATTTTGTGCAGTGCACTTAAGACTCCTGGGTGTTTTACATTATTAAGAAAACTGGCATGTTCACAGACGCCAAGAAGAGCTAGAGTTGGGGGGGGTCTGCCCTTTTCTTGTCTGCCAGATTTAATGCTGTGGGACCCTGGGCAGCATGTCTCTGCTATGGATGACTGGGGGGGCAGACTGTGGGAGAGGGGCTCCTGCCATGGAGTAGGGAGGGAATACGGTATGTAGTGCCTCCAAGTAGCAGCATCCAGGGGTTCCACAGACATCAGCAGGGCACTATAGGGTGCTTGAGGACCCCATTAGGCCCATTTAGTTAGCCCAGGGGACAGAAATGTGTATAGGAGCCCAACTGTGCAATAATAATTGTCAGAGGGGAAAACAATTTATTCAGTCATTTTGAGATCCATTGACAGTATGCCTTAGCACTAGCAGCCCCCACCTGCAGTCCCTGTGTCCAGTAAATACCCCAGCATCCATCACAGAAACCCCCAGTACAGCATTTTGCTCCAGTTTGCATCCCTGTGGCCAGTAACCCCACTGCAAATACCCTGCAGAATAAATGCCCTCCCATGCAACCAGTTTCCCTCCACAGCCCAAACCAGGGCTGATTTAAAACAAGGTTATAAGTGCAAGACTGCATCTTCGTCTTCTAAAATCCACTGTTGATGAATAAGTAGGAGTCCAGTCCACAGAAGAATGCCCATAGTGACCATGGTTTTGATTTAAAATGATTATGATTAAAAATTAAAGTTTAATACAGTGTTTCGCCCCTGGTCTCCACCAAACATAAGTGTAACCAGTCTAGCCAATGCGGGCATATGCTGATCAACAGGCCCTCCTCTACTCACTGTCAGTCTCCCTCCTGAAACTGGCTAATGGAATAGCAGAAACCCAGAGTAGAAATTATACAAAAAAAGCATTTGTCAATGCTGAATGTTTGCTTGCTGGTATTAGCATTGGAAATGCAGGAGTTAGACAAATGCAGAATAGGAATGGCAGTGAAGTATTGAACTTCACACCAACCCCACCTCCATCCTGTAGAGATGGACAGGCATTGGGGTAAGTGTTTGGGTCATTGCCCATGACGGTCATGCCATGTCTCCTCACCCTATTCTGTGGACACCAACATGTGCTGAGGTGTGCCTTGGGGTGTCTGGCTTTACAGTCACCCAACTCCATATGGACATATGCTGAAATGGGTGCAGCATAGGAGAATGGGGTGAAGTCTGGGGCTAAAGAGTCCAAGGTACACCTCGATGCTTGTCAGTGGCTGGGGGATGGGGGTTGGATGGCATGAGCAGTATAGTCAGTAATCCAAAGGCACACCCTGATGCCTGTCAGTCTGTTCAGGGTAGGATGTTATGGTTGGAAACCCCAACGCCTAGAGCACTTGTTGATATTTGCACTACAGATTTTCAACATGGCCTTTTTGTGACCCCACCTCATGAAAGCATGTAGGACCTCTTCTCATGAAGAGTGGCAGTGTGATTTTGTCAATGTGTCCCTAACTTTGAGTTCCAAAGCACCCGTGACAAACTGTGCCACATGTACAAAAGCACAGATCGGGCAGGATGTGAAGAATGACAGCTGTACCAACCATAGGGATGTGTGAAGAGATGACAATTTTGAAAATCTGTAGTGGGAATATTAAAAATGCTTGCACTTCTGAGCATACATGGAAACTGCATAACACATGTGCATAACACAGTGATTTTATGGACTTTCGTCACCAAGTTTTAACATAGGCATTTTAGAACCTCTGCTCATGAGCAGTGTCACTATGATTTTTTTAATGTGTCCCGAACACGGATTTCCCACAGTGATCATGCTATTCTGCTCCAGAAGTGCAAACACCTTTTGGCCAGGATGTGAAGAATGACAGCTGTACTGTTCATAAGGAGGTGTAGAAAAATGGCAATGTTGAAAATCTGGAGTGAAAATATTTCAAATGTGCAAAGTTACGAGCGTGCATGGAAACTGCACAACACATTCTCATAACACAGTCAGTTTATGGGCTTTTGTTACAAATTTTCAACATAGGCATCTTAGGACCTCTGCTAATGAACAGTGTCACTGTGATTTTCTTAATGTGTCCCGAACACTGATTTCCCACAGTGACCACGCTATTCTGCACTGGAAGTGTGAAAACACATTTTGGCCAGTATGTAAAAAATTACAACTGCACTGTTCATAAGGAGGTACAGAAAAATGGCAATGTTGAAAATCTGGAGTGAAAATACTGCAAATTCGCAGTTATGAGAATGCGTAGCAACTGCTCCATGCACACTCATAAAACAGTCATTTCCTGGATTTTTTCCACCAAATTTGCAATTTAGAATTTTTGAGAGTCCACCTCATGAACACTGGCACTGTCATTTCATTAATCGGTCCCAAAAGGTGATTCTGCGCAGTGACTGCAAAATTGCCTTTTGGGACTGAATAATGTCATGACGGTGGCTGAATTCATGAGGAGGGGGTCTCAATAGCCTCAGTTTGAAAATTTGGTGCCACAATTCCCAGAAATGCCTGAGATATGCACCAAAGTTTCAAAAGTCCTATTTATGCCATTATACAGCTTACCGGCATTTCTTCAGACTGTGGTTGGCTTTGAAGAGTGCAGACGTGTTCCTGGTCCACCGAAGAACATCGCAATGGGCTCCAGAGGTAAGTATGGGGTGAGGGTGTGTGTGGGGGGATGCAGGATGCACAGAGTGTGGGCGCAGGGCCACCAGACTCAACGAGGGACAGTTTTCTGATTTATAGGTAAAAAAAAAAACATTGCAGGACTTTTTTTTTTTTAATGGGACATTAGCATGCTGGGCTAGGCTCCCAGTGTGCCACCTGAGTGTTTTTTTTTGGTGGGGCTGTAGCCACAGGGATTGGGCACCTGGCCTGCACATACTGAGGGGCAAGAGGCAGTGATTGGTCACCCTCTCGGCACATAGCAACTTTGCTGGGTGGGACATTATGCCGATGGAGAGCAGGCTCCCCCATCAGCAAATTAAACTGGGATGGGGGAACTGAAGCCGATGGGGATTGGGCCCCCCATCGGCAGACAAAGACTGTTTTGGGGGGCACATGCTGCACAGGGGGATTGGGCAACCCCTTGGAAGTGGGGGCTGTATATTATTGTTTGTGAACATAGCAGCAGCTTACTGCTGCATTCACAAACAATATTACACTAAGTAACGTTCCACTCTGCAATGACGGGTTGCTCCCTCATTGCAGTGGAATGGCTGACACTGCATGATGAGGCTGCCCCGATTGTTGCAGCGAAAATGTTACAACTTGCTGGCAGTTTTTTAAGCCAGTGTCATTAGCACACTGTGCCTCCATTGATTCACCAGTGCTAAGCCCCCAAATGCAATACCTCTGTTGGCTGTCACAGTGCCGTGCCTCCACAACCCACTTCTCTCCTAAACTGCCACATAATGTTTCTTGTGCTGCATGTAAGCAAACATAAAAACTACTGGGAAGATGTATCCCATTGTCAGTATATGTGAGTTTAAATTTTATACACCACCCTTCTGTCCACACTAAGTCATCATCTAGGATGGGCACAGGTTTCTGTAAGATTTCGCACTTCTGTCTCAACCAGTATTGGATGTCCTCAATATTTACCCCCTCACTACAAGAAAGAAGAGTGATAGTTTTTACAGTAGGTTTAATTAATGGCACTGCAAACAAGTAATGCCAGGCAGGGATATTTTTAACACTATCAAACTTCTGCCAACATTTTTCTAAAGTATGAACATTAAGAAAACTGACATCATAAATGTGTTTTCCCCTTTACATATACAAAAGCAAATAGTTCTTGAGCACTTATTCCCATAGTGTCTTTTAGGAGCTGGTATAAAATAAACCTTCTATCAGAGAACATGTTATCAGTGCCAGTGTGACTAAGCCTTAAAGCATTTAGTCTCTGCGCTGGTTCTCCCACTTGTTTGAACAGATCTGCTATGTGGAATGTGTCAGGCATCTTTGTAGCATCTCATGACAAGTTCATAATATTTCCTGTTTGTTCAGAGGGGTCAGAGATCAAATTGGATTCAGTTGCTGGTAGAGACCGGGATTGCTCACCAGGAATCCTGATATTGGAACAAGGCAGGTCTGAATTTGAGGGCACTTCACACAAAATTGTGTATAATTCATAATTTCTTGTAGAAACTTGTTGAAGAACAGCATCAGTAGTGCCTGCTGTAGCAGTATTTGTTTTTTTATGAAAGACCTTTCTTATTCCTATATTGCTTTTTTTTAAGCTCAGTATTTCCTCCACCTTTGGAATTAGACTCCAAGTTATATAATTTATTTTTCAGGGTTATATGGGGCAGTAGGCTCAATCCGATTAAAAGAATAACGACATATCACCCAGTAAATCAAGGCAGCCTAGGAAAGGTACACCCTTTAATTTTTTTTCATACCATCTTTTGGGCTGTTAATTTTGCTCCTCTATTAATTACCTTGAATGCTTTATGGCGTATTTGGTGTAAATAATGGGTTTCTGCTATTTTACCCAAATGGGCAGGACAGAAATGGACTTTAAAACTTTCCTTTTAGGGTACGCACTTTTTGTTAACCATGTTTAAGTTTCCTTTTAGTATTTGAATAGATGGTATACTTTATTTTCTATGAGATGCTGTCATAGTTGTTTTAAAGCAAATGGTGATTTCCTTTTCTCCTTATGTATTGTTTTATTATTCGTAATAAACACTTCCCCTTACTCTTGCAGTAGGTGGAATCCTTGTCAGACAAACCAAGATGGCTGACAATGATGTTAGCTACAGCAGGGAGGAAATTTGTGAGATAGCAGATCAAAAGCCTTTTCTTGGTCCAAGGTTACTACATAATCATGTAATGTATTCAAATGCCCCCTAGAGAACACCTCTCTTAAACATAAGAGGTTCACTCTCAGGTTCCTGCCAGGAATAGAACAGGTCTTGTATGGAGTAATAGCTCTTTGTGCTACTTTAACAAGTCTAAGACATAAAATCAGTGATAAAATGTTAAAGTCTACATCCAGCAAAGAGAGACAGGTCTCCAGTTTGTAACATCCAACCTATCCCCTTTTTTCTGCAACAATAGTAGACAAATTCTGGCCAGAGCCAATAGTGCTGCAGGTAAGGAATGTGGGGTAAATATATTGACAATTACCAAAGTTAGGAGCCTGCATGTGCAACATGTTATGTAGGCTCATAAATGTGTTGATTTGTAATATTTTACACCAATATTTCAACATAGCCTTGTTATGATCCTGTCTCATGAAGATGGGTATAGAGGAATGGTTCAGCTCCTAGTTTAAAGGTGATTTTGCACAGGGACTGAGAAACCAATTTTCGGGATTGAAAATTACATTTTGGGCAGGAGCTGAAAGATGACAACTGCCACATTCATGAGGTGTTGTAAAGAGAACAGCAAGTGTGGACATGATTGAGACCTATAAGTGATTTACCAAGTAAGTGTGATACAAAGATCTCACTTAGAATCATCAGCTCCATAAAACAAAAAGATCTCCAGACTTGCCAGATACCTGAAGACTGACAATGTTTTCTCATTATCAGAAATGGGCCACTATTTGAAACAAATTCTAGTCAGATACAATACAAAACTGGATAAAGTATGACCCCACTGAAAATGAGACGCTGCATCTCAGCAGGGCTATCCTGTGTCAGTATATTGCTTGCAGATGTAAACAGTGATAAAAGTAAGACCACACTGAAAATGAGATACCGCACCTCAGACAGGCTATCCTGTGTCAGTACATTGCAAAAATGGGTAAAAGCAGGACAGCACTGAAAATGAGACACTGCATCTCAGAAGACTATCCTGTGTCAGTATAATGCAAAAATGGGTAAAAGTATGACCCCACTGAAAATAAGATACTGCATCTCAGCCAGGCTATCTTGTGTCAGTACAATGCAAAAATGGGTAAAAGCAGGACTGCATTGAAAATGAGATACTGTATCTCAGTCAGGCTATCCAGTATCAGTACAATGCAAAAATGGGTAAAAAAGCATGACCCCACTGAAAATGAGATACTACATCTCAGCAAGGATATCTTACGTCAGTGCATTGCAAAGATGGGTAAAATTATGATCCCACTGAAAATGAGATACTGCACCTCAGCCAGGGTATCATGTGTGAGTACATTGCAAAACTGGGTAAAAAGTATGGCCCTACTGAAAATGAGATACTGCATCTCAGCCAGGCTACCTTGTGTCAGTATATTGCAAAAATGAGTAAAAGCAGGGCCACCGTGAAAATGAGATACTTATCTCAGCCAGGCTATCCTGAGTGAGTACATTGCAAAATGGGTAAAAGTACGACCCCACTGAAAATGAAATATTGCATCTGAACCATTTATTCACATAAATGTATCACAAACAGGATGGAGACATCTTATATCAGAGGGAATGCCAAGGGACTGGTGAATGTTGACCTGGTGGGGCTTCATTAATGTGATGTGCTCCATACTTTGCAGCTGAATCAGCTATCTTCTTTGAGTACCAGCTGCAAAAGTGTGTGTGTGTGTGTGTGTGTGTGTGTGTGTGTCTATCATGCGGCAGAGGGGACTGGGAAGTTAGTGGGATTCAGTTGGAATGTATTTTGATGATTTGTGATGCAGTGGGTCCCTGACATTCTGTATTTATTAATTACACGTCTCCTACCACCACCAACACTTCCCCCTAGCTGACTACATCAGGTGCAGTCATTTCACTCTGCTGCCCTTTGTCTCATGCAGCTCTGGTAAATGACAAGTGTCCCATTTGTTCCCATTCTGCATCAGAAAAGAGAGCACAGTTTCGTCTTGGTTTCTGCATTTGAGGAGAGTGAGAGGGAGTCCCTTCTTAGCTGTATGCAGGAGACTGTACTGCAACTGAATGAGTGGCAGCACTGTTCTCTCACAGAATTTGTTATCTATGTCTGCATATATCTGAAGAAGGAAAATATGCCTTTTTTTATCACTTTTTTAATTTTATTTCTTTGGCAAGCTTACCCCTGCTATTAGAGCCAAATATTGCAAACTTAGATTAAAAAGAAAACAGCTGGTGAGAGTGTGTGTGTGTTGGGGGGGTATGCCTAGAGTGTGGATGTACTAGAAATCTCAGGGTAGAGCATTACTTCTTGTAAGCCAAAAAATGGTACATAAGGGACAAGAAATATAAAATGCAACTTATGCCAATGCTTGATAACTAATGTATTAGGGCTAAGGGAGTTCTTTTCTCATCTCAGGAATATGTCTGAAACATCTCAGAACTACGTCTAAAACTCCCCAGCTCTCTGTTTACAATTTGTTTTATTTTGCTAGATAGAGGGTAATGTTCATTTTAAGAATTCTGGTGCCATGTTAACTGGTTTGGGAAAAAGGATTAAGGTTGCTATCCACTGGCATTTCCATGCAGTCAATTGCTGCCAAGAAATTTGAGTTTGTTGCCCCAAAAATCTGATTTGGTTGTAAGTGCTGAAAAATGGGTAGCCAAAAGTTAACTTTTAAAAATCGTAGAGTGAGACTCAGTCCATGTGTCACTATGATTTAGGTTTAGGGAAAAGCCAGCCAATGAAGTACATTTTAAATGTTAAGGCTCCCCCGAAACATCCATCACTGTTAAAACACAATTCAGACATTGACCATTTTGGTCTTCTAGATACTGAAGCTGTTCTGATGTCATCTAAGTCTTGTTTTATATAAACACAATGAACATCAAAATAAAGCTGGTGTATAGCATTGCTGTGCCTGCTAATCTGCAATATGTGTACTTGCAGCCTGTTTCAAGCATTAACAATTCCACCATAGTACAAAAGTACAATAACCAGCTCCTATCTTCTATGGACATCAATGTGTAGGCAGATCGTAACCAGCTTTCACAATGATCACCATGACCAAATGGGTGAGGTCACCTGGATTGTTGTTTTTCATTAGTGGTTTTTGCAGCATTACTATGGGGGTTTGCAGGTTTGAGGAAATGCAGGAACTGGCACTCATCAGCATGGTACATTCCAAAAATGGTGCTGACATAGCAGATCGGGCTGGCATTGAGTCTGTGGAACCACTGTCACTGGAAGCTGTAAGAGAAGTGGCAGACAGATAGGACACTGCCAATGTTCAGCAAAACCAGGACAACATTCTATAATAAAGTGTTTAAAGTTTTTTTTTAATGTAGCAGCAAAAGTAGGACAAATCTATTATATGCCAGCTATGGCGACCTATCCAAAATAAAAGTAAAATATAGCAGAACCAGAGGAGGACCACGTCACAAAATCCACAAAGAAACAAAGCACATTTCTATCCAAAAATGTGGAATTCATGTGATTCCCACTGCCAATACAAAAAGATCTAAATTTCTTCACTGGGCACCTTAAATACCTAGGACTGACAGCTGTTTTCATAGATGCCAATGGAGTGTTGTCACACATCGGGGATCAGAGGGCTCAACTAACAAACTGGATTCTGTCCTTCCCTTACACTAAGCCAAAAAAATGTTTTTTCTTTGTTAAGAAAAAAGGCAGAATTCAGCATTAGGAGACCTACTCCTGAAGGATGCCAGCAGCATGCACAACCAACTGGGCTCTTCAAAAAAGGGCCAAAATTTGAATTTCTCAACTGGGCTCCACAAATAGCTATGACCATCAGCTCATTCTATGCTCACCGCTGGAGCCTTGCTGCATGCCAGGAGTCAAAAGACTCAGCTAACAAACTGGTTTCTGCCCTGCCCCTGCACAATGCTGAAAAACAGTATTTGCAGACTGGCAGCATTTGATCAGGAGCAGGTCTCCTTATGTTGACTGCTGGCTTTTTTTTCTTAACAAAGAAAAACATGTTGTTTTTCATCTTTGTGCAGGGGGAAGGCAGAAACCAGTTTGTTATTTGAGCCCTCTATCCTCTAACATGCAGCGATGCTCTGGCCGCGACCATAAAAAGAGCTGGCAGTCCCAGCTATTTAAGGAGTCCAGTGGAGAAATTCAAATTTTGGCACCTTTTTTTTGAAACACCTAGTAATTGGCTCCTAGTTAAACCCCCAATCCCATAACGTAGAAACATAGAAACATAGACTTTGACGGCAGATAAGGACCGTTAGACCCATCTAGTCTGCCCATTTCCTACCTACAGGATAGTCCGTAGATCCTAGTTAACCAACAGCCTATATCTTCCTGCCCCCCACAAGAATTGCCTTATGTCTGTCCCATGCATTCTTGAATTCTCCCTCAGTTTTAGACCCCACAACTTCCTCAGGAAGGCTGTTCCATGCATCCACTACCCTCTCTGTGAAATAATACTTCCTCACATTGCCCATGAACTGCCCTCCTTCTATCTTTAAATTGTGTCCTCTTGTTCTTGCAAGTCTCTTTTTCTGAAAGATGCTACCCTCTTGGACTTTGTTGATTCCCGTGAGGTACTTGAACATTTCTATCATGTCCCCCCTCTCCCTTCTTTCCTCAAGGGTATACATATTAAGCTCCTTTAGTCTCTCCTCATACGACTTCTCTTACAGACCCTGCACCATTTTAGTTGCCCTCCTCTGGACTGCCTCTATCCTGTCTATGTCCTTGCGGAGATGGGGTCTCCAGAACTGGACACAGTATTCCAGATGGGGTCTCACCAACTGTCTGTACAGAGGGATAACAACTTCCTGTTTTCTGCTGCTGATGCCTCTCTCTTTACATCCCAGTATACCCCCCGGCCCTCCCTACTGCCTTCTCACATTGCTTACTAACCTTAAGGTCATCTGATATGATTACCCCCAGGTCCCTTTCCTGTTTTGTTGTTGTTACTACCTCCCCACCCACTGTGTATTCTTCCCCTGGGTTCTTGTTTCCCAGGTGCATTATTTTGCACTTTTTTGCATTGAATCCTAGCTGCCATATGTCTGACCATTCCTCCAACCTTGCCAAGTCCCTTTTCATCCTTTCCACACCTCCTTATGTATCAACCCTGTTGCAGATCTTTGTGTCATCTGCAAAAAGGCATACTTTTCCTTACAGTCCCTCGCAATGTCACTGATGAAGACATTAAAAAAGGACTGGACCCAATACTGAACCCTGCGGTACTCCACTAGTAACTGCTCTTTCTTCAGAGTGGACTCCATTTACAATTACCTTCTGTGTCCTGTTGTCCAGCCAATGTTTTACCCAGGCTACCACCCTGGGACCCACTCCCTGGCTGGTTAATTTGACTATCAATCTTTTGTGTGAGACTGTGTCAAATGCCTTGCTAAATTCTAGGTAGGCCATGTACACAGCCCCTCCCTGGTCTACTACTTTGGTCACCCAGTCAAAGAAATCTGTTAGATTCATCTGACATGACCTTCCCGCTGTGAACCCATGCTGCCTTGGATCCTGTGCTCCACTGACCTCTAGGTACTCAACTATTCTTTCCTTCAGAAGTGACTCCATCACTTTCCCTACCACAGAGGTCAGACTGACAGGTCTGTAGTTTTCTGCCTCTGTCTTGGTCCCACTTTTGTGAAGGGGAATCACATCCACCTTCCTCCAGTCCTTGGGTACCACACCATCCTCCCATGATTTATTAAAAAGAGTAGCCAGTGGTTTCACTAGTTCCTTCCTTAATTCTTTTAGAATTCTGGGGTGAATTCCATCAGGACCCATTGCTTTGTCCACCTTCAGTTTTAGGAGTTCTTGCAGAACCCTTTCTTCTGTGAAAGGACTGGGATTGACCCCCCTATCAAGAGTGCTTCTGTTAATTGGATTAGGCACTTCCCCCTCCTCTTTTGTGAATACCGAGCAGAAATTTTCATTCAGTATTCCTGCTTTTTCACTGTCCCCCTCTGCCCACCCATCGTTCATTCTATTCAGCCTCACTATCCCTCCCTTTGTCTTTCTACGCTCGCTGATGTACCTATAAAAGGTTTTATCCCCCTTCTTAACTGAGTTGGCTATCTTTTCCTCAGTTTGGGCCTTTGCTATTCTGACTTCCGTCCCTGCTTCTTTCTGCCTTAACTGGTACAGCTCTCTGTCCTGCTCCTTCTGTGTTTCCTTATACTTCGGAATGCTATCTTTTTCTTCCTGACTTTCACAGCCACCTCTCTTGAGAACCATAGTGGCTTTTCTTTCATTTTGATTTGTTTATTTGCTTCACACAAAGGCTTGTTGCCTCTGTGATGGCAGTTTTGTTAATTCCCCATTGTTGCTCCACACCTCCTTCTAGCTTGTTTGCTAGTGCTTTTCTGAGCACTCTCCCATCTTGCCAAAGTCAGCCCTCCTAAAGTCCAGTACCCTCACTTTTGTGAAGCTTGACTCTGTAGCTGAGGTTTACGTGAACCACACTGTTTGATGGTCACTTGTCCCCAGATGGCAACCTACTTCTAGATCTGAGATCCTCTCACTGCCCCGTTTGAGAGTACGAGATCTGAGATGCTCCCTCACCAGTGGGTTCGAAACTAGCTGTCTAATGCCTGCCACCTGTAGGGCATCAAGAATGGCCCTGCTCTTGGATGTGGCTGCAGCAAATGTGCTCCAGTTAACATCTGGCATATTCAGGTCTCCCATCAACAGTATCTCCCCTTTCTCTGCCATTCTAAGAATGCCTTCCATCATATCCTTGTCCATTCCTTCCCCCTGACATGGGGATCTGTACACAACCCCTGTGCGGATTGTGGTGCCCTTACCAGTCTTCAAGGTGACCCACAGTGCCTCCTCTCCTCCCTGTTTACTCTTTTTTTCAGTTGCATTTATCCCTTCCTTTACATAGAGAGCTACTCCTCCTCCTCTTCTCCCCTGCCTGTCTCTCCTGTAAGTTATGTACCCTGGTATGTTAACATCCCAGTCATGGTTCTCTGTGTACCATGTTTATGTGACTGTTACGATATCCAGGCATCCCTCTTCCATTAAGGCTACCAGCTCAGGAAGCTTGTTGCCCAGACTATGGGCATTGGTATTCATTACCCTCCATTTCCTGATGGCCCTTCCCCCTTTTGCCCAATCTCTGTCCTTCTTGCTTTTGCCACTTTCTCCATTTACCCCTGCCCTTCTCCCTATCAACATCTCCATGTTGGTGTTTGCCACACTTACTACCATGATTGTTTGGGGGGGCTAGGATTTTCCTGCTCCTTTCCAGTGCCTCCCCCCTTGGCTAGTTTAAAAGCTTGCCAATGAAGCATTTAAACCTATCACCTATGATCCTGGTTCCCCTCCCGGACAGATGCAGCCCTTCATGCCAGTATAGGCTTGCATCACTCCAGGTGGACCCACAGTCCCCAATGAAGCCAAATCCCTGAGCTCCACACCAGTTTTTCAACCACTTATTGAATCCCATGGTACCGAACACCCTAGCCTCTCCTATGCCATGGATGGGTAGCACCTCCGAGAAGGTTACCGTGCGTGCTACTTGACTAAGGCCCCTCCCCAATTCCACAAACTCTTCCTGCACTTCTCTAATCCCTTTCTTAGCCAGGTCATTTGTCCCTAGGTGGACAATGACATCCAGCTCCCTCCCCTGTGCAGCTGCTCCGGCAATCCTGAGGATTCTCTCCCTGTCCCTCCAAGCCATGGCGTCAGACAGGTACTTTACCTCCCTCTCCCCTTTCTTGCCCAGTTCTACCTTCCTAACAATGGAGTCCCCCACCAGGAGTTGTTTCCTTCCCCTGCAGGGTTCCCTGACACCCTCCTGTGGGTCTCCTTTGTGGAGGTTCCCAGCATCCTCCTTGGTCTCCACTGTAGGTGCCTCCATAGAGGAACCACACTTTGCCAGAATGGCATAGTAATTGTGAAGAGGTACAACTGGAGGGATGTGCCTCTGTTCCACCACACTCACCCTCCCTGAGCCCACTGTGGTCCAACTGGTCCTCTTTCTTGGCAACCTCTGAGGCAACAGCAGTGGCATTGGTGGTCCCTGGATGGAAGAGGAGGTCCCACAATTCCTGGTCAACTCAGTCTGGAGATGAGCAACCTCCTCCCTCAGCCCAGAGGGGTGCCTGCAGATGGGACAACACCGCATCCTCCAGAATATCTCCCATAAGACTGCTGCTCCACAGCCACTGCACTGCACCACTCCAATCATGTCTTATTTCTGACCCCTTAACTGTTTGAATCCTTACTCTTTTGTCTGTTGTTTTCTCTCTCTCCAAGTGGAGAGTGGAGACAAGTGGAACACCCTGCCAGAGGAAGTGGTGGGGGCTGAAACAATCACGGGATTTAAGAATGCATGGGATAGACATAAAGGAATTCTAGAGGTGAAGGGTAAGGGGAAACAGACATCTAGGAAAACAAACTGAACTTACAAGCTCAAATGGGCAGACTGGGTGGGCCATAGGCCCTTATCTGCTGACACTGTCTATCTATCTATGTACTTTCTGCCTGTGTGCTCTTTAAGCTCCTGATTGTCCTGTTCTGAGACAAGAATATCCTATATTTCTCAGTAGACCACTTACTTGCTCAGAGGCAGACCTCCAGCAGCTAGAGGGGGCTGGAGAGCTACTCTTGCCCTTCTAGGATGGTGGGTCCTTGTTGGTTCTGTGATCACTCACTTCCTGCCCCTAAACAGTAAGTTACTGTTATCAGTCAAATCCTGTGCCTATAAAAATAGAACTAGCTTTGGGTGGAGGGGAAGGAAGGAGGGCAATATAGTCCCAGTAGAGAAGTTCAGTCACACAGCAGTCCTTTCTCTTGGTGTCTTCTGCCAAGCTATTAGCAGAATCTTTCCAAGGCAGTCTTTAAATGTTGCTTCCTTCTAGCTAAGCCACTCCCCCTACTTATCAGATCTTTCTACAAGTAATTTAAACCTCCCAGCAGTTAAGTCCTTTCAGTCACCTGAGATTTACACCTAGATGACTTTTCAGTTACCCATTCAGTTCAGTTAACCCAAACACACACTTTTTTTTTGTTTTATATGTTAGTTTTTTTAACCTAAATTAAAGGTCCAAATATAAAAGTTCTTCTATTTTAGTCCCAGCAGAGAAGTTCAGTCACACAGCAGTCCTTTCTCTTGGTGTCTTCTGCCACTGTGCAGGCTGGCAGCATTCGTTCAGGAGCAGATCTCCTAATGTTGACTGCAGGCTTTATTTTTATTTTTCTTAACAAAGAAAAAATGTATTTTTTTGAATTGGTGCAGTAGGAAGGGCAGATCCAGTTCTGAGGTAGGGAATCTCCTTCACATTACCCAAAGTAGCATTTGGCAGGAAAAGAAAATTATCTGTATGCACAGACGTTTCCCTATGATCATCTGCCCTGCTGCTAAGCTATACAGTCCTGTGACAGCTCTCAAATTCCCCTTTGTTTGTGCTTGCATGCACTGATGCAGCAGCCATAACAGAGTATATACATTTACTTTATGTAGTAGCCATTTGTTATTAACAGAGTGTATAGTCAGTACACAACTTAAACATCAGACTGCAATGCTCTCGGTACAGGAGACTTAATTACCCAGTGCTTAGAAAACTGAGTTTCTAGTTCAATGGGTACAACATTATATTTATTTATTTATTGAAGTTTGTTGACCGGGTAGGCCCACTGAGTCCTGGAGGTCCCTTTTTCAGGGGTGACCCGGGGGTTAAGATAATAACAAACAGGTAACAGAACAGTACACATTAATAAAAGACATATTGTTAGACAGTGAAGGTTTCCATAGGGTTACAGTCAGATAGGTGGTACAGGAACATACATTCAGTGAGACCTCCTAGATTTGAATATATAAACATTAACATGCACATACAGTCAATGAGATCTCTTCGTGTCGGAATTTTAAACATAAGCATGCGAAAAACCTGAAGAACATGGGAGTGCATGAGGTAGTGGCTAAGTTGCCAGGAGTCAAATCACCTTCCTAAGAGGGAGGAGCAGTGGGGTCATGTCCTAAGGCATTGGCAAGTACTCCTGATGAGCAGGTATGCTTTGAGTTTGGACTGGAAGCAGGGGCCAGACCCTGCCTCACATATCTCAAGTGGGAGGTTGTTCCAGTTGGAAGGGGCGGTGAATGCAAAAGACCTGGACCCAGCTTTTGTCCTAGTTTTAGGAACCACGAGGAGGGTTTGTCCTGAGGTGCAGAGGCTCCTCAGATTGGATTTAACCCTGACAAGCCCTTTGAGGCTGGGAGGAGGGAGGGCCCAGTAGCTTATATGTTAGGCAGAGAGTTGGGTAGATGAGGCGGGCTTCCAATGACGGCGACCTGAGCTTGGCTTGGGCCTCGCAGTGGTGTGTTCTAGGGTGGGACATTGTGGCGAACTGCACAATCTTGTTGTATAAGGTCTGGAGCCTGCTATGTTCTGTAGAGGCCACACCTTGGAGAATGGAGGCTGCATAGGTGAGCTTAGGGAGTAGGACGCTGGTTGCGATGGCTACCCTGGCTTCAGGGATAATCTGGTCCTTTAATCTATGGGGGACACCAAGTTTCACATGGATGGATTTGGTGAGTTGGTCAACATGATTTTTTTAGAATGAGGCTTTGGTCTAGGGTTATACCTAGGTACTTTATACAGGTGACCACCTCAAGTTTGTCTCCCCCTCTGGACTGCAGTTGAAGGAGCATCGACTGGTCTGATCCAAGGGATCTGGACACAAACAGCATTGCCTTGGTTTTGCTGGTGTTTAATACCATTTTGTTCAAGGTGAGCCAATCCTCCATCTGAAGGATGTCCTCTTGTAGGGCATTCCCCAGTTCTATTACATTTGGGGAGGCTCGGTAAATGACAGCATCGTCCGCATATTGGATGATGCTGCTGCTCCCACAGTGTAAGTGCAGGTCATTTATGAACAGAATAAAGAGAAGGGGGCCAAGTATTGACCCCTGTGGTACCCCTTCTTTGAGTGGTGAGGTCTGTGAGACATTATCCTACAACCTGAACCTCTGGGTACGGCCAGTGAGGTAGCTCGCAAACCAACCGAGTGCATGGGTGTCCAGGCCAATATAGCTCATTTTGTGCAGCAGGAGGCTGTGGTTTACCAAGTCAAAAGCTTTAGAGAGGTCAATAAAGACCATGCCTGTGCTGACCCCTAGATCACTATTGCACAGGACTTCTGCCGAGAATTTGGTAAGGGCGGTATCTGTCCCATGCCTGGCTCTGAAGCTGTGCTGAGCCGAAGAGATTACCTGGTGTGTTTCCGGGTATTCCCAAAGTTGGGAGTAGACTAGCTTCTCTTGTATTTTCACTAAATCACACAGCAAGGAGATAGGCCTATAGTTCCCTATAGGCTTGGTAGGCCCTTCCTTGTGAATGGGAATCACCGTGGCCTGTTTCCATGACTCAGGGACCGACCCCTCCAATAAAGACCGGTTTATTAGCCAGGTTAGTGGCTTTGCTAGTGCTAGGGCACCCTCCTTAAGGATTCTTGGCTGGATCCCGTCAGGGCTGCCAGTGCTTCTCGACTGTAGGGATTTAAGGATGAGCAGAACTTCCTTTACCTTAACCAGCCGCAGATGAAACTGTGGGCGATCGAGTTCACAGGACAGATGCTCGTAAGGCTTATCCCCATTGTCTATGTGCCCTACCTTGTACGTGTCCAGGTTCGTAAAGTAGTCATTTAGGGCCTCTGCGATGTGAGGTCCGTCATCAAGTACTTGCCCGTTCACTGTGATAGGGCCGGTAGTTGATTTTTTGTGACCTTTTAGGAGTTCATTAATATGTGTCCGGAAGAACCTAAGGTTTCCCAGGTTAGTTTTCTGGAGATTCGAGATATAATCTTTCTTAGCTTTCTTTATGTTCTGTTTGCATTGGTTTCTGAGGGCCCTGTAGCTGGCTATGTCCACCGGAAGATTAGTTTTCCTGAACTTTTTCCATGCTTTGTCCCAGGTAGACATCTGGGCTTTCAGGTGGGGAGAGATCCATTTATAGCAGTTCCCCTTGACCCTGTGGGTTTTCATAGGGGCTACTAAGTCAGCGATACCAGTTAGGGTGGCTTGGAAAAATTTTACAGCATCATCCAAGTTAGGTAGATGTCTTATGGGGTTCCAGTCAATGCCATTTAGGTAGCCTATGAACTGGTCGGGATGGAAGTTGGAGTAGTCCCTAGAAGTGATAGTATGAGGTGGGACTTTGATCCCATTGTTCTTCCATATGGCAAATATTGGTGAGTGGTCGCTTAAGGCATCTGCCAGAGTCCCAGCCATCTTTACGTTACTTGGGGATGAGGTCAGGACCCACTCTATTGTTGAGTGCCTCCCTGATTTGTAGTTCATCCTGGTCTGTAGGGAGATCATTTGAGTAAGGTGAGAGTCATGTAGGACTATGTTAATTGCAGACTTAGCCTCTTGTGCCCAGTTTAAGTTGAAGTCCCCCAATAGGATAATTTCAGATGCTGAGTTCACCACAGGGCTCTTGAGGAGTGTATCCAAAGAGCCAAGGGCATTTGTTGGGGGGCTGTATACGCAGCCAATTGTGAGGTGTTTAGCCCCTCCAATTGTGACCTTTAGGAAGACTGCTTCTGAGTCCAGGGTTGAGTCCAGGGGCAGCCTGACTATGGAGGCCGTAAAAGTGTCTTTGGCATAAATTAGCACTCCGGACCCTCTTTTTGAGGGTCTGTCCTTTCTAAAAAGGGTGTATCCGGAAATTGCAATCTCATGGTCCAGAATGTGGGGTTTTAGCCAGGTCTCAGAGACCGCTAGTAAACCAGGTTTGTACACAGCCATCCATGCTTGTACCTCCTGGATCTTTGGTCTCAGGCTACAGATGTTCATATGGACCAGCCTCAGACCCTTGGCTCCATCCCAGGCCTTGTTCATAGTGGAGGAGATAGAGACATTAATAGTCCCTGGTCCTGGGTTAGGTTGGATGTCCCCTGCCAGTAGGAGTAGGGTAGTGAGTGAGCAAAGGAGAGAAAGGGTAGGAGGAGGTAGTGCCACGTTAATCTGACATAGGGTCAGGCTCCTAGGACAGAGAAGGACTCTGTAGTGGACCCCCTTTCTTGAGAATTCATGGGCCGTTAGGAGCAGGATGTTAATCCTTAGTGAAGGGCATGGGAAGTGCCTAGCCATGTCTCCCCCCAACACCTTTTGGGATTCGTGAGGGCAGTAGGCATTTTTGACTAGGGTATCAGTCCCTAGTTGAGCCAGAATGTTGATTAATGACAGGATGATACCCTTGTTCCAATTACCGGGGTACATGTTGGTTCCCTGTCTCTGTCTGGCAAGGAGGCTTAAGTGACCGTAGGGTTGCAGGAGAAACCTGCAGCTATGGCTGGGCTAGTATCAGCAGAGTAAATGAATTGAGCTAACAACTCAAATCATCTTGAGTTATGTAACCGGTAATAGCATGGGCTAGCAGATTGAATCTACAAATTATAGAACCTTATGTTGAGTGCAGCAGTAACCTGAGTCTAGCATTGTACAGCCTTTGGAAAGGGTCACTTTAAGATGAAATACACAGGATTATTTATGCAGCAGCTGGTAAAAAATCAACGTCAAACGTTTGTTCCATTTAAGGACCTTTGGCTAGGTGACAGTTGGAGAAGAAAAAAGAGAATAAAAAGAAAAAAAAATAACAGAAGTAGGCACATGAATTTAAATATAATGTGGCCGTAGCTAAACACACAAAGGCTAGCAAATGGGTTGGGACCCTAATGGCAATGATGGTAGGAGACAGGAAGAGTCAGATTTCTTGTGCAGCCTTGGGGTTTTGTAGAGCAACGATAGGCGATTATGTCCAGTGTTGAGAGATAGTACTTCGAGGCTTGTCTATGCACTGGTTTTAGAGGAGGATAGGACCCAAGGGAAAATGGGACTCCTACCCACTGGCCTGGGAGCAACGGGGTAAGAGAGAGACACCGAGTACCTCAGCAGTTTGGGGAGTAGTGGGCAGGTGACATAGCAGTAGAGCTCCTCCTTGAGCAGGGGTGATTGAATTTGATTGGGTAGAGTCAATACCTGGGCTGGGCTTCATCCGACTGCTGCCTGCCTATATTGGATGCATTGATTTAAGAAGCTGAGAACAAATGGCCAATAAGGTGAACAAGTTCTTTAGCCACAATTACTATGGGGGTTTGCAGGTTTGAGGAAACACCTGGAACTTGGACTAATTAGCACAGTATGCTCCAAAAATGGAGCTGACATAGCAGATCAGGCCAGCATTAAGTCTGCAGTATCGCTGTCACTGGAAGTTGTAAGAGAAGTGGCACACTGACTGTTCACAGATGGGGTACTGCTAATGTTCAGCAAATACAGGACAAAATTCTCTAATAAAGTGTTGTGTGCTTTTTTTTAATGTAGCAGCAAAAGTTGGACAAATCTATTGTATGCCAGCTATGGTGACCTATCAAAATTAAAGTAAAATATAGCAGAACCAGAGGAGAACGACGTCACAAATTCCACAAAGAAACAAAGCACATTTCTACTCAAAAATGTGGAATTCATGTGATCCCCACTGCCAATACAAAAAGATCTGAATTTCTTCACTGGGCACCTTAAGTACCTGGGACTGACAGCTGTTTTCATAGATGCCAATGGAGTGTTGTCACACATTGGGGGACACAGGGCTCAACTAACAAACTGGATTCTGCCCTTCCCTTACATTAAGCCAAAAACATTTTTTTTCTTTGTTAAAAAAAAAAGGCAGAATTCAGCATTAGGAGACCTGCTCCTGAAGGATGCCAACAGATTGCACAACAACATATTAGAGAAGGATTTTTAACAAGGAGCTAATCACTGGGCTCTTCACAAAAAGGGCCACAATCTGAATTTCTCCACTGGGCTCCACAAATAGCTGGGACCATCAACTCACTCTTTGCTCACCGCTGGAGCCTTGCTGCATGCCAGGGGTCAAAGGGCTCAGCTAACAAACTGGTTTCTGCCCTCCCCCTGCGCAATGCTTAAAAACAGCATTTGCAGACTGGCAGCATTTGACCAGGAGCAGGTCTCCTGTTGTTGACTGCTGGCTTTTTTTTCTTAACAAAGAAAAACATGTTGTTTTTCATCTTTGTGCAGGGGGAGGGCAGAAACCAGTTTGTTAGTTGAGCCCTCTATCCCTTAACATGCAGCATTGCTCTGCCCGCGACCATAAAAAGAGCTGGCAGTCCCAGCTATTTAAGGAGCCCATTGGAGAAATTCAAATATTGGCCCTCTTTTTTTGAAACACCTAGTAATTGGCTCCTAGTTAACCCCAGCCCCAATCCCATAACGTACTGTGCAGGCTGGCAGCCTTTGTTCAGGAGCAGGTCTCCTAATGTTGACTGCAGGCTTTATTTTTTTTTTTCCTTAACAAAGAAAACATTTTTTTTTCCAGTTGGTGCAGTGGGAAGGGCAGAAACCAGTTCTGAGGTAGGGAATCCCCTTCACATTACCCAAAGTAGCATTTGGCAGGAAAAGAAAATTATCTATATGCACAGATGTTTCCCTATGATCATCTGCCCTGCTGCTAAGCTGTACAGTCCCGTGACAGCTCTCAAATTCCCTTTGTTTGTGTTTGCATGCACGGATGCAGCAGCCATAACAGAGTGCATACATTTACTTTATGTAGTAGCCATTTGTTATTAACAGAGTGTACAGTCAATACACAACTTTAACATCAGACTATAATGCTTTCAGTACAGGAGTCTTAATTACCCAGTCCTCAGAAAACTGAGTTTCTAGTTCAATGGGTACAACATGGTCGATTTAAGGAGCCGAGACCAAATGGCCAATAAGGTGAACCAGCTCTTTAGCGAGAATTACTATATGGGGTTGCAGGTTTGAGGAAACACCTGGAACTTGGACTCATTAGCACAGTATGCACAAAAAATGGTGCTGACATAGTAGATCAGGCCATCATTAAATCTGCAGTATCGCTGTCACTGGAAGTTGTAAGAGAAGTGGAACACTGACTGTTCACAGGTGGGGCACTGCTAATGTTCAGCAAAAATGGGACAAAATTCTCTTATAAGGTGCTATGTGCTATATATATATATATATATATATATATATATATATATATATATATATATATAGCAGCATACATGGGACAAATCCATTCTGTGCCAGCTATGGTTACCTATCCAAAATAAAAGTAAACAAGCATTTGTCAATGCCAAACGTTCGCTTGCAGATATTTGCAGTGGTGTTTGGCATGTATGGTGCTGTACCCTAATGCCCTGTGCGATTGCTGGCATTTGCACAATAAATTGTCAGCATGACCTTTTTGTTACCCCCATTGTGCACAACATAGGCGGAAACATGTTTTGGGCAGGATGTGAAAAATGACAGCTGTACTGCTCATAAGGAAGTGTGGTAAAATGGCAATGTTGAAAATCTGGAGTGGAAACATTGAAAATTCGCAAATCTAGGAGCGTGCGTGGGAACTGTGCAATGCAGGCTCGTAAAACAGTCATTGTTAGGAATTTTGTCACCAAATTGTCAACATTGGCATTTTAAAACCTCTGCTAATGAACAGTGTCACTGTGATTGTCTTGCTGTGTGCCATACATTGATTTTGCACACCGACTGCGCCATTGTGCACTACATGGGCGGAAAAAAGTTTTGGGCAGGATGTGAAAAATGACAGCTGTAGTGCTCATAATGAGGTGTGGTAAAATGGCAATGTTGAAAATCTGGAGTGAAAATATTGAAAATTCGCAAACTTACGGGCGTGTGTAGGAACTGCACAATGCACACTCGTAAAACAGTTATTTTTAGGAATTTGTTCACCAAATTTTCAACATAGCCATTTTAAGATCTCTGCTCATGAACAGTGACACTGTGATTTTCTTAATGTGCCCCATACACTGAGTTCACACGGCGAATGTGCCATTGTGTGCACCATGGGCGGAAACATGTTTTGGGCAGGATGCAAAAAAATGATAGCTGCACTGCTCATGAGGAGGTGTGGTAAAATAGCAATGCTGAAAATCTGGAGTGAAAATCTTGAAAATTCGCAAACTTACGAGCGTGCATAGGAGCTGCGCAATGAACATTCGTAAAACAGTCATTTTTAGGATTTTTTTCATCAAATTTTCAACATAGCTATTTTAAGACATCTGCTCATGAATAGTGTCACTGTGATTTTCTTAATGTGTCTCATACATTGAGTTTGTACACTGACGGTGCCATTGTGCGCTACATGAGCGGAAACATGTTTTGGGCAGGATTTGAAAAATAACAGCTGTACTGCTTGTAAGGAGGTGTGATAAAATGGCAATGTTGAAAATCTGGAGTGAAAATATTGAAAATTCGCAAACTTACGAGCGTGCGTAGGAACTGCGCAACGCACACTCATAAAACAGTCATTTTTAGGAATTTTTTCACCACATTTTCAACACAGCCATTTTAAGACCTCTGCTCATGAACAGTGTCACTGTGATTTTCTTAATGTGTCCCATACATTGAGTTTGTACACCAACTGCGCCATTGTGCACTACATGGGCAGAAACACATTTTTGGACAGGATGCAAAAAATGATAGCAGCTCTGCTCATGAGGAGGTGTGGTAAAATAGCAATGTTGAAAATCTGGAGTGAAAATCTTGAAAATGTGCAAACTTATGAGCGTGCATAGGAGCTGCGCAATGAACACTCATAAAACAGTCATTTTTAGGAATTTTTTCACCAAATTTTCAACATACCCATTTTAAGACATCTGCTCATGAACAGTGTCACTGTGATTTTCTTAATGTGTCTCATATATTGAGTTCGCAGACCAACTGTGCCATTGTGCGCTACATGGGCGGAAACATGTTTTGGGCAGGATGTAAAAAATGACACCTATACTGCGCATGAGGAGGTGTGGTAAAATGCCAATGTTGAAAATCTGGAGTGGAATTATTGAAAATTCACAAACTTATGCACATGCGTGGGAACTGTGCAACGTACACTCATAAAACAGTCATTTTTAGGAATTTTTTCACCATATTTTCAACATTGCCATTTTAACACCTCTGTTAATGAACACTGTCACTGTGATTTTCTTAATGTGTCCCATACATTGATTTCGCACACCGACTGCGCCATTGTGCACTACATGGGCGGAAACATGTTTTGGGTGAGATGTGAAAAATGACAGCTGTACTACTCATAAGAAGGTGTGGTAAAATGGCAATGTTGAAAATCTGGAGTAGAAATATTGAAAATTTGCAAACCTACAAGCGTGCTTAGAAACAGCATGTGCACACTCGTAAAACAGTAATTTTTGGAAATTTTGCACAAATATTCAACATGTGGTTTTGGGACCCCTTGTCATGAATGATGTCACTGTCATGGCACTATTCAGGCCCAAGGGTGATTTCACGCAGTGACTGTGAAATCACCCTTCAGGCCTGAAAACGCCATGACAGTGACATCATTCATGAGAAGGGGTCCCAAAAACCCCATGTTGAAAATTTGGTGCAAAAATTCCAAAAAATGCCTGAGATATGCAATAAAGTTGACCCCCCCTCATCTAGCTCATTATACAGCTTATCGGCATTTCCTCAGTTTGCGGTCGCCTTTGAAGAGTGTAGACGTGTTCCCGGTCCACCAAAGATCATTGCGCTGGAGTCCAGAGGTAAGAATGGGGTGTGGGGTGTGGGGAGGCTGGGTGCGCAGTGGGTGGGTGTGGGTTGTGGTAAGGGGACAGAGAGTCACGCTGTGGGACCATTTTTTCTTTACAGGTAAAAAAAAAAAATGATGACGTGGGACATTTGCCACACTGGGGTGGGCTCTCAGCATGGCAGAAGATGGCTGGGGGCCGAGGAGCTGACGGAGGATTGGGCACCCCCATCGGCAAACTACATGGGTTGCCGAGGAGCTGATGGGGGATTGGGCACCCCCGTCGGCAAAACAAAGTGGATGTTTGCCACACTGGGGTGGGCTCCCAGCTTGGCAGCAGGATGGCTTGGGGGTGCCGTGGAGCCGACGGGGGATTGGGCACACCCATTGGCAAACAACATTTGCCACACAGGGGTGGGCTCCTAGTGTGGCACCAAAGCTTTGGGGGGGAGGCAGCGTGACACACGTGGGGGGAGCGCGTGATATGAGGAGGTGTGATGTGGTGTTCGGTATGGCAGCAGTGGTTTTCTTTGAAGTAGAAGACCACCGCTGTCATACAGAGCTCCCGCACTCATTGGTGCAGGACCGCCATGCCTGCTCAAGGGAACAGTGCATTGGATGGGATAGGCACACCTCCAAAGTGTGCTACTCTCCCAAAACATTCCTTGCACATGTGCGCAAGTGAACGTAAAAGGTAGCAGAACTGGATGAGTACTTTTAACTAGGAGCTAATCACCAGGTGCTTCAAAAAAGGGGCCAAGATCTCAATTTCTCCTCTAGACTCCTTAAATAGCTTGAACTATCGGCTCTTTCTATGGTTGCCACTGCAGCATTGCCACATGTCAGGAATCATAGGGCTCAACTAAAAAAATGATTTCTGCCCTCCCCCGCACAAAGCCAAAAAACAAGAGTTTGCAAACTGGCAGCATTTGACCAGGAGCAGGTCTCCTGATGTTGACTGCTGTTTTTTTTTTTTAAAGAAAAATTTTTTTCAGCTTTGTGCAGGGGAAGGCAGAAACCAGTTTGTTAGGTGAGCCATCTGACCTCTGACATGCAGCAATGCTCTGGTGGTGACCATAGAAAGGGCTGGCAGTCGCAGCTATTAAAGGAGCCCAGTGGAGAAAAATCAAATCTTGGTCCCCTTTTTTCATACACCCAGCAATTAGCTCCTAGTTAAAAATTATTCCTCCCATAACTTACTGTGCAGGCTGGCAGCATCTGTTTAGGAGCAGGCCTCCAGAAGTTGACTGCTAACTTCTTTTTTTCTAACAAAGAGAGGACCTCATACTGCTGTTTTTATTGGTTGTCCAGTGGTGGTGGTGGAGGCATGATTTTATTATGCGTTGTACACGTGATAGCAATATTTTTTGTTTTGTTTCATTTTGTTTAATGTTTGTATGTTTTTTTTGTGTGTGTGGTTCTTTTCTCCAGTATTTCCTTTTTAACTACCTACATGCACATCTGAATTAAGAAGCACCTTGAGCACTGGTGAAGAAGTGATGTAAATAAATAAATGATGTTTCAAAAGAAGTTGTCTGTCTGCTCATGGGATGTTATTTAATCTGTAATGACAGCTCAGTTAGCCTGTAGTTAGACTGTATGAAGCTAAACATGTGTTTTTTTTAATCTCTTTCCTTTTCAATAACCACCGGTAGTAGGGTGACATTTCATGACATAGGAAGATGAGGTTAGTTAGGCACTTTCATGAAATGAAAAGAATTTCAACTGCAAGTCTGACAATATAGTTTGGACAGATGGAAATTTCATCCTCTTCACCCCTACCCCACCACTCCCAGTTCCACACACACAGAGTTCCACACATCACTATTCAGCAGCTGCAATGAAATGTTACCTTACTACAGACCCAACTCTCAAAAAATAATAATGATACAACAAAACAATTATCCCACACATGAAAAATGTAGTTAATGTAAAACAACTCATGTTTCACAATGACAAATATAGGAAATGGAGTAGTAACAGCTCTTGCTGTCTGTATACAAGGCAAGAGTCACTGTTCCTGAAGTTTAATGTGGGTCCAAACCACCATCACCATCTTGCTGGGAGATGCTGTTGTTTTGTACACCATTGCCCTGCACGAACACCAATGTGAGCATGATAAATTATTTATATTGGTTCCCTTAAAAAAAAAATATCCATTACATTTCATGATGACAGTAATGAGGATAAAAAATTAACCAGAGAATAATACAGATTGCATAAAATAGGATTGATCAAGATAATCACAAACTACATAATAAAATAAAAACATTTAGCATTAAAACAGGTGACTATGGCACAGAAATTAACATTTTATTGCAGAAAAAAGGATACAGGACTAATAACTGAAATACTGAATTGCTTTTAACACAATGGACACTGATGTTTACACTGGGTTGCTTATATGTTGTTGTGCTTCCAGTATGAGCAATTATGTTCTGCTCATGGCACACAGCTCCACAGCAATAATCTCACAAACTCCTAAACCTGCAAATAAACAAAAAAAAAGAAAGAAAGCAAAATCTTATTACATAAACAACATAAACATAACAGCATTGGATACACTTGGTACTGACTACATAGCACCCAAATAAAACAAGACATCTGTCAGTCAGCATAGGGAGTGAGCTCATCCACCAAACACAGATTGTGTGCCACTGCTCAAATGCATGCTTGATTAATGAAATGTAATTTAATGACTCAAGTCAGAAAATAAAAAAAAAAGATAAAATACATTACATTGGGAAAGCAAATCTTTTTGAAATGTGGAAAAAATGGAATCGGAAAAAAGAGCATTCAAAAATGCCAATAATGGTTCAAGCAGGAATTTATAACAATCAACAATCACTGCAGCTTTAATGAACTGCACTTTTTTTTTAAACACATAAAAGTCCTGAAGTGGGGATACATGCAATAAATTGATTAAGTGGTGAGAAGGAGACTACTGCTGAGGAGTTAATTAAATATCAAAGCTGTGGAACAATTTTCCTTGCATGTCCTTGAGGGAATAGTGAATGCAATCCAGTACTGCAAGGGCACTAAAGATATTTGTAGATTACAATAAAGTGCTCCGTTATCAACAAAGGTGCAGAGTTTAAGTTGGAAAATTGTGACTCTAATACATTGACCCACATACCTGTTTCTTCATTTCACTGAATAATCATGGTCTTATTTCTAGAGATTTCTGAATACTTTCTGGCACAAGCCAGTCTTCAGCACAAAATATTTATTTTCCCCACATTTTAAAGAACCCCTCAAACTTCTATTGTTTCCTAACCCATCCGTCTCTTCTTTGATCATTCAGCTCTGACCTTGTTCTAAAACAGTCGAGCAAGTTGATTGATTTTTCAGTTACAAAGGGAGCATTGACTTGGCTCTAAATTAACATTTGCAGAGCCACCATATTTTCCCCTTTCTTTTTATTTTTGATTACCTAGTTATTTGGTTTTAGTAAAACTGGGTAAGGGGAGATTGTTTTGCTACTCTGAGTTTTTGCTGTCTATCCATTACTTTTGTTCTGGTAGGTTAAGGGAGAGGTAAGCAAAAATACTTAAGTCATACCTGTACTGAATATTTCCCTTATCAGCAACTTTCAGTTTCCAATTCCTTGCAGTTACAGCTGCAGAAACAGCTAAAGCAAGCAGGAGTTGAGCAGACTAAGCAAGTGACTTGTTTTAGTAATGAGGAGATTTTGGACACAGAGTTTGATCCTGCATGCCTGGTTTCTAATTAAAAAAATATTTTTACTAAATAAAAGAGCAACAGATTGCATTGAGTGTCAGTTTAATGAACTTTGGAACAATCACTTATTTAGGATTGTACTACAGTACTTTTAAGATTTAAGGGGGGAGAGTTAGAGATTACATTGTGTCCAAAACCTTGCCTTAATGGTCCATTTTTAAATATTTGTAATATTTTTAAAGACTCAAACCAACCCACTGGAAGTAAACTTTTCATATGTTTGTGACGATGCACGCCCGGTGTCACAAGTTGGATTTTTTTGCTCTGAATGCAATCTGCATTTTTAGTAGCCTGTGCAAAACCTTGTCTTAGTGGTTCATTTTTAAAATATTTCTAATGTTTTTTAAAGATCAAACCAATGAACTGGAAGTAAACCTTTCATAAGTTTGTGAAGCTGCAAGCCTACTGTCACAGATTTTTTTTTCCTTTGCTCTGAAGGCAATCTGCATTGTTTTGTAGGGTGTAACAAAACTGTAGCTGACCTATTGTTCTAACAAGCTTCTAGTTAGATTCAAGAAATATGGTACAACTGGAGCAAAGCAATATCAATTGATAGTCCATCTTAAACAAGCAGGCACAAGCAGAATTATTTTCACTGTTAGATGTACAATAATGACATTTATTTTTTTGTGTAGCTGTTTAAGTCTTGATTTTAAAGCATAAAAAATAGGGAGAAATAAGGATGCATAGCAAGCATCCAAACTTTCAATTGCTGCAAAGAGCTTCAAGCTTAATGACGCTGCTACATAAGTGATTTATTGATAATTTAGCATACAACTTTCTATAAAGATTGTATCCACATTCCTAGACACAACTGTAGCTCTCTCTGTCTCTCTATTCTGGTACAGTATAAAACAGCAGCACTTGTCAGAAGAAAACAGAAGGTTTTTTGATCAAAAAAGGAGCCGCTGAAGTTTGCAAAATATTTTGTCGGCTACAACCAGCTGGGGTTCACATAAAAATAAGACAGATTCTGGTGCAGGTATATGACAGCTAATTGAAAAGTTAATTTTTTGTCCCAATGCAGGAGCATCTGTTATCCCAAGAATACTATAATATTGTACTAATTCAAATTCATGTTTGAAAATCATTGTTGGACAATTATTAAGAGGCCTACATGTAGCTTATTTAAAATACAGCCATATTTCTAAATAACAGAAAGTGCTTCAATTTTTGGAGAGGTTTATTTCTTGTTTTGTTTGCCACCTGCCTGTGTTTTATCTTCCTGTTACTGTAGTAAAATATTTTTTCATTTGTTTTGCTTTCAGGTTTGTTTAGATTTTTCTCCCACAAATTAAGAGAACTTTTAAAATGCCCAGATGAAATATTTTTTATAAATGGTAGTTTATAATGAGGCTTTCAGTTTTCCATCTTTTGAAAGTATTCCTTTGGTAACAGTCACAAACATTTCTGTTGTACATTATAATTACAGTAAAGATGCAAAGCTAAAATGAAACACATTTTATGGTGTATCTAGATCTTGAGCTATTTTTATTCTGTTTTTATAGGGTTATTTAAAGTGACTCTGTCTTGACATTAGTGAAATGGTACTTACTACAGATGACCGGAACAGTAATAATTGTCCCAAAAGATGTCACAAATATGGGACCAGACTGTCATTCCAGTTATAACAACTATGTTCCTTTAACTATGGCAGTTAGCGATGTACTGAAAAATAGATTACAAAATGGTCACTCAAAACATTTGATTATAACCCTCAGCATATCAGAATTAAAAGATCTATCTTGTTTAATTGTGACAAGGCAAAGTTCCTGTTCTTCTTGCGCTGGATGCCTACACACAAACACAAACACACACACACGTGCACACATGCACACACACACACACACACACACACACACAGATATTTTGCTGAAAATTTATTAATGAATTGAGAAATCATACTGCAAAGTTCCAAATAAATATGAAACATGTAACCATGGCCACTGATTCTTGGTGATTGAAGTTGCTGAATTCTGATTTCAAGGTTTGGCATTCTGGGAATTACATTGGAAATCACTACCCTAATTTTGGGATTTTACAGGGATTCTGTCTAGTTTCCAGTGTGCTATTATATATATATATATATTATAAGAAAGTTCTCTCTCTCTCTCTCTTTCTCCCCCACCACACATATTCCAAATATAGCAAAATGAAAATTACACAGGAGATATTTTAAAGCAAATCACATGTAATTTAGATGGTATCCAGTGTCAAAGTAAGTGAAATTATATTATTATTGTATAGCAGCATGCTGACTATCTAATTCTATGATTTTACTGTTTTTCACATAATAATTATATAACAATATAATTGCTTTGAAGAAGATAGAAGCCTTTATTATGGCTCGGCTCCAATATGTGGTTGGAGAATGCAGAAATCTCGCTTTGATTGTTTTACTTCCCTATTGCTATTTTATATTTTCAGGTTAAATCAAATATAATAAAATATAATTTTTGGGGGGAAGATAGAAGCTTTCATTATGGCCCTTTTTGGTTTAATCTATGCACACTGAAGTGTTGAAGCAGTGAGATAACTACAGTTTCCGCAGTCTTGCATCATTTCTCTGATCCTAAAAATATGTATCACAATGGTTGTATAATTGTAGGTATATATTCATAACAAATGTACATTTTTGTCACTATAGGGCTGGTAGTATAGCCTAGAGGTTAGAGTAATGATCTGTGAATGACCTTGGTACATCCAGCAGACCTGGGTTTGATTCTCTTAACCTTTACTTGCACAATGTGTGTCTCTGAGCAAGTCACTTAACCTCCCCAGTGCTCCCAGGTCATCTCTGAAAACAGGCACTTGTGCCTAGTGGGTCTTATCTCATTACTGAAGACTATCTTTCAAATGTCTTTAATTCATTATAATAACACACTAAGAAAAATGGTTTGAGTTAATTTAAGGTTTCACAATTTAACTTTTTGCAATTTTAAATGACCTCCTAATCCTGGACTCATCAATTTGTTTTATCTAAACATTTCTTTGCTCATTTCATCAATAATCCAATAAGATTTAGAATAAAATAAGTTTAGAACAAAACTGTATAAACTTTGGGTTTGATTTTGTGCAAATATTGACTTTTCTCCGAGTTTAAAATGCATAGGAAATTAGTTGTACATACTTTTGTTTTTCTCCACACTTTTACTTTGGAAATTTGTAAAAAAAAAAATAAATAACATTCAACATTCAATAAGATTTAGAATAAAATAACTTTAGAACAAAACTGTATAAGCATTCGGTTTGATTTTGTGCCGATATTAACTTATCTCTTTATTTTTTTATATTTACTTTATTTTGATTTATTATCATACATGGTAAATTTTATCATTTTCTTGTTCATGTACATACACAGTATATTCTCAATTTTTTATCTCTCCAGCATTTCCTCTTGTACAGTTATGTTTTAATCTTCTCAGTTTTCATTTAATTTCATGTTTAATCACTTTCATTTCAGAACTTCTTTGCCATACTTAAGCAGCCATACTTGTTTGTCTTATTATCTATCTTCATTTATCTCTACCAGACTTTATCTTCTTCCCTTCTAACTGGTAGAGGTCCTAATTTCAACTAACAAACAGATCAGATATAGAGAGTTAGGTAGTTACTACTTCCTTCTTTAGTTTTCCTTGCTGTTAAGTGATTTGGATCCTTGGGACAGTGTACAAATCTTCTCCCTATTGTTTATGTTCATTAGTCCTCATAATCTCCTAAAGTGTGTCTCCTCCAGCCCTGTCTCCCCTTCCTCTAACCTCCTTTAAGTCTCCTCTTTCTTTGTGTTTTTCTGGGTTTCACCCCATATTCATGATCCATCTGGTCCATTTTTCTCTAAACTGCTCTACTTTATCTTGTATTAGCTAGGTAAGCCTCTCCATCTCTTATATGTTATTTACCACACACTGCTGTTCTGCAAGTGAGGGAGGTTCCAGGTTGAGCCATTTTCTATGGGTTTGTTTTCCCCACTGCTGCCACACAGATCCTCCAAAGACATCTGCTATTGGGTTCTTTCACCCCTACAGGAGGGAGGCCCCATATACAGTGTTGAATCTGCAGGGTTTCTTAAATTTGGAAAATTTCTTTAAGTTTACCCTTTATTTCCCCAACAAAATTCTGAATCTGGGAATACTGATAGAAGATATGCTTGTGTGTAGCTTTTTCTTCCCTGAACTGTCTCCAGCACCTCACATCCCCGGTCTCCCCCCATTGTGCTTTCATGCGTGGAGTGATAAAGTATCTTGCAAGGATTTTCCATTGGAATTCTCTCCAACATAGTGATGAGGATGCCTTAAATCCTCACTCTCATATCTTGTTCCAGTCTAACTCTGATTGATGGGTCCCTGTCCCCTCTTCCCACTTTTTCACTATGTGTGAGGTCCCTGTTCCCTTGTGTGCCAGTACAAATTGGTAGACAAGAGTAATCGCTCCTTTAGAATCCTGTTTCATAATCAGCTGATCCAGTGTCACCTCCCGATCCAGGATGTGCCATGAGGTTCCCCTTGCATTTAGTTGTGTTGTACGAACTCCTTCATCTGGCAGTATCTGAGCCTGTCAGTTTATTTACATTGGAATCTTTGTTTCCCTTCTTCGAAGATCAGTATTGTGTCTCCTCTCATAAGCTCTAATGGAGTTCTATGACCCTTATGTGCTTGTTGTCTGTATCAATGGTTAGTCTGTCCTGGTGTATACTCTTTGCTCTGCTGCCAGCATGTGTATTTCCACCTTCCTTCTCTGACTCCCTTGCACCTTTGCCATCTCTTAAGTGCCTCCACTGTCACCTCCACTGCTATGTTTCTGTCCTTTCCCCTATTTATCCCTATTCTTTTGCTAAATAACATCTCTGCTAAGGGTGTCTGTCCACTTTTCTGTTCTTCCAGATCCCTCCACTGGGGGTCTATTAAAGGGTTGCCGCTTTGCAGGGCCCATCTGAGCTGTGTTGCTAACCAATATTCTATGATGTCTGGTAGTGCCCATCCTCCCCATTTCTTCCTTGTTGTGAATATCTTACTTTGCATTCTCTGTTTCTTCCCTGCCCAGATGAATTTAAATGTCAGTTGTTGTATTTCCTTCAGTTTTGGTTTCTTCAAGTTTAAAGGAATACTTTGGAAAATGTATAATAATTGTGAGAGTATGTTCATTTTTACTGTCTGAATTCTGTCACTCAGTAGTAAAAGGAGTGCCCTCCATCTTTTAATGTCTTCTGTTATCTGTTTGAGTAGTGGTATTAAGTTGTCAACTTCTAGTTTTTCCGTATTAATTCTCAGTATGATCCTGAGGTATTTTCATTTTTGCATTGCAAATTTCGTAGGGTATTTAGTCATCATCTGTACTGTGGGGTTGTAATTTAATCTGAGTATTTCTGTTTTGCTTGTATTTAGGGTGTAACCTGATATTTTGGAGAACTCAGAGACTCTGTCCATCATCCTGGGTATGGAAGTCTCCGATTCTGTTAGGTACATCAATATATCATCTGCGTATAGGGCTGTTTTGTGTTCTTTCTGTCCAATTGTTATTCCTTTTATCCTAGCATCCTGTCTAAATCATTGTACCAAGGGCTCAAGATACATGGTGAACAATAGGGTAAAAGTGGACAGCCCTGTCTTGTGCCCCTCTCCAACATGAATCTTTTGGATAAGTGGCTATCAGTTCAGACACAGGCTTGGGGATCAGCATGTAGCCTCTCTATAATATCTATGGGGTGGGTATGAAATCCAAATCTTGCAAGAACCCCAAACAAATATTCCCAGTCATCTTTGTTGAATGCTTTTTTAGCATCCATACTCATGACTGCAGGTTTTTTTGTGTTATTATGTGTATGGTTCTTTTTATATTATCTGCTGTCTGCCTTCCTGCCACAAATCCTGTCTGGTCATTTTTAATTATCTTGAGGATAATTTCTTCTAGCTTTTGGCCAATATACTAGTTTTTTAACAGTTCCTGTGGCTGAATGGGTGGTTATTTGTGCTTGTCTGTGTCTGTAGGTTAGTGTTTGTTCATTTACATGTTTTTCTGCTTGGAATACCTGTGCCATTCTTGCATACATCTGTGAAAGTCTCCTGGACTGAATTTCTGCAAAACATCATCACCAGGTACCAGCTTTTTAATTTTAAATCAACTTTCTTGAAGCCTTCACAAGGAAGTATATGTCTTGCAACTAGTCTAAAAACGTGGTGATGCTGGGTCCTGCAACTGAATCAACATTGTGATGCTGGGTCCTGCAACAAAATCAACATTTTCATTTGACCACTCCTAAAGCAGCTGTACTTGTGGACTTTAAAGAACAGAGGAAACATACAGACACAAGGATTTCACATCTTGCATATGCCCACGACACAGTTTATCAAATTTCAGGAATTTTAACACATTTTGTGACTGAATCAACATTTTTGTCTGACCTGCTACCAAATTTATTGTACTTGTTTCTGAGGAATTTAAAGATCAAAGGAAACACACAGACAAAAGGATTTCACACCTTGCATATTCCCAGGCCATAGTTTATCACCTTTCAGGAATCTTAACATATTATGTTACCCTTTATCTCAACAGTTCATCATTTCCTCTGGATGCAATTAACCATCAGTATTTTCCTTTTAAATCAAATTTACATGTACTTTGTCATTTTCTCTGCTCCCTAATCCTGCTGCTCCTGCTACTATCTGGGAATATTCACCCAAACTCTGGATCCCCTCACTCTAAAATGACTAACCTTAAAGGTCAACTTACTATAGTATCACTGAATAGTAACCGTCTCCTCGCCAAGTTTGCACAATTCCAGGCATGTGTGCAGGTGATCAACCCACACATTATAATACTCACTGAAATCTGGCTTTCCCCTAAGATGCTGGATGCATCTATCTCCCTTGATGGCTACAACTCATTCCAACAAGATAGGATTGCTAAACACGGGGGAAGGTAGCTAGTATATGTCAGGTCTGGAATAAAGATGCAGGCCCTTAATAAGAGTCTTAATACAAATTAGGCCCAAATTCTGAACCTCAAATTAAACATAGGGACACAGAATGAAGTCTTGCTGGTCTTCACAGTATACATATCTCCAAAGCACCAACTTGCTGGGCTAAACCATGTCATCGCAAGTCAAGAGCAACTAGGCAACTACTGGGAGAAGATCATTGTAAGCAACATCAACATACATAGGCACTCACAGAAAGAAACAAAAGCCAAAGGTCTAATTACTAGCATTTTCCTAAAACAGATGGTCACTGCTGACACCTGGCTTAAGTACAAAACAGGGAGCAGCCCTTTCATGGACTGGTTCTTGACCACACACCCTGAGCATATATCTGATGTCACTGTCCTGCCTGATAGACTCAGTGAGCACTCCCCTGTGAAGTGTACCTGGGCTAACAATTTCCCCAAGACTTCACCAAAGGTGTGCAAAACCACTGCCTGAGGCCTGGACTACTTGTGCATTTCAAGCTGTATGTGACACAACTGGATTGGTCCTCACTGGGTGGGGATATAAATATGGTAATGAGGCACTTAACTACTTCATAATGGTTTTCAACCATGCTTGTGATATTTTTGCACCATACAAAACTAAAACAATTAAGGGAACCTCCAATTCCTGGCTCTCTAACTCCCTTATTGGACTTATGAAGAACAGAGACAATCTTTGGTATAAAGCAAAAGCAATTGGTACACCTTCTGCATTTAATACCTACAAGGCAGCCAAAAATTCTTGCACCAGACTCATCCAACAGGCTAAAGTCTCCTACTACAAGAATCTACTAACCAAAACCTGGGGCTCTGGAGGAGACTTTTGGTAATCTCTTAAATCCTTAATGGGCAAAGCCCCTAAGATCCCCCCAGATCTACTGTTGACTGTGAAGGGGCACCTACAGGAACCTATCAAAATTGCCAATGAGCTCAACAACACATTCACTGACCTTTCAAGTGTACTGCCTGGTGACTACTTCCAAGATATGCATGTTCAGCAATATCCAACTGCCCCTCAAGATCCTCCAAGGCAAGATGTACCAGCTTTTTACTTTAGACATGTCACCAAAGCTGAAGCCATCAAGCATATTAAAAGGTGCTTGGCAAGACCAGGATGGAGGCGGATCTGCTTGACATGAAGCTGGTTGGTCTACTCCTTCATGAACTTGCTGGTCCTCTTACCATGGTGTTTAATGCCTTTCTAAAATCAGGAGTATTTCCAAATGCATGGAAGTCAGCTAACGTAACGCCTGTCTTTAAAGTGGGGGATAAAATCCAAACATCTAACTACAAACCTATATCCATCATTCCTCCCCTTTTAAAAGTACTCAGAAGAATGGTCTCGAAGCAGCTTACTGAATACCTTGATAACCATAACATACTCTGCCCACAACAGCATGGCTTCTGTAAAATGCACTCCACACTCACTGCTTTAGTTGATTATTCATCCCAACTATATAACACCTCGGATAGTGGTGAGGCAGTTGGATCCATCTTCATCAACCTCACAAAGGCTTTCGACTCTGTTAATCACAACCTCCTCCTATGTTGCCTTCTGTCTACAGGTCTATCCCCAGATATGGTACAATGATTTGACAGCTACATCTCTAACAGATCACAAGTCAAACTTAGTGATACCCTATCTGTTGCAAAGGAGGTGCACCTCAGTGGTTCCACAGGGGTCAATCCTCAGTCCTCTACTCTTTAGCCTCTCCATAAACTCTTCCCCAATGGCTTGCTCAGCAAGCACAGTTCTCTATTCTGATAATGCAGTGATCTCAGTCATTGGCAAAGACCAGCAATCCATCACAACTGAAATCCAAAGCAACTTCCATAAACTTGAATCTTGGTTTATGGAAAACAAGCTACTAATAAACATTACAAAAACAAAGAGTATGATCTTCACCAACTCTCAAAGCAAAAAGAAATACCTGCCCCTGCATATTCATAAAAAAAAGGGTGAAATCCTAGACCAAGTATCTAACTTCAAATATCTCGGCATTACCTTTGATGACATGCTCACCTTTTCAAAACACATTGACTCTGTCATCAAGACTGCAACTATAAAACTTGGTGTACTTTATCATCACAGACATTCAATGACACCGGATGCACTCAAACTAGCCACCAATAGCTCAGTACTGTCTACCATTGACTATGGGTTGACTATGGGTTGCCTATATATGAGGCGGGCACAAGAACTGCTCTTAGCAGGATCAACACACTCTTCAGTAAGGCCTGTCATCTTACTTTGGTGGCTAATCTCGACACCCACACCGGCTCACTGTACACTGAAGCTGGGTGGCTCCCACTCCATCTTAAAGGGCAATACCAAACCTGCCTACTTCTAAAAAAAGTACTACTTGGACTGACATCCCCCACACTGGGCGGACACTTTAAGCTGGCCATCCCAATGTAATCTACCCATAGTGCAGACACTGACAAGATGGTGATGTCTTTCAAAAGGATGAAACTGGCCCAGAACTCCATCCTGTATCAAGGTATGAAATGGCACAATGAACTACCTGCAGTCCTCACTGATGCTACCTAGATTAGTACCTTTAAAGCTGGGCTCAGATCTCTCCTTGACTCTAAAATGAATTGTACTTGCCTGCACTAATGTGATAGTACCTCGTCCCCAGTTTTCCATTTACCTGCCCCTCTTTACATCTTTTAGTTATATACCACTTTTTCTCTTAACCCACCCCCCTACCCCCAACTACCTGATGATGGTCTCACTTGGTTGAAAGCTTCATCTCTCTCCCACCTCAGACGATGCCACCTGACTGCACTAATGTGATAGTACCTTCCCCCAGTTTTCCATTTACTTAACCCCTCTACATTTTTCTGCTATATAACACTTTTTTCTTAACCCGCTCCCCTACCCCAATTACCTGATGATGGTCTCACTTTGCTGAAAGTTCCACCTCTCTCCCACCTCAGATAATGCCACCTTCAGCTGATCCCCCCAAACCCCTCTTATCTAATCAGTCTTTCCTTTACAATTTACTAATTTGATGTGTATAAGTTCAAATGTTACTATTACTGCCTGTGTATATGCCTCAATGTTTTTTCTCTTTTTTTTCTCTGTCTGTAAACCTTGTATTTTGTAATGTTTGTTCAACAATGAAGTGGAACCTTTGAAAATGAGTCCTTGACTCAAAGGTATTAATCCCAAACTGAAATAGATAAATAAAAAGAAATAATTAAAAATATTTATAGTCTACATTTAAGATGGATATTGGTCTATACAACCCACAGTCCATACGATCTCTGCCTGCCTTGGGAATAACTGATATCACTGCTAGTTTCCAGGATGGTGGGGTGTGCCCTCCCTTCTTCATTATGCTAAAAAAAATGTTTCCCAAAGTATAGGTGCTAGACCTTTGGTGAATGTTTTATAAAATTCCATTTGGAGTCCATCTGTTCACAGGCATTTTCCAGTTTTGCTCTTCCCTTTTACTTGTCTAAGCTCCCTTTCCCTTATTGGTCTATTTAGGGCCTCATTTTGCTCTCTTGTTAGTTTTGATAAATTCATTTGCTCCAGAAAGGAGTTCAGGTCTGCTTGTGAGGTCTTTTTGTTAGGGTCGTAGAGTATGGTGTGATATCGCTGGAATGCATCTATTATTTTCTCTGTGGTATGCACCTGTTCCCCTGTGACTGGGTGTTTGATTTTAACAATTTGAGTTCTGTCTCTATTGGCTCTAAATCTGGTTGCCATCAGCTTCATTTCCATGGGTCCCCCCTCATAGTATTTTTGTTGTAAGAATGCCATTTGCTGCTCTGTTTTATACTGCAGTCGTTTAATCAGCTCACCTTTCAGTTTTGTTATTTTTTTCTGTCTTGTTTTATCAATTTTTATTTGCTGCTGTGAATCTAAAACTTTTTATGTTCTTCCAGTTGTCATTGTTTCTCTATCCTTTCCTTTTTCCTCACTGCCCCAATTGCTATCAATTTCCTTCTAATCATAGCTTTTAGTGTATCCCAAAGCATTGCTCTGCTAACGTCTGGTTCTCTATTGTCAGTCAGGGTCTGCTCTATCACTTTCGGGCTCTGGTTCAGCACTTCCTTGTCTCTAAGTAAGGCAAGGTTCAGTCACCAGAAGCTTTTTCTAAGTGTCTATTGTAGGTGTAGCTCCATAGTGAGTGGAGCATGGTCAGATATTCCTGTCATTCCTACCTTGGTTCTAATCACTTTTGTTAATGTTTCCTTGGGGACCAGAAAAAGATCCAGTCTGGAGTACATGCTGTGGACCTGTGAATAATATGTATACCCTCTGCTTGTGCCCTCTATAAAGTGCCATGCATCATGTAGTCCTAGTTGTCTGAGCAGCGTTCTGACCTGCTTGGCAACTTTATGTGTTGCTCTGTTGATCCCAGATGTGCTATCCATTCCATGGTCTAAAGTGAGGTTCCAGTCCCCCACCCCCACATATTAACATCCCTTCTATTTTCCCTGTTACCTTTACAAGTAGGTTTCTATAAAAATCATGCTTTGATCCTGGAGGCACATAAACTGCTACCAACACAACCATCTGACCCAGTATTTTCTCTTTCAAAATCACGTATCTACCATCTTTATCCACCACTTTCAGGATGAAATCAAAGCAGGTGTTTCTTGGAATAAGTATTGCCACTCCTGTCCTCAATCCTGTTTTATACAAGAAGGTGTATGCCTCACTATCTCCAAATTGTTTCAACTTCTGGTGTTCATGTTCTGTCAAATGGGTCTCTTGCATGAATATGATGTCTGCTGCAATTTGTTTCACTATCATCATCATGATCTTTTTTCCTTTTTATAGGATTCGACAGACCATTATCATTTTAAGTCACTATTTTTGTAGTCTTACCAGCACTCATTTAGCTTGCTGAAGGGGTGGTCTTAATCTTCTATGTACCTACTCCTCACCCTTCCTACATCTTGTTCATCCCTACCCTCTGCATTTGTAGAACTTTGTAATTGCAACTCAGTATTAAACCTGCCAACATGGCTAAGTACGGTGCCAACCTCTACCCTATAACAGTGTAATTTTTCAAGGTTGGCAGAAGTACCTTTACTTCTCCTGTCTCCAAACATAGATACCCCTGCCTGCTCTTCTATGTCTAGAGCAAAAGTGGTGTCACTCTTCCCTTCTTAGGGGCCACTGTTCTGGTCCTTAGTTCCCCTGGTGAGTTCTCCATTCTCCAACTCACCTCTTTAGACCAGTTAATTATTCTCTCACAGTGCTTATTTCAACCTTTTACACTATTACCAGTGCCCCCCCCCCGTTTGGTCATTACCATCAATGACCTTACATTCAGTAGATCTGTATGTTGTTGTACCTCTTCCTTGGTTGTGATTTCAGTTGGTATGATGAAACCTACCTTCAAACATTTCTTTTCTGGCTTAAAGCCTCTCATTTCTGGTTATCTCTGGCCTGTTTCCTTGTGTGTGTTTCTGAATACACTTCTCTTTATCAGCCCTTAATTATTTATTTTATGTGCCCCCTCCCATCCTGTATCCTCTTCTGTACCTTCTGCTTGGTGTTTCCATTACTTCTGCACCACTGCAGCTGGTCCCCCCATTCCTCTGAAGTCTTCCCAGCTTTGGACATCTCCCATCTCCATGCTGGTTTGATCTTCCTGAGACCATGGTGTATACCCTTGGCCTCCGGAGATAACCTGTGGAGAAAAGTAGAGAGCCAGAAAATAATCAAGGGGTACAGTATATTATTTTGTGGAGGATTTACCTCCCTTCTCTTCCCCCCCACCTTCTCAACCTTCCTGTTCCCTTATACATTTCCCAGTTACATTCCTTATCCCCTGTGCTGTGGCTGTTTATGTTTCCAAGATAACTTCTACCATCTCCTTAACCCCTGCTCTTCTTTTGCTCCAGTTATATTTCCCCCTCACTCCCCTAATAGCCCCCATCTTTATTATCCCCCCATTTCCACTCAGGATTCCTTGTTTTATCTCTCCCATGGCCTCGCAGTTAAGGTCCCTAACCCCTCCTTCCCATCTTGGAATATGTTACTTCTAATCCATTATCTGTATTTGTGTTGTGGCCCTTACTTCACTTTACCACTTTTCTTTGGTCAGATACTAAATTTTCTACCCACCCCCTGTATGTCCTGATTATTCCCTCTTATTCACATCTTTTTAATGCCCCCACCCTGTCTATTAATATTATTATTTTTATCATTATTTCTCCCTCAGTCCCCATCTATCTATTTCCCCCTCCTTTTACAGTCCCCCCTCACCCAACCATGATTGTTAGAACATTTTTAATATATCTCAAAACACTCACCTGACTGCTCTCCACTCAAGGAGCTATCCTGCAGTTGACAGTTCCAAATACAGGTCCTGATCTCAGCCAGCTGCAATGGTTCAGTTGCCTCCATCCACGCTCTGCTTCTGTCCTCCTTTTTCTTCTCTGCTTGCCATGCTGTGCAGCATTGTTTGGATCTTCATCATCATCACTGGTGCTGTGCCATGTCCATTCTGTCAGACGTTCCCTCTCGGTGCTTCTCCTAGGTGTTTTGTTCTGCCTTGGTGCTCAGTGTTACCTCATGGTCTGAATCTGTATTGTACTTGAATCTGGTGGTCTTGCAGGGCCTATAATGCACTCTATGTGCTCTTTCAATTTTGATCTCATGGTCTAGAGGCAGCCTGAGCACTCTTTCAGTAAGGCCTCGAGGAATGTGAATATGTCTTGGCTTTCACTGTCCTCCAGTAGCCCTGCTATTCTTTAATCATCTCTTCTTGATCTAGCCTCTAGATCTAGGCATTTTTCTTGTAGAGTTTCTGTTGCTTTTAGGAGCACATCAATTGCAGCCCCTGTGTGTTTCTGTTCTGTTTGCAGGGCCCCGATTGTATTTTCTGTGTCCGACACCCGAGTTTCAAAACCAGCGATCTGTTCTTTTAAACTCACAAAGTCCACTTTAGTTTCTGCCCTAGATTGCTGTATTTCTGAGATTATTTGCTCAAAATGTTGTCTTGTGAGGTGCTCTTCTTCCATATCTATATCATACTCCTGTCCGTGCTCACTGATCAGAGAAGCCCTACAGCTGTGATCGACAGGCAGAATCCTGGATTGTGAGCCATCCTTGCTAGGTTCGGTAATTCTGGAGTTGATCTTGCTCCACAGTGCTCTCCTTTTCCCTTTGCTGCCAATATTTTTAAATTTTTGTGTAGTTTGGGATGTAAGGAGAGTTTTCTTGCTGCAACGAGGAGGGAGCTGTCCCGCAAAGGTCTCACCACATTCATGATGTCACCGGAAGTCATATTAACTTTTTCTCTGCGTTGAAAATGCATAGGAGATTAGTTGTACATACTTTTGTATTTCTCCACACTTTTACAGTGGAAATTTGTAAATAAATATGAAAAAATTACACTTGACCTTTTGCACAGGTCTTGACATCCCATAAAGGGAATGGCTTAAAACTTATTTCAGAGTCATTCAAGAGTTATCCCAAGGTCAAGATTTAGTAAACTATACATTTGATGCATTTTAATAATAGAAGTTGCTAAAGAGGACATAATAAAAGAAAAATCAGTACTGCAGCATAGGTGCTAAAAGTTTCATAGACAGCCATGTTGGTGCACCTAGTCTTCCTTCTGTGTGTGAGCATTGTTTTGTGCTCTGTATTGCATCTTCCCTCTATCTGGTCAGTGTCAGCTTCACAAACAGATCTCATATGATATTGCTGACTAATAATTACTAAAATTAACCTGCTGCTTTTTAACTGAAAAGATTTAAGATGATCACATCCTGAAAATATCTAATGTGACCCTAATAAGCAGACCATTTTATAGTATATGATTAGGGCTTATTGTGAATAGAAATCAGGAAGTTTCAGAAACTTGCTGAAGGGCACTTTGAAGGTCAGGGGAAGTTGCTGTAGTATTGTTCTGATGTCACCATACTACAGCAACTTTCACCCATTGATCTGCCACCTGTGCTTTGATGAAAAAAATGATCTTAGTTAGAAGTTCACAAGGTGGTTTGAAATAGTTTTTATTTTTATTTTTAATGACTGCTGATGACAATGTCAGAAGTGGAGTGGGACTCAAAACAAAAGCTGTTTTTAAAACAACACAATGGGACAAGGGAGCAGAATGACTTCACAGCTGACTGAGCTGCCAGGACAAACCAGTACCATGAATGGGCTACCAGAACCAATCAGGACCATAAGCATAAGGTATGAAAAATTGTAGAATAGTTTTAACTGTTTTTGAGGACCTTATACTACATAAAATAGTGGATGGGTGACCATCCACAACTAAAGCTGTGTAGTCATCTCAGGCATTGATGACATAAGTGTGACCTCTCAAGCTTCACTGTCAAGGTCTCAATGATGTCATCAACACCATAGATGGAAACACAGCCTTGCTGTGGATGGTCACCCATCCACTATTCTATATGTTTCAAGCTGTTTTTTTTTTCTTCATGTTACGCACAAAATAATTCCATTGAAGTGCTATTAGGTACATTGCTGTTGTAACTAGAATAACAGTCCAGATCTGATGTTAAATGAGGCATGACATGAGATAACAAGGTGGACTGGTCAAGTATTTCATTTACTAGCATAGTGGGCTGCAAAAATTAGGTGTTTTAGAAGTGTAATCGGGGTTATGCCAAACAAATGTAAATATCTCTAAAAGCTTACAAGTTACAGACAAACAATCAGTATGAAAGTTGTTCATGACAAAAGGATCTTACAAATGAGCTTATTCATTAAGCTGCACTAATTATATTTTTTCAAACTATGGCCATCTGATTACCTAAATTTTCATTTTTCTTCACAATTTTCACCTTTCAGATGGCTATATAGTTAAAAAAAAAATCTAATGCATTCAGATTAGTGACTACCCTCATTAGAAAGGTCATTTTATCCTGAACAACATTCATGTTGGTTGTGTATTGGTAACTTGTATACTTTCTAAGATATTTACATTTGTTTGACATGACTTCTACTGTGTTCATTCAGAGAGAAAAATAAATTAGGCTGCTTGGAAGACCATATTTTACAAAACACAAATAATTCAAATTAGTGTCTACCCTCATCTGAAAAGTCTTTTTCTCCTGAACAAGTTTCACACAGTTTTTATTTTGTGCACCTTCAATAGTTTTAAAGATATTTAAATTTGTTTGGAATGGGTGTACATTTGCTCTCAGAAAAGCAGCTTGGATTTCTGTGTCCCACATTCTAAACAGAAAGAAGGGAATATTACTTTAACTGCCATAGTGATTTGCAGTTATGGAAGGATACACTAAAAAGTCCAAAAATATATCCCATGGTATGCCATTTTTCTAACTAAAGCAAGATAGCTGTAGGCTGCACCCAAAGCCATAACAAGTAGTGTGTTTTCTATTTTTCAATTGTGTCCTCAACTATTTCTTTCTCATTATCTCTTTCTTGTCATTTCTTACTAAGCACACACACTGTGTGTTATGCATGTGCTAAATATAGAGTTTATTCAGTCTGGATCAACAAATTTTCAGGCAGTTACAGTGGTTTCTTTCTAATTAAAATGCCATATTTAAATATGTTTTAAATCAACTCAGACATCTTGTTGGACTGTTTTCAGATACAATACACAACTGTCAGCCTCCAGCATTAAGCATTGTTTATTTTTGCAGTTTTTAAAGTTATTGTTCATAGCCAGGTTTAATTCAGAAAAAGGTTCATGCATTGTCAACATTTTAATTTCAAAACATTTGCAAATGCATGACTTTTTGAAATTTTAAACCTCATAAAGCTGAAGACAAAACGTTGCTTTCTTTTTTTCCAAAAAAGTAAAAAGGCCCTATTCTGGACCAACCTATAACAATCCTGTATCAGTTTACATCCTTGAAGTTTTGTTCACTATTTGTGGGCAAAATGAAATCCTAATTTGTGATGTTTATTGTAATTTGACTGATAACTTTTTTTTTACTTTAAACTATTTATTAACAAACAATTTTCATGTACAGTTACATAATTAAACAATATACTCAGGTCAGATCACATTAGCAAATAAAGATGTTGAACCCAGTGTGTTACTGAAGCAATTACAGTACACGTCACATTAAACTGCTCCTTCAGTTTACTGCTTTAACAGTTTGTTTAGTGCTGCAAATGCAGTGGCAACCCAAAAAGTTTTAACTCTTAACTGTTTTCCAACTTATAAGCAACTCACATGAAGTGCACATGCAGCTCTTTCAGATATTTTCCTCAGTGTCCTCCCAGTGTTTAGCTAATGCATATCCAGTGCATTGGTGTCTCAGTCACTGCAGTACGGTACTGTAAATAGATCTGCAGAGTGCACAGTACTGTACTGCACATTTAGTAGCAGTTTTCTACAATACTGTACTGGTAATAAAATTAATTATATGTTTTATGGACATCAGCTACATTATAAACTGTACTTATTTAACAAGTGCTGTGTTCAGGGTTTGACAAACAAAAATGGCACTCATCATGACTTATTGTGTTAGCACTGTGCTGCATAATCCTGTCCCAATCATGACCTGCAATTTCCCCTGTGTTTCCAAGAATCTACCAAACTGTTTGGTAAAGGTACTGAACTGTATTTGAATTTGTTTTTTGTTTTGCAAGCTCAGACATACAGTAAAATACAGTAGTGCCCATTGTCTAGGGTCAGAGTCAGTTATAGTGTAGCTGACTTTCCTCGTCGGGCCAGCACAAGTGCAAGTGTGGGAATGGAACTCAAACCTCAAAAAGTAAAACAATAAGGGTTTTCATACATAAAAAAATACTTTATTCTTAACCAATATATAAATGTAATAGTAATATTTTTTAATGTTCATTGTGTAAGGAATGACCCCAGCTGCCCTGTTACAGGGACTGTATAATGACCATGCATACATAATTAACTGCACTAAGCCCCAAAGTGCAGTACAGTAGTTCAGTGTGCCAACTCCAGAGCATTTTAGAAAGATGTGCCATGATATTAAAAGGACAACAAAAAATATATTTTTGTGCATCAAATCCCTAGTCAGGTGTTTACACTTGGGTTTAATTCAGTTTTTCAGACAGGAGCCATTCTTTGTGAACGTGACCCATGGGGCTTCATTTTTGGTATGCCTGCACTTACTGTGAGTGTTTTGCACTTATACAAAATCATTTGTCATGAGGTTATTTCCATTTGTGTCCATTATTAAAAAAGTGCTAGAATTAGATATGGAATGCCAGCGTTTCTTGCTGAATTTTTATATCAGACTGTGGCATAGCGATCCCTAGAAGTAGTGTAACATAGAAACATAGAAACATAGACTTTGATGGCAGATAAGGACCGCTAGGCCCATCTAGTCTGCCCATTTTCCTACCTATAGGATAGGCTGTAGATCCTAGTTAACCAACAGCCTATATCTTCCTGCCCCCCACAAGAATTGCATTATGTCTGTCCCATGCATTCTTGAATTCTCCCACAGTTTTAGACCCCACAACTTCCTCAGGAAGGCTGTTCCATTATCTACTACCCTCTCTGTGAAATAATACTTCCTCACATTGCCCCTGAACTGCCCTCCTTCTATCTTTAAATTGTGTCCCCTTGTTCTTGCAAGTCTTTTTTCTGAAAGATGCTACCCTCTTGGACTTTGTTGATTCCCTTGAGGTACTTGAACGTTTCTATCATGTCCCCTCTCCCTTCTTTCCTCAAGGGTATACATATTAAGCTCCTTTAGTCTCTCCTCATACAGCTTCTCTTGCAGACCCTGCACCATTTTAGTTGCCCTCCTCTGGACTGCCTCTATCCTGTCTATGTCCTTGCGGAGATGGGGTCTCAGAACTGGACACAGTATTCCAGATGGGTCTCACCAACTGTCTGTACATAGGGATAACAACTTCCTGTTTTCTGCTGCTGATGCCTCTCCTATACATCCCAGTATACCCCCGGCCCTCCCTACTGCCTTCTCACATTGCTTGCTAACCTTAAGGTCATCTGATATGATTATCCCCATGTTCCTTTCCTGTTTTGTTGTTGTTACTACCTCCCCACCCATTGTGTATTCTTCCCCTGGGTTCTTGTTTCCCAGGTGCATTATTTTGCACTTTTTTGCATTGAATCCTAGCTGCCATACGTCTGACCATTCCTCCAACCTTGCCAAGTCCCTTTTCATCCTTTCCACATATCCTTGTGTATCAACCCTGTTGCAGATCTTTGTGTCATCTGCAAAAAGGCATACATTTCCTTCCAGTCCCTCTGCAATGTCACTGATGAAGGCATTAAAAAGGACTGGACCCAATACTGAACCCTGCGGTACCCCACTGATAACTGCCCTTTCTTCAGAATGGACTCCATTTACAATTACCTTCTGTGTCCTGTTGTCCAGCCAATGTTTTACCCAGGCTACCACCCTGGGACCCACTCCCAGGCTGGTTAATTTGACTAATAATCTTTTGTGTGGGACTGTGCCAAATGCCTTGCTAAAGTCTAGGTAGGCCATGTCCACAGCCCCTCCCTGGTCTACTACTTTGGTCACACAGTCAAAGAAATCTATTAGATTCGTCTGACATGACCTTCCCGAAGTGAACCCATGCTGCCTTGGATGCTGTGCTCCACTGACCTCTAGGTACTCAATTATTCTTTCCTTCAGAAGTGACTCCATCACTTTCCTTACCACAGAGGTCAGACTGACAGGTCTGTAGTTTCCTGCCTCTGTCTTGGTCCCACTTTTGTGAAGCGGAATCACATCCACCTTCCTCCAGTCCTCGGCTACCACACCATCCTCCCATGATTTATTAAAAAGCGTAGTCAGTGGTTTCACTAGTTCCTTCCTTAATTCTTTTAGAATTCTGGGGTGAATTCCATCAGGACCCATTGCTTTGTCCACCTTCAGTTTTAGGAGTTCTTGCAGAACCCTTTCTTCTGTGAAAGTACTGGCATCGACCCCCCTATCAAGAGTGCTTCTGTTAATTGGATTAGGCACTTCCCCCTGCTCTTTGTCTTTTTACGCCTGCTGATGTACCTATAAAAGGTTTTATCCCCCTTCTTAACTGAGTTGGCTATCTTTTCCTCAGTTTGGGCCTTTGCTATTCTGACTTCCCTTCCTGCTTCTTTCTGCCATTCTTTGTTTGGACTGAGAAGTATGTTTAGTTCATTGAAAAATACATTTTAGCCATTAGAAAATCCATTTAAAAATGTGTTAGAGGAACAGTTTAATGTTACTTGTACTGTAGTAACAATTAGGGTGGATAAAAGCAATTCAAAACTCCCTATGAGTAAGGTGATGTGAAAAACTGACCTCAGATGTGAAACAGTAGTCTACAACTGGCCTTATTTTGAAGAAAGAGGCCCAAACCTTGTCATACAAATATATTTTATCTAGGGTGAGATATAATAGACATTCCAGTGAGGCTAATTGACTAACAGACCAAAGTCATTCACTGAAGCAGGGGATTTATGTTGAGCCCCAACTTTGAAGGAGGAGATGATTTGCTGTCAGCATGTCTGCCAAACTCCAGGATATAGCAGCTGAGGATAACTACACATGTGTAAGAATGAGACCCAAGAGATCAAATGAGGCATCCAACATGAGACCTGAAGAAAACCTTTATTTAAGTATAAAAAGATCTTGTTCCAGAGGAGACAAACAGCAGGACACTCCCATAAAATGAGAGAAATGGATCCTGGAGATTGAGAGTATCTCCAACAAATATTATTATGAGTAAGGCCTTCGTGGCATAAGTATTGATGTGTTCTGTACCAATAATGTAGTATTTTTAGTTGAAGGACTTGAACTCTGGTATCTCTGGTGGTCTCGCTGGCTCTGACACAAACTTTCTCCATGTAGTGTCTGGAACTGAGACTTTGAGCTCTGTTTCTCATCTGGTTTTGCAAGAAATGGTGGGAGACAGAACAGCATCACAGAGGCATTGATATGTGGCTCAAGCTCTCTCTTTGGCTCTTTTGAGCCACCCAGAAATTGCATTTTCAAAGTGGGATGGAGGAACTTAGGGTGTTGCCATAAGAGAGGAGTGGTAGCTGATCGAATCTGGAGGTAACACCAGAAATCCTTGTAGGACACCCTGAATTGGAGGCAGATGTCCCCAAAGCAGTTAAGCTGTGCATGATTCAGGAGACAGAGATCCTAAATGATATGGATTCTCACTGGAATCCACAAAGGCCACTTGAAGATACTATGGTCCCCAGAAGAGAGCAGATTATGCCAGAGGGGCACCTTCAGTAACAGAGGCTGGGAGAGATTTAACATCTTCATCATACTGCACCAGTAGCATAGCAAAAGTGAAATTGTGGGATGTTTAGAAACCCATTTGAGATTTTTGACATATAGTAAGTAGCATGGGGAGGGGGAAGCAACAGCTTGACCTTCAAGTGCCAACCACTGGGGGGAAGAAGCTTCCTTACAGAGGAACCATTTTGTGACTTGAGCCACAATGAAAGCCATATGGTAATGGTGGAAGGTGAGAAGGCACTATCCCCTGTCTGACCCATGCTGTCATAATTTACTCCTGCTGAGCTATGAGGGCTTGCCCTCACAAAGAAACCAGTTGATCATTTTGCTCAGAAGGTCAAACCATTTATAAGGAATATACAGTAAATGGGTCAGTGAGTTAATATGTGAAACACCGGAGGTGCAAACATTAACTTTATTGCTTCGAGCTTATCTGCAGTGAAAAGCACAGGGCATGCCATCTTTTTGGGTCTGCATCAAGGGTGGAGACAGTATGATCCTGATACCCAAGTAGGTAATGTCATCAGCAGCCATCTTCAGCCAGTGGAGTGGAAAAGGAAAGCAGGGCAATGACTATTGAGATGGAGGACCTCAGATTTGTCATGATTCATTTTAATACTGGAAATAGATGAAAAGAAGAAAAGGAGGTTGCAAAGGGGATTGAAGGCCTCTCTAGGAGAAGAAGTAAATCATCAGAACAAGAAAGGGAAATATCCGTATCATGGATGAAAAGTCCCTTAATATTGGATTGAGCATGGACAGTTGTCCAACAGAGGTTCAATGGCTAATAGGAACAGCAAGGGGAGAGCAGGCATCCATGTCAGTTTCCACAAAAGATAGAGAAGGAGTGTGAGAAGAAGCTGTTCATAGGGACCTTTGCCACCAGGTTGATATATAATGCACAGACACAGCTGAGAAAATCTGGGCCTACCCCCACATATTGGAGAACAGCAAATAGGTATTCCCACTTGACTTAAGTTGAAGACCTTTTCAAAGTCAATTGTAATGGCTGCAGATGGGGTAGGAATATTCATGATGACCCCTTTCAAGTTGAAAAGGGTTCATAGATGGTCAGAGCTATGCCTGCCTGGCATAAAGCCAGCTTGGAAAGGGTGGATGAGAGCCAGCAGTACAGTAGCCAGGCGGGAGGCCTTAACCTTAGCCAGGATATTAACATCCATGTTGTTCAAGAATATATGTCTATAACTTCCCAGGAGAAGGGGTCTTTGCCTTTTTTTCAGAAGTATGTTAAAGACTGCTTCTCATAGCATGGGAGGCAGTTGAGGATGGGACAGTGAACAGTTAAACATGTGAAGCAGGTGAAAAGAAAGATCATCTGGGAGGGTTTGATAGAATTCAGGCGGGAAACCATCATTGCTGGGTGATTTACTTTTGTTTAGACTTTTAATAGCCCCATGAATTTCTCCCAGGGTGAGGGGGTGATCTAGTTGTTTGGTCTGGAAAGGAGTGAGGTGGGAAAACTGATAGAGGCAAAAAATTGGGGAACACATGAGGTATTCAAGAGGGAGGCAGAGGTGTAGAGTGAGGTGTAAAATTCTTTCATAATGGTGAAAATGTCTTTTTGGGCTGTGCATACCTGGTGATATAGATTTTTGATCCCATGTATAAACCTTTTAGCTCTTTGTTTGTGTATCCTATAGGACAGACCTGTGCTAGATCTCTCTCCCCTTCCCAAAACATATGTTGGGTTCTACACATGACCAGCTCACATAGTTTATGTTGAGTCAGTGTCAAATTTCTAGTAGTGCAGAGGGATCAGTCTGAGGGTTGGTTTTTTGCATCTCCTCCAGGGTTCAGAGTTTAGATTCAAGATACTGGACTTCCTGTTCTGTGGAGCAGTATCATTGTGGTGCAAATGCAATGATATGACCCTTCTTATAGGTCTCTAGGTATTCCCTAAGGATTTCATCAGTAACACTATTGTTATCATTGTTCTCCAAGTGCTCTTGGATCTCTCTCTCTATATAGATATATATAGATATATATATATATATATAGTCCAAGAAAAGGGCAGGATCTAGGGGCCAAGAGGGGGTTCCTGGTCCAGGAGGGTTCCAAGAAATGAGCATAGAAATAGAGGCATGATTGGAGATTATTATGGGGTGTATAGTAATGTCTGAGACTACAGAGGTAGTGAGGTGGTTGGTAAGCCAGAGGTCATTCCAGCTGAGAAAGTTATGTACCACTAAGAAATAAGAAAAGTCTTTGACAATGGGATTAGTCAATCTCCAAATGTCAGTAAGGAAGTGCTCCTGGTTTAGGTGTGATAGGGCCAAGGCTGCTTTGAATGTGGATCCGTTAGGCCAGAGGAGCAGTCTAAAGTGGGATTCAAGGTGAGTGTAAAATCACTCTCCTCTTCAACACTGGGATGAGTGGGGAGCTGTTGGAAACCAGGGCATCAGAGAGCTGTGAGAAGAATTTGGGATTGTCCTCACTGGGAGCATAGACATTAATTAGAAGATGGTGCCTCAGGGGTGTTCAGTTTGAGCATAATCCATTGTCCCTCATTATCAGAGACAGTGGACATATATTGCCATTTCAAAGATTTGTGTTCCAAGATTGCCACCCCTAATTTTACAGATGTACAATATAGGTACTATGGGCCTCAAGCTTGATGTATTCCCTCTTCAATTTACAGGATTCCAAGTGAGAAAGTTTGGCTCCCTGAATGAAAGCTACTTTGTTTCACAGCTTCTTTAGGTGGGATAAAACCTGTTTACACTTATACACAAACATAGATTTGGATGGCAGATAAGGATCTCCTGGCCCACCTAGTCTGCCCCTTTCCCTACCTACTTAACTCCTGGTCCTAAATGATCAGCAGCTTATCCTCGTTTTCCTACCACGAGGTTTACCTTTTGTCCGTCACATGCATTCTTAAACTCACCAGTCATTTTAGCCTATATAGCCTCTGCTGGGAGACTGTTCCATACATTCACCACCCTTTCTGTGAAAAAAATACTTCTTCACATTTCCCCTGAGTCCTCTCCCCAGCCTCATACTGTGGCCCCTTTTTCTTGCTCATCTCTTTTTTTGACAGATGCTGCCCTCCTGGACCTTGTTGATTCCTCCGAGTTACTTGAATGTCTATCATATCCCCCTCTAACACCTGTGCTCCAGAATATACATATTGAGGTCTTTCATTCTTTCCTAATATGTTTTCTTGTGCAATCCTTTCACCATTTTTGTTGCCCTTCTCTGGACTGCCTCTGTTCTGTCAATGTCCTTCTGGAGATGTGGTCTCGAGAACTGAACACAGTATTCCAGATGTGGCCTAACCAATTGTCTGTACAGTGGCATCACCACTTCCTGTTTTCTTCTGGTGATGCCCCTCCCTTTGCACCCCAGCATCCCTCCGGACCACCACAGTGCCTTTTCACATTGCTTGGACACCTGCAGCTCAAATGTTATGTTTACCCCCGGGTTCTTTTCCAGTTTTGTTGTTGTTAGCATCATTCCCCCATTTTGTATTCCTCTCCAGGATTCCTGTGGTCAAAGTGCATGACTCTTCACTTTTTTGCTTTGAATTTAGGCTGCCACTCTCTTGACCACTCCTCTAATTTGCCTAGATCTCTTCATTTTTTCTGCCCCATCTGGAGTGTCTACCCTATTGCAGGTCTTGGTGTCACCCACAAAGAGGCACACCTTCCCTTCTAGGCCCTCTGCATTGTCACTAATGAAGACAATAAAGAGTACCTGCTCCAAAACAGGACCCTGTGGCACCCCACTGGTCACCTCCCTCTCCTGGGATTGAACTCCATTTACCACCACCCTCTGTGTCCTGTTGCTCAGCCAATTTCTGACCTATTGTACCACCTTGGGACCTACTCCCAGACTGCACAACTTGCTTACCAGCCTCCTGTGTGAAACAGTGCTAAATGCTTGCTAAAATCAAAGTAGATCATGTGCACCACCACTCTCTGATCCACCACCTTGGTTATCCTGTCAAAGAAATCTATCAAATTTGTTTGACAAGATCTCCCTGCTGGTAATCCATGTTGCCTTAGATCTTGTGCCCCACTAGCCTGCAGATATGCCACGATCCTTTCCTTTAACATGGATTCTATGATTTTCCCCACCACTGAGGTCAAGCTAATCGGTCTGTAATTTCCAGCTTCCACTTTATTGTAGTGGTACCATATTCTCCCTCCTCCAGTCCTCCAGCACTACTGCCCTCCACCAGTGATTTATTAAATAGGGCTATCAGTGGTGCTCCTAGTACCTCCCTGAGTTTCTTCAGTATTCTGGGATGCATCCCATTTGGTCCCATTGTCTTGTCCACTTTTAGTTTCAAGGGTTCCTTTAGGACTCTCTCCTCTGTGAATGGACTAGTGTACACCACCTCCCTTGTGTGTTTCTACCCTCTAATTTTGGTCCTGCACCTCCCCTTCCCCTTCCATTGTAAATACTGAGCAGAAGTATTCTTTCAGAATTTCTGCTTTTTCTAGGTCCTTTTCTTCACACACACCCTTTATTCAACCTCACAATCCCCCCATTGGTCTTCTTCTTTTCCATGATATACCTGAAGAAGGTTTTGTCACCTTCTTTTACTGACTTTGCTATCCTTTCTTCAATGTGCCTTTATTCACCTGACTCCTTTCCGCATCTCCTTCTGTTTTTCCTGGTACACTTCCCTGTCTCCCTCCCTATGTGTTTCCTTCTACTTTCTGAATGCCTGCTTTTTTTCCTAACCTTCTCTGCTACCTCTTTTGAAAACCATAGTGTTTTTTTCTTTCTTTCTTTTTGCTTTGTTTATTAGCTTTTCACTGAGGTCTGTTGTCTCTTCTATGGCTCTTTTAAGTTTCTGCCATAGTTCTTCCACTCCTCCCCCTCCCTCCCCCTTTGACAGAATTTTCCTGAGGTTCCCCCATTTTTGTATAGTCTGCCCTCTTGAAGTCCAGGATCATTACTTTTGAGTGGCTTTAATTTACTATTGGCTTCATCTTAAACCACACTGTATGGTGATTGCTGGTTCCTAGATGGCTGCACAATCTTAAACCACACTGTATGGTGATTGCTGGTTCCTAGATGGCTGCACACTGATTGATCTGTTATTCTGTCACCATTTGTGAGAACCAGGTCTAGTATTGCTCCCTATTATGTGGGCTCCTTCACCAACTGTCTGAGGTATGCCCTTTCCAGGGCATCCAAGAAGTCTCTTTTCCTTGTAGTGGCTGCTGCATATGTGTCCCAGTTAACATTTATCTTGTTTAGGTTCCCCCACCAGCAGTACCTCCCCTTCCTCTGCCATTTTGTGTATGGTTTCCACTAATATCCTGTCTATTTCTTTTCCTTGTACAGGATGTCTGTAGATAACTCCAGCCCTGATGGTGGTGACATTTCCCATCTCTAATGTGACCCTTAGAGTCCCTGTCCCTTCCTGTCTTCCTCCTATCTCTGTTGACTTGATCCTCTCTCTGATGTACATAGTCACCCCTCCCCCAATTTTGCCCTCTCTGTCTCTCCTGAAAATTATGTACCCTGTTATGGTAACATCCCGGTCATGTTTTCCAGTGTACCATGCTTCAGTCACCACAACAATGTCTATGTCTTCCTACACCATCAAGACCATTAGGTCAGGGATCTTGTTTGCCAGACACTGGGCATTTGTACACATGAATATCTATGTTTTAGTCCCCTTTCCTGTAGCAGCTCCCCATCCAGATCCCTATGTCCTCCCTCTATGCCACCCCTCTTATTTATTTCCTTTGTTTCCTTTTGTTACTTCCATGACCCTGGTATCAACATGTTTGTCTACATCACCATGTGGGAGGGTTGTTTTATCCCTGCTTAATTGGTGAATTTAGGCCCCTTACATTCCAGGACGTAAAGACTAAATCGCCATGACAGTTCTGTAGGATGAATTTGGCTTATGGGGGCGATAAAGGGATATAGGAGCTAAGTAGCAATGCAAGTGCACTCACAGGGGTGTACCATAACAGATATGGATCTTATAGTAAACCAGGCAGGCTATGTGACAAGTGACCATAAAACACATGATAGACCAACAGGGGAAAGAACAGTGCTAACATTTTAACACCAAATTGAAACTATACAATATATTGAACCATATAAAGTTATTTAACCAAAAGCACCAAGGTAAGGTTAGCTATCAACACCGATGGTGCCCACAGAGACATAATGCAGAGATATTAGCCTGGCACATGGAGACCCACACACACACACACACACACACACACACACATATACACACACACACAGTTCAGCCTGTAAAAAAACATGCCAGAACCAAGGACCATGTATTACCCAGGAAACCAGGAAACCAGGCTAGGGTGAACAAATCACCTCCTCTCTTCAAGGCTGTGGATATATGAGTGGAATGCTTGTGAGACCTAGGAGTCGTGGAGCCTGAGGAACAAGGAAAGTTCCACCCATGCCATCTTAGAGAAATGTGATTCTGACCAGCATCAGGTGACAGCAGTAAGGGCCATGGAATGAGAAGCGACACAGCCCTGGTTACTGTGATTGGTGCCTGCACTGTCATTTGAGGGTAACATGTGTGCATGCACAATCACACAGTCAAGTAGCACACCAGCTCACACATGAACTATACATGATAGCCATTAGCTGTGCTAGGGGAGATGGTTGCAGTGGCCATCTCTGGGCATCAAAATCATAGCCCTCAATTGGGCAGTAGGACTGACTCTTCTATCAAAGTGATCAGAGGGGTAGAATGTCAGCCCATAATTATCTGCTTAATTTAATAATGCTCCCCTCTAATTCTGTGTCTCTGAGTGTCCCTGCTATCACAGTTTGAAAATCTGGGTGAGATATTTGCAGACCGTCACCTCATCCTTGCTAGATACCATAATGAAAACAGTAAAAAGACATGTACCACATGAACACAAGACACCTATCCCTTCAGGTGAATAGCAATGAAACAAAATCATCATTCACAGTGCAGCACCTCCTGAGTAACACCAGTGAGAGAGCATTAAAAGTCTTATAGGAGAACTATGTCCAAGAATATGGATTGGGTAGAGCAGAGGAATCAAGTGACAGTAGCAGCAATGGGACTGTATTGCTTTAAGTATACACTACACATTGGTGGTCCTTAATTAGGGGGTTCTTATTGCAGCTGGGGCTTTTCCCTGTAAAGCCAGACATCTTGTAGTGCTAGATGACAGAGTTTAGCCATCACTGATGAAAGCTGTAGATTGTGGAGGAGAGGTGGAGGTCACAGCCTCTGTATAGAATTTTAGTTTTTGAAGTGAGTGAACCTCCCCTCCATATCTTTTTGAGGTTCAGCTGCAGCTCATTGATGTGACTGGTCTGGACAAGGGCAAGAGAGTACTTTCAGAGTGGAGCAAAATTAATCCCAGGGGCACCTTCGTTTGTGCTTTCAGGAGAGGCCTCTCCATCCTTTGCTGTGACTACAGCTACAATGGTGTCATGAGGGAGATTGAGATTTAGAAACATAGAAAGTGATGGCAGAAGGAAACCATACAGTCCATCTAGTCTTACCATAGGCTTACCCTCTCCCTTAACTGCTAGTCAATGTGGTGGTGCCTTTGTACCTGTCTAAAGCGTTCTTGAAACCTACCACTATTTTTACCCCACCACTATCTGAGGAAGGCTCTTCCATGCATCCACCACCCTCTCAGTAAAGAAAAACTTGCATGTATTACCTCTGAATTTTCCCCCTGCAGCTTCATGTTGTGCCCCCTAGTTCTTGTGTGCTTTCTGACTTGGAACAGTTCCTTAACCTGCACCTTGTTTACTCTGTTTAGGAACTTGTAGGTCTCAATCATGTCTTCCCTCTCTCTCTCCACTGCTTCAGGGAGTATATGTTCAGGTTTTGCAGATGGTCTTCATAGCTTTTGTTCTGTAGGCCGTGTATCATTTATAGCTCTACTTTGCTCTATCTCCAGTCTGTTGATATCCTTTTTTGGGTGTGGCCTTCAGAACTGTACACTGTACTCCAGGTATGGCCTCACCAGAGATCTACAAAATGGCAGGATGACCTCCTTTTTTCTGCTGGTAATCCCCCTGACTATGCAGCCCATTATGCCATTCTCCATTATTGCTGCTTTCTCACACTTTTTGGACATCTTTAGGTCATTCATTATAATTATTCCCAGATCCTTTACCTGTTTGGAAGATTCCAGTTGTCCTCCACCCAGGTAGTAATCATCTCTTAGGTTGGCCCTTCCTAGGTGCATGACCTTGCATTTTTTTGAGTTAAACTTTAGTTTTCATGTTTCTGTCAATTTTCCCAGAGCCTTAAGATCAGCCTTCATCTGTTCTACCCCACCTGGAGTGTCTACCCTATTGCTTATTTTTGTGCCATCTGTGAATAAGCTCACCTTCCCCTCTATTCCCTCAGTTATGTCACTAATAAAAATATTGAATTGAATCGGACTGATTACTGAGCCTTGTGGCACTCCAGTATCTACTCCTCATTCTTCTGAAATTGAGCCGTTTACAAGTACCCTCTGTGTCCTTCCAGTGAGCCAGTTCCTTACCCATTTCACTACTTGCTGTCCTACTCCCATTCTGTCTAGTTTGTTGAGTATCCTTCTGTGTGGGACTGAGTCAAAGGTTTTGCTGAAATCCAGGTATACTATGTCTACTGTTTCTCCCTGGTCTATTATTTTAGTCACTCAGTTAAAGAATTTCCTTCTGGAATGGCCTTTACTTCACACCAGATCTAGGCTGTGTCTTTGTTTTGGGGATAATCAATAGACTTCTTCAGCAGGATCAGGGTAGTCACGTCCATTGCTGCAGAGTTGATAGGTCCAGTAGATTCTTGAACAATAGCTGATGGTCAAGAATGCAGGATAAAGTCCTCAGCTGCTGCAGGTTCTGTGAATGAATGGGAGACAAAACTTCACATGATGTGGAGAACAGCAGGGTATCAGAGGCTGAAGGGCACATTGAGGCTCCTCAATGCATGGTGGGCCCTGGTAAACTACTGACACCACTCTGTGATTGCTGGGGGAATCTGAAAATATTTGTATAAGGTGTTCCTGCCAGGAGAGAGGGCCACTTTATGGGCATGTTGCATTCATCTGGTCCTTGATGGGAATCTTAGAAACATAACAATTATGGGAAGAGGCCATTGGCCAGGCTTCGGTGGTAGAGCTAATGAGGGTTGGCTGCTCTCGATCTCATGGGGGTAGACCATTATGGTTCAATATGAGTGGTAAGGTGTTTTTCAGAAAGGCACTGGTATTCTTGCCTTCGGCTCATTCAGGAAAACCCAGTAACCATAGGTTGTTCCTGCAACTCCAATTTTCAAGGTCCTCCAGTCAGTCCCATACCTAATGGATAGTGCAAACCTGTTCGTTAAGGTGGACGGTAAGCCAGTTCATAGTAGACTCTTGTAGTGACAGCTAGTGCTCAAACAACTTGGCAAATGGAGACAATGTCCTGTGTTGTCCTTATCTGGTTATCTTTCATTTCCCCTATATCTGATAAAAGTTGGCTAAACATCCCTCTTATCTCATGGAGGTTGTCGGTCCATTGAGAGACAACAGCCAGCAGAGATGCTGCTATTTTGCTTCAGTCATCCTCAGAAGGCAGAGGGGGAAACATAATCTAGTTGGGAGCAGGTACAAACACAGTTGATTCACACCACCAACACAGTGGGAGCTGTTGAAAGAAGATTATCTTCAGGTAAGCAAGTGTGGCAAATTGCTTGAAGCAAAATTACAGGCAGATTGTGTAGAATTCTGTGAGGGTTGAAGGGACTCTTGCAACAAAACTCCAGCACCAACCACACACAAACAGTAAAGCGAAACACCAATAGTTTAAATAAGTTCACATTTTAGAAATAAGTTGCCAAAATAGTGCAAAGTGCTCCCATACCAGACACTCCAGCAGGACCCCAAATAATTGAGACCAATTTTGCTGAAGTCAAGTTATTTCTAATTACAGCCTCTTTGAAATTGTTTAAATTATTAGCTTTTTGTATTAGTACCCCCCAGCTAATCAATGTTTTGTTTCCTCAGAAAAGGAGGTAGTAAATGAGGATTTGTTTTAATTATTATTATTATTATGTTGCATGGTGCAGTGAATTGTCATAGCCTTCACCCCTCTAATCTTCTTCTCAAAGAAGCAAACACACACAATTACACTCACCTCAACAGCTCTAACAACATTAACAAAACAGAGAAACCAGTTAATAATTCTAAAACAGGTATCTAATGAAAGACAATCAGAATGGAGGAAAACCATTATGCAATACTTCATAAACTACTACAACCTCTTCCTTATTCAGTTATCCACTTTTTAGACACCCAATTATCATTTTCTACATTTAATACACTTATGATAGTATATTCACAGCTAGTCCCAGAAAAGGGAAAAACACTTATACTATACAGTAGTTATCACAGACATTTTAAAATCCTGGGACCCAATTATTGACAATATTGAGAATGCTGCAAGCCCTGAATGTGTTGAAAATATGGTGCACAGGGCTTGTGATATTCCCCAGTCAGCGACTGAGATTCTCGATCCCATGTGTTGATTATCATAAGCTAGAACAGCTTCTTCTGGTTTAACTTGTGGCAATCTTGGATACCCTTTTTATGGACTTATGCCAAATATTTGGTGCAAGCTGCCATCGATTTGGAAATGTGTTGCAATTACACCTGATCTTCTGAAATCAGGTACACTTTGCAGTGAAGTGCTTGGTGCAGTTGTGCGAAAAAATGGGTCTGACACAAAGCTTGATGCAAGCCTAGCATTGCTTTTTGTGAATGGGGCCCCTGTTTCTAAACTCATAGTTGTATTATTTATATGGGAAATGTGATGAAGGACCATTGGATAAATGAGTTATTTTCACAAGTCCCTGGTGACCTCTGGGAAACCTCACTACAGGGCAGAGAAGAGTGGAACCATTAAATGATTTAACTGAGGTTACGAGGGGATGAGTGAAAATAATTAATTTATCTGACAGTCCCCTATTGCATGTTCAATTTCTACATTAGGCATAGGTTTAGGTAGCAGCAGTAAAAAATAATTTTTATTTGGCTTTTTGGTTAAACAAAACTGAGAATGTAGTGGACCTTTTACTCATGTTTCTATGCTTGTGGTAGTAGTTGCTAAGCATTGTCATGGATGTTCCGGCATCATGACATTGTAAAATCATTGTTGATTGGGGAGGCGAGTCTGTAGAGAATATTTAAAGCAAATGGCAGCCTGTCTTAGAGAGGGACAATCTGCTGTTGAATGAGTGATTAGTTTTGTATTTTGTAAAATTAGAACTCTGTCTGAAGCAGTATTAAGAGAGCAGGGATGTGGCCTATTTGTCATGGTAGGTTAGCCAGAAGGACTGGGAATGTAGTGGTTACAATGTGGAAACTGGAACAGCTGTGAATGAGGGTAAGTCTAACACTGTATTTTGGCAGTTTAATATGATTGAAAATAAAGGAAACAGTTCATTTTGAAAGCTTCTGTTGCAGTTTGTTCAGTGACATTAGTGAATGTGCTGATTCATAGGGTGACAGTGGTGTACTCTGGTGGTGCAAAGGTGAACCTGAGGTAAGTTGGGGCAGTGAGGTGTGGCATTCATTGTGACTGGAGTGAGTTAAAAATTAATTTTTTGTGCGTGCAGCTGGTTCTTGTGTGCATTTGGGAGAAAAGACAGGACAAGTACATTCATCAGTTGTGAAGAAAGTAAATGGCAACAGCAGTTGTGGGAGAATACACATTTTGCAACAGTTGTAGGGAAGTGAAATCTGGAAGTACGTGCTAGTGGGGAGGAGTTGATTGACAGTTTGCATTTACCCCACATATTTAGGATACATTTTGGTTGCTGAGATTTTGCCACATATGTGGAGATAAACAGATTTATGCAATGGATTTTGGCTCCACACCTACTGCATAAATATATTTATTTATTTGTTTGTTTGTTTATTTAAACATTAGACCAGGAAAGACATACTGAGCTGAGAACAGCTTGTTTCCAGATGTGTCCTGGTGAAAAGGGAAGAAGGAGATAGCTAAACAGTAAACTGAACAAATTTAGAAGTTAGTTACAGTAATAGAGTAATAGAGTAATAGAGTAATACATGAAGCATAGATATAAATAATTAGGGGCAAATGTATAAATGAATGCAAGTAGAAAATAAAACACTCTTATATGTACAGAGAATGGGAGTAAAATGAGGAGACAGTCATAGACAGTTATAGGTGAAGACCAAATGTCATAAAAAAGAAAGAGGAAGAAGAAGAAGAGTAGAGATGTTGCAAAATTCAATTTTGCCAGTGAAATGCTGCAAAATCAGCAATTTTGCCATTCAAACATTTCACAAAATTCTACCATTCCATAAAATTTTTGGCCAGGTGCAAAACTGCAAATTTCACCTGTAAGCATAAAATTCACAACAAAATGCACAATCTTACAGATTTCACCCAAAATCTGCCAAATTTCACCTAACTTTTGCCATTTTGTGCTGAAATGTGTTTTAGGTTAAATTTAGCATTTTGCCCATAGAATTTTCATTTCACCCACAAATATTTCACAAAATGTGCAAATTTCACAAAATATTTCCCGAATGAAATTTTCTAATTTCACACATCTGAGAACAGATGGAATGAATTGAAATGGGAATGGAGGACCAAAGTTTAGGAACTTGATAAGAAAAAGCAGATTGTCCAACAGCAGATTTTCTAAAAGGAACAAAAATATAAGAGGAATTACAGTTGCAGAGAAGGTAGGAGGAAGAAGTAGGAGAGGATAGAAAGGATTTAAGATATGAGGATAGGGAGCTGAAGCACAATTTGGATATAAAACGTGCACAATGGGAAAGGCACCTAACATCAAGTCTGGCGAGAGAAAACAAGTTAAGAGAATAGTGTTAAGTATGAGGGGGCAATCTAAAGCAAAACAGCAGAACGAATGGAAAGAGGGGGTCCAGTCTGGCAAGTGAAGATTTTGGGGTACCATAGTCAAAGATAGGGAGAATAATTTCAACTACAATTTCTTGGCAGGCAGGAACTGCAATACTTGCTTTATTCCTGTACAATGTTTCAAACCTAGCTTGTAGCTTATGGTGAATAGTATCAATATGCACTCAGAAATCAAGATGTCAGTCAAGGCAGAGCCCAATGTGCATAAAGGAGGAAACATTTTCTGTCTTAGTACTACCAAGGTAATTAAATAATGGGAGAGAAGTAAGTCTGGGAAGCCTCTGATGGGTGCCAAAAGTCAAAAGACTATTTTTCTGGCATTGAGTGACAACTGGTTAAACTTAAACCAGTGCTGAATGTTGTCAAAATCCAACTGCAGCTGGGAGGTCAGGTCATGGGAAGAGGAGTCAAAGTAAAATGAACTGCGTCATTAGCATACTGAATGGATGCAGAGGAACAGACAGTGGGAAGATCATTAAGAAAATAAAAAGAGAATAGGGTCCAGGACAGACCCTTGAGGACACAGAGCTAATGGAAAGTGGAGATGAAATGGATGTTCCTGTTTGGACAGCTTGAGACCTCCTGTAAATGTAAGACTGAAACCAGCTGATTAAAGAGTCAGGGAGGTCTGCTGCTTTAAGTTTGTCCAGAAGGAGGATGTGCCACAGTGTCAAAAGCTTTAGCAAGATCAACAAAAATGGCAGAAATAATCTGTTCTTGCATCCATACCTGTGAGTATGGAGTTAGTGAGACGAAGGCGATAGGTAGAAGTGGAGTGGGATTTCCTATAGCTAGACTGGAAGGGTATGAAAAAATAGGAGTTGTCAAGAACAGAACTGAGCTGAGAAAGAACAATATGTTCCTGTAACTTAACCAATGTTGGAAGGAGAGATATAGGATGGAAGTTACTTGGGGCAGTGAAATCACTGTCTTTGTGCAGAGGTATGACAATGGCATATTTTCAAACATCAGAAACAGTAGCAGAGGTAAAGGAAAGATTGAGGAATAGAGTAATGGGCAGAGCAATTAGAAGTATAGAAAAAAGAAGAAACTTAGGGTCAAGATCATAGGGACTTCCTCCCTTCATTGGGTAAGGACAAGAAGAGCCTTTAGGCTGACAGTGGGAGTGATAAGACAGCAGGAAAAAGAAGGAGGAGGACAAGGCAGAGAAAGTGAGGGAAGGGGGTAGAGAAAGAGAGGATAAGAGAAAGGGCACAGGTAGTAAAGTAGGTGTTAAAAGACATACCAGCAGTAGAAGGGTCAGAGATAAAGGAGTCACCAACCTTGGGAATAGAAGAGGGACACTGTGTCCATGGGGTGAAAATGGAATGGATAGCTGTCCAAATTTGTGGGGTTATTAATATTATTTAGATTGTGAAGAAATTACTTGACTACATATGTCTGATGGCTTTGTTATGGGCATTGCAAAGGCATCTGTAGTTGGCCAATGAAGATTGAGAGCCAGATATTTTAAAAGTACATGAGGCAAGGTCTCTAGTATGAAGAAAATTAAGCAGCTCAGGCAATATCCAAAGAAGACAAGAACATAGCACGGTAGTTTTTCTCAGGGATGCAAGATGATCCCAAACAGCTAGAAATTTAGACTGAAAGAAGTAGGACAGAATTTATATTACTGGCTGAAAAGATGGGAGACCAATTGATAGACCTTAGAGAAATCAAGTGCTGCAGAGCAGTTTTGTATAACAAAACACAAATGCTGGCACGAGGAGAGAAACTGGGTTATCCCAGGTATTATCCAAGGTAAAAACAGTCTAAAAATGTGTTAAATCACTAGCCCCACTGAAAATTAGATATTGCATCTTCACTGTGCAATCCTGGGTAAACTGTGTAAAATCAGGATCCCACTGAAAATAAAATATTAGATTCATTAGGTCTACCCTGTATAAACATACAGTAAAATGTGTTAAAGCAGGACCCAAGTACAGCAGACTAAAATATAAATTATTCATCTAAGTTGGTTTGTCTTGGCAACACTGTGTTGCAAAAGCAGGACCCCACTGAAAATATGATATTGCTTCACAGCCAGGCTATACTGACTAAATACACTGTAAATATGGGTAAAAGCTGAACTCGGACTAAAAACTAGATATTGTTTATCCACTTGGCAGTCCTGGGTATATATAGTCTAACAATGTGTAAAAGCAGGACCCCATTAAAACGGATCACATCTCTTATGGTTTGCCATGGGAAAATAAAGAATATAGTAAAAATGTGTAAAAGCAACATCTTAGTGCAGCTGAACTCCCTCTGTTATCAAGGGTAAATGCAATGTACAAAATTAGTAAAAGCAGGACCTCTTTGCAAATGAGACATTGTTTATTAAATGGTTTGTCCTGTGTAAATATGTAGTAAAAATGAGTAAATGTGTAACCCCAGTACAGCAGAACCCCAATGAATGATGTTATTCATGCTGCTCTGTTCTTGGAAAATACACTGCAAATGCTGGACCCCACGAATAACAAAATCTGGTCAGAGCAAATACAGCTGTGGAAAGCTTTTACAAGCAGCAAGAGTGGTGAAAAGAATATGCAGTGCTCTCGCTGCACCAGAGTCAGCATTAATACTGCAACGATTACAGGACTGCATATGTGTGATATTTGCACATGTGCAGTTTGCTTCTGCAGTCAGCCTTGCATAACATGGCAATGCTGACATAAGTAAGTCTAACAACCCAGTGCTCTCGGGTTACTAGAATCCTACTAGTACTAGTCTTAAGCAGGTAGGAAAAGGCAACTGGTAGGGAGTTCATTATGGGCTTTCTACATAATAACATCATTGTTTACTTGGCTAGCCTGAGAGAAGGATGATTATGTCATTTAGAACTCTCACAACAGCATAACCATTTTAGAGTTAGTTGCTCTCAGGAAGCTTACTATGTTCATCAGTAAGTTCAAGTGTGGCAGTTAGAGTGGCAGGAGGTCTGTCATTGGGGATCTGTCAAAAGTAACCCTGTTATTTCTTACCCTAGTCTGGTAACATTTTCAGTTTGCCTGCAGGGCTCCTTAAGTTTCACTCCAGGGGGAGTGAGAGGGAATGCAATTCTTGTGGATCCAATGGGCAATCCCCTGAAGTTCCTGAAGTTCACAGCTGCCTTAAGGAAGAACAATGAGTAGAATCTGACAGCTATCAGAGAAAGAAATTTGGCTTTTGTTCTTTCCATGACTGGCAGGAAGCAACAACTAATCTGTGAGTACAGAATTTGAGACTTTTCTCGGAGGGAGCTGTCTGAGGTGTGTGTGCCCTAGATAAGGCTAGATCACACTGGTCAGGACCCCTTTCACCACAACTGTGCTGAATTTAAAGTTAAAGTTGGGAGTCTTTAACAATTCTTTGGGGATTGGAGACTCATTTGGTGTAGCCCTGAATGAATGGCAGAGGCTGTTTGGGGCAAAGGGTGGGAGGAACACTATCTGGAGTTTCAAGCAGGGCTAAGTGGTTTGTGGATGGACACCACTGTTCCCTGGGCAAAGGCCATGCACCAGGAGGATTTTAAAGTGTGTGGAACATCCCATAGGTATACACTTTGGAAGAGAGATAGAGATGTTTTTTGTGGAAAACAGTACTGACTAGTAAAGTGTCCTGCAAAGGAGAATGTCCCTTTATTGCAATGACAAACCTTTAGGGGACCAGTCTTGCTTTAAGTAACATCTATAAATAAAGTCATACTGCAAAATCACAGTTACTGCTTTGGACATTCCGCATGTTGCTTCCAGTGTGAACATTATTGAGACTCCTCAGCAGTTAGATCTAGCATATGCCTAGCATCCTCTCTATTGGATCTGCTTTTAAATAAAAAGGTTCACTTTAGTATGTACCCACACCACCCATCCTCTAGATAATGAGCCTGGAATACACTCCAATACTAGGAGAGGTACCATGAGTGTAGTTTTGCCAAAATAAAATTGTATGCCATGTACATTAGTTGGCAGTAGTTCTTTTAAGAGGGGTATCAGCTAGCCAAAGGTGGTGTGGGGGTTACATATATATATGCACGATACTCATGCACGCATGCTTTAAGTGTCACACATGGCAGATATCACTTCCACAGTTGCAGAAAGGAAAAGTAGTGCTCCAGGAAGTGGGTATGCTTATGTAGGCCACAGAAGGGAAGGACTGCATAAACAGAAACACTGGAAAGTATGCTGGAGCACTGTGGCAGAACATCAGACAGATGTCCAGTTATGTGCTTCAGCACTTTTCTTATACAAATCTGATGATGGCATAACATCTGTGGAGCTTGGCTCACACAGCCATAAAAATCAGACTCAGGAGGAAACTATTAATAAACTAGAGTTGTGGTCTGGGATTTGCTCATCATCATAGTCACTTTCTCATTCTAATCTAAGTGGTAATTTCTGGTAAATTGCCTTAACCATATTGATCTCAGTGCTGGTAGGCTACTTCTGGTTTTCCTCTGATTGTATTAGGTGGAAGTAGTAGTAGTCTTGAATTGGTAGCTGCTGGTGATGGCATGTTCTGAAATAAAGTGGTCCTCATGCTTGTCTGCACATTTTGGAAATTACCACTTTCCTTGTTTTTTGTGGTAAACAAAACTGGCCCCTTTAACACAAAAACAAAGAGTCAGCTTATGGCCTCCATCCTCACCCCTTTTTGCTTCAAGTGAGGAAAGTGATTATGGGTTTGCATCAGATGTACAGCAGCAGTCATAGATGCATAATACTGTTAAAGAGTAATCAGCTGTACAGTATGTAAAAGTTTTTTTGAATGTGTGCTTTTTTTATGTTGTCAATACCACTCCACCCTTTTTGTGCTCTGACCCTGGATTTCTGTAACCTAAGTGCATTATTTTACATTTTGTGTTCAGGACAAAAAGGCTGTTCAAATGAGGTAGTCACGAATCTAAATTCTTTATAGTTTTTTTTTAATTGCTATCAGAAATCTGAATTTTGTAAAACAAAAAATGGAAATACAGGTAATAAGATGACCATATTCTACAAAATATAAGGAATCCAGATTAGTGACTACACTCATTTGAAAGGTCTTTTTGTCCTGAACAACTTTCAGACTGGTTGCTTTTGTGCATCTGGAATAGTTTTAAATATACAGCATTTAGATTTGTCTGGAATGTGTGCACATTTGCTAAGAAATCTGCACAGTGCCTTAGGAAGATTCTTAACGAAAAGCAGTTTGGACCTCTGTCTCTAATGTTCTGAACACACAATGGGTCTGAATGAGTTAAAGGGGACAGGAATTGATTACTTATGTGCAGGTGTTTGAAATGTCTCTATTTTCATAAATTATATGCATACCTCTAAAGGATCCCATAAACAGAAACACTGGAAAGTATGCTGGAGCACTGTGGCAGAACATCAGACAGATGTCCAGTTATGTGCTTCAGCACTTTTCTTATACAAATCTGATGATGGCATAACATCTGTGGAGCTTGGCTCACACAGCCATAAAAATCAGACTCAGGAGGAAACTATTAATAAACTAGAGTTGTGGTCTGGGATTTGCTCATCATCATAGTCACTTTCTCATTCTAATCTAAGTGGTAATTTCTGGTAAATTGCCTTAACCATATTGATCTCAGTGCTGGTAGGCTACTTCTGGTTTTCCTCTGATTGTATTAGGTGGAAGTAGTAGTAGTCTTGAATTGGTAGCTGCTGGTGATGGCATGTTCTGAAATAAAGTGGTCCTCATGCTTGTCTGCACATTTTGGAAATTACCACTTTCCTTGTTTTTTGTGGTAAACAAAACTGGCCCCTTTAACACAAAAACAAAGAGTCAGCTTATGGCCTCTATCCTCACCCTTTTGCTTCAAGTGAGGAAAGTGATTATGGGTTTGCATCAGATGTACAGCAGCAGTCATAGATGCATAATACTGTTAAAGAGTAATCAGCTGTACAGTATGTAAAAGTTTTTTGAATGTGTGCTTTTTTTATGTTGTCAATACCACTCCACCCTTTTTGTGCTCTGACCCTGGATTTCTGTAACCTAAGTGCATTATTTTACATTTTTGTGTTCAGGACAAAAAGGCTGTTCAAATGAGGGTAGTCACGAATCTAAATTCTTTATAGTTTTTTTTTAATTGCTATCAGAAATCTGAATTTTGTAAAACAAAAAATGGAAATACAGGTAATAAGATGACCATATTCTACAAAATATAAGGAATCCAGATTAGTGACTACACTCATTTGAAAGGTCTTTTTGTCCTGAACAACTTTCAGACTGGTTGCTTTGTGCATCTGGAATAGTTTTAAATATACAGCATTTAGATTTGTCTGGAATGTGTGCACATTTGCTAAGAAATCTGCACAGTGCCTTAGGAAGATTCTTAACGAAAAGCAGTTTGGACCTCTGTCTCTAATGTTCTGAACACACAATGGGTCTGAATGAGTTAAAGGGGACAGGAATTGATTACTTATGTGCAGGTGTTTGAAATGTCTGTATTTTCATAAATTATATGCATACCTCTAAAGGATCCCATTTTAACTGTGCCTGAATAAAAGCTAAAGCTTTCAGTCATATTTTGTTTTGGTTTTAGACTTATAGAACTGTTGTTTAAAGTGTACCTAAACAAGCATTTTTATTAAAACTGCAAACTCCAAAATCTGGCTTCATAGTGAGGTAAAGAAAAGGCTGCTGTTTACATTTATGCTAAAACTGCATTATGTAAATAACATAAATGCAGTTTCATAGCTTTTGGAAAATGTAGACATCAGCCTTTCAGTTTCAAAAACAGCCTTGCCTGCACCTTAAAATGTCTGCCAAGTGTGTTAAGTGAGGACATCATTGGAGTCACAGGCAAAGATCCACATGGCTCCCTACAGTGCTAACTAGTTCTTCTTTTCCCCTCTCTTTTGAATTGTTTCACCAGATTGATAAACACAGGGGGCCAGATATTCAAACTCAGCACCGGGCGCAAAGCCGTTGTGCTGGACTAGTGCCGAGTTTGCACTCGACTACAATATTGAAAGGTACAGTTAGTGCCGGCACTAGTTGTTAGTGCCAATGCTAAATCTATAATGTATGCAGGGGAGGGACATAGGGGAGGGGCCCTGAATGCCGACGCACCAGCATATTCAAAAGCATAGCACTGAGCTACAGGCTTTAGCGCAACCTTTAGCATGGCGCTAGTGACCACCAAAAAAAAAGCTTCCAGTAATGCTGTGCTAATGGCAGTGGTGTCCCCCAGCATGATCCCCAACTCCCATTCCCTGTAGAATATCTTCATTTCCCTGGTAGACTAGTGGTTCCCCCCCCGCAGCACATATCATGACCCCTGGTTCCCCTTAAAACATCTTACCTTCCCTGATAGTCTAGTGGTTCCTCCCACCCGTAGCATGTTTCCTGAACCCTGTTCCCTGTAAAACATCTTAATCTCTCTGGTAGTCTAGTGGTTCCCCCAACCCCCAGCATGTATCCTGACCCCCATTCCCCATAGACTCCACTCATGTCCCTGGTTGTCCAGTGGTACCCCCCACCCAGCAGCGCCGCCCCCGCACATCCTACCCATCTGCCACAAATCGAACTGGAGACCATCTCAGCCCTCCTTACATCACAACAGCTGGCCACTGAGTTAGGAATGAATGAACTGTACTGTAATGATTGCAGTACAGCTGATTCATTGCTCAGTGGGTGGCCAGCTGTGGTGGTGTGAAGAGGGCTCAGCAGGTCGCTGGCTCGATTCATGCCAGATGGGTGGGATGAGTGGAGGTGGCACTGCCGGATAGGGGGACCACTTAACTACCACTGAAGGTATGATATTATACATGGAACAGGGGTCAAGAAATGTACTGGAAGTGTGGGGAACCACTAGACTACCATGGAAGATATGATATTTTACAGGGAACATGGGTTGGGAAATGTGATGGGGGTGGGGGAACAACTACACTAAGAGGAAAATAAAGATATTCTATAGGGACCAGGGGTTGGTATTCATGCAGGGGGGTTGGGGGTCACTAGACTGCCAGGGAACACAGTCATTTTAGTGGCTACAGGGTCAAAAATTGCAATGGGGGCACTAGAATACCAGGGTGTTTGTAACTATAGGAACATAGCCTTGATGGCTCAGATGGAGTGCTTGGCCTACCCAGCCTTCCCAGACCCCAACAATATTGTACCATTGTGAATCCTAGTAGGCCTACAGCCTACGTCCCCTCCTTGCCTGTTCCATACAGTTGTGACACACCCCACTGTTATTACACCCACGACTGCTGTGGGGTGCCACTATTGTTGTGGGAGTGGGGCTGTCTCCCAGTGCATGGTTGGACACAGGCAGTACATATATATATATATATATATACATATATATATATATTATAGTGGCAAGGTAGTGCCACTATAGTTAGGGTTGAGGAGCCATTTCTATGTTAAACCCCAAAACTTTGCACCTTAACTTTGCAACTGTTTTATGGATTTGGCTGAAATTTGGAATTCGTGATCAAGAACCATAGCCCTTGGAATCTGTAAAGTTTTGTACTGGTCAGAAATACAGCTGCGGAGTTATTAAGCATGATCTGTGAGCGTGTTTACACTTTTTCTGGAATTCTACGGTCATGCCTACAGGTTGTACAGTTTGTGCGACCGGTGCAAAATCTTCAGGAAATGTGTGGCCGGGGTCCACAATGTGCCTTTTGAAGATTTTGTGAAAAAATATTAAACGATTAAAAAGTTATTCAAAAAACAGTTTCCCATTATAAGTCAATAGGAAAAGTTAACAAAAAGCTCGACAGTGTCACAAATGCATTTTTACTTTCGCAAATGGGCCTGTTACATTCGAAAATTGGCCATTTTGTTTTCAGTTGGTGATCAGAAAAATGGTTGGCATTTAAATTTGGGACCCTCTAGCAACATAATTCTTTTTGTATTCACCTAGTCAGACCCTGAGGATGCTTGCCATATCTTTATTTTGTGGTAAAACACCCCAGAAATATGTTTTTCAAATTTCTGGAAACAGTACTTTCGAAAATTACTTTCATGCTCATAAAAGTGTCAAACTTTTTTGTGAAAGCTTTCGCAAATTGTGACAGTAGTTTTCCATTTGTGGGAAAGTGACTGCGATTCTTTGGCACTGAGCTGCAAAAGAACCGTTGGGAGTTTTGGGCTGAAATTTGGAGGGAACGGAGCCGGCATCTCACAGATGTGCCTTTCCATATTGTATTGAAAAAATATTACATGGCGGCAAAGTTACAGCAGTCCAAATTTGACAGTTTTTCCCATAGAATAACATTACGGCGCCCGACGCATTACAGAACTCCTTTGGATCCCTGCTGCAAAATAACTGTTTGGTCTTTTTTCCTGAAATTTGGAGGAAAGACAACCAACAGCCCACAGATGTGTCTTTCAGTGGTTTGGTGACAAAATATTACAGGGAGGCAAAGTTATGGCATTCCGAACTTCTCTTTTTTCCCATAGGATAACATTACTACGTTCTCCGCGCATTTCAGGGCCCGTATCTCGGAAACGGTGCGAGATACGGACTTTTCATTGGAAAAATTCTAATGGGGCTAAGTACAAAACTAGCCAGGACAGTCATAAATCATCCGACTTTTACATTTTTTTTCTACGTTGTACGGTTCCTGAGATATAACTTATTTAGTATTCCAAGTCATTTTCTGCTCCGATACCCATTATAATGCAAACATTCTTTGTACTCACTGTCTTTCTCTACTCAGCTTTTTGGGAAAACCAGCCTGTGTGCTTACATTACTGTTACCATTGCCCTTTCCCACTTGCGGTTCCATGCCCGTTTCACTTACCGTTGACTTCTACGCCACCATGTGCGTCATCCTTTGCATTTTCATTTGCATTTGCGTTTCTGTTACTTTTTTGCCATTTGTGTGTACCGTACTATTTCTCTTTCTGTTTCACTTTGCATGACCATGCCCATTGACATTTCTGTTTGAAGGCACCATGTTACTATGTGACAACACATCACGTGGCAGACTGTTCCCGTCTATGCCACCGTGTGCTTTGCCCTTTCTGTTGTCATTTGTGCTTGTGTTGCCATGTGCGCCACTGTTAGCACTTCTGTTTGCATTGCTCTTCCTGTTACTATGCCACAAGACATCATGTGATGGGAGTGTGGGGCCTTTGGGCCCCATGCTCTCGCTGCTGCATTACATGCCAGAGCGTGGGGCCCTATGTGCGTTATCCTTTGCGTTTTCATTTGCACTTTTGTTTCTTTTATTTTTTTGCTATTTGTGTCTACAGTACTGTTTCTCTTTCTGTTTCACTTTGCATCACCATGCCCATTGACATTTCCATTTGCAGGCACCATGTTGCTATGTGATAACACATCACATGGCAGACCATTCCCGTCTACACCACCATGTGCGTTACCCTTTCTGTTCTCATTCATAGTAGTGTTACCATGTGTGCCACTGTTAGCATTTCTGTTTGTGTTGCTGCTCCTGTTACTATGCCACAAGACATCATGTGGCGGGAGTGTGGGGCCCTTTGGGTACTGCACTCCCTCTGCTGCATTACATTCACTATTTCTCATTATCATTCTCAAAAAGAAGGGAAATTAGAGGCAAAAAACTCCATTTAATGCATTAGTTAGGGTTGTTCCAAAGTGACAAAAGTGAGGAAATTCGCTGTTAGGGTTGAAAACCCTAACTCCGAATTCACCCCCCAGCACCACACACACACACACACACACACACACACACACACACACACACACACACACACACACACACACATTCAAGTATGGAGGAGGACCAAATCAACACAACCAATGACAGACATCCAGCAGCAGGTGACAGAAATAACAAACAATTGTCTAAATGTACTACTGAGACATCTCCACCCACCTAACCAGGTACTGCATGCTCAGTGGAGTTTAACAGCAAAACTTAGGCCATGTACACCAAACGTACACACCTCTGATTGCAGCTGCACACAACGTACCACACTTAGTAGTTGCATGGCCTTACCTACCGATGCCCCACACCAGACCACACCACACCACATGTGGTGGGCCACCTGAGCAATAGAGTTCAGCAAAACCAAGGAGTTGTGCAGGTATAATATCTCTGATTATAACAAGGGTTTGAGAAATGCAGCTTTCTAATTGACTGTAAACATTGTAACAGCCTTATGTTTAGTTTTTATTAACATACATGTAGAGCCTAACCATATGATGAACATGGTTTAATGTTGTTTAAAAAACAGTTTTATTATGATAGCAATAAGCCACTCCCAGGTATTATGTTAATGGTCAGTTTTTCACTGTCTAGCGACATGTGGCACTCGGCAATGCCTCATTCAACATTAAACCCATACAGGGTGATTAACAGACCATTTAACATAACTGTTGGTCATGTCTTATTGCTTAATTGTCTTTACAAGTAGATACTCTCCCCTCTGCTAGGCACTGCAGCAGCTTTGCAACACAGTGTCCCACCCAGTTACACCATACACTGTCTAGTTACTGGAGAATGGCTGTGAATATGAACTCATAAAGATGAACAGTGTAACTTGATCATTACAGTCATCGAAACCTTAGTGTAATTATAACTGACAGAGTCAGTGATAGAGAATAACTCCTGATGTCCTAGTACACTTACTCCATTGTGAGTAAAATCAATACTAAAATTCTGTTTATATCTACACCATACCTACTTGATTCCTGTTGTACCACAATTAACATAGTTATCACTTTGATAGCATCAGTGACAGAAGTGTGTCAAACCCAAACACTAGGCATACAGCCTGAGTATGAAACAACTGTTAAAAAAAAATACACTGGGTCCATAAGTGGCATAGATCACTCATTGCAACAATAGTAAATGTATTACTATTTGAATAAGTTAGTCATCACAGATGCAATGAGATTGTCTTTATCAGGTACAACATACTCAGTAAGTGCCTACAGTAAAATCTATCCTATATACATCTCTGATACAGGTACATCATTGTTGGCTCAGTAGTGCTATGATATTTAGAAGTTGCTTGGCCTGATCCATGCAATTACAATGTGTCTTACTAAGAATACTTGCTGCATCTTTAGTATTGAAACACACTGAAGGTCTATGTTTGTACATCAGCAGTACGCCTTCATCAGTAAGAATGCATATAATACTGGCAGTATGAATTTCACAGCGTTGAACAGGCAATGCTTTTCCATACGTTTACATCAGCCTCTCTATCTTGAGTAAACCATTCCAGTAAGTGTACTACTGTGTAAATCACCTACTAAATGTAACACTACTTTTATCTTGAGCATGCTAGTGTCTTGTAGTTAATTTATGTGCTTCTCTTAATTAATGTATACTCACTAGTGTTAAAACCTTTCTACAACTGTCATCATGCACCTTCAGCATTTATATTGAATAACGGCACAGTACCAGTTGTGGTGTGGTGTGGGGCATCGGTAGGTAAGGCTATGCAACTACTAAGTGTGGTATGTTGTGTGCAGCTGCAATCAGGGATGTGTATGTTTGGTGTACATGGCCTCAGTTTTGCTGTTGATCTCCACTGAGCATGCAGTACCTGGTCAGGTGGGTGTGGATGTCTCGTAGTACATTTAAACAATTGTTTGTTATTTCTGTCACCTGCTGCTGGATGTCTGTCATTGGTTGTGTTGATTTGGTCCTCCCCCATACTTGAATGTGTGTGTGTGGTGCTGGGGGGTGAATTCGGAGTTAGGGTTTTCAATCCTAACAGTGAATTTTCTCACTTTTGTCACTGTGGAACAACCCTTACTAATGCATTAAACAGAGTTTTTGCCTCTAATATATATATATATATACACACATATATATGTATATGTATATGTATATGTATATATATATATATATATATATATATATATATATATATCCGTGTAGATATATATATAGTTATATAGATATAGATATATATATATATATATATATATATATATATCATAAAAAAAATCCATTTAATGCATCAGTTAGGGAATTGCTCCATAACAACAAAAGTGATGAAATTCAGTATTGAGTTTGCCACCTTGCACCCCCACCACCCCATCCCCCATTATCAGGCATCGGGTGTGAGTTGTGGGTCATTGGACCCTAACTCTCACCCCATTCCATATGTAAATAAGCTGAGGCGGTGCAGTGTAGGAGAATGGGGTGTGAGTTAGGACAGATGATTCCAACGCACACCCCAATGCCTGTTGGTGGGGACTGGTTGGGCGTGGGATGCAAGAGGTGGAAACCCTAACACTGAATTTCCTCATTTTTGTCACTGTGGAACAACTCTAACTGATGCATTAAACAGAGTTTTTTGCCATGAATTTCCCTTCTTTTTGAGAATGAGCACTATAAAGAGTGAATAAAATGTGATGGTTGGAACACAGAGCCCTTCAGGCCCAGCTCTCCAACCAAGTGATTTTTTTGTCACATAATAACATCAACAGTAATGCAAACACAAGCACAAATGGTAACGCACATGGTGATGCAAATGTAAACGATAATGCAAACAGTAAGAGAAACACAAGAGCAAATGTTAATGAAAGCAGAAATGGTAACACAAAACAGTAACGCAAATGCTAACGCCAATGGAAATGCAAACAGTAACAAAAACACAAATGGTAACACAAACGCTAACAGAAATGCAAATGGTAAAGGCAACAGCGATGCAGAAGGAAACAGTAACACAATCAACAACAGAAACACTACTGAAAACGCAAACGGTAAGGCCAACAGAAATGCAAATGGTGATGAAGTCGCAAACAGAAACAGTAATGCAATTGGAAATGCAAACGGTTATGGTAACAGCAACAATGATGCCAAAGTGAACAGCAACATAAACTGAAACCCAAATGCAAGCGTGTACAGAAATGCAAATGGTAATGCGCATGGTAACGGTACCTCAATTGGAAATGCAAATGCTAACGGTAACACTAACAATGATGCCAAAGGAAAGACAAATGCAAATGGAAGAATGCATGTAAACACAAATGGTAATGCACACAGTGATGCAAAATTAAACACAAACAGAAACAGTTATGGAAATGCAACTGGTAGCAGTAACGCAAGCGCAAACGAAAACATAAAGGGTAACGCACATGGTGGTGTAGACGGGAGCAATAACGCAAATGGTTATAGAAACACAAGTGGAAACGTTAACTGTAACAGTAACAGAAGCACACACCTTTTTTTCCCCCAAAAGCTGCATTGAGAAACACACTGAATACAAAGAATGTGTGCATAATAATGGGCCTCAGAGCAGAAAATGGACAATTTAAATTTCATATAAATTATGACTTTCTGGCTAGTTTTGTACTTTGTCCCCAGTTAGGGGGCTAAGCATTTTTCAGATGAAAAGTCTGTATCTTGAGCGTTCAGAGATACGGGTTCCACGAAAAGTGCGGTGGACACCTTAATGTTAGCCTATGGGAAAAAGCATTAATTTCAGAGTGCTGTAAATTTGCAGCCCTGTAATATTTTGTCACCAAACCACCAAAATGCACATCTGTGGGATCTTGGCATTCTTCCCTCCAAATTTCAGCCTAAAAGACCAAACCATTCTTTTACAGCAGAGTGGCAAAGAATTCCTTTTATTTTGGGCATAGTGTCGCAAAGTAGTGTTGCAAATCACAACACTTTGTAAAAAAAAAATCACAAAAGTGTCACAAGTGCGACACTACTTTGCAACACTTTTTTTTACAGAAATTTTAAAAACATATTTCTGGGGTGTTTAACCCCCCAAAAAAGATATGGTTAGCATCCTCAGGGCTCGACTAGGTGAACACAAAAATAATTGTGTCTCTAGAGGGTCCCAATTTTAAATGCCAAGCATTTCTGTGACCAGTAACTGAAAGAAAAAATGGCTGACTCATGATACTACAGGGGTCATTTGCGACACTAAAAACTGCATTTGCGACAATGTCGAATATTTTGACTTTTCCTATTAACTATAATGGGAAACTTGTTTTTTGAATAACATTTGAACCATTTAAAATTTTTTCCCGAAATCTTCAAAAGGCACATCAGGGACCCTGGCTGCATATTCCTTGAAGTTTTTGGACTGGTCGTGCAAACCATCCAACTTGTAGTCACAAGCAAAGAATGCTCAAAAAAGTGTAAATGTGACTTTCTATTGTGCTTTATAGCTCAGCAACTGTATATCTGACCATTACAAAACTTGGCAGATCTAGAGATCAATGGTACTGCTTCGAATCTGCCAAATTTCAGGAAAATCCATCTTATGGTGGCAAAGTTAGTAAGCTGCAAAATTTCACACTTTAACCTTAAATGGGGTATTCATCCCTAACTGTTGTGGCACTACCGTGCCACTATAATATATATATATATATATATATATATATATATATATATATATATATATAATGGTAGCATGGTAGTGCTAGCATAGTTAGGACTGAGGAGCCATTTACATGTTAACCATGAAATTTTGCACCTTAATAACTTTGCAACCATTTGTCAGATTTGCATGAAATTTGGCATACATGATCTAGACCCATACTTGGATCTTGGGATCTGCCAAGTTTTGTGCTGGTTGTATATATAGGGCTGTGGAGTTATTAAGCATGATCTCAGCGTGCGTTTACACTTTTTGTGGAATTCTATGGTCGCGCCTACAGGTTGCATGGCTTGTGTGACCAGTCTGAAGTCTTCAGGGAACATGCGACCGGGGTCCCCGATGTTCCTTTCAAACATTTCATGAAAAAATATTAAATGGTTCAAAAGTTATTCAAAAAACAAGTTCCCATTATAAGTCAATAGGAAAAGTTAAGTTCGAAAGTGTCGCAAATGCAGTTTTTACTTTCGACGATGGTCCTTTTACTGTCGCAAATCTGCCATTTTGTTTTCAGTTACCAATCAAAAAAATGCTTGCCATTTAAAATTGGGACCCTCTAGCAACATAATTCTTTTTGTATTCACCTAGTCGGACCTTGAGATGCTAGGCATGTCTTTATTTTGGGGTAAAACACCCTAGAAATATTTTTTCATGTTTCTGGAAAAAGTACTTTTGCAAAGTACTTTCACATGCATGACACTGTCGAATGAATTTGCGAAAGTTTTCGCAAAGTTCGACAGTACTTTCCCAGGGTGTGTGAAAATAACAGCAATTATTTGGCACTGTGCTGCAAAAGAATGGTTTGGTCTTTTGGGCTGAAATTTGGAGGGAATGCAGCTGACATGTCACAGATGTGCCTTTCAGTGTTTCATTGAAAAAAATATAACAGGGTGGCAAAGTTACGCACTTCAAAGCTGACACTTTTTCCCATAGGATAACATTACGGCAACCGACGCATTACAGGAGTCCTTTGGCACCCTGCTGCAAAATAACATTTTTTTTTTTCATGAAATTTGGAGGAAAAACAGCCAACATTGTACAGATGTGCCTTTTAGTGGTTTGGTGAAAATATATTGCAGGGAGCCAAAGTTATGGCACTCTGAACTTCTCTTTTTTTCCCATAGGATAACATTACGGTCTTCGTAGCTCCTTTCAGGGCCCTTATCTCAGAAACGGTGCAAGATACAGACTTTTCATCAAAAAATCGTTAGAGGCTAAGTACACTAAAGGGGGCTAAGTACACAACTATCCAGGAAAGTGATAGTTCATATGACTTTTACATTTTTTTTCTATGTCTTATGGTTCCTGAGATATAAGCAATTTATTATTCCAAGTCCTCATTTTTTGTTCTGAGAGTCATTATTTTGCATACATTTTTTGTACTCACTGTCTTTTTCTATGCAGCTTTTGGGGAAAACCAGCCTGTGCGCTAACATTACTGTTATGATTACTGTTTCCGTTTGTGGTTCCATACCTGTTTCACTTACCGTTTACCTCTACGCCACCATGTGCGTTACCCTTTGCATTTTCATTTGCGGTTGCGTTTGCATTGTTTTTAACATTTCTGTGTACAGTACTGTTTCTCTTTCTGTTTCACTTTGTGTCACCATGTGCATTATGATTTTCATTTGTGGGCACAATGTTACTATGTGAGAAGACATCACGTGGCTCCTGCTGCTGCACTACATACACTATTTCTCATAATCATTCTCAAAAAGAAGGGAAATTAGAGGCTAAAAACTCTGTTTACTGCATCAGTTAGGAATGCTGCTGTATCACGTTTAGTATATTTCAGTACTGTTTATGTTTGTGTTTTGATTGGTGGGACTGTGGGAGCTGAAGGGCCCCACAGTCCCATCTTGTGTGACACTCAGTGTTTTTTAGTGCTGTTTATGTTTGTGTGGCTGGTGTGCGGGGCCCAAAGGGCCCCATGCTCCTGCTGTTGTATCACATTTACTACATTTCAGTACTGTTTATGTTTGTATTTTTGTTGGGCCCCATGCTTCCGTCAGTAGCAAATTTTTTGTTTTACAGTACTGTATATGTTTGTGTTTTGTGTGGTGGGAGTGTGGGGTCAGAAGGGCACTGCGCTTCCACTGCTGTATCACATCTAGTATATTTCAGAACTGTTTATGTTTCTGTTTTGTGTGGAAGGAGCTTGGGGCCCAAAGGGCCCCACGCTCCTATCACTAGTACATTTTGTATTTTACAGTACTGTATATGTTTGCGTTTTGTGTGGTGAGAGCACGGGGTTGGAAAGGCCCCGTGCTCCCACTGCTGTTTCACATTTAGTATATTTCAGTACTGTTTATGTTAGTGTTCTGTGTGGCAGGAGTGTGTAGCCCAAAGGGCCTCATACTAATGTCACTGTATTACATTCAGTATTTTTCAGAATTGTTTATCTTTGTGTTTTGATTTGTGCTACCATGTGCATTAACATTTCTGTCTGGTGCCACTGTGTTAGTATGTGTGAAGACATCATGTGGCCCCTACCCTCCCTGAGCAATACTGGCACACAGAGAGACAGACACATATGGAAGTAGGGGAGAAGAGCCATGGTAACAGGAATAATCACAGACTTGCTGCATGTTAAATGAAGAGCCACAGGAAAAGAAGGGTGATGTAGATCACTTGTACAACTTCCTGATTACAGGTAAAGTGTAGTTAGTATTGTTGTCACTTGAATGGCTTCAGCCAGGTAATGTCTCTTCAAACTGAAACACCAGGTACTGGATCCTTAGTAGAGACTCACAGCCGAGCTGAGAGTATGGACATCAATGGGAGACATCAGTGATTTCAAGGACACTCAAATTAGCACAGTTAGTGTTTGTGTTGGCTGAGAGAGGTAATACCCCCTCCCCCAAAGTTTGTACTGCATCATGAGTACGGATGCACAGCAAAAATGAAGCAAGCAACATCAATGGTACAGCTCTGTAATTGTTGCACCACACAATTTTGCATAGTTAGGATTTCTATGGCTTCACACGGCAATTTCCACACACATACCAGTTACCGATACTGACTGTACAGTCACAACTGCATGTCCTTAGGTAGAATGTCACACAGCTCTCTAGACCAGGTATTGCACTCTGACTGTAGACTGACAGTAGATGTAAATGTGGTACATGATAGTTAACTTAGTTAGGAATTACAGGAGATCTGCAACTCAATATATGAACACCTAGCCCACATATTGCACACTAAGTTGGTTGGCAGTACAGAATAAAAAAACATGGAGGTAAACAGTGTGATGGGGGAACTGCACTTTCACAGCACTTGCTGCATCCTACGTAAACAGCCACAGGAAAAGAGAGGCAAGGTACATCAGTTGTACAGCTCTCTGATTACAGGAATAATCCAGTTAGCACAGTTGCCACTTGAATGGATCCAGGCAGGCAATGTATCTAGAAATGTGACAGTAGGTACTACATTGTAAGAGGAGTTACAGAACACTAGTCAGGGAATGTACATGTTAGTGCTCATACACAACACAGGTGAGGGTCTGCACATCAATGGCACAATCACTGATTGCAGGGAAACTGAAGTTACCTTTGTTAGGATTTGCATGGATTTAGCAGCTAGAGCTGCTGCACCTCCCAGAATCTGTAGGGCATTATGACTGGTTATCTGTAGGAACCATAGGGGACTGGAGATCTATGGCACACCTCTGTAATTGTAGGTACAGTGAAGTTACCACAGTTAGGAGTTGCAGAAGCTTAGGCAGGGAATTGAAGTAGACATAGCAGTGACTGCATCCTAAGTGTATAGTCACAGCTGCATAGTGTTAGATAGTGATTTGTGGCACCTTGCTACAGTAATTACTACATGCTGAGTGTTGAGGCACAGGAAACGTAAGTGCATTGCAGACTTTTTTACACTCTTAGGAATTATGGGATGTGTGACATGCAATGTGCCACATTGTTGCCTATGTTGTGGATACTGAGTGGACAGCATAGCAACCAAAACAATTCATGGACACATAGTTGTGGCACTGTTTGTTGCAGTTGATTTGCATGCTTAATGGAAACAACAGTGATGTTCTAATGTTGTTATGCTATTTTCAGTAAAGACTCAACACAAGTGGTTATGTTTTAAAAAGATTTATTGCTAATTGGTGAAACTGGAAAGGCCCAATTAAAACTGTATTTTTTTACAAAATCAGTCTCACAAAACAATCCTTGTATGTGTGCAATCATTACTTGGAATATATGTAAATGTGTCACATTTATAGCGACTAGATTATATGAATTGGAGCAAGTATATGATATTGTAATACAGTATAGAAAAAAGGTAGCATAAGAAGGTAATTTGTTCTATTTATTGTGATTGTGTTACAGGGTACAAATCTTGAGGTTAAGTGTTTGCTATCTCTGCAGTGTTTTCCCATCTTTTGTTGGCGGGGTTGTTATCTACCTTCAGTGCATATACCTGGTTCTTTAATAGCTGCTCACTGTCTTTCATTAGGTGTTCTGTTTTACAGTGACGTTTAAGTGTTCACTACTCTTTGTGGGAAGAAGTGCTTTCTGACATTCCTCCTGAACTTGTGACACTTAAGCTTAACCTGTGGCTCTTCATTATATATTTGCTACTGAACTTGAAGAGACTTTGGTTAAGAATATTATATATTTTTTTAAGTAGTTGAATGTTCTAATTATGTGTCATCCATTACTTGTGTGCTATATTAATAAAGGTATGTCAGGAGCTTCTAAACAGTGATTACACACATGAAACAGAAATGTTTAGTTGTTATTGTGTGACTGATAATGTGGATGTTCCTGGAGTGGGCGAAAAACCATATGCTAAGTGTTTAAGAAATAGAATATAAAAAAATCTGATTTCAGTGACATTAGATTACTGGCATGTTCAGTTAAATATTTAATGATATGTCACTGACTAGGCACATATGGAAAATTCCCATCCAACCCCTCAATAGAGGCAATCATAAATATTGTCAGAAATAGGTATGAAGTGTGTTGTGATTAGTAACAGTGTCTGGTTTACAATTGTCAAGAATGTTAACATAGGTTAGAATTACTTGTATGAAAAGTACAAAAAAAGTCATATTATTACAGGAACAAAAAACATTGTTTTCAATTGTTACATTGGTTTCTATGTTACCTCTGAACTAGTAAGTTAAAAATGTGCATGGTATGCTGTTTTTATCAAAGATATGGTTCATTGAACTTAATCAGTATAGTACTGTATTATATGTTAAACATTCATTTGTACTTTACTCTTATACTAATACTTTTAGTAGAACAATTAAAGTAGTTAGCAACAATGGCAAGGTGGAATAAGAATGTAAATATTATTTACAAGTAATTACAAAGTCATGGCAAAGTCAATTAATAATAAGATGCAATCATTCAGTATTTACACTTGCTTCATTCAACTTGTTGCATTATGAATAAAGGTTGTTATTTTTACATATGTACAGTATCAGTATAACAAATAAAGGAGGCATAATTCAACACTGTTGCATGGTGAACGAATGATGTTGTTGTCTACATGTCAACAGCTAATAGACAAAAACAAGTGGTAATAGACAACTTGTGACAGAGTGCACTGTTTGGTGAATGAGACGTGTTGCTCAGTTATTTACGATGGTAACTGAGAACTTTTCTTTCTCTGTAGAGAGTAACAGTTAAAAACTGGCAGCAGCTTCTTGTTATGTATGGGTATGATACAGTAACAAGAAAAGATATGTACAGAAGAGGAGAGGCAGGAAGGCCTCTGTTTTGAGATGAACAATCTTTGATAGACATGTAAGCATGGTTTCTCTAGTGACTGTGAATACTGTTGGTGCCAATTGAAGCCAATAGAACAATTTCCATGTTGTCACTGATCCACACAAGATCTTAGATGTCATAGTGCTTGAAATGTGTCTGCCAGTATAGCATTTTGTTGAAATGCTATGGTTTTTTGAAAGTCGTAGATTGGAAACAATTGTACTGACCTACGACTGCTTCTGTCACAAAGTAGTAATTTAAAAAATGCAACATGCTCTGTCCTATTCTTCTGAAATATGAAGGTCATCATAATTCTTCAATATTAGAAGATATGCATTTTTTTAAGTGTTGTGGCAGTCTCTGTTTAAAACTGCTTGTAGAGTCGTCACACTCTACCCATCCACTTCTGTACCTTAATAAACAGGTATAATGGCTAGAATGCATGGAATGGCCATGGTGATAGATTACACTGTGAGTGTCAAACACTGATTGGTTAAAGACTATTCTACCAGCTGTGTAATCTGTGATAGGAGTGTCAACTCTGAGCCCGTTGGAGTCAAACCTGTGCAACATAAGCAACAGATATTGAGATGAACTCCTGAGACGTATGGACTGAGTGCATCTGCCTCCACACCTTTTACAGGAGTGACCACATTGAGCATTGGTGAATGGCAGTTGAAATTTCATACTTTTGGCTCGAGGGACAAAAAGAGTGATCCACAGCATGTCTTCTGTGGTTTCACGCTGTGAATGGCTGCATGAAACACATCCATATTTGGTTACATATGACACTGTGAAGTAGTGCCGCATTGGGGTGCCGTCTTCATCCAAGTTGTTTATGACAGCCATCATAAACCACTAGTGTCTTGCTGTATGTCAGCAGCAAAAGTACTACATCCGTCATATGCACCTAACACCTGTCATAGTGGTGTTAGTGACTGTACATTGTTAGACTGGTCAGAAGTCATGTTGACAATCTGCTTCAAAGCGATTGATAGGGTATTGTCTTGAGAAGCAGATATAACCCGCACAAAGTGTGGTATGTGTAGAAAAACTTGCATAGCTGAGTTAGCATAGCAGTTCACTCTAGTGCTGTTATCAAAGACTGGAACAGCAGCTACACCAACTGATTTCTGATGAATTGCTGGCAGTGAATGTTTACTTGAAGTTGTGACCTTTGTTGAACTCTTTTGAGTTTAATCACTTCTGGAAGCTTATGGCTGTTTGCTGACACCTGTAGATTTGACTGTATGGTGAGAGACAGCCAGATATGTAGGCAGTGGTATTAAAGACATTTGTGGCTGATGTAGAGTATGTAACTTGCTGTACTCAAGAATACATCACTTGTCAGCTTGTATTTTCTGAGGTGCTAGAGTTCTAATGTGCAACCCAGAAAGACTGCGGACACGTGAAAGTGCCACGTAGCTCATGCCATCCTTGAAAATGTCTGTACCTATGTCCATCATTGCTGAATCATGTGAATGGATACAGCATATGCAACACATAATGAAAACTGTTTCCTGTTTACATAGATATGCTTAAATACCTGGAATTTTACACAGGTCTGTTCTATGTGTACAGGCTGTTCCATGTTGTCAAAGTGAACTACAAGTGTCTCGATATATGTCTTCTTGACATTGTAGACAAAGTCAGTGATGTTTCCCATGGCACCGTTTACCATGCCTCGTTCAACATCTAGATTACGTCGCAACATGATACGTGCATTCTTACAAAGTCTGAGAACAGCTTCTAGGCCAGCTATGCGTGAAATATTTGATTTGAGTTCACTGAGTTATTCAGTTATCTTTGCTACTAGGTTGCGACTGAGAATGACACCATCAACTGTATCAACAGCATGCAGAGTTAGCATTTCTTGGTTTTCTCTCTGCAGCATTAGATTGTTGAACTCGGTTCATTTCTTTAGTTGTGGCATATGACACACTATGTGTGTCCCTGTAGAGTATACATCACTGAAAACATTTCATGCTGTTTCTATGGATGCAGTATCTACTGTGATTCTCTGATCGTTTAACATACAAACATGTTGTGGTGATAGAGAACCTGTACCAGCTTCATCTAAAAGTGATTTGTAAGCCAGATCACCACTTAGGCACATGTTCTCAGACAACTCAACATAGGTAAATAATTCCCAAATGTTATAGCCTGCAATGCAGCCGAGAATATTCTTAGCTTGCTTGGCAGTTAGAGTTGTAAATACATGCTCTGCATTGACTGGTGCAAGCTGTAAAATGCCTCCCAAAACAACAATACGTTTGCCACCAAATGGCACTCCATCGTCAGTACCTAAGATCTCCTGTAGACGTAGATGAATACAGGCAAGCATGACATTGGAAACCATGCTGATTTCATCAATGATGAGTAACTTCATCTTTGTGAACATGGAACGGAGCTGAGATGTAACCTCAAATGACAGTTTATGATACTCTCCAGTTCTGCTATGTTCCACTGGCAACATAAAGAGACGGTGTAATGTAACTCCACCAATGTTGTATGCTGCTAGCCCTGTGGAATCAGTAACAGCAACGGACATTGATGACTCTGTCGGGCTCCGTATTTCAGCAGTGATGGCTTCAATAAGGAAACTCTTTCCTGTGCCAGCTGAACTGCTAACAAAGATCAGTAGTGGCTTATAGTCATGACAGTCACATTTTTTTGTTTCATGTTGTAGGCCATATCAGACAGTGCCAACTACTTGAGAGTGAACTGTATGCTGCTGCTGAATTAGTCTTTCTCTCAAGTCAACTGGGTTGGAAGTGGAGTGTGTTCCATGTTCCATGGTTGTCTCAATTTCTGACATTAACACTTCTGGGGCATTTAAGGGTAGAGGTTCACCTAGAACAACTTGTCCTTCTGGATCAAGGTTGTCTTGTGAACTAACAGGAGTGTCTTCCTGAAGCTGCTTCTCTGCCTTCTCAAGCTGTTCTTTCTCAGTCTCTAGTCTCTGTATGTATGTCTCTGAGTATTCACTTTTGAAGGTCTCATAACTGCGATTAATTCTTCCTCAAATGTATCACAGTCACCTTTTTAATTCAGACTCACTCCTCCAGGGTCTAAATCGGAATAGGACAGCAAAGTAGTAGTGTTCCGATGTGCCTATATGCAATCTACAGTGGTCTATGAGCCATGGCTTGTGCCTCTTTATGAGACAGCCATCCACTCCTTTCACCTTGTAAATCTGGTGTGTTGAGTCAGGTGATGTATTTGCCTTGTAGTAATACCACTTAGCCACCTGAAAGAGACACATATCATCCATGTCATCATGTCTACGGGGGTAGTATTTGTCTATCAGGTTATTCTTCAAGATATGTTTTGAAGAAGGTCTATTGGCTGCGAGCTCCTCAATTTCGGCATGGGGAATCAGTATATGTTTGCATTTCTCTTTGTAGTTTACACTGAGAAACCGGACAGTGTCAGACTTCTCGTACAGATGTGTACCCATTAAATGGTCACTGGCTTCATAAGCTCCACATTTTCTGTGTGAAAGAGTCGTCAAGCCCAATGACCAGATCTGAGATGTCAGGCTTCTGCTTGAACTGGCAATATCTTCCCAAAGATCATGCAAGCTAGTCTGCTCATGTTTGGTTATGTATGAAGTGATGTACTGCACCAGGGCCAATGAGTTATCATCCACAAACTGAACATCTATGTTTGCTTACCACATTAGGAGAAGAATTAGGGTTGTAGTCATTTATGTACACCTCTTTCTCATCTCTGGGTAACTCATATACCCTCTTGGTTGATTTTGCCTTCTAGTGGTGTCACATTGCTGAGAAAAGGTCATTCATGGCACTATCTTGACAAACTCATCTAGGAAATCCAAAGTGACATCGTGTGTACCAGTTAGATTTGTTCTTTACTACTCGCCGGCAGTATTTTGCACAAATATGTCTCTGGAACTTTTGAAACAACTTCTATAGTGTAGGACTGTCATACTTGTCTGGAATGTGACAAGTGATACATTTCTTGATGAATGATAGCACTTGTGTTGCTTCATGTTCACCTATGCATGATGCATCCTTGATCCACAACAACATATGTATGTGAGGGGCACCCCGTGCTTGATACTCCATCCTCCAAAAGTAATGGTCCACAATACCAAAAGGTGAATTGTCCTTTGACAATATGAAAGTCAGAATGTCATGGAACCATTTGTGAAAATGTCTTGTGACAGACACAGGATCAGGTGAACACATTTCTCTGACAGTCATTGATGAGATGCCATTGACATCAGAATTTGCCCACTTCAACAGTTCAATGAGTTCATCCCAGACGTTCTCAGCACAACCATGTGACAAACCATGTGGCTGCACCATACTCTCGCAGCATTGTCATCACTTCAGAGTGTCTGTGATACCAATATTCTTTGGTACCTCGAAGACTTGAAAGAATGGAAGACAGATTCACTTGCACATTTTCATCTTTCTGCTTTAATTTCTCTAGAAATTGAGCAGCTGTTATTCCATCTAGTGGACTTGTGAGATGAATAGTATGTTCAATGGATGCAGACAGAATGCTAAGTTCACTATCCCAGAGGAGATGAAACAGGCACTGTATGTTACATCTAAATTTGCCATCTTTACTGAGTACACAGCTAGTGTGGTACTCAGCACCCTGTACACACACTTCTCTTTCCTCTAGGCATCAACCTGACCCTTTGGGAATAGGTCTGGGAAACAGCGTGCTTCTAGTGTTGCCTCCCAAATGCTGACAGACTCACCTTCCACCTGTTTCATTTGACAGAGATCAATGTTGTCTCCTACTGGATCTCTTGCCATGTAGTGGGTGAATTGTGTACTGTTCATACACATTGTCACTTGCCTGTCCACTGACCTTCTCAATGATTGGTTTAGTTTTTTTCTAATAGATCATGTTGGACAGAGAGACAGGCCATCTGATCTATGTTAAGGACTGTATAAAAGGGAATGTTACTCTTTAAATAATTAAGAGCAAGCTTCACCTTTTGTACATTGACAACATCTTGCCAAATGACCTTGGACTTTGTTGGAACACCATTTACAAGAATCACAAAACTATTTTCTGTAGAGATTGCTTCCACATTTTCCCGTAGAGGAAGTGGTAGATACATCACGGAACCCTTTTGAGATCTAACAAGTTCTTTTTGTGGAATGTTCCGTGTCTTTGTGTTCAGACATAGAATGGTTTGAAATGGTTTCATTGTCTGAATTAGAATGTGTTCAAGCATATTCAATGTTGAAATCTCACTTGGTGTAACATGTGCCTCCATATTATTCAGCAGTGACCTTGGTGGCAAAATGTTAGACTTCAGTTTGGAGAACAAGTGCTTGCATAGCAGAATGGTGTTTTCTAACTGAAAGTCAGATTTCAGCAGCAAAAATGCTGAGAGATGGAACCACATGTCATTGTATGGTGAAAAGGTTTCCAGGTTCACTGTGACTGTTTGTTTACTGTAGCACAAACAGTCACATGACACACAAACAGAGTCAAACTTCTGAGACTTTGCCAGCTCAAATTTAACTAGTTCTTTGCCGTACTGTCTCAGTATGTCAGTTTCTAAGACTGAAACAGATGTTTCAGCAGAAGTGTTTAACTGAGAAATTGTTGTGGCTGGTACAGAAGTTACATGTTGCAGTTGTTTGAGAAATGTGATGGCACCCTGCATGTCACCTGACTGCAATAAGTAATTTAAACAACTGTACTGATTTACAACTCGTTGTACTTCATATACTCTGTATATAAAGTTTCGCATGCCTGTTTGATGCACTCCAAGCATCTGCATGTTGTGAAAAATACTATCACAAACCCCACTATTGAGGCATGCCAGTGAGTGACCCATGAGTCCAGTATGTGGATGAATTTCACAATGGTCAATTTTGTTAAACAGTTTATATCTTTCTTTGTGATCTGTAATCACAAATAGGTTGACAAACTGTTCAACTTTTTCAAATGACGATTGCCTACGGTTGCAGGTATCATCACATGCCCATGCCAGACAGTGCCATTTATGGGACACAGTGGTTGAATCACAGTCATTATCTGTGTCCACCACACTGTCATCACAGATACTGAGGACATTGACCAGTTTACTGGACTCATCAATGGTGAACTTTAGTTCCTTTTTCTGGGAATAATAAGATTCTTTCCAGAAATATGCCTCTGAATGCTGTGTGTGCATCCAGTGACCTGTGAAAACATCACAGAAATTGTGGACAGTCAAAGAAGAATACTGTTGTAGCCTTTTTTTGATGTCATACACAACCTTCCTGAATTGTTCAAGCACATGAGATATCTTACGCCACAACCGTTGCAGTACAAACACTGCTCTGTTAACAAAAGTGCGTACTTTGAGATGCAATTTCATCAAAGACAGATGACTTTTTGTCTTTTTGTGCTCATGTCTCATCACAGAAGCAATAAGTCTGTTGATCTTAGCTTTACTTGATAGTGATCGAAAATACTTTTGCTTTCTCAGATGAAAATCACCAGGTGTGAGTTTCCAGCGTTGTTTTGGAGGTTTGTTGATGGTTGCAGTTACAATAGTTGTGTTTCATCTGAGAGATCTACACAACTGTTGCAGAGGTAAGCATTTTTTACTGCTCTTGAGGAAGTATGTGCTTCTGATGTGCAGTGAGTTATTGTAGGGCTCACTGTTACAGCAGAGGTCTGTTTCTCTTCATATTCTGATCTCACATTTGTGTTTTCTTTATTGCCCTTAAGCAACAGTGAAGTACTATGATACCTGTCTTGTTTCCCTATACATCTACATCTGTATTTAGTTGGCATGTTTTGAAATAACAGTTCACAGTGACAGTAAGCAATCTTACTGAAGTATCAGGCACCTGTATGAAAGACAGAGAAAAAGAAAATTTTACTATATGCCTCTGTTCATGCCTTCTAACATTGTGCATTGAGACATCTGATTTAAGTATTACATAAATTTAAAAAAGAAAATATTTTAAATATTTTAATCACATAGGTTATTGACATTGTACCAGTTGTATTTTATTTCTGTCACATTGTCTTGCATATCATTATCACTATAGCATCTAGATTTTGTTTCTTATGATTGCCATGTTCAGTTATTAACAATTAGTATTATTAACAAACATTTATATAGCTTATGCTGTCACATTTCTGGTTACACAATAACTTTATTAATGATCTTTCTGTTAATTAGTGACACATTAATAAGTCAACTTTGCACACTTAGCTGAAGTTAGTGCATTATGAATATTTCCATGTGAGGTTGTTAAGGTTGGCATTTAACTACAACTGTTTTGCAATTATACAGCTGTCATTTTTCACATCCTTGCTGAGATGTTTTTTATGTAGTTACAGTGACCACTGCCGCAGGTGTTGTGTGAAACCACTGTTCAGAGTACATTGTGATAATGACAGTCACACTGTTCATGAGCAAAGGTGTGGAAATGAGTACTTATAAAATTTGATAATGATAGTCTGTACTATGACTGTTTATATGAGTGTGCGTATGAACTTCGCAACACACATTTGTACGTTAGTGTATTTGCACAATTTCCATGTCAGTTTGGGAACATTGCATTTACATCCTAAAATGACTTTGCTGGAAATTTGGTGGCAATGCTGCATAAAAATGACTGCTTTGTGAGGGTGACTAACAAGTGGCAATGCATTACTACAAGTCAGTTGCACAGTTCTGTTGTCATTGAAGATAACCACCTTTTTGTGGGTGTATTTACAAAGTCACAATACTATGTGTCTCCAGTTGTGACAGTGGCAATGCAGTGTAGCAGTGTTCAACATTGAAAATTTGGTTGTTTTGGCTATTAAGCATCAAATTGTGGTAAAAATAGACAATTTGGAAAAAATAGTGTTGAATGCACGAAAGTGTCGCTAAAAGTACTGAAATGCATTTGACAGTGTCACAAATGGTATTTTCGTGTGTTCGACAGTATGGCTAAAAGTGATGTCGAAGTTCGAAAGTTTCACAAAAAATAGTGTTGTGCATTCAAAAGTGTCGCAAAAGCATTTTTGTGCATTCGATAGTGTTGCAATTACCAGGTTGTGCATTCGAAAAGTGTCGCAAATTTTTAAATTTGGGAGTGGAAAGTGCATTCATTATCGAATCAGATCTGATTGTATTTGAGTGACAGCTTGTTCTACCAATGTAATGCAAGGTTTATCAGCCCATGAAACCAACCAATCAGAGACGGACAACACTGAAGAAGAATGCAACAGTAGCCATCTTAATACATACTGAGAGACAGCATTTTAAAGCTGTAAGGGTACAGTATTTTATAAAGCATTTTTCTAGTATGATAAGAAGTGTTAGCAACATGTAAATACTATTAATCAAAATATTTTTAGTCCTTTATTTCATTATGTTGTTTGTTATAACCTAAGATACTGCATTCTTTAGGTAAAACTGCTTAAAGTCAGATAGTAGTTTAGTACTTACTTGTAGCAGATACAGCTGCAAATAGAGGGGGATAGGAGCTGCACATGGACCATAAAAGAAGAGAACAAGACATGTTTCTGCAGTTGTAATTGTTTAAAACTGCCTATGAACAGGATGCATTTTTCCCACCTCTCAATGTTTGCACATTTTAGCAGTATGCAGAAGTCTAGTAATAGTCAGTGCATGGCCTCATTGGTTAATGTAGCTACAGTACTAGTCAATTAATTTTTTTTGTGTTTTTATGAATCAGCCCAGTGAAGCTGGCTTGAAGTTAAGAGGGAAAATATCAGTTTTGCTTTCACTACTGCCTCAGCCACTGCAGGGTGAATACTGACTTTTGGCAGCTCTCTGTCCACTTCTGAATTTAAAACCTGAGAATGGCAGAAAAATAGCAAAAAGGACTTTGTGGATAGTTGTGGCAGTATTGTGAGATGAGCGCCTGAGTATGCTTACAATAGTGGTTTTGGGAGAAACCTGCAACTCCCAAATTGCTCTGTGAAATGGTTTGGTAACGGTGGAATGAGGTGGGAGCACCTCATGCCAACCATGCAGAGACTTTTGAGTACTCAGCCTCATCCTGAAATGTTGCTGATACATCTTGGAGGCAATGATTTGGGCACCAAACACTGGGTAGGTTTAGTAACAGAAGCAAAATGGGACCTTGCTTCTATTATGAGCATGTTGCCTGCCTGTATAATCATGCTTTCGGATATTACAGAGCGTAGGATCTGGCAAGCAGAACACCATATGTACCTGATTCACAGAGCTCAAAGAAAAGTCAGCATACAAATATCTGCATTTCTATGCATGTGTGGAATGTACACCATAAGTCACTCAGAAATTAAGTATTGTTATGATTGGCTATACCTACCAGACGGTGTACATTTCTCACATGCTGACAATTGCCATTTCCTGGGAGACCTTCGAGATGCAATCCTGAAAGTCCTCTAAGAATGTTAGACTGTTTGGTTAAATATTACAGTGTCAACAAAGGTAATTTTCGAACCAAAAAATGTGGTCAAAAAATAGATCAGCTGCATATATCACTCACACACACGTAACACATGGGTTGGGAACATTCAGATTGTGCCATGCTGTGTAACAACACTGGGAAAAGTGGAATGGCAATGCAGCATGTTGTTTTTAATACACAATTTCATGATGTTGTGGTGTGGTTAGCATTGTAATATTTTTCAGTCTGTAAGGCAAATTGTACATTTCAATGTGGCATTGCATAGCTGTAAGTGGGAAGAGAGGAGTAGGGGTTGTACAGCAGTGAAGTGCAGTGGTGGTAGGCTTATGTTTTACACTATTAATACTATTCATGCAAATGGAGCCATAATATATGCAAGACATAAGCAGAGCTATTTTTTTATATTATCAAGGCATTATTAGTATGCAGGTATCCTCTTTATTAGTGAGTTGTTGCTTGTATTGGCTGACTCAGGATCTGTTGTCTACTGATGCCACCCCCCCAGTAGCTTGCTGGTAATATATTTCAAAAGTATTTTATATTTTTTTTAAAACAAATGGTAGTAGTACAGTGTAGCGTTGCCTATCACGTTATAATGGGTAATTTTTTTTAAAGTAATGCTTTGTGGCATTGTTAGCTCTAGTTTGTTGTTAAATAAATGTGGAGTGGTAGCTGCAGTACAGCAAAATGGTTACTTTTACACAGAAAGAACACAATTGGGTAAGGGGGTGGGGTGCAGTGTATCACCATTGATATATTTTCATAGCAACATCATACTTGTTGAGTCACAGGTGATGACAACAGATGGTACAATTAACTTTTGTCTCTCAACACAAAACTGTTGATTGCATATGGTGTGTACAATACTTCAGCTTCAATGTTGTTCTAATTTGTAAACAGATTTTTTGGGGCAGGGCTTCGATACTGCCAAGCAGAATCATGGTTAATGGTTGGAGATACTCATAGTAACACAGGGTCAATACCAGTATATCTTGAGTGTGCATTATAGTTATAATGTTCCACACAACAATGCATGTACAAAGTTATTTCTGTCTGAAGGAGCTTTCTAGCATTATGAAATGTGCTCTTGTCATGTTCTAAGCACAAAACTCATACAATACATAAAAATCCATATACTATGAGACATGACAGTAATGGCAATTTTTCTTTATGCTTCTATTGCAGAATGAAAGCTATACAATGAGGCAGTGGACCTTGCAAGAGGTGTGCTTGCTGCTTGAGGCAGTCTAAGCCAGGGGGAGTGCCTGTATATTAATGCAGAGCATGAACTGTAAACTGGATTCGATGTGGAGGCGCATCAACAGTTTTCTACATGTTATACTAAAAGTGAAAAATAAGACCATCACTCAACTGAAGAGGAAGTGGAAGCTGTTGCACCAGTGTTTCTACATCCTGAAACAGCGGGAGGAGATACCGGACAATGATAGGTGCTGGCACTACCTCGCCTACGAACTGTGGGAGGCTGCTGGGAAGCCAGCTGTGGGGGAGTGCCTAACTCATCATAAGTTATTCAACAGAGCTTTGTACAATGCATGTGTCTTGATATAGATTTAGATAGAAATAATGACATATGCTATGACAGTTAATAGTATATTGTTTATTTGACATGCATGGTGTGGTTCAGCTGTGAGGTTTAGCTGAGTGACTGAATAACAGCACAATCTGCTAATGATAGTGGTGCAGTGGCTATACAGTATCCATTGTATATAGACAAGATTTTACTTCATGTAAGGTTTATACAGCTATTAAGTTTTGTAAATCTAGTTAGTTTATGCTGTTTTCTTTAACTTAATTTTGCTCTGTATGGCTAGTGTGTATTAGGTCATAATATGCAGTCGTGCAACTTAGTGATGGAAAGTTTAGTGTTTCTCAAGTTGTTAAATGACATTTGAAACTTTAAAATACTGGTATAACAAAAGAGAATGTATGTGAGTTGCAGTATTCTGACACATGCAATGCAAATAGTGTTTTTTTTTATCATGTAGCATTAAACATGATGTTTGGGTATCTCATGTGAAATATGGTTAAGTCACCATTTGTAGTTACTAGGGGATTGTAAATGTCTCGAGTTGTTGTTGCAATGTTGTCCATGTTACCAAACAACTACTTACGTTGATTTAACAGTTGTTGTGTCCTGCTCTTCAAACATTATTATTGATATTAACAGCACTTGTAATTTTATATGTACCCGCAATGATTGTGGTGTACTTGATGAGACCAATGTTATCAACGTGAAGTATATTTAATGGTTACATCAACTGTTGTTATAATGTGATGCAACTTAACATTCAAGACTTAGTGGGTCTATTTTTTTTTCTTTTATCACAGGCCAACGTAGGGCTCCCCAGCCTGCCTGCAAGGTAGTACCAGCACAGCATGAAGCTGTGGAGGGGGGTCACTCGGACACTGACAGTGTGATTGTTGTCGAGTCCGATGGTAAGATGCTAATAGAAATAATTGTACTATGTAATTGGGGTGGTATGAGGGTGTCATGTGAGGTGAGACCTGCACTGCTTTACTCAATTCTTTTTAGGAAATACTTTTTAGTAAGTATTACTTGATGCATCTATGTAGTATTTGTATTTAGAAAATGGGTCGGGGAAATCCTTTTAGCTGATTGACTAAGGCAACCAAACAGCCAGTCTGGCATCAGGCAACTGAGACCAGGAAATAATGAGTCTGTGTCTCTATTGCCTGATTAGGTTCCAAATCCTTGTTCCAACAGAAAGTTCATTTTTTAAATACAGCCATGTTTTTCTTAACATGTAACTGAACCGTACACACACACACACACACACACACACACACAGACACACTGGGCATAACAGTTTCACACTCACTCCTTTTTCTGCCAGGTCTTCATTGAGCACGCCTCATCTGTTCCTCTGGCTGCCCGCTGACTTAGCTGTGACACACAAGATTTTTCCCTCAGCTAGCAAAACAGAAAATGCCATGACAGAAGTGACAATTCCTCGTTAGGCTACAATGGCTTATGCCCCCACCCCCCCGTTCATCACCACTGTTTACCCTGCAAAGAAACAAATACAAAGAACACTGCAGAAATGGACAACTTTGCTTCAGATATTTAAACTGCGCCAGGCTGTGGTGTAAGCTTGGGCGCAGATCAACTTTGCTGCGCAGGGGTGTAGATCAATATATTCAGCGGAATCGACATGGCTCAGCAGCATTGAATATTGCACCCCGGCCAGCTCCCCATGTGCATGGCGCGCCAGCAACTGCGCTTAGCGTAAGTGGCCATAGTGTAGCATGGGATGCGCTAGCTAGTTCCAGTTTGCTATGCACAGCAACTGAAATATTAAAGTTTACATGTAAATGGGGCCCGATGCATGCAAGGAGCACATGGGTCCATTTTCATGTCATTATGGCCCCATTTGCATGCATGTGTGCCAATCCTCGACGACTTGTAGCCTGGCACCCTCCCAGGCAACAGCCGCTGGGACTGACACCCCTGCAAAACAATCAGTGGCATTTGACTTAAAAAATAACTATTCTGTCCATTATCCCTGGTGGTCCAGTGGACCACTATCTCCCCAATTGCGGGCATCTGTACAAATAAATGTGAATTTCTAATATCCCTAGTGGTACAGTGGAGTGCATCTACCCCTTCACATTCATCTGTATAAAAAAGACTGTCTGATGTCCCTGGTGGTCCAGTGGACTGCTATCTGCCTGATTGTGGACATTTTTGAAAACATATAATTCCAATATCCCTGGTGGTCTAGTGGTACCCCCCCACCTGCCCACTGAGCCCCAGCACCCCATTTCCCCCTTTCAGCTGGTGGACAGCAGCACCCCACCTGCCTTACGCCACACCAGCCACCGGCTGACACCTCAGTAGGGTGTATGCCCATTGGTCCACAGCAAGAGCCAATGGGTGTGTAATCCATACCATACTACACATTCCATCCACTTGCCAATTGTAAAAAACATTGATAGTGTGGTAGGCGCTTCTCTGTCCCTTTCATGTGCACCTTTTTTGTAAGATAAATTTTTCTATATCCTTGGTGTCCCACTGGATGACTGCCCACCTGATCATAAGCTATGTTAATATAACATTTACCACTAATCCTGGTGCTCTAGTGGAGGTGTCTGAGTGGTCGCAGGCAGAAGTAACATAAAATTCATCTGTTTCCCCTGGTATTCCAGTTAATGTGTGCTTAATTGTGGAGTAAAGTACAAATAAGAGTAAACTGCTATCTGTGTTCTTTCAGTGGAAACCCTTCTTTGATCATGTAGTAATCCACACTGTCATGCTTCACCCCCTCTTGAGCAATGACAGTCGGCAGTACACCACCCACCTGCTGCTCTGCTGTCTGTTGACAGACACTGTCGGTGGTAGGGCTGTATGTCCATAATTACACATGTGAGCCAATGGTCATGCAGCACATATTGTTCAACAGAATGACATATGTGAATTGATGTATGCACATTTCTCTAATGTGTACTATCAGTATAGCCTGCATGCCCATTGGATCACGCTGTGGGACAATGGATGCACAGCCTCAGCAATGGTGTAACTTGGCATATGGTGGGGTGGGTGGGTTGCTGCTGTCACCACTAATGGGGGTTGGATGTTAGGGATTAATGGGTAGGTGGGGAGGGGTGTCCATTGCATAGTAGGTATAATAGGTTTTTTATTTATTTTTTTCACCTGTGATTGGCACACATGTCCACAGAAGCACCGGTGATATTGGTTTATTTTATATAAATTCTGCACAGGATTTGATGGCCAGGTCCACTGGAACACTCAGGATATAGGTTTACATTATTTGACTTCAGCCTTCTCTTGGGCTGTGGGCACATTGATGTGCTGCAGGTGGTTTGTTGTCCAAGGGCTGCTGACTGTCAGTGTGTCAGGCCCAAGTTTTGGGGTATTGGTGCATATGGATGCAAATGGTTTTATAATGACATGCTACTTGGCCATTTGCACTGTGCATACATTGGGGGCTCATTTGTATGTTGTCTTTCAAATATTATGGTTACTGCACCTAGCACAATGGAACTAGTGGTACTGTATCACCATGGTGCGCTCTGACCACTGATTCTGGTGCAGTGCCACTGTGCTATGTGCTCTGATAGTGGCCAAGGTGTGACATTTAACAATGCTGGGACATGGTGCAACTCTGTTGAATATCGCCCAGTGTACATCACTTCACAGGACATCCAGCTGTACCCGGCTTGCATCACAGACTGGCACAGCTTGAATATCTGTTTTTGTTTAATTAAATATACTACTAAAGAGAGTGGGTATACAGTAGGATGTATCACATGTATCATGGTTAAGTCTCTAACCTGTAATATGTGACTGAACTACAGCAGTCATAAGACATCTACAGTAAACAAACACCTGTATTGGAGTCTGTTACTTGAGAACTGTAAAAGAAAAAAACATGGTATTTCATTATATTAATTGCTATTTGGAAGAAACAGATATCGTGGACAGACATACATCAGTTGTACATTTCTCAGTTTGATTTAACTGAAGATGAACCATAACAGTCCATGACAGTTGTGTGCTAGAATAACATACACTATTGTAGTACTATAATTTTTTGAGTTACTAAATAAGTGAATGTTGTTGTCATTCTAGTGTAAGAATATATTTGAACTCATTTTAATTCTATTTTGTGTTATGTCATCGATTGAATGACTAATTCAGGTACTCACTACAATACATATGTTACCTAGATTTTGTATAGTATATGAAGAGAGTTATTACATATTGCTATACTACTCACTTATGTGATACATACTGATGTCACCAGATACAATATGCACAAGAAAATTTTCTGTTATGCAGATAGTGATATGAGAGGACAAAAATAGTAACATTTCTTTATGAAGTTCGGTGATATGATCCATGTATATGTTACAGATAATGATTTTGAACCTGTTGTGTCCTTGTTACATATTATCAGAACCTGTGAATTTGTGAATGGACAGTATTCTATGTGTATGGTAACACTGCCTTACTAGCAAGAAATGGGGTGGGCATCACTGAAAAGGTCTATGTATATCTACAGCAATGTACACACATAGGCCCAGATATTCAAACTGCGCCCAAAAAGTGCGCAATAGCAGGAGCAAGTGCAAGTCCATTGTGCCCATGTGCAAGAGGTGCAATATTCAAAAACAGAGCAGGCCAAACTCTGCCTACAGCCGATGACTGAATATTGCACCACCTGCGCCATAGCACAACTAGGGAGGGGAAGCTAAGCAGATCTGATGCACCATAGTGCAACAAGGGATGTGCAGCTGAGCAGCCCAGAGGCACCATAGTGCAACCAGGGATGCCCCCCAGCAGCAGAGTAATGCAACTGCACAACCAGGGAGGTAGGGGCCCACCTCCCATGCCACAGATGGGCACTGGAATACACAGCAGAACAGACATAGTCCCCCCTCACACCCCATGCATTGCACAACTGGGGGAAGGCTGGAATAACCACCGGCCTATGGAAACAAGCAAACAACCCACATCTGGGCCATGGTGCCCCATCATACCCCCTGGCAAGCTGTGACTGGCACACAAGGAGGGCTGACCACCCCATGCCACACCATCCCCCAAATGCACAGCACAACCTGCACCATGAGCCCCAGACACCCTCCCCAGGGGCAGCGACCACCACTGCAGGAAACCCCATGCATGCCACCACCCCCACTGTGACACTGCAACCCTGTGCACCACAGAACCATGCAAGCCAGTTCCACCACAAGCACCCATCAGTGGGTGGCAGCACACAGCAATGCAACAACAGCATACACAGTGCCACCATGCACAGTCCACCTGAGGTACTGCTGAGATACCAACCATGCATCGGCAAATGAGGTACCCCACATGGGACAGGGCTTGCCCTGGACAACACCACCAGTGGTACAGCACCCTGCACAGTATCCCAATGACACACCCCGACCCAGCACTGGCTACAACAGCCAGCACAGACACCCACAGTGGTGCATGGAAGCATGCACCACACCAGATGCCACACAGTGCATGGACAGATACCCACCCATACCCAAGGACACAACAACACAGGGATGTAGTGGCGGGGCAACCAAGCCCCCAGCGTGTGCCCATGTAAACTGTGTACACACAACCTGCAGTCCTCCATGGCACTGGAGAGCCAGCCACCCTGCACAGGAACTGTGGAACCATGCACCACCATCATTTGCCCAGAGCACAAGTCACAGACAGTGGTGCACATCCCCTGCAACACACACAAGGCACAGCATGGAGGTGGGACAACAACTGTGGAGGCCACAGTGTCACCCGAGGCACCAAATTTCCTCGCTTTTGTCACTGTGGAATAACCCTAACTGATGCATTAAACTGAGTTTTTTTCAATGAATATTTATATATTCATGGCAAACAAATCTGTTTAATGCATCAGTTAGGATTGTTCCACAGTGACAAAAGCAAGAAAATTTAATGTTAGGGTTCCCACCCCCCTTGCACCCCTCCCTGCCCCCAACAACAGGCATTGGGGTGTGCGTTGGAGTAATCGGTCCTAACTCTCACCCCATCCCGTGTGTAACCAAGCTGAGATGGTGCAGTAGAGGAGAATGGGGTGAGAGTTAGGACCAATGACCGGACAAGCAGGGGCAGCTCCAGGAACATGCCTTTCAAGGCAGAAGCGGGGGCTCTGGGAGGGGCTGTGGGGCTCTGAGAGAGGGGGATATCATTCCAACTATGGTTGGAATTAGGATGGGAACATTGGGGGGAGGTAGGACTATGGCCTGGCCCGAACCCCCATCAAGCTATGGGTGGTTGAGGCCTGGACAGAAGACTACCCCATCAAGAGAGGAGCTGAGCTGCTGAGATCAGGGTTTAAGGGAGGTTTTCTGTTGGGTTTCAAGGGTGCCTGGGTAGGAAAGTAGGCCAAGAATTTGGATTCCATAAGAGGGAAGGAAGACATAGCCTGGGTTAAGATTCAGAAGGAGATCAGGGCAAGCAGGGTGGACTGGCCTCTGCAAGAACCCCCTTGCAAGCACTTCCCAGTTATGGTGATTGAAGGGGAGGGGGATCACAGTGCCCAGACACTGAGAAGAAATGTTGAAAGATGAAGAGAACAAGAACAAAGAACCACAAGAGGGAAAACAGGACTGCTGTGTCTGAGAAGTGATATGGACTGTTATGTCCAAATTGTAAATATTGATTGTTAGAAATGAAGTGGGATGTAAATGATGAAATATAAAATTGTGCCTTTTTAAATAAATATTGCCAGCGAGCATCCAAAAGTGGCAAAGCAGTGGCCTGAGTTATTTCTGGGTGGGGATCCAGGGACAATGACCTTTGTTCAGAAAACTTTTTACAACAGAAGTTTGATGAGAGTCTGACACCACACTTATTAACACCAGGTTTTATAGTGTCAGATAATGCATACAGCATTGTAAAGGCTGTTGATGATGGATATTATACACATGTTCCATGTTATACCCACTGTATAAATCTGGTGCTTCAAGGATTCCTAGATGAGGAAGGCATCACTGTGCAGATGTGTAGAATTGACCAAAAATGTCTGTGGTAAGCATTCTGTTAAAGCACAGATGCTGTACAGCAGTGGTACCATTTTCTATTCCACCATCTGGTATTCAAGAGAAGTGGCAAGGGCAATAGTGGAGAAAAAGTGGCTTTCAAATCATATAAAATGATGCAAGGAAAAGAAGATATCTAGGTATATAGGGATAAACTAAGGGTGGTAGGGAAGATAATGAGGAGGACAAAGGCAGATATGGAGGAGAAGATAACTAAAGAAGCCAAAAGGGAGACAAAAGGTTTTCAGATACAGTAAATCAGTGAGAGAAGGAAAACAAACAGGAATTATTGAGACTTGGGGAGATCTCATAGAAAGGGACTCAGAAAAGCAGATGCTAAACAAAAATTTCTGCTAAGTGTTTACAGCTGAAAAGGAAAGTCATGAATCAGAATTGAAGGTGAAATGTAATGAGGGTGGAGTGGTGGATAATAGACTGTTCAAGAAGGGCAGGGTATTGGATGAATAGGGAAATCAAGGGTGAATAAGGCAATGAGTCTAGATTCCCTGCATCCCAGGATACTCCAAGAGCTGAAAGAAGAGCTGGCAAAACCCCTAATGAAGCTGTTTAACCTATCTTTGGACACAGGGAGGGTACTGGGAGACTGGAGAAATTTAGATGTGGTGCCAAAACAAGAGCGGAGGAAAGGAAGAGCTGAGTAACTATCAACCAGTCACTTTTTGATCAGTGGTAGGAAAGATGATGGAGGCACTCATAAAGGAAAGGGTAGTGCTATATCTTTTGGAAAATAGGCCACAGGATGACAGGCAACATGAATTTACTGAAGGAAGATCATGCCAGATGAATCTATAAGGCACCAAGTTGAAAGCCTTGCTGAAGTCATAGTAATGCAAATCCATAGCATGGCCCCTATCCAATTCTCTCCTCACCCAGTCAAAGAAAACTATTAGGACAGCCTGACAAAACCTCTCTGCCAAAACTAAGCCATGCAGCTTACTATCCTGAACCCGTCGCTGTCCAACTAGTCCATAAGGTCCTCTTTAAGCACTGACTCCATCAGCTTCCCTTAAATAGAGATAAGACTGACAGGTCTGTTGTCCACCCCCAACCCCATATTCCCGCCCCATGGAGTGGGACTATGTCTGCCACCCTCCAATCCTCCAGAATTCCGCCTCTTCATAGAGAGGTGTTTAGCAGTTCTGCTGCCAGCTGGCTGATTAACCTCAGATTAACTTGTCTGGTCCCAGTGTCTTATCTAGTTTTAGTGCTGCAAGCCCTTTTTGGATTTTTTTTTGTTTAAGAATATAGGCTACTCATCTCTGGGACCACCTTATTGGTACCTTTGATGCCACTCTCTGGCAAGGTTCCATCATTCTCCTTAGTGAAAACTGAGCTAAAGTAATCATAAAGGATGAATGCCTTTTGACCTTCCTCCTGTATCACCCTAGCCCCTTTGCTAACCTTATGATTCCTCATCCTTTCTTCCTTTTTGCCCTAATAAATCAGACAAATTGTTTTTCTCTGCTTTTGACCCCTCCAAAATATGTAGCTCTATGTCTGCTTTTACCTCACTAACCACTCTGACTCTCTTACTTTTAGTTTATATTCTTCACATTCTTCCTCTCTCTGCTTTTCTTTATACTTGCTGAAAGCCTTCTCTGTGCTCTCACTACTTCCCTAGCTCTTGCCCTGAACCATAACAGTCCCTAGATCCTGTTCTTTTTGTTTAGCATTCTCATACATAACTTCAATGCCTTGAGAATGGCTCCATTAATTGCCCCACATCTCTCTTTCACCTCACCATGTTGTCTGTACCAAATAACTTTTCCTTCACCAGTTCCCTCACCCTGTCAAAGTCCACCTTCTACAATCCAGGACTTCAGCTCTGAATTTGGGTTTTCTAGACCCAAGGGTAAGTTTAAACTAAATGCAGTTATGGTCACTGTTCCCTAGTGTCTCCCCTATTCTCAAAGCACCAATCTCCTCTGAGTTGATCAGCACCACATTAAGAATTGAAGTCTGCCTGGTGGGTTCCTTAATTAGCTGTATTGGCAGACAGCTCTGGAAGCTATCCAGCAAGGCTTGACTGCAGGTGCTCCTGACCCTTTAAATACTCCGACTGATGTCAGGCAGATTCAGCTCACCCATCACCACCTCTTTGTTTGTCACCACTCCTGCAAGTTCTTCTCTCAGTACTGTACATCTCACTCTTCACCTTGTCCCAGAGGTCTATAGATCACCACAAGTGTTGTTTCATGCCTGAGGCTGCAATGAGATATACCAGCTGTGACTCATTAGCTCCATTACTACTCCTAATGTACCTATCTTCTGCCACCTCAATGCCCTCCTTGACAAACGGGGCTACTTCTCCCCTTCTACCTATTCCTCTATCCCTCCTAAACAAGTATTATCAAGGAACATTTAGGTCCTGGTCACTATTTTCTGAAGCTCATGTTACTGTGATGACTGTGATGCTTGGCCATCTGGATATGTTCACTGTATGATATTGGTATTATAAATACATGACCTGTGTATGACTTCTCAGTGTGTGAGGCATTTGGCCTGTAACTACAAGGTGTCAGTGGCTGAAATCCACAGGATATTGTAAAACAGACCAGAAGGACCATTTAATTAACTTCCTTGCAAAATGGCATTTTATTACCTTTTTATGACTTGCCCAGGCTTTTTGAAGTTGAAACCAAATGTGACTTTATGACATCAGAAACAGGACATCATTAGGTTGATTCCTGTTGGCTTTTTAATACATTGGTACCAGTGTGGGAATGTTTAGATCTAAGAAAATGCTAACTAAAGGATGCTGTATTTAGGAAATGTTTTTTTCTTCTGATGTTACCATTAATTTTAAAATACCTCCTGGTAGGAAATTATGTTTAGAAGAATTAATTCTAAAAGGAGGAGCTAGATGACTCACCAAGTGGGTGTGGAGATAACAGTTGAAAATGTTTCAGTGTATCTGAAATGGAAGATATCATCTTGTGCTCTGATAGCAGAAACATCAAGCTTTAATGCATTTACACAGGTAATACATTAGATAGAAAAGATCTAAGAGTATTGTGGTAAGAGTTTGTTCTGTAACTTTCCCATTTTCTTTTGTGACTATGAGCTCTTGATATTTGTTCTGTATTTTATCTTACTTATTTTACAATTTTTAGTAAATCCCGCTTCTTAAGATACTACCTGTGTCTTCCCAATTTTCTTTTGCATGTGGATTGCCTGTATTTTAACTCTGACAATGGTTTAAAAGGCTTGATGGTGTTACTAAACTCAAAAATGTAAGAATATACCTAAGATCAGCATATAGAGTTTTAAGGGTTCATTTTGGAAACCTGGCTTGGTGCCCCTGCTGGAAGATTGTACTGCAGCCCCGAAGAGAGTACATATCTGAGCCTGTAATTGGGTATAGCATAAGGTTCACAGATTGAATCCCCTCAGAACTTGTGACTACAGGTGATTTGAATGCAAAGCAGACAGGAGAGTTACCCTGTCTATTACCTGTTCACATTATTGTGCTCTGAGGTTGGCACTCTGGGAGCAAAGGGCCTGACCTGCGGATTGCATTTGTGACAATGACCATGAGGTCCAACTCAGTGTCTGCCATCAGCACATGGAGCTCACTGATTTTGCTACCCAGGCTACTGGTTTTAAGGTATACCAATGTCCATCTGATTCTTGATCCTCCATTGCTCTTACCCTTGTGCTTTCCTTGTCTTTTCATCTTTTTCTTGGTGTTTTCACACTTTCCATTATCCCTTTCTGTCTCCTCAGCGTATCTATTGGAGCCACAACTCCCTTTGCACCTGTTGTGTTGCTACAACCCCCCAGATATGGGGGCATACTATATAGGATCCCCTTCTTCTCAGCTACCACCATAGTTCCCATAGTTCCAGTCTCCCTCTCAGTCTTTCTAACTGTCTGCTATCAAACTTCTGCCCCATCACCCATGCTTTATGTCTTATCAGGAGAACTCTGTCATCCTTGAAGTGTCTTTTATCCCAGATGTCCCCCAATCCCCCATAAAGTGGTACCCCTTCTCTGACACCAAAACCACCAGTTAAACTCATCAATGCCATCACTTCTTACCTTATCTGCTTCCCCTCACTGCCCCACACAGGCAGGACTTTGGAAAACTCCAGGGAGATTGAATGTACTGCAATTTGTCCCACAGTCTACTGAAGTTCTGCTTCACCATTCATATTGACTAATTCATTAGATCATTGGTACCCAAGTGTACCAGCACCCCCTGCTCCCTCTCCACCATCCTTCCCATCCTATCTAAATCCCTGATGGCTGATGCACCAGGAAGGCACTGGATCATCCCACATTCATCCATCCCCCACATCACCCTCTCTACTGATCTAATCATTGAGTCCTTGACAAACAAGGCTCGTCTGATAAACTTGCCCCCTCTCACAAGTGCCATCATGTTGTCCTGTCCTATGAAACTGACTGACTTGGAGTCCCTACATGGTGAAGTGAGGTGCCTTAGCCTCCTTCAGGGCTGCAAAGCAGTTTGACATCTGGATGGTGCTGGGCTGGCCAAGCTCCTTATCACTACCCCTGCCCTACCTTCTATCTCGCTCCCCACCACTCTTAACCCAGCTGTGCCAATGGGTCCCTGGGGGTGGACTTATGTTGAGCTGGTGATGCACCTGAGATATTTCTACCCTTGCTGCCATCAGCTGAGTCTGGAGCTCTGCCTTGGTCCTGCAGAAGGGGCTGTTCCCTTCCTCCAGAGTATATCCATATAGAAGAACATCCTACAGCTGATTAAACAATTTTTGAGTCAACATTGCCAAGAAGCCAGTGTTGGCAACCCTTATCTATGGCATAATGGGAAGTTTTGTCCATGTGTGTCTCTCTTCCAATGGGCATGCAATGTTTGGAAGCAATAGGCTCCGCTGTGGGAGTTTGTTCTGATATTTTGTGGGTGTAAATAAGCCCTACAATTACAACTATTTTATTTGACCATTGTTAGCTGCTTATACTTTTTTACTACAAGCAATGCTGAACTTAATGCGGTTCAAATGGTCAAAGTTCACATGGTTGAACTTTGGGACAATTATGCAACCCTAATTATGACCCTTTTGCTCTTTGCTTTGCATCCTGTATCAGCCTCCTCTCTCTCTCTCTCTCTCTCAATCACTCCCTACTCACAGACAAATGCATAAATATGCACAAGCTAACACAAACACATGGCACTGGGTCATAATAGTGCCAGTCACAATAGCGTCAAGAACCATACAATAAAAAAAAAACCACTATTTTTGACCCCTGCACCCACCCATACTAAAAGATCCTAACTTTGGGGACACACCAGATCACAGAGCAAGATTAAATTTGTGGGGCTGTGGAATGCTGTTTCCACAGTTCCTTGTAAAACAAAATCAATATCCCAAAAGAGAAAAATCGATATAGATCAAGATTAGAAGCCTGGTCTCCACTGCCATTTGGTCAAGCTGCTCCATGCCTCAGACCTCCATGCAATGGTAACAGCTTGGCCAGCCACTGGAATGCTTCTGTCCTTGTGTTCTCCAAGCACCATGGACAGAGACCAAGGGGGCACTTACTGCCTAGCACTGTTAATCCCTGCTTGCTATCCATGGTAGTGCTGTACAGACCAGTGCTGTGTTGTCTGGTGCTATTATTGTAGTGCTGTTGTAGCTAGTATACAAATGAGCACAAGCACATGCACACACACACACACACACACACACACACACACACACACACACACTCTCTCGCTCTTGCCTTTGCCCTTCTAGAAAATATTATATGTATATGAATATCATAAGAGACTGAGGGATTTCCTCTGTATCAGATTAGGACCCTCCCTGTCCCCACCCACACCCCCACACTCACAAACTGCAAAAGGAAAAACACACACTCACTCTCATACTTTTAGGAAATAGAATATATAAATCATGATAGGGAACTGGAAGAACAATGCAGTTTTAGATCATGGGACACACACACACACACACACACACACACACACACACAAACACACAAAGTAGTCTGTCTTGATTTGGCAACAGAAATCATAGATACATAGACACTGTTGGCAGATAAGGGCCCATGGCCCACCAGTCTGCCCATTTGAGCTCGTAAGTTCACTTTATGTTTTTCTAGAAGTCTATTGCCCCTTTCCCCTGACTTCCAGATTTTCCTTATTTATATTCCATGCATTCTTAAATCCCATGATTCTTAGAGCCCCCACAACTTCCTCTGGCATGGTGTTCCACTTGTCCACCACCCTTTCTTTGAAGAAATTCTTCCTCACATTTCCTCTGAATTACCATCCCTCCAACTTCATCCCATGCTCTCTAGTTCTGGAGCATATTTTACACTGGAACATAGTGTATTCCTGCACCCTGTTCCTCCTGTAAGGTACTTATAGGCCCTCTTTCATATCCCTCTCCTCCCTCCTCCTCTCCAAGGAGTAAATATTCAGTTCCTTCAGCCTTTCCTCATAGGACTTGTGATGCAATTCATGTACCATCTTTGTTGCCCTCCTCTGAACCTTCTCTACAGCGTCTATGTCCTTATGTAGGTAAGGTCTCCAGAAATGTGCACTGTACTCCAGGTGGGGCCTCACCATTGTCTTGTATAGTGGAATTATGACCTCTCTTTTCCTGCTGGTGATGCCCCTGCCTATGCATCCCAGCATCCTATTCATTTTACCTGCTGCAGTGTTGCACTGTTTCCCTACCTTGAGGTCACTGGGAATGATAACCCCAAGACACCTTTCCTGCTTGGTAGATGCTATATCCTCACCCCCAATTGATATGTTGTTCCAGGAATTTTGTGCCCAGGGAGCAGTATAGCACAGTGGTTTAAGGCTCTGAGCTGCAAATTTGGTGATATCCAGCAGACCTGACTCCCACAGCTTCCACTTGCATGCTGTGTGACCCTAAGCAAGTCACTTAACTTCCCCGTGCACCTGTAAAAAAGCTTTCAGCTTAGTGTGCTACACCTGATTAAACAACTAAAAAAAAAATCCATTATCTTACACTTCTTTGCATTGAATTTCAACTGCTAAACCCCTGACCATTCTTCAAGCTTCTGCAGGTCCTTCCTCATTCTGTCAACACCCTCTGGCATGTCCACTTTGTTACAGAGCTTCGTGTCATCAGTGAGCAGGGAAATTCTGCCTTCTAGGTCCTGCACAATGTCACTGATGAAGATGTTGAATAGGACTTTTCCCAGTACTGATCACTGTGGTACCCCACTGGTCACTTACCTATGTGGAGTGACAGCCATTTACTACCTCCTTCTGTGTCCTGCCACCCTGCCAATTACCTTTCCACCACACTACTGTCCTGTCCTGCTTACTACCATATCCCCAATTTGTTTAATAGCCTTCAATGTGGCACTGTTGCTAGCCTTGCTTGTAGAGCAGAAAGCAGCTAACTAAAGAAGCTACATTTTCTTCTTAATTTAAAACTTATATCTCAGTAGGAGTCAGTGTCAGCTAAGATTAAGTAGACAGATAACTTTATTAGAAGTAGTAGGGTCTTATTTAGGTTAAAAAAGAAAGAAAAGAAAGAAAGGCAGTGTGTTCTGTGCATGGAAAGTTACTGTATCAGGTGACTTTGCTAAACCAGTCGAGGAGAAGAGAGCTTACCTCTTGGTGTGGTTTAGACACTAGAAAGCAGGTGAGTCAAGTGCAACTTCCTGTTGCTAGCCTTTTTCTTAGAAATTGCCTCCATCCCACCCACCCAAAGCCAGTTCTACTTTTATAGCCACTGGATTTAACTGTCAACAAGGAACTTCCTGTTTGGCAGTAGGAAGGAAGAGTCATAGAAAACATTGGTTTTGTCAACCTTGAAGTGAAAAGTAGCTCACTCTCCCCCAGCTGCTGGTAGTGTGATATTGAGCAAGAAAGAGGAGACTACTGAAGAAGATAGGAAGTTGCTGTCCCAGAACAGAAAGGGAGAGAGTTGTAGGGAGAGGAGAGAGTAAGCATCCAGAGAAACAGTACAGGGGACACAAAATAAGACATGGTAGGAGTGGTGCAGTGCAATGGCTGTGGGGTGGCAGTGTTCCGGGAGACATTCTGGAGGCTCGATGCTACCGTGTTGCTTGCACCTCTCTGGCCTGAGAGAGGAGGTTGCCCGTCTCCAGGCTGACCTGGCTAGGATTCATGAAACCTCCTCCCCCACCCAGGGACCACCAGGGCCAATGCCACTACCTCAGAGGTTGCCAAGAAAAATGAGTGGCTGGACCAGGGTGGGCTCAAGGAGGGAGAGGGTGGTGGAACAGAGTTGCATCCCTCCAGCTGTACCTCTCCACAATTCATTCGCTCTTCTGGTGAATAGTGGTTCCTCTATGGAGGCACCTGTAGTGGAGACCATGGAGGATGCTGGGGACCTTCACAAAGGAGACCCAAAGGAGGGTGTCATGGGACCCCACAGGGGAAGGAAACAACTCCTCATGGGGGACTCAATCATTAGGGGGAAAATGGGGAGGATGGGAGAGGAGGTAGGTGCCTTCCTGGCACCATGGCTCGGAGGGACAGGAAGTGAATCCTCAGGATTGTGGGAGAAGCTGCACGAGGGAGAGAGCTGGATGTCATTGTCCACCTGGAGACAAATGACCTGGCTAGGAATGGGATCAGAGCAGTGCAAGAGGAGTTTGTAGAGTTGGGAAGGGGCCTTAGACATGTAGCGCATACGGTAAACTTCTCGGAGGTGCTGCCTGTCTATGGCAAGGGAGATGCTAGGGTGCTTCTCACCTGGGAATTCAATGAGTGGTTAAAAAACTGGTGTGGAGCTCAGGGTTTTGGCTTCATTGGGGACTGGGGAGCCACCTGGAGGAATGCAGACCTATACTGGTGCGATGGTCTGCATCTGTCCAGGGGGTGAACCAGGATCCTAGGTGAGAGGTTTAAATGCTTCATTGGCAAGCATTTAAACTAGCCAAGGGGGGAGGCACTGAAAAGGAGCTGGGAAGTCCAAGCCTCCCCCCACAAAACATGGTGATTAGTGAAGTAAACACCAGGGTACAGAAGTTATTAGGGAGCAGAACAGATTTAAATGTAAAAAAAGGCAAAGACAGTAAGGAGAGAAATGGGGCTAAAAGGGGTAAGGCTATCAAAAAGTGGAGGGTGATGAGTACCAATGCACGTAGTCTGTGTAACAAGCTCCCTGAACAAGCGGCCTTGATGGAAGAGGGTTGCCTGGATATTGTGGCAGTCACAGAAACATGGTACACGGAGAACCATGAATGGGATGTCAACATACCAGGATACGCAATCTACAGAAGGGACAGGGAGGGTAAAAGAGGAGGAGGAGTAGCTCTCTATGTAAAGGAAGGGATCAAAGCAACAGAACTAGAGAGTAAGCAGGGAGCGATGAGGCACTTTGGATCACCCTGGAGACAGGAAATGGCACCACAATCCACATGGGGGTTGTATACAGACCCCCATCTCAGGGGGAAGGAATGGACAAGGAAATGATAGAAGGCTTTCTTAGAATGGCAGAAAAAGGGGAGATATTGTTGATGGGGGACCTGAATATGCCAGATGTTAACTGGAGCACCTTTGCTGCAGGCACATCCAAGAGCAGGGTCATTCTTGATGCCCTACAGGAGGCATATCTCAGACAACTAGTATTGGAACCAACTCGGGAGGAGCAATCTTAGACTGGTACTTTCAAATGGGGATGGAGAGAAAATCTCAGATTTAGAAGTGGGTAGCCATCTGGGAACAAGTGACCACCAAACAGTGTGGTTCCGATAAATACAATACAGCCATCAATCAAGCCATACAAAAGCAAGATTACTAGACTTTAGGAGGGCTGACTTTGGGAAAATGAGAGAGTGCCTCAGAAAAACACTAGCAAACAGGCAAGAAGGAGGGGTGGAGGAACAATGGGAAGTGATCAAATCAGCCATCACAGAGGCAACAAGCCTTTACGTAAAAAAAATCAATAAAACACAATGAAGAAAAAAAAATGCTATGGTTCACAAAAGAGGTGGCAGGGAAGGTTAAGGAGAAAAGGGCAGCATTCAGGAAATATAAGGAAACACAGAAGGAGCAGGACAGAGAACTTTATCAGTTAAAGCAGAAAGAGGCTGGGAAGGTAGTCAGAATAGCAAAGGCCAAACCGAAGAAAGGATAGCCAATTCTGTTAAGAAGGGGGATAAGACCTTTTATAGGTACATTAGGGAGTGAAGAAAGACCAAAGGAGGGATATTGAAGCTTAATAAAGGAGAGGGAATGTGGGTAGAGGGTGACAGTGAAAAAGCAGGGTTACTGAATGAATATTTCTGCTCAGTATTCACAAAGGAAGAGGAGGGGGAGTTACCTAAACCAAACAAGAGAAACACTCTGAAGACGGGGGTCGATACCAGTCCATTTACAGAAAAAGGGTTCTGAATGAACTAATAAAATTGAAGGTGGACAAAGCTATGGGGCCTGATGGGATTCACCCAAGAATTATAAAAGAACTAAGGTAGAACTTGTGACATCGCTGACTACTCTCTTTAACAAATCATGGGAGGATGGGGTGGTACCCAAGGACTGGAGGAGGGCAGATGTAATTCCTCTTCACAAAAATGGGAGCAGGACAGAGGCAGGAAACTACAGACCAGTTAGTTTGATCTCAGTGGTAGGAAAAATGATGGAATCACTTCTGAAGGAAAGAATTGTTGAGTACCTTGAGGCCAGTGGGACACAGGACCCGAGGCAGCATGGATTCATGATGGGAAGGTCGTGTCAGGTGAATCTAATAGATTTCTTTGACTGGGTGACCAAAGTAGTAGATCAGGGAGGGGCTGTGGACATGGCCTACCTAGATTTTAGCAAAGCATTTGATACAGTCCCCCACAAAAGATTAATACACAAGATAGCCAGCCTTGGAATGGGTCTCAAGGTGGTAGCCTGGATAAAAAATTGGATAGACAACAGGACGCAAAGGGTAGTAGTAAATGGAGTACACAGTGAAGAAAGGAGGGTTACTAGTGGGGTACCACAGGGTTCAGTACTGGGACCGGTCCTTTTTAATGTCTTTATAAGTGACATTTCAGAGGAACTGGAAGGAAAAGTATGTCTCTTAGCAGATGACACAAAGATCTGCAACAGGGTTGATACACAGGATGGAGTGGAAAGGATGAGAAGGACTTGGCAAGGTTGAGGAATGGTCAAATGTATGGCAGCTCAGATTCAATGCAAAGAAGTGCAAGATAATGCACCTGGGAAACAAAAACCCAAGGGAAGCATACACAATGGGGGGTGAGATACTGACAACAGTAAAAATGGAAAGGGACCTGGGGGTAATTATATCAGATGACCTAAAGGTGGGAAAGCAATGTGAGAAGGCAGTAAGGAAGGCTGGAGGGATACTGGGATGCATAGGAAGAAGCATCAATAGTAGAAAACAGGAAGTTGTTATCCCTCTGTACAGTTGGTGAGACCCCATCTGGAGTACTGTGTACAGTTCTGGAGACCCCATCTCCGCAAAGACAAGGACAGAGTGGAGGCTGTCCAGAGAAGGGCAACCAAAATGGTGCAGGGTCTGCACCAGAAGACATACAAAGAAAGACTAAAGGAGCTTAATATGTATACTCTTGAGGAAAGAAGGGAGAGAGGGGACATGATAGAAACTTTCAAGTACCTCAAGGGAATTAACAAAGTCCAAGAGGGTAGCATCTTCCAGAAAAAGAGATGTGCAAGAACAAGGGGGCACAATTTGAAGATAGAGGGGGGACGGCTCAGGGGTAATGTGATGAAGTATTTTTTCACTGAGAGGGTTGTGGATGCATGGAACAGCCTCCCTGAGGAGGTCGTGGAGTCAAGAACAGTGGTGGACTTCAAGAATGCATGGGACAGGCATAAGGCAGTCCTAGGGGTGGGTAAGAGGAAGTAAGCTGTTGGTTAAGTAGGATCTGCAGTTTATCTGTTAGGTAGGAAAATGGGCAGACTAGGTGGGCCAAGCGGTCCTTATCTGCCGTCAGATTCTATGTTTCTATGTTTCTACAGTGTCAAAAGCCTTGCTGTAGTCCAGATAGGTCATGTCCATTGCTCTTCCATGATCCACTTCCCTTGTCACCTAGTCGAAAATTCAATGAGGTTTGTCTGGTATGATCTCCCCCTATTGAAACCACGCTGCCTTGGGTCCCGTTGTCCATTGGCAACCAGATGTTCCACCAATCTCTCCTTCAGTAGAGCTTCCATGATCTTCCCCACTACCAAGGTCATGCTGACTGGTCTGTAGTTCCCCACTTCCTCTTTGTTCCCACTTTTGTATAAGGAGACTACATCTGTTGTACTCCAGGCATTGGGTACCTCCCCTGTTTCCAGTGATCGGCTAAACAGGATTGCCAGAGGTTCAGTCACCACCTCTCTTACTTCCTTTAGGACCCTGGGGTGCACCTCATCTGGTGCCATTGCTTTATTGACTCTTATTCTTTCTAGTTCCTTTAGGACCCTTTCCCATGTAAAGGGACTTGTGTCCATGTCTACACCATTCCCATCCCTTGTATGCCCTTCAGACCCATTATACTCCTTTTCCTCAGTAAAGACTGAACAGAAATTCCTGTTCAGTATGTCATCTTTACTGTTGTCATCCTCCATGTGGCCCCCATCCTCCCCCTACAGTCTCACTATCCCACCCTTTGCCCTTCTTCTTTCCCTTATGTACCTGCAAAAGGTTTTGTCCCTGCTACCCACTGATTTTGCAATGTGCTCTTCTGCCTGAACTTTGGCTTCCCTTACTGACCTCCCTGCCTCCCTTTGCTTCTCCTGGTACTTCTCCTTATTCCCTTCTGTCTGCATCTTTTTGTATTGCCTGAATGCAATCTTTTTGGCTTTCACTTTCTCCACTACCTCCTTGGAAAACCATAATGGCTCCTCTTCCTTTTCCCCTTGCTAACCTGTTTAATGCATAATTCTGTTGCGTTTGTAATCCCCATTTCAACTATTGCCCACTGTTCCTCAACCCATGAGTCCCTCCCAATTCCTATTAATGCCTCTTTCAAGCATCTCCCCATTTTCCCAAAGTCTGCCCCCTAGAATCCAGGATGCATGTTTTGTGTGGTTTGGTTCAGCTCCTTCTGTGATTTCAAACCACAGTGACCATTGGTCACTTTTCCCCAGGTGCTCACCCATTGTCACCCCATCACACTCTCCCTGTTTGCGAGCATGAGGTCCTGTATTGCCTTCTGCTGAGTGGGTTCCATGACCAGTTGCTGAAGAAGGCACCTTGAAGGGAGTTCGGGATAAACCTGCTCCTGGTTGCTGCTGCTGCTGGTGGGAGGCTCCAGTCCACATCTGAAATATTGAAGTCTCCAACCAGTACCACCTCATTAGCATCAGCTGTCTATCTGTTTCTTTCCCCTGGGCTGGTGGTCTGTAGATCACCTCTGTCTGGATGGCTGACCCCATTTTTCCTTTCAGCTTAACCCACTGTATCTCTCCCCCATTTTGTTCCTCTTGGGTCTCTGTGACCTTTATGCCATCTTTCACATAAACTGCCACTCCTCCTCCTCCTCCTATCGTGCCTGCCCTGTCTCTTCTGAATGTGTTGCAGCAGGTATGGCCATCTCCCAGTCATCATTATCATTAAACCAGGTCTCTGTGATGGCCACAATGTCCAGGTCCAGCTGCACCATGGTAGCCTCCAGACCCTCCACCTTGTTGCTAAGGATTTTGGCATTGGCACACATGGCTTTCCATGATGTGAACTACCTGGACTGTTTAGTTGTTCTACTCCAGCCCCTCCCTGGTTGTCCTTTATCCCTGGTTCTCCTGCTGTCTGCCCTTCTGTTGAGTTTTCCCCCTTTCTGCCTATCCACCCCTACGGGGCTCATCTCCATCTTTTGCACACTGTTTTGTAGAGATATCCTCCCCTGCTCTTCACTGGTTCCACTGCTAGCTGAGGGGTGGGCAATTAGGTACCCTCCCTGCTGGTCTGTCACCCCCCTTGGCTAGTTCAAATGCTTGTCCACATAGCATTTAAACTTATCACTGAGTGTCACAACCCACTCAGCAGGTCAGGCCCTCTACTTCCAAAGTGCCAACCTCTGAGCACAGTCTTGTGAAGAGTGTAACAGACAAGGTAACCCTTTTGTCTGTTTTTGTGAGTTCAGATCAACCATTGGTCTCAAGCCTTGGAGGGATTCAAACTGTTAACCTCTTGCTAGCGTACCCAATGTACAGGCTCAGATATTTCTGTCTTCAGGGGGCCAGATATCTTTGCCTATGGGCACATAATCAGGTGTATAGATATGAACCCTTAAAAACTTTAATAAAGACCTCAAATTTAAAGATGCTTCTCTTTCCAGTTTGGTACCACTATTCAAGCATATGTCTAATTGTCTGCTTTTAACCATATGCTTTTCTTACAAATAAAAAGAAGTCAAAGACAGACCAAGTAAGTTCTAAAAGGAATTTTACAAAAATATTTAAAAATATGTAAAACACAACCACCCCACTCCCCCCGGACACCTGGTGGGCAGCATCACCCCACATGCCTGTTGCCCTGCCGCCCGCTGACTGACACCGTTGGTAGGGCTGTGCGTCCATTGTACCACAGTGTGAGCCAATGGGCATGCAGCCCATACCATACTACACATTCCAGATATGTGAATATCTGGGCCATTGCCTGTAAAAACTGAGTGTGTGTGAACTCACATGCTCTCAGCAATTTTCTTAGTTTGCATCTATCAGCTGAAAACTGGGAGGGGGATGAGTAAGGTCAACACTGGTTTATCACATTTTCAGCAGAGACAATTCAGTAATACATTTCATATTAAAAAAAAATATACAGCACTCAGAGCTGGCTGTCTACATCACACTGAGTACTTAAATTCCCCCTCCAGGATGGATATAGGCCATTAGGCTTGAACAAGCCCCATCCCTCCAGGTGGGTCCCTAGTCACCAATGAATCAGAGACATTAGTGACATGACTCTGATTTGACCTTCTTCAATCCATTGATCAATTTCTGATCTGGCAGAGACCCAGTTCTTATCCTGTTCCAGATATGTAAGTGACACTGAAGATTAATTCCTGTTATAAAAGTGAAACTAAGGGAAAACACTTGTAACTATCTGAATCATTAAATGACTTAGGCAAAGGCTTATTAATTTGGAGTAAGGGCTAATTGATTATATAATTTTCAACAGTCTGGATCTGTTTCTAACCCAGTTTTGACCTGGTCTGTACAGTTTAAACTCTTTGGCAAACCGGAGAAAATCAGAATGTTTGAAGAAAGATCAGAGTGAGAATCAGAACCAGATAACTGATGTCCCTCCCCTCTGTGGTAATACACTTAACACTGGCTGATAATACGAATCGCATAATGAACAAGCAAGACACATTATACTGCAGGGCAGATTATTTGTATTAAAATACACAGTGAAAAAGCACACAGAATATCAGAGCCATAAACTGTTAGCAACATTTGTAACTTCCTATGCAACATTTTTTTTAACAAAAGCTTAATATTGTTTAGGCTTACTGTAGTCATTTTAACTCACCAATATGGAAGCAGCTTAGTAAGAATTTCTTGAAAAATATTGAAGCATACTTAAGGAAACAGACATTAAGAAGTTCTTAAGCCAAATGCTTAAATAATTACCCAAATCAGCCACATAATTTGTAAGTCAAAGTTAGTAATCAGAAAAATGCTTGGTTTAGAGCCTTTGCCTTGTTTTGCATGATAGAGACTGAATATGACCATCCAGGTTTGAAAGAGTGCTTCTTACAGGATGAGAGATCTTGGAGAAAATCAGTATTGACTGATATCAGAAAAGTAAATTTCAGTAGCAAGCTTCAGCGAAAGCTATCAGTTTGAGTTCCTGAAGAACTTTAAGAGCATTTTGGTCTTTAACTTGTGGCTTTATTCTTTCATAGCATACCAGCTAGTTGCTCCCAGGAAAGTTAATTTTATCTGTAACGGTTTCCATATTCATCCATCCAAATACTTTCACCATATTTTTGAAACTTGATGTTGCCTTCTGGAGTTACAATTATAGACCGATCTGAAGGAATATGGTAGTTTTGACAGATCTCCACACCACTGTCATCAAAATAAATAGTTGCATAGATGGTGCCTTCCCCTGTCACTTTGTTAAAGTCATTAGGCGGTATATGGAAGGACCGAATGCGATCATCCCTGTGATAAACCAGCTTGGTATCATTTGCCATCTTGATACTTCCTTTTATTTCTTCTTTTGATGCATCTATCTCTAACCCACTACTGATGCTCACAACAACTTCATAAAGAATCATTTTATCCGTGCTGTAAAACACATGAAGTTTTCTCCCAGTTGCATTTGCTATATGAGTATTGGAGCGTGAAACATCATTGCCCATGTTTTCTTCCACGTCTGAGTACTGGAGATTCAAAGGTGCTCATGCAGTGTCTAAGTGGGTCTGAAGTAATGAGAAAAGTTTTCAAACTTATGTAGCAGTACAGGACAGATGTTACTACAGAAATTACATCATCTGTTAAACCATTGTCAAAAAAAGGCAAGAGTTATGAAAGAGGTAAGCATGGAAATTCCCTGTTTTGCTTTCAGTGAAAAGTCCCCATTGTTAGAGCACTGTAATAGTAACCAGGATATGAAGGTGTGGTTGTTTCTTTAGAAAAGCACTTTCATTTTCCTTAAATGAAACTGCACTGGGATTATGCCAGAAAGGTGTCATTTTAAAGGAGACCATTGGTGTAAGCAATGTGTATTCCTTTTGCTGTAAAATGCAAATTATTAGTCAGTTCAGCCCATAATGCTAGTATCATACATTGAGAGTAAACTCTAATTTACCTTTGCATTTTTTTTAGTTTTTTTTGTTTTACATTCAAAGTGGTGCTGTATGTGAAGCTGAAGTTCTGACAAATGCACATCATTGCTGACCTGAACAGCTAGTCCAAAAATTGAACTGCACAGCCCCCATTTGAAATAAATAGAGAAAATGCTTAGTCATGTGTGTTATAAGTTTACACACCTGAGGTGTGTGATAACCCATACATGGATTTGCTTGAGGGAGGTCATGCCAGACAACCCTGATCAACTTCTTTGACTGGGTAACCAAGGAAATAAATCAAGGTGGGATAATGGACATAGCCCACTTAGACTTCAGTAGGACCTTCAACACCATGCTATATACGAGGCTGGGCAGATAAGAGATGGGAACAAAAGTAGAAAACTGGGTATGATATTGGCTTATGGAGAGTGGCGGTAAACAGCATTCATTTGGGGGTGAGAAGAGTGACCAGCAGGGTACCTCAGGACTCGGTACTGGGACAAGTCCCTTTTAATATCTATATAAGTAACACTGCAGAAGTGCTGGGAGGGAAGGAAAGCCTCATTGCAAATGACCAAAATCTGCAATAAGGTAAACACACCCAGACGGAATGAATAGTGACCCAAGAAATCTTGAAGAGTGGTCAAGAGCAGCTGGATATCAATATGAAAAAATGCAAAATGATACTGCTATGGACAGAACCCCAGAGACAGCATAAAAAAAATGGTAAGAGATATTGACAGTCACATTGAGAGCCACTAAACAGGAAAGGGACCTTGGGGCACTCATATCTGATTACTGTCAGATGGCAAGGCAGTGAAGCAAGGCAGTAGGCAGGGCCAGTGGGATGCTGGGGTGCATAGGAAGGGTATCATCAGCAGAAGGAGAGAGGCAGTGTTCCACTGAATCTATTGCTTGTGAGATCCCACTTGAGTACTACAGTATGTCCAGTTTTGAGACCACATCTCAGGAAGGACATAGACACTGCAGAAACTTTCCAGAGGAGAGCAACTAAAATGGTGCAGGGCTGTATCATAAGCCCTATAAGGAGAGACTGAGATCTCAATATGTACACCCAGGAGGAGAAAGGGAAAGGCAGGACATGACAGAGACCTATACCCTAAAATGATGAATAAGGTATGGGAGGAGAGTACCTCTATGAAGAGAAGGTGCCCAAGAAAAAAGGGGCATGAAATGAAGCTGAAAAGTTATTTCACCCTAAAAAAGTGGTAGATGCCTAGAACAGTCTTCCAGCAGAAGTGATGGGGCCAAAAGCACTGGTGGGATTCAAGTGTCAATAGGACAAGCATAAAAGAATCTTTGTAGGAAAGAGTGTGTGTGTGTGGGGGGGTGCAGTAGCTAGAAATCAGGTAGGGCTTGCAGTGATTGTATAAGCAGAGGAAAGAAATGAGCAGACTGGGTGGGCCAAGCAGTCCTTATCTGCTGACAAATTCTATGTTCTATAAACCTTGAGAGTAATGCTAGTAGACAGTATGTGCACTCTGCTTACTGCAGAAGAGACATGTACTTCCTGTCATCCCATATGGCAGCCAGCTAGTTGTGAGAGAAGAGTTTTTCTTGTCACAGCATGGGCTCCAGCAGCACCAGTAATTAAATTAAAGGGGGGTTGCAGAGTGGGTTGGTCGGTGCCCATGGTGGGGGCCCACTAGGAAAATTTTTTTGGCACATAGAAGGGGATCAGTGAGTGGGAGGTGCCACTTGATGTCAGTAAATAATTGTTATAATATGGGGCAAGTGATCAGAGAATGGGAGGTACCACTGTTCTCCAGGGAAATGTTTATCATTATATGTGACGGTGATCAGAGGGTAATGGAACCATTAGACACCAACAAAATGTTTTTCATTATATGGAACAGTGATAGAAAGGGGTTCCATGTCACCACATTGACAAAAACATGTCGATGTGGTGTTCCTCTGATGGCACCATGTTGACGGAAATCATGGTCAGCTTTGTGCTGTTAGACAACAAATGTGTTTTTTTGAGGGAACTATGCCCTACACACCACCGTCCCCGTAATGTACTATAATCATCTCCGAGGCAGAGCTGATTCAGGGAGGGAGTGCAAGACTTGAAGACAGAGTGACAGGGTCCCAGGCATACTTAGATTGATCTGTTGATCTTGACACTGCCAACTAGATTACTGTAAGTTGTCCTTGAGCTGACAACATACAGCTGGAAGGTGGGGGGTCTAGGCACCAAAGACTATGTTTTGTACTATGGGATAGCAATCTATGGATGAAGAGTACCACTTGGCACTAGAGATTACTTTTTAATACAGGGACAGCAGTCGGAGGACAGGAGAACACTGGACACCAGGGACTACCTTTGTTAATATGAGGCCAGTCATCAGAGGGTGGTGGGTACCACTAGACACCAGGAAATGTTTTTCATTTTGCAGGACAGTGATCAGAGGTGGGAGGACCACTAGGCACTAGGAACTACCTTTTTTTTAATGGAGGGCCAGTGATCGGAGAATCGGGAGGCCACTAGGCACCAAGAACTACCTTTGTTAATATGGGGCCTGTGATCAGAGTATGGAGGATCAACTGGACAAAAAGGACTTTGTTTGTTAATATGGAATGATTGGAGAATGGAGGGACCACTAGGCACCAGAGACTACCTTTTGTAGTATGGGGCCAATGATCAGAGGACAGAAGGATCACTGGACACAGTGGCAGAATGTGATTCAAGTGGGGACAAGGAATGGAGAGTAGGGGATGCCATTAGCCACCAGGGAGCAGGTGTGCTCCTCCAGCTGCCAACATAATTGTTGGCTGCAGCACTGCCAACCACTATGGCTGCCCGAAATTTTGGGATTCTTTTCAGCATTAATTGCTTAGCATAAAGTGGACTGGCCTGCACAATTCCCTTGCACAGCACTGCAGCTCTGAATATTGTGCTGCACCAGTATTCATGTTTCTGCCCCTCCTTTTGCCCACCACATAAATTATTTTTTTACTCACATGCCAACCCTTTTAACATGAGCAACTGCCCCTCTTTTATATGGCACTCCAGCACAAACCCTGGGCAAACGGGGCACAATCACTTTGTGCACTGGGCAAAGTTTTAAATATATCATGCTCCTGAAGTTCTTATTTAAAAAAAGTTAAAAAACTGCTGCAGAGGGAGCACCAAGGAAATTTGCTGTACATTCATCCTTCCAGCAAGTAGTTAAAAATTCAGACTGGAATGTCGTAATAATTAGGTGTGACATTGTACCCGGTTATAACAGCAAGTGACACAACTCGAAAATGATTTGTTAACAAGGTTTACCAGTTATTATAAAAGAAAACACATTCAAGAAGACAGTGTTTATTGCTCTTGTTTCTGAAGTGGTGTTGTGATTAGACCTGCACTGTGACCTTGACACCTTACACTGCTTATACAGACATATCAGGAAGCAAATAAAAGTAATTTTGTTTCATACAGTGACTTTCATTAACACATTACTTGAAGTCTTTGACAGCTGTGGCAGTCCTTAGGCATGGTTAAGAGAAACTGAGGGAAGGAGAAAGTTCATGAAGGTAGTATACTGTATTTGTCTGTATAAAACAGGCCTGGGACCTAATAGATGCAGCAAATCTATCTGGCACAGCCTTGGACCAGAAGTTCAAAGCAGCTGTCTCATGGGCATAGCCATGGACCTCCAGCTTGGTCACAGGTCATGGGCTAGGGATGGGGGAATGGGAATTAGGATTACAAAACCCTAGTGCTAAAGGTTCCAAGTCATAATAGCGAAGCCAAATTTGAGACTCTCCACAACAGCAAGTATATCCTGGTGAAAACAAATATAACACACAACCATACTCACCGAATACTAAATCGGCACATATCTAAATACATGTTTAATGAAGGGGACTGCAGCACCCTCACCCCCTTTGCGGAGGGGAAGCCCTTCCCACTCCACAAACTATTATAATCATCTCTGAGGAGGGCAAACATTGGATGAATCATGAGGGATTGAGGACAGTACTAATTTAAAAACAAAAAACACCACCTGCCAAAAATAAAATAAAATACCTGTCCGCAGTCCTGAACCCAGGACTACCACCACTGCAGCCAATGTCCCTCCTACCTACTACACTACATGGGTAGGTCAGCCAAATCACATTCCACACCCCTAATTAGCCCATCCCTCTTCCTCCTGCTTCCTTCCTTCCTTCCGTCCCATCTCTATTCCCTTCCCTCAATGTTTTTTCCCTCCCTCCCTCACTATTCCTTCCTTCCTTTGCTATCCCTCGACAGTCACCGAACCTGAAAGCGACCAAAATGATGCACTCATTTATAAGTCACTTATTTTGGTTCTCTCTATAATGTGATACTGTGCTGAAGATCTCTTCTTTTATGACTTTAAAACTCTAATGTATGCATTAACATAATTTGTTTAAAAGAATTTCCTTTTTTTTTTTTGCAAAAGTAAAGTGATCATCATAAATTCTTTCCACTGTTCATTTTATCTTAAACTGGCACTTCTCTGAATAAGGTTGATAGATACATAGAAGGTTTCAGCTTATATTGTTACAATGTGATGTATTGGCCCATTGAATCTGACATTTTAATTAAAGCAGCGTTCGTGTTACAAATGAAGCATTGTGATTCCTGAGATTGACTCCATTCATTGTAAATTATCAGAGCTCTAGTTGTAATCTGAAATGTAGCACAGCCACTTCTGCCACCTTTTACCACTGTTTTAAGACTGAATGTGAACAGCTGAAACACACAGAATCAAGCTCTTGACATGAGTAAAGATGTAACTGGACCAGCTTATCCAACTGCACCAGCTAGACCAGGTGCAAGTTGTGCAGCTTGGATGTTCAGTTGGTCCATTTTTACCATTTTGGTCTGTCTGGTCTGTTTTTACTGTTTGTTCTATCCATTCTGGATTTAATCTTGTGTGGTGTATGTAAGCTATCCAGATAACCAGACCCAGATGGGATCATTTACAGTTTTAGTTCAGTCTAATTCTGGCTATCTGGATATCACCCATACCCACCCTAGATGAAATCCACATCAGTTGGAATGGATCGACCAAATGGTAAAACTGTACTAACTGGTCCAGCTGAAACAGCACAAATGTGCAAACTGCTTCTGGTGAAACCAGTCTGGGATTTACCATGTTGCCTCCGGTGAAATGTTCCAAATTTTCCCAAATCTCAATTTTCACAAAAAGATTAACTACAGAAAAAAAAAACCTCAATTTTTACACTGAGTAAAAATCAATGGGCAAATTCAGGCAAAGCACCACGTCAAGACATCTCATCACCTGCTGAGAATAGCCCTGATCAACCCTCTTTTCCTAACCCCACTGTCTACCCTGGAATTGGGAGCAACTGTGCCAGTAGCCACAATAAGCATCTCTGTACTCCTGACCCTGCTGCCTGCTCCAGGGTTCGGAGCAACTCTCCTGTCACCTATGATCAGAGGCTCTCCTCTCCCGACCCTACTGTCTACACTGAGGTAGGGATCAACTGTGCTGTCAGCTGTGATGGGCAAATACTAGCAGGCCAACATTTGGTATTAACAAATATTTATTCTTGTTTTTTATCTATAAACATTTTGTTCATGTAGGTCTTAAAAAAAATTCATAATGGTTTTCACATTCCCCAAGTAACACACAAAATGCAACAAACTCTGGTCACAGCTGATGTGGCTGTGGAGAGCTTTTAGGAGTGGCAAGAGCACTGAAAGAAATATGCAGTACTCTTGCTGCACCAAAGTCAGCTATACGTAATACTGCAGCGATTACAGTACTGCTCATGTGTGATACTCGCACATGTGCAGTTTGCCCAGAGTCAGCTGTGCACAATATGGCGGTGCTGGCGTAACTATGTATGTATGATAGTCATACATGCATAGTTTAAGTCAGTGCCAGCATGTTTCACATGGGGCTGTCACTTCTGCAGTTGTGGAAAGGAAAGTAGTGCACTGGAAGGGGGTATGTTTATGCGGACCATGGAGGGAAGGACTACATAAACAGAATCACTGAAACTATGTCAGAGTATTGTGGCAGCACATCAGACAGAGGTCTGGTCATGTGCTTCCTCAGTGCTCTAGTGCTCTTATGCAAATCTGATGATGGCATAACATCCATGGTGCTTGGCCCATGCATCCATAAAAATCAGACTCAGGAGGTGTCTATTAACAAACTAAAGACCTGATCTGGGACTTGATCATCATCACAGTCACTTTCTTATTCTTTTCTAAGCAGTGCTGGTAGACGACTTCTAGTTTTCCCAATTGTATTAGGTGGGGTAGTAGCATTCTTGAAGTGGTAGTTGCCAGTGGTGGCATGCTGTGAAAAAAAGTGGTCCCCATGCTCGTCTGCAAATTTTAGAAATGCCCTTTCCTGGATTTTGCTATAAAAACTGATCTCTTTAACACAAAGACAAGGAGTCAGTTATGGCCTCCACCCTCCTTTTCACTTCAAGTGAGATATGTGATTATGGGTTTGCATCAAATGTACAGTGGCAGCCATAGATGCACAATATTGTTAAACAAGTAATCAACTTTAGGTAAAAGTTTTCTGTTTTTTTATTGTTTGCTTTCTTAATGTTGTCAATACCACTCCATTTATTTGCTCTCTGCACCTGGATTTCTGTGCCCCAAGTGCATTGTTTGACATTTTTCTGTTCTGGACAAAAAGGCCTTTCAAATGAGGGTACTTACTAAACTAAATTCTTTATAGTTTTTTATGTTTCCTTGCACATGTGCAAGAAGCTTTTTGTGGTAGAATGACATTCCAGAAGTGTGTCGGGGACAAAGCCAATGCACAGCAATCTACAGTGGGCTCACCCATGTCAGACCAATGAGCATATAGCCAAACTGTGATACAATTCACAGTTTCACAGCTGGAAGCCGTTCTCTAGTTGAAAGAAATAAAGTGCTCCACTGAGAGCACTTCATTTGTTTCATTTACATAATGCTGTCCTGATGTCTGTGGAGTATTGTACCCTTCGCCCACCCCTGCATACCAAAAGACACTTGACTCCACCCACCTCCATTCACCTAACCAGAGACTCCCAGTAATGATTAACTATGTTCCCCCACTGGCAACAGCCCAAAAAGATTTGTTTAAAGCCAGTCAGTGGCTGTTGATCCCTTAGTGCAGAGTGCTCCAAAATGTTCATTGTTCAGTAACAGTAAGGGCATGAATGAATGGTGATGTATTGCCCATAGGAAAACCTGATTGACTTATTCTCAGCCAACCATGTTTTACTACTGACAAATACCTGTCTGAATCATTCATGCCCTTGCTGATCTTACTGTTTGTCTCCCTACCCCCCACAGATCTGCGGGTACCCATCCATACACTGCATCCCCAACTCTCTGCACTATAAGCAGTAAAGAGTCCTAGCAGTAAAGAAAAAATAAATAATATTTATCCTTCCCCCGACACCCAGACAGATGTCTATGTTGAGCTTGTTTGTGTGTGTGAATGACAGTGTGTGTTCTTGTCCCTGAGCTCCTCTTTCTCTGGTGCTGCATGTATGCCACAATACCCAGCTTGAGTACTGCTTTCTGTGATGGTACCCACTGACCCACCCCATGGATCTCCTAGTGTCTGTGCTGCTTCAGTGTGCCCCCCACCTCACTGCACAGTACAAGGAGCAAGAGTGCTGAGACATGAAGCAGAATTTTGCTTGCAGAGCTGTAATCTAACCCTGGGTGGTGTGGAGAGAAGAGAAATGGGTTGCAGGGACAGACACCGAGAAGGAGAGGCAGCAGACCCCCCGAGAGACAGCACAGGATTGAAAGAGGCAGTGAGGGCACCAGTGTCAGGGACAGAGTAGAGCGGGAGTCCCAAACAGTGACAGCAACATGCTGAGATGTGAGGAGTAAGAAGAATGAGAGTGATCACCTGGTGACAGGCTGTCACTATTGCAGCACTACCTTGGCAGTATGAAACTGGGGGCAGTGCAATGTAGTGATCATAACCACAATGACTGACAGCTCCCAGACCTGCACCTGAACAAATGTGCATTTCAATGGGTTGCCCATCCCCCAGCAGTGTCAACTCCCTCCATTCCACCCTCCCACCGCCGCCCCCAAGACAGACGCAGGAACAGAGAGAGATGCTTCCGGTGTGGCATATACAATAAGAGCAGGTACAATCCATTCCAGTCTGAGATGTTGTCAACCCTTCCAAAACAGAGAAGTGGAGTGCAGTGTGCATCTGAGCTTAGTTGCCATCCATTTTATTGCCGCTCAGTCTTCTGGCACCTTGCTGTCGGTCTGACACTGTTTGTCTTTCTGAAGCCCAGTGGAAGCAGAGAGGCAGAAAAAGTGTCAGTGGGAGTGCCATGACTGGGACAGAGAGCAGCACTGTAGAGGTTTCCTTTTGCCATGGGTGGGGGGTGGGAGAGAGGACAGAGAGAGAGAGAGAGAGAGAGACCAGGAGAGAGAGAGTGTAAAATAAACTTGGTGTATGTTTCTCTCTCTCTTTCTGCCTTGTTTGTGTCTCTACAATAAATGCAGTGGGTATCCAGTGAGACGTGACTTGTATTAAATGAAATAGCTGTTTAGAGACTGTATCTGTGAAGAAAAAATACAAAGAGTGAGACAAAGGAGTGTCTCCTCCCAACGTTTCCACTTCAGAGCCACACACACACACACACACACACACACACACACACACACACGTCAGACTAGTGAAGGCGCCAACAAGAAAAAGCAGTCTGTTTGGTTTTTTTTGGGTTTGGGGATGGTTTAATGTGATTACAATCTACAGCAGTTCAGACACATGAAATGATTACACTTAAAGGCATTCTTTCCAGCTCAGCCAGTCCCTCTGCCTGCCCAGCACACAAACGAACACCAACTACAACCCCTTCCACTTCTGTTGCAAGCAGGGAGGATCGCTGTCTCTCAAGTGGCCAGTCCTATACAAGTAGCAGAGTTGGGAGTCTGGGGCTCCAGTCAGACCTGCTGCTATAATGGGGCTCATGTCTTCCTGAATACAACAGGACAGCTAAATTGAGTCCCTACAGATGCAGGGTTTCTGCACAGATGATTGCTACAGCCACTCAGGCACCACTGGGGATTTAAAACAAGAGATGGACTTGGCAGGCATCCTACCATCTGCCTCCTACTCCTCCACTGACTGCTTGCAGCACCTTGCCAGCTCCTCTCTGCAACAGGTGCCCACCAGTAGTCAGTAATGTTGGTGGGTGGCCCCTGTTGGGAGTGATCAAATGAGCTCCTTGATTTGTTACTAGTCTATGCAACCAATTCTCTCCTTTGACTTCCTTCTGTGTCTGGTTGCATTAGCCTGTTTCCAAACACCCAATAAACCTTTTTTTCCTAGTGTCTGCTTAGATTCAGAATATAAACTACATCAAAATAAAATATAATTGCTTTGAAGAAGATAGAAGCCTTTGTTATGGCTTGATGCCAGTGTGTGGTTGGAGAATGCTGAAATCTCACTTTGATTGTTTTATTTCCTTATTGCTATTTTGTATTTTCAGGTTAAATCAAATATAATACAATAAATATATATTTTGGGAAGATAGAAGCTTTCATTATGGCTCTTTTGGTTTGATCTATGCACACTGAAGTGTTGGAGCAGTGAGATCACTACAATTTTGGCAGCCTTGTACCATTTCTTTGATCCTAAAATATGGATCACAATGGTTGTACAATTGTAGGTATCTATTCATAACAAATGTACCTTTTTGTCACTATAGGGCTGGTAGTATAGCCTAGATGTTAGAACAATGAGCTGTGAATGAGCTTGGTACATCCAGCAGACCTGGGTTTGATTCCCATAACCTCTACTTACATAATGTGTGTCTCTGAGCAAGTCACTTAACCTCCCCAGTGCTCCCAGGTCATCCCTGAAAACAGGCACGTGCCTAGTGGGCCTTATCTGGTTACTAAAGACTAAAGTGAAGACTATCCTTTCAAATGTATTTAATTCACTATAATTACGCACTAAGAAAAATGGTCTTAATGAGTTCATTTAAGGTTTCATAATTTGACCTTTTGCAATTTTAAATGTCCTCCTAATCCTGGACTCATCAATTTGTTTTATCTAAACATTTCTTTGCTCAATTCATCAATAATCCAATAAGATTTAGAATAAAATAATGCTAGAACAAAACATTTGGTTTGATTTTGGGCAAATACTAACTTATCTCTTTATTTTTTATATTTATTTTGATTTTTCATCATACTGTACATGGTAAATTTTATCATTTTCTTGTTCATGTACATGCACAGTATAATCTCAATTGTTTATCTCTCCAGCATTTCCTCTTGTACAGTTATGTTTTAATCTTCTCAATTTTCATTTAATTTTGTGTTAAACCACTTTCATTTCAGAACCTCTTTGCCGTACTTCAGCAGTTATACTTATTTGTCTTATTATCTATCATCATTTATCTCTACCAGACTATACCTTCTTCCCTTCCAACTGGTAGGGGTCCTAATTTCAACTAACAGACACATCAAATATACAGAGTTAGGTAATTACTACTTCCTTCTTTAGTTTTCCTAGCTGTTAAGTGATTTGGGTCCTTGGGACAGTGTACAAATCTTCTCCCTATCGTTTATGTTCATTAGTCCTCATAATCTCCTATAGAGTGTCTCCTCCAGCCCTGTCTCCCCTTCCTCTAACCTCCTTCAAGTCTTCTCTTGTGTTTTTCTGGGTTTCACCCCATATTCATGATCCATCTGGTCCATTGTTTTCTAAACTTCTCTGATTTATCTTATATTAGCTAGGTAAGACTCTCCATCTCTTATATGTTATTTACCAGAGTCTGCCATTCTGCAAGTGAGGGAGTTTCCAGGTTGAGCCATTTTCTATGGGTTTGTTTTCACCACTGCTGCTACACAGATCCTCCAAAGATATTTGCTATTGAGTCCTTTCACCCCTACAGGAGGGAGGCCCCATATACAGTGTTGAATCTGCAGGGTTTCTTAAATTTGGAAAATTTCTTTAAGTTTACCCTTTATTTCCCCAACAAAATTCTGAATCTGGGGACACTGATAGAAGATATGCTTGTGTGTAGCTTTCTCTTCCCTGCACTGTCTCCAGCACCTCACATCCCCGGTCTCCACCCATTGTGCTTTCATGATTGGAGTGATAAAGTATCTAGCCAAGATTTTTCTTTGGAATTCTCTCCAACTTGGTGATGAGTATACCCTAATTCCTCCCTCCCATATCTTGTTCCAGTCTAACTCTGATAGGTGGGTCCCTGCCCCCTCTTCCCACTTTTTCACTGTGTGTGGGGTCCCTGTTCCCTCATGTGCCAGTACAAACTGGTAGACAAGGGTAATCACTCCTTTAGAATCCTGTTTCTTTATCAGCTGTTCCAGTGTCACCTCCCCAACCAGGATGTGCCATGAGGTTCCCCTTGCATTTAGTTGTGTTTGTATGAACCCTTCATAGAAACAAAGAAACACAGAATTTGACAGCAGATAAGGACTGCTTAGCCCACCTAGTCTGCCCATTTCCCTACCTAACAGATAAGCTGCAAGTATCTGAGCCTGTCAGTTTCTTTCCATTGGAATCTTTGTTTCCCTTCTTCAAAAGTCAGTATTGTGTCTCTCTCATAAGCTCTAATGGAGTTCTGCAACCTTTATGTGCTTGTTGTCTGTATCAATGGTTAGTCTGTCCTGGTGTATACTCCTTGCTCTGCTGCCACCATATGTAGTTCCATCTCCCTTCTCTGACTCTCTTGCATCTTTGCCATCTCTTAAGTGCCTCCACTGTCACCTGTACTGCTAAGTTTCTGTCCTTTCCTCTATCTATCCCTATTCTTGTGCTAAATAACATCTCTGCTAAGGGTGTCTGTCCACCTTCTTGTTCCTTCAGTTCCCTCCACTGGGGGTCTATTAAAGGGTTGCCACATCGCAGGGAACATCTGAGCTGTTTTGCTAACCAATATTCTATGATGTCCGGTAGTGCCCATCCTCCCCATTTATTCCTTGTGAATATCTTACTTGCCATTCTCTGTTTCTTCCCTTCCCATAATAATTTATATGTCAGTTGTTGTATTTCCTTCAGTTTTGGTTTCTTCGCGTTTAAAGGAACACTCTGGAAAATATATAATAATTGTGGGAGTATGTTCATCTTTACTGTCTGAATTCTGTCACTCAGTGGCATAGGGAGTACCGACCATCTTTTAATATCTTCACTTATCTGTTTGAGTAGTGGTGTTAAGTTGTCAACTTCTAGATTTTTCATATTATTTCTCAGTTTGATCCCTAGGTATTTAAATTTTTGCATTGCCCATTTCATAGGGTATTTAGTCCTCATCTGTACTGTGGGGTTGTAATGTAATCTGAGTATTTCTGTTTTGCTTGTATTTAGGGTGTAACCTGATATTTTGAAAACTCAGAGACCCTGTCCATCATCCTGGGTATGGTGGTCTCCGTTCTGTTAGGTACATCTATATATCATCTGCATATAGGGCTGTTTTGTGTTCCTTCTGTCCAGTTGTTATTCCTTTTATCCCAGCATCCTGTCTGAACCATTGTACCAAGGGCTCAAGATATATGGTGAACAATAGGGTGAAAGTGGACAGCCCTGTCTTGTGCCCCTCCCCAACATGAATCTTTTGGATAAGTGGTCATTGGTTCAGACATAGGCTTGGGAATCTGCATGTAGCCTCTGTATAATATCTATGAGGTGGGTATGAAATCCAAATCTAGCTAGAACCCCAAACAAATATTCCCAGCCAACTTTGTTGAATGCTTTTTTAGCATCCATACTCATTATGACTGCAGTTTTTTTGTGGTATTATGTGTATGGTTCTTCTTATATTATCTGCTGTTTGCCTTCCTGCCACAGATCCTTTCTGGTCATTTTATGTTTGCTTGTGCATGCACAAGAAACATTATGTGACAGCTTAGGAGAGCAGCGGTTCGGGAGATGCAGTGTGGCAGCCAACAGAAGCATTGCATTTGGGGGCTTGGCCATGGTGCACCAATGGATTCACAGTGCGCTGAAGACACTGGCTTCCAGAAGTGGCACCAAATTGTAATGTTTTCACTGCAGAAATCAAGGGCCACCTTGACACTGCAGTGTCAGCGATTCGCTGCAATGAGGGAGTGACCCATCATTGCTGGGTGAAATGTTGCTAGTGTAATATTGTTTGTGAACATGGTGGTGCCTTGCCACCATGTTCACAAATAATATCAAACCAGCTCCAATGCCGAGGGGGTGCCCAATCCCCCTGGGCAGCATGTGCCCCTCCCGACAGAAGTGTGTTTTGGCTGATGGGGGCCCTAATCCCCTTTGGCATCTATCCCCGGTGCTATCTGACTTGCCGACGGGGGAGCCCACTCCCCATTGGCAGTATGTTCCCCCTCCCTGTTTGATGTGCTGAGAGGAGAGCCCACTCCCCATCAGCATCAGCATCAGCCCCCCAAAGAGTAACGGGAGACTCCAAGGGGGTGCCCAATCCCCGTCAGTTCTTGTGCCCTCCTGTTTTTGTGTTGAGGGGGGTGCCCAGTACCCCATCAGCTACACCCCCCAAAAAATTCAGGTGACATAATGGGAGCCCACCCAGTATGCCCAATGCCCCTGCAAAGAAAAATCTGTCCGCAATGTTTTTTGTTTTTTGTGAAACCTGTAAAACAAAATCAGTCCCTTGCAGTCTCCTTAGGCCCTCTTGTAACCTGTGCCTTCCATCTACTGTGCACCCTGCCTCCCTCACCTTACTCTTACCTCATACTTACTTCAGATTCCGCTGCTATGGTCTTTTGTGGACTGGGAACATGTCTGCACTCTTCAAAGCTGACCACGAACAGAGAAAATTCCAGTAAGCTGTATAATGGAATAAATAGTTGTTTTTTTTTTTAACTTTGATGCATATCTCGGGTATTGTTTGGAATTTTGGCACCAAATTTTCAACATGGGGTTTTTGGGACCCCTCCGCATGAATTCTGGCACTGTCCCATGCGTTAATGTTGGTCCCGACAGGTGATTTCTCGGTCAAGCATGGAATCACCTGTCAGGACAGATTAATGAAATGACAGTGCCTGTGCTGTGTCTATGAGGTATTCTCTCAAAAGTGTAAGTTGCAAATTTGGTGGAGAAAATCAAGAAATGAGTGTTCTGCGGCATTACTTGAGTTGCTACACGCTGTAACTTCACAAATTTGCAATATTTTCAGCCCAGATTTTCAACATTGCCATTTTTCTGCACCTCCTTATGAACAGTATAGTTGTCATTTTTCACATCCTGGGTGAAATGTTTTTTCTCACTTGCGGCACAGAATAGTGAGGTCTCTGTGGGAAATCTGTGTTCTAGACACATTACGAAAATGACAGTGACACTGTTCATTAGCAGAGGTCCTAAAATGCCTAGTTAGAAAATCTGGTGACAAAAGTCTATAAAATGACTGTGTTGTGAGTGTGCGCTGTGCAGTTTCCATGCACGCTCATAACTTCACACATTTGCAATATTTTCACTCCAGATTTTCAACATTGCCATTTTTCACACCTCCTTATGAACAACACAGCTGTCATTTTTCACATCCTGGCCACAGAATAGCATGGTCGCTGTGGAAATAATTTTTCAGGACACATTATGAAACTCACAGTGACAGTGTTCATTAGCAGAGGCTCTAAAATGCCTATGTTGAATATTTTGTGATGAAAGTCCATAAAATGACTGTGGTATGAGCATGCGTTGCACAGTTTCAACACATGCTCATAACTTTGCATATTTGTAATATGTTCACTCCAGATTTTCAACATTGCCATTTTTCCAACCCTCCTTATGAACAGTACAGCTGTCATTTTTCACATCCTGGCTGAAATGTGTTTTTGCAGTTGCAGTAGTAGGTGGTCACTGTGGGAAATCAGTGTTGGGGGTACATTAAGAAACTCACAGTGACTGTTCATTAGCAGAGGCTGTAAAATGCCTATGTTAAAAATTTGGTGATGAAACTCCATAAAATGACTGTGTTACAAGCGTGTGTTACACAGTTTCCAGTCTTGCTCATAACTTTGCACATTTGTAACATGTTCACTCCAGTTTTTCAACATTGCCATTTTTCCACACCTCCTTATGAACAGTACAGCTGTCATTTTTCACATCCTGGCCGAAATGTGTTTATGCGCTTCTGGCACAGAATAGCATGGTTGCTGTGGGAAATCAGTGTTCAGGACACATCAAGAAAATCAGAGTGACATTTTTCATAAGCAGAGGTCCTACAATGCCTATGTTGAAAATTTGGTGACGAACATCCATAAAATGACTGTGTAATGCGCATGCGTTGAGCAGTTTCCACATACTGTATGCTTGGACGTGCAAGCATTTTTTATATTCCTGGTACAGCTGTTCAACATTCCCATCTCTTCACACCTCCCTGTGGATGGTAGAGCTGTCATTCTTCTCATCAGGCCCATTCTCTGTTTTTCTTCATGTGGACAGAATGGATCGCTGTTGGAAATCAATGTTCAGGACACACTGACATAATCACACCACCACTCTTCATAGGTAGGCTCACAAAAAGGCCATGTTGAAAATTTGTTGTATAAATACCAACAAATGCCTGAGGCGTTAGGGTTTCTAACCATAATATCCTACCCTGTACAGACTGACAGGCATCAGGGTGTGCCTTTGGATTGCTGACTGTATTGCTCAGGCCATCCCACCCCCACCTCCAGTCACTGACAGGCATTGAGGTGTACCTTGGACACTTCGGCCCCAGACTTCCTCCCATTCTCCTATGCTGCACCCATTTCAGCGTATGTCCTTATGGAATGTGGTGACTATAAAGCCAAACACTTAACTCAACATGTGTCACTGTCTGCAGAATAAGGTGACATGACATGGCATGCCTGTCATGGCCAATGACCCAAACACTTACCCCAATGCCTGTTTATCTCTACAGGATGGAGGTGGGATGGGTGTGAACTTCAATTCTTCACTGCCATTCCTATTTTCCATCTGTCTAACTCCTGCATTTCCAATGTTAATACCAGCAAGCAAATATTCAGCATTGACAAATGCTTGTTAATTATCTTGGGGATCATTTCTTCTAGCCTTTGGCCAATATACTAGTTTTTTAAAATCTCCTTGGGCTGAGTGGGTGGTTGCTTGTGCTTGTCTGTGTCTGTGGATTAGTTTTGGACAATTAACATGTTTTCTGTGTGAATACTCAAGCATTCTTGCACACAACATCTGTGAAAGTCTCCTGGACTGAATTCTTGCTAAACATCATCACCAGGTATCAGCTTTTAATTTTAATTCAACTTTATTGAAGCCTTCACAAGTAAGTATATGTCTTGCACTATTCTGAAAATGTGGTGATGCTGGGTCCTGCACCAGAATCAACATTTTCATTTGACCACTCTTAAAGCAGCTGTACTCGTGGACTTTAAAGAACAAAGGAAACATACAGACAAAATAATTTTACATCTTGCATATGCCTAGGCTGCAGTTTATCACCTTTCAGGAATTTTAACACATTTTGTGACTGAATCAACATTTTTGTCTGACCTGCTATCAAAGATATTGTACTTGTTTCTGAGGACTTTAAAGGGGCACTGTCAGCTTTGCCCCTTTGTTTTTTGCCAAACGTAAACAGTGTGCCTCTTGGCACACATCCATCACATACATGTTGCAGAACATCACAGTATATGCCAAATGTAATGATTTGATACCATTTTTATACATTTTAATGAAGCAGCTTCCCAGTCGGGTCCACGTTAAGTCCTCCCACGTACCGGAAGCACATACAGGCCAGGGCCACACGTTTGCCATGAGTGAAGCCCCGAAGGACGATTTTTTCAGACTCAGCTTGCAGCTACACATTGCATGGGTCCCTTACCCTATTCTAAAATGCTCCATCTATGGGTGACTGCAAAACGAGCACTGGGAGTACAGTAATTTATTTTTGTACATCGCAGCCCAAATACCATGCATGCACACTAACGGCACGCTCTTGTCCATGCACAAGATCTTTGGTTATGCCTCTGGTGTGCATGCGTGGGATTTGAGCTGCTATATACATTACATTTGGCGTATATAGTGATCTTCTGCTGCATGTATGTGATGGATGTGTGCCAAGAGGCACACTGTTTACGTTTGGCCAAAAACGAAGGGGCAAAGCTGACAGTGTCCCTTTCAAGATCAATGGAAACATACAGACAAAAGGATTTCACACCTTGCATATTCCCAGGCCACAGTTTATCACCTTTCAGGAATCTTAACATATTATGTGACCCTGGATCTCAACAGTTCATCATTTCCTCTGGATATAATTAACCATCAGCATTTTCCTTTTAAATCAACTTTACATGTACTTTGTCATTTTCTCTGCTCCCTAATCCTGCTGCTCCTGCTATTATCTGGGAATATTCACCCAAACTCTGGACCCCCTCACTCTAAAATGACTAACCTTAAAGGCAAACTTACTATAGTATCACTGAATAGTAACAGTCTCCTCGCACAATTCCAGGCATGGGTGCAGGTGATCAACCCAGAAATTATAGCACTCACTGAAACCTGACTTTCCCCCAAGACACCGGATGCATCTATCTCCCTTGATGGCTAAAACTTGTTCTGACAAGATAAGATTGCTAAACATGGGGGTGGGTGCCTAGTATATGTCAGGTATGGAATAAAGTTTCAGGCCCTTGATAACAGTCTTACTGCAAAAGAGGCTCAAATTCTGCACCTCAAATTAAACATATGGACACAGAATGAAGTCCTGCTGGTCTCCACTGTATACATACCTCCAGGGCACCAACCTGCTGGGCTAAACCATGTCATCGCAAGCCAAGAACAACTGGGCAACTACTAGGAGAAGATCACTATAGGTGACTTCAACATACATTGGCACTCAGAGAAAGAAGCAAAAGCCAAATATCTAATTACTAGCCTTTTCCTAAAACAGATGGTCACTGCTGACACTCAGCTTAACTACAAAAGAGGGAGCAGTTCTCTCATAGACTGGCTCCTGACCACAAACCCTGAGCATATCTCTCATGTCCGTATACTGTTGCCACAGCAACTCCCCGATGGCAAAGGCCATCACAGTGACAGGATTTGGGCAAAATTGTCTTTGTGATGGTCTCTGCACAGCCAGGGAACTGCCTCTCAGGGTGTTTCACCCCTTCCCATAGTCCAGCTCTATCTAGGAGTTGGAATCCTAGAGACTGGGGTGTGGGGGGTTGTGCCCCCCTATGGAATATACAGAGAGAGTCCTCGACACTGCATTGCCAACACTTGGCAATGCAGCTGCTACCGTCGGGATGTCTCCATGGCTGCTGACACCAGGCAGGGTAACACTTCTGATGTTACGGTCCTGCCTGATAACCCCAGTGACCACTCCCCGTGAAGTGTACCTGGTCTAACAATTTCCCCAAGAGTTCACTCAAGGTGTGCAAAAACCACTGCCCGAGGCCTGGACTACTTGAACATTTCAAGCTGTACATGACACAACTGGATTGGTCCCGGCTGGCTGGGGATATAGATGGTAATGAGGCACTTAACTACTTCATAATGGTTTTCAACCATGTTTGTGATATTTTTGCAGCATAACTCCACCTTACTCAACAAAGCCTGTCGTCTGATCACTGGCTTTTGCTGCTTAACCCCCACTTGTGAACTTTACGCTCAAACAGGTTGGCTACAACTACCAAATCACATAAAACATTTAACCTGCACCATGGCTAAGAGGATCACCATGGGTCTGGCTCCCCCTGGAGTTCTATCTGTACTCCGTCCTAACATGAACCCCCACCACACAAGAGATCAGCAGTTTCATCGTCTGCAAGTTCCACATCACAAAACATCCTTGGACCAATGCTCATTTGCTTACAAGGGCCCATACTGGTGGAAGAGCCTTTGTCCTGAGATCTCCATGACCGCCAAGCTAGATCTATTTAAAACTAAGATCCGATCCCACCTCTCTGCCTCTAGCACCTTTGACTGTCATTTCTAGCCTGGTCTCTGCTACACGTTCATACAGTCCTATGAGGTGTCTCCTCCTTTACCACTTTCCTCTGTCCACTCCCTACCCCTTCCGTACTCACCTTCTCTCCACCACACCCCTCTCCCCTATACCTCTTCTCCTGTGGACAACTGCCACTGGCATGCTCTAAGTAATAGAAATTTTACTATGCAATTGTATGTTAATCTAACTTTCTGCACCACCTGTCTTTGCTTTATTGTACTTGCCTATGTTCCATCATTTGTACTACTGTATTGTCCTGGCTCTGACGTGGAACCTTTGAAAAAGAGCCTTTGGCTCAAAGGTACTTGTAATCCTGGAATAAATAAATAAATAAAAATAAATAAATACAAAACTAAAACAATTAAGGGAACCTCCAATCTCTGGCTCTCCAACTCCCTTATTGGACTTATGAAGAACAGAGACAATCTTTGGCATACAGCAAAAGCATTTGGTACACCTGCTGCATTTAATACCTACATGGCAGCTAAAAACGCCTGCACCAGACTCATCCAGCAGGCTAAAGTCTCCTACTATAAGGATCTACTAGCCAAAATCTGGGGTTCTGGAGGAGACATTTGGTGCTCTTTAAAATCCTTAATGGGCAAAGCCCCCAGGATCCCTCCAGATCTACTGTTGACTGTGAAGGGGCACCTACAGAAACCCATTGAAATTGCCCTGGAGGATAAACTGGAGGACAGTCTGGTGGCAGATGTTGGGAGACACTGCAGATTGGGCAGAAGAATGCTGGTGGTGTTGGGGGACTTAAACATGCCAGGAACAGGCTGGGAGACTATGACATCCTCTGTGACCAGGGAACAGAGGTTGTTGGATGTCTTTCAAGATGTGTACCTAACTTAGCAGTTGAGGGAACCGACCAGGGAGGTGCAGGTACTGGATGTGGTCCTGGCAGACAGTGCCCAGATTGGGGGCCTGGAGTAAGGGACCCATTGGCGGGGAGTGACCATGCCACGGTCTGGTTCTGTCTGGACCTAGGAGGGGTAGAAGGCTGCACAGAGACGGAAGTAACCAACTTCAGGGGGGCAGATTTTAAGGAAAAGGGAAGGATCCTTAAGGAGCATTTGAATGGGATTGGGTCAGACATGGACACTGATAGTAGGTGGGAAATCATCAGGAGAGGGGTGCAGGATGCTACCAGCACCTGTGCAAGAGTAAGTCGAAAATGCGGTGGGGCCCAAAACAAAGACCAGGGAGGTCCACGCTGGTGCGGGGAAGAAGGCAGCCTATAAGCAATTCAAGTGCTCAAGGAGTGAAAGGGATTGAGGGGAGTATGAGCTGATGGCTAGAAGGGCCACTAGAGTGGTAAGGGCGGCTAAGGCAAGGAAGGAGCAGAAACTGGCCAGGGAAATTAGGAGAGGGAACAAGGGGTTCTTTAGATACATTGGGGAAAAATGAAGGGTGAAGGGGCAGATTAGTAGGATTAAATCAGGGGAGAGATGGGCACAAGACCTGGGGGAGCAAGCTGAGGTACTAAATGAGTACTTCACCTCAGTTTTCACCAAGGAAAATGGGGTGCTGCATCATACATGGGAGAGACAGAGAGACTGAGGAGGGGGACCCTACCGATCAGTGGGTCTGGGGAGAGGGGAGGCATCACTGGCAGGAGGGAGGCTAAGCAGGGAGAAGAGGTTCCAGAAGTGGAAATCACAGCAGAGAGAGTGAGGAAGCCCTCAGCTCCCTTAAGATGGAGAAAGCACGGGCTGGATAAATTACATCCCAGAGTGCTGAAGGAACTTGTGGATGTCCTGGCAAAACCCCTGGAGAAACCTCTGGTGGAGCTTTTCTCCATCTCTCTGAGGACAGGATGGGTGCCCCAGGACTGGAAGATGGTGCACATAGTGCCTATCTACAAGGAGGGATCAAGGGAGGTGGCAGGGAACTACAGACCTGTCAGCCTGACATCGGTGGTGGGCAAGGTGATGGAGGGCATTGTCAAGGAGAAGCTAGGGGGGAACCTGGATAAGTCAGGGTGCCTGGACAATAGACAGCATGGATTCATCCTGGGGAAATCATGTCAGACAAACCTGGTGGAGTTCTTTGACTGGGTGATGAGTGCCTTGGACCTGGGTAGACCAGTGGATGTCCTCTTTCTAGACTTCAGCAAGGCATTTTACTCTGTTCCTCACAGGGACCTGTTGGATAAGCTGGGAGAAATGGGGGTGGGGAAACCAGATGATCAGATGGATAGGCAATTGTCTCCCAGAACGGATAGTTGGTGGGATAGTCTCATCCCCAAGGATGGTCATTAGTGGGGTCCCTCAGGGATCAGTCCTTGGGCCCCTTCTGTTCAATGCCTACATCTCTGACATAAGGACAGGAATCAGGAGTGAGATGAGTCTCTTTGCTGATGACTCAAAACTGGGGGTGGTGGTGGATGGGGAGGAGGGGAGCGTGGCCCTACAGGGGTACCTGGAGGCTCTGGAAAGATGGTCTAGAAAGTGGAAGCTGAGGTTCAATGCAGGGAAATGCAAGGTACTCCACCTGGGGGCCAGAAACCCAGGTCAAGTGTACACCCTGGGGGGGTGAATGCTGCAAGTCTCGATGGCTGAGAGGGATCTGGAGGTGGTGGTGGATGTCAAGATGAACAACTCTGAGACTTGTAGGAGGGCAGCAGTCAAGGCCAACAGGATGCTGGGATGCATCACTAGGTGGATAACCTCCAGAAGGAGGGAAGTGTTACTCCCTCTGTATAACTGCTTGGTGAGGCCGCTCCTTGAGTACTGCATGCAGTTTTGGAGGCAACACTTAAAGAGGGACATTAGCCTCCTGGAGAGGGTCCAGAGGAGGCAACCAAAATGATTTGGGGCTTGGGGGACAGGACCTATGAGGACAGGCTCAAAGAGCTAAATATGTACACGTTGGAAGAGAGAAGGGAACAGGGACATGATAGAGGTCTTCAGGTACATGAAGAGGGTAAATAGCGGAGGAACAGTCGGGGTGCTTCGAAGGAAGGAGGAGAGGGCCACTAGAGGGCATGGGTGGAAGCTGGAGGGGGGAAGATTCAGGGGAGAAAGGAGGAGGTGCTACTTCACTGAGAGGGTGGTGGAGCCATGGAATGCACTGCCTAGGGGGCTGGTAGAGGCAGAGACAGTAGCGGGGTTTAAGAGTGGGTGGGACAGGTACAAGGGAAGGGTTCTGGAAGCAAAATCCAATGCAGCAAGAATATCTGGAACTGGGAAGGGAGAAGCCAGAGAAGGTGAGGGGGGCAGCAATGTCAGCACCCAGGGTGGGGGCTGACCAAACGAGCAGACACGAAAGACCGTTAGGCCTATTCTGCTGGCATTTTAGTATGTTAGTATGTTCACTGACCTTTCAAGTGTATTCCTTGGTGACTACTTCAAAGATATGTATTTTCAGCAATGCTTAACTGCCCCTCAAGATCCCCAAGGAAAGATGTACCACCTTTTACTTTAGACGTGTCAGCAAAGCTGAAACCATCAAGCATATTAAAAGGGTGCTTGGCAAGACTAGGATGAAGAGGATCTGCTTGACATGAAGCTGCTTGGTCTACTCCTTCGCAAACTTGCTGGTCCTCTTACCATAGTGTTTAATGCCTCTATATAAATCAGGAGTATTTACAAATGCCTGGAAGTCAGCTACTGTAACACCTGTCTTTAAAGAGGGGCATAAAGCCCAATCATCCAATTATAGACCTATATCCATCCTTCCTCCCCTTTCCAAAGTACTCAAAAGAATGGTCTCAGAGCAGCATACTGAATACCTTGATAACCATAACCTACTTTGCCTGCAACAGCACAGCTTCCATAAAAAATCACTCCACACTTACTGCTCTGGTTGATTATTCATCCCAACTATATAACACTTTGGATAGTGGTGAGGCAGTTGGATCAGCCTTCATTGACTGCACAAGGTCTTTCAACTCTCTTAATTATAACCTCCTCCTAAGTTGCCTTCTCTCTACAGATCTATCCCCAGATATGGTACTATGATTTGGCAGCTACCTTTAACAGACTCATGCGAGTCAAACTTGGCGATACCCTATCCACTGCTAAGGAGGTGCACCTCAGTGGTTCTGCAGAAGTCAATCCTCAGTCCTCTACTCTTTAGTCTCTCCAGCAACTCTTTCCCCAGTGGCTTGCTCAGCAAGCACAGTTCTCTATTCTGATGACGCAGTGATCTCAGTTGCTTGCAAAGACCAACACTCCATCACAACTGAACTCCAAAGCAGCTCCTGCTAAACTTGGATCTTGGTTTATGGAAATAAGCTAAACATCTAAGATCCTAGTGTATAGTGTCTTAACTTCCTAATATCTTGGCATTACCTTTGATGACATGCTCACCTTTTCAAACCACACTGACTCTGTCATCAAGACTGCGAATATAAAACTTGGTGTACTTTATCATCACAGACATTCAATGACATCAGATGCACTCAAACTAGTCACCAGTAGCTCAATACTGTCTACCATTGACTATGGGTTGCCTATATATGGGGCAGGCACAAAAACTGCTCTTAGCAGGATCAACACACTCATCGAAAAGGCCTGTCGTCTCGACACCACACACCAGTTCGCTGTACACTAAAACTGGATGGCTTCCACTCCATCTTAGAGGGCAATATCCGAAACCTGTCTACTTCTAAAAAGTACTACTTGGACTGGCGTCCCCACACTGAAGGACACTTTAAGCTGGCCATCCTAATGAAATCTACCCATAGTGCAATCGCTAGTAAGATGGGATTCCCTTCAAAAGAATGAAACTTGCCCAGAACTCCATCCTGTATCAAGGCCCAAAATGGTACAATGAAATACCTGCTGTCCTCACTGATACTACCAAGATTAGTACCTTCAAGCTGGGCTCAAATCTCTCCTTGACTCTAAAATGAATTGTACTTGCCTGCACTAATGTGATGTACCTTGCCCCCAGTTTTCCATTTACCTACCCCCATCTACATCTTTTCAGCTATATACTACTTTTTTCTTAACCCGCTTCCCTACCCCAATTACCTGACAATGGCCTCGCAGGGTTGAAAGTTCCACCTCTCTCCCACCTCAGGCGATGCCAACTTTGGCTGACCCCCATCCCCTCTTATCTAATCAGTCTATCTGTTAATATTTACTAATTTGATGTGTATAAGTTAAATTTTACTATTACTGCCTGTGTACTGTATATACTAATGTTTTTTCTCTCTCTCTCTCTCTCTCTCTCTCTCTGTAAACCTTGTATTTTTGTAATGTTTGTTCAACACTGATGTGGAACCTTTGAAAATTAGTCCTTGACTCAAATGTATTAATCCCAAACTGAAATAAATAAATAAAAATATTTATAGTCTACATTTAAGATGGATATTGGTCTATACAACCCACAGTCCATATGATCTCTGCCTGCCTTGGGAATAACTGATATCACTGCTAGTTTCCAGGATGGTGGGTGTACCCTCCCTTCTTCATTATGCTAAGGAATGTTTCCTGAAGTATAGGTGCTAGATCCTTAGTGAATCTTTTATACAATTCTGTGAGGAGTCCATCTATTCCTGGGCATTTCCTGTTTTGCTGTTCCCTATTACTTGTCTAAGCTCCCTTCCTCTATTGGTCTATTTAGGGTCTCATTTTGCTGTGAATTGTCATAGCCTTCCCCCTCTAATCTTCTTCTCAAGAAGCAAACACACACAATTACACTCACCTCAACAGCTCTAACAACATTAACAAAACAGAGAAACCAGTTAATAATTCTAAAACAGGTATCTAATGAAAGACAATCAGAATGGAGGAAAACCATTATGCAATACTTCATAAACTACTACAACCTCTTCCTTATTCAGTTATCCACTTTTTAGACACCCAATTATCATTTTTCTACATTTAATACACTTATGATAGTATATTCACAGCTAGTCCCAGAAAAGGGGAAAAAACACTTATTACTATACAGTAGTTATCACAGACATTTTAAAATCCTGGGACCCAATTATTGACAATATTGGGAATGCTGCAAGCCCTGAATGTGTTGAAAATATGGTGCACAGGGCTTGTGATATTCCCCAGTCAGCGACTGAGATTCTCGATCCCATGTGTTGATTATCATAAGCTAGAACAGCTTCTTCTGGTTTAACTTGTGGCAATCTTGGATACCCTTTTTATGGACTTATGCCAAATATTTGGTGCAAGCTGCCATCGATTTGGAAATGTGTTGCAATTACACCTGATCTTCTGAAATCAGGTACACTTTGCAGTGAAGTGCTTGGTGCAGTTGTGCAAAAATGGGTCTGACACAAAGCTTGATGCAAGCCTAGCATTGCTTTTTGTGAATGGGGCCCCTGTTTCTAAACTCATAGTTGTATTATTTATATGGGAAATGTGATGAAGGACCATTGGATAAATGAGTTATTTTCACAAGTCCCTGGTGACCTCTGGGAAACCTCACTACAGGGCAGAGAAGAGTGGAACCATTAAATGATTTAACTGAGGTTACGAGGGGATGAGTGAAAATAATTAATTTATCTGACAGTCCCCTATTGCATGTTCAATTTCTACATTAGGCATAGGTTTAGGTAGCAGCAGTAAAAAATAATTTTTATTTGGCTTTTTGGTTAAACAAAACTGAGAATGTAGTGGACCTTTTACTCATGTTTCTATGCTTGTGGTAGTAGTTGCTAAGCATTGTCATGGATGTTCCGGCATCATGACATTGTAAAATCATTGTTGATTGGGGGAGCGAGAGTCTGTAGAGAATATTTAAAAGCAAATGGCAGCCTGTCTTAGAGAGGGACAATCTGCTGTTGAATGAGTGATTAGTTTTTGTATTTTTGTAAAATTAGAACTCTGTCTGAAGCAGTATTAAGAGGGAGCAGGGATGTGGCCTATTTGTCATGGTAGGTGTAGCCAGAAGGACTGGGAATGTAGTGGTTACAATGTGGAAACTGGAACAGCTGTGAATGAGGGGTAAGTCTAACACTGTATTTTTGGCAGTTTAATATGATTGAAAATAAAGGAAACAGTTCATTTTTGAAAGCTTCTGTTGCAGTTTTGTTCAGTGACATTAGTGAATGTGCTGATTCATAGGGTGACAGTGGTGTACTCTGGTGGTGCAAAGGTGAACCTGAGGTAAGTTGGGGCAGTGAGGTGTGGCATTCATTGTGACTGGAGTGAGTTAAAAAATTAATTTTTTTTGTGCGTGCAGCTGGTTCTTGTGTGCATTTGGGAGAAAAGACAGGACAAGTACATTCATCAGTTGTGAAGAAAGTAAATGGCAACAGCAGTTGTGGGAGAATACATATTTTGTAACAGTCGTAGGGGAAGGGAAAGCTGGGAAGTAGTGCTAGTGGGGAGGGGTTGATTGACAGTTTGCATTTACCCCACATATTTAGGATACATTTTGGTTGCTGAGATTTTGCCACATATGTGGAGATAAACAGATTTATGCAATGGATTTTGGCTCCACACCTACTGCATAAATATATTTATTTATTTGTTTGTTTGTTTATTTAAACATTAGACCAGGAAAGACATACTGAGCTGAGAACAGCTTGTTTCCAGATGTGTCCTGGTGAAAAGGGAAGAAGGAGATAGCTAAACAGTAAACTGAACAAATTTAGAAGTTAGTTACAGTAATAGAGTAATAGAGTAATAGAGTAATACATGAAGCATAGATATAAATAATTAGGGGCAAATGTATAAATGAATGCAAGTAGAAAATAAAACACTCTTATATGTACAGAGAATGGGAGTAAAATGAGGAGACAGTCATAGACAGTTATAGGTAGAAGACCAAATGTCATAAAAAAGAGAAAGAGGAAGAAGAAGAAGAGTAGAGATGTTGCAAAATTCAATTTTGCCAGTGAAATTGCTGCAAAATCAGCAATTTTGCCATTCAAAACATTTCACAAAATTCTACCATTCCGCAAAATTTTTGGCCAGGTGCAAAACTGCAAAATTTCACCTGTGAAGCATAAAATTCACAGCAAAATGCACAATCTTGCCAAATTTATCCCAAAGTCCTCCAAATTTCACCCAAATTTTGCCATTTCACTGCTGAAATTTTGTGTTTTATGGGTGAAATTTTGCATTTTGCCCACAGAATTATGCATTTTGCGCCCACAAAATATTTCACAAAATGTGCAAATTTCACAAAATATTTCCCGGAATGAAATTTTCTAATTTCACACATCTCTTGAGAACAGATGGAATGAATGGAAATGGGAATGGAGGACCAAAGTTTAGGAACTTGATAAGAAAAAGCAGATTGTCCAACAGCAGATTTTCTAAAAGGAACAAAAATATAAGAGGAATTACAGTTGCAGAGAAGGTAGGAGGAAGAAGTAGGAGAGGATAGAAAGGATTTAAGATATGAGGATAGGGAGCTGAAGCACAATTTGGATATAAAACGTTACAATGGAAAGGCACCTAACATCAAGTCTGGCGAGAGAAAACAAGTTAAGAGAATAGTGTTAAGTATGAGGGGGCAATCTAAAGCAAAACAGCAGAACGAATGGAAAGAGGGGGTCCAGTCTGGCAAGTGAAGATTTTGGGGTACCATAGTCAAAGATAGGGAGAATAATTTCAACTACAATTTCTTGGCAGGCAGGAACTGCAATACTTGCTTTATTCCTGTACAATGTTTCAAACCTAGCTTGTAGCTTATGGTGAATAGTATCAATATGCACTCAGAAATCAAGATGTCAGTCAAGGCAGAGCCCAATGTGCATAAAGGAGGAAACATTTTCTGTCTTAGTACTACCAAGGTAATTAAATAATGGGAGAGAAGTAAGTCTGGGAAGCCTCTGATGGGTGCCAAAAGTCAAAAAGACTATTTTTCTGGCATTGAGTGACAACTGGTTAAACTTAAACCAGTGCTGAATGTTGTCAAAATCCAACTGCAGCTGGGAGGTCAGGTCATGGGAAGAGGAGTCAGAAGTAAAATGAACTGCGTCATTAGCATACTGAATGGATGCAGAGGAACAGACAGTGGGAAGATCATTAAGAAAATAAAAAAGAGAATAGGGTCCAGGACAGACCCTTGTGGGACACCAGAGCTAATGGAAAGTGGAGATGAAATGGATGTTCCTGTTTGGACAGCTTGAGACCTCCTGTAAATGTAAGACTGAAACCAGCTGATTAAAGAGTCAGGGAGGTCTGCTGCTTTAAGTTTGTCCAGAAGGAGGGGATGTGCCACAGTGTCAAAAGCTTTAGCAAGATCAACAAAAATGGCAGAAATAATCTGTTCTTGCATCCATACCTGTGAGTATGGAGTTAGTGAGACGAAGGCGATAGGTAGAAGTGGAGTGGGATTTCCTATAGCTAGACTGGAAGGGTATGAAAAAATAGGAGTTGTCAAGAACAGAACTGAGCTGAGAAAGAACAATATGTTCCTGTAACTTAACCAATGTTGGAAGGAGAGATATAGGATGGAAGTTACTTGGGGCAGTGAAATCACTGTCTTTGTGCAGAGGTATGACAATGGCATATTTTCAAACATCAGAAACAGTAGCAGAGGTAAAGGAAAGATTGAGGAATAGAGTAATGGGCAGAGCAATTAGAAGTATAGAAAAAGAAGAAACTTAGGGTCAAGATCATAGGGACTTCCTCCCTTCATTGGGTAAGGACAAGAAGAGCCTTTAGGCTGACAGTGGGAGTGATAAGACAGCAGGAAAAAGAAGGAGGAGGACAAGGCAGAGAAAGTGAGGGAAGGGGGTAGAGAAAGAGAGGATAAGAGAAAGGGCACAGGTAGTAAAGTAGGTGTTAAAAGACATACCAGCAGTAGAAGGGTCAGAGATAAAGGAGTCACCAACCTTGGGAATAGAAGAGGGACACTGTGTCCATGGGGTGAAAATGGAATGGATAGCTGTCCAAATTTGTGGGGTTATTAATATTATTTTAGATTGTGGAAGAAAATTACTCTGACTTCACATGTCTGATGGCTTTGTTATGGGCATTGCAAAGGCATCTGTAGTTGGCCAATGAAGATTGAGAGCCAGATATTTTAAAAGTACATGAGGCAAGGTCTCTAGTATGAAGAAAATTAAGCAGCTCAGGCAATATCCAAAGAAGACAAGAACATAGCACGGTAGTTTTTCTCAGGGATGCAAGATGATCCCAAACAGCTAGAAATTTAGACTGAAAGAAGTAGGACAGAATTTATATTACTGGCTGAAAAGATGGGAGACCAATTGATAGACCTTAGAGAAATCAATGTTGCAGAGCAGTTTTGTATAACAAAACACAAATGCTGGCACGAGGAGAGAAACTGGGTTATCCCAGGTATTATCCGAGGTAAAACAGTCTAAAAATGTGTTAAATCACTAGCCCCACTGAAAATTAGATATTGCATCTTCACTGTGCAATCCTGGGTAAACTGTGTAAAATCAGGATCCCACTGAAAATAAAATATTAGATTCATTAGGTCTACCCTGTATAAACATACAGTAAAATGTGTTAAAGCAGGACCCAAGTACAGCAGACTAAAATATAAATTATTCATCTAAGTTGGTTTGTCTTGGCAACACTGTGTTGCAAAAGCAGGACCCCACTGAAAATATGATATTGCTTCACAGCCAGGCTATACTGACTAAATACACTGTAAATATGGGTAAAAGCTGAACTCGGACTAAAAACTAGATATTGTTTATCCACTTGGCAGTCCTGGGTATATATAGTCTAACAATGTAAAAGCAGGACCCCATTAAAACGGATCACATCTCTTATGGTTTGCCATGGGAAAATAAAGAATATAGTAAAAATGTGTAAAAGCAACATCTTAGTGCAGCTGAACTCCCTCTGTTATCAAGGGTAAATGCAATGTACAAAATTAGTAAAGCAGGACCTCTTTGCAAATGAGACATTGTTTATTAAATGGTTTGTCCTGTGTAAATATGTAGTAAAATGAGTAAATGTGTAACCCCAGTACAGCAGAACCCCAATGAATGATGTTATTCATGCTGCTCTGTTCTTGGAAAATACACTGCAAATGCTGGACCTCACGAATAACAAAATCTGGTCAGAGCAAATACAGCTGTGGAAAGCTTTTACAAGCAGCAAGAGTGGTGAAAAGAATATGCAGTGCTCTCGCTGCACCAGAGTCAGCATTAATACTGCAACGATTACAGGACTGCATATGTGTGATATTTGCACATGTGCAGTTTGCCCTGCAGTCAGCCTTGCATAACATGGCAATGCTGACATAAGTAAGTCTAACAACCCAGTGCTCTCGGGTTACTAGAATCCTACTAGTACTAGTCTTAAGCAGGTAGGAAAAGGCAACTGGTAGGGAGTTCATTATGGGCTTTCTACATAATAACATCATTGTTTACTTGGCTAGCCTGAGAGAAGGATGATTATGTCATTTAGAACTCTCACAACAGCATAACCATTTTAGAGTTAGTTGCTCTCAGGAAGCTTACTATGTTCATCAGTAAGTTCAAGTGTGGCAGTTAGAGTGGCAGGAGGTCTGTCATTGGGGATCTGTCAAAAGTAACCCTGTTATTTCTTACCCTAGTCTGGTAACATTTTCAGTTTGCCTGCAGGGCTCCTTAAGTTTCACTCCAGGGGGAGTGAGAGGGAATGCAATTCTTGTGGATCCAATGGGCAATCCCCTGAAGTTCCTGAAGTTCACAGCTGCCTTAAGGAAGAACAATGAGTAGAATCTGACAGCTATCAGAGAAAGAAATTTGGCTTTTGTTCTTTCCATGACTGGCAGGAAGCAACAACTAATCTGTGAGTACAGAATTTGAGACTTTTCTCGGAGGGAGCTGTCTGAGGTGTGTGTGCCCTAGATAAGGCTAGATCACACTGGTCAGGACCCCTTTCACCACAACTGTGCTGAATTTAAAGTTAAAGTTGGGAGTCTTTAACAATTCTTTGGGGATTGGAGACTCATTTGGTGTAGCCCTGAATGAATGGCAGAGGCTGTTTGGGGCAAAGGGTGGGAGGAACACTATCTGGAGTTTCAAGCAGGGCTAAGTGGTTTGTGGATGGACACCACTGTTCCCTGGGCAAAGGCCATGCACCAGGAGGATTTTAAAGTGTGTGGAACATCCCATAGGTATACACTTTGGAAGAGAGATAGAGATGTTTTTTGTGGAAAACAGTACTGACTAGTAAAGTGTCCTGCAAAGGAGAATGTCCCTTTATTGCAATGACAAACCTTTAGGGGACCAGTCTTGCTTTAAGTAACATCTATAAATAAAGTCATACTGCAAAATCACAGTTACTGCTTTGGACATTCCGCATGTTGCTTCCAGTGTGAACATTATTGAGACTCCTCAGCAGTTAGATCTAGCATATGCCTAGCATCCTCTCTATTGGATCTGCTTTTAAATAAAAAGGTTCACTTTAGTATGTACCCACACCACCCATCCTCTAGATAATGAGCCTGGAATACACTCCAATACTAGGAGAGGTACCATGAGTGTAGTTTTGCCAAAATAAAATTGTATGCCATGTACATTAGTTGGCAGTAGTTCTTTTAAGAGGGGTATCAGCTAGCCAAAGGTGGTGTGGGGGTTACATATATATATGCACGATACTCATGCACGCATGCTTTAAGTGTCACACATGGCAGATATCACTTCCACAGTTGCAGAAAGGAAAAGTAGTGCTCCAGGAAGTGGGTATGCTTATGTAGGCCACAGAAGGGAAGGACTGCATAAACAGAAACACTGGAAAGTATGCTGGAGCACTGTGGCAGAACATCAGACAGATGTCCAGTTATGTGCTTCAGCACTTTTCTTATACAAATCTGATGATGGCATAACATCTGTGGAGCTTGGCTCACACAGCCATAAAAATCAGACTCAGGAGGAAACTATTAATAAACTAGAGTTGTGGTCTGGGATTTGCTCATCATCATAGTCACTTTCTCATTCTAATCTAAGTGGTAATTTCTGGTAAATTGCCTTAACCATATTGATCTCAGTGCTGGTAGGCTACTTCTGGTTTTCCTCTGATTGTATTAGGTGGAAGTAGTAGTAGTCTTGAATTGGTAGCTGCTGGTGATGGCATGTTCTGAAATAAAGTGGTCCTCATGCTTGTCTGCACATTTTGGAAATTACCACTTTCCTTGTTTTTTGTGGTAAACAAAACTGGCCCCTTTAACACAAAAACAAAGAGTCAGCTTATGGCCTCCATCCTCACCCCTTTTTGCTTCAAGTGAGGAAAGTGATTATGGGTTTGCATCAGATGTACAGCAGCAGTCATAGATGCATAATACTGTTAAAGAGTAATCAGCTGTACAGTATGTAAAAGTTTTTTTGAATGTGTGCTTTTTTTATGTTGTCAATACCACTCCACCCTTTTTGTGCTCTGACCCTGGATTTCTGTAACCTAAGTGCATTATTTTACATTTTTGTGTTCAGGACAAAAAGGCTGTTCAAATGAGGGTAGTCACGAATCTAAATTCTTTATAGTTTTTTTTTAATTGCTATCAGAAATCTGAATTTTGTAAAACAAAAAATGGAAATACAGGTAATAAGATGACCATATTCTACAAAATATAAGGAATCCAGATTAGTGACTACACTCATTTGAAAGGTCTTTTTGTCCTGAACAACTTTCAGACTGGTTGCTTTTGTGCATCTGGAATAGTTTTAAATATACAGCATTTAGATTTGTCTGGAATGTGTGCACATTTGCTAAGAAATCTGCACAGTGCCTTAGGAAGATTCTTAACGAAAAGCAGTTTGGACCTCTGTCTCTAATGTTCTGAACACACAATGGGTCTGAATGAGTTAAAGGGGACAGGAATTGATTACTTATGTGCAGGTGTTTGAAATGTCTCTATTTTCATAAATTATATGCATACCTCTAAAGGATCCCATAAACAGAAACACTGGAAAGTATGCTGGAGCACTGTGGCAGAACATCAGACAGATGTCCAGTTATGTGCTTCAGCACTTTTCTTATACAAATCTGATGATGGCATAACATCTGTGGAGCTTGGCTCACACAGCCATAAAAATCAGACTCAGGAGGAAACTATTAATAAACTAGAGTTGTGGTCTGGGATTTGCTCATCATCATAGTCACTTTCTCATTCTAATCTAAGTGGTAATTTCTGGTAAATTGCCTTAACCATATTGATCTCAGTGCTGGTAGGCTACTTCTGGTTTTCCTCTGATTGTATTAGGTGGAAGTAGTAGTAGTCTTGAATTGGTAGCTGCTGGTGATGGCATGTTCTGAAATAAAGTGGTCCTCATGCTTGTCTGCACATTTTGGAAATTACCACTTTCCTTGTTTTTTGTGGTAAACAAAACTGGCCCCTTTAACACAAAACAAAGAGTCAGCTTATGGCCTCTATCCTCACCCTTTTGCTTCAAGTGAGGAAAGTGATTATGGGTTTGCATCAGATGTACAGCAGCAGTCATAGATGCATAATACTGTTAAAGAGTAATCAGCTGTACAGTATGTAAAAGTTTTTTTGAATGTGTGCTTTTTTTATGTTGTCAATACCACTCCACCCTTTTTGTGCTCTGACCCTGGATTTCTGTAACCTAAGTGCATTATTTTACATTTTTGTGTTCAGGACAAAAAGGCTGTTCAAATGAGGGTAGTCACGAATCTAAATTCTTTATAGTTTTTTTTTAATTGCTATCAGAAATCTGAATTTTGTAAAACAAAAAATGGAAATACAGGTAATAAGATGACCATATTCTACAAAATATAAGGAATCCAGATTAGTGACTACACTCATTTGAAAGGTCTTTTTGTCCTGAACAACTTTCAGACTGGTTGCTTTGTGCATCTGGAATAGTTTTAAATATACAGCATTTAGATTTGTCTGGAATGTGTGCACATTTGCTAAGAAATCTGCACAGTGCCTTAGGAAGATTCTTAACGAAAAGCAGTTTGGACCTCTGTCTCTAATGTTCTGAACACACAATGGGTCTGAATGAGTTAAAGGGGACAGGAATTGATTACTTATGTGCAGGTGTTTGAAATGTCTGTATTTTCATAAATTATATGCATACCTCTAAAGGATCCCATTTTAACTGTGCCTGAATAAAAGCTAAAGCTTTCAGTCATATTTTGTTTTGGTTTTAGACTTATAGAACTGTTGTTTAAAGTGTACCTAAACAAGCATTTTTATTAAAACTGCAAACTCCAAAATCTGGCTTCATAGTGAGGTAAAGAAAAGGCTGCTGTTTACATTTATGCTAAAACTGCATTATGTAAATAACATAAATGCAGTTTCATAGCTTTGGAAAAATGTAGACATCAGCCTTTCAGTTTCAAAAACAGCCTTGCCTGCACCTTAAAATGTCTGCCAAGTGTGTTAAGTGAGGACATCATTGGAGTCACAGGCAAAGATCCACATGGCTCCCTACAGTGCTAACTAGTTCTTCTTTTCCCCTCTCTTTTGAATTGTTTCACCAGATTGATAAACACAGGGGGCCAGATATTCAAACTCAGCACCGGGCGCAAAGCCGTTGTGCTGGACTAGTGCCGAGTTTGCACTCGACTACAATATTGAAAGGTACAGTTAGTGCCGGCACTAGTTGTTAGTGCCAATGCTAAATCTATAATGTATGCAGGGGAGGGACATAGGGGAGGGGCCCTGAATGCCAGCGCACCAGCATATTCAAAAGCATAGCACTGAGCTACAGGCTTTAGCGCAACCTTTAGCATGGCGCTAGTGACCACCAAAAAAAAAGCTTCCAGTAATGCTGTGCTAATGGCAGTGGTGTCCCCCAGCATGATCCCCAACTCCCATTCCCTGTAGAATATCTTCATTTCCCTGGTAGACTAGTGGTTCCCCCCCCGCAGCACATATCATGACCCCTGGTTCCCCTTAAAACATCTTACCTTCCCTGATAGTCTAGTGGTTCCTCCCACCCGTAGCATGTTTCCTGAACCCTGTTCCCTGTAAAACATCTTAATCTCTCTGGTAGTCTAGTGGTTCCCCCAACCCCCAGCATGTATCCTGACCCCCATTCCCCATAGACTCCACTCATGTCCCTGGTTGTCCAGTGGTACCCCCCACCCAGCAGCGCCGCCCCCGCACATCCTACCCATCTGCCACAAATCGAACTGGAGACCATCTCAGCCCTCCTTACATCACAACAGCTGGCCACTGAGTTAGGAATGAATGAACTGTACTGTAATGATTGCAGTACAGCTGATTCATTGCTCAGTGGGTGGCCAGCTGTGGTGGTGTGAAGAGGGCTCAGCAGGTCGCTGGCTCGATTCATGCCAGATGGGTGGGATGAGTGGAGGTGGCACTGCCGGATAGGGGGACCACTTAACTACCACTGAAGGTATGATATTATACATGGAACAGGGGTCAAGAAATGTACTGGAAGTGTGGGGAACCACTAGACTACCATGGAAGATATGATATTTTACAGGGAACATGGGTTGGGAAATGTGATGGGGGTGGGGGAACAACTACACTAAGAGGAAAATAAAGATATTCTATAGGGACCAGGGGTTGGTATTCATGCAGGGGGGTGGGGGGTCACTAGACTGCCAGGGAACACAGTCATTTTAGTGGCTACAGGGTCAAAAATTGCAATGGGGGCACTAGAATACCAGGGTGTTTGTAACTATAGGAACATAGCCTTGATGGCTCAGATGGAGTGCTTGGCCTACCCAGCCTTCCCAGACCCCAACAATATTGTACCATTGTGAATCCTAGTAGGCCTACAGCCTACGTCCCCTCCTTGCCTGTTCCATACAGTTGTGACACACCCCACTGTTATTACACCCACGACTGCTGTGGGGTGCCACTATTGTTGTGGGAGTGGGGCTGTCTCCCAGTGCATGGTTGGACACAGGCAGTACATATATATATATATATATATACATATATATATATATTATAGTGGCAAGGTAGTGCCACTATAGTTAGGGTTGAGGAGCCATTTCTATGTTAAACCCCAAAACTTTGCACCTTAACTTTGCAACTGTTTTATGGATTTGGCTGAAATTTGGAATTCGTGATCAAGAACCATAGCCCTTGGAATCTGTAAAGTTTTGTACTGGTCAGAAATACAGCTGCGGAGTTATTAAGCATGATCTGTGAGCTCGTTTACACTTTTTCTGGAATTCTACGGTCATGCCTACAGGTTGTACAGTTTGTGCGATCGGCGCAAAATCTTCAGGAAATGTGTGGCCGGGGTCCACAATGTGCCTTTTGAAGATTTTGTGAAAAAATATTAAACGATTAAAAAGTTATTCAAAAAACAGTTTCCCATTATAAGTCAATAGGAAAAGTTAACAAAAAGCTCGACAGTGTCACAAATGCATTTTTACTTTCGCAAATGGGCCTGTTACATTCGCAAATTGGCCATTTTGTTTTCAGTTGGTGATCAGAAAAATGGTTGGCATTTAAATTTGGGACCCTCTAGCAACATAATTCTTTTTGTATTCACCTAGTCAGACCCTGAGGATGCTTGCCATATCTTTATTTTGTGGTAAAACACCCCAGAAATATGTTTTTCAAATTTCTGGAAACAGTACTTTCACAAATTACTTTCATGCTCATAAAAGTGTCAAACTTTTTTGTGAAAGCTTTCGCAAATTGTGACAGTAGTTTTCCATTTGTGGGAAAGTGACTGCGATTCTTTGGCACTGAGCTGCAAAAGAACCGTTGGGAGTTTTGGGCTGAAATTTGGAGGGAACGGAGCCGGCATCTCACAGATGTGCCTTTCCATATTGTATTGAAAAAATATTACATGGCGGCAAAGTTACAGCAGTCCAAATTTGACAGTTTTTCCCATAGAATAACATTACGGCGCCCGACGCATTACAGAACTCCTTTGGATCCCTGCTGCAAAATAACTGTTTGGTCTTTTTTCCTGAAATTTGGAGGAAAGACAACCAACAGCCCACAGATGTGTCTTTCAGTGGTTTGGTGACAAAATATTACAGGGAGGCAAAGTTATGGCATTCCGAACTTCTCTTTTTTCCCATAGGATAACATTACTACGTTCTCCGCGCATTTCAGGGCCCGTATCTCGGAAACGGTGCGAGATACGGACTTTTCATTGGAAAAATTCTAATGGGGCTAAGTACAAAACTAGCCAGGACAGTCATAAATCATCCGACTTTTACATTTTTTTTCTACGTTGTACGGTTCCTGAGATATAACTTATTTAGTATTCCAAGTCATTTTCTGCTCCGATACCCATTATAATGCAAACATTCTTTGTACTCACTGTCTTTCTCTACTCAGCTTTTTGGGAAAACCAGCCTGTGTGCTTACATTACTGTTACCATTGCCCTTTCACTTGCGGTTCCATGCCCGTTTCACTTACCGTTGACGTCTACGCCACCATGTGCGTCATCCTTTGCATTTTCATTTGCACTTGCGTTTCTGTTACTTTTTGCCATTTGTGTCTACCGTACTGTTTCTCTTTCTGTTTCACTTTGCATCACCATGCCCATTGACATTTCTGTTTGAAGGCACCATGTTACTATGTGACAACACATCACGTGGCAGACTGTTCCCGTCTATGCCACCGTGTGCTTTGCCCTTTCTGTTGTCATTTGTGCTTGTGTTGCCATGTGCGCCACTGTTAGCACTTCTGTTTGCATTGCTCTTCCTGTTACTATGCCACAAGACATCATGTGATGGGAGTGTGGGGCCTTTGGGCCCCATGCTCTCGCTGCTGCATTACATGCCAGAGCGTGGGGCCCTATGTACGTTATCCTTTACGTTTTCATTTGCACTTTTGTTTCTTTTATTTTTTGCTATTTGTGTCTACAGTACTGTTTCTCTTTCTGTTTCACTTTGCATCACCATGCCCATTGACATTTCCATTTGCAGGCACCATGTTGCTATGTGATAACACATCACATGGCAGACCATTCCCGTCTACACCACCATGTGCGTTACCCTTTCTGTTCTCATTCATAGTAGTGTTACCATGTGTGCCACTGTTAGCATTTCTGTTTGTGTTGCTGCTCCTGTTACTATGCCACAAGACATCATGTGGCGGGAGTGTGGGGCCCTTTGGGTACTGCACTCCCTCTGCTGCATTACATTCACTATTTCTCATTATCATTCTCAAAAGAAGGAAATTAGAGGCAAAAACTCCATTTAATGCATTAGTTAGGGTTGTTCCAAAGTGACAAAAGTGAGGAAATTCGCTGTTAGGGTTGAAAACCCTAACTCCGAATTCACCCCCCAGCACCACACACACACACACACACACACACACACACACACACACACACACACACACACACACACACACATTCAAGTATGGAGGAGGACCAAATCAACACAACCAATGACAGACATCCAGCAGCAGGTGACAGAAATAACAAACAATTGTCTAAATGTACTACTGAGACATCTCCACCCACCTAACCAGGTACTGCATGCTCAGTGGAGTTTAACAGCAAAACTTAGGCCATGTACACCAAACGTACACACCTCTGATTGCAGCTGCACACAACGTACCACACTTAGTAGTTGCATGGCCTTACCTACCGATGCCCCACACCAGACCACACCACACCACATGTGGTGGGCCACCTGAGCAATAGAGTTCAGCAAAACCAAGGAGTTGTGCAGGTATAATATCTCTGATTATAACAAGGGTTTGAGAAATGCAGCTTTCTAATTGACTGTAAACATTGTAACAGCCTTATGTTTAGTTTTTATTAACATACATGTAGAGCCTAACCATATGATGAACATGGTTTAATGTTGTTTAAAAAACAGTTTTATTATGATAGCAATAAGCCACTCCCAGGTATTATGTTAATGGTCAGTTTTTCACTGTCTAGCGACATGTGGCACTCGGCAATGCCTCATTCAACATTAAACCCATACAGGGTGATTAACAGACCATTTAACATAACTGTTGGTCATGTCTTATTGCTTAATTGTCTTTACAAGTAGATACTCTCCCTCTGCTAGGCACTGCAGCAGCTTTGCAACACAGTGTCCCACCCAGTTACACCATACACTGTCTAGTTACTGGAGAATGGCTGTGAATATGAACTCATAAAGATGAACAGTGTAACTTGATCATTACAGTCATCGAAACCTTAGTGTAATTATAACTGACAGAGTCAGTGATAGAGAATAACTCCTGATGTCCTAGTACACTTACTCCATTGTGAGTAAAATCAATACTAAAATTCTGTTTATATCTACACCATACCTACTTGATTCCTGTTGTACCACAATTAACATAGTTATCACTTTGATAGCATCAGTGACAGAAGTGTGTCAAACCCAAACACTAGGCATACAGCCTGAGTATGAAACAACTGTTAAAAAAAAATACACTGGGTCCATAAGTGGCATAGATCACTCATTGCAACAATAGTAAATGTATTACTATTTGAATAAGTTAGTCATCACAGATGCAATGAGATTGTCTTTATCAGGTACAACATACTCAGTAAGTGCCTACAGTAAAATCTATCCTATATACATCTCTGATACAGGTACATCATTGTTGGCTCAGTAGTGCTATGATATTTAGAAGTTGCTTGGCCTGATCCATGCAATTACAATGTGTCTTACTAAGAATACTTGCTGCATCTTTAGTATTGAAACACACTGAAGGTCTATGTTTGTACATCAGCAGTACGCCTTCATCAGTAAGAATGCATATAATACTGGCAGTATGAATTTCACAGCGTTGAACAGGCAATGCTTTTCCATACGTTTACATCAGCCTCTCTATCTTGAGTAAACCATTCCAGTAAGTGTACTACTGTGTAAATCACCTACTAAATGTAACACTACTTTTATCTTGAGCATGCTAGTGTCTTGTAGTTAATTTATGTGCTTCTCTTAATTAATGTATACTCACTAGTGTTAAAACCTTTCTACAACTGTCATCATGCACCTTCAGCATTTATATTGAATAACGGCACAGTACCAGTTGTGGTGTGGTGTGGGGCATCGGTAGGTAAGGCTATGCAACTACTAAGTGTGGTATGTTGTGTGCAGCTGCAATCAGGGATGTGTATGTTTGGTGTACATGGCCTCAGTTTTGCTGTTGATCTCCACTGAGCATGCAGTACCTGGTCAGGTGGGTGTGGATGTCTCGTAGTACATTTAAACAATTGTTTGTTATTTCTGTCACCTGCTGCTGGATGTCTGTCATTGGTTGTGTTGATTTGGTCCTCCCCCATACTTGAATGTGTGTGTGTGGTGCTGGGGGGTGAATTCGGAGTTAGGGTTTTCAATCCTAACAGTGAATTTTCTCACTTTTGTCACTGTGGAACAACCCTTACTAATGCATTAAACAGAGTTTTTGCCTCTAATATATATATATATATACACACATATATATGTATATGTATATGTATATGTATATATATATATATATATATATATATATATATATATATCCGTGTAGATATATATATAGTTATATAGATATAGATATATATATATATATATATATATATATATATCATAAAAAAAATCCATTTAATGCATCAGTTAGGGAATTGCTCCATAACAACAAAAGTGATGAAATTCAGTATTGAGTTTGCCACCTTGCACCCCCACCACCCCATCCCCCATTATCAGGCATCGGGTGTGAGTTGTGGGTCATTGGACCCTAACTCTCACCCCATTCCATATGTAAATAAGCTGAGGCGGTGCAGTGTAGGAGAATGGGGTGAGAGTTAGGACAGATGATTCCAACGCACACCCCAATGCCTGTTGGTGGGGACTGGTTGGGCGTGGGATGCAAGAGGTGGAAACCCTAACACTGAATTTCCTCATTTTTGTCACTGTGGAACAACTCTAACTGATGCATTAAACAGAGTTTTTTGCCATGAATTTCCCTTCTTTTTGAGAATGAGCACTATAAAGAGTGAATAAAATGTGATGGTTGGAACACAGAGCCCTTCAGGCCCAGCTCTCCAACCAAGTGATTTTTTTGTCACATAATAACATCAACAGTAATGCAAACACAAGCACAAATGGTAACGCACATGGTGATGCAAATGTAAACGATAATGCAAACAGTAAGAGAAACACAAGAGCAAATGTTAATGAAAGCAGAAATGGTAACACAAAACAGTAACGCAAATGCTAACGCCAATGGAAATGCAAACAGTAACAAAAACACAAATGGTAACACAAACGCTAACAGAAATGCAAATGGTAAAGGCAACAGCGATGCAGAAGGAAACAGTAACACAATCAACAACAGAAACACTACTGAAAACGCAAACGGTAAGGCCAACAGAAATGCAAATGGTGATGAAGTCGCAAACAGAAACAGTAATGCAATTGGAAATGCAAACGGTTATGGTAACAGCAACAATGATGCCAAAGTGAACAGCAACATAAACTGAAACCCAAATGCAAGCGTGTACAGAAATGCAAATGGTAATGCGCATGGTAACGGTACCTCAATTGGAAATGCAAATGCTAACGGTAACACTAACAATGATGCCAAAGGAAAGACAAATGCAAATGGAAGAATGCATGTAAACACAAATGGTAATGCACACAGTGATGCAAAATTAAACACAAACAGAAACAGTTATGGAAATGCAACTGGTAGCAGTAACGCAAGCGCAAACGAAAACATAAAGGGTAACGCACATGGTGGTGTAGACGGGAGCAATAACGCAAATGGTTATAGAAACACAAGTGGAAACGTTAACTGTAACAGTAACAGAAGCACACACCTTTTTTTCCCCCAAAAGCTGCATTGAGAAACACACTGAATACAAAGAATGTGTGCATAATAATGGGCCTCAGAGCAGAAAATGGACAATTTAAATTTCATATAAATTATGACTTTCCTGGCTAGTTTTGTACTTTGTCCCCAGTTAGGGGGCTAAGCATTTTTCAGATGAAAAGTCTGTATCTTGAAGCGTTTCAGAGATACGGGTTCACGAAAAGTGCGGTGGACACCTTAATGTTAGCCTATGGGAAAAAGCATTAATTTCAGAGTGCTGTAAATTTGCAGCCCTGTAATATTTTGTCACCAAACCACCAAAATGCACATCTGTGGGATCTTGGCATTCTTCCCTCCAAATTTCAGCCTAAAAGACCAAACCATTCTTTTACAGCAGAGTGGCAAAGAATTCCTTTTATTTTGGGCATAGTGTCGCAAAGTAGTGTTGCAAATCACAACACTTTATCAAAAAAAAAAATCACAAAAGTGTCACAAGTGCGACACTACTTTGCAACACTTTTTTTTACAGAAATTTTAAAAACATATTTCTGGGGTGTTTAACCCCCCAAAAAAGATATGGTTAGCATCCTCAGGGCTCGACTAGGTGAACACAAAAATAATTGTGTCTCTAGAGGGTCCCAATTTTAAATGCCAAGCATTTCTGTGACCAGTAACTGAAAGAAAAAATGGCTGACTCATGATACTACAGGGGTCATTTGCGACACTAAAAACTGCATTTGCGACAATGTCGAATATTTTGACTTTTCCTATTAACTATAATGGGAAACTTGTTTTTTGAATAACATTTGAACCATTTAAAATTTTTTTACGAAATCTTCAAAAGGCACATCAGGGACCCTGGCTGCATATTCCTTGAAGTTTTTGGACTGGTCGTGCAAACCATCCAACTTGTAGTCACAAGCAAAGAATGCTCAAAAAAGTGTAAATGTGACTTTCTATTGTGCTTTATAGCTCAGCAACTGTATATCTGACCATTACAAAACTTGGCAGATCTAGAGATCAATGGTACTGCTTAGTATCTGCCAAATTTCAGGAAAATCCATCTTATGGTGGCAAAGTTAGTAAGCTGCAAAATTTCACACTTTAACCTTAAATGGGGTATTCATCCCTAACTGTTGTGGCACTACCGTGCCACTATAATATATATATATATATATATATATATATATATATATATATATATATATAATGGTAGCATGGTAGTGCTAGCATAGTTAGGACTGAGGAGCCATTTACATGTTAACCATGAAATTTTGCACCTTAATAACTTTGCAACCATTTGTCAGATTTGCATGAAATTTGGCATACATGATCTAGACCCATACTTGGATCTTGGGATCTGCCAAGTTTTGTGCTGGTTGTATATATAGGGCTGTGGAGTTATTAAGCATGATCTCAGCGTGCGTTTACACTTTTTGTGGAATTCTATGGTCGCGCCTACAGGTTGCATGGCTTGTGTGACCAGTCTGAAGTCTTCAGGGAACATGCGACCGGGGTCCCCGATGTTCCTTTCAAACATTTCATGAAAAAATATTAAATGGTTCAAAAGTTATTCAAAAAACAAGTTCCCATTATAAGTCAATAGGAAAAGTTAAGTTCGAAAGTGTCGCAAATGCAGTTTTTACTATCGCCGATGGTCCTTTTACTGTCGCAAATCTGCCATTTTGTTTTCAGTTACCAATCAAAAAAATGCTTGCCATTTAAAATTGGGACCCTCTAGCAACATAATTCTTTTTGTATTCACCTAGTCGGACCTTGAGATGCTAGGCATGTCTTTATTTTGGGGTAAAACACCCTAGAAATATTTTTTCATGTTTCTGGAAAAAGTACTTTTGCAAAGTACTTTCACATGCATGACACTGTCGAATGAATTTGCGAAAGTTTTCGCAAAGTTCGACAGTACTTTCCCAGGGTGTGTGAAAATAACAGCAATTATTTGGCACTGTGCTGCAAAAGAATGGTTTGGTCTTTTGGGCTGAAATTTGGAGGGAATGCAGCTGACATGTCACAGATGTGCCTTTCAGTGTTTCATTGAAAAAAATATAACAGGGTGGCAAAGTTACGCACTTCAAAGCTGACACTTTTTCCCATAGGATAACATTACGGCAACCGACGCATTACAGGAGTCCTTTGGCACCCTGCTGCAAAATAACATTTTTTTTTTTCATGAAATTTGGAGGAAAAACAGCCAACATTGTACAGATGTGCCTTTTAGTGGTTTGGTGAAAATATATTGCAGGGAGCCAAAGTTATGGCACTCTGAACTTCTCTTTTTTTCCCATAGGATAACATTACGGTCTTCGTAGCTCCTTTCAGGGCCCTTATCTCAGAAACGGTGCAAGATACAGACTTTTCATCAAAAAATCGTTAGAGGCTAAGTACACTAAAGGGGGCTAAGTACACAACTATCCAGGAAAGTGATAGTTCATATGACTTTTACATTTTTTTTCTATGTCTTATGGTTCCTGAGATATAAGCAATTTATTATTCCAAGTCCTCATTTTTTGTTCTGAGAGTCATTATTTTGCATACATTTTTTGTACTCACTGTCTTTTTCTATGCAGCTTTTGGGGAAAACCAGCCTGTGCGCATACATTACTGTTATGATTACTGTTTCCGTTTGTGGTTCCATACCTGTTTCACTTACCGTTTACCTCTACGCCACCATGTGCGTTACCCTTTGCATTTTCATTTGCGGTTGCGTTTGCATTGTTTTTAACATTTCTGTGTACAGTACTGTTTCTCTTTCTGTTTCACTTTGTGTCACCATGTGCATTATGATTTTCATTTGTGGGCACAATGTTACTATGTGAGAAGACATCACGTGGCTCCTGCTGCTGCACTACATACACTATTTCTCATAATCATTCTCAAAAAGAAGGGAAATTAGAGGCTAAAAACTCTGTTTACTGCATCAGTTAGGAATGCTGCTGTATCACGTTTAGTATATTTCAGTACTGTTTATGTTTGTGTTTTGATTGGTGGGACTGTGGGAGCTGAAGGGCCCCACAGTCCCATCTTGTGTGACACTCAGTGTTTTTTAGTGCTGTTTATGTTTGTGTGGCTGGTGTGCGGGGCCCAAAGGGCCTCTGCTCCTGCTGTTGTATCACATTTACTACATTTCAGTACTGTTTATGTTTGTATTTTTGTTGGGCCCCATGCTTCCGTCAGTAGCAAATTTTTTGTTTTACAGTACTGTATATGTTTGTGTTTTGTGTGGTGGGAGTGTGGGGTCAGAAGGGCACTGCGCTTCCACTGCTGTATCACATCTAGTATATTTCAGAACTGTTTATGTTTCTGTTTTGTGTGGAAGGAGCTTGGGGCCCAAAGGGCCCCACGCTCCTATCACTAGTACATTTTGTATTTTACAGTACTGTATATGTTTGCGTTTTGTGTGGTGAGAGCACGGGGTTGGAAAGGCCCCGTGCTCCCACTGCTGTTTCACATTTAGTATATTTCAGTACTGTTTATGTTAGTGTTCTGTGTGGCAGGAGTGTGTAGCCCAAAGGGCCTCATACTAATGTCACTGTATTACATTCAGTATTTTTCAGAATTGTTTATCTTTGTGTTTTGATTTGTGCTACCATGTGCATTAACATTTCTGTCTGGTGCCACTGTGTTAGTATGTGTGAAGACATCATGTGGCCCCTACCCTCCCTGAGCAATACTGGCACACAGAGAGACAGACACATATGGAAGTAGGGGAGAAGAGCCATGGTAACAGGAATAATCACAGACTTGCTGCATGTTAAATGAAGAGCCACAGGAAAAGAAGGGTGATGTAGATCACTTGTACAACTTCCTGATTACAGGTAAAGTGTAGTTAGTATTGTTGTCACTTGAATGGCTTCAGCCAGGTAATGTCTCTTCAAACTGAAACACCAGGTACTGGATCCTTAGTAGAGACTCACAGCCGAGCTGAGAGTATGGACATCAATGGGAGACATCAGTGATTTCAAGGACACTCAAATTAGCACAGTTAGTGTTTGTGTTGGCTGAGAGAGGTAATACCCCCTCCCCCAAAGTTTGTACTGCATCATGAGTACGGATGCACAGCAAAAATGAAGCAAGCAACATCAATGGTACAGCTCTGTAATTGTTGCACCACACAATTTTGCATAGTTAGGATTTCTATGGCTTCACACGGCAATTTCCACACACATACCAGTTACCGATACTGACTGTACAGTCACAACTGCATGTCCTTAGGTAGAATGTCACACAGCTCTCTAGACCAGGTATTGCACTCTGACTGTAGACTGACAGTAGATGTAAATGTGGTACATGATAGTTAACTTAGTTAGGAATTACAGGAGATCTGCAACTCAATATATGAACACCTAGCCCACATATTGCACACTAAGTTGGTTGGCAGTACAGAATAAAAAAACATGGAGGTAAACAGTGTGATGGGGAACTGCACTTTCACAGCACTTGCTGCATCCTACGTAAACAGCCACAGGAAAAGAGAGGCAAGGTACATCAGTTGTACAGCTCTCTGATTACAGGAATAATCCAGTTAGCACAGTTGCCACTTGAATGGATCCAGGCAGGCAATGTATCTAGAAATGTGACAGTAGGTACTACATTGTAAGAGGAGTTACAGAACACTAGTCAGGGAATGTACATGTTAGTGCTCATACACAACACAGGTGAGGGTCTGCACATCAATGGCACAATCACTGATTGCAGGGAAACTGAAGTTACCTTTGTTAGGATTTGCATGGATTTAGCAGCTAGAGCTGCTGCACCTCCCAGAATCTGTAGGGCATTATGACTGGTTATCTGTAGGAACCATAGGGGACTGGAGATCTATGGCACACCTCTGTAATTGTAGGTACAGTGAAGTTACCACAGTTAGGAGTTGCAGAAGCTTAGGCAGGGAATTGAAGTAGACATAGCAGTGACTGCATCCTAAGTGTATAGTCACAGCTGCATAGTGTTAGATAGTGATTTGTGGCACCTTGCTACAGTAATTACTACATGCTGAGTGTTGAGGCACAGGAAACGTAAGTGCATTGCAGACTTTTTTACACTCTTAGGAATTATGGGATGTGTGACATGCAATGTGCCACATTGTTGCCTATGTTGTGGATACTGAGTGGACAGCATAGCAACCAAAACAATTCATGGACACATAGTTGTGGCACTGTTTGTTGCAGTTGATTTGCATGCTTAATGGAAACAACAGTGATGTTCTAATGTTGTTATGCTATTTTCAGTAAAGACTCAACACAAGTGGTTATGTTTTAAAAAGATTTATTGCTAATTGGTGAAACTGGAAAGGCCCAATTAAAACTGTATTTTTTTACAAAATCAGTCTCACAAAACAATCCTTGTATGTGTGCAATCATTACTTGGAATATATGTAAATGTGTCACATTTATAGCGACTAGATTATATGAATTGGAGCAAGTATATGATATTGTAATACAGTATAGAAAAAAGGTAGCATAAGAAGGTAATTTGTTCTATTTATTGTGATTGTGTTACAGGGTACAAATCTTGAGGTTAAGTGTTTGCTATCTCTGCAGTGTTTTCCCATCTTTTGTTGGCGGGGTTGTTATCTACCTTCAGTGCATATACCTGGTTCTTTAATAGCTGCTCACTGTCTTTCATTAGGTGTTCTGTTTTACAGTGACGTTTAAGTGTTCACTACTCTTTGTGGGAAGAAGTGCTTTCTGACATTCCTCCTGAACTTGTGACACTTAAGCTTAACCTGTGGCTCTTCATTATATATTTGCTACTGAACTTGAAGAGACTTTGGTTAAGAATATTATATATTTTTTTAAGTAGTTGAATGTTCTAATTATGTGTCATCCATTACTTGTGTGCTATATTAATAAAGGTATGTCAGGAGCTTCTAAACAGTGATTACACACATGAAACAGAAATGTTTAGTTGTTATTGTGTGACTGATAATGTGGATGTTCCTGGAGTGGGCGAAAAACCATATGCTAAGTGTTTAAGAAATAGAATATAAAAAAATCTGATTTCAGTGACATTAGATTACTGGCATGTTCAGTTAAATATTTAATGATATGTCACTGACTAGGCACATATGGAAAATTCCCATCCAACCCCTCAATAGAGGCAATCATAAATATTGTCAGAAATAGGTATGAAGTGTGTTGTGATTAGTAACAGTGTCTGGTTTACAATTGTCAAGAATGTTAACATAGGTTAGAATTACTTGTATGAAAAGTACAAAAAAAGTCATATTATTACAGGAACAAAAAACATTGTTTTCAATTGTTACATTGGTTTCTATGTTACCTCTGAACTAGTAAGTTAAAAATGTGCATGGTATGCTGTTTTTATCAAAGATATGGTTCATTGAACTTAATCAGTATAGTACTGTATTATATGTTAAACATTCATTTGTACTTTACTCTTATACTAATACTTTTAGTAGAACAATTAAAGTAGTTAGCAACAATGGCAAGGTGGAATAAGAATGTAAATATTATTTACAAGTAATTACAAAGTCATGGCAAAGTCAATTAATAATAAGATGCAATCATTCAGTATTTACACTTGCTTCATTCAACTTGTTGCATTATGAATAAAGGTTGTTATTTTTACATATGTACAGTATCAGTATAACAAATAAAGGAGGCATAATTCAACACTGTTGCATGGTGAACGAATGATGTTGTTGTCTACATGTCAACAGCTAATAGACAAAAACAAGTGGTAATAGACAACTTGTGACAGAGTGCACTGTTTGGTGAATGAGACGTGTTGCTCAGTTATTTACGATGGTAACTGAGAACTTTTCTTTCTCTGTAGAGAGTAACAGTTAAAAACTGGCAGCAGCTTCTTGTTATGTATGGGTATGATACAGTAACAAGAAAAGATATGTACAGAAGAGGAGAGGCAGGAAGGCCTCTGTTTTGAGATGAACAATCTTTGATAGACATGTAAGCATGGTTTCTCTAGTGACTGTGAATACTGTTGGTGCCAATTGAAGCCAATAGAACAATTTCCATGTTGTCACTGATCCACACAAGATCTTAGATGTCATAGTGCTTGAAATGTGTCTGCCAGTATAGCATTTTGTTGAAATGCTATGGTTTTTTGAAAGTCGTAGATTGGAAACAATTGTACTGACCTACGACTGCTTCTGTCACAAAGTAGTAATTTAAAAAATGCAACATGCTCTGTCCTATTCTTCTGAAATATGAAGGTCATCATAATTCTTCAATATTAGAAGATATGCATTTTTTTAAGTGTTGTGGCAGTCTCTGTTTAAAACTGCTTGTAGAGTCGTCACACTCTACCCATCCACTTCTGTACCTTAATAAACAGGTATAATGGCTAGAATGCATGGAATGGCCATGGTGATAGATTACACTGTGAGTGTCAAACACTGATTGGTTAAAGACTATTCTACCAGCTGTGTAATCTGTGATAGGAGTGTCAACTCTGAGCCCGTTGGAGTCAAACCTGTGCAACATAAGCAACAGATATTGAGATGAACTCCTGAGACGTATGGACTGAGTGCATCTGCCTCCACACCTTTTACAGGAGTGACCACATTGAGCATTGGTGAATGGCAGTTGAAATTTCTCACTTTTGGCCTGAGGGACAAAAAGAGTGATCCACAGCATGTCTTCTGTGGTTTCACGCTGTGAATGGCTGCATGAAACACATCCATATTTGGTTACATATGACACTGTGAAGTAGTGCCGCATTGGGGTGCCGTCTTCATCCAAGTTGTTTATGACAGCCATCATAAACCACTAGTGTCTTGCTGTATGTCAGCAGCAAAAGTACTACATCCGTCATATGCACCTAACACCTGTCATAGTGGTGTTAGTGACTGTACATTGTTAGACTGGTCAGAAGTCATGTTGACAATCTGCTTCAAAGCGATTGATAGGGTATTGTCTTGAGAAGCAGATATAACCCGCACAAAGTGTGGTATGTGTAGAAAAACTTGCATAGCTGAGTTAGCATAGCAGTTCACTCTAGTGCTGTTATCAAAGACTGGAACAGCAGCTACACCAACTGATTTCTGATGAATTGCTGGCAGTGAATGTTTACTTGAAGTTGTGACCTTTGTTGAACTCTTTTGAGTTTAATCACTTCTGGAAGCTTATGGCTGTTTGCTGACACCTGTAGATTTGACTGTATGGTGAGAGACAGCCAGATATGTAGGCAGTGGTATTAAAGACATTTGTGGCTGATGTAGAGTATGTAACTTGCTGTACTCAAGAATACATCACTTGTCAGCTTGTATTTTCTGAGGTGCTAGAGTTCTAATGTGCAACCCAGAAAGACTGCGGACACGTGAAAGTGCCACGTAGCTCATGCCATCCTTGAAAATGTCTGTACCTATGTCCATCATTGCTGAATCATGTGAATGGATACAGCATATGCAACACATAATGAAAACTGTTTCCTGTTTACATAGATATGCTTAAATACCTGGAATTTTACACAGGTCTGTTCTATGTGTACAGGCTGTTCCATGTTGTCAAAGTGAACTACAAGTGTCTCGATATATGTCTTCTTGACATTGTAGACAAAGTCAGTGATGTTTCCCATGGCACCGTTTACCATGCCTCGTTCAACATCTAGATTACGTCGCAACATGATACGTGCATTCTTACAAAGTCTGAGAACAGCTTCTAGGCCAGCTATGCGTGAAATATTTGATTTGAGTTCACTGAGTTATTCAGTTATCTTTGCTACTAGGTTGCGACTGAGAATGACACCATCAACTGTATCAACAGCATGCAGAGTTAGCATTTCTTGGTTTTCTCTCTGCAGCATTAGATTGTTGAACTCGGTTCATTTCTTTAGTTGTGGCATATGACACACTATGTGTGTCCCTGTAGAGTATACATCACTGAAAACATTTCATGCTGTTTCTATGGATGCAGTATCTACTGTGATTCTCTGATCGTTTAACATACAAACATGTTGTGGTGATAGAGAACCTGTACCAGCTTCATCTAAAAGTGATTTGTAAGCCAGATCACCACTTAGGCACATGTTCTCAGACAACTCAACATAGGTAAATAATTCCCAAATGTTATAGCCTGCAATGCAGCCGAGAATATTCTTAGCTTGCTTGGCAGTTAGAGTTGTAAATACATGCTCTGCATTGACTGGTGCAAGCTGTAAAATGCCTCCCAAAACAACAATACGTTTGCCACCAAATGGCACTCCATCGTCAGTACCTAAGATCTCCTGTAGACGTAGATGAATACAGGCAAGCATGACATTGGAAACCATGCTGATTTCATCAATGATGAGTAACTTCATCTTTGTGAACATGGAACGGAGCTGAGATGTAACCTCAAATGACAGTTTATGATACTCTCCAGTTCTGCTATGTTCCACTGGCAACATAAAGAGACGGTGTAATGTAACTCCACCAATGTTGTATGCTGCTAGCCCTGTGGAATCAGTAACAGCAACGGACATTGATGACTCTGTCGGGCTCCGTATTTCAGCAGTGATGGCTTCAATAAGGAAACTCTTTCCTGTGCCAGCTGAACTGCTAACAAAGATCAGTAGTGGCTTATAGTCATGACAGTCACATTTTTTTGTTTCATGTTGTAGGCCATATCAGACAGTGCCAACTACTTGAGAGTGAACTGTATGCTGCTGCTGAATTAGTCTTTCTCTCAAGTCAACTGGGTTGGAAGTGGAGTGTGTTCCATGTTCCATGGTTGTCTCAATTTCTGACATTAACACTTCTGGGGCATTTAAGGGTAGAGGTTCACCTAGAACAACTTGTCCTTCTGGATCAAGGTTGTCTTGTGAACTAACAGGAGTGTCTTCCTGAAGCTGCTTCTCTGCCTTCTCAAGCTGTTCTTTCTCAGTCTCTAGTCTCTGTATGTATGTCTCTGAGTATTCACTTTTGAAGGTCTCATAACTGCGATTGAATTCTTCCTCAAATGTATCACAGTCACCTTTTAATTCAGACTCACTCCTCCAGGGTCTAAATCGGAATAGGAGAGCAAAGTAGTAGTGTTCCGATGTGCCTATATGCAATCTACAGTGGTCTATGAGCCATGGCTTGTACCTCTTTATGAGACAGCCATCCACTCCTTTCACCTTGTAAATCTGGTGTGTTGAGTCAGGTGATGTATTTGCCTTGTAGTAATACCACTTAGCCACCTGAAAGAGACACATATCATCCATGTCATCATGTCTACGGGGGTAGTATTTGTCTATCAGGTTATTCTTCAAGATATGTTTTGAAGAAGGTCTATTGTCAGCGAGCTCCTCAATTTCGGCATGGGGAATCAGTATATGTTTGCATTTCTCTTTGTAGTTTACACTGAGAAACCGGACAGTGTCAGACTTCTCGTACAGATGTGTACCCATTAAATGGTCACTGGCTTCATAAGCTCCACATTTTCTGTGTGAAAGAGTCGTCAAGCCCAATGACCAGATCTGAGATGTCAGGCTTCTGCTTGAACTGGCAATATCTTCCCAAAGATCATGCAAGCTAGTCTGCTCATGTTTGGTTATGTATGAAGTGATGTACTGCACCAGGGCCAATGAGTTATCATCCACAAACTGAACATCTATGTTTGCTTACCACATTAGGAGAAGAATTAGGGTTGTAGTCATTTATGTACACCTCTTTCTCATCTCTGGGTAACTCATATACCCTCTTGGTTGATTTTGCCTTCTAGTGGTGTCACATTGCTGAGAAAAGGTCATTCATGGCACTATCTTGACAAACTCATCTAGGAAATCCAAAGTGACATCGTGTGTACCAGTTAGATTTGTTCTTTACTACTCGCCGGCAGTATTTTGCACAAATATGTCTCTGGAACTTTTGAAACAACTTCTATAGTGTAGGACTGTCATACTTGTCTGGAATGTGACAAGTGATACATTTCTTGATGAATGATAGCACTTGTGTTGCTTCATGTTCACCTATGCATGATGCATCCTTGATCCACAACAGCATATGTATGTGAGGGGCACCCCGTGCTTGATACTCCATCCTCCAAAAGTAATGGTCCACAATACCAAAAGGTGAATTGTCCTTTGACAATATGAAAGTCAGAATGTCATGGAACCATTTGTGAAAATGTCTTGTGACAGACACAGGATCAGGTGAACACATTTCTCTGACAGTCATTGATGAGATGCCATTGACATCAGAATTTGCCCACTTCAACAGTTCAATGAGTTCATCCCAGACGTATTCAGCACAACTAAGTGTGACAAACCATGTGGCTGCACCATACTCTCGCAGCATTGTCATCACTTCAGAGTGTCTGTGATACCAATATTCTTTGGTACCTCGAAGACTTGAAAGAATGGAAGACAGATTCACTTGCACATTTTCATCTTTCTGCTTTAATTTCTCTAGAAATTGAGCAGCTGTTATTCCATCTAGTGGACTTGTGAGATGAATAGTATGTTCAATGGATGCAGACAGAATGCTAAGTTCACTATCCCAGAGGAGATGAAACAGGCACTGTATGTTACATCTAAATTTGCCATCTTTACTGAGTACACAGCTAGTGTGGTACTCAGCACCCTGTACACACACTTCTCTTTCCTCTAGGCATCAACCTGACCCTTTGGGAATAGGTCTGGGAAACAGCGTGCTTCTAGTGTTGCCTCCCAAATGCTGACAGACTCACCTTCCACCTGTTTCATTTGACAGAGATCAATGTTGTCTCCTACTGGATCTTTGCCATGTAGTGGGTGAATTGTGTACTGTTCATACACATTGTCACTTGCCTGTCCACTGACCTTCTCAATGATTGGTTTAGTTTTTTTCTAATAGATCATGTTGGACAGAGAGACAGGCCATCTGATCTATGTTAAGGACTGTATAAAAGGGAATGTTACTCTTTAAATAATTAAGAGCAAGCTTCACCTTTTGTACATTGACAACATCTTGCCAAATGACCTTGGACTTTGTTGGAACACCATTTACAAGAATCACAAAACTATTTTCTGTAGAGATTGCTTCCACATTTTCCCGTAGAGGAAGTGGTAGATACATCACGGAACCCTTTTGAGATCTAACAAGTTCTTTTTGTGGAATGTTCCGTGTCTTTGTGTTCAGACATAGAATGGTTTGAAATGGTTTCATTGTCTGAATTAGAATGTGTTCAAGCATATTCAATGTTGAAATCTCACTTGGTGTAACATGTGCCTCCATATTATTCAGCAGTGACCTTGGTGGCAAAATGTTAGACTTCAGTTTGGAGAACAAGTGCTTGCATAGCAGAATGGTGTTTTCTAACTGAAAGTCAGATTTCAGCAGCAAAAATGCTGAGAGATGGAACCACATGTCATTGTATGGTGAAAAGGTTTCCAGGTTCACTGTGACTGTTTGTTTACTGTAGCACAAACAGTCACATGACACACAAACAGAGTCAAACTTCTGAGACTTTGCCAGCTCAAATTTAACTAGTTCTTTGCCGTACTGTCTCAGTATGTCAGTTTCTAAGACTGAAACAGATGTTTCAGCAGAAGTGTTTAACTGAGAAATTGTTGTGGCTGGTACAGAAGTTACATGTTGCAGTTGTTTGAGAAATGTGATGGCACCCTGCATGTCACCTGACTGCAATAAGTAATTTAAACAACTGTACTGATTTACAACTCGTTGTACTTCATATACTCTGTATATAAAGTTTCGCATGCCTGTTTGATGCACTCCAAGCATCTGCATGTTGTGAAAAATACTATCACAAACCCCACTATTGAGGCATGCCAGTGAGTGACCCATGAGTCCAGTATGTGGATGAATTTCACAATGGTCAATTTTGTTAAACAGTTTATATCTTTCTTTGTGATCTGTAATCACAAATAGGTTGACAAACTGTTCAACTTTTTCAAATGACGATTGCCTACGGTTGCAGGTATCATCACATGCCCATGCTAGACAGTGCCATTTATGGGACACAGTGGTTGAATCACAGTCATTATCTGTGTCCACCACACTGTCATCACAGATACTGAGGACATTGACCAGTTTACTGGACTCATCAATGGTGAACTTTAGTTCCTTTTTCTGGGAATAATAAGATTCTTTCCAGAAATATGCCTCTGAATGCTGTGTGTGCATCCAGTGACCTGTGAAAACATCACAGAAATTGTGGACAGTCAAAGAAGAATACTGTTGTAGCCTTTTTTTGATGTCATACACAACCTTCCTGAATTGTTCAAGCACATGAGATATCTTACGCCACAACCGTTGCAGTACAAACACTGCTCTGTTAACAAAAGTGCGTACTTTGAGATGCAATTTCATCAAAGACAGATGACTTTTTGTCTTTTTGTGCTCATGTCTCATCACAGAAGCAATAAGTCTGTTGATCTTAGCTTTACTTACTAGTGATCGAAAATACTTTTGCTTTCTCAGATGAAAATCACCAGGTGTGAGTTTCCAGCGTTGTTTTGGAGGTTTGTTGATGGTTGCAGTTACAATAGTTGTGTTTCATCTGAGAGATCTACACAACTGTTGCAGAGGTAAGCATTTTTTACTGCTCTTGAGGAAGTATGTGCTTCTGATGTGCAGTGAGTTATTGTAGGGCTCACTGTTACAGCAGAGGTCTGTTTCTCTTCATATTCTGATCTCACATTTGTGTTTTCTTTATTGCCCTTAAGCAACAGTGAAGTACTATGATACCTGTCTTGTTTCCCTATACATCTACATCTGTATTTAGTTGGCATGTTTTGAAATAACAGTTCACAGTGACAGTAAGCAATCTTACTGAAGTATCAGGCACCTGTATGAAAGACAGAGAAAAAGAAAATTTTACTATATGCCTCTGTTCATGCCTTCTAACATTGTGCATTGAGACATCTGATTTAAGTATTACATAAATTTAAAAAAGAAAATATTTTAAATATTTTAATCACATAGGTTATTGACATTGTACCAGTTGTATTTTATTTCTGTCACATTGTCTTGCATATCATTATCACTATAGCATCTAGATTTTGTTTCTTATGATTGCCATGTTCAGTTATTAACAATTAGTATTATTAACAAACATTTATATAGCTTATGCTGTCACATTTCTGGTTACACAATAACTTTATTAATGATCTTTCTGTTAATTAGTGACACATTAATAAGTCAACTTTGCACACTTAGCTGAAGTTAGTGCATTATGAATATTTCCATGTGAGGTTGTTAAGGTTGGCATTTAACTACAACTGTTTTGCAATTATACAGCTGTCATTTTTCACATCCTTGCTGAGATGTTTTTTATGTAGTTACAGTGACCACTGCCGCAGGTGTTGTGTGAAACCACTGTTCAGAGTACATTGTGATAATGACAGTCACACTGTTCATGAGCAAAGGTGTGGAAATGAGTACTTATAAAATTTGATAATGATAGTCTGTACTATGACTGTTTATATGAGTGTGCGTATGAACTTCGCAACACACATTTGTACGTTAGTGTATTTGCACAATTTCCATGTCAGTTTGGGAACATTGCATTTACATCCTAAAATGACTTTGCTGGAAATTTGGTGGCAATGCTGCATAAAAATGACTGCTTTGTGAGGGTGACTAACAAGTGGCAATGCATTACTACAAGTCAGTTGCACAGTTCTGTTGTCATTGAAGATAACCACCTTTTTGTGGGTGTATTTACAAAGTCACAATACTATGTGTCTCCAGTTGTGACAGTGGCAATGCAGTGTAGCAGTGTTCAACATTGAAAATTTGGTTGTTTTGGCTATTAAGCATCAAATTGTGGTAAAAATAGACAATTTGGAAAAAATAGTGTTGAATGCACGAAAGTGTCGCAAAAAGTACTGAAATGCATTTGACAGTGTCACAAATGGTATTTTCGTGTGTTCGACAGTATGGCTAAAAGTGATGTCAAGTTCGAAAGTTTCACAAAAATAGTGTTGTGCATCTGGGTGTCGCAGTGCATTTTTGTGCATTCGATAGTGTTGCAAATTACTGTTGTGCATTCGAAAGTGTCGCAAATTTTTAACTTGGGAGTGGAAAGTGCATTCATTATCGAATCAGATCTGATTGTATTTGAGTGACAGCTTGTTCTACCAATGTAATGCAAGGTTTATCAGCCCATGTGAAACAACCAATCAGAGACGGACAACACTGAAGAAGAATGCAACAGTAGCCATCTTAATACATACTGAGAGACAGCATTTTCAAAGCTGTAAGTACAGTATATTTTATAAAGCATTTTTCTAGTATGATAAGAAGTGTTAGCAACATGTAAATACTATTAATCAAAATATTTTTTAGTCCTTTATTTCATTATGTTGTTTGTTATAACCTAAGATACTGCATTCTTTAGGTAAAACTGCTTAAAGTCAGATAGTAGTTTAGTACTTACTTGTACAGATACAGCTGCAAATAGAGGGGGATAGGAAGCTGCACATGGACCATAAAAGAAGAGAGAACAAGACATGTTTCTGCAGTTGTAATTGTTTAAAACTGCCTATGAACAGGATGCATTTTTCCCACCTCTCAATGTTTGCACATTTTAGCAGTAGCAGAAGTCTAGTAATAGTCAGTGCATGGCCTACATTGGTTAATGTAGCTACAGTACTAGTCAATTAATTTTTTTATTTGTGTTTTATGAATCAGCCCAGTGAAGCTGGCTTGAAGTTAAGAGGGAAAATATCAGTTTTGCTTTCACTACTGCCTAGCCACTGCAGGGTGAACACTGACTTTTTTGGCAGCTCTCTGTCCACTTCTGAATTTAAAACCTGAGAATGGCAGAAAATAGCAAAAGGACTTTGTGGATAGTTGTAAGCAGTATTGTGAGATGAGCGTCTGAGTATGCTTACAATAGTGGTTTTGGGAGAAACCTGCAACTCCCAAATTGCTCTGTGAAATGGTTTGGTAACGGTGGAATGAGGTGGGAGCACCTCATGCCAACCATGCAGAGACTTTGAGTACTCAGCCTCATCCTGAAATTGTTGATACATCTTGGAGGCAATGATTTGGGCACCAAACACTGGGTAGTTTAGTAACAGAAGCAAAATGGGACCTTGCTTCTATTATGAGCATGTTGCCTGCCTGTATAATCATGCTTTCGGATATTACAGAGCGTAGGATCTGGCAAGCAGAACACCATATGTACCTGATTCACAGAGCTCAAAGAAAAGTCAGCATACAAATATCTGCATTTCTATGCATGTGTGGAATGTACACCATAAGTCACTCAGAAATTAAGTATTGTTATGATTGGCTATACCTACCAGACGGTGTACATTTCTCACATGCTGACAATTGCCATTTCCTGGGAGACCTTCGAGATGCAATCCTGAAAGTCCTCTAAGAATGTTAGACTGTTTGGTTAAATATTACAGTGTCAACAAAGGTAATTTTCAGAACCAAAAAAAATGTGGTCAAAAAATAGATCAGCTGCATATATCACTCACACACACGTAACACATGGGTTGGGAACATTCAGATTGTGCCATGCTGTGTAACAACACTGGGAAAAGTGGAATGGCAATGCAGCATGTTGTTTTTAATACACAATTTCATGATGTTGTGGTGTGGTTAGCATTGTAATATTTTTCAGTCTGTAAGGCAAATTGTACATTTCAATGTGGCATTGCATAGCTGTAAGTGGGAAGAGGAGTAGGGGTTGTACAGCAGTGAAGTGCAGTGGTGGTAGGCTTATGTTTTACACTATTACTATCTATGCAAATGGAGCCATAATATATGCAAGACATAAGCAGAGCTATTTTTTTATATTATCAAGGCATTATTAGTATGCAGGTATCCTCTTTATTAGTGAGTTGTTGCTTGTATTGGCTGACTCAGGATCTGTTGTCTACTGATGCCACCCCCCCAGTAGCTTGCTGGTAATATATTTCAAAAGTATTTTATATTTTTTTTAAAACAAATGGTAGTAGTACAGTGTAGCGTTGCCTATCACGTTATAATGGGTAATTTTTTTTAAAGTAATGCTTTGTGGCATTGTTAGCTCTAGTTTGTTGTTAAATAAATGTGGAGTGGTAGCTGCAGTACAGCAAATGGTTACTTTTACAGAAAGAACACAAATGGGTAAGGGGTGGGGTGCAGTGTATCACCATTGATATATTTTCATAGCAACATCATACTTGTTGAGTCACAGGTGATGACAACAGATGGTACAATTAACTTTTGTCTCTCAACACAAAACTGTTGATTGCATATGGTGTGTACAATACTTCAGCTTCAATGTTGTTCTAATTTGTAAACAGATTTTTGGGGCCGGGGTCGATACTGCCAAGCAGAATCATGGTTAATGGTTGGAGATACTCATAGTAACACAGGGTCAATACCAGTATATCTTGAGTGTGCATTATAGTTATAATGTTCCACACAACAATGCATGTACAAAGTTATTTCTGTCTGAAGGAGCTTTCTAGCATTATGAAATGTGCTCTTGTCATGTTCTAAGCACAAAACTTCATACAATACATAAAAATCCATATACTATGAGACATGACAGTAATGGCAATTTTTCTTTATGCTTCTATTGCAGAATGAAAGCTATACAATGAGGCAGTGGACCTTGCAAGAGGTGTGCTTGCTGCTTGAGGCAGTCTAAGCCAGGGGAGTGCTCGGTGTATTAATGTAGAGCATGAACTGTAACTGATCATGTGGAGGCGCATCATCAGTTTTCTACATGTTATACTAAAAGTGAAAATAAGACCATCACTCAACTGAAGAGGAAGTGGAAGCTTGCTGACCAGTGTTTCTACATCCTGAAACAGCGGGAGGAGATACTGGACAATGATAGGTGCTGGCACTACCTCGCCACGAACTGTGGAGGCTGCTGGGAAGCCAGCTGTGGGGAGTGCCTAACTCATCATAAGTTATTCAACAGAGCTTTGTACAATGCATGTGTCTTGATATAGATTTAGATAGAAATAATGACATATGCTATGACAGTTAATAGTATATTGTTTATTTGACATGCATGGTGTGGTTCAGCTGTGAGGTTTAGCTGAGTGACTGAATAACAGCACAATCTGCTAATGATAGTGGTGCAGTGGCTATACAGTATCCATTGTATATAGACAAGATTTTACTTCATGTAAGGTTTATACAGCTATTAAGTTTTGTAAATCAGTTAGTATGCTGTTTTTCTTTAACTTAATTTTGCTCTGTATGGCTAGTGTGTATTAGGTCATAATATGCAGTCGTGCAACTTAGTGATGGAAAGTTTAGTGTTTCTCAAGTTGTTAAATGACATTTGAAACTTTAAAATACTGGTATAACAAAAGAGAATGTATGTGAGTTGCAGTATTCTGACACATGCAATGCAAATAGTGTTTTTTTTTATCATGTAGCATTAAACATGATGTTTGGGTATCTCATGTGAAATATGGTTAAGTCACCATTTGTAGTTACTAAGGGATTGTAAATTTCTCGAGTTGCTGTTGCAATGTTGTCCATGTTACCGAAACAACTACTTACGTTGATTTAACAGTTGTTGTGTCCTGCTCTTCAAACATTATTATTGATATTAACAGCACTTGTAATTTTATATGTACCCGCAATGATTGTGGTGTACTTGATGAGAGCCAATGTTAGCAACGTGAAGCATATTTAATGGTTACATCAACTGTTGTTATAATGTGATGCAATTAACATTCAAGACTTAGTGGGTCTATTTTTTTTTTCTTTTATCACAGGCCAACGTAGGGCTCCCCAGCCTGCCTGCAAGGTAGTACCAGCACAGCATGAAGCTGTGGAGGGGGGTCACCGGACACTGACAGTGTGATTGTTGTCGAGTCCGATGGTAAGATGCTAATAGAAATAATTGTACTATGTAATTGGGGTGGTATGAGGGTGTCATGTGAGGTGAGACCTGCACTGCTTTACTCAATTCTTTTTAGGAAATACTTTTTAGTAAGTATTACTTGATGCATCTATGTAGTATTTGTATTTAGAAAATGGGTCGGGGAAATCCTTTTAGCTGATTGACTAAGGCAACCAAACAGCCAGTCTGGCATCAGGCAACTGAGACCAGGAAATAATGAGTCTGTGTCTCTATTGCCTGATTAGGTTCCAAATCCTTGTTCCAACAGAAAGTTCATTTTTTAAATACAGCCATGTTTTTCTTAACATGTAACTGAACCGTACACACACACACACACACACACACACACACACACACAGACACACTGGGCATAACAGTTTCACACTCACTCCTTTTTCTGCCAGGTCTTCATTGCGCACGTCTCATCTGTTCCTCTGGCTGCCCGCTGACTTAGCTGTGACACACAAGATTTTTCCTCAGCTAGCAAAACAGAAAATGCCATGACAGAAGTGACATTCCTCGTTAGGCTACAATGGCTTATGCCCCCACCCTCTGCTCATCACCACTGTTTACCCTGCAAAGAAACAAATACAAAGAACACTGCAGAAATGGACAACTTTGCTTAGATATTTAAACTCGCGCCAGGCTGTGGTGTAAGCTTGGGCGCAGTTCAACTTTGCTGCGCAGGGGTGTAGATCAATATATTCAGCGGAATCGACATGGCTCAGCAGCATTGAATATTGCACCCCGGCCAGCTCCCCATGTGCATGGCGCGCCAGCAACTGCGCTAGCGTAAGTGGCCATAGTGTAGCATGGGGATGCGCTAGCTCAAGTTCCAGTTTGCCATGCACAGCAACTGAAATATTTAAAAGTTTACATGTAAATGGGGCCATGATGCATGCAAGGAGCACATGGGTCCATTTTCATGTCATTATGGCCCCATTTGCATGCATGTGTGCCAATCCCTGACGACTTGTGCCTGGCACCCTCCCAGGCAACAGCCGTTGGGGACTGACACCCCCTGCAAAACAATCAGTGGCATTTGACTTAAAAAAATAACTATTCTGTCCAATATCCCTGGTGGTCCAGTGGACCACTATCTCCCCAATTGCGGGCATCTGTACAAATAAATGTAGAATTCCCCAATATCCCTAGTGGTACAGTGGAGTGCTATCTACCCCTTCACATTCATCTGTATAACAAAAAGACTGTCTGATGTCCCTGGTGGTCCAGTGGACTGCTATCTGCCTGATTGTGGACATTTTTGAAAACATATAATTCCAATATCCCTGGTGGTCTAGTGGTACCCCCCCACCTGCCCACTGAGCCCCAGCACCCCATTTCCCCCTTTCAGCTGGTGGACAGCAGCACCCCACCTGCCTTACGCCACACCAGCCACCGGCTGACACCTCAGTAGGGTGTATGCCCATTGGTCCACAGCAAGAGCCAATGGGTGTGTAATCCATACCATACTACACATTCCATCCACTTGCCAATTGTAAAAAACATTGATAGTGTGGTAGGCGCTTCTCTGTCCCTTTCATGTGCACCTTTTTTGTAAGATAAATTTTTCTATATCCTTGGTGTCCCACTGGATGACTGCCCACCTGATCATAAGCTATGTTAATATAACATTTACCACTAATCCTGGTGCTCTAGTGGAGGTGTCTGAGTGGTCGCAGGCAGAAGTAACATAAAATTCATCTGTTTCCCCTGGTATTCCAGTTAATGTGTGCTTAATTGTGGAGTAAAGTACAAATAAGAGTAAACTGCTATCTGTGTTCTTTCAGTGGAAACCCTTCTTTGACTGGCGAGTAATCCACACTGTCATGCTTCACCCCCCTCTTGAGCAATGACAGTCGGCAGTACACCACCCACCTGCTGCTCTGCTGTCTGTTGACAGACACTGTCGGTAGGGCTGTATGTCCATAATTACACATGTGAGCCAATGGTCATGCAGCACATATTGTTCAACAGAATGCACATATGTGAATTGATGTATGCACATTTCTCTAATGTGTACTATCGTATGGCCTGCATGCCCATTGGATCACGCTGTGGGACAATGGATGCATAGCCCTAGCAATGGTGTAACTTGGCATATGGTGGGGTGGGTGGGTTGCTGCTGTCCACCACTAATGGGGGGGGTTGGATGTTAGGGATTAATGGGTAGGTGGGGAGGGGTGTCCATTGCATAGTAGGTATAATAGGTTTCTTTTATTTATTTTTTTCACCTGTGATTGGCACACATGTCCACAGAAGCACCGGTGATATTGGTTTATTTTATATAAATTCTGCACAGGATTTGATGGCCAGGTCCACTGGAACACTCAGGATATAGGTTTACATTATTTGACTTCAGCCTTCTCTTGGGCTGTGGGCACATTGATGTGCTGCAGGTGGTTTGTTGTCCAAGGGCTGCTGACTGTCAGTGTGTCAGGCCCAAGTTTTGGGGTATTGGTGCATATGGATGCAAATGGTTTTATAATGACATGCTACTTGGCCATTTGCACTGTGCATACATTGGGGGGCTCATTTGTATGTTGTCTTTCAAATATTATGGTTACTGCACCTAGCACAATGGAACTAGTGGTACTGTATCACCATGGTGCGCTCTGACCACTGATTCTGGTGCAGTGCCACTGTGCTATGTGCTCTGATAGTGGCCAAGGTGTGACATTTAACAATGCTGGGACATGGTGCAACTCTGTTGAATATCGTCCAGTGTACATCACTTCACAGGCACATCCAGCTGTACCCGGGCTTGCATCACAGACTGGCACAGCTTGAATATCTGTTTTTTTGTTTAATTAAATATACTACTAAAGAGAGTGGGTATACAGTAGGATGTATCACATGTATCATGGTTAAGTCTCTAACCTGTAATATGTGACTGAACTACAGCAGTCATAAGACATCTACAGTAAACAAACACCGTATTGGAGTCTGTTACTTGAGAACTGTAAAAGAAAAAAACATGGTATTTCATTATATTAATTGCTATTTGGAAGAAACAGATATCGTGGACAGACATACATCAGTTGTACATTTCTCAGTTTGATTTAACTGAAGATGAACCATAACAGTCCATGACAGTTGTGTGCTAGAATAACATACACTATTGTAGTACTATAATTTTTTGAGTTACTAAATAAGTGAATGTTGTTGTCATTCTAGTGTAAGAATATATTTGAACTCATTTTAATTCTATTTTTGTGTTATGTCATCGTACGAATGACTAATTCAGGTACTCACTACAATACATATGTTACCTAGATTTTGTATAGTATATGAAGAGAGTTATTACATATTGCTATACTACTCACTTATGTGATACATACTGATGTCACCAGATACAATATGCACAAGAAAATTTTCTGTTATGCAGATAGTGATATGAGAGGACAAAAATAGTAACATTTCTTTATGAAGTTCGGTGATATGATCCATGTATATGTTACAGATAATGATTTTGAACCTGTTGTGTCCTTGTTACATATTATCAGAACCTGTGAATTTGTGAATGGACAGTATTCTCTATGTATGGTAACACTGCCTTACTAGCAAGAAATGGGTGGGCATCACTGAAAAGGTCTATGTATATCTACAGCAATGTACACACATAGGCCCAGATATTCAAACTGCGCCAAAAGTGCAGTAGCAGGAGCAAGTGTAAGTCCATTGTGCCCATGTGCAAGAGGTGCAATATTCAAAAACAGAGCAGGCCAAACTCTGCCTACAGCCGATGACTGAATATTGCACCACCTGCGCCATAGCACAACTAGGGAGGGGAAGCTAAGCAGATCTGATGCACCATAGTGCAACAAGGGATGTGCAGCTGAGCAGCCCAGAGGCACCATAGTGCAACCAGGGATGCCCCCCAGCAGCAGAGTAATGCAACTGCACAACCAGGGAGGTAGGGGCTCACCTCCCATGCCACAGATGGGCACTGGAATACACAGCAGAACAGACATAGTCCCCCCTCACACCCCATGCATTGCACAACTGGGGGAGGGCTGGAATAACCACCGGCCTATGGAAACAAGCAAACAACCCACATCTGGGCCATGGTGCCCCATCATACCCCTGGCAAGCTGTGACTGGCACACAAGGAGGGCTGACCACCCATGCCACACCATCCCCAAATGCACAGCACAACCTGCACCATGAGCCCAGACACCTCCCCAGGGCAGCGACCACCACTGCAGGAAACCCCATGCATGCCACCACCCCCACTGTGACACTGCAACCCTGTGCACCACAGAACCATGCAAGCCAGTTCCACCACAAGCACCCATCAGTGGGTGGCAGCACACAGCAATGCAACAACAGCATACACAGTGCCACCATGCACAGTCCACCTGAGGTACTGCTGAGATACCAACCATGCATCGGCAAATGAGGTACCCCACATGGGACAGGGCTTGCCCTGGACAACACCACCAGTGGTACAGCACCTGCACAGTATCCCAATGACACACCTGACCCAGCACTGGCTACAACAGCCAGCACAGACACTCCACACAGTGGTGCATGGAAGCATGCACCACACCAGATGCCACACAGTGCATGGACAGATACCCACCCATACCCAAGGACACAACAACACAGGATGTAGTGGCGGGCAACTAAGCCCCCAGCGTATGCCCATGTAAACTGTGTACACACAACCTGCAGTCCTCCATGGCACTGGAGAGCCAGCCACCCTGCACAGGAACTGTGGAACCATGCACCACCATCATTTGCCCAGAGCACAAGTCACAGACAGTGGTGCACATCCCCTGCAACACACACAAGGCACAGCATGGAGGTGGGACAACAACTGTGGAGGCCACAGTGTCACCGGTGTTCGTTTCTGCGTTGTCATCAGTGGATAATTTAACTGATGCATTAACTGAGTTTTTTCAATGAATATTTATATATTCATGGCAAACAAATCTGTTTAATGCATCAGTTAGGATTGTTCCACAGTGACAAAAGCAAGAAAATTTAATGTTAGGTTCCCACCCCTTGCACCTCCTCCCTGCCCCCAACAACAGGCATTGGGGTGCTGGGTAATCGGTCCTAACTCTCACCCCATCCCGTGTAACCAAGCTGAGATGGCTAGAGGAGAATGGGGTGAGAGTTAGACCAATGACCGGACAAGCAGGGGCAGCTCCAGGAACATGCCTTTCAAGGCAGAAGCGGGGCTCTGGGAGGGGCTGTGGGGCTCTGAGAGGGGGATATCATTCCAACTATGGTTGGAATTAGGATGGGAACATTGGGGGGAGGTAGGACTATGGCCTGGCCCGAACCCCCATCAAGCTATGGGTGGTTGAGGCCTGACAGAAGACCACCCCATCAAGAGAGGAGCTGAGCTGCTGAGATCAGGGTCTTAAGGGAGGTTTCTGTTGGGTTTCAAGGGTGCCTGGGCAGGAAAGTAGGCCAAGAATTTGGATTCCATAAGAGGGAAGGAAGACATAGCCTGGGTTAAGATTCAGAAGGAGATCAGGCAAGCAGGGTGGACTGGCCTCTGCAAGAACCCTTGCAAGCACTTCCCAGTTATGGTGATTGAAGGAGGGGGACTACAGTGCCCAGACACTGAGAAGAAATGTTGAAAGATGAAGAGAACAAGAACAAAGAACCACAAGAGGGAAAACAGGACTGCTGTGTCTGAGAAGTGATATGGACTGTTATGTCCAAATTGTAAATATTGATTGTTAGAAATGAAGTGGGATGTAAATGATGAAATATAAAATTGTGCCTTTTTAATAAATATTGCCAGCGAACATCCAAAAGTGGCAAAGCAGTGGCCTGAGTTATTTCTGGGTGGGGATCCAGGGACAATGACCTTTGTTCAGAAAACTTTTACAACAGAAGTTTGATGAGAGTCTGACATCACACTTATTAACACCAGGTTTTATAGTGTCAGATAATGCATACAGCATTGTAAAGGCTGTTGATGATGGATATTATACACATGTTCCATGTTATACCCACTGTATAAATCTGGTGCTTCAAGGATTCCTAGATGAGGAAGGCATCACTGTGCAGATGTGTAGAATTGACCAAAAATGTCTGTGGTAAGCATTCTGTTAAAGCACAGATGCTGTACAGCAGTGGTACCATTTTCTATTCCACCATCTGGTATTCAAGAGAAGTGGCAAGGGCAATAGTGGAGAAAAAGTGGCTTTCAAATCATATAAAATGATGCAAGGAAAAGAAGATATCTAGGTATATAGGGATAAACTAAGGGTGGCAGGGAAGATAATGAGGAGGACAAAGGCAGATACGGAGGAGAAGATAACTAAAGAAGCCAAAAGGGGAGACAAAAGGTTTTTCAGATACAGTAAATCAGTGAGAGAAGGAAAAACAAACAGGAATTATTGAGACTTGGGGGAGATCTCATAGAAAGGGACTCAGAAAAAGCAGATGTGCTAAACAAAAATTTCTGCTAAGTGTTTACAGCTGAAAAGGAAAGTCATGAATCAGAATTGAAGGTGAAATGTAATGAGGGTGGAGTGGTGGATAATAGACTGTTCAAGAAGGGCAGGGTATTGGATGAATAGGGAAATCAAGGGTGAATAAGGCAATGAGTCTAGATTCCTGCATCCCAGGATACCCAAGAGCTGAAAGAAGAGCTGGCAAAACCCTAATGAAGCTGTTTAACCTATCTTTGGACACAGGGAGGGTACTGGGAGACTGGAGAAATTTAGATGTGGTGCCAAAACAAGAGCGGAGGAAAGGAAGAGCTGAGTAACTATCAACCAGTCACTTTTTGATCAGTGGTAGGAAAGATGATGGAGGCACTCATAAAGGAAAGGGTAGTGCTATATCTTTTGGAAAATAGGCCACAGGATGACAGGCAACATGAATTTACTGAAGGAAGATCATGCCAGATGAATCTATAAGGCACCAAGTTGAAAGCCTTGCTGAAGTCATAGTAATGCAAATCCATAGCATGGCCCCTATCCAATTCTCTCCTCACCCAGTCAAAGAAAACTATTAGGACAGCCTGACAAAACCTCTCTGCCAAAACTAAGCCATGCAGCTTACTATCCTGAACCCGTCGCTGTCCAACTAGTCCATAAGGTCCTCTTTAAGCACTGACTCCATCAGCTTCCCTTAAATAGAGATAAGACTGACAGGTCTGTTGTCCACCCCCAACCCCATATTCCCGCCCCATGGAGTGGGACTATGTCTGCCACCCTCCAATCCTCCAGAATTCTGCCTCTTCATAGAGAGGTGTTTAGCCAGTTCTGTTGCCAGCTGGCTGATTAACCTCAGATTAACTTGTCTGGTCCCAGTGTCTTATCTAGTTTTAGTGCTGCAAGCCCTTTTTGGATTTTTTTTTGTTTAAGAATATAGGCTACTCATCTCTGGGACCACCTTATTGGTACCTTTGATGCCACTCTCTGGCAAGGTTCCATCATTCTCCTTAGTGAAAACTGAGCTAAAGTAATCATAAAGGATGAATGCCTTTGACCTTCCTCCTGTATCACCCTAGCCCTTTACAACCTTATGATTCCTCATCCTTTCTTCCTTTTTGCCCTAATAAATCAGACAAATTGTTTTTCTCTGCTTTTGACCCTCCAAAATATTGTAGCTCTATGTCTGCTTTTACCTCACTAACCACTCTGACTCTCTTACTTTTAGTTTATATTCTTCACATTCTTCCTCTCTCTGCTTTTCTTTATACTTGCTGAAAGCCTTCTCTGTGCTCTCACTACTTCCCTAGCTCTTGCCCTGAACCATAACAGTCCCTAGATCCTGTTCTTTTTGTTTAGCATTCTCATACATAACTTCAATGCCTTGAGAATGGCTCCACACTGCCCCACATCTCTCTTTCACCTCACCATGTTGTCTGTACCAAATAACTTTTCCTTCACCAGTTCCCTCACCCTGTCAAAGTCCACCTTCTACAATCCAGGACTTCAGCTCTGAATTTGGGTTTTCTAGACCCAAGGGTAAGTTTAAACTAAATGCAGTTATGGTCACTGTTCCCTAGTGTCTCCCCTATTCTCAAAGCACCAATCTCCTCTGAGTTGATCAGCACCACATTAAGAATTGAAGTCTGCCTGGTGGGTTCTTAATTAGCTGTATGGCAGACAGCTCTGGAAGCTATCCAGCAAGGCTTGACTGCAGGTGCTCCTGACCCTTAAATACTCCGACTGATGTCAGGCAGATCCAGCTCACCCATCACCACCTCTTTGTTTGTCACCACTCCTGCAAGTTCTTCTCTCAGTACTGTACATCTCACTCTTCACCTTGTCCCAGAGGTCTATAGATCACCACAAGTGTTGTTCATGCCTGAGGCTGCAATGAGATATACCAGCTGTGACTCATTAGCTCCATTACTACTCCTAATGTACCTATCTTCTGCCACCTCAATGCCCTCCTTGACAAACGGGCTATTCCTCTACCTATTCCTCTATCCTCCTAAACAAGTATTATCAAGGAACATTTAGGTCCTGGTCACTATTTTCTGAAGCTCATGTTACTGTGATGACTGTGATGCTTGGCCATCTGGATATGTTCACTGTATGATATTGGTATTATAAATACATGACCTGTGTATGACTTCTCAGTGTGTGAGGCATTTGGCCTGTAACTACAAGGTGTCAGTGGCTGAAATCCAGGATATTGTAAAACAGACCAGAAGGACCATTTAATTAACTTCCTTGCAAAATGGCATTTTATTACCTTTTTATGACTTGCCCAGGCTTTTTGAAGTTGAAACCAAATGTGACTTTATGACATCAGAAACAGGACATCATTAGGTTGATTCCTGTTGGCTTTTTAATACATTGGTACCAGTGTGGGAATGTTTAGATCTAAGAAAATGCTAACTAAAGGATGCTGTATTTAGGAAATGTTTTTTTCTTCTGATGTTACCATTAATTTTAAAATACCTCCTGGTAGGAAATTATGTTTAGAAGAATTAATTCTAAAAGGAGGAGCTAGATGACTCACCAAGTGGGTGTGGAGATAACAGTTGAAAATGTTTCAGTGTATCTGAAATGGAAGATATCATCTTGTGCTCTGATAGCAGAAACATCAAGCTTTAAATGCATTTACACAGGTAATACATTAGATAGAAAAGATCTAAGAGTATTGTGGTAAGAGTTTGTTCTGTAACTTTCCCATTTTCTTTTGTGACTATGAGCTCTTGATATTTGTTCTGTATTTTATCTTACTTATTTTACAATTTTTAGTAAATCGCCGTTTCTTAAGATACTACCTGTGTCTTCCCAATTTTCTTTTTGCATGTGGATTGCCTGTATTTTTAACTCTGACAATGGTTTAAAAGGCTTGATGGTGTTACTAAACTCAAAAAGGTAAGAATATACCTAAGATCGCGTATAGAGTTTTAAGGGTTCATTTTGGAAACCTGGCTTGGTGCCCCTGCTGGAAGATTGTACTGCAGCCCCGAAGAGAGTACATATCTGAGCCTGTAATTGGGTATGCTAGCATAAGGTTCACAGATTGAATCCCCTCAGAACTTGTGACTACAGGTGATTTGAATGCAAAGCAGACAGGAGAGTTACCCTGTCTATTACCTGTTCACATTATTGTGCTCTGAGGTTGGCACTCTGGGAGCAAAGGGCCTGACCTCATGGATTGCATTTGTGACAATGACCATGAGGTCCAACTCAGTGTCTGCCATCAGCACATGGAGCTCACTGATTTTGCTACCCAGGCTACTGGTTTTAAGGTATACCAATGTCCATCTGATTCTTGATCCTCCATTGCTCTTACCCTTGTGCTTTCCTTGTCTTTTCATCTTTTCTTGGTGTTTTCACACTTTCCATTATCCCTTCTGTCTCCTCAGCGTATCTATTGGAGCCACAACTCCCTTTGCACCTGTTGTGTTGCTACAACCCCAGATATGGGGCATACTATATAGGATCCCTTCTTCTCAGCTACCACCATAGTTCCCTATAGTTCCAGTCTCCTCTCAGTCTTTCTAACTGTCTGCTATCAAACTCTGCCCCATCACCCATGCTTTATGTCTTATCAGGAGAACTCTGTCATCCTTGAAGTGTCTTTTATCCCAGATGTCCCCTAATCCCTATAAAGTGGTACCTTCTCGACACCAAAACCACCAGTTAAACTCATCAATGCCATCACTTCTACCTTATCTGCTTCCCTCACTGCCCCACACAGGCAGGACTTTGGAAAACTCCAGGAGATTGAATGTACTGCAATTTGTCCCACAGTCTACTGAAGTTCTGCTTCACCATTCATATTGACTAATTCATTAGATCATTGGTACCCAAGTGTACCAGCACCCCTGCCCTCTCCACCATCCTTCCCATCCTATCTAAATTCCTGATGGCTGATGCACCAGGAAGGCACTGGATCATCCCACATTCATCCATCCCCCACATCACCCTCTCTACTGATCTAATCATTGAGTCCTTGACAAACAAGGCGTCTGATAAACCTGCCCCTCTCACAAGTGCCATCATGTTGTCCTGTCCTATGAAACTGACTGACTTGAGTCCCTACATGGTGAAGTGAGGTGCCTTAGCCTCCTTCAGGGCTGCAAAGCAGTTTGACATCTGGATGGTGCTGGGCTGGCCAAGCTCCTTATCACTACCCCTGCCCTACCTTCTATCTCGCTCCCCACCACTCTTAACCCAGCTGTGCCAATGGGTCCCTGGGGGTGGACTTATGTTGAGCTGGTGATGCACCTGAGATATTTCTACCCTTGCTGCCATCAGCTGAGTCTGGAGCTCTGCCTTGGTCCTGCAGAAGGGCTGTTCCTTCCTCCAGAGTATATCCATATAGAAGAACATCCTACAGCTGATTAAACAATTTTGAGTCAACATTGCCAAGAAGCCAGTGTTGGCAACCCTTATCTATGGCATAATGGGAAGTTTTGTCCATGTGTGTCTCTCTTCCAATGGGCATGCAATGTTTGGAATCAATAGGCTCCGCTGTGGGAGTTTGTTCTGATATTTTGTGGGTGTAAATAAGCCCTACAATTACAACTATTTTATTTGACCATTGTTAGCTGCTTATACTTTTTTACTACAAGCAATGCTGAACTTAATGCGGTTCAAATGGTCAAAGTTCACATGGTTGAACTTTGGGACAATTATGCAACCCTAATTATGACCCTTTTGCTCTTTGCTTTGCATCCTGTATCAGCCCCTCCTCTCCTCTCTCTCTCTCTCTCTCTCTCTCAATCACTCCCTACTCACAGACAAATGCATAAATATGCACAAGCTAACACAAACACATGGCACTGGGTCATAATAGTGCCAGTCACAATAGCGCGGTCAAGAACCATACAATAAAAAAAAAACCACTATTTTTTGACCCCTGCACGACTCATACTAAAAGATCCTAACTTTGGGGACACCAGATCACAGAGCAAGATTAAATTTGTGGGGCTGTGGAATGCTGTTTCCACAGTTCCTTGTAAAACAAAATCAATATCCCAAAAGAGAAAAATCGATATAGATCAAGATTAGAAGCCTGGTCTCCACTGCCATTTGGTCAAGCTGCTCCATGCCTCAGACCTCCATGCAATGGTAACAGCTTGGCCAGCCACTGGAATGCTTCTGTCCTTGTGTTCTCCAAGCACCATGGACAGAGACCAAGGGGGCACTGCCTAGCACTGTTAATCCTGCTTGCTATCCATGGTAGTGCTGTACAGACCAGTGCTGTGTTGTCTGGTGCTATTATTGTAGTGCTGTTGTAGCTAGTATACAAATGAGCACAAGCACATGCACACACACACACACACACACACACACACACACACACACACACTCTCTCGCTCTTGCCTTTGCCCTTCTAGAAAATATTATATGTATATGAATATCATAAGAGACTGAGGGATTTCCTCTGTATCAGATTAGGACCCTCCCTGTCCCCACCCACACCCCCACACTCACAAACTGCAAAAGAAAACACACACTCACTCTCATACTTTTAGGAATAGAATATATAAATCATGATAGGGAACTGAAGAACAATGCAGTTTTTAGATCATGGGACACACACACACACACACACACACACACACACACACAAACACACAAAGTAGTCTGTCTTGATTTGGCAACAGAAATCATAGATACATAGACACTGTTGGCAGATAAGGGCCCATGGCCCACCAGTCTGCTCCATTTGAGCTCGTAAGTTCACTTTATGTTTTTCTAGAAGTCTATTGCCCCTTTCCCCTGACTTCCAGATTTTCCTTATTTATATTCCATGCATTCTTAAATCCCATGATTCTTAGAGCCCCCACAACTTCCTCTGGCATGGTGTTCCACTTGTCCACCACCCTTTCTTTGAAGAAATTCTTCCTCACATTTCCTCTGAATTACCATCCCTCCAACTTCATCCCATGCTCTCTAGTTCTGGAGCATATTTTACACTGGAACATAGTGTATTCCTGCACCCTGTTCCTCCCTGTAAGGTACTTATAGGCCTCTTTCATATCCCCTCTCTCCCTCCCTCCTCTCCTCCAAGGAGTAAATATTCAGTTCCTTCAGCCTTTCCTCATAGGACTTGTGATGCAATTCATGTACCATCTTTGTTGCCCTCCTCTGAACCTTCTCTACAGCGTCTATGTCCTTATGTAGGTAAGGTCTCCAGAAATGTGCACTGTACTCCAGGTGGGGCCTCACCATTGTCTTGTATAGTGGAATTATGACCTCTCTTTTCCTGCTGGTGATGCCCCTGCCTATGCATCCCAGCATCCTATTCATTTTACCTGCTGCAGTGTTGCACTGTTTCCCTACCTTGAGGTCACTGGGAATGATAACCCCAAGACACCTTTCCTGCTTGGTAGATGCTATATCCTCACCTCCAATTGATATGTTGTTCCAGGAATTTTGTGCCCAGGGAGGCAGTATAGCACAGTGGTTTAAGGCTCTGAGCTGCAAATTTGGTGATATCCAGCAGACCTGACTCCCACAGCTTCCACTTGCATGCTGTGTGACCCTAAGCAAGTCACTTAACTTCCCCGTGCACCTGTAAAAAAGCTTTCAGCTTAGTGTGCTACACCTGATTAAACAACTAAAAAAAAAATCCATTATCTTACACTTCTTTGCATTGAATTTCAACTGCTAAACCCCTGACCATTCTTCAAGCTTCTGCAGGTCCTTCCTCATTCTGTCAACACCCTCTGGCATGTCCACTTTGTTACAGAGCTTCGTGTCATCAGTGAGCAGGGAAATTCTGCCTTCTAGGTCCTGCACAATGTCACTGATGAAGATGTTGAATAGGACTTTTCCCAGTACTGATCACTGTGGTACCCCACTGGTCACTCTTACCTATGTGGAGTGACAGCCATTTACTACCTCCTTCTGTGTCCTGCCACCCTGCCAATTACCTTTCCACCACACTACTGTCCTGTCCTGCTTACTACCATATCCCCAATTTGTTTAATAGCCTTCAATGTGGCACTGTTGCTAGCCTTGCTTGTAGAGCAGAAAGCAGCTAACTAAAAGAAGCTACATTTTCTTCTTAATTTAAAACTTATATCTCAGTAGGAGTCAGTGTCAGCTAAGATTAAGTAGACAGATAACTTTATTAGAAGTAGTAGGGGTCTTATTTAGGTTAAAAAGAAAGAAAAGAAAGAAAGGCAGTGTGTGTTCTGTGCATGGAAAGTTACTGTATCAGGTGACTTTGCTAAACCAGTCGGAGGAAAGAGAGCTTACCTGGGGGTGTGGTTTAGACACTAGAAAAGCAGGTGAGTCAAATGCAACTTCCTGTTGCTAGCCTTTTTTCTTAGAAATTGCCTCCATCCCACCACCCAAAGCCAGTTCTACTTTTATAGCCACTGGATTTAACTGTCAACAGGAACTTCCTGTTTGGCAGTAGGAAGGAAAGAGTCATAGAAAAACATTGGTTTTGTCAACCTGAAGTGAAAGTAGCTCACTCTCCCCCAGCTGCTGGTAGTGTGATATTGAGCAAGAAAGAGGAGACTACTGAAGAAGATAGGTTGCTGTCCCAGAACAGAAAGGGAGAGAGTTGTAGGAGAGGAGAGAGAGCATCCAGAGAAACAGTACAGGGGACACAAAATAAGACATGGTAGGAGTGGTGCAGTGCAATGGCTGTGGGGTGGCAGTGTTCGGGAGACATTCTGGAGGCTCGATGCTACCGTGTTGCTTGCACCTCTGGCCTGAGAGAGGAGGTTGCCCAGTCTCCAGGTGACCTGGCTAGGATTCATGAAACCTCCTCCCCACCCAGGGACCACCAGGGCCAATGCCACTACCTCAGAGGTTGCCAAGAAAATGAGTGGCTGGACCAGGGTGGCTCAAGGAGGAGGGTGGTGGAACAGAGTTGCATCCCTCCAGCTGTACCCCTCCACAATTCATTCGGCTCTTCTGGTGAATAGTGGTTCCTCTATGGAGGCACCTGTAGTGGAGACCATGGAGGATGCTGGGGACCTTCACAAAGGAGACCCAAAGGAGGGTGTCATGGGACCCCACAGGGGAAGGAAACAACTCCTCATGGGGGACTCAATCATTAGGGGGTAGAAATGGGGGAGGATGGGGAGAGGGAGGTAAGGTGCCTTCCTGGCACCATGGCTCGGAGGGACAGGAAGTGAATCCTCAGGATTGTGGGAGAAGCTGCACGAGGGAGAGAGCTGGATGTCATTGTCCACCTGGAGACAAATGACCTGGCTAGGAATGGGATCAGAGCAGTGCAAGAGGAGTTTGTAGAGTTGGGAAGGGGCCTTAGACATGTAGCGCATACGGTAAACTTCTCGGAGGTGCTGCCTGTCTATGGCAAGGGAGATGCTAGGGTGCTTCTCACCTGGGAATTCAATGAGTGGTTAAAAACTGGTGTGGAGCTCAGGGTTTTGGCTTCATTGGGGACTGGGGAGCCACCTGGAGGAATGCAGACCTATACTGGTGCGATGGTCTGCATCTGTCCAGGGTGAACCAGGATCCTAGGTGAGGAGGTTTAAGTGCTTCAGGTGACAAGCATTTAAACTAGCCAAGGGGGGAGGCACTGAAAAGGAGCTGGGAAGTCCAAGCCTCCCCCCACAAAACATGGTGATTAGTGAAGTAAACACCAGGGTACAGAAGTTATTAGGGAGCAGAACAGATTTAAATGTAAAAAAAGGCAAAGACAGTAAGGAGAGAAATGGGGCTAAAAGGGGTAAGGCTATCAAAAAGTGGAGGGTGATGAGTACCAATGCACGTAGTCTGTGTAACAAGCTCCCTGAACAAGCGGCCTTGATGGAAGAGGGTTGCCTGGATATTGTGGCAGTCACAGAAACATGGTACACGGAGAACCATGAATGGGATGTCAACATACCAGGATACGCAATCTACAGAAGGGACAGGGAGGGTAAAAGAGGAGGAGGAGTAGCTCTCTATGTAAAGGAAGGGATCAAAGCAACAGAACTAGAGAGTAAGCAGGGAGCAGATGAGGCACTTTGGATCACCCTGGAGACAGGAAATGGCACCACAATCCACATGGGGGTTGTATACAGACCCCCATCTCAGGGGGAGGGAATGGACAAGGAAATGATAGAAGGCTTTCTTAGAATGGCAGAAAAAGGGGAGATATTGTTGATGGGGGACCTGAATATGCCAGATGTTAACTGGAGCACCTTTGCTGCAGGCACATCCAAGAGCAGGGTCATTCTTGATGCCCTACAGGAGGCATATCTCAGACAACTAGTATTGGAACCAACTCGGGAGGGAGCAATCTTAGACCTGGTACTTTCAAATGGGGATGGAGAAAGAATCTCAGATTTAGAAGTGGGTAGCCATCTGGGAACAAGTGACCACCAAACAGTGTGGTTCACGATAAATACAGCCATACAATCAAGCCATACAAAAGCAAGATTACTAGACTTTAGGAGGGCTGACTTTGGGAAAATGAGAGAGTGCCTCAGAAAAACACTAGCAAACAGGCAAGAAGGAGGGGTGGAGGAACAATGGGAAGGATCAAATCAGCCATCACAGAGGCAACAAGCCTTACAAAAAAAATCAATAAAACACAATGAAGAAAAAAATGCTATGGTTCACAAAAGAGGTGGCAGGGAAGGTTAAGGAGAAAAGGGCGATTCAGGAAATATAAGGAAACACAGAAGGAGCAGGACAGAGAACTTTATCAGTTAAAGCAGAAAGAGGCTGGAAGGTAGTCAGAATAGCAAAGGCCCAAACCGAAGAAAGGATAGCCAATTCTGTTAAGAAGGGGGATAAGACCTTTTATAGGTACATTAGGGAGTGAAGAAAGACCAAAGGAGGGATATTGAAGCTTAATAAAGGAGAGGGAATGTGGGTAGAGGGTGACAGTGAAAAAGCAGGGTTACTGAATGAATATTTCTGCTCAGTATTCACAAAGGAAGAGGAGGGGGAGTTACCTAAACCAAACAAGAGAAACACTCTGAAGACGGGGGTCGATACCAGTCCATTTACAGAAAAAAGGGTTCTGAATGAACTAATAAAATTGAAGGTGGACAAAGCTATGGGGCCTGATGGGATTCACCCAAGAATTATAAAAGAACTAAGGGTAGAACTTGTGACATCGCTGACTACTCTCTTTAACAAATCATGGGAGGATGGGGTGGTACCCAAGGACTGGAGGAGGGCAGATGTAATTCCTCTTCACAAAAATGGGAGCAGGACAGAGGCAGGAAACTACAGACCAGTTAGTTTGATCTCAGTGGTAGGAAAAATGATGGAATCACTTCTGAAGGAAAGAATTGTTGAGTACCTTGAGGCCAGTGGGACACAGGACCCGAGGCAGCATGGATTCATGATGGGAAGGTCGGTCAGGTGAATCTAATAGATTTCTTTGACTGGGTGACCAAAGTAGTAGATCAGGGAGGGCTGTGGACATGGCCTACCTAGATTTTAGCAAAGCATTTGATACAGTCCCCACAAAGATTAATACAAGATAGCCAGCCTTGGAATGGGTCTCAAGGTGGTAGCCTGGATAAAAATTGGATAGACAACAGGACTAAAGGGTAGTAGTAAATGGAGTACAGTGAAGAAAGGAGGGTTACTAGTGGGTACCACAGGGTTCAGTACTGGGACCGGTCCTTTTAATGTCTTTATAAGTGACATTTCAGAGGAACTGGAAGGAAAAGTATGTCTCTTAGCAGATGACACAAAGATCTGCAACAGGGTTGATACACAGGATGGAGTGGAAAGGATGAGAAGGACTTGGCAAGGTTGGAGGAATGGTCAAATGTATGGCAGCTCAGATTCAATGCAAAGAAGTGCAAGATAATGCACCTGGGAAACAAAAACCCAGGAAGCATACACAATGGGGGTGAGATACTGAACAACAGTAAAATGGAAAGGGACCTGGGGTAATTATATCAGATGACCTAAAGGTGGGAAAGCAATGTGAGAAGGCAGTAAGGAAGGCTGGAGGGATACTGGGATGCATAGGAAGAAGCATCAATAGTAGAAAACAGGAAGTTGTTATCCCTCTGTACAGTTGGTGAGACCCCATCTGGAGTACTGTGTACAGTTCTGGAGACCCCATCTCCGCAAAGACAAGGACAGAGTGGAGGCTGTCCAGAGAAGGGCAACCAAAATGGTGCAGGGTCTGCACCAGAAGACATACGAAGAAAGACTAAAGGAGCTTAATATGTATACTCTTGAGGAAAGAAGGGAGAGAGGGGACATGATAGAAACTTTCAAGTACCTCAAGGGAATTAACAAAGTCCAAGAGGGTAGCATCTTCCAGAAAAAGAGATGTGCAAGAACAAGGGGGCACAATTTGAAGATAGAGGGGGGACGGCTCAGGGGTAATGTGATGAAGTATTTTTTCACTGAGAGGGTTGTGGATGCATGGAACAGCCTCCCTGAGGAGGTCGTGGAGTCAAGAACAGTGGTGGACTTCAAGAATGCATGGGACAGGCATAAGGCAGTCCTAGGGGTGGGTAAGAGGAAGTAAGCTGTTGGTTAAGTAGGATCTGCAGTTTATCTGTTAGGTAGGAAAATGGGCAGACTAGGTGGGCCAAGCGGTCCTTATCTGCCGTCAGATTCTATGTTTCTATGTTTCTACAGTGTCAAAAGCCTTGCTGTAGTCCAGATAGGTCATGTCCATTGCTCTTCCATGATCCACTTCCTTGTCACCTAGTCGAAAATTCAATGAGGTTTGTCTGGTATGATCTCCCCTATTGAAACCACGCTGCCTTTGGGTCCCGCTGTCCATTGGCAACCAGATGTTCCACCAATCTCTCCTTCAGTAGAGCTTCCATGATCTTCCCCACTACCAAGGTCATGCTGACTGGTCTGTAGTTCCCCACTTCCTCTTTGTTCCCACTTTTGTATAAGGAGACTACATCTTGTTGTACTCAGGCATTGGGTACCTCCCTGTTTCCAGTGATCGGCTAAACAGGATTGCCAGAGTTCAGTCACCACTCTCTTACTTCCTTTAGGACCCTGGGGTGCACCTCATCTGGTGCCATTGCTTTATTGACTCTTATTCTTTCTAGTTCCTTTAGGACCTTTCCCATGTAAAGGGACTTGTGTCCATGTCTACACCATTCCCATCCCTTGTATGCCCTTCAGACCCATTATACTCCTTTTTCTCAGTAAAGACTGAACAGAAATTCCTGTTCAGTATGTCATCTTTACTGTTGTCATCCTCCATGTGGCCCCATCCTCCCCTACAGTCTCACTATCCCACCCTTTGCCCTTCTTCTTTCCTTATGTACCTGCAAAGGTTTTGTCCCTGCTACCACTGATTTTGCAATGCTCTTCTGCCTGAACTTTGGCTTCCCTTACTGACCTCCTTGCCTCCCTTTGCTTCTCCTGGTACTTCTCCTTATTCCCTTCTGTCTGCATCTTTTTGTATTGCCTGAATGCAATCTTTTGGCTTTCACTTTCTCCACTACCTCCTTGGAAAACCATAATGGCTCCTCTTCCTTTTCCCCTTGCTAACCTGTTTAATGCATAATTCTGTTGCGTTTGTAATCCCCATTTCAACTATTGCCCACTGTTCCTCAACCCATGAGTCCCTCCCAATTCCTATTAATGCCTCTTTCAAGCATCTCCCCATTTTCCCAAAGTCTGCCCCCCTAGAATCCAGGATGCATGTTTTTGTGTGGTTTGGTTCAGCTCCTTCTGTGATTTCAAACCACAGTGACCATTGGTCACTTTTCCCCAGGTGCTCACCCATTGTCACCCCATCACACTCTCCCTGTTTGCGAGCATGAGGTCCTGTATTGCCTTCTGCTGAGTGGGTTCCATGACCAGTTGCTGAAGAAGGCACCTTGAAGGGAGTTCAGGATAAACCTGCTCCTGGTTGCTGCTGCTGCTGGTGGGAGGCTCCAGTCCACATCTGAAATATTGAAGTCTCCAACCAGTACCACCTCATTAGCATCAGCTGTCTATCTGTTTCTTTCCCTGGGCTGGTGGTCTGTAGATCACCTCTGTCTGGATAGCTGACCCCATTTTTCCTTTCAGCTTAACCCACTGTATCTCTCCCCATTTGTTCCTCTTGGGTCTCTGTGACCTTTATGCCATCTTTCACATAAACTGCCACTCCTCCTCCTCCTCCTATCGTGCCTGCCCTGTCTCTTCTGAATGTGTTGCAGCAGGTATGGCCATCTCCCAGTCATCATTATCATTAAACCAGGTCTCTGTGATGGCCACAATGTCCAGGTCCAGCTGCACCATGGTAGCCTCCAGACCCTCCACCTTGTTGCTAAGGATTTTGGCATTGGCACACATGGCTTTCCATGATGTGAACTACCTGGACTGTTTAGTTGTTCTACTCCAGCCCCTCCCTGGTTGTCCTTTATCCCTGGTTCTCCCTGCTGTCTGCCCTTCTGTTGAGTTTTCCCCCTTTCTGCCTATCCACCCCTACGGGGCTCATCTCCATCTTTTGCACACTGTTTTGTAGAGATATCCTCCCCTGCTCTTCACTGGTTCCACTGCTAGCTGAGGGTGGGCAATTAGGTACCTCCCTGCTGGTCTGTCACCCTTGGCTAGTTCAAATGCTTGTCCACATAGCATTTAAACTTATCACTGAGTGTCACAACCCACTCAGCAGGTCAGGCCTCTACTTCCAAAGTGCCAACCCTGAGCACAGTCTTGTGAAGAGTGTAACGAACAAGGTAACCCTTTTGTCTGTTTTTGTGAGTTCAGATCAACCATTGGTCTCAAGCCTTGGAGAGATTCAAACTGTTAACCTCTTGCTAGCGTACCCAATGTACAGGCTCAGATATTTCTGTCTTCAGGGGCCAGATATCTTTGCCTATGGGCACATAATCAGGTGTATAGATATGAACCCTTAAAACTTTAATAAAGACCTCAAATTTAAAGATGCTTCTCTTTCCAGTTTGGTACCACTATTCAAGCATATGTCTAATTGTCTGCTTTAACCATATGCTTTTCTTACAAATAAAAAGAAGTCAAAGACAGACCAAGTAAGTTCTAAAAGGAATTTTACAAAATATTTAAAAATATGTAAACACAACCACCCCACTCCCCGGACACCTGGTGGGCAGCATCACCCACATGCCTGTTGCCTGCCGCCCGCTGGCTGACACGTTGGTAGGGCTGTGCGTCCATTGTGCCACAGTGTGAGCCAATGGGCATGCAGCCCATACCATACTACACATTCCAGATATGTGAATATCTGGGCCATTGCCTGTAAAACTGAGTGTGTGTGAACTCACATGCTCTCAGCAATTTTCTTAGTTTGCATCTATCAGCTGAAAACTGGGAGGGGATGAGTAAGGTCAACACTGGTTTATCACATTTTCAGCAGAGACAATTCAGTAATACATTTCATATTAAAAAATATACAGCACTCAGAGCTGGCTGTCTACATCACACTGAGTACTTAAATTCCTCCAGGATGGATATAGGCCATTAGGGTTGAACAAGCCCCATCCCTCCAGGTGGGTCCCTAGTCACCAATGAATCAGAGACATTAGTGACATGACTCTGATTTGACCTTCTTCAATCCATTGATCAATTTCTGATCTGGCAGAGACCCAGTTCTTATCCTGTTCCAGATATGTAAGTGACACTGAAGATTAATTCCTGTTATAAAAGTGAAACTAAGGAAAACACTTGTAACTATCTGAATCATTAAATGACTTAGGCAAAGGCTTATTAATTTGGAGTAAGGGCTAATTGATTATATAATTTTCAACAGTCTGGATCTGTTTCTAACCCAGTTTTGACCTGGTCTGTACAGTTTAAACTCTTTGGCAAACCGGAGAAAATCAGAATGTTTGAAGAAAGATCAGAGTGAGAATCAGAACCAGATAACTGATGTCCCTCCTCTGTGGTAATACACTTAACACTGGCTGATAATACGAATCGCATAATGAACAAGCAAGACACATTATACTGCAGGGCAGATTATTTGTATTAAAATACACAGTGAAAAGCACACAGAATATCAGAGCCATAAACTGTTAGCAACATTTGTAACTTCCTATGCAACATTTTTTTTAACAAAAGCTTAATATTGTTTAGGCTTACTGTAGTCATTTTAACTCACCAATATGGAAGCAGCTTAGTAAGAATTTCTTGAAAAATATTGAAGCATACTTAAGGAAACAGACATTAAGAAGTTCTTAAGCCAAATGCTTAAATAATTACCCAAATCAGCCACATAATTTGTAAGTCAAAGTTAGTAATCAGAAAAATGCTTGGTTTAGAGCCTTTGCCTTGTTTTGCATGATAGAGACTGAATATGACCATCCAGGTTTGAAAGAGTGCTTCTTACAGGATGAGAGATCTTGGAGAAAATCAGTATTGACTGATATCAGAAAAGTAAATTTCAGTAGCAAGCTTCAGCGAAAGCTATCAGTTTGAGTTCCTGAAGAACTTTAAGAGCATTTTGGTCTTTAACTTGTGGCTTTATTCTTTCATAGCATACCAGCTAGTTGCTCCCAGGAAAGTTAATTTTATCTGTAACGGTTTCCATATTCATCCATCCAAATACTTTCACCATATTTTTGAAACTTGATGTTGCCTTCTGGAGTTACAATTATAGACCGATCTGAAGGAATATGGTAGTTTTGACAGATCTCCACACCACTGTCATCAAAATAAATAGTTGCATAGATGGTGCCTTCCCCTGTCACTTTGTTAAAGTCATTAGGCGGTATATGGAAGGACCGAATGCGATCATCCCTGTGATAAACCAGCTTGGTATCATTTGCCATCTTGATACTTCCTTTTATTTCTTCTTTTGATGCATCTATCTCTAACCCACTACTGATGCTCACAACAACTTCATAAAGAATCATTTTATCCGTGCTGTAAAACACATGAAGTTTTCTCCCAGTTGCATTTGCTATATGAGTATTGGAGCGTGAAACATCATTGCCCATGTTTTCTTCCACGTCTGAGTACTGGAGATTCAAAGGTGCTCATGCAGTGTCTAAGGGTCTGAAGTAATGAGAAAAGTTTTCAAACTTATGTAGCAGTACAGGACAGATGTTACTACAGAAATTACATCATCTGTTAAACCATTGTCAAAAAGGCAAGAGTTATGAAAGAGGTAAGCATGGAAATTCCCTGTTTTGCTTTCAGTGAAAAGTCCCCATTGTTAGAGCACTGTAATAGTAACCAGGATATGAAGGTGGTTGTTTCTTTAGAAAAGCACTTTCATTTTCCTTAAATGAAACTGCACTGGGATTATGCCAGAAAGGTGTCATTTTAAAGGAGACCATTGGTGTAAGCAATGTGTATTCCTTTTGCTGTAAAATGCAAATTATTAGTCAGTTCAGCCCATAATGCTAGTATCATACATTGAGAGTAAACTCTAATTTACCTTTGCATTTTTTTTAGTTTTTTTGGTTTTACATTCAAAGTGGTGCTGTATGTGAAGCTGAAGTTCTGACAAATGCACATCATTGCTGACCTGAACAGCTAGTCCAAAATTGAACTGCACAGCCCCATTTGAAATAAATAGAAAAATCTTAGTCATGTGTGTTATAAGTTTACACACCTGAGGTGTGTGATAACCCATACATGGATTTGTTTGAGGGAGGTCATGCCAGACAACCCTGATCAACTTCTTTGACTGGGTAACCAGGAAATAAATCAAGGTGGGATAATGGACATAGCCCACTTAGACTTCAATGGGACCTTCAACACCATGCTATATCTGAGGCTGGGCAGATAAGAGATGGGAACAAAAGTAGAAAACTGGGTATGATATTGGCTTATGGAGAGTGGCGGTAAACAGCATTCATTTGGGGGTGAAGAGGACCATGCAGGGTACCTCAGGACTTGGTACTGGGACAAGTCCTTTAACATCTATATAAGTAACACTGCAGAAGTGCTGGGAGGAAGGAATGCCTCATTGCAAATGACACCAAAATCTGCAATAAGGTAAACACACTAGACGGAATGAATAGTGACCCAAGAAATCTTGAAGAGTGGTCAAGAGCAGCTGGATATCAATATGAAAAAATGCAAAATGATACTGCTATGGACAGAACCCCAGAGACAGCATAAAAAAAATGGTAAGAGATATTGACAGTCACATTGAGAGCCACTAAACAGGAAAGGGACCTTGGGGCACTCATATCTGATTACTGTCAGATGGCAAGGCAGTGAAGCAAGGCAGTAGGCAGGGCCAGTGGGATGCTGGGGTGCATAGGAAGGGGTATCATCAGCAGAAGGAGAGAGGCAGTGTTCCACTGAATCTATTGCTTGTGAGATCCCACTTGGAGTACTACAGTATGTCCAGTTTTGGAGACCACATCTCAGGAAGGACATAGACACTGCAGAAACTTTCCAGAGGAGAGCAACTAAAATGGTGCAGGGGCTGTATCATAAGCCCTATAAGGAGAGACTGAGAGATCTCAATATGTACACCCAGGAGGAGAAAAGGGAAAGGCAGGACATGACAGAGACCTATACCCTAAAATGATGAATAAGGTATGGGAGGAGAGTACCTCTATGAAGAGAAGGTGCCCAAGAAAAAAGGGGCATGAAATGAAGCTGAAAAGTTATTTCACCCTAAAAAAGTGGTAGATGCCTAGAACAGTCTTCCAGCAGAAGTGATGGGGCCAAAAGCACTGGTGGGATTCAAGTGTCAATAGGACAAGCATAAAAGAATCTTTGTAGGAAAGAGTGTGTGTGTGTGGGGGGGTGCAGTAGCTAGAAATCAGGTAGGGCTTGCAGTGATTGTATAAGCAGAGGAAAGAAATGAGCAGACTGGGTGGGCCAAGCAGTCCTTATCTGCTGACAAATTCTATGTTCTATAAACCTTGAGAGTAATGCTAGTAGACAGTATGTGCACTCCGTTTACTGCAGAAGAGACATGTACTTCCTGTCATCCCATATGGCAGCCAGCTAAGTTGTGAGAGAAGAGTTTTTCTTGTCACAGCATGGGCTCCAGCAGCACCAGTAATTAAATTAAAGGGGGGTTGCAGAGTGGGTTGGTCGGTGCCCATGGTGGGGGCCCACTAGGAAAATTTTTTTGGCACATAGAAGGGGATCAGTGAGTGGGAGGTGCCACTTGATGTCAGTAAATAATTGTTATAATATGGGGCAAGTGATCAGAGAATGGGAGGTACCACTGTTCTCAAGGGAAATGTTTATCATTATATGTGACGGTGATCAGAGGGTAATGGAACCATTAGACACCAACAAAATGTTTTTCATTATATGGAACAGTGATAGAAAGGGTTCCATGTCACCACATTGACAAAAACATGTCGATGTGGTGTTCCTCTGATGGCACCATGTTGGCGGAAATCATGGTCAGCTTTGTGCTGTTAGACAACAAATGTGTTTTTTGAGGAACTATGCCCTACACACCACCGTCCCTCAGAATGTACTATAATCATCTCCGAGGCAGAGCTGATTCAGGGAGGGAGTGCAAGACTTGAAGACAGAGTGACAGGGTCCCAGGCATACTTAGATTGATCTGTTGATCTTGACACTGCCAACTAGATTACTGTTAAGTTGTCCTTGAGCTGACAACATACAGCTGGAAGGTGGGGGGGGGGGTCTAGGCACCAAAGACTATGTTTTGTACTATGGGGATAGCAATCTGCGGATGAAGAGTACCACTTGGCACTAGAGATTACTTTTTTAATACAGGGACAGCAGTCGGAGGACAGGAGAACACTGGACACCAGGGACTACCTTTGTTAATATGAGGCCAGTCATCAGAGGGTGGTGGGGTACCACTAGACACCAGGGAAATGTTTTTCATTTTGCAGGACAGTGATCAGAGGGTGGAGGACCACTAGGCACTAGGAACTACCTTTTTAATGGAGGCCAGTGATCGGAGAATCGGGAGGCCACTAGGCACCAAGAACTACCTTTGTTAATATGGGGCCTGTGATCAGAGTATGGAGGATCAACTGGACAAAAGGACTTTGTTTGTTAATATGGAATGATTGGAGAATGGAGGGACCACTAGGCACCAGAGACTACCTTTTGTAGTATGGGGCCAATGATCAGAGGACAGAAGGATCACTGGACACAGTGGCAGAATGTGATTCAAGTGGGGACAAGGAATGGAGAGTAGGGGATGCCATTAGCCACCAGGGAGCAGGTGTGCTCCTCCAACTGCCAACATAATTGTTGGCTGCAGCAACTTTGCCAACCACTATGGCTGCCCGAAGTAATTTGGGATTCTTTTCAGCATTAATTGCTTAGCATAAAGTGGACTGGCCTGCACAATTCCCTTGCACAGCACTGCAGCTCTGAATATTGTGCTGCACCAGTATTCATGTTTCTGCCCCTCCTTTTGCCCACCACATAAATTATTTTTTTACTCACATGCCAACCCTTTTAACATGAGCAACTGCCCTCTTTATATGGCACTCAGCACAAACCCTGGGCAAACGGGCACAATCACTTTGTGCACTGGGCAAAGTTTTAAATATATCATGCTCCTGAAGTTCTTATTTAAAAAAAGTTAAAAAACTGCTGCAGAGGGAGCACCAAGGAAATTTGCTGTACATTCATCCTTCCAGCAAGTAGTTAAAAAATTCAGACTGGAATGTCGTAATAATTAGGTGTGACATTGTACCCGGTTATAACAGCAAGTGACACAACTCGAAAATGATTTGTTAACAAGGGTTTACCAGTTATAATAAAAAGAAAACACATTCAAGAAGACAGTGTTTATTGCTCTTGTTTCTGAAGTGGTGTTGTGATTGCGACCTGCACTGTGACCTTGACACTCCTTACACTGCTTATACAGACATATCAGGAAGCAAATAAAAGTAATTTTGTTTCATACAGTGACTTTCATTAACACATTACTTGAAGTCTTTGACAGCTGTGGCAGTCCTTAGGCATGGTTAAGAGAAACTGAGGGAGGAGATAAGTTCATGAAGGTAGTATACTGTATTTGTCTGTATAAAACAGGCCTGGGACCTAATAGATGCAGCAAATCTACCTGGCACAGCCTTGGACCAGAAGTTCAAAGCCGCTGTCTCATGGGGCATAGCCATGGACCTCCAGCTTGGTCACAAGTCATGAGGGCTAGGGATGGGGGGATGGGAATTAGGATTACAAAACCCTCGTGTTAAAGCTTACATGTCACAATAGCGAAGCAAAATTTGTGACTTGCGCAACAGCAAGTATATCCTGGTGAAAACAAATATAACACACAACCATACTCACCGAATACTAAATCGGCACATATCTAAATACATGTTTAATGAAGGGGACTGCAGCACCCACACCCCCTTTGCGGAGGGGAAGCCCTTCCCACTCCACAAACTATTATAATCATCTCTGAGGAGGGCAAACATTGGATGAATCATGAGGGATTGAGGACAGTACTAATTTAAAACAAAAACACCACCTGCCAAAAATAAAATAAAATACCTGTCCGCAGTCCTGAACCCAGGACTACCACCACTGCAGCCAATGTCCTCCTACCTACTACACTACATGGGTAGGCAGCCAAATCACATTCCACACCCCTAATTAGCCCATCCTCTTCCTCCTGCTTCCTTCCTTCCTTCCTCCCATCTCTATTCCTCCCTCAATGTTTTTCCCTCCCTCCTCACTATTCCTTCCTTCCTTTGCTATCCTCGACAGTCACCGAACCTGAAAGCTACCAAAATGATGCACTCATTTATAAGTCACTTATTTTGGTTCTCTCTATAATGTGATACTGTGCTGAAGATCTCTTCTTTTATGACTTTAAAACTCTAATGTATGCATTAACATAATTTGTTTAAAAGAATTTCCTTTTTTTTTTTGCAAAAGTAAAGTGATCATCATAAATTCTTTCCACTGTTCATTTTATCTTAAAACTGGCACTTCTCTGAATAAGGTTGATAGATACATAGAAGGTTTCAGCTTATATTGTTACAATGTGATGTATTGGCCCATTGAATCTGACATTTTTAATTAAAGCAGCGGTTCGTGTTACAAATGAAGCATTGTGATTCCTGAGATTGACTCCATTCATTGTAAATTATCAGAGCTCTAGGTTGTAATCTGAAATGTAGCACAGCCACTTCTGCCACCTTTTACCACTGTTTTAAGACTGAATGTGAACAGCTGAAACACACAGAATCAAGCTCTTGACATGAGTAAAGATGTAACTGGACCAGCTCATCCAACTGCACCAGCTAGACCAGGTGCAAGTTGTGCAGCTTGGATGTTCAGTTGGTCCATTTTTTACCATTTTGGTCTGTCTGGTCTGTTTTTTACTGTTTGTTCTATCCATTCTGGATTTAATCTTGTGTAAGGGTATGTAAGCTATCCAGATAACCAGACGCAGATGGGATCATTTACAGTTTTAGTTCAGTCTGATTCTGGCTATCTGGATATCACCCATACCCACCCTAGATGAAATCCACATCAGTTGGAATGGATCGACCAAAATGGTAAAAACTGTACTAACTGGTCCAGCTGAAACAGCACAAATGTGCAAACTGCTTCTGGTGAAACCAGTCTGGGATTTACCATGTTGCCTCCGGTGAAATGTTCCAAATTTTCCCAAATCTCAATTTTCACAAAAAGATTAACTACAGAAAAAAAAAACCTCAATTTTTACACTGAGTAAAAATCAATGGGCAAATTCAGGCAAAGCACCACGTCAAGACATCTCATCACCTGCTGAGAATAGCCCTGATCAACCCTCTTTCCTACCCCACTGCCTGCCCTGGAATTGGGAGCAACTGTGCCATCAGCCACAATAAGCAGCTCTCTACTCCTGACCCCACTGCCTGCTCTGGGGTTCGAGCAACTGTCCTGTCAGCCATGATCAGAGACTCTCCTCTCCTGACCCTACTGTCTACACTGAGGTAGGGATCAACTGTGCTGTCAGCTGTGATGGGCAAATACTAGCAGGCCAACATTTGGTATTAACAAATATTTATTCTTGTTTTTATCTATAAACATTTTGTTCATGTAGGTCTTAAAAAATTCATAATGGTTTTCACATTCCCAAGTAACACACAAATGCAACAAACTCTGGTCACAGCTGATGTGGCTGTGAGAGCTTTTAGGAGTGGCAAGAGCACTGAAAGAAATATGCAGTACTCTTGCTGCACCAGAGTCAGCTATACGTAATACTGCAGCGATTACAGTACTGCTCATGTGTGATACTCGCACATGTGCAGTTTGCCCAGAGTCAGCTGTGCACAATATGGCGGTGCTGACATAACTATGTATGTATGATAGTCATACATGCATAGTTTAAGTCAATGCCAGCATGTTGCACACGAGGCTGTCACTTCTGCAGTTGTGGAAAGTAAAAGTAGTGCACCGGGAAGGGGGTATGTTTATGCGGACCATGGAGGGGAAGGGCTGCATAAACAGAATCACTGGAAACTATGCTGGAGCACTGCGGCAGAACAGCAGACAGAGGTCTGGTCATGTGCTTCCTCAGTGCTCTAGTGCTCTTATGCAAATCTGATGATGGCATAACATCCATGGTGCTTGGCCCATGCATCCATAAAAATCAGACTCAGGAGGTGTCTATTAACAAACTAAAGACCTGATCTGGGACTTGATCATCATCACAGTCACTTTCTTATTCTTTTCTAAGCAGTGCTGGTAGACGACTTCTAGTTTTCCCAATTGTATTAGGTGGGGTAGTAGCATTCTTGAAGTGGTAGTTGCCAGTGGTGGCATGCTGTGAAAAAAAGTGGTCCCCATGCTCGTCTGCAAATTTTAGAAATGCCCCCTTTCCTGGATTTTGCTATAAAAAACTGATCTCTTTAACACAAAGACAAGGAGTCAAGTTATGGCCTCCACCCTCCTTTTCACTTCAAGTGAGATATGTGATTATGGGTTTGCATCAAATGTACAGTGGCAGCCATAGATGCACAATATTGTTAAACAAGTAATCAACTTTAGGTAAAAGTTTTTTCTGTTTTTTTTTTATTGTGTGCTTTCTTAATGTTGTCAATACCACTCCATTTATTTGCTCTCTGCACCTGGATTTCTGTGCCCCAAGTGCATTGTTTGACATTTTTCTGTTCTGGACAAAAAGGCCTTTCAAATGAGGGTACTTACTAAACTAAATTCTTTATAGTTTTTATGTTTCCTTGCACATGTGCAAGAAGCTTTTATGGTAGAATGACATTCCAGAAGTGTGTCGGGACAAAGCCAATGCACAGCAATCTACAGTGGGCTCACCCATGTCAGACCAATGAGCATATAGCCAAACTGTGATACAATTCACAGTTTCACAGCTGGAAGCCGTTCTCTAGTTGAAAGAAATAAAGTGCTCCACTGAGAGCACTTCATTTGTTTCATTTACATAATGCTGTCCTGATGTCTGTGGAGTATTGTACCCTTCGCCCACCCCTGCATACCAAAAGACACTTGACTCCACCCACCTCCATTCACCTAACCAGAGACCTCGGTTATGATGATTAACATGTTCCCCCCACCGGCAACAGCCCAAAAAGATTTGTTTAAAGCCAGTCAGTGGCTGTTGATCCCTTAGTGCAGAGTGCCTCCAAAATGTTCATTGTTCAGTAACAGTAAGGGCATGAATGAATGGTGATGTATTTGCCCATAGGAAAACCTGATTGACTTATTCTCAGCCAACCATGTTTTACTACTGACAAATACCTGTCACAATTCATTCATGCCCTTGCTGATCTTACTGTTTGTCTCCCTACCCCCCCCCACAGATCTGCGGGTACCCATCCATACACTGCATCCCCAACTCTCTGCACTATAAGCAGTAAAGAGTCCTAGCAGTAAAGAACAAATAAATAATATTTATCCTTCCCCCGACACCCAGACAGATGTCTATGTTGAGCTTGTTTGTGTGTGAATGACAGTGTGTTCTTGTCCCTGAGCTCATCTTTCTCTGGTGCTGCATGTATGCCACAATACCCAGCTTGAGTACTGCTTTCTGTGATGGTACCCACTGACCCACCCCATGGATCTCCTAGTGTCTGTGCTGCTTCAGTGTGCCCCCCACCTCACTGCACAGTACAAGGAGCAAGAGTGCTGAGACATGAAGCAGAATTTTGCTTGCAGAGCTGTAATCTAACCCTGGGTGGTGTGGAGAGAAAGAGAAATGGGTTGCAGGGACAGACACCGAGAAGGAGAGGCAGCAGACCCCCGAGAGACAGCACAGGATTGAAAGAGGCAGTGAGTGGCACCAGTGTCAGGGACAGAGTAGAGCGGGAGTCCCCAAACAGTGACAGCAACATGCTGAGATGTGAGGAGTAAGAAGAATGAGAGTGATCACCTGGTGACAGGCTGTCACTATTGCAGCACTACCTTGGCAGTATGAAACTGGGGGCAGTGCAATGTAGTGATCATAACCACAATGACTGACAGCTCCCAGACCTGCACCTGAACAAATGTGCATTTCAATGGGTTGCCCATCCCCCAGCAGTGTCAACTCCTCCATTCCACCCTCCCACCGCCGCCCCAAGACAGACGAGGAACAGAGAGAGATGCTTCCGGTGTGGCATATACAATAAGAGCAGGTACAATCCATTCCAGTCTGAGATGTTGTCAACCCTTCCAAAACAGAGAAGTGGAGTGCAGTGTGCATCTGAGCTTAGTTGCCATCCATTTTATTGCGCTAGTCTTCTGGCACCTTGCTGTCGGTCTGACACTGTTTGTCTTTCTGAAGCCCAGTGGAAGCAGAGAGGCAGAAAAGGTGCAGTGGGAGTGCAAGGACTGGGACAGAGAGCAGCACTGTAGAGGTTTCCTTTGCCATGGGTGGGGGGTGGGAGAGAGGACAGAGAGAGAGAGAGAGAGAGACCAGGAGAGAGAGAGTGTAAAATAAACTTGGTGTATGTTTCTCTCTCTCTCTTTCTGCCTTGTTTGTGTCTCTACAATAAATGCAGTGGGTATCCAGTGAGACGTGACTTGTATTAAATGAAATAGCTGTTTAGAGACTGTATCTGTGAAGAAAAAATACAAAGAGTGAGACAAAGGAGTGTCTCCTCCCAACGTTTCCACTTCAGAGCCACACACACACACACACACACACATACACACACACACACACGTCAGACTAGTGAAGGCGCCAACAAGAAAAAGCAGTCTGTTTGGTTTTTTTTGGGTTGGGGGATGGTTTAATGTGATTACAATCTACAGCAGTTCAGACACATGAAATGATTACACTTAAAGGCATTCTTTCCAGCTCAGCCAGTCCCTCTGCCTGCCCAGCACACAAACGAACACCAACTACAACCCCTTCCACTTCTGTTGCAAGCAGGGAGGATCGCTGTCTCTCAAGTGGCCAGTCCTATACAAGTAGCAGAGTTGGGAGTCTGGGGCTCCAGTCAGACCTGCTGCTATAATGGGGCTCATGTCTTCCTGAATACAACAGGACAGCTAAATTGAGTCCCTACAGATGCAGGGTTTCTGCACAGATGATTGCTACAGCCACTCAGGCACCACTGGGGATTTAAAACAAGAGATGGACTATGGCAGGCATCCTACCATCTGCCTCCTACTCCTCCACTGACTGCTTGCAGCACTTGCCCAGCTCCTTCTCTGCAACAGGTGCCCACCAGTAGTCAGTAATGTTGGTGGGTGGCCCCTGTTGGGAGTGATCAAATGAGCTCCTTGATTTGTTACTAGTCTATGCAACCAATTCTCTCCTTTGACTTCCTTCTGTGTCTGGTTGCATTAGCCTGTTTCCAAACACCCAATAAACCTTTTTTTCCTAGTGTCTGCTTAGATTCAGAATATAAACTACATCAAAATAAAATATAATTGCTTTGAAGAAGATAGAAGCCTTTGTTATGGCTTGATGCCAGTGTGTGGTTGGAGAATGCTGAAATCTCACTTTGATTGTTTTATTTCCTTATTGCTATTTTGTATTTTCAGGTTAAATCAAATATAATACAATAAATATATATTTTTGGGAAGATAGAAGCTTTCATTATGGCTCTTTTTGGTTTGATCTATGCACACTGAAGTGTTGGAGCAGTGAGATCACTACAATTTTGGCAGCCTTGCACCATTTCTTTGATCCTAAAAATATGGATCACAATGGTTGTACAATTGTAGGTATCTATTCATAACAAATGTACCTTTTTGTCACTATAGGGCTGGTAGTATAGCCTAGATGTTAGAACAATGAGCTGTGAATGAGCTTGGTACATCCAGCAGACCTGGGTTTGATTCCCATAACCTCTACTTACATAATGTGTGTCTCTGAGCAAGTCACTTAACCTCCCCAGTGCTCCCAGGTCATCCCTGAAAACAGGCACGTGCCTAGTGGGCCTTATCTGGTTACTAAAGACTAAAGTGAAGACTATCCTTTCAAATGTATTTAATTCACTATAATTACGCACTAAGAAAAATGGTCTTAATGAGTTCATTTAAGGTTTCATAATTTGACCTTTGCAATTTTAAATGTCCTCCTAATCCTGGACTCATCAATTTGTTTTATCTAAACATTTCTTTGCTCAATTCATCAATAATCCAATAAGATTTAGAATAAAATAATGCTAGAACAAAACATTTGGTTTGATTTTGGGCAAATACTAACTTATCTCTTTATTTTTATATTTATTTTGATTTTTCATCATACTGTACATGGTAAATTTTATCATTTTTGTTCATGTACATGCACAGTATAATCTCAATTGTTTATCTCTAGCATTTCCTCTTGTACAGTTATGTTTTAATCTTCTCAATTTTCATTTAATTTTGTGTTAAACCACTTCATTTCAGAACCTCTTGCCGTATTTCAGCAGTTATACTTATTTGTCTTATTATCTATCATCATTTATCTCTACCAGACTATACCTTCTTCCCTTCCAACTGGTAGGGGTCCTAATTTCAACTAACAGACACATCAAATATACAGAGTTAGGTAATTACTACTCTTCTTTAGTTTTCCTAGCTGTTAAGTGATTTGGGTCCTGGGACAGTGTACAAATCTTCTCCCTATCGTTTATGTTCATTAGTCCTCATAATCTCTATAGAGTGTCTCCTCCAGCCCTGTCTCCCCTTCCTCTAACCTCCTTCAAGTCTTCTCTTGTGTTTTCTGGGTTTCACCCCATATTCATGATCCATCTGGTCCATTGTTTTCTAAACTTGATTTATCTTATATTAGCTAGGTAAGACTCTCCATCTCTTATATGTTATTTACCAGAGTCTGCCATTCTGCAAGTGAGGGAGTTTCCAGGTTGAGCCATTTTCTATGGGTTTGTTTTCACCACTGCTGCTACACAGATCCTCCAAAGATATTTGCTATTGAGTCCTTTCACCCCTACAGGAGGGAGGCCCCATATACAGTGTTGAATCTGCAGGGTTTCTTAAATTTGGAAAATTTCTTAAGTTTACCCTTTATTTCCCAACAAAATTCTGAATCTGGGGACACTGATAGAAGATATGCTTGTGTAGCTTTCTTCCTGCACTGTCTCCAGCACCTCACATCCCGGTCTCCACCCATTGTGCTTTCTATGATTGGAGTGATAAAGTATCTAGCCAAGATTTTTCTTTGGAATTCTCTCCAACTTGGTGATGAGTATACCCTAATTCCTCCCTCCCATATCTTGTTCCAGTCTAACTCTGATAGGTGGGTCCCTGCCCCCTCTTCCCACTTTTTCACTGTGTGTGGGGTCCCTGTTCCCTCATGTGCCAGTACAAACTGGTAGACAAGGGTAATCACTCCTTTAGAATCCTGTTTCTTTATCAGCTGTTCCAGTGTCACCTCCCCAACCAGGATGTGCCATGAGGTTCCCCTTGCATTTAGTTGTGTTTGTATGAACCCTTCATAGAAACAAAGAAACACAGAATTTGACAGCAGATAAGGACTGCTTAGCCCACCTAGTCTGCCCATTTCCCTACCTAACAGATAAGCTGCAAGTATCTGAGCCTGTCAGTTTCTTTCCATTGGAATCTTTGTTTCCCTTCTTCAAAAGTCAGTATTGTGTCTCCTCTCATAAGCTCTAATGGAGTTCTGCAACCTTTATGTGCTTGTTGTCTGTATCAATGGTTAGTCTGTCCTGGTGTATACTCCTTGCTCTGCTGCCACCATATGTATTTCCATCTCCCTTCTCTGACTCTCTTGCATCTTTGCCATCTCTAGTGCCCACTGTCACCTGTACTGCTAAGTTTCTGTCCTTTCTCTATCTATCCCTATTCTTGTGCTAAATAACATCTCTGCTAAGGGTGTCTGTCCACCTTCTTGTTCCTTCAGTTCCCTCCACTGGGGTCTATTAAAGGTTGCCACATCGCAGGGAACATCTGAGCTGTTTTGCTAACTAATATTCTATGATGTCCGGTAGTGCCCATCCTCCCATTTATTCTTTGTGAATATCTTATTTACATTCTCTGTTTCTTCCCTTCCCATAATAATTTATATGTCAGTTGTTGTATTTCCTTCAGTTTTGGTTTCTTCGTTTAAAGGAACACTCTGGAAAATATATAATAATTGTGGGAGTATGTTCATCTTACTGTCTGAATTCTGTCACTCAGTGGCATAGGAGTACCACCATCTTTTAATATCTTCTCTTATCTGTTTGAGTAGTGGTGTTAAGTTGTCAACTTCTAGATTTTCATATTATTTCTCAGTTTGATCCCTAGGTATTTAAATTTTTGCATTGCCCATTTCATAGGGTATTTAGTCCTCATCTGTACTGTGGGGTTGTAATGTAATCTGAGTATTTCTGTTTTGCTTGTATTTAGGGTGTAACCTGATATTTTGGAAAACTCAGAGACCCTGTCCATCATCCTGGGTATGGTGGTCTCCGGTTCTGTTAGGTACATCTATATATCATCTGCATATAGGGCTGTTTTGTGTTCCTTCTGTCCAGTTGTTATTCCTTTTATCCCAGCATCCTGTCTGAACCATTGTACCAAGGGCTCAAGATATATGGTGAACAATAGGGTGAAAGTGGACAGCCCTGTCTTGTGCCCCTCCCCAACATGAATCTTTTGGATAAGTGGTCATTGGTTCAGACATAGGCTTGGGAATCTGCATGTAGCCTCTGTATAATATCTATGAGGTGGGTATGAAATCCAAATCTAGCTAGAACCCCAAACAAATATTCCCAGCCAACTTTGTTGAATGCTTTTTTAGCATCCATACTCATTATGACTGCAGTTTTTTTGTGGTATTATGTGTATGGTTCTTCTTATATTATCTGCTGTTTGCCTTCCTGCCACAGATCCTTTCTGGTCATTTTTATGTTTGCTTGTGCACATGCACAAGAAACATTATGTGACAGCTTAGGAGAGCAGCGGGTTCGGGAGATGCGGCAGTGTGGCAGCCAACAGAAGCATTGCATTTGGGGTCTTGGCCATGGTGCACCAATGGATTCACAGTGCGCTGAAGACACTGGCTTCCAGAAGTGGCACCAAATTGTAATGTTTTCACTGCAGAAATCAAGGGCCACCTTGACACTGCAGTGTCAGCGATTCGCTGCAATGAGGGAGTGACCCATCATTGCTGGGTGAAATGTTGCTAGTGTAATATTGTTTAGAACATGGTGGTGCCTTGCCACCATGTTCACAATAATATCAAACCAGCTCCAATGCCGAGGGGTGCCCAATCCCTGGGCAGCATGTGCCTCCACAGAAGTGTGTTTTGGCTGATGGGGCCCTAATCCCCTTTGGCATCTATCCCGGTGCTATCTGACTTGCCGACGGGGGAGCCCACTCCCCATTGGCAGTATGTTCCCCCTCCCTGTTTGATGTGCTGAGAGGAGAGCCCACTCCCCATCAGCATCAGCATCAGCCCCCCAAAGAGTAACGGGAGACTCCAAGGGGCTGCCCAATCCCCGTCAGTTCTTGTGCCCTCCTGTTTTTGTGTTGAGGGGGGTGCCCAGTACCCCATCAGCTACACCCCCCAAAAAAATTCAGGTGACATAATGGGAGCCCACCCCAGTATGCCCAATGCCCCTGCAAAGAAAAATCTGTCCGCAATGTTTTTTGGTTTTTTTTGTGAAACCTGTAAAACAAAATCAGTCCCTTGCAGTCTCCTTAGGCCCCCCTACAACCTGTGCCCATCCACTGTGCACCCTGCCTCCCCTCACCCCACCTTACCTCATACTTACCTCCAGATTCCGCTGCTATGGTCTTTGGTGGACTGGGAACATGTCTGCACTCTTCAAAGCTGACCACGAACAGAGAAAATTCCAGTAAGCTGTATAATGGAATAAATAGTTGTTTTTTTTTTTAACTTTGATGCATATCTCGGGTATTGTTTGGAATTTTGGCACCAAATTTTCAACATGGGGTTTATGGGACCCCTCCGCATGAATTCTGGCACTGTCATGCCGTTAATCGGTCCCGACAGGTGATTTCTCGGTCACGGCATGGAATCACCTGTCAGGACAGATTAATGAAATGACAGTGCCTGTGCTGTGTTCATGAGGTATTCTCTCAAAAAGTGTAAGTTGCAAATTTGGTGGAGAAAATCCAAGAAATGAGTGTTTTACGAGCGTGCATTGCGGAGTTGCTACACACGCTCGTAACTTCACAAATTTGCAATATTTTCAGCCCAGATTTTCAACATTGCCATTTTTCTGCACCTCCTTATGAACAGTATAGTTGTCATTTTTCACATCCTGGGTGAAATGTTTTTTCTCACTTGCGGCACAGAATAGTGAGGTCTCTGTGGGAAATCTGTGTTCTAGACACATTACGAAAATGACAGTGACACTGTTCATTAGCAGAGGTCCTAAAATGCCTAGTTAGAAAATCTGGTGACAAAAGTCTATAAAATGACTGTGTTGTGAGTGTGCGCTGTGCAGTTTCCATGCACGCTCATAACTTCACACATTTGCAATATTTTCACTCCAGATTTTCAACATTGCCATTTTTCCACACCTCCTTATGAACAACACAGCTGTCATTTTTCACATCCTGGCCACAGAATAGCATGGTCGCTGTGGAAATAATTTTTCAGGACACATTATGAAACTCACAGTGACAGTGTTCATTAGCAGAGGCTCTAAAATGCCTATGTTGAATATTTTGTGATGAAAGTCCATAAATGACTGTGGTATGAGCATGCGTTGCACAGTTTCAACACATGCTCATAACTTTGCATATTTGTAATATGTTCACTCCAGATTTTCAACATTGCCATTTTTCCAACCTCCTTATGAACAGTACAGCTGTCATTTTTCACATCCTGGCTGAAATGTGTTTTGCAGTTGCAGTAGTAGGTGGTCACTGTGGGAAATCAGTGTTGAGGGTACATTAAGAACTCACAGTGACTGTTCATTAGCAGAGGCTGTAAAATGCCTATGTTAAAAATTTGGTGATGAAACTCCATAAAATGACTGTGTTACAAGCGTGTGTTACACAGTTTCCAGTCTTGCTCATAACTTTGCACATTTGTAACATGTTCCTCCAGTTTTCAACATTGCCATTTTCCACACCTCCTTATGAACAGTACAGCTGTCATTTTCACATCCTGGCGAAATGTGTTTATGCGCTTCTGGCACAGAATAGCATGGTTGCTTGGGAAATCAGTGTTCAGGACACATCAAGAAAATCAGAGTGACATTTTTCATAAGCAGAGGTCCTACAATGCCTATGTTGAAAATTTGGTGACGAACATCCATAAAATGACTGTGTGTCGCATGCGTTGTTAAATTTCCACATACTGTGTCTTGGACGTGCAAGCATTTTTATATTCCTGGTACAGCTGTTCAACATTCCCATCTCTTCACACCTCCTGTGGATGGTAGAGCTGTCATTCTTCTCATCAGGCCCATTCTCTGTTTTTCTTCATGTGGACAGAATGGATCGCTGTTGGAAATCAATGTTCAGGACACACTGACATAATCACACCACCACTCTTCATAGGTAGGCTCACAAAAGGCCATGTTGAAAATTTGTTGTATAAATACCAACAAATGCCTGAGGCGTTAGGGTTTCTAACCATTAATATCCTACCTGTACAGACTGACAGGCATCAGGGTGTGCCTTTGGATTGCTGACTGTATTGCTCAGGCCATCCCACCCCACCTCCAGTCACTGACAGGCATTGAGGTGTACCTTGGACACTTGACCCCAGACTTCCTCCCATTCTCCTATGCTGCACCCATTTCAGCGTATGTCCTTATGGAATGTGGTGACTATAAAGCCAAACCTTAACTCAACATGTGTCACTGTCTGCAGAATAAGGTGACATGACATGGCATGCCTGTCATGGCCAATGACCCAAACACTTACCCCAATGCCTGTTTATCTCTACAGGATGGAGGTGGGATGGGTGTGAACTTCAATTCTTCACTGCCATTCCTATTTTCCATCTGTCTAACTCCTGCATTTCCAATGTTAATACCAGCAAGCAAATATTCAGCATTGACAAATGCTTGTTAATTATCTTGGGGATCATTTCTTCTAGCCTTTTGGCCAATATACTAGTTTTTTAAAATCTCCTTGGGCTGAGTGGGTGGTTGCTTGTGCTTGTCTGTGTCTGTGGATTAGTTTTGGACAATTAACATGTTTTTCTGTGTGGAATACCTGCGCCATTCTTGCACACAACATCTGTGAAAGTCTCCTGGACTGAATTCTTGCTAAACATCATCACCAGGTATCAGCTTTTTAATTTTAATTCAACTTTATTGAAGCCTTCACAAGTAAGTATATGTCTTGCAACTATTCTGAAAATGTGGTGATGCTGGGTCCTGCACCAGAATCAACATTTTCATTTGACCACTCTTAAAGCAGCTGTACTCGTGGACTTTAAAGAACAAAGGAAACATACAGACAAAATAATTTTACATCTTGCATATGCCTAGGCTGCAGTTTATCACCTTTCAGGAATTTTAACACATTTTGTGACTGAATCAACATTTTTGTCTGACCTGCTATCAATATTGTACTTGTTTCTGAGGACTTTAAAGGGCACTGTCAGCTTTGCCCTTTGTTTTTGCCAACGTAAACAGTGTGCCTCTTGGCACACATCCATCACATACATGTTGCAGAACATCACAGTATATACCAAATGTAATGATTTGATACCATTTTATACATTTTAATGAAGCAACTTCCCAGTCGGGTCCGTTAAGTCCTCCCCACGACTGGGAAGCACATACAGGCTAGGGCCACACGCTTGCCATGGAGTGGCTTCCCAAGGACGCATTTTTCAGAGACTCAGCTTGTAGCTACACATTGCATGGGTCCCTTACCCTATTCTAAAATGCTCCATCTGGGTGACTGCAAAGCGAGCACTAGAGATACAGTAATTTATTTTTGTACACCGCCAGCCCAAATACCATGCATGCACACTAACGGCACGCTCTTGTCCATGCACAAGATCTTTAGTTATGCCTCTGGTGTGCATCGTGATTTACTGCTATATACATTACATTTGGCGTATATAGTGATCTTCTGCTGCATGTATGTGATGGATGTGTGCCAAGAGGCACACTGTTTACGTTTGGCCAAAAACGAAGGGGCAAAGCTGACAGTGTCCCTTTCAAGATCAATGGAAACATACAGACAAAAGGATTTCACACCTTGCATATTCCCAGGCCACAGTTTATCACCTTTCAGGAATCTTAACATATTATGTGACCCTGGATCTCAACAGTTCATCATTTCCTCTGGATATAATTAACCATCAGCATTTTCCTTTTAAATCAACTTTACATGTACTTTGTCATTTCTCTGTCCCTAATCCTGCTGCTCCTGCTATTATCTGGGAATATTCACCCAAACTCTGGACCCCTCACTCTAAAATGACTAACCTTAAAGGCAAACTTACTATAGTATCACTGAATAGTAACAGTCTCTCGCACAATTCCAGGCATGGGTGCAGGTGATCAACCCAGAAATTATAGCACCACTGAAACCTGACTTTCCCCAAGACACCGGATGCATCTATCTCCTTGATGGCTAAAACTTGTTCTGACAAGATAAGATTACTAAACATGGGGGTGGGTGCCTAGTATATGTCAGGTATGGAATAAAGTTTCAGGCCCTTGATAACAGTCTTACTGCAAAGAGGCTCAAATTCTGCACCTCAAATTAAACATATGGACACAGAATGAAGTCCTGCTGGTCTCCACTGTATACATACCTCCAGGGCACCAACCTGCTGGGCTAAACCATGTCATACGAAGCCAAGAACAACTGGGCAACTACTAGGGAAAGATCACTATAGGTGACTTCAACATACATTGGCACTCAGAGAAAGAAGCAAAAGCCAAAGATCTAATTACTAGCCTTTTCCTAAAACAGATGGTCACTGCTGACACTCAGCTTAACTACAAAAGAGGGAGCAGTTCTCTCATAGACTGGCTCCTGACCACAAACCCTGAGCATATCTCTCATGTCCGTATACTGTTGCCACAGCAACTCCCCGATGGCAAAGGCCATCACAGTGACAGGATTTGGGCAAAATTGTCTTTGTGATGGTCTCTGCACAGCCAGGGAACTGCCTCTCAGGGTGTTTCACCTTCCCATAGTCAGGCTCTATCTAGGGTTGGAATCCTAGAAACCGGGGGGGGGTGTGGAGTGCCCCTGTATGGAATATACAGAGAGAGTCCTCGACACTGCATTGCCAACACTTGGCAATGCAGCTGTCACTGTCGGGGATGTCTCCATGGCTGCTGACACTGCGGCATGGTAACACTTCTGATGTTACGGTCCTGCCTGATAACCTCAGTGACCACTCCCCTGTGAAGTGTACCTGGTCTAACAATTTCCCCAAGAGTTCACTCAAGGTGTGCAAAAACCACTGCCCAAGGCCTGGACTACTTGAACATTTCAAGCTGTACATGACACAACTGGATTGGTCCCGGCTGGCTGGGGATATAGATGGTAATGAGGCACTTAACTACTTCATAATGGTTTTCAACCATGTTTGTGATATTTTGCAGCATAACTCCACCTTACTCAACAAAGCCTGTCGTCTGATCACTGGCTTTTGCTGCTTAACTCACTTGTGAACTTCACGCTCAAACAGGTTGGCTACAACTACCAAATCACATAAAACATTTAACCTGCACCATGGCTAAGAGGATCACCATGGGTCTGGCTCCCTCTGGAGTTCTATCTGTACTCCGTCCTAACATGAACCCCCACCACACAAGAGATCAGCAGTTTCATCGTCTGCAAGTTCCACATCACAAAACATCCTTGGACCAATGCTCATTTGCTTACAAGGGCCCATACTGGTGGAAGAGCCTTTGTCCTGAGATCTCCATGACCGCCAAGCTAGATCTATTTAAAACTAAGATCCGATCCCACCTCTCTGCCTCTAGCACCTTTGACTGTCATTTCTAGCCTGGTCTCTGCTACACGTTCATACAGTCCTATGAGGTGTCTCCTCCTTTACCACTTTCCTCTGTCCCTCCCTACCCCTTCCCTACTCACCTTCTCCACCACACCCCTCTCCCCTATACCTCTTCTCCTGTGGACAACTGCCACTGGCATGCTCTAAGTAATAGAAATTTTACTATGCAATTGTATGTTAATCTAACTTTCTGCACCACCTGTCTTTGCTTTATTGTACTTGCCTATGTTCCATCATTTGTACTACTGTATTGTCCTGGCTCTGACGTGGAACCTTTGAAAAAGAGCCTTTGGCTCAAAGGTACTTGTAATCCTGGAATAAATAAATAAATAAAAATAAATAAATACAAAACTAAAACAATTAAGGGAACCTCCAATCTCTGGCTCTCCAACTCCCTTATTGGACTTATGAAGAACAGAGACAATCTTTGGCATACAGCAAAAGCATTTGGTACACCTGCTGCATTTAATACCTACATGGCTAAGCATACTCTCCAAGACTCATCCAGCAGGCTAAAGTCTCCTACTATAAGGATCTACTAGCCAAAATCTGGGGTTCTGGAGGAGACATTTGGTGCTCTTTAAAATCCTTAATGGCAAAGCCCCCAGGATCCCTCCAGATCTACTGTTGACTGTGAAGGGCACCTACAGAAACCCATTGAAATTGCCCTGGAGGATAAACTGGAGGACAGTCTGGTGGCAGATGTTGGGAGACACTGCAGATTGGGCAGAAGAATGCTGGTGGTGTTGGGGACTTAAACATGCCAGGAACAGGCTGGGAGACTATGACATCCTCTGTGACCAGGGAACAGAGGTTGTTGGATGTCTTTCAAGATGTGTACCTAACTTAGCAGTTGAGGGAACCGACCAGGGAGGTGCAGGTACTGGATGTGGTCCTGGCAGACAGTGCCCAGATTGGGGGCCTGGAGTAAGGGACCCATTGGCGGGGAGTGACCATGCCACGGTCTGGTTCTGTCTGGACCTAGGAGGGGTAGAAGGCTGCACAGAGACGGAAGTAACCAACTTCAGGGGGGCAGATTTTAAGGAAAAGGGAAGGATCCTTAAGGAGCATTTGAATGGGATTGGGTCAGACATGGACACTGATAGTAGGTGGGAAATCATCAGGAGAGGGGTGCAGGATGCTACCAGCACCTGTGCAAGAGTAAGTCGAAAATGCGGTAGGGCCCAAAAACAAAGACCAGGGAGGTCCACGCGATGGTGCGGGGAAGAAGGCAGCCTATAAGCAATTCAAGTGCTCAAGGAGTGAAAGGGATTGAGGGGAGTATGAGCTGATGGCTAGAAGGGCCACTAGAGTGGTAAGGGCGGCTAAGGCAAGGAAGGAGCAGAAACTGGCCAGGGAAATTAGGAGAGGGAACAAGGGGTTCTTTAGATACATTGGGGAAAAATGAAGGGTGAAGGGGCAGATTAGTAGGATTAAATCAGGGGAGAGATGGGCACAAGACCTGGGGGAGCAAGCTGAGGTACTAAATGAGTACTTCACCTCAGTTTTCACCAAGGAAAATGGGGGTGCTGCATCATACATGGGAGGAGACAGAGAGACTGAGGAGGGGGGGGACCCTTACCGATCAGTGGGTCTGGGGAGAGGGGGAGGCATCACTGGCAGGAGGGGAGAGGGCTAAGCAGGGAGAAGAGGTTCCAGAAGTGGAAATCACAGCAGAGAGAGTGAGGGAAGCCCTCAGCTCCCTTAAGATGGAGAAAGCACCGGGGCTGGATAAATTACATCCCAGAGTGCTGAAGGAACTTGTGGATGTCCTGGCAAAACCCCTGGAGAAACCTCTGGTGGAGCTTTTCTCCATCTCTCTGAGGACAGGATGGGTGCCCCAGGACTGGAAGATGGTGCACATAGTGCCTATCTACAAGGAGGGATCAAGGGAGGTGGCAGGGAACTACAGACCTGTCAGCCTGACATCGGTGGTGGGCAAGGTGATGGAGGGCATTGTCAAGGAGAAGCTAGGGGGGAACCTGGATAAGTCAGGGTGCCTGGACAATAGACAGCATGGATTCATCCTGGGGAAATCATGTCAGACAAACCTGGTGGAGTTCTTTGACTGGGTGATGAGTGCCTTGGACCTGGGTAGACCAGTGGATGTCCTCTTTCTAGACTTCAGCAAGGCATTTTACTCTGTTCCTCACACGGACCTGTTGGATAAGCTGGGAGAAATGGGGGTGGGGAAACCAGATGATCAGATGGATAGGCAATTGTCTCCCAGAACGGATAGTTGGTGGGATAGTCTCATCCCCAAGGATGGTCATTAGTGGGGTCCCTCAGGGATCAGTCCTTGGGCCCCTTCTGTTCAATGCCTACATCTCTGACATAAGGACAGGAATCAGGAGTGAGATGAGTCTCTTTGCTGATGACTCAAAACTGGGGGTGGTGGTGGATGGGGAGGAGGGGAGCGTGGCCCTACAGGGGTACCTGGAGGCTCTGGAAAGATGGTCTAGAAAGTGGAAGCTGAGGTTCAATGCAGGGAAATGCAAGGTACTCCACCTGGGGGCCAGAAACCCAGGTCAAGTGTACACCCTGGGGGGGTGAATGCTGCAAGTCTCGATGGCTGAGAGGGATCTGGAGGTGGTGGTGGATGACAAGATGAACAACTCTGAGACTTGTAGGAGGGCAGCAGTCAAGGCCAACAGGATGCTGGGATGCATCACTAGGTGGATAACCTCCAGAAGGAGGAAGTGTTACTCCTCTGTATAACTGCTTGGTGAGGCAGCTCCTTGAGTACTGCATGCAGTTTGGAGGCAACTCAAGAGGGACATTAGCCTCCTGGAGAGGGTCCAGAGGAGGCAACCAAATGATTTGGGGCTTGGGGGACAGGACCTATGAGGACAGGCTCAAGAGCTAAATATGTACACGTTGGAAGAGAGAGGGAACAGGGACATGATAGAGGTCTTCAGGTACATGAAGAGGGTAAATAGCGGAGGAACAGTCGGGGTGCTTGAAGGAAGGAGGAGAGGCCACTAGAGGCATGGGTGGAAGCTGGAGGGGAAGATTCAGGGAGAAAGGAGGAGGTGCTACTTCACTGAGAGGGTGGTGGAGCCATGGAATGCACTGCCTAGGGGGCTGGTAGAGGCAGAGACAGAAGCGGGGTTTAAGAGTGGGTGGGACAGGTACAAGGGAAGGGTTCTGGAAGCAAAATCCAATGCAGCAAGAATATCTGGAACTGGGAAGGGAGAAGCCAGAGAAGGTGAGGGGGGCAGCAATGTCAGCACCCAGGGTGGGGGCTGACCAAACGAGCAGACACGAAAGACCGTTAGGCCTATTCTGCTGGCATTTTAGTATGTTAGTATGTTCACTGACCTTTCAAGTGTATTCCTTGGTGACTACTTCAAAGATATGTATTTTCAGCAATGCTTAACTGCCCCTCAAGATCCCCCAAGGAAAGATGTACCACCCTTTTACTTTAGACGTGTCAGCAAAGCTGAAACCATCAAGCATATTAAAAGGGTGCTTGGCAAGACTAGGATGAAGAGGATCTGCTTGACATGAAGCTGCTTGGTCTACTCCTTCACAAACTTGCTGGTCCTCTTACCATAGTGTTTAATGCCTCTATATAAATCAGGAGTATTTACAAATGCCTGGAAGTCAGCTACTGTAACACCTGTCTTTAAAGAGGGGCATAAAGCCCAATCATCCAATTATAGACCTATATCCATCCTTCCTCCCTTTCCAAAGTACTCAAAAGAATGGTCTCAGGCAGCATACTGAATACCTTGATAACCATAACCTACTTTGCCTGCAACAGCACAGCTTCCATAAAAATACTCCACACTTACTGCTCTGGTTGATTATTCATCCCAACTATATAACACTTTGGATAGTGGTGAGGCAGTTGGATCAGCCTTCATTGACTGCACAAGGTCTTTCAACTCTCTTAATTATAACCTCCTCCTAAGTTGCCTTCTCTCTACAGATCTATCCCCAGATATGGTACTATGATTTGGCAGCTACCTTTCTAACAGATCGCGAGTCAAACTTGGCGATACCCTATCCACTGCTAAGGAGGTGCACCTCAGTGGTTCTGCAGAAGTCAATCCTCAGTCCTCTACTCTTTAGTCTCTCCAGCAACTCTTCCCCAGTGGCTTGCTCAGCAAGCACAGTTCTCTATTCTGATGACGCAGTGATCTCAGTTGCTTGCAAAGACCAACACTCCATCACAACTGAACTCCAAAGCAGCTTCCATAAACTTGAATCTTGGTTTATGGAAAACAAGCTACCACTAAACATCACAAAAACAAAGAGTATGCAGTTCACCACCTCCTAAAGCAAAAATGAATACCTGCCCCTGCGTATTCATAACCAAAAGTGTGAAATCCTAGGCCAAGTATCTAACTTCCAATATCTTGGCATTACCTTTGATGACATGCTCACCTTTTCAAACCACACTGACTCTGTCATCAAGACTGCGAATATAAAACTTGGTGTACTTTATCATCACAGACATTCAATGACATCAGATGCACTCAAACTAGTCACCAGTAGCTCAATACTGTCTACCATTGACTATGGGTTGCCTATATATGGGGCAGGCACAAAAACTGCTCTTAGCAGGATCAACACACTCATCGAAAAGGCCTGTCGTCTCGACACCCACACCAGTTCGCTGTACACTAAAACTGGATGGCTTCCACTCCATCTTAGAGGGCAATATCGAACCTGTCTACTTCTAAAAAAAGTACTACTTGGACTGACGTCCCCCACACTGGACGGACACTTTAAGCTGGCCATCCTAATGAAATCTACCCATAGTGCAATCGCTGGTAAGATGGTGGTTCCCTTCAAAAGAATGAAACTTGCCCAGAACTCCATCCTGTATCAAGGCCCAAAATGGTACAATGAAATACCTGCTGTCCTCACTGATACTACCAAGATTAGTACCTTCAAAGCTGGGCTCAAATCTCTCCTTGACTCTAAAATGAATTGTACTTGCCTGCACTAATGTGATAGTACCTTGCCCCCAGTTTTCCATTTACCTACCCCCATCTACATCTTTCAGCTATATACTACTTTTTTTCTTAACCCGCTTCCCTACCCCAATTACCTGACAATGGCCTCACGCGGTTGAAAGTTCCACCTCTCTCCCACCTCAGACGATGCCAACTTTGGCTGACCCCCCATCCCCCTCTTATCTAATCAGTCTATCTGTTAATATTTACTAATTTGATGTGTATAAGTTAAATTTTACTATTACTGCCTGTGTACTGTATATGCTTCAATGTTTTTTTCTCTCTCTCTCTCTCTCTCTCTCTCTCTGTAAACCTTGTATTTTTGTAATGTTTGTTCAACACTGATGTGGAACCTTTGAAAATTAGTCCTTGACTCAAATGTATTAATCCCAAACTGAAATAAATAAATAAAAATATTTATAGTCTACATTTAAGATGGATATTGGTCTATACAACCCACAGTCCATATGATCTCTGCCTGCCTTAGGAATAACTGATATCACTGCTAGTTTCCAGGATGGTGGGTGTACCCTCCCTTCTTCATTATGCTAAGGAATGTTTCCTGAAGTATAGGTGCTAGATCCTTAGTGAATCTTTTATACAATTCTGTGAGGAGTCCATCTATTCCTGGGCATTTCCTGTTTTGCTGTTCCCTATTACTTGTCTAAGCTCCCCTTCCTCTATTGGTCTATTTAGGGTCTCATTTTGCTCTCTTGATAGTTTTGGTAAATTCAGTTGCTCCAGAAAGGAGTTCAGGTCTGATTGTGAGGTCTTTTTTCTTAAGGCTGTAGAGTGTGCTGTAATACCACTGGAATGCATCCATTATTTTCTCTGTGGTATGCAGGTGTTCCCCTGTGACTGGGTTTTTGATTTTAACAATTTGGGTCCTGGCTCTACTGGCTCTAAATCTGGTTGCCATCAGCTTCATTGCCCTGGGTCCTCCCTCATAGTATTTTTGTCATAAGAATGCCATTTGCTGCTCTGTTTTATACTGCAGTAGTTTATTGAGCTCACCTTTCAGTTTTGTTTTTTCTTTCTGTCTTATTTTATCTATTTTTATTTGCTGCTGGGAATCTAAAACTTGTATATGTTCTTCCAACTGTCATTGTTTCTCTAGCCTTTCCTTTTTCCTTACTGACCCAATTGGTACCAGTTTCCCTCTAATCATAGCTTTCAGTGTGTCTCAAAGCATTGCTCTGCTGATGTCTGGATCTCTATTGTCAGTCAGGGTCTGCGCTATCAGTTTTGGGCTCTGGTTCAGCACTTCCTTGTCTCTAAGTAAGGCAAAGTTCAGTCACCAGATGCTGTTTCTAGGTGTCTCTTGTAGGTGTAGCTCCATAGTGAGTGGAGTGTGGTCAGATATACCTCTCATTCCTACCTTGGTCCTAACCACTTTTGTTAGTGTTTCCTTGAGGACCAGAGAAAAATCCAGTCTGGAGTACATGCTGTGGACTTGTGAATAATATGTATACCCTCTGCTTGTGCCCTCTATAAAGTGCCATGTGACATGTAGTCCTAGTTGTCTGAGCAGTGTTCTGACCTGCTTGGCAACATTGTGTTTTGTTATGTTGATCCCAGAGGAACTACTCATTCCAGGGTCTAAAGTGAGGTTCCAGTACCCCCCCCCATATTAACATCTCTTCCATTTTCTCTGTTACCTTTAAAAGTAGGTTTCTATAAAAATCGTGCTTTGATCCCGGAGGTGCATAAACTGCTACCAATGTAACCATCTGACCCAGTATTTTCCCTTTCAAAATGACATATCTACCTTCTTTATCCACCTCTTTCTGGATGAATTCAAAGCTGGTGTTTCTTGGTATAAGTATTGCCACTCCTCTCCTCCATCCTGTTTTATACAAGGAAGCATACGCTTCACTATAACTAAATTGTTTCAACTTCTGGTGTCCGTGTTCTGTCAAATGGGTCTCTTGCATGAATATGATGTGTGCTGCAATTTGTTTCATTATGATCATTATGATCTTTTTCCTTTTTATAGGGTTTGACAGGCTATTAACATTGTATATCACTATTTTTGTAGTCTTAGCAGCAATCATTTAGCTTGTTGAAGGGGTGGTCTTAATTTTCTATGTACCCACCCCCTGACCCTTCCTACTTCTTGTTCATCCCTACGTTCTGCATTTGTAGAACTTTGTAATTGCAACTCAGTATTAAATCTGCCAACATGTCTAAGTACGGTGCCAACCTGTACCCTCTAACAGTGTGATTTTCCAAGGTTGGCAGAAGTACCTTTACTTCCCCTGTATCCAAACATAGATTCCCCTGCCTGGTCTTCTATGTCTGGAGCACAAGTGGTGCCACTCCCCCCACTTTTTAGGGGCCACTGTTGTGGTCCATACTTCTTCTGGTGAGTTCTCCATTCCCCAACTCATCTCTTTAGACCAGTTAATTATTCCCTCACAGTGCATATTTCAACCTTATACACTATTATCAGTGCCCCCCCCCAGCCATTACCATCAATGACCTTACATTCAGTAGATCTGCATTGCTGTTGTACCCCTTCCTTGGTTGTGATATCAGTTGGTATGATGAAACCTACCTTTGCAACGTTTCTTTTCTGGCTTAAAGCCTCTTATTTCTGGTTATCTCTGGCCTGTTTCCCTGTGTATGTTCTGAATATACTTCTCTTTATCAGACCCATATTATTTATTTTATGTGCTCCCTCCCATCCTGTATCCTCTTCTGTACCTTCTGCTTGGTGTTTCCACGGCTTCTGCACCACCACAGCTGGTCCCCCCATTTCTCTGAAGTCTCCCCAGCTTCGGACATCTCTGCATCTCCGTGCTGGTTTGATCTTCCTCAGACCATGGTGTATAGCCTTGGCCTTCTGAAATAACTTGTGGAGAAAAGAAGAGAGCCAGAAAAGAATTAAGGAATACAGTATATTGTTTTGTGGAGGATTTACCTCCCTTCCCTTTTTCCTCCCACTCCCCCACCTTCTCAACCTTCCTGTTCCCTTATAAATTTCCCACAATTACATTCCTTATCCTCTCTGCTGGGGCTCTTTATGTTTCTAAGATACCTTCTACCATCTCCTTAACCTCTGTGTTCTTTTGCTCCAGTTATATTTCCCCTTCACTCCCCTAATAGTCCCCATCTTTATTATCCCCCGTTTCCACTCAGGATTCTTTGTTTTATCTCTCCTATGGGTCTCGCAGTGAGGTCCCTTACCCCTCCTTCCCATCTTTTAATATATTACTTCTAATCCCTTATCTGTACTTGTATTGTGGCCCTTACATCACTTTACCACTTTTCTTTGGTCGGATCCTACATTTTCTACCCACACCCCCATATGCCCTGATTATCCCCTCTTATTCTCATCTTTTTAATGCTCCCCCATCCTGTCTATGAATATTATTATTATTTTTATTATTATTTCTCACTTGGTCCCCTTCTATCTATTTCCTTTCTCCTTTTACAGTCCCCCTCTCATCCAACCATGATTGTTTAAACAATTTTAGTACATCTCAAAACAATCATCTGATTGCTCTCCACTCAAGGAATAATCCTACAGTCAACAGTTCCAAGTCCATTTCCTGGTTTCAGCCAGCAGCAATGGTTCAGTTGCCTCCATCGGCACTCTGCTTCTGTCCCCTTTCTTCTCTGCTCGCCATGCTGTGCAGCATTGTTTGGATCTTCACCATCTTCACTGGTGCTGTGCCACATCCATTCTGTCAGAAGTTGCCTCTCGGTGCTTCTCCTAGGTGTTTTGTTCTGACCTTGGTGCCCAATGTTACCTCAAGGTCTGAATCACTCCTGTACTTCATTCTGGGGGTCTTGCAGGGTCTTGGATGCATCCTCCAGTATGCTATAGAGTTTAATCCCTTCCTTCCAGTGTATCTTTATTTTGGCTGGATAAGGTGTTTGGCATCTAATTCCTGCTGTTTTTAAAGCTTTCACTATGTCTAGCTACTTCATCCCCTGTTTTTGTATCTCCAGAGGGTAATCTTGGTCAACATACAGCCTAAAGCCTTTGTATTTCACTGTGCACTGCTGCCATGCTCTCTTCAAAAATATCTTCCTTCACTCTATAGCTTGTAAATTTTAAAATCACTGATCTGGGTCTTGCATTTTTGTCTGTCAGTTTTGGATAACGCACTCTATGTGCTCTTTCAGTTTTGATCTCATAGTACCGGGGCAGCCTGAGCACCTCTTTCAGTAATTCCTGGAGGAATGAGCACATGTATTGGCTTTCACTGTCCTCTGGTAGCCATGCTAGTCTTAAATTGACTCTTCTTGAGCTAGCCTCTAGATCTAGGCATTTTTCTTGTACAGCTTCTGTTGCTGTTATGAGCACCTCAGTTGCAGCCTCTGTGTGCTTCTGTTCTGTTTGCAGGGCCCCAATCGTGTTTTCTGTGTCTGACACCCCAGTTTCAAAACCAGCGATCTATTCTTTTAAACTCACAAAGCCTGCTTTAGTTTCTTCCCTAGATTACTGTAGTTCCGTGATTATATGCTCAAAACATTGTCTTGTGAGATGCTCTTCTTCCATATTTGTATGTTACTCTCAGCCGTGCTCACTGATCAGAGAAAGCCCTACAGCTGTGATCGACAGACAGAATCCTGGATCGTGAGCCATCCTTGCTAGGTTTCGGTAATTTCAGGGTCAATCCTGCTCCACAGTGCTCTCCTTTTCCCTTTGCTGCATTATTTGTAATTTTTTGTGTAGTTTGGACTGTAAGGAGAGTTTTCTTGCCGCCACAAGGAGGGAACTGTCCCACTAAGGTCTCACTGCATCCATGATGTCACCAGACGTCATATTAACTTTTCTCTGAGTTGAAAATGCACAGGAGATTAGTTGTACATAGTTTTGTATTTCTCCACACTTTTACAGTGGAAATTTATAAACAAATATGAAAAAAAATTACACTTGACCTTTTGCACAGGTCTTGACCTCCCATAGAGGGAATGGCTTAAAACTTATTTGGGAGTCATTCAAGAGTTATTCCAAGTTCAAGATTAAGTAAGCTATACATTTAATGTGTTTTAATAATAGAAACTGACAAAGAGAACATAATAAAATAAAGCATACAAATTGTAAAAAAACAAAGACAAGGCGCTGCGTCAGCATGTGGTCTAAAAGCAAAACAAAATGGTTATATTAAATGCACACTGAAAATAGAAAATAGAGTTAAAAATCTACGTTTCGACCTTAGGTCTTCTTCAGGAAATATCTAAAAGAGAAAAAAAACAAGTTAGTGTAATAAAAGAAAAATCACTGCTGCAGCATAGATGCCTGAAAGTTTCACAGACAGTCTAGTTTGTGCACCAGGTCTTCCTTTTGTGTGTAAGCATTGTTTTCTTCTCTGTCTTGCTTCTTCCCTCTATCTGGTCAGTGTCAGATTTACATATAGATCTCACATGCTATTGCTGACTAATAAATATGAAAATGAATCTGCTGCTTTTTTCATGAAAAGATATAACATGAGCCCATCCAAAAAAGATTTAATGTCACCCAAATAAGCAGATAATTTTGCTTCAAGCTGTTTTTATTTTCTTCATGTTAAGTACTAAAGAATTCCATTAAAGTGCAAGTAGGTACCTTGCTATTGTAACTAAAATAACAGTCAGGATCTGCTGTTAATAATCAATCAATCAATCAAGTCTTTATTTAACCAGGCATTCATCATTGAGCAGAAGGTCATTTGCAAGATGGACCTGGGTGGAGCATGAACAATTGTATATACAGGTCAACACAGGTATTTACAAGGCAATACAGATAATACTGTTTACAGAGAGGAAGAAAAAAAGAAGTTCATATGTACATAGAGTTATACAGATATTGTACAGATTACAGGGTATTTACATACATAGAGGTGTCCATAGGAAGATAAAGCAGGTTATATAAGGTTGCAGGAGGAAGTAACGGAAGAAAGAAAAAATAAAAATATACACCAGATAGAGGCGAAGGTAGGGGGAGGGGGAAAAAGGCTAGGAGGGCACGGTGCTAAATGATGGTAAAACAGGATGTAGAGAAGGTGGATGGAGAAAAGGAGTATGTGTGAGCCCCGGGATTGAATGTTATAAAGTACGGGGCATGGTAGGATGTCACAACCCAAGGGTAGTGAGCTCCTATCTGAGGTTGGGAAAGGAAGGATAAGGGGATGGATGGGCCTAATGCTGACAAGACAGGGGGATAAGAGGGAGAACAATTAGGCTTGTGAGGAGCAAGCTAGGGGGTCAATACTCAAAATTGGGTCTAGGCATGGCTATATACCACTGCAGACACCTGTACTCGGTCTGAGTGGGTGAAGCAGTTACATACTTCTCTGATTGTATGGAAATAAAGCATCTTGAAGGCATTTATACCAATTAGAGTGCTTAATTTGAGGGGGTTTTTGTAGATCGATCCATAAGGTAGGTAGCACGAAGCTTCTGGCTGCCCTGCTGAAGCGGGATTTTTCTTTAGATACTTTAAGTGTAATAGCTAAGTAACTTCTTAATGCATATTTCCCAATTATACTCAAGGGAAGACAGCAGGAGATATAGTAAGGCATACTATTAGAGATGGCTCTATAGGTCCAGCGAGTGGTGTTTCTGTGGCGCCTGAACTTTAGTGATGTCCACCCCACTGCCGCATAGAGGGTGCAGTGATGCATGTCGAAGGGAAGTCCCATTATAAACCTCAGTGCTCGATGGTAGAGTGTGTCCAGTTTAGCCATGTAAGAGTTGGGGCATTGGCTGTAGAGAAAATCAGCGTAATCAACCAATGATAGGAAAATGGATTGGACCAGTTGTTTCTTGGCATCTCTGGTAAGAAATTGGTTGATTCTAAAAAACAGGCCAAGCCTTTGCCGAAGTTGTTTTAGCAAGTCCTTGATATGTTCAATGAAGAAGAGTCTTCAAGTGGCACTCTGATTGTCTAATTATCATCACATTATTTGACCAATGGCAAGGCAGAATCGCAAGCATCTTCTTCAAGCATAAAAACATAGAAAATGCCCCACTTCCCCTCTCCTTCCTGCAACAGACCCTAAAACCTGCCCTTCCCCCTTCCCCAACTCTTCCTTTCTTTGATTCCAGAGGCAGCACCTTCCATCCCCATCACCTAGTTCCGGTTTCGTGAACAAGAGGCCATAGTGTGAATGTGAACCTCAGCACAGTTGACTGAACACCATTTACATAGCTATTCTAAAGAAAAACAAAGTATTTTTTTGCCCTATTCTTTTTGGCTTCTAAATACAAGGGTACTAGTTAGAAATCAATTAGCCTGTTTCTGTGGAAGGTAAATACAGCAATCAATCAAACAAGTGGCAATTGTGCAGCTAGCAAAAACAAACAAACAAAAAAAACAAGCATACAGAAACACTTGGAAACGACATAATTTATACTTTTTTTTTAAATTTTGCTCAATCTTAGGTAATCAGTAGGGTTACTTGAGCATACGTTTGTATTTCTCCACACTTTTAATTGGGACATGTTTAAACAAATATGAAAAAATGATAATTGACCTTTTGCACAGGTCTTGACCTCCCTAAAATTCAATGGCTTAAAACTTATTTGGGAGTAATTCAAGAGTTATCCCAAGGTCAAGATTTAGTAAACGATACATTTAATGTGTTTTAATAATAGAAGTTGTCAAAGAGAACATAATAAAAGAAAAATCAGTGCTGCAGCATAGATGTTTAAAAGTTTCACAGACAGCCTTGTTGGTGCATCAGGTCTTCCTTCTCTATGTGAGCATTGTTTTCTGCTGTGTATTGCTTCTTCCCCTTATCTGGTCCATGTCAGCTTCACATACAGATCTCATATGATATTGCTGACTAATAATTACTAAAATGATTCTGCTGCTTTTTATCTGAAAAGATCTGACATGATCCCATCCTGAAAACATCTAATGTGACCCCAATAAGCAAATCATTTTATAGTATATGATTAGGGCTTATTGTGAACAGAAATCAATAAGTTTCAGAAACTTGCTGAAGGGCACTTCAAAGGTTAAGGAAAGTTGTTGTAGTATCATTCTGACATCATGATACTACAGCAACTTTCACCCATTGATCTGCCACCTGATTTGTGGAAACTGTGCTCTGATGAAAAGAATGAGCAAACATGGTGGTGCCACTTAAAGCTGCACTGTCAGATTTTTTCAAGAATCTGTAATCTCACTCACCATTCTAAATTTAGGCTCTGTGGTGCTCCATATTTCATCCATCAAGACACAAGCATTTGTTTGTTTTTCTTCCTTGTACTTTTGTAAGAAATACAAATATAACTTTCCCATTCTCTGCTGTGTGAGACCCCGCCTTTTGGTTTGATAAGAACCTGCCCTTGGCTCTGCCTGCACTTCTAACAATGTCTAAAGCAGGTGGGGGAGGTGTGCAGCCACTATCAGTAACTTGATCCTACTTCCTTCCTCCTTCAGTCCTTTTATATTTACTTCCCCCATTTCTGTCCCATTCTCCTTTAGCATGACAGCTAGTGTCATCCTGCCTACAAGCTTCTCCAAAGTCCTGCAATTTCACCTCAGAATGGCTAGAGAATTGGTAATTACAAATGATCTAATGCACAATGAAACCAATTATGTATAGCTTTATTTACCTATCATTTCTGTTGTACTGTAGCCTGCTGCACTTTTCACACATTGTATTTATTAGTTATCAATGTGTCAGTGAGCATCCCATGAGCTTTAGGTGTCTACAAGTGCACTGATGATGAGACACACATTTGTTCTAACATTGCCTTGTAACACAGCCCATTTATACTTTTTGTAATGCACTCATATGTCTTGTTCCCTAATGCAGCACTTAATATTTTTTGCATTTATGCTATCTCCCTCCTCAGAGTCTTAATTGTTTCCTTGATGTAATAAATCCCGCATTTCAGCACCCTGATTTAGTGCTTACTAATATTGATATGTATTCACTCTCCTCAATGTCCGGCGTCTCCAACAACACTATATTGTTCTGCTCCTTGCTGATGTTTGTGATACGGATTTTTATTATAAAGCCACGTTCCCTTGACACGATGCTGACTTGTACTTCTTTGAGATCACCCTCCCCTACGTCTGAGGCCGCCAGTTCATGTGCCATATATACCCCCAAAAAAGCACATGCTCTGTGGTCTACTTGACTGGACCACCTGCTATCATGCATGATGTACCCACCACCTTCCACGAAACCCCATGCCATCACCTTGACACATTGCCCCTATCACCAACACCTATGTTTGGGGAGTGCGCTGTGCATGTGTACTGTTGAAGTTCACTATATGGTTAATGGACTGTACATTCCCACTCACTGACAGTCAGTTGTCAGCTCGTGGTGGTGCTGAGAGGATGATATGATGCCTGCACCTCCTTTCGGGTTTTGCTGTAGTAAGTGTTGTGAGGTTGCGTGAGGGTGGTTGCACTAGATCACTGTTAATTTGTTGTTTGTAGAATTTGTATTACTGTATACATTTTTTTTGTTGGTGTTGGTTGGCACAGGAACATGAAGATTTTCCATACCAGTTTGTGAATGACATTACCTAAATTCAACTGTCTGTGCAATGTACAGATTAATTGAATAGTGTTGCATCACTTATCTCCTTTGTTTATAGGCAATGCATTTCAACATGTTCTACAACCTCTGAGACAGCATGGTCAGAATGAGATTCACAAATGAAACTATTGCTGCTGCTTGGTGCATATTCTCATTTTCCTAAGTGTAACCCCCTAATAAATTGGGGTTTACTAGAATGCCTCTAGTGGTCTCTTTAAGAGCTGCTAGCTTGCTGACCCAGTCAGTTTACTAAGAAGGAAGGGGACTGTGCGTTCTCTTGCTCAAGTCCCGCCTGAGCCACGGGGAAGGTGCTCTATTGTTGCCATTGCTAAGTATGCAAAGTGGGCTCCTTATTGGGCTGTATTATTTATGCATTATATGTTGACTGAGTATTAAGGAATGTAGTTTGTCTAACCTGTTTTCCCTTGCAGCTGGGACTTTGTGCATTTGGCCCCTCCATTTCTGACCTGGACTGTCTATGGGGTCCAGTAAGGTTCCAAGGGCACTTAAAATGGAGCACTGAGCAGCCAGTTATGGCTGGGCCTCTTTTTGAAGCCAGCTGCCAATGGGAGGAATGGCCCTTGATCTGTGAACTAAATTCCAGAATGTGGCGATTTTTTTGCAAGCACCAATAGAAGGAGGTAGAGGGGATTGGCAGTGGGAGCCCTCTCCAATAGCGTTGAGTCATGCCTGAATGAGGACTCCCTGCTTAATGGCTGATGCAGCAGAGTTGTTGTGGCCGTGATGAGAGAAGGACCTCTGGACTCCTGTGCTGTAGAGTCTTTGCACGGGTAGCACATGTGGAAGGCCAAGTAGTCATGCTACAGTATCACCATAAGGTGCTGGACAAGATCCGCTGTGGTGTGCCATCAGAGTAGGCTGTATACATGACAGCTACCTACCAGGCTCACCCTGTAGAGGACTGGAGAATCTGCTTCAATGGCGCTCGGTCTGTCAGGAAATGTGAAGCTGCATTGCGTTACCCAATTCGTGCAGTAAAAATGTTCAGGAGTTTAAAGAAGCTGCCAGGTATGGTACCCCTCTTTCCTACATATAAATGTGTGGAGCAGTGTTTGGATCACAGGTCTTAGCATCAGGACAGGCAGTGAGTGGGTGCGGGAAGGCTGAAGTGCCAGGAGCACTTCTTTCATGGTTCACAAGGGAGAGGGATTGGGATTGGGCCATTCCTGCAGGGAAAGGGTGTGCGGAGGTGGGGGGTGGAAGAGGGCCACAGATGGGGTCATCATGGTGTAAAGGCTGCTGGGGGCCTTAGGTTCCTGTGGGTACACAAGGCACCTTGGCCAGATGGGTTACATCCCAGCATGCTTAGGGAGCTGGCAGGAGTCCTGGCATAACCACTTCTGGATCTGTTAAACACTGCAATAAATACAGGATGTGTGCCCAGAGAGTGGAGGTAGCCACATGTGGTACTTCTCCACAACAATGGGCCCCAGGACAATCCAGAGAACTACAGAATGGTGAGGCTGAGCACAATTGAGGGGAAACTGATGCAATCCATGCTCAAAACAAAGGCTGGTGCAGTTTCTTCTGGCTAAATGCTGTGGTAAACTGTGATAACCTCTTAGAAGTGTTTAGTTGCTAAAATCTTTACCCGGATTAGGAACTGGTTACGAGGGCTGTGTGTTATCTACTACAGCTGAAAAGGGGATGAAGGTCTTCATCTTGGACCAACCCAGTTTTTTTTCATTTGCCAGCAACAAAACCAAACAAAAACATATTTTTTCGTTGATCTAGACCAAGATCACTATGTGGTGGTGGTGGGGCAGTATAGCGATCCAGTCCATGTCTCTTATTGTTTTCCCTTCTGTGCCCCAATTTTGCATGTTTTACGTTTGCCAGGAACAAACAAAAATGGAGAAATATTTTTCTGTTGACCTAGACCAAGATAACTATGTGGTGTGGGGGGTGGGGCTAGTATGGTGACCCAGTCCATGTCTTTCATTATTGTCCCTTCTATGCCCCAATTTTGCATTTTTTTCATTTGCAATGAACAAAACAAAATGAAAAAATATGTTTGGGTTGACCTAGAACAAGATAACTATGTGGTGTGGGGGGTGGGGCTAGTATGGTGACCCAGTCCATGTCTTTCATTGTTTTCCCTTATATGCCCCAATTTTGCTTTTTCATTTGTTAGGAACAACACCAAATGAAAAAATATTGTTTTGTTGACCTAGACCAAGATCACTATGTGGTGTGTGTGTGGGGGGCTAGTATGGTGACCCAGTCCATGTCTTTCATTGTTTTCCCTTATATGCCCCAATGTTGCATTTTTTTCATTTGTTAGAAACAAAACCAAACAAAAAAATATTGTTTTGTTGACCTACACCAAGATCACTATGTGCTAGTGGGGGGGGCTAGTATAGTGACCCAGTCCATGTATTTTATTGTTTTCCTTTCTATGCCCCAATTTTGCATTTTTTTCATTTGCCAGGAACAAAAAAAATGGAAAAATATTTTTCGGTTGACCTAGACCAAGATCACTATGTGTTGTGTGTGTGTGTGTGGGGGCTACTATGGTGACCCAGTCCATGTCTTTCATTGTTTTGCCTTCTATGCCCCAACTTTGCATTTTTTTCTTTTGCCTGGAACAAAACCAAACGAAAATATACTTTTTTGTTGACCGAGACCAAGATCACAATGTGGTGTTGGGGGGGGGGCTAGTATGGTGACCCAGTCCATGTCTTTCATTATTTTCCCTTAAATGCCCCAATTTTGCATTTTTTCATTTTGCAGGAACAAAAAAAATGGAAAAATATTTTTCTGTTGACCTCGACCAAGATCACTATGTGGTGTGTGTGTTTGTGGGGGGCTAGTATGGTGACCCAGTCCATGTCTTTCATTGTTTTCCCTTATATGCCCCAATTTTGCATTTTTTTCTTTTGTTAGGAACAAAACCAAATGAAAAAATATTTTGTTGATCTAGACCAAGATCACTATGTGGTGTGTGGGGGGGGGGGCTCGTGGTGACCCAGGCCATGTCTTTCATTGTTTTCCCTTATATGCCCCAATTTTGCATTTTTTTCATTTGCTAGGAACAAAACTAAATGAAAAAATATTGTTTTGTTGACCTAGACCAAGATCACTATGTGGTGTGTGGGGGTGCTAGTATGGTGACCCAGTCCATGTCTTTCATTGTTTTCCCTTATATGCCCCAATTTTGCATTTTTTTCATTTGTTAGGAACAAACCAACCAAAAAAATGTTGTTTTGTTGACCTACACCAAGATCACTATGTGGTAGTGGTGGGGGAGGGATAGTATAGCGACCCAGTCCATGTCTTTTATTGTTTTCCCTTCTATGCCCCAATTTTGAATTTTTTTCGTTTGCCAGGAACAAAAACAAATGAAAATATATTGTTTTGTTGACCGAGACCAAGATTACTATGTGGTGTGGGGCTAGTCGGTGACCCAGTCCATGTCTTTTATTGTTTTCCCTTATTTGCCCCAATTTTGCAATTTTTTTCATTTGCCAGGAACAAAAACAAATGAAAATATATTGTTTTGTTGACCGAGACCAAGATCACTTAGTGGTGTGGGGCTAGTATGGTTACCCCATCCATGTCTTTCATTGTTTTCCCTTATATGCCCCAATAATGCATTTTTTTTTCATTTGCCAGGAACAAAACTAAATGAAAAAATATTTTTGGGTTAACCTACAGCAAAATCACTATGTGGTGTGGGGGGCTAGTATGGTGACCCAGTCCATGTCTTTCATTGTTTTCCCTTATATGCCCCAATTTTGCATTTTTTTCATTTGTTAGAACAAACCAAATGAAAATATGTTGTTGTTGACCTAGAACAAAGATCACTATGTGGTAGTGGTGGGGGCTAGAATTGTTTATGACCCAGTCCATGTCTTTTATTGTTTTCCTTATATGCCCCAATTTTGCATTTTTTCATTTGCCAGGAACAAAAAAAGGAAAATATATTTTGTTGACCTAGACTAACATCACTATGTGGTATGTGGGGGGGGGCTAGTATGGTGACCCAGTCCATGTCTTTCATTGTTTTCCCTTCTATGCCCCAATTTTGCATTTTTTTCATTTTCCAGGAACAAAAAAAATGGAAAAATATATTTTGATTGACCTAGACCAACATCACTATGTGGTGTGTGGGGGCGGGGGCTAGTATGGTGACCCGGTCCATGTCTTTCATTGTTTTCCCTTCTATGCCCCAATTTTGCATTTTTTTCATTTTCTAGGAACAAAAAGAATGGAAAAATATATTTTGATTGACCTAGACCAACATCACTATGTGGTGTGTGTGTGGGGGGGGGCTAGTATGGTGACCCGGTCCATGTCTTTCATTGTTTTCCCTTATATGCCCCAATTTTGCATTTTTTTCATTTGCCAGGAACAAAACCAAATGAAAATATATTGTGGGGTTGACCTAGAACAAAATTACTATGTGGTGTGGGTGTGGGGGGCTAGTATGGTGACCCAGTCCTTGTCTTTCATCATTTTCCCTTTTATGCCCCAATTTTGCATTTTTTTCATTTGTTAGGAACAAAACCAAACAAAAGAATACTGTTTTGTTGACCTACACCAACATCACTATGTGATGGTGGGGGGTCTAGTTTAGCGACCCACTCCATGTCTTTTATTGTTTTCCCTTCTATGCCCCAATTTTGCATTTTTTTTCATTTGCCAGGAACAAAAAAAATGGAAAGATATTTTTTTGTTGACCTAGACCAAGATCACTATGTGGTATGTGGGGGTGGGGGCTAGTATGGTGACCCAGTCCATGTCTTTCATTGTTTTCCTTATTTGCCCCAATTTTGAATTTTTTCTTTTGTTAAGAACAAAACCAAAGGAAAAAATATTGTTTTGTTGACTACACCAAGATCACTATGTGGTAGTGGTGGGAGGTATAGATAGCAATTCAGTCCATGTCTTTTATTATTTTCCTTCTATGCCCCAATTTTGCATTTTTTCAATTTGCCAGGAACAAAAACAAATGAAATATATTGTTTTGTTGACCGAGACCAAGATCACTATGTGGTGTGGGGCTAGTATGGTGACCCAGTCCATGTCTTTCATTGTTTTCCTTCTATGCCCCTAATTTGCAATTGTTTCATTTGCCAGGAACAAAAACCAAATGAAAAATAATTTTTTGGGGTTAAGCACTAGCAGCTAAAGATTGAGTATGTGTGTGGGGGGGCAGTATGGTGACCCAGTCCATGTCTTTCATTGTTTTCCCTTTATGCCTAAATTTTGATTTTTCATTTGTTGAGAACAAACCAAACTAAAAAATATTGTTTTGTTGACCTACACCAAGATCACTATGTGGTGATGGTGGGGGATTGTTTAATGACCCAGTCCATGTCTTTATTTTTTCCTTCTATGCCCCAATTTTGCATTTTTTTCATTTGCCAGGAACAAAAAAAAAAGGAAAAATATATTTCAGTTGACCTAGACTAACATCACTATGTGGTATGTTGGGGGGGCTAGTATGGTGACCCAGTCCATGTCTTTCATTGTTTTCCTTCTATGCCCCAATTTTGCATTTTTTCATTTTCCAGAACAAAAAAATGGAAAATATATTTTGTTTTGACGAGCAACATCACTATGAGGTGTGTGTGTGTGGGGGGCAGTATGGTGACCCAGTCCATGTCTTTCATTGTTTTCCTTCTATGTCCAATTTTGCATTTTTTCATTTCCCAGGAACAAAACCAAACGAAAACTTATTTTTGTGTTGACCTAGAACAAGATCACTATGTGGTGGGGGCTAGTATGGCACCCAGTCCATGTCTTTCATTGTTTTCCCTTATATGCCCCAATTTTTCATTTTTTTCATTTGATAGGAACAAAACCAAACAAAAAAGTATTGTTTTGTTGACCGAGATCAAGATCACTATGTGGTGTGTGTGTGTGTGGGGGATGGCTAGTATGGTGACCCAGGCCATGTCTTTCATTGTTTTCCCTTATATGCCCCAATTTTGCATTTTTTTCTTTTGTTAAGAACAAAACCAAATGAAAAAATATTGTTTTGTTGACCTACACCAAGATCACTATGTGGTGTGGGGGGGGGGGCCTCGTATGGTGACCCAAGCATGTCTTTCTTATTCTTTCTTATATGCTCTAATTTTGCATTTTTTGTTTGCCGGGAACAAACCAAACAAAAATATTGTTTTGTTGACCTAGACCAAGATCACTATGTGGTGGTGGTGCTGGTGGTGGTGGTGGTGGCGGGGGGTTAGTATAGCAACCAAGTCTATGTCTTTCATTGTTTTCCTTCATGCCCCAATTTTTACTTTTTTTTTTGTTTCATGGAACAAAACAAAATGAAAAATATTGTTTGTTTGACCGAGACCAAGATCACTATGTCGTGGTGGGTGGGAATCCCTGAGGAGTTGCTAGAGATTTCAGGGTTAAGCTTAAAACTTCAGGGGCAAAGATCTTTTAGTTTTATGTCCCCGACCCTGTGGAATTCTTTACCTCATCAGGTGCGAAATTGCCCAACTGTCCAAAGCTTTAAAGTAGCATTTAAAAACCTATCTTTTTAGCAAAGCTTTTAATGATTGTTGATTGTTTTAATCTTGTTCTAAATATTTATTGTCTTATGTAATTTGTACAGGTGCCTTGTTTTAAGAAAGGTGCCTCATATAAATAAAGAATGATTGATAATGATGATTGATATCGTCACATACTGTATTGTCGAATGTGTCTTGCCTACACTTGTGCCTAAGTTTGTTTCATGACAGCCTGCTCCAGACACTAGTTTTCTTCTAAATATTAGTTATTCACAATCGCTGTACCTGAGCAGCTATAACAATAATCCGCTGATGACTGAAGTGCGGGATAAAAAAAATGGGCAGTAGATGCTGATTGTCGAATGCTGCTATGTATGCCATCGGAACACCTATGTTTCATTAGTTGGCGCTCAACGTTCTGCATGCCATATATTTCAACTTTTACATATCTGTGGGCAATATGATGCATTTTCACGCTTAAATGTCCTATTATTGAAAAACCAATGTAATGTTCTTTTCACAGAAAGGGTGGTGGATGTATGGAACGGCCTACTCTCTAGAAGTGGTGGATATGAATCAATAGTAGCGCTTTGAAACAGGCATGGGATAGGCATAAGGGGCATACAGATGAGTATGCATCGTGACCACAGACAGAGCACGGGCGATGGCACATTTATACAGTAGAAAAATGGGCAGACTGGATGAGCCTTTTAGGTCCTATCTGCCTCAACTTCTATGTTTTATGTCAACAAGGCGTAGATTCCTGCTTGGGAGCCCCTTGGCGACCTATATGTGCTCGTTGTACTCCACCACCAACTCTGCTCAACCTTGAAGAAAGACCCTACTCCAAACCTGCCTTCTTGTAAAAAGAGCCTCTAGGGCTTTCTCTCACAGGGCGCTTTACCACCCTGCAGCATGCCTCCCATCAGTCTCCACCACAACACTGTCAAAACCTCCTTATTGTCCCCAGGGTATTGGCCTGTATGGCTCAGGGTCCTTCCTTCTATCAGGCTCCCTCTGGTTCAGTTCCCTCCCAGCCAACTTAGCTGACTCCACTATGCTTGCTCTCTGAAGGTCTCTCTCAGAAACAATCTGACAAGCACTCGCTGCTGTAACTGCACATCCCCCACCTTCTACCATAGCTTGGGTCAGCCCTGTCTACTTTCTGTGTATATGCCTGTGGGTCCTAGTCCGCATCTCTTGACTATTGTAATAAACTATCTCTGGTTGCTACCCGATGTGGTACTTGGTATGTATATATAGACTACCATGATCTACCTATTACCAAGTGTGTACCACCATTCATTTCGTTAACACTTGTTGCTTTTTTTTTTCCTCATTGTTATGTTATTCTTTCTTGTTTTGTAGTGACATCTTGCTCTCTTGACTAGGTGCCTTGTAGTGAGTCATGAGTTAAAGGTCTGTACACCAAGTATGTAATAAATAAATAAATAAATAATTAAAAAATGCACCACGAATGTCCTAGAGTTCGGCTTTGGGTGACTTAACCATGTTGCGTGACATGTTCTTGGGGTGGGGGGGTAAAGATAGTGGTGGCCAATCTGTTGCTTCAGAAGGCAGGAGTATGCTATGTCAGGAGGATGGTGCAGGCAATATCAGGCCAAGTCCACTGTGTTCAATTTTTCCATCAGTGATACAGAGGGGATAAGAAAGGTGTTCCACTCTTGGTATAAGCGGGCTCAAGGTAATGTGTGCACGGATACTCTACATGTAGACTTCCAGGCAGGAGGAAGGAGAGGAGAAAGGCACGAATTTATCATTTCCCCTGTGCCCTTTTTCAGTTACTCATTAATATTCTAATTAAAATTCCATCTACTGTCCTTTCTCTGACTGCATGTATCTATCACTCAAACATATAACACTATGAATTCAAAAACAGTGCTCTTCCAGACTTGCAGGAGCAAGCCCAGTCTCTCCAAACTTAGGTTGGCCACATAGAGCTATTATCCCACTATAATCTCATCACTGTGTAAGGTTGCATTTCATTAGCGCAGAATGGCATTCATTAATTACATTCAAACCTAAACTGTTACTCAATCACCCCCTATTGTCACATTTTCTTTGACCATTTTGATTGCCTTTTCTTTGTGTAGAGAACATCATCAGCATTCAGCTAACACACAGTGGTGGTAAGTGCTCATTGCATGATGTCTCAGGAATGCCAAAACAGACGTATAGTCCATGGTTATGCTTTCAGTGTCAAGCTGTCGCTGACATTTTACGAACTAGTGCTCTGTAAGCCTATCGCCCTGTGAGCCAAGCAACCTATGTAAGCTACCAGCTGACATATGTCGACTGATGTCCTATTTCTCTGTTATTTCATGGGTAAGGCAAAGGTGCACAACTATAGCTGCGTTCTGCTGTTTGTGCATGCCTGTGATTGATGGTACACCACTGTCTCAGGATTTGAGATGGGAGTAAGGGGAAAGTTAGACGGTGATGATTACCGAGCTCGGATGCTCTCATGATAGTGCTGTTGGGGGTGGGGTGGCAGTAGTCACTCAAGACTTGTATGCCACTGCAAGACAGGATTGGACATGAACTATAGTACTCTGTTAGGATAACAATTTGAACTGATGGTGTTGAGGTAGGTGGATTGTGGGTAGATTTTATCATTCATGATATACTGCCATACTAACATACTAAGTAAGCAGAATTGGCCTGATGATATCTCGTGTCTGCTTGGTAGCCAGCCTCCTACTGGGTTTGTTTTCCTCCCCACCCGAGGCCAAAGAGAGGCTCATCTGCGCTTCAGTTCTTTCCTTTGTACCTGTCCACCCCTTTTAATTCCTCCACTGTGCATTCTCCACCAGACTCCTGGGAAGTGCATTCATGGTTCCACCACCTTCCACAGTGAGGTACTGTTTCCTGTGTTCCACCCGTTGTCTCTCTCTAGCTTCCAGCATGTGCCCCTAGTTGGTCCCCCCATCTGTAGTCTGAACATCTCATTGGCTCTGCCTCTGTTCATTCCTCTACACATTTGAATACAGCTATCATGTAGTGCCTATCTCTCCTTTCCTCCAGCAAGTACAGCCTCATGACATCAATCTCTTTCTTCCTTATGCCCTGCCCCCCACCATGCCTGTGGGATCATCCTGGTTCTCTTGTCTTGAACCTTCTCATCAGTGCTATGTCTAACTTTGAGATGAGGGCTCCAGAACTGTACACAGTACACTTCTTGCATCTAACCAGGGTGTTACAGTGAGGAGGATCATCTCCCTCCTCCTGGATGTAATCCCCTGGCTATGCAGCCCAGTATCCAATTTGCTTTTTCTGCAGTTCTTCTGCAAATTTCTGTATTATTCATTTTACATCTATCACCACTCCTAGGTACCTCTCGCCTGGCGTGGTTGCTGTCATACCACCACCCCGTGGTGGATACATTTCCTTTGGTTTCTTGCCCTCCATTGCATCACCCTACACTTCCCTGCATTAAAAGTCAATCACCACCTCTTTGACCACCACCCAGGTTATCCTGTTCCTCTTGATGGTCTGTCTTGCTTCTTCTATGTCTGCTAGCACTCCAGTTCTGAGACATCCACTACTACATGTGGTTTGCATTCCATGTCCTCTCAACTTGTCAGTGAAAACAAACCTCCTGTCATTCCACTCTGAATCATTCTTCCTTCTAATCTTGCTGTGTCTTCTTGTCCTGCTATTTTGCTTTTATTGAAATATGTTACGGTCTTTGACCTACTGATGGCCTTTTCTATTGTTTTACATCATATCACCGCTTCCCAGCTGTGCTCGATGTTACATATTGAGCTCTGTTAAGTTGTGCTCATTTTTTTTCTGATGCAGCCCTCACCGATTTGGTATCCCTTTATCTGACTGCCTCAATTTGGTTAATGTTTTTTGCACTGTGGTCTGCAATACAGCACCCAGTACTCCAGCTGATGCACAGCACAACCCGTGGCTTGCTATACCCCTAATAATGAATGAGGAGTCTGCATAAGTCCCTATCTTTTGGATACAGATCATTTTATATCAACAGTCTTATTCTTCCTACCACCCTCTCAAATTGCCTTGTCTGTCCCATGCATTTGTAAATTCCCATCCTCCTATTGACTCTATCACCCCATCGGGAATGCCATTCCACATGTCTGCAACAGCCACAGTGACAACATACTTGCTCACATTACACTAGCCCTGAGTCATTCAACTTCTGTCTTCACATTGTGCCCTCTTTGTTCTTGCACATTCCTTTTTTTATGCACCCTGTTACATGACTGGCCAGATTCAGTAGTGTTTATCTCATGTTGCGCTTCTAGAAGCTAGTATGTACTACAGCAGGCAGCAAGCAACTGTGGTGGAGATTGTAGCATGCACCTGTGGTCTGCCATGTGCAGCATATATGTAGAAGATTCAAAGGTGGGGTACTGGACACAGGAGTGGGTAGCACCCATCCATGGCTGGGGAGGCTGGTGTCCGGTCAGCCATTCTCGGTGCGGCAAGTAAGTTTTGTATGCTCTGCAAGTTTGCGGTGCTGCATTTTTCACCAGTGGCATGTAGTGCGGGGGCTTCATGTTCTGCTGTCTGCTGTTTTGGCTTACGGAGGACATTGTGTGTCTGAATAGGGAGCTGGAGCTATGGGGTGGTGGTCAACATAGGATGCATGCTAGTGTTGGAGACTGGTGAGTCACACAATACACCATGTAGCAGGCAACAAACCATTGGGTGAATGGTGGCAGGGTAAGAGCAGGGATGTCAGCCTCATGGAGGGGTGATTGAGTCAGTCAGGTTATTATCATCATAGAAGGACAGATTTTATTTTAGCTCATGTGAGTACATGATCCATATTCAGTTGATAGTCTACATCTCAGTAATGAAGGTTCTACAGGTGTTGAAGCAGACTGATGTAATTTATCATTGTGAGGTATAATTAAACTAGCTGTTGCATAGTCACGGAGGTTGGAAGAAGCTGGATAGTGGGTCCAGATCTACCTCTACCTTTCCATCCAGGACAGTGCAGATTGACTTATTAATGTTGATGGTGGGGTGTGGTGAGCATGGCGAGAGTGGGATCAGGGCTGGAGTGGTATCTAGAAAATGCTACTAGCATGGGAAACAAGATACTAACATGCTAACATACTAAAATGCCAGCAGAATAGGCCTAACGGTCTTTCATGTCTGCTCATTTGGTCATCCAACACCCTGGTAGCTGATCTTGCTTCCCCCATTGCCCTATCTTGCTTCTCCCTTACCAGTCTCACTGCACTGGACTTTGCTTCCAGAACCCTGCCCCTGTAACTGTCCAACCCTCTCTTTATCCCTCCACTATCTTCTGCCTCCACCATCCCCTGGGCAGAGCATTCCATAGCTCCATCCATCCTCCTCAGTGAAATAGCACCTCCTTTTTCTCCCCTCAATCTCTCACTTCTCGATCTTCCACCCATGCACTCTAGCCTCCCCCTTCCTTCACAGCACCCTGACTGCTCCAGCCCATTTATTCTCATTCATGTACCTGAAAACCTCTATCATGTCCTCTGGTCCCTTCTCTTCCAGTGTGTACATATTTAGCTCTTCAAAATCATTTTGGTTGCCCTCCTGGACCCTCCCGGAGTTCAATGTTTTTTCTTTAAGTGTGGCCTCCAAAGCTGCACACAGTATTTGAGGTGTGGCCTCACCCAAGCAGTTGTACAGAGGGTGTATTACCTCCTTCTTGAAGACTGCTGAGTTTCAGGTATTCGTGGCATAGCGAGATATAGCTGCCATTACGAGACATGGATTGAAATGTAACTATGCATTTGATTGCTATTAGATTGCCATTGTGATGCATTAATAGCATCACCCTGTCGTTGCGGATGGTCTGCGAAGCAAACCTAAAATTAATGTTCATGAGTATACTATTTTGTCACTGTGTTCTTTATCTGATGTCACTTGTTACTTTGCTATGTTTAAATGTATTAGGTATATGCGTTACATGCTGAACCCAAAATATCGGGTTATGAATAGAGTTGGGTGATGGCTGCCTAGGCATCTCATTGCCATGAGTCAATACTTCAGGCCCCATGACACCAGTCTATTTTGTGGGATCTACTGGGGAAAATATCACGGAAAGATAAATGTGAGTTAGGTTATACTAACACCATCTGAGAATCAAAATGTCGCTTCATCATCAAGTATCACACCCAGATTCGTTATCCATTCTGTGGGGAAATGGTTTCCCCTCAGTACAAGACAGTGGTTATCCCAATGTCCCCTGCCACACTACTGACCACTCTGATCCCACCACCAGCACCTTAGTCTTGTTCAGGGTGAGTCTTGTGCCAGTAATACCATAGATGCAACCCAAAGATATGTCGAACAACAAGTAGACGTGTAAGTGTGTGTTTACGGTGCTGCTGTACTGCAGACAGGAGCATGGCATGTCAATGATGTCTAAAGTGTTTATTATCTTTTGGTGGTACTGTGGCAAATGGATTACAAAAGTCTAGGTAGGCCATGTCATCGGTGCATCCTTGTCTCTACTTCCTCACCCCATAAAAGAAATCGTTTGTTTCATCTGACAGGTCCTCTCCTGTTGTGAATCCATGCAGCATCGTCCTGTGATCCACTAGCTCATAGGTACTCAACATTTATTTTCTTCTAAGGTGATTTCATAATTTTCTCTTATCACTGATGTCGAACTGACAGTGTCAGAGAGGATGATATCGATACAACATCTCTGTGGACTGTGGTGTTATTCCATTTTCTATAAAGTGCCCCACAGTGCCTACTCTCATCCCTTTTACTATTTTGTTCCACTGCTTTTATCCCATCCCTTTCACACAGAGCTACCTTTCTCCTCTTCTGTATGGCATGTCCCTCCTGGGTGTTGTATAGCCTGGTATGTTACCTTCACAGTCTTTGTTCTCTGTGTCACTTGTTTCTGTGACTGCCATGAGATCCGTGCATCCTTTTCCATCAAGTCCACCAGTTCAGGTCCTTTGTTGCCCTTATTACATGCATTCTACTTATTAGCCTCCATTTTTATGCCCTTATCCCCTTTCCTCAGCCCGTCCTGATTGCTTTTGTCATTTTCTTAATTTACCCATTCTCTTTGCGGACAACTCTGCACAACCCGACTGAATATCGGGCTGCAGGCAGTTTGCATGGTTCCTCCCTCCTGTTGAGCATGCATTCATTTGCATTGCTCTTTTGAGCAACCTGTTGCCAGTGGAGCAACTGCCTCCTGCTGAATATCGCAGAATGGCGCAATGTAGGACTTGCGCATGCGCAACCCTGTTGCGCATGGAGCAACCCTTTTGAATATCTGGGCCCAAATTGATTACAATTGAATGCATAGCATCACTGGAAAGGTAATGTTTTGCTGAACAGCTGTGCCACTCGTACTTTGTGTGTAGCACTTACAGTTCAGGAGGTATTCACATTTGTTTGTGTTATGCTGATTATGGCTTGATTTTGCTTAGAAAGGCCCAGGATGCAGTGCTAAGAGTATACAGGGCACAAGTGGTGGAAATCTCAAAGAGCTCTTGTGGTGTGAATGAGTTAAGATACTAAATCATAAATACGTTTTCTGCAAGAATGTAGTTCCTGAAATAGCAGCGTCATGGGGCCCTACAGAACAATAAGGCTTTCCAGGGACTATAAGTAGGGCATAATAGTGTGCTTTGGGACCCATTAAGTTAATCCAGAGGAGAGAAATATGTATAGATGCCACAGGATGTAGTGAGAGGGGCCATTAGGGAAAACAACTGTTTATTTTAGGCATTATGCACACAGCATTTTGCCAGTATGCCTCAGCAGTCCTCACCAGCAGTCTCTGTGCCAAGTAAATACCCTTGCCGATCCAGCACAGAAACCCCCAGCATAGGCAGTTGCCCAGTAAGCAGTTCTTCATCTAGTAGCCCCATTGCAAAATAACCCCCATGTACAATGGATTCCATTCACTGCAACCAGTTTACAATGCAAAGCCCAAGCCAGGCTGACTTAAAGCATCTTTAAACAATCCAGATTGTATCCTCCCTTATAACCACCATTAATAGAGAAAAAGGAGTCTGGTTATAAAGAATTTCAAAAAGTAAGCAAGTTTCCATTTTTAATAAAAAAAAAAAATTAATTAAGTGAAACTAAATGTGCCACCAAATGCATGTGGATGTCAATGAGCCCGCTTCCATGCTTTTGACATCCACAGTATGGTGCCAGTCTGTTCTGTGGAGGTAGTGCAAGGGCAAACATTGCATGTGTTTTTCTTTTTGGAGGAATTGCATGCTAGTATGTTAGGGGGGACAGCTGCTGGGGATGCTGGACTCTGGAAAAGGGCAGCAAGCTGTTGGGGGGGGAATGGTCAAACCATGGAGCAAGGGGTTCCAGCTGTGGCAGTCTGTTCTGTAGAGTCAGCTGCGAGAATGAATGTGGTATGGGGCCACATGTTAGTATGTTGGGGGGTGGCTGGTCTGTGGGAAGGGAGGGTTTGAGTTTGGGTAGGAGGAGCATAGGGGAGGCTTCAGGAGGATGCTTGTCTATATGAATGGGGGGGTCCAGCTATGGGATGGTGACTGGTCTGTGAAACGAGGGGCTGTGTGTGGGCAGCTCACTGCTGGTCTGTTTTTGGTCAGTGACTGCTACTTGTTACTAAGTAAGAAGGGTGGGGGGCAGCTGATACAAGCATGGTATGCTTGGGAGATTCAGGTATGGTGGCTGTTGTGTGTGCTCTCTCTCTCTCCCCAAGTGATTAAGCTACACCCAGCCATAGCAGCATGCTCCTAAGCCCACAATCCATCAGTGGACTCTAGCTCCCTCAACCCTCGGTGTACTGAGCCCTCCTGCCTAATGCTCTTGCTCGCTCTGCAGTCTCCTCCAAGACCCGTGCTCTTTCCACAGTCCCCCACCTCCGCCACACTCCCTCCCTCCATGGCCTCTTGGATGCCTCTCTCCATTCTTGACAAGCCAGTGCCATCCAACCCAGCAGAAACCTGTCCTTCAGAAGACACAGCTAGCCCCTGGGCCTCCCAGACAACTCCCGCCTGAGCTGCCAGACATCTCACTCTCCAATCCCGTAAGACTCCTCTCCCTCCCAGACCCTCAGACATTTCACTCACTGGTATCTGGACAACACCCTGCCTCCCTCCCTCCCTTCTGTGCCACCCCAACACCCACCACAGTCCTTTGGCTTTTTGAAAACCTCCTCACTCCTGGCTCCCAGGACACCAACTGCACAACACTGTACATCCCCACTCATGGAGCTGCTGCAGCATCACCTCCTGAGTCCACAACCTATCACTGACCTCTAGCTACCAAACCTCCTCTCCAGCACTGGCCACAGGCTCCTGCAGTCCACAATCTCTCGACAGTATACCCACTGTCCCACTATGCCATGGTGGCAGGTTCCATAGCATCGCCATTTCACAGCACTTGCAGCTGGATTCCCAATACCTCAGCATTGGTTGTTAGAAGCCAGAGTCCCCCACCCAGCCCTGACATCAGGTCTGTCCCTCTGCCTCATGCTCTTACTGTATGTATGGCATAGCACACTGCAGGTATTACACATGGCACAGCACAATGTCAGCATTGCCCATGGTACAGCAGTGTTAGCAGTGCACATTATATACTGCAGTGTCAAGAGAGCATGTGGCATAATGCAGTGTCATCAGTACACATGACTGCAGTGTTGGTACTGCATATGACACTGTGCAGTGTCAGCAGTGCACACAGCACGATGCAGTGTCCGCGGTATTTTCAGAACAGTATAGTGATGCATTTTATGTGGAGCAGTGTTTGTGTGTCACTGTTCACTGTTGGCATTGCACATGGCACAGTGCAGTGTCTGCATCCCACATGACTCTTCAAACAGAGGACTGCAACCTCCTAACCATCCCGTCTCATGGGACTGCACCTCACTTCCCACACAGTAACCTGAAACCCCACTCTCTGTGCAGGGGCATGCACCCGCCACCGTATATGGGGAACCCCCCCCCTTCCTGATGCAGGGGCCTGCATCTCCCAATGCAGGGATTTTGCCAACCATCTGGGCAACCATGCAAGTGGCACACTGCAGTAACAACAGTTAATGTGGCACAGTAAAGGCAGTGCACATGGCACAGAGTAGTGTTGGCAGCACATGGTGCACAGTGCAGTGACATCCATACAAGTGAAACAGTTCAGTGACTGCAGTGCACACAGCACAGTGATGTCATTGCACATGGCACAGTGCAGTAATGGCATTGCTCACAGCACAGTGCAGTGATGACATGTCACAGCTCAGTGATGGCATTGCACATGGCACACTGCAGTTATGGCAGTACACATAGCACAGTGCAGTAATGGCATTGTACATAGCACTGCAAATTAACAGCAGTACAAGTGGCATAGCATAGTGATGGCTGTGCTTATGATGCAGCTCAGTAATGACAAGCCATGTCTTACTGAACAATGATGAAAGACCATGTGGCACACAGCAGTGTCCACTGTGCACATGGTTCTGCACTGTGGCAGCAGTACATGTTGCACTGTGCTGTGTTGGCACTGTGCTGTATTACACACTGGTGTTGCCGCACAGTGGTATGTGCTCTGCCTACACTGAGCTGTTCCATGTGCAATACAGACACCACAATGTGCCACATGCAGTGCTGACACAGCACTGTTCCAGGTGCTGGGCTGACACTTTATGGTGTCATGTGCACTGCTAACATAACACAGTACTATGTGCACTGCTGCTAACACATTGTGCCACATACACTGCCACAAGTCACTGCCATGTGCTATGCAGACAACACATTGTGCCATTGACATGCAGACACTGCGCTGTGCTATATGCGCTGCAAGCATTTCACTGTGCCATGTGCAATGCTGACAACACTGCCATGTGGCATTCTGACACTGTGCTGTACCATGGTGATGCTAACACTACACTTTGCCACATGCAGTGCAGACACTGTACTGTGTCACATGCAACACAGTCATCAAACTGTTTCACGCAGGGATCCGAATAAGATTTTTTCAGAGTGAGTACTGTGCTTCTCAGTTTTGAACACAGGTGAGCCAAACTTTAATGCATACAAATAACAAAATATGGTGAATACAGAGTACAAAATAAAATGTTACAAAAAATTGATGTCATTTGTCTTCATTTATTATTTTGTTTTTGTCACATATTGCCAGGTTAAATTAATGAAGAGTACAGCTGAGCACTTCACTGTTAAATGTTGCCATCCTGCTGGCACACTGGTAGTACTTATGCTTGCATCACTGATGTCCTGCATTTGGAAGCGCACCGAGGACATCAGGGGGCTGGTTGGGCGGGAAGAGCAGAAGGATCAAGCATCATAAGGACTGCTCTCCTCCGGATGGAGCTTAGGCAAGCATCCAGCATATGACAGCTAGTGGAGACTAGGAGTCTGTAAGCCAGTGATCGAGATTTTTGGAAGGTGTGCCAGATATCCGGCGTTCTGCACAGCACTATGTCATTGCACACCACTCCTCCTTGGGTGACAGAAAAAACAAATATCTGCTGTACAGGAGGATGTCCACCAGACTCCACACAACCAACTGAGGGTCTCTCCCCCTGGATCACTAACCACTCTCCACTCAGGGAGAGGCCTCTCCACAATGTACCTGACAGGGGAAAGGTCCCTGCACAATAGACCCATCTTGAAAGGTAAGCCAGAGTGCACCCTGGTGAGGCTTCATTGAAACACCAGCTCCAATCTTCTACTTTTTGCCCATTCCTACTGCAGCTAATGTGAAACATGCACGTGGAAGCACACAGTCATCACCAGCCCCAAGTACCTTTCTTAGGGAGTGTAGTCCGATGGGGGGGTCAGAGACTGAGGAGGCTGGACAGATTGTCCAGGTGCAGGGAGGGTGGTTGGGCTGGTACTGCATCCACCCCTCCACCCCTGTGAACCCCATCCTGATGAAACAATAAATGCTCTGGTTTCAATCAGCACCCCACCCCCGATTACCCACACCACAAATTGTGATAGTTTGGCCTCTGGTGCAGAAACAGAGCTCTTTCTTGGGTCTGTACCATTGAAGGCCTCCTCTAGGGTGCGTGATCTGGGCGTTATTCTTGACAGCAGACTGATGCTTAAGTTTCAGGTGTCATCCATTGCCCATACTAGTTTATATCATCTGAGGAATATCAACAGGATAAAGCCCCTAGTTCCACCTCTGGGCCTCCCACCTTGGCCTTTATGACCTCCAGGCTCGACTACTGTAATGTGCTCTATCTCAGGATCTCTGGAGGTACCCTATGCCAGCTGCAGCTGGTGCAGAATGCAGTGGCCATGTTGTTGACAGGACAGTCTCAGAACTATCACATCACCCGGGGCAGCGTAAACTGCACTGGCTGCCGGTCAGGTGGAGGGTCCTCTTCAAGGTGAGCATGCTCACCTTTAAGGCCCTACACAACCTAGGCCCTGGTTACCTGAAGGACCTTCTCACCTTCTCACACCTGCTGTCTCAGTCCACTCTCTCCTCTCCTCTCCTCCTCTAGGGGCCTCCTTTCGATTCCCAGGACAAGGCTAAAAACAACAAGTAACAGAGCATTTAGTGTCACTGCCCCATCCTGTGAAATTCACTATGTCCAGCTGTAAGAGAGGCCTCTTCTGTTGAGGTGTTCAAAGCCTGCCTTAAGGCCTTCTTGAATAATCAGGTCTTCCCGATTTATGTGATAGTTCCTTCTGCTCCCTGAACTCCGTCCAGTCTGCCCCCTGGCTGTAACTTAGTTAGTATTTAGTGCTGATTATAGTATCTATGAAATAATACTGAGTTATAGGGCCGATTATTTATTATGTTGTCTTGAGCACGCAGCACAGAGAGCATATTGTGGTTACTTGGTGTAGAGAAGCAGGTTTTGGAGGTACAGTCCTGCTGCAGCCAATGGTGGCACTACTTTTTCTGGCCAGGGTCTGTGGCATGAACTCAATTGCATGCTGTCTATGACAGCAGGGCAAAAGCATGCCAACAACTTGAAATGACTTCACCACTGCAATAAGAGAGCTCCCCCTCACTGCAGGACATGCCTTCCCTGGTGTTACATTTCAATAAAACATGGTGGCAGCTGTCGCCATCCACTTCACATGCCCCAACAAGCTGACATCAGGGATGCCTAATCCCCCTGTCAGCATGCCCCCTCCCCAGCTCAATTTGCTGATGGGAGCCCAATCCCTGTCAGCATAATGTCCATCCTAATAATTTAATTTGTTTACCAAGAAGGTTCCCAATCCCCCTCTGCATCATGTACCCCCCAACCAGAGACACGTCTGTGTCAACGGGGCACCCAATCCCAATCAGCATCAGTCCCCCTCCCAAAAAATACAGGTGGCATACTGGGAGCCCACCCCAGTGTGCCAAAACACACCTACAAAATAAGAAAACTAACCTGCAATGTCTGTTTTTTTATTGTTTTTACCGGAAAAACAAGACAACAGTCCCTCGACATGTCCAGTGCCCTTCCCCCAACCTGCACCCAACCTCTGTGTATCCCACCTCCCCACATCCCCCTCAACACATACTTACCTCTGGAGCATGGTGTGACAATCTTCAGTGGACTGGGAACACGTCTGCACTCTTCAAAGCTGACCACAAACTGAAGAAATGCCAGTAAGCTGTATAATGGCATAAATGTTTGTTTGTTTTTTTCAACTTTGGTGCATATCTCTGGCATTTTTGTGAATTTTGGTACCACATTTTCAACATGGGGTTCTTGGAACACCACCTCATGAATTCAGTCACTGTCATCTTGTTATTCCACCCTGAAAGGTGATTTCACGGTCACTGGACAGAATCACCTTTGGGGGCTGAATAAAAAAATGACAGTGTAACTGTTCATGAGGTGGCCTCCCAAAAAGCCTATGTTACAAATCTGGTAGAAAAATAAAAAAAAAATTACTGTGTTACAAGCATGCATTGTACAGTTTTCACGTACACTCATAACTTCACACATTTGTAATATTTTCACTCAAGATTTTCAATATTGGCATTTTTTTCACACTGCCTTATGAACAGTATAGCTTTCATTGTTCACATCCTGGCCAAAATGTGTTTTAGCACTACCAGCGCAGAATAGCACAGTCACTATGGGAAATCAGTGTTCTTGACAGATTACAAAAATCACAGTGACACTGTTCATGAGCTGAGGTACTAAAATAGCTATGTTGAAAATTTGGTAACAAAAGTCCATAAAATGACTATGTTACAAGTGTGCATTGCAGAGTTTCCACATACACTCGTATGTTCGAGCATTTTTAATATTTTCACTTCAGATTTTCAGCATTGGCATCTCATCGTACCTCTCGATGAATAGTACAGTTTTTTTTTTTTTACATCCTGCCTGAACTGTGTTTTCACACATCTGGCACAGAATGGCATGGTTGCTGTGGGAAAGCAATGTTCAGGACAGATTAACAAAATCACAGTGCCATTGTTCAAGAGCAGAGGTCCAAAATGCTTTCATGAGGTGGGGGTCACAAAAAAGGCCATGTTGAAAATTTGTAGTGCAAATACCAACAAATGCCCAGGGCATTAGGGTTTCTAACCATAAGGTGAAACCCTCTACAGACTGACAGGCATCAGGGTTGTGCCTTTGGATTGCTGCCATGCCATTCCATCCCCAACCCCACCCTGAAGCCAGTGACAGGCATCAAGGTGTGCCTTGGACTCTTCTGCCCCAGAGTTCACTCCATTCTCCTATACTGCACCCATTTCAGCATATCTCCATATGGAATCGGGTGACTGTAAAGCCAAACACTCCCAAGGCACACCTCAACACTTGTCAGTGTCAGCAGGATAAGGTGAGGTGAAATGCTCTGAGCATTATGGGTGACAACCCAAACGCACACCCTAATACCTGTCCATATCTGCAGGGAGGAGGTGTGGTTGGAGTGAGTTCAATACTTCACTGCCATTCCTATTCTGTATCTGTCTAACTCTTGCATGTCCAATGCTAATATCAGCAAGCAAACATTTGGCATTGATAAATGCTTGTAATATTGGTAGAGATAAGGGCATATGCTTCTATTCAGGACAACCTATGACTTGCCATAAATGTGGGACTAAAACCCATCTGAGCTCCTCATGTGACCTACCTATAAGCAACTTACTCTTGGAATATGGGCATGTTAGTTTGGGATTCCCAAATCCCTTTAGGTGCAACCTCTGTGAAAAGCAGTGACATTCATACCAAAAATGGCCTTGGGCAGCACACAATATATTGGATAGGGCAAAACAAGATCAGGAAGTTTTGGTTACTGCAAAACAGGTCAAAGTTATGCAGGCAAGGCAGGACTCTAGGCCAGCCCCCCAGGAAGATGTGCTCTCTACTAATTCAGTTAACCCCATGCAGCAGGTAAACACTTTGGATGCAACAGATACCCTTACTGTCCCTCCTCCCAGTCCTCAGAGTAGGGTAGAAACCACTGAATCCAGTGTCCCTAGGGAACAAACCCCAGTAGTTATGCCACCTCTAACAGTTTCCAAGGATCTTCTTAAGGAACTAACCCAATCTGGAAAAAAGAGATGTTCCAGGAAGAAATTTGAATCCAAGTACACTGAGAAACCTATTTTGACTAGGAATCATTTCAACATTTTGGCCAAAAGAAAGTAGTGGGGGCATACTGAAGAAGATGAAGGAGAGCTCCTCTCTAGTTCCTGGGGCTATGGACTATAACACTGACACACCTGCTGAATCTTCAAAATATAAGAAAGCCAAAGGGAGACCTAAAGTAATACATAAATCTGATAGTTGATCTCTCACCCCTACCTTCTGAATGCAGCTTTTTTAAGCCCTCTTACCATCAATGTTCGTAGCATAAAATCTTTCAAGAAATTTGTTACCAACTTGCATATTTTTAAAGAATTACCAAACAATCTTATTTTTTTTGCAGGATACACAAATAAAAACTACCTATGAGCTTTCATAAACAAAGCAGTAATGGTCGAAGGGTGTTTCCTACTGGTCACAGGGGGAAGACATTTGTGATGAGGTTGCAATTCTTTTCAGATTCCCATTTTGAAAAAAAAAAAAAAAATAACTGATACTGTACCAGGTAGAGCTTTGTTGGTAGATATGACCTATGGTGATACAGATTTTCAATTAATTAACCTTTATGTACCCCAAAGTATTGCTACATGGGTAGAACTTTTTAAAAAGGTACATCCTTATTTAGACACTCAAAAACTGGTAATCTTCAGGGAGGAATTTAACTTTGGGTTATCACCTTCAGATAGAGGGTTTAAAACTCAAAAATATTTAGTGATATGGCATGTTTAAATCAAATACTTCAGACTGCAAAACTGCAGGATAGATTTCAAGTACCTGAGCAACAGGGTGAAAAACCATTTTTCAAAGGCATTCTTGTTTCAAGAATAGATTTTTTTTTTCAAAACAGATCATAGTTCAAAAACCTAGCACTATACCCATGGAAACCTCACACCACTTTGCAGTATCATGTGAATGTACTTTAAATCCCCACACAAATAACTACCCTAAATCACATTGGAAGTTAAATAATACTTTATTACAGGATCCACAAATTGTGGAAAATGGAAGCAGTTATTGAAGGCAAGAGTGTCTGTCTTAGATGCTTAAGATATTGTTGTGTATTAGTGGTCTGAGTCAAAGTAGGATTTTAAAACACTTTTCATTAAACAAGCTATCTGGAAAGGGTGAAAACAGTATTTCTAGTACTTGAAATTAAGAGACCAGTTACAGAAAGTTAATTTCTCTAGCCCACAAACAGAAAACAAACTTGGATGCACAAATTAAACAAACAAAAGAATACATGTTTCAGTATCAATATAATAGGTAAATGAGTCTAAAATTGGAAGCCTAGTTTAGTATACAGAGTCAGCAACCTGCCTTAGACATGTCTAAAAACTTCTCTGACAGGGTAAATCATACAAATATTGACTAATTGCTTATTTTGAATGATAATTTTCCTTCTATTAATCAAACAAAAATACAGGCTGAAGCTCAGCAATATTTACATACAGTACTATGTTTGGTTTTCCCACTGAGGCAAGTTGAGATAATTCCTTTTTAAGAGATTTAAATATCCTGACCATATCAAATTCAGTGATACAAACTATGACAGCAGAAATACTGCAGTAGAAGTTCTATTAGCCGTAACAAAAAATTAAATTCTAATACAACACCTGGTAAGGATGGTCTTACTTCTGAGTTTTATAAAACCTTCCAGGAACTTCTCAGTCCACTATTGACTAACTTATATAATTATTTATTTCAGTCTTCTCACATCCCTGCTGATTTTACTCAAGCACTTATTATTCTACTTTATAAAAAGAGGGATAGGTCAGACATAAAAAATTGGAGACCCATTGGTATTCTTAATGTGGATTACAAAATTTCTTCTAATATTTTGGTACACAGTTTAACTCAGGCCCCTGGACATGTGGTCAGTCCTGTACAATTGTGTGCTATTCTAAATAGGGCTATATTCCACAATTAACATTTTTTAAGGGACCTCATTGACTTAGGTAATTCATGTCAATGCCAGGGCCTCCTACTGTCTTTAGACCAACAAAAAGCCTTTAGCAGAGTTAGTTACACTTATCTGTTTAATATAATGCAGGGGTATTGTATTCCAGCCATTTTTGTAACATGGTTAAAACTGTTATAAATCTGCTTATGCTCAACCTTTTTTAAATGGACACATGCGTCTGAAGTTCACAATATGAAGAGGAGTAAGGCAGAGCTGTCTGCTCAGCCCTGTTTTATAATTATTTATAAAAGATCCATTTATTAGGAAAATTGGGAATAATTTGGCTATACAAGGTATTTTGTTGTCGGATAAACATAGTACTATTATTATATGCACTTATGCAGATGACCTCTGCCTATATATAAAGGATGAACAGGTGGGTTAGAATTTAAATAATATACTTATAGATTATGAGATAGTGTCAGATGTTAAACTTCACTACACCAAAAGTCAAGCTTTACAAATTAATCTAGATTTACGAGCAACAGCAGAAAGCTCAATTGCTAACATACCTTTAAGTATGAATCCAATTAAAATTCTTGGAATTACTTTTGGCACTCCAGATGCCACTAAATACAACTGGGAACAGGCCTTATTAAAAGCTCAAAGATTATTGAATCAATGGATGTACAAAACCATTTCAAAGAAAAAAAGGGTTAATGTTTTATTGTTCCACAATTTTTACATGTGGCAAATATATTTCCCATTCCTTATTCTATGGAAACACAGGTATATAATGTGTTCTTTCAAAGGCTTTGGGGCAGTCGCCTAAATCCCATTAAAAAGAATTTTACTGATTTATGGTTATAGCTTAGGGGGAATAAGAATGGTAATCCCCATAGTGTTTTTTTTTCTAAATGTATTCATATACAGGGCCCTATTAGATATCTTGAAAAGAATACATAATTTCTGGCATAGTATTACATATTGGTGTTTTTTTCCTCTTCAACAAAAGTCCAGTCATGGCACTGTGTCAGTTTCAATGGTTACCCATACAAAAATGTCTCACAATACATGAAACCATGCTTAGCGAAGTTAAGACAATGGCATATTACTCATTGACATGTCCTTTCAAAATCCAGAAAACTTTTTTATGCTAGTATTATTGATGATACACAATTTGAGATACCTGAATTCCCTGGCTGTTCTGAAATACACATAAACTGAAGCATGTTAACAGATGTTAGAATACCCCACTAGGGGCACCAGAGAGCCAGCTTCCAGGCAGGACGTTTCTACTGCAGCTCCATTCTTGCTGCTCCTTTTTATCTGCCAAAAAACTAAATTGTTTGCCAAAATAGTGTCAAAGAAGTGCACCAGCAAATTGAGTAGCTCATCAGCTTTCTATCGATACTGAACTTGAGATGGGATGCACGAAACAAATGCAACCCCACTCTTCAGGTACTCAGCGGCCTACTCTGATGCAGCAGAATTCACCAGAAAGATCAGGTCTAGCTACTTCCTCCGGGGCCAGCTCTACTAAAGAACTGCCCTTGCAGGCATTATTAGAGTCTGTGAAGTCAATGAACTCTAAGATAGAAAATACTCTTGCTAAGCTGGAAACCCATGATGCAGCCCTAGCAGCTTTAACAACCACAGTGGTAGATGCCGATAAAAGATCTCTGGCAGTGAAAACAACTGCTGCTACAATAGTAAAAGAAAACCAGCAACTTCAGAATCATCTGGAGGGAGTGGAGAACACCATGCGGAGAGGGAATGTCCGCCTTGTCGGTGTCCCGGAGGGGATAGAAGGGGCAAGTCTTCTCACCTTTCTGGAGACATGGATGGCAGAGAACTTCTGTATCCTGGAAGAATTTGAGTGGTCCAACCTGTGGCAGGTGTATAGGGTAACCCTGAGAGTGCGGCCTGCAGATGCGAGTCAACCCCAGATGGCGGTCCTTAAGACTTTCAGCTGAGAGGTACAGGATATTAATATAAGTGCAGCACATGTGGTCTATCCACTGGAGATGCAAGGCCGTGATGTAAAAGTCTTCCCTGACCTTTCGTTCCAGACCCACGCCAGATGGAAGCAGTTTGACGCGGTGAGGCAGAAACTTCGCTCGTTGGGAATAGTGCATTTGTTTCTACTTTCAGCAAGATTAAAGATCGTCTATGGAGGTAAAAACTGGCAGTTTTCTGACCTGAAAGATGCAGGCTGACAGATTGAGAAAATGGAGCCCAAGTTTCTTTTCAAAGCAACACGGGGCTCAAGGGCTGCGAGTTCTGATTCGGAGGAAGGATGAGTAATTTAATTACTTGAGTTTCTTTTTTACTCTGAACCAGTGATGAAAGTGAACAGGAACACACAGAAACTCAGTTCCTGAACCTTTTTTGCTGCAGGAACGGTGTTCCTGTACTTCTTCCCACTAACACCAGAACTGGAATTCTTAAACCAGCAACATAATGACAGTTTCTGGGCCTGTGATCTGAAATCAGGGTTTCCATAACAACATCTGACCTGTACAACAATTCTATTTTCCTAGAAATACTTCAATATCTCTAACTGAATCTTCTCATGTCTAAACAGATAGATGTGTTTTGACACAGCTATCCTTCAGATTGAGGATCTTCATTCTACATTTTACATTTGCCAGTGTCTGAGTTTCTGTACTTCTTGTCTACCACTTGCACCACTGCTCTGAACATTAAAGACGCTGACTCAAGGGACAGTTATCTTTGTTCGATAGTTATGGAGGGGGGCTTTGCTTTAATTACAGCTGTTTGATTAGTATTCGAAGAATCTTGAATTAAAATTAATAAGGGGCCCTCTGAATGGTTATGTTAATGTTATGGCAAACTGTTCCTATTTACAAATAAATATAGTAAGCGTTATTTGGTGGGATTAGGGGGCTTGAGGGAGGAGCACCAGAGGACAAGTATACGTGATGCTATTTTGCAATACTAGGTTATAGCACTACTGGATAGTGCAGTAAACGGCTTGGGAAATGCTGCCTACTTTCTTGGACTACAACCTTTCACCACTGAAGTGGCCGACAATCTGGTTTGAACTTTTCTGGACTGGTTGGTATTTTCTATGTCAAATAATTATATTGACTTTTCCCCTATTCCTGCTGTGCCAGAATGTAAGAGCTTTATGTTGTGATACACCACCTGTGGAACATGTATTTTTCTTGCCTCTTGCATGAGGAATTATTGTGTATTGTTTTATGTCAAAGCAATAAACAGAAATTAAAAAAAAAGAATGCCCTACTAGATGTGGGATGTAGTATAGCTTTCCTGTCCTGGGAGATTGGGGGTTAGAAACTCCTTGAAACACAAAGCTATAGAAGAAAGAACGTGCCCTAGAACTACCTGTAGTCAAACCCTTGAAACTTTGGAGCATTTGTTTTTCTCCAGTGTCCCTATGCCCAAGCTTTCTGGAACATTCTAGCACACAAATGGAATGAACCACAGTTCTTATCCATCACATACAAATATCTAGTGTTGGGTATCTATTCTGCCAGATTAAGAAAATATGAGAGCAGCATACTAAGGGTTATTTCTGCATCCTGCAAGTTTTACATGTGGCAAGCTAGATGTGTTTTGTTGTTACAACAAAAGAGGTTTCTCCAGACCATGTATTAACACAGGTGATGACCTGTAACACAGATTACGTTACAGAAAAAAATGTTTTAACACCCGATAATTTCAAAAAACATTTACAATTTTGAACATGGTTTTTGACTTCTTAAAATGTTTAATGTAAATTTTTCTATAAAAAAAACAGATTTCTGGCTTTTGAGAAAGCTTTCTTTCTTTTCTACATGGAAAAATTATTTCTATTTTACGTGTTTCTTTTCTCTTGACATTTATATCTAACTGATTTCTTAGTATAAAAAGGTTGGCCAACTAGGATTTATTATGACGTGATTTAGAAATATGTTTACTTTTCATTATCTATTGTGTATCAGTTCCTGTGTGGTTTTCCTTTCAATTGTGTATATTGTTTTTGGTTCCATGTCATAATAGCGAATACAAAACAATGATCACTATTATGGCGAGTGTATATCGCCAAAAAGAAAATCTGCGATATACACTTCAGGGCGATTCGACATTCAGAATTTAAAAAAGTGTTTTTGTAGGGGGGCTGAGCACCCCCCTCACTTAGGATTCTCAGCTCCAGGGGGGTGCATATTGAGGAGCGGCAAAAATCTGGATCTCGACAAAATTTAAGTGCTGCAGTTGTGACAAAATGTAACCCACTCCCAGTCTGAACCCAGCACCTGCTTTGCCAAAGCTAGCTTCCCACACTGCCATGTCACATGGCTACCTTGGATGCAGCAGGTACACAGTGCCTCAAACCCCCCCTCCCCTGTCCTCCCTTCCCTCGCTTATTCCTCCCTTCCATTCTCCCTTTCCCCTGGTAGCTATCACATACTCTTGCAATTCTGAAGGGTAGCCCATCATAAAATCACCCAAAATGAGTCACTATGTTTCTGAGTCGCTCATTTTGGGTCACTCTTATGACATGATACCATTGTTTTTCATACTTTCAAAATAAAAAATTCCTTTACTCTTTTCATAGAGGGCTCTGGTGAAGTTCTGTTGATGGGAGTGGAGGACAATATGGACTCCAGAGTGAAGGAGCAAGTTTCCCTCCCCATGTGGAGTAATGAGGAAGCTAGCACTGTGAATCAAGACCTGATACTGACAGAGGCTGGAGTGACATGCAGTATGATGACGGCACCGAGTTTGATAATTGATATAGAAAATGGTGAAAAACCCTATAACACTGTTGTTATGGAACTGGAACTACCAAAGAATGTGGGCTTGATTCCAGCAGAATTATGGTTAGAGGCAGAATAGAGAAGAAAGTTGGAGCATCTACCTAAGTTGCTGGCAAAGACATACCTCTCAACTTCACCCTAATCTCCCTTCCCTGCTCCTACTGAAATAGCTGATCTGTGAGCCTCTCACTAATTTTCTATCCGGTGTCAACCATCTCTCACTGATAACCACCATAATAAAACTGAAGAACAGTTACAAAGCTCTGGCAGTGCCTCCTACTGGTACAAATTAACGGAGGGATTATTTTACATATTTTGAAAGCATTAAATTTTTTTGGGTTTCTTAGTGTTAATTATTTTTCTTTTCTTTAACCTACCTAGGTATCAATTTTACAAGCACAATAAGACACTCCAGGGATGTGCATTAGACAGTTCTGATACACAACCTGTGGCTAAAGATTTACTATGCCCCTGGCCATGCATTAAAACTGTCTAATGTACACCCTGTTATGTCTTGTTGCTTACGTAGTATTCACTGGTTTACAATAATTTAAAAAACAGTAAAAGGAGAACAATATAATGATGCAGTCTCAGTACACTGTACATGCCATTTTTCTTTTTATTCTAGTTTTAAACAAGGATGGAAATGAGAAAGGAAAAGTGTGGCTGCAAAATGGAAGTTCCTCAGACACTTTAACCAGTGAGCCTGTAGCTTAATGGTTAGAGTGCTAGAACGGCATACCAGAGATCTGAGGTTCAAATCCCAGTAGGCCACACTTTTTCTTTCTCATTTCCATCCTTATTTAAAAATATATACCTTGCAGAGGTTAAACTGCACTGAGAGAAGTGATATTTTTTATTCTATGTAATTTGTATCAAACTTATTGGCTGACATGTAAAGATTGTCATCCTTACAACTTCACTGCAGTCTGTCACCCCACAACCCATCACATTCACTACAAGAAACATGTGCTGTTGTGTTAAAAAAGTGTTGGAGACATATGGCTGAATGATATAAATGAAAGAAGTTGCATGATTGGCTCCCATCTATGACATAAGCAGTCCACCAGTCATTAAAACTCCTACCCCACTCCCACCCCACCCTCTCAGATAATAACCAGTAATGGGGTTTCTCTAATGCAGAGTTACATAGAAACATCAAACTTGACAGCAGATAAGGACCGCTTGACCCACCTAGTCTGCCCCTGTTCCCTACCTACTGCCACACTGTAGACCATACTTCATCTCCAGATTTACCCCTTCCTTACCTTTAAGGTTCCCTTATACCTATCCCATGCCTTCTTAAATCCTATTACAGATTTGCTTCCACCACTTCCCCAGGGAGGCTGTTCCAGGCATCCACCACCCTTTCCATGAAGAAGTGTTTCCTTACACTTTAAGGCTGCCCATAACAAATGCACCCAGGACATTCACCAGGCAAAATCCCAATATTACAGTTCCAAACTCGCCAACTCCTAGGGCAACAGCTGGAATTTCTGGGCGAATATTAAATCCTTAACTTGGAATCCTGATAGGACAGCCTTGACAATGCTCAACCTAGACCATAAGATAATGCAGGACCCCAAGTCTATCTTGGACACATTGAACAAGGCCTTCACAGACCTTAGTAGTGTGCTTCCATCGGATTTCTTTAGCCCAAATAAATGGTGACCTAAGTGCCACTACAAATCACCCCCCCACAAACCCCACCCTCCATTCTGCCTCAGGATAATCTCCAAGTCCTAGGCAAATAAATACCTCCAGAAAGTCATTGGAAAAATCAGACACAGTGTTGATAGTCTTGACCTGAAGCTAATTGCCCTAACCCTAGTTGAACTACTTACACCCCTCACAAGAATACAAAATATATCATTTATTACTGCAAAATTTGCCCAACTATGGAAATCTGCAGTAGTCACCCCAGCTTTTAAAACAGGAGCTAGGACCATTCACTCCAGTTACTGGCCAATATCAGTACTGCCCCCTCGCTCTCCAAAGCCCTTAAATGGATAGTCAATGACCAATTTGTCGACTACCTGATAAGTACCACCTACAATGCCAGCAACAACTTAATTGAATTCACTGGATTTATTCATGATGCCTTTGATCATGGGCCCTTAGTGGGGGCCATCTTCATAGACCTCACTGAGGCCTTTGACACAGCCAGTCATGAACTCCTGCTTGCCCAATTAAGCCACTTAGGTGTGTCCACAGAGACTGTAGGCTGGTTTCGAAGCTACCTCACTGGACAAGAACAGACGGTAAAAATCCTTGATGCTCTGTCTGATAGCTGAAGCGTCTGCACAGGCATCCCACAAGGATCCATTTTGGGCCCTTTGCTAGTCAGCCTTTTTCTGAACCACCTTCGACTTGTGTCCCAAGATAAAATCCTTTTGTATGTAGATGATGCTGTCCTGTACACTAGTCACCCTGACTTACTCAGCTTAAACAGCGAATGCAGAACAGCTTTGTGAAGGTAGAAGCCTGGTTTCTCAAAGCAAGACTACTGTTGAACTACAAAGAAAACAAAAAACATACCCTTTACCTCTTCTCACAACAAGCACAAGTTGTTCCAACTAGAAGTCTATAACAATCATAACGAAACCCTCAAGATGGTTCAAAGATTCAAATATCTTGGGGTCACCCTAGATAGTTCACTTAGCTATGCACTTCATATTTACAATGTGGCTAGGGCTGCCAATTGCAAATTGGGACAGCTGTATAGACATAGACACTGCCTTACAGTAGATGCCCTTAAACTCATCATAATCAGCTTGGTCTTCTCCGTTATAGACTACTGCCTTGTCATCTACAGTTCGGCAATGGAATCTACCCGAAAGAAGGTTGCTTTAACTCTGAATAAAGCCTGCAGGCTGGTCCTAGGTGTAGATTGCCTTACCCACACCTGCGACCTATATTCAGCCTCTGGGTGGCTAGACCTTGAAAATCGAATCTGTTACCAGATGTATCTGCTTGCAAAAAAAGCATCTCAAGGTCTTATCCCCACTGGAATCCAGAACATTGTGTGCCCAGTATCAGCTCCTCGACCCACAAGAGGGTCAAGTAATAATCTATTCAAGGTCCCTTTCCATAGGACATCTCAAGGCCAATGCTTCCTTGGTTTTCATGCCCCACACTGGCTCAGCTCCCTCCCTGGGGACCTACAGTAATTTGCGAGCCCAAAATAGGTCCTTTTAAAATAAAACTCTGCACACACCTAACTAGTCGCAGGATTGCACCTGCTTCCCCTAACCTGTAACTAGTCCTTGCCAGAGATGTACAACAGTAGCATTTCTCCCTATATTTTGATTCAGATATTGTCCTTCACTCCCCAGATCTAAGTTCCCTACCACAGCACCTTACTTTTCCCTCTACCCCATCTCCCTAGACCCTCAGCACAGCCCCATACTTACCATTATGCACCTCACTACAATCCTTACTTGTGCTTTCTGTATGCTCCCCCTCTACTCTTTCATCACATACCCCTTCCCCCAAGTCTACTTCCTATTCTGGTTTTGACTGTTCTCTCCCATTCCTTCTTCTTTCCCATGAACTAGTTATCCTGCTCCCCCTGGTTCTCTGCCTTCCTCTCTTTCCTACTACCCTTAATTATCCTGTGTTTTTTCCTAGTTTTCTTTCCATGTTCATCTTGCAGCCACTTAGTTTTTGTTACCTGTTTCGGTTGTTGCATTTATTTGCCTATATGTTTCCCTGCTTTACTGATTGTATAATTTGTTATGTGACATGTTTTTCCTGTTTCTCCGTTTTATGATTGCTTACGATGTGGAGCCTTTGTAAATGAGCTTTAAGCTCAAAGGTGTATTCCAAGACTCTAATAAATAAATAAAATTACATTTCCCCTGATTCTACCTCATCCAGCTTAATTGCATGACCCCTTGTTCTTGTGCATCCTTTTCTCTGAAAACGACTTCCCTCCTGAACCTAATTTATACCCCTGAGGTATTTGAAAGTCTCAATCATATCCCCCCCCCATTCCTCCAGTTTGTACATATTGAGGTCCTTCAGTCTCTCCTCATAGGGCTTTTGATGCAGATCCCACACCATTTTAGTTGCCTTCCTGTGGACTACCTCAGCTCTATGTCCTTTCAGAGATGAGGACTCCAGAAAGGGACACAGTTCTCTAGGTGGGGTCTCAACAGAGACTGATACAGAGCAAAATTGATACAGAGAGTTGTAAATGATATGCATGCCACACAAACAGGCAGATTAAAAGAAAAACAAAAACAAACACAGGTAAGAAGGCATCCACATCTGCATAATACATTCTCTGTCTTAAGTCAGTAAAAGATTTAATATTTTTAGAAGCAGTGTCATTAATGTTAATGTCAGCGGTACCTGCACCTCAATGCTGAGCATGACATTTTGCTCTTTTCCAGAGAATTTTGTGCAAAGCCCCTTTTCACTTTCTGTCTCTCAGGGTCAAAATCTTCATATCTATCAAATTGCTCCACAGGAGTTTTTATTTTTAGCTTTGCCAGCAGCTTTGAGAAAAAAAATCTCTAATATCCTTTGAAGTACAGGATTTAGACATGGTTAAGAATAAGTCTTATTTTAATAGAAGCAAAAATAATACTGAGATTTTGAGTAAATTTGCCCATAAAAAGATAACAATATACATACTGGCCAAATGTTTAAACAACGTTATAAAGGGCTACAGAATTTGAGAGCACACTGAATATAGAGAAGTTAGTTCCCAGGCTGAAAATTCACCGCATGTTATGGAGATAAACACCAGGGTATAGCACCTGGGTTTCATACGCCAAGATCTGCTTAAAGTCAGAGTTATATTTTTGAGAAAATTCTGTTATTTATCCCACCTATAGTCCAGTAAAAAATAAATTTCACATAACTACACCAGGACCAGGTAATGGGGAGATGAGCTTCACTTACAAAACAAAATGTGCATTGGTCAGGCATGCCAGTTTCAGTTCAGAACTTTAAGATTAAGTTCTTTTACATCATGATAGTATTGGTTAGGCATGCCAAACATTTAATTTCAGAACCTGAAGGTTAAGCTCTCTCACACGCCATGATAGTATTAAAATAATATTTTTTCACCTTCTGATTTTTGCAGAGGAAATCATTTGTGAGTCTGACTGTATTGCTTCACACTGTCCAGTTTGGTTTGCCTCGAAAGAGCAGCATTTTGAAATGACTCACAGTGCTTGTGGGATACTTGTAAAAAACAGTTTCTAACTCCAGTAATACTCAGGTATTCTTAACTTCTGCAGTGTCCCTTTAAGATAGAAATGCCCAGAGAGATGGAACATAAGCAAATGATGGAATCTTTTATGCATGTCACTTTTTTCATTTGCTGCCTTCTGCTAACTGCCTTAGTTCTAAACCCCTCAGATTTTTCTCTCCACCTGTCAAGAACAGAAGCTCAGAGATCCTCTCCTCATCTTATTCTGACATGAGAAAACTTATAAAATATATATAAGTATTCTTTACATTTCATTTGCTGCCTTTTACGTTTTGTAATTTTAAGTTAAACCATAGTTTTAGTGTTTAAATTGTAAGTTTTCTCAGTTTCTCCTGTTCTGGTATAACCAGGGGTAAACCAAGTCTATTTTATATTTATTGGGGTTTTCTGACTAACAAACTCTGTTAGTTATGTTTAATTTTATTTATTCAACTTGTCTTAAGAACCACTATTATCGGTTCCTGAACCGATAGCCTCGGTTCACTTTTACCTCGGTTCCCAGTTTCCGACCGGTTCTGGAACTGACTACATCCGCTAAACAAACTTTAAATTTAAACATTTTTTAGCGGTTGTGACTTTTATCAGTTTTACCTTGAGAATGTCAGAAATACCAAGAAGGAAAAACTGGTGATCCTGGTTTCAAACCATGTATAGAGTGTGGTGAAATTTTGCTAAGACATGAACATTAAAAGCAGAGTGAAATCTGCTTACAAGTCCAGATAAAACTATTGCAAAATTGCCTGGATAAGGCTAAAGAGAAAACTTTCACCATCTAAGGGTCCCTCTAGCTCTGACCAGCCAACACCCTAAATTACTGTGGGTGAAACCACAACAGCAACTACTGTAACTGCTACCCCTGAGAAGGGTATACAAGCAGTTCCTAAGAGGTTTGCTGAACCAGCTAACTCCTTGGTTCCCTCAAAGAAATCAAAGAAAACTAAGCACAGAACCCCTGGCTGGACAGCATTCAGGGACTTCTGTGCCTGCTATTAAAGCCTGCCAACTCCTAAAGAAATTGCGCAGGCCTTTAAGGTCATTCAGGCTTACAAGGGCTATCTGCCTCTCAGCAGCAGACCCCTGCAAAGTAGCTTGTCCCCTCTGCTCAGTCTTCCTATGATTTAAGAGAAAGAATATGAAGGCAGGGGAACCTATTGAACTGGAGGTTTCCCCTGAACAGGAGTTGGGCTCTGCCATCAGAGGATTCACGTTTGTGAGCATCACCACCAGTGAAGTGATTGAGGATGAGGAGGAAGATAAATACTTGTAAATGATGGGGCTGACACCCACTAAAAAGCTTCTCCTTCCTGTAAATAAATTCTTCAAAGATACTTTAAAGATTTTACAAACAACAAGTCCTATTCCCTCTCTTGATAATAGGCTAGATAAGAAATTTCAGCTGGACAGGGAGTGGGCTGAATTTTCATTCTTCTACCCTGTCCACCAAGGAGTGGTACAAGTGACAGCCTGTAACAAGGCAAAAGTACCCCTGGCATCCCATGACAAAAAAAAAAAAAAAAGGATATTTATCAGTTTCCTTGGCCATCAGGCAGGCACATTTTCAAGCTATGCTGCTCAATGTCAAAAGTTACTACAGCAGTCTGTCCTTGCTATGGCAGTCAAGGCCCAAACTCCCCTGTCAGACGATCTAGCTAGCTGAAACAGCTACATTTGGTTTGGAAGAAGCCAAATACCAGTTTCAAATGGCTGTTGACTCTAATGACACTGCTGCCAGATGGATAGCAATTACAGTGGTTCAGAGGAGGTTTACCTGGCTGTGAGTCACAAACCCACAAACCTCACTCAGGATACCCAAACTAAGGCTATGGTTTTCCCAGTTGAGGGTAATTCCCTCCTTTGGAGAAAAGACTGAGGCTTACATGAAAAACGTGGATGAATACAAAACCACCTACAGAAGCAATTCTGCAAAAGAAAGGGCTTCCCCGTCCACTAAAACCTATGGAAGGGGAGGCAGAGACAGATTTTTTTCACAGCAAACATTTTTATGAATGTGGGCAGAGCCTACAGACATTTTGCTATCTGTAGCTTGAAAATGGAGTTTCATGAAACACATTTTTTGGACTTTTCAATGTATCCTTCCATATCTACAACTCACTATGACAACTAAAATAAAATAATCCCTTCTTTCTGTTTAGAATGTTGGAGACATAACTCCAAGCTGCTTATCTGATGGCCATTAGGAAACTGAAACAGCTTGTTTAATATTGGTTGCCTATTAAACTGGAGATTTGTTTACCCACTTCTAAATGCAACAGCTTGCACATTTAAATGATTAGCATTTAAGCATTTTTTGCTACTAACTTCAGTTCGGGATGAATATCTTTCAAGAAAGATTCATACCTCATGAATCTTACCCTTTTCCATCAAAATTTGTAAAGATTTACACTGTGTTTAACCTCTCAAGACTTATGTGATAAAATGCCAGGACTTCAGTGAACTACCCAGACTAAATACATACATTTCTTTTTGACAGAAAGGGCTGGGGCCTGCTTCCCAAACATAACAGATATGAGCTACTGAGATCTCTTATAGTAAGAGAGAGTGTGTGTGTGTGTGTGTTTGGGGAATGGGTGGAGAAACAGTCAAACTCCTGGCAAGGGAGACCTCATCTAACGAATTAACTGCTGACAAACCATGTGTGATACAGAAGCAAATAATTTGATACTTTTTTTTAATTCAAGTTTATTAGATTTTCAACATACAGGCCAAAACTTGATATAAGTATAACAGGAAAAATATATATCCATATAGGCCTGGTCCCCACAGTCCCTCCCCATCCCTCCCGTCCCCAGCTTGGCAACACATGTAGAAAGAAAAGATACTTCAGAAGTGTACATCAGGTGACCTCGAGTAGGGGTGGGAGCAGACCATCCCCAGGAACTAAAAGACCAGTGAAATGGAACCTCCTTCCTGTTGGGACTATTACTTGCCAGACTTGTCACAACCTTATGTGCCTTGCAGTTGAAACAAGCAAGTAAAGGGTATGGAGACCCTCCAAACAGGGGCGTAGCAAGAATTCTATTTGGGGGGGGGTTAAATATGACATTTCTGAAAAAGGAGAGATAAAAGCTCTGGGGTGTGTACATGTTCTGTGGTGATTTTGGGGGTTTTCTTGAAGAAAACACACACATTTGTTACATGTTCTCCACCCCTAATTTCATGAGAAACTTTTTTTTTTCACATGGAATCGGGGTTGTGGGAGACTGTGGCTGTCATAAGTCTACAGAACCTCCAATGGTTGTGGACAACTGGTTATCTAACAGTGTGATCAACCACCGTGGTTCTACCTGCTGTGTTAGTAATGCTGCCTGGTAACAAGGCATTATACCACTATGTACATGGATTATGGTGGAATATTATGCCATGAGCACCAGGTCACCATCTAAACTCCCCCATGTTTTCTGTCATGGCGCCCTATTTGCCCCCCCATGTTACTAGTGTGCACGTGTGGGCCCCTTTCATATATCTGTATGTTAAAAATGAGCAGTTATATGTTCTCTGAGTTCTGAGAGTGAGCTGTTCTGCTTATGCAGTTTTTGTAATATACTGTGATGTTTGAAATATTTCTACATAAAGGCTGCTGCTGGGTGTCTGGGGGCTGCTAGGCCCCCAGAAGCTCTGGGGTGTTTACATGCTCTGTGGTGAGTTTTAGTGCTTTTTTTTTGAAGTAAAAGCACAGTCTTGTTACATGTTCCACACTGCTAATTTAATTGGAATTTTTTATTACAAAAGAATCAGGGGTGTGGAAAACTCTTGTTGGCATTACAGTCTGCAGGACCTCCAATGGTGGTGGACAACTGGCTGTCCAACAGTGCCATCAACGTCTCACTCCACATGCAGTACAATATGCAGTTTTGCCAGCACGGCTGCAAGTACCTATGGTAGTCCACTGACTGACCAACAGTGCCATGATAAATCACACCACCACCACCAACCCTTACAGCCTGTGAGAGACATTTGAAGTAAAGTTACTGTCTAAAAAAAAAATTGTTAAACATGTTGATGTGAGTGTTAAATAAACATTGTACTTACAATTTAGTGTCTTCTTGTCTTCATTTTTCTTCATGTTCTGTTAGGGGCCAGGCTGAGGATTATTCATGCAATTGCTGATGTCTTGTGTGGACTCATCCAGTATAAAGCTAGCTTTTCACTGACTCTTCATTCACAGCAGCATCTAGCTTCTCCATGGTATTTGACTATCTGCAATGGTGTCATGCATTTGGGAGGATCGGCGGCAGCGATCCCTCGATTCCAGGATGATCTCTACCATGGTTCACTGAAGGGTCCTGAGGTGGCTCAGTAATCCAATCCTAGAGCCACAGATTCGTCCGCAGAAATTGCAGATGTTTCCAGGTGGGAGAGCTGCCCGCTGGCTGGGGTTTCTTTCACTTTCCTTCCTACGCTCTCTGTTTTTGGCTTAGAGGGCAAGGCGTTTCTCTTCGAAGCAGGCCCCCGCTTGATGGAGGTTCTGGCCCCATTGAGATTGGTTGGTGGCCAGCTCCTTCTAGCTTGTTATGTCCGTATCTGTTTTCATGAGACATGCCTTCAGTGTGTCTTTGTAGCATTTCCTTTGACCACCACGGGATCTCTGGCCATGATGGAGCTGGAAGTATAAAATTTGTTTGGGGAGTCGAGAGTCAGGCATCCGTACACAGTGTCCAGTCCAGCGGAATCAATATCTGAGGATTATTGCCTCAATGCTGGTGACATTGGCCTCAGCGAGAACACTGGCGTTAGTGAGGTGGTCTTCCCACTTGATGCAGAGGATTTTCAAGAGACATCATTGGTGGTACCTCTTCTTTGGGAGGATAGTGTAGTAGCATTCATGAAGGTGTCGTAAGGCAACCCAGTCTGTTTCAATATGCAATCTTTTGAAGAATGGTCGGACATTCCATTTCTTTGAGAAACTTAACTCATGTTACAAAAATTGTGTTAGGCAGCATTTATTCAATAAGAGAATAGATTGCTTTCAAAAAGCACTGTAAGCTGAAGTGCTATCACCAGTTGGCTCAGTAGTCTTCAATAGTGCCTTTGTCTTCCAACCAACCGATGCAATTCACAGTCCCAAGATTTTTTTAATGGTCAAATCACTCTTTTTGTTGTATTTAGTTTCAAGAGTAGGAGTTCTGCAATCACATGGTGCAGAGAGATGCATTCGATGATGACAGTACACGTTTCTTACTATGTATTCACGCAGTTGTGAGCTGCAGTAAGTTTGTTCCTGAGATGACTGTTCTGGGTCCTGCTTCTCTTAATGGCTGGCCCAAGACAAGTTTCCCAAGACAACTGGTCAGAGACTGATGACTTTACTGGTCTGGGAACAGTTTTTCTGCCATATTTATTTTATTGCCATTTACACCAGTTAGTGTAGAATCACTATTCCAACATCATTTCACCATGATCACTGCTCAAGTGAAATTTGAGGCTGAAATACATTTAGAGGAAATTGGGATTGAAACTGAGACCACCTGGATTGCAGTCAAGTGTTGAAATGAGCACCTGGATCACAGTCCGAGATGCCCAGTTTCCCCTCACTGACTGCTGATTTAATTTCTCTGTCAGTCATTGGGTCAGCCTGTAACAAGTTAAAAAGCATTAGCACCACATCACTGGAGATGCTGCTACCTGCGTAAGGTTGTGCTATGGATGCTTCAACGTCATGGAGTCAATTGTTGAAAGATGTTTATTGAAACAAATGTTTTAGAATGGTATCTTATGTACAATCAGCAGTTTCATCAAGTAGCAAAAATTAAAAGCAATCCTCTGTAGGAATAGACAGTCTGCACATGTAGAAACATAGAATTTGATGGTAGATAAGGACTGCTTGGCCCACCTAGTCTTCCCTTCCATGCAAATTAGCCTTCTCAGAAGTGCTGCCAGTGTAGTGAAAAAGAAAAAGCACCAAGCGAGTCAGAGAGATTGCAATATGTGAATTCAACTCATGGCTGTGTGATTGATGCCAAGAGAGGGGATACCTTTACATATGGAACTGGCACAACTTTTCTGAAAAAAGCTTTTCTTTAAATATGATGGAAGCCAGTAAAAGGGCAACCTGAGAGCTTTGAGTCACTGTGGCTAACAGTAGGCATGGACAAGGGAAAACCTTTCAGAATAGGTATTGTGTACAGGCCCCAAATCAAGGAGATAAAGGAGACAAGTGGGCCCTGGCAATAAGGAGTCATGGTCTCGCACTTAGCTTAAGATCTTTCCCCAAGCTGAGAACAAGAACCTTGGCACCAGGTAGATCTGCAGACAGAATCTTTCTGGAAGCAGAGGTAAAACATCTTCTGGCAATCAAAGCAGTGGAGCCAGTGCCCCCAAGTCAAAGGGGTAAAGGCTTTTACTTCAGATACTTCCTCACAAGGAAGAAAAAATGGTGATTGGTGACATATTCTGGATCTAAGAATTGTAGACACGTTTTGAAGCCAAAGTTCAAAATGGTTACTCTTTCAATAATCAGTCCCACATTGCAAATGGGAGACTGGCTAGCCTCCCTAGACCTAAAGGATGCTTACTTTCACATCCCTATCAGACCATGTCACAAAAAGTATTTGAGATTCAGGCTTGCCTCATGCCACTGTCAGTTCATAGCACTTCCATTTGGCCTAACTTCTGCTACAAGGGCCTTCACAAAGTACCTGGCTGTGGTGGTAGAGTGTTTGAGAAAACTGGGGTAACAGTCTTTTCCATACCTGGATAACTGGCTAGTAGTGGGTCAATCCTGACAGCATGCAGAGCAATCTCTAGCACTAGCAAAATGAATACTGGCTGGGTAGGACAGTGAACTATGTACTACATCAACAAAACAGGGAGGGACCAGGTCAGCCCAACTTTGCACAGAAGCAATGAGGCTGTGGTTCCTGACATACTCCATGAAAGTATCCTTATCAGTCATACACCTTCCAGGGAAGGACAATGTATTGATAGATTCCCTCAGCAGGAAAAATCAGGACCACCACGAGTGGTGTCTGAATCCCCAGATATTCAGTACAGTTTTGAGGAGGTGGGGCACTTCAGAGGTGGATCTTTTTGCCTCTGTAGAGAATATGTACTCCCTAGAGCAGAGAAGAGAGGGTGGGAACATGACTGAAACATCTGAGTACATAACAGGAATTAACAGGCACAGGAACGTTTTCAGTTCATGAAGAGCTCCCGGACCAGGGAACATGATCTCAGGCTGCAAGGAGAGAGGTTCTCTACCAACACCAGGAAGTTTTTCTTCACAGAAACACTGGTGGATGCTTGGAACAGCCTGCCCCAGGAGGCTATGAGGGTCAACACTGGGTGGGAATCAAGACTGTATTGGAGAGACACAAGGGAGCCCTGACTATGAAGGACAAATTGAGAGTCAAAATAGGGTTATAACAAATGAGCAGACTAGATGAGCTAGCGAACTCCTTCTGACATCAACTTTTATATTTCTATGTCATAGTGTACTAGAAAGGAGTTTTGCGCACTTGCCTGTGGACACACTGGTGAAATAATTTCCAGGGCCATTTACCAGCCAGCAGGTAGTATTTAGAAGCCTGTTTTAGGCTTTTTCATCAATTATCAAGCCCTTTTTTTCATGGCACTGTGCAACAGACACAGAGCGCGCTATTTATTAGCATTGATCTAGAAGTGGAAATATAACATTCCGAAACAAAAATGAACGAGGCACCTACAGAGTTGGTGGGACAGTCAACATGAGTAATGTATGCTTGTGCTTCAGCCTTGTTGGACAATCGGCTACAAAAATGTATTTCGTGCCCTGATTGCAGGATTTTGCAGTTGACTGCAGCACTAACCAGTACCACTATTCTATGGTGGCGCACTGGCAACTGGATAGCAAGCTTGCAGTTATACACATGTCTGACAGCAAGTGATCCCAGCTCAGTTTGGGAATTGGTCCCAGAGTCCCAGACGGAGCAGTGCTCAGACATTCAGTGAAACTGTTCACAGAGCAGTATTTCTGGGAAACTGTTTCCAGACCAGTTGTGGGAAAGTAGGCCCACACCAGTCATCATGAGATAGTGGTCCTATATCAGTTATTACTGGAAACATTTTATTAGACTAGTTTTTGAAATGTGGGATTGCAACAACTCTTGTTGCTGGACAAACACTCTAAAGTAGTAAGTTCAAATGCCGGCTATGTGTGGTCGCCAATCTGTCAATCACTTCCTCACTTTGCAATGGAATATCCCAGTGAATGCTTAGAAGTGCAAGACCAACAAGTCTGTTTTCACAGCTGGTATTGCGAAGATAACTTTAACTGCCTGAGAAAGGAGAAAGATCTCTCTGAGCATGAGGTAGAAACAGGTAGTGTAACCAAAATTTGCAGAAGCTTGTGCACATTTGGGTAAAACTATGCATCACACTGAGTAAATGCCATTATTGCAGATTTAGGTTTTTTCTGCAGTATTTTTCCATTTATGGCCCCACAGCTTCATTTCAGACAATACAGCTTGTTCAGAATCAAGATCAGACTCATAAAATTTTACAAGATCTGATGCTCCAGACTGTAAATGACTTGCAAAGCCATCAGCTAGGTATACTGGCAAGATGCTATTGAAACCAGAAAGCACTTTTGAATGAGAGGTAAAGCGATTGTCTAGTTCAGACAAAAAAAGTAAAGGAAGGAATGTACACAGCTCTTTGAAAATACTGCTCTGCGTTGTCTTCAGGGTAGTTTGCCCTGTGTTGCTGCCTGCCACGTATTCTTGGAATCCGTAACTCTTCGCCCAAGCCATGGGCTGTTCTTTGAGTGCCCTCAAAGTCTTTATGAAAAGAATTGTCACAGTCTGATCGCAGTTCACGTACGGCATCTTTGACACTGCATACATGGGCTATGGCAGAACTTATATCACAGTTCTCTTGCTGCAAGTACCTGGACAGAGGGAGAGTGAGACACTGAAGACTTGTACACAGCAGTGCAGTGCAGTGCAACAAGGAATTCACTGTGGCCGATTGTAGCATGAAACTGAGTAACTTTGGAAGAACATTCATTGTTTCCATGTTCTACGAAGTGTTCCAATGCTGCTGCGACTGGAGAAATCAGCTCACTAAAGGTTATTAAACTGTCATGTCATTCAACCCACCGAGTGTCACACAGAGGCAGAAGTCTGTCTTTTTTTGATTGAGGAAGGAGCATGCCTACTTGTTCCTTTAAGATAGCGATACGCTGTGCAGAAGATCGAAAGAAGGTGCAAACATCACTGACAGTTCCTAAACAATTGCGGATAGCTGGCACTGTGCAACTTTTGCTTAGAGATAAATTTAGTGAGTGACTAGTGCAATGCAAGTAAAGAGCTGTTGGGTATTGCTGCTGAATTAATGCCTGTACACCTTGTACTCTGCCTGACATATTACTGGTGCCATCATAACCTTGACCTCGCATATCAGTAAGGTTGAGACCACGATCTCCAACACTGGCAAGAAACCTCAGAATATTATCAGGCAGATTTCTTCCTGTCAAATCATATACAGGCATAAAACCCAAGAAATCTCTCACGCTGTAAGTTGTGAAAGGTTCCGTTTCACTAACTTGGCAATCAACATATCGGACACACACTGAAAGCTGCTGTGTTCCAGAGATATCTGTTGTTTCATCCGCAAGGACTGTAAAGTATTTGGCATTCCAGATTTTGTCTACCAGCTTTCTCTGGATTATAGCTCCACATGTAGTGACAATCTCATTTTGAATGTGTGGGCTAATGTAAGTCACATTAAGACAGGAAGTTTGGAGATGATCTCGCAGCACTTGGTCGCCACTATAAGCCTTAAACCTTATTAGTGTATGGAAATTTCCATCATTTTCTGTAGTTATTACTAGATCATAGGACTGTATTGGTCCTCTGTCTCTATGGCCTCGAAAAGCAAGTCCCTGTCTCCCCACACACAAGCACTGTATCAACAATTGATATCAATTTGTTACGATTTTGTTCAACCGTCTTCTTTTTTTGGGAATCTATTTGTGTGGCGATGTCTACTAGTGATCCTGCTTTCACTTTCAAAAAATTTTCTGCCAGTTCATGGCAATGTTGATGATAAGCCGTTTTTTGCATAATAACTAAATACTTCCAGTGCTTTCTTCCACTTTGTGAAAGGTTTATTAACCAGTGCCCCTAAAGTCTGATGTGATCCCTTTCCAACAGCACTTTTAGCAAACAGAACACAAACTTTGCAGAATGCTCGGTTGTCTTTTGCAGAATAACACAGCCAGATAAATCTGCTTAACCATGAAGCCTGAAATAATAATTTGTGATCATTTTTCAGGAAACAATAATCATTTGAAGACCACCACACATTTCTGAATAAATCAATTTTCAGCTGTTCAGATACACCAATTGCATCAGTTGTCCCTGCATACTGCCCTATGTCAAGTGCATTATAAGTGCCAGTGCTACCAGCAGCAGCAGCGCCAGCGTGATCACTCCCTATATTATCAGGTACACTGGTGGAACACGATGGTTGTGGTTCTGAAGAACTGTCACTGTGATTATTCACTTGTGAAACATGAGGATCCCGGTCACTGAGTGAACTGTCAGTATTTTCTGGTACATCTTCAACATGGGATTTCTTGGCAAAATATTTTAGCAGCGTGTTGCTTGATTTTTTTCTTTTTCCCTTCTCGTATATCCATCTTGTGCTGCTATTTATTTGGATCACAATGTGATCACTGCAGGCAAAGTGATAAGATTGTCACGCAGGTAGTAGCCAGGACTACAACTCGAGCAAGCTGTAACAGAAAGCACGGATTAATGCTCATCAGTGCTATGTTTCACCAAGAAGAAGTAAACATTATAAGTACAGTAAACTTTGAACAAAGCACAAGATGAATGCAAACAAAAGCATAATAGGCCACATAAACACAATTTCTCTATCGGGCACCAGTGATAAAATCCTCCAGTTTTTCTTCAGCCTGAGGAACTGTTTAACGCTGTGCCTGATAGATGATGAGTGTGCCTAAGGCTCCATTCACTGAAATTGCAAGTGAAACATCAATAAAGATGATTCAGTAACACTGCCACACTAATCTGAAAAGCAGAAGGAGGTGGGACCCCAGTGCTTTCCACTTCCCATCAGGGGCCACCAGCCATTATAAGGCATGAAACCGTGTGGACACAAGTGTGGGGAAAGGGGTAGTTCAGGTTTTTGCTGCACTGTGCTTCCTAGTCACATAGGAAGCTTTTACCACCCACAAAAAACTAAGTAACGGCCCAGTCCCCTGGGGTTACTAGAATGATAATCCCATCTGTGTTAGCCATGATCTACCAGCTGCCCCCTACTTTCCTAATAGAACGATAGGGATACCTAGTAGAGGGCTTATTAGAAGCTCTTTACATGACATCATTGTTCACTCAGCCTGAGCAGAGGATGATTATGTCATTTAGAACTGTTGCAACAGCTTGAGCCACAATGGAATCAGTTGAGGAGGACAGTTTTTAGAATGGTGATATTGAAGTGCAGTCAATGTGTAGTGATCAAAGTGTGAGAGCCCAACAAAGCGGAGCTATCCGAGTGAGAGGTGCGTACCAGTCTGTCCAGTGACTGGGTGAAGGATCTTTGGTCATGTATCTCACCATAGTGAGTGTGATGTCAGCAGTGACACTGGAAAGTGGTGGTGACTGTTGATGCCAGGACAACAGATTGTCATTTCAGAGAGAAAAGAAGAATGGAACAGCAGTTCTGTGGGGGCAAGAGGCAATCCCCTATTACAGCAAAAGAATGTCAGCAGTCCTGTGAGGAGACAAGCGACAGTTTCCAGTATGTGACCCTTGAAAGTGAAAGTTCTTCTTTAGTAAGATAAGTGTATTACAAGTTAAGCAAAACAGAGTACAGAGAGAGGGTAGCATGTGAGGTGGGCACCTGAATCACGGAGCTGTCTGAAACGGTGACACGATGTAGGCAAATGCCTGAAAGGTGAGGGGGCAGGGAGGGGGACCGGATGTGGTGGGGTGGGTGATCCTAGTGACAGGATGTCGCATTATGTACACGCGTTCACAGGGGGGCGCAAGCACATCAAGTGTGGCCTGGGAGGGGGCAGAGGGGATGTAGGGGTTGGCACTGCGGTCGGCTGACGATCGGCGCCGTGGTGTCGGGGGTTGGCCTCCGCTTGCATTGCTGGGGTTCTGGGTTCTGGTCTGGGTGCTACTGTGGTTTTGTTGTGCCCAGCCCAAAACTTATTTTTGTTTTGCTTTTGCCCCCCAACATGTACCCCCTGGAGTTGAAAATCCTTAAGTAGGAGGGCAAGGGATTTAAATCACCGACGCCATTCTTCTGTGCGCTGAGGAAGTCAGGGTGGCGAAATTGTTGTCACCGCCCTGACGTCACGATAATGTGAATTGATGTTCGGCACTCACCATTATCACACAGAACCCAGACAGGGAGACTAGCAATTTTTTGTATTGCTGTCTCTTGGTGTATGTGCAGAAAGATAAGGCTAAAATACTCCAGTCCGAGCCTCATCCTCACCACAAATATCTGCTGATCTTGAACCCCACCCTGGGGGGCAATCCAGGGAGGTAATGTGGGTGCTACTGACACCTTCTCCCATAGTACACATGCTGGATCAAAAGTGGCCCCACCCGGAGGAACATGTCAAGGGGTATTAGTTACATCATGATTATATTTAGTTAGTTCACCCTGTGACTGTGAGTTGAGGGTCAGTTGGCATGATGGAAAGGGCCATTTTCCCTTTTTCTATATCTTTCCTCCACCCCTCAATGTGGATCGTACATAGCAGCATCTGGGGGTTGGGGGGGGTGCTCTGTGATCATAGACACACATCACGAAGTGCAGCACTGCAAACGTGTCACCAGGAGTAGCTCTAACAGGCATACAATTCCAGAGATTCACACAGGAGACAAGCCACCACAGACACTTTTTTGCCCTTCCTGCTGACCTCCACTGCTGCTATCTTGGGCTCAGGACATTAACCTGAATAGCCAGCATGCCAAGAGGATGTCCAACAGCTCAGCACCACTGAACAGGTCCAGAACTGAGTTTCTTTCATCTCCCTTCTCCTGCTCTCTTCCAGGAGCATGTACCATTGACAACATGAGCTGCCATTCCCAACTGCTGCAGGCTCATCAGTCCCCCTTATCATGTGGTCTGAAGGGTCCCCAGCCCCAGTAGGGCTGGTAACATAATCCCACAAGCAGTGTTAATAAGAGATGGCAAACACCAGGCAGTCCCTGGCACAAAACATAACGATGCCATGGAACTTAGAAGAGTGACTGGAGTTTCCTTCAACATACATGATGACCCATTGCCATTAGACACTAGAGGCTCCCCCATACTATCTCGCCCAAACCCCAGTCCAGCATAAGTGACCATTCCTACTGCTGCAGTTATCTCACCAGTTTAGTTGTTCAGTGAGCCAATGACAGTAACAGAAGAGGGACACTGGAGATAGCATTATATTTAAATGTTTAAGTTGTTGCTTTGAAACACAATGAGTACACTCTCTCTCAATTCACTATCACAGCAAGGTGCTGTCTCTCGATCTGGTTCCAAATGATGACTGCACACAGATGGCATGCACTATGGCTATATAGCATTGTAGTACATGGGTGCTGGTAAAAAAACATTATTATACAATGGGCATTAAAATCAGACACAAATCCTGTAATTTCATTGGTTACCTGGCACTCCTACACAGCTACAATCACCCCATGGGAAGAGGTGCCAGTCACAAGTAAGCCGCATCAAAGGCCTCCCTGAAATCACTGCGACCATTAGGAACACAAGCCACACTGTAGAAAACAACCCACAACAAAATTACCTCGCTTCATTTTTGCTCCCTTTAAACATACACTACAGCTTACATGACAGGTCTCACACCCGTGGTTTCCTCAAGTCTCAGTTTTCCCCAGACGGTTACCACTAAGGGTTATCTCCTCGCCCGCTTGCTGACACCACTGCATATGTGCATACCTACCAACAAAGCACTATTTTACCAAGTGCAACAACAAATCTAATAAAAACTAATAAAACATTTAAACCAGCTTTTTTTTGTTAATTTTTCACACACAAAATATACAGATATCCATTGCATAATCGCAATATGCCACTCGAGAATGTTGGTGATGCCAGGATTTACCCATGCCCTGGAGTGTTTTAGCCACTTGGCTGCACCTCATGGCCAAACAACACCCCAGGCCATGGGTAAATCCTGGCATCACCAACACCCTCTCGTAGTATATTGCTTAAATCATACCACATGGTACAGTGCCTCTTGTTCCGGATGTATGCACACGTGCCACTGCAAGTGAAATGTGATACCCAAGCACAAAAAAATGTTCTTGCCAGTGCCTGTTGGTCATGTGGCAACAGTACATGACGTGACCATACAAACAACAATGCAATGACTGTATCAGAAAGCACCACCAGGCCGGCCCCGTGGTGCTGAGGGTTGAGGCGCTGGACTCCACACCTCGCGCCACGCCAGTGACCCGGGTTCTGGAACAGACTCGGGAATGAAGTCAGGACGCTGGGCGCTGGCAGGGAAAGGAGATGATCGAGCATCCATAGGGACTGCTCTCCTCTCCTGGGTCGGGTAGCAGGTAGGCATCACTCTGCAGCAGCCTCTGGTGGAGACCAGGAGCACTGCAGATGAAGCAGGTGGGAACTGCATAGGAAAGGGGAAATTCTGGCTCTCAACCAACTGGATGATGACTACTGGTCCTCCGCTACCGCTGATGCCCTGAAAGAGCCTCTCCACTTCAGCAGCACTCTGGGACCAAGTATGTGCTGGTCGCCCCCCTGGTGCCTTGCCTCTTGGATAAGGGGCACGCCCGGTGAAGGGTTATGTCCAGGTTACCTCAAGGGTAGCTGCGATTTGAAGATGGAGGGCTCAGGACAGGACAGGCGGAGTGGGTGAAGAACATAGGCAGCCCGAAGGAGTGGTGGGTCGAGGGGCACGAGGGTGGAAAAAAATAAAGAAAGCACCACCAAACCACTTTGTCATGATTGCCCTATCTTGCTCCTACAGAAAACAGCCCGCACTGAAAAACTGAAATTCTGAAATTATACAATGGGGTATGAAAATCCTGTAACCTCACTGGTCAAAACACATCACATGACCGTGATAAATCCTCCAGTATACCCACTGTAAAAGTTTTATATCACTATAAAAACAAAAAAAACAAGTTGAACATTGTATAATAGCAATATACCATGATAGAGAGTGGGTATATGGGTGGATTTACCACTTCTGGTGTGGTTAAGTCACTTGGCTGCACCTCGTGACCAAACCACACCAGGCGTGGTAAATCCACTAATATACCCACTCTCTGCAATGGTATATTGCTTAAGTAACTTTTACAGTACTTTCTTTTACCAAGTGCTCATTAGTGTAACTCCCATCTGCATCTGATCAGGACAGGTTGGGTCAGGTTAGATGGGGAGAACACAGAGTTATACAAACTTGGGAGTAAAACAGCTGACAGCTGCATCTGCAATATTTAAATAATAAAAAAAATCCTTCTGTTGCTATACCTGACTCAAGACTAACTTATATGGAGCAACTTCTCAAGTGGGGGGCTTCAGCCCACTGGCTCCCTACCCCAATGGTCATCACCGACACATACTTCTTGTGTTCATCCACCCCGTAGGCAGCAATATGGCACCTAATCTGCCCCTCAACAGACAGTGATAGTGTCAAACCTTATCTGTCTGGTTTCAATGCAGCTCAAGGCTCCTGTTCGAGTCCAGACTATCTGAAGACTTCAGATGGGGGGGGCCATGACCGTCAGAGAGGCCCAAGTGGGGGACTTAAAAGTTCAGGCGGCGACAGACTGCAGGGCAAAGAGGACTGCTCAAATGGTGGGTTCTCTTGTCTGTCTCTCCAAAAAGACAGTTTCTATGTTCTGTGGTGCCAGGCAAAAGCTGTTAAAATTATCCAACCCCCCCTCTACCTTCACCACCCTCAATTGCTAACCTGTTCAGTCAGTAAACTCATTTAAATACCTGGGAGTTTGGCTCAACAGCAGTCTCAACTACTCCATACACATAGACTACATCTGCTCAAAACTTGGCGCCCTTTACCAGCACAAAGACTGCCTCCCTCTGGCTACCCAGCATGACATAGTCATGAAAACTGTTCTCTCTGTATTTGATTATGCTGACATTGTCTAGTGCTCTGTCCTGGCAACCTCTGTCATTAGACTGGACACCCTGCTAAACTTTTTCTGCTGCTTTGCTTCCACCTATCTCCCTTTCCCTCTCACTCACCACTGTACCCTCTACTCTTCGCTCTCCCTTATGCACCTTCCCACAAGGTCCCAGCTGCACAGCCTCATTTTTATTGGTAAGTATTGTAAGTTTGAGAATTTTTTAATATTTGTTTTCCAGATTTTCAACATTGCCATTTTTTCACACCTCCTGTGTGTGTGTGTGTGGGGAGGGGGGTACTATGACAACCAACTACAACAACTCAGAACTACAGAACCTCAACTACAGCAAAAGTCCGCAAGCACAAAACAAAAACAGTATTTTAATACAGGCAGAGGAACTATTTTCTTTTCTTTACAAAAATTAATACTTCAGAGATTGTAACATTTCACCATAATTCTTTTTTAAACATATGTATAATACATTGGCCCATTTTCTAAGCGCAATAATACCCTCCAGGTTGAGTTTTACTGGGAAATAATGGACCCTCCAGGGGCAATAAGGCCATCCACCTTCGGCGTCGGGCCTCATTACGCCCCTAGGTGGTCCGCTATTTCCCAATAAAGCCCACCCTAAAGGGTAGTATTGCTTACTTCACACCTCATTATGAATGGTGCAGCTGACATTTTTATGTGGTGTAGAAGGGTGCAGTCACTGTGGGAAATTAACTTTCAGGACACATTAACAAAATCACATGGACACTGTTCATAAGCAAAGGCCCCACATGCTTTCATGAGGTGTGCTCACAAAAAGGCAATTTTTTCCTTTTTTTAGACTCTATTTCCCTCCGGTCGTGGCTCATGGGACCTTCTCTTGGGCATCCTGTCCTTTTTCCTGCCCACCTGTGGCTTCCTCGGACTTTGACCTCCCCCCCCTCAGCCAGAAACCCCAGTTTCACGCACCCGGGGAGGGTCACCCTTCGCCTCCTGGGCACACTTGTGAGTCAGACTCTGGCTTTAGGTAGGGACCAGGTGGAGGAACTGGAAGTCCAGCCGAGGAGAAACCCGGAGGAGAGCATGGGGGACAGGTGCTGTCACCTGTCCCACAAAGCCATTGTTTTCCCTTTTCTACACTTGTAAATCCCATACCTTGCATGGGCATGCCCCAAAACTCTGCTACACAGCAACTCTGCCTGCATCGGCCATGCTGTTCTCGTGCTGCTTCGCTTGCTGCAACATCCCCTGGTGTCCACTGGGAGTCACTGGCATGCTGTGCTGTCCCATCCCAATCTCCCAGGGAGGAGAGCACCACAGGAGTACTATGTCCTCAACCCGCCCCATGCCGACCCACCGGTGCCCGAGCTCGCTCCCGAACCCGGGTCGCTGGTGTAGCGCAAGGTGTGTCGTCCAGCGCCTCAACCTTCTGCGCCACCGGGCCGGACACAAAAAGGCCATGTTGAAAATTTGGAGTGCGAATACAAACAAACGCCCATGGCGTTAGGGTTTCTAACTGTAACATCCCACCCTGTACAGACTAACAGGCATCAGTGTGTGCCTTTGGATAGTTGACTGTAATGCTCATACCACTGCACCCCCACCCTGCAGTCACTGACAGGCATCCAGATGTGCCTTGGACTCTTCCACTTCAAAGTTCACCCCATTCTCCTATGCTGCACCCATGTCAACATACTTCCTTATGAAATGGGGTGAGTGCAAGGCCTGACGACCCCAAGGCACAATGTGACACCTGTCAGAGTCTGCAGGGTAGGGTGTCATAGAGCTAGTTACCAAGTAATTTAAAAATGGGTATGAATTGGATAATAAAGTCTGAATATAAATGTGAAATGGGTCATTACAGATGTTGATTCAAATTAAATAGCTAGCTTTCATCAAGTTGCGGAATCATCAGTGTAGTGAAAGTCCCATTCCTCAACTGTACAAATATTAAACAATATTATAATGTATGGGTAGCCCTTATTATCCATTGAAATCAAAGATATTACAACCTTGTAATCCCACTGTTGTGATATCAGAAGCTTATAAACCTATCTCATCTATGTCATAGCAGTGGGTTTACAAAACGGAATGCCAGTGTTGTTCAGTATGCGCACCCAGAATGTGATTGTTAGTCTCAGTACAGTATTCAAATAACATTCCAATTGTCACAGTTTACTGTTACTGAGTCTAGCAATCACTATGTCGGATAGAGATTTTAACTCTGGTGCTATTTTGGCCCACTGTCATTCAGTCCGTGTATCCAGTATGGTGGGTGGCCAGTCTCGTCAGTCGTGCGAAAGCCTGCAGTGGGAGGGGGGTGTGTGTGCTGACATGGAGTGGCCAACTATTATTTTCCATTTTTGTCCCCAGGGGCACCACATGTGGAGACGCAAGTGTGCATGTGTTCAATGGCATACACCCTCGCCAGCACATCTCACAGGAGCCCCCTCCCCTTGCATGTGCCCCTGACTGTGCTGCTAGCTGGCCTCCAACAGGCAATAATCCCACAGCAGGAATCTTAAATTTTATTTGATTCAGAAAAAACCTTTGTGCAAAGTGCTCTTTTTCAAAGGTTCCATGTCAAAACATAACAAGACAAAACATTAAGTTGAGAGTTACAACATGAGAAAAAACATAAATCACTAGTCAATGTAAACAGGTGTAGCATGTCATATGTACAAATTTGAATACAGGTGCAGATACTCAGATACAAGGTCCAGCATGGCATGCATCTATTGTACAATAAGAGTAAGAGGCAACAATAACATTGGGGGAGCAGCCTGGGGGACAGGCTTCGTCAAGGTAAGCAGCCAGGAGGTAAGGCATGGTCAAAGCAGTAGTAAGAGGGAGGTGGAGAATGAGAATAGGGATCAGGGTTCACTGCAGGCCGGGGAAGAGGGATAGCAGTGAGGTAATGAGAGGGTCAACTAGGCGAGGGGTGGTACCACTGTAGGGTGAGCAAGGGTGATGCTGTGTTGAGGGGGTGGAGATTCTCGGGGGGGGACTGAAGTAAGGATGGGGGAAATTAGGCTACAAATGGAGAGAAGTGCCACTAGGATCTTGTCCCCCCCCCCAAGGAAGGAGAGTAGTCCATGGGCACTCAGTCCTTCCTGCCCTGGCCATCTCTCGATGATCTGCTCCTGCTCCTGAATGAGGGTCGCCATCATCGTAAGCGGTAGCGCTACCACTGCACCAATGGGCTGGCGGAACATCCCTTACAACTGGAAGAAAGTCTTCTCCTGTGTTCTTACAGACACAAGAGACAGTATAGTGCAGTGGTTTAAGGCTCTGAGCTGCAAACCTGGAGACCTAGGTTTGACTCCTACAGCTTCCACTTGCATACTGTGTGACCCTAAGCAAGTCATTTAACTTCCTTGTGCTTCCAGATTGTACCTATAAATAAGCTTTCAGCTTAGTGTGTCTCTCCTGGTTAACAAAAAAACAAGAGACTATCTGGTCACCTCATATTTTGTAAACTATGAAACTCTGGACTTGAAAGACTTGTAATATGAAAGAAGTTTTTTTTTTTTAAATAGGTGGACCCTCTCCCAGTTTCAACACTGAACCATTTCCTTTTTCATGCACTGTGCTTTTGTCTCTGTTATGATTGGTTACAGCCAAGCTTTTCATGTGCATATTTTAAATTGACCCTGGGTCATTCCAAGCGGAGTTGCAAATCCAATGATGGGTGTAAGTCAAGTGATTTTACTCACTGTGTGCCACCAAGCTCCCCCCCCCAAAGATTTTGTTTGATTCCTTCTCTGAGACTGAAGTAAGAACCTTTTCAATTTTAGAAGAGGGCTGGGGAGGTCAATTTTAGATCCCCTTCCCCAATTGAATTTCCATCTACTCATCAGCAAGTAGTCACAGCTCAGTGCAAACAACAGAGTAGAAAGGGAGGCGAAAGGCTCAGCAGGTAACAGTCAGTTCAGGGCTATTGTATTCCTTGATGGGGATTCTCACAGTGACCGGGGGTTTGGATAAGTGACCTGACAGTCACTTCACATCACGCTGGGGGCCTGGTTTGGGGAGGGAGTGCTGTCTATCACTTTGCACTCTGACTGTAAATCCTGTGACATCTGAAAGGCTTTGGTGTTTCAGAGGATTGATATTTAAATTCACAACACTAACTTAATTATTATCAATTAATATATAATGACTATTTTTCTTATACTATTATTTTTTTCTTATACCCCCCAAACTCCAGCAGAGGCGCATCATCCCATTTTCAGTGGAGAGTTTACATTTATGCATTTTTTTCCTTTTTTTTGCCACTCCGGTACATGTAGGCCCCTACAGCTCCTACTTCCATCTGCCTAGGTGTGGCCAATCATGCTTGATTGATTCTTTCCACATCCTTGTAAGTGTTGCTAGTCCCCCCCCTTCAGGGTAAGACCACATCCCCCCCCTTTTTTTTGTTTCTATACTATCTTCCTCCCTACCAGGGCAATGCCTCTCTCTTTCCTCTCAATTCTATAATTTACATTCTTGCCTTCTACCATTCTTGATAACCCACATCCTCCTTACTCAGCTTTCACACCATCTGAGTGAAGCTTGTTCCCTCCTATTATTCATGTGAACTGCAGGGTGTAAGTAAGTACTGCTCTGCTACTGACAGCAACTATATTGCATGATCCTCCTCCTTACCTTATGGCTTCTGCTGGACTGCCCTCTGACCTCAGTCTCTGTTTGTGAGTGACAAAAACAAAATGCTTGCTTCTGCTTTTTATTGCTCTCCGCACCGCACTGTCTTTGCTCACTCGCCTCTGCCGCCCGGTGTAAACTGCTGAAATAAATAAATTCCTGAAAACAGTAAAAAAAAAAAAAAAACACTCGTCTTGCGCTCTAGCCTCTCGCTCCGTCGCACTCTCTCTTCGGCTTGTTCGTGTGGTTGGGTTCCCGGGATTTTATGCTGCAGTCTGCTGCTCCCACCATCCAGTTTGTCAGGTGACCCTGCTCTCTCACGCGCCATGGCAACAGGATGGATGTCGGGGTCGTGAGTGGGGGGATGGGGGTGAGACTAGAGAAAGCACACAGCGCGCGTTATGCACCACCACAGACTCTCTGGTGCTGAAACCCCCTCCATCCACACAGCACAAATATGAACTTGCACAAGCGCTTAGCGCACGGGCACGTAACGCTGCTGAGGAGGCAAAAAAAGAAGTTTTTTGTTTTTTTTAAAATCGGACGACAGGCCAGTGGTGGCCAACAGCGTCCATTAACTTTAAGCCAGCAAGGGCAGGGGTTGCAAGCCCTGTCATCCTGTCATAGGGGTTGCAACATTTTCATAGGGGTCACGAATGCAATCCATGGTGACCCCTAAATGATGCCCCTGCTGTCTGCTCAGCTGAGAGGTGGAGCTGAGGAGGAGGAGGAGGACCATGATTCGCCCGACCCCATCTGTAGGCTATTCTATACCCGCTGGTGCACCTAGCTTGTGTGTTGGCTGGCTTGGCTAGCATTCTGTTTCTGACAGCACAACAGCAACCGGCGGTAGGGGGCTGAAGCATAAATTTAAAGGGACAGCGTGCTCTGTACGAAAAATTTTAAATACATTTTTGCAGTCATTTCGGGGGGTGTTTGAACACCCTAAACACCCCCACTGCCTATGCCCCTGCTGTGTACAGATGCAAATGAGCAGATAGAGACCTATCCTAATCAAAGCTTTGAATAGCAACAGTCCCGGCAGTGACTCACTGGACCCCAGTATCCTCAGGCTGGTGCTAGATGAAGTCCTTGCCCCACTCGCCAGCCTAATTAACCGATCACTCTGCCTGGGACAATTTCCCACTGCTTGGTAAACAGCCATAATCAAGCCCATTCATAAAGGGGGCGACAGGTCGTCGGCCAACAACTACCGGCCAATCTCCATCCTCCACCCCCAAAGCCCTGGAAAAAGTGGTGGCCATTCAAATCACTGGATACCTGGCTAAGCATAACATCTTATGCCCAGAGCAACATGGCTTCCGTGCTGGTCATAGTACCAACACTGCGCTAATTGAATTCTCCAACTTCCTACACTCCTCCCTGGATACCAGCTCCCTAGCTGGTGCAGTGTTCATTGACCTCTCAAAGGCTTTTGACACTGTCTCCCACCCTCTTCTGCTGAATGCTCTCTGCCACACTGGTCTCTTGGCTGGCCCCCTAGCATGGTGCACGAGCTATCTAGCCGCTCGATCACAGTGTGTTAAAATCAATGGGATACTCTCTGAAACCCATCCCATACACTCTGGGGTTCCCCAAGGCTCCATCCTGGGCTCCCTTCTCTTCTCACCTCACTCTATCTGAACACCCTGCCCAGTGCATGCCCTGGCAAAATTCTTCTGTAAGCGGATGATGCTGTCATTTTTGCCAACCACCTCAATCCCGTCTCCCTTCAGGACACCCTACAGCAGTCTTTCCATGATGCGAAGCCTGGTTTAGAGGAGCAGACTCATCATTAATCTTAAAAAAAACATAGCTATGCTCTTTTCCCACCCCCAAAACAAAGCTAGCAACCACCCACTCCATATCCTTCCTAGTACCAAACAGCCACTGGAACAAGTCTGCTCCTACAAATACCTTGGGGTTACCTTCGACTCAGCCCTCACATTCCATGGCCACATTGATGCCCTAACATCCGCCACTAACACACGGCTTGGCATCCTCTTCCGCCATAGAACCTGCCTTCCCCCAAATGCGCCCCGGCTCGCTGTTACGTCTTCCGTATTGTCCCTTGTAGACTATGGCCTACCAATCTATGGTGCTGCTGACACAACTGCACTCAAAAAAATTCACTTAACCCTGAATAAAGCCTGCAGACTGATTACTGGTGCCCCCAGGCTCACACACACCTGTCAGCTGTATAACAAGGCTAAACTCCTTACCCTGGATGAACGGCTCTGATATCAAACCTGCCTCCTCACAAAAAAAACCCTACTCGGGCTCTCCCCTCCTGGGGTGACGGCATCCATCCACCAGATCCCACCCACTATTGCAACACGGTCATCCAACAAGACCACTCTAATGGTCCCCAGATCAAGAACCAGCTGTGGCCAGAGGTCCTTCTGCTACAGAGCCGCATCATGGTTTAACTCTCTCCCTGCCCCCATCACCAATGCCACCACCATCTCCAAGTTCAAAACCACCCTTCGAAACCAACTCATCATCACTCGTAGCTGCTCCTGTCTCTGAAAGCAGCCTCCACTTCGACTTCTCATGACAATGCCCACCGGGCGGCTCTCCACCTAGCCCACCCCACCACCTCTTCCCGGTACACCGTACCTATGTCTAACCTGGCCAGTGCCTGCTGTTTTTACGGTATGCCAATTAGATTGCTCAATTTTTGATACCAACTTGTGTAACACCTGTCTCAATTACTTGTACCCTGTAACCTAAATGTATTTTTGTCTGACCTCAGTGTGACGTGGCGCCTTTGATGAACGCCTATTTTTAGCAAACCTGTGCTATGTAACCTAAAACTCTATGTATGTCTTTAATGTGACGAGGTACCTTTGGAAACGAGCCTCTGGCTCAAAGGTTGTAAACTGATTTCACAAATAAATAAAAAATAAATAAATAAAAGAGAGGAGGTTGTTAAGAAAAATGGAAAATAGAAGTGTCCCAAGTACGGAGCCTTGGGGGATGCCAGCGGCAATTGGGAGGAAGGGGGATATGGCATTACCAAGCCTCACGGAATGGGTTCTACCTGTGAGGTAGGATGGTGGGGACAGAAAAGCTAGCTGAACCAAGTTTGTGAATGAGGAGAGAATGAGACATAATGCTGAATGCTTTAGCAAGATCAACAAAAATGGAGGCAGTGAGAAGGCCCTTTTCTTTGGCCTTGGGTATGGACTTACTATGTCCGTCGTTCACCAAGGTCCTCTATCTTCAACAATGATCTGTGAGGCACTGAGTCAAAAGCATTGCTGAAGCTGAAGTACAGTAAATCCGATGCCTTCATCACCTAGTCAAAGAAGGCTATCAAGTTAGTCTGATAAGACCTCCTTTCCTTGAACCCATGCTGTTCACTGTCATGGAGACCGTTGCTCTCCTCTTAGTCCATGAGGGCCTCTGACCAGTGACTCCATCAGCATCCCTTTTACAGAGGTTAGACGGATGGGTCTATAGCTCGCCACTCTCCCCCATGGAGCAGAACTGCATCCACAACCATCCAGTCCTTTGGAACTACCCCCACCTGTAATGTCCTATCAAATAGTCCTACCAGGAGTTCATTCAGTTCAACTGCCAGTTCCCTCAACACCCTCGGATGCATCCCATCTGGTCCCCGGGCCTTATCTTTCTTTAGTACTGCTACTGACCCTTTTGAATGTAAACACTGACTGCTTCATCTCTGGGAACCCACTTTGTGGTTGCTTTGGTGCCATTCTGTGGCAGGGGCCTGCTGTCTTCCCTTGTGAAGAGAGAGCAAAAATAATCATTACAGACTGCTGCCTTTTGCACATCTTCCTCTATCCCCATATCCCCCTCAGATAGCCTAATGATTACCCCTCCTTTCTTCCTTTTCTCTCTAATATTCCAGAAGAATTGATTTGCTTCTCTCTTAAACCCCTCCACAATACCTAGCTCATTGTCTCGTGATAAGCTGCTTTACTATGACAGCAAACGCTGGAGCACTTCCATTCACAACAAGGTGGCTGGCTGTGGAGGAGGAAGGTGGGTTGTGTCGGTCACCTTCTTACATCTGGGGTGGATTCCCTAATAAGGAAATTAAGGTGCAGGGGGAAGGAGGGGGAGCTGGGTGCTGCTACCAGGATGAGGGGATGAGGAAATTATTTATTTCCTACATAATAAGCTTCACAGGGGACTGTAGCTGGCCATGGAGGCAGGAAGGTTGTAAGAGTCATCCATCATGGAAACATTTTTTAAACACTAAACATTTGGGTGCTGGGAGAAGGAAGGTGGGAGTGGGCATTTTTCAGTGGAGTTATGGTTACTTTTAATGTTATTGGGCTGGGGAGGAGGATGGGGGGCTTTTATTTAATGTTGTTTTATTTCACCACTTCCACAGATATGGTAACAAATAACAAAAGTGTAATATGTGTGGTGTTCAGGAAATACTATTTATAATTGGCACACCCCTAATAGCTACACTTATCTGGATCAGAACTGAGTGCAGGCTGGCTGTCAGGGATCTCAGCAACTGTGTCAAATTTGATGATACTTGGAACTTGTTTCCTTAAAGTATCAGTCGGTGAGTCGGACATAAGTAGATACTGGGTGCTGAAGATGAAAAAGTATATAAACACAGAATAACACATGGGATGGTGTGCATTAAGTAAGCAATAAGACACAACGGGGTGTGCATGAAACAGATCTTAACATACACCCATGGGTGTAGTGAGGCACAATGCCACAGCCTGTGTGCCTTCTGCCCCGGAAATGTAGTAAAATGTGTTCCATGCACACCCCCGGAGTGTCTTATTGCACTTATAAAATGGACCTTTGTATTTTATATGCATGTAAAAATCTAAATTTTTATCTTTAAATAGAAAAAAAATGCAGTCTAATTTTTTTTTTATTTATGTAAAATAGTTCCTCCATTTGTAAAAAAATTACTGCATTTTTTAACCTCAAGGACTTCTGACCCACTGTGGCCACTGTGAATGAGGCTGATTGCTATGCCTACCACACATTTTTGACTCCTCTCCACCATGCGCGCGCGCGCGCACACACACACACACACACACACACACACAACTGTGGTCATCAAACATAGTCTTAATTCCATCTTTCTATCTTTTTGTTTGTATTTACAATTTAAACTGGTCTGAAGAGATGTGCAACTCCTCCCTTCACACACACACACATACACAGTGACACGGAGCAAGCAGCTTTAAGACAGGAGTATAATCAGTGGTGGAAACAAAGCAGTAGCATTCAGTTAGTAGGTGCATTTTAATGAGAATGCTAACATAGGAAATATGTTAAAAAAAACTGAGACAATGGCTTTTTTTTTAACCCTTAGGTTACCAACAGAATTAGAAGACATAGGCATTCAGGACTGATATAACAGTCTGCAGCACAGTAAGGGTTAATAGTTAAAAGCACTGGACCACCAACACCATGGCAACAACAGAAGGGCAGAGAAACAACAACAACAAAAATTAATGTTTTAAAAGAATGAAACGTGAACAAGGGCAGCACAGCAGAAATGGGAGGGGATTGCAGCTGACAGAGCAATTTGACAGTTTCTCTGGTTCCCAGGCGGGTGCCAAGTTGAGGAATAGCTGCCTTAGTACTAGAAAAAAAAATGGCAGCATTTAAAAATTGTGCATTCTAAAGACTCATTGATTTTTCTTTTCAGTGCGGTCCTGCATTTAGGAACTTGCTATTATCTGTGCATGGAACAGATTACATGCAGAGGTAATAACCAATCAAAATGCAGGATTTTCTCTCCCCATTTCATAAGAGAATTTAATATACACCTGACGTGTGTCATGCCACATAAATCCCAAGAGCAAAGCTTGAGGGGCTTTATCAAGCATCACACACTGAGGGTGTGTATTACAGTTGAGTAATTACATCATCCCATGATTTATTTTATATAATCACTGAGCAATATTTGTTCCCCCCCAGAAAAATGTGGGCCCAGATATTCAAACTGCGCCAGGCTGTGGCGCAAGCCTGGGCGCAGCGCAACTTGGCTGCACAGGGGCATTGACTGGATGGTATTCAACAGAGCTGCGCCATGGCACAGCATCATTGAATATTGCACCCTGGCCACCCGCAGTGTGCATGGCACAGTGGCACTGTGCCAGCGCAAGTGGCCAGAGTGGAGCAGGGGGATGCGCTAGGGCAAGTTCCATTGCACCATGTGCAGCAACTGCGATATTCAAAAGTGCACATGCAAATGGGGCCATAATGTATGCAAGGTGCAAATGGGGCCATTTGCATGTCATTATGGCCCCATTTGCATGCAGGTGCGCCGATCCCCGGCGACTTGCACCTGGCGCCCTGCCAGGCAGCAGCCATCAGGGACCAATGCCCCCTGCACAGCTCGGCAATGTACCCCACAGCCCAATCGCAGGCTTCAGTATAAATAAAAAGAATCCAATATCCCTGGTGGTCCAGTGGACTGCTGTCTGCCCAATCGCGGGCTTCAGTATAAATAAAAAGAATCCCATATCCCTGGTGGTCCGGTGGACCGCTGTCTGCTCGATCGCGGGGTTCTGTCTAAATGAAAAGAATCCTATATCCCTGGTGGTCCAGTGGACTGCTGTCAGCCCGATCATGGGCTTAAGTAAAATAAAAATGAATCCAATATCCCTGGTGCATGTTTTCAAGTGAGTTACTTTTTATTTTTAAAAAACTGAAAGAAACCACACTGACTAACACTATTGAATGGCACAAAAACTGAAATAAAATGCACCGACTAACAATATTAAATGGCACCATGTCAACTTCACTGATAATGCTGAGGAATCAGGAAGTGCTGCTCTTTAGACACAGACAGCCAGTCTCAAGTGCATCTGTGTTCAAGACTTATTTACATTTATTTCTATGTCTTTTGGGATATTTGCTACAGATTTAGTTGAATAGGATCTTTCACATATTTTACTTTTACTTACAGGCAAGTAAAACTGTTGTAATCCCTGGAACTATAGCTGCACTTGAGGTAGAGTGAGTCTGCAAGTCCCTAGTGCAACTCCTTTATTCAAACCCGTGTGTTTGCCATAATAACCAGCCAAAAGAAGTGCATGCAGCTAATATAGAGCAGACTTGTTTATTATTGTGGTATTGGATCTAATTGCTGATTATACCTTAAAGCCAGATATACTAAGCAGCTAATATAGAGCAGACTTGTTTAATATTGTGGTATTGGATCCAATTGTGCTTGTAACTGAAGGTATTAGGATAGCTGGGTCCTAGTGTGACCTCCTTTTGGAATAGCCCTGTTTGGTTAGAGTGGAGCCCCTTTGTGTAAGTCACAACATTTTCTCCCGCTGCATAGTACTGAGAGGCTTTGTTTTCTCCACTACATAGGCAGCCACCCCCCCAAGCTCACTGCTGACCGCGGCAGGCACTCGGGACAAACAAGCAACACATGCAACACAAGCAGCTCACCTGAGGAGCCGAGGAAGCTGAATTTCCAGCCTGATAACTTTCGAGTAAAGAGATCCTCTTCTCTTCGTCTGGACGCCTGCAGGGGGTGCTAGCCCTCCTCAACCACCCACCCACCCAGGGGCGGCTGTCAATTTAAGGATCCACCCCTGTGACATCACATCCAGTGACATCACGTCCTGTTGCCCAGAACCTATCTCCCCACTTTCCCATTTGCAGGTTATACCTGCTGGCCACTAGAGGGACCTATGCTCCCTCGCTACTTCCTACTCCTACCTGTACAGTACTACTTCCCTTGGATCTTGCTCACCACAATGTATTGGCCCTGCCTCATGCTCTGCCTGTGCCTATCCCCACTAGCAGTGCACTTGCCCACTTACCCATCTGCTACTCCGCACTGTGCCCTGGCACCCCTCCCTCCCCTTGCTCCTGAACCTGCTCTCTTGCCTCTTTGGACCTCTGTGTGTCTCGGTCCTCCCTGCCCTCCCTCTAGCTTCCTCTTCACCTCAGGCACATCTGGGTGTCTTCTTATTCTTGCCTTCCCTTCCTGTACCACCCTGCCCACCCCCTGCTCCCTTAGCCTCCCCCCCCCTCATGTCAATCGTAGGAAAACCTCTCACCATCTCCCAGCCAGGATGTTAGTCATGCTACTACTCCTGTCAGGGAACATTCATCAAACCCTGGCCCGGTTCCCAGGAGCTCCCGACTAGCACCACAGGCCTATGCATGGTCTCCATGAATATCTGTAGCCTCCTAAAAAGTTTGACTCACTACAATGCCTGGTCACATCAATTAACCCTGATGTCATCGCTCTGGTTGAGACTTGGCTGTCGAAATCCTCCCCGACTCCCTAGTCTCCCTTCCTGGTTTCACCCTCTTCCGGTCCGACTGTGTTGGGAGACGGTGTGGCGGCTGCGCTATTTATGTCAAGGAATCTCTCACTGTACTAGCCCTGCCTGCTCCCATCCTTGACTCCAGGGCCCAAGCGCTTATGCTGAAACTAACCCCTGACCCTTTAAAGGGACCCCTTTATCTGACTACTGCATATGTGCCCCCAGGGACCAAACGCAGGCCATTGCCTCTCTTACAGAATACCTTTCCTCACTACCTCCTTCCGCTGATCAAATTCTGGTGGGTGACTTAAATGTCAACTGGCTCAGCCCCTCCTCCTCCTCCTCTACCCATGACTCCTTTTCTGCAATAGACCTAATGCAACTAGTTACCCACCCTACCAGGAGAGGCTCCAGTACCCTGCTTGATGTGGTACTCACCAACCACCCTAATCGGATCCCCAGTGTACAAGTCCTCCCAGACTATCTCAGCGATCACTCCCCCATTCTATTCCACTGGTCATCCTCAGTCCCCAAACCCATAGCACAGTCCACAAGCCAGTGGCGTCTAATACCTGATGGACTGATAAAACTTAAGGAACTTCTGTCCTGACTGGTCTCTTATACAGGCAACTCCTGGCATCGACACAGCTCTCTCCTTCTTTACCCGAACTTTTAATAATGCCTGTGATATCTTTGCCCCAATGTCGACCGGCCGTTCTAAAAGGCAGAATGCCCCCTGGATAACCCCAGCTTTGATCCACCAACTCAAACATAGTGACAACCTATGGCACCATGCCATTGAGACTGGCCGGCCCAGTGACAGGCAGTTGTATGCTGCCACCCGAAACAAGTGCACTCGGGCCATCAGAAAGGCCAAGTCTGAGCACTATCGGTCCTCACTCACTGCCTCATGGGGGAACCCCAGAACCTTCTGGGATAACATTAAACAGTTAAATGGGAGTGCACACTACCCCACACCCACACAGATCAACATTAATGTCGTGATCTCCTCAGACCCAGCCCTCATAGCCAACCACCTCAACACCTCATTCACTGACCTTAGCCCTATCCTCCCTACAAATTTTTTTGACCCTCCTCCCCCAGCACCTGCCGTAAATCTTTCTCGCCCTTATTTTCTCCTCCGCCGTGTTTCTGCCCAAGAACTTAGGCAGCACCTTGTCACTGCCCTCAAGAGTAATAGTACGGGCAGTGACACCCTGGATCCGTGTATCCTACGGCTGGTCTTAGACACAGTCCTTACCCCGATCACGTGCCTCATCAACTGCTCTCTTTGCCTGGGGAAGGTTCCAACTGCCTGGAAAGTCGCCACTGTCACCCCTATCTTTAAAGGTGGTGATAGGACTGTGGCTGGAAACTATCGGCCAATCTCCATTCTCTCTCTCCTCTCTCCAAGGCCTTGGAAAAGTGGTGGCCTCTCAAATCTCTGACTACCTCTCCACCTACAATGTCCTATGTCCTGAGCAGCATGGCTTCCGAGCGGACCACAGTACCAACACAGCCTCCTAGAGTTCTCCAACTTTCTCCTCCTCCTTAGACACTGGTTCTCTGGCTGGTGCAGTCTTCATTGACCTCTCTAAAGCTTTTGACACTGTCTCCCACCCCCTCCTTCTTGATGCCCTTAGTCTCTCTGGTTTTGCTGCTGGGCCTATCTCCTGGTGCACCAGTTATCTGTCTGACCGCTCACAGCATGTAAAAATTAATGGGACCTACTCAAACATCTGTCCCATCTTTTCTGGGGTTCCCCAGGGCTCCATTCTGGGCCCCTTACTATTCTCCCTTTACCTTAACACCCTTCCATGCTCTTGCTCGGGGAACATTCTATTGTACGCTGATGATGCAGTCATCTTTGCCTCGAGTCATAACCCTATTGCCCTCCAGAACTCACTGCAGAAGTCCTTCACTGAAGCTGAGGGCTGGTTCAAGGATCATAGATTGGTGATAAATCTTAAAACAACAAAAACCATGTTCTTCACTCATCCTCAAAACAAGTCCTGCAACTTCAAACTCCTCATTCACTCTGGGTCCGCTTTCCCGCTCGAACAAGTTTTCTCTTATAAATACCTAGGGATCCATTTTGACCCTTCCCTCTCCTTCCATGGACACATCGCTGCCCTAGCCACTGCCACTAATATCCGATTGGGCATTTTACATCGGTATAAACACTCCTCCCGAAGCTCTTGACTTCACAGTCACCTCCTCTATCCTGTCCCTAGTGGACTATGGACTGCCGGTGTATGGTGCTGCTGATCAGACCGCACTCCATAAAATTTGCACTACTCTGAATAAGGCCTGCAGGTTAATTACTGGGGCACCTAGGCTAACACACACCTGTCTACTGTACGCTAAAGCGCTGGTACTTGATCTTGATGAGTGCCTCAAATATCTGACCTGTACCCTTACAAAAAAGACCCTCCTTGGGCTATCCCTGCCAGGATTTACCACCACCATCTGCCGCTCTGTCCCACTAGTTCATACTCAGACCTCTGGGTAAACCTCTCTTGTTATCCCTAGAGCTAGGACCTCTCACGGCCAAAGAGCCTTCAGCTTTAGGGCCCCCTCCTGGTTCAACACACTGCTCCCCTCCATCTCCGAAGCTCCAACTATATCGTGCTTCAAAACTTCCTTACGGAACCACCTTGTTAACACCCGAAGCTGTAATTACCACTAGTCAAAGCCGTAATCAATACTTATGACAAAGCTTACTACTAAGCTGCTAAGGACAACATAACTCTGGTATTGTTTGCATCAATCCTACCTGTACCAGCTTGTTTGTATCTATGTCTTAAGTTACTGTTGTACTGTTATACTGTGTATTTTCATTTGTCTTACTGTGACAAGGTACCTTTGTAAATGAGCCTATGGCTCAAAGGTTTTCCAAACTGCTGTTTAAATAAATAAATAAAAATAAAAAATAAATGTAGTGCAGTGGTGCAAGGCACACACCATCCTCAGAGTCGTGAGTGCAGTCCATGGTATGCTGAACCTACTCACCCAATAAAACATTCATACCAATACAATGCCACAAACTGACATTCTAAATATTAGAGTGCTAGCCCAAGCAATTAGCTGTGGCAGTGACAATGCAAAAGGAATATCTGACCTTTCCATATTAAAATATGCCAAAGTTGATTTATTTTCATGATCACAGCAGCAGACTTATTTGTGAAATCAGGTGGCTTTTTTCAGATGTGTCTGTTCAAAGCTATGTCTTAAAACTATTCTGCATTTGAGAAACAAAATAAATGTACATACTTTACAAATACTCTAGAAATTATACATAGGCTGCATATATTTCTCCTTCCACCAGATGGCAGTATAACATTTACTTTCTTAGCATCTTGTGATGCTGATCTGCTGGGTTCTTCAAATGTCTGATCTGAGATTGTTGTTTTTTGTTTTGTTTTTTACCCTTGAGGATGAGTACATGCACCTGCTAGAGAGAACAGTTAATTGACAAGGCATGATTGTTAATAAAAAGTTAAAAAGGGGGATGGCAAGTGGACAGCTGGTAGGTGAGCTTACCCCCAAGCTAGCAGGGAAGGATTTGGGGAAGTTGCACAAGGGGAGAATAGGAGGGAGGAGAAGCACAGTAAGGAAGGGGAGGCAACAGGATGTAGGGTGGTCTCACTGAATGCAAGAAGATTAGGTTACAAATCAGCTGCATTAAAGGAGATCTTGACAGTGAGGAGGGTGGATATTGTGGCCATCACAGAAATGTGGGCCACCGAGTACCGGGACTTGGATCTGGCAATTCCAGGGTATAAATTGTACAGGAAGGACCGTGGGGTGGGGAGTGGGGTGGGGTGGCAATCTATGTGAGGGATGGGATCAAATGTACAAGGGAAGAGGGGGAGGAAAGGAAAATGGAGGTAATTTGGATGCAGCTCCTGGACTTCAAGAGATATGAAGCTGAGGTTCAGGGTGGTGTACAGGTCCCCGGCCAGGCAGAGGAGCTGGACAGGGAGTTAGCAGAACAAATCAAGAGGGTATATAGGAAGGGGAATGTTGTCATCGTGGGGGACTTTAATCTGCTAGGGGTTGACTGGAGCACTCGGGTCACCTCCAGTGCTAGGGAGCAGGTGCTGCTGGATGCGATTCAGGAGGGACTGTCACAACAAAGGCTTATAATATCACTTTTTATAATGATGCATTTGGATTCACCTCAGGCCTTACCAAAAATTCTTTCATAAATTACCAAAAATAATAAATATTCACATGTGATATTATCCTATGCTCTCCAGATTCAAAAATGATGGTGAAAAACACTGTTGCCACACTTTGGATTATATAAGAGATAAATATATTTTATTCACATATGTACACGTCCTAAATATTCATAACTAGCATATATATCAAGCATAATAAAAGTAATGTAAACATAAACTGTAATGTAAACAAAACAGATTTTAGAAATCTAGTAAAAAAAACAAATTTTAGCAAATAAGCAATGTAAATGATTAAGCACTATTCAGCATAATAAATGACAGTTTATACTATTTCTTTAGCATACTTATCAATAGCATGACCTTTTCTTTTTACTATGAGAACTTGCAACTCATTACACTAGTGTTTCAGATTATCGTGGTATGATACTTGTTTAAACTTTATAGTATGTAAAAGATATTTTCTTTAGATTTAAATTCAAGCTTAACCATAAACCCAAGGTTTGAAGCTCAAATGCACTCAGTTATAACCCCAGATAGCCAAATAAGTACTAATAGGAAGATAAATGAATACTTATGTTTTAGTTATCTGTAGATGTGGTCTTCTTCTTTTTAGCTTTCAAAGTCTTGGTGAGAGCTTTTGGTTTTGGATGACAGATGTCCTTGGTGGTGAATTTGGCTTTAGTCTGCATGTCTTTTTCCCTTGAACCTGGAACTGTAGAGTCTTTTGACATCAATGAAGAAATGCAAGCTGGATCCTTCTTGCTTGACATCACAAATCAACAAAAGTCACTTCAGGATTTAGTGGGAAAAAATCAGACAAGATTTTAGCAGTTTAGCATAGTCTGTAGAAAGATCTCTCCCTGTAGACAGCAATGTTGTTTTGGGTAACTGTACTCTGTGACACTTTTCTGTTTCAGTTCATTTCTGCTTTTGAACCTGCAACTCTGGACTCACTGCTATTCAACAGCACTGCAGACTTGTTGGCTGGTAAATTCCAAAGTCAGTCTCTTGTTCAGGCTTTTAACAGAAATTCCAAAACATTTCTTTTAGTCCAAATTCTCAGTATGCAAAACATAGGCCTTGCTTAATCCAATACTGGAAGAAAGTCCTTTCTGTAACTGTCTGTTTCAGCAGTTGGACCTGTGGCAGAGTTGTGCAGGCTGTCAGGCTGGTTTAGCATTCCTTGCGGTGGCAATGTTAAAGCCCAAGTAATGCTCCCAGCATGTGTGGCTTCATGCTTTTAATCTAGAATAAGTCCAAGCTCATCCAAAATTGTCATGACATTGAACACAGGTCTTCACACACCAAAGAATTAAGCAGTTCTGGGCCAGCTTTGCCAGCATCCATTTATGTCCCACTTACTGGGTGACATCACCATCAAGTTATGATTGGTCTGAGCACTCTTTGAGGGTGTTACTGTTAGCCCCTCCTAAGCCCTTTTTTTTCTCACTATGACCTCATCCTGAAAACTATTTTTGATATAAAACAATTTTTCTTTCTTGCATCCACATGCACCTTTGTACATATATAACACTCACATTTTTAGACGCAACTAAAGGAGAGGATTCATTTGAGACCAAACATGATGGTGTCAATTCTAATACAAAATCTATAATTAATAAAAGCATTATAAAACGTTTTCCTTCATAGATATCTAAAAAGTATTTACAGATTTCAGAAGTACATTTTTTCCTGTTTAAAATTATATTAGTTTGGCACACCTGCTATCATTAGAACTGTGTAAATTTAATAAAACTTCTTTAAGACAGGGATCTCCTTTGTTCAAATAAATGATCCGTGACCTCATGTAGCTATCCAGAGGCTTATAATCCACCCAACTAGTTGTTTCCATTAAATAAACACTTTACCCTCATTCCACTGAAAAGGTGAAAAGGGCAGCTCACTACAGACACCAAATTTGTCAATATATTTTAAACAGTTTTGAGGCTACAGATTTTTGTAAATAGCTCATAATACACTTTGTTGATGGGTTTAAATCTTACTCACTGGGCAGGTACATGCATTTTCAATAACCTGTATAATTTTAAAATGTATCAGAGTTTTTGTATATTTTCTATAAATAAAAGTCTTAATTTCTTAAAGCCAGTCTAAATCTATGTTAACCTCTGAGATGTGCTCTGGCTGGTACTGAAAAACAAGGTTGTAAATTATGTCATGTTTCAAGTCCTTCTGCTACTAATTGGAAGAGGCCATTCAATTTAAACAGACTATCCTAGAAACATTTTTTTTCTGAAGTTGACCATGTATGCTCTATTCCCTTTTCATGGCATCATTATTCTGTTTTAGTATTCAAGCCTTAAGCAGCATTGCCCTTGTTTTAAGGATTTATTTAGACATTAATTTGATCAGAAACATTTATAGGACTTAATAATTAGGCCAATATAAGGATATAGAATAACAATTAAGAATGTAATAATATTATAATAAATTATTTAACTCAAATTAGTTCTGTTCCTACATTCCCCCCTTTTGAATTAAAATGCACCCCAAAAATGCATTTGTAATTCAAAACGATAATTTTACTATATATGGGTATATAGTTTTAAGCATTGCAGGGAAAATGAAACACAAATGACAAAGTTGCATCATCTTGTGGTAACTTATGACATCATCAGCACATTACATCATTGCATATGATATCATAGGATGTGACATCACTAGATGACATCATTGGAGATGTACTATTTTGCATAGATAGGTGTACAGTACTACATGAACTAACATGATTAAACATGATTAAAACTATGTACACATTTTTAAAATAACATTTTTTACATTGTTAAACATTTCTATACAACAAATTTTGTTTGTTCATTAACTTTAAAAAAAATTAACATTACAATTGACATTTTAGCTAGACTTTAATGCCTGATCACCACTCATTGATTTATTTAGAACATTTTTACATGCTTTATTGTGTTTACGATATTGTCTCAACTGATTAATACGAACCTATTTAGGTACTACCTCTCCAGTGCTTTTATGCTTTAGTTCAATTTGGTAGGCTACAGGTGAGATTTTGTCAGTGATCACAAAGGGTCCTTGCCGACTCGGAAGAAACTTTTTGACCTTGGCTTTATTTCTACTGTAGTTAAAGTAAGACACTATCACCAATTTGATACTTTTTTGGACTAGTTTTTTTGTCGTAATATGACTTAGAAGCTTCAATACTTTTCTTTAAGTTCCTCTGAGCAAATGCAAATGTTTTTCGCAAATGCTATTTTAAATGGGTTACATATTCATGTGCTGTAGTGGCACATGCTGAATTTACATTTCCTGTGTTATACAGGAGATGTAAAGGTAACACCATCTGTCTTCCTGTCATCATTTCAAAAGGAGGAACACCTGTAGACTTATTAGGAGTACCCAGTATGGCCATTAATACCAGTGGTAACTTTACATCCAAATCTTTTCCTGAAGAACTGATATATTTCTTCAGTATATACACAATTGTTTGATTAATGCGTTTCAGCTGTTAAGATGACTGTGAATGGTGGGACACATGTAGTTTCCTCTGTAATCCTAGAATTTTTCACACATTCTCTATTACCTCTCCTGTGAAATGAGGACCTCTATCAGATTTTACTCTTAATGGTAATGCCCATTGACTAAACACATGGTTTATTAATAAGAAAGCAGTTGTTTTGGCAGTACTATTTGGAGCAGGTATACACTTGACCCATTTTGTGAACAAACAAGTAACTGTTAAAAGGTATTGGTTACCTGTTGAAGATCTGGTAACAGGACCAATCCAGTCAATCTGGATGTCTGACCAAGGCATAGTGATGCCTTTTGACTGTAGTGGTACTCTATGTCTTGGAGTGGCTGGTTGGAACTTGCAACAGGTTATACATCCTTGTACATACCCTGCAACATTATCATACATGTAGGGCCAGTAGGCTATATTTTTTAAGGTTGCATAAGTTTTTGTATCCCCCCATGTGCTCCTGATGGTTCATCATGGGCATGTTGTAACATAATTTCCCTGTGGCCTAAAGGAACCACCCACTGGACCTCATGTGGGTTTTTACCAGTCCTTACCAAGAGATAATTTTTTAATTGGAATTTGTCCTTCTGGTTATACATGGCTCTCAGGTCCCAGCTATCCTGTAGGTCATTGTCAGAAATCATGCTTTTAGTGGGATTCTTAATGAAACGATAAAATTTTTCTACCATTTATTTTCTTGTTGCATTTTCACTAAATCTGAGTCAGGTTTTTCACTATACAAGTGTAGAACCTTATTTTTCTGTTCCTGCTGCTTTTGTCTGTGGGTAACCACATCCACTTTAGCCTGGACAGGAGGGACAAAGTTTTATTCTTTTCCACTTAAAACACCCTCCCTAGCCAGAGCATCTGCTAGGTTATTTCCTGTTTTGTCTGGTCCCTGAATTTTGGAGTGTCCTTTTACCTTTTTCCAATAAACAACCAACTTATGTTCCTGAACCAACTGATCTATTGCTAAGATAAGGTCTGCATGCATCACCTTACTGCCTTTTGAATTGATTATACCATTTACCTTTTACTTCGGTAAATGTGTAAGGAAGTTCTGCCTAACATAATTAGAGTCAGTACAAATTACAATGTCTTTAACTTATGTTGTACTGCAGTCTGTACGGCTATATAGGTAGCTGCCAATTTTGCATATTGGTTAGACTTAGGACTGAGCTTGTACTTGATAGGAGTGCATGGTATATTATCCTGCCATGCCACTCCTAAACCAGAACATCGGTCTTCACCTTGCCAGAATGAACAACCATCAACATGGGCTCTAGGCAAATTTTTACACCCATTTTCATTATAGTGGTGGTGCCTGTTATGTTGGTACGCCATATCTGACTCAGGAGATAGGTCAGGGTCTTGTACTGGAAGTTCATCTACAGTACAATTATGCATTTTCAGGTCTGCTAACCCTTGAGCTACTGCATTTTTTTGGTTTTTTGCATACCTAACCTCTAGGGGTAGGCCCTGGAGTGCTAAGGTCCAGGCTACAATTTTGCTGCTAGACACATTACCATCCTTAAGTTTTTGGCTCCCCAGAAGGGTAAGGGGTTGGTGACCAGTCTCTACAACAATTTTTTTACCACAAATGTAAGTTTTGAACCGTTGTACTGCCCATACAGTGGAAAACAATGCCTTTTCACAATTTGAAAACTTTTTTTCAACATCACTCAAGGTTTTACTCGCATAAGCAATAATGCATTTGTCCGAATCATGTTTCTGATATAACACTGCACTGGTGCTGCTACTAATATGTCCTACCTCTAGATAAAAATCCTTATCCATTTGTGGGCAAGCAAGACATGGTGCTTGACTCAGACTATCTTTTAGAACTTGCATGGCTGTCTCTTTCTCTCCCTCCACATCCAGGGTTTTGACTTTTTCAGCAGCCTGGTGAGAGGATTGCCAATTTCTGCATCGTTCTGGATAAACTGTCTTGAGTAGTTACAGATCCCTAGAAAACTGTGTAACTCTCTTAAAGTTTTAGGTGGACCAATTTTTTGGACAGCCTCAACTTTGGCATGCTGAGAACGAAGCCCATTATGACCAACCTCATGCCCAAGATAGTTTACCCTATCTTTGAACCATTGCCCCTTTGGTAAGGACAACTTGGCACCAGTGACTTTGAGCTGGTTTAACACATAGGTGACCTCAGCTAGGTGCTCTTCAGAAGTGTTGCTTTTGATTAGTGCATCATTCACGTAAACCAAATTTTCTCTGCTCCCCGCATCAGGCATGGCCTTGTGCAGAAAGATATTGAAATCCACTGGTGAATTTAAGTACCCAAAAGGACATCTATTTCATGTGTACTGTCTCCTTTCAAAGGTAAAAGCCAGCTTATATTGATCTTTTGGGTCTACTTTTAATGTCCAGAATCCATTTGATATATCTCGCGTAGTGAAATATTTTGCACCTTGAACTTTGGCCAAACTTTGGTCCAAATATGTCATGGGCCAGCAAGATAAAGGCACCTGTTGGCTTAACTTCCTATAGTCATTAGTGAGTCTCCACTTTCCTGTGGGTTTTAGTACAGGCCAAATGGGGGAATTATAAATAGAGTTTACCTGTCTTATAATTCCTCACTCCATTAAGGTATCCAGTATCTCTTGTATATGTTTATAAGATGCTAGTGGTATTCTGTACTGGCGTACATAAATTGGACCTTTACTAGGGTTGGTAGGTACCCTGGTAACATGGAGGTCAGTTATCCCACAATCATGAGCATCTTTTGCAAACATGTCCTTAAACTGAAGGAACATTTTTCGAACTTTTTCTTTTTCTACTTTTGTTTCACAATTAGAATTTTGTATAGCTTGCTCAATTTGTTCTTTAAAACCTGGGAAAGGTAAATTTTTACCTATTTTTACCTCATCTTTTATTATCTTAGAAACATTTTTAGCTTTAATCACATGAACCTCTTTAAATTGTTTTGTTTCATTTACCATAGTGGACAGTACAAGGTAATCATTTTCAACTTTACATGCCTGGATTTTTTCCTTATTTACTGGAAACTTCTCTTGTAAAGCAATTAAACCATTTGGTATGGACCTTAATTTTTTATCTGTGTCATCCTGACAATGTCTTTCGGTAACTCCCCAATAACTGGAACAGTTAACTCCAAATCATAAAAGGATTCCACTTTCGCTACCCTAACTCACAATTAGCCGCTATAGTGATAGGCTCTACTGTTGGGTTATGTAGCAAGAGATGCATTGCTTTGCTGCTCATGTCTAAGCAAGGTATGGAGTGGATTTTTAAACCCATTTCACTAAGTTGCTTGTCAAGCACAAAGAGTGCAGTCTTGTCAGCCATTTCTTGGCCTTTCTTTACATTGACCCTAAGAGAGAAATCCTTGACATTACTTGGAATTTTTGTAGTGAACTCATTTACCACCTGGCACACTTGAGGAATAGTTTGTCCAGACCTCAAGGCCTGTGGTGTTACTTTTATTGGGTAAGAGTCCCCCCTTATTTGCGACCAAAGAACATCATTGGCTAGGTTAACATACACACCCAGTCATACAAGGATGTCTAACCCCAGGTACATGGGAGATTTTAGACCTTGTACTACCTTTACAAGGTGTTGTATTTTCTTTTGCCCTATTTGGAGGTTCAAAGCACAGATACCTATGCTTTTCACACTAGTGGCCTGATATGGGACATTTTCCAACCACGCCTGTTTCTTTACACATGTTAAACTGGGCCTCTACCTTTTTAACATCTTGTAAAACAGTTCACTAATTAAACAGTGCTCATAACCTAAGCATAACACAGAATTTACTATCTGCACATTTTTTGCTTTGATGGGCACCTTTAACCTGCCTTCCTCTGCTCTTATATTGCAGAGCAAGGACTCATGACTTAGTGGCTGTGTTTCATTTCCACCATCCCCAGAGGGTGTTGGGTACTCTGAATTTAATGTTTCTGTGTCAGCTGCAGAGCATGCTTCTGAGACAGCAGGGTCCACTTCCTTGGTGAAGAAAGTGAGGCCTTCTGCATTAATCTCAGACTTTACCATATCATGCTTTGACAGACAAACCACGTGAGCTTTGTTTCTCCATGGAGCCAAATTTTCAGGATCACCTAGTACAGACACATTAGGTACATCAGAACGTACAAAATGTAATTTAATCGTTGCATCCCTTTTCTCAAGAAAACATGATTCTGATTGTTTAGCAACCTTAAGACTCTTTCCAAATGGAATGGGCCAGTTTACCTCTGCCCACAGGATTCCATGGAAATAGTCAATGATAGGCCGAAATCTTTTTAGGAGGTCATTTCCAATCAAGAAATCATCCCCAGTTTTATCAGTGATACACCGGGTGGTTGGCTTCCATCTTGCCAAACCTCAATTCTAGCCATACTTTACCTAGGATCTGTTTAGCCCCCCCCAATAACCTACTATTTGTAAGTCATCAGAGAGGGTTTTTAACACCTTAGAGTCACCTACTGCATCAACCAGCTTGTCATAAAAGCTTCTGGACATCAAGGTAACTTCTGCTCCAGAGTCAACTAAAGCTTTATGACTTAGGCTGTTTTTAATGTTGATGTCAAAGTAAAACCTATCTGCCCCCCTTTAGGGATTAAGTTGCCTAGGTAGAATTTGCTTTTTTTAACTCCTGGCAACATGGCAGGTTTACTGAGACACTCTACACTGCCTGTTGTCAACAATTGCAATTTTATTAACCTGGGCAGCATTAGGAAAGGCAGAAGGCTCTAGTCACTGGCCATTATTATTGGTTTCATTGTCATTTGAGGTTGCAGATGGGTTTTGCACAGGTGTAGGAAACCCAGAAGGCAGAAGAAGAGGGGGAACCAAATGCTGCAGCAACAATTTTAAGTCTCCCATCTCCTCCTTTATTCCCTGTATTTCCTCCATGACTGGGGAACCAGGTCAAGGTCTGTTTTGGAACCTGTAACCATCTTGCTTATTGTTATAGTTTTGACGCCCCCTATAGGCACCTCTACCACCCCTACGGTCATTGTTTAATTCTCTGTAGTATCCTTTCCCATACCCTTGGCCACATCCTTTAACAGGATCATAACCTCGATAGGAGGTTCTTCAGTTTTGATATGGCTGAGGTTGTGGGAATTGACAAGGGGTTTGATAGAACCGTGACTCAGGGCCTGGTGGTGGAACCACCACAGGGGAAGCTTGGGCAGGGTTGGTAGGTTGGATTACTACTGCAGGGTCAGGCACAGCCTTAGACTGCTCTACAGCTTTTCCTGGTTGAGTGTTGTTACCTTTTCTCTTTCTTTGCCTCCTGTTTTTGGGAGTAGATAGCTCACCCCCTTCCATAGCCAAAGTATCTGAGGTAGTTACTTTAGACACTTGGACCTTGGGATTGGGGCCCCTCCCTTTTTCTGTGGAGGAGAGTCATCACCTCTTCCAGAGTCCCAGATGTGTTCTGCCTGTCTGGAAATCCAGTGGATGTCCCTGGACCTCTTGTTAAGCTCAAGTGCCAATTGTGTCCTGATAGCAGAGGGTAAACCTTGGTAATATGCATCTCAGAAGTCATCTGAATCACTGTCTGAGTGATCTTTTGCTCCAAAGTACACATCCTTTAGCCTGCAATAATATTTCCTAGGACTTTCATTAGCCCCACACCGCATTTGGTAGGTTGCAAGTCTGGCTGCCCCCTTAGTGCAGTATTTACTAAACTCCATTTTTAGGCATTTATACAGTTTGTCAGGTTTGTTCCTACTTTCTCTAGACATTCTTAACCACTCTGCTCGAGGATCATCAACAGACCACCCAATCACAAAACTCTGTTCTCCCTTATCAGTTAAGCACACAGATTCAAAACACTCTTTTAGTTTTTGAACATGCTGCTCAATGCCTCCTTTCACAGATTTAGAATTATATCTCTCACCTACCAGTTTCAAAGCTTGAGTAACAGTTTTTGATTTTAAATACCCCTGTTCCTTTTTGGAAATCTTTTTATTTTTCCTGGACCCATCAGATGAGTCACCTTCAGAATCAGAGCTTCCTTTTTGCCTAATTTTGTATCTCTTTTTATGCTTATCACATGTTTCCTTTTCTGAACAGGAATATTCCTTTTCAGGGGAGGAGTAATCTGAGCCAGATTCATCAGATGCATTTATTTTTACATGATTTTTACTTTTGATTTTGGTATTACCTTTTTGGGCATGTAAATCTCTGACTTCTCTTCCTAGTTTATAGAGGTGTTGCTCCAAAAGGGTACACCACTGTTTTCATTTGCTAGCCTCCTTTTCTGTTTGTGCACTGATCTCTCTGTCTTTATGTATTTTCTCTTGTTGCACTATTTCTTGTAGTAACTCTTTTTCAACACTAGTTTAGTTTAGTTTAGTTAGTTTTTGTTGACCAGGTAAGTGCATTAGACAAATCCTGCCTATTTTCAGGCATGACCCAGGTGAGGGAGAGGGGGATACAAATGAATGCCAATTGAACTTGAACCAGATTAAGCTGTTGGTGGTATGTTTAGTGAATGAGGGAAACTTGGCCAAGACACCAGGGAAATTCCCCTACACTTTTCAATAAGTGCCATGGGATCTTTAACATCCACCTGAACTATCACCAATCCAGGCAGATGGGACCTCAGTTTAACATCTCATCTGAAAGACGGCACCTCAGAAGTGCAGCACCCCTCTCATGCTGCACTACAGTGTCAGTACTGGGATATTAACCCAAGTGCCAGATGTGGGAACTGAACCCAGAGCCCTCTGATCTCCCAGCCTCAGAGGCGAGTGTACTACCTACTGAGCCACTGACACTGAGAATGAACAGGTGAGTGTGGTTGGCAAGGGACTGTTTTATTTGTGGGTCCTGCACCACAGAAATCCCAAGAAAGATGAGTCTCTTGTTCCTTACCCTGTGGTAGATACCCTAGGGGTGAACAGCTTATGCTTCTTTGTTTTTAGGTTTCCGCTTTTCATTTGGCTTAGAGGTGTCTTTCCCTGTCTGCCCAGTGTTTTGGTTACTTTAATATTGCTCCCTTACATTATTATACATTTGTACCATTTCATTTAGCTCCTTGGTAACCTGTTCATTAGCATGCTTTAATTTTGCTTTTTCCCTTTCCAAAGCTGTGCCCCATTCTTTTAGCTTCTCATTAGTCTTTAATATTTTGGCCTTCTCTGCCTCAGCAGCTGAGCACTGCTCTTTTAACTGTTCATTCAAGTTTTTTAAGGCAGCAATATTAGTCTTTAAGTTTTGACACAGTCTCCATCAGATATTTTCACATTACTTACATCTAACTGTTTTTCTAATAGATTAACTTGGCCTGTGAATTTACTACATTCCAGTGATTTTTCTTGTAGTAGTTTCCTTAACTGTTTTGCTTCCCTTGCTAAACATCTTTGATCATGACTTAGCTGGTCAATTAGCTCTAAATATTTTTCATTAATATCTTTTGTTCTTTCCTCCTACTCATAACTGAAGACTAGGAAAACACTGGAGAATGTATCACTGCTTTAGATTTTATAAATTTTGCACATAAACCTTGCACTGACATGGTCTTGTAACAATAGCCACTACTTTAACAATAATACCCTTTAAACAACAATAGTAATCACAATGTAATACAATTTTAAACAAAGAACAACATTTTTTTTCTTGAGATACTTTAAAAGTCCTTTTCCTTGCAGCTTTTCTGCCAGATAATTACTTCTTTCTGTCTTTTTTCACTGTCTAGGGGTAATTTTATCTTTAAATCCTCGAGAAACAAGAACAGAAAAAAATATTACTCATTCCATTTAGTAACTTGCAAACAATAACTGTAATAATATTTATTTCTCATACAACGTAAGTGTGGGCTGTTATTCACTAACAATCATCCAGGAAGAGCCCCAAAGATGTCAGAACAAAGGCTTATAATATCACTTTTTATAAGGATGCACTTGGATTCACCTCAGGCCTTACCCAAAAATTATTTCATAAATTACCAAAAATAATAAATATACACAGGTGATATTATACTATGCTCTCCAGATTCAGAAATAATGGTCAAAAACACTGTTGCCACACTTTGGATTATATAAGAAATAAATATATTTTATTCACATATATACAAGTCCTAAATATTCATAACTAGCATAAATATCAAGCATAATAAAAGTAATGTAAACACAAACTGTAATGTAAACAAAACAGATTTTAGAAAATCAAGTAAAACAAAACAAATTTTAGCAAATAAGCAATGTAAATGAGTAAGCGCTATTCAGCATAATAAATAACAGTTTATACTATTTCTTTAGCATCCTTATCAATAGCATGACCTTTTCTTTTTACTATGAGAACTTGCAACTCATTACACTAGTGTTCCAGATTATTGTGGTAAGATACTTGTTTAAACTTTATAGTATGTAAAAGATATTTTCTTTAGATTTAAATTCAAGCTTAACCATAAACCCAAGGTTTGAAGCTAAAACGCACTCAGTTATCACCCCAAATAGCCAAATAAGTACTAATAGTAAGATAAAGGAATACTTATGTTTTAGTTATCTGTAGATGTGGTCTTCTAATTTTTAGCTTTCAAAGTCTTGGTGAGAATTTTTGGTTTTGGATGACAAATGTCCTTGATGGTGAGTTTGGCTTTAGTCTGCTGTCTTTTTCCCTTGAACCTGGAACTGTAGAGTCTGTGGACATCAATGAAGCAATGCAGGCTAGATCCTTCTTGCTTGATGTCACATATCATCAAAAGTCACTTCAGGATTTAGTGGGAAAAATCAGACAAGATTTTAGCAGTTTAGCACAGTCTGTAGAAAGATCTCTCCCTGTAGACCGCAATGTTGTTTTGGGTAACTGGACTCTGTGACTCTTTTCTGTTTCAATTCATTTCTGCTTTTGAACCTGCAACTCTGGACTCACTGCTATTCAACAGCACTGCAGACTTGCTGGCTGGTAAATTCTAAAGTCAGTCTCTTGTTCAGGCTTCTAACAGAAATTCCAAAACATTACTTTTAGTCCAAATTCTCAGTATGCAAAACATAGGCCTTGCTTAATCCAATTCTGGAAGAAAGTCCTTTCTGTAACAGTCCGTTTCAGCAGCTGGACCTGTGGCAGAGTTGTGCAGGCTTTCAGACTGGTTTAGCACTCCTTGTGGTGGCAATGTTAAAGCCCAAGTAATGTTCCCAGAAGGTGTGGCTTCAGGCATTTAGTCTGGAATAAGTCCACGCTCATCCAAAATTGCCATGACATTAAACACAGGTCATCACACACCAAAGAATTAAGCAGTTCTGGGCCGGCTTTACCAGCATCCATTTATGTCCCGCTTACTGGGTGACATCACCATCAAGTTATGATTAGTCTGAGCACTCTTTGAGGGTGTTACTGTTAGCCCCTCCTAAGCCATTTTTTTCTCAATATGACCTCATCCTGAAAACTATTTTTGATATAAAACAATTTTTCTTTCTTGCATCCACGTGCACCTTTGTACATATATAAGACTCACATTTTTAGATGCAACTAAAGGAGAGGATTCATTTGAGACCAAACATGGTGTCAATTCTAATACAAAATCTATAATTAATAAAAGCATTATAAAACTTTTTCCTTTATAGAGCTCTAAAAAGTATTTGCAAATTTGAAAAGTACATTTTTTCCTGTTTAAAATGATGTTAGTTTGGCATACCTGCTATCATTAAAACTGTGTAAATTTAATAAAACTTCTTTAAGACAGAGGTCTCCTTTGTTCAAAATAAATGAACCATGACCTCATGTAGCTATGCAGAGGCTTATAATCCACCCGACTAGTTGTTTCCATTAAATAAACACTTTACCCTTAATCCACTAAAAAGGTGGCAAGGTCAGCTTACTACAGACACCAAATTTGTCGATATATTTTAAACAATTTTGAGGCTACAGATTTTTGTAAATAGATCATAATACACTTTGTTGATGGGTTTAAAACTTACTCACTGGGCAGGTACATGCATTTTCAATAACCAGTATAATTTTAAAATGTATCAGAGTTTTTGTATATTTTCTATAAATAAAAGCCTTAATTTCTTAAAGCCAGTCTAAATCTATGTTAACCTCTGAGATATGCTCTGGCTGGTACTGAAAAACAAGGTTGTAAATTATGTCAAGTTTCAAGCTCTTCTGCTACTAATTGGAAGAGGCCATTCAATTTAAACAGACTATCCTAGAAATATTGTTTTTTCTGAAGTTGACCATGTATGCTCTATTCCCTTTTTCATGGCATCATTATTCTATTTTAGTATTCAAGTCTTAAGCAGCATTGCCCCTGTTTTAAAGATTCATTTAGACATTAATTTGATCAGAAACATTTATATGACTTAATAATTAAGCCAATATAAGGATATAGAATGCCAATTAAGAATATAATAATATTATAATAAAATATTTAACTCAAATTAGTTCTGTTCCTACAGGACTGACACAGCTGGTCACTGGACCTACTAGGCTAAGTAACACATTAGATCTGGTACTGTCAAATGGTGAGGCAGTGAGAGAATTAAGGATGGAGGACCCACTAGCTGATAGCGATCACAAAATGGTGTGGTTAACTATAATTATGAGCAGGGAGTCAGGGGACTCACTAACAAAGGTGGTGGACTTCAGGAGGACAGACTTTGGGAGGATGTGGGAGATACTGAAAGGGAAACTTGGGGGTATAGGGCCAGGAATGGAAGTGAAGCAGAAATGGGATCCCAAATAGCACCAGGCTTATTAAGCAGGGGATTAAAGAGGCAACGGAAGCTTGCACCAAGTTACATAAGAGAAGCAGAGCAAGGAAACCATGCTGGTTAAACAGAAAGGTGAGAGATGGGGTGAGGGCAAAGAGAGCTGAGTACCAGGGATTCAGAAGAACTGAGGAGGAGGAGGACAGGAAGAAGTATGAAAGATGGTCCAAGGAAGTGACCAAGAGGGTTAGGGAAGCTAAGACTTCAAGGGAGCTAACGTTAGCATAGGGAATTGGGGGGGAGGGAGAAAGGCGTTTTCAAATATGTCAGAGAGAAAAGGAAGTGCAGGGATAACATAGTGAGGATAAAGAGGGGTGGGGAGTGGATGGAAAAGGGAGAGGAACCAGAGGAAGCACCAAATGAACACTTTTGCTCAGTGTTCATGCAGGAGAAGGAGGGACCACAACCACCTTGGACTGGGATGGAGGGAAGAGGTGACGGATGGAATGACTGGGGGAACTAGAGTATTAGAGGGACTGAGGGCACTAAAAGTGGACAAGGCACCAGGACTGGATTTTATCCACCCCAGGGTACTGAGGGAGGTGGGGGAGGTGCTGGCAGAATCACTGGCAGATCTGTTCAGCACCTCCCTGCATATGGGATATGTGCCTCAGGACTGGAGGATGGCCCATGTGGTGCCGATACACAAGAGCAGCCCAAGGGATGAACTGGGCAATTATCGGCCTGTCAGTCACACTTCCATAGTAAGCAAGCTTATGGAGAAGATACTGAGGTAGAGGCCGGTGCCATTTCTAGAGGACAATTACCTCCAGCATGTGAGGCAGCATGGGTTTGTATCGGGGAAGTCCTGTCAGACTAACCTAATACAATATTATGACTGGGTAACAAGAGAACTGGATAGGGGCCATGCAGTGGCAGTCCTCTACTTGGATTTCAGCAAGGCCTTTCAATTCAGGACTTCATGGGTGGCTTGGGGGGAAGCTAACTGATGTGGACCCACAGCTCAGCACCATGGACACAGGGGAAGGGAGGTGTGCATAAGTCCCTTCACAAAAAAAAGGGTCCTACAAGGGCTCGCTAAGTTCAGGGTATGGACAAGGCAATTGGACTGGATGGCATACATCCCAGGGTAGTAAAGGAGCTAAGGGTGGAACTAGCAGAGCCATTAGCAGAACTGTTTAGTGAGTCTTTGAGCACAGGAGAGGTCCCAGAAGACTGGAGAAACATATAAACATAGAATTTGATGGCAGATAAGGACCGCTTGGCCCACCCAGTCTGCTCATTTCCCTACCTACTGGATAAGCTGCAGATCCTAGTTAACCAGCAGCCTACTTCTTCCTACCCCGGCCCCCTAGAATGGCCTTATGACTGTCCCATGCATGCTTGAATTCCACCACTGTTTTTGACTCTACAACCTCCTCCAGAAGGCCGTTCCATGCATCCACAACCCTCTCTGTGAAAAAATACTTCCTTAAATTACCTCTGAGCCGCCCCCTCTATCTTCAAATTGTGCCCCCTTGTTCTTGCACACCTCTTTTTGAAAGATGCTACCTCTTGGACTTTGTTGATTCCCTTGAGGTACTTAAAGCTTCTATCATGTCCCCTCTCCTCCTTTCCTCAAGGCTATACATATTAAGCTCCTTTAGTCTCTCTTCATATGTCTTCCGGTGCAGACCCTGCACCATTTTAGTTGCCCTCCTCTGGACAGCTTCCATCCTGTCTATGTCTTTGCGGAGACTGGGTCTCCAGAACTGCATGCAGTACTCCAGATGGGGTCTGACCAGCTGTCTGTACAGAGGGATAATAACTTCCTGTTTTCTACTGGTAATGCCTCTCCCTATGCATCCCAGTATCCCCCAGCCCTCCTTGCTGCCCTCTCACATTGCTTGCCCACCTTTAGGTCATCTGATATGACTACCCCAGGTCCCTTTCCATTTTTGTTGTTGTTAGTATCTCACCCCATTGTGCACTCTTCCCTGGGTTTTGTTTCCCAGGTGCATTACCTTGCACTTCTTAGCATTGAATCTAAGCTGCCATACATTTGGCCATTCCTCTAACCTTGCCAAGTCCCTTCATCCTTTCCACCCCACCTTGTGCATCAACTCTGTTGCAGAATCTTTGTGTCATCTGCAAAGAAATACTTTCCTTCCAGTCCCTCTGCAATGTAAGCTTAAAGACATTGAAGAGGACCAGTCTAATACTGAACCCTGCGGTACCCCACTAGTAACCCCTTTCTTCTGAGTGGACTCCATTTACTATTACTCTCTGTGTCCTATTCTCCAGCCAATTCTTTATCCAGGCTGTCATCCTGGGACCCACTCCCAGGCTGGCTAACTTGTATATTAATCTTTTGTGTGGGACTGTGTCAAATGCCTTGCTAAAGTCTAGGTAGGCCATGTCCACAGCCCCTCCCTGATCTACTACTTTGGTCACCCAGTCAAAGAAATCTATCAGATTCATCTGGCATGACCTTCCTGCTGTGAATCCATGCTGCCTAGGGTCCTGTGCCCCTCTGGCCTACCACTGAGGTTAAACTAACAGGTCTGTAGTTTCCTGCTTCTGCCTTGCTCCCACTTTTATGAAGGGGAATCACATCTGCCCTCCTCCAGTCCTCGGGTACCACCCCATCCTCCCATGATTTGTTAAAGAGGGTAGTCAGTGGTGTCACTAGTTCTACCCTTAGTTCTTTTAGAATTCTGGGATGAATCCCATCAGACCCCATTGCTTTGTCCACCTTCAGTTTTAAGAGTTCTTTCATAACCCTTTCTTCTGTAAATGGGCTGGAATCAACTTCTGTATCCAGAGTGTTTCTACTGTTTGTTTTAGGAACCTCCCCCTCTTCATTTGTAAATACTGAGCAAAAATATTTGTTTAGTATCTCTGCCTTTTCACAGTCTCCCTCTGCCCACCCTCCCTCCCTTTATTAAGCCTCACTATCCCTCCCTTGGTCTTCCTTTGCTCCCTGATGTACCTATAAAAGGTTTTATCCGCTTCTTAACTGAGTTGGCTATCTTTTCCTTGGTTTGGGCCTTTGCTGTTCTGACTGCCTTCCCAGCTTCCTTTTGCTTTTACTGATACAGTTCTCTGTCCTGCTCCTTCTGTGATTCCTTGTACTTCCTGAATGCTTTCTCTTTCTCTTGAACCTTCACTGCCACTTCCTTTGAGAACCATAGTGGTTTCTTACATCATTTTGTTTTGTTTATTTGCTTCACACAAAGGCTTGTTATCTCTGTGATGGCAGTTTTTATTATTCCCCATTGTTCTTCCACCCCTCCTTCCTGCCCATTTGCTAGTGCATTCCTTAGGCACGCACCCATTTTGGCAAAGTCAGCCCTCCTAAAGTCCAATACTTTTGCCTTTGTATGGCTTGACTCTATTGCTGTGTTTATTGTGAACCATACTGTTCGATGGTCGCTAGTTCCCTGATGGCTACCCACTTCTACATCTGTGATTCTCTCTCCATCTCCATTTGAGAGAACCAGGTCTAAGATTGCTCCCTCTCGAGTGGGCTCCAATACTAGTTGTCTAAGGTATGCCCCCTGTAGGGCATCTAGAATAACCCCATTCTTTGAAGTGGCTGCTGCAACTGCACTCCAGTTAACATCTGACATATTCAGATCACCCATCAGCAATATCTCCTTTTCTGCCATTCTAAGTATACTTTCTATCATTTCCTTGTCCATTTCCTCCCCTGAAAGGAGGTCTGTCTAACCCCTGGGATTGTGGTGCCATTGCCTGTCTCCAAATTTACCCACAGTGCTTCTTCTCCTCCCTGTTTACCCTTTTGTTCTGTTGCTTTAATTCCTTCCCTTATGTAAAGAGCTACTCGTCCTCCTCTTTTACCCTCCCTGTCCCTCCTGTAGATATTGTATCCTGGTATGTTTACATCCCAGTCATGGTTTTGTGTGTACAATGTTTCTGTGACTGCCACAATATCCAGATGTTCCTCCTCCATCAAGGCTACTAATTCAGGAAGCTTGTTACCCAAACTATGGGCATTGGTACTCATTGCTCTCCATTTTTGATGGCTTTACCTTCTGTTGCAGCATCCCCCACTGACCTTTCTACCTGGTCTTTTCTCATTTAGTACCCTGCTTTGTAGAGAGGCTGGGATTTTCCTACTGCTTATCAGTGCCTCCCCTTTGACTAGTTTAAAAGCTTGCCAATGAAGCATTTAAACTGATTGCTCAAAGACTTGTTCCTTCCTGGACAGATGCAGACCATCCTGCCAGTATAGGCTGGTGTCCCTCCAGGTGGAACCCAGTCCCCAATGAAGCCAAACCCTGTGCTCCACACCATTTTTCAACCATTCATTAAACTGCATGGTGCAAATTACCCTCACCTCCCCCATGCCATTGACAGGCAGCACCTCTGAGAAGGATACTGTGTGTGCTAATTGTCTTAGGCCCTTCCCCAACTCTACAAAGTCCTCCTACACTGCTCTAATCTCATGATGAGCCAAGTCATTTGTCCCTAGGTGGACAATGATGTCCCGCTCAGACTCCCGTGCAGCTGTTCTCTTGATCCTGAGGATGCGTTTCCTGTCCCTCCAAGCCATGGCACCAGGCAGGCACCTTACTTCAGTTTTCCCTGCCCCCCAGTTCTGTCCCCCTAATAATTGAGTCCCCCACCAGGAGCTGCTTCCTTTCCCTTTGGTGTCCTCTGCCTCCTTCCTGTGGGCTTCTCTTGTGACAGTTGTCATCAGTCTCCTCTGCAGGTGCATCCTTAGGGGAGCTATGCTCCCCCAGAATGGTGTATGGATTGTGGAGTGGAACAACTGACTGAGTGTGCCTCTGTTCCACCATCCTCACCCTCCCTGAGCCCACTGTGGTCCGCCTCTGTTCCATCATCCTCACCCTCCCTGAGCCCACTGTGGTTCAACTGCTGTGCTTTCTTCAGAACCTCTGAGGTAGTGGTGGTGGCTCTGGTGCTCCCTGGATGGGGGAGATTCCCTTCCTACTGTCCAGTGTGGCCTGGGAGACGGTTCCCTTACTACTGTCCAGTGTGGCCTGAAGACGGGCAACTTCCTCCCTCAGGACAGAGAGTTGTCTGCAAATAGGGCAGCATCTTAGCCTCCAGAAAGACTCCTGGAAGACTGCTGCCCCACAGCCATTACATTGCACTACTCCCCACCTGTTTATCTACTTTTTTTTTGTGTGTGTGTGATTGGTTTGTTATATAGAAATATATATATTATACAATGTGTATGCTTATATTGTCAGTGCAGTGTGCTAGAGAGGATATGACAGTGATATGCACCTTGCACTCTTGAGGAAATGATGTCAGAACCCCAGGTATAAAGGAACTATTTCCAGGGGTGGGTGGGGTGAGGGATGGGAAGGGGTTGGGCCTAAACTGTGCCCTCACAAAACAGTCAGCTAAAAGCTCTGACCCACCGCTGCGATGAGTGCCTTCCTGTCAGCCAGATGCCCTACACAACAATTTGACAGAGAAAATACCCTGCTAATCAAAGAGAAGGGCTCATGTGATGTCGCTCCACAAGAGAGCAAGGAGGAGGCAGGGAACTACAGACCAGACAGTGTTTCCTCAGTTGTGGGCATGATTATGGAGGCACTCCTTAAGGAAAGGATAGTGCAACACCTGGAATCCATAGGAGTACAGGATCCAAGACAGCATGGGTTTACACAGGAAGGTCTGTCAAACTAATCTTATAGATTTATTTGGCTGGGTAAACAGAATGGTGGACCAAGGGGGTGCAGTTGATGTCACCTACCTTGACTTCAGCAAAGCTTTTGATATTGTTCCACATAGAAGATTGATTAATAAGCTGGGTAGGCTTGGGGTGGGTCAGAAGTTAGTCAACTGGGTGGAAAACTGGTTGGCGGGCAGAAGACAGAGAGTGGTGGTATATGGTATACAGTCAGAAGAGATGCAAGTCACAAGTAGGGTACTTGAGGGATGAGCCCTGGGGCCAGTCCTCTTCAATATCTTCATCAGCAACATTGCAGATGGACTGGAGGGTAAGGTTTGTCTGTTTGCAGATGACACCAAGATCTGCAACACAGTAGATTATTCAGATGGGTTCAGCAGAATGAGAAGAGATCTGGATAAACTGGAAAAATGGTCGGAATAGTGGCAACTGGGGTTTAATGCAAAGAAGTGCAAGATCTTGCACATAGGGAAGAGAAACCCTGAAGCCACCTATAGGTTGGAAGGGGAGTTGGTGCCAATCACAAGGGGAAAAAAGAGACTTGGGCATCATCATCACAGATGACCTGAAATCATCCAAGCAGACCACTAAAGCAGTAGGTAAGGCAGTCCAGAGAAGGGCAACCAAAATGGTGCATGGACTGCATCAGAAAACATATGAGGACAGATAAATGGAGCTCAATATGTATACCCTAGAGCAAAGGAGGGAGAGAAGTGATATGATCGAAACATTCAAACACTTTAAGAGTATTAACAAGGTGAAAGAGTTTAACATGTTTCAGTATAAGAACAAGCATTTGCCAATGCCGAATGTTTGCTTGCTGGTATTAGCACTGGAAATGCAGGAGTTAGACAGATGCAGAATAGGAATGGCAGTGAAGTATTGAACTTCACACCAACCCCACCTCCACCCTGCAGAGACGGACAGGCAATGGGGTATGCATTTGTGCTGTCGCCCATAACATTCATGCCATGTCGCCTCACCCTATCCTGCGGATACCGACAAGTGTTGAGGTGTGCCTTGGGGTATTCAGCTTTACAGTCACCCCATTCCATAAGGACATATGCTGAAAAGGGTGCAATATAGGAGTATAGGGTGAACTCTGGGGCCGAAGAGTTCAAGGCATACCTCGATGCCTATCACTGGATGCAGGGGGTTGGAATGGCATGAGCATTACAGTCGGCAATCCAAAGGCACACCTCTGATGCCTGTCAGTCTGTACAGGGTGGAACATTACGGTTAGAAACTCTAACGCCTCGGGCGTTTGTTGGTATTTGCACTACACATTTTCAGCATGGCCTTTTTGTGACCCCCACCTCATGAAAGCATTTGGGACCTCTTCTCATAAATAGTGGCACTGTGATTTCATTAATATGTTCTGAACTTTGAGTTCCCACAGTGACCGTCCCATTCTGCAGCAGATGTACTGTACGAAAACACAGATCAGGCAGGATGTGAAGAATGACAGCTGTACCATTCATAGGGAGGTGTGAAGAGATGGCAATGTTGAAAATCTGTAGTGAAAATATTAAAAATGCTTGAACTTCCAAATGTGCGTGAAAACTGTGCAATGCATGCACATAACACAGTTATTTAGTGGAATTTTTTCACCAAATTGTCAACATAGGCATTTTGTGACCTTTGCTCATGAACTCTGTCACTATGATTTTCTTAATCTGTCCTGAACATTGATTTCCCTCAGCAACCGTGCTATTCTGCGCCAGATGTGCAAATGCATATTTTGGGCAGGATATGAAAAATGACAGCTGTTCTGTTCGTAAGGTGGTGTGAAAAAAATTCCCCTGTTGATATGCCTATAACCCAGTACATTTGCTGACGGGGAAGCCCACTCCCCATCGGCATAATGTTCCGCCCCATTTGCTGTGTGCCTAGGGGGGTGCCCAATCCCTCTTGGCTCTTGCCCCCCCAACACTTGGTATATGCCGACAGGGGTGCAGAATCCCCGTTGGCTACAGCCCCCCCAAAAAAGCACTCTGGTGTCATGCTGGAAGCCACCCCAGCATGCCAAAAGTCCATGTAAATAAGAAAACCTTCCTGCATGTTATAAAATGTTTTAAACCTGCAAAGTAGAAACGGTCCCATATTGAGTCTCCCCAACCCGCACCCCCACTGTGCACCACACCTCCCCCACATCCCCTCAGCCCCATACCTACCTCCGAAGTCTATCATGACAATCTTTGGTGGACTGGGAACACGTATCCACTCTTCAAAGCTGACCGCGAACCGAAGAAATACTGGTAAGCTGTAAAATGTCAAATATCTTTTATTTCAACTTATGTGGTTATCTCAGGCATCTGTGGGACTTCTGGCACCAAATTTTCAACATGGGGTTATTGGGACCTCTCCTCATGAATTCTGTCACTGTCTTGGTGTTATTCAGTTCTGAAAGGTGATTTTGTGGTCACTGCATGGAATCATCGTTTGGGACCGATTAATGAAACAACAGTGCCACTGTTCATGAAGTGGGATCTCAAAAAGCCTATGTTGCAAATTTGGTGAAAAAAATCCAAAAAATGACTGTTTTACGAGCGTGCATTGAGCAGTTTCCACGCACACTCATAACTTCGCAAATTTGTAATATTTTCACTCCAGATTTTCAACATTAGCATTTTTCCACACCTCCTTAGGGACAGTGTAGCTGTCATTTTACACATCCTGGCCAAAATGTGTTTTTGCACTTCTGGCACAGAATAGCGCAGTTGCTGTGGGAAATCAGTGTTCAGGACAGCTTAAGAAAATCACAGTGACACTGTTCATGAGCAGAGGTCCTAAAATGCCTATGTGGAAAATTTGGTGATGAAAGTCCATAATATGACTGTGTTAGGAGCGTGCATTGTGCAGTTTCCATGCACCCTCATAACTTCGAAAATGTTTTATATTTTCATGCCAGATTTTCAGCTTTGGCATTTTTTCAGACCTCCTTATGAACAGTACAGCTGTCATTTTTCACCTCCTGTCCGAAATGTGTTTTCACACTTCCAGCACACAATAGCACGGTTGCAGTGGGAAGTCAGTGTTCGGGACAGATTAAGAAAATCACAGTGGCACTGCTGATGAGCAGATGTGCTAAAATGTCTATGTTGAAATTTAGTGATTAAAGTCCATAAAATGTGTTACGAGCGTATGTTGCACAGTTTTCACACACCCTCGTAATTTCACACATTAGTAATATTTTCACTTCAGATTTTCAACATTGGCATTTTTTTCACACCTCCTTATGAACAGAACAGCTGTCATTTTTCATATCCTGCCCAAAATATGCATTTGCACATCTGGCACAGAATAGCCCTTCTGCAATGTCACTAATGAATACATTGAACAGGACTGGTCCCAGGACTGATCCCTGAGGTACCCGGCTGGTTACCTCCCTCTCCCCTGATTGGATCTCATTTACCACCACCACCCTCTGCCTCTTGTCTGTCAGCCAGTTGCTAACCCATTGTATCACCTTTTGTCCCATGCCCAGACTACCTCCCAAAGCAAAAAGAAATACCAGCCTTTGCTCATTCAGAACCACAAGGGTGAAATACTGGAACAAGTAACAAAGTTCAAATATATGGACATCACGGTTGATGATACACTAACCTTCTCTGACCATATAGACTCTGTTGTCAAGTCATCAAATACAAAACTTGGGGTTCTCTACCACCATAGGCACTCTATAACACCTGATGCTCTGAAACTTGCCATCAGTAGTTCAGTACTGTCTTCCATAGATTATGGGCTGCCTATCTATGGGGCAGGCACTAAAACTGCCCTAAATAGGGTCAGCACATTACTAAATAGGGCCTGCCAACTGTCAATAGGGGCTGCTCAGGACACCCACACCTGCATGCTCTACACTGAAATTTGGTGGCTCCCACTCCATCTTAAAGCATAAAACCAAACCTGCCTACTTGTAAAAAAAGTGCTTCTTGGACTTACCTCCCACGCACTGGGCTGCCTCTTTATGCTGGCAGTTCCTATCAAATCAAGTAGAAGTGTGGCTACAGATAGGCTGGAGATTCCCTTCAAAAGGACGAAACTCACCCAGAACTCCATCCTGTACCAAGGACCAAAATGGTACAATGCGCTACCTGCCAACCTCATAGACTCACCCAAGATTAGTACCTTCAAATCTGGGCTCAGGTTCCTTCTTGACACAAAAAGAGCTATGCTTGCCTGCACTAATATGGCGGGATTTCTGCCACACTACCCCCCTTATCTCCTCAACCCCATCCCAAACGAAATTTTTCATTTTGACAAACCACTTCTTTGACGATGATGCCATCCCTGGCTGACCCCCCCTTCCACCTAGATTGATCTATAAACTAGTGAGCTACAAGGCTGAACTCTATTTGACCCTATCCTCTTAAACCTATCATTGGATGTATATAATTACTTGGTATGCCTGTGTAATTGTTTTCAGTAAACACTGTTATATTTGTAATGTTTGTACAACAATGACCTGGAACCTTTGAAAACAAGTCCTGGACTCAAGGGTATTAATCCTAAACTGAAATAAAATAAAAGTAAAATAAAATACCCATCTTGTTAATCGGCCTTCTTTGTGGGATGGTGTCAAAGACTTTGCTGAAATCGAGGTAGGCAACATCCACCACCTCTCCCTGATTGACACCCTTTGTCACCCAATCAAAAAAATCTGTAAGATTTATGTGACACGACCTTCCTGCTGTGAATCCATGTTGCCTTGGATCCTGGGCACTGTTTGATTCCAGGTGTGCCACTATCCTTTCCTCTAGCAGTGTCTCCATGATCTTCCCCACCACTAAGTTGAGGCTGACCAGCCTGCAGTTCCCTGCCTCCTCCCTACTGGTGCTTTCATGCAGAGGGACTACATGTGCCCTCCTCCAGTCCTCTGGAACCACTCCTGTGTTGAGTGACTTGGTGTACGTGGCTGCCAGAGGTGCTGCTAGTTCCCTGCGCAGCTCCTTTAGTATCCTTGGGTGTACTCCATCTGGCCCCATAGCTTTGTCCACCTTCAGCTTTGTGAGTTCTTCCAGAACTCTTTCCATTGTGAATGGACTGGTGTCCACTTCACCTCCCCCCTTTGCTCCTGCTACCCAGCTGTGGTCCCTGACCCTCCCCCTCCTTAGTGATTACTGAACAGAATTACTTATCCAATATTTCTGTCTTGTCTAGGTCTCCCTCCTTAGACTCACCCTCCTCCCCTCTGAGCCTTACAATCCCTCTCCTGGTTTTTCTTCTGTCACTGATGTATCTATAGAATGTCTTGTCCCCTTTTTTTCACTGTCTGCACTAATCAATCCTCCTTCCACACCTTTGCACTCTGAACAGCTTTCCCTTCTTCCCTTAGAAATTCAAGGTACACTTCTCCGTCTTCCTCACTTTGGGTTTCCCTTATACTTCCTGAAACTCACTCTTTTAGCCCATACTTTGCCACCTCTTTCAAGAACCACAGTGGCTTCCTCCTTTTTTCCCCTTTGAACACCAACCTTGTGCATTGGTTCATCACGTCCACTACGGCTCCCATTAGTTGCTCCTGCTGCTCTTCAACCCCCCACTTGCCTCCTTCTTCTCCAGGGCTACTTTTATGCATCTCCTCATTTCAGTGAAGTCTGCCTTCCTGAAATCTAAAACCTTTGCTTTTGTGTGACTCAGTTGAGTCCCTGTCTCCATGCTAAGCCACACTATGTGATGATAGCTGGAACCTAGATGCCCTTCTACCTGGACTTCTATGACTCTGTCCCCATTGGTCCATACCAGGTCTAGAATTGCCCTGTCTCTGGTTGGATCAAGCACTAGCGGCATGAGCCCTGCACCCTGTAGAGAATCTAGGATGCCTCTGCTTCTGGCTGAAGCAGCTGCCTCAGTGGTCCAATCCACATCCTGCATATTGAAATCCCCCAGCAGCAGAACATCATCTTTGGTTGCCATCTTATGTATTTCATCCATTGGTTCCCTGTCCACTTCTTCCCCCCTGTGCCAGAGGCCTGAAGATCACCCCTGTACATACTGCTGTGCCATTGCCTGGTTCAATGGTGACCAACAGTGCCTTGGTCTCCCCCGTTTACCCTGCACCTCTGCTTTAATCCAGCCATGGGGGGGGGGTTGACATAGCTAGTGCTAGCAGGAGACAGACACAGCTTTTGTATTGTGACTTTGACTCTGTAGACTTTTACTTTAGTTTTAAGGGACACCACAAATTGATAGCGTCATGAGAAGGGTAAAGAATTATTCATTTTCTGTATTTTCAGTTGTGTGAGCAGCCATTTGTGTCTTTTGTTGGTCGGAGTGTCTGGAAGATGTGCATGGATCAGATAGCATATCTGTTTATGTATGCTGCTCAGGGACAGGATTATCAGATGCTGATGAGATTATGAGCCAAATCAACACCAGAGCGATGGTGCTTGCTTGACTGCTCTCTGTTTATATGTGTATGTTACTGAGATCAATTCTTTTTTTTTTTTTTAATATTGCTTTTTATTCACTTTTTTGTAGGTTTTCTCCCACATCCCCCCCCCCCGGTGCCCTGGCACATGGCCATATGTGTGCGTGGAGGAGGCACATATACTGGAAGCCAGCTTAGCCCCTTCCACCCACCCATACTGCTGCCGCCACCCACCTACATTACCCCACCGAACCTCCACCCGGTGAAGACAGGACTATGGGAGGGGGGACAACCCACCCCCACCTCTCCCGGGGGATGAGAACAGCCTGAGGGCTCACTCAATCCTGCTCCTCCCTGCCCTCTCCTCAGGCTGGTACCTTGATGACCTGAGGTCATTCCCGAACCCAGGTCACTGATGTAGCACAAGGAAAGGCATCCAGCGCCTCAACCTTCAGTGCCACCGGGACGGCCTAGCGAGATCAATTCTAAATGGGAGGCGGAGGTCATAGACTGTTTAAGCAATAATCCATGACATTCTGTGGATTGTTATGTGATTTCCTCACACCTGGTGTGGTGTGTCATAGAGTCATAGGCCAAGTGACAAAAGCCACACCAGAAGCGAGTGAATCCCACAACACACACCATGGAGTGGATTCTTGCAATTACATCATGGACCCTTTGAAAAAATTAAATAATTAGTGAAAATGGAGTTAGACTTACATTTTCATTTTGCTTTCTATCAGCTTTTTACATAAATATTCTTCCACCACATAGAAAACAGTCCCTACCTAAGCAAGCAACTTGGGAGAATGATTGGTGTATTAGAAGTATGCCCAAGCAGGGGAGATTGGTTAGTTATTTTTTTTTTGTTCTTTTACATGTCCATTTTTTAGAGTTATTCCTTAACAGTGTTAAGAATGAGACAGTACTGCTGAATAGAGAAACATTGGGACTGGGGTTATGCAGCAAACCTGGAAGCAAGTGACAGAGAGTGCAGAGAGAAATAGAGATAGAGGCAGGTAACAGCGGCGTTAAAGACGGTCACAATTTATTTTATTTGTGAGCTGCTTTGGTGAGAGTGTTTCCTAGCAGTCCCTTGCAATAAATAACAATTTGTACATTTTTGTAACTTATATATACAAGCCATACTAGTAGGGATGGGCCAAAGCTATTCCCTTGAAAACCGAGCCACTCTGAATGCAAGTGATTCAGTTTTTGTGAGACCTGAACCAAACACAGCAGACTTGGCTTGGATCTCACACTCCCCTGCCTCCCTGTCAAGGTTCAGGCTTACTTCCTGTCATGTGACAGGCTAAGAAGGCTGAGGAAGATGTCAGAGGGCACCAGAGCAGTGTGCACCTCATCTATATGCTGAGTTTGCGCATGTGCACAAACTCGGTAAATAGCAGACAGCGTGGCTGTTCAGCATGCCATTCTGATACAGAATGCAGGGGAGGTAAGGAATGGGTTTCTTGGCAGCCATGGAAGTGCCAAAATGCAACCTCATTTTTTTTTGCCCACTTTTCCGAAGTCCGGTGGCTGAACAGAAGGCACCCCCCACGCCCCCGATCCCCTCATCTCAGCTTAGGGCTGGCAGTATAACCTAGAGGTTTGAGTAATGAGCTACATATGAGCTTGGTACATCCAGCAGAACTGGGTTTGAGTCCCATAATCTGCACTTTCATACTGTGTAATTCTGAGCCAGTCACTTAAACTCCCCAGTGCTCCTGGGTCACCCTGAAAACAAGAACTTGTGCCTAGTTGGCCTTACCTGGTTACCAAAAGAATAATAATAATAATAATAATAAAAAATATATATATATATATATATATATATATATATATATATGTATATGTGCAGAGATAGATAGATAGATAGAATAGATAGAATAGTGGATGGGCAAATATACCCAACCAGTGTGCTGTGCCACCAAAGGGTTCTGATTTCATGTGACCTCAAGAGTGAAGCTTGAGAGGTCCATGGGAATCAGAACCCCGAGGGGGGACAACACACTGGTTGGGCACAGAGTTGCCCATCCACTATTTTTATAGTGTATGGTGCCCCCTAAATAAAATAAATGCAGTTTTAAGAGGTTTTTTTATTTTTTAAATGCAAGAAAAAGAATGTGGCACGTCATATTCTGGGACTTAGGGCTGGTTGTTAGGGTGTGATGTGCAGTTGCTAGGGAGAAGACATCCCTACAATTGTAGCACAGATTTCTATTGGCTGTAACTTAGTGTATAAAGGATTTAAAAAGGAAGGTGGCTGCATGTCTTGCTTAGCGAGAGGACGTCAACTGTGAGGAACAGAGTTTCGTTCCATGAGTTTATTTATATATGTGGTTGATCCTGCCTTTTTTTTATTTACTTGCGTACATCTGATTAAGCATGCATGTTTTAATGTTATCTGGTTGATCTTGGTAGAGTCATGGGTTTGTGTGATTATGCTGCAACTGTTTATCTGGTTGATCCATATGTTTTTGTGGCTCATGCACTTCTGTGTGGAACCTCTAGAGGTTTTAGAAATGTTATTGTGTCACAGTAGGATACAATCATGTTCCATGAACTTTTGAACTGTGGTATAACAACATTTTGAAAGTCACCAATTTCCATGCACAACAAGCCCTCACCATACACTATAATCTTATTTTCAGCCACCAGATTGCCCAAGCCCCTTGGCCATTAACTTTTTATCACTGCAACGAGGAACACAGACACTCAAAATGAGGGATAATGAGGAACACTGAACCTCAGAATGAGGGACACATCCTCAAACACAGAGATACAAGCTCAGAACAGTATGGAAACAAGTGTCTTTACTTATACAAAGTTTATTTTTGATTTTGTATCTTAGAATTTCATACATTTCTGCTTTAAAGTCTGAATTTTCAGCACATTCTCTGTGTGGGTACAACTTTTCCATGAGGGATGGATGAGGGTCTGAGCAGTTTTTAGGGACAAAATGCAGGACATCTCTCATAATCAGGGACCATTTAGAGGTATGCACACAGATGATCCCCCCACCCAATTTCCTTTTCGGCGACCAGGTTGCCCAAGCCCGGTGACCACACAGATGCCTCCCCCCTCTTTATTTGGCCACTGGGTTGCCCAGGCATGGTGACCAACAAAATAAACACCCTCACCCTTTCCCATCCTCTTAGCATCCATGCAACCCACTTTCCCATGATCCAAGTTAAATCCTGTAGAAAAGAAAAGAATCTAACACTGTCCTTGTTCACCACCTCACACTAACCTGTAAAATGAAAATGGTCCATTGATGCATCCCCCACCCCCTCTGTCATCCATTAACCTCTATAAGGTCTTTTGTGGTAATCTTCTAATATCCAAGCACATGACCTCTCTGAACTGTGTCCAGCCCCGAACTGAGAAAAAAACGAAATCTAAAAGGATTTTTGCACTTAGTATTTTTTTCAGTTCATTTTAACTTATAACTTTATGGTTCTTTAAGATTTTGACCCCAAATGTTCAACATAGGCTTTTTTTACCCCACATCATGAAGTAGACAGGTGTCATTTTTCAAATCACACCAAAACATTGCTTCGCCATCGTTCTGCAAAATAACATTTTTTGTTGGGATTTTAAAAATGGCACCTGTCTAGTTCATGAGGTGGGGTAAAAAAAAAAAAAAGCCCATGTTGAAAATATGGAGTCCAAATTTCAAGAAACCAAGAAGTAATAGGTTTGTTTGTACTGTGTTTCAACTTCATCTCATAACTTCATGGTTTCTTATGATTTAAAAAAAAAAAAATTTTTCCGTATGTAATTTTGGCTTTTCCCCTTTTTGTCCCACTCCCGCATGTCCCCAATGTGATGCACGCATGTGGAGGCACACGTACATATGCCTTGCAGGATGCCCCATACCCTATCGGTGCACCGTTGCCGACTGTGCCTATCACCGGACCTCCATCCGGTGATGGCAGGACTACAGGCGGGTGACTCCTTCCCTTCCCAGGAGAGGAGAGGAGAGCTTTCACTCAATCCTGTTCCCACCCTCCCCCCACCATGCAGGCACCCCCGTGACCCAAGATCATTCCTGAACCCGGGTCACCGGCGCAGAGCAAGGTAAGGCGTCCAGCGCCTCAGCCCTCAGCACCACCAGGCTGGTTGTTTTTTAAGATTTTGACCCCACGTTTCACCATTGTCTTGCTCTTATCCCACATCATGAACTAGACAGGTGTTCTTTTCAAATCCAACCGGAAAAACATTGTTTCACCATCATTCTGCAAAATAACATTTCCCCTGGGATTTGAACACCACCACCAAAAATAGCCCATGTTCCAAAAATTTGGGGTCCAAACGTGTAGGTTGGTCAGAAATTAACACTTTAAACAGCAGGATGCAATGTATCTCAGGCAGTGGGCACCCTTTTAATACTACTGTCACTTCATTGACATTTTCTGCTGCTTTTCTCTTGACAACCTCCATTTTCTTCTTCAATTATACATATAGTATATGCTGAATCTGGCAAATCCAGATCCTTTGCAAATCCAAATCAAAACCCATCATAGATCTGACAAATCCCAAATCCAAAACCAAATCCACCCTGGCTTTGCCTTTCCCTATACACAAATATCTTGTTCATAGTAGTGCACAGGAATATAGCTGTGATTGCTGCCCCCCACCCAAAGAAACCAGAACTGCAGCAGGGGGATCACTGAAAGGGCTTTGTAAAATATATCAGTTATAGCTTTCTCTGCGTGTGTTACTGTATTGGGTCAGGAGTAAAGAAATCAAAGAGAAGTAACCACAGTATGTCAACCTGTACATGAAAAAAGGATCCAGACAGAACTGCATAGAAGTGAATTAAATGACCCCAATGATCTGTTGACCTCATAGTTCTGCACCTCAGCATATGAACATAAACCACAAGCCCCATCCTGCAAAATACATAAGCACATTAGAAACAAATGGAGTAAAAGTAACTGGACATTTTTTTTTACTTGTGGAAATGCTAGGGGCTCATATGTGTAGTCATATACATGAAGGAGCTGAGAGACAATCAACACTGTTGGAACATAAGGCAGGAGGTAAAGGGCAAGCAGCTTTTACTGTAATAAAGTACTGTACGGGACAAGAAGCATTGCTCTTGTGATTAACAAACTCTGTGGGGATTTTTTCTGGAACTAGGCTGAGCCACTGATTTTAATTTCTCTCAGTTGGCTTTAGCAGGGAAACAATGGAGGTGGGTTTGTTTAGATTTTTTTGGGGAGTGAGTTTATTGATTTAATTTGTTGTACTGCTGACACCTCGACTGACTGGCACTTTTTGTGAGGGTTGTTGTAGGATTTAGCTTGGCTCAAAAGTGCCAGCTAGTCAATCATAATGCTCCATTCTCAGACCCCACTGTATAAGTAAGCAATAACCCACGACAGGGTATGTGGTTATTGGTGATTTATTGAATGTTTCTCTGGTCTAGTGTGTGGCAACCCCCACCCTCTGATCACCAGCACCATAATTATTAAAAGTTTCCCTGATGTCTAGTGGAACCGCAACCCTGCAATCACCAGCCACTAAAAGTTTAAAGTTTCCCTGTTGTCTACTGGCACCCCCCTATGCTCTGATCACCAACCACATAAAAGTTTAAAGTTTCCCTGGTGCTTAGTGGTACCCCTCTCCCCCACACTCTGATTGCTGGCACAATATTTATTTGTGCCTCCTCCTTCTCATTAACTAGCTCAAGTGCCTGTTACAACTTAAAAAGATAGGGTATTAGAACAGGCATTTTCACTTTAAAATTACAGCTGCGTGATCATCATCTGCTACTGTCACATATGACTGTGTCAGTAACACTTAGAAATCAGCTTAAACTTATGTTTTTTAACCACTTCCAAAGTAGAGTATTTCACAAGGCTGTGGTCACCATTAGGCTCGAGATGCACCAAAAGAAAGAAAGGAACAAAGAAGTGAGTCTTTTATGCCCACTGTATTCAGAAGGGTATCCTGTGATAAGGGCATTCGCTATTGAGCGCTTACAAAAAGGGTGACTCAATAGCAGCACCTGTTCACAGAGCTGCTGAACAGAGGGTCGAGTATGGTTATAGCAACATCCTGTTCACTATATGTATACATGCATGGGGGGGTCGAGCATGCAATGTTATGGGCGAAGGGTGAGGCAGGGTTTGTGAGGTGTAGCACATCAGTGGGTGCTGAGCTGGCCATGTGGTATGGTGGGTTCATGGCAGGCTATGGTTGGGAGGGTGCTGGGTTCGATGCTGGGCATGTCGGTATTTTTGCACTGGTCCAAGAATTTTTTTTTCACCCCCCCAACATGCACCCCCTGGAAGTGAGAATTCTTTAGTAGGATGGTGCAGGGGACACAAAAAACCTTTTGGTTTGTACCATGAGTGTACATCGGCAAAATTGATTTTCGCCAATGTACATTTGTCCTAACAGCGATTGCCTTTCCGCGATTGCCATTATCACATATAACCATTCAGGAGAATGGGAAAGCCATGTCTGTGTTTATATATAGGCATCCACTCTATTAAAGTTACCAATTCACAAAAATTTGATATTCCTAAATGAGATCACAACACAAATTTCCCCCTCAAGCTTCAATTGCACAAGATGTACCCTTACAAACAGTAGGAGCCCCATTTAGGCTGATACATGCTAATGATGATTGACTCTTTGATGGTAGAACTATAAGAGCTCATACCACAATAAATATATAAAAAGCTGCAGCATGTAGAACTGCACTGGGCTATCCTGAAAACAGATACATACTGTTCCCAGAATCTGTGATGTCTACTGTTCTGTACAAGAGTTATTTAATTCTCACAAATGAGAGCTCTGCCTAGCTGTGTCATCGATGTGTATACACGTCCTAAAAATCTATATGTTCTAAACCTTTTGGTAGTCTACATGCCCTTGCTACTATTAAGGTACATGAAAAAGCACTTAAATAGGCAAGACTTTTGTTAAACTTCTACAAATATAATAGGGGAATATTTCAAATATTCTGTAACTAAGGTGGTACAAAGGGTATTTAATTCACAAATATAAAGCACTCTACCTAAATTAAATCATATAATGAAGCTTATCTTCTATGTTTCAGAAATGGTTTCATAAGTTCCAAACGTTGGATGTGAGACAATAGGTTTTGCCAACAAGACTTGTTAGACACTATACTATATCTCTTTGTCCCTATAAAGTTCATCTAATTTATTCTTAAATGAGGTTATCGTTTTACTGTTTACTATTTCTGCTGGCAATCTATTCCAGGGGGACACAACCCTTTGGTTAATCCAATGTCCTGTTTTGTTGGATTTATATAATTGGCCCTTCAATTGCTGTGCATGTGCTTGGGTGGTTTTAGTAGAGGTTTTCAGCTCCAGTCCAATACATTCCCATAAGTCTTTGTTTCTGAAGGCTGAGTAAACCAGACACAGGTCCTCCCTAAGTTGCTGGTACTCCAGCGAGTATAAGTTCAGCTCACTCAATCTTTCATTAAAGAACAGAGACCATAAATTAAAAATTCTTTTAGTCGCTCTCCTCTGCACTCACTCAATGTTCATTATATCCACTCTGTGGTATGGGTTCCATGACAGCACCACATACTCCATGAGTGGTCTCACCAGTGCTCTGTACAAAGGGAGCAACACTGATCTGCCCCTACTTCTAATATTGCGCAATATACAATGCAACACCCTGTTGGCCTTATTATCTACCCTGGAGGTTTGTTGCCTAAAGGTTAAATCATTTGAAACCCAGATACACAAGTCCTTTTCATAGTCTACCTTTTTTAATGCCTGTCCAGACAGGCTATAGTTTGACTAGATGCCTAGCATCAGAAACTGCTGTTGCTATCATTCGGTTACATGAAAAGGCACCTAAAAAAGCACAAAGTTTGTAGAACTGGCATTTATTGCTACCAAATCTTTTATAATGCTGGTTCATCAAGTATTACTGGGATAGCATCAGGAGCCTCCACCATCACAAGCACAAACCTAACACAATATATTGACAAAACTGTATTTATATTGGAGTACAATTACAGCAATAAAAGCAATTATATTGCTCCTGCTGCTATCCCAGTAATATTTGTTGAAGCTGCTATTTTAAGAGATTTGGTAGCAATAAATGCCAGTCCTGAACATCTTATGTGCCTTTTCATGTAACCAAATGATAACCACAGAAGTTTTGATGCTAAGCAAAGTGTTTATATTTGTGAATTAATGTCTTTTGTGCAGCCTTAGCTATATAATCTTTGAAATATTCCCTTGTCATATTTTTATATTTATTGCAAATGTTTTGTCTTTTGAGGTACTTTTTTATCTACCTTTCTAGTAGCAAGGGCAGTTTGTAATGCTAGGCAGAGCTCCCATTTTTGAGAATTAAATACCTCTTGTACAGAACAGTACACATCACAGATTCTGGGGACTGTACTATATGTGCCTGTTTTCAGGTTAGCCCCCTCCAGTTCTGCATGTTGCAGCTTTTTATACATTTATTGTGATATGAGCTCTTATAGTTCTAAAATAAAAGATTCATTTAGCATTATTGTGTATCAGTATGGATGGGCTGCTACTATTTTTTTAAGTCTACATCTTGTGCAATTGAAATTTGTGTTACTATATCATTTACTAATTTATTCTGCTGCGTACAGTAGGAATAAAAGTCCCTCTTGTTTGTTCCTCTGTCACTGTGTGACTGCTGGGGCATCTCGAGCCCGATGGTGACTGGCAGGCTTGGGAGATACTCTGTGTTTGAAGAGGTTAAAAAACACAACTTTAAGCTGATTTCTTAATGTTACTGACACAGTCATATATGACAGTAGCACATGAATATCACATCTCAGTAATTTCAAAATGAAAATGTCTGTTTCAATACACTAGCTCTTTAAGCTGTGACAGGCATTTGAGTTAGTTAATGAGGTGGAGGCACACACAAATACTGGCCAGTGATCAGGAGGTGGGGGATGCCACTAGACACCAGGGAGAGGAAAATGTTAAATTGTTAAAAGAAATTCTGCAGAACTGACCTTTGACAGTGATCATTTCTGCAGAATTGTTTCCCTCTAGTTTAGTACATTAACCTGCAGTTAGCACACTTATTCCATTGTTCTAAGGAGGAATGTCTGTGAAAGTTGCCAAAATGGTTTCCAAATATTCATGGAAGTAAAAGTCTGACTTTCATTAAAATTTCACCAGTGGGATTTTTTTTTGTTTTGTATAGCTCTACTCCTGTTAGAGGGAACATGAAATAGATTATTTAAATTTGTTGTTTAGACTGCATGTACATTCTTCTACTGGGATATAAATATTTGAACTAATCTGAGTCTGTCAACCCCCCACCTTCTGGTTTACTGCTTACTTATTCAGTGCATACATCCATGGAAGGATGCCGCTGAAGTGGATCCAGAGCCTGGGAGTCAATCCAGAAGGCAGAAGACCCATCAGGTTCAGTTTTGATTCTGGTGGAGTGGGGTAGTGCCAGAAGTAGATAAATTGTTTGCTTAATGAGGGGTTTACACCATTCTTTTCTCCTGAGTAAAGAAGAGAAATTTAAATAATTTGAACTGCTTGTTCAAGTGTGGGCATTGTTAGTCACTAGGGACAAAAATGTTTTAACACCATTATATTGGGCTTATGTATGACCACAACTGAAATATGCTTCACAGCTATGGTTCCTTTTTAGAAAGTAAGAAAGAGATAAAACAGAAAAGGTTCAAAGAAAGTTTACTAAACTCTTTGCTGGAATGAAGTACATAGATTATCAAGACAGGTTAGTACACCTTGACCTAATGTCCTTAGAAACAAGGAGGATTATATCAGATTTATTATTCATGTATGATGTAATGCAAGATCCCATTCTTTTATATGAATTGGGTATTACATTTAAGCAGGGAATAATAGAAAGCAGGGGGACACTCATTACAGCCCAAAGGGATCAGTTTCAAGTATAATCATTGGAAATATTTTTAGACATCTAGGGTGGTTAATCCCTGGAATGCATTACCTGAGGATGTACATACATACATACATACGTACATGCATACATACATACATACATACGTACATACATACATACAAAGATGCCAGCAGATTAGGCCTATCAGTCTATCTCATCTGCAAGAGATGCAGCCCCAGATTAAGTTTCAGCAGCTCCCCCTACCCTTGTGCACTTCCTTCTACCTGTTAGGCCCCCCAGCACCCTGTTATTTGCCTCCCATCCAACCTGCAGCTTGCCCATGTACCTGTCCGTCCACACCTTGAAGTCCTCCACTGTTTCATTTGTCAACAGCTCCCCTGGTAGTGTGTTGCAAGGTGCTACAACCCTCTCTGTGAAATAGTGTCTCGTCACAACCCCTGTACCTCACCCCTACTAGCTTAAGGTTAAGTTCCCTCATATTTCCTTCCCCTTCAAGATAAAGAGACCCTCCATGACTACACTATTTATCCCTTTCATATATTTGAAGTCCTCTATCATATCCCCCCCATCCTGTCTGTCCTCTATGGAGTACATGTTCAAGTCCCCAAGTTGTTCCTCGTAGGATATTTCCCCCAGGTCATGGATAATCCTTGTGGCTCATCTATGTACTCTCTCCAAAAGGGTAACATCCCTCTTTAAGTAAGACTTCTAAAATTGTATGCAGTACTCCAAGTGAGGCCTCACTAAGAGTTTTACAGGGGCAGAATGACCTCCCTTCTCTTCAATGTTATTCCCCTAGAGATACACCCAAGTATTTTATTTGCCTTAGCAACCACTCTCCAGCACTGTTCCGAATTTTTCATTCTGGCATCTATGACCATCCCTAGGTCTTTCTCCCCCTTAGATATCAACAGCTGCCCCCCATGACAGTTAAATCCAGGGTTCCTGAATCCCAGATGTAGTTCAGTGCACTTCCAAGCATTGAACACCAACTGCCAAGTGTGTGCCTACTTTTCCAACCTGACCAACTCCTCCTGATGTGTTTTCCTATCCTCCGTGCTGTCTACCACCTCACTGAGGTTGGGATCATCTGCTAATAGGCTCATCTTGCTCCTTACTCCTTCCCCAATGTCTGCAATGAACACATTGAACAGGATTGGGCCCAATACTGATCCCTGAGGGACCCCGCTGATGACCCTCTTATGCATCGAAACCTCTCCCCCTACCATTATTTTAAGTAAAAACAAGATAGAATTAAAAAAAAAAAGACTGAATAAGTACATCTTGTCAGGTGCAGCTCTTATAAGGGTAGGAGCTCTCATGGGCAATGTCCTCTTACTCCTCACAAACCTCAGGATGAACCTCAGTTTGCTTACCTTGTAAAGACTATATTTTTATTGGAAGACAATACAAAAAATATAATAGCATTTGCAATTTGCTAATGCAAAAAAGCAAATGTATACATCCACTTAATCTGGCACATGCCTCAGCTTAATATACAATGGATTAATATATAACTTCTAATAATTTCAATTTGAGATATGAATGGGATAGGATATATAAAGATTTAGTACAATTGCAGAAGGAAGGAAAGGAATTTTATTAGGTACCAAATGAAACCTAATTTTTATGTACTCTGTGATGAGGTCCCCAGCCTTCCTAGAACTTTTGTATGTATTTGCCCAAATAATAATATTTCTTTAGCCTCACAGAATGTAATAAAAGATTCCACCATATTTTCTAGGTTGGTGGAATCGGATATTTCCATAGTCTTGCCATGCATCTCTTAGTGTTAACCAGAGAAAAATTTCTAAACTGAAATCGAGGTCTTACAGGAAGCGGTATCATGTCATTTGGGCTAATCAATTTGGGTGAGTGAATCTGGGCTAATCAATTTGGGCGACAACAATTTTAACGACTGGCAAACTACAGCACCTGCACATATTGGGCGACATCACATCTTCAGCTACTGTGACTGACAAGGTGCGGTGTGGTGATAGAATCCTAGAAATAGGGGAGTGGGGGGACACAGCCCCCTGTGGGGAGTGCAGGGGGGGCAAAGCCCTGCTGCATAAACACAGATGTGAACTGTTGCTGGGGTGTACCGGTTGCCTTTACTAGGTGCAACAGGTACATATGGTTGCCATTCATAAAAGGGTGGTTGCCGGAGGACGGGGTAACGTCACCACTTGTAATGGAAGCCTAGCGCAGCGCTCCATGTCCCAGGTGTGTAAAAAAGTGCAATCACCCACCATCGAGCCATAATCAAGGCTCAAAACTCAGCGGAGCAGTTGTATTACCTGCCCACAAGATGGGTCATACCAGAAAGAAGAATATTTCGATCTCTTAGTCGCGTACTCCGAACTCTAAGGCCCCGCCACCCTCAGGCATAAGTCCTGCACCCTCGCGTGCATCCCTGGTCTCTGGCTCGATGGATGAAGACTTGGGCTCAGATTGTGGCTCTTCTCAGTCTCATCTTGACTCCTGCAATCTATTACGACTTTTACAAAGAATTGAAGACAAAGTGTTGGATATTCAAAAGGACTTCAAAAAGTTGGAAGCCCATACCTCTGCAATGGAATCACATCTTGAAGTGATCCAAAATGGGCATATGGTATTCGGGAGGTTATTAGTGTACCTGCATAAAAGGAAAAGAGCACTAATGTGGAGGGCAGAGGATGCCAAAGCAAGATCTAGGTGCAACAACATTCACATTTTCGGCATCCCAGAGGGGACAGAACAGCAAGACATGGAGGGGTTTATTGACTGTTGGCTTAGAACAGAACTGCAACTGGGAGAAGATTACCCTTTGGATACAGAGACAGTTCACAGAGCCATAGCCCCTATACCCAATCCTAGGGCACCTCCAAGAACCATTCTTATTACATTTTTAAAGCATCCCATCAAAGAGAAACTGTTGATGATGGTGTGGGCCAAAAAAGATTTAAACCTGGATAGCAAAAAAGTATACGCAGACCATGACTTCCCTCCAGCTATGATGGCAAAAAGGAGAAAGGTGCTTTATATAATTAAACAGCTCAGGGAAAAAGGGCTTAAAGCCCAGCTACACTATCTGGCCAGACTGTGGATCAAAAATAAAGATGGTTCCAAAATATTTGAGACCTTACTGGAAGCCTGCCCTTTTCTTGAGAGTACTGGGATCTTCCTCCCAGACCTATGTGAGAAGAAAGCCAGAGCCTGTTATGATCACTCACCCCAGGAAGATGCCCAACTGGTAACTCTCATGTAGATGCCCTGGTGCCCTTACATGCTGAGATGGCAAGGTGGATTAAGCCTCACAAGTGAACTTGGCTACTGAAAACTTTAGTGATGTTCAGTGCTGTGCTTGGATTACCTGTTTGCCCCCTGCACCAGTTCTCTTCTGCTTGCAACATCAGATTGCTGAACTCTTTCTTCTGACTCTGTTCCTTCATGTGCTAAAGGGGGTCCAATTAGTCCATTGCTATAGCAGGGTCCCCCACCAGGACGTCATTGTGACAGGGAATTATATTGAGCCGAAGAACACTGGAACCGTCACCTCTGAGTTGCGGTTGTTTGGGGGGATTTCTGGGAGTGCCACACCACCCTGGTGCTCTGTCTGGGATCTCCCCATTTCCAGCATGAACCCTGCACACTTTTGGACTCCATTTCTCCTCCAAGAAAGAAGAACACATGGATTTTTGGCTACATCAGTCCCTGGAAGGAAGCTATGCTTTTTATGCTTTCCTTACTCTAGCATTTGGCAAGTAAGACGCTCTCCTGATGCTAAATGGCACTTTATCTGAACTTCGGTGGTGATTTTGAACTTTGATTCAGAAGGTACCCCTCAGAGCATAGTGGATCATCAGGACTGTGGGCATCTTCTGGGGTTGGGGTTGGCAATGGTTTGTTGTGGTTATCAGCAGCAAGTCATTAGGAACTGAACCAATATGGATAAGGGGTTAATGTGTTGTCTCTAACAGAAGTAGTCCACTTTATTCTTCGTTACTTGTAGCAAAGCAAGATGGTTGGTTAATCGAGCAGCATGCCTGGTATTTAGAAGCAGCAAACTCCCTTCTGGGTGGATTCACAGCATGAAGCTGAGTCCTCTGCGGGTCTTTTCCTCACCCCCTGACCCCCTTCTCATATGTTTATCGCCATAAGTGCTTAGGTAGGCTGACTTCATTATTTAAGTTACAGACTTTGGTCTCAAATTAAAGTCCTATTTCTTTTATTGACAATTTTTACAAAAGTCTTAAGGGTTTAGAATATACACACCTGGGGCAATCCAGCTAGGCCCCTTCCATACTGGAATACTTGCCATTAGGGCACAGATCATGGAGACCCTCTGTAGGGAGGTGCTGCTGACCTTTTCCCGTTTGAAAGGGGATTTTGTTCCCTTGGGGGTTGAAGTTTATACCCCCATAACATGCTAGGAGGATTCACTCCTTCTCAGACAGCTGAGTGAGGCTACTCAAGTGCTCTGCACAGTTACTATCTTTATTCCCCTTCTCTTGGTTTAAGGCGGTGTCTGATGTTGGTTTCTAGTTTTTACATGTTGCTAAATGTGTTACATATTGACTTTAAGTCCAGTTATGCTTGTAGTCTTTGTCTCTGTCTCCTCCCCCCCACCCCTTTGTTTTACTTTCTTTCTTTGGGATCTTGGAGAACTGTGGGGAACTTCTGGAAGCTATTAGTTCTAGGCTGAATGTCAATGTGACAAGTTACATACTGTTATTAAGTACAGATGGCTGAACTAGTTATTTGTTCTTTAAATGTTAAAGGTGTTAATAATGTTGTTAAACATTCTAAAATACTGGTAGAACTTAAGAGGGAGAAATGTGACATTGCATGCCTCCAAGAAACCAAGTGAACAGCCCAAGAGCACCTAAAACTCCACAGGGTTTTGGTGGGGATGGTATATTCTGATGAACATCCAAAGGCTAGGAGAGCTGGAGTTGCAGTATTAATTCGCAGAGGCCTGCCATTGCAGGTTCAAAAGGTATCTTGCACAGGTATCAGTCATATGCTGACTATATCCAGAATATATAGTGGTTACCCCATTCTTATTGTAGCAATCTATGCCCCTACTCCCCCATCAGGAGAATTCTTTCATTCCCTATTTGATAATATTGCTAGCCTCCCCCTAGGGCAAATTATTTGTGTGGGAGACTGAAACTGTGTTGAGGATGCGAGCTGGGACAGGAGCTCTAAGGAGGGGGGTTCTTGCTCCAAGGCATGCACCAGCCTTCTTAGAAATTTACATGCTCAATCTGAGCTGATAGACCCTTGGAGACATCTGTACCCCGCAGCAAGGGACTTTACTTTTTTCTCTCCCATGGCCAATTCTTACTCAAGATTGGATCATTTCTATACTCAGAAGAGGTTGGTACACTTATTTAAAGATGTCCGTATTCTCCCTATTACAATCTCAGACCACGCTATGATCCGGGCGTATCTGAAATGGGATGCCCCGGCAAGAGGTGGGGGATGGAGATTTGACCCTGGCTTGGTTAACGATAAACAGTACATTGATTCCACCAAAAAGGTAATACAACATTATCTATATGAAAATTCAGACAGCCCCCTCCTTGAAAACTTTATGGGATGCTTTAAAGGCAGTGGTCCATTGCCATACAATTGCATATTCTTCCCATAAGAGCAAACTACATTTGGCTAAGGTCAGGGAGGCCCTAGACAGGATTAGGGACATGGAGGCTGAACATAAGCGCTCCGGCTCAGACCAAGCCTTGGACTTCTTGAGGGAAGCCCGGGCTGCCTATGATACTCTGATGTTGAGGCGCATTGAAAATTCACTGAGATTTACCGGGCAGAGGTACTTGACAGGGGAGAGAGGGCTGGCAAATTCCTGGCCCAGAGACTAAGGAAACAGGAAGCAGATCATTATGTTTCCAGAATATGCCCGGACACCCCCAATCCCACCCCCAGACCCAACCCTCAGAGACTGCAGGAGAATTCCTAAAATATTATAGAAATTTGTATATGGTGGAGAGAGGGCCAGATCAGGAGGACAAAATGCAAGAATTCTTCTCCAAGATTAGACATCCATCCTTATCTCTCTCTCAGTGTGAGGGGATAGATTTCCCCTTTTCGGTGGATGAGATGAAAACTGTAATCAAATCCCTCAAATCCGGCAAGGCTCCTGGTCCCGACAGTTTTATCTCCGAATTTTATAAATGTTTTTGAGAGGTACTGTCACTGCTCCTCGCTTGAATATGCAATGGGGCACAAGAACCTGGAGTGGTGCTGGATACGTGGGTGAGGCCTTGATCTCGGTGTTACCAAAGCCGGGAAAAGACTTAACCAAATGTTCAAGTTACAGACTAATCTCCCTCTTGAATTAGGATGCAAAAATTTTTTCTAAGGCCATCAGTGTAAGACTCCTGAGGGCAATTCCTGGCTTGGTCCACTCAGACCAGATGGGCTTCATACCCTGCAGGCATATCCAGGACAATATCCATCTTCTGCTGAACATCCTCTCCTCGGCTGGGACCCCTCTGGGTGAGCCTCTATGAGTGGTGGTGTTGTCTCTGGATGCTGAAAAGGCATTTGACCGCTTTGATTGGAACTATCTGGACTTCGCGTTGGGGTTTTTTGGCTTTGGAGACAAGTTCAGAAATTGGATTTGGAACATCTATAGAAACCCCTGAGCTAGGATTTGAGTGAACGGGGTTACCTCCTCCTCTTCCCAATTCAAAGAGGTACCAGGCAGGGCTGCCCTCTCTCCCCTGTCCTATTTGCCCTGAGCCTTGAGCCACTGGCAGCATATATTAGACAAGTGGAGGTCTTCTCTGGGGTGCGAGTCCAAAACACAGAGATAAAAGTGTCAATGTATGCAGACGACACCCTCCTCTATCTGTCTGATCCCCTTGGCTCTGTATCCAAGATGTTCAAGCTCCTCGCTAAGTTTGGGGAGTTATCTGGTTATAGGGTCAACCAGAGAAAGTCTGAGATACTCCCAGTAGGTGTGCCCCCTGGGACGGTCTTTCCAGAACTTGGCCCGGTCAGATGGTCTATGTCGGGTTTCAGATATCTCAGGGTTTGGGTTCCTAGAGACATGAAGAAGTTATATAATTTTAATCACTTAAAACTCCTACTGGAGGTGTGGTCTGACTGTAATCAGTGGAAAGAATTGCCACTTTCCATAGCAGGGAAAATAGAGAGCATTTGTATGAATATCCTTCCCCATTTCCTATTTATTTTCTTGTCCCTCCCACTTTAGCCACCCAGATCATTTTGGCTGGAACTACGGTATACATTATCTAAATTCATTTTGTTGAGTAAGAAACCCAGGATTAGGTGGAAAGTCCTGATATATCTCAAAATAAGAGGAGGGATGGGAGTGCCAGACTTGCAGAAATACTTCTGGGCAGCTCAATTGCAGGCCTTCATCTCCCTGCTGTGGGACTGTCTGTTACGGTGGGTGGAGATTGAAATGGCCTCAGCTCCCCTTCACAATCTACAAGATATGCTATACTTAGACCCTCTTAGACTGAAAAAGGTAATATTCACGAATGCCCTGATGGAGGTGCTTGCCCAGGTATGGTGTGAAGCTTGCACTGCATTGAAATTCCCTCTCAAGCTAAGGTCTTCCACAATGATTCTTAGCTGCCTGGACTTCCCTCCTTTTTCTTGGGACCTAACTTTTGGCCAGTGGGCAAAAAGGGGCTTCCGGACTCTGGGACATTGCTTTGCTGGTGCCTATTTGAAATCTTTCCAGCAACTGAAGGCAGAACTTAGTCTCCCACAAACAAAATTCTATCGATACCTAGAGTTTAGGCATTACCTGTCGAAAATTAATTTCAACCAATTACCTGTAGAACAGGGGGATCCCCTTCAGAAATGTATTTCGGCCTTGATAAGCACTGTATCCCAGCAGAAGTTAATTTCCAGGTTGGTGCAATCTATGGGTGAGGTAGAGGAGGACCACTTTTTCACAGTTAAAGAGAAATGGAGGTCAGAATTAAATATGTCCCTAGCAGAAGAGGAGTGGGTGAAAGTATGGGAAGGTATCCATAGTACCATGGTGTCATTATTCTGGAGAGAATTCTATTGGAAAACAGTAATCAGGTTTTTTAGACCTCCTGTGGTGTCCAAACACTTAGGGGACTCAGGTTTCCGATCTCTGCTGGAGAGATTGCCAGGCTGTGGGTACTTACTCTCATATTTTTTGGGAATGTAAAATAGTGGAGAATTTCTGGAAAACTTTACACACAGAGGTAGAAGGAATTTTTCACTGCCCCTTCCCTCGATCCCCTCAACATTGGCTGTTTGGGCTCCCACTGGTTTCTTTATTCTCCAGACCACTAAGTTATTTGTTTTTTTTATTTTTGTGGCAGCTGCCATCAAGTCCATTACTTCTTACTGGCTTACCCCCAAGACTCCCTCTGTCAATTTTTGGTATAAGACCTGCCTCAGAATCTTAGAAATGGAATACCTAACTGCAAAGCTAAGGTTGTCAGTTCATAAATTTAAAGGGAGGTGGCTACCATTCTTTCATTAAATGGCTGCCAAGGAACAGAATAATAGTCTTGAAATTTTGGCGGAATATTCTTGACAATGGAATCCCAGTTTACAAAACTTTCTAGAGCCCCTGGTTTGAATGCTGTGCATCTTTTACTCCTTTATTGTTATCCCCCTACTCCCATGTCCCTCTCTTTAAGCTCTTTCTATTCCTTTGTTATTTGTCTATCACTATTTTCTTTTTGTTCCTCCTTTCTTTCTCTTTTCTCCCTCAGTTTCCACTTGTGTTTGCACAAGTTTTGCTTTCTTATCCCTAAGCCTCATGTACAGTAATTTTTCTTATTCCTTTTACCTAACTTTAGTTCCTTGGCATCCATCAAAATGTGAGGTATGCTTTCTGCCAGTGACTTTGAATTAATTTAGGAATAATAGCTACTTAAACAATTTCTCTTAATTAATAATGGAAAGCCATGATGTAATTTCAATGGATATATCCTGGTAATGACTGTATACTGTTTTTGTTGTCTGTGTGTTATATAGATAAAACCTTGAGTAAACTTTTATTTAAAAAAAAAAAGGGTGGTTGCCTGGGGAGTGTGGCAGGTGCTGTTGATGTGAAGTACTTAGAAGAGGTACCTGTTAGATGGAGAGATGTCTGTAGAGATAACTTTCAGCTTCAGCTATAATGCGAAAATGTAGCTGAAATGTGCCTTGCTGTAGTGTGCAGTAGCCCAAATGATACTCACTGTTACTGATTCACTGAAACTGCATTAGCTCAAATTGATTAGCCCAAATGATATGTAACACAGGAAGCTGCTGAGGTCCAGTTAGGTCCAACATAAATATGAAATTCTCTTTCTGAGATGAGGTTAGTGTTGATAATAGTATAAATTGTTGTAAAAAACATTCCAGAATAATTTCAACTTCAGACAATGACAACTTTCTTTTCTTAATGTAGTAATCTACTGCAAGGCAATTTTTTTAAATCAAGATGGAAATGTGAAAGGAAAAGTCTGCCTCTGACTGGTTCTGGGTTCTAGTCCCATTGGGAGGTACACTTTTCCTTTCACATTTCCGTCTTGATTTAGAAAAAAAAACTTCAGACAAGAAAATACAACATGTGGTATGATTCTTAACCCATCCCTACCTCTATTGCATAAAGCTGGAATATTAGAGTTACATTTGTTTAATAAATATGGAGTGTAATACATATTGTGAACCATATAGAACTGAATCTGGTTCATCATATTACATATTGAACTTCTCCATGAATCTGCCATTTATCTTCTATAATTTGCTAGACTGATTTATTAAAAGATCATAAACAGTTGTAGATCTTTGAAATGTGTTTTCTTTCTTCAAGGGGCATGAAAATGACATCAAGTAAAGTATTTCCTCTCTCAGTAGTTTTTGATTAATTAAAGAAAACTCTCGCCAAACATCTCTAATCTGCAAAAATCTAAAAAAATTACTTTTGTGAATGCCATCATTTGTTTGTAGTTGTTAGAATGAACTATGAGATCCAACTCTATAAAGGTCCCTTAAAGAATGAATGCCTTTCAAAATCCATTTTGTAAGAAAAATCTCACAAAAAATGGAGTGAAAATTATAATGTATTGAAGTTAAGGCACTCAAGCCCAATTTGCGACTACAGATTTTGCAAGCTATAAACCAGACCTACAAAATAACCCATAGGAACTTATGAGGTTTACCTACAACAGGCCTTGTTTTCTAATTCTCAAACAAAAACACTTTTTTCTGTATAAATGTAGATTTTTGAGTTTCTAAATGGACCCAATGTGGAGATCAAGATTTAACTATTCTTTGATAGACTGCATTACTGCTGGGTAATGGTATGGTGAGAGATCTGGAAATTTTAATCCTAGCTGGTTGAAAGGGGCTGTCAATTTAGTTTCTTTAAACCTAGGCTTTCCTTTCTTCCACATAACATTAGATATCATTTAACTAGATGAGAGTATAATTAAAGTATATTTGAATTTTGCAGTTTGGTTGCCAAGTGTGCTCATTTGTAAGTAACTTGTAGTATCTCTGCTTGTCACTACTGAGCTTACTTTGGAGTACAATGTCAGTTGCACTTTAGTGGGTACTGTGAACAGCAGCACCAGTTATGTAAATCAATTAACAATGGTTATTGTGAGGCCTTATTTCAGTGATGGAAAAAAAAAGACACAACAAGGTGTAATTAGTGTGTTAAATATATTTATCTTTTATAGTTTGTTGTGAGATTTAGGGATTTATGGGTGGCTGTTTCTAAAGTTAAAAACATGTTCTTAGTAAAGTCAGAAGGGTACATTCTTTGCTTTCCAAAGATGGCTGCCTGAATTTTTTTTAAATATTTCTGATTGGGCATTGACACGTTTGTATGCTGTATCCTAACTGCATGAAAAAATGTGAACCAGCGTGGCACCTATTCCGAAATTGAACTGACCTGCAGGCATTTGCCACAGAGGCAGGGGCCAACATTGTGGCAGTCATCAAAATGTGGCCTACTCCTTACCATGACTGGGATCTCAGGATTCCAGGTTATGCCATACTGTATTCAGGAGAGATAGGGAATCAGGAGAGGGATGCAGTTGTATTATACATTTTGAAATCATAGGATGCATGGATGAGAAGTCCTTGTGGTTTCAGTTAGAGGTAGAAATACAACAGGTGCAGCTAGTGGCAGAGGGAGAATGAAGCATAATGAAGGGTGTGACATATATGCCCAATAAGCAGTTGGAAGTGGAGGCCAACAATTGAGGGAGGAGATATGGAGGTTTGCTGCAATTAGGAGGGTGGTTCTGGTAGGTGATTTAAATATGCCTGACATCACCTGGACAAGAAATTAAAATAAAAAAAATCACACATACCCTCATAATGGAGTGCATCATGGGATATACATACATGTTACCATGAACATTTTAGTTGGTTCTGCTTTAAGCCAGCCATAGTGTAGTCTTATGGGTCTGGGTCATGGTGGTCCCAAATGAAAGCAAGCTAAAAAGACAAAGAACCTCGGCACAAAAGCATTGAGGCATCTTGAGCCCACCATGACACAAACCCATAAGACTACATTAGGGTTGGCTACTTTTCCTTGGGGGTGTGATTCAGTTGAGGCACAATGTGATGAATCCTATGTAGGATGAAACACATGTCTGTGTCCTCTGTCCTCACCTTTTGCAGATCATGTGAGAGGCCCATTGGCACCATGCATTCCTGTTTAATGTCAAAGCAGTCTAAAATGTCATGGTGAATTGCATATACATCCCATGATGCTTTGCATTATGGGGTATGTGTGATTTTGTATTTCTTTGATACCTGACTTTTTTGCCAATGCCCTTTTTGGGTAACCTTTGCCTCAGTGTTTTTGTGCTGAGGTTCTTTGTCTTTATAGATTAACTTGGCAATATCAGTGGCTAGGAATAGTTGAAGTCAGACATTGGTGGACTCTTTCCATGACTGCTTCATGTTGCAGCATGTCAGGGGTGGCACCAGACAAGGAGTTAACCTGGACCAGATGTTCATGAAACTGGACACCTTGGATGATATTGAGGCTGAGGCTCCTCTAGGTAGCAGTGACCATAACATTGTGTGATTTTCCTTTTCCCCTCCTAGCAAGATTCACAAAAACAAGGACTTGGGTCTTAGACTTCGGAAGGGAAGACTTCACTAAAATGACTAGGATGCTCGTGGAATAGCTAGTGGGAGTGAGCAAGGTGGTATGGGCTGAGGCAAAGTAGGGGAAAATCAAAAAGGCAGTTTTGGGGGTGCCGCAGACTTGTATAAAGACAGTGGTCAAGGCCAGGAAGAAGAGAAGACCATTCTGGTTTAGCAGAAGATTTAGAATGGCCAAAGGTAGAAAAAGGTCAGCCTTCAGGGCATTTAAGAAGGGACAGTCTAAGGAAAGTAAGTTAATCTACCTGGAGAGGCAGAAGGAACCAGGAGCAGCTGTATGAGAGTCAAGGCTGAGCTCAGAATTGCACAGTGGGTCACACAGTACAAAAAAGTATTTTTCAGATACATAAGGGAGGAAAAAGGATTCACAGAAGGGAATAGATAGTCTGAGCAAAGTGGGTCAATGGGTGAGGAGCAAGATGAATCTGTTAAATAAATATTTAGTATTTATAGTGGAAAGGGGGAACCCTTTTCAAGGTTTACAGTCCTCCCAATGGGGGGGGCAGGAACTGAAATTAGTTCTGATCACAGAGGACTGGGTGCTTAAGGAGCTGAAGGAAAAAATTAAAAATAAGACACCGGACACAGGCAGAATCCATGCTAAAGTACTGAGCAAGGTGAGATCAGCTCTAGCAAAGCTGTAGCAGGCCTATTCAGTTGTTCCCTGACCACAGGGGTGGTTCCAAGGGACTGTATTGAGGGGCATGTGATCCCATTTTAGAAGAAAGTGGATAAGGGGAAACCAGACAACTACAGGCCAGTAATTCTGACTGCTATAATGTGGAAACTACTTGACACCATCACAAAGGACAGATTGAGTGAACTCTTCTAGAGTAAGGGACTTCAGATTGTAAGGCAGCATGTATTTGAAAGGGGGAGGTCATGCCAAACAAACCTCACTGATTTTTTTTTAAATGGTAACTCAAGCAGTTGATAGGAACCAAGCTCTAGACGTCTGTACTTCGACTTAAGTAAGGCATTCAATTCTGTCCCACATGGGAGACTGGTGAAAAAGCACAGAAGTCTGGGAATGGGGAAATAGATTAATCAAGTGGCTAGGGAACTGGTTGGGGGATAGCATTTATTTGGTGTTGCTGCATGGGAATCATTTGGGAGTCGGAAAGGTAATGAGTGTGGTGAAATGGGGTCAATCCTTGGACTGGTACTTTTTAATGTATTCATTTATGAAATAAGAGAGCAAAGCGAGGGCACAATTATCCCTTTCACTGATGATACAAAGTTATGTGGCAGAGCCAGTACAAAAGATGGAATCAGAGTTCTGAGAAGTCACCTGACAAATGTGACGAATAGGTCTGGGACTGGACACCTCAAATTCAATGCAAATAAATTCCAGGTGATGCATATTGGAAACAGGAACCTCAAAACAGAATATTGGTTGGGAGGTGTCAGAGTAAACTGGTCTAATGAAGAGAGAGACCTTGGAGTCATCATTAGTGATAGTCTCAAGCAGGTAGCTAAGTGTAGCAGGGCATATACAAAGGTCAACTGCATTCTATGCTGCATAAGGGAGGCATAACTAGAAAGAGGGAAGAGGTAATTCTGTCAGAGATGGTAACTCAAGCATTTGATAGGGACCAAGCTCTAGACGTCTGTACTTCAACTTAAGTAAGGTCTTCAGTTCTGTCCCACATGGGAAGCTGGTGAAAAAGCTCAGAAGTCTGGGAATGGAGAAACAGATTAATCATGTGGCTAGGAAACTGGTTGGGGGATAGCATTTATTTGGTGTTGCCGCATGGGAATCATTTGGGATTCAGAAAGGTGATGAGTGGGGTGAAATGGGGGTCAATCCTTGGACTGGTACTTTTTAATGTATTCATTTATGAAATAAAAGAGCAAAGCGAGGGCACAATTATCCCTTTCACTGATGATACAAAGTTATGTGGCAGAGCCGGCACAAAAGATGGAATCAGAGTTTTGAGAAGTCACCTGACAAATGTGAAGAATAGGTCTGGGACTGGACACCTCAAATTCAATGCAAATAAATTCTAGGTGATGCATATTGGAAACAGGAACCTCAAAACAGAATATTGGTTGGGAGGTGTCAGAGTAAACTGGTCTAATGAAGAGAGGGACCTTGGAGTCATCATTAGTGATAGTCTCAAGCAGGTAACTAAGTGTAGCAGGGCATATACAAAGGTCAACTGCATTCTGTGCTGCATAAGGGAGGCATAACTAGGAAGAGGGAAGAGGTAATTCTGTCAGAGATGCCACATCTAGAGTGCTGTGCAAAGTTTGGGAACCTTCACCTCAGTAAGGACAGCAACCACTTAGAGACCATCCAGAGAATGGCCACTAAAATTATAGGAGGTATTCCATGGAAGATGTATGAGGCTCAGCTGTCTAGTACAACATGTTCAAGCTCAAGATGAGAGGTGATATGAATAAGTCCTTTAACCACATCTACAGGGACAACAGAGATGACTGGTCATCTCTGTTCAGAAGTAACAAGATTGTGGGCACTAGAGGGCATAAGTATAAACTGGTAGGAGCTACATCTACAAAGCAAAAAACAAAAGTGTTGTGTTAGCATGTAGTCTAAAAACAAAACAAAATGATATTAATGCACACTTAAAATAGAAAATAGTTAGAAATTATTTTTTGACCATAGATCTTCTTCAGGAATTATCTAGAAGAGTGACTAACTTTGCTTTTTTCTCTTTTAGATATGCCTGAAGAAAACCTGTGGTTGAAACATTGCGTTTAACTCTATTTTCTATTTTCAGCATGCATATAATATTACCAGTTTGTTCTGTTTTCAGATGATTCACTTTGCTTTTTTCTCTTTAAGATGATTCCTGATGGAGACCTGTGGTTCAAATATTGATTCTAACTCTATTTTTTTTTTTAGCATGCATTTAATATTACCATTTTGTTTTGTTTACATGTAAAAAGGATGCAAGGAAGTATTATTTCAGGGAGAGGTTGGAGGAAGAGTGGAAGATACTGACATGCAAGCTGGTAAGAACAAAGTCTGTCTAAGGGTTTAAGGAGGGATAGAACAGACACAGGTGCAAAGTGGCACTGGATTCAGGAAGTGGATAAGTGGATGTCACAGATGGGGTTGAGCGCGTATCTAGGCACTCAAACTAACGACACTCAGCGACAGGGTGCAGTAGTTGTAGATAGTACAGTGCAGACTCTATGTACTCCAAAGCTTCAGACTGCAAAATGTTTAGGTTTATCTGACAATTTAGATGCATGACTTTCCCTACCTATTTTATAATACGGCATTATTCCCTGTCAGTCACATGCCATTACTTCCATAATTCATTATTTAAAAGAAGTTAACTTATAAAAAGTATAACTACAATAACTATACCGACTAAGACCAAAATCTTAGATTTTAGGAGGGCAGACTTCAGGAAAATGGATAAAGTGCTAAGGAACCACCTGGCATGCATTAGAGCAGATATGGGGCTGGACCAAAGCTGGTTCATCTTTAAGGAAGGAATACTGGTTGCCACAGAGGAGTGCATTAGGCTCATGGGGAAGAACATAAGTGCCAAACTGCCCGACTTGTTCAGTTCTGGGGTTGCCCAGGCAGTAAGGAAAAAGAGGTTGACCTATAGAAAATTCAGGAAGACCAAGAGAGAGGTGAACAGTAACACATTACCTAAGGTTGGCTAGTGAGGCAAGTAAGGAAGTCATGTGAGCAAAGGCACAGAAGGAGCTGCAGATAGCTGAAGGAACTAAGAAGGGGTGAAGGCTTTCTTTTGCTACATTAGTGAGAAAAGGGACAAGAAGGAAGGCCTTGTTATGTTTAAGAAAGGGGAGGAGTGGGTGTAGTATAATGGGGGAAAAGCAGAGATACTAAATGAATACTTCTGTTCCATCTTCACCAGGGAGAAGGATGGTACATTGCCTTCAGGTGGAAGAAGAGGAGTAGGGGGAGAGAGGAACACAGATGTGATGATATGCTGAGGACAGGGCTGCTGGCACTGAAGGTGGACAAATCACCAGGCCTGGACAGAAAACATCCAAGGGTACAAAGGGAACTGACTGAGGAGCTGGCAGGACCACTGACAGACCTATTTAATAGTTCACTAGTCAGGCATGGTACCGCAGAGCTGGAGAACAGCAAATGTGGTGCCCCTCCATAAAAGTGGTCCTACAGATGACTCAAGGAATTACAGACCAGTCAGTCTAACCTCAATTGTGGGCAAGATTATGGAGACCATACTAAAGAAATGGTTGGTAGAATATCTAGAGGAGCATGGTCTCAAGGATCTGAGACAGCATGGGTTCATGGGGGGGGATCATGTCAAACAAATCTGATTGACATCTTTGACTGTGCCCCTAAGACAGTAGAAAGGGGCCAAGTGGAAGACATCCTCTATCTTGATTTCAGCTAGGCCTTTGGCTCTGTGCCCCATAAAAGGTTTATCAGGAAGTTGGTGGATCTTGGGGTTGGGGATAAGATGGCCAGATAGCTGGATAACTGGCTGAGGGACAGAACCCAGAACGTGGTTGTGGGGGAAGAGTTATCTGGCATCAGAGAGGTAACCAGTGGGGTCCCACAGGGCTCAGTGCTTGGGCTGGTGTTGTTCAATGTCTTCATCAATGACAATGGGGATGGCAATAATGGCAAAATGTGCCTATTTGTAGATGACACCAAGTTCTGTGGGAGAGTGGACAAAGCTGAAGGGATACAGGACCTACAGGATGATCTGGAAAAGCTGAGGAAGTGGTCCAGGATCTGGCAGCTTTTCTTCCAATGCAAAGAAATGCAAATCCAGATGCAAATGATTTGATACCTTTTGCTGGACCAACTTAGATGTTACAAAAAGAACAATGTGCCTAAGCTTTAGAACCAACCACGTCCTGCCTCAGAAGCTTAAGAAGAAATGAAAAATTATGCATATTGGAGCCAAGAATAACAGGACAGAGTACTACCTGGGTGCAGTCCAGGTATCTGTATCAGAGGAGGAGAAGAACCTAGGAGTGATGATCACAAGTGACCTGAAGCACTCCATGCAGTGCAAGAAAGCAGCAGCAAGGGCAAACAAGATGCAGGGATGCATATAAAGGTGGATCAGTAGTAGGAGAGAGTAGGTTATACTGCCCTTGTACAGGTCACTGGTAAGGCCACATCTAGAGTATGGAGTTTAGTACTGGTGCCCACACCTCAAAAAGGACATTAACCTGCTGGAGAAGGTCCAGAGGAGGGCTACAAAGATGATAACTGCTCAGCAGGGTAAGGCATATGAGGAGAGATTGAGTGCACTGAACATGTACTCCCTGGAGGACAGGAGAGAAAGAGGGGACATGATTGGGACCTCCAAGTATTTGAAAGGGATAAATAAGGTGGATAAAGAGAGTCTCTTTAAACTGAGTGGCAACCATAACATGAGGAGGCACAGTATTAAGCTGGAAGGTGGGAGGTTTAGGATGAAGGTCAGGAAGCATTTATTCACAGAGAGTGTGGTGGACACTTGGACTGTGCTGCCAGAAGAGGTGATCTTGTTGAAGTTAGTGGGTAACTTTAAGAGAGGCTGGGACATAAATAGGGAAGAGGTAAGATCATGGATAGGGAGGATGGAAGGAGTGGAGAGAGGGGCAGGGGCAGTAGCTCAAGCTGTGGACCCTGCAATATGAGTAGACTAGATAGACCAAATGGGCTTCTTCTGCTGGCTTCTTCGTATGTTCATATGTAATATGTCATAGACACAGTCTTGTAGTTTGAATAGAAAGTTGAAAGAGGAAGGAGTGGAACATGACATCATCATAAATAAAGCTTCAAGTATATATTTTTGTATGCATTGCCAAGTTGCTTGCTATAAGGATTAAAGTTATTATTTGTATGATCATAACAGTTCATTATCATAATGATTGTTATTGAGGTTGTTATGCAATGTGAGATGAAGCCTAAACTACAGTACTACTCTCTGTTGTTCCACGTACACCAAGTCAGCCCTGTGCAAAATATATAATCAGATGGTAAAAGTCTGCTTGGCAATACCAAATTAAAAGTACTGTGAATTGGTATGTAATAAATTGGCCTATATACCCCACAAAATGTATAGAATCAACAATAGTTACAAGAACTTGCAACATATATTTATCAATATTGCTGACGGGTGTTTTTGTATAAAGTATAAATATAAGTAACAATAACATTTAGTCAAACTCTGACCAGAGTCAGATTTAAGTTAAAGGATTGGATTCCTATCCAGGGTAAGGATGCGTTTTAAAGTTCAGATACATATTTCCATTTCTAAATTGAGGCATATTGCCTTGTCTGCATTTCCCATATAAATGAACAACTAAAACTGCTTGTGTGTGTGTGTGTGTGTGTGTGTGTGTGTGTGTGTGTGTATATGTTCTACAGGTAAACAACTGAATTCCTTATTTATACTGCTCTCTGCTGAACTAGATTCCATGCTAGGATTCATACACCATACGTCTCATCACCTAAAGAATCTCTTGAAGAAAAATTCATCCACTGGCTTAAACTTTAAAATGCTGATTCATATGGTACAGTTTCTGTTGGTGTTCATTAATGCTGTCTGCCAGGCCACACTGTCTGGGTGTAAACTGTTAAGTATGAAAGGGGCTTCATTTTCCACGAATGGGGACATCAGTATAGGCGCAGTCATTGGCATTCATTTAAATTACATTCCAACTGAACCAAATTTTACAGAGCAACCGCAGCAAACTCAGTGTAAAATGTAAGTACCAGACTTTAAAATTCAGGGGTTTTATTCCTATTTAGAGGTTATCATGACACATTATGGTTCTGTTTATCAAGATGTGTCACAACACATTATGCCTTATACTGTAACACAGGTACTACTGTAAAATACACTTGATATTTTCACTGTGTCATGTTATAACCCCTGTAATCATGACACTTGTTTCTGGTTGAAAATGCAATATTTTCTTGAATTATATTTATTTATGGTGTTTCAGTTGTCAAAATCCATTTTAATACATGGGATTCCGGGCATTTTTATTGATGTTGTGCATATTTCCAAGTAGAATAATCCAAGAGGTTTTCCATATTCCCAATGATTTTGGACAGCTGTGTTGTTACTTTCGTTCATTTTACTAGTTAACACCAGTAAGCCAGTGCCAATCATTATGGGAAGTATAATCATGCAGTATATCAGTACTGCAAGTCATTTAGCTTGTATTGTGTGAAATTACAATTAGGCTGCTGAAATTGCTTAAAACTTTCATTTTCTTTTCTGTGCAATTTTACGGAAACTGTGGAAAAGTTACGCAAATGTGGTTATTGTGCTGTGCATTTCATTCATTTTTTTGTTTTGTTTTTGTTCACTGGATATGTTTGCTGTAGTATAGAACTTCATTTACAGGTATTATAATAAGAGGATAAATACATGAGATATACATTACATTAGTATCTCTGGTGTGATAAACATTACAGAATGGTTTTAGAGACAACAGAATAAATGAATACTGTTGAAGAATAATCTGCCAATACAAAAAACTTACAGAACAGTTGAAAACTTTTTCAGAAACCTGGTTTGAAAAAAAAAAACACACTGGGACCTCTATTCCCAAATGCACAAAAGAAAACATTTATGTGCAATCTGTGCACTATTTGAAACTTGTATTTTTATGACTGCTTGGCCTAGCTAATAGAACTCTTGTGGGTGCCCATGAGAAGTTCTTTTTTTTTTAAGTTGTTTAACCAGGAGTAGCACACTAAGCTGAAAGCTTTTTTACAGGAGCGACCTGGGAGCACAGGGAAGTTAAGTGACTTACTCAGGGTCACACAGTATGCAAGTGGAAGCGGTGGGATTCAAACCCAGGTCTGGTCTGTTGGATGTCACCAGAGTTGCAGCTCAGAGCCTTAAGCCACTGCACTATACTGTTCTACCAGAAGGTGATAAAGAAACTATCAGTGACTGGCAGACTATGTTTATGTGACCCTCTGCCACAGCTTATCTGGCCTAGGATATCCCCTGTAGAGATTGCATGTAAAAAAGACTTACATGTCATTTCTATGGGTGGGCCAGTGCAACCAGAACCACTATGATGGGTATTGCTACATTCTCCAGAAAAGTGGGTGCAAACTAGCATAACCAGAAACACTATGATGGGTATTGTTAATTCTCTACTAAAGCTGGTTCAAAGTCCTTAACTTTTCACTATGCATAGCAGTGAGAAGTTTTCTTACTTCAATCAATTTTTTTTTGTGGCAAAGTTCTCTTTTTATTAAACAGTGTTTATAAACAAAAGAAAACAAAAACCAGCCACATAGCTATGTCCTAACATCCACTACCATCAGACTGATCAATGAAAGTAATGCCTCCACACTACCATCCACATCACCCACACATCCCAGATCCCCTCAGTTCAAGCAAAGTTGCACTATATTAAGTAAAATAAGTTACCCTTTAACAAGTCTCTTCCCCCACCTGCCACTTTCTAAACAGTTGCTTCTGCTACCCGCTTCCCTGAAATATACACATGAAAGTCCCCTTCTCCCCAACCCTCTGGCATCCCACACCACCATCTGCCACTCCTCCCTCCCAGCTCCCACCAAAATGCCAAAGGGTACAAGGAGAGCAGAGTCAAAATGTGTAGAGTACTTGGCTGAGTGCTGACTGCAAGCATCAAAGAGTAATGAACAAAAAGGCAGTAATGCAGCACTACACAGACAACACTAAAAACTAATACAGTGTAGCCCTGATAAGTGCACACCCTTCGGAAACAACATTTTTGTACATTTAATTTGGTCATGCACTGAAGCAGACAGTGCATTATCCCACCTCATAGATCACAGTGGATCACCTCTGGCCCTCTTTCTATGATAGATGTTATAGTCAAGGTCCCTTAAGCACCCAGTAATCCATTATGGATGCCCACAACAGAAACCGTCTCAGCAAAACCCTTGGACTCATTTCCAGCTCCTTGCTGCTTGTGTCAAAATTTTAGTATTGCAGCAGCTCATCATTGAAATTCCCCTACTAATTGCCAGCCTAACTGTGACACTAAGCTGTAGAACTAAAACATTCCTGCCATGGGTTTCCTTATGATTATTTTATTTATTTAGTTTTTGTTGGCTGTGTAAGTGCACTAGACAAATTCTGCCTATTTTCAGGCACTACCCGGAGGAGAGGGATTCAGATGAATGCCAGCTGACCTTGAACCCGATTAAGCTGTTGGTAGTATGTTTAGTGAATGGGGGGAAATTTGGCCAGGGCATTGGGGAAATTCCCCTACTATGTAGGCAGGTGGCACTCTCTGTCTGTCTGCAGGAATGGAGGACCTCAATATGGAGGAGACTGGAGAGGAAGAAGGTCTGGTCCCTGGAGCGCCAGAGCTCTTGGTGGATATATCACAAGCTAATATGGACAAGACATTGTCATTAGTCCAAGAAATTGCTCCTCAGGGGACCAGAATTTATCGTTGGAGGTACCAGAACATGAGCATATGATGGAAGAATTATTAAATACTGAATTAGAATTGAAAAAGAAACAATTATTAGAATTAATTCAAATAGTGGAAAGAGACTATGGGATATGTCAAAAATGTTTAGAAGATGAAAAGAAAAGGAAACGTTCAATAGCCAGCCCTTTGTCTATGGGGAACAAAAGGTTACCTGGTAGTATTCCAGTAGAGCCTTCTGTTACCCAACTGGAAGAGTATGAGAAACCAGAAATGCAGCACATTGTTTTGGATTTTCAGGAAATAGGAGGAGAAGAGACTTAGTCAACGCGAGATGTTCTGATCAGAGCAGGATGGATCTGTCAGAATGACATATGGATTCCGGACCCGAATATTCCAATTCCAGAGTCATCCTCATCTTCTGCCCAAAAACCATTAGAAGTATCCAAGGACTGTGTTTCCATTCCTGGGGAGATAAAGTCCCAGAATTTCCATCCTGCGCAGGCACCAGCTGAGGGGGAGACAGCCGAGAATGAAACTGCACCAGACGCCACAGACCGGCCCTCTGAAGATTTGGATATTAGAGAGAAACATATGGGGTGAGTTTAAATCCAGTGACTAAGATTTGAATAGACAATACAAATGAGAAAGAAATTGGAGATTCTAATGTTCTAAATAATAACATTTGTGATTATACAGGGAATAACACAGGACAAGAGCCTACAGGGAAAAAAAACATGCTGGTTTGTTTCGGCATCCTACTTTGAAAGCTAAAAAAAGATTTTTAGTGAGATTGAGATACAGGGGCTCTGCTCCAATTGTTCCAGGCAGAATATGGGTGGGTAAAACATTGCTCATCGATAGTTTGGGGTTTGCACCATCAGATGTGTATGTTTTTATCCATTCATCAGGGAATCACAATTATGATGTGAGTTTTTGTTCTATGAAATTGCTGGACAAATTTTGGAAACTTTATTATGAAGTAAAAGATTTGGACATTTGGAAGGACTTTTTAGTGATTCCAGTTACAAAACCCACGATAAAGAAAGTAACTATACTCTTTCGCAATGAAGGGGTAAATACAGCTAATATAACATATTAGCTGGAACAAAGATGTAAAATAATGGAAAATCCTAAACCTATAATAGATGAAAATGGTTTCTGGACTAGAAGATGGACATTTAGGGTACAACTATTTCATGAAGTTTCTGGCATACGACATCTGCCAAGTTCATTTTTTCTGGGAAAGGATAGAGGGATAATTTTTTACGCTGGTCAACCAAAAAGCTGCTACAAATGTGGATCACTTGATCAGTTAAACACAGATTGCGATAAGGTTAAATGTTTTATATGTGGAGTTATTGGGCATATGGTAGCAGATTGTGAAGCTTCCCCAGTGTGTAATCTATGTGGGGACTCAGAGCACTCATATGAAGACTGTCCATGGGGAACAGATGACCAGGATGAGGCTTTCGACCAAGCTTATTTTTTAAATAAAGCAAAACTTCCCTTTATTGTAGCAACAGAGATAGATCATACGTTTTAAAGGAGAGAGAGAGAGAGAGAGAGACAAAGGGGGGGGCACAGAGACGATTGAGTAGGAGACCCTTAAAACACAAAGTCTGCAGCCTGTCAAGCACAGGTAGTCGGGATTCTACAAAGGTAGTTCTGGGGAAGTCACAGGGAATAGGCTTGGATGGCAAAGACACTCCCTTTGTCGCACCTCAGGGATCCCCGATTAGGTCACAGAGCGTATTGTCTAGAGACTCCCCATGCAGTATTCATTTGGAAGATTCAGACAACATTGTCCATTTAGATATTTTGAATATTGAAGATTCTATGCAAATTGAGGGATCCTTTGTAGAAGTTAAAAAGAAAGGGGGAGGTAAAGGGTTGATTTCTGATCCCACTCCTTCCCCAGTATCACTTTCTAACAGATATATTCCTTTAACATCTTGGAGTGATCAGATGGAGCAGGAACACACAATCGATCAGGAGGGGATAGTTGGCACAAAAATATCCCCAGTAGGGGAAAGAGAGGAGGCTTTGACCACTAATGGGGTCCGTTTATTATCTACTTCTAAACGGGTGACAAGATTGAGTGGGAGACCGAAAAAACCTCCTTAAACAATGGTGCTTTCTATTGCAAGCTTAAATGTGACTAGTATTAAGAACAGAAAAAGATGTCTTACTACATTCAGTATTTTGTATTCTTTGAGTTATGACATTATTTTTTCACAGGATACTAGATTACATGCAGAAGGAGAAATTTTACAAGCAAAAAGGGATTGGGGATGGGGTGTTTCATACTGGTCTCTAGAAGTTGACCCTTGTAGTGGGGTGGGTATTTGTTTTTTGACCACAGAAGTGATAATACAGAAATTGGTAGACACTGAACCTGGAAGGGCATTTATGCTAGATATAATATTTCATGATATTAAATTTTGGTTAATTAATATCTATAATTCTCAAGTAAAAACTCTAAGAATTGAGTTATTACAACGAATACAGTCTTATTTACATACTAATCATCAATTGATTTTTGGTGGTGATTTCAATATTAATTTTAAGGAAAAGAAGATTGGTGGGAAGCAATACTGTGACAAATTTTTTTTGAAACAAGTATTGTCCCAGGCAGATTTGAAAGATGCCTTTCTTAATACACCACTAGCAAGGAAACCGACTTTTTTTGAAGGAATCCTTTCCTAGTGCATTGATTTTTTATTTGTTCATAAGTCTTTCCAGGTTGATTATGCAAAGTTAGTTCCAATAGAAACTTCAGACCATTGCTTATTAGGTATGGTGTTTTAGTCCCACCAGAGACGTGAGGTGGGGACAGGATGTTGGAAACTTAATACCTCATTATTAACGGATATGAATATTATTCAAGAATTGAAGTGTATAATACAGGATAAATTGACAACATTGGAATTATGTGATGACATAGGTCTATGGTGGGTAGATATGAAAGAATGTTTGATTAGTTATTTTAAAATAGTAAGTGTGTATAGAATACAATCGAAGAGAGAAAAATATATGGAGTCTAGGAAATAATTGGGAATTTTGTTATCAAGACAAGTGATGGAGGGTATAAATTTGTCAAAAAGAATCACTGTGGTACGACATGAAATGGAGGAATTTCAATATTCACTTATTACGTCACTATATAAAGAACAAATGTTCGACACTCAAGGAATGTTGGAACAGGTTAATCCTTTTTTGTCCAGTAAAAAGAGAAGGGACAAATGAGGATTTACAGTATTGATAGACTCATCTGGAAAAAAACATGGGGACAACAAGGGGATAATGGCATTGGTGGAAGATTATACTGAGACTCATTTTGGGATGGCACAAAATTCCAATATACAGGCAAGTACGTTCCTACAGATGGCAGAATTACCTCAGGTTTTGAGTTTTCAAAGACCATTATTAGTGAGGACATTAATGACCCTAGAGTTACACAGGGTAATAAGTTCATTACATAGTAATATTTTGCCAGGTTCAGATGGGTTATTTAATGAATTTATCAAACACTGTGGGATATAATGCCGGATTTTGCTTTGATTTTACAGTCATATACTGGAGGAGGATATTCTGCCATCACAAATGTATGAAGGGTTATTGGTATTTTTATATAAATCTGGAGACTGTGAGGATATAAATAATTGGAGACCTTTGACATTGCTTAATGTTGACTTTAAAATATTCGCAAAACAATTAGGGAACAGATTATCAGAAGTCATGCCTCTAGTAATCAGTCCAATGCAATTTTGTGCTGTTCCAGGGAGAGGTATTTCTGATGCTTTATTACTGCTGAGGGAAGTTATGGGACAGGTCGCGGTAGGTGAAGGTCATTTAGAAGATCATGGCTATTTAGTGAATTTGGATCAGGCCAAGGCATTCGATGCAGTCTCACATTCTTTTTTAAGAGCATGTTTAAATGCTTTTGGATTGCCTGCGGAATTTATAGGATGGTTAAAATTATGTTATGCATTGGCATTTGTTGTCCGATATGAAAAAGGATGGATGGGAAGTACACATATGATCTATAGAGGATTACAAGGATGCCCCCTAAGTACACTTTTATACGTTTTTGTGTTATATCCAATATTAAGAATTTTGCATATTTCCCCATTAATTAGGGGAGTGGATCAGCAGTTGGAAAATAATTGTAAAGTCACTGCATATGCAGATGATGTGTGTTTAATTTTGAAAGATGAATTTTAATTTTTTTTTAGCATGTGAGATGATACAGGTAACAGGAGGGGTTACAGGAGCGACACTGAACCTGCACAAAACCAAGATCTTATATTTAGCTGGGTTCTCCGCAGTTAAACATTATGTGGGTAATTTTTTGGTGGCGCAAGAACCCTGTAAGATATTGGGAATCTATTGGGGTGGAAAGGATATGGTCTCTTTTAATTGGGAACGTGCATTGGGAATAATGATAGGGAAAGTGGAAGTTTGGTCTCCCTGGAAAGTGGTGAAAAAAAGTGGGTGTATTATGTAATAAAAATGTTAATACCTGTTTTCCTTTATTTAAGCATTGTTTTTCCATTACATAAGCATTTAGAAACAAAGATACAAAGGGGTTTCTTTAGCTGTATTTGGGGCAGTAGACTAAACCCAATAAAGAGGAATATACTGTATATGAGTATCAAAGATGGAGGCGTAGACATGATTAATCCAGTTTTATCTTTTTATGATCTTTTTTTACCATAATGTGATTCCTCTACTTAAACAGGAGGCACAATTATGGACATTAGGGGATTTCTGGTGTTAAAAGGAGTTTTAGGTGAATGGAAAGCAGCACGTGTTTTACATAAAAATAAGAGATTCCTAGATTGATAAAGATTTGGGAAATAGTTTTTGACAAAGTTAAATTATGGAATATTAGTTATGAGAGAGTTTTAAGACGAACACAGAAAGCATTATATGAGGAGGTGATGTGTACTTATTTCATTGAATACTCCTTTTCAGCATTTTCTGTTATCCAACAGAAACAAATTTCTTCTCATATCATTAACACTAGAATTCCAGCACATACGTGGGACTTGGTTGGGGATTCATAATAAAATCAATGTGAAAAGTAACCAAAAGCATAAAGCATTACAGGAACGTTATTGTCCACGGGTAGAATGCTTAACTAAGCTAGAAACAATGAATCACTTATACTTTCAATGTCCATATGCAGTTAGATTTTGGGATGCCTTGATAGATAGATGGAAGTGTTGGTTAGTGATTCCTCCTTTACCGGAAGCTTTATATTATGGTATCTTTTCTTTACAGGAAACAGTAGATAGTTTGAACACATTACAGATTATACATGTTTATTTCTTATATTGGCTATGGTTGGGCAGATGCCGTCTAGTGCTACAACAACAGAACAACAGGACATTCCTGAATTGGTATTGGTACAAATGTTGGTGACGGATTTACAGACATTAAGGCAAGGTGAACAGAAAAACTTTACGGATACTAGATGGAAGGCACTTTGGACAAACTTTGATTTTATTGGAGGGGGAAGTTTAGCTAATCTTTAGCTTTAATTAATCTTTAATTCCTTTGTGTTAGAAAAAAGGATTCATTGATATATATTTTCCTTATTTTTGGGGATGGCTGAGTGAAGTATTGGAAAAAAAGGGGATATAATAAGGTGGGGTTGGTAAATAACTGAAAAGGAGTGGTCTGAGGTTTCTATATGGTAGAGGAAAAACGGCGTATATGTGATTTTCTAGCTAGAGGATGGGGGATAGAACATTCTTTTCAGTTTTTCATGTTTGAAAAAGAAAAAAAAGATTATGTAACCTTGTATATAAGGTCTTTAGATGTACCCTTTAAGTAAGGGGGTGGGGGAGGGGTTAGTCAATAGCAATTATTAAGTTCAAGATTATTGTATGAATTAATGTATGTTTGCACTTTTTTCTCTCTTTATATGTTTCTAGTAAAGAATTGTTGATTTGTATGTATGTTATTATGACTTAGAGTAGAACAAAACAGAAGTTATTTTTCTGTTTTTGTTATAGTATGAATTAATACTTATTTTTGTTTTGTATCTTTCTTATGGATTTGTGTAATGTACTACTGATTTGTGCATATTTTTGTTGTGAATTCATTTCTGATTTTAATAAAAAAAAATTCCCCTACTCGACTGTAGGGGGGCCCTTTGACTGAAAGCCATGGCCACTTTGAGTGGAGCTCCAGTGGAGCAGGATGTCCTACATGAAGGGGAGCGGACCCTTCTGTCTGGTAATTTACTTGATAAACCTGAGGCATTTATGGATGTTGTTACAGATTTAGAAAATACTGATGACCAGGAGATATTTATTTCTACAGAGGATTTAAGAGCTAGTGAGATGAAAAGCGAGGTTGTTCCAGCTCTCGGTCTGGAAGCTGATTTGTTGCTACAAAAATCTCTTCAATCTATGTTCAACCAAGAAAATGAGAGACATTTCTATGAGAAAGGGCATCTAGTAGAGTAGCTCACCTGACTTCAGACTGACGCATCATCTGTCAAACCTCCAGGCCTGCTTGTCATCAGGCCTACATCAAAGGATGATGTGGCAGCATCAGAGAAAGATGTGGAGCCGGGTGAGTCTGACACTAGTATTTTCCCTGAATTACTACCTAGATTATTTTAGAAGCACAAACCTGAGGCTGGCAGTATAGGAGTGCATGTGGACTCGTGCCAAAAGCTGGTAGAACAGACTATCCAGAATGTTTTTTTGGAAACACCTCTTGCAGTTTCCAGTGTTGAAAAAGGGCTTGGGGAAAAGGTAGGATTGGTGGGGAAAGATGTGCTTTCAAATGTTTCAATTAGTGACACTGGAACTGTATGGCCCCATGCCCTGAAACTTTCAAAATCTACTGGGTTTGTTTTTTGTAGCACCCTGGTGGCTACAGACCCTGAAGGAAACAGAAATGACTTGATTTACCAAAAATCCCCTCGCACCCAAGACAGAGTGACTGTGTTCACCTTCTCTACTTGGGACTCTGTGTCTATGACTTGCGTTAAGAATGAGTACAAAGAAAAATGCTCAGCATTGACTACTGCAAATAGACATATCTCCTCTGTAGCTGCACCTATTTTGGTGCTTGGGACTAGCTCAATGCATAAAAAACCTGAGACCCCGCTAATTTCTAACAAAGGAAAAGACATGGCTGTCCAATTATCCATAGCAACCCCAGGAGAGCCTTGGTCCCACCAGAAAGCACTTAGGAAGGCTGGATAGTCACAAAATGCTCAAGGCACCTGGCTCCCCACCCCCAGTTGGGACCCCATGCTCAATTTCACACAAAACATGCCTGAATGTCATCCAAATATCCCATGCCCAGACCCGAATTTAGGTTTACAGACCCAAGTTCCAACTAATGGACCTCCAAAACCACCTGGAATTATGGAATCACATACTGAGACTGTATTAGACTTAAAGCCTGATACTCAGGCCCCAAGGACTTCTGCAGCTCCTGTGAATTGAGAGACACTTATATCTGTGGAAGAAGCACCTCAGGGTTCCCCAGAGAAACAGAAACCTGTCTTATTGGATTTATTTTCCAAAATTAGGAAGGAAGCAGCACCACGGGGGAATGCCGTATGAATCCGATATAAAGGAGGCCTAGAAGTTCGACTAGACAGGCACCATGTGGGCAAATTGCTACTAAAGGATTCTCTGCACTTCTCTACAAGAGAAGTCTTTGCATTTATTAACATTTCAGAGGAAGATAATTTCGATATTAGCTTCCATTCTGCCTATGCTCTTGATTTATTTTGGGAGAAGTACAGCCAAGTCAAGTTTTCCCCAACATGGACCCCCTTTTTAATTATCCCTTTAACCAAGTCCCTAATTAAATATGTTACAATAATGTTTTGGAATGAGGAGGTTCATGTGGAGGATATACCTTACTGGCTGACCCAGAAATGTGATGTTATGAGTCCGCCTGAGGCTATCTTGGATACAGAGATGTTTTGGACATGGGGTTGGCGTTACAAAGTTAAACTTAGGCAAACCAAGTCTGGCATAGACCACATCCCCAATTCCTTTTTGTTGGGGCATGATAGGGGTGTTTGTTTTTATGCTGGCCAACCGAGGGCCTGTTACAAGTGTGGGTCTAGAACCCACCTTTCTAGCTCTTGTGACAAGCTTCAGTGTGACAACTGTGGGGAGATTGGACACATTGTTTTTCAGTGCGCAAATCACACTAGGTGTGATCTTTGCAAAGATACAGGCCATGTCTTTGCTGAGTGTTCTTGGGCCGCCAAGAATAAAGCCACCTGCTTGAGTCCAGATCTCCTCATCCAACAAGCGCAGGACTCTCTTTCTACCCAGAACTCCACTCCCCAAGTTTCAAATTCACTGATTTCGCTCCCTCATGAGGACCCTCCCCCCACCTTCCTCTGAGAGTTGAGTTGGACCCCCTTGAGAACCCCCTTCCTCCCCCTTCCCTCCCCTTTACCTCTTCCTCCTGTCTCCTTGGTGCCAGTGTGTTATACTGACCATATTGGAGATGATTCTGCTTCTTCCAGTCAACCATCTTCTACCACCATACTGGTGAGAAGATCATCCAGGAACCATAAGGCAGGCCCTGTCCAGTCTCCAATGGAATTGGAATCCAAGAACCCCTTTGCTGATTTGGCTACACAATGGGGGGATTCTGAGATGGACATGGGGGATTCTGACTCCCAGTCCACTAAGACAGAACACAGTATTCAACTACAACGCCAACCTGAGTACAAAGGGGAAAAAAAAAAAGGAAAAAGGATTTTTGAGCCTAGTACTGTTTAAAGCATGGTTCCTTTCAGTATAGGATCTTTAAATGTCCACAGCCTTTTAAATTCCAGGAGGAGACAAGAAGTGTATAACTACATTCATAGTAATGCTACTGATATTTGTTTTTTACAGGAAACGTGGATATTTAGTAGTGACCAGGCAAGGTTTTTTCAAAGGGAATGGTTTTGGGGACCCTCTTATTGGTCATTTGGAGAGGCAACTGCAGATGGTGTTGGGTTTCTGTTTAATTCATATGATTTTATCCTTATTAAATTAATAGACTTAATCCCAGGCAGAGTTTTGATCTTAGATGGTTTATGGAAGCAGATGCATTGCAGGCTGATAAATGTCTACAGTTCACAGGTAAAGTCTGAATGTATGGAACTTCTGGACAGTTTACGTCCTTTTTTAATTACTTCTTACAAGATTTTTTTATGTGGAGATTTTAATTGCAATATAAAATCTACTTCTGGTGACCCAGCGAGCCAAAGAAAGAAGATATATTGCGATTCAAACACCCTGAGGAAACTTATAGATATGGCAGATCATCTAAATTGTAGTACACATCAAAGTTCTGGACCCAAGTTTACTTATAAAAGAAACAAATATACTTCTACTATCAACCACGTGTTCATTTCCAAACATTTACCAAAATTCCAGTTTCAGATTATACCCATAGATTTTTCGGATCATTTATTGTTATTCTGTTCCTTTCTCAGTTACCCAGAGTGGGCACATTTTAAGCCACAATGGAAGTTAAACTCTTCCATCTTGTCTGATCAACAGATCATTGGTCAGATAACAGGCATATTGAGGGCCCGTCTGTCTGTTCATTTTTTTGTACGATGACCTGGGGGACTGGTGGGCCAATTCAAAAGCAGACTTTAAACCTTGTTTTTTGAAACATGGGAAATACAGTATATTGAAAATGACAAATTTCTTAAATATTTAAAAATTAGACAACAGTTGCAGAATTTGTATTCTATCACTAATACTTCCAGACAGGATTACATGGCTCAAATCACAATGCTTAAAAAGGAAATGATGGAGTATCAATATGACAGAGCACACACTATGAAAGCTTTGCTCCAGAATGGGACAAAGAAATCCCCCCCAAGGAGACCCCTTTGAAGTCTTTTGAAAATTTAAGAATTCTACCTTTTTAGAATCCTTGATAAATAAAGAAAAGGTCAATATGACTTCTACAGAGGAATTACATGGAATTAAAAATAATTTAATTTCTTCTCATAATTTTTCAGACCCCCCCTTTGGATGGGGCAATAAAACAATTCTTAAATATGATAACCATTCCGGCTGTCTTTGACAGAACCTCAGGTATGACAAAACCCATTACCGCCCTAGAAATTGAACAGGCCATTAAAACTTTAAAGAATAGTACATCCCCGGGTTCAGACGGGTTGACGAATGAATTTTACAAAACCTTTTCGGCACCACTGTCATTATGCTTGGAAAAGTTTTTTGGTTTTTTTTTTGTCCACATTCTGTACTCCAGTTTGGTTTACTGAGGGATTGTTGATCTCTTTGTTTAAATCCAGGGATGAAACCTCTATTGATAATTGGAGACCAATCACAATCTTAAATTCTGATAAAATATTGGCTACAATTATCAACACTAAGCTTAAAAACTATGCGGATTTGGTACTTTCTCCTTTGCAATTTTGCAGTCTACCGAATCAGAAGATTCAGCATGCCCTGATGATCATCAGGGATCTTATTGATTATGTCTCTTTACATGGGGAGACTGGGTGCATCATCTCTCTGGATCAGTATAAAGCCTTTAATAGGGTACACCAACCTTTTCTTTTTTTAACCTTGGAGGCATATGGTATACCCCTACAACTTGCAAAGTGGATACAATCTTTATATCATAGGTCAGTGGTGCGTCCAGTAATTAGACACCATGTTATGGAAGGGTTTCAGATAATGACAGGGGTCAGGCAGGGTTGTCCCCTAAGTCCTCTCCTTTACATTTTTACAATTGATTCTTTAATCGACTCCTTGACGGACACTCCCCAGTGGTCAGGGGTGTCAGGGGTAGATAAGGAGAGAGCACTCTATTATCCTATGCCGATGATATTTTTTTTATTCCTGTCCGATTATACCCAAGTTCCCTCTTTCTTGGACTTTATGATTGTGTATTCCTCTCTTTCTAACTCCAAACTGAATAAGACAAAAAGTAAAGGCCTCTTTATTGGCTCAGGTTACCCTGCTCCAGTAACTATGGATGGGATTTTGATCTCCTCAGAACCTTTACAACTTCTGGGTATTTACTTTGGAGCACAAAACATTCCTTCCCTAAATTGGGATTCCACACTAGCTACAGTTGAACTTAAAGTTCAGAGGTGGAGACATTGGAAGATGACTAAATTTAAGTGTATATGAATCATTAAGCAGTCTATTATCCCTATGATACTTTATATTGCCATGATCTTCCCACTCCCCATTCAGTTTGAAACTAAATTGTATAGCCTCTTTTTTCAGATGCTGTGGGGCAACAGACTTAACCCCATCAAGTGACAGTATACATATATGCAAAAGGAAAAAGGAGTTTTGGGTATGGTTGACCCAGTGTTTTTTTTTCTATACTTTGTTTTTTTCCCAAATCATCAAATGTGGCTTGATACCCACAGACACAGTTCATTATCATTGGATTTAATCGAACCTTTCCTGATATTTTGCAGCATGGCAAACATCTCCTCCTAAACTGTCTGGTCACCTTCACATACCACAATTTTTTTAAACCTGCTGCTCAAAAATTGCATAAATGGGATTTATCAACACAACAAATCATTTGAAATTCAGGGTTGCAGTGATATCAGCTGGTTATGTCTTCTATTAATCCAAAAGAACCTTGTTTCAAAAATTGTCCGTCCTCTCAAATTCCAGGTGTTCTTTCTCAGTTGACCAATACAAGAATCCCTGTCCAGATGTGGGAATTCCTTTGGCTGGTGGTTTACGGGAGGATAAATGTACGAGGGAATGTGAAGTATAAAGCTAAGGAAGAAAGGAATTGTCCCAACGAAGCTTGTATTAACCAAAAGGAAACTATGGAACATTTTTTTTTATTTCATTGCTCCTATGCAAAGTTCTTATGGGAATTCCTTACCACTAAATGGAATATGGGGTGGTTATGGAGGTTACATTATGATAACTAGGTTTTAGGGTACTTTTATAATTTGGGGAAATCTCATCATAAGGAGACACTGATTATTTTTTGTTGTTGTTTGAAATTTTATTCATGGCAGGCCAGATGTCAGTGGGTTCTATATCAAAGGCTAATGCATTATGAGATGGTGGGAAATCTTATACAGTCAGCTATGGAGAAAGTGTACACTTCAGATTCAGATGTACACACATCTAAGAAGGTCTTAACTTGGTGGATGGGATTCCCAACGTTTATTAAATATAAACAATTGGCCCACATTATACCATAGCTTGATTTCTAAAATATTGTCTAGATAATATAGCTAGGATTTGCTGTTATCGGGGGTTTAGCTCTTTAAAATGTATAAATGGATACACTTTTAATTAGTATCAGTGATTTGTATCTGTATGCCATAATTTTTTCTTTCACTGAAATCTATAGTTTGTGTGATTTAACACTAATTTTAATTTTTGTTTTCTTTGCTTTGTTTGTCTTTTATTTTGTGTGACTTTAACAGTATTTATGAATTTATGTTTTGATGTTATTACAATAAAACTCCCCTACTCTTTTTGAGAAGCGCCATGGGATCTTTAACATCCAGCTGAACTACCACCAGAACAGGCAGATGGGACCTCAGTTTAACATCTCATCCAAAGGACTGCACCTCAGGAGTACAGCAGCCCCCTCAAGCTGCACTACACTGTCAGTATTGGGATATTAACCAAAGTGCCTGGTGTGGGGATAGAACCCACAGCCTTCTGATCTCCCGGCCACAGAGGCGAGTATGCTACTTGCTGAGCCACTGACATAATAATTACACTGATTAATAAACACTGATTAGTGCCACAGCAAAACATCAGTATGTAACAAATGGGACAAGTAACACTTTATTCCATGCAATTACGGGTCACTTAATTAAGAGATGACCGTCTTTTGGCAGTTCTGATTGTGCACTTAAACAGAATGTGCACTTAAGCAATGTGCACCGAACAAGTTCTTTTAAACTGTGAGTATAGTGGAAAAACAGGAAAATGGAAAGTGTGCATTTAAGTGTGATGTGCACTCATTCAGTATGTACTTAAGTGGGCTTCGGCATGCTGGTACTGCCTGTAAAACAAGAAAACCATCCCTTGCTGTAGACAATCTACAGACACAGCCCTCTCCATCATTATCTGGTGAATGCTCTGGAACAAACAGATGACACGTTCCTATAGTATCATGTTATTGGAGTCAATTGGTGTTACAGTTACACGTTACTTTAAATGTCACTTAACTACACTGTAATTGCATTGTAATAGCAATGTAGTTCCATGCAACAAACATGTAAATACAATGTAATTACCCTGTTGTATATAATTAATGACTAGTTACATTGAAATGGACATGTAAAATAAAGTGTAACTGATGCTATCATAGGAGAGCATCATCAGTTCACTCATGACTATTCACCAGACATTGACAGAGATGGCTTCCAAAGAGGGATGGACTTATTTTTTACATGCAGCATCAGCACCCTGTGCCCTTTGAATGAAAAGGCAGGACAGCAGTGCTACACAGAAACCACTGAATACTAATGGAACATTTAATCCAAATAAGGAATGCACAGTCAGCAGTGCCTCTGACTTTGAACCATTACAAATGTCTTTTAAATCTGCCCTATACAGCAGGTACTGATGCTTGTGCCTTCAGGTTTTGAACCCCCATCTGCTCTCCTGGGCTATAATGATTATGTGTCAGGAATTGGGTGAGATGAGATAGGTCGGGGCAGCTACTGTTAATAAAGTAGCAGGTGGGAGAAAGAGACTTGTAAAACTGAAAGGATAATTACACAATACCATGACATTTCACTGGTACTGGAGGAGGGCTCCATGTCAAAACAGCTAAGAAAATATGACGAATGTCAAAATGGTGAAATTAAAATGGCGACTACAATTTACAGGGCCCATAACTAACAGCAAATGACATATTCGGTGATTCCACTCTCCCTACCAAGTTACCACACTGGCTCACCAACTTCTTCCCTCCGGCAGTAAGAACTTCTGCCTCTCACTCCACTCCCAACCAGTCTAGCAGCACAGCATTTGAAACAGGGTGGGACTTTTAGCCAGACAGTCCTGCTTCCAGGTTGCTTCACCAACTTCTTTTCTATGGCAGCAGCTTGGAGCAGTGTAGGACTTTTAGCCTTTTACTGTTAGTGGGGGGCTCCGCCCCCCTGGGGCTTCTGCCCCGATCCCCTGTGTTTCTAAATAACATACTCTGAGATGCTTCTTGACAATAGGGTAGGTTATAGCACCATAGTCCCCGTTTACACCCTGTCATCAGTAATTAGCAGTCGCCATTAGTGTTTTCGTGATCGTGCTGTTGCTGTCATTGAGTCACGGCATTGCCTTCACCTTATTGATGTAGGAGGGAGGTATGGATGCTATGAGGATGGGGTAGGGAACTTCACTTTCAGTAGTTGAGGCTGGTGGGAAAAGGATGGGAGAATATAGATATGTGGGTGGGGTGGAGTTTGCTTAGAGACACTGTTTTTCAGACAGTGCAGCACTACATGTTAACTTATTATTTTCATTGATTTTAAGAATAAAGCACAATAGTACACAAATATAGTACTCAGTACAAATGAGAATTGTAAATCTGCAGAATGTCATCATAGGATAACTACATCTCTTCCCTTTGGTGCAACAATGTTTTGGAAATTCAACTATATATACTGTGGTAGAGCGACCTTCATTATTACCCTGGGGTGGGCTGGTGTAGGTATGTCCAACGAGAAGATGCACAGTCTAAGGTCAAATAAAACTGTGTAGTTTATTTAAGACAGCTTTGTCTACAACTAACTGGGGTAGCAGTGATTTAACAAACATAAACAAAATCATACTCCTGTCTGGAGTTCTAACTAAACAAAATACATCCTCACTACCTCTGGTTACCAGTTTCTCTAGTTCTCAACCTCCAGGTAATATCACAAAGTCCATTTACAAACTTCACAGTCCTTTCCAAAGGTCTCTGTAGCTTGAACTTGCCAATTATATAACAGCTTCCAGCTTTCCCCAGGCCTCTGTCTCTTGTGTTACCTAGGCAGGTTTTATACACTGCCCTAATCAACATTGACTGAAGCTGTGTTTGATTAACTCCCTATCTAGATGCTTCCAGAGCTTTCTGTGTTTGATTAAAGGAAAACTACACCCTCATATCTTCTAAATGTTATTTGTTTCCATGTCAACAGACAACTCGTTTCATGTAGCTGTTGAAGATGTATACACCTGCATTAATCAGTTTTCACAGTTCATTCTAGGCCCTGTAACTGTTATGGGAGGCTCCATGTCACGGTTGTTGAACTCTCATTGTTCCTGAGAGTGCATTAGCATATGAGAACATGATGTGTAATCACCCTTTAAACTCCCCAGTCTGCCTGTCTGCTTGATTAGTCTTCAAAGAAACAAGCTACTAGAAGGTGTGAAATACCACATTTACCTGCAGTGAGCTCTGCAAACTATCTGAGTAATGCAGGTTTTCTCCCCTTTAAGCTTCATTCAGTTTATGAGTTTGCAGAGAGTTTTTGCAGTGTATTTGTTCTTTCAACATAGAGATACATGGTATAAATTGTTGATCTGACATCATGCTCTCATATGCAAATGCAGTTCTCATTGACAATGAGATGTCAACAACCATGAAATGGAGATCCCCAGGACAATCACAGGGGCTACCATGAGATGTGACAACAAACTATGGCTAACACATATAGCCCTAATAGCTGCAGGAAATTAGTTGTCTGTTGACACAGAATCAAATAAAATTTAAATGATATAAGGGTGTAGTTTTCCCTACCTGGATGCTTCCAGAACTTTGTTTAACCCTTTCAGCATTTCTAAAAAGGGAACAGAGCTTTATCCATTGATTTGTTGAAATACATTCCATCTACCACTCTATCACAATACATATAATCAGCATTTTAATTATGCTGGATTTAACCAGTAATACAGACACAAGTTCAAATAAACAACATTTTCGTCATCTTCTGTTGGCCACTGGGCCCTTAAGTAGGAATTTGCAAAAGCAAGTATTTTTACCATGCAGTTGTAATTATTGTAAGGAAATATTGTACAAAACAACTAACCGGAAATGAACAATTAATATTCAAGCCTATTGATTACCTAACTGATTGAAGTATAGTCTCTCCTTAAAATTGAAGTTTTTTGATACAGTGGAGCCCTGTAACAAGCACACCCTAAATGCCAGGCAAAAATATTCTTCTAACAGGGATGTTCTTATAAGAGGGCTTCACTGAAAAGAATGAAAATCCATATAAAAACAGTGGTTAAAATGAATGAAACTAAGCTCAAACTATTTAACTTGTTATTAGAAGTTGTTCAATATAGCTTTTTAAAAGAACTCTTGCCAAAACAGTTAGAATACTGTTACAAAATTACTAGTTGTCTCAACTAACTATGAAGGATCTTGTGCTGACTTTTTCATAGGAGATCTTTCACACATCCATTCACTACTTTAATGTCTGTTGATGAGGAACTTGATGATGATTCAGCCCAGGGCTAGCACACTCCAGGATGAAAATTACTATTTACCACTACCTCTGAAAAAAAATGTAAGCAACAATATACTATAGGGTGTAGTATGTAATGGGACATCGTTAAGCTGTTTGTGCATTGTGAAGCAGAGGCCAAAGGCCAAGTGTCTCATTTACCAAAAAGTGAAGATATCCCTTAACATACCAAACCCTGGAGCCTATTTACATGCAATGCATCCTTTCTATTATTAAAACAGTTAATAAATAAATATTACTTTTTGTGTTTTCATTCTTGTATATGTATTCATTTAAAAATGTGTTCTGCTTTAGTCACTAGGTGGTGCTGTTCTTTGATATGATGGTATTGTTAGGTGAAGGAATTCAAAGTAGGTAAAAATACCTGCTGACTGGGACATTTTTGTACCTGTGAGTATGTGCTGGGATTTAAACATGGGTAAAAAGATATTTCAGCCAACCAAGTTGCTTGATCCTTTATACCTTTTGCATAATGTACAGGTAGATGAACTTATACTGTTATGGCTCAGAAAAATACAGAATCCTGCTGAGGTTATGGGTACAGGAGGGCAGTCAATCAATTTGAAGGTGCATGACTGTAGTTTGTTTCAAAAAGTTAAAAGGATGCAACAGCAAGTTGTGTCACTTTTGCATCACACATCACAGCCGATCTGCATTAGAAGGGTGTGCTACCATCACAGGATGGTTGTACTACAGTCTACTGTATCCATGCATGTGATGTAAATGTGATGCAATTATGATGCAGGTATAATTGTTGGTTTTAATGCAGCTATGAAAATACCACATAATTATATGTCTCATTTGTGTGATGCAAATTTGTGTGTCTCGCTGCAGCTGTGTTGGTTCTGAGCACTTTTGAAAATACCACCCACGATATTTAAATATGTTCAATCAGCCAATTTCATAAATGAAATAATCCCATATGTCTTAGGAGCCAGTTAATTTGAACTTATATATGTCTATGGCTAAATCTATCTATCTATCTATCTATCTATCTATCTATCTATCTATCTATCTATCTATCTATCTATCTATCATCCTACAAGTGTTACACTGTACTGACAAGAATCAAACAGACAAAAGAAAGTCACAAATTAAATTTTTTTTTCAGAGGCTCAATTCAAATTAGACTCCTCTGGATCCTTGCAGGAGATAAATTGCAGCTAATATTTTTCCATTAAGTGCCCTGCGTATGTTGCTATTCAAACAAGGAAAGCTGCTTTGCCATAATGCAGCTTCAGTCATACTGGGAGCATCAAGTAAGGGTTCACCCAGTCCTCAGGTGTCTGGGAACACCACCAAAATACTTTCAGATTAAGGCATGAAAGAGATTTACTGCTTTATCCCTACTAGGAATGCCCCCTGCAATCTTTAACACTTAAAAATGCTTCTCTTGTTGCATAACTCTTATTACCATTACAGTGGCACAACATTTCTGTCCCTTGGTACTATTGGCAGTGAGTTGATTCAGTAAACATGGATAATCAAGTTTCTATCCTGAAGATCTCTGCAATGTAATTTTTGAAAACTGGTTTTAGATTGTCACCTTTCACACAAACAGCAGAGTCAAGTAGGCATACATCCAGCACAGAAACATTTGGCGCAAGTCACCACCAAAGGCAACTTGTGCCAAACACAGTTGCGGCAAAGAACCTGCGCCTGATTCTGCTATGGGCAGGGTCCTCGTGGCTAAGTCCTATGACTTGCGACAGACCCAAGGGTACAAAAACAGATGAGTATCCCTCAGGGGCATGTCACAAGCTGCATCCACAAGTCCTGCTCAGCACAAGTGCCCCCTCCCACACCCGTGCGCATGCCTGGAAACCCCACAGGGCTATCAACCCCCCCACCCTGATTTCAACAATTGTACATCAATGCCCCACAGGGGTTATAGGACCCCCAGCTTCTGCCCCCATACTGACATCACATACCAGAAAGATGATCTCACCCATCTAAGCTCTGATCCTGAATGCAGATCCATGCAGTACCCTAAAATGTGCAATGGAATGTGAAATCCTTTGTTATCCCTGGTAGTCTAGTGGCCCCCACCTGGCAATGCCAGCACACCCTGCTCCTCCTCTACCCATCCCCAGCTGGTGACTGGCACAGCCCACCTCTCAACACCATGACCAGCTGCTGACTAAGCTCTGTATGAACGTGTACTACTGTAAATAGTGAGCGCTCAATGAATGAACTATCATGGAGGGGTTGGGGCCACTAGACTACCAGAGATAATGGGGATTTCACATTGGGTTTGGGGATCAAGGCTTGGGGGGGTGAGATCAGCCTTGCAGGGCACTTGTATTCAGTATTGGGGAATCAGAAGCTGAGGGTCCCATAGCCCTGTGGAGCATTGATGTACAAGTGATGAACTGGGGGTGGGGGTATATTGCCCTGCAGGGCTTTTCTGTACACAGTTGGGGAATTGGTGGTGGGGGTGGCACTTACAGTAGGTTGGGGGTTCTTCTATCACTGCGGGGCTGTCTAGTGGGGCAGGGATGGGACTGGGTGGTGACACATACTGGTGGTTGAGGGCTGTCGACTCACCCCCCAGTGGATGCAAGTTACACCAGCTGTATGCTGGTGTAACATTTCATTGATGGATGTCCACTGGGGGTCTTCCAGAATAGCAACATTGGGGACTTTGTTGCTGCCCTTCCAGAATAGGGTGTAACTGCTGCCATAAACCCCCTAGTGCCATGTTGCAGGGGGTTCCAGGCGTAAGTGCTGGTGTAAGTCCACTTTGGCACAAGTGGCCTGTGGCATGTCAGAAGCCACTTTGCAGAATACCATATGTCTCAACTTCTGGCATAATGTGCTAATTGTGCCATTATTATTGGCACAAGTCATGTTATGCTAGATGTAATCTTTTGAGAATCAGGCCAATTGTTTTATAATTGTTTCATTTGCACCTGGTGCAGACTATTTTTCTTTACAAGACATGTCAAAAATACAAGAGCTTTCTCCACATGCTTCAAATCAGATTTTACCTCTACCTGCACCACTGAGACTTTTGTCTTCAATAATGCCATACAAGTAGATTTGGGTTTAACTTTTCGATCTATGTTTTGTATGGGCTTTAAAGGACACCTAAACAATCTATTTTTAGAAAGAATCAATTTAAAAATCTGGTTTCATAGAGAGGTGAAGAAAAGGGTGCTGTCTACATTGATGCTAACATTGCATTTAACCGAATAACATAAATGCAATTTTGCAGCATTTGAAAAAGTAAGCTGCTGCATTCCCGTTCAGAAAATCTGATCTGTCTGTTTCCTAAAATGACTGCCAAATGTGTGAAGTGATGACATCATAGGAGCTAGAGGCAGAGAGCTACATGGCTCTCTGTAGTCCTAACTAGTTCTGTTTTCCCCAGTTGTTTACAATTGTTTCACCAAAATGATCAAAACCCTGACTTAACATGCAGATTATTTTGATCAATACACACATTAGTCTATGATTTTGTTCATTTTGTTTACTTTAATGTGCTGAAATTGTGTTGTAATCCAACCGAGTTTCTCTTTGGCAAATCACAGTATAATACACCTCTTCAAATACCTGGTGGTCTTGAGGTTATGTGTTGTCCTGATGGTTGTAGCAAAGTTCTGGTCTAATGCCAAAGTTCAAGCGTTCTTGGTAATCCAAAAAATATGCTTCTCTTGTAGTCCTTTTTCCTTATGACTCCCCTTAATTATTAGTTAGCCTGACTGAGGCCATCAAACAGTCCATGTCTCACTCTGTCCTGATTACTGCCTGGGGTTGCATATGAGCTTCTCAGTCCCACAAAGAGAATTATCACACTTCAGATCATAGTCTTGTACCGTTAAACACTTTTACACACAGGTTTCTGTAACGGAATGACTGTTACGGAAACAGTATTCCGTTACATCCCTTGTGTGTAAAGTGCATCTGTTCTTTCCCTTCGTGAACGTTCATGCAAACCACAATCTCTGCTTTTTGCAGTTTGCACTGATGTGTTCTGTTTTGAATGGCTGTGTAAAGTAGCCATTCCGGTAGCACTGCAGAAACAGCCTATAGAGAGGCAAACTCTGTGGGGGAGCCAAAACAAATGGAGGCAGGGGTTGCCGGAATATTCACGAAGTGTAAAGGGGACACTGAAAGCAACAGAGTACAACGGCACTACACAGGTAACGCTCGCTCCATTTCTAAACCCTGTGTGTAAAAGCACCTTTAAAGAGTAGTGCACATCTGTACTGACAGGCTTCATTGACTGGCACTGTTAACTGATGCCTCCCAAATCACTCTCTGGTCTTTTTTCATCAGTGTTTTACTTCTGCTCTCAAAATAAACATCAGGCCAACCACCACCCTTATGCACAATGAAGGCAGTATGTGCTGTCCCCACTGTTTTGATTTATTCTCACCTCATTAACCAACAACCAGGTCTTCTTGGGGAGCCAAGAAAGAAGCATTGTAACAAACTGGGAAAACTGCTGTTCATGCCCTCATAAGGGCTGGACTTTCTGTGGACAACAACATTATTAGGTAGAGGAGCCATACGAATGCCTTGAGTGAATCCACCTGACCTCCAGCGTCAGTCTACTCCCTTACCTGTGATCTGCAGAACCCCCATAACAGTTCTCAGTAATCCTCCTCCAGTCCTTTTCTGTGCCCTTCTTCACAGTGTGAGTTGGCTGGCTCACCACTCTTCTGAATCTTGAATGCTGTATACACAGTTCCGTTGATACTGACATAGCAAACCACAACAGCCCCCTCAAGGGTAATCTCTCTACACTGAATCCAGGTAACATTTTATGTGCTGCCCTGCCACTCCAAGTATTGCCAATGCTGCCTGCTCTCATCTGTGGTCAGGTAGTGATCACAGTGCTGGCATCCCCCAATATCAGATCTCAAAATGATCTATTCAGCTTTCCCTCCTCCCATCTTCCTTATACCCTTAATACAGCTGTACCCTGCAGGAATGTTCTCCTCCATCCCCTCTGGCAATGGTTCATCACTCCTTCTCCTTATATTGAAAACTGGTGCATGCACCATCCTTCCACATCATGAAAACAGTTAGTACATTCACCCGTTTGTTGTCATCTCAAGTAATAAACATGCTCTTTCCAGTAAGTCAGGCAGATATTAGCAGGGGACATAGGGAAAAATTGACTTTCTTACCCTTATAATGTCTAGGCTACCTATGATTATGGACTATTAAATGATGTGCATAATGATGCATGTGCCTGTCATTTTATGTTGCCTAATCAAAGGTAGCCTAGATCTTATGAGGGTAAGAAAATCAATTTCCCACCTTGTGCCCTGCTATCAGCCTAGCATACCAGAAAGATCATGTTTAGTTTTGATATGTAAACAAAAACAGGGGACTGCAATAATGGCATTCATAGAAACATAGAAACATAGAAGTTGATGGCAGATAAGGACCACAAGTCCCATCCAGTCTGCCCATTTCTTTTTCTTCCTTATGAATGTGCCATCGGCCTTTGCTCTGTCAATGGCCTATCTATTCCTACTCATCTGTATTGCTCCCTTATGCTATCCCATGCCTGTTTGAAGCCCTGCACTGTATTCATATCCACCACTTCCTGAGGTAGGCCATTCCATGCATCCACCACCCTTTCTGTGAAAAAGAACTTCCTCACATTACCCCTTAATCGGCCTCCCTCTAATCTCATGCTGTGTCCTCTTGTTCTGCTATTTTTCTTATATTGAAACATGTTAGACTCTTTCACCTTGTTAATGCCCTTAAGGTATTGGGATGTTTTGATCATATCACCTCTCTCCCTCCTTTGCTCTAGGGTATACATATTGAGCTCTGTTAATCTGTTCTCATATGTTTTCTGATGCAGTCCCTGCACTATTTTGGTTGCCCTTCTCTGGACTGCCTTAATCTGGTTAATGTCCTTGAGAAGGTGTGGCCTCCAGTACTGCATGCAATACTCTAGATGGGACCTAACCAGTGTCTTGTAAAGAGGGATTATTACCTCCTTCTTCTGAATTGCGATACCCCCACTAATACACCCCAATATCCTCCTAGCCTTACCTACGGCTTTAGTGGTCTGCTTTGATGATTTCAGGTAATCGGTGATGATTTTTCCCAAGTCTCTTTCTTTTCTTGTGACTGCCAACAACTCCCCTCCCAGCTTCCGGTCCGGTGGCGCTGAGGGTTGAGGCGCTGGACGCCACACCTCGCACCATCCCGGAGACTCAGATTCTGGAGTGAGCTCGGGCATTGGGGATCGGCGGGGGAGGGTTGAGGATGAGTGCTCTTGTGGTACTCTCCTCCCTGGGTAGCAGGGGTGGGATGTCTCAGCCTGTTAGCGGCCCCCGGTGGAGACCGGGGGCACTGCAGCAGGTTAAGCATGCACATAGTAGTGGGGCCGACGCTGGCAAGGTTGCCATCAGCCAGATCATCGGATGTACCCTCCCAAGGGGTGGGGGGATGGGGGGACAGCACAAGAATCCATAAGTGCAAAAACCTTCTGGAGGGACTGTGGAGATGATGGGGACTAGTGAGGCATGGCTCACATCCCACTGCTGGCTCAGCTTGTTGGGATCTTCTGTGGTGCCAACCCGTAGGTTGCATGGACCCTAGTTTGTGCCGGGGGGCTGGGTTCTGGTCTGGGCAGTGCTGGTGGAGAAGTTCCACAGCATGGGGTTCAAGCAGGGAGTTAGAGGCCCTAGCCCAGTAAGTACCCCGGAAGGATGCCCAGCCCTTGGAGTAAATAAACAGAATCTTTAAAAAAAAAACTCCCCTCACAGCCTATAGGTGGCTTCAGGGTTTCTCTTCCCTATGTGCATGATCTTGCACTTCTTTCCATTAAACCCCATTTGCCACTCTTCTGACCATTTTGCTAGTTTATCCAGATCTCTTCTCATTCTGCCCACCCCATCTTGATCATCTTCTCTGTTGAAGATCTTGTTGTCATCTGCAAACAGACAAACCTTACCCTCCAGTCCACCTGCAATGTCACTGATGAAGATATTGAAGAGAAGTGGCCCCAGGACTGCTCCCTGAGGTACCCCACTTGTGACTAGCATCTCTTCCGACTGTATACCGTTTACTAGCACTCTCTATTTTCTGCTAGTCAACCAGTTTGCCACCCAGTTGACCAACTTCTGACCCACCCCAAGCCTACCCAGCTTATTAATCAATCTTCTATGTGGAACAGTATCGAAAGCTTTGCTGAAGTCAAGGTAGGCAACATCAACTGCTCCCCCTTGGTCCACCGCTCTGGTTACCCAGTCAAAGAAATCTATAAGATTAGTTTGACAGGACTTTCCTTTTGTAAACTCATGCTGTCTTGGATCCTGTGCTCCTATGGATTCCAGGTATTGCACTATCCTTTCCTTAAGGAGTGCTGCATAATCTTGCCCACTACTGAAGTAAGACTGACTGGTCTGTAGTTCCCTGCCTCCTCGCTGCTACCACTCTTGTGGAGCGGGATCACATGAGCCCTTTTCCAGTCTTCTTGGATCTCTCCTGTGCTTAGAGACTCACTAAACAGTTCTGCTAATGGCTCTGCTAGTTCCACACTTAGCTCCTTTAGTACCCTGGGATGTATGCCATGAAGTACCATTGCTTTGTCCACCCTGAGCTTATCAAACTCTTGTAGGACCCTTTCTTTTGTGAAAGGACTAGTGCAAATCTCCCTCTCCTGTGTCCATGGTGCTGAGCTGTGGGTCCTGTCCTACCTTCTCTTCAGTAAATACTGAGCAGAAGTATCTATTTAGGATAGATGCTTTTACAAGGTCCTCCTCCTCACATGCCTCCTTATCCCCTTTGATCTTATCAATACCCCCTCTGGAATTTCTCCTTTCACCAATGTATCTATAGAAAGTCTTGTCACCTTCTTTTACTGTTTGTGCTAGTGTTGCCTCAGTTTGGGCCTTTGTCTGCCTTACTGCCTTCCCTGCTTCTCTTAGGGAAGTTTGGTATGCCTCCCTATCTTCATCCTGCTGCGTTCCCTTGTATTTCCTGAAAGCCAGCCTTCTGGCTCTGACATTATCTGCTACTGTTTTTGATGTGGAAGGGTTGTGAAGTCACCAGTTTTTGCTGTGGGGAGCAAGAGGGAACAAAAAATACCAGAGGGGGACTGTGGATACCATTCCTGTAGGGTGCAGCTATATTCAGGGATGGGAGAAGACTTGGGGGAAGCTGAGCAGATCATTAGGAGATCTGAGATGTGGGGCTACCAGCTCCATGATCGCTACTGGACCAAGGATGTGAATAGGCAGGATGATAAATACCTGGACTGGCACTGTGGTGCCTAAATGGGTTCCTGGATTCAGTGTAGGGAGATTACCTGGGGGTGTGACAAGGTTTGTTGAGATAATATTGAGGAGCTTGTGTATACTGCATTCAAGATTAAGAAAAATGGTGAGCCAGACAACTAGCATTTTGAAGGATGGCATGGACAAGGACTACAAGAGGATTGTTGAGGACTATCCTGCCAGTCTCCACTGATCACAGGTAAGGGGGTACATCAATGCTGGAGGTCAGGAGGATTTGGTCAAGACATTAGTATGCCTCCCCTGCATAATAATGTTCTTATCCATAGTAAGTCCAGCCCTAATGAGGGTATGAACAGAACTTTTTCTGATGTCTTCCAACACTTATTGCTTGGCTGTCCAGGAAGATGTAAGGTCAACGAGGCAGAAAATAAAATGGGGGACTGTACATACTGCCTTAGTTGTGCAAAAGGGTGGTGATCTGCGCAATGTTTATTTTAGGAGTAGAATCAAAACATTGATGAAAGAGGACTGGAGAATGATTTGGGAGGCATCACTTAGCAGTTCAGTCAATGTATCAGTGTAGATGTGTGCTATTGTCTGAGGCACAAGATTATAATCTGAAGTGTGGTATTCTCTTTCTGGGACTGTAAAGCTCATATGTGGCCCCAGGCAGTACTAAGGACAGAGTGTGAACGGCAGACTGTTTGATATCTGGTGGGCTAATTATGGTGGGGTCATAGGGAAAAATAAGACAATAAGAGAATTGTATTTTTGGATTATGAACATAGCATGATTATTGGCATTGGACCAGACCAGAACTTAACTACAACCATCAGGACATCACATAACCATTAGACCACCTGGTATTTCTTCCATTCAGGTTCTTTTTCTTCCCAAGCCCTGGCAGGGGTTTCGGCCCTCCGAAGGAAAACTGTGTCTCGGGTTCCATTGCTCCCACTCTTGCCGACCCCGGTGATTCCCCCATGGCTTGCCCTCCATGGTGAGGCCAGGAAGGTGGTGTCCCTTCCCTCGGAAACCCAATCCAGAAGTCGGGGTCTGCTCTCTGGTGTGGCAGACTATCATGCAGCCCTGCCAGGTTCCTTTTTCACCTTTTCTCCCATCCCCTTCCCTAATTATTCTTTTATCTCTTAAAACTGAAAATTCAGACCAAATAATAATCAAACTCTGCCATTCCTGGCATTAAGGCCAAGCATGACATTTACAGTGGGAGAATGCCTTATGAAGACCTTAAGAGAAGCAATGAAATCTCCTCAAATGCCAAATACGTATTTCTACTGTTATTTAACAAGGAACTGAGAGTTTCAGTGAGACATCCTTTCCACTTTTTTTATTAAGATTCTCATTATTCTGCACTGATTGTAGCTAACTTAGTTTACCTTTTAGTATATGTTTAAGGCAATTACATTTGTTTTGTGTTTAGTTTGGTATTTTAACTTTGGTATTCTAATTGTATTTCTTAATTAGATAGTTGAAGTGCATTTCATTTTCACAATATTATTTGCAGTGGAACAGTTTATTGAATTCTGCCTCCATTCTATTAATTATAAAAGCATGGTAAAACACTAGAAGTAGTCTTGCAAAATATCCAACTAAAAGTAACCAAACTGGTGTAAATATACTAAACAAGAAAAAACATAACATGGTTACTATAAGAAAAAACTCAGAACAATGTAACATGTCCACACCAGTTGCTACTCCACCTATTATAAGGAAAAAAAAAAAAAATTTCACCACACCCTAGTCAGGATGCTGATGCAATAAAAAATATGTTAAAAGAGATAACTCCTCAAATAATATTGAACCTGAAGCTGGAACTGATGCTATAAAGCATACCACCCTAATGTTGAATACTCAGGACATCGACTAAGTCCCATTGTTTATTTCAGGAACTAGTAAAATATTCAGTCTAGTACTAGCAATAAATCTTAACCAATATGGCCTTAAAGTAGTCCATGTAGGTTGCCTCTGGACAGTAGTTCATAGGGGGATTTGAACATAGACAGGGTTGACATATGTGCCTCCAATAACTCACAAATAACACAGTTCAAGAAAAGCTCAAAGCATATGGAGAAGAATTTTGTTAAAGAGTTAAATGGTGTGTTAGCTGAGATAACTCATTTAACTGAACAATTTTACAAAATACTAAAGAAGTAAACAACATGTCAGACAATAAGCAACTTTTAGATACTAATTACAAGGAGGCAGAGGATTTTGGGAACAGCATAATAGAATCATCACTCTCAGATACACTTTCACCAAAGCAAAAGTCCTCAGTAACTTAAGTTTATATTTAGTGAATGGCTTGGTTGTATTAGATGTACAAAATATCAATAAAAATGTTCAACTGATGAGGCTATCCATGTTAATCTAAAATTGTTCATGACAGATAAGGCTCAGCATTACTTTTTTTATTAATAAGGAACTGTTAGAGCTACTTGGGAACAAACATTTTGCTAATGTGTACATTATAGAAGATTTGACATTGATTAAAGACTCCTTAGAAAATATTAGAGGGGAGGATTCTAAAAATTGACTGAAATCTTGTGAATTAAAAATGTTTTTGATGACAGGTTACCTAATAACAAATTCATCTCTCTGGAATTAAATTTAGAATTGCAGTCATGCTCAGTGCTGACTGAAGACAATCCAGACATTTCATTTATGACAGAAAAAGCAGAAACAGCAGTAACAACATCAGAAAATAGCTGGCCATGTGGTGCTGAGGGTTGAGGTGCTGGACACCACACCTCACTCCACTCCAGTGACCTGGGTTCGGGAATGAGCCCAGGGCATCAGGGGTTGGCAGGGAGGAGAGGATTTTGTGTCCATAGACTGCTCTTCTCTCCTGGGGAGGGGTAAGGGGACTGTCCCACGCAAGTAGCAACACCCAGTGAAGGATGGGTGTACTACAGCTGCAGGACCCAATGAAAGGGTTATAATGATGGGCAGCCACCCTCTGGACATGTGCAGGTACACACACATAATGGGCTGGGTGACATTGTACTGCTCTTGCTGGGGTGGAAATAAAATATAAAATCCCTCCAGTAGGCAAAGGCAGGTCCAGTGGCATTAGCCCCATGCCCACTGCCAGGCATAAGGACACACATTCAGGTCCCCCCCAATGCCAGGCTGCCCCACCAATCCTGTAGATAGGGCACTAGAGGTGATAGCGGTCCTTCCCCAGAGGACATAGACCTGGGGGGTTCGGGCATGCTGAGCAGGTGATGGGGGACGGCCCCCCCAGCTGGAATCATGCATGCTGCACTTCAGGTGGGACGGGAGACACCGATGACCAAGATGCCCATGCTGGACAGAATATGGAGGTAGGGAGAGTAACAACAGAGTTAAAAAAAAACTCAGAAAACAGTTGAGCTGTGTTAATGGAGTTAAGGAAAGTCAGGAAATTACTTTAAATTAAGTTGCTACCATTTTGCACAGCTAGGGACATGGAGGACACTTTATTATTACAACAAAAAGAGACAAATTATCCACAGAGGTCTAAAGAGAAAAAATGCATGGTTACATTTACTCTTTCCACTCTTCTTGAGGAAAAAAGAAAAGGAAAAAAAAGGCGAGAAGACCAAAAAAAGCAAAACAAGTTAATGTTAAAAAAACTCAATGTGAACTAACTTCAAAGGCAAATACAACAGATGTTTCTGTTGAAGTACAGAGACATAATACAATCAATGAATAAGAATGTCAAGTCTGTAAAAATCAGGAAAATCTTGCTGCAGTCAAAAATAGAGAATATTGTATGTGGGGAAGATGTGTTAGTAAAGCTATCAGGCATTTATGAAAAAAAGACTATGAAACCAATGTTACACTTAAAAGAATTAATGATTTATGTTTCAGAAAAAGAATTAGGCCTTAGAAACACAGTGGAAAATGTGTGCATTGTGTTCAGAGTTCTTCGGGAACCTGAGCAACTGGTATATTTACTGTTAAGAAACATGGGTCTCAGTTTTCAAAGATTAGAGAATGACGCAAGGTGCTTGCACCAGAATAGAATGACACAACGAGCAAGCTGCGTCAAAACTTGTTTCAATTCTGATTTTCTAATGCTGCTTGCATCAAAAGCAGAACTGCCTGCACCAAAGTGGTTTGCATAAGGTTTGTGTCACAAAAATGGGTAGCCACATTGCAGTGAGGCTTGCATCAATAAAATGATGCACCACACCCCTTTTTTTGATTTTCAAAGGTGGAAGCTGTTGACACTGCGCTGAAGATGCATGCTGCTGTTCAACCAGACAGAGCTGGTCTAACTGAGACTGGAGTGTATAAAGTTGAGGGTAGATTATGTAGCAGTTTGGTTATAGAGTCAGTATTACCCGGTGGGACAAATTTAAAGCATTTTGGGTTTGAACATGCCACTGTTTTGGTTGTTTCATTCATGGTATTTTTTGACTCAGCTTGAGTCATTTTTAACTGCATGCATCATCTTTTTGATGCAGCTTGTGTCGTTCTTGCTCCATGCATCACTCATATTTTTAACTCAGCTTGAGTCATTCTCTCTACATGTGACTTATTTTTGATGCAACAGACATCTTGCATCTTTGGGGGGACTTTGCCACAGAGAATGCTTTTCTTGCAAAATACAGTGTCTTCACTAACAATCTTTGGTTTACACTGCCTTTGTTGGCCAATAAAATCTGTTCACCAATAACAATCAAGGCTCTATTATCCCCTTTTGCATGTAAGCCAACTTGATAAAACTCATGGCACACAAGGTAATGTGATCAATTTGATAGAGATTGCTACATCCCTTGTTAGTTTTGGAAATTAAGTAATAACTTTACAATCCTCACTGACTCTAAAGTTATTCTGTAAGGAGTCAATAATATATATTCATGGTTTGTATAAATAAAAAAATAATTTATCTAACCAGGTTCCAATGAAACAAGCATACATCTTGATTATATCAATCTTGAGTGTGAGAGTAGGCTATAAAGGAGTATTGACAGTAACTAAAAACAAGGACCACATTGGAGTGGTCTAGTGAATTGTTTATTACAGGACCACTATTTAGTGATACAAATAATGTCAGCTTCCTGTCTTTTGGATCATTTCCGAATTCTTGTTCAGGCAGATTGTAATTTAAAAAAAGGAAAGTACTGTATGTTGTCATAGAATACAATTTCAATTCCAGTCAGTGGTAGTTCCAATGTATCTTGTGATAATAGTTTGATCACTGAAGAATTCATCTAGGGTACAACCAAATACTGATATGAATACACGTCACTTTGTACAGACTTTTGCCTCAATAAATATGTTTACAGTACTCAATATACTAAGAGAAGATCGACCAAATACTCATAATAGCTCAGATATCTCTGACCCTAATTCTAGAACTGCAGCAGGTACCTCAAACAATTGATTATCTTTCATATCTTGAAATATAGCTGGGGTAGCCCCCAAAATTGCTTACAATCATTGCTTGCATTGGCTCACCAATATCTGTGTGACGGTCATTTTGTCAACACCAATATTGGCAAAGGCAATACACCACCTGGCATGGTTCCATGTCATAACAGTGAAAATTATTGGGTGACTAGCAAAACAATGAGTACACCCTGCTGAAAACCAATTCGGCACATAAAAATAAGCACCAAAGACCAACTCAGCATACGTATAAAATAATGTTTAATATAGGGAGCTACACCCCCTGCACCCCCTTTTAGGGGGGTGAGTTCCCCACATCCCCCATACTTATAATAATCAACTCCGAGGGGGGGTTGACACTGAAAGAAAGAAGAGGGACTGATGACGGCAATAACTTCAAAAAACAAAAACACAAACACCTGCTAAAGAAAAAACAGACTGTACCTGTATGCAGTCCTGAACCCGGGACCACCAGCACTGCAGATGGTGTCCCTACTCTCTACGCTTGCTGGGTAGCTCAGCGGCATCATACTCCATGTCTCCCATTTAGCCCATCCCTCTTCCTCCCCTCCTCCATTGCTATTCCCTCCTCTCACCATTCTTCCCATCCTCCCTCATTATTCCTCCCCGCTATCTATTCTTCATCACTCATCCTGAAAGTGACCAAACTGAAGTGCTCATTTCTGAACCACTCAATTTGGTTCACTATAATAATGTGCTATCCTTGGCATTAGGGTGCCAAGCATTGTGGCTTCTGGGATGTGTGTCACCAAAGCCCCATCCCAGGAAACATTCCTGTTTTGTGGGGGGCTTTCCCCCTGCACCACCTAAAAAAGGAATATAACAGCCTCTGTGGTGGGCATGCCCTGGAGGGGGGTAGAAACAATGTGGGCATGATGGGCGGCATGACTGAGGGGTGTGGTAGGTAGATGGAAACAACAAAAGTTCATCACTCACTACTGGAATAATCTCCTGTCTTAACCTTCAGTTCCTTTTCCTAACCCCCTCCCCAACATAAAGTCTGTTGTGCAACAGCATTTCTTTTCTGTCTTCTTCAAAATAGGTAGCAGTGGTTTGGCCACCTACTGTTAACCTTACTAACATACTAAAATGCCAGCAGAATAGGCCTAATGGTCTTTCGTGTCTGCTCGTTTGGTCAGCCCCCACCCTGGGTGCTGACCTTGCTGCCCCCCTCGCCTTCTCTGGCTTCTCCCTTCCCAGTTCCGGATATTCTTGCTGCATTGGATTTTGCTTCCTGAACCCTTCCCCTGTACCTGTCCCACCCCTCTTGAACCCCTCCACTGTCTCTGCCTCCACCAGCCCCCTAGGTAGTGCATTCCATGGCTCTACCACCCTCCCCAGTGAAGTAGCAATCTCCTTTCTCCCGTGAATCTTCCTCCAGCTTCCACCCATGCCCTCCAGTGGCCCCCTCCTCCTTCCTTCGAAGCACCCTCACTGTTCCTCCCCTATTTACCCTCTTCATGTACCTGAAGACCTCTATCATGTCCCCCCGGTCCCTTCTCTCTTCCAAAGTGTACATATTTAGCTCTTCAATAACTCTAAATAAACCTTAAATAACTCTGTAATATTTCCCCTAAAACTCTTACAGGAGCCTGTGTTCCAGTGGTCTGTTCATGAAACATCTTCTATCTCATGCTGTAATTTTTGAAATACAGCATATTAAAACACAAAGGTTGTGTTAACGCCTGCAAGGATTTTGTTTGTTTATAACAGAGAATAAACCGGAGGGTACAGATAAATCCCTCTGTTAAGATAATTCTTTGTAGCAAGTGTTTAGTGATATACAGTAGGCATACTTGGGTAGCTGGAAATAAAAGTAAATAATGCAGAGATAAAAAGAATAGTGAGTTGTTTTACCTGTGGCTCTGCAGTGTGAGATGGTTGCTAGAACTGAGCCTGTTCCAGTCAGCAGGAACTTTCTAGCAGGGTGCAGGGTGCAGTCTCCTATAGGGAGTCAGCAACACCCTCTGTGTCATTTTTATATGAAACCTAGGTGTCACTCACTTAGAAAGGGGGTGGAGTCTAAGTTCATTAAAGCCCCTTTCTGTGTAAAATAAGAGTTAAAGGAATCTGTATGATGTTAGATGTTGTTAACCAACCTTACTGCTGACTATTGTATTAACCTTATTATAAGAATAGATTATTATTTGTATAGAGAGGTATTTAAGTATAAAATAATGATGTAAAGATTATTAGGGGTGTGATCTGATCTTTATGGGAGGAGTTTGGGTGCTATTTAACCCAGGATCTGACACCCTTACATCAGATGTAGTTTGGGAGGAGACCTGTATACATCTCCTGAGTAGGTTCTCCAAAGGGAGACCTTGCACAGACTTTTATTAGGGAATTAGCCAGTTTTATTCTCTGAGCTGTGCATTTTGCTTCTTGTTTTCTTTTATTTGATATTATTGAAACAGTTATTTATTTGTACTTGTTTATCCTTTTTTTTAATAAATTTTATCACATCTTTTGATGTGGTGTACCTGATTTGATTGTGTTGTGCCTGATCTTTACTACCCCAACCCACAACATTGGTACCAGAAGTGGGGTTAGTGTGGAGGTCTGAAGGATACTGGGAGACTTCACATATTGGATACTGCAGTTAGTATCTTGATCAGTGCTAGCACAGTCAGTACATGGCCCATTTGGTGGATGCCACAACAACCGTTCAGGGTGTCTCCACCAGGTCACAAGTGCTTAGGACCAGTGAACCATTACTTCCTGGTCTAGATCCAGTTACCAGACCCAAGGTTCCTAAAGTGACTCAGCCAGTGATGATAGATATGGAAGAAGCTCCAAAACTCGAGGATACCAGCTTGGATGAGGACTCAAATGAGACACCACCTGAAGATGTTGCTGGACTCTTGAAATGGCTTGCTGTGTGACAATTGGACCTATAATGGCAGAGATGAGGGACCTTCAGGAGAGAGAATGAGAGAGACACGAACATGAACAGGAGAGGCAGAGACAAGATCAGAGATGGGTGGATACTATGAAGGTATTACAGATTATTGGGGCAGGACAGGAAGCTGCTAAATACTGTCCTAAGGACATCAAAATAAAAAAAAAATGACTTCTACTGATGATATCGAGTCATACTTGACTACATTCGAGAGAGCAGCACGAGCCTGTGGGTGACCCCAAGAATAATGGGTAGTTCGAATTGCCCCTTATCTATCTGGTAATGCACAGCTGGCATACACCAGTATGGATGCCCAAACCTCCAATGACTATGTGGCTGTTAAAATAGAAATCTTAAAGCATTACAATATTAATTCAGAAACATACCGGCAACAATTTTGGACACTAAAACACCTGCCCCATGTGCACCAAGAGAAACATTCACAAGATTAAATGACTTGTGTTCTAAATGGTTGCAGCCTGGGACAAAAGTGTCAAGGAAATCATTGAACTGTTAGTTTTGGAACAATTTATTACAATTATGCCAGCAAATGTACAACTTTGGATCAGGGAACACAACCCCAAAAGTGTAGAAATTGCCCTTACCCTGGCTGAAGACTTCCTGTCAGCTCGCCAGACCCTGAGCAAAGGATGCCGCAGCACAGATATTGCAGGTCCAAATCCTTCACCTACACCAGCTACCAGCACGACCATCACACCACTGGTAAGAACCCCCTATTTTTCTTCTTCTGGGACTGGGACTGTTAGACCAAGAGGGGATGGCAGGAATTATGTGGCAAAAAGACCTGACCCTAACATAGAGTGCCACTATTGGCACAGCTTGGGGCACATAGACAGATATTGCCCCAATAAGAAGAAAGACTCAGCTTATTTGGCGTCAATGAACTTGTGTGCCTTTGTAATTAAAGCACGTTTAGCTGGAAGGGACATTGAAGGGTTGGTGGACTCAGGAAGTCGAAAAAGTCTTATACGTGCAGACTTAATTCCCCCTGTGCCACAAAAGACTCTGTCAACTGGGGTTATCTGTATTCATGGGGATGTACACCAATATCTGACCACAGAACTGGAACTTAATATTAATGGTTCACTAAGGACATTAAAGGTGGTAGTGGTGCCAACTTTGCCAGTTCCTTTAATTATACCTCAGGATCTCCCTGACTTTAACTCGCTTGTCCTGGCCTGTGACACATCCTTGGTAGCAGTAACCACCAGAGCACAACAGAAACTGGTGGATCAGATGGAACTATTATTCCCTTTTTCAGATGAGGTGTTTGAAACTGAAGGGAAGCCAAGAAAGACCCAGACTGAGAAGAAGAAGATCCAGAGGGACTGGAAGAGGGAACACATGAATGTTATTAATAAAGACTCTGTGCCTTCTGTATCCATACCTGACATTGTACATGAACAACACTCTGATATAACATTAACACCCTTCTTTTTCACAGCTAGGGATGGATGTTATGTCTGGGACCCCTATGATTAGAGAGAAAAAGGGGATACTGTATAGGGTGTATACCCACCCTAACATTAATGAGCAGGTGGAAAAGCTGATAGTTCCTACTAGGTATAGGCAAAACTTGTTGTTTCTAGGGCATGACCTACCTAGTGCTGGACATGCAGGTAGGGATAGAACCATTGCCAGATTATTACAGAGGTTTTACTGGCCGGGGTTACAGGAAGACGTATCCACCTATTGTAAGAGCTGCCCTGAGTGCCAGCAAATAGGGCAGATCAAAAGCAAAGAGAAAGTACCACTGATGCCCCTCCCCTTGGTTACACAGCCCTTTGAGTGTATAGCCATGGATATTGTGGGACCCCTGGAGAAAAGTAAGAAGTGCAACCACTTTATTCTGGTTATATGTGACTATGCAACTAAATACCTGGAAGCATTTCCTCTCAGAACCATCACTGCTCCCAAAATAGTAGAAAGACTTCTGGAGTATTTTAGTCACCTGTGTATTACAAAGGAGATCCTAACAGATCGAGGGGCTAATTTCATGCTGAGTTATTAAGAGAGCTTTATAAAGTACCAGGACTCACCACTGTACAAACTATACCCTATCATCAACAAACAGACAGTCTGGTGGAATGCTTTAACCAGACCCTAAAGAGCATGATCAGAAAGTTTGTGGATGATGAGAGTAAGAACTGGGATCATTACCTACCACTCTTCCTCTTCGCGAACCGAGAGGTACCACAAGCTTCAACCAGGTTTTCCCCTTTTGCTTTCTTGTATGGATGAAACCCATGTAGTCCCATCGATGTGGTAAAGGAGGCTTGGGAAGGTAATAACATTATGAAACATGTTAGTATTCTGGAATATATGACACAGTTATGGAAATGGCTGATGTCATATACACAGCAAGCCCACCAAAACTGTTTCACAGCACAACAAAATCAAAAACTGTTGTATCATGTTAAAACAAAGGAAAGGTCCTTTTTACCAGGGGAGAAGGTTTTATTACTGCTCCCTTCATCGGACAATAAATTGTGGATGAAGTGGCAAGGTCCTTATGTCATTAAGGACACATGGGACCTGTAACTTATCAAATTGAGGCACCTGGTAAGAAAATAAACCCCAGGACATATCATGCCAACTTGTTAAAAAAAATGGCATGATAAGCCTGAGGCTCAACCATGCTTTTATGTGCTACCTGAAATCTCAGTTACAGATCTAGAGATGGCTTATATTAGATTGGAACACCCGGATGGCATCAATGCCAAACATGTCAGTCCTGACCTTTCTGAGAGGGAACACAGGGTTTTACAACAACTGTTAACCCAATATGCCTCTACATTTACTAGTATACCAGAAAAGGCTATTGGTGTCCAACATGTTATAAAAACTGACTCTGTCCCCATTCATCAAAAGCCCTATAGGTTGCCAGAATGTGTCAGAACTGATGTGGACTTAGAATTGGGGAAACTGAAACAACTAGGCATTATTGAGCCTTCCGTCAGTCCTTGGTCCTCCCCTGTAGTGATAGTACCAAAAAAAGAAGGTGGTATACGTCTTTGCCTCGATTTTTGTTAGCTAAATCAAGTGTCCCAATTTGATAGTTACCCTATCCAAAGAATTTACAATATTCTTGATCGAATTCGGCAAGCCTGTTACATCTTTACGCTTGATTTAACCAAACGCTATAGGCAGATACCATTGGAAAAAACATCTAGGGAAAAAACAGCCTTCAGCACCCTGAATGGTCTATATCAGTTTGTTTATATGCCTTTTGGACTGCATGGAGCACCCACTACATTTCAAAGGTACATGGACCAGCTATTACATCCTCATGTGGGATATTGTTCAGCGTAGCTAGATGACGTTGTTATATTTACCTTGATTGGATGACACATCTAGTCCATCATGATAGCATCATCAGAACCATATGGGATGCTGGCCTGACTATTAACCCCTCTAAATGCACTCTGGCTACCCAGAGACTAGATGCCTGGGTTTTATATTAGGTAATGGGGTGTCTAAACCGGAAATAGAAAAGGTGGAGACAGTGGCAAATTGCTCTATACCAGTGTCAAAAAAACATGTCCATTCTTTTTTTGGGTTAGTAGGGTATTACAGATGTTTCATTCCCAATTTTGCAACTATAGCTGCCCCACTAAGTGATTTGACACATAAACAGGTTCCTAATAAAGTACCTTGGTCCCCGGCCTGTGAGGAAGCCTTTCATGCTATCAAGGCTGCATTATGTGCCTCTCCTGTTTTGAGGTCCCCTGACTTTAGCCAACCATGTGAGGTTTACACAGATGCCTCCGAAACAGGTCTTGGGGCTGTCTTAAGTCAGACCATAAAAGGGGAAGAGCATCCAATTGTCTATATTAGCTGCAAGTTATTTCCTAGGGAAACTAAATATGTGACAATTGAAAAGGAATGTCTGGCCATCAAGTGGGCTGTTGAAGCCCTAAAATTCTGCTTATGGGGAAGACACTTGACGTTGCTTACAGATCACAACCCCCTTTGCTGGCTACATCAAATGAAACACAAAAATGCTCGGATCCTTCGAAGGTACCTGGCGTTGCAACCATATAAATTTGACTGTCTTCTTCTAAATAGGTAGCAGTGGTTTGGCCACCTACTGTTAACCTTAAATAACTCTGTAATATTTCCTAAAACTCTTACTGGAACCTGTGTTCCAGTGGTCTGTTCATGAAACATCCTCTATCTCATGCTGTAATTTTTGAAATACAGCATATTAAAACACAAAGGTTGTGTTAATGCCTGCAAGGATTTTGTTTGTTTATAACAGAGAGTAAACTGGAGGGTACAGATAAACCCTTCCCTTACAATAATTATTTTTCAGCAGGTGTTCAGTGCTGTACTGTAGACATTACTTGGCTAGCTGGAAATAAAAGTAAATAATGCAGAAATAAAAAGAACAGTATGATGTTTTACCTGTGGCTCTGCAGTGTGAGATGGTTGCTAGAACTGAGCCTGTTCCAATCAGCAGGAACCTTCTAGCAGGGTGCAGTCTCCTATAGGGAGTCAGCAACACCCTCTGTGTCATTTTTATATGAAACCTAGGTGTCACTCACTTAGAAAAGGGGTGGAGTCTAGGTTCATTAAAGTCCCTTTTTGTGCAAAATAAGAGTTATAGGAATCCGTATGATGTTAGATGTTGTTAACCAACCTTACTGCTGACTATTGTATTAACCTTATTATAAGAATAGATTATTATTTGTATAGAGAGGTATCTAAGTATAAAATAATGATGTAAAGATTATTAGGGGTGTGATCTGATCTTTATGGGATGAGTTTGGGTGCTATTTAACCCAGGATCTGACACCCTTACATCAGATGTAATTTGGGAGGAGACCTGTATACATCTCCTGAGTAGGTTCTCCAAAGGGAGACCTTGCACAGACTTTTATTAGGGAATTAGCCAGTTTTATTCCCTGAGCTGTGCATTTTGCTTCTTGTTTTCTTTTATTTGTTATTATTGAAACAGTTATTTCTTTGTACTTTTTTATTCTTTTTTTAAATAAATCTAATCACATCTTTTGATGTGGTGTACCTGATTTGACTGTGTTGTGCCTGATCTTTACTACCCCAACCCACTACAAGGGACAGTCTAAAATCAAGATTGACCATCATTGTTACCCTTGTCGTGGTGCCCTAATTGTGGAAACAAAATTCAGTTGCCAGTCTAATGGTATACCATTTGCTTTGTATTTCAAGATCTGATATAGCTGTACTTCAGGAGAGTTGGTTTATTAGTAAAATGGCCATACATGTTTATACAACATTCTAAGTGCTGACCCTTGTGAAAGAAAAATTTGTACATAACATTGGTGGTGTATGCTTCATGATTAAGGTCTGTCTTTATTTACATCCTGTAGGAGTCCTAAAGCCAAGCAGAAACTTTTTGACAATTGCAATAAATATACAAAATGAGTCCATCTTGTTAATTAATGTATATACTCTCCCTGTCAATGTGTAAACCTGTTGTGAGGAAGTCTTGAGTGAAATAGAAATAAATGCTGTCTTCTGTGCTTTCTGATAGTTGTTACAAGCTGTTTATTAATATGGGGATTCTAATAGTCATATAAGTGGCTTTAATGGCTTTGGCAAGGAAATCAGCTGCTTTCTTAGTGATATCATGAACATAAAAAAGGTCCATGCAATCCAACGTCCAAAACACACCTATAAAGGAGCTATGATAACTTAGTGTACCTTTACTGGTAAAAAAAATAAAATTACAAAAAAAAAAATCTCAACATTTTCATCAAAAGTCATGATAGGTAAACCCCTTACTAATTTATTTATTGAAATCTTGAAAATACACCTTTGAGCTGGAAACTCCTTTACAAAGGTTCCATGTCAAGTGAACAAAAGACACATAACATACATTACAAGATTGGAACACTGAGAATAGTAAAAGTACAGTGTTACAGGGCACCAGTGTCCAAACAGAGAATACAAGGATAACATACAATTAGATTACAATGTAACAACAAATGTGGTATTTAAACAGAAATAAATGTTTCTTTGTCAAACTCAAGAGTTAAGCAGGATAAGTACTTCTTTATCAGGTTCCATGAGAGAGGGGTTGGGGAAAGGGGTGGGGAGGAATAAGTGCAGAGGGCATAATGGGCAGAGGGGGCTCAAGGACAGGAATCAGGGGCTAGCAATCGCAAGTGCTAGGACAGGTGAGGTGCTGGTGGAGTTGTCTCTTAAATGGGCCAAGCTTGGGTTCATTGATTATATTCAGGGGGAATTCATTAAGCCATAGAGGGGCCCAATACATGAAAAATCTTTGCACTTGTGAGGTACAGAAAAATGGGACATGGAACGATTGTCTGGCAGTGCTTCTTTTAGGTGGATGTTAGGGACAGTGGAGAGGAGGTTCTGGGTGTCAGCTGGAATTAGGTCAAGGCAGGGTTTTTTTTCACTAGAAGACACACTTGATACCATATTGTACCCTTTAGAGTAAACCAGTTGGACTGTGCATAAAGGGCACGTGTGTGTGTGTGTGTGTGTGTGTGTGTGTGTGTGTGTGTGTGTGTGTGTGTGCTATTGGAACCAAGAAGAAGCCGGCAGGATTTATTAATGGCAGTACTAATCCTTTTCAGGGTGGTGCCAGTGGCTGCCCCATAGACTACTAATCCATAGTTAATGAAGGACAGAACAGAGCTTTTTATGGTGAGTGACAATGCTTCTTGGGTCAGGCAATGACAGTGCCTGTATAGTAGACCAATTCTAGGATGGACAACTTTAACTATTTGATCTGTGTTCTGAGCAAAGGATAGAGCGCTGTCCAGAGTAATACCTACACATCTGAAAGTTTGTACTTGCTCAATGGGAGTACATAGACTATTCAGGCTTGTCATTTGGAAGCTCTTATGCTTATTAGGAGGGTTTGCAAGCAGCATAACTTTAGTTGTTTGTTGTTCGTTAGAAGCTTGTATTTAGAAAACTAAGCTTCTGCTGCAGTGAAATCGGTCTGAAGGTTTGACTGAAGTTGGAGTGGGTCTGGGATTTTGGAGAAGATGACAGCATTATCAATGTAAAGAAGAATTTGCTCTTTACAGACTGTGGGTAGTTTGTTACTAAAAAGGCTAAATAAAAGGGGGACAAGAATTGACCTCTGAGGGACACTCGAGATAACTGGGTGACTGCTGGAGAGTGCACAATCTATTTTTACACATTGGCACCTATTGTAAAGGTAGCTCTGAAACCATCCAACAACTTCCATGGAGAGTCTGAAGGAGTGGAGCTTGGAGAGAAGTGTCTTATTACTAACAGCGTCAAAAGCATTAGTTAGGTCAATATAAATCACCTTGATTATTTGACTACTGTCAAGGGCCACATGCTGGAAACCAGGGTACTCCGAGAGGGCAGTGGAGGGGCTGTGCCCCCCAGAGCCTGTGCTGTTGTGGGTACTGTATTCCATACTCTTCCAAGTACTTGACCAGTTGGTCAGAAACTATTCTTTCTAACTCCTTAGAGAGGGGAGGCAGTATTGATATTGGGTGGTAGTCCGAGTGAAATGCTCTGTCCCCTCTTTTAAAGACAAGGGTGACCACTGCAGCTTTCCAAATTGAGGGGACTTGACCTAGCCAGAGAGATAGGTTCATGAGATGTGTTAGCAGCAGAAGCACATCATCCAGGGTCAGAGCAAGTATTCTAAGGTCCTTCTATGTCTGGATTTTCCCAGAACCTACATGAGATATTTTCTGGCTTTGGGGATGGTGATTGCTTTAAGGTAGAAGGGTGGAGGGCATGAAGGGGGCTCATTAGATAGAGTCATTGGTCCATGTGCAATGACATCAGATGCAACAGGGAGGTCAGACAGCAGTATGCTGCAGAGGTCTGTGAAAGCATCATTGAAGGTGTTTGTGATGGTGCAGGAATCCTGGGTGATTACCCCATTCACAAGTAGTATGGAGGGAGATGTCTTGTTATTTTTACCACTAAGGTCTTTAAGGTTTCTCAGAAATTCCTGCTATCTCCCCAGGAATTAATAAAGCAGTTCAGGTAATATTGTGATTTAGCAAGTCTGATCTCATGGGTGCAGGCGTGTCTGGTCATTTTATATTTCTGAGGTCAGTCTGTTGCCCTGAAGCCTTGGTTCTATGCCAGAGATGATCCCTGGTGACCATGAGATTCACCAAAGTAGGGGAGATCCAAGAATTGTAGACTCCCTTCACTTTTGTGGCCAGAAATGTAAATGGTTCACCCCTCAGATCAAGTCCTTGCTTCTAGAAAGAGATAAGCTCTGGAAAAAAGTGTGCAGACTGAACACTGCAGAGGATTGGAACCAGTTCAGGAGACTACGAAATTTATGTACCAAAACAATCAGAGAATCGAAGGCCACCTTCTTTAAATCCGAACTTGACTCTGCCACAAAGAGCCCAATCAAGCTCTGGAACACAATCAATGATCTGCTAGGCCACTCCCCAGGAAATTCACTCCCTACCAAGATTACCTCTGGCAACTTGACTATAACCGAAAAGATGGATATACTTGACGCATTCAATAACCACTTTGCTGCTGCAGGCATGGCATTTGATAACTCCCCTGCAAACATACTTCACTCCCAGACTGCCAGCCAACTGCCTGAAACTCTGATAGCTTCACCGCCTTTCTCACTTCAACCGGCCTCACTGAAAGAGGTAGAGGACCTCTTGCTTCAGTTGGATACTAGAAAAAGTGCTGGGGCCGACACCCTTGACCCTTACTTCCTAAAAATTGCCTACCATGTTCTAGCAATACCTGTCACCCACCTTTTTAACTTATCCCTGTCTCAGGGCACCTTACTACCTATATGGAAGACAGCACATGTCATACCACTGTTCAAATCAGGTGACCCTGGTGATCTCAATAACTACAGGTCAATTTATTTCCTTCCAGTCCTGTCCAAGCTCCTAGAGAAAATTGTAAATGCACAGCTGAGGACTCACCTTGAGTCTAGGGAACTGCTAAACCCTATGCAGTCAGGATTCAGAGCGAAACATAGCACTACCTCAGCCCTCGCCAAAGTTACTAACAACTGGCAGCGTAATCTTGAGAGCAAAAACTTTATTTGTGCTGTTTTCCTTGATCTAAGCAAGGCTTTCGACACTGTCAACCATAGTCTGCTCCTCTCCTCCCTTCAAATCATAGGTGTGGACCCCTCCTCTCTGTGCTGGTTTACTGACTATCGTACAGGGCACCTTCAACAAGTTAAAGCCGAAGGAGGCCTGTCCCCCTTAAAAACTCTGCAAGGGAGTACCTCAAGGTTCTCTATTAGGGCCCTTACTTTTGCAATCTACATTAATAACATCGACTACTGTATAAAAAAGCCAACATCCATCTGTTTGCATATGATACAGTTCTCTCACGTGAGTCGCCCAACACCTGAAGCTGCCTGCAATGACTCTACAGTCAGAATTCAACCTTTTGCAAAGCCAGCTCCTCCAAAAAAAGCTACTCCTTAATGCCAAAAAAACTAACGCGATGGCCCTCTCCCCTTTCATCCGTACAGCTAACCCTGTGTCCAGTGGGACAGTTCCCCAAACTACCACAGTTCTAGGTGAAAAACTAGAATTTGTTACAAAATCCAAGTATCTGGGAGTTTGGATAGACCAAAGACTCTCCTTTATTGAACATATTGAGGACTTGCTAAAATGACTTCGGCAAAGGCTTGGCCTGTTTTTTAGAATCAACCAATTTCTCACCAGAGATGCCAAGAAACAACTGGGCCAATCCATTTTCCTTTCATTGGTTGATTACGCTGATTTCCTCTATAGCCAATGCCATAACTCTTACATGGCTAAACTGGACACACTCTACCATCGAGCACTGAGGTTTATAACGGGACTTCCCTTCGACACGCATCACTGCGCCCTATATGCGGCAGTGGGGTGGACATCACTAAAGTTCAGGCGCCACAGAATGCAGCTTCGACCCATAGAGCCATCTCTAATAAGCTGCCTTACTATATCTCCTGCTGTCTTCCTCTGATTATAATTGGGAAATACATGTTAAGAAGTTACTCGGCTATTACACTTAAAGTACTCAAAGCAAAATCCTGCTTCGGCAGGGCAGCCATAAGCTTCGTGCTACCTACCTTATGGAACGATCTACAAAAAACCCTGAGATTAAGCTCTCTAATCGGTATAAATGCCTTCAAGATGCTTTATTTCCATATAATCAGAGAAGTATGTAACTGCTTCACCCACTCAGACCCAGTACTGGTGTCTGCACTGGTATATAGCCACGCCTAGATCCAGTTTTAAGTACTGACCCCCCAGCTTGCTCCTCACAAGCCTAATTGTTCTCTCTCTTATCCCCCTGTTTTATCAACACTAGGTCTGTCCATCCCCCTATCCTTCCTTTCCCAACCTCGGATAGGAGCTCAATACCCCTGGGTTATGACATCCTACCATGCCCCGTACTTACAGCATTCAATCCTGGGGCTCACACATACTCCTTTTCACCATCCACCTTCTCTACATCCTGTTTTACTAACTCCTCTCTGTGCACCGTGCCCTCCTAGCCTTTCTCCCCCTACCTCCCTCCCTTCCCCGCCACCTTCGCCTCTACTTGGGGTATATTTTTATTTTGTTTTTTCCTTCCGTTACTTCCTCCTGCAACCTTAAATAACCTGCTTTATCTTCTTATAGACACTTCTATGTATGTAAATACCCTGTAATCTGTACAATATCTGTATAATTCTATGTACATATGAACTTCTTTTTCTTCCTCTCTGTAAACAGTATTATCTGTATTGTCTTGTAAATACCTGTGTTGACCAGTATATACTCATCAGTGTCAGTGGCTCAGTAGGTAGCACACTCGCCTCTGAGGCCGGGAGATCAGAGGGCTGTGGGTTCAGTTCCCACATCTGGCACTTGGGTTAATATCCCAGTACTGACACTGTAATGCAGCATGAGAGGGGTGCTGCATTTCTGAGGTGCCGCCTTTCGGATGAGACGTTAAAACCGAGGTCCCATCTGCCTGGATTGGTGGTAGTTCAGGTGGATGTTAAAGATCCCATGGCACTTATCGAAAAGAGTAGGGGAATTTCCCTGGTGTCCTGGCCAAATTTCCCTCATTCACTAAAAATACCACCAACAGCTTAATCTGGTTGAAGGTCAGTTGGCATTCATCTGTATCCCCCTCCCCCGGGTCGTGCCTGAAAATAGGCAGGATTTGTCTAGTGCACTTACCCGGTCAACAAAAGCTAAATAAATAAATATACAATTGTTCATGCTCCACCCAGATCCATCTTGCAAATGAGCTTCTGCTCAACGATGAACGCCTGGTTAAATAAAGTCTTGATTGATTGATTGATTTTCACTTTCTAATCGGGGCATAGGGGATGCATGCTTCATTAAACTTAGTGATAAAATAATCCAGTGCCTGATCAATATCTAAGGCAGAGTCAAGGAAGGACCAATCTATACAGCTAAGGAAGGTCTTGAGTGCATTTAGCTGCAACCCGCTTAAGTGTACGACTTGTTATGAATTTGTGGGGGGCTTTGAGGCCTTATTGACCCAGTGGCAAATAATAGGGGACTGATCACTAAGTGAATCAGCTAGGACTGTGGTGTTGGAGATCCAGCCCAGGTGATTTGTGATAATCCAGTCAAGCAGGGTACTGGAACAGGTATGATTGTTGATCCTAGTGGGTGAGTGAGTCAACTAATTGTATAAAGTTAATGCAAGATAGGGCATCTTTATATTGGACTGCATTGGGTGCCATCCAGTTGATACTGAAGTCACCTAGGACAACTGCCTCCCAGTTTTGCTTAAGGCCTTGTATAAATTTGGTGATTTTGTGGAATCCAGTCGCTTGATCTCTAGGGGGAATGTATACAGAGGCAATTGTAAGTGACTTGCTATGTGCACTTAAGAGCAACCTAATAGCTAGGGGCTGTGCAGTATTCCCAGTGTCAATTTGAGGGAGGGTGTAGCACCATAGGCAATCCCTAACATAGATAGCACTGCCACCACCTCTTTTGCCTAACCTGTCAAGTCTGAAGATGGTGTACCCATTTAGAACTACTGATACAGCAGGGACCTTGGGTGAGAGCCAGGTTTCCACTAGGGAAAGGACGTCAGGGTTGTGCTGGCTTACCCAAACTTCGAGCTGGTCAAAATTGACCAATAAGCTATGGATGTTAATTGACACAATTTTTAGGGCTTGGTGGTTGTTTCCATGACCTTGAGGCAGTTGGGGGGGGTCCAGGATTGGGGTGGTTATTACCAGAGATCAGTAGAAGTATCATAGCAAGGTGGAGCAGGAAGCTTTTCAGATAAGTCAGATTACCTTTCTGTTTATGATTTTTGTTAGCACCCCTACGTAGTAGCCACAGACATTGCCAGCTATTTCCAGCTATTTCGTGAAATTTCTAAAGAGTTTCTCTCTGCTGCCCCTACTGTGGAAATGCAGAAAGCAGGAGATTTATCCAGAAATATCAGAAATTTCGGGAAATAGCTGGCAGTGTCTGTGGGTGCCACTGTATGTGTTGTACATGGGATGGTAACTGTGCGAGGTATAAGGTTTGTGATCATGACCCAGCATTTGAGGGGCAAGTAACTTTAGGACTTACACTGGTGGATATTACGGCAAATTATATCCTAATAGCACTAAACAGCTGGTGGCAGATTTCCAATGGGTAGTGCAGGGCTTGGGTCAAGCCCTCTGCCACAACACTTTGTTTCTGCTTCTACGCCAACCCCTTTTTCTGCAACTGGGCCCAATTCTCAAAGTTCATATGCAGTTGTGAAGGTTTTCCTGATTTACAGCAGCTTGGGCAAAATACCAGGTGCAAGCACCATAAAAATGGTCCTCAAGTTTGACACAAGTTAGACCACAAAAAGATGGTCTAAATTGCATAAATTGCTACATGGGATGGAAAATACCACTAGATTGTCACAAGCCTGTTGCACCATATCCTTCACACACCCAGGGCTTGCAAAAGTCTCGAGGCTATGAAACTCTGGCCCCAGATTTCCAAGCAATAGGAATGGGGAATTCAAGTTTATATCCCAATGGAGGCCCTATATCATTGAGCATTTCATATGTTCATTTTATTTTTTTATTTATTTGATACAATTCAGGTTTACTACATTTGAGTCAGAGACTCATTTACAAAGGCACCTCATCACAGGGAGGGCAGACAAAACATGGTGCAGAAACAACAGTGCTCAACATTACAGGTGCAGTAAAGAAACAGAACATTTAACATAGATACACTTAGGTTACATAGTGTTTCAAGTTGTGAATTACTTAGGTCACATAATGTTGCAAGAAATATGTTCCAAACATAGATATAGTAGTATGTTCATCATTAGATGTGAGCAGATTCTATGACTTACAGGTACCTTCCAGATATGACAGTGATCACTTCCCAGTCACATTATTTTAGAATATAGAAAACAAATATCTGAGGCCAGATTTTCAAGGGGCAGAGAATAACGCATGGTGCTTGCATAAAAAAAAAAAAAAATGATGCAGGGAGCAGGATGTGTCAAGACTTGCATCAATTCTGATTTTCTAATGGTGCTTGCATCAAAGTCAGGTCTGCAGGCACCAGACTGGCTTGCACCAGAAAAGAACCTGCACCATGGCAGAAAGGATGCCTGTGTGAAAAAAATTGTGCACCATCCCCTTATTTGGGATTTTAAAAGAATGTAGGCCCTATTGTTGTGCCTAAGATTGCATGCAGCTGTTAGACCGTCCAGAACTGGTCTGACACTAGAGCATATAAAGAGGCCCACAGCCTGCAGGCAGACCTGAGTTACAACTAAGGCACAACTGCAGGAGCAAAAGTCATAGGGTTGTGAAATAAAAACGTGCCATGAGCAGCGGCCCTAATGGGCATCAGGTTGGCCATCACAAGGTGGTGGAGACATGCCAGGAAACAGACTGACAGGGCAAAAAGTTAGGGAAAGCAACAAATACAGGAGAGACCCCACAGGAGATATACTGTAAGGGTATATCATACATCATATATTGACCTGATAGATGGGCAGCGCATAACATGGTACTTGCCTAAAAAGGTGGCACTCACAGAACTGTACAATGTTCTGAAAGGAGACCTGCAGAGCATAACACACACAGCACATGCTAGACCAGTGGCTGTGAAGGTCAGCACTGCACTGTTTCCTGGCTATTTGGACTTTCCAAACACTGAGAGGAAATACCCTTGGCATATCAGTTTTCTGTGTCCAGGTGCCTGAAACAACTGCTGGAGTCACTGCTATGCAGAACACAGAGGTGCATCACATTCCCACAGGGTGCAGAGCAGCAGCAGGCTGTGAAGCAAGGGTTCTACACCACTGTACACTTCCCATGGGCACTGGGCACAATAGATTGCACACATATTACCATAAAGGCACTAACAACTGATGAGGATACCTATATCAACAGAAAGGGGGACCACTCTCTGAATATGCAAGTTGTATGCAACAGCCAATATCACATCCTAGATATAGTTGCCCAGTATCCTAGATCATGTCATGATGCCTACTTATAGAGGCACAGTGGACTATGCAAGGCATTGGAACATGGATGCTTACAGGACATACAGGATGGATGGCTTATAGGTAGGTGCGTGACCCATACACCTGCATAGTATGACCTTGCAAAGCTGGATACACAGCTGTCACAATCACAGCCAGTAATGTGCACATGGCATACTGGTATTGTGAGCCACACATGAGTCATGTGGCCCATCCTGCACTGTCACAACATGTGCACAGTACAGTGCTATAGATAGGTGGCCTGTCATGCAAATTTGTCAACATAACATGCAAAGTGGTAGGTGTCACAGACATACAGTAGGTACAGCATATATACCATTTGGTGTATGTGGTGTATGTAGGGTGGGGAAGAGGAGAGCCCATGGGTGGTAGTGGTGGGAATGGAGCCACCACATGCAGGGCTGCATCCTCTGGCAGCAGGCTAGGGTTACACTGTTCAGCCACTGCATTAGTGCATGGTTGACTGTATACAGACATGCCACTGTGGCTAGGTGCAGGTGACCATAAGAGTATGGACTGCATCAACTGGACACTGTGCCAGAGACCAAGTGGTCTGCAACTACTTGATCTGACCAGACAACAGTGCCACCAGGAAAGAACACCCTCAGGCAGAGCAGCAACCTCTACAGGACAGATAGCCAGCTCGTCAGCTCAGCGGTAGAGCTACCATTTGCGGTGCCAATGACTCAGGTTTTCAGGACTGAGCCCAGGACATCAAAGGGTCTGGGCGGATGGTCTGAGCACCCTTGGATGCTGTCCACCTCTGGGGGCAGGGGGATGATGTGCTTCCATTGATGTGCTGCCATCCAGGTGACCACGGGCAGCAGTCAAGCACTGTAGCTAGGAATGGGAGGGTCAATGTTACTGTAGAGGGGGGTACGTATACACGACCACCTGTCATGCCATTGACATCATGGGGGCTTGGGATGAAAACAGAAAAGCCCCCAGCCTGCAGGATGATGCTGTCTTCCTCGTAGGCCCCACACCCACCTACTGGGCCTGTTGATCCACAACCAAGCTACAGGTCCTCCGGTGGTTATGGGTGAGCACTGCCATGGGAAGATGTCATGGGGCACTGTGAGGGTAGGTCTGGTAAGTCCCAGGGATATAGTATTTATAGGGCCAGGGGAATGGGGTCAGAAGGGGGCAGAATGGGTGATACAGGAACATAAAGCATACTATGTAACAAAAAAAAACACACACAGGAAAGACTCAGTGCCCTCTATCTGACCAGACTGCCAGAAGCACTGTTGGCTGGGATGCAAGGTAGCCAGCCCTCCAGCCAGTCACAGAGACAACCAGCCAATTAGCCATACCAACTGGCCTGACCAGCATCACAGCCAGCAGGCAGAAGAACTGCAAAGATGCCAAGGTAAATGTCTGTGACCGACAAGAAACTGAACAACTACAAACTACAAACACACCAACATGGGAGAGGTGTCTGGGAATATATGCACAAGAGGTGCCTGAGACTGCTTACATTCAGTGGTCATCACTATTGTATATACTATGTCCATTGTATGAAAGATATCCCAGGCTGCAGACATAATGATCCACCCAAGCACCCACCAGTGTGGGATGTAACTTATTGCCCATGGACAGTGCTAAAGGCATGTCAGTATGTATACTTGGTAGGTAATATCTGTGACAATCTCTTGCGATATCTACGCAAATGGACACCCTGCAGTGCAAGTGCCTTAGCACCTAGGGCAGATACCTATATGGCAATATATTACACCTCAGAGTGCTGGGTGTCCATGTATATAATGTGTGCCACAAGTAAACACAGCAATGCCTGCACTATAGCACTGTAGTTCCCTACACTCCCCTAGTTTCAGTAGCAACACAGCAGCCCGCTGGTGACCTGTTCCGTACTGCCCAGTGCTATGCAGCTGGCCCCCCCAACCTCTTGACCTGTACCCCACCACCTAGTGCTGTGCAGCAGCCACCCCCATGACCTGTACCCCACCACCCAGTGCTGTGCAGTAGGCCTCCCCAGTGACCTGTATGCCACTGCCTAGTCCACATGTCTGTGCAGGGCCCCCCCACCTGGTGAACTGTACACCAGTGCCCAGTACCATTGGCTGTATGGCAGGGCCCCCCCCAAGCTTATGGAGTCAGACTATGACTGTACTGTCCAGGTATGACTCTGCAATGTTCTGTCACATACAAAGGGCTTGTCCACTGATCATGATCAATATGGGTACCTATTCTATTTTCATCTGTGTATATTACAAGATATGGGTTGCACTGCATGATGGGACCATGCTAGGGTCAGTTTCTTGTTTTGTTCCTTCAGTTTCCTTGGCAGGCCAACAGATGGCTGTGATTGCTGATAACTGTAATATAGTGAGTAGAAACTGAATGATTTTCAACCAGTAATTCTACACATATTAGCTTTACATTTACTAATATGTTACTTTTTCCTCCTAATTTACTGTCAGGATTGGTGCTACATACTTTGATTTTCATCTGCATGTATTACAACATATGGATTGCACTGCATGACGTAACCGTACTAGGGTAGATCTTCATGTTTTGTTCCTGCAGTTCCCTTGGAAGGACAGCAGATGGCTGTGAAACAATGCTAGCAGCACAGCACTGTTTTAAAGCCATCTGTTGGGCTACCTTGGGAACTGCACTTGAACAAATAATTTACTATGGTTCACAAAGAGCAACAGGGCATTTCTAGGGAATTAATGCATGGTTTCTCCTTGGTTAGCTGTTGCTATTGCTCCAGTGAAAAGCGCTTATTTCCGTCTAACATTTATTGCCATGTTGCAAGCCTGATTTAATCTATACTCATAACTGCACAAATCCATTCCTTGGATACAAGAATGTTGCAGAGACAAAACCCTCAGGTTGGTACTGTCTGGAACCTCCTTCCCACCTGACCTCTGAACTCCAGTGGTTCTGGTCCTCCTCCCTTGTTTCTAAATTTCATTCTTCTGTTTTATTAATAAATGAATAAGGATAAATGAATAAGCATGTAAAGAACATGATAAGGGTGAACTGTGGAGCAGATAGGGGTAGAGACTTAGAAACAGTAGTGGATCCTCCCGATATTCTGAACCCGAGGACCACATAATAACAAGCATTTGCCAGTGCCAAATGTTTGCTTGCTGGTATTAGCAATGGAAATGCAGGAGTTAGACAGATGCAGAGTAGGAATGGCAGTGAAGTATTGAACTTCATGCCAACCCCACCTTCATCCGGCAGAGATGGGTAGGCATTGAGACATGCATTTGGGTCATCGCCCATAACATTCATGCCATTTCACCTCACCCTAGCCTTCAGACACAGACAAGTGTTGAGGTGTGCCTTGGGGTGTTCGGCTTTACAGTCACCCCACTCCATAAGGACATATGCTGAAATAGGTGCTATATAGAATGGGGTGAACAGTGGGGCCGAAGAGCCCAAGACACAGCTGGATGCCTGTCAGTGGCTTCAGGGTGTGGGGCGGGGTTGGAATGGCATGAGCATTACAGTCGGCAATCCAAAGGCACACCCCTGATGCCTATCAGTCTGTACAGGGTGGGACGTTATGGTTAGAAACCGTAACACCCTGGGCATGTGTTGGTATTTGCAGTACAAATTTTCAACATGGCCATTTTGTGGCCCCCACCTCATGAAAGCATTTGGGACCTCTTCTAATGAACAGTGGCACTGTGATTTTGTCATCACCTTACACTTCTTTGCACTGAATCCTAGCTGCCACTCCACTGACTTTGCCTCTAGTTTGGTTAGGTCCGCCTGCAGGTTTCCCCATCTGTCCTCTTCGTCCACCACCGCCCCCAATTTGGTATAATGTGCGAACAGACTAACCCTACTCACCACTCCATGTGCTATATCCAAGATAAAGAGCCCAAATAGCACTGGGCCCAGCACTGACCCCTGCGGCACCCTGCTTGTCACTGCTCTAGGTGCTGAGAGCTCCACCACCACCACCACCACCACCCTCAGCACCCTCCCCTGTAACCAGTTCTCTATCCATTTAGTCAGCTTTTTCCCACTCCCATTGCCATCTGCTCCCCCCTCCAGTCTCCCATGAAACACTGTATCAAAGACCTTACTGAAGTCCAAGTACAGGACATGTACCACATGGCCCCGTCCAACTCCCTTGTCACCCAGTCACAATACTCTGTTTGGTTGGTTTGACAAGATCTCCCTGAGATGAACCCATGTTGTCACCCTTCTTGGAGGCCATTACTGTCTAGGAATGCCACCAGCCTCTCCTTCAGTATCATCTCCATAAGCTTACCCACTATGGATGTGAGACTTACTGGCCGATAATTTCCTGGCTCCTCCCTAGGCCCACTCTTGTGTATGGGCACCACATGGGCCACCCTCCAGTCCTGGGGCACATCCCCCATTTCCAGGGAGGTGTTGAACAGATCTGCCAGCGGCTCAGCCAACAGGTCCACCATCTCCCTCAGCACCCTGGGGTGTATGGCATTGGGACTTGGTGCCTTGTCCACCCTTACTGCCCTCTGCCCCTCTAGCACCCTACTTCCTGTGATCACTATGTCCATCACCTCCTCCCCCCTTTTGCCACCCCCCAGCCCATTTTGGTAATGGGCCATCCCTCTCCTTAGTGAAAATGGAGCAGACGTACTCATTTAGAATTTCCTCTTGCTCCTTCCCCTTTTCAACCCAATCCCCTCCCCGCTTTATCCTCACAATATGTTTCTTGCACTTCCTTTTTTCCCTGACATACCTAAAAAAGTCCTTTTCCCCTCCTTTTATGCCCTGTGTGGAACTTAATTGCTTGGAGGCCTCAGCTTTTATCACCCTCCTGGCTACCTCCCTTGACCAACTCCGGAAAAAGTCCTTATCCTCTCCCTTCCCTGTTCTCCTTTACTTTCAGTATGCAGCCATCTTTGCCCTCAACCCTTGCAGCACTTCCTTGTTCAGCCAGCATGGTTTCTTGCCTCTGCTCTTCTTACTCCTGGCCCTGGAGCAGCCTAATGTGGCTTCTGTTAGCCCAGTCTTTATGTTCCCCACTTTTGTTCTGCATCCATCCCCGGCCTTATATCCTGGAGTCTCCCTTGCAGTATTGCTCCCATCCCCCCAAAGTCCACCCTAATAAAGTTCACCACCTTAGTGCCTGTGCCTCCTGTCTCCCTGCCCAGCATGACAATGAGTCACACTGTTTGGTGGTCGCTACCTGCAAGTGGGTCCTCCACTCTTACCTCCCTCACAGCCTCCCCCTTTGCCAGTACTAGCTCCAGAGTGCTACCAAGCCTTGTAGGCCCACTTACCAATTGTGTCAGAAGGCCATCCTGGAATGCATCAAGGAGCACCTGCTCCCTGGTACTGCTAGTGGCTGGGGTGCTCCAGTCAACCCTTGGTAAGTTAAAATCCCCCACTATCACTACACTCCCCCTTCTACACACCCTTCTCATCTGCTCTGCCAACTCCCCATCCTGTTCCCCGGATTGGAATGGTGGTCTGTACACCACTCCCAGCCTCAGCTTTCTGCCCTTGGAGTCCAGGAGCTGCACCCAAAGTGCCTCTGTCCTCTCCTCTTCTCCCTTGTCCCTTATGCATTAAATCCCTTCCCTCACATTGAGTGCAACCCCCCTGCTCCAACCCCCGATCCCTGCTGTATATTCTGTATTCTGGGATTGCCAAGCCCCAATCATGGTACTCCGTGGCCCAAGCCTCTGTCACTGCAGCAATGTCCAACTTCCCCTCTGAAAGGAGCATCTGAAACGCTGCAATTTTTTTTCCCCCAGGCTTCTTGCATTGAGAGAGCCAACCTTCCACCCGTATCCCTCCTTCACCTCACTCTTCTCCTCCTCCTTGGCCTGTGTCCCTTCTCCTTGTTGTCCGCACCCTTTCTCCTCCTTATTCTTACCGGGTGGTGGCTTCTGTATTACACTCAGACCACTCTTCCAACCCCCTCCCAGGGTTACTATGCCTCTGCTTTTACCTATATCTAGGGTGGTGAGCTCATTAGGCTCCCCTGTCCTGACCTTTCTACTAAACTCAGTCTTTTGGCCACCCCACCCCCCACTAGTTTAAATCCACATTAGTAGAGATATACCCCTCTAATCCTGCCTTTAATACTCCCCTCCCCTTCCTGCTCAAGTGTACCCTATCCCCCCACGTACAAGTTACTATTTCCCCAGACCCTACCACAGTTAGTCACTAACCCATAATTTTTGATGTGGCACCAGTCAATCAGCCACTCATTGAACTCTTCAATCCTACCCTTCCTCCCTATGCTTGCAATGGTACCAGGAGTACCTCCAAGAATTCTACCGACTCCCCCATCCCCTCACACAGCCTGCCCAACAACTCGAACCTCCCCCTTACTACTTCCACAGTCTCCCCCGCCAAGTCGTTTGTACCCACATGCAACAGTAAATGAGGTTTCTTCCTCCCCCTCGCTGCACACTTGAGCAGTGCCTGCCCTGCCCCTCCTGTAGTCAACCCAGGGATAGCTTCAACCCAAATACTGCTGTGCCTTTCCCCCCTTCTACTGCATCTCACCAATTTCAGTATAGAATCCCCTAGGCAAGTCCCCCCCATCCTTTAGCCCCCTTCCTTCTAATGCCCCTTCCACCACCCCAGTATTCGTATTCCCTGCCCTTACCCCCGCCAGCTGCATCCTCTGTGACTTCTGTATCTGTACCACCTACTTCTGCCTGACCCCTTTTCTCTGCCTTATTCCTCCCATCCCCCTTGAACCCCTTCCCAGCCTGACTACTTCCTACTGGGCTTCCCATGTCAATCACCCCTCCTCCCCTACTGATTTCCAACCCCTCTCTTATCCCTGCTGTTGTTAATTTAGAGCCCCATTCCCTTCTACCCCAATAGTGATGCCTCTCCCATCCTTCCCCCTTCCCATAGCCTTCTCTCCTCCAGTCACCACCCTCTCCTTCCTTACTAAACCACCTTCTACCATTTCGTCCTTGCTATCCCTTCCCCTAGCCGTTGCCATCTCTCTCTCATGCCCCGCTTGTTCTCCCCCCCAAGTATGTTCCTGTTCCTGCTCTCTCTCCCATAGCAGAGGCTTGAATCTATTCCCAGTTGATACCCCTCCTACATCTCTTCCTCCTATCGGTCCCCCCTTCCTACTTGTTCCCCTCCGGGCCACCCCTGGTTCCACCCCTGGTCCCTCCCTACTTGCAGCCATCTGCTCTCTCCCCTGGTACTCCTCGAGGTCTCTTCCTCGACCAAGAAGGAGGCCCCCTCACCTTGGGCACCCCTCCCTTCTCCTCTCTTTTCAGTTAGTGCCTCTGATACTGGGGTTGGTTTCAGTCTCTAGTTGTTCTTCCTCCATCCCCCCTTGCCATCCCCTATTCCACCCCTCAGCCAGGATGCCTACCATACTCATCTGCCCTGCCACTTAGACTCCTCCCTAACCTCTACAGTTCCTCCTCCATCAAACTAGCCAGTTGTCTACAGACCATGCACCCCCCCATCCTCCAAGCCCGTCCAGGATCATGGTTGACCCACACCCTGTACACTCCACCAACTTTCCAAAGATGCCCACCCTATTGACATATGGCACCTGCCCCATTTTGGCCCCCATCTTATGTTACAGGCTTTTACTCCCAGGTTCTGTACCCTACTACAACTGTTAGGACCCTATTTTCTCAAATTCCTGCCCCCTCCACACTAGTGCCTCTACTGGCATCTTGCCAACCAGGGTAGTTCAGTCTCAAATCTCATCCGTTAGATACTGTATTACTGTAGCAATCCTAAAGCCTCCTTGTCCGTTCTTTACCCATCAGTTACCATACTTTTTGTTTTCAGCTCTCATATAGTTTCACTTAGCCCAGTTAGAAATCCTATTGCACTCCAAGTATTACTCAGCTCAGTTAGAGAAATAAATAGATCAAATAAATATGTATTATTAAAGCAATCATAACAGTATAGCTCAGTACTTAGCTCAGATGGTGAAATAAACAGAACAACTAAATCTGTATTATTACAGCAATCCTCAAAGTATCCAATCATTGCTTTGTCTCCACCCCAGACACCATTGCTGTAATATAGGACCACAGAGGACCCTGGGCGAGAGGGTGGGCAACTCTAAAGTCCCGGCAGAGCTCTGATGAGCTCGCTCAGTCCCCCTCTCTCACTTGCTCATTCTGTTTTTCCCGGTGCTGCAGGCTGCCCTTTTGTACTGGGCTTCTGTCTGCATTGGCGCCTTTTTCTGCCCACAAAGAAATCCACAGCAGTCCTGACAGAGCTCTGTTGAGCTCGCCCACTCCCTGTCTCTCACTTGCCTGTTCTGTTTCTCCCGGCATTCCAGGCTGCCCTTTTGTACTGGGCTTCTGACTGCATTGGCACCTTCTTCTGCCCACAAAGAAATCTGCAGCAGTCCCGTTAGAGCTCCATTGAGCTCCCTCACTCCCCCTCTTACTCGCTTGTTCTGTTTCTCCTGGCACTGCAGGCTGCCCTTTTGTACTGGGATCCTGCCTGCATTGGTGCTTTTGTCTGCCCACAGAGAAGTTCACAGCTGTCCCAATAGAGCTCTGTTGAGCTCGCTCACTCCCCCTCTCTCACTCACTCCTTCTGTTTCTCCAGGTGCTACAGGCTACCCTTTTGTACTGGGCTCCTGCCTGCATTGGAACCTTTTTGTGCCCACAAAGAAATCATGCCAGTTTGAAGCCCTGCACTGTATTCATATCCACCACTTCCTGAGGGAGGCCGTTCCATGCATCCACGACCCTTTCTGTGAAAAAGAACTTCCTCACATTACCCCTCAATCGGCCTCCCTCTAATCTCATGCTGTGTCCTCTTGTCCTACTATCTTTCTTATATTGAAACATGTTAGACTGTTTCACCTTGTTAATGCCCTTAAGGTGTTTGAATGTTTCGATCATATGACCTCTTTCCCTCCTTTGCTCTATGGTATACATATTGAGCTTCGTTAATCTGTCCTCATATGTTTTTTGATGCAGTCCCTGCACCATTTTGGTTGCCCTTCCCTGGACTGCCTCAATTTGGTTAATGTCCTTGTGAAGGTGTGGCCTCCAGTACTGCATGCAGTACTCCAGATGGGACCTTACCAGTGTCTTGTAAAGAAGGATTATTACCTCCCTCGTATGACTTGTGATACCCCTACTAATGCACCCCAACATCCCCCTAGCCTTACCGACTGCTGTAGTGGTCTGCTTGGATGATTTCAGGTCATCTGTGATGATGATGCCCAAGTCTCTTTCTTCACTTGTTATTGCCAGCAACTCCCCTCCCAGCCTATAGGTGGCTTCAGAGTTTCTCTTCCCTATGTGCATGATCTTACACTTCTTTGCGTTAAACTCCAGTTGCCACTTTTCCGACCATTTTGCCAGTTTATCCAGATCTCTAGTCATTCTGCCCACCCCATCTGGATCATCTACTCCTCTCTGGGATAGACATTGGTCAAATCACATCTGCCATTTTTGTCTATCTTGCCAAGGCATTTGACACAGTTTCCCACATGCTCCTACTCAACTCCCTCTCCTCAGCAGGTCTGTCTGACTCTGTCACCAATTGGTTTAGTGCTTACTTAACTGACCGGACCCAATCAGTCACAATCTCTGATTCTATCCCCCCCCACTCCCCATCAACACTGGTGTCCACCAGGGGTCTGTGTTAGGCCCTATCCTGTTCTCCATCTTCTGAAATGACCTCCCATCTGTCTGCAACTCATCTTCTCTACATATGTATGCAGATGATACTGTCATTTTCACCTCCGGCAAGTCCCCTTCCAATGGTGCAATCAGGCTTCAGCTAGACTTCAACAATGTCCAGAACTGGTTTCACATTCATCATCTCTTCCTTGACACCAAGAAGACAGTCTCCATGGCCATCAGCACTAGGCAGAGACTCTCAAGGCGCCCTTCCCTCCGGCCATACCCTTGATCGGACAGTGATTTAGGACATCTCCTCCTTCAGATATCTTGGTGTCTGGCTTGATCAACAACTCATCTTCTCTGACCATGTAGACACCATCCTGAAAATGTTATGCCCCAAGCATGGTGCTTTATACAGGAATTGGAACTGCCTCCCTCCCTCTCCTGGCAAGGCACAATCTGGTCCAGAAGATGAGCCTACCTATCTTCACCTACTGTTATGTAGTATACAGTGCCACTCCCATAACTGCCTCAGCCAGATTGGATACTCTTTTCAACTCCTTCTGTGGCTTTGCTCTTGACTGTCATCCTTCAACCCATCACTGTCAACTCTACCACTCCCTGGCATTGCCCTCACTTGTGAACAGGCACTTACACCACTGTTCAAACTTCATCTCAAAATTCTGATTTGGTTCACTCCCAACTTATCTTACTTCCTCCCTTGCTAGCCACCCTCCACCTACCAGCTCACTCAGATCTTATGACTTTAGAACTCTGGTAGTCCCTCGATGTCTCAGCAGTGTAGGCCAATCTGCATTCTCATACCGCTTCCCTGTCAGCATCAGTGTCAGTGGCTCAGTAGGTAGCACACTTGCATCTGAGGCTGGGAGATCAGAGGGCTGTGGGTTCAGTTCCCACATCTGGCACTTGGGTTAATATCCCAGTACTGACACTATAGTGCAGCATGAGAGGGGTGCTGCACTTCTGAGGTGCCGTCCTTCAGATGAGACATTAAACCGAGGTCCCATCTGCCTGGATTGGTGGTAGTTCAGGTGGATGTTAAAGATCCCATGGCACTTCTCGAAAAGAGTAGGAGAAATGTTTTATTAGAATAGCAAAAGCAAATCAAAACCAAACAATTCAAAAACAGTGTTGTCATACAGAAAGGAAAAATGCAAAAAGCAAATAAGTATTACAATCATACATATACATACAGAATGTCAGAAAAAATGGTAGCATGCAGTGCTAAAACCAGAAAAAAAAAGAACCCTACCCAAAAGTCGAGGAAGGGAATTTCATATGAAAAGCATAATAATTCAACAGTAATTTAGTTACACAGCATACAAAATCAGAATGAAGGAAAATCAAAAACATAAATAAGGAAAAGAAAAACAAAACAAAGAAATCAACCAGTATATAACCACTGTATCGCTTTCCATTTTTTATGAAAAGCTAAAGTCGATAACATGCAACAATCCCTGTCCCACACCCCTAATAACCAGTCATGAATTTTCCAAAATAATTGATCAGGGGAATAAATAAGGATCGCAAGGACCACATACATCTTGTGTGCCATATATAAAATTTAATACCCCCCAAAATTAATCTAATAGTATCAGGATTAAAAGACCCCCATTTTGAAGACAAAATTCCAAAAAATAAACAATCTTTGTTAATAATAGGGAATCGAAAATGTGCCCACCGAACATAAAAAAACGACCAGAATTGTATAACATAAGGACAGTCGAAAAATAAATGAGACATTGTTTCAATACAAGACTGACAGGAACTGCTTCTCAGACAATATCTCTCCTCCTTGCCTTTATGTTTCAGATTGCCTTTAACATTCAACTTTCCATGGACCGTGAGCCAAGTAACATCCCACATGTTAGTCGGAAGACTAAGAGATGTAAGCATTAAAGAAACCTGAGGCACATCAGAGTCCGTCACATCCGGAAAAACAGGACGAACAGAAAAATATTTATCTAATAAAAAATAATACATACCCTTTCGTGAGGTATGAGTAATCAAAGAATATGAAACTTGCCATGTTTTCAACTTCCCAAAACAAGAATGTAAATACCCTGGCAAAGTATGTATATGTGTTTGCTTTTGAATAACTCCAGTAGAAGACCAACCAGCCACCCACCGGGAAACCTGGACCATCATCCAAATTGTCCATATTTTAGAGTGGCCCATTAAAAGAGGAAAAAAATTTTTATATAAAAAAATACTAAAAAAGAATAATATAGGATTAGCCATATTAAGACCTCCATCCTTAACAGGCAAATGCAGTATATTCCTTTTGATGGGATTTAACTGACTTCCCCATACAGTTTGAAAAAAAAAAGGCTATATAGTGCTGTTTCTCTAGATGCAGGTAATGCATAGACAGCACTCAAATGTAAAAATAAACTAATGAGATACATCCTAACCATATAAATTCTCTTCTTCTTAGACATATTCCATTTGTTCCAAGTGGCTATTTTCCACTTAGCAAATTTAATAAGTACATCCCAGTTATATGTTGCAGTATCTTCTACACAAAAAAATAAATCCCCAACATTTTAAAAACCTCAGAAGTAACAGGGATCCCCAAAATATTAGAGTGAGTAGAATTATTAATACCAAAAAATCTACACTTACTTTTTAACAAGTTAAATGTAGCTCCAGTGCCTTTCGTATAAGCAACAGTCAGATGACCTGTAGCCATACAAGAAGGGACATCCGCCAAAAAGAAACATAAATCATCGGCATAGGCAATGACTTTAATTTCTGCATCATCAATTCCCAAAGAGAGATCTCAAATATCGTCTGAAGCATAAATGGCAGAAAGGAGCGGTTCTAAAGAAAGAATATATAAAATGGGGCTTAAAGGACACCCTTGCCTCACACCTTTACTACACTGTTGTTTGGTACCCAACCAACCATTGACATAAGGGATGATGTCTGCATGGAGGTAATAGTGTCGCAACCAAGTAACAAAAGTGGACGGAAACCCCATTTTCAACATACAATTCCAGAGATATAAGTGAGACACAGTATCAAAAGCTTTCGCTTGGTCCAGAGTGACAAAAATATCAGCTATTTCCTCTCTATTACCCCTTTCAATGATTTCCCTTATAAGGATGAGAGCATCAGTGATAGTACGCCCGGGTACAGAGCAAAACTGTGTAAAATGTATAATGGTTTGTAAAATACATGAAATCCTCAAGCTCAAAATTTTAGTAAGAAGTTTGCAATCCGAATTTAAAAGAGTAATCGGGCACCAATTATTCAAACATTCCCTATCTCCTGATTTAAACAAAAAGATCATAAGCCCTTCATTCATACTAGCTGGAAAAACACCTTGTAAAAGGCAGTTATTAAACACATCAACAAGCTGGGTACCTAAATGTTCTCCAATAAGACTATAGAGCTCATTTGGAAGGCCATCCTTACCCGGAGTTTTTCCTTTGCAAAGATTGTGAATAACAGCACGTAATTCTGCTAATGAAATCGGTACTAAAAGAGAAAGAAAAAATTTATCAGGCACTTGCGGTAAAGAAATAAACTGAAGTCACTCAGAAATAGACTCCTGTGTGACAGTAACGTCTTCTTGAAAGATAGAGTGAATATGAGAATTAATAACCTGAAAAAGACCAGATCGGGAGGTAACTATACAACCTGTTAAATCAAGTAAACGATGCATATCTTTTTTTTCACGAAGCATCTTATTATGGTCATATGGGTTCATATGTGCCAAAGAACCATCAGTATTAAATTTTTGTTCTCTTTCTAAGTGGATCTGCTTAGACTTGTGAAGCTGCGCTAGTCAAGCTTTCACCAGATTCAACTCCTGAGCAGCAATTTCCACACCCATATTAATCTGTGAATAATAATTTGTCAATAATTCCTGTAAATGTCTTTGGGTGTTTTTATGGGAGGCTCCCAACAAACATCCAATATGTATAAAGTACTGTTTAAAAATAAGTTTCGAATCCTCCCACCAATCCTGTGATTGATCATAAAGAAAAAATACTGAGAGACAGGCTCTTAAGACATCCATAAAGCCTTCCACTACTTCAAGAATCTCCAGCAGAGATAAATTTAGCTTCCAATACCCCGGTCCCTTAGAAGTATTTTTATAAGCAGAAAGGGAAAAACTCAACAGACCATGATCTGAGGAAGCTACCAATTTAACCTGTGGAACAAAACACTTAAGGGAAGATAAAATAAACCAGTAATCAATCCTAGTTTTTCTAGTACCCTGAATATAAGTAAAGGAGAGAGTAGATTAAAAAATATCTTGCAGACCTGAAATTAACAGCAAATTATTCAAACAATGTGAATCACAATAAATCTTAGAGGTAGCAGAATTTGTAGGCTTATGGGATATATTAAAGTCCCCACCAAATAAAACATTTTTACTAGTAAATAGAAAAGGTCTAATAAGATGTAGTAGTTGAATGCGATCCCATTTATTTTGAGGAGCATAAATATTAATTAGTCAAAATGGGGTCCCATCAATAAGGATATCTAATAACAAAGCTCTACCAGGGGCGATGTGAATTTCATCTAGGATTTTGAATCTGTGAGACGTAAAACAAATTCCTACTCCGGAACAAACATCTGTAACCCCAGACCAAAAACAAGGACCCCAACCCCACAGATCAGTAGAAGTAAGAAAGTCTTGAGTCGTATATAATCTAGTGTCTTGAAAAAAAATAATATCATAGAGCAACTCTGAAAAAAGGGCAAATGTTATTCTTCTTTTATACAAGGATCGAATACTATTTACATTCAAACTAGCTAAGGAAATGTCATAGCCATAGTCCTTAGGACCAGACGTAAATCAAGTATTGGGAGGCAGTTTTCTGTTGCTTTTGAGCAATCCAATTCTGGATATCTTTTTAGATTTACCTTTCATCCCCACCCTGGGATCTAAAACTGAATCATGGTCTGAAATAGGTTCTATTTGGGAAGGATCCTGAGAGGCTATATCAGAGTCATATTCCTCCGGTCCCATGGAGGCCAAAATTCCGTATTTATTGGAAACTAATACAGGTTCTGGAGATTGGGCCCAATCCAACACAGGAGTATGGGAAAGACAAGCCTCCTCAGGAGAAAATGAGACAGTTCCATTCGACTCAGGCAGAGCCGAAGAGGGAATTATCATTTTACTAGTCAAAGCTTTCATCGAATCGCCATCAGACTGACGCCTGGAAATATCTGACTAGGTGATCTGAGGAGCGCATGATGCGGGGGGGGGGGAGCTAGTGTAGACTGTTTAGAGAAAACAGCAGAAGGTTTAGAAGCCAGAACAGCTGAATAGGACATTGGACCTTGAGACGCAACAGGTGCAACACCAGCCAATAAATTTCTAGCTGCTTTAAAAATCAGCAAATCCTGCAAGGCATAATCAGATTCATCAGTGTTATGAGCAGCCTTTGGACATTCAGAAAATACATGTCCCACCTCCTCACAAAAGTTGCATTTAACAGAATTCTCACATTGATAACCCTAATGACCAACTTCCCACATTGAAAACAATGAATCTTCTCTACAGGCAGTACTAATGTGTCGAGAGAACCACATTTGTAACATCGCCTGCGTTGACCAGGATAAAACAAAAAACCTTTATCTCAGCCAATAAAGAAGCAATTTGGGAGATGAACAAATTCATCCTGAACACTACAGAGTTTCAATTTCATCTTCCATCCCCCATTCCAAAATTCCTCACCATCCAAAATGGGATCAGGTGTGCCTTGAACATCACAACGTTTATCTAACCAATAAAGAATATCTGCTGGATTTACCCCCTCATTGCGAAACAAAATAGTAACCACCCGAAAAGGTTGTTTCGTTAAAGGTGTAACCTGAAAATGGGACCATAAAGGATTAGTCTTTAAAGAAGCATATTTCAACCAAAAAGTGTCCAGAGTAGCAGGAGTCCTGAAACTGATGTCAAAAGAATGTTCACCAGGAGCATGAATGAGAACATAGATGTCAGAAGGCAAAAAGCCTAAAGATTGTTTAATTAACACCTTGCCCACATAAAACCTATCCGGTAAATCTTCCATTCCACCCAAATAACGTAAGCGAATAGCATTTCTATGTTTTGCCTGCTCTAAAGGTTTAGCAAATAAGTCAGCAAAAGACGATTTTGGTGCCTCACGAGTCATACCTGGAGAAACATCCAGTTTGTCTATTTCAATGTTAACAGCAGGAGGAATAATAGGCTCTGAAGACGGATCTGAAACAGCAATACCTTTTACCACAGGCTGTGGGACTGTAGACTCAGTATGATGAAAAACAGGTCAATCAGGAAGAGCTGTTTTTGTAACTCGAGGTCCACTCGAATGAGCTAAAATATCATGCGGCTTGTCAGGGTCTGCGACCCAAGATCCATCTGCTCCTCTCGTCCAACCTGCCGTTGAAAGAGCCAGTTCTGGAGACCACTGATCAGTTTGCTGCTGGGCTTCCGGAGCAGCATCTTCCTGGGTTTGCAAAATCATTTCCGTAGCAGAAGGAACTGCTTCATCGCAAAAACCAGGACCTAGTTTAAAGGTCCTATGGAGAGATTCAGGAGAGACTCCCAAAAGGCGTTTTCATTTTTTTTCAAGTAAATCAGCCTTGGCTGAGGTAAGAGCTCTTTCCGTTTGAAGTAATTGAGCTTGTAACTGCTCTCTTTGTCTTGCCATAGCTTCCACCTCGTCTTCGTCACTCTCAACAATTTCATGTTCCGAATGTGGAGGAATAGTAGTAGTAACAGGCGCCAAAACAGGCGGTATCTGAAGAGGTAAGTGTGCGATAGAGACTTCCACAATGTCGTCCTGTAGCAGACCTCCTTCCTGCTCCGCTGCTAACAGCATACTGTCGTCGTCCATGGCAGTGACATGTGGGATACTGCCCCCTACCAGAGTAGGGGAATTTCCCCAGTGTCCTGGCCAAATTTCCCTCATTCACTAAAAAAAATACCACCAAAGAGCTTAATCTGGTTCATGGTCAGTTGGCATTCATCTGTATCCCCTTCCCTCGGGTCGTGCCTGAAAATAGGCAGGATTTGTCTAGTGCACTTACCCGGTCAACAAAAACTGAAAAAAAAAATGTGGTACTCACTACCAAAACAGATTCGCCACTTGTCCTCACCCTCCTCCTTAACTGCAGCATTTCACAACTACCTCTTGGTTAATTATTCCTGTACCTAAACTCCATTTGAGCTTGCCCAGCTCCTAGCCTTTATCAGTGCTTAAGTCTCTGAAGTTACATTGGATACTATTACAGCACTTATAGTGAAGTATAACAACTTCTGCAAAGTATTTTCCTAAGTACTATTATTTCCTGCTAGATGATCTGACCTCTGTGTTTTTGAACGTTCTTACTAACTTACTTCCCTAAGTTCTCTACCTGTATTTTCTCAATGTAAAGTACCTTATTTTCATCACTGTTGTAGATGGTTTCTAGTTTGTGTATCTACTTCATCAATTGTATCTCTCCCATCACCCCTTCCCCCAGGAAGCACCATGAGACGAGCAACTTATTGTTCAGTGTGCCTTTCCTGGTGAAATATTTCAATAAATAAATAACTAAGGATGAACTGCACCTAAATAAACAAACTGTAGTCAGAGCCAATACAGATGCAAAATTATATTATTGCTAGTAGTGAAAAGGAAAGAAAACACCTAGCACAGATGAAAGATTGTGTGTCATAGTCCCTGGCTGACACAAATGTGTGTTTGTATGAGTGTGTGTGGGAAGGGGGGTTTATATAGATTGTATGACAGCCAAATGTGCACAGACGTTTATACTAACAGGATATATAAAAAACTATTAAAACAACACAGAACCAATAGTAGAAGCATTGTTGTATGTGCTTTAAAATTCCTGTTTGAGTCCCATCACTGACACTTGTATAATCATTCATAACACACACACGTTCATACTTTACCAGCTTATACTGCACCTGCTCCAGTGGATAAACGGTGGGCTTTATTCTCCAGAGCTATAAACCCCTTACCTTTCACCAGAAATAAATGCATACTGAACTTGCCTGTGCCATGCCTGGCTCATTGTATAAACAGATGGCTTCTTTCTCTAGTGCTGTCTATTGCCTGTCACCAAAACTAAATTCATCACAGTGTGGAAAACACCTACCCTGTGCCTGTCCCTGTGGATGAACAGGAGTCTGCAGTTGCCAGAGCTGTCAGTCCCTCACATTTCACCATCACTGAAAGCTATATCACAATTAGGAAAAGGAATCACTGTCTCTACTCACATTGTACATATCTCTGTGGATAAACTGAGGGTTTCAGTTTCCAGTGATGTCAGTTCCTCACCTTTCTACCAAGACTAAATCCATTATATTTTATGGAAGCTTGCACTGTATCTGTCCACTTTGTACCTTTTTGGATAATCACAGGGCTCCAAGCTCCACAGTTGTCAGTCCCTTACCTTTCGCCAACACTAAATATGTCACAGTATGGAGAAATCTTGCACTTTACATATATCGGTGGATAAACAGGGGTCTCCAGAGCTGTCAGTCATTCACTTATTAACATTACTAGATTCATTATAAGGTAAAGAAAGCTTGCACTGCACCTGTCCCAGTGTATGAAATGGGGGCTTCAGAGCTGTCAGTCCCTCAACTTTCATCACTGTTATGTTCATTACAGTATGAAGAACCTGCACTGTACCCGTCCCTGGAATAAACTGAGGGCTCCAGAGCTGTCAGACTCTCACCTTTCATCACTGCTACATTCATCAGTGTGGAGAAAGCCTGTATTGTACTATACAGTACTGTACTGTACCTGTCCCTGTGGATAAACAGGGGGCGCCAGAGCAGTCAGCACCTCACCTTTCAGTACCACTATATTTTGTCACAGAGTGGAGAAAGTCTGCATCATATCTGTATCAGTGGATAAGCAGGGCTTGAGAGCTGTCAGTCCCTGACTGATCAGCATCACTACATTCACCACATGGTGTCTCTACCCACACTGTACCTATCTCTATGGATAAACTGAGGGTTTCACTTTCCAGTGATGTCAGTCCCTCATCTTTCATGCATACTCTACCTGCTTATACTGCGCCTGATCCAGGGGATAAACAGAGGGCTTTATTCTCCAGAACTATAAACCTCTTACCTTTCACCAGCTATAAATACATACTGAACCTGCCTGGGCATTACCTGACTCATTGTATAAACAGATGACTTCATTCTCTGGTGCTGTCTGACCCTTACCTTTCACCAAAATTAAATTCATCACAGTGTGGGGGACATCTACTCTTTACCTGTCCCTGTGGATGAACAGGAGTCTGCAGTCCCCCAGAGCTGCGACTATAGGGGTGTGGTCTACAGTGTCATTCCAAATCCACTTTAGTCAGACTGGATACCCTCTTTCACTCTTTCTGCCAATTTGCTCTTGACTGCACTCTATCTACACACCACTGCACTCTCTACCGGACTCTCAACCTCTGCTCACTTCAGGATCATACACAGTCCCACTGCACGAGTCTCATGGCCAAGTTCTGGTCCCAGTCCTTGCCCCCTTATCTCACCTCAGCCCTAACCACCCAGACCCCTCCAGCATACCTCTTCAGAAACTTTGACACCCATCTCCTGGCTGTGCCGCTTATGTCCTCCTCTGCTAGCCAGGCAGCCTTCAGACATTGCATGCCTATACTGTGGAACTCCCTCCCTGCTGCCATTCAGCTCATGTCTCCAACCTAGCACTTCAACCCTCTCATCAAAGCACACTTTTCCTCCACCTGTGACTGTGGCACATGACTATGCTGAATGTATAACATACTCTGCCAAGTTCCTGTTATCTGGATGCACGTTTTGATTTTTGTTATTATTTTGCCTTTTGTTGTCTCAGTATCCTTGTGTTTTTACTATGTACTGAACTTAATTGTTCTGTTCTTTCTATTACCATCCTGATTGTACTTGTTTATATCTACTTTTATCTCCACTGTCCCCTCTCCCAGAACACACATGGAATCGAGCAGTACTCTGCTTAGTGTGCCTTCCTGGTAAAACTCTTAATTAAATAAATAAATAAATAGTCCCTGTCATCTCACCATCACTAAAAAACACATCACAGTTAGGAAAAGCCTGCAATGTCTCTACCCACAGTGTACCTATTTATTTGGATAAATTGAGACTTTCAGTTTCCAGTGATGTAAGTCCCTCACCTTTCACCAAATCTAAATCCATTATATTGTAGGGAAGCTTGCACTGTATGTGCCCACTTTGTACCTGCTCAGATAATTACAAGGCTTCAGGCTCCAGAGTTGTCAGTCCCTCACATTTCACCAACACTAAATACATCACAGTATGGGGAAATCTGGCACTCTGCATGTATCAGTGGATAAACAGGTCTTCAGGGATGTCAGTCATTCTCAACATTACTACATTCATTACAGGGTAGAGAAGGCTTGCACTGTACCTCTCCCTGTGTATGAACTGGGGTCTTAAGAGCTGTCAGACCCTCAACATTCATCACTGTTACATTCATTACAGTATGGAGATCCTGCACTGTACCTGTCCCTGGAATAAACTGAGGCCTCCAGAGCTGACAGACTCTAACTTTTCACTACTGCAACAGTCATCAGTGTGGAGATAGCCTGTACAGTGCTCTACTGTACTGTTCCTGTCCCTGTGGATAAACTGAGGTCTCCAGAACAATCAGCCCCTCACCTTTCGGCAACACTATATTTCATCACAGTGTGGGGAAAGTCTGCACCATACCTGTATCAGTAGATAGATGGGGCTCAAGCGCTGTCAGTCCCCCACCAATCAGCATTACTACGTTCACCACATGGTGTCTCTACACATGATGTACCTATCTCTATGAATAAACTGAGGGATTCAGTTTCTAATGATGTCAGTCCCTCACCTTTCATGCATACTCAACCTGCTTATACTGCACCTGATCTAGTGGATAAACACAGGGCAAATCTTGCATTCTACATGTATCAGTGGATAAACAGGGGTCTCCAGGGATGTCAGTCATTCACTTATCAACATTACTACATTCATTACAGCATAGAGAAAGTGTGCATTTTAGCTGTCCCTGTGTATGAACTGGGGGCTCCAGAGCTGTCAGACCCTCAACATTGATCACTGCTTCATTCATCACAGTATGAAGAGCCTGCACTGTACATGTCCTTGAGATAAACTCAGGGCTCCAGAGTTGTCAGACTCTCACCTTTCACCACTGCTACATTCATCAGTGTGGAGAAATATGTACTGTACTGTACCTGTCCCAGCAGATAAACTGGGGCGCCAGAGCAGTCAGTCCCCCACCTTTCACTACCACTACATTTTATCACAGTGTGGAGAAGTGCTACTCCGTACCTGCCTCTGTGGTTGAACAGTGATCCCCAGAGCATTCAGTCCTCCACCTTTCACCACCACTACATTTCATCACAGTGTGGAGAAATGCTACACTGTACCTGCATCTGTGGATAAACAGAGGTCTCCAGCGCAGTCAGCCCCTTACCTTTCACCACCACTATATTTCATCACAGAGTGGAGAAAGTCTGCATCATATCTGTATCAGTAGATAAATGGGACTTGAGCACTGTCAGTCACTCACTGATCAGCATCACTACATTCACCACATGATGTCTCTACATACACTGTACCTATCTCTATGGATAAACTGAGGGATTCAGTTCTAGTGATGTCAGTCCCTAACCTTCCATGCATACTCTACCTGCTTATACTGCACCTGATCCAGTGGATAAACACAGGGCTTTATTCTCCAGAACTATAAGCCCCTAGCCTTTCACAAGCAATACATACATACTGAACCTGCTTGTGCATTGCACGGCTCATTAGATAAACAGATGGCTTCATTCTCTGGTGCTGTCTGACCCTTACCTCTCACCAAAACTAAACTCATCACAGTGGGGGAAAAATCTACCCTGTACCTATCCCTGTGGATGAACAGGAGTCTGCAGTCTCCAGAGCTATAAGTCCCTCACATCTCACCATCACTAAAAACCACAGCACAGCCCCAGCCCATGTCAGGGCAGTGAGCAGTGCCCAATGATGTATCCTACTTCTACTATCCCATGGTCATGCTCGCCTGGTGGTGCTTCCCCTTCAATAGCCTTGCTATCTACTTGTATACTTGAAACTGATTTTAACGATTGTGGGCTATATGTGTACTATAATCCTTCTCTGCTCCTACATGTATGGTTTGTAAGGTTTGTCTTTGTCTGTGTATGAAAAACCAATACAAATTTACCAACTGGAAAAAAAAAAACATTAAAGTTAGGAAAAGCCTACAATGTCTCTACCCTCACTGTACTTATCTATTTGAATAAACTGAGAGTTTCAGTTTCCAGTGATGTAAGTCCCTCACCTTTCACCAACACTAAATCCATTATATTGTAGGGAAACTTGCACTGTATCTGCCCACTTTGTACCTGTTTGGACAATTACAGGGATTCAGGCTCCAGAGATGTCAGTCCCTCACATTTCACCAACACTAAATACGTCACAGTATGGAGAAATCTTGTATTCTACATGTATCAGTGGATAAACAGGGGTCTCCAGGGATGTCAGCCATTCACTTATCAACATTACTACATTCATTACAGGGTAGAGAAAGTGCCCATTGTACCTGTCCCTGTGTATGAACTTGGGGCTCCAGAGCTGTCAGACCCTTACTTTCATCACTGTTACATTCTTCACAGTATGGATAGCCTGCACTGTACATGTCCCTGGGGTAAACTGAGGGTTCAAGAGTTGTCAGACTCTCACCTTTCACCACTGCTACATTCATCAGTGTGGAGAAAGTCTGTACTGTACTTTACTGTACCTGTCTCTGTGGATAAACAGGGGGCGCCAGAGCAGTCAGTACCCCCACCTTTCACTACCACTACATTTTATCACAGTATGGAGAAGTGCTATACTGTACCTGCATCTGTGGTTAAACAGAGGTCTCCAGAGCAGTCAGTCCTCCAACTTTCACCACCACTACATTTCATCACAGTGTGGAGAAATGCTACACTGTACCTGCATCTGTGGATAAACAGGGGTCTCCAGAGCAGTTAGCCCCTCATATTTCACCACCACTATATTTAATCACAGAGTGGAGAAGTCTGCATCATATCTGTATCAGTAGATAAATGGGGCTTGAGTACTGTCAGTCACTCACTGATGAGCATCACTACATTCACCACATGGTGTTTCTATGCACACTGTACCTATCTCTATGGATTAACTGAGGGTTTCAGTTTCTAGTGATGTCAATCCCACTTTCATGCATACTCTACCTGTTTATACTGCACCTGATCAAGTGAATAAACACAGGGCTTTATTCTCCAGAGCTATAAACCCCTTACCTTTCACCAGCAATACATACATACCGAACCTGCCTGTGCATTGCCTGGCTCATTGTATAAACAGATGTCTTCATTCTCTGATGCTGTCTGACCCTTACGTCTCACTAAATCTAAACTCATCACAGTGGGGGGAACATTTACCCTGTACCTGTCCCTGTGGATGAACAGGAGTCTGCAGTCTCCAGAGCTGTCAGTCCCTCACATATCACCATCATTAAAAATCACATCACAATTAGAAAAAGTCTACACTTTCTCTACCCACACTGTATGGATCTATTTGGATAAACTGAGGGTTTAAGTTCCCAGTGATGTCAGTCCCTCACCTTTCACCAACACTAAATCCATTATATTGTAGGGAAGCTTGCACTGAATCAGCCCACTTTGTACCTCTATGGATAAACACAGGGTTTCAGGTTCCAGAGTTGTCCATTTCTCAACTTTCACCAACACTAAATATGTCACAGTATGGAGAAATCTTGCAGTCTACATGTATCAGTGGATAAACAGGGGTCTCCAGAGCTGTCAGTCATTCACTTATCTACATTACTACATTCATTTACAGGGTAGATAAAGCATGCACTGTACCTGTTCCTGAGTATGAACTGGGGGCTCCAGAACTGTCAGTGCCTCAACTTTCTTCACTGTTACATTCATTACAGTATGGAGAGCCTGCACTGTACTTATCCCTGGGATAAACGGAGGCCTTCAGAGCTGTCAGACTCTCACCTTTCACCACTGCAACTTTCATCAGTATGACGAAAGCCTGTATTGTACTGTACTGTACTGCAATGTACCTGTCCCTGTGAATAAACAGGTGGTGCCAGAGCAGTCAGTGTCCACCTCTTCACCACCACTACATTTCATTACAGTGTGGAGAAATCCTACACTATACCTGCATCTGTGGTTAAACAGAGGTCTCCAGAGCAATCAGCCCCTCACCTTTCACCACCACTATAGTTCATCACAGAGTGGAGAAACTCAGCACTATTCTTGTATCAGTGGATAAATGGGTTAAAACTCAGTTCCATCTGTAAAGGGAAAGGGAGTGGGTGAGACTTTGCAGCAGAAAGGGTTGTCAGGAGCTTCTGACAGAGTTCTGCAAAGACACACACACACACACACACATCCTTCAGTGGGATTACCTATGCCGATGCAACAACACTGTTGTTGATGTTTGGTATAGCGGCATCCATAATGTTGACAGGTGAAATTTCACTGGTCAGACATTGGTCCGTTTTTCTATAGAGGGCTGCACCCCGAAGCCCCCCATATGGGTTGCTGTGCCCCCGTGCCGCCCCCACTTAAAGATTCTTAACTCTAGTCAGAGTTAATGTGTGATGGGGCAAAAGTTGGTGAAAGGGCATAATTTCACCAGTGGGTCCCCCACAGTGACATTTTCGATTCTTGTTAAAAATGTCACTGTGGGGAATTTTACAGATGGGGTGTTGCCCTTTTGTCGGCATATCCCTTCACTGCCAATGTGCCCACATTTATTTTATACTGCAGTTATTTTCCAGTTTGCAAATGCATTTTTTATTACAATATAAAAGATGTACACAGTATTCATCCACTATATTGGAGAGTTATGGTTTTGAATTACAGGGACTGAGCTCTGAGTTATAAACCTCTGTCAAATAGCTATAAAAGCAGGAGGACATGCAGAGGAGGGCATGCAGAGCTGTAGCTGGACTGTTTGTAATTATCACTGTAGTCTGCTGAGTGAGACAATGACAGCTTCAGATTTTCAGTAAGGGAAAACCAGTATAAGTGTATGCTTCTTCTTCTTAGCCATAAAAACAAGCTGATTCTAGTAATCATGTTATCACACAAGTCAGGTTATGTACAAATTAGGATTGAAATACATATACTCTTATTGTGAACCTCATTCCTCACTGGGAAACACTGAGTAACAGAGACAAAATAATGCAGTACACAGGCTGCTTGAGCTGAGGAACTGCTATTAAAAACCAATTTAAAAAAGTCTGTCAGCAATATGCTGAAGTCCATTTTTCTATGTGATAGTAAATCATCTGCAAAGCTTCACTCTGCAGCTGTAAAAAGGAGCACAAATACTAGGAAAAAGCTCCCTGGACTCACTAAACACTCTCTGTTTAAACTGAATACCTCAGGGGAAATTACCAGTTCACAGGTGGCGGGAATTTAACATACCATAGACAAAAATCAACCAAAAATTGAAAGATCAGTTAACAGAAGCATGAAATGCTATATGGTCAATGCCAGAATTCTTAATAATAAATTTGTACAATACCCAGATGTGATTGCAATCACAGAGAGTTGAGGGAAAGAAAGTAATGTTTGGAATAAAAGTTTCCCAGGACAGAAAACATTCCATCAAAACAGAACAAATAAAAAAGGAGGTGGGATAGTTATGTTCGTAAATAGTTTACTTAAATCAGTTTACATAAGTCATTATAAAATACAAAAAAGATCAAAATGGCACTACAGAAACCTTATAGATACAGCTATCTTCAAATATTAAGAACAGCTTTATTATTGCACTAAGATACCGTCCACCAGATGCTACCCAGAAAGATCCTGAGGGTATTATTAAGGAACTCGAACTTGCATGTGATGAGTCACAAACTATATTGGGAGGCATTTCTGGCAAAATCAACACATAGTAAACTGTTCAGTACTGCATGTGAACAACTTGCTCTACACCAGTATGTAACCAGCCCTACAAGAGGGGCTAATATACTAGACATTGTACTGGGAACTGAAGGAATAAATATAAATAACTGTAATGTGGGACAACTCCTTGGAAATAGTGACTATAACTCAGTTACTTTCAACATAAATATATCATATTATACAAACACAACTGAAAGTGTGTTCTTCAACCGTAATAAAGCTGATAAAAAAGAGATCTATAGCATATTGTCTGAAATGGATTGGGACTATATGTTTGCTAAATGCAACACTGAAACAGTCTGGTCCAAATTAAAGGCACACATCATGCATTTATGCAACAAATACATACCCAAATATAGAAAGAAGAATAACAGTAGTAAGCCAAGACCACAATGGTTAAACAATATGATAAGAAACTAATCAGGAAAAAAACGCAAAGCTTTAAAAGCTTTCAAAAAAACACAAACATCCCTTAACTGGAACAAATACAAACAACTAGAAAAGAAATTCAAAACAACAACAGAAAATACAAAACATAGATTGGAACTACACCTAGCTAAAAACACAATGAAAAACAACAGTAAAACCTTCTTCAGTTATATTGACTCCTTAAAAAAGAAAAATATGTAAAATGGGGCTATTACAACAACAGAACAAATTGATAAATGAAGAAGAGCACATGGCCAACCTACTAAACACTATTTTTGCAGTGTTTATAGTAGTAAACATAATATAACCACTCAATTTAATGTAAATCAAGTAGAACATATTACAATCTCAGAAAAATAAATATTAGAGAATATTAAATTAATAAGGGAGGATTGTTCACCAGTACTAGACAGGATTATAGGGAAAATGATTAAAATTAAGTATGAACAATTCATATATCCACTCAAACTATTATTTGAATGTAGCCTGAATACCGGTCATGTACCCCTTGATTGGAGGATGGCAAATATAATACCGATCTTCAAAAGGGTGAAAAAAGCAAAGGTTGAAAACTACAGACCAGTAAGTCTGATATCCCTGATTGGAAAATTATTTGAAGGTATAATTAAAGAGCGATTGGAAAAGCAGTTAGGTAGTGTTGACATTATGCAACATGGTTTTGTCAAAAAAATATCTTGCCTGATAAACCTACTATGCTTTTATGAAACTGTAAGCCAACAGCTTGATAATAAAACACCCTATGATGTCATCTTTATCTGCTTTAGTAAAGCTTTTAATAAGGTTCCACATAACCACATAGTTACTAAACTGAAGCAGAGAAACGTAAACCATAAATTCATATAGTGGATAGATAATTGGTCAGAAAGAAGAACTCAGAGGGTAACTATAAACAGGCACTATTCTGTAACATCAGGAGTAACCAGTGGTGTCTCCCAGGGTTCTGTATTGGTACCCTACATATTTCAGATCTTTGTTGTGGATCTTAACAGATAAAATAAATAATAATAGCATCAAGTTTGCAGATTACCTCAAACTGGGGGGGGGGGGGCAGGCTGTTGCACCCTTGATGACATTATGCCAATCCAAAAGGACCTTGACAATATCACTGAGTGGGCAAAATCTTGGGGTATGACTCTAAACATCACGAAGTGTAAAGTTATGTACTTAGGTCCCAGAAATAATAGGGACCAGTATCACTTAGGGGAAGGTGTACTCTCTGTAACTATACTAGTGAAAAACTTAGGAATACTAATGCCAGATGATTTTTCATTTTCAAAACAGACCAATGCAATCATTGGTAGGGCTAACAAGATCCTATGGAACATTAGAAAGAACATTGTCTCCAGGGATGCTAGGGTCCTTCTTCCATTGTATAGGACCTCTGTCAGACCACATGCCAATTAATGTTCCCAATTTTGGTTACCGCTTAAAAAAAAATTAAAAAAATGATATAATACATCTCAAAAGAATCCAGAGAAAATTCATTAAACAGATATTAGGTCTAAATGATAAGGAATACCAAACCAGACTAGAAATATTAAATCTTATGTCACTGGAAAAAAGACGACAAAAATGGGACCTGTTGTTGCTATGGGATGCTGTCAATGATGCCTATCTACTGTATTTGTGGAAATGGGAATCACATACAAATAGGACACAGTGGAAACTAGGGAGCACCCACTGCTGCTACAGTACATAGGTTTAAGTATAAAACAAACAGTAGAGGGTCATGGTTTTTCCACAGAGAGTAATCGGATTATTGAACAGTCTACAATTAGACATAATTGTCAGTGAAAATAAAGCAATATTTAAGAAAAGATTGGGCAAGTGGATTCTTAGTAGGAGGGAACCACTTCGGTAGGGGTTCTAGGATTGGAACTAAAAATTGGTGTTTTGCCTTCAGTTTCCCAACATCCCACAGTGTGAAACATAGTATTAAACACTTTCTTTATAGGCATCAAATGAAGTTTGGAGCCTGCTATCATTATTATCAGTGTGACTATTTTGTGTTAGATTTTCTGAAGTGGGGTGTTGGGCACAACCCCCTTTGAAATGCCAGTAGCAAATTTGTCATGTATTTTGCCCAGATTTCAGCAACTGAGATGCACTGTTGGAATGATCTCTGGAGTTTGGAATGGCTCCTGGTCTTCTGATCAAAGTTTTTTTTCACTAGCATGCTCCTGATCTCCTTCATCAATGGAGGACCCTTTGATTATGTTGCTAGAGATGCATGATTGGTCATGGCCCCCTCGAGGAGCAGGTGGACACTTTTATTCATCCATCGGAGCTGCATGATGTTCCAGGTCCCCCACTGTCAGAGTGGGACACTTTTTTTTATTAAATTTCAGTGTTTTTCAAGTGATAAATGTGAAGCCCTATTGTTGAAACTGAAATAGACAATGGATGTTTTCAAAAACAAAACCTGATTGGCTGACAGGGTCTTTTATCCTTGAATAAATGTCAGCATAACTCATGGACAAAGACCCAGTCAGCCACATTTCAATCATCACATTAAAAAAACTAATTCAACCCCAAAAAATCAAACCATTAAAGCCATCATATTGGACCCTCTGTAACTGGTGGTGGAAGACAGAGAATAACAAAGTGGACTGTGGGTTAAAAAAAGTTTCAAATCAATTTCTGTGGTACAATACCTAATCCTTAGGAATGTCTCCTGAATACAGACACTCCATCTCATTGCTAGTTTTAACAACTCCACTCCTCACGAACCTCACTTGCACTCTCACTGAGGATAAAAACCCACTCACACCCGTGATCATACCTGCAACCCCCCAGAGCTGTTCAGTTGAATTCAGGAAGTGACTTGAGGAACACCTGCACGGAGATCACTACGGCTCTTCCACTACCTGACTCTCGAAGTAACCTAGTAATAAAATAAACAAATAAAGTGAAAACATGCCAGTTCTTGATTCTGTACCACAGGACTCATGCTCAGACTGTCTCTCACTCTCTCTCTCAGTCACTCATCTCTGTCAGCAGCATTCATCTGTACAGCCTGTGCATTATGAATAAAAAACAAAATACACACTAAGATTGTATTACTCTAACCACATCATGGTCTAACTTCTGGGGGCATCTCCTCAACATTCTACCCAACAACACAGAACTATTTTTTCTGGTGCAGCAATACAGTCAATAAAAATCATTTAAAATGAACAAACAATTTTTTTTTTATTTTAGTATTTTACAAAAAGTAAAGGGGGATATTGTATAATCGCAATAACCACTACAGGTTGTGGATTATGTTGGGATTCACCCACTTCTGGTATGGAGTAGGTCACTCAGTCTGCGGCCTCATGACCAAACCACACCAGGCATGGGTAAATCCGAACATAACCCACAACCTGTGGTAGATTAGTGATTAAATACCTAAGCCATGCTGGTGAGACAGTTGGGGGGGGCCTTTGGATTTTGCAGATGGATTGGTGTGAGTGGTCCTGGTCTCCTTGTCATTGGAGGTGACTCTGAGTCTTCTACTACAGTGGAGAATACTTTCATCTGTTAAATGTTGGTGAGGCCAGTGCTCACCCCAGATCTGCTATCGTCTGATCAGCACATCTATTTTTGTTTGTTTTGTTTAATGACCATGGGTTCCCCACCTCCCAACTAGCACATCTGTTGTTTGTATGAAGTCATCAGGTGTTATATGCACCCCAGACCTATTGTCTCTTGACTGACACATCTGTTTTTTTATGGTTGTGGGTGGATGCAACAGCCATCTTGCTATCTGTAGCTGGAAAATGGAGTATTGTGAAACTCATATTTTGGACTTTTCAATCTTCCATGCCAACTGAAATAATATACTCCCTTTTTTCTGTTAAGAATGTTGAAGACATAACTCCAAGCTGCTTATCAGATGCCATAAGGAAACTGAAACAGCTTGTTAAATATTTGTTAAATATTGGTTATCTATTAAACTGAAGAGTTGTTTACCCCCTTCGGAATGCAGCAACTTGTACATTTAAATACTAAGCATCTAAACAGCTTCTTGCTATGAGTTTCACTTGGGAATGTATTGACTTTCAAGAAAGATTCATACCTCATAAATGTCACCCTTTCCCCAGCACATCTATAATTTACACAGGTTTTTTTAACCTCTAAAGACACTATTTGATAAGCACTGTCTCAGACATATGCCAAGTCTTCAGTGAACTGCTATTCAGTGAATATGTAACAATCAGCATGCATTTTATTTTCTATGCTTTTTGGGAAATAAATATATTGAGCTACAGCAAACACACACACACACACACACACACACTATCTTCATGGTCACAACATTCAAAACAAATATTGCATTATAATATGTTATAACAAAAAAATAAACTGTTTACAGTATGTCATTGAACACAATGAAGTTCAGTTTAAAGTTGATTTCCTTTTAAAATTTCTTATACTATATTTTGTATCCTGGACACACACACACACACACCATTTTCATGGTCACGACATTCAAAATAAGTATTGCATTCTAATATGTTATAACAAAAAATAAACTGTTTATGTCATTGAACACAGTGAAGTTCAGTTCAGAGTAGATTTCCTTTAAATACTTCTTATCCTATATTTTGTATCCTGGACACACACACACACACACACACACACACACACACACACCCATCTTCCTGGTCATAACATTCAAAATAAATAATGAAGTCTAATATGTTATAACAAAAAATAAACTGTTTATGTCATTAAACACAGTGAAGTTCAGTTTAGAGTAGATTTCCTTTAAATATTTCTGATCCTATATTTTGTATCCTGGATACACACACACACACACACACACACACTGTACACACCATCCTGATGGTCGCAACATTCAAAATCAATACTGCATTCTAATATGTTAGAAAACAATAATTATGCAATGGCAATAGCAAATCCTGGAACCTGACTGGCTGTCTGCCCTTGGCAACAGTTAGGTAATCTGAGAACAAGCTCACTGTATTGGTTAGTTGTTGCATTGTTTGCATCTTCTCTTAAAAAACAAAGAAATATTTTCACACTAAAAAAATCTACTAAAATGTTTTTAAAATTTTTGTTTTTAATTTTGTGTAATAACAAGCCATTGTATAATAGCAATAATGCACTCCAAGGTGTGGGTCGTGCTGGAATAACCTCACTTCTGGGACATTGGACTCACTTGGCCTGTGGCCTAGTGCCCAACCACCCAGGCATGAGGTTATCCCAGCATGACCAATACCCTCTCATGCATTATTGCTTAAAGAAGTTGTTTGTTTATATCAGTGAACACACTGAACTTCAGCTTAGAGTAGATTTCCTTTAAATATTTTTTATCCTATGTTTTGTATCCTGGATAGCGAAGGGGAGATGCTACATCTCATTGTCACAGAGATCTTCATATATACATTTTTGCACTGTAATTATTTAGGCTGTCTCAGATTAGATGCAGGTACAATTAACTGGGAAACCTATATTTATTTTCTTTTTTATAATCTCTCCAAGTGTGTGTGTGCCAACTAATTGTGCATGAAAACTTTATCAATTTACTTATGTATAACAGCAAATATTGACTTCAGTGAGCTAGTCGGTGGTTTGAACTTTGAGTTGGCATCTCTCACTTGTGTTAATACTGAAGAAAGGAGTTTTACCATCCCAGTTTGTTGGAAATTGGTAGAAGTTGTAACCATCCATCAAGTAAATCTCACACTGTTTGATTCTGCACTCTTAGCACCATCCCAGACTTTTGCATGATAAACAATACTTTTAGCTACCAAGAGAGATTAGTCCATTAAATCTAGATGGATAGAGGTATATCCCTTGCACTTTTTGTGCATTTAAATTTAATGTTTCACTGTTAGCTTACAGGCTACACACTATAAGTAGGGTCTGTTTCTTTTTTTTTTCAATTTAAAGTTTATTAATACATTTTCCACAATAAAAGGCAGCTTAAATGACAGAGGCATTAACATTCCGATACAATATAAAGGAATAACCTGAATAGCCTGACCCTTCCCTCCCCATACTGCAGTAACCCAACCTAATGCCCATCAAATTCCAAGCACCTTACTTAAGGTTTTACATGACAATATAGTCTGAGATATATTTAGACTTGAACCAGAGAAATTAGAGAGTGAAGCGGATCCTAGATTTTGGTATATGTTGCCATTCTATTGTGGAGACTGGCAATCGCTTTTTCTGTGCGCAGATTGAACAGAATTTCTTTTACCCATTCCTGGACAGATGAGGAGGACTTATATTTCCAGTGGCATAGAATAAGCTTCTTAACCGATAAGGCAATCATGGAAATGTGAAACTTTCATATCTTAACTCTAATAAATGATAAGTCCTCTAATGGACAGATCTCAAGAGTAAAGTATTCCTGAAGGCCCAGCAGAGGATCCAGGAAAGTTTTAATTGAATCCCATAAGATTCAAATGTATGGCAGCTTAGATTCAAATGTATGGCAGCTTAGAAGCAAATGTATGGCAGCTTAGATTCAATGCTAAGAAGTGCAAGGTAATGCACCTGGGAAACAAAAACCCAGGGGAAGAGTACACAATGGGGGGTGAGATACTAACAAAAATGGAAAGGGACCTGGGGGTAGTCATATCAGATGACCTAAAGGTGGGCTAGCAATGTGAGAGGGCAGCAAGGAGGGCTGGGGGGATACTGGGATGCATAGGGAGAGGCATCACCAGTAGAAAACAGGAAGTTATTATCCCTCTGAACAGACAGTTGGTGAGACCCCATCTGGAGTACTGCGTGCAGTTCTGGAGACCCAATCTGCGCAAGAACATAGACAGGATGGAGGCTGTCCAGAGGAGGGCAACTAAAATGGTGCAGGGTCTGCACCGGAAGACATATGAAGAGAGACTTAAGGAGCTGAATATGTATAGCCACGAGGAAAGGAGGGAGAGGAGGGACATGATAGAAACTTTCAAGTATCTCAAGGGAATCAACAGGGTAGCATCTTTCAAAAAAAGAGGTGTGCAAGAACAAGGGGGCACAATTTGAAGATAGAAGGGGGGTGTCTCAGAGGTAATTTAAGGAAGTATTTTTTCACAGAGAGGGTTGTGGATGCATGGAATTGCCTTCTGGAGGAGGTTGTGGAGTCAAAAACAGTGGTGGAATTCAAGCATGCATGGGACAGTCATAAGGCAATTCTAGGGGGGGTAGGAAGAAGTAGGCTGCTGGTTAACAAGGATCTGCAGCTTATCCATTAGGTAGGGAAATGGGAAGACTGGATGGGCCAAGCGGTCCTTATCTGCTGTCAAAATCTATGTTTCTATAAGGTGGAGATTCTAGGACAGGACCAAAACATGTGGAGAAGTGTTCCTTCTTCCTGCAAACATTTATTGCATATTTTGGAATTCAGGTAACCCCACTTCTGTAATTTAACTGAGGTGTAGTACAAGTTATGTAAAATATGATATTGCATGAGACGCAGTCTGTCTTGAGAAATATATTTATGACATGATCTCCACAGGGAATGCCAATCCAAATAATTTTGAGTGAAAAAATTATTCCAGAATCTTGTAGGTCCAAAGGGACCACCATATTATTTGCGAAACAAAACCTGATATAGCTTAGAGATTACACCTGAAGATCCAGAAAGTGCGGAAACCTCAGGTATCAGAGAAGTGATGGTCTGGGAGGGAGGAGTATTACCGAAATTGATTACAAGTAAATGCTTTAATTGTATAACTTTGAAATGAGAGGAAACCGGAATGAGAAATTTCTTAATAATATCTTCTACTGATAACCAATGCCCATCTCCATCTGTAAGAGAAAAAAAGCTTCCCATCCCCCAATTGGGACAACCATTGACAGGAAATCTGATTCTTGTTAATAGTGAAAGATGGGGAATTCCAAATACACTGGGCCAGGTCCAGATGAGGGGAATATTGTAAAAATGAACACATTTGAGAATAAATCTTTAAAGAAGTCATTATTATGGGGCACTCTTCAGTCATACATACCTGGAGAAACTTAAGGAAAAATAGTGTAAGCGGGTCAAAATTCTTGGACTTGATTGCATCCAGTTCTATTCTAAGCCAAACCGGTTGCTTTTTTTCTGGATACCCATCTCAGACATTTTGCTAAGTGACTAGCCCAGTGATATATAGCCAGATGGGGAATTTGTAAACCCCCCCTCCAATTTTGGGGCTGCCAGCTTATGATAAGCCAGCCGAGGATATCTGTTGGCCCAGCTAAATCTGGTGAATATACCATGTGTCTTGTTGAACCAGCGTAAAGGAATAAAAGTGTTAAGAAGAGATAATGGATAGAAAATTCTAGGAAATATGTTCATCTTAATTATGTTGATCCGGCCCCATAATGAAATAGGAAGTTTGGACCACCTCTCGAGGTCGTGAGCTATCAACTGCAAAAGAGAATCCAGGTTTTCCTTAAACCATGTTAGAGGATTACGAGAAAGCTTGATGCCCAAATATTTAAATGACCTGGAAGTCCAACACAAACCAAAAGGACTAATGTCATTTTTGAAAACTTTATAGTTTAGTGGGAAAAATAGAGATTTACTAGCATTCAGTTTATAATTGGACAGGTCGCTAAATCTTGCTATTTCCCTTAGCAAAGCCGGAACAGAGGATACAGGGTGAGATAAGTGTATCAACAGGTCATCCACATATGCAGTGACTTTAATTTCATGTCGCCAACTCTAACACCCTGTATAGAAACATTATTGAGAATATTTTGAATGAGAGGTTCCAAATATAAATTAAATAACTATGGAGATAAGGGACATCCTTGCCTAGTTCCTGAGTGAAGCGAAAAGGGCTTAGAGAATGTCCCTTTTGCAGAAATTCTTGTGGTAGGGTTTTTATAAAGTGAGGCAATCCAGGAAATGAACAGAGAGGGAAAATGAAATGTTTCCAGAACTCGGAACAGAAAGTTCCAGTTCACTCAATCAAATGCCTTCTCGGCATACAGGGAGACCAGTCCTGCAGGGAACTCGGCATCCCTGGTGGCCGAGAAGACACGTGACAAGGTACGTAAGTGGTCAGAAGATGAACACCCTTTCATAAATCCTACCTGGTTTATACCTATCAACTCAAGAAGAACTACCGTTAACCTATTGGCTAATATTTTGGAGAGAATTTTAATATCCTGATTAAAAGTGAGATAGGTCTGTAACCCTGAACCAGCTCAAGATCTTTATCTGGTTTGGGGAGCAGAACAATCAAGGCCTCAAAAAGGTGGGAGTCGGCCTCTACCCCAGCTAAAATGTGCTGGAGTAAACGGCAAAATACTGGTGATAAAGGGTCCCAAAAAACTTTATAAAATAAGGAGGAAAAACCATCGGGGCCTGGGACCTTGTCTGCAGGCAATTCACTAATAACATCAGCAATTTCCTCCTGAGAAATAGGAGCAACCAGAAAATCCTTGTGTCGGTCAGAGAGAGGGGGCAAATGGGAATCTTTCAGGTAACTCTCCGTACTCCCAGGGCAAGGGGGGAGTAGGGTCTGTTTCTAATGTCTTGCCCCATTAGCTTACACACTACATTCTATAAGCAGGGTTTATATCTAATGTCTAGTCCTGGTTGCCATATCAGCATTTAGCAGCACTTGCCCTTATTTATCTGAACTTTTGAGTGCAGTAGTGTCAATGTGGCAGTTTTTAACCTGGATAGTTTCCTAAAGTTTTCACAATATAAATACACTGTTAAAGTACTTTATCTGCGTATTGGCACAAGAGGTATTTTTTAAATGGTTTGTTGCTACAATATTAAGAAGTGATCACAGCTTGTTCACTAAAAGAGCTGCAGCTGTTTGAACATCCATCCATCCATAGTCATCTTGTATATTTGCAAACGTCTGCACAATATAAATCAGCAGTTAAGAGCACTTCATGTGCAAATTTGCACAAGAGCCATATTTCAACATCTGACCACTGTAATATTAAAAAACTGTTACAGCTTTCTTCAACAAATTCTGGTCAGATCCACCACGGCTGCATAATGAAATTAATGAAGTTGTGTGGAATTGTTAAGAAGGCATGAAGAACCCTTCCTCTTGTTATGTTCTTCATAAAACCCTGTCTGAAGACTTTAAGCAATGGTCGAAACTGCCTATCTCTCTATGGGGCCATTTGAACATTGTAAAATGAATGCGTTACCGTGGATTTTATATCCCCTACAAATGTTCAACGGGTCCCTACCACTCTCATGGTTCACACAGATACACAGAATCATCAGTTCCTTTATATGGCAAGGGAAGAAAGTTAGGCAAAGTTACCTTAAACTCACACGGCAGAAAATCGACGGTGGCCTGCAAGCCCCTAATTTTTATATTTATTATTTAACCATACATTTAGCAAGAATTAGATTCTGGATACAACCCTCAGAAGCTCTACTGGAATCTACCTGTTGCCCCTCATGGGTTAGAATTGAAATGGCTTTAATTTAGCAAATGGAATCGACCCCAGGACTCTCCCCTTTATTTCCAAGAAGAATCTCCCTAAGGCCCTAAAGAAAACACCGTTACATGCTTTACTTCAAAGTCAACAACAGTTAAATAACTTCCCAAAAGTGGAGGCATCCAAAGATATTACTCGGCCTTTGTTTTCTAACCCCAATTTTCTTATTTCAGGTAAGAATATTAAGCATCACCAATTTTGGCCACAAATGGGAGTGAGTTCTGTGGCTCGACTAGTGAAAAATCAAAAACTGTTTCCCTTCAGAGAGGCTCAATTCATTTTTAAATGGCCAGATAACCTTGTGTTTAAATATTTTCAAATAACCCATTTACTGGTTAAACACTTTGGAGTGGATAAATGGTCTAGCCCCCTCATGTCAGTGGTTCTCCCATATGTGGAATCCATTCCTACATCGCATATTATATCCTACTCACATAAATTACTATTAAATGAAATGGCCAACACAGAAGGTCAAAGAATTTATTGGTGGGATAATATTTTACCACCGCATTCCCCCTCTAGGAATTGGTCCAAGATTTGGAAACACCTATATAGGTATATTAAATGGGATAGGTACTGATTAATGCAATATTATATCAATGATAATCTATATTATACACCAGTTCAGTTGCGCTGAATGGGTGCTTCATCCTTCAGTAGATGTCCTAAATGTCAACATGAGCCAGTGGATTTACTTCATATGCTTTGGGACTGTGTTTCTATTAATTCCTTTTGGAGGGAAATTCAAAACCATCTCAACCCCATGCTTATGATCATTGATAAATTTACTCCAGAAATTTGTATTCTGGCTGACTATACACAGATTCAAGGGGCACAGCAGAAAGCTCATATGGCCTTGATCACTGCATGTACAAAGAAAATAATATTAAGACATTGGATTGATTCATCTACTCCCCTCTATTTGGGGTGGTTTAAAGAAATCATGTTTGCCTTACAGGCAGAACTTATACTGGCTGGTATTAAGAATAGATCAAGTACATATAAGCAAAGGTGGGAGATACTTCAGACCCTTATTTTGGTACAGTAGCTCTAATCTGAAAAACAAATGTTATTCAACGGTCCAACAGAGGGTCATATCCGTTGGGTGTATTCAAATAGCCAGTATCTACTTATTTTTTCTCATTTTGTCTTTCCTTTTTTCCTTTTTCATTCCATGTCTTGTAATTTCAACTCTCTTTTCCCTAATTGTATTAAATATAGAATCTTGTGGTAGACTGGGATGGGGGAGAAGGGTCATGGGGTTGGGGGGTACAGACAACTTAAAATTATTACAATATGGAACTGTTATGTTGTCATGTTCTTGTTTGGTTATTCTCTTCTCTTTCTTTTTATTTACAAGTGCAATTATAATGTAAATGCTTTTTATCCAGGAAGGTTCCTTGTCTTGCATTATCAAGTTGCCTGTATTTGGATGTTGTTAAAAAAAAATTTCAAATGAATAAAGCTTATTAAATAAAAAAAAAAAAAAAGAAGGCATGGCGAAATTGAGGAGGTGTAAAAAAATGGTAATGTTGAAAATCTGGACTGAAAATTTAAAAAAAATCGATGAAGTCATAAGCTTACATAGAAACTGCGCAGCACACACCCGTAATGCAATCATTTTTGGGATTTTTTACACCAGATTTTCAACACAGACATTTTGATACCTCCACTCATGAATAGTGGCACTGTGATTTTCTTAATCTGACCCAAACATTGATTTCACACAGCGACTGTGCCCACTGTGCTCCAGGTGTGCAAAACCACATTTTTGGGCAGGATGTGAAAAATGACAGCTGTACTGTTTCTAAGGAAGTGCTCAAAAATGACAATGTTGAAAATCTGGAGTAAAAATATTAAAAATTCTTGAAATACAAGTGTGTGTGGAAACTGCTCAACGCAAGCTCATAACATAGTCATTTTGAGGAATTTTGTCACCAAATTTTCAATATAGGCATTTTGGGGCCTCCACTCATGAACAGTGTCACTGTGATTTTCTTACTCTGTCACAAACGTTGATTTCCCACAACAACCATGCCATTGTGTGCCAGATGTGTGAAAACACATTTTGGGCAGGATGTGAAAAATTACATCTGTACTGTTCATAAGGAGGTGTGAAAAAATGGCAATGTTGAAAATCTGTAGTGAAAAATTACAAATTCTTGAAGTTATGAGTGAGGGTGGGAAGTGTGCAATGCACGCTCATAACACAGTCATATTTTTGGATTTTGTCACCAAATTTGCAACATAGGCTTTTTGGGAGCCCTCCTCGTGAACAATGACACTGTTGTTTTGTTAATCAGTCCCAAAAGGTGATTCCACACAGTGTGTGCAAAATCACCTTTTGGGACCAACTAGTGACATTACATCCACTGAATTCATGAGGTAGGGTCCCAAAAACCCTATGTTGAAAATTTGGTGCCAAAAGTCACAAAAACTGTCTGAGATATCTACCTAAGTTGAAAAATAAAACATTTACTGTATGCCATTACTGTATGTAGCTTACTGGTATTTCTTCAGTTCTTAGTCAGCTTTGAATAGTGCAAACACATTCTTCCTCCACCGAAGATCATTGCACCAGGTTCTGAAAGTAAGTATGGGGTGAGGGTGGGTGGGGAAGTGGGGTGTGCAGAGGATAGGTGCAGGTTGGGGAGGGGCATCGCAGACAATAAGGGACCATTTTGTTGTTCACAGGTTAAACAAAATAAAAAAAAACTGTTGTGGAAAGGTTTTCTTTGGTACAGAGACATCTGGCACGCTAGGGTTGGGCTCCTGGCATGCCACCTAGGTATTTTGTGGGAGGCGGGGTGACTGGAGTCAACAGGGATTGGGCACCCCATAGGCAAAGAAAAAAGTGTCCTTTGTTTGGGGGCATGACACCAAGGGGGATTGGGCTCTCCCTCGGCTGACAAAATATTGTATGGGGGACCATTATGCTAATGGGGATTGGGATCCCCAATCAGCAAATGAACTGGGGAGGGAGCATACCTACAGGGTGGATTGGACACACCCAAAATCAGCTTTCTGGGGACTAGAGGCAGATATTGACAATGACAGCCACCATGTTTATTGAAATGTTACACCAAGCAAGGCATGCCCTGCAATGAGGGGGTGTTCCCTCATTGCAGTGGTGAAATTCTTTCAACTTGATGGCATGCTTTTGCACTGCTGTAATAGACAGCATGGCCATTTATTGTTGACATAGAGACAAGCCCCCAGAGAGCAGTGGGGGCATTGGCCACAACACAACAGCACATCCACAAACTACTACTCTTGCAAGCTGTAACATGTTTCTTGCACATGTGCACAAGCAAACATAAAAAGCATGCCAAAAATATAACATGGCATGATCAGTCTCTGCAGTCCTGTAACTGTCAGAGGCTGGCAGCTCTAATGAGAACTTTTTTTTGGGTCTGCTGCCAATTGTGTAAAATTAATAGCACTGCAGAAACCTGTGTGTGTGTGTCAGGGAAGGAAAGACTCTGCAGGCAGCTGAGTCTTTCCAGTGCACACATTTTTGACTGTAATGGTTCATTGCTCTGTTGCAGTGTATGCTAGCACAACAGAAAACACAAGGGGGGAAACAAGCATTTGCTAATGCTGAATGTTTGCTTGTTGGTATTAGCATTGGAAATGCAGGAGTTAGACAGGTGCAGAATAGGAATGGCAGTGAAGTATTGAACTTCATGCCAACCCCACCTCCACCCTACAGAGATGGACAGGCATTAGGGTATGTGTTTGGGTTGACTCCCATAACATTCATGCCATTTCACCTTACCCTATCCTGCAGACACTGACAAGTATTGAGGTGTGCCTTGGGGTGTTTGGCTTTATAGCCACCCTACTCCATAAGGATATACACTGAAATGGGTGCAATATAGGAGAATGGGGTGAACTCTATGGCTGAAGAGTCCAAGGCACACCTTGACGCCTGTCACTGGCTGCAGAGTGGGGGTGGAATGGCATGAGCATTACAGTCGGCAATCCAAAGGCACACCCTGATATCTGACAGTCTGTACAAGGTGGGACATTATGATTAGAAACCCCTAACGCTCCTGGGATTTGTTGGTATTTGCACTACAGATTTTCAACATAGCCTTTTTGTGACCCCCACCCGAAGAAAGCATCAGGGACCTCTGCTCATGAACAGTGGCACTGTGATTTTGCTAATCTGTCCCAAATGTTGCTTTCCAACAGTGACTGTGCCATTCTGTGCCAGATGTGCAATACCACAGTTCAGGCAGCATGTGCAAAATGACAGCTGCACCATTCATAAGGAGTTGTGAAGAGATGGCAGTGTTGGAAATCTGGAGTGAAAATATTAAACATTCTCAAAGTTACGACTGTGCGTGTAAACTACACAATGTATGCTTGTAACACTGTCATTTTTTAATTCTTTCACCAAATTTTCAGCATAGGCCTTCTGGGACCTCTGCTCATGAATAGTGTCACTATGATTTTCTTAATCTGTCCTGAACATTAATTTCCCACAGCGAGTGTGCCATTGTGCGCCGGATGTGCGAAACCACATTCTGGGCAGGATGTGAAAAGTGACATCTATGCTGTTCATAAGAAGGTGTGCAAAAATGGCAATGTTGAAAATCTGGAGTGAAAATATTAAAATTTCTTGAAGCTACAAATGTGCAAGGAAACTGCGCAATGCACGCTAGTAACTTACTGTAGTTGCTTTGTGGAATTCTGTCACAGAATTTTTAACATAGGCATTTTGGGACATCCACTCATGAACAGTGCCACTGTGATTTTCTTAATCTGTCCTGAACATTGACTTCCCACAGCGGCCATGCAATTATGTGGCAAATGTGCGAAAATGCATTTTGTGCAGGATGTGGAAAATGACAGCTGTACTGTTCATAAGGAGGTGTGAAAAAATGGCAATGTTGAAAATCTGGAGTAAAAATATTAAAAATTCTTAAAGTTATGAGTGTACATGGAAACTGCGCAATGCACACTCATAACACATTCATTTTTTGGAATTTCTTCACCAAATTTGCAGTATAGGCTTTTTGGGAGCCCACCTCATGTACAGTGGCACTGTTATTTTGTTAATCAGTCCTGAACGGTGATTCTGCACAGTGACCACAAAATCACATTTCAGGACCAAATAATGAGATGACAGTGACTGAATTCATGAGGTGAGGTCCCAAGAATCCAATGTTGAAAATTTGGTGCCAAAATTCACAAATATGTCTGAGATATGCACCAAAGTTAAAAGAAAAACACATTTATGCCATTATACAGCTTACCGGCATTTCTTCAGTTCGTGGTTGGCTTTGAAGAGTGCAGATGTGTTCCCGGTCCACCGAAGATTGTCATGCTGGGCTCTGGAATTAAGTATGGGGTGAGTGGGGTGTGATGAGGTGAGGTGTGTAGTGGGTGGTTGCATGTTGGGGAAGGGGGAAAGAGACTGAACTAGAGACTGTTTTTTTACAGGTCTAAAAATAAAGAAAGACAATGCGGGACATTTGCCATGCTGTGGTGGGCTCCCAGCGTGCCACCTGGAAGTCTATTGGGGGGGTCATAGAGCTGATGGGTATTGGACACCCCTGTCAACCATACGTTGTGTGGAGGGTGCATGAGCACACTGGGGTGGGTTCCCAGCATGCTACCAGGATGCTTGTTGGGGGGGGTTGGAGTCGATGGGGATTGGGCACCCCATCACCCATACAGTGTGCTTGGGGAGGAGGGTGCATTAGCCGAGGGGGATTGGGCATTCACTTGGCACACAATAAATGGGGGGAGGGGAGCATCATGCCAACAAGGATTGAGCTACCCCATTGGCAAATGAACTGGGGAGGGGGTATGCCTGTAGGGGGATTGGGCACCCCTGATGTTAGCTTTTCTGGGGACTGTAAGAGGCAGACGGTGACAGCTGCCCCCATGTTTAGACACCAGGAAAGGCACGTTCTGCAATGAGAGGGTGCTACTCTCATTGCAGCTTCTAAATTATTTCAAGTTGGTGGCATACTTGCTAAACTAGTGTCAGCAGCAGTGTGCCACTGCATTGGGGAAAGAGGGCCAAGCCTCTAAATGCAGTGGGGGCATTGGCCACCTCAGTGCCACACCTTCAAAACCTCACTTTTCTCCTAAGCTGTCACATAATGGTTTTTGTGCATGTACACAGGCAAACATAAAAAAACAGCAGTACAGTAAGCAACCCAATACTCTATCCTGAAAATTATAATAATTTCTCCATGTCCATGTTGTCTGTTGTCTGCTTTCAATGCTTAGCAGTAATTGTGGCAATTGACACACAGAGGTGACTGATCTGTGCAAAAGATTATACACCTTAGGTTGTACCTTGCTTTTAAACCCCCAGGTAATGTTTTTTTTTTTTGTCACAGGGTACCCCCCCCCCGCTGAGTGCAGGTCTGTTTACTCATTAGTGTTCAGATATGCTTCACTCACAGTGAAATTTATTAATAATGTTTGTTGTTTGTTTGTAGATTTCATTTCTGTGACCTACACAGTGTTCTGATATTCTCCACTCACACAACAGAGTATCCTTGCTACTATAGCATCCCTTTAATAACCTAATCACTTATCCTGTCTACCCCATCCCCTCCCCTCCACCCTTTTCCTATTTCTTTATACTTAATGCATCATTTTACCTTTACAACTGTTCATTAATGTGCTCCTTCCATTTGTAATAATGCTGTATATTTATTCTAATGGCTCTGTATCATATGTATTAGTCTCTGTACTTAGTTGTATGTTACTTTGTCCAGAACCATCTTGCAAATCAGCTTGCTCAAGGATGTTTCTTGCCTGGTTAAATAAAGTTTTTTTTATTGAGTGATTGATATTTAATTTGGGTCATACTGTCAATTGCATTCTAGATTTCCTTTCTGTGACATACATAACAAGTGTTCAGATATGTGGAGACTTAAAGTCACAGATCAACCACAGCTCAGGTTACTTGATAAATAAAGAGCCACAATAATGTTTAATATTTTCTTCATTTAATGATCAAAGCAAACACTACATGTCCCGCTTGTCCAGGGAAAGATCATTGTGGACAGCATTTCCTTTAATGTTTGCTGTGACCATTACATGGAGAAAATGTCTGGTAAACATTAGTGTGGATTACTTTAAACCTCCAGCTACTGTTTTTTGTTTGTTACAGGGTACCACCCCAACCCCCCACTGAGTGCAGGTCTGTTTACTCATTAGTGTTTAGATATACTTCATTCACACTGAGGTTCAATAATGTTCATACTGTGTTTGTAGATTTAATATCTGTGACCTTCAGTGTTCAGATATGCTTCACCCACACAACTAATACATTACTTTGTATAAAGCTTCTTTTCCTACAGACTCCATCCTCTTCCACTGCCCATGACATTATCACACGCTATATATTAAACTTCAAAGCACAAAACCTTTTCATGCTCACATCATGCAAAACCCATGCTAACATCCCCAAGCCTTCAGTCACTTCAGACAATAATGGTAAATGTCAGGTGCCAGAATCTAAAGGAAAACTGCCAAACTTTCTGTCTGAGGTGCAAATGACTTTAAATTCCTTTCCCAGTAATCCAACATTGGGTGTACCTTGCATGCCAGTGTCAAGTACACTTTCCAGGCAAAAGATATGAACTTAAGCAAGGCTTTTGTTTTTAGTGCCTATACAGTGTTACAGTGTCACATTCAACATTTGCTTCTCCAGTTGCTGGAGATAAGCAATTTTAAATTACTAAGAAACCAAACCCATATAGTCTGGATCTATGAACTGAAAGCGACTGGCTAATAGTTAACTAGCTCACTGCTTTACTGCTACTGATATATCATAACCTAAATATTTCCTTGTTACATGGATCAGCTGAAAATAAGTGACTCTTCTGTGTATTTCCTACCAACTTCTTCACAAATTGGATTATTTATATGATGTTTTTTACAGGACTAACATTTCCATTTATGTACTAAATTTGGTAAGTTTTTTTTTCTTTTAGGAATATAAATGATGACATATCTCTCATGTTCTGGTGTGTGTGTGTGTGTGTGTGTGTGTGTGTGTGTGTGTGTGTGTGTAGTATTTGGTTACTTTATTGATGTCTTCTATGGAGGGCCTCAGAATGTGCAGAATAGTACTTTTAGCAAATTCAGAGAAATCACAGACACACCAGACTTGGACATTGGGTGGAGTTTTCCTTTATCTTCTCTCAAGCCAGAGGCAAGCCAAATATAAAACTATTGAAGGAGATTTTGTTTTGCCAAAAAAAGGCTATTTAAAGAGATTCTTGCTAATAGCATCATCTTCCCATCAGTGTTGGTGCTAGACATACTGTAGCCAACTTGCCTTGAGGAAGGTTGAACATGTTCTGGACCCCTTAGCAATTGAGAAGCATATGCAGCAAATAAGTCAAGATGGACTAACTTACCCTAAAACTGTTGAGTCTCCCTATATTTCCTAACTGAAGTGATACAGGTATACTTTTTTCCTTTTGAATTTCATCCTGGCATTTGCAATGGCCCCTGTAAATTAATGATACTGCTTATGTCAGTAACTGTGCTTTTATTGTCATTTGAGAAAACCATCACCCTTAATAGATTTTTTCCTTTCAGCATTGTTGTCCCCCCCACCATTCTTGTGGCATGAAGCACAGTGCTAATTTTACACACCGACTGTCCTGTACTACACATATGGGATATGACATGGGTGAGAGTGAGATAACAAAAATATCGTCACAAGTTGCCATTGAACTCTTGATAGCTAGAGTTCAGTGGCAGTGAGTGGAGATATTTTTACTATCTCACTGCCACCTGTCACAAACCCACTCAGCAGGTCAGCTCTCTACTCCCAAAGTGACAACCTCCAAGTGCAGTCTTGTGAACAGTTAACAGAAACAGGCTAACCCTCCTGTCTGTTTTGTGGGTTCAAATCAACCTTTGGTCTCAAGTCTTGGAGGGATTCAAACTGTGAATCTCTTGTTAGCGTACCCAATGTACAGGCTCAGATAATTCTGTCTTCAGGGGGCCAGATATCATTGCCTTTGGGCACCTAACCTGGTGTACAAAAATGAACCCTTAAAAACTGTAATAAAAGACCTCAGATTAAAAGGCTTACCTTTTTCCAGTTTGGTATCACCATTCAAGCTTATGCACAGTGTCTGCTTTAACCATATATACTTCACTTGTAAAAGAAAATAAATTCAAAGACAGACTAAGTAGGCTCTAAAAATAGAGTTTTACTAAAATAGATAAAAATATATGTAAAACATAAAATACTGAACCAATATCAGAAGAACCATACAATCTTTTAAAAGAACAAGGTTTTGACAGTGCAGTTCCTACTACAGTACTTATATTTTGTCTTTCACTACCTGCATGCTTGCTTAAAGTGCTCAAAGATGTTTCTTTGTCAGAGTGTAGATAAAAGAGTCTCTGAAGAAAAACAGAATACTGTTTAAAAAACTGTCTTGAACAGATCCTTTGTGTGAGGTCACCTAGCTCCTCCTCTCTTTATTAGAAATCATACACCCAGGATATTTTATCATTTTAGAAGGAAAGTTAAGTAAGGTTACATCAGCAGAAACTCCTTTCCCCATGTGACTTCCCCAATCAAGTCTGTAAATTTCCTTTCGTCTATGAGCAGTATCCCCTCTCACACAGACATCAAAGCATTTATGATTTTGCACCAGTGTGATAAACCTGGTTTTCTGCCTTGAAACATCATAAAAGGGATACTGATTTCCCTCTTAGCAGTTGAAGCTATATTTAACTTAGAAAAACAGGAGATTCTTGATTAAGGCCTATTGTAGTCTGTAATTAGCTTCTGGCCTTCCAGGTAACACCTTGTGTCTAAAACCTGTGTGTGTGTGTGTCACACATGCTGTCTCAGCATTTCTCATGAGAGACAGTCCATAACACATTTTTATATTACAAAAGTGATACAGTGATCAGAACCAGCTGTCCAAGTCTCACACCACCCATGTCATATTTGATTTATACAACAATTGCAGGTCTCTCTTTTTTTCAGTTTTAAAGTTATTTGCATTTGTTTGTTGCAAAAAGTAAAAACAAAATAGACTTTTTGCTGTTTTTTGCCTATTATAAAAAAAAAACTAAAGGGTATCTGTAAATGAAACACCACTCATTTTGTAGATCTTATTGTGCTTAAGAAATTTTGTGCACACAGTACCATGCTATCATTTCTCGTTTTAAAGTTATTTGCATTTGTTTGTTGAAAAAGTGAAAAGAAAATACATTTTCTGCTGTTTATTTGTTAATTATACAAAAAGGTTTTTTTTCCTTTTAGGAAAGATAGAAATGATGAGGTATCTCTCGTATTCTGGTGTGTGAGAGTGTGTGTGTGTGTGTGTGTGTGTGTAGTATTTGGTTACTTTATTGATGTCTCCTTTGGAGGGACTCAAAATGTGCAGGATAGTTTCTTTTTTAGCAAATTCAGAGAAATCGCACACACACCAGACTTGGACATTGGGTAGAGTTTTCCTTTAACTTCTTTCAAGCCGGAAGCAAGCAAGATAAAACACTATAGAAGAGATTTCAATTTGCCAAAAAAGGCTATTTAAAAAGATGCTTGCTAATGGCATAATCTTCCCATCAGTGTTAGTGCTAGACATACTGTAGCTATCTTGACTTGAGGAAGGGTGAACATGGTCAGGACCCCTTAGCAATTAAGATGCATATGCATCAAATAAGTCCCAATGCACTAACTTACCCTACAACTTTGTAAAAGAGCCTTGGCTCAAAGGTATTTGTATTCCTAGAACAAATAAATAAAAAAAAAATAAAATAAAAACATCTGTTGAGTATCCCTATATTTCCTAACTGACGTGATACAGATAAACTTTTTTCCTTTGATTTTCATGATGGTATTTGCAATGGCCCCTGCAAATTAATGATACTGCCTGTGTCAGTAACTATGCTTTTACTGTTATTTGAGAAAACCATCCCCCTTGATAGATTTTTAATTTATTTCAGCATTTGTGTCTCCCCACCATTCATGTGGCATGAAGCACAGTGCTAATTTTACACACAGACTGTCCTGTACTACACATTGTTTTCAGTAATTGAAAACATTACAATATAGGCACGATGCTAAAAATACTCATTTCGACATTGGATGCCTAACTGAAGTAAAACAAAAATTGCTTCTTCTTATAGTTACAATTTTGGCCAACTGCATTTAAAATGCGAAGCAATTTGGGGCTTTCTCTTTTTATACTTTAAATACAGCATTTTTCTGTATTGTTTTAGGATAACAAGTTCAGACAATATGGATATTCAGAAGTGATAAAGTAAGGTGATGATTTAGTACATCATTATTGAAAGGGGAACATTAAGCTGGTTACAGTGAACACCAGCCTTAGTTTTATATCACATTATGATGCAGACAGATGCAAGATGTACTTTCTGCATCTCCTTTATCAAGAACCTCAATGTTCCCTCTGAGGCTGTTCTTGCAACCTAGGAATGGTAGAAGTGATGTAGTATCTCCTCCCTATTGCTGGATGCAAGTTTCCTCCACCATGGGAACATCTAACTGCCCTTAGTGGGTGGCACCTGCTTGCCCGCCTCCCCCAAACCTATCCATCTAGGTGTCCTGGTCATGCCCCTAGACAAAGTCCTGCCTCTTTTGATGTCTTGCAGGGAGGGAACATGAGCCAGAGGAAAAATAGTGCTCTCTAAATCCCATATACACACACAGGCAGTGTAGTAATGAGGCTTCAGTGGAGGACACTATTTTTAACACTCTACCATGTTGTTTAGAAGGTAATTATGCAGGGAGTCCTTTTCTCAAAGCAATATGTCTGCAAGCTCTCCCTACTGCAGCTTTAAAAAGAAGCCAGATATGTTTGAATATTTTTGTTGTCAAGGAATAGTTTTCTGAACATAGGCCTGCTCTCCATAATACATGGGAACAGAAATTGTACTTGAAATACTTGTTTGCACTTGCAGTAAATAAATTGAAAAACACGATTGCAATCTAATGGACTTACTACCTTAGGACCAACTAGGGCTCACCTGGAGAGTGGTGGAGAGGTGAGAAAGAAGGGAGGCAGGGTTAGCCACAGGAGGGTTGTCCAGCCTAACACCATTCAGTGGGAAAATGGTTCTGTACCCCTAGAGGAGGCTTAGGAACCTGACTCCACTGGGGGGAATCTGAGTCAGTTGGAGGAAAGGGGCCGAACATTGTGATGGCACCCAGGTTGATGAATAGGAGCAAGTCCACCAGTAGAGCCTTAGTGGTCAAGGAATCAATTATTAGGGGAGTGGAGAGGGTGGTGGAAGGGAGATTGGGTGGGAGGGTGATGGTCAAGTGCCTTCCTGGGGCATCAGGCATCCAGGATTTAGACAGGATTGGGAGGACAGTGGAGAGTGATAGTGGAGCTGGGGGGGGGCAGGTACCAATAATCTGGCATAACCAGTCAGTGGAGATGTTGAAGTGGAACTTTTGCAGACAGTGGGACAGATTGACTGCACTCCCAGCCTCCCTGGCCATTTTCTAGGTCTTCCCTGTATAGAGCAGAGAAGTGAAGAAGGATATAATAAGGAGGAATGAGAACGAGGAAGAAAGCTTCGATCAACCTGGACTGTCTCGCTAACTGCAGACCTGTCTCTAACCTTCCCTTCATGGGTAAGGTTATTGAGAGGATGGTTGTGCTGCAGCTGAAGGATCATCTTACTATCCACGGTGTCTACGATCCTCTCCAGGCAGGATTTCAGAAGAGGCATAGTACCAAGATGGCTCTAGTTTGGGTACTGAATGATCTCTTGATAGCTAGAGATTGGAAGAGCCATTCCATCTTGATTCTCCTTGATCTCTTTGCAGTGTTTGACACTGTGGACCATGGTGTGTTACTGGAGCACCTGCAACTGATCTAAGGACTGTCTGTTATAGTCCTCACACGGTTTCATTCTTTCCTCATTGACAGGTCACAGAGAGTGGTATAGTGGATTTATTCCTCAGGCCATTTCCTTCTCTTTTGGGATGACGCAGGGCTCTGTTCTATAACCCATGTTGTTCGAGGTGCACATGCTGTGGTTGGGAGACATTGTAAGATGGTATGGGCTGAGTATTCACTGCTATGTAGATTATATTCAGTTATACATGTCTTTTGTGCCCAATCAGGATGGAGCTGTCTCATTTCTTTTCCCATATCAAATATGCTTTATTGGTAGGAAGAGTTCACATATCACTCATTACAGACATTAAGTTGAGAAGATTGCATGTTACATTCTTACAAGCCAGTAATGTAGGTTAGTTAGCTTTTACAATGTTGAGTAATTACACAGAAGTCTAATGAGACATTGATTGTAAATGTAATTTCCTTTACAGATCCCTATTAAGCTTAAAAAACATGCACTTATTCCTCATCCTCCCCCCCCCCCGATTCCCCGGAGCTGTCTCATTTCTTAACAACTGTCTTGCTGAGATCCAGGACTGGATGAGTGCCAACTGGCTGAAGTTAAATCCTGACAAGACTGAGGTGTTGGTAGTGGACCCGAGTCCTCGGGTAGATGGGCCTTCGACTGGGTGACTGCCCGGGCTCTGAGTCAGTGGCAGCCAGCTGGTGACCTCTGAATGGGTGTGAAATCTGTGTGTTATTTTTAATGAGGGGACTGACACTGAGTTCTCAGATGTCATCTGTCTTCAAGATCTCATTTTACCATCTGAGGAATATCACCTGGATTATGCACATTGTTCTGCCTAATGACCTTCCAATGCTGGTCCATGCCTTTGTGACCTCCTGCTTTCACTTCTTCAATGCCCTGTACCTAGGGCTACCATATGTGGATATCTGCCTCTTGCAGCTGGTGCAGAATGTGGCTGCCAGGCTGTTGACTGGCTTACCTCAATCATGCCATGTCACACCTGTGCTCTGAAGCCTGCACTGGCTGCGTATTCAGTGGCGGATCACCATCAAGGTTGGTTTGTTGAACTATAAGGCCCTACATGGACAGGGGCCACATTATCTGCAAGATCTTCTTTGCATCAACTGTCACCTCTGCCCACTCTGCCCCACTGATGAGGGATTTCTAAATGTTCCTAGGGTTTGTTTGAAGACCTCAGGTGTTTGGGTATTTGTGTTTGTGGCCCCTACCCTGTGGAACTCTCTACCTCATCGAATAAGAGAGTGCCTGACTGTGGAGGGATTTAAATCTGCATTGAAGATGCACCTTTTTAATCTTGCTTTTCTTGAGTATTGATTAATTATTAGATGACGTAGCTATGTATTTTAATATTTAGTGATATTTTTATTTAGATTTTAAAACCAATGTACAAGTGTTTTGATGTTTTTGTGAATTGTACTTTTTACAAATAAAGTGATTGACATTGATTTAATCAGAGCCTATGGGGATGGTGTCAGGATAAGGGGTGTCACTTTGTGAGGGGATGGGTAGACATCTGGCAGAATGCTCTTTAAGGGTGACAGTCTCCCCATGACAAGAGAAGAGGTCAGTGTGCTAGGTAAGAAGTTTGACTAGTATATCGGAGAGTTAAACTGGCTTCGGGGGATACTGAGACTAGTGGAATCATGGTTATAGGAGAGAGAGGAAGGGGTGTGTAACTAATACTCCTCCATATCTAGGGGCTTGTAGCAGCACTGTGTGGCAAATATGTTGAGGTCCAAACTGGGCCAGTGGAAAGGATAATAGAAAGGGGGAACACAAAGTTTACAATCACCACACAAACACACACACACACAAAAAAAAAAGAAACTATGAAAACATGAGAAGACTAGGGAGAAAGACAGATAAATAGTGAAAATAGATTTAGGAGTTAAATGGAATGGGGTCTGTCTGAATATCAGGTGCCAGGTAATAAATTAGCAAACTTCAGCCAAAGATGACAGACACCAAGATGAACCTTGTAGCCATCACAAAATCTTGGGTCTCAGAAAATAACAACTGGGACCTGACAGTCCCTGAGCACATTATGTTCCAGAGGGATAGAGGAAAAGGTAGAGGGTGAGACATAGCCCTTTATGTTAAGGATGGTCCTGAGGTGGTAGAAGATGTGGGCATCAGAAGTAGTGATGGGAAGAGAGAGAGTTACTCTGGATACATCTCATGGAGACCTCAGGCAAGAAAATATAGTTGGGGGTAATCTATAGACCACCAGTGCAAGAGGAACAAAGGGACAGGGAGCTTGACGAAGAACTAAAAAAGGGAGTGACAAAGGGGGAAGTAGTGGTAGTGGGTGATTTGAACATGTTGGATATTAACTGGAATGTACAACAGCAAGGAGCACCAGAGAAGTCAGTCCTTGCTGGGCACATTCCAGGACTGTCTACTTGTACAGCTAGTGAAGGAACCCACTAGTCAAGCTGCCATTCTTGATGTGGTGTTCACCAACTCAGAGGTGGTAGGAGCTGTGAAAACAGGGCAGCCACTAGGGAATAGCAGCTACAATTCCATTTGGTTTGAACTGGCCCTTGCGATCAGAAAACCCCAACTGAGAGCTGAGGTCCTTTATTTCAGAATGGTAGACTTCAGTAGTGTGAGAGAGTTGGCCCAGGGCAAGTTGGTTGGGGTAGGCAACAAAGGAGATTTGGAAGAGAGATGATGGCAATAAAGGGGGTCATTCTCAAGGCATTTAAGTTATACATGAGAACAATAACCAAAAGTAACAAGTCCAAGAGACCATTATGATTAGTTAAAATGTCTGTTCATGTGGATCTTTTAATCCACACACTCTTCAGAATAATAGGTACTTAAAACTGCTTCCCCTATTCAAAGCTTGATTTTTAAATTGAAGCTGTATGACAAGCTTCACCATAACAAAAGAGTTAATGCAGAGAATCACATGCAAAAAATCGCAGAGAAACATGTACATATATATTAGTGCAAAACTTTTGTGCAAACGTTTATTCCCAAATCAGATGTAAACAAGGACATTTTCCTTTTCCTAGCTCAATTGCCTAAATCCAATATTTAATGAATGAACATGTGTCAGTATTTCTGTTACAGCAATCTGCTTTCCTTTCTGTTGGCTTTGCTTGCTTACAGTAGAGTCTTTTACTACTTCTCGTTGCTGACGCTGCAGACCTTGACACACTCTCTTCTTTAACTGGGGGCAATTTGAATGAACAGTGCGCTTACATTTTGGAACAAATTACTCCATCTTCCGAGCTGCCCACCCTATTGTCCATTACAGTTTTGTAGTAATTATTACAATGGCAACTGGGTGACTTAATTAAGCAACCTTTGCAACCACATTCTTTGAAAAGAAAATTGTCATTTTGGAATAAACAGCATAGACTGGACAAAAAAACAGTTTTTTTGAAAGTTTGCACACAATAAAAGTTTTGCATTAATGAATATGTACATGTTTCTCTGCAATTTTTTCACACACAGTTCTCTGTATTAACTCTGTTTGCGGGATTGGTGCACCAGTGCCTCGGCGACCACAGCGACTGTCAAATACCACTGCAGGCTGTATGGTGCTGGCGCAGCATGGCAGCGGTAGACGTGGTGCAGCAGCCAGTGCTGGAGGTGGTTCAGGCCATAGGTTCAGATGAGACCTGTGTCACCTTCATCCTACATGAATAGAACCACTCATTGGGAAACTCACTACACTATATGATCATGAAAAACCCTGATGTGGAGTTTTGTGGTTATAGCATCACCCACCCATCAGAAATTAAGATCAACTTCCAGATACAGACAAGAGGTGGTCTTCCTGCAGTGAGGCCCTTCTGATGGGGACTGAATGAAATCAGAAACATCTCCATCAACACATGCTCAATACATTTGAGGCATGTGTGAAAGTGTACAAGGAGGAAATTGATACTGCTATGGATGGAACAGAAATCCTCTACCCTCAAATAAGCTTTACGAGTGTATATAAATGTATATATGATATGTTATTTTTATTAGACAATAAAGATGTTGCATTAACTCTGTTGTAATGATGAAGGCTGTCATACAGCTTCAATTTAAAAATTAAGTTTGGAATAAAAGAAGCGGTTTTAAGGACCTATTATTCTGAAGAATGTGTGGACGAAATGATCCACAGGAACAGACATTTTAACTAAGCTTTTCCCTGCATCTGGCACCCTAGTATCTAAGGGGACAGACAACTTTAATCCTTTAAGCTGAGCAAACATTTTTCCTTTTCAAAGACCATTATGATTCTCTGTAAGAGTCAGGGAAGCAATGAGGACCAATTGAAAGACTTTCACCAGGTACAAACTAAAGCAGGGTAAAGCGGGGGAGAATGGGAGACTATATACTAAGAAATAAGGAGGCAAAAGGGTGGTTATGGAGGTAAAAGCAGGCACAGAGTTGCGTATTTTAGAAGTGGTCAAGCATGCAGAAAAACAATTCTTATGGTACCTTAGAAAAAAAAGAAGGGAGGGGGAATTGTTAGGCTAACTGGGGGGAGGGTGTATGGTGATAGAAGAGGAAGTGTAAAAGTCTGTTGTCCTTAATGATTACTTTTGCTATGTCTGAGTATTTACATGCAAAAGATTCCAGAAAAGGCTGGCAGTCCTAAAGCTAGATAAGGTCCTGGGACCAGATGGGATGCATCTGAGGGTGCTCAAGGACCTGGGACCAGAACTGGCCAAACCCCTGGTAGGACTATTCAATAGCTCACTACAGATGGGGGGAATTCTGAAGGACAGGAGGTTGGTGGGCACAGTTCTATTTCATGAAGGGGTGGTCAAAGAACACACCAGGAACTACAGACCTGTCAGTCTTACCTCAGCATTGGGGAAGCTGATGGAGTCACTGGTCAAAGAGGATCTCATGGATTGCTTGGATAGCAGTGGTCTCAAGGACAGTGAACAGCGTGGATTCAAGTAGAGAGATCTTGTCAGATTAACCTGATTGCTTTGTTTGATTGGGTGACAAAGGAACTGGACAGTGTCCATACTGTGGTTCTACTCTATTTTGACTTCAATAAGGCTTTCAACTAGGTGCATCATTGAGGCTTGCTGAAGAAGATGGAGGATCTGAGTACAGATAAGGACATAGTAAGATGAGTATGTAAATGGCTAAAGGGAAGGCAACAGAGGGTTGTGGTTAACAGGGTCCAATCAGAAGACAGGAATGGTAAGAGTGGAGTATCACAAGTATTTGTCCTGGCCATAGTCCTCTTCCATATGTTCATCAGTAACATTGGAGAAGGAATCTTGGGCCGGTTGGTTCTCTTTGCAGATGACACTATGCCCTGTGGGAAGGTAGATATCGAAGAGGGAATCAGAGAAATGCAGTGTGACCTGTAAAGACTAGAGAGGTAGTCTAAGGTTTGGCAGCTGAAATGAAATGCCAAAAAGTGGAAGGTAATGAGAAAGAACCCTAGGACAGAGTACTGGATGTGTGGGGTAAGACTATGCACAGAGGCTGAGGAACAGGACCTATTAGTTATCATTAGTGAATCCCTCAATCAAGCTAGTGCTGCAAGGCCTACAGTAAGGCAAACAGGATATTGGGATGTATTGGGACAGTTATTGACAGCAGAAGAAAAGACTTAACAATACATCTTTATGGATCTTTGGTGAGGCCATACCTGGAGTACTTTGCCCATTTCTGGAGTTCTGACTTCAGGAAAGATGAGAACAGGCTAGAGATGGTGCAGTGAATGGTGACGAAGATGATTCAGGGCCAACAGGGCAGGGATCACCTCTAGGTGATGGAGCATGCACTCATCGGACTCCAAACAGGAGACAGGGAGATATGATAGAGACCTTCAAGTTCCTGAAAGGAGTAAACAAGGTGAACTGTGGGGAATTATTTAGCCTGAGAACAGTTTGAGGTCACAAGGATATAAGTAAAAACTGTCAGGATAGAGATTTAAGAGGGATGTGAGAAAGTATTATTTTACAGAAAGAGTGGTGGAACCATGGAACAGGCTACCAGATCAGTGGTGGACACCAAAAACTTTAAAAGTTTCAATCATGGTTGGGACAGAGTGAAGGTATAGTGGCTACTCAGGTTAACAGTAAAAATGAAGGGAATAGGAAGGTTGATGGGGGAGTTTGTACCCTGATTGGACAATAGGTCCTGGGGTCAGATAGGGAATGATGGGCAGAGTGGATGGACAATCAGTCTTTTACTGCCGTCATTGTCTATGTTTCTATGTAATAGTGATTACGTCAGCCTGAATAAATTTCATTTTCTATGTGCCAATATATCTCTGTGATGTTACATGGCACTTTCAAGTCTCTACTGAATAAATATACAACTGACTGCTCATATGGTCTGTATGATTGTTTATTATGGCTATTTTATGAAAATAATATAGTAAAAGAAATGTTGTTTAAGTGATTTAATTTGATTACAAAAAAATCATTGGTGCAAGCCCCACTGCAAATGTGTGCAGAGGCTGTAACCTGTTCTTGCTGAGTTAGTATTATGTCAGGGGCTGTTAGGATCTACAAATAGCCATCTTTGATATGAAGAATCCCCTCCTGATGAATCTCTTAAAAGGGGGAAGCACTGAGGTATTTGTGGCCACGCACCATATGGTGATAATGATGCCAAATTCATTGTAACGTTTTTGGTGGAGAAGGAGGAGCTCTGTTCATGTAGCTGATCTATGATGGCGGTATAGGAGCTCAAGCATCCCCAGTGCTTATGGCTTGTCTTTTGAAAGTGTTTGATCCTTTACACTCCTTACATCTTGAATAAACCCTAATTACAAAGGGAAAGTAGGTGCTTCTTGAAATCTGTGTCTGGATTATGTCTTCTCCTTCAGATGGCAGTGGTTTAAATGTAAAAATGCTGCAAGAGCAGAGTCAGAAAAAGAAGCGTGCTTCAAAAACAAATGGTGGCTTGGCAAGCACTATTGCAAGCATTCTAAACCAAACCCCAACTTGCTGCGCAAGGTTACAGCAACAGAAGCTGAATAGCTATTTTGGAGCACTTAATTTCTTTTTCTGTAAATCTCTTTCCCGCCTGCCGGCTTCACCACAATTAAAAACTGGCATAGGAGCAGTAGCTGACTCACAAGACATTGAATTGGATGAACAAGAATATATTTCAGCTGAAGACAAAGGTACAGACCTCCAGTTATCTTGCAAGGCCACTGTTTCTACATTAAGAATTTTGGAACTACAGGTACAGTAGGTGCTGCATCTGAATTAATTCACCCAGTGAAAACTGTTGCATGGTACCTGTATACAATAACATGGAAGAGCAAAATGGCACATCTCAGCATGAAAAAACAGAATCTGAATTAAATAATTCGGTACACAATACAACAAATAAGTTAAATAATGCTATGGAAAACTTAAATTCAGCCAGTAACAGTACTTTTGCTCAGGTCCAGTTTCGAGTGCAGGAGGTAGATGGGAGGAGAAGCACAACTGCCTGATGCAGTGGAACAGTTTAACATTCAAGACTTTTGGAGATTCCAGGATAAGATTAAAAAATAAAATAATTCTGGCTTTGCATGCCTTACCACAGCCATCTCTAATCTTTTTGTAATGCTGTCTGCCATTCAGAATAAAATGGACAGTTTAGCAATCCGTACTACTGAAGCAGAAACAAGAATAAGTGCTTTAGAGTACAAAGTTACTCCTTATGTAGAAAAACAAATGTGTTGGGGGAAGAATTTGGGGAGCTCAAAGAAAAAAAATAACAGATTTAGAAGATTGTTTATGGAGACCCATTGTGAAAATTATTGCCATTCTAGAAGGCCTAGAAGGACCAGGGGATCCGCTCCCTTTTTGGAAAAATTATTGACTGTGGCTTTAACCATAAAAACTCTGAAGAATGATTTTGTCTGGATAAAGCCCACAGGGGAGCAAAGTCTACATAACACTATTGTAATAACATAATGGCCTCAAGTCCCTTTTTTTGTGAAACCACATAATTATGAGAACAGAGAACAGATTTTGCATCACGCTTGGATCAAAAGGGGTCTTCAATTTGAACAGCTTAGGTTTTCTGCATATCCGGATTTATCTTCCAATACACTACAAGCACAATGAGCATTTAGCAAGACCAAGGAGCTGTTAAAACAACATGACGTTGACTTTTCATTCCTTCATCCAGCCAGAATAAGATTTTTTTTTACATGGCAAAACCTGGTTCTTCTCGGACCCGAAGAAAGCACAACAATTTTTTATTAGTCAGAACTGGGACTATTAACTCTGCTTTTAAATTAAGAAAGATTGATAGCTATATAGTCATATAGACAGATAGATAGATAGATAGATAGATAGATAGATAGATAGATAGATAGATAGATAGATAGATAGATATTTTATTTATAAAGTTCCCAGTTCCTGGGACTCTGGGCACCGTACAATAAAAACAATGATATAAAATACAAATATTTAAACCAAGCAAAAACACACACATAAAATCTTTACAAATACAATAACCATCTATCTATAATTTATAACAGCATTCATCAATAAAGGCAAGCTGTAACAGATATGTTTTTAATCCCCTTTTAAAGGATTCCACCGAGGGAGCACCCATTTAATAATTAGGTATGGAGTTCCACAGGGGCTGGCGCAGCCACTACAAATGTTCTTTCTCTGGAATGCCACAGCCTGACCCTGAGAGCCCCAAGAAGGCCTCCCTCAGTGGAATGGAGTGCCTGGGCCAGACGGTAAGGGACAAGGAGATCTAGCAGACAGACAGGATCCCCCTTCATGCAGGGTCTTATAGGTAAGGAGCCCTATCTTGATGACAATCCTCCACCTGACCAGCAACAAGTGCAGTCTGTAGAGCACTGGGGTGATATGCTTACATCTCCTTACCCCAGTCAGAAGTCTCGCCACCACATTCTGCACCAGCTGCAGCCTGCAGAGGTTGGCTCCAGATAACCCAAGGTACAGGGCATTACAGTAATCCAGCCAGGAATTGATGAAAGCATGGACCAGTGTGGGCAGATCCTCAGGAGGGATCAGGGCTTGGATTTGGGCAATGTTCCTAAGATGATAAAATCCACTTTTGATAATGGCCATCACCTGAGCATCAAGTGTCAAGCTGTCATCTAGTATCATACCCAAATCCTTCACCTGTCTAGAGGGGACAAGGAGAACACCCCCTAACATTAGGTTAGGGGGCAACCCCCATCCCCCCATCTCCACAACAACTTGGCTCCACTACTAGTACCTCAGTCTTGTCTGGGTTGAGTCTAAGCCAATTGTGAGTCACAAAAGGACTGGCTTTCCTAGAGGCAGCTGTTAAATACGGAGTCTGACACCTGACCATCAGGTGCGCAGAACAAGTACAGCTGGGTATCATCTGCATAGCAGTGAAATCCTGTCCATACAGCCTGATAATATTCCCAAATAGCAGCATGTACACTGTGAACAATAAAGGCAACAAGACTGACCCCTGTGGGACCCCACAGCTCAGTTGCTTTGGGCTAGATGTGCCCAGTCCAATTTTTACCCTCTGTACTCTGTCTGTCAGGTATGACCTTAACTAGTTGATGACATTACTGGACAGGCAACACCAGAACCACAGGTGATCAAGCAGCACCTCATGGTCCACAGTGTTAAACGCTACAGAGAGGTCCAGAAAAAACAAGATGGTATGGGCTCTCCTGTCCCTTGCCATCAGGAGATCATAAAGTAACATTACCAGGCAGTCTCCATACTATGCCCTACCCAGAACCCAGACTTGAAAGGATCATAGGTAGAAGAAGATGCGAGATGTCTCTCCAGCTTAATGGTCACCACCTTCTCTATAACCTTCCCTAAAAATGGAAGATTTGAGACCAGCCTGTAGTTGCTGAGGCAGTCTGGGTCCAATGAGGGCTTCTTTAAAAGGGGTATATCCAGAATCTCTTTCAAGCACCCTGGGAACACCCCACTCCTCAAAGAAGTCCAAACAACCTCAGCAACTACAGGTCTATCAGGTCTGAACATCCAACCAATAGGTGGGTCAGACCTCGGTCTAGATCACAATTTGTAGGCCACAGCTTTCAGATTATCCCTATCACCTTCTCCACCCCAACTAGCTCAAACTCATCCCAGACAGGTGGAATGTTTTGGCACAACTCAGGCCAGACACCACATCCCTTTTGAGAGATACTCGAGGAGACCTCAGCCCTGATAGAGGACACCTTCTCAGCAAAGAACAGAGCCAGCTCTTCACACCTAGCACTAGAACCTGCTCCTCCAGCATGGAGACAGACAGGATATAGTAGCCTGTCTATCATCTGGAACAGCTGAGCTAGGCTGCTCCTTGCCGCAGCAATCTCCCCAGACAGAAACTCCGTCTTCTTTTGGAAGATTCCCCCCTGATAGTCAGCATAATGTGACCTCAGGGCCAATTTGTCCTCCGTCTGGACAGATCTCCTCCAGCACCTCTCTTAACTCTGCCCCTTAGTCTTTAAACTCTGGAGAGCCTCATCATACCAGGGAGGTCTCTGGTGAGTAGACAGTGGGCGTACATGAATGGGTGCGATGGAGTCAAGAGCCACTAACACCCCACCCATTATAGGCTGCCACTGCTTCCTCCAGCTGAATCACACAAGCTGCCCCAACACTCAATAGGTCCAGCACCACAGACAGTCCAATAGAGGAAACTTCTTTCAAAGGGTGGTACCGGACTATCTCCACAGGGGCAGGACCATCTAAGACCATCTAACACTTTAAAGTTAAAATAATGTGTATTTCTTGCTTGATTGTGCTGAGTGTGATATAGTGAACAGGAGACTCATTTTGGAGACCCCCCCCTTTTTTTTGGAGGAGATACAACTCAGTTCTGGATAATAGACCCTAAATCTGCACTGCATTGAGTGCCTTGGCATGAACATGGGGATTTGGAATGGGGGGGGTTGAATTTCCTTGGATACTTTTAATATATCTAGTCATATGTGTAATCATCGGGTTCTGGAATTTGGGGAGAATGTGGAGGGGAAGGGTATTTTCTGAATGTTTATAGCTTTGGAAAAAACAACAGAAGAATTTCATCTCAGCTCATTCTCTAGAGGGAATTCTTAATTCAAAACCCTGGCAATTATATATATTTTGGATAGATAGGCACTTTTTACCACAATATCTTCTAAAGGCTATAGTAACAAGGTCAACTATAACATGATTTAAAGGCTTTAAATCTCAATTTTATTCATAGACTCTTCAGATGTTGTATAGGTTAAAGATTGCTATAATTATCTGTCTTTGCCATTTATATTTTCTTTTCCCCTTGGAACTGAGTCGGAAGATCCATACTACTGCTCACTTTTATGGGCATATTATACTGGGGTTAGGGAGGTAGGATGGTGGCTGGGGTCTCATATTAAAATATATTAACCTCTTTATTATTTATCGAAGGGACACACACGTTATTAGAATCCTCTACACTCATTTGGAGCAATTAAATTTATGTCAAGTGAAGTTACTGTAAAACATTTTCATAGAGGATACGAGGAAATTGTTTATCATAATTCTTGTTTAGGATGACTGAGATGACACAACAGCTTAAAATCATCTCCTGAAATGTAAAGGGTATTCACAACAGATTAAAGGAAATCTATGCATTGCAGGGGTTCCCACCCCTGCAAACCTTACCCTCCGGTTTAGGTTTTGTGGAAAAAGGTGCTTTTGTCTGCTGTGGGAAAGTGTTTTAATTTACTTTTTAAAAGTTTGCTACTCAGAAGTATGGTGGATGCTTAGGCAGCTCCATTTACTGTAAAGTTGCGGCACTGCACCATGCCCTTCAATACAAGTGCATAGTACAGGGCCTCACCCTTACAGTACATGGAGCAGCCTAAGCATCTGCTGTACTTCCGGGTAGCAGACTTTTTAAAAGTAAATTAAAACATTTTCCTGTGGCAGAAAAAAAATGGTTTTACTACAAAACCTAAACTATAGGGTAAGGTTTTCAGAAGCTCCAGAATTGTACTTTAAAAGACAGAAAAGTTTTAAGTTATATTGACAGGGAGGAAGTAAATTGTGTTCTGCTACAAGAATCACATTTGAATCAAATTTAATTTCAGTTCCATGCTAAGAGATGGGGTAATAGGTTGAATGCCCCACCTACCAATGCCTCTAGAGGGGTGGCTATCTTTTTTAAGAAATCACTGGATGTTAAAATTATAAAGCATACTATAGCTCTGAACAGCCACTTCCTGATTTGTCAAATTAGTATTTCAGGGTATTTATATGCTATTTGTGATAGTTACAGCCATAACAAGAATTCCCCTCAAGTCTTTGCTCATATATTTCTAGAATTGGCTAACTCTCCAGCACAATTTATTCTAGGTGGAGACTTTAATCCAGAATTAGACAGGTTGGGTATTCAGCCAGATCAGATTAGCTCTGTTGCTACTAAAATTATACAGTTTTGGGGGGATTATAATTTAACTTGTGCTTCCAGAACCCTACAGTTTCCCAATATTCATATTTCTCCATCCCTTATCAGTCCTATTCATGAATAGATCATTTTTAATATCACAGTCAATTGAACATCAGGTCCAGGATGTTAAATACTACAATATTATAATCTCTGATCATGCTTCAAATCAAATTAACTTTCAAATACCAAATTACAATAAACTGCCATTATTTAAGGTGGATCTCATATTATTTAAAGATGTTCTCTTTGTTGATTACATAAATAATGAGATTGACCTTTTTTCTCAGTTAATACAACCAATGACTCTAATATGGCAAATTTATGGGACTCATTTAAAGCATATATCCAAGGTTCCATCATGGCATATAAGACCAAACACAATAAAATTGGAGTTAAAAAGTTTAGCAATTTGGAAAAAACATATTTCAGAAACTGAACTACTACATATGCAAACTAATGACTCCCAAATGTACGAAGGGCTTGTCTCTTTGAAGGAGGAGTACAACGGCTTGTTAGCAGAGCATATAGAAAGACAGGTACTCTATACTATGTAAATAGAGATCGAATAGAGAAATTAATGGTATGGCAGCTGAAATCCATGCAACAAAAATATGATCTTACAAACAGTGAATCAAGAAGGTCCAATTTACACATCCTTGAAAGATATTAATAATGTCTTTCCCACATTCTATTAAGATTTGTATACTTCAGAAAATAATGGGTTTTTAAATAACCAATCAGATTTTTTATCTCATGTCATACTTCCTACTGTACCCCCTGATTTAGCTCATGTACTGGATCAGGACATTTCATCTGAAGAGATAGCCCATGCCATTAATTTTCTCCCTATGGGTAAGACTCCTGGTCCAGATGGACTTTCAATGGACTTTTATAAACTCTTTTCTAAGAAACTTATCCTCCATTTTAAAAAAAGTTATTGACTATACGCTCTGCTCACGATCACTTGTTCTCTCCTTCAGGGAAGCTGACATATCACTCTTTTTAAAAAAAGATAAGAACCCATTACCCCAACCACTTATCATCTGGTTTCACTTACAAACTCACACATTAAAATATTGGCCAAGGCCCTGGCCACCAGACTCAAAAAAATATTACCCATACTCATCCACCCAGATCAAAATGGCTACATCAAAGGCAGGTCCTTGAAATCTAATATTCGATGAGCCATCAACATCCTGGATTATCTATAGGATTCTGGACTATCCAAGATGTTGGTGGATGCTGAAAAAGCTTTTGACTGGGTAGAATGGCCATATATTAAACTAATTATGAGTAAATATGGTTTTGGTCAAACCCTTTGCAAATGGTTTGATATTCTGTACTTGGAACTTGTTATCAGAGTTAGGACCAACATTGCTCTTTCCCCCATAATATAAGTACAGCAAGGCACTAGGGAGGGTTGCCCCCTTTCACTTTTAATTTTTGTTCTTGCAATACATCCTATGGCTATCACAGTAAGAACAACCACTTGATTTATGGTCCTGTTATCAGTAATAGAGAACATCATATCAACCTTTACATGGATGACAATTTTTTTTTTATTAAAAATTGAAACCAAAGCTTCCCACAATTTTTTAAGCTCCTGACACAATTCGGCAGCTTATCAGGCTACAAAATCAATTGGTCCAAAATAAAAGTATTAGGAGCAGCTTTACACTCTACCCCTCCATACCTCCACACTATTTAAATATCAAAATTGTTTCCCAAATCACATATATGGGAGTCAGACTTGATAATAGCCTGAGAGCAATCCAAGCACTAAATGTTGATCCTTTAATAGAAGAAACTAAAAAATCATTAACTGATTGGGAAACCTTTCTCTTTTCTCTTATGGGCCAAGTTAACATTGTTAAAATGTCCATCTTACCTAAATTTATGTTTTGGTTTTAATCCTTGCCAATTATTTTGGCATATAACTTTTTTAAGGGATTAGTATTATTAGAACATTCCTGTGGAAATTAAGGAAAGAAGCCCATTCTCAAATTAGACAAATTGTGCATTGTTTTACTCTGAAGCAGGTTTGGCTTTTCCATATTTTAAATGTTATTATTGCACAGCTAATTTAGCCACTACATCTTCTTGATTTAGTGAAGATGTGCAGGATCCATCCTACATAATAGAAGCCTTTCAATTCCTTTTTTTCCAATATTAAGCGGTTGCTGTACATTGGTCTCAATAAATCTAAACTAAATAATCTGGCATTAAGTATGAAAACCATATTACATATATGGTACAGAATATTTCCCAAACAATTATATAAATGTTTGCACGCTAATCATACCCCTATATATCTTAATTGCTATTTTCCCCTTCATTGCAAGATTCCACTTTCAAAACCTGGTAAAAAAAGGGGTTAAGGGAAATTGAACAATGTTTTCAGGAGGATTACATTTTAGATTTTGCTACCCTGAAGAACAGATATGATATACCAAATTCTATTTTTTTTATCTCCAGCTACGTAACTGTATCACTGAAAATGTGAGTAAACCTTTAGATGAAACTCTTAGCAATTTGCAATTAATTTTCAAGCAGGCTTTCCATAAAAAATGATATCTCAAAAATATATAATTATCTTACCTAATTATTTATCTAATAAATAAAAAATCAAATGGGAAGAAAAGCTCAACACATCTATATCACATAAGTCATGGAAGAGAATAACTAACATTATGAACTTGGGATCGTAAATACATGAAGCTGATTGGCCGAGAGGTTTTTGAAGCCATGATGATATCGGGCTACATCATTACGGCTTCAGAAAACCTCCCGTCACCAGCCTCCTCACTGACTGCACAGTGTTATTAATCTCCCGCAGTCCAGAGTGAGTCAAACTTGTAGTCGGCTGCTATTAAAATAAAAAAACTCAACTGTGCCAATAACGGAATGCAGCACCACACAAACTGCTAGGAGAAATGACTGTCGAGCTGCCCACAACATCCTCCACATTCTGCCCTAGCATTCCCCATGCAAACATTAGCCAACAGCCAGCACTCACACTCAATAGGAGCAGCTTCTCACTCATTGCCACTCACATTCCTATACCTTGATTTGCCAACCGCATGGCGGCTGACAGAAAAAACAAAAAGAAAGCAGCTTTAAGCTCTGAGAAATCTGGGTGTTCGCACAGACTTACACAGTAAACACCCCATGTACCTCACAAGCTTAATTAAACTTCTGTCAAGTGACTCAGGCTGCATCCCGGAACCCATCACAAAGCAACGGCCACTGACGCTCAAAGACCAGCCTCGCTACTTCAACTTCATGTCAGTATTGTAATTGCCAAGTTATAGAGACGCTACAAAAAAAGAAAAAGAACACAAAACATAATAGTCCCTCACAAGACAGCACTCAGGGACAGCAAACAGAATCAGAATTCACAGGTCATACCACCACAATACCTCTCCTGCCAGCTCCAACTACAGCAGCGCCACCTGCTGTCTCCTAGAACTATTTTTTTAACTGTATTCCTACACTAACATAAAATTCTATTTTTAAAAAGAATAACTGTTTTTTTTTTAATATTTCATTTCCAAATCTTTACTGCAGTTCATAATAGCAATAAGGCACTCCAGGGTGTGGTATATCATGGGATATCGTCACTTCTCGGATGGTTGGACACACTCAGCCTGCGGCCTCATGCCCAGCCACCTGAGGCATGATGATATCCCATGATATACCACACCCTGTCGTGCCTTATTGCTTAATTAAAATATGGGATTTAAAATCTGTCAGGTCACAACAAATTATGTTTAACAACCTTCACAGAATATATTACACACCTTATTATTTACATAAAATAAACCTGGACATTAAGTTGTCTTGTTCCATTTGTGATACAATACCAGGAACACTAAAACATATGCTCATACTACGTCCCAAATTGAATACCTGATGGAACTCTAGTCTATTATTTATATCTGAGGCCTTTAAAAAATCCCTTACTAAAAACCCAGTATGGATGTTGTTACGGACAGGGCCAATATTACATTCTCTTTCCTTCTCAAACCAATGCTTAATAAATATTTGCCTGGTTCAGGCTTTTAAATAAATATTACTCATGTGAAAAGACTTGGAACCCCCACACTTTAATGCTTGTCTAAATGCTATAGTGGGGATACATGCACTGGAACAAACACATTATACATCTATAAAACATGAACTGATATGGTTACCTTTCAGGAATAAACTTGCCTCTACTAGGATGCAATTACACCATTTTTATGTTTGCTTGCATGCATGTGCAAGAAACATAGTGCCATCATCCGAGTTTTTGTAGGTGTGGCACCCTGTCTTCCAATTAAGTCAGTGTGTTTGCAGGAGCGGCCACAGTTCACCAATGAATGCTGCAGCTGTCTGTGACAGCAGTTGAAAATGCAGTGGCATACAGTTGAAAGGGAGAGACCACTTCAGTGAGCAGCGATAAGATAGTGTTGATTAGCATATTGCCAGCAATCCTGCTTGTATACATCTCTACTTTCTCTTACTGGAAAATAAATTCAGTTTGAAGTGAACTATGGCTGACGAGGGTGCCGAATCCACCATTGGCTCAGCGTCCCCCCAAACACACTTCCAGGTGCCACACTGATAGCCCACCCCAGCGTGGCAAACATCCATCTGCTGCCCCCACAAACACACTTCCAGGTGCCACGCTGGGAGCCGACCCCAGCGTGGCAAACCTCTGTATGGCCGTCAGGGTGCCCAATCCCCTGTTGGCTCCACTGCCCCCCCAAAAAACAAAAGTTCTAGCTGCCTTGCTGGGAGCCCACCCCAGTGTGGCAAAAGTCCTGCATCATCTTCCTAAAAGAAAAAAAGACCTAAAAATAAAAAATGGTCCCTCATTGCTTGTGTTGCCCCCTCCCACACCCACAACCACCCTCTGTGCACCCTGCCTCCCCACACCCCCACCTCACCCCATACTTACCTCCGGAGTCCGGCGCGACGATCTTCGGTGGACCAGGAACACGTCTGCACTCTTCAAAGCCAACCGTGAACTGAGGAAATGCCAGTAAGTTGTATAATGGAATAAATAGGGTTTTTTCAACTTTGGTGCACATCTCAGGCATTGTTTGGAATTTTGCCACCAATTTTCAACATGGGGTTTTTGGGACTCCTCCTCATGAATTCTGGCACTGTCATTGCGTTAATCGGCCCTGAAAGGTGATTTCGCAGTCACTACACTGAACCATCTTTTGGGACCAATTTATGAAATCACAGTGTCACATTTCATGAAGTAGGCCCCCAACAACCCTATGTTGAAAATGTGGTGAAAGAATTCAAAAAATGACTAATTTATGAGCGTGCATTGTGCAGTTCCTATGCACGCTCGTAAGTTCTCAAATTTTAATATTTTCACTCCAGATTTCAACGCTCATTTTACCACACCTCCTTATGAGCAGTACAGCTGTCATTTTTCACATCTCGCCCAAAATGTGTTTCTGCACACGTGGTGCACAATGGCACAGTCGGTGTGTGAAATCAATGTTCGGGACAGATTAAGAAAATCACAGTGACACTGTTCATGAGCAGAGGTCTTAAAATGGCTATGTTAAAAATTTGGTGATAAAAGTCCAAAAAATGAATGTGTTACAAGCGAGCATTATTCGGTTTCACTTGGGAACATAAGCAGGAGGCTGGTAAGGACAGAGGTTTGGGTTTATATTCTGTTTTAACTGAAATATTTGAATAGTTTTGTATGTGAAATCAGTTCTGTGTATTAAAAGTTAGTACTTTGAGTTAGAACTGTTACTTGGGCTGTGATATTGTAACTTTTGGTGCTTGGGAACACTTGTTTGGCAGTGATAATTAGAGTGAAATTTATATGTGATGTTTGCCTGGTGTTAGGGGGAGGGGAAATTAACAAGAATCATCTTGTCTTTCATTGTTCACTTGGGAACATAAGCAAGAGGCTGGTAAGGACAGAGGTTTGGGTTTATATTCTGTTTTAACTGAAATATTTTAATAGTTTTGTACGTGAAATTAGTTCTGTGTGTTAAAAATTACTACTTTGAGTTAGAACTGTTACTTGGGCTGTGATATTGTAACTTTTGGGGCTTGGGAACACTTGTTTGGCAGTGATAATTAGAGTGAAATTTAAATGTGATGTTTGCCTGGTGTTAGGGAGGGGAAATTAACAAGAATCATCTTGTCTTTCATTGTTCACTTGGGAACATAAGCAAGAGGCTGGTAAGGACAGAGGTTTGGGTTTATATTCCATTTTAACTGAAATATTTTAATAGTTTTGTACATGAAATTAGTTCTGTGTGTTAAAAATTACTACTTTGAGTTAGAACTGTTACTTGGGCTGTGATATTGTAACTTTGGGGCTTGGGAACACTTGTTTGGCAGTGATAATTAGAGTGAAATTTAAATGTGATGTTTGCCTGGTGTTAGGGAGGGAAATTAACAAGAATCATCTTGTCTTTCATTGTTCACTTGGGAACATAAGCAGGAGGCTGGTAAGGACAGAGGTTTGGGTTTATATTCTGTTTTAACTGAAATATTTGAATAGTTTTGTATGTGAAATTAGTTCTGTGTGTTAAAAATTACTACTTTGAGTTAGAACTGTTACTTGGGCTGTGATATTGTAACTTTTGGGGCTTGGGAACACTTGTTTGGCAGTGATAATTAGAGTGAAATTTAAATGTGACGTTTGCCTGGTGTTAGGGGGAGGGGAAATTAACAAGAATCATCTTGTCTTTCATTGTTCACTTGGGAACATAAGCAAGAGGCTGGTAAGGACAGAGGTTTGGGTTTATATTCTGTTTTAACTGAAATATTTTAATAGTTTTGTACATGGAATTAGTTCTGTGTGTTAAAAATTACTACTTTGAGTTAGAACTGTTACTTGGGCTGTGATATTGTAACTTTTGGGGCTTGGGAACACTTGTTTGGCAGTGATAATTAGAGAGAAATTTAAATGTGATGTTTGCCTGGTGTTAGGGGGAGGGGAAATTAACAAGAATTATCTTTGTCTTTCATTGTTCACTTGGGAACATAAGCAGGAGGCTGGTAAGGACAGAGGTTTGGGTTTACATCCTGTTTTAACTGAAATATTTGAATAGTTTTGTACATGAAATTAGTTCTGTGTGTTAAAAATTACTACTTTGAGTTAGAACTGTTACTTGGGCTGTGATATTGTAACTTTTGGGGCTTGGGAACACTTGTTTGGCAGTGATAATTAGAGTGAAATTTAAATGTGATGTTTGCCTAGTGTTAGGGGAAGGGGAAATTAACAAGAATCATCTTGTCTTTCACTGTTCACTTGGGAACATAAGCAGGAGGCTGGTAAGGACAGAGGTTTGGGTTTATATTCTGTTTTAACTGAAACATTTTGAATAGTTTTGTATGTGAAATTAAGACTGTGTGTTAAAAATGACTACTTTGAGTTAGAACTGTTGGGCTGTGATATTGTAACTTTAGGGGCTTGGGAACACTTGTTTGGCAGTGATAATTAGAGTGAAATTTAAATGTGATGTTTGCCTGGTGTTAGGGGAAGGGGAAATTAACAAGAATCATCTTGTCTTTCATTGTTCACTTGGGAACATAAGCAGGAGGCTGGTAAGGACAAAGGTTTGGGTTTCTATTCTGTTTTAACTGAAATATTTGAATAGTTTTGTACGTGAAATTAGTTCTGTGTTTTAAAAATTACTACTTTGATTTAGAACTGTTACTTGGGCTGTGATATTGTAACTTTTGGGGCTTGGGAACACTTGTTTGGCAGTGATAATTAGAGTTAAATTTAAATGTGATGTTTGCCTGGTGTTAGGGGAAGGGGAAATCAACAAGAATCATCTTGCCTTTCATTGTTTACTTGGGAACATAAGCAGGAGGCTGGTAAGGACAGAGGTTTGGGTTTATATTCTGTTTTAACTGAAATATTTTAATAGTTTTGTATGTGAAATTAGTTCTGTGTGTTAAAAATTACTACTTTGAGTTAGAACTGTTACTTGGGCTGTGATATTGTAACTTTTGGGGCTTGGGAACACTTGTTTGGCAGTGATAATTAGAGTGAAATTTAAATGTGATGTTTGCCTGGTGTTGTTAAGAGCCCTCCCACCCACCCTGTTTTGTGGGCTTTCTTAAATACTGAAAAGCCACTGGGGGTTGGGATTGAAGCGCTGTGTATTTCTGTTTGTGAGTGAAATTTGAAGCAACAGGAACTGGTGGGCCTGTGACATCATATGGTACCTGATGTCTGCATACACACACTGTTAGTGGGACTGGACACACACTGGACTGTATGTGTTTGTGAGGCTTGGGAACTTTATTGGTGGGGTTGAAATTGGGTTTGTAAATAACTGCAGTCAGTATAGAGAGAAACTGTATTACAGGGGGGAAGGGACTGAGAAAAGGGGTGTGTGCCATTATAAACAAAGGGGGACAAACAGGGTGGCCATATTCCACTATGACAGGCATCTTCAGAAGGGTTGTAGGCTGCACAGTCTGTGGGATGGCAGTAATTCTCAACTGGGCCTGGAGAGAGGGAGGCTGCCCACTCTGTAGACAGCTATCTTGTATCAGGAGTGAAGTATATTAGTTAAGGAGTAAGCTGGGAGAGTTGGGGGGGTGTCCAAGGATATAGGGTGTGGATATGGGCAACAGAAGGGTGGGGCTGAGGGGAGGCTGGGGCAATGCTCTGAAATTACAGGACGTTATGTTACAGCAAGCAGGAGGGGGGATATTAGGGACAGAGGACCCTTAGATAGGGATGTTGACGCTAAGGGGAAAGCGTACGGGGTGAACATTCCGAATACAAAGAGAGTGGAGGGGGAAGAGTCAGGAGGGGCTGTTGTGGGGAAGCCTAGTAGAGCAGACATTGAGAAGGGAGGGGCTGTTGTGGGGAAGCCTAAAACAGCAGACTGTGGGAAGGGAGCTCCTAAGGAGAACAGAGCAAGAGGGGAGGAAGAGGGGCAGTTTAGAGGTGCAGTCAGGGGAAACTCGGGTTACTTGATGGAGGTTGGCATAGAGTGTCACAATAAATTTGAGCTATTAAGCAACCTAGAAGGGGAGGAAGGGGTTGGTGGAAATGAGGAAACTGATACAGAGGCCGGGGGGAGGGAATCGGATACCCATAAGGCATCACAGACCGGCAAAGGAAAGGATAGAAATAGTCTCAGAGGGAGAAGGGGAAACATATATGTTAAGCAGATGGGGGAGATGCAACATAATGCAGACATGAGGGAGGAGAGCATGACTGGAGAGAAACTGGGAGACAAGGAGGTGGGGGAGGGGCCCCCCTTCAACAGGGGGGTCTGTACCAAGGATGGGGCCCTAGGTAAAGGAGACCCACAGAGAGCCTCTGGAGGTAGGGGTACTATCACAAGGGGGGAGGATTGCGGTGTGGGGGAAGGGGAAACTATCAGGGCCAGGATAAATGGTTCAGATAAGAGAGGGTTAAAGGGGACACCTATTCAGAGGGGGTCTGAGTTAAGTGGGCAAAGTAACGAGGGAGGCAGAAAGGGGAGGGTGACACGGGGGTCTCTAATAAGGCAGGAAGACTCCCATGGAATTAAGATCATGAATAAAGGGGGGGATGGGGGCTGAGTGTGCATAGTGGAGGTATCCATAAGGATGATGGCGGTGTTAAGGTTCTGTTATTGGGAGACTCAATGATTGGGGTATCCAGTGGGAGGGACAGTGGGGTGGATGCCATAGCCAGGTGAAGGTAATGAGTATCTCTGGGCTGACAGTGCACAGCGCAAAGTTCATGGTGTACGAACTGGTTAGGGATTGTGGAGGGAAACCAGATTTCCTGGTGCATTTGGGAACTAATGATCTAGAGGGAAATAGCATTTTGGAAATCCAAGCAAGGTTCCAAGAACTTGCCAGAGTCTATCAGGATAATGGATGCAACATTTCCTTTTCGGAGATATTGCCAGTACCAAAGGCCTCAGTGGAGAAAAAAATGAAGATCACAGAGGTTAATGACTGGCTCAGGAAGTGGGGTGAAGAGAGTGGGTTGAGGGTGTTAGGGAACTGGAAAGGAGTTTGGGAGGATAAGGGACTGTATGCCAAGGACAGACTTCATCTTGCCCCATTAGGGAAGGAAGTCCTTAAACAGGGGATGGCTGACTACATTCAAGAAAGGTGGAGTTAAAACTTGTGAAGGGGGGAAGGGATAAGGGGGGCTGACCAGAAGCTCTCTCCTCCAGATGAGGGGAGTAGCCTTCAATCCCAAGGGGGGGGGAAACAGACTGGGGTGGAGGTTTCAGGAGGAGCAGAGGGAGGATGGAAGTATAAGGAACCTGGGTGGGGTTCAACAAAGGGGATCAGGGATAAGGGTTGGGGGTTGGTGTTAGTAAATGCCAGGAGCTTGGGAAACAAGTTGCCAGAGTTCCAGGCCATGCTGTTCGAGGGGTGGATGTGGCGGCAGTCACGGAGACGTGGGCCAACAAAAACCATGACTGGGACCTAAACATGTGGGGGTACACTATGCTTAGGAAGGATAGAAAGGAGGACAGAGGGGGTGGAGTTGCTATGTTCATTAGAGATGATATAGAAATTGCTAGGGTAGAAGAGGCAGAGGGAAACGTGGAGGCCTTATGGGTCACCTTATGATCTCCAGCAGGAGATAAGGTCAAGCTGGGTGTAGTATATAGGCCCCCCGGGATGGGTGATGTTCTGGAGGATGGTTTGCTGGACAACATCATTGCCCAGTGTGGACCAAAAGGGGAAGGAGTGGTGTTGATGGGGACCTTAATATGCCAGTTGCAAACTGGGGAACCATGTCCTCTAAGGTGGCCAAGGAGCAGAGGCTGCTGGATGGCTTTCAGGATGTGTTCTTAACACAGCATGTGATGGAGCCTACAAGGGAGGGGCATGTCCTGGACGTGGTTCTGGCAGATGGGGATCTGGTAAGGGACCTGGTTGTAGAGGATCCCCTGACTGGGAGCGACCACAATACTGTCTGGTTTCAAATAAGCATGGGGGAAGGGGGTGAGATCTAGGACACTGGCAGTGGACTTCAGGGGGGCAGACTTTATGGGCATAGGAAATATTCTCAAGGATCACTTGAAGGGGATTGCATCAATGACAAATGTGGAAAGGAGATGGGAGGTCATAAACCGGGGACTTCATGAGGCAGTCAGGACCTGCGCTAAGGTGAAACATAAGGGAGCAAGGTCACATAAACCATGCTGGTGGTCCAGTGAGGTTCAGGTAGTGGTCAGAGAAAAGAAGGCGGCCTACAAAAACTATAAAACAACAAGAGGGGATAGGGATAAGGAAATGTACCATCTTGCATCTAGAAAAGTCACCCGGATGGTGAGGGGCAAAGTCCAGTAAAGAGCAGCGGCTGGCACAGGGGATAAATGGAGGGGAAAAGGGGTTCTTCCGGTACATTGGGGAGCAGAGAAAAACTAAGGGCCATCTCAGCAGATTGAGATCAGAAGGAGGGTGGGTGGAAGAGGCGAGGGACCAGGCAGAGGTATTTAACGAGTACTTTGCCTCTGTGTTCACTAGGGAGGGGGATGGGATATCTACAAAGCCAGGCATGATGGGGATAGAAGCGGCAGTGAGTGGGATCAGTGGAGCAACAGAAATGGAGCAAGAGGGAGGGAGAGGTACCCCAGGGGTGTCACATCAGGATAAGGATAAAAAGGCCAGTAAGGTGGAGGGGACGGATGATGCTATCTCCACCAAAAGGGTGTGGTTAGCCCTCAAGGCCCTAAAGAAAGACAGATCTCCTGGGCCAGATGACATTCATCTGAGAGTACTATGGAATTGTCAGACATACTGGCTGTACCCCTGGCGGAGCTCTTCAACAGGTCACTTGAGACAGGGAGGTACCTAGGGATTGGTGAGAGGCACATGTGGTGCCAATCCATAAAGGGGGGTTGAGGGAAGTACCAGGTAACTATAGACCCATCAGTTTGACCTCGGTGGTGGGAAAATTAATGGAGAGTATACTAAAGGAACGATTGGGGGTGTACTTGGAGGAGGTGGGAGGTCTGGATAGTCGGCAACATGGGTTTGTGCCAGGTAGATCATGTCAAACCAATCTTGTGGAGTTCTACAATGGGTAACATCAGAACTGGACAGGGGAAAGCCTGTGGATGTATTATTCTTGGACTTCAGCAATGCTTGACTCTGTCCCCACAATGGTCTGGTGGAGAAACTGATGGGGTTGGGAGTAGGCCCTTTGATGGTCAGATGGATTGAAAACTGGCTAGCTGGATGCACCCAGAGAGTAGTGGTCGGTGGGGAGCTCTTGAACCCTAGAAAGGTTGGTAGTGGGTACCATGAGGCTTGGTCCTGGGTCCAATCCTGTTTAATGCATTCATATCAGATATCAGGGAGAGTATAGGGTGTGAAATGAGTCTCTTCGCTGATGACTCCAAGATGGGAGCAGTAGTTGAGGGAGAAGAGGGGAGGTTGGCCCTGCAAGGGGACCTGGATACCCTGGAAAGCTGGGCTTACACATAGAAATTCAATTTCAATATCACCAAGGGCAAGGTGTTACATCTTGGGTGAGGAAACCCTAAACACAGGTATACCCTGGGAGGGGAGGCGCTGGAGGCCTCAATAGGGAAAAAAGACCTAGGGGTCATGGTGGATGCATGTATGAATAACTCTGAGCAGTGCAGGAGAGCGGCTAGCAAGGCAAACAGGATGTTGGGATGCATCATAAGGGGGATCACCTCTAGGAGCAAGGAAGTGATTCTGCAGCTGTACAATGGACTGGTTAGACCACACCTTGAGTACTGTGTACAGTACTGGAGACCACACTTGAAGAGGGACATACAGCTCCTGGAGAAGGTACAGAGGAGGGCAACTAAGATGATACGAGGACTAGGGGATTTGACGTATGAGGACAGACTTGAGGAGCTCTGCCTGTTTTCATTGGAGGAGGAGAGACAGGGGGACATGATTGAGGTCTTCAAGTACCTCAAGGGAATAAATAGAGTAAACATGGAGGGATCTTTAGACTAAAGCAGGGAGGTATCACCAGGGCATGGTTTGAAGTTGGAAGGTGGAAGGGTGGGGGCGGGAAGAAGAGGAGGTTTTTCACTGATAGGGTGGTGGACCCATGGAATGCACTGCCTGGTGAGCTGGTTCAGACATCCACAGTGGAGAGCTTCAGAGATAGTGGACAGTCACAGAAAGTGAATGCATCAGATGATGGCCTGTCCCAGTGGGGTGGGGATGGATGATAGGCTTTCTGGAACACAAGGGGGAGGTCTCGGCACTCAACTAGGGATCTGAGGTTCGAAGCAGACCGAAAGACCATAAGGCCTAATCTGCTGGCAAATAGTATGTTAGTATGTTAGTTTCACGCACCTCGTAAGTTCATAAATTTGTAATATTTTCAGTCCAGATTTTCACCACTTGCATTTTTCCACACTTTCTTATGAACAGTACAGCTGTCATTTTTCACACCATGGCCAAAATGTGTTTTCACACTTCCAGCGTAGAAATGCGTGGTCGCTGGGAAATCATTCTTCGGACAGATTCAGAAAATCACAGTGACACTATTCATGAGCGGGGTCCCAAAATGCCTGTGCTGACAATCTGCTGTAAAAATCCCCAAACTAATTACAGTATGGGTAAGCGTCGCACAGTTTCTACGCATGCTTGTGACTTCACCAGTTTTCTTAATATTTTCACTGCAGATTTTCAACACTGCCATTTTTTACACCTCCCCATGAACAGTACAGCTGTAATTTTTCACATCCTGTTCAAAATGTGTTTTCGCAACTGTGGTGCCAAATGGTGTAGTGGCTGTGCAAAATCAGCTTTCGGCTAACAAACTGTTATTGCCACTGTTCATGAGGTGGGGGTCACAAAAAAACAATGCTGAAAATTTGGAGTGAAAATACCAACGAATGCCTGAGGCATTAGGGTTTCCGACCATAATGCCCCACCCTGTAGAGACTGACAGGCATCAGGGGTGTGACTTGGGATTGTCGCCTGTAATGCTCATACCATTCCACCCCCACCCACACCCTGCAGCCAGTGAGAGAGATTGAGGTGTGCCTTGGACTCTTTGGCCCCAAAGTTCACCCCATTCTCCTATATAGCACCCATCTCACTGTATTTCCTGATGGAATGGGGTGAACATAAGGGCCAATTACCCCAAGGCACACTGTGACACTTGTCGGTGTCTGCAGGGTAGATTATGATGAAATGGCATGGCATCAGGGTGTGACTTGGGATTGTCGCCTGTAATGCTCATACCATTCCACCCCCACCCACACCCTGCAGCCAGTGAGAGGCATTGAGGTGTGCCTTGGACTCTTTGGCCCCAAAGTTCACCCCATTCTCCTATATAGCACCCATCTCACTGTATTTCCTGATGGAATGGGGTGAACATAAGGGCCAATGACCCCAAGGCACACTGTGACACTTGTCGGTGTCTGCAGGGTAGATTATGATGAAATGGCATGGCCGTTATGCCTGATGACCCAAAGGCACACCCTAATGCCTGTCAATATCTGCAGGGTGGTGGAGGGGTTGGTTTCAGTTCAGTACTTCACTGCCATTCCTATTATGCAGCTCTGTAACTCCTACACTACCAATGCCAATGCTAGCAAGCAAACATTTGGCATTGAGAAATGCTTGTTAATGTACCCTCCTCGCATTTCAGGTTGCACTAAGACTCAAGTATTAAATATACTTAATTGCATAAAAGTATTAGTTATTCAGAATAAGAAGGATGAATTTTAACACAATTGCTCTGTTATGCGTCATGACTGCTGTATAATCATTCTTTGTCTACGCTGGATGATATTTACTGATTACACTTTTGCAATATGTAATATGAAATTGTTCTCTATTTTTTGGAAATGTAGCATTGACTGTGTCATGAATTTCATTATAAATGTATCTTTTATTGTTTGCATTAATAAAATAAAGATTCATTGTAAGTAACTTGTTACAAGTTAGTCATTTTCTTTTTGCTCCTTACACACACAGATAATGACCAGCCTCCTTTAGACCTTCACTGCATCCCATTCTGCCTGCCAGTCTCCCCTCTGCTTCCAATCACTTCCACCTGACTGCTGAGGGTATCGTTATGTCCAGAGATGATCCAGCTTGTGCCTGCCAGAGGTCCTCCTCTCCTTATCAGGGGAAGGTAGTGACAGTTCCTGGGGAGATCTTATGAGGGATTGCAGGGCTAGGGACACAGTGATGGTGCACTTGGAGGACAGCTTTCATGGGACATGGCAGCCTTCATCGAGGAGGTGAGAAAGGGTGAAATATCTGTTTTTCTGGACCCTCCCTTCTTCCCAGCAACATACACCATGACAATGCACTGGAGGCAGATGCAGCCAATGTGTGGTCACCCACACTGGCTAAAGCACCACAAAATACCATGTGTCACTGTCTGAGAGATGCTGTGTAGTCCCTTCCCCTAGGAGGAGAATGGATGCTGTACTGCCCTCTCAGCCAGCCTCCCCTCCTCATGTCCCAGGCTCGGGCATGAACCCAAGTCATCAGTGTGCCAAGTGGGTGCCCCACCCCTTTGTGTTATTGAGTTGGCTAAGTTAGTCTCTTACCATGCACTTTTGTATACTATACCAGTGATGGAGCTGGAGGAAGCAGTAGTGGCCTAAAATGGGGCGGTGACTGCAGCCTTCGACTGAAGCACACCCTTTCATATCCTCCGCTTGCCTACTTGTCAGAGATCCCTTGGTATGATGAGGAATTCGAGTTTAAAGGTTAAGGGGCAGAGGTTAGAGAGATTCATAGGATAGGATTCATAGAATAAACTACTAGGCCAAGTAGTTTTAGCCATATGAGACCAACATTTTAAATGATGTATTGGAAACACGTGTTACCATGCTATTTATCTAATACATTTTATCCCTCCATCTCCCATAGTTCCACTGGATACTGCCTCAGAAGGTAGAGCATTCCAGTTTGGCACCACCCTATGGGAAAACCAATGTTCTTGCTCTCTTGTTTTAAAGGGACCTCTTCCTAATTGAAACATAGAAACATAGACTTTGATGGCAGATAAAGACTACTTGGCCCACCTAGTCTACCCATTTCCTACTTATTGGATAAGCTACAGATTCTAGTTAACCAACAGCCTATTTCCTCCTACCCTTCACTATAATTGCCTTATGTCTGTCCCATGCATTCTTGAATTCCCCCACTGTTTTTGACCCTATGACCTCCTCAGAAAGGTGGTTTCATGTGTCCACCAACCTTTCCATGAAAAAGTGCTTCCTGATGTTGCCCTTGAGCCATCCCCCTTCTATCTTCAAACTGTGACCCCTTGTTCTTGCACATCTTTTTCTATCAAAGATGCTCCATCTTGGACTTTGTTGATTCCCTTGAGGTGCTTGAAAGTATCATGTCCTCCCTCTTCTTTCTTTCCTCAAGGGTATACATATTAAGCTCTTTCATTCTCTCCTCATATGGCTTCTGTTGCAGACCCTGCACCATTTTAGTTGCCCTCCTCTGGACAGCTTCCATCCTGTCTATGTCTCTGTGGAAATGGGGTCTCCAGAACTGCACGCAGTACTCAGAATAGGGTCTCACCAACTGTCTGTACAGATGGATAACAACTTTCTGTTTTCTGCTGGTGATGCCTCTCCCTATGCATTCCAGTATCCCTCCAGCCTTCCTTACTGCCTTCTCACATTGTTTGCCTGCCTTAAGGTCATCTGATATGACTACCCCAGGTCAATTTCCATTTTTTTTGTTGTTAGTGCCTCCCCCCAATTGTGTACTCTTCCCCATGGTTTTTGTTTCTCAGATGCATTACTTTGCACTTTTTTGCATTGAATCTAAGCTGCCATACTTTTGACCAATCCTGCAACCTTGCCAAATCCCTCCTCATCCTTTCCACTCCCCCTCTGTGTATCAACCCTGTTGCAGATTTTTGTATCGTCTGCAAAGAGGTACACTTTTCCTTCTAGCCCATCTGCAATTTCTCCTATAAAGACATTAAAGAGGACCAGTCCCAATACTGAACCTCGGTACCCTACTAGTAACCACCCTTTCTTCAGAGTGTACTCAGTTAACTATTACCTCTGCACCTGTTGGTCAGTCAATCTGTTACCCAGGCTATCACCCTGGGACCCACTCCCAGGGTGGTTAACTTGTTTATTAATCTTTTGTGTGGGACTGTGTCAAATGCTTTACTAAAGTCTGGGCAGGCCATATCTACAGCCCCTCCCTGGTCTACTACTTTGGTCACCCAATCAAAGAAATCTATTAGATCCGTCTGACATGACCTTCCTGCTGTGAATCCATGCAGCCTCGGGTCCTGTGCCCTGCTGGCCTCTAGGTATTCAACAATTCTTTCTCTCAGAAGATATTCCATCATTTTCCCTACCACTGAGGTTAAACTAACAGGTCTGTAGTTTCCTGCCTCTGCATTGCTCCGACTTTTGTGAAGAGGAATCACATCTGCCCTCCTCCAATCCTCAGGTACCACCCCATCCTCCCCTGATTTGTTAAAAAGGGTAGTCAGTGACGTCACTAGGTCTCTCCTTATTTTTTTTAGAATTCAGGGGGTGAATCCCATCAGGCCCCATTGCTTTGTCCACCCTGAGTTTTAAGAGTTCTCTCAGGACCCTTTCTTCTGTGAATGGACTGTTATTGACCCCCCTGTCCAAAGTGCATCTATTGCTTAATTTAGGTACCTCCCCCTCTTCTTTTATGAATACTAAGCAAAAGTGTTTGTTCAGTAACTCTGCTTTTCCATTGCCATCCTCTGCCCACCTCACCTCCCCTTTATTAAGCCTCAGGATCCCTTCCTTGGTCTTCCTTCACTCCCTGATGTACCTAAAAAAGGTTTTATCCTCCTTTTTACAGAATTGGCTTTCTTTTCCTCAGTTTGGGCTTTTGGGGTAAATGACAACTGGTTCCCATCCATTCGATCCTGCTAATTACACTCCCGACAGTTCAATCCTTTGCAAACTCACTCCGTGGCAAACCTGCTCCCGTCAATATGCTCCTACATATACCATTTTTATGTTGATTGTGCGCATGCACAAGAAACATATTGTGGCAGCTTGCTGCAGAAGCAGGTTGAGGAGGTGTGGCACTGTTGTGGCCAATGCCCCCACAGCCTTTGGAGGCTTGGCCCACTTTTGCCAATGGGGTGGCACGCTGCTGCTGACACTAGTTCAGCCAGCGTGCCACAACCTTGTAAGGTTTCAGCTGCTGCAATCAGGGGTCACCTCATCATTGCAGCATAAGCCATTCCGCTGCAATGAGGGAGTGATCTTGGTACTGTGATATTGTTTGTGAACCTGGCGGTGGCTTGCCACTGTGTTCACAAATAATATAAGTGAGCCCCCCCGTGGTGAGGAGGTGCCCAATCCCCCTTGGCCGCATGTCCCCCCAGTGTTTGTGTGCCGAGGGGGGCCCCAATCCCTGTCAGCTTCAGTGGCCATAATGGTAATGTTCATGTTGCCAGCAGGGAAGCCCACTCCCTGTCGGCATTATTTCCCCCCACAAAGTATTATTTGCCGATTGCAGTTGTGCCGAGGGGTGCCCAATCCCTCTCGGCTCTTGCTCCCCCCCCTTTGTGCCGATGGGGTGCCCAATCCTCCATCATCTAGAGCTGCCCCTACAACAAAACACTGTGTTGGCATGCTGGGAGCCCACCCCAGCATGCCAAAGGGTCCTGTAAAATAAAATGCCCCGCAATGGGTTTTTTTGTTTGTAGTACCTGTGAAAAAAGAAAACGGTATCTTGCCGTCTCCCTGCCCCTTCCCACAACCTGTGCCCACCTTCTGCTCACACTGTCTCCCTACACCCCCCTCACCCCATACTTACCTGCTAAGTCTGGCGCGGCGATCTTCGGTGGACCGGGAAGATGTCTGCACTCTTCAAAGCTGACCGCAAACTGAGGAAATGCCGGTAAGCTGTAAAATGGCATAAATAGGGTTTTTTCAACTTTGATGCATATCTCAAGGCATTTTTTGGAATTTTGGCACCAAATTTTCAACATGGGCTTTTTGGGACCCGTCCTCATGAAATCAGGCACTGTCATGGTGTTATTCGGCCCTGAAAGGTGATTTCGTGGTCACTGAGTGGAATCACCTTTTGGGACTGATTGATGAAATGATAGTGCCAGTGTTCATGAGGCAGGCTCTCATAAAGGCTATGTTCCAAATTTGGTGTAAAAAATCCAAGAAATTATTGTTTTACAAGCATGCGTTGCACAGTTGGTATGCACACTCATAACTTTGCAAATTTGCAATATTTTCACTCCAGATTTTCAACATTGCCATTTTCCTGCACCTACTTATGAACAGTACAGCCGTCATTTTTCACATCCTGGCCAAAATGTGTTTTCGCACTTGCAGGGCAGAATAGCGCAGTCGCTGTGGGAAATCAGTGTTTGGGGGACATTACGAAAATCACAGTGACAGTGTTCATTAGCAGAGGTCCTAAAATGCCTATGTTGAAAATTTGCTGGCGAAAGTCCATAAAATGAATGTTATGAGCGTGCTTTGTGCAATTTCCATGCACGCTCATAACTTCGCCAATTTGCAATATTGTCACTCCAGATTTTCAATATTGCCATTGTTCCACAACTCCTTATGAACAGTGCTGCTGTCATTTTTCACATCCTGGCTGAAGTGTGTTTTCGCACTTCCGGCACAGAATAGCGTGGGCGCTGTGGGAAATCAGTGTTTAGGATGCATTACAAAAATCACAGTGACACTGTTCAGTAGCAGAGGTGCTAAAATGCCTATGTTGAAAATTTTGTGATGAAACTGCATAAAATGACTGTGTTATGAGCATGCGTTGTGCAGTTTCCACATACCCTTGTAACTTTGTAAATTAGTAATATTTTCATGCCAGATTTTAAACACTGGCATTTTTTCATACCTCCTTATGAACAGTACAGCTGTCATTTTCACATCCTGCCTGAAATGTGTTTCGTGCTTCGGCACAGAATATCACAGTTGCTTCAGAAATAAGTGTTTGGGACAGATTAGGATAGAGTGAGTGAGAGGGGAGTGACCAAGCTCAACTGAGCTCTGTCAGGACTGCTGCGGTTCTTTCTGGGCAGACACAGGCACCAATGCAGGCAGGGCGCAGTACAAAGGGCAGCCTGCAGCGCCGGGAAAAACAGAATGAGCGGGTGAGGGTGGGGAACTGAGAAAGCTCAATGGAGCAAAGCAATCAACATTCGGCGTTGACTAATGCTTGTTTTTAAATGCAGTGCTTGCTCACTATTGAGTAATAAACCTCCTATACCAAAAAAATTGGTTATTACAAATGATTTGCTTTGCTCCCGACACTAATCCCCTATCACCTGTGATAATGAAAGCACTGCTTTTAAAAATAGAACTACTGTTCAGGCTGCCTGTGCAAATGTATAGCTGATACAGATACAGCTAAACTATCTAAAGGGTAATGGTAATTCAAGTTAGTTCAGTGCCAAAAAAAGACCATGTGCCCGTTCAGTTTCCAATGCTGGATACCAATTGCACTTGACAATTTTACCCAGGTATTTGCTCCTCGTCTATTTCAGTAGTTAATTATTCACCAGCAATGAAGAAGACTGAGGCATAGATGAGGTAGGGGATGCTACTATGGAGAAGTGTCATGAGCCTCAGACAGGTCAAACAGTGTATAAGATAAAGGCTTCCCCTCCCCGATCGTGGTGCCTGGTGTAAAGAAATAAAGTGTCTTTTATTTTAATAGGCCATTATTATTCATTTGTTTAGTCAGCTTTGGCTGATTCCTGTTTCTCTGGTTCGATCGGTGCTTGATGGGTGGAGTTACTGCACTGTCAGGAGCTGTGGTCACATGGGAGAGGTGAGTGAGAAACCAGCGGCTTGACTAATGGCAGAGAACAAGAATAAGTGTTCTTGATTATTGTTTCCTGCTGCTTCGATACATCTTTTTCTTGGTGTGTCATTCAGACTGTATTACGTTGTTAAAATCCATTGATCCCGTTAGGAAATTTAGAACAAAATACATGATGAATGCAGGCAGCGATCTCAACAGGGCATTTTGGAAATTCATTGGAGTGTGAAGTATAATTTGCTTTTTGTTTATTCGATCACATTTTCAAAGTAATTAGGATGGAACATACATACACTTATGAATAATTTTTTTTTTTATCGCGTAAGATTTTATTAAGTTTGTCAAGTAACATGAGCCGTAAAAACGGCCTTCACATACCATGTATACAGCATAGTCATACATGCCCAGTACATACAAAACTGTTCTCACGACATAAAGGATTATCTACAAATATATGCTGCAGATAATATTCTTTAAGCAGGCATCTCCTAGAGCAAAATACAAAGTATAAGCTCCTTCAAACTTCTGAGATGTTTCTCACACAGTAAGGAGAGCAGCTGTCATAATCCTTCTACTTAACCAAGCAAATTGCTCCAGTCTGGTATCAGGGTTCCAAACACTATCACCTGCCATCCAATAATATAAACATCTTCAAAGTAGCAGCTACATAATAATGCCCTATATAAACTAAGATAAATCTGTCCATCAAATTAGCAGACAGAACAGAGAAGGCCATAGGGTCCAAACATATAGAATACTATAAAATAGGGGTGGTGACAAGACCATACAACCACAGTCACCTAGTATACTATAATCAAATTATGCTGTCAATTATATTAAGGGGGAATTTTGAAACAGCGGGGGTACAACCAAACAAATGTGGGAGTGTAAATAAGCTCCCTATTTCTTGTAGTATCTATCAAGTCGGCCCTTGGCCACCGCTGAAAGTCTCTTGAAGTTAGCCAACCTAGCCATGGCAGAGCGCCACTGTAAAACTTTTGGGGGTGTAGGTTGTCTCCAGCATACCAGAATGGACCTCTTAGCTTCCATCAACGCTACTAGGATCCATACTGCACTAGGGGTGGGAAGTGGATTTAGTGCCGAGGTATCTCCCGGTAAAAGGGAGTGATTTTGAATCTGGATTGGCTTACCAACTATCCTGGAGCAGTCCCCTAGGACTAGAGTCCAGAAGTTTTGCAAGGTTGGGCAGGTCCAGAGAACATGTATTAGGTGGGCAGGGAAGAGTGGCATCGCCAACACTGGTCCTGCGGTAAGATCTCCAGATTATGCAGTACTGCTGGGGTTTTATACCATCTTAAAAGAATTTTCAATTGTATTAATTGGCTCTTAGCGTCTTTATAGGCTGTGTGAGCTGCTCTAATGCATAGCTTCCATTGTCGCGGGGAAATGGGGTGGATGAGGTCCTTTTCCCAGGCGGCCCTACTAGCGAGAGTAATATCTGGTTGGGCATCTCTAATTGTCTTATAGAGAGTACTCACTAACCCCTGGCCCTTTCTGGGTAGATGAAGAACTCTCAGACAGTCCCAGGAGTTTTGTGACGAAGGAGCTTTGAGAAGAGAAAATAGAGAGCACTCCTCAACTGCAAAAATCTCCAAAAGTCTGAGGGTCCTAACCCATATCTATCCCGAATCTGTTCAAAGGACATTAGCACATGAGAGTTTGGGAGTAGTAGATCCCCAACATCTGAATGCCCTTGATGTCCAAAGGGCCAAGAGAGCAGTTTATGGTCAACCATGATAAGATGGTTGTTCCATAAAGGGGCATATCTAAGTGGGGGTGGAATTCTGATTTGGGACCCCAGTAATTGCCATAGCCCTCCACCATGCCTACATGTTCCCCGCATAATTGGAGTACGCCCACTTGCCACCTGCTTTACGCCAGAGAGCAGAGAAAAGAGGGGAGTGTCCACTGACAGGGAAGCCTGTAAAGATACCCACTGCAGAGGGGAGGCAAGATGCAGGGTAAACCAGGCTGTAGCTTGGGCCATTCTGTAAGCCAGGTGATATCCCTCAAACCAAGGAAGACCCAGTCCACCTCTAGTCCAATGTGCACAAAGTTTCAACCGTCCCCACATAGGGGCTTTTCCCTCCCATAACAAAGAAGCAACTAAGTTATCTAGGGCAGGGGTTCTCAGACCTTCTCAGGTTGAGCCTCCCCTATGTCACTTTGGACAAGCCTGGGCCTCCCCATGTCTCAAGCACAGTAGAACACACTCAAAAGGATATGAAATTTCATGCGCGATTTCATGCGCAATCACGAAACAGGCAAAATATACTATGATAGTGTTTTATTTACAAAGTGAAGCACTGTGCATTGTAAATACAGTGCAAATGACTAATTAAAGTCAACTGAAAGGCAGTTTACCACTGCACACAGATACCATGCAAAGCAGCAATAAAAGTCAACTGATAAAAATGTGCTGTACATCCAGTGCTGTTTAAGTCAGTCAGCTGAAGACAGCCTGTACGCCTGTTTTCAGAGTCGTTAAAAGGCACCCCACCACAAATCTAGCATCTGAAAGTTTTAAAAATCATTCAGCTGAAGGGAGCCTGTGAGCCTGCTTTTTGGCAGTCAGTTGCTGGATCTGTGGCTGCACTGTTGAGAGGTAGAGGCGCAAGTCATCTTCAACCCTGAGGCGGACCTATACTTTGTCTTTATGGCAGCCAGTGCAGAGAACCCAGACTCACAGAGATAGGTTGAAGCAAAAGGCAGTAACACTTTAAGCGCCGTTGTTTTAATTCTGGAAATTCACACCCCAGTGACAGCTAAAACTTAGCCAGTGGCAACTGTCCAAAAGAGACCTTCAGTGCTGGGTCTGTAGCCATATCTATAAGGCTTTCTTGCTCTCTTAATGGCAGGTTGTCCACAGACCTCGGTTTAAAATGAACGGATTCTAACCCACTGGTTACACTCCTCCTGCTGGTATTCAGGAAGTACTCACAGAGTTTTTCATGCAGTCCACTTAAATGTTCTGAAATTGGCATCTGGACACTGTCAATGAAAGCTCATTTTCCTGCAGGAAATCTTCCAGTGTGGGAAGGAGGAAACTAATCCCTGCTGCAGTCTTGAAGACCATAATTGTAGTTTCTGACAAATGCCTCAATCCTGTCCCTTACAATGAACATGTTGGTGTCCCGACCTTGAAGTGAGGCATTGAGTGTGTTGAGTCTGTCAAAACATCCGCTAAATATGCCAGCAATGCAAGCCACCGTGAATCATGGAAATTTTCCACAAGTGCAGAGCCACAGTCAGCAAGGAAAATACGCACTTCATCACGCAATTCAAAGAGACGTGTTAGTACTTTTCCCCTGGACAGCCAACGGACCTCTGTGTGCAGCAGTAGTTGTTTGTGGTTTGCTCCCATCTCCTCACACAGCACAGCAAAGAGTCTTGCATTTACTGGCCGTGCCTTGATAAAGTTCACGACTTTCACAGCATCTGCCAAGACTTTGTGAAGATCAGCTGGCATCCTCTTGGCTGCTAGTGCTTCCTGTGGATCATGCAGTGATTCCACACAGCACTAGAGCCACTGCTTGCAACCTTGTCACCATGCCACTGTGTCTGCCAGTCATTGCCCGTGCTCCATCACTACAAATTCCCACACATTGGCTCCAGGCAAGATCTTCTTCTGTAATGAATTTATTGAGCATGTGGAACAGCTCCTCCCAGTTGCTCGTGCAGGCAGTGGTTGGCAAAACAGGAATTCTTCTGAGACTTCAGTCTCCATGGCATAACGGACATAGACAAGGAGCTGTGCAGCATGGGCAATGTCAGTGGACTCATCAATTTGTAATGCAAAGTATGGACTTTGCGAACAGAGTCCAGTATCTGTTTCTTGACATCAACAGACAACTCCTCAATGCGCCGCAAACTGTGTCATTGGAGAGGGGATGACATCTAGCTGTGCTGCTGCTTTGTCTCCCAGCATTATTGCACACATTTCTTTTGCAGCAGGAAGAAGTAATTCTCCACCAATGCTGTGTGTGTTTTCCTGCTTTGGCACCGCAATGCCACACACACGAGGCTTCCACAGCTTTCTAGGCACAGTGCCATGCCTTTCCACCAGTTTCTTTTGGCCCCTCAGTTCTTGTAGCTTTCGAAGAAAGAATTCCAGAGGTTGGAAACTAGGCTGGGATGCTTTGTCTCCAAATGCCGTCGCAGCTTGCAGGGTCGCATGCTGTCTTGTGCCAGAACGCCAGCACAATACCACACACTGTGGCCGAGGTGCTTCACTGGTCCCAGTCCAGGTGAATCCCATCTTCAAGTATTCATCATCATACCGTCTGGCCGTGCGCTTTGCTTGAAGGCCTGCAGCTCCTTCATTGGCGTCAGCAACAGCTACTTCTCCATGCACGCTTTCTTCCAGTCACCAGAAAGCGATCCATTATCTACGGTACATCAGTGTTGGAAATTGTCAAACAATGTAACTAAAATCCTCCTGGACATGTACATACTTGCATGTCCAACAACAGTCGGGCATTCCAAAAGAGGAAAACAATGATTGCAGAAAACGTGGTACCCCAAACTGCATGTCAATTTGAAAAGAAGATGAGCATCATAAACAGACCAACAAATAAAAACACTGTTCCTCACGATAGTTTCACAGTATCCATGAGACCAAAACCAAGCAATGAGATGTTTAAAGAATGATTCACAATCCATTTCTATCCAGAACCAAACTTTCCCATTTGTCACTTTGGCATGCCAGGCCAACACTGCTTCACCACAGTTCCCAAGCTAGCCAGTCCTGTGTTTCACTCCTCCAGCTCAAGCCAGACCAGCACACCAACCACAGATTCCATTCACCTTCTTTGACCTCAACATGGCAACTCCTGTCTGCTTGCTTCCTGATCTGCACAGCAAAAAGGTGACTCACAGAGGGAGTGTACTGTAACTGTGCAGTCAGCTCAATGTCTTAATTTATGCACATAAACACTTACGCTGTGATAAAGGGTTGAGGTACACCTCAGCCAATCCTAGCACAAATTAGTATGGGGGCCTGGGAAATGGATCCAAGTGCTTGTCTGTGCTCAGAGGCAGATGCAGTTTAGAGTAGGGACCCAGCTGATGGGAGGTCTACCTCAACGTGGAGGGGCTAGTGACTTCACAGCAGGGCCCTGCTGTGAATACCAAAGACCCCCCACTCCACTGAGCCTATTTTGGGCTGATGCACCCCATGTAAAGGTAAGCCATGAGCACAGCCTTCACTCCACGCTGTCCAACACACAGGCAAGACACAGGGGTTGGGGACGGGGAGCAAAGTAGAAATTCCTTCATACTTACCACGATTTTCTTATCAGTTAGTTCCAGCATGTCAGTGGGGTATTCATGTGGGATCTTCACCCAAAGCCTCCCAACCCACCCAAATATGCAGATACAAGATTACAACACACATTTTGAACCCACAGCACACATAGGTAAGGCAAATAAGCAGTTACAGTGAAGGGTCTTGGATGGGTTTGGGGTGGGGAACACTCTGAAAACCTGAAGAAGCCTCCTCACCCCACAAGCTACACCAGCAGACCCTTCACTCACAAAACGAACATAACTAGCACCATTTGATACCCATGGCACACAAGAAAGGGAAATTATGCTCACCTAAGGGTCTCGCTTGGGTTGAGGGCCATTCCTTAAGACCTGAAGAAGCACCTCATGTCCAAGGTACACCTGCAGCCCACCCCAAAAAGGGCACCATTTTAGTACCAAAACAATCATATATATGCCCCAAGCTACACCCACAGCTCTAGTCTCAGCCTCACTGTGAACCAGTGTAGATGGCATTATGTACCGTGCATCTCGCTTTTCATCTCCTCTTAAGAAACAAAATATTTGTTCACACTAATAAAACATTCTTTAAAATATTTTTTATATATAACAATGAGCCATTGTATAATCGGAATAATGCACTCCAGGGTGTGTGTCGCTGGGATAACATCACTTTGGGGTGATTAATCACACTCGGCCTGTGGCCTCGTGCCTAATCACCCCAGGCATGATGTTATGCTGGGACGACACACACCCTGTCGTGCAGTATTACACCCCCTCCAAGTAAAACCACCAGGTCCATCACTGCAAAAACAGTAGCAGACACAACTGTGCATCTTCCCACAGAACAGAAGCATCCAAAAGTCTCCACAGCCTGAGCCCAAAGATGCAGATCCATCATTGTAGCATTGTAGCACCCCCCCCAGTCACCACAAGACTTCCTTTTGTGGCATTTCAACCATACCCCCTCCCATAAATACAAATAGAGTAGACCAGACATAAAAACGAACCAGAAGCAATCCTTCCTGTGAAATAGTCAGCTCTGTCTATGTACACTCCCTGTTTCCAGTAACAATATTCATGGAACCTACTGGCTGAGAGTCCCATTTTTCACAGCAGCAGATAGATGGGGGGAACATTTTTACCAACTGTACAACTCCTTCCTTAGAACCCTCCAAGATGAGGGAGGGCAAGAACATTTTTTAGCAGCAGGTAAAACCTCAACCTTAGGACCCTTCCTTACTCCATCCTTGAAGGCCATCCATGGGGGTCAAATGAACTTTTGCACATTAAAGACCCAACCTCAGACCCTCAATGGGGGTGAAATAAATGTTTTTAAGAGGCATATTTAAAACACCAGCCTTGCAGCCCCAGGCCCCTGCAGCAAAAACCCTGAGTTGACCAGCCCTTCAGCAAAAAACAACTAAAAATCAATGCTTACCAGCCCTTCAGCAACAGACGTAGGAGAGTTCAGTTCTACACCAGGTGGCAGCTGGCAGCTTCAACGATGAACTGTGAATGCATCGGACGATCGGAGTCGGCGACTCGAGCAGTGGCTTAAGAAGCAGTGGCAAAATGAACACGACGATCGAGTCGGGCGTACTGAGCAGTGGCTTGAAGCAGCGGGTCCCGGTTGAAATTTCAGCGCAGATCTTTCCGATTCAGCAGCTGTGAGAAAAAAGCATCGGGCATGCTGCTTTATTGCCGAACTGTTCTGCAGCACAGGGTAAGCAGCAGCTGATTGGCGAAGAAGTCTCCAGCCATTGGCTGAAATGTGAAGGCATAGATTGGTTGCTTCCTCCTTCTCATTGGCTGTTGTTGCCTGCTCCTCATTGGTCCAGTACATATGAAATTCGGCCTCTTGATTGGTTGGCTTGTGACACCTCCTAGCCCCTCTAGGTCCTATGCCTTCGTTTCTCCGGCACTGGCAGAAGTTGGCGCTTACTCATCAAGGTGCTATTAGCACCTCACTCGAGTCATCAAGGGACAACTGGGACTGAAGACAAAGGTAGGGGAGAGGGGGGATGATGTGTTTGTGAAGAATGGATGGGGGATGTGCGCGTTTACAGTCCGCGGAGGCGCTGTTTTGCTGTTTTCAGTTTGGCTGCTTGTTTGCTTCCTGGTTTCACAAGCAAGCCTCCGCGCCTCCCCTGGAAGCAGCTCGCGCCTCCCCAGGGAGGCGCGCCTCACCATTTGAGAACCGCTGATCTAGGGTCTTAAATAGTTTTGAGGGCAGAGGAATGGGGAGATTATTCAGTAGATACAACACTCTAGAGAACAGAAACATTCTAATGGCTTCTTCCTTACCTTTGAGGGTGAGCCGAAGCCGTTTCCATCACTGGACCTCCGCCATTAAAGAAGCCAGCAGGGGGGAAACATTTTCGGACTCCAGATCTTTCCAAACCATGGTAATAAAGACCCCTAAATAAGGGAAAGCTTGTGGGGCCCAAGTAATATCAGTGCCGGTAAGACAGGATTTGGTACAGGCTCCGTTTAGGGGGGACAAGATGGTTTTCTTATGATTTACTGTTAGCCCCGAGAGACAAGCAAACTCCTGTAGGATTGCTAAAACTGGGGTAATGGAAGATTGGGGATTAGAGAGTGTGAGGAGCATGTCATCCACATAGGCATTAACCAGATACGTCGACCTTTTATAGGGATACCTGTTATATTAGGGGAGTTTATAAGTTTCCTAATTAGGGTGTCCAAAGCAATAAGACAAAGAAGAGGGGAAAGAGGGCAGCCCTGCCTGGTGCCTCTTTGTAATGGAAAGGTGGGGGAGGTATCTTTATTAGTGACAACTCTGGCTGTAGGGGAATGGTATAATGTAGAGACCCACGAACAAATGTCTGAACCAAAACCATACAGCATGAGAACTTTATGAAGGAACCCCCATTCTAGGAGTCAAATGCCTTGGCAAAATCTATTGTCAAGGCAGCCATAGGAGTTTTAGATTGCAGTGCCAACCACCTAAGGTTCAAAACAAAACACAAATTGTCTGCACTCGATTTCCCCTTTAAAAAATCTGTTTGCGAAGGATGATTTAAGGTGGGCAGAATCAAAGCTAATCTGTTCACTAGAATTTTGGCTAGTAGTTTAGTGTCCATGAGGAGGAGCGAAATAGGCCGAAAGTTTGCACAGAGAAGGACATCAGATGATTTGTTTGGGATAAGGGTTATTAATGCCTCGCACATAGTCGGAGTGAGCAAGGTATCTTTTCGGGCTTCCTGCAGTGCTTGTAGAAGCGGACCAGTGATGTGATCTTGGAGTAACTGGTACAGTTCTACTGATACACCATCCGGCCCAGGTGCCTTACCCTTCGCCATCTGGGATAGTGCTTCTCGAAGTTCTTCCGACGTGATGGGGGCATCTAACTTATGCTGTTGAGCCTCCCAAAGTCGAGGAAGTGGGATCCCCTGGCACATATTGCTTAATCAGAGGGAGAGCTTGTTGTTCGAGAGTGTACTGTGGGATTGGTAGAGCTCCCAGTAAAAATTTTGCATCTCTACATTGATGTCCTTCGGGGTCGTGAGTAGTTCTCCCTTCTTGCTTCTAAGCACCAAGATTCTAGAGGAAGACTGCTGCTTCCGTAAATAGTAGGCAAGTAACTTCCCTCCTTTGTCCCCACCTTCCCATACCCTATGTTTCACCTGGGTCAGCTGACATTCCGCTTTTCTGTTTATTAGCACATTGATCTGGTATTTTAAACCTGTGATAGGGGCCAAAAGTGAAGAATTTAACGGACTCTGAGGGGAAACTTTAAATTGTTTTTCCAGTTTTGCTAGTTGGTCCTGCAGGTCCGGAAGATGCTTCACACGCTCCTTGTTTTTAGCAGCAGTATAAGAGATAACTCCCTTCCCCCTTAGGACAGCCTTAAAGGCTTCCCATACCGTAGTTCTCTCGTCTCTCGGGTATTTTCAAGTCAAAATACTGACGTGTTTCCTCCTTTATGTACTCCCGGAAGGTTGCATCTTGTAACAGGAGGGGATTGCATCTCCATCTAGTAGATGAGGGGCTTTTACCTGGTGGGGAAAAAGTGATTGCAACAGGGGCATGATCAGATATCAAAATGTTCCTTATGGTCGCATCGCTTACACTTGGTATTGCAACATGATTAACTAACCAAAAGTCTAGTCTGCTATGGATACTGCGCACATTGGAGTAGAAGGTATAGTCACGCCCTTGCGGATGACTGTTTCTCCATGGGTCTCCTAGAGCCCACTCTGACATCAGTGTATTCAAGGTGGCTAATACTTTGGGATGAGATTGCAGTGTGGGAACGGATTTGCCTATGAAAACATCTAGTACCAAATTGTGATCACCCCCCAATAGTATAGGAATCTCTGCTTTCTCTTCCGACAGGTCTGTTAAAGCTTGGTTCAATTCGGAATATGGGTCCTCAGAATCTGTATTAGGACCATAAACATTGGCTACTATAACTTTGCTGCCTGGGTAGGACAACCTGGCTGCTAGCAATCTCTCCTGAGTGTCCTGATGCTGGGTTTCAACTGACCATGGGCCCAATCTCTAGAGGAGAATGACAACCCCTTAGATATTGCAGTTGCTCAGCTAGACAGGACTGTACCTACCCATAACTTCTTCAATCATTGGACCGTTTGGCTGGTGAGGTGCATCCCCTGGAACAGGGCCACATCAGTCCCCAAAGAGTTTAAGAAATGTAACACCTTAGTGCGCTTTGCTGGGTGATTGAGTCCCCTGACATCTCAGGAGATGCACCTCCACCCCCGAGGGCCCGCTGCAGTTACTGCCATAGCAGTAGCCCCTCAGCTACTAGTAGAAATATAGAAGGTACTCACCTTGCAAGAGGGCCTAAGTATACACACAGCAGCAAAAAATAAAATAGGATAACCTGTGACTGCAGGGTATAAAGGCAGATTCCAGCCAAGAGAACTAGTAAGGAGTAAAATAGGCAGCAGTGTATGGTCATGTCAAAATCAGTTAAATACCTAGACAGAATAAGGATAGAGACAAAACAGAGTTATCTATCTTAACAATAATTACAGTAGAAAACAAATAGTTATCAAAGTCAGTATATTACAACAGTAGTATTTATCTTGGATTCTTAAACCTGACTACATTGGTGGTGTCGAGGTGAACTTGTGAGTACAGGTAAAAGACCCCTATAAGCCACACTGCTTCAGGCACCGCAAGAGAGCAATGGGAAAGGTTACACCCAATAGATGATAACCTGACCCAGCCTGACTCCATAACACCAAAGCTGGAGAGTCTAAGCGTATCAGGTGACCTTAAGTCACCCAGGTAGGGAATATGTGGGGGGGAAAGGAGGGAAGGGAAGGGGGAGGGTGGGGGCCTCCTACCATTGAATAAGCTCTTAACACATACTTGTGCATACTGATGCCCTCCCTTCTAGGATCTAATTCCTAGAAATAGCGAGCTGTCACTTGTATCTTATCAAACCTGCTCTTACTGTAATATAGTGGTCTACCTTGTATATCTCTATATTTTCTAAAAGGTATTCCTGGGCAATAAACTCATACGCTTCCATACTTTGGCGTTCCATTAGGGAAAGAGGGAAGTGAGGGGAGGAGGGAGGGAAGGGAAGGAGGGAGGGATAGGAGAGGGGCTTTGCGGTTAACCCTTTTGCCCACTGGCGGGGAATCTGCTGCCCAAGTAAGAGGCAGATAGCCAGAATAACATATTTTGCCCAGGCAGAGAACTGTTCATAGTACAGTGTTTCCAGCACCTCATATGTTAAAGGCCACTAGGGGCTTTTGCCCATATGAAAGCAACCTCCAGCAGAGCTGGGATGCTCTACGTGTCGGAGCACGTCATGGCATCCCCCGAATTACAAATTTGTCCAGAGCCAGAGGGGCTGGCACCCAAAGCAATGGCCTCTGCAAAAGTCTTCAAGCCCGGTGTTAACAAGCCGTCAGCTGCCGCAGCTTCTTCCTCGTAGACTTCCATTTCAGATGCCCAGTCCAGCGGAGTCAGATCCTCTAAGGGTACAGCAGCCTCTTCCTCTGGTTGATCCTTCTGATTAGTTTTGTTCCAGGTTGAGGTAGTAGCTCTAGGTTGTTTAGCAGGAGGCGACTCTGTTGCACCTTTTAACATCGAGGAGCGGGAACTTGTGGAGCGCTGCCTTTGCCTGGCTGGCAGCGTATTAGCAGTGTCTATCAGAGAATTGTTGTGCGACTTATTGAGTTGGCGCCTCCTGGTCGTTGGAAATATCAGTCCCAGCCTTATTTATCTTGTTCCCACAGGGATGTGGAGCCCATTGCTGTTTACTACTACTGGGGGACTCCTTGTTTGGCTAACTCGTACGGCCCGAGTTCCTGTCCCTTGGTGCAGGGCCTCCTTTTCTCATAGTTCCCTGATGCATGATTCCTGGGCTCCCAGAGGCATCTGGGAGATGTAGTCCGCGGTAACATGCCAAGTCAATGGGTCTGAATCCAGGCTTCTGCATCTCCTTGGGATTCCGCGAGGAAAGACTTACCATTTCTATTCAGGTACAAAGCAGTGAGGCCCTTAAAATGATATTGCACTGCATTGGCTGCAAGGATTTTTTTAAGGGGGTTATATGCTCTACTTTTCGCAACCACTTCTTGTGTAAAATCTCTGTAGAAAGATATGGTGTTCCCTTCCATTCCAACTCTCCCAGCCCTCTAGCAGCATGCAGTAGGCGTTCTTTGACTGAGAAGCACAGCAGGTAGGCAATAATGGTGCGTGGGCCTTTGGTATTGTTAGGGTTGCCAGAGACATGATGGGCCCTCTCTACCCCAATTGGCTTCTTCCACCAGTCACGCAGGAGCTGTGGTATCCATTCGTTCAGGAATCTTTCCATGTTAGGCCCTTCGACTCCTTCAGGTACCCTAAAATTTGTATATTATTCCTTCTACTTCAGTTTTCCTGGTCCTCTGCTCTGTACCACAACTGGGATAACTTGGTCTCATGGTCTCAAAGCCTCTGCAATACAAGTAGGTGCTGTTTCTCTAGCTCTTCTGTCCGTTGCTATAAAACATTATGCTGGTCCTCTAATCTGTGCACATCTGCCGCATTGGTAGAAAGTGAGGCGCCAATTGAGTCCACTCTACTTAATAAGGCCTTCAACATTTTAGTAATATTTGCTAAGGCTTCGCCAACTTGCATTTAATTGAGAAAAGCCGGGGTATATTGGTGAAGAGCTTCAGCCATACTGCAACTTGCAGGCTCCAAGCCTGCCAATCCTTCCTGCAACCCGCAACTAGCAAATTCAGCGTCTTCTCCTTCAGTGGGAAGCAGCAGTTAAACCCTACTGGCACTGGGCCCCTCGTCGGACTTGCTCTGGTGATCTCTTCGGGGGAAATGGGGGGAGATCAGAACCACTGCAGCTTCGATCCCGCTAAGGGGGGGAGAAGAAGTACTACAGCACTGGTGTACCGAGCTCGGGCCTATATGGCCTACTACTGCGCGTTGGCTCTGGAGTATCAGTGGCCTGTCAGGTGCTGGCTAAGAGCGTGGCTCACCCGAATTACATCTCGACGGTGTTGACAGAGGTGGAGGAGGGTGTGTGGGGTAGCTCAGGTAAAATCAATCCAACATTTAGGACATTTTGACCAGTTTCCCTGTCAGGCTGGGGCAGAACGAAAATTTTAGGCAGCCATCTCCTCCGGGTCCAAGCCACGCCCCCACTTATGAATAATGTTTAATGGGCATAATGCTTTAGAGCTGTTAGAGGAACTAACAGGCATGGGGGTAAATTGATGGAGCAGATCTGACCAGGAGCAAGTTGACATGGGAGCGAAATGTGGGAGCAAATTGACAGGAGGAATTGTCATGTTCCTGGGCCTTTGCTATTCTGACTGTCTTCCCCACTTCCTTCTGCTTTTACTGGTACAGTTCTCTGTCCTGCTCATTCTCTGATTCTTCATACTTCCTAAATGCTATCTTTCACTCCCTAACGTCTCCCACCACCTTTTTTGAGACCATGGTGTTTTTTTACTTCATTTTGTTTTGTTTATTTGCTTCACACAAATACTTGTTGCTTCTGTGATGGCAGTTTTAATTTTCTCCCATTGTTCTTCTACTCCTCCTTCCTGCCCCTTTGCTAGTGCATTCCTTAGGCACTCACCCATTTTGCCAAAATCAGCCTGCCTAAAGTCCAGTACTTTTGTCTTTGTATGGCTTGACTCTACAGATGTATTTATCATGAACCACATTGTTTGGTGGTCGCTAGTTCTCAGATGGATGTGCACTTCTAAATCTGTGATCCTTTACCATCTCCATTTGAGAGTACCAGGTCTATGACTGCTCCTCCCAAGTGGGTTCCAACACTAGCTGTCTGAGGCATGCCCCTGCAGGGCATAGAGAATATCCCTGTTCTTGGATGTGATGCAGCATATGCTCCAGTTAACATCTGGCATATTCAGGTCCCCCATCAACAAAATCACCCCTCTTTCTGCCATTCTAAGGATGCCTTCTAACATTTCTTTGTCCATTTCCTCCAACCCTGAGATGGGGGTCTGTATACAACCCCTATGGAGGTGTGGTGCCATTACCTGTCTCCAATGTGACCCATAATGGCTCCTCTCTTCCCCTTTACCCTTTAGTTCTGTTGCTTTGATCCCTTCTCTTACATACTCCTCCCCTCTTTACCTCCCCTGCCCTTCCTGCAGCTTACATAACTTGGTATGGTTACATCCCAGCCATGGTTCTCTGTGTACCATGTTTCTGTGACTGCCACAATATCCAGCTGTCCTCTTCCATCAAGGCTGTTAAATCAGGAAGTTTGTTGCCCAGACTTCTGGCATTGGTACTATCACCCAATTTTTAAATGGTCTTACCTATTTTGGCCCCACCCCTGCCGTTACTATCTTTAGCTTTTATTCTATTTACCCCATCCTGCTCCCTATCAACCTCTCTACCTTGGTGTTTACCTCACTGATGATCCTGTTTTGTTGGGGATGCTGGGAATTCCCTGCTTCTTATCAGTGCCTCCCCCTTGGCTAGTTTAAAAACTTGCCAATGAAGCATTTAAATCTATCACCTAGGAGTCTGCTTCCCCTCCTGGGCAGATGCAGAACATCTTGCCAGTGTAGGCGTGCATCCCTCCAGGTGGAGCTCTAGTCCACAATGAAGCCAAAACACTGTGCTCCACACCAGTTTTTCAACCATTCATTGAATCACATGGTGCATAGTACCCTAGCCTCACTGATGCCATAGACAGGCAGTACCTCTGAGAAGGTTACAGTGAGTGCTACTTGGCTAAGGCCTCTCCCCAACTCCACAAACTCCTCCTGCACTGCTCTGATCCCATGCCCAGCTAAGTCATTTGTTCCTAGGTAGGCAATGATGTCTGCTCCGCTCCCATGCAGATGCTTTGCAATCCTGAGGATTCGCCTCCGCCCCTCCAAGCCATGGCTCAGGGCAGGCACCTGTTCTCCCACTCCACTTTTTCCCCCAGTTATACCTCTCTAATAATTAAGCCCCACACAAGGAGCTGCTTCCTTCCCCTGTGGTATCCCAAACCACACTCCTATGTGCCTTCCTTTTGGTGGTTCCCAACAACCTCCTTGGTCTCCAATGTGGGTGCCTCCATGGGGAGCTATGCTCCACCAGTACAGCTTAAGGATTGTGGAAAGGTGCAACTGGAGGAATGTGCCTCTGTTCTGCCACCCTCACCTTCCCTGAGCCCACCATGGTCCAACTGCTCCTCTTTCTTGGCAACCTCTGAGACAGTGGTGGTGGGCCTGGTGCTTTCTGTTTGGAGCTGGTTCCCCTACTCCTGTCCAGTTTGGCATGGAGACAGGCAATCTCCTCCCTCAGAGCAGAGAGTTGACTGCAATAGGGCAACATCACAGCCTCCAGAATGTCTCCCGGAAGACTGCTGCCCACAGCTATTGCATTGCACCACACCACATATTCTTTCTTTCTGTTTACTAATTTTTTTTAGTGTGTGAGTGCACTTACCCTCAATGCAGTGTGCTGGATTGGTAAGGATATGACAGCTGGACAGTTGTGTGCACTCTGTGCCCTCTTGGGGAAGTGATGCCAGAACTGCTGGTATAAAGGAAATTACAGCTTTGGGGGTGGGTGGGTGAGGGGCAGGGTGGGATTGGGCCCCATGCCTGTTTCCTCTTGAAATAATCAGCTTCAAACTCTGACCCACCACTCTGGTGAGTGTTGACCTTCCTTTCAGCAAGCTGACCTGCACAACAATCTACCAGAGAATATACCATCAAAACAATTGCAGTCAGAAAAATCAAGCAGTTGGGCCCAGTACCTATAATGTAAGCCTCGCTGACCCAATATAACCTGATGTCATATGCTCTGAAGGAAAGGAAATTGTTTAACCAGGAAAGACACACTAAGCAGAAGCTTGTTTCCAGGTGCCACCTGGGAGCACAAGGAAGTTAAGTGACTTGTTCAGGGTCACGAGTATGCAAGTCGGGCTGTGGGATTCAAACCCAGGTCTCCAGGGTTGCATCTCAGAGCCTTAAACCACTATGCTATACTTGCCTCCTGAAGACAGAGGAACCAGTTTTCACAACCTGAGGCCCTGTCTGGTTTGAATACACAAACTGCAGGGTTCACAAAGAAAAAAATCCTCTGTTACCAGTAAATAGTTCACTGTACCAAAAAAATAGTTTGATGTAGTCTGTCATGAAATACTATTAGATAAATAATCCCGCTAAACACAAGGGAATTGAAACTGGTGTCCTCTATTTTTAGTGGTTGCTTTTCTTTTTTGGGGTCCCAAGCACTCCCACAATTCCCTCACCTGGAAGGCCCTAAGTACTAAACACATACCCCCTCTGTACCTGTGATACTGTAGTGAATATTCCGATATATGACTATATATATATATATACAGTATATATATATAAAAAATTAGAGGCAAAAAACTCTGTTTAATGCATCAGTTAGGGTTGTTCCATAGCGACAAAAGTGAGGAAATTCTGTTGGGTTGAAAACCCTCCCTTGGACCCCCAACCAGCATTGGGGTGCGACTGGTTGTCAGCCCTAACTCTCACCCATCACACATGTAAAGCAGCAGAGGTATAGGAGAATGTAAGAGAGTTAGGACCAACACCCAATGCACACCCCAATGCCGTTGGGAGGTGGGTGGGGTCCAAGGGGTTTTCAACCCTAACACAGAATTTCCTCACTTTTGTCACTGTGGAATAACCCTAACTGATGCATTAAACTGAGTTTTTGGCTCTAATTTCCTTCTTTTGAGAATGAATAATGAGAAATACTGAATGTCATGCAGCGGCGGGAGCGTGGGGCCCTTTGGGCCCCTTACTCCCACCACATGATGTCTTGAGGCATAGTAACAGGAACAGCAATGCAAACAGAAGTGCTAACAGTGGCACACATGGTAACGCATGCAATGAGAACAGAAAGGGGAACGCACACAGTGGCGTAGACTGGAACGGTCTGCCACGTAATGTGTTGTCACATAGTAACATGGTGCCTGCAAATGTAAATGTCAATGGGCATGGTGACACAAAGTGAAACAGAAAGAGAAACAGTACTGTAGACACAAATGGCAAAAAATAACAGAAACGCAAGCGCAAATAAAAACGCAAAGGATAACGCACATGGTGGCATAGACATCAATGGTAAGTGAAACGGGTACGGAACCACAAGCGAAAAGGGCAACGGTAACAGTAATGTAAGCACACAGGATGGTTTTTCACAAAACCTGCATACAGAAAGACAGTGAGTACAAAGAATGCATGCATAATAATGGGTATCGGAGCAGAGAATGAGGACTTGGAATACTAAATAGGTTATATCTCAGGAACCGTATGACGAGAAAAATTTAAAAGTCATATGATTTATGACTGTCCTGGTTGTTTTGTACTTAGCCCCAAAGAAGGCCAAGTGTTTTCCAACTAAAGTCCAGATCTTGCACCGCTTGGAGATACGGGCTCTGAAAGGGCTGCAAACGCTGTAATGTTATCCTAAGGAAAGAAAGAGAAGTTCGAGCACCATAACTTTGCCTCCTGAAATTTTTTTCACCAAACCACTGAAAGGCACATCTGTGGGCTGTTGGCTGTCTTCCCTCCAAATTTCAAGAAAAAAGACCAAACAGCTATTTTGCAGCAGGGTGCCAAAGGATTCCTGTAATGCGTCGGGCACCGTAATGTTATCCTATGGGAAAAACCATCAACTTTGGAGTGCCATAACTTTGCCACCATGTAATATTTTTTCAACACAATACTGAAAGGCAAATCTGTGAGATGTTGGCTGCTTTCCCTCCAAATTTCAGCCCAAAACTCCCAACCGTTCTTTTGCAGCGCAGTGCCAAAGAATTGCTGTCATTTTCCCACAGACTAGAAAACTACTGTTGCAATTTGCAAAAGCTTTCACAAAAATTTGCGACACTTTCGTGAGCATGAAAGTACTTTACGAATGTACTTTTTCCAGAAATTTGAAAAACATATTTCTGGGGTGTTTTACCCCAAAATAAAGACATGGCTAGCATCCTCAGGGTCAGACTAGGTGAATACAGAAAGAATTAGGTTGCTAGAGGGTCCCAAATTTAAATGCCAAGCATTTTTCTGATCACTAACTGAAAACAAAATGGCAGATTTGCGAAAGTAACAGGGCCATTTGCGAAAGTAAAATGCATTTGCGCATATTGTTGAAATTTTTGTTAACTTTTCCATTGACTTATAATGCAAAATTGTTTTTGAATAACTTTTGAACTGTTTAATATTTTTCACCAAATCTTCAAAGACACATAGGGACCCGGCCACATGTTCCTAGAAGATTCCGGGCAGTGCGCCAAACCGTATGACCTATACACTCTGACGGTAGAATTCCGAAAAGTGTAAACATGCACGCAAATCATGCTTAATAACTCTGCAGCTGTGTATCCGACCAGGTACAAAACTTGGCAGATGCCAAGGCCTATGGTTCTTGATCATGTATTCCAAATTTCAGCCAAATCCATCAAACCGTTGCAAAGTTATTAAGGTGCAAAGTTTTGGGGTTTAACATAGAAATGGCTCCTCAACCCTAACTATGGTAATATATATATAGATATATATATGTGACTTCCTATCCTGTAGGATCTGACAGGTGTCCACCCTATCCTGTAGAGACTGACAGGCATCAGGGGTGTAACTTGGGATTATCGACAGTAATGCTCATACCATTCCACCTCTACCTCCACCCTGCAGCCAGTGACAGGCGTCAAGATGCCCCTTGGACTGCTTGGCCCCAGAGTTCACACCATTCTCCTATACTGCACCCATTTCAGTGTATTTCCTTATGTAATGAGGTGAGTGTAAAGCCCAAACACCCCAAGGCACACCTCAACACTTGTCAGTGTCTGCAGGATAGGGTGAGGTGAAATGTGACTGTTATGGGTGATGACCCAAAGGCACACCCCAATGTCTGTCCATCTCTACAGGGTGGGGTTGGAGTTGGCATCAGTTCAGTACATCACTGCCATCCCTATACTGCATCTGTCTAACTCCTGCACTTCCACTGTTAATGCCAGCAAGCAAACATTTGGCATTGACAAATGCTTGCTCTACTTGTGATGCCTCTCCCTATGCATCCCAGTATCCCCCAGCTCTCCTTACTGCCTTCTCACAGTGCTTTCCCACCTTTAGGTCATCTGATATGACTACACCCAGGTCCCTTTCCATTTCTGTTGTTGTTAACACCTCCCCCACCATTTTAACCTTTGATAAAAACCTGACTGTGGGAGGAAGTGCCATTGGGCATGCTGTCTGCAGAGTGGGCATCTGTTCAGTTCTCTTTAATATATTTACTGAGAAAATGCACCCCATACATACAGAACTAGGAAATCCTGTGCAACATTTGGGGATAATTATATCCATGTATTTATTTAATATAGCTACTCCCCAAATACATTAAACAAACCGAATAGATGCCACCTCAAAACAGTTAAGCCCAATGGTGTTTAGCTCCCACACTGCAGCTTTATCAATGGCTAAAATGCCTACACCAAAAGTTTTAACTAGTGATGGTGTTTTTACATAATTTTGACCTACCCTCCAATATATAACACAAATCCAATGAATTAATTAAATATGAACTAATACATAGATAAGCTATCCAAAATATTGCCCAAAAGTACCACCCCAAAATGTTAAGAATCTCCTTCCCCAATTACTCCAGGCTACAAAAACACATTCATTCTATGGTCCTGTATCATAAAGCACTTACGTATGGCTGGAATTACATTTGGTTCATTTTAAGTCAAAATTCCCACCAGAGGGATATCTGTCAGAGACAAGTTATAACAAGCATTTGTCAATACCGAATGTTGTCGCACTGGCATTGATAGTGCAGTGTGGGAAAACATTTTGGACAGGATGTGAAAAATGACAGCTGTACAGTTCATAAGGAGGTGTAAAAAAAATGCCAGTGCTGTGTGTGTGGCATGTAATATAGCAAATTTGCGGAGTTACAAGGGTGCGTGGGAAATGTACAACGCATGCTTGGAACACAGTCATTTTATGGGCGTTTGGCACCAAATTTTCAACATAGGCATTTTAGCACCTCTGCTCATGTACAGTGTCACTGTTATTTCCTCAAACTGTCCCAAAAAGTGATTTTGCACAGCGACCACGCTATTCTGCGCCGGAAATGCGAAAACACATTTTGGGCTGGATATGTGAAATGACAGCTGTACTGTTCATCAAGAGGTGTGGAAAAATGATAATGGTGAAAATCCAGAGTGAAAATATTACAAATGCACATCGTTATGAGTGTGAGTGCAATCTGCCAACGCACGCTGCTAACACAGAAATTTTATGGAGTATCATCACCAAATTTTCAGCATAGGCATTTTAGGACTTCTGCTCATGAATTGTGTCACTGTCATTTTCATAATCTGCCTGAACACTGATTTCCCACAGCGACCACTACTTATTGTGCGCTGGAAGTGCGGAAACACATTTCGGACAGGATGTGGAAAATGACACTATACCTTTCACAGAGCGATACAAAAATGACAATGTTGAAAATCTGGTGTGAAAATATTGCGAAATGCAAGTTACCAGCCTGCGTAGTAACCGTCTTTGCACGCTCGTGAAACAGTCATTTTTGGATTTTTTTCCACAAAATTTGCAACATAGGCTTTTGAGAGGCCACCTCATGAACACTGGCACTGTCGCTTTGTTAATCGGTCCCAAAGGTGATTCCATGTAGTGACTGCGAAATCACCTTTTGAGGCTAATTAAACATGACTTTGATAGAATTCATGAAGACGGTCCCAAAACCCCATGTTGAAAATTTGGTGCCAAAATTCCAAAATGCCCAAGATATGCAGCAAAGTTGAAAAACTTTTTCATTCCATTATACAGCTTAACGGCATTTCCTCATTTCAGTGTCAGCTTTGAAGAGTGCAGACGTGTTCCTGGTCCACCAAGATTGTCACACCAGACTCGAGGGTATGGGGTGGGGTGTGGGGAGGCAGATTGTGCAGTGGTGGGTGCAGGTTATGGAGGGGGCCTGGGAGAGCTCAGAGGACCGTTTCCTTCTTTACAGGGTGAAAAAAAAGAGATTGGGGGACCATTTTCCTGTTTAACAGGTGCTTTGGCACACTGGGGTGGGCTCTCAGCATGCCACCTGTGTGTGGGTGGGTGGGTGTGTTAGCTGACAGGGGATTGGGCACCCCCATTGGCAAAGAAGGAAAGAGGGGAGCTGCAGGAGCCAAGAGGGATTGGGCACCCCCATGGCTATAGAAACAGAACGGGGACAACATTATGCCAACGGGAGTGGGCTCCCCTGTTGGCAACATTCAAGGGGAAGGAGGAAGGGATACATGTCTACGGGGATTGGGCACCCTCGTCGGCAAAGAGAAACTGTTGGTGGTTGGGGGCATGATGCCAAGGGGGATTGGGCACCCCCTCTGCAATCAAAAAAGGGGGGGTGTTACATGATGCTGATGGGGATTAGGCACTCCTGTTGGCACACAATAAAGGAAGGGGCGTTTGCATGCAACAGCGGCAGTCACTGCTGCCATGTTGCCTGCACTTAGGGAGAGGCGTGTTGTGGTCACGCTGCATGAGAGCTTCGCTCTCATTGCAGTGGACCTTTTGATTGATCTCATCACCTCATTAGCCAGGCAGGGTGTTGTCCCCTGCTGCTAGCTGATTGGGGATTGCAGGATGCACCTACTGGTGCGTGCCCTGCATTCGCCCAACAGAGACCGCGCCTCCAAAGCTGCACTGTCCCAAGATGTTGCCTGCACAAGCGCTCCAACATAAAAGTGCAAGCAAGTAAATTCCAACATCTGTAGCCACTTGGTTGATCATTTGGAATCTGTGCTTGTTCGGTACTGGAATGTTGCCACATTCCCTATTTGTCCTTTTGCAGGGCAGGATAAGCAAATTATCTACCGCTGTACAACTTTAGTAGCAGTTTAGGGACAGCCGGAGCTTGGTCTGGACATGTTGTAGTACTGAACTTGTAGACTTTTTATTTAGCAACTACAGTACATATGTTTTATGGAGTAAGGACCTGCAAATGTTTTATAGAGTAAGGAACATAAACATGCTTCATGCACTGCCAGCAAAACTGCTCAAGGGATGGTAAATGATTTGTTAAGTCTCACAGAGAGTACAGTAGTGGTATTCAAACCTGCATGTCCAGATATGTAGCTAGGCACTCAGATTATACTGCTTGGTGTTAAAGATCACCACACTATTGTTTGTTTATTGTTTTACCAGGATAAGGCTCATTGAGCAAGCTCATTTTCAAGGAAGTCTTTGAAAATGAGCCATTAAGTGGATATTAACTGACATGTTTCCAAGAAAATACTTCCAGTATAAATATATAGACCTCCCTCTCTATGAAATGAGCCTGCTCACTACCAGCCTTAGTGTCTCCATTCACTACCACTGTTTGTGTTGGATGGGGGCTTGTTAGACTAATTTAATGTTTACTAAAAGTCTCATACCTCTGTCTCTATGTGTTACATGCAGCATTTTAAAAACGTAGGTACTAGAAAAAGGGAGGGGGGTTACAAAAATATGCTAAGTGGCCATTGTAAATGGTCTTATTAGACAAATGTCTTGGAAAAGAAGTCAACTTACTGAATACCTGATAAGCATTGTCAAACTTGAACTAACAGTCCAGACAGGATATGTTAATGCAGAAGGAAGCTGCTGTAAGTAGGTGTCAAGAAATGTGATGATTTTACAGTGGCATCCCTAGGAATGGCCAAACTGCTGTTATAATCAATGCCTTTGAGTACAGCAGGGCAATATTGTTTCTCTTGCATAGTAGGTGTCAAGAAACGCTGATTTTGCAAAATGGCATCTCTGGGAATGGTCAAACTGCTGTTATAATCAATGCCTACAAATACCACAGGGCTGGCAGTATAGCCTTGAGGTTAGAGTAACCAGCTGTAAATGAGCTTAATACATTTAGCATGACAGACCTGTATTTGATTACTGCAACCTCTACTTATATACTGTGTGACTCTGAACAAGTCACTTAGCCCCTCTAGTGCTCATGGGTTGCCCCTGAAAACAGGCAGTTGTGCTTGTAGGCCTTATCCAGTTAACAATGAATAAAATAAATGAAAAAAATTATCTTGCATGCTATTCTGTATAATTGAGCTGTACATAACCCAGAGGTCATCCCATAGTGACTGCTTCCAGAGTTATATTGTTTTATGTGTGTGTGTGTAAGTATATATATAAATATCAACATTAACATACAGTAGTAAGTTACGTGTTACAGTGTTACAACAGTATTGCGCATAATACATAGAAAAAGTGGACAATAATAAGTGCTGGATTAAAAAAGTAAACAAGTGCTTACGTGAAAGAAAAGGGGAAAGGAGATGGAGGGGTGAGGTGGGGGGAGGGGGAAGAGTCATGTCCCTGGAGACCCTTTCAGGATGTGAGGAACCCTGCAAGAGGACTGGGGGCAATAGAGAGAGATGAATAAGGCAGTGTCCTAGAGAGACCCCTTGAGGACATGGGGAACCCTGCAAGGGGTTTGTGGGGCTAGATGGAAAGGGGGATAAGGCTGTAAGGATATAAAGAGGGAGGAGAGAGAAGATGGTAGTGTGGCTTAAATGCTAGGAGAGGGAATATGACCTAATCCAAGTGAGGACCCTTCAGGATGCAGGGTACCCTGCCAAGAGTTGGGGAAAGTCAGTAGACAGGGATTAAGAGAGTGATAGGAGAGGGAGAGAGGGAGAATTGAACCTTTGAGGGGAAAAGAATTTGCACCTTTGTCGGGGATAGGGACCCATCTGGAGTACTGCTTGCAATACTGGAGGCCACACTTTCACAAGGACATTAACCAAATTGAGGCAGTCCAGAGAAGGGCAAAAAAAAATGGTGCAGGAGCTGCATCAGAAAACATATGAGGACAGATTAACTGAGCTCAATATGTATACCCTAGAGCAATGGAGGGAGAGAGGTGATATGATTGAAACATTCAAACACCTTAAGGGCGCTAATAAGGTGAAAGAGTCTAACATGTTTCAATATAAAAAATAGCAGGACAAGAGGACACATCATGAGATTAGAGGAGGCCGATTAAGGGGTAATTTGAGGAAGTTCTTTTCACAGAAAGGGTGGTGGATGCATGGAATGGCCTACCCCAGGAAGTGGGGATATGAATACAGTGCAGGGCTTCAAACAGGCATGGATAGGGCATAAGGGAGCAATACAGATGAGTATGAATAAATAGGCCATTGACAGAGCAAAGGCCAATGGCACATTCATAAGGTAGAAAAAGAAATGGGCAGACTGGATGGCCCTTTGCGGTCCTTATTTGCTGTCAATTTCTATGTTTCTATGTTAATCAGTAGTCCATGAGGATGCATTGGACCCTGCTAGTAGTCATGGAAAGCCAAGACAGTAGCTACATAGAATAGGGGCGATATGCTAAGGCACAGTTGGACCCCTTCAGGATGTTGGAAACCCTTCAAGTGACTACGGCGGCCAGAGAGAAAGTTAGATGGGGAAGGGGAAGGAGAGGAGACAAGACTAGGTGCAGCAGGACCACCGCAGCATGCTGAGAACCCTGCAAGGGGGACTGAGAAGACTAGCGAGAAAGGTAGATGGGGGAAGGGAAGGGAAGAAGAGGAGACCTTCCTAGGCCCAGTAGGACCCTCCAGGTTGCTGAGAACCCTGCAAAGGGACTGCAAAGGCTTGGGGGAACAGGCAGATGGGGGGAGGGGGAAGGAAAGGAGACAAGTTTAGATGCAGTAGGAACCCTTCAGGATGCTAAGAACCCTACAAGAAGACTGCAAATCTAGGGAGATAGGAGGGATGGTGGGAGAAGGGAGTAGGTTAGAGATACAAGCCCCTTGGTGTGGTAGGAGAGGGACCCATGGAGAGCATTTGGCATCTCTTACATTCTGTGAGAGATCAAGGGAAGACAGTAGGGGAGCAATTTGGGGAAAGGGAAAAGAGCTACAACTGCAGGTGTTGGGAGTGCACAGGGTAAAATGAAGGTGACAGTAGAGGGGAAGGATTTGTCCAGGACTTAAAGGAGAAAATTAGGGAAGGACATGGCAGGAGCAGCTAGGTGCAAGGCAAATATCGAGGGCAGAGCTGATGGAGTAGGTGGAGGATAAGTGCCGGATTTGAGGGGGGAGGGAATTCCATATTTTTGGGAGACAAGGAGAGTAACCAGATTGTCCAATTTGGGAGGCTCTATGGATGACTATCAGGGTGCAGGAGTCAGTTGATCAAAGAGAATGGGAGGATGGGGGGGTTACAAAGGAGGAGGTGAAGTAGGAAGGAAGCTCACCCAACCAGTGCTTGGTGGTGAATTTAGTACAGTGGAAACACAGTGGATAGATATAATAGCAGCTATGTACTGAAATAAGACATTGCATTTCAGTTGCGCTACCTGTTAGTAATCCATAGTAAGCTACAGAGGAGCAGAACTCCACACAAAACAATATACTACATCCTCACCATAGTCCCATTAGTTTAAAACTGTACACAGTGATAAAACTGAGAAACCAGAGCTAAAAAATAGTTTATCTGAAAGGGGTTCTGTACAGCAGTAGAAAGGTATTTGGGCAAGACACAGAGAAGCCTTTAGTGGGGATGGGGGGTTACAGAAGTGACTTAAATGGGCACCAGATATCGTCTGACAAAAAGTGTCTTGACAAGAATGACTATTTCTTGGATAAAGGATATATTTTCTTTGGAGCAAAGTACGTTTTGTTTCCCAAGAAAGCATCCACAGGGTTTTTATTTGAATGCCTTGCATTTATAAGCTTTGTCACTCATTATTTCGCTACACTTGCTACCTTCATAATTGCCAGCATTAACAAGCATTTGTCAATGCCGAACGTTTGCTTGCAGGTATTTGCAGTGGTGTTTGGCATGTATGGTGCTTTACCCTAATGCCCTGCGCGATTGCTGGTATTTGCACAATAAATTCTCAGCATGACCTTTTCGTTACCCCCATTGTGCGCTACATAGGTGGAAACACGTTTTGGGCAGGATGTGAAAAGTGACAGCTGTACTGCTCATAATGAAGTGTGGTAAAATGGCTGTTGAAAATCTGGAGGAAATATTGAAAATTCGCAAACCTAGAGAGTGCGGGAACTGTGCAATGCACGTCAGAAACAGTCATTGTTAGGAATTTTTTCACCAAATTGTCAACACTGGCATTTTAAAACCTCTGCTAATGAACAGTGTCACTGTGATTGTCTTACTGTGTGCCATACATTGATTTTGCACACCGACTGCGCCATTGTGCAGTACATGGGCGGAAACACGTTTTGGGCAGGATGTGAAAAATGACAGCTGTACTGCTCATAAGGAGGTGTGGTAAAATGGCAATGTTGAAAATCTGGAGTGAAAATATTGAAAATTCGCAAACTTATGAGCGTGCGTAGGAACTGCACAACGCACTCGTAAAACAGTTATTTTTAGGAATGTGTTCACCAAATTTTCAACATAGCCATTTTAAGATCTCTGCTCATCAAACAGTGACACTGTGATTTTCTTAATGTGTCCCATACACTGAGTTCATTACAGCCGACTCGTGCCATTGTGCGCCATATGGGAAACATGCTTTGGGCAGGATGTGAAAATGACAGCTGTACTGATCATGAGGAGGTGTGGTAAATGCCAATGCTGAAAATCTGAGTGGAAATATTGAAAATCTCAAACCCATGAGCGCATGTGGAACTGTGCAATGCACGTCAGAAAACAGTCATTTTAGGAAATTTTTTCACCAAATTTTCAACACATTTTAAAACCCTCTGCTAATGAACAGTGTCACTATGATTTTCTTACTCGTGTCCCATACATTGATTTCAGCATCCGACTGTGCAAGATGTTTTGGGCAGGATGTGAAAAATGACAGCTGTACTGCTCATAAGGAGGTGTGTAAAATGGCAATGTTGAAAATCTGGAGTGAAAATATTGGAAATTTACCCAAACTTCCGGCGTGCATAGGAACTGCTGCTGCCTTTCGTAAAACAGTTATTTAAGGAATTTTTCAAAATTTTCAACATAGCCATTTTAAGATCTCTGCTCATGAACAGTGACACTGTGATTTTCTTAATGTGTCCTATACACTGAGTTCGCACAACGACTGTACCATTGTGCGCTACATGGGCGGAAACACGCTTGGGCAAGATGTGAAAATGACAGCTGCACTGCTCATAAGAAGGTGTGGTAAAATGGCAATGTTGAAAATCTGGGTGAAAATATTGAAAATTCTAAGCGTCTGGTCACGTAGAAACTGCATAGCGCTACGCTCGCTAAAATGATCATTTTAGGGTGTTCCCCAAATTTTCAACATAGCCATTTTAAGACCTCTGCTCATGAACAGTGTCACTGTGATTTTCTTAATGTTCCATACATTGATTTTGCACACCGACTGCGCCATTGTGCGCTACATGGGCGGAAACATGTTTTGGGTGAGATGTGAAAAATGACAGCTGTACAACTCATAAGAAGGTGTGATAAAATGGCAATGTTGAAAATCTGGAGTGAAAATATTGAAAATTCGCTGAACTTACGAGCCTGCGAGGAACTGCGAACGCACGCTAGAATAAGTCATTTTTTATCATCAAAATTTAACATGAGGGTTTTGGTATCTTCATGAATGATGTCACTGTCATGGGTTATTTGAGGCCAAGGGTGATTTCGCGACAGTGACTGTGCAGTGCCTGCGAAATCACTCTTCGGCCTGAATAATGCCATGACAGTGACATCATTCATGGAAGGGTCCCAAAACCCATGTTGAAAATTTGGTGCAAAATTCCAAAAATGACTGAGATATGCAATAAAGTTGAAACCCCTATCTCAGCCCATTATACAGCTTACCGGCATTTCCTCAGTTCGTGGGTCGCTTTGAAGAGTGCAGACGTGTTCCCGTCCACCAAGATCGCCGCGCGAGTCTGAGGTAAGTGGGGTGAGGGGGTGGGGAGGTGGAGCGCAGTGGGAGGTGCGGTTGTGGGAGGGGCTGGGAGGCCTCGTGGGACCATTTTTATTTTACAGGTTTTAAAATCAAAACAGGATGACGTGGACGCTTGCCATGCTGGGGTGGGATCCCAGAGCGGCAGAAGATGGCTGGGGTGAGGAGCCGATAGGGATTGGGAACCCCTGGCTGTAAACCACGCGAGGGCCAAGGAGCTGACGGGGATTGGGCACCCCGTCGACAAAATAAAGGGAACGCTGCCACGCTGGGGTGGGCTCCCCAGCGGCAGCAGGATGGCTTGGGGGGCAATGGAGCCGACGGGGATTGGGCACCCCCATCGCAAATGAACGCCACACTGGGGTGGCCTCAGCGTGGCACCAAAGCTTTGGGCGGGGCGTGATGGGGGGGGAGCGATGACATGAGGGGGACGCCATGACGGCGGTGATCAGTATGGCAGCAGTGCTTTCCTTTGAAGCAGAGGAACACTGCTGTCATACAGAGCTCCTGCACCCATTGGTGCAGGACCGCCACACCTGCTCAAGGGAGCAGTGCATTGGATGGGAGAGGCACACCTCCAAAGTGTGCTACTCTCCCAAAACGTTCCTTGCGCATGCGCGCAAGTGAACGTAAAAAGGAATTTGTTTCTTAAGCTGTGCATTGCAAAGTAACATTGCAGTGTGCCTGAAGTGGTATAACAAATGTGCAAAAGAAACAGAAGGAAAACATGTTGCATTGACTTGCAGTGCTAAGTGCCAAAATTTTACGCTTTTGGACATTTCTCAGCCTTATTCCTTACTGTTTTTCTACCTCTGATCCACTAACAGTTCTGCTAAATGTTTTTAGATTTGCAAATCGCTCTACTTTGCCTGTTTTTAAGATGTTAATTTTATGTTATGCTGCCTGTTATTTCCCATTACTAAACAAGATTAATAGACTCCTGTTAAACTGCTATCTTGCCATTATGTTTTGCTTAAATGCTCTCTCCCTTTTTTTTTCTGACTTCATCCTCATGCCTTGTCGATTGATAATTTAAAGAAAAAAAGCTTATATCTTGGTTGTATAAAGGGCTTGCGGCTGCACTGTCTCTCTACCTATTCCTTTCTCTCTCTCTCTCTCTCTCTCTCTCTCTCTCCCTCCTCCCCCCTCCACCGAGCCTCCAGAGGGTGTCAGCATGTAATTCCTCTCTTCTTACGGGGCGCTATCAAACTGCTACCTCTGCCACTCCCTAGAAACTCTCACTGTTCTCCCCCTCTATTTCTGCAGCTCTAGGCAGCTGTCCCCTGCTTCAAACAGCGTCTCCTAACTCTTTGTTGTATAACAAAAAAAAAATAAATCAAAACTTTTAAATTGCTCCTCTTTTCTCCTGCTTTCCACCCCCTCTTCCCCTGTCCCTCCTGCCTGGCGCCAGCAATCCACTGGACCTGATTGTTTCTGGCTAACACCTCCCCCCCCCATTCTACAGTCCTCTCACGCTCACCTCTCCAATTTCTGGTTTATCTCCGCCTCACCTCGTGACTATGCCTGAATCTCCTTCCTCCCTTTCTCCCTGATGTTAAATTGCATCACAGCCTACTGCCACTGACTGTATAAACTCACTCACTGCTCTCTTCTCTCTCTCTCTCTTAGCCAGTTGCCATTGCCCATGAGGCTAGCATGGGGACAGTATCACTGATCGATGGGTCCTGGTTCTCACACGCATGCCCAACGTCGCCTCCTCTAGCCGCCTCCAGACCCAAGAATACGGTAAGGACACTCCACAGGCTGGGGAAGCTGAGATTGGCAGCGATTGGCCGACTGAGCTCTGTGCTGCGCACTGATTGGCCGCCGGCTCCAGACATTGTTTTTGATTGGTCTGGGTGACTTTGGGGCTTAGCTGGGCTCGGAGCCCATTGACTTGCAGTGCTAAGTGCCGAAATTTTATGCCCACCCCTCCCCCTCCTACCTTTATTAAATAGTCTGCTTGTCACCGCCCCTTGCTCTAAATACCCCCACTGTCCCACATCCTATCCTGAACCACTAGCTAAAACCACCCCTCTCCTTCTTTTTCTGCTGCTGCTTCCTCCCTGAGGATTTTGCAGGCTACACCCCACTGTGTTTTTTTTTTTCTTTTTAGCTCTTAGACCTCCTTTCCTTCCTCCTTCTTCTCCTCCTATTCTCCCTCCTAGCTACTATGCCTTCCTGTAAACATTTTCTTCTCTTCTAGCCCTCTCCTTGCTTCCAACCTTAACCCACCTACCTACCTCTTCCTATCCCTCACCACCCTCTACTCTGGTCCTCTTGGCTAACTACCCAACATCAGGCATGATTGCAATCTACCCCCATACGCATAAATGGTACCATCCAGCTATGGACTGTTTAAATATGAACAATTACGACGATTGCATGGGGGCAACCTGGCACCTATTCCTAGCTGATGCATTACACTGGGATCCTAGGCGCCTGTACTGGTCCAAATACACAAGCAACCAAGGTTGGTCGCCACCTACTATGAAATACGACAATGGACTCTCAAACTCCTACTCCTCCTCCTCCTCTTAATATCAGGAAGTGTTCACCCTAATCCTGGCCCAATCTCCTACAGTACAACAAAGCCTGCCAAACGGAGGGGGACTCACCTTTGTCACCTTAAAATTTGTAGTCTCCTACCAAAACTGGCCTCCCTACAAACCTTTGTCAGTCAGCATAAACTCGATATCCTAGCCATTGTTGAAACTTGGCTGACACCCAGCACCCTGACCATGCTATATCTCTTCAAGGCTACAAGATTCTCAGGCTGGATAGGACGTCAAAAGGGGTGGTGGCTGTGCCATTTACATAAAGGGAATATCTCAACTGCCTCTCTATTACGTTATACCACCACTAACTCTGCTGTACAACTCCTCCCTATCAAACCTCCTTGGTGCCCAAAACAAAGTCCTCATGGTTGCTGCTATCTATATCCCACCTAAAGATCCTGGGCCCGCCTCCAGTCTGTACTAGATTTCGTCAGATCTCAACCTCCTGATGCCGAGCTCCTCCTCCTTGGTGACTTCAATATCAACTGGCTTGCAACAGACACAGGGTCGACTAAGGATGCTATCTTTGCTGCAAACTTAACACAGCTGGTCAATTCACCCACTAGGAAAAACTATAAATCTGGTAATAGTACCCTAATAGATTGGATCCTCTCCAACCACCCAGCCCGGATAAATAATGTTGCTGTTCTCCCAGACTCTCTTAGCCACTCTCCCATAATATGTACCTGGTCAAACAAGTTCAAAACCACCTCCTAGAACCATCACTAGCAGAGTACTACCTTTGGAAACCTTACTCCACTCAAGGAAAATCTTAGACAGAAAGACTGGTCTCCATTTACAATACACAAGACGTCGATGAAGCCCTTAACCACTTTATCTACACCTTCAGTGCTGCCAGTGACTCATATGCACCTGTAAAAAAGCGCAAAGTGAAAGCACTCTCAACTCCTTGGCTTACTGCTAAGCTAATGGCACTACACAAAGGAAGGGACCACCTCTGGACTATTGCAAGAGACTCTGGCTGTCCGTCTGACATCCTAAAATATAAACAGGCCTGAAACTACTGTACCAAGGAGACTCGTCGAGTGAAGGGCGACTACTTCAAAACTGCTCTCTCCAACACCTGGGGTGAAGGGAAATCTTTCTGGGACAATCTAAGAAATATCACGGGTAAGCAGTCCAAATCCTCTCCTACTATACTGAATGTGGCAGGCTCTACCACCCTCGACCCCTTGGTCATAGCAAACACCTTAAATGAGACTTTCACCGACCTCAGCGGTGTCCTTGCATCTGATTTCTTCTCTTCTACTGACCCCCCCATCTCTATATCCCCCTCTGCCTCTCCAAACATTCCACCCTTCCATCTTAAAATAGTTAAAGCACATGAAGTTTATAAATACATAAAGAAGGCTATATCTAAATCAAGGGCAAGCAGTGACTCTCTTGACCTTAAAATACTATCCTACCCTGGATGAAGTTCTACCCCTCACCAGAATCTTCAATCTCCCTCTGTTCTAGCAAATTCCTAGTATATGGAAGGCTGCTATAGTTACCCCTGTGCACAAAAGTGGTGATAAGTCTCTGCCTGGTAACTATAGACCAATTTCAATACTTCCTCCCTTATCAAAGGCTCTTGAACATATGGTAGCTGACCAGCTTACAGACTACCTGCAGAAATATAAAATTCTTTGTGACCAGCAACATGGTTTCAGACAAGGCATAGCACCACCACAGCCCTTGAATTCTCAGGAGTAATCCACAAGGCCTTAGACAAAGGACCTCACCGAGCTGTGTTTATTGATCTAACAAAGGCATTTGACACTGTTCACCATGGCCTACTCAACAGTCAACTACAGACTCTTGGGCTCTCTTGGGCTCTGGTGCCTGGATAAAAAGCTACCTTGCCCAATGCACCCAGGTTGTAAAATAGCTGGAGTTCTCTCAGACCCTAAGCCTGTCCTCTCAGGAGTTCTGTAGGATCCATCCTAGGCCGCTACTCTTCAGCCTCTTTCTAAACTCCCAGTAAATCCTACCCGGAGCAAATCATCCTCTATGCTGATGACGCTGTGATTCTATCCTCACACAAAGACCCTAACCCCTTACGCCTCAGCCTACAGCACGCATTTGCCAGTGTTGAGGAGTGGTTCTATTGAACACAAGCTAGTCCTAAACCACAAAAAACAAAACTATGCTCTTCGCTAGTCCGCAGAACAAGAAAGACAAGCTCCACTTACTATCAACACTTCCCTGGGAATCACCCTTGAACAAGTGGCTACCTTTAAATATCTTGGAATCACATTGATCAAGGCCTAGTCTTTGCAACACATATTGATGGTATTTCCAAACTATTAATCAGAGGCTCGGAATACTCTCACCAACAGACAACTCTTCAACCATCCAGCACTGAAGCTAGCTATTCAATCCTCAATCATCTCAGTCATCGACTCACGCTTAATTATTTATGGGTCCGCCCCTCCAAGTGCACTGAAACGGATCACAACCTCCCTAAACAAAGCATGTCGGCTGCTTACAAGTGCACATCGACTTACTCATACCTGTGAACTCTATGCTGATACTGGGTGGTTACAACTATCAAACCGTTTAAAGTTCTTCACCTGCCTAATGGCCAAGAAATCCATCAAGGGCCTCACTCCACCCTGCATTCAAGACCTGCTATGCTAGAACTCAAGTGTACGATCTACCAGAAGATCAGAAACCCAGCTTCTCCAGGTCCCCCACTGTCGGACCACACATGGTCAACGATCATTTGCCTATCATGCCCCCAACTGGCTAAACACTCTCAGCACCTCTATTACCTCCTCTAACTCATTAGGTGCCTTTAAATCTAGACTATTCTCTCACCTAGCTACCTCAAACTCCTGTGACTGCCTTGATTAAATTAAATCCTAATCTATTCTCACTTCTCCTCCCTTGCCCTCTTACTTGACAAAGGCCTATTAGTGGATCCTCGTCTCCTACAATGGTCTGCTCCTCCTCCCACCCCTCTTTCCTCTTTTTCTCACTTACACTACCTAACTTACCTCCCTTACCTATCTTCCTTTTCCACTTGTTTTCTAAATAGTGAAAGTGCTTAAGTGATTTATCTGCTGTTCATAAATGTCATTAGATTAGCTATTTTTTGTCTCTGTCTATTTCCACAATGTTACCTAAATGTGCAACCCTGTACCCCTATTGTTTGTAACCGATTTTTAACGCGGAACCTTTGTAAAAGAGCCTTGGCTCAAAGGTATTAATTCCTAGAATTTACAATAAACAATAAACAATGTAGCACAGTACCATGCCATGCAACCAATTTTGAAGTAGCACGATGCTAAGAGATATTTGCATATTGCTATTTGAAATTGAAAGGACTGCTTTTAAAAGAGGTAAAAATGAACAAGGTTCAATAGCTATATCTGTTATAATTTATGCAGCTTTCACTGTCAGACATTACATTCCATGCTGCTAGAGATTGATTTCCGTCTATTGAGATACTCAGAAATGAATGTCTTAGCTCTATGTTTAATGCCTGGTTTCCATTTAAGTGAACTCCTTCTTTATTGGGTACTTACAGGGTTATTGGTATGTGGGTGTCTGTGTCTACAGTTCAAGTAAATGTTATTAATCAGCTAGACGTCAGAGCCGACAGGCATGTTTATCTCGACAATGCATTTCCTTCTGAGTTGACTTCATTTACAGGGAAATAGACTTTAAACACTTTTTTCCCTTTATTTTCACTATGTTTTATAGCCAGTTAGTCTTTCTATTTATTTCCAAAACTGACACATCACACTTAGGTTTCATTTCACCATTGTGATTCACATAGTACAAAGCAACATCTACATAAAGAATGTATGAGGGTGGTACTTACAAATGCTGACACAATGGTATCATAAATAGTTACTGACACTTGTCAGAGTTATGAACAAACTGCAGTTCAAGATACTTACACCATCAAGTACCAATTAGAGGTCTGAATTAATGAGCCATGACATTCTCCCAGGTGAGTTACATCTATCAGCCAGTGACATTTGCTGTAATAAAAGAAACACAGAAACATAGAATTTGATGGCAGATAAGGAATGCTTGCCAACCTAGTCTGCCCATTTCCTACCTAATAGATAAGCTGCAGATCCTAGTTACCCAACAGCCTATTTCCTTCTACCCCCCACAGGAATTGTCTTATGTCTGTCCCATGCATGCTTGAATTCCCCCACTGTTTTTGACCTCCTCAGGAAGGCTGTTCCATGCATCCAAAACCCTCTCTGTGAAGAAATACTTCCTCACATTACCTCTGAGCCTTCCCCCCTCTATCTTCAAATTATGCCCCTTTGTTCTTGCACATCCCATTTTCTGAAAGATGCTACCCTCTTGGACTTTGTTGATTCCCTTGAGGTATTTGAAAGCTTCTATCATGTCCGCCCTCTCTCTCCTTTCTGCGAGGCTATGCATCTTAAGCTCCTTTAATCTTTCTTCATATGTCTTCTGGTGCAGACCCTGCACCATTTTGGCTGCCCTCCTCTGAACAGCCTACACCCTGTCTATGTCTTTGTGGAGATGGGGTCTCCAAAACTCCACACAGTACTCCAGATGTGGTCTTATCAACTGTCTGCACAGAGGGACCACAACTTCTTGTTTTCTACTGGTGATGCCTCTCCCTATGCATCCCAGTATCCCCCCAGCCCTCCTTACTGCCTTCTCGCATTGCTTGCCCACCTTTAGGTAATCTGATATGACTACTTCCAAATCCCTTTCCATTTTTGTTGTTGTCAGTATCTCACCCCCCCATTGTGTACTTTTCCCCTGGGTTTTTGTTTCCCAGGTGCATTACTTTGCACTTCTTTGCATTGAATCTAAGCTGCCATACATTTGACCATTCCTCCACCTTGCCAAGTCTCTTTTCATCCTTTCCACCCCACCTTGTGTATCAACCCTGTTGCAGATCTTTGTGTCATCTGCAAAGAGACATACTTTTCCTTCCAGTCCCTCTGCAATGTCACTTATAAAGACATTAAAAAGGACCGGCCCCAGTACTGAACCCTGTAGTACCCCACTAGTAATCCCACTTTCTTCACTGTGGACTCCATTTACTGTTACCTTATATGTCCTGTTGTCCACTCAATGTTTTATCGAGGCTACCTGTTCCCCCAGTACCGTGTTCCATCTCCCTGTCATCCATTTGCTAACCTCCCACAAACACCATGCCCATATCCCAGTCATTGAGTGAAATTTCCAACCCCAGGCATCATCTCCTAATCATCATGCCCCTCCACACACACACACATTGCAATATGTTGTGCAAACAGATCTTCATGCTCTCCTAGTGACTATAAATTGATTTTAACAATTTATCTCACCCAGTGTTTGAAAACACAGTAATATAAAGCAGCATCCTTACAGTAAAGTCTGTTTATAAATACTGTGTCATTAGTTGTAGCATTCTTAAAGGACATGCACAATGGCTTTGATTGTCTTTACTACCGTTTTATCCCACATCATTGTTTTTTTTGAGGCCGGTACCATATCAGCCTTTCATTTAACACTGTCCATTTCTAGACGCTGCACTGCCAGCGTTTCAGCTGAGTGAATTTCTTCAGCCTGAAATCTTAGCTCAGGCTGTGTTGTTTCAGCTGGCATCTGTGATGATGACAGGGAACAAGAGATCCCAAGAGAGATCGCAACTGTCAGTTCAATAGGGGAGCCGGAGGAGACCCTCCCCTATGAAACATGGAAGTAATTTAATGTGCTGGGACCTGTTAGAGACAAGTTTTGAGATTAGTATGGCACTGGGAGTGTTTATCCTGCGATCGCTCTGAATTTTAACTATTTTTAATCTTCCAGGCTGGGAAGGTTCACTCAGACAAATGCCAGACAGTGCTGTGGCAATAATTAACAGTATTAGAGAGGGCTGTAAAGTAACTGGAACCAAACAATGATTAAGTATAAAACCCCAGATAAAACTGTATTCAATTGAAACAAACCCATTCCCTATCTATTGTACTTTAAAGTAACATGTTTCTAAATATTGTGTCTTTAAATTGGTCATACCAGCTGTCATACATTTTAAACTTTAATCATTCCCTATTATTGCCATATCATTTCATTTTTTTCTTCAGTTTCATTTATAAAAACAGCGACCTACTGTAATAAAAAAAATCTTTCTATAAAAGGACTCGACATAGACTGATGCTTACCAGGTACAGAGCCCTGTTGTCAGTGGACTAGTACACACAACTTCTGATTTCTTCTGAAAAGTGTGGGGGGGGATTCTTTCTCAGACGGCAGGTGTGAAAATCCATGACTGAAGTCACCAAATGCATTACTTCTTGCAAATCGGGTCCTTCAGATACTGACATTTGAGGGGCCTGCTCCTGGTTGGCACTTTCAAATACTGTGTCCCCACAGAATGTCATCAGTAGTCGGACCTCAGTGGAAACTTTAGGCAGCACACAGTAAGGGACACAATACTTTCACAATAAATTTAGTTTCATTTTTAATTTTATTGTGGGATAAAACCGGGTTAAAATGGAGATATTCAAATATTGTTTGCCTGGACTGCATGTAATCTTTAGCCACAAAGGGTTCTGGAGTGCAGTGCAGTCTGTATCGGAGTGCTATAATTTATATAAAGTGCCATTTGTGTCATATATATATACAGTATATATAAATATATACTGTCCACCTGGACTGTCCGTGTTTCTGGGTGATACAGGAAGTGCTGGTCCCGGTGCTGGTGTATCACCCCATGTATCACAGATTCATACTGTCCGGATTGTGTGTCTATGGGTTATTTATTCAAGGGCTGCAGTTTGTTTAAGTTTATTCAAGGGCTGCAGTTTGTTTAAGAGCCATATATCATCCATGTCTGTGATAATGCAAGGAGTGCATTTTTATGAGATGTGTAATTTATCTGAGATATACAGGGATTGTAGTCCAGTTAGTATCATAAAGTGTGTCCCAGGAGTGTGTGTAGGTGGCCTGAAGAAGTGCCACAAGTAGAGTTTAGTGTCATGTTAGCCCAATAGTGGACATGTATTACATGAATTGTTATTCATTTTTCTGTATGTGTTCTTCTGTCTTGGCTATATAGAGAAAGCACTATGCTTGTGTTGTTTCCATATCCATTGTGGTTGTAAACCTTTAGAAGCTCATAGAAATTGCACCACAGACAGCCGTAATGAAATATTCAGGGAGATATTGATGGAATTAAGCAGCAGATGTAGCAGGCTGTACATGTCTGTATAAATGACTCCATTAATATTGTATGGTATTATTAGATGTATTCAGATTTGTTGAGGTTGAAAATAGTTAGGAGTGAATATGTAAGTGTAATGAAATTGAGCAGCTGCCTAATTGGCGAACTGAAATTGATTGTGCACACTCCTAAAGACTAAAACAAAGCAAAATACCTGCAGCCTGTTTAATTGATGGTGATGTGTTTAGAACTTGCTCCACCACTGGAAAAGCTGGCAGGGAAGTGTTAATTTGACTGAACTAGCCAACAACAACTGAGGCAAGGATCGTAGGGCAAACAGATTGCCCCAGGAGGCTACATGTGCCCAAAATCCAGTTATATTAAAAAGAAAGATAGACTTACAATTTTTGTAGGCTCTGTGCCACAGCTGCTTAGGGGACCAGTTTAGGGCAGTCAGGTTGGGTCTCACTCACACACCAGTGGCACACACACTGCATGCCTGACCACACAGCACCTTTTGATGAACAACAAACTGACCAGAACTGGAAAGCCCACTGAAAGGCACACAAGAGGAAGGCATGATGGGGCATGACCTGGGACATGACAGTGTTTAGTTTGTTATCTCTGGGGGATGTGTCATTCCTGTGGGATTTGATCCACACCACACCACATTTATGTTTGATTTACTGTCCCTGTACAACACATAGAACTTAAGCAGTGCCCAAAGTGGCACCAGCACCCAGCGGTGAGCATTAAAGGAAGAGGAGCCAGGGAGAGGATTACAGCACATCCTGAATTATTACTTCTCCTCCTCCTGCTTGTTTTCCTCTCCCAGATCTTCCCCAACCCAACCCTAATCATCACAAATCAAGGAGCCAGATTGCAGGGAAATGTAGAAAAAATAACCCTATCAAAGAAATACACTGAGGCAAGTATCTGCATCTGCACTTTGGAAGACACCCATTCTCCACAATTTTTCAGATGCGGATGTGTACCTCAGTGTCGAGAGAGTGCCACCACCAGGGCAGTTCAACAGGCTGGTGAAGCTTGTTAAGCTATTTAGGTTTTTTTGGTAGCGAGTGAAACCGGAACCTAGAGGTTCCCTACTTCCTGTTTCATGCTGTAAAATGGAGAAAACGCCACACTCCAATTTATTTCTAAAGTGCAAACAGCTCAGTTGCATAGTGAGAGCATGCTTTGGGAAGCTATTTTACTGTTTTTAATTAGTTCTTGCTGGTCTATACAACCTCCGAGGGCTGTACATGAAGGGAGCATTGGCTGCAGCAGGGAAGTGCCTGAATTTGGAGGTTGGACTCTATGCCTCTTCCCTCATTTGCTATTTAAGTACCATATGGTGAGCGTTATCGAGCCCATTGTCAGCAAGCCCAGCAAAAGTGACACAGTTAAGGCAAACAGCCTAGCTGTGTCTGCTGTGTCAGCCGAGGAAGCAGGAAAGCTATCCAAGTATGTCAGAATGAGGTAGGAATTAAATATCTGCAAAATGTGGGAGTCAATGGAGTAAACAGAAAGACACATGATATAGTAGTATAATATCAACGGTCAGACTGTTGCCAAAATCAGTTTAGCTGTTTGGGTAGAAGCACTGTAAATCCTAATACTGTACATGCAGTGTATCCTGCTATTGCAAGTGTGAAACTTACACTTAAGCCTTTTGTTTGCCATTAGGAATGCCTTGTCTGTCTCAATGAAAGGTATCTAGTCCGCCTCTAGTTTTCTCATATTTATATTACCTAGAATAGCAGAGAAGTGAGCTTTAAACTCTCATAAGATAACGGGTCTTTTCTAGCACTTTGTCACAGAATTACCTGATGTGCAGAACAGATCCAGAAGCAAATGATTTGATACCTTTTAATGGACCAACATAGATGTATTAACAAGAACAGTGTGCTCTAGCACTTGCACTTGTGCTCTGCACTCTGATGTGCAGAGTAATGACTGATTAGGTGTAAATAAATTGCAGGTTATGACAGAGGTTTCTTTTTTTTTCCATTTAAAGTTTATTGGAATGTTTCTATGATACAGAGGACAGATATACATATTATGGATACCATATACATCGGACAATGCATCAACATGAATCTGTTCACCTCCCACCCTCCTCATACCTCCCTGGACCTACATGCCCACCCTACTAGTATTGTACTATTATTCTAACCCTTCTCCTTAAAAACCATATAGCACAATCAATTCAAATGGGGAAAACACATGTTCAATACAAAGAATACAGCCACAGAGATTAATTATATAGAGTATAAAGTATACAATGGGTCCCAGATTTTTTTTAACTTTCCTGAACTATTATACAGGTTTGCTATGGTCCGCTCAGTTCTAAGGTTCATCAGTAGTTCTGTTAACCACTCTCCATATGAAATGTCCTCCTGATCCACCCAGTGCCTTAATATCAGTTTCTTTACAGACATAGAAATAAGAGCCATGTACTATTTCCTGTTGAGAACCCCTATCTTCGAATAATCTCCTAGAAGACATATTTCAGGTGTAAATAAATCCTGTAATCCCCAAATAGGGCCTGCTCTATTCTGTATAGCTGTCCAAAGTGGAGTGACTTTAGGACAGGTCCAGAAAATGTGGTATAATGTACCTTCATGTCGAAGGCATCTAATACATTGAGGTGAGGGTGCCAACCCAAATCTAGCCATTTTTGTGGAGAGAAGTATAAATTGTGCAGGATGTGCATCTGCATCAACCTTAATCTATCTTGGGCTACAAATTTGTGACAGTTATGCCAGAGGATTGACCAGTCTATATCAAGATCGGAGAAGAAAGCAAACAGTAATGGGTCAGTCCAAAACAGTATGGGTATAACCAGTCAAACAGTATGCCATGTATTTTGGAAACTGCCTTTGGGAGGCCTACTAATTGAGACATTTCTTTAGGAAGGGAGGGGAGTACTACTAACTCAGGATCTTGTCCTAAGATTTGTATTAATAGGTGTCTTAATTGAATGACCTTTAAATAATAACTTGGAATCTTTAACTTCTGTTTCATATCATTGACTGATAACCATGACCCCTCCTTCTATAAGATCATTAATGTGCATCTCCTTAAGTATGGCAACCAGTTTGGGAATGGTTTTGTCTTCCATTTTAAAATTTGGATTACCAAATAGAGGTTGGTTAATGTCTATTCTGTTGTTATATTTAAAAAAGTGATAGAGTTGGGAATGGATCCTTGTAGACATAGCTATCAGAGTGTTTTTTAGTTTACTGGGAAGGAGGTCCTCTCTAGTATGCAGAAGAGCTTCCGGGTCTAGGCCACAGGCCCGTATTTTGGTTAATTCTATTTTGAGCCAAGAAGGAGAGTGATGCACAGTATCTGGTAATAGCCACCTTAAGTATTTATTAATATGACTGGCCCAGAAGTAAAGCCCTATGTGAGGCAGATGTAGGCCTCCTCTGAGTTTACGTGCCACTAATTTAAGGAATGCCATTCTTCGGGGGGGGGTATGAGAACAGATAAATTTAACAAAGAGGCTATGTACCTTCTTAAACCAGGATAAAGGAAGACGGGTATTAAATAGTGATAAGGGATAGAAAATACGTTGGAAAATGTTCATTTTCAGTAAGTTTATCCTGCTCCAAATTGAAAGTGGAAGGGAAGACCATCTGCTAAGGTCATGAGTAATTAGGTGGATCAGGGAGTCTAGGTTTAACTTTAATGAACGTCCAGGATGTCTAGAAAGTTAAATTTCTAGATACCTTAATGAGTCTTGTTGCCAGGAAAGTCCCAATGTCACAATGTCTGCTTTAAACAGTTTATGATTAAGGGGAAAAACAATTATTTTACTTACATTCAGTTTATAGTTAGAGATTTGGCTAAATGAATTTATGATATCTAACATTGGGGGAATGGAAGTAATAGGATTTGATAACTGAAGGCCGAGGTCATCCGCATAAGCTGAGACATTTATCTCACAAGGGTGTATTGGGATGCCTTGTATTTCAGGGCAAGCTTGTAATTTTCAGATTAATGGCTCCAAATATAAATTAAAAAGTAGTGGGGAAAGAAGGCATCCTTGTCTCATTCCTGAATCAAGAGTAAAGGGTTCTGAGGTGACCCCTTTACTTGGTACTCGAGCAGTTGGAGATTGGTATGGAGATCTAATCTGTTTTTGAAAGGTATAGGGAAAACCAAAAGCTTTCAGAGTCTGAAACGGGTATTGCCAATTGACCCTGTTGACTGCCTTCTCGGCATCTAGAGAAACCAAAGCTGCACAGAAGGGGGTGTCTCTGGATGCCGAAAAGACATGAGACAGGGTACGAAGGTGATCCTCTGATGATCTGTCCTTCATGAATCCAACCTGTTCTGGTCCAACGATAGTAGAGACTATAGAACTAATATGGCTGACAAGCAGTTTAGATAGAATTTTAACTTATTGATTCAGTAGGGAAATAGGCGGTAATTTATGACTAATTTGGGAGATTTACCTGGTTTAGGTATAAATATAATCACCGCCTCAAAAAGAGATGCATCAGTATGTGCTCCTGAGAGTATATTCTGGTAAAGGGGAAGCAATAAGGGGATAATTTGTTTTTTAAAGTTTTGATAGAAATTGGCTGAATAACCATCACTCCCTCTGGTTTTGTTTAAGGGTAAGTCTCTGATTGTATCAGACAGCTCCTTAAAAGTAATTGGGGATATCAGAATTTTTTGCTGATCATCAGTAAGACCAGGCAAGTTGGCCCCTTTTAGATAGTTATTGAAACAATTTTCAGTTGCGGATTTGGCATGGGGCCATATAAATTTTTATAGTAATCTGTAAATTCCGATATTATTTCACTCGGGGTGGTCTTCAATGAGTCATCTGATTGTGAACATATTAAGGCTATATACTGGGATGATTCCATTTGCTTAATTCTAAGGGCCAGGAGACGTCCTGCCTTTTCTCCCTGATCTGCATAGGAAGCTTGTGTTTTTAATATGGCACATTCTGCCTTTTTTCTCAGTAGGTCTAAATAAGCCACTCTCAATTTAATTAACTCCTGCCTAATAGATTCAGGGGTATTTGGGGCCAAGTATCTTTCTATAACTTTAATTTGGGATAACAGTTGGGACAGATGTTGTTCTTTCATTTTTTTTCTTTTGGAAGCTAGACTAAAAAGTATCTCCCTGAGATATGCCTTAAAGGCACACCATTTGATATCTGGTCTCCTTGTGGTGCCTTGGTTAAGTTCTATAAATAGTTCTATATGATCTTGAATTACTTGGACCAAATCAGGATCTTGTAGCATTTGATCATTGAATTTCCATCTTGTCCCCCCTCTGGGCAATGATAATACTGTCATCCGACATAACACAAGAGAGTTATCTGAAGGAGAGCCAGGTTGCATCGAGACTTCCATAACTCCAGGAATTAATGAGTGAGAAAGTAACAAATAATCAATCCTGGATGAGGTTTGTGGACTGGGGATATATATGTATTTCTTATCTAGGGATGGAGTATCCTCCAGATATCATATAGTTCATCTGGTCCATTAGTTCCCTGAAAGCCCTTTGGCCTGGTGAGAGCCTTTTTATGATGTCTGGTTTTATCTAAGACAGGATCATAAACCAGATAGAGATCTCCCAATTATCATTGGGAGTGATATAAAGGACTTAAGGTTTGGATAAGATATGTAAAAATCTTGGCATCTCCTGGTTTGGTCCATAAATACAACCTAATAATATTTCTTTAGCAAAATGTTACCTTGTACAAAAATGAATCTGCACTTGGGATCTCTGATTATTTTAGTAGGTGAGAAAGGAAGCCTTCTATGTATTAAAATCATAGTTCCACAACTATTAGTGGATCCTCTGCTGAGAATACCTGGCCAATTTGTTGCTATCGTAGCTAGTGATTCACAGTCTAGCAAATGAGATTCTTGTATAAAGATAATCTCAGCTGTTAAGAAATTTTGGTGTTTCAAAATCTGATACTGTTTCGGCATTTGCCTGACCCTTTCACATTCCACGTTGTTATACTAATTGGTTTAGCCATTGTATATTCTCTTGTGGACCCCAACAAAGTCAGAAAGAAATTAAAATCAACGCATAATTTGCTGCTATGTTGCTGAGTTGTGTAATACTACCCTCTACCCCTATTTCCCTCCCTTCCCTTTACTACAACTATCCACATAATTATGGAGAGTATCCGTAGAACTATCACAAGACTTAACAAAAACCCAGCCCACTCCCTCTTTCTATTCATACAACGTTGGACAGTACTACCTTTCTACCTCCCTCTTAACTATCCTATCACCCTGCTTTATAAAGATAATATGAAAAACAGATAAACCCCAGTTCAATTCATTGAAAAATTGTGACAGACCATTAAAATAAGGTTGTCTATGAATATTTAAGTCTCATTTGTTTCTCTTTCCCTTCCTCCACAATAGCGGGGGGGGGGGATAGAGATCGCTCCTCCTGCTTCTCAAACCTATAACTTCCTACAGGAGTAATACTTATAGGAACAGCTTAAACCATTAACAGCAGAAACAGAGTTCCTGAAAATATATTCTAGTTAAATATAAATGATTGAAATAATAATAGCTGCTCGAGTCCTCTAGATATGTAAATTGAAATGAGGTTTTACAGTTCAGAACCAATGTCAGGAAAGTTATTTTGCTGTTTTCTGTAGCTGGATGCAAGTGGTCCCTCTAGTGGCGATTTGCCATAATTAGCATACACTGTTCTAGTGTAGCATCACTATTGATTCGGTCCGCCACTTGTCCATGGAAATAAGGTGTGTTTCTTGTCTGCCATCCTTGTGGAGAGATCTTCGAGTGCAGATGCCATTTGTTTAACCTCAGCCATTAGCAATTTTGCATCCTCTCAAAAGGATTGAATTCAAGAGGAATCACTCGAGAGTGAGAGGGGTCATCTCAAAGGCCTTAGAGCGAGCTGTAGTAGTAGTAGTTAGCTGACCGTTAAACTCCTGTTGGGCCTTGGGCGCTTGCTCAACTTCTCTGGGAAACATGAGGAGTGTGTTTTGTAAAGCGAGATGCATCTCTGCTTCCATTCTGGTAGCCAGTTCTTTCCTTCCTAGTTCCAGTAGTGGGATGCAAAAAAAAAGAGTTAGGAAGGTTGAGAAATAGCTAATTGGAACTGTGTTTTGATGCTGGGCGATGGGAGCTGTCTCGAGGAGTTGTTACTTGGAGCACTGCATCACGTAGTCTCCTTGATAGAGGTTTCTAATATGTATGCACAGTGGGGACAACAATTATTAGCTTGGTTAGGGTGGCTTCTACCACAGTTTTGTAAGCACCCCCCTTCCCTAACCAGACACACACACACACTTTGTATTACAGTTCTGCAATCATCTATACCCTAATGTTCCATGCTGATGTAGAATACCTCAGCTTTCTGCTGCTGTAAAATAAACCAGCAGAGCCATCTGCTTATTGAACTAGTCATGCATTCCTTTCTTTGTAAATGCCCTCAGGAGAGTGCCGTTCAATCACAATGTGTCATGGTCCCACTCCTGTTTTCACACTGACTTGTAATACATTCACATCTGATCGCCAACCTAAAATGCAGCACCCCACTTTCAATGGAGTCCTACTTTTAGCAACCCCTTACTTTCATGCTGTCTGACCAAACACAATATACCTAGGTTTAACAGTGTTTGTTATTCAATAAGTACACTTTGGCCCAGATATTCAAAAGGGTTGCGCCATGCACAATAGGGTTGCGCCTGCGCAAGTCCGAACTTGCTCCAATCTGCGATATTCAGCAGGAGGCAGTTGCGCCACAGAAAACATGCTGAGCAACAGCGCAATGCAAATGAATGCATGCTGAACTGGAGGGGGATGAACCATGCATAAACTGCACGGCCGGATATTCAGCAGGGCTGTGCAGAGTTGTGCAGGCGCAACCCCCAACCTGCGCCTGCACAACTTTGAGCCAAAAAGGCGTCGGGGCACCCACAGGTGAGCTGCTGCATTGCAGGCGCAACACAGCAGCTGCCACCTGTGGCTGGCCCCAACCAGTCCCTGTGCCCCCACAGCCCGATTGTGGGCAGATGACTGTAAATCCCCACCACCACCCCCACTGGCCCGATCGCAGGCATAGTTTAATCCCCCACCAGCCCGGTCGCGGGCAGCAATGTAACCCCAAGCGTATCCCTGGTGGTCCAGTGGACGAAAAGCCGATCGCGGGCAGTAGTTTTGTAATAAACCCCCCTCGAACTCATCCCTGGTGGTCCAGTGGCACATCACGATCACGGGATGTAAATGTTGAACAACCCCGAACATAGCCCTGGTGGCTAGTATCCCCCACCCACCCACCCTTGAAGCCCCACCACCCTGCTCCCCCCACAGCCGGTAGGCGGCAGCATCCCACCGCCTGCTGCCCGCCGCCCGCCCGACTGACTGCCGGTGGAGCTGCATGCCATTGATGCAGAGCAAGAGCCAATGGGCGTGCAGCCAATACAACCTCTATGACAGTCCAGATTTGTGAATGAATACATTCATTCATTCACAAAAACTGGACTGTCTTGGCTACGTATGGGCTGTACTCCCATTGGCTCTTGCTCTGCACCAATGGTCGTGCAGCCCTACCGGCAGTCAGTCGGGCGATGGGCGGGCAGCAGACGGGTGGGATGCTGCCACCACCGCTGTGGGGAGGGGAGGTGGTGGAGCTCGTGGGTGGGTGGTGGGTGGGTGGGGGACACTAGCCACCAGAGCTATGTTCGGGGTTGTTCAACATTTACATCCCACGATCGGGATGTGCCAATGGACCACCAGGGATGAATTCAGGAGGAGGGGTTTATTACACAACTACTGCCCGCGATTGGGATTTTTGGTCCACTGGACCACCAGGGATGAATTTGGGAGGGGGGGGTTATTACACAACTACTGCCTGTGATCGGGCTTTTCGGTCCACTGGACCACCAGGGATGAATTCGGGAGGGGTTTATTACACAACTACTGCCCGCGATCGGCTTTTCGTCCACTGACCACCAGGGATACGCTGGGGAGCTACATTGCTGCCCGTGATCGGGCTGGTGGGGGTAAACTATGCCAGCGATCGGGCCAGTGGGGGATTCCACTGTTTCACCCGCAATCGGGCTGCAGGGTGTCAGTCCTCGACGGCTGCTGCCTGGCAGGGCGCCAGGCGAAGTCCTCGGGATCGGGCGCACCTGCATGCTGATGGCATGCAATGGGGCCATAATCAGATGCAAATGGCCCCCCCTGCACCTTGCATGAATTATATCCCCATTTGCATGTCACCTTTGAATATGGGATTTTTGCATGGCGCAATGGTACTTGCGCCACCCCAAGTTGAATGCTGCACTCTGACAACTTGCAGTGGCGCAAGTTCCACTGCATCATGCACAGTGGCTGTGGTTGGGTGATATTCAAAGGAGTTGCTCAAAGGCACAACTCCTTTGAATATCGCTCTGGACACACCCCTGCACAACTATTTTGTGCAGCGCAAGGGCTTGCACCACAAAATAGTGCTGTTTGAATATCCAGCCCTTTGTGTGCAAGACAGTTCTCTACTAAGAACATTTACCAGGGCCACTTAGAACATTTTTGTGACCCCCTCCCTTTCTAGTACCTGCATTTCTGAAATGCCACATAGAACACATACATACAGAGGTATGAGGCATTCTACAACACACATGTTATCAACTCATTTGCTTTTTATTCACAACAGTTGTAAACACTGCAACACAGACTGATAGTGGTTGTCCTCATAACGTATTGATAAAATACTTTTTCTACCTTTCCCCTGCAGTCTTATGATTCCATTCTTTGACAAAGAAATTTTAACAGCATGCTGAAGGTTTCATTTTGCCTAGTTGTGTATGATATGTTCAGTGCATATCAAATCTTTGGAAAGCATGTCCTCTGTGATTTGTAAAGTCACCGGTGTGAAGTCTGTAAACTGCTGGTGTGATGACAAGCTTCTCCTGTAATACTATGCAGTCATACTGAGAAATCAGCAACTGCTTACACTTGAAGAAAGCCAGATCATGCACTGTCTTGCAACGTGTACATAAGAAACACACCAAATAGGTAGCTGGTATGCACGAACAGCAAGGGGACGCATGGTCTGGCTTAATTCGGATATAACCTGTTGCTGATTTCTCCCCAGAACTGCACAGTATTACATGAGTACTTCATCATCATAAGGACAGTCTCACACACTTCACTGGGGCACTTTATAAAACACAGGACCTGCATTCCAAAGGCATGATGCATACTGGACTTATAATACCAGCTGTTATGATTTATTTCTCAAGGACAGAATCACAAGACTGCAGGAGAAAAGTGTAAGCAGCAGTATGATATAGCATATATATATATATATATATATATATATATATATATATATATATATATATATATATATATATATATATATATATATATATATATATATATATATATATATATATATATATATATATAGTGTGTGTAGAAATAGATAGACAGACGTATAATAGAAACTTGTATCATAACTGGTGATTTATGTACTGCAAATTGAACATTCCTCTGTACATAAAGGACATACAAATTTTGTGGCAAAGTCATACAACAACAGTGTTATCATATGCCTTTTGAAACTCACTTTTCTGCTACTTAGGTAATATCAATATGACGACATTAGACATGTACTATATATCTTTCAGTGAGACTCGAAGGCAGTCCTAATGCCACTCAGAAAGGCTTCATGAGCAGGTTTTGCAACTGCAATATCAGGATGCCCTGTATGCATTACGATTTGCAGCTCTTTCTACACAAATAGCTAAAGCAATATTCTGAACTCTCTCACCACTGATGTAATAATATTGTCTCCCATTTCTTCATTAAACCAGGTGTCACTGACTGATAGTTGTAATTGACCTAGGACAGTATTAGGGCTCATTAATTCAGACGGTCCATCTCCATGTAATGCTGCAGTTTATGTGTATAACTCTTAACAAGCATCAGTGCATGACCGTGGAGGGATTTCAACAGCCTCTCAAAACCTATTTGTGGAAGGAGGCATTTAGTGAATGAACAATATTTTGTTTACTGTTTTAATTGCATTATAATTAATGGGTTTCATTTTTTTAATGTTAAAATCCGTGTATTAAAAACCGTAATACCTGAGTAGGTATTATAGCAAAGTCATATCAACCCACGCAAAGCCACGGAAGTCACACAAAGCAGTGCAAAGCTGCCCAAAACACCAGTAATTACAAAAAATAAAAGTTAGGTAAGTGTGTTATGATTTTTTACATTACCGGTGTGTGATGATGTGTAAACTCTCAAGCTTCGCTCTCGAGGTTTATGGGTCATCACACACCTCGGATATGTAAAGAAAATCCATAACACACACTTGCCTATCCATTATTTTATATTTAATGTATTTATTACAGTGTGAATTTATGGCTTGTTTGTTTTATTGGTTGTTAGATGCCTTGATTTTGGAAAGGCGCCATACAAATAAAGAATTATTATTAATATTTAAGATTCCATCTGGTCAGTATTTGCAAGTTCCACCCTCATACTTTCTTTATGCAGCTGGTCCTTTCTACTACATGATTTACAAGGGCAAATTGCAACCTTCCAAGCAAGATGTGATACTTTTGATAATGTATAGGAAGACTAATTGGCTGTAAAACATACTGAAAGCAAAGATAACACCAACTGCTTTAAAGTCTATTTTCTTGTAAAAGTCTCAGAAAGGTTTGCAATGTAAATAAAAAAAAACTCTATTGTCTAACAAATTATGTCTCATTAATAAGTTACTTGCTCTATTGAGACAAACACCAATGAATGGACCCTAAGTATTTGAGACATAAGGAGTCAGTTTAATTAGAAACCAGACACTACCCACACAGATAACATAGCTATTTCTGAGAATCTCAATAGACGGACATTGGTGCCTTCCAAGATGGAATACAGTGTCATACGGTACCATGCATGGTTATGTGTACCACACCACCATATGATTGGTCACCTCACTAAAGCTTGTCCTTTAGAGTCGTTATCCATGGACCACCACCCCTGATTGGGTCCCTATGTCACAGACAGTAATGTTTAGGCACAGGTACTGATCATATAAGCATGAGTTTCAGGATCTGGCTTCTACTGTTCTATTAGCATTGTTGCTACAAATTACAATGTTTATTGAAGTATTCTGTTATATAATCACAATACTTTATATAGAAGTATTACAATAGCTTATATACTGTTATTACCAATATTTCTACGATTATTGTTCTACTAAGAATCATTACGTGCTGTAATTATGTACTGATGCACTGAGGAGAAGCTGCCATATAGATAAGTGTATAATTACAATCATTAGTTGTGCAATGCTGTCATCTATAGGGTTAGTGCAGAATAGCTTTTACCAAACAATTTATGTGAGACACTAAGACATTGTAAGATGACCTTGTATACAAAGACTGTCTATTTTCCTTATCAGAATGTATTTGCTACTTTGGTGCATGTTCCCAGGCTAGTACGAATCACACCATATTTCTTTAGCCAATAATGTAAGGTTATTATATCTCTTCACTAGTTTCTATAGCAATAATCAGAAGTATAAGAATGACTGTTTTTGCTTAGAATTCTCTGAGAAGAGAGAAAAAGCTGATGCTACCTAGGTAAGCAAATTAGGAAAAATGTAGATATTCTCCTTCAGTGTGATTTTGCACTGTGTTTCTTTGGTTATAAGCCTATTTTTCATACCAGAAATAAATCATTATCAGTCTCTGGAAACCACGTGTTTGTTGTTTCTCTACTCTGGCAATTCAGACAAGAATCTGCAATAGGGTAAGATTTATTGCCCTTATTACAGAGTACAACTGTGAGTTTACAGTGAGGAGTTGTGAATGAGGTTGGTATATTCAATAGACCTGGGTTCCATTGCTGCAGTCTCAACTCTATACGGTCTATACAGTGGGACTCTGACCAAGTATCTGAACTTTCCTATTGTACCTGCGTCACCCCTGCAAAGTGACCCATGTCTCTAATGGATCTTAAACAGTTACCGAAGACTGTAATTAAAAAATAAAATTCTCAACTGAAGGAGCCTAGGAAATACATGATATTTAAACAGGTTGCCTATGCATTCACTCCTAGATTATTAACTGGTTTATGATGGGTAGCATGTGAATATCTTAGTGGTTGTTACTCTCCTGCATTAAAAGTGCATTTGTAATGTAAATGTCCTGTATCTTGTAGCATGATATCTTTACATTTAAGCTGTATGTAGGGTTCCACAGAAAGGTCAGTGCATGGAGCCACCAGGATTATTGAAATGCTTGCCTACTCTGAACCTAACAGTTCCTCTTAGCCACCCCCACCCCTTCCCCCACACTCACGCATACATTGCTGCAGTACAACACAACATAAAACTGCAGTAGTACTTACAGTACATGCAGGCATATTTTTTATTTATAATTAATTTTTTATTTGTTCTTTGTACTTTTCTGTGATGTGTAATATTTCACCACACATGAATGACAGGGAAATTCTGTTGTGCCAACACATGGAATGAAACATTAAAGGACCACATAATCCTGCTATGTAGTACCACCACATAAACAAGCATTTGTCAATGCCGAACGCTTGCTTGCTGGCATTGGCATTGGTAGTGCAGGAGTTAAAGAGCTGCATAATAGGAATGGCAGTGAAGTATTGAACTGAAGCCAACCCCACCACCACCATACAGAGACTGACAGGCATTGGGGTGTGCCTTTGGGTCATCAGGCATAACGGCCATGCCATTTCACCACACCCTACCCTGCAGACACTGACAAGTGTCACGGTGTTCCTTGGGGTCTTTAGCTCTTATGCTCACCCCATTCCATCAGGAAATATGGTGAGATGGGTACTGTCTAGGAGAATGGGGTAAACTTTGGGGCCAAAGAGTCCAAGACACACCTCAATGCCTCTCACTGGCTGCAGGATGTAGAATGATATGAGCATTACAGGTGAGAATCCCAAGTCACACCCCTGATGCCTGTCAATCTCTACAGGGTAGGGCGTTATGGTCAGACACCCTAACGCCTCAAGCATTCATTGGCATTTTCACTCCAAATTTTCAACATGGGTTTTTTCTGACCCCCACCTTATGAATAGTGGTAATATCAGTCCGTTAACCGAAAGCTGATTTTGCACAGCGACTATGGCATTTGGCACCACAGGTGCGAAAACACATTTCAAACAGGATGTGAAAAAAGACAGCTGTACTGTTCATGGGGAGGTGCAAAAAATGACAATGTTGAAAATCTGCAATGAAAATATTAAAAAACTGGTGAAGTCACAAGCGGTGTAGAAACTGCACAACATACCCATAATGCAATTAGTTTGCTGATTTTTACAGCAGATTGTTAACACAGGCATTTTGTAACCTCCACTCATGAACAGTGTCACTGTGATTTTCTTAATCTGTACGAATAATGATTTCCACAGCGACCATGCATTTCTGGCGCTGGAAGTGTGAAACACATTTGGGCTATGGTGTGAAAAGTGACAGCTGTATTGTTCATAAGGAAGTGTGGTTAAAATGCCAGTGTTGAAAATCTGACTGAAAATATTAGAAATCCATGAACTTACGAGGTTGCGTGGAAACTGCGTAATGGTCGCCGTGACAGTTATTTTATGGACTTTTTCACCAAATTTTTAACATAGCCATTTTAACACCTCTACTCATGGACAGTGTCACTGTGATTTTCTTAATCTGTCCTGAACATTGATTTTGCACACCGACCGCGCCATTGTGTGCTACGCGTGGAAACCCATTTTGGACAAGATGTGAAAATGACAGCTGTACTGCTCATAAGGAGGTGTGGTAAAATGGCAATGTTGAAAATCTGGAGGAAAATATTGAAAATCGTGAACTTATGAGCGTGCGTGAGGAACAGTGCAGCATGTATATAAAACAACAGTCATTTTAGGAATTTTTTCCGAATTTTCAACATAGGGTTTTGGGGGACTGCCTCATGAATCAGACACTTTATTTCATAAATCATTCCCAAAAGGTGGTTCCACACAGTGACTGTGAAATCACCTTTCAGGGTCGATTAACAAAATGATAGTGGCAGAATTCATGAGGTGGGGTCCAAAAACCCCATGTTGAAAATTTGGTGAAAAAATTCCCAAAAATGCCTGAGATATGCATCAAAGTTGAAAAAACCCTATTTATTCCATTATACAACTTACCGGTATTTCCTCAGTTCTCGGTCAGTTTTGAAGAGTGCAGAGGTGTTCCCAGTCCACGGAAGATCATCGCGCTGGACTCCAGAGGTAAGTATGGGGAGAGGAGGGTGTGTGAGGAGGCACTATGCACAGAGGGTGGGCTCAGGTGGGGGGAGAGGGGTCAGGACAGTCAGCAAGGGAAGGTTTTTTCTTGCAGTTTTTTTTTTTTCTTAGACAACGTGGGACTTGTGCCATGCTGGGCTAGGCTCCCAGCATGGCAGCTGGAAGGCTGTTTGGGGGGCAGTGGAGCTGATGGGTAATTGGGCACCCCCTCATCAGCCATACAGACTGTTGCCATGCTGAGGTGGGCTCCCAGTGTGACACCTGGTAATCTGTTGGGGGGATAAACAGTGGAGCCGACGGGGGATTGAGCATCCCAGTCGGCCATACGGACTGTTGCCATGCTGGGGTGGGCTCACAGCGTGGCACCTGGAACTCTGTTGGGGGGGTCGTAACAGAGCTGATGGGTGATTGGGCTGCCCCCGGCCATACAGCATGTGCATTGGGGGAGCGCATAAGCACGCAATATGCGTGCATGTGTGGGGGGGGCACATGCACACGCACTATCTTATCACTGCTCACAGAAGCAGAGCTCTCCCTTTCAACTGTACAGCACTGCATTTTCAACTGCTGTCAGAGACAGCTGCAGCATTCATTGGTGAATGCTGGCCATGCCTGCAAACACACTGACTGAATTGGAAGATGGGGTGCCACACCTACAAAAACTCGGATGATGGCACTATGTTTCTTGCACATGCGTGCAAGCAAACATAAAAAGGTAATACTTTCATGTAATAGGGAACATGTCCTGTGTGTGTGTGTGTGTGTGTGTGTGTGTGTGTGTGTGTGTGTGTGTGAGAGAGAGATGGGACGAGAAATCAGGAGCAGAGAGACACAAACAGTCCATAACAGTCTCTTTCAGGAAGAAGGCTCATTGCAATGAGCTGAGCATGAGACCCTAAATATTTCCATACAGTGACATGGTTGTCTTTGGTACCTCATTACAGTCACTTCCGTCTGTATTGAAATGTCTAATATCTGAATTATAGCATCCATTTACAAAGGTACTTCATATGGACTGCAGATAAATACATTATAAGACAGAACACTATCCGTACATTCCTTCCTTCCTTCTTTCTTTCTTTCTTTCTTTCTTTCTTTCTTTCTTTCTTTCTTTCTTTCTTTCTTTCTTTCTTTCTTTCTTTCACAAATTCCACAGTTCAGTTCTATGAGGGGTAATACAGGTTTTCTCGCTCACATAATTACAGGCACTTGTTTCAGCCTTACAATAGTCCCTGTCTGGGCTGTTAGGTAACAAACCAGTAAAACTGCGGGTGTTTAATGAAACAGTCTGGAGGTTACAGAGAGGACTGTAAATAAGTATGGTATCTCTAGTAGACCTTGATTCAACTCTGAGGACCTCTACTTGCATCCTATATCACTCTGTTCAAGCATCTTAAACCTCTCTAGTGCTTTAATCATTATGACTGGTGAAACAGGATTTTTTACCTATGAGGATACTGCTGTAATTCTGATGTCGACAGATGAACAGAGCCACACTGATGATACACTGGATTGCTTTACCATGTATCTAGGCAGCAAATGAATCTATAGCAACACATCTACTGGCACTCTACATATGGCTCTTTCATAAAAAGCATACTTTGTTGCAACATTTCTGTACTATTTGCTGCAATATGACTATGAGGGCAGGCTGACCATTACAGGGTTGCCATTGTAATACTCCACTGTTCACTTCTACTGAGTAGATGGGGGTTTGTGGGTACCACTAGGTTACCAGGGAGTGTGTTTTCAACTGTTTTAGTTTGGCGACACGTAAGGGAAAGGAGTGTGGTAGTGGAGGAGGGGGGCTAGTAGATACATTACAAAAAATAAATGAAAAAATAAAATACCAAGTTTCTCAATATTGGGTGGGAGATTGGGATAGGGTGGAGCACTACATATAGTACAGTAATTTATTGTCAGATACGGAGTGATTGTGTTGGCTGATCGGGGACCTGGGTAGGACACTGTACTATGGACCAATTTTCGTTATATATTGTCCACTGTCCTATCCAGCAACACTTTCTGTGCCCCTTAGTGACTGTATTCCTCTAATTAAATAACTGGAAACTAGACATATAACTACCATACAGTAGGCCCTACTAACAACAGAGTGTTTCACATTATCCATAAGTGGCCAAAATGTTTTTTAAATATGTCATACTTTATTAACAAAATAAAGTACACAAACCAATGCCATAGACTATACAAACATTAAACGATGCCTGAAATGCAGGTGTATGGAATGGTATTTTATGTAGTCATTTAAGGATCTGTCCTGCACCATTTGTCAGTTACCTTGCTACTGGTGCACCCGTTTCCCATTTTTGTTTCCGGGTGAAAAGGTGGAATACCCTTGTACATTAATTGTGTTGCAGCATAGAGCCCAAAGGAGTTTTTAGCACTTAATTACAATAGCACCAATGCCTACTACATTTTCTGTGGTTTAAAACATGCAGAACCATCACAACATATCCTGTTGTTGCTTCTGCTAGGGCCTTTACCAGACTGCATTGTTAAAAAAAGAAAAGAGAAATCAAAATTGCCATCTGAGAATTCAAACCAAATGTAAAAAGCTTAACAATACAGATTTGTGTCCATAACAAGTTTATTTTTGTGAATGTGACATACTACATATCCCGAAAAGGTTTAAGATCATTCCTTTTTCTAAAATTATAGCAGAGTTAACAGACTGAGACTGTAAAGACTTTCACAATGCAGGTAGTGCTTTATTCTATTTCAATATGAGGAGCTGCCTAGAAGAAGGGGCATGTTATCTGTCTAATAGTTCAACCAAGTACTGTTTTATGTCTCAGGACTCCTGGTAATGAAGCTAAATTTTAAAAGGTAGCGTGTCCCTGTTGGAGATAAATGTCTGGTGCTGATGGACACCTGTCACAGCGTGATATTGAACTCATAAACACCTGACTCCTTGGAACCTAAAAACAGCTGATTTAAATGGAATAGTTGTTTGAATTTTATTTGTGCTCACTCTTCAGTATGGAGAGCAAATATGAACCTTTGAATCAGGAGAGAGCATGCAGTGCTGAATTTTGTTGACTTTTGCAGTTCTTTTTTGCCCTTCCTGACTTTGAAACTAAAGGAATTTCCATGAAATCAAACTAGCAATTTTAGGCTATAGCTTAAATTTTAATAATGGCTAAACAAATGGACTCCAGTGTCAATGGAGTCTGTCAATCCTGATTGCGTTGGCATGTATCTTTATTTTGCTAAGCTACAGTATGTACATTAATTCATGGATTTCTATGTTACAGGAGACCAGAATTCTGGTTAACAATGAAAAGGAGTAAACCAAATTCTGCTTGTACTTGGATGAACTCCGTGGTGTTGATGGAGTATAATGGGATTTCCTGCTGCTTGTCAACTAATGAACTTCAATCTGATATGGAGTTATCAATTTACTATTACTGACATGAACAGATATGAACTCCCTATATGTAACAGCAAATTTTATATTACATACAAGTTTTGTGATATACTAACTTTTCCTTGAAAATTTCTGGGGGTGTCTGCTTTGCAGATTTGAATTAATATATGCTGATTACCTATTTTTTCTTTAAAAAAAAGCAGTCTAAACAGCAGGACTCTTATTAAGGAAGGCTTTTGCTTTTCACCATTTAAAACAGATTATCAGCATATTATTCTGAAGTAGCAAAATGCTTTCTAGCCTGTTTTCTGAATATAGTAATTAGCTGTAATGTACTCATAGACATCATATACCCTGAATGTGAATGTACTTTAATTATAAATTAGGGAAGTGGGAATTTTATAGAGAAAATCTATTGGAACCAAAGTAGTACAATACTGAAACTATTTTAAATGGATTTCATGACATGCTATTGGCCTAATGTTTGGCTGTAGGCTAGTACTCATTGTTGCCTGATGACCTGTGTTTTATTCCTTCAATATTTATATGTTTGAGATTTTTTTTTTATGTTGTAATGGTTTCTAACCCATCGACAATAAACTTGAAACAAAGTGTAACGTGAAGCCAGTAATTCCAGCCTGAGGCACAAATGCCAGAATGAAGCAATTGCAATTGTTAAAATAAATCACTGGCAAACCATGTAGTGCTGAATTTTGCTGATTTATGTAGCCAAGACCGCTCACATTCCATGTGACACATTTAAGGTCAGCCACAGGAAAACATATACAGTTAGCTCTTTATCTGAATAGTAACAAGCATTTGTCAATGCCGAACGTTCGCTTGCAGGTATTTGCAGTGGTGTTTGGCACGTATGGTGCTTTACCCTAATGCCATGTGCGATTGCTGGTATTTGCACAATAAAATTTCAACATGACCTTTTTGTTACCCCCATTGTGCGCTACATAGGCAGAAACACGTTTTGGGCAGGATGTGAAAAATGACAGCTGTACTGCTCATAAGGAAGTGTGGTAAAATGGCAATGTTGAAAATCTGGAGTGGAAATATTGAAAAATCGCAAACCTACGAGCGTGCGTGGGAACTGTGCAACGCACGCTCGTAAAACAGTCATTGTTAGGAATTTTTTCACCAAATTTTCAACATCAGCATTTTAAAACCTCTGCTAATGAACAGTGTCACTGTGATTTTCTTACTGTGTCCCATACATTGATTTCGCACACCGACTGCGCCATTGTGCACTACATGGGTGGAAACACGTTTTGGGCAGGATGTGAAAAATGACAGCTGTACTGCTCATAAGGAGGTGTGGTAAAATGGCAATGTTGAAAATCTGGAGTGAAAATATTGAAAATTCGCAAACTTACGAGCATGCATAGGAACTGCGCAATGAACACTCGTAAAACAGTCATTTTTAGGAATTTTGTCACCAAATTTTCAACACAGCCATTTTAAGACCTCTGCTCATGATCAGTGTCACTGTGATTTTCTTAATGTGTCCCATACATTGAGTTTGCACACCGACTGCACCATTGTGCGCTACCTGGGCGGAAACATGTTTTGGGCAGGATGTGAAAAATGACAGCTGTACTGCTCATGAGGAGGTGTGGTAAAATGGCAATGTTGAAAATCTGGAGTGCAAATATTGAAAATTCACAAACGTACGAGTGTGCGAGGAACTGCGCAACGCACACTCGTAAAACAGTCATTTTTAGGAATTGTTTCACCAAATTTTCAACATAGCCATTTTAAGACCTCTGCTCATGAACAGTGTCACTGTGATTTTCTTAATGTGTCCCATACATTGATTGGAGTGAAAATATTGAAAATTCGCGAACTTATGAGCCTGCATAGGAACTGCGCAACATAAGCTCGTAAAACAGTCATTTTAAGGAATTTTTGCACCAAATTTTCAACATGGGTTTTGAGACCCTTTCTCATGAATGATGTCACTGTCATAGTTATTTGGGCTCATGATTGCATAGTGACTGTGGAAATCACCCTTCGGGCCCAATACACCAAGACAGTGACATCATTCATGAGAAGGGGTCCCAAAACCCATGTTGAAAATTTGCATAAATTCCAAAAATGCCTGAGATATGCACAGTTGAACCCCCTATCTAGCCCATTATACAGCTTACCAGCATTTCCTCAGTTCGCGGTCGGCTTTGAAGAGCGCAGACGTAGTTCCCAGTCCACCCAAGATCATCGCGCTGAGCTCCGGAGGTAAGTATGGGGTGTGGGGGTGGGGAGGCAGGGGCACAGTGGGTGGGTGCGGGTTGTGGGAGGGGGCAGGGAGACTGCGGGACCGTTTTTACTTTACAGGTTTTTGTTTTTTAATTGATGACGTGACGCTTTGCCACGCTGGGGTGTTCTCCCAGCGTGGCACAAGGATGGCTGGGGGGCCGAGGAGCCGACGGGATTGGGCAATTCCGGCAAACAACGGACGCTTGACACGCTGGGGTGGGCCCCAACGTGGCAGAAGGATGGCTTGGGGTCGTGGAGCCGACTGGGATCAGCACCCTCCAGCAAACAACGCGGACGGATTTGGGGGTGGCGGACGCAGGGGTAGGTGGCGTGATGGTGCTCTGCATGACAGGGTGGTTTTCTTCAGCCAAGACCACCGCTGTCACACAGCTCCGCACCTATTGGTGCAGGACCGCCACGCCTGCTCAACTGAGCAATGGATTTAAGGGAGAGGCACACCTCCAAAGTGTGCTACTCTCTCAAAACGTCTTTGTGCATGCCGCAAGCGAACGTAAAAAGGGAAGCCAGACTTAGAAGACAATATGCAGAAAACAAAGTCAGGAAAATGATGTCAAGGTACCAGAAAGGGAGATGCCACCTAGCATGCATATACATCGCAGCTGAGACCTTGGAACTTGGCTGCAAACATTTCTTGTGAAGATGCACTGTTATCTACTGCAATAAATACATCTGCCTTTTGAATTGAAGTTTATATCAAATGGAGGAAGAACAGTCAAACACACATTCAAACATCATAAGGCTGCCTAGCAGCTAACTATAAGCAATAAAGCAGAGCTGAAGGAGATACTGTAAACCTGGGCTATAAACTTTATAAGGCCATTAAACTGTGGTTCACCAGTAGGCCAAAGTATCATGCCCGGGTGAAGAACATCCATTTGTGAACTCTTGGCAGATTAGATGGGCCAGGAATGTTCTTTTCTGCTGGCACTTTCTCATGATACTATGATTAATGGTAGCACCTACTTACCAACTGCTGTTCAGGTATAGGGAGTACCCTGAGACTTTTATAATTAGGAGCAATGGGCACTGTTCCTCCCTAGGCTAGCTCGAACACCTCAACATGCTCTCCCAAGGCCCCTATTTGTGAAAAGAGCAACTCTAAGTATGGGACCCTGGATATAGAGTTCCAAAGGGGCAGTTAAGAGTATATTTAATAGCAAGGAGCCTCCTTAAAAGAGCAGGAGTACCTCACCTGAAGAGTCTACTTATCCTCCATACAGACAAAAATTAATTACCAGCCCCATTTTAAGGGTCCAATTGTCTGGACATGGGGTCCTATCTTAACTCTTTTGGTGGGGAAACATGACTGTTATATGAGCTTCCTATATTTCAGGTAACGGAAGCCCTTTATGGAGCCGTGGTAATGGTTCCTTGGATGGGGGTAACAGATGCACTTAGCTACCTAGCAGATATTCCTTTGATTGCTAGGTCCTAGTGTAAGAAAAGTTTCTTATTTTGATTTATTCTTTTCCTCAGACCTACATTTTTATGGCAGCCTGAATTCTGACCCATTTTGCCAAGTAAGGCATAATGGTAGCCAGAGTTAAATAAATGTTTCCAAGCATATGAGGAGAGAGGAACTCTTGTGAACTGCATATCCTGTCTGAAAAATATTACAGACATATATCTTTTCATATCAAATATTTTACAGAAAATTCTCACACATACGGGCTGCTGCACAACAGGCAGCCTAAACATTTTCAATTACTCTCTTACGGGTCACTCCGTTGTCAGACTCTGATTCAATACTAGTAGTAGCTCCCAGTTTTCGAGGGTCTGCAAGAAGGTGACTCATAGAAGACAAGCACAGCCACTTTTTAGAATACTCAAGTTTGATGACCCAGATGGAGACTCAGGCCCAGATATTCAAACTGCGCCAGGCTGTGGCGCAAGCCTGGGTTCAGCTCAACTTTGTTGCGCACGGGTGTAGCCGGGGTGATATTCACTGGAGCTGCGCTATGGCGCAACTGCTTGAACACGCACTATTACCCCACTGTGCATGGCACAGTGGCATTGCACCAGCGCAAGTGGTCAGAGTGGAGCATTGAGATGCGGTGGCACAAGTGCCATTGCGCCATGCACAGCACCTGTGATATTCAAAGGGGGACGTGCAAATGGGGCCATAATTTATGCAAGGCACACAGGGGGCCATTTGCATCTGATTACAGCCCCATTTGCATGCCATTAGCATGCAGGTGTGCCACTCCCCTATGATTTGCACCTGGCGCCCTGCCAGACAGCAGCCGTCGGGGACCTACGCCCCCTGCAGCCCGATCTTGGGATGTCCCGTAAGGGACAAAGAATGTCCGTTATCCCTGGTGGTCCAACGGACCGCACAGAGCCCAATCACGGGCATCACTGTATCCCCCCCCAGGTCCAATATCCCTGGTGGTCCAGTGGACCGCACAGAGCCCGATTGCGGGCAGCATTCATCACCCTCCCTCAAGTCCGATATCCCTGGTGATCTAGTGGACCCGCCACCCCACCCGCCCACTGAGCCCCAACACTCCGGCTCCCCGTCAGCGGTGGGTGGCAGCACCCACCCACCTACTGCCCTGCAGCCCATTGACTGACAGCTCGTAGGGCTGCAAGCCCATTGGTTCAGAGCATGAGCTAATGGGCATGCAGCCCATACGCACTAGTCGGTCGGATATGTGAATGAATTCATTCACATATCTGGGCTGACTAGTATGGTATGGATTGCATGCCCATTGGCTCATGCCTGAACCAATGGGTGTGCAGCCCTACCAAGCTGTCAGTCAGTGGGCGCCGGGGTGGCATGCGGGTGGGGTGCTGCCGCCTGCCGGCTGACCGGGGGAGCGGGGTGGTGAGGCTCAGTGCATGGGTGGGTTGGGGGGTCCACTGGACCACCAGGGATATTGGACTTGGGGGGGATGACTGATGCCCGCGATCAGGCTCCGTGCGGTCCACTGGACCACCAGGGATATTGGACTTGGTGGGGGATTACTGATGCCTGCAATCGGGGCATGGGGGGCGCCGCCAGGTGCAGCAGGAACAGGTGATGGTCACCCACAGGTGGAAGCTGCTGTGTTCTGCCCTGCAATGCAGCAGCTCACCTGTGGGTGGCCATCACTTGTTCCTTTTTTTTTAGGCGTAACTTTGTGCAGGCACAGGTAGGGGTTGCATATGCATAACTCTGCATGGCCCGGGCTGAATATCGGGCTGTGCAGGTTATGCATGGGCATGCCCCCCTTACCTGTGCCTGCATACATTACTGATGCGCCCCGGCGCATCGGGATTTGTGCGGTGCACTTTTCCCTTTTAAATATCGCACCGGGGTGCATCAGTGAGTTGTGCATGGTGCAACACCGTTGCGCCATGCGCAACCCTTTTGAATATCTGGGCCTCTGAGTATAGGGTCCTATTCAGGGCAGGGATCACCATAATAAAAGAAAAGGGATGTTCACACAACCATTTAGTAATCAGGCTAGATGATTTAACAGAGCCTCCTAAACCCAAAAATGTGTTCACCAGTAATCTGGAGCTGATCATTTGGTACATTGTTTGTCTAGGAGGGTTGCACTTGCCAAACTGTATTTAGGGAAAGGGGACTCAACTGTCCCACTGCAGCTAAATAAACTATAACAAATGAAAAGATGCAGGTTATCCCGGCATTTAAAGCCCTTTTTCTTAAGAGTAGTAGGGTCTTCCATTTCAAATGAAGTAAGGAGTGGTAGCATGGTTTCTGCTGCCCTGTCTGCCCACCAGATACTTTCACCAGCTGAAGCCTCAGTGTTCTGATGACCTGAAGGATCCCCACCATGGGCAGTGTGAAACACCAGGTCAGAGTCTAGAGCTGCAGATCTGTTGGCACTGATGAATTCTGAAGACCTTGAGGTGATTCAGAGCTACGGCTCCAGCTGTGGGACCTGGGTTTGTGATTTGGGGATCCTTTTTAGGGTTTTCTTTGTGTCGTGCTCTCCCTCTTGCTCTTTTTACCTGCTGCCATGTGGTGTCCGCAGATATGCTCTGCGTCAGCCCTGGGTCTTGTAGCTCGCTTCAAGGAGGATTTCATCGAGGATGTAAAGCAGGTTCCAGTATCCATTGGAGCCTCTCCATTTGATGATTGGGATTGCCAGTCTATAAATTGTTCCACTGCCTCTGGGGATTGAAAGGCTTGTGCATCCAATTTACAGTAAAGTGAAGTGTGGTCAGGTACTGCTTGGTGTACTGGAGACCCATCTGCACCGGCTTCCTTTGGGCATTAGTAAAAGCCCGATGTCAGTTGGACAGATCTACAGAAAAGTACTGAAAAGAATATGATAGTATGACCTTGCAGGATAGCAGTCCTTGTTCCCTCACTAACCTTAAGATATTGTTCTGAACAGGGAACCAGAAAATTTCATCTGAATGGACCTTGGTGTTGGCCTGGAGGAGGCCTCAGAGCTGAATAGCTACTGAGGGCAGTAGCTCTACATTGGGGGTTAGTAGCTCTATAATCACAGGTAGGGCTCAGTGAATGCTAGATATCACCTACTAGCAAACTGATGGGCAGGCATGATGATATAAAAGTCCTGACTCTTGAACACTTCCATCAACAACAAAAAAAAAGTTAGCAGAGAAATTGATGCCTTTTAGGGATTATGACTCTGACATACTTCACCAGATGACTGCATCCACTGTGCTGATGTTAGAGCAGATCCCCTTTTCCACTGTGGCTCTGGCTGTCGTGTGGTCAAGTTTGCTTGTAAGAAAAGTAAATTTAAAAAAGATTTCAGACTGTGAAGGCTTCCTGTGCAAGGGTGGAACTGATGAAATGAAATAGCTCACGGGCGCCTTGCGAAAATCAGGGACCGTCAACATTGCACCATCAGACCAACACAGAGATGAATGACTGATACTGCAGTGGCGAGGTGGCTCCTGATTGGGGTGGCAAATTATTTCAAGTTGATGGCACTTCTGAAACCACAGTCATCAGCACAGTGGGCCTACATTTGTCCAACAGTACCAAGCCACTTAAATGCAGTTCTGCCATTGGCCACCACAGTGCCGCACCTCCACAACCCACTTCTCTCCTAAGCTGCCACATAATCTTTCTTGTGCATGTTTGAAAGCAAACATAAAAATGTAAACTAGAGAAAGGGTAGCACACTGGGAAATGTATTCATCAGACTATCTGATTTTTTATTACACTCCCTATATAATTTCTTTTACTTTATCACATCATAAGTGTGTTATAAATCAATGGACCAGCAAGGTAACTGCACAATAAACTTTGACATTAAAAATTCAGAAAGCTTATAAATCACTTCATCAGTTGGTTTAGGTCAATGAAATTACTGTAATGTGCCAACATACAAAGGTGTGCACCAGCGCAGGAAGATCTTTGAGGGGACCAAGTGTTTCACCTGGTGATATTCCTCAGATGGAAAAAAGAGGTCTTGACAATGGCTGACACCTGAGCTTTCAAGGTAAAGTCATTGTCAAAAATAACACCCAGGTTTTGCACTCGGTCTAAGGTTGCAAGCTGGACACTCCCAAGCCAAAGGTCAGAAGGTTGTCCAGCCAGCATACCTTGGCCCCAATGATCTGAATCCACCACCAATGCCTCAGTTTTGTCTGGATTCAACTTCAGGCAACTAGCACTCATCCAGTCCAGAATCTCAGATAGGCAGTTGTTGAACATCGAGAGAGAATCTCCCCGCTCGGCTGCAAAGGACATCTACTGCTGGGTATCATCCATAGCAGCGAAACCCCAAGCCATACTGCCTAATAATGTCTCCAAATGGCAGCATGTACATGGCGAACAACATGCGAGCCAAAATGGAGCCCTGAGGTACCATGCAGGAAAGGGGTAGATGGTCAGAGGAATAAATTCTGTAGAGCACTCTCTGGGTCCTACACTTGAGAAATGACTGAAACCATCTGAGGATGGTACCAGACAGTCCACAGATGCACCGCAGATGCTTTAACAGCACACCATGGTCCACTGTGTCAGATGCCACTGAGAGATCAAGGAGGACCAAGTTGGAATGAGACCTCTGATCTTTTGTTATCAGGAGATCATTAAGCACCCGAACAAGGGCAGTCTTGCTGCTATGCTTCTTGCTGAAACCGGACTGAAGAGAGTCATAGATGTCATGAGTAGATAGATGATCATCCAGCTGCAGAGCGACCACCTTCTAAATAACCTTCCCAACAAAGGGAAGGTTAGAGGTAGGTCTGTAGTTTGTGAGACAGTTCATGCCAAGGGAGGGCTTTTTCAGCAGCGGTCGCACATCACCTCCTTAAGAGGGTCTGGAAATACCCCCTTCTCCAATGAACTCCAGACTATCTCAGCAAGGATCTGGAAGATTTCATCCATGTACCCCACAAGGAGATGCGTTGGGCCCGGGTCCAGACTACAGCTGGTTGGCCGCAGTGTCTGGACGATCCTCATGACATCCATGTAGTCTGGCCAGCTGAAGTCAGACCAGACAAACCGGGTGCTTGTCACTTCCTGCCAACCACCACAATCCCCAATAGAGGGGGCCTGGAGGACCCATCGGGTCATAATGTCATACACTTACTAGCGTACAGCATTATAGCTAACCCAATACAGTGCTGTCCATGGCAGTGAATGGTGCAATACCATGTATATTGCTGTAAGTGGTATTGCACCATTCACACACTCCCAGGCAGAGGATGAGACCTCTGTTGGGAGTAGGTTCTGACATGCAGCTGCCGTGGCTCACTGGACTGAGCCACAGCAGCAGGAACAGGCACTCTGTCTGGGACCAGGTTTGATTCCCAGTCCCAGACATTTTATTTTTCACACACATCCAGCGATCCTGAGTTGGACCCTCCCCAGAGCTGAGAATCTTATTGGGGCAGCATAATTTTGCCATGTGGCATAATGTCTTGTGAAATTATGACCCCATGCCTCTTGAGGATACCAGACATGATGATGGCAACCATATCCACAAAAAAAGAGCAAACTCATCACATCTTTCTTGTGATAATGCTCCACCAGGCTGGATTGCACAATCTGTCAACAGTCTGGAAGAGATGAGCTAGTAGACTGACTGCAGTGACAATCTCCCTGGGCAGGAACTCTGCCTTCTTATGGGAGACTGTGAAATGGTCCATCAATCTAAGTCTGTCAGCATCCAGGCCAGACTTCTGCCAGGGCACCAAACTTGGGGCGCAGTTTTTTCTGGATGGCATCAATATGTCCAGAGAAGTTTAGGTGTTGGTCCAACCAAAACACATAAGTACCTGAGGGAGGATGTGTTCTCAAGTAAAGTCCCATCAAGGGTATGAAAAATGGGTAGGGAGGGAAGCCTTGAGAGACTCTGCCTTGTGCCAAAAGTCATGGAGACTCTTCTTGGCATTGAGGGAAAGTTGATGGTTAGCAAACCAGAGCTGAACCTTGTCAAAGTCTTGCAGTAAGCTGGTTGTAACCACATCAGGAAAGCAGCCAGATGCATACAGGACTGTGTCATCAACTTACATATGTATAGCAGAGGATGGGGAGCAAACTGAGGGAAGGTCATTTAAGAAGATGAAGAATAGGAGGGGTCCTAATACAGAGCCCTGGGGACTCCAGTAGTAGCTGAGAGGAGGGAGGGATGTGGCATCCAAGATCTTAACTGACTGCATTCTGCCAATAAGTTAGCCTTAAACCAGTTTGTGGCGGAGGGAGATAGGCCAACAGCTGGGAGTGAGTCAAGGAGAAGGGAGTGAGAGAGAGTGTCGAAGGTCTTAGCCAGGTTGACAAAAATGGCACAGGTAATTTGGCCATTGTCCATCTTGGTTAGGATGGAGTCTGTGAGCCGTAGGAGAGAAGTGGTGGTTGAGTGTTTTTACTTGAAACCGAATTGGGAAGGGGTAAAAAAGGAGGTGTCATATAGAAAAGAAGTGATTTGGGAGAGGACAATGTGTTCTTGAAGCTTGGCAAGGGTAGGGAAGAGAGAAATGGGGCGATAGTTGTCGGGGGATGAGGGGTCACCCCCTTTGAGTAGAGGGAGGAACACTGTATGTTTCTGTGAAGAGGGAACAGAGGCAGTAGAGAATGAGAGATTTAAGATTATTGAGAGGGGGTAGACAATGGCCGAAGCAGAAAGGGAGAGGAGTTTTGGGTCAAGGCCATCAGGGGAGGCACCTTTAGAGGGGTTAATGGTGAGGAGGGCACATATGGCATCATTAGGGGTTACTGTAGTGAAAAAGAAGGGGATTTCGGAGGGTGATGATGGGAGCACACCAGTAGAGGGGTGGGGATGGAGTACGAGGGAGGATTTCAATAGTTCAGTGGCACAGGAGGTATAGTAGGAGTTAAATTCTGCAGCTACAGCTGGTGGGTCACACACTAGTGAACTATTTACTTTAAGTACTGGGGTGGTGGGTGAGATGAGGGGTAAATAGGGCATAGACCACCTCCCAGAACTTTGAAGGAGCATTTATGTTGTGGATGAAGCAGATTTGAAATATTCGGACTTGGATAAACTTGTAGCCCTGGTGCAAGCATTTCAGAGCATGGTGATAGCAAGGTCAGTAGGATGCTGCGTAGCTTTATGATACTTCAGGCTCAATCTCTAGCCCTGAGGCAGGCCAGACATTCAGGGGTTATCCAAGATAAATGGTTACCTCTTACTCTGGTTTGTTTGAGTGGGGCAAAGGTGTTTCAGTTTGCAAGAAAGATTTCTTTGAAGTAGGCAAGGACCTTGTCAACTGAAGGGAAGGATGTTAGGGGGGACCATTCAGAAGTGGCAAGGTTACTGGGGAAAGATTCAAGGTCAAAAGACTTGAAGGAGTGTAGTTGTATGGTTTTGTGAGGGGTGCTATGTGTTAACCTGAGAGAGAGAAAAAGAGAGAGAGGGCGAGAAAGGGAGGGAGATAGAGAGAGAGAAATGGAAAAGAGGAAGAAAAATATATATATTCTTTCAGGCTTAGCTTAAACATGAAGAGGAAGGGTGGAAGGGAGGGGCAGCTGTAGAATAAGGGGTGCTAGCTGCACATTCAAGCAGATTTGATAGACCTCTAGGCCTTTATCTGCTGGCAAATTTCATATGTTCGTATGTTCGTAAACAGCTCGTACCAAACTGAGCTGTAAATTCTATCTTAACCAGTCTGGCACTTAATAAAATACCAAGATCCAGCCTGAAAGAAAGATGTAGAAGAAAATAGAAAAAAAATAGAAAATGGGAGAGAAAGAGAGAGAGAGAATATTCTTTTCAGTTTAACCTAGACAAAATTATTCTAAACTAAGCAGTAATTTCCTTACATTATACAGTTAAAACCTTGCAATATACAATGATTCAAATGGTAAGCACACACTTACAGCAAGGTTCACACAAATACACTTAGGCAAAGGGAAGAAACTGAAGCGAAGACTTGGGCAGGGAGGCACACAGCCAAAGGTCAGCAGTGGAATGGGAAGAAAGCCGATCATGAGCCCGGGTCTCCAGTGCCGACCAATCAGGCACCGGGGAGAGAACAAAGCCACCAGGAAGGTTGTTATATTGATAGCCTCATTAATTTGAGCAGACTGATGAAAGGTGTCTGAGATAATAACCCCAGATCCTTTTCGTTACAGAAAATGTTTAATGTTGTACCTCCTATCATATATGATGTTGAAGGGTTAAGAGGACCTAAATGCATTGTCTTACACTTGTGTATGTTTAGCTTCATCCCCCACTTTAGTAAACACTGAGTCATTCTACCAAGATCTTTTTAGGTTGTAAGAGTCTGATCCAGGTTTGCACAGGAGTCTCCTATCTTGACATCACCTGTATACTTTATAGCTAAGGAATCACAATTTTTAGTTAAATGTGCAATAAATGCTTTAAACAGGCAGGAGCCCAGGACAGAGCCCTGCAGTACTCCACTTTGTAACTCTGCCATTGTTGGATAGCTGACTATTAATCATAACTCATTGAGTCCTGTTATTTAACCAATTAGAAATCCAGTTCATTATATTTTTATTGATAGTTTATTTATTTATTGAAAAGTTTCACCAGGAGGGCACACTGAACAACACTTTGTTTGTCTCATGGTATGACCTGGGGTAAGGGGTTACATAGGGTTGTGAAGGATGATCAGTTACAAAAGTATGTGGGTAGTACAAACAATATAACATTGTAAGATTATGCAACAGTTAGAACACAAGGTATTGTACAATAAACAGTAGTGGAACATTGGGTAATAATAATACATGTCCAAAATCATACAAAAGAACACATAAACTTACAAAACAGTAATAATGCAATAGAACCATTATAGGTATAGTGCATGAGTGTAACTGGACCAGGCTCAAGGTAGTATGCAAATGCTGTTGGAGTAAAAAGGATGGGGTAGGTTGTGCACACGGGTGACCCAGAAGGGCAGGTGGAGAAGAGAGGGGAGATGCAAGAACTGAATATGAGGAAAAGGGGAAGCCATTTCCTGATTCCCCCTTCAGGATGTTGAGAACCCTGCTGGGGGGGCAGGATAGGAAGGAAGAAACTGGGGATAGGTATTAAGGAGGGTTAAAGCAGGAACAGCTGAGGGAGAGGTAATTGTGTAGGGCAAAGATAAGGGCAAAGTTGGAGGATGGCTGTCGTATTTCAGGGGGAAGGGAATTCCAGATTTTAGGGAAACAATGGGCCAAACCAGTCTGATCGATGAGGGTGGAGCAGTGAGGGACCGTCAAGGTGCAGGCACCATTTGATCTGAGAGAGTGGGTGGTGGGAGGTGGAGTGGAGAGAGAGGATGAGAGATAGGAGGAGAGCACTCCAAACCAGAATTTGGTGGTTAGTTTGGCACAGTGTGAGATGCATTTGTGAGATAGTGGAAGGAAGGTTACAGAGGGATAGAGTTCACAGTGGTGGGAGCTAGAAGGGGAATCAAGAGCAAAGCGGCAGAAGGAATTAAAGAGAGTGTCCAACTTGGTCAGGGAAGATTTGGGAGCAGCATTATAGACTAAGTCACAGTAGTCAAAGATGGGGAGTATCATCTTCTGTACAATTTCATGCCTCATAGTCAGTGGGATGCAACTATGATTCCTATACAGAGCACCAAGCTTGTGATGCAGTTTCTTCAGGATAGCATCAATATGCACAGAGAAGTTGAGGTGCTGGTCCAGCCAAACCCCCAGATATCTAAATGAGGAGATGTCCTCCAGGATGGTCCCAACAAGGGTGTGGAAGGTGAGTAGGACTGAGATCCTAGAGAGTCTCTGCCTGCTGCCAAAGGTCATTGAGATTGCCTTCTTGGCATTTAGAAACAGCTGGTGAGAAGCAAACTAGAGCAGAACTTGATTGAAGTCATGCTGTAGCTGGTTTCACAGCAGCAGGGTTTTTGCCCAAACTGTATAAGACAATATCAGTCGTACATGTGGATAGATGAGGATGAGCAGGATGTGGAAGAACATTAAGGAAAATGGAGATGAGTAAGGGACCAAGCACTGAACCCTGAGGGACACCAGAGTTGATGGGGAGTGGCGTGGAGATGGAATAAAGGATTCTCACTGATTGGGTCCTGCCAATGAGGTAGGATTTAAACCAGTTGGTGGCTGATGGAGCAAGGCAAGCTGAGGAGAGGGAATCAAGATGCAGGGAATGGGAAACAGCATTGAAAGCTTTGGCTAGGTCACCAAAGATGGCCGAGGTTATCAGGCCATCATACATCCCTGAAAGGATGGAGTCAGTGAACCTGAGGAGGGAGGTGGTTGTTGAGTGTTTCTTCCGAAAACTAAATTGGAAGGGGGTGAAGAAGGAGGAATTGGTGAGGAAGGGTGATAATTGAGAAAGAACTAAATGTTCTTGAAGTTTGGCAAGGATAGGTAGGAGGGAAATGGGGTGATAGTTGCCAGGATTGGCTTTGTCACCACCATTGGGGAGAGGAAAGACTACAGTGTGTTATCCAGGATGAAGGTACTTGGGCAAAAACAAAGGAGAAGTTAAGGATTAGGGAGATACGATAAGCAATTGCAGGAGCAGAAAGGTAGAGAAATTTAGGCTCAAGCTCATCTGGTGAGGAGCCTTTAGAGGGGTTCAGGGATATGAGGGCACGAAGAGCTTCATCAGAGGAGATAGTAGAAAAGGAAAAAGGATGAGGGGTTGGCACTGGCTGAGGTGAAGGCCTGAAATTAGTAGGCAAGGGGAGAGGGAATTTAGAAGAAATGTGGTACAAGGTGTAGTAGATAATAAATTCTTGGCCATGGAGCCTGGGTCAGAAACTAGAGAGTTATTTATTTTGAGAACTGGAGGGGAGGGTGAGAGGGGAGAGAACAGGGCATGGACTACCATCCAGAATTTAGATGGAGAGTTAATGTTAGTCAGGAATGAGGAGTTGAAATAATTGGTCTAGCCAGTCTAGTAGTTTTATTACATGAATTGTAGCATTCTGTACTTGTTGTAGTAGTTTGATGTTTAGTAGATTTGTGTTTTCTCCAGGCCTGATCATGCTCCCTGATAGTAGTGTTATGAAGTTTAGAGATTAGAGCCCAATATGGCATAGTATCAAAAGCCTTGTTAGAATCAATAAAGACTGCATTGTACGGTATCTTACGATCAAGTTAGAAGCTAACTTCCTTGTAGAAACATATGAGATTGGAAACACAGCTACAACCTTTTCTAAATCTATGTTGTTCTGTGTCAAGGCTATCTAATGCAGGGGTGATAAAATCCTTAATGATGCTTTCTAATAATTTGCATATAGGTGATATCAGACTAATTGGCCTACAATTTTTCCAGTTGTTATGCAGTCCCTTTTTATGTTGGCATGCGCAGCCAACATATTGGAGTAGTAGCACATTTTGAGGCACGGTCTCTGTTGGATGAATGCAGGGCATGCATCAGTAGGTGCGTCCCTCATTCCCCAATCAGCCTGCATGCTGGCGCCACTCCATGCGGGCGAACACATCTAAGAAAAGGTCTACTGCAATATGAACAAAGCTCGTCACATGCAGCAGACCTCCCGACATGCTTACCCTGCTAAAACAGGAAAAAAAACATGGCTGCACACTGCCAGCCATAATGCCGACTTCAGGGGCGCCCAATCCCCCTGTCAGCGTGCTGTGCCCCCAATGTATGTGCTGATGGGGAGCCCACTCCCCATCAGCATAAAGCACTACCCTCCCAATTTTTTATATGCTGAGGTGGGTGCCCAACCCCCCTCTTCTCTTGCCCCTTCCTTGTGTACCGACAGGGTGTCCAATCCCCATCAGCTAAAGCACCCTCAAAAAACACTTAGGTGGCATGCTGGGAGCCCACCCCAGCGTGCAACTCTAAAAAATAAAACCATCCCACAATGCTTTATTTTAACCTGTGAAAAAGAAAACAGTCCTCACCATCTCCCTGCCCCTCCCCAATCTGAGCCCACCTCTGCACACATCCTGCCCCCCACACCCCCTCACTCCATACTTACCTCTTGAGTCCAGCGCAACAAACTTTGGTGGACCGGGAACACATTTGCACTCTTCAAAGCTGGACCGCGAACTGCAGAAATGCCGTAAGCTGTTTAATTGTATAAATTCGGCATTGACAAATGCCTGTTATGTATGGGGATTACATATGCTGTCTTCCAGACATCGATAAAGTTAGTCAATAGACATTTTTCAAATAGTAGCCTTAGTGGATGGATGAGGCAATCTGCCAACATAAACAGAAGTCATCCAGCTATACCATCTGGACCTGTACTGGTTTTACCTTAAGTGCGTTAATTTTTCCAGATAAGGTCTTCAGAGATCAAAACAGGATTGTACATTCAACTAGTTTGTATACCATCAATCTGTTTTAACTTAACAATATCACAAAACCTAGAGTTAAAGATATTGGCCATTTCAATGGGTTTGTGTATTATATTGTTATTAATTAGTAATTAATTAACACCTCTTCTAAAAGAAACCTGTCAAGGGTGCCTCCCTTTCTCTTCACCTTGGCTGCAGAGTCCTGGCCATATCACTCAGATAATACCCAGATATGCACAGTATAATGGTAGGATAGCAGGACTTCAAAAGCATTTTTTACACAGATGACTTAGTAGTGCTGTCTAATGCTGTACCAGTTGCTCTCACTCCCTTTAAGCACTGTAAGAGAGGTACTACAAGATCTCAGGGCTGGAAATGAATACTGGGAAAACAGATCCTCTCTCTATACCACACCTATCCCCACACCCCATTCAGTGACCAGGACATGAAGTGGGCCCCTCAGGTATCATGTACCTGAGTATCCGTATTCTCATGTATTCCTCAAAATGGGCATCAATCAATTTCAACCCATTTCTGGCTAAACTGAAAACAGAACTGATAAATGAAAATGCTTCATTCTATCCATAGCAGGCAAAATAGCCACATTCAAAGATGATAGTGACTCTTAAACTACAGCACTGTCTCGCTCATGTTCCTCTTCAAGTACCCAGGCCCTGGTTTTCCAGAATAGACAACATGGGACCGGACTTCATGGGAGGGTATGCATCCTAGATTCATCAGACTAAAGTTGTGTACACTCTTGAGGGTGAGAAATGGGGACAGTAATGGTTCCTGGCCTAGTCAGCACAAAGCAAAGTCTTTAAATTGCTCTTGCTCTTCAGTATGTGCTTCCACTTGGATGCTAAGAACAAAGGGGGTGCACAAAATGAGTGGTTTTGGATACATATGTTGAGAACTTTGGCACCAAACAGACTGCATGAAGAGCTACCTTTACAGTGCTTAATATAGTTTAACATGCTGATACGCAATAGCTTGGTTACATACTCTCCAGTTTTTAAGTGTCTTCCCTTCTCTTCCCCAATTTTGTTTCTGTTCTCTGTTTTTGGCCCCCTCCCACTTCCTCTCCTTATATCCCAATTTTGCACTTTTAATACTCCTATATATTTAATTATTTGTGGCACATGAGTTATGTTGCATTATTTAGTGGTACTGGAGTCACTTTTCACAGTTTTGAACTTGCTTTTAGCACTCATTCCATTGAGCTGGGAACATTCTCAGCTTTGGTCCAGCCGACACTTATGAATACTCATGTTTCAAGTATTTTTGTGGTGGTTGCCCATGGACTAATTAGCTCTGAGGAGGGCTTCTAGGCAAAAGGTCAACACACTACTGTGCATGCCACATCATGCCCAGCAGCCAGGTTGGTGGTTTCTGCCTTCACCTTGAGGCTCTGAAAATGTATTTTCACAGAAGATAGTACCTGATTAAACCTGTACCTGAAGCACTGTTTGCATGTTTGAATACAGAAATTGAACCTACAGCTGATGAGGTGCCTCTTTCTTCTTCTATGTGCTGTTTGTTTGCCTTGGTCAGTGCCATGGATCTGTTTTCGTGGAGTTCTCTCTCTCCAACAAGCTCTTTCAATGGTTCATGGACTACCACCTGGCTTGTACAATGACTCAAACTCTACCCTGATTTTTCACCCCCTTCTTCCCTAGCCCTGCAGTTGATAAGGATAGAAATGGACATTACAGGAGGCACTTCAACAACAGTATTGTTGCATGATAATAATCCAGGGAAACTCCCCCCTCCCCACAATACAGACTTCTATAGCCCTACAGAGACTGATAAAGAAGCTTCTAATCACATTAAACTTATGCCCCCTGTGGAAGAACCCCACAATCCGGGTAGAGACTAAAACCTTCTGCTGGCCCTCCAGACAGAAAGCGGATATGAAAGGTTCAAGAAGACCTTGCCATGCCAGGCACCAACCAACCTGACCCTTCAAAGACCTACAAAACAAGCTTCTGCTGCACCATATTGATTTTTAAAGATTCCTCCAAATCAGTAGTACTAACACTATCAAAAAGCACTCCCTCACTGGCTGCAACTTATGAAAAGGAAAGCTGGAGCTATCTACAGTATATATGCCTACAGGAGGGTATACCTGGCCACTTCCAGAAGACAAGAGACAAAAGGGAATCCCAACTGTCCATTCAAATCATAGAAAGCCAAATCGATTACAGGCAGACTTCCCACTGGTCTACACAAACAACAGAGCACTATTCATTCAAAATAAAATGATGCACCTTTGATATGGAACCTCAGCTTTACTACAAGCAATGAAGGGCATCCCCACAGATCAATGATGGAGATGTGGGGTCCCAGGTTGAGATGTTACCCACATTCTACGGGCCTGCACTGCCATCCAGTCTTTCTGAAAGAAAGTGATCTCCTCCTGCACTCAAGTTCTGCATCAAACAATGCCTGATACCCTGATGTTTTGGCTTCTGGACATTCTTCTGCAGCTTACCATCTCACCAAACCATACCTCAGCTGGCTGATAGCAGCATTAATACAGGCATAAGGGTTAATTTTATAGACGTGGAGAATAGTTGAAGTTCTGCCAAGACCACTGGAGAGTTTTATTGGGTAGGTAAACCAATTCTGAACATATGCCCTATATTGCATGGGTTGCCAAAGAGAAATTTAAACAGATCAGGGATCCTTTCCTGTCCTCCTTTTGGTACAACATCCCAGTTTCCAGCAGACCTTCCAGCACCCCACACTCCTTAACTCAACAGGTACACTGGTACCTCCCATGAAAGGGTGCTCCATCATAGCTCCATGTCCGTCTTGAGCCTTCTACACGCTAAATTAGAAGTATATTCCTGGATAGTAGGAATGCTTAAAGTATAGCTACCACAAGAATACATGCATCATAAGTCTTATAGAGCTAGGCAGTTTTCTTTGTACACGGTTAGGTATGTCAGATATTGTACCTGAGTTAAGCAGGCAGTATAACCAAGAGGTTAGAGCAACAAGTTGTGAATGAGCTTCATACATCCAGCAGACCTGGGTTTGATTCCCACAACCTCTGCTTGCATACTGTGAGACCCTGAGCTAATCATTTAATGTCCCACGTGCTACTGGGTCACCTCTGTAAACAGCCCTTTGGCCTAGTGGGACTTAGAAGAAGAAGAATCAGCATTTACATAGTGTTTTCCATAGACAGTATACCCCAAAGCACTTTACAAGCAATGCTAGACTGGTGGTGAAGTGACTGAATGTGTAGTGGCAGCCATATCACACATCACACCCACACACAGCCTTGGGCAACTGCATGAACCAGTTTTATGTGAGGGAATATTGGCCAGGATACTGGGAACTTCCCCACCCTCTGGGAAGAGTGCCTTGGGTTCTTTACTTCAGCCTGGACACCCACCAAGACAACAACAGGATGGGTAGAAGGGACCTCTGCTAACATCTCATCTGAAGGATGCCACATCCCAAGAGTACAGTACCCTTAATACTGCACTCAGGTGCCAGCATTTTAGGTGTGTGATCAATCCTGGTGTGGGACTTAAATGGTTACCAAATGAATGAAAAAGTGTTATAGATAGTATGTGTATGGGGTGCTTGCCAGTTAATTATGTTATGAAAAGTTTTTATGCATATCAGACTTGCTTTGTTATGTTAAATGAAATGTGTCACACTATACATGTGTTCATGCTGTTGTCCGTTGAAATGAACTTGAACATTTTAAATAAAAATGATTACCTTCAAGGGTTAACTATAACTGCTGAGACTCTAATAGCAATTAAGGTTTATTGTTGGTGAGTGTTTCCTTTAAGTGGTCCAGGCACTACAACTTTCTCCCTGCCACCCCTCTCCAGGGTCATCTTCCACCAAATAAAGATGAAAACATTAAGTCATTATGCTCTGCAGACTTGGGAGGTGGGGGTTCATGATGTAGGAGGTTCACAGCTAAACTCGGTCATTTATGGGGTGGGGAGGTTGTTGGTTAATACTGTTATGGGACTTGGTATAGAGTTTGAAGGGTTAATGCCAGCATGGCTATAATTAAATGAGAAACTTCATCAGGATTGTGGAGGGGAAAGAGAAAGGACTATCAGGTTGCAGGGTGCAACTATCGTTTTAGTTCTGGGTAGTGGAGGGGCATTTGCATAGATGGTATGGTGGATTTACATGTAATAAGTCTTTTTTTAAAAGACAAATGTTCTTCATGTAGTTTTGCTAGCGCAGTGCTACTTTGCCCTGTTCATCTATGAATAGTGACACTTTTCCAAGGCTATCATCTACAAAGTACCATTACTCTAATATTGCCTACCAACGTTGAAATCTACATAAAGCGTGCTCCAGTGACACAAGTTGAACAAACATTGTGAAGTACTTCACAATGTGATTTCTGAACTTTGCACCACTCTAGTGAGGACTGTCGGGGGTGGGGGGAGTACATTTAGTGGGAATGTGAGGAAGTTTTTCTTTATTGAGAAGGTGGTGGGTAAATGAAATAGACTACCCAGAAAGGTGATTGAAGCTAAGACTGTGTTGAGGTTTAAACTTTGATGGGACAGATATAAGGAAACTGCAGGACACATGGATAGAATATGGGAAGGAATACCTGGGGAAGGGGGCTAGTCAGCCACGACGGCTACAGAATTTCTAATTACAGCCTGGTGTTAAGCCCAGGACAGGGCTAAGCAGGGAAATTGGCAGTATGGATGGAGCTATGGATCTTTTTCTGTCAACACAAACTATGTTTCTATTGTGCATACACAATGCATTTCCTGAAAAATGTCCTTTTCCTGTTCAAAATTTACCCTGCCTAACATAAAGGAAATGTTGACTTAAGGACTGGTTCTGCTTTACAGACTTGGATACTGGAATGTGAAGATAAAAAAAATGTAAACCAGAGAAAAGGTAGCAAACTGAAAAATGTATTCAGCAGATTATTTGATGTTTTATTACACTCCTTATATAATTTCTGTTACGTTATCATAAGTATGTCATAAATCAATGGGCCAGCAAAGTAACTACACAGTAAACCTCGACCTAAAAAATTCAGAGATCAAATAAATCACTTCATCAGTTTGTTTAGGTCAATGAAATTACTGTAAGGTGCCAACCTGCATTATTTCTGTGAATTTGGATTCAGAAAAAAATTAGGCATCCTGACTCTGAAATCATGGGCTGAAAAGTCTTACTAAGCCACATTTTCTAAATACATTTGTATAGAATATGCTGTATGTGAACAGTATTTTCAAGTGCGTCAATAAAATTAATTTCCAGGTTTCGTATCAGGGCATACCGTTATGTCAGAGTCATCATGTTTGCCATCAATGAGATCAACCGGAACATCAAAATGCTGCCAAATATCACACTTGGGTTCAACATTTATGACAGCTGTTTCTTGGAAAGTAGAGCCACAGGATCTACTCTTCGACTGTTGTCGGGCAGACAGCAGCCTGTTCCTAATTACAGCTGTCGTTCAGAACCTCTCTTACTCATAGATCATTGGTGATGAGGCTGCAGCAGCAACACTACAAATGGCTACACTGTTAGCAATCTACAACTTCCCACAGGTAAAAAATACATAATGCAGTTCTCACTTGGTCTTAAATGAATCTACTCTGGACTACATTAGTGACTACATAAAAATAATAGGTAACTGTGTTTCTTTTTAAAGTATTACAGAACGGTTTCAGATGTTTGCAGTGCTACCCTATATGCCAGCTGTTTGTGGATATTTTATTCAACAATGAATATATAGAAAACAGATCCTTTGGAGCAGGGAGGGTCTCACTTTTGTTCAAAGGGTTTCCAATTTATTAAGGGTGGCACTTCTTCTGAAAATGTAAATTATTCCCTGAGCTCAGATTAGGCTAAACAGTGCTACTGATTCCTTGCCTAGGGATAGCCAGTGCTACTTCACTATCTACTGTAGCTGGATACCGTAGTGCTTTAGAAAGCCATGGTATGCCAATATAAAAGAGCAATGAAATGCCATGGAGAAGTGAGATTGGTTTTTCCTGATTCAAGGAGTTATTATTGTGTCTGATTTTTGAGTTTTGTGGAATTTTCAAATTCTTCTTCACAAAATTCCAAAGAAATTCAAGAATTCCTTCTAATTATACAAAATTCCATCAGAAGCAGAATTCCACTATTCCAAAGCAGTTTGCTGCTTTGTATCTAATTTGCAGATTAGAAATTCACTGTTTACATAAACCACAGATTCATGTTCTGCCGATTACGTAAACCACAGGTCAGTCCTCCGCTAATGCAGAAAACAAAACTGCAATTTACTGAAAGTGAAGAAAACTAATCTGTGGTTTGAATTAAAACACTTTCAGAATTCTATAGAATTTATCCAGAAATTCTGAAGTGCCTCTCAGGAGCGGAATTGTCACGGTGCCTGAATTTCACAGACTGAATACCTCATTCTGCATAGCTGTATTAATCTGGCATTTAATTATGTGTTTATTTAAGAAATGAGTTGCACCTAACTATCAGTTCATTAGCAATCTCTAATCCTCCAAAATGCAATAATAAAGGATAACACCCAACTGGCTGAACTTTACATTTATTTATTTAAAATTTGGTAGGCGGCAAGGCACACTGGGCAGATGCTCATTTCCAGGTGTGACCCAGGGTTGTGGGAAGAGAGGGAGTACAGACATGAAGAGAATTTAAAACTTTACATAAGGAATAAAATACAGCAGAATGGTGTCAATGCTGTGGTACAACACCTACAGGTGGTTAATACCTGTGGAGCAGCCAAAATCCTTCAAACACTAATTGGAAAGTGTTAACATACCATCATTTCCAATTTTGGGGTGTCTTATTCCACTCATAAAATGATATTTGAAAGATAAATGAATCAAAGTGTTTTGAAGGGCACATTTAGTGCTGCTTCCCATCTAAGAGTGGGTTCTACTGCAATAGTTCTTTAAGAGTGGGATTACAGCTGATAACGTCCTTCTTCAAGCTTGGTTTGAAACATAGACTTTCATGGCAGATAAGGATGGCTTTGCCCACACAGTCTGCCCATTTCCCTACCTAATGGATAAGCTGCAGATCCTAGTTAACTAATAGCCTACTTCCTCCTACCCCGAACCAGAATTGCCTTATTTCTGTCCCATGCATTCTTAAATTCCCCCACTGTTTTCGACCACGCAACCTCCTCAAGAAGGCCATTCTGTGTGTTCACCACCCATTCCATGAAAAAATACTTCCTTGTGTTGCCCCTGAGCTGTCACCCCTCTAACTTCAGATTGTGCCCACTTGTTTTTGCACATCTCTTTTTCTGAAAGATGCTACCCTCTTGGACTTTGTTGATTCCCCTGAGGTACTTGAAAGTTTCTATCATGTCCCCCCCCCCCCTTCTTTTCTCGACAGTATACATATTAAGCTCATTTGGTCTCTCTTCGTATGGCTTCTGGTGCAGACCCTGCATCATTTTAGTTGCCCATCTCTAGACTGCCTCCATCCTGTCTATGCCCTTGTGGAGATGAGGTCTCCAGAACTGCATGCAATACTCCAGATGGGGTCTCACCAACTGTCTGTACAGAGGGATAAGTTCTTTATTACAGCAGAGTGTTTCGGTGTACCAGAGGACAATAAGGAGAGGGGGAACCAGATGAGTTATGATTTAGTGTTGTTTGCATTATCACAAGTGGTGCTGTTGTCTATGCCCAGAGTTGTCAGTTCTACTGGTTTTATCGGGTCTGAAAGTGTCTCTGTTTTTCTTTTCATTTCTACATTTGTAAGAGTTTGCAATGTTTGCTTTTTATGGGTGCCACCAGCCTTGCTCTTGTCTCCACCCAGCTCAAGCTCAGTTACTAGGGAGCATGCAAAGGATTAAGCCTGTCCCTGAGAGCTGTTCTCTAGTGGCCCCAGCTTGGAGACAGGATGCCTGGAACTTTACTCTGAGTTTCCTGGCTCAGCTAGCAGCAGGAAGACTGGTCATGAATATACATATGGTCTTGCCTTCCCCTTTATACTATAAGAGGAAGGCCAACTATTAGGGGAGTGAGAAGAAGCAAAAAAGGGAAGTACTGATTGACAAGTAGCAAAAATACAGCTGCTCATGCTGTGACTGAGGTGAGGGGCCCTGCAGACTCAAAGCCGATGGCAAGGTCCCTGGGACTGGAGGGCACTGGTCCCCTCCAGCAAGGTCTTCAGGGTATCCCATGATAACACCGATCACAAAAACAGTGAGGCTCAAAAGAGTGAAGAAAAACTGTGCAGACACATAAGCGATTGGCACAACATAGGAATCGCAGAAATGGTGACCTGTGTTTTTTTCCCCCTCTACGACTTGCTTCCCCCTTGAAGTTGGTTATTTTATTAATGGTGGTATGGGGGCTATGCCCCCTGCAGAGAGGGATGCAGGGGGTCAAATCCCCACATAGAAAGCCACTGTTACATTGTTGTCACCATTTTGGTGATTGCTGTGTTGTACCCCTTGCTGTATGTGGCCAGGCTCCTTTGCCTTAGCCAATTTTGACCTCACTGTTTTTGACTCACCTGTATCACATAGAACCAGTCTTCAGAGGCCCAGAACCCATTCAGTGTTCTGGTGGAAGGACACCCCAACCCCCAGCACCAGCTAAGAAGAGGCAGACTACAGCAGCCTCCTTTAGAAACAAAGAAGAAAACAACCTTATGGCATGTTTGGGAGTTATGGAAGGTACCTCTCAAGGGAGGTTGCCAAGATCCATGAGGATCCCCTCTCACCATTAGAATGCTTGGGAAAGAGCATGTTTATAATTAAACATTTATTAAAACTGCTCAGTTGGTATACAGGAAAAGCCTAGTACTGTATGTAGTTACAGTATGTGCAACTCCCTGTGGAACAGCCCCAAATTCATGCTTGTCAGGGGAAGGGGGGCCTGATAAGAGTTTGAGTCAGTAAGTCCCTGGGATGGGGCTAGGCATGGGAAGCCTGTTCTTTGGACCACTAGGGCTATCAGTGTTTTTACCAGATGGGTGGCACTCATAGCCAGACAAACAATGAGTAAAATGATTTAGGAGTAGAGCATATTCTGATATACTGATTCAAAATGTAAATGCCAGTGCTTGGTGAGCAACTAAAACAGTCAGATTTTCCCCCAGGGTAATTCTCACTCTGCCTGCAAGGGTGCCACCAGGCATAGGTCTTGGGAGTGACAGGACTGAGGGACCCCATACATGGGAGTTGGGAACATGGAAAATGAAAGCGAATGATAATGGGACTGAAAGTAACATTTGAAAATACCTTTTAGACCAAAGGGCGGGAAGCTGGAAACAGTGTTGTGTACTGGGTGTAGGATGAATAAGCTTACAGATGAAAGAAAACGTAATCAAGAGAAATAGCGAATGGAAATTTGAAGACACCAGGGAAGACAGTAAATGGTGATGGCTATGTCCTTAAAGGCTGCATAACAACCTAACAGCATAATCAACACATCCTGCTTGATCCCAGCTTCCAGTGTGGATCCCTGTGTGTACTCTCATGTTTGTAGTGCCCCAAAGAATGCATTGGTTGCCCCGGTCCCCATTTGCTATAAACAATGGTGGCAAGGTAATGGAAGCTACCAGTTTTCATGGTGTAAGGCAGGTGCTCCTTTGGATGAGGTATGTCAGCATATACCCTTATATGCAGGGGTGGTGCCCTATACTGACATATACATTTTGGGTTAATTTCTGTTTTGAATTTTACTTTTGGCCCTACCTGCCAATAAGCTGTCTCCATACTCCTCACCATCTCATTGGCAATCTTTCATCTCTGTCTGCCAACATGGCAGGATTCTTGATCCAGCTTCAGATCAACTGGTAACAGGCCAGAGTATATCCCATAGGAAGTCCTCTGCATGAGGCTGGGGAATGGGAGTGAGAGGCAGTTTCCTTCAAGTCCTCTGGCATATTGATCTTCCAGAACCAGGAAGGGATATGAGTAGGTCTGGCCAACATTTTTCTTCTGCAAGTAGAATTCTGGCAATATTACAATTTTACATCCATGAAATCTCAGGAAATGGCCACAAATACTTTGTGAAATGTTGCCAGAATTGTAATTTTGGTAACTTCCATCTACTTTAAAAGGTATTCATTTAAACTGCATTAAATTTGGTATGAGGAATTTACCAATTCCCAAGGAGAAGTGTACTACATTTCAGAACTTGGGGCCTGATTCCAAGACAGCGGTGAGAGCAGGGTACAAAGTATGCCAGTGCTTAAAGTTACGCCAAAAACCCTAGACATGCGGAGCTGCGCCATATTCCAAGAAAATCACGAGATGATGGAAAATGCAGAAATACACGTCACAACTTATGCCTGCATGTCATGTCATAGCCTACAACAACGGCAGAATAACAGTATGCATGTCATAACCCTACAACCATAGAAAAGTGTGTAAGACGTAGACATGCCATAGGGGCTACAAGATGTCGGGTAGTGATGGCAAGAGAGAAACAAAACTTCACCTTTGAAGAAACAGATGTGCTCTAGTTGAACTGGAGGCCCAACCAGACCTGCTCATGGGCAAGAGAGGGAATGGGAGCAGCACATCCAGAGGAAGACAGCATGGGATGAGGTGGCAGTAAGGGTAAATGTAGTCGCAAATGCGAGGTGCACCATGTGCGACCTGCAAAAGTGCACTAGTGACCTCAAATGCCATGTCAAGGCCAAGGGGGCATGCAACAAGTGGCAGACAGTAGCCACAGGAGGTGGGCCACAGGAGGTGAGACCCCTCAGCACCCATTAGGAGAGGGTGCAGGGATTCATGAGGCAGCACAGCATCCATGGGGACACGAACCTCGACATGTTCCAGATGGATGCAGGGACAGGTAAGTGGAAGTGTGATGCATGGCATAGTGACTATTACAAATGGATGTAACAATGGCAACAGGAAGGGTGATATGCTGGGACCACAGGCAGTGTTGTGCAGTACGGTCGGAACAGTGATTGTGGGGCATGGCCATGCAATGTGGAAAAGTGAACAAATGGGAGGAATGTGGAACTTGACCCTGGAAAGTGGCACAGCCAGGATGAATGCATGCAGTGTAGGCAACATGGGAGGCAGTACTGATGCACTGTTGTTCCCCTCCACATGTGCAGATGCAGCAGACATAGGGACAGGTAAGGCAACTTCCAGTGCAGCCCGCAGTGCATTGGACAGCGGCGAGGGTGGGAATGGTGGCATGCATGGTGGGCATGTAATGGTGTGGTAGCACTGATGCACTATTGTTTCCACAGGTGCAGCACCAGTGAAAACAGGGGCAGGTAAGCTGGTGGCCATTGTCACTCCCACACAGTGAGACATCGTGACAGGGGTGGGGATGGAGGCATGCATGTCTGGCATGTAATGGTGGTACAGCACTGATGCTCTGTCATTCCCCCACAGGTGCTGCACCAGCAGACTCAGGGGCAGGTAAGCAGATGGCCCGTGCTACCCCCAGTGCATGGGACAGTGATTCAGTGGTTGAGATGGTACCAGGCATGATGGGCATAACATGGGAGGTACTACTGATGCACAGATGTCTCCCCACAGGCTCAACAGCAGTGGACACAGGGCCGGTGGACAGTGCTGACACCAGCACAGAATGGGCCCAGCAGGACTGAGCCAGGACACCAGTGGTGGGGGAGCATGAGGCAGTGGAGGATCATCAGCAGGAGGGGGAGGGCCTGGACCTCAGGGACCTCTAGAGCTGCGGGAGTCTGTGGGACAAGATCGCTCTGACATAAGCCCCACATTGTACCGTAGGCCGGAGGAGGCCCTGGATGGGACAAGACCATCCCCAGAGGAGGACCAGCCGCAGGCCCCAACAGACTATGCAGGGTTCTGCCGTACACTGGTCACTGTACATGTGAAACTGGGTGAGATGCTGGGCTGCATAAGGCTCAGCATGGACACACACCATGCAGAGGTGGAGGAGCAGATGGGCACATAGATAGGGGTGCTCGACACCGGGATGTGCACAACAGAGTTGGACAGTGATCATCTGGTGGAGGCCATAGCCACAGCACAGGCCTGTGCACAGGACAGATGTGGGCCATCACCCGCCTGGCCATGGCTGTTGAGGGGTCGGTGGCCAAACAGATGAGGAGGCAGATGCCCTGTTGGCCCTACCACAGGCCACACACACAAGCCTGCAACCATGAGGCTCCACGGCATGGGACACCACCACACAGGTGTCACAGGAAGTTCAGCTCTGCCCAGCACCACACAGACACCACAGGAGGTGCAGCTGTCACCAGCATTGATACAGGCACCATGACAGCAGTGGCGCCAATACTACCATCACCAGGTGCAGCAGGCCCAGCAGCAGCAGCAGCACCCTCCCCAACACCACCACGACCACCAGCACCCCTGGTGCAGCAGGACCCACCACCACCATCACCACCAGATGCACCACTGCAGGTGTCCCCACCACCGCCACCACCAGCACCACTGGCAGAACCTGCACCACAGGCACCACAGACCCTTGTGCTGGTGACACATGCAGCACCGGTGCAACGTCTGCCACCAATGACCACTGGATGAGCACCAGTAACATCACAGGTGGCCAGAGTGGTAGGGCAGAGGGCAGCAGCAACACCAGAGGCAGTACAGGTGGTGGCACAGCAGCAGGCCATGGACAGCATTGTGCCTGAAGGATGGGACCGGTGACAGTGCTACAGCAAGTGCCAACAGCATCAGGGAGGGTGGAAGACCCCAGAGGCTGGTAGTGCCAGTGGCACCGGTGACAGTGGTGGCCCAGTGGACATGCATCAGGGGCAGGGTGGGCTCAGTGCTACCACTGGGGCTGCAAAGTGCAAATGGACTGGGTGGTAGCAGCAGGTGATGGACAGATGTCACCTTGGGGTGCCACTGCTATAGGGGTGACGGAAGGTGGTGTGGCAGTCTGGGTGGGCACGGGGACCTGATGTGTGATGTGTGAGTGGTATGTGTGAACATGTCCGGTGTGGGCGTGGGTGCACTGGGGGACACTGTTGTGGGGCACATGTGTGCATTGCACAATCATTTGGTGTGGGTATGTGAGGGCCTGTCACCTCTGCACTGTTGTACTGCGCTGTCAACTATGTCATATGTCACCTGCACCAAATAAACATAAATGCAGAAACGTCCATGTAGTCTCCTCATTACCACTGCTGTGACAAGTCATCTCGTGATGTCACACACGGCTGATGCCTGTGTGAGAGGCATACCGCATAACCGCATATGCACGAGACATAGCGCAGCGCAAGCCTTGCTATCCCGTAGTTGCATATCTGCGGTATGTAGGACCGCATAATGCAGTTGCACAGTAGCAACCTGCAATGCACGTGTGGCCTGTACATGCGACATATGTGAGGAGAGGTGTGTAGGTGGAAACTAGGCTACAGACCATACATGCAGGGTGCGAGTGGAGGTTCTGGCAGCAGTCGATACCAGCAACAGCAACAGTGGACAGTAGCTCAGGTGGTACACATCTTGCAAACTGGTAAGTACTGGGACATTGCACTCCCAGGCCTTATGCTTCAGGCAGTACAGCAGTCATGTGCTAATGATGTGTTCCATTCTGTTGCACCAGGGGAGACACACCCTGACCATAGGTGAGTACTGGACAGTGCACAACCTGCACATATTCAATTGCCTGTACTACTTAATGTTCCAAATATTGCTTTACCAATCCTTTTGTCTAGGAGAAGCCCACCCTGAATGGAGGAAGGTAGTTGAACAGTGCAATACCACCATGTGTGCCGCGGTCAATGTTTATACTGGTTGCTAATGCTGTGTTGCCAGTTGTCCATCCAGGTGAGCCACAGTAGGCGGCAGGCCACCCACGGGTGTGAACAGGGAGAACAGGAAAGGTAGGTGCATTGCACAAAGTAACATCATCTGCATGTGGGGGCCATAGGACTGCACCCTTGGCACAGGTGTATAGGTGCAGTGCCTTATACCCCTGCGCCTGCACATCCACCGCGGCAGGGTGGTGGGTAGTGTTGTTAGCCTGCCACCCACCCTGTACACAGCTGTGCTGTGGTGTGCTATGTGGCAGATGGGCAGCAGGTGCCATGCCATGTGGCACCACATGCCAGCCTGTCATTGAGCAGCAGGACTAGGCCATTGTGCATGGACACAGTGTAGGCCACAGATGCGTAGTGGATGTCCATGTGCATAGGCATGCCTGTGCATAGGAATGGCAGCATGGCAGTACACAGCTGGGTCTGATGTGTGGCAGTGTGGGGCATTGCAGCGTAGGCAGCTGCCATGGGGCCGCCCACTGTGCACTATATGCTCATGGCAGCACACAGCCCTGATGTGCTGCCTGCGGTGTGTGGTGATGGTGTGTACACCGTCAGTTGGGGGCGTGGCATGCAAAGGCATGCATGTATAAGACGGCCCTGCTGTGCCACACCTCGGGCGCGGCATGCACAGTGCAGTGCTGTACACATTGCCACTGTACCCCAGCCCTGTACACCACGCTAGCCACCGATGGACATGATGGGCAGCATGTTGGAGGGGATGGCATGGACGCCTCACTACTGTGCACTGACGCATATGCTATGCCTTGTTTCCTTGCAGATCTGTACCGCACGTTCCTGACACTCCCATGCTAAGTCAATGACATCGGCCAGAATGCCACAGAACACAGGCCTCAGCCTAATTGGGCGGGCACCCAACTTTACTCTCATGGAGACCGCCATGCTGGTCAACATGGTGCAGCAGTGGGGAAGACACTCTTCCCACCGGGTGCAGGAGGCACACCACAACAGAGCATGACAGGGCATGGAGGGCCATAGGGGCACATCTCAGTGCCAACAGCGGTGTGCCCACACAGTCCACCAACTTCAGCACCATTGGCAGGACCTGGCACAGAGACCCTGGGCTCCTGCTGTGGCTCACTGACATGGAGTGACAGGGGATGCCATGAGTGAGAATGGGCCAGGACTCAGGTGCAGATGGGTATACCAATGTCTAGCCACACATTGGTGCTACACTGCCACACAGGCCATGGCCTGCAGTGGTGCCACACATGTAACCGTGTTGCCCTTCCCCACAGGTGCAGCACACAGTGACCAGGGACAGCAGGGTCATCAAGACGGTGAACAGCAGCATGGCACAGGCCCACAACAGGAAGCAGTGTGCTGGAGGTCTGGTAGGTGCGTGCACTGTGTGCTATGTGTTGTGACCATGCCACAGTGGCCCATGGGGGTGGGTGCTGTGGCTGTGTGTTGCATCTGTGTACATGCCACATTTTGCAGACCAGCACTGACCTCAGCCTTTGTGTCCTAACAGGTGTGGGTAGCAGAAGACTGATGCCCCGCCAGAGGGCCTTGCTGAGTATCATGGCAGACATCAAGGTGGCAGACACTGGGGTCTACTGTCGCCCACCCATTGCCGCCTGCTGAGGATAAGGCCCATCCCTCCCTCGTCATCATCATCATCAGAGGAGTAGGTGGTTGAGGTGCCGGACTCCACAGACAGTGGGCAGCAGAAGCCGGAGGATCAGCCAGTAGCAGTGGCCGAGGCCATGCAGGATGCTGAGGGGTCTATGGCAGAGGATGTGCCTGATGTGGGGCCGCTGGTGAAGGAGGCAGATGAGGGGCCACAGGGGACAGCAATGCCACCATCTGTCGAGCAGCATGAGGACATGGCTGTGCAGGCCGCTGATCACCAGGTGGATGGCGGTGACCTGGCCCAGCCACCACTGGGTGGGAAGTATGGCAATGATGGGGCACCTGGGCGTAAGCCTGGCCAGAGGCAGTGCATTGAACCCAGGTCAGTCACCAGCAGTGACCGGTGTCTAGTGGAGCTGGTGTCCACAATCATGGGCAACATGGCCAGACTTCATGGCTTCCTGGGTGCCCCCTGGATGTGCTTCAGTGGTGCTAGTGCCCAACATGTGGGACAGTGTTGTGTTGTGTTGTTGGTTGGGTCAGGCTGTATACATATACATATATATATATATATATATATATATATATATATATATATATATATATATAGATATATGGTATGGGGAGCCTTGTATATAGAGGTGCCATGTCCGGGGCACCTGGACGGTGTGGGAAGGCTGTGCAGGTGGGGTGTGTTGTGGGGGGGCGTTTGCTGTTGTTTCTATTGCTGTTTCCTGTGTTGTTGCTGTTTATGTTGCTGTTTAATACTGCTTATTAAATGTTATTTGTGCACACTTCGGCTCTGCGTGATCTGCCTCTGGTGTGCATTGGCGTTTGCGCGTGCGTGTTGCTGTACATGTGAGAGCATGTATTTTGTGGTCCTGTGCCATCCCCTGTGTGTCCCCAATGTGCACCTGGTTTCTGTGCGCTGGCTGTGCACCTCACAGCCATGGGCGTGCACTGGTGGCCATGTCCACATGGTGTCCTGTGTGCTGCAGCGCACCGAGCCTGGTCTGTGCCATATGCCACCACACCGTGCATGTTCTGGCCATGTGGTGGCCTTGGGCCTGCATGGCTCCCTTCCACCAGAGGGACCAGTGGACCCTGTGGGTGGCACTGGTGGTGCAGGCAATGGTGCAACTCACCGCCATACGTCAGCAGGTCTGTGCCACCCGGTGTTGTGTCTCTGTTGTGGTTGCACTGTTTACATAGATACATACATAGATACATAGACAGTGTGTCGGCAGATAAGGCCTATGGCCACGCAGTCTGCCATTTAAGTTTGTAAGTTCAGTTTATGTTTTCCAGGAAGTCTGTTGCCCCTTACCCTGACCTCCAAAATTCCTTTATGTCTATCCCATGCATTCTTAAATCCCGTGATTGTTTTAGCCCCCACCACTTCCTCTGGCAGGGTGTTCCACTTGTCCACCACCCATTCTGTGAAGAAATTCTTCCTCACATTTCCTCTGAATCGTCCTCCCTCCAACTTCATCCCATGCCCTCTAGTCCTGGAACATCTTTTTGCTTAAAATAGTGCATTCCTGCACCCTGTTCCTCCCTGTAAGATACTTGTATGTCTCTATCATATCCTCTCTCCCTCCTCTCCTCCAGGGAGTACATGTTCAGTGCCTTCAACCTGTCCTCATAGGACTTGTGATGCAATCCATGCACCATCTTTGTTGCCCTCCTCTGAACCTTCTCTACCCTGTCTATGTCCTACGTAGGTAAGGTCTCCAGAACTGCACAGTGTACTCCAGATGCGCCTCACTAGTGTCTTGTATAGTGGAATTATGACCTCCTTTTCCTGCTGGTGATGCCCTGCCTATGCATCCCAGCATCCTATTTGTTTACCTGCTGCCTTGTCACACTGTTTCCCTGCCTTGAGGTCATCAGAGATGATAACTCCAAGATCCCTTTCCTGCTTGGTGCATGCTATATCCTCACCCCCAACTGATATATTGTGCCAGGGTTTTGTGCCCCATATGCATTATCTTGCACTTCCTTGCATTGAATTTCAACTGCCAAATCCTGACCATTCTTCAAGTTTCTGCAGGTCCTTCTCATTCTGTCTACACCCTCTGGTGTGTCTACTCTGTTACAGAGCTTTGTGTCATCAGCGAACAGTGAAATTATGCCTTCTAGGTCCTCGCTATGTCACTGATGAAGATATTGAATAGTACCGTCCCAGCACTGATCCTGTGGTACCCCACTGGTCACTCTTCCCTCTGTGGAGTGACAGCCATTTACCACCACCCTCTGTGTCCTGCTGCCCAGCCAGTTAGCTACCCACTGCACTACTGTCCTGCCACACCCTTATTCCCCAGTTTGTGCAATAGTCTTCTATGTGTGGCACAGTGTCAAAGGCCTTGTTGAAGTCCAGATAGGCCATGTCCACTGCCCTCCCCTGATCCACCTCCTAGTCACCCAGTCAAAAATTCAATGAGGTTGGTCTGACATGACCTTCCCCTGGTGAAACCATGCTGCCTTGGGTCCTGTAGTCCATTGACAACCAGATGTTCCACCAATCTCTCCTTCAGTAGTGCTTCCATGATCTTCCCCACTACCGAGGTGAGGCTGACTGGTCTGTAGTTCCCCTTCCTCTTTGTTCCCACTTGTATAAGGGACTACATCTGCTATCCTCAGTCTTTGGGTACCTCCCTGTTTCTAGTGATAGGCTAAACAGGATAGCAGAGAGTTCAGCCACCACTCTCTTAGTTCTTTAAGGACCCTGGGGTGCACCCCATCTGGCCCCATTGCTTTATCAACTCTTATTACTTCCAGTTCCTTCAGGACCCTTTCTCGTGTAAAGGGACTTGTGTCCATTTCTGCACCATTCTCACCCCTTGTACTCCATTCAGACCCATTACCCTCCTCTTCCTCAGTAAAGACTGAGCAGAAATACCTGTTCAATATGTCAGCTTTACTGTTGTCATCCTCCACAAAGCCCCATCCTCCCCTTCAGTCTCACTATCCCTCCTTTGCCTTTCTTTTTCCTTATATACCTGTAAAGGTTTTGTCCCCTCTACCCACTGATTTTGCAATGTGTTCTTCTGTCTGAGCATTGGCTTCCTTACTGACCTCCCTGCCTCCCTTTGCTTCTCCTGGTACTTCTCCTATCCCTTCTGCCTGTGTCTTTTGTATTGCCTGAATGCAATCTTTTGGCTTTCACTTTTTGCTACCTCTTTGGAAACCATAATGGTCTCCTCTTCCTTTTCCTCTTGCTAACCTGCTTAATACATAATTCTGTTGCTCTTGTAATCCCCATTTTAAATACTTCCCACTGTTCCTCAACCCCTGATTCCTGCCCCATTCCCCTTAATGCCTCTTTCAAGTATCTCCCATTTTCTCAAAGTTTGCCCCCCTAAAATCCAGGATACGTGTTTTTGTGTGGTTTGGTTCTGCTCTTTCTGTGATTTCAAACCACAGTGACTGGTGGTCACTGTTCCCCAGGTGCTCCCCATTTTACCCCATGTATCTTACCATACATGTATCAGTGGCCATGGCACTGGTGTTATTTCTGTGGTCAGTGTGACCTTGCCTCCTATGCCCACATGCCCATCACCGTGTGTACTGTGGTCCCCTGTGTGTGTCTGTGTTGCCATCCCACAGTCATGGTCCTGCCTCCAGCTGCTGTATGGCATGCATGGGCACTGTTACTGCTCCTGTGCAGCTACTCATGTTGCATTACACCTGGAGGCCAGTGTCACCTCCTGATGGCATGGAGGAATTGACATAGATGTCATGCCATTGCCAGTGCTGCATTGTGCCATAGTGTGTCTCCCCAGTAGTGTTGCTGGTGCCGCCATGCTACTGCAGGGAGGGGCCATTTGGTGCCTGCACTCACAGGCCTCTGCCATCCCTGTTCTACCCCTCTTGCCACCTGTGCTGTGTGTCCCACTGCATGGCTGTCTGCAATGCTTACCTCCAGACTGTCCCACATATGATGGCACTGTTTCTCATTGTACATCCCATTCTTTCTCTGTTCCACATGGCGATGCTTTGTTCCACATTCAGTGTTGGGCTCTTGTTGCTGCTTGCTGTAGTCCATGTTACACCTCATCTGGTATTCACTTTCTATTGGCCTGTCTGGCCATGCTGCTGCCCCATTTCACTCTGTCCTGGGTGTCCTGCACACATTTGCTTGGGTGTTCCACTGTTTGCCCTTTGGTCCATGTTAGGGGCCTACTGGTTGTGTGGTGTGCGGCCGTCTGGCTTGAGGAAGGGTTCTCTGGCCTGCACACTGTTTAGGACAGCTATTCCCTGTTCTAACTTACGTCGCTTTCCTCTGCCGTATTCCTTTACACCAACTGTTCTGGAATAGCAGTTCCGTGGTGCTGGTGTGTTACCTGTCATAGGCCGCATTACGCAATGGCGTAGGCATTCTTTGGCGTAACTGTGTCATATCTTGCATTTGTTGTAGCAGTTGCAGGTTGCAGCGTAAGTGTTCTTTTGGAATCATGTGTGTGTCGCAACTCACTGGTGTAACTTATGATCTGCGCTATCAGTACCGGTATACTGCGATTACGCCTGGTGTAACTGTCTTGGAATCGGGTCCCCTATCTTTAAAGGTAACTGAATTATAAGCCTTCAAACATTTGGACATTTTAGGATTACATGTTGCAAGTATGTGAACTGCAGAACTTTAAGCATCTATAACTTTAAAACTAGCGAACGGAATATCACCAGTTTTGTAAACTTTGTTGACTAAAAATGAGCGTGTGTAAGATTGCAAAATAACGTCAGTAATTAAGGTTGAATTTCATGAAACTGTGTGAATATTGTGGAATGTTGTGATACTGTTGTTGAAGGCACATCCATACATTTTACCCAGTCGTATACTTGAGCTGCCATTGGAAAGGAAGGAAAAGGCTGGGTAGAGTGGCAATAAGGTAGCATTCATAGGAGACTCCATAGTTAACATATAGTGGTGCCAAGCATCAGGTCAGTATCTTTTTTTTTAATTGTATTTATTCTCCAGGCTTCAGGTGGGGATGCACCCCATATCAGGCTCCCATATTCTTCTCACCTCAGCATCATCCACCAGCTGCCCTCACTGGAGGCATTACAGCTTGTCTCCTATGGTGGGCTCCTCAAGGGGAATGACTGAGATCCACCTGTACTCCAGCAGAGTCTTAGACTGGGGCATCATTCAGATGGAGAAAGGAGACGTCATGCTCCACTGATCCTGTGGGCTTTCTATTAGGTTTTCCTCAGAAATGCAGACATGCAATGACATCAGCATGAGGGTGTACATGCTCCCATGCACACTTTACATATATCTGCTGTCATCTCCTCCTCTATGATGTGGACCTACTGTAGCTAATGTACTCCCAGCCTCTGCTGGGTGTTGTTTACATACCAGATGCCAATGACCCTCCCCGAAGGAAGACAGCAGTCCATTGTATGGTCTTTCTAACTCCCCCATGGCCATCCCTAAGATGCCCTGAACTTTTTCCCAAACATTATGCATCAGCTTTGCAAGTAGTAGCATTACCACTGTGCTGATGGGCTGGCTCATCTCAGAATCTTGAGTAAAGAACCATGAAGAATACTCAGGGATGTCACTGCACTAAACTGTCTTCTTGCAATATGCCATCTAACCACTATAAGTAGCTCGCTGACTAAATGACTTGTGGATGCACAAGCATGTATCACTGTTTTTGTAGCTATACTGTTGGAACAGCAAAAGTTTTACAGGGAAGACCAATACAGTGACAATTTTGATATTGTCACTGCAATGGTCCCAGTGTACACCTGCACCAGTTTCGCTGGTGTTTCACCCCCTCCTGAATCAGCTCTGACGGGATGTTGATTATTAAATGATCAGGGAGTGTGTGGGGTGCACAGCCCCCAAAAAAAACCTGTAACTTCGTACTGGGCAAAATTTCAACAGTCGAAATTTCACCTGTCGCTGTAGTGGATTTCAACAATGGAGTTGTAGAAGTGACTTGGTGGAACCGTTTCTGTGCAAAGCCACCTGCTGATTTTTTAACAACACGTGTAGGTAGCAATTTATATTTTAACATTTGAAAACAATGATACCCAGTGGGGCCAAGCATTACAACTAGTTGTGACTGAAGACATTGTGAGAGAAGTATCTGGATAGCTTTAGTCATGATGGAGCATAATGCTGTGCATCACAGTTGAAAAAATGTTAGAGGCGAATTGCAGGAACATGATTCCATAGCAAGAAACCTGATTTGCCTGCCTGCAGTACAGGCCAAGTGAATGGGATCAATAGCCAACCCAAGATGGACTAAAGTTCTTCAAAGAGAGTGGGGTATGGTCATGTCAATGGAAAGGGAAAAGGGGATTTGTGCTACAGGATAGGGTTGGTAGCTAATGCAGGGGTAACTAGAGGCACAAGTTAGATGCATGGGTTCACCAAGGGAATGGTAGCAGGTCTTAATAGCAAAAGAACATTAGACTGTCAGTTGGAGAAAAAAAACTTAGCGGAACAATTGTCACTTCACTTGAGGATGTATGAGAATCACACCCTGTGAAAGTGAAGTGAATGGTCTAAGCATCAAGAAACAATTGGAAATACTGAACTTAGAAGAACTCACAGAGACATTGTGGGAGAAGAAAATGACTATTCCAAAGGAAAAGATCCTACTGGAAAAACAGTAAGTGGCTCTCTTTTGTAGAGAACTTGTCTGTGAAAAACAAGAGGAAATCAGTGTAACAAGCAACTCACAGAGCCCATCTGATCACACTCAGCAAAAAAAGCCAGTGTGGGGGGGGGTAGTGAGGGTTAGAAAGGAACTACAGGAATGCAAAAGCTCAGCACAACTAAATGAATTCAGTGGTGGTTACTGATTTGTGAAAGTTAAGTGCCACAAGTGGGATTCTAGTGGCATTACCTATTACGTGTCCATGAACTTTTGAGCACATTTGCCAACTAGTAACTTCTGAATTTGTGCAGCAAATTTTAACCTGCTAAACCACATTTAGCCAGCATTACGAGATTATGGGCCTATTTTCCAAATTATTTTTTTTTTTGCACAATTTTTAATCTCCTCTGTCCCACTGACCCCCTTCTGCCTGGCCTCCCCAGCCCCATCACCCACCAGACGCAGGACTTGCCACACACTTTCTACCACCATGGGTGAGCAGATGCCTCGGTAGTTAATTGCAGGGACTGCAGAGTTGTTGGCATCATCCTGTTGTTGGTAATGCTTTTTCTCCTCTTTCTCTCCCCTACTCAGGCTGGAAGGCATGCTATGGTATGCACATACTGCACTAAGATGCAGCACACTTCTGCCCCTGCTCGCAGTCAACTAGGTACAGGACCACTGCTGTGCTGCCTAGCCACCACTAGGTGGCAATCAAGCAGCGGTATGTGCTGTCCTTTCTTCCTGAAGGAGGAGTGCTGCGAATTGATGCTCAGTTCTCCTTTACTCGGTCAGCCCTTGAGAGACCCTGGTCTGTTCCTAAAGCCCATTTGTCTACATGGCAGAAGATGGGCATCCAGTGCCTCAGCCCTCCTTAGCACCAGGCTGGTACAATTTTCAAACAATTTAACAAGTAATTCAATTATGGAATTATAAACACCTATACAGACAAGTAACAATTTACTTAAAACCAAGTACTTCCCTATTTAGTGGTTTCTAAAACTCTTCCAAGAAAGTATGCACATTAATTTTCAATTATGTAGATCTAAAGGTGGCTATTTTCAGAAATGTTCATAAAAATAATAAATTGATGGACTTTGAGCCCCTGTAAGTTCCACATGCATCTTATAAATGCCAAGAAACTTGGCATCTCTATCAGGCCCCTGACACATAATCAGGGGCACCAGAATAATTTTTATGGGTGGGGTGCTGAAAATCATTTCAATTGGGACCACTAGGCCCCCACAAGCACTGGGGTGTTAGATGTCTGTGGTAAGTTTGGGGCTTTTATTGAAGATAAACACTCTTTTGTTATATCTTCCTAACCTAGACTCAGGGACAAAAATGTATTCTCCTGGAGTAAGGGTTGTGTAAGACCTCAGGCTGGCCTTTAGAGCCTGCAGTAGTTGCAACTGGGGTGGGCAACTTGCTGACCAACAATGCCATCAATCACCCATCCAATAAGCATTATTGTAATGTATTGTGAAACATCCGTATATAAAGGCTGGGGGTCTGGGAGCCGCTAGGCCCAGAGAAGCTCTAGGGTTTTAGATGTTCTGTGGTGAGTTTTGGGTCTTATATTGAAGATAAAACACACTTTTCCCTACCTTTGATTCCAGGGAAACAATTACATAAATTTAACTGGCACAAGTTTTCACAATGTTCAGTGCTTGTATCTGCAACCATCCTGCAGTTGGATACTTCCCCCACCCTGCAGCTGGACACCCCCTCTACCCTGTTAATAAAACAAAGCCTGCAGCATCAACATGAGTTTAACCAAAAATGCTTTAACCACAGTCCTTGATATACTGTTTACAACATGCTTACCATAAAATGTTTAGAACAAACAAATTGAAAAGTAACATACAATTTTATGATCCACTTATATACTGCAGTTTAGAAACATCTTTTTTTAACTTTATTTTTATAATTTCAACAAATGTAAGAACTGATACATTCACATATGGTAAACAGTCCAAATATAGCACTGTATCTCTGGAAGCACTAAGGGGCCCTAATCAAATCGTAAGATTTATTCACCAAATTTTGGTACAATATAGGGAGAAACCTAATTTAAACACACTACTAAAGTAATGATTTTCCATTGATATGGTGCCCAAGAGTGACATGACTGTGACTGAGATGTGAAAAAGTTGATGTTAGGATAGTTCAACAGAGTACTTGTTCTGAGGGACAAAATTATTGTCATGCATTCAGCCAAAAGCAAGCAATAATACCCAACAGGTGGGCAGTATTAGGCAATACTGGACTGCCCAGGGTGTAATGAGGCCTGACGCAGCAGGCGGAGGGCTGAACATATGAACTGCAAGCAGATAAAGGCCTTTCGGTCTATGAAATCTGCTTGATTGTGCAACTAGCAGCCTTATACTGCAGCTGTCCCTACTCCCCCCTTTATTGACCCTCCCCCTTACCTTGTCCTATCCCTTTGGAAGCAGCCCACTGTATTACCGGATGCCACTTCCTCTGGTAATATGTTCCACCATGTCACCACCCTCTCCGTAAAGAAGTGTCTTCTCATTTCCCACCTGAACCTTCCCCCCCTTCAATCTCTGATTGTGCCTTCAGGTGTCCCTCCCCCTCCTTAACTGGAAAAGACCCTCCATGTCCATCCTATTTTTCCCCTTCATGTAACCGAAGGTTCTAATCATGTCCCTCTATCTCTCTCTCTTCCAAGGAGTACATGTACTTATAACCCCTTGAAGGTCCGAATTGCCCATATCACCCAAACTGGAGGGCATTATTATGCTTAGAAAATGGGCTTCTGTATAAATTTAAATTGACTAATACAATAAGAGAGGAGATGATTTTAAAACAAATATAAAAATAGAATAAACCTTTTCTGGATAAAATAGTCCTCCATTTCTGTGCTGTTCCATCCATTGTTGCCCTTCCCACAGAGCCATTCACTTTTAACTGTCTACCCCCATGTGAAAGAAGAAGAGATAGACTTATTTGTAAGGAGTCATACTAGCAGTTTGTTGCTATTTTTATGTGTTAAAAGAAAGACTTTTTTCCGGGTGGCAAGATGTGGCTGTTAGGCGTGAGACCGTCCGTCGTTAAAACAAGAAAGTGAAAGTATGGATGACAGCGCCATAAATTATGATTATTATTGTTTTTAAAGTTTAACCAACAGTGCTGTTAAGTTAAGCAGGAGCTTGGTTATATTTTACAATAGGAGGTAATAAGTGCCTGTGACAGGACACAGCCCATTCGAGCGATGGAGTGAGAATTGGAGAACGTATGGGATGTTGTGTTTGAAAGGCTAATGGAGACAGTGTAATAGCAAATCATTGAAGTCAGTGAAAATAGAGTAAATCCTGATTTTCTGCACAGTATATGAAAGTTATTGTGGTGTGACCAGTCTGTGAGGGATAGGGAGGGATTAACATTTTAATGATATGGAGCACAGTTTTTTTATGTGTTTCTGTGTGGTGCCCAGCATATGGAAAGCAGCAGTTGTGTGATTAGTACAGATTTTGTGTGAAGCCCATCAAAGTGACAGCTTGCTTTTTGCTGGTAAATGTGTGGCTACATTTTATTTACACAAGTGAGCCCAGTAGAGGCTGGCATGAAATTTCATCTGCCAGAAGGAAATGAATTATGGGTGTTGAGAAGGCAGTATCTCTCACTAAATGAGAGAAAAAAAAAATGCCAGCAATTTCAAATTCAATGTGGTGCTTTCAGCCAATACGCAAGCAAAGTGGACACTTGAATGGGTAAGTATTTGGCTGGTACTTTTATTTCCTGGGCATCTGTTGTAAGTTAGTGTACCCACCTGGAAAGGGTACCAGCCAATCAGGTGCCAGGAAATAAAAATACCATTTTCTAAGCTGAAAAACACAGCATAAGTACATGAATAGGCAGCACTTAAAAACCCCAATAGTCCCTAAACTATTATATAGGGACAAACAAATAACCCCAGAGAACCCGGAAGTAAAACAGTTTACATAGCCGATAACATTGATCTATGAACATACTTTAGGAAGTGTAATGTAAGTTATGTTAAACCACGGAAGCCTTGGTTTCAAAAAGAACTTGACATATACAATTATCAGTTATGGTGTAAGGGACACTGAGGACAAAAGTCTATTGTTGTGGCTCTGGAACCAAATAGTAGACTCAAAATGTCCCAGAGTGTTATAAAAAATGGAAAAGAGTTCAAAATATACCCTGAAGCTGTAAAACACAATTTTTTCATTAAGCCAGTCCTTCATAAACATAAGGGGATGAACCCCATATAAGTCCTCAGGCAGCCCAATAATCCAGAATTCCCAGCCCTGGCTTGGTTTTCCAAAGTTTTTAAGCAGGCTCACAAGTGCTGTGTTTTCTTCAAAACCATGTCTGTCTCACTTGTGGATGCTGAGGCTAGTTTTTGTTCATTCAGTGTGTCATTCTTAATACAATCCACTATGGTTTTGATAACCATTACCCTCCATATTAAAGGAGTCTCTTTTTGATTTAAATTCATAACAGAGCTGATGAGTCACCGAGTTATCAGCCCCAGAGATTGCAATGTTTCCTTTCTGAGCTGTTCCAACTGTGATGTCGGCCTCAGCCAACAACCACGAGGGCTGAACCACCACTTCAGCTTTACCTCTCCCAGATTCCAACACCATTTTACCTTTACAAGGATTTCCCATTTCATGCACAAGTAGTCTAAGTTTCGATCTGTAATCAGTTTGCCAAGTAAAAGTTAAGAAAATAGAGTTTTATCTGTTCTTCCTTTAAAGGTTGCAGGATCTGTTAAGAAGTGCTGCCTCCAACTCTGGACTCCACAGAAATTTCTTTTTACTTGTAAAACAGGTTGAACAATTTTATTTTACTTAAATTAGTCATTGTAGTTTGTAGACAAGGACAGACAGAAGGCTCCAAAGGTTGACTTACACTGTGGTGTCATGCCAATTAATTTTTTTCATTAGGAAATGGACATCTAGTGCATCCAGAATGTTGCTGTGTACATGCATAAGAGCAAAGTACCTTAGTCTCTTCTGGCTCATGATGCTATGCACCCAACTTTTAAGGTGGTAGAGGGAAGAGAAAGATCACTCTGACTCTACAACTGACATAGGTAAACGTAGATAAAGTTTAATGAAGTTTTCAACTTCTTTAAAGAGTACTCTGGTTTGTGGCTGAAGAGTTCAAAAACTCCTCAGTCTCTGGAACACTTTTAACTCCTTTTCTTTGGCTAGATCACCCAGCATCGTTAATTACATATAAAAGCTGGGTTTATCAAATTGTTGAGGAAGGTGAAGTTCTCAAAATCCACAATCCTTCTTAATACAAATCCTTCCTAACTGGTTATTTACAGGTTGGCCTCTCACATTAGTATTATGTGAATGTGCTGTGTGTGTGTGTGTGTGTGTGTGTGTTTGTGTTTATGTTTATTTATTTATGTGTGTGTTGTTGGGGAGAAGTGTGGCACACTGAATTTTTAATATGGGTATTTGAGGTGGGTGGTTATGTGGGTATAGTGGATGGAATGTTGTGGTGATATTGAGGTAAACATCTTCAGGTAAATGACATTATGATGTCACAGTGGCTAGGACTCTGGGCTCATGTTATAGTGGATATTTACTTTCTGTTGGTTCTGTAGTTTGAGTACATACTGTTATGTTTTTACATTCTGTACTTATTAGGACACATTGTCTCATTTACTTGGGGGTTCATGATTGTGTAATTCCTTTTGTAACTACTGTTGTGATTGGTGCAATTGAGGTGCATTAGGATTCATGTACATATATTTCATTTTAAGTAGTTAATTTCTGGGGAGGGATTTAATTCCTAGGAATTTTGTTTAGATTCCTTAGACTGTTTATATGTATTATTTCTATTATACACTGACAATTTATTGAAATCTGTACATATCAGACTGCATAGTCTCAATGTTTTGGGGGTCCTTGCCTAGTACTTCTTTGTATCTGCACTTACACTGACAATTGATATTGTCATGTATAAAATCTTGTTACAACACTGAAGACCTTAAGGTTTCTGGAACGTACTAGCTGGTTGAGAGTATGTTGAGAATATATCTCCAGCCAGTTGAACTTTCATCAGTGTGATACACTTACCCACTTTGGGGAAATGTCACTTTCATTCTTCTATATGCCATGTAAAGATAATTTCTGTTGTTGTCATTTTTGGGGCTTATTTCTTATTTTTTACTTGCTAATATGTTACATTTTGGCATGCAATTGTTTTCTCCAGGGTCATTTTATTGTTATAGGTCATATTCACAAACTGACAGAGTTGTGAGCAAAGTTGAAGCTGGCTTCTACCGGTGTATATCTAATCTCACTCTAGAAGTATGTGTCTTTAGGAGCTTTTTTCACTTGACATATAATTTAGTGAGTAGGGAATCTTAGTGTTTTGTCATTCATTAGACTGATACAAGGAGGGATTTACCCACAACAGGGTATGTGGGCTGAACTCTACCTGCTGTTATTTCTGGACAACATTTGACCTTTAAGTTTGGTTCGAGTTAAAGCACACTTAAGATATTCAAGCTCTCTGATGTCTCTTTAATTATGTTCTGAAGGCTTGTTTTAAACCAATGAGAATTATTTCTGTTTTTCTGTATGTTCTAAGTGTTAATAATATGGGATTTTCTAAATAACTGTCATTAAGCTTCCAAAGAAGGACTTGTTGGTCCAAAAGCTAAAGCTATTTGCTCTTTTGTAACATCCTTATTGGTCCAATTAGAAGTATCAAACCATTTGTTCTGGATTCAAAATCCACAGAGATTATCCTGGCAGACGCCAAATTAATAAGAATGTTCTCCCTGTGTGCAGCTGTCTTCATACCATCTTGGTTGAAACGTTGATGTAGTTCAGCATTTACAAGATCTAGGGCTTTGTAAAATGTCCTCTTCAACAGTGCTTCATGTGTTTCAGACACTACTTACTCCAGCTGTGTGGTTTGTCTGAAGTGAACTGGTGTTTTGCTGAGAATAATAGGCTGTGGAATCTTCAGATTGTTCATGGCAGCACAGTAATTCATTCTGTTAATCATTTCTTGAACACTTGCATCCTCTCTTAGTACATTTATTTGTCCTGTAATTAATTTTACAGATTCCAGTGCTCCAAGTGCACTTCCATTAACACAATGAAGGCCTTTAGCTAACATTTCAACAGGTCCCAATATAGCTTCACAGCACAACAAACCAAAGTATGTTCTTGCGCTTTTAGCATATTTTTAAAGTTCAGAAATCTTTGCTCTCATTTCGCTTCTAACAGTGCTGTCATGCTGAAATATTGATAAAGTCTCCAGGAATACACTGTAAGCAGAACAAACTTTGGAGATTGCCACTGTATGAACACATCATCTTGCATGGCACAGATTTAAAATGTTGCACAAACTTCCCTGCAGCCAAAGCCAGATTCGTATATGTTTTTATATTGGGCAGATTCTCAAGTAAGAAATGAAACATCCTGGACAAAGTGTAATGTGTATGCAATAAGACATACTTCCCAGGCCACCTCTTGCAGAACACAATCCAGTGAACAGTTACTACATTGAACTAACAGTGAATCTAGGCATGTTTCATTAAGTCAAGTTTGCACACTTGCGAACTTACCAGCCATGTTTCTAGTACCATCAGAGTAATAACCCTGTAGATGTTCAACAGGCAGATTCAGCCACAAAAATATATCTTTAATACACATAAGTAAAGTTTCTGCAGTAGTGTCAGATGCATTGTAAACTCCCAGAAATAAGATTTTGCACTTTAAGGTTTTTGTCCACAAACTGCAGGCTATATGAAAACTGCTCGCATGTACTTATATCAGTTGTTCCATCTGCAGTCAGTCCAAAGAATGGACTCTCTAGGGCTTTTGAAACTGTCTCTCACTGAATTGCATGAACAGATATTTCAGTGATTTCATTTTGGATGGTGTCTGACTTCCAATTGTCTCGTCGGTGTAGCCATTCCCTTACATTGGGTTCAGTTTCTGGTCACTCTAACATTAGTTGCCACAGTACTCTATCACAATTTTGATGGCCTCTAAAAGGCACTCGAAGATCAAGGAACTTAATCAACCCAAACAACATTCATAACTCAATTCTTGCAGTGTTTTGTTCATTGGCAATATGTCTGGATATCATTGCATTAATATGTATAAAACCCAGCCCAGCAATCTTTTTTATGGCTTCTGCATGGAAGTGTGATCTTTAATGTTCCTTAAACTTTTCAGATGCTTGCACCAGTTTACAAAGTCATCCCTAACAAATACAGGTTTGTGCCTTACGTCTGTACTTACCAGTTCTTTTTTCTGTTGCTTTTAAACATGCAAAACAAAGAACACAATCAATTTCCTTAATGTAGTGGAGCCACGGCTAATTTTCAAACCAACCAGACTAACATGATCAGTTGAATTCTTCTGCCCCAAAGCACCTTGTAGGAAAACTGTAGTGCTTTGGTTGAAAGGGCTGATCCAGCAGCACCTGAGGCTGTGTGGCTATGATCACTGATTGAGACAGACCACTGGCCATGGCAGGAACCTCCTTCACAGAAGTAGTTGGGCGATTTCAGCTACATGTTTTGTTTTTAGTATTGCCTCACATAGGACCTCTAGTTAGCAACATTTGTAAGTCTAGCTTGCTTCTTTGGCAGCTGGTGCCACTGAAGAATTTACAAAAAATCTGATATTGTTTATTGTGACATTTCAAGATAACTGTTCAACTACAGATCCCTTGGTCCAGGCATAATCACTAAACCGGTATTATTTCTACAAAGAAAAACACAGTATAGACAATAAAATTAGTAACTAATCATTACACTGTCGGGCTAGAGAACTATCAATTAATAGGAACAATTCGTTGGAGATTTAGAGATGATGACCCATGATATAAGTGCAGAAACTTTATATAATAAAAGCCTCATAACCTAAAACAGTTGAAATACAGAGACTTAACCATATAAAACTGAAACTAATTTGAGGAGTATTTAGTGCCTGCTACCATAACCCTTTACATACACATATACAGTACAGTGCTTCAGTCACGTATGGTCTGTTTTTTCCCAGTACATGTGCATCAATTATACAACTGCACAAAATAATAATCCCAGTGCTTACAGCTGAGGCTGGGATTAAATATGATCACTCCAGACAATTTTTTTTTTTTTTTTTGGGGGGGCGGAGGCAGGGAGAATGAAGGGGCATAGCCAACCAGTTATCAACACCAGTAGCAAGTGTCATCATTGGCAGGGCATAGCTGCACAGAAACTGCACAGAAACTCAAACACTGACTTATGATTATGCTAGCTAATTAGAAATATTACTGACTCAATTTTAGTTAGCACCTTTAAAATAGTAGCATTAATTCACCTGTTGTGTAGAAAATATCTCATCGGGGTCCTCCAGCTTTCTCTCCTAAAAAGAAATTGCCATTAACTGGCTTCCATCTAAAGCTGCACTCCTGCATGGATCGACAGCTCTTCTCCATGGAGCCATTACTGCACAGTAAAGAGTTAGCAATACACAAGCTCCAGGGATTACAGGGTTCAACATTAGTTTAGAGTAGACAGCTGTTTGGAAAAGCACAGCTCTTTTAAGAAAGAATTGACTCCCCATCCCAGGAAAACACTGTCTGCCTATAATGCTTCTCAGGGAGCAGGAGCCCTAATAGCTGTGTCCATTAAGAGATTGCGCTGGTGTGTGTATATGGTATGGTAAGGGCTAAAAGTGAAGTGGAGTTGTGCAAAGGAAAGGATCTCAAGGTGATATCTCAGATGTGATAAAGCCTGGTGAATTTCTTTTGCTTAGGACATAATTATGTCACCCAATTAGTTATAAGTAGGGCGGAAAAATAATTGCAGGCATGGATGCTTCTGCACAACCATAGCAGAGTTTATTTACAGAAATATAGGAAACAAGGACGAAAAAGAAAAAGACCACCCATGAACTTTTTGCAAGAAATGGAAAGAGTCTGGGCTGAAGCCTACTACCCTACTAACAGCCTACTAACAGTCTAGCATGTGAACAAGTGGGTCCAATCCTCTCCGAGTTCTGACTTATCTCAGCAGCACAGACCAGACCAGGCCACAGGCTCCCACTTGGCTGTCAGCATCTCCCAACTCCCTGCTTTCTCTCTGATTGACACTGCCTCTGTCCCTTGCAACTCCCCAATGAACCGGTCTTCAAGTTCTATCTAATATTTTAAATACAGCTTGCACTGTCAACAACTTGATGAGTCACACAATGACACTAGTGCCAGTGTGCTAACATACCTCACAGCATGAACAACACATGGCGCTGTTTTGGTGGATGTTCACTGTCACTGAGCCATGACCTGATGTGATGATTGAGTGTGCAAGGTGCAACATATGCAATTGGGGGGTGGACTGTAGAACAGGTATAGGGGAAGGAGCAGAGGTGAAGTTTGGCAATGCAGGATCACTCCAAGTCCAAATCACAGAAATTAGTATGGACCATGGATCTTTGGTTATGAAGGGCTTGCCTTCAGGCTAGGGGGCCAAGCACCCCTAGTTCCAGCACCTATGAACATAATAAGCACACCACATTTCAGGGAAAAGGGCTGCAGATTGGGCAAGGTCTGCAGTAACAGTGCAGGTGGGAGATGGGCAGACTGGATAGGCCAAGCAGTCCTTAACTTTTGATAACTGTAGTGAAATTTCATGAAGTTCGTGGAATTTCATGAACATTCTGCAAAAGCAAAATTTGCTAATGTTACCTAGCCCTAGATGAAAGCCATGCTTAGGCAGGTGTTGTATGCACACATCGGTCTCGTGTCAGTACTGGTGGCACTTTTTTCTTCCTCATTTACTTGCTCCCTCAAGTAGACAGATACTATATCAGAAGTGTATCATTTGCCATGTAAATTGGGACCTTCAGCCAGGGTATAAAAAAACACAGTGTTCATCAGTGTGCTAGCCTGTGTTGGAGGAAGGCAGCTGACAATCATCCTTGTACTTGGGTAAGAGAGGATAGCTTTGAATTTGAGTTGCATGTGACTTAGGCAGAAGTGAAACAGTTGACAGCATTTTGACTTCACTGTAGTTAGCTTCTGCACTCAGAGCAAGGAGTTTGCTCTTGGTATTAGAGCAAGGAGGCAGCTGACTAAGGCAACTAGAACATTTCTGATGGAAGATTTTGAAATGGGGTTAGCAGACAGATACTTTATTAGAGGTGTAGGGTCTGCAAGGTAAACTGGGATCTTCAGTCAAGGTATAAAAAACACATACAGTAGTAGTAGTCATTAGTGTGCTAATCTGAGTTTGGAGAAGGCAGCTGACAATTATTCTTGCAATTTGCTAGCTGTGCATAGCTCTGAATCTGTGGGGGGTGGCTTAGGTAGAAGTTGATCAGTTGTCTACAATTAGACTTCCCTAGCCTTCTTACAAGAGTACTATAAGAGGACTCTCTCTAATGTGTCCCATTCACATTCATGTCCCAGCACCTGACTGAAATGGAACAGGAGTGGAACAGGATTGGTATCCAAGGCATCTGCAGGCAAAAGCAGGCAGGTAGGGAACTCTGCTGTTAAATTAAGGTAAGGTAAAGTACCTGTTTATTCGTTGCTGCCTGAGTAAGAGAGTACTGAAAGAAGGTAAAGGAGTAAAGGAAGGGAGGAAACAGGCTGTACTAGCAGTAAATACCCGTTGAGTGGGGAAAGAGGAAGGGTATTGTTACAAAGGGGTTAAGTAAAGCAAAAAAGGAGAAAACTAGAAATACCCTATCTAGGATAAAAGCACAAAGGAGTTAAGTAAAGCAAGAAAGGGGTAAACTACAAACACCCTATCTAGGATAAGGGTAGAAAATAAATTAAAGTAAAAAGTAGAGAGTGAAGAAATGGAAATTTTTTTTTGCTGTTAATTTCTTTTTCCTCCCCAATCATGGTGCAGTCTTTAGCCCTCCACTGACCCCCCTAACCCTGTCACCCAGCATCCTAGAGACTTACCTCTTCACAAGGCTGCCCCCATGGTTTGGCCCCTGTGGTGAGGGTTGACTGCAGGTGCCTTGATGCTGAGGAAATGGATCCGGTGCATAGGAGAGCCCTATAGTCGATGCGGAGCCTGCGAGTAGCCAATGTCGTCCATACTACACATGGCCATTTTACCTGTTCTAATCAGAGGGACAGACATGCAATGCCATCCAGACACACCACGCATGCTGCCACATGTGGGATGTTGACAGTCACCATCCCTTCAACCCCCAATATGCCTTTATGACCAGCCGATCCCCAGCTTGCTGGGGGCTAGATGAGTGCCAGGACCTGCAACTCTCCCTCCCAGAGGAGGAGGAGAGCCATCCTCCGGATGCTCAATCCTCCTTTCCTGGTCAGTCCCCGTGAACCAAGTCTGTCACTGAAACCAGGTCACTGGCATGATGGCAGGTGAGGCATGGGTGCCTCTTCCCTCCACACCACTGGACCAGTAAGAAATGAGAATTTTGGGAATGGAGCAGTGCAATGGATGTGGATCTGCAGTTTCAGAGACACATTCTGGTGACTGAGGTACTGCCCATCTGCACGTACCTCTCTGGGCTGAGGAGAAAGTTGCTGGACTCTGGGCCAAGTTGGCAAGGATTCAGGGTGACCTCTTCTCCCACCAACGGGCTACCGAGTCTACTACCAATGCTCCAGAGGATGTCTAGAAGAAAGAGGACTGACTAAACTGTGGTAGGCTCCTAGAGGGTGGGGATGGTAGGTCAGGGGCACATTCCTTATCTTGTGCCACTACAGAAATTATTTGCAGCTCTGGGAAGACAGGACTGTCAGGTGGAGGCCCCCATAGCAGTGGCCAGGGAGGATGTGGGGGTCCTCGAGAGGGGAGGCCCCAAGCTGGTAGGAAGTGGCCCCCAGCAGAGGAGGAAGCAACTTCTGGTGGGGGACTCAATGGGGGTTAGATTTGGGAACATAAAGGAAGGGAAAGAAGGAGCTGTGGGCCCTACCTGGCACCACTGATCAGAGGGATGAAAAGCATACTCTAAGGATCACTAGGACAGCAGGGCAGGAGAGGAGCTGTGTGTGTCATTGTCAACCGACCTGAGGACTAACGAGCTGGCCAGGGAATGGGGCTGGGATTGTGCAGGTGGATTTTAGGGATATAGGGAAGGATCTTAGGCAGATAACATGGTAGGTGGCATTTGCTGAGGTGCAGCCTGTCTAAGACCAAGGGGAGGATAGGGTTATCTGCACCAGGAGCTTCAATTCACGGTTGAAGGAATGGTGCAGATAAGAGGGTTTTGGATACACCGGTGATTGTGGATGAAGCTGGAGGGATCATAGTGATATATATACATATACATATACAGTGGTGATGACCTGCATCCATCTGGGATGGGAACCACAGTCTTCGGCTAATGATTTAAATGTTACAGGTACTTTGATGAACATTTAAACTAGCAGAGGGGAGGGGCAGAGGAAAAAAGGGAGGCATAAACTGGCCCTCCATGGACTGAAGCAGTGAGAAGGAAGGACATAAGGGGAAGAAAATCACCCAGGATGCAACATAAACAAAAACCAGTGTGGTAGAAAACAAAGGGATAGGAATAAGACTTGTAAATGAGAAGGAAAAGGAGGCAAGGCAAAGGAAGGAAGAATCGGTCAAAGTGGGAACAAAGTGTGGAAAGCCATTTGTGCAAATGCACAAAGACTAGGAAGCAAAATTCTGGACCTAGAGGCCATCATTGCAGAGACCAGACCTGGATACTATGGCCATTACTGAGTCATCATACACAATAAACCATGACTGGGACACAGCCATATGAGGCTATACTCAATTCATGAAATATAGGGTGGAAAGGAAGGGGGTGGTAGTGTTGTATGTAAGAGAAGGTATTAAGGCAGTGGGGACAAAGGGAATCCAGAGGGTAATGGAGGGGTTGGAGGTACTGTGAGTCAGTCTGGAAACAGCAGCTGGAGCCACTATTTTACTATTGCAATCTACAGACCTCCAGCACAGGGGAGACAAAACAAAGAAACCAGAGTGAGCAAAATCAGAGGCTAAGGTACCATGTATTAACTGCTAGTACAAAGTGTATTGTGCTCACAAATAAACTAACAAAGAAACCAGCAGTAGGTGAGTTCCATCACAACACTTCAATCGAATATATTTTTGGAGGTCGGTTAGCTGGAACATTCAGTTACCCATAAAGTCATAATGACCAGCCACACATCCAGGATAATATTTCAAATTTATTATTCTTTGAATAATATGTCAATGTGATCCGCTGACCATGCTCAATGTTTCGCTCTAAATGGGCTTCTTCAAGGGCTAGGATCTATAATTAAATACCATAAAAATATTTAGAGTCAGAAGTAATATCTTGTATCTTTTCAGTGATAATTAGTTTTCTGGATATTTCCCCCTTTCACATTTCCATTCTCCATGTATATTCCCTCATATTTCTACACCAACTTAGGTTACTTTATTACTTTAAACCCTCTGTGCTGTTTCTTAACATCATGCTTTATATAAATTTTTGTTGCATATCAGAAAATACTTTTTGACAATATTTCTAAAACAGTTATTGCATCCCTTGGTTATTTCAATAAATGCTCTAAAAAGTCCCATCAATCAATCAATACTTTATTTTAAAAAGTGCAATTCACAAAAGATTAAAGTGACAATCATTATAAAACCTAAAGTTAACATTTCTAATAAATCATAAAAAACTCACATCAACTAGAGTTCACATTAATCGGACCCAGAAAAAGCAAGATTGAAAAAGTGGGTCTTAAGTGCAGATTTGAAACTCTCCACGGTCAGACACACTCTGGTCTGACGAGGTAGATTTCCACAGGGTAGGGGCTGCAAACACAAATGCACTGGCACCGGTCTTCAGTCGAACCCTGGGAACCTGTAGGAACACATCATTGGCAGAGTGGAGTGAGCAGGGGCAGTAGGGGAAAAGAAGATCTTGCAGATAACATGGTCCCTGGCCGTGTAGGGCCTAATAGGTCAGCAAACTGACTTTGAATGTGATCCACCACTGAACAGGCAGCCAGTGCAAGCCACAGAGCACAGGCATGACAGGACATGATCGAGATAAGTCAGTCCGCAGCCTGGCAGCTGTATTCTACACCAGCTTCCAGTGGCAGATATCAACCCCCCATAACCCTAGGTACAGGTCATTGCAGTAGTCAAGGCAGGAGGTCACAAAGGCGTGGACCAACATTGGAAGGTCATCAGGTGGAACAAGATGTTTACTCTGGACAATATTCCTCAGATGGTAAAATAAGATCTTGACAATGGATGGCACCTTAAATTTAAGTGTCAGCCCCTCATCAAGCATAACACCCAGATTTCGCACCCAATCAGAAGACACCAGCTGGTTACCCCCAAGCCAAAGCCCAGAAGGTTGACCAACTGAGGATCCCTCTACCTGATGACTTGTGTCCACAACCAACACCTCACTCTTGTCTGGGTTCAACCTCAGCCATACCTGGGTTTAGCATGATATTTGAGTCCATTCAACATGAATCAATGCAGTTCATTCATTATTTGCCAGTTTCCTGTACAATATGAAATACATCTCATTTGCAACCTCCATAGGATTCTGTTAGTCAATGTTAAATTCTTACTGAGCAAAAAGCCTTAATGATTTTACATGTGCCATTCCATTTAAGTATAAATATGCATCTATAAACCTTACTGACTGCTAACCACCTCCAGCTTATAGTGACATTCTTTAATTCTTAACGTCTTGGTCACTGGAGCATAAAATTACGATATTGTTATCTTAAGAAAATTCCTCCAATCTATTTCAAAAAAGATTTTCTGATGCTATCTCTTCCTGATAAACTTGTTTCTTAACTTAAAGTGTTTTAAAACTTGTTTCTTAACTTAAAGTGTTTTACTATTTATGGCTGCTCATCACCCAAATTTCTGTTGTTCACCTTTAATGCAATCTTCACGCTCAATTCTGTGCTCTGCACATGTGTTCTCACTATTTACCAATCAATATGTTTAAACCTGTGCTAACTATACAGTTTTGTTACTAAATTCTATCAGATTCTATTATTTATCTAAACAATCCCTAGGATTGCCTCTGTGGTCCCTATTGCAACTAATAACTCTGAAACCATGTTAAGCATGTTTATAATCTAAACCGGAACCAGTTTCCAACATACCACATATTTCTGTGAATATTAAATCCTCTTAACCAATTGTATATCTGTTATTATTAACTGAGTGCTGCAAAGTTAAAGAGAAAAAATATACCATTAAGTCCCCTTATAATATTCTTCACTGATTTTTTCACAAGTTAATAACGGGTGTTCTGTGCTAGCCAAATGTGTTGGTCTTACCTTTATAGCCTTTATTGTTTGCTTGACAGTGCACAGAACATACTGCACTTCTCGCTGTTTTTAGGAGCTTATTTAAGTGCTGGGATGAGGGTATACTGTGAGGTGGGCATATGGGGAAGGGCGCTGTCCGTAACAGTGACTCCTTCCCGGCGCAATCCTTCATGGCGATGGGATGGTAGGGCGACCTGATGAGGGGGTGGGTGAACTGGGCTACAAGATGTACTATGTGTACACATGCGTGGGGGGGGAGACCATGGAGAGTGTGGGCTGGAAGGGGGCAGAGGAGCTGTAGGGGGTGGCTCTTCGATGGATTGCCAAACTGCGTTGTGGTGTTGGGGGTTGGCTTGTGGTTGGGGTGGGTGAGGTTCTGGGTGCTGGTGCGATTTTATTGCACCCGGCTCGAACCTTTATTTTTTAATGCTTTCACACACCCCGACATGCACTCCCCTGTAGTTAAGAATCCTTTAGTAGGGGTGTGTGTAGGTGGGGGGCAGCCCCCAGAAAGCATTTAAACACATGTCCCTTGCACTGTTGTCCCATGCACCGAGGGTGTCAGAGTGCCGAAAATATTTTTGGCATTCTGACTGTGCAATAACGGTGATCACCTTTAGGCATTCGCCGTTATCACATAGAACCCGGGATGAGTGGCAGAGTCAACCGAGAGCCAATCCACCTCTCCCCCGCACAACCCTGGTAGACTGCAGTGATCACCGAGTACTGCCCCTTGGTCTCCCAGGCCAACCACTGCTATGCAACACAGGCAAACTGTTTGTCAGCATTGGAGGGGGTGCTCATTCCAGCATCCAACAGCATGAGGATTCCACCCCAAATTCCATCAGTATTGAAACAGTGGACTGTTTGCTGCATAATGGACAGATCAGCAGGTGCTTTACTAACATACAAACATACAGACATACGAAGAAGCCAGCAGAAGAAGGCTATTTTGTCTATCAAGTCTGCTCATATTGTAGGGTCCACAGCTTGAACTACTGTCCCTGCCCTCCCTCCAAACTCCTCCCATCCTCCCTACCCATGATCCTTATCGTCCCCCTATACCTATCTCTTCCTCTCTTAAAGCTGCTCACTGTCTTCAATGAGATTACCTATTCTGGCAGCGCATTCCAAGTATCTATCACCCTCTCTGTGAAGAAGTGCTTCCTGACATCCCTCCTAAAACTCCCACCCTCTAGCTTAAGACTGTGTCCCCTGGTGTTATGGTTGCCTCTCAGCTTAAAGAGACTCTCCTTACCAACCTTGTTTATCCCTTTCAAGTACTTGAAGGTCCCAGTCATGGCCCCTCTCTCCCTCCTGTCTTCCAGGGAGTACATGTTCAGTGCTCTCAGCCTCTCCTCATATGCCTTACCCTGCTGACCCACTATCATCTTTGTAGCCCTCCTCTGGACCTTCTCCAGTAGGTTAATGTCCTTGAGGTGCGGGTACCAGTACTGAACTCCGTACTCTAGCTGCTACTATGGGACTTTATTTCAGTGAACTCCTGAATGGATACCATTACAGTGGCTCCTCTGTTATTGTACTCTGCATCCAAAATAGACTTTGTTAATAAATATAGTCATGACCGTATTTATGAAATAACAAACTCTTCTGAACTATAAAGCTGGGAGGGAAGGGGGGATGAGGAAAGGGGAATAGACTGATTTCCCAGATGGGCTGCGGGTACAGCCCATTTTTCCTTTATCTGTTTTGCAGCGTGGCTCCAGCAGTTAACTCTCCACTTGGATTCATACTACATTTAACAGTCTAGCTGGTATTGTGTAATCAACCAGATTAATGTGGACATGATCTTTGTTTTTCCTCCTATCCTCTCTGTTTTATTCACTAACTTTCACTTATGTATTTACATTAGTATTGCACTCTTTTATATCTGATTTGTAAAACTTTTTGTCAACTGTGTACTGGATATATAGGGGCTTGTATTACTACTACCTCTAATATAGTATTATAGCACTTCATTTTAACTCTGTCATTTAAATTGCTGTTCTTGTGAACTAGCCACCTCCCCCCGAAGAAGAATCTGCAAGCGCTTGAAGCACCGGGAGTCTAATGCCATTCATTTGTTTGTGAGCACAATAAACTTTTGTATTAGTACCAAATTTGTAGTACTATAACCTCTGATTTTTGCATACTCTGGTCTCTGTTTTCTCACAGTATACTTTTTTTGAGTGCAGCAAACTATTTCTGTGTGCCTACCCCTTTGTTTCTAGCACAGCGGAGAAACTGGATAAGGCACTGATGGAAGCCATGAGCACTGTTGCAGAAAAAGGGGGAGGTGCTGCTGGTGGGGGACTTCAATCAGCCGGATATACTGTAGATTGGAGCCTCCCAGTTGCAGCTTATTTATTTATTTATTTATTTATTTATTAGCTTTTGATAACCGGGTAAGTGCGCTAGGCAACAGACCTGCCTATTTTCAGGCACGACCCGGGAGAGCACAGGACATTGGTTACAATATGCAGAAATGCACAGACATAATATAGGTGTACAGGAGCAAAACAAGATATACATTGGGTAGCACAGCAATAGTTACATAAGGGTACATTTTAGGCATAGATCATAATAAGGATGTAAAATAAAGCAATTAGGGTAACCATAAGACAGCTGAGGACAGTAAAGACATCAAGGTTCATAGCCACCTAGACAAGCATATTGCATGGGAGAACATTAGTGTAGTACTCAGGGTCAGACCCGACAGCCTGCAGTGGGACAAAGCAAATTAAGAGCATTTGCATTGGCCAGAGGCTAGAAGGTGGGTGAACAGCAAGTTTTTGAATTCTCGATGGGAGGCTGAAGTTTTCACCATAAGGGGGAGTGAGTTCCAGAGTAGCTTCAGCTAGAGAAGCAGGGGTATCCTGGACTCCACGCGGGGGGTTCTCAGGCATCTAGTCATGGAACCCACTCTCGATAAGGCAGTACTGGACCTGATGCTCAAAAACAAGAACAGTATTACATACACCATCATGGGATGCCTCCTGGGGACCAGTGATCAATATACAGTGGGGTTCAACATAAGGGAAAGGAGAAATTGTTTAACCAGGAAAGGCACACTAAGCCAAAGCTTGTTTCCAGTTGTGACCTGGGAGCACAAGGAAGCTAAATGACTTACTCAGGGTCACACAGTTTGCAGGAGGCTGTGGGATTCAAACCCAGGTCTCCAGATTTACAACTCAGAGCCCTAAACCACTCTACTATACTGCCTTCAGGACATTAGCATAAGCAAACCACATAAGGTCAATGGTCTTGGACTTCAGGAGGGCAGATTTTATAGCAAGCATTTGTCAATGCCGAATGTTGATTGTGTTGGTCCATTGAGCTCGCTCACTGCCCCTGTGTCACTCGCTCGTTCTGTTTCTCCTGGGGCTGCAGGCTGCTCTTTTGTACTGGGCTCCTGCCTGCGTTGGCATGTTTTTGTGCCCACAAAGAAATCTGCAGCTGTCCTGACAGAGCTCTGTTGAGGTGGGTCACTCCCCCTCTCTCACTCGCTCATTCTGTTTCTGCTGGTGCTGCAGGCTGCCTTTTTGTACTGGGACCCTGCCTGTGTTGGCAGCTTTTTCTGCCCACAAAGAAATCTGCAGCAGTCCTGACACAGGTCCGTTGAGCTAGCGCACTCCCCCTCTCTCACTCGCTCATTCCGTTTCTGCCAGCGCTGCAGCCTGCCCTTTTGTACTGGGGCCCCTGCATGCATTGTTGCCTTTTTCTGCCCACAAAGAAATCCACAGCAGTCCCAACAGAGCTCCGTTGAGCTCACTCACTCCCCCTCCCTCACTCACTCATTCTGTGTCTCCTGGCTATGCAGGCTTCCCTTTTGTACTGGGCTCCTGCCTCTGTTGGCATCTTTTTCTGCCCACAATGAAATCTGCATCAGTCCTGACAGAGCTCAGTTGGTCTCACTCACTCCCCCGACTCACTCGCTCATTCCGTTTCTGCTGGCGCTGCAGGCTGCCCTTCTGCACTGGGCTCCTGCCTGCATTGCCGCCCTTTTCTGCCCACAAAGAAATCTGCAGCAGTCACGATAGAGCTCCATTGAGCTCGCTCACTCAACCCTCTCAGTCGCTCGTTCTGTTTCTCCCACCGCTGCAGGCAGCCCTTTTTGTACTGGGCCCCTGCATGCATTTCTGCATTTTTCTGCCCTAAAAAAAATCTGCAGCAGTCTCAACAGAGCTCCATTGAGCTCACTCACTCTCCCTCCCTCACTCGCTCGTTCTGTGTCTCCCGGCTATGCAGGCTGCCCTTTTGTACTGGGCTCCTGCCTGCATTGGTGCCTTTTCCTGCCCACAAAGAAATCTGCAGCAGTCCAGACAGAGCTTAGTTGAGCTCGGTCACTCCTCCCCCCAGTCGCTCTATCCTAATCTGTCCCAAACACTGATTTCCGACAGAGACTGCGGTATTCTGCGCCGGAAGCATGGAAACACATTTATTCAAGGATGGGAAAAATGACAGCTGTACTGTTCATAAGGAGGTGTGAACAAATGCCAGTGTTGAAAACTGGAGTGAAAATATTGCAAAGTTGCGAAGGTACGAGTGTGTGTGGAAACTGCCCAATGCACATTCGTAACACACTCATTTTATGGACTTTCATCACCAACTTTTCAACATAGGCATTTTAGGACCTCTGAGAATGAACAGTGTTACTGTCATTTTCATAATGTGTCCCAAACATGGGTTTCCGACAGCGACCGTGCTATTCTGCGCCGGAACTGCGAAAAAACATTTTGGCTAGGATGTGAAAAATGACAGCTGTACTGTTCATAAGGAGGTGCAGAAGAATGGCAATGTTGAAAATCTGGAGTGAAAATGTTATTAATTTGTGAAGTTATGAGAGTGTGTGCAAACTGCGCAATGCACGCTGGTAACACAGACGTTTTATGGAGTATCATCACCAAATTTTCAACATAGGCATTTTAGGACCGCTGCTCATGAACAGTATCACTATCATTTTCTTAATCTGTCCCAAACACTGATTTCCCACAGCGACCGCGCCATTCTGCACTAGAAGTGCGAAAACACATTTTGACTAGGATGTGGAAAATGACAGCTATACTGTTCACAAGGAGGTCTGAAAAAATGCCAATGTTGAAAATCTGGCATGAAAATATTGCAAATTCTCAAAGTTACGACGTGCATAGCAACTGTGCAGCATACGCCCATAAAACAGTCATTTTTGGTTGTCCCGCAAATTTGCATCATAGGCTTTTGAGGCTCCTCTTGAACACTGGCACTGTCGTTCATTAATTAGTCCCAAAGGGATTCTGCATGAGTGACCGTGAAATCACCTTTCGGGGCCGACTAACACCATGACAGTGCCAGAATTCATGAGTAGGGGTCCCAAAAAACCCACGTTGAAAATTTGGTACCAAAATTCCCAAAAATACCTGAGATATGCATCAAAGTTGAAAAAAACCCTGTTTATTCCATTATACAGCTTACCGGCATTTCCTCAGTTCTCGTGCGACTTTGAAGAGTGCAGACGTGTTCCTGGTCCACTGAAGATGGCCACGCCAGACTCCAGATGTAAGTATGGGGTGAGGGGGGTGTGGGGAGGCAGGGTGTGCAGTGGGAGGGTGCGGGTTGTTGGAGGGGGACAGGGAGACCGCCGAGGGACCGTTCCCTTTTTCCACAGGGGAAAAAAAAAACATAGTGGGATCATTTTTGTTTTTACAGGGGCATGTGGCACGCTGAGGTGGGCTCCCAGCATGACAACAGAGTCTTTTTTTTTGGGAGGGGCAGCTGTATCTGACGGGGGATTGGGCACCCCGTCGGCACACAACAAAAGTGGGGTGGGGTTTACATAATGCCAATGGGGAGTGAGCTCCCCCATCGGCAACATCAACCTTGAGGCACTGTAGCCGACGGGAATTGGGGCCCCCGTCGGCAAACAAACATGGTGGGGGGGGCACATGCTGCTGAGGGGGATTGGGCACTCCCTTGGCGGGGTGGGCTTAATATTGTTTGTGAACATGGTGGCAAGCCACTGCCATGTTCACAAACAGTATCACTGTAACAAGATTCCACCCAGCAATGACGGGTCACTTCCTCATTGCACAAATGGCTTACGCTGCAATGACGAGGCGGCCCCTGATTGCAGCGGCTGAAACCTACAGGTTGGGCACGCTGGCTGAACTAGTGTCAGCAGCAGCGTGCCATGGCATTGGGGAAAGCGGGCCAAGCCTTTAAAGGCTGTGGGGGCATTGGTCACAACAGTGCCGCGCCTCCACAATCTGCCTCTAGAAAGCTGCCGCAATATGTTCCTTGCGCATGCGCACAATCAACATAAAAATGAGTGAACACCTCCGAGATGACCTAGTAGGGAAGATGACCTTCCTGTGGTGGAGTAACAATGGGCTAAGTTAAGTGAAGATATACTGAAGGCAGCAAGCCTCTTTACAAAGGAAGTAAGCAAAATCAGGAGAAAAAACAGACTGCTGTGGTTCTCAAATGGTGCTGCTGAAAAGGTAAAGGATAACAGGGTAGCATTCAGGAGGTATACAGAGACGCAGAGGGAAGAAGATAGGGAGGTATATCAGGAAAATCAGAGAGAAGCAGGGAAAGTGTTGAGGAGTGCAAAGGTGCAAACTGAAGAAAGAATAGCCTATGGAGTAACTAAAGTGAACAAGATATTTTTTTAGATACATAAGTGAAAAGAGGAAGATGGGAGGAGGGATTGTGAGGTTAAGGAGTGTGGGGAAGGGGGCTTTGCAGAGGAGAAGCAGGAAAAAACAGATATCCTGAACAACTACTTTTGTTGAGTCTTCACAGAGGAAGGGGAAGGGGATGGGTCATTTAAAGCGGCACTGTCAGCTTTGCCCCTTCATTTTATGAGTAAAACGAGCAGTGTGCCTCTTGGCACCCATCTATCCTAAATGCACCCCAGAATGCCCCTACATGTGCAAATTTACAGCCTTTTGGCCGTTTTTTAAGATTTGTGAAAAAATATGTTTACACTCGGGTCGACTAAAACTCACCCCATCCTGGAAGCACAATGAGGTCAGGGACGTGCCTCTGGCACGAGCGCTGTCCAAAACAGTGATTTTTTGAGAACAAACCCAAGATAGAATAATAACCCTGTTCCTCGTGTAGAAATAAAATGTTGCTGGTAACTCCGTTGAAAAACCGAGCGCTCTACAGTGTACAATTTTGAATTTCTAGTAGTTGCCGAAATCTCGCTCCTGCGCTTCAGAAGTGCACTCTCGCATCTGATGGGATCTCTGTTTCTACCTCTGAATGAAATGGAAGGATAGAAAGGAGGGGTGGAGTAGCAGATGACATAGAAATTGCTATGGTAGAAGAGGCAGAGGGAAACGTGGAGGCCTTATGGGTCACCCATGATCCTCCAGCAGGAGATAAGGTCAAGCTGGGTGTAGTATATAGGCCCCCGGGATGAGTGATGTTCTGGAGGATGGTTTGCTGGACAACATCATTGCCCAGTGTGGACCAAAAGGGGAAGGAGTGGTGTTGATGGGGACCTTAATATGCCAGTTGCAAACTGGGGAACCATGTCCTCTAAGGTGGCCAAGGAGCAGAGGCTGCTGGATGGCTTTCAGGATGTGTTCTTAACACAGCATGTGATGGAGCCTACAAGGGAGGGGCATGTCCTGGACGTGGTTCTGGCAGATGGGGATCTGGTAAGGGACCTGGTTGTAGAGGATCCCTGACTGGGAGCGACCACAATACTGTCTGGTTTCAAATAAGCATGGGGGGATGGGGGGTGAGATCTAGAACACTGGCAGTGGACTTCAGGGGGGCAGACTTTATGGGCATGGGAAATATTCTCAAGGATCACTTGAAGGGGATTGCATCAATGACAAATGTGGAAAGGAGATGGGAGGTCATAAAACCGGGACTTCATGAGGCAGTCAGGACCTGCGCTAAGGTGAAACATAAGGGAGCAAGGTCACATAAACCATGCTGGTGGTCCAGTGAGGTTCAGGTAGTGGTCAGAGAAAAGAAGGCGGCCTACAAAAAATATAAAACAACAAGAGGGGATAGGGATAAGGAAATGTACCATCTTGCATCTAGAAAAGTCACCCGGATGGTGAGGGGGGCAAAGTCCAGTAAAGAGCAGTGGCTGGCACAGGGGATAAATGGAGGGGAAAAGGGGTTCTTCCGGTACATTGGGGAGCAGAGAAAAACTAAGGGCCATCTCAGCAGATTGAGATCAGAAGGAGGGTGGGTGGAAGAGGCGAGGGACCAGGCAGAGGTATTTAACGAGTACTTTGCCTCTGTGTTCACTAGGGAGGGGGATGGGATATCTACAAAGCCAGGCATGATGGGGATAGAAGCGGCAGTGAGTGGGATCAGTGGAGCAACAGAAATGGAGCAAGAGGGAGGGAGAGGTACCCCAGGGGTGTCACATCAGGATAAGGATAAAAAGGCCAGTAAGGTGGAGGGGACGGATGATGCTATCTCCACCAAAAGGGTGTGGTTAGCCCTCAAGGCCTCTAAAGAAAGACAGATCTCCTGGGCCAGATGACATTCATCTGAGAGTACTATGGAATTGTCAGACATACTGGCTGTACCCCTGGCGGAGCTCTTCAACAGGTCACTTGAGACAGGGAGGGTACCTAGGGATTGGTGAGAGGCACATGTGGTGCCAATCCATAAAGGGGGGTTGAGGGAAGTACCAGGTAACTATAGACCCATCAGTTTGACCTCGGTGGTGGGAAAATTAATGGAGAGTATACTAAAGGAACGATTGGGGTGTACTTGGAGGAGGTGGGAGGTCTGGATAGTCGGCAACATGGGTTTGTGCCAGGTAGATCATGTCAAACCAATCTTGTGGAGTTCTACAAATGGGTAACATCAGAACTGGACAGGGGAAAGCCTGTGGATGTATTATTCTTGGACTTCAGCAAGGCGTTTGACTCTGTCCCCCACAATGGTCTGGTGGAGAAACTGATGGGGTTGGGAGTAGGCCCCTTGATGGTCAGATGGATTGAAAACTGGCTAGCTGGATGCACCCAGAGAGTAGTGGTCGGTGGGGAGCTCTTGAACCCTAGAAAGGTTGGTAGTGGGGTACCGCAGGGCTTGGTCCTGGGTCCAATCCTGTTTAATGCATTCATATCAGATATCAGGGAGGGTATAGGGTGTGAAATGAGTCTCTTCGCTGATGACTCCAAGATGGGAGCAGTAGTTGAGGGAGAAGAGGGGAGGTTGGCCCTGCAAGGGGACCTGGATACCCTGGAAAGCTGGGCTTACACATAGAAATTCAATTTCAATATCACCAAGGGCAAGGTGTTACATCTTGGGTGAGGAAACCCTAAACACAGGTATACCCTGGGAGGGGAGGCGCTGGAGGCCTCAATAGGGGAAAAAGACCTAGGGGTCATGGTGGATGCATGTATGAATAACTCTGAGCAGTGCAGGAGAGCGGCTAGCAAGGCAAACAGGATGTTGGGATGCATCATAAGGGGATCACCTCTAGGAGCAAGGAAGTGATTCTGCTGCTGTACAATGGACTGGTTAGACCACACCTTGAGTACTGTGTACAGGTACTGGAGACCACACTTGAAGAGGGACATACAGCTCCTGGAGAGGGTACAGAGGAGGGCAACTAAGATGATACGAGGACTAGGGGATTTGACGTATGAGGACAGACTTGAGGAGCTCTGCCTGTTTTCATTGGAGGAGAGGAGAGACAGGGGGGACATGATTGAGGTCTTCAAGTACCTCAAGGGAATAAATAGAGTAAACATGGAGGGGATCTTTAGACTAAAGCAGGGAGGTATCACCAGAGGGCATGGTTTGAAGTTGGAAGGTGGAAGGGTGGGGGCGGGAAGAAGAGGAGGTTTTTCACTGATAGGGTGGTGGACCCATGGAATGCACTGCCTGGTGAGCTGGTTCAGACATCCACAGTGGAGAGCTTCAAGAGATAGTGGGACAGTCACAGAAAGTGAATGCATCAGATGATGGCCTGTCCCAGTGGGGTGGGGATGGATGATAGGGGCTTTCTGGAACACAAGGGGGGGGAGGTCCTCGGCACTCAACTAGGGATCTGAGGTTCGAGCAGACTCGAAAGACCATAAGGCCTAATCTGCTGGCAAATAGTATGTTAGTATGTTAGTTTCCACGCACCCTCGTAAGTTCATAAATTTGTAATATTTTCAGTCCAGATTTTCACCACTTGCATTTTTCCACACTTTCTTATGAACAGTACAGCTGTCATTTTTCACACCATGGCCAAAATGTGTTTTCACACTTCCAGCGCAGAAATGCGTGGTCGCTGTGGGAAATCATTCTTCGGGACAGATTCAGAAAATCACAGTGACACTATTCATGAGCGGAGGTCCCAAAATGCCTGTGCTGACAATCTGCTGTAAAAAAAATCCCCAAACTAATTACAGTATGGGTAAGCGTCGCACAGTTTCTACGCATGCTTGTGACTTCACCAGTTTTCTTAATATTTTCACTGCAGATTTTCAACACTGCCATTTTTTACACCTCCCCATGAACAGTACAACTGTAATTTTTCACATCCTGTTCAAAATGTGTTTTCGCAACTGTGGTGCCAAATGGTGTAGTGGCTGTGCAAAATCAGCTTTCGGCTAACAAACTGTTATTGCCACTGTTCATGAGGTGGGGGTCACAAAAAAACAATGCTGAAAATTTGGAGTGAAAATACCAACGAATGCCTGAGGCATTAGGGTTTCCGACCATAATGCCCCACCCTGTAGAGACTGACAGGCATCAGGGGTGTGACTTGGGATTGTCGCCTGTAATGCTCATACCATTCCACCCCCACCCACACCCTGCAGCCAGTGAGAGGCATTGAGGTGTGCCTTGGACTCTTTGGCCCCAAAGTTCACCCCATTCTCCTATATAGCACCCATCTCACTGTATTTCCTGATGGAATGGGGTGAACATAAGGGCCAATTACCCCAAGGCACACTGTGACACTTGTCGGTGTCTGCAGGGTAGATTATGATGAAATGGCATGGCATCAGGGGTGTGACTTGGGATTGTCGCCTGTAATGCTCATACCATTCCACCCCCACCCACACCCTGCAGCCAGTGAGAGGCATTGAGGTGTGCCTTGGACTCTTTGGCCCCAAAGTTCACCCCATTCTCCTATATAGCACCCATCTCACTGTATTTCCTGATGGAATGGGGTGAACATAAGGGCCAATGACCCCAAGGCACACTGTGACACTTGTCGGTGTCTGCAGGGTAGATTATGATGAAATGGCATGGCCGTTATGCCTGATGACCCAAAGGCACACCCTAATGCCTGTCAATATCTGCAGGGTGGTGGAGGGGTTGGTTTCAGTTCAGTACTTCACTGCCATTCCTATTATGCAGCTCTGTAACTCCTACACTACCAATGCCAATGCTAGCAAGCAAACATTTGGCATTGAGAAATGCTTGTTAATGTACCCTCCTCGCATTTCAGGTTGCACTAAGACTCAAGTATTAAATATACTTAATTGCATAAAAGTATTAGTTATTCAGAATAAGAAGGATGAATTTTAACACAATTGCTCTGTTATGCGTCATGACTGCTGTATAATCATTCTTTGTCTACGCTGGATGATATTTACTGATTACACTTTTGCAATATGTAATATGAAATTGTTCTCTATTTTTTGGAAATGTAGCATTGACTGTGTCATGAATTTCATTATAAATGTATCTTTTTATTGTTTGCATTAATAAAATAAAGATTCATTGTAAGTAACTTGTTACAAGTTAGTCATTTTCTTTTTTTGCTCCTTACACACACAGATAATGACCAGCCTCCCCTTTAGACCTTCACTGCATCCCATTCTGCCTGCCAGTCTCCCCCTCTGCTTCCAATCACTTCCACCTGACTGCTGAGGGTATCGTTATGTCCAGAGATGATCCAGCTTGTGCCTGCCAGAGGTCCTCCTCTCCTTATCAGGGGAAGGTAGTGACAGTTCCTGGGGAGATCTTATGAGGGATTGCAGGGCTAGGGACACAGTGATGGTGCACTTGGAGGACAGCTTTCATGGGACATGGCAGCCTTCATCGAGGAGGTGAGAAAGGGTGAAATATCTGTTTTTCTGGACCCTCCCTTCTTCCCAGCAACATACACCATGACAATGCACTGGAGGCAGATGCAGCCAATGTGTGTCACCCACACTGGCTAAAGCACCACAAATACCATGTGTCACTGTCTGAGAGATGCTGTGTAGTCCCTTCCCTAGGAGGAGAATGGATGCTGTACTGCCCTCTCAGCCAGCCTCCCTCCTCATGTCCCAGGCTCGGCATGAACCCAAGTCATCAGTGTGCCAAGTGGGTGCCCCACCCCTTGTGTTATTGAGTTGGCTGGTTAGTCTCTTACCATGCACTTTTGTATACTATACCAGTGATGGAGCTGGAGGAAGCAGTAGTGGCCTAAAATGGGCGGTGACTGCAGCCTTCGACTGAAGCACACCCTTTCATATCCTCCGCTTGCCTACTTGCCAGAGATCCCCTTGGTATGATGAGGAATTCCGGAGTTTAAAGGTTAAGGGGCAGAGGTTAGAGAGATTCATAGGATAGGATTCATAGAATAAACTACTAGGCCAAGTAGTTTTAGCCATATGAGACCCGAACATTTTAAATGATGTATTGGAAACACGTGTTACCATGCTATTTATCTAATACATTTTATCCCTCCATCTCCCATAGTTCCACTGGATACTGCCTCAGAAGGTAAGGCATTCCAGTTTGGCACCACCCTATGGGAAAACCAATGTTCTTGCTGTCTTGTTTTAAAGGGACCTCTTCCTAATTGAAACATAGAAACATAGACTTTGATGGCAGATAAAGACTACTTGGCCCACCTAGTCTACCCATTTCCTACTTATTGGATAAGCTACAGATTCTAGTTAACCAACAGCCTATTTCCTCCTACCCTTCACTATAATTGCCTTATGTCTGTCCCATGCATTCTTGAATTCCCCCACTGTTTTTGACCCTATGACCTCCTCAGAAAGGTGGTTTCATGTGTCCACCAACCTTTCCATGAAAAAGTGCTTCCTGATGTTGCCCTTGAGCCATCCCCTTCTATCTTCAAACTGTGACCCCTTGTTCTTGCACATCTTTTTCTATCAAAGATGCTCCATCTTGACTTTGTTGATTCCCTTGAGGTGCTTGAAAGTATCATGTCCTCCTCTTCTTTCTTTCCTCAAGGTATACATATTAAGCTCTTTCATTCTCTCCTCATATGGCTTCTGTTGCAGACCCTGCACCATTTTAGTTGCCCTCCTCTGGACAGCTTCCATCCTGTCTATGTCTCTGTGGAAATGGGGTCTCCAGAACTGCACGCAGTACTCAGAATAGGGTCTCACCAACTGTCTGTACAGATGGATAACAACTTTCTGTTTTCTGCTGGTGATGCCTCTCCCTATGCATTCCAGTATCCCTCCAGCCTTCCTTACTGCCTTCTCACATTGTTTGCCTGCCTTAAGGTCATCTGATATGACTACCCCAGGTCAATTTCCATTTTTTTTGTTGTTAGTGCCTCCCCCCAATTGTGTACTCTTCCCCATGGTTTTTGTTTCTCAGATGCATTACTTTGCACTTTTTTGCATTGAATCTAAGCTGCCATACTTTTGACCAATCCTGCAACCTTGCCAAATCCCTCCTCATCCTTTCCACTTCCCCTCTGTGTATCAACCCTGTTGCAGATTTTTGTATCGTCTGCAAAGAGGTACACTTTTCCTTCTAGCCCATCTGCAATTTCTCCTATAAAGACATTAAAGAGGACCAGTCCCAATACTGAACCCTGCGGTACCCTACTAGTAACCACCCTTTCTTCAGAGTGTACTCCGTTAACTATTACCCTCTGCACCCTGTTGGTCAGTCAATCTGTTACCCAGGCTATCACCCTGGGACCCACTCCCAGGGTGGTTAACTTGTTTATTAATCTTTTGTGTGGGACTGTGTCAAATGCTTTACTAAAGTCTGGGCAGGCCATATCTACAGCCCCTCCCTGGTCTACTACTTTGGTCACCCAATCAAAGAAATCTATTAGATCCGTCTGACATGACCTTCCTGCTGTGAATCCATGCTGCCTCAGGTCCTGTGCCCTGCTGGCCTCTAGGTATTCAACAATTCTTTCTCTCAGAAGATATTCCATCATTTTCCCTACCACTGAGGTTAAACTAACAGGTCTGTAGTTTCCTGCCTCTGCATTGCTCCGACTTTTGTGAAGAGGAATCACATCTGCCCTCCTCAATCCTCAGGTACCACCCCATCCTCCCATGATTTGTTAAAAAGGGTAGTCAGTGACGTCACTAGGTCTCTCCTTATTTTTTTTAGAATTCAGGGGGTGAATCCCATCAGGCCCCATTGCTTTGTCCACCCTGAGTTTTAAGAGTTCTCTCAGGACCCTTTCTTCTGTGAATGGACTGTTATTGACCCCCCTGTCCAAAGTGCATCTATTGCTTAATTTAGGTACCTCCCCCTCTTCTTTTATGAATACTAAGCAAAAGTGTTTGTTCAGTAACTCTGCTTTTCCATTGCCATCCTCTGCCCACCTCACCTCCCCTTTATTAAGCCTCAGGATCCCTTCCTTGGTCTTCCTTCACTCCCTGATGTACCTAAAAAAAAGGTTTTATCCTCCTTTTTACAGAATTGGCTTTCTTTTCCTCAGTTTGGGCTTTTGGGGTAAATGACAACTGGTTCCCATCCATTCGATCCTGCTAATTACACTCCCGACAGTTCAATCCTTTGCAAACTCACTCCGTGGCAAACCTGCTCCCGTCAATATGCTCCTACATATACCATTTTTATGTTGATTGTGCGCATGCACAAGAAACATATTGTGGCACTTGCTGCAGAAGCAGAGTTGAGGAGGTGTGGCACTGTTGTGCAATCCCCCACAGCCTTTGGAGGCTTGGCCCACTTTTGCCAATAAGTGCTTGCGCTGCTGCTGACACTAGTTCAGCCAGCGTGCCACAACCTTGTAAGGTTTCAGCTGCTGCAATCAGGGGTCACCTCATCATTGCAGCATAAGCGATCGCTGCAATGAGGAGTGATCTTGGTACTGTGATATTGTTTGTGAACCTGGCGGTGGCTTGCCACTGTGTTCACAAATAATATAAATGAAACCCCGTGTGAGGTGCCCAATCCCCCCTTGGCCCATGTCCCCCCAGTGTTTGTGTGCGGGGGCCCAATCCCCTGTCAGCTTCAGTGGCCATAATGGTAATATTCATGTTGCCAGCAGGGAAGCCCACTCCTGTCGGCATTATTTCCCCACAAAGTATTATTTGCCGATTGCAGTTGTGCGAGGGTGCCCAATCCCTCGGCTCTGCTCCCCTTTGTGCCGATGGGGTGCCCAATCCTCCATCATCTAGAGCTGCCCTACAACAAACACTGTGTGTTGGCATGCTGGGAGCCCACCCCAGCATGCCAAAGGGTCCTGTAAAATAAAATGCCCCAATGGGTTTTTGTTTGTAGTACCTGTGAAAAAAAACGGTATCTTGCCGTCTCCTGCCCCTTCCACAACCTGTGCCCACCTTCTGCTCACACTGTCTCCCTACACCCCCTCACCCATACTTACCTGCTAAGTCTGGCAGCGATCTTGGTGGACCGGGAAGATGTCTGCACTCTTCAAAGCTGACGCAAACTGAGGAAATGCCGGTAAGCTGTAAATGGCATAAATAGGGTTTTTCAACTTTGATGCATATCTCAAGGCATTTTTTGGAATTTTGGCACCAAATTTTCAACATGGGCTTTTGGGACCGTCCTCATGAAATCAGGCACTGTCATGGTGTTATTCGGCCCTGAAAGGTGATTTCGTGGTCACTGAGTGGAATCACCTTTTGGGACTGATTGATGAAATGATAGTGCCAGTGTTCATGAGGCAGGCTCTCATAAAGGCTATGTTCCAAATTTGGTGTAAAAATCAAAAAATTATTTTACAAGCATCGTTGCACAGTTGGTATGCACACTCATAACTTTGCAAATTTGCAATATTTTCACTCCAGATTTTCAACATTGCCATTTTCCTGCACCTACTTATGAACAGTACAGCCGTCATTTTTCACATCCTGGCCAAAATGTGTTTTCGCACTTGCAGGGGCAGAATAGCGCTGTCGCTGTGGGAAATCAGTGTTTGGGGACATTACGAAAATCACAGTGACAGTGTTCATTAGCAGAGGTCCTAAAATGCCTATGTTGAAAATTTGCTGGCGAAGTCCATAAAATGAATGTTATAGGCGTGCTGTGAATTTCCATGCACGCTCATAACTTCGCCAATTGCAATATTGTCACTCCAGATTTTCAATATTGCCATTGTTCCACAACTCCTTATGAACAGTGCTGCTGTCATTTTTCACATCCTGGCTGAAGTGTGTTTTCGCACTTCCGGCACAGAATAGCGTGGGCGCTGTGGGAAATCAGTGTTTAGGATGCATTACAAAAATCACAGTGACACTGTTCAGTAGCAGAGGTGCTAAAATGCCTATGTTGAAAATTTTGTGATGAAACTGCATAAAATGACTGTGTTATGAGCATGCGTTGTGCAGTTTCCACATACCCTTGTAACTTTGTAAATTAGTAATATTTTCATGCCAGATTTTAAACACTGGCATTTTTTCATACCTCCTTATGAACAGTACAGCTGTCATTTTTCACATCCTGCCTGAAATGTGTTTTCGTGCTTCCGGCACAGAATATCACAGTTGCTTTCAGAAATAAGTGTTTGGGACAGATTAGGATAGAGTGAGTGAGAGAGGGGGAGTGACCAAGCTCAACTGAGCTCTGTCAGGACTGCTGCGGATTTCTTTCTGGGCAGACACAGGCACCAATGCAGGCAGGAGCGCAGTACAAAAGGGCAGCCTGCAGCGCCGGGAAAAACAGAATGAGCGGGTGAGGGTGGGGAACTGAGAAAGCTCAATGGAGCAAAGCAATCAACATTCGGCGTTGACTAATGCTTGTTTTTAAATGCAGTGCTTGCTCACTATTGAGTAATAAACCTCCTATACCAAAAAATTGGTTATTACAAATGATTTGCTTTGCTCCGACACTAATCCCTATCACCTGTGATAATGAAAGCACTGCTTTTAAAATAGAACTACTGTTCAGGCTGCCTGTGCAAATGTATAGCTGATACAGATACAGCTAAACTATCTAAAGGGTAATGGTAATTCAAGTTAGTTCAGTGCCAAAAAGACCATGTGCCGTTCAGTTTCCAATGCTGGATACCAATTGCACTTGACAATTTCAGGTATTTGCTCTCGTCTATTTCAGTAGTTAATATTCACCAGCAATGAAGAAGACTGAGGCATAGATGAGGTAGGGGATGCTACTATGGAGAAGTGTCATGAGCCTCAGACAGGTCAAACAGTGTATAAGATAAAGGCTTCCCTCCCGATCGTGGTGCCTGGTGAAAAAAAAAGTGTCTTTTATTTTAATAGGCCATTATTATTCATTTGTTTAGTCAGCTTTGGCTGATTCCTGTTTCTCTGGTTCGATCGGTGCTTGATGGGTGGAGTTACTGCACTGTCAGGAGCTGTGGTCACATGGGAGAGGTGAGTGAGAAACCAGGCTTGACTAATGGCAGAGAACAAGAATAAGTGTTCTTGATTATTGTTTCCTGCTGCTTGATACATCTTTTTCTTGGTGTGTCATTCAGACTGTATTACGTTGTTAAAATCCATTGATCCCGTTAGGAAATTTAGAACAAAATACATGATGAATGCAGGCAGCGATCTCAACAGGGCATTTGGAAATTCATTGGAGTGTAAGTATAATTTGCTTTTTGTTTATTCGATCACATTTTCAAAGTAATTAGGATGGAACATACATACACTTATGAATAATTTTTTTTATCACGTAAGATTTTATTAAGTTTGTCAAGTAACATGAGTCAAAACGGGCCTTCACATACCATGTATACAGCATAGTCATACATGCCCAGTACATACAAAACTGTTCTCACGACATAAAGGATTATCTACAAATATATGCTGCAGATAATATTCTTTAAGCAGGCATCTCCTAGAGCAAAATACAAAGTATAAGCTCCTTCAAACTTCTGAGATGTTTCTCACACAGTAAGGAGAGCAGCTGTCATAATCCTTCTACTTAACCAAGCAAATTGCTCCAGTCTGGTATCAGGGTTCCAAACACTATCACCTGCCATCCAATAATATAAACATCTTCAAAGTAGCAGCTACATAATAATGCCCTATATAAACTAAGATAAATCTGTCCATCAAATTAGCAGACAGAACAGAGAAAGGCCATAGGGTCCAAACATATAGAATACTATAAAATAGGGGTGGTGACAAGACCATACAACCACAGTCACCTAGTATACTATAATCAAATTATACTGTCAATTATATTAAGGGGAATTTTGAAACAAGCGGGGTACAACCAAACAAATGTGGGAGTGTAAATAAGCTCCCTATTTCTTGTAGTATCTATCAAGATTTGCCTAGCCACCCCGCTGAAATCTCTTGAAGTTAGCCAACCTAGCCATGGCAGAGCGCCACTGTAAAACTTTTGGGGGTGTAGGTTGTCTCCAGCATACCAGAATGGACCTCTTAGCTTCCATCAACGCTACTAGGATCCATACTGCACTAGGGGTGGGAAGTGGATTTAGTGCCGAGGTATCTCCGTAAAAGGGAGTGATTTTGAATCTGGATTGGCTTACCAACTATCCTGGAGCAGTCCCCTAGGACTAGAGTCCAGAAGTTTTGCAAGGTTGGGCAGGTCCAGAGAACATGTATTAGGTGGGCAGGGGAAGAGTGGCATCGCCAACACTGGTCCTGCGGTAAGATCTCCAGATTATGCAGTACTGCTGGGGTTTTATACCATCTTAAAAGAATTTTCAATTGTATTAATTGGCTCTTAGCGTCTTTATAGGCTGTGTGAGCTGCTCTAATGCATAGCTTCCATTGTCGCGGGGAAATGGGGTGGATGAGGTCCTTTTCCCAGGCGGCCCTACTAGCGAGAGTAATATCTGGTTGGGCATCTCTAATTGTCTTATAGAGAGTACTCACTAACCCCTGGCCCTTTCTGGGTAGATGAAGAACTCTCAGACAGTCCCAGGAGTTTTGTGACGAAGGAGCTTTGAGAAGAGAAAATAGAGAGCACTCCTCAACTGCAAAAATCTCCAAAAGTCTGAGGGTCCTAACCCATATCTATCCCGAATCTGTTCAAAGGACATTAGCACATGAGAGTTTGGGAGTAGTAGATCCCCTAACATTCGAATGCCCTTTGATGTCCAAAGGGGCCAAGAGAGCAGTTTATGGTCAACCATGATAAGATGGTTGTTCCATAAAGGGGCATATCTAAGTGGGGGGTGGAATTCTGATTTCGGGACCCCAGTAATTGCCATCGCCCTCCACCATGCCCTACATGTTCCCCGCATAATTGGAGTACGCCCACTTGCCACCTGCTTTACGCCAGAGAGCAGAGAAAAGAGGGGAGTGTCCACTGACAGGGAAGCCTGTAAAGATACCCACTGCAGAGGGGAGGCAAGATGCAGGGTAAACCAGGCTGTAGCTTGGGCCATTCTGTAAGCCAGGTGATATCCCTCAAACCAAGGAAGACCAGTCACCTCTGGTCCAATGTGTTCAAAGTTTCAGCCGTCCCCACATGGGGCTTTTCCTCCATAACAAAGAAGCAACTAAGTTATCTAGGGTCTTAAATAGTTTTGAGGCAGAGGAAGGGGAGATTATTCAGTAGATACAACACTTAGAGAACAGAAACATTCTAATGGCTTCTTCCTTACCTTTGAGGGGTGAGCGCCGCGTTTCCATCACTGGACCTCCGCCATTAAGAAGCCAGCAGGAAACATTTCGGACTCCAGATCTTTCCAAACCATGGTAATAAAGACCCTAAATAAGGGAAAGCTTGTGAGGCCCAAGTAATATCAGTGCGGTAAGACAGGATTTGGTACAGAGGCTCCCGTTTAGGGGACAAGATGGTTTTCTTATGATTTACTGTTAGCTCCCGAGACAAGCAAACTCCTGTAGGATTGCTAAAACTGGGGTAATGGAAGATTGGGGATTAGAGGTGTGAGGATATGTCATCCACATAGGCATTAACCAGATACGTCGACCTTTATAGGATACCTGTTATATTAGGGGAGTTTATAAGTTTCCTAATTAGGGTGTCCAAAGCAATAAGACAAAGAAGAGGGGAAAGAGGGCAGCCCTGCCTGGTGCCTCTTTGTAATGGAAAGGTGGGGAGGTATCTTTATTAGTGACAACTCTGGCTGTAGGGAATGGTATAATGTAGAGACCCACGAACAAATGTCTGAACCAAAACCATACAGCATGAGAACTTTGAAGGAACCCCCATTCTAGGAGTCAAATGCCTTGGCAAAATCTATTGTCAAGGCAGCCATAGGAAGTTTTAGATTGCAGTGCCAACCACCTAAGGTTCAAACAAAACACAAATTGTCTGCACTCGATTTCCCCTTTAAAAATCTGTTTCGAAGGATGATTTAAGGTGGGCAGAATCAAAGCTAATCTGTTCACTAGAATTTTGGCTAGTAGTTTAGTGTCCATGAGGAGGGCGAAGAAATAGGCCGAGTTTGCACAGAAGGACATCAGATGATTTGTTTGGGATAAGGGTTATTAATGCCTCGCACATAGTCGGAGTGAGCAAGGTATCTTTCAGGCTTCCTGCAGTGCTTGTAGAAGCGGACCAGTGATGTGATCTTGGGTAACTGGTACAGTTCTACTGATACACCATCCGCCCGGTGCCTTACCCCAGCCATCTGGGATAGTGTTAGCAAGTTCTTCCGACGTGATGGGGGCATCTAACTTATGCTGTTGAGCCTCCCAAAGTCGAGGAAGTGGGATCCCTGGCACATATTGCTTAATCAGAGGGAGAGCTTGTTGTTCGAGTGTACTGTGGGATTGGTAGAGCTCCCAATAAAATTTTGCATCTCTACATTGATGTCCTTCGAGGTGTAAGTAGTGTTCTCCTTCTTGCTTCTAAGCACAAAGATTCTAGAGGAGACTGCTGCTCCTTAAATAGTAGCAAGTAACTTCCTCCTTTGTCCCCACCTTCCCATACCCTATGTTTCACCTGGTCAGCTGACATTCCGCTTTTCTGTTTATTAGCACATTGATCTGGTATTTTAAACCTGTGATAGGGGCAAAAGTGAAGAATTGCACGGACTCTGAGGAAACTTTAAATTGTTTTCAGTTTGCTAGTTGGTCCTGCAGGTCCCGAAGATGCTTCACACGCTCCTTGTTTTTAGCAGCAGTATAAGAGATAACTCCCTTCCCCCTTAGGACAGCCTTAAAGGCTTCCCATACCGTAGTTGCTCTCGTCTCTCCAGGGGTATTCAAGTCAAAATACTGACGTGTTTCCTCCTTTATGTACTCCCGGAAGGTTGCATCTTGTAACAGGAGGGGATTGCATCTCCATCTAGTAGATGAGGGGCTTTTACCTGGTGGGGAAAAAGTGATTGCAACAGGGGCATGATCAGATATCAAAATGTTCCTTATGGTCGCATCGCTTACACTTGGTATTGCAACATGATTAACTAACCAAAAGTCTAGTCTGCTATGGATACTGCGCACATTGGAGTAGAAGTATAGTCACGCCCTTGCGGATGACTGTTTCTCCATGGGTCTCCTAGAGCCCACTCTGACATCAGTGTATTCAAGGTGGCTAATACTTTGGGATGAGATTGCAGTGTGGAACGGATTTGCCTATGAAAACATCTAGTACCAAATTGTGATCACCCCAATAGTATGGGAATCTCTGCTTTCTCTTCCGACAGGTCTGTTAAAGCTTAGTTCAATTCGGAATATGGGTCCTCAGAATCTGTATTAGGACCATAAACATTGGCTACTATAACTTTGCTGCCTGGGTAGGACAACCTGGCTGCTAGCAATCTCTCTGAGTGTCCTGATGCTGGGTTCCAACTGACCATGGGCCCAATCTCTAGAGGAGAATGACAACCCCTTAGATATTGCAGTTGCTCAGCTAGACAGGACTGTACCTACCCATAACTTCTTCAATCATTGGACCGTTTGGCTGGTGAGGTGCATCCCCTGGAACAGGGCCACATCAGTCCCCAAAGAGTTTAAGAAATGTAACACCTTAGTGCGCTTTGCTGGGTGATTGAGTCCCCTGACATCTCAGGAGATGCACCTCCACCCCCGAGGGCCCGCTGCGAGTTACTGCCATAGCAGTAACCCCTCAGCTACTAGTAGAAATATAGAAGGTACTCACCTTGCAAGAGGGCCTAAGTATACACACAGCAGCAAAAATAAAATAGGATAACCTGTGACTGCAGGGTATAAAGGCAGATTCAGCCAAGAGAACTAGTAGAGTAAAATAGGCAGCAGTGTATGGTCATGTCAAAATCAGGTAAATACCTAGACAGAATAAGGATAGAGACAAAACAGAGTTATCTATCTTAACAATAATTACAGTAGAAAACAAATAGTTATCAAAGTCAGTATATTACAACAGTAGTATTTATCTTGGATTCTTAAACCTGACTACATTGGTGGTGTCGAGGTGAACTTGTGAGTACAGGTAAAAGACCCCTATAAGCCACACTGCTTCAGGCACCGCAGAGAGAGCAATGGGAAAGGTTACACCAATAGATGATAACCTGACCCAGCCTGACTCCATAACACCAAAGCTGGAGAGTCTAAGCGTATCAGGTGACCTTAAGTCACCCAGGTAGGGAATATGTGGGGAAAGGAGGGAAGGAAGGGGAGGGTGGGGCCTCCTACCATTGAATAAGCTCTTAACACATACTTGTGCATACTGATGCCCTCCCTTCTAGGATCTAATTCCTAGAAATACGACTGTCACTTGTATCTTATCAAACCTGCTCTTACTGTAATATAGTGGTCTACCTTGTATATCTCTATATTTTCTAAAAGGTATTCCTGGGCAATAAACTCATACGCTTCCATACTTTGGCGTTCCATTAGGGAAAGAGGAAGTGAGGGAGGGGGAGGGAGGGAAGGGAAGGAGGAGGGATAGGAGAGGGGCTTTTAACCCTTTTTGCCCACTGGCGAGGGAATCTGCTGCCCAAGTAAGAGGCAGATAGCCAGAATAACATATTTTGCCCAGGCAGAGAACTGTTCATAGTACAGTGTTTCCAGCACCTCATATGTTAAAGGCCACTAGGGGCTTTTGCCCATATGAAAGCAACCTCCAGCAGAGCTGGGATGCTCTACGTGTCGGAGCACGTCATGGCATCCCCCGAATTACAAATTTGTCCAGAGCCAGAGGGGCTGGCACCCAAGACAATGGCCTCTGCAAAAGTCTTCAAGCCCGGTGTTAACAAGCCGTCAGCTGCCGCAGCTTCTTCCTCGTAGACTTCCATTTCAGATGCCCAGTCTAAGGGTACAGCAGCCTCTTCCTCTGGTTGATCCTTCTGATTAGTTTTGTTCCAGGTTGAGGTAGTAGCTCTAGGTTGTTTAGCAGGAGGCGACTCTGTTGCACCTTTTAACATCGAGGAGCGGGAACTTCTGGGCGCTGCCTTTGCCTGGCTGGCAGCGTATTAGCAGTGTCTATCAGAGAATTGTTGTGCGACTTATTAGTTGGCGCCTCCTGGTCGGTGGAAATATCAGTCCCAGCCTTATTTATCTTGTTCCCACAGGGATGTGGAGCCCATTGCTGTTTACTACTACTGGGGGACTCCCTGTTTGGCTAACTCTACTGAGCCTGAGTTCCTGTCCCTGGTGCAGGCCTCCTTTTCTCATAGTTCCCTGATGCATGATTCCTGGCTCCCAGAGGCATCTGGGAGATGTAGTCATGTAACATGCCAAGTCAATGGGTCTGAATCCAGGCTTCTGCATCTCCTTGGGATTCCGAGGAAAGACTTACCATTTCTATTCAGGTACAAAGCAGTGAGGCCCTTAAAATGATATTGCACTGCATTGGCTGCAAGGATTTTTTTAAGGGGGTTATATGCTCTACTTTTCGCAACCACTTCTTGTGTAAAATCTCTGTAGAAAGATATGGTGTTCCCTTCCATTCCAACTCTCCCAGCCCTCTAGCAGCATGCAGTAGGCGTTCTTTGACTGAGAAGCACAGCAGGTAGGCAATAATGGTGCGTGGGCCTTTGGTATTGTTAGGGTTGCCAGAGACATGATGGGCCCTCTCTACCCCAATTGGCTTCTTCCACCAGTCACTGAGGAGCTGTGGTATCCATTCGTTCAGGAATCTTTCCATGTTAGGCCCTTGACTCACTAGGTACCCTAAAATTTGTATATTATTCCTTCTACTTCAGTTTTCCTGGTCCTCTGCTCTGTACCACAACTGGGATAACTTGGTCTCATGGTCTCAAAGCCTCTGCAATACAAGTAGGTGCTGTTTCTCTAGCTCTTCTGTCCGTTGCTATAAAACATTATGCTGGTCCTCTAATCTGTGCACATCTGCCGCATTGGTAGAAAGTGAGGCGCCAATTGAGTCCACTCTACTTAATAAGGCCTTCAACATTTTAGTAATATTTGCTAAGGCTTAGCCAACTTGCATTTAATTGGAGAAAAGCGAGGGTATATTGGTGAAACTTCAGCCATGCTGCAACACGGGCTCCAAGCCTGCCAATCCTTCCTGCAACCCGCAACTCATGCAAATTCAGCGTCTTCTCCTTCAGTGGAAGCAGCAGTTAAACCCTACTGGCACTGGGCCCCTCGTCGGACTTACTCTGGTGATCTCTTGGAAATGGGGAGATCAGAACCACTGCAACCGATCCCGCTAAGGGGAGAAAAGCTACAGCACTGGTGTGCCGAGGCTCGGGCCTATATGGCCTACTACTCTTGCGTTGGCTCTGGAGTATCAGTGGCCTGTCAGGTGCTGGCTAAGAGCGTGGCTCACCCGAATTACATCTCGACGGTGTTGACAGAGGTGGAGGAGGGTGTGTGGGGTAGCTCAGGTAAAATCAATCCAACATTTAGGACATTTTGACCAGTTTCCCTGTCAGGCTGGGGCAGAACGAAAATTTTAGGCAGCCATCTCCTCCGGGTCCAAGCCACGCCCCCCCCACTTATGAATAATGTTTAATGGGTATAATGCTTTAGAGCTGTTAGAGGAACTAACAGGCATGGGGGTAAATTGATGGGAGCAGATCTGACCAGGAGCAAGTTGACATGGGAGCGAAATGTGTGGGAGCAAATTGACAGGAGTGAATTGTCATGTTCCTGGGCCTTTGCTATTCTGACTGTCTTCCCCACTTCCTTCTGCTTTTACTGGTACAGTTCTCTGTCCTGCTCATTCTCTGATTCTTCATACTTCCTAAATGCTATCTTTCACTCCCTAACGTCTCCCACCACCTTTTTTGAGACCATGGTGTTTTTTTACTTCATTTTGTTTTGTTTATTTGCTTCACACAAATACTTGTTGCTTCTGTGATGGCAGTTTTAATTTTCTCCCATTGTTCTTCTACCCTCCTTCCTGCCCCTTTGCTAGTGCATTCCTTAGGCACTCACCCATTTTGCCAAAATCAGCCTGCCTAAAGTCCAGTACTTTTGTCTTTGTATGGCTTGACTCTACAGATGTATTTATCATGAACCACATTGTTTGGTGGTCGCTAGTTCTCAGATGGATGTGCACTTCTAAATCTGTGATCCTTTTACCATCTCCATTTGAGAGTACCAGGTCTATGACTGCTCCCTCCCAAGTGGGTTCCAACACTAGCTGTCTGAGGCATGCCCCCTGCAGGGCATAGAGAATATCCCTGTTCTTGGATGTGATGCAGCATATGTGCTCCAGTTAACATCTGGCATATTCAGGTCCCCCATCAACAAAATCACCCCTCTTTCTGCCATTCTAAGGATGCCTTCTAACATTTCTTTGTCCATTTCCTCCAACCCTGAGATGGGGGTCTGTATACAACCCCCATGTGGAGTGTGGTGCCATTACCTGTCTCCAATGTGACCCATAATGGCTCCTCTCTTCCCCCTTTACCCTTTAGTTCTGTTGCTTTGATCCCTTCTCTTACATACTCCTCCCCCTCTTTTACCCTCCCTGCCCTTCCTGCAGCTTACATAACTTGGTATGGTTACATCCCAGCCATGGTTCTCTGTGTACCATGTTTCTGTGACTGCCACAATATCCAGCTGTCCCTCTTCCATCAAGGCTGTTAAATCAGGAAGTTTGTTGCCCAGACTTCTGGCATTGGTACTCATCACCCCAATTTTTAAATGGTCTTACCTATTTTAGCCCGACCCCTGCCGTTACTATCTTTAGCTTTTATTCTATTTACCCCATCCTGCTCCCTATCAACCTCTCTACCTTGGTGTTTACCTCACTGATGATCCTGTTTTGTTGGGGGATGCTGGGAATTCCCTGCTTCTTATCAGTGCCTCCCCCTTGGCTAGTTTAAAAACTTGCCAATGAAGCATTTAAATCTATCACCTAGGAGTCTGCTTCCCCTCCTGGGCAGATGCAGAACATCTTGCCAGTGTAGGCGTGCATCCCTCCAGGTGGAGCTCTAGTCCACAATGAAGCCAAAACACTGTGCTCCACACCAGTTTTTCAACCATTCATTGAATCACATGGTGCATAGTACCCTAGCCTCACTGATGCCATAGACAGGCAGTACCTCTGAGAAGGTTACAGTGAGTGCTACTTGGCTAAGGCCTCTCCCCAACTCCACAAACTCCTCCTGCACTGCTCTGATCCCATGCCCAGCTAAGTCATTTGTTCCTAGGTGGGCAATGATGTCCTGCTCCCGCTCCCATGCAGATGCTCTTGCAATCCTGAGGATTCGTCTCCCGTCCCTCCAAGCCATGGCTCAGGGCAGGCACCTGTTCTCCCACTCCACTTTTTCCCCCAGTTATACCTCTCTAATAATTAAGCCCCACACAAGGAGCTGCTTCCTTCCCCTGTGGTATCCCAAACCACACTCCTATGTGCCTTCCTTTTGGTGGTTCCCAACAACCTCCTTGGTCTCCAATGTGGGTGCCTCCATGGGGAGCTATGCTCCACCAGTACAGCTTAAGGATTGTGGAAAGGTGCAACTGGAGGAATGTGCCTCTGTTCTGCCACCCTCACCTTCCCTGAGCCCACCATGGTCCAACTGCTCCTCTTTCTTGGCAACCTCTGAGACAGTGGTGGTGGGCCTGGTGCTTTCTGTTTGGAGCTGGTTCCCCTACTCCTGTCCAGTTTGGCATGGAGACAGGCAATCTCCTCCCTCAGAGCAGAGAGTTGACTGCAAATAGGGCAACATCACAGCCTCCAGAATGTCTCCCGGAAGACTGCTGCCCCACAGCTATTGCATTGCACCACACCCCACATATATGTCTTTCTTTCTGTTTACTAATTTTTTTTAGTGTGTGAGTGCACTTACCCTCAATGCAGTGTGCTGGATTGGTAAGGATATGACAGCTGGACAGTTGTGTGCACTGTGCCCTCTTGGGGAAGTGATGCCAGAACTGCTGGTATAAAAGGAAATTACAGCTTGGGGGTGGGTGGGTGAGGGGCAGGGTGGATTGGGCCCCATGCCTGTTTCCTCTTGAAATAATCAGCTTCAAACTCTGACCCACCCTCTGGTGAGTGTTGACCTTCCTTTCAGCAAGCTGACCTGCACAACAATCTACCAGAGAATATACCCATCAAAAAACAATTGCAGTCAGAAAAATCAAGCAGTTGGGCCCAGTACCTATAATGTAAGCCTCCGCTGACCCAATATAACCTGATGTCATATGCTCTGAAGGGGAAAGGGGAAATTGTTTAACCAGGAAAGACACACTAAGCAGAAGCTTGTTTCCAGGTGCGACCTGGGAGCACAAGGAAGTTAAGTGACTTGTTCAGGGTCACGCAGTATGCAAGTCGGGGCTGTGGGATTCAAACCCAGGTCTCCAGGGTTGCATCTCAGAGCCTTAAACCACTATGCTATACTTGCCTCCTGAAGACAGAGGAACCAGTTTTCACAACCTGAGGCCCTGTCTGGTTTGAATACACAAACTGCAGGGTTCACAAAGAAAAAAATCCTCTGTTACCAGTAAATAGTTCACTGTACCAAAAAAATAGTTTGATGCAGTCTGTCATGAAATACTATTAGATAAATAATCCCGCTAAACACAAGGGAATTGAAACTGGTGTCCTCTATTTTTAGTGGTTGCTTTTCTTTTTGGGGTCCCAAGCACTCCCACAATTCCCTCACCTGGAAGGCCCTAAGTACTAAACATACCCCTCTGTACCTGTGATACTGTAGTAGAATATTCCGATATATGACTATATATATATATATATACAGTATATATATATAAAAAATTAGAGGCAAAAAACTCTGTTTAATGCATCAGTTAGGGTTATTCATAGCGACAAAAGTGAGGAAATTCTGTTTGGGTTGAAAACCCTCCCTTGGACCCCCAACCAGCATTGAGTGCGCACTGGGTTGTCAGCCCTAACTCTCACTCCATCACACATGTAAAGCAGCAGAGGTATAGGAGAATGGGGTGAGAGTTAGGACCGAACACCCCAATGCACACCCCAATGCCGGTTGGGAGGTGGGCTGGGGGTCCAAGGGGGGTTTTCAACCCTAACACAGAATTTCCTCACTTTTGTCACTGTGGAATAACCCTAACTGATGCATTAAACTGAGTTTTTTGGCTCTAATTTCCCTTCTTTTTGAGAATGAATAATGAGAAATACTGAATGTAATGCAGCTGCGGGAGCGCGGGGCCCTTTGGGCCCCTTACTCCCACCACATGATGTCTTGAGGCATAGTAACAGGAACAGCAATGCAAACAGAAGTGCTAACAGTGGCACACATGGTAACGCAAGCGCAAATGAGAACAGAAAGGGTAAGGCACACAGTGGCGTAGACTGGAACGGTCTGCCACGTAATGTGTGTCACATAGTAACATGGTGCCTGCAAATGTAAATGTCAATGGGCATGGTGACACAAAGTGAAACAGAAAGAGAAACAGTACTGTAGACACAAATGGCAAAAAATAACAGAAACGCAAGCGCAAATAAAAACGCAAAGGATAACGCACATGGTGGCATAGACATCAATGGTAAGTGAAACAGGTACGGAACCACAAGCGAAAAGGGCAACGGTAACAGTAATGTAAGCACACAGGATGGTTTTTCACAAAACCTGCATACAGAAAGACAGTGAGTACAAAGAATGCATGCATAATAATGGGTATCGGAGCAGAGAATGAGGACTTGGAATACTAAATAGGTTATATCTCAGGAACCGTATGACGTAGGAAAAAAATTTAAAAGTCATATGATTTATGACTGTCCTGGCTAGTTTTGTACTTAGCCCCAGTTAGGGGGCTAAGTGTTTTTCCAACGAAAAGTCCGTATCTTGCACCGCTTCTGAGATACGGGCCCTGAAAGGCGCGGCAAACGCCGTAATGTTATCCTAAGGGAAAGAAAGAGAAGTTCGGAGCACCATAACTTTGCCTCCCTGAAATATTTTTTCACCAAACCACTGAAAGGCACATCTGTGGGCTGTTGGCTGTCTTCCCTCCAAATTTCAAGAAAAAAGACCAAACAGCTATTTTGCAGCAGGGTGCCAAAGGATTCCTGTAATGCGTCGGGCACCGTAATGTTATCCTATGGGAAAAACCATCAACTTTGGAGTGCTAACTTTGCCGCCATGTAATATTTTTTCAACACAATACTGAAAGGCACATCTGTGAGATGTCGGCTTTCCCTCCAAATTTCAGCCCAAAACTCCCAACCGTTCTTTTGCAGCGCAGTGCCAAAGAATTGCTGTCATTTTCCCACAGACTAGAAAACTACTGTTGCAATTTGCAAAAGCTTTCACAAAAATTTGCGACACTTTCGTGAGCATGAAAGTACTTTACGAATGTACTTTTTCCAGAAATTTGAAAAACATATTTCTGGGGTGTTTTACCCCAAAATAAAGACATGGCTAGCATCCTCAGGGTCAGACTAGGTGAATACAGAAAGAATTAGGTTGCTAGAGGGTCCCAAATTTAAATGCCAAGCATTTTTCTGATCACTAACTGAAAACAAAATGGCAGATTTGCGAAAGTAACAGGGCCATTTGCGAAAGTAAAAATGCATTTGCGACACTGTTGAAATTTTTGTTAACTTTTCCCATTGACTTATAATGCAAAATTGTTTTTTGAATAACTTTTGAACTGTTTAATATTTTTTCACCAAATCTTCAAAAGACACATAGGGGAACCCGGCCACATGTTCCCTGAAGATTTCGGGCCGGTTGCGCAAACCGTGTGACCTGTACGCTCGACGGTAGAATTCCCGAAAAAGTGTAAACATGCACGCAAATCATGCTTAATAACTCTGCAGCTGTGTATCCGACCAGTACAAAACTTGGCAGATGCCAAGGCCTATGGTTCTTGATCATGTATTCCAAATTTCAGCCAAATCCATCAAACCGTTGCAAAGTTATTAAGGTGCAAAGTTTTGAGGTTTAACATAGAAATGGCTCCTCAACCCTAACTATGGTAATATATATATAGTATATATATGTGACTTCCTATCCTGTAGGATCTGACAGGTGTCCACCCTATCCTGTAGAGACTGACAGGCATCAGAGTGTAACTTGGGATTATCGACAGTAATGCTCATACCATTCCACCTCTACCTCCACCTGCAGCCAGTGACAGGCGTCCAAGATGCCCCTTGGACTGCTTGGCCCCAGAGTTCACACCATTCTCCTATACTGCACCCATTTCAGTGTATTCCTTATGTAATGAGGTGAGTGTAAAGCCCAAACTCAAACACACCTCAACACTTGTCAGTGTCTGCAGGATAGGGTGAGGTGAAATGTGACTGTTATGGGTGATGACCCAAAGGCACACCCCAATGTCTGTCCATCTCTACAGGGTGGGGTTGGAGTTGGCATCAGTTCAGTACATCACTGCCATCCCTATACTGCATCTGTCTAACTCCTGCACTTCCACTGTTAATGCCAGCAAGCAAACATTTGGCATTGACAAATGCTTGCTCTACTTGTGATGCCTCTCCCTATGCATCCCAGTATCCCCCAGCTCTCCTTACTGCCTTCTCACAGTGCTTTCCCACCTTTAGGTCATCTGATATGACTACACCCAGGTCCCTTTCCATTTCTGTTGTTGTTAACACCTCCCCCACCATTTTAACCTTTGATAAAAACCTGACTGTGGGAGGAAGTGCCATTGGGCATGCTGTCTGCAGAGGTGGCATCTGTTCAGTTCTTTTTAATATATTTACTGTGAAAAATGCACCCCATACATACAGAACTAGGAAATCCTGTGCAACATTTTGGGGATAATTATATCCATGTATTTATTTAATATAGCTACTCCCCAAATACATTAAACAAACCGAATAGATGCCACCCTCAAAAACAGTTAAGCCCAATGGTGTTTAGCTCCCACACTGCAGCTTTATCAATGGCTAAAATGCCTACACCAAAAGTTTTAACTAGTGATGGTGTTTTTACATAATTTTGACCTACCCCCTCCAATATATAACACAAATCCAATGAATTAATTAAATATGAACTAATACATAGATAAGCTATCCAAAATATTGCCCAAAAGTACCACCCCAAAATGTTAAGAATCTCCTTCCCCAATTACTCCAGGCTACAAAAACACATTCATTCTATGGTCCTGTATCATAAAGCACTTACGTATGGCTGGAATTACATTTGGTTCATTTTAAGTCAAAATTCCCACCAGAGGGATATCTGTCAGAGACAAGTTATAACAAGCATTTGTCAATACCGAATGTTGTCGCACTGGCATTGATAGTGCAGTGTGGGAAAACATTTTGGACAGGATGTGAAAAATGACAGCTGTACAGTTCATAAGGAGGTGTAAAAAAAATGCCAGTGCTGTGTGTGTGGCATGTAATATAGCAAATTTGCGAAGTTACAAGGGTGCGTGGGAAATGTACAACGCATGCTTGGAACACAGTCATTTTATGGGCGTTTGGCACCAAATTTTCAACATAGGCATTTTAGCACCTCTGCTCATGTACAGTGTCACTGTTATTTCCTCAAACTGTCCCAAAAAGTGATTTTGCACAGCGACCACGCTATTCTGCGCCGGAAATGCGAAAACACATTTTGGGCTGGATATGTGAAATGACAGCGGCACTATTCATCAAGAGGTGTGGAAAAATGATAATGGTGAAAATCCAGAGTGAAAATATTACAAATGCACATCGTTATGAGTGTGAGTGCAATCTGCCAACGCACGCTGCTAACACAGAAATTTTATGGAGTATCATCACCAAATTTTCAGCATAGGCATTTTAGGACTTCTGCTCATGAATTGTGTCACTGTCATTTTCATAATCTGGCCTGAACACTGATTTCCCACAGCGACCACACTATTGTGCGCTGGAAGTGCGGAAACACATTTCGGACAGGATGTGGAAAATGACAGCTATACCTTTCACAAGAACGTATACAAAAATGACAATGTTGAAAATCTGGTGTGAAAATATTGCGAAATCGCAAAGTTACCAGCCTGCGTAGCAACTGCTCCTTGCACGCTCGTGAAACAGTCATTTTTTGGATTTTTTTTCCACAAAATTTGCAACATAGGCTTTTTGAGAGGCCACCTCATGAACACTGGCACTGTCGTTTTGTTAATCGGTCCCGAAAGGTGATTCCATGCAGTGACTGCGAAATCACCTTTTGAGGCTAATTAACACCATGACTTTGATAGAATTCATGAAGACGGGTCCCAAAAACCCCATGTTGAAAATTTGGTGCCAAAATTCCAAAAAATGCCCAAGATATGCAGCAAAGTTGAAAAAAACTTTTTCATTCCATTATACAGCTTAACGGCATTTCCTCATTTCGCGGTCAGCTTTGAAGAGTGCAGACGTGTTCCTGGTCCACCGAAGATTGTCACACCAGACTCGAGGGTATGTAGTGGGGTGTGGGGAGGCAGATTGTGCAGTGGGTGGGTGCAGGTTATGGAGGGGGCCTGGAGAGCTCAGAGGGACCGTTTCCTTCTTTACAGGGTGAAAAAAAAAAGAGATTGGGGGACCATTTTCCTGTTTAACAGGTGCTTTGGCACACTGGGGTGGGCTCTCAGCATGCCACCTGTGTGTGGGTGGGTGGGTGTGTTAGCTGACAGGGGATTGGGCACCCCCATTGGCAAAGAAGGAAAGAGGGGAGCTGCAGGAGCCAAGAGGGATTGGGCACCCCCATGGCTATAGAAACAGAACGGGACAACATTATGCCAACGGGAGTGGGCCCCTGTTGGCAACATTCAAGGGAAGGAGGAGGATACATGTCTACGGGATTGGGCACCCTCGTCGGGCAAAGAGAAACTGTTGGTGGTGGGGGCATGATGCCAAGGGATTGGGCACCCTCTGCAATCAAAAGAGGGTGTTACATGATGCTGATGGGGATTAGGCACTCCTGTTGGCACACAATAAAGGAAGAGGCGTTTGCATGCAACAGCGTGACAGTCACTGCTGCCATGTTGCCTGCATAGGAGAGGCGTGTTAGGTCACGCTGCATGAGAGCTTCGCTCTCATTGCAGTGGACCTTTTGATTGATCTCATCACCTCATTAGCCAGGCAGGGTGTTGTCCCCTGCTGCTAGCTGATTGGGGATTGCAGGATGCACCTACTGGTGCGTGCCCTGCATTCGCCCAACAGAGACCGCGCCTCCAAAGCTGCACTGTCCCAAGATGTTGCCTGCACAAGCGCTCCAACATAAAAGTGCAAGCAAGTAAATTCCAACATCTGTAGCCACTTGGTTGATCATTTGGAATCTGTGCTTGTTCGGTACTGGAATGTTGCCACATTCCCTATTTGTCCTTTTTGCAGGGCAGGATAAGCAAATTATCTACCGCTGTACAACTTTAGTAGCAGTTTTAGGGACAGCCGGAGCTTGGTTGGACATGCGCTAGGAATACTGAACTTGTAGACTTTTTATTTAGCAACTACAGTACATATGTTTTATGGAGTAAGGACCTTGCAAATGTTTTATAGAGTAAGGAACATAAACATGCTTCATGCACTGCCAGCAAAAACTGCTCAAGGGATGGTAAATGATTTGTTAAGTCTCACAGAGAGTACAGTAGTGGTATTCAAACCTGCATGTCCAGATATGTAGCTAGGCACTCAGATTATACTGCTTGGTGTTAAAGATCACCACACTATTGTTTGTTTATTGTTTTACCAGGATAAGGCTCCATTGAGCAAGCTCATTTTCAAGGAAGTCTTTGAAAATGAGCCATTAAGTGGATATTAACTGGATACGTTTCCTAAGAAAATACTTCCAGTATAAATATATAGACCTCCCTCTCTATGAAATGAGCTCCGTTCACTACCAGCCTTAGTGTCTCCATTCACTACCACTGTTTGTGTTGGATGGGGGCTTGTTAGACTAATTTAATGTTTACTAAAAGTCTCATACCTCTGTCTCTATGTGTTACATGCAGCATTTTAAAAACGTAGGTACTAGAAAAAAGGGAGGGGGGTTACAAAAAATATGCTAAGTGGCCATTGTAAATGGTCTTATTAGACAAATGTCTTGGAAAAGAAGTCAACTTACTGAATACCTGATAAGCATTGTCAAACTTGAACTAACAGTCCAGACAGGATATGTTAATGCAGAAGGAAGCTGCTGTAAGTAGGTGTCAAGAAATGTGATGATTTTACAGTGGCATCCCTAGGAATGGCCAAACTGCTGTTATAATCAATGCCTTTGAGTACAGCAGGGCAATATTGTTTCTCTTGCATAGTAGGTGTCAAGAAACGTCATGATTTTGCAATGGCATCTCTGGGAATGGTCAAACTGCTGTTATAATCAATGCCTACAAATACCACAGGGCTGGCAGTATAGCCTTGAGGTTAGAGTAACCAGCTGTAAATGAGCTTAATACATTTAGCATGACAGACCTGTATTTGATTACTGCAACCTCTACTTATATACTGTGTGACTCTGAACAAGTCACTTAGCCCCTCTAGTGCTCATGGGTTGCCCCTGAAAACAGGCAGTTGTGCTTGTAGGCCTTATCCAGTTAACAATGAATAAAATAAATGAAAAAAATTATCTTGCATGCTATTCTGTATAATTGAGCTGTACATAACCCAGAGGTCATCCCATAGTGACTGCTTCCAGAGTTATATTGTTTTATGTGTGTGTGTGTAAGTATATATATAAATATCAACATTAACATACAGTAGTAAATTCGTGTTACAGTGTTACAACAGTATTGCGCATAATACATAGAAAAAGTGGACAATAATAAGTGCTGGATTAAAAAGTAAACAAGTGCTTACGTGAAAGAAAAGGGGAAAGGAGATGGAGGGGTGAGGTGGGGGGAAGGGGAAGAGTCATGTCCCTGGAGACCCTTTCAGGATGTGAGGAACCCTGCAAGAGGACTGGGGGCAATAGAGAGAGATGAATAAGGCAGTGTCCTAGAGAGACCCCTTGAGGACATGGGGAACCCTGCAGGGGGTGGGGCTAGATGGAAAGGGGGATAAGGCTGTAAGGATATAAAGAGGGAGGAGAGAGAAGATGGTAGTGTGGCTTAAATGCTAGGAGAGGGAATATGACCTAATCCAAGTGAGGACCCTTCAGGATGCAGGTACCCTGCCAAGAGTTGGGGAAAGTCAGTAGACAGGGATTAAGAGAGTGATAGGAGAGGGAGAGGGAGAATTGAACCTTTGAGGGGAAAAGAATTTGCACCTTTGTCGGGGATAGGGACCCATCTGGAGTACTGCTTGCAATACTGGAGGCCACACTTTCACAAGGACATTAACCAAATTGAGGCAGTCCAGAGAAGGGCAAAAAAAAATGGTGCAGGAGCTGCATCAGAAAACATATGAGGACAGATTAACTGAGCTCAATATGTATACCCTAGAGCAATGGAGGGAGAGAGGTGATATGATTGAAACATTCAAACACCTTAAGGGCGTTAACAAGGTGAAAGAGTCTAACATGTTTCAATATAAGAAAAATAGCAGGACAAGAGGACACATCATGAGATTAGAGGGAGGCCGATTAAGGGGTAATTTGAGGAAGTTCTTTTTCACAGAAAGGGTGGTGGATGCATGGAATGGCCTACCTCAGGAAGTGGTGGATATGAATACAGTGCAGGGCTTCAAACAGGCATGGGATAGGCATAAGGGAGCAATACAGATGAGTATGAATAAATAGGCCATTGACAGAGCAAAGGCCAATGGCACATTCATAAGGTAGAAAAAGAAATGGGCAGACTGGATGGGCCTTGCGGTCCTTATTTGCCGTCAATTTCTATGTTTCTATGTTAATCAGTAGTCCATGAGGATGCATTGGACCCTGCTAGTAGTCATGGAAAGCCAAGACAGTAGCTACATAGAATAGGGGCGATATGCTAAGGCACAGTTGGACCCCTTCAGGATGTTGAAAACCCTTCAAGTGGACTACGATGGCCAGAGAGAAAGTTAGATGGGGGAAGGGAAGGAGAGGAGACAAGACTAGGTGCAGCAGGACCACCGCAGCATGCTGAGAACCCTGCAAGGGGGACTGAGAAGACTAGCGAGAAAGGTAGATGGGGGAAGGGAAGGGAAGAAGAGGAGACCTTCCTAGGCCCAGTAGGACCCTCCAGGTTGCTGAGAACCCTGCAAAGGACTGCAAAGGCTTGGGGAACAGGCAGATGGGGGGAAGGGGAAGGAAAGGAGACAAGTTTAGATGCAGTAGGAACCCTTCAGGATGCTAAGAACCCTACAAGAAGACTGCAAATCTAGGGAGATAGGAGGGATGGTGGGAGAAGGGAGTAGGTTAGAGATACAAGCCCCTTGGTGTGGTAGGAGAGGGACCCATGGAGAGCATTTGGCATCTCTTACATTCTGTGAGAGATCAAGGGAAGACAGTAAGGGGGAGCAATTTGGGGAAAGGGAAAAAGAGCTACAACTGCAGGTGTTGGGAGTGCACAGGGTAAAATGAAGGTGACAGTAGAGGGGAAGGATTTGTCCAGGACTTAAAGGAGAAAATTAGGGAAGGACATGGCAGGAGCAGCTAGGTGCAAGGCAAATATCGAGGGCAGAGCTGATGGAGTAGGTGGAGGATAAGTGCCGGATTTGAGGGGGGAGGGAATTCCATATTTTTGGGAGACAAGGAGAGTAACCAGATTGTCCAATTTGGGAGGCTCTATGGATGACTATCAGGGTGCAGGAGTCAGTTGATCAAAGAGAATGGGAGGATGGGGGGGTTACAAAGGAGGAGGTGAAGTAGGAAGGAAGCTCACCCAACCAGTGCTTGGTGGTGAATTTAGTACAGTGGAAACACAGTGGATAGATATAATAGCAGCTATGTACTGGAAATAAGACATTGCATTTCAGTTGCGCTACCTGTTAGTAATCCATAGTAAGCTACAGAGGAGCAGAACTCCACACAAAACAATATACTACATCCTCACCATAGTCCCATTAGTTTAAAAACTGTACACAGTGATAAAACTGAGAAACCAGAGCTAAAAAAAATAGTTTATCTGAAAGGGGTTCTGTACAGCAGTAGAAAGGTATTTGGGCAAGACACAGAGAAGCCTTTAAGTGGGGATGGGGGGTTACAGAAGTGACTTAAATGGGCACCAGATATCGTCTGACAAAAAAGTGTCTTGACAAGAATGACTATTTCTTGGATAAAGGATATATTTTCTTTGGAGCAAAGTACGTTTTGTTTCCCAAGAAAGCATCCACAGGGTTTTTATTTGAATGCCTTGCATTTATAAGCTTTGTCACTCATTATTTCGGTACACTTGCTACCTTCATAATTGCCAGCATTAACAAGCATTTGTCAATGCCGAACGTTTGCTTGCAGGTATTTGCAGTGGTGTTTGGCATGTATGGTGCTTTACCCTAATGCCCTGCGCGATTGCTGGTATTTGCACAATAAATTCTCAGCATGACCTTTTCGTTACCCCCATTGTGCGCTACATAGGTGGAAACACGTTTTGGGCAGGATGTGAAAAGTGACAGCTGTACTGCTCATAAGGAAGTGTGGTAAAATGGCTGTTGAAAATCTGGAGTGGAAATATTGAAAATTCGCAAACCTAGGAGAGTGCGTGGGAACTGTGCAATGCACGCTCGTAAAACAGTCATTGTTAGGAATTTTTTCACCAAATTGTCAACACTGGCATTTTAAAACCTCTGCTAATGAACAGTGTCACTGTGATTGTCTTACTGTATGCCATACATTGATTTTGCACACCGACTGCGCCATTGTGCAGTACATGGGCGGAAACACGTTTTGAGCAGGATGTGAAAAATGACAGCTGTACTGCTCATAAGGAGGTGTGGTAAAATGGCAATGTTGAAAATCTGGAGTGAAAATATTGAAAATTCGCAAACTTATGAGCGTGCGTAGGAACTGCTAAGCGCTCTCATTAAAACAGTTATTTTTAGGAATGTGTTCACCAAATTTTTCAACATAGCCATTTTAAGATCTCGCTCATCAAACAGTGACACTGTGATTTTCTTAATGTGTCCCATACACTGAGTTCATTACAGCCGACTCGTGCCATTGTGCGCCATATGGGAAACATGCTTTGGGCAGGATGTGAAAAAATGACAGCTGTACTGATCATGAGGAGGTGTGGTAAATGCCAATGCTGAAAATCTGGAGTGGAAATATTGAAAATTCGCAAACCTATGAGCGTGCGTGGGAACTGTGCAATGCACGCTCGTAAAACAGTCATTTTTAGGAAATTTTTTCACCAAATTTTCAACATTGCCATTTTAAAACCTCTGCTAATGAACAGTGTCACTATGATTTTCTTACTGTGTCCCATACATTGATTTCGCACACCGACTGTGCAAGATGTTTTGGGCAGGATGTGAAAAATGACAGCTGTACTGCTCATAAGGAGGTGTGGTAAAATGGCAATGTTGAAAATCTGGAGTGAAAATATTGGAAATTTGCAAACTTCCGAGCGTGCATAGGAACTGCACAACGCACGCTCGAAAAACAGTTATTTGGTGAATTTTTTCACAAAATTTTCAACATAGCCATTTTAAGATCTCTGCTCATGAACAGTGACACTGTGATTTTCTTAATGTGTCCCATACACTGAGTTCGCACACCGACTGTACCATTGTGCGCTACATGGGCGGAAACACGCTGGGCAAGATGTGAAAATGACAGCTGCACTGCTCATAAGAAGGTGTGGTAAAATGGCAATGTTGAAAATCTGGAGTGAAAATATTGAAAATTCTAAGCGTCTGGTCACGTAGAAACTGCATAGCGCTACGCTCGCTAAAATGATCATTTTAGGGTTGTTCCCCAAATTTTCAACATAGCCATTTTAAGACCTCTGCTCATGAACAGTGTCACTGTGATTTTCTTAATGTGTTCCATACATTGATTTTGCACACCGACTGCGCCATTGTGCGCTACATGGGCGGAAACACGTTTTGGGTGAGATGTGAAAAATGACAGCTGTACAACTCATAAGAAGGTGTGATAAAATGGCAATGTTGAAAATCTGGAGTGAAAATATTGAAAATTCATGAACTTACGAGCCTGCGTAGGAACTGCGCAACGCACGCTCGTAAAACAGTCATTTTTTGGAATTTTTGCACCAAATTTTCAACATGGGGTTTTGGGACCTTCTTATGAATGATGTCACTGTCATGGCGTTATTTGAGGCGAAGGGTGATTTCGCACAGTGACTGTGCAGTGCCTGCGAAATCACCCTTCGGGCCCGAATAATGCCATGACAGTGACATCATTCATGGGAAGGGGTCCCAAAAACCCCATGTTGAAAATTTGGTGCAAAATTCCAAAAATGACTGAGATATGCAATAAAGTTGAAACCCCCCTATCTAGCCCATTATACAGCTTACCGGCATTTCCTCAGTTCGTGAGTGGGCCTTTGAAGAGTGCAGACGTGTTCCCGGTCCACAAGATCTCGCCGCGAGTCTGGAGGTAAGTGGGGTGAGGGGGTGGGCGGAGTGCGCAGTGGGAGGTGCGGGTTGTGGGAGGGGCTGGGAGACGCCCGTGGGACCATTTTATTTTACAGGTTTTAAAATCAAAAACAGGATGGCGTGGGACGTTTGCCACGCTGGGGTGGGATCCCAGAGCGGCAGAAGATGGCTGGGGGATGAGCCGACAGGATTGGGAACCCGTCGATGAAACTTCTGGCAGGAGGGCCAAGGAGCTGACAGGGGATTGGGCACCCCGTCGACAAAAATAAAGGAGCGTTGCCACGCTGGGGTGGGCTCCCAGCGTGCAGCAGGATGGCTTGGGGGCCATGGAGCCGACGGGGATTGGGCACCCCATCGCTAATGGACCTGCCACACACTGGGGTGGCCCAGCGTGGCACCAAAGCTTTGGGGCGGCGTGGCGTGGGGGGGAGCGTGACATGAGGGGGCGTCATGACGGCGGTGATCAGTATGGCAGCAGTGCTTTCCTTTGAAGCAGAGGAACACTGCTGTCATACAGAGCTCCTGCACCCATTGGTGCAGGACCGCCACACCTGCTCAAGGGAGCAGTGCATTGGATGGGAGAGGCACACCTCCAAAGTGTGCTACTCTCCCAAAACGTTCCTTGCGCATGCGCGCAAGTGAACGTAAAAAGGAATTTGTTTCTTAAGCTGTGCATTGCAAAGTAACATTGCAGTGTGCCTGAAGTGGTATAACAAATGTGCAAAAGAAACAGAAGGAAAACATGTTGCATTGACTTGCAGTGCTAAGTGCCAAAATTTTCGCTTTTGGACATTTCTCAGCCTTATTCCCTTACTGTTTTCTACCTCTGATCCACTAACAGTTCTGCTAAATGTTTTAGATTTGCAAATCGCTCTACTTTGCCTGTTTTAAGATGTTAATTTTATGTTATGCTGCCTGTTATTTCCCATTACTAAACAAGATTAATAGACTCCTGTTAAACTGCTATCTTGCCATTATGTTTTGCTTAAATGCTCTCTCCTTTTTTTCTGACTTCATCCTCATGCCTTGTCGATTGATAATTTAAAGAAAAAAGCTTATATCTTGTTGTATAAAGGGCTTGCAGCTGCACTGTCTCTCTACCTATTCCTTTCTCTCTCTCTCTCTCTCTCTCTCTCTCTCCTCCTCCCCTCCACGAGCCTCCAGAGGGTGTCAGCATGTAATTCCTCTCTCTTCAGGCGCTATCAAACTGCTACCTCTGCCACTCCCTAGAAACTCTCACTGTTCTCCCCCTCTATTTCTGCAGCTCTAGGCAGCTGTCCCCTGCTTCAAACAGCGTCTCCTAACTCTTTGTTGTATAACAAAAAAAAAAAAATAAATCAAAAACTTTTAAATTGCTCCTCTTTTCTCCTGCTTTCCACCCCCTCTTCCCCTGTCCCTCCTGCCTGGCGCCAGCAATCCACTGGACCTGATTGTTTCTGGCTAACACTCCTCCATTCTACAGTCCTCTCACGCTCACCTCTCCAATTTCTGGTTTTATCTCCGCCTCACCTCGGCTGATGCCTGAATCTCCTTCCTCCCTTTCTCCCTGATGTTAAATTGCATCACAGCCTACTGCCACTGACTGTATAAACTCACTCACTACTCTCTTCTCTCTCTCTCCTTAGCCAGTTGCCATTGCCCATGAGGGCTAACTGGGGACAGAGTCGACTGATCGATGGGTCCTGGTTCTCACACGCATGCCCAACTCGCCTCCTCTAGCCCACTCCAACCAAAGAATACCGTAAGGACACTCCACAGGCTGGGAAGCTGAGATTGGCAGCGATTGGCCGACTGAGCTCTGTGCTGCGCACTGATTGGCCGCCGGCTCCAGACATTGTTTTTGATTGGTCTGGGTGACTTTGGGGCTTAGCTGGGCTCGGAGCCCATTGACTTGCAGTGCTAAGTGCCTAAATTTTATGCCCACCCCCCCCCCTCCTACCTTTATTAAATAGTCTGCTTGTCACCGCCCCTTGCTCTAAATACCCCCACTGTCCCACATCCTATCCTGAACCACTAGCTAAAACCACTCCCTCTCCTTCTTTTTCTGCTGCTGCTTCCTCCTGAGGATTTTGCAGGCTACACCCCACTGTGTTTTTTCTTTTTTTTTAGCTCTTAGACCTCCTTTCCTTCCTCCTTCTTCTCTCCTCCTATTCTCCCTCCTAGCTACTATGCCTTCCTGTAAACATTTTCTTCTCTCTTCTAGCCCTCTCCTTCCAACCTTAACCCACCTACCTACCTCTTCCTATCCCTCACCACCCTCTACTCTGGTCCTCTTGGCTAACTACCCAACATCAGGCATGATTGCAATCTACCCCCATACGCATAAATGGTACCATCCAGCTATGGACTGTTTAAATATGAACAATTACGACGATTGCATGGGGGCAACCTGGCACCTATTCCTAGCTGATGCATTACACTGGGATCCTAGGCACCTGTACTGGTCCAAAATACACAAGCAACCAAGGTTGGTCGCCACCTACTATGAAATACGACAATGGACTCTCAAACTCCTACTCCTCCTCCTCCTCTTAATATCAGGAAGTGTTCACCCTAATCCTGGCCCAATCTCCTACAGTACAACAAAGCCTGCCAAAACGGAAGGGGGACTCACCTTTGTCACCTTAAAAATTTGTAGTCTCCTACCAAAACTGGCCTCCCTACAAACCTTTGTCAGTCAGCATAACCCCGATATCCTAGCCATTGTTGAAACTTGGCTGACACCCAGCACCCTGACCATGCTATATCTCTTCAAGGCTACAAGATTCTCAGGCTGGATAGGACGTCAAAAGGGTGGTGGCTGTGCCATTTACATAAAGGAATATCTCAACTGCCTCTCTATTCATTATACCACCACTAACTCTGCTGTACAACTCCTCCCTATCAAACTCTCCTTGGTGCCCAAAACAAAGTCCTCATGGTTGCTGCTATCTATATCCCACCTAAAGATCCTGGCCCGCCTCCAGTCTGTACTAGATTTCGTCAGATCTCAACCTCCTGATGCGAGCTCCTCCTCCTTGGTGACTTCAATATCAACTGGCTTTGCAACAGCACAGGTGACTAAGGATGCTATCTTTGCTGCAAACTTAACACAGCTGGTCAATTCACCCACTAGGAAAAACTATAAATCTGGTAATAGTACCCTAATAGATTGGATCCTCTCCAACCACCCAGCCCGGATAAATAATGTTGCTGTTCTCCCAGACTCTCTTAGACCACTCTCCTATAATATGTACCTGGTCAAACAAGTTCAGAAACCACCTCCTAGAACCATCACTAGCAGAGTACTACCTTTGGAAACCTTACTCCACTCAAGGAAAATCTTAGACAGAAAGACTGGTCTCCCATTTACAATACACAAGACGTCGATGAAGCCCTTAACCACTTTATCTACACCTTCAGTGCTGCCAGTGACTCATATGCACCTGTAAAAAAGCGCAAAGTGAAAGCACTCTCAACTCCTTGGCTTACTGCTAAGCTAATGGCACTACACAAAGGAAGGGACCACCTCTGGACTATTGCAAGAGACTCTGGCTGTCCGTCTGACATCCTAAAATATAAACAGGCCTGAAACTACTGTACCAAGGAGACTCGTCGAGTGAAGGGCGACTACTTCAAAACTGCTCTCTCCAACACCTGGGGTGAAGGGAAATCTTTCTGGGACAATCTAAGAAATATCACGGGTAAGCAGTCCAAATCCTCTCCTACTATACTGAATGTGGCAGGCTCTACCACCCTCGACCCCTTGGTCATAGCAAACACCTTAAATGAGACTTTCACCGACCTCAGCGGTGTCCTTGCATCTGATTTCTTCTCTTCTACTGACCCCCCCATCTCTATATCCCCCTCTGCCTCTCCAAACATTCCACCTTCCATCTTAAAATAGTTAAAGCACAAGTTTATAAATACATAAAGAAGGCTATATCTAAATCAAGGGCAAGCAGTGACTCTCTTGACCTTAAAATACTATCCTTACCCTGGATGAAGTTCTACTCCCTCACCAGAATCTTCAATCTTCCTCTGTTCTAGCAAATTCCTAGTATATGGAAGGCTGCTATAGTTACCCCTGTGCACAAAGTGGTGATAAGTCTCTGCCTGGTAACTATAGACCAATTTCAATACTTCCTCCCTTATCAAAGGCTCTTGAACATATGGTAGCTGACCAGCTTACAGACTACCTGCAGAAATATAAAATTCTTTGTGACCAGCAACATGGTTTCAGACAAGGCATAGCACCACCACAGCCCTCTGAATTCTCAGAGTAATCCACAAGGCCTTAGACAAAGGACTCCTCACCGGAGCTGTGTTTATTGATCTAACAAAGGCATTTGACACTGTTCACCATGGCCTACTCAACAGTCAACTACAGACTCTTGGGCTCTCCTTGGGCTCTGGTGCCTGGATAAAAAGCTACCTTGCCCAATGCACCCAGGTTGTAAAAATAGCTGGAGTTCTCTCAGACCCTAAGCCTGTCCTCTCAGGAGTTCTGCAGGGATCCATCCTAGGCCCGCTACTCTTCAGCCTCTTTCTAAACTCCCTTCGTAAATCCTACCCGGAGCAAATCATCCTCTATGCTGATGACGCTGTGATTCTATCCTCACACAAAGACCCTAACCCCCACGCCAGCCTACAGCACGATTTGCCAGTGTTGAGAGTGGTTCATTGAACACAAGCTAGTCCTAAACCACAAAAAACAAAACTATGCTCTTCGCTAGTCCGCAGAACAAGAAAGACAAGCTCCACTTACTATCAACACTTCCTCTGGGAATCACCCTTGAACAAGTGGCTACCTTTAAATATCTTGGAATCACATTTGATCAAGGCCTAGTCTTTGCAACACATATTGATGGTATTTCCAAAACTATTAATCAGAGGCTCGGAATACTCTGCAGAACAGACAACTCTTCAACCATCCAGCACTGAAGCTAGCTATTCAATCCTCAATCATCTCAGTCATCGACTCACGGCAATATTTATGGGTCCGCCCCTCCAAGTGCACTGAAACGGATCACAACCTTCCTAAACAAGGCATGTCGGCTGCTTACAGGTGCACATCGACTTACTCATACCTGTGAACTCTATGCTGATACTGGGTGGTTACAACTATCAAACCGTTTAAAGTTCTTCACCTGCCTAATGGCCAAGAAATCCATCAAGGGCCTCACTCCACCCTGCATTCAAGACCTGCTATGCTAGAACTCAAGTGTACGATCTACCAGAAGATCAGAAACCCAGCTTCTCCAGGTCCCCCACTGTCGGACCACACATGGTCAACGATCATTTGCCTATCATGCCCCAACTGGCTAAACACTCTCAGCACCTCTATTACCTCCTCTAACTCATTAGGTGCCTTTAAATCTAGACTATTCTCTCACCTAGCTACCTCAAACTCCTGACTGCCTTGATTAAATTAAATCCTAATCTATTCTCACTTCTCCTCCCTTGCCCTCTTACTTGACAAAGGCCTATTAGTGGATCCTCGTCTCCTACAATGGTCTGCTCCTCCTCACCCCTCTTTCCTCTTTTTCTCACTTACACTACCTAACTTACCTCCTTACCTATCTTCCTTTTCCACTTGTTTTCTAAATAGTGAAAGTGCTTAATGATTTATCTGCTGTTCATAAATGTCATTAGATTAGCTATTTTTGTCTCTGTCTATTTCAAATGTTACCTAAATGTGCAACCCTGTACCCCTATTGTTTGTAATCGATTTTAACGCTGAACCTTTGTAAAAGAGCCTTGGCTCAAAGGTATTAACTCCCTAGAATTTACAATAAACAATAAACAATGGCACAGTACCATGCCATGCAACCAATTTTGAAGTAGCACGATGCTAAGAGATATTTGCATATTATTTGAAATTGAAAGGACTGCTTTTAAAAGAGGTAAAAATGAACAAGGTTCAATAGCTATATCTGTTATAATTTATGCAGCTTTCACTGTCAGACATTACATTCCATGCTGCTAGAGATTGATTTCCGTCTATTGAGATACTCAGAAATGAATGTCTTAGCTCTATGTTTAATGCCTGGTTTCCATTTAAGTGAACTCCTTCTTTATTGGGTACTTACAGGGTTATTGGTATGTGGGTGTCTGTGTCTACAGTTCAAGTAAATGTTATTAATCAGCTAGACGTCAGAGCCGACAGGCATGTTTATCTCGACAATGCATTTCCTTCTGAGTTGACTTCATTTACAGGGAAATAGACTTTAAACACTTTTTTCCCTTTATTTTCACTATGTTTTATAGCCAGTTAGTCTTTCTATTTATTTCCAAAACTGACACATCACACTTAGGTTTCATTTCACCATTGTGATTCACATAGCACAAAGCAACATCTACATAAAGAATGTATGAGGGTGGTACTTACAAATGCTGACACAATGGTATCATAAATAGTTACTGACACTTGTCAGAGTTATGAACGCAAACTGCAGTTCAAGATACTTACACCATCAAGTACCAATTAGAGGTCTGAATTAATGAGCCATGACATTCTCCCAGGTGAGTTACATCTATCAGCCAGTGACATTTGCTGTAATAAAAGAAACACAGAAACATAGAATTTGATGGCAGATAAGGAATGCTTGGCCAACCTAGTCTGCCCATTTCCCTACCTAATAGATAAGCTGCAGATCCTAGTTACCCAACAGCCTATTTCCTTCTACCCCCCACAGGAATTGTCTTATGTCTGTCCCATGCATGCTTGAATTCCCCCACTGTTTTTGACCTCCTCAGGAAGGCTGTTCCATGCATCCAAAACCCTCTCTGTGAAGAAATACTTCCTCACATTACCTCTGAGCCCTCCCCCCTCTATCTTCAAATTATGCCCCTTTGTTCTTGCACATCCCATTTTCTGAAAGATGCTACCCTCTTGGACTTTGTTGATTCCCTTGAGGTATTTGAAAGCTTCTATCATGTCCGCCCTCTCTCTCCTTTCTGCGAGGCTATGCATCTTAAGCTCCTTTAATCTTTCTTCATATGTCTTCTGGTGCAGACCCTGCACCATTTTGGCTGCCCTCCTCTGAACAGCCTACACCCTGTCTATGTCTTTGTGGAGATGGGGTCTCCAAAACTCCACACAGTACTCCAGATGTGGTCTTATCAACTGTCTGCACAGAGGGACCACAACTTCTTGTTTTCTACTGGTGATGCCTCTCCCTATGCATCCCAGTATCCCCCCAGCCCTCCTTACTGCCTTCTCGCATTGCTTGCCCAACTTTAGGTAATCTGATGACTACTTCCAAATCCTTTCCATTTTTGTTGTTGTCAGTATCTCACCCCCCATTGTGTACTCTTTCCCTGGGTTTTTGTTTCCCAGGTGCATTACTTTGCACTTCTTTGCATTGAATCTAAGCTGCCATACATTTGACCATTCCTCCAACCTTGCCAAGTCTCTTTTCATCCTTTCCACCCCACCTTGTGTATCAACCCTGTTGCAGATCTTTGTGTCATCTGCAAAGAGACATACTTTTCCTTCCAGTCCCTCTGCAATGTCACTTATAAAGACATTAAAAAGGACCGGCCCCAGTACTGAACCCTGTAGTACCCCACTAGTAATCCCACTTTCTTCACTGTGGACTCCATTTACTGTTACCTTATATGTCCTGTTGTCCACTCAATGTTTCATCGAGGCTACCTGTTCCCCAGTACCGTGTTCCATCTCCTGTCATCCATTTGCTAACCTCCCACAAACACCATGCCCATATCCCAGTCATTGAGTGAAATTTCCAACCCCAGGCATCATCTCCTAATCATCATGCCCCACACACACACACATTGCAATATGTTGTGCAAACAGATCTTCATGCTCTCCTAGTGACTATAAATTGATTTTAACAATTTATCTCACCCAGTGTTTGAACAGTAATATAAAGCAGCATCCTACAGTAAAGTCTGTTTATAAATACTGTGTCATCGAGTTGTAACATTCTTAAAGGACATGCACAATGGCTTTGATTGTCTTTACTACCGTTTTATCCCACATCATTGTTTTTGAGGCGGTACCATATCAGCCTTTCATTTAACACTGTCCATTTCTAGACGCTGCACTGCCAGCGTTTCAGCTGAGTGAATTTCTTCAGCCTGAAATCTTAGCTCAGGCTGTGTTGTTTCAGCTGGCATCTGTGATGATGACAGGGAACAAGAGATCCCAAGAGAGATCGCAACTGTCAGTTCAATAGGGGAGCCGGAGGAGACCCCTCCCCCTATGAAACATGGAAGTAATTTAATGTGCTGGGACCTGTTAGAGACAAGTTTTGAGATTAGTATGGCACTGGGAGTGCTTACTGCTGTGATCGCTCTGAATTTAAACTGTTTTTAATATTCCAGGCTGGGAGGGTACACTCGGGGGTTCACTGAGACAAATGCCTGAAAGTGCTGTGCCAATAATTAACAGAATTAGGAGAAGGGCTGTAAAGTAACTGGAACCAAACAATGATTAAGTATAAAACCCCAGATAAAACTGTATTCAATTGAAACAAACCCATTCCCTATCTATTGTACTTTAAAGTAACATGTTTCTAAATATTGTGTCTTTAAATTGGTCATACCAGCTGTCATACATTTTAAACTTTAATCATTCCCTATTATTGCCATATCATTTCATTTTTTCTTCAGTTTCATTTATAAAAACAGCGACCTACTGTAATAAAAAATCTTTCTATAAAGGACTCGACATAGACTGATGCTTACCAGGTACAGAGCCCTGTTGTCAGTGGACTAGTACACACAACTTCTGATTTCTTCTGAAAAGTGTGGGGGGGGATTCTTTCTCAGACGGCAGGTGTGAAAATCCATGACTGAAGTCACCAAATGCATTACTTCTTGCAAATCGGGTCCTTCAGATACTGACATTTGAGGGGCCTGCTCCCGGGTTGGTACTTTCAAATACTGTGTCCCCACAGAATGTCATCAGTAGTCGGGACCTCAGTGGAAACTTTAGGCAGCACACAGTAAGGGACACAATACTTTCACAATAAATTTAGTTTCATTTTTTAATTTTTATTGTGGGATAAAACCGGGGTTAAAATGGAGATATTCAAATATTGTTTGCCTGGACTGCATGTAATCTTTAGCCACAAAGGGTTCTGGAGTGCAGTGCAGTCTGTATCGGTGCTATAATTTATATAAAGTGCCATTTGTGTATATATATACAGTATATATAAATATATACTGTCCACCTGGACTGTCCGTGTTTCTGGGTGATACAGGAAGTGCTGGTCCAGTGCTGGTGTATCACCCCATGTATCACAGATTCATACTGTCCGGATTGTGTGTCTATGGGTTATTTATTCAAGGGCTGCAGTTTGTTTAAGTTTATTCAAGGGCTGCAGTTTGTTTAAGAGCCATATATCATCCATGTCTGTGATAATGCAAGGAGTGCATTTTTATGAGATGTGTAATTTATCTGAGATATACAGGGATTGTAGTCCAGTTAGTATCATAAAGTGTGTCCCAGGAGTGTGTGTAGGTGGCCTGAAGAAGTGCCACAAGTAGAGTTTAGTGTCATGTTAGCCCAATAGTGGACATGTATTACATGAATTGTTATTCATTTTCTGTATGTGTTCTTCTGTCTTGGCTATATAGAAAGCACTATGCTTGTGTTGTTTCCATATCCATTGTGGTTGTAAACCCTTTAGAAGCTCATAGAAATTGCACAGACAGCCGTAATGAAATATTCAGGGAGATATTGATGGAATTAAGCAGCAGATGTAGCAGGCTGTACATGTCTGTATAAATGACTCCATTAATATTGTATGGTATTATTAGATGTATTCAGATTTGTTGAGGTTGAAAATAGTTAGGAGTGAATATGTAAGTGTAATGAAATTGAGCAGCTGCCTAATTGGCGTAAACTGAAATTGATTGTGCACACTCCTAAAGACTAAAACAAAGCAAAATACCTGCAGCCTGTTTAATTGATGGTGATGTGTTTAGAACTTGCTCCACCACTGGAAAAGCTGGCAGTGGGAAGTGTTAATTTGACTGAACTAGCCAACAACAACTGAGGCAAGGGATCGTAGGGCAAACAGATTGCCCCAGGGAGGCTACATGTGCCCAAAAATCCAGTTATATTAAAAAAGAAAGATAGACTTACAATTTTTGTAGGCTCTGTGCCACAGCTGCTTAGGGGACCAGTTTAGGGCAGTCAGGTTGGGTTGGGTCTCACTCACACACCAGTGGCACACACACTGCATGCCTGACCACACAGCACCTTTTGATGAACAACAAACTGGACCAGAACTGGAAAGCCCACTGGAAAGGCACACAAGAGGAAGGCATGATGGGGGCATGACCTGGGACATGACAGTGTTTAGTTTGCTATCTCTGGGGGATGTGTCATTCCTGTGGGATTTGATCCACACCACACCACATTTATGTTTGATTTACTGTCCCTGTACAACACATAGAACTTAAGCAGTGCCCAAAGTGGCACCAGCACCCAGCGGTGAGCATTAAAGGAAGAGGAGCCAGGGAGAGGATTACAGCACATCCTGAATTATTACTTCTCCTCCTCCTGCTTGTTTTCCTCTCCCAGATCTTCCCCAACCCAACCCTAATCATCACAAATCAAGGAGCCAGATTGCAGGGAAATGTAGAAAAAATAACCCTATCAAAGAAATACACTGAGGCAAGTATCTGCATCTGCACTTTGGAAGACACCCATTCTCCACAATTTTTCAGATGCGGATGTGTACCTCAGTGTCGAGAGAAGTGCCACCACCAGGGCAGTTCAACAGGCTGGTGAAGCTTGTTAAGCTATTTAGTTTTTTGGTAGCGAGTGAAACCGGAACCTAGAGGTTCCCTACTTCCTGTTTCATGCTGTAAAATGGAGAAAACGCCACACTCCAATTTATTTCTAAAGTGCAAACAGCTCAGTTGCATAGTGAGAGCATGCTTTGGGAAGCTATTTTACTGTTTTTAATTAGTTCTTGCTGGTCTATACAACCTCCGAGGGCTGTACATGAAGGGAGCATTGGCTGCAGCACAGGAAGTGCCTGAATTTTGGAGGTTGGACTCTATGCCTTCTTCCCCTCATTTGCTATTTAAGTACCATATGGTGAGCGTTATCGAGCCCATTGTCAGCAAGCCCAGCAAAAGTGACACAGTTAAGGCAAACAGCCTAGCTGTGTCTGCTGTGTCAGCCGAGGAAGCAGGAAAGCTGGTCCAAGTATGTCAGAATGAGGTAGGAATTAAATATCTGCAAAATGTGGGAGTCAATGGAGTAAACAGAAAGACATGATATAGTAGTATAATATCAACGGTCAGACTGTTGCCAAAATCAGTTTAGCTGTTTGGGTAGAAAGCACTGTAAATCCTAATACTGTACATGCAGTGTATCCTGCTATTGCAAGTGTGAAACTTACACTTCAAGCCTTTTTGTTTGCCATTAGGAATGCCTTGTCTGTCTCAATGAAAGGTATCTAGTCCGCCTCTAGTTTTCTCATATTTATATTACCTAGAATAGCAGAGAAGTGAGCTTTAAACTCTCATAAGATAACGGGTCTTTTCTAGCACTTTGTCACAGAATTACCTGATGTGCAGAACAGATCCAGAAGCAAATGATTTGATACCTTTTAATGGACCAACATAGATGTAATAACAAGAACAGTGTGCTCTAGCACTCTGCACTCTGTGCTCTGCACTCTGATGTGCAGAGTAATGACTGATTAGGTGTAAATAAATTGCAGGTTATGACAGAGGTTTCTTTTTTTTTCCATTTAAAGTTTATTGGAATGTTTCTATGATACAGAGGACAGATATACATATTATGGATACCATATACATCGGACAATGCATCAACATGAATCTGTTCACCTCCCACCCTCCTCATACCTCCCTGGACCTACATGCCCACCCTACTAGTATTGTACTATTATTCTAACCCTTCTCCCCAAAAACCATATAGCACAATCAATTCAAATGGGGAAAACACATGTTCAATACAAAGAATACAGCCATGAGATTAATTATATAGAGTATAAAGTATACAATGGGTCCCAGATTTTTTAACTTTCCTGAACTATTATACAGGTTTGCTATGGTCCGCTCAGTTCTAAGGTTCATCAGTAGTTCTGTTAACCACTCTCCATATGAAATGTCCTCCTGATCCACCCAGTGCCTTAATATCAGTTTCTTTACAGACATAGAAATAAGAGCCATGTACTATTTCCTGTTGAGAACCCTATCTCGAATAATCTCCTAGAAGACATATTTCAGGTGTAAATAAATCCTGTAATCCCCAAATAGGGCCTGCTCTATTCTGTATAGCTGTCCAAAGTGGAGTGACTTTAGGACAGGTCCAGAAAATGTGGTATAATGTACCTTCATGTCGAAGGCATCTAATACATTGAGGTGAGGGTGCCAACCCAAATCTAGCCATTTTTGTGGAGAGAAGTATAAATTGTGCAGGATGTGCATCTGCATCAACCTTAATCTATCTTGGGCTACAAATTTGTGACAGTTATGCCAGAGGATTGACCAGTCTATATCAAGATCGGAGAAGAAAGCAAACAGTAATGGGTCAGTCCAAAACAGTATGGGTATAACCAGTCAAACAGTATGCCATGTATTTTGGAAACTGCCTTTGGAGGCCTACTAATTGAGACATTTCTTTAGGAAGGGAGGAGTACTACTAACTCAGGATCTTGTCCTAAGATTTGTATTAATAGGTGTCTTAATTGAATGACCTTTAAATAATAACTTGGAATCTTTAACTTCTGTTTCATATCATTGACTGATAACCATGACCCTCCTTCTTCTATAAGATCATTAATGTGCATCTCCCTTAAGTATGGCAACCAGTTTGGGGGAATGGTTTTGTCTTCCATTTTAAAATTTGGATTACCAAATAGAGGTTGGTTAATGTCTATTCTGTTGTTATATTTAAAAAAGTGATAGAGTTGGGAATGGATCCTTGTAGACATAGCTATCAGAGTGTTTTTTAGTTTACTGGGAAGGAGGTCCTCTCTAGTATGCAGAAGAGCTTCAGGTCTAGGCCACAGGCCCAGTATTTTAGTTAATTCTATTTTGAGCCAAGGAGAGTGATGCACAGTATCTGGTAATAGCCACTTAAGTATTTATTAATATGACTGGCCCAGAAGTAAAGCCCTATGTGAGGCAGATGTAGGCCTCCTCTGAGTTTACGTGCCACTAATTTAAGGAATGCCATTCTTGGAGGTATGAGAACAGATAAATTTAACAAAGAGGCTATGTACCTTCTTAAAACCAGGATAAAGGAAGACGGGTATTAAATAGTGATAAGGGATAGAAAATACGTTGGAAAATGTTCATTTTCAGTAAGTTTATCCTGCTCCAAATTGAAAGTGGAAGGGAAGACCATCTGCTAAGGTCATGAGTAATTAGGTGGATCAGGGAGTCTAGGTTTAACTTTAATGAACGTCCAGGATGTCTAGAAAGTTAAATTTCTAGATACCTTAATGAGTCTTGTTGCCAGGAAAGTCCCAATGTCACAATGTCTGCTTTAAACAGTTTTATGATTAAGGAAAAACAATTTATTTTACTTACATTCAGTTTATAGTTAGAGATTTGGCTAAATGAATTTATGATATCTAACATTGGGGAATGGAAGTAATAGGATTTGATAACTGAAGGCCGAGGTCATCCATAAGTGAGACATTTATCTCACAAGGGTGTATTGGGATGCCTTGTATTTCAGGGCAAGCTTGTAATTTTCAGATTAATGGCTCCAAATATAAATTAAAAAGTAGTGGGGAAAGAAGGCATCCTTGTCTCATTCCTGAATCAAGAGTAAAGGGTTCTGAGGTGACCCCTTTACTTGGTACCTCAAGCAGTTGGAGATTGGTATGGAGATCTAATCTGTTTTGAAAGGTATAGGAAAACCAAAAGCTTTCAGAGTCTAAGCAGGTATTGCCAATTGACCCTGTTGACTGCCTTCTTGGCATCTAGAGAAACCAAAGCTGCACAGAAGGGGTGGTCTCTGGATGCCGAAAAGACATGAGACAAGGTACGAAGGTGATCCTCTGATGATCTGTCCTTCATGAATCCAACCTGTTCTGGTCCAACGATAGTAGAGACTATAGAACTAATATGGCTGACAAGCAGTTTAGATAGAATTTTAACTTATTGATTCAGTAGGGAAATAGGGCAGTAATTTATGACTAATTTGGGAGATTTACCTGGTTTAGGTATAAATATAATCACCGCCTCAAAAAGAGATGCATCAGTATGTGCTCCTGAGAGTATATTCTGGTAAAGGGGAAGCAATAAGGGGATAATTTGTTTTTTAAAGTTTTGATAGAAATTGGCTGAATAACCATCACTCCCTCTGGTTTTGTTTAAGGGTAAGTCTCTGATTGTATCAGACAGCTCCTTAAAAGTAATTGGGATATCAGAATTTTTGCTGATCATCAGTAAGACCAGGCAAGTTGGCCCTTTTAGATAGTTATTGAAACAATTTTCAGTTGCTGATTTGGCATGGGGCCATATAAATTTTTATAGTAATCTGTAAATTCGATATTATTTCACTCGGGTGGTCTTCAATGAGTCATCTGATTGTGAACATATTAAGGCTATATAGGATGATCCATTTGCTTAATTCTAAGGGCCAGGAGACGTCCTGCCTTTTCCCTGATCTGCATAGGAAGCTTGTGTTTTAATATGGCACATTCTGCCTTTTTCTCAGTAGGTCTAAATAAGCCACTCTCAATTTAATTAACTCCTGCCTAATAGATTCAGGGGTATTTGGGGCCAAGTATCTTTCTATAACTTTAATTTGGGATATGGGACAGATGTTGTTCTTTCATTTTTTCTTTTGGAAGCTAGACTAAAAGTATCTCCCTGAGATATGCCTTAAAGGCACACCATTTGATATCTGGTCTCCTTGTGGTGCCTTGGTTAAGTTCTATAAATAGTTCTATATGATCTTGAATTACTTGGACCAAATCAGGATCTTGTAGCATTTGATCATTGAATTTCCATCTTGTCCCCCCTCTGGGCAATGATAATACTGTCATCCGACATAACACAAGAGAGTTATCTGAAGGAGAGCCAGGTTGCATCGAGACTTCCATAACTCCAGGAATTAATGAGTGAGAAAGTAACAAATAATCAATCCTGGATGAGGTTTTGTGGACTGGGGATATATATGTGTATTCCTTATCTAGGGGATGGAGTATCCTCCAGATATCATATAGTTCATCTGGTCCATTAGTTCCCTGAAAGCCCTTTGGCCTGGTGAGAGACCTTTTTTATGATGTCTGGTTTTATCTAAGACAGGATCATAAACCAGATAGAGATCTCCCCCAATTATCATTGGGAGTGATATAAAGGGACTTAAGGTTTGGATAAGATATGTAAAAAATCTTGGCATCTCCTGGTTTGGTCCATAAATACAACCTAATAATATTTCTTTAGCAAAAATGTTACCTTGTACAAAAATGAATCTGCACTTGGGATCTCTGATTATTTTAGTAGGTGAGAAAGGAAGCCTTCTATGTATTAAAATCATAGTTCCACAACTATTAGTGGATCCCTCTGCTGAGAATACCTGGCCAATTTGTTGCTATCGTAGCTTAAGTGATTCACAGTCTAGCAAATGAGATTCTTGTATAAAGATAATCTCAGCTGTTAAGAAATTTTGGTGTTTCAAAATCTGATACTGTTTCGGCATTTGCCTGACCCCTTTCACATTCCACGTTGTTATACTAATTGGTTTAGCCATTGTATATTCTCTTGTGGACCCCAACAAAGTCAGAAAGAAATTAAAATCAACGCATAATTTGCTGCTATGTTGCTGAGTTGTGTAATACTACCCTCTACCCCTATTTCCCTCCCTTCCCTTTACTACAACTATCCACATAATTATGGAGAGTATCCGTAGAACTATCACAAGACTTAACAAAAACCCAGCCCACTCCCTCTTTCTATTCATACAACGTTGGACAGTACTACCTTTCTACCTCCCTCTTAACTATCCTATCACCCTGCTTTATAAAGATAATATGAAAAACAGATAAACCCCAGTTCAATTCATTGAAAAATTGTGACAGACCATTAAAATAAGGTTGTCTATGAATATTTAAGTCTCATTTGTTTCTCTTTCCCTTCCTCCACAATAGGGGGGATAGAATCGCTCCTCCTGCTTCTCAAACCTATAACTTCCTACAGGAGTAATACTTATAAGAACAGCTTAAACCATTAACAGCAGAAACAGAGTTCCTGAAAATATATTCTAGTTAAATATAAATGATTGAAATAATAATAGCTGCTCGAGTCCTCTAGATATGTAAATTGAAATGAGGTTTTACAGTTCAGAACCAATGTCAGGAAAGTTATTTTGCTGTTTTCTGTAGCTGGATGCAAGTGGTCCCTCTAGTGGCGATTTGCCATAATTAGCATACACTGTTCTAGTGTAGCATCACTATTGATTCGGTCCGCTCACTTGTCCATGGAAATAAGGTGTGTTTCTTTGTCTGCCATCCTTGTGGAGAGATCTTCGAGTGCAGATGCCATTTGTTTAACCTCAGCCATTAGCAATTTTGCATCCTCTCAAAAAGGATTGAATTCCAAGAGGAATCACTCGAGAGTGAGAGGGGTCATCTCAAAGGCCTTAGACGGAGCTGTAGTAGTAGTAGTTAGCTGACCGTTAAACTCCTGTTGGGCCTTGGAGCGCTTGCTCAACTTCTCTGGGGAAACATGAGGAGTGTGTTTTGGTAAAGCGAGATGCATCTCTGCTTCCATTCTGGTAGCCAGTTCTTTCCTTCCTAGTTCCAGTAGTGGGATGAAAAAAAAAAGAGTTAGGAAGGTTGAGAAATAGCTAATTGGAACTGTGTTTTGATGCTGGGCGATGGGAGCTGTCTCGAGGAGTTGTTACTTGGAGCACTGCATCACGTAGTCTCCTTGATAGAGGTTTCTAATATGTATGCACAGTGGGGACAACAATTATTAGCTTGGTTAGGGTGGCTTCTACCACAGTTTTGTAAGCACCCCCCTTTCCTAACCAGACACACACACACACTTTGTATTACAGTTCTGCAATCATCTATACCCCAATGTTCCATGCTGATGTAGAATACCTCAGCTTTCTGCTGCTGTAAAATAAACCAGCAGAGCCATCTGCTTATGAACTAGTCATGCATTCCTTTCTTTGTAAATGCCCTCAGGAAGTGCCGTTCAATCACAATGTGTCATGGTCCCTCCTGTTTCACACTGACTTGTAATACATTCACATCTGATCGCCAACCTAAAATGCAGCACCCCACTTTCAATGGAGTCCTACTTTTAGCAACCCCTTACTTATGCTGTCTGACCAAACACAATATACCTAGGTTTAACAGTGTTTGTTATTCAATAAGTACACTTTGGCCCCAGATATTCAAAAGGGTTGCGCCATGCACAATAGGGTTACGCCTGTAAAGTCGAACTTGCTCCAATCTGCGATATTCAGCAGGAGGCAGTGCGCCACAGAAAACATGCTGAGCAACAGCGCAATGCAAATGAATGCATGCTGAACTGGAGGATGAACCATGCATAAACTGCCGGCGGATATTCAGCAGGGCTGTGCAGAGTTGTGCAGGCGCAACCCCAACCTGCGCCTGCACACTTTGAGCCAAAAAGGCTTAGAGTCGAGGGCCACCCACAGGTGAGCTGCTGCATTGCAGGCGCAACACAGCAGCTGCCACCTGTGGCTGGCCCCAACCAGTCCCTGTGCCCCCACAGCCCGATTGTGGGCAGATGACTGTAAATCCCCACCACCACCCCCACTGGCCCGATCGCAGGCATAGTTTAATCCCCCACCAGCCCGGTCGCGGGCAGCAATGTAACCCCAAGCGTATCCCTGGTGGTCCAGTGGACGAAAAGCCGATCGCGGGCAGTAGTTTTGTAATAAACCCCCTCCCGAACTCATCCCTGGTGGTCCAGTGGCACATCACGATCACGGGATGTAAATGTTGAACAACCCCGAACATAGCCCTGGTGGCTAGTATCCCCACCCACCCACCCACCCACTGAAGCCCCACCACCCTGCTCCCCCACAGCGGCGGCGGCAGCATCCCACCGCCTGCTGCCCGCCGCCCGCCCGACTGACTGCCGGTAGAACTTCATGCCCGATGATGCAGAGCAAGAGCCAATGGGCGTGCAGCCAGCCACCATATGACAGTCAGATTTGTGAATGAATACATTCATTCATTCACAAAAACTGGACTGTCTTGTCTACAATATGGGGCTGTACTCCCATTAGCTCTTGCTCTGCACCAATGAGGCGTGCAGCCCACCGGGCAGTCGAGTCGGCGGTACAACAGCCAATAACGAGTGGGATGCTACCACCGCCCAGCATGAAAAGAAGTGGTAGTGAAGCTCGTGGAGTGAGTAAGTGAAAGAGAAGACACTAGCTTCACCAGGCTATGTTCGGGGGTTGTTCAACATTACATCCACGATCGGGATGTGCAATGGACCACCAGGGATGAATTCAGGAGGAGGGTTTATTACACAACTACTGCCGCGATTGGGATTTTTGGTCCACTGGACCACCAGGGATGAATTTGGGAGGGGGTTATTACACAACTACTGCCTGTGATCGGGCTTTTTGATTCCACTGGACCACCAGGGATGAGTCGGGGAGGGTTTATTACACAACTACTGCCCGCGATCGGGCTTTCGGTCCACTGGACCACCAGGGATACGTTGGGGGCCACATTGCTGCCCGTGATCGGGCTGGTGGGGGTAAACTATGCCAGCGATCGGGCCAGTGAGGGATTCTACACTGTTTCACCCGCAATCGGGCTGCAGGGGGTGTCAGTCCCCGACGGCTGCTGCCTGGCAGGGCGCCAGGCGCAAGTCCTCGGGGATCGGCGCACCTGCATGCTGATGGCATGCAAATGGGGCCATAATCAGATGCAAATGGCCCCCCCTGCACCTTGCATGAATTATATCCCCATTTGCATGTCACCTTTTGAATATGGGGATTTTGTGCATGGCGCAATGGTACTTGCGCCACCCCAAGTTGAATGCTGCACTCTGACAACTTGCAGTGGCGCAAGTTCCACTGCGCCATGCACAGTGGCTGTGGCCAGGGGGTGATATTCAAAGGAGTTGCTCAAAGGCACAACTCCTTTGAATATCGCTCTGGAAACACCCCTGCACAACTATTTTGTGCAGCGCAAGGGCTTGCACCACAAAATAGTGCTGTTTGAATATCCAGCCCTTTGTGTGCAAGACAGTTCTCTACTAAGAACATTTACCAGGGCCACTTAGAACATTTTTGTGACCCCCTCCCTTTCTAGTACCTGCATTTCTGAAATGCCACATAGAACACATACATACAGAGGTATGAGGCATTCTACAACACACATGTTATCAACTCATTTGCTTTTTATTCACAACAGTTGTAAACACTGCAACACAGACTGATAGTGGTTGTCCGCATAACGTATTGATAAAATACTTTTTCTACCTTTCCCCTGCAGTCTTATGATTCCATTCTTTGACAAAGACATTTTAACAGCATGCTGAAGGTTTCATTTTGCCTAGTTGTGTATGATATGTTCAGTGCATATCAAATCTTTGAAAGCATGTCCTCTGTGATTTGTAAAGTCACGGTGTGAAGTCTGTAAACTGCTGGTGTGATGACAAGCTTCTCCTGTAATACTATGCAGTCATACTGAGAAATCAGCAACTGCTTACACTTGAAGAAAGCCAGATCATGCACTGTCTTGCAAGCATGTACACATAAGAACACACCAAATAGGTAGCTGGTATGCACGAACAGCAAGGGGACGCATGGTCTGGCTTAATTCGGATATAACCTGTTGCTGATTTCTCCCCAGAACTGCACAGTATTACATGAGTACTTCATCATCATAAGGACAGTCTCACACACTTCACTCGGGGCACTTTATAAAACACACAGGACCTGCATTCCAAAGGCATGATGCATACTGGACTTATAATACCAGCTGTTATGATTTATTTCTCAAAGGACAGAATCACAAGACTGCAGGAGAAAAGTGTAAGCAGCAGTAGGCACTAAGCATTTATATATATATATATATATATATATATATATATATATATATATATATATATATATAATATATATATATATATATATATATATATATATATATATATATATATATATATATATATATATATATATATAGTGTGTGTAGAAATAGATAGACAGACGTATAATAGAAACTTGTATCATAACTGGTGATTTATGTACTGCAAATTGAACATTCCTCTGTACATAAAGGACATACAAATTTTTGTGGCAAAGTCATACAACAACAGTGTTATCATATGCCTTTTTGAAACTCACTTTTCTGCTACTTAGGGTAATATCAATATGACGACATTAGACATGTACTATATATCTTTCAGTGAGACTCGGAAGGCAGTCCTAATGCCACTCAGAAAGGCTTCATGAGCAGGTTTTGCAACTGCAATATCAGGATGCCCTGTATGCATTACGATTTGCAGCTCTTTCTACACAAATAGCTAAAGCAATATTCTGAACTCTCTCACCACTGATGTAATAATATTGTCTCCCATTTCTTCATTAAACCAGGTGTCACTGACTGATAGTTGTAATTGACCTAGGACAGTATTAGGGCTCATTAATTCAGACGGTCCATCTCCATGTAATGCTGCAGTTTATGTGTATAACTCTTAACAAGCATCAGTGCATGACCGTGGAGGGATTTCAACAGCCTCTCAAAACCTATTTGTGGAAGGAGGCATTTAGTGAATGAACAATATTTTGTTTACTGTTTTAATTGCATTATAATTAATGGGTTTCATTTTTTTAATGTTAAAATCCGTGTATTAAAAACCGTAATACCTGAGTAGGTATTATAGCAAAGTCATATCAACCCACGTAAAGCCACGGAAGTCACACAAAGCAGTGCAAAGCTGCCCAAAACACCAGTAATTACAAAAAATAAAAGATAGGCAAGTGTGTGTTAATGATTTTTTTTTACACACCCTTGGTGTGTGATGACTGTGTAAACCTCTCAAGCTTCGCTCTCGAGGTTTATGGGTCATCACACACCTCGGATATGTAAAGAAAATCCATAACACACACTTGCCTATCCATTATTTTATATTTAATGTATTTATTACAGTGTGAATTTATGGCTTGTTTGTTTTATTGTTGTTAGATGCCTTGATTTTGGAAAGCGCCATACAAATAAAGAATTATTATTAATATTTAAGATTCCATCTGGTCAGTATTTGCAAGTTCCACCCTCATACTTTCTTTATGCAGCTGGTCCTTTCTACTACATGATTTACAGAGCAAATTGCAACCTTCCAAGCAAGATGTGATACTTTTGATAATGTATAGGAAGACTAATTGGCTGTAAAACATACTGAAAGCAAAGATAACACCAACTGCTTTAAAGTCTATTTTCTTGTAAAAGTCTCAGAAAGGTTTGCAATGTAAATAAAAAACTCTATTATTAACAAATTATGTCTCATTAATAAGTTACTTGCTCTATTGAGACAAACACCAATGAATGGACCCTAAGTATTTGAGACATAAGGAGTCAGTTTAATTAGAAACCAGACACTACCCACACAGATAACATAGCTATTTCTGAGAATCTCAATAGACGGACATTGGTGCCTTCCAAGATGGAATACAGTGTCATACGGTACCATGCATGGTTATGTGTACCACACCACCATATGATTGGTCACCTCACTAAAGCTTGTCCTTTAGAGTCGTTATCCATGGACCACCACCCCTGATTGGGTCCCTATGTCACAGACAGTAATATTTAGTGCACAGGTACTGATCATATAAGCATGAGTTTCAGGATCTGGCTTCTACTGTTCTATTAGCATTGTTGCTACAAATTACAATGTTTATTGAAGTATTCTGTTATATAATCACAATACTTTATATAGAAGTATTACAATAGCTTATATACTATTATTATCTTTTCGATTATTGTTCTACTAAGAATCATTACGTGCTGTAATTATGTACTGATGCACTGAGGAGAAGCTGCCATATAGATAAGTGTATAATTACAATCATTAGTTGTGCAATGCTGTCATCTATAGGGTTAGTGCAGAATAGCTTTACCAAACAATTTATGTGAGACACTAAGACATTGTAAGATGACCTTGTATACAAAGACTGTCTATTTTCCTTATCAGAATGTATTTGCTACTTTGGTGCATGTTCCCAGGCTAGTACGAATCACACCATATTTCTTTAGCCAATAATGTAAGGTTATTATATCTCTTCACTAGTTTCTATAGCAATAATCAAAGTATAAGAATGACTGTTTTTGCTAGAATTTCTGAGAGAGAAAAGCTGATGCTACCTAGGTAAGCAAATTAGGAAAAATGTAGATATTCTCCTTCAGTGTGATTTTGCACTGTGTTTCTTTGGTTATAAGCCTATTTTCATACCAGAAATAAATCATTATCAGTCTCTGGAAACCACGTGTTTGTTGTTTCTCTACTCTGGCAATTCAGACAAGAATCTGCAATAGGGTAAGATTTATTGCCTTATTACAGAGTACAACTGTGAGTTTACAGTGAGGAGTTGTGAATGAGGTTGGTATATTCAATAGACCTGGGTTCCATTGCTGCAGTCTCAACTCTATACGGTCTATACAGTGGGACTCTGACCAAGTATCTGAACTTTCCTATTGTACCTGCGTCACCCCTGCAAAGTGACCCATGTCTCTAATGGATCTTAAACAGTTACCGAAGACTGTAATTAAAAAATAAAATTCTCAACTGAAGGAGCCTAGGAAATACATGATATTTAAACAGGTTGCCTATGCATTCACTCCTAGATTATTAACTGGTTTATGATGGGTAGCATGTGAATATCTTAGTGGTTGTTACTCTCCTGCATTAAAAGTGCATTTGTAATGTAAATGTCCTGTATCTTGTAGCATGATATCTTTACATTTAAGCTGTATGTAGGGTTCCACAGAAAGGTCAGTGCATGGAGCCACCAGGATTATTGAAATGCTTGCCTACTCTGAACCTAACAGTTCCTCTTAGCCACCCCCCACCCCTTCCCCCCACACTCACACGTACATTGCTGCAGTACAACACAACATAAAACTGCAGTAGTACTTCACAGTACATGCAGGCATATTTTTTTATTTATAATTAATTTTTTTATTTGTTCTTTGTACTTTTCTGTGATGTGTAATATTTCACCACACATGAATGACAGGGAAATTCTGTTGTGCCAACACATGGAATGAAACATTAAAGGACCACATAATCCTGCTATGTAGTACCACCACATAAACAAGCATTTGTCAATGCCGAACGTTTGCTTGCTGGCATTGGCATTGGTAGTGCAGGAGTTAAAGAGCTGCATAATAGGAATGGCAGTGAAGTATTGAACTGAAGCCAACCCCACCACCACCATACAGAGACTGACAGGCATTGGGGTGTGCCTTTGGGTCATCAGGCATAACGGCCATGCCATTTCACCACACCCTACCCTGCAGACACTGACAAGTGTCACGGTGTTCCTTGGGGTCTTTAGCTCTTATGCTCACCCCATTCCATCAGGAAATATGGTGAGATGGGTACTGTCTAGGAGAATGGGGTAAACTTTGGGGCCAAAGAGTCCAAGACACACCTCAATGCCTCTCACTGGCTGCAGGATGTAGAATGATATGAGCATTACAGGTGAGAATCCCAAGTCACACCCCTGATGCCTGTCAATCTCTACAGGGTAGGGCGTTATGGTCAGACACCCTAACGCCTCAAGCATTCATTGGCATTTTCACTCCAAATTTTCAACATGGGTTTTTCTATTTCACCTTGAATAGTGGTAATATCAGTCCGTTAACGAAAGCTGATTTTGCACAGCGACTATGGCATTTGGCACCACAGGTGCGAAAACACATTTCAAACAGGATGTGAAAAAAGACAGCTGTACTGTTCATGGGGAGGTGCAAAAAATGACAATGTTGAAAATCTGCAGTGAAAATATTAAAAAAACTGGTGAAGTCACAAGCGTGTGTAGAAACTGCACAACGCACACCCATAATGCAATTAGTTTGCTGATTTTTTACAGCAGATTGTTAACACAGGCATTTTGTAACCTCCACTCATGAACAGTGTCACTGTGATTTTCTTAATCTGTACCGAACAATGATTTCCCACAGCGACCATGCATTTCTGCGCTGGAAGTGTGAAAACACATTTGGGCTATGGTGTGAAAAGTGACAGCTGTATTGTTCATAAGGAAGTGTGGTTAAAATGCCAGTGTTGAAAATCTGGACTGAAAATATTAGAAATCCATGAACTTACGAGGTTGCGTGGAAACTGCGCAATGGTCGCTCGTGACAGTTATTTTATGGACTTTTTTCACCAAATTTTTAACATAGCCATTTTAACACCTCTACTCATGGACAGTGTCACTGTGATTTTCTTAATCTGTCCTGAACATTGATTTTGCACACCGACTGCGTCATTGTGTGCTACATGCGTGGAAACCCATTTTGGACAAGATGTGAAAAATGACAGCTGTACTGCTCATAAGGAGGTGTGGTAAAATGGCAATGTTGAAAATCTGGAGTGAAAATATTGAAAATTCGTGAACTTATGAACGTGCGTAGGAACAGTGCAACGCATGCTCGTAAAACAGTCATTTTTGGGAATTTTTTCACCGAATTTTCAACATAGGGTTTTTGGGGGACTGCCTCATGAACTGTGACACTCTCATTTCATAAATCATTCCCAAAAGGTGGTTCCACACAGTGACTGTGAAATCACCTTTCAGGGTCGATTAACAAAATGATAGTGGCAGAATTCATGAGGTGGGGTCCAAAAACCCCATGTTGAAAATTTGGTGAAAAAATTCCCAAAAATGCCTGAGATATGCATCAAAGTTGAAAAAACCCTATTTATTCCATTATACAACTTACCGGTATTTCCTCAGTTCTCGGTCAGTTTTGAAAGTGCAGAGGTGTTCCCAGTCCACGGAAGATCATCGCTGGACTCCAGAGAGTAAGTATGGGAGAGGAGGGTGTGTGAGGAGGCACTATGCAGAGGGTGGGCTCAGGTGGGGGAGAGGGGTCAGGACAGTCAGCAAGGGAAGGTTTTTCTTGCAGGTTTTTCTTAGACAACGTGGGACTTGTGCCATGCTGGGCTGAGGCTCCCAGCATGGCAGCTGGAAGGCTGTTTGGGGGCAGTGGAGCTGATGGGTAGTGGCACCCCTCATCAGCCATACAGACTGTTGCCATGCTGAGGTGGCTCCCAGTGTGACACCTGGTAATCTGTTGGGGATAAACAGTGGAGCCGACCGAGGATTGAGCATCCCAGTCGGCCATACGGACTGTTGCCATGCTGGGGTGGGCTCACAGGCGCACCTGGAACTCTGTTGGGGGTCGTAACAGAGCTGATGGGTGATTGGCTGCCCGTCGGCCACACAGCATGTGCATTGGGGAGCGACAGCACGCAATATGCATGTGTAAGGGACATGCACACGCACTATCTTATCGCTGCTCACAGAAGCAGAGCTCTCCTTCAACTGTACAGCACTGCATTTTCAACTGCTGTCAGAGACATCTGCAGCATTCATTGGTGAATGCTGGCCATGCCTGCAAACACACTGACTGAATTGGAAGATGGGGTGCCACACCTACAAAAACTCGGATGATGGCACTATGTTTCTTGCACATGCGTGCAAACAAACATAAAAAGGTAATACTTTCATGTAATAGGGAACATGTCCTGTGTGTGTGTGTGTGTGTGTGTGTGTGTGTGAGAGAGAGATGGGACGAGAAATCAGGAGCAGAGAGACACAAACAGTCCATAACAGTCTCTTTCAGGAAGAAGGCTCATTGCAATGAGCTGAGCATGAGACCCTAAATATTTCCATACAGTGACATGGTTGTCTTTGGTACCTCATTACAGTCACTTCCGTCTGTATTGAAATGTCTAATATCTGAATTATAGCATCCATTTACAAAGGTACTTCATATGGACTGCAGATAAATACATTATAAGACAGAACACTATCCGTACATTCCTTCCTTCTTTCTTTCTTTCTTTCTTTCTTTCTTTCTTTCTTTCTTTCTTTCTTTCTTTCTTTCTTTCTTTCTTTCTTTCTTTCTTTCTTTCTTTCACAAATTCCACAGTTCAGTTCTATGAGGGGTAATACAGGTTTTCTCGCTACATAATTACAGGCACTTGTTTCAGCCTTACAATAGTCCCTGTCTGGGCTGTTAGGTAACAAACCAGTAAAACTGCGGGTGTTTTAATGAAACAGTCTGGAGGTTACAGAGAGGACTGTAAATAAGTATGGTATCTCTAGTAGACCTTGATTCAACTCTGAGGACCTCTACTTGCATCCTATATCACTCTGTTCAAGCATCTTAAACCTCTCTAGTGCTTTAATCATTATGACTGGTGAAACAGGATTTTTTACCTATGAGGATACTGCTGTAATTCTGATGTCGACAGATGAACAGAGCCACACTGATGATACACTGGATTGCTTTACCATGTATCTAGGCAGCAAATGAATCTATAGCAACACATCTACTGGCACTCTACATATGGCTCTTTCATAAAAGCATACTTTGTTGCAACATTTCTGTACTATTTGCTGCAATATGACTATGAGGGCAGGCTGACCATTACAGGGTTGCCATTGTAATACTCCACTGTTCACTTCTACTGAGTAGATGGGGGTTTGTGGGTACCACTAGGTTACCAGGAGTGTGTTTTCAACTGTTTTAGTTTGGCGACACGTAGGGAAAGGAGTGTGGTAGTGGAGGAGGGGGCTAGTAGATACATTACAAAAATAAATGAAAAATAAAATACCAAGTTTCTCAATATTGGGTGGGAGATTGGGATAGGTGGAGCACTACATATAGTACAGTAATTTATTGTCAGATACGGAGTGATTGTGTTGGCTGATCGGGGACCTGGGTAGGACACTGTACTATGGACCAATTTTCGTTATATATTGTCCACTGTCCTATCCAGCAACACTTTCTGTGCCCTTAGTGACTGTATTCCTCTAATTAAATAACTGGAAACTAGACATATAACTACACCATACAATGAGCCCTACTAACAACAGAGTGTTTCACATTATCCATAAGTGGCCAAAATGTTTTTTAAATATGTCATACTTTATTAACAAAATAAAGTACACAAACCAATGCCATAGACTATACAAACATTAAACGATGCCTGAAATGCAGGTGTATGGAATGGTATTTTATGTAGTCATTTAAGGATCTGTCCTGCACCATTTGTCAGTTACCTTGCTACTGGTGCACCGTTTCCCATTTTGTTTCGGGTGAAAAGGTGGAATACCCTTGTACATTAATTGTGTTGCTCATAGAGCCCAAAGAGTTTTTTAGCATTTAATTACAATAGCACCAATGCCTACTACATTTTCTAGAATGTAAAACATGCAGAACCATCACAACATATCCTGTTGTTGCTTCTGCTAGGGCCTTACCAGACTGCATTGTTAAAAAGAAAAAGAGAAATCAAAATTGCCATCTGAGAATTCAAACCAAATGTAAAAGCTTAACAATACAGATTTGTGTCCATAACAAGTTTATTTTTGTGAATGTGACATACTACATATCCGAAAAGGTTTAAGATCATTCCTTTTCTAAAATTATAGCAGAGTTAACAGACTGAGACTGTAAAGACTTTCACAATGCAGGTAGTGCTTTATTCTATTTCAATATGAGGAGCTGCCTAGAAGAAGGGGCATGTTATCTGTCTAATAGTTCAACCAAGTACTGTTTTATGTCTCAGGACTCCTGGTAATGAAGCTAAATTTTAAAAGGTAGCGTGTCCCTGTTGGAGATAAATGTCTGGTGCTGATGGACACCTGTCACAGCGTGATATTGAACTCATAAACACCTGACTCCTTGGAACCTAAAAACAGCTGATTTAAATGGAATAGTTGTTTGAATTTTATTTGTGCTCACTCTTCAGTATGGAGCAAATATGAACCTTTGAATCAGGAGAGAGCATGCAGTGCTGAATTTTGTTGACTTTTGCAGTTCTTTTTTGCCCTTCCTGACTTTGAAACTAAAGGAATTTCCATGAAATCAAACTAGCAATTTTAGGCTATAGCTTTAAATTTTAATAATGGCTAAACAAATGGACTCCAGTGTCAATGGAGTCTGTCAATCCTGATTGCGTTGGCATGTATCTTTATTTTGCTAAGCTACAGTATGTACATTAATTCATGGATTTCTATGTTACAGGAGACCAGAATTCTGGTTAACAATGAAAAGGAGTAAACCAAATTCTGCTTGTACTTGGATGAACTCCGTGGTGTTGATGGAGTATAATGGGATTTCCTGCTGCTTGTCAACTAATGAACTTCAATCTGATATGGAGTTATCAATTTACTATTACTGACATGAACAGATATGAACTCCCTATATGTAACAGCAAATTTTATATTACATACAAGTTTTGTGATATACTAACTTTTCCTTGAAAATTTCTGGGGGTGTCTGCTTTGCAGATTTGAATTAATATATGCTGATTACCTATTTTTTCTTTAAAAAAAAGCAGTCTAAACAGCAGGACTCTTATTAAGGAAGGCTTTTGCTTTTCACCATTTAAAACAGATTATCAGCATATTATTCTGAAGTAGCAAAATGCTTTCTAGCCTGTTTTCTGAATATAGTAATTAGCTGTAATGTACTCATAGACATCATATACCTGAATGTGAATGTACTTAATTATAAATTAGGAAGTGGAATTTATAGAGAAAATCTATTGGAACCAAAGTAGTACAATACTGAAACTATTTTAAATGGATTTCATGACATGCTATTGGCCTAATGTTTGGCTGTAGGCTAGTACTCATTGTTGCCTGATGACCTGTGTTTTATTCCTTCAATATTTATATGTTTGAGATTTTTTTTTTATGTTGTAATGGTTTCTAACCCATCGACAATAAACTTGAAACAAAGTGTAACGTAGAAGCCAGTAATTCCAGCCTGAGGCACAAATGCCAGAATGAAGCAATTGCAATTGTTAAAATAAATCACTGGCAAACCATGTAGTGCTGAATTTTGCTGATTTATGTAGCCAAGACCGCTCACATTCCATGTGACACATTTAAGGTCAGCCACAGGAAAACATATACAGTTAGCTCTTTATCTGAATAGTAACAAGCATTTGTCAATGCCGAACGTTCGCTTGCAGGTATTTGCAGTGGTGTTTGGCTACGTGTGGTGCTTACCCTAATGCCATGTGCGATTGCTGGTATTTGCACAATAAAATTTCAACATGACCTTTTTGTTACCCCCATTGTGCGCTACATAGGCAGAAACACGTTTTGGGCAGGATGTGAAAAATGACAGCTGTACTGCTCATAAGGAAGTGTGGTAAAATGGCAATGTTGAAAATCTGGAGTGGAAATATTGAAAAATCGAAACCTACGATCGCGGTGGGAACTGTCAACGCCGCGCTCGTAAAACAGTCATTGTTAGGAATTTTTTCACCAAATTTTCAACATCAGCATTTTAAAACCTCTGCTAATGAACAGTGTCACTGTGATTTTCTTACTGTGTCCCATACATTGATTTCGCACACCGACTAGCCATTGTGCACACTGGGTGGAAACACGTTTTGGGCAGGATGTGAAAAATGACAGCTGTACTGCTCATAAGGAGGTGTGGTAAAATGGCAATGTTGAAAATCTGGAGTGAAAATATTGAAAATTCACAAACTTACGAGCGTGCATAGGAACTGCGCAATGAACACTCGTAAAACAGTCATTTTTAGGAATTTTGTCACCAAATTTTCAACACAGCCATTTTAAGACCTCTGCTCATGATCAGTGTCACTGTGATTTTCTTAATGTGTCCCATACATTGAGTTCGATCACCGACTGCACCATTATTGCGCTACCTGAGCGGAAACATGTTTTGGGCAGGATGTGAAAATGACAGCTGCACTGCTCATGAGGAGGTGTAGTAAAAATGGCAATGTTGAAAATCTGAGTGCAAATATTGAAAATTCACAACGCATTGAGTGTGCGAGGAACCGCGCACGACACTCGTGAAAACAGTCATTTTAGGAATTGTTTCACCAAATTTTCAACATAGCCATTTTAAGACCTCTGCTCATGAACAGTGTCACTGTGATTTTCTTAATGTGTCCCATACATTGATTGGGTGAAAATATTGAAAATTCGCGAACATGAGCCTGCATAGAACTGCGCAACATAAGCTCGTAAAACAGTCATTTTAGAATTTTGCAAATTTTCAACATGGGTTTTGAGACCCTTTCTCATGAATGATGTCACTGTCACTTGAGTATTTGGGCCTGAAGGGTGATTTCGCACAGTGACTGTGAAATCACCCTTCGGGCCCGAATAACACCAAGACAGTGACATCATTCATGAGAAGGGGTCCCAAAAACCCCATGTTGAAAATTTGGTGCATAAATTCCCAAAAATGCCTGAGATATGCAATAAAGTTGAACCCCCTATCTAGCCCATTATACAGCTTACCGGCATTTCCTCAGTTCGCGGTCGGCTTTGAAGAGCGCAGACGTGTTCCCGGTCCACCGAAGATCATCGCGCTGAGCTCCGGAGGTAAGTATGGGGTGAGGGGGGTGTGGGGAGGCAGGGTGCACAGTGGGTGGGTGCGGGTTGTGGGAGGGCAGGGAGACTGCGTGGGACCGTTTTTACTTTACAGGTTTTTGTTTTAATTGATGGCGTGGGACGTTTGCCACGCTGGGGTGTTCTCCAGTGGCACAAGACTCGCTGGAGGCCGAGGCCGGCGGATTGGGCACTTGTCGGCAAACAAGGGACGCTTGCCACGCTGGGGTGGGCCCCAACGTGGCAGAAGGATGGCTTGGGGCCGTGGAGCCGACGGGGATCGGGCACCCTGCCAGCAAACAACGCTGGACGGATTTGGGGGTGGCGGACGCAGGGGTAGGTGGCGTGATGGTGCTCTGCATGACAGGGTGGTTTTCTTTAGCCAAGACCACCGCTGTCATACATAGCCCCGCGACCCATTGGTGCAGGACCGCCACGCCTGCTCAACTGAGCAATGGATTTAAGGGGAGAGGCACACCTCCAAAGTGTGCTACTCTCTCAAAACGTTCCTTGTGCATGCTCGCAAGCGAACGTAAAAAGGGAAGCCAGACTTAGAAGACAATATTCAGAAAACAAAGTCAGGAAAATGATGTCAAGGTACCAGAAAGGGAGATGCCACCTAGCATGCATATACATCGCAGCTGAGACCTTGGAACTTGGCTGCAAACATTTCTTGTGAAGATGCACTGTTATCTACTGCAATAAATACATCTGCCTTTTGAATTGAAGTTTATATCAAATGGAGGAAGAACAGTCAAAACACACATTCAAACATCATAAGGCTGCCTAGCAGCTAACTATAAGCAATAAAGCAGAGCTAGAAGGAGATACTGTAAACCTGGGGCTATAAACTTTATAAGGCCATTAAACTGTGGTTCACCAGTAGGCCAAAGTATCATGCCCGGGGTGAAGAACATCCATTTGTGAACTCTTGGCAGATTAGATGGGCCAGGAATGTTCTTTTCTGCTGGCACTTTCTCATGATACTATGATTAATGGTAGCACCTTACTTACCAACTGCTGTTCAGGTATAGGGGAGTACCCTGAGACTTTTTATAATTAGGAGCAATGGGCACTGTTCCCTTCCCCTAGGCTAGCTCGATACACCTCAACATGCTCTCCCAAGGCCCCTATTTGTGAAAAGAGCAACTCTAAGTATGGGACCCTGGATATAGAGTTCCAAAGGGGCAGTTAAGAGTATATTTAATAGCAAGGAGCCTCCTTAAAAGAGCAGGAGTACCCCACCTGGAAGAGTCTACTTATCCTCCATACAGACAAAAAAAATTAATTACCAGCCCCATTTTAAGGGTCCAATTGTCTGGACATGGGGGTCCTATCTTAACTCTTTTTGGTGGGGGAAACATGACTGTTATATGAGCTTCCTATATTTCAGGTAACGGAAGCCCTTTATGGAGCCGTGGTAATGGTTCCTTGGATGGGGGGGTAACAGATGCACTTAGCTACCTAGCAGATATTCCTTTGGATTGCTAGGTCCTAGTGTAAGAAAAGTTTCTTATTTTGATTTATTCTTTTCCTCAGACCTACATTTTTATGGCAGCCTGAATTCTGACCCATTTTGCCAAGTAAGGCATAATGGTAGCCAGAGTTAAATAAATGTTTCCAAGCATATGAGGAGAGAGGAACTCTTGTGAACTGCATATCCTGTCTGAAAAATATTACAGACATATATCTTTTCATATCAAATATTTTACAGAAAATTCTCACACACGGGCTGCTGCACAACAGGCAGCCTAAACATTTTCAATTACTCTCTTACGGGTCACTCCGTTGTCAGACTCTGATTCAATACTAGTAGTAGCTCCCAGTTTTCGAGGGTCTGCAAGAAGGTGACTCATAGAAGACAAGCACAGCCACTTTTAGAATACTCAAGTTTGATGACCCAGATGGAGACTCAGGCCCAGATATTCAAACTGCGCCAGGCTGTGGCGCAAGCCTGGAGTTCAGCTCAACTTTGTGCGCACGGTGTAGCCGGGTGATATTCACTGGAGCTGCGCGGTGGCGCAACTGCTTGAACACGCACTATTACCCCACTGTGCATGGCACAGTGGCATTGCACCAGCGCAAGTGGTCAGAGGGAGCATTGAGATGCGGTGGCACGTGCCATTGGCGCCATGCACAGCACCTGTGATATTCAAAGGGGGACGTGCAAATGGGGCCATAATTTATGCAAGGCACACAGGGGGCCATTTGCATCTGATTACAGCCCCATTTGCATGCCATTAGCATGCAGGTGTGCCACTCCCCTATGATTTGCACCTGGCGCCCTGCCAGACAGCAGCCGTCGGGGACCTACGCCCCCTGCAGCCCGATCTTGGGATGTCCCGTAAGGGACAAAGAATATCCGTTATCCCTGGTGGTCCAACGGACGCTGAAACCAATCACGGGCATCACTGTATCCCCAGGTCCAATATCCCTGGTGGTCCAGTGGACCGCAGAGCCCGATTGCGGGCAGCATTCATCACCCTCCCTCAAGTCCGATGTCCCTGGTGATCTGAGTGGACCATGCCCCCACCACGCCCACTGAGCCCCAACACTCCGCTCCCCGTCAGCGGTGGGTGGCAGCACCCACCCACCTACTGCCCTGCAGCCCATTGACTGACAGCTCGGTAGGGCTGCAAGCCCGTTAGTTCAGAGCATGAGCTAATGGGCATGCAGCCCATACCGCACTAGTCGTCCAGATATGTGAATGAATTCATTCACATATCAGGCAACTAGTATGGTATGGATCTGCATGCCCATTGGCCTCATGCCTGAACCAATGGGTGTGCAGCCCTACCAAGCTGTCAGTCAGTGGGCGCGGGTGGCATGCGGGTGGGGTGCTGCCGCCTCGCCGGCTGGACCGGGAGCGGGGTGGTGAGGCTCAGTGCATGGTGGGTTGGGGTCCACTGACCACCAGGGATATTGGACTTGGGGGATGACTGATGCCCGCGATCAGGCTCCGTGCGTCCACTGGACCACCAGGGATATTGGACTTGGTGGGGGATTACTGATGCCTGCAATCGGGCATGGGGGGCCGCCAGGTCAGCAGGAACAGGTGATGGTCACCCACAGGTGGAAGCTGCTGTGTTCTGCCCTGCAATGCAGCAGCTCACCTGTGGGTGGCCATCACTTGTTCCTTTTTTAAGCGTAACTTTGTGCAGGCACAGGTAGGGTTGCATATGCATAACTCTGCATGGCCCGGGCTGAATGTCGGGCTGTGCAGGTTATGCATGGGCATCTTACCACCCTGTGCCTGCATACCGTCCCAATCGCCCAGGCGCATCGGGATTGTAGTGCACTTTTCCTTTAAATATCGCACTGGGTCATCAGTGAGTTGTGCATGGCGCAATAATCATGTTTGCGCGCAACCCTTTGAATATCTGGCCTCTGAGTATAGGGTCCTATTCAGGGCAGGGATCACCATAATAAAAGAAAAGGGATGTTCACACAACCATTTAGTAATCAGGCTAGATGATTTAACAGAGCCTCCTAAACCCAAAAATGTGTTCACCAGTAATCTGGAGCTGATCATTTGGTACATTGTTTGTCTAGGAGGGTTGCACTTGCCAAACTGTATTTAGGGAAAGGGGACTCAACTGTCCCACTGCAGCTAAATAAACTATAACAAATGAAAAGATGCAGGTTATCCCGGCATTTAAAGCCCTTTTTCTTAAGAGTAGTAGGGTCTTCCATTTCAAATGAAGTAAGGAGTGGTAGCATGGTTTCTGCTGCCCTGTCTGCCCACCAGATACTTTCACCAGCTGAAGCCTCAGTGTTCTGATGACCTGAAGGATCCCCACCATGGGCAGTGTGAAACACCAGGTCAGAGTCTAGAGCTGCAGATCTGTGGCACTGATGAATTCTGAAGACCTTGAGGTGATTCAGAGCTCTGGCTCCAGCTGTGGGACCTGGGTTTGTGATTTGGGGATCCTTTTAGGGTTTTCTTTGTGTCGTGCTCTCCCTCTTGCTCTTTTACCTGCTGCCATGTGGTGTCCATGAATATGCTCTACATCAGCCCTGGGTCTTGTAGCTGCTTCAAGGAGGATTTCATCGAGGATGTAAAGCAGGTTCCAGTATCCATTGGAGCCTCTCCATTTGATGATTGGGATTGCCAGTCTATAAATTGTTCCACTGCCTCTGGGGATTGAAAGGCTTGTGCATCCAATTTACAGTAAAGTGAAGTGTGGTCAGGTACTGCTTGGTGTACTGGAGACCCATCTGCACCGGCTTCCTTTGGGCATTAGTAAAAGCCCGATGTCAGTTGGACAGATCTACAGAAAAGTACTGAAAAGAATATGATAGTATGACCTTGCCAGGATAGCAGTCCTTGTTCCCTCACTAACCTTAAGATATTGTTCTGAACAGGGAACCAGAAAAATTTCATCTGAATGGACCTTGGTGTTGGCCTGGAGGAGGCCTCAGAGCTGAATAGCTTACTGAGGGGCAGTAGCTCTACATTGGGGGGTTAGCAGCTCTATAATCACAAGGTAAGGGGCTCAAGTGAATGCTAGATATCACCTACTAGCAAACTGATGGGCAGGCATGATGATATAAAAGTCCTGACTCTTGAACACTTCCATCAACAACAAAAAAAAAAAGTTAGCAGAGAAATTGATGCCTTTTTAGGGATTATGACTCTGACATACTTCACCAGATGACTGCATCCACTGTGCTGATGTTAGAGCAGATCCCCTTTTCCACTGTGGCTCTGGCTGTCGTGTGGTCAAGTTTGCTTGTAAGAAAAGTAAATTTAAAAAAAAAGATTTCAGACTGCTGAAGGCTTCCTGTGCAAGGGTGGAACTGATGAAAATGAAATAGCTCACGGGGCGCCTGCGAAAATCAGGGACCGCCCAACATTGCACCATCAGACCAACACAGAGATGAATGACTGATACTGCAGTGGCGAGGTGGCTCCTGATTGGGGTGGCCAAATTATTTCAAGTTGATGGCACTTCTGGAAACCACAGTCATCAGCACAGTGGGCCTACATTTGTCCAACAGTGCCAAGCCCGCAAATGCAGTTCTGCCATTGGCCACCACAGTGCCGCACCTCCACAACCCACTTCTCTCCTAAGCTGCCACATAATCTTTCTTGTGCATGTTTGAAAGCAAACATAAAAATGTAAACTAGAGAAAGGGTAGCACACTGGGAAATGTATTCATCAGACTATCTGATTTTTTATTACACTCCCTATATAATTTCTTTTACTTTATCACATCATAAGTGTGTTATAAATCAATGGACCAACAAGGTAACTGCACAATAAACTTTGACATTAAAAATTCAGAAAGCTTATAAATCACTTCATCAGTTGGTTTAGGTCAATGAAATTACTGTAATGTGCCAACATACAAAGGTGTGCACCAGCGCAGGAAGATCTTTGAGGGGACCAAGTGTTTCACCTGGTGATATTCCTCAGATGGAAAAGAGGTCTTGACAATGGCTGACACCTGAGCTTTCAAGGTAAAGTCATTGTCAAAAATAACTACCAGAGTTTTGCACTTCGGTCTAAGGTTGCAAGCTGGACACTCCCAAGCCAAAGGTCAGAAGGTTGTCCAGCCAGCATACCTTGGCCCCAATGATCTGAATCCACCACCAATGCCTCAGTTTTGTCTGGATTCAACTTCAGGCAACTAGCACTCATCCAGTCCAGAATCTCAGATAGGCAGTTGTTGAACATCGAGAGAGAATCTCCCCGCTCGGCTGCAAAGGACATCTACTGCTGGGTATCATCCGCATAGCAGCGAAACCCCAAGCCATACTGCCTAATAATGTCTCCAAATGGCAGCATGTACATGGCGAACAACATGCGAGCCAAAATGGAGCCCTGAGGTACCATGCAGGAAAGGGGTAGATGGTCAGAGGAATAAATTCTGTAGAGCACTCTCTGGGTCCTACACTTGAGAAATGACTGAAACCATCTGAGGATGGTACCAGACAGTCCACAGATGCACCATAGATGCTTTAACAGCACACCATGGTCCACTGTGTCAGATGCCACTGAGAATCAAGGAGGACCAAGTTGGAATGAGACCTCTGATCTTTTGTTATCAGGAGATCATTAAGCACCGAACAAGGGCAGTCTTGCTGCTATGCTTCTTGCTGAAACCGGACTGAAGAGTCATAGATGTCATGAGTAGATAGATGATCATCCAGCTGCAGGCGACCACCTTCAAATAACCTTCCCAACAAAGGGAAGGTTAGAGTAAGTCTGTAGTTTGTGAGACAGTTCATGCCAAGGAGGGCTTTTCAGCAGCGGTCGCACATCACCTCCTTAAGAGGGTCTGAAATACCCCTTCTCCAATGAACTCCAGACTATCTCAGCAAGGATCTGGAAGATTTCATCCATGTACCCCACAAGGAGATACGTTGGGCTGGTCCAGACTACAGCTGGTTGGCGCAGTGTCTGGACGATCCTCATGACATCCATGTAGTCTGGCCAGCTGAAGTCAGACCAGACAAACCGGGTGCTTGTCACTTCCAACCACCACAATCCCCAATAGAGGGGGCCTGGAGGACCCATCGGGTCATAATGTCATACACTTACTAGCGTACAGCATTATAGCTAACCCAATACAGTGCTGTCCATGGCAGTGAATGGTGCAATACCATGTATATTGCTGTAAGTGGTATTGCACCATTCACACACTCCCAGGCAGAGGATGAGACCTCTGTTGGGAGTAGGTTCTGACATGCAGCTGCCGTGGCTCACTGGACTGAGCCACAGCAGCAGGAACCCAGGCACTCTGTCTGGGACCAGGTTTGATTCCCAGTCCCAGACATTTTATTTTTTACCACAATTTGTGCGATCCCTGAGTTGGACCCCTCCCCAGAGCTGAGAATCTTTATTGGGGGGGCAGCATAATTTTGCCATGTGGCATAATGTCTTGTGAAATTATGACCCCATGCCTCTTGAGGATACCAGACATGATGATGGCAACCATATCCACAAAAAAAGAGCAAACTCATCACATCTTTCTTGTGATAATGCTCCACCAGGCTGGATTGCACAATCTGTCAACAGTCTGGAAGAGATGAGCTAGTAGACTGACTGCAGTGACAATCTCCCTGGGCAGGAACTCTGCCTTCTTATGGGAGACTGTGAAATGGTCCATCAATCTAAGTCTGTCAGCATCCAGGCCAGACTTCTGCCAGGGCACCAAACTTGGGGCGCAGTTTTTTCTGGATGGCATCAATATGTCCAGAGAAGTTTAGGTGTTGGTCCAACCAAAACACCTAAGTACCTGAGGGAGGATGTGTTCTCAAGTAAAGTCCCATCAAGGGTATGAAAATGGGTAGGAGGAAGCCTTGAGAGACTCTGCCTTGTGCCAAAAGTCATGGAGACTCTTCTTGGCATTGAGGGAAAGTTGATGGTTAGCAAACCAGAGCTGAACCTTGTCAAAGTCTTGCAGTAAGCTGGTTGTAACCACATCAGGAAAGCAGCCAGATGCATACAGGACTGTGTCATCAACTTACATATGTATAGCAGAGGATGGGGAGCAAACTGAGGGAAGGTCATTTAAGAAGATGAAGAATAGGAGGGGTCCTAATACAGAGCCCTGGGGGACTCCAGTGCTAATTGGGAGGGGAGGGGAGGGGATGTGGCATCCAAGATCTTAACTGACTGCATTCTGCCAATAAGTTAAGCCTTAAACCAGTTTGTGGCGGAGGGAGATAGGCCAACAGCTGGGAGTGAGTCAAGGAGAAGGGAGTGAGAGAGAGTGTCGAAGGTCTTAGCCAGGTTGACAAAAATGGCACAGGTAATTTGGCCATTGTCCATCTTGGTTAGGATGGAGTCTGTGAGCCGTAGGAGAGAAGTGGTGGTTGAGTGTTTTACTTGAAACCGAATTGGGAAGGGTAAAAGGAGGTGTCATATAGAAAAGAAGTGATTTGGGAGAGGACAATGTGTTCTTGAAGCTTGGCAAGGGTAGGGAAGAAATAGGGCGATAGTTGTCGGGGATGAGGGTCACCCCTTTGAGTAGAGGGAGGAACACTGTATGTTTCTGTGAAGAGGAACAGAGGCAGTAGAGAATGAGAGATTTAAGATTATTGAGAGGGGGTAGACAATGGCGAAGCAGAAGGGAGAGGAGTTTGGGTCAAGGCCATCAGGAGGCACCTCTAGAGGGGTTAATGGTGAGGAGGGCACATATGGCATCATTAGGGGTTACTGTAGTGAAAAGAAGGGGATTTCGGAGGGTGATGATGGGAGCACACCAGTAGAGGGTGGGGATGGGTACGAGGGGGGATTTCAATAGTTCAGTGGCACAGGAGGTATAGTAGGAGTTAAATTCTGCAGCTACAGCTGGTGGGTCACACACTAGTGAACTATTTACTTTAAGTACTGGGGGTGGTGGGTGAGATGAGGGGGTAAATAGGGCATAGACCACCTCCCAGAACTTTGAAGGAGCATTTATGTTGTGATGAAGGCAGATTTGAAATATTCGGACTTGGATAAACTTGTAGCCCTGGTGCAAGCATTTCAGAGCATGTGGTATTTAGCAAGGTCAGTAGGATGCTGCGTAGCTTTATGATACTTCCAGGCTCAATCTCTAGCCCTGAGGCAGGCCAGACATTCAGGGGTTATCCAAGATAAATGGTTACCTCTTACTCTGGTTTGTTTGAGTGGGGCAAAGGTGTTTCAGTTTGCAAGAAAGATTTCTTTGAAGTAGGCAAGGACCTTGTCAACTGAAGGGAAGGATGTTAGGGGGGACCATTCAGAAGTGGCAAGGTTACTGGGGAAAGATTCAAGGTCAAAAGACTTGAAGGAGTGTAGTTGTATGGTTTTGTGAGGGGTGCTATGTGTTAACCTGAGAGAGAGAAAAAGAGAGAGAGGGCGAGAAAGGGAGGGAGATAGAGAGAGAAAATGGAAAAGAGGAAGAAAATATATATATTCTTCAGGCTTAGCTTAAACATGAAGAGGAAGGGTGGAAGGAGGGGCAGCTGTAGAATAAGGGTGCTAGCTGCACATTCAAGCAATTTGATAGACCTCTAGGCCTTTATCTGCTGGCAAATTTCATATGTTCAGATAGTACTGTAAACAGCCTGTACCAAACTGAGCTGTAAATTTATTTAACCAGTCTGGCACTTAATAAATACCAAGATCCAGCCTGAAAGAAAGATGTAGAAGAAAATAGAAAAAATAGAAAATGGAGAGAGAGAGAGAGAGAATATTCTTTCAGTTTAACTCTAGACAAAATTATTCTAAACTAAGCAGTAATTTCCTTACATTATACAGTTAAAACCTTGCAATATACAATGATTCAAATGGTAAGACACACACTTACAGCAAGGTTCACACAAATACACTTAGGCAAGGGAAGAAACTGAAGCGAAGACTTGGGCGAGGGAGGCACACAGCCAAAGGTCAGCAGTGGAATGGGAAGAAAGCCGATCATATGTCCGGGTCTCCAGTGCCACCAATCAGGCACCGGGAGAGAACAAAGCCACCAGGAAGGTTGTTATATTGATAGCCTCATTAATTTGAGCAGACTGATGAAAGGTGTCTGAGATAATAACCCCAGATCCTTTTCGTTACAGAAAATGTTTAATGTTGTACCTCCTATCATATATGATGTTGAAGGTTAAGAGGACCTAAATGCATTGTCTTACACTTGTGTATGTTTAGCTTCATCCCCACTTTAGTAAACACTGAGTCATTCTACAAGATCTTTTAGGTTGTGAAGAGTCTGATCCAGGTTTGCACAGGAGTCTCCTATCTTGACATCACCTGTATACTTTATAGCTAAGGAATCACAATTTTTAGTTAAATGTGCAATAAATGCTTTAAACAGGCAGGAGCCCAGGACAGAGCCCTGCAGTACTCCACTTGTAACTCTGCCATTGTTGGATAGCTGACTATTAATCATAACTCATTGAGTCCTGTTATTTAACCAATTAGAAATCCAGTTCATTATATTTTTATTGATAGTTTATTTATTTATTGAAAAGTTTCACCAGGAGGGCACACTGAACAACACTTTGCTTGTCTCATGGTATGACCTGGGGTAAGGGGTTACATAGGGTTGTGAAGGATGATCAGTTACAAAAGTATGTGGGTAGTACAAACAATATAACATTGTAAGATTATGCAACAGTTAGAACACAAGGTATTGTACAATAAACAGTAGTGGAACATTGGGTAAATAATAATACATGTCCAAAATCATACAAAAGAACACATAAACTTACAAAACAGTAATAATGCAATAGAACCATTATAGGTATAGTGCATGAGTGTAACTGGACCAGGCTCAAGGTAGTATGCAAATGCTGTTGGAGTAAAAAGGATGGGGTAGGTTGTGCACACGGGTGACCCAGAAGGGCAGGTGGAGAAGAGAGGGGAGATGCAAGAACTGAATATGAGGAAAAGGGGAAGCCATTTCCTGATTCCCCCTTCAGGATGTTGAGAACCCTGCTGGGGGGGCAGGATAGGAAGGAAGAAACTGGGGATAGGTATTAAGGAGGGTTAAAGCAGGAACAGCTGAGGGAGAGGTAATTGTGTAGGGCAAAGATAAGGGCAAAGTTGGAGGATGGCTGTCGTATTTCAGGGGGGAAGGAATTCCAGATTTTAGGGAAACAATGGGCCAAACCAGTCTGATCGATGAGGGTGGAGCAGTGAGGGACCGTCAAGGTGCAGGCACCATTTGATCTGAGAGAGTGGGTGGTGGGAGGTGGAGTGGAGAGAGAGGATGAGAGATAGGAGGAGAGCACTCCAAACCAGAATTTGGTGGTTAGTTTGGCACAGTGTGAGATGCATTTGTGAGATAGTGGAAGGAAGGTTACAGAGGGATAGAGTTCCAGTGGTGGGAGCTAGAAGGGAATCAAGAGCAAAGGCAGAAGGAATTAAAGAGAGTGTCCAACTTGGTCAGGAAGATTTGGAGCAGCATTATAGACTAAGTCACAGTAGTCAAAGATGGGAGTATCATCTTCTGTACAATTTCATGCCTCATAGTCAGTGGGATGCAACTATGATTCCTATACAGAGCACCAAGCTTGTGATGCAGTTTCTTCAGGATAGCATCAATATGCACAGAGAAGTTGAGGTGCTGGTCCAGCCAAACCCCCAGATATCTAAATGAGGAGATGTCCTCCAGGATGGTCCCAACAAGGGTGTGGAAGGTGAGTAGGACTGAGATCCTAGAGAGTCTCTGCCTGCTGCCAAAGGTCATTGAGATTGCCTTCTTGGCATTTAGAAACAGCTGGTGAGAAGCAAACTAGAGCAGAACTTGATTGAAGTCATGCTGTAAGCTGGTTTCCACAGCAGCAGGGTTTTTGCCCAAACTGTATAAGACAATATCGTCAGCGTACATGTGGATAGATGAGGATGAGCAGGATGTGGGAAGAACATTAAGGAAAATGGAGATGAGTAAGGGACCAAGCACTGAACCCTGAGGGACACCAGAGTTGATGGGGAGTGGCGTGGAGATGGAATAAAGGATTCTCACTGATTGGGTCCTGCCAATGAGGTAGGATTTAAACCAGTTGGTGGCTGATGGAGCAAGGCAAGCTGAGAGAGGAATCAAGATGCAGGGAATGGGAAACAGCATTGAAAGCTTTGGCTAGGTCACCAAAGATGCCCGGTTATCAGGCCATCATACATCCCTGAAAGGATGGAGTCAGTGAACCTGAGGAGGAGGTGGTTGTTGAGTGTTTCTTCGAAAACTAAATTGGAAGGGTGAAGAAGGAGGAATTGGTGAGGAAGGGTGATAATTGAAAGAACTAAATGTTCTTGAAGTTTGGCAAGGATAGGTAGGAGGGGAAATGGGGTGATAGTTGCCAGGATTGGCTTTGTCACCACCATTGGGAGAGGAAAGACTACAGTGTGTTATCCAGGATGAAGGTACTTGGGCAAAAACAAAGGAGGAAGTTAAGGATTAGGGAGATCACGATAAGCAATTGCAGGAGCAGAAAGGTAGAAATTTAGGCTCAAGCTCATCTGGTGAGGAGCCTTTAGAGGGGTTCAGGGATATGAGGGCACGAAGAGCTTCATCAGAGGAGATAGTAGAAAAGGAAAAAGGATGAGGGGTTGGCACTGGCTGAGGTGAAGGCCTGAAATTAGTAGGCAGCAAGGGGAGAGGGAATTTAGAAGAAATGTGGTGCACAAGGTGTAGTAGATAATAAATTCCTTGGCCATGGAGCCTGGGTCAGAAACTAGAGAGTTATTTATTTTGAGAACTGGAGGGGGAGGGTGAGAGGGGGGAGAGAACAGGGCATGGACTACCATCCAGAATTTAGATGGAGAGTTAATGTTAGTCAGGAATGAGGAGTTGAAATAATTGGTCTTAGCCAGTCTAGTAGTTTTATTACATGAATTGTGTAGCATTCTGTACTTGTTGTAGTAGTTTGGATGTTTAGTAGATTTGTGTTTTCTCCAGGCCTGATCATGCTCCCTGATAGTAGTGTTATGAAGTTTAGAGATTAGAGCCCAATATGGCATAGTATCAAAAGCCTTGTTAGAATCAATAAAGACTGCATTGTACGGTATCTTACGATCAAGTTAGAAGCTAACTTCCTTGTAGAAACATATGAGATTGGAAACACAGCTACAACCTTTTCTAAATCTATGTTGTTCTGTGTCAAGGCTATCTAATGCAGGGGTGATAAAATCCTTAATGATGCTTTCTAATAATTTGCATATAGGTGATATCAGACTAATTGGCCTACAATTTTTCCAGTTGTTATGCAGTCCCTTTTTATGTTGGCATGCGCAGCCAACATATTGGTAGTAGCACATTTTGAAACACGGTCTCTGTTGGATGAATGCAGGGCATGCATCAGTAGGTCGTCCCTCATTCCCCAATCAGCCTGCATGCTGGCGCCACTCCATCGGCGAACACATCTGAAAAGGTCTACTGCAATATGAACAAAGCTCGTCACATGCAGCAGACCTCCCGACATCTTACCCTGCTAAAACAGGAAAAAAACATGGCTGCACTGCCAGCCATAATGCCGACTTCAGGGGCATCAACCCCTGTCAGCGTGTGCCCCCAATGATGTGCCATGTGGTTTCCACTCCCATCAGCATAAAGCACTACCCTCCCAATTTTTTATATGCTGAGGTGGTGCCCAATCCCCTCTTCTCTTGCCCCTTCCTTGTGTACCGACAGGGTGTCCAATCCCCCATCAGCTAAAGCACCCCTCAAAAAAAAAAACACTTAGGTGGCATGCTGGGAGCCCACCCCAGCGTGCCAAATCCCCATAAAAATAAAAACCATCCCACAATGTTTTATTTTAACCTGTGAAAAAAGAAAACAGTCCCTCACCATCTCCCTGCCCCTCCCCAATCTGAGCCCACCCTCTGCACATCCTGCCCCCCGACACCCCCCTCACTCCATACTTACCTCTTGAGTCCAGCGCAACAAACTTTGGTGGACCGAGAACACATTTGCACTCTTCAAAGCTGACCGCGAACTGCAGAAATGCCGGTAAGCTGCTTAATGGCATAAATTCGGCATTGACAAATGCCTGTTATGTATGGGGATTACATATGCTGTCTTCCAGACATCGGGGATAAAGTTGGTCAATAGACATTTTTCAAATAGTAGCCTTAGTGGATGGATGAGGCAATCTGCCAACATAAACAGAAGTCATCCAGCTATACCATCTGGACCTGTACTGGTTTTACCCTTAAGTGCGGTTAATTTTTTCCAGATAAGGTCTTCAGAGATCAAAACAGGATTGTACATTCAACTAGTTTGTATACCATCAATCTGTTTTAACTTAACAATATCACAAAACCTAGAGTTAAAGATATTGGCCATTTCAATGGGTTTGTGTATTATATTGTTATTAATTAGTAATTAATTAACACCTCTTCTAAAAGAAACCTGTCAAGGGTGCCCTCCCCCTTTCTCTTCACCTTGGCTGCAGAGTCCTTGGCCATATCACTCAGATAATACCCAGATATGCACAGTATAATGGTAGGATAGCAGGACTTCAAAAGCATTTTTTACACAGATGACTTAGTAGTGCTGTCTAATGCTGTACCAGTTGCTCTCACTCCCCCCTTTTAAGCACTGTAAGAGAGGTACTACAAGATCTCAGGGCTGGAAATGAATACTGGGAAAAACAGATCCTCTCTCTATACCACACCTATCCCCACACCCCATTCAGTGACCAGGACATGAAGTGGGCCCCCCCTAGGTATCATGTACCTGAGTATCCGTATTCTCATGTATTCCTCAAAATGGGCATCAATCAATTTCAACCCATTTCTGGCTAAACTGAAAACAGAACTGGATAAATGAAAATGCTTCATTCTATCCATAGCAGGCAAAATAGCCACATTCAAAGATGATAGTGACTCTTAAACTACAGCACTGTCTCGCTCATGTTCCTCTTCAAGTACCCAGGCCCTGGTTTTCCAGAATAGACAACATGGGACCGGACTTCGTATGGGAGGGTATGCATCCTAGATTCATCAGACTAAAGTTGTGTACACTCTTGAGGGTGAGAATGTGGGGACAGCAATGGTTCCTGGGCTCAGTCAGCACAAAGCAAAGTCTTTAAATTGCTCTTGCTCTTCAGTATGTGCTTCCACTTGGATGCTAAGAACAAAGGGGGTGCACAAAATGAGTGGTTTTGGATACATATGTTGAGAACTTTGGCACCAAACAGACTGCATGAAGAGCTACCTTTACAGTGCTTAATATAGTTTAACATGCTGATACGCAATAGCTTGGTTACATACTCTCCAGTTTTTAAGTGTCTTCCCTTCTCTTCCCCAATTTTGTTTCTGTTCTCTGTTTTTGGCCCCCTTCCACTTCCTCTCCTTATATCCCAATTTTGCACTTTTAATACTCCCATATATATTTAATTATTTGTGGCACATGAGTTATGTTGCATTATTTAGTGGTACTGGAGTCACTTTTCACAGTTTTGAACTTGCTTTTAGCACTCATTCCATTGAGCTGGGAACATTCTCAGCTTTGGTCCAGCCGACACTTATGAATACTCATGTTTCAAGTATTTTTGTGGTGGTTGCCCATGGACTAATTAGCTCTGAGGAGGGCTTCTAGGCAAAAGGTCAACACACTACTGTGCATGCCACATCATGCCCAGCAGCCAGGTTGGTGGTTTCTGCCTTCACCTTGAGGCTCTGAAAATGTATTTTCACAGAAGATAGTACCTGATTAAACCTGTACCTGAAGCACTGTTTGCATGTTTGAATACGAGAAATTGAACCTACAGCTGATGAGGTAAGCCTCTTTCTTCTTCTATGTGCTGTTTGTTTGCCTTGGTCAGTGCCATGGATCTGTTTTCGGTGGAGTTCTCTCTCTCCAACAAGCTCTTTCAATGGTTCATGGACTACCACCTGGCTTGTACAATGACTCAAACTCTACCCTGATTTTTCACCCCCTTCTTCCCTAGCCCTGCAGTTGATAAGGATAGAAATGGACATTACAGGAGGCACTTCAACAACAGTATTGTTGCATGATAATAATCCAGGAAACTCCCTCCCACAATACAGACTTCTATAGCCCTACAGAGACTGATAAAGAAGCTTCTAATCGATTAAACTTATGCCCCTGTGGAAGAACCCCACAATCCGGGTAGAGACTAAAACCTTCTGCTGGCCCTCCAGACAGAAAGCGGATATGAAAGGTTCAAGAAGACCTTGCCATGCCAGGCACCAACCAACCTGACCCTTCAAAGACCTACAAAACAAGCTTCTGCTGCACCATATTGATTTTTAAAGATTCCTCCAAATCAGTAGTACTAACACTATCAAAAAGCACTCCCTCACTGGCTGCAACTTATGAAAAGGAAAGCTGGAGCTATCTACAGTATATATGCCTACAGGAGGGTATACCTGGCCACTTCCAGAAGACAAGAGACAAAAGGGAATCCCAACTGTCCATTCAAATCATAGAAAGCCAAATCGATTACAGGCAGACTTCCCACTGGTCTACACAAACAACAGAGCACTATTCATTCAAAATAAAATGATGCACCTTTGATATGGAACCTCAGCTTTACTACAAGCAATGAAGGGCATCCCCACAGATCAATGATGGAGATGTGGGGTCCCAGGTTGAGATGTTACCCACATTCTACAGGCCTGCACTGCCATCCAGTCTTTCTGAAAGAAAGTGATCTCCTCCTGCACTCAAGTTCTGCATCAAACAATGCCTGATACCCTGATGTTTTGGCTTCTGGACATTCTTCTGCAGCTTACCATCTCACCAAACCATACCTCAGCTGGCTGATAGCAGCATTAATACAGGCATAAGGGTTAATTTATAGACGTGGAGAATAGTTGAAGTTCTGCCAAGACCACTGGAGAGTTTTATTGGGTAGGTAAACCAATTCTGAACATATGCCCTATATTGCATGGGTTGCCAAAGAGAAATTTAAACAGATCAGGGATCCTTTCCTGTCCTCCTTTTGGTACAACATCCCAGTTTCCAGCAGACCTTCCAGCACCCCACACTCCTTAACTCAACAGGTACACTGGTACCTCCCATGAAAGGGTGCTCCATCATAGCTCCATGTCCGTCTTGAGCCTTCTACACGCTAAATTAGAAGTATATTCCTGGATAGTAGGAATGCTTAAAGTATAGCTACCACAAGAATACATGCATCATAAGTCTTATAGAGCTAGGCAGTTTTCTGTACACGGTTAGGGTATGTCAGATATTGTACCTGAGTTAAGCAGGCAGTATAACCAAGAGGTTAGAGCAACAAGTTGTGAATGAGCTTCATACATCCAGCAGACCTGGGTTTGATTCCCACAACCTCTGCTTGCATACTGTGAGACCCTGAGCTAATCATTTAATGTCCCACGTGCTACTGGGTCACCTCTGTAAACAGCCCTTTGGCCTAGTGGGACTTAGAAGAAGAAGAATCAGCATTTACATAGTGTTTTCCATAGACAGTATACCCCAAAGCACTTTACAAGCAATGCTAGACTGGTGGTGAAGTGACTGAATGTGTAGTGGCAGCCATATCACACATCACACCCACACACAGCCTTGGGCAACTGCATGAACCAGTTTTATGTGAGGGGGGAATATTGGCCAGGATACTGGGAACTTCCCCTACCCTCTGGGAAGAGTGCCTTGGGTTCTTTTACTTCAGCCTGGACACCCACCAAGACAACAACAGGATGGGTAGAAGGGACCTCTGCTTAACATCTCATCTGAAGGATGCCACATCCCAAGAGTACAGTACCCCTTAATACTGCACTCAGGTGCCAGCATTTTAGGTGTGTGATCAATCCTGGTGTGGGACTTAAATGGTTACCAAATGAATGAAAAAAGTGTTATAGAATAGTATGTGTATGGGGTGCTTGCCAGTTAATTATGTTATGAAAAGTTTTTTATGCATATCAGACTTGCTTTGTTATGTTAAATGAAATGTGTCACACTATACATGTGTTCATGCTGTTGTCCGTTGAAATGAACTTGAACATTTTAAATAAAAATGATTACCTTCAAGGGTTAACTATAACTGCTGAGACTCTAATAGCAATTAAGGTTTATTGTTGGTGAGTGTTTCCTTTAAGTGGTCCAGGCACTACAACTTTCTCCCTGCCACCCCTCTCCAGGGTCATCTTCCACCAAATAAAGATGAAGACATTAAGTCATTATGCTCTGCAGACTTGGGAGGTGGGGGTTCATGATGTAGGAGGTTCACAGCTAAACTCGGTCATTTATGGGGGTGGGGAGGTTGTTGGTTAATACTGTTATGGGACTTGGTATAGAGTTTGGAAGGGGTTAATGCCAGCATGGCTATAATTAAATGAGAAACTTCATCAGGATTGTGGAGGGGAAAGAGAAAGGACTATCAGGTTGCAGGGTGCAACTATCGTTTTAGTTCTGGGTAGTGGAGGGGCATTTGCATAGATGGTATGGTGGATTTACATGTAATAAGTCTTTTTTTAAAAGACAAATGTTCTTCATGTAGTTTTGCTAGCGCAGTGCTACTTTGCCCTGTTCATCTATGAATAGTGACACTTTTCCAAGGCTATCATCTACAAAGTACCATTACTCCTAATATTGCCTACCAACGGTGAAATCTACATAAAGCGTGCCTCCAGTGACACAAGCTTGAACAAACATTGTGAAGTACTTCACAATGTGATTTCCTGAACTTTGCACCACTCTAGTGAGGACTGGCGGGGGTGGGGGGAGTACATTTAGTGGGAATGTGAGGAAGTTTTTCTTTATTGAGAAGGTGGTGGGTAAATGAAATAGACTACCCAGAAAGGTGATTGAAGCTAAGACTGTGTTGAGGTTTAAACTTTGATGGGACAGATATAAAGAAACTGCAGGACACATGGATAGAATATGGGAAGGAATACCTGGGAAGGGGCTGTTCAGCCAGCATTTCTAAATTTCTAATTACAGCCTGGTGTTAAGCCCAGGACAGGCTAAGCAGGGAAATTGGCAGTATGGATGGAGCTATGGATCTTTTCTGTCAACACAAACTATGTTTCTATTGTGCATACACAATGCATTTCCTGAAAATGTCCTTTTCCTGTTCAAAAATTTACCCTGCCTAACATAAAGGAAATGTTGACTTAAGGACTGGTTCTGCTTTACAGACTTGGATACTGGAATGTGAAGATAAAAAATGTAAACCAGAGAAAAGGTAGCAAACTGAAAATGTATTCAGCAGATTATTTGATGTTTTATTACACTCCTTATATAATTTCTGTTACGTTATCATAAGTATGTCATAAATCAATGGGCCAGCAAAGTAACTACACATAAACCTCGACCTAAAAAATTCAGAGATCAAATAAATCACTTCATCAGTTTGTTTAGGTCAATGAAATTACTGTAAGGTGCCAACCTGCATTATTTCTGTGAATTTGGATTCAGAAAAAATTAGGCATCCTGACTCTGAAATCATGGGCTGAAAAGTCTTACTAAGCCACATTTTCTAAATACATTTGTATAGAATATACTGTATGTGAACAGTATTTCAAGTGCGTCAATAAAATTAATTTCCAGGTTTCGTATCAGGGCATACCGTTATGTCAGAGTCATCATGTTTGCCATCAATGAGATCAACCGGAACATCAAAATGCTGCCAAATATCACACTTGGGTTCAACATTTATGACAGCTGTTTCTTGGAAAGTAGAGCCACAGGATCTACTCTTCGACTGTTGTCGGGCAGACAGCAGCCTGTTCCTAATTACAGCTGTCGTTCAGAACCTCTCTTACCTGCGATCATTGGTGATGAGGCTGCAGCAGCAACACTACAAATGGCTACACTGTTAGCAATCTACAACTTCCCACAGGTAAAAAAAATACATAATGCAGTTCTCACTTGGTCTTAAATGAATCTACTCTGGACTACATTAGTGACTACATAAAAATAATAGGTAACTGTGTTTCTTTTTTTAAAAGTATTACAGAACGGTTTCAGATGTTTGCAGTGCTACCCTATATGCCAGCTGTTTGTGGATATTTTATTCAACAATGAATATATAGAAAACAGATCCTTTGGAGCAGGGGAGGGTCTCACTTTTGTTCAAAGGGTTTCCAATTTATTAAGGGGTGGCACTTCTTCTGAAAAATGTAAATTATTCCCTGAGCTCAGATTAGGCTAAACAGTGCTACTGATTCCTTGCCTAAGGGGATAGCCAGTGCTACTTCACTATCTACTGTAGCTGGATACCGTAGTGCTTTAGAAAGCCATGGTATGCCAAATATAAAAGAGCAATGAAATGCCATGGAGAAGTGAGTTGGTTTTCTCCTGATTCAAGGAGTTATTATTGTGTCTGATTTTTTGAGTTTTGTGGAATTTTCAAATTCTTCTTCTCACAAAATTCCAAAGAAATTCAAGAATTCCTTCTAATTATACAAAATTCCATCAGAAGCAGAATTCCACTATTCCAAAGCAGTTTGCTGCTTTGTATCTAATTTGCAGATTAGAAATTCACTGTTTACATAAACCACAGATTCATGTTCTGCCGATTACGTAAACCACAGGTCAGTCCTCCGCTAATGCAGAAAACAAAACTGCAATTTACTGAAAGTGAAGAAAACTAATCTGTGGTTTGAATTAAAACACTTTCAAATTCTATAGAATTTATCCAGAAATTCTGAAGTGCCTCTCAGGAGCGGAATTGTCACGGTGCCTGAATTTCACAGACTGAATACCTCATTCTGCATAGCTGTATTAATCTGGCATTTAATTATGTGTTTATTTAAGAAATGAGTTGCACCTAACTATCAGTTCATTAGCAATCTCTAATCCTCCAAAATGCAATAATAAAGGATAACACCCAACTGGCTGAACTTTACATTTATTTATTTAAAATTTGGTAGGCGGCAAGGCACACTGGGCAGATGCTCATTTCCAGGTGTGACCCAGGGTTGTGGGAAGAGAGGAGTACAGACATGAAGAGAATTTAAAACTTTACATAAGGAATAAAATACAGCAGAATGGTGTCAATGCTGTAGTACAACACCTACAGGTGGTTAATACCTGTGGAGCAGCCAAAATCCTTCAAACACTAATTGGAAAGTGTTAACATACCATCATTTCCAATTTTGGGGTGTCTTATTCCACTCATAAAATGATATTTGAAAGATAAATGAATCAAAGTGTTTTGAAGGGCACATTTAGTGCTGCTTCCCATCTAAGAGTGGGTTCTACTGCAATAGTTCTTTAAGAGTGGGATTACAGCTGATAACGTCCTTCTTCAAGCTTGGTTTGAAACATAGACTTTCATGGCAGATAAGGATGGCTTTGCCCACAAGTCTGCCCATTTCCCTACCTAATGGATAAGCTGCAGATCCTAGTTAACTAATAGCCTACTTCCTCCTACCCCGAACCAAATTGCCTTATTTCTGTCCCATGCATTCTTAAATTCCTGTTTTCGACCACGCAACCTCCTCAAGAAGGCCATTCTGTGTGTCTACCACCCATTCCATGAAAAATACTTCCTTGTGTTGCCCCTGAGCTGTCACCCTCTAACTTCAGATTGTGCCCACTTGTTTTGCACATCTCTTTTTCTGAAAGATGCTACCCTCTTGGACTTTGTTGATTCCCCTGAGGTACTTGAAAGTTTCTATCATGTCCCCCCTTCTTTTCTCGACAGTATACATATTAAGCTCATTTGGTCTCTCTTCGTATGGCTTCTGGTGCAGACCCTGCATCATTTTAGTTGCCCATCTCTAGACTGCCTCCATCCTGTCTATGCCCTTGTGGAGATGAGGTCTCCAGAACTGCATGCAATACTCCAGATGGGGTCTCACCAACTGTCTGTACAGAGGGATAAGTTCTTTATTACAGCAGAGTGTTTCGGTGTACCAGAGGACAATAAGGAGAGGGGGAACCAGATGAGTTATGATTTAGTGTTGTTTGCATTATCACAAGTGGTGCTGTTGTCTATGCCCAGAGTTGTCAGTTCTACTGGTTTTATCGGGTCTGAAAGTGTCTCTGTTTTTCTTTTCATTTCTACATTTGTAAGAGTTTGCAATGTTTGCTTTTTATGGGTGCCACCAGCCTTGCTCTGTCTCTCCACCCAGCTCAAGCTCAGTTACTAGGGAGCATGCAAAGGATTAAGCCTGTCCCTGAGAGCTGTTCTCTAGTGGCCCCCAGCTTGGAGACAGGATGCCTGGAACTTTTTACTCTGAGTTTCCTGGCTCAGCTAGCAGCAGGAAGACTGGTCATGAATATACATATGGCCTTGCCTTCCCCCTTTATACTATAAGAGGGGAAGGCCAACTATTAGGGGAGTGAGAAGAAGCAAAAAAAGGGAAGTACTGATTGACAAGTAGCAAAATACAGCTGCTCATGCTGTGACTGAGGTGAGGGGGCCCTGCAGACTCAAAGCCGATGGCAAGGTCCCTGGGACTGGAGGGCACTGGTCCCCTCCAGCAAGGTCTTCAGGGTATCCCATGATAACACCGATCACAAAAACAGTGAGGCTCAAAAGAGTGAAGAAAAACTGTGCAGACACATAAGCGATTGGCACAACATAGCAATCGCAGAAATGGTGACCTGTGTTTTTTTCCCCCTCTACGACTTGCTTCCCCCTTGAAGTTGGTTATTTTATTAATGGTGGTATGGGGGCTATGCCCCCTGCAGAGAGGGATGCAGGGGGTCAAATCCCCACATAGAAAGCCACTGTTACATTGTTGTCACCATTTTGGTGATTGCTGTGTTGTACCCCTTGCTGTATGTGGCCAGGCTCCTTTGCCTTAGCCAATTTTGACCTCACTGTTTTTGACTCACCTGTATCACATAGAACCAGTCTTCAGAGGCCCAGAACCCATTCAGTGTTCTGGTGGGAAGGACACCCCAACCCCCAGCACCAGCTAAGAAGAGGCAGACTACAGCAGCCTCCTTTAGAAACAAAGAAGAAAACAACCTTATGGCATGTTTGGGAGTTATGGAAGGTACCTCTCAAGGGAGGTTGCCAAGATCCATGAGGATCCCTCTCACCATTAGAATGCTTGGGAAGAGCATGTTTATAATTAAACATTTATTAAAACTGCTCAGTTGGTATACAGGAAAAGCCTAGTACTGTATGTAGTTACAGTATGTGCAACTCCCTGTGGAACAGCCCCAAATTCATGCTTGTCAGGGGAGGGGCCTGATAAGAGTTTGAGTCAAGTCCCTGGGATGGGGCTAGGCATGGAAGCCTGTTCTTTGGACCACTAGGGCTATCAGTGTTTTTACCAGATGGGTGGCACTCATAGCCAGACAAACAATGAGTAAAATGATTTAGGAGTAGAGCATATTCTGATATACTGATTCAAAATGTAAATGCCAGTGCTTGGTGAGCAACTAAAACAGTCAGATTTTCCCCCAGGGTAATTCTCACTCTGCCTGCAAGGGTGCCACCAGGCATAGGTCTTGGGAGTGACAGGACTGTAGGGACCCCATACATGGGAGTTAGGGAACATGGAAAATGAAAAGCGAATGATAATGGGACTGAAAGTAACATTTGAAAATACCTTTTAGACCAAAGGGCGGGAAGCTGGAAACAGTGTTGTGTACTGGGTGTAGGATGAATAAGCTTACAGATGAAAGAAAACGTAATCAAGAGAAATAGCGAATGGAAATTTGAAGACACCAGGGAAGACAGTAAATGGTGATGGCTATGTCCTTAAAGGCTGCATAACAACCTAACAGCATAATCAACACATCCTGCTTGATCCCAGCTTCCAGTGTGGATCCCTGTGTGTACTCTCATGTTTGTAGTGCCCCAAAGAATGCATTGGTTGCCCCGGTCCCCATTTGCTATAAACAATGGTGGTGGCAGGTAATGGAAGCTACCAGTTTTCATGGTGTAAGGCAGGTGCTCCTTTGGATGAGGTATGTCAGCATATACCCTTATATGCAGGGTGGTGCCCTATACTGACATATACATTTTGGGTTAATTTCTGTTTTGAATTTTACTTTGGCCCTACCTGCCAATAAGCTGTCTCCATACTCCTCACCATCTCATTGGCAATCTTTCATCTGTCTGCCAACATGGCAGGATTCTTGATCCAGCTTCAGATCAACTGGTAACAGGCCAGAGTATATCCCATAGGAAGTCCTCTGCATGAGGCTGGGGAATGGGAGTGAGAGGAGTTCCTTCAAGTCCTCTGGCATATTGATCTTCCAGAACCAGGAAGGGATATGAGTAGGTCTGGCCAACATTTTTCTTCTGCAAGTAGAATTCTGGCAATATTACAATTTTACATCCATGAAATTCAGGAAATGGCCACAAATACTTTGTGAAATGTTGCCAGAATTGTAATTTTGGTAACTTCCATCTACTTTAAAAGGTATTCATTTAAACTGCATTAAATTTGGTATGAGGAATTTACCAATTCCCAAGGAGAAGTGTACTACATTTCAGAACTTGGGGCCTGATTCCAAGACAGCGGTGAGAGCAGGGTACAAAGTATGCCAGTGCTTAAAGTTACGCCAAAAACCCTACGACATGCGAGCTGCGCCATATTCCAAGAAAATCACGAGATACGATGGAAAATGCAGAAATACACGTCACAACTTATGCCTGCATGTCATGTCATAGCCCACAACAACGGCATAACAGTATGCATGTCATAACCCTACAACCATAGAAAAGTGTGTAAGACGCAGACATGCCATAGGGGCTACAAGATGTCGGGTAGTGATGGCAAGAGGAGGAAACAAAACTTCACCTTTGAAGAAACAGATGTGCTTCTAGTTGAACTGGAGGCCCAACCAGACCTGCTCATGGGCAAGAGAGGGGAATGGGAGCAGCACATCCAGAGGAAGACAGCATGGGATGAGGTGGCAGTAAGGGTAAATGTAGTCGCAAATGCGAGGTGCACCATGTGCGACCTGCAAAAGTGCACTAGTGACCTCAAATGCCATGTCAAGGCCAAGGGGGCATGCAACAAGTGGCAGACAGTAGCCACAGGAGGTGGGCCACAGGAGGTGAGACCCCTCAGCACCCATTAGGAGAGGGTGCAGGGATTCATGAGGCAGCACAGCATCCATGGGGACACGAACCTCTATGTTCCAGATGGATGCAGGGACAGGTAAGTGGAAGTGTGATGCATGGCATAGTGACTATTACAAATGGATGTAACAATGGCAACAGGAAGGGTGATATGCTGGGACCACAGGCAGTGTTGTGCAGTACGGTCGGAACAGTGATTGTGGGGCATGGCCATGCAATGTGGAAAAGTGAACAAATGGGAGGGAATGTGTGGAACTTGACCCTGGAAAGTGGCACAGCCAGGATGAATGCATGCAGTGTAGGCAACATGGGGAGGCAGTACTGATGCACTGTTGTTCCCCTCCACATGTGCAGATGCAGCAGACATAGGGACAGGTAAGGCAACTTCCAGTGCAGCCCGCAGTGCATTGGACAGCGACGCAGGGGTGGGAATGGTGGCATGCATGGTGGGCATGTAATGGTGTGGTAGCACTGATGCACTATTGTTTCCCCACAGGTGCAGCACCAGTGAAAACAGGGGCAGGTAAGCTGGTGGCCATTGTCACTCCCACACAGTGAGACATCGTGACAGGGGTGGGGATGGAGGCATGCATGTCTGGCATGTAATGGTGGTACAGCACTGATGCTCTGTCATTCCCCCACAGGTGCTGCACCAGCAGACTCAGGGGCAGGTAAGCAGATGGCCCGTGCTACCCCAGTGCATGGGACAGTGATTCAGTGGGTTGAGATGGTACCAGGCATGATGGGCATAACATGGGAGGTACTACTGATGCACAGATGTCTCCCACAGGCTCAACAGCAGTGGACACAGGGCGGTGGACAGTGCTGACACTAGCACAGAATGGGCCCAGCAGGACTGAGCCAGGACACCAGTGGTGGGGGAGCATGAGGCAGTGGAGGATCATCAGCAGGAGGGGAGGGCCTGGACCTCAGGGACCCCTAGAGCTGCGAGTCTGTGGGACAAGATCGCTCTGACATAAGCCCCACATTGTACCGAGGTCGGAGGAGGCCCTGGATGGGACAAGACCATCCCCAGAGGAGGACCAGCCGCAGGCCCCAACAGACTATGCAGGGTTCTGCCGTACACTGGTCACTGTACATGTGAAACTGGGTGAGATGCTGGGTTGCATAAGGCTCAGCATGGACACACACCATGCAGAGGTGGAGGAGCAGATGGGCACATAGATAGGGGTGCTCGACACGGGATGTGCACAACAGAGTTGACAGTGATCATCTGGTGGAGGCCATAGCCACAGCACAGGCCTGTGCACAGGACAGATGTGGGCCATCACCCGCCTGGCCATGGCTGTTGAGGGGTCGGTGGCCAAACAGATGAGGAGGCAGATGCCCTGTTGGCCTACCACAGGCCACACACAAGCCTGCAACCATGAGGCTCCACGGCATGGGACACCACCACACAGGTGTCACAGGAAGTTCAGCTCTGCCCAGCACCACACAGACACCACAGGAGGTGCAGCTGTCACCAGCATTGATACAGGCACCATGACAGCAGTGCCAATACTACCATCACCAGGTGCAGCAGGCCCAGCAGCAGCAGCAGCACCTCCCCAACACCACCACGACCACCAGCACCCTGGTGCAGCAGGACCCACCACCACCATCACCACCAGATGCACCACTGCAGGTGTCCCCACCACCGCCACCACCAGCACCACTGGCAGAACCTGCACCACAGGCACCACAGACCCTTGTGCTGGTGACACATGCAGCACCGGTGCAACGTCTGCCACCAATGACCACTGGATGAGCACCAGTAACATCACAGGTGGCCAGAGTGGTAGGGCAGAGGGCAGCAGCAACACCAGAGGCAGTACAGGTGGTGGCACAGCAGCAGGCCATGGACAGCATTGTGCCTGAAGGATGGGACCGGTGACAGTGCTACAGCAAGTGCCAACAGCATCAGGGAGGGGTGGAAGACCCCAGAGGCTGGTAGTGCCAGTGGCACCCGGTGACAGTGGTGGCCCAGTGGACATGCATCAGGGGCAGGGTGGGCTCAGTGCTACCACTGGGGCTGCAAAGTGCAAATGGACTGGGTGGTAGCAGCAGGTGATGGACAGATGTGTCACCTTGGGGTGCCACTGCTATGGGGGCGAGCGGAAGGTGGTGTGGCAGTCTGGGTGGGCACGGGGACCTGATGTGTGATGTGTGTGAGTGGTATGTGTGAACATGTCCGTGTGTGGGCGTGGGTGCACTGGGGGGACACTGTTGTGGGGCACATGTGTGTGCATTGCACAATCATTTGGTGTGGGTATGTGTGAGGGCCTGTCACCTCTGCACTGTTGTACTGCGCTGTGTCAACTATGTCATATGTCACCTGCACCAAATAAACATAAATGCACGAAACGTCCATGTAGTCTCCCTCGTTACCACTGCTGTGACAAGTCATCTCGCATGTCACACACGGCTGATGCCTGTGTGAGAGGCATACCGCATACCGCATATGCACGACATATGCATAGCCGCACTTGCATCCCGTAGTTGCATATCTGCGGTATGTAGGACCGCATAATGCAGTTGCACAGTAGCAACCTGCAATGCACGTGTGGCCTGTACATGCGACATATGTGAGGAGAGGTGTGTAGGTGGAAACTAGGCTACAGACCATACATGCAGGGTGCGAGTGGAGGTTCTGGCAGCAGTCGATACCAGCAACAGCAACAGTGGACAGTAGCTCAGGTGGTACATCTTGCAAACTGGTAAGTACTGGGACATTGCACCCCAGGCCTTATATGCTTCAGGCAGCACAGCAGTCATGTGCTAATGATGTGTTCCATTCTGTTGCACCAGGGGAGACACACCCTGACCATAGGTGAGTACTGGACAGTGCACAACCTGCACATATTCAATTGCCTGTACTACTTAATGTTCCAAATATTGCTTTACCAATCCTTTTGTCTAGGAGAAGCCCACCCTGAATGGAGGAAGGTAGTTGAACAGTGCAATACCACCATGTGTGCCGCGGTCAATGTTTATACTGGTTGCTAATGCTGTGTTGCCAGTTGTCCATCCAGGTGAGCCACAGTAGGCGGCAGGCCACCCACGGGTGTGAACAGGGAGAACAGGAAAGGTAGGTGCATTGCACAAAGTAACATCATCTGCATGTGGGGGCCATAGGACTGCACCCTTGGCACAGGTGTATAGGTGCAGTGCCTTATACCCCTGCGCCTGCACATCCACACGGCAGGGTGGTGGGTAGTGTTGTTAGCTGCCACCCACCCTGTACACAGCTGTGCTGTGGTGTGCTATGTGGCAGATGGGCAGCAGGTGCCATGCCATGTGGCACCACATGCCAGCCTGTCATTGAGCAGCAGGACTAGGCCATTGTGCATGGACACAGTGTAGGCCACAGATGCGTAGTGGATGTCCATGTGCATAGGCATGCCTGTGCATAGGAATGGCAGCATGGCAGTACACAGCTGGGTCTGATGTGTGGCAGTGTGGGGCATTGCAGCGTAGGCAGCTGCCATGGGGCAGCCCACTGTGCACTATATGCTCATGGCAGCACACAGCCCTGATGTGCTGCCTGCGTGTGTGGTGATGGTGTACACCGTCAGTTGGAGCGTGCATGCAGGGCATGCATGTGCAGACGGCCCTGCTGTGCCACACCTGGCGCTGCACTGCACAGTGCAGTGCTGTACACATTGCCACTGTACCCAGCCCTGTACACCACGCTAGCCACCGATGGACATGATGGGCAGCATGTTGGAGGATGGCATGGACGCCTCACTACTGTGCACTGACGCATATGCTATGCCTTGTTTCCTTGCAGATCTGTACCGCACGTTCCTGACACTCCCATGCTAAGTCAATGACATCGGCCAGAATGCCACAGAACACAGGCCTCAGCCTAATTGGGCGGGCACCCAACTTTACTCTCATGGAGACCGCCATGCTGGTCAACATGGTGCAGCAGTGGGGGAAGACACTCTTCCCACCCGGGTGCAGGAGGCACACCACAACAGAGCATGACAGGGCATGGAGGGCCATAGGGGCACATCTCAGTGCCAACAGCGGTGTGCCCCACACAGTCCACCAACTTCAGCACCATTGGCAGGACCTGGCACAGAGAGACCCTGGGCTCCTGCTGTGGCTCACTGACATGGAGTGACAGGGGGATGCCATGATGAGAATGGGCCAGGACTCAGGTGCAGATGGGTATACCAATGTCTAGCCACACATTGGTGCTACACTGCCACACAGGCCATGGCCTGCAGTGGTGCACACATGTAACCGTGTTGCCCTTCCCCACAGGTGCAGCACACAGTGACCAGGGACAGCAGGGTCATCAAGACGGTGAACAGCAGCATGGCACAGGCCCACAACAGGAAGCAGTGTGCTGGAGGTCTGGTAGGTGCGTGCACTGTGTGCTATGTGTTGTGACCATGCCACAGTGGCCCATGGGGGTGGGTGCTGTGGCTGTGTGTTGCATCTGTGTACATGCCACATTTTGCAGACCAGCACTGACCTCAGCCTTTGTGTCCTAACAGGTGTGGGTAGCAGAAGCTGATGCCCCGCCAGAGGGCCTTGCTGAGTATCATGGCAGACATCAAGGTGGCAGACACTGAGGTCTACTGTCGCCGCACCCATTGCCGCCTGCTGAGGATAAGGCCCATCCCTCCCTCGTCATCATCATCATCAGAGGAGTAGGTGGTTGAGGTGCCGGACTCCACAGACAGTGGGCAGCAGAAGCCGGAGGATCAGCCAGTAGCAGTGGCCGAGGCCATGCAGGATGCTGAGGGGTCTATGGCAGAGGATGTGCCTGATGTGGGGCCGCTGGTGAAGGAGGCAGATGAGGGGCCACAGGGGACAGCAATGCCACCATCTGTCGAGCAGCATGAGGACATGGCTGTGCAGGCCGCTGATCACCAGGTGGATGGCGGTGACCTGGCCCAGCCACCACTGGGTGGGAAGTAGGCAATGATGGGGCACCTGGGCGTAAGCCTGGCCAGAGGCAGTGCATTGAACCCAGGTCAGTCACCAGCAGTGACCGGTGTCTAGTGGAGCTGGTGTCCACAATCATGGGCAACATGGCCAGACTTCATGGCTTCCTGGGTGCCCCTGGATGTGCTTCAGTGGTGCTAGTGCCCAAATATGTGGGACAGTGTTGTGTTGTGTTGTTGGTTGGGTCAGGGCTGTATACATATACATATATATATATATATATATATATATATATATATATATATATATATATATGGTATGGGGGAGCCTTGTATATAGAGTCCATGTCCGGGGCACCTGGACCGTGTGGGAAGGCTGTGCAGGTGGGGTGTGTTGTGGGGGCGTTTGCTGTTGTTTCTATTGCTGTTTCCTGTGTTGTTGCTGTTTATGTTACTGTTTAATACTGCTTATTAAATGTTATTTGTGCACACTTGGCTCTGCGCATCTGCCTCTGGTGTGCATTGGCGTGTGCGCGTGCGTGTTGCTGTACATGTGAGAGCATGTATTTTGTGGTCCTGTGCCATCCCCTGTGTGTCCCCAATGTGCACCTGGTTTCTGTGCGCTGGCTGTGCACCTCACAGCCATGGGCGTGCACTGGTGGCCATGTCCACATGGTGTCCTGTGTGCTGCAGCGCACCGAGCCTGGTCTGTGCCATATGCCACCACACCGTGCATGTTCTGGCCATGTGGTGGCCTTGGGCCTGCATGGCTCCCTTCCACCAGAGGGACCAGTGGTCCCTGTGGGTGGCACTGGTGGTGCAGGCAATGGTGCAACTCACCGCCATACGTCAGCAGGTCTGTGCCACCCGGTGTTGTGTCTCTGTTGTGGTTGCACTGTTTACATAGATACATACATAGATACATAGACAGTGTCGGCAGATAAGGGCCTATGGCCCACCCAGTCTGCCCATTTAAGTTTGTAAGTTCAGTTTATGTTTTCCAGGAAGTCTGTTGCCCCTTAACCCTGACCTCCAAAATTCCTTTATGTCTATCCCATGCATTCTTAAATCCCATGATTGTTTTAGCCCCCACCACTTCCTCTGGCAGGGTGTTCCACTTGTCCACCACCCATTCTGTGAAGAAATTCTTCCTCACGTTTCCTCTGAATCGTCCTCCCTCCAACTTCATCCCATGCCCTCTAGTCCTGGAACATCTTTTTGCTTAAAATAGTGCATTCCTGCACCCTGTTCCTCCCTGTAAGATACTTGTATGTCTCTATCATATCCCTCTCTCCTCCTCTCCTCCAGGAGTACATGTTCAGTGCCTTCAACCTGTCCTCATAGGACTTGTGATGCAATCCATGCACCATCTTTGTTGCCCTCCTCTGAACCTTCTCTACCCTGTCTATGTCCACATGTAGGTAAGGTCTCCAGAACTGCACAGTGTACTCCAGATGCGCCCTCACTAGTGTCTTGTATAGTGGAATTATGACCTCCTTTTCCTGCTGGTGATGCCCTGCCTATGCATCCCAGCATCCTATTTGCTTTACCTGCTGCCTTGTCACACTGTTTCCCTGCCTTGAGGTCATCAGAGATGATAACTCCAAGATCCCTTTCCTGCTTGGTGCATGCTATATCCTCACCCCCAACTGATATATTGTGCCAGGGTTTTGTGCCCATATGCATTATCTTGCACTTCCTTGCATTGAATTTCAACTGCCAAACCCTGACCATTCTTCAAGTTTCTCAGGTCCTTCTCATTCTGTCTACACCCTCTGGTGTGTCTACTCTGTTACAGAGCTTTGTGTCATCAGCGAACAGTGAAATTATGCCTTCTAGGTCCCGCAGATGTCACTGATGAAGATATTGAATAGTACGGTCCCAGCACTGATCCCTGTGGTACCCCACTGGTCACTCTTCCCTCTGTGGAGTGACAGCCATTTACCACCACCCTCTGTGTCCTGCTGCCCAGCCAGTTAGCTACCCACTGCACTACTGTCCTGCCCACACCCTTATTCCCCAGTTTGTGCAATAGTCTTCTATGTGGCACAGTGTCAAAGGCCTTGCTGAAGTCCAGATAGGCCATGTCCACTGCCCTCCCTGATCCACCTCCCTAGTCACCCAGTCAAAATTCAATGAGGTTGGTCTGATATGACCTTCCCCTGTGAAACCATGCTGCCTTGGGTCCTGTAGTCCATTGACAACCAGATGTTCCACCAATCTCTCCTTCAGTAGTGCTTCCATGATCTTCCCCACTACCGAGGTGAGGCTGACTGGTCTGTAGTTCCCCGCTTCCTCTTTGTTCCCACTTTTGTATAAGGGGACTACATCTGCTATCCTCCAGTCTTTGGGTACCTCCCCTGTTTCTAGTGATAGGCTAAACAGGATAGCAAGAGGTTCAGCCACCACCTCTCTTAGTTCTTTAAGGACCCTGGGGTGCACCCCATCTGGCCCCATTGCTTTATCAACTCTTATTACTTCCAGTTCCTTCAGGACCCTTTCTCGTGTAAAGGGACTTGTGTCCATTTCTGCACCATTCTCACCCCTTGTACTCCATTCAGACCCATTACCCTCCTCTTCCTCAGTAAAGACTGAGCAGAAATTCCTGTTCAATATGTCAGCTTTACTGTTGTCATCCTCCACAAAGCCCCCATCCTCCCCTTCAGTCTCACTATCCCTCCTTTGCTTTCTTTTTCACTTATATACCTGTAAAGGTTTTGTCCCCTCTACCCACTGATTTTGCAATGTGTTCTTCTGTCTGAGCATTGGCTTCCCTTACTGACCTCCCTGCCTCCCTTTGCTTCTCCTGGTACTTCTCCTATCCCTTCTGCCTGTGTCTTTTGTATTGCCTGAATGCAATCTTTTGGCTTTCACTTCTTTGCTACCTTTTGAAAACCATAATGGTCTCCTCTTCCTTTTCCTCTTGCTAACCTGCTTAATACATAATTCTGTTGCTCTTGTAATTCCCATTTTAAATACTTCCCACTGTTCCTCAACCCCTGATTCCTGCCCCATTCCCTTAATGCCTCTTTCAAGTATCTCCCCATTTTCTCAAAGTTTGCCCCTAAAATCCAGGATACGTGTTTTTGTGTGGTTTGGTTCTGCTCTTTCTGTGATTTCAAACCACAGTGACTGGTGGTCACTGTTCCCCAGGTGCTCCCCCAATCTTACCCCCATGTATCTTACCATACATGTATCAGTGGCCATGGCAGCGGTGTTATTTCTGTGGTCAGTGTGACCTTTGCCTCCTATGCCCACATGCCCATCACCCGTGTGTACTGTGGTCCCCTGTGTGTGTCTGTGTTGCCATCCCACAGTCATGGTCCTGCCTCACAGCTGCTGTATGGCATGCATGGGCACTGTTACTGCTCCTGTGCAGCTACTCATGTTGCATTACACCTGGAGGCCAGTGTCACCTCCCTGATGGCATGGAGGAATTGACATAGATGTCATGCCATTGCCAGTGCTGCATTGTGCCATAGTGTATCCCCAGTAGTGTTGCTGGTGCCGCCATGCTACTGCAGGGGAAGGGGCCATTTTGGTGCCTGCACTCACAGGCCTCTGCCATCCCTGTTCTACCCCTCTTGCCACCTGTGCTGTGTGTCCCACTGCATGGCTGTCTGCAATGCTTACCTCCAGACTGTCCCACATATGATGGCACTGTTTCTCATTGTACATCCCATTCTTTCTCTGTTCCACATGGCGTGCTTTGTTCCACATTCAGTGTTGGGCTCTTGTTGCTGCTTGCTGTAGTCCATGTTACACCTCATCTGGTATTCACTTTCTATTGGCCTGTCTGGCCATGCTGCTGCCATTTCACTCTGTCCTGGGTGTCCTGCACATTTGCTTGGGTGTTCCACTGTTTGCCCTTTGGTCCATGTTAGGGGCCTACTGGTTGTGTGGTGTGCGGCCGTCTGGCTTGAGGAAGGGTTCTCTGGCCTGCACACTGTTTAGGACAGCTATTCCCTGTTCTAACTTACGTCGCTTTCCTCTGCCGTATTCCTTTACACCAACTGTTCTGGAATAGCAGTTCCGTGGTGCTGGTGTGTTACCTGTCATAGGCCGCATTACGCAATGGCGTAGGCATTCTTTGGCGTAACTGTGTCATATCTTGCATTTGTTGTAGCAGTTGCAGGTTGCAGCGTAAGTGTTCTTTTGGAATCATGTGTGACGCAACTCACTGGTGTAACTTATGATCTGCGCTATCAGTACCGGTATACTGCGATTACGCCTGGTGTAACTGTCTTGGAATCGGGTCCCCTATCTTTAAAGGTAACTGAATTATAAGCCTTCAAACATTTGGACATTTTAGGATTACATGTTGCAAGTATGTGAACTGCAGAACTTTAAGCATCTATAACTTTAAAACTAGCGAACGGAATATCACCAGTTTTGTAAACTTTGTTGACTAAAAATGAGCGTGTGTAAGATTGCAAAATAACGTCAGTAATTAAGGTTGAATTTCATGAAACTGTGTGAATATTGTGGAATGTTGTGATACTGTTGTTGAAGGCACATCCATACATTTTACCCAGTCGTTACTTGAGCTGCCATTGGAAAGGAAGGAAAAGGCTGGGTAAGAGTAGCAATAAGGTAGCATTCATGGAGACTCCATAGTTAACATATAGTGGTGCCAAGCATCAGGTCAGTATCTTTTTTTAATTGTATTTATTCTCCAGGCTTCTGGTGGGATGCACCCCATATCAGGCTCCCATATTCTTCTCACCTCAGCATCATCCACCAGCTGCCCTCACTGGAGGCATTACAGCTTGTCTCCTATGGTGGGCTCCTCAAGGGGAATGACTGAGATCCACCTGTACTCCAGCAGAGTCTTAGACTGGGGCATCATTCAGATGGAGAAAGGAGACGTCATGCTCCACTGATCCTGTGGGCTTTCTATTAGGTTTTCCTCAGAAATGCAGACATGCAATGACATCAGCATGAGGGTGTACATGCTCCCATGCACACTTTACATATATCTGCTGTCATCTCCTCCTCTATGATGTGGACCTACTGTAGCTAATGTACTCCCAGCCTCTGCTGGGTGTCGTTTACATACCAGATGCCAATGACCCTCCCCGAAGGAAGACAGCAGTCCATTGTATGGTCTTTCTAACCCCCCCATGGCCATCCCTAAGATGCCCTGAACTTTTTCCCAAACATTATGCATCAGCTTTGCAAGTAGTAGCATTACCACTGTGCTGATGGGCTGGCTCATCTCAGAATCTTGAGTAAAGAACCATGAAGAATACTCAGGGATGTCACTGCACTAAACTGTCTTCTTGCAATATGCCATCTAACCACTATAAGTAGCTCGCTGACTAAATGACTTGTGGATGCACAAGCATGTGTATCACTGTTTTTGTAGCTATACTGTTGGAACAGCAAAAGTTTTACAGGGAAGACCAATACAGTGACAATTTTGATATTGTCACTGCAATGGTCCCAGTGTACACCTGCACCAGTTTCGCTGGTGTTTCACCCCCTCCTGAATCAGCTCTGACGGGATGTTGATTATTAAATGATCAGGGAATTGTCATGGGGTGCACAGCCCCCAAAAAAAACCTGTAACCGTACTGGGCAAAATTTCAACAGTCGAAATTTCACCTGTCGCTGTAGTGGATTTCAACAATGGAGTTGTAGAAGTGACTTGGTGGAACCGTTTCTGTGCAAAGCCACCTGCTGATTTTTTAACAACCGTGTAGGTAGCAATTTATATTTTTAACATTTGAAAACAATGATACCCAGTGGGGCCAAGCATTACAACTAGTTGTGACTGAAGACATTGTGAGAGAAGTATCTGGATAGCTTTAGTCATGATGGAGCATAATGCTGTGCATCACAGTTGAAAAAATGTTAGAGGCGAATTGCAGGAACATGATTCCATAGCAAGAAACCTGATTTGCCTGCCTGCAGTACAGGCCAAGTGAATGGGATCAATAGCCAACCCAAGATGGACTAAAGTTCTTCAAAGAGAGTGGGGTATGGTCATGTCAATGGAAAGGGAAAAGGGGATTTGTGCTACAGGATAGGGTTGGTAGCTAATGCAGGGGTAACTAGAGCTCAAGATTAGATGCATGGGTTCACCAAGGGAATGGTAGCAGGTCTTAATAGCAAAAGAACATTAGACTGTCAGTTGGAGAAAAACTTAGCGGAATAATTGTCACTTCACTTGAGGATGTATGAGAATCACACCCTGTGAAAGTGAAGGAATGGTCTAAGCATCAAGAAACAATTGGAAATACTGAACTTAGAAGAACTCACAGAGACATTGTGGGAGAAGAAAATGACTATTCAAAGGAAAAGATCCTACTGGAAAAACAGTAAGTGGCTCTCTTTGTAGAGAACTTGTCTGTGAAAAACAAGAGGAAATCAGTGTAACAAGCAACTCACAGAGCCCATCTGATCACACTCAGCAAAAAAAGCCAGTGTGGGGGTAGTGAGGGTTAGAAAGGAACTACAGGAATGCAAAAGCTCAGCACAACTAAATGAATTCAGTGGTGGTTACTGATTTGTGAAAGTTAAGTGCCACAAGTGGGATTCTAGTGGCATTACCTATTACGTGTCCATGAACTTTTGAGCACATTTTGCCAACTAGTAACTTCTGGAATTTGTGCAGCAAATTTTAACCTGCTAAACCACATTTAGCCAGCATTACGAGATTATGGGCCTATTTTCCAAATTATTTTTTTATTTTTGCACAATTTTTTAATCTCCCTCTGTCCCACTGACCCCCTTCTGCCTGGCCTCCCCAGCCCCATCACCCACCAGACGCAGGACTTGCCACACACTTTCTACCACCATGGGTGAGCAGATGCCTCGGTAGTTAATTGCAGGGACTGCAGAGTTGTTGGCATCATCCTGTTGTTGGTAATGCTTTTTCTCCTCTTTCTCTCCCCCTACTCAGGCTGGAAGGCATGCTATGGTATGCACATACTGCACTAAGATGCAGCACACTTCTGCCCTGCTTGAGTCAACTAGGTACAGGACCACTGCTGTGCTGCCTAGCCACCACTAGGTAGCAATCAAGCAGCGGTATGTGCTGTCCTTTCTTCCTGAAGGAGGAGTGCTGCATTGATGCTCAGTTCTCCTTTACTCGGTCAGCCCTTGAGAGACCCTGGTCTGTTCCTAAAGCCCATTTGTCTACATGGCAGAAGATGGGCATCCAGTGCCTCAGCCCTCCTTAGCACCAGGCTGGTACAATTTTCAAACAATTTAACAAGTAATTCAATTATGGAATTATAAACACCTATACAGACAAGTAACAATTTACTTAAAACCAAGTATTCCCTATTTAGTGGTTTCTAAAACTCTTCCAAGAAAGTATGCACATTAATTTCAATTATGTAGATCTAAAGGTGGCTATTTTCAGAAATGTTCATAAAAATAATAAATTGATGGACTTTGAGCCCCTGTAAGTTCCACATGCATCTTATAAATGCCAAGAAACTTGGCATCTCTATCAGGCCCCTGACACATAATCAGGGGCACCAGAATAATTTTTATGGGTGGGGTGCTGAAAATCATTTCAATTGGGACCACTAGGCCCCCACAAGCACTGGGGTGTTAGATGCTCTGTGGTAAGTTTGGGGGCTTTTATTGAAGATAAAACACTCTTTTGTTATATCTTCCCTAACCCAGACTCCAGGGGACAAAAAATGTATTCTCCTGGAGTAAGGGTTGTGTAAGACTCAGGCTGGCCTTAGAGCCTGCAGTTGCAACTGGGGTGGGCAACTTGCTGACCAACAATGCCATCAATCACCCATCCAATAAGCATTATTGTAATGTATTGTGAAACATCCGTATATAAAGGCTGGGGGTCTGGGAGCCGCTAGGCCCAGAGAAGCTCTAGGGTTTTAGATGTTCTGTGGTGAGTTTTGGGTCTTATATTGAAGATAAAACACACTTTTCCCTACCTTTGATTCCAGGGAAACAATTACATAAATTTAACTGGCACAAGTTTTCACAATGTTCAGTGCTTGTATCTGCAACCATCCTGCAGTTGGATACTTCCCCACCCTGCAGCTGGACACCCTCTACCCTGTTAATAAAACAAAGCCTGCAGCATCAACATGAGTTTAACCAAAAATGCTTTAACCACAGTCCTTGATATACTGTTTACAACATGCTTACCATAAAATGTTTAGAACAAACAAATTGAAAAGTAACATACAATTTTATGATCCACTTATATACTGCAGTTTAGAAACATCTTTTTTTAACTTTATTTTTATAATTTCAACAAATGTAAGAACTGATACATTCACATATGGTAAACAGTCCAAATATAGCACTGTATCTCTGGAAGCACTAAGGCGCCCTAATCAAATCGTAAGATTTATTCACCAAATTTTGGTACAATATAGGGGAGAAACCTAATTTAAACACTCACTAAAGTAATGATTTTCCATTGATATGGTGCCCAAGAGTGACATGACTGTGACTGAGATGTGAAAAAGTTGATGTTAGGATAGTTCAACAGAGTACTTGTTCTGGAGGGACAAAAATTATTGTCATGCATTCAGCCAAAAGCAAGCAATAATACCCAACAGGGTGGGCAGTATTGGGCAATACTGGACTGCCCAGGGGTGTAATGAGGCCTGACGCAGCAGGCGGAGGGCTGAACATATGAACTTGCAAGCAGATAAAGGCCTTTCGGTCTATGAAATCTGCTTGATTGTGCAACTAGCAGCCTTATACTGCAGCTGTCCCTACTCCCCCCTTTATTGACCCTCCCCTACCTTGTCCTATCCTTTGGAAGCAGCCCACTGTATTACTGGATGCCACTTCCTCTGGTAATATGTTCCACCATGTCACCACCCTCTCCGTAAAGAAGTGTCTTCTCATTTCCCATCTGAACCTTCCCCCCCTTCAATCTCTGATTGTGCCTTCAGGTGTCCCTCCCCCTCCATAACTGGAAAAGACCCTCCATGTCCATCCTATTTTTCCCCTTCATGTAACCGAAGGTTCTAATCATGTCCCCCCTATCTCTCCTCTCTTCCAAGGAGTACATGTACTTATAACCCCTTGAAGGTCCGGAATTGCCCATATCACCCAAACTGGAGGGCATTATTATGCTTAGAAAATGGGCTTCTGTATAAATTTAAATTGACTAATACAATAAGAGAGGAGATGATTTTAAAACAAATATAAAAATAGAATAAACCTTTTCTGGATAAAATAGTCCCTCCATTTCTGTGCTGTTCCATCCATTGTTGCCCTTCCCCACAGAGCCATTCACTTTTAACTGTCTACCCCCCATGTGAAAGAAGAAGAGATAGACTTATTTGTAAGGAGTCATACTAGCAGTTTGTTGCTATTTTTTATGTGTTAAAAGAAAGACTTTTTTCCGGGTGGCAAGATGTGGCTGTTAGGCGTGAGACCGTCCGTCGTTAAAACAAGAAAGTGAAAGTATGGATGACAGCGCCATAAATTATGATTATTATTGTTTTTAAAGTTTAACCAACAGTGCTGTTAAGTTAAGCAGGAGCTTGGTTATATTTTACAATAGGAGGTAATAAGTGCCTGTGACAGGACACAGCCCATTCGAGCGATGGAGTGAGAATTGGAGAACGTATGGGATGTTGTGTTTGAAAGGCTAATGGAGACAGTGTAATAGCAAATCATTGAAGTCAGTGAAAAAAATAGAGGTACCCTGATTTTCTGCACAGTATATGAAAGTTATTGTGGTGTGACCAGTCTGTGAGGGATAGGGAAGGATTAACATTTTAATGATATGGAGCACAGTTTTTTTATGTGTTTCTGTGTGGTGCCCAGCATATGGAAAGCAGCAGTTGTGTGATTAGTACAGATTTTGTGTGAAGCCCATCAAAGTGACAGCTTGCTTTTTGCTGGTAAATGTGTGGCTACATTTTATTTACACAAGTGAGCCCAGTAGAGGCTGGCATGAAATTTCATCTGCCAGAAGGAAATGAATTATGGGTGTTGAGAAGGCAGTATCTCTCACTAAATGAGAGAAAAAAAAATGCCAGCAATTTCAAATTCAATGTGGTGCTTTCAGCCAATACGCAAGCAAAGTGGACACTTGAATGGGTAAAGGGGTACTTGGGCTGGTACTTTTTATTTCCTGGGCATCTGTTGTAAGTTAGTGTACCCACCTGGAAAGGGTACCAGCCAATCAGGTGCCAGGAAATAAAAATACCATTTTCTAAGCTGAAAAACACAGCATAAGTACATGAATAGGCAGCACTTAAAAACCCCAATAGTCCCTAAACTATTATATAGGGACAAACAAATAACCCCAGAGAACCCTGAAGTAAAACAGTTTACATAGCCGATAACATTGATCTATGAACATACTTTAGGAAGTGTAATGTAAGTTATGTTAAACCACGGAAGCCTTGGTTTCAAAAAAGAACTTGACATATACAATTATCAGTTATGGTGTAAGGGACACTGAGGACAAAAGTCTATTGTTGTGGCTCTGGAACCAAATAGTAGACTCAAAATGTCCCAGAGTGTTATAAAAAATGGAAAAGAGTTCAAAATATACCCTGAAGCTGTAAAACACAATTTTTCATTAAGCCAGTCCTTCATAAACATAAGGGGATGAACCCCATATAAGTCCTCAGGCAGCCCAATAATCCAGAATTCCCAGCCCTGGCTTGGTTTTCCAAAGTTTTTAAGCAGGCTCACAAGTGCTGTGTTTTCTTCAAAACCATGTCTGTCTCACTTGTGGATGCTGAGGCTAGTTTTTGTTCATTCAGTGTGTCATTCTTAATACAATCCACTATGGTTTTGATAACCATTACCCTCCATATTAAAGGAGTCTACTTTTTGATTTAAATTCATAACAGAGCTGATGAGTCACCGAAGTTATCAGCCCCAGAGATTGCAATGTTTCCTTTCTGAGCTGTTCCAACTGTGATGTCGGCCTCAGCCAACAACCACGAGGGCTGAACCACCACTTCAGCTTTACCTCTCCCAGATTCCAACACCATTTTACCTTTACAAGGATTTCCCATTTCATGCACAAGTAGTCTAAGTTTCGATCTGTAATCAGTTTGCCAAGTAAAAGTTAAGAAAAATAGAGTTTTATCTGTTCTTCCTTTAAAGGTTGCAGGATCTGTTAAGAAGTGCTGCCTCCTAACTCGGACTCCACCAGAAATTTCTTTTTTACTTGTAAAACAGGTTGAACAATTTTATTTTACTTAAATTAGTCATTGTAGTTTGTAGACAAGGACAGACAGAAGGCTCCAAAGGTTGACTTACACTGTGGTGTCATGCCAATTAATTTTTTTCATTAGGAAATGGACATCTAGTGCATCCAGAATGTTGCTGTGTACATGCATAAGAGCAAAGTACCTTAGTCTCTTCTGGCTCATGATGCTATGCACCCAACTTTTAAGGTGGTAGAGGGAAGAGAAAGATCACTCTGACTCTACAACTGACATAGGTAAACGTAGACAAAGTTTAATGAAGTTTTCAACTTCTTTAAAGAGTACTCTCGTTTGTGGCTGAAGAGTTCCAAAAAACTCCTCAGTCTCTGGAACACTTTTTAACTCCTTTTCTTTGGCTAGATCACCCAGCATCGTTAATTACATATAAAGCTGGGGTTTATCAAATTGTTGAGGAAGGTGAAGTTCCTCAAAATCCACAATCCTTCTTAATACAAATCCTTCCTAACTGGTTATTTACAGGTTGGCCTCTCACATTAGTATTATGTGAATGTGCGTTTGTGTGTGTGTGTGTGTGTGTGTGTTTGTGTTTATGTTTATTTATTTATGTGTGTGTTGCTGGGGGAGAAGTGTGGCACACTGAATTTTTAATATGGGTATTTGAGGTGGGTGGTTATGTGGGTATAGTGGATGTGAATGTTGTGGTGATATTGAGGTAAACATCTTCAGGTAAATGACATTATGATGTCACAGTGGCTAGGACTCTGGGCTCATGTTATAGTGGATATTTACTTTCTTAAGTTGGTTCTGTAGTTTGAGTACATACTGTTATGTTTTTACATTCTGTACTTATTAGGACACATTGTCTCATTTACTTGGGGGTTCATGATTGGTGTAATTCCTTTTTGGGTAACTACTGTTGTGATTGGTGCAATTGAGGGTGCATTAGGATTCATGTACATATATTTCATTTTAAGTAGTTAATTTCCTGGGGGGAGGGATTTAATTCCTAGGAATTTTTGTTTAGATTCCTTAGACTGTTTATATGTATTATTTCTATTATACACTGACAATTTATTGAAATCTGTACATATCAGACTGCATAGTCTCAATGTTTTGGGGGTCCTTGCCTAGTACTTCTTTGTATCTGCACTTACACTGACAATTGATATTGTCATGTATAAAATCTTGTTACAACACTGAAGACCTTAAGGTTTCTGGAACGTACTAGCTGGTTGAGAGTATGTTGAGAATATATCTCCAGCCAGTTGAACTTTCATCAGTGTGATACACTTACCCACTTTGGGGAAATGTCACTTTCATTCTTCTATATGCCATGTAAAGATAATTTCTGTTGTTGTCATTTTTGGGGCTTATTTCTTATTTTTTACTTGCTAATATGTTACATTTTGGCATGCAATTGTTTTCTCCAGGGTCATTTTATTGTTATAGGTCATATTCACAAACTGACAGAGTTGTGAGCAAAGTTGAAGCTGGCTTCTACCGTGTATATCTAATCTCACTCTAGAAGTATGTGTCTTTAGGAGCTTTTTTCACTTGACATATAATTTAGTGAGTAGGGAATCTTAGTGTTTTGTCATTCATTAGACTGATACAAGGAGGGATTTACCCACAACAGGGTATGTGGGCTGAACTCTACCTGCTGTTATTTCTGGACAACATTTGACCTTTAAGTTTGGTTCGGGTTAAAGCACACTTAAGATATTCAAGCTCTCTGATGTCTCTTTAATTATGTTCTGAAGGCTTGTTTTAAACCAATGAGAATTATTTCTGTTTTTTTCTGTATGTTCTAAGTGTTAATAACATGGGATTTTCTAAATAACTGTCATTAAGCTTCCAAAGAAGGACTTGTTGGTCCAAAAGCTAAAGCTATTTGCTCTTTTTGTAACATCCTTATTGGTCCAATTAGAAGTATCAAACCATTTGTTCTGGATTCAAAATCCACAGAGATTATCCTGGCAGACGCCAAATTAATAAGAATGTTCTCCCTGTGTGCAGCTGTCTTCATACCATCTTGGTTGAAACGTTGATGTAGTTCAGCATTTACAAGATCTAGGGCTTTGTAAAATGTCCTCTTCAACAGTGCTTCATGTGTTTCAGACACTACTTACTCCAGCTGTGTGGTTTGTCTGAAGTGAACTGGTGTTTTGCTGAGAATAATAGGCTGTGGAATCTTCAGATTGTTCATGGCAGCACAGTAATTCATTCTGTTAATCATTTCTTGAACACTTGCATCTCTCTTAGTACATTTATTTGTCCTGTAATTAATTTTACAGATTCCAGTGCTCCAAGTGCACTTCCATTAACACAATGAAGGCCTTTAGCTAACATTTCAACAGGTCCCAATATAGCTTCACAGCACAACAAACCAAAGTATGTTCTTGCGCTTTTAGCATATTTTTAAAGTTCAGAAATCTTTTGCTCTCATTTCGCTTCTAACAGTGCTGTCATGCTGAAATATTGATAAAGTCTCCAGGAATACACTGTAAGCAGAACAAACTTTGGAGATTGCCACTGTATGAACACATCATCTTGCATGGCACAGATTTAAATGTTGCACAAACTTCCCTGCAGCCAAAGCCAGATTCAGATATGTTTTTATATTGGGCAGATTCTCAAGTAAGAAATGAAACATCCTGGACAAAGTGTAATGTGTATGCAATAGCAGACTTCCCAGGCCACCTCTTGCAGAACACAATCCAGTGAACAGTTACTACATTGAACTAACAGTGAATCTAGGCATGTTTCATTAAGTCAAGTTTGCACACTTGCGAACTTACCAGCCATGTTTCTAGTACCATCAGAGTAATAACCCTGTAGATGTTCAACAGGCAGATTCAGCCACAAAAATATATCTTTAATACACATAAGTAAAGTTTCTGCAGTAGTGTCAGATGCATTGTAAACTCCCAGAAATAAGATTTTGCACTTTAAGGTTTTTGTCCACAAACTGCAGGCTATATGAAAACTGCTCGCATGTACTTATATCAGTTGTTCCATCTGCAGTCAGTCCAAAGAATGGACTCTCTAGGGCTTTTGAAACTGTCTCTCACTGAATTGCATGAACAGATATTTCAGTGATTTCATTTTGATGGTGTCTGACTTCAATTGTCTCTGCCGGTGTAGCCATTCCTTACATTGGGTTCAGTTTCTGGTCACTCTAACATTAGTTGCCACAGTACTCTATCACAATTTTGATGGCCTCTAAAAGGCACTCGAAGATCAAGGAACTTAATCAACCCAAACAACATTCATAACTCAATTCTTGCAGTGTTTTGTTCATTGGCAATATGTCTGGATATCATTGCATTAATATGTATAAAACCCAGCCCAGCAATCTTTTTTATGGCTTCTGCATGGAAGTGTGATCTTTAATGTTCCTTAAACTTTTCAGATGCTTGCACCAGTTTACAAAGTCATCCCTAACAAATACAGGTTTGTGCCTTACGTCTGTACTTACCAGTTCTTTTTTCTGTTGCTTTTAAACATGCAAAACAAAGAACACAATCAATTTCCTTAATGTAGTGGAGCCACGGCTAATTTTCAAACCAACCAGACTAACATGATCAGTTGAATTCTTCTGCCCCAAAGCACCTTGTAGGAAAACTGTAGTGCTTTGGTTGAAAGGGCTGATCCAGCAGCACCTGAGGCTGTGTGGCTATGATCACTGATTGAGACAGACCACTGGCCATGGCAGGAACCTCCTTCACAGAAGTAGTTGGGCGATTTCAGCTACATGTTTTGTTTTTAGTATTGCCTCACATAGGACCTCTAGTTAGCAACATTTGTAAGTCTAGCTCGCTTCTTTTGGCAGCTGGTGCCACTGAAGAATTTACAAAAAAATCTGATATTGTTTATTGTGACATTTTCAAGATAACTGTTCAACTACAGATCCCTTGGTCCAGGCATAATCACTAAACCGGTATTATTTCTACAAAGAAAAACACAGTATAGACAATAAAATTAGTAACTAATCATTACACTGTCGGGCTAGAGAACTATCAATTAATAGGAACAATGTCTCGTTGGAGATTTAGAGATGATGACCCATGATATAAGTGCAGAAACTTTATATAATAAAAGCCTCATAACCTAAAACAGTTGAAATACAGAGACTTAACCATATAAAACTGAAACTAATTTGAGGAGTATTTAGTGCCTGCTACCATAACCCTTTTACATACACATATACAGTACAGTGCTTCAAGTACGTATGGTCTGTTTTTTTTTCCCAGTACACATGTGCATCAATTATACAACTGCACAAAATAATAATCCCAGTGCTTACAGCTGAGGCTGGGATTAAATATGATCACTCCAGACAATTTTTTTTTTTTTTAGGGGGGCCGGAGGCAGGGAGAATGAAGGGGCATAGCCAACCAGTTATCAACACCAGTAGCAAGTGTCATCATTGGCAGGGCATAGCTGCACAGAAACTGCACAGAAACTCAAACACTGACTTATGATTATGCTAGCTAATTAGAAATATTACTGACTCAATTTTAGTTAGCACCTTTAAAATAGTAGCATTAATTCACCTGTTGTGTAGAAAATATCTCATCGGGGTCCTCCAGCTTTCTCTCCTAAAAAGAAATTGCCATTAACTGGCTTCCATCTAAAGCTGCACTCCTGCATGGATCGAGCCAGCTCTTCTCCATGGAGCCATTACTGCACAGTAAAGAGTTAGCAATACACAAGCTCCAGGGATTACAGGGTTCAACATTAGTTTAGAGTAGACAGCTGTTTAGGAAAAAAGCACAGCTCTTTTTAAGAAAGAATTGACTCCCCCCATCCCAGGAAAACACTGTCTGCCTATAATGCTTCTCAGGGAGCAGGGAGCCCCTAATAGCTGTGTCCATTAAGAGAGATTGCGCTGGTGTGTGTATATGGTATGGTAAGGGCTAAAAGTGAAGTGGAGTTGTGCAAAGGAAAGGATCTCAAGGTGATATCTCAGATGTGATAAAAGCCTGGTGAATTTCTTTGCTTAGGACATAATTATGTCACTCAATTAGTTATAAGTAGGGCGGGAAAAAATAATTGCAGGCATGGATGCTTCTGCACAACCATAGCAGAGTTTATTTACAGAAATATAGGAAACAAGGACAGAAAAAGAAAAAGACCACCCATGAACTTTTTTTTGCAAGAAATGGAAAGAGTCTGGGCTGAAGCCTACTACCCTACTAACAGCCTACTAACAGTCTAGCATGTGAACAAGTGGGTCCAATCCTCTCCGAGTTCTGACTTATCTCAGCAGCACAGACCAGACCAGGCCACAGGCTCCCACTTGGCTGTCAGCATCTCCCAACTCCCTGCTTTCTCTCTGATTGACACTGCCTCTGTCCCTGCAACTCCCCAATGAACCGGTCTTCAAGTTCTATCTAATATTTTAAATACAGCTTGCACTGTCAACAACTTGATGAGTCACACAATGACACTAGTGCCAGTGTGCTAACATACCTCACAGCATGAACAACACATGGCGCTGTTTTGTGGATGTTCACTGTCACTGAGCCATGACCTGATGTGATGATTGAGTGTGCAAGGTGCAACATATGCAATTGGGGGTGGACTGTAGAACAGGTATAGGGAAGGAGCAGAGGTGAAGTTTGGCAATGCAGGATCACTCCAAGTCCAAATCACAGAAATTAGTATGGACCATGGATCTTTGGTTATGAAGGGCTTGCCTTCAGGCTAGGGGGCCAAGCACCCCTAGTTCCAGCACCTATGAACATAATAAGCACACCACATTTCAGGGGAAAAAGGGCTGCAGATTGGGCAAGGTCTGCAGTAACAGTGCAGGTAGGGAGAGATGGGCAGACTGGATAGGCCAAGCAGTCCTTAACTTTTGATAACTGTAGTGAAATTTCATGAAGTTCGTGGAATTTCATGAACATTCTGCAAAAGCAAAATTTGCTAATGTTACCTAGCCCTAGATGAAAGCCATGCTTAGGCAGGTGTTGTATGCACACATCGGTCTCGTGTCAGTACTGGTGGCACTTTTTTCTTCCTCATTTACTTGCTCCCCTCAAGTAGACAGATACTATATCAGAAGTGTATCATTTGCCATGTAAATTGGGACCTTCAGCCAGGGTATAAAAAAACACAGTGTTCATCAGTGTGCTAGCCTGTGTTGGAGGAAGGCAGCTGACAATCATCCTTGTACTTGGGTAAGAGAGGATAGCTTTGAATTTGAGTTGCATGTGACTTAGGCAGAAGTGAAACAGTTGACAGCATTTTGACTTCACTGTAGTTAGCTTCTGCACTCAGAGCAAGGAGTTTGCTCTTGGTATTAGAGCAAGGAGGCAGCTGACTAAGGCAACTAGAACATTTCTGATGGAAGATTTTGAAATGGGGTTAGCAGACAGATACTTTATTAGAGGTGTAGGGTCTGCAAGGTAAACTGGGATCTTCAGTCAAGGTATAAAAAACACATACAGTAGTAGTAGTCATTAGTGTGCTAATCTGAGTTTGGAGAAGGCAGCTGACAATTATTCTTGCAATTTGCTAGCTGTGCATAGCTCTGAATCTGTGGGGGGTGGCTTAGGTAGAAGTTGATCAGTTGTCTACAATTAGACTTCCCTAGCCTTCTTACAAGAGTACTATAAGAGGACTCTCTCCTAATGTGTCCCATTCACATTCATGTCCCAGCACCTGACTGAAATGGAACAGGAGTGGAACAGGATTGGTATCCAAGGCATCTGCAGGCAAAAGCAGGCAGGTAGGGAACTCTGCTGTTAAATTAAGGTAAGGTAAAGTACCTGTTTATTCTGTTGCTGCCTGAGTAAGAGAGTACTGAAAGAAGGTAAAGGAGTAAAGGAAGGGAGGAAACAGGCTGTACTAGCAGTAAATACCGTTGAGTGGGAAAAGAGGAAGGGTATTGTTACAAAGGGGTTAAGTAAAGCAAAAAGGAGAAAACTAGAAATACCCTATCTAGGATAAAAGCACAAAGGAGTTAAGTAAAGCAAGAAAGGGGTAAACTACAAACACCCTATCTAGGATAAGGGTAGAAAATAAATTAAAGTAAAAAGTAGAGAGTGAAGAAATGGAAATTTTTTTTTGCTGTTAATTTCTTTTTCCTCCCCAATCATGGTGCAGTCTTTAGCCCTCCACTGACCCCCCTAACCCTGTCACCCAGCATCCTAGAGACTTACCTCTTCACAAGGCTGCCCCCATGGTTTGGCCCCTGTGTTGAGGGTTGACTGCAAGGTGCCTTGATGCTGAGGAAATGGATCCGGTGCATAGGAGAGCCCTATAGTCGATGCGGAGCCTGCGAGTAGCCAATGTCGTCCATACTACACATGGCCATTTTACCTGTTCTAATCAGAGGGACAGACATGCAATGCCATCCAGACACACCACGCATGCTGCCACATGTGGGATGTTGACAGTCACCATCCCTTCAACCCCCAATATGCCAGCACTGACTGTCGATCCCCCAGCTTTCGCTAGGGGCTAGATGAGTGCCAGGACCTGCAACTCTCCCTCCCCAGAGGAGGAGGAGGAGAGCCATCCTCCGGATGCTCAATCCTCCTTTTCCTGGTCAGTCCCCGGTGAACCAAGTCTGTCACTGAAACCAGGTCACTGGCATGATGGCAGGTGAGGCATGGGTGCCTCTTCCCTCCACACCACTGGACCAGTAAGAAATGAGAATTTTGGGAATGGAGCAGTGCAATGGATGTGGATCTGCAGTTTCCAGAGACACATTCTGGTGACTGAGGTACTGCCCATCTGCACGTACCTCTCTGGGCTGAGGAGAAAGTTGCTGGACTCTGGGCCAAGTTGGCAAGGATTCAGGGTGACCTCTTCTCCCACCAACGGGCTACCGAGTCTACTACCAATGCTCCAGAGGATGTCTAGAAGAAAGAGGACTGACTAAACTGTGGTAGGCTCCTAGAGGGTGGGGATGGTAGGTCAGGGGCACATTCCTTATCTTGTGCCACTACAGAAATTATTTGCAGCTCTGGGAAGACAGGACTGTCAGGTGGAGGCCCCCATAGCAGTGGCCAGGGAGGATGTGGGGGTCCTCCAGAGGGGAGGCCCCAAGCTGGTAGGAAGTGGCCCCCAGCAGAGGAGGAAGCAACTTCTGGTGGGGGACTCAATGGGGGGTAGATTTGGGAACATAAAGGAAGGGAAAGAAGGAGCTGTGGGCCCTACCTGGCACCACTGGATCAGAGGGATGAAAAGCATACTTAAGGATCACTAGGACAGCAGGGCAGGTGAGAGAGCTGTGTGTGTCATTGTCAACCGACCTGAGGACTAACGAGCTGGCCAGGGAATGGGGCTGGGATTGTGCAGGTGGATTTTAGGGATATAGGGAAGGATCTTAGGCAGATAACATGGTAGGTGGCATTTGCTGAGGTGCAGCCTGTCTAAGACCAAGGAGGGATAGGGTTATCTGCACCAGGAGCTTAATTCACGGTTGAAGGAATGGTGCAGATAAGAGGGTTTTGATACACCGGTGATTGTGGATGAAGCTGGAGGGATCATAGTGATATATATACATATACATATACAGTGGTGATGACCTGCATCCATCTGGGATGGGAACCACAGTTCTTGCCTAATGATTTAAATGTTACAGGTACTTTGATGAACATTTAAACTAGCAGAGGGGAGGGGCAGAGGAAAAAAGGGAGGCATAAACTGGCCCTCCATGGACTGAAGCAGTGAGAAGGAAGGACATAAGGGGAAGAAAATCACCCAGGATGCAACATAAACAAAAACCAGTGTGGTAGAAAACAAAGGGATAGGAATAAGACTTGTAAATGAGAAGGGAAAAGGAGGCAAGGCAAAAGGAAGGGAAAAGGGGGGAATCGGTCAAAGTGGGAACAAAGTGTGGAAAGCCATTTGTGCAAATGCACAAAGACTAGGAAGCAAAATTCTGGACCTAGAGGCCATCATTGCAGAGACCAGACCTGGATACTATGGCCATTACTGAGTCATCATACACAATAAACCATGACTGGGACACAGCCATATGAGGCTATACTCAATTCATGAAATATAGGGTGGAAAGGAAGGGGGTGGTAGTGTTGTATGTAAGAGAAGGTATTAAGGCAGTGGGGACAAAGGGAATCCAGAGGGTAATGGAGGGGTTGGAGGTACTGTGAGTCAGTCTGGAAACAGCAGCTGGAGCCACTATTTTTACTATTGCAATCTACAGACCTCCAGCACAGGGGGAGACAAAACAAAGAAACCAGAGTGAGCAAAAATCAGAGGCTAAGGTACCATGTATTAACTGCTAGTACAAAAGTGTATTGTGCTCACAAATAAACTAACAAAGAAACCAGCAGTAGGTGAGTTCCATCACAACACTTCAATCGAATATATTTTTGGAGGTCGGTTAGCTGGAACATTCAGTTACCCATAAAGTCATAATGACCAGCCACACATCCAGGATAATATTTCAAATTTATTATTCTTTGAATAATATGTCAATGTGATCCGCTGACCATGCTCAATGTTTCGCTCTAAATGGGCTTCTTCAAGGGCTAGGATCTATAATTAAATACCATAAAAATATTTAGAGTCAGAAGTAATATCTTGTATCTTTTCAGTGATAATTAGTTTTCTGGATATTTCCCCCTTTCACATTTCCATTCTCCATGTATATTCCCTCATATTTCTACACCAACTTAGGTTACTTTATTACTTTAAACCCTCTGTGCTGTTTCTTAACATCATGCTTTATATAAATTTTTGTTGCATATCAGAAAATACTTTTTGACAATATTTCTAAAACAGTTATTGCATCCCTTGGTTATTTCAATAAATGCTCTCTAAAAAGTCCCATCAATCAATCAATACTTTATTTTTAAAAAGTGCAATTCACAAAAAAGATTAAAGTGACAATCATTATAAAACCTAAAGTTAACATTTCTAATAAATCATAAAAAACTCACATCAACTAGAGTTCACATTAATCGGACCCAGAAAAAGCAAGATTGAAAAAGTGGGTCTTAAGTGCAGATTTGAAACTCTCCACGGTCAGACACACTCTGGTCTGACGAGGTAGATTTCCACAGGGTAGGGGCTGCAAACACAAATGCACTGGCACCGGTCTTCAGTCGAACCCTGGGAACCTGTAGGAACACATCATTGGCAGAGTGGAGGAGTAGGGCAGTAGGGAAAAGAAGATCTTGCAGATAACATGGTCCCTGGCCGTGTAGGCCTAATAGGTCAGCAAACTGACTTTGAATGTGATCCACCACTGAACAGGCAGCCAGTGCATCACAAGAGCACAGGCATGACAGGACATGATCGAGATAAGTCAGTCCGCAGCCTGGCAGCTGTATTCTACACCAGCTTCCAGTGGCAGATATCAACCCCCCATAACCCTAGGTACAGGTCATTGCAGTAGTCAAGGCAGGAGGTCACAAAGGCGTGGACCAACATTGGAAGGTCATCAGGTGGAACAAGATGTTTACTCTGGACAATATTCCTCAGATGGTAAAATAAGATCTTGACAATGGATGGCACCTTAAATTTAAGTGTCAGCCCCTCATCAAGCATAACACCCAGATTTCGCACCCAATCAGAAGACACCAGCTGGTTACCCCCAAGCCAAAGCCCAGAAGGTTGACCAACTGAGGATCCCTCTACCTGATGACTTGTGTCCACAACCAACACCTCACTCTTGTCTGGGTTCAACCTCAGCCATACCTGGTTTAGCATGATATTTGAGTCCATTCAACATGAATCAATGCAGTTCATTCATTATTTGCCAGTTTCCTGTACAATATGAAATACATCTCATTTGCAACCTCCATAGGATTCTGTTAGTCAATGTTAAATTCTTACTGAGCAAAAAGCCTTAATGATTTTACATGTGCCATTCCATTTAAGTATAAATATGCATCTATAAACCTTACTGACTGCTAACCACCTCCAGCTTATAGTGACATTCTTTAATTCTTAACGCCTTGGTCACTGGAGCATAAAATTACGTATTGTTATCTTAAGAAAATTCCTCCAATCTATTTCAAAAAGATTTTCTGATGCTATCTCTTCCTGATAAACTTGTTTCTTAACTTAAAGTGTTTTAAACTTGTTTTTAACTTAAAGTGTTTTACTATTTATGGCTGCTCATCACCCAAATTTCTGTTGTTCACCTTTAATGCAATCTTCATCACAATTCTGTGCTCTGCACATGTGTTCTCACTATTTACCAATCAATATGTTTAAACCTGTGCTAACTATACAGTTTTGTTACTAAATTCTATCAGATTCTATTATTTATCTAAACAATCCTAGGATTGCCTCTGTGGTCCCTATTGCAACTAATAACTCTGAAACCATGTTAAGCATGTTTATAATCTAAACCGAACCAGTTTCCAACATACCACATATTTCTGTGAATATTAAACTTCTTAACCAATTGTATATCTGTTATTATTAACTGAGTGCTGCAAAGTTAAAGAGAAAAATATACCATTAAGTCCCCTTATAATATTCTTCATGATTTTTTCAAGTTAATAACGGTGTTCTGTGTTAGCCAAATGTGTTGGTCTTACCTTATAGCCTTTATTGTTTGCTTGACAGTGCACAGAACATACTGCAGAGCACCTCAGTTTTTCAATGGAGATACCAGCAATGTTTTATTTCTACACGGAGCAAGGTTATTATTCTATCTTGGGTTCGTTCTCAAAAAATCACTGTTTTGGACAGCGCTCATGCCAGAGGTGTGTTCCTGAGCTCATTGTGCTTCCGGGATGCGGTGAGTTTTAGCCGACCCGAGTGTAAACAAATTTTTTCACAAATCTTAAAAACTGGCCAAAAGGCTGTAAATTTGCACATGTAGTGGCATTCTGGGGTGCATTTAGGATAGATGGGTGCCAAGAGGCACGCTGCTCGTTTTATTCATAAACGAAGGGGCAAAGCTGACAGTGCCCCTTTAAAAGCAGCAGGAGCTCTGGAGGAGGGTGGTAAAAGCAATTCCATTTACAGAGGAGAGAGCACTGAAGGGTCTCACAAATCTGAAAGTGGACAAAGTTATGACGGCCAAACAGGATGCACCCAAAGGTACTGAGGGAGAACAGGGAGGTACTGGCTGCACCTCTGACAGCCCTATTCAACAACTCACTGGAAAAAGGAGTAGTTCCAGAGGACTGGAGGAGGGAAGATGTTGCCCTGCTTAATAAAGACATTAGGAGGGAGGAGACTAAGAACATAAGAATTTGCTGGCAGAAGGGGACCTCTTGATCCATCTAGTCTGCCCAGAATACCTACCCCCCTCCTCTTAGACTATTTCCTTTTTTGCCCGTAATGTCTCTCCTACACAAGTTTAAATTCCCTTACATTTTTTGAGTCTAGAAACATAGAAACATAGAAGTTGATGGCAGAAGGAGACCACCAGGTCCATCTAGTCTGCCCATTGTCTTTTAGCCTGGCCTTCTAACTGCCCCTGGGTTTGAGGGCTCTCTTGTATCTGTCCCAAGCATTCTTTAAACCTACCACTGTGCTTGCCCCTACCACCTCTGCAGGCAGGCTGTTCTAGGCATCCACTATTCTTTCTGTGAAGAAAAACTTCCTGGTGTTGGTAGAGAACTGACCTCCCTGAAGCCTTAGATCATGTCCCCCTGGTTTTGCTGCCCTTCTTAAAGTGGAAGAGATCGTCTGTCTGCACCTAGTTTATGCCTTTAAGGTACTTGAGTGTTCCGATAATGTCACCCCTCTCTCTTCTCTGTTCCAGGGAATACATGTTCAATTCTTTCAATTTATCCTCATAGGACATCTCATGCAATCCTTCAGTCATTTTTGTTACCCTTCTCTGCACCGTCTTCATTCGGTCAATGTCCTTTTTGAGATGGAGCTTCCAGATCTGGACGCTGTACTCCAGGTGAGGCCTAGCCAGTGATCTGTACAGTGGCAGAATCACTTCCCTCTTCCTGCTTGTGATTCCCCTCCCAATGCATCCCAGCATACCACTGGCCTTTAATGCTGCCTTTTCACACTGTTTACCTACCTTCAAGTTGTCTGAGATAATGATTCCCAAATCGCGCTCTTGGGTGGAGGCAGCTAGTCTTTCCCCTCCAAGGTTATATGCCTGATTTGGATTTCTTTTTCCTGTGTGCATGACTTTGCACTTTTTGGTGTTGAATCTCAACTGCCATGCTCCAGACCATTCTTCCAGTTTCTTGAGGTCAGCTTCCATATTGTCCACTCCTTGCTGGGCATCAACCCTGTTGCATATTTTGGTGTCATCTGCTAACAGACAGACCTTTCCCTGTAGTCTGTTAGCTATGTCTGATATGAAAATATTGAAGAGCAGGGGCCCCAGTACTGAACCCTGGAGCACACCACTGGTTACCCTACCTTCTGATGACAGTGCTCTGTTTACCTGCACTTTTTGGATTCTGCCCTGTAACCAGTTTTTAACCCATCTAACTACCCTTGATCCAACTGCTTTGTGGTCTAGCTTCTTTACCAGCCTTCTGTGTGGAACCGAATCAAAGACCTTGCTAAAGTCTAAGTAGACCACAACTACCACCCCGCCATCAACTATAACCTTTGTAACACAGTCAAAAATCTCAAACAGGTTTGTCTGGCATGACCTACCCACTGTGAAACTGTGCTGCTTGGGGTCCTGATGGCTGCTAGCCTCCAGGAATGCCATGATCCTCTGTTTGAGTAGTGTCTCCATTAACTTCCCCACTATGGATGTGAGGCTTTTGGGTCTGTGCTTCCTGCTGCCCGATTTGTGGAGCGGGACCATGATTGCCCTTTTCCAATCGTGAAGTACCTCCCGACTCTTTAGGGATATGGTGAATAGTTTAGCCAGTGGGGCAGCCAGCTCTAATTTCAGTTCTTTTAAGATCCTGGGGTGCATTTCATCTGGCCCCATAACCTTGTCAACCTGCAGTTTATTTAGAGCCTCCAGTAGTTTGGTCTCTGTGAAGGGGCTAGTATCAACCCTCTATCCATGGGTGCTGCATTTTGCCATTTCTGGGCCATCTCCTGGGTCCTCCTCAGTAAGTACCGAGCAGAAGTACTTGTTCAGGATTTCTGCTTTTTCTGGGTCATCTTCTGTTGTTTTCCCTTTCTGAGTTGTAATCTTGACTATACCCCCTTTTTCCTTCCTTCTTTCTCGGATGTATCTATAGAAGGATTTGTCTCCTTTCTTTGCCCTCTCTGCTATGCTTGCTTCTATCTGCGCTTTTGCCTGCCTTATTTTTTTGCTGTCTTCTTTCATTTTCTACTTGTACGACACCCAGTCTTCTTCCTTGTTTGTTCCCTGGTATAGCTTGAATGCCTTCTGTTTTTCTTTCACTGTTAAAGCCACTTCCTTTGAAAACCATAAGGGGTTTTGTTTTCTTTTCACTTTGGTAACCCTTCTGGTGCATTGGTCAGTGACTGTATGGATTGCTTTCTTAAGTTTCCGCCACATGACATTGACCTCATCCACTTGTAGACCAACTAAGTTGTTTCTTATGTTGGTCCTCAGTTGGTTGAAGTCTGCCTTTTTAAAATACAGTACTTTTATTTTTCAGTGACATGTGTCCTCAGTTATGTTCACCTCGAAGCTAACCAAACGACAGTTACTGTTACCCAAATGGCATCCCATGTCAAGTTTCTTGACCATCTCAGTGTTTGTAAGGGCCAGGTCAAGTATGGCACCTCTTCTTGTTGGTGTTTTTATCAGTTGACTTAGTCCTACTCTCTGTAGTGCCGATAAAAAATCCTTGCTTCTTGTTGTTGTTGCCGTTAGTTTACTCCAGTTTATATCTGGATGTTTGAAACCCCCACCAGTATCACCTCTCCTCTCTGAGTCATTTTGTGTATTTCATCCATTAGGTCTTTGCCCCCTTTCTGTCCTTGATTTGGAGGTCTGTAAATGATGCCGACCCTGAAGGTTTTTCTGTTTCCTGTATCTATAGTAAGCCACAGTGATTCAGTGACTCAGTGTCCCCAGGGTGACTGTGCACCTCTGTGGCTTTTATGTCTTCTCAAATGTAACTACAGGCTGGGCTGGACAGTCTGACATCAATAGTGGAGAAGTTAATGGAGTTACAGCTAAAGGAAAATATATAGTGGAGTATCTTGAATCCAGTGGGTACAGGAATCAAGCAGCACAGATATAATGGTGGGTAGGTCATGTCAGACAAATCTGATAGATTTCTGTGGCTAGGTGACCAGGGAAATAGAGCAGAGTGGGGCAGTGGACGTGGCCTACTTTGATTTTATTAAGACATTCAATGCCCTACCACTAAGGCAACTCATAAGGAAAGTAAGCAGCATAGGGGTGAGTCCTAACAGTAAACTGGGTAAGAAATCAGTTAATGGATATGCAACAGAGAGTGGTGGTGAACAGAGTTCAACTGGGGAAAGGGAGAGAGGGTGACCAGTGGGGTGTTTCAGGGCTCAGCACAGGGACCACTCCTCTTTAAAGAGTTAGTGTACTGCCTGGTAACTGCCTGCAATTAATTGTAACTTTCAGATGTAGTCAGCTATCACTTCTTGTATCTCAAGTGTTTTTTTCTTTTCTGTTTGTTAATTAACAGTTCTGTTTGACAGAACACCAGGAGCTCAACAACCCAGATTCTACAAGTTCCTCGCTGTCGAACTATGCAGGGCCAATGCTCCTTCACCTATAGGGCTCCTTTATGGATGAATGGTCTCAGCCACACCATCTCCTGTGTCTCAACACTAGGTCTGTTCAAAACCAGACTCCGGGCCCATCTCATTGCCTCTAGCTCCTGTGACTGCCTCTCCTAGATGATGACCTACACAGCTTAAATCCTAACTTATATACTGCTTAACCCCAGGCCCCTCACCCAGTCCCCATCCCCCAGCTCCTGAGGCACCACTTAAAATCTCAGGTCTTCATATCACCTCATTAGTCTCTCCTTGTCCCATTATAGCATTAGCACTTATTCCCCCCACCCTGCCCCCTTTTGTCTTCTATCACTCCTTCCAATTTTTTTTCAACAAATGCCTCCGGCTGCATATTCATCCTCCCTCTCTCCTCTCACCCCTGTTTCTCTGCCACCCCCGGGTGCCTGACCCTACCCATTCCTTGTGGGCATATGTGTCCTAGCTGTGTTCACCATCTTACTATAACTGCCTCTGTTAACTACCTACACTTTTCCTCATCCTCTACCCCTTTACTCTTCCTATACTTGACCCCTTTCAATAGCACTGTTGTACATGAATTGTTTACTGTTATTTCACTGTTGCTTCCTTGTTGTTTGTTATTTCTGATGTGGAACCTTTGTAAAAGGGCCTTGGCTCAAAGGTACTTGTAATCCTAGAATAAATAAATAAAAATAAATAAAATTAGAAGATTTTCCACCTGGCAATACTAGGGTGATGTGTGGAGCAGCACTCTGTCTGGAGGGAAAAAAAAGTCAGTTCTGTTCCTCCCATTACATCAACACTGAGACCACACTGACTGTGGCATCACTAGTGACCAATGAGAACCATTTCTCATTGCCAGGTTTTCCTTTCAAATGAAGCAGCAGGGACTGGCTCTCCCTGGTTACTAGTGATGTCACATATTCCTGCATTTTGATTGGTAGCTTGTAAGAGTCACTACTCAGGCTGCAAGGATTGTGGTGCCTCAAGGTGTTTGGTCTCATTTTGATGATGTAGTGGGAGAAACAGAACTGACTTTTTTTTCCCTCCAGACAGAGTGCTGCTCCACACATCACCCCAGTACTGCCAGGTGAAAAATCTTCTAATTAACAAACAGAAATGAAAAAATACTTGAGATATAAGAAGTGATAGCTGACTGCGTCTGAAAATTACTATTAATCCCAAGCAGTACATTAGCTCTTTAATGGCTTTATAAGTGACACTGCAGATGAACTAAAAGGAACGGTATGCCTCTTTGCAGATGACACCCCAGAGGGAGTGGAAAAAATGTGCAGAGACTTGAGAAAATGCAAGATGTGGTCAAGGCATAGCAGCTAGAGTTCAATATGAAAAAGTGCAAAATCATTCATCTAAGGCACAGAAACCCAGAGGCAGAGTACAAAATTGAAGAAGTGGTATTGATAATCACCAAACAAGAAAGGAATCTGAGGGTAATTATATCTGATGGCCTCAAGATGGCAAGATAATGTGACAAGACAATGGGAAGGGCCAGTGGGATGCTGGGGTGCATAGGAAGGGGCATTGCAAACAGAAAGAGGGAAGAAGTATTGTCATTGTATAGCTCTCCCTCCACTCACCTCCGTAGGCAGCTTCCTGACTAAGCTTCAATGAATGAGCACGTGCTTGTACAAGCACACGCTCATTCATGAAGCACTCATTTGGGCACTGCAGGCCTTGGATGTGAGTGGAGGGCTGTGCCAGTGGCCCGGTCGGGTTATGGGGGGAGCTGGTTGGTGCTGATGACAGGGTGGGGGAGAACACAAGACACCAGGGAGGGGCATTTAATTAAGGATCAGTGGTCTGGGGGATGATAAGGTAACTGGAGTGGGGGGGACTTTACTATTAATTTGGGCTGGTGATCTGTCGGGGGGACCATTAGACATCAGTGACATATAATTGGGCAGGATTTGTGGCGGGGGAAATTGCGACATTTCGTCACAACATCACAAAAGATTTAAAGCAGCAAAATTACTGATTTTGATGAAGTTTCGGTGGCAAAATTTCATTTCACTGCATCTCTATATGTACTATGTCACAGAAAGGCAGAGAAAGGCAGATCAGCTGGCAGACAAATATTCAGCTTTGCCCATTGCAATCTTCATTGTGAACCATGACTGAGCTGCATTTGAATGGCTTATATGCTGCCCTGCCAGTCTCATGATTTTAAATGTTTTAGCCTAAATTAGATGATTAACATGTAGATTAGATGCCCTCATCTAAAATATACTTTAAATGTCATTTTAAGCTAAGTTGAAGTTCAATTAGAAAATGTACAAAAAAGCCTCCTTCAAAGGCTCAAACTAAATGCCTGCTTCATTTTCAGTGTTTTGCTGTTGTTTTCTGTCCTAGACTTATGACTGCAGAAGGTGGTGGCGTTGCATAATTTTCTCTGTTTACAAACTGGTTCTGGAAGTCTGAAGTGAAGTTTTCTGTATGATAATGCTGAACTTCAAACCTCCAGAGACAGCTTTGCAAAATGACCAAAATCATTAGGCAACACCATCTTCTGCAGTATGAGTCTCGGACAGAAAGCTACACCAAAACACTGAAAATGAAGCAGGCATTTAAATTGAGGGAGCCTTTTTATTGACATTTTCTAATTGAACTTCAGCTGTTACATTTAAATTACATTTTAAAGGCATTAGAATATACACAGAGGGGAGCTTTGATGTTGCGTTCAAGTTTACTCCAGAACACACTTCAAGGTTTGACAGTCGTCATAGTGTGCGCAACAAAAAAGGCATACTGTTGGTAAAGGAATTAAAGTGTACCCTGACAGAAGTCAAACTTTACCTCTGCCAGGGTACACTTTAATTCCTTTGCCCACCCAGCAGTATGAATTTCTTCCTCTTTTTTTTTTTTAGTGCACACATGAGCATTAAGGAAGTAAGCCATCCATGGCAATAGTAATTGTCTTCCTGTGGATTGCCCAGGAAAGCAAGGAAAAAAAAACATTTTCTTACAGATTAGGAGAAAGGGTAAACTTCCTGTTTGCTACACAGCTAAGTTATCCAAAATTAGGTTTACAGAGACAGAGATAAAGGGACTGGTTTTGGACAACTGCTGAGGTAGGGAACAGAAGTGACCTGAACTACATTTCAGAGAATGCAGTTTGCTTTAATATAGTAGTCACACCTCTCAACCTCTTAAGCATTAAAATTCATAACACTGATTTTTAAAATTCAGAGTCAATGGCCAAAATGGGTGGAATATTCTTATTTTAAGGAATATTATGTCTACAAATAGTGGGCCCTATATATGCCTCAACTGTCACTCTCTCCTGTATGCTGATGACCTTGTCCTCTTCCACAGTGACAAATCCATGGCTGCAATCTCTTCAGTTCTCTCGCACAACTATGCTGTGGCCCACAGCTGGTTCTCAAGAACCTCTTCTTAGTAAATGCCCAAAAAACTAAATCCATGCTGTTCGGATCTAGGCCCTTCCTTGCCAGAACTAAAAACCATGCCCCCTTACACATTCTCACCCCAGATGGCCCAGCCCTAGAGGACGTCAATACCTAAAAATACTTAGAAGTACTGCTCGACCCCTCCCTCACCTTCACTGAGCATGCAAATTCCCTTGTCAGAAGGTTCCATCAAAAGTTAGGTGCCGCCTATAGATTTAGGCAACACCTTACCCCTGAAGCCAGACTAGCCATTGTTCAGGGTAATCTCCTCCCTATTCTTGACTACTGTTCTCCTATTTATGCCAGGACCTTAGCTACCACCATGGCTAAACTCTCTGCTGCCTACAACAGCACCTGTTGCTTTGCTTTATTGGCCCCATTCTCCAACCACCACTGTACCTTCTATAATACCCTTGGATGGTTACTGCTGCAAAATCGCTTTGACCTACCCTCTGCTGCATGGTGGACAATGTCATCTGCATGGCTCTAGAATCCCCCCTAACTGCCCTCCTGAAAACCCAAATGCTCCACCGCAACCTCCGCTCTAATGGTACTCCCCCTCTAGCTGTTCCTAGGGTATCCACCAACATGGGTAGCAGAGCTCGGTCTGCAGCTGCTCCCTTGCAGTGGAACAAATTTCCAGCTGAACTCTGTTCCATTGACACTCACTCCAGTTTCAAGTCCCACCTTAAAATCTGGTTCCTGGAAAACTCATCCTGCCACTGCTCCCAGGGGTTACACACCTACCCACACTAGTCAACTCCCCAACCCAGGGGTTACCCACACTAGTCAACGCCCTGCCTACAGCTGTTACCTTCTTGCCTTGCTATATTGTATTTTCACAGTAATACTTGACTTTCTTGCCTGTATATATTGTATATATTTTTACTGTGTATTCTGTGTATTACATGCTCACTGGACTATGCATCATATTTTGTACACTGTGCTTACGATTTGTTGTTTTGTATCAAATCTCCTCATGTCTGATATTGAAATCTTGTATTCACTGTTCTCAAATGGACTTATGCATCATGCCTGTACATTGTGCTTACTATTGTTGCTTGTATCTAATCTGTTTCCATGTGTATTACTGTTACCTTGTACTTCACTGTCACCCTGCACGATGTGTTATGGCCCGGGTCATGCCTGAAATGGTCCCTGGGATCAGTGCACTCACCCAGTTACCAAAGTCATAAATAAATAAAATAAATAAATAAATAAATAAAATGTTGTATTAAGGAATGTTTTTATCAAGTTAGTTCAATGATTTTAATAGTTTGTGTGTCCATAAATGACTCTAATATTGGCAGCTATTCTCCAGTGTGCAAAGTGGCTATGCGCTACGTATCTGGGGAGCATAACCACTCTATGCCTGCCACCACACCCTGTGCCCAATTCACAAAGGGGTGCTGGGCTGGCACGCACCTGATCCCCTACCAGCGAGATGAGATCCCTGAAGAGGGTGGGCCAGGGGTGTGCCAGTGCTCTGCGCTATGCTGGAGTGCATGCAGTGCTAGTGAAGGGGGCACAGGCTATGCAACCCAAGGGCAGAAGTAGGGATATCGCTGCTGTGAGTGGTGGGGGCTATGTGCCCCTCACTGCATCCCCTCCGGCTGTGGGACACTAATGGGGGGATGTGCTGGTGGAGCCCCACACTACGGTCCACTGGCTGCCTATGTACCCGTTGGCAACATGGTGACCAGTGGGCTCAAATGATCCACAGGGTGTCCCTTTCCAGGCAGCTGATTGGCTGTGCAGCTGGGTCTGCAGCCCCACACCTGACCACCCACATGTAGCTAAGCACTGGGGGGGGGGTTGGAGCCATGTAACAGAGCTGGGGGGACTGCTGTTTGTGAATGTGGTCCACATGCAGATCTACAGCAGGTGTGGAGCTGCGCATGGGAGAATATGTCTGAATCGTGTGTATCCCCCAGAATTGGAGAATAGCCACCATTATGAGGAACATCTGTAAACCTTTGCAGAGCATGGGTAGGTTTCTGTTTAAAATTCATAGTAGTATGCCAAATTCATAGAGAGGTATGATATGATATGATACCACCTTACATACATTTTACCATGCCATCTTTCATTTTCACCTGGGCGAACATTGTATCAGGTTAAGCAATGAATGCTTCACACTTCATATGGCACCACTGGGGGAAATGAGTTGACAGCTGAGCTCTTAATATTCTTTATTAAATATTCCTATGTGGTATAACTGTATTCTTAACAATACGGTTGTCATAAATGTGCATTTATTGTATGTCTGTATAGCAAAAACTAGTTTAGAAAAAGTGCTCTTTGTACCCTAATAAGTGCCCTTCCGACCCTCAGCCCCCACAGCTTCTACTATCTTCTGGCACCCCTGAGCACTAATGATGTTGCTGATGTATGCCACCAGCTGGCCAGGAAATGAGGAGCCCCCACCCAGTGAGCTGCACTGGAAAAGAGAAGCCCCCGCCCAGTGAGCTGCAGCTGCCCAGAAGGAGCCCCTCCATCCATCCATCCACATGCCTCCCCGCTGCTGCTACAGTCATGACTCATCATGAGCTCTCTCTTATAGTTGTCTGTTGGCTCATCATCCCTTGCACTGCTGCTGCTGGCATAAACTTTCTGCTCCCATCCCGGCCCCAGCACAAGAAGACAGTTGTTGGAAGGGGGCAGCAGTGTTGTTGGGAGGCAGTCGGAGTCAGTGATGTGGTGAGGTTCTCAAAACTCTCACAGTTAAAGGGCAGGGGTAGAAGGGAAGCCAAGGAAAGAAACATCAGGAAGGAACAGATGGGACTCAGGAGGGAGACGAGATCACACTGACAGAGGGAGGGGACAAGAGAAATAGATCATAATCAGAAGAACAAGGATTAACTTGCTGACTGTGCGAGTGCTTAGTCTTTTTCTCCAATCTGTGCAGAATAAATGCATTCTTGACTGATTTAAATTCATCTTTCATGGGACTCTTGGGAGGGCGATCACCCTGGCTGGGGGAGGGTGGAAAAAACTAAGAGAACCTCAGATTTTCCCTGGTGTGAGTGAGAAACATGAACCGAATGTCTGAAACTTGATTTGAATTTAATTTTGAGTGCCAACAAACAGGGAACAATAAATAAATAAATCCCTAGTACCACAACAAAATAAAAAGATTTTTCTGGTTTTTGCCCCTGAACCTGGGACCCCAGCAGACACATAAGCTTGTGTGCATGGAGGCGCTCACGCACGCTGGGTACCGGCTCGGCCCCAACTTCCCCACCCTGGCACTTTCCGCCACCCCCCTCACCTATGCTACCCATCAGATGTCCACCCAATGGGAGCAGAAGTACGAGTGGAGTGGACAACCATCCCAGGAGGGAAGAGCTGCCTGTTGCTGTTCAGTCCTGCTCCCACCCTTCCCCCCATGCCGGCTCCCTGGCAACCTGGGTAGTTCCCAAACACGGGTCACTGACGTAGCATGAGGTAAGGCATCCAGTGCCTCAGTCCTCAGTGCCACCATGCTGGGTGAGGTGGACAGAGTTTAATCAGCACAGTGTGGGCTTCAAACATAGCTAGCAGTGTTTGGACTTAAAGAGAGAGGGAATCTATGGAAGGCACAATGAGTAAACAAACAATGGACACTCTCAGAGGATCAGCAGGACAGAAAAGCAGCCCTTATGACTCACAGCACAGTAAATGTTGGAGTCAGAAAAACAGTGATTTTGCAGCACTGACTGAGAAGTCACTGGCTTGAAGTTTAGTGGGGAAGGCAATGACTGTCTATATCTTGCAATTTAATTATCGGAGTCGCTATTTCCTAAAGTTGCTTTTCTATTTATTTTCGCAGTCTTCTGGCTGGGAGGGCTGGGGCGGGGGTGTTGTGTGAGAGGAGGAGGATGATTAGATGGCTGAGAGTGAAAGAAAACTGCCACTGTACTGCACAGTTGCTTATAAAGTTCTGTATGACTTCCAGAAATCTTTCTTGGTTCACTCTACCATATATTTTAAACTGCACAGCCACATCTTGAGACTAGTGTCTGGTACAAAGCAGCATGCCCTGGTTTCATTCTGAACTCAGATCCATTATTTCTTTGATGTTTCTTTGTTTCTGTTTCTTTTTACAGACCTGGGTTTCAATACCATCAGCTCCCACCTGCATGCTGTGTGACCACAAACAAGTCATTTATCTTCCTCATGCTCCGGAAACATGCTTCAGCTCACTGTGCTGTTCCTGATTTAACAATTTCCCCTTTCCCTTTCCTTTCCTCTATAATTCTATCTTCCTGTGTTGCCCTATTTCTAAATAAAAACTCAAACTGAATCAAGATATCTACCAGTATTGCTACTCCTTCTCTCCCTTTACTTCAACTAAAAATACACCTCTGCCACATACACCCTGCAAGGAAACATTAGGCATTGACAAATGCTTGTACTTACCTAGATCCTGTGATTTTCCTTTTTATTGGCATACCCTTGGCTGGCAATCCAGGGATATGTTTCTCTCCATTCTATCTTTTGACTTCTTTCTGCTTTCATTTTATTCCTGGATTTCCCTTCATTTTGCAATGAGAGTACATGAAAGATTCAGAACAGATTTCTGTCATCAGATGCATTGAATTATGGGTGCTCAAGTGCATTTTGGGAAACAATATGGCATTTGATAGTGCAAAAAAGTGTTCCTTATAGATGCATGTTTAACCAAATTAAGCACATACAATTTGCAGTGCAAAGGTTTAAAGCCTAATCGCAGGTAGCTTTCCTGAGCTAGCACAAGTAAGGTACGATCCCATCTTTTGACATTATTTTAACATATCTCTATGTAACTAGGTTTTGACCAATAAGGAAGAAGGATTTTTATGAACCTATTTTAAAATTCACTATAATACACAGATGACTATGCTGTGTTCTAAAATGGTTTTAAGCTAATGTAAAACAGACACATGAGAAGAATTACGAGGGGACTAATTTGCCTGTTTTTTATTTTCAGTTTTTCTACTGCCGCTACACCTCGCTGGTTATCCATCATTTATACTCCTACGTTTGATCTCAGCAAGCTCCCCTCCACAATCCATTATATGTAAACCTCCTCACTTATGGCATGGCAATGCACCCAACCAAGGCACATTCATTTAGACTAAATTCCATTCTTTTCTTCTCAGCTGAACACCCCAGACACCAGTAACCAATATTTATTTCAAATGTACCCCATTCCCTTCTTCTCAGCTCACCAAGCCTTTTTTAGGCTTCCTAGTGACTTGTTTAAACTGCCAGCAGAATTAGGCTGTGGGCTTAACAGGATCAATGACACATAAATATGAGGTACACTGAGGGATCGCCGCAACTTCAAAAGTAAAAATAAATATGCTGCATGGCCTTTCCTGGAGTCCTGTGGCAGTGAATCAAAACCCTGCACCCCAAAGTATTGAAAAACAAAGTCTCTTAAAGTGAACTTTCTTTTATTCTGGATACACTCATGGGTGACAATCACAAGTAACAGTATCAGGAAGTACAGTACAAAACAGCAGAGGTACTGAATGGAAATGGTATAGTGACAGCCCAAGGTGATGTGTTTTGTAGGCATTAGAGAGAGGACTTGTAAGCATAGAAGTTGGAGAGGAAGTAGGGATCTGTAGTTGGGTTAAGGAAAGAGTCTCCAACATGTGCAATGGAAGTACCATTTTTGAATACAGAGTTGCAGGTATTCAGGGACTTAATGCATGGTCATGGTCATCTTTCAAATGAGGAAAAACACCAGAAGCAGGGGGCATGCAAAAGGAGTGGGGGGTTGGGAGGTATGTGAGGAAGTACTACTTCACTAAGAGAGTGGTGGACACCTGAAATAGAGTGCAAGCAGAAGTGGTGCAGACAAAACAGTATGGGGTGTGGAGGGGTTGTGGGATAACAGATGGACTAAACACCAAACTTCAAAGTTCAACACAATCTCCTTATTATGTTTCTTCAAAATTCAGCAGATAACCTTCAACAATGGCATATCCCTACTTCAGTACAACAGTTTGTAGCAACAGACTGTGCAAGTATTTCCTCTACACTTAGCCGGAAGCTATGGACTCACTGATCTCTGATCGAACTGATCTGTTGAGATTTAGCCTCCCCTATCCTGGCCTTGTTTGCTTAGGTGGTGGTGGCTTGGATAAAAAAAAAAAATAGCTAAAGACAAAGAATCTCAGTGCAGAAACACTGAATCAAGGGTTACCCCAAAGGGCACTGGCAATAAGCCAAGTTTCAAAGAAACACAACATCATACATACTTCCATAATGCAAAGCATCATGGGATATATGCAAATCACCATGACATTTTAGACTGTCTCAATTTACAGCAATTTACATTCAGATTTTAGATAGTACAAGTAACTTAATTTCTATAATAATCACCTGATATTTTTGACATTCATCAAAAACACCTAGTGCCATGGTGTTTTCAACATTTACAAGTTTTATACACATAAGATATATACATTAAAGTATTTTATGACATAGTCCCATTGCATACTAAATCCAACAATGAGGAACATGGCCTGTTGTTTTATATCAGCTCAGAGGTCACCATAATAACCTCCCTGTGTGAGGACCTGAGAGGGAAGAAAGTTTAAAGAGGACATCATAGCATAGTCAAGAAAGGGCAGGGGTGCCCACAGGTGGCCATCCTTATGCACTAGAAATGGTAAAGAATAGATTAGGCTAAGAAAAAGTAGAACTGTTGCAACATATTTAAGAAAAGGTCAGTCCTCAAGAATGGCAGGAGCTCCCTGTCACATATCCCCCACCTTAAGAGGGAAGCAGTTATTGCAGACTGCTTACCACCTTCTTGTCCCAGGAAGGGACGGAACTTCCACCCATCCATCTTCAGAAGCTCTGTCTCAGGGTCTCTATTAACGATAAACATTCTATCATAAACATAGTGGATATCATCATTCTTTTCCCTGAGGCATTAACACATTTCTCAACACTGAACAGTACCTTGCCTGAACTACCTCCTTTTAGGAACAGTATGTCATATTTTTTTGACCAAATATCTGGAAGGCTGTAAAGTCCAGTACCATAGAAAGACTTTCTCTGGGGTGAGTAATTACCTGCTCCAACCCCACCAGACATGTTGGTTTTAAGCAGGGTGTCAGTCCTAGGTTCATCCCCTTTTACATAAACCCACTATGTCTCTTGATTCATTCATTTTGATTGCTACCGATACAGACACCTGAGAGTAGACACTCTAAGTGTTACCCCAACACAGGGTCTAATCCTTTTAAAATATCTGTACTTATTTCAGCTGTCTGTTATCATCTGCTACCTTGTGACCTGTGTGAGAGTTTTCCTTTTTATCTTGGCGTGCTTACGCAGCCAACATCTTGCAATAGTGCAGATTTGGAGGCGTGGTCACTGTTGGGTGAATGCAGGGCACGGACCAGTAGGTGTGTCCCTCATTCCCCAATCAGCCTGCATGCCGGGCACTACACCATGCATACTAATGTGGTGAGCACATCAAAGGAAAGGTCTGCTTCAATGCGAGCAAAGCTCATCACACGCAGCAGACCCTTCTTATGTGCTTCATCAGTTAGAAACATGGCGGCACAGTGGCCGCTAAACTGCCAACTTCAGGGGTGCCCACTCCCCCAGTCGGCTTACCCTGCTCCTTCAAGTATGTGCCGATGGGGACCCACTCCATTCAGCAGAATGTGTCCCCCCACTTCGTTGTTTGCCAATGGAGGTGCCCAATCCATGTCGGACATCCATTCCTCCCTTTCCCACTTTAATGTGCCAGCGGAGGGAGCCTACTCCCCATCAGCATGATGTCCCCTCTTCTTCTAGGCAACAGGGTGCCAATCCTCTGTTGGCTACTGTACCCCAAAAAGAAACCACCTGTAAACAAAAACTGTCTGCAATGTTTTGTTACTACCTGTAAACAGAAAACAGCCCCTCATAGTCTCCCTACCTACCACCCGCACCCACCCACTGCGCACCCTGCTTCCCCACACACCCCCACCCCATACATACCTCCGGAGCTTGGTGCGACGATCTTCGGTGGACCGGGAACATGTCTTCACTCTTCAAAGCCAACCATGAACTGAGGAAATGCCGGTAAGCTGTATAATGGAATAAATAGGGTTTTTTTCAACTTTGATGCATATCTCAGGCATTTTTTGGAATTTCTGCACCAAATTTTCTACATGGGGTTTTTGGGACCCTTCCTCATGAATTCTGTCACTGTTATGACGTTAATCAGTCCTGAAAGGTGATTTTGCAGTCACTACATGGAATCACCTTTCGGGACCAGTTAACACAAGGACAGTGGCAGTGTTCATGAGTTGGGCTCTCAAAATTCCTATGTTGCAAATTTGGTGGGAAAAATCAAAAAAATGGCTGTTTTACTAGCATGCATTGCACAGTTGCTACGCACGCCGTAACTTCGCAAATTCGCAATATTTTCATGCCAGATTTTCAACATTGTCATTTTTCTACATCTCCTTGTGAACAGTACAGCTGTCATTTTTCACATCCTGGCCGAAAAGTGCTTCTGCACTTCTAGCACATAATACCGCAATCACTGTGGGAAATCAGTGTTTGGGGCAGATTACGAAAGTGACAGTGACACTGTTCATGAACAGAGATCCTAAAATGCCTATGTTGAAAATTTGGTGATGATACTCCATAAAATGACTGTGTTATTAGCGTGAATTGCTCAGTTTGCTTGCACAATTGTAAAGTTGTGCATTTGTAATATTTTCACTCTGGATTTTTACCATTGGCATTTTTCCACACCTCTTGATGAACAGTACAGCTGTCATTTTACATATCCTGCCCAAAATGTGTTTTCGCACGTGTGGCACAGAATAGCGCTGTCACTGTGCGAAATCACTTTTTGGGACAGTTTGAGAAAATGACAGTGACACTGTATATCAGCAGAGGTGCTAAAATGCCTATGTTGAAAATTTGGTGCCGAAACTCCATAAAATGACTGTGTTACAAGTGTGCATTGCGCATTTCCCATGCACCCTTGTAACTTCACAAATTTGCAATATTTACATGCCACATTTTCACCACTGCCATTTTTTTACACCTCCTTATGAACAGTACAGACGTCATTTTTCACATTCTGCCAAAAATGTGTTTCCGCACTGCACTACCAAAGCCAATGCCAGCGTGACAATATTCGGCATTGACAAATGCTTGTTTCCAAGGGTGACTTTTTTTTTTTAATGACCTCTACCCTTTAGGACACTCTTTCCACACCCCGGGTACTAGTTTCTTTGCTTTCCCAAGCAGGTACCTCTACCTGGTTGCACATAAGACAGGTCTTAAGATAGGCTGTCACCTGTCTGTACATTCCTGGCCAGTAATAATACAGGGTTAATCAAGCTAATACTCCACCATGGCTCAGATGCCCACAGGGACTAAAGTGAACAGCCTCCATCACTTGTTGTCTGTAGGCTTCAGGCACCACTACCTGGGCTTCCACACTTTTTGTACGTGGGTTGGGCCTTGTGTTGTACAGAACAACTTTCTTCAGTTCATACCATTAACATTGTTTTGCCCCCACACCACCATAAATCTGCATACCCTCTTTAACTTTATCCCACTCCTAACACCAAGTCTGTGGAGGGTTTGTGGGATAACAGATGGACCAGACACTGAACTTCAAGTTAAAAACACAAGGAGGCAGTATAGCACAGTGGGTTAAGACTCTGAGCTGCAGATCTGGAGACCTGGGGACCTGGATTTGAATCCCATAACCGCCTAGGTGCATACTGTGTGATCCTGAGCAAGTCACTTAACTTCCTTCTGCTCCCAGGTCACATCTGGAAACAAGCTTCAGCTTAGTGTGCTACTTCTGGTTAAACAATATTCCCTTTCCCTATACTGTAACAGTTTGGCAACATTAGCTGCAGTATACCCCAGCCAATACTGTTAATAGATTTAGCTGTATCAATACAAGAAACAGTCCCTTCAGCTTCTTAGGCTTCTTCTTGCTTGCTTGGAGTCTTTAACCCCAGCACAATATCACTAGGCACAGTCTTACCTGTGGTCTCACATTCAAGTTCCATACTTGCATCTCCGACCTCCAACAGGTAACATCCTGGGAACACAGGCAGCAAAGGAATAGTCTTCTCAGATAGGGGGTCATCCTGCAGCTGAGCCCATTAAAAATCCTTCTCAGATTCTTTATCCAAACTCTCCAGCAGGGACCTCTCCAGCACCTGGCACTGGTACTCCGCCTCTCTGCATAGTCGGTGTGCCACCAGCCATTGCCCATTCATCCAGTGGATCATCCTCATCATGGTCTTCACCTCCTGGGTGTTGTCTTGCATCTCCAGTGTGCCTCAACCTGCATCTCTTCTTCATCTTCAGGCTTGGCCTTCCTCTGAGCTCCCAGGCCCAGTCAAGGCAGCAACTTCTCTTCATCTGTCAGCTATGGTTCTCGTCAGAACTCCACAGACATTCTTCTCTGGCAACTCCTAGTGTATCAGTCTACCTGAGATATCTGGATGATATCCACCAGAAAACATCTTTCTTCAGCCAGTCCAGACACTTCCAGCAAGTTATCCCACTTCTAACACCAAGTTTGTGGAGGGGTTGTGGGATAACAGATGGACCAGACACTGAACCTCAGGTTCAAAACACAATCTTTGTGTGATGTTTATTCAAAATTCAGGAGATAACCTTTGGCAATGGCATATCCCTTCTTCAGTACATCAGTTTGTAGCAAAAGACTATGCAACTCTTTCCTCTACACTTCGTGATCACCTACTGACTCACTGATCTCTGATCTAACTTATCAGTTGAGATTTAGCAACCCCTATGCGAACCTTGTTTGCTTAGGTAGTGGGGGTTCAAATAAAAAAAGACAAAAAAAAAACAAACAATAAGCTAAAGACAAAGAACCTCAGTGCAAAAGCACTGAAACAAGCGTTACCCCAAAGGGCATTGGCAAAAAGCCAAGTTTCAAAGAAACACAACATCTCACATACGTCCACAATAAAAAGCATCATGGGATATATGCAACTCACCATGACATTTTAGACTGGCTCAGTTTACAGCAATTTACATGCATTTTAAATAGCACAACTAACTTAATTTCTATAATAGTCACCTAGTACTTTTTACCTTTATCAAAAACACCTAGTGCTATGGTATTTTCAACATTTATGGGTTTTAAACACATAGGGTCTGATTCTAGAAGGTTGACGCAAGTCGCCACCAAATGTGACTTGCACCAATCACCACTGTGACATGGACCCTGCACCCTATTCTAGAAGGGGCAGGGTCCCTGCATCTAAGTCCTGAGACTTGTGACATACAGCCAGGTAAGCCGAACAGAGGGCATTCCTGGTGAGGATTTCGAAAGCCGCAACCGCAATACCGAAAGGTGCAAGTGTCCCCCACGTCCAGTCCCCAGTGGAGCCCCACAGGGCAAGAGGCCCCCCACCCATTGTCATGCCACCAAGGGTCCCCCAACACCAATCCCAATTCCCATGCGACTGGTGTACTGTACAGTATGTTCAGTGCACGCAGTCCAATGTGTGTGCAATAAATATGGATATTTGTACCTGGTAGTCTAGTGCCCCCCTCCTCCTCACTCAGTTGTGCCATTCCACCCAGCACCCCCCTACCCGTCCCCAGCCAGTGACTGGCACAGCCCACCTCTCCCCTCCATGGCCAGCCGCTGACTGCGTTCAGTAGGAGCGCTTACTGAATAGACATGCTGAGACTACCAGGGATGGTGTGCAGTTTCGCTAACTGATTGTGGCAGTGTCTCGGGGTCTGGGTACTGGTGGGGGGGGTTGACAGCACTGTCCTGCGGGGCCTTTAGTGGTGGAGGGTTTGGGGTCATGGAGTGTGTGGGCAGCCCGGCGGGCACTTTCCTTTTTGGGGGTTTGGGGGCAGGGTGTGTGTGCTGCTTGCGGAGCATGTAGGGATTGGGGGGCCATGTTGTGTGATGCCCTGCAGGACACCTATAAGGGTATTCTGGCCATGAGAGGTGGGCACATGGATTGCATGCTGGGCTGCCGGTGGGTCTACAGAACCCCCGGAGGGGGTACATACAGTTATGCCAGCTAAATGCTGGTATAACTTACATTGACAGTTCTCCTCCGGGGGTTCTTGCAGAATCCCGACATTGGGGACTTTGTTGCTGCTCTACTGGAATAGGGTGCAACTGCTGCCATAAACCCCCTAGTGCCATGTTGCAGGGGGTTTATTGCGCAAATGCTGGTGTAACAGCTCTTAGGTGCAAGTGGTCTGCGACATGTCGCGGGCCACATTGTAGAATTGTGCATGTCACAACTCCTGGTGTAAGTTGCTACTTGTGCCATTCTACTTGATGCAAGCACTGTTATGCCAGGTGTAAAACTTCTGGAATCGGGGCCATAAGGTATATACATTAAAGTATTTTATGACATAGTGCCTTTGCATACTAAATCCAACAATGAGGAAAACAGCCTGTTGTTTTACATCAGCTTGGAGGTCACCACAATAACCTCCCGGTACGAGGACCTGAGAGGGAAAAGGAGAAGTTTAAGAAGACATTATAGCATAGTCAAGAAAGTGAAGGGGGTGCCCATAGCTGGCCAACCTTATGGACTAGAAATTGTAAAGAATAGATTAGGCTAAGAAATAGAAGAACTGTTGCAACAGATTTAAGAAAAGGTCAGTTCTCAAGAGTGGCAGGAGCTCCCTGTCACAGGGGGCTTCGAGCATGCATGGGCTAATCATAGGGGGAATATCAGGAAATGGGCAGGGAGGATGAAGGATCACTGGACACCTGTTAGAAACTTTGGAGACAGACTAAGCAGGGACCATATATGCACACTATGTGTGCCAAGTGTTTTTTTTTCTGCTGACAAATTCCCTGTTTCATGTAATATTCTTTATCCAATGTGTTAATGAAGTGACTGGATTTCAGAATGTTAGACATCGAGGTTATAATAGTTCATTTGGACCCAATTTTTAAAACAAAGTTAAGGTTTGTTCCACACAATGTTCCTTCCCTAAACATTAATTTGGGCAAAGAACAAAGTTTGATGTTTATAAACCAGCTTTGACCATATTTTTAGTGCCCAGTTGATGCTTATAAAGAGCCCCAAGATAGCAACACAAACCAGGCCCTAATAGGTATCCAGGAACAAAGCACAGACCCCCTATTGGCCACTGTAAGGCATCATGCTCTGTAGAACTATAGGCAACAATGGAGCAAACTAGCAGATAGGGTGTCTCAAAGTTGTCTGTGCTGTAACCACAGTTGCACTAAGTTGCTATTGTCAACATGCAAATGACCACTTGATGTGACCACTTGATGGTCCTAATAGGAACATTAGTATCTCATTATGGAATCATTACACCTGATGAGTAGTCCTTTGCTTCCTGAATTGCATGGAGGCTGAGCACGCTGTCATTACACAGCAAGATATACTTCATACATACCTCTCAACTGTCCCAAATTACAAGGAACAGTTCCTCATTTTGCCTCCCAAAAGCCCTCTGTTCCACAGTGAAATGGTTTGTCCCACACTGCACTCTAAAAGTGTAAAGAAAAAATCCAGACAATAAATGTGAAAAATGCATTGTTCAATGAACAGCAAACTTTGGGAACATGAAAACACACATTCCTCCAGTGTTCTAGGCTTCTGTCTTCATGATTTGACATGGTGTTCCACATTTTGCCTCTTTGTTCCACATCATGAGAGGTAGTGTTCCACATTTGAGGATGAAAGGCTGGGAGCTATGAGTGCATATGTGCTTATTTTCCAGTTTATTTACAAAGCCAACATCATAGTCATCCAAGAAAGCCTAGCTGCCTTGCAACATACATGTTCCAGTGGGGTTCCATTTGAATCAAGTTCTAGAGCTGAGCGGACTGGTGCACTGGGAGGTGAAGTGACATGCTTTATGTCACATTGTGACTGTTCGACTCTGATTAGCTTTGCACATGTATCTGATAACTCACTGTCAGTCCAGTAGCCTCCCTCCCTCCCTCCCTCCCTCCTGATCATGGTTGTAATGTTAAAATTACTCCAGTCCCTGGTAGTCCAGTGGTACCTGCTCCCAGACCTGGTAACTGTTGTCCAGTATCCCCTCCCCGCAGCCCTGGGATGGTGGCTGCTACTCTGCTCACCACACTGCTTGCTCACATTTGACTTTTTCAAGTCAATGCTGGTGCGGCACAGTTTCAGTGCGGGGACTTATATGGCAAACCAGCATTTACTTGTGTCAGTGTGATGACAGACAGAAGTGGCAGTGAGAGGAGGGAAAGGGGAAGTGTCAACCACAATCTCAGGCCAAGGCTAAGGGGGATACCAGACAATAGGTACTGTACTGGAAAAGGGAGAGGGCGGGGTACCACTGGATTAGAGGGGATTCGAGATATTTCAATATTACAGTCATGATTGTGGGTAAAGGAGAGGTACACTGAACTACCAGAGATTGAGGTTATTTGATATTACAACTGTGATTAGTGTTGAGGGAGGAGGACCACTGGACTACTAGTGTCTGGAGTTTTTGTGCTGGCTCCAAAAGAGATTGGTTGGGGGTAGACTGAATCCAGTTACCACTGTTTTAACTATACACTGTCATAGTACATGTTAAAACATTTCCTGAAAGTGTTGACTAGGACTGCGATGGCATCCTTTCTGCACTTCCAGGAACCACTTAAGATGCCAGTACATCCATTATGCATGGGTGCCTGGTCTTAGTTAGCACTCTCATACTAACACATTAGAGCAACACTGTTTTGCTTTTCCATATAGCACTGGACACCCTAACAGGCTGTCAGACATACTAATTAAGCAACAAGGCATGACATGGGGTGCTTTATGTTGGGATAATGGCCCACCTCTATTGGGTTGAAGCTCAAGGTGAAGCCAAGTGCTTTTACCACCTGAGAAGGGCTGTTAGGCAAGCAATAATACCCAACAGTGTGGGTAGTATTGGGCAATACCGGACTGCCCAGGAGCGTAATGAGGCCCGACGCTGCAGGTGGAGGGCCTTATAGCCACTGGGTGGTCCGGTATTGCCCAATACCGCCCACCCTGGAGGGTATTATTGCACTTAGAAAATGGGCTACTGTATTATATATGCTTGGCAAAAAAATAATGTTATGTTTAAATGTTGAACCTCTAGGTTGTTTCATTAATTCTGTAATAAAATAGTTCCTACGCCTATATTGAAATGCTGTTGATTTTTTTACTGTACTTATGATATTTCAGCTGCTTGTCATAGTTACTCCCTCCCACACATACGCACACACACACACACACGGCTTAAAATTGTTAAAACACTTGTTTTTTAGTGTTTTACAGGTTTTTATCGATTGATTTTAACTTTTTTATTGTCATTATGCTGCGATGCGCAGTGAACGCTTTGGGGAGAGAGTACACTTTGGAGGTGTGCCTCCCCTTTCAATCCACTGCTCTGTTGAGCAGGCATGGCAGTCCTGCACCAGTAGGTGTAGGAGCTGTGTGTAACAGCGGTGGTCTTCGCTTCCAAAGAAACCACGGCTGTCATGAAACAATAGCGTCCACACCCCCGCGTCACGCCGCCCCCAAGCGTTGCTGCCACGCTTGGAGCCCACCCCAGCATGGCAAACGTCTCCACGCGAGTTCGGTCGACGGGGTGCCCAATCCTCCGCTGGCTCCACGGCCCCCCATTATCCTTCTGCCACGCTGGGAGCTCACCCCAGCGTGGCAAACGTCCCACATAGTCTTTTTGTTTTTCACCTGTAAAGCAAAACAGTCCCACGCGCTTCTCCCAGTCCCCTTCCCACAACCCGCACTCACCCACTGCGCACTCCAGCCTCCCCACACCCTCACCCCATACTTACCTCCGGATCTCGGCGACGATTCTCGTGGATCGGGAACAGCCTGCACTCTTCAAAGCCGACCGCGAACTGAGGAAATGCCGGTAAGCTGTATAATGGGCTAGATAGGGGTTTTCAACTTTATTGCATATCTCAGGCATTTTTGGAATTTTGCACCATATTTTCAACATGGGGTTTTGGGGACCCTTCTCATGAATGATGTCACGTCTTGTTGGCCTTATTCGGACGAGAAGGTGATTTCGCAGTCACTGCATGAAATCAACCCTTCAGGCCTGAAAAATGCCATGACAGTGACATCATTCAGAAGGGGTCCAAAACCCATGTTGAAAATTGGTGCAAAAATCAAAATGACTGTTTTACGAAAGGCGTGCGCAGTTCCTATGCAGGCTCGTAAGTTCGCTGAATTTTCAATATTTTCACTCCAGATTTTCAACATTGCCATTTTACCACGCCTCCTTATGAGCAGTACAGCTGTCATTTTTCACATCCTGCCCAAAACATGTTTCCGCCCATGTAGTGCACAATGGCGCAGTCGGTGTGTGAAATCAATGTATGGGATGCATTAAGAAAATCATGGTGAAACTGTTCATTAGCAGAGGTCTTAAAATGGCTATGTTGAAAATTTGGTGAAAAAATTCCTAAAAATGACTGTTTTATTTAGGCATGTTATTCCTACGTACGCCATAGGGTTTGCAATTTTCAATATTTCCACTCCAGATTTTCAACATTGCCATTTTACCACACCTTCTTATGAGTAGTACAGCTGTCATTTTTCACATCTCACCCAAAACGTGTTTCCGCCCATGTAGCGCACAATGGCGCAGTCGGTGTGTGAAATCAATGTATGGGACACATTAAGAAAATCACAGTGACACTGATCATGAGCAGAGGTCTTAAAATGGCTGTGTTGAAGATTTGGTGAAAGAATTCCTAAAAATGACTGCTTTACGAGTGTGCATTGCACAGTTCCTACGCACGCTCGTAAGTTTGCGAATTTTCAATATTTTCACTCCAGATTTTCAAAATTGCCATTTTACCACACCTCCTCATGAGCAGTACTGCTGTCATTTTTCACATCCTGCCCAAAACATGTTTCCGCCTATGTAGCGCACAATGGCGCAGTCGGTGTGCGAACTCAATGTATGGGACACATTAAGAAAATCACAGTGACACTGTTCATGAGCAGAGGTCTTAAAATGGCTGTGTTGAAGATTTGGTGACAAAATTCCTAAAAATGACTGTTTTATGAGTGTTCATTGCACAGTTCCTATGCACGCTCGTAAGTTTGCGAATTTTCAATATTTTCACTCCAGATTTTCAACATTTCCATTTTACCACACCTCCTTATGAGCAGTACAGCTGTCATTTTTCACATCTTGCCCAAAATGTGTTTTCACCCATGTAGCGCACAATGGCACAGTCGCTGTGTGAACTCAGTGTATGGGACACATTAAGAAAATCACAGTGTTGCTGTTCATGAGCAGAGATCTTAAAATGGCTATGTTGAAAATTTGGTGAACAAATTCCTAAAAATAACTGTTTTATGAGCCTGCATTGTGCAGTTCCTACGCACACTCGTAAGTTTGCAAATTTTCAATATTTCCACTCCAGATTTTCAACATTGCCATTTTACCACACCTCCTTATGAGCAGTACAGCTGTCATTTTTCACATCCTGCCCAAAACGTGTTTCCGCCCATGTAGTGCACAATGGCGCAGTCGGTGTGCAAAATCAATGTATGGGACACAGTAAGACAATCACAGTGACACTGCTCATTAGCAGAGGTTTTAAAATGCCAATGTTGAAAATTTGGTGAAAAAATTCCTAACAATGACTGTTTTACGAGCGTGCGTTGCACAGTTCCCACGCACCCTCGTATGTTTGCGAATTTTCAATATTTCCACTCCAGATTTTCAACATTGCCATTTTACCACACTTCCTTATGAGCAGTACAGCTGTCATTTTTCACATCCTGCCCAAAACGTGTTTCCGCCTATGTAGCGCACAATGGGGGTAACAAAAAGGTCATGCTGAAAATTTATTGTGCAAATACCAGCAATCACACAGGGCATTAGGGTAAAGCACCATACGTGCCAAACACCACTGCAAATACCTGCAAGCGAACGTTCGGCATTGACAAATGCTTGTTTGTTTATGGATCTGGTCGAGGAGCGCTGGTGCCGGAGGGACGAGCTGGGATTAAAAACTAAATTAAGATTTTTAAATAGGCAGTTAAATTTTGGTGCTTTACCACTGTTTTGATGTTCCCTTGACAGCTGGAAGTGCATCGGGGAATCTGCTGAGTAGCGGTGGTGGCAGGCTTCCAGTAACACTAGGGAGCTGACAAGTACACAGAAGGTCCCTATATTCTGTATGAAGCAGTTCACTGGAGCTGGGAGTAAAAAGGAGACAAGCCTGTAAAAAGCAAGTGGATTTCCAGGCTTTTATAGTTCAGGTTCAGGTGGGGTATTCTTCGGGTACACTATAGAAAGTGAATTGATCGAGAGAATCAGCCCGAGGATTGGTGGCAAATTGGCGATTAGTCCAGAGTGTGATGTTTTTCAGTGGCAGACAGCAATGGGGAGCGGAGTGGGGGTAGATCCTGGACAGGGGAAAGTTGTCTTGAATAGCACTCAGCAGGTGACATGCTAGCACAGCGCTGCTATTATGAAATACAAATTTTATTTCTAAAAGGTACACTCTGCGCTAATCGCCTCGCCAAAATGTCCCAGATTTAACCCACCTCTACTGTATGAAGCTTGCTAACGACTTGTTGGGGGGAGGGGGGAAGCTATCTATCTCCGACTCCCACTCTCTATCTTGCTCACTCGCTAAGATGTATTTTTTTATTTTAGTCTTCTACAGCTCAAAAGGCAAAAAAGAAAAGCAGTATATAGGATAGCCTTGGCGCTGGGGGCATACATTTCTTTACATGTCCAGTGATTTAAAAAAACAAGCTGTCAGGACTTGGGAGGCACTACAGATAACAGTTTTATTTTCAGGAGCCAGAGGGTGGGTGGCTGAAGGAGGGAGAAGCAAGAAACATAAACTTTGACCCAAGATAAGGATCCTGGCTGGTTGCCCAGATAGTCAGACAATAGGGTACAATAAATGAAAAAAAAAAAAAAGAAACAAACAAACACGGAATGTGCCCAGCAGAAGCTGATCTGTGTGTCTTTTTGTGGCATCATGGGGCCCAGTTTCTTTCACTAAGCGAGAGGAAAAAAATGGAGGCAATTTGAAATTAAATTAGGTGCTTTCAGCCAGTCAGAAAGCAGGCTGGGCACAAAGCTACCTTGGTGAGTAAAGGGGTACTGGGGCTGGCACTTTTTATTTCCTAGTCGTCTATTGAAAGTTAATGTACCCCCCTGGCAGGGGTACCAGCCAATCAGAAACCAGGAAATAAAAAGCCCATCTTCTAACCCACCATAATGCACTCCCTGGAATGCCTTATTGCGATTATGAAGTGGGTCATTTTTAATAAATTGGAGGTATTTTTTAAACATATTTTTGTTGAGTTACTTTCAGCTGGGCCATTGTGCTAGAAAAATGGCCAACCTGAAAGTACCTCTTGGTCAATTAGGGGTCAGCATTCATTCTAGCCATTTCATTATCACAGTTAACACAGAGCTAATCCTATCAGTGTTGTGCTGACTTTCTAAAAATCAGGCCCTATGAGCTTTTTAGAAAACAAATTAAAATACATTGTGTATTCTACCACTGGTGCTTCTGCTGTGGGTGTGTTGCAGCCTTATGTTGTTAAATATAACTATTGTCATCCACTGTACCATTCATGTCACTTAATCCGTAGTCCCCAAAATCATGTTTCTCACAGGTGTACCTGTTACAGCTATGCCCCACATAGAACAAAAGTACTACAGCACAGTCTGAATAGATTCAGCAGCTCACTTTCATACCACCAACAATAAATGAAGCAAAGGTGGGGACAGCAGAAGTGTGAATTTTTGGGTAACTGGACCTGAGGAAAGCTAGAGGTTAGTGGGAATGGCTAACTGGGTGAAGAAGGCTAGTTATACAGTACTGTATATTAATTTAATAATTAATAAGCAGTATGTGTGGTTAGGCACATGCTACTATTCCCTGGAATGGGGCTTACCCCCCATGGCCCACTACTGACTTTTGGTAACATTTCAAGTTTTCTCCAATTGGGTTTGTTATTTAAGGGGTGAGAGAGATTTTCCATAGTAGGATGGGTTTCTCAGGAAAGTCTGGCCTATTACCAGTTTGATTAGAGCAGATTGAATGGTGATTTATTCACTACTGTTCATTCAATCTTAGAGTGATATAATTCGGTAAACCAATGCCACCGTGACAATTTCACATCACCAGGCACTACAGTGACAGCAGCGCCAGGTCACTGCAGTGTCGGCTTAGGACCCTGACGCTGCTTTCTGGGGGTATTTTACTCCCTCCCCGAAACAACTTAGACTCAGAGTTGATTATTTTAGTAGGGGTAGGTGCGGTGGGGGGGCAAAGCCCCTTAAAGAAAACAATGTTTCTTTTGACTTCCTTTATGCCAACTGCAAATGCAGTCGACATAAAGGAGTCACTATAACATTGGTCGATATCTAAATTGTCTACCGACTGTCATAGATCCATATAATTCAAAGTAAGAAACCTTGTGAATACTATCCATACATCCCTTGCTTCACATGTTGTTTATCATCTATTTTTGTGCATGGCAGCGGAGGAATTTCACACTGCTAATATAGGTGTTAAATAACTGGTTCCATGTGATAAGGGTGACAGCAGAATAGTGATAAACACAACAATGAGTACATATCGCTGAAAACAATAAAGGAATTTTGCACTACATCAAATACAAAAACAGCGATGATTGGACAACATGTACTACATTGTTTTACACAGGGGCAAAGCTGCCCGTGCCCATTATAATTTTAATCAACTCCGGGGGGAGAGGCCTGACACTGGGGTACATGGGAAACTTTGGGAGGGGGCTACTCGGGCCGGAAAAAAAAATGAGTCCCAAACAGCACACACATAAAATTATCTCCTGTGGCAGACTATTCCAAGCATTGACTACCCTTTCTGTGTAGAAAAACTTCCTCATATTACCTCTTAATCTACCCCCTTTCAATTTCATATTGTGCCGCCTTATTCTAGTACTTTTTCTACATTAGACAAGGTCCCCCACCTGCACATTGTTTATACCCTTGAGGTACTTGAAAGTTTCAGTCATGTTTCCCCCCGCTGTCTCCTCTCCTCTCCTCTCCTCCGGTGAGTACATATTGAGGTCCCTTAGTCTCTCCTCATATGTTTTGTGGTGTAAGCCCTGCACCATCTTTGTTGCCCTTCTCTGGATAGCTTCCACCTTGTCTATGTACTTGCGCAGGTGTGGCCTTCAGAACTGCATGCAGTACTCCAGGTGAGGCCTTACCAATGCTTTACACAATGGCATCACAACTTCCACCCTCCTGCTAGTGATACCTCTGCTTTTGTACACCAGCATGCCACTAGCCCTCCCTGCCACGTGTGGACTGTTTTGATACCTTAAGGTCATCAGAGATGATAACCCCAAGGTCCTTTTCCTCTTTGGTGACAGACAGCCCTCCCCCCACAATCTGTAGCTCTCCAGAGGGTTCCCCCTACACAGGCGCATTATTTTGCACTTCTTTGCATTGAACATCAGTTGCCACATCTCTGACCATCTTTCAGGCTTCTCCCTTTTCTTCTTCATTTTCTGCACCCCTTCTGAAGTATCCACCCGGTTGCAGATCTTGGTGTCATCTGCAAACAGGCAGACCTTTCCTTCCAGACCCTTTGCAATGTCAGTAATGAAAACATTGAACAGGACTGATCCTAGTATTGATTCCTGTGGTATGCCACTGGTAATCCTCCTCTCCCCAGATTGTACCCCATTTACCACCACTCTCTGTCTCCTGTCTGTTAACCAGTTCCTAACCCAGTTCACCACCCTGTCTCCCATGCCCAAACTACCCAGCTTGTTAATCAGCCTTCTATGTGGGATGGTGTTGAAGGGTTTGCTGAAATCTAGGTAGGTGACATCTACCACCCCTCTCTGATTTATTTCTTTAGTCGCCCAATCAAAAAAATCTATTAGATTCATTTGACATGATCTTTCTGCTGTGAATCCGTGTCACCTCTGATCCTAAGCACTGCTGGATTCCATATGTGCCACTATCCTTTCTTTCAACAGTGTCTCCATGATCTTTCCCACCACTGAGGTGAGGCTGACTGGCCTGTAGTTCTCCGCCTCCTCCCTACTGCCACTTTTGTGCAGTGGGACTACATGTGCCCTCCTCCAGTCCTCTGGAATGACACCTGTGTTGAGTGACTCTGTGAACAGGGCTGCTAGAGGTGCTGCTAGATCCCTTAACAGCTCCTGTAATATCCTCAGGTGGATTTCATCTGGTTCTGGGGCCTTAACCACCTTCAGCTTTGTGAGTTCTTCCAGAACTCTCTCTCCACTGTAAATGGACTGGTGTCCACTTCCCCCCATTGCCTCTGCAGCACCAACTGTTGTCCATGAGCCTCCCCCTCCTTAGTGAATACTGAGCAGAAGTATTTGTTCAGTATTTTTGCCTTGTTCAGAACTCTCTCCTTACACTCTTCCTTCTCCCCTTTGAGCCTTACAACCCCCTCTCCATTTTTTCTTCCTTCACTGATGCACCTATGAAATGCCTTATCCCCTTTATTTACAGACCAAGCTAAACACTCTTCCATTTGTACCTTCACCCTCCTAACAGCCTTCACTGCTTCCCTTAGACATTCAAGGTACACCTCCCTGTCCTCTTCCCTTTGGCTGCCCTTATATTTCCTATAACTCAGCCTTTTAGCTCTGACTTTGTCCCCCATCTCTTTGGAAAACCATAGTGGTTGCCTTCTTCTTTTCCATTTGGCCACTATCCAAATGAATTGGTTTGTTATCTCCACTATTGCTCCTTTCAGTTTCTCCCATTGTTCTTCCACCCCCTCTATTACATCTCCCTTCCCCAGGACTGTTGTATATATCTACCCATTTCAGTGAAATCCACCCTCCTGAAATCAAATACTCTTGCCCCTGTGTGGCTTAATTGAGTTAATGTCTCCATGCTGAACCACACCTAGAGATGTGTGAAATTGTAAAATCTTATTCCATGAAATATGTCACAAGGTTTGTGCATTTCATGAAATATTTTGTGGGTGTGAAATACAAAATTACATGGGCAAAATGTAAAATTTCACCATGAAAGGCAACATTTCAACTGCAAAATTTCACCTGCGAAACAGTGAAATTCGGGCAACATTTGGTGAAATTTGGGTGAAATTAGGCAAACTTTCAAAGTCTGAGGCAAAATTTTGAATTTTGCAGGTGACATTTTGCAATTTCGCAACCAGCAAAAAATTTTGTGTAATGGTAGAATTTCGCCAAATGTTTAGCATGGTGCAATTTCATGGCAATTTCGCAGGTGAAATTTAATTTTGCAACTTCTCTAACCACACCATGTTGTGGTCACTGAACCCCAGCTGCCCTTCCACCTGTGTTTTACTGGGTACCAAATAACTAAAGCCTAACACTAACCTGACATGTCTTATTCTTACAGATCAGCTATGGTTTTACATATTACCTCATGAGTGATAAATTCCAGTTTCCCTCATTCTTCAGGACAGTCCCCAATGATGATTTCCAAGCTTTTGGTATGTCAAGATTGCTAAAGCACTTTGGTTGGACCTGGGTTGGTATAGTTGGAACAGACAACTTCCACTTCCAAGCAGGTACCCAGCACCTGAAGTCTGAGATCGTCAAGACTAGAGGATGTATTGATTTTTTGGAACAGATACCAATGAATAACTTTGAGAGGAGAATTCAAGAAATTCTTGAGATAATCAAGCAATCTTCTGTAAAGGTGATTGTGGTTTGTACCAGAGCAGTGCATGCAATTGCTCTTATGGAAGAGGTTGCTATGCAAAATATTACTGGAAGGGTCTGGATTGGTGCAACAAGCTGGTCCATCTCTGCAGAGCTGTCAATAAAAATCAAGAAAACTTTGAATGGCACTGTAGGATTTGCGCTCCACAGAGGAGAAATCCCTGGTTTTAAAGAGTTTCTTTACAGCATGCATCCATCAACTTCTCCTGATGACATTTTTATTAAACCATTCTGGGAAGAAGCATTTGGATGCAAGTGGCTACAGCCTAGCAATGAAACCTCAATAACTATTGAAAATAGTAAAGCAGGCAATCCCTGTACCGGTGCAGAGAAGTTGAAGGAACTTGATCCTGCTGTATTTGATGTAAACAATTTCAGATTTACCTATTGTGTATATAACGCAGTCTATGCAGTGGCCCATGCATTGCATAATATGCATTCATGCAAACAAGGAGAAGGACCATTTTCAAATGGACAGTGTACAGATATTGCCAATTATAAGCCATGGATGGTAAGAAAAAAAAAATGTTGTGTTCAAGACATTGATAAAGGGTAACCAGATGTCTTCTTTTCAAAAATAAAAAGATAACTATGTTTTGTGTTACACTTTCCTGTCTTATGCTTATTGATTTTCTACAGTATTTGTAAACAATAAGCCAGGACAGGGTGAACATTAAATATAGACTAATGCATGGGGTAAAGTGCATAAAGAGAATTTAATGCCCACCCGAGCTGTGGGATGCTACATAAACCCTGAGGGCGAAACCCAAGAGGTTTATTAAAGCATCCCACACTGAGGGTGGGCATTCAATTCTCATTTATGCACTCACCCCATGCATTGTTTTAAAATGTAATTGCTGGCTTACCTTTTATTTTCTATTGCTGGAGAAAAAAAAGGCTGTAGTCATTTTTTTTTTAAAGATATTTATTGACTGTAAACATTTTTATACTGTTGTAACTTGAGAAACTTTGAAAGATTGTATAGATAACTGCTGGTAACAGGGAAGAATGTTCTCATTATGAAGATTTTCTAGGTTTGTGAAAGAAGTTGCACTATGCTATATTGTTAAGAGATATCTCCATGTTAGAAGAGCGAGGAAGGAATGTGCTACTTTAAGAGGATTTTCAAAACTGTAAAGCGATATATTAAACTGTGAAGTTTCATGAGAAAATTAGGTAGTTGTACTTGTTTTTGATAAAGTTCAGTTCTTTTTCCCATTTCTGTTGTTGTCTGGCAGTCTCCAAGGTAGTGTTGCCATAGAGATATTCAAATGAACAGGCCAGGCATCAGCACTCGGACCACCTGGACAAATGCCCGGGGCCCTGACACCAGAGAGAGGCCCACCAGAAGTGCAAAAAAAGGTTTACTTTAAGTTTAGTAGCTTCACTCTGGCTGGCAGCATGATTGATTTAAATTGACAGTGGTATCTGTGCTCGGCTCGCTACACTGCTGTTGTGGGCGGCGCTCTGCCAGTGTGAACGAGTGGTGGAAATGATGAAATGAATTAATCCCTAAACTGCCTGCTTAAGCCCTGTTTGTTGTTCACTGAATGGCAGGGCCCCCTGATCCAGAATGAGAGCATTCCATTCCATGGAGTGGGGTGACTATCACAGTGGAGATCAGATATGCAGCAGAAGCACGCTAGCCAATAGCTGGGAGGAGCGTAGTGGAGAGGGGGTTGGCCTGAGCAACCCAGCCAACCGGTTGCTTAGCTGCTGTTTGTTATGTCATGCCATGGTGTCAGTTGGACATTGCTGGTTTGTTGTGATTGCAAAGGGAGAAGGTGCCTGGCGCCGTGGTGGACAGCAACAGCAAACACAAAGGTGGGGCAATTCCAATTGTACAGTCTGGGAGTTGGTACTGACACTGCAGCAGGAGTTGGACTGTGGAGGCTTAGCAATCAGTTGGTTCAGTTCAGACACAGTGCATCCACAGTCTACCATCGTTCGTCCACTTCAGGCCTTGGTCTAGCTCTCTGGCACCTGATGAGTCAACAACAGACAGCAATGGATATGGAGCAGATGCAGATGTGGATAAAGATGTGGATAAAGCTTCCTAACTAGCTCCTTTGTTACCGAGCCACACACCAACCAGGTAGAACAGCGTGGGTAGGGTAGGATAGGGAGGTAGCACTGATGTTGGCCCTGGTAGAGCCAAGAGTCCCCAGGGGGAGGCGAGGGAGGGGAGGATCAGACTATGGCCCGTTGTTGTAGTGTGCATCTACAATTTTAAATAATCTAACCTATTAACATATGAAAAGCCAGCAGAATAGGCCTAACGGTCTTTTGTGTCTGCTCGTTAGCCAGCCCCTATTGGGCGCTAGCTCCTCCCCCCCCCGGCCCCCGAGAGTGTCAATTTCGGCTTCAGTATACCCATGCATCTGTCCCGTCCCCTCTTAAAGCCCTCCACTGTGCCCAGTTCAACTAGATTCTTGGGCAATGCATTCCATGGCTCCACCACCCTCTCAGTGATGTAATGCCTTCTACGTTCTCCCCTGTGGGTTCCCCCCTCCAACTTCCACTCATGCCCCATGGTTGTGCCCCTGTTAATGCAGTTCATATATTTGAATACCTCAATCATGTCACCGCTGTCCTTCAGTGAGTATAGCCCAAAGACTTCCAGCCTTTCCTCATAGGTCCTTTCGCCCAGGCCCCGGATCATCCTTGTTGCCCTCCTCTGAACCATCTCCAACAACGCTATGTCCTTCTGCTGCTGACTGTCTGAGCAAATTGAAATTCTGCCAGATTTGGGGGGTGCAGTGCAGAGGAGTCCATTCAGGATGGACATGGTCCAGACTTTATACTGTGTTTAGGTGTTGAGTGTGGGTTTTTGGAAATTTTTTTTTAAATAGACAGGTCTGATCTGGGGGTGGGGAGCTGCTAGAGGTCCATTGCTCGGGACCCACGAAAACTTGACGCCTGCCCTGCAAATGAATGGTCTGTTGCCTTGGAGTATGTAAATGAGGCTGGTGACATCAGATCCAGTTGGCGTCTTTATGGTAATGCAAAAAAAAAAATGGTGTTAGTGGGTGTGTTATCAAGTGTCTGCATACAGAAATGGGGGAAAAAAAATCAGTAAGTAAGTTTGTTTTATGGACTTTTTTTTTCCAGAACAAAGAACTAGTTTTGCTAACTGCAAAGCTGTGGCTGAGGAGATTATTGTGACTAGTCAGTTCGTGAAGGCTGAGGTGCAGCACGAGCTAAGAGACATAGCCGGTGGCACGTGCTTGCCATTATAACCCGCGGGTTATGACGGCAAATAGTAACTTGCTCTTGTAAATAGAAAAAAATATAAGCCATTTATTACAAGATTTTAATGCATGTCCCAGGGGATTGAGGCACAAGCAAAAGGCAAAGTATCCTTACATTTCAGGGAAGTGCATTCAGATGCTTTAATGCACACCCTGGGGTGGCTAAGAGTGGCCTACTTTGTTTATAAAATGGTTTACTGCTCTTATATATGATACATAGAGTGAAACATTTTTTGAATATGACTTTTTACATTCAATTATTTGATTAAATACATTGTTATGACAAAATTATGTATATGAAGTAGTACCTGATTTATACAATAGGTAGATAAGTTTTATTGTTCTACTAAAAGTCTTTACAATTTGTAAAAAGAGGTCAGTTTTAACAATCATTTACATTGCTATCACATTTGACATTGCACATGACATTATATATGTCTGTTGCATGTATTCCTAAATTCATCTATATCATTTGTACTATAGGTAATTTCTTGCCTTGGCAATGATGTTCATCACTTGATCATGAATTCCTAGCTTTTTAATGCACAAACAGGTGATTTCTCTTAGCCAATGAGGTTGCAAGATTTTTCCTGTCATTTTTATGTTGATTGCACGCATGCGCAAGAAACATATTGTGGCAGCTTTCTCCAGAAGCAGGTTGTGGAGGCGCGGCACTGTTGTGGCCAATGCCCCCTCAGCCTGTAAAGGCTTGGCCCGCTTCCCCCAATGCCGTGGCACACTGCTGCTGGCACTAGTTCGGCCAGCATGCCACAACATTCTAATATTTTAGCTGCTACAATCAGGGGCTGCCTCGTCATTGCAGCATTAGCCATTCGCTGCAATGAGGGAGCAACCCATCATTGCAGGGCGGAACCATGAAACATTGATATTGTTTGTGAACACGGCAGCAGCTTGCCGCTGTGTTCACAAACAATATTCACCCTCCCGCCGAGGGGGTACCCAATCCCCCTCGGCAGCATGTGCCCCCCATATTTATTTGCCGATGAGGGCCCCAGTCCCCATCAGCTTCAGTGCCCCAAGAGTTATGTTGGTTGTTGCCGGCGGGGGACTCCAATCCCCATCACCATTGTGGAACCCCCCCTGCTTTTGTTGTCTGCTGACGGAGTGCCCAATCCCTGTTGGCATAATATCACTCCCCCTTTTGTTATGTGCTGACAGGGGTGCCCAATTCCTGTCGGCATAATGTAACACCCCCCCTTACTTGTGTATAGCAGGGTGCCCACCTCCGCCGGCTACAGCTGTCCCCCAAAAAGACTCTGCTGGCATGCTGGGAGCCCACCCCAGCATGCCACATGCGCCTATAAATGAAAAATGGTCCCCAATGTCTTTTTTTTGTTTACCTGTAAAAAAGGAAACAATCACTCGGCAGGCTCCCTGCTCCTCTTCCACAACCCGCGCCCACCCACTGCACACCCTGCCTCCCCACACCCCCCTCTCACCCCATACTTACCTCCAGAGTCTGGCGCGATGATGTTCGGTGGACCAGGAACACGTCTGCACTCTTCAAAGCCAACCGCGAACTGAGGAAATGCCGGTAAGCTGTATAATGGAATAAATAGGGTTTTTTCAACTTTGATGCATATCTCAGGCATTTTTTGGAATTTTGGCACCAATTTTTCAACAAGGGTTTTTTGGGACCCCTCCTCATGAATTCTGGCACTGTCATGGCGTTATTTGGCCCCGAAAGGTGATTTTGAGGTCACTGTGCGGAATCCCCTTTTGGGACCGATTAACAAAACAACAGTGCCAGTGTTCATGAGGTGGGCTCTCAAAAAGCCTATACTGCAAATTTGGTGGGAAAAATCCAAAAAATGACTGTTTTACGAGCGGCGTTGCTCAGTTGCTATGCACGCTCGTAACTTTACGAATTTGCAATATTTTCACACCAGATTTTCAACATTGGCATTTTTTCAGACCTCATTGTGAACAGTGCAGCTGTCATTTTCCATATCCTAGCCGAAATGTGATTTCTCACTTCCGGCTCAGAAAACGCGGTTGCTTTATAAAAATAGGTGTTCGGAACAGATTAAGAAAATGACAGTGGCACTGTTCATGACCAGAGGTCCTAAAATGCCTATGGTGAAAATTTGGTGATGATACTCCATAAAATGACTGTGTTACGAGCGTGCATTGCACAGTTTGCACGGATGCTCGTAACTTCACGAATTAATATTTTCACTCCAGATTTTCAACATTGCCATTCTTTTGCACCTCCTTATGAACAGTACAGCTGTCACTTTTCACATCCTGGCCAAAATGTGTTTTCGCAGTTCTGGCGCAGAATAGCGTGGTCGCTGTGGAAAATCCATGTTTGGGACACATTATGAAAATGACAGTGACACTGTTCATTAGCAGAGGTCCTAAAATGCCTATGTTGAAAATTTGGTGAAGAAAGTCCATAAAATGAGTGTGTTACGAATGTGCATTGCGCAGTTTCCACGCACGCTCGTATCTTCCCAATTTTGCAATATTTTCACTCCAGATTTTCAGCATTGCCATTTTGCCACACCTCCTTATGAACAGTACAGCTGTCATTTTTCACATCCTGGCCAAAATGTGTTTTCACTCTTCCGGCGCACAATAGCACGGTTGCTGTGGGAAATCAGTGTTCGGGACATATTAAGAAAACACTGTCACTGAGCATGAGCAGAGGTCCTAAAATGCCTATGTTGAAAATTTTGTGACTAAACTCCATAAAATGACTGTATTACGAGCATGTGTTGTGCAGGTTCCACTCACCCTTGTAAGTTTGCAAATTAGTAATATTTTTATGCCAGATTTTCAACACGGGCATTTGTTCACACCTCCTTATGAATAGTATGACTGTCATTTTTCACTTTCTGGCTGAAATGTGTTTCTGCGCTTCCAGCGCAGAATACGACAGTTGCTGTTGGAAATCAGTATTTGGGACAGATTAGTATCGAGCAACTGAGGTGGGGGGAGGGAGTGACCGAGCTCAACTGAGCTCTGTCAGGACTGCTGCGGATTTCTTTGTAGGCAGGAAAAGGCGACAATGCAGGCAGGAGCCCAGTACAAAAGGGCAGCCTACAGCGCCGGGAGACACAGAACAAGAGAGTGAGGGAGGGAGAGTGAGTGAGCTCAACGGAGCGCTGTTAGGACTGCTGCAGATTTCTTTGTGAACAGGAAAAGGAAGCAATGCATGCAGGGGTGGAGTACAAAAGGGCAGCCTGCAGCGGTGGGAGAAACAGAATGAGTGAGTGACAGAGGGGGAGTGAGCGAGCTCAACGGAGCTCTAGCGTGACTGCTGCGGATTTCTTTGTGGGCAGAAAAGGGTGGCAATGCAGGCAGGAGCCCAGTACAGAAGGGCAGCCTGCAGTGCCAGCAGAAACAGAATGAGTGAGTGAGACAGGGGGAGTAGGTGAGGCCAACGGAGCTCTGTCGGGAATGCTGCAGATTTCTTTGTGGGCAGCAAAAGGTGCCAACACAGGCAGGAGCCCAGTACAAAAGGGCAGCCTGCAGTGCTGGGAGAAACAGAATGAGCGAGAGAGAGAGGGAGTGAGCGAGCTCAACGTAGGTATATCGTGACTGCTGCGGATTTTTTTGTGGCAGGAAAAGGTGGCAATGTAGGCAGGAGCCCAGCACAAAAGGCCAGCCTGCAGCCCTGGCAGAAACAGAATGAGCGAGTGAGAGAGGAGGAGTAAGCAACCTCAACAAAGCTGTGTCGGGACTGCTGCACATGTCTTTGTGGGTAGAAAAAGCCATCAATGCAGGCAGTAACCCAGTACAAAAGGGCAGCCTGCAGCAGCGGCAGACACAGAAAGAGCGAGTGAGGGAGGGGGAGTGAGTGAGCTCAATGGAGCTCTGTTGGGACTGCTTCAGATTTGTTTGTGGGCAGAAAAAGGCAGCAATGCATGCAGAGGCCCAGTACAAAAGGGCACCTTGCAGCGGTGGAAGAAACAGAATGAATGAGTGAGAGAGGGGGAGTGAGTGAACGAGCTCAATGGAGCTCTAGCGTGACTGCTGCAGACTTCTCTGTGGCCAGAAGAAGGTGACAATGCAGGCAATAGCCCAGTGCAAAAGGGCAGCCTGCAGCACCGACAGAAATGGAAGGAGCGAGTGAGAAAGGGGGGGTGAATGAGCTCAACGGAGCTCTGTCGGGACTGCTGCAGATTTCTTTGTGGGCAGAAAAAGGAGCCAACAGAGGCAGGAGAATACTACAAAATGGCAGCCGGCAGCGCCAGGAGAAAAAGAATGAGCGAGTGAGACAGGCGGAGTGAGCGACCTCAACAGAGCTTTGTTGGGACAGCTGCAGATTTCTTTGTGGGCAGAAAAAGGTGCCAACGCAGGCAGAAGCCCAGTACAAAAAAGCAGCCTGCAGCGCCGGGAGAAACACAACAAGCGAGTGAGGGGGGTGGAGAGAGAGCGAGCTCAACGGAGCTCTATTGTGACTGCTGTGGATTTCTTTGTGGGCAGAAAAAAGCGGCAACGCAGGCAGGAGCCCAGTACAAAAGGCCAGCCTGCAGCACTGGCAGAAATGGAACAAGCGAGTGAAAGAGAGGGCGTGAGCTACCTGAACAGACCTGTGTCAGGACTGCTGCAGATTTCTTTGTGGGCAGAAAAAGACACCAACAGAGGCAGGAGCCCAGTACAAAAGGGCAGCCTGCAGCGCCAGCAGAAACAGAATGAGCGAGTGAGAGAGGGTGAGTGACCCACCTCAACGGAGCTCTGTTGGGACAGCTGCAAATGCCTTAGTGGGCAGCAAAACGTGCCAATGCAGGAAAAAGCCCAGTACAAAAGAGCAGCCTGCAGCACCAGGAGAAACAGAATGAGTGAGTGAGACAGGCGGAGAGAGCGACCTCAACGGAGCTCTGCTGGGACAGCTGCAGATTTGTTTGTGGGCAGAAAAAGGTGCCAATGCAGGTAGAAGCCCAGTACAAAAGGGAAGCCAGCAGCACTGGGAGAAACACAATGAGCGAGTGAGAAGAGGGGAGTGAGCAAGCTCAATAGACCTCTATTGTGACTGCTGTGGACTGCTTTGTGGGCAGAAAAAGGCGCCAACGCAGGCAGGAGCCCAGTACAAAAGGCCAGCGTGCAGCGCCGGCAGAAACAGAATGAGCGAGAGAGGGGGAGTGAGCTAGCTCAATGGACCTGTGTCAGGACTGCTGCAGATTTCTTTGTGTGCAGAAAAAGCCACCAACAGAGGTGGGAGCCCAGTACAAAAGGGCAGCCTGCAGCTCCAGGAGAAACAGAATGAGCGAGTGAGACATGGAGATTGAGCGACCTCAACAGAGCTCTGCTGGGACAGCTGTGGATTTCTTTGTGGGCAGCAAAAGGTGCCAACACAGGCAGGAGCCCAGCACAAAAGGGCAGCCTGCAGCAGCGGCAGACACAGAATGAGCGAGCGAGGGAGGGGGAGTGAGTGAGCTCAGTGGAGCTCTGTTGGGACTGCTACAGATTTGTTTGTTGGCAGAAAAAGGCAACAATGCACGCAGGGACCAAGTACAAAAGGGCACCTTGTAGCGGCAGAAGAAACAGAATGAATGAGTGAGAAAGGGGGAGTAAGTGAACGAGCTCAATGGAGCTCTAGCGTGACTGCTGCAGACTTCTCTGTGGCCAGAAGAAGGCGACAATTCAGGCAATAGCCCAGTACAAAAGCGCAGCCTGCAGCGCTGACAGAAATGGAACGAGCAAGTGAGAGAGGGGGGAGTGAGTGAGCTCAACGGAGTTCTGTCAGGACTGCTGCAGATTTCTTTGTGGGCAGAAAAAGGTGCCAACAGAGGCAGGAGACCACTACAAAATGGCAGCCTGCAGCACCAGGAGAAACAGAATGAGCGAGTGAGACAGGCGGAGTGAGCGACCTCAACAGAGCTCTGTTGGGACAGCTGCAGATTTCTCTGTGGGCAGAAAAAGGTGCCAATGCAGGAAGAAGCCCAGTACTAAAGAGCAGCCTGCAGCACCAGGAGAAACAGAATGAGCGAGTGAGACAGGCGGAGAGAGCGACCTCAACGGAGCTCTGCTGGGACAGCTGCAGATTTGTTTGTGGGCAGAAAAAGGTGCCAATGCAGGCAGAAGCCCAGTACAAAAGGGAAGCCAGCAGCGCTGGGAGAAACACAATGAGCGAGTGAGAGGAGGGGAGTGAGCAAGCTCAATAGACCTCTATCGTGACTGCTGTGGATGGCTTTGTGGGCAGAAAAAGGCGCCAACGCAGGCAGGAGCCTCGTACGAAAAGGCAGCCTGCAGCACTGGCAGAACCGGACTGAGCGAGACAGGGGGAGCGAGCTAGCTCAATGGACCTGTGTCAGGACTGCTGCAAATTTCTTTGTGGGCAGAAAATGCCACCAACAGAGGCAGGAGCCCAGTACAAAAGGCAAGCCTGCAGCTCCAGGAGAAACAGAATGAGCGAGTGAGACATGGAGAGTGAGCGACCTCAACGGAGCTCTGCTGGGACAGCTGTGGATTTCTTTGTGGGCAGCAAAAGGTGCCAACACAGGCAGGAGCCCAATACAAAGGGCAGCCTGCAGCAGCGGCAGACACAGAATGAGCGAGTGAGGGAGGGGGAGTGAGTGAGCTCAATGGAGCTCTGTTGGGACTGCTTCAGATTTGTTTGTGGGCAGAAAAAGACAGCAATGCACGCAGGGGCCCAGTACAAAAGGGCACCTTGCAGCAGCGGAAGAAACAGAATGAATGAGTGAGAGAGGGGGAGTGAGTGAACGAGCTCAATGGAGCTCTATCGTGACTGCTGCAGACTTCTCTGTGCCCAGAAGAAGGCGACAATGCAGGCAATAGCCCAGTACAAACGCGCAGCCTGCAGTGCTGACAGAAATGGATCGAGCGAGTGAGAGAGGGGGAATGAGTGAGCTCAACAGAGCTCTGTCAGAACTGCTGCAGATTTCTTTGTGGGCAGAAAAAGGTGCCAACAGAGGCAGAAGACCACTACAAAATGGCAGCCGGCAGCGCCAGGAGAAACAGAATGAGCGAGATAGAGAGGCGGAGTGACCGACCTCAACAGAGCTCTGTTGGGACAGCTGCTGATTTCTTTGTGGGCAGAAAAAGGTGCCAACGCAGGCAGAAGCCCAGTACAAAAGGGCAGCCTGCAGTGCCGGGAGAAACACAATGAGCGAGTGAGAGAGGGGGAGAGAGCGAGCTCAATGGAGCTCTATCATGACTGCTGTGGATTTCTTTGTGGGCAGAAAAAGGCGGCAACGCACGCAGGAGCCCAGTACAAAAGGCCAGCCTGCAGCCCTGGCAGAAACGGAACAAGAGAATGAAAGAGAGGGAGTGAGCTATCTCAACAGACCTGTGTCAGGACTGCTGCAGATTTCTTTGTGGGCAGAAAAAGACACCAACAGAGGCAGGAGCACAGTACAAAAGGGAAGCCTGCAGCGCCAGCAGAAACAGAATGAGCGAGTGAGAGAGGGTGAGTGACCCACCTCAACAGAGCTCTGTTGGGACAGCAGCAGAAGTTTTAGTGGGCAGCAAAATGTGCCAATGCAGGATGAATCCCAGTACAAAAGAGCAGCCTGCAGCACCAGGAGAAACAGAATGAGCGAGTGAGACAGGCGGAGAGAGCGACTTCAACGGAGCTCTGTCAGGACAGCTGCAGATTTGTCTGTGTGCAGAAAAAGGTGCCAATGCAGGCAGAAGCCCAGCACAAAAGGGCAGCCAGCAGTGCTGGGAGAAACACAATGAGCGAGTGAGAGGAGGGGAGTGAGCAAGCTCAACAGACCTCTATCGTGACTGCTGTGGATTGCTTTGTGGGCAGAAAAAGGCGTCAAAGCAGGCAGGAGCCCAGTACGAGAGGCCAGCCTGCAGCGCGAGCAGAAACGGAATGAGCGAGAGAGGGGGAGTGAGCTAGCTCAATGGACCTGTGTCAGGACTGCTGCAGATTTCTTTGTGGGCAGAAAAAGCCACCAACAGAGGTGGGAGCCCAGTACAAAAGGGCAGCCTGCAGCTCCAGGAGAAACAGAATGAGCGAGTGAGACATGGAGATTGAGCGACCTCAACAGAGCTCTGCTGGGACAGCTGTGGATTTCTTTGTGGGCAGCAAAAGGTGCCAACACAGGCAGGAGCCCAGCACAAAAGGGCAGCCTGCAGCAGCGGCAGACACAGAATGAGCGAGCGAGGGAGGGGGAGTGAGTGAGCTCAGTGGAGCTCTGTTGGGACTGCTACAGATTTGTTTGTTGGCAGAAAAAGGCAACAATGCACGCAGGGACCAAGAACAAAAGGGCACCTTGCAGTGGCAGAAGAAACAGAATGAATGAGTGAGAGAGGGGGAGTGAGTGAATGAGCTCAATGGAGCTCAGTGTGACTGCTGCAGACCTCTCTGTGGCCAGAAGAAGGCGACAATTCAGGCAATAGCCCAGTACAAAAGCGCAGCCTGCAGCGCCGACAGAAATGGAACGAGCAAGTGAGAGAGGGGGAGTGAGTGAGCTCAACGGAGTTCTGTCAGGACTGCTGCAGATTTCTTTGTGGGCAGAAAAAGGTGCCAACAGAGGCAGGAGACCACTACAAAATGGCAGCCTGCAGCACCAGGAGAAACAGAATGAGCGAGTGAGACAGGCGGAGTGAGCGACCTCAACAGAGCTCTGTTGGGACAGCTGCTGATTTCTCTGTGGGCAGAAAAAGGTGCCAACACAGGCAGAAGCCCAGTACAAAAGGGCAGCCTGCAGCACTGGGAGAAACACAATGAGCGAGTGAGAGAGGGGGAGTGAGCGAGCTCAACGGAGCTCTATCGTGACTGCTGTGAATTTCTTTGTGGGCAGAAAAAGACAGAAACGCAGGCAGGAGCCCAGTACAAAAGGCCAGCCTGCAGCGCTGGCAGAAATGGAACAAGCGAGTGAAAGAGAGGGAGTGAGCTACCTCAACAGACCTGTGTCAGGACTGCTGCAGATTTCTTTGTGGGCAGAAAAAGACACCAACAGAGGCAGGAGCACAGTACAAAAGGGCAGCCTGCAGCGCCAGCAGAAACAGAATGAGCGAGTGAGAGACAGTGAGTGACCCACCTCAACGGAGCTCTGTCGGGACAGCTGCAGATGTCTTAGTGGGCAGCAAAATGTGCCAACGCAGGAAGAATCCCAATACAAAAGAGCAGCCTGTAGCACCAGGAGAAACAGAATGAGCGAGTGAGAAAGGTGGAGAGAGCGACCTCAACAGAGCTCTGTCAGGACAGCTGCAGATTTGTTTGTGGGCAGAAAAAGGTGCCAACGCAGGCAGAAGCCCAGTACAAAAGGGCAGCCAGCAGCACTGGGAGAAACACAATGAGTGAGTGAGAGGAAGGGAGTGAGCAAGCTCAGTGGACCTCTATCGTGACTGCTGTGGATTGCTTTGTGGGCAGAAAAAGGCGCCAACGCAGGCAGGAGCCCAGTATGAAAAGGCAGTCTGCAGAGCCGGCAGAAACGGAATGAGCGAGAGAGGGGGAGTGAGCTAGCTCAACGGACCTCTGTCAGGACTGCTGCAGATTTCTTTGTGGGCAGAAAAAGCCACCAACAGAGGTGGGAGCCCAGTACAAAAGGGCAGCCTGCAGCTCCAGGAGAAACAGAATGAGCGAGTGAGACATGGAAATTGAGCGACCTCAACAGAGCTCTGCTGGGACAGCTGTGGATTTCTTTGTGGGCAGCAAAAGGTGCCAACACAGGCAGGAGCCCAGCACAAAAGGGCAGCCTGCAGCAGCGGCAGACACAGAATGAGCGAGCGAGGGAGGGGGAGTGAGTGAGCTCAGTGGAGCTCTGTTGGGACTGCTACAGATTTGTTTGTTGGCAGAAAAAGGCAACAATGCACGCAGGGACCAAGAACAAAAGGGCACCTTGCAGTGGCAGAAGAAACAGAATGAATGAGTGAGAGAGGGGGAGTGAGTGAATGAGCTCAATGGAGCTCAGTGTGACTGCTGCAGACCTCTCTGTGGCCAGAAGAAGGCGACAATTCAGGCAATAGCCCAGTACAAAAGCGCAGCCTGCAGCGCCGACAGAAATGGAACGAGCAAGTGAGAGAGGGGGAGTGAGTGAGCTCAACGGAGTTCTGTCAGGACTGCTGCAGATTTGTGTAAGAAAAGGTGCCAACAGAGGCAGGAGACCACTACAAAATGGCAGCCTGCAGCACCAGGAGAAACAGAATGAGCGAGTGAGACAGGCGGAGTGAGCGACCTCAACAGAGCTCTGTTGGGACAGCTGCAGATTTCTTTGTGGGCAGAAAAACATGCCAACTAAGGCAGGAGCCCAGTGCAAAAGAGCAGCCTGCAGCACCGGGAGAAACAGAACGAGTGCGTGACACAGGGGCAGTAAGCGAGCTCAATGGACCAACGCAATCAACATTCGGCATTGACAAATGCTTGTTATGTTTGCATGTGTGTGCAGAAATCATTTTGTTATAAAGAATAACATTTCAGAGGTGTGTCACTGTTGGGCCCATTGCAGTTCATGGTGCAGGAGGAAAATAACCCTGAGGTGGAGGGAACCTCTGAGGACCCATGGCTACTGACCTGCCTGTCAGGGCTCAGCAGTAATAGCCCAATGATCAGTGAGGCTGATGTGTCACATTTTTCAGGTTGTTTGGTGGAAACTTTGTGTGGTTGAAAAGAAAGAGCTGCTTCAATCTAGAATGGCTTTGTCTTTTCATCTACCACCCAGCAGCCAGCTAAACAGCATCACAATCAGCCTGCCAATTGTCTCGTTTCACTCACCTACCAATTGAACTTGCACCCGATCCTCCTTCCCAACCACCACATCACCACAGTAAAAGGTGACGATTTCTAATTTCTGTTGTTTTCCCCTGTTTCTGTGGTTTAACGACCTCTGACATGTGGCAGCCATTTACATGCAAGGTTGGAATCCTCTGTAATTGATTCTAACTCCGCATGTAACAGGGCAACTTACAAGCTAGAAAGTACCTGAGCTGGGATGTGGAGCTCTGAAAAAGTGATCGTACTTGAATCTACAGTACAGCAAACTGAAACAGCCTTCTCTACAGAAGTTGGACTGAGACATAGTTGGGTGGTGTTGGGCTGGGTGCAATTAGTGGACCAATAATTGTAATCATAAGAGGAACTACTAAGGTGTTGTTGGGGGGGGGGCAATGCCCCCTCCAGCTCCAATGGCTGTGGAGTGGCACCCCTCTTCTGTGTGAGCACTGCAACAAACAAGAGGAGCTGCAACATCTGCCGTGATCAGCTGTTAGAGACCAGCAGAGTTTGATGATCCAGAAATATCTGGTTGGGCCTTCCTGCACTGTGTAATGCAGACATTATTGCATATGGGTGGGGAGAGGCATTTCTGAACACAGTTGTGAGGCCATTCCCTGTCTTTGTGTGAAGATTTATGTGGTCGACCATCCCCCACTGCTGTCTATCAGCATATATACTTACCTGGGGTCTGGGGCAGTGGTGGGAAAACAAACAAAAAAGGAAAGAAATCTTACTAAGATGGTGAGACACAGTGGCTGGCCAGAATTAACATAACACATTATCTGCAATTGAATCTTCAGAGACCTGGCTGCACACAGGATGGGGTGGAGCATGTACCAGAATATTATTTGACTTGCAATGTATTGGTTGCACTTCTTAGGCTAGTAGAGTAGGGCTACTAAGTGCTGAGCACCACCTTTGGCTGTTGTGTGTGCATCAGTGCTAGAAGCAGCTCCATGGTATTTTTAAATCTGTTAATACAGACTGGGTTGCTAACGTCTGGAGCAGAGTGGCTGGCTGCATTTTTTGAGAACAGGACGTCCGGAATTGTTGTTTTTGTGGAGTGGGAGCATGTACTGTTGAGTGGTCCACAGCAGAAAGAGCGAGTTGAGGAACTTGAAAGCAGCATGACTAACAGGAGAGCAGTCTTAGGCCCAAGTTCCCACCATCCTGGTCGGAAGAGGATCTTGTGTTCAGTTAAAAAATGTAATAACATTTGTGCCTGTAGCCTGTGTTGTAGAGAAACGAACAGCATGAAAATAGGGGGGAGGGGGTGCTTGCTTTTGAATGGGCGGGGTCTTATTTTTTCTGTCCAGACTACTGAATCCCAACAAAGTGAACAGGCCGTAGCTTGTTGTTAATGTTTGGGGGAGTAGCAAGGTGCATCTTATTTGTCCAGAGTAAAAAAGAGCTCAGACAACAGCTTTAAACCTGGTGGCTGGAAACTGGACCTGTGCTGGGAAGTAAAAAAGAAAGGCCAATTAGGGAAACAGACCTTCACATTTATTTAGCAACAAGAAGGCACAGGACTGGGTCATAGGGGAAAAAAACACACACTTTAACTTGACCAGTTCAGTATGAGGGTGCTATTGTCTTGGCCAGAAGGCAGCACATATTTTTTATTTGTATCTACTTCCAATATTTACCCAGACTGCCCTAGAAAAGCAAGCAGTAGTTGGAGGTTGTTGTTGGTCACAAGCTGGGTGGTGAAAAGGCATGCCTAAGCAGGGAAACATGATTTAGCAGACACAGCCCCTTTTGTGCACTACTCTGCAGCGGTGACTGCATGTGACAAAAAACCAAAATGTACTAGAAAAAAAATCCAAAACACTGCCAGGTCAGAGTTGTCTGGTGCTTCTAACCATGCTGCAGACAGGGTTGGGGGTTGGAATATTAACCTATGTATACCCCCTCATGAGACAAACCAAAAACAAACTGAGCCCACACTACTGGTAGATAGCAAAAACAGTTCTTTTATTGGGAGAATGAAAAAAAAAACTACCTGATTGGTACTAGTACACTTGTTTATTGTTTTGCTTAATCCTTCCCTCTGAAACTAGCCCAACTTGCTGGCTCCATTTTCCAACCAGCAGTTTCAGGTGTGTTTTTATTTGCTATTGTCCTTCTCGGGTGGTTGGGGGGGCAGAGGCTATTTCCTACACTCTAACCCTCAGACAGCAGCAAAGCCTTAGAGAACATACTAAGAAACTAAATGGAAAAGTACAAAGTTTATTAGCAGTGCAGAAGTGCTTGCTTGATAGGGAGCTCTTGGGCACCTTTTGTTGTTTCATGTGGTGCTTTGCTTCTTCTGAGCACAACTCACTCCCATCTTCAAGCAGCAATGATTTTTATTTTTTTAAACTATTATTGTCTTCTTGGAGTTGGTTCAGTGTTTTGGTGAATAGAGTAGTGCTTGTGTATACTTATAGGTTTTGAACTTTGGCCTTTCCCTTTTCCCACCCTTGGTAGGTAAGCTGGGTAGTGTGTAGGGTATAGAAGGCCTTAAAAGATTACTTCCTCCAGCTCATGGAGAGTGTGACCAGTAGCATGCAGAAGAGGTACAATCCCCAATGTGGAGGAAGCCTCTAAAGACCCATGGCTACTGACCTGCCCATCCTCAGGGGCGAAACTAGGAGGAGATGATCTTAGATGCTTAGAACTAAGTTCTAATCCTAGTGTGTATGTAATGTTCATAGTGAAGTTCCATCTTCCTTGTCTTGTTGAATGATGAGTTCCAGAGGGTCAACTGTTGAGGTTGAAGAGGCAGATCTAGTCCAAGGAATATCCAGATCCTAAATATAGATTTCATACAGCTGTCACAAGGGACTGAACAAAATCCAGGATGTATCTGTGATATTTTTTGATATTTAACAAGGTTCATAATCCTGAAGAGCTTGAATTTGTTTAGATGGGCTGTCAGACTCCAAATTATGGGGTGTACGATTGGTTGTGAAATCCTTAAGGTAGTCTATTGGACTTTGGACAGGGTAAAGATAGGTTGCAATGCTTTGTTCCTTGTAGTTTGGCAAATGTTTTAGATGTTTGCAAGGTTCTTGGAAGTACTCTTACTTAGTATTGTTGAGGAAGAAATGTGGGGATTGATTCAAAGCTGGACAATGAGATAGTTGAAGCTTCTGATGTTTGAAATAGAGTGTAATGATCCTGAGTTTAGTAATTTTGTAATATTTCACTATGTAGGAGTCTATAGGGAGACAATTAAGACTTTAAAGGAAGTGAGCTTTGGGTACAAGTTAGGAGAGGGTAATTGAAATATTTCAGACTGATGAAGGAAAAGGTGAAACATGCTGTAAAGACTGTAACCAGATATTGGTAGATATAGCTGGATTATTCAGTAAGATGGATTTGAGGTTTAAAGTTGAATTAGAGTTGTTATAATAAGGTTTGCATTGGCATGAATACAGGAAGGACTGTTTGTGCAGAATGGTGGATACAGTTGTTGCTGTAGCATAATAGCATGGAGAGAGGAGCTTGAGTGGCCTTGTGGCATTGACTTGCTGGTGGATCCAAGACCAGTATTCTGTGGAGTACCTGAAAGAGATAAGTCTTTGACCAAATCTACTGATTGATGAAGCAACAATTAGTTGATGTCAAAGTAGACTGCAATGGGTGCATTGACTGCTTGGAACAATGTAGAACTATTGTGGAGTGTAACTGTGATAAGGAGATAGCCACGTCAGTTGTGCCTGTGCAGGGTGATGACTCTAATGAAGGCCTGCTGTTGGTGATGGTAATCACCGGATGGAGTATGAAGGAGCAAGATCCTGTCAGTTGAGTTAGAAGGACCACTAGGTAGGTGTCTGGCATGATTAGGGTGTCATGACAAAGAGGTGCAGATAACTTCATGAAGTATGGGGATGCCAGGGAGCAATGACTTGTGATAGCATACAGTATGTTTAGCAGGGTTGCTACAAATGAGAGATTCGATGTTGTACATTCTGAAATACTAGATGGAAGAAGGGTCTTAGGAGAGCATCCAATGTCTATTCTGGGAATTACAAGTTGGATAAGGTGGTTGATCTGAGTCAGCTCTGTACAGAATATGCTATAGGTAGAAGGTATAGTGGATGATGCCAGTACTGCTATGTGTTATACCGCAGTTACAATTATCCTTGATGGATATGGCCATTATGGATTTGGTATGTCCCAGGAGGAAAATAAGATTACAATTCCTGTGTAAGATAGATAGCTCAAAAGAGACTCCACTAAAGCTTGGATCCTGTGGAGGATATCAGGAGGTAGCTGTCACACAGGCACTCAGCAGGTCAGACCCTCTGCTCCCACAGTGCCAACCTCCGAGCGCAGTAACGTGAACAGATAACAGACAGGGTAACCCTCTTGTATGCTTGTGGGTCCAAATCACCTTTAGTCTCAAGTCCTGGGGGATTCAAACTGTAGACCTTATTCTAGCATACCCCAATGTACAGGCTTAGATAATATTCTCTTTGGGGGATGCAATATATCTTTTGCCTAAGGGCATCTAACCAGGTATACAAAATGAACCCTTAAAACTCTATAAAAGACCTTAGGTATATTCTTACCTTTCCCAGTTTAGTAACACCATCAAGCTTTTGAACAGTTGTCAGACTTAACCATCTATATGTCACATGCAAAAAGAACTGGCAGACAACCCAAGGCAGTCTTTCAAATAATATATTTACTAAAAATGGATAAAAATATGAAAAATGTAAACACAGAACAATATATCAAAGAGCATACAATCATATAAAGAAAAACAAGGAAAACTACAGAACAAACTCCTACCAAAATACATTCAGATCTTTTCTATGTAATGTATTACCCCTGTAAGTGCAAGTAAAATCAGACAGTTGTGTCTGTCTAGAGTCCCAAAATAATATGACAAACAGATCAGACACCAGTGTTAGTTTAAACTGTGTCTCTCCACACCCCTTCTGTGAGTCACCTAGCTCTGCCTTTTAGAATATGTAAAAAAAATATAAACAGGATGTCCTATCAGGATGTATATTAAATAAGGTGACATCAGTAAAAATTCCACTTCCTAAATATGACTCCTTAATTAAACATTTTCTCTTTGATCTTGAGCAGTTCCTATTCCCAAGACATATCAACGGGTTTTATAACTTTTAGCACCATGGTGGTATAACATGTTCTTCCTTTAAAGACGTCAAAAAAGTTTATTAGACTCATCCCCTGGCAGACTTATAAAGTCCCATTTTGTTTCCACTTCAAAGAGCCTAGGCATATCATAAAAAGGTAATAAGATGCCATTCTGAAGTAAGCCAGTTAATTAAATGGTTCCTGCTTCAACCGGTGGGGGTGGGGGTGGGCACCCACGGAGCACAGACTGACATACTATATTTTTATATTACAAATATCATAGAACAATCATAACCACCTGGCCAAGTGTCACAGTAGTAATATCTATACTGTTTGAATTAAACGAAATATGTAAGGAATGATCCTGCAGGGTTGATTGAGAAATACAGTTCTATGGTCCAGTTGAAAGGGAATTTGGTCCTGGGTGGCTTACTGGGAAATACAATATATTGTATACTTACTTTGACTGTATGTGCCATGTTATTTGAGAGAAGTCACTGGACGAGGGTTTTCTTTAGATAAGAAGAACTGGTAATTTTTGGAGCACTGGAAGGGAGCAGTGATGCCAACTGAGGCAGTAGTATGAGGCGGATTAACCGATAGAAGTAACTGGATAGGTAAATGGATGCTGGAAGTCGGCAGAAGTGAATAATGCTCAAAAAGGCAAGGCAAGGCAAGGCAAGTTTTATTGGTATGGTGCCTATTCATGTAGGCTTTGGGTGCCTCACAGAGAATTATAAATAAACATACAATGCATAAATATAAAATTACATCAGACAGTTCTTTTTTTGTAAACTTTATTTAACATAAAGGACACTCATAAGAATATTTATCAAATGAGCATTGCATAGCTCACCATTAGAATACACAAAAGAACTTAAAATACCAGAACTACTAATAGCAAACCAATTTACATTCAGTATAGGACAATCATTCAGTTCTCAGTTCTGCTCTTATATTGTAAGTATGGGATACAGATATGGGCTATACTCCTACAGTAGGAGTATCAACTGGATTGTGAAGAGATTACGGATAAGTGAACCTCTCCTCTTGAACTCCAGAAAGACTCCTCCCCCTCCTCCACCGCCACCCTGATAGTTCTCCACCTCACAAAAATGACTATTTCTGGTCCCCCCTCCTGGATTCAGAACCAAGGGAACCAATTTTTTTCTAGAGCCTTTTCTAGTGGAAGCCAAACTTCTTCATATTTGTGCATTTGGCCCCTTACTACATATTGAGTGCATTCTAGTTTCATAATTCTCAAAAGTGCATCAAGGCAGGATGAGGTTGTGGGTGGGTGTGGATGCTTCCAGTGAATGGTTACTTCTCCCAGTCCCACCACTAGGCTCAGTCTTTTGAGCCAATTCCTATCAGTCTGGGATCATCCCCCAATGCCGGGGAGCCCCAGAAGGATCTCCAGTGGGCCCATTCTCAGGTTTGTATGGAGGGCCCTAGAGAGAATCTCAGCAATGCCCCTCCAAAAGGGTTGGATCCTGTGGCACTGCCACACTTGGTGGATAAAGGTACCCACCTGAACCTGACATTTTGTGCAATATTGAGAGACCTGTGGGTTAATTCTATGTGCCCTTTCAGGGACAAAGTATGCTCTCATCAGCACGTTGTACAGTATACCCCTCATCCTATTATTGATAGATCAATGATGCAAGTTTTTTTGAATTAAGGACCAGTCTCCTCAGATTATCCTTCCGGGTATAAATCAATGTCCCATTTATTCTTGATCTCTTCCAGAGGATTTATTAGAGCTCCAACTAAAAGTCTGTAGCTCCGTCTCAATGATTTAAATTTCTCAATACTAGAAATTTTCTAAGGGCTCCTCAAGGGGGGACTAGCACACCTCCTCCAATCCCCCACCTTCTCCTAGCATCTTCTCCAACCTAGTCCTAAGCCACATAAAAGTAAAAAAGTGAGAGGAATTCAGCCCATATTTTCTTTTTAGTTCAGAAAAGAGAATCACCTGCCCCTCACATCACACTTGATTAATCCTGAAAAGTCCTCTCCTAAACCACACTTGTAAGTGAGCCCTGATTGCCTGTGGTATCTTCTTCTCTTCCTCCCCCAGGACCTTGAGGGTCACATCCAGGGACAGATATTTCTGTTCCCCTAAGAGTTTGTGTGCGCTTTTCCATGCCTTAAGGGTGTTCCTATTGCGCAGGTTAGGAATCTTAGGAACCTTATCCCCATAGGACAAATTCACCAGGATAGAATGATATATAGAAGCACCCCCCTCTTGCTCAGGCCACTGGGGTTGACCAGAGGGGTCGTCTCTCAGCAGGTCCCAAATATGGGCTAGTTGGGTGACCAGGTAGTAGTAGTTCTGTATGTGCGGCAGGCTCAGACCTCCCTCCAAGGGTCTTCGCCACAAGGCTTATTTACATATACGTGGTCTCTTCCCCTGCCACAACAGCTGGGTGATCGCCCCTCAATTGATTTAATATATATTTTTAGGCAGAGAGGTAGGCACTGATTGGAACATATAAAGCACCTGGGGAAGGACAGACATTTTAACTAGGTTCACTCTCCCTATCAAGGACAGTGGGAGGGCCCTCCACTTAAAACAGTCCTATTTAATTTTTTTCATCAAGGGGGAGTAATTTACCTTAATTATATGCAATAATCTTGTAGGCAGGAGAATCCCCAGGTATTTAATCTGGTCAGAGGGAGGGATCTCCACCCCAGCTATGGTGATTGGTGACCAAACCCTCCCCAGGGGGGAGCCACTCACTTTTGCTCCAGTTTATTTTATGACCCGACAATTGCCCATACAGATCAAAAATGGTGTTCAACTCAGATAAGGCCTCCCCAGGATTGTCCAGAAATAGAATAATATCATCAGCGAAGAGTGATATAACCTGGTCCTTCCCATTGCTCTTAAGATTTTTTATTTTGGGATTGGCACATATAGTGGCAGCCAGAGCCTCAATGCACAGAACATACAAAAGGGGAGAGGGGGCATCCCTGTCTAGTGCCCCGTCAAAGGGAGAATGGGGGGGATATAGTACTATTGGTGAGGATCTGAGCCTTTGGAGATCTATAAAGTGACCTCAGCCAGCCCAAATATACCTTCCCCAGACCAAATGTCTCCAAGACAGCAAACATGAATGACCACTCCACCCAGTCAAATGCCTTCTCGGCATCCAGGGCCAGCAGACCCCTCAATCTATCTCCCCTGCTGGACTACCTATGAATAATATTCATTGCTCACCATAGGTTGTGTTTGGCTTGGCGGCCTTTCACAAAATCACCCTGGTCCAAGTGTATTAGTTCAGGAAGAAGAGGGTCTAGCCTGCCCACCAGGACCTTGGTGATAATCTTGTAGTTAGAGTTGAGGAGAGAAAGAGATTGGCCTGTACAATCCACATTTCTATGGATCTTTCTTCGGTTTGGGCAGAACTATGATCGTGGTTAGGTTCTGTGAGTCAGGAAGGGTACCCTCCTCCAGTGCCGACCCACCATCTCTACCATCAGGTCACCCAAGGAGTCCCTTGAGACCCTGTAAAAGTCATCTGGGAGACCATCAGGGCCTGGAGTCCTACCCCTTCTCATGTGTTTACTCATTCTCTTCACCTCATCAACTATAATTGGGGACCCCAGTATTTCATGTTGAGTTTCACTCAATCTAGGGAAGGCCAGATCATCCCCTAGAAAGGCAGAAGGGTCTGATCCCACTGAGACCTGGTAGGTATAAAGGGACGCATAAAAGTCCCTAAAGGCCTTGTTTATCTCCGCTTGGTCATAAGTGATGGATCCATCCCCACTGTCCATTTTTAAGATAGTACCCTCCGCCCTCTTTTTCTTTGCTAAATTGGTCAACCACTTACCGGCAGAATCACCTTCAAAATGTGAATATGATTTGGTGACCAGTAAGTCTCTTTCTGTTCATCTAATGGAAGTTTGACTGAGATGGCCCTTCATCATTTTTAGTTCTCTAACATGTGAGGGGGAAGGATTCACCATAGCGTTCCTCTCCAGGCTGAGAATTTTGGCTTCTAAGTCATCCTCTAACTCACTTGCATGTTTTTTCATAAACGTGGAGTATGAGATAGATTCACCCCTAATGTAGGCCTTAAGGGCGTCCCAAACATATTTGATGTGGGTACTTTTATTATGATTATTGGAGATAAAATCCCTAATCCTGCTATTAATAAAGCCAGTGTAATCAGGGTCCAAGAGGAGAGCAGGATCCAACCTCCACTGGGGAGGAGCTGGGTCAGGGAATCCGAGGGGCAGGTTCACCCCTAAGGGGGCATGATCAGATATAATCATGGGGCCATAAGTAGCTGAAAGGTCCTCTCTTACTAAGACTGGAGAGAGGAACATGTAATTGAGCCTACAGTAAACTTGATGGGCATGTGAGAGAAGGAATACTCCCTCTCACCCAGATGGCAATGCCTCCAGGCCTCCACAAGAGCTCTTTACTCCACCAGCCCCCGTAGTGCCAAGACTCCCCATGGCAAAGCGTCAGATCCCTTCTTAGAATGGGCCAGCATAGGGTCTAGATAGATGTTAAAATTGCCCCCGATTATCATATTCTCTCGAAAGGGTGCTAAGGTCATTTGCAGGTGTGTGAAAAAATCAGGAGAATCATAATTTGGACCATATACTGAGACTAAGGTTAGGTCTCTATCCCCCACCTCAACCTCCACAATTAAGAACCTGCCCTGAGGGTCAGCCCATTTGGAATTAACTCTGTGAGGGAGGCCTGGGTGAATCCAAATGGCAACCCCCCTCACCTTAGAGGTGAAGGGGTCCATCAGCAACAACCCACCCCATGAGTGGGCTAGAGATGAGGCCTCTTCTTCAGTGCAGTGAATTTCTTGTAAGAGGGCTATGTCAGTCCTCATTTTTTTGAGCTGAGCCCAAACCTGCTTTCTCTTCACCACAGTGCATAGCCCATTAACATTCCAAGTGACACATATGAGACTAACTTTTTTCAAAATTAGAAAAAATTATAAAGACCATCCTGATATTATAATAGATCTGGCTAAACTCGACAACTATGATATGCCCATGGTGTCCAAACTTTTTCAACATTTTCAACCAGATAACCCAGTTCCCACCACACCCCCACAAATTATCTTGTAACTTACCCCGAATCTCACTCCCCCAAAAAAAACATATTCTAACACTACTCCCCCCCACATTAACATCTCTTTAATCAACTCAACTTCCCCCCTGCCTCTCTTTCCCACCTAAAAATAGGCACAGACAAGGAGAGGACCCCAACTACCACCCCAAATAAAGCATATCTGTAGCACATCCCACTGCTCATCGTGGAATGGGCTGGGAATCCACCATTTTGTCAAGGTTAAATATTGTGTGGATCAAGTGATTCCTGCCTTTCCAAGTCTTGGGGAGGGGAGAGAGGAAGCCAGAGGACCCCCCCCCAGGCCAGGAACTGGTAAGGAAACAAAGGTTTGCAAAAGAGGAAAGCATCTAGCCACCAAGTTGTAGCTAAAAGTTAGAGACCCCCGACAAGGAAATCCTGGTAACTACCCACCCTGAGCGGTGGGGACACCTGATACCCCAAACCCATGCGTTTACAGATTTGTCTCAATAGCACTGACCTACTCATCATAAATAGGGTGTCTTGCTTCCCTAAATCCACATATGTAACCATATCTAACCTCTACGGGCTGCCCCCGGAACCCTTCCCAATTATTAGAATAAGGTTAAACAAACAAGTAACCAGCATTATTAATAAATGTCAACAATGAAAGCAACATCAAAGAAAAAAAGCAAAGTAAAATATCCTCCAAATATGGAAGATAATAGCATCCCTCCACATAGGGAAGGGTAACCCCATTAGAGTCTGATAAAAGTATATAGGAGCTTGGGAGCAAATTAACTAGTGCTGTAGCAACCCTCACAAGACAAAAGACAAGTATGCATGCCAGATCAGAGTGGTACTAGCTCCCTTATTATTGGGCATAAACAGCTTACTCGAGCAGCCAATAAAGTTGCTATTCGGGTGTAACAGCAAAGCCCATAGAAAGCGCTCACAGTCAGCCGTCTCGCAGCTTCCTCACTGCTGAGAGAAAGTATGTTATGAAGTAAAGAGTCAGAGCAAAGCCCTGAGGGTAGATGATTTCAAGCAAGGCAAATGAAACCCCGCTACTAGGCTATATTGGAGAAAGTTTTGGCCCAGATCGCCTCAGAAGACAGCCAGCAGGCTTGGCCTGGGTTCCCCAGGGCAGGAGGCAAGGGGAATTGACAGAGCTCTCGATCTACCATGATAGGCCACCACCTGGTATTGAGGGCCTCTGGGCACCTGTACTCTAAACAACCCCTCCCCCCAAGGGACCCTCGACAGAATCATACTAATAGTACTTAACTTTCATTCCAATGGAAAGTCCGAATCAGTGGTTGTTGTTATCAGCTAGGATATCTCGGTCTGGGCTCCTGTTCCCTTCCCATTTGCTGAGGAACTCATTCACTGCCTTTGGATCAGTGAAAGCTTTTTGCTTTTCATCCAGGGGCCTCATCACCAGCCGAGCAAGATATGCAAGTGAGAAGGGGCAATTCAGGTTGTGAAGTTTTCTTTTAACATCGCTGAAAGCTCCGTCAGGGTGGCGCTGAGGGTTGAGGATGACTCTGTACGCCACACCTTGTGCCACACCGGTGACCCGAGTTTGGGAACGAGCACGGGTCGCTGGGGGTCGGTCAGAGAGGACCAGTATCAAGCATCCATAGACTGCTCTCCTAGTCCTGGGGTGGGTTAGGGCACTTCACCACATTGAAGCGACCCCTGGGGATGCCTGGGGGCACTACTAGTGTCGATGACAACTGAGGGGGATCGCGGCAGACGTTGGCACGTTGTGCCTGGATGTCAGTGCATGTCTGAGCTCCAAGTGGGCCAATTGGAGGAAAAATGGCTGGGCACAACCATGCAGCTTGATGGCCACGCTCTGAGCCACCCAGAGGACTTTGGCGGAGTCCTGTCGGGGAGGGTCTTGAGCTATCCTAAATGGTGGAGGCAGAGGGGAGCCCTCCAGCAGGATGGCATGACTGGCCATCCCCCTGGGTGCAATTTGAGCTACCCAGCTCTCCAGGTGGGTGGAGCCAGTGGCTGGATGCCCCAAGTCAGGAGTGTGCCACAGTGGGGGAGAAAAATAGTCATGATTAAAAGAAAAAAACATCACTAAAAGCTTGATGCCTTATCTGGAGAGCCTGAGAGTAGTTGGGGAAAATGCTGACCCGATTCTTGTTCTGCATAATCAGTCCCACTCTTTGGGCAGCATCCAGGACCCACTGACAATCTTGATACTAGAGAAACTTAACTAACAGATGTTGGGATCTCTGGTCAGGCTGTGGTTTAACTCTGGGAAAGCGATGTGCCCTCTGCACTTCCAGGCTACAGTCTTGGGGAAGGGACAGGGTCTGCTTCAGACAATTTTAAATATAGGTCGCACAGTCCCGTCCCTCCTGGCCTTCGGGAAGCCTGACGATTCTAACATAGTTCCTACGTTCCCAGTTCTCATGATCATCTATCAGCTCTCTCAACTCTTCAATTTCTTTTAAGGACCTTCTTAAATCAACCGACATGGAAGAGGAACAATCCTCCTGGGCAATGACTCGAGCCTCCACCACCATAATTCTCTCATCATGAGCGTCCACAGTTTCTGATACAGAGTTCATTGTCTGCTGCAGTTGTTGTAACTGAGCAGTCAGGTTATCGAACCCAGCCTGCATTTTGGTACTGAGGTCACATTTTAGGTCTTTTATTACACGCTCAAGTGTCAGGTAGTCAGAGCCAGAGCTGGCCATAGCGGAAGTGCCAAGCTCTGAGGCCTGCTCTGATAGGGGATGCTGAGTAGGTTGTAGAGGCGACCCACTCGGTCCCAGATCTTGTTGCTTTCTTTATAGGTTGGTAAAATGCAGTTTTGATTGCTTTTTCCCAGATTTGGGTGTAGCAGGCATTAGACAAATTCTAGGTTGTAAAAAAGCTGATGCAGGTCATGGATTAAGGCAGGATGGTATAGATTTTTAGTGGATCCTCATGGAGCTCCTCAGTTAGACCTCCGCCATGTTTGCCAGCCAGGCCACACTCCCCTCATACAGTTTAAAAACTAAAACATGAAACACCTAAAAACTGATAAAGTATCATACACAGGGACTAGGCACTATGTTGTAATTCAGACTTCATTAAATGCCAGGCAGAAAAGGTGTGCCTTCAACCTCCACTTAAAAACCTCTACTGAGGGAGCCTTCTGGACTGCAGATGGTAATGTGTTCCACAGGGACAGCCCAGAAATGCTAAAAGCATGATCTCCAGAAGTCTTTAGCCATACCCTGGGAACAACCAGGAGGCTCCTCGAAGAGGCATGGAGAGAGCAGGCAGAGGTCACCGGTGTCAGGAGCTCTAACAGATAGTCAGGGCCCAGTCCATTTAGGGCTTTATAAGTGAGAAGCCCCACCTTGAAAAGGACCCTCCACCTGACTGGCAGCCAGTGCAGAGCACGCAGAACAGGGGTCACATAACTAAACCTAGAAAGGCCAGTCAGTAGCCGAGCTGCTGCATTCTGCACTGGCTGCAGCCTGTGGAGGGTCCATCACGTGACCCCAAAGTAAAGAGCATTGCTGTAGTCGAGTCTGTAGGAGACAAAGGCATGTACTAGCATCGGCAGGTCCTCAGGTGGAGCAAGAGGCTTAATCTGAGCAATGTTTCGTAGATGGTAAAACCCATTGGTGACATCAGATGACACCTGTTCTTCAATGGACAACCTACTGTCAAGGATCACGCCCAGATTTCTCACCCTCGGGGAAGCTGTCAATGATGTAGAACCCAGACCAAGACCAGAATCACCCCCAGACAGCAACCCTTCATGTTCGTGACCAGGTTCGATCACCAGCACCTACATCTTAGCCGGGTTGAGTCTCAGCCAGCTGGAAGCCATCCAGTCATTGATTTTAGCCAGACAGGTAATAAGCACATCCATAGCTCCTGATGTTCTGGCAGCAAAAGACAAATACAGTTGGGTATCATCTGCATAGCAGTGAAATTCCACACTGTATTGTCAAATGATCTCACCCAGGGTCAGCATATATACTGTGAACAACATCGGTGACAGGATCGAGCCCTGTGGAACTTCACAAGACAGAGGCATTGAGGAGGAGGAGAAATTAACCAACACCACCCACTGCATGCTGTCCGAGAGATGGGACTTAAACCACCTGATGACAGTGCCGGTGAGTCCACAAAACTCACAGAGCCGATCTAATAACACAGTGTGTCCCACAGTGTCAAAAGCTGAGGAGAGATCGAGGATCACAAGAACTGACCTGTCTCCTCTATCTCTAGCCCTGAGCAGATAATTATGCACCCTCACTAGAGTATTTCAGTGTTGTATCTACCCTGAAAACATGACTGAAATGGCTCATAAATGTCCAAGGACACCAGGTGATCCTTGAGCTGCCGTGCCACTAGCTTCTCAACAACCTTGCTCAAAAAAGGCAGGTTGGAGATACGATGATAAGTCGCCAGGACGTCAGGATCGAGGGAAGATATCTTAAGGAGGGGCCTCACCAGCACCTCTTTCAAGGCAACTGGGAGAACCCCCTCCACCAGCAAGCACCTGACAATCCTGGTGAACACCAGGCCGACAGCCTCAACACATCCCATTAAGAACCTTGTTGGGGCTGGGTCCAGTTCACAAAATGAGTGTTCAGCTCTGCAATCACCTTAGTCACATCGAACACCTCAATTGGCCTAAACTCTTCCCAGATAGGTGGAGTGCCTCCATTCCCCCCAGCCCGACCACTGCTTGGCAAGGCCTAACTGGCAGAATCCCCGACCAGTTGGCCAACACTCTGTTGGAGAAAAACAGAGCAAACTTTTCACATAAAGTGGATGAAAAAGTTTTTTTCTGCTTCATACAGGCAGGATGTAAGAGCCTGTCTACAGCTCAAAACAGTTGAGAAGGTCTGTTCCTCCCTGCAGCAATCTCCCTGGATTGGAATTCTGCCTTCTTATGGGAGATTGCCCCAGGTACTCACCATAGTGGGCACGCAGGGCCAGCTTGTCAGACTCCAGCCAGGTCCCACCAGCAATGCTCCAACTTCCAACTCCTGATCTTCATCTCTCTGAGATCCCCATCAAACTATGGGGATCTCACATAAGAAGACCTGGGTCATAAACAAACTGGTGTGATGGCATCCAGAGCCTCAGAAACCACCCTACTGTAGGTGGTAACCGCTTCTCTGGTGCCAATCACACATGCTACATCAACCCTAGATACCACTACCACCAACAGTCCCGCTGGATGCAAGCCCCACAAAGGGCAATAGCTGACCATTTCTGCAGGGGAGGGACTTTCAGGTGGGGCCCCAAATGTGAACTCCACGGTGTAATGATCAGACCAAATAACCTCATCAGTCTTGGGGTTATCAACCTCAAGACCCAGCTGGAACACCAGATCGAGTGTGTGGCTGAGCTGGTGGGTAGCAGAAGCAACTGCCTGTGACAGGCCCAGAGAGGTCGTAATTGAAACGTGAAGATTCATTGTTGATCCAAGCATTGAAGTCCCCCAGAATTAAACATCTGGGGGACTCCAATAACTGGTCAACGATGAAGTCCACTATCTCCTACAGGAATTCTCTCCCCACCCCAGGGGGGTGGTAAATAAGGAGAATCCTGCAACCTGCACCTGTACCCCAATGGACAGTGATGCACTCAAAAGGTCAGGTGCTACCAACTGAGTGCACAGAGATGCCCAGGCTGGATCAAAAAACAGTGGCAACTCCCCCACCCCTGCAATCCATCCTCAGGCAGAGCACCATGGAGTATCCGGAGGGAACAGTGGCTGCAAGAACTGGGCCAGCATCATCACCCAGCCAGATCTCCATAATGCAGGCCAGGTCGACAGAGGAAATCAAGTACAAAAACATAGCAGTCTTGTTCCTCATTGACCTGGTGTTGCACAGCACTGCCCGAAGAGGATTAGAGGACATGGCCTGCCCTCTAGCTACCTGTCCTCTTGGTCCGATACATAGCAACAAACACAGAGGTGCCCTGAGCCACTGGAGTGGCAAAAAGGAAGTTGCATGAGAGAACAGAAAGCCAGTCAAGAGAGGGAGGGCAACCGGGATATAACCGTCCTATTGATGATGGCCCTGAGGGCCGGGAGAAGCAATATTGCACCCAATGTTGAGCAGTACCATCTGCAGATGTTGCAGCTGAGGTAGCAGACAGTGGAGTGGTTGCCAAGATATGGAGATATAGAAGAAATGGAAACTGAAATAGGCCTCAGGCATTAGATCCATGTTAGACTGAGAGGTGGAGCCAGGCACAAACATGCTGCAGAGGTGGAGCATGAGGTTTCCACATCCTAAAGAGACAATGAGCTTGAATTGTTGGCTGTAAAAGGTGCAGCATTGATGGGGTATGAGGTTTCCACCTCTGAAGGAGATGGCAAATGTAAATTGCAGACAGCTGAAGGCACTGTGATGATGAGGTAAGAGGTTCCCACCTCTGAAGGAGATGGAAAATCTAAATTGCCAACAGTCAAAGGTGCTGTGGTGATAGGGCATGAGGTTTCCACCTCTGAAGGAAATGATGAATCTAAATTGCAAATAGTAAAAGGCACTGCGGTGATGGGTTATGAGGATTCCACCGCCAAAGGAGAAGGTGAATTTGAATTGCTGATAGTAAACTAATAGTTTGAATTGAGGGTAGCAGTAGGGGAAATATTGGAAAAGTCACAGGCTTCTGTCCCTGAAGGTGGGCAAATCATCTGATATCCAGCAGGAGGCAAGGGAGAATGCAGGCATAAAGTCCAGAATTGGGCTGTAGGGGAACAAGAACTTCCAGAGAAGTAACAATGGAGGAAGTGGTGGCATGGAGTTTGAGGTCTGGAGACTGGAGGAGACTGAGCTGGAATGTGAGCCACAGGTAGCAATGCACAGGAGCACCAGATGATAACTGGAAGGCAAGCAGCAATGCAGTCCAGGAGTCCACTAGACAGGGTAGAGATTGGGGTTGAACAGACAGACAGTGTCCAAATCCAGAATGTGAGGAGGCCATGGGTGAGGACAAGTATGAAAATCCCAGCTTCAAAGAGAACCAAGCAAAGAAGGCCAGTAAGGGAGGGGCTACCATGAGGGCTGAGTAGTCCAGTCTTCCACAGGATAGCCAGAGGTTGAAGCCCAGGGACTGGCTGGAGGAGCAGAATAAGAAGGCTCAACACTGGGAATCACAAGCAGCAGAGACTGAAGCAAGGCCTATGTACAGGTGCCTGAAGGCTGATGGGGAACTGGGACTCATTCCCAAAAGGAAGTGGTGAACCCAGATTGCTGGTAGAGAATACAGTTGGTTATAGAATGCAGTTGGTCAAGTCAGGAGATTGGAGGCTGGTGGGGTACAGTGGTCTCATTCCTGAAGGAAAGTGGCGACCTAAGTTGCTGGTAAGGAATGCAGTTGGTTGAGATGTAAGATGGAGGACACAGGCTCCCATCCCAGGTAGTCAAGGTGAGCAAACCTTTACTTGATGCCACATTGAGCAGAGTTAGGGATGAAGACTGTCAGAAGATGGTAAGGAATACAACTGGTTGAGATTGTAGTTAGATGAAACAGGATTTCATCCCCTGTAGACAGCGGAAGCCTACACATACTGTTGTGCCTCTGTAGGCAGAGTTATGGATCAATGCTGGCAAACTGCTGGTATGGGATGAGTGAAAAAAAGCTGCTGAAACCCCTTGAAGGGAAAGGCAATGTACAGCAAGGGAGTAGAAGTACAAGGGGAGGTGGAGTAGCTCTCTACATAAGGGAAGGAATCAAAGCAACAGAACAAAAGGGTAAACAAGGAGGAGAGGAAGCACTGTGGGTCAACTTGGAGACAGGCAATGGCACCACAATCTGCACATGGGTTGTATACAGACCCCCATTTCAGGGGGGAGGAAACAGACAAGGAAATGATTGAAGGTATCCTTAGAATGGCAGAAAAAGGGGACATTTTGTTGATGGGGGAATCTGAATATGCCAGATGTGGACTGGAGTGCATCTGCTGCAGCCACTTCAAAGAGTGGGGTCATTCAGATGCCCTGCAGGGGGAATGCCTTAGACAACTATTATTGGAACCCACTCGGGAGTGATCAATCTTTGACCTGGCAATCTCAAATGGAGATGGAGACAGGATCACAGATGTAGAAGTGGGTAGTCATCCGGGAACTAGCATCCATCGAACAATATGGTTCATGATAAACACAGCAGTAGAGTCAAGCCATACAAAGGCAAAGGTCCTGGACTTTAGGAGGGCTGACTTTGCCAAAATGGGTGAGTGACTAAGGAATGCACTAGCAAATGGGCAGGAAGGAGGGGTGGAAGAACAATGGGGAATAATCAAAACTGCCCTCACTAAGGCAACAAGCCTCTGTGTGAAGCAAATAAACAAAACAAAATGATGTAAAAAACCACTATGGTTCTCAAAGGAGGTGGCAGGGAAAGTTAGAGTGAAAAAGATAGCAGTCAGGAAGTACAAGAAATCACAGAAGGAGCAGGACAGAGAACTGTATCAGTTAAAGCAGAAGAAAGCAGGGAAGGCAGTCAGATTAGCAAAGGCCCAAACTCAGGAAAAGAAAGTCAACTCGGTTAAGAAGGGGGATAAAACCTTTTATAGGTACATCAGGGAGCGAAGGAAGACCAAGGAAGGGATAGTGAGGCTTAATAAAGGAAGGGGGGGGCAGAGTGTGACTATGAAAAGGCAGAGATACTAAACAAATATTTGTGCTCAGCATTCACAAATGAAGAAGGGGAGGTACCTAAACCAAACAACAGAAACACTCTGGATAGGGGGGTTGATACCAGTCCATTCACAGAAGAAAGAGTTCTGAAGAACTCTTAAAACTGAAGGTGGACAAAGCAATGGGGCCTGATGGGATTCATCCCAGAATTCTAAAGGATCTAAGGTACAACTAGTGACACCACTGACTACCCTCTTTAACAAATCATGGGAGGATGTAGTGGTACCTGAGGACTGAAGGACAGCAGATGTGATTCCACTTCACAAAAGTGGAAGCAGAGCAGAGGCAGGACACTACAGACCTTGTAGGCCCTGGACACAAAGGGGAACTTAAAACGGTTTAAGTGCCTTAAAATTGTTTAAATCCCCCTAGCACTGTTTGCAGACACACTACAAGCCCCTTAAAGCATTTTATCAAAAGTGTTTTTAAGCCCTGCTAGCTATCTAGTCTTAAAACCATTTCTAAAAATGTTTTTGAGCTAGCATGGTTTTACTCACAGGTCTGTCCAGGAGTAAAAGTGTTTTAAGCTGTAACGGTTTAACTAAAACAGTTCTAGCTGCAGTGTGTCCAGGCAAGCACAGTTCTGTGTGTTGGACTTAACACAAAATAGTTACAAGGAGAACAGGTTTAACACTAGCAGTGTGGCCACATTAACCGTTTTAAAAAATGGTTACTGAGTAGTGTGGCTGCACTGAAATGGTTTAGCTAAACTGGTTTTAAAAATGTTTTTCAAAAACAGTTCTGTAGTGTGTCCAGGGCCTTAGTTTGAAAAGTGATAGGAAAAATGATGGAATCACTTCTGAAGGAAAGAATAGTTGAGTACCTAGAGGCCAGAGGGGCACAGGAACCAAAGCAGCATGGATTCACAGCAAGAAGGTCATGCCAGATGACTCTAAGAGATTTCTTTGTCTGGATGACCAAAATAATAGATCAGGGAGGGGCTGTGAACATGGTCTACCTAGACTTTAGCAAGGCATTTGACACAGTCCCACACAAAAGATTAATATACAAGTTAGCCAGCCTGGGAGTGGGTCCCAAGATGGTAGTTTGGATAAAAAATTGGCTGTAGAACAGGACACAGAGGGTAATAGCAAACGGATTCCACTCTGAAGAAAGGGGGATTACTAGAGGGGTACCGCAGGGTTCGGTTCTAGGACTGGTCCTCTTCAATGTCTTTATAAGTGACATTGCAGAGGGAATGAAAGGAAAAGTATGTCTCTTTGCAGACGACGCAAAGATATGCAACAGGGTTGATATGCAAGGTGGGGTGGAAAGGATAAGAAGGGACCTGGCAAGGCTGGAGGAATGGTCAAATGTGTGGTAGCTTAGATTCAATGCTAAGAAGTGCAAATTAATGCACCTGGGAAACAAAAATCCAGGGGACGAGTACACTATAGGGATGAAATACTTACAACAACAAAAATAGAAAGGAACCTGGGGGTAGTCATATCAGATGACCTAAAGGTGGGCAAACAATGTGAGAGGGCAGTAAGGAGGGCTGGGGGGATACTAGGATGTATAGGAAGAGGCATCACTAGTAGAAAACAGGAAGTTATTATCCCTCTGTACAGACAGCTGGTGAGACCCCATCTGGAGTACTGCGTACAGTTCTGGAGAGCCAGTCTCCACAAGGAAATAGACAGGATGGAGGCAGTCAAGAGGAGGGCAACTAAAATGGTGCAGGGACTGCACCAGAAGACATATGAAGAGAGAGACTTAAGGAGCTTAATGGAAAGGAGGGATGGGGGGATATGATAGAAACTGTTAAGTACATCAAGGGAGTCAACAAAGTCCAAGAGAGTAGCATCTTTCAGAAAAAGAGATGTATAAGAACAAGGGGCACAATTTGAAGAAAGAAGAAGGATGGCTCAGAGGTAATGTGAGGAAGTGTTTTTAATGGAGAGGGTTGTGGATGCATTGAATGGCCTTCCTGTGGAGGTTGTGGAGTCAAAAACAGTGGGGGAATTCAAGAATGCATGAGACAGACATAAGGCTATTCTAGGGGTTGTGGGTAGGAGGAAGTAAGCTGTTGGTTAACTAGGATCTGCAGTTTATCCATTAGGTAGGGAAATGGGCAGACTGGGTGGGCCAAGCGGTCCTTATCTACTGTCAAATTCTATGTTTCTATGATTCATTGTCCTGAGGTATGTTTACTGTCTGCCACTGTGTTTCTGCTTATTCCAAGTACAGTTCAGTGTTGCACCAGTATTCCTTGTGATGGTGCATGGTGTCTTGTAGTTGTGAAAGTATTCCCCACTTCTAATACTCCTGTGAATGTGTGGCAAATGTGTTGAATTAGATGTTTGTTTTGTCATTTTGTCTTACCCATTGAACGGTGATTGCATGCCCTTTTATCCCCCCCCCACACACACATTTCTCATTTGCTTAGTTTATATGTGGGCTGCACAGCAGAGTAAGGGCATTGACAGCACACACAGATGAATTTAGGAATACATGCAACAGACATGTATAATGTCATGTGCAATGTCAAATGTGATAGCAATGTAAATGATTGTTAAAATTGACCTTTTTTTACAAATTGTAAGGACTTTTAGTTGAACAATAAAACTTATTTACCTATTGTATAAATCAGGTACTACTTCATATACATAATTTTGTCATAGCAATGTATTTAATCAAATAATTGAATGTAAAAAGTCATATTCACTTGTCTTGTGCTACCAGTGCATTCTAGGTGCAGTACTACTGTCAACCCATGCAATACAAATTTTTTTTCTCTAGTTTCCTATGTTAGCCCTCCTTTCTGCAACTCTGCATTCTGTTCCCTCCCTCACCATGCACTCTCTCAATTTTCTTCTACATAGAAATGTAGAAGCTGACAGCAGATTTGCCTAGAGAAGTGCCATCTGTATGTGCTGATGTGTGCCTGCTGTTCATGTGCTGCTGTGATTGTGCCAACATTTACCAAGGAGCTGTAAAACCAGATTGTGTGTGCCCATCGTCCTGCATCAAAAATCAAACGTTTGCCAGCTTTAATTTTAAGTTGAGGCAGGAAAAAGTATTGTGAACTGTGGGAAACAAAGAGACATTTGTGCCCTGAAAGTTTAAAATGCTTGCTGTGTGAACTTGGGGAGTTGTTAGAGAAATAGCCATGATAAATGGTTCAAAATGGTGCTCCTGCCATGGAGTTACAGTTGAAAAGAAAAAAGTTGTTTTGCAGTATAAATTTTGCCTGCTTGACGATCGCCATGGAAGAGAAGAGCACTAGAAGAGAGAGAGAGACTCATTTGCATGGCACTGAGTGATTGGTGAGACTGCAATCAGTCCCGCCCCCTAGCCAGTTTCAGAGTGCTGCCCAGTGTTTGAGAGGGGGGGAGCAAGTGGTGCGCGAGCTGGTTAGCCAGGAGGATTGTCGTAGTGACTGCAAATGTTGTAAAAGTTAAAACCACAACCTTTTCTGTACTAAATCAGGCTCAACCCATATTCTGATCAACTGGGGAGAAAGTGTGGTATTTGTAGGGACAATCGGCGAGGCCACCAGCCCGTTTCAACCCAGAGGCCTTCCATGATCGACTGTAGGCTGAGAATTTTCATCGAAAAGCCAGCTACTGATTCAGTGAGTACCATTCAGCAAAACTGAGCTCAAACTGTGTGTGATTTTTCAAAAGCCAGCTGGATCTGTGTGTAAACAGTGATTGTTTTTGCAAAGAAGGACTGTGTAAAGTAATCAAACCCAAGCAAGAATTCTGAGCAATAGACTGTGAGCATGTATTATGGATTCAGCAACAGTGTAATTTTCTGAGGAAACAGAGAGACTGTGAGTTGTATGAGAGGCTGCAACAAATAGGCAATCCTGTTCAAGAAATGCTGTGGCTTTAATGACTTTAAGCAAGTAAAAATGATTGAAAGCTAATGGTAAAGTCCTAGAAAATCATATAGATGTGCTAAGGAAGAAAAGCAGTGCAGTCTGTGCAGTTTGAATAAAATATATCAGTATGCAGTAAATTGGATGTGCAGTGGCTTGAGTCAGACGCAGATTGTTGATGTGCCAGGAGTGCTGACGCCAACATTACAGGGTGGGGCAGTAATGTAATCACAGCAGCAGGGAGCCATTTTGTGAAACTGTTCCAAGTAGAGTGAACTCAGTAATAACAGTGAACACTTGTGTGTTTTTCTACAGTTATGGCTTCAGGATCATCCCGTTACCCAGATCAAGCCTGGGCTATGATAGTGAAAAGGTTACCAAGCTGAAAGAAATAGAGAAATGTTTCTACGGTGGAAGTTTGCCTTCTCATATTTTGATTCCCAGATACCCCGTAAGAGTATGCATAATGTGCCTCGAGTCTGGAAGGGATGTTTTCATGATTCCTCACTGTTCAGGGTGCTTAGAGAAGCAAGGTCTAACTAGTGCACCTAAGATTTGTTTGGCTCCCATGTGGACAAAGCTTTAAGATCCTGCAAGTAGAAGTACACAGCACCAGGTTGAACCTGTTGGGGGATGCCCAGCAGAGTGTAGCACAAAGGAAGAGGATGTAGATGTACTGCCAGAGCAGAGTCCTTGTGATGTCTCCATGCCTATGTCACAGATGGACAGTGTGGAGAGAGAGAGAGAGAGAATCAGTGGATCCATTGAGAGAAGGTCCTAGTCCTAGCCCCATGGGAGAAGATGAGGTTTGAGAAACCTTAGATTGGGAGGTGTCTACCTCTACATCCAGTGAAGAGTGGACTGTCTTAGGAGTGAGGACAACTGCTCACTCCTGGGCCCAGGTCCTTAGTGAGGAACCAGAAGAAGAAGTTGGTGACTCCACAGCCCTGCCCCCAGAAGGAGGGGTCAGGGACCAGTTCTACATAGCTTTGAGTATGCAGCACTGGCAGAACCAGGACTGGCTGCCCCCAAGCCAGGCAAGGGATCACAGACTGATGAAAAGTAGTAAGGAGGAAAGTCTGATCTGTAGGAAGGCAGATGAGATCTAAGGAATGTTTTTCCTACCTTTCCTTGGAAAGTCTGGGAGGAGAATGAGAAAAAGAGGAGAGCCTGGCTAGTAGAAGAGGCAACCAAAAACCTGCATCCAGGTGCAACTTGATATGTCAGAGACAAAGTGATATGAGACAAACTCAAGGTTTGGAAGTTGGGCAGGACACTGTTCATAGACACTGTACGTTATGAGGATGAACAGGGAAATGAGACTTTCCATAATGTGACTTATGAGCACCCAGACAGGGTCATGATTCATGCACCTGACCCATTGTGGTACTACCCTCAATGTAACCATCATCCTGTGACTGTGCCCATGCCTACCAAGTGGAAAGCAGAGAAGTGATATCCAGTGCTGCCATCCAGCCATTGCTGTACCCATGTTGTTCTGCCAGTCTGGTATTCCAGGATCCAGAGGTGTGTCCAGATTAATCAGCCTAGCAGTGTGCCTTTCCATTTCCATCACCTGGCTTTCCTAGATGACATCATCCCAGCTGTTTTCCTGATTCATCACCTGGGATTTTGGATGACTTCAGTCCAGCTGTTCCTTTCCTGTTCCAAGGTTCCATCTCTTAGAAGACGTCAGCCAGAAATATCAGCCCAGCAGTTTCCAGACATGCTATCCAGTCATTTCCAGAAGATTTCCACCCAGTTGTATCCAAAAAATACTGCCAGGGAGAGTCTACGGCTGGAGATCCAGGTGCTGTTCCATTTTTCGTTCTTCAAGGGACTGGTAAGTCCAGACGTTTCCTACCTTATTGACATTGCAATACACATCTGACACCTGGCAGACTACAGACTGTTGCAATGTCTACAAAGACTCTCCCCTGTAGGGCTACAGTACGTCAAGAACTGTGCTTCACCAGGCTCTGGCCCAGGAGAGACTCTTTCATTTACCTTGCCTTCAGGAACTGTGTGTCACTAGTTGGAACATTTAGGGCCTTCCATCCCCAAAAGGTGTATTGCACATAATGTTGATATTTTCTACTGTGTTTTACTTTTCTACTTTTTTTAAAAAATATTTTTGGGATTCTCCAGTGTTTTGACGGTAAGGGTTATTATCGTGTACTGTGTTTGCAGATTTGGGGTGTGTTTTGTCTTTTCTCTTTCAGGTGATCCTGAAGAAGAAAGAAGAGAAGACAAGAAGAGGACTGGAGGGACTCATAGGAGTTCCTCTATGCTTTAAAGTGTTTTTTTTAAAGTACTGTGTAGTTGTTAACATGTGTTAACCTTTTTTCCTTCCACAGGTGTAGTTGTGGAGGAATGTGGAAGTGTAATGCTTTTGTATAGTGTTAGCTCCATGTTTGGTTTGTAGGTGTCCAGGGATGGGGGAGGTTCCCATGTGTAACCCCTAGGTGGCGCTATCCCAAGGACTACTACCCTTGCCTGCTTGGCTAGTAGCAGGTTAAAGGGCCTGAGTTCTGAAACGGGTGCTTCCACCCGGAGATCAGGGTTGGTAGTGGTCGGCTAACCTGGGCACAGCCCTCCGGGACACTGTAACCCACCTTCTTTCCCCTCTAGTGGTCTGAACACTGTACAATAATCACTTTCACAATACCCCTGGTACACCACACAAGTATCCACACTGTTTGCACTTACCACCAGGGCTGGTTCCTCTGGCTCGGCCCTGGGGACCCCCTGTAAAACAAGGTTAAGCACACCAAATGACAATAGTACAGTACTTTGAGCACAAACTGGAACCACAGTCAGATTACATGCAAAAAAAAGATCTGATTTTTTTTGGGGACTTGAACATGGGAAGGGCAAAATCAGGTTAAAGGTTATATCAGTCAAGTAGTTATGCATGCATTTTGAGTCCCCCCACACAGTCCACCTCTGGGTACCCAGGTAGAGAAGAGATGGGCTAGCCAGGACAGTTGCCCAGGGTTGCAGCTGGTTGGGGCCCTGTGATGGAAAACACAACATGCACAGTACACAATATTTGTAATCCGGAGCTAGAGGGCTCAGTTCGTAAAGGAAAATGAAACAACAAGACAATCAGATTACACACTCAGATTAAGCTGTTGTTGTAGGGAGCTACCCTGGTATTTACTCACGACACCCAAGACTGGACACAGGCTGGACGAAAATCGAGACTGCAGATGGTTGATCTGGAATGCCAGGAGAAGCAGGGCCCACACAAGTCGCAGAGGCATCATTCCTGTTCAAGAGTGGAGCAGGGGGCTGATCCCCAGGCAGGTCTCTCATCCATGGCTTCTCTGTGCAGTGGGTAGTCTGGCTGGACCAGTCTGGCAAAGCCCAGACAGCATGGAGACAAGTTCAGAAGCAGTCTGTTTTGGGCTGGATACAGCTTCCAGCAAGCAGAACACAGTTCACACAGTGGGGAACTAGCTCACAACCCGCTAGTAGCTCATAGCACATTTACATGTACAGAAGTTCTACTGTACCAGGCAAAGTGCTCCCCAGACACTATCGCAAAATCTCTGCACACACCGGGAGCTTAGGGGTAGCTGGAACTCCTGACAGGCCGATCGCATTCAGCAAAAATATTTGGTCTTCTTCAGGTTGAGTCTGGCCCACTTCAGTAGCTTACTTTAGTCACACAAACTTGGATTTAGTCCAAAATAATTCTCTTTTCTCCTTCTCAGGAGCAGCACACTGGCATGCAGGCCAAAAACTTAGCCTTTTCAGAGTTCTCCCAAGCAAATCCACTGAGGATTGCTGCTCAGAAACACTTCAGCTCCTTCTTGCTCAGCTTCCAGCTATGTTCTAACTGAAAACTGCAAGCAGCCTGGGACTTCCCCAAGATCCAAAAGATTTAGTTGGCTGATTTGGCTGTCAGTCAAAGCGAGAGCTCCTCCTTTGGTTGCAAAAAAGGTGTAAAAAAGCTCCAAACTAAAGTTCCTACAGATTTTGAATTCAGACAGCTCCTGTAGTCTGGCTACATTTTAGGTCCCACCAGTACTGTTTGGTCCGATTTTCAGTCCAGGACCAAGATAGTGGAGACAAACAAAACAGTCCTTGCTGAGGAGATCATGTGATGCTGAGGTCCGAGTAGCTACTTCCCGGTTTCTCTCCCGTCTCCTAATGCCTTTTTTAGAGCTTTTTTGGCAATTTCTACTCTCAATCACACTCCAGGAGAATGCCTGCCAATACAGTGATCCACCTGGCATCAGATTTGCTGGAAATGGAGACTGAAATGCGGCTAGCTATGCCAAAACATACCCCTCCAGTCACGCCAGAAAAAGGCAGTAAAAGATCCCGGGCCCAATCGGCTGTTGGTGTGAAGCTAACTACAGGAGTGGCCTCTGCAAGTCTCAATCCTGATGCGACCCCCCTCACCCTCGAAATATTCCTTCAAGAATTGAAACCATTTCGGAAAGACCTTAAATCGGTGGTTAATGAAGTAAAGCAGATCACTATAGCACTGGAGGATCTTTCCACCAGAATGGCGGACAGTGAATCTCATCTCATCTCTCTGGAAAACAAAACAGAGTGCACTAGTAGCGAAGTGGTGGATAATTGCCAAAGAATCAAGAAATTAGAACAGAAAATAGAGGATTTAGAGGGGAGGAGCCGCAAAAATAATGTTGTCATAATTGGGCTCCCTGAGAAGGAGGAAGGGGTGAATGCTATTCTATTCATGCAGAAGTTGATAGAGAAATTGGCTGGTCCTTCCCCGTTTGGCCCATCATATACCATAGAGCGAGCCCACAGAGCCCTTAGGCCGATGCCTGCACCAGGAGCTAATCCCGACCCATAATAGCAAACTTTCTGAATTTCCAGGAGAAACAATTCTTAATGGGCAAGATCAAGGAGATGCAAGAGGTACTATGGGAGGGCAAATGAATTTGGATCACACAAGATCTTCCTGCCACTGTAAGGCAATGCAGAGCTCTATTTCATCCCTTAGTTTCAAAGCTCATAGCTGCGGCAATGAAATTTCGTATGGGGTATCCTGCACGATTGCAGGTGCTTATTTCTGGAGCCTGGTCGACCTTTGAGGACTGTGAGAGTGCCAAAGCAGCCCTGCAAAAAGCCTTCCCAGACCTGTTCCCGGGGTACTGAAGTGACAGTGGAAACTCGTAGTGATGTTATCAGTCTGCAGCGCTCATCTTTAAATCTTGCAAGATGGTTATGATTCACACCCAGTGGAGTACCAGTTCTTGGGGGACTTTTACTCATATAGAGTCATCATGTGACTGAGCAGGGAATTGGTGGACTCAGTGCTGCTACCAATTAGCACTATTGTAATGGGAGCAAGTGGTATTTGTTTCATGTGTTACCTGATACTGCATTGAAGACCTGGTATAGGAAAGGTTGAGTCATTGTATTCTGACTGCTCCCGACCTGCACTGAGATTCAGTGTGTCTCTTGTTTTTTTTTTTTCGCACAGCCTGTATTATTTTGCGACTCTCAATGCAGGGCAGTTATATTTAGTGGATGGTGTGCCCAGTGAAGAGTCTGAGCGTGCATTTAAATGACACAAGAGGGCGCTATAGTTCTGTAGTTGAGCTCTCTGGTTTTCCACACAGTGCTCAGATCGGCATACACCGAGCGTTTCTTTAGAGCTGTCGACAGAGCAGTGGTTTATTTCTCTGGGGATTAAGGTTTTTTTATTTCGTTTCATGGGTTTCACGATCAAAATCGTGCCCCAATATCCTTACTCTTTCTCCCAAGCGCATCCTTGGGCTACTTGCCTGTGGTTAAGGGGTTTCTTCACATTTTTTTCTTTTTTCCTCTCTGGTAAGCCTGAGGTTTTGGATGACTGTTCATGTTCAGACCCCACAGGGGTGCATTTAATAGTGTTTAGCTTACTTATTCTCTTGGTATTTCCACCAACACTGCTAAGCATGTTGAATTTTTGACACAGCGGTTTTTATTTCTTCTTAAGGGTGGGGAGATGGGGAGGTGGCTGGGAATGGATAGCTTTGGATTGCATGCATTGAGGAATCCAGGCAGTTAGTGGGTTCATAAGGAGTAATGGCAAGGGAGGGTGGGTAAAGTTTAGGTATTGTTTTTTCACTTTGGGGAGGATGCTTGGGGAGGGGGGAGGGCTTTGGGTATTGAGCACAATTTCTCAAACATGCTGGGTCTATAATGTGGGGTTAGGACACGACGTTGCAGTTATTTTAGGTCAGGCTGACTTATCTGGTAAAGATGGCTAGCCGAATTACAATAGCTTCCTGGAATGTAAAAGGGATCTGGAAAAGAACCAAACAGTATCAAGTTTTAAAGCACTTAAAGCTTTTGGGCATTGATATTGTTTATATCCAAGAGTCACATCTGCTAGATTCAGAAGCTGCACAGTTACGAAGGCAGAAATTCAGCCAGTACTTTTCTGCGGGGGGCTCTACTCAAAGTGCTGTGGTGGTGATTCTCATACACAGGAGAATACCTTTCAAGATGATCAGGGAAGTAAAAGATCCTTTAGGTAGATACTTATTAGTTTCATGGATTTCTTTTTAATAAAGAGATTTTGTTGGGTACGATTTATGGCCCGAATCAGGATACACCTAGTTTCTTTACTCAACTAATACAGGCCTTATTGCCCTTTATTTTGTTACCCATGATCATGGGGGGGATTTCAATTTAGTTTATGACTCCTCGGTTGATAAAACGTGTCAGCAGAGAAAGGGCCTATCGCCCACTCAGAGGGCACTTAGGGAATTAATGGACCACATAGACCTCTGTGACATCTGGTGGGTGTTACATCCTCAGGTGAGGACGTATACCTACACTTCACTTGTCCATCACTCTTCCTCCAGAATAGATTACATTCTCCAATCCCATGCATTGTTACCGGGGGTGCTCGAAGCTGAAATATTACCAGGTCCCCTATCTGATCATTCAGTAGTCGTCTGTCAGTTCTCATTACTCTCATTACCCAGTAGAGGGTCGAGGTGGAGATTAAATGATCAATTGCTCTCAGAATCGGATTTCGTTAAACTCATCCAAGAGCATGTCCAAAGATATTACGAGCATAACTTTGACCCCTCGGTGAGACCTGACATGCTATGGCTGGTTTTTAAAGCCTATATGAGGGGCATTTTAATTAGTACTGCCACCCATAGGAAGAAGATGGCTACTTCAAAGTTGTCTCAACTGTTATTAAAGATGAGGGAGCTAGAGAGAAGTCTTTCCCCACAATCCCCAGAGTCAGTAAGGCAGGAATTAATCAAAGTAAGATCAGTGTATAATGATATTTTGAGGGAAAAAGTGGTATTTGCCATGTTAAAGACCGGAGCGGCCTATACCGACCAAGGGGAAAAGGTTGGGCACCTCTTAGCACTCAGGATCAAACAAATGGAAGCATCTCGATACATAGCCTCGATACCTCCTATCATAGATGGCACCTCTAAAACACATCCTGAAGATATCTTAAAAGAATTTACCAGTTATTACAAAGAGTTATACAGCCCCATGCCACTTCCCCTCCTGGATCAGGCCATAAGTAAATACCTGGAAAGTACTAATTTACCCCAATTGTCTGAGAACCAGAGGAACCGCCTGTTAGTTCCCATTTCTGTGGAGGAAATCTCCAAGGTGATGGACAAGTTACCCATGAATAAATCTCCAGGGGTGGATGGTTTCTCTGCTAATTTTTGCAAAAAGTTTAAAACGCAGTTAATCCCAATGCTTCTCCCTCTATTTCAACAGATCATATCAAGGCAGCCGGCAGATCCCTCCCTATTTGAAGCCCTTATAGTTTTAATACCGAAACTGGACAAAGCTCCCAATAAGGTTTCTAATTATAGGCCTATTTCCCTTATGAACATTGACATAAAAGTGTTATCCAAAGTGCTGGCAGATCGCCTTAACACGGTATTTAATACCTTGGTAGGCCCTGAGCAGGTTGGCTTTATGCCGGGAAGGTTATCTTCAGATCATATGCGTACCCTGTCACACGTCTTCTCGGTGTCTAGAGATGCACCTTACCCAGCTGTGTTGGTATCCCTGGACGCCGAGAAGGTGTTTGAAAGGGTAGATTGGCGTTACTTGTTTTTTGCCCTAGATGCTTTTGGTTTCCCTGCAGAATTCATTGAGTGGATTAAGGCTTTATATCTCTCTCCCTCAGCTCGCATTGCCAGCAAAGGGGTGCTCTCAGAGGTATTTATGCTGTGGTCAGGAACCAGACAGGGGTGCCCCTTGTCACTGTTGTTGTTTAATATTTATCTGGAACCATTAATTCATAAATTGTTAGCATGTCAGGCAGTGCAGGGGATTCCAATTCACCTGTGTGAGGTGAAGGTTTTAGCATACGCAGATGATCTGCTCCTTCAGATTGCAAATCCCAAGATATCTATATCCTTTATGTTAAACATTATCGAAGAATTTAGTAGCATTTCGAATTACAAATTAAATATTAATAAAACCATAGTTTTTCCCCTAAATCATTAAGTGTTTAAGGCGGATACCCTGTCCATGGGGTTAAGTTGGAAATACGAGTCGCTGAGGTATTTCGGCATTGAGTTAGCCAGAAGTGCGGGTCTCATCATCAGGTTAAATCTTGACTCCATTGTTCTCACAATTTCCCAGGACCTCAATAGGCGGTCATCCCTTCCTCTATCCTTGTGGGGCAGAATAAATCTGATCAAAATGAATGTTTTTCCCTGGATTTATTACCCTCTCTCAATGCTTAATATCTGCCTTCCTATGTCATGGTTTAATAAAGTTCAATCTCTTATCACTAAATTTATCTGGCATAATAAACCCCCATGGGTAGCCTATTATAAATTGACTGCCCCCAAGGCAATAGGGGGACTCTGCCTCCCTCATCTTCCCACATATTTTTGGGCTAGTCATATTAATAAGTACTTAAAATGGCTCACATCGGACAATGTACTCAAAACTCCTGCCTGGCTTAAGATTGAACTTACTTCAATCCGTACAAGCGGCTTAGATCCTCTGGGTCTATAATTTGCTAAGCAGAGATTCCTCCTGTTAAGAGTTAGGAATCCCACTATTATATCTTCATTGAGGACTCATGCCCAGATATGTTGGTACCTCAGGTATGACCCAGGTAGAGACCTTAATCAACCTGTAATGGGAAATCCCCAATTTCAAATAGATGGTAAACTAATCCCTTCCAATTGGATACCTGGCCAGCAGGGCATGCAAATCTCTAGTCTAATTACGAGCAATGGTGAATGGCTCCCAATCAATGACTTAATTAGTCGATTGGGAATTCCTAATAAATACGGTTTCCGTACCCTGCAATTACGACATTCTGTAATGAAAGTTTTAGGTAAAGCTCCTAGCATTGTGAAAAGCATCCCTTTTTGTCAAGAACTTTTAAAGTTTTGCAGCCATCCCGGGGCAGTCTCAGCAATTTATAATACCATCCATACCTGGAAATTTCCTGATTGTTCTGGGCCTACGGAAGTATGGGTCTCCATGTTCCCAGATTATAATATAGTGTGGCAGGAACTGTGGCATAACTGCCATAATTTTATGACTCAGGATAGGCTTAGATTAATGCAATTGTATATCCTGCATAATGCATATTACTCTCCCTCCCATCTATTTAAATTGGGCCTTAAGCCTGCTCTAGATGTTCATTGGAGGAAGGAACAATTCTTCATGTGTTCTGGTCTTGCCCCAAAGTGTCATCCCTGTGGTCTATTATTAAGCAGTCAATTGATCCTCTTCTGTGGCTCGACAATCTGTTTAGCCCTGCAGTGTGTATTATGGGTGATCTCTCAGAAGTCAAAGTGCGGGCTTGTAAATATCACATAACTCTTATAGCCATGTCGGTGAAAAAACTTATTTTAAGACACTGGACTGACCAACAGGAGATCACTTATAGTGAGTGGCTGTCTGAATTTTTGGCGAATCTTAGTACGGAAAGGGCCATTGCTAGCCTTCACAATAGAATGGAGCAATTTAAGAGAATCTGGGATCCCTTATATACCCTTTATTCCTTACACCAGGGTTGATCCAGCTGTATGTTTTTCCTGTGCCCAGTTTGCTTAGCTGATTGTAGTAATAATGTCAAGGTGATTGTACAATGTACTTCTTGTGCTCAATATGGGTAGGGAGGTGGGGCGGGAAGGAGGAGGGTGAGGGGAGAGGTTGGGGGGCTGACTTATGTTTTCATTTGTCTAATGTATCAAGTTCATTTTCATGTATGTCTGCCATGGGTATGTAGCACAGAATTTTCTTAATAAACTTTAAATAAAAAAAATAAATAAAAAAAACAGTCCTTGCTACAAAGAAAGCAGGTTAGACAAACTGCATTATCATTATCACTCTAAATGATTTTCAGTAAATAGTTACATCTTTCAACAGAGCTCCCTCTCAGATTACTTAAACTGCAATTAGGCAGCTCTTGAACAGACAGTATGCAGAGGCTATACAAGCTCTGGCAATCACATTTAAACTGCTAAAATGCAGGACACCAGTCTGGCAGTGAGCATTTAGGCAAGCTCAAGGAAGACTTTTTGGGAACCCCCATTTTAGGTGGGTTACACCTGTTTTGGGTTGGTTTGTTCTGGTTAGATAGGTTTTCCCTAGAGGGCTAGGGGAATAGACAGGCTGTGGTCCTGACCTGCAATAGGGGCCGCAATGCTGGTCTATTAGGGCTATGCTCTGGAAAGTTCTTCCAGGGTCACTAGTTACCGTAGTAAGATTGTATTGTTGGGGCTGATGCATCAGCCAATGGCCACTGGGCCCTTAGTGTTGTCTGCCTGTGCCTGGCACATGGTAGGGGAGAAAGTAGCACTACCTCCCCGTAGTTAACGCATAGGGTAGGATGGCCTGGTGCCGGGTAGGTAATGACTGGGGACAGTCATTTTTCTGGCTGAGGGTGGGTGTAACCCCCTTGTTCCCAGGGGCTACTAGAATCCCACTTAAAATCAGTGGCAGGCAGGGAAAGGCAGCTTGTGAAATGCAAGTTAAATGAATTTCACACTGTCACACTCTGTTTTCAGTCTCAGCTGAGCTGGAGTGATGATGTCACTTTAGAATTGTCACAGCAGCATAAGCCACATTGGAATGCTAGCTGTGGATTTAGCTGTAGAATGTTGAGTTAGAGTTCAGTAGTCTGTAGAGTGGAGTTCGAGGAGGAGTGCTGCAGCTAGGCAGCTCCTCAGTTTTAGCTCTGACAGAGAGCTACCACTGTGTTGGGTAGTTTGTTCTCACCCTAGAAAAAGAACATAGAAGACAGAGAGTGAAGTGGCAGAAACCCATTCTAAGTGGGGCTTCCAGTGCCCCATCCCTGGAGGGATGGTGGGATTCCAAGATTCAGGGGCAATCCCCTGGTCCATGCCTGGACTGTGTTGAAGCTGCCTGAGATTCAACTGCTCTGTGAGTACCTGAGACTTTTGTGTGGAAAAGCCCTAGGGCACCTGCATTCCTGTGGTAAGTTTTTCTCTGACAAAGGGACTCTGTCACCAAGACTGTGATTTCTGTTTAAAAGTGTCTGCCTGCTATGGGATCCAGAGAGAGACTTGCCAAGAACAGAACTTTTAGTTCATGTCTGATTTAAAAGTGCCTGCTAAAGTGGGGGTCTAGTGAAGATACATTACCATTTACAAAACTTTTAACTTCTTGACACCTCAGAGGTGTGTAATGTAGTATGCTAAATGTGAAAGACATTTCAAGATAGCATCTACAAGTTTTCTGTGAGGGTGTTATTAACCAGATGAATGGGTGAGTATAAATTTGGAAGCAAAAGATGGGAGACCACCCCATCCAGAGTAACCATGTAAACCTCTCCGGGTTCAGTTTGGGCACATTTGTTTTCTTTCAGTGCATTTGGCCATTCTCTGAAGAAAATAGTTTACCCAGATGTGGGTTGGATTATCTGTGAACCTGTATGTGCTGTTTTGGTGGCTGAGGGTACCACCAGTGATTCCTCATGAAATATGGGAAAGTCTCCTAGTACTGGTCGAGGGTACCAAGCCAAGGGAAGTGTACCAGTTTTGGCCATGTGTGCCAATCTCCATTCAAAAACAGAGAGTGTTCAGTGTTTCCATTCAGAACCTGAGGGTTCGCTGTGTGTGTGTGTGTGTGTGTGTGTGTGTGTGTGTGTGTGTTCTGTACCTCAGTAATCTGCATTACTAGTGGGAGTAGCCATGTGGGGGTCCATCTTTGCTTTGTGATTATTCTCTGTGTATGCGAATAAAAGCCACACTCTGGAATCCCAACCTGATTTGGACAGTACTGTTATTGCTACCACTGTGTCTGGAGTTACTTGGGTGCCCCTGACCAGAAGTACAAACCTAGCATAATTCTGAGCAAACATTTTACTCCCAGGGACCAAGGTTGATGGCCATGATAAATGGTCCCCCCAGGTGTGAGCCAGGTAGTTGCCACACTTGGCTTGCCTGTCTGAGGATGGCAGGCTCCGAAGTAGATGTTTTGGTAAACAGAACTGTTGCAGTGACAACCCCTATCCCTCACGTTGGCACCATGTGTGAGAGGAGCAGCCCTGCAAGTTTAACAAGGGGGGCCAGTGGAGGTGGGTTACTCCTAGGATAACACCAATCAACATCACCCATTCCAGATGTACAGTGAGGGGCCTCTGTGTTGTGAAACCTATTGTTTTTGTTTTTGGACCATGCAAATCCCTTATGCATATTTAGTACCAAAAATGTCTTTCTCCATGACTGTTTCATCTCGCTTACTTCTTCTTTTGTCATTCTCTACTGAGCATATACACTATGGCCATGCTCAGCACTCTTTGTGCTGAATAGGGTCTTGGAAGCATGCACCATACCTTACATTTTGTCACTGAAATGAGGGACATGGACACTAATCCACATGATGATTAGCACACATCATGAAACATGGAGATACGGTACCTTAGAACAATGTGGAAACCATTGTGTTAGCACCTGAGAATGAATTTCTACCATTAAGCAGGAGTGCCATTTAGGTAGGGCAGAGAGGTGCAGTTGCCCCCCCACCCCATATTTGTGCCTAGGTTGTTCTTATGGTGTGGCAATAATGGCTTTAAATTTGGATTTAATCTTTTGCACAATAAGTGCCTACCTGTGTGTGCTGCAGAGAAACTGTGTGTGCTCACCCTGCAGGTACTCTCCAGACTTGACTGTGTCTGTACTGTGTTGTCCACGCTGTCTGCCTATCAGCAACAGCACAATCACAATGTGATGTGGATGAGCTCCAGCCAAAACAGAGTGCATGAGCCTTGCAAGTGTGACACTGTCTTTCCAACCACAGAGTAGACTGGCTGAACACTCCAGCTTGTAGGAGTCAGTGAGCACTGAACTCTCAATAGCAGTGTGGCAACATATTTTTGCTGTTCTACTCTTAGTGAGTCTCCATCCCCCCAGTGGCTGAAGGGGCAGAGGGTGAGCTAGAAGCTAATTCAAGACTAGGCCACCTACTTGCTCCACTAGGCTTACCTTACAAAAAAAATAGTACAGACCCCCACAGCAGCAAGCTAGGATTAGCAGCAGTGGTGACAGTGGTGTGAGTTGCCTTCATAGGCCTCAATCAGTGTATTGTGGCAGCAGCTGCAGCAGCAACCAAGCAAGAAGGAAGCAACCTAGGCTGGGCGGATTCGTATGGTGAGGTGACTTGGTTGTGGATCATGCTGGGGACCTGTGATGATCAGTTCTAGCATCCAGCTTCTGGTGAAGAAGAGTTGAGGAGTGGACTAAAAACTGGGCTGGTGGCACACTATGCCAGGCTGCACATTCTGGCCATATGGCTGGGTAAGTAAAAGAAAATAATTTTTTTACAGGAGGATTGAGGAAGAAGGATGGACTGAAATATTGATGTTTTTCATGTTTCTTCTCCTTTGGGTAGCTTCATGACCCATAGGGGATGGGTACTGAATGGAATGGCATCAGGGAGAAAAACTAGGACAGAGTTCTTTTTTTTGGGGGGTGGGAGCCAAATGTCAGTCAGGAAACAAATTGGTTAGTAACTGGGTGGGTTTAAGCTCAAATCTGATATACACTGCTCCGGTGTATATACAGATGAACTCTATACATTTGAATTTTTCTTGATTTGCATATCACATTTCAGTCAAATCAAAGAAGTTGTACCTTTAATAAATGTTACAGACATTCTATAACTGTCCCTTGCATTCATGGACAGTTAAGCAGTATGGTATGCACAGACTGTTGGAGTCCCACTATTGTCAGGCTTATGCCACCCCACCTCCCGTGAAGCTGACCTCCACAACCTCATGTTCAGGCACATTATGACAAAGGGCAAAGGAGACCACAGGGGTGTGCATCATTGAAATGAATGGGGGTATTTTTTAATTACTGTTTTATACATTATTGATGGAGAGTTGGAGATTAATGAAGGCCACCGCTCAACTAACAAGGCTTTGTTAGAACAGTGGCCTTCATTATTCTTCAACTCACCATCATAATGTATAAAATGGTAACAGAAAATAACTCCATTCATTTCAATGGGGTACACCACAGCACTCTGACCCATGGACATCATCTGTTAAAGACTCCAGCCTTTGGCTCCCTAGTACTCAAGTAAGAGACTTTTTTACTTATACCTATACTTGGTGGGTTGTCTTTAGCAGCATGGCTGTACTCACTACAATGTGTGTGCATGGGGGAGGGACTGGCCATGTGGGTGGGTGCGTGTGTCACGTTATTGCTACATTTGTGTTTGCACCTTAAAGTCTGTTTGCTTGGAAGCATTCAAAACTATGGAGATAAAAAGAGTAGGAGTTCAGGCCAGACAGAAGTAATTAAGTGGTTTTGTTTGTATGCCTGTGTACTGTGGGTGGGAAAAACATGTGTTTTCATTAGTATGTGTGCTACAGTTAACTGTGAAAATGAGATGAGGGGGAGAAGAAAACTGAAAAGTATACACTGGCTGCAAGCATGCCACATGCATGCAGATGTATGCAGATACAGTATGTATTGAAGTACAAGTGAACCATATGTGTGCTGACAGTATGGCACAGTGGTTAAAGGCACTGAACTGCAAGCCAGGGGACTTGGAGGCATGAAGACCTGGGTTTGAATCTCATCGACTCCTACTTGTGTATAGTGTGATCCTGAGCAAGTCACTTAATTTTTCCTTGTGTAGTTATCAGTGACCACTTGCTTTTTTGTACGCATGCCACATGCATGCAGTCTTTCCCAATTTAACATAAAAATCATGGTTTGCACATGTGCTTGCTGCACCCATGCCACATGCATGCAATCGGTTCCAATTTAATATTTAAGTCATACTTGCAGCATGCATATCACTTGGGTAGTTTCATGACTGCAGCATGAAAACATTTTATATAATTATTTCTGTGAGGGAAATTATGACTTTTGATGTGTTCAATATTCATTACAAAGTTAGCAGGACCAAGCAAAAAGTGTTTGATGATAAAAGAGTTGCATTCCTGAATGCTATTTTTTGATCGTATATAAAATGGGCAAAGAAATCTATGTATCCTGATTGATTGAGACTTTTTTCTAGCCATTGCAGTAAGATAGTGCCACCACTGGCTAAAACAAGTCCCTGCCAACAAGTGCAAGTCACAGAATCCAAATGCCACCTATTTCCTAGTTTCCATCACAAACATGGCTGCAGCCTTTAGTCATATATAGAAAAACTTCAGCTATGCCCTAAAAAAAAGACCATTAAACTAAATTAAATAAAGTAAGTAAATAATGTAATGTTATTTATATTCATGTGTCCCCCTTACACACATTCACAAATTTAAACCATCTACAGTAGTACTATTCAGAGTCTCCAATGTTAGTGTTTCTCTGATGACCATGAAAAATCTCCATCCTATCCCTACCACTTTGACAGAGAACCTGGCAGCTGATAAAACTGAGGTTCTGGCTCCACTTCAGGCCTGTGTGTGTGTCTTTGTTTGTATGCCATTGAGCTGTGAAGAATGTTGAATTCATGTATTACATGTTACCATTTTGTGTGTGTGTGTGTGGGGGGTCTTAGTACTGGAATAATGCAGAGCTTTGAATTCTTCTATTCCATGGTAAACAATCACACAATGTATTGAGTGTGAAGAAGGACATATGACTGAGAGGTGAAAAACATCTATGGAAGGACTATTTTACATTATTTTGCAATATTTTAGTATATTTTTGTGACTTTGAAAACTTTTAGAATGTTCTTTTTTCAAAGTTGCCTATGGGCACATTTTATATAAGTTAATAAGAATGGCTGGTAATTGCTTGTACTGAGATACCAGCACACCCAGAGGCTGAAGTCACATGACCTGTGGTCTTATGCCGAACTACACCTCTGGTTGTGCAGGTATCTCAGTACTACCAACACCCAGCCCATAAAATGGGTACCTAAATCCCTGCATCCTGATTGGTCAGGACCCATGCATGGTGACAGTACTACCACTGGGTAAAAGAAGTGCTGGCAATATGAATGCCTCATACAAAATTTTAATTTAGTGTCACCAGATTGTTGAATTTTTTTCTAGCAGCCATCATTTTTTAACTTTTACTGTTAAAGACTAAGCATGTAATGGCATAACTGATCAAAAATTATGGCAAAACCCACAGAATCAGTCAACAATTCACCATGTCAAGTCAGACTTGTTAAACATTAGACACCCAAAAGATGAGTTTATCACCCACCGGAGCAGTGCAAACGTCAGTATTGACCGTGTGTGCTGTCACCAGTGCCGATTACCTCTGGCGGCTAACCCAACTGTAAAATGCAAAACAAAAACCACATTAAAAGTTTTCTTTTAATTCCTAGCAGTAGATCATTCCCTTTTTCAAAACACTCTTAGTTGCAAAAAATGACTCAGATACACACATGATTTCCACAGAAGTGATAAATGCAACTGTTGGTGTCGTGATACTCACCAGACCCCACTGAAGTAGTAGTGCTTCCCGCAGCCCATTCATTTTCCCTGCAGTCAGAGTCCAACCCTTCCAAACCAAGAAAAGATAGTGCTGCTACATATTGTGGCCATTCCTGCATTAGATTAATAAAGGACTGCTTCTCAGACTTACAAAGTAGGAGAGAACTGCAACTGTCCCCAACACTGTCTGCACACCAAATGACTGCATGCCTGCCCGACTTCCTGACTGCCTGATCGCCAGCACAAGTGACTTCATATTATTTAATATGCGATTCTTCATTAAAAAAGCAAATAAAATATAGAAACTACAAATATGAAATAAATTATGCTGACTGGGTTTATACAATGTGTGTATAGTGGGAGGAGGCTGGCAGCCAGAAATGAGTATCCCAGCATTTCACAATAAGTGTAAATACTGATTCTAACAAGTGAACTGTTTCAATTATGTATCTCACTGTAACAAACAATCTTTAAATGAAATGAACTTGATTGATGAAAATGATTGTTGAAACTGTCTAGTACTTTTACAGTCCGCTGAGTTACAATTTAGTTTGGGAGTATTTTTGGAAGCATAATGTTATTCTAGCAATAAATCAGTAAATCCATTTGTTTTGCAACTTATTTCATAGTTTTGTTTGGTATTTGGTGCAAGTGACACCCATTTTATAACTGCAGTAATACATGGCTGGGTGATGGTGGTACTGAGATACCTGCATACCCATGGGCTGAAAGCATGGTGCCGCACCACTCCCCTGAGTGTGTGGGTATTTCAGTAGTACCAACACCCAACCATGCCTTATTGTTTACGTAATGACCTCTGTGTGCTGTGTGATGATTAATGCTTATTGTGCTTCATAGGAATTCTGTAACACTCACTTCAATAACTGTGTGGCCCACCCGCACCTAGGAAACAAAACAAACACTGGGAAGGACCTGCTCCACAACACCTCAACCAACAAACTACAACACAGTGGTGTAAATAAACCCATGCACTTGTGGATAGTTTATGTGTTTTATTTTGAAACCAACATTGAGCATAAAGGCATACAACCAAGGCAGTTTGCTTTCTGTGAGCCCCACGGAACTGGAAACACCATGTAGGCTGAGTACTGAGGGCCAGAAGGGGAGAAAAGTATTCCCTAAAAATTAAAAATAAGTAATCTGTATTGAAGGGGCATGCTTTTTTTTGTAATCTTTATTTATGCATCCGTAACCTTCGGGGCGTCTCTCAGGGTCCCTTCCATCGGCCACTGAACACAACCGTCCACCTGAACCGACACCTCCAGGCTACGTCGGGTAAACGGGTTCTGGGCACTCCCCCGGCCCAAGGAGTGGCCCCAGACCCCAAGGAGAACCAGAGAGATGGCTGGCATTGGGCGTGAGGTTCGGTTGGACTGATTTCTGATCGCCGTCTCCTCACCCGAAGGAGGTGAGTATTTCTGTTTTTCTGCCCAGAGCACGGATGTGCAATGACATCCTGCCCAGCAAGCGTGCGCTCCCGCACGCCCTTGGAAGACATCCGCCGTGCTCCCATTCCCAAGCATCTGCCACCATGCACTGCAGAGCCCCCAGCATCCGCCAGGGGGTATCAGAGCATTGGGAGATCCCCAGAACCCTCCCCAGGACTAGGAGAGCAGTCTACGGATGCTCAGTCCTAGTCCTCCCCTGCTGACCCCTGGCTCCCTGAGCTCTCTCTCGAACTCGGGTCACCGGCGTGGCACGAGGTGTGGTGTCCAGCGCCTCAACCCTCAGTGTCACCGGGCCAGATGGGACATGCTTCTTAATAATAGGAAATAACTGATTGCTCTTGATTCTTGTTTGGAAATATAGGACACTGGCTGCAAGTCTTATAAGTGCATCCTGATGAAGAGGTATGACAAGGAGTGTGAAATGCTGATGTGTTCGATGGGCCTTAGTTGCATGCCTTTAAGCTCGGTGTCTGGTTTCAAAGTCAAATAATTAAACTCTCTATTGGTGACTGAGCCTATTTACTCCACTGTGTCAAGGCTTTCATAGAAAAACAACACTTCATGTTCATGAGAACATCTATTTTCCATTGGTATAATATCTGGAATCCTCACTGGTGCTCATCATAGGATTTCTTTTAATGTCCACTGTGCTTATTTTTCTCAGCTCCTTCATTACTTGAAGAGTGTGCGATTTCAAAACTCTGGAGGGGAGGAGATATTTTTTGACGTGAACGGTGACCCACCAGCAGTGTATGATATCCTCAACTGGCAGATATTTCCCAATGGTTCAAGTAGATATGTCCAAGTTGGAAAGTTTGATTACAGTGCCCCTGAAGGTCAGCAAATCATGATTAATGAAGGTTCCATCCTCTGGAATGCAGAGTTTCCTCAGGTAATTAATTAATTTTCCTCCATGTAAACAGACCACAGTTGTTGTAAATGACATGGTCAGATATTTCAAGATTCTGAAAAGCATCTCTCTGGCATCCCTACTGTGGTTCTGCATTCTGAAAGGGAACTTCTCTAGAGATATCACTGAAATCTCAAGAAATATCTGACCATCTGAACTGCTGCAACTGTAATTTATTTTTTTCCTTTTCATGAGTTATTTATCCTCCTAGGACTGCAGGCAGGAGGTCAGTCCATCTCCAGACTATTGGTCGCGACTCCCCTGGTACTCCCAAGCCCTAGATCCCCCAAGGATTACCCCCAGTGAAGGGGTAGGAGAGGGGAGGTCCAGCCTCTCCCCCCATGACACATATCTGGATCAGGTTATATGGGCAATCCTGAGGTAGTGGCACCAGCATGCTGGTGGGGGACTTCATTTAGCCTGCAGCCACTGTTTTTCCACTTTTCTTGTTCCCTCCCACTCGCAGCTTTGAAGGCAAGTGCACATCATGTTGCCACGCCTCTAGTCTCCCTTGCTCTTGCACTGCACCTGGCCTCCACCAGGGGGCAGCCATAGAGCAGAACAACATGCCCACCCTTCCCCGAGAGAGGAGAGCTGACATCGGACTCTCAATCCTCTCCCTCCTCCCTGCCAACCCTCCTGTGGCAGCCCAAGCTCACTCCCAAACTCGGGTCACCGCATGGCGTGAGGTGTGGCATCCAGTGCCTCAACCCTCAGTGCCTCTGGGCTGGCCCAGCAACTGTAATTTCAGTGAGTTTTTCTGCTTTTCAGAAGGGCATCATCTTGTTCATTTTTTCCTTGTAATGTTGCACTCTGTCAGCTCTAATCAGACTCTGTGATACCACTCCCCCTACTAGTTTTCTTGTTTACAGTTTACAATTACTACCCTCCAGCAGGGACTATGATTATGAAACTTGCAGAAAGAGAATGTTGAGGGATTGCCCTTGGGGACTTTATGATGCTAGAATGTTTCCCCTAGGAGCCTTGATCTCTTTTATGTTTGTGTCTGGTCTCTACTTCCCCTATAAACTGCACCATGGGTCCAGCTACAGCAGTGTAACCATGCAGAGTGACTTTATAATTCTCTCTCAGCAAAGACAGTGTGTGAATCTCCATAGCTTACTTGGTGCATATACTAGTCCATGTGAGGGAGTCAGGATCAATAATATTAATGCCACACATCTCAGTTAACAGTGCAGTATATAACGTTTCTGGTCATGCTATGAGATTGTCATTCTGCACATCCTTCCAGATATTGGATTTGGAAAATGTTACCACACTGTCCAAAATTAGTTATCTATTCAGGTATATAAGAGCAACATAGGGAGGAACTCTGTCAATGTGTGTAAAGTACAAAATCTACAGTATGTTAACCAACAATATTTATCCACAAGTGTGCTAAGTGCATTTATAAAATACAGACAGACAGACAGGCAGATGTAAGAAAGAAAAAAAAAGCCTGGTAATTGCCATGATTTTGTGGTATTCAAGGCCAACTAAAATATAAGTAGGTTGATGTACTACCATGGTTTGTATAAGCAAGTACATTTCAGAGTTTACAGATTTGGGGCAAGATATTGGCAATAAAGTTTTTTTCCTCCATAAGTTCCTTAGTGAAACAGATCTGCTCATGCAGAAACTGTTTGGCAAGGATATAGCAGGGGTGTATAGAGAAAGCCGGGGACTTGGGCAATACAGTAGCTTGCATAAATAAAGTCTGAGACCAGATCCAGCAGAATGGGTCATTAGTGACCTTAGCCATATAGTCATTGTACAAGCTGCAGCCAGATTCGTAGGGTCAGCGTGGCTTTTTTTTTTTCCTGCCCCACCGAGCCATTCCCTCAGGAGCACCCATGAAGCCTACCCCTGCCAGCACCCCTCCGCTCCCTCTGGTCCCATCATCGAGCCACGGAACACCCCCCAGGCAGGGTCGGGTCTAAGGACCCCGAATCTTGGGTACTTATCCAGGTCCTGGGTTGCAGGTGGGTGCTGGCACATTTGGACCCAGCTCGGAGCTCCTTCATCCAGGCCTGTAGGTTCTTTTTTCCCATGTTTCTACATGGGACGCTGCATGCCTAAGCCGCCAAGGCATCCTCTGGCTTCCGCAATGTCCTCCCCTCCCTCTTTCCAATGAAGGAGCAGCTTTCGAGGCTGATTGGCTGCTGGCCTATGCCCTGCACCAATCATACCCCTGAGACTCCAGCTTGCCGTCGCTTTCCCCAGTCTCCACCAGGGGTCACCACTTGCTGGTATGGAAGTCCACCCTCCCCCGGAGAAGGCGAGCTGTCCCTCGACGCTCCAGCCTGTCTCCCCCGCCAACCCCCATGACCCGAGCCTCGCCCCGAACTCCGTCGCTGTGTGGTGCGAGTGGCGCCCAGCCTCAACCCTCAGCGCCACCGGGCCGGCATCAGTGTGGCTTTTAAAGGCATCAATGAAAGCCATTGTGGCATACTTCAAGTCATTTTCATTGAAACAATATTTGAAATGAAATGGAAGTTAGGGAACCCACTACTTCTCTACTGTGGTGGTGAAAGAAACTTGATCTCCAGCTACACTTTTCAGATGAGTCCTTCCATGGTAGCAGTGTTTAGTGCTGAACAGTTTCTAATCTTTTTGTGGGTTACTGGTAGGGAAACAATGGCAGAGAAATGTTTTTCTCCTGTCTTGTTAGAAACTTTAAAATCCCCAGAAACACATTGGATGTTGTAAATTTGGTGTCCTACATTAACGTTAAATCATGTCTTTGAGGGGAAATGTTGATTTTGTTTCTGTTCTGAGTGAAAGATAAGAGGAAATGCTGTTTATCCCTTTTATATTATTTCCAACAGTACTATACAGCTACCAGAGGATGTCATTTAACTTTGATTTCTGGGCTGTTTCAAGATTGAGGGCTAATTTATTTTCTCTAAGCCAGTCGTGAAACTGATTAGTTGCCCCGTTTGTCTGCTGTATAGTGTTAGCTTGGTTGCAATTCAGTTCAAGCTCTGACAAGTCAGTTTCAGTCACCATCAGACTGAGATTTACAATATTGATCAGTGCTGTAGGAATTTCAGTCACTGTGTATGTGTTTTGTGTATCCCGTTGCATGTCCATGGCATTATCCTGCTGTGCCAGAATTTCAGCAAATATTTTGAAGTTAGTGAGCATTTTCACTCTCATTGTCTGTGTGGGACAGAAATGGTTGACAGCTAGAATTTTCAGTTCCTTATGGTGGACAGTGATTTGATATGGTGTCAGTCAATCAATCAATCAATCAATCACTCAATCAGGCTTTATTTTAATAGCACCTTTCAAAAACCAAGGCGCTGCACATAAAATCTAATACAAATCAAATATAAATATAGATAAAAACAGTAATAATAAATAACAAATCAGCCATAATTAGAGAAGGTAAAGTTGAATAAACATGTTTTTAGCTCAGTTTTAAACCTTTCGATGGTCAGGCATTCTCTGCAGCTTGGTAACAGCATGCAGTTGTGCTGGAATAACAACCCTGATCATCTAAGTCATTGACCAGTCAGGTTTCAGTATTTTTACAATCCATTTCATAATTAAAGATACTTGCTTTCTCTGACTGTAGTCCTTTCTTATAAATACAAATTCATAAAGTAATCATCTCTCTGCCTTACATCAGCAAATTGAAAGACTATTTAAAATTATTGTTTTCAGCAAAGCAGTTTGATATATTTTCATTGAAGTCTACTGAGGCTTGAGTACCATTTGTCCTGCTTTTAATGAAATTGGCCACAAACTTAGTTTATACATAATGAAGTGCACATCACAGAAGTTTGTTTACACCAGTCGTATCAGTATTTTCTAGATTTACAACTTGTCACAGCACAGGGATCAGTGTCAAATAATTATTTTATATGATATGGCATAGGTAACAGTATACTGTATATTGCATTATACAAAACGCTGTAATTACTTTTAAACATGTGTTTACCTGCATTTCACCACAGGAATGTTACCTAGCATGCATGTCAAAAGAATTTACATATTGGCAGATTGTTTAATATATGACTATACATTGTTTAAAATCAAAGAGTTGCTTATCAGTGTAGTTCTTATAACATTTAATAAGCCAGCTGCATACAGCAGCACCAACAAGGATGTAAACACAGTAATGCTGCAGTGTATCACAAAATGCTGCAGCATACTGCATGGAATACTATAATTCTTCCCCAGTTAAGCCCTTTTGTCATGCAGTATTTTGTGACATGTCACTTAGTGTAAGTTAATGCATTGCATTGTGACTGGCTCCACTGTATATGCATAACAGTATATTAGAAAAGAAAACAAGAGTAACAAAAATTACAATCATGCTCATGTCTCGGCAGAGCTAGTAATATAAGTTTAGCCTTGTAATATGAAAAACAAAAACAAAGTAAAAGGACATGTAATATATTCAAATGACAAGAATCAGGCTCCAACCCTGATCTAAAAATTAAACCATATGGGTCACACAAGATATCCAAATTGCCCTTACAGAAATATAGGTGTGTTGTGTAAATACAGAATGCATGCCACATGCTTAATTGTGCAATGTTTGCATGCAGTTCACATACACTAACTGATCCTAAGCAAACCAGGTCTAAAATGCAAATCAGGTTCGCATGGTGCAAGCTTGACATGTGCGCAGCAGGTAAGCTGGTGTGAACATCTAAAAATTACATCAGGTTCGCGTGTTGCACACGTGACATGAGTGCAGCAGTTAAGCTGGTGTGAATATCATTTAAATATCACATCAGGTTCATATGCTGCATGCTTGCCATGTGTGCAGCAGTTAAGCTGGTACAAATCTCTAAAAAAAACACATCAGTTTCTATTTCTTGTACTACTGCTAGCAATTAGAGTCATTAAAATACATTTTTTATTTGGATTCACATGACAATTAGGTAAACTCATTAATTCTGATCCTTTTGCAAGTTGTTTAATGGCTTTTGATTGCTGTCATTAAATTGCCATTTATTTGTAAAGTATTGTTTGCTTACTGCGTTAAATGCATAGGATATAGCCAGTCAACATCCCCCATTCCAGATGTATGAAGAGGGGCCTCTGTGTTGTGAAGCCTATCCTTTTTGTTTTGTACCATTCAAAGCCGTTATGCATATTTAGTGCTACAAATGTGTTTCTCCATGACTGTTTCATCTCACTTACTTTACCTTTGTCATTCTGTATTGAGCATATACACTATGGCCATGCTCAGCACTCTTCGTGCTGAGTAGGGTCTTGGAAGCATGCACCATTTCTCACATTTTGTCACTGAAATAAGGGACATGGACACTCAAAATGAGGGACAATGAGGGGCACTAACCCAAATGATGATCAGGACACATCATGGAACATGAAGGTACAGTACCTCAGAACACAGTGGAAACTATTGCATTAGCACCTGAGAATAAATTTCTACCATTAAGCAGCAGTGCCATTTAGGTCAGGTAGAAGCAGTTGCCCCCCCCCCCATATTAGTCCCTAGGTTGTTCTTATGGTGTGGCAATAATGGCATTAAATTTGGATTTAATATTTTACACAGTAAGTGCCCACCTGGCCTGTGCGTGCCCCCGCTGCAGGTACTCTCCAGATTCGACTGCATCTGTATTGTGTTGTCCAGTCTCTTCACCTATTAGCAGTGGCACAATCACATGTGATGTAGATGAGCTCCAGCCAAGAAACAACAAATGAGTCTTGCAAGTTCAACACTGTCTTTCCCACCACAGAGTAGACAGACTACACACTATAGCTTGGAGGAGTCAGTGAGCACTGAACTCTCAATAGCAGTGTAGTGGAAGCATATTTTTGTTGGTCTACCCTTAATGAATCTCCATCTCCCCTGGTGGCTGAAGGGGCAGAGGCTGAGCTAGAAGCTAACTCAAGACTAGGCTACCTACTTACTCTATTGGGCTCACCATGCAAAAAATTAACTGTACAGACACCCACAGCAGCAAGCTAGACTTAGCAGCAGTGGTGACAGTGGTATGGGTGGCCTTCATATGCCTTGATCACTGCAGTGTAGCTGCAGCCACAGCAGCAACCAGGCAAGAAGCAAGCAACCCAGGTTGAGTAGGGTCGATTGGTGAGGCGACTTGGTTGCAGACCACATTGGGTATCTGTGATGGTTGGTTCTTGCATCCAGCTTCTGGAGGAAGGAGAGAGGGGGAGCAGGCTGACAAATGGGCTGGTGGCACACTGTGCCAATGGGCATGTTCTGTCCACATGGCCAGATAAGTTAAAGTAAATAATTTTTTTTTTACAGGGGGATTGGAGAAGGAGGAAGGACTGAAATATTGATGTGTTTTTCACATTTCTTCACCTTTGGGTGGCTTCATGACCCATAGGGGATGGGTATTGATTGGAATGGTGTCAAAGAGAAAAATCGGGACAAAGTTCTTTTTTGGGGTGGGCAGAACTTAAGCTAGGAAAAAAATTGGTTAGTAACTGGGTGGGTTTAAGCCCAGATCTAATGCACTGCTCCGGGGTATATACAGATCAGTCTTATACATTTGAATTTTTCCTGATTTGCATTATCACTTGTCCATCAAAACAAATAAGTTGTACGTTTTAGAGATGTTACAGACATTCTAGAGCTGTCCCTTGCATTCATGGACAGTTGAGCAGTATGGTATGCACAGAATATTGGGGCCCTACTATAGTCAGGCTTATGCCCCCCTGTGAAGCTGACCTCCACATCCCCACACTCAGGCACATTAGGACAAAGGGCAAAGGAGACTGCAGGGGTGTGCACCATTGAAATGAATGGGGTATTTTTTTTTATTATTGTTTTATACATTATTGATTGAAAGTTGGAGATTAATGAAGGCCACTGCTTGACTAACAAGGGCCTTGTTAGTAGAATAGTGGCCTTCATTATTTCTCATCTCACCATCATAACCTATAAAATAGTAACAAAAAATAACTCCATTCATTTCAAGGGGGTACACCCCAGCACTCTGACCAATGGACATCATTTCTTACAGACTCCTGCCTCTGGCTCACTAGTACTCAATTAAGGGACTTTTTACTTATATCTATACTTGGTGAGTTGTGTGTAGCAGCATGGCCATACTCACTACAATGTGTGTGCTTGGGGGGGGGAGCTGACCATGTGGGTGTGTGTCAAGTTATTGCTACTTTTGTGTTTGCACCTTAAAGTCTGTTTGTGTGGGAGCATTCAAAACTATGGATCGAAAATAGTAGGTGAACAAGCTAGACAGAAGTAATTAAGTGGTTTTGTGGGTAAGTTTGTGTATTGGGTGTGAGAAAACCCACACGTGCTTCCACTGGTATGTGTGCTACAGTTCAGCTGTGAAACTGAGATGAGCAAGAGAAGAAAAAGAAAACTGAAAAGCATAACAGTAGCTACAAACATGTCACATGCATGCAGATGTACTCAGATAAAGTATGTAATGAAGTACAAGTGAGCCATATGTGTGTAAACAGTATGGCTTAGTGGTTAAAGGCACTGAACTGCAAGTAAAGAGATTTGGAAATATGAAGACCTGGGTTTGAATCTCATCAACCCCCACTTATATATGGTGTGATCCTGAGCACGACACTCAACTTTTGTGTGTGCAGTTAACAGTGACCACTTGCTTTTTGCACACATGCAACATGCATGCAGTCTTTCCCAATTTAACATAAAAATCATGATTTCCACCCTTGCTTGCTGCATGCATGCCATATGCATGCAATCGGTTCCAATTTAACATTTACATCATATTTGCAGCATGCATATCACTTGGGTAGCTTCATGTGTGCAGCATGAAAACATTACATATAATTATTTCTGTAAGGGTGCACACAAAGCTGGACTGGTGTTTCTTGATCCTATAAAGTAAAGTTAAGTTTCTCCACCTGACTCCTACCATCTTGTAAAACATTTCTGATTTTATTGGGTTTAGTTTTTGACACATGGAGACAATCCAATCATAAATTTTTTCCAGGCAGTTGACTAAGTTTAAGACCAGTTTGTGATATTTTAAAGTGGCTAAGGAGAAGCTGCCACTGTGTGTGACATTCTGTCAGTGCTCTGAGATTGAAAAGTCCTCTGTTTCACAGTTATTTATTTAATGAGGCTTCACTATTTTATGCTTCTTATTAAGTATAAATTTGCTAGGGAAGGCTTTTAAACTGTGCTTTATGTTTAAAGTGCTGCTGTGTTTTAGTCTGTGTTATCTGCAGCACTCAAACTTGCCTAGTATCTGGGCCTACAGACTTGTTGCCTCTGTGATTTTGTCATCATCCTGTTTCGGCCAAGTGAGCTGTTGCCACAACTATTGCTTTGTAAGTCACTGGGAAGAGTGAGATCATTCTGCAGTGTTTTGGGCAGAGTGGCAACACCACTGCATTTACATCAGGTCATTGGCAGCATCATGTCTTTTTTACTGGAGCAGAAGTGCAGGTGGATGGTGGTTGGTCATGACACAAAAAGCATACTAAGTACTACTAAGGCTACAACTTTGCTTGCTCCTATTTTATTTGGACTGGAAATTTCCATGGTACCCGTTACATTATCTTAAAATGATCAGGTACAGTAAAAGCAAGACATGCTGTTGGAAAGGGTGACTGATGTTACTTTTTACTGGCATACTTTTAAATAAATTCTGTAAGCAAACTTACTGGTACCAGATCTTGTCACCTTTAAAGTCAAGCCTGGATTACAATTACCCATTCTCTTGGATTATAATATCAATTTTTGCCATGATTGTTGCTGTGTATAATTTTCATCTGTGGTCAGTGTGCTGTTTGTGGTCTGCAGGTCATATTGTCTAGTGTCCTTAGGAGAGGACTGTTTGCATCTGCTGAGATGGGGATTTGCTGTCTGAAATAATCAAGATGTGAGCCACCAGGTTGCTATTGTGATCCATCAGGAGTCAGATGGGGCAGGCAGTGTTTGTTGGGTGGCCTTTATGGGATGGAGTGGTATCAGTGGCCTGGTGGCCATGAAGTGTTTGGCTTACGCTTGAGGCTGTGCTAAAATTTGTGCAGTTTGAACCCAGTTTATGCTTGGTGTTTGCTATCTTGCTTTTACAGTCTGGTGTCTCTGACTGTACAAAAAAGGTTTAGAGTGGGAGAACGAGCCTCCCAGCCCAGTCATCCCTGCTTATCCTCAGCACCAGGTGAGAGAGCAGAAAGAGGCGAAGGAAGAGGATCAGTGTTGGACCCTCCAAATGTTTGCACTTACCTCTGCTTAGCTGAGAACAATTTGCATTCATCAGTTTCCCTGTGAAAGATGGTTACGCTTTGGTTTAATTCTATTTTTCTTTGAACATTTTCACTGACCCCATTTTATCTCCTCCATCAGACAGCTCCTTTTATATCTACTTTGACTTTGAAATATAAAAAGTTTCAATTTCAAGGTCCCCCGGTCCTCAAGGATTGGGAGTGTAAGGTCAAGAAAGTTTCCTGGTCATAGACTGGTCCAGGAACAGAGGACCTTCCTGTCTGGTACTGATCCCAAGGGCAGTCTAGATTACAGCAGAACAGTTAGTGAGAAAGACAACTGTTTCTGACCCCCCTTGTGCAGTTTTGTGTAATGCCATGTCCCCGAGGAATAAAACTGTGGTAATGGAGGCACTTACCGTGGACTCCTTGGTGGCTTGGTATGCATCATGGAGACCTGGTTGGATGATGATTCTAATCCAGTACTAGAGGCATCTGTCCTGCTGGGTTAATTTATGGTACAATACTTGAGGCAGAGTGCAGTGGTGTCCATCTGTTTTAGATCCACTTTAGGACTGATGGTATACTCATGGTAAAAACCACTTCGTTTGAATATGTGGCCATCAAAGATGGTCTGGATACAGGTTACACAACCATTCCCATGTACCATCCACTGGGGCATAGGAGTGAATTCTTGCAGGAACTGGAGTGGTTCATGGCTGACCTGGTGGTGGACTCATCTAGCTTGATTAGTGTCTTGCAATTTTAATGCTTGAGTTGATGATGAAAACTCTCTGTTTGGACAACAGTTCCTCCTGTTTATGTCTTTACTGGGCATAGTACAGGTGGTTGCCAGTGGGACTCACCAAAAATGTTATGCCTTAGATTTAGTCTTCATTTTTGGTCTTGACATAAGTGAAGTCAGGGTTGATCACAGGAAAAGTGGGAACAAAGAGGAAGCAGGGAACTACAGACCAGTCAGCCTCACCTCGGTAGTGGGAAAGATCATGGAAGCACTACTGAAGGAGAGATTGGTGGAACATCTGGTTGTCAGTGGACTACAGGACCCAAGACAGCATGGTTTCACCAGGGGGAGGTCATGTCAGACCAACCTCGTTGAATTTTTTGACTGGGTGACTAGGGAGGTGGATCAGGGGAGGGCAGTGGACATGGCCTATCTGGACTTCAGCAAGGCCTTAGACACTGTGCCACATAGAACACTATTACACAAACTGGGGAATATGGGTGTGGGCAGGACAGTAGTGTGGTGGGTAGGTAACTGGCTGGGTGGCAGGACACAGAGGGTGGTGGTAAATGGCTGTCACTCCACAGAGGGAAGAGTGACCAGTGGGGTACCACAGGGATCAGTGCTGGGACTGGTCCTATTCAACATCTTCATCAGTGACATTGCGCAGGACCTAGAAGGCAGAATTTCACTGTTCGCTGATGACACAAAGCTCTGTAACAGAGTAGACACACCAGAGGGTGTAGACAGAATGAGAAGGGACCTGCAGAAACTTGAAGAATGGTCAGGGGTTTGGCAGTTGAAATTCAATGCAAAGAAGTGCAAGATAATGCATATGGGACACAAAACCCTGGCACAATATATCAGTTGGGGGGCGAGGATATAGCATGCACCAAGCAGGAAAGGGATTGTGGGGTTGTCATCTCTGATGACCTCAATGTAGGGAAACAGTGTGACAAGGCATCAGGTAAAGCAAATAGGATGCTGGGATGTATAGGCAGGGCATCACCAGCAGGAAAAGGGAGGTCATAATTCCACTATACAAGACACTAGTGAGGCCCCACCTGGAGTACAGTGTACAGTTCTGAGACCATACCTATGTAAGGACATAGACAGGGTAGAGAAGGTTCAGAGGAGGCAACAAAAGATGGTGCATGGATTGCATCATAAGTCCTATGAAGACAGGTTGAAGGAACTGAACACGTACTCCCTGGAGGAGAGGAGGAGAGAGGGATATTATAGAGACATACAAGTATCTTACAGGGAGGAACAGGGTGCAGGAAAACACTATTTTTAACTGAAAAGATGTTCCAGGACTAGAGGGCATGGGATGAAGTTGGAGGGAGGACGATTCAGAGGAAACATGAGAAAGAATTTCTTTACAGAACAGGTGGTGGACAAGTGGAACACCCTGCCAGAGAAGTGGTGGAGCTGAAACAATCATGGATTTAAGAATGCATGGGATAGACATAAAGGAATTCTGGAGGTCAGGGGTAAGGGGAAACAGACTTCTAGGAAAACAAACTGAACTTACAAGCTCAAATGGGCAGACTGGGTGGGCCATAGGCCCTTATCTGCTGACACTGTCTATGTATCTATGTATCTATGTATCTATGATCCACTCAGGTTGTCAAATCATCATGCCATATAGATTCTTTGTGGGGCCCCATTCTCAAACTCCTGTGAAGTTGATCAAGTATCACCCTGTTAGAAATCTGGAACCAAATAATATCCTGCCATTTCTGCACTTTTCTAGCATTGTACCAGCATGTTCAGGGGAGTGGAGAATGCCCTTGAGGGTTATAACAAAGCCCCTACAGAGGACTTTGACTCTCTGGAACCCTATCATGTTCACCACTCAATATCCTACCCTAAGTCATCATGGTTTGACAATGTCCTTAGGCAGCAGAAGATTAAGGGACAAAAGGATGGAACATTCCTGGCTAAGATCCAGATCTGAGGAGGATAAATTGATGCTGGATGCTCAGTGTGTTGAGTATCAGTGAGCGATCATGCTGAAAAGGAAAATGTTCCTGTCACATGTGATCACTGAAGAAAAGAATCTAATGATTGAACTCTTCAACACTGGAGGCAGACTTCCAAATCCTCTCTGTTTTTATTCAGGGAGAGATTTTACAGCAGTAAAATGCAGTGAGCTCAATCAATTTTTCCTTTGCAAGGTGTCCTCCATCAGAAATGGTATCTCCTCAGGTCATCTGTTGTGTAGTGGAAGTATTCAGGAGGCGAGGGACTTAAGCACTGTCACCTTGGGTGGAGTTTGGGCAAGTTCTGATGGAGGAAGTTGCCCAAGTGGTCTTGGGACTGTGCCCTACATACTTTATGTGGACCCATGGCCTATCAGCTTTCTCTCAAATTTGTAGATGGCTTTGGTTCAAAGAATTACTGAGATAATCAGTGTTTATTTTGGTAGGGTGCTTTCCCCACAGTAATGAAAATGGCAGTGATGAAAACCATGCAGAAAAAGCCATCACTGACCCTGAGGATCTGGCAATTTTCAGGCTTGTCTCAAACCTCTCACTCTTTGGGAAGGTAGTCAAGAAGGTAGAATTGGCACAGTAGCAGGGTGACTTGGAATATTACAAGATCTTTGAGCCATTTCAGTCTGGGTTTAGAGCTCAGTATATCATAGACACTGCACCACAGTAGTCATGGTGTTCAATGATCTTCTCCTGGCAAGAGACAGCAGTTATTGTTCCATCTTTGTACTGCTGGATCTTTCTTTGGCATTTGACGCAGAGGACATGGGGTGCTGTTGACTCAATTGAGGCACTTGGTGGGACTCACTGGTATGGGGATACAGTGGCTTGAATACTACTTCTCCAGCAGAGTACATCAAGAGGCATTAGGAGGTAACATCTTGAAGGATACTACCCTCTGCTGTGGAGTGCATCAGGGGTTGATATTAGCTCCCATGCTGTTTTCAGTCTACACGTTGCTGTTGGGGGAGATCATTAGTTGGTATGGTCTGGGTTTTCCCTGCTATGCAGATGACAACCAGATCTACCTGTCACATGCACCTAATGGGTTCAACTTGGTAGATGTGTTAGATGAGTGTCTTGCTGATATCCAAGACTGGATGGCCTCAAAGTGACTAAGACTACTGGTGAATCCAGATCATGTGGAGACAGCAAGGATTAGTTATACAGTAGTACCCTGTTACTATTGTTAAATGGTGTTACACAATGAAATGCTGATAAGGTAAGAAAACTGGGCATCATTGTGTACAGTGAATTGACTCTGGAAAATCAGGCGTTGTCTATTGTCTGCAGTGGCTTCTACCACCTGTGAAATATCACCCAACTGTGACCCTATCTGGTTATCTCTGACTTGAAAACATTAGTACACACGTCTGTCACCTCCCAACTAAAATATTGCAATGCTCTCTACCTAGGGCTATCTGTGGGGCTGGTGCATTGCTTGCAGTTTGTGCAGAACTCAGTGGCCTAGCTGATTGCAGGGACCTCACGGTCTGGGCATGTCATGCCAGTTTTGCAGAAACTGCATTGGTTACAAGAGAGGTGGTGCATCAGCTTCAAGATAAGTTTGTTAATCTACAAAGCCCTTCGTGATTCAGGCCCTGGCTACCTGAAAGACCTTCTGGCTGAATATACTCTAATCTGCTCACGCTGATTCTCTGAGGTGGGGATCCTTGTCGTTTCACATTTTAATTTGAAATTATCAGAAGCTAGAGCATTCTGTGTTGCTGTAATTATCTTGTGGATCATGCTGCCTGCTATCATTAGTGGAGCCTTATCATTGGAAGGTTTCAAGGGGTCAATAAATACCGAATTGTTTAATTTGGCATTTGAAACTGTTTAGAACCACTCTTTGGATGTTGTGTTTGTCTCTTGCCACATGTATTTTGACCTGTTTTAATATTACTGTGTTTTTAAGATTCTGAATTATTGTTCTGTATGGTGTCCAGAGCTTTGTATGGTGAGCTAACAAATAGTTGCCTTGCCTTGCCTACCAGTGGGTCAGAATCATTGTGAAATAAGAGGTATAACTGTGAGTCATTGACATGAAAAGGAGTCCTCCCGATTACCCTCTAAGTAACTTGCCCAAGCAGCAGCAAATATCAAGAAAAAGAGCAAGACTAATACCAAGCACTGGGGACCTCCAGAGGTAATTATTAGGGCTGTTCAAGTATCTTTTTCTGAACATTCAGTTAACTATTTGGTATTCAGGAATCAAGTATTTGGGTATTTGGTATTCAGGTTTTTGTTACTCTGGGTGATTAAACTAAAAAAACATCCTCCCCTACTCCCATGCTTATGTGCATGTCTCAATGTCCAGCAATTCTCACCAAACTCAAATACAGTAAATAATCAGGTCCCCTTCACCCCTTCTGTCAGCACCCCAGTTTCCCCCCATCATCCATAGTTTTCATTATTATATAATCCCACTGTGTGTGACTGGTATAACTTAACACCTCCACTGCAGGCCACCATCTTAATAAATGAAAAGCACTTACTTGTGCTCAACACATTAAATCCCTAATGTAAATTTATCTAACAGCACCCTCATCCCTCTCTCACCCCCAGCACTCAGTTTTGATGTCGGAAAGGGAATGGCATAACCCGCCCTCCTCCACAGTCAAATGCCTTTAGGATGAATGAAAGCACTGTTGTGCTTGCTCAGTATACTATTTAAACCAGCTCATCAGCTTGTTTTACTATTAGAATGAGCAAATGCACAAGCCCTTTCATTGATTCAGAAGTTGGCCAGCTGTGGAGGAGTGCTGGTTATGCTGATCACCTTTGAACTTTAAAAGTGGGTGCTGTAGGGTGGTAGGATCAGGGTGCTGCTAGTGTGAGGGACAGATGGACATTAAGGAATTCAATTTGTTCACCACAAATAAATGCTTTTCCTTTATGAAGATGGTGACCAGCAGTAGAGGCACCCACTCTGGATCATATTACAATAATTTAAATTGTGAGTGCTTGGGGGGATGAGGGTTGGACTGGGATGCTGAAAGAGAGTGTGGGATGTGATGTTGCATTATTTACTTTGTTTGGGCTAAGGAGGAGGGGGCATTTTTTTTGTTTGTTTATTTATTTTTTAAATATCAGTAGATGTCTAAATAGAAAATCCTGAATATGAATAATCCCCCTATTCGAGAAAGGCTCTCAAGTATTCAGGAGTTCTCCTATTCATGGTATTCAGGAAATACTATTCATCCCCAACATAGCCGTATTAATTATACCTGGTATAGATGAAAAATATCACAGAATAATTGATTACATCCCACTAGTAAGGTTGAGTAGGCTTTGGATTTTTTTAAGAAAAGACTGATTCCTAGGGGTAATTGATAGTGGAAATAAAGGGGGGAGATAATAAAAAAGAAACTAGGGCATCACAATAAAGTATTTTTCTTTTTTTACATGAGAATGTATTGCTTATTTACATTTGCCTTATTGGCTAACAAATGCATTACTGTAAGAACATGAGTTGTGTTTTCTTGTATTCATACAATGATTCAATGTATCCATACAAAGTACTGTACATTAACATTATCTACACAGAACACAAATAGTACTTTCACTCCCCTTCCCTGACTTGTCACTTTTGCACGTTCAGCCCATGCTGATGCTGTCCTTGTTGATGTCTTCCCATATGTTTCTAATCCACACCTCCAATTTTACTGACCTCCAGCACCATATAAAGGATGCTAATTCACTCTTAATTCTTTAAATGGAGAATTGCCGTCAACCTGCAAGTCTGTGTTTTCTGTAGAATCTGTGTTTCAGATGTTGGTTGGCATTGAGTAGCTTTTCAAACCTTGCTGGTATTTTTGTAAACTGAGAGGGTTTAGTAAGGATCAGGAAAAAAGAGTTTTCATTGTTAATGTTAAAAGAAGAAATCCTGGGTGAATGAGAAGAAGAAGTTAAAGTGAACAAAGAAGTAGGAATGAATGTCAATGCAATACAATATTTCATCTTCTGTACTCTGAGGTTTTGTGCAACTTTTCTTAAGTAATGTATAACGTATTGTCATCCTGTTTGTGACATACTGCTTTGTGACTGATTTTTCTTTAGTGCAAGTTTTTCATAATGCTCCTCACATTTCCTTTATATTTGAGTTTGTCAAGTCTTTAGATGGTTGTATGGTCTCATTAGAAAACACTTGTGTCATGCTGATAGTGAATTCAATACATGTCAGTAGGCAACACCAACCCTAATGTCTGTATACACAACTAGATTATGCAATGTAAACAACACAAGGAGGGACTTGAGGAGCACACAAAAAAACTCATTCTTTAAGAAAATATACTGAGTTTGAAATGTCTGTAACCTGGCTGTCCTGAACCCAGGACACTAAAAGGACTAAGCAGAGGAGGAAGAAGGTTTGAGAATCCCAGAGGATGCTTACATTCTTTGAGTAAGGAGAGTTGTAAATTCTACTGCTACACTGCTACCTGCTAGTCCAAGGGTGGCAATGCAGCCAATAGTGCTTGCAGCTCGAGACCATGCAGTGTGTGCTGGGTAGTGGTACATGAGCATGCATTTTCATTCTCCAAAGGGGGACCTCAGTGGAGAAAACCAGGAAAATAACCCATCTCAAGGAATCATGCCACTACAACTTATGGAAGTGTAGAAACATAGAATTTGTCTGCAGAAAAGACCACTTAGCCCACACAGTCTGCCCAAATGTTACCTGCCTAATCTGTCTCCACAGACATTAACTAATCTACAGAGACCCTCCCACCTCCTTGCCTATTTTCTAAACCACCCCTGTGTTTATCCCATGCATGCTTGAAGGCCCCGACTGTTTTCAGCTCCACCATTTCCACTGACAGTTTGTTCCAGGCAACTACCACCCTTTCAGTGAATAACTATTTACTGACAGCTCTCTTAAACTCCCCCCTCCAGTTTTCACTGTTCCTGGTGCTTTTACTAATTTGAAAAAGACTTTGCTCCTGCACAATATTCGCCCCTGTGTGGTACTTTGTAGATCTCTATCATGTCACCTCTTGTTCTCCTCTCCTTCAGGGTGTACGTGTTGAGATCCTAAGTTTCTCCTCATAGGGCTACTTGTGCAACCCCTGCACCATTTCAGTTGCCTCCTATGGACTGACTGCACCGTGTCTATGTCCTTTCTGAGGTTCGGTCTCCAAAACCATACACAGTACTTCATGTGTGGCCTTATGACCTAGCAATTCAGTAGTAACACCACCTCTCTCCTTCTGCTGAAGATAACCCTCCCTATGCACCACAGCATCCCATTAGCCCTATTGCTTGATCACACTGCCCTGCCACTTTGAAGTCATCAGATATGAGAACTCCAAGGTCCCTTTCCTGTTTAGTGACAGTCAGTATCTCCCCACATCCTATACTCATCTCCTGGGTTCCTATGCCCTATGTGCATGATTTTGCACTTTTGTTGGCATTGAACCCCAATGGCTGTGCTCTTGATCACTCTTCAAGTTCCCTAAGATCCTTGCACATTTTCTCTACCCTATCCTAAGTGTCCACCCTATTGCAGATTTTTGTATCAACTGCAACAGGGCATACCTTGCCTCCATTTCTTCTGCAATGTCACTCATGAAGACATTGAAAAGGACCAGTCCAAGTTCTGAGACCTGTTGCACCCCTCTGGTCAGTCTCCCATCATTAGAGTTAATGCCACTAACCAGCACTCTCTGTCTCCTATCTGTTTACAATTTCTAACCCAGTTCACCACTTTGGATCCCACCCCTAGGCTGCTCAGTTCTGTATCACCCTCTTGTGTAGCACAGTGTCAAAGGCTTTGCTAAAGTCCAGATAAGCCATGTCCACTGCTGACCCTTGATCTATTTCCATGGCCACCCAGTCAAGGAAATCTGTCAGATTAATTTGGCATGCTGCCCCCCCCCATGAATCCATGCTGCCTGTGATATTGCAAAACACTGGATTCAAGTTTCTCTACCAGTCTTTATTTCAGTAGGGTCTCCATTAATTTATGAAACTTTGAAGCCTCTCAACTCACCCCAACACAGGTCCATAGAAAAGTGCAAACAAATGCAGGTGTATAGGAAACACATATCAATTTATTAATTTAATATACCTATACACCAAACATATGTAAAAAGGGCTAAACAGATGCCACCCCTGCAGATTGCAAGCCCAGTGGCATTTTGCTCCCACATGCAGAGTTTTATCAAGGGCTGAAGTGTGTACACCTAAGAGTGTTTAAACAGTGATTGTGTAATTATGTAATGTCAACATGCTCTCCCCATTATTAAAACACTAATCCAATGATTTAATTAAATATAGACTAGCTAATACATAGAAAAAATATCTAATATATTGCCTCATAGCAGCCACCCAAAATGCTAAAAAACATATACTCCATACCACAAAATACTTATTCACTCTAGAGTTCCGTATTTGATAAAGCTGTGAGGGACATGACTTAAACTTGCACAACATAGAGTTGATTGTAAGTCCCAATTCCCAGGAGATGGAATTCCTCCATGGAACAGCAATTTACTTAGCAAGTAAACAGTTTTCCAATTACACAATGTCATCTCAGTGCCTCCAGAGTCCCAACAAAACAGTTTGTCTCACAGCTCTTGGGATCCTTAGGATTTATTTGCATCTGATTTAGTATAGAACCATAGTCCAAAGCATTTGTGATTTGAAAATAAAATCTATTAGGTGTGGTTGAAGAACTAGTTTAATATATTATACTAAGATAACCTTCACTGACAGAATCAAAGCACCATCCCCAGATATTTGTAAAATAGTAAAAAACAGCAAATCAATGAATCAAAATATAGAAAGTAGTTACAACCAGTATAGTGTCCCCAAAGTGTGGAAACCACTAGCATGCCAAACCACACTGCTCCATAAAATATTTAAAAATAGAGGCACTGACAATATGGGATGTATCAATTTCTTAAACAATTAATTTCCTATACAGTGTTATCACAGATTAACATGCATTAGTTGTTGCCATATTCACAGAATTATTCATAAAAATGGGGACTCTTCTAATCTAGCATTTAAACTTGAGGAGGGGGTATGTAAAGTTCTAAAGGTCCACAATGTCTCCCTTGTTAGTGTGAGTTTCTCAATGTTACCACCCCTCGGTCCCAATTGCACCAATTCAATACCCACAAAAGAGCAAGAGTATACTCCCTAGCACCTTGTGAATTTATTGTGTACTGGCAAAATATTCTTGATATTCTCACTTTCAGTATCACACACTTGCTCTCCTATATGGGTCTTGAATGTTCTATTTGTTTTCCTAGCATAAAATGAGTCACATTTACAGAGTGCCATATAGATAACACTTAAAGTGTCACAGGTAATAAGATCTCTAATTTCATAGATTTTTCCCATAGTAGAGTGTGAGAAGAAATTTGTTTTAAAAACCTGCTTATCAAATTTGCAGCGACAAAATGGAGCACAACATCTAGATGCACTATTGCCCAGGTAATGCTGTTTCAGTTGTTTATACTGTTGTAGTGAGTGCTTTTTATAAATGAAGGAAGAATTATGTTGGATCTATATTGAAAGCCAGTTGATACAAACTCTATTCTTTGAGCCAGTAGTTGTCAAGCTCCCCAACTTAATAAGAAGCATCCCACGAGGCCAGTTCCTGCGGTTGAGACATTATTGCCCAACACAGGAATTGTTATCAGGAATAAGCTAAAGAGATGGATGGCCAGCTCTTAGAAAGAGTGTACAGTAGAGCAAATGTTTCTCGTAATCATAACTGGGAAGCAGAACAGAATAGAAATGACCATCTGACATCTAGGGAATGGTGGGATGATGAGAGGGAACACAGGGTTCAATTTACTACCACATTCAAATTGGAAGCCAATAGCATTGGACAGGTTTTATTAAATCACTGCCACATTATTGAGGCTGATCTCATTCTAAGCCCAGTGTCACATGGACCACCACATTTTCTTTACAGGTGGGCACAGGATCAAGATGATGTACTTGTGCACTCACTACAACTATGTAAACAACTGAAACATCATTACCTAGGCAACAGTGTAGCTACGGGTTGTGCTGCATGCGGTCACTGCAAACTGATAAGCAGGTATTTTAAAACAAAGTGCTGAAATTAGAGATCTTATTACCTGTGACACTTTAAATGTTATCTACTGTATATGTCACTCTATAAATTTGCTTCGTTTTATTTTAGGAAAACAAAGAGAACATTCAAGACCCATACAGTGGAGCAAGTGCGTGATACTGAAAGTGAGAATTGCAAGAATATATTTGCAGCACATATTAAATTTATAATGGACCAGGAAGTATACTTATGGGGCAGGATTCACAAAAACGCACAAACTTTTGCACTGCGCTTTCTTGTTGTGCAGGTTTGAAATCTGGCTATTCACAGTCCAATAACACACTGCACCATACAGCTGTGAATAGGGCCAGGATGAGGCAGCACTAACCCAGTAAAACCACCACTAACCCCAGTAGCGCTGGCCTGACACCCAGCCAGGAGAATGGCCCTCGCAATGAATAGTGCAGGTGTGCTATTTCCTGTTCACTAAAGCAGTCATGTAAATAAGCCCATGGGGCATCTATGGCATTATGTGTCCATTTGCATATCCATTATCAGACCATTTACATAAGTTGTGGTGGGAGTTTAGGACCACCACCCCACCATCTCCGATCACCATCCTATAGAGAAGGAAAAAGATGTTCCTGGTGGCCTAATAGTCCCTCCTCATCCCCAAGAGCCAATCATCATCCCGGTAATAAAAAACAAACTATTTCCATGGTGGTATAGTGATCCATCCCCATACCTGAGAGACGATTACCATCCATAAAATAAAACAAATTGACTGTTTCCATGGTGGTACAGTGGTCCATCCCCATCCCCCATAACCGATCGCTGTCCATATAGTTTTCTAAAAAGTACATTATTCTCTGGTGGTAGTGGTTACATTGGCAAATCAGCCACTGAGCATGTACTGTATACTGTGCACAAGCAGTGACAGACCAGCTGGTGGTCAGTGTGGTGGTGAGAGGAGGGCTGTGCCAGTTGCTGGCTCAAGTTGGGTTTGGGGGGGACCAGGGTGGTGGTGCTTTACTTGCCAGAGTGGGGGACGGGGGACCTCTAGATGTCTGGGACAAATTTATTTTTACTGAAAAGAGGATCAGGGATTGGAGGAGGTCTGCAAGACACCAGGGAAAATGTTAGTTTCATTTACAGGGGAACATGATGTTGGGGGATTACACTGGACACTGTTGGGTCAGTGATTGGGAGTTGGGAGGGATCACTAGCAACCAGGGTTGCTTTCTTATCATATTTTCTTGCAATTGGGATGGTGATCTGTAAGGGGTGACCACTAGATCACCAGGGAATCTTGATCCTTTCTATCAGTCCAGCAATCAGTGATGGGGGTGGGGGGGACTCTACCACCGGGGCTTACTTTATGGTTTCTTTCTACTATTGGGATGGCAATCAGGGAGGGTGGGCAGGAATGACTACCACCATGGAATAATGTACTTTTTTTTAAACTATTGGGATGGCAATCAGTTATGGGGGATGGGGAAGAACCATTAAACCACCATGGAAATGATTAATTTCTTTTTATTACCGGGATGGTGATTGGCTCTCAGGGCCAGAGAGGGACCACTATACCACAAATGAAATAGTCAGTGTTTTTAATACCTGGATGGTGAACAGCTCTCAGGGACCTGGAAGGACCACTATTCCACCAATAAAAAAGTAATTTATTTTAATACAGGGAAAGTGAATGGCAATCGGGATGGGGAGGGACCACTGGATCACCAGTGGCATGGTCACTTTTTTATTACAGGGTGGTGATCAGCAGTACCTCCAGCAGCCACTAGGGTTGCACAGAATACCACCAGGTCTCAGTCGGCAGTATTTTCTTCATGCAAGGGCACCCTGCAAAAAGCCATTCCATGGAGAAAATCCTTTGTGAACAGGATTGTGGCAATATGCAAGTCCCCTCCCCTAATTTGCTTTATGGCCCCCTCAAAACTTTACCCCGACACAATCCAAGTTTGCATGTGCAAACTGGGCTTTTGCAAATACCACTTTGAGGCAAAACCCATAGAAATATAGAAATATAGAAGTTGACAGCAGATAAGGACCGCAGTCTGCCATTTTTTCTACCTTATGAATATGCCATAGGCCTGTACTCTGTCAATGGCCTATCTAGTCATACTCATCTTTATTGCTCCCTTATGCCTATCCCATGCCTGCTTGAAGCCCAGCACTGTATTCATATCCACCACTACCTGAGGTAGGCCGTTCCATGCATCCACCATCCTTTCTGTGAAAAAGAACTTCCTCACATTCCCCCTTATTCAGCCTCCCTGTTGTCTCATACTGTGTCCTCTTGTCCTGCTATTTTTTTTATATTGAAACTTGTTAGACTCTTTCACCTTGTTAATGCCCTTAAGATGTTTGAATGTTTCGATCATATCACCTCTCTCCCGCCTCTGCTCTAGGGTATACATATTGAGCTCCGTTAATCTGTCCTCATATGTTTTCTGATGCAGTCCCTGCACAATTTTGGTTGCCCTTCTCTGGACTGTATCCATTCTATTAATGTCCTTTTGCAGGTGCGGCCTCCAGTACTGCACGCAGTACTATAGATGGGGCCTAACCAGTGTCTTGTAAAGAGAGATTATTACCTCCCTCTTACGACTTGTAATAATCCTACTAATACATCCCAACATCCCACTAGCCTTACCTACTGCTTTAGTGGTCTGCATGGATGATTTCAAGTCATTTGTGATGATGATGATGCCCAAGTCTCTTTCTTCCCTTGTGGTTGCCATCAACTCCCCTCCCAGCCAATAGGTGGCTTCATGGTTTCTCTTCCCTATGTGCATGATCTTGCACTTCTTTGCATTAAACCTCATTTGCCACTCTTCCGACCATTTTGCCAGTTTATCCAGATTTCTTCTCATTCTGCCCACCCCATCTGGATCATCTACTCTGTTGCAGATCTTGGTGTCATCTGGAAACAGTCAAACCTTACCCTCCAGTCCATCTGCAATGTCACTGATGAAGATATTGAAGAGGACTGGCCCCAGGACTGATCCCTGAGGTACCCCACTTGTGACTTGTATCTTTTCTGACTGTATGCCATTTATCACCACTCTCTGTTATCTGCCCACCAACCAGTTTGCCACCCGGTTGACCAACTTCTGACCCACCCTGAGCCTACCCTGCTTATTAATCAATCTTTTATGTGGAACAGTATCGAAAGCTTTACTGAAGTCAAGGCGACATCAACTGCTCCCCCTTGGTCCATCACTTTGGTTACTCAGTCAAAGAAATCTCTGAGATTAGTTTGACAGGACCTTCCTGTTGTAAATCCATGCTGTCTTGGATCCTGTGCTTCTATGCATTTCAGATGTTGCACTATATTTTCCTTAAGGAGTGCCTCCATAATCTTGCCCACTACTGAGGTAAGACTGACTGGTCTGTATTTCTCTGCCTCCTCTTTGCTACCACTATTGTGGAGTGGGATCACATGACCCCTTCTCCAGTCTTCTGGGACCTCTCCTGTGGTCAGAGACTCACTAAACAGTTCTGATAATAGCTCTGCTAATTCCACCCTTCACTCCTTTAGTACCCTGGGAAGTATGCCATCAAGTCCCATTGTCTTGTCCACCCTGAGCTTAGTGAGCTCTTGCTGGACTCTTTCTTTTGTGAAGAGACTAGTGCACACCTCCCTCCCTCCAGTGTCCATGGTGCTGAGCTGTGGGTCCTGCCCTACCATCTCCTCAGTAAATACTGAGCAGAAGTATCTATTTAGGATAGATGCTTTTCTTTGGTCCTCCTTCTGACACTCCCCCTTATCCCCTTTGATCTTAGCAATACCCCCTCTGGACGTTCTCCTTTCACTAATATATCTATAAAAAGTCTTGTCACCTTTTTTTACTGTTCGTGCTAGTGTTTCCTCAGTTTGGGCCTTCATCAGCATCAGCATCAGCGCCAGAACTGTGCAAACTGCATTTGCACCCGGCAAAGTTTTGTAAATTGGACCCTTGATCCTTTGTGGGTATTAAATTGGTGCAAGTGGGACCAAGGGATGGTAACATTGTAAACCTTTCATTAAAATGTGAGGCATTCTGGAGTTGTAGCTTTACACCCCACTCCAGGTTGAAGTGCTAGATTAGAGGTGTCCCCAATTTTATGAATAATTTGGTGAATATGACATCAATCAATGCCTGGTTATCTGTGGTAACACTGTATGACAAATTAATTATTTAAAAAATCAGTACCTTTCGTATTGTAAGTGCCTGTATTTTTAAATATTTTATGGAGGAGTGTGGTTTGGCATGTTAGTCATTTCCTTGATTCAGGGACACTGTACTGGTTGTAACTACTTTCGCATATTTTGATTCACTGATTTGCTGTTTTTTAATATTTTACAGATATCTGGGGATGGTGCTTTGATTCTGCTGGTAGGGGTTCTCTTAGTTTGATATATTACCCTGATTCTCCAACCACACCTAGTGTATTTTTTCCAAATCATAAATGTTTTGGACTATGGTTCTATACTGAATCGTATGCAAATAAATTCTGAGGATCCTTAGAGCTGTGAGACATAAACTGTTTTGTCTGGACACTGTAGGGAATGAGATGACATTGTGTAATTGGAAAAACTGTTTACTTGCTGAGTGAATTGCTATTCCATGGACAAATTCCATCTCCTGGGAATTGGGCCTTACGATTAGCTATACGCTATGCAAGTTTAAGTCATGTATTTCAAATCTTTATCAGATACCTTCCACTCCCTGTCTCTCAAAGCTTTATCAAATACAGGAATCTAGAGTGAATAAGTATTTTGTGGTATGGAGTAAATGGGGTTTTTAGTATTTTGGGTTGGTGTTATGAGGCAATATTTTAGATACTTTTTCTATGTATTAGCTAGTCTATATTTTAATTATATCATTGGATTATTTTTTTAATAATGGGGGAGGGCATGTTGACATTACATCATTACACCATCACTATTAAAATGCTCTTAGGTGTACACACTTCAGCCGTTGATAACGCTCCACATATGGAAGCAAAATGCCTCCGGGCTTGCTATCTGCAGGGGTGGCATATATTGAGCCCTTTTTATGGCTGTGGGCAGAGCCTACAGCCATCTTGCTATCTCTTGCTTGAAAATGGAGTATTGTGGAACACATTTTTTGGACTTTTCAATGTATCCTTCCACATCTACAAATCACTATGACAACTAAAATAAAATAATCCCTTCTTTCTATTTAGAACGTTGGAGACATAACTTCAAGCTGCTTATCAGATGGCCATTCAGAAACTAAGACAGCGTGTTAAATATTGCTTGCCTATTAAACTGGAGATTTGTTGTTTACCCCCTTCGAAATGCAACAACTTGCACATTTAAATGCCTAGTATTTAAGTATTTTTTGCTACTAACTTCAGTTGGGCATGAATATCTTTCAAGAAAGATTCATACCTCAGAAATGTTACCCTTTCCCAGCCAGTTTATAATAATTTACACTGTATTTTAACCTCTCAAGACCTGTCTGATAAAATGTCAGGTCTTCAGTGAATTACCCAGACTAAATATAGAAATTTCATTTCACAGCAAGGGCTGTGCCTGCTTCCCAAACACAACAGATAAAAGCTACTGAGATTTCTTATAGTAAGTGTGTGTATGTGTGTGTGTGTGTGTGTGTGTGTGTGTGTGTGTGTGTGTGTGTGTGTGTGTTTGGGGGAGGGGTTGAGAAACAATCAAACTCATGGCAAGAGAGACCTCATCTAATGAATTAACTGCTGACAAACCATGAGTTAGAAATTCATCTGCATAATTGTCTGATTCATTATGTTCCCATATAGAGTTATACAAAGTTAGTCAAAACAACTGAGAAAGAAATTTGTAGGGGACAACAGTTGAGTTTTTCTTGTGCTTTGTATCTCCAACTCTAGGCTGTGGAACATAAATGTATTGTTTGTGGCTGCAATGAGCAATCTAAACAGTAAGAAGGTCTGAACAGTAACATTTTAATTTACAGTGTTAGTAATGTAATCATGCATCATTTCTATAAATAAATTTGAGGTCTGAGGTCTGATAATAATGTAGGCAGGGTATGTGTTAACTTGCTTTGATCTCTCACAACATGTAGTAGTAGTAGTAGTAGTAGTATTAGAAGTAGTAAACATTTTATTCTGAAAATTCAGAAAAGGATAGCCCAATTGAGCTGAGGCTTATTTTCAATGGGGTCCCAATGTATAAAATAAACAAATAGTTACACAGAATATGTACATAAATACAAGCATAGCAAATACAATATACAACATGTATCAAAAGTCACAATACTGTACATGACAGACATGTCAATGTTTTTCAATTAATTACAACAAATGTTAGGCATTTCAGCACTGTTTACAAGCCAAGATCTTATTTGATGCCAAGAAGGAGGCGATATTGACTTGATACATAATGTGCTATTTTTGAGAATGAAAGAGATCATGCCATTTATTGGGAGAAAAATTATTGTTTAGATACATAGATAGATAGACACTGTCAGCAGATAAGGGCATATGGCCCACCCTGTCTGCCCATTTGAGCTTGTAAGTTCGCTTGATGTTTTTCTATATTATCATTTTTATATTTTTTGGAGGTTTTGTGTAGGCTTGATATTATTTCTGAAATGTCAGAGATCTCCCTGTGGAGCTTGCAAGATACTAGTATATAGCAATACCATTTATAAAATTCCTGATCAAACAACTGGAAACAGAAGACTGTTTTTTGTCATTTTATAATATGATGTACTGAGTGTGTATTTACTGATTTGCTGGATCAGGGACCTGAAGAAAATAATAACATTTATTTAACTCATTCAAGATTCCATCAGGTGGACAGCAACAAGTCTATGAGAATCTGTCTGAAAACTAACAAGTATAAGATGCAAAAATAGCATGTGTGTGTATATATATAGATATATAATATATAAAACATATTTTTTTTACAGGCATTACCAGTATCATTTGAAAGATTGTCCAACTTGTGATTACTAATTTTGAGTATAGTTCATGAAATAATGAATGTGATATTTGTTATTTCATATAGTCCCCCATTGTGCCTTATGCATACCATGAAAATCCAAATCATTCCAAGGCCATCTTGACATGTAATATTAATACCAAACAGCAAATCAGACCCCTTTCCTGATAAAAGGCTGCTGATATAATAAATAAAGAACAAAGTCATAAATAAGGAACCAGTGGCTTATGAAAAAATCTACCGGGATTTATATAGGGATTAGATTCTGCCACTCTGGGGAAAACACAGGAAAATTGAGGGCTTCTTACAGGAAAATGACTGTTTGTATCTGGGAGCACTGAATATTTCTTATCCTATGTTTTGTATCATGGATAGGGCAGGGGTGATGCTACGTCTCATTGTCATAGGGATCTTCATTTACACATTTTTGCACTGTATTTACTCAGGCTGTACCAGATTAGATGCAATATCTTGTTTTCAGGGGGAATAATAATTTTACCATTTTTATAATGTATTTATTCAGGGTACCTAGTCCAGGGCCCCCTGTATTCAAAGTAGATGCACAGCACATACCGGCAGAAAAGGGAGATGTGCCGTACAACTCCAACAATGTGCAGCAGTGTGATATTCAAATGTGCAGGATGCACCAGCCTCAAGAGAATAGGCGGGGACACACAAATGGTATGCCGTGCAAGTCAAGGGGGCATTCCCATGCATATGCTGTGCTGCGCATATTCAGTGGGAATGCACCCCTCATAGTCCAGAGCTCTGTGGCCCACAGTTAGGCCATGAATAGCTGGCCTAACCTGGCCAACCACCCACATGCCCACTGCAGATGTGCACCCAGGTGCACTGCAGCCTGGCAGCCCTTGTGGACTAGAGGTACCCCCTTTCCAACCCCAATCTATCCAACTCCATCCCTGAGAGCTCCATAGTGTAGAGTCCCCCAAACCCGATCACACCAGAGGAAACCATGGTCCATATCCATAGCATAGAGGACCCCCACCCATCACCCTAGTATGCAGACACCCTCACTCCCCCATACCCAACTGTTGCAAAGACTGGCACTGCCCTCCACACTCTGCCATGGCCAGCCATTGACTGCACTGAACCCGGGCTGGGGACATGCACTCTGGAATGACCCAACTAGCTGTACCATGCATAGGGGCACCATGCAAGCTGTGGACCCACCAGCATATGCAGCCATCTGTACATCCTTGGCAAACTGTAAGAGGGAATTTATATAACTCCAATGCATGCCTTGCTGATGCTGTATATTTCTGCTGTCAAACACAACTGCAAGTCCACACTCTCCCCCATTCTCCTGCATAACATGCCACCCTCCAGACTGCTGAGGTATCCTGGGTGCCATGGGGTGCAGAATCCTGCAATGCCATTTGCAGTGTATGCTTCAGGTTATGAATAGTTCATCTGCAGTGCTCCAACAGTACAAACAAATGGGAGGTCGGATGTGACATGCAGGTTTTAGGACCTGTGTGAGTGGGTACAGCATTGGTTTCACCTGCGCTGAACAGTGCAATGGCATCAAGTTGATGGATTCACATGCAAGTGCCTGAGGTGTATGGCCACTGGACATTATCACCCACACAAAACTCGTACCTATGTGTAACACATTCCAGCATCCTACTGTGAGTGTTCCATCACCCACCGATACAGTGGTATGATCCCATCACAGAGCCAGTCATCACAATGGAATGGCTGGGGGCGGGGGGTGTCTGTGCAGCATTGAAGGGGAATAGGGGCCACTACACTATGGAATGGACTGTAGGTATATTCAGGTACAATCAGGGATGGCAACAGGGTCCCTACAGTATGGAACCAATAGAGCTTGGACTCCAGTATGATCAGGGCTGGTGGAATGGGTGAGGGGTGCCACTTTACCACCAGAGACTTCTTGGCATGTCCCACATGGGAGCAATTGGAGTCGGGGCTTGGGAGCGAGAGTTGCTGTGGTGCATTCATCCCCATTACAACATTACAACATGTAAATGGGCCAATAATGAGCATGCATAAGTCCCAGTATTTTAACCTTTTCTTAAAGCACTGAATGAAACTACTCTCAACAATTACTGATGGTATTTTGTTGAAGAAAGTGGGTGCTCTAAACAATAAAGATCTTTGCCCAAAAGCAGTTTTAAAAAATGGTGCTTTAAATTTATATTTGGACTGGGACCTAGTGGATAATGCATTTGTTACCCTGGGGAACATTAAAGAAGTAAATGGGGGAAGGAAATTACATTTTACTTTAAATAAAAAAGTGCCCATTTTAAAGAGAACTCAATTATCAAAAGATAAAGAATAGGACTGTTTGTACAAATCAGAACAATGGGTTCGAAAAGGAAAATCTAACCAGAATCTTAAAGCTGAATGATATATTGCTCTAAGAGGACTCAGTACGTTGTGACTTGAAGAGGTATATATAAGTATTCCATAATGTTATTACCCTTTCTAGCAATAATTAAAGGGAAATTGGTGGGTACATTCTTGTTCCGGGAAAAGAACATTACCTTTGTTTTTTGAGAATTCAAAACCAAGTGATTTGAGAATAACCAATCCTGCATTTGATCAAAGTCAGTCTGGGGGTGAGAGAGAGCTATGGCAGATCTGGGATTAGTGCAAAATATGGCAGTGTCATCAGCGTAAAGAATCATCTCTGTTGTGGTACAAATATTTGGGGCAGAATTCATAAATAAAGAAAAAATAAGTGGCCCCAGGATTGAACCCTGAAGTACACCACAAGCTAATGGAAGGGTATGAGATAACGATGAACCAATAATAGTTCTGAAAGATCTGTTACATAAGAAGTTTTGGTACCACATGATAACATCCCCAGAAAAGTGGAGACCATGTAGAACACCTGGAAGGAGATTGACTTCAACCAGGTCAAAAACCTTGGTGAGGTCCATGAATAGTGCAGCACATGAGTGCCCTCTATCAAGTGCACTATGTATACTGCCCGCAAGCCCCACCAAGGCCATTTCAGTGTTATACCCTGGCTGGAACCCATGTTGATTCTCTGAGAGTAAGGAATATTTCCCAAGAAAACCTAAGATTTGGTCCATCACAATCTTTTCCAGAATTTTTGATATGGGTGATTAAAGGGATATTGGATGATAGTTGGTGACAAGGGAGGGGTTTCCATTCTTCAAAATGGGTTTTATAATTGCCCGTTTCCAACTACTCGGAAAGACATTTTGAGATAAAGAAAAGTTAAAAATATGAGCTAAAGGAAGGGCAAAACAATCTATGCCTAATTTAATAATCCTAATGTCAACACCGTCCTGGCCCTGAAGGGGTTTTAGGTTATTTTTCAGAAAATATATTTTTTTACTAAAGAAGGGGTAATAAATTTAAAGTAAAACTTTGGGTTGGTGTCATTATGGGTGTTGCTATAATCAGCCACACCATCTGAATTTAAAGGAGTTCTATAGGAACCAAGATTCCCAAAGTGACTGTTAAAGATGTTAGATACCTTAAAGTGGTCACATATGCTTTGTCCATTATGAAGAATGGTTGCGGAAGGGGCTGCTTTTTGTCTTCCCATAATTTTGTTTAGGAAATTCCAGGTTTTTTAGGGTTTTTCCTGGAGTTCCTTTGTTCGTTTAGACAATGAGATACCCTAGCTTTCCTAGTTTCAGATTTACACTTATTTCTAAGTATCTTATACTCTTGGAGAAGAGCAGGAGTTCTCGATACATTGTATAGTTTCCAACATTTATCACGTTTTCTCATTAAATGAATGAGATCCCTTGTGATCCATTCTTGTTTGGAAGACCTGATTCTTATTTTCTTTAAAGGGGAAACTGTATTTATAATTGCATTGTAGGCTAAACAAAAGAACTCCCACATTGGGTCAATATTAGTGCAGGATACTAAAGGAGACCAATCAATTTGATTAAACAGAACTTCAATTCTCTGAGGAGTCAGGTTTGTCAAATTTCGACATTCAACATATCTGGGAAAACTTTTAGGCACCTTTACGGACCATTCGCATTTGATGGGATGGTAGTCACTCATGATGTCAGGCATAACTTCACAATTAGTTATCCTGTCTGGAATGACTGTCCCATTTCCTGTTTCCAGGGTGACCCACAGTTCTTCTGGCTCCTTATGTGTATTCTGAATTTCTGTAGCTTTGATATTTTCATTGACATAAAGGGCCACTCCACCCCCCTCCCTTTTGTACCTTGGTCTCTTCTGAACAGTACATATTCAGGCATAAGTTTCTGTATTGCTGTATGCTTTGGAAATATATGAATATGTGTGAATTATGTAATGGGATAGGAAATAATGCTCTCAGATATGGAATTAGCATTTTAAGAACTTAAGAATTTTCCCTGTTTTGTAATGCCCTTGTAATTGAACAGCATGAGTCTGTACTGCCCATTGAAAAATAACACATTTTCTATCTCTTTTACTTTCAGACCCCAGTCTCTGTCTGCAGTAAAAGTTGCCCTCCTGGATTCTGGAAAGCTGCTCGGAGGGGGCAACCTATTTGTTGCTTTGACTGCATGCCCTGTTCTAAGGGTGAAATTAGCAACCAGACTGGTGAGTGTTTCTTAAAGTCAAGAATAGGGCTAAAGGAAGGGGGTGGCGGGACAATCGATGGATGAGAAGTGGTAAGATGTACAAGGGAGGAAGGGGAGGAAGGGGAAGGTAGAACAGAGGCTCTATGAATGCAGCTTCAGGACAAGAGAGGTAGGACACTGAGTATGGGGATAGTATACAGACCTCCAGCACAAGGAGAGGACCTGGACAGAGAGCTAGCTGAGCAAATCAGAAAGGTCTGTAGAAAGGGGAGCACTGTGGTGGTAGAGGACTTCAATCTACCTGGGATGGAGTGGAGCACTCTTGTCAGCATGAGTGTGATGGAGCAGGTCATACTGGAGGCATTTCAGGACAACATCCTGGAGCAGTTGGTACATGAGTCTACTAGGCTGGATAGGACTTTGGACCTGGTACTTTCAAATGTGGAGGCTGTAAGGGATCTGGGGCTGGAGGACCCTCTGTCTGGGAGTGACCACCACTCAGTGTGGTTCACACTTAATATGGGTAGGGAAATAGGGGGTATGAAAACCAGGGTAATTGATTTTAAGGGGGCAGACTTTAGTAGGATGGGGGAGATATTGTGTAAGTATCTGGCAAGCATTCATCAGGACATGGATGCTAGTCAAAAGTGGGAGGTTATTAAAAGAGGCTTGACAGAGGCTACTGGAGCATGTACAAAGGCATGGAGTAAGAAGGGAAGGGCAAAGAAGCCCAGTTGGTTGACTCGGGAAGTTATGGAAGGGGTAAGGGCCAAGAGAAAGGTTTTTTGGAAACTCAAGAAACTGGGAGGAGAGGGCTGTGAAGGAAGAGTATACAAAGAAGTCCAGGGAAGTTACCAGGCTAGTCAGAGTGGCCAAAGCCCCAAGAGAACTGAGACTGGCACAGGATATTATGGAAGGAGAAAAGGACTTCTTCAGATACATTACAGAAAGAAGGAAGAACAAAGACCACATTGTGAGGATTAGGAAGGACAGAGGGTGGTTGGAGATGGGGGGCAGGCAGAGGCATTAAATGAATACTTCTGTTCTGTGTTCATGAAGGAGATGTGGGGCAGATACCCCAAGGAGGGGTAAGGTGGGTAGTGGAGGGGAGGGGGTGACTGATGTAGGGATTACAGAGGATGGAGTTCTGGAGGGGTTGAGGGCATTAAGGGTGGACAAGGCAACAGGGCCATATGAAATTCACCCTAGGGTACTCAGGAAGCTGGCGGATATCCTGGAGGGGCCGCTGCCTGACCTGTTCAATACCTCCCTGAATACTGGATGCATATCACAGGACTGGAGGATAGCCCATGTGGTGCCCATTCACAAAAGTGGCCCCAGGGATGAGCCGGACAACTACAGGCCGGTGAGCCTCACATTGATTGTGGGGAAGCTCATGGAGACAGTCCTAAAGGAGTGGCTGGTGACCTTCTTGGAGGCCAACGGTCTCCAGGATGGTCATAAACATGGGTTTGTCTCCGGCAGATCCTGCCAGACAAATCTAATTGAGTATTATGACTGGGTGACCCAGGAACTGGACAAAGGCCACACGGTGGATGTCCTGTATTTGGACTTAACAAGGCCTTTGATTCTGTGCCACATGGGAGGCTGGAATACAAAGGGGTGGGAACAAAGATGGTAAATTGGATCATCAATTGGCTGAATGGAAGGATGCAGAGGGTGGTGGTGGTGGGGGAGTACTCATTACCAAGGGACGTGATGAGTGGGGTACCACAGGGATCAGTGCTGGAACCAGTGTTGTTTGGGGTATTCATAGCTGATTACTCACATGAGGTCTGGAGTAGGATCAGTCTGTTTGCAGGAGATACAAAGATGGGAGCTGTGGTAGATGACATCGAAGGCTGGAAGGGGCTGCAGGAGGACCTGAAAAAACCACAGGTGTGGTCGGTTGAATGGCAGCTGGGTTCAGTGCCAAGAAGTGCAAGGTACTGCACTTCAGAGCTAGGAACTATAGGAGGAGCTATCAGCTGGGGGGGTACAGCTGGAAAGTAACAAGGAAGAAAAGAATCTGGGGATGATTATAACAGGCAGCATGAAGAACTCAGCTCAGTGCAGGAAGGCAGTAGCAAAGGCCAATAGGATGCTAGGGTGTATAGTGAGAGGAATCTCCTCCAGGAATAGGGAGGTGATCCTTCCCCTGTACAGATCTCTGGTCAGGCCGCATCTGGAGTACTGCATGCAGTACTGGCATCCTTGCTGAAGAAGGACATCAAGTTGCTGGAGGGGGTGCAGTGTAGGGTGACAAAGACGATTCAGAGATTTGAAGGGAAGTCCTATTTGGAGAGATTAGCAGAGTTGAACATGTATTCCCTGGAGGAGAAGAGGGATGGGGGGATATGATTGAGACATTTAAATACCTTATGGGTATAAATAAGGTTAATATGGAAGAGATTTTCCAGCTTAGAAGAGGGAGGGATATGAGAGGGTATCAGTTGAGGTTGGAGGGGAGAAGATTCAGGAAGGAAATTGGGAGGCATTTTTTCAGGGAAAGGGTGGTGGACGGGTGGCATGCCCTGCCCAAGGGGGTGGTGTCTTGTAGAACAGTGGGTGGCTTTAAGAGGGGTTGGGATAGGTTGATGAAGAGGAGCGCGGCAGCTGCAAGTTGAGGGGCTAGCTGAACAATCGAGCAGACTCAATAGACCATAAGGCCTGCTTCTGCTGGTGTTTTCGTAGGTTGATATGAATAAATTAAGACAGGGCTGAGCATTCATGATAAAGTACTGAACAATGGCATGCCCTGTTCCAAGGGTGAAATTAGTAACCAGATTGATGACTTATACTTAATTTCAGGAATAAAGTAAGATAGGGTGATCTTTCCTGATAAAGAACTGAACAACTGCATGTCCTTTAAGGCTGAAATTGGTAACCAGACTGAGGAGTACTACCTAAAGCTAGGATAAAGTAAGATCAGGCTTGGCTTTAATGATAAAGTACTGAAAGAAAACATTTTCTTGTACACTATGCCAATTGCTGAGTATATGATCCAGAAATTACTTTGGTGAAAGCAACCTTATGTGCCACACAAGTAGTTAGGTTAAGAAGAAAACTAAAACTGGCAATATGGTCACTGAGAGTGATTTTTATATGTTGTCTTGCACACGCACAAGCAACATATTGTGGTAGCTTGGAATAGCAGGTTTTGGAGGTGCGGCTGTGTTGTGGCCAATGGCGCCACTGTTTTTCAGGGCTGGGCTCTGTGGCATGAATTGAACAGCATGCCGTCTATGACAGCAGTGCAAAAGCATGCCACCAACTTGAAACAATTTCACTGCTGCAATGAGGGAGGAACCCATCATTGCAGGGCGTGCCTTGTCTAGTGTAACATTTTAATAAACATGGTGGAGCCGTCTGCCTCTCACAGTCCCCATAAAAGTCAACATTGGTGGTGCCCAATCCCCAGTTCATTTGCTGATGGTGTAGCCTAATCCCCATCGGCATAATGCCACCCCCATTTGTTGTGTGCCTAGGGGGTGCCCAATCCCCCTTGGCTCATATGCCCCACCAAGCACACTGTACGGCCGAGGGGGGGTGCCCAATCCCCGTTGGCTCCAGCCCCCCCAACAAACACCCAGGGGCACGCTGGGAGCCCACTCCAGCATGCTCATGACCCCCCAGCACACTGTATGGCCGACAGGAGTGCCCAATCCCCAATGGCTCCAGCCCCCCTGCCAAAAAAACCCAGGTGGCATACTGGGAGCCTACCACAGCATGCCAAAAGCATCCAGCATTGTCTTTTTTTTTTAATTCTATAAAACCAGAAAACGGTCACCCCAACCTGCACCCACCCTCTGTGCACCCCACATCCCCGCACCCCCCTCACCCCAAACTTACCTTCAGAGCCTGTTGCGACGATCTTCGGTGGACTGGGAGGACATCTGCACTCTTCAAAGCCAACCGCAAACTGAAGAAATGCTGGTAAGATGTATAATGGCATAAATGTTTTTTTTTTCAACTTAGGTGGCTAGTTTGGCCATTTTGAGAATTTTTCATCATTTTCAACATGGGGTTCTTGGGACCCCACCTCATCAACTCAGTTACTGTTATTTTGTTATTCGGTCGCAAAAGATGATTTTGCAGTCACTATGGAATCACCTTTCAGGACTGATTAACAAAATGACAGTGTCACAGTTCATGAGGTAGTCTACTAAAACCCTATGTTGAAAATTTTGTGAAAAAATTCCCCAAAATGACTGTGTTACGAGCATGCATTGCCCAGTTCCCATGCATGCTCGTAGCTTTGAGAATTTTTAATATTTTCACTCCAGATTTTCAACATTGCCATTTTACCACACCTCCTTACTGTATGAACAGTACAGCTGCCATTTTTCATATCATTCCCAAAATGTGTTTTTTCACATTTGGCACGCAATGGCATGGCTGCTGTGTGAAATCAATGTTCGGGATGGTTTTAGAAAATCACAGTGTCAGTGTTCATAGGGAGAGGTCCCCAAAAGACCACGTTGCAAATTTGTGAAAACATTCCCCAAAATGACTGTGTTACCAGCATGCATTGCACAGTTTCTATGCATGCTCGTAACTTCAACAATTTTTCATATTTTTACTCCACATTTTTAACATTGTTATTTTTGCACACTGTCTGATGAACAGCACAGTTGTAATTTTTCACTTCCTACCCAAAACATGTGTGCGCAACTGTGGCACACAATGGGTGCGGTCGCTGTGCAAAATCAACTTTCGCGACAGATTAAGAAAATCACAGTGCCACTGTTCATGAGCAGAGGTCCCAAAATGTCTATGTTGGAAATCTGGTGTAAAAAATCCACAAAATATTTGCATTACGGGTGTATGTTGCACAGTTTTACACACGCTCATCACTTCATCAATTTTGTTATATTTTCACTCCACATTTTCAACATTACCATTTTTTATATCTTCTTATGAACAGTACAGCTGTCATTTTTCACATCCTGTTCAAAATGTGTTTTCGTACCTGTGGTGACAAATGGCATAGCCATTGTGCAAAATCACCTTTCAGCTAATGAACTGATAGTGTCACCGTTCATGCACTGGGGTCACAAAAAGCCCATGTTGAAAACTTGGAGTGAAAATACAAAGAAATGCCCAGGACATTAGGGTTTCTGACCATAACACCCTACCCTTTAGGGGCTGACAGGTGTCAGGGGTGTGACTTGGGATTGTCAACAGTAATGCTCATGGCATTCTAACCCCACCCTGCCCTGCAGCCAGTGACAGGCATTGAGGCGTGCCTTGGATTCTTTGGCCCCAAAGTTCACCCAATTCTCCTATACTGCACCCATTTCAGCATATTTCCTTATGGAATGGGGTGAGTGTACAGCCCAAACACCCCAAGGCACACCTCGACACTTGTCGGTGTCTGCAAGGTGGAGTGAGGTGAAATGGTGTGACTGTTATGGCCAATGACCCAAAGACACACCCCAAAGCCTGTCAGCCTTTGTGGGGTGAGGTGGGGTTGATGTCAGTTCCATACTTCACTGCTATTCCTATTATGCATCTCTCTAACTCCTGCAGTACCAATGCCAAAGTCAGCAAGACAACATTTGGCATTGACAAATGCTAGTTTCCATATGTGGTAGAAGCAGTAAGAAGCTCAAGACTGATGAAGGACCAAGATTCAAAAAATACAGATGTTTACTTTAAAGGGACACTCTCAACCCCCTTAGGCCTCAAAGTGTCTTTAGTTTAAAAAACACACTTTACGATTGGTTGCATTCTGTAGCTCCACATTATGTACTGTTGTTGTAGCTGGTACTTTAATTCTGTTTCTTTTTTTCCTTTTTAAAAATGAAAAGCAGACTGCTCACAATAATGGTATTCCTTCACAAAACTGTTTGTTTATAGTCTTTATAGACTCCAAATGTTTTTATTTATTTAAACATGTTTTATCAGGAGGGCATACTGAGCTGAGGTACTGGGTCATTATAGCACCGACAAAACCATGCATGAAGAACCATGCTGTCTTGAGGGCATAAGGAAGTACAGCGACAGGGGTATTAGAGTGATATGAAAATAGTGTTACCCCATCACAATAAAATGGAAGATAGAAGTGGGGAGAAGGGATTAGAGCACTGCTGGTTGAGTGCTCAGTCGAACTGCTCCTGTGCTGGAGTTGCCAAGGCACTCAGTCCAACAGTAGGTGGGGAGGGGGACCAGGGTGTGAAACTCTGCTTGATGGAATTTTTATTTTGGTTCTCTGTGTGGCCATGACTAAGTGCCACAGTAAGAATTTTAACTTGCCCCTCTGTCCACACCCCCTCAGAGTTTATTGTAATTATTCTGGAGGGTGTGGGGTGAAGCCCCCACATTGGGTGGTGCAGGAAGCGGAGCCCCCCCCCACAAAAAACAAAAGAATCCATCAGGTGTGCAGCAATGTCATGTGGTCTGTATTATGTACCACCGCTGCATTGCTGTGCACCGTTTTCTGTGCAAGGTGTTTCCTTGTGTGGTTTCATCTGTAAAATTATAACCCCATGTCCTGAGGCAAGGCTCATTTCCAAGGGTGACCTGGGGGAGACTGGAAGGGGGAAATACAGCAAAACATATTATACTGGTAAAACATGACAAAAGTACAGCGATTGGGGGAAGTGGAGGGGAAATACAGCAATAAGTAAATATAAACAAGTAGTGCAATTAACAGTGCAGTGATCCATAAACTGTATTAGCGGAACAGTGATTGGTGGACAGTATATAATGTTAAGAACTAATACAAATGAGACTGAGCTGAGAAGCAAATAAGCTGCAAGTGCAGATGTGGGGAAGGAGTTTGAGAAGGAGAGAGGATAGAACAGCTGGTTAAGGGGCATGACAATGGGGCAGGGGAATGGAGTTCCACAGTTTGGGCAGGCAGTGAACAAATGCAGATTGACCTTTACAAGTGGATCTTCTGGGAATAGTTAGAAAGTGGTGGTCATAACCAAGGACAGAGTGTGGGGGGATTGATGAGAATGAGGAGGAGAGATAGGAAGGGAAGGAGCCAAACCAGTATTTAGCTCTGAAGGAGATGCAGTGGGAGTGTCTCCTGTCCTCAAAGGAGAGGAAGGAGAGGGAGTTATAGAGCTCACAGTGATGAGAGAGAGGAAGAGAGAGAGAGAGAGAGAGAGAGAAAGAGAGGGAGAGGGATCATCAAGTGTAGACTTGCAGAAGGAGTTGTAATGTGTGTCCAGTCTGGCAAGGGAGGTTTTGGGAGCAGCACTCACTACTGCATCACCGTAATTAAAAACTGGGAGGATAATTTTTTGTACCACAGTGCAGCAGGCATGCATCGGGATGCAGCTGTGGTTACTATAGAGGGCACCAATCTTGGGGGGAAGTTTTTTGGTAATGGCATCCATGTGGACAGAAAAATCAAAGTGCCTGTCAAGCCACACATCAAGATACATAGTAGCGGAAGAATCCTCCAGTTTAGTCCCATCGAGGCTGTGGCAAGAAGGCAGGGAGGAGAAGTGGGACAATCTCTGGCTACTGCCAAAAGTCTTAGAGATTGTCTTTTTGGCATTAAAGAATTGTTGATGTGAAACTAGCCAGGGCTGGACATTATCAAAATCCAGCTGTAGAGTGGTGGTGACACTTGATGGGAATGGGCCAGATATATACAGAACAGTGTTGCCTACATACATGTGGATGCTAGAAGAGGAGTAGACCGAGGGGAGGTCATTAAGAAAAATTGAGAAAAGTGTGGGACCCAGAACAGAGTCCTGTGGGACATCTATCTGAATGGAGAGGGAAGGGGATACAGAGTCAGTTATCCTAACTGATTACATTCGGCTGACCAGGTAAGATCTGAACCAGTCAACAGCTGAAGGAGAGAGCCTGGCTGAGGAGAGTTTGGATAGAAGGATGGGGTCAGAGACTTTGTCGAATGCCTTTGCAAGTCCAACAAATATAGTGGAGGTTATGAGGCCACTGTCCATACTGTTAAGTATGGAGTCAGTATGTTGGAGAAGAGTGGTAGTGGTAGAGTGATTCTTCCTGAAGCCAGACTGAAAAAGGGTGAAGAAGGAGGAGGACTCAAGGTAAGAGGATAGCTGAGATAAGACAAGATGTTCTTGGAGTTTGGACAGGATAGGACGGAGGGAGATTGGGTGATAGTTGCCCGAAAAGGAGGAGTCACCCCCTTTGGGAAGGGGGAAGACTGTGACATTTTTCCAAGCCATAGGGACAGATGCAATGGAGAAGGAAAGGTTCAAGAGTGAGGTTAGAGGAATAGCAATAGCAGAGGCAGATAGAAAGAGGAGTTTAAGGTCCAGCCCATTGGGGGAGGATCCTGAAGAGATGTTCAAGGCAAGAATGGCCTTGAGAGTGGTGGAGGGGGGTATACTGGAGAAAAAGAATGTGGGATGTGGGGGGGGAGTGGTTGGCATAGTCTGGTGATGAGCGGGTGGGAGGGGAGAGAACTGAGAAAGTCAGGTACACAAGAGGTGAAGTAGGAGTTAAATTTGGAGGCAACACTCTAGGGGGTCAGATATAATGGCATCATTGTCCTGTAGAGTGGGGACAGGGGATTGGGTGGGAGTGGAGAACAGGGCTTGAACCACTTTCCAAAATTTAGTTGGGTGGTTCAGGTTGGTGTTGAAGGTGGATTGGAAATATCGGCTTGAGCACACCTTATGGCACAGATGCAAGAGTTGCGGAGGGTGCGGTAACACTGGAAATCAATAGGGGAGCCTGAGGATTTATGCATTTTCCAGGCTTGGTCCAATGCCCAGATACATGCTAAGAGTTTGGGGGGTGATCCAGGGGAGGTAATTGCCCCGCACTCTGATTTGCCTGAGAGCAAATTTAATCCTGATCATAGTGAATTTGGTATGGAAGAACTCTCAAGCTGAGTCAATGGAGGAGGCAGAAGTGATGGGGAACCAGTCACCTGTAGTGGTGGGAGAAGTGGGATGAATTCAATTTGTGGAGCAATCCATAAAATTCCACCCATTTCACATAGCAGAATGAGAAATTTCGCCTGGTAGAGTAGTGAAATTTCACCTGGCGGAAAGGCAAAATTTTGCCTTCCATGGTGAAAATTCGCCTTCTGTGGCAAAATTTCACCTTCCGTCCATGAGTGAAATTTCACCTTGGGAGGGTACTATATAAGTTAAAATAAGTACAGTAGATCCCTGGTGACAAGCAGTCCCTCCCCTCACCTGTCCCACATGTAATTGTAATTAAATAATTAAATTATTCATGGTGGCTAGTGGTCCCTCCCCTCCACCTGGTAATAACCCACCCCGCTACTCGCGAAATGTCACGGTAACCCCTACCTGCATCCTCCATGTCTCTTCCTTTACTCCACTCACTTCTTATTATCCTGTTAAAAAAAAATCTCTGGTGGTCTAATTTTTTTTTAATTTTAACCCCTCCCAAATCTGTCAATCCCTGTCTCCAATCCATTTCCTGGTGATCCAGTGCCCCCAGCCTCTCCGTAGCCAGATGTCCCCACCAGCCACAACCCAGCCTCCCCCCATCCTATGTCCTGACACGGCAGCGGCAGATCGGCACAGCCTCCTGTTCCTTCACTGCTGGCCCGCTGACTGAGCCGTCAATGAAGCTCATTCATTGACGGCTTAGTCGGCAGGCCAGCGTGGCGAGAGAGGAGTTGCGTTGGTTCGCCACTGCTAGCCAGGATTTAGGATGGGGTGGGAGTGGCGCTGTGGTGGGTACATCTTGCTGCTGGGGAGGCTGGGTTGGGGGGGCACTGGATCACCAGGGAATGGGATTGGGAACTGGGGAAGGATCGGATTCAGGAGGGGGTTTAAAATAAAAAAATAACACTAGACCACCAGAGATTTTTTTATTTTAACATGATAATAAGGAGTGAGTGGACTAAAGGAAGAGATATGGAGGGATGTGGATGGTGGTAGGGTTACCGCACATTTCTGCAGCGGGCAGCAGGACCGATTATTACCAGTATAGGGGAGGCACCACTAGCCACCATGGATAATTTAATTATTTAATTAAAACTACATGTGGGATGGGAGGGGAAGCACCACTAGCCACCATGGATAATTTAATTATTTAATTAAAATTACATGTGGGATGGGGGGACTGCTAGCCACCAGGGATCTACTTATTGTGTTATACCCAGTATAAAGACTGTCTAACTGGTGACATTTCGCCCATGGAGGGAAGGTGAAATGTTGCTGTGGAAGGTGAAATTTTGCTCGTGGAAGGCAAAATTTCACCTCAGTGAAATTCTGACTTTTGCTGGAAAATTTTGCTAAGTGGTCTGCCATGCCAATTTGCCCACTTTGCTGGCACTCCGTCAGTGAAATTTAAATTTTCTACATCACTAGTCACCTGTTGATAGGTCAGTAAGAACAGAGTTTTGGTTCAGGGATTTGTAGGAGTGAGATACAGTGTATCTTGGGAGAACTTTAGGGTGATGGATCTGGCATGCAAGGTAGATTAGGTGGTGATCACTTATGGTGTCAGGGTATAAACCAGCAGTGATGACATGGTGGAGGTGAGTAGTGAGGACCCAATCAATGAGCATGTGATGCATCTTTCCTGGACCGGAACACCCCTAACACAATCTAGACACACAAGATGCAGTGGGAGGAAAGGAGACTATTGCATCATGAGTGACTGTACTGTTTTTGGGTGTTCTTAATGTTCAACACATATGCAGCAAGAGTAGATCAAGGATTGGAAACAAATCCAAGTTGGGTATAACATAATGGCATACATTTCAGTTCTACAAAGATAGGAAACAAATAAAATAATCAGCAACATCAATAAATTTTAGAGAAGGTAAGCAATCATAAAATGTGGGATTTTAACTAGAAATAATATGATGCAACAAGCATTTGTCAATGCTGAATGTTGTCGTGTTGGCATTGACAGTGGCGGTACTAGAGATGCATAGTGCTTTAATTTTGTTAATGTGTCACAAAAGGTGATTTTGCATAGCGAGCACGCCATTGGGTGCCACAGCTGCAGAAACACATTTTGAGCAGGCTGTGAAAAATGGCAGCTGGACTGTTGATAAGGAGGTATGCACAAATGCCAGTGGTGAAAATGTGGCATGAAAATATTGCAGATTGATGAAATTACAAGATTGCGTGGAACTGCACAATGTTCCCTTACAACACAGTCATTGTATGGACTTTTGGCACCACATTGTCAACATAAGCATTTTAGGACCTCTGCTCAGGAATAGTGTCACCATCATTTCCTCAAACTGTCCCGAAAACTGATTTCGCACAGTGACCGTGCAATTCTTTGCCAGATGTGCAAAAACACATTTCAGCCAGCTGTACTGTTCATAAGGAGGCATGAAAAAATGCCAATGATGAACAGCTGGAGTGAAAGTATTACAAATTCACAAAGTCACGAGCATGCGTGCAAACTGCGCAATGCACACTCATAAAACACTCATTTTATTGACTTTCATCCCCAAATTTTCAACATAGGCATTTTAGGACATCTGCTAATGAACAGTGTCAGTGCCATTTTCATAATGTGTCTCGAACATGGGCTTTCCACAGCGACTACGCTATTCTGCGTCGGAACTGCGACAACAGATTTTGGTCAGGATGTGAAAAGTGACAGCTGTACTGTTCATTAGGAGGTACAGAACAATGGCACTGTTGAAAATCTGGAGTGAAAATATTATAAGTTTGCAAACTTATGAGCGTGCATGCAAACTGTGCAATGCACGCTCGTAACACAGTCATTTTATGGAGTATTGTCACCAAATTTTCAACACAGGTATTTTAGGACTTCTGCTCATGAACAGTGTCACTGTCATTTTTGCAATGTGTCCAGAACACTGATTTTGCACAGCGAACATGCTATTCTGCAACGGAAGTGCAAAAACACATTTTGGCTAGGATGTGAAAAATGGCAGTTGTATGGTTCACAAGAAGGTGTGGTAAAATGCCAATGTTGAGAATCTGGCATGAAAGTATTGTGAATTTGCTAACTTATGAGCGTGTGTAGCAACTGCGCAACGTACACTCATAAAACAGTCATTTTTTTGATTTTTCCCACCAAATTTGCAACATAGGCTTTTTGAGAGCCCCCCTCATGAACAGTGGCACCGTCATTTCATTACTCTGCCTGAAAGGTTATTCCGTGCATTGATTGTAAAATCACCTTTCGGGACCGAATAACACCATGACAGTGCAAGAACTCACGAGGAGGGGTGCCAAAAACCCCATGTTGAAAATTTGGGGCCAAAATTCCCAAAAATGCCTGAGATATGCAGCAAAGTTGAAAACACCCTATTTATTCCATTATACAACTTACTGGCATTTCTTCAGTTCGCGGTCAGCTTTAAAGAGTGCAGGCATGTTCCTGGTCCACCGAAGATCATTGTGCAGGACTCTGGAGGTAAGTATGGGGTGAGGGGGTGTATGGGGAGGCAGGGTGCACAGAGAGTGGGTGCGGGTGGGGGGCAGGGAGACTACGAGGGACTGTTTTCATTTTACAGGTAAAAAAAATAGACATCACAGGAGAGTTTTTGTTTAGGGGATTTGGCACACTGGGGCAGGCTCCCAGTGTGCCACCTAACTGTTGGAGAGGTCTGTAGCTGATGGGGATTGGGCACCCTTGTCAGCACACAACACGAGGGGATGTTATGCTGACAGGGATTGGGCACCCGTCAGCACCTAAAGCTAAGTGGGGGGCTGAGCCGAGGGGGTTGGTGCTCCCCTCAGCATTTAACAATGGGGGTGATTTGTATGCCGACGGGGTGGGCTCCCCATCATCACATATAGAGGGGCAGGGGTAACCAACAGGGGGATTGGGCACCCTTGAAGTCGGCAGTTTGGCGGCCACTGTGCCGCCATGCTTATAATGTCAGCGAGCACATCCAGGAAAGGTCCGCTGCATCTGACGAGCTTTGCTCGGATTGCAGCAGACCTTTTCCTAGATGTGCTCGCCACATTATGTATGCATGGTGTGGTGCCGGCATGCAGGCTGATTGGGGAATGAGGGATGCACCTACTGATGCATGCCCTGCATTCTCCCAACAGCGGCCTTGCCTCCAAATCCCCACTGCCGCAAGATGTTGGCTACACAAGTCCACCAACATAAAAATGGGTGACAGTGTCCATTTGAACAGTGATCAGGAGCTGAGTAGATAGTCATTATAAGCTGAAAAATGAAGTATTCAGGTTATGCCAGTATTGTGAGGTGTGCATATAATATGGGAACAAAGGTAACCTCCTTTCTTAAATCCTGGTTTCTTTTGTTTTCAATATGTAACATGTTTTGTCTGCAAGACGCAAATAAAAATGTTGGTTCTCTTAAAAGAAAACTGTCATTTTCCTAAACTTCCCATCCCCAAAGCCTTTCCTCCAGATTAAGGTTTTTGCAGGTAAGGAATTTTTTTTAAGCCTGCTGCTTCCTTTGTTTTAAGTTTGTAAACGCTCTGAGTATGGAACATGGTATGTGCCGTATGGTGCCATCTCACATTACAGTGTGGTTCTGCGCCATTCGCTTATACTGAAATGCAGACAAGTGAGTGGTGCAGAGCCACACTGCAACTTAAGATGCACCACACAGCATGTGCCATGTTCTGTACTTGTGGTGTTTCCAAGCTTAAAATAAAATAAGTGTCAAGCTTAAAAAAATTATTTCGGTGGGTAAGGCTTTGGGGGGTAAAGAGTTGAGGTAAAATACAGTTTTCCTTTAAAGAGCCTGGTTTCTTCAGGCTAACAGTTACATTATCAATTCAGTAAATTCTTTTGGTAGATCAGTTGTAATGTTGATATTTACTGATTTGGAGCATGCATTGAGCTGCATGGAAGAGTTTTGGTGACTCTTTGTACAGTAGTTGGACCCACAGGAACCCTGTGCTCATAGCAGAAGAGTCAGTGCAGGTGAATGAAAACTCCAACAGCAGAAAACACAAAACCACTTCTGTCAGCAAAGGAAACATGGAGTTGCAGTGCAGTAACTAGATTCTTCATTATTCCACAAAGCATAGGCAGCAGTAAAAACCCCAGCACTTGGGGTCATAGTGTGACCCTTCTTCGGGTGGCATGGCTAATTGCTGTCATGCTTAGCATCAATTCACCATTTACAAGTAATGAAACTGATTTTTGTAACCCAGCTGTGTTTAATGTTCGGTCATGCTATTAATATTTTTCCAGGCACTTTGTAACTAGTGTATTGCTGCTAAGCATGATGCAATGTGTCTGCTTGTCAATTGAAGCATTAATAATTATGACGTGTATTGGAAAATGGTGTTTAAAACCATTTGTTTGTTTCATTGGCCATACTCTGAGAAGGAGGGTCACACTATGATCTGTAACAATGGGGGGGTTTGCTGCTTCCTGTGCCTTGTTTAATGAAGAAGAATCTAGTTCCTGCACTACAACTACATGTTTCTTGTATTGTCCTTGACTGAGTACAGTGTTCTTGTGTTTGCTGTCATTGTACAGTAGAACGGTACACAATGTGGAACTCTGCAATCATATTCAGGTGAAATTACAGTTCTCCTTCCAAAATGCCTTTCAGAAGTTCTTGTTAAATTCTGGGGAATTCAAAATGCATTTTGATATTTTTAATCAAGTCACAGACTCGTCCCCACATCATCTATGAACCTTGACTGAAGACTGTTGCTAGCCTGTGCTAACTGATAAAATAACTGTTTGATTATGAACTGAAAGAACTGATTCTTTCTTCTTTCAGGCGCAAACCCCTCACAGGAAGCACAGAGATTGTCAGACTGTTCTTCACATAAAAAATGTGTGCATACAAAAGTGGCAGAAACTTCTAAGCAAAAAAGGCCAAAAAACAACATGGACTGTTTTAAATCCTCTTTGGCTATTATGTCTTCACTTCCCTGATACTTCACAATTGCTGTCTGTGAATTCCCCATCTTATTGATAAATCAAAAGCATTTTCTTTTGGATTTGACTTCCACTGTCATCGACTCATCTGCCATGGTTTTGCACCCTTGAGTCTGAATTTGCACTCTGAGTTTGCCTCAATAATCATGTTTTGTTTTCGCATGTAATACAATCTACACATACTGACCTTTTTCCCTTATGTGTGTTGAGTATCTCCTCAACCATACACATAGGTATATACAGTATTTCCTTTTATTGACATGTTCTTCTTTGTGGGATAGTGAGGACATCCCAGTATTGCTAAACTATTCTGCATATGACTGCTTTCCTACTGTAGTAAGCCCCTTCATTTGTTTCCAGAATCTGCTTTGTTTAGGAGCACAGTGTATGTATGTCCTGCTCTTGTCCTTTTCCATTTTCTTTCCAGTGGTAAATCTGGTGATGTCCTGGTCACTTTGTCCCAGTGTGTCACCAATTCCCACACCTGTAACTGAATATTCTCATTGCTAAAATATAGATCCAGTGTTTCTTCTGCTCCAGTGTAACACATGACCCCTTCAGTCCAACATTCAGAAATGGGCAAAACACAGTGCAAAGTACCACTGATGCAACATGCATCTAGAATGTGCAGGGAATAGTGCCCAGAAATCTGATTGTGCCAGTAGATCCCAGCACAATATTTAGTTGGCCAAATGCAAATGAGCCCATTTGGCATGCAAGGTGCTAAGAGGCCATTTGCATGCCCATTATGGGCACATTTGAATGGCTCTGCCCCCACCAAGATTGCCCAGTCTCATAACAGTCAGGACCCCTGGTGCCTACTGGTCCCCCACCATCCTCCAATTGCTATCCCTACTGCAATGGTGGTCAGTGTTCCCCTGCCTTCTGATGGCCATCCCATACTTTACAATATTAAACCATGGAGGTCCTTGATACCCCAGGCCTCTGATTGTCGATCTGTTAATTAAAATACCTGTCCCTGGTGCCTACTGGTCCCCCTGCCCTGTGATCACCTTCCTGTATTTTTATAATATTAATCCCTGGTTGTCCACGGTCCGTTTCACCCTCTGATCATTGTCCCTCTGTCCATTCAAGGACTGCCTGGTATGCACTGGTCTCCCAGTGTGCAGTTCCTAGCCCTGTATACAGCATCATATTTCCTGGTGTCCAGTTGTCCCCCAGTCTCTGATCCCAGCCCTATATAAGCAGTATAATTTCTGGTGGTCAGTGGTCCCCCCACTCTCCAAATCCTAGGCTTGCAGAAAGACCTACAGTTCATTCCTTGGTTGCCAGTGGTCTCCCACTTCCTCTGTGCCCAGCACCAATGAAAGTAACAATTCCTTCATACCTAGTGGTCCTTTCTTTCTTTCCCTCCCATTACCAGACCATAAATGTGAAATGATGTTCCTGGCATCCAGTGGTCCCCCGTGCTCTGATCAGTGGTCCTGTATGATACCACTGAGGTAACTGACCATGATGTATGAGGTGTACAATAAATATAGAAGAGAACAACAAAGTAACTCATATTCCCTGGCATCAAATGTTACCCACCACTCATCAATCCCAGTCCCAGTAACAATGTTATTTGTCCCTGGAATCTAGTAGGCCCCCCACACTGCAGGCACCAGATGCTCACCCTGCACTGTACATTGGATATGCGCTCCCTGTTTTCCCAACTGGTAGCCAGCTGAGAAGGTGAGATTAGGACTGTGCTAGTCTCCATATGGTCTCCCACAGTACTGTCCCTTCAGGTAAAAGGTGGTTGGCAGGGTGGGTTGGCCAGTGCCTGAAGTGTGTGGGGCCGCCAGACACCAAGGAATGGGCACATTGCTATAGTGATGGGGATCGGTGGGTTGGGGCAGTGCCACTAGATACCAGGGAGGTATTTTATGATACCAGGACCAACAATCAGAAGGCAAGGGGGCTCACTAGGCACCAGGGATGAAAACAATTACACCAGGACTGGTGAATGGGGTGGGGAGACCACTGGACACCAAGGCAAACTATTATACTTTACTGGACAGTGACTGGAGGGTGGGGGTCTTACTGGACACCAGGGAAAGCTATTACACTTTGCAGGATGGTGATTGGAGGGTGAAGGGGGCCACTGGATACCAGGAATATTTTTAAATGTCACGGGGATGGGAATCGGTGATGGGGTGCCACTCTATGCAATAGGGCAGGTGTGCTCCCCCAACTGCCAACTTGTTTGTTGGCTGCAGTTGCTCCAGTGGCCAGTAGGTTTGCTTGGCATAGATCAGGCCTTTGATTGACAGTATTTGCTCTCCACAAAGTGACCTGTGCTAATCCTTTTACACAGCACAAATGCGCTGAATATTGTGGTTCACCAGTATTCTTCTCTCCACCCCCTTTGCCTACAGCATACATTACATAATGTTTTTTTTTGCTTGCTCTACCCCTGATAGTACACACAAAAGTCCCCTTTGAATATTGTACATTGATGCAGACCCCTGGCAAAGAGGGCACACTCACTTTGGTCACTGTGCAGAGCTCTGAATATCTAGCCCCTTGTGTTAGAAAGTAGTAATTAGTAATACTCCAAAATATTAAATATATAAAAATGGCTGCTAAGACGGCGACTGGTGTGGGTGTGCCTGAATAGTTGCTGCAGCAACATAGTTTATTTTCTTATCTTTTTTTCAGTTTATTTGCTTTGTTTTTAGTTGAGTTTGTTTAGTTAGGGTCTTTTAGTGAGTTAGATTAGTAAGGGTGTGGTTTTATTTATTTTCAGGGTCCTTATGGTGTTTATTATTTTGATACCTTGTTTGTTTGACTGGTTGTTTGAGCCACTGCCCCACTGTGTAATTTGCACTTGGATTTCAATTTTATGTTGAATCACTTGGTGTTATATGTTTTGTTTTGCAGCTACCCGGTTCTGTTTTCTGGTTGCCGGTTTTTGACTGCTTTTTTAATTTTTCATCAGTGTGGTCTGTTTATTTAACTGAGCCATTTTCTGAGGATAGCTTCCAGTTTACATTGTGAAGTATGCCGCAGCCTTTTTTAGAACTTGAGGCATTATTTGGAGGCCCTGATTGGAAGAAGAATCCCTAGGATATCGGATTATTAGGATTAGCCATGGACCTGTATTTTTCTATTATTAATATGGTGGAGCTCGGGAGGTGGTGAACTTGCCTGGTCCAAACGTTTCTTTTCTTCTCCAACAAAGACAGTGTGGGACCTTCTTTGGGACTGGTGGCTCTGACTGGGGAGGAGCAGCTCAGCCTGTGCTCTCTTTGGGTTAAGAGGTTGGGCAGGAGCTCACGGAAGGTGTTGCATTCCTGTCCACCCCAAGGGGCCCTCAGAATGGAGCAGTTGTAGAATTGCTCTGTTCCCAGGGCTCTGACCCAGGGGAGGGTTCAGACTGAGCTGGTTGCAAGGCATTTTTAGCCCAGGGATCCTGACTGGTTTGGTTTGGAACAGAATAGCAGCCAAGGACTCATATTTCCTGTTCTTCTGGGCTGAAAGTGATCGAAGAAGTGGTGAGCCTCTTGGTCCGTGTGTTTTTATCTGTATTTAATGGAGCCCTTTATGTGAAATGACCTTGGCCTTGTGGCTGGAGCCGAGGAGTAGCGGCCTGGCCTCTACCCTCACCAGAGTAAGAGGGCTGGGTGAGAGCCCAGTGTAGGGTGTAGCTTTTTGTCCACCCTGATGGCCTTCTGTGCGGCCCTGTCATAGGATGGCTTCAGCTCTAGGGCCCTGACTCGGGGGGGGGGGGCCCGAGTCCGACTGACTGCAAACCAGTTCTGATCACGGGATTTTGGCTGGAGCAGCTATTTTAAATACATCCTTTTGTGTGGATTACCTGGCTTCCCCTTTATTCTGAATTAAGGATATTGCATTGGAACATCTGGAATAGGGAGCGGTGGAGTGCTTTGGCGATTTGGAGGACTCAGTTGTTATCTGACTAGTTGACTGGTGAGGCTGTGAGAGGACCTCTGGATTTTTACATTTTACTTATGTTAACTTTTCTGCTGTAGTGAGAGAACAGCATTTGGACCCTGAACTTTAGTGGCAGTGGTGGGGGTGAGAGCCCCACCCCCATTCAAGTTTGGTATTATATTATTAATTTGCCGAGTTGCACCTTATATTTATTTGTTGCCGTTGCAATTTTATTGTTTTATTGAAGGTTTTGGGGGTGGATGGGGCTTGGGGTACTAGGTTTTGTTATATTTTGTTTGGGGGTCTGGGGAATAGATTGTGTTTTTTTTTTTTGGTTTCATAGTATTTTTATTAGTTTTGTCTGTTGTTGCTTTATCAGCATTTTGTTATGTGTTAGCAGGAGACTCTCCCTGTCAGGTGCTACTCTCCCATTAATCTCCATGGTCTCCACTCCTTTGATTCTTTTTATCTGCCGGCTGAGGTATATTTCCAATGCGTGCTTTGGGTATTGCTAGGAGGAGGTATAAGGGTGGGGGCCATGGACCTCTTGAGAGGATAGAGCCAAGTGGCTGGATTGGGATCGTGGGGACAAGAAGACACCCTGGAGCGAAATGGGTTCCTGACAGAGGTTTACCCTACCTGGTTCCCATACCTAAGCGATCCATCTGGTGTGGGCAGATGACTCGGCCAGCCTCGGTGTCTCATTCTACTCGGGTGGTGTTGTGCAATACCAGGTCCATTAAAAACAAGACAGCAGTGATTGTGGATCTTGTTGAGTTATTGGACCTGGCTTGCATCACTGAGACCTGGCTGGATGAAAATTCTGGACCAGTTTTGGAGTCAGCAGTTCTGGCCGGGTTCTCGGTGATACACTGCCCAAGGTTGGATCATAGGGGCAGGGGTGTAGCCATTGGTTTTAGATCAGAGTTGAGCCTTGTGGATATGCCAGTTGGGGAGACTTGATCCTTCAAATTTATCATGGGCACAGATGTGGGGTGCAGGATTCTTCTCATCTACCATCATCCTGGGGGTGAGAAACAATTAATGTAGGAAGTCGCAGACTTCATCGTTGACATGGTATTGGGGTCCCCCAGATGGATGGTTCTGGTGGACTTCAATGACTGGGTTGATGATGAACTCTTGCAGTTTGGTCAACACTTCCTCCAACTAATGATTTTGTTGGGCTTCACACAGGTTATTACCTCTGCGACCCATAATCATGGTCATTCCCTGGACCTAGTCTTCCTTCTGGGCATGGAGACCTCTGATTTGGTGGTGGATCCGGTCAGTTCATCTGACCATCACACCATAAGGTTCAACTTCCAGGCCCCCCCAATAATCCTGCCCCTATGGAGATGGTCTGGTACCACCCTTTAAGTGGTTTGTCCCCAGATGGCCTGATGGCAGTGCTGCAACTATCGGGGCTTCCGAGTTATTGCAGTGATCTGGATGCCTTGGCACAGGGTTATAATGATGCAGTGACCAGGGCTCTAGATTAACTTGCTCCTGTCTGCGTTCAACCCCATACCCAGCATCCCCAGTCCCCTTGGTTTGATGGGACCTTGAGGGAGCTGAGGAGACAGGGTCGAAGGATGGAGCATTGCTGGTGGAAATCAGGCCTGGATGCCAACAAACTTAGATTGATGGCCCATTATAAGGTCTATCAATTGGCTGTCTTCCATAAGAAGGCAGAGTTCCTGTCCAGGGAGATTGCGGCACAGATTCAACCAGCTCAGCTCTTTCATACCGTGGACAGACTGTGCGATCCAGCCTGTCTACAGTCCTGGAGAGCATTGTCACAAGATAAATATGACAAGTTTGCTTGATTCTTTGCTGATAAGGTTTGGTCCGACTTTGGCCGGCCTGCGATTGAGGATGTCATGAGGATACTCCAATCTATGCGGCCGAAATGCAGTAGTTTGGACTCGGGCCCAACATGCCTCCTGGTGGGTGCATTGAGTCTATTTGCCAAGTCCTTGCAGAGATAGTCTGGTGCTCATTATATTCAGGTGTGTTTCTGGACCCCTGAAGGAGGCGGTGGTGACACCTCTCCTTTAGAAACCTTTTTTCCACCCAGACTGTCTCACAAACTATAGACCTGTCTCTAACCTTCCCTTTGTGGGTAAGGTTATTGAGAAGGTGGTCATGTTGCAGCTGGAGGATCACTTGACCATGCTTGACATCTATGATCCTCTCCAGTTGGGATTTCGGAAACAGCATAGTACCCAGACAGCCCTTGTTTGGGTCCTCAAGTGATCTCCTGACAGCGAGAGATCAGAAGTGCTGTTCCATCTTTGTTCTTCTTGATCTCTTGGCAGCATTCAATATGGTGGACCATGATGTATTGGTAGAGTGCCTGCGGATGATCTGCAGACTGTCTGGTACGGTCCTTAGATGGTTCCATTCTTTCCTCACCAGCAGGTTTCAGACAGTTGTTTCAGGGGTCTTTTCCTCTGACAAGTTATCCCTGCTGTGTGGGGTCTCACAGGGCTCTGTGTTATCTCTTATGTTGTTCGCCATGTATATGTTGCCTTTGGAAGACATTGTAAGATGGTATGTACTGAGTTTTCAATGCTATGCAGATGATACTCAGCTCTACCTGTCTTTTGTGCCCAACCAGGCGAGAGCCATCTCGAGTTTTAATAACTGCCTTTCCGAGATCGAAGTCTGGATGAGTGCCAACTGGCTGAGGTTGAATCCAAATAAGACTGAGGTGTTGGTGGTGGATCCGGGTTGTCAGGTAGGGGGGTCGTTGGTAGGGCGAGTCTCCCGGCTGTTGCTTAGAGGCCGCCAGCTGTTGACCTCTGAACGGGTGCGAGATCTGGGGGTGGTTTTTGATGATGGATTAACACTTAAACATCAGGTGTCATCTGTTGTCAAAACTGCTTTTTACCATCTAAGAAATATCACTCGGATCAAGCACCTTGTTCCGTACGATGACCTTCCTAGTTTGGTCCGCGCCTTTATAACCTCGCTCCCTGACTACTGTAATGCCCTATACCTAGGGCTATCAGGGAGTGATATCCATCACTTGCAGCTGGTGCAGAATGCAGCAGCTAGGCAGTTGACAGGGCTTCCTCTGGGTTGCCATGTCATGCCGGTGCTGTGTGATACACTGGCTGTCTATTCAGTGGCAGATCAACTTCAAGGTCGGTTTGCTGACCTATAAGGCCCTACATGGACAGGGTCTGAGTTATCTGCAAGACCTTTTTCATCATCCCTAATGTCCCTCCCACCCACTTCATTCCACCGACAAGGGATTGATAGAGATTCCCAGGGTTCGTTTAAAGTCATCAGGGGCCTGAGCATTTGAATTCATGGCCCCTTCCCTGTGGAATTCTTTACCTCATTGGATAAGACAGTGCCTGATGATGGAGAGTTTTAAATCTGCCCTAAAAACATATTTATTTAAGCTGGTGTTTGATTGTATATAAGCTTCTACAGATGTTGTATTTAATTTTAGTGGATTTTATTATACTTTGTACTAGAGCTATGATCCTTCGGGGAATAACGCTATTTTATAAATAAAAAGTGATTGATTGATTGATTGAAAATTTCCTTTTTTACCTGGTATTCCTAACTCCACCTCCCAGTCTGTGTCTATGTAGCTGAGCTATTCTCTGAGCAGAATACCTGCATTTTACATTGCCCATCGGATCAACTTGTAAAGTTTAAAGGATCAGTAGTTGCTGGTAAACAAATAGTTAAATTATATAACTGGTGAAGTAATAATATATTCCTGACCTACTGTACTTAGATTCATCATCACTGCATTTTTATTCAGAAAGACAGTTTTAATACAATATGTGTTGCTAGTTTCTAATTAATGGCTGCATATATCAATTACAGTCACCATCAGAAGTGTGTAAATATAATTTCCTTTGAGATTATAAGTTGGTGGGAGGGGAGATTTAAAAATAATGTGAGGAAGTATTCTTCATGGAGAGAATGGAGGGTAGACCAAACAGTTTGTCCAAGGAGTTAGTAAATGTACTTAGAAAATGGACATCTGTTTATCTGCGCTCTGATTGGCTGAGTCCTTTGGCAAGGTGGGCATTCTATCAGACATCACCCAGGTAAAAAGTAGTCCAAGTACTAGCCTGCCTTTCCAGAAAAATATTAATGTGCCAACAGAATTTTGGAAAATGATAGATCACCATTTTTCCCCTCACTTAGCTAGCGAGAGCCCCCCTCACTCACACACACACACACATGCACACACACACACACACACACACACACACCACAACACTAGCCTCCACACCTCCATTTTAACATGGCACACACTCTGCAGTGTTAGTGCTGGTTTCAGCCAGTAAATTAGTAGCGCTAGCACATTGCCTGCTCCTTGCTTCCAGCGACAGCTTCCTCAGCTCATCCTGCCTCCAATCCCACTCGACCCATGATTTAGAAAACATAAAATCTAAACACACCAGCATCTGACCCTTTTTTTTAGACTGCGCAACCACTCCCTAACCTAGTATCTTAATGTTCATTCTTCTCCAGTCCTCTCCTACTGTTGCACTCCAGCCTGTGCACCAAATTCACAAGCCGGGAAAGATGCAAGAGGGGGATCTCCCTGATGTGAAGGAGTATACAAAATGAAATGCAACCCTCAACTAAATAAACAAAAGAAATATAGTAAATGCTCTGAAGGCACTCCCTGCATGCTTCCAGGTATGACATCATTAATTAATGTGCAGCGTAACGGCTGCATCTTCCTTTTCACATCATTTAAAAAAACAACAAAGAAACCAAAAAAATGGACCTCTATTCACCATGGCAACACACTTAAAACATAGGGATGTCGGAGTGAGGGAGAGTCTTGCATTCAAAATAATAGCTACAGTGCCCTCTAGTGTCAGCTTCTCCACACAGATGCTGCAATTATCAGTTCAGGGTGGTGCTGCTGTCAAGGTAGCTAACCCAAAACTTGAACACAGCTGAAAAGATAGCACACTCTAAAAAAATAATACACAAACTGCCAAGACTTGAGGGAAAATTGTAGTTTATCCACAGTTAATTTGCTATACCTGGTAGTAAATGTTCAGTGGAATTCAATGCAAACAGTGCTGTTTGTTACAATGCAGCCTACTCTTCCTAAGCCCAAATTGTTCCCCAGAGCTTCAGCTCTTCCAAGCCTTCATCAGGTAGTGTGCTCAGAGAGACAGCAGCATCACCTTTAATACACCTATGTAAGTGATATCATAACATACCTTCTTGCTTAAGTGAAAACAGTCTATACATTTTTTTCAGAAAAAATATATTATTACAAAATGCACAGAGAAAGTAATAAAGGTACTTGGTTGTTATATATATATATATATATATATATATATATATATATATATATATATATATATGTATATATATATATACAGTCCATGCCACTTATAGCACCCATGGTTTAAAATGGGCAATCGGTTTGTCCAGGCAAATTTCAAAAACATTTGCCAGTTCCATTGGCTCTAATGTTAAAAACTCTGGATATTGCATTCTGTGCCCACCTTCTATTTCGGGCACATTATCTCCTAATTAGTATCAGTTCACACATGCAGTTTGTGGAGCTTGCCAAAGTGTGAACTTGACATTAATTAGCAGCTAATGTGCCGAAATAGGGCATAGAATACTAGCACCTGCAGTGCTCTGCCCTCCTTTCACACGGTTTCAGCAAAAATCGGAGACGGGGAGAAACACAGCTTTATTCTATGGGACTTGGGACTTGAACGTAGGTTTCGGCAATGCACAGAAGAATCGCGTTTGGCTCAGGGAGCATCTCACAGTGCTCCCAGCTCCATCACAACACATCTTTGTTCTTTGACTCACCCCTCCCTATCGATCGCTGACATCGCAGTGTACAGGAACAAGCAGAAAGGAAAAAAAGCAATGGGGATAAAAGAACTGCACCTGCTGTTTTAGCGTAAAAGAGCCTTGCTTGGGACTTGAACATAGATGGTGACAGGGGGGGAAAATGGTCTCAGCAGTCCACAGAAGAGTAGCGCTCATCTCAGGGAGCATCTTACAATGCTCCCGCTGCCATCACATTGTTCAACACCTATAAAATATTCACTTTGGTTACAGTGCCCAACCCATATAATGGGCAGATTGTGCTTGCACAGGTGTGCCCATTATAAGTGGTGGGACTTTTATATACTGTGTATATATATCTATATAGATATATTGTATATATAATATCTATATATTATATATATATCTATTATATATATATATATATATATATATATATGTAACCCCCTTTACCCGGGGTTACTAGAATCCCAGTAAGACCTAGTGGTAGGCAGGGAAGGCAGCTTGTGAAACTCCAGTTAAATGGATTTCACACTGTCTCACTCTGTTCTCAGTCTCAGCTGAGACTGAGGGATGGCATCCTTATAGAACTGTTGCAGCTGCATAAGCCACACTGGAATGTTGCAGTTGGAGGTCAGAGTAGAAAGCTGGGGAATTTGAAGCCAGTCTGTGTGCAGTCTGAGTGAGACACTGTAGCACAGCAGAGTGTGTGCAGGCTCTCAAAGCTTTAAGCTCTGTTTTAGAGCTGCTTTTGGAAGGTGTGTGTTTCCACCTGAAGAGGAACACAGGAACTGATAATTGAAGTGGTGGAGACTGCTTTCAATGGTTCAGTAGCCCCATCCCTGAGGAGATGGGTGGAAGGTGTTTGCCTGTTTTTCAGGGGCAACCCTCCTGGGTCTGGCTAAGGGAAAGAAGCTGCCTGTTCAAGTTGTGCTGAGGCACCAGAAGCTCTGAGAGGAAGATTCCTTGTAGAGGAAAGGCCTGTGGGGTACCTGCAACCAAATGGTGAGTTCGCTCTGAAAAAGGGCCAAGTGTTTTCACCTGAACAGAAGGAAACTAAAGGGACTGTTAATGTGGGGTCAGGAAAAGACAGCCAAGTACAGTTGGAAAGTGAGGAGTGGACTGCTTAATCTGTGGGAGGTCTAGAGTAATGGACAATGCCACTTAATTCAAGTATGTTGAAGTCCAGCACAAAGAGTTGAAGGAAAATGGGGATTGGACTGCTTAACTCAGTGGGGGGTCTAGAGTAATGGACAATGCCACTTAAAGGTATGTTCAAGTCCAGCACAAATGGGAAGCAAGGCAAGCAGATGGAATGTGAAATACATTTAGCAAGAATCTACATTGCAAAGCTTTACAGGATGAGGTGTTTACTGTCCAGAGAAATAGGCGGTTATGAATTGTGGGAGCGAGAGGTGGGAGACCCCCCATCAGTAGTAATCAAATTCATTACTACGGATTTGCTCTGAGACACCTTCTGCTTTCTCTCAGGTACTTGGCCAGTGCTGAGGAAAGTAATCAGATGTGGGATTGAAAGGAAGATTCCCTGATGGAGCCGAGGTGCTCTCAGGTGGTTTAGGGAGCCACCAGAAAATGTTTCCATGAAGTATGGAAGGTGTCCAAGTGGCTGGCAAGGGAGCCGAGCCAGGGAAAACCCAGAACAGTGTACAAGTTTGGGCTGAGTAACCCAAAGTAGCATGCAAGTCTGGGCTGTGTGCCCAGTGGGTTCAGAGCCTGAGGGTTAAAGTGTTGAGGAAGTGTTCTAGTCTCTTTTAATCTGCATTACTAGGATTGTAGCCACATGGGGGTCCAGCTATGCTTTGTTTATTCTGTTTGGATGTGAATAAAAAGCCACACTTTAGAATACCACTTCTGGTACTGGACATTACAGTTATTGCTTCCTGTGTTCGGAGTTACTTGGGTGCCCCTGTGCAGAGTAGCCAAACCTAGCCTTTGTGCCGTGTGACCTATTCCTCCCCGAACCCAGCCCACCTGGTATTGCTGTCAGATGGCAATGGCATACCAGCCTGGGGTTATATATATATATATATATATATATATTTCTTGTTTTTTGGATGGACAGAGTACATTCAAGGGTACTAAAGGACCTGGCTGAGGAGCTGGCAGTGCCACTGGTACACCTGTTTAATAGTTCACTACAGTCATGCATAGTACCTGTAGGACTGGAGAACAGCACATGTAGTGCCCCTCCACAAAAGCAATCCTAAGGATGACACAGGGATTTACAGACCAGTCAATCTGATCTCCACTGTGGGCAAGCTCATTGAGACCATACTAAAGGAAAGGTTGGTGGAATATCTAGAGGAGCATGGTCTCCAGGATGTGAGGAAGCATGGCTTCTTGGATGGGAGATCGTCAAATGAATCTGATTGACTTCTTTGACTGTCACTAAAACAGTAGACGGAGCCAATCAGCAGACATCTTTTATCTTGATTTCAGCAAGGCCTTTGACTCTATGCCCTCAAAAGGTTGATCAGGAAGTTGGTGGATCTTAGGATTGGGGAAAAGATGGCTAAATGGGTGGAAAACTGGCTGAGGGACAGAACCCAGAGTGTGGTTTTGGGGGGAGAGTTATCTGGTACCAGAGAGGTAGCCAGTGGGGTCCCACAGGACTTGGTGCTGGGGTCAGTGTTGTTCAATGTATTCATCAATGATATTGGGGATGGCATTAAGGGCAAAATGTGCCTATTCTTGCATGACACCAAGCTCTATGGGATCGTGGACACAGCTGAAGGGATACAGGACTAACAGAAAAAGCTGGGGAGGTGGTCCAGGACCTGGCAACTTGGCTTCAATGCCAAAAAATGTAAAGTTATGCATATTGGAGCAAAGAATCCCAGAACAGAGTACTACCTGGGTGGAGTCCGAGTATCTGCATCAGAGAAGGAGAAGGAGAAGGAGAAGGAGAAGGAGAAGGAGAAGGAGAAGGAGAAGAAGGACCTGGGATCACTAGTGACCTGAAGCACTCCATGCAGTGCAAGAAAGCAGCAGCAAAGTCAAACAAGATGCTGGGATGCATATCTAGTGGGATCAGCAGTAGGAAAGAGGAGGTTATACTGCCCTTGTACAGGTCACTGGTGAGGTCACATCTAGAGCATGGAGTTCAGTACTGGTGCCCAAACCTCAAAAAGGACATTAATCTGCTGGAGAAGGTCCAGAGGAGGGCTACAAGGATGATATTGGGTCAGCAGGGTAAGGCATACGAGGAGAGGTTTAGTGCACTGAACATGTACACCCTGGAAGACGTGGGGGAGAGAGAGAGAGAGAGAAAATTGATTGGGACCTTCAAGTACTTGAAAGGGATAAATAAGGTTGATAAGGAGAGTCTCTTTAAGCTGAGTGGAACCATAGCACTAGGGGCACAGGTCTAAGCTGGAGGGTGGGAGATTTATGAGGGAAGTCAGGAAGCACTTCTTCACAGAGAAGGTGGTGAACCCTTGGAATGCACTGCTGGAAGAGGTCATCTCATAGAAGACAGTGGTCAGCTTTAAGAGAGGCTGAGATAGGCCTAGGGGGAAAGTAAGGATCCTGGGTAGGGAGGATGGGAGGAGTGGGGAGGGAGGGCAGTGACATTAGCTCAAGCTGTGGACTCCGCATTATGAGCTGACTTGAAAGACCAAATGGCCTTCTTCTGCTGGCTTCTTTGTATGTTCATATGTACGTTTGTATTTAAATATTCATTTAATTTTCTAAACATTTTTAGATACAGCATTATTAGCTGCCATAAAAATCTACACCATATACTGTATATACTGTATATATATATAGAGAGAGAGAGAAGAGAGAGTAGGTATTTTTTACAATTATCATGTGATAATCCTTTATTTCATAGGTTCAAGTTCAAGTTTCTAGTTCAATTTTATTGCAGAAAAACTCAGTTGAGCAAGCTCTTTCACAAGGAGGTCGTGAGGCACGTATACAGACAATTACACTATACATGTAGTGAATAACATAGCAGTAATAATAAATGCAGACTAGGTGCATAAGATACATAGTACTCAAATTAGAAATTAATGATACATAATGCTCAAATTAGAAACTAACAGTGCAGGTATGAGAAGCATAAACCTGGGGAGAAGCATTAGGAATGGGAATTTTTTTGAATACAAACAGGAGAGCAATGTTAAAATGAGAAGGAGGAATTGAGAGATAAGGGGAGATGGGTGCAGGAAGGGGACTAGTGGGCTAAGGTACTAGGAAGAAGGTGGGGAAGAAGTGAAGGTAAATAAAGAGAGGAACAATAAAGGGTAAAACAACAGATAAGAGGAAGTTAGGGTAGGGGGAAAGATGGAGTAGGGGGAGTAAAATACAGAGGAGGAGAGATAAAGGCAGAGAGAAGTCATGAAATCAGCTGCAGGGATCATTTTGTTTAGGCACCATAGGCAAGTAGAAGTAGAAGACAGGTGTTAGTGCTAGACCAGTTCCGTACGGACTAGAAATGGTAGCAGCAGGACGGGAAGATGGGGTAGGAATTAATGATGGAGAAGGAGTTTAAAAACAGCTACAGGTGTCTTTTGCTTTAGAAGTAGCTAGCCTTTTTAAAAAGTTCACAGAGACAACGCTGGTTAGTTTCGGGAAAGATTGTAATCGATTCCAGATGGTTGGGAGGGCACTTGAGATGGCGTGTTTACCAAAGGAGGTGCAAATCCTGAGCACATCAGGGAGGATAAAATCCAATTTCCTAAGTGAATATGCACTGCAGGAGATACAGATGAGAGATGTTAGCAGGTTAGCAAAAGGAAAAGGAAGAGGAGACCATTATGGTTTTCCAAAGAGGTAGCAAAGAAAGTGAAAGCCAAAAAGATTGCATTCAGGCAATACAAAAAGACACAGGCAGAAGGGGATAGGGAGAAGTACCAGGAGAAGCAAAGGGAGGCAGGGAGGTCAGTAAGGGAAGCCAAAGCTCAGACAGAAGAACGCATTGCAAAATCAGTGGGTAGAGGGGACAAAACCTTTTACAGGTACATAAGTGAAAAAAGAAAGACAAAGGGAGGGATAGTGAGACTGAAGGGGGAGGATGGGGGCAACGTGGAGGATGACAACAGTAAAGCTGACATATTGAACAGGTATTTCTGCTCAGTCTTTACTGAGGAAGAGGAGGGTAATGGGTCTGAAGGAAGTACAAGGGGTGAGAATGGTGCAGAAATGGACACAAGTCCTTTACATGAGAAAGGGTCCTGAAGGAACTGGAAGTAATAAGAGTTGATAAAGCAATGGGGCCAGATGGGTGCACCCAGGGTCCTTAAAGAACTAAGAGAGGTGGTGGCTGAACCTCTGGCTATCCTGTTTAGCCGATCACTGGAAACAGGGAGGTACCCAAAGACTGAGGATAGCAGATATAGTCCCCTTTATACAAAAGCTGGAACAAAGAGGAAGCAGGGAACTACAGACCAGTCAGCCTCACCTCTGGTAGTTGGGAAGATCATGGAAGCACTACTGAAGGAGAGATTGGTGGAACATCTGGTTGTCAATGGACCACAGGACCCAAGGCAGCATGGTTTCCACCAGGGGAGGTCATGTCAGACCAACCCTGCTGAATCTTTGACTGGGTGACTAGGGAGGTGGATCAGGGGAGGGCAGTGGACATGGCCTATCTGGACTTCAGCAAAGACCTTTGACACTGCCACATAGAAGACCATTACACAAACTGGGAATATGGGTGTGGGCAGGACAATAGTGTGAGGTGGGTAGGTAACTGGCTGGGTGGCAGGACACAGAGGGTGGTGGTAAATGGCTGTCACCCACAGAGGGAAGAGTGACCAGTGGGCACCACAGGGATCAGTGCTGGGACCGGTCCTATTCCAACATCTTCATCAGTGACATTGCACAGGACCTAGAAGGCAGAATTTCACTGTCTGCTGATGACACAAAGCTCTGTAATAGAGTAGACACACCAGAGGGTGAGACAGAATGAGAAGGACCTGCAGAAACTTGAAGAATGGTCAGGGTTTGGCAGTTGAAATTCAATGCAAAGAAGTGCAAGATAATGCATATGGGGCACAAAAAACCCTGGCACAATATATCAGTTGGGGTGAGGATATAGCATGCACCAAGCAGAAAAGGGATCTTGGGGTTATCATCTCTGATGACCTCAAGGTAGGGAAACAGTGTGACAAGGCAGCAGGTAAAGCAAATAGGATGCTGGGGATGTACTGCAGGGGCATCACCAGCAGGAAAAGGGAGGTCATAATTCCACTATACAAGACAACTAGTGAGGCCCCACCTGAGTACAGTGGCCAGTTCTGGGGATCATGCCCACGTAAGGACATAGACAGGGTGAGAAGGTTCAGAGGAAGGCAACAAAGATGGTGCATGGATTGCATGCCAAGTCCTTATGAAGACAGGTTGAAGGAACTGAACATGTACTCCTGGAGGAGAGGAGGAGAGAGGGGATAAGGAGAGACATACAAGTATCTCACAGGGAGGAACAGGGTGCAGGAATACACTATTTTAGCAAAAAAGATGTTCCAGGACTAGAGGGCATGGATGAAGTTGAGGAGGACGATCAGGGAAAATATGGAAGAATTTTTTCACAGAACGGGTGGTGGATAAGTGACCACCCTGCCAGAGGAAGTGGTGGGGCTGAAACTATCATGAGATTTAAGAATGCATGGGATAGACATAAAGGAATTCTGGAGGTCAGGGGGAAGGGGCAACAGACTTCTAGGAAAACATAAACTGAACTTACAAGCTCAAATGGGCAGACTGGGTGGGCCATAGGCCCTCATCTGCCGACACTGTCTATGTATCTATGTATGTTAGGTAGCTGGGGAGTTTGTTCAGAAGGAGCTTTAGAGTCCAGACTCCAGCATGGAGCATAAGTCTAGTAGTAAGTGACGTCCAGCCAACAGCTGCATACAGATCACAGTGGTGGGTTTAGTACAGAGAGTTTGTAATGAAGAGCAGAGCATGGTGATAGAGGATGTCCAGTTTGTTTAGGTTAGTAGTTGCAGAAGAGGTGTAAATGATATCCCCATAGTCGAGTAGGGGAGGAATGTGGCCTGGACAAGCCTGATTCCGGTCTCTAGTGGAAAGAGAGACCTATTGTGGAAGAAGAAGCCTAGCCTGGCTTTTAATCTCCTGGTCAGGTCATCAAGGTGATCATTAAAGGAGAGCTTGTTATCTAACCAAATGCCAAGATATTTAAATTTGGAGATGACTTCCAATGGTTCACCTACGGAGGTGACAATAAAATCTTTGGGCAGATCGAAGTGGGTGGCAGAGAAAGTATTAGGAGAGAAGATCATGGCCTTGGTTTTCTTGGCATTTAGGAGAAGTTTGGCATTAATAAGATTAGCTTCTAGCTGTGCAAAGTCAGCTTGGAGTATGTCCCTGACTTCAGACAATGTAGAACCGGATGTGTACAAAACTGTATCATCGGCAAAGAAATGCAGATTTGACTTACTTATTTGTGAGTCAAGATCGTTGATGTATAGGAAGAAATGAATAGGACCTAAGATGGAGCCTTGTGGGACTCCCCTAGCAATTATCAGGGAGGCTGAGAACAAACTGCCTGCTTTGATTTTCTGTGTCCTTCCTGATAGATAACTGTTAAACCACTATGCAGTGGATGTGGTGGCACCTATTTTGGTAAGGCTATTCTTTATTCGGTTGTTGTCTTCCGTGTCAAATGCTTTATTTAGGTCTAAGAAGACTGCTCCAGTGATCTTCTTAGAATCCATAACAGAGACCCAGTCATTGGTGACTTTGGCCAGTGCAGTGATAGTGCTATGATTAGGGCAAAAGCCAGATTGAGCTGGGTTTAGGAGAGAATAGGTTTCGATGTGTTTTTTTTAATTGTGTATCAATCAATTTTTCGGAAACTTTTGAGAGGATAGGCAGGATTGAAATGGGCCAATAGTTATTTAGATCGCATAGGTCCCCTGATTTGAATAAGGTTAGGGTGAGAGCAGATTTCCATCAAGAAGAAACAGTGGTAATAGAGAGGTTGAATATATGGAGAATGGGGGCAGTAAAATAGGGATAGCCACATTTTAGAAAAAATGGTTCGAGACCATCATCTCCAGCACTTTTCATGGTATCTAAATTGATGAGCTAATCTTCAACTTCTTTGAAGTTGAGAGGGAGCAGCTGGAATGGGTAGGCTGTAGTTTGTGGAGTGGTGTTTAGGCTGACTTGGTTGATAGCGCATGTTGCATACGGTGAGGAGTCAAAAGCTAGGCCAGCAGTGATGAAATGAGAATTAAATTCTTCAAGGATTTGGTGGTTACTTTCAACAACTGTACCATTGCAGTGAATCTTGCATGGAATGGAGGGAGAAGCTGGCCATCCTTTGATAGACTTAATGGTCCTCCAGATTTTTGTGAGAATTCCTTTTAGCCTGTTTCAAGGTGGAAACATGGAAGTTTGCTTTGGCGGAGTGAATGTGATTTTATGCAGGCATTCCTAGCAACTCTAAAAGCCTGCCAATCTACAAGACTCTTGGTGCACCTGGCCAGAGTGCAGATTTTATCACAGTTTGTAAGTGTGGCCTTAAGCTCCGGTGTGAACTAGGAGTGAGAGATATTGTGCATCTGAACCTTTACAAAGGGGCATGCTTGTTAGCCAGGGTAGTGAGGTTTCAGCATGTTTACAGTTCATTTGCATCACCAGGTAAGAAAAAAAGGTTCGTCTCCCCATACGATGCACAGAGGAAATGCCAAACCTCAAACAACAACTAACACACCGAAATCTGGCCAGTGGAAAATCATGTACACAAATGCTCACATCCTGGGAAATAAGATCCCAGACCTGCAGGCAATAATGTCAGAGGCTAAACTGGACATAGTAGCAATTAGTGAGACGTGGTTTACTAGTAACCACACTTGGGAGACTTCAGTACCTGGCTATGTACTGTTCAGAAGAGACCGAGGTGCAAAAAGGAGGGGTGGAGTGGCTTGTAGTCAATGAAAATATCAAAGCAACAGAAATTCAGAATACACATAAGAAGCCAGAAGAACTGTGGGTCACCCTGAAACAGGAAATGGGACAACCATAAGAACTGGGGTTGTCTACAGGCCCCCAGACCAGGGGGAGGACATAGACACATTACTGTTAGAAGATATGCAAAACATGACAGCTAAAGGGGAGGTTCTGATAATGGGAGACTTCAACATGCCAGATACAGATTGGTCAATACCAGCAAGAACATCTGGCAGAACTAGACACATGGTGAATTCCCTCCAGGGGGAGGGCCTCAGACAACTGGTATAACAACCCACAAGAGACAGGGCTATCCTAGATCTAGTACTGACTAACAGGGAAGGGATCACAGATCTCCAGGTAGAAGGTCACCTGGGAGCCAGTGACCATCACATGGTATGGTTCAATTTGGCCACTACATCTACATCATCCCATTCCAAGGCACAAATATGGGACTTCAGAGGAGCTGACTTTGATAAGATGGCCAGCAGAGTTAAGCTAGCCTTGGCAAAAAGACACACAGGTGAGGGGGTACAGGCAAAGTGGGCAAGCATTAAGGATGCAATACTTGAAGCAACATCCCGTTGTGTTAGACATAAAAGGAAGTGCAAAAGAAGTAGGAAACCACTTTGGTTCTCAAATACAGTAGCAGAAAAGGTCAGAGCCAAAAGGCTGGCCTTCAGCAAATATAAGGGAACACAGCGGGATGAAGATAGGGAGGCATACCAAACTGCCCTAAGGGAAGAAGGGAAGGCAGTAAGGCAGGCAAAGTCCCAAACTGAGGAAACACTAGCATGAACAGTAAAAGAAAGTGACAAGACTTTCTATAGATACATTAGTGAAAGGAGAAAGTCCAGAGGGGGTATTGCTAAGCTCAAAGGAGAAAAGGAGGCATGTGAGGAGGAGGATCCTGTAAAAGCATCTATCCTAAATAAGCACTTTTGCTCAGCATTTACTGAAGAGAAGGTAGGGCAGGGCCCACAGCTCAGCACCATGGACACAGTGGGGAAGGAGGTGAACACTACTCCCTTCACAAAAGAAAGGGTCCTACAAGAGCTCGCTAAGCTCAGGGTGGACAAGGCAATGGGACCTGATGGCATACATCCCAGGGTACTTAATGAGCTAAGGGTGGAACTAGCAGATCCATTAGCAGAACTGTTTAGTGAGTCTCTGAGCACAGGACAGGTCCCAGAAGACTGGAGAAGGGCTTATGTGATCCCACTCCACAAGAGTGGTAGCAGGGAGGAGGCAGGGAACTACAGACCAGTCAGTCTTACCTCAGTAATGGGCAAGATTATGGAGGAACTCCTTAAGGAAAGGATTGTGCAACACCTGGAATCCATAGGGGCACAGGATCCAAGACAGCATGGGTTTACAAAAGGAAGGTCCTGTCAAACTAATCTCATAGATTTCTTTGACTGGGCAACCAGAGTGGTGGACCAAGGGGGAGCAGTTGATGTCGCCTACCTTGACTTCAACAAAGCTTTCAACACTGTTCCACATAGAAGATTGATAATTTAGATGGGTAGGCTCAGGTGGGTCAGAAGTTGGTTAACTGGGTAGCAAACTGGTTGACGGGCAGAAAACAAAGAGTGGTGGTAAATGGTATACAGTCAGAAGAGATGCAAGACACAAGTGGGGTACCTCAGGGATCAGTTCTGGGGCCAGTCCTCTTCAATATCTTCATTAGTGAAATTGCAGAGGGACTAGAGGGTAAGGCTTGTCTGTTTGCAGATGACACCAAGATCTGCAACAGAGTAGATAATCCAGATGGGGTGGCAGAATGAGAAGAGATCTGGATAAACCAGTAAAATGGTCAGAAGACTGGCAACTGGGATTTAATGCAAAGAAGTGCAAGATCATGCACATAGGGAAGAGAAACCTTGAAGCCACCTATAGACTGGGAGCAGAGTTGCTGGCAGTCACAAAGGAAGAAAAAGACTTGGGCATCATCATCACCGATGACCTGAAGTTATCCAAGCAGACCTCTAAAGCAGTAGGTAAGGCTAGGGGGATGTTAGGGTATATTAGAAGGGGTATCACAAGTTGTAAGATGGAGGTAATAATCCTTCTTTACAAGACACTGGTTAGGCCCCATCTGGAGTACTGCGCGCAGTACTGGAGCCCACACCTTCACAAGGATATTAACCAAATTGAGGCAGTCCAGAGAAAGGCAACCAAAATGGTGCAGGGACTGAATCAGAAGACATATGAGGACAGATTAACAGAGCTCAATATGTAAGGAGGGAGAGAGGTGATATGATCGAAACATTCAAACACCTTAAGGGCATTAACAAGGTGAAAGAGTCTAACATGTTTAAATATAAGAAAAATAGCAGGACAAGAGGACACAGCATGAGATTAGAGGGAGGCCGATTAAGGGGGAATGTGAGGAAATTCTTTTTCACAGAAAGAGTGGTGGATGCATGGAATGGCCTACCTCAGGAAGTGGTGGCTATGAATACAGTGCAGGGCTTCAAACACGCATGGACTAGGCATAAGGGAGCAATACAGATGAGTATGAATAGATAGGCCACTGACAGAGCAAAGTCCGATGGCACATTTATAAGGTAGAAAAAGAAATGGGCAGACTGGATGGGCCTTGTGGTCCTTATCTGCTGTCAACCTCTATGTTTCTATGTTTCTATGTTTCTATGTCGTTGAAGGCAGTGACAGCCTCATCGGCTGTTTTTGTGAGATAGAGATCTTGCCATCTAACCTTACTTAGTTCAGTCAAATAATTTGATGCATTGAACTTTCAAGAAGACTGCTTAGTTATGAATTTGGCCTGATGGCAAACTTTTGCTTGCGATCTTGTATAGACAACAACTCTATGATCACTCATATCATTGTGGAAGACCGCTGAGTGTAAAAGCTGTCTTGGGAAGGGTGGTTAGTATAACATCAAGGAGTGAGCTGTTTGCAATATATAAAGTGTTGATCCTAGTGGATTCTCTAACTAGCTGGACAAGGCCAAGTTCGTCACAGAGGGATTTCAGGCTGTGCGATTTAGGGGAAAGCCAATCCATATTGAAGTCCCCGAGGATTATTGTTTCTGTATTGGCAGTGGTGCTTAAGGTTTTATCGATTTTAAGGATATCGGTCCCAGCAGCAGGGGCCTGTACCCACCAATAACAGTAATGCTTTCCGTAGAAAGAAGGTGGAGCTTCAAAGATACAATCTCATATTCCTTTCATTTTGAATTACAGTAGATATCACCAGGGCCACTGGAAAATTGAAGAAAAGGTTACCAAAAATTGCATAGCGTTTTGCAAAAATTGCAAGAACTTGTGGGGGTTCTACTATAGACAAGGAGTGCTTCACAATAAATCTTTTAATGTTTTCTGCAGCATATATTAGTCAGTATAAATTGCTAAATGAATATACTGACACCTGAATATGTTTAAAACATAAAGAAAAGTTTATGTTCCTAAAAAGAATACTAAACTGATAAGCTATCATAAGCGTTGCCTATCTTCCAAAATTTAAAAGCACCTCATACAGTGCCAAATAGATTCTAGAAAGTGAGCCACAGCAAATCAATATTAAATAAAGCTAGAAGAAATATATATTTTTTGTTTCTGGTTGTAGAATAATGAAGCGTAATCAATAGCTGTTTACAGTGCTCTGCCAGCTATTTACCCACTTTGGTACAAGAAAAAGTAAGCAAATAGAGTGGTGAATAATTGAGTTTTAGTAAAATGTTGTTAAAGTGTTTAATCATAATTTGTACTGTAGGTGCTATACTCTGTTTTGAAATCACATATTTAAACATTAAATCTGGGGATTATTGGGGCTGGCAGTATAATCTAGAGGTTAGAGTGACAAGCTGTGACTGAACTGACTACATCTAGCAGACCTGGGTTTGATTCCCACAACCTCCACTTGCATACTGTGTGATTCTGAAACAAGTCACTTAACCTCCTCAGTGCTCCTGGGTTGTACCTGGAAACAGGCACTTGTGCCTAGTGGGCCTTATGCAGTTACCAAAAAATGTAAAAGAATACCAGTATATTTTTACTGCATCATACAGTAGTCAGGGTACCCTGTAATTTACCTTTGTTTTACTGTGGCTGCAATGATTTTGTTTAGTTAACGATAACTGTTCAGATACATTTCGTGTTTTATAAGCTTGTTTTTAGACTTTAGTCAGGCTTTTATTGTAGTCTTTGCATGTGAGCATCTAGGGGTAGTTGCTAAGAGTGAGATCACTGTTAGAAACTAGCTTATTCAAGTTTAAAATCGGCAGGACCATCCAAAAATCCTCAGCTGTTTGAATCAAAACTAGTCTGAATGAAAGTATGATCACAAGGAAAAACTTGCCATGCCACTTACAAAAAGGCTTCATAATTAGCACCCCATTTAGGTGAATGGGTTCATTTGCACTTTTTCTCCCATCTTTTGTTTGTGTGGCAACATAAAGTTTTCTGATAGACTGCTTCAACACAAAACAAATGTTAAGTGTTTAAGTGTACTTATGCTTGGCCAGTGGATTTTGAAACCAAACAAGACAAGGATTTAAAATAAATCAGTGTCACATAAAACCCTTGCCCTACTTTGCATTGCATTGTTTCAGCCAAACCCAAGTCTGCATGCAACATTGTCAATGTATTTGACAGTATTTTATTAAAAATGTTAATACTTTTTACAAAGTTCAATACAAAAACTCAAAAATTGCAAGAAATGGCGGAACATGTCCGTTTTTGCAGAGAATGGTGAAAATTGCAGATTCCGCAAAACAATTGCGGGTGCAATTTTCCAGTGGCCCTAGATAGCACTAACTGTAAACTTAGTTTTGGTGTAGACAGCTACTCCCCTCCCCGAGTCCCTATCTGCCCTGTACAGATTATAGCCCAGGAGTGTAACTTGTTGATTAGTAGTGGTCTTTTTGAGCCAAGACTCAGTAATAATGATGAGATCGGCTCAGTATGTATGGCCCATGCTTGTAATTAGTCAAATATTTTTGGCAAACTTAAAATATTACCATCATTATTTTGGGTGCAGGAGCGGCTGTAAATTCGGTAGGTGAGGTGAGCGGTGATAGAGGGCCGGGATTTAGCTCTACTTTACCTGAACAAAGAAAGAGCAGGAATAGTAGTTTCTTTAAAGGTGTCATAAAGGAACTGAATGCTTTTTTCCTTTGGGACCGACCGCTAGTAGTTGTCGAGGATGACAGTTTATTATTGGTAAGGGACAGGCTAACGTGACAGTTTAAGGATATGAGGGAGAGTGCTCTAAGTGACATAGGAGAAGGGAGTAAGATATGAAAGGGAGACGAAAGAGGGGTGTAGATAAGGGGAGAGGGCCATGCTAGGTGGAGGGTGGTGCAGTGATAGGGGCAGTGTCGGTCAGGATAGGGTGTTCTAAGACTGGGCTCGAACCTGATGCTTTGTCAAGGGAAAATACTTTGGTGAGTTGCTTAATAACAGCAATATGCCAAGAGTAAAGTAAGCCATGACACCAGGAAAGTAGAGGCTGAAGAAAAGAACAAGGTAGGGTGCCTTGGCTGAGAGGGAAGTTGAGGCACAGACTTTTACTCCTAGCTTAGTCCAGTAGGATGGCAGAATACCAAAAAAGGGCTGGGACAGACAGTATTAAAGGAGGCCTTGGAGGGGGTGGAGAGGCGGGACAAAAATGAGAAGAGATTATGCTAAGAGGCAGAAATACACAGCGCCAAGCGGCCTAGACAATGTCTGGAAGTCTGGACCAATCAGAGCTTGTTTCAGAGTAGCGCTCGTGATCCGATTGGCTGGATTGGAGCCGTACTTTTCAGCAGGAGGAATCCAGGCTTCTCGGTGTGGTCAGTGGCTTCTGGAGTCCCGTCCACGGGGGAAGACCTCTGGCTGTGGGGCATGGGCTAGCCCTGGTCAAGGGCAGTGGCTGGAGAGAGAAAAAAAGGGGAATTTAAAGGCAGCTTGGACAAAAGGTCAGACAGACAGAGCAATGAGGAACAAGAAATTAGCAAGACAAAGGGTTAGTTAATTTAGGCACCAAGGGTGGTGGGGAGCAATTCAAAATAGTTTGGCTTCACTTAACAGGGCTGTAATCACTTTATACATTTCAGCAGCTCTAAATAATTTAATAACATGCAGACAAATGCTGTAACAATAAATTTAGGAGAAAACCCAAGCAGAGATTATGCTCAGAGGCAGAAATATACAGCGCCAAGCAGCACAGACAAGGTCTGGAAGTGTGGACCAATCAGGGCTTGTTTCAGAGTCATGCCCATGATCCAATTGGCTGGCTTGGAGCCGTACCTTTCAGCAGAAGGAATCTGGGCTTCTCTGTGCAGTTGGTGGCTTCAGGAGTACCATCCAACCAGGGGGGCAGAACTCTGGTTGTGGAGTGTTGGCTAGCCCTGGTCAAGGGCAGCAGCTTTCAGCTGGAGGAATCCAGGCTTCTCAGTGTGGTCGGTGGCTTCAGGAGTGCCATCCGACTGGGGGTCAGAACTCCGGTTGTGGAGCATGGGCTAGCCCTGGTCAAGGACAGTGGCTTTCAGCAGGAGGAATCCAGGCTTCTCAGTGCAGTCGGTGGCTGCTGGAGTGCTGTCTGACCTGGGGCAGAACTCCAGTTGTGGTGCATGGGCTAGCTCTGGTCTAGGGCAGCAGCTTTCAGTAGGAGGAATCCGGGCTTCTCAGTGTGGTTGGCAGCTTCTAGAGTGCCATCCAACTGGGGGGGGCAGAACTCCAGTTGTGGGGCATGGGGCTAGCCAGTGCTACAGCTCCCAATTCAATGTGTCTGGGGAACCACATGAGTAGCTGAACCAATAGTTGAAAAGAACTCTTAGGAAGAGGGTACAAAAGCTGTTTACTGCTTAATCTTGATTTTGTGTTTTTTGTACTTTTTATATATATATATATTAGGTGATTTATTTATTTATTTATTTGTTGAATTTTTGTTGACCCAATAGGACCACTGAGACTAGAAGTCCCTTTTTCAGGGGCAACCTGGGGGAAGGGGAATACGCCTCTGGGCTGGCCAGTTCTATGGCCAGTCCATCTGAGACTTCAATGGAGAAGGAGGGTGAGGAGAAGCCTGTGCAAGACTCCTCTAGTGGCGCTGCACTTGAAATGGATCCTGGATCTCAGGATGTTGGTTCATTTGGAGCCTGAATTTACTCAAGAGATGGAAGGAATGACAGAATCGGAAGCAAAGAACGCCGAAAAAAATAAAGTTGGGCCTATTCATTTTATTGCTTCAAATGACTCTGGACAGTTGGTTGAAACACAAACAAGGTTAACATTTTTAACCCTGGAGAAAGAAAAGCAGCTTAAGCATCTGTGAGAGCTAGAAGACGTGCTCTCATCATTACAACGTTCATAGACAGCTGTCACTGCACCAACTTGATGCTGTCAGTATGAGTGAGAAAACGCCTGTAAAGATGACTCCCCCGTTGACTATACAAGAGAGTCCCAAGGAGACAACAGCAGTTAAAAACAAGGGAAATTAAGAAAAGTCAGAGGCTAGCAGTCAAAACAAAGATTTATCTGTGTGCCAAAAGCCTCCCGGTCCTTGTATACAAGGGAAACCACCGAGACCGCAGAATCAGCTTTTGGGGTCTGGATCAGCTGCTCAACCAAAAACCATCACTAAGCAGATACTGCCAAAAGCGACAACACCTCATAATCCAGAAAAACGAACATTTTTATTTAAGGACAGACCCTGTTATAAAGAGTGGGGAGAAATAATGGAAGCAGAACTAGAGACAATAGACTGGTCTCCCAGAATTGCACTGGAAAAGGCAGGATGGGAGCCAGATTCATCAGGGAAATTGTCGCCTGACCCGAAGGATCTTTCTTATCAGGAATTACTGAAGAATTCTGTGGCCACCAACAATGTGCAGTAAGAGAGCTCCTCCACACCCCAGGGTAATGTTTCTCAAGACAGTGTGTTTTTCTGGGGAATATTTTAATAATGTTGATGTACAAGTTATTGAAACAGTGGTAATTGATGTGCCTCCTGCAGAGGGGGAACTTGAGAAAGAGAAACAGATAGAAGGGGATAGGCAGGCAGAAAGAAAACCTCCAGATCCATCCTTAAGATGTCTAACCTTTTTGCTACCAGGGGAGGGCAGGTCCCCCAGCACAATGTAGTCAGGCTCTTGTACCGGGGGGGGGGTGCTGGAGGAACCTCCAAATAAAGTAGATATAGCCAGGAATTTATTAAAAACATCTATGCAGTATTTTTCTTCTGAAATTTTTGCCTTATAAGTCTAGGGAATGGGAATTATGATGTAAGTTTCAAGAGTATTGAAAACCTAGAATGTTTTTGGACATAATACCAAACTCTTAAAAATACCCCTGCTTGGATACCTTCCATGCTATAGCATTAACTAAACCACAAGTCAAGACAATAAATGTGATGTTTAAGAATAAAGGGGTTCATATAGAAGACATATTGTTCTGGTTACGTCAATGCTGTGACATAATGGGAAAGCCTATACCCACACTAGACAGCGAACAAATATGGGATGGGGGAATGGTGCATAAAAGATAAGTTGGACTCCTCTGATGCAAGGCCCATGCATGTGCTCAGCTCCTTTTTCCTGGGGAAAGACCGAGGGTCCATTTTTTACAGTGGTCAGCTTCGGTCGTGTTTCAAGTGTGGCTCAAGAGCTCAGCTCAGCCTGCAACTCTTCATGTTGTAGCCACTGTTTAGGGTTTGGACATGCATCTTCTGCATGTCTGAAGCTATTCAAATGCAATTTGTGTAAACAAACAGGGCACGTCTATGGGCGCTGTCCCTGGGCATCCCACAATATAGAATACTGTCCATCTCAGGCAGGTATAATAAATGGGGCCCAGCATCAACAAAACAAAAGGGTGGCTGCACAGGACTTACATAACATAGATCTTCAAACTAGTCAAATCCAGGTAGAGCCAGTGCAGATAGACCAGATGAAGGTTGTGGTAGAAGAACAAGGCCCTGGGTGTTCTCAGGTAGTAGTAGTAGATCACCCAGCCCCCATTGCAGAAGGATCACAGGAGGTTGTGGATGTGAGGAAAGAGTTATGCCGCCCCCCCCCGCAGACAAGGAAGGAGCTTTTCAGACAGTTTCTCAAAAGAAAAGACCCAGATCAGGATGAATAGGAGTTCAGAAATCTAAACAAAGCATGCTAAAGACAGGACAGGAAGCAGTCTCTTGGAAAACAGGGAATGACTATGCTACTCTATCAAAGGAAGAAACAGAGATTCAGAAGAAGAAGAATCAAATTCCCCAGCTATTACATCTAACACAGATGAAGGGAGTGGGGAGGGATCTATTGTAAAACAAACTGGACAGTGAAGAACTTCTAAGACCCCTTAGGAAATTACTTTCTGTGGTTTCAATAAATTCCCTGATGGATAGGCTCTCCATTACTACTATCAAGATCAATGGTATAAAAAATTAGAAGAATCGTTTAGGAACTATGTTTTATTTACGTAAATTACAGAGTGACATTATTTGTCTGTTAGACACATGGTTGAAATCCAGCCATGAGCTACAGCAGGCCTCAAAATCCTGGCCGCTGGGTCCCTCCTTTTGGTCCTCAGGAATGGAAGTATGTGATGGGGTAGGTATTTTATTCTCTAACTATTGTTTTAAAGTGTCAAGGCTGGTAGACATTCATCCTGGGCGGGCCTTAATGTTGGATGTCTCCTATGATTCCTTTAGATGCAGAATTATAGCTATATATGCTCCACAGACAAAAGCTCAAAGGGTTTCCTTATTTAAAGAAGTCCAGCCTTTCCTGCACACCTCCAGACTAGTGTATTGGTTAGGAGATGTTAATTGTAGCCTATCAAAGGCAGATAGGGGCTTGCAAACACAGAAAATATGTTCTGACTCAAATGCTTTACTAAACATTCTGAATCATGCAAGGCTAATTGACGCCAATAGGAAAGTATACCTCAAAGGTGGATTTACCTACCACAGGGGTCCTTTTAAAACAAGGATAGACTTTATATTCATATCATCTGCATTAAATATACAAGAGGTACAGGTTATTGCTTGCAAGTTTTCAGATCATATGATTATTAAATTAACAACACAAGCAGGGACTAACCCACAATGCAAAAAGCAATACTGGAAACTGAATGAGTCTTTGTTAACCGACCCCCTGCTTAAAAAGGCATGGGAAAGGAAGTGGGCTGCCAGACTATCTGTAGTTGAGTGTTATTCTGAACTAGCAGACTGGTGGGAGAACACCAAAAAATCTTGGTGTTCCTTTTTTCAACCGCAAGCACGTTCCAGATCTACATCTGAGTATTTAACATACTTACAGTTTAGGCAACAGTTGCAGAGAGTCATTTCCCAGATGCAGATTACAGGGCAGGATTTGAGTGTGCAGGTTAGCAACCTGAAAGTCCAAATGGCACGATAGAGCAAAAACTTTACAACCAGAACTTAGATTCGGTACACAGATAACAAAAGGCTCTTTAGATCCTTATAAAGAAAATAAGAAAAGGATTGAAAACAGGATAATAACACAACGTACTTCCTCTTCAGGAGAATTAGTTAATTCCCCACAAGAACTACTAGAAGTGTGGAGGAAAAAGTAACCCAGACTTTTGGTACCCCCAAACCAGAGAAACAAAAGATTATTGAATCCCTAGGGTTGCCTAGGGTCCAGGAAATTGATACCCAGGATTTGATTACAGATGTAACAATAGAGGAGATTAAGACTGCTATTTCACAGTTAACAACAAATACAGCTCCAGGCTCTGATGAACTGGGAACAGGGTTCTATAAAACATTTATAGATAACCTGGCAACCACATTGGTAATTTTGTATAATCACATTTTAAAGACTTCAAAATATTTAGCATCTATGATGGATGCAATATTAGTGCTCATACATAAAAAGGGAATAAGGCACAACATTGGGAACTGGAGGCCTTTAAGCCTGTTGAATTTCGATTTAAAAATTCTGAGCAAAATATTACTGGCAAGATTAAATAAAGTAGCGCACCTTTTGATCAGCCCTTTTCAAACATGTGCAATTCAGAATAGAAAATAACAAGACCATAACCATTGTTGACCTTTGTATGTATGTTACCCTACATCCTTTGACATGGAACCTTTGTAAATGAGCAGTTCCTTCTCAAAGGTATTTGTACTCCGAGGCCCGGATATTCAGACTGTGCCAGGCTGTGGCGCAAGCCTGGGCGCAGTGCAACTTGGCTGCGCAGGGGAGTTGACAGGGTGATATTCAACGGAGCTGCGCCATGACACAGCATCGTTGAATATCGCACCCTGGCCACCTGCAGTGCACATGGTGCAGTGGCACTGCACCAGTGCAAGTGGCCAGAGTGGAGCAGGGGGATGCGCTAATGCAAGTTCCGCTATGCTATGCGCAACAACCGCGATATCTGGGGTGCGCACATGCAACAAATAATGTATGCAAGGCACAAATGGGGCCACTTGCATGTCATTATGGCCTCATTTGCATGCAGGTGCACTGATCTCCAGCGACTTGCACCTGGCGCCCTGCCAGGCAGTAGCTGTCAGGGACTGACGCCCCCTGCACATCATGGCAATGTGCCTCACTGCCTGATCACAGGCATATGTAGAATTAAATAATCATCCAATATCCCTGGTGGTCTAGTGGACCACTCACAGCCCGATCATGGGCATCTGTTAGAAGAAAAGCAGTCTTATATCCCTGGTGGTCCAGTGGACCACTCGCAGCCTGATCGTGGACATATGCTGGATTAAAAGCAGTCTTATATCCCTGGTGGTCCAGTGGACCACTCGCAGCCTGATCACGGGGGTCAGTACAAATAATGCCACACCACACCAACCCTGGTGGTCTGCAATACCTCCCACCCGCCCACTGAGCCCCTCCGCCATGCTCCCCTGGTCAGCGGCGGGTGGCAGCTCCCACCGCTTGCCGCCCACCGCCCACCGATTGACACCATATGGTGGGGCTGTACACCCACTGGTCCCAGGCGTGAGCCAATGGGCGTAGCCCATACTGTATTACACAGTCCAGATATGTGAATGGTTCCATCTACATATCTGACTGTGTAGTACAGTATATTGGACACCATTGGCTCATGCTGTGGACCAATGGGCATAACCCTACCATACGTGTCAGCCAGCGGTGATGGGGGGCAAGTGGGTGGGGGGCTGCCGCCCGCCGCTGACCGGGGAGCAGGGTGGTGGTGCCAGTGGGCAGATGGGGAGGGGGGTACCACTAGACCACTAGGGTTGGTGTGGTGTGGCATTATTTTGTACTGACGCCCGCGATCGGGCTGCGAGTGGTCCACTGGATCACCAGGGATATAGGACTGCTTTTAATCTAACATATGCCCGTGATCGGGCTGCGAGCGGTCCACTGGTCCACCAGAGATATAGGACTGCTTTTAATCTAACATATGCCGGCGATCAGGCTGCGAGGGGTCCACTGAACCACAAGGGATATAGGACTGCTTTTAATCTAACATATGCCTGCGATCATGCTGCGAGCAGTCCACTGGACCACCAGGGATCTAGGACTGCTTTTAATATAACATATGCCTACAATCAGGCTGCGAGCGGTCCATTGGTCCACTAGGGATATAGGACTGCTTTTATTTTAACATATGCCCATGATCAGGCACGGAGGGGGCGCTGCCACGAAGGTGCAGCCGGAGCTCGGGTGGCCACCTACAGGTGGCAGCTGCTGTGTTGCACCCTGCAATATGGTAGCTCACCTCTGGGTGGCCAGCTGTTGCTCCTTTTTTTTTTGGCTCACCTGTGTGCAGCGCAAGTAGGGGTTGTGCATGCATGGGCTCAGCACATCCCGGGCTGAATATCGGGATGTGTAGAATATGCATGGTACGCCCCACCTACCTGCGCCACATACATTACTGATGCACTCCAGCGCATTGGGATTTGTGCCAGGCTCAATCCCCATTTGAATATCACACTGGGGTGCAACCCTTTTGAATATCCGGGCCCTAGAGTTTAATACAATTAAAAAAAAAATGATAAAATAACTTAATTATATTATGGGAATCCTTTTATAAAGGGAATTTGGAAGACAAAAAAGGGTATGTTCTGACCTTGGATCAGGAGAAGGCCTTTGATAAGCTATCCCACCATTTCTTATTTTCTACATTGTTAGGATTTGGGATACCTGAAACCTTTGTAAATTGGATAAAAGGGATGTAAGAAGATTCCTTTCTCTGGCATAAAATAAATGGCTGGTTTGGGAGGAAAGTGAAATTTCATAGGGGAGCTAAGCAAGGTTGCCCCCTAAGTCCTCTCCTATATGCCTTTGGTAGAGACATCCTAATTAGGTTAATATGGACCCATACTGAGTTAGTAGGAATACCACTTATTGAGTCTTTTCAAGTTAAAATATTAGCATACACTGATGATTTGGTTTGGTGCTCTCTAGCACATCTTTGGAAGTGGCATTAACGGTGACGTTAATTCAATTCTCCTATCTGTCAGGGTCAAAAATTAATTTTGGGAAAAGTAAAGGAGTAATCTTGGGTAATACCTCAGTACCACCTTCAGGTATGTGGGCTGGAATTAATATAACAACAGAAACTATAACTATATTAGGGGTTACATTCGGACATGGGAACATGGCTCATTTAAACTAGGAAATTAAGGTTGAGCAAGCAAACGGGATGGTAAATAGCTGGACAGGGCAACAAATATCAAAGAAGAGAACAGTACTATTAATTAAATCACTGCTGATTCCACAGTTTCTATATATCAGTTATATCTTTCCCTCTCTACAGTCTATTAGCACCAGTTTATTAGGGGTGTTTTTTCAGGCCTTTTGAGGCTCTCAACTAAACCTCATTAAGAGGGAATTTACATGTCTGCCAATTAAGGAAGGTGGAGTAGGAATGATATACCCTATCACCTTTTTATAGTATGTTATTAAATTACAACATACACCCAACACTATGCCCCAGTACTAAAGAATGGGTAACCCTGATCCAAGAATGGTTGAACCTGTGTATATTTGTATGGGAAAGTAGGAAGATGAGATCTATTTCTTTTAAGACACCAGAATATGGGAAAGAATGTATCAAGAATGTTATAAGGTGGAACATTACCCCAGCATAGCTACTGACTATAGACAGGAAAGGGATTTATAAAGCTATAATAGCTATAGAAAGGACTTCAGTAGTATAATTTCCAGGATGTACAAATATTAGACAAACGAATGCTTTACAGCAGCTATAAAACCCCAGGTTACCGTCCTTTATTTGGGATTGTATCTGGTTAAGCAATTATGGCAGATTAGGAGTGAAGAGAAACAACAAACATAAACAGCAATCAGAAAGATACTGCCCTAGAATTACATGTTCACAGAGGATGGAAACTCAGGAACATCTGTTTTTGGAATGTCCGTATGCTAGTTCCTTTTGGATATATTGGTCATAGTCCTGGTCAGATATCCAGTTGGCAACTCCTTCATATCAGGATATTATGTATGGGTCAGAGGACAACAGGTTTTGTAGATATCATGGTGACACAATGTATATAACCTTTACTCAAATTAAGTATTTCTTATGGTAGTCAAGGTGCATGTTAGTATTGCAACAAAAAACAGTTACCTTCCAGGATCTCCCGAACAATATAAAGTTATCTTTACAGAAATATACAGAAAACAGATGTGAACAGATACTCTTTAATCAATCAATAAAAATCTTTATTTTGCCAGGCAGGACATCATTGAGACAAGCTCATTTACAAGATGGACCCGGAGCAAAACAATTGCCAACAGGGTTAAGACATACCAGGTTGAGTGAACATACATAACAATTACATAGTAATAATAACAACATAATAACATATAAATATCACATGTGACAAGATACTTGCACCAGAGCAATAGTTTCAACAGGAGGTAATGCCATTTAAATACAATTGCATGGATACAGATATATGGATGTAAGGTAATGAGCTAAAGTTTATACAGTAAACATCATTGGAGGAGTCATAGTGAGCAGGAGTGGCAGTACCTCTAGCATCAAAGTGTGAAGAAGATTGAGATGTAAGAGTCCTTTGATAAGCACTGTAGGCATGTCCTGGCAAGTGGGGTGGGAAGGGGAGAGGGGTATAGGGAATCGGGAGGGAAGGTCAGACGAAATAGGAGAGGGTTGGACATGATGGCCTAGGGAGGAAGGACTGTTCGAAGGGAGAACATGACAGATGCCACAGGCAATAGTTGGGGTTTAAGTCCAATATTTGAAGCAAAGACAGATCGTGATGTTGGGACATTGATTTGGACAATGACAGAAGGGAGGACTCAAATGATGCCTCAGGCAGTGGTTGAGGTTTAAGTCCAAAATTTAAAGCAGTAACAAATCGTGATGTTAAGACCTTGACTTGAAGCAATGACAGGCCTCAGATAGGGTCCTCAGGAACAAGGATTTGAAGAGGGAGAAGATGATAGGGGAAGTGAGCCTTAAAGTTTTCTGGATCTTATTCCAGAGCGTAGGAAGAGTGAAGCTTATTGAGGCTCTACCAAAGCACGTTTTAACTTTAGGGACAGCCAGAGAGAAGATGTTAGACTTCTGAAAGAATAGGCACTAGGAATGCGGGAAGTTCCGCAGCTTTGAGGTACTGAGGTAATTTATGAGTGATTGCCTTATATGTCCATAGAATAGCATTTTTTTGCCTCCTGAAGCTAAGAGAGCTCCAGCCTATGGAGAATAGAGGATGCAGTGGTGTGTGTCATAAGGGGCATCCAAAATGAACCTAAGAGCTCTGTGGTATAGGGTATCAAGCTTGGAGAGAGCTGTGCTAGTACTATGGCCATATAGGAAGTCCGCATAGTCTACAAGATGCAAGAAGGTAACTTGGACTAGGAGTTTTTTAGCCTCCTGGGTTAGTGAGTGCTTAATCCTGAAGAAAATACTGAGCCTTTAAAGCAGTTTCTTAGTGAGTTCTTCAAAGTGATCAGTAAAGAACAATTTGTAGTCAGTCCAGACACCCAGGTATTTGAATTGTTCCATGAATTCAGGGCTTCTCTAAAGGGTGCTTATGTGAGGAACCTTATCTGTTTTTTTTGAGACGTTGGGCCGGTGGAGAGAAAATCATTGCCTTAGGTTTTTTTTTTGGCATTGAGCAGGCGTTTCAAGTTGAGTAGATTTTGTGGAGGATGTCAAACCCTTTCTGGAGGTCCAAAATGTCTTGATGCAGAGCTGATCTGTCAATGTATAGCACTATATCATCAGTGAAGAGATGGATACTAGATGACTTTAGGCCAGTGTCAATTTGATTAATAAAAATGGCAAAGAGAAGTGGACCAAGTATGGATCCTTGGGGGACACCTCTAAGAAGTATTTTTTTTTTGGCGATAGGTCTCCTTCAGCCTTAACCTGCTGCTCTCTGTCCACAAGATAGTTTGCAAACCAACTTAGGGCCAGATTGTCCACCCCATCTTTCTTCAGGGTCACTGGGAGTAAATCGTGGTCCACCGTGTCGAAAGCCTTGCTAAGGTCCAAAAACAAGGCACATATATATTGGTTGTTATCAAGTGTGGACTGCCAGTCATTTATAACCTTGGCAATGGCAGTGGAAGTACTATGCATTGGATGGAAACTGGATTGAATTGGGTTTAGTAGATTAAAACTTTCCAGATGAGATCTGAGCTGTTCATTTACTACCTTCTCCAATAGCTTTGACAAGGCCGGGAGCAAGGATATTGGGCAGTAATTACTTAGGTCGCAGGGGTCCCCTGATTTGAATAGAGGGATGACATGAGCTGTCTTCCAGACCTTGGGAAGGGGGCCCTGATTGAGAGACAAATTGAAAAGGTGGGTAATGGGGGGGCCAAAATATAGTAGGCCAACTTTAGGAAGAAAGGCTCAATCATATCTGCACCTGCCCATTTCTTGGTACCAAGCTGAAGAAGGAGATCCTCAACCTGTTTGATGGTGACCGGACAAAAGGAGAAAAAGTGGTAAGGGTCAATAGGTTTCAGATCATGGCAATCAGATGACTGACTAAGGAACTGTGCCCTGACGGCATTTGCTGGGGAGGTATCAAAAGCCATCCCTGCTGTGGCAAAGTGACTGTTAGGGAGGTCAAGGATCTCATTTTTATCTGTAGTGTGGGTACCGCCAGTCGCAATTTTGTGGGGAACTTTGACAACGCTGTTATGGCCTTCTACCTCCCTTAATGTTTTCCAAAACTTAGTAGAAGAATTAGTGGATGCGTTAAGCTCAGAGCAGAAATAACTAGACTTCGCAGCTCTGATAGTTTTCAGGCAGAAATTCCTTGCGGTTCAGAAAGCAGACCAGCCTGTGGCCAATTTAAACTTTCTGGCTCTTTTCCAAAGAGCATCCTTATGCCATAAGGCAGTCTTTGGGTTATCCGTGAATAAAGGACAGGATTTTCTTTTGGTTCTGCTTTTGGTAACTGGGGTATGGATGTCTGGGGTTCCGATGAGTATTTCATGAAGTACCTCATGTGCCTCTTCCAAAGAAGATGCAAGGTAAAATTTCTGCCAGTTAGCATACTGGAAGTCATAGAGGAAAGCATCAGGGCAGAAGTTCCGTTTACATCTCTTGTGGATGTATTTAGAAGAGGAGGAGATTTGGAGTTGCACCCACCTTATGCATGCAATGGCACAGTGGTCGCTGATGTCGATAAAGAAAACACCTGAGTGGAGGAAGAGGTGAGGCTTGCTTACAAGGATTAGTTCAAGAAGGGAGCTATGCTCTAGGTTTTTGGTGTTTGAGTGGGTAGCTTCATTAATGATCTGGGTAAGTCCATGGGCATTACAGAATTCTTTCAATGGTAAGGAGACTGGAGAGAGTCAGTCAAGGCTGAGGTCACCAATTATGGATACTTCTGATGAGGTGGTAGCTAGTATGTCACTTAGGTGTTTGAGCAGAGAGAGGCTTGCTGAGAGGGAGCCCATAGCATCCACTAATGCAGATAGAGGTAGATTTGGCTGGTTGAATTATTAGCGTGAGGCACTCAAACTCCTTGGAGACTGTAGTCATGTCCACCATAGTTGCAGTAATGTTGTCCCAGACATAGATGGCTACTCCCCCTCCCCAGGATTTCCCATCAGTATGAAACAAGTTGTACGAAGGAATGTCAACCTCGTAGTCCAGGGTGGTTGGTCTTAGCCAAGTTTTGGAGATTACAAGAACATCAGGAGAGCAGTGGAGGGTACAAATTTTGATAACATCAAGCTTTTCAGAAGGCTGCAGGCATTCAAATGCAAAAATGAGAACCCTTTTAGTAAAGGTAGGTCAGCTGGGGCAGGAATGGAGAGGGGTAGCAGGGTTTAATTCGATGTTACCAGCACAGATGAGTAGCAGCAGAAGAATATTTTTTATAGCACTAAGAATTATTCGGAATGGCCGAATTTTGCCCCTGAGGCATGGGCAGTTTCTCAAACTCTTCTCCAAGGCCAAACAGTAAGGTGAGGGGCGATAGTAAGCGATACAAAAATTACAACATCTATGGTTAACTTGTATAGCTTGGTTAAACTAAAGCACAAACTAAGTATTAAAGTAAATAAGTAGTGTATGTTAAAGTATGTCTAACATGTGGAATTAGGATGTATAATGAATATTAATGTTTGTACTGATTTTTATGTTGCTTGCATGCATGTGCAAGAAACATAGTGCCATCATCAGAGATTTCGGAGGTGTGTCACCTCCTCCTCCAATTCAGTCAGTGAGCTGGCAGGCGCGGCCCCTGTAAGCCAATGCATTTTGGAGCTGTCTATGACATGCTCCAAAATGCAGTGGCATACAGTTGAAAGGGGGAGCTACGCTTCAGTGAGCAGCGATAAGAAGCGTAGCTCCCTCCCACACGCAGGCGCAGCGCCCGCATGTACCTGTGTAGCCGGCAAGCCCAATCCCCGGCCGGCTGAGCTGCGCTGTCCCCTCCAGTAGTGGTGCCACGCTGGGAGCCCACCCAGCGTGGCAATCAGTCCTTTGGCTATGATGGGGTGCCAAATCCTCGCCGGCCGAATGGCCCCTGCTCTGTGCCATGCTGGGAGCCCCCCCAGCATGGCAAACGTCCTACTACGTCTTTTTTTTAAACCCATAAAACAAAAACGGTCTCACGCGGCGCCTCCCGACCCCTCCCACAACCCGCACTCCACCCACTGCGCACCCAGCCTCCCCACACCCACCTCACCCCCATACTTACCTCGGACTCGGCGTGATTCATCTTTGTGGACCGGAACACGCCTGCACTCAAAGCCGACCGCGAACTGAGGAAATGCCGATAAGCTGGTATAATGGGCTAGATGGGGGTTCAACTTATTGCATATCTCAGGCATTTTGGGATTTTGCATCAAATTTCAACATGAGTTTTAGGACCCTTCTCATGAATGATATCACTGTCATGGCTATTCGCCCGAAGGGGTGATTTCGCGACAGTGACTGTGCAGTGACTGAAATCACCCTTTGCCTGAATACCACCTTATGACAGTGATATCATTCAGAGGGTCCTAAATACCCCATGTTGAAAAATTTGGCGAAAAATCCCAAAGACTGTTTTAATAGCGCATTATCTAGTTCCTACGCGAGGCTCATAAGTTCACGAATTTCAATATTTTCACTCCAGATTTTCAACATTGCCATTTTACCATACCTTCTTATGAGTAGTACAGCTGTCATTTTCACATCTCACCTAAAATGTGTTTTCTCACCCTTAGAAGTAGGAATGGCGAGTCAAAGCGCCGAAATCAATGTATGGGACAATTAAGAAAATCACAGGACACTGTTCATGAGCAGAGGTCTTAAATGGCTATGTTGAAAATTTGGTGAAAAATTCCTAAAATTACTGTTTTATTGAGCGGTATGCTATGCAGTTCCCTACGAGGCCTCAGAAGTTCACAAATTTTCAATATTTTCACTCCAGATTTTCAACATTGCCATTTTACCACACTTCCTCATGAGCAGTATAGCTGTCATTTTTCACATCCTGCCCAAAACATTTTTCCGCCCATGTAGTGCAGAATGGCGCAGTCGGTGTGCGAACTCAGTGTATGGGACACAGTAACAAAATCACAGTGACACTGTTCATGAGCAGAGGTCTTAAAATGGCTATGTTGAAAATTTTGTGAAAAATTTCCTAACAATGACTGTTTTACGAGCGTGCGTTGCGCAGTTCCTACACAAGCTCGTAAGTTCGCAAATTTTCAATATTTGCACTCCAATGACTTCCAAATACCTAAACAGCACATAGAAGCAAGCAACATTCGGCATTGACAAATGCTTGTTCTTTGTGTAATGAAGTCCAATCATAATAAAAATTCCCCTACTCACCTGTAGGGGGACAGAATGTTTGGTATGAGTGGAGTCAGTATGGAGAAGGAATCACAAGGAGAGGCTGCAAGGGAGCAGCCATTGGAGGAAGGGGTGACAGAGCTATGTACATCTGAAGATGAGAAGTATGTCTCGGACCCTGTATCCGAGGATTTGATAGACGAAATCGAAAGGCTGGACATGGAGATGGAGGGTGAAGAGGTGCAAAGCACCTTGCAGTAGGACATTGGGAATGCAATGGAACACTTAGAAAGACAGATGGAAGAGAAATGGTTTACCATCAGGAGAATACTGGAGGAAGACGATGAATGAAGACTGGAAGAGAGAAGGACAGAAGCCCTGAGAAGGACAGAATCTGAGGGGGATGGAAGCTGGAGTAGCTGAGATGATTTTACGCTGGACCAAATGGAAGGAAGCAGGTTGGCCCCGAGAGCAGAAAGAACAGGAGGTGCGACATGCCAGGTTATGATTCGGGCATTTGGTTTACCAGAACCTGAAGAGAATGGAAAAGAATGGTCACCAGGATCGCGCTAAAGGGAGCAGGCTGGAAGCAGAAGGGGGATGGAAGCTGGGAGCCAGAGAGTGATGAGATGGATTTCTTGCAAAGTGACAATGGAGATCTGGTGGCATCCTCCAGCAGGAATGTAAAGGGAGGGCAGGAAAATAAAGAGGGTAGTGCAATAACACTGGTGCAACAGAAAGGGGAAGAGAGTCAAGGAGGGGGCTTGCTCTTAAAAGAGAAATCAGCAGGAGGAGAAGGAGGGGGGAGGAAAGATAGTGAGCTTCCCATGTCAACAGGGTACAGGAAAAAGGGCTCTAAGGATTTAAACCCCCTCAAGAGCAGGAGAAGGGGTAAACCAGAACATTCAGCCAGAGGATGGAAGGAGAAACAGAGGGAGGTTATACTCCACAATAATAAGAGGTGGGGTAAACAGTAGTGAGGATCAAGGGAGATCAGGAGGACCAGGGCCCGCCACCCCCCCCAGAGGAAGACCCAGGGGACAGAGACCAGAAGAGTACATGGATCCTACTCCTCGAAGGTTTGCATTTAGACTAAGGTATAAAGGAGAGTTGGAGTGTTTGCCAGACAGGTTATATGTGGGGAGAATGCTACTAAAGGATTCCATGAGGTATGTGGCCTCAGAAATATATGCCCTGATTCACATATCAGGAGAGGATGTGTTTGATATCAGTTTCAGGACAATGTGAGGGCTTGAGAGGTTCTGCATAAAATATAAGCAACTTAAACGTACCCCTACATAGCAACCTTTCATGGCAATACCCATAACAAGACCAGCAATTAAAACTGCAACTGTTTTTTTCAGGAATGAGTGTGTTCACATGGGAGATATAGTACAATGGCTCTCTCAAAAATGTGAAGTAATGAGTACTTCTGAAGCAATTATAGATTCAGAGTTTCTGTGGACAGATGGGTGGCGGTTCAAAGTTAAGCTGCATCAATCAGAAGACAGGATAGTTCACATCCCCAACAGTTTTTTTCTGGGGAGAGTCAGGGGTGGTTTCTACTAGGAGCATTTCAAAGCCTGCAAAGGTGTGGGACACAAGAGCACCTCTCAAATGTCTGCAACACTGTAAGGTGTGGGTTATGTGGGGAGTGCGGCCACAATAATTCCCAGTGCAGGAACCATGTAAGATACAACTTGTGTGAGGAGTATGGGCACATGACCAAGACTGCCCATGGGCAGCCAGGAATAATGCAAGAAGCATTAATCCAGAGGAACTAATTAGAAAAGCCCAACAAGAGAGGCCTGCAAGTGACCCCGACCCCCCCAACAGAAAAAAGAACAGAACAAGAGGTAACAGATCCAGTGGCACAGGGGAAAGCTACTCAAGAGAAGGAGTGAGCCCCTGGGGAAGAGGTAGGAGATGGAGTGGAGGGAGATGAGCCCTTGGCCAGGATATTAGCTGAGGCAGAATTCAACACAGGAAAGGAACGTGAGAGAGGAAGAGAAATGGAAGAAGAAAAAACAGGCCAAGATAAAAATTTGTGAAAGATGCCCCCCCATCAAACACGAAGGGGTCTGCCCCGGGGCTTGAAAGAAGAAAAAGTCTGAGGAGCAACAAAGGATGCATGGGAGAGCTATTGAATGAAAATCCCTTTGAAGTGTTGGGGTCACAAACTGAGGATGAAGTATACCAAAGGGACAGGGACTCAGACACTATGTCTATACAGTCCTCACAACCAGGGTCATTAAGTGGAAATGGAGTTGATAGAAAGGAAAGTAAAAGGAAGAAAAAGAGGAAAAAAAGGAAAATAATTTGAGGATGGATTAAAAGTAAAAATGGTGGGACACAATCAAAAAGTATGGTTTTGTTTTCATTGGCATCTGCAAACATTTGCAGTATTTATAATGGTAAAAAGAGAGAGGTAGTGTGGGCCAAGTCAAGGGATTCAGCATGTGAAGTAATATTTTTGCAGGAAACATAGTTTAATTCTGTTAACACAATTGCTCAGGTGCAGAGGGGGTTGGTGTGGGGACCTTCTTATTGGCCTATCAGACCAGATAGAGCATATGGGGTGGGAATTTTGTTTTCAGGTAATGGTTTGAAATTCAAAAAACTCATAGATACTGTGTACTGCCAGGGAGAGCATTGTTAGTAGATGGGCTATGGTATAATAAGCCATCAAGATTTATAGTGATTTACAGTCCTCAGGTGAAAGCAGAAAGGGTTAAAGTTTTAAAAGCAATAAAGCCTTACCTAAGTACAAATAGAAAATTTTTTTTGGGTGAGGACTATAACTGTACTTTAGAGGTGAAAGAAAGGAAGAATATAGGGAAGAAAGTGTACTGTGACACATATGCCCTTAAAAAATGTATAGAAACTGCTGAACTCAGGGGCATAGCTACAAGGGTGCAGGGGGTGCAATGGCACCCAGACCCATGAGGTTTGAGGGGCCCAAATCATAATTCTGATGTTTATTCAAAACTGGGGAGGGGCCCTGTAACATCACCTTGCACCCAGACCCTCTGGCAATTTGCTACACTACTGGCTGAACTAATGGACTGTTTAGCTAAAGCTAAGAAACCAGCAAAATATATGTATGTGAGAGGGAAGGTATTTTCTAAACTAGATTACATCTTTATTTCCAAGAAAACAGATGTAGTACAAATAGACATAGCACCCTTAGGATTCTCGGATCATTTAATGATAAAAGTAGTGGTAAGTACAGAAACAGAAAGGTATCAGCCCAGAACAAGGTGGGAATTAAATACTACTTGTTTGCCTGAAGCAGCAGTAAATGAAGGTTTAGGATCCCTATTTGAGAATGGGGCATCGGTGGTGGAGATGTACAATGATTTGTGTCAACGGTGGTTAGACATGAAGAAAGAGATGTGTAGTTGGTTGCAAAAGAATGTGAAGACCAGAGTGAGGAACACGTTTTTTGAATATTTAGGTTAAGGAACAAGTTGTATAAAGAATTGGGAAATATCGTATACAGGGAAGCAAGACTACAGTGACTCATTAAAAAAAATGAAGGCAGTGCAATACAACAGAGCAGCAACATTGACAAATTAAGCTATGGGACACAGAGAATGCCTTTCTCAGATCCCTGTGAGGCATGCAAAGAGAGGAAAAATAGATCAAGGGTGACAACACTCAGAAATAAAAAAGGAGAAGAAGTAAGGGAGATGGAAGGAATAAGGAAGATAATAGAAGAACATATACAGGAAGTAATGGACGGGGCAAAAATCTCAGAACAGGAAATAGAAAACATCTTGAGAGAAATAGAAATACCTAATCTCCCATTGAATAGAAAGTGGGAATTACAAAAGGTGATAACAGAAGAAGAAGTAAGAGAAGTGATAAAACAACTTAAATAAGGGGTGACCCCAGGAATGGATGGGCTCCCAATGAGATATATAAGAGATTTAAGGTTTTTTTATCTGCTTTTTAGTGAGGGTATTTAATTTTATATGTAATATGGAAAAAATACCACCAGAAATAACAAAAGGATTGGTAATCCTTCTTCATAAAAAAGGGGACAAGATGGAAATAGGAAATTGGAGGCAAATAAGTATAATGAATTCAGATTATAAATTATTGGCACATATCTTACACAAAAGAGTAAAGAAATATGCGGCCAAAGTGATACACCCAAGCCAGACGGGTGCAATACCTGGCAGGAATATACAAGAGAATTTAGCTATGGTGAGGGGCTTAGTGGAGTTTAGCAATAGGAAAGGGAAAACAGGAGTAGTGATTTCACTGGACCAGAATAAAACCTTTGACCGAGTGAATCATCAGTATCTCTTTATGGCACTGGTGCATTATGGGATACCAAAAAGGACATAAGGGTGGATAAGAAAGTTGTATGAAAGTGCAGAGAGTATTTTGGAAGATGGACAAGGAGGAGGGGTCCCGATCAGAATAAGGGCAGGTGTGAGACAGGGATGCCCATTAAGTCCATTATTGTATGTTTTGGTATAGACCCATTAATTAAATTAATCAGTAAAGCAGACGGGATTAAAGGAATTAAGGGAGGTCACAAAGAGGATTATAGACAGATTCTCCAGAGTATCAGGAGTAAAACCTAACATGGAAAAAGGCAAGAAAATGTGGCTAGGACCTCCAGAAAGAGGAATGATGGAGCAGGAGATAAAATATTGGATGAACAGTTGATTGTGTTGGGCCCGCCCTGGCCCTACTACTCATCAATTGTTGAATATTCTACTGCTGTATTTTTCCAGTTGCCACTGGCCTCTCCTATCCCCCTTTGCACCTCCTTGATGTGTCTGCTACCCTTATCCCCCAGTGTGCTGTTGTCTGACTATGCTGTTTACTGCCCACCTCGTTTGTGCCATGCTAATATCTTCCTCCCACTTGCTTTGTAATCCCATGCTGTTAATGCATTGACCTTGTTCTGTATGTTACTCTTATTATACTTGCCCTTGTCGTTGCCTGTTATGCCTGAATGGATCTCTGTAATCTCCCGGATCACACTTGAAAATAGGCACTTGGTTGTCTAGTGTGCTTACCTGGTAAACAAAAGCAAATAAATAAATAAGATGTTAGGAATTTGGTTTGCAAAAGGGGATATGGGTAAAAGGAACTGGGAAATATCAATGGCAGAAGGAGAAAGAAAAGTGTCATGGTGGAAGGGATGGAAAATGACAAAATTTAAAAGGGTTTATGTGGTAAAGCAATTCTTAGTTCCATGTTTCTTGTATGTGGCTATAGTCTTTCCGTTACCAATAAATCTGGTGACCAAAATCATGGGGGTATTTTTTCAGTTGGTCTGAGGGATCAGGCTAAATCCAATAAAGAGGGAGATCACATATTTGGGAACAAAGAAGTGTGGTCTGGAAATGATAAATCCCGTGTTGTTGTTTTTTCCACACTCTTTTTTGGTATAAAAATATAAGGGAAGAACTAGAGAGGCAGAAAAAAACCTAATGAGTAAGTGGGGCTGGAATGTAATGGGAAAGTTTTATGAGAGTTGGGAAGAAGAGATGCCTAAAGGATTTAAGTAACTTGAGGAGCCAGAGTATTCTCAAGATTCGATAATAAAACTACAAAAATGGAAAATTAAAAGACAACAAATAAATCAAGTAGTAACGAAAGACATGAATATTAAAATAATTTGGGAGAATGTATTGAAAGAACCTGATTTTATAGGAGGGACACCAAGCAGTAACAGATTCACAGTCAGAATGTTAAATAATTCTCGGATACCCAGAAAGATGTGGGACACCCAATGGCTGATGGCACATGGGAGAATAGGGGTGCAAGAGAGCCACAAGCACAAAGCCATAGAAGAAAGAAATTGTTTATACCCAGGGTGTCTAGAAGAGGTGGAAACTCAAGAGCATTTTTTATTTAAATGTGATTATGCTAAAAAAGTTTGGATATACTTGGCTGACAAGTGGAAGATGCCATGGCTACTGACTTTAAGTTACACCAATTTAGTATTAGGAATATATCCCACACTGGTGAGACACTGTAATAGTAGCATGTTGCAGGTGTTGTTTGCATGTTTAAAATATTACTTATGGCAGAGTTGTTGCCAGCTGCTATTACAACAAAAAGACATGTTGTATGGAGGGTTTTGTGTGCAATGTGAAGATGGTAGAGGTGTTTAAAAAGAGAGGAAAGTACATCCAAGAGAAAAAGTGATGGTGTGGTGGAAAGGTTTCCCTACTTTTAGAAAATATGCATAAAGAGAAGAAAAGGTCAGAAATTAAGAGATAGAAAAGTTAGGATGGGAGAGTTAAAAAAAATAATGTTTCTAATCTTGTAGCAAATTTCTCTGGTAGACATACACAGGTATGGATTGGTGTGGTCCTTGAAGGGGAATCTTAATTTTGTTTGTTGTAGAAATATGATTAGGTTAAGCAGAAGGTGAATGCTACTGGTTTACAATAAGAAAATGTGAGGAAAAAAAAGAGTTAGAAATGAATTCTAGTACTACAGAGGAAAAATAAGAGTAATACAGAAAGAGGAAGCATGAATATGTGAAATACAAAGGGTGGCATGAGTCATTGCCAGCTGTTACAGCAACAAGAAGTGACAGAAATTTGGGGTCTGCTGGGATCTGAACTTGGACAAGATATGGTAAAGGAGAATGGTGACTCTTAATTAAGAAAAAATGCAAAAAATATTACCAAAGGAGGAAAATGAGGAACAGGAATATGCATGGACTAAATGGGAAGGGGATACTTGGAAAAGCTAGAAGATGTAATAAATACTATAAAAGCATATAATGGTTAGATATAATAAGTAAAAGAGTAAAACAGAAGGGGAACAAGTTATGATATAAGAACTGTGGGAAAGGATGGGGAGAATGGAAATGAGAAAAATTAGAAAAATCAGGTGGCAAAAAGGATGTTATGCTATTCGAAATTAAGATGTATACTGGTATCATGACCTGGTCTTTCCTCTTATATGTATGTATTGTAAATTATTGTTGTAGTTTCTGAATAAAAACCTCCCTACTCTTTTTGAGAAGTGCCATGGGATCTTTAACATCCACATGAACTACCACCAGAACAGGCAGATGGGACCTCAGTTTAACGTCTCATCTGAAAGACAGCACCTCGGAATGCAGCATCCCCCTCAGGCTGCACTGCAGTGTCAGTACTGGGATATTAACCCAAGCACCTGGTGTGGGAATATAACCCACAGCCTTCTGATCTCTCAGCCTCAGAGGTGAGTGTGCTACCTGATGACCCATTGACACTGGCAACATTTGACTTTTTGCTCATGATCTGACCTCCTTTTTCTTCTTTTTACAGATTTTGTGCACTCTTCTAAGAATCCTTTTCACCTATTGGTTCAGCTACTAATGTGGATCCCCAGACACTCCGGACTGGGATCTCTAGCAGTGGCTATGAAATAAAGAGTGATCACATGATAATGGTGGATACCTACTCTCTCTCTCTCTGGGTGGATAATTTAATTGTAGAATGCAAGGTTGTCATGGATTGGAGAGACACTCTTGTGGCTCAAGTTTTTTTTAAATGGTACAAAAATGGAAGAAAGTAGCTACTGACCCATGTGCCTGACCTCTGTATTGAGAAGTTGTTTGAAGGCTTCACATAAAATTACAGCATTAGAATACAGAACTTCAAAGGGGATATATTATGTAAAACAATTCAGCCTTACATTAGCAAGATTGTATCTCAAAAACCTTACAAGTTTCTTTAAATAAGCAGGGCATTGGATGAAGGAAGGACTGTTGATGTTATGTATTTGGATTTCAAAAATACTTTTGAGACTGTCCCTCACAAACAATAAATAAACTAGTAGACTTGGGTATAAACAAAAAGACTATACTTGGATTGTTGATTAGCTAGCTAGCTTATTGAAAGCGGAAAGTAAAACTGAATGGCTCATTGATGAAACTGGGAGTAATATCTAGTGGTGTGCCTTACAGGTTGGTGGTGGGACTGATTCTGTTTAGTATTTTTATTACTATGGAAACAAGCAACATGAGCTGGTACCACATTTGTAGATGATATAAGCAATCAATAAGACATGATGAGGTGTGGGTTGTATAAGCAATAAGACACAACAGGATGTGCATTACAGTGTGATAACCGTACTCCTAGTGGCATAGTTAGGCTTGAGGCTGAAGGCTGAGTGCCAGTCACCCCAAGGAGTGCAGTTATCACACCACAATGCACACCCCAAAGTGCCTTATTGCACTTTTTTTTTTCTTTTTTTCCTGGCAGGTCCTCCGTCAGGCTCTCCACCTGGTCATGTCCCCGGGCTCCCACCAACCGTCGATTGCGGCATTCTCCCAGTCACCCCTGGCTTACCCCCCCAGTAGACGGGGTCGAGGCACCAGTTCCCCTAATTCCAGTGCCGAAGAACCAGTAACTATTTGGGAGTTCTGGTGATGGTGGCTAATTGAAGCCTGGGGAGGGCTTCATGGAGATGGAGAGCCCGTCCCTCCTTTTTTCCATTTTTCCTTCCAGGAGGTGGGGACGTGCAATGATGTCTGGCATCTGCCCTGCCTCCATTACATTCGCGCGCCGGCAGCTGCGTGATTCCCAGCCTCCGCCAGGTGTCCATCTTGCACTGGGCACTACCCCCCCGGGGAAGGAGAGCAGTCCATTGGATGCTCTATCCTTCTCCCCCGGCTGGCCCTCCGGCAACCCGAGTCCGTTCCTGAACCTGGGTTGCCGGCGTCACAAGCGGAAGTCCAACGCCTTGGGTGATGGGCCGGTGTGCCTTATTGCACTTATAAAATAGCTTAAGTAAAACAAATTACACAAGAGAACAGTTTATATAGTGAGAAAAATGTAGTTTATTTTAAGCATGGAAGAAAAATAGTCCCAAAAATTGGGGTTGGTTTGGGGAAAATAACCAAATAAAACTAAACTAATCTGCATGTTGCATTTATATTGTGCACAAATTAATATATAGGATATAGTGTGTGGCAACCAAAACGTTGAACCTCCACAGAATAAACAACACAGTAAATGGTAATAAGTTTAAACACACACAGCAATTTAATTGATTATTTCCTGACAACAAAAAACACTAATGTTTGACCGATTACAAGATTCAAAGAAAATGTCACAAGTCCAGTGAACTTGGACACTTGACACAGAGCTGTCTCATCTTAAATCGTGATGTCATTTAGCTGTGGAGACACAAAGCAGAAACAGGAAAGCAGAAATTACCTTAGTTTTTTTCTTACTTATTTATGATGGTCAGTCTAACTGAATATTTAAAACACAACACTACACTAACTTAGGGGCACAGATAGAAAATAAAAAAATGGGTTCCTGGGTAAGATTGCACTGTGACCTCTGATATTAATCAAGGTACCTCCCATACCCCATCCAATTCCATCACATTAACATACATTATTAAATAGGATGAACTGTTGCCTTTCAGAAAGGGGTCTAGATAACACTGTAATGGACAATGTTAATTTCAGATATGTTAGTGTCTCAGACTTCATTGTCCATTTGTTTATGAGTGCAGTAACTTGAAAAAAAGTCACATTGTTTTGTGGTGTCTGTAGTGAAGTAGAATGAGAAGTTGTTCTGCTGCACTATGGATGTCACTACTGTGACAAAACAACATTTTTAAATTAATTAAACTCTATCATAAACAATGTCTTACCATACACTCAAAGTTACTTGTAGTTTATGAAATTCATGGGTACATTAAAGACACAGTTTGGGAGGTTGACTAGTCCTAGCTGACTCTGACTCTACACATCGTTTTTGGCTTGTTGAGCTGTGTTTGGATCTTTTTGCTGCATTGGTGATCTGGGCTCTGACTGTTCTCTACCGGACAGGACATCACTCCATTTTTTAAGGTCATCCATGCTTGCTGACCAATAGCTATGCAAGCTGGCTTCATTCTGATGCCTTGTCACTGCCATTATCTGATGACTGTCCAACCCAGCATCTGAAAGAAGCTGCACTGTGGTGGCCCTGAGCAAATGGTTAGTGTAGTGCTGGGAGAGTCCAGGCTCTTTGCTGATTCTTGCCATCATTATTGACAGGTAGTTTACTCCTAGTGGCTCCTTTGTGTACCATATTGGTACGGTATGAGGAAGTGCTACAGCATGCATCATGGGTGTATATAAAGGACCGGTGAGTCAGGATGAAGCTTGCTTATAAACTTTTTGAAACTTGCGACAGGGCATAGTGGATCCCCAGGTCTGGCCCATATGAAGCCACTGTAATTGTCTTTCCCCTGCTTGGTGGGGTCCTCATGATTTTTGGTGTGCTCACTGAGTGTGATCGAGATGCATTCTAGTCCATTTTCCTCTTGAAAAATTTGAAAGCTGGTCAGTATTAACTGGTGCAGCCCCACCCTTCCATGCCTGGCCAGCATACGCTGTATTTCTGTCCACACTTTGTGCAGGAGTCCTGGAGCTGTGTTGGGGCTCAGGGCTGGAGAATTCCTAAACTTAATTAAATATACTTTGAAGAGAGCTGGATGGTGCCTTACTATGTCCTTTTGCTGCTTTTTGTACTTTTTTAAGATGGAGATGAATACATTGTTGGAGCTCTTACATGCAGGGTCTGTGATAATATTGACTTTTTTGTTGTTTGGGGCTAATGTCTAAAAAATGGCTTATCACTGCTCTTATGCTGCAGAGGCTGTTAACTGTGTATTTTTCACCTGAACTGTTCCTCACACTGGCATAGAATTCTCTTAAAATACAATTTAGTTCAGTATCTCATATAGATGCATAATCAGGTATATCCCTTTAAATATGCACCAGTCTGTCAGCACATTGACAGCCCAGGAGGTGGTCATTGTCACACATGCCCTCGAGGGGTCAGTCCATCTGCTCCCACAGTGCCAAACCTCAAAATGTAATATGTGAACAAGAGACAAACAGGGTAACCCTCCTGTTTGTTTTGGGACCAAACAACTACCAGTGTCAAGTCCTGGGGACAAATACAGTACGTACCCTTTTCTGCTAGCACACCCAGGTAACAGATTCAAATATCACACCCTCTTTGAGGAAATGCAGTGCAATGCTTAACCCAGCAGGCACACCACCTGGTTCACAGTCCCCCTTTTGACTCAGTTGAGACCGTGGTATTTTCCTTATCATGGTGCATATGGTAACACACTGTAAGCGCTTAACAGTTCTTTCAGAATTATCAACACTGTCCTAGCATTCACACTCAAAATGAGGAAAAGACTCAGGCAGGATTTCAAAGAAAACAAAGTTTACTAAAGAGAAAAATAGTAAATGAGATACAAAACACAGAACATATAACATTTATGGTACAGTCATAAAAATAAATGGACAATGATAAACACACCACCTTATACTGAGTATCTAATCCTACCCCAGGTTCAGCTGGTAAATAGTGGTGTCAAACGTATCCAATTTTGGCCAAAGTACTTCTTAAGTGTGGGTTCTTTCAGGAGTCCAGAAATCAAAAGCACTCTTTTCCCTCAGCCTTGACAATATCTATGATAGGAGAAGGGGCCCACCCAGCTTGTGAGGTCACAGCTCAGTGGTGATGCTAGCTGTGAGGTCACTCACATTCCTGTGTACTGAATGGTAGTCGCTGGTATCTGCACATTTGCTAAACATCCCACTTGAAAAAAAAAATAAATATTTTTTTTTTATTAAATTAGTAAGCCTGCTTTATGGCAGGCCAGAATTGCTAATTTGATCTTCAGAGGAACTTCCTTACAGCTATTTCTCCTCTCTGTGTGAAGATTCTCACAGGTATCAGTCAGAAGTTGCTTTCCTCATAATAGGTCATAGAATGCAGTCTGTTATGGCAAGTTTCTTAGGATCAAAGTAAATGATTGCTTTATAACTTGGTTTTATTATAGTCCAAGGAAGTCAGCTTTTACTAGCTAGCTGTGACAACAAGCAAGGCCAGCACATTTTTTTTCTTTTAAAAATCAAATATCCCATGAGGCTGTTCTGCTTGGCCTGTATTTCTAAGCAGAAGTCTAAACATATATTTATATCACAAATATAATACAAATAATAACAAGCAGATTGGCTATCCATCACAGTCCTCCCCCAGACGAAATTTGGGGGAATCAATTCCTAGGCATTGGATAAGATTCCCAAACTCAGTTCACTGCTCTAACTGACATGATAGCCCATCTGCATTTGTGTCTGCTGCCCCTGCCCTGTGAGTGACACTCATGTTATAGTCCTGCAAGGCAAGGCTCCATCTTAAAAGTCTACCATTTGTTTTACCCATTTGTGCCAGCCAAACCAGGGGGTTATGACCTGTTTGTACCTTGAAATGCTGCCCATATAGGTATTTCTCTAATTTCTTTAGTGCCCACACCATTGCAAGGCATCCTTTCTCCACTGTAGAATAAGCCTGCTCCCTGGGAAGTAACTTCGTACACTATTGGGTGATCTTTCCCATGGTTAGAAGTCTGGCTAAGTGCTACCCCAGTTCCCACATCTCAGGCATCAGTCTGGACTACAAATGGTTTACTGTAGTCTGGACTGGCTAATACAGGAGCACCACACAGTGCCTCCTTTAGCCATGTAAAGACTTGTTCACTGGCTGGTTCCCAATTTACCTTTTTAGGCATTATTTCTTTAGCAGGCCAGATAGGGGAGCTGCCAAGGCACTGTAGTTTTATACAAATTTTCTATAGTACCTTGCGGTCCCTAGAAAACTTCAAACCTACTTTTGTGTTTTGGATCTGGGCCATGCCTCAATTGCCTAAATCTTTGCTTGATTAGGATGAAGCTGTCCCCGCCCTACTACATTCTCTAGGTATGCCACGTCAGCCATGGCCACCTGGCACTTTTCAACTTTTACAGTAAGCCCGGCCCTCTGTATCCTGCCCAGCACTTCCCTAAGATGTGACAGGTGTTCCTCCCAGCTGGTACTGAAGATGGCAATATCATCCAAGTATGTCACGGCATACTCTTCAGTACCATTTAACACCTAGTTCACCAATCTTTGGAAGGTGGCAGGGGTGTTCTTCATTCTGAAAGGCATTACTTTAAACTCAAATAACCCTATTGGAGTGATGAAGGCTGACCTCTCCCTACCTCTGGCAGTTAACTCCATCTGCTAATACCCTTTCATCAGGTCAGTAGTGGTAAGGTATGTCACCCCTCCTATCTTGTCCAGTAGTTCATCCATCCATGGCACTCAGTGAGCGTCCGACTTCATGACTGCGTTGAGTCCATGAAAGTCCACATAAAAATGAATAGAACCATCTGGCTTGGGAACAAGGACTATGGGTGAGGCCCAGGGGCTGTGGGATGTCTGGATTACTCCTAAGTCCAGCATTTCCTCCTCTTCCTCCCTTCTAATGTCCTTTTGGACGGCCTCTGACACCTGCTATGCTGTCCACTGTAGAAGCGCTTGCATCCCCGTCTCTACGGGGTCTTTGACTGGGTGACCAAAGTAGTTGATCAGGGAGGAGCTGTGGACATGGCCTACCTAGACTTTAGCAAGGCATTTGGCACAGTCCCACACAAAAGATTAATATACAAGTTAGCCAGCCTGGGAGTGGGTCCCAAGATGACAGCCTGGGTAAAGAATTGGCTGGAGAATAGGACACAGAGAGTAATAGTAAATGGAGTCCACTCTGAAAAAAGGGGGTTAGTAGTGGGGTACACAAGGTTCAGTATTAGGACCGGTCCTCTTCAATGTCTTTATAAGCGACATTGGAGAGGGACTGGAAGGAAAAGTATGTCTCTTTGCAGATGACACAAAGATCTGCAACAGAGTTGATGCACAAGGTGGGGTGGAAAGGATGAGAAGGGCTTGGCAAGGTTAGAGGAATGGTCAAATGTATGGCAGCTTAGATTCAATGCTAAGAAGTGCAAGGTAATGCACCTGGGAAACAAAAACCCAGGGGAAGAGTACACAATGGGGGTGAGATACTAACAACAACAAAAATGGAAAGGGACCTGGGGGTAGTCATATCAGATGACCTAAAGGTGGGCAAGCAATGTGAGAGGGCAGCAAGGAGGGCTGGGGAATACTGGGATGCATAGGAGAGGCATCACCAGTAGAAAACAAAAGTTATTATCCCTCTGTACAGACAGCTGGTGAGACCACATCTGGAGTACTGCGTGCAGTTCTGGAGACCCAATCTCCGTAAAGACATAGACAGGATGGAAGCTGTCCAGAGGAGGGCAACTAAAATGGTGCAGGGTCTGCACTGGAAGACATATGAAGAGATCTTAAGGAGCTTAATATGTATAGCCTCGAGGAAAGGAGGGAGGGGGACATGATAGAAACTTTCAAGTACCTCAAGGAATCAACAAAGTCCAAGAGGGTAGCATCTTTCAAAAAAGAGGTGTGCAAGAACAAGGGGCACAATTTGAAGATAGAAGGGGCGGCTCAGAGGTAATTTAAGGAAGTATTTTTCACAGAGAGGGTTGTGGATGTATGGAACGGCCTTCCAGAGGAGGTTGTGGAGTCAAAAACAGTGGTGGAATTCAAGCATGCATGGGACAGTCATAAGGCAATTCTAGGGGGTTGGGGTAGGAAGAAGTAGGCTGCAGGTTAACTAGGATCTGCAGCTTATCCATCAGGTAGGGAAATGGGCAGACTGGGTGGGCCAAGCGGTCCATATCTGGCATCAAATTCTATGTTTCTATGTTTCTATGTACATCGTGCATCGCTAAGGGGGTTAGTCCAGGTTTGGCTTTAAACAATGGGGTAAAGTCTGCTAAAACCTCCATTACTTCTGGATCTGGTCCGGGGTCAACCGGGGTGACATCTTGATTGCCTCCACAGAGGGCTCCTGCTTGCTTTCTTACAGCAAGTCCTGAAGGGGGTCTTCTTACATCCCCTCCCCTCCCCAGAACTACACACTGCAAAGACCATGTCAGCCCCATTTGTATATGGCTTCATGATGTTGACGTGGTACATCCTTTGGGTATATCTCCTGTCAGGCAGTTCTATATTGTAATTTATGCCATTCACCTGTCTGACTACTTTGTATGGTCCTGCCCACTCAGCCTGTAGCTTATCTTTCTGGACTGGGATTAGGACCATGACCTCCTGACCCACAGTGTATGAATGAGCTCTGGCTCTGTGATCGTACCATACCTTTTGATTTTTCTGGGCAGCTGCCAGATTGCTCTGGGCTGTTCCCATAAGCTCCTTCAGCTTTTCTTTAAACCTAAGGACATAATCCACTATGCAAGTTCCCTGGGTGGTGTGCTTGCCTTCCCAGTCCTCATGGATCAAGTCTAGCGAACCATGCACCCTGTGTCCATATAAGAGCTTGAAGAGAGAGAACCCTGTTAACTCTTGGGGCACCTCCGTGTATGCGAACAACAAGTGGGGAAGGGATTTCTCCCAGTCCCTCCCATGCTGTTCAGCAAACACTTGGAGCATTGATTTAAGGGTACCATTAAATCTTTCCACAAGCTCATTGGCTTGTGGGTGATAAGGTGTCTTGTGTCTCTGCACCACCCCACCCTTCTCCCACAAACACTTCATCAGGTCTGACATGAATGAACTCACTCTATTGGTGATAACCTCCTGTGGGAACCTGACATGAGAGAAAATCACTAGTAAGGCATCTGCCACTTTGTCTGTCATCAGTGAGGATAGGGGGACTGTCTCTTGGTACCTGGTGGCATAATCCACCACTGTTAGGGTAAACCTCTTCCCAGAGGAGCCGGGGGTATTAAAAGGACCAGCAATATCCATTCCTACCCTCTGGAATGGCTCTTCCACTATGGGCAAGGGAATTAAGGCAGTTTTGATTTTACTACCTGCTTTCCTTATTTCTTGGCACCGGTGACAAGAACTGCAATATTCCTTCACCTGCTGGATAAAGTTTGGCCAATAGAAATTCTAGGCCAATCGTTGTGTAGTGCACGTCATTCCCAGATGTCCAGACATGGGAATATCATGAGCAATCTTGAGCCCATCACCCCTCCCTCTGTTCTTACATCCTGCATATACAGCAATCCTTTGTCCCAGTAAACTCTATGTCTCCCATCACCTCCCAGTGCTCCATCAGAGTCTGCCCAAGCTCTCAGGCTCTCTAAACTAGGATAATTTTTCTGAGGAGCTGCAAAGTCTTTACACATCCCCAAGGCATGGGACAAGTCCCCTTCAGTCTCTAAACTAGGGTCCCTAGCTTTAGCATCAGGGAATTCAGGATCACTGTCATTCCTAGCCCTCTGACAATTGGCCACCCCTCCCTCCTCAGAGTAACCTTCTGTAGCTGTTCTGTTAACTGCTAACTGGGGAATTTCTACCACCTTTCACTATTCCCCATATCAGGAGACATAGGCTGGGGAACCAGCCTCCCAGTGTTTTCCACAGGGGCTTCTATGGGATCCAGGGAACCACAATTTGCCTTTGCTGCCTGATTGTGGATAACTGCACACACCATCCCCTTTTGGAGATTGTTTCCTGTAATCACATCTATGGCAAGATTTTCTGCAACTGCAACTTTTTGCACAGTCTTGCGTGTCTCACCCCAGTCTAGGAAGAACACTAGTAAGTGGCAGAGTTTTCTTCTCCCCAGTCAGTCTCCATACTATAACAAACTGATTGGGTATAAGCTGTTCAGGCTCAACCAAATCCACTTTTACCAAAGAAAGAGATGCCCCCATGTCCCTTAACCCATGGGTTTGTGACCCATTCACAGTGACTGGGTGTATCTGCTCCCTCATGTTTACTGGCATGCTTTCAGGGATATGCAAAAAAACACCTCTTTCCAAGCACTACTTTGTGCACTCTCTGCCTTTTTAGGACACTGTCTGGCAATATGCCCAGGTTGTTTGCAAAGCCAACAATCATTACTTTTATCAGGCAAATATTTTCTTTGTAACCTGGGTCTGCTCACTATCTGGGGAGGTATTGAGGGTTTTATCTGCCCTGAAAGTGTGCTTTTCCCTTTCTGCACCACCATGCCTACCTGGCATAGCAGTCTGAGAGCTCGGCAGCCTCCTGCACTGTTTTTGGAGCCTCTAGCCAGGTTTTCAGCTCTTCTGAGCAAGCCCAAAAGAACTGTTCCAAAAGTACATCTTCAATTTTCTCTACAGAGTCTGCTTTAACCCCTTCCCATCAAAGTTTTAAAAACTGATGTTGTTTGGTAGCTAGCTCCTTGTAGCTCTTGTTAGGGCTTCTCCTGAGCTTACGGAACTTAACTCTCTACACTTCTGCTGTTAAGTCATACTTTTTTAACAATGCAGCTTTAAGTTTGCCATAATTCAGGGAGGCAGTATAGCACAGTGGTTTAAGGCTCTGAGCTGAAAATCTGGTGACATCCAACAGACTAGACCTTGGTTTGGATCCCACAGCTTCCACCTGTATACTGTGTGACCCTGAGCAAGCCATTTAACTTCCCTGTGCTCCCAGGAAGCTCATGTAAAAAAGCTTTCAGCTTAGTGTGCTACTCCTGGTTAAAACAACTAAAAAAAAAACATTACTGTCCTGATTGTCCATCTGACCCAAGGCATCATGAGCTTTCCCAGTAAGCAGCAGGGATAGCTGGAAGCTCCAGAACTCACTGGGAATATTTGCCTGAATGCATCCCTTTTCAAATGAGTTTAAAAATGCATCCATATCTTCCCCCTCTTTAAATTCAGCTATCAGTTTAGAATTAAATATGTAATCCAGTCCTGGAATCCCAGGTTTACCCATGCCACTTTCTTGCTCTGGCTCTGGTCTTTGGAGTTTTAGCTTCTCCAGTTCATATTTCCTCTGGCATTTTCTCTCCTCTCGCTTGGCCTCTTACTGCTCTCGCTTCTTCTATCTCTATCTCCCTCTATCCCCATCTGGAACTTCTTCTGCTCGAATTCCAACTCCATTCTCTGCAACCCTATCTGCAGCCTGATCCCTTCTGGCTCCAGCATGGTGGTGATCCTCCACTGCTGCAGTGGCTCTCTGTTCACACTGGTCCTGCTGTCCTCCTCCCTGGGTCTGGACACTGCGATGGCCCCTGGCCCCTCCACGCCCAAGGTCTGGTCCCTTTCAGTCACTGACTGTGACTCGAAGTCTTGGGTATCAGTTGCCACAACAGCCTTCACAAGGTGCTGCTTGTTTTGCCCCTGAAAATGGACTCCTCTCTCCTGGCACAACTGCTTCAGGTATTCTGCAGTGTATTCACTGTATGTGGAAGTCATCTTCCCTAATCTAAGACTACGCTAGCTTGCACCTAAAAAAAAAATAAAACAGGTAGGGAAGTTTGACTTTACCCACAATGATATATTTCTTCTTTTTTTTCTTCAAATCACTGCTTTGTTTTGTGTGTGAACTGTTACAGTTTATCAATCTGACACACTGGACTGTTTATGCTCGTGTCACTAAATAATTTCACAGATGCAAACAAATGTTTTTGATTGCAGCACTGCAAACCAAATCTTTTAAATCGCACCGCTGCCAACCAAATCTGTCACAGATGCACTCCGGGGATCAGGCCCTCTGCTCTCATAATGTCAAACCTTGAAGTGCAATATGTAAACAGGAGACAAACAGGGTAACCCTCCTGTCTGTTTTGGGTGCAAACAACTACAAGTCTTGAGTCCTGGGGATAAATATTAACCCTTTTCTGCAAGCACACCCAAGTAGCAGGTCCAAATACAGTAGTAGCCACAGACATTGCCAGCTATTTCCAGACATTTCATGAAATTTCTAAAGAGTTTCTCTCTGCTGCCCCTATTGTGGAAATGGAGAAAGCAGGAGATATATCTGGAAATATCACAGAAATTTCGGGAAATAGCTGGCAGTGTCTGTGGCTGCTACTGTATCACACTCTCTTCAGAGAAATGCAGTGCAATACGTAACCCAGCAGGTGCACCACCTGGTTCACAATCCCCTTTTGACTCAATTGAGACCTTGGTATTTTCCTTACCTTGATGCATATGGTAACACACTGTAAGCACTTAACAGTTCTGTCAGAATTATCAACACTGTTCCAGCATTCACACTCACAATGGGGAAAAGACTCAGTCAGGATTTCAAGGAAAACAAAGTTTACTAAAATTAAAAATAGTAAATTAAATACTAAACACTGTGGGCCAGATATTCAGAAATGCTCCAAAGGCCAGCGCAAGTCTGGCACAGTGCAAAACTGATGCGCCATGTTGCAACGAGTGTGCCATATTCAGAGGATGCGCATGTCGAACTGCACCAGTGCAAGCCAGCTGAATATGGCAGAGATATGCCATGGTGCAACCAGACTTGTGCCATGGTGCAAACAGACCTGTACCCATGGCGCAGAATGGGATGCCCCAGGCAACCATGGGAGCAGCAGCAGAGCAACAGAGAGGGGCATGGCACAGGACCATATCCAGGGACACTGCCAGAGATGCACAGTGTCAGGTCACAGGTGGCCACCACCAGCAGTGTACACACAGGTACCCAGACACCCACACCCCAGAACACAACAGTGGCACAGAAAGCAGGCAACAGGTGGCACCAATGGCCAACGGACGGCCATCAATGGAGCCCCCATGTCATGCCCCACCCACCCAGACCCTAACAAGCCACACCCAGGACCATGCAGCCAAGCACACACATGCTACACACCCCTGACAGCCACCCCATGGGTACCCCAAGGCATAGCCACCGACCAAGGGGCAAGACACCACCACAGTGGGACACACGCACACCACACATACATACAATGCACCACTGCATCACTGGCTCCTCACACCAGCTGCAAAGCAGACACTGACACAGGCAGGTAAGTCAAAAAATATATATTGAACAGGAGAACTACATTCAAGATTAAGAGGGTGGGAAAGGGTAGGATAGCGAGGGAAGGGGACAGGGAACAGTGACTGTACAGTGGGAAGGGGACAGATGGGGAAGTACAGCAGGGGAAACAGGAGAATACTGGGGCTTGAACTAATGGCAGCCACACCCTGCCACTCCTTGGTGCCTTCTCTGCCTCTGGTCTGCCATCAAAAGTCGGCGCACCTGCAGGACTGCCTCCACGGTGGTGGACATGATCAAGATGATCTGGTGGAGCAGCCTACAGTACAATGACATCCGTCTTCTCCCCTGGATACCTATGACAAGGGACAGGACAGGTGATCAATGCAATGTCCCAAGGTACCATGCCCTCCACTGTGCACAATGGGCAGTGGACACACACACCCCTTGAGTAGCCACCTTGGCCACCCACAGGGGGGTGGGCCAACACCTGCCAGCAACCCAGCATGCCATGACAGTGTTCAGAGGTGGTCACTGCCACCCAATAGCCACCTGACTGCACAATGACAGTCACATGGCACAGGACACCAGCAGTACCACAGCAACACCAGTGGCAGCCGGGTGCACCCCCACACCACCAACAGCTGGCACACATGTGCAATGGCCTCCCCACAGTGGCATGCACCATGCACAATGCAACACACACAGCTGTCATGGCACATGGCACAGGTGGCCATGGCCACACTCACTCCCCCACTGACCCCCCTGTAAAGTGTGCAGAACCAAAACAGTGCCTACCTGCCCTCTGTGGCCCTGCTAGTGCCGGTCCTGCTCCTGCACCACCTCTGTGGCCTGCTGCAGCCTGCTGGGCTGCCCCCGGCACTCCTGCCACCCTCACTCAGCATCAATCCTCAGGTCATGGGAATGGAACAAAGACAGATACACATCAGGAATCATCCACAGCATGTGCCCACCACCCCCACCCCTGTGCACAGGGTATGCCCCTGCCCGACATCCTGCATGGCTGTATCGCAACGGAAGCTATGGCTGGCAATGCCACACCACAGTGTGCACAATGACAGTGTACCCCTCTGCACGGCATGCCAGGCAGCCAAGCCATCACCACAGTACAGCACTCAGGCACACATGCAGAATTGGCTGAGTTACCTGGCCGTGGCACAGCCCCTCGCTGGACGCATGCCTGCAGCCATCGCAGGTGCTCCGGGTCCCACTGTATGAGGTCACCATACTGGTGGCGAGATTGCTCCACAGTTCTTGCCATCCCTGTGCATTGCTGCAGCCTGGCAGCAATCCCCTGACAGACATCAGTCCATGGCTGCTACAGGGGCACCTGGCCAAAGAGCTGTGGTGTGTGGGGCTGCACACATGCCACCAGATTCACAAGTTCCACTTGTAACCAGTTCCGCTCCTGGTGAACTCCACGCTACGCCATAGTGCCAAACGCAATGTGGTGAAGCAATATGGTGGCCAGAGGTGCACGTGTGCACAAAGTGCACCAGATGCACGCTTCATGGATACATGCACTGTGTCCACCCATCGCGCAATGTTGGAGATGTGTGACATGTGCATGGCCAGATTGGCATGTGACAGGGGAGTGACAAAAGGTCAGGGGGTCACACCAGGGGTCAGTGGCCACACAGTGTGCTGGTGCACTTTCGCAAGCATGGCACACCATGCACCACTGTTCCTATTGTGCAGTGGGTGCACAGTGCACAATAGGCTGGAGCACACCGACCGTTGTATGTGCACTGTGGTGCTGCGCAGTGTGTATGCCTGGGCATTGAGCAGCAACTTGCACCAAAGCAATCCCATTGTGCATGGAGCAAAATCACGATATTCAGCCACCACATGCAAATGAGATCATCAGTCAGTGCGTGGCACACTGGGGAAATTAGCGTGTCATTACCATTGCGCCAATGCTCATTTACATGTATTGCACTATAAAAGCACCATGGACTGGCACAGGCCATAGACCAATATTGCAACCATCTGAGGTAAGTTGCACATGCAGCTGAGCCCAGCCAGCACAGCAGGGGGGACAGAGTAGGGTGCTGCTGACACTGACACACTGTGCTGTCAATGTCCACAGGTAGCAACATGTTGAAACATGAGGAGGGTGAGGAGCGCGGGCCTGCTCGCAAACACAGGCCCAACTTCACAAAGGCAGAGGCAGAGGCCCTGTTCGAGGCCTGCCTCGACAGGGAGCCACTGCTGAGTGGTGTCTTGGGCACACTACAGGCCAGGGCTGGGGCCTGGGAGGAGGTGGCGGCATGCGTCAACCAGCAGGGCAGCCAACAGCAGTCAGTGCAGGAGTGCCGCAAGAAGGTGGGCACTGATAAGCGGCCCATCAAAGAGAAGGTGGTGGCCATCCATGCAGCCTGGATGGGGCCTGCTGATGTGCCACATCTCATGGAGCAGGAGGAGTTGGTGGCAGCCACCATGTGCCACAGCACTGTGGATGGTGTGCTAGGTGGAGGATTTCAGATGGGTGGCAGCCCATCACTGCATGGTACATATGCTGGGCATGCACAGCATGCAGTGGCTGTGTTGGGGGGGTTGGGGGCCCAGGGGGGTATGGGTGCCATGCATCACTGACACATATGTTTTCTCTTTCAGCACCAGCATGCCTGCATGCAGAGGATGGGGCACCAGCAGCAGCCATGGAGGCAGGCCCAGCCCCAGAAGACCAGCCATCCACCTCCACGGGCATCCGGGAGCCTGATTGGCTGCAGTACCACCACTGTCCAGCTGGATGTCCTGGGCATGAGGTAGGATGGGGCCCTGTATGTGTTTCTACAGGATGCCAGCCTCAGTGTTCTCTGTGTGGAGACACAGATCGGGGCAGGGTCTGACTCCGATGATGACCTGACCATGATCCTGGACAACATGGGTGGTGTTGTGGGGGAGATGCCCATACCAGATACCATGACAGGCAGCTCACTCAGCAACCTGACAGTGATGGGACAGCTGCCTGCTACCACTGCGGGTGCTGTTGTGTGTACTGCCACAGCAGTGCCATGTGGTGGTGGTGATGGTGTGGCTGTGCAGGTGCTGGGCAGCGTTCGGCGGCTGGATGGGCAGCAGCAGCAGGCAGTAGGGGCCACAGGGCAGCCAGACATGGGGTCCACTGCCAGGGTGCCTGATAGGGTCTTACCCCATGGAGACTCCACTGTGCAGTGTCCACCTGAACAGGGGGCTGTGCAGTGTGGTCATTCATCATAGGAGGTCGGCAGCCCAACCAGTTTCCCCTGATTGCCGACCATTGGCAGAGCACACCCATTTGCTGTGGGTCTCCATGGAGCAACAGGTGCTGCTTGCCACTGGGGTGCATGCACTGTGTGTGCAGGTGCACCAGGGGGGCCGAGCAGTGCAAGAGGGGCACTGTGCAGCTCCTGGTGGCTATACAGCACTTGTGGGAGGACACAACCACATCCCAGGATCGCATAGCCAATACAGTCATGGATGGCCTTGCACTGCTGGCTGCCACAGGGTGTAACCGGTCACCATGGACACCACATAGTGCACTGTCCACCCCACAATCCCAGCATTTGGTGACACCCTCCCTGTTGATGCCAGGCTCTGTTGTTGGCACCCCAGGCATGCCTGGGGTTGGCCTGTTTGGGCACCTACACACCCCTGCTTGGACCCAGTTGTGGTGCCACAGTACAACCCTTGGAGGGCTGTTGCAAACACCCCCTGTGGCTGATGAGCAGTCTGTGGCTGCTGATCAGCCCCGGTGTGGCCACCCCATAATGCGGCAGACCTAATATGCGTGCCACCCTGACTGCAGTCAGCTGCCGCTGCTCTGTGCATGCATGGGTGGTGTGTGTGTGTGTGTGTGTGTGTGTGTGTGTGTGTGTATACCACTGGTGTGGCACCTGTTTGTTGCACCACATGTTGACCATGTGCATGCCTGCCAGACCGCTGGCCCATGTAGTGTGGGCGTGATGAGGGCAGTTCTGCACCGGTTGTGCCTGTTCATCCAGTGCAATGCATCTGATCCCTGCCTCTAGCCAGCACCTGGGCACATGGGTGTGGGTGTGGGTGTGTGTCGCTGTTCACCACTGTGTGCAGTTGTGTGTGGATGTGTGCCACTGACTCCCCCACCCCTGCACCATGCCTCTTTTTGTGTACATGCCCATTGCCATGCACGCCCCTGTCTGTGTGCTGTACTTGTGTGTGTGGCCAGTGCGTGGGTGTGGCACCACCTACCAGCATGCACCATAGTGCTCCTATGCGATGGTGTCCCGATGCTGGAATGCCATCCTCTGCAGCCGGGGATTCCTCCGCTCAGGTGGGGCTGTCCACCACCTACCAGCCCATTGCTCTCATCATCCCCACTACTGTCACCCTCATCAGCCTTGACAGCTATCCAACAGTCAATGGCGATGTTGTGCAGTATGCAGCAGGCCAGGAATAGGCAAAGGCTCTGGAGGGGCTGTACTGTAGGGCACTGCCAGACCTGTATAGGCAATGGAACCATGCCTTCAGCTTCTCAAACACATGTTCAATGATGTTTCGTGTGTTGGCGTGTGCCTCATTGTAGTGTTCCCCTGCTGGGGATGACAGGTGCCAATGGAGGGTGAGCAGCCAGGGCCTCAGTGGATAGGCACTGTCTTCTGTGTGGATAATGACATAGTTAGCCCTGTGTCTTCTGTTGCTATGCCCATTGCCTGTCCCTGGTGCCCTCTCCAGCACACCACCCTTCCCTCCCCATCCCATGGCCTATTCTGTCCGGCACCCTTGTCCATCCCATACTCACCCACTAGGTGGCCTGTGGGGATGTCCCCACACTCGAACCAGTGGCACAACGCAGAGCTGTGCCAGATGAATGCATCATGTGCACTCCCAGGGTGTGTGGCACAGACATTGGTAATGTGCCCCTTGACATCGCACACCACCTGGCAGTTCACACTTGGGAACCCCTTCTTGTTCACATTGAACACACCCTTAGGGCCAGGTGGCATGCGGATGCCCATGTGGGTGCAGTCAATGGCTCCAAGAACACCAGGCATGTGTACTACCCTGTGGAAGTCCTGCATAGTTGCTGTACACTCTGCCTGTGTGTTGGAGAAATGGATGTATTCTGAAGCATGTGGCAGCAGGGCATTGAGGAACTGTGTGAGGAGGCATGTCATGGCTGACTGGGTTTTGCCTGTGGTGTCCCCTGTTGGTTTAGGGAAGGTGCCCATGGTGAGCAGGCACATGACTGCTGTCACCTTTGTCTCCACAGACATTGCTTTGCTCCTTCTTGTGGGTGCCTGCATCTTCTCACTGCACAGCTCACAGAGCTTCCTCAGAATGGCCCTGTTCAGGCAATATGATCCCACAATCTTCGTATCTGTGTAATTCTCGAAGGAAGTGCAGGCACGGTACCACCTGTTCCGGGTGTACCACCGACAGTCCCTTCCACGACCACATCGCTGTTCTTCCTGCTCCCTCACACCCCTCATTACAGCCTCTATTAGGAAGGGTGCACTATCCATAGCCCCTGATGTCCTGTCTCCCCAGGGTGGTTGGCTGCTGCGGGCTGTATGCCACCCTGGTGCACTGTATGGCACTATGCCTGCCTGACCTTCTCGCTTTCTCAGCCCCTGGCTCACTCTTCACTGCCACCTCTGTCCCTCTACCACTGTGGCTGGTTGTGACAGCCACTCTGTCCCTCACTGGCTCTGTCTCCCTTGCTGTGCCTCTTTCTCTATCTCTCCACCATCTCTTGCTACTCTCTCTCCCACTTTCTCTCCCTCTCGCCTGGTGCAAGTGCTGTCAGTGTGCTTGTGCCCTGTATTTATAGGCTGAAGTCTGCTCAGCGCATCCAGGTTTTGCTCCACATTTGCGCCATGGTTCCATGGTTGAATATCGCACTGCGCTGAATATCCATGGCACTCCCCTGCTCTTGCGAATGCATTCATTATAGTTGCGCATTGACGCAATGGCTCCCACTGAATATCGCTCCTTGGCGCAAGTCCGCACTTGTTCTGGCGCAACTCAGTTGCGCCATGCACAACTGCTTTGAATATCATAGCCAGAGCATATAACATGTATGGTACAGTCATAAAATTACATGGACAATTATAAACAAACTGCTTTATACTGACTATCAAATCCTACCCTAGTTTCAGTTGGTAAATAATGGTGTTGAAATTACCCAATTTTGGCCAAAGTGCTTCTTAAGTGTGTGTTCTTTCAGGAGTCCAGAAATCAAAAGCACTCTTTTCCCTCAGCCTTGACAATATCTATGATGGGAGAAAGGGTCCCACCCAGCTTTTTAGGTCACCGCTCAGTGGTGATGCTGGCTGTGAGGTCATAAACATTCCTGTAAACTGAATAGTAATCACAGGAATCTGCACATTTGCTAAACATCCCACTTAAAAAAAAAACACTTTTTTTTTTAATTTAGTGAGCCTGCTTTATTATGGCAGGTCAGAATTACTGCTTTGATCTTCAGAGGAACTTCCTGACAGCTATTTCTCCTATCTGTGTGAAGATTCTCACAGGCATCTGACAGAAGTTGCTTTCCTTCTAATAGGTCATAAAATGCAGTCTGTTATGGCCAGTTTCTTAGGATCAAAGTAAATGATTGTTTTATAACCTGGTTTTATTATAGTCCCAGGAAGTCAGCTTTTACAAGCTAGCTTTGAGAACAAGCAAGGCCAGCACTTTTTTTCTTTTAAAAAGCCAACATCCCATGGGGCTCTTCTGCTTGGCCAGTATTTCTAAGCAGAAGTCCAAACATATATTTATATCACAAATATAATACAAATAATAACAAGCAGATTGGCTATCTGTCACAGTATTTAGTGTGTTTTTCTCATGATGCTGCTCCTTTATGTGAGATCTTCCTTCTCAGTCAGTAAAGCATGTCTAGTACTTACATTTGCTGTGCTGCTTATGCTGGGGGCCTGTGCCTCAGAAACTTAAACACTGTCTCCTGTTTCATTCTCTGGATTTTCAGCTGAAATCTGTGTAGGCTTATCTCTGATGATAGATGTTAATCGTGCAGGCTCAGCTTCATTTACAGCTTCCATTTGTGGAGCCTCATCGGAGTTTGTCAACTCATTTTACTAGTTAATAAAGTCTTCGCAATCTCCAATCAGGGGGTATGTCAAAATTCATTTCCATTGTAAGTTTCTTGGTGTATCCTGTGGTAACAGCACCATTATGAACTGGCTGTGGGTAAAAAAATGGCAAGATCTGAATTAACTGAGTAATGCTATGATGGGCATTCTATGTTAGGGGTGATGACAGCAATGGATTTGTTAATGATGGGTACTGAACTGGGAACCTTTTTTAAAACAATCATAATGTATAGTTTCTGTTGGGTTGAACTTTTTTATTAGGTGCAGTTAGCTTTTTTTTTAATAAAATTTACTGAACTGGCTGAGCAACAGCATTTATGTTGGTGCACTACTTCTAACCTGACTTTCTTGCTGTCTATGCCGGTGCCTCAATCAGCACATGTTTGAAATTAGGATTTTTTGTTTAAATGAGGAAAAGAGGAGTAACAGGGGATGCGGTTTCATATTGCGCCTGCATTTTTCCCCCATGATTTACTATGATACAATGCTTTTACTAGACTCAGGACCACTACTTTATGCTGGGAGCTTGCAAGTTAACATTACTTTTGTATGGTATGTTGTTTTTATTTATTTTCAGTAGCAACTGCCTTTCTTTGCATTTGTAAGGTGATATTTTATGTTGAACCCTGTTTTAGGGGGATTCCAGTAGAAGGCCGCAGTTGAAGCTGGGATGTCGCCAGTAATGCTTGCCCAGCAGCATGCTTCCACCTGCAGTTTGCCATTTCAGACATGCATCACAGCTGTGACTACTGCCTGTGTGACAATATATGGAGCGCTGTTCCATGATGCCAGAGAAATGTTAAATAGTGTGTTTTACTAATATTGCTTGTCGCTTTTTATTTTATTTGTAATATGAGATTTTGCATGTAACTTTATGCCCCTTATGCTGCTTTTGAGGGACTGTTGTTGCACTGCATATTTAAACTATCAGTGGCTCACAACAAAAGAGGCAGAAAGAAAAATGGAGACATGAACATTTTCTAGAGTTTTAATCCGAATGCTGCACATGTGAAACATTGAGCCAGTCAACTCAGAACTGAGGTTTTTTACTGGCCCTAGTTATTTACAGTGCAACATTGCCCCATACTACACTGTAAATAACAAATCAGATTACTTTATTGCTGGCAGCTATTTTATAAGGCCTGATAACAGCATGCCCCATGTGCTTTATGAGGCAAGAGAAACTTGCACTGGGTGCCTTTAGCACCAAAGTGCTCCTATCGGGCCATAACCCACACCTCATAGTGTCTTATTTGGCTTATAAAATCAGTTTCTGAGTAAAGAAGTGAATTTTAAAAAATGGACATACAAAGTGTACATAAAGAATTTGTAAAAATTATGATAAGTAGAAAACAACAAAAAGTAGTCCTTGCCATTGACTTGGAGTGGAGCTCTTTAATTAAAATTCACTAAACCAGGTTGGCATCTGTCTGTGTGTCCACTCCCCCACCACCCAAACACACAAAGACACAAAAGCACTTTTATTTTTTTATATCAGTTACTTTGCCCACCCAGTTTCAGTTATAGCAAAAAGGCATGACTGTGTCTCATATTCAGTTATGTGTTATGATATTTGTTACCCCCCCCAAGATAAGCAATCCATTTTTTAGTTTTATTATTATTTTAAGCTTTGTCTCCTTAAGTCACTTTTTGGTTTTGTTTTCATTAAATGACTGTGTTGAGTGGGACTGAGTGTGTCCCTCACTGGCCACTGTAGATAGTACGTTCCTGCTTCACAGTTCTGAAATGGCATTGGTCCACGAGGTAGAAAAACAAACTTTTTTCACTCTGAGTTGTCAATAAATGAGCATGTACTGTATACAGCATGTGCTCAGTGACAGTTCAGTTGGCATCTGGCCATGATGGTGAGAGGAGGGCTGTGCGAGTTGACAGTCGGGGGTTTGGGCTGGTGGGGAGTGGGGTGGTGGGCAGTATCTGCTGGGGTGGGGGTGCCACTAGAGCACCAGAGAATGTTTGTCTTTAACATTTAAATTTTCAGGCAGATCAGGAAGGGGGAAGGGATTGCTAGACTACTGAGGAAGGTTTATTATTAACATTTTATTTTACAGGCACATTCGGATGGGGGAACTGCTAGTATACCAGGAAATGTTTATCTTTAACATTTTAATTTTGGGGCAGATCAGGATTTTGAGGGAACACCACACTACAAGTGAAGGTTTATTTATGACATTTTATTTATTGGTCACACTGGGAGGGAAGGGCCATTAGACAACCAGAGAAGGTTTATTATGAATAATTTATTTACTGGGCATATTGGGATGGGGGCTGCTAGACTAACAGGGAATGTTCATCTTTAACATTTAAATTTTGGGGTAGATTGGGGTGGGGTGGGTGTGTGAGGCACAGAGGGTTCCGCTAGTGATACAAACCCTCCCAGAAGATGATATCCTAAGCACCTTAGAGCAGCCCTGGCTGGTCTAAGTGTATGTAGGATTTCACCCTCTGGGAGGGGTTTGAGAATCCCAATATTGGGGATGTGGCAGGTTGCATCTGCTGCATGTCACCTAGCGCCATGCCACAGGCCATTTTTTCAGCACATGCATGGCACAAGCAGCCTTTGGTTCAGGCAGTTTGCAGTTGCAGTTAATGCAGGCTGCCTTTGAGAATTCCTCCCAGAATATCTTTTGGTACAAGGGGCACTTCGCACCATTCTTTGTGCTGCATGGCCTTTTGCCATGCTGGAAGCTTTGAGAATGCGGCCTGATGACTAAACACACGAATCAAAACACGCTACATAACATTTTTCTTTGTACAATACATTTTGACTGTAGTTTCTCTTTAAACAGGAGAAGAGGATGGGAGGTAGTACTCAAAAGGAACAGTAGGTTCCATGGAAGGTTTCAGTGATTATAGTGAATCTGGTCTTTTTCTGCATTACTGTCTATGTTTCTAAAACATAATTAGTACAAATCTGTTGGTTTTAAGCTTTTCATGTAGTAGGTAGCTGCTTTTAAATTGTTACCAGTTTAGCCTATGATTCATTTCTATAATGTAGATCTGAGTAAAATTAGACAAACCTGCTTTTGTGTTATTTTCACCAAATTATGGTATTTCTTAGAATTTTTTGAAATTCTTTAATTGGTTATAACTCAATCATTCTAACAGCTAGGTATCTGAATTTGACATGATTACTTTTGTAAGGTGTTTTAAATGGATGCCAAGTTTCATTACATTTGGATGATTTTGACAATTATTATTTTTAAAGTTTCAGAAAATATTTCTCTGCTTACAATGTTCTCACCTTTGCAGTTAGATAACTGAAAATGTATATATATATATACCTTCTTGGAGGAGTCTTAGAAACTGCTAAATAGCAAGGTAGATTAGTTTATAAATTGTAACTTACAGGAGTTTATAATTTCATTGTTTAATTATTTGTTAAATTGTGCAAACATTTTCAAAATATTTGGGCGTTTGTAGTGCCACTGCTATTGTAGATATACACCCAAATGTTTGCATGCAAGCCCAATGTATGCAAGTCATGGAACCTGATAAAGATGGATATTGTGATTTAGAGAGTGTAAATCTACTGTGAAAATTAAAAAAATTACTAATCGGCAAAATTTGCTCAAAAATTCATGGATTCATAATAGGTAGTACCACTAGAATTCCACTTGCAGAATTTTACTTTCACAAATCACTTATTACCACTGAATCCATATAGCTGTGCTAAGTTCTTTGCAGTCCTGTACTTCCTTTTTGGTTGACTATTTTGTCCCTGGTGCTTTTTTTTCTGAGCTTGACCAGGTGGACGCTGTGGACCTGCTTGTCACATTAATTTCTTCCATGATTTTCCAGAAAATCTCATTTCCAAATAAAGCCACCCACTCCTTTTTCTGCAAGACATCTACCATAGGAACAGTCAGAATTTCACTTGGTGACCCAGCCATTTTATTCTCCCATCATGTCTCTGTGAGTTTCATACTTGTTTTCATACTTGGAGTATAAGGAAACAGAGGGCTTTAGCCCATACAAGTTGTCCCCACTTCTTGGTGGAGGCCACCGCAGTCGCCAATCACAATATGGTGGTTTAGTCTAGCCTTAAAAATACTAAAACTAGGTGCCAGAATTACTTCATCCAGCAGCCTATTCCATAGTCTGACAACTCTAGGGCTAAAACTGTGTCTCCATAACTCGGTTCTACAACGCATCATCAACTAGTTATAGAGTTTTATCCCTTAAAAAATAGGTGGAGTCTCTGTGTTTTAGACCCAACTCATTCGTCAAAGCATCCTGCATAAGTATCCTGTATAGCAATAACAAGTCCCCTCTTGTTCTATGAAATTCTAGTGACCATAGACCCCATTTATTTAATCTAGATTCATATGATATATTTTTCAGTCCTGGAACTAATTTAGTTAATGACCTCTGTGGCTTCTCAACCCTTTTAATATCCATAGAAACATAGAATTTGATGGCAGATAAAGATCTCTTGACCCACCCAGTCTGCCCATTTCCCTACCTAATGGATAAGCTGCAGATCCTCGTTAACCAACAGCCTACTTCCTCCTGCCCACTAGAATTTCCTTATGTCTGTCCCATGCATTTTTGAATTTTTCCACTGTTTTTGACTCCACTACCTCCTCAGGAAGGCAGTTTAATGTATCCACAGCCCTCTCTGTGAAAAAATACTTCCTCACATGACCTCTGAGCCATCCTCCCTCTATCTTCAAATTGCCCCTTGTTCTTGCACACCTCTTTTTTGGAAAGATGCTGCCCTCTTGGACTTTGTTGATTCCCTTGAGGTACTTGAAAGTTTCTATCATGTCCCCCCTCTTTCTCATCTCCTCATTGGTATACATATTAAGCTCCTTTAATCTCTCTTTGTATGTCTTCTGGTACAGACCCTGCACCATTTTAGTTGCCATCCTCTGGGTAGCCTCCATCCTTTCTATGTCCTTGAGGAAAAGGGGTCTCCAGAACTGCACACAGTACTCCAGATGGGGTCTCACCAACTGTCTGTATAGAGGGATAACAACTTCCTGTTTTTTACTGAGATGCCTCTCCCTGTGAATCCCAGTATCCCACCAGCCCTCCTTACTGCCTTCTCACATTGCTTGCCTAGCTTTAGGTCATCTGATATGACTACCCCAGGTCCTTTTTCATTTTTGTTGATGTTAGTATTTAACCCCCCATTGTGTACTCTTCCCCTTGGGTTTTTGTTTCCCAGGTGCATTATTTTGCACTTCTTTGCATTGAATCTAAGCTGCCATACATTTGACAGTTCCTCCAACCTTGCCAAGTCCCTTCTTATCCTTTCCACCCCACCTTCTGTATCGATCCTGTTGCAGATCTTTGTGTCATCTGCAAAGAGACATAACTTTCCTTCCAGTCCCTCTGCAATGTCACTTATAAAGACATTAAAGAGGACCAGTCCCAGTACTGAACCCTGTGGTATCCCTCTAGTAACCCCCCTTTCTTCAGAGTGTACTCCATTTACTATTACCCTCTATATCCTGTTGTCCAGCCAATTTTTCACCCAGCTTCTACATTGGGACCCACTCCAAGGCTGGCTAACTTGTATATTGATCTCTTTTGTGGGACTGTGTCAAATGCTTTGCTAAAGTCTAGGTAGGCCATGTCAAACAGCCCCTCTCTGGTCTACTACTTTGGTCACCCAGTCAAAGAAATCTATTAGATTCCATCTAACATGACCTTCCTACAGTGAATCCATGCTCCCTTGGGTCCTGTACCCCACTAACCTCTAGGAACTCAATAATTCTTTCTTTCAGAAGTGATTCCATCATTTTCCCTACCACTGAGGTCAAACTAACAGGTCTGTAGTTTTCTGTCTCTGTCTTGCTCCCACTTTTGTAAAGGCGAATCACATCTGCACTCCTCCAGTCCTCAGGTACCACACCATCCTCCCATGATTTGTTAAAAAGGGTAGTCAGTGGTGTCACTAGCTCTACCCCTTGTTCTTTTAGAATTCTTGGGTGAATCTCATCAGGTCCCATTGCTTTATCCACCTTCAGTTGTAAGAGTTCTTTCAAAACCCTTTCTTCGGTGAATGGACTGGTACTGATCTCCCTATCCAGAGTGCTTCTATTCTTTGATTTAGGTACCTCCCCTTTTTCATTTGTGAATACTGAGCAGAAGTATTCATTCAGTATCCCTGCTTTTTCACTGTCACCCTCTGCCCACCCTCCTTCCCTTTATTAAGCCTCACTATACCTCCTTGGTCTTTCTTCACTCCCTAATGTACTTATACAAGAATGTATCCCCCTTCTTAACTGAGTTGACTATCTTTTCCTCAGTCTGGGCCTTTGCTATTCTGACTGCCTTCCCCACTTTCTTCTGCTTTAACTGGTACAGTTCTCTGTCCTGCTCCTTCTGTGTTTCCTTATACTTCCTGAATGCTGCCTTTTTCTCCTTAAACTTCTCTGCCATCTGTTTTGAGAACCATAGTGTTTTTTTCCTTTGTTTTGTTTTGTTGATTTGCTTCACACAAAGGCTTGTTGCCTCTGTGATGGCTATTTTAATTTTTCCCCATTGTTCTTCCACCCCTCCTTCTTGCCCATTTGCTAGTGTTTTTCTGAGGTACTCTCCCATTTTCCCAAAGTCAGCACTCCTTAAGTCCAATAATCTTGCTTTTGTATGGCTTGACTCTATAGCTGTGTTTAGCATGAACTACACTGTTTGGTGGTCGCTTGTTCCCAGATGGCTACCCACTTCTAAATCTAAGATCCTTTCTCCATCCCCATTTGACAGTACCACATCTAAGATTGCTCACTCCCGAGTGGGTTCCACCACTAGCTGTCTGAGGCACGCCCCCTGTAGGGCATTAAGAATAATCCTGCTCTTGAATGTGGCTGCAGCAAAGGTGCTCCAGTTAACATCTGGCATAGTTAGTTCCCCCATCAACAATATCTCCCATTTTTCTGCCATTCTAAGGATACCTTCTATCATTTTCTTATCCATTGCCTCCCCCAGAGATGGGGGTCTGTATACAACCCCATGTGGATTGTGGTGCCATTTCCTGTCTCCAGGGTGACCCACAGTGCCTCCTCTGCTCCCTGTTTATCCTTCAGTTCCATGGCTTAGCTCCCTTCCCTTACATAGAAAGCTACTCCACCTCTTCTTTTACCCTCCCTGTCCCTCCTGTAGCTTGTACCCTGGTATGTTGACCTCCCAGTCATGGTTCTTTGTGTACCATGTTTCTGTGACTGGCACTATATCCAGGTGTCCCTCTTCCATTAAGGCCACTGGTTCAGGGAGCTTGTTACACTGACTATGGGCATTGGTACTCATCACCCTCCATTTTTTGATGGTCTTACCCCTTTTAGCCCCATCCCTGTCCTTACTGCCTTTGCCTTTTTTTCCATTTACCCCTGTCATGCTCCCTATTGACTTCTCTGCCTTGGTGTTTACCTCGCTAACTACCATGTTTTGTAGGGGGAGGCTGAGATTTCCCAGCTCCTTTCAGTGCCTGCCTCTTGGCTAGTTTAAATGTTTGCCAATGAAGCATTTAAACCTATCACCTAGGATCCTGGTTCCCCTCCCAGACAGATGCGGACCATCATGTCACTGTAGGCCTGCATCCCTCCAGGTGGACCCCAAAATTCCAATGAAGCCAAAACCCTGAGCTCTTGCACTGCTCTGATCCCATTCCCAGCCAGGTCATTTCTCCCTAGGTTAACAATGACATCCAGCTCCCTCCCTCGTGTAGCTGCTTCTGTGAGTCTGAGGATTGTCTCACTGTCCCCTCCAAACCATGGCACCAGGTAGGCACCTTACCTCCTTTCCCCTTCCTCCCCCAGTTCTACCCCCTAATGATTGAGTCCCCACAAGGAGTTGTTTCCTTCACCTGTAGGGTCCCATGCCACCCTCCTGTGGGTCTCCTTTGTGGAGGCTCCCAGCATCCTCCTTGGTCTCCACTGCAGGTGCCTCCATAGAAGAAACACTTTCTGCCAGAACAGCATATGAATTGTGGGGAGGTACAACTGGAGGGATGCACATCTGTTCCACCACCCTCTCCCTCCCTGAGCCCACCTTGGTCCAACTGCTCCTCTGTCTTGGCAACCTCTGAGGTAGCAGCAGTGGCCATGGTGGTCCCTGGTTGGGGGAGAAGGTTTTGTGAACCTTATCCAGGTCAGCCTAGAGACAGGCAACCTCCTCCCTCCCAGACAGGTGCCTGAAAATAGGGCAGCATCACAGTCTCCAGAATTTCTACTAGAAGATGGCTGCCCCACAGCCATTGCACTGCACCACTCCCATCATGTCCTATTTTGTGGCCCCTCTCCTGTAGCTTGGTATGCTTACTCTCTCCTCCTTCTGTTTATTTTTCTACCTGCTGTCCTACTGCCTATGTGCCCTTACAGCTCTCATCCTTCCAGTTCTGGGACAGGAATTTCCTGTATTCTTCAGTAGGCTCCTTCCTTGCTGAGATTCAGACCTCCAGCTGCTTCAAGGATTATGAAACCTATGTGTCTCAGTGATCCTTCCCTTCCTATGCCCAAACAGGAAGTTCCTGTTGTTAGTCAAATCCAATACCTATAAAACTAGAACTGGCTAAGGGTGGGAGGGTGGAGGGGAGGGAAGGTGGGCAATTAGTAAGAAAAGTTCTATTTCTTTAGTCAGCTGCTCCTTGCTCTGAAAGCAAGATTCCTTTCTGCCAAAAGTGAGCAGCAGCTAGGATTCCAAATAGCTGAACAATAATCAAGAAGTGGCCATATATATGTTTTGTATACTGGTAGATGAATACATTCAATTCAGGAGAAAAAGGTTCTGTGGATACAATTTACTAAGTACAATGCCTAGTTAGATACAAAACTACCCTGTGTGGCCCTCTTTTCAGGTCATTCCCAATGTACACTCTCAGATTCCTCTCACAAACTGAGTCCCTTAACTTTACTCTTTGTATGTAATATTCCTGATCTATGTTGTTTTTCCCCATATGTATTATTATACATTTTGGTAAACTGAATTTCATTTTATTGAGTACTGCCTATTCACTAATAGTTATTAAATCTTGTACAAGGGTTAATTTACCTTCAATGGTATCCACCACCCCACCAAGTTTCACATCACCAGTAAATTTAATTTATTCCTACTGCCTATCACCAAATCACTAATACAAATATTAAACAACAGGGATCCCAGCACAGATCCCTGTGACACCCCCACTCATCACCCCCACTTCCCTTGATACATGCCCTAAGACTCTTACTTTCTGTGTTCTTCCCATCAACCATTGCTTAATCCATGCAATTAAAGTGTGCTCTAGCCCAATTTCTCCAGTATTGAAATCAACAGCCCATGAGACACAGTATTGAATGCTCTACTGAAATCTAACATCACCACATCCACTGCTACCCCTTGATCCAAACAACTACCTACATAAATATAGAAACAGGTTAAATTGGTGTCACAAGAGCTATGCTTGGTGAATCTGTTTTGTAGTTTATCAACTAAATGATTTTCCATCAGATATCTCTCCTCTGAAATTACTCTTGTCAATTTCTCCACAATTGATTTCAAAGTTATGGGTCTGTAATTTGACACCTCTTCTCTTTTGCCCTTCTTGAATATCAGGACCACAGTGGCTGTCCTCCAGTCCTTTGGCACTTAACCTTCCCTTAGTGATCTAATAGCTATGTCTGTTATAAGTGGTGCTGATTCTCTACCTAGTTCCTTTATAAACCTCAAGTGAAAGTCATCAGAACCTGCTGACTTACCGACCTTAAGTGATTAGATTTTACATACACTTTATCAACTGTAATATACCCCATCTTGTCTGAACTCTTGTACTCAGGTGTAGCACTAGTGATAACAGGATCATAATTATTGAAAACCTTACCAAAGAATGCATTAAATTAATTTGCCATTTCATCTGGTTTGGTGATTATTACCCCTCTAAGTGGGCCAATATTTCTGCTGTTTCCCCTTTCGTTATTTACATAAGAAAAAAAAAAACCTTTATATCAGATTGAAATGTAGCTAGTCTGAACTCCATTTGTTTTTTGCTTTTCTAATTTCATTTTTAAGGAGATACAGAGACTTTCTATATTTATTCTTACTTTCACTGAACAGTTTTTTTTTCATTTTTTGTAATATAAACTTTTTTTATTGATCAATTAACTAGTCTTATTGTTTAACCGTTGTGGTTTTCCCTCCTATTGTTATAAACTATTCTACAACGAACATATTTAGTCTCCAACTGATTTATAATCATCACAAACTGCTCCCAACATATACTAGTTCTGTGGGTAGTCCTTCAGTTAATGATTTCCAGTTAATTTCTGCCAGTTTGCTTCTTATTACTGAATAATTGGCCTTCGAATACATTCTATGTAATGTGTTCTCTCGTATAACTCTTCTGACCCTGTTATATTGAAAGGTGATGATATCATGGTTGCTAGTATCCGGGGGGGGGGGATAACTGTAATATTTAAAATATTATCTGGTACATTTGTTATGATAACATTCAAGGAATTTTCCCCTCTAGTGGGCTTTTGAATACACTAATCTAATCCAGCTGACAAGAAATCATTCTGTACTCTAGCTTCCAGGGAACTATTATTAGCCAACCCTGCCCATTCTATACCTGGGATATTTAAGTCCCATTAATAGTGTATCAGTATCCTCGGCCATGGTGGTGACATACTGCACAAAAGCTTCAGTGTCTCCCCTGGGGTATCAGGCAGTCTATAAAAAGTTATTAATTTTTTTCCCTGCTAAGCTCAAAATATCCACCAGCATAAACTCAATATTACCAATATTATTAGTGTTGTTACAAGTGCATTCAACATCTTCCCTGATATATATGGCCACCTCCCCCCATCCGGCTGTCTGTCCTATTATTATTTATTAAACTATAACCAGGTAACTCAGTGTTCCAATTTGTGTCTTGGTTCCACCAGGTTTCTATTACACCAATGATATTGCAATTTTCATTACTTGCTATAATTTCCAGTTCAACTAATTTTTTCCTTATTTAAACTTCTTGCATTGTAGAACATAATATTGGTTACCTTGTTTTCCTAATTGTTTTGGTAATTTCCTCTAAATTCTGAACTTCCATGTGCATTTGGTAGTCAGATCTCCCTCTTCCTAGAACATCAGTCCAACTTGAGTTGGTAATTGATCACATTCATTTGACTTGGACAGCAGGTATGCAAATCACCTTACCTGCAGTAGCGTCATGGCCCTGTAATACTAATTTTTTCCTTATTTAAACTTCTTGCATTGTAGAACATAATATTGGTTACCTTGTTTTCCTAATTGTTTTGGTAATTTCCTCTAAATTCTGAACTTCCGTGTGCATTTGGTAGTCAGATCTCCCTCTTCCTAGAACATCAGTCCAACTTGAGTTGGTAATTGATCACATTCATTTGACTTGGACAGCAGGTTTGCAAATCACCTTACCTGCAGTAGCGTCATGGCCCTGTAATACCACTTCAACACTCATGTGACAGTGATGCCCAACATTCTGCTCCAATGCTAAAGCTATCCAGGCACTTCTATCCCAAAAGCATTAATTGCAACTAGTTGTAATGATTGTCATTGCCTGGTGCCACTGGTTTCAAGTGTTAAAAATATACATTATTATCTACAGGGTTGTTAAAGGGTCAGCAGGTGGCATAGTACAGAAGCAATGCTGCACATGCATGTGCTTCCACAAGTTATTTAATCAGTGAGCTCTAGTGAATAGTTGGCATTTTGCAAGAAGACACTCTAGTGCACAGTGATATCCATCACTTTTCATAATAGTTCTCCACTCAAGATACTGAACTGATGCGTGGCATAATTATACTTTTAATATGCAAACGCCTATGAATGCTGTGTTATTGCCCAGCTTTTTCCTTCTTCCACAATGGTAGCTCAAGTGTATGGCTGGACAAAATATATGGACATGATTTTGTCAAAAATATCAAAAAATTCTGCAATTTCACAAAAGCTCATGAAATTCAACTTTAGATGCTTATAACTTGGCCAAGCCTTTGACCAAGAGATTAGAGAGTTAACACACACACACACACACACACACTCACACACATACTTTTTAGGGTCAATAAATCTAACAAATTAGTGATATTCTCTTCTCTATGTTTAAAACGATAAGGGCTTAACATTCTGCAGTTTAAATACTTGTGAAATGTAATTTTACAATTTCTGATAATTTGGAGCTTAGACACCTTTAGATATAGAGATCTGAAACTTGGTACACTTCTTTCTCTATGGTGATTGGTAACGTCACCATCCCAAATATGCTGGACTTTGGATGAATACTTTTTAAATTATGTGGAAATGACTGGCATTACAGTTTTGGTAATATTTCAGAAAATGTTCAAGGATTTTTTATAAAATTGTGCAGAAGACAAATCAGAATTTCACCAGAAATCTGCCAGCAGAAGAAACATTTCACTCAGCCATAGTATAAAGAGATGAGTGACAGGTGAATGAATTTATTAGTTCATCATGCACAATTTGATCAAAATGTTACATGAAATAGTTCACAAATGAGTTTCCACGTTTGTTGAGGGAAAAAAGGGGCATCCTAACCTTTTTAATGTTTTAGTTTGTAACCTTTGCTTAAATGTAGTCACCAAAAGGAGAATCAGCAAGACAAACCTGTGCATCATCTAAATAACTTGGCTTCCTGGCTTCCTCTGGCTGACATTGTCAGAAACCTCGTCTGCAGTGTTGCCTCCCCATTTTGCTCGCTGACGGTCCCACTTTCTGTTTAATATACAGTATTTTGGTGATTACTCTGAAAACTGCAAGTGAATTTCACACTGTTGTGGTCTTTTGACACTGCATATTGGGTTCAGAAATGTATTTAAAACATAGTAAGACATTTGATGTTGATAAAATGTTGCTAAAAGGCTGTATGACACTCATTAATATGAGTATACCAGAAACCTAAGAGTTTGTGATGCAAAAGCACTTTCACTATAATTTGCAAGCACCTGTAACCCCCAAACAAACCTGCTGCTTGTTTGAATCTAAGGAAAATGTAATCAGCAGAAGAGCTTAAGTTAGGGATTAAGTAGTGGATAGAAGGTAATATATCTTTTATATTGTTTTCTGGTAATGACATTTTCCCAACTAATCAAATCAAGTCAAAATCTTTATTTAACCAGGTGAACACCATTGAGCAATGCTCATTTTTGAGATGGACCTGGGCAACACATAATCATAATGCACGCAAGGATTACACAACCAACAATGTAAGATGTAATTGCACAGAAACAGATGCAGTGATTCTGATAACAGTAGCATAGCATATACAATAGTAATTACAAACATATAAGAAGTCACAGCAATTAAATAATATGAACACAATGGCCTGAAAGAAACCAGAATAAGGAGGAAGGGGTCAAAGATGTTGTATAAGGTTATTAAGAAGATTTTGATGGGGGGTGGGAGGAGGAGGAGGAGGTAGCAGGGGGAAGGAAGTAGAGGAGATGAAGCAGGGGGGCCCAAGGGTAATCCGTGGGATACCAGGGACCATTGTCATAGCCAAGTGGATTTCGTACAGACTCCAAGTTGAGGTTGGTGGGGGGGGGCATTCTCAGCTTAAGGGTACGACCACTGGATATGGTTACAATAATATCTAACAGTGGCAACTGAGAGGGAATGTGAAATGTAGGAGGAGATGGGAGGAGGAAGAATAGGGGAAGGGGAAGAGGATGTTTATGGAACAGCATGTAGGAACAACTAAATAGGAGTTTTTTATTATTCTGGTTATTTTCCACACAGACATGAACAGTGGAATGTACTGGAACTTGGTTTCAAGTACCAATTATCCACACTATCAGTGATACTCAGAAATTAATATTTAGGCCATGCACACCCCTACACCATACCTAAATACTTTACTGTGACAGATTGTGTGACTTTTCACATCCCCTTAATTAGTGTCAAATTCTGGGCAAACAAATGCTCCTTTACATTGAAAGCCTATTTCCCACAGTCATGAACCCTGTTTACCACTTCTGTTTAAAAATTAATAAATTTAATATTTACATAAAATGCCTGCTCAACAATAGCCCTGCACCTGTAATATATAGTACAATTTTGGGAAATGAATAATTAGGGTTCATAGTGTCTGTGCTTTTGAAAATCAATGCTGTTATACTTCTCAGAGTTTGAATGATAGTGGGATGCAAGGTGGTATTAACCCAATATTGGCTCTCACTGCAAGCATTGCTGAGTTATTTACCTCATGTGACAAGTCAGTGCCAATATATTTGTGCAACATCAACTTTGTGTCACATGATCATTCCGACCCTGAGGAACACCAAACCACTGATTTGCCAAGGCCCCAGAGATTTCAAACCCTAAATTTTAATTCCTCAGGCCAGTTGGTCATATTTTTTTAGTGTGTTTGTTCTGTGTTTTTTTTTAACAATTGACAATTGCAATGCACAATTGCCCATTGTTATGGACTCAGAGGGAAACTGTGAAGGTTACATTTTTAGAAAAGGCTCAATATATGTATCTATCTATATCTACTCTAAATATCAATACCTATATTTATGTCTATATGCACATGTATCTTTATAGCTTATAGAAAAAGTCAACATCTCTTTAAGAAATTTTACAAAAGTGAATTTAGCAGCTCTCATAGCTGATCTAAGGGGAATACATTGGTCTAGTCTATACTCTCTTACCAATGTCGATGCTGCACTGGGTTTTCTCATTGCAGCTCTCTCATCTATCCAAGATAAACACTTTCCCCTCATCATGAGACATATCAGGGGCCGGAATATGAACTGGATCTCAAGGGATTTGGTAGCCAAGATGAGACTAAGAAATAAATCATGGAATGAATATAAGAGTCAAGCTACTAAGGCAAACTTAGACAAATATAAGAAACCCAGTAATCAATGCAAACATGAGTCAAAATCTCTCAAGGACTCTTATTTTAAGTCTCAGCAAATAAAGAATCTAGGTGACTCCCATAATTTTTGGTCTGCTGTAAACTTGGTTTTGAAATGCACCGCTAAGCTAGGAACTATAAACCTGATTGACGACTCAGGTCTACAAACTGACTCTAAAACTGTGCCAGATATATTTTTCTAATTTTTTTAATTTAGATTTTCTAGGTATTTTCTCCCATTTTCTCCCATTCCCTGGTACCCCAGAACACTGGTGTCATGCATGCATGGAGGTGCATGCATGTCCTGTGAAGCTGACTCAGCCCCTTCTGCCCCTCCAAGTGGCTAACGCCAGAGCTTCTGCAGGTTGGCAACACCATCTCCACCAAGGTGGCAGCCAGTGACCAGGGAGCCTCCATTCCATCCCAGGAGGAGAGAACTGCCTTGCAGTGGATTGATATCATTCCCCCCCCTCTCCCCAGGTGGCCCCAGATAACCTGGGCTTGTTCCTGAACCCAGGTCACCAGCGTACCATGAGGTGTGGTGTCCAGTGCCTCAACTCTCAGTGCCACCAGGCTAGCTGTGGCAGACACAGTCAATGAAAAATACACAAATCTGGAATCTCTCCAGTGCCAGCTTCCTCCAACCTCCTATGCTTATCATTCTACATATCAGGGTATGAAATATACCCGTCCTCCTTTCTATTTAAGAACCACAATGCCTCTTGAAATTTGTTGACTCCTGAGAAGGCTAGAGTGGTCCCTATCTATAAATCCAGTGACACTAGCTCACCTGAGAACTATAGGCCAGTTTCAATATTGCCATATCTGAGTAAGATTCTTGAGAAAATGGTGTTTCATCAAATATCAGAATTCCAAGAAACTTATAACTTACTATCCTGGGATCAGCATGAGTTTAGGAAAGGCTTTAGCAAAACCACAGACATTGTTCAGTTTACAGATCATGGGCCTGATTCTAGTACAGTTACGCCCGGTGTAACAGCACTTGTGCCAAGTAGAATGGTGCCAGTAGCAACTTGCACAATTCTACAATGTGGCCTGTGACATGGTGCAGGCCACATGCGCTGAACAGCTGTTATGCTGGTAGTTGCACCATAAACCCCCTGCAACATGACTCTAGGGGGTTTATGTCAGCTGTTGCACCCCATTCCAGAAGGAATGCAACAAAGTCCCCAATGTTGGGATTCTACAAGAACCCCCGGAGTAGAACCGGCAACGTAAGTTACACCAGCTTTTAGCTGGTGTAACTTAGAGATGCCTAAGGGGTCCTGCAGACCCACCTGAAGTCCAGCAGTCATGCCACAGTTGTCCTCCCCATGCCCAGCATACCCCAGTTTGTGCCCCCAGGCTGCCCACACCCTGCCCCAATGTGTCCATAATGTGCCTGCAGAGGCTGTCTACACTAACTGCTCCGAAGTGTTCATTAAAAACCCTGGCAGGCTGCTCACTACCAGCCCCCAAATCCCCCATTGTGAAATGCCCTAGGGTGGTGCAGTCACCTCCCACCCATGCCCGACCCTGAGTTACCACTGCAAATGCAGCATACACCCAGACAAGCCCTGGTAGTATAGTGGCCCCCCACCTAGCCATACCAGTCCCCAGCACCCCCCACCCATCCCCAGCCACTGACTGGCACAGCCTACCTCTCACCTCCATGGCCAGTCACCGACTGAGTTCTGTAGGAGCACTAGTGTAAAGATGCACTCATAAATTAATTTCTGAGTGTGTCTTTACACTAGCACTCCTACAGAACTCAGTCGGTAGTTGGCCATGGAAGTGAGAGGTGGGCTGTGCCAGTCACTGGCTGGGGAAGAGTGGGGGGGTGCTGGGTGGACTGGCATGGCTGGGTGGGGGGTCACTAGACTACCAGGGCATGTCTGGGTGTATGCCGCATTTGTGGTGGTGACTCAGGGTAGGGGCACAGGTAGGGGGGTGACTGCGCCGCCCTGTGGGGCATTTTGCAATCAGGGATTCGGGGCTGGGGGTGTGGGCAGCCCAGTGGGGCTTATACTCAACACTTTGGGGGTAGTTGGTGTGGGCAGCCCTGCGAGGCTTATACGGAACACTTCAGGGGGCAGTTGGTGTGGGCAGCCCTGCAGGGCTTATACTGAACACTTCAGGGGCAGTTGGTGGGAAGCCCTGTGGGGCTTATACTGAACACTTTGGGGCAGTTGGTAAGAATCTCATGGTAAGCCTAATGTGGCTTGCTGGGCATGGGGGGACTTGCAACCTGCCATGTACCTGTTGCAGCTTGCTACATGCTCACCATGTGCACCCTCTGTTCAGCGTACCTGGGCACATGTCACAAGTCACAGGACTTAGCCACAGAGACCCTGCCCCTTCTAGAATAGGGCGCAGGGTCAATATCGCAGTTGAGGTTGGTGCAAGTCACATTTGGTGGTGACTTGTGCCAACCTTCTAGAATCAGGCCCGCACATTCTTAGAGAGGCGAACAAAGGAAGACTCACTGGTGGTATATTCATGGATCTGTCAAAGACTTTTGACATGGTGGACCATGGCATCTTACTTCCGTTTTCTGGATTCTTTGAATTTCTCACCAAATACCTCTCAGTGGATAAAAAGTTGCTTCTCAAACAGAACTCAAATGATCCAAATAGGAGGAGCAGTATCCATCTCTCTTGATGTAAGAACTGGTGTGCCCCAGGGGTATTTACTTGGACCCCTGCTTTATTCATTCTTTGTCAACCCTATGCTCCTTGAACCATTGGGATCTTACAGACTCGTGTAAGCTGATGACTTAACATATGCAACAGTGATAATTCCCTCGCAAATTGAACCTAACTCTAACCAAAGACTTCTCAGCTGGATTTAATTGGTTCTCCCAACACAGACTGATTGTTAAAAAAGTAGGCTCTCGAGAACTAAACCAAATCTTACCATCTACACCCCCAATGGTTCCTTGATGGAACAGGTAACAAATGTCAAGTACCTAGGGGTAACTCTTGATCCCACCCTAACATTCACTACCCACATAGGACATGCAATAAAGAAGGTGAACCAAAGATTAGAGGTCTGCTATAGATTGAAACATGTACAGTACTAACACCTGAAGTGAGAATAGAAATAGGAAGGGGTACCCTGCTTCCCATTCTGGACTACTGCTCTCCCATCTTCTCCACTACCTCCCCCCAACTTAACAACAGAATTAATATAGCATATAATATTATGTAGGTTTGTCTGACAAGCCCCATACTACACTCACCACTGTTCCTTGTATAAATCAATTGGGTGGCTTCCCCCTCAAGCCTATTGGGATCAGCTATTTGGAGCTTTAATTTTTAAAGCCCTGCATGAAGGATCCAAGACACCATTAACTAAACTACTATCCATCAGGCAAAACTCTTTACTACTGAGGTTTTCTTCCAGTCACTGTCTAGAGTATTATAAGCTAGCTACTGTCATAGGGTAGAGATCATTCTCTGGTGCAGCTCCTAGGTTTTGCGACTCCCTACCTGAAGAGATTCCATGCCAGGAAATCTCCATGAACTTCAAAAAGCACTTCAGTAAAGCACTATTCAAAAGGGCAACATGTAATTACTAATTAAAGTAAAGAATTGTTGAATATTAATCTAGTACTGTTAAGCCAGGTTAGTGTACCAACAATATGTATTCTTTGTATTTTTGTTTTGTATTGATTTGTAAATTACTAGGAACCTGTATAAAATACACTGTTATTTACTGTTACTTTCCTACTGAATCTATATAATCTTGTAAATGTGTTGTACTTATGTAATCCACGTGCTGTCTATATGGCTCGGGTCATGCCTAAAAATGGTCCCTGGGAGCAGTGCACTTACATGGGTAACAAAACCATAAATAAAATAAATAAAAGCTGTTCCAATTAGCTAAGAGCAGGTCACAGGCATATACAGTGGTATGTTATACAAAAAGTGACCAACGGTATAATGCTGTTTTGGTATGAGAAACAAAACAGTATACTGTGGCCATAACACAGTTGTGGTATAAAACACACACACACACATTGAATAACATGTTTTTGTTTACCACAACAATTACTTTTTACCATAACTATGTTATACCGCAATACCTGTCAACTTTTGTATAACTAGCACAATCATTAATGACCCATAATTATAATACATGCCAGATCTACTTTTAGGCAATATAACCTTATCACAATAAAACACATAGACATTATCAGTACAGACCACAATGTCTGTCAGAATTGCCCCATGGATGACATGTTTGGAATACCTGCCTCACAGAAGCACTTCAATAAAAAGCTTTTGTCTAGAAACATGATTGCTAGACAACTTAGAAGAAGCTGTACCAGAGGAAATACCACTAAATCTTTTCACCTGATATCCTCTGTTACTGCTACAACCTCATCTGAAAACAAAGCAGAAGAATGTACAACTAAAATAGTGAGTAGGTACAGCACCATAAAAACAAAAGAAGTAAATGAGCTGTTATAAGGAAAAAAAAACACTAAAAAGGAAACTTGCTGGACTATATCTGTATTCAAAAGCTAGCTAGCTGAAAAAGACAAAAACAAAAATGTATTAAGAGCAATCACACCAGAAGAGCTGAATGAGGTACTCAGAGAGTTCTATGCCACATTTCATAAATCCCTTGTGGAACATTATGTCCTATCAAGCTATAGCTGCCTAATGGCAGCCATAACAGACACTTGAACTCACCTGAAATATATATTTATCATAGTAAACAATCATGCCTTCAATACATCTAACAGTGTCTTTGTTGCCATCATAAAACACTTCAGAAAGCAAAGTAAAGACAACAGTGAACACTTTTTTTTTTTTTTATTAGAAATGAAGACCTGCAAAACTCAAACACTCACCTGTTTTTCTCCCAACACAGCTCTGAGGCTAGCGAAAAATGTGTGGTTTGACCTACAGTTATATCTTGCCCACACCAAACAAGAAGGACAAAGACACATCAAGCATCACGGTTTTGTATTAGTCATGATGATCAGGGTGTCCTTTACATCAGCATGTCATTTAACAAAATATCCAAAAATCATAAAGAGCGATATGAATCTAACAAAGAAAAATTGAAGGGTTTTATATTTTCATTTGCATTTATTTATTTCACCAGGAAAATGCTCCATTGAGCGAGCTCATTTACAAGGAGATCCTGGGTAGGATGACATACAAAGTCAATAAGCATTTGTCAATACCGAACGCTTGATGCTTTGGAAGATGTCTGCTCCTGCACCTTGTTTATGTCCTTGAGGTACCTGGATGCTTTGTGCAGTGTGCCAGGCTACCCATATTGTTAATCAGCCTTCAATGTTGGTGGGTGTCAAAGGCTTTCCAGAAATCAAGGTAGGTGACATCCACTGTCCCTCCCTGATTTACTTCTTTACTAAGGTATTAGGGTTTCCAATTGTAATGCCAACCCCCCCCCCCACCTTGTAGAGATTGACAGGCTTTGTGGGGTGTCTTTGGGTTGTCAGCCATAAAGCCCATGCCATTCCTCCTCACCCCACCCTGCAGACACTGACAGGCATTGTGGTGTGCCTTGTGTTTGTTGGCCATTTATGCTCACCCCATTCCATAAGGGAATAAGATGAGATGGGTGCATTATAGGAGAATGGGATGAATGTTGGGGCCGAAGACCTCAAGGCACACCTTGATTCTTGCTACTGGCTGCAGGATGGGGGTGGGGTGGAATGTCATGAGCAGTACAGCCAACATCCCCAAGTCACACCCCCGACACCTGTCAGTCTGTACAGGGTGGGGCGTTATGGTTCAAAATGGTAATGCCCCAGGAGTTTGTTAGTATATTTGCTCCAAATTTTAAACATGTTTTTTTTGGGACCCCATCTCATGAACAGTGGCACTATTATTTTTTTACTCAATCCCGAAAGATGATTTCGCATAGCGACCATGCCATTCGGTGCCACAGGTATGAAAACACATTTCAGGCAGGATGTGAAAAATGACAGCTGCACTGACCGTGAGGTGGTGTGAAAAAATGGCAATGTGGAAAATCTGGAGTAAAAATATGAAAAATAGGTGAAGTTACAAGCCTGCATAAAAACTGCGCAATGCACGTCTGTAGCACAATCATTTTTGGGAATTTTTTTCACCAAATTGTCAACATGGACAATTTTGGACCTCTCCCCTTAAACAGTGTCACCATGATTTTGTTAATCTGTCCTGAAAGTTGTTTTCCCACAGCGATCACGCCATTCTGTGCCACAGGTGTAAAAACACGTTTCAGGCAGATGTGAAAAACGTCAGCTGTACTGTTCATAAGGAGCTGTGAAAAATGGCAATGTTGAAAATCTGGAGTGAAATATTAAAAATTGGCAAAGTTGCGAGGGTGCATAGACATTTTGCAACACACACTCATAACGCAAACATTGTTTGAAATTTGTTCACCAAATTTGCAACATTGGATTTTTGTGACCCCACCTCATGAACAGTAGCATTGTTGTTTCATTAATTGGTCTTGAAAGGTGATTCCATGCAGCAACTGAGAAATTACCTTTCAGGACCGAGAAACAAGATGACAGTCACAGTGTTCATGAGGTGGGGTCCCAAGAACCCCATGTTGAAAATCTGGAGCCAAAATTCCTAAAACTGGCTGAGATATCAACTCAACTTGAAACCCTCCCATTGAGTCCCATTATATGGCTTACCTTGGTTCCTCAGTTCAGAGTTTGGCTTTGAAGAGTACAGAAGCATCCTGATCCACAGAAGATATGAGTGCCAGAACTCTGGAGGTAAGTATGGGGTGACGGGGGGGGGTGCGGGGAGCTGGGGTGCACAGAGGGAGTGTGTGGGTTGGGGAGAGGGGACTGGGGAGATGACGGTGGACCATTTTCTTTTTTACAGGGGAAAAAAGACTTCAGGGGACCATTTTCTTTCTTTTACAGGTAAAGACTTTGGGGACCATTTTTTTTATTTTACAGGTAAAACATAATTTAAATTTAGGCACACTGGGGTAGGCTCCAGTGTGCCACAATATGGGTGGTATGCTGAGGTACTGGTTTTTCCTCTTGTTGATCCTTTTTATGTCATCCAGTGCTTATTTTCATTGTATGCGATCTGAGCCACTGATATTGGGCAAAGTACAGTTTATGACTTAATGTTGTTCTCCGAAGTGTTCACTTTGTTTATTTTCTGTATCTCCATTTTCTCCTAAGCCCAGTTTATGGCACTTCAGTGGACCCTGTCTAATTAATGTAACTTTGTTGCTCTACTTGGAGTGGTGATGCTCCCCATATATATGCCGTGGAAGCGGCCCCATGTGCTCTGATATGTTTTTCGGTAAGATTTAACCTCGGGACCCTCTTCTACAGATTCTTTCTATTGGGGCAATGTTCTATACAGACACTGGAGCTGTTCTGAGACTGGATTTGGTGGTGATTTTATTTTGGATTTGTCCTTCAGCCTGGATTGGGTCATGTAGGCACCCTATTTTGATTTGTTACCTTCTTGGCTGAGTCTGCTGCTTTTACTCCCCCCCCCCCCCCATCACAGAGTCAGAATTTGAGACAGCTGGTCATGGTGTTTCACCACTCAGAGTCTTAGAATTGCCTGGACTATTTGCACAGCTGCAATGGATGTCTGTTTCACTTATCAGTTCTATGGTTATTATTTTATTCCTACTGCTGGCCCTTCAGGCTCAACGGGTGATAAAATGGACCTACTCATTAAAGAGTTGTTATGCTTTAATTTCTGTTTTTCAGAATTGTGCTGTATATTTTTTCCTTGTTCTGTTTGAATGCTAACTATGCTAGATATTTTGACTTGACTGTTATTGTTACCTGTTGCAGCTCTGAGGCAAAGAATTTGTGGGATTTAAATTCTGGTTTAGATTTCTGTGAGAACATTTTCATTTATAATTTTAATTTGTTTTACCTAGGATGTCCTAGCTTTCTGTATAGGAATAGTTGTTATTTTTTTGTGGGGATGTGCTTATATTTGGTGGGTAGGGGGAGGGAGGAGTTTGTGCAGGGAGTAATTTCTCACCACGGGCCTCAACCTATTGGTGTTACGGTGACTAGGACCTGATTGGGTGTTAGTTTATACTTTACATTTAATTCATGTTTGTGTTTTCATTATTTTGGGGGTGTTCTGTGTTTGTACATTTTTGTTGGTTTGTTATGGGATATCGGGTGAGGGGGAGGGACTAGTATACTCAGTTCAGCGAACCTTGTAGCTCTTCATTTTCCACACATTAAGGCTGTGAGTTGCAACATTAACCTTTTTTCAATAGTAGAGGTATGGTACAGTAGGTCTTGACTTGGAATGTTAAATGGGTTCAGGACAGTCATAAGTGCATTATGGTGCTTCGCCACCTCAAACAGCTCCAGGCGAGTGTCGCCAGCCTGCAGGAGACCCATCTCAAACAAGAAGATGTTCACTATTTCAGATGGGAGTGGGTGGGACATGTTTTTGCAGCTGGCATTCATTCTAAGAGGGGTGGTGTTGCTATCTTGATTGCTCGAACTACTCCTTTCCTACTTATTAAAGAGTATTGGGACTCCGAAGGATGATACATATTTTTGCATGCCAAGACTGGGTTGTTTCAGGTTGTCTTGGGCTCTGTTTATAGTCCAAACATAGATTCACCTACTTTTTTACCCAGTTAGACCCTCTTATTGCCCCTCATTCTAACTGTTTTATTTTCCTGGGGGGAGGCTGGAATATAGTGTATCAATCTGATTTGCATAGGTCTGATACAAGAATTAGGAGCCTTTCTTCAGGGCAGAGGGGGCTTCATGAGTAAATGGATGGTCTCTGCCTTGCTGATTCATGGCACCTCCTCCAACCCTGAGAAAAACAATTAACTTTTTACTCCCCCCCATGGCAGTTTTTCTGGAATCAAATTTTTCTTGATAAATCAGAAGAGTTTGTCTGGTTTGATATCTTCTGATATACATACAATGGTCATATTGGACCATGCTCCTATAAGTTTACTGCTTACTCTGTGAGAGTGCGGGGAGCATGACGTGATATGACGTCTTAACTCTCAACTTTTGCATTACCTAGACACTTTGGCCCATATAAAAGAGTTCTTAAAGAACTTCTTTCTGCAGAATGATGGGTCTGTATCTGCTGTGGATACCTTTTGGGATGCAGCAAAATGTGCTCTATGAGGTTAGTGCATCAGCCTTGCCTCCAAATGCTCCAAAAAAATTTAAGCGACGGTCGAGCAACTGTTGCAAGAAATCAGAAGTTTGGAGTGTATGCTTAGTAGGGATACTTTGGTGGATGTTTGGGCCAAGTTAAATGTCCTTAGAGTTCGGTGTACAGATCTGTTATCTCAAAAAGCACAACTGGCCCTTCAGGGCACCAAATTGAGATATTTGGAGTCAGGCGAAAGGCTGGAAAGCAATTGGCACTCCAACTTTGCCAGGCTGATGCTTCAAAACTATTCCTGGAATCCAGCCTGATCTGGATACTAATGTTTTTTTTTTTTTATCAACTATTTCTATACTTCTAGTGGCAGATCGACCTCATTGTCCGCCGAGCCTACCGAGCTTGTGGTCTTTCAGGGGCTTCTAGCACCATGTGCACCCCAGCAGATCCCTGGAGTCACTCCAGGGGCATCATCCATGCTGGCCTCCACTGTTTCCTCCATTTTCTCCTGTGAACTGCCCTGGGACCTCCAGAAGTGGTGGCACATGCGCGTGGAGGCACACATGTGCACTGCAGCTCTGGATTGGATCCTCTCAACCCTCCCCATTGACCTATGTCTAAGCTCTCTCATGGCACCATCCCTCCGGCCTCCACCAGAGGGTGGCCAATCTCCGAGAGAGCTGGATACCTCCTCCCAAGGCAGAGTGCTGCCAGCAGGCAGCTTCTCACATCCTGTCCCCCCCGCTGGTCTCCGATGACCCTGGCTCTTTCCCAAACCCAGGTCACAGGCATGGCACAAGGTGTGGCACCCGGTATCTCAACCCTCAGTGCCACCAGGCTGGCTTTGACACTAATGTTGAGACCCAGCCTAGGAAAATTGCTGCTATATTCAATTCTTATTATTTGGATCTATAATCAGAGGAGCATCATAGTCATCCCATGGAGGACAATATATCAGTACACTTAGACTCCCTTCCCCTTCTGGTTCTCAATCCCTCTCAAAAGGACTTATTAGACCAACCCGTCTCTCTCTTCTGGAGGTTCAACACACTACACAGCAGCTGCCTTTAAATAAAGCACCAGGCCCAGATGGTCTTGCTTCAAACTGTTATGTTGCTTGCCTTGCGGAAGTGGCACCTGTCCTTACATGTTATATAATTTTTGGGATTCGTTGGGTGTTACTGATATCTCCTTTCTGGAATCCTGGATCACCCTCATAAAGATACCAGACAAAGATGAGCTGCAGTCAGATAGTTATCATCCGATCTCCTTAATAAATACTTATTTAAAAATACTTTCCAAAATTTTAGCCAATTGACTATCCTTGTTTTGGGATGCCCTGGTCAGCCACAGCATATGGGTTTAATAAAGGGCAGACTGTCCAGTGACCTCCTGAGAAAATTGCACCACCTTATTTCCATGTTGGTGGGAGGGCAGGTCCCCCTATAGCCCTATTCTCCCTAGATGCAGAAAAGGCTGTTGATCATGTGTCATGGCCCTATCTATTCTCTGTATTGTTAAAATTCAGCCTTCCTTCTGAGTATGTCTGCTGGGTTAAAATACTCTATAGCTGCCCCACCACCCATATCTGGTGCAATGGTATATTATCAGACCCGTTCCCTCTTTGCCGTGGTACTAGGCAAGACTATTCCCTCTCCGCATTACTGTTTAATTTATATTTGGAGCCCTTAATTTGTAGTTTACAAAGATGTCAAGAGATAATAGGCATCTTAGCTGGGGAGAAGCGATACATGTTGTTGCTACTACAATCCTGATTGCCCTTGAGGGAATGTCTAGGTTTTTAGCAATTTCCTTTTACAAGCTTAATGTGAGTCAGACAAAAGTCCTACCCTTTAACAATTTAGTCAAAAATAGTGATATTACAAGTCTGGGTCTTACTTAGGAACCCCAAATATTGAATTATTTGGGAACATGTCTCTCATTCTGTCTCAGCTATGGTTAAAGAAAACCTTACCCAGTTGCTACACACATTGAAACTCAGTTTACAAAGATGGCCTTCTCTGCCGCTGTCTCTATGGTGCAGGGTAAGCGTAGTCACACTGAACATCTTACACCACTTACTGTACTCTTTGGGAAAGCTGTTTTTTTTCTTCTCAAATCCAGGTTTGTACACTTATAAGTTATGCTCAACCATTTTTTTAGAATGGTTTGGCCAAACATCGATCTTACTTTAAACTGACAACACCCAAATTCAATGGAGGCTTGCACCTTCCTAACAGGTTTTTGTATTACTGCATCCTCTATGCTGTCTTAGCCTCCTAGCCAAGCTAATGCAGTTTGAGGCTTGGGTGACACATACTCTGCCTGGCGTTATTGCTCTGATAGAGACCTGGCTCTTCCCATGAACAACTGACTCGGTAGTCTCCATCTCTGGATACAATTTTCATAAACAAGACCGCTCTAGAAAAAGAGGTGGTGGCTGCATAATATACACCTGGAACCACCTACAGTGCCACAGACTTCAACTTGCTACTGTCAGCAATGACTGCAAATGCCTAACAATAAAAATCCTACTAGGCAAGGGGCAAAGAGGCCTCATCATTGTGGCAGTCTACATCACACCAGGGTGGCAGAAAGCTGGGCTAGAAGCCTTTGCTAATCTTTACACCCAGGCTAGCCAACACAAGGAGACTATTGTACTAGGGGATTTTAACTCCAACTGGATTGCCAGCTCCAGTGCTGCACACAGAGATCTTGTATCCAGACTCTACCTAATGCAGGCTGTCAATAGCTGCACCAGAACAAACTATCATACCAGAACAAGCACTCTGATCGACTGGGTACTAACAAGTCACCTAGAAAGGCTAACTGATGTCATGGTACTCCCAGATACTCGGAGTAACCACTCACCTATCCAATGTGAGTGGTCAACAAAATGGCCCAACCACCTACCCAAACTGGTGAAGAACATAGTTATAAAAAATAGTGCTATGACAGACTTCAGGAATCTTCCTTCAGGCATCGACTGGAGCTTCCTAGACTTATGCCCTTCTCTTGACACTGCCCTCCAACTCTTCCTCACTCATTTCAACGTAGCTGCAGACAAGTTCACCCTGTACCATAAGAAGATGATAAAAGGTCATAGTATGGACTGGGTCACCCCTGAGCTTCTCAGTATGCTGAGACAATGGGATCTCCTTTGGCACCAGTCCAGGGAAACAGGGATAACTACAGATATCCAACAATATAAAGCGTGCGAAACAGGCACACCTGGGTAATTCGACAAGCCAAGGCATCATTCCACAAGAACTAGCAATCTCACTGCTGGAGCAATAGGAAGAAGTTCTGAGACTCAATTAAAAACATCCTCGAGTCTGATGACAGGCCCCCCCCCACCATGCTCCACCACAATGGTGAAATCATGCTTGATAATGCTGGCATGGCCAATATCTTTAATAAGGCTTTCTCTGACTACAGCGCAGTCCTGCCTCCCAGGCCTGCTACACACCCTGATGAAATGCCAGCCTCCAACCAATTGCCCTCATCTACCACTGCCAATCCCAGCCCAAGCTTTTACTTCAGACAGGTGATCATAATGGAAACAAGAAAATACCTTGCAAGTGTTCTGGGAAAAACAAGGATGGGGGTGATGGAATCAATATGAAATTAATTTCCATTGCCTTACAAGAGGTCATCTTTCCCATCACCAAGCTGCTTAACCTGTCTCTCTGCCTGTTCGCTTTCTCCTCTACCTGGAAATCTGCTCTGGTCACTCCTGTGCACAAAGGAGGTGACCGGGCACTAGTATTCAACTACTGACCTATCAAAATTCTATCGCTGCTCTCCAAAGCACAGGATAGAATCATAGTCAATCAACTCACTGACCACCTGCATAAATATAAACTCCTCTGCCCCCAACAGCATGGCTTCTGCAAGATGTGTAGCACTAATACTGCCCTAACTGCCTTCACAAACTACGTGCACGAGGCACTTGACCAGGGACAACTGATCAGAGCAATCTTCATAGACCTAACCAAGGCTTTTGACCTTGTGAATCATCAGTTGCTGCTGCATAGACAAAGCTGCTTTGGACTATCCCCGACATGGTTAGTTGGTTCTCCAGCTACCTGTCTGGGAGCTCTCAGCAGGTGAAAATCAATGGAGCCATCTCCGAGACCAGTGAAGTCACAGTGGGGGTCCCGCACAGGTCCATCCTGGGCCCACTCCTGTCCAGCGTCTTTGTGAGCAACCTTCCAGAAGCATGCTCCTCCTCCTCCGAGGTACTGCTCTAGGTAGACAACAAGGTGGTGTTCTCTCGAGGCACTTGCCAAGATGCACTCACTAAGGACATGCAGTACAACTTTGACCTCCAACAGGATTGACTCAAAGATAGCTTGCTAGCGCTGAACATAAAAAGTCAATGCTCTTTGCTGGAAGCCAAAAGAGGAGGTATGCCACTCCCTTCTCAATTTTGTGCAACTCCCACTCCACCCTTGAGCAGGTGCCCTTGTTCTGGTACCTAGGGATTACAATCGATGAGTCCCTTTCCTTCAATGAACATATACGAAATATTATCACTGCTGCCAAAAGGAAGTTAGGGGCCCTGTTTAAGCTTCGGTTCTGCCTCACACCTGAGGCTAGGATCCAGGCAGTAAGAATGGCAGTTCTACCCAACCTGGATTATGGTAATGTGGTATATGGTGCAGCCTCTGAAACCAGCCTGCACAGGGTCCATACTACCCTCAACAAAGCATGCCACTTTGTTTTAGGCGGAGATCACCTTATACACAAGTGCAACCTTTACATTGGGACACAATGGCTTCCTCTCATGGACCAAATCAAGCTCCACTCCTGCCTTCTAGGGAAGAAGGCCCTTCTAGCTCTTGCATCCCCTACAAGTCTTGTTCCATCCGGTCATGGCTGAGCACTCCATGAGAAGTGTCACAAGACACGCCCTAGCAGTGCCTTTCAGAAGAACTGCCTTGGGAAGGTGAGCCTTTGCAGTAATGACCCCCACCTGGCTAAATGAGCTCCCCCAGGCCACTACTAGCCTTACTTGCTTTGGTCAGTTCAAATCTGAAATTCAGAAGACCATTTTCTGTCCAGTACAGTATTGCTGTAAAGAACACCACAGCCATTTCTAGCCCTCCCAGTAACCCCTGACACAATATGACTTGGCTGCAGTGACCCGTGGCTCCTAAGAATGTCCCACTAATCCCCACCTACCCACCCCTTGGTCCCCCATTCCCCCCACCCGCTTACCCACTTAGCCCTCCTGATCCTCCACACCCCCTAACTCCACACCCGCTTAGCCCCCCTATCACCCACCTCTGTGCTCTCCCCCTCACCCATCTAGCCTGTAACCTACTCTCCCTTAATGGCTCTACTTTTTAGTGGCACATTAATTGTTCCCTCTGGGAACCTATCTAAGCTCTATAGCTGCATTCTGGGAATTCTTATACTTTGTACATAGTGGGAACCTGCACTTTATTTACCTGATCTGTTATGGGAATATTTTCCTCTGTACTATGTAATCAAGTGATGGCTTTTGAAATGTATTCTGTCTCACCCCATCCTTCTATTTGTAATGCTGTATAGCCTTTTTAATGCTGTGTAACTGACAGTGCCTACTAACTGCTTCTGTTTTTCTCCACTGTTCATGTACTTGATGTTCCCCTACCCTCTGTTAGACAAGGATCCTTTGTGAATGAGCTTTTAGCTCAAAGCTTGTAATTCAAATTTTACAATAAATAAAAAATAAATAAATAGTAAGACCTTTCAGTTGGGACCAGTAGATGGTTTGCACCAGAATTCCTCCTACCTGCCATTGTGGTTGAAAACTGAGTCCTTGCTCTGTCTCCAACATGGCCTTCAGCTCTGTAGTTTACCCTATACAAAACTCTTCCAGATTCCCACATCGCTACACTCTATGCCTTTAGGCTGGTCTTTGAAGGGTCATAAACAATTAGGTAACTATCTGGGGCTGGACTGGACCAAAGGTTTAGCTCAGCCTTATTTACAGTAGGTGATCCCAATATTAAAATAGCAGGTAGGCCTATTCCTGTCGCTTTCAGTTCTTAGCTTAAGAATATACTGATTGCATAATTTATGGAGGGTGATAAGCCATTACCCTCTCAAATTATTTGTGACCATTTACAACTTCCTAAAATGTTTCAATTCAAACATTTACAAGCAGCAGATGCCATTTTATCCTACTTGGGCCCCAAGCCTTCGAAGTTGATGGATCAGCCCACATCTGAATATTTTTTCACCACCACGGCAGTCGCATCCTATATCAGGTTTTGATAGACTATTCTAATTGTTAGATGCCAATTCACCTCTGGTGTCTTATATTATAGTGTGCAGGCCTTGGATATCTGTGATAACTATGATATATGGCACTCAGTATATGGCACTCAGTTTGGCGTAGTTTGTATAAATTCATTAAACAAGAATGATTAAGGCTAACTCAGTTTCAGGTTCTCCACAATCTTTATTATACCCTCCCTTCAAGTTACACAAGATGGGCAAGCTCATGTCCCCTATTTGTTCATGTTGTAACCTCACAGAAGGACACCTCAGACATATATTATGGGATTGTGAAAAAGTGGCACCCTTTTGATCTACCATTAAGACTGCACTAGAGCCACTTTTGGGGTTAGATGATCTTTTTACTCCCTTCATTTGCCTTGTGGGTCTCTTTCCTCGAGACCTGATTAGTATCTGTAAAGCCCATATGTCTGATCTTGACCATGGTGAAAATAATTATACTTCATCATCGGAGGGATGCTTCTGTTCCTTCCTGTAAGGAGCAGCATCAGGAGATCTTGAGTGCACTCATGGTTGAGAAGCATATTGCTTCTTTATGGAAGTGTCCTCATTCTTTTCGGCATAGATGAGAGTTCCTTTATACTCTTTTATCTACTCCTTCTGTGGGGTTGCACTCTTGAGCTCTCTATCTTTAATATCAGTCTCATTCACCTTTCCATACCTCTTTACCCCCTCAAGAATTATTCTGATGGCTGGCCTTGCAAGTTTCTTTCTTCTTTTTTTTTTTGGTGTGCTGAGCTGCAGGGAGGGTCAGGATGATTATGTTTTTTTTTTGGCCCCTTTTGTTTTGTGAATGTTGTGTATTTGTTAAGTATTGTTGTTGGATGCTTGTGCTGTTCATTTTATTGATATTCTTTTTCTGGATTGAAAATAATAAAACATATTATCATGTCACTTTTTTCTTGCCATCCACGACATACACGGTGGGGGCATTCAGCCTCTGGCCCCCACCACCCCAGAGAGCAGCAGACTCACTCGCATGATGGGGCTCTGGTGCAGCTTCCCCAGCCTGCTGGAGGGCCTCCCTATGCCTCTCCGAGCTGAGCTGGACCAGGCCCCCCAGCACGATTCCATGACAGTCCTCCAGGTCAGTGGGAGCACAGCCATTAAGCTGCATCAGTCACGCCTAGTCATTTTCCTCCAGTTTTTTCCCCGGGAGCTGACAGTGCAATGATGTCTGTGCATAAGCCAATGTCTTGTCATGCTCCTCCCCTTCTGTGCACTGCACTATGCTAAACCCGGTCATCACCAGGCGTCACTATAGCATGACGTGCATTCTCCTTCTCACCCCAGAGGGAGGAGAGCAGTCCTGGGATGCTAAATCAACCCTTTCCCCTGCCGACCCCTGGTGGCCCGAGTCCATTCCCGAACCCAGGTCGCTGGCTTTGCACAAGGTTTGGCATCCAGCGCCTCAACCCTCAGCGCCACCAGGCCAGCAATAAAGCATATTACAATGGAGCCCACTTATAAGAACGTCACTTAAAGGCACATCTCAGTTATAAGAACATGAGTCCCATGTCCTGATTTTTAGTAATGCATTCCTATGTGAGTGAAACCCATTTATAATCACTATCAGCCTGGTTAAAGGAACATTTTCTGTGCTAGTTTGCTACCAGCTGTCAGTGAAATTCATGAAACTGTACTGTCACACCTTGCCTCAGGTTATTAACGCCTTCTCCGGTATGCAGCAAGGTGCAAATGGCTTCTAATTAACTTTGAGTGCATTTAATGCATTCCAACATGAACTGATTGCTGAAAAGGTGCTATCTGGCTATTGTTTTTCTATGGTTCAGCAATCCATCAGCACAAAACAGCCCTAATCATACACATTTCCCTCCCACTCACTCCCATCTGTATGCTGTCCTGTCATCCATTCCGCGGTCTGAAGCAGCACCATGCAGCATGACTACCCCTCCCAGCATAAAACAGCTACTGCTGTACAGGACTACCTCCACACCCACTTGCTCTCTCCTTGCTATCCAGTACTCTGTTCACCAGTCACGACAGCCTGAGACAAACTGACACCCCCTTCCAACAGAAGACAGCTGCCACTTTACAGGACTACCTCAACACCCGCTTGCTCACTCCTCTCTATCCCGTGCTATGTTCCCCAGTCATGGCAGCCCTAGACAGACAGATACCCCCTTCCAGCAGAAGACAGCCCTCCTGCCATACAGGTAAACCTCAGAGCAATGTTTTACAAGTTTTTAATGTTTCTGTAAGCATTTGCTGCTACTCAGAGTAGCTGATTGTGCTTTCTTTGACTCCCACCTTATGGCCAGAATCATGAATTGCAAGTGCCTTATTATTTAAACAGGCAGCCCGTCTATAAGAACAGTCCGTATATAAGAACATTTTTTTGTGGCAAATGGGGTGTTCTTATAAGCAGGCTCCACTGTATAATATAAAAACATTTTACAAAATAAATAATTATTAAACCATGCAAATTGATGAAGATTACTGCTACTGCTATGATGAAGAGTACTGCTACTGCTATGAAAATAATAAAGGATATTATAATAAAATAAAATGCACACAAATAAATAATTAATAAACCATGCAAACTGATGAAGAGTACTGCTACTGCTATGATGAAGAGTACTGCTACTGCCATGAAAATAATAAAGCATATTATAATAAAAATGCTGCACAAAAAGACATAATTAATAAACCATGCAAACTGATGAAAAGTACTGCTACTGCTATCAAAATAATAAAGTATATTATAATAAAGTGATTGCACAAAAATAATTAATGAACCATGCAAACTGATGAAGAGTACTGCTATGCAGTAATAAGCTGAAATAGTTGTAGAAAGTAAAAAGTATACTCATCTTTTTACCGATAATAATATTGTCTCATATATGAGATCAGCTCACATTAAATCACCTGACATCCTAACTTAACACAAATAGAAGGTTCACAATGACAAGATCATGGTTTGTTTTGGGATAAGAAGTCAGAAAAGTTAAATGCTGGGATGTCTCACTTTTCTTTGTAAAATCTTTCTGAAAGGGTTCTAATCTATTGAAATGCATCATTCTTATCAACAGTGTAGCAGTATATCCTTTTAATTTGACATAGAGCAATCAAGACTAAACCGGAAACTGGTATCTGGAGGATTATGATTCATTCAATCCATAAGGATACAATTTTTTTTGACAAATAAGGCCAAATTAAATTAATTTTAAAATTAGGATTAAGATGATACAGGCCTCCTCTTATAATAATATGCAGTATGTCATTTTTTTAATTGTTATTGCTGTTGTCTCTTTCAGCATAGAAATTATAGCATCCCGGAATGTATTTAGCTTCAAACAAGTTAAAAACATGTGCATTAAGGATCCTGAATTGTGCAAGCACCTGGGACATTTATGAAATATGCTCATCTCTGCAGATCTGCAGGAAGATTGTTACCAAAATGGTGCTCCCTCTCCTTGACTACACAGATGTGGTGTGTGGCATTGCTCTCTTCACTTTCCTTGCCCAACTGGACACTCTCTATAATGTCATTTTCTGCTTTGCTACAAACTCCCCCCACCACCACTCTCCACTGCTGACTTTATTCCTCCCTATGCATTCTCTCTTTGCTCTCAAATTGCTAGGTTCACTGTACCTCCTTCATATCCAAATACTGATTTGGTTCACTTCCCTCCTACCTCTCCTCTCCCAAATCCCCCTGCCTCCTGTTTCCTCCATACCAGAGACTGACTTACTTTTGTTACTCCTCAGCCCTTCTCTTCAGCGATGAAATCTACCTCCTCCTATCAATTTCCCTCTGTCTGGTACCTGCTTTTCTTCCCCCTCTTCACCTCCTGTGGGTCCATCAGGCAGTAGTTCCAGAAGCAAATGATTTGATACCTTTTAATGGACCAACATAGATGTAACAAAAAGAACAAAGTGCTCTAGCTTTCAGACCAACCAGTCTTTCTCAGAAGCTCATGGCAGTTGTTTAGAAAATACAATACTTATAACAGCTAGATAATGCAGAAAAAAACAGAAACAAATCCCCATTGATTTAAAATACTCATTAAAAAAAAAACAGAAATGATGTCAGAGAAGTTTAACAGTACCATACTGCCTTCAGCCAGGAGGAACCCTGGGTCAAAGGTGCTTGGTGGAACACACATACAAAGAATCCTACTGCATATAAATTTAATTGACACAAGATAACACTGCTGAAGCAGATAACTCCTAAACCAAGCTCTGAGTGTCACAGTTTGTATAAAGATTTGATTACTGAAAGGCAACCCCCACCCAGATTAAAGACAAACTAAGATTGTTATAGGGCTCATGAAGTTTCAATGTCTGCATTATAGACAAGAATTTACCAGTAAAGTTGTCTTAAAAACATCAGTGCACACTGTGTGATGTGTAAAACCTAGCTGGACCTGTCACCCAGCTGTACTCTCAAGCTAGTTATAAGGCCCAAGAAATTTCAAAAACCTCAGGACTATATAAATGATAATTTAAATATAAATTGACAATATTGGTGTCAAAAAAAAACTCTAGTTGAGGAACCTCAAGGAATTAAGACCATGCAGCCTGATATGTACTGATGTCAATATACACTGAGAATGTAACAACTTTATGTACCACAAGTGTCTAAGGAATCTGAAAAAGATAAAAATGTAATTGATCTCCTCCTCTTCATACAAACAATACACCCTAACCCACCCCACATCACCATAATGTGGGTAGGGAAGATACATAGCTTTAAGGAGATGTTGTCTCTCTCTCTCTCCCCCTCTCTCTCTCTCTCTCTCTCTCTCTGTCTCCCTTCCTCCCTCCCTCTCCCACAGACACACACACACACACACTCTCCTAGTGAACCTTTATTCACTTCAGTCACTGCAATTGTTCCCCAAAGGAATTCAACTTGTCATGAAATCCTGAGTAAAAGGGCTTATGTCTCCTAATACCTACAGGGCAAAAATGTGACACTATTTAATTGTACTACTATCTGCATGGTATCATTTCCAAGGATTCTGGATAGAACTACCATAAAATAAACCTGCCACCCTCCCCAGGATAAGGTAACTAGAAGTAAATATAAAGTATGTGTGTAAGACCAGAGGTCTAACATACCTACATATCCACAAATTACTACAATATTAGTCTAATGTAAAAAGATATGTGCAGGACCCCCATGCAAATGAGATCACACACCCAAATATGTACAGAGTTACAAAAATTATGTGTGACAGTATATGATGACACTCCTGTATGTACAGTAGCAGGCTAGGTAATCTGAATATGGTGCAATGGAATCAATCCCACCCCCAGGCAAAGATAAAAAGTAAGGAGGAATTAATATTCATTATGTATGTGAAGTAAGAATAGTAACACATTATAACTCCATATATCTAAATAGAGACCTACCTCAATGTGACAGCAAGCCCCACATCTGTTATATCACATACCTCACAACACATTCAAACTATGGGAACAGCAATGGGCACCAAAATGGCTCCACAGTATGCTAACCTCTTTATGGCTGACTTGGAGGATGATTTTTTAAGGCAGTATCCCCATAAACCACTAGCTTATTTCTGTTACATTGATGATTTGTTTATCATCTGGACGGAGGGCACAGATGCACTCAAAGATTTTCATCACAAACTTAATAATCTCCTCCATATCATAAGGCTTACCCTGGAGTACTCTAACACCAAGGTTAACTTTCTGGACACCACAGTCACCATTAAGGTTGGAACCTTACATACATGTATTTAGAGGAAGCCAACAGACAGACAGAGATACCTGCACAAGAAAAGTAATCACCCAAACCATACAAAAAAAATCTGTCATATACAGTCAAGCACTCCGATGTCACCGTATTTGTTCAAATGAGGATGACAGAGATACACATTTGGCTATGTTGAAAAACACCTTTATTGAGCAGGGACACTCTTCCAGGGAAATTGACAGGATAACAGAATGGGCAACACAAGTACCAAGACAACAACTACTTCAATATAAAGAAAAGACAGCTACAGACAGAATACCCTTGGTAGTCACATATCATCAGACCTTGAACATCTACGTAAGATTATTAAAGACCTCCACCCAATATTTAGTAAGGATGAAACCCTTAATTGTATTTTTAAGGAACTCCCACTACTATCTTTTAAACAACCACCAAATTTATCCAGCCTAATTATTAGGAGCAAACTTTCACCAGAACAGAATACCATGTCACACAATGGCACACGACCCTGCAATCAACGCCCTGTAAGACTTGTGGGCTCATTTCTACCTCAGACTGTGTGGTTACATCACAAAACAGACAATTCCAGGTGCATGGGAGTTATACATGCATGTCATGACATGTTGTTTATTTCATTCAGTGCAAGAGATGTCCACAAACAGGTTATGTTGGAGAGACACGCCAACAGCTCTGCAGTAGGATGAACTCGCACAGACATACTATTACAGCAAAGAAGACTAAAAAACCAGTAGGGCACCACTTCTCCCAGCCTGACCACTCAATCTCAGATATGTCAGTAATGGTCTTAAAAGGAAATCTCAAAAACACACAACAGAGACGAGCTTTTGAGATTAAACTTATTTTACATCTATCTCGACATGGTAGCAGATGGGATAAATGTTAATCTTGGTTTTATGGGACACTACAGAAACTAACATCCACAGACCTCTTCTTCTTCAGACTGACATATTATAGGACTTCAGCATGTGTGGGATGTGGGTGCGTGTGTGTATGTATGCATGCAAATGCAAATGAGATCACGCATCCCAATATGCACAAAGTTACAAAAATTGTATGTGACAGTATATGATAACACTCCTGTATGTACAGTAGCAGGCTAGGTAATCTGAATATGATGCAATGGAATCAATCCCACACAGTGTGCACTGATGTTTTTAAGACAACTTTACTGGTAAATTCTTGTCTATAATGCAGACATTGAAACTTCATGAGCCCTATAACAATCTTAGTTTGTCTTTAATCTGGGTGGGGTTGCCTTTCAGTAATCACATCCTTATACAAACTGTGACACTCATAGCTTGATTTAGGAGTTATCTGCTTCAGCAGTGTTATCTTATGACAATTAAATTTATATGCAGTAGGATTCTTTGTATGTGTGTTCCACCAAGCACCTTTGACCCAGGGTTCCTCCTGGCTGAAGGCAGTATGGAACTGTTAAACTTCTCTGACATCATTTCTGTTTTTTTTTTTTTTTGTTAAATGAGTATTTTAAACCAATGGGGATTTTTTCTGTTTTTTTCTGCATTATCTAGCTGTTATAAGTATTGTATTTTCTAAACAACTACCATAAGCTTCTGAAGAAGGACTGGTTGGTCCGAAAGCTAGAGCACTTTGTTCTTGTTGTTACATATATGTTGGCCCATTGAAAGGTATCAAATCATTTACTTCTGGATCTATTCTTGCAAGGACCAATACGGCAACTACTAAATCTAGATTTCAGGCAGTAGTTGAAACTCAAACCCCGACCCGCCTGCTCATGTTATCCTTCCTCCTGACATCTCCCAAACTGAACCTCAACCATCCTTGAAAGGCATCCAGTTGGGTCTCCACTACCTGCCTACTAGTTTCACTTCCACACCACCTCTGCACTTCCCACCACCACAGAGCTAGGCACACTCTCATCATACAGATCTCTTGCCTGTTTCAGTCTAGTTATTTATCAAATATGTGCTTCATTGAATTGTTATTGTTTATTGTACTTCTTCTCCTGCTCCCTTCTTCTGGGTCACACCATGGGATGAGGCATATACTCTTCTTACAGGTCACTCACCTGTTTCAGTATAATTATTTGCATGCTGTGTATTCCTGCTGTTGTATTTTGCAGTTGATCAGGCATTCCATATAGTTCAATGTTTTGTACCATCTTTTTTTATCAAATGTGTGCTCAACTGACCTGTTATTGTCTATTTTACTTCTGCTCCTCCTGTTCCCTTTCCCCAAGTCACATCTGGATATGAGCCTTGGACCAGTGTGCCTCTACTGTTTAATAAATTTCAAATAAATTCATAATCAATTTTGTTCAACCTAGTATGGGTGAAATAACCACTGTGCATGATATTGTGTTGTGTTTGTTGGAGTTTTGTGGAATATGATTCACAAAAGGGATATTTTAGGATATCTGACCAAATTTCTTCTGAGAGTTGATGAGCTAACTGTTATTTCAATTTGGTTCTTTATCCTTATCAGTTTTAGCTCTGGCATTTAGAAGTAATGAATAGATGGTAATTACCTCCTGTTTTTGATTGCATTAAGTCATGCCTTCTTCGATGGAAAATAGAGCTGGAGAGTAGTCTATGAACTGAATATAATTTCTAAATTGTAGATGCCTAAACAAAATGTTCACCAAACTTAGCTTCAAGCTCTTTAAAGGAAGCAAGGATATTATTAAAAAAAATTATGTTTCTGTATGCTGAAAGCTTCTTATATTGAGAAACATTTTTACATTACAGAGGACTACATTCAAAATGTCTATTAATCGCTGTAAAATGGGAAATCTAAGTATTACAACTGATTATAGTGTAAGCTATTTTCTAACATACTAGTTAAATCAGAAAAGTGAGTGCACCAGGCTGGTGGAGCTGTAACAGAACAAGACCAACAAAAGTACAGAGAAGTGTTGCACTCACCACCACATAATGGGCAAAGTGGATCGGCCTTGCGGTCCTTATCTGTTGTCAGCGTCTATGTTTCTATGTAAGGCTGTCCACAGAATATCTTGGCATGCAAATATTCTTTATTGAGGTGCTCAAACAATAAGCAACACTTTCTGACACATTTCAGAATGTCTCAAAATAGGCAGAATTTGTCAAGTGCACTTACACAGTCAACAAAAAAATAAAATAAATAAAAAAATAAGTAAGTGCCAGGGGCTATGCCTGGAGTAAAATTTTTAATAGTAGCCAAAATTTGATCACTTGTAAAGGACAGATCTAATGAATGGCATGATCCTGGTGCCAGAGTAGAAAAAATTACTCACCGCAGTAATCTTCTTTCTTCCATGGGGTCCTTTAGCATCAGTAACTTTTTTGCACTTAGCTGGCTAGGTGCAATTGCCCCAGAGGTGTGTCTTTAAGAGAGATTTAATGAGCATAGGCTCAAGCCAATCAAAAGACAGGAGGGGTGTGAACTGAGTGAGAGCTGTTGACTGCTTCAGAATTTTTTCAAGGAAAAACAAGGGAAAATGCCCCGAAAAAGAATTAACAGGATTCAAAACACATGCAGATGTCCTAAAGTGGAAATAGAAACAACAGCAACATGAGTAAAGAAATGCCAAACTTGGTAAAAGGTGATGTAAGAGCCCTTCTCCGACAGTTGAACTGGGGAGGAAGGGTGGGAGCTTACTGTTGCTAAAGGACCCCATGGAAGAAAGAATATTACTGCAGTGAGTAATTTTTTCTTCTTACCCCAGGATTCCTTTAGCATCAGTAACTTTTTTGCAGACTACCAAGCAGTACCAAGTGGGAGGTGAGCAAAGAACCTACTTAGGAAAGAGGCTCTGCAGAACTGCCCTGCCAAATTTGGCATCAGATCTGGTCTGCACATCCAAACTGTAGTGTTTCACAAAGGTGTGCCCAGATTTCCAGGTAGCTGCTTTGCAGACATCCAGTAGGGGAATGTCCCTTGTTGCTGCAAGTGAGGCTACAGTGCCCATAGTGGAATGGGACCTTAGCCCCACTGGATGTTGTTGACCAGCTTTCTCATAGCAGAATCTAATACAAGAGACCAACCATGAGAAATAGTTCTGTTGGTAGCTTGTCTTCCTCTGCCTACATTCCCATAAGTGAGGAACAACTGAGAGGAAGAGCCTTTGGACTGTCTAGTATGCTGTAGGTAGTGAAAAATGTTTTTTTTGACATCCAAGCTGTGGAGCTTTTGCTCACCAGGAGTGGATGGCTCAGTAAAGAAGACAGGCAGAGTAATGGACTGGTTCAAGTGAAACTCTGAAACCACCTTTGGCAGAAATGTCCTATTTGTCCTGAGCTCAATTTTATTGTTGTGAGGGATGATGTAATTTGGCTCAGTGCACAGGGCATGTAGCTCTGAAATCCTCCTGGCAGACATAATGGCTACCAGGAAGATGGTCTTCCAAGTTACAAACTTGATGTGGGTCATGGACATAGGCTCGAAAGGTGGATTCATGAGCCCATGCAAAGGTTCAGGCTCCAAGGAGGAACAGACTCCCTGGTTGGAGGCTGAAAGTGCAAGAGGCCTTTGGAAAACTGATTAAAAATGTAGTGGGAAAATGATTTCTTCTTTCCCACTGAAAGGTAGGTGGAAATTGCCGCCAGGTGTAGCTTGAGTGAAGATGGTTTCAAGCCTGACACCTTTAGGTGTACCAGGTAGTCTAGCAGCTGAGGGTCTGAAGCTGATAGGGATTCGACCTTTTCACTTCTGCACCAGAGGGAAAACATATTCCATTTGGCTGCATAAGTCTTCTTAATGTTCATTAGCCATCCTCAGTATCTTCAGGACCTGTTCAGAGTACTGTAAGGATGGAAACTCTGACTCCTCAAGAACCAGGCTGTGAGGTGAAGAGAGTGTATGTCTGGGTACTGCACTCCCGTCTGAGGAAGGGTCAGCGGGGAACGAGTCAGGGGCAGGCAAATGGGCCTGTTGCAGGACATTGAGAGAAGGAGAGGGTACCAGGCTTGCCTGGGCCAGTCCGGAGCCACTAGGATCATGGATGCAGGCTGCTGCTTCAGTTTCAGCAAAACCCTGAATATCAGGGGAAAGGGAAGAAATGCGTATAGGAACCTCCCTGACCAGTCCAGGATCAGGGCATCCAGAGGAAGTGTTCCCAGAACTGGGGGCCTGCAACAGTACTGAGGAAGCTGAAAATTGAGAGGCGAGGCAAACAGATCCACGTCTGGTGTGCCCCACTGCCTGAACACTGTGGCTAGTACTTGCTTGTTCGGTGTCCATTCGCTCTGACCTTGACTGATGCAGCTTAGAGCATCCACCAGAGCATTGAGCTTGCCTGGGAGGTGAATAGCTGAGAGGCTGACTCCCAGGGAGAAAGCTAGAGACCAGAGCTTCAGAGCTTCCAGAGTATTCCTGATCTGGTACCACCCTGCTTGTTTATGTAGAACATTGCAGTGGTGCTGTCCATTTGAATTTGAACCACCTGCCCTTCTATGCTGGGAGCAAAAGCTTTGAGAGCTAGTAAGACTGCTCTGAGTTCCAAAAGAATTATGTGCAACTGTGACTCTTTGGGAGTCCAGTTGCCACTTACTGAGGCACTGTCTAGATGAGCTCCCCAGCCCAACAGGGAGGCATCTGTGGTGATCACCTTTGTGGGAAGAGGAGCTTGAAAGGGAACCCCTGCCTGCAAATTTGCAGGATCCTTCCACCACAGCAAGTTTTGGAGGAACTGCTCAGACACTGGTATTAACTTTGAAAATGTGTTACTTCTCTAAGACCAGTGAGCTCTGAGGTAGGCTTGCAGGAGCCTCATCCGGTACCTGACCCCTGGGACTACTGCAGTCATAGAGGCCATATGTCCCAGAAGTTTGAGGAAATGTCTGGTTGGTCCTGGCTGTCCCTGGGTGAAAGAATCTGCCACTGAAAGGAAACTCTGAATTCTTTTATGTGGGAGGAAAGCAAATCCTTTCTGAGTGTCCAGCTGGGCCCCTATGAAGGTGAGCAGCTGGGTGGGATCTGGGTGAGATTTCTTGATGTTTACCAGGAAACCCAGAGACTCCAGAGTGTGTTCTGTGAGGGGAAAGAGATTCCTTGACTTGGCAAGGAGACTTTGCTACTATGAGCCAGTCATCCAGATAGGGGTTGAGAGAGGCATCCAGTCTCCTGAGATGTGCTGCTACCACTGTGAAACACTTGACAAAGACTCTTGGGGCCGAGGACAGGCCAAAGGGCATTGAGGTGAACTGATAGTGACCCAAAGGATGTTTGAACCTGAGAAATTTCCTGTGAGATCTCCTTATGGGTATGTGGAAGTAGACGTCCTTTAAGTCGAGGGAAGCTAGCCAGTCACCCTGCTGTAAGGACTGTATGACCAGTGACAGAGTGATCATTTTGAATTTTTTTTTCCAGATGTTTGTTTAAATATCTAAGATCTAAGATAGGTCACCACTCCCCAGTTTTCTTTTGTGTCAGAAAATACCTGGAGTAGAGGATCTTGCCCTTCTGTGGTAGAGATCCTCTCCATTGCTTGTAAAGCCAGAAGGTTTTGTACCTCCATTTCCAACAGTGGTATCTACAATGGTGACAGAGGTCTTGACACCTGGGTACACTTGAGGTCTGGCAGCTGCTTGAACTGTAATGACAGATCATTCTCCACTATCTCCAGCACCCACTTGTCCAACATGATGAGGGACCAGTGCTGAAGATAGTGAGAGAGTCTGCCTCCAACTGGAAATGGGGAGGCAACCTGGACACTCACATCAGGACTTAGGCTGAGAGGCAGAAGGCTGGGTAGCAGTGGCTCTTCTTTGGCCCCTTCTACCCCTGCCTCTGAAAGACCCCCTGTACTGGCTAAAGTCAGATTGGGAATAGGGATTGTAAGGCCTGGGAACAAAACTTCTGCCCCTACCATCCCTAGGACAGGATCTCTGAGGGGTGGTGGGTTTAGGCTTGGATGAATGGCTCTGCCAGGAAGCCTTTTATTCATTGACCTTTTTCATGTAGTCAGTGGTTATGTAATCAAACAAGATATTTTGATCACAGGGAAAATCCATGGCCTTGTTCCGAGTGTCTGTGGTCAGACTGGTTGTTCTAAGTCAGGCGAAACGTCTCAGAGATATGGCATGGGCCATCGCCCTAGAGGCTACATCATTATTGTCATCTGCCATGTGGAATTGGTACATAGTAGCTTCCAAGGCAGTTTTTGATATATCCACCAGCTCCTGCACCATAGAATTTGATCCGTTGAGGGTGATAGCCTGGACAGATTTCCAAAGGGCTTTCTGTTATTTGGCTGTGAATGCCATGTAAGATGAAAGCCTGAGAAGCAGGGAAGTTGTGGCATACATTTTCTTTGCTACAAAATCAATTTTCTTGGAATCCTTGTCAGGGGGAGAGGGCAACAAGGAAACTCCAGCTTTCTCACAAGCTGCCTGCCGCACTATACTCTCATGGCTAGGGTGTGCTGACAGGAACTCAGTACCATTTTTAGACAATTTATATTTTCTCTCAAGCCACTTATCAACCCCTAGTACTGAAGTGGGGTGTTGAAGCACCTTCATGGTATTTTTTCTAAATGCATTATAGATAGGGACGACCAGGGTCTTTAAGGATGAAAGACCCTTCATCGCTCTATAATCTTCATCTTCATCTATATCCTTGTTGGGCTCCTGCGTAGGGAGGTCCAGGGTATCCAGCATATTTTGTATAAATGTAAACATAGAGGAAGGATCCTCATGGTCACCCAGGGGATCTCCAAGGTGAGGGTCTGAGGACTCCTGGGGCTCAAGGCCCTCAAAATCCATGTCAGGGTCATCATAAAATTGATCATCATCTGCTTCACTCTCACAGTCTACAGAACAGAGAACTGTGGAAGAGTACTTGCCAGCCCCAGTAAATTGAGGACCCATCTTTTGAAGGGTCTGAAACAGTTGCCATGCTTTTTCCATATCTTGCACTGACGGAAGAACCTGCACAGTTTGTAAGTGTTTTGTTTTTTCTGTATGCTTTAAGCTGCCTGTTGTCTCACTATTGGCTTTCCCAGAAGCAAGGGGTCATATCTGTCTTGACAGAGTTTCTTTTTAGCCACTTCATCAGAGGCTTGATCGAGCTTCCTTTTTTCATCACTCTTATTATTTTTCAATTTGTGAGGAATTTCATCTTTGGAAGCTTTATTTTTTGACTGGGATCTGGAGGGTTCCTCAGCACCTCTGCTTTTGGTATTAGTACTTTTGAATGGCCCCTCATTGGAAGCCTTTGATTTATCCTCAGCCATAATTATTGAAGGTTTGTCTGCTATGTTCACCAATTTAAGCAAAGCAAACCAGTTCTGGACCTACAAACTGAGTGCAGGTTTCTGTGAAAATGCCACTGGCCAGTCCTGCCCAGTTAATAAACTCTGTCTATTATCGGTGCCTTTTTTTTTGGTTGTAAAATTGGGACCTATACCAGTGACAATCTTAATAGAAAGCTAGTAATACTCAACTGAGCATAGGTGGCTGCTGGACCCTTACAGATAGTCCTGACACAGATGATACCAAGGTCCAGTAATAAAACAAAAAAGGTTTCCTTGTAATTGCTAATCTAGAGAGAAAACTGCCACGCATTGTTTAAGTTTGAAATCTACTGCAGGTGCCCCGTGGTAAACCCAGCAAGGTCTAAGGTGAAAAACAAGGCAACTGTCCCTAATTCGACTGTTCCCAAAAGAATTTAGCCAAAAATGAAGGAAACCATCAAAAATAAACACCCATGATAAAATTAGGCTTTAAAGTAAATAGTCACAGTAAAATAAAGTCTAAATAGCGCCGTCACGCTAAAAATTAAAAATTTGCACAGCACTAATGAAAAAGTAAAATTTTTCATTCAGCACACTGAAGGAAATAATTTATGAGGAAAACTTTACCCAGATAAGCACTAGGAGGCTGTCAACAAGGAAAGTTGGGAGACACCTCGGAGGCAATATTGCTCAGTCCAGCAGAGAAAAAATTCTGAAGCAGTCAACAGCTCTCAATCAGTTCACACCCCCTCCTGTCATTTGATTGGTTTGGCCCTACGCTCATTGAATTTCTCTTAAAGGCACACCTCTGAGGCAATTGCACCTAGCCAGCTAAGTGCAAAAAAGTTACTAATGCTAAAGGACTCCTGGAGTAAGAAGGAAGTGTAATGTTTGAGAGAAATTCATTTGCAGCATCTGGGTGTTTGGTCTATCAGATTTAAATAATGCACTATACTAATCTGCAAATAAGTTATTTATTTCTGTTGCTAGTTTCCCATTTTCCCATTTTTATTTTTATTTTCAAGAATAAATTTATCTAGATAAATAATTTTATCTTGTTTCCTTTTCTGCAGCTGGCATGTCATACTTTTATCAGGCTTATCTCCCATAGTCTAATAATTTCACTATAGTAAGAAGAATGCTTTTCTCTGTTTCATAGGATATGAGCTTGTTGTATTTTTCTATTACTGACTCCTTATATTTTTCTATTACCAATAACAAGTCACTGAAGATTTATGAATTATACAGTGGTAGTTATGTAAAAGTTGATCACAGTTATGGAGTATTGCAGCAACCATCGAAAATATACCCTGGATTTACCCCATAATGTGGAAAAAAAAAACACATGTTATTCGGCAACCCATGGTACTTTTTTCTGAAGTTGCAACAAATACCGTGATACCGATCAACCTTTATTTAACAACCATTCTAGGTAGCTATAGGCAGTGATCATAATCTTTGTATTTCTGTTGCTACTTTTAAAACTTTAGATTTATGTATTTTCTTTTTAAATGAAGAGTTGTTGATTGCCAAACCAAAAATAACAGGTTTAGAATCTCCCCACTAAATGATGGGAGTACCAGCAGTTGAAGGAATAGTTTACATTTGAATAAGGTTAAATCAAAAGACCATTTTTGGGGGGTTTGAACATTTTTTTAAGTCAACACTGGGAGACTTTCAGAAATAATATTGCGATACTTAATGGATTTCATGCAATAAGGTAGACTCTTTAAGTCAAAAAGAAATCTGTGTGTTAGCACTGATGGTGTGTTGCAAATATGAAAACCGAGTCTTAAATCAGTATTGTTCTCTCCAAGCTTCTATTAAATTTAAGTCTTGTGTATGTACTTGTATCATTTTCCTAGTGGCAACCATGTTGTCCAAGGAGGAGGAAGATTTATCTAGTCAACTGTTCATAGCAACATTAAAATCTCCTCCTAAAATGTATGGATCTTCAACACTGGATATATTCCAAAGTAGGTCTGCAACAAAAAAAATCATTTTTGTTGGGAGCAAAAATTATTAGACAATATGAATTTATGCTCTAAAGCAAGTATTTCAATAAATATGAATCTTCCACCTTGGTCATTTGTGCTTTTATCACATTTATATGTTAAATAAAAATAGCTACCTCTCTTGCATTGTGATAATAATTGTCTGCAGTCCTTGCCCCAATTTTAGGTACTGAAATCAAATTCAGTATCTGAAAAGTGCTTCTCTTGAAACACAGAGGTCTCTGAGTTTTTTCTGTCCACAAAATTAAAGATTTTCCCAGTGTTGTTGTGGAATCATAACTTTCTTCACAAAGAGCCCCAGACCTATAGCTGGAAGCAGCAGACCCATCAGGCATGGCACCAGATTTTTATTTTGAACCTGGGTCACAAAGATAGAGGGCTGGGGAGAGTGGTCAGTGTTAGAGCTAAACAATCTCTAATGCCACATTTCTCTCCTTCATGGTGCTATTATCTTGCTGTATGTATTAACATCATTTTTTTCCAAACAATATCCTTAGTTTTCAAACAGTAGAGTCATAGCAGGAAAGGATTACAAGGAGTAAGAGCGAGTCAAGATAACAGTTACAGACAAAGACATGGCTAATTATTTCCTGAAATGTCTGTGATATCTCTAGAGAAATTCATTGTCTGCTTACAGTGCCACTGTGGGCCACCTGGGAGCATTTCTTTAGATATATAGCAAAATATTCGGACATATCTGAACATATCTATGGCTGCAGTTGTTGGTTATAAAGCACCATCACTGACAGTTGAACAGAGTGTGAAATGGGTTGCAAAATTATAACACTGGAAGACTTCAATATGCCAGGGATAAATTGGACAGGGGAGAAGTGGTTCACAGCTCAAAATAGATTATTTTTGGAAATAACTGATTCACTTGTTCTAGAAAAATGTGTGCAAAATAGCACAGGATGGGAGACCTTATAGGACATTATATTGATTAATATGGAGGAGAAAGTCATAAATTGAAGGGTCATGGAACTACTTTGTGGTAATGATGACAATATGATCCAGTTTGAAATTAAAAATGTTCCAGCAAGTAAAAATATATTATAGAACTGGAACTGGGAAAGTGAGCTGGAAGGGCTCACCCTGGATGAGATGTATTGAAAACTCATCACCAAAATCCAGAAATGTGAAACTAGGCTTGGCCTTTAACAAGTTAAGTACAGTTCAAGGGGGAAAATACCAGCATGATGTTCCAATAAGATCAGGAATTTAATGAAGAGAAAAAAGTCTATAGAAAGGTAAAACAAAATAACACAGCACATCTTTGAGAAGTATACAAAATCATGTTAAAAATCTCTAAAAAGGAAATCAAAACTGTTAAAAAGCAGAAAGAGCTAAGACTAGTTAAAGTCAAATACAATAGGACATCCTTTTATAATCATATAAATTATCTAAAGACTTGGAAACTTATAATAAGGCCAATTGTGGAAAATGGCTCTACTATGCCAGTTCAACAACTACGTTGTTGACCAACATCACAATGACAGACTTATGTCAACCACAACTTGCAGTTGACAGAAATCTGGCAGGAGATCACGGTTGTTTTTCCATCAGGGGGCTTCACCCTCACAACCCCCATGTGGGAGGCTCTGTCCCCCACCCCCCCCGAACTTAAGGATTATCAACTGTGAGTCAGAGTTGATTCAGGGAAGTGGTGCAGAACAGGGGGACAGAGTGCCGGGGTCTCAGGTGGACCATTACATCAAACTGTCGATGTTGTCAGCATCGACATGTTCACTGTAATGGTGTTGCCGGACCGGGGCATACTGTGAAAAATAATGCCCAGGTGACAAATAACTCTGAAAAGGTTGTGGTATTTAATACCTTTTTATATAGTGCATACCAGAAAAGAGAGAACACTGTTTTTAACATGAAAGATTTTATTAAAGTTTCATAAACCAGTACATACAACTGAACAGAAATAAAATCTGAAAAGGGTGTCAATAGCAAATAACAACATCTGAAAGCTGTAATAATGGGATATAGGTACATTCAATGGTATATAAACAAGTTATAATTAAGAACAGATTCTATCCATAAAGTCTAGCTCAATAACAATATAGTAAAGAACCATATCAGATTCAGAAATAAACAATATATGGTAAGGAAACCAAGCCTCATATTAAATAATAACCTGTAGAATGTAAGGTAACTAAGTCCCAAAGGGGGGGACTATCCAAATAAGGGGGAGTAGGATGCAGAGATGAGTAATGATAAATACTCATACAGGAGGGTCCTCCATGGGGGTAATGGCACTAAACAAAGGCGAGAGAGTAGATATGCGTCCCATTTCTTATGATAGATTTGTAATTGATTATGGCTGGCAAAGGATACTTGTTCAAAAATAGCCAGATGGGACAGAGTTGTATGCCAAGAAAGGAGTGATGGTGGTGCAGCATGCCTCCATCTCATCAAGACCACCGGTTTGGCTTCCAAGAGTGTGGCCAGTAGCCAAGTTTTAGTATGAGTGGGGAAATTAGGTAGGTGGGAAGAGTCTCCCAGTAATATAAGGGTTGGACAGAAATAAAACAGGAAACATACAATCCTGGAGCAATCTGCCAATACACTGGACCAAAAGGAGTTCAATCTAGAGCACTACCACAGTATGAGAGAAATGTTGGCATCTGGGGCCTGATATCTCAAACAGGTTGAGTGGGAGAGAAGACCCTTTCTCTGCAAAAACTCAGGGGTACAGTACCACTTCAATGATATTTTAAACTGAATAAGCTGGCTTTCAACGTCTCTATATGCCAAATGAGCCACCCCCCAGGGATAAATTCCAAGTAGGCAAAGGAATATCAGTTTGAAGCTCTTGGATCTATCCTGATCTGCATTTTGCAGTGGGGTTCAGGTGCGAGTCCCCCAGAAGGCAGTAAATATGCCCAGCAACTCCTTTAGAATTGCTGGCCATGTGCAACTGATTCAACCATACCCACTCATGCACTATTCTCAGGTTTTGCCAAAATGTAAGAATGACACTCTGAATCTGCAGAAATCTCCAAAAATCTATCTTGGATAACCCATAAAAATCCTGGATTTGCTGAAAGGACATTAAGACATCTGAGCCCAGGGTCATAAGGTCAGCAATGGTTTGGATACCCACCTTCAACCATGAATGCAATATAACACTTGCCCCTCCAGCCTTGATGTTAGGGTTCCCTCATAAGTAAGTGTACCAGACTGAAGGGAAACTGGAGGATCTGGGGACCCCTGTCAGGCTCACGCATTTATGCCACACCCTCAGATTTCCCAGATCACCAGGGACATTGAGGCACCAAGGTCCTGTCTATCCCCAGTAGCAATCCAAGCCATGGAGAGTTGGCCATATTGGCTTCAAACATGGTCAAGCTGGGGTGATGTTCTATATGGGGAGAAACCATTTGGAAGCTTGTGCTTTTCTGTAGGCTACAAAGTACCCATAAAACCGGGGGAGGCCAAGGCCTTCAGCAAACCAATGTGCCTTAAGCTTTTCCTTGCTCAGCCTCTGGGTTCCCCCTTCCCAAATGAAGGCTAAAAGAGAGAACATTGTACCAAATGGGAATATTACCGCAGAACACAACAGATTGGTACTAAGTGTCAAGGAGGTGGAGAAGAAATACAAAGGACTAATCAAAATAAATCAATAAGACTAGACAGGTTGCATCAAAAACTCATTACGAAGGGAGGTCATGTGATGCATCGTGAGGGCTAGACGCGTTTTCTTGGGTCTCCGTCTCACTGAGATAAAACAACAGTTTTAGACCACCGTTTCGCTAAAATCAGCAGTGCAAGTGTGTGAGAAGTGCCGAGTTTGTGAACTGAAGCAATTTTGAGTCTGCTCGTAGAAGGGGAAGATGGAAAATCCCGAGCAGGAGTCGGAAGCAAAATGGCCCCATCGGAGCTCTTCACCGATGACGCCGCAAGATGAAATACAACCAAGTAAAATATAGATGATCTGGCTACAATTAAAGCGCTATTTGATTAGTAGAAGATGTGGCTGAATTTAAACCAGCTGACGCAGTAATAGCCAGGAGAGTTACGGGTGCAGAAGCCAGGTTTCCTCCGCTGAGAGGAGGCAGGAAAAACTAGGCCTGGTGACCACGGAAAGCAAGAGAGCTATTTCTAAACTGGAGGATCACTTAGATGATCTCAAGGAGGAGCAGATGAAACAACCTTGTGCTTCTAGGGCTCCCGGAGGGTGAAGAGGGCTCTAATGCTATTCTGTTTATGCAGAAGAATGGCCCTGAATACATAATAGAGAGGGCCCATCGCGCCTTAAGAGCTAAGCCTTTAGCATCCCAGCCACCAAGACCAGTGATTTTCAAATTGTTAAATTATTTGGATCGTGAATTTATCTTACGGGAATCACAGAAATTAGCAGTATTTCAATGGGAAGGCAAGAAACTTTGGCTGGTCCCTGATTTGACGTGGAAGGTGCGCCAGGCTCGTGCAAGCTTCAGACCAGTTACTTCAAAGCTCTGGGCAGCAGGTATTCATCATCAGATGCTGTATCCTGCCAAATTGGAAATTTCCTTGAAGGAGGGGACTAAAAGATTTGAATCTGTGGATGAAGCACTGCAGTTCCTATCTGCTTCTCTACCGGATCTGTTCAAAAAGAGGTGAAGACATCAGAATCTCCTTGAGCATCTTGCACAGAGTCCGTCAAGGACATTGTGTGGACTATTACTTATTCCCGTTATTTGGCATGTGCTGGACATTGATATGTGTTTAACCCATCGGACTTGCCTCACTTACTCCATGGTTAATCCTTATAGTTCGGTAATATGGATTGTTGGAGGTTAACTTATAGGTTATCTGGGAGTTAATTAATGATACTCCGAGTGGAAAGGAGTTCCTGGTTAAATATTTCTTGGAACAAGGGTTATGAAGATCATTATTATTGAACGAGAGCTTTAATTTTTTCTTACAGAAGCGGGTCTAGAAGATGGACATGTAAGGGCTGCTTCAACCTGCAGAGCCTTTATGGGTATTGTTTTTCCTGGAAGGCTATCTTAAGTAGCAAAGCCAATGACTTAATGTTTTGTTAATAGATGTTTTGGCCCAGTGATTTTGATTTTGATAATTAGTTTGTCCTTTGTATTAGTGCAGCCCTTAAGGTTAAAAGACGGGATTAGTCTACAATTATGCTTGGTTTTAGGCCCAACTTTTATTTCTTAGATAACTCCTCTGGAGTTATAGCTGTTTGGGTGTGATAAAAGCTATTCAGTATTGGGACTTAGATCTGGGGATCTGGAACTGTTTACATGTTCTTTATAGTTTAAAGTGGTGATATTCAGGAGGGACACCCAACCTCAATGGCGTGCCATGGACCCTAGACTGAGGTGGGCTTAGGGCCAGAGGGCCTGCCCTGGTGGCTGACCATGAGGTTGTTCTTTTTCTGTTTAGGGGGGTGGAGGGAGAGAAGAGGGTTGTTTTATGGTGGTTACAGGAGGGGGGGGATAACAGCTTCCCGCATCTCTTTGTAATTGAGGAGGGACTCCCAGCTGGCTAGTCCACTAAATATTGTTTTGTGGAATGTGAAGGGGGGGGACACCCGGAAAAGGAATGTTCTACTATTTCATCTGGCTAACTTAGATCCGTCTATAGTTTTCCTTCAAGAAACCCACGTGCTTTCTGACCGGCTTCATTATTTTAAAAGAAAGTGGGTCAGCCAAGTTTTTGTGCAGGTTTTCCACAGGAAGCCGGGAGTTGTGGTATTAGTAGCAAAGGGGTCCCATTTATATCATCTGAGGTCATTCCTGACCGGAAGGGAGGTTGTGGTAGTTGTAGGTAAACTAGGGGGGATAGACTTAGTTTTGGGATCAATATACGGCCCCAATATCGATTCCCCTTCATTTTTCGTACATTTAACCACAATTTTAACACCCTTTAAAGATTCTCTTATCATTCTTGGGGGGGACTGGAACTTAGTTCAATCCAGTAGTTTAGATCGCTCTTGTTACAGGTCCCCGAAACTCTCTCCAGCTCAACGAGCCTTCATAGAGTTTAAAACGTCCATTGGCTTAAATGATCCTTGGACAGTGCTTAATCCAGCTGTGAAGGAGTTTACTTTCTTCTCCTCAGCACATAAATCTTACTCTAGAATTGATTACTTTTTAGTTAGTCAACATCGTTTAGCCGAAGTGGACGGGATCACATTCTTACCTAGAGTAATTTCAGACCATTCCCTAATTAAACTAAGATTTTCCCCTCTATCCATTCCACCTAGATCTTATTCATGGTCATTAAATAACAGTTTGCTGAGAGACCCCCATATTTTGTCCCGCTTTCAAACTTTTATGGCTAATACTATAAATGAGAATTGGAGGTCACTCAGTGCAGTGGATGCGGTTTGGGCTGCCTTAAAAGTGACATGGAGAGGGGAACTTCTAAGAATGGCATCAGTACGAAAGGCAAAAACTAGACATTTACTTAACAACTGCTTAAATAAAATCTCATTGCTAGAGGCTACTGATGAGCCAAGTAGAACTCAAGAACAAGAACAAGAGCTAATTAGCCTACAGAGTTAGTATATAAAAGCCCTAAATGATAAAATAGAAAATTCCGATTCTAAATTAAAAGTGGCATATACAGGTCGGGGTAGCAAATCTGGCAACCTTTTGGCTTGGCAGTTAAAGAAAAGGTCGGAGGAAAAGTGGGTAGCTGCTTTGAAACATCCTACCTCCAATAACCTGATTGTAGATCCCAAGGGTATTCTGGATATATTCTATAATTATTATAAAGTGTTATATTCGAGCCAACCGCTCTCTGTTCAAAGTGAGATCAATATGAGGGTGTTTTTGGACAAGATATCTTTTCCACAGATACCCTTGGAATTAACGCAACTTTTAGTAGCTCCATTTTCGAATGAAGAAATTGCAAGTGCCATTGATTCCTTGAAACTAGACAAGGCCCCTGGTCCGGATGGCTTTACCCCCTTATTCTACAAATCGTTTAAGAGTAAACTGATCCCCCTCCTTCACCAACTCTATGCTTACTGGCATAGTCACGGAGTGAAGGAGAGATCTCTTTTTGAGGCAAGGATCATTTTGCTACCCAAGCCAGGTAAATCTCCAGACTTGGCAAGCAATTACAGACCTATTTCTTTACTGAATGTGGATATAAAGATATACGCGAAGATTCTAGCTAATAGGTTGAAATCAATGTGGAATGTGTTGCTGAGTCCGGAACAAGTTGGTTTTGTTGCAGGCCGTTCCTCGGCAGATCATTTTAGAAAATTATTTTATTTGATTTCAGTGTCTGAGGATCCAGATAATGAGGCCTCCCTTGTATCATTGGATGCAGAGAAGGCCTTTGACAGGGTGGAGTGGGGTTTTATGTTTACAACATTGGCCAAATTTGGTTTCCCAAAGGAATTCATTCATTATGTTTGAATTTTGTATGAAAGCCCATCGGCAAGGGTTCAGTGTAACAATTTGATTTCTAGTACGTTTCCCCTCCTGAGAGGCACTCGTCGGGGCTGTCCCTTGTCACCATATTTATTTAATTTATATTTAGAACCCCTGATAAGAGCCATTCAAATGGATCCTCTGATTCAAGGAATATGCTTAGGCAACTGGGAGTTCAAAATATCAGCATTTGCAGATGACCTGCTGTTGCATATTAGGAACACTACAGTCTCACTCCCTCGTCTACTTTTGTTAATTTTGAACTTTAGTGAGTTTGCTGGTTACAAGCTCAACAGAAGTAAAACGCTAGATTACTCTTTATCTTCACATCTGCACAAGTCCTGGTGCTCCTCATTAGGTCTGCAATGGCAGCCAAATTCTTTATCTTATCTGGGCATTCAGATTTCAAAGGACCTAGAGAAATTGGCCAGCTTAAACCTCAAGCCTTTAATAGGAGAGATTGGGGAGGACTTGGAGAGGTGGAAGAAATTTCCCTTGACCTTTTCGAGTAGGGTTAATACATTAAAGATGATGGTTTTACCCAAAATTTTTTATTCTTTACGGAATCTGAATATCTTCCTTCCCAGGTCCTTCTTCAATCAGCTTTACAAATCCTGCTCTGATTTTTTATGGAAAGGCAAACCTCCCAGCAGAACTTATGCCAAATTGACTTCCCCTTGTAAAGTGGGCGGCCTGCAGATCCCAGACTTTTACTCTTATTACTTAGCCATACATGTGGCCAGTTTCGCTTTGTGGTCAAGACAAGATGATTTCCTTTCCTTGGCCTTGCTTTAGACCGAAAGGTCTCCGAGCTTGTGAATTTAGATTTAGAATCCTGTCTATATGTATCGTGGTCCAAAATCCCTAAACACCTAAGGAATACCCCCTTGGGCTGGGACGTAAGGGCAATATACCAGCTGTATTCAAACTTACATATTTCTTATACAAACGACCTGTCCCAACCCATTTTAAGAAACCCCAATTTTTTAGTGAGGAATAGGCCTATAACTAGGTTTATACGAGACTATTCTGTAAAACCCCGTATTTCGTTGTTTTTCTCCGGCAACACCCTCTCCCCCTTGCCTGAATTGGTTGACAAGTTTAAAGTTCAATCATCAGACCTTTTGTGGTTTTTCCAGATCTATAAAAGTGTGAGTTCTTATGTTTGTAAGAGTATGGTTTCGGGGATAGCTGGCCAATTAATTAGGACCTTGGGTGAGATGGCGGTGGTGGGTAAACCAGTCTCTAAATTATATAAGTATATTATCTCTAACCTGACCTTAGAGATCCTCGATTCCTTCATACTGGAAGCTAATTTGGCCTTGGGATGGTCTGAGAGAAGTCTGGGAGGGAGTATGGAGGAATGTATATTCCTGCGTCAAACAAGATAGATTGAGGGAGATTCAATTTAAGCTACTCCACAATTTATATTTCTCGCCGGCCAAGTTGTACAAGCTGAAGAAACAAGTCTCTCGGGCCTGTATTGACTGCGGAGATCAGTTGGCTACACTTTTCACAAGTTCTGGGCATGTCCTAAAATAGCCAAGTTTTGGCAAGATGTTAAAGGCTGGATACTACCATATTATGATTTATCCCCTTTCTTCAACATGGAAATTTGCCTATTTGGAAATTATCCCCGCACTCTATTAAGATCTCAAAAATGCCAAATTACCTTGGTAGCCTTGGTGACAAAATTGTTAATCCTGCGTCACTGGCAAGGTAATTGGACTCCTTCCTTTAAAGAGTGGTGGGAGGAGTTTCTGAATGCACTAAATGCGGAAAGATCAGTTTTAAATTATTACAATGCTTCAGCCAAGTTTTCTAAGTGTTGGGGTAATTTGTTTCATCTCTTGAAATTAAAATATGCTTATTAGCTCTCTTGTACCCTAGGACTTCATAATTGAAACTTAATTGGTTAATCGTTTTTTCTTTTTTATTATTCCTTGCAGACCTCAAAGTTTGTCCTTCCTATTCTAAACTAATCTCATTGGTAATTGCCCCTTCCCCTTAGAATGGGTACATTTCTTACTAGCCAATGAACTATTGTTGTTGCAAGACTCCATCTTTTTCAATCTTCATTAAAGATGCGGGCAGCTGTCAGGGTTGGGGGCAGGGGAGGCGGGGCTTAGAGTTAAGGGAGGGAGGTGGAGGGGGTTTTTCTTTTTACTTATTTTCTCTAATTATTTTTGTAAGTTCTGTTTGCACTTGCTGTGTTAATATGTATTAAAAATGTTTATAAAATATAGTGATTTGCCAAAAAAAAACCTCATTACGAAGCTATCCAATGAATCAGCTTGCCCCATAACTATGATTTTCCAAAAGTCCCTGGGTGAAATAAAGGTAGAATCAGCCTAAAGTGAGGCAATAATAAGCCTTATATTTAAAAAAAAAGTCACAATCAGATTATAAAAACTACCAACCAGTGAGTCTAACATCAGTCGTGAGGAATATTCTAGAGGGCTTTATAAAGGATGTGTTGGACAAACATCTAGGCAGTACAGGACTAGAGGATATTACTCAACGTGACTTCAGGAAGGGAAGCTCATACCAGATTAGCCAGATATATTTTCTGAATCTATTAGTATTGGACTGCGGCTTGCCAGGAGATTTGGTGTACTTAGATTACTCAAAGTCTTTCAGTACTGTACCCAATCAGGAACTGGTTAACACATTGTTGAAGCAAGATTTAATGTAAATCTAGTAAAGTAGATAACATTATGGCTGCAAGTCATGAAGCAGATGGTTAACATAAGAGGTTTCATGCTAGCTTAGGAGCTGTGCTGAGTTGGGTACCACAGGGACTGGTGTGAGACCCTACCACCTTCAGCATCTACATGTCATCTATGTCTTCCACAAGTAAAGCCTGGCTGTGCAAATTCACAGATGACATAAAGATAGGGGCTATAGTGGACTCAGAAAAGCAACCAAAAACTTGTAGCAGGAGATAAGGTGGGCTGTCACTAGTAAAATTGAATTCAACATTGACACATGTAGAGTCATGCATTTTTGCACCAAATAAATACAGTAGGAAAGCAGCTGTACACTTTGGGTAAACACTTAGAAGAACCAAAGAGATTCAGGGGTGTTAATTGCAAAAAAGCTTACCTTTAATAGTCACTGTAAAGAAGATAGCACAAAATACAATAGAATTGTGGGCTGCATAACAAGAAAAATTGTAAGTAGAGCAAGTGAAGTTATCATGCAACTCTATGCAGCATTGCTCAGGCCACACATGGAATACTATGGACAGTTCTGGGTCCCTCATATTAAAACAAGCATTTGTCAATGCTGAATGTTGTCTTGCTGGCATTGACATTGGTAGTGCAGGAGTTAGAGAGATGCATAATAGGAATAGCAGTGAAGTATGGGACTGACATCAACCTCACCCCACCCTGAAGAGGCTGACAGGCATTGGGGTGTGCTGTTGTGTCATTGGCCATAACGGTCATGCCACTTCACCTCAGTCTACCCTGCAGACACTGACAAGTGTCAAGGTGTGCCTTGGGGTGTTTGGGCTTTACACTCACCACATTCCATAAGGAAATACATAGAAACATAGAAGTTGATGGCAGATAAGGACCGCAAGGCCCATCCAGTGAAATGGGTGCAGTATAAGAGAATGGGGTGAACTTTGGGTCTGAAGAATCCAAGGCACACCTTGATGTCTGTCACTGGCTGCAGGGTGGGGGTGGGGTTGGAATGGTGTGAGCTTTATAGCTGACAGTTCCAAGTCATGCCCCTGACTCCTGTCAGTCCCTACAGGGTAGGGCATTATGGTCAAAAACCCTAATGTCCTGGGCGTTTCTTGGTATTTTCACTCCAAGTTTTCAGCATGGGCTTTTTGTGACCCCCAGTGCATGAACAGTGACACTATCAGTTCATTAGCCAAAAGTTGATTTTGCACAATGACTATGCCATTTGGCACCACAGGTGTGAAAACACGTTTTGAACAGGATGTGAAAAATGACAGCTGTACTGTTCATAAGGAGGTGTAAAAACTTGTAATGTTGAAAATGTGGGGTCAAAATATAACAAAATTGATGAAGCTACAAGCATGTGTAGAAAGTGTGCAACACACACCCGTAATGCAATTATTTTGGGATTTTTAACACCAGATTTCCAACATAGGCATTTTGAGACCTCCGCTCATGAACAGTGGCACTGTGATTTTCTTAATCTGTCCTGGAACATTGATTTTGCATAGCGACTGCACCCATTGTGTGCCACAGGTGCAAAAACATGTTTCGGGCCAGATGTGAAAAACGACAGCTGTACTGTTCATCAGGCAGTGTGCAAAAATGACAGTGTTAAAAATGTGGAGTAAAAATATAAAAAATTGGTGAAGTTATGAGAGTGCATAGAAACTGAGCAATGCACACTGGTAATGCAGTCATTTTGGGGAATTGTTTCACCAAATTTGCAACATGGTCTTTTGGAGACCTTTCCCTATGAACACTGTCACTCTGATTTTCTTAACTCATTCACACCACAAGAGCTCTTTGAGACTTCCACCACTTGTGCCCTGATTACTCTTAGCATAGCATCCTGGGCCTTTCCAAGCAAAATCAAGCCAAATCGGCATGCCACAAACAAATGTGAATACCTCTTGAACCTTAAATGCTACACGTAAAGTACGAGTGGCAAAGTTGTTCAGCACATTACCTTTCCAATGGTGCTATGCAATCAATTGTAATCAATTTAGTTTTTATGTTGTACTAGCTAAAATACCAAACAACTGATTTTTTTCAAGGTGCTTAGGTGAGGCGTGAGAGACAAATGTCAGCCATGCACACCGTACCTTAAACAAATGCAAATAACTCCTAAGATATATGTGGTAGACACAAAGTATCAGCAGCAAAATTGTTCAGCACAACATTACATTTCTAATGGTGCTATGCAATCAATTGTAATCCATTTAGTTTTTATTTTATAGTAGGTGAAATACCAAACAAGTGTTTTTTATTCAGATTTATTCAAGATGCTTAGGTGAGGCGTGAGAGACAAATGTCAGCCATCCACACCATACCTTAAACAAATGCGAATAACTCCTAAAGTATACATGATAGACAAAAAGTATCAGTAGCAAAATTGTTCAACACAAAATTACCTTTCTAACGGTGCTATGCAATCAATTCTGAGCAATTCAGTTTGTTTAATATTTAGGTAAAAACTGCTGACTTCCTCAGAAGTTTCTAGGCCTGAGTGAAAGTCAGCTGAGTACATCTACAGGCATTATTGTCCTGAGTGGCTATGCTTTCAGACGCCACCTACAAGTGTATATAGGCCTGAATGAGTTAATCTGTCCCAAACATTGATTTTGCATAGCGACTGGGCCATTGTGTGCCATGTCTGTGAAAACACATTTCAAGCAAGATGTGAAAAATGATAACTATACTGTTCATAAGGAGGTGTGGTAAAATGGCAATGTTGAAAATCTGGAGTAAAAATATTAAAGATTCTCTAAGTTATGAGCGTGTGTAGAAACTGCACAATGCACACTCATAACACAGTCATTTTCGGGAGTTTTTTCACCAAATTTTCAACATAGGGGTTTGTAGAGCCTACCTCATGAACTGTGACACTGCCATTTTATTAATCAGTTCCAAAAGGTGATTCCATGCAGTGACCATGAAATCACTTTTCAGGACCGAATAACAAAATTACAGTGACTGAGTTCATGAGGTGGGGTCCCAAGAACCCCATGTTGAAAATTTGGTGGAAAATTCTCAAAATGGTGAAGATATCCACCTAAGTTGAAAAAATCCCATTTATGCCATTTTACGGCTTACCAGCATTTCTTCAGTTCGTGGTCAGCTTTGAAGAGTACAAACATGTCCCTGGTCCACTGAAGATCATCACACCAGGCTCCGGAGGTAAGTATGGGGTAAGGGGGGGGTGCAGGGATATGGAGTGCACAGAGGTTGGGTGCAGATTGTGGGAGGGTCTCCAGAGACAGAGCAGGACCATTTTATGGTTTTACAGGGTAAAGAAAAAAGACAATGCAGGACACTATTGGCATGATTGGGTGGGATCCCAGCATTCCACTTGGGTGTTTTTTGGCAAGGAGGCTGGAGCCAATGGGGACTGGGCACCCCCGCCAGCCATACAGTCTGCATGGGGGGGCATGAGCATGCTGGGGTGGGCTTCTAGCATGCCACCTAGGTGTTTGTTGAGGGAGGACTAGAGCCAATGGGGAATGGGCACCCCCGTTGGCTGTACAGTGTGCTTGAGGGGGTGTATGAGCTGAGGGGGATTGGGTACCTCCTCGGCACACAACAAATGGGTCAATGGGGACATTATGCCAATGGGGATTGGGCTACCCCATTGGAAAATGAACTGTGGAGGAGGCATGATGACCAGGGGCTTGGGCACCCCCAACATTAGCTTTTATGGGGACTGTGAGAGGAGTACAGCTCCACCATGTTTATTGAAATGTTACACCAGGCAAGACACACCCCACAATGATGAGTTGCTCCCTCATTGCAGCAGCAAAATTGTTTCAAGTTGGTGGCACACTTTTGCACTGCTGTTATAGACAGCATGCTGTTTAATTTGTGCCACAGAGCCCAGCCCTGAAAAGCAGTGGCACCACTGGCCACAACACAGCTGCACCTCCAAAACCTGCTATTCCAAGCTATCACAATATGTTGCTTGTGCATGTGCAAGACAACATAAAAAGTATAAGGATCCTCGATTCATTCCATGGAAGATGACATCTTAAAAACATCCCCGTCAGATATCGCTTCCGAATTCAGAAAATATTACATGAAGTTATATAGCCCGATGGAGGAACCCCCTTCATTAGCTAAGCTGGATTTTTTTCTCAGCACATCTTTCATTGCCTACTATTTCAAATGTACATAAAGCCACTCTTGTCGCTCCCATCACTTCAGAGGAAATAGAGTTATCAAAGATCTCCCGATAGATAAAACACCGGGTCCTGTCGGCTTCTCTGCAAATTTTTATAAACTGTTTGCCCCACAGCTGGTTCCATCACTTCTGGCCTTATTTTGTCACATTCTTTTGGGACAAGACTTGAATAAGTCTCTATTTGAGGCCTTAATCACTCTAATACCCAAAGAGGTTAAACCCCCTGATAGAGCGCAAAGCTACAGACCGATTTCCCTTCTGAACCAGGATCTCAAGATTCTCACAAAACTTCTTGAGGACCGGTTAGGCCCAATATTGCCAGATATCATAGGCCCAGAACAGGTGGGATTTATGAAGACCAGATCCTCAGCAGACCATCTCAGAACCCTGTCGCATGTCTTTTCAGCCACCAGAGATGCCGACATTCCTGCCGTGCTTGTCTCCCTGGATGCCGAAAAGGCTTTCGACAGGGTTGATTGGAATTTTTTATTTCAAGCACTTCAAGCTTTTGGATTTCCCCCCTTGTTTGTAAAGTGGATTAAGGCTTTATACAAATCTCCAAGTGTGCGCGTGGTCTGTAATAGGTCAATGACCGATCCTTTTACACTTTATGCTGGAACTAGACAGGGTTGCCCGCTATCCCCTTTATTGTTTCATATCTATTTAGAACCCCTTATTCACAGGATTACAGCAGATCCAGGTGGCCAGGGTATAGTGGTTCAACATCAGACTGTTAAAGTTTTGGCTTACACGGACGATTTGCTCCTACAATTGTCTCACCCCAAGATGTCAATGCCTGCCCTGATTACAATCTTGGAAGAATTTAGCTCAATGTCTAACTACAAATTAAACAAAGATAAGACTATGGTCTTCCCCTTACATTACAAAGCGACAAAGATAGATTCTTTAGCAGTAGGTTTCTCTTGGTAGACTAAAGCCTTGAAATACCTGGGAGTTAACTTGTCAAGAGACCCCAGCAGATTTATAAAACCAAACTTAGACCCTCTAGTTGCTGTTATTAGGCAAGATCTTAAAAGATGGGCCTTGCTCTCCCTCTCTGTTTGGGGGAAAATCAATATATTTAAAATGAACATTTTTCCTCTTTATTTTACCTAATTAATCTTTCAAACATCTGGATTCCCTTAGTGTGGTTTAAAAGGATACATAAGATGATTACAGATTTTATTTGGACAGCTAAGAAACCCCAGATAAGTTATAATAAGCTCTCAGCCCCCAAAGAGAAGGGAGGACTCTGTCTCCCACACATTGGACTATATTATTGGGCCAGTCATGTAAGCAAGTACTTGCGATGGCCCACACCTGAGCTCCCCGCAACATCATATTCTTTCACTCCCATAAGGCTCAAAATTGAATGTACCCTTATAAAGGCTAAGAGGTTATCCCCCAGGGCATTTTTATATACTAGGTTAAAATTCTTACTTCCCTCGCTTAAGGGCAGCCCTATAGCAGTATCTATAAGAGTTCATTCACAGTTATGTTCTTTCTTGAAATATAAGCATACAATAGATCCCTCTCAACCTTGGTGGGGGAACCTAAATCTCACTCTTGAGGGCAGACCCCTCCAATTGAAATGGATCCCCCAGCTGGGAGATCACCAAATTAGCTGTTTTATTTGGGAAGATGACTCATGGTTAACCTCTCCTGAGATTCTACATAAAACCCATATCCCGAACTCTGTTATTTTCAAAATATTTCAATTAAAGCACCTGATGGTGAAATCTTTTGGCTCTGCCCCACCGGCACCCTCAAGTTTGTCTTACTGGACAGAACTGATTCCAATGGCAGGCCTACCCCATGCTGTATCTAAGATGTATGGGATATTACATAACTGGAAATGGCCAGATTGTTTTGACCTTACTCAATTTTGGGCCTCCCTTTTTTCCCCCAACAGGAAATTAATTGGCCTTCTTTGTGGGTGAATTGTCACAAATACATTAGACACGATAAGCTCCGGCTAATGCAGATCAAAATCCTGCACAATTACTATTATTCACCCCAGAAATTGGCTAAACTGGGATTCCTATCATCCGCTACCTGTACTCATTGCCAACAGGAAGAGGGGAACCTGCTACATATATTCTGGAAATGTTCCGAACTAGCCCCCCCTTTGGCATGTGATTCGGCAGAGGGCTGATCCTTTACTAGGACTACATGATCTTTTCACTCCCAAAATATGCATTTTGGGGGACTTTTCCTCTGTCACAGTTAATAACAGGAAATATCACGTAACTCTTATAGCCATGTCGGTTAAAAATCTGGTTTTGTGTCATTGGAAAGGCACGATCAACATTGCTTATAGTGAATGGTTACAGGAGTTGCTGGCAAATCTGCGATTGGAAAATATGATTGCTAATTTACATGATCAATCCCAGAAATTTCAGAGGATTTGGGGCCCTTTGCCGACATTGTACTCCCTATAATCATCACAGAGGTTTATCCTCTTTTTATTTCTCCTGCTGATTTTTCATCCTGTGTGAGGAAATGGGAAGGGAAGGGGGAGGAGGGGATAGTTGATCTAATGCCTGTTCTTTAATTCTGTGTCATTTGTATGTATGCTAACTAGATCTTCTCTCTGTAAAAGCATTAAAAAATGAATAAAGTTTGAATGGGAAAAAAGAAAAAAAAGTATAAGGATGCTTGAAGGTGTAGAATGGAGGTCTACCAAGCCAGTGGTGGGACTGAGGGTTATATCATATGAGCAGAGAGTTGATAGATTGAATATATATTCAGTGGAGCACAGAAGGTTTAAAGGAGACCTGTGCTTAATGTATTCAGCTTTTGAAAATCAGGATGTGTGGGAATGTATTGACCTGAAATCAGGGGAGTCTAATTATGATGGAAGATCACACAATAAACAATTCAAGGGAGACGTATATGCAACTGTTATTAGGGGAGCATGAATAAACCAAAGAGCAGTTAATATCTGGAATGGTTTGGTCGAACATGTGGTCTCATGTGAAACCATGACTGTCTTTAGGACAGCTTTGGATGAATATCTATTACAAAAGGGCACACTCTTAAACACCAGTTGAGAAATGGCAAGTCTATAAGTGCTAACAGTCACTGATGCTTAACTTCCTATGAATCCTATGAATAACTGGCTGTGCACAGGGCCATCTGTGCCCTACTTGGCAGGATTTTATTTTTGTGAGCAAAAATCGTGCCGAACCCCAGTTTTGTGCAATTTTCGTTTCTGTGAAAACATTGGATTTGGTCAAGTTTGCACAAATGGCACAATAACATGAAAATCAGGCAAACATAGTTGCACAAATCACATGAATCATACAGTTCTTGCACACAATTAGCAGGTTTTAGGAATTACCATGTTCTGCACAAAGGTAATTTTTGCAAAATTTGTAATTTTCAGAGAAATAATTCAGCAACAGCGAGGAAAGAATTCTGCCAAACCAAAACATATAAACAAGATTTTCATAGTGTACTGCACACAGAAATAAAGCAATCAGTTTATTTATTTCAAAAGTTTCACCAGGAAAGATACAGTATACTCAGTTGAATAGCAACTCATTTCCAGATGCGTCCTGGGGGGGAAGAGGCAAGGCTGAATGAAAATATAACAAAATCAGAGCCCTTACAGATCAGTAATTACAATGTTTATAATATAGGTGCAATATTGATAGATGATAGATGATAGATAAAACCTTTATTTTTCGACAGGTAAATAACTTTTAGGACCATAGGCCCTGTTTATCAAAGTTGTCCTGTTTAGATCATGATTTCTCAAGTACAAATCATCATGTAATAAAATATTACAGGAACAATCTTAAATACAACATTCACATAATTTTCCATAGAATACATACAAAAGACATATACACACAATATACCATCAATCTCAGTATGAATCTTATGCTGGAAAGTGAATTTATCCATAAAAATAGACAAGGCAGTAATATGAACTATAATACAAGACAATTTTCTAAAAATTCAGGTCTAGAAGAGGGGACATCGAAAGGAAAAGGAGAGGGGAAGGAGATAATAATTCTTCCCCTAATGCTACCAAATATCCCAACCCAGAAATAGGAAAAGCAAAAAAAGTTTAAATCAATCTACAATCTAGACGATCAGACAAAAACAAAATATCACTCAATAACACCATAGCAAATACATGGCATATTTACAAGCAGGAGCAGAACCATATATGCAATATACTGTATGCAGTAAGAGGCACTCAGCAACAAGGCAACTTAGCAATTAAGGGTTAGGCTGGAAAAGAGCAGAGGCTAAATGATCCAGGATCTATACAGGAGGAAGCAGAGGAGGATTATAGTAGCAAGGGGGCAAGGGATGAGTTAAAAGTGGGAAGAAGAAGACAGGGGAGAAACAATGAAGGGGGAATAGATAAAGTAGAGGAGCAGAGGTGGAGAATCAGGTGCAATTGCATGAGGAGAGAAAAAGTCACAGAGAAGAGAAGAGAAGAGAAGAGAAGAGAAGAGAAGAGAAGAGAAGAGAAGAGAAGAGAAGAGAAGAGAAGAGAAGTGAAGTGAAGTAGTGAAGGGAAGTGGCAGAGTGGGTGGGTAGGGGGAGGGAATGCCACAGTTTTTGGAGGTGGAAGGAGAAAGCCTATCCAGCAGAAGATGACCTAGGTGAAAGAGCTAGGAAGTGATTGCCAGAGATGCAAGGGAGTAGGAGGAGGGACGTGGGGAAGGGACGAAGGGGTGAGAGGAGAGAGAAGATGTAAAATGGGAATTAAATAAGTCTGTGCTTGGCAATAAAAGAGGTGCAATGTGCAAGGCATCTGGCATCAAGGGAGGGGAGGGAAAAGGTGGTGTAATGGGAGCTGTGGTGAATGCAGGGCTGGCAGTCATAGGCAAACAGACAGAAGGCGTGAAAGACAGGATCCAGTCTGGCTAGAGTGGACTTTAGAGCAAAACTGTGCACAATGTCTCCATAGTAGAAAATAAGGAGAATCATTTTCTGTAGAATGAGTCGGCAAGGGGATGCATCAATGGTTTCGGTACAAAGCACCTAATTTTGGGTGCAGCTTTTTATGGATAGCATCCAACTGCTCAGAAAAGTCAAGGTAATGGTCAAGCCACACCCTGAAGTGCTTAAAGGAGGGGACATCCTCAAGGGGTTCCATCTGGGGCAAGAGAGGAAGGGAGGGCTGTAAACCTGGAGAGCTTTTGCCTAGTTCTGAAGACCATTTTCTTTGATTGTTTTTTTTTTGTCAATTATGTTTTTGTTAATCTCTTCAGCTGTGGGCACAGTGCCTTGTCCCCTGTCCACTCTGTATTCAGGGTCTAAACACTCTCTCCCAGCTGGCCTCTTCCACTACCATGGAATGGGGAGGACTGTAGCTTGCACCCTATGGAGTTGCCCTCCTAGAGGGGGACAGGAGGGAGACCACATCACACTGGAGCCCTCACCCCAACTTACGTTGGGTGTTGGTTGGCTGAGAGGAGCAGTACCATGTCATGGGCATCATGATCCTCACTGAAGAGGGGCTTTCTGCTTAAGCCCTTGGGGGCATGGATGTGCAATGACATCAAGTACGCGATGAGCGTGCTCACCCACAGGATGTCTGCTGCTGCCCAAATCCCATAGCTAGGTGTTCCCTGCTGCAGCAGCCTCCAGTCTCCACTGGGGGTCACAAGTGCAGGGGAAACTAACCCCATCTCTCCCCAGGAGAGGACAGCAGTCCTCCAGATGCTCAATCCTCTCCTCCCCGACTGACCCCTGACAACTTGAGCTGGCTCCCTAAACTGGGTAATAGGTGTGGTGCGAGATGTGGCATCCAGCACCTCAACCCTCAGTGCCACCAGACCGGCTCATTTTTTTTGTACTGAGGGACAGCTGGTTTGAGCAGAACCAGAACTGGATGTTGTCAAAGTCCAGCTGGAGGCTGGTAATCAGATCAGTGGGGAGGAGCCAGAGCCAAATAAAACTGTATGATCTGTATACATATGAATGAATGCAGAGGTACAGGCAGTATTGAGGTTGTTTAGGAAAATCAAGAAAAGAATAGGGCCAAGCACAGATCCTTGTGGTTCACCAGTGCTGATAGGGAAAGGGAGGTACTGGGAATTACAAATTTTAAATGATTGAGTCCTGCCCACTAAGTATGAATGGCACCAATTAATAGCCAGAGTGGAAAGTCTTGCAGCAGTAAGCTTATCAAGTAGAAGGGATGGGCCCTGGTGTCAATGACAATGTTGCTGTCAAGCTCATAAACCACAATCCCCAAGGGGAAATTCATTTTTGTGCTTTTTATTTGCCCAGGATGGCATTATGTCATGAGTAAACATCACATTTTGAGCAATTGTTTTATATAATTATATAATAACTTGGTAATGTTTTCTCCCATTGGGAAACCCAGTTATAATTCATCATTGTAATTAGCTGGTTATAAGATGAACATGCAACAGGTTTTATTTACTCTATGCAAGTGCAAATCACCTCCCTTGTGCACACACTTCCATCAGCAACTCAACTGAACTCAAAGTAAATGGGATACATTTCACAGACTTTGTGATTTATATATATTTTACCTGCAACAGAGTTGATGCTCATTTGAGGTTTCTGTCTGCTTGGTTATGGTCAAAAAGAAAAAAAATGTAAAAGTTAAACATCGCTTCAATTTGACTGCACTGCTGGAACCACTGGCCATATTGTTTTTTTTTTTTTTTTTTGGTGTTTTTTTGTGTGTGTGTGTGATTGCTGGGTAGTGTTTTCAGGCAGGTGAAAGAATACATAGCAATGACATGATATAAAACAAAACATGGGGAGATGTGTAAAACTTGAACTTTACACTCACCCTGGAAGTGAGCTACTTTTATAACCTCCCACCAAGCTTTAATCTCTGGGTTTATGTAGCATCCCATACCTTGCATGTATGCAGAAGTCTCATTATACACATCTCCCCATGTATTTTTGTATTCTTTTTTTTTCAGAGATGTGAAAAAGTTTCCTAAAGTGCAGGAGAAAACTTAATTGTTCTGCCAGCATGAAAGAGTTCACCTACGTGATTCCAGCTGATTGTCTGCCAACATTAATTAGGTGACTCAGTTGAGTCCAGTTGACTGTGAATGGGCTAGTTAGCAGAGTGACCTTCAGAAACCATGTAATTGTGAAGGAGTGAAACACTGCTGCTGCCACCATTGGGTGTGTGTCTTGTGGGGGTGGCTTCATTGTTCTTGGAAACTGAAAACCACAGTAGCTGTAAGGCAAGTTACATGTTTCTTTTGTGTGTGTGTGTGTGTGTGTGTGTGTGTGTTTTAAAACTTAGTTTTGCTGTTGGGTTAGCAAATGTTCTGCTTTGAAAACATTACTGCTTTCTGTCAATAGAAGGTACCACTTTGAAAACTCCACCTTGTTTTGTGTCATGAAAAGGTACTGCTTTGAAATCTTTGTTTTGCTTTGTTTCACAAAAAAGGTTTCACTTTGATATGGGGACACATTCCAATCACCTGGTTTTGCTGTCTGTAATGCGAAGATACTGCTTTGATAATGTTTTTTTTTTCATAAAAGTCTTTTCATGAAAAGGGGATTGAGGTACATTCAAACTGCTTGGGTTTGCTTTCTTTCTTAAACATGTTATTTCTTTGAAATGGGGGTTGGGGTAAAACTCTTGATTTTTTTCTCACTTTTTAAGCAAAAACATTTTCATTATAATGTGGTTTTGAGCCTAAAGTATATAAGTTTGAAAATGTTGTCAGTTGGTGAGGGTGTAATTGACTAATTATTGTATTTATGATTCCATAATTATTTAAGTACCGGGGTGTAGACAAGAAATTAATAAGTAGTTATAGGGTATTAAGGTTCTAATAAGGTGGTATTAAGGTGCCATTAAATCATCCAAAAATGAATAAATAAATAAATAAATTCAGTTGTTCAGTAACAACATGTAAGTGGATATTTAAATGGAAACTTCTAATTTCTCATCAAAGGTGTGCCATTAAAATCAATGTTTCCCAGAAATTATGGTTAATGTAATATTATCCATTAGATACTTGTTGCATGTAATCCAAGTAACTACACTGAAAGTGAATTATGTTTTATAAACCTTTAGACTTTCATTAATTATGTTATAAATGGCTGTCTTCACTAGATGCCACAGAATGCTTGAAATGTCCTGATGATCAGTGGCCCGACTACAAACGAGAAAAGTGCATTCCGAAAATCATTGAGTTCCTGTCCTATGATGACCCTTTGGGGACAACACTGGCAGCCATTCCCATATTCTTCGCCATAGTCACTGCTTCAATTCTGTGCACCTTCATTAAGAAGCAGGACACTCCAATAGTGAAGGCCAACAACCGTGAACTCAGTTATCTTCTTCTGCTTGCACTCATGTTTTGCTTCTTGTGCACCTTAATATTTATTGGTAGACCAACAATAGTGAACTGTATGCTTCGACAACCTGCATTTGGTGTAATATTTTCCCTTTGCATGTCCTCTGTATTGGCAAAAACTATCACTGTGGTCATCGCTTTCAATGCCACAAAACCCAACAGCATGCTAAGGAAATGGATTGGATCTAAGACACTGGCATTTATTATTCTTGTTTGTGTATTTATACAAGTTATCATATGTATCTGTTGGCTGAATATTTACCCCTCATTTCCACAACTTAACATGAAATCACAAGAGGGAAAAATAATAGTGGAATGTAATGAAGGGTCAATAACTGCATTCTACACCATGTTAGGATATCTGGCTACTCTGGCAGCTGTAAGTTTAGTTGTTGCATTTTTTGCTAGGAAACTACCTGATACATTTAATGAAGCAAAGTTCATCACTTTTAGCATGTTTGTATTTGCCAGTGTCTGGTTGACTTTCATACCAGCTTACTTGAGCACTCAAGGAAAATATATGGTTGCTGTGGAAATGTTTGCAATTGTGTCTTCAAGTGCTGGAATTCTTTGTTGTATATTTATTCCAAAATGCTACATTATCATTCTGAGACCTGAGATAAATACTAGAGAAAATTTAATAGGAAGCTCACGCCCAAGAAATAAAACATGACAGAAATATTTTGGAGATTTGTTAGTCCTCATACAAATAGATGAACAAAGTGGGTGATTTAATACCTTTTATTGGACCAACACAAAATTTACAGAACACAATCTGTTAGGCTACTTAGGGCCCTTCTTCAGGTGTAGCAGGTTCTACAGAAAACAAAACTGAATACTTTGGATACAGCAGTTAATTGATAAAAAAAAACTTTTACACATGTGTGTGACAGTTTTATTGATAAGGAAATATCATACCTAGATAGCATTAAATAATTGGATGTGTTCAGGGACCAAAAGACAGTCTTTGAAATACTAGGTAGTTATACATTAGATTGGGGATGCAAGCTCCTTTCCCAGGATGGAATATGACAGCAGGAGGCTTATAAATAGTTAGATGTTTATAGTCCAAGCACTTCCTGAAAAAAGGCTGTGTGTGGGGAGGGGGGAGGAGAGAAGGAGAGAACAAAAAGGATGTATATATCTATGTTATTTTAACATACTCAAAAAACACAGTAGATAAAAAGGATGATAAAGCATACTGTAAATAAAACCATGTTAATTATAACACACACTGAAAATATCAAATGAAAGAGAAAACATTTACACGTATATGTACAGCAAATGCACATGCACCTGGGCTAAGAAAAAAGCAGTTGTCAGTTAAAATTTGTGATGGGTCATAAAACCAAGGTATATAATTGGTCCATTGTTTTTAGTATCCGGAAGATGTATAGGTTTGTGCTCATAAACTCACATTTCTTGTCTTTATGTGAAGTATCCTTTAAGAACCAGGACAGAGAGGTCAGAGATGGAGTGATTAAATTGAGAGAAATGCTGTCTCACTGGTGTTTCAGTTTTTTTCCCTTTTATGATGTGCACATGTGAGCTCATTTAGGTTCAAAGGGGTTGCCTGGCTTCCCCCACATACTCTGTATATGGACACTTCTTGCATTGGATGCAATAGACAATGTTCTAGGGTCCACACGTGTAACTCCACTGTATCTTGAATTACTTATTTTGGGGGTGTTGATACATTTTGAAGTGAAAATGTACTTGCATGCTTTACATTTAGGAATATTGCAGGGTTCAGTGTCTCCTACTATTCTATTCTTTTCGTCAGGTATAAGTTTGCTTCTGACAATCAGGTTTGGTAAGTTTGGTGGTGGTCGTTTAAAAGACAGTAAAGGTGGTTCATGGGAAATACATTTTAAGATATCCTCACCACTGAATATTGGTTGTAGGTCTTCAAAAATTCTACATAGAGGCTCCAGATCTGTGTAGTATGTAGCAACCAGGGGTGTCTGATTTTTGGTGGTCTTTTTTGTCTATTGTAGTAGTAGTTCTTTTTGCATAAGCATAGCACATTCCACAGCTCTGTCAGTTTCCCTAAAGTAGTGCCCCTGTTCAGTAAATGTTGCTTTTTCAATGAGACAAGGTGCTGTTCTATGTGCTCCTCACTGGAACAGATGAAAAGGTAACAAATCACCCACTTTGTTCAGCTTGTTGTGCATGGACCAATATAGCTACAGTATAAACAATGCTCTACATCATGGAAGATACCAGAACCTGCCATGTGAAATGGCAGCTTCATAACATCAGGAAGAAAGAAGCTCAGTTGGATAGTGATTATGCATTCAGTGAATTTAAAATTTGCCAGTGAAGTTCCCCTCGAAGTGGGCACTACATGTTGTCACTCCACTTTGCAGAGTGGCCAGTATGAAACGCTTACTTTACCTTGTAATTATTACTTCGCATTGACATTTCACCTTAACACGAAGTAAGGTGAAGTGACAACACTACTGGCAGCCCCCCACACACACAGTCACCAGAATTAATGTGCATCCCCAAAATGCTACTGTCTTGTGTCCAGAAAACTCCCCAGTGCTGATGAAGTGAAATGATAACATAACAAGAAATGCAAAGTCTTCCAGAATTAATGGTGCACTCAGTCATGCGTGCAGTGGTCACACGCTGTAACCAGAATTAATATGCATCCCCAAAATGCTACTGTCTTTGTCCAGAAAATTCCTCAGTGCTGATGAAATGAAATGAGAGTGTAACAAGTAATGCAAAGTCTCCCAGAATTAAAGGTGTACTCAGTCAGGCACGCAGTGGTCACACACAGTCACCAGAATTAATGTGCATCACCAAAATGCTACTGTCTTGTGGCCAGAACATTTCTTAGTGCTGATGAAGTGAAATGAGAGTGTAACAAGTAATGCAAAGTCTCCCAGAATAAATGGTGCACTCAGTCATGCATGCAGTGGTCACACACTGTCACCAGAATTAATATGCATCCCCAAAATGCTACTGTCTTGTGTCCAGAAAATTCCCCAGTGCTGACAAAGTGAAATGAGAGCATAACAAGAAATGCAAAGTCTCCCAGAATTAATTGTGCACTAGTCATGCGAGCAGTTTATTTACTTATTTAGTGTTTGTTGACCGGGTAAGTGCACTAGACAAATTCTGCCTGTTTTCAGGCACAACTTGGGGGAGGGGGATACAGATGAATGCCAACTGACCTTGAACCTGATTAAGCTGTTGTTGGTATTTTTAGTGAATGGGGGGAAATTTGGCCAGGGCACCGAGGAAATTCCCCTGCTCTTTTGAGAAGTACCATGGGATCTTTAACATCCACCTGAACTACCACCAGAACAGGCAGATGGGACCTTGTTTAAAATCTCATCTGAAAGATGGCACCTCAGGAGTGCAGCACCCCCCTCATGCTGCACTACAGTGTCAGTATTGGGATATTAACCCAAGTGCCTGGTGTGTGGATATAAACCACCAAAGCCTTCTGATCTCCCAGCCTCAGAGGTGAATGTGCTACCTGCTGAGCCACTGACACTGACTGTGGTCACACATAGTCACCAGAATTAATGTGCATCCCCAAAATGCTACTGTCTTGTGTCCAGAAAATTCCCCAGTGCTGACGAAGTGAAATGAGAGTATAACAAGAAATGCAAAGTCTCCCAGAATTAAAGGTGTACTCAGTCAGGCACACAGTAGTCACACACAGTCACCAGAATTAATGTGCATCCCAAAAATGCTATTGTCTTGTGTCTAGAAAATTCCCCAATGCTAACAAAGTGAAATGAGAGCATAACAAGAAATGCAAAGTCTCCCAGAATTAATTGTGCACTCAATCATGTGAACAGTTTATTTACTTATTTAGTATTTGTTGACTGGGTAAGTGCACTAAACAAATTCTGCCTATTTTCAGGCACAACTCGGGGGAGGGGGATACAGATGAATGCCAACTGACCTTGAACCAGATTAAGCTGTTGTTGGTATTTTTAATGAATGGGGGGAAATTTGGCCAGGGCACCGGGGAAATTCCCCTGCTCTTTTCGAGAAGTGCCATGGGATCTTTAACATCCACCTGAACTACCACCAAAACAGGTAGATGGGACCTCATTTAACATCTCATCTGAAATATGGCACCTCAGGAGTGCAGCACCCCCCTCATGCTGCACTACAGTGTCAATATTGGGATATTAACCCAGGTGCCTGGTGTGGGGATATAAACCACAGCCTTCTGATCTCCCAGCCTCAGAGGTGACTGTGCTACCAGCTGAGCCACTGACACTGACTGTGGTCACACATAGTCACCAGAATTAATGTGCATCCCCAAAATGCTACTCTCTTGTGTCCAGAAAATTCTCCAGTGCTGATGAAGTGAAATGAGAGCATAACAAGAAATGCAAAGGCTCCCAGAATTAATGGCACACTCAGTCATGTGTGCAGTGGTCACACTCAGTTGCCAGAATTATTGTGCATCCCCAAAATGCTACTGTCTTGTGTCCAGAAAATTCCCCCGTGCTGATGAAGTGAAATGAGAGTATAACAAGAAATTAAAAATCTCCCAGAATCAATGGTGCACTGCAAATGCACAGACAGATTAAAATTGTGCTGTGCACTAAAGAGATGAAGATGCAAAGGCACAACAACATCTAACCAGTGCTTACATGTCACAAATCCAAATCTGGAAAATAATACCTTTTTCGGGTTGGGGGAAGGGGTAATGCATGGCAGTAACAGTCCACTACCAGTAAAGGTACCACAAAGCAGTACAAAAAAATTAATGCAGGTGCAGTGGATAGCAGGTTAACACTGCTACAATTACTGTATGGCACAATAGAATGTGTCTGATTTGATGGCATGCATCCCACACATTCACACACACACTGCAAGTAATGCGAAGCAAATTGAAAACCTTTAGTAATATAACCAAATGTTTTAAACAAACTGAAATAATACACTGCTGCATCATAACAATCAGCAAAAAAATGTCAAGCATTGCAAATAATATTACTGTGTGTACAGTAACAGGGTTATACAAGAAAAATATACCCAAAACAGAAAGACTGCCTTTTTCTCCCAGTTCATCTACCTACACCACATATACGCCCCTCCCCCAAAGCACACTTCAATTGTCTGTCAGTACACAGACTGAATGTTCTAAATTAACATTCAAAATCCACACACAAACAATAAACATGCAATGATATGCGTACAGGAGGGTTTCCTACAATCAATGTACTAAATTTTGAGCAAAACAAAATGACTTAAAAAGGCTTTTTATCAGCTTTTAGAGGTTTTGAATCACAGAGCTCTGAGAGCAAACTGTCTCCAGCTACCACTACACACATACTACCCAGAACTGAAGCTGTGCAGAACAATCTGGAGCCCATGTGACCTGCAACCCCATGAATCACTGCAGAATTCACCTTGGAGCTCAATTACAAGGTGAAGTGATGTGAAGTACATTGATTTCAGTGTGCTTCACCTTAAAATTGGTGGAGAAGTGGTATGGGGAAGGCGGAATAATGCAAAGTCATTGGTTTCAATGGACTTTGCATTCCTCATTATGATGTGAAGTATCCCGCTTTGTGTTGCCGATTACTTCATGGATTCCGCATTACTCTGTGAATCACTTTGCAGAGCAAATTTTGGCCACTTCGCCCAACACTGACAGTGATGTAAATTTCCTAACTCAATGTACAAAACAAAATATTGTCCTTAAGGGTCTTACTATCTACAATCCACTAAGAACCAGTTACAACTCAAAATATCCTGAACAGCTCTGCTGGAAGACTTTATACAAACTGAGAAATGACTTCGTTCACAGGATATACTCTAATAAAGTTCTTTTGAAAAGAATTTGAAAAGATTTCTGATACACTGTTGGGAAAGACAGTTAAGTCAAAACCAGAAATCCAGAAAGAGATCCTCCTTAACTACCAGAAAGCATTAAACAAGGTTTAGAGAGCCATCCTGACTAGATGGCACCACCAAACTCCTCCCTCTCTCCTCACGTGGCACATGACCATAGTGAAGTTAGCAGTGTTCAAACAACTCTCATTCTCAGAAGCTAACAAACTCCCATTGTACTATAACAAATGGGGCACATATGTACACTCCAACCTTTGCTCGGTACCCGCACCATCTCCTGGCTACCCTCCTGTACAAGGTCTTAACACCCTTTTATCACAGCTACCTCCTCGCAGGGGTACTGCATATGGCATAGGAGATGGATTGAAGCTCTTTATGTTCCAGGAAAGAGAAATGGGGAACTGTTTAATGGTACACAGCTTAGATACATTAGTGGAAGTACAATAATTGTTCTCATATGGTCTTCACAAAAGAGGAACCTATACAGTTTTGCCAGAGTCATTCATTAAAAAAATATTACATCTCTTACAGTCAATTGACATTATAGGTTCAGTTCTAAGAACAGTAATGGAGGAATGTTGCTTGTTGTTGATATTGCAGGTTTACATAGTAGTTAAGTAAGAAATAAAATCATTGTCGTTGATGTTGATCTTTTCCTCCTTTCTTCCTTATGAAAGCGTGTTGTGTAAAATGTTATTTGCAGGTACTGTATGTGAAAATTTTCAATAAAATGTTCAATGATAAAAAATGGAAATCATTAAAAAGAGTTGCATTTCACAGGAACAAGAATATTAATACTCTCCACCAATACAGAGATTACAGCAGTAGTACAGAGAAAGACAATAACAACAACATGAAACAGCAAGGAAATGAAGTTGAACACCTATCTGTTGACACAGAAATTCTTGTTGCCATATTGGTCCTTGTAACACAAGATCCACACAAATAGATGATTTGATACCTTTTATTGGCCCAATGGAGGTTTTAAAAAAGAAAACAGGTGCTTTGAGCTTTTAGATTACAGAGAATCCTTCATCAGAAAACAATGACAGTTGGTTTGGAAGAATACTCTTTCTTAAAGTCCAGATCATACATAAAAAAAACAACAGATAAAATGTACTTAAAAATATCCAACCACTCATCGACCACTGCTGAATTATCTGTACTCTCTTAGGGACTTTCACTCTGCCCAACAAAGGACTTTGACAAAATACAGTTCTGTGGGAAACTAGAGGAATACATCCATCAACTGCTATTTAAGTTTTTTTTATAACAAAGAAGAAACCCCAGACAGTGGCATTCCATCAGAAAAAGAAATAATTTTATTTCAACCCCTCTCCCCCTGAGTGGCCAGAATGCCAAACTGTACACATATTCACAGCTTTTGTAATAGTCAACTGCCAGATCCTTAACCGGCCAAAATAAATCACCAACCACCTTTCCCCATTAGAAAGGAAAGCAATATAGTCATTAAAATACAGCAATAAGATTGTTCTTAAGAAAGCTGACAAAGGCTCTGCAATTGTGATCTGAAACCATGAAGATTATGTTAATGCAAAACAAAATGCTAATATTAAATGCACGCTGAAAATAGAAAATTCTATTTTCTATTTTCAGCATGCATTTAATATAATCATTTTGTTTTGCTTTCAGACCACATGCTGATGCAGCACCTTGTTTTTGTTTTTACACTTTGATTATGTTAATAAAGTAAAAAGGGAATTAACACATCACACCTACTACAGGGAACTGGATAGTGATCTGACTGCACAATGTACCAAAAAACTATAGGACATTATTACATCACTTCCTAAGCATGTGCAAAACAAAATAACAGATATCATCCCTGGTGAATCTAAACCAGGTAAGTTCTACATGCTGTCCAAGATCCATAAATCTGGAAATTCAGGGAGATCAGTAATATCTGACAATGTAACCCAGACAGTAGGTATCCCTAGATTTATAGAAACCATCTTAAAACCATTTGCTATAGAAAGAAACAGCTACATTGAGGACACTGCATACTTTTGGATAAACTCTGTTTTTGAAGAGTTATCTCCAAATATCATCCTAGCCATGATGGATGTGAACTCCCTCCATACTAATATTCCACATATTAATGGCATTTCAACCTGTCTAGAACACCTACAAGGGAAAGGACAGCACATTGACATTCACCCAAAACTATTTGTCAGATTTATCAAATAAATTTGCATCCACAACTCACAAACATTATGTTCAAATTATGGTAATAGAAATGTGACTAGGATGCATTCACAATATGCCAGACTTTTCAAGTCCAGTTTGGAAGAGGATTTCGGAAACACAAAAACAGCAATCACCTTAAGCACACCAAAAAAATCTGCCATGTACAACTCAGCACTTTGATACCACCAAATCTCTTCCATTGAGGAGGACAGAGATAAACACCTTGTCCCATGGAAAATACAAAGAAAAGACCACCACTGTGGTCAGAGGTGGTACGATCAAATTGACAAAATTGCTTTTCCACTGTTTCAGTCTTTTTCTCCTTTATGGTGTGCCTGTGTGAGTTAATTTGGGTTCAAAGGGGTTGCCCATTTTTTTCCACATAGCCTGTATGAGAACAATACTTGCACTGGGTGTACAGTAATAAACAACATTCTAGGATCCACATGTATAACTTCCCTGTATCATGAATTGTTTGTATTTGGGGTGTTGATAATGTCTGGTGTGGAACTGTGCTTACATTTTTCACATTAAGGAATATTGCAGGGCTTTGTGTCTCCTAGTGCTCTGCTGTTTTGGTCAGGTATACATTGTCCCCGATTTCCCTCTTTTCCCCTCACAAAAGACAGAGACCATTGCTTGTTGTTGTGCTCAGATTGCCAATTAATTTATTTATATTCATAATCCAATATTCCATTTCCATTTCTTTATTATCATATTTCCAGAAATTTCATTTGTTTCCACCCACATATCAATCTCTGATTATCCCTCCCCTAGGTGAAAACCTGGGTGCCTTCTGTTTCTCCTTTTCCGCTAGGTAACGGTGAAAACCGAGACCGCTTTCTTCTTCCTCTTCTTCCTCTTCTTGTGTTATTCCTTTTTTCTCCCCCCCTTTTTCCCCTGCCATCCACCTTTGGCAGTCCATAACCATATCATCACCTGTCATCCTCCTTTGGCAGTCCAAACTGTCCGACAGGACTCGTCTGTCATCCACCTTGACAGACCCACCATACAGTCCCCCTTTGACTGTCTTTCATCTTGCTCTGTCTAGTAGCGTGGGTGGGAGGAATCAAAAACTCCACCAAAAGTGGCTGAGGCCCCCTTGTGCTGTCCCTTATGTACCACCTTTGCCCTCCCTTTCCTGTTACCTGTCCTTTGTTCTGGTCTTTAGTTTTCCCCTTCCTTCCTTCCCCTCCCTTTCTGAGCACTACCATTCCATGACAGAGGGAAGGGGTGCACCAGGACAACCTGGTCTGCTCCTTAAAGGGCAAACTCCATTGTCCCGGATTCCCCCCTTTTCACCTCACAAAAGAGAGAGACCATTGTCTGTTATTGTGCTCAGATTGGCAATTAATTTATTTATATTCATAATCCAATATTCCATTTCCATTGCTTTATTATCATATTTCCAGAAATTTCATGTATTTCCATCCACATATCAATCTCTGATTATCCCTCCCCAAGGTGAAAACCTGGGTGCCTTCTGTTTCTCCTTTTCCGCTAGGTAATGGTGAAAACCGAGAACTCTTTCTTCTTCCTCTTCTTGTGTTATTCCTTTTTTCATCCATCCCTCCCCCCCTTTTTTCCCCACTAGCCAGTTTCCAGCTTGCATTGGATGGCTGGCTTCCCCCCATACTTAGGGTATCACTCTTCCTTACCTCAGGGATGATCCTTTCTTCCCCTTTCTTTTTTTTTATATACCAGCTTTTTCCTGTTTTCTCCATTCCTCTATGAAACCCATTGTTTCTGTGTTGAACATGTCTATGGCTAGGTCCGACAGGTGCACACCATCTGGCCTGTAGAAGTCCTCCACCCATTCTTCTACCCCCTGCAGTATCACCTGTCCCCCCATCTGCCTTATCAACGTCCCCACCCTTCTATTCATCTTTTTCCTGGCCCTCTCCACTGCCCTGTGACTGTGTTCCTGTCTCCATACTCTTCTCGGTATCATAACTGACCAGGCGAGGCATACCTGAGGCCACCACTGTCGTATTGCCACTAGGTCCCTTTTTATCTGTAGGTATGTGTGTACCCACGGTCTGCCCACCAGGTCGTTGCCCCCTAGATGTATAATGATTAGATCTGGACTGGGCCGATGTCCCTTGAGTTCCTTCAAAGTGGGAAGGAGCTGTGCCCATCTCATCCCCCGTATACCGTGCCATACCAACCTACACTGTCTTACATTCTGGTACAGCTGCTTTCCCCCAGCTTTCTTCTCTGCTCTCTTTCCAGCCCAATAAATATAGGAATGGCTGCAGATCCAGACTTCCATGATCCTCTCTCTACCTATGGGGTGCAAAGAAAATTAATTAATTTACACATACTCTTAGTGCCCTCACTGTATTATCCCCCTGCCTCTTTCCTTTCTTTGTCCCCCAACTTCCCCTTATCTGTGCTACTCCATAGGAGCACCACAGTTCCATTTTTTTATACCACACTTTTCCTTTTCCTCCTTTTTTTTTTTTTACTTCAGCGCTCTGATGTATCTCTTATAACTGGCTGACCGCCAGCGCCCTTTTTCCAAAATGCCCTTCACAGGTTCCCCCATTGCTGCCCACTGTGAGGCAGCCCCAATCCATAGAGAATGGGATGAGTAATTAGTTGGGTCCTCCCCCAGAAACTGCATGCCCTTTTTCAGCACTGCTGTGACTTGATAGCCAGCGACCCTTTTTCAGTCACCATGTACAAATAGCTTTCCCGTCCTGGTCACCTGCTCTGCGGCGAAAACCCACAGAGCCTGCACTGGGCATATCACAATCTCTGATTGCCCTTTCAGTTTTACCATGCAACCTAGCCCTTTTGGTCCATTTTTGACCTCCTTAGCTTGATCCGTATCTCTTTCACCCCCCAACTCACATCGTCCCATTCCAAACCTCCTTCCTTGTCATCTTTCCCATGGCCTACCACCTCACTCACTCTCATAGCCCCTGCAAACATTATCACATAAATTGTGTGAAATAGCTGGGCATCAGCCTTCGATCTGCATATTACCGGGAGCACCTCTTTTAGCCTTATTAGCCACTGCTCCCCTATTGGCCTCCTATTGTCTCCTGGCCCATGTTTCAACCTGCCCCATCTGTGCATCATTCTTCTGATGAGCAGTGATTTTGTCAGGTCATTCCACCCTTTTAGGCTGCAGATAACACTAATCCCTGCAAGATAAACCCCCATTGTGGCGTGGATGGTCCCTTTCTACCATTGCTCCACGGTGAACATTCCCAACTGTTCCTCTGTGAGTGGCCCACTTACCTCCATCTGGTGCTCTGCCCTGAATGTTTGAAACACTCGCCAGGCCCCATCGTAGGCCCTCAGAGTCCGAGGCGCCCATAAGCTCGCGGCAGCAGTTCTGGTTCTTTCACAACATCCGTGATGTTCGTTGGTATGGGCATTTTTGTTCCTCCGCTGCTGGTGCCAGCCTCCGGAAATGGTCCAGCTGCAAATGGGAAAGGCTGTCAGCCAGGGTATTGCGTACCCCTTCTATGTGTTTTGCTTTGAATGACATGTTCAGCTGCAAAGCCCTTAACACTAAACGTCGTAATACCTGTATGACTGTATCTGATCTGGCTCCCCTGTTGTTTAGTACATCAACCACTGCTCCATTGTCACACCAAAATGTCACTTTCTGATCCTGTAATTCCTCCCCCCAGACCAAGGTACATGCCCATATGGGCATGATCTCCAGTAGTGTTATATCTCTCACTTTTCCATCCCTCACCTAGCTGGCAGGCCGTGGTTCTGCAAACCACCTGCCCCTCAGGTAACCCCCCATTCCTAGCCCCCCAGCAGCGTCTGTGTAGAGGTCGAGGTCTGTGTTGTACAGCCACTCCTCTTGCCAGAAAGAACACCCATTATACTCCTTAAGGAATTCTTCCCATATTCTAAAATCCTCCCTGACACCTTGTGTCAAGTTCACCCAGTGATGTGGTCTGGTGACCCCTGCTGTAGCCCTAGCTAACCTCCTTGTGAATGCCCATCCTGGTCCGATGGCTCTGCAGGTGAAGTTCAGATGCCCCAGCACCTGCTGCACTAGTTTTAGCTGTACCCTTCTCCTGCTGGTGTGTACTTGAATCAGTTCCTTCAATTTACTTACTTTTTTGTCCGGTAGTCTAAATATTTCATTCGGGGTGTCTGTCTCAATCCCCAGGAACTCCATCACCCTGTTGGGTCCTTCTGTTTTTTCTGGTGCCAGTGGAACCCCTAGCTCCTGACACAACTCCTGAAACTTACCCAGCATATTTTGTGTCTCTCTTTTCCCCCTCCCAATGAACAGAAAATCATCCAAATAATGGATGACCATCCTATAACCCATTTTTTCTTGGAATATCCACTTCAGACGGGTGCTGAATGCCTCGAACATCACACATGCTATGGAACATCCCATTGGCATTGCTTTGTCAAAATAATACTGCCCCCCAATTTTAAAACCCAATAGATCCCAGTCTTCTTTCCTAACTGGCAGCAGTCTGAAAGTGGACTCAATGTCCAATTTTGCCATCCATGCATCCTCTGTGGCCCGGATTATCCGGACTGCATCCTCTAGTGTCGCATATGTCACCCTACTATGCTCCTCACTGATGAAATCATTCACCGAGTCCTCTTCCGGATAGGACAGGCGGTGGATCACCCTGTATTCCCCTTCTTGTTTCTTTGGTATCAAACCCAATGGTGAAATCTGCATGTTCCGCAATGGGGGAGGGGTGTTAAATGGGCCCTCTACCCTCCCTGCTGCCTTTTCTTTATCTGTCTTCTGTCTTAACATCCCTTCCTTTCCTTTCACTGACCCCAGGTTGCTCGCCTCTCTCGGTTGTCTGAGCCCCCAACACTGCAGTGAAAACCCTGTGTTAAAACCTCCTATAATCATATCCCACACTCTTGTGTTTGGATATCCATCCAAACAGGCTGTCCATGCCTCCAAGTTGATGGGGGTTCTGGCCATCCCAAACTGGTCCCTGTCATGCCCCGTTACTCCTCCCCGGCCCCTCCCCCTTGTTTTGTGCAATGTTTCTTCTGTCAGTGAATCTGACCCCCTCTACTCGTGTTCACCCTACCCCTCCCTCCCTGTTCCATGTCTGCCCTCTAAACCCCTGGCCTTCTCAAAAAAACTGCTGACCTGACCCTTGACCCCCATGTCCCTGTGCCCCTTGGGCCCATGTCCTTTTACACCTACTTGCTGGGTGCCCTCCCCCGCATTTTGAACAAGCATGCCGGAAACAACATTGAGGCCATGAGCAAAAAGCCCTGTTGTAAGCCCAGCAGCATCTCTGGGGCGTAGCCCCCTTTTTTCCCCATTCACCTTCTGGTGTGGACTGATCTGTTACATAATCGGTCCATAAATCTAGCTGCTTGGTGTCCCATCTCACGTCCCCAAATGTTGCCATTCTCTGCTGAAAAAAATCATCATAGTAAAACCACCCCACCCCGCCCTTTGCTTTTGCCCTCCATGTTATCAAGGAATAAGTGATGAGCGGGATACCTAGCTCCGGCCTTTTTTCCAGTATGATGGCTGAGAAAGTGGCAAAACCTACAAACCAACCATCCCAAGTCTTACCTTTTATGAACTTGTTGTCCTCCTTCTTCCCTAACAGCACTATCGCTGCTGCCATTTCACTCTTACCTATGCCCTCAGTTTCCTCATACTTGGCTGCCACTTCCCGGCTCACCAAAGCAAATATATCCACATACTCCCCTTTCCATATTTTTTCCTTTGTGGCCAGTGGCACATGCTCAACTATCCTCATCCCAGGTGCACCTATCTCCCTTGTACCTTTCCCTTCTCTTACTGTACACCCTTCATTTTTGTCCAGCACTTCCTTCTCTGCCCTAATCTCTGCCAGGGCCTATTCCATCTGCCCTAGACCTCCTGTTCCCAGTGCTGACACAATTTGACCTATGTATTCTTTTATACTGTCCCCCACTGCACTGGATGTGTTACCTGTAACCTTGTCCAGGCCTTGCTGCCTGGAGTCTTCCAAGTGTCCCCTTGCTTCTCCCTGTGGTTGTGGAGGAGGGTGAACTACTAGGGGTTGCAGAGGGAACACCACGTTCAGGGGATCTGGTCCGGGTTCAGCCAGGGAGATCCCACCTTGATTGGGGGGAGGTACCAACGTCACCAAGTCTACAGGCTGCAGGGGTACTGGATCAGCCACCTTGGTGGGTCCCACTACCAGTGGTGGCACCCTAGCAGGACTGCATGGCCCTTCAGCTGGTCGTTTCCCTCTGCCACCTTTTCTGGGCCCGCTTTTCTCTTTTCCCCAGGTCTCCCTGGTTCCTTCCTCTCCACCAGTTCCCATATTCTGTTGGCTTTTTCTGCCAATTCAATTATAGCCCTGTAAGCGTCTTCCTTTGATGGCCTGCTCTTCCTTGGTGCCATGTCCTTGTTTTCCTTTGCTCTGTGAAGACAACTACAGGAAGAGAAAAACAGGATTAATTGTATATATATATATATATATATATATATATATACCTGTCTGTAATGCGTTCTCTTTGTCCCTCACACCACATTGCCCACATGACCAGTCGGGCCCACAGTGAAGGCCTCCATCATGCCTGATGGGTCACTGGGTCCCTTGGCTGCTCTCTGCCATGTCCATTGGGAGAGACCCCATGCTACGTGGGCCACTCCCCACCCCTTGGCCTCCTCATCAGCCCCTCTAAGCCTTCTGGCATGTATTCCCCCTCAGCACATGCTCATGCTCCCGTTTCAGGTGAGCCAGTCTCCCTTGCCCTCTCCTATCCTCCCCCCTGCTCTTCTATTCGTATCCCCCCTTCCCCCCACCCTTGTGCCCTGATGCCACACCGCGTGGTCGCAACATGCTTCCGCTTCACCTTGCTACTGAACCCCCCCTGCTGGTTCCTGTCCCATCACCATTTCGTTCCCCCCCTTTGCAGCCACTCAAGTGCCTCCACTTTTTTTTATTACTGTCCTCGAGCCTCTCAAAAAACATCCTGCTGCTGTCCCTTTATTAGTTTCATTGTCTGAAGGATGAGAGCTCAACGATACAGCACCCTCTCCTTCTGCACTACAGTGCAGTATTACCCTAACTACCTGTTGTGGGGCTAGAACTCACAACCTTTAGATCCTTCAGCACCAGAGGCGAGCATGCTACATACAGAGCCACTGACACAGACTACTGCCACCCCCTTGTGGCGTGTGACGTCACGCTGCGAGGTCCTGGGTCATCCTTTCTCTTCCTTTGCCACAGGGCCTCTCCCATGCCAACCAGCCACAGATAACAGCACCATGCGACAGGAAAAGCTTGTCTCCAACTCCCATGTGGCATGTGACATCATGCCATGTGGTCCCACATCGTGCTCTCTCTCCCCTGACTCAGGGGCCTCTTCAAGGCCTCCTATCCTTACCAGGGAGCCAAAAACAGCCCCAGGTAGCCACAACAGCCCCCAAACAAAGGAAACATTTTTTTTTTTATAAAACCCCTACGCGGCATGTGTGTCACGCCACGTGGTCTCAGATCGCGCTCTCTCTTCCCACCAGGCCACACAAAGAATGGCCCAAAATGCCACAAAAGCCCAGAGAAAACCAGGAAAGGCTTCCCTTACCCCATGCGGCATGTGATGTCATGCCACGAGGTCCCGCATATCGCGCTCTCTCCCCTGCCTCAGGGGCCTCTTCAAGGCCTCCTCTCCTTACCAGGGAGCCAAAAATGGCCACAGCCAGCCACAACAGTCCCAAAACAAAGGAAAAGGGGGCTTTTTACTAACCCCTACGTGGTGTGTGGCGTCACGCCATGCGGTGTCAGATCGCACTCTCTCTCCTCTGCCTCCCAGACTCTTCCAGGCCTACCATTCCCACCAGACCACACAAAAACGGCACAAAACACCTCAAAAACACTGCAAAAAACTGGAAAGGCTTTCCCATAATCCCCCACAGCATGTGGCATCACGCCACACGGTCTCAAATCGTGCTCTCTCTCCCCCCACCTCAGGGCCTCTTCCAGGCCCACTATTTTTACCAGGCAACCCCAGAAAAACCAAAAACAGCCACAAACAGCTGCAAAAGCATCTAAAGCAAAGGAAAGGCTCCTACCCTTTCAACCAAACCAAACCCACAATTTTTGTTATCAGTGGCAAAACATCTACTCCTTTGAGCCACTAACATTGCTTGTCCTGCAAATCCTGCCATCAAACTTAACAATCATGTCCCAAATTCCCTCATCTGATCCCCATCGCTATTCAGGACCCCCCTATTTTCCTCTGTTATATACTGTGACATATTTAGTCTTCTTATTACGTATATTATCTCTTCCTCTTTATACATATATATATATATATATATATACAGTATATATATATATATATATATATATATATATATATATATATATATACATATATATATATATATTATAAACAACGTCACATCTCCTCCTGTAAATCAATTCCTTACCTCTCTCTCCTGGTGAACAAACCTCAAAGAAATTGTCAAAATCCAATGTGCTGCAGTTGATGTAAATCAAAAACTCCAGCAAAAAGTGGCTGGGGCCCCCTTGTGCTGTCCCTTATGTACCACCCTTTGCCCCTTCCATTTCCTGTTACCTGTCCTTTGTTCTGGTCCTTAGCCCCTCCCCTTCCCTTCCTTCCCCCCTTCCCTTCTGAGCACTACCATTCCATGACAGAGGGAAGGGGTGCACCAGGACAACCTGGTCTGCCCCTTAAAGGGCAAACTCCATTTGCTCCTGACAATCAGGTTGGGTAATTTAGGTGGTTGTTTAAAAGTGAGTAAAGGTGATTTCTGGAAAATGCATTTTAAGATGTCCTCATCACTGAATAATGGTTGTAGATCTTTAATAATTCTGCATAGGTGCTCTAGATCTTTGTTGTATGTAGCAATTAGGGTGTCCATTGTTTTGTGGTCTTTTCTTTGTATTGTAGTAGTAGTGGTTCTTTTGGCATAAGCATAGCACGTTCCACAGATTTGTCAGTTTCACTAGAGGATCATCCCTGTTCAATAAATTTTGCTTTTTCAATGAGACAAGGTGTTTTTCTCTGTCCTTAGTGAAACAGATTAAAATATATCACTCACTTTGTTCATCATTTTGTACATGGACAAATACAGCTGTACATCATGGAAGATATCGTAATCTGCCTTCTCAAATGGCAGTTTCATAACACCAGGAAGAAATAAGCTCAGTAGGCTAATGATGTCAATTTTTTTACCCAATGGACCAAATAAAATATTGTCCCTAAGGATCTTACTATCTACAATCCACTAAGAACCATGTACAATTCAAGATAACCTGAACAGTTGTGCTGGAGGACTTCAGATAAACTGAGAAATCACCTCATTCACAAGATACACTCTAAGAAAGTTTTTTTGAAAAGAATTTGAAAAGAGTTCTTATACACTATTGTGAAAGACAGTTAAGTCAAAACCAGAAATCCAGAGATCCACTTTAACTACTAGAAAGCATTAAACAGAACTGCACTTTCACAAGAACAAGAAACTTAATACTCTCCACCCAGCCAGAGATAGCAGCAGTAGTAAAAAGAAAACAATAACAACATCATGAAACAGTGAGGTAATGGTGCTGAACATGTCTCTGTTTACTTATCCAACCACACATCAGCCACTGCTGAATTATCTGTACTCTGTAAAGGGCTTTCATTCTGCCCAACAAAAAACCTTGACAACATACAGTTCTGTGGTAAACTTGAGGGATACCTTCATCAACTGCTATTAAATGATTTTTTTTTCACAACAAAGAAGAAACCCCAGACAGAGGCACTCCATCAGAAAATAAAAATAAATAATTTTATTCCCCCCTCCCCTCAAGTGGACAGAATGCCAAACTGGACACATATTCAGAGCTTTTGTAAGAGAGTCAACTGCCAGATCCTTAACCAGCAAAAATAAATCACCAGCCACCTTTCCCCATTAGAAAGGAAAGCAATATAGTCACTAAAATCCAGCAATAAGATTGTTCTTAAGAAAGCTGACAAAGGCTCTGCAATTGTGATCTGAAACCATGAAGATTATGGTAATGAAGTAAAAAGGCAATTAACACATCACACCTACTACAGGGAACTGGCTAGTGATCTGGCTGCACAATACACCAAAGAACTATAGGACATTATTAATCATTTCTTAAGCATGTGCAAGACAAAATAACTAATCTCATCGCTGGTGAACCTAAACCAGGCATGTTCTACATGCTGCCCAAGATCCATACATCTGGAAATCCAGGGAGACTAGTAATATCTAGCAATGGTACCCTGACTGAAGGTATCCCTGAATTTATAGAAACCATCTTGAAACTCATTGGGTCCAGTAGACGCCAAATGGCGTAAGAACCATCCATTACTGAACCTGACCCAAAATGGCCACCAGGACTCAATGAGTGAAAACCATTTATTAAAGAAAGAAACAGCTATATTCAGGACACTACATACTTTTTGGATAAACTTTCTGGTTTTTAAGATTTATCTCCAAATGTCATCCTAGCTATGATGGATGTGAACTCCCTCTACACTAATATCCCACATATTGATGGCATTTCAACCTGATTAAAACACCTAAAAGGGAAAGGACAGCTGCGTGACATTCAACCAAAACTCATTGTCAGACTTATCAAATGTATTCATATCCACAACAACTTGCAAACATTATGCTCAAACTATGATAATAAAAACGCGCACTAGTATGACTCCACAATATGCCAAACTTTTCAAGTTCAGTTTTGAAGAAGATTTCCTGAAACACAAAAACAGCAATCACCCTAGGCACACCAAAAAATCTGCAATGCACAGCTGAGCACTTCGATACCACAGATCTCTTTTATTGAAGAAGATGGAGATAAACATATTGTACCATTGAAAAATTACAAAGAAAAGACCACAATTGAAGTCAGAGATGATGTGATCAGATTGACAGAATTGCTTTTCCAGTGTTTCAGTCTTTTTGTCCTTTATGGTGTGCCTATTTGAGTTCATTCAGGTTCAAAGGGGTTGCCCTGTTTTTCCCACATAGCCTGTATGTGAACACTACTTGCACTGTTTGTAATAGATAACATTCTATGATCCACATGTATAAATCTCCTATATCATGAATTGTTTGTATCTGGGGTGTTGATAACATCTGATGTGGAACTGTGTTTGCATTTTTATGTTTACTTGCGTGTATGCACAAGAAACATTATGTGGCAGCTTAGGAGAGAAGTGGGTTGTGGAGGCACATCACTGTGGTAGCCAACAGAGGCATTGCATTTGGGGGCTTGGCACTGGTGGACCAATGGAGGCACAGTGTGCTGATGACACTGGCTTCCAAAAGTGCCACCAACTTGTAAGGTTTTCGCTGCAGCAATCAGGGGCTGCCTCATCATTGCAGCATCAGGCATTCTGTTGCAATGAGGGAGCGACCTGACATTGCAGGGCGGTACCTTGCCTAGTGTAATATTGATTGTGAATGCAGTGGCAAACCACCAACATGCTTACATACAATATTACCAGCCCCCAGTGCTGAGGGAGTGCCCAATCCCCCTTGGCATCATATGCCCCCCAAAACATCCTTTGTTTGCCAGTGGGGGCCCCAATCCCCATTGGCTTCAGTCCCCTCTTCCCAGTTTAATTTTTGCCAATGGGGGAGCCCACTCCCCATCAGCATTATGTCCCCCGCCAAAAAAAAACTTTGTTTTGTTCTGAGGGGGTTGCCCAATCCCTCTCTGCTCTTGCCCCTCCTTGATATGTGCTGACAGAGGTGCCCAGTCCCCCGTCGGCTACTGCTCCCCAAAGAGAAACACTAGGGTGGCATGCTCTGACCCCACCCCAGCATGCCAAATGTCCCTGTTTAAAAAAAAAGTCCCAATTTTTTTTTTGTTTGTTTAACCTGTACAACAGAAAATGGTCCCTCATCAAGTCTGGTGGCACCTCCCGCAACCCGCACCCACCCTCTGTGCACCCTACCTCCCCACACCCCCCTCACCCCATACTTACCTCCAGAGCCTGGCGCAATGATCTTCGATGGACCGGGAACATGTCTGCACTCTTCAAAGCCGACCGTGAACTGAAGAAATGCAGGTAAGCTGTATAATGGCATAAATAGGGTTTTTTCAACTTTGGTGCATATCTCAGGCATTTTTGGGAATTTTGGCACCAAATTTTGAACATGGGGTTATTAGGACACCTCCTCACGAATTCAGCTACTATCATAGTGTTATTCAGTCCAGAAAGGTGATTTTGCTGTCACTGAGTAGAATCACTTTTCTGGACTGATTAAGGAAATGACAGTGTCAGAGTTCATGAGGTGGACTCTCAAAAAGTCTATGTTGCAAATTTGGTGGAAAAATGAAAAAAAATCACTATTTTACAAGCGTGCATTGCACAGTTGCTATGCACACTCATAACTTTAAAAATTTGAATATTTTCACTCCAGATTTTCAACATTGCCATTTTCCTGCACCTCCTTATGAACAGTACAGCTGCTATTTTTCACATCCTGGCCAAAATGTGTTTTCACCATTGCAGCGCAGAATAGCATGCTCGCTGTGGGAAATCCATGTTTGGGACACATTAAGAAAATCACAGTGACACTGATCATGAGCAGAAGTCCTAAAATACCTATGTTGAAAATTTTGTGATGAAAGTCCATATAATGAGTGTGTTAAGAGCGTGCATTGCGCAGTTTCCACGCACGCTCGTAACTTTACGAATTTGCAATATTGTCACTCCAGATTTTCAACATTGGCATTTTTCCACACCTTCTTATAAACAGTACAGCTGTCATTTTTCACCTCCTGGCTGAAATGTGTTTTTGCACTTCTGGTACAGAATTGCATGGTCGCTGTGGGAATTCAGTGTTTGGGACACATTAAGAAAATCACAGTTACATTGTTCATGAGACGAGGTCCTAAATTGCCTATGTTGAATATATGGTGATGAAAGCCCATAAAATGACTGTATTACGCTCATGCATTGCACAATTTCTACATATGCTCAAAATTGAAAGCATTTATAATATTCCCACTATAGATTTTCAACAATGCCATCTCTTCACACCTCCCTATAGATGGTACCGCTGTCATTCTTCACATCCTGCACAATCTGTGTTTTTGTACATGTGGTGCAGAATGGCACGGTCGCTGTTGGAACTGAAAGTTGGAGACACTTTGATAAAATCACACTGCCACTCTTCATGAGAAGAGGTCCCAAATGCTTTCATGAGGTGGGGTCACAAAAATACCATGTTGAAAATTTGTAGTGCAAATACAAACAAACACCTGGGGTGTTAGGGTTTCTAACCATAATGTCCTACCCTGTACAGACTGACAGGCATCAGGGTGTGCCTTTGGATTGCCGACTGAACTGCTCATACCATCCCACCCCCAACCCCAGCCAGTGACAGGCATCGAGGTGTACCTTGGACTCTTTGGCCCCAGAGTTCACCCTATTCTCCTATGCTGCACCCATTTCAGCGTATGTCCTTATGGAATGGGGCGACTGTAAAGCCAAACACCCAAAGGCACACCACAACTCATGTCAGTGTCTGCAGAATAGGGTGAGGTGGCATAGCATGAACATCATGGGCGATGACCCAAACACTTACCCCAATGCCTGTCCATCTCTACAGGATGGAGGTGGGGTTGGCGTGAAGTTCAATACTTCACTTCCATTCCTATTCTGCATCTGTCTAACTCCTGCATTTCCAATGCTAATACCAGCAAGCAAACATTTAGCATTGACAAATGCTTGTTTACATTTAGGAATACTGCAGGGTTTAATGCCTTCTAGTACACTGTTGTTTTGGTCAGGTATAAGATTGCTGGTGACAATCAGGTTGGATAAGTTAGGTGGTCGTTTGAAAGACAGTAAAGGTTGTTCCTGGAAAATACATGTTAAAGTGTCACCTCACTAAATACTGGTTGTAGGTATTTAATAATTGTTAGTAAGGGCTCCAGATATGGGTTGTATGTAACAACCATTGTTGTCCAGTTGGTTTTGCTCTTGTCTTGTATTGTAGTAATTGTTCTCTTGGCATAGGTGTGGCATGTTCCACAGCTCTGTCAGTTTCTCTAGAGAAGTGTCCCTGCCTAGTAATTGCCTTTATGTTTTTATTTAATGAGACACAGTATTTATCTTTGTCCTCCTCACTGGAAATTATTAAAAGGTACCAACTCACCCACTTTGCTTATCTATTTGTGCACGGACCAATGCAACTACAAACAATTCTCTACATCACAAAAAAAACCCACCATCTCTATTCTCAAATAGCAGCTTCATCACATCAGGAAGAGAGAAGCTCAGCTCGATAGTGACATCTATTTCCTAGCCCAATGCAGGGGAAAAAAATGCCCCTAAAGGTCTTACTAGCTACAATCCACTATGAACCACTTACAATTCAAAATATGCTGAATAGCTGTGGTGAAGAACATCAGAGAAACTGAGAAATCATCTCATTCACAGGATATACTTTAACAAAGTTCTTTTGAAAAAAAGGTTTGAAAAGATTTCTGATATGCTGTGGGAAAGACGTTAAAGCAAAACGACAAATCCTGAAAGAGATCCACCTGAACTACTTGAGAACATTAAAGAGCTACTGTATACAGTACTTCACAAGAACAAGAAGTTTAATATCCTCTACCAAGCCAGAGATTCCAGCAATAGTACAGAATAAAATAATCACAGCATGAAACAGCAAGGTGATGCAGCTGAACATCCCTCTGTTGTTCATTTATCCAGCCACACACTTACCAGTGCTGAATTATCTGCACTCTCTAAGGGACTTTAAATCTGCCCAACAAAGGGCCTTGACAAAATACAGTTCTGCAATGAACTAGAGGAACACTTCCATTGACTGCAACTAAATGAATTTTTCCCAACAAAGAAGGAACCCCAAAAGGTAGCACTCCATCAGAAAAGAAAAATAAATTAAATAAGTTCACCCTTCCCTGGTGGATGCAATGTCAATCTGGACACTTACATTAAACGTTTTCATCACAGAGTCAATTGCCAGATCAGATCCTTAACAAGCAAGAAGAAATCAGCTACAACCTCTACACATTATAAAGGACAGCAATATTGTTACTAAATACCAACCATAAGATTGTTATTAAGAAAGCTATCAAAGGTTCTGCACTTGTGATCTTATATCATGAATAGTATGTTAATGAAGCAAACATGCAATGAACTCATCACATCCATTACAGGGAACTGGCTAGTGATCCAAAGAACTGTGGGACATTATTAAATTACATTCTAAGCATGTCCAAGACAAAGTAACTGACTTCACCATTGGTGAACCTAAACCACTTACATTCAACATGCTGCTCAAAATCCATAAACCTTGGAATCCAGGGAGACCAATAATACCTTGCAATCATACTCTGACAAATGGGATCTCTGGATTTATAGAAACCATTTTAAAACCAATTATAAAAAGAGACAGTTATAATCAGGTCACTGCACACTTCCTGAATACATTTCTACTTTTAGAGATTTACCTACTAATACCTGTCAAGCCACAACGGATGAGTACTCCCACTATGCTAATATCCCAAATACTGATGGAATTTCAATGTGTATTAAATATCTATACGTGATAGGATAGCACCATGATATCAACACATAATTAATTGCCAGACTTATCAAATTCATTCTGACCCACAACAACTTCAGTTTCAACAGCAAACATTATGTTCAAACTATGGGAACAGCATAGGGAACAAGAATGGCTCTACAGTATGCCAACCTTTTCACGGTCAGTTTGGAAGAGGACATCCTGAAACATTGTAAAATCAAACCACTTACATAATTCAGATATATTGGTGCTATGTTTATCATCAGCACAGAAGGTACTCACACACTTAAAGAATTTCATCAGGAATTTAGCATCCTCCACCCATTCATTAAACTTTCCCTGGAGTACTCTGCATCAGCATCAATTTCCTTGACACCACGGTTACCATCAAAGATGGATTCTTACAGACCTGTATCCATTGAAAACCCAACAGACAGATATACCTATACAAAAACAGCAATTACCTTAGGCTCACCATAAAATCTGTAATGTATAACTAGGGACTTCAATACCATTTAATCTGTTCCAGTGAAGAGGACAGAGATGCACGTCTTGTCTCGCTTACAAACAGCAACAAAACAAAAAGACTGGAGAAAGGCTCATGTGATCCCACTCCACAAGAGTGGTAGCAGGGAGGAGGCGGGGAACTACAGACCAGTCAGTCTTACCTCAGTAGTGGGCAAGATTATGGAGGCACTCCTTAAGGAAAGGATAGTGCAACACCTGGAATCCATAGGGCACAGGATCCAAGACAGCATGGGTTTATGAAGGAAGGTCCTGTCAAACTAATCTCATAGATTTCTTTGACTGGGTAACCAGAGTGGTGGACCAAGGGGAGCAGTTGATGTCGCCTACCTTGACTTCAGCAAAGCTTTTGACACTGTTCCACATAGAAGATTGATAAATAAGCTAGGTAGGCTCGGGTGGGTCAGAAGTTGGTCAACTGGGTGGCAAACTGGTTGACTGGCAGAAAACAGAGAGTGGTGGTAAATGGTATACAGTCAGAAGAGATGCAAGTCACAAGTGGGGTACCTCAGGGATCAGTCCTGGGGCCAGTCCTATTCAACATCTTCATTAGTGACCTCGCAGATGGACTAGAGGGTAAGGCTTGTCTGTTTGCAGATGACACCAAGATCTGCAACAGAGTAGATGATCCAGATGGGGTGGGCAGAATGAGAAGAGATCTGGATAAACTAGCAGAATGGTCAGAAGAGTGGCAACTGGGATTTAATGCAAAGAAGTGCAAAATCATGCACATAGGGAAGAGAAACCTGAAGCCACCTATAGGCTGGGAGGGAGTTGCTAGCAGTCACAAAGGAAGAAAGAGACTTGGGCATCATCATCACTGATGACCTAAAATCATCCAAGCAGACCTCTAAAGCAGTAGGTAAGGCTAGGGGGTGTTAGGGTGTATTAGTAGGGGTATCACAAGTCGTAAGAGGGAGGTAATAATCCCTCTGTACAAGACATTGGTTAGGCCCCATCTGGATACTGCGTGCAGTATTGGAGGCCACACCTTCACAAGGACATTAACCAAATTGAGGCAGTCCAGAGAAGGGCAACCAAAATGGTGCAGGGACTGCATCAGAAGACATATAAGGACAGATTAACGGAGCTCAATATGTATACCCTTGAGCAAAGGAGGGAGAGAGGTGATATGATCGAGACATTTAAACACCTTAAGGGCATAAACAAGGTGAAAGAGTCTAACATGTTTAAATATAAGAAAAATAGCAGGACAAGAGGACACAGCATGAGATTAGAGGAGGCCGATTAAGGGGAATGTGAGGAAATTCTTTTTCACAGAAAGGGTGGTAGATGCATGGAATGGCTTACCACAAAGTGGTGGCTATGAATACAGTGCAGGGCTTCAAACAGGCATGGGATAGGCATAAGGGAGCAATACAAATGACTATGAATAGATAGGTCACTGACAGAGCAAAGGCCGATGGCACATTTATAAGGTAGAAAAAGAAATGGGCAGACTGGATGGGCCATGCGGTCCTTATCTGCCGTCAACTTCTATGTAAACAAAAAAAAAACAACATTTACTGAACAGAGACACTCCTCTAGAGAAATTGACAGAGTTGTGGAACATGCCATGCTTATGCCAAGAGAACTACTACAATACAAAGAATAGACTCCACCAACCAGGCACCCTTAGTTGTTACATACAGTCCAGATCTGGAGTCACTGATTAAACATATGAATGACCTACAACCAATATTTAGTGAGGATGACACCTTAAAATGTACAGTATTTTCCAGGAACCACCTTTACTGTCTTTCAAATAACCTCCTAGCTTTGTCAGCCTGGTTGTCAGGAACAAACATATACAGTACCTGACCAAAACAACAGAACACTGGGAGACACCAAACTCTGAAATATTCCTGAATGTAAAACGTGAAAGCACAGTTCCACTTCAGAGTTTATCAACATCCTCTCCCCCAACAAGCAATTCAAGATACATAGGCGTTATACATGTGGATCACATAATTGTGTCTTTACATGCAGTGCGAGAAGTATCCACATACAGGCTCTGTAGGGGAACCGTGCAACCCCTTGAAACTCAGTGAATTTACATAGACACAACACGGGAGAAAATGACAAAATAGTGGGACAGCATTTCTCTCAATCTGATCACTCCATCTCTGACCTCTCTGTCCTGGTTTTTAATGGATACTTCAAATATACAAAAGAAAAATTAGCTTATGAGCTCAAATGTATTCACCTTCTAGATATTAAAAATAATGGACTGAATAGAGACCTTGGTTTCATGACCCATTACAAATTTAAACTGACAACTGCCTTTTTCTTGTTTCATGTGCATGCACATTTCCTGTGTATATATTTATCTAATTATCTGTTACACTTGTTATATTTTTAGCATGCTTTATACATTAAGATGGTTTTATTTAAATGTTGGATCATACTTTTTTTTGGTATTGGCCACTCTTCCTTCCTGCCTTCCTTGGACATCCACCTCACTTCCCCTGATCACCATGCCTCCATGATACCCTCTGGTTTACCCCCAGGGTGGAGCCACAGCATCCTCCTGGACCATCTGTGATGGGAGAAGGGTGCTGGTGTTTATGCCAGCATTGTCGCTCTGACTTACCCCCAAAGCAGGGTTCAGGCCCAGAGAGATGCCGATGTAGGACTGGGATAGGTTGTGGAGAGGCAGGGGAGCCATTAAGGTCGGGTGTCGAGGGGCCTGCTGTTATCCATGATGGCCGATGTTTCTGCTTTTTTTCCACAGGGTCATGCAGTGATGAGCAGCTTCTGGTCCACCCCTCAACTTTCTGGCACCGACGCTACATGGTTCCTCAAGTCTCCACCAGGGGTCCCTCATGCGGTGGATACTCTCCCTAGCTCTTTCCCCAGAGAAGTTGAGCAGTCTGGGGATGCTCAATCCTTCTCCCCTGGCTGGCCCTCCAGCATCCTGGATCCATTCCCGAGCCCAGGTCGGCAGCGTTGCAAGTGGAAATCCAACCGCTGCGCTGGGGGACTGGCTTTTAATCATACTTCTCATGTACTGTGCTCTTGTGGGTATTGCCTTTCTGCAGTGTTGATATATACATACAGTACATGCTTTTGGTTGTCTCTCTCTCTCTCTCTCTCTCTCTCTCTCCCTCCTCCTACACACACACACACACACACACACACACACACACACACATATAAACATCTAACAATTTATAGGCCTCTTGCTTTCACATTCCATCCTGGAAGAGGGGTCTGCGTCCCAATCAGATTTATAACAACCTAGAATTTCAAAGACTGCTTTTTTTTTGTCTCTGCATGCATCCAGTTATTTATTACTCTCTAGGTATGATACTTCTTTATCAAAAAAGCTGTCCCACCCATGTGTAAATTTTTATTTTTTAGTGGATTGTTCTATTCAAGGTACTAAAGCTTGTTTTCTATAGAAACTGCTACACCTGAAGAAGGACTCTGTGTAGCCTGAAAGCTTGTTTTCTTTAAATCTTTTGTTGGCCCAATAAAATAGTGTCAGTGGCTCAGTAGGTAGCACACTCGCCTCTGAGGCCGGGAGATCAGAGGGCTGTGGGTTCAGTTCCCACATCTGGCACTTGGGTTAATATCCCAGTACTGACACTGTAGTGCAGCATGACGGGTGCTGCACTTCTGAGGTGCCGTCTTTTGGACGAGACGTTAAACCGAGGTCCCATCTGCCTGCATTGGTGGCAGTTCAGGTGGATGTTAAAGATCCCATGGCACTTATCAAAAAGAGTAGGGGAATTTCCCTGGTATCCAGGCCAAATTTCCCTCATTCACTAAAAATACCACCAACAGCTTAATCTGGTTCAAGGTCAGTTGGCATTCATCTGTATCCCCCTCCCCCGGGTTGTGCCTGAAAATAGGCAGGATTTGTCTAGTGCACTTACCCGGTCAACAAAAACTAACTAAATAAAATGTACCAAATCACCCTCTTTGTTCATCCCTAAATATTTTTCAAAACATTATAGGTATGTTGTTGATTTTATATATTTAATAAACATGATGGCAAACACTTAGTGCTTCGTATTATTAGGAGATTTGTTATTGGATTATTGTCTTTTTATTTATTTTTTAATTTTTTTTATCGATGGCTAGGATTACAAATATCTTTGAACTAGTGGTTTGTTTACAAAGGTTCCACATGAACAAGAATATGTTCAATCAATAATGATACAGTAGGTTACAGACATACTGGAAACAATTCAATATGGTTACAATTGGCATACAATGTAAGCTACACAATAGATGTAGTCAGTAAAGATTATAGTGCAGTCCAAGAAGTGACTTTGTAAATTTAAGTGCCAACTGAAAGTTAAAAGAGCAGGATAGAGGTAAAGTTGGAGAAGAGGAGGAAGTAAGAAAGGCGAAAGAGGGGTGGGGAAAACTGAGAGTGTAGAGTCCCACTAAAGATTGCGGGGAGATGAGGGTGGGAGATGAGGGAAGGAGAAAGGAAGAGGAGAGGGAAGAGGGAAGGGGAAGGAGAAGGAGGAGGGGAGAAGAAGGTAGAGAAGAGGGGGTGTGGAAGGGAAACTAATAAATCTAAAATAGTATACAGTATTTCAAACATGATCTTTAACATGAAGGAATTTTAACTAAGTTATCAATTGCACACTAACATTAACCTCTAAAATGCTTGAGTTCACCTAACTGTAATATGGGACCCCAGTGAAAACACATATTGTCTGTAGTGGAATAGTAGAATGTTGCTGTGATTATCATATTGTGCTCTGCTGAGTCAATGGTTCCTTCCATAAGTGGAATTTAATGCCAAAGAATGGATTCCACAGTATTATGTTCATCATGTTCACAGACTGGCAGAATACTGGTCTGCAAATACATTCTGTGACCATTTCATTTTTATGGCTGCATGGGTGGAGCCCTACAGACGTTTTGCATGTAGAAAAGGGCTGACATCATGTTTTCCATCCGTGGGAACTGTTTTTTCTCTGCCTGAACCTCCCCAAGAAACAATCCGCCCATGCACTGCACTATATCACAGTGGGTTTTTTTTTTTCCATGGGCGTTTGTTTTTTCATTTCTGCATCCCTGCCATTTCTGTCCTCTTCCCTTAACAGTAGTCAGATACAGCCTGGCACTGCAGCAACAGAGTTTATTAACTTCCTTAGACAGGAAAGGGCACAGAGCCCGTCCTGTGAGAAGGGTCAGTACAGATATGTGCTGCCACAGCTGCATTGCGTCATCAATGTAAATAATCGAAAAACAAATAAAATCAGTACAAAATGGCACAAAGGTCTGCTTTTCCTGCGACTTTAATCCATGCAGCCAGTAAGAAATTCCTGCAGTGGTTCAGCAACGACAAGCCAGCTCCTTACCTCAGAGATCAAGTACTCACGGCTTCGGTGATGCCTCTCCAGCCCGATTACTGGCTGTTTGCTACTGCTAGTTGTAATCCCAATCCCAAGGCTCCCAAATCATTCAGTGATCACTTGCAGACAGAACACTATCACCCAGGCTTTGAAGCTCCTGGTATTTTTAACTAAAATACTAAACTCCCAGAAAAAAAATCAAATAACCCAGCCCACTGATTTCCATAAAACCAGGGAGGGGCTTAGACATTTTTCACCAAAAGATTCCCGGACATTAAGTTCCTTTGCAGAGCAAGCGTCTCTCTCTGCAAAATGTATAGTTGTAGCCTGAAGAGGCACTAGGTGCATCAGCAGGGGTGAGGGCTGGCTGAGGAAGAGGGTAGTACGGATCATCGAGGCAGCCCATAATATCATTCCTACATGGTGATACTTTACATAAGGGAGGGAGCAGCGCCATTTGGGCGAGTGCAAGGGCCGGTTTGTCACACCACGCTACAGACATAGCACCAGCAGTGACGTGATTTATTGCAAAGCTAGCTTATCTTTGCTTCGGGAAGATAGCTTGTTTCATGCATTGGTATCATGAACTTGCATGCAAATGATTGCAATAAGTACCTGTAACTGCATAAGTGACAGTAGCAAGCTTTGCATTCAAATAAACTGGGTCCAATATGCAGAAAAAGCCCATTATGTAATTCAAAACGTGCCCCCTTGTGAGGCGTGGAGTGAGAACAGACCAAATTCAGATTCAAATTGAGCTCCCTGTGCAGGGAAGCTGACTTATAGTCACCAACTTTTATTAACATTTCTGTCATAACACATTGAAATAGACACACGGTTCAGTTATGTTTCTAACGTTGAACTTTTTTAATGGAATTCTTTTTTTCAACTCACAATGAAGCAAGTACGTACATCAACTAACATATAATTTAACAACCATATCCATCAGGAAGATTCGTATATAAATTCTTCACAGAAATCATTAAGGATTATGCCTTTAAATTTGTTTCTTCAGTTAACAAGAGTGCACTTCCCGCTAAGGAATCTTGCAGACTATCACACTATAATTTCTTGGAATAAAGGCACTATTTATTTGGTTGACATCCTGCTTTTTTAGCTTCAAAATTGTAAACATGGTTCAGACCTGCACTTTGGAAAATAACATGTGTTTCGTGCAGTGTCAGCTCATGGTGACAGAACCTTAGATCGATGTTAGTACAGCGACTTGCAGAAACATTATATTCCCCTGTAGTACTGTGTTTGTTTTTGACAGCAGCATATTACTGTGAATATTATCCAGAAGTATGACAGGGTCCAACTCTGAGATAGGGACAAGTTCAGACATGTTTGGGGAGGACAGTAAGCTACAGCTGTGACCCATAAAGGAAGAAATAGTGGGGGTAAGGGATGATGGATCTACTGTGGTGGAGCAAAATGTGTATAGCACTGTGGCTCTACTGCAAATCAGTTTCCTAGGGGGAGGGGTGCTGGTATTGCATTTTTATGGCTGCATGGGTGGAGCCCTGCAGATGTTTTGCATGTAGAAAAGGACTGATGTCATGTTTTCCGTCCGTGGAACTGTTTTTCCTCCACCTGACCCTCCCCAAAGAAGCAGTCTGCCCATGTTGTCCCTATGGACTGCAGTACTGCACTATATCACTGTGGGCATTTTTTTTTTCCATTTCTGCATCCCTGCCATTTCTGTCCCCTCCCCTTAACAGCAGTCAGGTACAGCCCCGGCACTGTAGCAGCAGAGTTTATTTACTTCCTTAGACAGGAAATTTGCTCACCCCATATAGCTTGTGTGTGTTGGGGAGTGTCACGAGGATGCGGCTTAGAGCCTTTCAGCTTTTGCTATAGCCGCATTGCAAAGGATGACTCAGGACTGCCCATGCCTGCTGCACGTTAGCACATGCACCGGTCACAGCTGCTACCTCAAGGAGGCGCGCGCAAGTGCACTCAGGACAGGCTGGGCACAGATCTCATTACTGTATTCCGAATTTCATGGGCGGGGATTTTCTCCATCTGGCTAGCCGTTCACCCACTCGCAATGTCTGAGCTGAAGCAAGGCTCCGCCCCTCCCTACATCGGTGTTGCTAGGTCCGTCTCCATGGACTCTTGTTCTGGTTTGTGTCCCCCGGTTCACACGGATTTATTTTTGTTGCCGACGATAACTTCTTGTGGGGGAAAAATTGTAAACATGCTTCCAATGTGTTTGGTAGAAGATACATGGGGGACACATGAGGAGATAGTTTAGTTGTGACCCACCCCCACAATGTACTGGCAACCCCACCCAAATAAATAATTCAGAGCAACATGGCCTCACTGGGATCTCGTATGACCAAAACTTATGCAGTAAGTGAATCTGATCGCCTGCTAAGCCTGCTTGGGAAAAGAACTAGACAAAAAAATTCTGGTGGTCTTGTCTTTTGCCATACTGCTAATATGGGAGAGCTATTTTCACTTTGGGTTGGCATCTGCCTCATCTTTTAGAGTCAATAAATATCTGAATCCAGCTTGACAGAGACAAATAGGATGCACAAAAAGCGATTAGTAATTAAGTGTTTCTCAGATATTTAAAACTAGTCTGCCCATTTTCTTCACAAACTTCATTATGTAGCTGTGGTAGATCTGACAAGAATTTGTTATGTTTGCTTGCATGCATGTGCAAGAAACATAGTGCCATCATCTGAGTTTTTGGTAGGTGTGGCACCGTCTTCCAGTTCAGTCAGTGTGTTTGCAGGTGTGGCCACAGTTCACCAATGAATGCAGCAGCTGTCTATGATAGCAGCTGAAAATGCAGTGCTGTACAGTTGAAAGGGAGAGCTCCACTTCAGTGAGCAGTGATAAGATAGTGCTGATTAGCATATTTGCTCATGCGCTCCCCCCCACAGATGCATATTGCGTGCTCATGCATTCCCCCTCCCCCCATGCACACACTGTATGGCCCACGGGGTGCCCAATCCCCCATCGGCTCTGCTGCCCCCCCAGAGTTCCAGGTGAGCCCATAAGGCTGAAGGGGTGCCCAATCCCCATTTGCTCCACTGTCCCCCCAACAGACTACCAGGTGCCACGCTAGAAGCCCACCCCAGCGTGACAACAGTCCATATGGCTGACGGTGGAGCCCAATAGCTCATTGACTCCACTGTTTTCCCCCCAACAGACTACTGGGTGCCATGCAGGGAGCCCACCCCAGCATGGCAACAGTCTGTATGGCCGACAGGGGTGCTCAATCCCCTGTCTGCTCCACTGCCCCCCAAACAGCCTTCCAGTGCCACGCTGGGAGCGCACCCTAGTGTGGCACAAGTCCCGCGTTGTCTAAGAAAAAAAAGAAAACCTACAAGAAAAACCTTCCTTGCTGACTGTCCTGACCACCCTCCCCCACCTGTGCCCACCTCTGTGCACTCTGCCTCCCCACCCCCACCTCACCCCATATTTACCTCCGGATTCCAGCGTAATGATCTGCGGTGGACCAGGAACACGTCTGCACTCTTCAAAGCCGACCACTAACTGAGGAAAGCCAATAAGCTGTATAATGGAAAAAATTGTTTTTTTTTCCAACTTTGATGCATATCTCAGGCATTTTTGGGAATTTGTTCACCAAATTTTCAACATGGGTTTTTTGGGACTCCACCTCATGAATTCTGTCACTGTCATTTTGTTAATCGGCCCGGAAAGGTGATTTTGTGGTCACTGCATTGAACCACCTTTCAGGACTGATTTACAAAATGACAGTGTCACAGTTCATGAGATAGGCCCCCAAAAACCCTATGTTGAAAATTTGGTGAAAAAATTCCCCAAAATGACTGTCTTACATGCATTCGTTGCGCTGTTTCTATGCACACTCATAAGTTCCCGAATTTTCAATATTTTCACTCCAGATTTTCAACATTGCCATTTTACTACACCTCCTTATGAGCAATATGGCAGTCATTTTTCACATCTCGCCCAAAACATGTTTCCACACATGTAGCGCACAATGGTGCAGTCGGTGTACGAAATCAATGTTTGGGACAGATTAAGAAACTCACAGTGACATCATATATGAGCATAGGTGTTAAAATGGCTATGTTAAAAATTTGGTGAAAAAAGTCCATAAAATGATTGTGTTATGATCAACCATTGTGCAGTTTCCACGCACCCTCATCAGTTCATGAATTTCTAATATTTTCAGTCAGGATTTTCAACACTGGCATTTTTCCACACTTCCTTATGAACAGTACAGCTGTCATTTTTCACACCATGGCCGAAATGTGTTTTCGCACTTCCTGCACAGAAATGCGTGGTCGCTGTGGGAAATCACTGTTTGGGACAGATTAAGAAAATCACAGTGACACTGTTCATGAGCGGAGGTTCCAAAATGCCTGTGTCGACAGTCTGCTGTAAAAAATCCCCAAACTAATTGCATTATGGGTGTGTGTTGCACAGTTTCTATGCACACTCGTGACTTCACCAGTTTTTTTTAATGTTTTCACGGAAGATTTTCAACATTGCCATTTTTTGCACCTCCCCATGAACAGTACAGCTGTCATTTTTCACATCCTGTTTGAAATGTGTTTTCTCACCTGTGGTGCCAAATGGCATAGTCATTGTGCAAAATTAGCTTTTGGATAACAAACTGATATTGTCACTGTTCATAAGGTGGGGGTCACGAAAATCCATGTTGAAAAGTGGGAGTGAAAATGCTAATGAACGCCGGTGTTAGGGTTTCCGAACATAACGCCCCACCCTGTAGAGATTGACAGGCATCAGGGGTGTGACTTGGGATTCTTGCCTGTAATGCTCATACCATTCCACACCCAGCAACCAGTGAGAGGCGTTGAGGTGTGCCTTGGACTCTTCAGCCCCAAAGTTCACCCATTCTCCTATACAGCACCCATCTCACCATATTTCCTGATGGAATGGGGTGAGCATAAGGGCCAACAACCCCAAGGCACACCGTGACACTTGTCGGTGTCTGCAGGGTAGAGTGTGGTGAAATGGCATGGCCGTTATGCCTGATGACCCAAAGGCACACCCCAATGCCTGTCAGTCTCTGCAGGGTGGTGATGGGGTTGGCTTCAGTTCAATACTTCACTGCCATTCCTATTATGCGGCTCTCTAACTCCTACACTACCAATGCCAATGCCAGCAAGCAAATATTCAGCATTGACAAATGCTTGTTATATTATGTAATTAAGTGGTCATATTAAGTCAGACATTTACCTTGTTTGTCTTTTCTTCCATTCACAGACCTGGTGTGGTCATCATTTTGGTCAGCTAATGCTAAAGTTCATTTTCTGAATTTGTTGAAATTTTGGCACGGTATCAATTTCCACGGATCATGAAAGTGTTCCAGTGATCATGCTGTAAGCTGTTCCTGTGGTGTGCAAAGTAAAACCGAGCACTGAAAGTATTATAATGTGCTATTTTAAATTGGCTCAAATCTCTTGAGTGAGCAAGAGTGGCACAAGCACCCCGCTCTTGCGCATGCTCAGATTTGGGCCCCGATTTAAAATAGCAAATGACAATACTTTTGGTGCTTGGTTTTACTTTGCACGCTACAGGAACAGCTCAGGATATCTGGATGCACTTATCTCTGTACAGCTTTCAAATCGCATGTAAAAAAAAACACTCTTTGAGAATGCGCTGGAAGCTTATGTGCATTCTTATCCAGGATGTGCTTCTGGTGGGGGGCTGAGTTAAAGTCGATAGAGCAGCTGAATAAATATACAAAAAACTGAAAATCTACTTATATGGCTTAATTTCCAGATCTATTGGGGCATACTAGGGCCAGCCTGTAATTGGTGTGTGCCAATAGGTACACTTCTCTCATATTACAAAAAACAGAGGGGCAGAGCTGACAGTGTCCCTTTAAGGAAAGACTGTAAGAGTCACACACACATACACACACACACACACACAGTTGAGAACTGAGAAAGCATAGAGAGTGCAGGATTTTTATTATTAAAGAAGTGTCTGGTGTATTTGTAGTAACATTTTAATCTTTTTTTTTTGCCATTTTTATCAGAGCTTTACTTACTACAGTGCAGCAAACCAGTGAGCATGTGTAACTTGTGAAGCAGAACAGTGCCGCTTGCTGAGTGCCAGATTGGTGGATGGTGTGTCCCCCGGGGATTCTTAGGATTTTCTGTGGGGGGAACCAGTAAGCCTTCTCCTCAGGAGCCCATAATTACTGGTAGCGGTCTGCAGGTTTCTAGCCTCTGGGGTTGGTACTTATGGCCTGTGGTTCTGGAGTGCCATTAAGCGGAGGACATTGGAAATGAGGAAATTGGACTTGGCTACCTGGGGAATTGTTCAGCGGCTCATACGAATTTGCAGAAACTCTATGATTAGACTGGTGAGGTAGTGTGAATACCTCAAACAGACTGAATTTGTACTTTATATACTCTGTGGATGTTGCTGATGAGAGAGGAGAGCAACCTTAGTTTTTGATTTCTAGACTGGGAGAGGGTGAGAGCCTCTCCTGTCTATAATTGATTGTCTGAAGTTCTGGTGTGCTTCACATATTTGGACACTGATCCTGTGTTAAATATCTCTGGACATCTCAATTATCTAACTTTAGATCTTGGGGTTGGGATTGTTGGATTTATGTGTTAGAGGGGTGGTTTATTAATTTGAGCAGTTAGGTAATTTTATTTTGTTATTTGAAATAATTAGGAAGCTAATTTGGGGTTTTGTTTTGTTCTTTATGATAGTGTTAGAAAATGCATTGGGAAGGTTTAATGACAGTCAGGTGGTATTCCCCCACCAGACTCAGGGAATTTGCATCCTTTTGAATGCCCCTGTTTACCTACTGAGATCTATAAAAGATGTCAAGCCCAGGGATTATTAGGAGGCACAGAAGAACAGGGAGAACTGGGTCTGGTGGGGGAAGGGAAAGCGGAGGAAAATTAAGGTAGTGAGGACCAGGAGATGCCTTGGGGCAAAATGGGGTCAGAAGAGAGGTACTACCTGCCTTGTCCCCATACCAAGTGTCCAGCAGCTGCTGGGCAGGTGTTGAGGTCTTCCTCAGTATCTCATCCAACTCGGGAGGTGTTATGTAATGCCAGATCCATTGGGAACAAGACGGCTATCATAGCAGATCTTGTTGGAACAGCTGATCTGGCATGCATCACCGAGACCTGGCTGGATGAAAATTCAAGCCCTGTACTGGCTTTTGCTGCTCCGGCTGGGTTCTCAGTGATTCACCACCCGAGTTTGGATCGTAGGGGCAGGGGTGTAGCCATCCTTTTTAAGACCGAACTGGGCCTTGTGGATGTTCCAGTATGGCCCACTTGATCCTTTAAGTGTATTGTTGGAGAGGGTGTAGGTTGCAGGATACTCATCATTTACTATCCACCAGGTGATGGTGGAGAATTCCTGCAGGAGATAGTGGACTTCATCATCGACATGGTACTGGAGTCACCCAGATGGAAAATTCTGGGGGACTTCAATGCCTGGGTTGATGATGAACTCTCACAATTTGGTCAAAATCTTCTCCAGCAAATGACGATGCTGGGCCTTACACAGATGGTTACCTCTACTACCCATATAGGGGGTCACTCATTGGATCTGTTGTTCCTTTTGGGGATGGATATCTGGGGGTGTAACCAGTCAGTTGGTCTGACCACCACATCGTAGGGTTCAGTTTTGGGGCTCCCCCAATGAACTTGCCCCTATGGAGATGGTCCAGTACTGTCCTTTAAGGGGAGTTACCCCAGATGGTCTTTCGGTGGTGCTGGACATATCAGCATTGCTGGGTGAATGCATGAGTCTAGGGGATCTTGTACTCGCCTATAATAAGGTGGTGGGAGATGCCCTGGACATGATTGCTCCTGTTCGTGTTTGCCACTCACTCTTCACCCAAAGTCCCTTTGGTTTGATGGTTCCTTGAAGGAGTTAAGGCGAGTTGGTCGAAGAATGGAAAGAGCATGGCAGAAGTCCAGCCTGGATGCTGACAGGCTTAGATTGATGGAACATTATAAGGACTATCAATCAGAAATCACCCATAAGAATGTGGAGTTCTTGTCCAGGGAGATTTCTGAGGTGCAGAATCGACCGGCTCAGCTTTTCTGAACTGTTGACAGATTGTGCAATCCAATCTGTCTTCAATCCGGAAGAGCCTTTTCTCAGGTGAAGTGTGAGAAGCTTGCTCGATTTTTTGCAGATAAGGTTGCCAGCATCAGGTCTGGTATCAGCCCAGCTCTTCCTATGAGGGATTGTGGAGGTTGACTGGAGGTCATGAGCATTTGGTCTGTCTGGACAGATTTCAGCTGAATGGAATTCATGGACATTGTGAAGATCATCCAGATTTTGCACCCAATGAGTTGTAGTTTGGATCCGGGCCCTATCCCCCTTTAAGTGGGATGTGTAGATGTTATCTGCCCGATCCTAGCTGAAATTGTCTGGAGTTCCTTGGAAAGGGGGGGCCTTTCTTGATCCCCTCAAGGAGGTGGTCATATGACCACTCCTTAAAAAGCCCTCCTTGGATCCCGACTCTCCAGCTAATTACCAGCCTGTCTCCAACCTGCCCTTTGTTGGTAAGGTTATTGAGAAGGTGGTTGCGTAGCAACTGGATGATCACCTTGTAACCCACAGTGTCTATGAAGCTCTCCAGTCTTGATTTAGGAAGAGACATAGCATGGAGACAGCCCTTGTCCAGGTATTAAATGATCTCCTAATGGCGAGAGATCAAAAGGCTTGTACCATTCTGGTCCTTCTTGATCTCTCAGCAGCCTTCGACACTGTGGACCATGGTGTGCTTTTGGAGTCCTTGCAGATCCTTTGTGGGCTGTCAGGAACAATCCTCAGTTGGTTTCAATCCTTCCTCGTGGGCAGATTTCAGAGTGTGGTCACTGGAATTTATTACTCTGATGCCCTCCCTCTGTCCTGTGGGGTACGCAGCGCTCTATAATGGCACCCATGTTGTTTGTAGTGTATATGCTGCCACTGGGAGATACCATTAGGTGATACAGCTTGAGATTTTACTGCTATGCAGATGATACTCAGCTGTATATGTCCTTTTTACCTGGACAGGTTGATGTGGTCTCAGTGTTTAACAACTGTCTAGCTGAAATCAAAGATTGGATGAGCACTAGCTGGCTGAGACTGAATCTGGACAAGAATGAAGTGTTGGTAGTGGACTCTGGTCATCCAGGGGTGGGTTTGGGGGGTGGACAGGTGTCGGGCCTATGGCTTGATGGTGTTCAGCTCACTATCTCAGAATGGGTACATAAGCTGGGTGTTATTTTGATGACAGCCTGACCCTGAAATCTCAGGTGTCAGCCGTGGTTAAATCCTCATCTTACCATCTGAGGAATATCACCCGCGTGAAACACCTGATTCCCCTGGATGACCTTCCAACATTGGTCCATGCCTTCATTACCACCCATCTTGACTACTGCAATGCCCTCTGCCTAGGGCTTTCTGAAGTTGATATCTGCTACTTGCAGCTAGTGTAGAATGTTGAGGCCAGACTACTGACTGGTACATCAAGGGCCAGTCATATTAGACCTGTGCTGCATGGACTACACTGGCTGCCTGTTCAGTGGTGGATCACCCAGAAGGTCGCCTTGCTAACATTTAAAGCCCTACATAAACAGGGACCCGACAACCTGAAAGATCTCCTGACTCCCTATTCCTCACTTCATTCTCTCTGATCTGCCAATGAGGGATTGCTAGAGATTCTCAGGGTTCATTTAAAAGCTTACAGTGCTCGTGTTTTTTTTTTTTGCAGCACCAACCCTCTGGAATTATCTACCTCATCAGTTAAGAGAATGCCTGACCGTCAATAGTTTTAAATTTATGTTAAAAACATATTTATTTACTTTAGCCTTCCCTGACTATTCTTAATTCTGAATTTATTGTTTTATTGCCAGTTTATGGCGTGATTGTGTATTTTAAATATGTTCAGTGCCTTGGTTCTGGAAAGGCGCTATAAAAACAAAGTTTTACTTACTATTGGGACTCCATTGTGGGAGGTGGGGGGGGGTTCACTGCCTGGTCCCTAGATTGACCTGGTTTTTGAGCAGGCTGAAGGGCCTGTCCATTGCTGGGGCTATCAGATCTGCTGGGGAGTGGTTACCGGTAGGTGGGCACTGCTCTGGCTGATGAGGATAATTCAGGTTTGTGGGACCTCGACTGTACCAGCATCATTGGGGGCCCCAATGGGGGTCATTGTCTGCTGTGATACCCCACCCCTGTTGGCAAAAGAATAGCCCTAGTCAGCGGAGGTATCTGCTGCCTGTGGGAGACCTGCTAGGAGTGGGGGGGGGGGACTGAGCCAGGGTTGTGTCCATAGACTGTTGCCTCAAGTTCTGGTTGGATTACTGCTACGAGACTACTGATCCATCTGCCATCTTGGAAGTTTCCACTGTTCCGTTGCTATGGTGGGACATTGATTTAATTCTGTACAGTCCAAGGCAGTAAGAGTGCCTGGAATTGTCTCATTGCTTATTGAATCTGCTATTTCCATCTGAGCCCTGGTGGGAGCAGGATTTATATGGGGAGTTTCTGGTCTATTGTCCTGCTGGTGTGAGAGATCATTGGGACACTTATTGGAACTTATCTTGAAAGTGGCAGCAACTGTTTTATAGTTTTTACTCAACTTCAAAACTATAATCTCTGCTGTTGCTTAAACATTTTGTGTGTTTTTTGATATTTAGTGGTTTTTGGGTGGGGTGTTGTGGGTGTAGGTTGTAGTAAAATTTGGGGGTGTGTATGAGTTAAGGAGGGGTGAGTTTAATTGGGGTTATTTTATTAGTGTTGTTTTTTGCACGGTTGGTGGGACTATTGCTGCAAGTTTTAACTTGGGAAGTGTGTGTTGGCAGTTATCTTTAGTGGACAGGTACTACTCCCCCTCCAGGCTTAGCTGCCTGCACCCTTTTTACTGTCCTCCATTGCCACCTGAGTTCCATAGGCATTGTAGGGCCTTGGGGATAGCTTGGAGTGGTAGAAGGGATGTGGGCCCTCGGCCGGGAGGGGATAAGAAGAGGGATGGACGGATTGGAGGTGGTGGGCACAGGGAGGTGCTCTGGGGTGAAATAGGGTGAGGAAAGGGGCTTTCCCTGTCTGGTTCCCATACCCAAGGACTCCACCAAAGGTGGGCAAATAGAGTGCTCTTCTGTGGCCACTCATCCAACTCAGGTGGTGTTGTGCAATTCCAGGATAACAAAGAACAAGCTGGCTTTAATATCTGATCTTGTTGGACCATCTGACCTGGTTTGCATCACCAAGACGTGGCTGGACTAGAATGCTGATCCTGTATTAGAATCAGCAGCTCCAGCCAGGTACTCAGTGATACACCATCTGAGATTGGATTGTAGGGGTGAAGATGGAACTGGGCCTTATGGAGATACCAGTGGGGGCCACCAGCACCTTTGAATATATCATTTGCCGAGGTGTGGGTTGCAGGATACTCCTCATCTACTGTCCACCCAGATATGGGAAAGTATTCCCACAGGAATTCACAAACTCCATGGTCAACATGGTGTTGGAGTCCCCCAGGTGGTTGGTCCTGGGGGATTTCAACACCTGAGTCAATGACAAACTCTCATAGTTTGGACAGGACTTCCTCCAACTGATGATCTTGTTGGGTTTCACACATGTTGTTACCACTGCAACCCATAATCATGGTCATTACTTGGATCTGGTGTTCCTCTTAGGGATGGAGGTCACCTATCTGGTGGTGGAACCGGTCAGGTGGTCCAGCCATCATACCATAGGGTTCAGTTTTGAGGCTCCCCCAGTAGACCTGCTCCTTCAGAGATGGTCTGGTACCACCTGTTAAGGGGTGTGATCCCAAACGGTATGGTGGTGGTGCTGGACCTATCAAGTAGGCTGTCAGAAAGCTTGGATCCAGGGGAACTGGTACAGTACTATAATAGTGCAGTTTGAGGGGGCCCTGGACTATAGTTCCTGTTTGTGTTCACCCACTCACTCTTTGCCCTTGGTCCCCGTGATTTGATGGGGACCTGAGAGAGCTGAGGTGAGTGGGATGAAGATTAGAATGATGCTGGCAGAAATCCGGCCTGGAGGGTGACAGGCTTAGATTGATGGCCCTTTATTTAGACTATCAGTCAGAAATCTTGTGTAAGAAGGCAGAGTTCCTGTCCAGACAGATGCCTGAAGCAAGAAATTGACCAGCTCAGCTCTTCCATACTGTGGACAGGCTGTGCAATCCAGCCTGACTACAGAATCGGAGAGCTTTTTCACAAGAGAAATGTGAGGAGTTTGCTCTATTTTTTGCAGATAAGGTTTCCACCATTAGAATGGAGATCCAGCTAGCGTGTTCTGTTGAGTGTTGCAACTGTAAGTAGGAGGGCACAGGCACCCAGTCAGTCTGGGCAAGTTTTGACTGGCCAGTGATCACTGATATCGTGAAATAATCACACAAGCATACATAGGCGGCTGCAAACACCACAGAGATGGGGTCAAAACCAAACCCAAAGGGTACTCACAAACTGTTCAAAATAGGTCAGCACCTCATAACCATCTGCTCTTTGATATGAAATCCACATACGATGTGTCAGGATAAAAGCCTTTTATTTTTAAGATAGGCAAAATAGTCAGCAAACATACAAGATGTGAGCTCGATACACCTTGCCCCTCCCCATGGAACCAAACGTTTTCGCGTCACAACTATGCTTTCTCAAGACTGTGGCAATAAGGGATAGCACACCTTATATACCTTATTTAAAGGTGAGGTTTAAAGGTAATGTTATATTCCCATAAATAAACTTTATTCCATATTGAAAAATTGCCATAAAGAACAGGTTTTAAATAGTTATATCCAGTACTAAAAAGACCATACCTAAATATAAATACAAAATATAAATAAAATGCATATATAACCAGAAACAAATCACAAATTATAAATAAAAAATGGCAGAAACAGGAGCACACCACTATAACTCATAATCTATATGGTACATCTGAAAGGTATATAATATCAACCCTCAAAACAGTAACAATCTATAAATAATCTATAAGAAGGGGGAAAGTTGAAAAAAATCATTTAAACCAGGAGCAATATATGATTTCAAAACATATTGACAGTAAGTTTCTCTTTGTCATAATTTTAAATCTAAATCTCCCCCTCTAGGACCTATAATAACTTTCTCAATAATTTGAAAGTTAAAATGATGTTCTTCTCCCCTAGAATTAACATGTTGGGAAAGAGCACTAACACCATCAGCATGTGCAATACTTCTAACATGTTGTCCTATCCTTTCTTTTAGTTTTTGAGTTGTTTTACCCACATAAAAACCAGTACATTTATTGCAACATGCCAAATATACCACATTCAAAGTATTGCAATTTGCAAAAGTCACAATTTTATATTGCTCCCCGTAACTGGTTGTTTAAACATGTTACCAGTTTTTATAAATTTACAAAAGTGACAATTTCCACATCGGAAGGTTCCATTAGGCAAAGCACTTATTTTATTCACATTTTGTGTCTCCTCACTATAGTAACTATGTATTAATTGATCCCGTAAATTATGACCCCATTTATATACAATTTTTGGGGAGTTTTTTACCAAATCTTTAAACTTATGATCCACTGATAATATGTGCCAATGCTTTTTAATAATGTGAATAAACAAATGTGCTTGTGGACTAAAAGTGGTAATGAATTTTGGAGCATCATTTATATGTACAGTTTCCTTCTTCTCTCGTTGTTCTTGAACATGTCTTTTAGTATTCCACTTATGTTCAGCTTTTGTACGTCCCTCTTGTATACATTTCATATTGTAGCCACGTTGTAAAAATCTTTTTGTTAACTCCTCAGTACCTTTTTCATAGTCCCCTTCATGAGAACAATTACGCTTATATCTCAAAAACTGTCCAATAGGTATATTTTCTGTAACATGTTTAGGGTGACAGCTCTGAAAATACAATATACTATTTATGTCAGTATTTTTCCTAAACAGCTTTGTACTAATGTCCCCATTTTTTTATTTTTTTACAATTAAATCCAAAAAACTGATCTGATCAGGATCCACTTTTAGTTCATATTTTAAGTTACAATTTGATTTTTCTAAATACGTTTTAAACAATCCCAATTCTCCTACAGAACCTTTCCAGATGAAGAATAAATTGTCTATGTAATGTTTATAAAAATCAATTTTGTCCAAAAAAGGATTCTTGTCACCAAAAATGATTTTTTCTTCCCATTTTGATAGATATGTTTTATATGGACGTCCCAAAATTCATAAATGTTTAAAGAATCCACCATACAGACCGATAGTGGCCAGCATTGGATCTCTGACTGACAATATTGCACATTTGTGGATTACTTTATTAAACCTATTGCACAACACACCCGGTCATATTTAAAAGATACAGCACAATTTATGGATTTTCTTGCAGATATAGATATGAGTCCACAATTGAGTTTTGTAACTTTAGATGTTTGTTCCCTATATATGAATATTCCACATAATGAAGGGTTGGAAAGTTTAAGAGAGAGTTTGTATGAAAAGACCTCACATTCGCATGCATTTGTGGAATTTATTATCATGTTGACGGAAAAGGTTCTTACCTGTAACACCTTCATCTTTGATGGTAAGATGTTTTTGCAGAAAAAAGGAACAGCTATGGGGGCAGCCATGGCCCCTAATTATGCGATTATATATCGATCAAAATGGGAAGAAAAATTCATTTTTGGTGTTCAGGAAAAATACTGATGGAAATAGCATATTGCATTTTCAGAGCTGTCACCCCAAACATGTTACAGAAAATATACCTATTGGACAGTTTTTGAGATATAAGCGTAATTGTTCTCATGAAGGGGACTATGAAAAAGGTGCTGAGGAGTTAACAAAAAGATTTTTACAACTTGGCTATAATATAAAATGTATACAAGAGGGATGCACAAAAGCTGAACATAAGTGGAAAACTAAAAGACATGTTCAAGATCAACTAGACGAGAAGGAAACTGTACATATAAATGATGCTCCAAAATTCATTACCACTTTTAGTCCACAAGCACATTTGTTTATTCACATTATTAAAAAGCATTGGCACATATTATCAGTGGATCATAAGTTTAAAGATTTGGTAAAAAACTCCCCAAAAATTGTATATAAAAGGGGCCATAATTTACGGGATCAATTAGTACGTAGTTACTATAGTGGGGCGACACAAAATGTGAATAAAATAAGTGCTTTGCCTAATGGAACCTTCCGATGTGGAAATCGTCGCTTTTGTAAATTTATAAAAACTGGTAACATGTTTAAACAACCAGTTACGGGGGAACAATATAAAATTGTGACTTTTGCAAATTGCAATACTTTGAAAGTGGTATATTTGGCATGTTGCAATAAATGTACTGGTTTTTATGTGGGTAAAACAACTCAAAAACTAAAAGAAAGGACAGGACAACATGTTAGAAGTATTGCACATGCTGATGGTGTTAGTGCTCTTTCCCAACATGTTAATTCTAGGGGAGAAGAACATCATTTTAACTTTCAAATTATTGAGAAAGTTATTATAGGTCCTAGAGGGGGAGATTTAGATTTAAAATTACGACAAAGAGAAACTTATTGGCAATATGTTTTGAAATCATATATTGCTCCTGGTTTAAATGATTTTTTTCAACTTTCCCCCTTCTTATAGATTATTTATAGATTGTTACTGTTTTGAGGGTTGATATTATATACCTTTCAGATGTACCATATAGATTATGAGTTATATTGGTATGCTCCTGTTTCTGCCGTTTTTTATTTATAATTTGTGATTAGTTTCTGGTTATATATGCATTTTATTTATATTTTGTATTTATATTTAGGTATGGTCTTTTAGTACTGGATATAACTATTTAAAACCTATTCTTTATGGCAATTTTTCAATATGGGATAAAGTTTATTTATGGGAATATAACATTACCTTTAAACCTCACCTTTAAATAAGGTATATAAGGTATGCTATCCCTTATTGCCACAGCCTTGAGAAAGCATAGTTGTGACACGAAAACGTTTGGTTCCGTGGGGAGGAGCAAGGTGTATCGAGCTCACATCTTGTATGTTTGCTGACTGTTTTGCCTATCTTGAAAATAAAAGGCTTTTATCCTGACACATCGTATGTGGATTTCATATCAAAGAGCAGATGATTATGAGGTGCCGACCTATTTTGGACAGTTACTGATATCGTGAAGGTGGTCCAGGGCTTGCAGCCAACATGCTGTATGTTTGGACCCTGGTCCTACCTGCCTCTTGTGGAGTGTTTGGATGTCATCAGACCAGATCTCACTGAGATTGTTTGGTGTTCATTGGAGAAGGGTGTGTTCCTGGACTCCTTGAAGGAGGTGATGGTAACACCCCTGTTGAAGAAATCCTCCATTGACCCAGACTGTCTCGAAAACTACAGATCTGTCTCTAATCTGCCCTTCATGGGCAAGGTTTTTGAGAAAGTAGTTGCGCTGCAGCTTGAAGACTACCTTACCAACCACTAGGTCTATGATCCTCTCCAGTCTGGTTTCTGGAAGAGGCATAATACCAAGACGGCTTTTGTTCCAGTACTAAATGATCTCCTATTGGTGAGAGATCTGAAGAAGCATTCGATCTTGGTTCCCCTTGATCTCTCAGTGGCATTTGACACTGTGGACCATGGGGTATTACTGGAACACCTGTGATCAATCTGTTGCCTGTCAGGAACAGTCCTCAGATGGCTCCATTCTTTCCTCACAGGCAGGTCTCGATGGCGGTGTTGGGGATTTTTTTTTGGCCCCTCTTCCCCTATCTTGTGGGGTTCTGCAGGGCTCTGTTTTATCTCTAATGCTGTTTGCAGTGCATATTCTATTGGGTGATATCGTAAGGAAGTATGGACTAAGTTTTCACTGTTACACAGAGGGTACTCAACTGTACATGTCCTTTGTGCCTGAGCAGGGTGTTGCTATCTTGGTCTTTAACAACTGCCTCACAGAGATTCAGAATTGAATGAGTATTAACTGGTTGAGATTGAACCTAGAGAAGACTGAGGTGTAGATGGTGGACCCAGGTCATTGGGCAGAGGGGCTACCTCCTGGTCATCCATCCAGTGTTATACTGGAGGACAGCCAGTTGAGGGCCTCTGAATTAGTGTGTAATCTGGGTGTTGTATTTGACTTTGAGCTGACACTGAAAGCTCAAGTGTCGGCTGTGGTCAAAACCTCATTTTACCATCTAAGGAACATTGCCTAGGTGAAACATCTTGTTCCGCCTGAGGATCTTCCAATGTTGGTCCATGACTTTATGTCCACCCACCTTGACTATTGCAATGCTCTCTACCTAGGGCTTCCAGGGGTGGATATCCATCATCTGCAGGTGGTGCAGAATGCAGCAGCCAGGTTGTTGACTGGCTTATGCAGAGCCAGTCATATTATGCCTGTGCTCCGTGAACTGCACTGGCTGCCAGTATGGTGGAGAATTACCTTCAAGGTCACGTTGCTGACCTATAAGGCTCTACACAAACAGGGACCGCATTATCTGCAAGGTCTCCTCTGTCCCTACTGCCCCCTCTGCCCACTCCGTTCTGCTGATGAGGGATTGCTGAAGGCTCCCAGAGTACGTTTGAAGACCTCGGGGGCCAGAGCATTTACGTATATGGCCCCAACCCCATGGAACTCTCTACCTTATCGAGTGAGAGAGTGCCTGTCCACTGAATCATTTAAGGCTGCGTTAAAAACCCAGTTATTTCAACAAGCATTTTCTGACATGGATTGATTTTAAATTTGAAATGTAATTTTAATGCTGGGTATTTTAATTTGAAAGTTGTTATATTGTACAAGCACTTTGGTTTTGGAAAAGTGCTTTTTTTATAAATAAAACCTGACTTGACTTGACTTGAAATAGAACACTGATAAAACATTTTACACATGTGGGACAATGGAATTTAAAACTTTAATAATTTAAAACTTAAACATTTTCCTGTAAAAAAACTACCAAAGGCATTTCTTTGGTTAAAACTGTAACAAAACTGTAAATGTCAAGTTTCAACTGTTAGCCATTTTTGATCTGCAGTAGAGCAAACAAATTATTCTGATTTTGAAAATTTTTAATCTATTTATAATTCATATTCATCAACATTTACATCGCTTATCTGATCAGTACCACATTTTCAGGATCCTGGGAACATCAACTCCAAAATGTGCATGCCATATTTCAGGGTATTCCATTAAGAGATGGTGGTGTTATTATAGTGCAAAAATAAGAATTTCTAGGGATACTAAGGATACTAAGAAAATTTAGGAACAGGAGTAGACCAATAATGGTCCTTCGGGCCTATTCTCCCATTACTCAGTGGTTGGATCTGTCCACCTGTCCGTGTAACTATTCAATTGATTGTTAAATATTTTGGGCCATATAGTCAAAGCTTAGTGCACTGCACAAAGGGACTACATCTGGTTAGCAAGGGAATTGCACTGAAATCCATTATTCAAAGGAATGCACAATACACGCTAACACCATTTGCATGTGCATGCAAAGAAAATGTATGTAGCATGCAAAGGTTGGGGCAGAACCATGCATACTGGTGAAGTGCAATATTCAGCATGGTAGCACTGTGCAATAGTGTTAGCATAGATTACTTAGTGCTGTGCAACCAATGCCTATAAAAAAGGCCAAGTTAATCTGGACAAACCCCAGAGGCACCGGGAAACACTATAGGCAACAGTGCAAGATGGCCTTCAAGGGGAGCACACATAGTGTGCATGCTGCAGAAGGCTGTATAGACGGAGGGGAGGGCAGATGCCCATCATGGGCCCACAGATAGACCACAGAGGTGCTATGTTGTACACAGACTGTACCATCCACAAGTCACATATGTGGTCCTCGGTGACCACCGGCTTGTGGGCCAGTACTGGCTCAAGAGATCCATTTTTAGGCAACTGTGTGAGCTCCTTCATGACCAGCTCCAGACTGAGACCCAGTGTAGTCATGCATTGTCTGTAGAGTTGATGGTGACTGCTGCAGTGTCTTTCCTGGCAACCGTAACATTTCAGATACTGGTTGGAAACACCACAGACATATCGCAGTTGGCCACCTCACACATGTTGGGACAGTTCCTTGATACCCTGTTGGAAGATGTTGGTGAGTTTATCATATTTCCCAGCACATCTTGGGTGCATGGCACTACTGACCCAACTGCATGGAGGTACCACATGGAGACACACAGCCACAGGCCATGTGGGAGGGTCAACAAGGAGGTCAATAAGGATACCCTCCAGCCAGGTGGGTTGGGTGCTGTACACCAAGCCAGCCATGCTGGACTCTTATGGCTGTGGCCTTGACACAGGGAAGCTGGATGTGTGGCAGTGGTGCAGTTGGGGTACTGGGGACACCCTTGCAGTGGGAGCTGACAGTGCATCACTTATGTCTATCCCAGATCATCACCCTGAGTACAGACCATCAGCCTGCATAACCCTGTGTATGGTGTGGGAGGGAGCTCAGCCATGTTATGGGGGACACCAGTGGTGATGGTGTCACCCACCCTCAGCCATGGGCCCACAGGGTGCTGCTCCAGGGAAGGGCTGTGTTGTCACCTGGTGGCTGTGTCCTTGGTGATCTGACTGTCATGGCTGAACTGGGTGTTCACGACCTGGCACTGTGTGGCATTGGCGTATTCTTCGGTGTGTGCTGTGGGGTGGCACTACTCACACTAAATAGGCTGGGGCTATGGCAGCCCATGCAGTGGCTGCCACCATTGCTGTGGTTTTCTGAACAGTGCCACATAGGTCCTGTAGGACAGCCGCAAGCTCAGCTTGTCATGACGCTGCCTGCTGCTTGGCAGGCTGCACGTCATCATGAAGCATTTGGTGGAGGCATGTCAGCTCCTGCTGCACAGTATTCTATGCCTCCATGCTGGACTTTGATAGCTGTCTGGCTTCAGCTGCATCCTGCTGTTGCCAAGGATTGTCCAGTGGGACAGGGTTGGGCTGCACCCTTGACCACTGTATGGGGTTGGACCACACTGTGATAGGTACGGAGGCTCATGCTTGGGACTGTGAGAAAGCTGTTTGAGTCACATTGTGAGGGGTGTTAGCCAACAAGGCTGTAGACATGCTGCCAATGGGCCACATAGGAAGGTGTTATGGTGTAATGCCCTGCTGTTATGGTGGGGGGTTAGTACAACATTGATCATGGTGGTGATGGGGTACTAGGGTGACATGACCATGGCTGTGCTAGGGACAGCTGTGGCCAGTATCTTTGTCTGCTGGCCCAGCTGGTGACAGCAACTGGTCCTTTGCATTGTGGGAGATGGCTGTGGGGGACTGCCTGTCCCGTGCTGGGTCCATCCTCACCTGCTCCAAGCACCCAATGTAGGTTTTCATTGTTGTTGTCTTTGCCTGCCTGGGGCCTCCTCTCTGCTCTCCTCCTGGTGGTGTGGATGGGTGGGCGGTGGGCATCAAACACACCATGATGGTCCAGCACCATCCTCCTCAATGTCTGACTCTATGGGCTGTGCTGTAGGGAGATGACAGGGGAATTAGATAGAACTGTGCTGGATGGAGCTGTGTAGAAGCCAAGGCGCCCCACACCAACATGGAGTGTGCAGTGCAGAGCCAAAACCCCACATAAAGTGGGACACCACTACACCGGTAACACACATACCATCACCATGGGGGGAGGTCAGAGCACAGTGCCAATGTCACCATGTCTCATCACCAATGTGTGCACACACACCACATGTGTACTGACACCCAGCACCATAGTGTACACACCCAACCACCTGTGTCCATGCACCCAGCACCAGTGGGCACACACCCCACCACTAGGGGAGACACATGTGGCACAAGTGTATACACTCCCTGACTGACCCAGGCACACCTCACCACACCATGGTACAAACATCCCCTGTCCCGGAGGGCAGAAGAGCAGTATCACATGGGGCACTGATGTGGGCATGCACACACATTTGGCCACACTATGGGTGGCAGGAATGTGGTAGTGTTTCCCACAGCACATCCAACACCCAGCCATGGCAGTAACATGTGCCCATTCCTGTGGTCAACCCCAAGCAACTCTGGCCTATGGGAGGTCATACAGCAGTCACTCACATGTCTCGGCTGCTCTGATCTGTCTTTCATAACCACCACCTGGAACTCCAGTCACCTCCATGGCCCATAGTGTGGATGTTATTGCCTCTTCACAGGATCCAGAGACCAGGAGACCCCCATTGCCTGTGTGCCCTGACTGTGGCAAGTATATCCCTGCACTCTTTCACCATGGCCTCATTAGTGCACCTCCTCATGTCCTAGAAGGGCTTCCACTGGCCTGTTCAGCCCACAAACACTATTCACCTCCTTCATGATCTCATCTCAGGTTCTGCAGACATGAGTATCAGTGCTTTTGCAGCAGGACATGACATCCTCCTTGGCCTTATAGGCCTGTGCTAGAATTTTCAGCTCTTGCGCTGAAGCAGTGGGACCACAGTCTGTCATTATCTTCCATGGTACCTGACACAGAAGGGGGTGTGAGACAGATGACTGGTGAGTACAGGCTGTGGTACACAGTGGACATGGACACAGGTCACCTTTCTCCCAGACCATACACCATGGATGCACCCTGCACATGCATGCCCTGTCACAGCAATAGGCCTACCAAAATTGTCCCATTCATGTATGCTCCCACATGTATGCATGGGTGATGGGCACTGACAGGCTGAGGTGGACAGTGGCAGGGGCTCATGAACCACCAGACCACTGACAAGGAAGTATGTGTGTGCAGTGTGGCTGGGGGGTCACCACCCTCACATGGCCACACCTCAACCAATGGGGATAAGAGCCAGCACACTGGGTTGCCATATGCCCACAGTACTGATGTATACAGTGGACCCACAAGGTACAGTGTGAGGATGTCCCAGGGCTCCTACCCTTTTTTTGACCCCAACACCCAACCTGCAGACACTCCCCATGGCTTCTTGCTTCCCCATGTAGATTGCAAAAGGCTGAACAACACCCTAACAGAATGGGTAATACCTATACAACAGGAGGTGCTTCACCCCCATTGCCATGCTGTTGGTAATGAATGGCCTCCAGAGCTGCACTCTACATCCCGTTCTAGACAGGGCATGGACATGAGTTCATAGATCACATGGTCATGGTGGAACAGCGAATACACAGAAACAGTACCCTCGGTGTTGAGCACTATGCAACATGAAATGTTACAGAACACTGCAGAGCTAGGCCCACTGTCACAAATGCACCACACCCATGCTGCTGCATCAGGCTTTGTTTAGCACACTAGCACATGTGCAATGGTCCCCCTCTGCATACACCATGGCAAGAGCCACGTTTTTACATTGGCTACTGCACTACCATGGAGATGGTTGCCTGCTGTCTGGCTCTAGGGCCATGTGCAAATGTCAATGTACAGTGGGACTGCAACCCCTGCCTGGTACACACAGTAGCCCTAGTGCTACCAGGTGTCCTGTATGGTACAGCTCATCTGTAGTCCTCATGGCCGATGTCCCATACAGCTGCCTTGGTAGCACAGGACAGGTGGGAGTGGTGGCCTGCCTAAGCATGACCGTCCATGACATTAACAGGGATACAGCACCCCAGGGGACTTGAACAATTCTGGAACATTCCATGGGATATGGCTATGCCCATAACTGTCACCAGTCCCTCTTTGGCAGGGTTGTCCCTTATGTTGCCACCACCTGTAGTTCTGTTCCATGTACCATTGGTGCTACAGAGATTGAGAGTGAGGATTCTAAGCCCATAATGGTCTCACTCATTATAGTTACTGCCCCATTGTCCATGGGAACATTCAGATGCACCTTGGAGTGTATCATAAGAGTCTTATGAGGGACTAGTAACAATTTGTAGGCATTGTTCCTGAGCATGGATATTTGATCCTGATGTGTGTACACCATGTCCCTGATTTTTGGGGCAACAAGGTTAGAGGTATGGTATTCCACAATGCACGTGGAGGACATGCTGTTTGTCATGTATACACACAGAGAACTGCACACATCATGCAGTCTTACACAAGCCACTGGTCACTCACCTCCTTTCACTTGCAATTCCACTGTACTGTGTAGGTGGTTCACCATGCTCCTTTAAAAAGCCCAGAACCAGTTTGGTTTGCTAATGCATGCATCCCAGCCTGTTATGATATGATAACGTGGCTGTTTCCCACAGACTGCCCAATGACCTCATGTGCATGCACTTGTTGATTATGGCAAGTTTTTCCCCAGCACAAGCTGAGTTTGCACCTGTGCACAGGGTTGCACTATCTGAGTGGTAGTGTGTCTTATGGCTGGTGTACAGTCATGATGATGTGACCCACTTCTGATATCAGAGGCCTGTGTGCACATACACATGACTGCATTGTGCTAACATGCTGTGCAGTCTGTGCATGTCAACCCATTCTAGTCGCTTGCCACGAGCCTGTCCCGAATGTGCATGTTGCACAGTACACTGCAGCTTGTGCAGCACACCTAACGAAATGTACTGTGCAAACTCAGCAGAAACCCTAATACAGGAAGCAGTGTGGCATCCACCTGTGTTGAAAACTGGAGACAACAACCATGTGCCATGGTTGATGCAGATCCATTACCTAGTGTGACCATGAGTGGTTGCTGACACAGGTCGCAAACCTGGTTGACCTGGTGTTGGGACATGAGGATGAACAGCTGGGGGGAGGTGGCAGGGGTGGAGAGGCCCCAGTGTGAGGTGCAGTGGGGAGGCACTTGTCATGTAGGATGGGTGTTGTCACACCAATTTCAAGTTTCAAGTTTATTGCAGGAAAACTCCATTGAGCAAGCTCATTCACAAGGAGGTCCTGGGGAACGTATACAAAGAAGGAAATTACATGCATAAAATCTTAGTACATAAAAGTATATGGTACATGTGGTACATAGTGCTCAAATAAGAAATAAAAAGGTAATATTCATAAACATAACCTAGAGAAATCATTAAAAGTAGAGGATGTACAGGCAAAATAATTAGGACAAGAGCAATAGGATGCATAAGGTGAAGGGAGAGTACAGGATAGATGCAAGGGGAAGGAGAGGGAGAAGGGGGGGTCTTGAGGGGATTGGGGGAGGGAAAAGGAGGACAAGTAAGGAATATGGAAATAAAGTAAGGGTATGGTAGGGAAGCAAAAGGAGAGGGAAGTAAAAATAGAGAAGTAGAAGGAGTCGGGAACGGAAGTGAGTTGTTGATTAAAAGGACAAAGGTCAAGTAAGGACTAGAAGCAACTGTGAATATTGTTTATTTTAATCACAGCAATGGTTTTAAAGAGACTGATAGAGACAATGCTAGATAGTTTCCATATAGACTGGAGCTGGTTCCAGAGGTGCATATGAGATGGCACATTTGCAAAAGGAGGTACAAGTCCTAGGCATGTCTGAGAGGATGAAGTCAGACTTCCTAAGGGAAAATGAACAGTGGGAGATGTGGATAAGGGATGTTATGTAGCTCAGTAGTTTATTCAGGAGGATTTTGAGAGTCCAAATGCCAGAATGAAGCAGATGTCTAGAAGTAAGCGATGTCCAGTTGATAGCTGCATACAGATCACAATGGTGAGTTTGATAAGGGGAGTTAGTAATGAACCACAGGGCATGATGGTAGAGGATGTCCAATTTGTTCAGGTTTAAGGCTGATGTAAATTGTAGATTATGTCACCATAATTGAGTAAAGGGACAAATGTGGTCTGAACAAGCCTGGTTCAAATCTCAATAGGGAATATGGACCTGATTCTAAAGAAAAAAAAAATATTCTGGATTTTAACCTGCTGGTCAAGTTATCAATATGGTCATTAAAGGTGAACTTATTATCTAGCCATATACCTAGATATTTGAATTTGGAGACAACCTCAATAGATTCACCTAGTGAGGTGACAATACAGTCATTAGACAGTTCTAGAGAGGTGGTGGAGGTCTTGTTGAGAGTGAAGATTGTGGCCTTAGATTTTTGGGCATAAAGAAGGAGCTTTGCATTAATAAGATTCTGTTCAAATGTGCAAAGTCAGCTTGTAGTACATCTCTTACTTCAGATAGAGCTCAGCTCAAAGTGTACAGGACTGTGTCATCAGCAAATAAACGCAAATTGGAATTGATTAATGTTAAAGTCAAGATTATTACTGTAAAGAAAAAATAGGATAGGACCTAAAATGGAGCTTGTGGGACTCCCCTAATTATAGGGAGGGAGGCTGAAAATAAGTCATCAGCCTTAACTTTCTGAAACCTCCCTGTTAAATAACTGGTAAACCACTGAGCAGTAGAAGAGGTGGCACCTAGGTTAATAAGCCTACTGACAACTACGTTGTGGTCAACAGTGTCAAATGCCTTACTGAAATCTAGGACGATTGTACCAGTGATCTGCTTGGAGTCCAGAACAGAGACCCAGTCATTAGTAACTTTGGCAAGGGTTGTGATTGTACTATGATTAGGATGAAAACCAGATTGAGTTGGTTTGAGAAGTGAGGAGGTTTCAATGTGTCATTTTAGTTGGGAGAAAATCAATTTTTCAAAGATTTTGGAGAAAATGGGTGGGATAGAGATGGGGCCTATAATTATTTAAATTACATGAGTTTCCCAATTTGAATAAGGAGAGGATATGTGTGGATTTCAAGCAGGATGGAACTGTGGCTGTGACACTAGAAAGATTGACTATATGAAGTATGAGGGCTGTAAGATGGAAGTAGACTAATTTTAAGAAGGATGGTTCTAGTCCATCATCCCCAGCATGTTTCTTTGTGTTTAAGTTGAGAAGTGAATCTTCAGCTTCTTTGTAGGTGACTGGATGCAGATGAAAGGGATGCGGTGAGGTCGGGACTTCAGGGATAGTTCTAGCCTGACAATTTGCAAGGCCTGCATATGGAGAAGAATCAAAGGCTAAGTCAGCAGTAACAAAATGTGAATTGAGTTCTTCAAGGATTTGACTATTGCTTTCGATGACCTTGCCATTGGAGTGAATCTTGGCTGGAATGGAGGGAGCAGCCTGCTGTCCTTCAACGGATTTGAGGGTCCTCCAGATTTTATAAGAATTCCCATTTGCCTGTTCTAAGGTGGTGATATAGATGTTCAGTTTAGCAGCATGAATGCATTTAATGCAGGCATTCCTTGTAGATCTGAAGGGCCTGCCAATCAGATGAACACTTAGCATGCCCAGCCTGAGCCCAAAGTTTATCATGGTTTGTGAGCTCAGTCACCACCATTACAAGACCTGCAGTAGAGGGAGGCATGCAGACTGTGGCAATTGTGGGCAATGGTCATCAGTGGCATTGTACCCAGACTGGGTAGGTAAGGATGGATGTACAGTGGGTGTGTGTACAGGCATGCCTGCAGGCCTGTGGTGTGTTCATATGTGTTAGTACAACCCTTCCAAATGTGTCCATGACATTCCTCCATGGGCACTGTGACATGCCCCAGTAAGTGATGCTCTTGGATGGATTCAGCTGTCCATGCACCCTGCCCATGAGATGCTTTTCTGCTTTATGCATGACTTCAGTGCAGGACCATGGTGACAGGGCATGAGCATGACATCCCTTTGCCTAGTGGCATGGCATGGATGGCAAGGAAAATTACCTGCATTCAGGGCCACCGACATGTCACTGTCAGTCAGCACATACAGCTAGCAAGGCAAACACATGCACTGTCCCTGTGGATGTCCAGGGTGTTGTATCCAGTGGGACGTGGCCGTGGCCCCTGGTGATGTCATTCACATTGTTTGTCCTCCTCCTCATGGTCATAGGACTGCATGTGCTGGGACCTTTATGAGGTGCAACAGTACTGCACAGCAGTCTGGACCTGTACAGCCACTGTGTGAGCATACTCCTACTATATCCAAGCCTCCCAGATGTTGTACTAATCTGCTGTGGTTGCCTTGTCATGAGTGGCCTGGTGCATCATGCATACCCATGCCTATGGTGCCTTCACAGGGCTGGGTCTGGCATGTCATGTCAATCATACATGGGTCAGCTGCCTGAGACTTCAACTTGGGGTAGCATTCACCATGGCTGGCCCACCTCAGGCCCAGTAAGGTGCTATAATTGCTGCATACATCTCAGTGCATGCATATGTGTGGTGCCATATGCAATGCCATGGGTATCTAGCAGTCTTTTCTGCCTTATCCAACTAGGGTTGGGAATGTAGTGCTACTGGAGCATGATACAGTCATTTGGGTGGTTATACTGGATGATTTGAAGTGAACGGAGCCCTGAGTCACACTGGTGGGGACTGATGACACCCCAAATCCCCCCAACAGATCAGAATGTGCATTCTGATCAGGACAGGACCCAGATGACATGGAGCCAGCAGAACTAACGGATGTCTCAGGAGTCCCTGTTGTCCCATGATGGGTCCCATCTCAGTACCACAAGGAAGCAGAACAGTGTGAACAGGGTGGCCCTGTTATGCAGAGTAAACTCATCAGAAATACCCACTTAATTCCATTTTTCACTCTTTACTATTCTCTATTACTAATTCTGTATATATTCTGATTATTTTCTTGTCAGGGTGACCAACCTGACAAACAAACTCTATACTGTACTATCCCCTTAAATTCTTTAACATCCCGTGGAAGCATAAATAAAGCTTTTTTTTTTTTAAATGCAGCCCTGATTTATGTATGGGAAGCCTGTAGCATTGCACAGAAGAGTGAGAGAGAAATGTGACCCAAAGATAAATAAGACTATACAGGCATACAAAGCCTTGTAGTGTCTAAACTAATAAATATGCCAGCTTTGTTGCTTAAAACAGCCCCAGAACTAGGGAAGCTGGGAGCTGATAACAAAAGAAGGGCCAGAATGAAATGTTTGCCAACGACTGACATTTCAGCTGTTGGGTAATAAATGAAGACCGCACAGAAGTTAGGAAATACCTATTAAAGGTCAAGAAACATGCTGTGTGGGTTTTAAAACATCTCTCTCAGCTAGAGACTTGTGCAAACTGTTGACCTGATGTAGAAAAATGCATTTTCCTGGTGTTAAAAATGTTGCAGTCTCTTACAATATTTAAACGTTTTTAATTATTACTGTAACTGTAAATGGGAAGGAATAAGGAGAGCACCCTTCATCTTTCTGTCATTTTCAAGTTAACAAGTGAATATGGAAATATTGGACACTGTAAATTATATTATATTTTTTGTACCTGGAGTCTTGTACTTGGGACTTGCTTAGGAGCTGGCCTACCTAGGAATGACAGTATTTATACAACTAGGTCATGATGTCATGAGTTAAGGGAGGGGTCTCCCATCCCAAAAGGAGACTATATAAAGCCCCTGCTGGTAGGCTGAAGTTAGAGAGTAAGTGGAGAAGTGTTCAGTAGCTTTCTTGACACTGAATATGAAGGAGCTTGTTGGAGAAAGCTACTACTATTAAAGGAGAAAGACAGGAATCAAAAGGAAGTGATTTCCCTATTGTGGTATGATGGACTAACACCTTTGAATTTTTCTTTCTGTGAAGTAACAGTGCTTTATTTTATTTCATTTTTTTGTTGTTGTTGTTGTTGGATTATTTTGGACTTTATTTCTGAAGATTCAGAAATAAAATGATAAATGCATTAATTTGTATTTTTTATGCATTACAACATCTGTCTGAGTGTCTGTCGTTGATATGACACTTCTACACCGGTGTTAGCAGTGGGATTTTCCTGGTATGCTAAGGCTGCTTGGGAGCGCTACCAGGGGGTGTTGTCATATTTTAGTGCCCTGACAGATGAAGGAAGGGGACCAGACAGAGATCAGTACAGTGCATGTGACTAGATCAGTGAGCAAGAAAACTGGTCTATCATTATTACCTGGATTGGGTCCTAGAGCGAGACCCAAGCTGAAAACAAACATAGACGAGGATGAGGATGTTCTGAAGGAAGAGAGGGAAAGACCAGAGGCACAGATGGCATCAGTACCCGATGGCTGTGTTTGAGACAACTGGACCTGGAGCATTAGAGGGAAGAGGATCGATGGCAATGAGAAGAGGACAGACAGATGCAGGCAGAGGAAAGAAGAAGACAGGATGAGAAATGGCAGGATACCTTAAAAGCCATTTAGGATATGAACCAGGGTCAGACAGATCAGACAGGACCCGGAGACATTAAACTCACCTAATTAATGGAAGCTGATGGCATCGAAGCATACCTGACCACTTTCGAACAACTAGCCCTGATGTGTACATGGCCCAGAAAACAGTGGGTGATCAGATTGGTACCTTGTCTTTCCGGGAGAGAAGATCTTGTTTGTAGTCAGTTAAGTGGGGCTGATGCTAACAATTACAACAGAGTAAAAGAAGAGGAGCTTAGAAGGTACAATATAAATGCTGAGACCTACCAGCAATGGTTTTGTCAACAGAAAATGTCATTGTATGATACCCCTAGAGAGAGAGAGAGATACCAGACTGAAAGGCTATTGTGGAAAATGGTTACAGCCAGCTACAAAAACTGTTGACCAGATAATGGAACTAATCATCACAGAACAGTTCACTCAAGTATTACCCATAGATGTTCAGTTGTGGGTAAAAGCACAAACCTGAATCTTCTGAAGCTACAATCAAATTAGCCAAGGATTATCTGGCAACTCATCCATCTAGAGCAAGAGGACAGCAAAGTAATCCAAACCCAGTTCAAACCCCAGCCAGAACATTCCCCCAAGTAATCAGAATGTTAATTATGACCGAAGAGATTGGGGAGGTAGAATCTCTTATGCTGAAATTATTTGTCATGGGTGCCAAGGGAAGGGTCACATTCTCAGAAACTGTCCCCACAAAAGAACAGACCCTACACATTTATCTCTGGCCAATATTGGCTATGTGGCATCTGTGGGCATTGGTAACCAACAAACTTTGGGACTCCTAGACTCAGGAAGAAAACAGACATTGCTAAGAACTGATTTGGCCGTCGAAGTAGAGTTAACTGGTGGTGATACAACAGTACGATGTGTGCATGGTAATATTCATCAGTACCAAACAGCCACTATGAACATAACTGTTGATAATGAAAGCCATCAACTAGTGGTTGGTGTAGTCCTCCACCTACCACTACCTGTTATCATTGGCAAGACTTTCTGAAGTTTGACAAACATATAAAAAACTACCAGTCATGGTCATGTGATGGCAGCCTAACGATAAACAGCAAGCTTCTACCACTCTGTTCCCTTCATGCAATAATCCGTTGCTAGATCACTTAATCAGAGGAGAACTCATCACCTAACTTACCGAACCAGTGAGTAAAGACCTTCTGATACCTGCAGACTTTCAAAATAATGGAGCTTTATATTTGCAAAGCGCCACCACGGCATTCCCCACTGCCATCTCCTGAGAAGGACAAAGCCCATAAACAGCCTAAGCAGCAATCCACCAAAGTGACTGTGGGGTCTACACCATTAAAAGAAGAATGCTTTTAGGCGAAAATGTGGCTTTTTGGCGATAATGTGGTTCAGAGGTAATGTAAGGAAGTATTTTTTCACAGAGAGGGTTGTGGATGCATGGAACAGCCTTCCAGAGGAGGTTGTGGAGTCAAAAACAGTGATTGAATTCAAGCATGCATGGGGCAGCCATAAGGCAATTCTAGGAGGTGGGGGTAGAAAGAAGTAGGCTGCTGGTTAACTAGGATCTGCAGCTTATCCATTAAGTAGGGAAATGGGCAGACTGGGTTGGCCAAACGGTCCTTAACTGCTGTCAAATTCTATGTTTCTATGTTTCTAATACATGATTCAATCTCTAATATTACAAACGGACTGTATCATGTCAAAGTTACAACTGACTCTCTCACAGTAAGAGTCGGGGACTCCGAAACTCAATTAACATCTTTAGAGAAGAAACAAGACAAAATGGAACTCAAGAACACCACTACTAATCAGAGATTTAAAAAAATAGAGGAGAAACTAGAGGATTTGGAAGGGAAAAACTGAAGAAACAACCTTTTGGTTATTGGGATACCGGAGCTAGAAGAAGGTAGCTCGCCAATCCTCTTTCTTCAAAAATTCTGCAAAAAAATTGCAGGTCCTTCTCCGAACAGAACTATCTACATGATTGAAATAGCCTATAGGGCACTTCATCCACCATCACTTCCCAGCTCGCCACCTAGGCCCCTCATCTTCAAACTGCTTAATTTCCTAGATAAGCAGCATGTCTTGGCCCAAGTGAAAGCACTTCAGGAGGTACAGTGGGAAGGTAAAAAAGTTAGAATCACATGCATGAGCTAAAGAAAGTGCTACCAGATCTATTTAAGTGACTTCACTGGTTGGGACTGAGAAGGCTAATTGCAGAGGAGAAAAAATGGAAGTTTTTAGTTCTAATTACCAAATGGTGTTAAAAGCTCCATGTCTTAGAACCGGAAAGGAACAGGAATTGTTCAATGCTCTGCAGTTTAACCCAACATCTAACCTATTTCTGTGATTAGTTTGGAAAGAATGAAGCTGTAAGGATAGTCTGACCTGTAACTTTATGGCAATATAACAGAATTTCACATTAGTGAAGTGATAAGATCATCTTCTCACTTCTATTACTGATTTAGGGAGCTGTGGTGAACTCTGCCTAACATTTCACTTAGATAATACTCCTGTGGCTTAACAGGAGGCCTCAGTTGGCTTGTTTATAAGTTTTATGCTCCCATTGTTTTTTGTTAACTCTCTAAAATGTTGTTAAATTTCTTAAAGTTCTCCTTTTTTCACAAGGGAAAAACAAAGGGGGGAAAAAAACCCTTATAGTTTGCAGATATGTATACTCGTTTATTAAAAATGACATAATTTCTAGTGAGAAGGAGTAACACAGTATTTGATTCACTTAAATTGTTTTATTATTAAATATTAATCTGATAGATCACCAGTGTACCTTCGTGAATATTACTTGTTGACTATGCAATGGGGAGCGCGGGGAGAGGTGGTGACTGTTGGTGGGCTTGCGTTACAACATCACCTGACAGGATAAGCATGTCAGTGCAGTTAAAAGAACTGGGAGTTGTTAATATAGTAGATTTGGGTTTTTTCAGGGAGGGTTGGAGAGGGAAAGGAATTCTGTTATATTCTTATTAGGAAAGGGAGGGTACCAAGTGTTCAGATTTCCTGCTCTTTAGAGCCTGTTCTTTCCTTTTATTATTAATGTTGCTACTTTACCAATGACAAATGCGTGGCCTATACACTATTGTGACTTGGAATGTTAAGGGTGCCAGAGATAGATGTAAAAGGCAAATCATCCTAAAACATCTACTACATCTCAAAGCTGGTATTGCATGTCTGCAAGAAACACACCTCAGGAGGGAAGATACTTTATTATTGTGTAAAGGCTGGGTTGGAAATGCCTTTGGGGCCGGGATGTCTACTAACCGGGGGGGAGTTGCCATATTAATTAGCAAAACTGTTCCCTTTGAACTAGAGCATGAGGTATGGGATAACAATGGGCGCTATCTACTGCTTCGTGGGTCCTTAGACTCCCATCAGATTCTGCTCACCTCTATTTACTGTCCAAATGTGGACTCCCCAACATTTTTTACATGTCTGTTGGATCTAGTGGTTTCCAAGTCAACTGGAACAATTTTTCTAGGTGGAGACTAGAACATTACTCCTCAACTCCAGCTGGATAGGTCAGACTCCAAAAGGTCTGGTCATTTACCGGTGCACAGAGCCTTAAAAGATCTTTTCTATGGAGCGGGGCTAATAGATGAATGGAGAGTTTTGAATCCCACTGAAAAGCAATACACTTTCTTCTCTTCCCCCATCGTACTTGTTCACAAATAGATTACTTCTTGGTTAGTTCGCATATCTTGCCAGGAGTACTGGATGCAAGTATACAACCGCGTGTTATTTCAGATCATTCTCTTGTCTCACTTACTTATATTTTAGGTCCAGGAATGAAGAGGGACTCCCTTTGGCACTAAAACAATCAATTACTCCAAATTCCTAATACTAAGACCCATCTCAAGAACTTCATTTCTTGCTTTCTGGAGACCAACCTGGGGTCAGTTTCTCGAATTGATGTGGTCTGGTCAGCTCTGAAATGTGCTTTAAGGTGGAAATGTATTTGTCTTGTGTCCGCCAGAACCAGACAATTTAAGTCTCAAGTTGAGGATCTACTTCACTCTATAAAATCCCTTGAAAGGGCCATTAGCTGCCATTCACTACAGAGTGACTGGATTAAACTACACACCCTGCATGCCCAATTTTCAGATCTGATATCTCAAAAAGCTGAACTCTCTAAAAAAGAGAACCAAGCTCAAATACTTGGAATCTGGAGAAAGGGCTGGCAAACTACTTGCCATCCGAATTAAGCAGGCAGAAACAGCACAGTCCATACCTGGTTTGTACATAACAAAAACTGGCCCTTTAACAACGGACCTGAGAGAAATTGCTTTGGGATTTGGACAACATTTTTAGACTCTGTATTCTGTCCCAGAAGAGGAGATCCCAGTGGAACAGGATATCCAAAAGTATTTTGATCTGTTGAATCTTCCTAATCTATCCCCAAATGAAACCTCCTTATCGGGAACTCGCATTGATGAAGGGGAAGTTAAACTGGCAATCCAGCAACTCCCTAAGTTCAGACAAGTCTCCTGGACCAGATGGCCTTTTGACTAATTAATATAAGTCACACACTCCGGAACTTTCCTCACTCCTGACAAAAGTTTTAACTCATGGTCTGAGAATGGATTCTCTGACCACACTTATCTAGAGGCCCTCATTACTTTCATCCTCAAGCCTGGTCAAGATCCCCATCATCCAGAAAACTACAGTCCCATTTCATTACTTAATATGGACATTAAAATACTGGCCAAAGTATTAGCCAACCAGCTGGGACCCCTGATGGGTATACTCATTAGTGGTGAACAAGTTGCCTTCATGTCATTTAGATCCTCTGGTGACCATATGCGTCGATTACTTCACCTTCTCTCTTTAACAACTCAGACACACCAGCCGCTCTCATCGCATAAGATGCAGCGAAAGCTTTTGACCGTGTTTCTTGGGAATTCCTTTTCATGGCGCCTATCCCGCTTTGGTTTCTCACAAGCATATATTAAATGGATTAAATTACTATATACCTCCCCAACAGCCCATGTTTGGTGCAATAGCATTCTCTCTAGTTCATTCCTACTGCATCGTGGCACTATGCAAGGCTGTCCTCTCTCCCCCCTTCTCTTTAATCTCTACCTGGAACCCCTTACATGGAGACTAATCACATCTCAGAACCTCCATGGAATCACTGTGGGAACACAGCAACACCTTTTATCAGCTTATGCTGATGATTTATTACTACATCTGGAAAACCCTGAGGCTGGCATACCAGCCTTATTACAGCAAATCAACTCCTTCTCAAAGGTCTCCTATTATAAATGTAATCTTTCAAAAACTAGTATTTTCCTGCTGAATGGTAAACTGTTGCTATCCGACATAAAGGAATTTGGTTTGAAATGGGAACCAAAATCTTTCACTTATCTGAGTATCAAAGTCTCCAAGGAGATTTCCACAATGGTAAAAGAAAAGTTTACCAAATTATTAAATATAATAAAAGCAGACCTTGAAAGGTGGGGTATACTACCAGGTTCTTTATGGGGAAGGATTAGCACAGTTAAAATGAATGTGTTACCTCGGATCATTTACCCTTTAAGTATGTTAGGTTTATTTTTCCCTAAGTCATGGTCCTCAATCTTCAAAAATTGATAAATCAATATATTTGGAAGGGGAAAGGAATTAGAAGAGCCTATTATAAACTTACCACACCAAAACCACATGGTGGCCTCTCCCTTCCATCCTTCTTCACATATTATGGAGCAATTCATATCAGCAAATTAGTACATTGGGTGCTTCACTGGGCATGGGAGGCACAGGGTCATACCTTCCTCTTTGGTTAGACATTGAGAAGATATTAACTTTTAGTAACTCCTGCACCCTCTCAGCTTGGATATATTCTTCCCTGAGGTATATCCCTAGAGGCCTATGGAAAACCACAATAGGATGGTCCCTAAGAGCTCTATACCAGATACAGTGACATTTGAATTCAGATTGGCACAAATCTCCTTAACAGCCACTGCTTAATAATCCCCACTTTCAAATCCAGAGTTGGCTCATCCCCTCTGCATAATGGACTCTCCTGGTAGGACTCTGGCTTACAGATATTGCTCCCAATGGTAAAGTGCTTTCCTATCTCCAATTTCAATCAGATTTTCATTGTGCAATTGGAAACCCCTTTAAATATTGCAGGTCAGACATACCATGGTCTCCTTCTTAAAAAATGCATCAGAACCTGATCCTCCTAAAGTTGAACTATTCCCTCTTTTACATATAGCTGGCTAGCCACATTCAGTTTCCAGGGTTTTCTAGGAGTTGCAATACTTAGATACTCAATTACCCAAAGGTGTTTGTTATTATTGGGTTCACAAACTATCTCTTAAGCAGGAAACTGAAATCTGGCAACAAATGTGAATTAACCTATACAGATTTGTTAAGCAAGATCAACTTTGTCTAGTCAATCAGTCAATCAATATCTTTATTTTACCCTGCGGAACATCATTGAGATAAGCTCATTTTCAAGATGGACCTGGGAACAGTACAATAGCCAGACAGGCCATAAGCTAAGCATGTAGAAAGCATACATAATGAAAGCATAATCATGCAAGGCACATGCAAGGCAAGGGAGTACATAGAATATGCAGCAGGCTGAGAGTCACTAACAAGCTATATACATAAACGCTTATAAGGACTAAAGTTGATGCATTTAAACACATTTTACACACAATTGAGTATGGATTACATGGATACAGTTTAGAGATGTACTCATGTTGTGCAACTGTAGAGTGACAGGATCTATAAGACCTAAGTGCAGCATGCTGGAGAGTATGACCTGCTCATGACTGAGTTAGGAGGACTGAGTGACCAGGCATGTTAGAGTGCTGAAGGAAAAGGAGAGGGTATAGAGCTAGGTGTGAGCAGTCCAGATGTAGTAGTGACAAGACATAGTAGAAGAGGGAGAAAGAGAAGGGGGGAAGAGTAGATGAGGGCAGCTAAGGACAGTACAGAGGTAGGAAGTGGGAGGGACGTAAAGATGTAGCAGAAAGGGGATGAAGGCTGACAGAAGGCGGTGTGCTTGTCAGAAACAGTGTCTCATAGGTCAATATTCTAGTGGACAGAGCCTGCTGAAGTAAAAGCAACAAAAGTCAGGACTGCCATAGGGATGCTACTTCCCTTATTTGAAACAGTGACAGACCTCAGAGAAGGTCTTTTGGAACAAGGCTTTGAATCAGGAGAGTGATAAAGGGCGAGTGAGCCTTAAGGATTTTTGTATCTTATTCCAGAGCACTGGAAGAGTGTAGCTTATGGAGAATCTACAGAAGCACATTCCAACTTTAGGAATGACAAGGGATATGTAGGAGAGGCTTCTAAGGGGATAAATACTAGGTGGGCAGATGGGTAAACAGCCTAAGAAGTACTGAGGAAGCTTATGCATGATGACCTTGTAGGTCCAGATTACAGCGTTTTTTTGCCTCCTTAAGCTAAGTGAACTCCAACATATGGAAGCATAAAGGCTGCAGTGGTGAGTGGAATAAGGTGCATCTGAGATAAACCTGAGGGCTCTGGGGTAAAGGGTGTTAAGCTTGGAGAGAGATGAGCTAGTACTGTGGCTATACAAGAAATCAGTATAGTCCAGCAGTGGCATAAAAGTAGCCTGGACAAGGAGTTTTCTAGCCTCCAGAATCAAAGAGTGTTTGATGTGGAAGAAGATACCAAGTCTTTGTCTCAGTTTCTTGGCAAGCTTGTCCAAGTGGTCTAGAAAGGACAGCTTGGAGTCAATCCATACCCCTAAATATTTGAATTTTTTCACAAACTCCAGTTTTTCACCCAGGAAGGTACTTATTTGGAGGTTCTTGCCAGCTAGATTGTGTCATGTAGAAAACACTAAAGGAGAAAAAATCATGACTTTTTTTTTTTTTTGCATTTAGTAAGTTTCGGGTCGAGCAGGTTTTTTTGAAGGACTTCAAATTCTCTTTGGAAGTTCACACAGGCAGACTCCCATGTTGGTCTGTCAACATAGAGCACTGTGTCATCAGCAAAGTGGTGTATATTTGCTGATAATAGTCCACTGTCTCATTGGTTTATATAGCTAGCAAAGAGCAGTGGGCCAAGTATTGATCATTGAGGCACTCCTCTTTGGACTCTAGTGGCACCCCTCACCCTCAGGTTACTGGCCTCATAAGAACTGAACATTTTCCTGTTATTTAGTGACATCCCCCACCTGCTGATCACTGGCCCCATAACAGTTAAAAGTTTCTCTTGTATTGAGTGGTACTCCAACCCTCTGATCTCCAGCCTCGAAAAGTTAAACATAGAAACATATAAATTGTCAGTAGATAAGGACCACCTGGACCATCTAGTCTTCCCATAAGCTCTTGTACTAGGGATTACTGTTTAAATTTCCCTGGTATTTATTGGCAACCTTCACTCTCCGATTGACATCTCATAAAAGTTTAAAGTTTCTCTGGTGTCTAGTGGCACCCCTACCACCATTCTCCAATCACTGGCCCAATATTTGTTTGTGCCTCTCCCTCATTAACTAATGCAAGTGCCTGTCACAACATAAAGAGCTATTGTATTGAAAGAGGCATTTTCACTGTAAAATTTCTTTGGTGAGATCTGCTACTGTCACATAACTGTATCAGTAAGTTTAAGAAATCAGCTTAAACATATGTGTTTTAATCTCTTCTAGAGAACAGTATTTCCAAAGACTGACAGTCACCATCAGGCTCAAAATGCACTAAATGTCATGAAATGAGAGCAACAAAGAAGCAGGACTTTTATGACAAGTATATTCAGGAGAATGAGAAAGCCATGTCTATGTTAATATAGAGGAACCCACACCATTAACGTTACTGATTCACAAAAATCAGATATTTCTAAATGAGAGAGCAACGCAAACATCAAATTCACAAGATGCAAACTTACAAAACAGTAGCCACACCATCCATACTGAAACACGCTAATGCTTATTGACTCTTTTATTTTAGAACTTTTTGAACTCATATCACAATAAACAGAGAAAAAGCTGCAGTATGCAGAACTGGACTGGGCTTAATGTAAAAAGAGACACATACTGACCCACAATCTGTGATGTGTACTGTTTCGTACAAGAGGTATTTTATTCTCAAAATGAGAGCTCTGTCTAGCATTAAAAATTGCTATAAGTAAGGTACATAAAAAAGCACCTAAAATGGCATGAAATTTATGAAAAATATACAAATATGACAAGGGAATATTTTGAAGATTCTGTAGCTAAGGCAGTTCAAAAGGTATTTAATTCACAAATTTAAAATGGTCTGCCTAGTATCAGAAAATGATGTTGCTATCATTTGGTTAAGAGAAAAAGGATTCATAGGAGGAAACAGAGTCTGAGTGAAATGATTCAGATAGTGACCATTGTTTTGAGCAAGACAGATCTCCTGTATAAATACTTAATATTCACAGTAGAAAAGGGGGAACCCATTTCACAGTTCATAGTCCTCCCAGTGTGGGGACATAGAAACAGTTCAGTCAGAAACTGCAATTAGACCTGGTCAGAGAGGACTTGGTGCTTAAATGGTTGAAGGGGAAAAAATAAGAATTAGGCACTGGGCCCTGACAGATTCAAGCTTGGGTATTTTTTTTGATAATAATTTTTATTGTTTTCAAATAAAATAAAAGACAAGACAGAAGACATCATGCAGTATACAGTCACATTTTCTGTACATAGATACATTTGGCCACCTTACATCTTTACATAAGTCCAAAGTACTAAGACAGTAGATGGGAGGAAAGGTTTAGTGGATAAGCGAAGGAAAATGAGGGGTACATACGTTTGGCAGTTTATTGGTTAGATTCACATTAGTATATTCCCTAGCAGTGTATCCCTCTACTTCAAGAAGATGGAAAACATTATCCAGACATTTGACTGTAGACATAAGAAATGTAACAATGAGTTCTATGTGTGCAAAGGGTGGTTAACTCACATCTTACTAAGGAGATTCCCCTACCATAGATTGACACCCAGAGGCAAGTGTTAGGTGCAAAGAAAATACTCTGTCCTAGCTTCCCTCAAGCCAAGTCAGTAACCTATAAGGTACTCACTGAGACAAGGTGCCATCTCAGAAATTTATCTTACTGGACATAGACACCTCAACAAAAACTCTGTATCTCTGAGGTCAGACCCATCTCTTTTCATGACTTCGAAAGGAGGTTGGATAAGAGTGTGCATATGTTCTGTAAGGGGTCAATCTGGCCCTGGAACACAAACAAAATGTATCCTAAGCTTAAATCTGTACTAGGTGAGTTAAACACTCTCTATAACATCGTATATATGACCATGTGTAAATTATAGGATAAGGCTATAATCTCCAGACCAGCAGAGAAGTACCATAGGTTCCTCTCATGCTTTTAGGTCCCCTTATGAGGATCCCTTACAGGGTTACTTTTTTACCACAATAAGGCCGTGATGATCATCAACCTATCCCTGTTGGAGATTGGGCAGCATTCAGATATTTAAGATAGGGTTCCCAGCAGGCTTCATAGGTAGAAAGTTTAGTCTTCTGTAGATAAGATATCTTGTCTAATTTGGCCATGATGGACAAAGACCCCAAAACCTCTGACATTGTGGGAATTAGGGGGGTTCTACAATTACATAGAATAGCTCTTTTTGTTTGTAGAGCCAAAAAAGCCAGACATCTGTACCTCAATGGGGGCAACTTGGGCATATCAACACAGATCCCCAAAAGAAAGAAAAGAGGGCTAAGGGGAACTGATTGTTGTAAAACCTTAGAGGCAGTTTTTTGTGTTTCCTGCCAAAGGAGCTGGAGCTTTGGACAAGACCACAGGACATGCACTAGATCACCCCCCCGGCTCCTGACATCTCCAGCAATTATCCTGTTCCAGTACTTTAGCTTTATGAAGAATGACTGGGGTTCTGTACCAGAAGTGTGCAATTTTATTTTGAATTAGTCTGGATTTGACATCTGTATACCAGGTATGTGTATCTACCCAGGCTTTATCCAAGGCCTCCAATGGTATATGGGTTTGCAGCATCTTTTCCCATCTCTGTCTTGCTTCATCTGATTGAGATGGAAGAGTATCTCTAAGAGTGGCATATATACGACCTGCAAGGCCCCTAGAGCAAAGTAGCCACTTGGCCAGGGGAGAACCATTGTCATGACTCAAGTTGGGGGATAAAAGATGTTGAGTGGCATCCCTGAGCTGGAGATATCTTCAAAAGTCTGAGTGCGGGATATCCCATAGATTTATTTATTTATTTATTTACAATATTTACCAGATAGGCATACTGAGTGGGAATCCGCTCGTTTCCAGATGCAACCTGGGATTTAGATACATATATACATACAATACAAATGATGCATAGGCAATGGTGCAAATGACAGGTATCTCCCTAGTACATAAGGGTGAAAAACAGCAGGTCCAAAGAGGTTACAGGCTGGACTAGGCATTTGTTAGATTGTTTATAGTGGAACAGAGTGCATGAGTAACTGAACATAGTTGGGGATTATGATCCCCGTACATACCAGACAGAGACACATAGGGAAAAAAATACAATAGCAATCAGTTGTTGGACAGTTGACCAGTTTATGGCACATAACAATGCCTTGTGATAGATGTCATAAGGAATGAAAAGTCTGCATGGCTTTATGTTCAGGGGTTAACAGATCACTCATTTTAGTTATGCCCAACTCCACCCAATACTTCCATATGACTTTAGCTCCTCCTATAGTGATATCTAGGTTTTGCCAAATCGGTATGTGAGAAAGTGGGAGGGAGTCTAACCTCATCTTATGGTGAGAACGGAACCAATTGGCTCTAGATGCAATTACCGTGGGTGAAGTAAAGTCTACACTTATTTTACTGGCCCCGGCTCTTTTAGGGCTGCTCCTCTGTACAAAAAGGGAAGAGGGATGAGACAGGCCCAAAATGTCTGTTTCTAGTTGTATCCATTGCAGCGAGAAGGGTGAAGGAGCTTGCACCCATTTGACCATTTGAGCCATAAGAAAGGCCCAACGGTAGCCCTCTGGCCAGGGAAGATTCCATCCACCCATTCTCCACTGTGACCTCAGCTTAGATCGACTAAATCTGGGATTAGATCCCTCCCATAGAAAATCCTCAATTAATTTTTCAAATATCTGAAACCATTGTTTTGGTAAGGGAACAGGCAGATGCATCAGCAAATGAAAAAGTTTAGGGTCTGAGATCATTTTTACAGCTGCAATTTTCCCTGCTAGAGTAAGCTTAAAAAATCTGCACCTATCAAAGTCTGTCTTAATGGAGGTGAGGAGGGGCTGTACGTTAGCATGCCATATTGCCTCCAAAGATGGGATCAAGAAAACCCCCAAGTATGTAATCCCTTCTGGTGCCCAGAGTAAAGTATCTGCAGGTATCATTTGCTGTACACAATGGGTGCTGAGAGGGAGTACTTCCATCTTACTCTGGTTCATTCATAGACCTGAATAAGATGAGAAGGTTTCTAGGAGGGTAAGAAGGGGAGGGATAGCATTATGAGCATCTTCCAAAAGGAGAAGAAGGTCATCAGCATACATAAAGATTGTATAGCATGTACTCCCAACTAACAGACCTTTTATCTCCAGTTGAATTCTGATAGCTGCAGCCAGGGGTTCAACAGCCAACACAAACAGCAGGGGGGGAGAGTGGGCATCCTTGCCTCATACCTCTGCCCAATGGGAATGGGGCAGAAAGCATTGAATTTGTGCTAACCCTAGCTAATGGGCCTTCATAGATGGCTTTTATCCTAGAAAGAAATGTTTCCTCTAACCCAAAATGGGACAGAGCCATATATAGGTAGTCCCATTCCACAGAATCAAATGCCTTTTCAAAGTCAACCATGACGGCAGCTGTAGGTGTATGTAGGGACTTGGCAAGAGGGATCAAGTTCAGCAGAGTTCTTAAATGATCTGAACTATGATGCCCAGATACAAATCCCACCTGTGATGGGTGTACAAGAAGGTTCAGTAAGGGATTAAGTCTGGAGGATAGGATTTTGGCATACAGCTTACTGTCCAGATTTATAAATGAGATCGGGTGATAGTTTCCCTGGTTAGTGGGGTCTTTTCCTTTTTTGGGAATAACCACTATGATTGCCTCCCGCATAGAGGGCAGAAGGGCACCTTTAAGTTCTATCTCCTGGAACACTTGGGTTAGAAGGGGTGAAATAGTGGGGGCCAGAATCTAATAAAAGTCAGCCGTATAGCCATCACTGCCTGGAGATTTGCCTTTTTAGGTCTTGAATGGCTGTGAGCACTTTCTCTCTGGAAATAGGGAGATCAAGAAGTTGTGCTTGTTCCCTCTTTAATTTAGGCAATCCCAGCGTATTAAAAAAAAAACTGGGTGTCTTTATTAGGGCCAGTATGTGTGGAGGAATAAAGGTTTTTGTAGAAGGAGGGCATAATATCATTAATATCTCTAGAGGATGTATCCAACTCCCCTTGTTTGTTTCTCAACCCTGAGATATATATGCTGGCTTGGTGTTTACGAAGTTGATATGCAAGTACTTTACCCCTTTGTCCCCGCCTTCCCAAAAGGTGTGTTTAAGGTGAAGGATAGCTGCTTCGGCTTTCCTATTTAGAATTTGGTTAATTTCAAACTGAATACTCAAAATGGATTTACCTATAGATAATCGAGTAGATGGAGAGAGCATAGCTTTAAAAATATTCTCAGCCGTAGCCAATCTCTGTTCAAGATTGACCAGCTGCGCTTCCCTTTGCCTATGCTTGGTTGCAGCGAACCCCATAATGCTACCTCATATCGTGGCCTTGAGAGCTTCCCACGTAGTACCGGCAGAGGTGTCATTTATAGGGTTCTCAGCAAGAAAAAGGGAAACCTCCCTATTAACCCAAGGAGTAAAGTCAGGGTCTTTCACTAGAAGCGGGTCCAATCTCCATTATTTAGTCGGGGGGGCCACCGGATCCCAATGTATAAGAAGCTGGACTAGGGCATGATCTGAAATACAGCAGGAAAGAATTGAAACATCAAGGGTTTTAGTTGTCAAGTTGGGTGAGCTGAACCAAAAGTCCAGATGGCTGTATGAGGCATTTGCTGCCGAATGAAATGTATAGTCTCTTACCCTGGGGTGCACTAGCCGCCACAAGTCTGTAAGCCCTTAATCAGAGATCATTTGCTGGACAGCCCTCCCACTTCTAAGGTGTGTTTCCTTCCCCCCATCGTTCCTATCCAGGAGAGGTATCAACGTGAGGTTAAAGTCCCCACCAATTAACAGGGGGCAGTGTGGGGGGTTAAATTCCAGAATTATTTCTGCCAGGTAATGAAAAACTGAGGGGTGTCTTCATTGGGGGCATATATATTACACAGGGTGAGTGGGCCTGTGGGCGTACTATAAGTAACTAATACCCATCTGCCGTCTTGATCTGAACGGGTCTGTTCCAGTGTCCAGGCTAGAGATTTATGGACAAGGATGAGAACCCCGTGCTTCTTAGTCCGGGCATTGGAGTGAACTTGTTGACTGACCCAGTCTTTCCTCATACGAGTATGATCCTCCCTGGAGAACTTAGTCTCCTGCAGGAATGCCACTTGGGAACGGTTACGTTTCAGGTGGGCCAGGATCTTTTTTTCATTTTATTGGGGAGTTTAGCCCCCTTACATTCCAAGTGTGTATCACAATATCAGACATTTCATTAAGGGCCTCTGGGGTATACCAGGGAAGCAAAGACACAGAGACAGGGGAGACAAGGCCAAGGACAAAAACAGTAGGGGTACCTCTAGTTGTTCAGTATTCATGGGTTACTGACCTGTCCCTATGAAGGGAGCTTGAGCAGTGGCCGTGGGTTTATCTAACAACAGTCTAGAGACAATATACTGTCTAAAAGTCTTAACTAACTAACTAACTTATCCTACAAATATTAAAGAGGATGCGGAAGGACTAAACTGGCAAAAGCCCTAGCCAATGGTATGCCCTAACGCCCTTGGGGGGTGGGGAACAAAACTTCCCAAAAGGGAAGAAAACAGCTTATTACTAAGTTGCTTGTACTAACTTATCTGGCACCAAGTAGAAACTCAGAGAGAGCTGCTATCCAACTCTTGCAAGAGCCAAATACGGATATACTTGCAAACCTTTCAGGTAGGGAGGTACAAAGCATTTGAGGAACTCTTAACCTGGTATACAATATGTTTGTCACAATAATGTCCCAAGCTCAGTTATGTCCTTAGACCTAACCTTCTTAATAGGCATTGGTCTATTAACAACAATCTGCCAAAGCTGAGGTTAACATAGGGTGTCAGCCGAACTGGTCTCTGAGTCTTTCCTGAAACACCACATCCTGTAACAAAAACGTCAGAGGATGAAAGAAGAAAAGACCCCGAAATCTGCAAAAAAAAAGGCTGCTATGGCTGTAACAGCCACTGAGTACCAATATCTATCCCTTACAGGATTAGAGCTACTTTGTCACAAATATATGGCAGGCAGCTTAAAAGCGAACCCTGCCCTTCATAGCATTAAGATTCGGCACCGGGTAAAAGCATCTGCTGTATAAAGTAGTTTAGTATTACCCTGAGTGGTTGACACAGGAGCGATAATGCTGTTTGCTATATGGGAGCACAGTATCGGATACGGTCCATTTCGCACGTACTTGGTCTGCATCATCTCCAACGCCTATACTCCATTACAGTACTTCTCCCTTATTGCCACATTATGTTGCATAAGTACGCCAAGCACCAAAAGAAATTGCCCGGTGCAAATTCCGGGTAAATGCATGCCAAATAAAAAAAAAAGTGACAAAGAGGGGAGTCGCCACAATCTTGGGACCCATAAAATGTGTGTAACTGGGAGATAAACTGAGCTCCGAGTGGTCCTCTAATGGACAGACTAAACAAAGCTCACTCATGGAACAGTATGGGGGAAAGGCAGAAAGGAAAACCTTCAAGTCATCTTGATGGGAAATGGTGTACCTTGAAGCACAATGGGGGGAAGGGAGTACCACTGAGTTCCAGACTGGAAAATGGTGTAATCTGGCAATTTTATCCCCCGAGATAGGTCCCCCGGTGACCAACTTTTAGTGGACTGGTCAGCTTGGCCTTATCTATAGCCTTTATGGTCTGTAAAAAAAAACCTTCAGACCCCAGCAGACACACGAACCAGGGCTAACATGATATACGCTTGTGCTAACTGTTACTAAAGCCAGCCCGCAGTAACTAACTGGATTGACCTATGTTTAGCCATATAGGCCTCAGTTCCCCCCAAGTACATCCCACATCCGGTTTCTAATGTCTTTAAGCCAGCAGCCCCCAAATACTTATCTGAGAATTAAACAGTTAGGCATTAAGGAATCTCATAGTTCATGGAAGGTATAGTGGTTTTGCCTCTGCGGGGTCTCAATTGGAGATTCGGTATGGAGGAGAGCCTGGGGCTTGAAGATCAGGCAAAGTTGACACCGACTTTGACTCTGCATTATGGGCCCAAACGGCGTGTGTATCTTCGGGGCTATCGCGGTCCGGGTCTCCATTCTCAGTGTCCATTTCAGCACATATCTCCACATCGGGAAGACCACTCAAAATCGAAAACAGATTATGGGCAAAGTACGGGCTGACATACTCTATTTCAGGTTCAGCTGAGGCCAAAAAGGTTTGGGCAGGGCCCCTACTTTTCTGAGGCACAGTGGGACAAAGTTCTGTGGCAATACTACCATTTGCCGCAGAACTTCTGTGGCAGTGGTTTGTAATTTCTCTGAAGTTCTACGGCACTAACAAACTACCACATCACAGTGTCAGCTTGTCATCCTGACTTCACTTTCATGGCAGTAGTTATAGCAATCAGGATGGTGGAAAACACTGTAACACTAGTTCAAAAAATTACAGACTTATAAAAATAATGTTATGCCTAAAAAGACAAAACAAATGTCTCTCTCTTAAGGTCCTAGCCTGTTGCATAAATGACATATGTAGAGGGGATCTTATGTCATATATAAGGTAATTCTATATGCATGCTACCTATCCGACTAATGAGGTTTCCACTGTCTATCACTTATATATTTGTATGTGCTTTCTACACCACTCATGAGGTTCCCACTGTGTATCACTTGTATATTTATATGCAATCTGTAACATACATACAAATACGCATGTGTGTGTGGGTGTGTGTGTGTGTGGTGAGAGAGACAGAGATACTGTACGTGTGTGTGTGTGTGTGTATATATATATATATATTTTTTTTTTAATTTCCATGAACTTGCATCCTCATTCATACAGGTCCCATTGGAAATGAAATAGAGGAGTTATTGCAAAACTCATTTTTCATGTCAACCTGCTTTCCCTGACACACTGCATAGCACCATCAGGCCATGACATGCACATGAACCAATTGTGAGATACAGCTCTCTGGACAATCACAATGTGTCCACCATGTGACAGAACACTGCACCATACGTTCCCAGGCTCTGAGCAGTGATGTGTTCCACCAATCCTTGTGCTGCCCAGCCAGTTCCCAGAGCTAATCTCTGAACTTGAGTTGCCGGCACAGAAACACAGCATGCTACCCTCTGGCCCAACAGCTGTCCCTGCACACAACATTTCTCAATAACTTTTAGGTGATTCTATCAACCAATGACAATATGTAATCAATAACCCTGGCAAAAATGCGTACAGTGCAATTATTTATTTAACAGGTCTATTCTTTCAACAGGTCTACACATTATTGTATTTCACTTTTCTGGGCATAATTACTTTATTTTTCTTAAAAATTTAGACAGTTAAATTCATTTTACTAGTTATTCATTTCAGATAGCGTCTCTATACCTTAAAGGCACAAATAGGTTTGTACAAAGTGAGGTATGGACTTAACAGGTCTGTGCTATTGACAAGGTTTTGTTTAAGTTGGCCATAGTGCAACAATGTAAGACTGAAAATTGTATTAGGCTGTAGTGCAGGTTGAGCAAATATCACCATGCATGATGTGCTGTGCCACCGTCTCTGGCAGTGGGAGCTGTGGTAGATAAGTGACTGTTCATTTCTGTTGCAGAATGCAGCCATTTCATTAGCTAATGTATGTTGTTATAGCAATGATAACATCACATTCTGAACATATGGGGGTTTGGACATAAAAAGAGGGGAAGGGAACCAGATTCTATGTATAAACAGAAATATTAATAAAAAATCACCAAGAAGACTGAATTCTGCGCAACCAAGAAGTTCTGAGGTAGATTGCAAGTTCTGCCGCATAAATTCAGGCCATGAGATTCTAGAGGCCTTGGGTTTGGGCCTGTGTTGCAAGGAGCATGTTTTCTCTCCTGTGGGTGGACCCATTTGGAATGTGGTGAGGTTGGCGGCCTTTTCCTGACTTTCGCATTTCTAGGTTCCAGTCCCGCCCGGGGAGCGGGGGGGAGGGAGGTATCAGAAGAATCCCCTTGTGGCGAGTGCCATTGAGAGATGTTCTCGGCCTGCTCAGAAGTCAAACAGCTCAGGCCATCTGGCTGCATAGTAACAATAAAGGCCAAGGCTGCTTCTGGAGACAAGAATTGATGGGCCGTTCCATTTATAAAAATTTGTAACATTGCTGGATACCTCAGGGTAAAGGTGATATTCAGCATGTGTAGCTTCCATCGCACTTCGGAGAAGGCCTTACGTCAGACTGCTAGCTCTCTTGAGTAATCCTGGAAGATCATAATCTTATGTTCCTTCCATCGGAGTTGGCCCAGTTCCCTAGCCCTTGTTTGGATAGCTTCTTTTTTGGCAAAGTTAAAAATTCGTACTATGACTGGGCGAGGCCTTTCCCCTTGAGCCGGCCTGGGTTGCAGCTATGATGCACCCACTCCATTGCGATCTCAGTGCCCTGGGGTAATTGCTGAATCTCTGGAAGCACTTGCTATAAAAAGGGTAGCACCTTTCCACCCTCACAGCCCTCCGGAAATCCAAGAAGGCGTAAATTGTTACGACGACTTCTATTTTCTAAGTCATCTACTTTTTCTTGTAGAGACTGAATTTGGGCCGCTTGTTCCCTCATAATTGCAGCATGATTCTGGAGTGTATCCTCTTGCCCCATAGTCTTTTGTTCTACTGCGTCGACTCTAAGGTTTATCTCTTGTATGGAAAAAGCAGAATTGTTTGCTGCTAGAGTAAGCGCATCAATGCTAGCCATAATAGTCACAAACATCTCCCTGATCAAAGGTTCTTCTTTCTCTTTTAGTAAATGCGCCATGCAGTCTGCTTGGCTGCTGGAGTTGCAGCTCCGTATGCTCGTAATTAGCTCAATTATGGACCGTTTTGTCTTGGAGTCGGCCAGTTAGAGTGAATCTTCAGATCACTTAGGAATCATTTCCTTCTTTGGAAAACCACCCAAAACAATGTCAATTTAGGGTTCTAGGCTCTTATGCTATCGGAGGTGTAGAGCTAGGTTGCCATCTTGGTTGAGCGTTAGCCACGCCCCATTCAAGCTTGGGTATTTAGCATGATGGGGTGGCTCTAGCAAAATCACTAGAAGGCCTGTTCCATTGTACCCTGACCATGAGAGTGGTTCCAAGGGACTTAAGGGAGGTGTATGTGATGCTTCTTTGCAAGTAATTGGATATGGGGAACCAGGGAACTATAGGTCAGTGATTCTGACCTATATAGTAGAGAAAGGTCTTGACACAATCGTAAAGGAGAAATTGGTGCAACTCCTCAATAGTAAGGTACTACAGGTTGCAAGGCAGAATGTATTTGAAAGATGGAGGTGATGGGAAATCAGACTCATGGATTTTGTTTTTAAACAGTAACCCAATCAGTTGATAGGAGCCAAGCTCTAGATGTTTTGTACTTGGACTTAAGTAAGGCCTTCTGTTCTGTCCCACATGGAAGAGTGGTGAAAAAGCTCAGAAGTCTGGGAATGGGGACATAGATTATTCATGTGACTAGGGAACTGGTTTGAGGGACAGGATTTATTTGGTGTTGCTGCATGAGAATTATTTGGGAGTCAAAAAGGTGAAGAGTAGGATGATACAGCAGTCAGTCCAAGGACAAATACTTTTCAATGCATTGATCTGTGATCTAAGAGAGAAAATTGAGGGCAAAATTAACCTTTACACTGGTGCTACAAAATTATGTGGCAGAGCAAGCATGAAAGATGGAATCACAGTTCTGAGAAGCCACCTGGCAAAAGTGAAGAATAGCTCTGGGATTGGATACATCAAATTCAATGCAAATGAAAGCTGGGTGATGCATAATAAAAACAAGAACCTCCAAGCAAAATATTAGCTGAGGGTGTTAGAGTAAACTGGTCTACTGAAGAAAGTGACCTTGGAGTCATCATTAGTGATAGTTTCAAGCAGGTAGCTAAGTGTATCAGGATATATACAAAGATAAACTGCATTCTGTGATGCATAAGGAAGGCATAACTAGAATGATGGAGGAGGTGATCCTGTCACAGATGCCACACCTAGAGTACTGTGCAAAGTTTGCAAGCCTTCATCTCAGTAAGACTGTAACCACTTAGACAAGTTCCAGAGAATGGCAACTAAAATTATAGGAGGTAGTCACAGGAAGATGTGTACAACTCAGCTGCCTATCTACAACATGTACATGCTTGAGATAAAAGGTGATATGACTGAGTCCTTTAAATACAGCTACATGGTCAACAGAGGTAACTGGTCATCTCTGTTCAGAAGTAACCATGTGGTGGACACCAGAGGCCATAATTATAAACAGGTAGGAGCTACATCTAAAAAAAAAAAAAAAACAAGGTGCTGTGTCAGCACGTGTTCTGAAAACAAAACAAAATGATAATATTAAATGCACACTGGAAATAAAAACTAGAGTTTGAATCAATGTTTTAACCATATTTTCAGGAGTTATTAAAGCTGCAGTGGGCCGAGTCCTCACACATCATGCTGTAAGAGTCAAAAAATGGAGCTCTCAAGATTCCTAATGGACTTCATAAAATTGTTGTTCTTTTACAATTAGTCCACTGCAGCAGTTTGGTTTGGTGTCTCCCTACTCTGCAATATTTTGGAAAGAGAGCGAGAGAGAGACAGTGAGAGAGAGAGAGAGAAACTAAAACTGTTTTCTTCTACATGGAGCATACTCATGCCAGCTCAAAATACTGTCAGCACTTACATAGTGCAGTGGGTTAAGGCTCTGAGCTGCAGATCTAGAGACCTCGGTTTGAATCCCACAGTCACCTAGGTGCATAATGTATGATCCTGAGCAAGTTACTTAACTTCCTTGTGCTCCCAGGTTACATCTGGAAACAAGATCCAGCTTAGTGTGCTACTCCTGCTTAAACAATATTCCCTTCCTAACAGCTATGTTTTCCTCAGTTGCATGTGTGCTACTCTGCTAACCCTTTCCTGGTACATTAAAATGTTCCTTGTTAGCTTGCAAATGGCTGTAATGCTATATGGTAGCAATGCACAACTCAGAACATGAAGCAATGCATACGTGTGTGTGTGTATGTGTGTTCTAGTCTTGCTGATTTTCATAGATGCATAAATAGATACATAGAAGTTGATAGCAGATAAGGGCAACCTGGCCCACCCAGTCTGCCCTATTAATCCCTATCTACTGTTAGACCTCATGCTCAAACAGAACTCTGCCAACCTCCCTTTTTCCTCCAGGATAACCTTGTGACTCTCCCACTCCTTAAATTCTTTGAACATTTTAGCCCCAACTACCTCCACTTGCAGGCTATTCCAGATGTCCACCATCATCTCCATGAAAAAATATTTTCTCACATTTCCTCTGAGCCCTCTCCAACTTCATTTTGTGCCCCACTGACTTGGAGCATCTCTTACTTTGGAAGATGCTCCCTTCCTGTACTGTTTACACCGGTAATGTATTTACATGTCTCAAGTATGCCCCCCCACTCCTCCCGGGAATACATATTTAACTCCTTTAGTCTTTCCTCATAGGTCTTATCCCACAGGCCCTGCACCATTTTAAATGCCCTCCACTGCACCACTTACACCCTGTCTATGTTCATTCTCAGATGGGGCTTCCAGAACTGGATGCAGTATTCCAGGTGCAGTCTTATGTGTGTCCTGTACAGGGGAAAGATTACCTCCCTCTTTATACTCCTGATACCCCACCCTATGCATCCAAGCTTTTGGCTAGCCTTTCCAGCCATCTTATCATACTGTCGAGTTTATCTGAGGTCCTCTGAGATGATAACTCCCAAGTCCCTGTCCTGTTTTGCGATTGTCAGTACCTTTGTATATGGTTTCTTGTACCCTATTTGCATGATCCAGTGCTTCTTTGCATTGAATCCCAGATGTCATTCTTAAAACCATTTCTCCAGTTTTTTTAAGGTCTTCCCTCACTCTTTCAAAACTCCCTGCCATGCCCACCTTATTGCACACCTTTGTATCATCTGAAAAGAGGAATACCTTCCACTTAATTCCATCTGCAATGCCCCCAAGAAAGACATTGAAGAGGAATGATCCCAACACTGACCCCTGCTGCACCCTGCTCATCACCTCTCCCTCACCAGAGCACTCCCTGTGTACCACAACCCTCTGATTCCTGACATTGAGGAAGATCTCCACTCACAGAGCTATTTTATGATCCACCCCTAGGCTGTGCTGTTTGTTAAATAGCCTTCTTTGGGGGGACAGTGCTGAAGGTCTTTCTGAAGTCCAGATATGCCACATCCACTGCATCTCCCTGGTCCTTTACCTTACTTACTTAGACATGTCATAGTTGAGTACAATATGTGGACTTCCGGTGACATCATGCATCACTCAAGAGCCTAGTCTGACAGCTCCTGCCGAGATCGCTCCTTATACCTCCTAATTCCAGCCTTTCACAAAGAATTGCAAAAAAATACTATAGCGGGAGATTACAACATGCCGAGAGGTAGGAAACGAGCAAAAATGAAGCAGCTGCCGATTCCAGATGATGGTGGATTGTCAGAGGGTGGCTCGGACAGAGAGGGTTCACAGGTCTCATCAGCCTCGTGCTGAAGTACAATGGCCCACAACCACATCCCAGATGAACATCTGCAAAGGCAAATGACCCAAATATTAATGGAGCATCGAGATTTCCACAAGGAGATGTGCTCCACTGCCACCGCTCTCTGTACTGACATCAACAAGCTGGAAAAGAGACAAGATGCCCTGGAATCACAGACCACTGATACTGATGGCAGGATGGACTGTGCTGAAAGGGCTATCGTGCAGCTACACCAGAATATCAAACAACTACAGGAGAGGGCGGAAGACTCAGAGAGTAGAAACCACCATAACAACATTCACATTGCGGGCATCCCGAAGGGGGAAGAGGGTACGAATATCCTCCACTTTCTACAGAGCACCCTCCAAGAGATCCTCAATCTACCTGCCCATCTCTCGCTAGAGTTTGAGCAGGCTCACTACACTCTAGACCTGAAACCAGCCCCTGGGACTTGGTCCTGAGCAATATTACACAAATTCCTGCACTTTCAAGAGAAAAAGAGCATCCTGCATCCTGCATGGAGGAAGGGAACAGTACTACCACAAAACCAGCATCTTTATTTTAAGAATGACTATGCCACCGAAGTAATGGCAAGACATAAGGCAGATATACTGGTAATGAGAATTCTGAAGGTGGCTGGCATTCGATTTAGAACCCCCTATCCAGTGAGGATGACAATCTTTTTCCAGGAGCGCATTCTTACTTTTGAAACAGCTGCAGCAGTTATGGAGGAGCTCGAGGCCAGGAAGATGGGCATTCCACCACAGAGCGGTGACCCCAATGTCCCCGGCTCCTCACTTGCCTCAGGACTCTCCCAGAAGATGTGGAATAGTGGTCGATGTGAGGTGAGGAGTGGAGGCAATACAGGACATAGTCAATACCCTGAAGGCTCACCAGACGTCCCTACCACATGATCAACAGCACCCCATGAACTCCCCAGGATGAGAACAGCAAGTATTACTAGCTGCAGGGCTACCTTAACCTAATTACTAGCCTAAATGGACTCTACTCTTAATAGGGGGATTTGTACCGGACACTTGTTAGAGACTGTAAATACAGCTGACCCTAAGAAATAAATGTCTGTGTGGGGTCTGTTTTTGAGTATGTTGGGCCCTCATTTGCAGTATTCTTTTCCCCAGGTGACAATCCCAACTCGCACTGTAGTGGGCTGGAGTGTTGTGGGGTTAGGAGGGACTTATCTGATGAATGGTTAGACCCCCCACATTGTTTCTCCCCTCCCTTTCCTTCATCCACCTTCCAGGCTGCAGCTGCCTTTAAACAAGGGCTGCTAGGCCACTACAGCGAGCATGTCTCTCGACATTGTGCATGCATGGAGATTCCTGATGCCACGATGTCCTTTTCCCTGAATACAGTTAGGTGCCACTTGATTGCCTCAAATACTCATTGGGGCAGTCTTGATACTCTGGAGGGGACTCATGGCCCTTTGCGTTGAGGGGAGTGGGGGGGAAATTGAAGCTTAATCCTGCTGCAGGGAAGTGCTTGAGGTATTGGGTGAGAATTTCAACCTCAGCATCTTGAACTACCCCTGCCCACAGTGTAGAAGCCTCAGACTGAATGTGGGTACTCTGGTGATCCCTAGAGGGTCTATCATGTTTGCACCGCAGTATCTCTGAGTTGTGCTCTGGGATCCGAGGAAGGGAGCTCGGTGGGACCTTGCTGCCTCAGGGGGGTGGGGGGGATGCGATGCCGCATTGACCTTCTCTACTTTCACTCTGACACCACCCTGCTGAATGGCCTGGTGGGAGAGATTTAGGGTCGGGTTGTCCAGGTCACTGCTCTCCACCCTCCTCAGTGGTAGCAATGAGACCTGGGTCGCTGCCTTGTTTTGGAGCCTAGGGACAGGACAACGAGGGCTGCCCCAGTGTCCTGGACATCCTTGGCTGTCCTCTTTGGCCCTCAGAAAGTGGAACATAGCACACTATGCATTACTTGGGTGACTTATGCTGACCTAGATGGTACCAACAATAAGCGTAGCTGTTGTCTGTTGCTGGGTGGGGTGGGGGAGGTGTGAATAGTGCAGATGACAGTGGGGACTGTTCTAATGGCGGGAGATTTTAATCTCCTCCCAGACAACAGGCTGGACTCCTCCAACCCACGACCCATAAGACAAACAGTGAGTCACAAATTCTCTAAGAAATTCATGCAAGAGGTGGGCTGGTGCAATGTCTGGTGCCATGTACACCATCAGACACATAACTACTCTCATTACTCAGCAATTCACCACACTTACTCATGTATTGACCAAACATGCACCCAACTTGAAAATTTTTCTATAGTACAAGATGCCCGAAAGAGTGATATAGTCATCTCAGACCATGCCCCCAACCACCCTTTGGGACATGGCTTTGCAACCCAAAAACACCCACTGGAATCTAAATCCACATTACCTCAGCTCAAAACAATTTCAAGAATATCTTAGAATAGAATTACAGAAATCACATGAAAAGTCCCAGGCAACACATTGGGATACAGTGAAAGCAGTCCTTCATGGATATATAACTCAACATACGGCAGAATTAAACAGGCAGCAACAAACACAGAAGGCTAAACTGGAGGACACATTGCATTTTCTCCAAATGGCCCACAAACAAGGGGATACTTCTGTCTTTCGCCAACTACAACAAAGTAAGTCAGAACTTGATCAGCTAGCCTTACAGCAAACCCAGATAGCCTTAACATTTCTAAGACAAATATATTATGAGGTGGGCCCTAGAGCAACAAGACTTTTGGCCTATCAGATAAGAAAACAAAAAAGTCTGCAGTTATAACTACCATTAATCACCCCACTCAAGGCGTTTTCTTAACCAAACTACAAGATATCACTGAGGCTTTTACTACCTATTACTCAAATCTATATACCCCTGAAATTCCCCCCAGTCCACAACAGATAGCTAACTACCTCAACCCAATTAATATGCCCAAACTATCAGAACCCCAGAGAGAAACCCTAACCACCCCGATAACAGAAATGGAATTAGCCTCTGCCTTAGCTAGAGCTAAATCCCTTAGGTACCCACACCCAGATGGGTATGGAGTAGAATTTTACAAGGTAACCAGACCCCAGACTTTTAATAAACTTCTTTGTCTCTTCAATATGATTCTCGAAGGAGACCCTCCCCACCCCCATGGTACTTGTGTGACCATCTTAGTAATCCATAAACCTGGGAAACCCCACCAACTATGTAGCTTGTTCAGACCAATTTCAGTTCTCACTGTGGATTTTAAATTATTTATGAATATTCTAGTCCATCGCATAGATACATATCTCCCCCAGCTCATACATAAGGACCAAACAGGTTTTGTTAGAACTCGATCTACTGACAACATCAGACGTACCCTCCACCTATCTCACCAGAAGTATACCACTAACTCACCTTCAGTCCTGGTGAGTCTTGATGCTGAGAAAGCATTCGATAGGTATCTTGGCCATTTTTATATTGAGTTCTACAGAAAGCAGGGATTCCACAGACACGATTAGGGTCATTCAGGACATATATTCCTCCCCCCAGGCTTGTGTAAAAATAGATGGACACCACTCCAAATATATACGATTGGCTCGAGGGACCAGTCAATGCTGCCCCCTCTCCCCACTCCTATTTTCTATATTTATTGAGCCTCTGGCACAAAGTATACGCAACTCACAGAACATTACTGGAGTTTCCTTGGGTGGTGTGGAACATTGCATAGCATTATAAGCAGATGACGTGTTGCTCTACCTCCAGGACCCTGAGAGATAGCTACGAGCAATATGACAACTGCTGGATGAATTTGGATGGGCATCCAGATATAAATGCAACCTATCCAAGACTGAAATCCTTACATACCACTATTCCCCCTCCCCTAACATACAAGATTTTTTCCTCTCAACTGGTCACTGTCTAAGCTGAAATAGTTGGGCATTCAACTCTCCCAAACACATACAGATTATTATAAAACAACTATATCCCTTTCACCCAACCAACCTAAAACTGATCTGGCCTCATGGAACACCCTACCATTAAGCCTCTCAAGGTGAATTGAGTTAGTTAGAATGGTGGTTCTCCCCAGAACTCTCTATCTATTTCAGAACATCCCCATTTTCTTGGCCGAGAAGACATTTCAGGCATAGACCCTCTCCAACTCTAGATTCTTATGGGCAGAGCAGAGACCTAGGGTCTGCATGAAGGTCCTCACTCTCCCTATAGTAGAAGGGGGGCCTATCACTTCCTGATCTCTGTCTGTACTATAATGTAGCCGTTCTTACACATTTGATGGCAAGGCAGTATACTATGACCAACCCTCACTTGGTGGCAATAGAGAAATCCCTTATCAACAACAGGGATTATTTGGGGAAAATATATGGACAACACAGGGAACCCCATCCTCCTGATCTCACTGACCCGTGGGTAATTCACTGTTTGGATTCCTGGAACACCATCAGAAGTTCATAAACACCTAAAGCCTTACCTTCCCCTCATATGCCCTATTGCAAGCCTGAGTCAATTCCCCCCTAACAGGATTGACCATGGCTTTACAGTTTGGGAGTGAGAAGGCCTATGATATCTCCCACAGATATTGTCACAGGGAACCTGTGGGCCTTCACGGACATCCAAACTAAATATAACATCCCGCAGGGATTTCTATAGATATTTGCAATTATGCCACTACTATGAAAGTTTACCAGCCCTCACTCTAACACCTGCACAAATTCCCACATTGATAAACCTCCAAATACACTTGAATACCACACAAGAACAGAGACACTTAGTGTTATTGTACCACCAGGCTAAGAAATCTCAGCAATCATCCATTACAGACAAAGTAAGACTTAAATGGCAAGAGGAGCTCAACCTCCCACTTACCTTAGAGAAATGGCAGAAAGCATGCCAATATATTTCCAGGGTGACCAGCTGTCATCAGTGGCATGAGTATGCATAGAAAAATCTTATTAGATATTTTAGAACTCCTATAATCACTAGCCATTACACCCCTAACAGCACAACTGCATGCTGGCGTCAATGTGGTGAGCTTAAGTCCACCCACACGCATATCATGTGGGCTTGCCCAAGTTTCAGCCCTTCATGACAGCATTGCACACCCAACTGCAAGAACTTTTTGGTACCCCCCTGCAATGAACAGGTGAAATTTTTCTTTTATTAATACTTCCCAGAGAATTCCAAAATCCCACCACTAGATATCTTCTCTACCTTCTCCTTACAGCAGCCAAAAAAGCGATAACCAAGTTGTGGCTGACTAAAAAACTTCCATCTATTCTTGACTAGTGGCAGGTCACTAAGCAGATATATTATATGGAACAGATAACCCATAACCTCAATAACTAGAGAGACAAATTTACCTCTAGATGGACTAGGTGGTAACTATATTACATGCTGCAGAATGGCACCTTTATCCCTTAATATCCCATTTGGCCTGCCTCTCAGTCTCTCCTGATTTCTTTGGCTTTATCTACAGACACTCTCCCTTTGATACTGAACTGGGCACTGCTGGGTCCCCAGCCCACCTTTTCTGTCTTCCCCTGACCCCTCCTTCATAAGAGGGGGTAAATACCTAGGAACATTGCTATTTTGGATCAAAATGAAGTTAGAGTTCCAACCATAAAGAACCCGCACTCTTCTTAACAATAAGGCCAGTCTTTTTCCATCAAAGGTTGATTGCCAATGGAATAAGTTCATTTCAATAATAAATGATCAGTTCAGTCCTACTCTGTAGCTAAAGAAACTGCAACTTCTGCTTCCCAGATTATATAACTACTGACTTTAATATAATAGACAAGCTGAGTAAAGTGGCTTTTTAAATGGAAAAATGTCCAAGTTTATATGAAATTCTGAAATATTTGTAAACAATTGACACTGTCGACTATGTATGTGTGTTTAAATTCAATAAAAATAAAATTCTAAAAAAAATGAGTACAATATGTTTGTACAAAACACAGTGCTTATCCTAAATACTATAACATTTAGGGTTAGATGTATAAGTAAATAAATGCCATTTAGGCAGTTTATTTGTGTTAGTGTGTCTGTGGCAGTGCTCTGTGTATGTAGGCAGTGCACTGCTATGTTATACTGGAAAATCTATGCATAAAAGTTTGTATGTATTAATCAGTGTGTGTACATATCAACAACTAGAAAGTGAGATTAGGTGCCTCAGTGGTAAGTGCAAAAATTGTTAGTCTACATTCCCCCACTATCTAGGTCAGATTCAGCTTTATGCATGTCATTGCTGATTTAATTGAGGTGTCCAGTGGCAATCCTCCACCCTTCGATGTCCCTCAGAGCCTGAAAAGAAGAAAATGGTCCATCAATGTCTTTGTTTTTATCTCTAAAAATGTGTGTAGACAGTGCACTGCTATGTTACACTGGAATATATATACATATAGGTATTAGTCTTTGTGTGTGTATCACAACAATTAGAAAGTGCAATTAGGTAGCTTAGTAGTTAATGCAAAAACTGCTACTTTACACATTTCTCACTGCCCACAATACCATTACCGAGTTGGCAGAGTTGCAGGCATTGATGGCAGAGGGAGAGGTGGACATAGCTGCCATTACTGAGACATGGGCAACCAAGCACCATGAATGGGACTTAACCATCCTAGGGTACAAACTTTTCTGGAGGGATAGAGATAAAGGGAAGGCTGGGAGGGTTGCAATATATGTAAGGGAAGGGATTAGATGTAATTGGGAGGAAGAGGAGAAGGGCAAGTCAGAAGTAATCTGACTACAACTTCAAAGGCAGAAAGGGACCAAGATCTGTCTTGCGGTTGTTTATAGACCTCCAGCCCAGAAGGAGGGCATTGGAAGGGAACTGGGGGAGCAGATACAGAGGCATAGTGGCAAAGGGAGCACAGTGGTGGTGAGGGACTTAATCTATCAGGGGTGGATTGGAGCATCCCAGCAACCAGTTGTACCAGGGAGCAGATCCTCCTGGAAGCATTCCAGGATGGCTTCCTTGCCTAGAGGGTAATAGAGCCAATGAGGGAAGGGAATACACTAGACCTGGTACTGGAAGATGGGGAACAGGTCAGGGATGTAAGGGTGGAGGAACCTCTGGCAAGCAGTGACCACTGCACAGTGTGATTTTCAATCAACCTGCTTAGGTAAGTAGCCACTACAAGAACTAGGGTCCTAGACTTCAAAAGGGTGGACTTTGGCAGGATAGAAAACATACTGGAAAGTCATATGGCAAGCATCTGCCCAGAAATGGACATGGAACAAAAATGGGCAGTCATCAAGGCAGGACTGGCTGAAACCACTGAAACTTGTGTCAAGAGCCACAACAAGAAAGCCAGGACCAAGAAACTCAGCTGTATGAGTAGAGAGGTAGTAGAGAAGGTAAGGGGAAAGAGGAATGTATTTTGGACCTGCAAGCGATCCAACAAGGCAGAAGACAAAAAAGAATATGTGAAGAAATCCAGAGAAGTGAGCGGAGTGGTAAGGGTAGCAAAGGCAACTACGGAACGAGGGTTAGTGCAGCGGATCAAAGGAGGGGAAAAGGATCTCTTCAGCTATATTAGAGATAAGAGGAAGAGCAAGGATCAAATTGTTAGGATCAGGAGGGGAAGTGGATGGATAGAAAAGTGGGCTGAACAGACAGAAGTACTTAATGAATACTTCTGTTCAGTCTTCACCAAGGAGAGGGATGGGCCCATATCTGTGGGTGAGATGGGAGAGGGAGGGGAGAAGCAACCACAGATGGGGAAATCATGGTGGAAAGGGTGAGGGAGGGCCTTAAGTCCCTGAAGGTGGACAAGGCACCAGGCCCAGATGGATTCCACCCAAGGGTGCTGAGAGAGTTGACATGGGTATTGGCAGGGCAACTGGTGGACCTGTTCAATACCTGTCTGAACTCAGGGTGCATGCCCAGGGGCTGGAGGGAAGCACATGTTGTACCTCTCCTAAAGACTGGGCTCAAGGATGAACCAGGGAATTAAAGACTGGTGAGCCTTACTGCAATTGTAGGAAAACTGATGGAGACAATCCTCAAGGAAATGCTGGTGCAATTTCTTGAGGATAAGAACTTCCAGAACAGCAAGCAGCATGGATTTGTCTCAGGCAGATCCTGTCAGATGAACTTGGTTGATTTTTATGACTGGGTTATGAGGGCACTGGACAGTGGACATGTGGTGGATGTCCTCTACCTGGATTTCAGCAAGTCCTTTGAATCAGTGCCAAATGGTAGGCTGATCAGCAAGTTGAAGAGCCTGGGAGCAGGGCAGAAACTGGTCAGCTAGGACAGGAACTGGCCACAGGTTAGATAACAGAAGGTGGTAGTGAGGTGGGAGGCATCTGAACCTAGGGCAGTAACAAATGGTATACCTCCGGGCTCTGTGCTGGGACCAGTTCTGTTTAATATTTTCATAGCTGACATTGCAGTAGGGATTAACAGCAAGATCGGTCTCTTTGCAGATGACACAAAGATCTGTGTTGAGGTAGATGGTGTGGGAGGGAGTAAAAGTACTTCAGGAGGATTGGGCAAAACTGGAAGAATGGTCTCACACTTGACAGCTTGGTTTCAATGCCAAGAAGTGCAAAGTGATGTATTTAGGAGGCAAGAAACCAGGGCACAATTACTGGATGGAGGATTTCCTCTTAACAAAATACAAGGATTAGAAAGTTCTGGGAGTGTGTGTAATCAAGGAGATGAACCACTCTGCTCAGTGCAGGAAGGCAGCAGTGAAGGCACATCGGATGCTAGGTTGCATAGCAAGGGAGATTACTTCCAGGAGTGAGAAGGTCATCTTGTCCCTGTACAGATCCCTGGAGAGACCGTACCTAGAGTATTGCATGCAGTTCTGGCACCCTTACTTGAAAAGGGACATCAAACTACTGGAGGGGGTACAGCGCAGGACACCAAAAATTATCCTGAAGTAGGGGGACTGACCATATGAGGAGAGACTGAGAGAGCTCAATATGTATACCCTGGAGGAAAGAAAGGGGAGAGGGGATATGAATGAGACCTTCAAGTACCTGAAGGGATTGAACAGAGTAGGCACCAGGTGTATGTTCGGTCTGAAAGGTGGAAGGGGAAAAAAGGAGACACTCTATGAAGTTGGAAGGGGGCAGGTTCAAACGGTAATGAAGGAGGCATTATTTCACAGGAAGGGTGGTGGCAGGGTGGAACGCTCTGCCAGAGGAAGTCATGTCACTGCAGAGTGTTGGGGACTTCAGGAGGGGATGGGACAAATTCAAAGGGAGGGTACAAACTGGGGGGGTGCAAGATGGGGGGAGGGTATATGAGGGAGGGGAGCAGCTGCAGTCTTATGGACTAAAGTGCTGCACACTCAAGCAGACTAGATAGACCAAATGGCCTGTAGCTGCTAGCAGTTTCATATGCTTGTATGTCCTTATTACTTTACAGCAATATTGGCTCTTGTTAGACATTGTCTTAAAGAGTGGTTCACTTTGCTTTTTACGTTCGCTTGCGCGCATGCGCAAGGAACGTTTTGGGAGAGTAGCACACTTTGGAGGTGTGCCTCTCCCTATATATCCACTGCTCCGTTGAGCAGGCGTGGCGGTCCTGCACCAATGGGTGTGGGAGCTGTGTATGACAGTGGTGGTCTTCGCTTCAAAGAAAACCACTGCTGTCATACAGAGCACCGCATCACGCCACCTCCCCCCGCATCACGCCGCCCCCCCAAAGCTTTGGTGCCACGCTGGGAGCCCACCCCAGTATGGCAAACATCCCGCATTGTTTGCCGACGGGGTGTCCAACCTCGTCGGCTCCTTCAGCCAACCCCAGCCATCCTTCTGCCACGCTGGTAGCCCACCCTAGCATGGCAAATGTCCCACGTAGTCTTTTTTTTGTTTTTCCACCTTTAAAACAAAAACGGTCCCACGGCGCTTCTCCCAGTCCACCCTTCCACAACCAGCACCCACCCACTGCGCACCCAGCCTCCCCACACTGCCTCACCACATACTTACCTCCGGAGCTCGGCGCAATGATCTTCGGTGGACCGGGAACACGTCTGCACTCTTCAAAGCTGACCGCGAACTGAGGAAATGCCACTAAGCTGTATAATGGGCTAGATAGGGGTTTCAACTTTGTTGTATATCTCGGTATCTTGATTTTTGCCATTAACGGTTTCTTCTCATGAATGATGTCACTGTTACGACAGCATCCGGCGGCGATTTCGCAGTCACTGCAGTCACTCGGCGTAAATCACCCTCGGCCCAATAATGCCATGACAGTGACATCATTCATGAGAAGGGGTCCCAAAACCCATATTGAAAATTTGGTGCAAAATTCTAAAAAATGACTGGTTTTATGAGCGCATTGCGTGAAGTTCCTCATGCAGGCTTGTGGTTCCGCGAATTTTCAATATTTTCACTCCAGATTTTCAACATTGCCATTTTGCCACACCTCCTTATGAGCAGTACAGCTGTCATTTTTCACATCCTGCCTAAAACATGTTTCCATCCATGTAGTGCACAATGGCGCATCGAAATGCGAAATCAATGTATGGATGCATTAAGAAAATCATGGTGACACTGTTCATGAGCAGAGGTCTTAAAATGGCTGTGTTGAAAGTTTGATGAAAAAAATTCCTAAAATGACTGTTTTACAACCGCATGGTTGTGCAGTTCCTACGACGCCGTGGTCTTGCTGAATTTTCAATATTTTCACTCCAGATTTTCAACATTGCCATTTTACCACACCTCCTTATGAGCAGTACAGCTGTCATTTTCACATCTTGCCCAAAATGTGTTTCCACCCATGTAGCTCACAATGGCATAGTCGCTGTGCTTAACTCAATGTATGGGATGCATTAAGAAAATTACAGTGACACTGTTCATTAGCAGAGGTCTTAAAATGGCTATGTTGAAAATTTGGTGAATAAATTCTAAAATGACTGTTTTACGAGCGCATGTTGTGCAGTTCCTTAATAACGCACGCTCGTAAGTTTGCGAATTTTCAATATTTTCACTCCAGATTTTCAACATTGCCATTTTATCACACCTCCTTATGAGCAGTACAGCTGTCATTTTTCACATCTTGCCCAAAACATGTTTCTTCCCATGTAGCGCACAATGGCGCAGTCGGTGTGCGAAATCAATGTATGGGACACATTAAGAAAATCACAGTGACACTGATCATGATCAGAGGTCTTAAAATGGCTGTGTTGAAAGTTTGATGAAAAAATTCATAAAAATGACTGTTTTACGAGTCTGCATTGCACAGTTCCTACGCAAGCTCGTAAGTTTGCGAATTTTCAATATTTTCACTCCAGATTTTCAACATTGCCATTTTACCACACTTCCTTATGAGCAGTACAGCTGTCATTTTTCACATCCTGCCCAAAACGTGTTTCCGCCTATGTAGCGCACAATGGGGGTAACAAAAAGGTCATGCTGAAAATTTATTGTGCAAATACCAGCAATCGCACGGGACATTGGGGTAAAGCACCATACGTGCCAAACACCACTGCAAATACCTGCAAGCGAACATTCGGCATTGACAAGTGCTTGTTTATCTTTTAGATAATTCCCGAAGAAGACACATGATCAAAACACCACTTCTAACTCTGTTTTCTATTTTCAGTGTTCATTTAATATTACTGTTTTATTTGGTTTTCAGATGGCTCTGTTTGCCTTTTTCTCTTTAAGATACTTCCTGATGAAGACCTGTGGTTGAAACTTCCATTCTAACTCTATTTTGTATTTTCAGCATGTATTTACTATCACTGTTTTGTTTTGTTTTCATTTAAAATAGATGCAAGGAAATATTATGCCAGGAAGAGGTTAGTGGAAGAGTGGAAGAAACTGATATTAATGCAGACTCTATGAACTCCAAGGCTTCTGCTTGCAAAATGTTTAAGTTTCTTGGACAATTAAGATGCATGACATTCCCTACCTATTTAATAATATAGCATTATTCTTTGTCAGTCATATGCTACTATTTCCATAATTCATTCTTTTAAAGAAGCTAACCTATGAAAAGGGTAACTGCAGTATGTCATAGAAACCATTTTAAAGTTTGAAGAGAAAGTTGTAAAAAGGAGGGGACATGACATCATCACAAATAAACAAACCTTCAATTATATACTTCTATATGCATTTCTAAGTGTCTTACTATAATGCTTATTATTCATATGATCCTAACAGCTCGTTATCGTAATTATTGTTATTGATGTTATGCAATGTGAGCTGCAGGCTAAAGAAGAGTAATATTCCCTGTTGTTCCACGCACACCAGTTCAGCCCTGGGCAAAATATATAATCACATAGTGAAAAGGTCTACTTGGCAATATTAAATTATATGTATTGTGAATTGGTATGTAGTAAATTGGTCTATATACTCCCAGAGCATTTACAGAATCAACAATAGTGACATGAACTTGCAACATATATTTATCAAATGTTGTTTATGGGTGTTTTTTTTTTTTTACAAAGTATAAATATAAGTAACAATAGCATTTAGTAAAACTGCCACCAGAGTCACATTTGAGTTTAAGGATTGGATTTCTATACAGGGTAAGGATGAATTTTAAAATTCAGATACATATTTTCATTTCTAAATTTAGGCATATATTACCTTGTCTGCATTTCCCTTATAAATGAGCAATACACATTTTGAAAGCATACATTTCTGTAAATGTTAAACCACTTTTTCATGTGTGTGTGTGTGTGTGTGTGTGCATGTTCTATAGGTAAACACTTACTTTCTTATTTTTACTGCTCTCTGCTGAACTAGATTCCATGCTGGGATTCATACACCATACATGTCTCACCGCCTGAAGAATCTCTTGAAGAAAAATGCTTCCACTGGCTTTAACTTTAAAATGCTGATTCATATGGTACAGTTTCTGTTGGTGTTCATTAATGCTGTTTGCCAGGCCACACAGTCTGGGTGTAAACTGCTGAGTATGAAAGGGGCTTCATTTTCCATGAATGGGGACATCAGTATAGGCGCTGTCATTGGCATTCATTTAAATTACATTCCAACTGAACCAAATTTTATAGAACAACCCCAGCAAACTCAGTGTAAAATGTAAGTATCATACGTTTAAATCCCGGGTTGTTATTCCTAATTAGAAGTCACTATGACACATGTTATGGTTCTGTTTGTCCAGACATGTCACAACATATTATGACCTATACTGTAACACAGGTACTACTGTACAATAAAGGAGATATTTGTGCTGTGTCATGAAACAGCCAATGTCATCATAACACTTGGTTATGGTTCAAAATGCATTTTATTTCTTGAATTACAGTTATTTATTGTGTTTAGTTATCAAAAGCCATTTTAATATATGGGATTCCAGGCATTGTTACTGATATTGTGCAATTGGAATAACCCAAGGGGTTTTCCTTAATCCCAATAATTTTGAACAGTTGTTTGGTTACTTCCATCTGTTTCACTAGTTACCACGAGTAAGCCAGTGGCAATTGTTATGGGAAGTATAATCATGCAGTATATCAGTAGTGCAAGTCATTCCCCATGTGTTGTGTGAAATTACAATTAGGCTGATAAAACTGAACAAATCTTTCAATTTCTCTTCTGTGCAATTTCACAAAAAATGTGGAAATGTTTTCAATGTGACTTAGATTTATTGTTTGTTTGTTGTTGATCACTGGGTATTTTTGCTGTGGTATGGAACTTCATTTACAGGTATTATACTAAGAGGGTAAACACATGAGCTAGGCATAACATTAGTACCTCTGGTTTTTCCAATTAGAAATATGCACAATATCAGTAAAAATGCCTGGAATCCCATGTATTAAAATGGATTTTGATAACTGAAACATAATAAATAAATGTAATTTAAGAAAGAAAATGCATTTTGGACCATAACCAAGTGTTATAATGACATGGGTTGTATGCTTTCCTTTTACACATTGCACTTGGGCTCTTCCCCTTCACTCCCTTTTTTCTTTTTTTTCTTTAGCACTTAGCAACGCTCCAAACAAGTTCTTGTTTGTTGACCACTGACTTGTTTCACCGTTGAGCACTATAACTTGTCTGTTTTCCTGTGACCTGTACTGTGTTTGATATATAATCCTGTTTGTTTACCTTTGTATTTCTGCAATTCTTTGTATAATGGATCACCCCAGAACTCCTACAACAGTTCAAAATGCATGACAACCTCTGGCATTGTGCCACTGCCACCGATCTGCTAAGTGATAGGCAGGCCTATAATGTTGACCACAATAAGTGTGCCTGGTCAGTCCTCAGGGCCAAGATGGAGCACTACAGAACCACCCTAGCCACCTCCTGGAGGTAGCACAAGAAAGTTCTGGGATAACATCGAGGAGCTTAATGGTAAATCCTGCTCTCTTAGTGTTAATGGTACTACCACCACAGACACACTTCACATTGCTAACTGCCTCAACTCCACTTTCTCAGATCTCAGCTCAGTCCTCCCTAGCAACTTTTTCTATCCAGTTCAGCCTACCCACCACCTGAGTTCCTCCACCCCCCTTCAAACTCAGAGTCATTACCCCTACAGAAGTGAAAGCCTACCTGTCCAAAGCCCTCCAGAGCTCCAATTACTGCAAAGACACCTTTGATATGCATATCCTATACCTTGCACTAGACTCAGTTTTTTCCCCAGTCATGGACCTTTTAAATCTGCCCTGTGCCTGGGCCAATTCCCAGCCTCATTGAAAATGACAGTGATAACACCAGTATTGAAATATAGTAACAACTCCCTCCCAAAGAACTATCGGCCCATCTCAATTCTCCCTCCACTCTCTAAAGCCCTTGAAAAGATCATGGCCAATCGCTCACTGACAACCTCCTCGCACACAACCTCTTATGTAGGGAGCAGAATGGTTTCATAGCTGGTCATAGCACTATGACCGCCCTCACAGAATTCGCTAACTCCCTGCACTCCACGCTTGACAAGGGGCACCTCACAGGGGAAATGTTTATAGACCTCTCAAAGGCCTTCGACATGGTTTATCACCCCCTCCTTCTTACTGTAACACATTACAACAAATTGGGGTCTCTCATTGTCCACTCTCATGGTTCTCCAGCTATCTTTCATCTAGAACCCAATGTGTTAAAATTAATAATAATACCATATCTACTATGCTGCTTGTGCTCAGGAGTTCCCCAGGGATCTATCCTTGGTCCCTGCTATTCAGCATCTACCTCAATGTCTTGCCTAAATCCTTATCTGGCAACTTTCTCTTCTATGAGGACGACACTGTTCTTTATGCCTCACATCCTGATCCTCTATCTCTCTCCAGCGTACCTTACAAAACTCCTTCTCTCAGATTAAACACTGTCTTGCTGAACACAGATTGGTGGTCAACATTACAAAAACTAAGATGATGCTCTATGCCCACCGCCAAAACTGATCAAAGGATTTCCCCCTTGAAATACTCTCCTTCTCTCTCATCCCACTGGAACAGGTCCAAAAGTACAAATATCTAGGTATTACATTTGACTCTTTTCTCTCATTCCGCCAACATATAAAAATCCTCATCTCCACCACCAACACCCACATTGGTCTCCTGTACAGACATAAAGACTGCCTGCCACCTGAAGCACTTCATCTAGCCATTACCTCCTTAGTCTTATTGTTGGTGGACTATGGCCTCACAAGCTATGCTGCCACCGACCCTACAGTGCTTCATCAAATACAAGTAGTCATCAATAAGGCCTGATAGCTCCTCTCTGGTGCTGACAGAAATACACATACCTGCACCCTATACGTGCTAACCAATATCCTCTCCCTTGAGGAAAGACTATTATAACAGACCTGTCTCTTCACCCAAAAAATCCACCTGGGTTTAACCCCAATAGGTGTCATGGCTTCTCTACAGGCAGCCACCATCTCAGTGTCCACACTAGTTACCCCAAAAACTATCTGGAAGGTGCCTAGGGTCAATCTATATGGGTGGGCCACTGTATTTAGTTTTATTGCTGCCTTTTTATGTTGTACATTTTTTAGACCATATATTTGGTTTTATATTGTATTGTGTATGCACTTTGGTTTAAGAAAAGTGCACTATAAATACATTTTGATTTGATCTGATTTGAAGACTACCCTGGCCCAGTGATACTTCCCCCTTAGAGCTCCATCCTGGTACAATGCTCTCCCACCTGCCATCACATCAATCTCAATCTAGGTCCTCTTAAAGCTGCCTTAAGGGCCCATATCCTCTCCTCATATCAGTGCCAGTGTAACTGGTAACCTGTGGATCCTGCACCATGCTGCTAGGCCACACGCTCACCCTTGGTCTGGCAGTGGAGAGCCCTCACTATTTCTAGCCTACAGGCTCCTCACCTCCCTCAGTTACCATATAGTTGCACTGGGCTAGGAATGTATTGTATTGTGAATAAGACAAGGCCTCCCTGAGGTGGCTTACTACCAACTCATATCATGCATTGCTTTAGCTACCAATTGTATAGGTCTTAACCACTTATTAGATAAATATGTCGATAGCTCTGCCCTGTTTTAGCTATCAAATGTATATGCATTAACCAGTGCTCATTGTACTTATACTCTGTATGATTGATCACCCACATTTATTCTATGTATGTACTGTATGAATGTCTATGTTTTATTCTGATGGGAGCCTTTGGAAATGAGTCTATGACTCAAAGGGTTGTAAATCTGATTTCCTAAGTAAATAAAAAATAAATAATTTCACCTATCTGTTGTACAGAAATGTCCTGACATGGAACCTATGTAAAGAGCTCTGAGCTCAAATGGTTTTCTGAGTACTGAAATAAATAAAAACAAATAAATATGATAAACATTACAGATTAGTCATAGAGACAACAGAATAAATGAATAATAGTGGAGAATAATCTGTCAGTATAAAAAGAACTTACAGAACAGTTGGAAACTTTTTCAAATTTAGTCTTTAAAAAAAAACAAAAAACTGCACACCCTGGAACTGCTATACCCAAAGTACACAAATTATATATGTATGTGCAATTTGTGCTATATTTGAACTTACGTTTTTAAGGCTGCTTGGCATAGCCAATTAACCTCTTGTGAGTGCCCATGACAGTGACTGGCAGATTATGTTTCTGTGACCCTCTGCCACATTCTGCCTAACCACAGGTATGCCCTGTAAAGACTGCATGTAAAATAAAAAACACTTACATGTCATCTATATGGATGTGCCAGTGCAAACAGAACCACCATGATGGGTATTGCTGCATTTCCAGAAAAGCGAGTGCACACTAGTGCAACCAGAACCACTGGGATAGGTATCATTAATTCTCTACCAATGCTGGTGCAAAGTCATTAACTTTTCACTATGCATAGCAGTGAGAAATTTTCCACCGTCAATTAAAATTTTTTGTTGAAAATCTCTCTTTTTATCAAACAGTGTTTATAAAAAGCAAACAAAAAAACATGCACATAGCTATATCCCAACATCCTCCACCACTTGACTGACCACTGAATGCAATGCCTCCACCCCACCACCAACACAACACCCACACATCTTAAATCCCATCAGTTCCCTCAAAGTTGCACTATATTAAGTAAAATAAGTTGCCCTTTAACTTTAATGTCTCTTCCACCCACCAGCCACTTTCTAAGCATTTGCTGCTGTTTCCCTCTTCCCTGAGAAGTACACGATAGCCCCCTTCTCCTCAACCTTCCTGCATCCCACAACACCATCCTCCATTCCCCCACCCAACTCCCACCAAAGGCTAAAGGGTATCGGGAGAGCACAGTCAAAATGTGTAGAGTATGAGACTGAGGGCTGATTGCTAGCATCAGAGTTTATTGAACAAAAGGGCAGGAATGTAGCGCCACACAGACAACACTGAAAATTAACACAGCGTGGCCCTGATAAGTCCATACATTTCAGAAACAGTGTTTTTGTACATTTAATTTGGTCATGTACTGAAGCAGACAGTTTGTTATCCCACCTCACAGATCACAGTGAGTCACCCTGGACCTCTTTCTATGCTAGATGCCATAAACAAGGTCCCTTAAGCCCCAGTAGTCCATTGTGGATACCCGCAACAGAAACAGTCCCAGCACAACCATTGGACTCTGATTCTGTTCCTTGCTGCTTATGTTATATTTTCAGTATGGCCGCAGTTACTGATTGAAACTCTCCTAATAATTGCCAGTCTAACTGTGATACTGTATACTATAGAACAGTATTCTGTAATATGGGGGAATGCATAACAGTGAGCCCAAAGTGCGGTGACTACATAAAGACAAGGACCGAAATGGCAAACATGCTTTCCTCCCTCTCTGAGGTGCATTAACCTCGAAGTTGGCAAATTAAGTGAGGGGTATAGGGGGTGTGGGCAGAGGGCAAAGCCTACCACAGAAAAGCATGTTCACTATTTCACTCCTTGTCATAATGTATTCAGTCTTATGGGCTTGCTAGCATGCATTTGCCAATAACACATGGAGCCCTGTAGAACTAAAAACATTCCTGGCATGGGTTTCCTTATGCTTAGGAGCTAAGCAAACTATCCATGTATAACAAACAGGCTGATTAACACCTTATTCCATGTTATTAAGGTTGGCTTAATCAGGGGATGATCATCTTTTGGCAATTCTCTTATTTGCACTTAAGAAATGTGCACTGAAAATGTTCTTTTAAATTGTGAGCATAGTGGATAAGCAGGAAACTGGAAAAGTGTGCATTGAAGTGTGATGTGCTCTTATACAGTGTGTACATAAGTGGGCTCCAGAATGCTGGCACTGCCAATAAAATCAGAAAACTATCACTTGCATTTGCCAGTCTACAGATACAGCCCTCTCCATCATTATCTGGTGACTGCTCTTGAATAAACAGATGACACATTCTTATAGAATCACCTTATTGGAGCCAACAGGTGGTACCATTGCACTTCACTTTACATGTCATTTATCTACATTGTAATTGCTCTGAAATAGCAATGAATTTTCATGTAACAAACATGTAACTACAGTAATTACCCTGTTGCATGTAATTCATGATGGTATGCTTATCTGATGGTGACATCAACACAATGACATTTCTCGCTGTCGGTGTTGGTGCACCCAAGACGGAGGCACACTGTCTCCTAGTCCTACACCCCTCCCTGAGTCAATTCTCACAGGAATTGACAATTTATAGTACCAGGGGTGCTAGGGACAGAGCTCTTCATGGGGAGGAGGGTTCGGGGGGTATAGCCCCCGATAGAAAAGCAGGACCGGGAAGCATTTGGGATTTATGTCTACTGCAACTGGTGGTTGACATAAATCCCATCACTGTGATGCCAGTCAACAAAAGTTTTGTTGAATTGGCATCATAGATCCATTAATAATTAGTTACATTGAAACGGACACATAAAATAAAATGTAACTGCTGCTACCATAGGAGATCATCATCAGTTCATTCCTGAGTATTCACCAGACATCAACAGAGATGACTTCCAATTAGCAATAGACTTATTTTTGTACAGGCAGCATCACCACCCTGTGTCCTTTGAATGAAAAGGCAGGAAAGCAGTGCCACTAAGAAACCACTGAATACTAATGGAATATTTTATCCAAATAAGGTATGTGCAGCCAACAGTGCATCTGACTTTGAACCATTACAAATGTCTTTTAAATGTATTTTAAACCTGTCCTATACTGCATGCACTGATGCTTGGGCCTTCGAGTTTTGAAATCCAGTCTACTCTCCTGGGTTATTATGATTATGTGTCAAGAATGGGATGAGATAGGTGCAGGCAGCTACTGTTAATAAAGTAGCAGGTGTGAGAATGGGACCTCTAAAATTGAAAGGATATCCTATTTTATTACACAATACTGTACAATTTCACTGATATTGGAGGGGGTAGGAGGGAGATATGGATGCTATGAGGATGGGGGCTTGGCAACTTCACTTTCAGTAGCTGGGGTTGGTGGAAAGAGGATGGGAGAATATAGCTATGTGGGCAGGTGGGGTTTTACATAGAGACACAGTTTTTTTCAGATAGAACAGCCCTATATGTTAACTTATTCTTTTAATTCAATTGAAGAATAATGCACAACAATACATAAGTACTGTACTCTGTACAAATGAGAATTGTAAATCTGCAGAATGTCATCCTAAGACAACTGCAACATCTCTCCACTTTGGTCCAACAATGTGTTGAAATTTCAATTATGTATGCTGTGGTAGAGTGATCTTTATTATTACCATGGAATGGGCTGGCAAAGGTGTGTCTAAGGAAATTATAGACAATCAGAGGTCAAATAAAACAGTGCAGTTTGTTTAAAATAGCTTTGTCTCCAACTGACTGAGGTCACAGTCCCTTGACAAACTTAAATAAAATCCTACTCCTGTTCGGCATTCTGACTAAACAAAATAAACACTCGCTACCTCTGGTTATCAACTACTCTGGTTCCAGCCTCCAGGCAACAACATAAAGCCCACTTACAGACTTCACTATCCTTTCCAAAGGTCTCAGTAACTTGAACTCACCATTTACTGTATAGCATAGCTTCCAGCTTTCCCCCAGGCTCTCTCTCTCTCTCTCTTTTTCTCTTCTCTCCTGTGTTGCCTAGGTGTGGCTTATACACTACCTTTAACCAACATTGACTTCATCTGTGTTTGATTAGCTCCCTACCTGGATGCTTCCAAAACTTCAACCCTTTCAGCATTTCTAAAAAGGTAACATAGCATTAGCTATTCTGCTGAAATAAATTCCATTTAACACTCTGTCATAATACATATAATCAACATTTTAAATATGCCAGAGTTAACCAGTAATATAGACACCAGTTCAAATAAACAGTGTGTTAGTCATCTTCTCTTGGCCACTGGGCCATTATGTAGAATATGCATAAAGAAAATAATCTTTACCTTGCAGTTGTAATTATTGTATGGAAATATTATACAAAACAACTAACTGGAAACAAACAATATTCAAGCCAATTGATTACCTAACTGAAGTACAGATTCTCCTTAAAATTAAAGTTTCTTAATACAGTGGAGCCCTGTAATACACAAACCCTAAATGCCAGGCAAAAATATTCTTATGACCTGGGGTGTCCTTATAAGAGGGCTTCACTGAAAAAAGTGTGTTTAAAATGAGTGAAACTGAGCCCAAACTAGTTTTTACAGAACTCATTACTAAAAGTAGTACAATATAGATTTTTAAAAATACTCTTGCTTGAACAGTTAGAATATAATTATAACATTCATTCAGTGTCTCAACTGACTATGAAGGAATATGTGCTGTCTTCTTCATAGGATGCCTTTAACACTTCCATTCATTACTTTAGTGACTGGTAATGAGGAACTAGATGATGATTCAGCCCAGGCTTATTAAACTCAAGGATGATAAAAATCATGTACTGTACCACTACCTGTGGAAAAAAAATATTCTTATAAATGGAGTGACTGTTTTTATAAATGGGCTCTACTACCATTGAAAACAATAGGCATAAATGAGGACATCCAAAAATGTTTTTATAAATAGGATGTTCTAATATATGATGTTATTTATTTATTTATTTTATTGATTGATCGAAAGGTTTCATGGGGGCGGGAGGGTACAACTGGATGAATAATTAGACATAGAGTTTAACATTTAACATAGCCGAGAAATTAAACATTTAATTACATTTGTAAGAAGACATACAGTTTTTTTTGTTTAACCAGGAGTAGCACACTAAGCTGAAAGCTTTATTACAGTAGTGACCTGGGAGCACAGGGAAGTTAAGTGACTTGCTTAGGGTCACACAGTATGTAAGTGGAAGCTGTGGGGTTCAAACCCAGGTCTGGTCTGTTGGATGTTACCAGATTTGCAGCTCAGAGCCTTAAACCACTGCACTATACTGCCTCCCTAATAGTTAGAAAATATCAGAAATAACCATACAATTGCATTTGTGACATAACATACAGTTAAATATATTATACATGTGGAATATACATTTAATGACAAGGGGTATATATGAGGAACATAGTACAGAAATTTAATGTAGCCTTGGAGCCAACTCTTTGCAGGAATGGATCACAGTTAAGAGGTAGATTATTTAGCAATTGTTGAATGAATAAGGTGCAGTGGAAAGACATCAAGGAGAGTAGACAGGTAGACAGGGGAAACCAGGTGAGGAAAGGGAGGATAAAGATGGGGGAACACTTCCAGAGCAAAGTGAGAAAAAAAATCAATTGTGAGGGGCAAGTTAACACAGGGCTAGTGCAATCTGAGAGCACCTCAGATAGAACAAAAAGTGTAAGCTATTAGCTCAAGTGAACTAATTCCTTGTTTAAGTGCAGGGGATGTTTAAGTGCAATGGGCTCCACTGTTTTGGAAAAAGAAAAAAAAAGGTCTGCTATATTTTATTACTGCTAGGTTAAAACAATTAAGAAACAATATACTACAGGGCATTTTATGTAACTGGACATTGTTAAGCCTTTTTGCACATTGTGAGGCAGAGGCCAAATGCCATGTGTCTCATTTTCCAAAAGGTGAAGTTATTCCTTAACATATCAAACTTTGATATCTATTATTCTTATTATGCAATGAATATTTTTTTTTCTGTATTAAAAAGCAAAAATAAATAAAGTAAATATCTGCAATAATTATAAATAAAGTTTACAGATATTCTTTTTTTTTTTTTTATATATGTATTAATTTAAAAATGTTTTCTACTTTGGTCACTAAGTGGTACTATTCTGAAGGATATGGTGGTCTTGTTGGGTGAAGAGATTCAAAGTTGACAAAAAATACCTGTTGACTGGGACTTTTTCTTAATTGCGAGTATGTGCTGGAGTTAATCATAGGGAAAATTATATTTCTGCCAATCAAGTTGCATTGATCTTGACTACCCATTGCATAATATGCAACTGGATAGATACACAAAGTTAGAAAAGTAAAGGAGTTTATATTGGTATGGCTCACAAAAACAAAATCATGCTGAGGTTATAGGTAGAGGAAGGCAGTCAACTCACTTGAAAGTACACACCTGTATTTTTTCAAAGAGTTGCAAAGGATGCTACAGCATGTTGTGTCACTTTTGCATCAAACATCACAGCTGATCTGTATAAGAAGGGTATACTATCATCAGATCATCAGAACATGGTTGCAGAAAAATCTGCTGTACTCATGCTTGTGACACATAATTGATGCAATTATGATGCAAGTATGACTGTCATAATTAAACATAGCTATGACTATACCACATAATTATAGTGTATGTCTCATTTGTGTGATGCAAATTTGTGTTTCTTGATGCAACTGTATCAATTTTAAGCACTTTTGACAATATCACTGACAATATTTAGGTATATTAAATCAGCCAACTGTATAAAATGAAATAATCCCATGCAGTATGTCCTAGGAATATATATCTATATCTATATCTAAATCAATCAATCAATCAGTCAGTCTGGCTGGCTGGCGAGCCAGCCAGCCGGCTGTCCATCCATCTATCTATCTATCTATCTATCTATCTATCTATCTATCTATCTATCTATCTATCTATCTAACTAATGTCCTACAAGTGACACATTGTACTGACAAGAATAAAACAGACAAAAGAAAGTCAGAAAGGAAGAGTTTTTTCAGTGTCTCAATTCAAATTAGACTCTTCTGGATCCTTGCAGGAGATTAATTACATCTAACATTTTTCCACCAAGTGCCCTGCATCTGCTGTCATTTTATCAAGGAAAGCTGCACTGTCATAATGCAGCTTCAGTCATAATGGAAGCATCAAGTAAGGGTTCACCCAGTCCTAAAGTGTCTGTGAACACCATCAAAATACTTTTGGCTTTGCCAGGTGCTGAAGATCAAGTCACAAAAGAGCTTTAATGCTTTATCCCTACTGTGAATGCCCCTATATTCTTTATCACCTACAAATGCTTCTCTCTCTTTCTATAACTTTTGTTACCATTACAATGGCACAGCATTGTTGCCCCCTGGTTACTACTGGTCATAAGTTGATTCAGTAAACATCTATTAATTATATACATATAGTAAAACACTAAGTGGTCTTGCAAAAGACCTAACTGAAAGTAACTAAACAGGTGTAAATATACTAAACAAGAAAAAGCATAACATGGACATCATAACAAAAATCTCAGAACATAGCAATACATCCACACCAACTGGTACTCCAAATATTATAAGAAAAAAAAATGTCATCACTGCATAGTCAAGATGCAGTTGCAATAAAAAAATATGTTAGAAATATAATTAACTCCACAAATAACACTAAACCTGAAGCTAGAATTGATGCTATAATGCATATGGTCCCAATGTTAAATACTCAGGACATCAACCAAGTCCCATTGTTTATTTCAGGAACTAGTAAAATATTGAGTCTATGATTATGAGTAATACATCCAAAATAATAGAGTCTTTAGACAACCCTTAGTGACAACACAGTATAGCTTGAGTCTGGACAGTAGTTCACAGGGGGATTCAAACATAGACAGGATTGACATAGGTGCCTGTAATAACTCACAAATAATACAGTTCAAAGAAAGCTCAGAGCATATGGGGAGGATTTTTGTGTAAGAGGTAAGTGGTTTGTTAGCTGAGATGACACATATATCACAACAATTTTACAAAATGCTAAAGAAGTAAGCAATATGTCAGACAATAAGCAACTGTTACATACTAATTACAAGTAGGGAGAGAATTTTGGGAACATAGTAATTGAATCTTCACTCTCAGGTACACTTTCACCAAAAATAAAAGACCTCAGTAACTTAAGTTTAAATGTAAGGGATGGCTTGGATGTATTAGATGTACAAAACATCACTAATAATGTTTGACTCATGAGGCTATCCAAGTTAATCTAAAATTGTCCATGACAGATAAGGCTCAGCATTACTTTTACATGCAATAAGGCACAATGGGGTGTAGTAAGGCATAAGGCTGAAGGCCAGGTGACTTCAGCTGCTGGACATGCTGTAACATATGTTTTACTCACATCCCAGAGTCCCTTGTTGTGCTTATAAAATTAACTCCTTTTTTTACTTTTTACTGTTGGGTAAAATATGTTTATAAGTAGAAACACCAGATTTACTCATGTGCATTTGCGATAAAATAGTCCTTCTGCCCACTGCAGATGATGTCAAGGATGATGTCATTGGATTATTGCCTATATTTTTCATCCTGATTTTTTTTCCTTTGTTCTTTTCCATATTCAAGATATGGAATGTTTATCATAAAATAGTTACCATAGAATATATGGATTCAAAATTATGCTCAATTCCACTGGTAGAATGTTTCTTTCATAACACACTGTACACACAGACAACAAAGCCCTTTGTTATATCCAGAGACTCGGTTCTCATTACTTCACCCTTGTAACCCCTTCCCCCAGGGCGCATCTGGAATTGAGCGGTACTCCGATCAGTATGCCTTCCTGGTAAATCTGTTAAATAAATAAATAAATATAAATATCTCACTGTGATGGCAAGAAGAAGAGAGTTCCCTGATGAACAGGTAAAGACAGAAGGGGGATTTGTCACTGTCAGCAAAGAAACAGTTGTATTGAAAATTATAAACAATACCTAATGTTTCTAATTTGTTTATGTAAGGAGAGTATGAGAATCAGGGAAACAATACTTAATGGATTTGTTTATTTTTTATTTATGGTAGTTTTATCTTTAAAGCCCAGTTGCAAATTTTTTTTTTTTTTTTTACTGCGTAAAATTAGCAGCCATGCTTGCCATGGAAGATAGTTCTGGCTGTAGGGGGCTAACTGAAATGCCTGTGTACCAAATGCTTGTAATCAATGTGGATTCAGTGGGCCACATTCAGAGTCATAGACTTCACATAAAGGTTATCTTTCCATCTTCTTTATTAAATTCCCCTATGTTTCACTCTATAAAAGGGCTTTTTCATGGGGTTCTTTTTCCATTCTTTATTACAAAAATATATATATTTTCTTAATTATTTACATTTTCATGTAAGGTAATATTTTCTTCTCAATTTTCTATTATTGTTTTTTTAGCAAGTACACATACCAATCAAGGAATTGTCCTCCTCTTATTCTTTTTTTGTTACTTTTATATTCCGATACATTCCAGTCAGGATTATTCTTTCTAAAATTGAATGACAAACTTATATGGAGTATAGCAATACTGAAGAAGACAGGCTAGTGTTTCAAATTGGAAATGCAGCCAAAATGACTTGCCTTCCCACTTTTCTTTAAAACAGCCAACCTTAAAGAGACAACAAGGGCTGCATGTGGATGATCTGTACTTTTCTTTTAAGCAGTGTGCTATAAACACAAATTAAATTAAGTGATTTTCTAACTCTCTTGACTTTTTATAACCATTTACTATTCCAAATATTGAACTGTTAAGAATTATTTCACTTGCTTACTTCCACAATTGCTCCTTAAAATATTGTCTCATATTTTTAATGGCTACGATTTGACAGATGCTGACTCCTTCATGCAAGTGCTCTTTTACTTAATCCTCTCACCTGTTTTGTGCAAACCCACAGTCGCCAAACATCATGACATGGCTCAGAGTGTCTCCGCACATGTGCAAATTGTTGCATAGCACCCTGGACACTATCATGTGGAAAACACAATCAGTTTTTGCATGAAACAGGCTGAAATTTCACTGGCCTGACTATTAATCAGAACTGGCTTATCTTTTAAACAAATTCACTGTTACACTTCATCTATCATGAAGATGAGAAGTCACACTCAATTTGACCTCCCGCCATTAACATTTCAAATATTACAATATTGTAGTTTTTGCTGTAGTTATTCTACATAAATGAAAGAACATTATAATTACTTACAGAATTGCATTTCTTAACTGTATTTTTCATTAAGATAAAAATATATCATGTGTGTAGCTCACACCAATGGCTGCAGGATAAGTTTTCAGATTGTAAAAACTGCCAGAATGACTGGCCCTCCCTCTTTCCCTAAAACTAGATAAAATAGAGAAAGAAGTGGGCCAAACTGCTGAAAGCAAGTATTATTTGATAAACTTCATGCATGTTCCTGTGTGACAAGTTTATATTGAATATGGCAACACTGAAAAAGACAGGCTAGTGTTTCGAATTGTAAATGCAGCCAAAATGGCTTGCCTTCCAACTTTTCTGTAAAACAGCCAACCTTAAAGAGACGACAGGAGTTGTGTGTGGAGGAGCTTTACTTTTCATTTAAGCAGTGTGCTGCATTAATTAGTTACACTAATTAGATTCACTAAGTTAACTCTCTTGACTTTTTATAACCATCTACTATTTTGAATCTTAAATTGTTAAGAATTATTTCACTTGTATACCTCTACAATTGCTCCTTGAAGTGTGGTCTCTTATTTTTAATAGCTGTGTTTAAGCAGACTCTAACTGCTTCATACAGGTGCAGTTTTACTAAATCCTCTCACCTGTTTTGTGCAAACCCATGGTCGCCCAATGTCATGACATCATGACGTGGCGCCGAGTGTCTCTTCGTATGTGCAGATTATTGCATGACCACCTACACACTATCACGTGGACAACGCGATTGGTTTTTGCACAAAACAGGCTAAACTATCACTAGTCTGACTGTTAATCAACGGTTGCCAATCCTTTAAACAATTTTGCAATTACAATTATTCTCATTGTCCATTTTCAGACCCTAGATTCCTACTAAAACAAAAAATGGAGTTCTCACAAAATGTTTTTCATTCATCTGTCATTATCTTAAAGGCTCAGGGTCACACTCGATTTGACCTACCATCATTAACATTTTATAGTTTTAGAATCTTGCTGTGGTGATTTTACCTCAATTAAAGTACATTATGTACAGAATTGCATTTCTTAACTACATTATTTATCACGATAAAACTATACCATGTGAAAAAGAAAAATAAGTCATTCCCTCATGTCTATCCTAACTTTCTAATGAGCAGAGAGGTAGGGTCCTGGAGACTCATATCCCATTGATTTGATGCTATTTTATATTCATAGGTCATACTGGTTTGACCTCCCATAAAAGGCATCAATATATTGCAGATTATTAGTTATAGAAATCCTGATTCAGTCTTCACTATATCTTAGATCCTGTAACAAATTGTTAAAAGGATTGGCAAACACTGATTAACAGTCAGACTAGTGATAGTTTAGCCTATTTTGTGCAAAAACCGATCACGTTGTCCATGTGATAGTGTCTGGGTGGCCATGCAATAATCCACACATACATGGAGACACTCGGCACCACGTCATGACGTCGGGCGACCTCGGGTTTGCACAAAACAGGTAAGAGGATTTAGTAAAACAGCACCAGTACAGAGCAGTTAGAGTCTGTTTATCACAGCTATTAAAAAGAGACCACACTCCAAGAGCAATTGTGGAGGTATACAAAATGAAATTATTCTTAATTTAAGATTCAAAATAGTAGATGGTTATAAAAAGTCAAGAGAGTTAACAACTTAGTGAATCTAATTAGTGTATGCAGCACACTGCTTAAATGAAAAGTAAAGCACACGAGCCCTTGTCCTCTCTTTAAGGTAGGCTGTTTTATAGAAAAGTGGGAAAGCAAGCCATTTTGGCTGTATTTACAATTCGAAACACTAGCCTGTCTTTTTCAGTATTGCCATATTCAATATAAACTTGTAACACAGGAACATGCATGAAATTTATATATGAGGTTTATCAAATAATCTTGCTTTTAGCAGGTTGGCCCACTTCTTTCCCTATTTTTTTAATTTTAGGAAAAGAGGGAGGGCCAGTCATTCTGGCAGTTTTTACAATCTGAAAAATTATCCTGCAGCTATTAATGTGAGCTACACACATGATATATTTTATCTTAATGGAAAATGCAGTTAAGAAATGCAATTATTTATGTAATTATGATGTACTTTCATTTATGTAGAATAACTACAGCAAAAACTACAATATTGTAATATTTGAAATGTTAATGATGGGAGGTCAAATTGAATGTGACCGCTCATCTTCACGATAGATGAATGAAGTCTAACAGTGAAATTGTTTAAAAGATAAGCCACTTCTGATTAATACTCAGGCCAGTGATATTTCAGCCTGTTTTGTGCAAAAATCTATAGCATTTTCCACACAATAGTGTCCAGGTTGCTATGCAACAATCCACACATGCGCGGAGACACTCAGAGCCACATCATGATGTCAGGTGACTGCGGGTTTGCACAAAACAGGCAAGAAGATTAAGTAAAACAGCACCTGCATGAAGCAGTCAGCATCTGTCTAATCATAGCCATTAAAAATAAGAGACAATATTTTAAGGAGCAATTGTGGAGGTAAGCAAGTGAAAACCATCTCTCTGGAATTAAATTTACAATAGCAGGAATTCTCAAAGCTGACTGAATACAATCCAGAAATTTCAGTTACAACACAAAAAGCAGAAACAGCAATAACATCCTTAGAAAATACTAAAGACAAAAATTGAGCAGTGTTAATGGAGTTAAGGAAGTCAGGAAATTACTGTAGATAGATTTGCTACCATTTTGCATTGCCAGTGTTATGGAGGACACTTTATTATTACAATGAACAGAGACAAATTATTCACAGAGGTCAAAAGAGAAAAAAACAAGGTTGCATTTATTCTTTCCACTCTTCCTGAAGGGCAAAACGTCAAAAGGAAAAAAAAAACTCTGTCAGAGTCAACATGGCTGCATTGAACTGTTAGGAGAGCATGCAGGTAATGCTAGAAAGGTTCTTCGTGTTATGGAGTTTAGGGTGCAAATTTCTGCTGTATCCAAGATGGCCACTGATGTTTGCACATGTGCTTTGAGATACAGTGACCATCTTTGGCACAGTGAACATTTCTGCCATGAGCTGCTTGCACATGCATGACATGGCAAAATGTGGAAGCATCGCACTAAAGTAGTGCACTTGTGTGGGGGGGGGGCTACTGCACCACAGAGAGGAACTGCAGCCATGGAGAGGAGGGGCAGAGGAAAAAACACACACTACCAATGATCTTTGTACTGAGGGTAAAGGGTGCATCACTGTAGAAGAGAAGTGGGACCGAATCCAGTAATGTCCCCTTCTCTCTTCTAGATAGTGATAGCAACATGCCTGCAGGGCTCTGCCCATGCAGCCATAAAAATAAATTCATTTAGAAGCCTGCAATGTTTGTTCAGATGTCATGTCAGCATTTAGCTGTGCCATTCCAGCTGATGTTTTGCACTTTGTACATCCACTGGATAGTGCTGAACAAGTAATTAGCTATAATCGGGAGGCAGTAAAGTGCAGTGGTTTAAGTCTCTGAGCTGCAAATCTGGTGATATCCAGCAGACCAGACCTCAGTTTGAATCCCACAGCTTCCACTTACATACTGTGTGACCCTGAGCAAGTCACTTAACTTCCCTGTGCTCCCAGGTTGTACCTGTAAAAAAGCTTTCAGCTTAGTTTGCTACTCCTGGTTAAACAACTAAAAAAAAATTTAAAAAAAATTGCATTTCTTCCAGTATGTAGAGTAACCTGGCCATGGCCTTTCATCGATCCAGTTCTTAATTACATGCCTATGGTCTTCTAGAGTACATTATATAAGTAACCAACATATTACCCATTCTACAATCATTCAATTATCCATTCTGCAATCATGTTAGAAGTGAATTTAGAGCTTTTTTTTTTGACTTTTCCATTAGCAGATTATATCCTCTCACCACTAGAGGGCTATATCTCTATCTCTTTATCTAGTAAGTAAGCCATGTGGGCTCTCTCTGCCTTTCTCTCGCCTCTCCTCCTGCTTCTTGCCCTGGCCCCCCTCTTCTCTCTCCCTGGTCCTAGCCACCCCCACCCCACCCCCGCCATCCTCTACTCTGGTTTCCACTGCAACTCCAAGGGAACTCTCCACTTCCACTCGAGACTTGTGCTTGGTGCACCATTTGGATATTCCTGGTTACTTAACATGACCACTACTCTCAACAAGTGTGGCCACCCCTCTACACTGTACCACCTTGCAGTCCATATGGGACACCACCTGGAACCTTGCAACTTCTACTCCAGGAAACAACAATCAAAACTATCTCTCAAAGAGCTGCAACTCTGCTCCTAAAAACTCCTGCTCCACCGGCCATCGGCTCAGCAGTTGGATTTCCGCATGCGATGCCGGTGACCCGGGTTCGGGAATGGACCAGGGTCGCTGGAGGGCCGGCCGAGGAGAGAACGATGGAGCATCCTAGGGACTGCTCTCCTTCTCTGGGGGGAGGGTGGGGAAGCGCCCGGAGCATCAGCAACCCCTGGTGGAGGCCATGAGTACCGCTACTGGCGCTCGCATACCTAGGAGGCAGGGCAGACGCTGGCATCTTTGCACGACCCTGCCTCCCCAAGAAAAACGGAAAAAAGGAGCTGCCGACCGCCGCTAATGAAGCTCGCCACGGCTTCAATTAGCTCCCCGGGCCAAGCCACCCGACCTAGTCCGAATGTCTGCAGCATGCAGGGGAGAGTGCCGCAGCCCTGCCGTGGGGGGCAAGCCAAGGGTATCGGGGGGCTCATGGCTAATTCAGGGAGTGGAAGCCCGTGACCCGTGACTGGGCCGAGATACATCAGGCAGACGGCAGCTCAGAAAAATAATAAATAGAAGAAAAAAAAAACTTATGCTCCTCCTCCTTCTCATCTCAGGCAGTGTCCATCCCAATCCTGGCCCTAGAAGCTCAGGCCACACACAAACTCCAGGTGCCCTTATCCTTGCAACCATTAATATCTGCAGCCTACTACCAAAGCTGGATGCACTCCAAGCCTTCATATGCCAACACAACCCTGACATCCTTGCAGTGGTGGAAACTTGGCTGACACCTAAAGTTCCTGACTCAGCAGTAACAATACAGGGCTACAATGTTCACAGGCTGGACCAGATATCCAAAACAGGTGGTGGTTGAGCAATCTGTATCAAAGACTCCCTGTCTTGGCACCCTGTAGCAACTCCATCACTTTCTGCCTCAGCCCAGATTCTGCCAATAAAAATCATCCTAGGTCCCAACAATAAAGCTCTGACTATTATCTCCGTATATATACCACCCAAGGACCCTAAAAATGGATTTAATGACATCCTAAACTTTATCAACTCACATCCTCCCGAAACTGAACTTATTCTACTAGGGGATTTCAATATAAACTGGTTGGCATCGAGTGCCAGTGCCTATAAAGACTCCATCTCAGCTGCTAACCTCACACAAATGGTGAACTTCCCTACTAGGATTAACTACAAGACTGGCACCAGTACCCTCTTGGATTGGATCCTCACCACTCACCCCACAAGGATTTCTCGTACGACCATTCTCCCAGACTCACTCAGTGACCACTCCCCAGTCATGTGTGCATGGTCTAACAAATTCCTTAAGCTCCCTCCCAAAATTATCACTAGCAGAGTCCTTCCTCATGGAAAACTTCCACATCTCAAACAACACCTGCTTCTACAAGACTGGCTACCCATCTATGAAGCAACAGATGTTAACTTGGCTCTTGATCACTTCATCTCAATTTTCAACAAAGCCTGCGACCTCTTTGCCTCTGCTAAAAGGCACAAAACAAAATCTCTCTCTAACCCATGGGTGGCCACGGCTCTTCTCTCACAGCTGAAACTAAGGGATCACCTCTGGGCAGTTGCCAGGGCCACTGGCAAACAACTGGACATCCAAAATTACAAACAAGCATGAAATGCTGCACATAAAAGCCATAATGCTAATGTGAACCACCTACTACAAAGATGCTCTCACCAATACATGGGGAAATGGTCGTGCTTTCTGGGACAATATCAAGAATGTCACAGGAAGCAGCCAAAACCTCTCCGGCCATGTTAATGGTTGATGGATCCTCAACCCCTGACCCTAGGTGATCGCAAAACATCTTTAACATGGCTTTTCAGACCTTAGTGCTGTTCTACCCCATGACTTTTTCGAAAACAGGGCCTACTCCCCAAATACCTCAGCCCCTCAGTCTAACCACCCCTCTTCTATTTCAGGAAGGTAAGGCTGAATGAAGCTCGCTGCTATATTACTGCAGTTATCTCTAAATCTAGATCTAGTAGCGACACCCTGGACCTTAAGCTTCTTTTGCTCACCCTCGATGAGGTAATTCATCCATTAACAAAAATCCTAAACTTCTCTCTCAGCTGTGGAAAATTCCCAGACCTATGGAAAACAGCTACCGTGACACCCATCCATAAAAGTGGGGACAAGACGATTCACTCAAATTATTGCCCTATCTTCATACTGCCCCCACTCTCTAAGGCACTTGAGCGCATTGTGGCTGATCAACTTACCGACCACTTGGATAAATACAATATACCTTGTCCACAACATCACGGCTTCCGGAAAGGTCAAAGCACCACCACAGCCCTTCTTGAGTTCGCTGGAGCTTTGCACAAATCCCTTGACAACGGCCTTCTCACAGGGGCCGTTTCGTCGACCTCTCCAAGGTCTTGATACAGTACACCATGGATTATTAATACACCAACTACTGAATGCTGGGCTATCACTGACTCTTCTCTCTGGTTTAAAAAGTTGCTTAGAAAACCCCATCACAGAGAGTAAAAGTGCCGGGCGCTCTTTCTAACACCCTGCTTGGCTCAAGATTGTCCCACAGGGATCCATACTAGGACCCCTCCTTTTAGCCTTTTCTTAAACTCCCTCCCTTACCACTGCTCTGAGAAATCATACTATATGCCGATGATGCTGTTGTATTCTCCACACACAAAGATCCTGCAACTCTTCAACACAACCTTCAACTTGGTTTCAGTTCTGTAGAGACATGGTTTCTTAATCATAAACTGGTCCTCAATGACAAGAAAACCAAATCTATGCTCTTCTGCAGCTCTCATAACCAACAAAGCTACACCACTTGGCTATCTCCACCACCCAGGGAACACTCTAGATCAGGTGGGGTCCTTCAAATACTTAGGGATACAGCTTGACCCTAATCTCTCCTATGGACTTCATGTAGATAATGTAGCTAGAGCTGCTAATACACGGCTTGGTCTCCTCTACAAACACAGACCACACCTCACGCCAGAAACTTTGAAGGTTGCAGTCCTGAGCTCTGTGATCTCTGTAATAGACTATGGTCTCATCATTTATGGCTCGGCCACAACCACAACCCTTAGATGCCTCTCAACTACCTTAAATAAAGCATGTCGGCTCATCACTGGTGCTCACCGCTTCACCCACATGTGACCTGTACACTCAGACCGGCTGGCTCCAACTATCAAACACATAAAGTTTCTCCTGCTCCATGGTGAAAAAATCTACCTTGGCCTTGCACTTTCTGGGGTCTCAACTCTGTTACAACATCGAATTAACAAATGGCGCCTTAGGAGATCCGAGCTACAGCTACTGAAAGTCCCCCACTGTCACACTTCACAGGGACAATGCTCTTTTGCTTATTGAGTGCCACTCTGGTTCAATGGCCTCAGCCCAACCATCTCCTCTGCCCCAACTATTGGTATGTTTAAAACTAGGCTCCGGGACTATCTCACTACCAACAGCTTCTGTGACTGCCCAACTTAACCTTGTTTCTCCACTTCCCTTTCTGCTCTAGTTGTCCTCCCCTCCTCACTGGATTCTACCTTCACATCTTGGTATACCCAATGCTGCACTTTTCACCCTCTTGCCACCCTTCCTACATTCCTTCCCCCCACCTCTTCCCTCTCCCTATGACTCTGGCACTTCTTATCTGTTGTCTATTTTCTCTGACAAGTGCCACTGGCTGCCTTGTTACAATGCTACCCTTGAACTGTATTAATCTGTACTCTGTTTTCAATGTCCACATTGTTGTAATGCCTGTCTTGATGTTCCCCATAATTTGTATTTCTCTGACGTGGAACCTTTGTAAAAGAGCCATGGCTCAAAGGTATTTGTAATCCTAGACTTGATAAATAAATAAATTCTCTAGATTCTAAAAGGCAAAACATCTCATTGTACACACATAAAACAGGTTGGTATAAATACTCTTTTTATGCTAGATCAGAAGGCAAAATCAGCTAGAAATGTATTCCATTTACAAAATGAAGCTGCAATCCGTAACAATTCCTGGTTGCAAAAGATAAAACATAAAGACATTAGAACCAATAACATTGAAAAGATCATCTGTGATAGTTAACAGTATTGCTGATATTCGATTTTCCAAATCCTAAAAGGTACAATAAGTGGGGGGATGAGGGGGGACAGGAGTTGTTAGGGATTGCAGCTTCAATTTTGGAAACAGCATAAATGACATGTTGATTTTGTCTCCTGTTTTGACTGTCCTGAAAAGAAAATATTTTGCATGTCTGCCTTATTTGTGTATAATTAACTGTTTTGTAATTTAGGAGTCAGAGAATGACTGTGTAACAGGTGACATTATGGTTACCTAGCAACTGTACACCAAAACAATGTGGGCATGTAATTAAGAACTGGATCAATGGAAGGCCATTGCCAGGTTACTATACACATTGGCAGAACTTAAAATAATAGCTAGCAATTTGCTGCACAGTAATTTGAGGATATGCAAAGTGTAAAATGTCAATTGGGACTGAATAGCTGGATGCTGAGCTGTTGTCTTGAACAAATAATTTGGAACTGTAAATGGATGTTATTTTTTTCTAATTGCTCTTTATCCTCTTTTGCTGAGACACCTATATTTTCAATATAGAGATATGTTAGCACTAGTATCACAAGACATGCCAGTGGTAATCACTGAACCCACATACTATAAAGGGAAAATAAAGGAGGCCCTGCTGACTCCATTGAAAGGAGGTGTGTGCTGTTCCATTGTGTGTCATAGAAAAGTTGTTAATTTTGAACTTGGCATCACCACAACACTGAGCTCTCTGTTTTTTCAATAACCAAAACTAAAGCTCAGAGAGATAGAGGTATACGTGTAACAATGTGCACGTTCTCCTTTAACAAGGTTTGTTACCGCCTGAGCTTCTGAAGTAAGGTTTACACAATGCACTGTCTGAAAGAATAGAGAGCTTCCTGTAACAGTGGTGCCAAGTTTAGAATGAGAAACTTTTCTCTGGCATACAATAGTCTATAAACCAACAATATTACTGACTCAATTTTCCAAATCCTAGTAGGTACAATATTTGGGGCAGCAGTTGCTACTGATTGCAGCTTCATGTTTGGAAATAAATTCAGTTTTATGAGTTTGCCTCTTGTTCTAACATGAAAAGAAAACGTTTTACTAGTCTGTTTTATGCGTATATAATGATGATCTGCTGTGTCATTTAGGGGACAGAGAATGCATACGTAACAGGTGACATTATGGTTGTCTAGCTGTGGTACACCAAAGCACTGTAGGCATGTAGTTAAGAACTGGATCAATGGAAGGCCATTGCCCAGTCGCTATACACATTGGAAAAACTTAAATTATCGCTGACCAATTGCTGAGCAGTTCTGTGAGGATAAGCAAAGCATAAAATATCAGTTGGGACTGAAAAGCTGAACGCTGAGCTATTGGCTTGAACAAATACGAGGGACTTCTAAATGGATTTTTTCTAGCTACCCTCTATCCTTTTGTGTTGAAACACCAATATTTTCAGTAATGAGCTGTCTTTACAATAGTATCACAAGATGCGCCAGTGGTCATTCCTGAACCCTCATGAAGCAAAAATAAATGAGGTCATACAAAGATACATATAGGTCTGCTTACTCCTTATAAGATTTACACAAAGCACAGTTTGAAAGGATAGACAGCTCCCTGTCACAGTGGTGCCAGGTTCAGAATGAGAAACTTGTCTATGACATACAAAAGAACAGCCCACATCTTCCTTCAATGGAGTCAGCCGACCTGCTTTATTGTCACTGTATGTGGTTTCAAGGATAACAACTGGCACATCTTGTAATACTGCTGCAAAGATGGCTCTGTATTGAAAATTTACGTCTCTCAACACAAGAAAATAAGTAGCAGGTACAAAAAATAAAATCCATTTAGAAGTATGACATGTGTTTTAAGACACCATCTTGGATTTCAGCTGCTCAGTCTCAGATGATATTTTGTACTTTGCACATCAGTGGAGTAGTGTTCAACAAATGATTCACTATAACAACATTTCTGCCATTGTGTACAGTAACCTTTACACTGATCCAGTTCATAATTACATATCTTTGGTGCTTTGGTGTACAGTTGATAGGTAACCAACATATCACCCATTCTGCAATCATTCTCTGGCTCCTAAACTGCAAAACAGCTCATTGTACACACATAAAACAGGTTGGAATAAATACTCTTTCTACGCTAGATCACAAGGCAAAATCAGCTTGAAATGTATTCCATTTCCAAAAAAGAAGCTGCAATCCGTAATAACTCCTGGCTGCAAATGATAAAAATGAAGACATTAGAACCTATAACATTGAAAAGATCATCTGTGATAGTCACACTAACCTACTGTATTGCTGACTCAATTTACCAAATCCTAAGAGGTGCAACACCTGGGGAAGGGGGTACAGCAGTTGTTACTGAATGTAACTTCAGTTTTGGAAATGGAATTAATTTCAAGATGCATGTGTCTCCTGGTATAGCATAAAAATAACATTTTCACCTGTCAGATTTATGTCATCAGTGGCATCCCACAAGGCTTAGTGGAGAGGTTGGTGTTACTCGATATCTTGGTATCAGATATGATGGTGAGGATACAAAGTAGGATGAGCCTGTTTGCCAATGACAGTAAACTGGGAGTTGTGGGTGAAGCAGAAGGTAGGAGGGTACTCCTGAATGATCTAGATACATTGCAAAAGTGATCTGACACATGGCAACTGGGATTCAATGCCAAAAAGTGCAGGGTTATGCTCTTCAGAACCAATAATCCAGGGCACAGATACTAGTTAGGTGGGGTGAACAGCTATTTATCTCCACTGAGGAAAAAGATCTGGGTGTGATGGTAACGGTCAGATAGATTGCTCTGCACAGTGTAGGAAAGTGGCAGCAAAGGCCAACAGGATGCTAGGGTGCGTAGCAAGGGGAATCACCTCAAGGAGTGTGGAGGCAATCCTGCCACTGTACAGGTCACCAGTGTTTCTGCACCTGGAATGCTGTGTGCATTTCCTGTGCCCCTCCCTAAAAAGAGACAGCAGATTATTGGAGGGGGTGCAGAGGAGGGTGACAAAGATGCTAAATGGGATGAGGAAAATGCCCTATGAGGATAAGCTGGCAGAGCTCAACATGAATTCATTGGAAAATCAAAGAGACAGAGGGGACATGATTGAGACCTTTATGTACAGTACTTAAAGGGCATAAATTGGGTCAGCCTTGAAGGTCTGTTCAAATTCCCAAAGGAGGGGATAACCAAAGGGCCTGGTCAGAAGCTGGAAGGGGGGAGGTTCAGAAGGGAGATGAGGGAGCTTTTCCTCATGGAGAGGGTTATGGAGTGGAATGCATTGCCTGAGGATCTGATTTCACTGACAATAGTGGATGTATTTTAGAGAGGGTGGGACAGGGTTAAGGGTAGAATTAGACTAAGAAAGGCAAAAGAAGGGGAGGGGACAGCATCATTTGTAATCACCGAAAGTTGCACATTAGAGCAGACATGAGACACTGTAAGGCCTGTATCTATTGGCTTTTTCGCATGATTACATATTTGTACGTGAGTATAATCAACTATTTTGCCATTTAGGAGTCAGAGAATGAATGCATAACAGGTGACATTATGGTTACCTAGCAAATGTACACCAAATCACTGTAGGCATGTAGTTTTTTTCCTTTTAACCAGGAGAGATACATTAAGCTGGAGCTTGTTTACAGGTGCAACCTGGTTAAGAATTTAATCAGTGGAAGGCTAGTGCCAGGTTACACTACATACTAGCTTATTACAATTTTTTATACCATTTCCCTTGCTGTTACAGAAAAAAACAACTCTGTAAAATGACAAAACGCAACTGTTCTGAGCTGTAGATGACAAAATATAAAATAATTTTCTGCAGGTCACTTCTTTATTAAGAAAATGCACATCTGTCTCTCTGGCAGTACTTTAGAGATCTGCAGCATCTGCATGAAACATAGAAATATAGAATTTCACAGCAGATAAGGACTGCTTGGCCACCTTGTCTGCCATTTCTCTGCCTACTGGATAAACTGCAGATCCTAGCCAACCAACAGCTTACTTCTTCCTACCCCTCCACTAGAATTGCCTTATGTCTGTCTCATGCATTCTTGAATTCTCCCACTGTTCTTGACTCCACAACTTCCTCAAGAAGGCTGTTCCATGCATCCATTACCCTCTCTGTGAAAAAATACCTTCTAACGTTACCTCTGAGCTGTCTCCCCTCTATCTTCAAATTGTGCCCCCTTGTTCTTGCACATCTCTTTTTTTGAAAGATGCTACTATCTTGGACTTTGCTAATTCCTTTGAGGTACTTGAAAATTTCTATCATGTCCCCCCTCTCACTCCTTTCCTCAAAGATATACATATTAAGCTGCTTTAGTCTCTCTTCGTATGTCTTCTGGCGCAGATGTTGCACCATTTTGATTGCCCTCCTATGAATAGCCTCCACTCTGTCTATGTCTTTGCTGAGATGGGGTCTCCAGAACTGCACACAGTACTCCAGATGGGATTTCACTAACTGTCTGTACAGAGGGATAACAACTTCCTGTTTTCTACTGTTGATGCCTCTCCCTATACACCTCAGTATCCCCCAGCCCTCCTTACTGCCTTCTCACATTGCTTACCCACCTTTAGGTCATCTGATATAATTACTCCCAAGTCCCTTTTGATTTTTGTTCTGGTTAGTATCTCACCCCCAAAGTGTACTCTTCCCCTGGGTTTTTGTTTCCCAGGTGCATTACCTTGCACTTCTTTACGTTGAATCTGAGCTGCCATACATTTGACCATTCCTCCAACCTTGCCAGCTTCTGCTTGCTGTGAAGAAACAAAAGTGGTGTGCAGTATGTTTTTTGAACTGGTATACTTCATAGAGCCCTGACCCTTTACTTGACTATATAGACCTGGAGAATGCATGAGCAATAAAAAGACAGATTTCATGTGTGTGTGTGTCTGTGTGTGTGTGTGTCTGTGTGTGTGTGCGTGTGTGCTTCTATTTTTCTTCTGTAGAAAGAGAGCTGCTGGGTTCATGCAATTTTATTTATTATTACTGGGGTCCAAAGCAGTGGGCATCTGCCATAAAGGAAAATGTTAATCCAGACAGAATCTTAACTCTAAGCCTAAATGAAACAACCAAATCTGGCAAAACTATTCTGGGTGTTTTTGGTCAGTCTAGTGTTTGTTGCCAAGAAAAAAAAATCCAGGCAAATGTATGTACTGGATCTTGTTGATGCTGTAGTAGATGAAATCCACCCCTCTACTGTAGCTCAGGAAAGGAGTAATGTATCAGTCTGATGCTGTCTGTTTCAAGGGTTAGATTTTCCCTTAGGAAGCATCCAAAGACTGCTAATTAGATTAGAAAAGCCAAGAAAAAAAAAACAGATCTGGTAGAACACAGTCAATCAAATTTAATATACAGTATGCAAAAGACTGTAATCAATCTGCATTCTGGAGGCATTGGTATGGCCAAGGATTTTACTACTACGTTAGGTGCATATAATGGTACTTTGGCAACATACAATAGGTACAGTAGGTGTTGCTATGAGGAGAACAGATAGAGACCAAACTGTATCAGAAGCGCTGGACAGTTAATTTCAAATCTGAGTTGCTTGTCATTTGCATTACTTCCTGAAATTCATCTAAAATGCTGTTGATTTAACAGCATACATGCTGCATGAAGTATCTAAAAGCAAAGGGCAGGGCAGCCAGGAGGAAACAAACAGATGAAGACTAGCTTCTCCATATTCTTTCCCCTTTTTTCTCCTTTATTAAATCAGTGCCCATGAAGTAGCAGCTCTGTGGAAGTGACAAGTGGCAACAATCTCAGCCAGTAAGAAAACTAGTATTTAGGTGCTATGTATATAAATGTGTCAAATACATTGCATATGCTCTATTTCTTATCTCTGTCACTTGTTTCTCTCTTTTAAAGAGCTGTGGGACAAAAGACTGCAATTTAGTGCATAGTAAAGCAATTAGTTATGATTGGAGGAGGGCCTTTTATACAGAAACACAAAGATTAAGGTGTGCACCATTCTTTAAGCTAGAGTAACAAGTAGAGATAGATATAAAGACTAGCGCATATTGCACGGCATAGATTTACAAATGCTTATCCATCTATGTTCTGCTTGCATTCTTTCATGCCATTCTCTCTAGAAATCTACAGCATAGAAAAAATAAGAATTTCTTGTTTCATGGCATGGTTTTCTATAAATTTCTGGAGTTTTTTTTGTTACCAAATTCATATGACACATAATGTCACTGAACATATTATTTAGCCTCTCGCTTCACACTCATCCCCACACTTATGCTGGTAACATGGTCCACCTCATTAAAATAGCATGGTTAAAATGCAGAGTAAATTTTTTCAATGAATTAAGCAATATATCTCATTTTATAGTATATTCTGTAAAGTATGTGCATATCCAGCGTCATGTTACCAACATGGTTGTCTAACCATAACAGACTGAGACTTTCACTGGTTTTACCGAATAAATAAAAACAAACGGGGATAAAAAAAAATTAATAATAAAATAAGTGATCTGAGTGCATGATTCATTATTTCAGACACAAATCTCACCTCTGAATGAGAACTGACTATGTTTGCTTTCCAGTGGCAAAAGAACATGACAGGCAGGTAAGATGATGTAGCTCACTCTGTGAGTTTTTTTTTATGACACAGCACTTTGCACATAGTTGAGGACAGGATTAATGTCAACCCCCTCCTGATGCAAAATCAATAAAAATAGTAATTAACTTAGTGAACTTGTTGTAAATTAAACACACAAGTCACAGGAACACTGTTTAAGCCAGAAATAATCATATTTCACAAAATAAAAAAAATATGTAATTAATAAAAAAAGAGCTATTTCAAGCTGACAGTACCTCTTAAAGTGAGGACTTTCACTACTGAATCTAGTCAAGAGAACATAATACTTCAACCAGCACACTGCACTGACAGTAAACAGTCATTTACCTGCTGGGACCCCTGACTTGAGCGGGAATTCAAAGCCAAAGCATGTATTATTTTTTCTTAATTTTGTCTTGGAGTTCCCTCCCTTCACTACTGTATGTACCAATGTTGTTGCATTATAAGGAGTAGAAGTAGGAGGATATCAGGTGAAGGCTAAGACCTGAGACCTCATGTCCCATTTCTTACTCAAAGTACTCAAATTGCTGGAATTGCAGGAATTTATATGGCTGTCTCTCCTCCGAGTCCCTGCCCTCCCCACTCGTACAGTGGTCTTGAGTGTGAGTGAGGCCAATGAAAACAAATTCCGAACTTTAATGGGAAAAAACATGCTCCTTAAAAAACGGAAAAAAAATCACTGCTGTTTGTCTATTTTCATGAGCTGGCTACTGAAATAAGAGTTTTGTAAGCTGCAGTATAAACAGCAGTACTAATTGAAGAGGGGGATGGCTCAGTGTAGAATTGTTAGATGAAGTGGCGCACAATGGATAATGAGTTAGATGTTCTCAGATGATTAGTCAACTGGTCTGGTGGCTAAACTATAGGAAATAAGTGATGAATGTGCAGGTGTATAGTGCAGTCGTTTAAGGCTCTGAGCTACAAACCTGGTGACCTGAGTTTGAATCCCACAGCCCCCACTTGCATATTGTGTGACCCTGAGCAAGTCACCTAACTTCCCTGTGCTCCCAGATTGCACCTGTAAACAAGCTTTCAGCTTAGTGTGTCTCTCCTGGTTAAAAAAAAAAATAGCTGAACATTAAACAAGCATTTGTCAATGCCGAATGTTGGCTTGCTGGCATTGGCATTGGTAGTGCAGGAGTTAGACAGATGCATCATAGGAATGGCAGTGAAGTATTGAACTGATGCCAACCCACCCCCAACCTGCAGAGAGTGACAGGCATTAGGGTGTCCCTTTGGGTGTTTCGTAGTGCAGTGCGGGAAAACATGTCAGTCAGGACATGAAAAATGACAGCTGTACAGTTCATAAGAGGTGTAAAAAAATGCCAGCGTTGAAAATGTGGCATGTAAATATACCAAATTTGCTAAGTTATAAGGGTGCATGGGAAATGTGCAACGGATGCTTGCAACACTGCCATTTTATGGGCGTTCAGCACCAAATTTTCAACATAGGCATTTTAGCACCTCTGCTCATGTACAGTGTCACTGTTATTTCCTCAAAGTGTCCCAAGAAGTGATTTCGCATAGCGACCATGCTATTCTGTGCCCGAAGTGCGAAAACACATTTTGGGCAGGATATGTGAAATGATGACTGTACTGTTCATCAAGAGGTGAGGAAAAATGGCAATGGTGGAAATCCAGACTGAAAATATCACAAATGCACGATTTAATACACAGGTTATCTGCCAATGCACGCCAAACACAGTCATTTTATGGAGTATCATCACCAAATTTTCAACATAGGCATTTTAGGTCCTCTGCTCATGAAATGTGTCACTGTCATTTTCATAATCTGGCCCAAACACTGATTTCCCACAGTGACTGCGCCATTGTGTGCCGGAAGTGCGGAAACACATTTCGGGCAAGATGTGGAAAATTACAGCTGTACTCCTCACAGGAGGTGTACAAAAATGACAATGCTGAAAATCCAGCATTAAAATATTGTGAATGCGTGAAGTTACGAGCCTGCGTAGCTGCTGCACAATGTACGCTCGTAAAACAGGCATTTGTTGGATTTTTTTCCACCAAATTTGGAACATAGGCTTTTTAAGAGGCCACCTCATGAACACTGCCACTGTCATTTTGTTAATGGGTCCTGAAAGGTGATTTCACGCAGTGACAGAGAAATCATCTTTTGAGGCTGATTAACACCATGACAATGATAGAATTCATGAGGAGGGGCCCCAAAAATCCCATGTCAAAAATTTGGTGCCAAAATTCCAAGAAATGCCTGAGATATGCAGCAAAGTTGAAAAAAACCCTATTCACTCCATTATATAGCTTACTGGCATTTCCTCAGTTCGCGGTCGGCTTTGAAGAGTGCAGACATGTTCCTGGTCCACTGAAGATCATCGCGCCAGATTCCGGAGGTAAGTATGGGGTGGGGAGTGAGGGAAGGCAGGGTGTGCAGTGGGTGGGTGCGGGTGTGGGAGGTGGGCATCGAGACTATGAGGGATGGTTTTCAGTTTTATGGGAAAAAAGGAAACCATCACGGGACAGTTTTGTGTTGCAGGGCATTTGGCATGCTGGGGTGGCTCCCAGCATGCCACCTCACTGTTTTCTTGGGGGGGTGTCATTAGCTGATGGGAGATTGGGCACCCTCGTTGGCTCACAACATGGGGGGGAATAATGCCGATGGGGATTGGGCACCCCCATAGACAAACAAAGAAAGTGGTGGGGCTGAGCCAAGGTGGATTGGGCTCCCCTCGGCATTCAACAATTGGGGGAAGAGGTGATGCCGACGGGAATGGGCTCCCCTGTCAGAGTACAAAGACAGTGGGGGCCATGAGCCGAGGGGTTAGGCACCCCTTGACATTCCACATTTGGGGGTATGCCAACGGGGAGTGGGCTCCCCCATCGGCACAGTAAAACAGTGGGTGGGGGTTACCAACAGGAGGATTGGGCACCCCCAATATTGCCAGCCATAAGCTGCCCGCCAACCATGCTCATAATGGTGGCGAGCATGCAAGCAAAGGATCGTTGCTTATGACGAGCTTTGCTCGGATTGCAGCAGACCTTTGCTTAGATGTGCTCGCCCCACTATGTATGCATGGTGTGGCGCCGGCATGCAGGCTGATTGGGGAATGAGGGACGCACCTATTGATGCATGCCCTGCATTCGCCCAACAGCGGCCGCGTCCCCAAATCTGCATCATTCCCATTGGGTGCACAGTGGGTAATCAGGGTGGCAAAGAAAAGACTGAAACAGAAGTCTAGATAGATAAAAAATGGCCAGGATTTTATAGCACACAAGAAAATATAACTGTGTGAGTGTGTGTGTATGTGTGTGTCTGTGTGGTTGGTTGGTTGGTGTGGGGTGGTGTGGGGTGGGGCGGGGGCACATGGCACTACACACAATTTCACAACATAGGTTTTTTTTTTTTCAAATCTTTTGAAACATATTGTTTTGCACAATATTCAGTAACTGGCGATGTAAGAGTTGATGCCATTTTTTGCGACTCGCTATTCTAAACAACGTACTGATGCTTTGGACCCAAATGGATCAGATCCCTTTTCCTCATAATCACATGGTATATAATACAGCCAACTTGGTTGTCTCAGTCCATACAAAATATGGTACCTTCACCACTATCCACCAGTAAAATTGCACTCCAATGGTGTATCATAAAAGAGGTATTAAAAATAATAATAAAATAAGTGATCTGAGTGCATGATTCATTATTTCATGACATGAATCTCACCTCTGACTGAGAGTTGACAATGTTTGTTTTTTGGTGGCCCTGTGAGTGTTTTCATGACACAGCACTTTGCACTTAGCTGAGGAGGACAATAGTGTCGATCTGCACCTAGTGCAAGATCAATAAAAATAGCCAGGAGCCAGAGAACTCAGTAACTCAAATGATAAACTTCAGTGGGGTGAACTTTGGAAGGATGTGGGAAGTATTGAAAGGGAAACTGGAGGGCATAAGGCAGGAGAAGAAGTAGAGCAGAAATGGGATATTATTAAAAAGAGGATTTATGAGGCAATGGAAGCCTGCACCAAGACACTGAGTAAGAGGAGCAGAGCAAGGAAACCATGCTGGTTGAACAGCGAGGTAGTGCAGGTGGTGATGGCAAAACAAGAGGTGCATCAGAGGTATAGGAGGATGGGGAAGGAATATAACAGGGATGAGTATGCAAGATGGTCCAGGGAGGTGACCAGAAAAGTAAGAGAAGCCAAGGCCCAGAGGGAGCTGAGATTAGTGCAGGGAATTAAAGGGTGAGAAATACTTTTTTAGATACATCAGCGAGAAAAGGAAGTGCAAGGAGACAATAGTGATGATCAAAAAGGGTGGGCAGTGGACAGCAAAGGGGGAGAAACAGGCAGAAGCACTGAATGAATACTTTTGCTCAGTGTTCACGGAAGAAAAGGGGGGACCACCACCACCATGGGCTGGGAGGGTGGGGATGGGGAGAGGGCAACAGATGGAAGGATTGAGGGAGGTTGATTCAAAGAGGGATTGAGGGCACTGATTGTAGACAAGGCACCAGGGCCAGATGATATCCACACCAGGGTGCTGAGAGAGATGGCAGATGTGTTGGTGGAGCCACTGGCAGACCAGTACAGCACCTCACTGGAGTTATGATGTGTGCCACTGGACTGGAGGATGGCACATGCAGTGCCGTTACACAAAAGTGGACCAAGGAACAAACAGGGTAATTGTTGTCCAGTAAACCTCACCTCCAGGGTGTGCAAACTCATGGAAGTGATACTAAAAGAAAGACTGGTGTTGTATCTGGAGGACAATGGCCTCCAGGATGTGAGGCAGCATGGTTTCATTTTGGGGAAGTCCAGTCAAACCAGCACAATACAATATTATGACTGGGTGATAGGTGAGCTGGATAAGGGTCATGTCATAGATGTTCTTTACTTGGACTTCAGCAAGGCCATCAATATGGTCCCTCTTGGTGTCTTGGGGGAAAGCTAACTGGTGTAGGGGTAGGGGCAAAAATTATGAACTGGATTACAAGTTGGCTGAGTGGGAGGCTGCAATGGGTGGTGGTGGGAAGGGAGCTCTCAACTCCGAAGTAGGTGATGAGTGGGGTGCCACAGGACTCTGTGCTGGGACCAATATTATTTGGGCTCTTCATATCAGACATTGCACATGGGGTGGTGAGCAAGGTAAGTCTGTTTGCAGATGGCACCAAAATTGGAGCAGTGGTAGATGGACAGAAGGAATGGAAGCAGCTGCAGGGGAACCTAAGCAAGCAAGGGAAGTGATCAGAGAGTTGGCAACTGTGGTTCAATGGGGTAAAGGTAACACGGACCATGAACAATACTGCCCAGTGTAGGAGAGCAGCTGCAAAAGTGAATAAATTGCTGGGGTGCATAGCCAGGGAGCTTTCATCCAGGGGAAGAGAGGTGATCTTGCCCCTCTACGGGTCACTAGTAAGGCTGCATTTGGAGTATTGTGAACAGTTTTGGAGGCTATACCTAAAGCGTGATATCAAGCTACTGAAGGGAGTGCAGAGGAGGGCAACAAAGATGGTACGTGGAATGAAGGGGAGAGACTATGATAGTAGGCTGGGAGACCTGAATATGTACACCCTGGAGGATAGAAGGACAGGGGGGACATGAGATAGACATTCAAGTATCTGAGGGGACTCAATAAGGATGGGGTAGACAGGGTCTTTAAGCTAAGAAGGGTGAGGGACACCGGGGGCATGGGTTAAGAATAGAGGGGAGGATTTAGAAGGGAAATGAGGAGACACTATTTCACAGAGAGGGTGGTATCAAAATGGAATGCACTACCAGAATGGGTGGTATCATGTAAATCTGTGAACAGCTTTAAAAGGGCATGGGACAGGGAGCAGGGGAAAGTGAGGGTAGGGGAGGTGGGGGTGGCAGTGGGATGACAAGGAGGGGCAGCTGCAAACTAAGGGTGCTAGCTGTTCAGTCAAGAAGATGTAGGTAGGCCAGGTGGTCAGTTTCTGCTGGCACATTTGTGTGTTCATATGTTCATATTGTGACCCCTGACCTGAGTGACAGTTCAAAGCCAAAGGAGGTGTTTTGTCTTGTGGTTTCTTCCCTCCACTATGCTCCAATGTTGCTTGCTGCATTATAAGGAGTAGAAGTGAGAGGATAGTATTGTTTTTAGATTCATGATCTAACAGATACAGCGAAAGTTGCCTAATAGCAGTTGTACTGATAAAAAAAAAAATACCCACACATTTGTGTAACCGTGGAGAAATGTCACAGCTGGGCTCAGTGCAGAAGAGCTGCAACTTATATAACTTGTGATGTAGTCTGATAGCAGTCAGCAAACTGTGGGTAAACCAAATGAGCACTGGGTGGCATGAATATTGCAGTCAAAACTGCACCTCAAAAAAGATCAGTAAAACAGAAAGATAGCTAATACCCTAAAGAGAGGACTCTCAAAGAGTCAGAATTGCAGCAACTGACAGGTGTCAACACAATCTCTGCATAGCACAATGGTTGGTAGGTAGGTAAATTTTTTTATTTCTATACAGGATAAACCCTGTCATTAGGGATATAATCCTTTTTACAAGACACATCCTGTTTGAAGTTACAAAAAAACATAAAATAAAGTGCATTATACTAAAGTTTGTACATAAATGTCAGTGTTCAGGTTACATGCTGGAATTGTCTGTTACTACAGTATGAGGATCAAAAACTGATGGCAAGCACAAATTGTTAGGTACTGTTGCCAGCTACCAGATGAGACAGGGACACCAAAACTGGAGAAATGAGCATACATTATTGGGACAGCTAGGTGAAGACATGATGAAACATTACAAGACAAAAACAAGATAATAAATAAAATGAAAAATAGTGAAAGCTGCTCTGTGAGAACACATTCAGCAGAAAGCAAGCAGACTACAGATTGATGTTGCAGTTACCAGTGAAGATCGCAAGTCAGGGCAATCAGTTCATATCTTATCACTATATCTGCTTCATATGCCATAAAGGTTATAAACAAATCATAAGCCAACATAAAGCATAAAGAAATTGCAAACCTACACGGAAATTTACATTTGGATCATTACACTGACTGGGCTCACATCTTTGAGCCATAGCCCTCTCGCATACATCACCTGTCCTTTCTGCACTGCACTTGGGCATGTGTCTGTCTACCTATATATCATGCAACAATATGCAATGTTTGGAAAAAAGTATTTGTTAATAAAATACCAGTGCATTCCCATCCATACTTGTATCTATGTACCTGTACTTGTACTGTATAAACTGCACTGTTCTACTTGTATTGTAATTGTACCTCCCGGGTCGTGCCTGAAAATAGTCACTTGCTGGCTATTGCACCTACCCGGTTAACAAAAACTAAATAAATAAATAATACTGCAGATGTGATGAAGAGACTTTTGCTAATAAATTGTCTCCACAATGAACAGACAATTTACCTAATAACCTAATATTCTTCAGGTGAAGCTACCTCTGGCTGGAACCTGCAACACTGGACTTAAGATTTGCAAGAAAGTGAGTTGTGCTCACAACAGAGGGAGGTGAACCTTACAATTTACAATTGTCTTTGGTTTGAAGCATATGCCTTAGGAAAGTTAATTTTCTTCAGGTGGAGGATACTTCTAACTGAAGGGTGAAATAAGGAACTTAGAATTATCAGAAAAGGTAGTCTTTCAGTCAACAGAGGGAGGTGGACCTTGCTTTACTTTTGTTACAGTTGTTAAGATTTTCAGTGCAGGAAGAGTTTAAACCTACATGGACTGCATACTGTTTACTGTGCACAGCTGACTTGATTGGAGTTAGTGATTGACTGTTTGCATTGCAATATTTGTAATACTGTGAGTTATTCACTGGGCTAAAAATTTGTCATAAATCCTGAATTGAGAGCAGGTTCAGGCTGTGTATTGGACCCAGACAGTGCCTAGGGGGTGGAAACTGGATTTTCTTTTGTTTCTCTCTGTGTGCCTTAAAAGGCCAGGCCAGACTGTGTCAGGAAGTGCTTACATCACAGCTACTTATCAGCCAATAGCTCTGGAAGAATCTCACAGACCTTGATAACAGTACTAATTTTAGCAGGCTCATCAGATAACCTAATATTCTTCAGGTGAGGCTACCTCTGGCTGGAAGCTGCAACACTGTACTTAAGATTTGCAAAAAATTGAGTTGTGCTCATAACAGAGGGAGGTGAACCTTGCAATTTACAATTGTCTTTGGTTTGAAGCAGATTCTTTAGGAAAGTTAATATTCTTCAGGTGGAGGATGCTTCTAACTGAAGGGTGAAATAAGGAACTTAAAATTATCAGGAAAGACAGTCTTTCAATCAACAGAGGAAGGAGGACCTTGCTTTACTTTTGTTACAATTGTTAAGATTTTCAGTGCAGGGAGAGCACAAGTCACCAGGCTGTTTTGGGGCTGGGGAGGTTTATCTGTGTCTGACTTGGATGTTTGGATTTTTCTCTGTTTGATTAGCAGAGTATTTTTTCTGTCAAACTGTTGTGTAGGGCATCTTGCTGACAGGAAGACATGCATTGCAGTGGTAGAGCAGAGCTTTTAACTGATGGTTTCGTGAGGGCACAGTTTAGGTCCAAACCCTTCCCACCCCTCACCCCCCTACCCCTGGAAATAGTTCCTTTATACCTGGGGTTCTGACATAATTTCCTCAAGAGGGCAAGGTGCATATCACTGTCACTATCGTCTCTAGCACACTGCACTGACAATATAAGCATACACAATATACTGTATAATACATATATTTCCATATAACAAACCAATCACACACACACAAAAAAAACTAACCAAGGTAGACAGATATGTGGGGAGTAGTGCAATGTAATGTCTGTGGGGCAGCAGTCATCTGGGAGTAATTCGGGAGGCTGAGATGCTGCCCTGTTTGCAGAAAACTATCTGCCCTGAGGGAGAAAGTTGCCAGTCTTCAGGCAGCACTGGACAGTAGTAAGGGAACCTCCCCCATCCAGGGAGCATCAGAGCCACCACTACTACCTCAGAGGTTGCGAAGAAAGCACAGCAGTTGGACCACAGTGGGCTCAGGGAGGGTAAGGGTGGTGGAACAGAGGCACACCCAGTCAGTTGTTCCACTCCACAATCCATGCACCATTCTGGAGGAGCATAGTTCCCCTATGGATGCACCCACAGAGGAGACTAAGGAGGTTGCAGACAACTGTCAAAAGGGAGGCCCTCAGGAAGGAGGCAGAGGGCACCACAGGGAAAGGAAGCAGCTCCTGGTGGGGGACTAATTACTAAGAGGATAGAACTGGGTGGAGCAGAGAAAACTGAAGTAAGGTGCCTGCCAGGTGCCATGGCTTGGAGTGACAGGAAGCACATCTTTAGAATCACAAGAACAGTTGCACGGGAGTCTAAGCTGGACGCCATTGTCCACCTAGGGAAAAATGACTTGGCTCATCATGAGATTAGAGCAGTGCAGAATGGCTTTGTAGAGTTGAGGAGGGGTCTAAGACAAGTAGCACACACAGTATCCTTCTCAGAGGTGCTGCCTGTCAATGGCATGGGTGAGACGAGGATACTTTGCACCATGCAGTTTAACGAATGGTTGAAAAAATGGTGTGGAGCACAGGGGTTTGGCTTCATTGGAGAATGGGGTTCCACCTGGAGGGACATCAGCCTATACTGGCAGGAATGTCTGCATCTGTCCAGGAAGGGAACAATTCTTTTGGGCAGTCGGTTTAAATGCTTCATTGGCAAGCTTTTAAACTAGTCAAGGGGGGAAGCACTGATAAGCAGCAGGAAAATCCCAGCCTCCCCCTACAAAACAGGGTACTAAATGAGAAAAAGACCAAGGTAGAAAGGTTAGTGAGGGATGCTGCTACAGAAGGTAAAGCCGTCAAAAAATGGAGAGCAATAAGTACCAATGCCCATAGTCTGGGTAACAAGCTTCCTGAATTAGTGTTCTTGATGGAGGAGGAACATCTTGATATTGTGGCAGTCACAGAAACATGGTACACACAGAACCATGACTGGGACTTAAACATACCAGGGAAACACTATCTGCAGGAGGGACAGGGAGGGTAGAAGAGAAGGAGGATTGGCTCTCTACATAAGGGAAGGAATCAAAGCAACAGAACAAAAGGGTAAACAGGGAGGAGAAGAAGCACTGTGGATCAATTTGGAGGCAGGCAATGGCACCACAATCCGCACAGGGGTTGTATACAGACCCCCTTCTCAGGGGGAGAAAAATGGACAAGGAAATTATAGAAAGTATACTTAGAATGGAAGATAAAGTGGAGATATTGCTGACGGGTGATCTGAATATGCTAGATGTTAACTGGAGTGCAGTTGCAGCAGTCACTTCTAAGAGTGGGTTTATTCTAGATGCCCTACAGGGGGTATGCCTTAGACAACTAGTATTGGAACCCACTCAAGAGGGATCAATCTTAGACCTGGTCTCTCAAATGGAGATGCAGAGAGGATCACAGATGTAGAAGTGGATAGCCATCTGGGAACTAGCGACCATCAAACAGTATGGTTCACAATAAAGACAGCAATAGAGTCAAGCCATACAAACGCAAAAGTACTGGACTTCAGGAGGGCTGACTTTGCCAAAATGGGTGAGTGCCGAGGAATGCACTAACAAATGGGCAGTAAGGAGGGGTGGAAGAACAATGGGGAATAATAAAAACTGCAATCACAGAGGTTAACAAGCCTTTGTGTGAAGCAAATAAACAAAACAAAATGATGTAAGAAACCTCTATGGTTCTCAAAGGAGGTGGCAGTGAAGGTTCAAGAGAAAAAGAAAGCATTCAGAAAGTACAAGGAATCACAGAAGGAGCAGGACAAAGAATTGTATCAGTTAAAGCAAAAGGAAGCTGGGAAGGCAGTCAGAACAGCAAAGGCCCGAACCAAGGAAAGATAGCCAACTCAGTTAAGAAAGGGGATAAAACCTTTTTTAGGTACATCAGGGAGCGAATGAATACTAAGGGAGAGATAGTGAGGCTTAATAAAGGGGAGAGGGGTGGGCAGAGGGTTACGGTGAAAAGGCAGAGATACTAAATAAATATTTTTGCTCAGTATTTACAAATGAAGAGGGGGAGGTACCTAAAACAACAATAGAAACACTCTGGATACAGAAGTTGATACCAGCCCATTTACAGGAGAAAGGGTTCTGAAAGAACTCTTAAAACTGAAGGTGGACAGAGCAATGGGCCTGATGGGATTCACCCCAGAATTCTAAAAGAACTAAAGGTAGAACTAGTGACACCACTGTCTACCCTCTTTAACAAATCATGGGAGGATGGGGTGGTACCTGAGGACTGGAGGAGGGCAGATGTGATTCCTCTTCACAAAAGTGGGAGCAGGGCAGAAGCAGGAAACTATAGACCTGTTAGTTTAACCTCAGTGATAGGGAAAATGATGGAATCACTTCTAAAGGAAAGAACTGTCGAGTACCTAGAGGCCAGAGGGGCACAGGACCCAAGGCAGCATGGATTCACAGCAGAAAGGTAATGCCAGATGAATCTAATAGATTTCTTTGACTGGGTGACCAAAGTAGTATATCAGGGAGGGGCTGTGAACATGGCCAACCTAGACTTTAGCAAGACATTTGACTCAGTCCCACACAAAAGATTAATATGCAATTTAACCAGCCTGGGAGTGGGTCCCAAGATGATAGCCTGCATAAATAATTGGCTGGAGAATAGGACACAGAGGGTAACAGTAAATGCAGTCCACTCTGAAGAAAGGGGGGTTACTAGTGGGGTACCACAGGGTTCAGTATTAGGACCGGTCCTCTTCAATGTCTTTATAAGCGACATTGCGGAGGGACTGGAAGGAAAAGTATTTCTCTTTGCAGATGACACAAAGATCTGCAACAGAGTTGATGATCAAGGTGGGGTGGAGAAAGGATGAGAAGGACATGGCAAGGTTAGAGGAATGGTCAAATGTATGGCAGCTTAGATTCAATGCTAAGAAGTAAGGTAATGCACCTGGGAAACAAAACCCAGGGAAGAGTACACAATGGGGATGAGATACTAACAACAACAAAAATGGAAAGGGGCCTGGGGTAGTCATATCAGATGACTTAAAGGTGGGCAAGCAATGTGAAAGGGCAGTAAGGAGGGCTGGGGATTCTGGGATGCATAGGAGAGGCATCACCAGTAGAAAACAGGAAGTTGTTATCCTCTGTACAGACAGCTGGTGAGACCCCATCTGGAGTATGTACACAGTTCCGGAGACCCAATCTCCATAAGGAAATAGACAAGATGGAAGCTGTCAAGAGGAGGGAAGCTAAAATGGTGCAGGGTCTGCACCAGAAGACATATGAAGATAGATTAAAGAAGCTTAATATGTATAGCCTTGAGGAAAGGAGGGAGAGGGGGGACATGATAGAAACTTTCAAGTACCTCAAGGGAATCAACAAAGTCCAAGAGGGTAGCATCTTTCAAAAAAAGAGGTGTGCAAGAACAAGGGGGCACAATTTGAAGATAGAGGAGGGGCAGCTAAGAGGTAATGTAAGGAAGTATTTTTTCATAGAGAGGGTTGTGGATGCATGGAATGGTCTTCCGGAGGAGGTTGTGGAGTCAAAAACAGTGGTTGAATTCAAGCATGCATGGGACAGTCATAAGGCAGTTCTAGGGGGAGGGGGTAGAAAGAAGTAGGTCGCTGGTTAACTAGGATCTTCAGCTTATCCATTAGGTAGGAAAATGGGCATACTGGGTGGGTCAAGCGGTTCTTATCTGCCATCAAATTCTATGTTTCATGCTTGAGCCAGATTGCAGTAGGGGCAGTTTGAAGGGGGGGGGCAAGGAGGGGAGGTTACTAGAAAAATTGCACTTTGTTATTCCTCTGGTTCAGATCCTGACCACTACCATACCCAGCATTCCACAGCCAATTATCACTATTGAATATGTAAATAATAATTTGTTTCTGTGACAGTAGGCAGATTCACACCATCATGTCTGTTAAGCTTGCAGTTTGAAAAAAAATGCAGATGCTGTTGTTTACTCTATGGTGTCTCAAATCAAGGAAGGTTCTGAATGACAAAAACACTGCTCTCCGAAAGTGATTTTTGGTTTCTGGTGCAGATCCTTCTCTCCCCCTCCTAGATATTCAGTTTGACATTTTCATCGTAAGGCATAACTATTTTAACAATTGCTCAGATTCTTTTTAAAATAATCATTTGAGGCAGAAAACATTTAATTTTATACCTATTTAATTGACTGGAAATTAAAGCCTTAGTCAGGACCTTATTACTGCCACATCAGTCTCATCTTTCCATAGTCATGCATGTACAGAAATAGTGCACACTGCTTTCCTCTGTTTCAGATCTTCAACACCACCACACCCACCATGCTGCAGCCAATAATCACTATTGGATAAATGAATAATAATTTGTTTCCTTAACAATAGATGGTTTCAAACCATCATGTCTGTTATATCTAAAGGCCTCTTCCAGATTCCAACTGCTTAAGCTTGCAGGTTGGAAACAAAAACAACAAACAGCAGATGTTGTTGTTTACACGATGTGTCTCTAATCAAGAGACAATCTGAATGCCAAAAACACTGCTCTCCAAATGCCATTTATGTTTCCTAGTGCCCATTCTTTTCTTTGCAACACTTTAGAATACATACAGTATATTTCACCCCCTTTAGACAAAAGCAAAGACTTTGCATTTTAGCTACCAGTCACAGTTTCCAGGCTTCGGAGACTGGCTGTATTTGTTTCCAGGCTCTGGTGACCAGCGGTATTTACCTTTTAGGCTTTGTATCATTTTAGAGTAGGAATTGTACCCACTTTAGATTAAAGCAAAGTCTTTTCATTTGGTTTTCCAGGCCCTCTTTTCAAAGATCTGGTGACTGGCTGTATTTACTTTTTAGGCACTGTGCAGTGTTTTGTCAATAGTCACAAATACAAAGAACTGGTAAGAAGTCCTTTTTAAAGATGATTTATTATTTTTTTTTATTCTTTGCTAACTGGCTAAGGCCCACTAGCACAACTACCTCTTTTCAGGGGTGATCTAGGAGCTTTAGGCTGGTTCAGTGACTTGCTCAGAGTCATGCACTATGCAAATGGAGGCTGGGAGAATCTAACCCAGGTCTGCTGAACCAAGGTCATTTACAGCCCGTTACACTAACCTCTAGGCTATACTGTTGTAAATGTTTTGTGGTGCCCAGTCTTTCCTTCATAGCACTTTAGACTAGTGGCAAGTGAATCTGACTCAACATAGGAGTACTGGTTAATATAGAGATATAGATATAGATATAGATATAGATATAGATATAGATATAGATATAGATATAGATATAGATATAGATATATGAAGAGAGTGCCAGTGTGGATTGCTTCTAGGTGGAGATGTCTTTATTGTTAACACTTCAGCAGGTTGTTGTTTCACAAGGCATGCATAGTCCTTTTTTCTCTATAAAAAGTGACAATATGTAGGACAAATTAGATCTCAAGCAGGAGACTGACTGTACACTATGGACTTGTGGATTTGGGGTGTTGGGTACTGGGTAGTGGTAGACTTTTTATTTAACTATATCTATTGTTATTGTGCTGTACCAGTACATTTCCAGCCTGCAAAAACAGTAGTTTTATTTGACAAGTGATAGTCAGTTTGAATGGAAAGTTTTTCAATACCTTTAAATACTTTTTTTTTTCAAATAAACCTTTTAAAACCTTACAAATTAGTCTGGTTTGGATTGGCTGTTGACAGAATGGATCTTTGCTTTGGCTTTGTATCAGACTATTTTAAAAATGTCATTGCATTTTTGCACTTACAATTTTGTGATTTTATCAACTTAACACTTATAACATTAGCAAACTCTTGTAAATTTTGCATACAGTGTTGTACTGATGCACTGTTGACTGACGCACCATGCGTTGAAAGTTATGGAACAGTTCTGAGAGAACACTGTTATTAGTATATGTTTTCTGTGGAGCAGCTGTCTCCCAGCTTTATGCTTTGAAAGTAGCTGGCCCAGCTCCTTTGATCACTTGGCGGTTCAACTGAGCCATCAGCTGAATTTGCCCTGCTGTAAAATTATCGAGAGGCACATGGAAGAATGATCTTGGAGACTGTAATCCAGGCTGGTTTTGTTTTAATCCCCCAAAACACAGTAGTTTCTTTTTTGCTTTCACATTGCCTTTTATATTAGGAGTGCTTCAGAGATGTTCAATGAAGTCTCAGCAAGTTATCAAAAAAACAGCATTTTCAGATAAGTCTATGGCTTGCTATATAAGTCTACCATAAAGTTTACCTATGAAGGTGACCAATGCAATGCGAAGGGGACTCAGCCTGTGACTGGGAGTGCCATTTTCCTGGGATATTCTTTCCTCCTTTTATTTAAATGTTTCCCTCTTTCTGAACTAACTCTTACAAGCAACTAATGAGCTGAACCAACCATGGAAACTGAACTAATATCTAGGCTTATCATATTTTATTTTATTAGAATTGTGGCGCTTATGAAACAATATGATGAGCAAACATAATATTTTGAATGGAAGAAAACTATACACTGATCCTTCTCTAAAGCTTAAGTAACTGTAAAGAAACAACAAAATTAATGTGTCAGTTTCTGAAAAAAACTTTTTCTGTAGCTTGAGTAACAGCAAAAATGAGAAAGCAAACTGCATCTATTACAATATGTATTGCTCAATCTTTTTCAAACAAATGATGGTGTTTATTGTATTATGTTTACATAACATCACAAAAAAAAACTGGGAAAATGAGACTTTTTAATTTTGTGCAACCCTAGTCAATGTAGCCAATCACCCAGTTAGAGAGAGAAAAAATACTTGGAGGATTGGTTTGTTTTCAGCCATGTTTGATGTGTGTAGTCAATCACAAAATGAGTGAGGAACCAATATGGGGGGAGCAAGTCTTCTTTGTCTGTGTCCACTGCGATGAAAGTTACCAGTCACCAAGTATGTAAAAAAATAAACAAATTAAATTGCAGAAACAAGTCTTTTGGGGGAATTTAACAACCTGATAAATGTAACCAGTCACAAAGTGTATGAAATAATATACATGGGGAAAGGCACCTATGCACTCCTCGCCACCCTGCCATATGTACCTATTCACCAACCACACCATATCACTGAAATAACAGCACATGCCCCCTTTTGATAAACAATCTTGCAGTCACTACTGAATAAAACATGAATGCACCCTAAAAAACTCTCTCAACCAGTATTTTTAATACACACTTGGTAAATGGGTCCATACAGCAGGGTAGTAAGAAGCAAAAACATGTCTTTTCCCTATTACAGTATATTATTTCATATACTTTGTGACTGATTACATTTATCAAGTTGTTAAAGCCCCAAAAAGGCTTTTTTTTATTTTAATTTCTTTTTATGTTTACACATTCTTGGTGACTGGCAACTTTCATATTGTTAGACACATACAAAGAAGACTCGATCTCCCAGTTTTTTTTTCTGATGCTGTGTTTGACTACATCCATTTATTTGATTGACAGTCACAGACTCATTTCCACAGTGTTCTTCATCACATACTAGGTGGTTGGCTACATTCTACTTGTTGGTGTCAAACAAAAAAGACATTCGTTCTCCCTGTATGTTTTTCACATGCTTTGTGACTGGCTACACATACTGTATTAGGGTGCTAAAACCACAAATACCTGTTCTCCCATTTTTTTAATGTATTGGACACTGACTACTTACCACATGGTGGCAAAAAACAGAAATCCCTCCCCCCATCTATTACCACTCACATGATTATTTGCTACATTGTATGCAGCAAATAACCAAATGTGTGACAATACATAGAGGAGCAACATCCCTTTCTGTTTTTTGCCACACTGAGGTATGAAGTCAGTGACCAAATGAGTAAAACAATTGGGGAGAGTGGGGTGAGTCATTGTGTTTTTAGCACCCTAATATTTGTAGCCAATCACACAGCATGTGGAAAAATATACAGGGAGAATGAGTGTCCTTTTTGTTTGACACCAAAATAAAGAATGTAGCCAACCACCTAGTTTGTGATGAAGAACACTGGAGGAATGAGTCTGTGACTGCCCTAACCAAATAAAAGAATGCAGTAAAACCATAGCATCACAAAAAACAAACAAAAAAATAAACTGAGAGAACCAGTCTTTTTAGATTTGTGCAATCCTAGTGAGACTAGCCAATCACCCAGTGAGAGAGAAACATTACTGGGGAATGTGTGCAGGCAATCACCAAATGAGTGAGGAACCAATATGGGGGGACTGAGTCTTCTTTGTTTGTGCCCACCAAGATGAAAGTTGAAAATGATCAAGTACATGTAAAAATAAACAAAATGAAAATGCAGAAACAAGAATTTTTTCAGGGTTTTAACAACCTGACAAATGTAGTCAGTCACAATGTGTATGAAATAATATGCTAGGGGAATGACACGTACACGCTCATTACCACCCTGCCATATGTACCCATTCACCAACCACACTGTACTACTAAAATAACTTTCAAGGGCACTGGAGCAGCTGCAGTGGTGGGGAAATAATAATCAGGGAAGTACTAACCTGTTTTGAAAAATTCTGAACTACATTATTTCTACAGTTTATGTTTTTGTTCAATAAAGAACCATATTGCTGCATTTGGAAATACAGTTCTCTGTTGCTACTGCTGTCCTCATCATTGATTGCTCATATTAAAATGAACTGGTGGATCAAGGTCAGAAAGGAAGGGACATCCGTGCATCTGTAGAATATCTACTACAGTCATCAAATCATTATGGGTGAATATACTTCCCTGTGATGACCCTTAAAGAATGTGCCAGCTAATCCATAAGGCAAATCCAACCTGGAAAATACAGTATTATGGAGGAATTGCAGTTTCTTTTAATCATGCTTGAAAATGTAGGGAATGGAGGCTCTAAGGGTTGTAATAGAATAATCTCACTTTAGGCAAGCTTGCACAGCTGGAGCTGGTCATTAGTGGCATTTAATTCTTATAGAGAACCTTGTAGCACAGGCAGAGAGCCCACAGTAGCCAGCAGGAGTATGACAATTGGTGGCAATAAAGGAGCAATAAACACATAGGTCAGAGAGGGTTAAAAGGAGTCATTAAAAAACAACCCCCCCAAAAAAAATCCAGAAATGGCTGTTTCCAACTTCATGAAATAAATTAAGAAGTTGAATGCAATCCCCTAGCTCACAATTTAAATGACAGAGCCCCACCACACCCCACAAAGTTAGAATAGACTTTGGGATCATCTAAATTTCGATAACCTTTAAATGAATTTGAGTGATAAATAAGATGTGTTTATTGTGACATTTATACAACTGACATAACTTCAGAAGGAAGGAAGACTTTATACATTCGCAGATTATGCCTTGGAGGGGTTGGCTACTCTATATGCTACACAAGTGTACCTTACTTTTCACCCAGGTGATCTGCCACTCCATAATTCAGTTTACTCAACAACACTGCCAGTTGATGACTAGACTTTTTAATGGGAAAAAAACATTGATAATCAGGCAGCTGCAACAATGAGAAGTCAGGAACCAACATTTCTACAAGCTGCACACTTCCATATTGGGCTGGGAAACAAACAATTACACACTAGCAGATTGGATAAAACCTGCTACAGCAAGCAGCACCACATTTATTTGATCAAATCAGAGTAAGGTTGTTTCATTTACCATGCAGGATAGTGCAACTGAGAGGTAACATCTCAGTTTCTCTGGAGTACTGCTCCTGTATGATTTTATGTTTTTTTGGGACTGAAGCACTGGGAAGGCAAGCAACTTGATTATTATATATATAAAATAGTTTCCCTTGAGACATGACATCTGGTTTATAATATAGGGCCAAGACAGTGTATGGTTTCTTACACTTTTTCTTGATGTGCTGTATGAATGAGGGTCAGGAAGTGAGCTTTCCTCTCAGTGAGACAAATTGGCAGAATATATAGACTAATATGTAACTGAAGAGGAATTTACTTGCCATATATAAGAAGCAAAATGAATTTGAAGTGACTGCTAACTAATTCATAAATACAGATATATCTTTAAAATAATTATATAAAAAAAATGACTAAATAAATATGTTCATGATTTCTTAAACCAAACACCGTGCCATACATCAACATATATAACAAAAAAGTGGTTTAGGAATTATAAAGACTGTTTCTACAAATGTATCTATTTTATATACCAATGTGTATTTCTAGACCTGTTCAAGGATAAATACAAAATGAGTTTGTAAATCTGTGAGGGAGACACATAAAACTTTAAACTACTCCATGAATATAAACTTGGCATTAAAAGAGGAGCCTGGTGTCAGCAGATCCTTCCATAAGGGCTGAATTTAAATCCTAGTGATGCTATATGGAATTAGACCTTGCAGTAACTTCATGCATTTCGAGGTGTCACCTTAACTATCCAAAGGGATACCCAATCTATACTGTTTCAATTGCTCAATGCATTTTATTTATTTATTTACTAATTTACAGTAGTAGCTACAGACATGGCCAGAAATGTTCAGATATTTTGCAAAATGTCTAAAGAGTTTCTCTCTGCTGCTCCCACTGTGGAAATGCAGAAAGCAGGAGATTTCACTAGAAACATCACAGAAATTTCAGGAAATATCTGACCATGTCTTTAGCTATGACTGTATTTAAAAGTTTCACCAAGAAGGGTGTACTACTGGCAAAGGCTTATCAGCTTTATGAGTTTGCCATCACCATCCACCACACTAAAACCACAGACCAATGACCTTCTAAAAAATATAAGAAAGACTGGTTTTGAGGGTTTGGTTGGGTGAATGTGTTTGAAGCCTTTGTTCACAGCACAACTCCGACCACACCAAACCAAGAGGAAAAGAAAATAGCAAAGTGGCTGTGGAGGTGATACTGTCATAAACTGACCAAGAAGCAAATGGTTACTCAAAAGGCTATAACTTTTGGTAAGGAAAAATCTTGCTCATTGTATACACTGCCCATCTCCAAGTGTTCCAGGGGAATTCCTCTAAACATTTTGACTCTAAGGAAATCACAAAGAAAGAACTGCCTATGATGTTTTCAGACTTATTTAAATTGGACAGAGTATTTTAGGACTTCTGTTCTCAAAGCCTACTGTTTAATAATAAATCATATATAATATTTAAATAATATATCGCTCTTTGTATATGTGCAGCAGTGATTGTTTATATTTTGTACACTCTATGTTAAATGAGAATAGGTGGGGTCAGGCAATTTTAGAGAGCAAGTGACATTGCAGAGGAACTGGAAGGAAAAGTATGTCTCTTTGCAGATCACACAAAGATCTGCAACAGGGTTGATGCATCAGATGGGGTGGAAAGGATGAGAAGGGACTTGGCAAGGTTGGAGGAACGGTCAAATGAATGGAAGCTCAGATTCAATGTAAAGAAGTGCAAGGTAATGCACCTGGGAAACAAAAACCCAGGGGAAGAGTACACAATGGGGGGTGAGATACTGACAACAGTAAAAATGGAAAGGGCCCTGGGGGTAATTCTATCAGATGACCTAAAGGTGGGCAAGCAATGTGAGAAGGCAGTAAGGAAGGCTGGGGGGCTACTGGGATGCATAGGGAGCAGCATCAATAGTAGAAATCAGGAAGTTGTTATCCCTCTGTACAGACAGTTGGTAAGACGAGACCCCATCTGGAGTACTGTGTGCAGTTCTGGAGACCCCATCTCTGCAAAGACATAGACAGAGTGGAAGCTGTCCTGAGGAGGGCAACCAAAATGGTGCAGGGTCTGCACCAGAAGACATATACGAAGAAAGACTAAAGGAGCTTAATATGTATACCTTTCAGGAAAGGAGGGAGAGAGGGGACATGATAGAAACTTTCAAGTACCTCAACTCAAGGGAATCAACAAAGTCCAAGAGGGTGGCATCCTTCAGAAAAAGAGATGTGCAAGAACAAGGGGGCACAATTTGAAGATAGAGGGGGGACGGCTCAGAGGTAATATGAGTAAGTATGTTTTCACAGAGTGGGTTGTGGATGCATGGAACAGCCTCCCTGAGGAGGTCATGAAATCAAGAACAGTGGGGGAATTCAAGAATGCATGCGACAGACATAAGGCAGTCCTAGTGGGGGGTAGGAGGAAGTAAGCTGTTGGTTAACTAGGATCTGCAGCTTATCTGTTAGGTAGAAAAATGGGCAGACTAGATGGGCCAAGCGGTCCTTATCTGCCATCAAATTCTATGTTTTTATGTTTCTCTGATGAGCTGAGAAATAGATTCTAAACATTTACTGCAGTCTCGATTGCAGCAATGTTAGACTACCTTTACTGTACCAGAGTTTAGTGTGAGGACCTAAGGTTAAACTCAATTTAAAGTTTATTTTACATGGTTGATTCCTTGGTTCTGATGTTTTCAGCCAGAAGGGAGTTGCACAGTTTCATCTCCTTACTGTTTATAATATATTTTTTTAAATTGAAGTTTTCTGCCAATTTAACGACTTACAACATGCTGAAACAAATACAGAGTGCAGAGTAAATAAAGAGCGCAGAGTGTAACACAGATCAGGGGTGATATTGGGCAGCAGCAGTGGAGTGAAGCACAGTGAGATGAGAAATGGAGTCTTTTTTTAATTTTAGTTTATCCCCCAAACAATCTATCCACCCATATCAGCCCCCTACTCCACCAGCTGTGTCTGAGAAAGGGAGTTTCATCTCATTACTGTTTGTGATCTGTTTTTTAAACATAAAAACTAAGCTGACAGCTAACTCAATGCCTTATTTATTGTTTGTTTCAAGAAAAACAGGAATGCTGAACATCACGCTCGGGTTGGCAAAATACTATGGGGGTGGGGGTGAAGTTGGGCTGGGTCAAACATACTCTCCTGGGGGACACATCAAGCCCCAGGAAAAATAGTGCTCTCCAACTACTATGCTTCACACGGTCATCATTGTAATTAGGCTCTTCGCAGAGTCTTGGTGGAATAAACTATTTTAACTCTTTACCATGTTGTACGGTCGCAAAAATTATATAGGTTCTTTTCTGAAAGCAAAACATCTGCAGGGCTACACCCACTGCAGTCATAAAAAGGCAAGAAGGCCAAAAAAAGCAAAACTAGTTAATCTTAAAGAAACTCAATATGATCTAACCTCACACACAAGAGATGTTTCTGTTGAAGTACAGAGACATCGCGCAATCAATGAATAAGAAAGTCAGGTCTATAAAAATCAGTAAAAACTTGCTGTAGACAGAAATAGAAAATATTATAGCATATCTATTGGGGAAACAAGAATCCAGAAGCTTAAGACTTATGACTATTTAGGGGTACGGTTCACTCATAACTTAACATGGCTTAAACTCTTCGAGTTAATGAAACTTAGAGCTAACACAACTTTCAATATGCTCAAGAGACTTTCTGTGTAAATAGGGGATGGCTCTATAAATACTTCTCTTAGAGTCATAAATGAAAACATTAGAGCAAGTTTAATGTATGCATCTGAAGTTTGGGCACCAAACCAAACCAGGTGTTAACAACCCTTGGATCAACCTTGGTCTCCTTGAGCAAATGAAGGCCTAGGATCACCTCTGGCAATGTGCTAATCTTACCAGAAACAGGACAGACACTCAAGCCCACAATACTGCAAGAAATTCCTGCACCCGCGTGATTCGATATAAAAAGGCCAACTACTACCAAAGAGTGTTAACAAACTCTTGGAAAGATGGAAATAAGTTTTGGGCCAACCTAATGGAACTAACTGGAAAAAAAAAAGCAAAAGTCCCACCTGCTATGGTCCACCTAAATGGCCACATCATCACAGATCAAGTCACCATGGCAAATGCCTTTAATGCAGCATTTACAAACCTTATTCAACTTTTACCGCCAACTTTCTTTGATCCACCTCAAGATACCATTAACTCAGTCAAAGTCAGAAATCTGGAAGGAAATCCACCATTCTACTTCAAAGTCATCTCCAAGGACATCACAAAAAAGTACCTCCTTCGATTCTTAGAAAGTCTAGCTCAAGCAATGACTCCCTCAACCTGAAACTTCTCGCTCTTACCCTTGATGAAGTCCTGACCCCCCCTTACCAAAATCCTTAACAAGTCTCTCATACTCTCACAGTTCCCCCAAAAATGTAAATCAGCGATGGTGACACCCATCCACAAAAGTGGCAATAAATCTTTCACAAGCAACTATAGACCAATCTTCATTCTCCCCCCCCTCTCAAAAGCAATGGAGAGAATAGTTGCCAACCAACTGATAGAATACCTTACTAAGTATAACCTGCTATTTCAAGAACAACATGGATTTTGCAAGGGTCACATCATGATCAAGGTACTCCTATAGCTTACCTCCTACATTCACAATGCCCTGGACCAAGGGGATCTCATTGGCGCCACCTTCATCGACCTAACTAAAGTGCTTGACACCATCAACCATTCACTACTGCTTCAACAACTATCTCTAATAGGCCTATCTCCAGACACAACTTTGGTTTCAAAGTTACCTCAGTGACTGAACACAGCAGATAAAAACTGGCATATCCCTCTCAGCACCCCTCTTGGTCCGATCAGGAGTCCCACAAGGATCCATCCTGGTCCTATGCTTTTCAGCATTTTCCTAAACAGCCTCCCTTCATCTTGCTCAGAAAAAAATCCTACTGTATGCCGACGATGCTATCATCTTCACCTCCCACTCTAACCCCTCCTTTCTTCAGTTGCTACTACAAGAAGACTTCACTGATGTAGAGGCATGGTTTAAATCCCACAAGCTTATTCTTAACTACAGCAAAACCAAACCAATGCCATTCCATGATACCCACAGCAAACATAAAAACAGAGACCTCTCAATCTCAAACAGCAAAGGGGCCACACTTGAACAAGTACATCTATTTAAATATCTTGGGGTGATTCTTGATCCAACACTTAAATAGTCTGAACAAATCAACTACATACCAAAAACTGTGAATACCCGCATAGGCCTGCTCTATATACATAAGAACTGCCTCACGGATGAAGCCCTAAGCACTGCCATTCACAGTTCAGTAATCTCTACAATAGACTATGGGCTTCTGACCTACAGGTCTGCCACTGACACAGCTCTCTGATGCATTGCCACAGCTCTAAACAAGGCATGTCATCTCCAATCATCTGCAAACCACCTTACACATACCTGCGAGATCTATGAACATGGAAACTGTCTCCAACTTCTGTCAGAATTAAATATCAAACCTGCATCCTAGGAAAAAAGAAAACATTGGACCTACTACCCCCTGGATCACAGGCACTGCTGAGACCATATAGCAGCTCATGACAAACCAGTAATTCAAACAACCTCTCCTTTACTGTTCCCCTTTGCAGGACTAGCCAAGGCCAATGATCCTTCTTTTTCAGAGCCTCCTCCTGGTTCAACACCCTGCCAGCAGAAGTTACCAGCAAGCAACCCTGGTGCCTTTAAGCTCAGCCTGTGTCAATACCTCATCTCCTGTGCCTCGTGCGACTGCTACACCTAAATAGTTTATCCCCCCATACCTCACCCTTCCTCACTACTCCTTCGCTTCCCTCTACTCCCTCCACACACCTACTCACTGGCCCTGACCCTGATCCACCCCCCACTCCCTCTCTTTCTCCCTCTTTATACCAGCCTCTGGCTTCGCCTCCTTCTGTTGGATGGCTACCTATACGAATCTATGTTGTTTAATTTGTTATAGAAGTGATTTGCACAATTGTGATGTTTTGGTTATTGACAAAGCCCTCTGGCTGCTATGTTTATTTATCTTTTGCACAATACCACTGCCTGTCTTAATGTTTCAACTAACCTGACATGGAACCTTTGTAAAAGAGCCCCTGGCTCAAAGGTGTATCTGATTCCCTTAAATAAATAAATAAATAAATAAATAAATAAATAAATAAAGCTAAAGAGTTACAAATTCAACTAAATAAGTTACTCCATTACATTCTTCAGGGTCCTTAGTCAGTCCCTTCAGAAATCCTGAGAATGGAATTAAATTAGTTACCACTATCTGCTATAGTTGTTGAGAGCAAATGAATATTTATTTTAAAACGTTATCTCCTACCAGAGCACAGGGTACCAAAAATGTGCCTTGAAGAGGAAATAAAATATAATGCTCAGGGTTTTATTTCTCCTATGATGGAAATTATAAAAAACATTTTGTACTCAATGGGTCTGGGTCATCTTCACCAAATTTATTATAGATGACTTAAAGAAATAGTTACACAATTAAAAGACAGAATAAGGGACATAGCTATCATCAAAGATCTAGAGACTATGCAACTGGGAAACTATATAAATGGTATAAAGTATTGAAAGCAGAACACAAATTGGAAACATATCTTAAAATTCTCACTGAACCAAAAAAAGTAGAGTTATCACAAGATTCAGACTAGAATTGTATGAAGAGAATTATACAATATTTCATCCAAAAACACTCTGAAAATGAATATTGTAAATGTAATACAAAGGTCCATGATGACCTAAAACATGTGGTTTTATTACATCCATTGTATGAAAAAAGACATAGATTTTGTTTGGGCCCAATAATTTCTGAACTTGGCCTCTCTCCTGATCAGATGCTTGTCCCGGATTCCCCCCTTCTTCCCCCACAAAAGACAGACACCATTGTTTGTTGTTGTGCTCAGATTGGCAATTAATTTATTTAGCTTCGTCTTTCCATATCTTCTGTCTCAGTACCTCCTCCTTCCCTTTTACTGACCCTAGGTTGCTGGCCTCCATTGCTTGCCTAGGACCCATAAACTGTAATGAAAACCCAGTGCTAAAACCCTTCAAAGTCATATCCCGCACTCTTGTGTCTGGATATTCGACCATGTAACCTGCCCATATCTTAGCTTTGATGGGGGTCCTGGCCATCCCGAAACGTGCCTATCCCACCCCCACCCTTCCCCTTTTTCCTCTATTTCTTCCTGACTGATCTCTTGCTCTTCATCGGCTCTGTCTCCCTATTGGTGTTCCCCTACCCCGTCCTCCCTGTTCCTTGTCTGGCCTCTGGAACCTTGACCTTCCCGAAAAAACTGTTGGCCTGTTCCTTGCCCCCCATGACCTTGTGCCCCTTGGCCCCATGACGTTCTACATCTGCTCTCTGGGTGGCCTCCCCCGCACCTTGATCACCTGTGCCGAAAATGAGATTGAGGCCAGGAACAAAAGGCCCTGTTATACGCCCAACAGCATCTCTGGGTCCCAAAACCCTTCTTGCTCCATTCCCCCTTGGGCGTGGACTGATCCGTGATGTAATCCGTCCGAAAATCTATCTGTTTGGTGTCCCATCTCATGTCCCCAAATGTTGCCATTCTCTGCCTAAAGGATTCATCATAGTATAACCACCTCATCTCACCCTTTGCCTTCCTAATTATCAGGGAATAGGTAATGAGCGGGATGCCTAACTCTGGCCTCTTTTCCATGACAATGGCTGAGAAAGTAGAGAAACCTAGGAAACATGTATCCCAAGTCTTCCCTTTTGTGAACTTATCTTCTTCTTTCTTCCCCAAAAGCACTATGGCCACTGCCATCTCACTCTTACCTATGTTCTCAGCTTCTTCATACTTGGCGGCGGCCTCGCGGCTCACCAATGCAAATATGTCCACATATTCCCCTTTGCAAATTTTTTCTTTCATGGTCCGCGGCACGTGCTCACCTATCCTCATTCCAGGGGTGCTATCTCCCTTGTCCCTTTTCCATCTCTCTCTCTGCTCCCTGTTCCTCCCTTTCTGCCCCTGCTTTCTCCCTCCTGATCTCTGCCAGTGCCGATTCCATCTTCCCTATACCACCTGCTCCTAACGCCGTTATAATTTGCCCTATATAGTCTTTTATACTGTCCCCCACTGCACTGGATGTATTACCTGTGACTTTGTCCGGGCCGTCCTGCCTGGAGTCTTCCAAGGTCTCTCTTGCTTCTCCCAGCGGCTGCGGCGGGGGGTGGACTGCTGGGTTTTGTGGAGGGAGAAAACCATTCTGGGCATCATGACTGGGTTCAACCAGGGAGATGCCACTCTGATCTGGGTGGGGGAACGGTGACTCAGTGACTGTAGGCTGCAGGGGTAATGGATCTGCTGTCTTGGCCGGCCCCACTACCACTGGTGGTGCCTTCCCGGTACCACGTGTCCCTCTGGCTGGCCATTTTTCCTTGCCACCCTTTCCTGTGGCCGCCTTTCTCTTTTCCCCAGGTCTCTCTAGTCCCTCTCCCTCCACCAGCTCCCACATCCTGTTTGCCTTTTCCGCCAATTCCATTATAGCTTTGTAGGCCTCGTCTTTTGATGACCTGCTCTTCTTTGGTGCCATTGTCCTCTTTCTCTTTACTCTGTGAAAACAACTACGAGAGGAAAAACAAGGTTAATTATATAACTGTACCATCCGCTCGCTAATCCGATCTCGAGCATCCATACTTCACAGCAAAAACTCTCCGGTGTTATATCAGCGAGCTGCAATGGACAATGCTGTCTTTGTGTGGCCGACCAACAATGAAATATGAACACTTAAATAACCAGCCCTTGAGATTGCCACACCTCCTGCCACCCCATCCCTTGTCCTCCCATCAAATGAAAGCCCATACCAGGATAACCCCTGATGCACCCTGTATGGTGCTCCTCAGGCCAACCAACCCTGAGCTCATGATCCAGTGCATCACCTCACAAGAGAAACTGATGAGGGACATCTTAAAACCATGCCTCTTATTATCTCCCCCCTGCGACCGAGGGCGCCTCGATCGTCGTACCCATCGAAACGCCTCGGCATGTGATGTCACTGGTAGACCATCCAGCAGGCCTCACCTGGCCTGCTCTGTCCCCCAGACAATTCTTCTGTGTTGAAAATGGTCACCCGCATCTGTCACCCCTTCCGCATGGCGTGTGCCTTGTGCTACGCCTCTCCTACCCTTTTTGGCCCCTTCTGGCCTCTAAATCTCTGTCCAGGCCTCCTAATCCCCTTATTGTGCTTAACCCACAATTCCTTGTTGTAACAGAGATATCCTCACGCGCGGAGGTGTACCAATGCTGAGAAATCTGCCTTACCTTTAACAGCCCCCCTTTTAAATGCGGGCAAACAACAGATAAAGAGTATCCCCTAGTTAAACTTGTGATATCTTCCCCGATAAGGCCACCACGACATTCCCCTCCCCCTCCCTTGTTGGCTGATAAGGCTACCAGACCACGTAGTCCCAGCCTACTCCCCCTCCCCCCTCTGAGAACCAGCCACTTCAAATCCCCTTTAATCCTCGTGAGCAAACAAAACAAAGCGTAACCCACAACCTGTGCTAGCATCCCACGCTATACCCCACCATTGAAACATTCTCACCCTCTATTGGTAGCAAATAAAGCTAGCATGCCACGTGGTCCCGGTCTATTCCCCCTTCCCTGTCTGAGAAACCAGCCTCTTCAAACCAGGGAAAAGTTTTGCAGTAAAGGCGAAAAAAGAACAACGGCCCAGGTAACATGCCTCACTCCGCCATCTGCTGGAGAGACGCCTGCCACTTGGCCCTGGCCTGTCTCGCTATCCTCCTACCCCAACAAATGCCTCTCCTGGTCCCCACACCAACATTAATGCCCTGCTTCCCCCTCCAAGCTCAGTCAGCATTCCGGAATATCATACTCGTGGTAGCTGATAAAGCTAAAATGCCATGTGGCCCCGGCCTACTCCCTCCCCATCCGAGAACCAGCCTCTTCAATCCACAGAGACACTCACAGGCTACAGTCAGCATTTGAAAAAACTCAGGATTTGCAGGCGGCACGGGCCTCGCTCGCCCCCCTTTCCAGCCTCCCAGACTGCTCTTTTTGCTGTATCACCACTCCTCTCTCTTTTGCCTTCCTATGCAATGTAACTATACTATCCACCTCCTGTATTTCCTGCGCTTCTCACACTGTCCAAGACTACTACCTCTGCCAGCTGCAACCAGAAAACATCATTGTGCCTGCCCTTACCGCCCACAACTCAAACCTTCAATACAGCTGTGACAAAAACTTCTTTTTTCTTCTCTTTTTTTTTGTATCCAATAGCCTTGCTTGCCTCGTAACTGCTGTATTCAACCTCGTGATTTTGTAGCTAGCTGTGCCATCCCTCCTTTCTTTCCCACTTCACCACTGCTCCCTCACAACACTGTTAATACTATACCCTGCTTTTTTTTTTTTTGAGCAACACTGCATAAACCTTTCTTATAATTATTAATCACCTTGAAAAACTTCAAATCTCTCCTGCCGAAATCAAGCTGTTTGTTTTCTTACCTCTCTCTCAGTCTCCCACTTCCTATTTAAATGCCAATCTGACATGCTGCAGTTAAGTATAGTATCAAAACTCCAGCAAAATGGCTGGGGCCCCTTGTGCTGCCCTTAAGTACCTCCCTATCTCCCTTCCCTTCCTGTTTGTCTGCCCATTGTACTGGCCCCTTAGCCCCTCCCCTTCCCCCCCTTCCATTCTGAGCCCAACCATCTTAAGTATGGGAAAGAGGGGTGCACCAGGACAACCTGGTTTGCCCTCTAAAGGGGCAAACTCCATTTTTCTGCTATTTAAAACAAATAACTATGAAACTTTAAATGCAATAGCACATTATTTACTCTCTAGTAAGCTATGATGATGTGATGCTGTTTTACCTTCAGAGTTATAATAGAGATCTCTAGGGAAATTAGACTAGATAACTAATTCTGCTAACAATGCAGAATAATTATTGTTAGTCTTGTGTATATTGGTATGAGTATTGATGAGTCATCTGAAACACATAATCATGTTACCCTAAGTATAATAGTTCACTACTGATTACAGTTTTATGATGAACTTAAGAGTTTGTACAGTGGACCTTAATGGCAAAAATTGGAACATATTTTATATTTGATCAAATTGTAAAACATGTATTAATGTGCTTACTAATGTAACTTACTGATGTTATGCAAATATGTTATTGTATCAACTTGTGATGGCTTTGTCCTGAACAATAAAACATGTGTTCAATCATTCTGAATATATCTGAGGAAGAAGCTTTAGTAAACTTTATAAGAAAAAGACTGTTACACTTAACAAATTAATGATTTATCTTTAAAAAAAAAAGAATTAGGCCTTAAAGACACAGTGGAAAATATTTGCACTGTGTTTAGAGCAGATGCAATGTGGGTACCTAAAAAAGCTTGGGGAGGGGGGCGCTGCAATATACAACCACAATGTCATACAAGATATTTGTGGCATGCTGCATCCTGCACAACATCGCCATCACACACATGATACACATGCCTGAGGTGGATAATGACCAGGGTGATGAGGAAGCCAACCCAGATGCCATATCTGTGCAGGTGACCAGAAGGGCATGGACTGCAGCTTCTGGACACTGTGCCAGAGTCCAACTGGTCCACAACCACATCACCTGATCAGACAACATTGCAAGCAGGAAAGCACATTCAAAGGCAGATCAGTATCCTGCACAAGCCAGAGACAGTGCCTTCCATCTGAATGGACCACCAGAAACACTGTAGGCTGGGGTGCAAGGCAGCCAGTCATGGAGGCCATCAGCCACTTAGCCGTACCACCAAATGGCCTAACCAACATCCCAGCCAGCAGGCTGAAGAGCTGAATAGATGACAAGGTGAATGTCCATGACTGACAAGCAACTGAATGACTACAAACACACCAACATGGAAGATGTGTCTAGGAATATATGCACAGGAGGTACCTCAGGCTGTTGCATGGGGCTGCCTGCATTCAATGGTCATCACTGTAGCATTTAGTATAGAATTAGAAATATGATTGTAAAGTTTATATTGTTCTGTTCTGCCATGTCACCTGATCATGCCCATAAAGTTTTGCAGGGTTATCTCTTTAAAAGCAGCTGATTGTATCACCAATTATAACAGCTGATTTATGTTAGGCAGCCGCTTATACAGTGCCATGTTTCTAATTCAAACTTTGATTTCCTCACTTTCCTCACTGTTTATTTTAGTAAAGTAGGAACTCACTTTACGACTACTCTTTTAATTTACTGTAACAAGCAGGAGATTTAATGTTTGCAGGTAAAACAGTATTGCTGGTAGCCAGGAAGTATCAGGCTCTGACCACATAGTCGTGATTAGTGAATCCAATCTATGAGCTCAGTTGCCTAGGTAGCATAGGTAACTGCACATAAGGAACAGGACAAGAAGGTCCGAACTACTTTAATTCCTTAACCTCTTCACCTTCTCTTGCCATGATTCAGAGTTTGGAATCTTCTAAAGTACCGCTGTGTGACCAAGTAAGAGGGTACTCTGGTTGTGGGTTTCTGTGGTGTTAGCTAATTTATCATGCCCTATCATGTTTTTTGCCATCTTATCGAGGAGATATTTTTATTGATCCCATCCCTCAACACCTTTGAATCTACAATCTGAATACTGAGTGTACTGTACAAAGAGTTTTAAAGTTCTTTTAATTGGCAGAAAGTGGAACAGGCGTACCCATTCTAAACAATGATGCTCATGCTTATGTTGGCAAGTAAACTTCACTATAAAAATAATTTGACTGAACAAGAATCCAGCGAAGATAGTGAAGTTATTTTTATAGTGAAACTTGCCAGCTCTACAGTACTGTGTTCGTTGCTTGAAATATGCCTCCAGGCTCCAGACATAATCTTTCACCCATGCATTCATTAGAGTGGGATGTAACATACTGCATGTGGACAGTGCCTAAGGCAGGTCAGTATGTACGCATGATAGGTAATATCTGTGACAATCCTTGTGATATGTATGCAAATGGGTACAATAAGATGTGGCATATTGACAGAGAAAAGCACACCTCAGATGCGCTATGAACTGCAAAGTACTCAGGGTGAGTGCCCTTAGCACCTAGGGCAGGCACTTATATGGCAGTATATTATACCTCAGAATGCTTGGAGTCCACATATATAATGTGTCCCACAAGTAAACATTGCAATGCCAGTATCACTGTAGTTCTCTACACTCCCCTAGTCTCAGCAGCAACATAGCAGCCCACACAAGGAACCTTTTTCCCACCACCCAGTGCTGCGTAGCTGGCCACCCCACCCCGATGACCTGAACCACACCACTTAGTGCTGTGCAGTGGGCCCATCTAGTGACCTGTACCCTACCACCCAGTGTTATACAGCAGGCTGCCTGGTAGCCTGTATACCACCACATAGTCTACATGTCTTTGCAGGGCCTCCCTCCACCTAGAGACCTGTACACCACCTCCTAGTCCCATGGGCTATATGGCAGGTCCCCCCTCAAGCTTATAGAGTCAGACAATGACTGAGCAGTCCAGATATGACTCTGCATTGTTCCATCACATGTAAAGGGCTTGTCCTCAGATCATGATCAATATGGGTACCTGTTCTACCCTTGGCCACATATGCAGCAATTGTCATTGCCATCGTCCATTTCCTGTACGACATATACAGTGGCGTGAAAAAGTATTTGCCCCCTTCCTGATTTTCTCTATTATTGCATATTTGTCACACTGGATGTTTTCAGGTCTTTAGACAAAATATAATATTAGATAAAGGGAACCTGAGTGAACAAATAACACTTTGTTTTTTTACTTATTTCATTTGTTTAATGAAAAAAGTTAACCAACACCAACTGGCACTGTGTGAAAAAGTAATTGCCCCCTAGTTAAATCAACCCAATTAAAGGGATAATTAGCGTCAGCTGATTGAACACAGCCAGGCTTGATTACAGCCAGCCCTGCTCAATATAAACCTCACTTATTTTGACCTTTACCATCAGAGTCACGTTGCCAGCACAAAGATTCAACAAGCAAATTATGCCATGATCAAAGGAAGTTCCTGAAAAGATCAGAAAAAAATTTGTTGCCCTCTATCAGTCTGGAAAGGATTACAAAGCTATTTCTGAGGCTCTGGGACTCCATCGAACCACAGTGAGAGCCATAATCTCCAAATGGAGAACACCTGGAACAGTAGTGAATCTTCCCAGGAGTGCGGCTGCCAAAATTACTCCAAGGGTGCAGCGTAAAATCATCCAGGAAGTCTCAAAGGATCCTAAAACAACATCCAAAGAACTCAGGCTTCTTGCCTCAGCTAAGGTCAGTGTTCATGACTCCACAATCAGAAAGAGACTGGGCAAAATGGGCTTCATGTGAGAGTAGCAAGGCGGAAACCACTGCACCTAAGAAGAACATAAACGCCGTCTCTCATTTGCCAAGAAGCACCTGGATGATCCACAAGCCTTTTGGGAAAGTGTTCTATGGACAGATGAGTCCAAAGTGGAACTTTTGGACGACATGGATCCATAATGTCTCGCAAGCAAACACAGCATTCCACAGTAAGAACACCATACCAACAGTCAAACATGGTGGTGGTAGTGTGATGGTGTGGGGATGCTTGCTGCCTAAGGACCTGGATGACTTGCCATAATTAAAGGAACCATGAATCTGCTCTGTACCAGAAAATTCTTAAGGAGAATGTCTGGTCATCCTTCCGTCAGCTGAAGCTGAAGCGAAGTTGGGTCATGCAGCAAGGCAATGATCCAAAACACAAAAGCAAGTCCACATCAGAATGGCTAAAAAGAAGTAAAATTAAAGTTTTGGAGTGGCCTAGTCAAAGTCCAGACTTAAACCCAATAGAGATGCTGTGGCAGGACCTGAAACGAGCAGTTCATGCTCGAAAACCTACCAAATGTTACTGAATTAAAGCAGTTCTGAGAGGAAGAGTGGGTTAAAATTCCTCCACAGCGTTGTGAAAGACTGATATTGAATTATAGGAAGTGTTTGGTTGCAGTCATTGCAGCTCAATGTGGCATAACCAGTTATTAAGTGTAAGGGGGCAATTACTTTTTCACACAGTGCCAGTTGGTGTTGGTTAACTTTTTTCATTAAATAAGTGAAATAAAAAAAAAACAAGTGTTATTTGTTCACTCAGGTTCCCTTTATCTAATATTGCATTTTCTCTAAAGACCTGAAAACATCCAGTGTGACAAATATGCAATAATAGAGAAAATCAGGAAGGGGGCAAATACTTTTTCACGCCACTGTACATGGTGCCTCTTGTAATGTGGATTGAGCACACCAATAGGTCAAAGTCAGTTGGTACGTGACTGCAGGTTTGAAAGGGCCCTTGTGCAGATGTGTATACTTGCCCATGGTAGATGTTATGCACTGATATGCATGATCCTCTTGTGCACTGCTGTATGATCTGAGTGCCATGCTAGGATGTTTGACTGCAACAACAGTATGGGAAATATGATGCACACAGAATCATGGCAAGCACGTTTTCAAGTACTGTGTGTCAAAACATGAAATAACACCACTCGCATTATAATTGACAGAAACTGTGTTGGAATGATGAGGACATCCCTGTGATGCAGGTAACAGTCCTGGAACATGATTTCCACCAACAGAGAGCACACCTGACTCCTTGCAGTGCGGATGAAGGCCAGTGAAATTCAATCTGTGCAAGATGCCTATGGGGTGGAAAACTGCCCCAAATTTCACAGAAAAGGAGATGACTGTTAATAAGCAATGTGCAGCAGTGAGCCATGCTACTACTGCAACCTTGAAGCAGTAGGCACTCCCCCAATGAGATGGACAAGGAGTGGTGAATCACTGCTGCAAAACTGGAGAGATTGTCAGAGGTGAAGAGAACCCCCCAATCAGTTGTTGCATAAATGGAACAACCTGGTCATCAGGGAGGCAGATGTCACCTCCAGGACATGGCGAGAGAGGCCAACATCATCATGAGAGGAGGACATCGGAGGCAGACAAGTAAGCACAGCAGCACATATATGCATGCACTGTACTGCACCCATTGCTATGTATGTTGTGTGACACTGCCAGCCTGCAGCTTTACCATCACTGATCCCACAGATGTGCAGCACAGAATAGCCAATTATGTCTGGAGTGGGGCCTAAGCAGGAAATGCTGGAGAGTCCACAGCAGATGATGCACTTGGGCCAAGCCATCATGGTGTCATGTACAGTGTACCTACACAATGCATATTGATTCACATTGCTGGCAACATGTCATGTTATGTAGACTGCAGGTGTGTCACAGTTGCAATAATGGTATGCTGTCCACAGACTCAAAGACAATAGTCATGTTGGTCCCTGTACAGTACATACTGTCTATGGAAAGCCAAAATGCTGTGCTGTGTTGTGCCATACAATAGGTTTAGAGAGGTTTACTGGGTTGGGAAAATCAGACTAGACAGCATATGCTAGTAGGACTAACTAGATTGTCCTGTCTGACCATGTCACGAGGACATCGGATATTGTTCACACTGTGGCTATATACCACGTCATCTCTATGAGGTATCGACTGGATGTCTCATAAAGGATTACTGAGGAAGAAGATCTGATCTGTGGGACTTCTGGTGATGTCACTGATTGCTATGGATGGCTAAAAGCAGAGCTCCATCTTATCCCATTTGTTTTGCCTCCAGCATTGTAGCTTTTTCTGAGCTGTTTTTTCAGTACCTGGTTTGAGAGGCATAGTTGTGCATGGGCAGAGGCAAGAAAGTCACATTTCATCCTGTAGACTGGGATTTCACTGCTACTCAGTCTGCTTTGTCATTAAAGGAGGATCACACAGGACACATGGCAGCAAATAGTTCTCCAGCAGGGCCCAAGCCTCCAAATGCAGACATTCTAGAGGATTTGCGAGAATTTAGAGCCGAAATTTGTACCTTGTATATAGAGCTCATAACCATTGTGTCTGCCCTGGAGGAGAAAGTTGCAGACCTCACTAATCAAGCCTTGTATACTGATGCTCAGATGGATAGCTTGGAATGTGTCCTGGTCAGCCTCCTTCAAGAATTTCAGGCAATGTCAGTTCAATCTGAGAATCCTAAGACTCGCTCTTGGAGGAACAACCTCATATTTATGGTGTGCCGTAGGAAGCGGTGGGAACAGGGGACATGCTTTCTTTTTTAAAAGCTTTCTGCCTTTGGTAGTAGATGTAGCAGACCTCTGTCCCCTTAATACTGAGCAGGCCCATACAGCACTTCTGTAGAAGTCTATCAGTCCTTCGGCACACCCTTGCTGTCTTGTGCTGCAGTTTTATAATTTCACTGTGAAGCAAGCATTGCTGCACTGAACTTGTTGACAAGGCTCTATTTTATATAAAGGTCATCATCTCTGTTTTAACAATGACTACTGTCCAGTGATCAAGGCAAAACAAAGGGCATATGCTCCCATTCTGCATATCCTCAAGTCTTACAATATAAAGTTTTCCACTCTGTTCCCAGATCGTCTCAGGGTGCATTTTGCAGAGGGCTGTAGAAACTTTGGTGATCCAGATTCTGCATTACAGGGAGTTCCATACCAGGAATTTAGATACAGTGGTTAGATGTATGGATCAGTTTGACTCACATGATAAATGGGTGCTTCGGTTGGACACCTGGGCTCAGGTTTCACCCCACAGCAAAAAACGCAGCATGGAAGAATGCTTTAAAGAAATCAAACACTGCTCCAAGCCTTTCCTTGTGAGGACTCTTACCATATTAAATAGAACTCAATGCAAAGTAAACCACAAATGAGGAGCATAGGTTTGAGGGGGACTTTTATGCACTGGGCTATTGAACATGTACTTGGGTTTACAGTGTTGTGAATTTGGTGTTTAATCTTCTAGTTTGGGTCTCTTATTTATTTTAACCCTGGATGCAGTTAACTCAGACTCTCTCTGAAGCATGGCTCTTTGAATTTGTCACAGCGTTAATGTCATTGTTTTAACTTTGTATATAGCAGTTTTGTTTTCATTTTCAACAGTATTCAAGCTATGGGGCAGATTCAAGGATTGTAAAGTTGAGTGGAACAATTTATTGGTTTCTCTTCTCTTGCCCCATAGTCTTGTTTTAGTAATTTTTTTGTGTACTCTGCTGTATCAGACTCCTTTCTTCCCACGTTGTGGGGTTTACTTCCTGTCCTTCATTGTCTATTAGATTAGTTGCAGACTGTATTATTTTTAGTCTTTATTTGGCCAGGGCCATAAGCAGCTCTCCTTTCTTTCCCCTAGCCCTTTAGGGTTGTTCCATAAGGCTGCATGGTTTTACTCCTCTTCTGGAGGTTGTTAATTTAAAACTCTTCTTAAATTTCACTTTTTTTTCTTCTTATGCTTTGCCTGTTTCTGCTTTTACTTACCCTTCTTTAGATTCTGCAGCTCCATGTTGCTTATCTTGTCTGCAGAACCTCTCCTCCTGTTTGTGTTTGGTCTGGGGCTCAGATATCCCATTAATTTCTTGTTTTCAGTGGTATTGCTTAGCCCGGTTAGATTTTGGGTCATTACACTCTGTCCTTTCAACTTCACTGGGTTTAGGGATGATTTACTTTCTTTCTTCATGGTGCTTTGTTTTGGTTAACCATCCCCTTAGTTTCACAAATGTTATCTTCCCCCTAATATTTAGGGGAATACTTTATCTACAATGTTGTGTGGCAACCCTCATATTTTTAGTTGTTTAATTTGACTTCAGATGGTTGAGGGCAACTATCACAGGGGTGCTAGGAGCCAACTCCTTGTTTTTTTTTTTTTTTTCAATTTTTCCTGTTATAAACTAATAGCATACTAACTGGACCCTTTTCTTTTACTTAGATTAAGGGTCCCCACTGGGGCACTACTTTGTCTCTTGTACTTATTTTACATACTACCTTAATGGGTTCCATCAGTTTTCATTCTTCTGTTAGTCTTTGCTAGTTTAGATTGGATCTAGGTCCCAGCTTTCCCTTTGCTTTCCCTCTGTTCCTGCTAGCTCATTAGGAGGCAGTATAGTGCAGTGGTTTAAGGCCCTGAGCTGGAAACCTCCTAGAGATGAAACCTGGAGACCTGGGTCTAAATCCCACAGCTCCCCACTTGCACGCTGTATGACACTGAATAAGTCACTTAACTTCCTTGTGCTCCCAGGTCACACCTGTAAACAAGCTACATCTTCATGTGCCTTTCCGGGTTAAACAATTTTCCTTTCCCCCCTATTGGGCAGGCTGAGAATTTGGGGTTCTGCCTTCATTTGCTGGCAGGTATAGATAGTGGGCTTTGGTTGGTATGTTTAAATAAGTACCTTGCTTTAATACCCCAGAAGCAATATTTGCTATTACTATGGACCGGTCAACAGATCTGTCTTCTTTTCTAGTTAGTACAATTTGTGAACTGGCCAACAACAGTTATATTGGGCTTATTACTTTGCCTATTTGGATTTTGGCCATCTGGTCCTGGAAGGCTTCTGATACCTCGACTACCTACCCTTTATGGGATTGGTTATGTATAGGGGATGGGTAGAACAAGGGGGGAAGAGAAACAAGGGAGAAAAAGAGGGTAACAAATGTATTAAAAAAGTTGGAAATAGGGGACAGGATTAGTACAAACACAAATGGAAGAGAGAAGAATCAAAGGTAATGAAAAAGAGAAAGGAAAAAACAGAACAAAAAAAACAAGGAAGACAGAGAAAGAAAGAAAAAAAGGAGGGTGAAGGAAAAGCTTTTTTTCCTTCTTTTGGCCCCCTCCTTCCTTTTCACATGTCTGCCTGTTTTATTTTCTTTACTAGCTGGTGGGGTTAGGGCTAGTTTTGATGTTTTTATTTTTTTTAGTGCCCAATCAAGATTGTGTTCTTCAGCTTCTACCAGCAGTCTTTACCCTCATTTTTCTGCCAGGCCCCATTTCTTTCACAGTGGGTATCCTGCATGCTTTTCAGTATATATATATATATATATATATATATATATATACTTTTCTCAAAGGGATGAATGCTGTTTTGTCATTTTGTCCTTCTAACATTTGTTGCTCATGCCTGTATCATCTCTGGTTCCTTGTGAACCTGTGGTCTTCAGGCTTGGCCAGATCACACTCCCTGTGATATTGTTCCACTCCGAAACGTTACTTAGGAGCCAAACGTTTTACCCAACTCCCTCCTTTAGAAACTCGTTTCTGTCTTTTCTGTGTTGGTTACTGTTGTGGTTTGATACGTCTTTTATAGTCTGCCCCAATGCAGACTAAATGGTGTTAAGTTGTTCCCTACATGTCCATCTTTGTAGACTTTCCAGCTTATGTTGTCTCTTTTATGCAGTTCATTTTCATATCCCTTTCTGGGAATCCTTTAGGGGAACCGATCCTTTTGGCAATTTCCTTTCATGTAGGGAATGTAATTGTCTATTTGGCATATAGTTTTTATAGTCTGGCATATTGTTTTTGCTTGTGATTTTTTTTTCCAGAGGCCTTTTATTCTTTGATGGTTGTGGGCCTGGGTTATATTTTCTGGTCCGGAAGCAAGGCAGGGTTTTTTTTAATCTCTGGGCTGTGATTTGTTGCTTTTTCTTTTTTTTTTTTGTCTTTATGATATATATCAGCAACTCAATTTTTTTAATCCATCTCCCTTTTTTATTATGGTCTCCCTTACTAAGATTCTGTCTTATAATGCAAATGGCATTCACAATCTAATTAAGTATTCATGCCTCCTTCAATATTATTGGCAATAATGTGCTGATCTTATTTATTTTACAGGAATTCCATCTTTCTCCTGTGAACGTAACACATTTTTTTGATCATGTGTTGTTTTCCTCTCTTAAATCTGGCCACAGGAGAGGAGTTTTAACTTAGTGCTGATGATTGCTTCCCTTTGATTTACATTCCAGTGTCAGTGATGGACCTGGCCATTTTGTTATTGTAAGTGGTACATTATATGGTCCTCCTTACACTACTTAATCCTTATCCCCCGGCACAAAACAAAATGTTTTTTTTTTCCTTTCTTTCACTCTTATTGGATCATTGTGGGACTAACTCATGTGGGGGTGATTTCAATCTTGCTTTGAATCCTACCTTCAGTTCCTCAAGTTCTAGAGCATACCATTCCTCCTCTGTGGACAAATATTTGTGAAAATCCATTCAAGCATCTAGGGATAATCAACATGTAGCACTTTTTACATCCTTCCAAATGATACTTTACACATTATTCTCCCAGATATGGTAGTTCTGCTAGGCTACATTATATTTTTACTACTCTGGAGCAAATAGACACTGTGCATGAAGTTGAGCATGGCTCTTTTAATCTTGCTGACCATTTTCTGATAAGTGCCCTTTTTCCTTAGGAAAAACTTAATGCTGCTCCCTCTGGCAGTTGCACCAGGGTCAACACTGCGACCAGGTCTTGCTTGAAAAATTTACTCATTTGATCCCTAATTTTTCTAGGATAATAATGATGGTAACATCTCTCTCAGTATTCTCTGGAACACCCTTAAGTCAGTTCTTAGAGGTACTATTATAGCCCATGCTTTGGCCTTGCATAAGGTATGCAAGTGCAAAATGCAAGACTTATACAGTATCTTGCATCTTTTATTAACAGCCGAAATGCAAAGTCATTATTCTGTTAGACCAAAAATTCTTGAAACTCAGACCCAAGTTCAAAAACCCCTAGATCATAAAGTTGAACATGCACTATTTTAGCTTAGACAGTGGCACTATGAGGGATATTCCCACGGTGCCCATCACCTGACTAGACATCTTTGGGCATATAGGGTTGCATCAGCCTTTGATAAACTTTGCCATCCCTGAATAGGTAATTTCACTTATCAGGGTGAGTAGATTTTCTCTATTTTTCAGTCTTACTACTCATCATTATATACCCCTGATGGTGTTCCACCAACTGATCCACAAATTCAGTCTTTTTTATTCTAGGTTCAGTTATCTTCCCTCTCTTGAGCAAGCCCATTTTTTAAGTTGTCCTATTTCCATGATAGACCTTCAACAGGGCATTCAGGCATCCAAAGGAGCAAGTGCCCTGGCATAGATGGGTTTCTGCTTGAATTCTATAAAAATGTCCTTGGGAACCTTTTGAATCCTTTTTTGCTTCTGCTATTTTGCTGTCTTCAGGCTGGGTCTGCCTACCTCTGTCTTGGAAGTACATGGTCATAACTACTCTCCCCACACCAGGTAAAGTTCCTACTTTCCTATCTTCATACCACCCTATCTCTAGTCTCTATTTTGATGAAAGCTTTTTATGTCTATTTGAGCACTTTGGTTTGAGGGAATTCGACCTATCCTGCTGGACCAGGACCAGGATGGATTTGTTTGTAAACAGTATCCCATGACAACGTCTGTCAAACTTTCCTTCTCCTAGATAATGCTTGACAGTGATCTATTCCCCCTCATCCAGGCCAGTTTGGATGCAGAGAAGGCTTTCAACTGGGTGTCATGGCCATTTCTCTGGTCTACGTTACAGATTTCTGGTTCCCCCTTGCTTTTATTAGTATGTTGCAACAGTTACACCATTCTTCTTTTTCCCCTAGTTAAAGTTTATGGGTTACTTTCTGCACCATTTCCCTTGAGGAGAGGCTCTTGACATTGTTGCCCTCCTCTCACATTCAGCACTCACCTATTATTCGGGGTATTCCACTTGGGGGGTTGCAATTTTAAAATTGTACTATTTGCTGATTATATTCTTTAAACTCTTACAGATGCGACTGCATCTTTAATAGAGGTCTTTAATCTGTTAGATGCCTTTGAGTGTTTAGCTGACTTCTGCCTAAAAAAAGGCAAGACTTAAGTAATAGCCGTCTACTACATTCCTTCCCAAACAAGAGGCAATATAGCACAGTGGATTAAGGCTCTGAGCTGCACATCTGGAGACCTGGGTTTGAATCCCAGAGCCACCTAGGTGCATACTGTGGGATCCTCAGCAAGTCACTTAACTTCCTAGTGCTCCCAGGTCGCATCTGGAAACAAGCTTCGGCTTAGTGTGCTACTCCTGATTAAACAATGTTCCCTTTCCTTCCAACAGATTACCAACTTGATGTCAGTATGACAGAATAGGAATCCCTTGAAATATCTAGGTGTGCATCTCCCTAGGAATACAGATCACCTTGACTTGTTCAATTTTTGAGCCCCTAATGACGACCATAGCGGAAAATCAGCTATCGATCAGCATTCCAGTTCTCATTCTTTCAGTGGGTGGAAATCATTCACATAAATGTTCTATCATGAAATTTATTTTTCCTTCAAACACTTCCTCTCCATCCAGCTAGTAGCTATTTTCATGATTGGTATCGGATGGCTTCTCGTTTTATCTAGGGAGAGGCATAAACCTCAACTTTGTCTTTCTCAGCTTAGTCTCTCAGTGACTCAAGGGAGAATTCATTTACTCAATCTCCACTGGTAGGCCTTAGCTTGTCAGTTATGAACACTGTACTTTTGGACCTTGGATGCTTACCAAGCCCTCTGGAAGGATATTGAATTTATACTCAATAACCTTCATGATGTAGGCTGTGTTCTTTATTCCTTTCTTCTGGGCTGCCTTCCATTTTCTAATTTCTCTCATTACACCAAGGAGACTTTACAAGTTTGGCATAAAACATAATTGAAACTCCTGTGGTATGGGTATGTCTTTAAAGTAGCATTTGCTTTGGACAGATAAAATCCTCTAAATACTTTTGATTCTTTTTTATGTAGGTGGACACACCTTGGTCTTTCTTATTTTCAACAGGTTTGTGACTCCATGGAAATCTATTCTTTTCCAGATTTACAAGCCTCTTATAGTCTACTTATTGCAAACCATTATAGATATCAACAACTCTGTACATTTTTACAATCTTTACTATCGAGGTTCAGGAGACTTTCCAACACTCTTTTGGAGTTTTCCACTGTTACTGTACATCGTCTAAAGGGAAGTCTACAGGAACATTTAATTGGCACTAATTATTCTATACTTCATTCCCTGTCCACAGACTTCACTCTCCCTATCCTTAATCAATTGAAGATGGATTTTCAAACTTCATGTGATTTAACAGATTGGGGTAAGTATCCTTTTACTACTTGCAAATTATCAATGGTGTCCTTCCTGAAAGAGTTCACCTGGGGATATAGAATGTGCTTTTTTAGGACTCCAACACTGTCAGCCTTATTTTTGGCTCCCTGGCAGGCAGTTGTTAGCGAGCTTGTGGTGCATCTTAGGCAGATCATGCCCATATTGTTTGGATTTGTCACCTTTTACAGTCATATTGGATGGTTGTTTCCTCTGTGTTAGTTTCAGTGTTTGATATCACTTTACCCCTCTCCATTATTGGTTTTGCTACAAATCCCTCCTGCTGATTTCTCAATACATGGTCTGCAAATAAAATTATAGTTAACTCTTTTGGTGTATGCTAAAAGGCCATCAGTAAGTTGTGGTTTACAGCCAAGCTCCTAACACTTTTACACTCGCACTATTTACCTACATGAAAAATGTAGTTATCAATACTTGAACCAGCTGCCAGCTTTTGAGGAAACGTGGAGATAATAGGTACTTTATAAACCACAATTGAACTCTGCATTTATCCCTTGATTTACCTTGAGGTTTTGTATGTTGAGGCTTGCTCTATTAAATTTTTGTTCTTTTTGGAATCAGACCATGTCCTGCCTCTAAGCTCTAATAGCCTTTAGCTGTCTGGCTTAGTCATTTTACTTAATGCATGATGAATATGTTGTTTTTGTTCTACAGTGCTGTTCTTTGATTTCTGATTAATTGTTTTTTATATTTTTCTTGGATTTCAATATTGATTTACTTGTTCAGACTATGTATTCTTGCTTAGTTTTTTGTACAGTATTTTTTTTTCAGTAGTTATTTCCTATTGACTGGTTGAATTGTTGTTGTTTATTCATTTTTAATTAAGTTGTTCTGATAAAAAAAAATTAAAAAGCACAATACCGTTACTGACTTTGGGGACATTTATATGGCCACTTGTGTCAACTTCCTTCTCTGCAGCTCCGATTTTTATGTTTGAACACTTTGATTCTTTGGTGTATGTTACCCATTTATTCTACATCTGTTGTGTTTGGCTCGCTTCTGTTCTGTCACTCTCCTATGCACTATTTGATTAGATGTACTCTGCATAGGCACTGGCCCTACTTTACATTGTAGATCCAGTTGGTCTTTATTCCTGAAGTCATTGAATCATCCTTTTATTATAGCAATGATGCCACAATTGTCTTTAATTGTCTGGGTTTATGAAGAAATAACCGGACCAGGGGTAATAAACACTGCACCAGAGGCTGAGGTGTCTATTACCTGTCTGGACTGGATATTACAGAGGAAAGGAAAAAGGGAAATTATTTAACCAGGAAAGGCACACTAAACTGAATCTTGTTTCCAGGTATGACCTGGGAGCACAAGGAAGTTAAGTGACTTGCTCAGGGTCACTCAGTATGCAAGTGGGGGCTGTGGGATTCAAACCAAGGTCTCCAGCTGTGCAGCTCAGAGCCCTAAAGCACAGCAATGTACTACCTCATCTAGTGGAAACCCAGACCACTATTGGTATTATCATTATTATACTAGAAAAATGAACAACAAACTCTAGCATGAGCCATTACAGCTGCAAAATAATGGTATTGTGGGGAGTGAGAAATGTGTAAACTAGCATTTTTTTGCACTATCCACTGAGCCACCTATAGTAGCTGCCTTTTTCTAATTGTGATACACACACACTGACTAATATATAGCAGTGATTGTCTACACACATTTTTACAGATTAAAAAAAATTCATTGACGGACTGTTTTCTTCTTTTCAGGCTCAGAGAGACATTGGTGGATGGGGTTGCCACTAGAAACCTTGTTTAACTCAGAAATAACATGCATAAGGCTGAAACTGATCTAGATTTTGGGGTTATGTAGACTAGCAATTTTTGCGCTAACCACTGAGCCACCTAACTGCACTTTCTAATTATTGTCATACACATACACTGACTAATACATATACACATACCATGTATGCATATATATTCCAGTAGAACTTAGCAGTGCGCTGTCTACACACATTTTTACAGATTAAAAAAAGACATTGAGAGACTGGTTTCCTCTTTTCAGGCTCTGAGGGACATTAGGGGTGGGGTGTTGCAACTAGACAACTCATTTAAATCAGAAATGACATGCATAAGGCTGAATCTGATCTAGATAGCAGGGGAATGTAGACTAACAATGTTTGCACTAACCACTTAGCCACCTAACTGCACTTTCTAATTGTTGTGATACACACACACTGACTAATACATATCCACATATATGCATAGATATTCCACTATAGCATAGCAGTGCACTGTCTACACACACACACAGTAACACACATACACTGCCATATATGGCATTCATTTACTAAAACATCTAACCCTAACTTTTACTGTATTAATAAAAACACTGTGTTTTGCACTAACTCATTTTACTAATCTACAGCATGGGTGGGCAACTAAGCTAGAGTACTAAGAAGGTGTAGTGGATGTGGCCTATCTGGACTTTATTGGGGACTTTGCAGAGGGACTAGAGGGGAAGATATGCTTCTTTGCAGAAAATACAATGGTATGTAAGAGGGTGGATATTCCAGGAGAGTTGAAAGAATGAGGGAAGACCTTAAAAAACTGGAGAAATTATATGGAGAAAGGCAACTGGGATTCAATGCAAAGAAGTGCAGGATCAGTGCAGGCGTGATAATAAAATACATTTTGTGTAGACTGTATATTGATGGTCTTGATCCCACCATATTGTGGATGCAGGTATCCTTCCTAATGCATTCAGCAATCATCCTATGGTTTATTGTGTGCACAAGTTACATCATCTTAAAGCCCCCCCAACATACAATTCATATTTTTCAGGTCTTTTAAGTCACTTAACTTGACCTTTCTCCTAACGAATCTACGGTCTATTGATTGGTCTCCCATCTCTCCAACTAGCAATGTAAATTCTGCCCTATAATACTTTCAGTCTAAATTCTTGGCTGTATGGGATTGTCATGCACCCCTGAGGAAAACAAGAGTCTGGGGTTCACAACTTCCCTGATATCGGCTGAGGTGCTTATTCGTCTCCACTCCCTAGACCTTGCCTGATTAATTTTTAAACTCACTGGCTCCCAATCTTCTATGGACAACTATAGATACCTTTGCAACACCTGTACCAAAGCCATTAGACTTGCGAAGCCTGAGTATTTTGATTCCATTTTCAAAACAACATTAATAATGCTTCTAAATTCTGGAAGGTTGTTCATTCACTTTTCACTCCTCAGACCCAGTCTTCCCCTTCCACTCTCAAGGTTGGTGACTACCTTATCTCTGACCCTTCTGCTGTTGCTCAGTCTTTTAACTCCTACTTTACTACCTGTGCTCTTTCACTCATCCTATCCTTCCCATTCCCCTTCCTCCCCACTCTCTAACTTCCTTCCTCTCCTCTTTCATTTTCTTTCTCTCCTGTTACTCTCCCTGTTTGTCTAAAGGCTCTACCAGCCCTCAATCCATTGAAAAAAGGCTAGTCCTGATGGTCTTGACCCTAAACTGCTCCTCCTCATCTCTGCACCTGTCATTGCTCTTCCCATTTCCTTACTTTTAAATCTCTCCTGCTCCTCTGCTGCTGTTCATGTTGTTTGAAAACAGGCTGTCATTATACCTATTTACAAAGATGGTGATCCCACTTCTCCTGGTAACTTCCATCCAATATCTCTTCATCCTTCCTTAGTTAAGTTACAGGAACTCATTGTTCTACCTCGGCTCACTTCTTTTCTTAATAACTCCTTCATTCCCTTCCAGTCTGGCTTTAGGAAATCCCACTCCACTTCCACCTCAGCCCTTCAGCTCACTGACTCCATATTTACAGATGTGTATCAAGGTGTGAATATTTCTGCCATCTTTGTTGATCTCACTAAAGTTTTTCATACTGTAGCATATCCCCTCCTTCTGGACAACCTTAAAGGTGTGGGCCTCTCTGAGTCTTTTTTAAGTTGGCTTGATTCTTACATTGAAGGCAGGTTCCAAGCTGTCTGGATAGAAAAATCCATTTAATTCTCACTCCCCAGTAGCTCAGAAGTCCCACACGGAGCTGTCCTGGGTACTATTCTCTTTTCTAGGTTTCTAAATGACCTACCCTCTGTCTGTTCTTCTGCATTTATTTATATGTATGCTAATGACACTATTGTTTTTTGCATCTGTCTCCTCTCCCCTTGACCTGACCTCCCTGCTACAGTTAAATGTTGACAACATGCAGCACTGATTTAAGTCTAACCTTTTTATTATTAATGCCGAAAACAGTCTCAATGGCTTTTGGCACTCATCAGAAGCTTGCCAAACTTACTTCTGTCCCTCTGTTTCTTACCTTTGATTGTGGTAAGATTGAAGATACTTTCTCCTTTAAGTAACTCAGGGTCTGCTTTGACTGGCATCTTGATTTCTCAGCGCACATTGACACAATTCACTATATGCTTCACCCCCAAGCTAGGTGCTTTGTACAAGAATAAAGCATGCCTCCCACTCCCTGCCCACTGAGAAATTGTACTAAAAATTATCTTTCAAGTCTTTGAATACGGTGACTTAGTCTACAGTAGTGTCCCTAAATCTGGGCTGTCCAACTGTTTTTGGGGTGGGAGCAACATTTGAAATTTAAAAGCAAGTGGAGAACAACATCATCATGTGGCACATGCTGTTCAAATAGCGCACACAATATTAGGCTAATATTTAACATTTTTTACACTTATTTATACATAATTATATGTAAGATATATATATATATATATATATATATATATACTATATTTATAGATAGATATATGGTTTTAAATAAATAATGACAGCATTAGTCAATAGTAATTTTGTAATCAGCTTTTATTAAACATTTATAAAAACACTTTAATTAAAAAAAAACATGTGCAGTAATTTATTAATGAACTTTTGTACTTTGCCTCACCCCCCAAACCACATGGTATATGAAGCATGTAACTGTGAATGAGCTGTCTCTCCATTAGTATGTGCATATACGGTTATAATCACCTTTTCTATCTGTCTATCTATTAAAACAGCACTGCTTAAATGAGCACGTTTACATCTCTCCCCTGATAAGTGCTCTACTCTTTTAAATGTAGCCCCATCATTAGAAAAATTCAAATTGACTTACTGGCAGCAACGTGGTTTTACTAAAACTGCCAGCCAGACTTAGTGGTGTAGAGTTGTGGATGCTCCATTATCTTGGACTGCAAAACCGTAGCAGTGTGCAACAGTAACACAAATGAAGATACACTGAGAACAACTGATAGCCTGCAGCATGTTTTCCTCCCTGAGATGGACTGCAACAAAAATGAATGCCTTCTGCAACACAGCACACAACAAATTGTAGTGCAGTTTATTGCCACAGGTTAATTAAGCACAGCAGCTCTTAAGCTTTAGCAATCTGATCAAACTTACAAACCACAGACTTTCTGTCTGACTTTTACAAATGCACAGGGAGACAGCAAATCAGACCGCAAGTGTAAATTAATTGATGATCTGTGATTTGAAGTCCATTGTTTTGCAAGGCTGTGGTTTGGGATTAGTGCACAGATAATTACTCACACTAACTAAGCAATTTCACACTTTTAGAACATTCACAGAGTCACAGAGACAACATAGACAGGTGAAATGAACTGGCTGAAATGAAATGTGAGTGCAAATGGAAAAGTTAAAGAGGCAATTGCAACAGCGCACAATTTGGATTAAAGCAATATTTTTTCCTGGAGCCTTCGTGAGCCACATAAAATGGCTTGGCAAGCAACTTGTTGCTCATGAGCCATGCATTGGACAGCCCTGCCCTAAATCCTCCCTTGTCAGACTGGACCCCTTTTTCATTCTTTCTGTTTTTTTTTGCTTTAGATTGCTCACCTCGTACTCACCACTGATCTCTTTTCTCAGCCCTATCTCTCCCCCTCTCTTGAAGCTAGGCGTCTTTCCCAATGTGTCTCTTTTTCATCCAAATACTGATTTGGCTTCCTTCCCTCTTACCTCAAATCCTTCCTATCACCTCCTCCTCCTTCCTCCTACCCTTTCTGCAACTTCACTTCCTCTGTCTGTCTCTCTCTCTCTCTCTCTTCCCTCTAGAAAATCTACTGTTGGTCAGTCTGCTTCTTTCTACCATTTTCTTAAACTTTGGTCCTCTCTTCCCCTTTGAATCCATTCTGCTTCTTCTCCTTCCTTTCTAAGGCCTTTTCTTTATGTACATTGTTATCCTTCTTGCAATTGTACATAACCTTTTTTCTTTTATACTCCCTCCCTACTTCATGCTGATTGTACTCCTTCTCCCTCTCTAGTTTTCCTCTGTTTCATGCTGTTTCATTGTGTCTCCTTTGTTCTCCTATAAGATATTGTTATATTTTTTAATTGCATTCAGTCCTAAATTGCCCACAATTCTGAGTCTCTGTCTGGATCTTTGTATTTGACTTCTGTGCTTCATAATTATACTGATTAGTTATCTTGTCTCCCCTCTTCTTCAGGACACATCTGGAAACAACCTACTAGAAGTTCAGCATGTATTTCCTGGTTAAACTTTTAAATAAATAAATAAATGGTAATATGAAATAAATACATAGCAAAGTTGCAGTTAGATGATATTAATGGGAGAGAGAAAACCATATAGAGCAGATATTTAGCTTTCAGTGCAACACAATGGTATAGACAGAACATGTTTAAACAGTGCAAGCTTGAATATTCACAAATAATATTGACAAATGAACACATAGTTACAGACAGAAACATGTTTACACAGTGCCGGCATTGAAAATGCAATTGAAGCATGTATTTCAGTTTCTCTAGTCTTGGGACCATTTCTCGTTACTGTCTTTATAGGTGACATTGCAGAGAGACTGGAAGGGAAAGTATTCCTCTTTGTAGATGACACAAATATCTGTAATGGGATTGATACACATGGGGGAGTGGAAAGGATGAGAAGGGACTCGGAAAGGCTGGAGGAATGGTCAAATGTATGGTAGCTTAGAATTACTGCTAAGAAGTGCAAATTTAATGCACCTAGGAAACAAAAATCCAGGGGAAGAGTACATAAAGTTGCAGGAGGTACTAAGAACATCAAAAATGGAAAGGGACCTGGGGGTAGTCATATCAGATGACCTCAAGGTAGGCAAGCAATGTGATAAGGTAGTAAGGAGGGCTGGTGAATACTAGGATGCATAGGGAGAGGCATCACAAGTAGAAAACAAGAAGTTGTTATCCTTCTGCATGGACAATTAGTGAGATCCCATCTAGAATACCACATGCAGTTCTGGAGACCTCACGTCCACAAGGACATAGACAGGATGGAGGCATCTAGAGGAGGGCAACTAAAATGGTGCAGGTTATGCACCAGAAGCCATACGAAGAGAGACTAAAGTGTCCACCAGTAGAGCCCTTCCAACCATCTGGACTGGAGGATGCCAAAGTCCAAACATCAACTCCAGCCAATACAGACTCAGAGCCAACTTGAACAAAGGGCTGTGTATTCTATTTTTATTCTGTTTCCCTTGGGTGTGTGATTAGGAGGAGGTAATTGAAGGTGCTATCACTGATGGTATGGTGAGAGAAAGGAGCATTAGATTGGGGCAGGGTACAGTTTTATTTATTTATTTATTAACACATTCTGAAACAACCTTTGAGTATTAACTCTTTTACAAAGAATCCATGTCAGGGGTACAGAGTATTAAATACATACAACCATTGGCAAATAATACAGTATCATAATGTGTACTGTAACTTCCTAAATTAAGCTGGACAAATTAAGATTTCTTGCTAGCTGGGAGCAGTAACTATTATAGTGAAGCAATAATTAAGTGACCTTGGGATCTTGTCTGTAGGTGAGGAGAGAGGGAAGGGATGAATGCTTAAGCACCAAGAGATAGACAGGGTGAGGAAAGGGGAAGAAGGGGATGGCAAAGGTCAGGGTAGGAGAAATGAGGAGGTGGTCAGAGAGGGGTGAGGTCTATGAGCCCCCTTGAAGAAAAGGAATCAGGTCAGGGACAGGTAGGAAGAAAAATGGGTGGGTTGAGGTTACTCATACCAAGTGCAGAACAGCTGTGGCGGGGGACTAAGGGAGAGAGAGAGAGAGAGCAAACTGTGAGGAGAGTCATGTGAGGTAGACTGGGAAGAGAGACAGGGACAGGAAGGGAAAACAGTCACAGTACGACCAAATCAGTGCTGGAGTGGCAAGGTGCACTCAAATTAGGACAGGTAAGCTCAGTTCTCGCATTTGAAAGTGTTCAACCTCAGTAAAGATTGCTTTAATTCGGTTTGAAAGGCCTTAAAGTTGTCCAAACCTAACAAAATTGCTGGGATCTCATTCAGCCAGAGAGGTGCTCGGTATGCAAAAGAGTGCTGCCCCAGAGCAGTCCTGCAGAATGGGATACTTAATGGGATCATAGCCGAATGTCTTGTATTGTACCTGGAGTTAATGACCTTTACCAGATCCAAGATGCAAAGAGGGGTTTTGCCGAGCATGGCCTTCCTACTAAGAAGGTAGGTTTGGTATTTAATTATTTTTCTGAGGGGAGAAAGTTGGACTGTTCATACAGTGTGCACGTGTGTGTTAATCAGTCCAAGTTTAGAAGTAGTATACACACCTTGTTAAGGGCAGTAACTATGCATTTGAGAGCCATTTTCATGGCAGCTCCATGTACCACAAGATCATAGTCGAATATGGGTAAAATAGAGTTTGAGACTGTGATCCTGAGGGTCTCAGGGGATAGGCTTTTCCTATGCCTAAACAAGACTCCTAGTTCCACATTCATAGCCTTCACCACCATGTCAATATGTTACACAAATGAAAGTGAGTCATCAACCATGATGATGGTACTTGAAGGAGTGCACCTGCTCTAAGGGGACCAACCTATTATTTGTGAATTTCAGGATGAGGTTCCTCTTTTTTAGCAAGGGGCTTGATATGAGCATTGTTTTGTTTTTTTATAGTCCAGAAATAGCCTTTGTAAACAGGTTTAAAGTGCCACCTGTTGAAAGGAGCTCTGTAGCTTAGCCTGAAGTTGTTCAAGTGGAGTATGACTGCCTAGAATAATGATGTCATCAGTGTATAGTACGATTTTGCTGTCACAGGCAATTAGGAGATTGTTCAAGAATAGGCTCAACAGCAGTGGACCAAGGATGGACGCTTGAGACACCCTGAGTGAGACTTCTTTAGAGCTTCAAATGGATTGGCCTATTTTGACCCTTTTGGTTCTACGAGAGAGATAGTTTTGGAACCATGGTCCAACTGTGGGAGCCACTCCAATGGTTCAAAGTTGACGTAAGAGGAGGTGGTGGCAGACTGTATCAAATGCCTTGGTTAAATCTAAGAAGATCTAGCCTACCAATTTACCTTCATCCAGAGCCCTGTGGGCATAGTAAGTGAAGTCCACCAGAGCAGTGCCTATACTATGATTCTGAATCCATGCTGCTCCAGACATTACAGCTGGTATTTCTGAATATATTCTGTGATTTGGTCAGTCACAATCTTCTCCAGAGCTTTTAAGGGAGGGGGAGAATAGAGATGGGTTGGTAGTTTGTAGTGAGGGTCTTATCCCCTTTCTTGTGGACAGGGGTCACCATTGCTTGTTTCCAGAGTGTGGGGAATTGAGAGAGTGCAAGTGACTTATTAAAAATGTTGGTGATTGGTACTTTACCTTATCAAGGGCCAGGGCAACCAAATTCATGTCGATACCATCGTTGCCTAGCCTGGTTTTCCCCAAGACCTTTTTCACATAACCCATAGACTAATTAGTTTAATTATACTTAAACTTTTATGCTTGCCAAGGACAGTATGGAAGGCCAGCACAGCCTGCTGCTCCCTTCTATTCAGAGTAGCTGAAATGCTCCAACCCTGTTGACCTCTCAACAGGTAAGCACCACACACTTTGTGAACATTCAAAGTGGAATGTACTCTCCTCAAGTGCTTGCAGACAGCCTGGCACATGGGTTCTGGATGGAGGGAGAGTACAACTGGGTCAAACACAGACTGGATATTGAAATTAATTGTGTTCTAGGGACTGTGTGTGGTACCACTTTGACCAATACTCCCTTACCCCCTGACTTGAAACGCACTGTAATGGTTTTGTCTTACCACAAAAAGACACCTCAGTCATAATAAATGCTTGTGGAGGTGAATTTGCCTCTTGAACTCTTGCAGTTCACCAGGCAATTGTGTCCACTACAGAGTACTTAATGATACTTCTGAGTAACGTTTTCTTATGCCAGGCATGTCTTCTTCTTTTACAGTTTCTCCATATTACAGACTGTAGGTGTTCCTAGAAATGTATATACATTTGTGAGGGGGGTCTTTCATCTAACTGCTCATCCAAGATGATGGGCGTATATGTGTGGGCATCAGAAAATGATGACAGCCCTTACCTAGAGAAGACCCAGGGGTTCAGCTATGCAGAGAACATGTGTCTCCTTTATTTTTCATAGTGCATGGTCAATGTAGCTCCCCTATCCCATCTAATCCCTCCCTCCCTCCACCACTCTAATGGAGGCTGTATAGTGTAGTAGTTTAGGGCATTGAGCTCAAACCTGGAAACATGAATTTAAATATCACAAGCCCCCACTTTCATACTGTGTGACTACTAGCAAGTCACTTAACTTCCATGTGCTCCCAGGATGCACGAGAAAACAAGTTCTGGTTTAGTGTGACTTTTCTAATTAAACAATTTCCCCTTTCCCTTTCCTGCTCCATGCAAAGAGCCTTTTTGGCCAACTAACTTGGTACTTCCTACTCCCACCTGAGAATGGCTTATCTTGTAAACATCAGTCCCCACCAGAGATGAGACCCCTGCTGGCTTGGAGTGTAGGGAAAATACCTATCAGCAGATAAAGGAGACAGAGGGTAATAATACTTTTGAATCGGGGGCCTCCTGTGCAGTTGTTCCAATTATGCTGAATTCAGGTTGTGCTTCGATGATGGCAATGGTGCAGTGACCCAGTGCTCCACAGCAATATTACATAGTGTTGCCCCCCCCAAGAACTGCCTGCCACTACCAGAAGGGCAAGGAGCCATCTAGTACAAAGGAAGCAGTCCTGGGGCAGGTCACTACCATAGACTGTATATAGTTGGCATTTAAGTTTGTTGAATGTTATATGGCTGGCACTTCCTTTTATGTTTAACTTGTATAAGTGGTACCCTAATACTGGGCTCTTCACAGAGGCCCTAACTGTTAATCTTAACCTGCTGTTGAATAGGTGCCCCTTGCATGTCATCCCAGTAATTGTCAACCATCCTCAGTTCATATCCACTCCAAGTCATCATGACTAATGTCACTTACATGTGCTAGAATGTCATGGGCTTAAACTTCCCAGCAAAGCAGAAAAAAAGTGTCCTTCCTGCATCAGCAGCATAAAACCATTGCATTCTTACAAGAGACTGAGCTGTTATTGGAGGAAGAACATAAGTTGCAGAGGAAATGGGTGGCATAGAAGTGCATAGCGCATTGTGGGCAAAATTGGCAGCAGTTTCCATCCTGGTGAACAAATCCTAACCACGAAAAGTGCAATCCACCAACCAGGACAAGGAAGGTGGGTTGGTACTAACACTCTTCATGACAGAAGAAGGGTAGGTGATGCTCGGTTGTGTTTATGCCACTAATGAAGATGTCCCAGAGTTCTTCCATGCTTTTAATGAAGTCTATTCCAATTCATTCCAGATGCCACACCTATATTAGTGGATGGTGTGCACTTTATTAAGGCTTGATAAAGCACAGCATGAAACATTAGTTGGCTAGTGTGGATAGTATGTTGCTGTGTTAATAATTTAATACATTAAAATCTGTTTTATTTCATCATAGGAACATAGACTTTGACAGCAGATAAAAACCGCTTGGCCCACCTAGTCTACCCATTTCCCTACCTACTGGATAAGGTGCAGATCCTAGTTAACCAAGAGCCTATTTCTTCCTACCCTTCACAAGATATTCCTTATGTCTGTCCTATGCATTCTTGAATTATCCCACAGTTTTAGACACCACAACCTCCTCAGAAAGTTGGTCTCATGCATCCACCACCTTTTCAGTGAAAAAAATGCTTCCTCACCTTGCCCCTGAGCTGTTCCCCATCTTAAAATTGTGTCCCCTTGTTCTTGCATATCTCTTTTTCCGAAAGATGCTACCCTCTTGGACATTATTGATTCCACTGAGGTACTTAAAAGTTTCAATCATGCCCCCCCTTTCCTCAAGGGTATACGTATTAAGCTCCTTTAGTCTCTCCTCATATGGCTTCTCTTACAGACCCTGCACAATTTTAGTTGTCCTCCTCTGGACTGCCTCCATCCTGTCTATGTACTTGCAGAGATGGGGTCCCCAGAATTGGATCCAGTACTCCAGATGGGGTCTCACCAACTGTCTGTACAGAGGGATAACAACTTCCTGTTCTCTGCTAGTGATGCCTCTCCCTATATATCCCAGTGTCCCCATAGCCCTCCCTACTGCTTTCTCACATTGCTTGCTAACCTTAAGGTCATCTGATATGACTACCCCCGGTTCCTAACCATTTTTTGTTGTTATTACCCCACCCTCCCCATTGTGTACTCTGATACTGGGTTTTTGTTTCTCAGGTGCATTATTTTGCACTTCTTTGCATTGAATCCAAGCTGCCATACTTCTGACTATTGCTCCAACCTTGTCAAGTCCCTTCTTATCCTTTCCACCCCCCTCGTGTATCAACCCTGTTGCAGATCTTTGTGTCATCTGCAAAGAGGCATACTTTTCCTTCAAGTCCCTCTGCAATGTCACTTATAAAGACATTAAAAAGGGCTGGACCCAGTACTGAACCCTGTGGTACCCCACTAGTAACCCCTCTTTCTTCAGAGTGGACTCCATTTACTATTACCTTCTGTGTCCTGTTGTCCAGCCAGTGTTTTGTCCAGGCTACCACCCTGGGACCCACTCCCAGGCTGGTTATTTTGTTTATTAATCTTTTGTGTGGGTCTGTGTCAAATGCCATGCAAACATCTAGGTAGGCCATGTCCAAAGCCCCTTCCTGGTCTACTACTTTGGTTACCCAGTCAAAGAAATAGATTAGATTCATCTGACATTTCCTTCTCACTGTGGATTCATTTTGTCTTGGGCCCTGTGCCCCACTGGCCTTTAGGTACTCAACAGTTCTTTCCTTCAGAAGTGATTCCATCATTTTTCCTACCGCAGAGGTCAAAGTGACAGGTCTGTAGCTTCCTGCCTCTGTCTTGCTCCCACTTTTGTGAAGGGGAATCACATCTGCCTTCCTCCAGTCCTATGGCACCACACCATCCTCCCATGATTTATTAAAAAGAGTAGTCAGTGGTGTCACTAGTTCTCCCCTTAATTCTTTTAGAATTCTGGAGTGAATTCTTTCTGGCCCCACTGCTTTTTCCACCTTCAATTTTAGGAGTTCTTTCAGAACTCTTTCTTCTGTGAGAGGACTGGGATTGACCCCCCTATCCAGAGTGCTTCTGTTAATAAGATTAGGCACCTCCCCTCCTCCTCTTTTGTGAATACTGAGCAGAAGTATTCATTCAGTATCCCTGCTTTTTCACTGTCCCTCTCTGCCCACCCACCGTCCATTCTATTCAGCCTCACTATCCCTCCATTTGTATTTCTGCGCTCCCTAATGTACCTATAAAAGGTTTTATCCCACTTCTTAACTGAGTTGGCTGTCTTTTCCTTGGTTTGGGCCTTTGCTAGTCTGATTGCCTTCCCTGCTTCCTTCTGCCTTAACTGGTACAGTTCTCTGTCTTCCTCCTTCTGTGTTTCCATATACTTCCTAAATGTTATCTTTTTCTCCCTAACCTTCCCCACCACCTCTTTTGAGAACTATAGTGGCTTTTTCTTTCATTTTGATTTGTTTATTTGCTTCACACAAACGCTTGTTGCCTCTGTGATGCCTGCTATCAATGAGCTCAAGTTATTGGAAACACCTAGCAATGGAACTGAACTTGCATTATTACAGTCTCCCAAAATTGCTCACAAGATGGTGGCAACAGACATAGGTGACATACATATTTCAGACAATGCTGATATCTCCTACTCCAGTTGCAGCAATAGCTGTTAATTTTGAGAAAGCCTGTGAGTTAATGTACTTGATGGAGTGGTGCTAGCCTCTTCTGGAGCTAAAGCATATGGTTTTGGAACACTTTCTTTTTCTGGATGCCCATCACATACCTTTCCCTTATAGCCTAGGTTCTGACTAACTCCAACCTTTCCACCTCTTTCCCTTTTCAAAAAGAAACTTACTAAGGGTACCCTCTACCCCCCCTCTCTTTATCTTGGCTACAAAGCCCCTGTCCACAGCATTCAGAAAGCACCTAGATATATCCAGTATAATGGTGGGCAAGTAGGACTACAAAACCATGCTCTTTGCTGATGACTGACTAGTGCTGTCCAATGATACAGCAATTGCTCTTACTTCCCTATTAGACAATTTAAGAGATGTATTTTAAGGTCCCAGGGATGAAAGTAAACACTGGGAAAACAGGTCCTCTCTCTACACTACATATTTCCCCACATCCCATTCAGTGACAAGAGCATGAAGTGGGCCCCCAAGGTATAATGTACCTGGGTATCCATATTCTCATAGATACCTCAAAATAGACATCTGCCAATCTCACCCCACTACTGGCTAAACTGAAAACATAACTGGATAGATGGAAGCACCTCAATCTATCCATGGCAGGCAAAATTGCTGCATTCAAGATGACAGTGACCCCTAAACTACTGCACTGTCCACTTCACATATCCAGGCCCTGGTTTTCCAGAAGAGACAAAATGGTGGGGGACTTCCTATGGGAGATTAAGCATTGCAGATTTAGCAAATTAAAGTTACATACACACTGGAAGGTGGGTATGTGAGGACTGGCATGGTTCCTGGGCTCAGTCAGCTTGCAGCAAAGTGTTTAGCTGGCTCTTGTTTCTTAGTATGAGTTTCTGATTGGGTGCTAAGCAAAAAGGGAGAGCACAAAGGGAGTGCTTTGGATACATATATTGGGAACTTTGCCACCAAATGGCCCAAATGAAGAACTATCCTTACAGTGCTTAATGCAGTTCAACATGCTGATACATTCAATCGTGATTTTTATTTATTTAAATGTTTCACTAGGAAGGCACACTGAGCGACACATCACGTGTCTCCCAGTGCTACCTGGAAGGAAGGGGCACATTAGGAATGAGACATTAAACATTTGAGTTATAAGTTTAGCATCAACATACAGTTGTTAGGCAGATGTCAAAAACAGCACTACAACAGTGTTGCACATGATAGGTAGAAAGTGTGGACAATAATAAGAGCTGGGTTAATAAGAAAACAAGTGCTTACTTGAAAGAAAAGGGGGAAAAGAGAGGCAGTGGTGAGGTGGGTGGGAAAGGGAAGAGTTGTGTCCCTGGAGACCACTTCAAGATGTGAGGAACCCTGCAAGGGGGCTGGTGGGACCAGAGAGAAGGGGATAAGTAAGTATCCCAGAGAGACCCCTTTAGGTTGCTGGGGAAAGGGAGTAGATTAGAGACACAAGCCCCTTTGGGGGGTGGGAGAGGGACCCATGGAGACCATTTGGAGTCCCTTTCATTCTGTGAGAACTCAAAGGAGGCCATTAAGGGGGAGCACTTTAGGGGAAGGGAAGGGAAGGAGAGCTAGAAATTTGGGTGGGTATGCACAGGGTAAAATGAAGGTGATGGTAGAGGGATAGGGTTTGTCCAGGGCTTAGAGGAGGGAGTTATGGAAGTACATGGCTGGAGCAGCTAGGAGCAAGGTAATTACTGAGGGCAGAGCTGATGGAGTAGGTAGAAGATAAGTGCTGGATCTGAGGGGGGAAAGAATTCCATATTTTTGTGAGGCAGTGAGAGTAACTGGATTGGCTGATTTGGGTGTGTCTGCGGGGGACTACTAGGGTGAGTGAGTCGGTTGATCTAAGGGAATGAGATGGTGGGGGTGTTATAAAGGAGTAGAAGGTGAGGTAGGAAAGGGAGCTCACCCAACTAGTGCTTGGAGGTGAATTTAACACTGTGGGAGAGCCACCTATTTGCAAGAGAGGGAAAGGATAGGGCATGATAAAGATCACAGTAGTGGGTGAGGGGAGCATCCAAGGCAAAGCAGCAGAAGGAATTAAAGAGACTGTCCAGTCTAGCCAGGGAGGACTTGTATCAGCACCATAGACTATGTCACAGTAGTCAAAAATGGGCAGTATCATCTTCTGAACAAGTTCATGCCTAGCCATAGGAGGGATGCAACTATCGTTCCTGAACAGGGCATCAAGCTTGGGGTGCAGTTTTTTTCTGGATGGCATCAATATGTCAAGAGAAGTTTAGGTGTTGGTCCAACCAAACACCTAAGTACCTGAAGGAGGGTGTGTCCTCAAGTAAAGTCGCATCAAGGGTGAGCAAAATGGGTAGGGAGGGAGGGAGGAAAGCCTTGACAGTCTCTGCCTCTTGCCAAAAGTCATGGAGACAGTCTTCTTGGTGTCGAGAAAAAGTTGATGGCAAGCAAACCAGAGCTGAACCTTGTCAAAGTTTTGCTGTAAGCTGGTTGTAACCTCATCAGGACATGAGCCAGATGTATAAAAGACTGTATCATCAGCATACTGTACCTATGTATAGCGGAGGATGGGGACCAAACAGAGGGAAGGTCATTTAAGAAGATGGAGAATAAGAGGGGCATAATACAGAGCCCTGGGGGACTCCAGTGCTAATTGGGAGGAGAGGGGAAGTGGCGTCCAAGATCTTAACTGATTGGGTTGTGCCAATAAGGTAGGCCTTGAACCAGTTTGTGAATGATGGTGATGGGCCAGCTGCTGGGAGTGAGTCGAGGAGAAGGGAGTGACAGATGGTGTAGAAGGCCTTGACCAGGTTGACAAAAATGGCAGAGGTAATTTGGCCATTGTCCATCCTGGTTAAGATGGAGTCTGTGAGCCATAGGAGAGAGAGGTGGTGGTTGAGTGGTTTTTCCTGAAACCGTACTGGGAAGGGGTGAAAACAGAGGTGTTAGATAGAAAAGAGGTGGGTTGGGAGATGACAATGTGTTCTTTGAGCTTGGCAATGGTAGGGAGGAGAGAAATGGGCAATAGTTGCCAGGGGATGAGGGGTCACCCACTTTGGGTAGAGGGAGCACCATTGCATGTTTCCTTGAAGAGAGGGGCCAGTGCAGTAGAGAATGAGATATTTAGGATTATTGAGAGGGTGTAGGCAATGGCCAAAGCAGAGAGGGAGAGGAGTTTTAGGTTAGGGCCATCAGGGGAGGCACCCTTAGAGGGGTTGATGGTGAGGAGGGCACTTAGGGCATCATTTGGAATTACAGTAGTGAAAGAGAAGAGGAGGAGGAGGTGGGAGGGTGATGAAGGGGCACACTGGTAGAGGTGGGGAGGGGATGGATGGGGGAGGGATTTGAGTAGCTCAGTGATGCAGGAGGTATAGTAGGAGTTAAATTCCACAGTTACGACTGGTGGGTCATACACTAGGGAGCTATTTACTTTAAGTACTGGGGGTGGGTGAGATGAGGGGGTAAATGGGGCTTGAACCACCTTCCAGAACTTTGAAGGGGCATTTATGTTGGTGATAAAGGCAGATTTGAAATATTCGGACTCGGATAACCTTGTAGCCCTGGTGTAAACATTTTGGAGCATGTGGTAGTTTACAAGATCACTGTGATGCTGGGTAGCTTTATGACACTTCCAGGCTTGCTGTCTAGCCCTGAGGTAGGCCAGAAGTTTAGGGGTTTATCCAAGATAAGTGGTTACCTCTCACTCTGGTTTGTTTGAGTGGGACAAAGGTGTTCCAGTTTGCAAGAAAGATGTCTTTAAAGTAGGCAAGGGCCTTATGAACTGAGGGGAAGGAGGTTAGGAAGGACCAGTCAGAAGTGGCAAGGTTACTCAGGAGAGGTTCAAGGTCAAGAGACTTGAAAGAGCATAGTTGTATGGTTTTGTGTAGTGATTTAGTTCTGTGGACTTTCCTAACTATGCATATTGGGTTATAGTCACTGAGAGCATTGGGGAGGATGACATAGGTGATGACACGGTGGGGGTGGGAGGAAAGGGCCCAATCATGTAGGGAGTGCTGTTGTGTCTTGTGGTTTGGGCGGGTGGGTTCAGAGATCAGTCGGGAGAGGTTTAGGGCTCCAATTTCATTTTTAGTTTTGGTAGTTTAACTGACAACCAATTTTTTAATGAAGTTACCTAGGATGAATAGTTCCCCAGAACGAGCAAGGGAAGTGATGGAGGTTAGGAGGTCTAGCGTGACCAAAGGATGGACATTTGGGCTGCAGTATATGCCAGCTAAGAAGATTGGGAGAGTTAAAGGGAGGGTCACATGGATAACTAGGGCATCATGGGTCTCAGGAATGGAGAATGAATAGATATTGGAATATTGAATGGAAGTTAGGACATAACTGGCCACACCACCACCACCACCCCTGCCAGCATGGTCTTGCCTTGCAGGGAGTAGCCAGGAATGGAGACTGAGTGGTCAGGGATAGTGCTCTTTAGCCAAGTTTCTGAGATGATTAGAATGTCTGATTTTAGAGTGCACACCATTGACTGAATCTGGTCTATTTTTTGCAACAAAACCATTGCAGCTTTCTGCCCTTGAACGGGGCTGCTTCAGCTTCCCCATGGTCAGCCAGCACCCAGCCACCCACCGACTGAGACCAGGACACCCACCTGCAGCTCCTTGGAAGTTATCTGCCCTTGAAAAGGGATGCTTCAGCTCTCCCACAGTTGGCTGGCACCCAGCCAGCCACCGACCAAGAACAAGACACCCGCCTGCAGCTCCTTGGAAGCTGCCTGCCCTTTAACAGGGCTGCTTCAGCTCCCCCACAGTTGGCTGGCACCCAGCCAGCCATGGACCGAGACCAAGATGCCTGCCTGCAGCTCCTGGAAAGCTGCCTGCCCTTGAACGGGGCTGCTTCAGCTCCCCCACGGTCAGCCGGCACCCAGCCAGCCACCGACTGCGACCACCCAGCCAGCCACCGACCAAGACCAGGACTCCCGCCTGCAGCTCCTTGGAAGGTACGGGACAGCGCAGCCAATCGGAACACAGGCGCTTGCAGCAAACCCACTCTGATTGACCAGGACTTTTCCCCTGCTTCTGCCACCTGGCACTTTTACAAATAGGTTTTAGATAGAACTAAGCACATTTAAAGTGTCTAATAGAGGTTTTTCAACTGTATTAGCTGGATTGTAATTTCTACTAGTGTTTTAAAGTGCTTACACCTCTTCTGTTTCAGTGCTCCTCCTGCAACCCCTCTTCCAAGTACTCTGCCTTGGAGCTGAAAAGTCTTACTCTCCTTTGTCTTGCTAAACTGCTCAAATCTAAACCCATCCTACCTCTATGCTATTTAAGCCCTGCTCTTTTTTCTTCTCTCCAGCTGCCTTCCATTGAATGGGGCTGCTTCAGTTCCCCCACGGTTGGCCGGCACCCAGCCAGCTACTGACAGAGACCAGGACACCCACCTGCAGCTCTTTGGAAGGTACGGGAGAGTGCAGCCAATCAGAACATGGGCACTTCCAGCAAATCCACTCTGATTGGCCAGGACTTTTCCCCTGCTTCTTCTACCTGGCACTTTTTACAAATAGATTTTAGACAGAACTAAGCACATTTCAAGTGCTCAAGTGTCTAATAGAGTTTTTTTTTTAAGTGGCTAGTTTTCCATTAGCAGGTTATACAGACCTGCCACTAGAGGGATTATTGGTTTTTCATTAGAAAAAAAAAGGAAAAAGTATACTCTCTGAAAGACACAGTCCCTGGCTGCCTGACCTTCCTGGCTATATCCTCACTTCCCACTGATCCAGCTACTGATCTTCCACCCCATTCTCCTAGCCCCGCCAGCCTGTCTTAACCCCCTCCCTCTACCTACCCAGAATACTACCTTAATCATGAGCCTTCACTGTTCTCTACCCCTATTCTATTTCTTCTTGCCTGTCTTCCTCCCCTACTATACACCCCCAAAGCCTGCTTTCCCTCCCTCCCCCACTGCTTCCACATTTCTACATCCTTTCTCCACTTAGGCACACTGCACACTGATCACTGCCCCTTGACCAGGGTCCATCCTACCGCTATGAAACTGTCCTACACCCACACTGGGCCTAGTCCTCCACTCTGGTCCCCCCGTCTACACTGACAGTCACCCACTATCATCGATGCTCGCCAATTTCCCAAGATGCTAGCAGGAGAAAGCATTCCCTTAAAGAAATACACCACAGCTCCTTAAGGCTAGTCCTCCTCCTCCTAATGTTGTCAGGTAACGTGCACTCAAACCCTGGCCCATTCTGCTCTAAAGCCATTATCCTGAGCAAGCCTTCGGGTCACCTCTCATTCATATCAATCAACATCTGCAGCCTCCTTCCTAAAATGGATGCCGTACAGGCCTTCATCAGCCAGCACAGCCCTGACATCCTGGTGATTGTTGAAACCTGGCTCACGCCATCAGTACTGGACCATGCAATCAGCCTTCCTAGCTACAATGTCTTTAGGCTGGATCGCCTCTCCAAAAGAGGTGGGGGCTATGCTCTCTACCTAAAAGACTCCATACAGGGGCACCACATCATTACCTCACTCCAACCCACAACTGCTCAGATACTGCCAGTGAGAATCCTCCTCAGACCCCAAAACAAAACCTCACTGTTGCCACCATCTACATCCCTCCCAAAGAACAGGGAACTGGTCTAACAGCTGTTCTTGACTTTGTAAAGTCACTCCCACCAGACACCTAATCCATCCTCCTAAGCGACTTCAACATCAACTTGCCTGCAGCCGATTCTGGTGCACACAGGGATACCATTGCCGTGGTGAACCTCACACAAATGGTTGACTCACCAACCAGGAAAAATTACAGGACTGGTACCAGCACACTTTTGGGCTGGATCCTTTCCAGTCACCCATCATGAATATCTAACACTAATGTCCTTCCTGACTCTCTCAGCAACCACTCTCCTGTTAGCTGCACCTGGTCAAATACATTCATCAAACAACCACCAAAAACTATCAACAGCAGGGTTCTACCCAGTGGTCACCTTCCTTGACTCAAATCCTACCTCCTCCATCAAGACTGGTCCTCTAGCTTCAATGCAACCAAAGTGAACACTGCCCTTAACCACTTCATTAACATCTCCAATGTGGCCTGTGATACATATGCTCCTATTAAGAAATGCAAAGTCAAATCACTCAGTAACCCTTGGCTCACAGGTGACCTCCTCAGGATGCTAAAAACAAGATACCACCTAAGAGAGCTGGCCAGAAACTCTGGTAGGCAAAACAACATCCAAAACTACAAACGTGCCCACAATGACTGCACCAAAACCATCCAGCAAATGAAGTCCACCTACTATAAGCATGCCCTCACAAACTCCTGGGACAATGGTCGTGAATTCTAGAAAAACATAAAGGAAGTCACCGGGAATCCACCCAAAACCCACCCATCAATACTCACCATCAATGGAGCCATAACCTTCAACCCAAAAACCATTGCAGATACCTTTAACAAAGCCTTTACCGATCTCAGTGCTGTCCTACCCCAGAACTACTTCAAAGATGGCGAAGCCCCTCTGTCCACACTAAACACTACTCCCACCAGCTCCCTCCGCTTCTACTTCAAAGCAGTCAAGACTCACCAAGTATGCAAATATGTAACCAAAGCCCTTGGTAAATCAAGATTCAGTAATGACTCTCTCGATCTCAAAATCCTGTCTCTCACACTTGATGAAGTGCTTAGTCCTCTGACCAGAATTTTCAACCTCTTCCTCAGCCTTAGCTAGTTCCCAGACAGATGGAAATCTGCCACTGTCACCCCAATCCATAAAAGTGATGACAAAACTGTCCACGATAACTACAGACCTATCTCCCTACTACCCTCACTCTCCAAGGCACTAGAATGCATCATCTCGGACCAGCTCACAGAATACCTGGATATGTACAACATCCTGTGCAAGCAACATCACAGGTTCCGCAAAGGTCACAGCACCTCCACATCCCTACTTGAATTCATCAGCGCAATCCACAACGCACTTGACTCTGGTGAACTACTAGGCTCAATCTACATTGACTTAACTAAAGCCTTCAACACCATCAATCACTGCCTCCTGCTTGTCCTGCTTCAGAACACTGGGCTGTCAACTGACTCCATTGGCTGGTTTGAGAGCTACCTTGAAGAATGGTCCCAAACAGTAAGAATTGCTGATACACTCTCGGACCCTAGACTGGTCCATTCGGGATTCCCCCAGGGCTCCATTCTGGGACCCCTCCTCTTTAGCCTATTCTTAAACTCACTACCGGACTGCTGCCCAGAACATATAATTCTCTATGCCGACGATGCTGTGATCCTCACCTCGGACCCTGATCCAATCCAATTACAAAATAAACTTCAGCAGGCCTTCTTTTCAAACGAATCCTGGTTTCTAAATCATAAACTGCTTCTCAATTAGAAAAAAAAACAAATCTATGGTCTTCTGCAGCCCCCACAACAAAAACAAACAACTCCACCTCTCCATTGCAACCAAACAAGGAGCCATCCTAGAGCAAACACAATCGTTCAAATACCTAGGCATCACCCTTGATCCCCACCTCTCATACGCTGTCCATATCAGCAATGTTGCAAAGTCTGCCAATGCGAGGTTAGGCATATTATTCCGGCACAGGAAACACCTAACCCCAGAAGCACTGACAGTGGCCGTCCAAAGCTCCATCATCAGCATCATAGACTATGGTCTTATCATATATGGGTCTGCAACTACCTCTGCTCTCAAACGTATTGCAACCTCCCTGAATAAGGCCTGTCATCTCATCACTGACTCACATCACCGTACCCACACATGTAACCTTTATTCCCAATCTGGATGGCTTCAATTGGACAAAATGCATAAAATACCAAGTCTGCATCATGGCCAAGAAAATTATAATGGGTCTGGCCCCACCTGGTGTCTGTGCCCTCCTTAAGCCTAGACATAGGAATGTCACTACAAGGAGATCCAATTCCCATCTTCTACATATCCCACAATGTCGTACGATCCAAGGTCAAAGATCATTTGCCTATAAGGCATCCAACTAGCTCAACTCTCTTGGCAGTAACATAGCTACTGCTCCAACACTCAGCCTCTTCAAGTCCAAGCTGCGCCTCTCACTGCTTGTATCCTGCGATTGCCCATCTTAACATTTCCACCATTCCAGCTGCAAATGCCCCAGCATCCATCACTTACAATCCGTCTTTTCACCCCTAGCACCTTACCTGTCATATTCCCTCGACAAGGCCCCCTGGCTGCACTGTCTCCCACCCTTGCCCACCTTTCCCCTGTATCTCCACTCCTGCCCCCGCTCCAACCACCTCCCATACTCCCCCTTACTCCATGCACCTCCTTCCCCCTCTCTGATCTCCTATCCTCACTTTCCCCACCACCCAGCCCCCCTTCCCTTGTCTTGATCATAGCTCAAGTCTTTGTACTGGTTATTACATGTCTATAAGTCAATGACTATATGTTTGTAACTAAAAATGATGACTGTTGCACACGCTGACATGGAACCTTTGTAAAAGAGCCTCGGCTCAAAGGTATTGTAATCCTAGATTGAAATAAATAAAATAGAAAATAATTAAATAAATAAATAGAAAATAAACAAGCTGTGTGTTTTAGATGTAGGATCTTTAAGCCTTTTGGGAGGGCTGACAGAAGAGAGCGAGGGAAGGTATTAGAGGAGGAAGCAACAGAGGTGCTAGGGGCAATAGGGCCTGGTTTGGGGTGGATATCCCCAGTGGTGAGCAAAAGGAGAGTGAGTATGAGAAATTAGAGCTCATGGGTTTTGAAGGGGCTAGCGAGGAGGTTGGGAGTTTTGAAGAGAAGGGAGTGGATAAGTGAGGAAGAAGAAGTTGGATAACTACAGTGAAAGTGGACAACATTATCAAAACTCCATGAGGAATAGTGGTAGAGTGAGACCAAATTTCAAATGGTGGGAGGAAGTGATAGCACGGATGTGGGTAGAGGATTGGAGATAGTAACTTATGGGGTTGGGACAGTTATTAGGAATAGATAGGTAGTGAGCAAGTAGAGGTGGTAAAGAGAGGAATATGAGCAGAACAAGGGGAGAGAGGAAAATAAGGGATGCATTGTTCATAAAGGCAGTGAACTTAGTGAATAATTGATTTAGGAACAGGAAGGAATTTGTAAGCAGGGAGCATGGAGAAGGGGCTGGCCAGATGGAGGGAGCAGCTGTACAGTAGTTTAGGAAGCTATCTATATGAACAACAAACAGGGATCGCTTTAGGGAAAGATTGTGTACCTGTAGTGGATGTATAGTATAATTTGCTAATGGGAGAATGGACAAAAAAAAAATAGAAAAGGGAAGGGAAAAACAAATAATTTTTTTCAGGTTAACTTAGACAACATTATTCTATAGTGTATGATAGAACGCTGTTCCACATGGAAATTGATACCTGGAACAGCATTGTTGTGCTGCACTCAGTGCATCATGATCTTGTTGAGCTGCAGTGAGTACTTCGCTGGTGCAGCACAACAAGAACGAATGCTTTCACGCATGAATAATGTTGGGCCACATCGGTGACAACAGACAAGGGACAGAGGAAACAAGTGGTGCTTGAATAAACCGCTCCAAGAAGGTACTTCACATACCCCTAAAAACTTGTCTGGACTTACCATACACTATAAAAGAGTGTCTATGGTGTCATTCACAGACAAGGATATTCTCTGATCTCGAGGTCTCCATGTCAAAAGATGACCTCTCGAGCTTCGTTTTTGTGGTCTAGTGTTGCAATGGAGACCTCTTGATTGAGAATATCCTTGTTGTGAATGACTCACCATAGACAATCCTCTATAAACTAGGCAGTAATTTCCTTACATTATACAGTCAAGCACTTGCAATATACAGTGATTCATATGGTAAGCACACAGTTACAGCAAGGTACACACAATACAATAAGGCAATGGGGAGAAATTGAAGTTAAGACTCGGGCTGGGAGACATACAGCAAAAGATCATCAGTGGAATAGGAAGAAAGCCATTCAGGAGCCCGGGTCGACAGTGCTGACTAATCAGGTGCCGGGGAGAGAGCAAAGCCACCACAAAGGCCGTACCTGCAGGCTGAAGGGTGGAATGAAGATGCAGGGACTGTGGCAGAGTAAGACTGCTTCCTGGTGCTGTTTCTTGGTGGGCCAAAGTGTCCTGATCAAGAGCCATCTCCTAGGATGAGAAAAGAGAGGGGAGAAACAGAGGTGAACTTTTATAGTCAATCAGAGGGTGGGGGCAGACAGTAAGTGTAGACTGGAAGACAGCAGCAGCCAACTAAGTAACAAAGGGAGTAATATAGTAGCAATGGGATGGTCCCGAGAGGCAGGGGGTTGGGGGCTATGAGTTACTCTGAGAGAGAGAGAGTGTAAAGGAAAGGAGGAAAAAACTAAGATATTCTTTCACGTTTGGCTAAAACAGCTCATACCAAACTGAGCTGTAAATTGTAGCTTAACCAGTCTGCCACTTAATAATTACTAAGAGCCATCCTGGGAGAAAGAAGTAAGGAGAAAGAGACAGAAAAGGGAGAGGGAAAAACAAAACATTATTTTCTGGTTCAATCTTGGTTACTTATTCTCTAGTTTTTTTTTTTATTTTCTCCCTTTCACTTGCCCTCCATCTTTTTCTGATCAATCTGCTTTTGGCCCCCTTCCTCCTTTCTGTCCTTATTTCCCTATTTAACAATTTTAATGCTGCCATATATATTTGTATGTTTAGGATACTGTACATGAGGTATATATCACTGTTTAACTGCACTGGAGTCACTTTTCACAGTTTTGCACTTGTTTTTTTGACTCGGTCTGTGGAGCTGGCAATATTCTCAGCTTTGGCCTGGCTAACACTTATGGATATTTGTAGTTTGGTTATTTTATTGGTTTGAATGAAATGCTGATTCAGAATAGGAGCGTTATGTGACTGATGTTTAAAAGCATGAGGGTTAAAAGGTTTAAACGTTGAAAATTCAAAATGAACTAATGAACTTATATGTACCCACAGAGAGAATTGCAAAAAAAAAGAAACACCTGTGTAGCTCTGAGACAAGGGGTTCAGAAGGTAACTGGAGAACATTTTAAAATACAGTAACGTATTTAAATGAAGTGGTTACAGAACAGAAATAATGAAAAGTATATTGTATATTTATTAGGAAAGAATGATAGTAACTACATGAAAAAATAAAATATAATATGAAAGTGTTGTTATGTTAAAAAATGTAAGTGAACTGACACCATCCCTTATTTTTAATTATATGGTTTATGACTATATTTTATGAAATGATGTTAAAAAAGGAAAAAGATGTTGAAATTAATTTTATTTATATATAGAATACTAGACTCTCTGATGAAGGGGTTTTCCCGAAAAGTAAGATAAAAATAAAATCTGGAGAAAAATAAAAAAGAAAAATTATTTGGGGGCGAGACAATGGGAGCCACGACATGAGAATGGATGGGGATAGGTTCAGGAGGGTGGTGAAGAGGCACTCTTTATGGAGAAGATGGTGGCAAAGTGGAACACACTACCGGTTGAGGTGGTGGCGTGTAACACAGTGGAATGCTTCAAGAAGGGTTGGGACAGGACAAAGGGGATGGTAAAGGGAGGGAAGGGGAGGGGGTGAGGCAACTGCTGAATAAGGGGCTAGCTGCAATCTTGAGCAGCCTTGATAGATCAGGATGGCCTTTTGCTGCTGTCAAATTTCATATGTTCATATGAAAAAAAGTTTGGTGTGTGGGACGTTACATGTCCAGATCTAGTAATATTTTATTGGTGGTTGCCCCTGGCCCAATTATCTCTGAGGAAGGCTTCTAATTGAAACATCAGCACATTACTGTCTGTGCCACATGCCTCATCATGCACACCAGGCAGGTTGTTGGTTTCTTCTTGCAGCTTGGTCCATGTGTATTAAGAGGTGGGTTGCCTATGTGCCATGCATTTGCAGTGCATAGGCAACCCTAAATTAGAATGCTGACAACTAAGGGTCCTGTGGACCACTGCACACATTCATGGAAACAATTTTCTTCCCTACTGAACAGGTTCCCCTGGCTGGTCATGCAGCTACTTGTGTAGCTGATTCATGGGTGTATCTAGAGGCACAGCTTGTCGAGGGCATTTATAGGGGGTGCCCACACTCTGTGCCATTCATGGAGAAATGGAGTGTCAGGCAAGGGGGCACAGGGCATGGCAGCAGGAGCCTGCCATATCATTTGTGTGCCTCCTCAGTTTACGTCTTACTACCCCCATTCCTATAGGCTGACTGGGAGAGCTGGGGGAAGTCATTTAGGCACTTACCCATCTTTTTTAAAACTGGATGTGTTGCACCATCCCAGAAACCACTGCTCCTTGTGGGTTGGATTAGATTCCCAGCTGTGTCTTCCAATTTGTTCCCTATTCAGCAGTGTGCCAAAGTTGTGGGGACAAGGATAGGCACTGTGCGATGGAATGCATTTGTACATGCCACACCCAGTGCAGCTGTCCACAGATGTGGAACTGTGCAGGATGGGTAAGCTTCTCTTGCACATAACTGGCTCGCATTCATACACAGTCCCCCATGAGACTTTGAAACTGGAGTTTCACAGAACCTGTTACCTGACATAAATCTGTACTTGAAGCACAGTTTGCATGGAAGAATAAATGAATGTGTTTCTCCAATCATTTACAAAATAGACATCAGATGGTTAAAATATTATGTGTGTGTCTCTGAAAAGGTACCTGTTAAGTATGGAGTCATGGCTCCATACTGGGTCCTATTATGTTTTTGTTATATTTTGATGGGGCCTCTGCTGCCCTGAATTATGTTTGTTTGACACTTTATGCAGATGATGTAGTAGTTTACACTCATGGTAATACTGTTAGTGAGTTGAATGTACTCTTGACCAGGGAAATGGGTAACTTCCAACTCTGGCTGGCATGTAATAAATTGGTCTTGAATATAATCAAAACAAAAACAATGGTATTTGGTACATCTTCCAAACTAAAGGCAAGAGGTGGAAATCTTCAGGTTAAAGCTTTGAATGGTTCCACTTCTGAGAACACAAATACTTTTGATACTTGGGCATTACATTAGACCTTGTTTTAAATTATGATGCTCATTTAAGTAATGTAATGTCCAAGATTCATAATAAATTAAGCATGTTACATAGACTTAGGTATTTTTTGACTGATGAGACAGTAATAGCAATAGTTAATCAATGTTTACTCCCTGCACTTGCTTATGCATCTCAGGTTGCAGACAATGCCTCTGTAAACATCTTAGCTAAAATGTCAACATTGATTCAAGTTAAGAAAATTTGCCTTGTCACTTGTCTGCAGTACTCATCACTGCGCAGACTTGGACAAAATGGGATGGTTGTCAACAAAACAGAACTATGACTATGCAATGGCTAAATTTATTTATAGAGTACTTCAAACTGGCATACCTATTAGCGACTATGGAAATATTTACAGCACTTTGATTTGACCACATCTTCTAGGGCTAGTGGAGATGATGTAGTTCTGAGGCTTCCTTTAAGAAGAACTGTGTGGACAAAGGGCTTTTTCTTTTGTAGGTCCAAATATTTGGGATGGTATACCTTTTACTATTAGGAATCTGCCCTCATATGGATCTTTTTCAAATTCATTGTACTTGCTCTTTAAGCCTATTTTAGAATGTAACTTTTAATTGAATATTATATTATAGGTAACAGACGTGGAGTTTTTTCCTTAAATGTCCCATTGTTCTACGTTATGGTATTTGTTGTGTTTGACTTTGTGGGTCGTACCTATAAAAGAATTATATTTCCAGTTGTGCTAATCTCTTAAATAAACATACAAAACAAACAAATTGAAGCTACAGCTGATGAGAAAGACCTCTTTCTTCTATGTGATTTTTTTGTGCCTTGGTCAGTGATATGGCTCTCTTTTTTGGGGGAGCGGGGTTCTCTCTCTCTCTCTCTCTCTCTCTCTCCCTCTCTCTCTCCAGTAAAGACTTTTGATGGTTCTTGGGCTACCACTTGGCTTACCTAGTGGCTCACACTTGACACTGATTTTCACCCCCTACTCCTTTAGTCCTATAGTGGATATAGATGGAAATGGAAATCACAGGAGCAACTCTTCCAAGAGCATTGTTGTCAGGAAACAATCCAGGGAAAAAAACTTCCCCACAACCCAGGCTTTGATAAAGTTGTGGCAAGCCCTACAGAGGCTGCCAAGATGAATCTAGCCATATCAAACCTCTGCTGTTTGTGAAAGAAGAACCTCACAATCCATGTAGAGTGTAAAATCATCTACTGGCCCTCCTGACAGAAAGCAGGTATATGGAAGGTTCAAGACCTTGTCATGCTAGTCACTAACCAAATCGGCCCTTCCAAAATCTAAAAACCAAATGTCACCTGCCCCAAACTGATTTTTGGGAATTCCTACTAATCAGGAGTGCTATCAGCCACTTTTAAAAATCACTCCCTTGCTGGCTGTGACTTAAAAATTGGGAAATATGGAGCCATCTAGAGATGCCTACAGGAGGGCATACCTGATCAATTCCAGAAGGCAAAAGCCATGAGAATCCCAACTGTCCATTCAAATCACAGAAGACCAACAGGTCAACTGTTGGGAAATGTCCCATTGCCCTGCACATACAACAGAGCACTTCTCATTCAAAGTAAAATTGTACATATATTATATAGAACCCCAGCTTCCCAACAGGCAATGAAGGTCATTCCTACAGATCAATACTTTAGATGTCGGCTCCCAGGCAGAGATGTTACCCACATTGCCTGTGCTACCATCCAACCATTCTGAAGTTAAGGAATCTCCTCCTGCACTCAGGTCTTCCTTTGAACAATGACAGATACCTTAGTTTGTTGTCTTCTGGCCATTCTTCTTCAGGTTACCATCTCTCCAAACCACACCTCAGCTGGCTGATAGCAGTATCAGTAGAGGCAAAATGGTTAGTGTTACAGAAATGGAGAACAGTTGAAGTCCCTGCCGAGAGCAATGGAGAGTTTTATTGGGTAGGTTAGCCAATGTTGAGCATTGGCCCCTTATTGCATGAGTAACCACACTAAAATTTAAGACCGGGGTCCTTTCTTGTCCTCCTTTTGCTGCAAGTTCCCAGTAGACAACAGACCTTCCAGCAACCTACTGTACATCCCTTAGCTCACCACGTACACTGGTACCACCCATGAATGGGTGCCCCATCATAGCTCCATGTCCATCTCAAGTGTTCCACTCACTAGATCAGAAGTATATCCCTGGATAGCAAGAATGCTTAAAGTACAGCTACCACAAGGCTACATGTAGCATAGTTCTTATAGTGCTAGGCAGTTTTCTTGTACAAGGTTAGGGTACGTAAGATACCTGAGTCAAGCTGCCAGTATAGCCAAGATGTTATAGTAACAAGTTGTGAATGAGCTTTGTATATCCAGCAGACCTGGGTTTGATTCCTACAACCTCCACTTGTTTACTGTGTGACCCTGACAAGTCACTTGACATTTCAAGTGCTTCTGATTTATCGCTGAAAACAGGCCTTGGACCTAGTGGGACTTAAATATTTACCAAATGAATGAAAAAAAAAGAGTAATAGAATAATATATATACAGTGGTCCTTGCCAAGTGATCCTTGCTAGGTATGTTATGAAAAGTTTTTATGCATATTAGACTTGCTTAGTCTTGTTAAATGAAATCTGTCATATTATACACGTGTTCATGCTGTTGTCCATTATATTGAACTTGAAACTTTTAAATAAACATGATTATCTTCAAGGGTTAACTTTAACTGCTGAGACTGTAATAGCAATTAAGGTTTATTGTTTGTCAGGGTTTTCTTTAAAGGGTCCAGGCACTACAACTTACTCCACAACATCCATTTACAGTGTTGTCTTTCCCCAAGCAAAGATGAAGATATTATGTCATTATGTTCTGACAACTTGGGAGGCAAGGAAAGGGCCTGGAGGATAAGAGATTCGCAGCTGAACACAGCCATTTATGGGGTGCAGAAGTGGGTCGTTAATACTGTTGTGGGAATTGCTGCAGTGTTTGGAAGTGGTTAATGCCAGCAAGGCTGCTGTTTAAATAAGAAACCTTTACCAGAACTGTGGAGTAGAAAGAGAAAGGACTAGAGGGTGGCAGGGTGGGACTAACATTTTAGTTCTGAGCATGGGGGGGGGGCATTTTCATAGTTGGTAAGCAGGGATTTACATGTAAAAATGTCTTTGTTTTTAAAAAGACAAATGTTCTTCATGTAGTGTTGCTGGTGCAGTGCTATTTAATTTAATTGAAATGGAGAACAATGGATCTATGAACAGTGGCTTTTTTCCAAGCCTTTTGCCTACAGAGTGCATTATTCCTTCTATTGCCTAGCAAAGGCGAAATCTACACAAAGTATGTCTTCAATGATGGGAGCTTGAGGAAACTTTGTGAAGTACTTCATAAAGTGACTTCCTCAACTTTGCACTACTCTAGCGAGGACTGCTGTGGGAAGGGGGGAGTGGCTTCAGAAGGGAGTTTTTCTTTATGGAGAAGGTGGTGGGTAAATGGATTAGACTACCCAAAGAGGTGATTGAAGCCAACATTGTGTTAGGGTTTTATCTTTGGTGGGACTGATATAAGGGAACTGTAGGACCCACGGACAGAATATGGGAAGGGATACCTTGGGAAGGGGGTGAATCACCCACCACAGCTGTCAAATGAATACAGCCAGATGTTAAGCCAAGCACGGGGCTAGGCAGGGAAATAGGCAGTATGGATGGACATCTGATTTTTTTCCTTTCAACACAATCTATGTTTCTATTGTGCATAGACAGAATAAGTTTCCTGAAAAATATCCCTTTCCTGTTCAAATGTTACCCTGCCACATATGACAGAAATGTTGAGTTCTACTTTGCAAACCTGGATCCTAAAATGAGAAGATTATAAAAATGTAAACCAGAGAAAAGGTGGCATACTGGAAAATGTCTTCATCAGACTATTTGACTTCTGCCTTAAATCCCTTCTCAAATTTCTATTAATTTATAATTTCATAAGTGTGTCATAAAGCAAGGGACCAGCAAGCTATCTGCATGGCAATCCTTGACATTAACAATACAGAGAGCCTAAACATCACTTCTTCAGTTTGCTTAGGTCAATGAAGTTGCTGCAAGGTACCTACATGCAGTATTTCTGTGAATTTGAATTCTGAAAATGAATATGTACCTGACTCTGCAATCATGAGCAGAAGAGTCTTACTGAGATATATTTTCTAAACTGTGTTTGTATATAACATTTTGTATGTCAGCAGTAATTTTAAGTGCAACAATAAAATTAACTTCCAGGTTTCGTATCAGGGCATACCGTTTTGTCAGAGCCGTCCTGTTTGGCATCAATGAGATCAACCAGAACTTCCAAATACTGCCAAATATCACACTTGGGTTCAACATTTATGACAGCTGTTTCTTGGAAAGTAGAGCTACAGGATCTACACTTCGATTGTTGTCAGGGAGACAGCAGCCGGTTCCTAATTACAGCTGTCGTTCAACCCCTTTTTTACCTGCTATCATTGGTGATGAGGCTGCAGCAGCAACAGTACAAATGGCTACACTGTTAGGAATGTACAACTTCCCACAGGTAAAAAACATAATCCAGTCCTCACTTGGTCAAATGAATTTACTCTTTACTACATTACCGACTACATAAAAATCAAGAAATCATAATTTTCCTTTTTTGAAACAATTACAGAAGGGGTTCAGATGTTTCCAGTGCTGACCTTATGTGCCATCTATTTCTGCACATTTGAGTGCTGTTTGCATTTACATAGTGAAAAGCATTACATTTTGGAGCTGCCTTCTTTGCTTGTATACATATTTTACCAAAAGACAATATGCAGAAATAGGACATTTGACTGTACTGTATATTTACAGAATGTAGTCTATGTATATGTGTATATATATATATATATATATATATATATATATATATATATGGTAGCACGGTAGTGCTACATAGTTAGGGAGTGAGAGCCATTTCTATGTTAAACCCCAAAATTTTGCACCTTAATAACTTTGCAACCATTTGATGGATTTGCCTGAAATTTGGAATTTATGATCAAGAACCATAGGCCTTGGGATCTGCCAAGTTTTGTACTGGTTGGATATACGGCTGCGGAGTTATTAAGTGTGATCTCTGTGCGCGTTTATGCTTTTCTGGAATTCTGTGGTCGCACCTACAGGTCGTACAGTTTACGTGACCAGCCCAAAATCTTCAGGGAAAGTGCAGCCAGGTCCCGATGTGCCTTTTGAAGATTTCGTGAAAAAATATTAAACGGTTCAAAAGTTATTCAAAAAACAGTTTCCCATTATAAGTCAATGGGAAAAGTTAACAAAAAGTTCAACACTTTCGCAAATGCATTTTTACTTTCGAAATGGGCCTATCGTTCGCAAATCGGCCATTTTGTTTTCAGTTGGTGATCAGAAAATGGTTGGCATTTAAATTTGGGACCCTCTAGCAACCTAATTTTTTTGTATTCACCTGCAGGCCCTGAGGGATGCTTGCCATGTCTTTATTTTGTGGTAAAACACCCCAGAAATATGTTTTCAAATTTCTGGAAAAAATACTTTGCAAATTGCTTTCATGCTCACGAGAAGTGTCATAGCGAATTTCGCAGCTTTCATAAATTGCACAGTAATTTTCTAGTCTGTGGAAAATGACAGCAATTCTTTGGCACTGCACTGCAAAATAACCGTTGGGAGTTTTGGGCTGAAATTTTGAGGAACGCAGCGACATCTCACAGATGAGCCTTTCAGTGTTGTATTGAAAAATATTACCGCGACAAAAGTAATGGCACTCAAAGTTGACAGTTTTCCATAGGATAACATTCTGGTAGCCAGCATTACAGGAATCCTTTGGCACCCTGCTGCAAAATAGCGGTTTGGTCTTTTTCCTGAAATTTGGAGGAAGACAGCCAACAGTACACAGATGTGCCTTTCAGTAGTTTGGTGAAAAATATCACATGGCGGCAAAGTTACGGCACTCCAAAATTGCGGTTTTCCCATAGGATAACATTCTGACGCCCAACACTTAACAGAAATCATTTGGAGCCCTGCTGCAAAATAACAGTTTGGTCTTTTTTCCTGAAATTTGGAGGGAAGACAGCCAACAGCCCACAGATGTGCCTTTCAGTAGTTTGGTGAAAAAACATTACAGGGAGGCAAAGTTATGGCGCTCTGAACTTTTCTTCTTTTCCCATAGGATAACATTACGGCGTTCGCCGCGCCTTTCAGGGCCCGTATCTCGGAAACGGTGTGAGATACAGACTTTTCGTCAGAAAACTTCTTAGCCTTGCTGGGGCTAAGATTCAAATTAGCCAGGACAGTTGTAAATAATATGACTTTTAAATTTTTTTCTCGTCGTCAGACGTTCCTGAGATATAATGTATTTAGTATTCCAAGATCTCATTTTCTGCGCCGATACTCATTATTTTGCATACATTATTTGTACTCACTGTCTTTCTCAATGCAGGTTTTGGGGAAAATCAGCCTGTGCACTTACATCACTGTTACTGTTGCCCTTTCCTCTTGCGGATCCGTACCCGTTTCATTTACCATTGACGTCTGCGCCACCATATACGTTATCCTTTGCGTTTTCATTTGCGCTTGCGTTTCTGTTATTTTTTGCAATTTCTGTCTACAGTACTGTTTATCTTACTGTTTCACTTTACATCACCATGCCCATTGACATTTCTGTTTGCAGGCACCATGTTACTATTTGACAACACATCACGTGGCAGACCATTCCCGTCTACGCCACCATGTGCGTTACCCTTTCTGTTCTCATTCATGCTTGTGTTACCATGTGTGCCACTGTTAGCATTTCTGTTTGCGTTGCTGTCCCTGTTAGTATGCCACAACACATCATGTGGCGGGAGCGCTGGGCCAGAACATTCACTATTTCTCATTATCATTCTCAAAAAGAAGGGAAATTAGAGGCAAAAAACTCCATTTAATGCATTAGTTAGGGTTATTCCATAGCGACAAAAGTGAGGAAATTCGCTGTTAGGGTTGAAAACCCCCCTTGGACCCCCCTGCCCATCCCCCCAACCGGCATTGGGGTGCGCATTGGGATCGTGGGTCCTTTTTTGCCTCTAATATATATATATATATATATATATATATATATATACACACACACAGTATTATGGTAGCACGGTAGTGCTACCATAGTTAGGGTTGAGGAGCCATTTCAATGTTAAACCCCAAAACTTTGCAACTTAATAACTTTGCGACTGTTTCATGGATTTGCCTGAAATTTGGAATTTATGATCAAGAACCATAGGCCTTGGGATCTGCCAAGTTTCGTACTGGTCAGATATACAGCTGTGGAGTTATTAAGTGTGATCTGTTCACGCGTTTACGCTTTTCTGGAATTCTGTGGTCGCTCCTACAGGTCGTATGGTTTGCATGACCGGCCCAAAATCTTCAGGGAACGTGCGGCCGGGGTCCCTGATGTGCCTTTTGAAGATTTCATGAAAAAATATTAAACGGTTCAAAAGTTATTCAAAAAACAGTTTCCCATTATAAGTCAATGGGAAAAGTTAACAAAAAGTTCAACACTTTCGCAAATGCATTTTTACTTTCGCAAATGGGCCTGTTACTTTCGCAAATCGGCCATTTTGTTTTCAGTTGGTGATCAGAAAAATGGTTGGCATTTAAATTTGGGACCCTCTAGCAACCTAATTTTTTTTGTATTCACCTAGTCGGGCCCTGAGGATGCTTGCCATGTCTTTATTTTGTGGTAAAACACCCCAGAAATATGTTTTTCAAATTTCTGGAAAAAGTACTTTCTCAAATTACTTTCGTGCTCACGAAAGTGTCGCTGAAGTACTTATGACTTTCATAAATTAGACACAGTAGTTTTCTAGTCTGTGGGAAAATGACAGCAATTCTTTGGCACTGCGCTGCAAAAGAACCGTTGGGAGTTTTGAGCTGAAATTTGGAGGGAACGGAGCCGACATCTCACAGATGTGCCTTTCAGTGTTGTATTGAAAAAATATTACATGGCGGAAAATTTATGGCACTCCAAAGTTGACAGTTTTTCCCATAGGATAACATTACCGCGCCCGACGCATTACAGAAATCCTTTGGATCCCTGCTGCAAAATAACGGTTTGGTCTTTTTCCAGAAATTTGGAGGGAAGACAGCCAACAGCTCACAGATGTGCCTTTCAGTTGTTTGGTGAAAAAATATTACAGGGAGGCAAAGTTATGGCGCTCCAAACTTCTCTTTTTTTCCCATAGGATAACATTACGGCGTTCGCCGCGCCTTTCAGGGCCCGTATCTCGAAAACGGTGCGAGATACGGAGTTTTCGTCGGAAAAATTCTTAGCCCCCTACTGGGGATAAGTACAAAACTAGCCAGGACAGTCATAAATCATACGACTTTTAAATTTTTTTTCTACGTCATACGGTTCCTGAGATATAACTTATTTAGTATTCCAAGTCCTCATTTTCTGCTCCGATACCCATTATTATGCATACATTCTTTGTACTCACTGTCTTTCTCTATTCAGCTTTTTGGGAAAACCAGCCTGTGCGCTTACATTACTGTTACCATTGCCCTTTCAGCTTGCGATTCCATGCCCGTTTCACTTACCGTTGACGTCTGCGCCACCACGTGCGTCATCCTTTGCGTTTTCATTTGCGCTTGCGTTTCTGTTACTTTTTTGCCATTTGTGTGTACCGTATTGTTTCTCTTTCTGTTTCACTTTGCCCATTGCCATTTCAATTTACAGGCACCATGTTACTATGTGACAAGACATCACGTGGCACGCCGTTCCCGTCTACGCCACCGTGTTCGTTATCCTTTCTGTTCTCATTCGTGCTTGCGTTACATTGTGCACCACTATTAGCGCTTCTGTTTGCATTGCTGTTCCTGTTACTATGCCACAAGACATCATGTGGTGGGAATGTGGGGTCCTTTGGGCCCCGCGCTCCAGCTGCCGCATTACGTGCCGGGAGCACGGGGCCCTATGTGCGTTATCCTTTGCGTTTTCATTTGCGCTTGCTTTTCTGTTATTTTTTGCCATTTGTGTCTACAGTACTGTTTCTCTTTCTGCTTCACTTTGCATCACCATGCCCATTGACATTTCCATTTGCAGGCACCATGTTACTATGTGATAACACATCACGTGGCAGACCGTTCCCGTCTATGCCACCGTGTGCGTTACCCTTTCTGTTCTCCTTCACGCTTGTGTTACCATGTGTGCCACTGTTAGCATTTCTGTTTGCGTTGCTGCTCCTGTTACTATGCCACAAGACATCATGTGGTGGGAGCGCGGGGCCCTTTGCATTACATTCACTATTTCTCGTTACCATTCTCAAAAAGAAGGGAAATTAGAGGCAAAAAACTCTGTTTAATGCATTAGTTAGGGTTGTTCCATAGCGACAAAAGTGAGGAAATTCACTGTTAGGGTTGAAAACCCTAACTCCAATTCAACCCCCAGCACCACACACACAGACACACACACACAGATTCAAGTATGGGGAGGACCAAGTCAACACAACCAATGACAGACATCCAGCAGCAGGTGACAGAAATAACAAACAATTGTCTAAATGTACTACGAGACATCCCCACCCACCTGACCAGGTATTGCATGCTCAGTGGAGATCAACAGCAAAACTGAGGCCATGTACACCAAACGCACACATCCCTGATTGCAGCTGCACACAACGTACCACACTTAGTAGTTGCATGGCCTTACCTACCGATGATCCACACCAGACCAGACCACTTGTGGTGGGCCACCTGAGCAATAGAGTTCAGCAAAACCAAGGAGTTGTACAGGTATAATATCTCTGATTATAACAAGGGTTTGAGAAATGCAGCTTTCTAATTGACTGTAAACATTGTAACAGCCTTATGTTTACTTTTTATTAACATACATGTAGAGCCTAACCATATGATGAACATGGTTTAATGTTGTTTAAAAAACAGTTTTATTATGATAGCAGTAAGCCACTCCCAGGTATTATGTTAATGGTCAGTTTAACACTGTCTAACGACATGTGGCACTCGCTATGCCTCATTCAACATTAAACCCCCACAGGGTGATTAACAGACCATTTAACATAACTGTTGGTTATGCCTTATTGCTTAATTGTCTTTATGAGTAGATAGTCTCCCTCTGCTAGGCACTGTAGCAGCTTTGCAACACAGTGTCCCACCCAGTTACACCATACACTGTCTAGTTACTGGAGAATGGCTGTGAATATGAACTCATGAAGATGAACAGTGTAACTTAATCATTACAGTCATCGAAACCTTAGTGTGATTATAACTGACAGAGTCAGTGATAGAGAATAACCCTGCTGTCCTAGTACACTTACCCATTGTGAGTTAAATCAATACTAAAAGACATTCTGTTTATATCTACACCATACCTACTTGATTCCTATTGTACCACAATTAACATAGTTATCACTTTGATAGCATCAGTGACAGAAGTGTGGCAAACCCAAACACTAGGCATACAGCCTGAGTATGAAACAACTGTTAAAAAAAATTACACTGTGTCCATAAGTGGCATAGATCACTCATAGCAACAATAGTAAATGTATTACTATTTGAATAAGTTACATAGATACATACATAGATACATAGACAGTGTCGGCAGACAAGGGCCTATGGCCCACCTAGTCTGCCCATTTGAGCTTGTAAGTTCAGTTTGTTTTCCTAGAAGTCTGTTTCCCCTTACCCCTGCCCTCTAGAATTCCTTTATGTCTATCCCATGCATTCTTAAATCCCGTGATTGTTTCAGCCCCCACCACTTCCTCTGGCAGGGTGTTCCACTTGTCCACCACCCGTTCTGTGAAGAAATTCTCTCTCATGTTTCCTCTGAATCGTCCTCCCTCCAACTTCATCCCATGCCCTCTAGTCCTGAAACATCTTTTTCGCTTAAAAATAGTGTTTTCCTGCATCCTGTTCCTCCCTGTAAGATACTTGTATGTCTCTATCATATCCCCTCTCTCCCTCCTCTCCTCCAGGGAGTACATGTTCAGTTCCTTCAACCTGTCTTCATAGGACTTGTGATGCAACCCATGCACCATCTTTGTTGCCCTCCTCTGAACCTTCTCTACCCTGTCTATGTCCTTACGTAGGTATGGTCTCCAGAACTGTACACTTGTACTCCAGGTGGGGCCTCACTAGTGTCTTGTATAGCAGAATTATGACCTCCATTTTCCTGCTGGTGATGCCCCTGCTTATACATCCCAGCATCCTATTTGCTTTACCTGATGCCTTGTCGCACTGTTTCCCTACCTTGAGGTCATCAGAGATGACAACCCCCAGTTAGTCATCACCGATGCAATGAGATTGTCTTTATCAGGTACAACATACTCAGTAAGTGCCTACAGGAAAATCTATCCATTATACATCTCCGATACAGGTACGTCATTGTTGGCTCAGTAGTGCTATGATATTTAGAAGTTGCTTGGCCTGATCCATGCAATTACAATGTTTCTTACAAAGAATACTTACTGCATCTTTAGTATTGAAACACACTGAAGGTCTATGTATGTACATGAGCAGTACACCTTCATCAGTAAGAATGCATCTGATACTGGCAGTACGAATTTCAGAGCATTGAACAGGCAATGCTTTTCCATACGCTTACATCAGCCTCTCTATCTTGAGTAAACCATTGCAGTAAATGTACTACTATGTAAATCACTTACTAAATGTAATACTACTTTTATCTTGAGCATGCTAGTGTCTTGTGGTTAATTTATGTACTTCTCTTAATTAATGTATACTCACTAGTGTTAAAACATTTCTACAACTGTCATCATGCACCTTCAGCATTTATATTGACTAATGGCACAGTACCAGTTGTGGTGTGCTGTGGGGCATCGGTAGGTAAGGCCATGCAACTACTAAGTGTGGTACGTTGTGTGCAGCTGCAATCAGGGGTGTGTACGTTTGGTGTACATGGCCTCAGTTTTGCTGTTGATCTCCACTGAGCATGCAGTACCTGGTCAGGTGGGTGGGGATGTCTCGTAGTACATTTAGACAATTGTTTGTTATTTCTGTCACCTGCTGCTGGATGTCTGTCATTGGTTGTGTTGACTTGGTCCTCCCCATACTTGAATGTGTGTGTGTGTGTGTGTCTGTGTGTGTGTGTGGTGCTGGGGGGTGATTCAGGTTAGGTTTTCAACCCTAACAGCGAATTTCCTCACTTTTGTCACTGTGGAACAACCCTAACTAATGCATTAAATGGAGTTTTTTGCCTCTAATATATATATATATATATATATATATAAGTTTTTTGCCTCTAATATATATATATATATATATATATATATATATATAATAAAGGTATATGTAATGCATAATCTAGTCATATTTAGAAAATATAAAACATATTTATTTGCTATGTGAAACATATTTTTTTAATTTATCATCAATATATTAGGAATATGTATATATCTTTATATATATTTAAATATTAGCATCTTACAAGGGAAATAAAAAAAATGAAAAGGTATTAGTAATTCAGAATATATGTGTTGGATAGATTTAAAATATATGTTTACCTAAAATGCAAAATAAATATATTTAAGGATATAACATTGAAAGAACAAAAACTTGCATTTTAAAATAGTGTACCAAAAATATATTTCAAATACACACACAAAACACACACACACACACACACACACACACACACACACACACACACACACATACATTTCAGATCTCGCACAGTCACCAGAATTAATGTGCATCCCCAAAATGCTAAAGTCTTGTGTCCAGAAAATTCCCCAGTGCTGACTAAGTGAAATGATAGCGTAACAAGAAATGCAATCTCCCATAATTAATGGTGCCATGCAAATGCACAGACAGATTAAGATTGTGCTGCACAGTCAATGGATGCATACAAAAAGGCACAGCAATACCTAACCAGTGCTTACAAGTCACAAATCCAAATCTGGAAAGGAATACATTTTGTCAGTTGGGGGATTTGTGCATGGCAGTAACAATCCTCTACCAGTAAAGATACCACAAAGCAGTATAAAAAAATTCATGCAGATGTGGTGGATAGCAGGTTCACACTGCTGCAATTTCTCTGTAACACAATAAAAGGTATCTAATAGCACACATCGCACACACACTCACACGCACACTCAAGTAATGCGTAGCAAATTGAAAACCTTCAGTAATACAGTATAACCAAGTGTTTTAAACAGACAATTTGTACACTGCTGCACCACAACAATCAGCAAATGAATGTCAAGAATTACTGAAAATATTACTGTGTATACATTAACACAGTTACACAAGAAAAACATAAGCAAAACTTTTCTCCCAGTTAATCTACCTACACCATAAATACGCCCCTCCCCAAAAGCACACTAAACAGTACACAGACTGACTGTTCTTTATTAACATTCAAAATCCACACACAACAATAAGCACTCAGACATATGAGCACAGAAGGGTTTCCTACAATCGATGTACTAAATTTTGAGCGAAAAATATTACTCAAAAACACATTTTAAACAGCTTTTAGAGGCTTTGAATTGCAGAGCTCTGAGAGCAAACAGTCTCCAGCTACCACTGCACACACACTCATTACCCAGGCCAGAACTGAGGCTATGCTGAACAATCCAGAGCCCATGTGACCTGCAATCCCATGATTGCGTTAGGCGTGGCTGCTTTTGGCTGGCAGTATAGCCTAGAGGTTAGAGGAACGAGGTGTTAACGAGCTTGGTACATTCCAGCGGACCAGACCTGAGTTTGATTCTCACAACCTCCACTTGCATACTGTGTGACTCTGAGCAAGTCACTTAACCACCCAGTGCTCCCAGGTCGCCCCTGAAAACAGGAACTTGTGCCTAGTGGGCCTTACCCGGTTACCAACGACTAAAATAAAAATAAAAATTAAAAATTAAAAAAATAACTGCAGAATTTCATTTGGAGCTCAATTACAGGGGCGAAGTGAGGCAAATTGCATTGATTTCAATGTACTCCGCCTTTAAAATTGGAGGAGAAGTGGTTTGGGGAAGGTGGAATAATGCAAAGCCATTGGTTTCAATGGACTTCGCGTTCCTCATTATTAAGCGAAGTACTCTACTTCACATCGTGGAGTTTTCCGTGGATTCCATGTTACTCAGTGAATCACTTCAGGGAACAAAGTGGGGTCACTTCACTCACCACTACTTATAGTACTGTAACTCAAATGCTGTACAGGAAGGAACGCGAATGCCTATTGCTGTACTTCCCTGATGGGCTGTAGCACAAAACTCCCTGACTTAAAAATGCTTATTAATGAGTACAATGGTGGCGTGGTGAAGCCTGGAGAGATACTACAAAACATGCTTACAATACATCCAAGTAACTAGTAAAAAAATGAATGTTGTGATTCATGACGTGATTGTGAATCGTGATTTGTGATTTCATTTGTGACCGTGGTGATGAAGAACGTGATTCGATGTCGACGGTGTGAGATAAACAATATGGAAATGTATTGGGAGGAGAACACAAATACCTATGGCTGTACTCCCCCGATGAGCTGTAGCACAAATTCCCTGACTTAAAAACACTCATTAATGAGTACAAAAGCAGGGTGGTGAAGCCTGGAGAGATATTACAAAACAGGCTTACAATACATTCAAGTAACTAGAAAAAAAATTAATTTTGTGATTCGTGACATGATCATGAATAGTGATTTGTGACTGCATTTGTGACCGTGATGATGAAGAATGTTATTTGTATCACAAGTGACTCGTGATGATGTTCCTGACTTAAAAACACATATTAATGAGTACAATGTTCGTGCAGAATTATGCACCACACAGGTCCAGTACTCTGAAGGGAAGCCAAAGAAACAACTGTGACTTAAGTTACAGACGGAGATTGGGCCCTAAAGAGATGCAAATGCACAGACAGATTAAGATTGAGCTGAGCACTGAAGAGATGCAGATGCAAAGGCATAACACCTAACCAGTGCTTACCATCAGAAATTCAGATCTGGAAAGAATACCTTTGCTGGGTTGGGGCGGGCTGTGGGGGCAGTGTACTGCACTGGTGCAGTAGCAGTCACTAGTACTAGTACCAGTAAAGATACCACAAGGAAGTACATAAATCACATAGATGCAGTGGATAGCAGCTTTACATTGCTAAAATTATTATGTGGCACAATAAAAAGGTGTCTGATTTAATGACACGCGTCACACATATACTCACACACACACTAAGAAATGCGTAGCAGATTGAAAACTTCAGTAATATAACCACATATTTTAAACAAACTAAATTTATGCACTGCTGCACCACAACAATCAACAAAAAAATAAGAATTATTGAAAATATTACTGTGTGTACATTAACACAGTTATACAAGAAAAATATCACCAAAACAGAAAGCACTGCCTTTTTTTCTAAGTTAATCTACCTACACCATAGATACACCCTTCCCCCAACGCACACTTCCACTGTCTCTCAGTACACAGACTGAATGTTGTACATTAACATTCAAAATCCACACGTAAACAATAAATGCTAGATGATATGAGCAGGGAAGAGTTTCCAATAATCAATGAACTAAAGTTTCATCAAAACAAATGACTCAAAAAGGGGTTTTTAACAGCTTTTAGAAGGTTTGACTCACAGACAGCTCTCAGAGCAGATTGTCTCCTACAGCTTCCTAGACACGCTACCCCAAACTGAGGCTGTGCCGAACAATCTAGAGCCCATGTGACCTGAAATCCCATGGATCACTGCAAAATAGCCTTTGGAGCTTAAAAACAAGGTGAAGTGAGGCGGAGTACATTGTTTTCAATGTACTTCACCTTAAGAATTGGTGGAATAGTGGTTTGGGAAGGCAGAGTAATGTGAAGTCATTGTTTCAATGGACTTTGCATTACCCATTATAACGTGAAGTACTCTGCTTCACATTGCGGAGCACTCTGCGAGTTCACCTTCACTCCGCGAATCACTTCGCAGAGCAAATTTGGGCCACTTCGCCCACCACTACTCAGCGGTACTTGCTGAAGAAAAGAATATCATAACTGTTGGTTTATGCCAGGCTCATCTCGGCTCAGCACCTTTCATTCCCTTCATTGGGCACTTCCAGACCCTGCTGGGTTCTCGGATCCCTGTCGTGCCATGGTGGCTTTCTTCACCCATCCTTTGGTTCCCTATGGCTGTGCCCAACTGCCCCTCCTTTTCACTGTATGACTACACTGTGCTGGGCTGTGTTGCGCTGTGCTGTGCCTTCTTCCCCCCAGCCCCAATCTTTCCTGCGACGGCTGCCGATTGCCCTCGCCCTGATCTACTCCACCATGCTGTGGGGAGAGTAGGAGGCACTGAGCCCATACAGAACAAATGGGCCCTTCTTCCTCACAGCAGTTCTCCAACACCACCTCCCCCCTTATTTGCCCATTCTACTCCCTCCTGGCCTTGACCCCTGTGGTGATGCTGTTGCACACCATCTTTCACTGGGCTCCTGCCTCTTTGCGCCCTGACTGCCATCTCATCATCCTCGCCCCTTCATTCCCTTGCGGTGTGGGCCTTTCCCCTTTCCGGGCCCTGTACCTCATGGCAGTGATGCCCCACCTCGTCCCCCGCAGTCGGTCTGACCTCCTAATCTCCTGGTAGCTCAAATCCTACTCATGCACCAATTACCTACCTGCCCTTAATCAAGCCTCACCTCTTGTGGTGCACAACAACACTCATGCCATCTCTCCCTTCATGTTTGGTCACCCTTTGGCCTGCATTGAGTGGCGCTGACCCGAGCCACCACCCCATGCGGTAGGTCCTGGCTTCCACCCTTCACGGTCGCATGAGGCCAGCTCACTCAAAATCTTCCAGCTCCTGACCCCAAAAAGGGGCCACTTCCAGTGAGACAAAACAAATCCTTTCCTCTCTCATGCACCCATTCACCCCAGTCACCCCAGTCATGCCCATAACTCCTTAGGCCTGTACCACGTGGTGAAGATGTTAGACGCCATCCCATGCGGCGTGTGAGCAACTCCATTGTCTCGTTCCCCTTCCCCACCTTACAAATGGCAGGCCTTCTCCTTATCTTACCCACTCGCTCCGTCAGCGTACTCCCCCACCACATGCTCCATGCTCTCTCGCCTTGCCGCTGGCATTCCCATTCTGCTCTTAAAAGACTCCCCACCAGTGAGAAAAACACTCTTTTCTTCCACACATATCCCCCTGCATCCAAATCGTGCTGTCATCTCCCTTTGGCCCATACCGCATGGCGATGACATCAGATGCCATCCCACGTGGTAGGCCCTGGCTGCTGTCTCTCATGCTACTGCCCCAGCTGAGTGACCTTCGCTCTGCCCCCACATCTGAGCATTGAAATCTGTGCCCCCACACACTGCCTCACACTTCCCTTCTGCTGTAGGTGTGACCATATTGAGAGCTCTCCTCATCAGACATTCTGACCAACGCCCATCTCTTCCCCCGCTAATAGCAGCCGGAATACTTTCTCTTCCCCTGCATTCTTGCAACTCTGCCCCCATCCCCAGGCTGCAATCAATATCACCGGGGTTCCCCCCATGTCTGCCGGCTTGGCAAACTGTACCTCCCTCGCCCCTTGTTCCTGTCAGAGACTTATAACTTCATAACTTGGCAAAATTTTACAAGCAGCGGCCATGAAACTGTGCCTTAGACTGCTGCATTGTTCCAGCCTGGCCTAGCTGTACCTTACTTGTTCCCACTGTGAAAAACTTTAGCAGACCTATCTGGCAGATTTAAAAAACTACCTACCACAAATGCCTCTAGCCCAGTCCTGCTCACATATACTATACAGTCCTGCCTACTGAAAATTAAATCAGCTATTACCATTGCTTATCATCTTCTGTGTCCTCCTGCATTGCTCCTCCTAGGCAGTCCTCAATAATTAAAACAGGGACCTTACCTTGCTCCTCGATTTGTCTTCTTACTCACTTGCCCAAACACCATGCTAGTCCACACGCTTGTATTGCAATACTTTTACTGGTACCCCCCTTTTTTTTCACTCAGAATACTATTCCCCAAAAGCCCACTGGCTCAAAATTGTCTCACCAAACTGATGTGCTTCAGAGAAAACTTTCGAAAAATTTCTCAGAGCAAATTGTGAGCTCCCTTCTGCTGTGCAGCCCCTTAAGAGGGGTGCTCTTTTGCCCTTCTTCTTGGCCCTTGGCCCACTCATAGGCTGCCACCTCACTGTTTGCACCACTCCCCTTTATCTATCCTTTTTGTGACCTCACCAGGCCCTCCCCTTCCAAAGCCTGCTGTTCCCCTGAGTCCCCTCCCTCCCACTGCCCCTCCTGCCCTGCTTTCTGAGCTTCCCTCACTTATTTGCTCAGGCCTTGGGACAATGGGGTCTACCCTTTTACAGGGGCAACCCTCTTTATCTTTTGTTTTTCATTCAGTTCTGTTTACATTTCCCCCTTCAGATGTGGATGCATCACATATAAGACCCCATATTCCTCCAACATTAGCATTTATGACAAGCTGCACTGATTGTGGGTCCCATAGCTTATCCCCTATGGCAGGGAACCCTAAGGCGAATGATAGACATCCACCTGTAGTCCAGCAGGTTCTATGTGATAACGGCAAAAAAAAAGAAACGTGAAAACAAAAGCAGTGAATGCAAAAGAGCACATCCAAAGAGGGCAACTGCAGAACACAGCGATCAAGCAAAACTGTGAAAACACAACTGCAGTGATTAATTGCGGTGGACTTTGCCCCCCGCCCCCACACCCTCCTTTATTAAATATCTAACTCCATGTTGGAACCAACTCAAGCAATGGGGGAAACTTGGGACAGAGGGTATATGGACCAGAGAAGCAACTTGGGAAGGGGGAGCAAGCCAGGAGAGGGGTCAACATTACATGTAAGCGTCAGGGAGCATGACAAACTAGTGATGAGGGGGAAGTGAAGCACAGAACAAGACCACAAAGAAAACAAAAAACAGAATTTCCAAGGCTTGAACCTAGGTTCAGCACATCTGACCTGCAAGCAGCTGATGACTCTAACTGCTCAGCCACAGCAGCATGACAACTTATCCCATGGCAGCCCACTTCACTACTTCACAAACAAGAGCCACAGAATTACCGTTACAGTACCTCTTACTACCACTACTCTACATTACTAAAATAAACTTTTCACTGAAAAAACATGTCACTCACAGCACATTCACTGTCATTGACTCACTCTAATTGAGTCACCCATATTGCTTTACTATTTCCATGGGACTCCAGTCCAGCAGAGTCTTAGCTCGGTGTCATTCGAAGGAAGGGAGGAGGCTTAAGCTGCACTGATCCTTGGGGGCTTTCCCTTAAGTTCCCATTGGTGATGCGGACAAGCAATGATGTCAGCATGAAGGCGTGCATGCTCCCATGCATGCTCCACAGAAGTCTGCTATCATCCCCTCCCCTGTAACATGGTCCTGGCTTCTGTTGGGTGTTACTTGTGTGCCTGTCACCAACGACCCTTCCCAGAGAAGGAGAGAAGTTCTGGGGTGCTCATCCTACCTCCCCCCCCATCAGCTCTCTGATGCTCTGGACTCATTCTTGAACCTGGGTCATCATCCTCACAGGTGGTACAGCTACCACTGCACTTGATTGCCGGTGCAGGTCAGTATCTTGGGTAACGAACCATGAAGAATAGTCATGGGCATCACTATCCAATAGCCTGTGTTACTGCAATATGCCAGCTAGCCACTACAGCTCGCTGACTAAATGACTTGTGAAAGCACATGCATGTGCAGCATTGTTTCTGTACAATGCCACCTGCTGATTCTTTAACAACCCTGTAGATATTTTATAACCTTAACATTTGAAAACAGTGGCACACAGTGAGGTTCAGCATTAGAACTGGTTGTGACTGAAGACATTGTATGAGAAGTATCTGGATGTCTTTAGTCATGCTGGAGCATAATGCTGAGCATCACAGGTGCATAAGTGTGGGAGGGGCATTGCAGGACCATGATTCTATTGCACATAACCTGACTTATCTGTCTGCACTGCAAGTCTAATTAATGTGATTTATTGCCCAATTCTAGGTGAATTGAAGTTCTGCAAAGATGGTGGAGGCATAGACATGTCAATGGAAAATGAAGTTAAAGTAAATTTGTTCTGTAACGGTAGCCAATGCATGGGTCACCAGTGGAATAAATTAGATGAATGGGTTCACTAAGGTAAGGGCAGCTGGGCTAAGTAGCAAAAGAACAGTAGACTAGAATTTGGAGCAAGAAAGCACACAGGAGCACTTCTCATTTAAAGATTAAATGCACACATTTTAAGAAAAGCTTGAATGCCTATCCCTATGTCATGATTACTGTTTCCTGAAAATACCATGCTGTTTGGGTTTGGGGTTTTCTTTAAATCAGTATATGTTAATGTGCTCTGCAGTAACTGAAAACATTGAAGAAACAGTGGAGATGTTTCTTTCCCTGACAAAGAGCAATGACATCATACCTGTCCAGCCTGCTGCTTCACCAGTTAAGCCCCTGATTGACTGAATAAGCTGTTGCAGTTTCTAGTTAGAGCAGTCTGTAGAGCTAATTGTTTGTACTCAGCGTTTAATACTAATAAATCTAGTTTGTGTTTAGAGAGATCAGCTTAAACTCATTCTGTTCTCATAAACAGTTGATCATTTGGGGTTCGGTGCTGAACTGAAGTGGTATGAATAAATGTCTGTGAGAAATTGCCTTGTCTGTATCACAAATGTCAGTTCTCTATCATTAAAACTATGCATTCTAGTCTGGCTATATAACACAGGGTTGTTTAATGGATATAAAATAAATCTACATTCCGTTAATTCATAGATGCAGTGTGTCTTTGATGTAGTCTCAATAAATAAATTCATGTGATAACAATGTTGTTTACAAGTCAGATTGACAAACCTGTGTCTCACACGCTGTTATTTCAGGAACATGTACTGTATGCACTCATAAAATTCAGTTCTTTGAGGGTTTCTCTGTGAAAATACATCATTTATGTGTGTAACTAGAAAATCTATATGGCATCCTGATGCCCCTGTCTCCTGCCTGACAACTGAGGCAGAAGTTCTCTTTTCCCCTTTCCAATGCCCCAGAAGCCCCCTGTTTCCTGCCCTCATATGAGGCTGCTGTAGCCTGCTGTCCACTGTCTTCTCCACACAGTCAGGGCTGCTACACCCTGCTGCCTCCTGTGCAAACAGTTTAGGCTGCTGCACCCTGCTACCCTCTGTCCCCCACCCTATAACACAATGTAAAAGTATTTTTTTTTTATTTTCTGTCAGGTAGTTTTGGGCAGCGCCAAAGGTTCTGACTCTAGTGGCAGGGAGCAGCATGCTGCAACAGCTCTAACTGTGAGGGCAAGAGGCTCTATGGTGCAGCAGGGCACAGTGGTGTCAGGGGAGAAAGGACAGCATGGTGCAGAACCCTTGACTGTGGTGCATGACACAGTGGGGAATGACAGCACAGCAGCCTTGACTTTGTGACAGGGTGCATGTGGTGCAGCAACCCTGCCCATTTGGGGTAATGGAAGAGGATAACAGGGTGCAACAAAAGCCCCACCTTTGGTGACCTGGGGCAGCATGGTGCAGCAGCCCAAACTGTGAAGGCAGTGGCCCTGGGACTCTAGGACTTAACAGAACACAGCAGCCCATCTGTGGAGACAGGAAAAGGGGCAACAGTGTGCATTGGCCCTGACTGTGGGGGTGGAGGAAAGGGGGAAGGAGGGTGTAGCAGCCTCAACTAAGAGGCAGGAGACAGGGCATCAGGATGCCATATTGTATTTCTAATTATACATATACATAATGTATTTTCACACAGAACCCCACAAAGAATTGAATGTTACAAGTTCTTACAGCACGTGTTCCTGAAATAGCAGTGTGGCAGACACATGTTTGTCAATCTGACATAAAAACTAGATTGTTCTCACATGAACCTATTTATTGAGGCTACATTAAAGACACACTGCTTCTATGAATTAGTAGAATGCAGATTAATTTTATAGCCATTAAATAACCCCAGGTTATATAGCCAGAACAGAATAAAGAGTTTTGATGACAGAGAACTGACATCTGTGATGCAGACAAGGTAATTTCTCACAGACATTCATTCATGCCACTAAAATTCAGCACTGCACACCAAATGATCAACTTTAAATAAGAACAGAAATATAGATTGTAATCATATCTCTCAAAACCCAAGCCAGATAGGTTAGTAACAAACTCTGAATGAAAACAGTTTGCTCTACAAACTACTCTAACTAGGAACTGCAACAGCTTATTCAGTCATTCAGGGATTTAATTGGTGAAGCAGCAGGCTGGACAGGTATGATGTCATTGCTCACTGACAATGACAGAATCATCTTCACTATTTCTTCACAGTTTCAGTTATTGCAGAGCACATTAACAGATGCTGATTTAAAGAAAACCACAAACCCAAACAGCATGCTATTTTTAGGAAACATCAGTCATGATGCAGGGACATGTATTCAAGTTAATTCCAGCTTTTTTATGAAATAGGTGTGCATTTGATCTTGAAAAGCAGGATGTTTGAGAATCACACCAGGCAAAATTGACTGGGCTGAACACCAAATACTCTTGGATATCTAGAACTTAAAGGAACTTGTACATATTGTGGATGAAGAAAATGACTATTCCAAATGGATAGCTCCTACAGGAAAAGGAGAAGGTGGCTCTCTTTTGAAGTAAGCATGTCTATGAAAAAACAAGGAGGACATAAATAAATCAAGCAGGTCCACAGAATCCATTTGATCACATATGAAGAAAAAATCAGGTTGGGGGGGGGGTCGTCACCCAGAAAGGAACAATAAGAATACAAACAACTCCACACACCTAAATGATTCAGTGCCGATAAGTGTAAAGTGGGAAAATACTTTGATCAGCTATCCAGTGGTCTTACTGCAAGAAATGTGGGTGACGGATTACAATAACTATTTGGTAGAAGGATATGAGAACTGGAGGATTCCTGCTAATAGAGTAACTAGATTTGGAAAGCCTTCAGGTGGTTTGTGTACCCTAGTTAGAACGGACACTGGCTTTAATGTAAAGTAGATTTTTCGAGAAGAAAGTCTTCAATTACTAGCTCTAGAAATCTCAAGGAACAAGAAGGTCTACTGTATAATTGTAAATATATATATAGTCCCACAGTCAAAAACTATAGAAGTTCTAGCGCAAAAAATAAGTATTTTAAAAGCCCTGATCCTGGACATTCAAGTACAACATCAAGGAATCACCTTTATTATCGGTGGAGATTTTAATGCAAGAGTTGCATCTAACATGGAAGATCTGAGTATTTTTTGGAATTTAGATGATGCCCTGAATATTCCACTCAGAGTCTCCACAGATACAAACATAAATAAACAAGGGGATATCCTATTGAATGTTCTAAAAACTACTAATATGAGGATCATAAATGGCAAATGTGATGGAGATAAACAGAAGAAATGTACTTTTACAACTAAGAGAGGGTGTAGTCTTCTAGATTATTTTATAATTGATGCATTTTCATTTCAGGAAGTTACAAATAAGGCAGTGATAGAAATATGGGACCGTGATCATCTTCCAATTGCCCTTAGTTTGAGGCAGCAATTGGGCAAACTACAAAAAGTGAATGTGCAGAATGTGGCTCGTGCAGATTATAATATGTTAATTGTTGACAAAAATTGATAAAATGGTTGATCAATACAATGGCAGCAGTTAGAGACATAATGCACAATAAGCTATCACATTTTAAAAACTCATGTCTGAAATGGTTTAATAATGATAACCTGTTGGAATCGGGCTCTGATTCAGTGATCCAGGAAGGTGTAGTCTGGTGTGATAAACTTGAAGAGCAAATTAAAACTAGTATAGGAGCCTCTTTCCTGAAGAAAAGCAGAGTAAGAAATGAAACTGTACAGTAGTTAGACAATGATTGTAAGAGAGCTAGAGCAAGACTGAATAAATGGGGTAGAAGGTTAAAACAATCTAAAACTTTGGAGGACTATGTTACACTCATTGATTTAAGAATGGAATACAGATATATGTTAAAAATAAAAAAGGCAGGGCACTGTTTGAAACTATGGCAAGCTTTATAAAGTTCTATAGTGGATAAAGATGCCAAGTCTTTTTAGAACCTGGTGGCATTCGATACTCGAAATATTAGATTAAATATAGCAGATTATATTACACAAGATCAGTGGATAATGCACTTTAAAAAGTATATACAACAAAAGGGATTAATATTGGGTGATCCTTTGAATTGTACATCAATGGATAAGTTATTATAGAGTGACTTTGTATTGGAAGAAGTAATGCAGGCTATAAATGCACAGAAACACAATAAGGTGCCAGGAACAGATGAAGTGGAAGCTGAAATTTATCATGCTGATGTAGAATGGTGGGGTGAGATATTGACACTCATGTTTAATTATTTGGTTGCCACCAAGCTGGAACCATGGAGTAGTTGTACCATTGCATAAAAATGGCTCCCTGGATGACCCTAGTAATTATCACTTTTATGCATTAGTTCTAAGATCTTTGCAAGATTACTTCTTGACACGGGCTGGAACTTTGGGTGGATGAATTCAATATTATATCAGATTTGCAGCTTGGATTCAGACAACAAAGGTCGATACTAGACCCTATTTTTGTTCTCATTCATCTAGTAAACAAATATGTTATAAAAAATAAAAAAAAGCTGTATGTTGCATTCATCGATATAAAAGCTGCTTTTGACAGTATTAACAGAAACTTGTTGTGGGAGATGAGAGAAAGGAATATAGATAATAAATTACTTACTTTAATCAAATTACTGTATTCAGATACAAAGAATGTTATTAGGTATAGTAAAGATGGGACATTCACAGAACCACTAGAAATTAAGTATGTTGTTAAACAAGGATGTATTCTGGCCCCCCACCCTCTTTAATACATGTATTGAGAGGGTGGTGGAGGATCTACATCTGGTAGATACCTCCCCCCCCCCAAGATCGGTAACCTCCCAATACAAATTATGTTGTATGCAGGCAATGCGATTATACTTTCCCAGACCCCTCTTGGCTTGAAACGTGCTATCAATTCAGTTATGAATTCACATAGGAAAATAGACTTGGAGCTTAATGTACATAAAATGAAGATTCTTGTCTTAGAAAATGGGTGCTCCTCACAGAAAAAAAAAAACTTGGATGGTGAATTGTCAACTATTTGAAGAAGTTTTTTTTTTTTTGTTATCTCAGGGTGTGGTTCACGAAAACATTATCCTGGGTGTTACATATACAAAAAATAAAGGAAAAAACTGCCACATCTTTGATGGCCATAAATAGATTCAGAAATATATTTGCACATAATTCATTTACAGCTTAGATTAGATGCTATAGGTTTCCTGTCAGTTGTTGTATGCGTCTGAAATCTGGAGTATACTAGGAAATGTGAGTGAACTTGAGAAAGTTCAAAATAAATATCTTAAAAATGTATTGAGGGTCTCAGGGTTTACTCATTCAGCTATGATTTGGGTAGAAACGCGGATACTCCCTATAATGGTTAAAGCACACCAAAGAGCTATTAACTGTTGATTTAGAATGTTAGTCTCTTTATCTCCAAATTATTATTTATTGCATAAACTGTATAATGGAAGAAAATATGGAGAAAAGGGGTACAGAGTATTTTTGGTGTACTAGACTGAACCAACTTTTGAATACAGCTGGCTTGGATAGGGACTATGTGCTAAACCCAGATAAAAATATTTATAGATTTAAATCTTTAGCTGTACAGAGATTGCTGGATATAGCCATATCCTCGGACATGGAAGCAATATGGGAGTCTGGAGATTTGGTTATGTGACCTGTGGGTTACCCCAGGGATCAGGTTGATGGTATTTTTGTGTTATTAGCATTGTGCGGTGCCTCCATATGTAACCCCCTACCTGGGCCCTGGGTTTGGGGAGAAAACTGTTGCTCGGTATTTTGGCTAGGTTTGACTTCTAGTCAGGGGCACCCAAGTAACTCCAGACACAGGAATCAATAACTGTAATGTCCAAACTAGCAGTGGGATTCTGAAGTTTGGCTTTTATTCACAACCAACAGAATAACAAAGCATAGATGGACCCCCATGGGGCTACATTCCTGATAATGCAGATTTATGGAGACCGGAACACATCCTCATACACTGTAGCCCTCAGGCTTAGAAACACACTGGGCACTGAGCCCAAACTTGTACTATTCTCTGGGTTTCCCTAGCTTGGCTCCCTTGCCAGCCCTTGGACTACCTTCCTTCCATGGCTCAGCTCTCAGGCCAGCCCTTGAATTACTTTCCATATAGCATGGATCATTTCTCGGTGGCTCCCTAAACCACCTCTGAGCACTTCTGGCTCCATAAGGGAATCTTCTTCAACAATCCCACATCTGAGTACTTTCCTGAGGCACTGGCCAAGTACCTGAGAGAAAGCAACAGGTGTCCTAAAGCGAACCTGTAGAGGTGACTCTGGTAATGCCAGATGAGGGGTCTCCCACCTCTTACTCCCATAAATCATACCCGGCCATTCCTCTGAAAACACTTTACTTTGTAGATTCTCTTTAAATGTATGTCACATGTAATCTACTGTTCCTTCTATCCCACACGTGTTGAACTTGAAACATACTTAATGAGTGGCTCTGTCCATTTCTCTAGACCCCCACAGAGTTAAGCAGTCCAATTCCCACAACTTTTAAAACTGTACTTGGCTGTCTTTTCCTGACCCCACTGTAGCAGTCACTTAAATTTATCTTGTCCCAGGTGAAAACACATTGGCTCTTTAGCAGAGCAAACTCGCCCCTTGGTTGCAGGTGCCCCACAGGCTTTTTCTCTTCAAAGAAATCTCAACAAACTTCTGGTGCTAAGCACGAACCTAGATTTAGGCAGCTTCTTCTTCCTCTAGCTGGACCAGGGAGTTGCCCCTGGAAGTAGGTGGAATTCTTCCCCCAATCCCCACAGGGATGGGGCCCTGAACCTTTGTAAGCGGTCTCTACCACTTCACTTGGTTTTTCTTGTGTTCCTCTTCAGGTGAGAACACACACCTCAACAAAAATATAGCTCTTTGTCAGAGCTGAGGGCTCTGAGGGCCTGCAGCTGCAGCACACCTCCTCCCTCTTCAACACTCTACTACAGAACTGACTTCAAATTCCCCAACATTCTATCCTAACTTCACTTGCTGAAAAATTCCAAAGTGGCTTATGCAGCTGTGACAGTTCTAAAATGATGTCATCCCTCAGTCTCAGCTGAGACTGAGAACAGAGTGAGACAGTGTGAAATCCATTTAACTGGAATTTCACAAGCTGCCTTCCTAGCCTGCCACTAGTCTAACTGGAATTCTTTTACCCCGGGTAACAGGGTGGTTACAGTTATATATAAAAAAATCAAAAATTCATTTAGTGCTGAAAAGCATCTTAACTCTTGTGAGAACTGGACACAAAGAAAGGCAAGCTGTAGGCTGCACTTGGAGCAAATTGGTCCACCTGTGTATGGCATGAGAAGGGGTTGGGTTTGGATCCATTTTCTGCCGCTGTAACGAGAACATGAAATGTGATATTCCACACATATTATGTGAATGCCCACTTCTGAATATACTTAGGAATAAACAGATCTCCACATTCATTGATAAAATAGGAGATTGTAATGCTTTACAAAAAACAGTTGCTATATTATCTACACAGCATGAACCATTATTATATGCATTAGCACAATTTGCACAACAGGCAATGATTTATTTCCACAATTTAAAGTACTCCAATGATGGATATTAGGCCTTAAAATCCTGCTACTCTGGGTAAGGGGGAATTAGATAGTGCTGTCTTCGTATTGTGACATGTTTTATAGGATGGAATTGTGCACACATGGACTGACTGTGATTATTTATGTAGAATGAAAGGGGGGCGGTAATTGTTCCTAAATAAGTTAAATTTGAAGTTTGGCTATTTATGATCTATCCTTTGTGGTGTGTATTGAACACTGGAATTATTTAATAGGTCCTGATATGCACTTTATGGAATAAGTGATTTGTATGGTGTTATTGACTTAAATATGTACTGTATGTGGTTTTTGAACGTGAGAAATCTGTGATTTTAATACATTTGGTAAAATAAAATGAATACTGAATACTGATAAGTGTATTGTGAAAGTTAAATTGCATAAGTGGAATTCTAGTGGCTTTACCTATTATAGTATGTATCCATGAATCTTTGAGCTGATTTTGTCAATTAGTAATTTCTGAAATTTCTGCAGTAAATGTTAACTTACTAAACCATGTGTATGCAGCTTTACTAGATTCTGGGGTTTATTTTCATTGGGCATTTTGGATATACCTGCAATAGCAGTTGAGGTGCAAACATCCACATATTTTTAAAACTTTTTGCACAATTCTAAAGCTCATTCTCCTTTTCCCCACTGACCTCCATCTGCCTGGTGACCCACAACCCCATCACCGCCCCCAAATGCAGGACTTATTCCATCTGCTGCTTGCTACCATCATGGGTGAGTTGGTACCTCGAGAGCTGTTGCAGGGTCTGCAGAGTTGCCAGCATTATCCTGTCAGTAGTAGTGCTTTTTTCAATCTTTTTCCCCCTTACCCAGGCTTGAGCACATGCAGCATTGTGCACATACTGCAGTAATATGCAGCACGCCTTTGCTCCAGTTCTCAGTCAACTAAGTAAATGACCACTGCTACACCACCTATCCTCCACTAAGTGGCAAGTGGCGATATGTGCTGCCCCGGCCCCTGAAGGAGGAGAGCTGTCAATAGACACTCAATCCTCTTTTCCCTGGCCAACCCTTGATAGACCCTCATCTGTTCCTGGACCATAGTCCCCAGCATGGCAAAAGGTAGCTGTCCAGTTCCTCAGCCCTTCTCACCACCAGTCTGATACAATTTTCGCACAACTTAACAAGTAATTAAATTATGAAATCATAAACCCCTGTATTGGTAAGTTACATATTATTTAACCAACTACCTCCGTGTTTGGCAGTTTTTAAGACTCTTCCAAGAAAGTACTGTATACATATAGATTTTCACTAATCTAGCTGTAAAGGTGGCTAAATTGTAAGCAGAACATACTTTCTGAAATTTTCACAAAAAAAGTAATAAATTGCATGCCTTTGAGCCCCTATATGTTCCACACACCTCATCTAAATGCCAACAAACTTGGCATCCCACTGGGGCCCCTTACACACAAGAAGCATGCCATATTTCATGCCTCTAGCTGTAAGAATGGCTGAGGCATGACCAATTAAATAATTCTGATAAATGTTGTGAAACTTCATGAAATTAAAGGAATTTTGTGAACATTCTGCAGAAGTGGCATGTTCTAATTTTGCCCAGCACTAGACATGAGCCATCCTGTGACAGGTGGTGTGTGTCCAGATCGGTCTCACGTGCCAGTATTGATGGCACATTTTTCTTTCTCATTTACATGCTTCTCCAAGTAGACAGATACTGTATTAGAATTATAGGGTCTGCAAGGTAAATCGGGACCTTCAGTCAGGGTATGAAAAACTCATTAGTTACCAATGTGCTAGTCTGGGTTTGGAAAGACAACTGATATTCATCCTTGCAATTAGAGCTGACAATCATCTTTACACTCAGCTGGGTGAGGAAAGCTGTAAATAGCTGGGGAGGGTAGCTTAGGCAGACATGAAACAGTCGTCTGTATTTAGAATTCCCTGTAGTTATTTCTTGCTCTCAAAGCAAAGAGGTTGCTCTTACTATAAGAGAAAGAAGGCAGCTAGAACATTTCTGCAAGAACATTTCTAATTAGAGGGTAAATAGATACTTTGTTAGAAGTATAGGGTCTGAAAGGTAAATTGAGACCTTCAGTTAGGGTATAAAAACACAACAGTCATCAATGTGCTAATCAGAATTGGGGGAAGACAGCTGACACTCATCTTTGCAGTTCGCTGGGTAAGGATAGCAGTAACTTAGTGGGGGTGGCTTAGGCAAAAGTGAAGCAGCTGTGTCCATTTAGACTTCTCTAGCCATCTAACAAAAGCAATATAAAAAGACTCTCTCCTAATGTGTCCCATTGCTATTTATGTCCCAGCACCTGACTGGAACAGCACAGGAGCAGAACAGGATTGGCATACTAGGTGTCTGCAGACAACAGCAGGCAGGTAGGGAACTCTGCCGGTAAGGTAAGGTAAGTACCTGTTTATTTGTTGCTTAATGAGTAAGAGAGTAGTGAAGAAGGTAATGGAGTAAAGGAAGGGACAAGACAGGTTGTACAAGCAGTAATTGCATGTTGAGGTTGAAAAGAGGAAACACCCTACCTAGGGTATTGATACAAAGGGGTTAAGTAAAGCAAAAAAATGGGAAAACTAGCAATACCCTATCTAGTGAAAGAGTAATAAGTAAATTCCAGTAAAAAGCAGAGTGAAGGAATGGGAATTTTGAAAGTGGTACAGTGCAGTGGATGTAGAGCTGCAGTTTCTAGAGAGACCTTCTGGAGATTGAGATGCTGACCCATCTATGTGCACCTCTGTGGACTGGGGGAAGAGGCTGCTGAACTCTGGGCTGAGTTGACTAGGATTTGGAGGACCTTTCCTTTCACCTAGGGCCCACTGAATCTACCACTGATGCCCCAGAGGATGCTTAGGAGAAAGAGGACCAGCTGGACTGTGATGGGCTCCTGGATGGTTGGGGTGGTAGGGCAGGAGCACATTCCTCCGTTTGTGCCACTATGGAACCATTTGCAGCTCTGACAGGGCAGGACTGCCAGAAGGAGTAATCCATAGTAGCTGCCAGTGAGGATGTGGGGGTCCTCTGAAGGGAGGCCTCAAGGTGGGATGCAGAGGCCCACAACAGAGGAAAAGCCAGTTTCTGGTGGGGACTTAATGAGTAGATTTAGGAAAAGTTAGAGAGGGAAAGAGGGAAGTGAGGTGCCTACCTCACACCACAGCTTGTAGGGATGGAAAACATATCCTAAGGATCACTAGGGCAGCGGGGATGGATGTCATTGTCCAGCTGGGGACTAATAGCCTGGCTAGGGAAGCTAATAACTTGGATAGGAATGAGGCTGGGATAGTGCAGGATGATTTTAGAGAGATGGGAAGGGATCTTAGTAAGGCTGGACAGACTCTTCGTCCGAAATTTGGACATCTGGATCGAACCCTGAATCCATGGACACAGATAAATATGGACTTCACCGCAGAAGTCTGGTTCTTGCTCCGTGGAAAGCAGGGCTTTTATTCTGCATGCCTGGTGCCCCATGGGGGGGTAAGGAGGAATAGATGGTGCCAGGTGGGAAAAAAAAAAGACTGCGAGAGGAGTGGAGCCTAGCCCAGGAGCAGGAGGATCACACATCACAGTCACACGTGCTGGAGATCTGAGCACAGTTTGCAGCTGCTGTGGTCAGTCAGTGACACTTGGATCTGCTGTTGATCTTGTTCTCGGAGTGAAGATCGACTTAGGTAAGTAGTACCTCACAAATTGCCTGACTCCTATAGCCTATACTATGTGGGTTTGGAACATTTACAGTATTGAATACCAGAAAGAGGGGAGAGGAGAGTTGTGTACAGGCCCAAGGCAAGGGCAGGCTGGCAAAATAAATCGTTGACTTGTGCCACAGAAGAAAGTGAGAGAGAGACTTTTGGGGGCTGAAGAGAAATGTTATAGTTACAGAAACCACAAATAAAGCTTTTTCTTGGTCTTATTGTGGACAGTTGTATACAGGGCAAGGGCATACTGGCAAAATAAATCTTTGACTTCTGCCGCCATCCAGAGGAGAAAAAGAGAGGGAGGGAGAGACTATCTGGGGCCAAATAGAAATGTTATAGTCACAGAAATCACAAATAAAGTTTATTCTTGGACACAGTGTGGCTGTGTGTGTACACAGGGCAAGATCAGGCTGGTAAAGTAAATATTTGACTTGTGCCACCATCCTGAGGAGAAAAAGAGAGAGAGACTACTGGGGGCCAAAGAGAAACTCTTTAGTTACAGAAATCACAAAGAAATTAATCTTGGCCTCAGTGTGGCTGTGCAGTGTATGTACACTATACAGAGTAGGCAGGCAAAATGGTGCTTCTGTCTGTGTGTGTGTGTGTGTGTGTGTCTCTCTCTCTCTCTCCAGCTCTCTCTCGCCACACTCACATCATGGGCCTGAGCAGGATATGCCACCAGTACAAGCCAGTCATGAAGCAGCTAACATTTGTTGCTTTTATTTAGCAGTTTTACTGTAATCGTTTTTATACAAATCATGCATTAAATGATTTCCTTTTGGCCTCTGTATTGAATATGACTGACTTTGGCCACTTTTATGCATTTTATAAATTTTTTTTCAAATATTTATAAATAATAAGAACTAATCAAAACAAATCTGAACTCTATGTTCTGGTTCTTATTTAATAAGAGTCAGATCTTCGCTGAGTTCTCCCACCCCTAGATATTAGGCAGGTAGCACACTTGGTGGCTTTTGCTGAGTAGCTACGTTTCTACAGCCGGGGGGGGGGCTAGGGTTCCCTGCACCAGGAGCTTTAACTCATGGTTGAATGAAAGAGAAGAGGGGTTTGTGTACATGGAGGACTGGAGACCAAGTTGGAGGAATCTGGGCCTATACAGTGCTGACTGCCTGCATCTGTCTGGGAGGTGAACCACAATCCTGAGGGGACAGTTTAAATGTTACTTTGATGAACATTTAAACTAATTGATGGGGAGTGGCAGAAGAAAGATGGGAGGCAAAAACTGGACTGTGCCCCCAGCAGACTGAAGCAGTGCGAAGGGAGGCAAGGGGAGGAAAATCCCCCAGGGTGCAAAATAAACAAAAAGACAGTGTGGCAAAAAACAAAGGGGATGGGAACAAGCGTTTTAAAAAGGGAGGGAGAAATGGAGGCAGGCCAAAAGGGAAAAGTAGAGGGACTCAGTTAGAGTAGGAACAAAGGGCCGACTCCAGAAGGAGCCCTAGGAGCAACACAAGTTGCACCTCTCCAAGGGCCACAGCAATGCTGTGTGCACCAGGAAACCTGTGCCATATTCTGAAAGAAAGCCCCGTGATTGCTGCAAGTGTGGGACTGCACCCAACAAATGGTGTACCAGCAGCACTTGCTGCAAGGCTGTGGCACCTCTTATACCAGTGTAGTGAGGTGTGGCCAGGACTGGTAGCGATGGTGTGGGGAGACACAGGTACCCAGTGGGTCTGTGGGTGCAGGTGGGGTCACAGGGAGGGTCGGTGTGCCAGCTAGGCAGCCAGATATTGCTGTGGCACCTGACAGGGTGCAAATGTCCATGATTAATGGAATGGGGGGCATTTGCACCCCCTGGGTGCCACAGCGATTCTGTACATCCCAGCTGCCATACTGACCCTCCCTATGCCCCTTTGTGTCCCTTCTGCCCACAGACCCCACTTGTAGCCCTCACTATATGGTCTTCCAGTCAGTCGCAAGGGGCTTAGACCATCTCCTGACAGGTCTAAGTAGAGCCCCTTGCGTCGTCCATGGTGGGGCACTTGGAATGAGAATTGTGAGCTCCACCATGGTGTAAGCCCCCTTGCTACCTGGCATACCTGGCTGCAGGTCACAAGAGTGGCGCAGTTCCCATTTGGCACAGCGTATTCCCCATCTGGCACAGGCCACATTCTGGAATGGGGAATGCCACAATGGGGGATGCAAGGTGTGACTTGTGACATTGCTTTTTGTCACAAGCACCTTGCATCCACTGTAACAGCTTCTGGAATTGGGCCCAAAGTGTGGAAGGTGATGTGTGCAAATCCAAGAAATCTAGGAAGCAAAATTTCAGACCTGGAGGCTATCATGGTGAAGGTAGACTCAGATACTGTTGTCATTACTAAGTAGTCATGCATAGTAAACCACGACTGGGACATGGCCATACCAGGCTATACTCAATTCAGGAAAGTTAGGGTGGACAGGAAGGGAAGGGCAGTGGTGCTGTATGTAAGGGAATGTGTCAAGGCAATGGAGAAATAGGGAATCGGGGGGATGCAGGGGTTGGAGGCACTGTGGGTCAGAACCAGAGCCACTGTTTGCACTGGCTTGATGTACAGACCTCCAGCACAGGGGGAGAAACTGGAGAGGGCATTGATGGAAGCCATTGGCACAATGGCAGAAAAGGGGAGGTGCTGCTGGTGGGGTACTTCAATCTGCCAGATATATGTTGGAGTCTGTCAGTCGTAACTTCAGTTAGAACCAGAAGCATCCTATATTTACTGCAGGGGGTGTTTCTCAGGCAGCTAGTCATGCAGCCAACTAGTGATAATGCAATACTGGACCTGGTGCTCGCAAACAAGGACATTATTGCATACTTCACGCTGGGATGCTACCTTGGGACCATCGATTACAGTACAGTGTATTTCAACACAAGGAAGGTCGTGGAAGCAAACCACATCAGGATGAGGGTCCTAAACTCCAGGAGGGCACTTTAAAAAAAAATGAATGAATGCCTCAGAGATGACCTAGTGAGGGGGGATGACCTGTGTGGGGTGGAATAACAATATGCTAAGGTAAGGGAAGGCATAGTGAAGGCAGCAAACCTCTGTGCAAGTGAGGTAAGCAAAAGCAGGAGAAAAGAGAGACCACTATGGTTTTCAAAGGATGTGGCTGAAAGGGTAAAGGCTAACGGAATAGCATTCAGGAGGTTGAAAGAGATGCATAGGGAAGAGGATAGAGATGTATATCAGGAGAAGCAGAGGGAATCAGGGAAAGTGGTCAGGAGTGCAAAGGCATAAGCTAAGGAAAAATAATTGCCCAAGGGGTAACTAAAAGGGGCAAAACATTTTTTAGGTACTTAAGTGAAAGTTGAAAAATGATGGGAGGGACTGTGAGGTTAAGAAGGGCAGGGGACTATGCAGAGTGGATTAGGAAAAAGCAGAATTCTCAACAAATATTTATGTTCAGTCTTCAAAGAGACGGGGGAAGGTGTTGAGTCACTTAAAAGCAGAAGGAACACTGGGAGAGGGAGGTATACACCATTCCTTTTACAGAGGAGTGAAACCTGAACAGACACAAATCTGAAAGTAGACAAAGCTATGGGGACAAGCAGGGTACACCCAAGGTTATTGACGGAGCTCAAGATGGTACTAGTAGCACCTCTGACAGCCCTATTCAACAACTCAGTGGAAACTGGAGCGGTTCCGGAGGACTGGACAAGGGCAGATTTACTCCCACTTCATAAAAAACATTAGACGGAAAAAGGCTGGCAAGTATAGGCTGGTCAGTCTGACATCAGTTGTAGTGAAGTCAATGGGTTAGCTGCTAAAGGAAAAGATTGTGTAGTATCTTGAATCCAGTGGGTTAAAGGACCAAGGACAGCATGGATTAAAAGGGGTAGGGTCATGTCAGATACATTTTATGGACTTCTTTGACTAAGTAATCAGGGAAATAGATGAGGGTTGAGTGGTAGACATGTCCTACTTAGATTGTAGTAAGGCATTTAACACCATATCACATCGGACACTCCTAGGGAAATTGAGCAGCTTAGGGGTGGGTCTTAAGTTAGTAAGCCATGAAATAAATTGGTTAATGGATAGGCAACAGAAGATTGTGGTAAAAAGTTCACTCTGGGGAAAGGATAGTGACCAGCAGTGCGTCTCAGGGCTCAGTACTGGGACCTGTCCACTTTAATGTCTTTTAAAGTAATACTGCAGATAAACTAGAGGGAAGGCCTATCTCTTTGCAAATAACACTAAAATCTGCAATAGGGTAGACACTCCAGGGGGAGTGGAAAGAATGTGCAGAGACCTGAGAACTCTAGAGGTGGTCAAGGTCATAGAAACTGGTGTTCAATCTGCCAAACTGCAAAATCATGCACCTAGAGCACAGAACCCCAGAGGCAGAGTACAACATGGGAGAAGAGGTATTGATGGTCCTAAACATGAAACAAACCTGGGGTAATCATATCTGATGACCTCAAGGTGGCAAGACAGTGAGATAGAGGTAGTGGGTAGGGACAGTGGTATGCTGGGTGTTTAGGGAGGGACATCACCAGCAGAAAGAGGGAGGTAGTGTTGCCATTGTATATATCACTGGTGACTCCACCTGGGTACTGTGTCCAGTTCAGGAAAGCACAGTTCAGGAAGAACATAGACAGGATGGAGCCTGTCCAGAGTAGTGCAACTAAAATTGTGCAGGGGCTGCATCAGAAGCCCTACAAGGAGAGACTAAAGGACCTGAATATGGACAATCTAGACAACAGTAGAGGGAGGGGGACATGATACACCTATAAATACCTAACAGGCTTAAATAAGCTACAGAAGGGGGAGTATTTTTAACAGGAAAAGATGCACAAAAACAAGTGGACATGAAATGAAGATGGAAAGGGAAAAATTTAGGTGAGGTGTGAGGACATACCTCTTCACTGAAGGAGTGTTGGATACCTGGAACAGTTCTCCAGTACTGGTTGGGTCAAAAACAGTGGTGGTCTTTAAGCAAGCATAGGATAGGCACAATGGAATGTTAGTTGTGAGGCCAGGGGGGTGGGGGAGTCAGAGCTTAAGTTGGGTCTGTTGTGGCAAGATAGGAAAAGCAGGAAATAATGGGCAGACTGGGTGATCAAGCAGCCCTTATCTGTTGTCAGATTCGGTGTTTCAATGTTTCCCATCACCTATAGAAAATATTAATGTCATCCACCAATGCCGTACTGGGGGGATGGCTGGGGGGGAGGATATAGTGTTATTTCCTAGATGTCTTGTGTTTCTCCCCCCTCCCTGAAGGTAGGTTACCCTGGTAACAGGATTGTTTCACCCCCACCCCTGAGTCTGAATTCACACCCAGTGCTGCAACAGCCCAGGCTGATGAGACATACTCATGATGTAAAAAGGATTTCCCACAGGAGAGCATGAGGCATGCTATCAACATCACTGGGATATGGGGATGATTTTATTTATTTAATTATTTTTTATTTATTTTTGTCTGAAATACAGCTGACATGTTAATGCATTTTAGGCTTCTTTAATTTGTTTTTCCATTCTTCGTGTTTTGGTGAATGGGGCTGTCATGTGGTTGTTTATCATTTGCATATAAACATTTCCAGTTTGAATGGTTATGTGTTGTTAACATACTTACTTACAGCTGTATAAAGGAAAGAATATCATTGGTAAATCAATTTAGTAACTCTGGCAAGGTTTTTAAGGAAAGGGCTTTTCAATTCATTTTCTGAACAAAGTGGTGCAGGAGTGTATTAGTGTGATAGTGTCAGTTGGGGGCCCCTGTCATAGTTTATGGAAAGATTAGGATCTAGGAGATGTTAGTGAGGCTTAGCCCATTTCATCTAAGCCCCCTTCTTTGGTAGGTTAAACAATTGTTTTCCCTTGATTTTCCTTTTTACAGCTGTGAGTGGAGACTACAGCCATTTTTGGATCGATATGTTGCCTTAAAATGGGCGATCGTGGCACCTTCCATTGGACTTTTGGAAGTATCCTTCTGAAAGTCCAGTGGAGCTTGTAACACTCCACCATGATCAGCCACTATGGAGTAACAGTTGCACTGTTTCTACCGTTACTTCCGTATTTCGGGACAAGAACTGCTCATGCGCACCTTGCACGCATGTGCAGGTCTGCTGGTGCCACCATCTTGTGAATGGCAGAATGCCACTCACCACAACTGTGCATGCACAAATGCCATGCATGTGCTGTTGCATCACTGCCACCATCTTATGGATGGCAGTCCTCCCGTACTCTCCCACTGATCCTGTCCTCCCCGTTCCTTCTGTTCCCTCCCAGCACTGGCTGCAAATAAAAACCTCCTGCTCCCTCCCACTTCTGCTGTTTTCCCTGCTCCCTCTGTTTCCCTTCCCACATAGACATTGGGGTTCCCAATTCCTGTGTCAACATTATGTATCTCCAAGTCATGGGGTACACTGGGAGCCCACGCCAGTGTGCCCAAATTAATGCTTTTTATTTTTTCCTTGTAAATAAAGAAAACCATCCACCGAAGTCTTGTTTTTTTTCCTTTTACCTGTAAAAAAAAGAAAATGGTCCCTCTTGTCACCCTAGTTCCCTCCCCAACCTCTCACTGAGTACCCACCTCCCTTACCCCCACCCCATACGTGCCTCCGGATGTCAGTGCTGTCATCTTCTGTGGACTGGGACATGTCTGCACTCTTCAAAGCCAAACCACAAACTGAAGAATCAAAGGTAAACATGGTACAATGGTAGTCAATGGGGTTTTCAACTTATATTGATATATCAGCCATTTCTAGGAATTTTGGCCCCAACTTTTCAACATGGGGTTCTTGGGACCTCATCTCTTGAACACTGTCACTGCCATTTCGTTACTTGGTACCAAAAGATGATTTTGTGGTCACTGCACGGAATCACCTTTGGGGACTGATTAATGAAACAACAGTGCCACTGTTCATGAGGTGGAGGTCCCAAAAAGTCCATGTTACAAATGTGGTGAAACAGTTTCAAAAAATGACTGCGTTACAAGCATGCATTGTGCAGTTTCTACACACGTTCCTGACTTTGTCAATTTTTAACATTTTCCCTCCAGATTTTCAACATTGCCATTATTGCATACCTCCTTATTAGCAGTACAGCTATCATTTTTCACATCCTGCTTAAAATGTGTTTTCGCACCTGTGGCACTAAATGTCATGGTCACTCTGTGAAATCATCTTTTGGGACAAGTGAACGAAATGACAGTGGCATTTATCATGTGGTGGGGTCCCAAAAAGGCAATGCTGAAAATTTGGTGATACAGTTCCAAAAAATGGCAGAGTTGCACCCAGGCATTCAAGATTTTCTACACACACATGTAACTTTGGTCATTTGGCAGCTTGCCACTGCCATATCAGCTCTGGCTAGAGCAGGTTATTAGCATGCCCTGAGCTGGCCATCCAGGAGTACGTTTCTCTCCATTCTGTCTTTTGGATTTTGTCTGCTTTCAGCTTCTGAGTGGTTTTCTCTTAATTTTGCATTTAGAGTGAGTGAAAGATTAAGAGCAGTGTTATGTCATTGTATGCACTGAATTATGGGTGCCCTAAGGCATTATCAGAAACAATATGGCACTGGATAGTGCAAAAACTGTTCCTTGTAGATGAATTTTTAACAAAATTGAACATATACAATGATGTAAAGCATAATCAGGGGTTAACTTTCAGGAGCTAGCACAAGAAGGTATAAGACCATCTTTATTTATTTGTTGTTGACCGGGTAAGTGCACTAGACAAATCCTACCTATTTTCAGGCATGACCCAGTGGAGGGGGATACAGATGAATGCCAACTGACCTTAAACCAGATTAAGCTGTTGGTGGTATTTTTAGTGAATGAGGGAAATTTGGCCAGGACACCGAGGAAATTCCCCTACTGTTTGGCCAGTAGGGGGACTTGCTGACTGTCAGGATGGAGGGCTCAGTTGCTGAGCAGCCTTTGTTGCAGCAAGACATGCTGCAGGCCGAGGGGCCAGCTACTGTTTCTACATTGGAGAATCCGGAGTCAGAAATATTTTTTGAAGCACCTATGGAACTGGGTTTATCTGCTGACACAGAAGGTTTAACAGATACTTCAGCTGTGCAAGACAGTAAGGTTGCATGTCTATTGCCAACCTCAGATTTTTCTACAGAACACCAAATGGATTTGACTGCCTGTCATTCAGTGCAGTCTTTGCCTCCTGACAAGCAGTGGAATGCGGAAGTGCCATTAGGAATCTTCGTGACAGCTGAGGGATTACAAACTGACAGCGAGGTTGTTACTCAGCAGAAACCTGAAACTAACCTGCAGACTAACACAGTTCCAGCTACAATGCTGCAATCCTTTTGCCCTGGAAAGTCAGTCACAGGTACTGTTTATGCTTCTTCTGCCTCAGACCAACAGCACGTCACAGTCTTTTCTTTTGCCGCTAAGCAGCAGGTATTTAAATCTGTGACTAAAAAAACTGCTTCTGAACAAAAATGCTCCTGGGCTGACCAGGTAGAAGACGCTGACACTTCATGATCAGTCAGTAAAGCCCTGATGTTGGCGGGCTGGGCACAGCTCCCGGAGTCTGGTAAATGGATCTCTGTTTTTCCCCAATTGTTATTCTGGGGGTTAATTTGAAGGGGACTGACTTGCCTACTTCACTGGTCACAAAACTTACTACTTCTATACCTCTCAGTATGGTTGATCAGGTCCACCCTATGGGGGACCAATCTTTGGACACTGCAAATTCACCTCTAGCCTTTCCTTCCAAACTGTCTTTCACGCAGAACCCAGAACCTGGTTTTCAACCACAGGGAGGTTTGCCTTTTTCTGAAGAACTTCCACCTCGGACGGTACCCTCTTCATCTGTGGAGCGCATAGATGACCAGGCCTCTGAGGAAACCCCTGCAGGCCCATCACCAGGTTCTGTACCTGGCCTAGAACAAACTGCACCACGTTCTTATGCTTCCTTTTTTCGCTCTTCTTATTTCTCAGCTAAAAGACATAATGCAGTTTGTTTTGTTTACAAAGGAGGGATGGATGTTTTTCCAGATAGGAAATTTGTAGCAAAAGCATTATTAAAGGATAGTTTGCAATTTACTTCAACAGAATGTATGCCTTAATACATGTTTCAGGGGAGAAAACTTTTGATGTTAGCTTTAAGCTAAAAAGTGGGTCGGATAAATTTTGGACTAAATATCACAAAGTACGACAGTCTCCTTAGTGGTCCCCTTTTGATGTTTTTCCACTTACTAAACCTGCACATAAAACCATTACTGTTCTTTTTAGAAATGAGGGTGTAAGTGTTATGGATCTTGTTTATTGGTTGAAACAAAGGTGCACGGTATTGGGACACCCAGAAGCAATCTTTGATTCTGAGGATATCTGAACAGGGGGTTGGAGAATCAGGGTTATACTACACTCTGCAGAGGATGGTTTACAGCACCTTCCTAATTGTGTTTTCTTGGGGCAGGATAGAGGGGTTCCTTTCTATGCAGGTCAACCTAAATCTTGCTATAGATGTGGGAAATCAGATCACATTAGTAGTGCCTGTGATCATTTGCATTGTACCCTTTGTAATTCTTTGGGGCATGTGAGTGAACACTGTAGAAACATAGCAGTTTGCTCCTTGTCTAATACACTCGGGCACTCTTATGCCACTTGTCCTGAGGCAGCTCATCGGCAATCAGATCCACAGGACTCTGAAGAACAGAGATTGCTGATCGCAATTGCGCAGCGTTCAAGAGCCACTCACTCTACAGCATCTACACCACCTTCAGTTCCCATTCCTTTGGTATCACCTGGTTTGGAGCCTTCTGTTGTTGTTCAGGAATCTTTTGATACTACTCCCCCCTTCAGAAATTTCCTCAGAAATTTTGCTAACTGACCCTCTACCTCAGGCATCCATCCTTCTTGACTCCCAGTCCATGCCCCCCCCAGCTTCCTCAAGAAGTGCCTTTTCATTCAAGGGAAACGAGGTGCAAGTCCTATAATACTCAGCCAGCCTCAAAAGTTCCTAAATTAGTCAGTACTCCCACAACTAATCGTTTCCATGCCCTTCTCCTTGCACAAGATATATCAGATGCTGAATCTAAATCCTCCCAGTCAGGGGCAGATCTCTTAGAAAAAAACTTTAGAACTGGAATCTGAAGGAGATCAACCCTCAGTGCTCCCGCCTAAATCTATTTCCACAGCTACCAAGAAAGGGAAGAAAAATAAACCTAAGCCTCCATGAAATTGTTTTCCACTATCTGAATGCTTTCTTCACTGACTTTCTGTTCACTTAATGTGAATAGCATCAAAAACCAGTTATGACAATCTGCTTTATTTTCTTTTTTGAAATCCTTACATTGCAATGTATTCTTTTGACAGGATACACGATTACATACAGTCACCGAAATCTCTAGTGCTTCAAAATGGTGGCATACAGGGGTTTCATATTGGTCATTAGGACTAGAACACTGTACTGGGGTAGCAATACTTTTTGAGCTTGATGTGAAAGTTTTGAAATTAATTGATCTGGTCCCAGGTCGGGTATTAATTTTGGATATTTTACTTCAGCGGGTGTGTTTTAGATTAATTAATGTATATGCACCTCAGACCAAAGCAACAAGGGTTGATTTGTTCCAGCTTATACAACTATATTTGCATACCTCCTTTAATGTTATCTGGGGGGGGTGATTTTAATTGTGGTTTGTCTAATAAAGATAAGGGTAAGGGGGTAAAAACCACTTAGGTTATTTGTGTCATGTCCTGTTTGACTGAGGTTGTTCAGACTGCGAGTTTGGTTGATGCATATGCTCGATTGCATGAGATTACTGTTCCTACCTTTTATAAAGGAGCCCTGGCCACCAGGATAGATTTCTTTTTTATTAGTAAAACTTTACCACTAAATTCGGCGTGGGTAACCCCGGTGGAATTCTCTGATCATTGTGGCTTGTGCATAACAGTTGGGTCTACAGTAGCATTCTCCTTCGATAGGGGTCTCTGGAGACTTAACTCTCAGCTGCTGTTGCATCAGGACATTTTGCAACATCTGCAATATTTTGCACAACCAAGAAAGTCTCTATATGAGATGTATGAGGATCCCCCTTTATGGTGGATAGATACTGAAACAGATGCTATTTCACTGTTGAAATTCTTTGGGAAGTCTCAGCGTGCCTCAGCTTATTTTTCTTATTTAAAGCTCAGAAAGCAGATGCAGAAATTAATGTCTATGGCCCAGACCACTAAACATGACTTTTCATCTCAAATAAAAATAATTAAGGAGAGAATGGTACCCTTTCATAAGCATCAATCAACAGTTTTGCACTTTCAACAGAAATTTGGTACGCAGGGAAATTTTGCTACTGTTTTTCCTTTTCTTGGTAATAAGGAAAGGGTGGGAAAAAAGGTTTTTGTCAGTCTTATGGGGCAAGATGGTCAGGAGAAATTTTCACAACATGATATGATGTCGGAGGTGACATCCTACACGGCTTCCCTCTTTAAATAACAGCCTGTTGATTTAGTTTCTTCTCGGGCTTATCTACATAATGTAGAGGTCCTGGACTGCCCTCCATCTATATTATCTTGTTTAGCGAGTCCTCTCACACCACAGGAAGTTCTCACTGCCATTCATTCCCTTTCTCGCAATAAAGCACCGGGTACAGATGGTTTGACTGATTAGTTTTATAAACTAATCAGTGCTGTGTTGTCACAGGAACTTGCCAATGTTTATAATGACCTGTTAATGCATTCTGAATTTCCATTAGAAATGATGGGGGTAATTTTAATTTTTCTACATAAGAGAGGTGATAAGAAGCTCCTTTCTAATTGGAGACCAATCAGCCTATTAAATGTTGATTTAAAAATTTGAATGAAAATTTTGAATATACGTCTTTTGACAGTATCCCAACATTTAATTTCCCCTGCACAGTCCTATGCGATCCCAAACAGATCCATAATTGATCAGTTACTCTTTCTATGAGAAATGTTTGATAGATAACATACGATTGGATTAGCTGGATTTGTTTTGTCATTAGACCAAAAGGGAGCCTTTGATTCTGTGAATCATGAGTTTTTATGGCTTACTTTATGACATTATGGTATTCCTTCTATTTTTGTTTCTTGGTTACAGAAACTTTATAAGTCCGCTACAGTGTCTCCGTTGGTTAATGGACACCTCTGGCCTATGCTTCCGGTAAAATGGGGAGTAAGGCAGGGTTGTCCAGCTAGCCCTCTATTATATGTGTTTAGTATAGATCGTTGTTACGTACTTTAAATAAATTAACACCTCCTATCACTGTTGCAGGAGTATTACTTCCTTTTTCAGCCCTTGCTTATGTAGATGATATTTGTATTTGCACCTCTACTGTTTCATCGGTTAACTCAGTTGTTAACATGTGTAATTTTTTTGGCTCCCTTTCTGGTACATCTTTAAATAAACCCAAATGCTTTGGGTATAATTTGGGTATAGGTACCCCTGCCCGGGCTCATGTATGTGATATAAGTTTAACGTTACACCCCATATGGATTTTGGGTATAGTTTTTGGTTCTCCTACCCCGGCTATCCACAATTGGGATATACAACTTGAAAAAGGCAGAATTATGGTACAGAATTGGAATAAATGGCAGTTTTTCAAGCTTAAACGTATCTATATGTTACGGACATATTTACTACCTCTATTTTTATTTTTAATAATATTTTTCACCCACCTAAACAAAGGGAAGCAACTCTATTTAGCATTTTTTTTCAAGCTGTCTGGGGTAGCCACCTTAATCCTATTAAGCCTAATATTCTTTATTTGCCTGTATTTCAGGGTGGTTTGAACATGATAAATCCCTTACTGTTTTTTTATTGTCAATTCTTTTTTTCTAATTTTCCACTGTTATTAAAACATCTTCCTAAATTATGGACAGGTCTCTTTCGGCAAGCGATAAGGACTTGATATCAAGATTGGGTGGATGGCTGTTTAGGCCGTCTTAGTGCACTTGCCGCTGTGAATCCCTATCAGCATGACATTTTTCTTAAATTACGACAGTGGAATATACCCAGTGATTGGTTACTCTCTAAACAAAAAAAAAAATTATATCAGTCTGTTCTTGATTCACATTTTTCTGAACTAATTACATTTCCAAAATGTCCAGATGAGCAGCTCTTGTCCCTACAGGGTTTAATAGCTAATAATTGTATTCCTCCTAAATTATGGGACGTTACCTGGTTGTGTGGTCATGAGAGGCTTAATGTTAAGGGTAATCAATTTCATAAACAGCTACAGGACCGTAACTGTTCTCATCCTGGTTGCTTTCAAGCATTCGAGACTATGCAGCATTTATAATTTTTATGCCCATATATTTCCAATTTTTGGAGTTATGTTGCTAATGTTTGGAAAGAACCAGTATTCGAAAATGTAAATTATGAAATTATGATTTATGGTTCATATATTCCGGATTGGAGTAAATGGGACACTAGTACATTGCATGTTCTTTTCGCAGTATTTAAGTGGTTTATTTGGCAAAGTAGATGTCTTTTTACTTTACAGCAGAAGGATCTTTCTTATATGGAACTTTTGCAGAAAATTCACTCAGAATTGTTAATTATTTATAAATATGAAGCCGGAATATATAACCGTGCTCTATAAAGGTTGAACTGGAGGAATTTACCATGGGTGACAGACAATGATATTCCTGTCACATGAATTCATATTTTCTTTATAATTTACTTTTTCATTTTGTTTCTTTACTAAGATGTACTAACTGACTTTGGGTTATTTCTTTATCATTGCTTTTCTTTTAACACATTCCTTTTGTTTTTCTTTATTGGCAAATTCTTTTGTATACATTGTGAATTAACATTGTTTCTTGATTTCCTTTTTTTTGAAGTTTTGTCAATAAAAAATTCCCCTACTCTTTTCGATAAGTGCCATGGGATCTTTAACATCCACCTGAACTACCACCAATCCAGGCAGATGGGACGTCAGTTTAACATCTCATCTGAAAGACGGCACCTCAGAAATGCAGCACCCCTCTCATGCTGCACTACAGTATCAATACTGGGATATTAACCCAAGTACCAGATGTGGGATCTGAACCCACAGCCCTCTGATCTCCCAGCCTCAGAGGCGAGTGTGCTACCTACTGAGCCACTGACACTGCACTATACTGCACTGTACTGACACTTCTGAAGTTCTGTTAACATATCCCTACATAACTTGGTTTTGACCAGTCAGAAAGCAGGATTTTAAGAAGCCCATTTCAAAATGACTTACAATACACTGGTTGCTATGTGGTGTTCTGAAATGGTTTTGAGCTAAAGTAAAATAGATAGGAGGGTAACTACTAGGGGAGGAATTAGTCTTTCTTCTTTTCTCAGGTTTTCTACCCCCTCTACACCTCATTGATTAGCCAACATTTATACTCCTATCTTTTGTTTATATTTAGTTTTTGTTGACCGGGAAAGGAGGAGGACTAGACAATTCTGCTTATTTTCAGACTCTGAAGCAGATAGATGCCAAATGACATTGAACCATGTTTAACTGTTGGTGGTATTATTTGTTTGTGAATGGGGGGATATTTGGCCATGGTACTTGGAAAATGTCCCTACTCTTTTCAAGAAGTGCCACGGGATCTTTAACATCCACCTGAACTACCACCAGAACAGGCAGATGGGACAATGGTTTAACATGTCATCCACAAGATGGCACCTCAGGAGTGCAGCACCTCCCTCATGCTGCACCACTGTGTAAGTATTGGGATTTAACTCAGGTGCCTAGTGTGGGGACAAAACCTACAGCATTCTTATCTTCTGGCCTCAGAGGCAAGTGTTCAAACTGCTGAGCCACTGACACTGTTACTGATCTCAGCTAGAGATGTTGCAAATTTTTATTTTGCTTTCAAAGTTTTGGGAAAGTCAGAAAATTAGCCTTCATGGAGCAATTTATGAAGCTGTGCTCCCAGGCTAAAAATTCACAAATCTGAGTTTGCCATTTTTTCCTTGGAATTTAACCCACGAAATGCAAAATTTTGTCACAAAGTGCAGAATTTGTGGATGAAATTTTGCACCTCGATCCAAATTTTCACACTTAACGATCCACAGGATTTCACAAATTTCGCAAATTCAAATTTTCCAAATTCCATGGAATTCCCAGATTAATTCATGGAGGAAATTTTCCTGACTTCACACATCTCTAATCTCAGCAAGCTTCCTTGCACAGTTCATCAAATGTAAACCACATCAAGTCTAGCATGGCTTTGCACCCACCCAAGATTATTCGTTTAGACAAAATCCCATTCCTTTCCCCTCAGCTGAACAACCCAGACACCAGTAAACAATATTTATTTCAGCTGGACCTTATTCCCTTTTTCTCAGCTTACCAACCTTTTTCCAGGCTACCCAGTGACTTGTTTAAACTGCCTACAAGATTAGACTGTGGGCTTAAAAGAATCAGGTACATGTAAACTAGAGGCACACTGAGAGATCGCTGCAGCTTCAAAAATAAAAATAAAAATGCTGCAGAGGATTCACTGAAATCCTGTGGCAGTGTAACAAAATCCTGAACCCAGAAATAGTGAATAACAAAGTCTCTTAATATGAACTTTGTTTTATTCTCAATACACTTGTGTGTGATATTCACAATGCTCAGCATTAGGAAACACAGTACAAAACAACAGAGCTACTGAATGGAAAAGGAATGGTGACAACCACAGGTGATGTATTTGGTAGGCATTAGAGAGAGGACTTCTAAGTGTAAAGGTTGGAGAGGAAGTAGGGATTTGTAGCTGGGTTAAGGAAAGTGTCTAGAACCTGTACAATAGGAATACCATTTTTGAATGCAGAGTTGTAGGTATTCAGGGACTTAATTCATGGTCATGGTCATCTTTCAAATGGGGAAGATCATTGATCCCATCGGGTGGTGCTGAGGTTTGATGCACTGGATGCTACACCTCACTCAATGCTGGTGACTCATGTTCAGGAAAGAGCACAGTTTGATGGGGGGGTGAAGGATTGAGCAGCTGGAGGACTGCTTTCCTCACCCAGGGTGGGAGCATTGCTGCTCCCCACTGAATGACTGCACCCAGGTGGAAACCTGAGGAGCAGTGTAGGATGGGGGAGGGACACAATTAGTGGGAATTGCTGGTGGCAGCATGCACATGCATGCATTCTCATGTGTGCAGGCCAGCGGCAAGGGAAGGAGAGAAAAAAGCGAAAAAATGAAGTTGGCAGGCTCCATGATGGCTTGGTTGTGTCTCTGCACCAGCCAAACTGTATTCTAGATTTGTGTTCCAGGGTGTGGAGTTGATGCTCATCACTCAGGCCCTGCAAAGGGGGGGCAACTTGTGGGGGAATCACTGGGGCAGCACTGAAGCAGGACAGCTGAGACTGGAGAATGAGCCCTCAGAGCCTCCTGCCAGAGCCAGAAAGAGGAGGATAAACAAAATATACAAACAAAAAATGAGGAAGAGCACCAGAAACAGGGGGCATGCAATGAAGCTGGGGGTGAGGGCTTAGGAGGGATGTTAGGAAGTACTACTTCACTGAAAGAGTGGTGGATGCATGGAATACACTGCCAGCAGAAGTGCTACAAACAAAAACTGTAGGGGGATTAAAGTATTCAAAGGATACACATAGGGGAATACAAAGAAATGGGCTGGGAGAAAGGATGGGCCCTGGACCAGTTTGGATCCATACAGACAGACTAAGCCAAGTGGTCCTTTTCTGGTAACAAATTCTATGTTTCTGTGTTCCATATATTTGAACCAGTAAGATAATGAAGTAATTAGATTTCAGAATGTTTGCAACATCCAATGTACAACAGTTCATTTGGGCCAACCTTTTGTGTTCGCCATGCCAGCAAACATTTTGTTTTGAAAGTGGGTTTTGAGAGGTGTGACACTGTCAGTTCAATGCACAGCAGTCTGCAAGGGGCTCATCAGTGCCACAGTAATCATTAGCCAGGCTGACCATGGCACTGTTATGGGCTGGTGGGTAGAAACCTTGTGTAGCTCAAAGGAGAGAGAAGTCCTAATCATAGAGTGTCTCTTTCCTTTGATCTACATAACCCTGCCCAGAAAGCACAGCTGATATTTCATGATCAGCCATCTGTAGTCCCTCCCCCACCAACACCATCCCTTTGTACCAGCTACAACCACCCACCCCACCACTATCATTGTGTGACACCAAGGAGCCCACCTCCTGTGCTGCAAAACATAAAGAAAACCCTCCCTCAATATCTCCCTCCCTTTCCATGTTAGTATTCTGGCATGGGGGTTCCCAGACCCCCTTGATGGCTGCTACCCCCCACCCGACCCATTTTGATTATGCAACACCATGGAGCTCACCCTCGGTGCTGCCATAAGTAACACGGACACTGGGGTGCCCAATCCCCAGTGTTGGTACTTGAAATAAAGAAAACAATCCCTCATAGTTCTGTTTTCTTTAATAAGTAAAATACACACTCTAATAAAGAAAACCATCCATTGATGTCTGCTGCTTCTGCACCATTACTGTCCCCACACCTGACCATCCCACTCAGCACCCACCACCTTACCCCCTCCAAGCCCTTACTTGCCTACAAGGGGTTCAACACCATAGTTCTGTCTGGACCAGAGATGCATTTTCACTCTTCAGTGCTAACTGTGAACTGAGAATCAGGTATACAGTTCAATGTATTTCAATGTGTTTTGAACTTGTCATCACAACTTGGTCATTTTTTGAATATTTTTGACCCAAATTTTCAATATTCCATTTTTGGGACCCTGCCTCATGAACAATGACAATGAAATTAGGCAAATCTGTCCCAAAAGGTGATTTCATGGTTGCTGTGCAAAATCACCTTTTGGGCAGGATTTGAACATTTTCTGCACTACTTTTCTTGTGGTTGGGTCATAAGAAGGCTATGTTGCCAATCTGGGATACAAATATTAAAGAAAAACAACAAAGTAATGAGCCTTAGTTATAATTTATGAACACAGGCTTATAAATTTGGTAGTTTTCAATATTTTTACCCCAAATCTTCAACAGAGCCATTTGTTCATAGCACTTCATGGATGTGACAGCTGTCATTTTTCAAATCCTGACCACAGTGTGTTGTCATACTTGTGATGTGACATCACCTTTCAGGCCCAATTTGAACATTTTCTCCACCCTTGTTCATGAGGTGGGGCCATAAGAGGATATGTGGGGTCATAAGAAGGCTGTGTGAAAATTTGGGGTAAAAATATTAAAAATACAACAATGTTATGAGTGCTTATTGAAAATTTTCAATGCATGCTTGTAACTATGGTAATTTTCAGTATTTTGACCCCAGATTTTAACATGGTAATTTTTTCACACCATCTCATAAATGTGATAGTAATTTTTAATATCCTAGCCAAAATGTGTTTTCACACTTGTGGTGCAAAATTACCTTTCGGGCAAGATTTGAACACTTTTTCAATCCTTGTTAATAAGGTGCTCTCATGAGAAGGATATGTTGAAAAAGTTGAGGAAAAATGTTTAAAAATCTACAAAGTTAATAGTGAGCATTGACATTTTTATGTTTGCTTGCGCACATGTGCAAGAAACATGATGTGGCAGCTTAGGAGAGAAGTGGGTTTGGGGAGGTGAGGCAGTGTGGCAGCCAACAGAGGCATTGCATTTAGGGGCTTGGCACTGGTGGACCAGTGGAGGCACAGTGTGCTGATGACACAGGCTTCCAAAAGTGCCACCAACTTGTAACATTTTCGCCACAGCAATCAGGGGCTGCCTCATCATTGCATCATCAGCCATTCTGCTGCAATGAGGGAGTGACCCATCACTGCAGGGCGGAACATTGCCTAGTGTAATATTGTTTGTGAAAATGGCAGCAAGCCACTGCCATGTTCACAAACAATATTAGATAGTCCCCAGTGCCAAGTGGGTGCCCAATACTCCTCGGCATCATGGGCCACCCCAAAACAGTGTTTGTTCACTGATGGGGGGCCCAATCCCCATCATCTTCATTCCCCCTCCTTCCCAGTTAACAGTTTTTGTTTGCCGATGGGGGGGCCCAATCCCCATCGGCTTCATTCCCCCTCCTTCCTAGTGTAATTTGCCAATGGAGGATCCCACTCCCTGTTAGCATAATGTCCCCCCCACAAAGTTGGTTTTGTGCTGAGGGGGTGCCCAATCCCCCTTGGCTCTTGCCCCTGTATGTGCCTATGGGGGTGCCCAATCCCCCATCAGCTACAGCCCCCCAAAAAAATAACAGTCAGATGGCATGCTGGGAACCCACGCCAGCATGCCACATGTCCCTAGTAAAAAAAAAATGTCCCAAGATGTTTTTTCTTTTTTTTGTTCCTGTAAATAAGAAAATGGTCCCTTGTTGAGTCTGGTGGTCGCGTCTTCCAACCCACACCCACCCTCTGCACACCCTGCCTCCCTACACAACCCTTCACCCCATACTTACCTCCAGAGCCCAGCGTGATGATCTTCGGTGGACCAGGAACATGTCTGCACTCTTCAAAGCCAACTGTGAACTGAAGAAATGCCGGTAAGCTGTATAATGGCATAAATAGTTTTTTTTTTCCAACTTTGGTGCATACCTCAGGCATTTTGGGGAGTTTTTGCACCAAATTTTCTACATGGGGTTATTGCAACCCCTCCTCATGAACTCAGGCACTGTCATTGTGTTATTCGGTCCCAAAAGGTGATTTTGCAGTCACTGCGCTTAATCACCCTTCAGGACTGATTAACAAAATGACAGTGCCAGTGTTCATGAGGTGGCCTCTCAAAAAGTCTATGTTGCAAATTTGATGGAAAAAATCCAAGAAACAACTGTTTTACGAGTGTACATTGCGCAGTTGCTATGCATTCTTATAACTTCGCGAATTTGCAATATTTTCACTCCAGATTTTCAACATTGCCATTTTCTTGCACCTCTGTATGAACAGTACAGCTGTAATTTTTCACACTCCTGGCTCAGAATAGCACAGTCGCTGTGGGAAATCAGCGTTTGAGGCACATTAAGAAAATCACAGTGACACTGTTCATTAGCAGAGGTCCTAAAATTCCTATGTTGAAAATCTGGTGACTAAAGTCCATAAAATGACTGTTACAAGTGTGTGTTGCACAGTTTCCATGCATGCTAACAACTTCGCACATTTGTAATATTTTCACTACAGATTCTCAACATTGCCATTTTTCCACACCCCCTCATGAACAGAACAGCTGTTATTTTTCACATCCTTGCTGAAATGTGCTTTGCACATCCGTCACAGAATAGCATGGTTGTGGTGGGAAATCAGTGTTCGGGACACATTAAGAAAATCACAGTGACACTGTTCATGAGCAGAGGTCCTAAGATGCCTATGTTGAAAATTTGGTGATGAAAGTCCATAAATTGATTGTGTTATGCGCATGCGTTGCACAGTTTCCATGTATGCTCAGAAGTGCAAGCATTTTTAATATTCCCACTACAGATTTTCAACATTGCCATCTCTTCACACCTCTCTATGGATGGTACAGCTGTCATTCTTCACATCCTGCTCAATCTGTGTTTTCGTACACGTGGCACAGAATGACACTGTCACTGTTGGAACTCAACGTTTGAGACATATTGACAAAATCACACTACCACTCTTCATGAAAAGAAGTCCCACATGAATTCATGAGGTGGGGGTCTCAAAAAGGCCATGTTGAAAATTTGTAGTGCAAATACCAACAAACGCCAGAGGCATTATGGTTTCTAACCATAACATCCTACCCTGTATAGACTGACAGGCACCAGAGTATGCCTGCCTTTGGATTGCTGACTGTACTGCTCATGCCATCCCACCCCCACCTCCCCAGCCACTGACAGGCATTGAGGTGTACCTTGGACTCTTCAGCCCCAGACTTCACCCCATTCTCCTATGCTGCACCCATTTCCGGTGTATGTCCTTATGGAATGGGGTGATTGTAAAGCCAAACACCCTAAGGCACACCTCAACATGTCTCAGTGTCTGCAGAACAGGGTGAGGTTACATAGCATGACCGTCATGGGTGACGACCCAAACACTTACCCCAATTCCTTTCGGTCTCTACAGGATGGAGGTAGGGTTGGCGTGAATTTCAATACTTCACTGCTATTCCTATTTTGCATCTGTCTAACTCCTGCATTTCCAGTGCTAATACCAGTAAGCAAACAATCGGCATTGACAAATGCTTGCTCAATAAATGCTCCTAACTGTGGTAATTTTTAGTATTTTGACCCCAGATTTTCAACATATTCATTTTTTCTGCACCACCTCATTAATGTGGCATCTGTCATTTCATAAACCCTAACCAAAATGTGTTTTCACACATGTGGTGCAAAATGAAATTTCAGCCACTGTTTTATAAATGACACCTGTCATGCTCAGAAGGAGTGGTCATAAAAAGGTTATGTAAAAAATGTGAGATAGAAATGTTAAAAAAACAACAAACATATGAAGAAACATTGAATTGTTCCAACATTTACCCTTTATTTTTGCAAATTTTGTCCCCTAATATTAAACATATCCCTTGTGTTACCCCCATCTCTTGAGCATCTTGTGTCATTTTTCAAATACCCTCCAAATCACAGTCGCATAGCAAAGTCACCTTTCAGATGGGATTTTAAAAAATTCCACGGATCTTGATCATAATGCCAGGTCATAAAAAGAATGTTGGACATTTTGGATCAAAAGGTGGGAGCCTACGTAAAAGTAGATATTGCCTCTCAGTTGCCCTATCCTGGATAATTATAATCTAACAATGTGTAAAAGCAGGACACCACTAAAAATGATACACTGCATCTCATCTATTCTATCCTGGGTAAATATGTAGTAGAAATGTATACAAGCAAAACATAGTACAATGCAATATCAGCAACGAACATTCAGCATTGACAAATGCTTGTTAAATGTTTAGGTTTACCCCACACAAAGTCCTTTCCCTAATTACTAATTTGGGCAAAGAACAAAGTTTGCTGTTTATAAACCAGCTGTCACCAAATGTTTAGTGTCCAAAGAATACTTATAAAGAGTCCCAAGAGAACAACACAGATCAAGGCCCTGATACTGTAGATGCCCAGGCACAAAGTACAGACCCCTGCTAGGCCAATGAAGGGTATCATGCTCTGTAGAAACAATAGGCTGCAATGGAGCAAACAAGCAGGTAGGGCATCCCAAAGTTTTTTGTGCTGTAACTACAGTGCACTAAATGACTACTCTGTCTGCATGCAAATGATCTCTCTCCCCAGTGATGGTCCTAACAGGAACATTAGTATCTCATTATGCAATCATTACACCTGATGAGCAATCCTTTGTTCCTTGAACTGCATGGCGACTGAGCACTCTGTCATAACACAACAGTAAGTATAGTAGCGCATTTCTGCCTGTTTTTTAGTTTATTTGCAAAGCGAACAACATACTGTAATCATTTAAGAAAGCCTAGCTGCACTGCAACATACATTTTTCAGTGGGGTTCCACTTGAATCCAATTCTAGAGCTGAGTGGACTGGTGCACTAGGAGGTGAAGTGACTTACTTAATGTTACATGGTGAGTGATGGACTCTGATTAGGTTTACACACATACCTGATAACTCTCTAGCAATCCAGTGGTTTCCCCTCCCTTACCCATGGTCATGGTTGTAATGTTAAAATAACCCAAGTCTCTGGTAGTCCAGTGGCTTCCCCTCTTATACCCTTGTCATGGTTGCAATGTTAAAATTACCCCCGTCCGTGGTAGTTCAGTGTTACCTACTCCCAGACCTGATAACAGTTGTCTGGTATCTCCTCCCCCAGTTGAACTTTAACTCTGCTCTCCATAACTGCTGGCTCACTTTTGACTTAACATATGTAAATAAATGCTGGTGTGGCCTACAAGTCACGGTATTGATACTGTGCTTTCATGAGTACAATTTCAGTACAGGGACTTGTACGCCAAACCAGCATTTACTTATGTGAGTGTGATGGCAGTCAGAAGTGGCAGTGAGAGGAAGGGCAATGCTAGCCACCATCTCAGGCTGGGGCTAAGAGGATACCAGACAAAAGGTACTGGAAAAGGGAGAGGGCAGGATACCACTGGACTTCCAGGGACTGGAAATATTTCAATATTACAGCTATGATTCGGGGTAAAGAAGAGGGATGAACTACCAGCAGATGGGGTTATTTAATATTACAGCTGTGATAAGGGTTGAGTGAGGAGGATCATTGGACTACTAGAGGCTAAGTTTTTTGTGCTGGCACTGAGAGAGACTGATTTTGGCTGGGATTGAATCCAGGGAACACTGCTTTAACTACACACTGCCATAGTACACTGTTAAAATGTTTCCTAGCTGGAATTGTTGACTAGTACTGCAATGGCACTCTTTTTTCACTTCCAGGAACCATTTAAAATACCAGTATATACTCTATGCATTGATGCCTGGTCTTAGCAGTCCTATGCTAACAAAGCACTAACTGTGCTTTCCTACATAGCACTGTTCAGCCTAACAGGCTGTCAGCCATGCTAACTACAGTTAGCAGAGTGTTAATCCTTTTAGTTTGGTGCTAACTTTCTAAAAATCTGGCCCTATGATTTTTCAGAAAACAAAATACAAAGTGTGATCTAGCCCTATTGCTTCTGCTGTGGGTGTGTTCCAGCCTTATGATGTTAACACAATTATTGTCACCCACTCTACCATTAATGTCACTTATTCAGTAGTGCCACAAATCATATTTCCCATAGGTGTACCGATTACAGTCATGCTCCATGTAGAACAGAAGTTAGACTACATTTACTAAAGCAGAGTCTACATAAATTCAGAAGCTGTCATACCTCCACCAATAAATGGAGAACAGCTGGTGACAGTGGAAGTGTGAATTTGGGAGACGAAACCTGAAGAAAGCTAGAGGTTAGTGGGAATGGCTAACCAGCTGAAGAGGGCCAGTTCTGGCATGTATTAATTTAATTATCAATAAACAGTATGGGTGGATGTGCATGTGCCTCTGTTCCCTGGGAATGGGTCTTGGCCCCTATGATCCACTACAAATTTCTGGTACCAATTAACATTCCTCCCAACTGGAGAAGTTGGACTTATTGACATACTGTAGGGCTTTCTTAAGGGTTGAGGGAAACATTTTCTGTAGTCGGAGGTGTTTCTCAGGAGGGGCTGGCCTATGTCCCATCTGATAAGGGCAGACAGAGTGGTGATTTATTTACTCCTATCTATTCAATCTGATAGTGATATAATTCAATGTAAGAAGCCTTGTGAATACTATCTATATATCTCCAGCTTACCCATGTTTTTTGTGCATGGCAGAGGAGAAATTTCAGATTGCCAAAGTGCAAAATCCTGACACTAACCTGATATGCATTATTCTTACAGGTCAGCTATGGTTTTTCTTACTATCTCATGAGTGATAAATTCCAGTTTCCCTCATTCTTCAGGACAGTCCCCAATGATGACTTCCAAGCTTTTGGTATGTCAAGGTTGCTGAAGCACTTTGGTTGGACCTGGGTTGGCATAGTTGGAACAGACAACTTCCATTACCTAGCAGGATCACAGCACTTGAAATCTGAGATCATCAAGACCAGAGGATGTGTTGATTTTTTAGAACAGATCCCAATGAATAACTTTGAGAGGAGAATTCAAGAAATTCTTGAGATAATCAAGCGATCATCAGTGAAGGTGATTGTGGTTTATACTAGAGCAGTGCATGCAATTGCTCTAATGGAAGCAGTTGCTATGCAAAATATTACTGGAAGAGTCTGGATTGGAGTAACAGGCTGGTCCATCTCTGCAGATCTGTCAACAAAAATCAAGGAGACATTAAATGGCACTGTAGGATTTGCGCTCCACAGGGGAGAAATCCCTGGTCTGAAAAATTTTCTTTACAGCATGCATCCGTCAACGTCTCCTGATGATATTTTTATTAAAACATTCTGGGAAGAAGCATTTGGCTGCAAGTGGATACAGTCTAGTAATAAAACCTCAGTAACTAATGAAAATAATAAAGCAGCCAAACCCTGTACCGGAGCAGAGAAGTTGGAGGAACTTGATCCTGCTGTATTTGATGTAAACAATTTCAGATTTACCTACTGCGTATATAACGCAGTCTATGCAGAGGCCCATGCATTGCATAATATGCTTTCATGCAAACGAGGAGAAGATCCACTTTATAATGGTCATTGTGCAGATATTGCAGAGTATAAGCCATGGATGGTAAGAAAAAAAATGTTTTCAGGAAGTTGATATAAAGTAACACTATGTAGAATTATTTTCTAACAATGAAAATATAACTATGCTTTGTGTTACACCTCTTACTGATTTTCTCCAGTATATGTAAGCAATAAGCAAGGGCTGGATGTGCATTAAATGATTTTAATGCATGCCCCAGAGGAGTGAGGCACAAGCCAATGCCCAGCTAAGTATCCTTATGTTCAGGAAATGTGCATTCAAGTACTTAGATGCACACCCTGGAGTGGCTTATTTTCCTTATAAAATGGCTGTTCTTTTATATTACATGTATAGTGAAACATTTTAATATGCTTTTTTTAAATAAAATCATTTGTCAGCCCAGAAAAGGACAACCACTATGGTGCAGGGATTGCATCAGAAAACATATGAGAACCGATCAACGGAGCTCAATATGTATACCCTAGAGCAAAGGAGGGAGAGAGGTGATATGATTGAAACATTCAAAATATCTTAAGGGCATAAATGAGGTGAAAGAGTCAAACATGTTTCAATATAAGAAAAGTAGCAGGACAGGAGGACACAGCATGAGACTGGAGGGAGGCTGATTAAGGGGTAATGTGAGGAAGTTCTTTTCACAGAAAGGGTGGTGGATACATGGAACAGCCTACCTCAGGAAGTGGTGGATATGAATGCAGTGCAGGGCTTCAAACAGGAATGGGATAGGCATAAGGGAGCAATACAGATGAGTATGAATAAATAGGCCATTGACTGAGTAAATGCCTATGGCACATTCATAAGGTAGAAAAATCGTCAGACTGGATGGGCCTTGCGGTCCTTATCTGCCATCAACTTCTATGTTTTTATGTTTAAATACATCTTGAATGGCAAAATTATGTTCATGAAATAGAACATGATTTGTACACTAGGTAAGAAGACTTTTTTGCCTTGCAAATGAGATTCATCACCTGACCATGAATTGCTAGCTTTTTTAATGCACTAACAGGTGATGTCTTTTAGCCAGTGAGGTTGCACGATTTTCCTTGCCATCTTTACATTTGCATACACATTTGTATGGAGCATTTTGTTATGAAGAATGGCATTCCAGAGGTGTGTCACTGTCAGGTCCAATGCAGCTCACACTGCAGTGGGCTCATCAGTGACAAATCAATGATCAGCGAGGCTGATGTAATGCATTTTTCAGTTTACTGGGTGGAAACTTAGTGTAGTTGAAAGGAAAGAGCCACTTCTAGCTAGAGCAGCTCTGTCCTTTCGCCTACCACCCCATAGCCAACTAAGTAGCTTCATAATATTCCTACTGATCATCTTGTTTCAATCATCCACCAGTTGAACTTGCTCCTCCATCTTCTTTCCTCCTCCCTGACCCCAGTGTCACCACAGTCAAAAGTGACAATTTCTATTTTTTTGTCTCTACTGTTTCTGTGGCTTCTCAGCCTCTGATATGTGGTGGCAGTTTACATGCAAAGTTAAAATCCTCTGTAATCAATTCTAACCCTCCATGTAAATGGGGTAACTGGCAAGCTAAGAAATAAATGAGCTCAGACATGGAGCTCTGAAAAAGTGACCATACTCAAATCTACAGTGGCGTGAAACTGAAAGCAGCCTACCCCAAAGTAGCTGGACTGAGTTGTAGCCAGACAGTGTTAGGTTGTGAGTGATTAGTGGACTAATGACTGTGACCACAAGTGGAACTACTGCAAAGATCAACTGCCAGAAGCAAGCAGACTCAGACGGGCAGAAAATATCAGGGTGGGCCTCCTTGCAGTGAGTAATGCAGACATTATTCCATATGGGTTGGCTGGGGCATTTCTGGAAACATTTATGAGGCCATTCCCTGTTTTTGTGTGAAGGTTTCTGTGCCCAACCATCCCCCACTCCTGTCTAGCAGCATATATGCTTACCTGGGAGGATCTGGGGCAGTGGCGGTAAAATAAACAAAAAAGGAAACAATTCTTTCTGAGATGATGAGACACAGTGGCTGGCAGGCATTAATATAATACATTATCTGCAGTTGAATCTTCAGAAACCCAGTGGCACAAAGGATGGGGTGGAGCATGTACCACGATATCATTTGACTTGCAATTTATTATTTCATTTCTTAGGCTAGCAGGGCAGGCTACTCAGTGCTCAGCGCCACCATCTCAGTTTAAGCAAAGACTGGATAGGTGGATCCTGACAACAGGACAGGACAACAATGATGTTATCAGTAAGGAAACTTGGATGGGAAACATTATGGACAGCCATGCCTTTCATTCCCATACCAGCCACAGAATGAACTGCAGTATTGGCTATTGCATGTTTGTCATCAGTTCTACAAGCAACTCTGCAGGATCTTTAAATCTATTAACACAAACTGGGTTGCTAACTTATGGAGCAGAGAGCAGCTGGCAGCTATGTTTGAAAAGAGGACATCCAGAGCTGTTGTTGAGGTGGAGTGGGAGCAGGTATTGAGAGTCAGTTGAGAGGTACAAAGCAGAAGCCAGGAGGAACAACTTCGGGATTTGGGAGAAGCAATACATAAGAGGAGAACAGTCTGTGGCCCAATTCCCTACCATCCTGGTCTGAAGCTGGTCTTGTCTTTGGTTAAACAAGCATTTGTCAATGCCGAACGTTCGCTTGCAGGTATTTGCAGTGGTATTTGTCACTTGGACATGGCTTAAAAAAATCAGTGACAAAGAAGTACAAGCATTTGTCAATGCCGAATGTTGCTTGCTTCTATGTGCTGTTTAGGTATTTGGAAGTCATTGGAGTGCAAATATTGAAAATTCTGAACTACGTGCGTCGCGTAGGAACTGCGCAATGCAGCTCAAATAAACAGTCATTTTAGGAATTTTTTCACCAAATTTTAACATAGCCATTTAAGACCTCTGCTAATGAACAGTGTCACTGTGATTTTCTTAACATGTCCCATACATTGATTTCGCACCTGACTGCGCCATTATGCGCTTTACGTAAAGCGGAAACACGCGTTTGGGCAGCATGTGAAAATGACAGCTGTACTGCTCATGAGGAGGTATGGTAAAATGGCAGTGTTGAAAATCTGGAATGAAAATATTGAAAATTCATAAACACACGGTCGTGAGGAACTGCAAATGCACGCCATTAAAAGCTCAGTTTAGTTTTTAGATCCACAAATTTTAAAATAGGCTTTTTTGAGAGCCCACCTTATGAACGCTGGCACTGTCGTTTCATTAATTGGGCCTGAAAGGTGATTTTGTGCAGTGACTGTGAAATCACCCTTTTGGCCCGAATAACGCCATGACAGTGACAGAATTCATGAGAAGGGGCCCCAAAAACCCCATGTTGAAAATTTGGTGCAAAATTTTGAAAAAATGCCTGAGATATGCAACAAAGTTAAAAAAAAAACATCTAGCCCATTATACAGCTTACCAGCATTTCCTCAGTTCGCGGTCGCCTTTGAAGAGTGCAGGCGTGTTCCCGGTCCAGCTATGATCGCCGTGCCGAGCTCTCGAGGTAAGTATGGGGCGAGTGGGGGGTGTGGGGAGGCAGGGTGCGCAGTGGGTGGGTGCGGGTTGTGGGAAGGGGGCCAGGGAGAAGCACCGTGGGACCATTTTTAATTTACAGGTTTAAAAAAAAAAAAAAAAACAGACGACGCGGGACATTTGCCACGCTGGGGTGGGCTCCCAGCATGGCAGAAGGATGGCTGGGGGGGCTGTGGAGCCGACGGGGGATTGGGCACTCCCATTGGCAGACAACGCAGGACATTTGCCACACTGGGGTGGGCTCCCAGCATGGCAGAAGGATGGCTGGGGGGGCCGTGGAGCCGACGGGGGATTGGGCACCCCCGTTGGCAGACGACGCCGGACCTTTGCCATGCTGGGGTGGGCTCCCAGCATGGCAGAAGGATGGCTGGGGGGGGCGTGACACGGTGCAAGCACACAGTGGTGGTTTTCTTTGAAAAGAAGACCACCACTGTCATTCACAGCACCGCATCCGATTGGTGCAGGACCGCACACCTGCTCAATGGAGCAGGGGATTGCACAGGAGAGGCACACCTCCAAAATGTCCCATTCTCCCAAGACGTTCATTGCACATGAGCGCAAACGAACTTAAAAAGGTAACATTTTTACCTGCAGCATATGTTGTAGAGAAAAGAACAGTGACAAAACTCGGGGGGGGGGGGGGCTTGCTGTAGTTCTATCCTGACTACTGAGTCGCAACAGTGTGAGCAGGCTGCAGTTTGTTGTTAATGCTGGGGCATGGGAGAGTGGCAGTGTGCATCAGCTTGGCCCAAGTAAATAAACAGCTGAAAAAGCAGCGTTGAATCTTTTGGTTGGCAACTGGACCTGCCCTGGACAGCAAAAAAGAAAAGCCAGGTAGGGAAACATACTCTTACATTTATTTAGCAGCAACAAGGCACTGGGCTGAGTCCTAAAAAAAATGCACCTTAACATGATCAGGTAAGTCTGGGGGTACTAGTTGGCTTGGCCAGATGGTAGCACATATTTTTTATTTGTCCCTGCTTCAAATATTTACCCAGACTACCCTAGCAAAGCGGACAGTGATTGGAGGGTGTTATTGGTCAGAAACTTGGTGGTAAAAATGCATAGCTAAGCAGGGAAACACAATTTAGCAGACACAGGCCCTTTTGTACACTGCTCTGCTGAGATGATTGCATGTAACAAAAACCAAAAATGTACTGGAAAAAAAACATTCCAAAACACTGCCAGGTCAGGGTTGCAGGGTGCTGCTGATCTTGCTGGAAACAGGGACTGGGGGGGGGGATAGTAATCTACTGTATATCCCCATGAGACAAACCAAAATAACTGAGCCTACAGCATTGCTAAATAGTAAAAACTGTTCTTTTAGTGTGAGCACAAAAAAGAAAACAACAAACATACAAAAATGGCTTGATGGGAAGTAGAACTTTTTTTTTAATTGCTGTTGTTCTTGCTAGATGGTTGGGTGGCAGACGCTATACCTGTACTCTAACCCTCAGACAACAGCACAAACCCTAAGAGAACACACTAGGAAACTAAATGGTAGAGTACAAAGTTTATTAGCAGCGCAGAAATGCTTTCTTGATAGGTTCTCAGGTACCTTTCACTGCTTCATGTGGTACTTTGCCTCCTCTGAGAGCAATTCACTCCCTTCTCCAACAAGCAATGTTTTTTTTTGTTTTAATTATCGTCTTCTTGGAGGTGGGGATGACATTAAACATTCTCCAGTCAACCTTGGCCTTGTAAGTTTTGAAACCCTCACTCAGTTTGCTCAGTGCTACCAGATTGTCTTTCCCCCAATGCTCTGAGTGTAGTCAGAATGGCAAAATAAGGTAAAATGAATATATACACTGTACTCAAAGTTAAAACAGCAGTGCATTTTACAGAGAGAATTTTGACCTATAATTTTGTATTCCATTGTTAATCCATATTGCATAGTAACATAGAAACTGTCGGCAGATAAGGACCGCTAGGCCCATCCAGTCTACCTGTAAGCATTATACATGTATGGGGCCAATGGCCCTATGTGATCAATTGCTTTTCATCACTCCCTCCCCTCTCAAAGTTCCTTTGAGCCTGTCCCAGGCATGTTTAAAACCTTCCACTGTGCTTGCCCCCACTACCCATTGTGGCAGACTATATCAAATCATCCACTACCCTTTCTGTGAAGAAAAACTTCCTTACATTTACTCTTAATCTACCCATCCAATGTCATATTGTGCCCCCTAGTTCTACTAATTTTTCTACATTGAAAAAGGTCCCGCACAAGCACCATGTTTATGACCTTGAGGTACTTGAAAGTTTCTATCATGTCCCCCGCTCGCTTCTTTCCTGCAGTGAGTACATACTGAGTTCCATTAGTCTCTCCTTATATGTTTTGAGATGCAAGCCATGTACCATCTTTGTCAACCTTTTCTGTACAGCCTCCACCCTGTTGATGTCCTTGCACAGGTGTGGGCCTCCAGAACTGCAAGCAGTACTCCAGGTGAGGCCTTATCAATGTTTTATACAATGGCATCACCACCTCCCACCTCCTGCTAGTGATATCTCTGCCTATGCATCCCAGCATGCCACTAGCCCTCCCTGCAGCCTTAATAGCCTTCTTTCTCCTCTGTGACTCCTTCTTTCTCCACCGTGCCTCCACTTCGTTTTCACATTGAAAATAATAAAAGAAGCACATTTAATATGACAGAGACCAAGTTTCCATCCACATTCTCAGCTATTTAAGTGTACAGTGCATATTATCTGATAAGGTCTGGGAGCATGGTCTGTTCTACAGTGGTTGTTAATTGTCACAAGGAAAGTGATATTACATGGTGAGTGTTCACAAATAATAGAAAACTGATGAACAGATGAAAACCTGGACTGAGCCATATTAGAAGAAAAGCTCCTTTTATTACAATATTTCAAACATAAAAACAAAAGTGGTGAAGCAGACTCAAAATGAATATTTTAAGTGTGGTCTCATTTATATAGTTCTCAAATTTGCATTTTAATGGATATCTGATCATTGTTTTCTGTTGCCTCAGGTTATTCTAATCCATTTTTTTGTACCACTATAATTGCATAATTGGACCTTCTTCAGGGTTTTTTGAAAATTATTAAAGTTGCTGTCTGCTTCTATATCAATTTTTCTTTTTGTGAGAGGCTGTTAGTTAACACAGTTTGTCAAGCCTCAGCCCTCCATTCTTAATAAGAAATGCAAATGCATAATGGGGATATTGGGCAATGCTATACAGGGTGATTTATTTCCCTTACACATGCTTTGTAGTTGCAGTATAGTAACTGTATGTGGCAGTTGTATACCACCTTCAGTGAGGTTCATGCTTCATACCACTATACAGTACTAGACTGCAATGCTGCTTTCTGTAACTGTGCATGCATCTCCTTAAAAAAATAATTTTCTTATGGATATAACTGCAATTGATTTCTCTCAGGGACTTTTAAATATAAAAAAAAACTACAATATGTTAGCTGTGCTGTTTATTTTATATAGTGTTATGTAAACAATCATAGCAAAATTGTACAGTGTAGGGTCAGGAATGGTGTATGCTGATATGTGGGCATGTTTTAATCTTGTTATTTTTAGTTGAACCTCATTTTTTGTTCAACAACTCTTTATTACTTTTAGAACAACAGTACACAATAATAGACAAAGAGAAAAAGGAGAGAAAAGTAAGAAAAAAAAATGACAACAAGGTACAAAACCTGGACAAGCCACGGTATACAGTCCAAAAAACTGACTGTATGAACTATGTACAAACCCATTCCTATCCGCATAGCAGAGGTCCATCTCGAAGAAATATGCATTTAGCTGATAACTCCTATAACTGGGCTGTCGTTCTGACTCCCTACTAACAAAATGTCACCAAATGTACAAACTAAGCATACGAATTTGAAGCCGTTAACATTCAATGAACTAAGACTGAAAAGGAAATTTAATAAAATATAAACCGAAGAACACCCATAATAAGAACAAAATCCACTATGTCAACTATGTTACAGATCGTAGAGTTATCAGCCCCCAGACCAAAATCTAGCAGAGTCCCTAGCTAAGATCGAGATGGAGCCCTGCCATGAACCTCATATAGAGAGAGAGAGAGAGAGAGACCCATCCCTGCCAATTCCCTAGAGGGCATACATAATTAATCTTGAGTAATCTCCACATAGATAACCTGGTTTCTATACCCCAACCCACTTACATGACCATCCTGAAAGAAGCGTAAATCAAAACATAAGGAGAAAGAAGAAAGAGAAAAAAAAGAAATAAGATAAGAAAGCCACCTTCCTCATATCATACAAAAAAAATTCATACAATTCAAGGAGATGACAGACGGACCTGTGGGAGTCTCTGCAGCAAATAAATTGCTTCCAGAGTAGCCCACCTCTTATTATATAATTCTCTATTCCCTTCACCCCAGATGTGCCTCCTTAGTCTACCCAATGAAGACACCAGATCATGGACCCACTGTCCGTAGCTATACTCCTGATCATCTTTCCAATGTTGAACCAGAAAGGCTTTCACTAATGCAGACATCAAGGTTATATGAAATTTGGGCAAAGTTCCCTTTATGCCCGAAAAGTCCCCCAGGATACAAACCTCTGGGGTGATATAATCAGAATAATCTAGAGCTGGGTCCATACGATCCCTTATATCAACCCATAAGGGGAAAATTTTAGAACACTCCCACATCACATGTAACAAATCTCCTATCCCCAACCCACATCTAAAACAGAGGTCCGTCTGTCCCAATTTCTTGCCATATAGTTTTGCTGGGTAAGTATAAATTAGAGACAATAAAGTATTGCATTATCCTGAACTTAGGTATAGAAATGTACCTGCAATTTTTCCAAATAGACTCCCAGCCAAGATTCTTGGAAGCGAATATCCCATCCCAGTACGTGATTCGTACCGGGGAAGATGGACCAACAAATTCTATCAACACCCTATAAATTTGAGAAAGAGCATTTGCCCCTGGGTCTACCCCTTTCAAAGAATCCCACGTAAATGGCCCTTCTGCAAACCCTCCAACAGCTTTCTTCACTTTTTCTAATAAGCTTTAAAGTTGCAGTCTTTTAAATACTGGGAGACCCAATCCACTAATTGGCGCCAGACCCTCCATATCCTGGATAACGTCCCTCACCTTTAGACCCTCCATCTGGCGAGCCCATTTCACGCTAACCATCTGCCCCCCCCAACTTAAAGGTAGGATTTCCGGACAAAGGTTGTTCCCATGCCCTCAACTGGGCTTTCCTCTGAGCTGGAGTAAGGAAAAGCCACCACGCCCTCATAGATTTTCCAATTGGGTTCCCTACCCTATAATAAAGTCCTTTACAAAATTAGAATATAACACTGCCTCTGGTGAAAAACCCCTCTCAATCAACATTTGCCTCTCTATTTGCAACCACGTTGGGATATATGTTTCCCCATCAGACCGCCTAACCCACCGTAATATAAGGGCAATCTGTCCCGCAACATAATATATATGCAAATCCTGTAAGTTAATCCCACCCCTTGGTTGAGGTAAACGTAACAGCTCATATTTCTTCCTAGGGGGTTTTGAATTCCATAGGAAATCCGATAAAAGCTTTTTAATAACCTTGAACCAGATAATCGGAATGTCATAGGGGGCCATATATAATGGATAAAGTAGCCTAGGCAATAAATTCATTTTAATCAGACCAAGTCTGGTCATGAAATTCAAAGGGAGTTTATTCCATCTTAGTATGTCACCCTTAATTATTGGTATTAACCCTCCCAAATTTGCTTCGGCTTCCTTATCCCCATTGGCTAAGATCCGGATGCCCAAATATATAATCTCATCGGGCCTCCACTGCAGATTTGAAAAAACAAAGTCTGCTTGGTGCACATGAGGGGTCAGTGGAAGGACCTGGGTTTTAGCTAGATTCAATTTATAATTTGCCACCTCCGAGAAGCGGTCAACCACCCCCATTACACGTTCAAAGCTAGAAGCTGGGTCCTCGAGGTGCAACAGAATATCGTCCGCAAAAACTGAAAGTTTAAGTTCTCTCCCCCCCAGCTTCACCCCCTTTATAAGATGGTCTCCCTTAATAGCTCTAAGGAGGGGTTCCAAATAAATATTGAATAATATTGGTGACAAAGGACATCCCTGTCTAGTCCCATTTTTCAACATTATTTCCCGAGAGCTATACCCGTTACATAGAACCCTAGCCGATGGTATGGCGTATAAATGTCTAATGCCTCTCAACAGGCCTTCCGGAAAGCCCATCTTCCACATTGTAGCAAAAAGAAAACCATGGGAAACCCTATCAAACGTCTTTTCGGTGTTGAGGGAAATTAAAGCTAGCGGGAGTTGGGAGTCCGGAGCGTAACTAAGGATATGGTGTAGCTTTCGGAGGGCATCCTGCGCCCCCCCCCCAGGCATAAATCCCACCTGTTCCTCACTGATTAAACTTGGGGCAATGCACAAAATCCTGTTCGCTAGTATTCTCGTTAGAATTTTAATATCTGGTTCATTAGAGATATGGGTCTATAACTATCTATCTTGTCTCTAGGCTTGTCTGGTTTAGGAATCAAAGTTATAAAGGCCTGGTAGAATGGTGGGTGTGGTAACCCCTCCTTTAAAACCATATTATAAAATTCTAGTAGGATTGGTAAGATAGCCTGGATATGAGTTTGATAAAACTTAGCTGTGAGCCCATCTGGACCGGGTTTTACCTGATGGTGAAGATTGCACCGCCTCAAGATTTCGTTGCCCAGAATAAGGGTTGCCAAATCTCTGGCCTGCATTTCATCTAGCCTTGGAAGAGGAACTTCCTCAAGAAAGGCATTAATTTCCTCCTCATCCGCCACCGTACCAATCCCATAGAGATCAGAGAAATGGGATGCAAATGCATCTGCCATTTCTTGCAGGTCTGTTAACAATTTCCCTTCATACCATACCGAAGTAATAATTCTACTTGCTTCCCACTCTCTAACCCTGGCTGCAAGCACACGGCCTGGAACGTCCCCCTGCAGTAAGTACTTGGATCGAATCTTCTCTAGCCAAAATTCCACCTTGTCATAACAGAGATCCGCCCATTCCCCTCGTAAGGATTTAAGTTCTAGATCAATTTCTCCCGAGGAGCCCTCTAGATGGGAGAGATATTCTAGGGCCCCCAAAAGGAAATCCTCCTTTGCCTTCCTTAATCTGTTCCTTCTAGCTGCAATATCCTGAACTGCCCCTACATACAATACTTTGCATGTTGGCCAGACCAGTCTCTGATCCTGCAATGACGGTAACTGAGATTGAATGAATCCCTTCAGGGACTCATCCAACTCCTTCTGAACCGTGAGTTCAGAGAGTAGCAGATCATTTAGTCTCCATCTAACTGGCTTAGGGGGAGCGGAACATGGTTCCCACAATATAGAGATAGGGGAATGATCCAAAAGAACCCTGACTCCAGTGAGAACCTCCTTCACTTCTCGAAGAAAGAGGCCACTAACTAGGAAAAAATCAATCCGGGAGTGGATTTTATGAGCTGTCGAGAAAAAAATCATAACACTGCCCTTGTTCGAGTGGGTTTTACTTGGATCTACCAAGGCAGTTACCTCCATCATCCTCCTCAGGGCAATCTGAGCCTTGCTAAGAGACCTACCAGATGGAGGCTTCCTATCATCCAAATTGCTGATGCAAGTATTCCAATCCCCCGCCAGGACAAGAAAATCAGTGGAGAGAGACAGATATGTCTCTCTCAGCTGAAGCAAAGAATCCTCGGAAGGTGGAGTGGGTCCATAAATGGAAGCCAACGAATACCTTTCCAACTAGGGCCCCCACCAAGTATAGCCTCTGCCGTCCCCTCTTAATAGCACTTGGTCAACCCTGAAAGGACAGTTATTACTTATTAAAATCACCACCCTCCTGACGCCTTTTTCCCACCCTGCCCACCCACAATCTCTTGAGACAGCTTAGTTCCTCCGTCAAGAGATGAGTCTCTTGTAGGGCAGCTATATGTGCTCCCAAATGCTTAATATGTCTCAGAATTACCATCCTCTTCCGTCTACCCCGAAGTCCCTTAACGTTCCAAGAGGTAATAGTAAAACCGGCCATTCTGATTAAAACAGGAAAAAAGGAAGGGGTACAGAGTAAAAAGAAAAATAAGACCAGAGTATATCCAATAGCTTCATGCCCAGATCAACCCACACTGCCCTCCTGTATAGTCCACCCTGTGGGCTCTCTCTCTCTCTCTCTCTCTAACCCTCCCCCAACCCCCACCCCCACCCCGATCCTTTGATCGACCTCCTAGAATCTCGGTAGTCATGGATGAGCCCTCCTCCAAGCACCTCCCGCCCCCAATACCATACTCTAATAACTAGAGAATTTGGCCGTCCCATGGCAATTTTAAATATTAAAATAACACCTCCCCATATAGAGACACTCGAACATAAACATAAAGAGAATCTTCTCCTAAAAAAAAAAAAAAAAGTAACTCTAGGAAATACCAAATCCAACATCACTGAGAAGAGTTTCAATTAAAGAAATCGAGTGCCTTACAAAAAAGTCAATTCCAAATTTTGAAACCCTCTCTAGAAGGCCGAGCAGCCCCACAGGGACCCTTAAAACCGGCCCCATGGACCGCCCTCCTATCGTTAGACCAATTTTATTGGAAAGACCAACGTCCCAGTCCAGAATGATATGCAAATGGGCATGTATCCATCCGGTCACCTTAGTTACACAAAATATAAGCAGCTATCTGTCCATCTGTTAAAAGTCCACCTATAAATCAGGCCCTTAACAAGGACTGCAACTCGGAAAACCACCTCAAGTCTGAGGTTTAAATAAGTTGGGAAGTTCAGTACGTAAGCATTCCAATGCATCCCTCACCATCAGGAATCGTTTCTCGCCTGATTGCAGTCTCACCGTAAGAGTTGCTGGGTACTGCAGACGAAATTTAATGCCCGCCATGTAAAGCTTTTTCTTTATATCGGCGTACTCCCTCTGCTTCTCTCTAACGGAGGGAGTTTGATCTTGGAACATCCAGATAGTTGCTCCATTCCATTGAAGGGCTTTGTACTGTCTAGCCTTCCCCAGCACATGCATTTTTTCCTTAAAGTTAAGGAACCTCATTATAATCACCCTGGGTCTCGCCCCCGGCGAGGCAGTTTCCCTTAATGCTCTATGTGCCCTCTCCAAATTGTAAGAGTCTCCAAAATGCGACTGGCCCAAGAGCTTTAGAAGTAGATCCTGGATAAACGAGACACAGTCTGCCCCTTCAGATCTTTCTGGGACCCCAGCCAGAATTAAATTATTTCTCCTGCTGCGGGACTCCTGATCCTCAATACGATCCTCTAACTTCTTGATCACTCTTTTAGCAGTAAATAACTCCTGCTCCAACATAGATAACTTTCTCCTGGGAGGCTATCCTAGCCTCAGCGCCCCATCTGCTATGCCTAAAGATTGAAGAGCAGGCTTCACTGTTGCAAAATCTGCTACCAGGCCCTGTAAGAGCCTCTTAATATCCTGCAGATCCTTGCTAGACTGAGATATTGCCCCTCCACTATTTAGATCCTCACCGAGCTCCTTAAGAGTGGGAGATTGGGACTTGGGCCTCTTGGTTGCTGGGGATCTCGCCGCCAGAGGCTCCACGACTTCCGGCTCCATCACTACTCCCAGCCTCGGTGCACCCGCGACGATACAGCACACACTAGCGCAAGCACAGGGCCTGTGTCAAAAAAAACTGTTGCCAAATGCACTCGTCGCAAAATCGTGATCGCGAATAAGAGCACCAACCAGTACCCCAATAACACTCACCCATAGGGTCAAATCTCGATCGAAAAAGACAATTTTAATAGCTGGGGCCTGGGAGCGCTGCGGAGGACGTCTGGTCCAACTCAGCACATCATGTGACTCCCCTAGTTGAACATCATTTGATAGCAGACAGATGCACATGCTTCCAAAGTAACACTACAAGGCAAAGGATTATGGGGGAGCAGTTGCTAAGTCACTTTGTCTTCCCACTGATAATGGTCAGCAGATCACTACACTGATTATAACAGACCACACCGCATGTGTAAAGTGATTTTCCAACATCTAGGAAACATTTTATAATAAAATATTCAAACCCAATTTAACTGCTAGCTCATTTAGTTCATGTATTGATCCCCATCAATCATTTCTGCTGAGCACATCTGCATGAAAACAAAATCTTTATTTCCAGTTTTCATCTTATCCTCCTGCTTTTCCCTCATAATGATCTGTTTGCTGCATCAATCATTTCTACAACATCTTATGTCATAAACAGAAGATTCTGAAGGAAAAGCAGGAATGTAAGATGAAATCCACTGATAAAGATTTTGGGGGCAATTCTCGAGGCAGTTACAGTGAAACAAAGTGCCTGCATCAAAGGTAAAAGGTGCAAGTGGTGCCTTGCATCAATAAATGCTCCATGAGCTTTTCTGAAAAGCAGCCTGCATAAAATGCCGGCTGCTTGCCCCAATGGGGGCATGCAGCAGCCTTGCAGTATGAAATAGGCTGCAGTGTGGCACTAGGGGGCTTGCAGCAGATGTACGCTGCCACATCCCTAACCTTGCATTTCCCCAAACCCTCCCAGAAGGTAAAGGTCTAATTATTGTTTCTAACGGTACCTAGAAATCCTCTGGAGTATGTGCCAGTGTGCCCACCCATGGTCTGATTGCCTGGTATACCAATGGGGCACCACATTATGCATAATTGTATACCCCGGTAGTGTAGCACCCCCCCAATCTGATCACCCCATAAACCAACTGATGCTATATGTATGTATCACTGTAGTCCTTGGTAGTCTAGCACCCCTACAAGCCCTGATCCCTGGTAATGATTACTGCAACATAAATCATATTTACATTTCCTAGCAGTCAAGCAGACTGCCCCTGCCTTGATTCACCTCACACAGAGTTGTCCAGCATCCTGGTGCTCTAGTGGACCCCAAACTCAGCAGTGCCTTACCGTCCCACCCCCCAACCCATAGCGGAGTCGACAACTGACACAGCCCACCGCTCATCACCATGGCCAGTCACCGACCGAGCTCTGCATGAGTGCGTACTGTATATAGTACATACTCAGTGAATGATAGTAACTGAAAATTAATATAGTTTCATAACAGATAAAATAAAACATTAAGATGAAATTAAGATCTTACAGGTGTGAGTATGACATTGGGTTATAAAACTCTGACGTACATAATATAAACAGAAGAAAAGAATCTAATATTTTAATATAATTTAATTAATTTTTTAGAGTAACAATTCAGTGTGTCAGTGATGAAGGAATTTGTCTGAAATGTATGACAGATATAACACTGTTTTGAACTATGAATCATAAAGAAAAAAACAAGATTTTTGCAAATTTATACGGGTTAGTGGGCTCATTATAATCCAGTTTGCTCTAGATAAAATCCATACACTTTGCCACATGACAGGATGGTTATACTTGCCCATGTCATTGGAAGGAATACATTCCATTAGCTACATCATGTGATTTAAGCTAACAGTTCTAATATTTATGTTCTAAACCTACCCTTAGACCTGTCTCTGAAAAAAGTTTATTTTAGTTTAGTTTTATTTTGTTGCGAAGATATGTGCACTGGTGTTGCGACACCTTTTCCACACATGACCCTGTGTGTTCTTAAGTACAAGTAGTTGGTTACAAAAGGTTAATTATAATTAATGCATGCAAATACACACAAACATAATGCATAACAAGAAATAATTTATATTGCACATTTATCTATCATTACGTAAAGCAGTTACGTTCATACAATTGTGAAAATGCTCTTTCAATGAAGCATTAAAAGCATTTAAGGATGATGAAGCTTTGATTGATACAGGTGTAATATTCCACTACAATGTTGCTCTATAGCTGAATGAGTTTTGTCCCAATGCAGTCTGCAATTGAGGAATCTTGAGCAAAAGATTTAGCATAGAATGTGAATTATAATTACAAGTTAAGACCTTAAGTTAATATTGAGATCTTAGTGAATTTAGACACCCTTATGAATTTAGAAGTAAAAACATATCTCAGTCTATGGATTATTAACAAAAACAAACAAACAAAACAAACAAAAAACAATAGATTGTGAAAGATACACAATGGGACAATATTGGATAATGAGTTTCTGCTGAAACTGGCACATTTTGAGAGTCAGTAAAAACCCTCAATACCAAATGATGCTACATTAGGAACAATTCATCATTATTTAAAAGCCACATATCAAATGTTTTCCATTATTTTAAAAATATCAAATCCAATACATTTTAAGTAAAGATATAGTAAATAATCAGCTTGTAATTTAATACCCTCCTGTTTCTATTTTATTTTATATTTTATTAAACTAGTAGCAGTATGAATATTTTACATTAAAATATATATCTGGATAGATAGTGGAACAATTGAAATGATGAAAAAGGAGTTACTGAAACAAATAATACTGATTTCAGAAGAATATATTGATGAATTGCAGTTGGAAATATATTGATTAATATTCATTGACTGCAGTTTTACCTGAGAATAAAGATTAAGAAGAATTAAAAATAATCAGAATGAATGGTGGATTTATAGCAGATACTGCTATCACAAGTCCAATTTGCTGAAACCATGCAGGACTTCAAATTTAGGATATAAATACGTAACAGGAAAAATGAATACATAGTATGCTTTCTCAATCACAAGAATGTGATGTACATATTTATGGAACACATACTGTACAAACAGAGAAGAGAAAGAAGTAGCTGGGACTTGAGCCCAGGCCTCCTGAAACACAATTCTGGTTGCACAACCAAGGCAACTGGAAACTCTGCCATCCCAGACCACATTACTCTTTCTCCAGTGCTCAGCCTGGTGCTGCACAGATAATTACATTTTCAATCACAAGATTGTAGTGTCCACATATTTATGGAACGCATAGAAACATAGAAACATAGACGTTGACGACAGATAAGGACCCCTTGGCCCATCTAGTCTGCCCATTTCCCTACCTACAGGATAGGCCACAGATCCTAGTTAACCAACAGCCTATTTCTTCCTACCCCCCACAAGAATTGCCTTATGTCTGTCCCATGCATTCTTGAATTCTCCCACAGTTTTAGACCCCACAATCTCCTCAGGAAGACTGTTCCATTCATTCACTACCCTCTCTGTGAAATAATACTTCCTCACATTTCCCCAAAACCACCCCCCCTCTATCTTTAAATTGTGTCCCCTTGTTATTGTACGTCTATTTTTCTGAAAGATGCTACCCTCTTGGACTTTGTTGATTCCACTGAAGTACTTAAAAGTTTCTATCATGTCCCCCCTCTCCCTTCTTTCCTCAAGGGTATACATATTAAGCTCCTTTAGTCTCTCCTCATATGGCTTCTCTTGCAGACCCTGCATCATTTTAGTTGCCCTCCTCTGGACTGCCTCTGTCCTGTCTTTGTCCTTGCGGAGATGGGGTCTCCAGAACTGGACACAGTACTCCAGATGGGGTCTCACCAACTGTCTGTACAGAGGGATAACAACTTCCTGTTTTCTGCTGCTGATGCCTGTCCCTATGCATCCCAGTATACCCACAGCCCTCCCTACTGCCTTCTCACATTGCTTGCTAACCTTAAGATCATCTGATATGATTACCTCCAGGTCCCTTTCCTTTTTTGTTGTTGTTACTACCTCCCCCATTGTGTATTCTTCCCCTGGGTTCTTGTTTCACAGGTGCATTATTTTTCACTTCTTTGCATTGAACCCTAGCTGCCATACTTCTGACCATTCCTCCAACCTTGCCAAGTCCCTTCTCATCCTTTCCACACCTCCTTGTGTATCAACCCTGTTGCAGATCTTTGTGTCATCTGCAAAGAGGCATACTTTTCCTTCCAGTCCCCTCTGCAATGTCACTTATGAAGACATTAAAAAGGACTGGACCCAATACTGAACCCTGCGGTACCCCACTAGTAACCCTCTTTCTTCAGAGTGGACTCCATTTACAATTACCTTCTGTGTCCTGTTGTCCAGCCAATGTTTTACCCAGGCTACCACCCTGGGACCCACTCCCAGGCTGATTAATTTGACTATTAATCTTTTGTGTGGGACTGTGTCAAATGCCTTGCTAAAGTCTAGGTAGGCCATGTCCACAGCCCCTCCCTGGTCTACTACTTTGGTCACCCAGTCAAAGAAATCTATTAGATTCATCTGACATGACCTTCCCGCTGTGAACCCATGCTGCCTTGGGTCCTGTGACCCACTGGCCTCTAGGTACTCAACTATTCTTTCCTTCAGAAGTGACTCCATCACTTTCCCTACCACAGAGGTCAGACTGACAGGTCTGTAGTTTCCTGCCTCTGTCTTGGTCCCACTTTTGTGAAGGGGAATCACATCTGCCTCCTCCAGTCCTCGGGTACCACACCATCCTCCCATGATTTATTAAAAAGAGTTGCCAGTGGTTTCACTAGTTCCACACTTAATTCTTTTAAAATTCTGGGGTGAATTCCATCAGGCCCCATTGCTTTGTCCACCTTCAGTTTTAGGAGTTCTTGCAGAACCCTTTCTTCTGTGAAAGAACTGGGATCGACCCCCCCATCAAGAGTGCTTCTGTTAATTGGGTTATACTTCCTCTTTTGTGATTACTGAGAAATATTCGTTCAGAATCCTGCTTTTTCACTGTCCCCTCTGCCCACCCACTGCTTCATTCTATTCAGCTTCACTATCCCTCCTTTTGTCTTTCTACGCTTACTGATGTACCTATAAAAGGTTTTATCCCCCTTCTTAACTGAGTTGGCTATCTTTTCCTCAGTTTGGGCCTTTGCTATTCTGACTTCCCTCCCTGCTTCCTTCTGCCTTAACTGGTGCAGCTCTCTGTCCTGCTCTTTCTGTGTTTCCTTATACTTCCGGAATGCTATCTTTTTCTTCCTGACTTTCACAGCCACCTCTTTTTAGAACCATAGTGGCTTGTCTTTCATTTTGATTTGTTTATTTGCTTCACACAAAGACTTGTTGCCTCTGTGATGGCAGTTTTGATGATTCCCCATTGTTGCTCCGCACCTCCTTCTAGCCTGTTTGCTAGTGCTTTTCTGAGGCACTCTCCCATCTTGCCAAAGTCAGCCCTCCTGAAGTCCAGTACCCTCACTTTTGTTTGGCTTGACTCTGTAGCTGAGTTTAACGTGAACCACACTGTTTGATGGTCACTTGTTCCCAGATGGCAACCCACTTCTAGATCTGAGATCCTCTCACTGCCCCCATTTGAGAGTATGAGGTCTAAGATTGCTCCCCCATGAGTGGGTTCCAAAACTAGCTGTCTGAGGCCTGCCACCTGTGGGGCATCAAGAATGGCCCTGCTCTTGGATGTGGCTGCAGCAAATGTGCTCCAGTTAACATCTGGCTTATTCAGGTCTCCCATCAACAGTATCTCCTCTTTCTCTGCCATTCTAAGAATGCCTTCTATCATATCCTTGTCCATTCTCTCCCCCTGACATGGGGGGCTGTACACAACCCCTGTGTGTACAAACAGAAAAAAGAAAGAAGTAAGTGCCTTAGCTGGGACTTGAACCGAGGCCACCCAGAATAATATTCCAGTTTTGCTACCAGCTGCACCACCAAGGCAACTGGAAACTAGGCCATCCAGTGCACATTACTCTTTTTCCAAAGCACAGCCTGGTGCTGCACAGATAATTACATTTTCAATCACAAGTGCGATGTGAATGTTTATGTAACACATACAAACAGAGGAGAGAAAGAGGTTAATGCCTCAGCTGGGACTTGATCCCAGACTGCCTGGAATACCATTCTAGTTGCACTACAAGCTGCACCACAAAGGCAACTGGAAAATAAGCCATCCCAGAACACTCTCCTCTTACTATGGTTCAAGTCCCAGGTGAGGCACTTATTTCTTTCTCTTTTCTGTTTGACATGATCTCCTCTCCTGTTTCTTGTCTAAAGATATTTTAAATACAGTTTTTGTTTTGATTTTATTAGTTTCAGTCCCCTTATTCATCCATTTTGGTTTTATACCCTTTCCATTGTATTTTTTTATCTGTTTAATGTGTTTATGACATAAAAGTGGTATGGTAGTTTTAATTGTAGTTCACATGCTTTCTTCACTAGCAGTTTGTATGATTTTCCCAGTTTATTGTGTTGATATCATTAAGAATTCCTTTAATATCAACAGTGTTATATAAATAAATGTCTTTGCAACCATTTTATTTGGTCATGATTAATATCCATATTTAAAAACACAGTACTATTATCACTATTTTCTAATAGAGCTTCTGTTGTATAATTTTATATAAGAGTTAATAAGATTTATTTATTTATTTACAATTTGGTGACCGGTTAGGCCCACTGAGCCCCGAAGGTCCCTTTTTCAGGGGCGAATGGGATAACAATACGTATTTTCATACAGAGAAAGACTTGGGTTGCAGAGTAGTTTCAGGTATGTGAGCAGGTTACAGCAATGGTTATCATTATGCATCAGTCCTTACAAATATGTTGACAGTAGAATTAACAAAAGGTGCAGAAGAAATGTAATTTTACATGGTAAGCTCACTGTTTACTACTGGCATGATTCAGTGGAAAATTAGCTGTGGTACTATGTCTAGAGGGAAGCACCATGGAACCTGATAAGGTGCTTGGAGGATCTGTATATTAGGAGGATAGGAGCAAGTGAGGGGGGGGCTCATGAGCCGTGGCAATGACAAGTGCTAGTATCAGACATATAGGCTTTGAGTGTGGTGCGGAAGTTCATCAGTGAGGAGGCTTCCTGCACTAGGGGTGGGAGTTTGTTCCACAGTAGGGGGGCTGAGTAGGAGAACGACCTGCCACCAGCATTAGTCCTGACTCTGGGAACTTCAAGTAGTGTACGTCCAGATGTCCATAGGCTCCTGGGGTTATGTTTGAGTGCGATAGTTCCAGTGATGCTGGGTGGTGCTGAAGGGCTGAATAGCTTAAAGGTCAAGCAGAGCAGGGGGTAGTGGAGACAAGAGGTCAGCGAGGGCCAGCGTAGCTGGGCAAGTGTGTCACAATGGTGCCTTCATGAGTGGTCCTGGGTAGAAAACTGGGCTGCCTTGTTATACAGAATTTGCATCTTGGTGACCTCCTGCTTGGCCATGCCATGTAAGTTTGTGGCAGTGTAAGTCAGGATGGGGAGGAGGACACTTGTGGCGATTGAGTTCCTGGCCTCAGTGATGAGCTGCTCTTTTAGCCAGTACAGAGTAACAAGTCTGCGGTGTATGGTCTTGGTGACCTGATTCACATGGTACTTGAAGGTAAGGCAATGGTCCAATGTTAGACCTAAGTATTTTAAGGAGGGCATAACCTCAATGTCGTTTCATGAGAGAGCTGTGGGTTGCAGAGATTTATACCTGTTGTGTCCAAGGGTGTTGCATCCGAATAGCATCGCCTTAGTTTTGGCTGCATTTAAGACCATTCTATTTGCTCTCAGCCAGGCCTCAAGAGATGCTAAGTTGGCTTGGGGAAGGGGACCTAGAGCTGCAATGTTATCCAGGGATCGATAGATGACAGTGTCATCTGCATACTGAATGACCAAGCTTCCCCCACAGTGGAGGCTTAGGTCATTAGTAAATATGGAGAAAAGGAGTGGGTCGAGGATCAGGCCCTGTGGTACTCCCTCTGTAAGGGGTAGAGGACCCAAGGTGGCACCCTTCCAGATGACCCTCTGGGATAGGCCCAATCGGTAACTCCCAAACCATTTGAGGGTGAGGGGGGTCTAGGCCAGTTTTATCCAGTTTTAGTAGCAGGAGTTTGTGATCCACAAGGTTGAAAGCCTTGGACAGGTCTATAAAGACGGCGCCAGTGGGTGTCCCATTATCCATTGTTCTGAGCAAGTCATTCAAGAGATGGATGAGTGCTGTGTCAGTCCCATGGTTAGTTCTAAAACCATGCTGTGAACATGTAATTAGCTGATCAGACTCCAGGTAGTCACGGAGTTGGCCATAGACTAACCTTTCCTGTTGTAGCTTTGCAAGTGTACTGAGCAGGGAAAAAGGCCTGTAATTGCTTATGTTTTCTCTGGAGCCACCCTTGTGAATAGGGACCATGTAGGCCTGTTTCCACTGGTCCAAAACAGTCCCTTCAAGTAGGGATCTGTTTATGAGCCAGGTCAAGGGTCTGGTGAGGGATGGAGCACCAGCCTTAAGTAGCCGAGGGTTTATCCCATGAGGACCTCCTGAGCCTTTGTCTTTCAGAGCCCTTAGGAGGGATTGGACCTTTTTTGTCTTCACCAGTCTTAGATGGAAGGAGAGACGGTCAAGGCTAGTAGGCTTGATAACATTAGGATCCGAGGTCAGCCAGGGCAGGCCGACCTTGTAGGCATTGAGGTTACCAAAGTGATTGTTGAGGGCAGTAGCAATTTCAAGGGAGTCGCTCACTGGCTGACCATTGACCTCAATGGAGCCAGGTTCAGACTTAGTGTTACCCCTGATCAGGTTGTTGACATGATACCAGAATTGTTTAGGGCTGCCCAAATTGTTTTTTTGTAGGTGATGTCTAAGATGTCTAATAAATGGTCATCTCTAGCTGGACTCATAACATGCTGTTGTAGATGCAATACCATGCAAGTACCTAAGAAGTCTTTACTAGGACCTGTATTAAATTCAAATGAGACCTGATCTATGCCTCCATAATTTAGTTCACCAAGGAACATAACATGTTCCAATTTGGTATTTTTTCTAATTCTTTATGAATGCTCTCATTTACAAATGGGGTTGCATGGAGTGGTCTATTGCAGCTACCTATGATTCTACTCTTAACAGTGTGTGTTACTAATATTAGTCATAATATCTCTGTGGAAGATGCTGGTTCCATCTTATTAAATATATTAATTATTGTCAGTTTATTTGAAGCGTATACAGTTCAGCTATTCCACGACCTTTCTTGTGTTTGCAGTCTAGTCCTAATAACTAATATCCATTTAGGTCCTTCCCCCAGGTATCACATTAGTTCCACCATGTTTCTGTTACGAATCTTAACTCCATGTCTTTGCTTCTCTCAATTAGTCTAACCAATTCATTCAGTGTGTAATGATTTAGGCTCCTGGTGTTACTCATCAAACAGCTGATGATCCCATTTCAATATTCTACATCTTTGGATGTAGTTTCAGATAATCTACCATGTACCCCTTCCCCAACATATTCAATTTAAATGTGTTTTTCTTTATAGGTTCATTGGTTCATATGTCATTTCAGAGCAATTAAACACGTAAGTCCATTTAGCTCACGGCGATCTGTTACCCATATCCTCCAATGTTGTTCTCTGTACAAAAGGCATCTATCTTACTTTTAAATTCTGACAAATTATTGCTGCCCATGACTTCCTCAGGGAGTGAGTTCCATAGTGTCATCACCCTCTGGTTATACCAATTTGATCTTTTGTTTGTACGACATATCTCCCCACTCAGTTGTCGGGTATAGGATCACGTACTGTATGCCAGATCTCTCATTTCTACCCCCAGGTAGTCCCAGAGATCATGACTGGTTAAGGCATGTTACAACATATACATGTCCCCCTTAACTGCCTGTACTCAAGTGTTAGTGCAGAATTAAATAGAACTCCCAGTGTTTCTTCATCTGCCAAGCTCAGATGGCGATCATCTTTTGCATGCAGTTGTCTGTTTCCTGTAAACCTATCCGAGGATTTTATGAACATGATACCTTCCCTTTACACCAATTTTGCAGCTTTGAATTAATTCTAATTATTTTCTTTTTTTCAGGGAGATATCTATAAAGCGGCAGTATGCATGAGATTATGGGGATCACAGCTTTAGTTTTTATTTCTTCCCTAATTCAATGATTTCATTACAAATATGCTTTACATTGTCATGTACTTATGCCAGCATGGACTGCAACTATTTTATATGACTTTAAAGTGACTTTTTGACTTTGAAGTGTGTAGTAAGTCAGGGAAAAAGGGTATGTATATCCTGTATTTTTGCTCCAGGAAGGCAAGACACAGTTCTGTTTCACTTGTCCTTATTACAAATAGTAGTATCACATTTCCTTATAATAGAATTACCTATCACTAACTTTCCTTTTTTTCCAGATAAAATGTTTTCTAGATTACTTATGTATCATGGGGTGGTGCAATAAATAGGTTTTTTCATATTCATCTATGGTACAAATACTAATATCAAAACATTTAAAATAAGTTAGAAGTTCTCAAATGAGTATCAAAATCATTCTGCTGTAATACATTATCATTGCATATTAGCTCTTAGTTGCTCCAATAAAAAGTTATTTGTTCCACTGAGTCCACAGTGTATTATACACTATCCAAAAATGTTTGTCTGAGATGAAGAGATTCCAATTGTAAAGTAAAATGTAAAGATTTATTTCAATTCCACTCTGGGAAGGTCTCCTGTCATAGTCCCCTTTTTCCAGTTTTTAAGAATTCATTGTTTTACTGACACTGAACTTGCATTCACAACAGCCCATTCAATATACCCTTCTATCCTGCTCTGGTCCCTCCTGCTGTAAAACACTGTGGCCCAGATATTCAAAAGGGTTGCGCCATACACAATAGAGATGCGCCAGTGCAAGTACGAAAATGCTCCATACTGCAATATTCAGCGGGAGGCAACTGCGCCACAGAAGTCACAATGTACAAGAGCACAACGGTAATGAATGCATGTGCAACTGTAGGGGGATGAACCATGAATAAATGGTGCAGTGCGACATACAACAGAATGCGCCATGCGCAATAGGGGAGTAAACGTAAGTTGCGCGATAGCAGAAATGATCCAAAATAAAAAGGAACAAGTGAGAGGTGCAAGAACACTACAGGGAAGCCAGAGGTGGGAGCAAGGTGACAGCAACAGGAAAGAGGGTAGTAGTGAGTGGGACTAGGCAGGAGAAGGAGAGGGCACACCTGGGAACACACAGGAACAGGACAGGAATGGGGAGCCTGTGCCACTGTGCAGGAGAGACAGGGAAGTGCCACAGAGGACTGAGGGCATTGGCAGCAGGCAGGACAGCCAAAGGTTGGAGGTGTACCCAGTGCAGGGGGAGCATCACAAAGGACAGTGGGGGGAATGGGATAACAGCTGCTGGGGAGGGGACACCAGCCAGGCACATGGCCAGTGCCACCTTCCAGATGGAGGCGGTAATGAGGGGGTGTGAGAAGGCAGGCAGCAGGGGGGGCGAGGCCGTGGATGGGCCCATCAGCGGTATGCCCCCAGCAGGTGGTACTGAGCCTGCACCACCTTCGAGCACTACAGCGACACAGAGATTGTGGGCCGGTACCACCTGAACTGGGCGATCCTGAGGTGGCTCTGTGAGCTGTGCAGTGATAAGATGCAGGCACCCACATGACGGAGCCATGCTCTGTCAATGGAGACAAAGGTGATAGCTGTCATGTGCCTGCTCGCCACAGACACTTTCCAGAGACCAACAGGGGACACGACAGGCATAACCTAGTCAGCCGCATCATGCCTACTCACACAATTCCTCAGTGCATTGCTGCCACATGCTGTGGAGTACATCCATTTCCCCAGCACACAGGTGGAGCACACAGCACACATACAAGAGTTCCACAGGGTAGCACGTATGCCTGGCATGCTCGGGGCCATTGACTGCACCCATGTGGCCATCCGCATGCCACCTGGCCCGGATGGTGTAGCATACATCAACAGAAAGGGTTATGCCAGCATCAACTGCCAGGTGGTATGCGATGCCAGGGGGCACATAACTAATGTCTGTGCCATGCACCCTGGGGAGCACGTGATGCCTTCATCTGGCACCAGTCTGCACTGTGCCACAGGTTCAAGAGTGGGGACATCCCCACTGACCACCTAGTGGGTGAGTATGCACGTCACGAAGGATGACATGGGCATCTGGGGTGGGGGATGCATAGTCAGAGGTGCCATGGGTAAGGGCCTTGATGGTCCATGGCAGAGCAACGCTGACCACCATACTAACGTCCACCCTCTACAGACAGGTGACAGTGGCTACTCACGCTGTCCCTGGCTGCTCACACCATACCGGCGCCCCGCCACCCCATCGCAGCAACGGTACAATGAGGCACATGCCACCACACGTAATGTCATAGAGTTGGTGTTCGGGATGCTGAAGGCATGTTTCCATTGCCTGGACACGTCTGGTGGTGCCCTACAGTACAGCCCCTTGAAGGCCTGTGGGCTATTCCTGGCCTGTTGCATCCTGCACAGCATGGCCAACAACTGTGGGATAGCAGTAGAGGTTGAAAAGGGGAACAGCGATGGGGACGATGAGGACGCCGGTACAGATGGTGATGGGCAGCCACCCCTTGGGCGAAGGGACCCCCGCCTGATCAAGATGTCACAGCTGCACCGGGACACCATCACAGAGGAGCACTTCAACCAACACAGGTAGGTCATAGGGCCATGTGCAACCACCAATTGCAAGGGCACAACCCACAAACACGGATGGATGAACACCAGGGACGCATGGCGGCAAGGGAACTGGCTGAGCATGGAACCGCACACACCATCAGGGATGGGCAAGGCCTAACACAACACGCGGTCACACACACACACACCCACCCACACACCCCACAAGACATGCACAAGGGGTAGAAGGCTCACCCACCCCAACTGCTACCCCTAGCCACACACAGGTCCACTGATGACCATGCCCAGTGCCTGTCATTGTGCGTGTCTCAGACACTGGGCACCATGGCACACTGGCAGACAGCGCAAAGCAGGCATCATCATGCACACGCCACAGTGGCCAGCAGCTGGGAGGGTGTGCACATGGACTGTGTGTGTGTGTGTGTGTGTGTGTGTGTGTGTGTGTGTGCAAGGCTGGGTACCCCACCCGTGCGTTGCTCGTTGCACAACACACTGCACACAGGGCAGCATCAGACAGTAGCCATGGTGGTAGACAGGTCACTCACACGGCACAGTGCCACAGCTGCCATGGATGCGTGGGCTGCCCTGCCGAGACCTGCCAGCTAGGACAGGCTGACCAACGGCCTCATGGGGTGGCACCGATGGTCCCCCAGGGGTGATGCTGCGGGAATGTGACTGTGTTCAAGCAGGGGTCTACAGCCCACTGAACATGCCAGCGCCAGGCGTGATCGGGTTGCCCACAGCTGAACCTGGTGTCGACATGGAGGGTGTCGCACAACACCAGGAATGGGGGGTGGACATGACACTGCGCAGTGTCTGCGGCACTTGTGCAACAAACTGTGTGCCCAATGTGGCCATGATAGCTGTGAATGCACGTGTCTGCCTGTCAATGGCAGTGGTCACATCCTCCTGCTGCTGGGCCATCTCTGCCAGGACCAGAGCATGATCTCTGCTGTGCTGCTCCTCTGCCTGGTGCAGAACTGCACTGAGTGTGTCTACCACCCTAACAAGTTGCGACTGCTGATCCATGGAAGCCTGGAGTAGTCGGCTGTGCTCATCAAAGAGTCATCCACCGGATCGGCACGATGTCCCTCATGGTGTTCCTGGACATGCTGAACATCACCTCTTGATGATGGGCGCTGCACACCAGAGCCATGCCGGGGCACGTCCACACGCGGTGCACTGATGCCACCCCCCAACACTGTCCCCCCGTCGCCATTGGCCAACTGCCGACACTGCCCCTCTGGCCGCCGCTCGCCAGGGCTCACTGGTGCTGCCACAGTGGCCGCAACAGCCCCACTGGCCTGGACGCAGACCAGTGCTGCCCCACTGGTGCATACAGGCACAGGCTGGGACTGTGATGTCACGCAGGCCTCCACAGTGGCACCACCCACGGCTATGCCCATGCTGTTACCTGCTGTGGGGCCATCCTGTGGCCCACAAGTATCACTGTCCATGATGCGTGCTCCATCATCATCGGTGCTGGATTCAGCACCAGTCCATGTCACAGCATGCTGGCATCCATGGACACTGTCGCGCTGGGACACGGGCAGGGCCTCCTCTGCACCAGCACCACCAACTTCAGTATGGACAGACAGGTGAGTATACTGTTTTCTGACCCGTGGACACCTGTGGAGGTGGATGGGTGCTGCTCTGTGTCCAGGGTATCGCCCTCAGTGGACACACCCTCCACCGCTGACCCATGGAGACGCTCAGGAGCTGTAAGGGAACACAGTAGCATTAATGTCTCTGCCCTACCCTGTGGCATTCCCCCCAACCCCCACACAGTGACAGAACAGGACCTACCATGCAGTGATGGGCTGCCACCCATCTGGAAGCCACCACCTGAAATGCCCACTAGGGCACAACTCTGCATGCTGCCAGCCACCCGCTCCTCCTGTGGTGTCAGGCGTGGCACATCCGCCTGTCCACCACCAGTTACAGCACATGCTGCCCTGATGGCAGCCACATTATCTTTTATCCTCCTCTTGTTCATGCCCACCTTCTTCCTGCATGGACCACTGGTGGCTGCCATGCTGGTTGATGGCATGCGCTACCTTATTCCATGCTGCAGCATGGGCCTGTGGTGTTCCCCGCTGTCTGCTAAGCAGCAGTTCCCTATTGAGGTAGGCCTCAAACAGGGCATCTGATTCTGCTCAGGTGAAGTTGGGCCTCCTCCATCTCCCACGTCTCTGTTCCTCCTCCTCTTCCTCACATTCAGTAATTATTGATCCTGTGGGAATGACAGGTGTTACCTCTGAATGTGCAGTCCCATGCATCTCCCACACACCACAGTCCACACTTCCAAACAGCATGCAACCCACCACAATAGACTGCAATACCAAACAATGACCTCTGAAGCCCCATGTCACATTTATATAGTGTAAGGCATGCAAATGAGGTGAGGCGCAACTTTAAGTGGATGCTAATGCGGTGGCTGTGCCATGGAATTGCTAATGAGCTGATTTGCATATGCTGGCTGTATATCGCACTGTTGCACCTTGCGCAATTGAGTTGAGCATGCTCAGGCAAAGGTGCAGCTCTGTTGCATGTGCAGTAGGCACCGCACGGCACATGCCCAGGAGTGATGAGGCCGATGCCTGCTGCTCTGATGGCGTACTGAGCATGGGAGGCAGTGCAGGATATGACCACCACTGTGCCAGCAGTGCTAGTGCACTGTTCACATGTATAGCACTCATGCCCTGGAATGCCTTGGCGCCATGGTGCCACAGCGCGGTAGGCCACTGCAGGGCATCACACACAGGCACCCGACCACGCCACATGTAGGGAGTCCCAATTGCACTGTGGCGGTCCATGGGCGACAGACCCTTCACCCTCCATTTGACCTTTGCCCCCTAGGCACCATGTGTCCCCATGGGTGCACCCCTATCTCGCTGTTCGGTGACAGCATGATGGGGAATGGCAGCGCTGTACCGCACAGCATCTGCACGTGGCAGACCTGTGCTACAGAGCGCCATTTTGTTATCCTAGCAGCTGTAGCAATGGCACACAGGAGAGCAGTCCTGTGGAGCCCTCTTGAGCTGGCCAATTTGGTGGTCATTGTAGAGCCCCATGCTGTGTCCCTGTTTGGGGATGTGCCCTTGGATAGGGCTAGGAGTGCAGTGTGAGAGGAGGTGGCAGTGTTACTGGAGGAGGCCACTGGTATCTCCAGGACTTCAGAACTGTGTCACCACCGCTATGGAGACCTCTGGCAGAGGGACCCAGACAGGCTTGCCTGTCTATGGACATGCGCCAGACAAGATGCAGTGCTACATCCAGGTAGGTGCTCCATCCATACACTGGTAGTGTACGTCCGGGTTTCATGATGGGCATGTGTCCACCCAGGGGGGGCTGTCCAGTGTGGATAGTTTTGGTCATGGTGTGGTTGCGGCATGGCTGAGCTGGTTGGGATCACACACATCGGGAGGGGGGCTTTGCTACTGTTTTGTACTGATGTTCCCCTCTCCATGTTTGCACCTTAGGCCCTGAGGAGAGGCAACGAGCCCGAGAGGCACAGGTGGATCAGGAGGCTGCCCGGCAGCTGCCACATGATGGCGGACAACATCTACATCAGTGCCAAGATGTTGCAGATGCAGGTGAGTACCTTTCTTCATGGATATTCTGTGCATGCTGTGTTGCAGGGTAGGTGGCAGGGCATGGCCACCATCCAATGACACCACTGACCTGCATGCCACATGGTACACTCAGCACTGTCCTGTGGCACTGCATGTGTGGGTGTGTATCACAGGTGGTCCATGCATGCACCAGGTACATGGCTGTGCCACTGCCTTTGCACCGCATAGCCATGTCACTGTACAGCCACGGTGGTGTTGTGCGGGACTTAGGCGGTGGGTGTGTGCAGCAGTCTGCATGGCTGTGTGCACCTGGGTGGGCAGGTATTTTGGACACGTTCACTGTGGGTGGTCGCACACCATCACAGGGGCATGGCCCACAGCTGTATGCCATGTACAATGGGTGTGCTGCAGGGGGATGGGCATTCACACCTGTTGACTCTGCTCCCTTGTCCTAGGTGGTAGGCGTTTGATCACTCTGGAGAGGGTCTTGCAGGAGTTGCTGCAGTTGTAAAGGGCATCCCTTGAGATACTCCAGTGGCTAGGGAGGCATGGTGTATGGAGGCAGAGGTCGCACAGACACCACAGGACCAAAAAGCGGGGCAGATGTTAGGCCCTCAATGCCCTCCGGATGATTTTTACCTCCCTGAACCCACCCTCACACCCCTTATTCCCTCTCCTAGTTGTTCACCCCTACCCCTTACCCGCCCCCACCTGGTTTGTGGCCCTTCCCCCAATCGTGTGTGTGTGTGTATATATATATATATATATATATATATATATATATATATATAGTTGTGTTTATTAGATATTTATAATACATTTGTTTTGTTATGACAACTGTGGTGGTCTATGATTTGCAGTGGGCTACAGGTGCTCAGTTGCAGTGGTGTGCATGGTGTCAGGGTTGTTGCAGGCATGGGAGTGTGTGTGTGTGTCCAGAGGGGAATCGCATATAGTGTGGGTGGGGGACTCAGTCACTGTCTGTGTTTTTTGTGTTGTTCTCTGTGCACTGGTTGTCTGTGCAGTGGTCCATGGTGCATTCTTTGTGTCCAAGGTGCCCCTGTCAGACCGTCAATGGGCTGTGCAGCTGACACCCTTACATGTCTGTGATATGCACCATCTGCTGGCATGTAAAATACTGTATATTTGATTTGATTTGATTTGATTAAATCAAATCACACCAGTCATCATGTTTCATTTATCAGTATGCGACCTATAAGTCGCTTCCCTGTCTCATATCAATGTTTACCACCTGCGGTCACCCTATGTGGTACCCTTGTATGTATATCCAGCCTGCATCATGTAACGTGTATTTCATGTATATACTGTTATTACCTATCTGTGTTTGTACTTTAAGTGTTTATGTCACAGGACCTCCTTGTGAATGAGCTTGCTCAATGGAGTTTTCCTGCAATAAACTTGAACTTGAACTTGAACATGTCAGTTGTGGCTGTCCATGCTGGACAACCACTGTACCCGGCACAATGCCAGGTTGCCTCCTGTCACTGGTGTGGTGCATGTCTGCCACTGGTGGCACTGTGGCCTCCGATGTTGTTGTTCCCCCTCCATGCTGTCGCTTGTGTCTGTTGCAGGGGATGTGCTCCACTGTCTGTCACTTATGCTCCAGCCGCATGCTGGTGGTGTACGGCTTCATGGTGCATGCGCAGGGTGGCTGGTACACCTGTGCCATGGAGGGGTGCTAGCCGTGGGTACACAGCTGCTGTGGCCACACGCCAGTGGGTTGTTGACCCACTACTGTGTCCCTGTGTTGGTGTGCACTTGGGTATGAGTTGGTGTTTGTCCATGCACTGTGTTGCATCCTGTGTGGTGCATGCTTCCATGCACCACTGTGGGCTTCTTTGCTGGCTGTTGAGGCCAGTGATGGGATGGGATATGTCCTTGGGAGGGTGTGCAGGGTGCTGTACCACTGGTGGTGGTGTCCGGGGCATGCCCTGTCACAAGTGTGGTACCTCATGTGCCGACGCATGGTCAGTCTCTCAGCTGTACATCGGGGGCCATGCAGAGTGGCACTGTGTCTGCAGTTGTTGCATTGGTGTCTGCTGCTGCATGCTTCAGGGTGCTCACGGTGAGGCTGCCTTGCATGTCTCAATAGTGCACAGGGTTGCATTGTCACAGTAGGGGTGGTGGCATGCATGGAGTGTCCTGCAGTGTTGGGCGCTGCTGCAGGACAGGGTGTCTGTGGAACACTGTGCAGGGTGTGCTCTGCATTGGTGGGATGGTGTAGCATGGGGTGGATGGACCTCCTTGTTTGCCGGTCACAGCTTGCCAGGGGGTGTGCTGGGGCACCATGCCCCAGCTGTGGGATTGTGGCTGGTTTCCATGGGCCAGTGGTTCTTCCAGCTCTCCTCTGGTTGGGCAGTTCATGGGGTGTGGGGTGAGCTGTCTGTTCTGCTGTGTGCTCCTCAGCCCATATCTTCCATGTGTGGAGGACCCCAGCATCCTGTTCCTGAACATCCCTTGTTGTGCTGTTGCACTGCTACCCTGCTCCACTGTGCATCCTTGGTTGTGCTATTGTGCACCAGACCTGTACCACTGTGCATCCCTGGTTGTGCCATGGCACAGTTGCTGCGATATTCAGTTGTGTAGTGCAAGTGCATCTAGCCCTGTGCAATGTTTGAATATCACGCGTGTTGCACATAGGCGCACTGTGCTTGCGCCTGCTTCTGCTATTGCGCTACTTTGTGGTGCAGTTTGAATATCTGGGCCTGTCTCTTTCACTTTTCTGTTATAACTCAATATCCAGTTTCTATGGTACTTACTACCTTTCTCTCCCTCCTTTGTCTACCTCACCTCCTTAATAGGATTCCTTCACTCTGTCAGCTTCAGTTGTCCTACGCTCACATCTGTTTTTCTTTATAATCTCAACTAACTTGCATGTATGTTCATAACTTAACTCCTGCGGGCAGCTGTAAACCTAAAGCACTTATACTCTACTGGCTTTTTCTCATTGTTACTGCTCTGAATATGCCTCGTCTATCTACATTCTTACCATCCCACTTTTAACAGCTGACTTTGTTATGTACTACTGTTTAAACTGCTGAATTTGTTATATACTACCCTCTAATACTAAGCTTTTACTGATTCTATTCTGGTCCTATTCTACTTAAACTGTATGTACTGCATGCATAATTGTATTTTAACTGCATTATAAACCCTTGCCTGTGTAACCCCCTATATTGTACACAGTCCTGTTTTACTGTAAATGTTCTTGTTCTCTGTAATTGTACTCTCCTGGGTCATGCCTGGAAATAGGCAGTTCTTGTCTAGTGCACTTACCCGGTAAACAAAACCTAAATAAATAAACTTGTCTTTATTTGGCCCCCTATCCATTTGTAGTATAATTATTTTAGGGTCTGAATATGCTCTTATATCAATACTGAGTTTTTGTAGTATTTTAAAGGACTGTTCCACTATCAATCTACTGGAACACATTCCCATTAAGTATGAAGCATTTCTACATTCATTTCTTGACAGTGCCAACAATTTAAGTTTTTTATTATTCCCATTTTACTTAATCTTGGGGAATGGTAAATCAATTCAGTTAAATATCCTAAACTGTATTGTTTTATGTAAAGCTCTATTGTTTTATCTCTTGAGAACCTATAAACACTGGTTGTTAGAAAAGTTCCTTTCCAGTTCCCAATTCTAGGCTACTTCATAGATGTATTATTATAATATTTCTCATAGAAACCATGTCATTTTTTAACAATCCATGAGAAGAGTCCTTTAACTTTGTTAGGTTGACCAATTTCTTTTTCAATAACTTGCAGATTTGGGACCCTTTCTCATCAAGTAACATCTTTTTTATATATCCCAAGTAACTGCATATAATAGAAATGTTCCTTTTAATTTAACACATTTTGCTTTATACTTCTGGCAATTCTTTAACTTATCTTTCTCAATAGTGCTCTTCCTTCTTTTGATTCCTTTTTTAATTCAGTTTTCATTGTACTTTGTTTTTCCGGCCATTCTAAAAAATTTTTTTCCAGATATTGTTTGAAGGTGTTAGGTTGGAAGATCAATTAATTTTATTTAAGAAGTTTTCCCCTCTGTACCTATGTACCTGTGTATAAGCAGGGTAATACAATGAAGGGGGTGCAGAACAGTAACATTAAAAAGAGAGGGGGAAGGAGGGAGGGCAAAAAAAAGGTGAGTAACAAGGAGAGTGCAACTAGAAGAGTGCTAACTTAATCTGGAAGGCCATGCGTGCAATAGAAGTCAAGACAATTAAGCTTGCCCCTAAAAGGCAGGCCAGGTTGTCCTGGGACTCCACCAGGATGAAGGCTGGGATGGAGGAGACAGGAAGAGGAGGGGGGAGGGTGGCAGGAAGAAGGGGTGACCTAGGATGTCACGATGACATAAGAGAAGGGGGGGTGCTCTAGGGCAATGATTAGCCAAGGGGAGGAGCCAGCAAGGACCAGGGGAGGTTTTCTATAAGGGATATAAAAAGCCATGTAGCCTTCTGGGAGCCCCTTTCTTGCTGTAAGATTTTCCTACAGCACATTCGTTGGCAAGTGGAGGTAAGGCGTAGAGAGCCAAGGCCCAATATGTTTTGGAATGGTTGTAAATATGTTTGCAGGTGCAGAAAAGGTTCATAATGGTGTGATTCCATTTTAGAAGCCTTATCAAGTGCAGGGCTAGTGGGTTGGGAGATAGGCAGTGCAGCATGTTAAGCAGTTTTGGAAAGAACAGTAGCAGTTTGGAGAGACAGATGGCTTTCCATTAAGAAAACGCTAACGTTTTGGTGGAGAAGGTTGGAGTGGCAGGCCACAGCCTGAAAAGGTCATCATAGGCTGGGGGGGCAAGCCAGGAGAGAGGCATTACAGCATGGGAGCAAGCGGGGTTATGGGCAGGTACGCACAGAATGGAAAGCAAAGGTTTTGTTGTGTTTTTGTACAGTTTGGTGCAGGTTCGCACATGCCCAAAGCCAAGAAGGGGCCCTGTCTAGGTAGGAATGGTAGCAGTTGGCCACGTGGTGACTAGAGGGTGCACTCAGTAGCGAGGAAGGTTGGCCTCCACGGCTGCAGCAAGGGGGGGTTTGAAAAAAAAAATAAAATAAAAAAAAAGCAGTCGATTTACAGGCAAGGCAAAGTGGTGTACAGGCCCTGGCGGGCATGTGTTCTGAAGCTGCAGACTGGTAGGCACTTTTGTTTTTGACCCCGCAGCATGACTTGACTGGTTGATCGACGAGGAACTCTAAGGGTTTTAGCCCAGCATGGAGGAATGTAGCAGAAGCAAAAATTCCCAGACAGGGGAAGTGCATGGAAGTTCAAGGGGCACATGGGGAAACGGGCGGTTGAAGAGAGGAGTTGTTTATCTTTTTCACCGGTGTTTTCCCTCATGGTCTGGGGGATTGTTTGTCATGGGGGGGATGCTCAGCCCTGGGCCGTCAGGGACAGCTAGAGACATCAGCCTGGCTGAGTGGGTTTCCACCTTTCCTGGACTAGCTTGCCTTTGGGGGTTACAGTTTTAGCACTAGGTACATCCCGGCCTCGCAGTCAGAAGGAGCGATGGGCATAGAGGGTGACAAGGCCTGATATGGAAGTGCATGGAAGCGCAAGGGATGCACAGAAGAACAGGTATTTGAAGCTAGGTTTTTTTGCCAGTTTACCACATGGTTTGGGGTGACGAGGCCTGATGCAGGCCGTAAAAAAAAAAGTAGGCATTGGGGTAGTTGGTTCCTTTCTCAGCTGGACTCAGTTTGTTCAGGGTGCAGGCAGCCCAGGCATGGCAAGGGTGGGCACGCACTGAGCAGAGCAGCATGTCACAGGGGCAGGGCCAGTGGCCAGAGGAGGGGAAGGGCATATTAGGGTGGGGCCTGCATTGTATTAAGTTTGGTGTGCAACTTAAGGTTGGGGGCTACAGGGCAGTGACCTAACTCGGGCAGATGCAATGGGTACACATTTCCTTCCTTGGTGGGGGCCTGGGACATGAAGGGGGGTAGCATAGCGAGTCCTGGCTCTGTGGTGTAATGGACTGAGTCAGTGATTGTGAGACTGTGTATTGGGATGCTGTAGACCTGGGTTTGATGCTTTCTGAAGGCAAACTTTAAGGAGTAAGCACTGAGGACTAAGGTATGTGTGGTATGATGGTGTCCTTTCTTGTGCAGTTGTAGTGCAGTGGAAAGGATGCCACCCAGAAGACCTGCTGTGTCCAGTGCTTCCATGTTGGCCGATGCAGCGAAGTTAATGAAGCAAATGATGGATTTGGTTGAAGCAGCGAAGAAAAGAGAGGCAGAAGAAGAGGCCCAGAAGAAGCGGAAGGAGACTGAGGACAGGGATGGAGCCAGGACAAGAAACAAAAGCAAAACAGGGCGGTACCCAGCCCCGCGGTGGCACCGATCCCAGTTCCAGCAGAACCCCAACCAGGTGGGAGTAAGGAATTAGATATGAGTGACGAATCAGATTTGACAGAATATATTGCAGGCTTACTAGGGGATATGGGGGAAGAACAGGTATCAAAAATGGAGCGGGCCTTGCTGGCCATCAAAGAGAAGAGCAAACAGGACAAGAGTAGTGCGGGCAAGGTGTGCAAAGATAGGAAGCCATACGAGGGACCTCCTGGTTTCATGTTGGGCGACCATGTGCTGGCCTCCATTAAAGAAAAAATCTGGAAGGGCAAGTACGTGGATATATTCAGGCCGGTAGATAAAGAGACAGACAAAAGATACGAGCAGTGGGAATTGGTGGGCAAATCAGAGATGGTAGTAGTGCTGACGGTGTGGGGCACAAAGCAGATGAAGCCCGATTGAAGGGGAAGAATAGTGACACATAGCAAGCGTGTTTCTTGATTTACAGTGCTTTGATGCTGGAGAAACAGCCAGACCTGACAATCCCATTATTGATGTACATGGAGATCATTAATGATGTTTACAAGGCAAAGCTGGGTTTCAGATGGCTAAAGTATGATGTGGCTTTCGGGAGGAGGATGGCGGCTAAGGGAGATTTAAGATGGGATAGCACCCATGCGGAGATGTGGGTGCAGATGCTGTCAGACCCAGCAACAGGGCAGGCAGTGGAACAAGTGAGGCAGGTTTCTCCCGTACGCACAGAGAAAACCTGCTGGGCTTTCAATAGGGCATCCTGCTCATGGCAGAGCTGCAAGTTCAGACAAGTATGCTTGCGGTGCGCGGGGTGCACCCAGCTACGGGATGCCGGCAAAGGATAGAGAAAGTTGGTCAGACAGGGGTGCAGCTCCTGTAGCAGCCCTTTCATAGCGGGTGGGGGGACCCAGCAGGGGATGGGGGGCCATGGGAGGGGAGGGCAAGTGGCCACCTACAGGTGGAGCTAAAGAGGGACAAGGAGGGGGGAGGTAGGGATATGCTCTAGCCCACACCCCCATAAAACTGGGAGTGGTGGAAGCCTGGATGGCAGACTACCCAGACAAGGCAGGGGTGGAGTTACTGAGGTTGGGATTTAGGAATGGTTTCCCGTTGGGTTTTGAAGGGAAACGGGTAGGGATGCGAGTGAAGAATCTGGGTTCAGTAAAGGGGAAGGAGGACATAGTATGAAGGAAGATCCAAAAGGAAGTCAAAGCGGGGAGGGTGGAGGGGCCAATGCTAGAGCCCCCTTGTGAACGGTTTAGAGTAGCCATGCTGGGGGTGGTACCAAAGAAGCAGGCAGGGAAATTCAGGCTGATACATCACCTGTCCTACCCAGATGGTGAGTCAGTGAATGGGGGATACTGGAAGGTTTGAGGGTGGTGTCTTATGCCACCCCGGACCTGGCAGTTGGATTGGTGCAGGCAACAGGGGGGCGTGGTAGGCTAAGACAGACATTGAGTCTGCTTTCCGGTTGCTGCCAGTGGACCTCGCAGATTGGGACCGCTAGGTTTTCAATTTGGGGTGGGGCTGTAATTCGACAAGTCAATGCCCATGGGTTGCTCGGTGGCATGCTCCACATTTGAGGCTTTCAGCTCATGGATGCAGTGGGTGTTCAGGTCCAGGTACGGGCATAAGAGAGTAGTTCACTATCTGAATGATTTCCTGTTGATAGGAGCCAGTCAGGAGGAGACACAGGGAATGTTGAGGGATAATCAAGACATGTGTGCCAGGATAGGGATCCCATTGGCAGCAGAAAAAATGGAGGGACCGGCCCACAAGTTAGAGTTTCTGGGGATCGAGGTGGATGCGGAGCGTGAGTGCTTCCATTTACCAGGGGATAAGTTAGTGAGGCTGTGGGGGCACTAGTGGGGGTGGCAGAGGAGGGTGCTGCTGGTACAGGTACAACAACTACTGGGGCACCTTAATTTCACCTGCAAAGCCATAAGCCCCGGCAGAGCTTTCACGAGAAGATTGGGTAGGGTCACGGGCAAGACAAGGCAATCGCATCACTGGGTGGACATAAACAAAGGCATAAAAGAGGACCTTCAGGTATGGGAAGAATTCCTGAAATCCTACAATGGGGTCACTTTTTGGCAGGAAGATTGGGCCTGCAGCAGCGACATGGAGTTGTACACGGACGCAGAAGGGGGTTATGGGTTGGGTGCCTATTTCAAGGAGGAGTGGTTGTCAGAGGCATGGCTGGGCAGCTGGCAGGAACAGGAATGGACAAAGGACATCACCTTCCTTGAAATATTCACCATATGGGTGGCACTGGAAGTATGGGCTCATGCATGAGGGGGTGCAAGATAATATTCTGGTGCGACAACAAGAATGTAGTTGAGGTGAACAACAGGCAGAGTGGCTGGACAGAATCTGAGGGGTGGGTCCTATGGTGTATGGTATTGCTGGGGCTGCAATTGAACCTGTCATTCAGGGCACAGCACATTGAGGGCCTACGGAATGAAGTGGCTGACTGTCTCACTCATTTTCAGGTGGAATGATTCCAAGAGCTGGCCCCGGAGGCTGTGCCTACCTGGACCAGGGTGCCGGACTGGATGTGGGAGAATGGAGGGTGAGAACCAGGGTGCTGTACAGAGGGTCGTGGGCAGCCAACATCCTGAAGGCTTATGAGGGGGTGTGAGCCAGTTTCCAAGTATTCAGGGCCCGGCAGGGGTGGGATATGAGTGACCCAGTGCAGGAGGAGCAATTCATGCAGTACAGGGTGGAGAAATGGGAGGAGGGCATCATGCCCATCACCATGGGGGTCCAGCTAGTGGGAATAGGCTGGACATGTCAGGATAGGGGTTGGGAAGACACTGCAGGCACCTGGGCCATCAAAAGGATGGTACTGGGTTGGTAGAGAGGGTAGGGCACCAGACGGGATAGGAGGAGACCCATCATGCGGTCTCTCCTCACGAAGGTGGTGGGGCACTGTTCCAGGTGTGTACATTAGCGAGCGAGGCCTACCTTTTCCACACTAAATTTGTGGTCATGGCAAAGAGGGCTTTCAGGGTTGGGGAGATGGTGGCCCCAAGAAAACTGGCAGTGGCAGAGGGTCTCCAGAAGGAGAATGTGAGCCTAGAGGAGGGGAAGGTGGTCATAGGGCTGCGGAGGTCTAAAACAGACCAGCAGGGAAAGGGGGTGCACGGTGGTGATCCACAGGCAAGTGGGTGAAGGTGTTTGTGCAGTCCAGGACATGTGGGATTATAGTCTGATGTGAGGCCCTGTGCCTGGGGCTTGGTTTGTACACGGGAATGGGGAACCAGTTACAGGTTTTCAGGTGGGGGCGGTATTGAAGAAGGCAGTGGCATTCATGGGGGAGAACCTGGATGAGTTTGCACCACACTCTTTCAGGATTGGGGTGGCCTCAGAGGTGGCCGCAAATGGAAGGGGAGAAGGGGAGGTCCAGACTGTGGGCAGGTGGGCATCAAAATGTTATAAGAGATATGTGCGGTGTTGACAACTGCTAACTGATGTCCCTTTTTCTCTCCCCACAGTAGGCATGAAGAGACAGGTGTGGATTGGTGGGGCACTCTTTTATCTATTGGGCAGAGCAGTTTGCAGCCGCCATGAGAATAGGGACAAAACTCCATCCAGGAATGGAACATTCCAAAGTGTGGTGGAAGGGCCTGAGAGGTATGAGGTGGGCACAGCTGCTCCCCCTGCTGGAAGAATTACAGGTGCATTGTGCGGCACCAGGTGGGATTATTATCCATCCGGGGGGAATGATTTGTGAACAGTGCCATGGGGGTCCCTGTTGAGGGACATCTTGAGGGATCTGGAGAAGGTGAAGAGTTGGTGGCCATGAGTGGTCATAGGATGGTCAGAAGTCACATCCAGGAGGGTATGGAGGGGAGAGAAAAGGCCAAAGGCAATAGAAGTGGCTAGGAAATTACTAAACAGGAAGGTTGCCAGAGTGGTAATAGAAATGGGAGGGGTACACATTCGGCACAGGGACATATCTTTTGAGCAAGAGGAGGTCTACAGGTCAGACAGGGTCCACCTGACAGAATTTGCCATGGACCTGTTTCTCCATCCTTTCAGGGAATTGGTAGGGGACATTAATAAGAAAGGGCGGAGGGGTTGACCCACAAGGGGGGAGCCCCATCTTCCAGCACAAGCGGGAGATGGGTCAGTGGAAAGTTTTGTTTGGGGAGCAAGATGAGAAAGGGGAGGCAGATGGAGGGGGGAGGGGGCAGGCACCATGGGCTGGGGACAAAGGAACCCAGGCGTGGAAATAACGGGAGAGGGGGAGGGATATAGAGCTATTGGGTGGATCCCAGTGTCCACACCTAGCAGGGAAGTGTGGTCCGGGTAAGTGTGGTACCCAGCTGGTGACTGAAAGGGGGGGCCCAGATCATGGTGTCTGAGCCTTGAGAAGAGAGGAGGAGGAAGAGGAAAAAAATCTGGAGAAGGACCATGAGGGGGAAGACAGGACTGCTAGGTCCTTGAAGGAATGGGACTGTTATGTCCACTGTGTAGAGTTTGATTTTGTAAATGAGCTGGAGAAATCTGAAATCTGTTGTTATTACAAATTACATCCTGTAATAAACACTGCCAATGAGCATCCAAAAATCAAGAACTGGTGGCCTCAGTCATTTCCGGGTTGGGATCCAGGGACAATAAGATTCCAGACCTAGAGACCATCATGGCAGAGGCTGACCTGATACGGGGGCCATTACAGCATCATGGTGCACTGAAAACTATGTATGGGATATGGCCATACCTAGCTATAATCTGACTATGAAGGACACGGTGGGAAACAAATGAGGGGATGTAGTGCTTTACACAAGGCAAAGCATAAAAGTAACAGACATACAAGGAATATGGGGGGTAGGTACTATGGGTCATCCTGGAAATGGAGGATGGCGTCACTATTCACACAGGTGTGATCTACAGACCTCCAGTACAGGAGGAGGGGTTAGATAAGGTACAGGTGGAAGCCATTGGCAAGATAGTAGAAAAGAAAAAGGGGGAGGTGCTGCTGGTGGGGGATTAATCTGCTAGATGTAGACTGGAGCCTCCCAGCTTCAGCTTCAGATGGAAGCAGGAACATTCTGGACTCCCTGTAGGGGCTTACCTCAGGCAACTATTCAGTGAAGCCACTTGTGATGGGGCAGTACTGGATTTGATACTCACTAACAGGGACAGTGTTGCAGACGTCAAAGTGGGATGCCACCAGGGGACTAGTGATCACTGTACAGTATGGTTCAATATAAGGACAGTTGTGGAATTGAATCATACAAGGGCAAGATTTCTGGACATCAGGAGAGCAGATTTTATAAAGATGTCTGAATGCCTCAGGGATGATCTAGCCGGGGTGGGGGGGTGACTTTGGTAAGTGGAGGAGCAGTGGATGAAGTCAAATGGGGCACAGTGAAGGCAAAAACTCTGCATCAAGCAAGTAAGCAAAAGCAAGAGGAAAATATACTGCCATGGTTCTCAAAGGTAATTGCTGAAAAGGTAAAGGCTAATAGTGTAGTACTAAGAAGATATCTGGAGATGCAGAGGGAGAATGATAGGGGGGAGGAGTATCAGGGGAAACAGAGTGAAGCAGCAAAAGAATTAAGGAGCACAGAACCACAAACTGAAGAGAGAATAGTCCAGATGGTAACACAAGGTAAGAATACATATTTAGAACAGATCCAGAGTCAAATGGTTTGATACCTTTTTTTTTGACCAACATAGATGTTACAAAAAGAAAACGGTGCCTATGCTTTCACTTTGTCTGCGACTCGCTAACAATCCTGGTCCGTAAGCTGACAAAATTCTAGTCCGCGAGATGATTCTGGTCAGCGAGCCTTGTCCATCATTGCGTAACCAGATAGCTGAAATTTCATGACCAGATGTCCCTGGTGGCATGACCAGATGTCCCCTCATGGATCAGGATTAAGGTGATGGATTAAGATTTGCTACCACAAGGAATAAAAAATCTTAGTTCGTCAGAAAAATTCCTGGTTCATGAGCAGCCATTTTGTTTTTAGTTTTTGTTTGTAATAAAAAAATGTGTAGGTTTCTCCATAGGTGACTTTTGGGCCAAGTGAGACATGGGTTTTGCTCAGGGTGATGCCCTCTGTAAAGTCATGCCTTTTGTTTGGTTCTACTTTGTGAAAAAAAAGGTTTTTTAAGTTTGTAAATTCTTTGACCATGGCTTGCTAATGATTCTAGTTCGCGAGCTGACAAAATCATAGTCCACGAGATGTTTGTGGTCTGTGAGTCTTGTCCGTAATTGCATGACCACATAGCTGGAATTTCATGACCAGATGGCCGTGATGGTGTGACCAGATGTCCTCTCATGGACTAGAATTTTGCTAGCTCGCAGACTAGGTTTGATCTGATGGTCTAGGATTTTGCAGTCTCATGGACTAGAAATTTTTAATGACTTAAAAACTTTACAATTGCATAGCTCATTTATGGTTTGGTCTTTTTACTTAAAATTTTTAGGGTATTGAGGGAATGCCCTACAGGTGTGAATTAAGCTATTTAGGTGTTGGGGAATTAAGCTGTTCCATAGATATGCCATTATGAAATGGAGAATTTTCCCCATAGGATAACATGTTGGCCCCCCTTGCACTTTTTGGCTTCTGTATCTCGGAAATGAAGCGACATGCAGAGTTTTCGCTACTAAAATCTAAGCCACTGGAATAAGATTGGAAACCACAGACTACACCTGCAGCTGAATTTTTGTTGTGGGTTGCATTGTTAATGAGATATTGGCAAATTAGTATCTCAAGAGTTCAAAGAGTGCATGTCGAGTGCTTTTGGTGCCTGTATCTAGTAAACAATGCCAGGTATGGGTACAGCTGTTTATGGTTGTGTGAACTACTCACTGTCATGATTACAATGACACTTGAATTTTTTTTTTCCACCTGCTATGGTTCCCGAGATATCAGCAAATTAGTGTTACAAGCATTCCTTGTCCTATAGGGCTGCTGTATGAATCTCTAGGTATGCATAAGTGGGAACGCAGGGCCCAGAGGGCCCACACTCCCACAGATTCATATTGTTATGCAGAAATGGGCAAATTTGTTATTTAGTAATTATATTACACTTTTTGAAAAAGTAAGGAAATTCATGGGAAAAAAACTGCATTTAAGTGATCCTGCCTACATCTTTAAACAAATAATTATTTTTAAAAATATCTGGTTGATCATGTGACTTTGTTTTATCTATGTCCAACTGTAATGCAGCATGACCAATTGGTAAGAAGTCAAATGTAACGTGACCAAGAGCTAGAAGATTCAAATCTGAAGTACTGTCAGAAACTGTTAATTGTGCAGCCTGTGCTGTAAACTGTAGAAAAGTGTGCCCCTTTGTTAATATTGCCTCTATTTTATGAAAAGAAGCTGCCGACAGTACTGAGGGAAGAGTGAGTGAATCTGCAGTTTCAGAACACCAGACGAAAGTGCAAGCATCAGTTACCATAGCAACACATGCTTGCGCTTTCGTCTGGTGTTCTGAAGCTGCAGACTCACTCACTCTTCCTTCAGTATTGTCGGCAGCTTCTTTTCATAAAATAGAGGCAATATTAACAAAGGGGCACACTTTTCTACAGTTTACAACACAGGCTGCACAATTAAAAATTTCTGACAGTACTTCAAATTTGAATCTTCTAGCACTCGGTCACGCTACATTTGACTGCATACTGATTGGTCATGCTGCATTACAGTTGGACATGGATAAAACAAAGTCGCAGGATCAACAAGATATTTTTTTTAAATAATTATTTGTTTAAACATGCAGGCAGAATTAACCAGATATGTATCATTAAATAACTAAACTACCAAGATCAGACCGATTTTGTTATATGTAATCTCCTGTTTTGGGGCAGAGGAGTATGGAAACTTATGTTGGGGGTAGCCACGACTTGGTCAACCATAATCCAAACAAGTTTTTTTTTACAATTTGAAGAGCCAGGATCAACCACATATATTTTTTTTTAAATAACAGAACACATCTGTTGTGTTGGTATAGATACAGCAGAATTGTGTTCAAACAGCCATCACATCAATGTACGGGATTGTATTAAGGGAACAAAATAAGCTTTTGTTGACTGCAGCTCCAAAAATACATTGTATAAACAGAACATGACATGGCCTGACTGAAGATATCATATTTATCTTCACTTGAGGCCAATGACATCAAGATATCTCACTCCTGGCTTCGCCACTCGTGCACTTGTGAGATATCATGATATCATTGGCCTCTCGTGAAGATAAATATGATATCTTCAGTCAGACCATGTCATATCCTCATATATATATATATATATATATATATATACACACACATATACATGTGTATATATACATATATATATATATATATATATATAATATATATATATAATATATATATAATATATATATATATATATATATATATATATATATATATATATATATATATATTTATGGATTCCTGGTTGGCCATGTAAACGGGTCTTTGGCCCAAGAACAAACATATTGCCAGCATTTATGAATACTGTATTTTACACCGCAAGGGAACCTGCATTTTAGACCAACCTTGTAACTTGTCTTGCAAGTTTAACAGCATGGATCGGCAATTCAGGGTAGATAAATGATTTGCACTTTGCCGGTTTTATCCATAAATATTCCATACCTTCCATCTGAAGCCTTGCATGAAATATGTGTAAGATGGCAGAAACCCCGCAGGCATCTGTTCCAATAACTGCCCTCTGCAAAGCCCGCAACAAGGCTTGGTCCATCATTAAATCTGCACTGACCCCACAATCAAGGCAAGCCTACAACTCTACCAGGAATGCCTGCACCAAGGCCCTCAAATGAGTTACTTTAGGTCTCGTCTAAACACCGCTCACCCTTTCTCCTTCTGGAAGGTGATCCACTCCCACATTGATCTTCCCTCTCTAACCATCACACCAAATCACAAGCAAAAAGACCAAACAATTTCAGAACCCATTAGAATAGCTGAAACCCTAAATAAATTCTTTACCACCTGTACTATACTAGAACATCCTACAACCCCCTCCCTGGCATCAATTGTAGCCCCCTAAAACTCTCCTCAAAACACATTCCTGCTCAGTCCCACTTGTACGGAAGAAGTCCTAAATGTCCTCTACTCCTTAAACATTTCAGAGTCTAGCCCAGATAGAGTTCATCCCAAACATCTGCATATATCTGCTCCTGCAAGCGTGCTCCTTCTCACTTTCCTTCTAAACCTGTCTTTCTCCTCAGGCAGGGTCCCACAAGCATGGAAACTGGCTTGTGTTATCTCTCATCACAAGGGTGGTGAGCCCTCAGTACCTGGTTACTACCAGCCAATCTCCCTCCTCCCAGCCCTTGCCAAACCTCAAACAGCTTTAATCCAATCCAGGCTGACAGATTTCCTCACAACCATTAATTTTCTCTCCCCATATCAATGTGAGTTCAGAAAGCACCATTAGAGAATATCCTTCCTCCTCTGAGTCACTGGAAACATTCAGTTAGCAGCTGACCAAGGCCAACTAAAAGCTGCAGTCCTTGTTGACTTGGCTAAGGCCTTTGACAGTCTTGTACCCCCTGCTCCTAGACAAACTCAGGTTTGCTGGACTAGGTCCCCCCTTGCAATTCAGTGGTTCAGATCCTACATCAAAAACAGGATCCAGTCAGTCAGGATTGCAAACTCCACTTCTCCCCCTCTCCTCATACTCGCTGGCATCCCCAAGATTCTATTCTGGGTACAATTCTGTTCTCCTTACTTATAAATGACATACCTTTTGTTTTATGTAGGCTCCTTATCCACATGTATCCGGACAACACCATCTTCTTCGCATCTGGTCCAGTTCTAAGCAACGTTCAGTCACTACTACAACATGATTATCACAACATGCAGTCTTGGTTCCAGGCAAACCAACTCTAAATCAGCATATCTAAAACTGTTTCCATGACTCTCAGGTCTGTCCAAAAACTAGCTAGAGTACCCCTTCCCCCTGCTATCACCTCCTTGGACGTAACCCCACTAAACACAGTCTCATCCTACAAATATTTAGAAGCGTGGCTTGACCTCCAGTTAAACTTCTCAACCCACATTAAAGCCATCACTTCAAAGCTTTGTCCAAAGCTTGGCATACTTTACTGCAATACAGATTTCCTCCCACTACCAGTAAGACATGTATTATTGAATAAAATGATCACTTCCATCTTCAGTTATGCAGACATAGTATATTGCTCTGCATCCTCCTCTTCACTAACCAGGCTTGCCTCCCTCCTATACTCCTTTTGCCATATTGCCACAAACTCTCCCCTCAGAACCCACCACTGCACTCTCCTGTCAACCCTTGGTATACCCCCTCTATACAACCAATGTTTCATCCACTCCATCTCCTTTATATCTAAATATTGGTTTAACTTGCTTCCCCCATAACTGTCAGAGATGTTGGCACCAGCAGCCACTTCACCTTATACACTGCACTCAAGTGACTCCTGTTCCTTCCTCCTCACCAAACCTTCCTCGACTGCTAGCAAATCCACTTTCTCCTACAGGCTTCCCTCACTATGGAACCAACTACCACCCCTCATAAGGAACTCACTCTCTCACAACTCTATCAAAAATCAAGTTTGTCAACTTCCACCCCCAACCTGTTCCTGCTTCTAGCCATTCCCAGATGCATGTCCCTATCATCCAGTCCTCACATAATATGGGTATGAAACTGTTGACACCATGGCCATTCCTCCTAGAATCAGTTTTACCTCTCAGGCTCTCCCCATATTTGGCATCCAATGTGCTATATGTCAATAACTGCTCTAAAGCAACTGGCATTATATGTCATCATCTCTTTTCAATCTGTTTCAACTGTGATTATTTCTGCATTGATGCATTGCCTATACTAGCCAAACTCTATTGGTCTCATATAGCCATTTATGTACCTGTCTGAATTTAACCTTCTGAATTTTATTATGTGCATCCAATTGTAAATGTTTTTGCTCTGTTGCCTTGTACATCCCAGCCATTCTTAAATGGCCTCATAAGGTACTAAGAATACCCATCTGTAAATATTCCTCTGTGTGATATGTGACCAGTATATGTAATTATTATGTATCTACTGTGTAGTATGTTTTCCTATATCCCTGCTCCCCTCAGCCTTGGGTTGCACCTGGAAACTAGCCTTGGCTCAGTGTGCCTTTCTTAGTTATCAAATGTTTAAATAAGCAAATTTGTACTTGCTTAGACTGAAAGCTATGATTTCCAGTTCTGATTATTTCATTTTATATCAGCTCCTTTTGAAAAAACTGTTGATGATCTTTGTAAGTTCTGTTAAACTTTCCTGTGAATTTTCTATCAGACTCAGGATGTCATCTGCATATGCTTCTGTCACTGTTTCCTGATTACCAGTAACAATGTCCTGTTTTAGTAACAAGCACAAACAGAGTTGGGGAAAGGGGTATACCCATATATTACCCCTTTGTGTAAACTAGATTTCTCAGATAAGTTACTGAAATGTTTGCCCTAGGGTGGGTATACACTGCCCCAATCCATGCAATCAACTCAGCTGGAAAACCCAAGGTTTGTTATATGCAAAAAACTTTCTGTCGTGCCCTTGATAGTATGGAAATATCAAGTTACGGTGTAGAATTATAACAGTACACCCAGACTCACAACACAGTTACACACATGGCTAACATACAGAACTTTAACTGCAACACTCACAACAGCTTACGTTACACACACTCATAAGGGTCAGCACTTTTAAGCAAACTCATGTCCCTAACACTCAGTAGAACACTAATTTAGTAATATAACATCACAACAGTACTGCAGACTTCCTATTCTTACCTATTCTACTGAACTTTAGGGACATGAGTTGTCTTGAAAGTGCTGACTCTTATGAGTTTGTGTAAGCTGTAAGCTGTTGTAACTGTTGCAGTTAAAGTTATGTATGTTAGCAATGTGTGTAACTGTGTTGTGAATCTGGGCGTGCTATTATGATTCTACACTATAACTTGATATTTCCATACTATCAAGGGCATGACAGAAACCCTAACTGGTGTGTTAAAGTTTTTGCATTTAATTTGCATACTTTTTTTAATGGAAAAATATGCAATTATATAAGTATCCATATGTCACAGTGGGAGCTGCACTCCCATCCCTCCACAGGTGCACATATGTATGTAGCTGTGGAAACAGAGGGGTCTCTGGCCCCTTTGCTTCTACATGGAAAGTTACTAGCAGACATAGTAAAATCACAACAAATAGTCATAACTGTGCCATTTTAAACAATTTTCACCCCAAATAATCAACATAACCTTCTTATCATCACCTCACCACATGTACCTAATACAGAAAACTTATAAATGCAAATGTAATGGTAAACCCCTCCACTGCATCGGTGGGCCAGCGCATCCATACCGAAAGTTGATTGTGCTCAGGGAACTGCTCCAATCTGTGGTACAGATGCAGAAACATATTTTGGGCAGGACATGAAGAATAATAGCTGTACTGTTCATGAGGAGGTGTGAAAAACTGTCAATGTTGAAAATCAGGATTGAAAATATGAACAATTGGCAAAGTTACGAGCATGCGTAGAAACTGCGCAATGCACACTTGTAACTTGGTCATTTTTTGGAATGTTTTCACCACATTTTCAACATGAGCTTTTCAGGACATCACCTCATGAATAGTGGCACTATGATTTTTTTACTCCATCACAAAACTTGATTTCACACAGTGACAATGCCATTCTGCGACACAGTTGTGAAAACATGTTTCAGGCAGGATTTGAAAAATAACTGCTGTACTGTTCATAAGGAGGTGTGAAAAAAATGGTAATGTTGAAAATCTGGAGTGAAAATATGAAAAAGTGATTAAGTTATGAGCATGCGTAGAACCTGCACAATGCATGCTCATAATGCAGTCATTTTTTGGAATTTTCTCACCAATTTTCAGCATGGACTTTTTTGGGACCTGACCTCATGAACAGTGGCACTGCCATTTTGTTAATCAGTCCTGAAAGGTGATTTCACACAGCCACCGTGAAATCACCTTTTGGGTGAGATTAGTGAGATGACAGTGTTAGTGTTCATGAGGTGGGGTCCCAAGAACCCCATGTTGGAAATTTGGTAAAAGAATTCCTAAAAATGGCTTAGATATCAGCCTAAGTTGAAACTCCCATTGTGTGCCATTACACATCGCTTACCTTGATTCCTTAGTTGGCAGTTTGGCTCTGAAGAGTGCAGATGTGTCCCGGCCCAGAGAAAATGGGTGCTCCTGACCTCTGGAGGTAAGAATGGGTAAGGTGGGGTGGGGAGGTGGGTGTTCAAAAGGAGGGTGGGGATGGGGGAGGGAGGACTGAGGAAATGACGATGGACCGTTTTCTTATTTATGGATTATAAAAAGAATAAGACATCAAGGACAATTTTCTTTTTCATTAAAGGGAAACTGGGGAACAAAGGTGGTGGGTGGTACTGCACAGAGGGAGGGAGTGGGAGGGATTTATATATGTACAAGAGAGGGGAACTGGGCTACAAGGATGGCAGGTGGGACTACACAGAGGAAGTGAGAGGGAGGGTAATTTTTTTTATATGGACCAGGGACCGGGGAACAAGGGTAATGAGTTGAACTGCACAGAGGAAGGGAGAGGGAGGGTCATTTTTTTACATGGACTGGGGACCTTGGAACAAGGGTGGTGAGTGGAATAGCACAGAGGGAGGGAGTGGGAAGGATTTATTTATAAGAAAGTTGTACTGGGGAATGAGGGTGGTGGGTGGGACTGCACAGAGGGAGGGAGAGGGAGTGTAATTAATTTTACTTGGACCAGGGACTGGGGATCAAGGGTGGCAGGTAGGACTGTACCAAGGGAGTGAGAGGGAGGGTAATTTATTTACATGGACTGGGGACTGGGGAACGAGGGTGGCGGGTGTGACTGCACAGAGGAAGGGAGCGGGAGGGATTTATATATTGTAACACAAGGGGGGGTTGTGCTACCCTGAGATCTTGTAGGTGGGGGATATAAACACACTTTGTGCCACAGCCCAGAATGTGCAGCTTAACACAGCAGACTGACTGTGCATTTACTGGTAAGATAACTGTGAGAGGTGCATTCAAACATAACACAGGTTGAAAATAAAACAACAGAAAAGAAAATAATACCTAGCTCTTTGTTAAGCGCTAACTACACAGTGAACTTTTGTTCCCTCTCTATAACCCAGGTAGCTAAGCTGTTTCCTGGGACATACAAACAAAATTAGCACAGAGTCTCTTGTTCTAAGTTTCAAAGGAAAATTATTTACCCGTCTCAGGTTTTCAGCAAGTCCAAAGTCAGAATTCAATTCATTCTTGCAGGCTAAACAAAAGGTTCCAAACCAGGCAGTCAGTTGATTCAGAGTTCTCTCTTTCCAAAGTAAAAATCCAATTTGTTGTTGAAGGCCAAATAAAAGTTCCAAACCAGGCAGTCAGTTGATTCAGAGTTCTATCTTTCCAAAGTAAAATCCTTCTGCAAATGTACTCCAGCCAGGCTCCAGGTCTGTTCCTAATCAGGTACTGAGACACAAGCAGTTGTTTGAGCCTCTCTTTTATGCAGGCAATCACTCTCCTGCACCTGCTCTTAATCAAGTACTTAGCTCTGTGAAGTTGTGGTGCAATGCCTTCTGGGACTTGTAGTGTATGCACCACACTTTGTAGTCCTGGCAGAGAGAAAATGGAACATACGTGCTGGGAGGTAATGCCCTTCCACAACTTTACCCATTGCTGTGTTACATACCTCCCCCCTCAGCTTAGCCCCCTTGGGTTGAGCGGCTGCAGAAAAGAAGGAGTGGATGCAGGAAAGAGCATCCGCATTCCCATGTTTAGCACCGGCACGGTGCAGAATCTGAAAATCAAAAGGCTGTAAATTCAAAAACCATCGGGTAACCCGAGCATTCTTTTCCTTATTCTGTCTCATCCATGTGAGGGGAGCGTGATCAGTCACAAAAAAAACTTACGGCCCAGCAAGTAATATTTCAGAGACTCAAGTGCCCATTTGATTGCCAGACATTCCCTCTCCACTGTGGCAAAGTTCCTTTCACGTGGCAACAGCTTGCGGCTCAAGTATATTATCGGGTGTTCTTCACCCTCAATGTCCTGAGACAGGACTGCCCCCAGACCCGTGTCAGATGCATCAGTTTGTACGATCATGGGTTTGGAGAAGTCTGGGGAATTCAGGACAGGAGAGGCACACAGCACCTGTTTCAAGCTACAGAACGCTTTGACGGCTTCAGGAGTCCATTTCACCATATTAGGTTGACTGTTACGTGTGAGGTCACTGAGGGGGGCTGCTATAGTAGCAAAGTTTTGACTAAACCTTCGGTAATAGCTCGTGAGTCCCAAAAATGTCCTTACTTGTTTCTTATTGACCGGTCATGGCCAATCTTGAATAGCAACAATTTTTTCTCTTGTGGTTTTATAAGGCCTCTTCCTATTGTATACCCGTACTGTGCTACTCACCCCTAAGGTACATTTCTTTGGCTTGGCTGTGAGCCCTGCATTTCAGTGAGTCCATCATGGCTTGTAGTTTCTCCAAGTGACTGTCCCAGGTGTGGCTGTGGATGATGACATCGTCTAAATACGCAGCAGCATACTCCTGGTGGGGTCGCAGCACACGGTCCATCAGGCATTGGAACGTGGCGGGAGCTCCATGGAAACCGAAAGGAAGCATTGTATATTGATATAAGCCATCAGGGGTGGCAAACGCCATTTTCTCTCTGGCAGCTTTTGTTAAGGGGACTTGCCAGTAGCCTTTCGTCAGGTCAAGAGTGCTGATGAAGCGGGCAGTTCCCAGTCTTTCGATGAGCTCATCTATTCGTGGCATTGGATAGGCATCAAAGGCTGAAATTTCATTCAGTTTTCTGAAATCGTTGCAGAACCTGACTGATCCATCAGGTTTTGGGACCAGTACTATAGGGCTAGACCAGGCACTGTGAGATTCTTCAATTACTCCCATCTCTAACATCTTTTTAACCTCTTCTTTTATCGCAATTCGGTGTGCTTCTGGTACACGATATGGCTTGAGGTGTATCACTTTCCCTGGAGGGGTCACAATATCGTGAGTGACGAGTCGAGTGTTGCCGGGCCGGTGGGAGAACACATCTTTATTTCTGTCAAGGAACTCGAAAGGTCTTGCTTCTGACTTGGTGTCAGGTCTCCAACCGTCACTGCGTCTTTAAGATTTTCCTCTGCTGTACCGGTTTTTGTTTCACTCCAGCAGACATCATGGTCCACCCACTTTTTCAATAAATTGATGTGGTATATTTGTTCAGGCTTCTGCCTACCCAGTTGTTTTACCTTATAGTTAACTTGGTTTACTTTTTCAAGTACCTCATAGGGTCCCTTCCAGGTGGCCAGGAATTTACACTCAGAGGTGGGGACAAGTACCAACACTCTGTCACCTGGTTGAAACTCTCTAGGCACTGCGGAACGGTTGTATATTCTACTTTGAACTTCTTGGGCCTTTTGCATATGTTCCTTCACAATGGGCATTATGGCATTAATGCGCTCTCTCATTCCTTCCACGTGCTCAAGTGATGGTTTGGTGGGGGCAGGGTTGATGCTCCCAAGTCTCTTTTGCTATGTCTAGGAGACCTCGTGGGCTGTGGGCATACAGAAATTCAAATGGGGAAAATCCAATGGATGCTTGGGGCACTTCATGGATGGCAAACATTAAATACGGCAATAACTGATCCCAATTCCATCCGTCTCCATGGTTTTCTTTATCATACTTTTTAATGTCTTATTGAATCTCTCAAGAGCCCATCTGTCTGCGGATGATACATGGACATGCGCAGCTGTTTGATCTGCAGGAGCTTGCACAAGTCCTTCATTACTCTGGACATGAAGGGCGTTCCTTGGTCAGTAAGGATCTCCTTAGGAATCCCAACTTGGGAAAACATCTGTACTAGTTCTCGGGCAATGTTTTTGGTGGCCGTGTTCCGCAGGGGAATGGCTTCCGGGTATCTGGTAGCGTAATCCACTACTACCAGAATATACTGAAACCCTTTCGCAGACTTCGCCAAGGGTCCTACCAGGTCCATAGCAATACGCTCAAACGGTGTTTCGATGATTGGCTGGGGAACTAGTGGCTCTTGGAAAGAGGGTTGCAGAGCTCTCTGTTGGCACTCCGGACAGGAGCAACAATATCGTTCCACCTCAGCATGGACCCCCGGCCAAAAGAAATGACTCAACAGTCTCTCTTTTGTCTTATCCATTCCCAGGTGTCCTCCCAAGAGGTGGCTATGAGCCAAATGCAATACGGTGCACCGGAAGGGCTGGGGCATGAGTAGCTGCTCTGTCAGTTTGTCGGCTGTTTTGTGTACTCGATACAGCAAGTTGTTGTTCATAGCAAAGTGTGGGTAGGGGAGGGTTTGGTCAGGGTTGAAGGGCCTGCCATCCACCACTTTCATATCTCCTCTGGCGTACTCGAGTGTGGGGTCTTCGAGTTGTGCTGTCCCAAATTTTCCTCTATGCAGTGCGCCTTCTGGTGTGAAGAGATTGTCCTCTTCTAGGTCCTCTGGAGTGTCTTCCATGACATCTGCTCCTCCGTCCTTTTCATCATTGTCTTCTCCCACGAAGACTTGTGTCGTTGATGGAACATTTTTTCCTTCAAGTTTGTCGGACACTGCATATGCCTTATCGTCCTCATTGTCTTTGCCTTCCTCTTTATCTTTACCTATGGCGTCATGGCCTTTATCCTCCTCTTTGTCTTTTCCTCAGTTCCATAGTCTTTGGAAGAAGGGACAGTCACGTCCTAACAACACATGGAAAGGCAACTGCATCACCACTCCCACTGCTCCAGAAAAATACAACTTCCTTTGTTTTTATTTCAAGGTGGACTGTGGGATACATCTTGGTGTCCCCATGGATGCACGTGATGGAAATGGGGTTGTTGTCACTCACTTGGCTAAGGGGTACTAAAGAGGGTTTGACTAGTGTCACCATACTGCCGGAGTCCAGTAATGCGTCCACTTTCTGGTTCTGGACTTGTACTGGACTGATGCGAGGAGGCTGACTATGATTCCCCAGGAGAAGAGTAATGATATTACACTGTTTGGACAGATTTGCCTCTATTTGCATTGGCTTATCTTTCTTAGGACAGTTCCAAGAAATGTGTCCTGGTTCTCCACATGTGAAACAGGTTCTAGTATCTTGGTTCATTACTCCTTTTCTTACTTTAAATGTGTCCTGACACCCTCCATTGGTACTGTAGTTATCTGGTCCCCTGGCTCCTTCTCACCCTTCCATCTGAGTTGTGTGATGGATGACTCTCCTATCTTGTTCTTGGTGGGCTCTCTTATCCAGACTGATCCTTTCAGGTCTAGTAGTCTTTAAAAGTTCAGCGGTAGCATAATACCTTTCCACAAGGTCTACCAGGCCCTCTGCGGTACTAGGGTTTCCTTGACTGACAGTTCTTTTTAAATCATAGGGTAGCGCCCTGATAAAGTGATCCAGTACCACTCTTTCCACTACCGCAGTAGACATCAGGACTTCAGGTTGTAGCCATTTTCGAGCTAAGTGGATCAGATCAAACATCTGTGAGCGGGGAAGTTTCTCTGGTTGAAATGACCAGGAATGGAATTGCTGAGCTCTCACTGCAGTTGTTACCCCTAGGCGGGCAAGGATTTATTTTTTAGCTTATCATAGTCTTCAGCATCCCCTGGTTCAAGGTCATAATATGCCTTCTGTGCATCACCACTGAGGAAGGGGCCAGAATGCCAGCCCACTTATTTTGAGGCCATCCTTCTCGGCTTGCAGTCCTTTCAAAAGTTTTCAGATAGGCTTCCACATCATCACTGGCTGCCATCTTCTGCAGGAAGTGCCCAGCTACAATGGAAGATGCACCTGCTAGTCGGGCTTCCTTCCCTTTGGCTATCTCTGCAGCAAGCCGCTGTAGCTCTAAGCTCAACATTTGCTGTCCCCTCTGCTGCTCTTCAAGCAGCAGTCTATTGGTCTCTGCCTGCTGCTGGTTTGTGGTTTGCTGGGCCAGATTCACTTGTACAAGCTGCTGCAATAGGCTCTCCATAGCTGCTTCAGTGTTTTAGTGTTGTTGTTATCCCCACAACCATTGCCTGTATTCTCCACCACTGTAACACGGGGTGTTGTGCTACCCTGAGATCTTGTAGGTGGGGGATATAAACACACTTTGTGCCACAGCCCAGAATGTGCAGCTTAACACAGCAGACTGACTGTGCATTTACTGGTAAGATTACTGTGAGAGGTGCATTCAAACATAACACAGGTTGAAAATAAAACAACAGAAAATAATACCTAGCTCTTTGTTGAGCACTAACTACACAGTGAACATTTGTTCCCTCTCTATAACCCAGGTAGCTAAGCTGTTTCCTGGGACATACAAAAAAAATTAGCACAGAGTCTCTTGTTCTAAGTTTCAAAGGAAAATTATTTACCAGTCTCAGGTTTTCAGCCAGTCCAAAGTCAGAATTCAATTCATTCTTGCAGGCTAAACAAAAGGTTCCAAACCAAGCAGTCAGTTGATTCAGAGTTCTCTCTTTCCAAAGTAAAAATCCAATTTGTTGTTGAAGGCCAAACAAAAGTTCCAAACCAGGCAGTCAGTTGATTCAGAGTTCTCTCTTTCCAAAGTAAAATCCTTCTGCAAATGTTCTCCAGCCAGGCTCCAGGTCTGTTCCTAATCAGGTACTGAGACACAAGCAATTATTTGAGCCTTCTTTTATGCAGGCAATCACTCTCCTGCACCTGCTCTTAATCAAGTACTTAGCTCTGTGAAGTTGTGGTGCAATGCCTTCTGGGACTTGTAGTGTATGCACCACACTTTGTAGTCCTGGCAGAGAGAAAATGGAACATACGTGCTGGGAGGTAACGCCCTTCTACAACTTTACCCATTGCCGTGTTACAATATGTATAAAAAAGGGGGACTGGGCTATAAGGGTTGTAAGTAGGACTGCACAGAGGCAGAGAGAGGGAGGGTAATTTTTTTACATGGACAATGGAATGAGGATGGTGGGTGGTATTGCAGAGGGAGAGAACAGAAGGGATTTATGTATGTATAAGAAATGGGGACTGGGCTACAAGGGTGGCAGATAGGACTGCACAGAGGGAGGGAGAGGGAGGATAATTTTGTTACTTGGACCGGGGAATGGGGAACGAGGTTGGCAGGTGGGACTGCACAGAGGAAGAGAGAGAGGGAAGGTAATTTATTTACATGAACTGGGGACAGGGGAATGAGGGTGGTGGGTGGGAATGCACAGAGGGAGGGAGCAGGAGGGATTTATTTAAAAGAAAGGTGTACCGGGGAACGAGGGATCTATATGTATATATATATAAGATACAAGGGCTGGGCTACAAGGATGGTGGGTGGGACTGTAGAGAGGGACAGCCATTTTTTTACATGGACCAGTGGCCAGGGAATTAGGAACAAGGGTGGCTGATGGGACTGCACAGAGGAGGGTAATTTATTTCCATGTACCGGGGAACTACAGTGGTGGGTGGGACTGCCTAGAGGGAGGGAGTTTGAATAGCTTTTGTTAAATGACAGGGGAATGGGGTATGAGGGTGGTGGGTGGGATTGCTTAGAGGGAGGGAGCAGGAGGGTTTTTTGTTAAATGACGGGGACGAAATACGAGGATGATGAGTGGGACTGCTCAGAGGGAGAGAATGGAATTTTTTTTTAAATGACAACAGTGCTGTGGGTGGGGGGCTTTCTATGGGGGATCATTTGGCCCATTTTTTTCCACTTTAGTGTGGCCATACATGACACTTCGATGCAGGATACTGCATCTAACATGGCAGTTAGATGCAGTATTCTGCATCAAAGAATGATACTTAGATGCAGGATTCTTTATCTAACATGGCAGTTCAGTGCAGGATTCTACATCAGAAAAGCCTGGAATCCTGCATCATGCCTGACATGTATTTTATCCCTTAGGAAATAATGGGAAACATCCAATTTAACAACTGTAGAATGGATGAATATTTTTGCACCAAATCTTCAAAAGGCACATCTCTGAGGTCAAGGCATTCTACCCTGAACATTTCAGCCACTAATTTTGACCCATTTTTGAGATACAGGTGAGCAAAAAAAAAACAGCCAAAAGAACAAAACCCTAATGCCTTTAATGGTTCCAAAGTTATTAAAGTGCAACATTTGAGGTTTCATATTAAACACCCCTATCAACCCTAACTATACTGGTGCTACTGCGCCAGTATATATCTATATATCTATATATGTGTATATATATATATATATATATATATATATATATCTGTGTGTATATATATATATATATATATATATAAAAGCAGTTACTGTAGAGGCAAAATTAAGCCCTTTTGTCATGCAGCATTTTCTGACAAGTCATTACTGCAAGTTACTGTGCTTCATCATGGCTGACTCCACAGTATGTATGTGTATGTATATGTGTGTGTATGTGTATACACATACATACATATATTGCAAAAAAAACTGTTGATGCATAAGTTAGGGTTGAAGCACCAAAAGTATTAAAATGACACATTAGAGTTGAACCCCTAGCCCCCCACCCTACCTCCCCATCCTCCACACTCCAACAGGCATTTGTGGTGTACCATGGGGATGTTAGGCCCAACTCTCACCCGATTTCATGTGTAAACAGGATGACATGGTACAAAATAGGAGAATGGGGTGAAAGTTAGGAGGCAGTATAGCACAGTGGGTTAAGTCTGTGAGCTGCAGATCTGGAGACCTGGGTTTGACTCGCTGGCTAGGTGCATACTGTGTGATCCTAATCAAGTCACTTAACTTCCTTGTGCTCCCAGGTCACTTCTGGAAATTACCTTTGGCTTAGTGTGCTACTCCTGGTTAAATAATGTTCCCTTTCCCTTACCCTAACTGATTCATTAATGAAGTTTTTTGCAATTTATTTCCTCACATTTTGAGATAGTATAATAGTATCTTTATTTTATTGTGGGAGCGCAGGGTCCTTCGGACCTTATGCTCCCATCCCTCCATCCAGAAAGTACAACAGTATCCATATGTCACAGTGGAGGACAGGGTCATCTGGCCCCTGTGCTCCTATCTCTCCAGAGATACACATATGTATGTAGTTGTGGAAAAACAGGGGTCTCTGGCTCCTGCGCTTCCACACTTTAAGTTATGATCAGGCTTAGTGAAATTGCAACAAATAGTCATAAATGTGGCATCTTAAATAATTTTCACCCCAGATGTTCAACATAACCTTCTTATCACCTCACAGCATGTAGCCAGTATAGAAAACTTTCAAATCCCTGTCAAAATGTAATTCTGCACAACAGTACCGCCATTTTGAGCCACAGGTGCGGAAAAACATTTTTTGGTAGGATTCTAAAAATGGCAGCTGTACTATTTATGAGGTGGTGTAAAAAATGGTAATGTTGAAAATCTGGTGTGAAAACATGAAAAATTGGCGAAGTTACGAGCATGCGTTGAAACTGCACAATGCACACTCATATTGCATTCATTTATTAGAATTGTTTTGCCCAATTTTGAACATGGGATTTTTGGGACCTCCCCTCATGAATGAGTGGCACTGTGATTTTGTTAATCCATCCCAAAAGTTGATTTTGCACAGTGACCATGTCATTCTGTGCCACAGGCGCGAAAACACATTTCAAGCAGGATGTGAAAAATGACAGCTATACTCTTCATAAGGAACTATGAAAAAATGGCAATGTTGAAAATCTGGATTGAAAATATTAAAAATTGGCAGTTACGAGTGTACGTAGAAACAATGCAATGCATGCCCATAATGCAGTCATTTGTTGAAATTATTTTGTCTAATTTTCAACATGGGCTTTTTGGGACATCCCCTCATGAACAGTGGCACTGTAGTTTTGTTACTCCATCTGGAAATGTGATTTTGCACAGTGACTGTGCTATTCTGTGCCACAGGTGTGAAAAAACATTTCAGGCAGGATGTGAAAAATAACAGCTGTATTGTTCATAAGGAAATGTGAAAAAATGGCAATGTTGAAAATCTGGAGTGAAAATATCAAAAAATGGTGAAGTTACGAGTGTGCATAGAAACTGCTCAATGAAAACTCATAACACAGTCATTTTTTAGAAGTTTTTTCACCAAATTTGAAACATAGGCTCTTTGGGACCCCACCTCATGAACAGTGGCACTGTCATTTTGCTACTTGGTCCCAAAAGGTGATTCCATGCAGTTACTGCACAATCACATTTTGGGACCAAGTAACAAAATGACAGTGCCAGTGTTCATGAGGTGGGGTCCCAAGAACTCCATGTTGAAACTTTGGGCCACAATTCCTAAAAATGGCTAAGATATCAGCCTAAGTTGAAACCACCATTATATGGTGCTTACCTTTGATTCTTCAGTTTGTGGTTCAGCTTTGAAGAGTGCAGATGAGTCCCAGTCCAGAGAAGATCACTGCTCCTGACCTTCAGAGGTAAGTATGGGTAAGGGGGGGTACGGGAAGGTGGGTGCACTGAGGGAGGGTGGAGATGGTGGAGTGGGGACCGAGGAAATGATGAGAGATCGTTTTCTGTATTGCAGGTTTAAAACAAGAAATTAAAGACATCTGGGGACAGTTTTACTTTATTAACAGGTATTTAAAATATAAAGTATACATAGCTGGGCACACTTGGGTGGGCTCCCACTGTGCCATATTAGTTGGGGGGGGATGCATGCTGACATGGAAATTGGGCACCCTGTGTTGGTAATTGAAGATTACTGATTTGGGGGGGTGACATCATCCAACACAGGGAGTGGGCATCCCAGTGTCAGAAGTTTTACATTTTAAAATACAATACATATTTGACACACGGGGGTGGGCTTCCAGTGTGCAATATTGATGTGGGGTGGGGTGGGGAATACATGTCGACACAGGGATTGGGCATCCCGATGTTGGCATTTTCTTGAAGAATAAACTATGGTTGTTTTTTGCACCATTGTGGATCCCCGCTCATGATGAGGGATGAGGACCAGATGGCCCTATCTGACCATCTGGTCTTCATGTCACAAATGGGGATATTGACACCTCATGAACAGGGATGAGCTGAGGAATGAGGAATTGACACCTCACGAATGGGGATTTTGTTTGTATAATCTCCGATCATGAAGTGTCAAAATCCCTGTTCATCAGCCGATCCCCATTTGTGAGATAGAGCCATCTGGCCCTTATCTCACAATCTGGTATTTTGATAGTTCACGAATGGGGATCAGCTGATGAACTGGGATTTTGTCACCTCACAAACAAACATCGTTGGTGAGTGGCGATCAAAGCTATTTTAAATTAAAGATGGCCGTTTTAGACAAAAACAAAGAAAATTAAAGGCATGGGTTTGTACAGGGTGTCTCCCTGAACAAATCCATACTAGTAATACCACACAAGACACCTGTGGGAGAAGTCAGAATGTTTTATTTGTGGGGAAAACTGAAAACAAGATGGTGACTCACGTAAGGGGAATTTTCCTCACAAACAGGGATTTAATAAATGTCCGGTCACAAGGTGACCAAATCTTTGATTGTGAGCCAAATCCCCTTTCACAAAACATACAAATAAATCTAAGACTGAACTGAGCATGCTCAGAACTGGAAAATTCAAAATTAAATAACTTCTGAACGAATTAATATTTTTTCACCAGACCAATGTTGGATTGTTCAATTTGCAACTCTCATGCTACCCTGAAAATTTAAGACCAAAATTCCAAATGGTGTGGCCATAGTACGATGGGCAAAAATAAGCAAAAATAGGCAAAAAAGGCAAAAAATGCATTTTTGGCTTCTTTGCTGCACAATAACTGCAAATCCAATTGAAACTAAATTAGCTATATCACGATATCTGACAACCATGCATTCTGAATTTCGTGATAAATCTGTTAAATGGTTGCAAAGTTATTAATGTGCAAAATTTGGGATTTAACATTAAACTGCCTACTCGACCCTAACTATATATGTATGTATGTGTGTATGTGTATAGGTATATTCTTTGCAAAAGACTGTGTTAATGCAATGGTTAGTGTTGTTTCCACACCAATGAAAGTGTGGCAATTCAACATTAGGGTTACCACACTAACATCCCACCCCCACGCTCCCATCCTCCACACATCAACAGAAGTGGTGGGGTGCCATGGGTCACCAGCCCCAACTCTCACCCCATTCCATGTGTAAGCAACTGACATGTCACAGTATAGGAGAATGGGGTGAGAGTTAGGACTGACGAACTATGGCACACCCCCATGTCTGTTTTAGTTTAGCTTTTTGCAAATAATTTCCTTACTTTTTAAGAAAGTGTAATATAAGTAGTAAATAACATGTATTGTTGGGAACATGGGGCCCTTTGGGCCCTGCAATCCCACCAGGCTGCACATTTGTGCATAACGATATGCATGTGTGGGAGTGTGGGCCCTCCAGGCCCTGCACTCCTACATACACATGGCGATGGTGTTGCTTAAACTCTAACTGATGCTTTAAACAGTGTTTTGCCATGAATTCTCTTACCTTTTGAGAAAGTGTAATATGACTAGTAAATGACATGTGCTCCCACCAGGCTGCCCATTTGTGAATAATGATATGCATTTGTGGGAGCGAAGGGCTTGGAGGGCCGTGCTCCCACATACATATAGAAACAATGTTGCTTTAATGCTAACTGAAGCATTAAACAAAGTTTTTAGCCATGAATTCCCTCACCTTTTGAGAAAGTGTAATATGAGTAAGCAATAACCCATGACAGGCCATGGGTATACTAGGCATTAATGCATACCCCTGTTTTGTGAGGCATGAGGGAAAATCCCAAGTGTCCTCCAACCAACTGGGGCATGTATTAATGCCTAGTATACCCATGGGTCTGGAGTGGGTTATTGCACTTATAAAATTGCATTTTTCTGAGTGAAAAAAATAATGTAAAATGTTTCATAGCATTTAAAATTGTTTTAATTTTAACTGCGTCTGTCCACTTTAGAAAGTAGTTCCTTAAGGAGCAGATGTCCCTTCTCTGGCTTTCATTGGTTGCCAGTTGTGCATGGGCGGATTTTTTAAAATAAAAAAAAATGGTGGTCATATTCTCGCTAAGCGAGAAGCTTCACAAGATGGTGGCATAAGTATATAGGGAAGATATGGGGTGTTATGCCTTTTAAAAGACAAGAAATTGTACAAGTCAGGCTGACTCAACTGACTGCTATCTTACTATCTTTCCATTTTCTTCTCTCACTCACTGTCAGCCTGCTTCTTGCACTCTGTCCATGGAGGTGCAAGGTATGGGAGTGCAATCACCAACACTCCCTGCTGTCACAGAGTGAGAGACACTGGGTGAAAGAAGTGGTAGTCAGCAAGGGCACATGCTGTGGGATGGAATGGGATGGGATGGCAATCACCAACACTCCCTGCTGTCAGAGAGCGACAGACTCCAGGAGAGAGAAGTGGTAGTGAGCAAGGACACATTCTGTGGGATGGAACTGGAGCTTTCAGCCTTTGCTACAGATGCTTTTTTAGTCAATTTCACCTTTCAGACCCGGTAAAGTGAGGGGCAACTATGTCTAAATGCTGCTTAAGTAAAACTTCATGAACATTTCCCTGACTGCCACAAGGCAAGGAGTGCTGGCAGTGTGCGCTGACACCAGTTTGTGGACCCTGCACATCAAGTATGCATATACTGGGGATTAATCAATGGCTACGCAGAGGGACACAACCAATGGGAGCTGACAGTTTTATTATCCTATTTTATAAATAGTAAATAATGCATTGGTGTGAGCACAGAGCCCTTCAGGCCTCATGCGCCCACCAGGCTGCCCATTTGTGCATAACGCTATGCCTGTGTGGGGGCGCTGGCCCTCTGGGCCCTGTGCTCCTCTTACACATAGCTACAGAGCCATACGGAAGCCCTACATGGCAAGGAATCCTTATAACAGTAATTTGCCGATATCTTGGGAACCATAGTGCCTACAAAACAAATTCAAGCATCCCTGTAATTGTGACAATCTGCACTTCTCGTGACAAAGGTCAACTGAATCTGTATCTTGCATAGTTTATGAGCTACGGGCATCAGAAAAGTGCAAAACGCACACAGTGATATCCTATGGTGAACATGTCAACTTTGTGACAAAATATCTCTGGAACCACTTAATTCCCAAACTCCTAAATAGCATAACTCACAACCCTGTAGATCATCCCCTACATACCCTGAAAATTTCATTTATAAAGACCAAACCATTCCTGAGATATTCAGTGACAAAATTTTTAAAATCCTAGTCCATGAAAGAGCAAAATCTTTGACTGCGAGCTCATGGACTAGGATTTTGACAGCTCGCTGACTAGGAATCTTAGCGAGTGATGGTCAAAGAATTTTATAATGTAAAAACTCTATTTTATTGACCAAAGTGACCCAAACCAAAAGCATGGCTTGATAGAGGGGGTCCTCCTGAACAAAACCCACGCCTCCTTTTCCCCAAAAGTCGCCTATGGGAAAAGCTACAAAATATTTCTCGGCCACACATTTAAAAAACAAAATGGCAGCTCTCACGGACAAAGATTTTCTGAAAGACAATAATTCTACTCCACTAGCTCCCAAATCCTTGTCCATGAGCCTAATTCTTTGTCTGAAAAACAGCAATATAAATCTTGGACTGAACTCAGCATGCTCAGAACCTGAAATTTCAAAATGTAATACCTTTGGAACAGATTAATATTTTTTTACCAAACCATTGCTGGATTGTTCCTAGACTCAATCTATTTCTATATTCCAAACATCAGACCAACAGACCATAAGGTTTCATCACAGCGCCATCAGAAAAAAAATTTGCAAAAACTGGTGAAAAATGCCTTTTTTGGTGCTTTGCTGTGCAGAAACCATAAGTTTGACTGAAACACAACTTGGTCAGTCAAGAGATCTACCATACCAGATTGTGCATTCCAACTTTCTTGCAAATCTGCTGAACGGTTGTAAAGTTATTAATGCATGACAATTGAGGTTTAACATTAAAGTGCTTCTCAACCATAACTATAAAGTGCTACATGCCCTATAATATAAATATAAGTGTGTGTGTGTGTCTGTGTATATATGTATATATATATATATATATATATATATATATATATATATATATATATATATATAATATAATAATCATGGCAAAAAACTCCATTAATGCATCTGTTAGGGTTCATAGCACAACAACAAAAGCATGGAAATGTGGTGTTAGGGTTACCAACCCTACTAACCCCCCATCCTCCACACACCAACAGGCATTGGCTGTGCACTGAAGTTGTCAGCCTACTGTAACTCTCACCCCATTCCATGTGCAAACAAGCTAAGGTGGTGCAGTAAAGGAGAATGGGGTCAGAGTTAGGCACAATGACCTCAGTGCATAGCTGATGCCTGTTGGTGTGTGGAGGGTGGGGGGGTGGAGGTGGGGTGGTAGAGGTGGTAAACCAAACACCACATTTCCTTGCTTTTGTCCCTGTGCTATGAACCCTAGCTGATGCAGTAACTGAGTTTTTTGCCATGACTTTCCTTTCTTTTTGATAAAGTGTAATGTAACTGGTAAGTGGTATAGGTTAGTTGGAGCGCAGGCTCTCTGGGCCCTGCGCTTCCTTTACATTTCCCATTTGTTGTGTAATGGTATGTGTATGTGGGAGCATGGGCCCTCTGGGCCCTGTGTTCCCACTCACACATAACTACAGAGCCATACAGCAGCCCTGTAGGGCAAGGAACCCTTGTAACAGTAATGAGCCAGTATCTCAGCAACCATAGCAGCAACAAAAATAAATCAAGTGTTATTGTAATCATGACAGCAAGGACTCTACACAACATATTTGCATCTCACATCATTTACAAGATATGGGCACTGAAATGCACTAAAAAGGCACCCTTGGAACAATTGTGACACTAATTTGCAGATATATCCGTAATCATAGAAAGTAGGAAACAAATTCCACTGATGATGTAATCTATGATTTCCCAACTTGTTTCTATAGCTTAGATCACCTAAAGGTGATCTAAGCTGTAGACAGTGAAAACTTTGTATCTTGCTTTGTTTTCAAGATACAGGTGGTGAAAGGCATTATGGGTGCCACAATGGTAGCCTATGGTAAATGTCTCAACTTCGGAATGCTGTAACTTTGGGACCATTGAATGTTTTGGCACCAAACTACCAAGAGACACATCCGTGGAACCAGGGCTTGACATCCTGCAAATTTTAGCCCAAAATGCCCAACCATTTTGTGGCAGGGGGATGGCAAAGGTTTCAGGTTTTTGACAAAATTATTTCACAAATTGCTAAAGTTTTGCAAAAAAAACAGCACAAACGTTTTGCGGATTTTTTTTCTATGATTTGAGAAAGCACTGGGGCTCCGACTTTTAAAATGGCATTTCTGGGGGATTTACCCCAAAATAAAGATTGAGCTGGCATCCTCAGAACCCGACTAGGTAAACCCAACAGTCAGTGTTTACATAGAGGGTCTCAAATTTAAATGTCAGGCATTTCTCTCTCTCTCTCTCTCTCTCTCTCTCTCTCTCTCGTTAACTGAAAACAATATGATGGCAGCACAAAAGTGAAAGGGCCATTTGCAAAAGGAAAATTGTACTTGTGACATGGGAAATTTGTTGTTTGAGTAACTTTTGAACAGTTTAATATTTTTGCACCAAATCTTCTAAAGGCACATTGCTGTCCCAGACTGCATCTTCCCTAAAGATTTCAGACCAAATGGACAAATTGTGGGGGCTGTGGGAGCGAGCAAAGAAATTCATTTTTTTGCATTCTGCAGCTTCACAACTGTACATCTGACCATAACATAACTTGCTAGATCCAGAGATCTATGGTACCAGATCATACATGCAAAGTTTCAGGCAAATCTGTCCAACAGTAGCAAAGTTATTAAGGAGCAAAATATGAGGTTTAACATTAAAGTGCTTAATCAACCCTAACTATAGTGGCACTATAATATGTATATGTATGTGTTTGTATTGTATTATACTGGCCCAGTAGGCTATAGTATAGTTAGGGTTGCACAGCCACTTCTATGTTAAACTCAAACTTTTTCACTTTAATAATATTTCAACTGTTAGTCCAATTTGCCTGCAGTTTTGCATACATGGTGTGGTGACAGAGATATTTGGATGTAAAAAGTTTTGTTATGGTCAGATTTGTGGTTGTGGACCTGAGGAGCATTAAAGTGTGAAAATCCTCAACTTTTGAAATTCTTTGTTCACCTCCAGAGCATGAATGGTTTGTCCATCTGATCTGAAGTTTTCAAGGTATATGGGGACTGGTTCAGAGAAGTGTCTTTTGAAGGTCTGGTGAAAAAATATTTATCTGTTCAAAAGTTATTTTACTTTTTCATACCCCATTATAACCTATGGGAAAAATATATGTGCACCATGAAAATGCTCACTAAAGCACTATTTGATTTCAAGCTTTGAGTTTCTACTTTCATGCTGCCACCATCTTGCTTTCAGTTAGCGAGGTGGAAAAAAACTATGTAGTTAAAAAAAATACTGCCTCTTGGTAAACACCAACACTAGGATTTACCTAATCAAGGCCCTAGGAACATGATCCTATCATCATTTTTCCAAAATGATGTCTGCAAATATTAGCTTTCAGTTTATTTTCACTATATTTTCTTAACTGACAAAAGCGCTAAAATAAGCTGATCGCTAGTACTACAGGGAGCATAGAGCTGTAATTGGACATGAAGCTGATGTGCTAATTCAACGGGGTGCTAAATAGTACTGCATCCCACTCCATGCTAAATAAGGAGGGCGCTAATATAAGCTGCTATATAGTATGTTTCTTAAATTTTTCCGCCATATTAGGCATGGAGATTTTGCGGAAGAACTACAGACTTTCGTGAAAATTTCCATGAAAGTCCACAGCACTTCTGTGAAAGTCCACTGGACATTCATGAAAAGTCTCACATGTTAACTCATTCAAGCCTAGATACACCTGTAGGTGGCATCTGAAAGCATAGCCACTCATGCCAATAATGACTATAGACATGTTCAGCTAACTTTCACTCAGGCCTGGAAACATCTGAGGAAGTCAGTAGTTTTTACCTAAATTTTAAACAAACCAAATTGCTTGGGATTGATTGCGTAGCACCATTAGAAAGGTAATGTTGTGCTGAATAATTTTGCCAATGATGCTTTTTTTTGTCATGTATACTTTAGTAGTTATTCGCATTTGTTTATAGTATGGTGTGCATGGCAGACAATTATCTCTCAAACCTCACCTAAGTACCTTGAATAAATCCCAAAAAATCCCAGTTTTTTGGTATTTCAGCTAGCATAAAATAAAACCCAAATTGATTAAAATGCATTGCACAGCACTGTTAGAAAGGTAATTTTGTGATGAACAACTTTTTCCACTGATACTTTGTGTTTATCACATATACTTTAGGAATTATTCACATTTATTTATGGTATGGTGTGCATGGCTGACATTTGTCTTGCAAGCCTCACCTAAGCACCTTGAAAAAAATCTGAAAAAAAAAACAGTTGTTTGGTATTTCGGCTAGTATAAAATGAATAAAAACTGAAATGATTACAATTGATTGCATAGCACCACTGGAAAGGTAATTTTATGCTGAACAACTTTGCCACTCATACTTTGTGTGTAGCACTTATGGTTCAAGATATATTCACATTTGTTTGTGGCATGCTGATTATGGCTGGATTTTGCTTAGAAATGCCCAGGATGCAGTGCTAAGGGTATATAGCGCATAAGTGCTGGAAGTCTCAAAGAGCTTGTGCAGTGTGAATGAGTTAACCTATAGGAGTTTTGTGAAAGTGCATGGTACTGTTGCAAAAGTCATGCTGGTAAACAGCCCAAAAATGCCAGTTTCTTTGACACTTCATAGGAAAAAAAGTGTTAGGAGTTTTGGGCTGAAATTTGCAGGGTAGCAAGGGCATGCACCACTGATTAACCTTTTGCTGGTTTGGTGAAAAGAATTACACTGCTTCCATAGTTACAACACTCTGAAGTTCAGAATGTTCTATTAGGATAACATTGTGGTGGCTGCAGCACCTTTTGGCAGCTATATCTTGAAAATGATTTGAGATACACATTTTTCGCTAAGCACAGCTTAGTGTACTAAGCATGCGTGGAGGTGGCTAGGTTATGAATACAACTGTGAAAGAATGTTTTCTGAAATTGCTTATGGTTACTGAGATATTGCCAAATAAGCATTAGAAGGGTTACTTGGAATGCCTCTAGTCCTGTGCTATGTGTCTGTAGTTATGGGTAAGTGAGAATGCAGGGCACAGAGAGCCTGTGCTCTCAACTCTGCATACCATTTATGCTAAAGTGTGAGAACAGGGCCTTCCTGCAGTGTGCCTCTACACTTATCAGTTGGTGGGAGTACAGTGCCCAGAGGTCCCGTGCTTCCACCTATGGATCCAATTATTCAAAACTGGGAGCACAAGGCCCTCCAGTGCTTTGTCTCCATACTTATAGGTAGGTGAGAGGGCAGGGCCCTAAGGGCCTGTGCTCCCACCCATGGATACCATCTTGCAATACTGGGAGCAAAGGGCCCTGAGGGCTTGTGGTCCCAATAATGGATCCCACTATGGAAAACTGGGAGCACAGGACCCTTCTGCACTATGCCTCTACACTTACCTATGGATACCATTTGATTAACATTTCACTTTCTGAAAAAAGAAGAGACATTCATTGGAAAAAACTATATTAATGCATCAGGTATGGTTGATTCCACACCAGCAAAAGTCTGGAAATGTGATGCAAGGGGTACCAACCCTACCCCCCCAAGACAACCCCCACCCTCAATAGACCAACATGTGTCAGGGTGTGCCTTAGGGTCATTGGGCTTAACTCTCACCCCATCCTCCTATACTGTACCAAATCAGCTTCCTTACAAATGGAATAGGGTGAGTGTTAGGCTGATGACCCCAAGGCACACCCCAATGTCTGTTGGTCTGTAAAGGGAGGGGGGGTAGGGTTGGTAAATCTAACATTGCATTTCCAGACTATTGTTGGTATGGAATCAACCCTAACTGATGCATTAACGTTGTTAAGGTTTGTAATATATGTATGTGTGTACATGTGTGTGTGTATGTATACGTGTGTGTATATATATATATATATATATATATATAAATATACAGTATATATCTATATCTATATATATATTCATAGCAAAAAAATCCATTTAATGCATCAGTTAGGGTTGTTCCTCAGCAACAAAAGTGAGGAAATGATGTTTGGGTTAAAACCTTAAACTCCGCATCCCCCAGCACCACACACACACACGCACACACACACACACACACACACACACACATATGCAAGTAGTGGGGAAGGACCAAGGCAAAACAACCAATCACAGACAACCAGCAGCAGTAACAGAAATAACATACAACTGTCTAAGCATACTACAGGACACATCCATCATCATGGTCCACCAACTGAAGGACTTCTGCTGCCATGCTGGTGATTTGCACAGATAAGATACCAGAACAGGAGTACTCTCCACACAATACCTAAGATGTTGTTGTTTTCAATATCTCAAACCATCTCTATAATAATGTCAAGCATAGGCCATGATGATATTAAACACTTAGCGTCATATAGTACCACGTAGCTGCCCAAGCATACATGATATAATCACAGTGCAGCAGCACTCTGTTTATAATTGTGTTTCTGATACATAATTTACTAATGTCACTATAGCATGAGCAACCATTAACATGCATGAAAGACCAGTGAAAATGCAGTCTCATATTATGCATTCATAGCTACAAAAGCTGTAGCATGGGCTCTTTTCCACCACCCTGATACCATCAATGTAGGAATTTGTGTAGAAACAGAGACATATGTTTGAACCAAGAAACTGTTACCAAGGCAAAGAGAGTGAAATGGTACCATGGAACACTGTGGGTCACACAGTCACATACAGCTATGCTGCTGTGCAAGTTCAGAGAACAGTGCAGAAGATCTCTTCACATAATACTGTACTGATCCATTATTTTCTTATGCCAGGCTAAGATCAAGAGGTATTTACACACATGAAACACACAAGAGGTATTTACACACATGAAAGGCTGTTGAAAATCCTCTGTGATACTTCATGGTCAGAAACAGAAATTTGTGAGCATGAGGCACTTTAACCTGCTTACTGTCAGCAACATATTAATTAGCAGAGAAAACACTTACTTGTTTCAAATGTCAAACTGTCGACAATTCAGATATAGTGTAGTGTGACCATGTGGCTTTTTGTGTGTACTGATACATTATTGGCTTATAGTGGGTTAACATCAGAAGAGATTAACAGTGAACAAAGGTCTCCAAAACCATTGCCAGACATTGCATGTGTTTGACTGATGCATTAATAATACACTCTCATTCAGAATAGATACAAATTGAATTGGTAATAAAAAACTGTTTAATGTGGTCCACCAGAAACTCATGGCCAGTATGCCTGTATACCCCAAGTCACTTGGATGGCAGCAGAAGTCATACAGTTAGTGGACCATGATGATGGATGTGTCATGTAGTACGTTTAGACAGTTGTATGTTATTTCTGTTACCTGCTGCTGGTTGTCTGTGATTGGTTGTGTTGCCTTGGTCCTCCTCCACTACTTGCATGTGCATGTGTGTGTGTGTGTGTGCGTGTGTCTGTTGCTTGGGGGGAATGCGGAATTAGGGTTTTAACCCTAACATTGAATTTCCTCGCTTTTGTCGCTGTGGAACGACCCTAACTGATGCATTAAATGGATTTTTTTGCTATGAATTTCCATTTGTTTTGAAAATGTGCACTATAAATAGTGAATGGAATGTGGTGCTGAGAGCGTGGGGCCCTTTGTGCCCCGCGCTTCCGCCATGTTAATTTTTGTCACTTCACTGTGCTAAAACTGTATGACTGACTGAAATGAAAATTGGTAAATGAAGACATGTACCATGCCACAACATGTATAACAAATGTTATCTGAATCTGTTCAACAGTTGCGCAGCATCACACCATGAAAACTGCACAAGAGTGCCAAAAATAACATTTTTGCCACTTTGCTACACAAGAGCTATATATGCGATGGAACCAAAAATTGTAAAAATAAGAGATGTACCATAGCACACAGTGTGTCCATAATTGTGTCTACATCCATTCAACGGTCACACAGTGCCACGAGCATACAACATAACATGCACAATTCGGCAACCATAAGTGCCAGTGACCCGGAAATTGGCACAGCGAATGATGACATAAATCTTTGTACTTTCCAAATGCCAGACAAATCAGACACACATTTCAGAAGTTATTGAAGCATAATGAACCATATTTTAATTCATCGAGAAGTGGCATAATTCTGCACCTGTTAATGTTTTACAAACCAAACCACTGCAAGACACCTCTGTAGCACTAGGGCTACTGACACTGTATATTTCAAGCCAGTAGCACCATTCAGAGTGCTATCCGCAAACCGTTAACTGTGTCATGCAGTATCTCCACAGTAAATTATTTTTTCAGCAGGATATCCACTCAGCATCCTCCAAATTTCATGTGAAAAGACCAAACCATTCCAGAGCTATTCTAGTTTTACATTTCTACACCTTTAACAATTCTTCCACCAAAATATGGCAGAAATCATGGTCAAAAATGAGCTAAAATGGCGGACCTTCAGTAACTTTGAAGCAGGTCAAATTCAAATGGTAATAACTCTGGAATGGAACAACATAATTTCACCAAACAAAAACTGGCATATTCCTTGAACAAAGGCCTTCCTGCGTGCCAAGCTTCAGACCAATCAACCACACACTGGCTGCACTATGTGCCTCAGAAGACAGTGCTAAAAAGTAGCAAAACATTTTTTTTCACTGCACTACGCAAATGCAAAAACACAAACAGTAACATTAATGCAAACAGTAATGGAAACAGTGAGGTAAAAGAAAATAGTAATGCTAACAGTAATGCAAATGCAAGCACAAATGGCAATGCACATGGTGATGCAAACTGAAATGATAACGCAAACAGAGAAATGCAAGCACAAACATAAATTAAAACAGAAATGGTAACGCAAACGGTAACACAAATGCTAATGGTAACAGAAACGCAAGCGATTAAGAAAACAGTAATGAAAAAGCAAACTGCAATGGAAACACAAATGCAAATGGTAACGAAAACAGTAACAAAAATGCAAACGCTAACACAAAAATGAACAGAAATGCTAACAATAATGGCAACAGCAATGCAGAAGGAAGCAGTAAAGCACACGACAACAGAAACATTACCGAAAATGCAAACGCTAAGGCCAACAGAAACACAAATGGTAACAAACACGCAAATGATAATGGTAATACAAATGGTTATGGTAACACCAACGACACCAAAGGAAACACTAACACAAACTGAAACACAAACGCAGGCGCATACGCAAACACAAATGGTAATGCTCACGGTAACGCAATTGGAAAAGCAAATACTTACAGTAACACTAACGATGACCCCAAAGGAAACACTAATGCAAACTGAAACACAAATGCAAAAGCATACATAAATGCAAATTGTAATGCACATAGTGATGCAAAAGTAAATGGAAACAAAAACAGTAAAGGAAATGGAAAGGGTAACAGTAACGCAAACACAAGTGCAAATGCAAATGCAAAGGGTAAGGCACACCGTGGCGCAAAAGTAAATGCAATCAAAAACAGTAATGGAAATGCAAAAAGTAACAGTAATGCAAATGGAAGCGCAAAAAAAACCACAAAGGGTAACACACACAGTGGCTTAAATGGAAACGCTAACTCAAATGGAAATGGAAACATAAGCAAAAACATTAACGGTAACAGTAATGCAAACACACACCCTTTTTTTTTCCAAAAAAGCTGCATGCAGAAGCACAGTGAATACAAAGAATGTAAACATAATAATGGCCCTCGAAGCAGAAAATAAGCACTTTAAATACTAAATTCCTTATAAATCAGGAACCGTACGACGTAAAAATTTTTAAAAATCTTGTATTATTTATTACTTTCCAGGCTAGTTTTGCACTTAGTCCCTAGTGGGGGACTAAGCATTCTTGCGATGAAAAGTCCGTATCTCGAACCGTTTTCGAGATACTGTCCCTAAAAGGCGTGGCAGACTCCGTAATGTTATCCTATTGGAAAAATTGTCAACTTCGGAGTGCCATAACTTTGCAGCCCTATTATATTTTTGCACCAAACCACCACAAGGCACATCTATGAAATCTTGGCTTTCTTCTCTCCAAATTGCAGCCCAAAAGACCAAACCGTTCATTTGCAGCAAGGTGGCAAAGATTCCCTACTATTTTGGCCATAGTGTCGCAAAGTACTTTCGCAAATCACAACACTTTTGCAAATAAAATCACCAAAGTGTTGCATATTCAAAAGTAGTTTGTGACACTACTGTTTACAAAAAATTTAAAAACATATTTCTGGGGTGTTTTACCTCCAAAAAAACATTGCTAGCATCCTCAGGGCTCTACTAGGTGAACGCAGCAAAAATTGTGTCCCCAGAGGGTCATAAATTTAAACGGCAAGCATTTCTGTGACCACCAACTGAAAATAAGATGGCTGATTTGCCACATTACAAGGGTCATTTGTGAAAGTAAAAAGTGCATTTGCAACACTTTCAAATATTTTGTTAACTTTTCCCATTGACTATAATGGGTAACAGTTTTTTTGAATAACTTTTGAACCATTTAATACTTTTTCACAAAATCTTTGAAAGGCACATCAAGGACCCTGGCTGCATGTTCTCTGAAGATTTTGGACTGGTCACGCAAACCATGTGATCTGTAGGCATGAACAAAGAAACGCACAAAAAAACGTAATTTGTGTGTTGTTTTGCTGCTCAGTAGCTCCGCAACCATACATCTGATCATTACGAAACTTGGAAAGTCCACAGATCTAAGGTACCACACTATGCATTTCAAATTTCAGACAAATCTGCCTTACAGTGGAAAAGTTATTAAGCAACCAAATGTCAGATTTAACGTTAAATGTGGTACTCAACCCTAACTATAGTGGCACTACCGTGCCACTATAATATATTCATTGCAAAAAAACTCCATTAATGCATCAGCTAGGGTTGAGGTCATGGTGACAGAAGTTTGGAAATTCGATGTTAGGGGTACTACCCCACCCCCACCCCTCCACCCTACAGACACCTACAGGCATTGAAGCATGCCATGGGGTTGTCAGGCTCAACTCTCACCCCATAATTACTTGTAATTTTTAAATTACAGCATTTTTTATTCTTTGATCATGCCTCACAACCCCAATGACACACCCCGTCAGCTGTCAATCTTGGGATGACAGGCGGGTCTGGGGGGAGGGGCAACCCTAAAGATTTTTCATTTCCTGACTTGTTGTGTTTTAACCCTAAATGATGCATTAACAACATTTTTTGCATAGACTATATATACTGTGATAGAACAAATCTTCCCTGATTAGATGTATTAATGTTCTTAAATTAGTTAAAATTTTGTTATTTATAATGGCACAGATATTTGAAGCAGTTGCATATGGTGCAACTGAGTTGTGCCAGCACAAGTGCGGACTTGCGCCAAGGAGCCATATTCAGCGGGAGCCAGTGTGCAGTGCAAATCTCTTTGAGCCAATGCACAACTATAATGAATGCAGGCGCAAGTGCAGGGGGGCATTCCCAGGAATATCCAGCACAGTGGGATATTCAACCATGAGACCATGGCGCAAGTGTGGAGCAAATCAAAGATGCACCAAGCAGACTTGTTCCTATAAACACAGGGCAAAAGCACACAGACAGCACTTGCGCCAGGCAAAAAGGAGTGAGAGAAAGAAAGACAGAGAGAGAGAGAGAGAGAGAGAGAGACAGATAGACAGACCAAGGCAGACACAGAGGGAGAGGGACAGAGGTGTAATTGAAGAGGGAGAGAGGGGCAGAGAAAGTGAGAGAGACAAACAGACAGACACACTGCCAGGTAGTACACCAGGGTGGCATACAGCCAGCAGCAGCCAACTGCCCAGGGGGATAGTGGACAGCAAGGGCTATGGCTAGTGCACCCTTCATGATGGAGGCCATAAGGAGGAGTGTGACAGGGCAGAAGGAACAGCAACATGGCCATGGAAGGGCCGGTCAGCTGTATGCCCAGCACAGGTTGTACTGAGCCCACATCACCTTCAAGCAGTACAGTGACACGGAGATTGTCAGCTGGTACCACCTGAACAGGGCAATTTTGAGGTAGCTCTGCAATCTGTGCAGTGAGGAGAAGCAGGCACCCACCAGATGAAGCCACGCCACGTCCGTGGAGATGAAGGTGACAGCCGTCTTGTGCCTGCTCACCACGGTCACCTTCCAGAGACCAACAGGGGACACTACAGGCATAACCCAGTCAGCCACATCCTGCCTTCTTACACAACTGAGTCAGAATTCTTCCATTTCCCCAGCACACGGGTGGAGCGTACAGTAACCATGCTGGATTTCCACAGGGTAGCACGTATGCCTGGTGTGATTGGGGGCCATTGACTGCATCCACATACATTAACAGGAAGGGGAGCCCAAGTGTCAACTACCAGGTGGTGTGCAATGCCAAGGGGGCACATTACCAATGTCTGTGTCACACACCCTGGGAGTGCACATAATGCGTTCATCTGGCACAGCCCTGTGCTGTGCCACAGGTTTGAATGTGGGGAAATCCCCAAGGGGCCACCTAGTGGGTGAATATGGCATTGGCAAGGGGCGATGGGTAGAGCAGACCATGGGATGGGGGAGGGCAGAGTGTGCATGGTGGTGTGGGCACCAGGGACAGGCAAGGGGCACAGCATAGAACAGCAAAGGGCTAACCATGTTATTATCCACACAGGGGACAGCACCTATCCACTGAGGCCCTGGCTGCTCACCCCCTACAGGCGCCCATCATCCCCAATAGAGGAACGCTACAATGAGGCACATGCCAGCACACGCAACATCATCGAGCATGTCATTGGCATGCTGAAAGCACGTTTCCATTGCCTAGACAGGTCAGGCGGTGCCCTGCAGTACAGCCCCTTGAAAGCCTGTGGCCTATTCCTGGCCTGCTACGTACTGCACAGCATGGCCATTGACTGTGGGATAACTGTCAAAGCTGATGAGGGTGACAGTAGTGGGGACGATGGAGGCAATGGGCTGGAGGGAGGTGGACAGCCACCCCTTGGGTGGAGGGATCCCTGGCTGCAGCTGCAGGTGAGATGACACCAGGAAACCATTGCATGGGAGCACAATGGTGCACACAGGTAGGTGGTGCGATACACATGCATAGGCCACACAAACAGGTACAGCACACATGCAGGGGTGTGCATGGCAATGGGCATGCACACACTGAGGTGTGAAGCAGGGGTATGGGTGACAGGGGCACACAACCACACACAGCACCACACAGCACCTCCACACACACATGCACCCACATACACAGCCGTAGGTATGTGGCATGGATCAGATGCATCGCACCGGTGCACAGGTGCAACTGGTGCAAGACTGCCATCATCACGCCCACACCACATGGCCCAAAAGCTGGGCAAGCATGCACACAGGCAGTGTGTGGCGTGATACACAGGCACCACACCAGTGGTAAGCACACATGCACACCACCCACATGCGCACTGGACAGCAACTGCAGACCGCAGACTGCAGGCGGGGTGGCCTGCACATCAGGTCTGCTGCACAGAACCATGGTCACCATGGCCATGGGGGAGGCTGCACCTGGGCCTATTGGCAGCCACCAGCCATGGGGGGTGTACAACAGCCCCCCAGGGGTTGAACCGCAGGACCGAGACCGTGTCCGAGCGGGGGTGTGGAGGTGCACAAACAGGCCAGACCCGGGCATGCCTGGGATGCCGACATCAGAGCCCAGCATCGACTGCACTGGGGTCACCTGACACTGGGTTCGCGGGGTGGACATCGCACTGTGGGGCGGTCATCTTTGCCTGGCCATACCCCATAGCAGCCAGCAGTGCAAAGCCATCCAAGATCACAGTGGCAATGCAATCCAGGGATGCAGTCATGGCCTCCTGCATGCACTGCATCCCCACCAGAATCTGCGCAGTGCCCTTCTCCTGCTGCTTGGCTAACTGGCACACCTCTGCACACAGTGCCCACATCCCAGTGGCAAGCAGCACCTGTTGCTGAATGTACACCCACAGCAAATGGGTGTGCTCAGCCAGCTGTTTGACGTCCTGGGTCTCCCAGGCTGGACGCCAATCCCCATGTGGTGACCGGCCATGCTGCACAGCCCCCCTCTCTGGTGGACGCTGCACAATGGGGTCTACTGGGGGAATGGTCATAGCAGGCGCACTGGCAGCGGACCCTTTGTCCGATTGCCCGGTGGCACCTGCAGCCTGCTGCTGTCACCCATCCGGTCACTGCACACCACCCAGAGCCTGCACAGCCACACCACAGCTGCTACAGGGCACAGCCAGGGCAGCACACACAGCTGCAGCCACAGTGGTGGTGGGCAGCTGTTCTGCCGCTGGCAGAGTGCTGGGTGTGCTGCCTGTGTCAGTGGTCAGTAGGGGCATCTCAGCCACATTGCTGGCCATGCTGTCCAGGATTAACCTGATGTTGTCATTGATGTCAGTTCCCGCCCCAATCTATGTCTCTGCACAGAGGACACCAAGGCTGGCATCCTGCAGGAACACATTCAGGGCCTCATCTGACCCCAGGTCCAGGACATCCACCTGCATAGAGGTGGTGAGCTGCAGCCTGTCAGGCCCCTGGATGCCAGTGGAGGTGGATGGCTGGTCCTCTGGGGCTGTCCCAGCATCCACGGCTGCTGGCGCCACCAGTGCCCCATCATCAACATGGAGGCATGCTGGTGCTGCAAGAGAAAGGGAGGAATGTCAGTGATGCAGTGCCCACATGTCCCCCCCACTGCCACTGCATGTGTCCCACAGCATGGCATGTGCATAGGTGCACACACATGCCCATGGATGTGTATGCCAGCTGCATGCATGCCAGCATGCCCGTATCTGCACCCTACACACTACCAGCTGTGTGTGGCTGCCATACTTACCATGCAGTGATGGGCTGCCACCCATCTGGAAACTGCCTCCAGGCACAGCCTCCACCATGCTGCAGTGCATGGTGGCTGCCACCAACTCCTCCTGCACCGTGAGCAGTGGCACATCAGCAGGCCTCCCTCTGGTGGCATTCTGGGATGCACAGATGACCACCACCTTCTCCTTGATGTGCCTCTTATCCGTGCCCACCTTCTTCCGGCACTACTGCACCAACTGCAGCTGGCTGTCATGCTGGTTGACGTGTGCCACCACCTCCTTCCAGGCCCCAGCCCTGGCCAGTGGTGTGCCCGTGGCACCACTCAACAGGGCTCCCTGTTGAGGTATGCATTGAACAGGGCCTCTGTCTCTGTCTTTGAGAAATTGGGTCTGTGCTCATGAGCAGGCCCATACTCCTCACCCTCCTCACATTCTGACATGTCACTTCCTGTGGACATGGAGAGCATAGTGGGTCAGTGGCAGCAACACCCTGTTCTGTCCCACCATGCTGTGCTGGCTACTCCCAGTGAGCTGCAGCAGCATGCATAACTTACCCAGAAAGGATGGAATACTGGTCCATGGCCTGTGCTGTTCCATTGTGCTTATATTGTGCAATGCATGCAAATGAGGTTTGGTGCAACGGTATTGACATGCTAATGCACCCAATGCACCACACATTAGCTGATGCGCTCATTTGCATGTGGCATCTGAATATCATGAGTTTGCTTCGTGCACAATGAGATTGCTCCAGAGCAAGTTGTGGCGCAATGTGCACGGATGCACAGTACGCAAGCACACAGTGCGCATGCACCAAACGGTATCACAGTGTCAATCATGCACCATGTGCTGACAGCAGGATGGGGGGCATAGCTCATGATGCACCAGACCTGCTATAGTGCACGTGCGCACTACTTGGAGGTGGGTGACCCCTGACCCCTGGGTCACTCCACTCACCCGGTGACCCCACCTAGCCATGCCCATGCCGCACATCTCCGTGACTGTGCAATGGGTGGACACAGTGCATGTTCCCTCACATCATGCATCTGGCGCATGTCATGGCCACATGCACTTACCGCCACCATTTTGGTCACCGGCTTCCTTTCACAGCATGGTGTGGTGACGGGTACTGAGAGCACAGAACTGGACACAGGTCAAGCTGGTCAACCTGGTTGCCTGTATCCAGCCCCACACCCCCAAAACCTTTTGGACAGGTGCCTCTGCAGCTTCCCAGGGTCACAGTGTGGCAGGGGTTTGCTGCCACACTGCAGCAGTGGACCGGGCTGGCCAGGATGGGGGGGGCAGTGCTGCCACCAGTATGGCGACCTAGTGCAGAGGGAACCAGAGCACCTGAGGAGGCTTGAGGTGCATGTCAGGCATGGGGCTGTGCCACAGCCAGGTAGGTAGGCCCATATTGCATGTGTGCCCTGGTGCTGTACTGTTGTGTTGGCTTGACTGCCTGACATGCCCTGAAGAGCATTCACTTCCAGTGTGCGCATTGTGGGGTGGCATTTGCCAGCCACCACTTGCATTGTGATGCAGCTGTGTGGGACATGTCAGGCAGAGGCTCACCCTGTGCACAGGGGTGAGGGTGGTGGGCAGCTGCTGTGGATGTTTGCTGATGTGTACATGTCTATGTTCCATTCCCAGGGCCTGAGAATCACCAGAGGGCACAGGCAGCATGGGCATCAGCAGTGACAGGATAGCAGGCTGCAGCAGACCAAGAAGGCAGTGCAGGAGTGGCTCCAGCACCAGCGGGGCCATGGAGGGCAGGTAGGCACTGTCATGGTCCTTCACACAATACATAGGTGGTGGTGGGGGAGTGAGTTGCAGCATGGCCATGTGTGCCATGTTCCATGGCAGCTGTGTGTGTCTCACTGTGCGTGGTGCTTGCCACTGGGGTGCATCCATTGGACATGTGTGCCAGCTGTTGTTGGGGTGGGTGTGTGCCCAGCTGCCACTGATGTTGCTGTGATGCCAGTGCACTGTGCTATGTGACTGTCATTGCACAATTGGGTGGCCATTGTGTGGAGGGGACCACCTCTGTGCACTGTCGTGGTGTGCCATGTTGCTGGCAGGCATTTGCCCACCCCCCTGCGGGTGGCTGGTAAGGGTCCTCTGGGGTGTGTGTTCCCACTGCCCATTGTGCACTGTGGGTGGGCATGGTTCCTTGGGAAATTGCACTGATCACCTGTTCTGTCCCTTGTCATAGGTGTCCAGTGGAGACGATGGAGGCCCATCTACTGCAGGCTGCTCTGGCAGCTTATCCTCATTATGTCAACCATGATGGAGGCTGTTCTGCAGGTTCACCACCTGCTGATGGATGAACACCGGTGGCGAGGGTGCCAAAGGGTGGCAGGTCGTGGCTACTGGTAGAGTGGCCCCAGCATTCCCCTGCTGTACCTCCTCCTACAGTCCCCCATTCCATTGTACAGTCCCTGTTCCCTGTCCCCTTCCCTTGCTTTCCTACCCTTTCCCAACCCCTTGTTGTTGTACATAGTTTGGTTTTGCATTATATATTTTTTTGACTTACCTGCCTGTGTCAGTGTCTGCTTTGCAAGTGGTGTGAGCAGCCATGCTGCAGTGGCCCAGTGCCTGTCCATGTGGTGTGCATGTGTTGGGGTGTGTGTTGTGCTTCTGTGATTCACTGCTGTGTGCTGTGGTGTGTCCCACTGTGGTGGTGTCCCTCCCCTCAGTTGATGGCTGTGCCATGGGGTGCCCATGGGGTGGCTGTCAGTGGTGTGTGGCGGGTGTGTGCGTGGTGATGGCACACGACCATGGTCTTTGCTCAGGTACTGGCCACACACTGTGTTGGGGCCCCTGCTTGGTGTTGTGTGGCCTGTCCCATGTGGTTTGCCATGCTACGTGCCTCCCGGCATGTTCTGTGCCTACTGTATAGGCCACCTGCATGTCTGTGTGGCATGTTTGAGTGCTTGGCTGCGTGGTTCTGGGTGTGGCCTGCTCTGGTCTGAGTGTGTGGGGTGCATGGCTTGCAGCCTGGAGGAGGGCTCCCTTGGTGGCCCTCCATTGGCCATTGGCAACTCCTGTTGCCTACTATCTGTGTCACTGTTGTGTTCTGGGGGGGATCTGGGTGTGCCCTGCTGTGCCTTGCTGGTGGTGGCCTCCTGTGGCCTGTCACTGTGCATCCCCTGCTCTGTCTCTGGGTCTCTTCTCTGTGCTGTTCCCCCCTCTGTTGCTCTGCTGCTCTACTCCCATAGTTGAGCTGGAGCATCTCTTTTTGCACCATGGTACAACTCTGGTTGCACCATGGCACAACTGTGCCTTATTCAGCCAGGTCGCACTGGCACAGTGTGGCCAGCGCAAACTCTGAATATGGCTCCTGTTGCACCATGGTGCATCAGATTTGCACTGCGCCAGACTTGCACCGGCCTTTGGTGCATTTCTGAATATCTGGGCCAATGTGTGTATGTTTTAAAATCTGTATTCAGTATCACTACTGGTCTATGACTTTTCATCTGTTTCCGATCTGTACCTCGATTGGGGAGTAAAGAAATATATACAGCATTAAATGAGTCTGGTGTTGTGTTTTTCCTTTGTATTTCTTGAAATGATAGTTCCATAGTTTGCATTAAAGTTCCTTAAAAAGTTTGACAGTATTCCAAAGTATGGTAATCCAAACCTTGGCATTTATTTTTAGATGCCTTTGTTATTGTTTTAGGAGTTTCTGTTTGAGTTATAGGAAACAATGGGCTAGATATTCAGAAATGCGCCAAAGATGAGAGCAAGTCTGGTGCAACACAAGTCAGATGTGCCATGAGGAAACAGGAGTCATATTCAGAAAATGAGCTCCCAAAATGCTCCTGTGCAACATGGCTGAATATGGCAAAGATGCACCACGGCACAACCACAGATGTGCCAGCACAACCAGGTATGCGCGAGAGCAGACCTGTGCACAAACCCAGTGAGCAGAGCAAGAGCAACAGGCAGCAGGGACACACAGCCAAGGTAGCACAGGGCAATGAGCACAGGACCCAACTAGCAGGGCACACCTGGGGACACAGAAGCAATGTCCTGGAGATGACACAGGGCACCAGGGGATGGTGCACAGACAACCCCAGTCCACCAACCATGGAATAAACACCGGGAAAATACACTGCCACCACTGCCATGCCAATGGTAGGGCCATGCAACAGACACCCACCAGGCAGGCCCACAGCACGCCATGGCAAAGGTGCCAGGTGAAGATCCAAACACAGATAGCAGGTGACCAGGGAGAGGGAGGCACACGCCACCCAGAGCCACACAGGGCACCAGCTGGAGTGGGGAGGGGCACTATAATGCTGCCCACAGTGGAAACGGGCAGCACCACAAGGAAACGGGAGGCCAGGCAGAACAATGTACAACAAAATACAACCGGGGTAGGGATGGAGGAGGGTAGAAGGAGGATGGGGACAGGAACCAGGGGCTATACAATGGGAAGGGGGTAATTCAGTGAAACAGGGTAGGCAAGGGTAATGGGGGCTATAAACAGGTTGCAGCCTAATGCTGTCCACTTGCCACCATCTCCAGCCACTGCAGGATCCCTCTCATGGTTACAGTCTCTTGCAGGTGCTGCCTCATCACATTCAGCATCCTCTGCTGGGTCTCTTACATGCTCCTAAGGGCCATCAGAATCCTACTGGATCCCCCTCCTAGCCACCATTCTGGGAATACCTAGGTGAAGGGACAAGACAGGCATTCAGTGACATGCCCAAATGAACCCCAGTCCACTCACAGTGTGCAGTGGACAGTGGGGGCACACACCAATGGAGGGACCACAAAGGACCCGTGCCTGTCAGGCCACACCAGCCACCCATACAGCACACCACAATGATGCAGACAGGCAGACAATGACGTGCAGTGGGCATATGTGCACATGGGCACATGGCGCAGAGCGAAGGCCCCTGTCACTGCACACACAGTTGATGCTGTGCACTCCCTCCCTGGGAGGCACATGGCCAGCACAGGCTGTGCAACACTGGCATGCCCCACGGACATTGTGCCCACCATGTCTGTGCAGACACATGGCTGGGGAGACTATGCCCAGACCATGTTCCCACTGGTATCCCACAGAGATGTGGTACAGCAATGTGACCAAGCTTACCTGCCTGACAATTCCCAGCCAGTCCAGGCTGTGCCCCCTACCGTGGCCCTGTGCCATGGCCATGGCTGCCCTGGGCATCCTGCAGTCTTCTGGCCCTGTGGAAGGAAAGAAGAGAGGAGGACATGAGTACACAAGCATGTACAGACAGCTTCTCTCACCACACAGCCCACCTGGTGCAGGGCATGTCCCCATCCACCCATCCTGTGGCCCCATGCCTGCACGACTGCAACATGTGCAGTGATCATGCATGCTGTGCAGCGATCCCCAGGACTGTGCCAGCCCCCTGCAGTGGACTGTGCCACACAGCTGTACACACACTACAGTAGAGCTCTGTGCATGCCTGCCACTCACGCATATCTACCTGGCTGTGGCACTACCCCACACTGCACAAGGGCCTGCAGCCATCTCATCCTCTCTGTGTCCCTCCTTCGCATGTCTCCATACCAGTGCCTGCATTGTTCAGGCATCCTGGGCACCCATGTCCTGCGCTCAAGGGCTGTGGCCACCTCCTGCCACACCATGCCACACAGTTGCTGCAGGGGTACCTGCCCATAGAGCTGGCCCTCAAATGGCTGCATCACTGCCACCAGGTTGACAACCTCAACATCTGGCCAATTACTTGCCTTCCTGGTTCCCCCTCTTCTTGCCATGGTACACAACAGTCCAGCTATAGGATGCAATATGGCCAACAAGTCATGCACATTGGGCAGCACATGTACAATGCACAATAGCAAATGGTGGTCTGCAATCACACAGCATGTGGATGCGCAATCTCTGTGTGCTGTGCAGTTGTATCATGCATTACCATGCATGTGCACAGTGCCATGGCCTGGCGGAAGCAAGTGGTGATGTACACGACCCTGAGGGCACAGGGCATGACCCTGTGTGGTGTTGCCCATGTACCTGGCATGCGCTGCATGCCACATTGCACATAGTGCACAGCTGCCCGGTATGCGGCAGTGCCATGATGTGGGTGCATGTGTGATGGACCACCAACTCCTTGTGCAATGATGCATCATCACGCAAGGTGCAGCATTCATGCAATAGTCATGTGCTACTGTGTGAGCACACATGCGCATTGTGGGCACATGCAATGTGCATGTGCCGGCCTTGCACAACAGGGTTGCTCCGGTGCATGTTGATTGCACATGGCACATTTTAACGATATTCAGCCGCCATATGCAAATCACCTCATCACCCAATGCACAGTGCAGTAGGGTGCATTAGCATATCATTACCATTGTGCACAGGCTCATTTGCATGCAATGTGCCTGATAAGCACCATATAACAGCACAGGGCATGGACCAGTATTGTAACCATTTAGGTAGGTGGAGGCCAATGCTGTGATTTAAGAGGCCTGCAATAACACTGCAACAGTGCACTGCTCTGGGCCATTCTGACCCCCTGTGCTGTCACTGTCCACAGGCAGTGAGATGTCTGCTGAGGAGGGTGAGGAGAAGTGTGGGCCTGCCTGCAAATGTAGCCCAACTTCAGTAAGGTGGAGCAGAATGCCCTCTTTGAGGCCTACATGGATGGGGTGGATCTGCTTATTGGTGCCATGGGTAGCCCTCAGGAGTGGTCAGAAGAGTGTGAGGCCATGGCAACATATGTCAACACATACGGCAGGCACTAGCACAGTGTACAGGAGTGCCCGGAAGAAGGTCGGCACAGACAAACATCGCATAAAGGAGAAGGTGGCAGCCATACTGGTGTCAGGAGGTCTAAATCTCACTCTCAGGTTCTTGGCAATAATAGGCATGCAAGGAATCACTGACACGTTGCATAAGAGTAATAAAGCTTGTTTACTACTACCAAAAGGAAAATCACAGTTGCCCTAAGCAGTTCTTACTAATAGGAACTAGGAACCAATGCTAAGCATTCCCTATACCTCGAGGAATCTCCATGTCTCCTGGGGTCTCCTAGGTAGAAGATGTAGTGTCTTGCGTTATATACCCAGGGTCCCGAGTTTTCTGCGATTCGGCGGGTGCGGCAAACCTCAAAAATATCCGCGGAATTTGCTGTCACCCGCAGAATTTGCAGCCGCCCGCAGAACAAACGTCCTTTGCTGACAGGGGTGCCCAATTCCCCATTGGCTTCACTGCCCCCTCTCAAATGTTAGTATGCCACACTGGGAGCCCACCCCAGCATGGCAAAAAGCTTCATTTGCCAACGGGGTGCCCAATCCCCCGTCAGTTTCACTGCCCCCACAAAATGTGTGCATGCCACGCTGGGAGCCCTCCCCAGAGTGGCAAAAGCTTCCTTTGCTGACAGAGTTGCCCAATCCCCCATTGGCTTCACTGTCCCCCCCAAGCTGCCTGGTGCCACACTGGGAGCCCACCCCAGCGTGGCAGAAGTACCTCCTTGTGTGTGCATACAAAAAAAAAAACTGAAACAAAAAAACCTTTCATCGTTGATTCTTTTGGCCCGCTCCCCAACCCACACCCAACTTCTGTGTACCCACCTCCCCACACCCCCACCTCAACCCATACTTACCTCCAGAGCCAGAGCAATGATCTTTGGTGGACCGGGAACACGTCTGCACTCTTCAAAGCCGACCGCAAACTGAAGAAATGCCAGTAAGCTGTATAATGGCATAAATGGATTTTTTCAACTTTAGTGCTTATCTCAGCCATTTCTGGGAATTTTTTCACCAAATTTTCAACATGGGTTTTTTGGGGCCCTGCCTCATGAACTGTGACACTGTTATTTCGTTAATTGGTCCTGAAAGGTGGTTCCGCTGTCACTGCACAGAACCATCTTTCTGGAATGATTAATGAAATGACACTGTCACAGTTCATGAGGTAGGCTCCTTAAAACCCTAGGTTGAAAATTTGGTTAAAATATTCCCTAAAATGACTGTTTTACGAGCGTGCGTTGTGCAGTTCCTACGCATGCTCGTAACTTCAAGTATTTTTAATATTTTCACTCCAGATTTTCAGTATTGCCATTTTACCACACCTCCTCATGAACAGTACAACTGTTATTTTTCACATCTCACCTGAAATGTGTTTTCGCACATGTAGCACCCAATGGCGCAGTCAGTGTGCAAAATCAATGTTTTGGACAGATTGATAAAATCACAGTGATACTGTTCATGAGCAGAGGTCTTAAACTGGCTATGTTGAAAATTTGGTGACAAATGCCCATAAAATGACTGTTTTACGAGTGTGCATTGTGTCAGATATGGCAAAAAAAAGGAAAAAAATTAAGGGTAAAAATGTGCAGCAGAATTGTCACAGAAATTGGTGCTGAGTGCCACAGATGTTCTGCGGCAAATGAGAACCCTGCCGCAGAACTTTGCTCCGATGTGCCGCAGAAAAATCGGGGTACTGTATATACCTAAGATAATTACCATGGTTACTGTAAGATAGAAACCCTTCTAGTTACAGAGATGAGCCCTATTGATTAAATTAGAGGTAGCTCCACAATCCAAAATAACATTATACAATTTTGTTATGGTCATCACTTTGTAGAAACAAAGAGGTACAGTTTGTACATAGCCATGTAGTAATACAAACCATCAGAAGATAGCAATGCCGACTTATATATCATAATCATTACAAGGACACAGATGTCCTAACATCTTGTAAGCAAGAAATACATGTGTATATTGGAAAGTAAAGTGTATAGCAATAATGTGCATACATATCCTGACGCCTACTCTTGTACAGTAGATGCCCTTAGCCCTATATGTTAGTATGACATATACCTAAATGCTAATTGTCTGCGGTGTACCACTGGGTATACCAATTAGGGTGCGGGACCTCGTATAACATTCCCCCCCTTGTTGCCTCTCAAGGGCAATACAAGCAAGAAAATGGAAGTGGATAGGGAGCAGGGTTGTTTACAGACCTGATGCACGAGCCTTGTTAATGAACTCCAGCTGCTCACGGTGTTGGCGTAATGTGCGCCGTAGGCAGCAAAGCATAATAATAAGAAAAAATATCAAAAATGCTTGTATAATAATAAAACCTTTAAAAGGTAATCTCTAACCAAGTGTTAGTATGTGCACTATTTAAATCACCATCATTAATGAGGGCATGGGCTGCTTCATTAACTTTGGAGAGATTATTGCTGATGTGGATGAGATGGGTGTCTTTTCTGTCTAAAAGTGATTTTAATGTCAAAGTTAAAGGATCTATGTGTACATTAAAATAAGGTAAATACTCCAAAAGAGTAAGCAGATAACCAGGGTTACCATCAATGATATCAGGGTCCATAATGGAGACAGGGGTAATAACTGTGTGTCTAATAACAGTAGTTTGATGGGGAATGAAATAAAAATTGGAAGCATCAATAGAACAGGTTTTCTCACCATATTAAAAAGTCTTAAAATTAGCTACCACACAAAATTCACCATCCAAATTATATTGAATTTTCACAGTAAGTAATCTCCATTTCTGTAATTGTACTGGGCAAGTATAAGTCTGTTTGGAAATCTGTGTTGACAGGCGGTGAACCTCCTTCCAATAAGACTGGTACAACTTGGAATCATCAGGAGCAGATGTTGAGTCCTGGTATTCTATGCCATTGGTGATGATGTCATCGTCCATGGAAAAGGACCAATCAATACCGTCTGGGGAATATCCACATACAGGTTTAATTACATCAAATACGTCACATCGACACAAATAAATATACCCTTTATTCGCACAACAATCTGTGTGCGGAGTGACCCACATGTCCAGAAGAGGATGGAAAACCAGTAGAGGAGGCAAGTCAAGGCGTTCTCTGTAGATGTCTTCATCAAGGTGCCCAATGGAGTGCATGGATGCTAGTTTATCAAATATAGCTGTAGTAGGATCAAAACTTGGTAAAGAAACAGTAAAAGACACAAGCATAGTATCCTTAATTGAACATTTCTTAGAAGTAAAACAAGGACCAGTATTAGGGTGTCTGGTCACAAAACCTAAATTTCTAGCAGTAGAAATAGGAATGGTTAATGACTGTAGCATACACATCCGACACAGTTAGGGGATTAGCAATGAGGACAATACCATTTGAAGATACATCTATCATGTATGATATCAGGGATTCTTCCGATTCTAGATAGCGGAAGAGATTATTGATGGTAGTGATAATATAGGAGCCATATGTGGAACATAAGATTTAATGGGAAATGTATTGTTTATCTGCTTCTTTATTGTTTTGCGCAATAAGGGAGTTAATCTTGTCTTTAGAATCAGGAAATGTCTTAGCAATGTCATGCATATTGTATACAGTGTATCTCTCTTCTTGACTAAGGCCAACAACACCATCCAATAATGGGGGTATGATGTCATTGACCATACCAGTCTGAAACTTTTGTGAATGTGCTTTGATAGTGGCAATGTCTGCTTTGTTCCAGATAGACATTGTAGTACCAAAAACACCAGTGACAGTGCCTGAGGCACCAGTGACATCAGATGTGTCACAGGTATTTATTTTATGACTTTGATCATCTGTTTTAGGTTTTCTCCTAAAATTTCCTCTATGTTCGGCGGTGTGTACCCCGGCATTAGGGTCTTGGTTACAAATCTGAAAAGCTGCTAAGCTATCAAGTAACAAAGTACTGTAACACAATGATGTGTTAGTAGTATGACACATACCAAATTATTTCATATTCCAGTAAGTCAAATTAAACAAAACAGGTATATCCATATATTGTAAGTTGTTAACAAGTGTGCCAGGTAAAGCAGTGGCTGTGAGACCACTATGAGGACCAGGGGGTCTGTTTTAGACATTCCAAAAGCTGTTTCTCAGTAGGGTGTAACACAGATAAATACATGGCAGCTGAGGCCATGTTGTTTACAGCACATTTCCTGGCAGAATCTTTAGACAATGAATCACAATATGAGGGGTTAATTAAGGCAGTGATATTGTATAAACCAGAATGTCTAAGAGAGGTTTGGAGCAAAGACAAAGTACCATTTGGGATAATTTTGTGTTGAGCCATCCACGAAAAGTTCCCTTGGAGAGTTTGGCCATGGGGAGTATTTGTCCTTGAGACTTGGTTTGCCACTCCATTTGTAGGGTAGATTTATCAGGACCAACTACAGAGGCAATGAGGTAGGCATCTGAACCTTCCTGGACAGTAATCAAATTGTTGGGAATTTTGATGGAGACTCCCTCTGGGGTAGTTGCAGGTGGACCAAGGTGAAGAAGGAGGTGCTTTACCATGCCTTGGATGCAGGGGTTAACTCCTGAGCTGAGGAAAAAATGGAACAAGATAGCCATCTTGTCAGTGTATCTGAAAAGGAAAATCGAACATTAGCAAATTAGTACTATTCTGCCCAATGGGGTGAAGGAAAGTAATTATACTCCTTTATACAGTTTCAACTGGTTTGCATGTGACCATTTGTCAGTCAGTTTGTTGTTTTGCATGAGTCTAACTTGATAGACTGCTGAACTGAGCTTGTTGACAATGGGATAAGGTCCTTCCCACTTATTGGAGAAGAAATGTGTGGGATGTGCAAATCTGAGAACCATTACCTGATCCCCAACTTGCCAATCCACTTCTTGTGTGTGTTTGTCAAATTGGATTTTGGACTGTTGCTGGGCCTTGCCCATGCAGTTAGTAGCATACAAATGAGTGTGTATGAGGTTTTGTCTGAGTTTTTCAACATATTGGTCCACTGAGACATGATCTGCAGTGGGGGTGTGCAGGTCAAACAACAGGTGTTCAGGTAATCTCATGTTTCTACCAGTCATCACCTCAAAGGGTGTCAACTGGGTGGTGGCTGAGGGTGCACCCCTAATTGCCATTAGGAGTAATGGCAGTAGGAAATCCTAGTCATTGGGATTGTCCTCAATGAATTTGGAAAGCATTTGCTTAATCCATCTGTTGGCCCTCTCTACTTGACCTGAGGATTGTGGATGGTAAGGTATGTTGAACTTCTGATGGACTCCGAGGAGTTTAATGGCTTCTTTCATCAACTCACCTGTGAAACTGGTTCCTTTGTCAGAGTCTACCTTGAGAGGTAGACCCCACCTGGAGAAATTCTGTTTCACCAGGATTTTGGAAGTGGTTTTAGCAGTGCATGTCTTAGTGGGGAAAGCTTCAACCCACTTAGAGAAAAGATCAGTTTACCACAAAGGCGTATTTGTTGTTTCTACTGGTATTGGTCAGGGGACCAATAAAATCGATCTGTATGGCATGCCAAGGGCTGGAATGCCTTTGTGGTAGTAGCTTGGCATTACATTTGGTAGAGATGGAATTGTTTTGTGCACAAACAATGCAGTTATCTATGTACTGTTTGACATCCTTGGTGACATCAAGCCACCAGGTGGTGGTCTTGAGCCTTTGGAGTGTGTTTTCCACTCCCTGGTGTCCACCAGTGGGAGTATCATGCACTTGGTGCAGAAACACGGACCTAAGATGATGAGGGACCACCCACAGTTTGGTGGGGGTGTCATCTGGCTGGTACCAGATGAACTTATCATCAGGGGACAGGTGTAGCTTACCTTCATGCCTTCGGTAGGGGTTATGGGTAGGTAAATTCTTCTCAGTACCTTTGTTCAGGAATCTGAATACATCTTTGAGTTCAGAGTCAGCATGCTGGGCTTCTGACACATCCAAGAGGGAAAAGGGTTCAGGTTTCTTCTTGACTGCTACAATATGTATGGGCGCTTTGGCCTCTGGATGGTCCATCATCCAGGTGTCCCCCCTTCGGGCCCCTTCCTTTGTAAGGGTGTCAGCATTGTCATTGAAAGCATGATAGGAGTCATGTATGGAGTGGGCTTTAACTCTGTGTACATACAGTTTGTGTGCAAATTTCTGTGCCAGTAAATGAATGTATATTACCAGTTCCCTGTGTTTCACCGGTGTGCCATCAGAAGAGGTAAAGGAGTTCTTCTGCCAGAAAGGAAGAGATTCTGTAAGGGACCAACAAACCCAGTTAGAGTCTGTAAAAATGATGGTATCCTCGGTTCCACACTGCCATCTCCACATACTGTGATGATGCCACACTGCAACGCTTAGAAATCTTAACAGTGTTACCAAAAATGTAAATTACTAATATGCTCATTCCTGCTATCTGTTCTCCCTGGTAATAGGACATATACCTAAATGCTAGCTGTCTGCGGTGTACCTATAGGGGTACCAATTAGGGTGCAGGAACCTTGTGTAACACTGGCATCCCACAGCAGGACCAGCAGTGGCCCATCCACCGCACCCACCCTGACAGCCACAGAGGAGCTTGTGGCAGCCACCATCAGCTGAACAGCAGTTGAGGGTGTGCCCAGTGGTGGCTTTCAGATGGGTGGCAGTCCCTCACTGCATGGTGAGTTTGCACACCACATGCGTGTATGGTAGGTGTGGGATATGACATGCAAGTGTGCTTGCCGCCGTGCCACATGCCACATGCGTGAGTGGCTGCCGCCATGCATGTCACCCCATTGGACAGCTGCAATGGCGACATGCACACCTGGAGGGTGGGCACAGCACCACTAACACTCTGTTGCTTTCTTGCAGTACCATCACACCTCTGTGGGGAGGACAAAGTGGAGGCAGCCACAGCCACGGTCCCGGAGGATGGACCGTCCACCTCCATGGGCATCCGTGGCACAGACAGGCTTTGTCACAGCATTGCAGGGCATGTGGATGTCCTTGTCCTGGAGTCAGATGACACCCTGGGTGAGCTACTGCAGGATGCCAGCCTACCCGTGCTGTGAACTGACACTCAGCTGGGGACCGAGTCTGACTTCAATGATGACCTGACACTGATATTAGACAGAGTAGAAGCTGTGGTGCCTGATATGACCCAAGGACTATCACAGGTGACATCATGGCCCAGTGCTGCACCTGCTGCTGCACAGCTACCACCAATCCATGCTGGAATGGTAGTGTGTGATGCCACCACTGTGTCTGGAGATGGTGGTGGTGCTGCGGTGGCCACAGCAGTGCTGGAACATGCCCAGCAGACAGTCAGGGCAGCGGCAGCTGGATATAGACACCACCAAGCAGTGCACCACAGGGTCCATCGCTGGTGCACCTGTGGACACTTTTAACCCCACTAAGGCCTCCTGTGCAACATGCACCAGAGCGGGTCACTGGACAGCATTCTGTGTCACCCCCAACAGCCTGTTGTCCTGCCCAGGGGGCACAGGATGCCGAACGACTAGCAGAGCACACTCCGGTTGCTGCAGGCATTCATGGACAACCAGGCTCTGCTTGCCACGGAGGTGTGTGCACTGTGGGCAGAGGTGCGTCAGATGGTAGAGCAGCAGGAGAGGGGTAATGCATAGCTTATTGTCATGCTCCATTAGATGCAGGAAGCCATGACTTCATCACTGAGCCACATGACCAGTACCACTGTGGCTGGGCTTACGTTGCTGGAAGCCACTGGGCTCAGCCATGCACAGATGACCCCCCGCAGTGCTCTGTCCACCCCACAGTCCTGGTGTCTGGTGACCCCTTCACAGCAGATGCTGGGCTCCAATGTTGACATCCCAGACACCCCTGGCGCAAGTCTGTTTGGCTGCCTCTACACCCCAGCGAGGACACAGTTGCAGTCCCTGTCATCAACCCCTGTGGGTGCGTTGGACACCCCCCCATTGGATGATGCACAGCATGTGGCTGCTGACCAGCCCCGGCATGGCCACCCACATGGCTGGGGTGGCTGAGGGACTGCACGGTTGATGTGATGTGTGTGCTGTTCTTACATGCTGTCTGCTGCTGCTACCCGGTGCACATGTGGGTGATGGTGGTTCAGCATGCATGTGGTGGCACACATATGTGTCATGGCGCATGCCCCCCGTGTGTGCTGGCCGGGCTGCTGGGCCATGTGGCATGGGTGTGATGAGGGCAGCTCTGCACCAGTTGTGCCTGTGTAGCGGTGTCATGCTTCTGATCCATGCCATGTTCCTCAGCCTGGTGTGTGTGTGTGTGTGTGTGTGTGTGTGTGTGTGTGTGTGCCCATGCCTGTGCTGTATGTGTGTCTGTGTGCCACTACCTCCACCATGCCTGCTGTGCACCCATTCCCTGCATGCATCCCACTGTGCACGTCCAGGCCTGTGTGTGTTGTGGTGGTCTGTGTGACCCATGCATGTGTGTCGATGCACTTACCTGCATTCTCCATAATGTTCCTGTGCTATAGTGTCGTGGTGTCTCTTGGCCTCTGCTGCCAGACAGGGGTCCTACCTCCCCAGTGGTGGCTGCACACCACCCTCCAGCACATTGTTACAATAATCCCCACTGCTGTCGCCCTGATCCACCCGGACAGCTATCCCACGGTCGATGGCCATGTTGTGCAGTATGCAGCAGGCCAGGAATAGGCCACAGACTTTCGAGGGGTTGTATTGTAGGGCACCACCTGACCTGTCTAGGCATCAGAATTGCATTTTTAGCATGCCAAAGACATGCTTGATGATGCTACGCATGCTGGTGTGTGCCTCATTATATCTCTCTTCCACAGGGGATGCCGGTGCCGGTACGGGGTGAGCAACCAGGGCCTGAGTGGGCATATGCTGTCACTTGTGTGGGGGAGGACATGGTTAGCATTGTGCTGTGTTGTGGTGACCACCTTGTCCCTGATGCCAAATTCCCCCTCCACCACTTCCATCCTGTTTGCCCTCCCTCCTCCCACAGCCATGCTGCGCCCACCCCCTGGCTCGTGCCCTACTCACCCAAGTGGCCCGTGGGGATATCCCCATGTTCAAATCTCTGCCACAGTTTAGAACTGTGCCAGATGACTACAATGTGTGCACTCCCAGGGTGTGTGGCGCAGACATTGATTATGCACCTCGTGGTATTGCACACCACCTGGCAGATGATGGTTGCATACCCTTTTCAGTTTATGTATGTGGGCTTCTCGGGGGCCAGGTGGTATGTGAATGCCCATGTGGGTGCAGTCTGTGGCCCCAGTCATGCCTGGCATGAGTGCCACCCTGTGGAAGGCCTGCATGTTTGCAGTATGCTCTGCCTGTGTGCTTAGCAAATGTATGTACTCTGAAGCACGTGGCAGCAGAGCTTTGAGGAACTGTGTAAGGAGGCAGGATGTGGCCAACTGGGTGATGCCTGTGGTGTCACCCATTGGTCTTTAGAAGGTGCCCGTGGTGAGTAGGCACATCACTGCTGTCACCTTGGTCTCCACTGACATGGCATGACTACGTCTAGTGGGTGCCTGCATCTCCTCACTGCACAGCTCACAGAGCTGCCTCAGAATCGCCCTGTTCAGGCAGTACCGGACCACTATCTCGGTGTCACTGAAGTTCTCAAATGTGATGCAGGCACGGTACCACCTGTGTCTGGCATACTTCTGCTGGGCCCTTCTTTGGCCACGTCTGTTAGTTCATCCTCCTCACACCCCTCATTACCTCGTTGATCAGGAAAGGAGAGCTATCCATCATGGACTTCTGCATGCACATGGTTGTGCATCTGCTGCTTGTGTGTTTGAGCCAGTTTTTAAAGGCTCAAGTCCAGCTGGTGCATCTTGTGTTTTACTCCGGACTTGCGCAATGGCATCGGGTTGAATATACCACTGCGCCGCATGTTCATGAGAATGCACCCCAAATTTGCGCTGCATACATTACATTTGCGCCATTGCGTAGTGTGACTCGCACTGCGCAACTGCGGTTGTTGAATATCGCTCGGTGGCACAAGTCCATGGTTGCGCCGGTGCAAGTCAGTTGCCCCATGCACAACTGCTCTGAATATCTGCCCCAATATATATTTTTTACCTCTGATATATTGTCTTTATTAGTCAGTCTATCATAGTACTCTAAATAAGCTTATTCTGGAGTACATTCTGAAACACGTAATTTTTCATAAAAATTCAAAAACCACTCTAGAATTTTCCCTTTGTCTGTTTGTAATGTCCTGTATTTATGGAATGTCACCATGGGGGGAGGGGGGGGCAACTGCAAACTAGGGGTGCTAGCTGCATACTCGAGCAGACTTAGATAGACCAGGTGGTCTGTTTCTGCTGGCACATTCGTATGTTCGTATTATCTACATTTTTTCCCCTGCCTTAAATCTATTGGATAATGTCTTCTCTGCATGCCCACTTAGTAACAGCCGGTGCTTTCTAATTTTTATCCATCTGCTTTTGACTAAACTGAACTCTACTAATGATGAATACGTTGTTTTCTGAAGAAATAACTACACCATACAACCAGCATCTGGATGAGAAAATGTGGGTCAAACAAACAACAGTCACTAAAATACAATGACTAGAGGACATTATCTGAACATTTACATTCTAAACTGATCATGACATTTGAATGCAACATTCCTGTACACAGTTTGTTACAAGTTGCAGTAGTGCCAGATATTGTATGGATAAGACGGTAAAGGTGCCAAAAGATTTTCAGAGAATCATAGAATCATAGTAATCTAGCGTCGGAAAAGGACTATATTGACCTATCAAGCCTGCCCCTTACCTCCCTCCCTACTTGTCTCTTTTGTCCAGAAATCTCACACTCCACCCACTGGTCAACCCCTGGTGTCTGTCCCATGCCCTCTTGAATCCATCCACCATTATGGCCCCCCCACCCCATCCAGCAGACCGTTCCAGGACTCCACTACCCTCTTGGTGAAGTAACGTCCCCTCACATTGCTCCTAAACCTTCCTCCTTCTAATCTTAGACAATGACCCCTAGTTCTAGTGCTTACTTTTCTTGTGAATAAGCTCCCCGTTACCTTTTTAGTCCTCCTCATGTACTTAAATGTTTCTATCATGTCCCCATTCTCCCTTCTAGCCTCCAGCGGGTACAGATCCATCTCCCTCCACCTCTCTTCATAGTGCTTACCATGCATACTGTGCACCATTTTGGTAGACTTTCTCTGAACCTTTTCAGTCCCATCTATATCCTTGTGCAGGTGAGGTCTGCAGAGCTGGAACCCAAACTCCAGGTGAGGCTGCACCATTAATCTATAAAGAGGCATCAGCACCTCCCTCCTTCTGATAGTTATTCCCCTCCCTATGCACACCAGCATTCCATTTGCTTTGCCCACCACCTTGCTGCATTGGTTCCCCACTTTAAGATTATCTGAAAGTATAATCCCCAGATCCCTCTCCTGCTTACTTACCTTATCCCCCCCCCGTGTGTAGATGGCTTGTGAATTATTACACCCCATGTGCATTACTGTACACTTCCTGGCTGCCAGATTTCTGACCACCCCTCCTGAATCCACCTTATTGCAGATCTTCATGTCATCTACAAATAGGTAGACCTTCCCCAGCAGTCCCTCCACTATGTCACTGATATAGATATTTAAAAGAATGGGTCCCAGCACTGATCATTGGAGCACCCCATTTGTACATTTTCCTGTCAGGAAATTCTCCTTTCAGGAATGAGATTGTCCTGTCAGGAACCTTCTGGCATGGTTTTAGCCTCTACAGTGAAAGAGCTCACCTTCATTGCTGTGTCAGCTTTGTGGTGTAGTGGAAAAATCTATAGCCTCATAAACAAGAGGTTGTGGACTTGAATCCAGATAGTATTCCCTCACTTTTCTTTTCTTAGAATTTTACTTGAGTGGTGATCCAGTGTGGCGTGGTGTTACAATAGTAAATCTATATTGGAAAAGGGACTTACATGGCAGAAACACTAAGTGCAACGAGTGGGGTAGCACAGGTGTCCTGACAGGACATCTCCCTGAGAGGAAAATCTTATGGCACTTTTACCATCCTTTCTATAGTGTGATACAACACTGTATCCAGGAAATCTCATTAATTTCAATGAGATTTCTTGGATATACTGTGGCTTGTTGCTGGTTACAACTGCAAATCTCCTATTACAGCAATATAGTCAGCAGTGAAAACCCCACACCCAAGTGTAGCACTGGTCTTAATTTGCACTTTGTGGGCAAAAATATTTATTTACCTACTGTTTACTGCAGTATAGGAGACTGTATCAGGATGATCATGCTCGCTTCCAAACTGAAATTTTCTGTAACCAGAAATCCTAGACTCCTGTGCAGCTGACACCAGAGGAGGGGTGCAGTAGTGAAAGAATCAATATCCTGCAGTGAGAGAGTCAATATCCTGCAGTGCATATTAGAGTTTTTATAAGCACTGATCTTTCATTTTCTAGTACCACTGTCCTCCCTGTGCTAAGTATAATCATACAGAGCTGTACTTAACCCCAGCAGAACAAGGGGGACAGCAAACAAAAGATTAGGGGCACTATATTGGAAAAGGGTAAAACCAGAGTGCAAAGGTTTTTTATTTTATTTTATTTATTGGAAACAATCGGAATTACAAACCTTTGAGTCACAGACTCTTTTGCAAAGGCTCCACGTCGGTTACAAAGGGTGGAGGGAAGACAGATACAGTAGAGAACATACTTGAAACAGATAGAATATACATAACAAAATCACAGGAGTATTCCAGGCAAAACTTAATGACTGATAAGGAAGTTAGGCTGCAATCTTGGGTTACCCAGGCAGGGATTTGGTGAGTTACGTGGGGCCTTGTGAGACCCTGAGTCAAGAGTAGGGGGAGGGAGGGCGTTCATCTGGGTGAGCAGAGGTTTGTGCTATGCTTGCTCATTGCCCAAGACCCAGATGATGTTATATTCAGTTTAATAGCACACCAGCACTCTCCAACTAAATATAGTGGTATGCTGGTGCACAATAAGTCAATAGCACTGCCCTGACAGGGATCTGGGAAGTGCAGGGAAAATTGCCCCCAGACCTGATAGCACCAGTAGCCCCCAGCATGATAGTCCGCTGGAACCATCCAAAGAAGACAACTGAGCATGCAAGGCACCAAGGGGCCATATGCATGCCCATTACGGGCTTATTTCAATGGGAAGCAGCGGCAGGTTAGCACTGCTTCTGTGACCGGCCCACCCACTTTGCCTGTCCCTGTAACAGTTTAAATATTCCCTGGTGTCCAGTGGTCCCTCTCATCCTCTGATCACCAGCTCTGGTAAATATAGAATATTCCCTGGTGTCCAGTGGTTCCCCACCCTCCAGTCACTCACCCTGTAACTTAGAGATCTGCTGGCCTGGTGTCCAGTGGCCCCCCCATCCTTAGCCCAGTATTGTAGTAAATATTGCTGGCATCTAGTGGCACCCCCACCCACTGTTCCCCATTGCCAGAGGAGCGGAACTGCTCCTTGGCATCTAGTGATCACCCCACTGCTGACACTGAGAAAAGCACCCTGCCACCCCCTTACCAGTGTCACTAGTGCCACAGATCCAGTACGGCAACTGGCATAGCCATCCTCTCACCACCTCAGGTGGCTGCCATATGGACTGAGAGGAAGCACTCATCTTCTGTACTGTAAAGGAAGCACACATACTGTACTGTGCTGTGTAAAATTCTTGGCTTCACACTTCAAAAAGGACACTGAGGCAGTTGTAATGGTAGCTCTGGGAGCCTTTAAACGGGCTGTCACCTCCATGCTCCTTCGACCGTGGCTGGAGAAGCCAGCTGGCCACACACTCTTCACCCATCCCACCACAAAGCTCAGCAACCCAGCTCTAGGAGCCCTTGATCAGGCTGTCACCTCCACGCTCCTGTGGCCATGGCTGGAGAAGCCAGCCGGCCATGCGCCCTTCACCTTCCCGCCACAGAGCTCAGCAACCCGGCTCTGGGAGCCCTTGATTGGACTGTCATCTCCACACTCCTGCGGCCATGGCTGGAGAAGCCAGCCGGCTGTGCTCCCTTCACCTGCCCACCACAGAGCTCAGCAACCCAGCTCTGGGAGCCCTTGATCGGGCTGTTGCCTCCATGCTCCTGCGGCTGTGGCTGGAGAAGTCAGCCACCCACATGTCCTTCACCTGCCCGCCACAGAGCTCAGCAACCTGGGTAATCAAACAGAGCATCAGGGAATAGCTTTGGGGCCCCGATTGGCTGAAGACATACTAACTCTGCCGATTGGCTGCTGCCATACAGCTTTTGCTGGGATTGGCCGCTTGGAGATTTCCTCTCTCTGCAGCTTTTTTTTCTTCCTTCCTCTCACTCTGGGCACCTGCCGCTCACTCTAAAGTCAATACTGACTCAGAATTGTTGTTTTTGATTTTACTGTGGGGAATATTTTACAGTGTTGTGCTTTACAGCTAAACATTTGGGGATATCATTAGGTTGCAAACTGTTTATATTGTATAGCTCCTAACTAAAATTGTAAATTACTGCTCTCTAACCCTCCTTTGATTTTGATCTCTTCAGACCTTCCCTTTACATCTCTCTCTCTCTCTCTCTCTCTCTCCCTAACCTTTATTTTTAACTTATCTCCCTCCCTGGGCTAAAGCGGCACCACTTCTAATAGCACTGCTGTCTGGATCCCTGCCCACACTCTCCACCGCCCAGCCTACTTGTTCTTCCTTTCTTTGATTGAACTGCACTCCCCCACCTCCTGATTTACCTTCTTTCATCCTGATTGTCCTGCCTGCCCACAAACTAAACCCCCTGACTCTGTTTTTTTGCAGCTCTGGGAGCCCTTGATCGGGCTGTCGCCTCCACGCTCCTGCGGCCTTGGCTGGAGGAGCCAATCGGCCGCGCACCCTTCATCTGCCCGCTTCAGAGCTCAGCAACCTGGGTTAGCCAGCAGACTGCTTTGGGGAATAGCTTTGGGCCCTGATTGGCTGAAGACATACTGGGAACTCTGCCGATTGGCTTCTGCCGTACGGCTTCTGCTGGGATTGGCCGCTTGGAGATTTCTGCTCTCTGTGGCTTTTTTTCTTCCTTCCTCTCACTCTGGGTGCCTGCCACTCGCTCTAAAGTCAATACTGTATTTTTTGTCCCACACCACCCTCCCTGACCCCAGCCTCTATTAAATGCTTTTTCCTCGAGAGCTAGGCCAACCCCTTGCACTCCCATTAGTTTAATTACAGTTAGTCTCACCTAATTGATAGCTTCCACCTCCAGCTAGCTCTGCCTCCTTATAGTAGCTCATTATACACTGGTCCTGTCATCCTTGCCCATAATGCATCTTATTTGGATATAACACCCCAAAAAAATGCCACAAGAGGATTTTTTCTTGTTTAGCTGCCTCATCCTGATAACCTATGCACCATACCGAATTCCAGTTGCCCAACTGCACCAAGGCCAGAGCTCCTCTGATGGATATCCAGCTCTGCTCTCTCATAATTGCACATGGCACCACACCTTGGGGATGACTTCCCTATTGTCCTGCTTACTTTCTCATCAGGCATTGTCCAGCAATTACGTTAGAGTGCCTCTGAACCTGTCAGTTAAAACAGTCATATATGCTTTATTCTTAACAAATCATCCTAGTGGCCATATCTCAGCCACCACAAAACCTCTCCATGCTAAGCGGAGTAACAAGAGATTACTCAGTAGGATAAAACATTACCTCAAGAAATTACTACTGCTTCTCTTACTTTGCTCTAGAAATGTTGAACTTAACCCAGGCCCACCTGCTTCTCTGAACACCCCTGTGGACCTCCCACAATACAAATGCATCAGCTTCCTTCATATGAATGTCCATAGTTTACTTAAGAAACTTGACCTGATTCAAACATGGATTTTACACACATACCCTGACTTCTTTATGATATCGAAATCCTGGCTTATGCCCTTGACCCCATACAAAGCTATCAACATACCAGGATTCAACACCTACCGGTGTGGTAGACCATCTGGGGGGGGGTTGTAATATATGGCAAGAACAAATTCTCTGTCACAGTTGTTGATTGCACCTCTAAGGCTAAAGAATTTGAATGCCTGGCACTAAAACTAACACTTTCCAATGAAAAGGCACTCCTTATTGCTGCATGCTGTCAACCGCCTTCTGGTGGTACAGCCCTCCTACCTCATCTCCAAAGTCTAATCGACACGGCTAACACCGAGTGCATTCTAATGGGGGACCTCAACCAAAACTGGAATGATGAGAGCTCCAAGATGCTCAAGGACCTCTGTAATGCATGTGGTCTGGCACAAATTACCCCTGCAGCCACCAGACCCAACAGAAAAAAACCTGTGCGAAGCACCCTTCTGGACCTCATGTTAGTTAACAAACCTCATAACGTTTCACATATCGGAGTGGTTTTCAATGGCCTAAGTGATCATTGTGCCATTGCCTGCATCAGACACTCTCCCCAAATAAAGTCAGACCCTAAATTTAAACTGAAAAAGGTGCTTGAAAAGCTTCTGCCAGAATGCCTTCCTGAATGACCTGGGCAACATCAGATGGCAGGGCTTCTACCTAGCCCCTTCCCTCAGTCAGACATTTAATATTCACAGTCTTTTAGAAGATCTAATAGACAAACATGCCCCCCCCCCAAGTCTGATCAAGTCCAAGAAAAGACCTCCTGGCTGGTTCTTTCCTATCCTGAAGAAAGCCCTCATGGATAGAGACTTTTGGCGGAAAAGAGCAAGGAAATCTCTCTCGGATGCAGATTGGCTTGCGTTTCGTGTCCCTAGAAACGCCTGCACCAAACTACTTAGGTCTGAAAAAGCTAGATATTTCCAAGCAGCCCTGGAAGACAAAAAAAAAACAATACTGCCAAGTTCTAGAGCATACCACCGATGCCTCCCTTCCAGCCAAAATAGTGTCCGGCGACTCTACCTTCACGGACAGAGCTGATATGTTAGAACAACTCAATGAACACTTTGCCACTGTGGGGCTGGCCTTCAACACCTCTCCAATCACTAAGCTCAGCCCGTTCGGGGACAACACTGATGACTCTAGCTTCAACATCAACTCCAACCAGAGTTATTCCTCCTTCTTCAGCTTCCGTCCTGTAACTTTCAAACAAGTAGAGGACCCCCTATTGTCACTAGATACAAAAAAGAGTGCCAATGCTGACAGTATTGAACCATACTTTCTAAAATTAGGCCATTACTACCTGACCGCCCCCATCGCCTATTTATTTAACACCCCCCTGATGCAGGGTGCACTACCCATGTTGTGGAAAACTGCACACATCATCCCCTTATTCAAGTCTGGGGACCCAAGCTACTTGAACAACTATCAGCCAATTTCCATACTATCCACCCTTTCAAAACTACTGGAAAAAATCATTAACACCCAAGTCAGAGAGCATCTGGACTCACAGAAACTGCTAAACGCCGTTCAGTCGGGCTTTAGAGCCAAACATTGCACAGTCTCTGCCCTTGCTAAAGTAACCACTGACTGATAAATTGTCTTGGACTCTAAGAAGTGTGTGTTTGCTCTCTTCCTTGACCTTAGTAAGGCTTTCGATACTGTGGGTCACAACATTATGCTTAATGCATTGAGTAACATTGGTTTCGATAGTACTGCCATTAAATGGTTCACCAGCTACCTTACTAACAGATTACAACAAGTTAAAGCCTTAGGAGAATTGTCTCCACTGAAAACACTACCACGAGGTGTCCCCAAGGCTCCATCTTAGGCGATCTATATCAATAACCTTGACTTACAACTGCACACAGCTAATGTGTACTTATTTGCAGATGATACTGTCCTCTACACCTCTAACTCTTCTTTGGACATGGCCCATGAAGACTTACAGTGAGACTTTATCTCTCTCCAGCATAATCTTATCAAGCATAAGCTTCTACTTAATGCCAAAAAGACCAAAGCTACCATCCTCTCACCAAAGGCAGCCTCAGAACCAACATGCAACCTCAAGATTCTAACTTTATTGGGTGAACCCCTTGAAATCATGGATAACTTTAAATATGTAGTGTTCTGGCTGGACAATAAGCTTAGCTTTCTGTGCCACCTGAATGAGGTCACGAAAAAATTAAGAAAGCGCTAAGACATATTCTACCGCATTAAGCATCTCCTCACCAAATAAGCTAGAAAGAGACTAGTGCAATCCACATTCCTGCCTTTACTGGATTATGCTGACTTCCTCTACAACAATTGCCCCTCCTCAGTGCCCTGTATACTCGACACTCTTTACCACTGGGCCTTGATGTTCATCCTCAATCTACCTTCTCGCACCCACCATTGCCTGTTGTACCGAGAGATGGGATGGTCCTCACTTTCAATAAGAAGGAAAAGAAACGCTCTCCTCTGGTTCTTTAGAGCTCTGTCTGATAAGCTTCCTGCATACATCTCGAGCTTCTTCGAGCGTGCCAAGGGGTCGTATGGTTTGAGATGCTTCTCCATACTCTGCTTCCAGATACCAGGAGTAAAAACATCTTATGGCTCGGCTGCAATTAATTTCTCCTTCCCTTCCTTATGGAATGCCATGCAAAGATCTCTAAAGCTCTCAAATCTGCCCGGTCCATTCACCTTCAGAGCACTAATAGCTGAGTACCTGAAGGAAACCTGCAACTGTTTTAGGTGACTATGTGCTCTTAGTCTCTGTTATCACTCATGAATCTTCTGACACTTAGTTACACTCAGCTCCCATCCCCCCAATAGTGGGACCCAAGCACTTTGTAGCCTCTCATCTCACCTCCCAGCCCTTACTGTCCTACCCTCCCCTGTCTTGTATACCCCCTCTCTACACCTCCCGCTCCCATGTCCTATGTAAGCAATAATACCCCCAGGTTGGGCGGTATTGTGCTATACCAGACCGCCCAGGGGCGTAATGAGGCCCGACGTCGCAGGCGGAGGACCTTATAGCCCCTGGAAGGTCCAGTATAGCACAATACCACCCACCCTGGAGGGTATTATTGCACTTAGAAAATGGGCTTGTCTGTAAATGTTAATTAAATAAAAAAATTAGAGGAAATTAGTTTTTGAATAGAAAGATTAGAAAAAGAAAATTTTTATAAGGTTAAATAGTCCCTGCCTTTTGTGCTGTTCTAGCTCCCTCCCCCCTCACACACAGAGTCATTCCCTTCTACTTAACCCCCCCCCACACACACACACTATTAGCTTGAGAGACATGTTTTGTGAAACTTGTTATTTTCTTGGTGCTTTTAAGGAAAGAATACTACTGTTCGTTTCCTGCAAGCTTTTTTTCTTTCAAAAGATGCTGCCGTTCAGCACGCGACCTTGCGTGACCCCGTTTGTTGAAAAACAGAAGTGAAGAATTATGAGGTGACACAGACAGCAGCAGTCTAATTGTTGTTGTGCTGTAGTATTGCTTGGTTGCTTGGTACGAAAGTGTAAGGCTATTTTTTTTTTGTAACGGAAAGAGTCGGGTGCGAGGGGGGGAGGCGGCAGTAGATCTGGCGAACTACGAGATGCTGGAGGTCTATGGCACTATTATGTGCCAACATAGGGAGCCAGGTAAGACTGAAACATTACTTTTTTTTAATCTGTTGCTCGTTTTATGTATGAGGCAAGTGCTGTTGTGTTACCGTTTTTCCCCGGCATTGAACCTACTCGTATTCAGGCTGGCACCCAGGGTCAGACTGCGACTTAATGAGAGAGAGAGTCAGATTACAGGACACAGGGAGCAGCAGGGCAGGTATCTGGCTGCAGCCTGCCACCATCTAGGAACAGTCATTCATGCCAGGTAGTGGGGGGAACTCAGAGGGGAAAGACTTTCTGTGTCGGTCTGGGAGGGTGTGTGTTTTGTGCACTGAAGGGACCCTAGCTGATGCATGATGTTTACTGACACAGGATGTCAGGAGATATCTCGTTAGTGCATTGCAGTTATTTCTATCCATGCAGTCTGCTGTGCTGAATGGATTAGTTTACTTTCTAATTTTCAACTTGTGTGTGGATTTCTTTGTGTTGGGACCACTGGTAAAACTGCTAGATTTTGATTTAATTATAGCGACTGTTGCGTGTACTGAATTGTGTAAAATCACTCACTAACTTGAATGGAAAAATGGCGCCGAGTTTGAAATTTATTTTTACATATTGGCCAATTGGGAAACAGAGTGGGTGCTGGGATACTACAGTGGGTAAAGGGGCACTGTTGGCTGGCTCTCGTTTTTAGGTGAGCATCTATTGTCTGATAGATGCCCACCTAAAAACCTGTCTCAGCCAATCAGGGGAGAGGGTTTACTTTAACCATTTTCTAAAATAGAATACCCACCGGTCTACATATATTAGTAAACGTACTGGTCTATATATACTAGTGAGCGTCCAGGGTCTAAGCTTCTTTATCTTCCTTGCTTGTTTGTTAGTGAATTTTAATTGCATGTAACTGTGTTATCTCTGACTATATAGGCCTGATTTATCTCTCGCATGTACAATGTTTTGTTTTGTCTACCATATTCCTGTCTGTGAGTTGTTTGATGTCCAGGACCACATTGAAAATGAGCTTGCTCAATGGTGTTTATGCCTGGTTAAATAAAGTTTGATTGATTGATAGTACAAAATGCGGACAGCCAAAATGATCAGGGGCATGAAGGGCAAAAGCTATTAGAGGAAACTGGAGGAAATTGGCATGTTCACCCTAGAAAAATGGAAGCGAGGGCACATAGTAGAAGACATTAACATGCCGAATTACATCAACAAGGTTAAACAGACAGAGATCTTTATATATGTTGTGTTCCTGCAGGATGCATGATATCACCCTGAAGTTCAAAGGTGGTATATTTAGAAATACAGTTAAGAAGCAGTTCTTTTCCCAGAGGTGGTAAACTCATTAAACAGCCTCTCACTGAAGACAATTGAAAAGAAGACAGTAAAGGCCATCAGGGTAAGCCTGGAAGCAATTTTCTTACCAAAGGAATCACAGGATATGATGGGTACAAATGTGGGTGGGGAATTCTTACAGTTTAGTATGTTTGCACATCATTCTTGATGGACCACGATTCCCTTTTGACTTTAAATTACTAAGTGCTATTTTATAACATGGCTCAAAATGAGGATTGAATCCCCACCAATGCTATTAGCAGTTAACAGCTTAGGCTGCTTTTTGAACTCTGAGGCACTTCACATCATCTCTCTCATGCCAGAGCATGCTCATCATAATGAAATATGGGAGAGGTGATGTCTGAAGTTATAAGGTGACAGGCTCACCCCACATCTGTCTCTGTAATTGAGTATTTGGTGTTCATAGTGTTGTGTTGTTGGGGAACTTGCAGTAGGCTAAATTACCTTTCCTAGTCACCTGCATTTGAAAATGGCAAACATGGCAAAAATGTTATACCTAAAAAAGGAATAGTTGCTTATTAGTAAGCTGGTGAGTCTGAGGCTTACATTTATAATCTTCCATATTGAAAGGAAAGGAAAGGAACATTTGAAGACTGGTTGGCTCAGTGAATTGGGATTGGCTAATAGGGCCTTTCTTATGTGGCTTAATGTTTGAATTTAGCCTACAGAAGCTCAGTAGTGTCCAAAAACCTTTTTGCCTGATAGTTGATCACACTCCTGTGTTCTTAAACTTGTGTGGGCTAACTTTGTTGGGTTTCTAGTAGAGATATAGAACAGTAACACAGACACTTAAGGTCTGGGCTCTAGTACAATAATGTTCTCCCCATCTTCCTAGTAGGGATACAATTAGTATGCTGTGTAAACATGTACCAGTCTGTAACAGTGGCATAGATTATGGGGGGGCAGGGGGGCAAGCTGCCCCCCCTGAGATGTGCAGAGCAATCAGAGCAGGACTTTTGGAGCCCTGAATTTTTATTTTTTATTTTGTATTGGGTAGGGTGCAGGAATCAGGACTCGCAACATGAGTTTCAGGAGGGAGGGAGGAACAACGCGATAAGAACATGCCTGTGTCAGCTGAGTCTGCAGTTCCCTCCTTTGTACTGTAGTTTTGAGATGTTCCTTCCTGGAATTATGAGCACAGTGACTGCAGCCAATCAAGGGCAAATTTTCAGCCCGAAATATTCCCTTGATTGGCTGCAGTCACCGTTCCTCTGTTCATCAGCCAATTGAAGCAGCCAGTGGTAGTGGATCAAGCTCGCGCCCAAGCGGCAATAGTTGTTCGAGTGTGCCGTTAAGAAGCACGGAGGTTCCATTTTGGTTTTTTTCTGTGTCTGACTCTGTTTGCAATCTGGGTCATCAGGACCGCATGTGTGTTGTGGACAATGTTCAGACAGAAGTGTCTGATGGTCTGCAGCAGCTTAATATGGCAGTCTGGAAGAGGTGGCAATGAGTGGAAGGTGACAGTGAGTGGAAGTAACAACTCAAGGTAGATTGTTTTGTGGTCTTGTCTTGAGTGTTTAGGTGGGTCGGACTCAGTCAGCAGTTATGTCTGCCCTCTGCCATTTTATTCCAAGCACCACACTTTCATTCCTTTGTAAATGCTTTCACCCCACATATATAGTGCCTCCTGTTCTGGTGCCCAACCACAAACATGTGGCGTAATAAAGGGATGTAGTTGTCATGGAACCAAGGAGATGTGAGAAGTGGGACACCATACTATTGAAATGGGATTTGGGAATTGGGAAGTATGCTGCTGGATAAATAAACATACAGTACTATGAGCTGCTTGCTTAGGCTGCTTGATCCAGACAGGACTAACTGAGGAGTGTGATTGGTCCATAGTTTGTGATTGTGGAACTATTTGGACTTACAAAACCTAGATATATAAAAGTGATTTTTTTTTGGATATTTTATCTGGTAGTGGAATCCTGTAATCTGGCAACATATATAACTTGCAAACTGTGGTTTGCACTCTGTAATCTATATGTACAGGTGACAGTGGGGTGTAGACCCCCATCACAAGTGATGATGTTTCAATTTAAAGTATAGGATCATGATGATCCAAAAAATATGTAGAGTATATTACACAGGGAAACATGACAAATGGAATGTGGCAGTGTAAAAACAATTGTTTGCTGGTGTAACCCCCCCTACAAATGGGGGTTTCCGAAAAGTCTTCCTTGAGCTTGCCTAAATGGTCACTGCCAGGCTGGTGTTCTGCATTTAGCAGTTTAAATGTTATTGTCAAAGAGTGCCTGTGTAGCCTTTATGTACTGTCACTTTAAGAGCTGCCCAGTTTGCAGTAATAGTAATCTGGAAGGGGTGGGTTGAGTGTTGTCATGCTTGAGTCCCATCCAGTCTGCCAGAAAATGGCTCCATTTCTGCCATCTCTAATTGTGCAAAGGGAACTCTGTTGAAAGATGTAACTATTTGCTGACAATAATTCAGAGTGCTAATGATAATGCAGTTTGTTCTAACCTGCCCCTTTGCAGCAAGGACTGTTCTGATCTTCCCCACCATTTCCCACCTGAACTGCTGAATTGGACCAATCAGTACCTGAGGACTCTGAAATGGAGCCTGGCTGAAAGGACTATGTGGGGTACAGGTTTGGGAATTGTAGTTCCAGACTGTTGGCACCTTTTTGTAACTGGAGGGGGATATCTCGTTTAACTGACAGCTGACCTGAGCAACCAAACCTTTGGATCTGAGGGAATTCCCTCAAGCTGTCTGTTTGCAAGCCAGATCTAAGTGGGGAGTTGAGAGAGAGAAACAGCTAGTGAGAGTCGTGCAAGCGTCTGTGTAGTTTTCGAGCGGGAGAGCTGTGGGAAGGCCTGATTTCTGGCCTGCATGTTTCTTTGCATTGATCTGAGAAAGAGAGAAAGAGAGAGTCATTATTGGACTAAATCCGAGTCTGGAGAACCAAGTAAGCCACTGAAGGGTGATCAGGCTTTACCTGAGGAGGACCGAAGATTGTGCTGAATGCAATCGGCCTGCCAGAAATCCCTTTTCCCTCCAATGTTTCTGTGGGGTGCAGAGAACTTAGCGATTGCGACCAGGGAGTGCTGTGCCTGGTTCAGTAAGTTTCCCCTTACATATAAATGTGCTGTGAACTGGGAGGGAGTCGCGATTTGGTTCCCCATGTGGTGAACAGTGTTCAGCTTGCTGGAAGTTGTATCCAGTGCAAACTGACTGAATCTGCTGTTAGCTCGATGTGGCTGGGCCTTGTCACAAGGGCCCCGCCATCCTACCCTGCTGCACAGAGAAGAGCCATCGATGAGAGACCTGCCCAGGGATCAGCCCCCTGCTCCACGCCTGAACAGGAATGATGTTGCGGCGAACCGTGTGGGACCTGCTTCTCCTGGCAATCCAGAGAATTAATTTGCTGTCTCAATCTTCATCCATCCTGTGTCCAGTCTTGGGTATCATGAGAAACCATCAGGGTAGCTCCCTGCAACTATCTTTTAATCTAAGTGTGTCATCTGATTGTTGTGTTGTTTCTTTCTTCCATGAACTGAGTCATCTGGCTCTGGATTACAAAAGTGTGTTGTGCAAGTTGTTTTTTCCATCACAGGGCCGCTACCAGCTGCAATGCCAGCCTGCCCTGGGCAATGGTTCTGGCTAGCCCACCTTTCCATTCACCTGGGTACCCAGACAAGTGACTGTGTTAGGGAATCTGACTGCATGCACACCTGTGTGACTGATAGAGAAATTAAGCTAATTAACCTGATTGACCCCCTTCCTTGTTCAACCCCCTGAACAAATCAGATCTACTTTTTTCTGCATTTCAACCAGTCTGTCGAGCCTGTTTATGCTCAAAGCATTGTACTGTTGTCATTTGCTCTGTCTAACCTTGTTTTACAGGGGTCCCCAGGGTCCAACTGGAGAAACCAGCTCTGGTGGTAAGTGCAAACCATTTTGGTACTGGCAAAGCATATCAGGGGTATTGTGAAAGTAATTATAGTGTATTGTGTTGGTCACGAGCAGGGAAAGAGGAGGGTTACAGTGTCCCAGAGGGCTGTGCCCAGGCTAGTTTGACTACTACCACTCCTGACCTCTGAGTGGAGGCACCCATTTCAGAACTCAGGCCCCTTGACCTGCTACTAACCCAGCAGGCAGGGGTAATAACCTTGGGACAGCACCACCTAGGGGTTACACTTGAGATGATCTACCATCTGAAATCCTTGACCTCTTCACTGATTGCATGGCATATGAGACAGCAGAGAAATTTTAAATAGCAATTGCAGGCAAAACTGTTTTTGTTATAAAAAAAAGAAAAATTGACCTAAAACATTGTAAGAAAAATAATCAGGGGGAAGGGACTCTAGTTTGCAGCCTACTGTAGTACTAGGGTTTGCTGCAGAACATTCACTGACCCTTTGAACAACAGCCTGTCTGCAGATGCCTTTTGAGTGCTCCTGTAGCAGTAGGCAGTCTGGTTGGGTGTCTTACAGGTAATTAATTCTGTAGCATTTTCTGTGGGGTCAGGTGGTTGGATATGGTAACCAGGGAATTGCAGGTTCAAACCTCACTAGTGCAAGAGACTTGCTCTGTGACCTTGAAAAACGTGCATAATCTCCCACAGTGCTCTGTCCTATCCACAAAGCTACTGCAGTGGAGTAGAAGCAGAACCCCACTGGAAGCTAGATGTTGCATCTCAGCTGGGCTCTATTGGGTAAATTGTAACTGAAAAATAAAGTGAGATAGCTAGTGCCCACCCAGTGTGTTTTTTTTTTTATCCCCTAGGGTATTATGTGTGGTTCTTAGCTCAGTGCTTATGTAACATATAGTGGAATGATGTAGATGGTTGTTGGATTCAGAGGCCAGCATAGAATGTCTTGTGCTTAGGTACTTGGAAGCTTGAATTGAATCATTTGATAATATTTGATGGTTTTGGCCTTTCTCTGTATCCCACCTGTAGGAAGGAAGGAGGGTTGGATTAGAATTATGGAGCCCCCCGGTGGGCTAAGAGTGCTGCAGAAGGAGGAGGTGTCAGGGAGGATGGTGGGTGAATGCAACTCGCTCTAAGCAGAGAGGGAGACAGCTGCTCTGATTAAATAGACTGTGGGGGAGGAGCTCTTCCCCCACATGATTACAGGCAAGCCTATCAATTATGTGTGGCTCATAGCTCAGTGCTTATGTAACATATAGTGGAATGATGTAGATGGTTGTTGGATACAGAGGCCAGCATAGAATGACTTGTGCTTAGGTACTTGGATGCTTGAATTGAAACATATGATAATATTTGATGGTTTGGGCCTTTCTCTGTATCCCACCTGTAGGTAGGAAGGAAGGAGGCTTGGATTAGAATTATGGAGCCCCAAAAGAATAAATATCAATGATTGTTCAGTAACTGAATGCTGAAAAAGTTGTGCATAACACCTTAATGATAAGAACAGATAATCACCTCCTCCAACTCTGGAGAGTGTGACCAGTAGCACTCAGGAGAGGGAAAAAAACCCTTGGGGGGAACCTCTGAGGACCCATGGCTACTGACCTACCCGTCCTTCTGGGCGTACTAAAGGAGAGAGATCCTAATTAAACTAAATTAATCAGCTAATCTGAATTCAAATTTGTAGAATTCAATCTAGATGAATGGAGCTTAAGAAAGCTGAATTATAAATGTCCAGTGAAACGATTTCCTTCTAATGAAGTCTGAGTCCGAGAATCCATGTATAATTCGGAATGATGGAGAGTACATATATGAAGAACCATCTTCTGTATTTCAGTTGATAGAGGGCATAATCCAAGGAATTGAATGATGGTGGAGATAAAGTTGATGACTGACAAATTCAATACAAGTGCAGAAATGATTGCAGCCAAGCTTGATGTCTACGAGGCAGAATGAAATCAAAGTAGTACGACGTCCAGGTTTCTAATAGGGCTTGTATAGTACAAGGAATGAGAGAAGGCTTGAGGCCAGGCTATCGAGTGATGAATTCAGTTCTGATAGGAAATATAACCTTAGGAACTGATATGAAGCGATGGCTGTAGAGTTGAGCTGGAATAATAGCATGCTGTATATGATAATCGGAGACACTGGTGCAATTTATGATCCAAGAAGTATAATGAGGTGAGTCCAAATGAAAGAAGGCAGTCAAACTGAATCCAAAGTGAGAGGCAGTAGGAGCAGGAGTGCATCAACGTAGGCAAATGAGAAGGAACAGGACGTGGCAACCAGCCCCTGAAGAAAACGTAGCCAAGACAGCTGGCAGGATAGGAGAGAGGTGGCTGATTCCAGTATGGGAAACCCAGCTAGACCCAGGAATGACCGTTGGCATAAATCAAGTGATTGAGTCCTTTGATGTGCAGGAATCCAACAACTGGACAGGTATGGAATCACCTGGAAGAGACTGAGATGGAGACATGGCAACTGAATGAGAGGAATAACATGGAGAACTGAAGGCATGAAAATTCGAGGCATGAAGTAGACAAGACCCGAGATGTCTGAGATGGAGATAACTGGAGAAGCAGAGTCCAATGAAGCAGCAGAGTCACAAGCCTGAAGATGGTAGAGCACAAGCAGGGTAATGGAAGACTGCAAGAGATACCAACCAAGTCCTGGAAAGCAGCTGTAATTCTACGGCTGAGGCACAGGGCGAAGATCCAAGATAGCAACCCCAGAAGCTGCCGAATGAGCCTGCGGCAATCTGAAAGTGTTTGAGTATGAGGACCAGCCACTTAGTCGTAGAAGTAGGAGTGACCAGGCATGTAGGGGGAGCAAAGTCGAGATGGCAACTAATGTCCCAAAGGTGAAGCAGCAGGGAGTCCTCGGCTAAGGCAGCAGAAGCAGGTAAGCATAAGTAGAATGGGAATCACTAGGTCCTGAGCTGGGCGAGGCAGAAGGAGAACAGAAGTAGGTGAACCTCCCAGCCCGCAGGGCAAAGGCAGGTCAGAGAAGCAGGTGAGTAGTAGGTAAACCTCCCAGCCCAATGGGCGAAGGCAGGACATAGAAGCAGGAATTAGTAGGTAATCCTCCCAGCCCGATGGGCGAAGGTAGGTCGCAGAAGTAGGTGAGTAGTAGGGAAACCTCCCAGCCCAATGGGCAAAGGTGGGTCATAGAAGCTGGTGATCAGTACGTAAACCTCCCAGCCCGATGGGCGAAGGCAGGTATGCATCCAAGGAAGGCAATGAGGAATAAAGTCAGCTGGGAGTCCTGATGGAGACGATAGTAGTGACGCCAGAGAAGTTGTAGTAGTAAGGTGAGGACCATCTAAGAGTAGTGAAGCAAATATCGTGATATACCTCAAAATAATCTGATGGAAGGCGGGGACCTAGGAGCGTATTTGGAAGGTAGGTCTCAATGAATGCAGCTTCATAGGAGCATCCATGGAAACTAAGGAGAGCTAGCTCAATGAGATAAGGAAGTGCGTTTGGGCCGGTATGGTCAGCCAATAATGTAGATGATACAATTGAATGAGTATGGCAGCTGGAGTGTAAATAGAATTAGCAGCTAGACCCAAAGGCTAGCATGCAACTAGACCATGCGAGGTCAGTGGTAATGCAAATAAGAGTGGTTTCTAGCCCCACGTAAGCCAGCATACGCAGCTGGACTACACATAGATCAGCTGGTAAGGTAAGTAGTAATGGCAGCTAAGCCCCAAGGATAGCCAGTATGGCAGGATCACCACAGTTCAGCTGACAAGTGGCAGTGATATGCAAATGTAGAGCAGCAACAAGGCAAGCATCCAGGAACAGGGAATGAAGCCTGAGATGAATCCAGATACTCGAGTGGCAGGACTGAAGACAGATAACCTGGAGCACATCCAATCCCACTGAAGAAGTTCAGTGAAAGGGCTACAGGGAAGATCCAAAGCAGTGCTGAAGCACAGAGTGGGAGTCCAAAGGCATGGAGCAGCTAGTCATATATGGGGGTAGGATGAGTGGCTGGACTGAATGAATGAGCAGAGGTGGCAGCTGGGCCCCACGAGGGCTAGCAGGACTGCAAACCCACATGTAGTGTGGTGAAGGATCAGTTAGTCATAGTACAGGATGGGCAGCGCTACCATGGGAACCAGGATGAGTAGAAAGCAGCTATCCTTGATATGGGGAAAGATGGACCCAGCTGAAATGGATATTGCATTGCAGCTCGACTATCCTAGCCCAAATAACTGAAAATAAAACACAAAGGCTAGGAAGGCGGAAGGAGTGGCAACAGTTCCAAAGTGCAATAGAGTCACGGTACAGACACTGTTGCAATGAATTGTCCTCAGTTCGTAATAATCACATAAAACTACAAGTACAGAAAGGTGGCCCCAAAAAGTGCCCCAGCCAGCTGATATGCCAACAGCCCATAGTTAAAGAAAAATAAAACCAGTAAGGCCCAGCACAAGGGAAATAGGGCTAGACCAGGACAAACAGAGTCTGCAATACGTCTTGTGTGGAGAAGCCGAAAGCTCAAGTCAGCACGCATGACCTAGATGTGCAGCCAGAAGGGAGCTCGCAGGCTTCCATATGAAGACTTCCAGTATAGTGTCAGTGAAGCAAAGTAAATGGCTGCAGCAGCAGTGTCACAGGCTGAGTAGAAAGTTCAGCAAGGCATGGTCATGCCCGAAGCTGCCAAGAAAGGAGCCGCCAGATAATCAGTGATACGGGGCAAGCAGATGGGGCTCAGTGGTAGGTGCGGCAGTGCCAGAAAGGAGGCAGTCAAGGAATGTGCGGCAGCAGCGAGGAGGTATGTAGCTTCGAGGGTGGAGGTGGCGAGGTCAATTGGAAGCTCCAACAGGCAGCAAACAGCAGGGAGACCGAAAAGCGGTGGAGAACTAGCATAGAACCAGGGCTGCTCGAAGGAGGAATGAGGAGAATACAGGAATGTAAGTGCTCAGAGAAAGCGTGTGGTAGGCAAGGAAAAGACAGCGCTGGAGAAATGAGCTACACAACACCCCACCCAAAGCAGAAGGACAAAACAAATGCAGGAACGGAAAGAAGGGAGGCAGGGGGAAACACAGAAAACAAAGAGGCCAGGCAGGACAAATGAACGGGGGGTGGTGGGGGGGAGGACACAATGAGAGCAGCCACAGACCAGCAACGACAGCAGTGAATGCAACTCGCTCTAAGCAGAGCGGGAGACAGCTGCTCTGATTAAATAGGCTATGGGGGAAGAGCTCTTCCCCCACATAATTACAGGCAAGCTTATCAATTCTCTGCCTCTGGTTGTGGGGGGCAGCAACTCTTAATGGCTACATCCATTGTCCTTCAAGTGCCTAATAAGGCTGCAGCATAATTGTTAATGGTTTATGCCTAAACACGCACATGCACTCTTACTTGTATTTAAACAGGTAATTTTATTTTTTACACTGGAAACAGTTTGTAAGGGGGAAAAAAATCCAGTCAAGAGCATTTCCTGGGGAATTAATGACCTGCTGAGCTGTTGATGTACTCGGACATTGATGAGTGCCTGAGCCTGACATTGCCGCAGACACTTCATTTTACAAGTCGGCCTAAATTATTCCTCCGGGAATGCCCAGGCTCTTGTAGTGTTCTTTGTGGTTTAAGAAATCTATTGTCAGGGACAGAAAATAATCTGATTTTTGATCAAATTCAGCCTGTGACAAAAAAAATGCTTGTACCTCACCTACTCAAACAGGGCAACATGGTGACGACTGTAGCCACAGGGAAGTTAATAATTTTGGTAGTGATATCTTTTGTTTGCAGCAAGTCAAAGAATGCTTTAAAAGCAGCCAGAACATTTCAAAATGACCCTCAAAATGCACCAGGATGCATCTTAAACCCAATAGCTTCTGTGGGGCCTAGGCAGCCCCCAGACCCCCGGCCTGCTGGTTTAGTCTTTAGCGGAAGGACCAGGACTTTTATCTGTCTTTGCCCCCCCTGTCAAAAAAAGCAAACAATGCCCCTGGTCTGTAACAATTTTTTATGAACTGAATTATCTAGGGTACATTGGGATTATCTGTGATAAGAATAAAAGTGCCCAGACTTACACTGAAGGACTGTATTGCCCTATAATAACTGGTGAGCAATATTTTTCTATGGGCTAAATCAGTTATTATTTGCCATGATAATGAACACGTTGCCTCAGTCTGTTAGCACATGCCCCATTCTCACAGCCACAGAGCTGTTGTCACTTTCACTTCCTGCTGCAACTGCTGGAACAAACACGCTTCTATTACAAGCGACTGGAAATTCAAAGATTTCCTTCCTTTAGAACTGTTTGTTGGACTTTTTTTTCAAATAATCCAGATGTTCAAAATGTTATGCCACAAGCACTGCACATTTCAAAGTTAAAATCCAAGTTTCAAAAAAATCTGCATTTTCAGACTCTTCTTGGACCACTGTTCACCTGCTTTGCGGTTTTCTTAATCCATTCACCAAGACTCTCTACTTAAGAATAGTCAACAAAGCACATGAACAAAAGCATCCATCGACCAGAAATGCACACAGGATGCCAATATATAAGTGTCAGCATTCAATTATTTAATAGTGTCATAAGAAATCAATGGCTGGAACAGCAAAGCCAGAGCTTACAATGGAACAGACATACATTTCACCCAGTTCACTGCTGTTCTTCATCAGAGTCTCTGATGAAGCCCAGCAGTGAACTAGGTGAAATGTAAGTCTGTCCTGTTGTAAGCTCTGGCTTTGCTGTTCCAGCCATTGGTTTCTTATGCCACTATTAAATAACTGAACGCTGACACTGATATATTGGTGTCCTGGGCGCATTTCTGGTCGATGGGTGCTTTTGTTCATGTGCTTTGTTGATTTTTATTTGTAAGCACCATCGTTGAAATTCCTGGTGCTACTCCTAATTGACATTTGTAGCTAAGAATAGTCACAATTATTACTATAAAGGTTTTTAAATATATTTATTTCAAACTACAGACTCCTTTTATGTTTTTAATGTTTAAGCATCAAATGTTGAATGCTGCTAGAATCCTGCTTTATTACTATGCCATGGTTAAGCTTTTTATAATTTCTGGTTGGAAAAAATTGCTCACCAGAAAGAATAAAAAATAAAGGATGGGATGCAACTCTAATTTAATACACACCCTCAGCGTGTGGTGCTTGATAAACCCCTTAAGCTTCGATCTCAGGGTTTATGTACATCACACACCTCAGGCGTGTATTAAGTAAAAAATAATACCAGACAGGATGGGCATTATTGGGATATAACAGACTGCCCAGGAGCATAATGAGGCCTGACACCACAGGTGGAGAGTCTTATAGCTCCTGGAAGGTCTGTTATATCCCATAATGCCCTTCCTGGAGGGTATTATAACACTTAGAAAATGGGCACTTGATATATAGGTTTGTAAAAAAGTAAGTTTTGTTTTAGGGTTAAACTCTCAGGTTGTGTCATTTATTTTGTTATAAAATAGTTCCCAAGCCTACACTGAAATGCTGTGCTTTTTTCACTTTGGTCCTACTACACCCTCCATAGTTAACGCTCCAGGATCAGTGCAGTCTTTACTGTTTCTGTGACAGACTGCAGGATGTGAGAAACAGGTAACAGTCCGTTCTTCAACACCACCAATTGCCAGCATTGTGTTGCTCTTTTGTTGTATTTTAAAATTAGGACTTGTGGTCTATCATTGTTAGCAGGTGACAGGACAAAGGAAGGAGGGTGGCACACTGACCGGGTAAGCCATTTGTGACGAAGAACTGAAGGTGGGGTGGTTAATGAAAGGAGCAGTACTTTCTTAGGTTTCTGTACTGCAGATGGATGTCCAACTGTGGCACAGAAACCAAAGAAAGTACTGCTGTTCTCATATATCGTGCCAGTGCTGTGGGTAGTGCTGTGTCTGTCCCTCATGGAGTTTTGCCTCACATTTGGAGCCTGGCTGCAATTTCAGAGAAGTGTGGTGAATTCTTTTACATTTTTTTATTTTGGTTTAATGGGACAACCAGAGACAAAAAAGGTAGATCGGGCTGGCTGATACTTTAGGGCTCACTCAGTGAGCGGGAAACTATGATGATAGTCAAGTTTGAAATTGGATGGCCCCCTGGATATGCTAGGTAATGGGATACCCCAAAGTGGAACTCGTTATTCAGTAGGGGTTGTTAAAAAGTCACAACATAGGTATGAGGTGGTGTGAGGCTATTTCAGCCAATCAGATTTCAGCATTTGCAGTGCTCATTTTCTAAATTCTCTTAATGCACTCCACCCCATGCATTGTTTTCTATATATATTTACCATCTCCACTTATAAACTGCTACATACTATAGGTTCTTTATCCTCTGAAAGAAAACATGACTCTTAATGTTACTCATGAATTTATAACACCTGAGCTTCACAGACTTCTAAATCTTGTCCTTTTTAGGATACAGAAGGTTGAGATCAGGTCCTCTCTCAGTTTTCTTTTCTCCAGGGTGAAGATGTTAAATTAAGGGCCTCCAGACATTCCTTATATCTTCCCCCATGTTACTAATCATTTTGGTGGCTCTGTGTGCACCTTCTTGACTACCTTAATGTTTGTATTGAGGAGATGAGAACTGTACACAGGGACCTGACCAGGGTCTTGTAAAAGTGTCATGATTTTGTTTTTTTTATTTATTTGTTTGTTAACCAGGTAAATGACACTGGACCAAAGGCCCTTTTTCAGGTCCAACCCGGAACATAAATACAAATCATACAAAACATTACAAAAAATACATAATACATAATACTTTAACATACATTGTATATTACAAACACACTGATGCTTCAACAACAGAAATTCATCAATTTTTTCTTAAAACTACCAATTGATGTAGCCTGTTGAATAGTCAAAGGAAGAGCATTCCAATAAAGGGGGCAGAAATAGAAAAGGCATGGGAAGCAAGTTTCAGTCTGGACAATTCAATAACTAATGCGATACCAAGAGATGAGCGCAAACCAGGGGGAACACAGAGTAATTAAACTATTAAGTGGAACTTTGGACCCTAAAAACACACTTTTAAAAATCATACAAAAAAAAAATATTCTATTCTTGCAAAAGAAGACAACCAACCTAACTTAGAATACAATAAACAATGATGTAATCGAGGGGATTCTAATAAAACAAATCGACAAATGTTATTATAAGCCACCTTCAGGAGTTGTAGTTCCCTACTGCCCAACCCCAAATAAATATGAGAAACATAATCATATAATGGTAACAAAGAACCTACAACTATAGTCTTCCTAATCTCAGAAGAAAAATAATCCTTATAGTTATATAACAAACCTAACCTTTGATTGATTGTATGACTAACAGAACAAACTTGAAAAGAAAAAGTCAAACTAAAATCCAGCAAAACACCAATATATTTAAAAAGAAAAATCTGTTCTATAGCCTGTCCACTATGATCAAACAAACTTAAAGCTGGATTTGAACTTAACATTCCCTTGGTCCCAAAAACCATAGACTTCGCCTTAACTGAATTCAAAACTAATGAATTCCCCAAAAACTATGTACAAACCCTACCAAAATCATAACTTAAAACAGTGGATATTTCGTCAATAGATTTCCCCTGACAATAAATTATCAAATCATCTGCATACAAAATTGTTTTACATTTTAAGCTAAAAGTGGGAAGTTCATTTACAAAAATAGAAAGTAACAAGGGGCCCAATATGAACCCCCTGAGGAACACCACAATCACTCAGGGACACCTTTGAAGAATGAGAAACAATATTAACATATTGTAAGCGGTTTGTCAAATAGCCTCTTAACCAAGCCACTGCAAATCCAGAAAAAAACAAAGTCCCTAACTTCTGACAAATTAAATCAAGTTCTAACAAATCAAAAGCCTTTCTCAGGTCCACAAACACTGCCCCAGTCATAAGGCCTTTGTCAAAGCCCCTTAGGGTAGTGTTTGTGAACCCAACGAAAACAGTACTAGTCCCATCATTTTTCTGAAAGCCATGCTGTTGTTGTAAAAGCAACTCATTTAAAGTGAGGCAGTCATTTATCTGACTAGCCACCACTCTCTGCAACATCTTACTTAAAAGATTTAAGATTGAGATCAGTCTAAAATCATCTACAAAAGATGCTTGTGTTTTTTTAGGAATAGGCACCACTCTCACCAGCTTCCAGTTTGATGGAAATTGGCAATAGTGTAAAGAAAAATTTAACAAGAAACAAAGTGGTTTGACTAAAAATGGGACTACTAAAGACAACAATCTACAATCCAATCCTCCCCTACAATTACTATATTTATTTGGGAAACCATTTAACAACTGCAACATATCTTCCTCAGTTATTTTCCTAAAATTAAAAGGAGGCCTACCAATCAATTTAGGGTCCCTCTGAATTTCCCCACAACCTATCTGATTACCCATCCTTCTATATTTAGATAGATCTTAGAATTTCTGGTTAAGTAAATTAGTTATGTCTACGGGGTTGGTTACATTAATATTATTAACTAATAAACTACCAACAGTTGATTTATATTTTGGAGAAAACAAAACATTTATATTCTCCCCAATTTTTTTTAGGATTTGCCCAATTACTCTGAACTTTATTCCAAAAGAAATCCTTCTTTTTCTTACATACATGTTCTGAAACTTTATTTCTGGTAGTATGGTATTAATTTAACAAATGTAGAGATGGGTTCCTCTTGTATACTTCCCACAAAACATTATGTTTTTTAATCAGGGCCATAATGGTAGAGGCAAATCACTGATTAGAAGCACCTCTAAATCTCAATTCCCTTTCTGGGAACAACCATTCTTGAACTGGGAAAAGTTGATTATAGAAATAATCTAAAGCAAGATCAATATCAAGATGCAATCTAAATAATAATCTAGAATGCAATCTAAATAAGTCCAATCAATCTGAGACAAGAAAGAGTAGAGGTTATCAAGGTTAACATTTTTAAAGGAACAAGCCTGTACTAAATGTGGAAGGACGTTTTTATAACAAAAATTTAATACTGCAAAAATGGTGATGTGATCGCTAACCACATCGGGTAATACACCAGATGCGGATGAGTGATCCCTGCCATTTGTTGCTATCCAGTCCAAAAATTAGTGATTTAATGTGTGAGAATTTAAATGTGTTGGTTCTATGATATGTTGATATAAACCATAAGAAGCCAACATAGATTCAAACCCCAAATGAAATTTTATAAATTCCAATGTAAATGATTACTTCCCTTGTTCTTCTAGTCACCCCTCTTCTTGTACACTGAAGGATTTCAGCAGCCCAAATGACAGCATCAACACCTCAGTTGGGTAGCACATCAATAAGGTGACTCAATAACGGTGAGACAATAATGGCAATTCCAGAAAGCAACAGTCACAAATGGCAATATGCAATAAATGTCAACTGAAATTAAATAGTGACTCCGAGGTGCACAATTACACCAATGTCCAGGTGCACTTAAGAATAAGAATCCTAGAGATAGTAGGGGGTTCAGGGGCATAGCCCCCCGCCACCTACAGAAAAGTAGGTTAGATCAGTGCACTTTTCCAGCAGTGCACTGTCTTTCAGGCTAAAGTCGCTGTTTCCTATGGCAGCCTGTTTGTATATGCGCCCTAATTGCATTCACTATTCTGGAATCACCATGTTGACACTCACTGTTTAAAACTCACCATTATGACATGGAGCCCCCTGATAGTCATGCTTGTATTGTCCTGATCACAAACAGTATTACAAATGGCAATGATTGACACAATTGTTTGAATTTTTCACATGAGCAATCACAAATGGAATGACACTGAATCAGAACCACTCAGCTTTGACTCACTGGAGGGGTCCCAAAAGAGAGCTAAGGCTTGTTGGGCTGTTTGGGAAAGTCAATAAAGCTTTCTTAGGAGCAATATCTTCTCAAGACAATGGTGATGCATACATAATAATGGGCCCAAGCTCTGAATCAAGATATTAACATAACATTTGCAATAACCTTGTAACTTAGTAGTGTGATGATAGAGGGTGATAAGGCCTACCTTGTTTGCCAAGGTCATTTTGGGGGGGTGCTTATCTAATTAAATTATGACAGGTGATTGGCTTGGGGGACCACTGGACACCAGGGAAAAACAATTTGGCCCAGTTAGCGGCTGGGGGGTGGGGGGACCACTAGACACCAGAGAGTGGGGGTGATTTGTGTGCATGGGAGGTGTTTACTGACATTTACAGTGGTCAGCAGTGGGTTTAAACTGTGGGCGAAATTTCACTGCAATTTCACAAAACATTTTTCATGGTGAAATTGCCGATTTCACCACAATTTCACCGGCGAAATTTTATTTTGCTGCATCTCTAATACTGATGTCATTATATGACTAAAACTAGCAGTCAGCAATACAAATATTTTGTCTTCACTCTGCACAATCCTTTATTAGCATCCTTAGCTTTGTAAAGAACACAATGGGCCAGATATTCAAAAGGGTTGCGCCATGCGCAATAGGGTTGTGCCTGAGCAATAGGGTTGTGCCTACGCAAGTCCAAACTTGCTCCATTCTGCAATATTCAGCAGGAGGCAGTTGCGCCATAGAAAACATGCTGAGCAACAGCGCAATGCAAATGAATGCATGCTGAACTGGAGGGGGAGGAACCATGCATAAACTGCACAGCCCGATATTCAGCCGGGCTGTGCAGAGTTGTGCAGGCGCAACCCCTAACCTGCGCCTGCAGGACTTTGAGCCAAAAAAAAAGGCTTAAGTTGAGGGCCACCCACAGGTGAGCTGCTGTATTGCAGGGCACAACACAGCAGAAGCCACCTGTGGCTGGCTAACCAGTCCCTGTGCCCCCGCGAAGCCCGATCATGGGCATAGTGCTCCTCCCCCCACCAGCCCATCGCGGGCATCAAGTAGCTCCCTCCTCCCGTACACATCCCTGGTGGTCCAGTGGACCCGAAATGCCCGATCGTGGGGCGGTGCTGTATTATAATTCTCACCCCCCTCCCTTACACATCCCTGGTGATCAGTGGACAGAAATGCCCAATCGCCCAGGCGGTATGTTATAATTCCCATCCTCCATACACATCCCTGGTGGTCCAGTGGACCGAAATACTCGATCACGCAGGTGGCATGTGTGATAAAAACCACCCCCGAACATAGCCCTGGTGGCTAGTGTCCCCACCCACCCGCTCCCCGGCGGCGGTGGGTGCAGCATCCACCACCTGCCGCCCGCCGCCCACCCGACTGACTGCCGGTGGGACTGCATGCCCATTGGTGCAGAGCAAGAGCCAATGGGCGTGCAGCCCCTCATACATGACAGTCAGATTTGTAGAATGATGTTCATTCACAAATCACAGACTATCATCGTAGAGCACATGCCGTGGCTCTTGCTCACCAACATGCAATACCGAGCAGTCGAGCTCGGCCCCGGCGATGAAGCAGCTGGCTGAAATGAGATACGCCCTCCGCCGACTGCCCGGCAGTAGAAACAACCGTGGTGGGTGGGGTGGGGACACTAGCCACCAGGGCTATGTTCGGGGTGGTTTTATCACACATACCGCCTGCGACAAGCACTTCAGTCCACTGGACCACCAAGATGCGGAGGTGGTGGAATTATAACACACCGCCCAGCCATGAAGCATTTCGTCCACTGACCACCAGGATAGTACGGAATGGGGTGGGAATTATAACACATACCACCCGTGATCGGGCATTTCAGTCCACTGGACCACCAGGGATATGTGCAGGAGGAGGGGGACACACTGATGCCCGCGATCGGGCTGGTGGGTGGGGAGTACACTATGCCCGAATTGGGCTGCAGGGCATCGGTCCCCGACGGCTGCTGCCTGGCAGGCGCCAGGCGCAAGTCCTCGGGATTATGCACCTACATGCTAATGGCATGTAAATGGGGACATAATCACATGCAAATGGCCCCCTGCACCTTGCATGAATTATAGCCCCATTTGCATGTCGCTTTTGAATATCGTGATTTTCGCGAGGCGCAAGTTCCACTGCACCATGCACAGTGGTTGTGGCTGGGGTTGATATTCAAAGGAGTTGCTCAATAGCTCAACTCCTTTGAATATCGCCCAGGACACACCCCTGCGCAACTATTTTGCGCAGCTCAAGGGCTTGCGCCTATGAATGGCGCAGTTTGAATATCCAGCCCAATATTTCTAATTATTTTTACTTTCCATTTGCTTGTAGAAATTCATTCATTTAGCTGATATTGCTGAAAAAAGGGCTTTAATTGAAAAACAAAGGATTAATCTATTTATTATGTGCAATCTAGATGAGTATACCAATTAGCTTCCTAAATATAAAGTTAAAACTAATATATAGTGAGGACGAGAGTCCTGAATATATTATTCAAATTTGTGTGTTTTAGTCTGAATGATGATTTCTTCAATGTCTTTGTTCTCAACTTACCAATAAAAAGGAACAACAGGATTGTGGTAATTTTGAATGCAGTAATATATGTTACCTAGTATTTGATAATACTCTAATGAAAATGCTACAGCATATCTCAATTTTTTCTAATTGTTCTACTTTTAATATATGATTTTATAGCAAGGTATGCACATTTCCTCATGTTTAATGCTGGAGCACCTTCCTGGTGAAAAAACATTTTGTTAAGAAATGGTAGAATTTCTGTCTGGGTAGACAGATCCAATTCTAGCATGTCTGCTTTTGCCTGCAATAAAGATACATAGAAATAAGCAGAAATTATGACTTTTGGTGAGTTTAATAATCATTACAAAGTTAGGTCAGGCAAGCAAAAGTGTTTTGATGATGGAAGAATTGCATTCCTGAATGCTAGTTTGTGATCATTTTATAAAATGGGCACCTACATCCTGCATACAGACTGGTCAGGACTCATGCATGGTGATAGTACTACCACCGAGTAAAAAGTGCTGGCAATCTGGGTTCCTTTCAGAAAATGTAAATCCCAGTGCCAGTAGATTGTTGCATGTTTATCTGGCAGACATTGTTTTTTTTATGTTTTATTGGGATGATGTTAAAATATTAATTATGAACTGGGTTAAAGAAATTAACAAAGCAGATTTGCTGAGAGATCTCTGAAGCTGTGATGATATCCGACAACATAATCACGGCTTCAGAAAAGCTCCAGTCACCAACCCTCTCCTGCCTAGAACTTCCTCCATTTGCTTATAGTGGGATTCCCCACACAAACAGGCAGCAGCAGCTGCAGCCCCCCTGGTATGTGTATATGCAGTGGCATGGCGCAAGACACGGCTTGAGCGCATGCCTTCCGATATCCAGCAGCCACTCTGGGCCAGTTACAGAAAATCACCCTCTCTCCCTGCCAGCCACCAAGTACAGACAAAAACAAACTGACCACCGCTCCTCTCACAAACTGCGGCAACGCTCCTGCCAGCTCTTGCAAAACAGTCCCTTCAGTGTACTTAATCTCTTCTGTGTTTTGTTAAAGCTGTTCCCGACTGCTGCACACACCGCTCTTCACACAAGTCAGTATCACAAGACCACCACACCAATCAAAAGCCACCAAGCACAGCTCAGAATATCAATGGAGATGGCAATGTAAGCAGCCCAAAACTGGCCACAATATGTGTATTTATATATATATATATATACACATATATAAACAATTCTAAAGATCCCACATTTCACAGACTGTGTTTTGGGGAAAAAAATCTCACTCAAATATTCACCCACCAGAGTAGGAAGTGGAACCGGGTCAAACATAGAGACAACACAGTAACATAGTATACTTCCACAACAGTGCCACCTGCTGCTCAGAGCCCTCCAGAAACTATTTCCTCAAAAGATACTCCTCCAACACCACAAAACAGGCATTTCAAAGGAGTGTTCAAAAGGTTTTCAATGTTTTTTAATAATTTTACTGCTAAAACTTTTAAGACATTGCATAATAGCAACAATGCACTCCAGGATGTGGTATATCATGGGATATCAGCACTTCTCAGCTGTTGGAAGTGCTCGGCCTGTGGCCTCATGCCCAACCACCAGAGACGCAATGATATCTCATGATATACCACACCCTGTTGTGCATTATTGCTTAAGAATGTAAGGCATAACTCCACAAAATTATTGCAAAACCCACGAGTCAGTCAACACCTCACCATAACAAGTTGCATTTGTTAAACTTCAGAAACCCAAAAGATAAGTTTATCACTCAGTGGAGCAGCACAAATGGGAGTAGTGACCAAGTCTGCTGTTACCACCACTGATTACCTCCAGTGGCTAACTCAACTGTAAACTGCAAAAAGAGAACCACATTATAAGTTTTCTTTTAATTACCAGCAGTAGATCGTACCCTTTTTCAAACACTATCAAGTGCAAAAAATGACTCAGAAACACATATGATTCCCACAGAAGTGATAAATGCTACTGCCGGTGTCCAGATACTCACCTGACCCGCTGAAGTAATGCTTCCCACAGCCCATTAATTTTCCTGCAGTCAGAGTCCAACCCTCCAAGCCCAAATAAAGATATAACTGTTACATATTGTGGCTGTTCCTGCAACAGATTAATAAATGATCGTCACTTAGGCCTACAAAGTAGGAGACGACTCTGACTGTCCTCAACATTGCCTGCACACCAAATGACTGCATGTCTGCCTGACTTCCTGACTGCCTGACTGCCAGAACAAGTAACTTTATATTATTTAATATTCAATTCTTCAATAAAAAAGGAAATAAAATACACAAATTGAAACTATGAAATAAATTATACTGATTAAGTTTATGCAATGTGAGTGTGTGTGGGAGGGGTTGGGGGGTGGTGCAGCTAGAAACGATTATCCCATCGTTTCACAATAATTGTAAATACTGACCCTAACAAGTGAACAATTTTCATTGTGCATCTTCATTTAACAAAAAATTTTAAAATAAAATTAACTTGATTGATGAAAACGATTATTTTAAAACTGTCTAGTGTTTTACAGTCACCTGAATTAAAATTTAATTTGGGACAATTTTTGAAGCATAATAGTATTCTAATAATAAATTAATTTATTTATTTTGTAATTTATTTCATAGTTGTTTTGCTAGTTTTTAAATTTTTTTTTGTATTTTGTACAAGTGATGCCCATTTTATAAATGTAATAAAACATGGCTGGGTGTTGGTAGTACAGAAATACCAGTACACCAGTGGTCTGTGGCTTAGTGCCTCACCATGCTATAGGTGTGTGGATATCTCAGTACTAACATCACCCAGCCATGTCTTATTGCTTACATGATGACCTCTGTGCACTGTGCAATGATTAATGCTTATTGTGCTTAATATGAATTCTGTAATACTCACATCAATAGTAGTGTGACCCATCAGCTCCTAGAAAACAAAGCAAACACCGGGAGGGATCTGCTCCACAACATCTCAACCAATAAGCTATAACACAATTACGTAAGTAAACCCACGCACCTCTGGAGAGTTTGTGTTCTATTTAGAAACTCAACATCGAGCTTAATGGTATACAACTAAAGCAGTTTTATTTCTGTGGGTCCCATGGAACTGGAAACACCATGTAAGTTGAATAATGAGGGCCAGAAGGGGAGAAAAGGATTCCCTCAAAGTTAACTCATTGTCTTCTAGCAGACACCTGTAGTCGTCAGTAAAATACACTGGTGTGTCCTGAGTATGACTGCAGAAGTCGGCTACTGACTCCAGTGTGCCCTTAGCAGCGTCTGAAGAAGTCACTTATATATTTTAATATATAATGTAACAGAATATAATATATATTTGACTGCATAGCACAATTGGAAAGGCAATTTTATGCTGAACAACTTTGTCACTGATATTTTGTGCATATCATGTATACTTTAGGAGTTATTTGCATTTGTTTATGGTATGGTGTGTATGGCTTATGTTGCCTGTTTTAGTGAAAAAAATATATTTGTTTGCTGTTTCAACCAGCTTAAAAAAAAATACATATTATTATTTGCATACCACCATTGGAAAGGTAATTTTGTGTTGAACAACTTTGCCACTGATATTTTGTGTATATCATGTATACTTTAGGAGTTATTCACATTTGTTTATGGTATGGTGTGTATGGCTGACATGTTTTCCATCAAGATTCACCTAAGCAGCTTGAATAAAATTCACGTTTTTGGCACTTCAGCAGGTATAAAATAAAAACCATATTGATTACAACTGGTTGAATAGCTCCATTGGAAAGGCATTTTTGTGCTCATCAACTTTCATGCTGATACTTTATGTGTATCATGTATACTTTTGGAGTTATACACATTTGTTTATGATATGGTGTGTGTGGTTGAGATTTATCCCTCAAATCTCACCAAAGCACCTTGACTAAAATGGGGAAAAATTATGTTTTACAGTAAAAAGATATCTTTTTTTTAACAAACATAATATTAAAACACCATCTAATGTCTGTATGCTTAATTTGGTGTTGATATTTTACATATTTTCCAACAAAAAATGGCTTATGTTGCCCTTTTTTAGTGAAAAAAAATATTTAGTTTGCTCATTCAATCAGCATAGAAAAAAAACAAAATTACTTATTACATGCATGCCACCATTGGAAAGGCAATTTTGTGCTGAATAACTCTGCCACTTATACTTTGTGTCTAGCACGTACAGTTATTGAGCTATTAGCATTTGTTTGCGACATGCTGACTATGGCTTGATTTTGCTTAGAAAGGCCCAGGATTCACTGTTAAAAGTATACAGGAGATTCAGGAGGCAAGTGGTGTAATCTCAGAGTGAGCCTGTGGAGGCAATGAGTTAAAAAGCATTTGTCAATGCTGAATGTTTGCTTGCTGGTATTAGCATTGAAATGCAGGAGTTAGACAGATGCAGAGTAGGAATGGCAGTGAAGTACTGAACTTCACGCCAACCCCACCTCCACCCTGCAGAGATGGACAGGTATCAGGGTGATGCGTTGTGTTGTTGCCTCATAACGCTCATGCCACTCACCTCACCCTATCCTGCAGACACTGACAAGTGTTGAGGCGTGCCTTGGGGTGTTCAGCTTTACAGTCACCCCACTCCATAAGGACATATGCTGAAATGGGTGCAATATAGAATGGGGTGAACCGTGGGGCCGAACAGTCGAAGGCACAGCTCAATGCCTGTCAGTGGCTGGGGGTGTGGGGGTGGGGTTAGAATGGCATGAGCATTATAGTCAACAATCCAAAGGCACACCCCTGATGTCTGTCAGTCTGTAAAGGGTGGGACATTATGGTTAGAAACCATAATGCCCAGGCATTGTTGGTATTTGCAGTACAGATGTTCAACATGGCCATTTTGTGACCCCCACCTCATGAAAGCATTTGGGACCTCTTCTCATGAACAGTGGCACTGTGATTTTGTCAATGTGTCCCAAAATTTGAGTTTCCACAGCGACCGTGCCATTGTGCACCAGATGCATGAAAACACAGATTGGGCAGGATGTGAAGAACGGCACCTGGTACCATTCATGGGGGAGGGGTGTGAAGAGATGGCAATGTTGAAAATCTGTAGTGAAAATATTAAAAATGCTCAAACTTCCGAGTGTACATGGAAACAGCGCAACGCATGCATGTAAGACAGTCATTTAGTGGAATTATTTCAACAAATTTTCCACATAGGCATTTTGAGACCTTCTCCTCCTCTGTGATCCCCAACCAATACTCCCTCTTCTGGTTCTTAGCCCTGAAGTGCATCACCTTACACTTCTTTGCACTGAATCCTAGCTGCCACTCCACTGACCATGTCTGTAGTTTGGTTAGGTCCCCCTGCAGTTTTTCCCATCCATCCATCCTCTTCATCCACCACTGCCCCCAATTTGGTATAATGTGCAAACAGACTAACTCTGCTCCCCAGTCTGTGTGCTATATCAGAGATAAAGAGCCCAAATAGCACCAGGCCCAGCACTGACCCATGCGGCACCCCGCTTGTCACTGCTCTTGGTGCCGAGAGCTACCCCACCACCACCACCATCACCCTCTGCACTCTCCACTGTAACTAGTTCTCTATCCATTTAGTCAGACCACCTTCCACCCATACCCCTCCTTCTCATCACTCTTCTCATCATCATCATCATCATCAAATCTTTATTTATTCAGGTGAACATCATTGAGCAAGGCTCATTTACAAGATGGACCTGATAAGGTCAAGGTTCAACAGTTGATACACAACAGATACATCATACACTTATATAAAACAGTTATACATACAGGGGAAAAAAACGTTTATAAACACAGTGATGTACAGTAAATTCGCATGATAAAAAATGGTTACAGGAAAGTTAAGCTAATATTTACAGTATATACAGTATATACATATCCCAGTGGGGGGGCCATGGCAAACACACAATATAATGTAATACTAGGATGGTGAAGGTATTACTGGGTGTCATAAGATGGGGTGTCTGTCTGGAAGGATTATGCCATATATGGTTAATTTTTGGGAGGGAGATTGTGAGATGACAAAGCTAGCTCTATCGGTAGCAACTGCATTTCTCTGTGAAGAAGACTGTACAATGCTGTTTAAAGGATGCAAATGGAATGATATTGGACAGTTTTAGGGATTTTTGTAGTGTGTTCCATGCTATAGCTAGAGAATAGCCGATTGCTGCCCTCCCTATCCTGGTGTTGAATTTGGGCAATTTGAGCAGGATGATGTTGTTGCTTCTTAGGGCATAGGAACTAGGAATGGTCTGGATGAAGCAGTCCAGAATATAGTTTGGAAGTTTTTGATATGCTCTGTAAATCCATAGTGCTGCATTTCTGTACCTTCTGAGGTGAAGGGAAACCCACCCAACTGCAGCATAAAGAGAGCAGTGATGGGTATTAGATGGCAGATCTGTAATAAATCTTATTGCTCTATGATATAAGGTATCCAACTTGTGAATGTAGGAGATGGGGCAGTGACTATAAAGGAAGTCTGCATAGTCAACAACTGATAGAAAAATGGCCTGGACTAACCTCATCTTTGAGTCTCTGTTCAGGAAGGGTTTTAATCTATAGAGAAGGCCAAGCCTTTGGCAAAGCTTTTTTAACAGTTCTTCTAAATGATGAGTGAAGTTGAGTCTGTTGTCGATCCACACACCTAGGTATTTGAAGTTTTCTACATACTCAGGTTTTCTCAAGTATAGTGCATATCTGGGGAGAATGATTGAGGAGGAGGTGCTGGTGGAGCTTTGATTTGTGAACATCATTGCTTTAGTTTTCTTTGCATTTAACAGAAGCTTTTTCTCAAGTAGCTGATATTGTAACAAGGAGAATTCTGTTTGTAGGATTTCACGAGCAGCTGCAGGTGAAGGGTTGCTGACATACAAAACAGTGTCATCAGCAAAGAGGTGTACAGAGGAATTGGTGAGGGTTGAATCAATATTATTTATATAAATGGCAAAAAGGATAGGACCCAGGATAGAATCTTGGGGGACTCCTCTTAACAGTGGTTTTACTGGGGATAGGTCACCTTCAGCTTTTACCTGCTGTGATCTACCGGTGAGATAACATCTGAACCACTTAAGGGTGGGTGGATCTAGGCCAAGGGAGTGCAGGGATGATAGTAGAAGCTCGTGGTCCACAGTATCGAATGCTTTGCTCAGGTCCAGGAATACTGCACGGACATTATTCTTTTTATCTAATTCGGTTTGCCAGTCATTTGTGACCTTGGCTAGTGCAGTGATAGTGCTATGCTTGGCCCTGAATCCAGATTGAGCTGGATTTAAGAGGTTAGCATTGTCAAGATACTCCTTAACTGGTTACTCACTAATTTCTCCAGCATCTTGGAAAGCACTGGTAGAATGGAAATGGGCCTGTAATTATTAAGTTTCATAGGGTCCCTGATTTTAGAAGGGAACCACCTGGGCTGTCTTCCACAGTGTGGGAATAGAGCCAGAGTTTAGAGATAGGTTAAAGAGGTGTGTTAGGGGACTGCAAGTACATGGCATGCAATCTTTAGAAAGTAGGGGTCCAGAGAGTCTGCCCCTGCACTTTTTTTGGTATCCAGTTGCCATAATAGATCCTCTACTTGCTTCAACAGTATAGATTTGAAGCTGAAGGAAGAGTCAGCTCTCTGATCACCAGTGTAATGGGAACTTAATTGTTCCCTCAGCAGGTTAGCTGGAGAGGTGTCAAAGGCAAGGGCAGCCGTTGTGAAGTGGTTATTGGAGGCGTCCAGAATTTCCATTTTGCCAGTGATAGGGCCATAACTGTTGTGTAATTGAGTTGGAAGGGAGGTGTTAGCATCCTGCCCCACCATGCCCTTGATGGTACCCCAAAATCTAGCAGGATTATGATAGGAGGAGTCGAGCTCGGCCAAGTAGAAGGCAGCCTTTGCATCCCTAACTTTCCTGGTGCATCTATTCCTGGCTTTCCTAAAGATCATCCAGTCATTTGGATTCTTGGTTTTTCTTGCCATTTTCCAGAGTTTGTCTCTCTCCAGCAGTGCAGCTTTGAGGTCAGCTGAGCTGAGGTATCCTCCTTTGGCCTGTGTCCCTCATCCTGGTAGTCTGCACCCTTTCTCCTCCTTATTCTTATTGGGTGGTGGTGCCTTCTTTATTACACTCAGACCACTCTGCCTGCCCCTTCCCAGAGTTACTACGCCTCCACCTTTACCTATATCTAGGGGGGTGAGCTCTATAGGCTCCCCTGTCTGGATCTTTCTATCAACTTCAGTCTTTTGGCCACCCCCCCACTAGTTTAAATCCACCTTAGTAGAGATATACCCCTCTAATCCTGCCTTTAATACTCCCCTTCCCTTCCTGCTCAAGTGTACCCTGTCCCCCATGTACAAGTCACTATTCCCCAAAGACCCCACCGCAGTTAGTCACTAACCCATCATTTTTGGTGTGGCACCAATCCTTCAGCCACTCATTTAACTCAAGCCTACCCTTCCTCCCCATGCTTTCACATGGTACCGGCAGTGCCTCCGAGAATGCTACTGATTCCCTCACCCCCTCACACTGCCTGCCCAACTATTCAAACCTCCACTTCAATATTTCCACAGTCCCCCACGCCATGTGGTTTGTACCCATATGCAACACTAAATGAGGTTTCTTCCTTCCCTCACTGCACATGAGCAGTGCCTGCCCTGCCCCTCCTGCAGTCAACCTGGGGATAGCTTCAACCCAAATACGGCTGTGCCTTTCCCCCATGCCACCTCATTTCACCCCTTTCATTATAGAATCCCCCAGGATGAATACCCCCCCATCCCTTACCCTCTTTCCCTTCTAATGCCCCTTCCGCCACCCCAGTATTCATTCTTCCCTGCCCTTTACCCCCCACCAGCTGCTCCCTCTGTGACTTCTGTATCTGTACCCCTACTTCCACCTCACCCCTTTTCTCTGCCTTATTCCTCCCATCCCCTTGAACACCTTCCCAGCCTGACTACTTCTTACTGGGCTTCCATGTCAACCTCCCGCCAACCCTCTCCTATCCCTGCTGTTGTCAATTTAGAGCCCCCATTCCTTCTACCCTGACAGTGATGCCCTCCCATCCTTCCCCTTCCTGTAGCCTTCTCTCCACCAGTCACCACCCCTTCCTTACTAGCCCCTTCTACCCTTTTGTCCTTACTATCTCTTCCCTACCTGTTTCCATCACTTTCATGTCCCGCTTGTCCTCCCCTTTAGTATGTTCCTGCTCTCCTCTCTCTCCCATAGCAGAGGTTCAAATCTATTCCTAGTTGATACCCCTCCTACATCTCTTCCGCTTATTGGTTCCCCCCTCCTACTTGTTCCCCTCCATGCCACCCCTGGTCCCACCCCTGATCCCTCCCTACCCGCAGCCATCTGTTCTCTCCCCTGGTACTCCTCATGGTCTCTTCCTTCCCCATCAGGAGGCCTCCCTCCTCACCTTGGGCACTCCCTCCCCTCCCTTTTCCTCTCTTTTCTGTTAGTGCCTCTGATACTGGGGTCGGTTTCACTCCCTAGTTGTTATTCCTCCATCCCCTTTGCCATCCCCTATTCCTCCCCCAACCAGGATGTCTACCATTCTCATCTGCCCTGCCACTTAGACTCCTCCCTAACCTCTGCAGTTCCTCTCTCAAACTAGCCAGTCATCTACAGACCATACACCCCCCATCCTCCAAGCCCAGTCAAGGATCATGGCAGACCCACACCCTGTACACCCCACCCTTCCAAAGATGTCCGTAATATTGACATGTGGCGCCTGCCACATTTTGGCCCCCATCTTAGGTTGTGGGCTCTTATTCCCAGGTTATGTACCCTACTACAACTGTTAGGCCTCTATTTACTCAAATTCCTACCCCTCCCACACTAGTCCCCCTACTACCCCCTTGCCTACCAGGTTAATTAAGTCTCAAATCTCATCCATTAGATACTGTATTACTGTAGCAATCCTAAAGCCTCCTTGTCCGTTTTTCACCCCAACCTCAGCTACCATACTTTTTGTTCTCAGATCTCATATAGTTTCACTTAGCCCAGTTAGAAATCCTATTGCACTCCAAATATTACTCAGCTCAGTTAGAGAAATAAACAGAACAACTAAATCTGTATTATTACAGCAATCCTAAAAGTATCCATTCATTGCTTTGTCTCCACTCCAGAGACCCTGCTGTAATATAGGACCACAGAGAAATCTGGGTGAGAGGATGGGCAACTCTAAAGTCCTGGGAGAGCTCCATTGAGCTTCCTCACTCCCCCTCTCTCACTAGCTCATTCTATTTCTCCCAGCACTGCAGGCTGCCCTTTTGTACAGGGTTCCTGCTTGTGTTGGCACCTTTTTCTGCCCACAAAGAAATCTGTAGCAGTCCTGACAGAGCTCCGTTGAGCTCGCTCACTCCCCCTTTCTCACTCACTCATTCTGTTTCTCCCGGTGCTGCAGGATGCCCTTTTGTACTGGGCTCCTGCCTGCATTGGCACCTTTTTCTTGCCCACAAAGAAATCTGCAGCAGTCCCAATACAGCTCCATTGAGGTAGCTCACTCCCCCTCTCTCACTCGCTCATTCTGTTTCTCTCACCGCTGCAGGCTGCCCTTTTGTACTGGGAACCTGCCTGCATTGATGCCTTATTTTGCCCACAAAGAAATCCACAGCAGTCCTAACAGAGCTCCGTTGAGCTCGCTCACTCCCCCTTTCTCACTCACTCATTCTGTTTCTCTCGGTGCTGCAGGCTGCCCTTTTGTACTGGGCTCCTGCCTGCATTGGCACCTTTTTCTGCCCACAAAGAAATCTGTAGCAGTCCTGACAGAGCTCCGTTGAGCTCACTCGCTCCCCCTTTCTCACTCACTCATTCTGTTTCTCCCGGTGCTGCAGGTTGCCCTTTTGTACTGGGCTCCTGCCTGCATTGGCACCTTTTTCTTGCCCACAAAGAAATCTGAAGCAGTCCTGATAGAGCTCCATTGAGGTCGCTCACTCCCCCTCTCTCACTCGCTCATTCTGTTTCTCTCGCCGCTGCAGGCTGCCCTTTTGTACTGGGCACCTGCCTGCATTGATGCCTTATTTTGCCCACAAAGAAATCCACAGCAGTCCTAACAGAGCTCCGTTGAGCTCGCTCACTCCCCCCCTCACTCGCTCATTCTGTTTCTCCCGGCGCTGCAGGCTGCCCTTTTGTACTGGGCTCCTGCCTGCATTGGCACCTTTTGTCTGTCCACAAAGAAATCCACAGCAGTCCCAACAGAGCTCAGTTGAGCTCGGTCACTCCCCCTCTCTCACTTGCTTGATCTTAATCTGTCCCAAAAACTGCTCATGAACAGTGTCACTGTCATTTTCTTAATGGGTCCCAAACACTAATTTCCCACAGCGATCGCGCTATTCTGTGTTGGAAGTGTGAAGAAAACACATTTTGGCCAGGATGTTGAAAAATGACAGCTGTACTGTTCATAAGGATGGAAAAATGCCAATGTTAAAAATCTGGGTGAAAATATTGCAAATTCACGGAGATTCTGCAGTAATGTATCAACTGCTAACGCATGCTTGTAAAACAGTCATTTTTTGATTTTTTCACCAAATTTGCAACATAGGCTTTTTGAGAGCCCACCTCATGAACACTGGCACTGTCATTTTGTTAATCAGTCCCAAAGATGATTCCGCACAGTGACCACGAAATCACCTTTGGGACCGAATAACACCATGACAGTGGCTGAATTCATGAGGAGCGGTCCACTAACTCCATATTGAAAATATGGTGCCAAAATTCCCAAAATGCCTGAGATATGCCCCAATGTTGAATAAACCCTATTTATGCCATTATACAGCTTACCAGCATTTCTTCAGTTCAGCGATCGGCTTTGAAGAGTGCAGACGTGTTCCCGGTCCACCAAAGATCATCATGCTGGGCTCTGGAGGTCAGTATAGGGTGTGGGAGGGTGTGGGGTGTGGGAGGTGGATCGCGTGGAGGGTGGGCTTGGGTTGGGGGAGGCGCAGACAGTGAGGACCGTTTTCTTCTTTACAGGGTTTAAAAAATAGACATCGGCAGGATGGTTTTCCTTTTAGCAGGTACTTTTGGCACACTGGGGTGGGTTCCAGTGTGCCACCTGTGTGTTTTGGGTAGGGGACTGGAGCCAACAGATTGGGCACCCCCATCTGCACATACATGGGGAAGAGCCAAGGATTGGGCACCCCTCAGCATACAACAAATAAGGGGAGACATTATGCTGATGGAGTGGGCTCCCCCATTGGCAAATTTAACAAGTGGGGGGACTGAAGCTGGCGGGGATTGACCCTCTCATCGGCAAAGAAAGACTTGGAGGGGGCGCATGAAGCCGAGGGGGATTGGTCTCCCCCTTGGCAAACAACAAATGGGGTAAGGGGGTTACAGTGTGCCAACAGGGAGTGGGCTCCCCCTTCTGCAAATTACTGGGTCGGGTTGGCAACGTATGTCCTGCAACAATGGGTCACTCCCTCATTGCAGCGGAATGGCTGACATTGCAATGATGAGACAGCCCCTGATTGCAGTGCCGAAAACCTTTCAATGTGGTGGCACGCTGGCTGAACTAGTGTCAGCAGCAGTGTGCCACCACATTGGGGAAAGCAGGTCAAGCCTCAAAAGGCACCGGGAGGCATTGACCACAACAGTGCCACTCCTCCACAATCTGCTTCTGCAGCAAGCTGCAGCAACATGTTTCTTGCACATGTGTGCAAGCAAACATAAAAATAAGTAACCTGTATTGAAGGAGCATACTGTAATTCTTAATGATAGGAAATTAACTGATTACCCTTGACGTTTGTTTGGAAATAGAGGACACTGGTTGCAGATCTTATTTGTACATCCTGAAGAAGAGGCATGGCAAGGACTGTGAAAGGCTGATGTGTTAGATGAGCCTTAGTTATATGCCTTTAAGCTCAGTGTCTGGTTTCAAAGTCAGATAGTTAAACTCTGTATTGGTGAATGGGACTTATTACTCCACTGTGTCATGGCTTTCATAGGAAAGCAACACTTCATGTTCATGAGAACATCTATTTTCAGTTTGTTTAGTATTTAAAATCTTCACTGGTGATCATAATATGATTTCTCTTAATGTCCACTATGCTTATTTTTCTCAGCTCCTTCATTACTTGAAGAGTGTGCGATTTCAAAATTCTGGAGGAGGAGATATTTTTGATGTGACGGTGACCCACCAGCAGTATATGATATCCTCAACTGGCAGATATTTCCCGATGGTACAAGTAGATATGTCCAAGTTGGAATGTTTGATTACAGTGCATCTGAAGGTCAACAAATCATGATCAATGAAAGTTCCATCCTCTGGAATTCAGAGTTTCCTGAGGTAATTAATTAATCTTCCTCCATGTAAACGGACTACAGTTGTTGTAAAAGACATGGTCAAATGTTTCGATTTTGTGTGAGATATCTGAAAAGTATCTCTATGGTTTCCCTATGAGGTTCTGCATTCTGAAAGGGAATTTTTGCAGAAATATTGCTTAAATTTCAAGAAATATCTGACCATCTCAACTGATGCAAGTGTAATTCCATATACAGTAATCTCTTGCTATAATGAACCCTGCGATAATGAACTCTCGGCTATAGTGAATGGTCCATTTGGCTCCCATCTTTCAATCAGCTGTTAGGCTGTTAGTCATCAGTAGTCATCAGCCAGCATTTCAGCCTCTTGATTTTTCATGACCCTGACAGCAGCCTCCATTTCCCCCTCTCCCAACCAGTTTCAGCAGAGCCCCAGGCTTGAGTTGTATTTAAAAGTAAAAACAGAAATATATATGTGTGCTGGGACCTCTGTTCTTCCCAGTACACAGCCTACATCACAGCTTGAGCTGGGGTTTAGAGAATGGAATCCCAATCTGAGATACAGTGGCGTCCCCCAGAATAAAACCCACTTTTAAAGCACTCTGCAGTATGCTGCAGCAGACCTGCTAAAGAAAGCAATGTAATTTCATTGGCAATCGGTCCCTTTTGTCATGCAGGAAACTGTGCATTCACTTCATCCTGGTAGTGTTACATTTTCCTGAATGACAAAAGGACTAATTGCAATTGAAATTACATTGCTTTATTCAGTAGGTCTGCTGCAGCATTCTGCAGAATGCTGCAAAATGCTGCAGAATTGGATTTCATCCTGGGGGACGCCACTCTATACCCGGCAGCTATTAGAAAAAGGCAGGTATGCTCAGTAGCAGTGCTGGAAAAGGAGGGGACATTGAGCGATGGTGGATCATGCTTACCTGGTGGTTAAAGCAGTTCTGTCAGCTCCATAGTGTCCCTTCACTGTAGTAGCATCCTTCAAGCCACAGCAGTGAGTTAGTCAGCCCAGCAAGCAGTCAAGAGTTCCATGATACTCTGTTACCTTCCCTTAACAGCTCTGCAAACCTCCACCTGCACCAATATTTCATAAGATCTACATCAGGAAATTCACCCCAATACAGATCTAAACAGTTGAACCACAAAGATCAAGGACAGGCCTGAGTCAGAACAGCGTCCCTCGCTTTAATGAATGACTTGCTCTAACGAACATTCATTATGGCTCTCAAGCCATTCATTGTAGCGAGGGGTTACTGTAGTTTTTCTGCTTTTTAGAAAGACAGTGGGTCTGATTCCAAGTCGCATTATGCAACTCGTGAGTGTATGCGAGTCACACCATGCAGTGCTACATTGGGGACCCTGCACCCTATTCCAATACAGGCAGGGTCCTCGGCACCTATGACTCATGACTTGTGGTAGCTTCAGGCTTGTGTTATTGGAATGGCATAATGGACCTGGGTGCCGCAAGTCGCAGCCCACATTGAACTGCCCCCCAGAGCCCCCTGCCCTGTAACATCCCTGCAATCCCCTGGGGGCCTGTGGGGCTGGCTGGGTGGCACAGGCACATGGGGGGCACTGCACAATACCGACCCGGGTGTCACCTCAAGATTCGGATGGTGGGGGCAGCACTGTGCTGGGGGGTCTGCGGGACATGGCAATGTTTGCTCCATGACACTGCTGGGGGGCATCCACAGTTTTGCCAGGGTGGATGGATGCCCCTTAGACCACCTCCATGCTGGTCTAACCCACTGCACCATTGTGGGATGTGGAATATCTGAACTGAGTTACGGCAGCCACCCTTTCAGAATAGGGCACAGGTGCTGCCACAACCCACCCTTGCACCATGCCACTGTGGGTTGTGGGCGTAGTGGGTGGCATAGCCCTCCTCTGCCACAGTCCACATGCGGCATGACAAGCTGCAACTTGAAATTGCAACTCGTGTAACCCATGGAGTAAATTGCAATTTTCAACATAAGGTATGGTGTAAGTTGCCTTGTGCCATGCGAACTTGACTTGGAATTGGGCCCACTATCTCATTAAATTTTTTCAATGTATTTTTGTACCCAGTCAGTGCTAGTCAGACTCTGTGAAACCGCTCCCCTACTGGCTTCCTTGTTTTCAGCTTACAATTACTACCCCCTTCAGCAGGGCCTATGATGATGAAACTTACAGGAGGAGAATGTAGAGGGCTTGCCCATGGGGACTTTGTGAATGCTAGAATGTGTTCCCATGACTCTTGATCTCTTTTATGTTTGTGTCTGGCTCCCTCTTCTCCTGTAAACTACACCATGGATCCAGCTAGTGGAGTGTAACCATGCAGAGGGACTATACAATCCTCTCTCAGCAAAAACAGTGTGTGATGTTTCCACAACTCACTTGGTACATGTACTAGTCCATGTGAGGGAGTCAAGATCGATAATATTAATGCCACACATCTCAGATAACAGTGCAGTACATAAAGCTTCTGATCATGTTAAGAGACTGTCTTTCTTTTCATCCTTACAGATATCAGGTTAGGAAAATGTTACCACACTGTCGTAAATTAGGCATCTATTCAGGTATCAAAATCTCAAAGCCTACATTACACAATGTGATCTAAACCCAGGTCTGACCAGGTTTTGATTGGCTGTCTAGACCTAATTGGACCTGTGGTTTCTGAGGTCATCTGGAGTTCCTTGAGGAGTGGGGTCTTTCCATTGGCTTTGAAAGAGGCCTTGGTTAGACCCCTCTTGAAGAAACTCTCTTTCAACCCAGACTGTCTCAGCAACTACATTCCAGTCTCAAACCTTCCATTTTTAGGGAAGGTTATTGAGAAGATGGTGGCCATTCAGCTTGAGAGGCATCTTGCCTCTTCCTCCACCTATGAGCCTTTTCAGTCTGGGTTCCATGTGGAGCATAATACATAGACTGCCCTTGTGAGGGTGCTTAATGATCTCCTGATGGTGATGGATAGGATAGACTGTACCACCTTGGTCCTCCTGAACCTCTGGGGCATTTGACACCATGGACCATGAGGTGCTGCTCGACTGTCTGCAGTTCTGGTGTGGCCTGTCTGGTAATGTCATCAACTGGTTCAGGTCATACCTGACAGGCAGAGTACAAGGGTGATGATGTGGTTAGCATCATCTAACCCTAAGCCTCTGTGCTGTGGGGTTCTGCAGGGATCTGTCTTGTCGCCCTTGTTGTTCATGTTGTACATGCTGCTGTTGGGAGACATTATCAGGTGGTACGGGTGGGGTTTTCACTGCTGTGCAGATGATACCCAGCTGTTCTTGTCCTGTGCACCCGATACCCAGGTGTTGGCATCTTTATTTAACACCTGTCTTGAGGACATCCAGTCTTGGATGACTCAGAACTGGTTTAAGCTTAATTCAGACAACAGAGGTACTGGTGGTGGATCCAGGTCATCAGGGCAGAGGAAGGAGTGTGGGGTCTCCCCCTGGCCTAGTGTTAGAGAGTGTTCCCCTTGCCCTGTCTAGACAGATGAAGGATTTGGGCATGACCCTGGACAATGGCCTGATGCTTGATACTCAGGTGTCAGCCATGGACAAGAGTGGATTTTATCATCTGAAGAATATCACCCAAATCCAAGCCCTGATCCCACCTGAGGACCTGACCATGCTGGTGCATGCTTTCATCACTTCCAGGCTGGACTATTGCAATGCTCTATACCTAGGGTTATCTGGAGGCAACCTCTGCAGGCTGCAACTGGTGCAGAACATGGCGGCAAGGCTTTTGTCAGGGGTGAGAGGTGTGAACATATCACCCCGGTTCTCCACAGACTACACTGGCTGCTGGTCAGGTGGAGGATTGCCTTCAAGGTAGGGCTTTTGACCTAGAAGACCCTGTATGATCAGGGACCTGTCTATCTTCAAGATCTCCTTGTCTCCTACCATTCGGCCCAGGGACTCCATTCTGCTGGGGGAGGTCTCCTTAGATTTCCCAGGGTTAGGCTGTGGCATTCGGGGAACAGGGCATTCTTAGTGGATGCACCTACCCTGTGGAACTCATTTTCTGTTTATGTGAGAGAGGGTCCCTCAGTAGAAGCCTTTAAAAAGGGATTTAAAACTTAACTGTTCCAGCAGGTTTTTATTGACTGACTAGTGGTCTGTTTTAATGATAGATACATGAATTTTAATGTCGTTCCCAGCTAAACTGCTAAGTACACTGTTGTACACTATTATATTATTATATTGTTGCTTGTTTTATTGTACAGTGCCCAGAGTCCCTGGAAATCGGCACTTTTATAAATAAAATATCTATCTATCTATCTATCTATGAGCAACATAGGGTGGAACTCTATTGATCTGTGTGAAGTATAACATTTACAATATGGTAGCCAACAATATTTATCTACAATATAAACAGACAGAAGAAAGAAATACATGCCTAGTGATTGCTATGATTTTGTGGATACAAGGCCAACTAAAATATAGGTAGATGGCAGTACTACTGTGGCGGTGTAGACAAGTACATCTGAGAGTTTGCAGATTTGGGGCAAGATATTGGAACAGGAGCTGTATTGAAAATGAAAGTGAATGGGACTACCAAGACAGTACCAATAAACAAAAGAAAGGTAGAAGAGCAATGGCATTCAATGTCCCTAAAGAAAATTAATTTGTCCCTTTATTGACCTTGGCAGATAAAGTGGAGGGTCAGGTTAATGAAATAGTGCAGCTTGCTCAGGAAAGTGTGTCAAATATTGGAAGCATTGAGACCCACAATATAGAAGTTAGAAATGGGCAAGCACAAGTCGTAAATATGGAGGGACACTCATATGGTACCTCTCAAAATGATAACAATGAAATGGAGACTGAAGATGCTGCCTATGACCATGGTGACGAAAATAATAGGGTTTATGTGATTATTAAATATACTGATTCATGTACAACCAAGAACCTTAAGAAAGGGTTACCAGCTCTTATCTGCCATGAACCAAACTGTCTGATGTGGTAACGCTGTTGCCAAAATAGTCACTAAAAAGGGAGATAGAGCTGTAGTATTAGCACATGCAGGAACTAATAACCTGAGACACACCAGAGAGGACCAAATGTATCTGGATTGTATGGCTATTGAGAGACAAATAAAGCAAGTACACGGTACTCATTATTTCAGAGATTTTGTCTGTCCCCAGGGCCAGTGCATCAATAAATTCAAATATAGTTAGGATGAACAACTGGCTGAGAAGATGGTGTCTAATGCAAGGGATCCAGTGTGTAAAAATGTGGGATTTTGCACCAGTAACAGTGAAGTACGACAAAAAGGGCAGGGTCCCTAAATGGTTCAACAATAATAAATGTTAACTGGTTAACAAGAAAGAAAGAGCATACCAAGAAATATAGGATTAACCCAACGAAAAATAGGAGATATAAATATAAGTTGATGGTTAAGAAATGTAAGAAGCTATACACACAACCAGAGGTAAGGCAGAACTAGGACTGGCTAACAGCAAAAGGACAACAATGAACAATGTTATAGTTATGTTGGGAGCTTAAGAAATGGTAGCAAACAAATTGGCAAGCTAAAGGGTGGGAATAGGATACTTGTTACAGAGGAGGACATGGATGCTACCTTAAATAAACATTTTCTGAGTGTCTATCAGGACTCGGAAAGATCCAACAGTATAAGTGGTGGAGAAAGTGGTCACCTAGATTGGCATACTGAAATTACTGCAACACAGATTACAGAGAATCTTTCAAACTTAAATAAATACAAATGCGGGGGACTGGATGGTTTCCACCCCGTGTTCCTAAACAATCTTGCTGTGGAGACAGCGGGGCCACTGGCAATTATTTTCAATATGTCCAGAAGGGAGGGGAAGGTGTTAAAGGTATGGATAATGGCCCATATCACCCCAATACATAAAGCAGGAGATAAAGCCTTAGTTGATAACGATAGATCAATTAGTATTATGTCCATGATAGGTGAGTTATTGAGGCTTTTATTAAAGAGTTTTTAGAGGAAGACCTAAGACTGTTACAGGTGGTAGACATGTCACAGCATGGGTTTGCATCAGGTAGATCTTACACTAGCAACCTGCTCTATTTGTTTGAGCCAGTGAGTCAGGCACTGGATCAGGGCCAACCTGTTGACATGGTATATCTTGACTATGCCAAGGCTTTTGAATCAGTGTCTTGGGAGATTTTCATGATGTCTCTGCAAGAACTTGGGGTTAATGTATGCCTTAGGGTTTGGTTAGGTTCATGGCTTCATGATAGATACTAGAGCATTCAGATAAGAGTTTTTTTGTCTGAATGGGGTAGAGTTACCAGTGGGGTGCCACAGGGGTCAATTTTGGGGACCCTACTCTTCAACATCTTTGTCTCTACACTATGCCTGTGTCAGAAGGGGTGTGGCTCTGCAAGTATGCAGATGCTATAAAGTTAGGGGAATTGTGAATGATGCAGTGTCAATAAAAAAGTTTAAGGATCAGCTACCCAAGTTAGAAGACTGAGCAAGGTGCCACAAATTGGAGTTCAATGAAAACAAGTGCAAGGTAATGCATTTTGGATACAACAATGTTAAAGCACAATATCAAATAAATAAAACAAACATTACAAGTACAGAAAATGAAAAAGATCTCAGTTTATAATATCGAATACATTAACATTCAGCAAGCATAACGTTGAAGCTGCTAAACATGCTAACAAAATAATAGGTAACATCTTGAGAAATATAAAGAGCAAGAATTGACCCCCCCCAGCTTGCTCCTCACCAGCCTAATTGTTCTCTCTCTTATCCCCCTGTCTTATCAACACTAGGCCCATCCATCCCCTTATTCTTCCTTTCCCAACCTCGGATAGGAGCTCACTACCGGGGTTGTGACATCCTACCATGCCCGTGCTATAGCATTCAATCCCAGGGCTCACACATACTCCTTTTCTCCATCCACCTTCTCTACATCCAGCTTTACCAACTCCTTTCTGTGCACCGTGCCCTCCTAGCCTTTCTCCCCCTACTTCCTCCCTCTCTTCCCCCACCTTCACCTCTACCTGGTGTATATTTTATTTTTATTTTTTCTTCGTTACTTCCTCCTGCAACCTTAGATAACCTCTTTTATCTTCCTATAGACACTTCTATGTATGTAAATACTGTGCAATCTGTATAATATCTGTATAATTCTATGTACATATGGTCTTCTTTTCTTCCTCTCTGTAAAGGTATTATCTGTATTGCCTTATAAATACCTGTGTTGACCTGTATATACAATTGTTCATGCTCCACCCAGGTCCATCTTGCAAATGAGCTTCTGCTCAACGATGAACGCCTGGTTAAATAAAGACTTGATTGATTGATTGATTGATTGAGAATGAGAAGGTGTTGGTGCCTTTGTATAAATCCTTGGTTAGGCTGGTTCTGGAGTATGGTGTGCACTTTAGTATCCTGCAGAGTATAGGCAATTCCAGACTTATAGAGAGAGTCCAAGGACATTAACTAAGAGAGTAAATATAGTACAACACAAAGAATATTATGATAGACTGCAGGATCTGGGGTTATATTCAATGACATATCATAGAACTTGAGGGGATCTCTGTTAAGTCTGCAATGCATTTAGGAATGCAAAACTCTGGAATCTGTGGGTTTAAATAGAAAGGTAATGTCAGGTAGGTCAATCAGGGCCCATTCTTATCAATTACTTAGTAAGAATTACAGAACTACCAAAACAGGATGGTGATTCAACCAGAGGATAGTGGAAGTTTGGAATACACTTCCTTCTGCTGTGGTAAGTGCAGGTAGCATAGCAACCTTTAGCTTCTACTTGATCAGCATATGGGAGAAAAAAATGAGAATTTGTCCACTGAACAGTGGCAGAATCCGTTTATAGTCTCGTAGGTGATTTGGACTTGTAACCTAAACCTATGAAACTAACAAGGCTTTTCCCCCATACATTCCTTAGTGAACCTGATCCGCTCATGCAAGAAACTGTGTGGTAGGGATGTAGCAAGGGTGCAAATGGAAAGCTGGGGCCTTGGATGGTAGCTTGCATGAATATTGTCCAATAACAGATCCAACAGAATGGGTCATTAGTGAGCTTTGGGTAACCCTTGCCTCAGTGTTTGCGACAGAGGTTCTTTGTCTTTTAAATAGTTTTTATTTTAATGGGTTCACCACAACATAACCCAGACAGACCGTCTTAGGGCAGCTGATTCATTCCACTGGGTGTCAAACAGACGAGGCATACTGATGAGTCCTGGTAGGATGAAACACGTGTCTATGTCATCTGTTAGCACCCTTTGCAAACTGTGTGAGAGGCCTTTCAGCACCATGCAATTCTGCTTAAAGTTGAATCAGCATAACATTCTGTGGTGATTTGCATATGCAGCCCATGATGCTTTGCATTGTGTGGGCATGTGTGATTTTGTATTAGTGAGCTTAGCCATGTAGTCATGGTACAAACTGCAGCCAGATTTGTAGGGTCAGCGTGGCTTTTTGTGGCATCATTGAAAGCCATTGTGGCATACTTTAAGCCATTTTCATCTAACAGTATTTAAAGTTAAATGGAAGTTAGGCAACCCACAGCTTCTCTACCGTGGTGGGCAAAAGAAGCTTGATCTCCAGCTACACTTTTTAGGTGAGTCCTTCCATGGCAGTAGTGCTTAGTGCTGCACTATATCTGATTTTTCGGTTGGCTGTGTGGAAGGTGGCCACTGTGTGTGGTGTGTTGTCAGTGCTCTAAAGTTCAAGAGCCCTGTGTATCATGGTTATTTATTTAACTTTGCATCACTATTTTACACTTATTTTTAATTTCTTAGGGAAGGCTTTTAAACTGCACTTTATGTTTACAGTGCTGCTGTGTTTTACACTGCATTATCTGCAGCACTTGAACTCACCTAGAAACTGGGACTACAAAGTTATTGCCTCTGATTCTGTCATCATCCTGTTGCAGCAGATTCAGCTGTTGCTGCTGCTGGTATTGCTTTGTAAGACATTGGGCAGAATGACATTTTTCTGCAAGGTGATGGGCAGAGTGGGAACATCACTCCACTTGCATCTGGTCTTTAGCTGTGTCATCTCTTTCTAGCAGTAAAAATTCCAGCTATTACACAGGTTACAATTTTGCTGTCTCCTACTTTATTTGGACTGGGAATTTCTGTGGTTCCTGTTTAATCATCTTAAAAGGGACAGGTACAGGAAAATCAAGACATATTTTTGGAACGTGTGACTGAGTTTACTTTTTACTTCAATACTTTTAAATAAATTATGGAAGCAAACTCACTGGTACTGGAGTTCATCACTGTTAAAGTCATGTCTGGATTACAATTACCCATTCTCTGGGATTATAATATACATTTTTGCCTGGACTGTTGCTGTGGATAATCTTCATCTGTGATTAGTGGGCTGTTTGTGGTCTGATGATCATATTGACTAGTGCTCTCAGGAAGGGACTGTTTGTGTCTACTGAGGTTCTGTTGACCCATTTGAGGCACTTGGTGGGACTCATTGGTATGGTTATGCAGTGGCTTGAATACTACTTTTCCAGCAAAGTACAGCAAGTAGCATTAGGAGGTAACATCGCAAAGGCTACTGCCCTTTGCTGTGGAGTTCCTCAGGGGTTGATTGTAGCTCCCATTCTGTTTTCAGTCTACATGTTGCTTTTGGTGGAGATCATCAGGTGGTATGGTCTGGGTTTTCACTGCTATGCAAAAGACAACCAGATCTACCTGTCATGTGAAACTGACTGGGTCAGCATGACAGCTGTGTTAGAAGAGGGTCTGGCTGATATCCAAGACTGGATGGCCTCAGGGTGACTCAGTCTAAATTCATTGGAGACAAAGGTTTTAGAGTTGAAACCAGGCCTTGTGGCGACAGCAGTGATTAGTGATAGTACCCTGTTGCCATCATTTAATAGCACTACACTATGAACTGCTTATAAGAAAAAATGTGGCATCATTGTGGACAGTGAATTGACTCTAGAACATCAGGAGTTGTCTGTTGTCAAAAGTGACTTTTACCACCTGTGAAATGTCACCCAAATGTGACCCTATCTGGTGACCTCTGACTTGGAAACACTAGTAAACACATCTGTCACCTCCCAACTAGATTGCTGCAGTGCTCGCTACCTAGGGCTATCTGTGGGCCTGGCGCATTGCTTAAAGCTTGTGCAGAACTCAGCGGCCCAGCTGATTGTAGGGACCTCACAGTCTGGGCATACCATGCCAGTGTTGCAGGAACTGCATTGGCTACAAGTGAGGTGATGCTTCAGCTTCAAGGTAAGTTTGTTAATCTACAGAGCCCTGTACAATTTAAGCCCTGGCAATCTGAAAGACCTTCTAACTGAATATGCTCCAATCTGCCCTCGTCTGTTCCTCTGAGTCAGGGATCCTTGTGGTTTCATATTTTAATTTGAAATTATCAGAAGCTAGAGCCTTCTGTGTTGCTGTGATTATCTTGTGAATCATGCTACCTGATATCATTAGTGGAGCCTTATCATTGGAATATTTCAAGGGGTCAATAAATATCCAATTGTTTAATTTGGCATTTGCTACTGCTTAGAATCAAACTTCAGATGTTGTGTTTGTCTCTTGCTGCATGTATCTGGACTTGTTTTAATATTATTGTGTTTTAAGATTCTGAATTATTGTTCTATATGGTGTCCAGAGCTTTGTATGGTCAGCTAACAAATCAGTTGTCTTGCCTTGCTACCAGTGGGTCAGAATCATTGTGAAATAAGAGGTGTAACTGTGAGTCATTGACATGAAAAGGAGACTTTCTGATTATCCTTTAAATAACTTGTCCGAGCAACAGCAAATATCAAGAAAAAGAAAAACACTAATATTAAGCATTGGGGACCTCCAATGGTAATTATTACAACTACACAGATATCTTTTCTCGAACATTAGGCCAAATAGTTGGTATTCAGTAATCAAGTGCTTGGTTATTCGGTATTTGTGTTTTTGTTAATCTGAGTGATTAAACTGAAAAAGATCCTGCATCTCCCATTCTTATGTGTATGTCTCAATGTCCAACTATTGTCACCCAACCCAAATACAGTAAATAATAAAGCCCTCTTCTTCCTGCTGTCAGTGCCCGAATATCAACCTCCCCCCATCTTCCACAGTTTTTTAGTATTACATAATCCCATGGTTGGTGACTGGCACTTCTTGCCACCTCCACTGCTTGCCACCATCTTTATAAAAAAAAAAGTTGTTTGTGCTAAACAAATTAAATCACTATGTAACCCACCCTGGCAGTACTCTCATCCTTCTCTCACCCACAACACTCAATTTTGATGTCTTTAGGTGAACTGGGGCAATTGGTGTATCAGACTACCACCAGACCTCTGCTGTAGCATGTCACTCAGGTTACTCTGCAGTTTCCCCACTTACAGAACATTTACATAGAGTGTGACATAAGTGAGGTTTTGTCAGTTTGAGTTGGGGACTTTGCCCCACCCCCATGTTAAAAGACAAGGGTGTGTGTGTGGGGCAGGCCCCCAGCTCAACTGACAAATCTCTTATGTACTCTCTATCCACTGAACTGTCGATTATTTTTATTAGTTTATTTGAGTTGTGGGGCTCTGCCCCCTACACCCCCATCTTAAAAATCAAGGGTGTGTGAGAGACAGAGCCCCCCAACACAAATAAACTAACAAAACCTAAATCCAAATCAACCACATGATGAAAGTAGCCTAGTGCAGCTACAGTATAGTTCTGCAAGCACACAATGATACTACTCTGTAGCTTTATGCTACGCTACTAGTGGTGGTCTGATACTTGACACAATTACCGTGACTTGCACAACCTACCTTCCTCCAGGGTCAACTGCCTTGAGAATGAAAAAAAACACTGTCATGCTTTCCCAGCTATTAAAACCAGCTAATCAGCTTGTTTTACTGTTAAAATGAGGAGAATCACAAGCACTTTTGTTCATTCAGAAGTTGGTCAGCTGTGGAAGAGGGCAGTTTGTGCTGATCACCTTTGAAAATCAAAACTGGTTGGGGAGGGTAGGACTAGGGTGCTACTAGTGTGGGAACAGATAGACATTAGGGACTTAATTTGTTTACCACAAACAAGCACTTTTCCTTCACAAAGATGGCCCCAACAGTGGAGGCACCCACTGTGGGATTGTATTATAGTAATAAAAATTGTGAATGCAAGTTGGGGGGATGAGGGTGGGACTGGGATGTTGAAAGAGAGTGAGTGATGTGGGCTTGATAATTTACTTGATTTGGCTGGGGAGGAGGGGGAGGTTTTTTATTTACATTTGTTATACTAGCAGAGGGCTATATAGAAAATATTGAATACGAATAATCCCCCTATTTGAGAAGGGCTCCCAAATATTCAGGAGTCCTTCTGTTCATGGTAGTCAGGAGCTACTATTTGCCCCCTGCACTGCCATATTAATTATGCTTCATGTAGGTAAAAAATATCACAGAATAATTGATTCCATGCTACCAGCAAGACTGAGAAGGATTTGGATTTTTTAAAAGAAAAGACTGTTTCTTGGGGTAATTGGCAGTGGCAATAAAGGGGAAATAATGAAATAAAAAAGAAGCTAGGGCAGCACAATATTTTATTTTTTACATGGGAATGTAGTGCTCATTTTTATTTGGCTTATTGGCTAACAAATATATTATTGTAAGCACATGAATAGTGTTTTCTTGTATCCCTACATTGATTCAATGCATTCATACAAAGTACATTAGCATTATCTACACAGAACACAAATAGTACTTTCACTCCCTTCCTGACTTGTCACTTTTGCACGTTCAGCCCATGCTGATGCTGTCCTTGTTGATGTCTTCCATATGTTTCTAATCCACAACTGCCAATTCATTGACCTCCAGCACCGTACAATTCTTTAAAGAGCTGGTGAAATGTTCACTGCACTTTAATAAAACATAATATTTAGACATAGTCCAGCTTGTACTTCTCATTAGTTCTGTATTTCTCCTCCCCATTATTATGTTTGCTTGTGTGCACAATGCACAAGAAATATTTTGAAGACAATAGAACATTGCAGAGGTGTGTCAGTGTCTGGCCAATCCAGTGAATGGTTTCAGGGGTGCATGCCTCAGCCACCAATCAAAAAGGAAGCTGATGATGATTGCAGTTTCAGAGTGAGCCCTGGATTTGAAAGAAATCTGCCACTCCAGTCAGGGACAGTTTTGTTATCCGTGACTGCAGCAGCAACTCTCCCACTCCCCCCACAACCAGGCACACAGCAGCAGGGAAGACTCCAGCCATACACATTACAGTGCACAGTAATGCGCATAGCTGGAGAAAAGAGCAACTTGTTTGCTCAGTGTGCCTTACCTGGTGAAACACTGCAATAAATAAATGAGTCACCACCCCCCTCCACACACACACTCTTCAGAAAGCCAACATGGGGTGCTCAATCCCTGTGTCAGCATGTATCCTCCCCCTCCACCCCATTAATGTGGCACTCTGGGAGCCCACCCTATTGTGCCAAAATCATTGTTTATTTATCCGACACTGGGATGCCCACTCACAGTGTCGGATACGCCCCTTCCCCAACCCATCTATTTTGTTTGACAACATCAGGGCGTCCAATCCCCATGTCAACATGTCCCCTTCCCCCACTCTCACTATTGTGGCACACTGGGAGCCCACCCCAGTGTGCATAAATTACACTTTTTCTTGTTGCTGACATCATGGTGCCCAATCCTCTTGTTGGCATGTCCCACTCCCCAACATTGGGGCACACTAGCCCACCCTAGTGTGCCTAGTGTGCCTAAATTAATGTTTTCTCCTGTAAAATAAAGAAAACTGTCCCCCAAGGTCTGTTTTTTTTTACCTGCAAAAAGAAAATGGTCCCTCGTCATCTCCCCTGTCCCTCCTCCCCTAACATGCACCCTCCCTCTGCACAGCCCACCTCCCAACACCCCCCTCACCTGATATTTACCTCCAGAGGACAGGGACAGTGATCTCCTGTGGAAGACGTCTGCATTCTTCCAAGATCAACCTGGAAGTGAAGAAATGACGGTAAGCCCTATAATGGCAGTGATTGGGGGGGTTCAATTTAGGTTGATATCTCAGCCTATTTTTGGAGTTTTGGTCACAAATTTTCAACATGGGGTTCTTGGGAGCCCACCTCATGAACACCAGCACTGTCATTTCGTTTCTTGGTCCCGAAAGGTGATTTTAAGGTCACTGTATAGAATCGCCTTTCGGGACTGATTAAAAAAAGGACAGTGCCACTGTTCATGAGGTGGGGTCCTAAAAAGCCCATGTTGCAAGTTTGGTGAAAATAATCCAAAAAAATGACTGCTTCATGAGCATGCATTGCACAGTTTGTATGCATGCTTGTAAGTTCATAAATTTTTAATATTTTCACTCCAAATTTCCAACATTGCCATTTTGTCACACCTCCTTACAAACAGTACAGCTGTCATTTTTTCATCCTGTCCAAAATGTGTTTTTGCACCTGTGGTACAGAATGGCACAGTCGCTGTGCAAAATCAACTTTGGGACAGATTAATGAAGTCACAGTGCCACCGTTCATGAGGGGAGGTCCCAAATAGGTTGAAAATTTGGTGAAAAAATTCCCCAAAAATTGACTGCGTTATGAACATGGTACACAATTTCTACGCATACTCATAACTTCACCACTTTTTCATATTTTCACTCCAGATTTTCAGCATTGCCATTTTTTCACTCCTCCTCGAGAACAGTACAGTTGGCATATTTGCATCCTGCCCAAAATGTCTTTTCATACCTGTTGCACTGAATGGCGCATTCACTGTGCAAAATCACCTTACAGGATTGAGAAACAAAATGATAGTGCCACTGTTTATGAGGTGGGGTCCCAAAAAGCCCATGTTGAAAATCTGGAGTGAAAATACCAACAAATGCCTGGGGTGTTAGGGTTTCCAACCATAATGTCCCACCTTGTTCGGACAGACAAGTATTGGGAGTATGTCTTGGGGTCATCTGCCGTAATGCTCATGCAATTCCACCCCCACCCTGCAGCCACTGACAGGCATCGAGGTGTGCCTTGGGATGTTTGGCCCTAACGTTCTCCCCATTCTCCTATACTGCACCCATCTCAGCTTATTTCCTTACGGAATGGGGTGATCATAAGGGCCGAAGACCTCAAGGCACACCATGACACCTGTCAGTGTCTGCAGCATGGGGTGAGGTGGAATGACATGAGCGTTAGTGCCAATGACCCAAAGGCACACCCCAATGTCTGTCAGTCTCTGCAGGGTTGGGGTGGAGGTTGGCTTTAGTTCAGTACTTCACTGTCATTCCTACTATGCATCTCTCTTAACTCATTGAAAACCAAAGCCAATACCAGCAAGCAAACATTCGGCATTGACAAATGCTTGTTTATTACTGAGGTCATTTGTATGAAAACAGGAGTTCTGTTCCTGAAGAGTTCATCTATTCCTGCTGCTTTTGCCCCACCTGAAGTCATAGAGCACTGCCTGTGACCTCACAGTTACTCCCATGGCAATAGACTGTGATGTCACAACAGAGGATTATGATTTGGAGTAGGGAGAAAGCTATAGTGGCAGATGAACTCAAAATAAACTCTATGGGACAATGATCATATATTCATAGACCTTTCCTTAGTAATAAATTATGGGGAGAAGAAATATATAAAATATAAATAGATCACAAGCAGAATTGTACCTAATTATTATGTTTTTTAAAGTTTTCTTTGAGTCATAAGTAGCTCTTTAAATGGAAAACTGATATTGACCTGCGAGTCTATATTTTCTGCAGAATCTGTGTTTCAAATATTGGTTGACATTGAGTAACTTTTCAAACCTTATGGGTAATTTTGTAAACTGAGAGGGTTTAGTAAGTATCAGGAAAAAAATCTTCAGTGTTCATGTTAAAGGAAAACTACACCCTCATAACATTTAAATGTTATTTGTCTCCATGTCAACAGACAACTCCTTTTCTGTAGCTGTTAGGGCTATATGTGTTAGGTTTAGTTTGTTTCACTGCTCATGGTAGCCCTCTGTGACTGCCCTGGAGTCTCATTTCATAGTTGTTGAAATCTCATTCTCCATGAGAACTGCATTAGCATATGAAAACATGATGTCAGATAACCCATTTATACCATACATCTATATCCTGAAAGAACAAATACCCTGCAAAAACACTCTGGAAACTCATAAACTGAATGAAGTTTAAAGGGAAAAAAAACTGCATTATAACTCAGATAGTTTGCAAAGCTCACTGAAGGTAAATGTGGTATTTCACACCTTTTTGCAGCTTGTTTCTTTTAAGACTAATTAAGCAGACAGGCATACTGGGGAGTTTAAAGGGTGATTACGCATCATGTTCTCTTATGCTAATGCAGCTCTCAGGGACAATGAGATTTCAACAACCATGGAATGGGTCCTTCCAGAACAGTAACAGGGCCTAGTATGAACTGTCAAAACAGACCAATGCATTTGCATACATCCTTAACAGCTACATGAAAAGAGTTGTTCTGTTGACATGGAAACAACATTTAGAAGATATGAGGTGTAGTTTTCCTTAAAAGAGAAATCCTGGGTGAATGACAGGAATAAGTCAACGTGAACAAAGAAGTAGGAAAGAATGTCAATGTGGTTTGTTTTCTGCATTCTGAAGTTTTTGGACAAGTTTCCTTAAGGACTGTATAATGTATAATGTATTGTCATACTGCTTTGTGACTGATTTTGCTTTAATTCGAGTTTTTGACAATGCTCCTCACATTTCCTTTATATTTGAGTTTGTCAAATCTTTAGATGATTGTATCGTCCAATTAGAAGACACCTATGTCATGCTGATATGGACTTCAGTATGTATCAGTAGGCAACACCAATCTTAGTGTCTGTATACACAACTCGATTATGTAATGTAAACAATGAAAGGAAAGACTTTAGGAACACACAAAGAAAGTCATTCTTTAAGAAAATACACTGACTTTGTGATGTCTGCAAGCTGGCTATGTGTCCTGAACACAAGACTTTAAACAGGCTAAGTGGATGAAGAGGAGCAGGAGGAGGACAAGGTTTGAGAATTCCAGAGGATGCTTACATTCTTTGAGTAGGGAGAGTTGCAATTTCTACTACTATACTGCCACTTGGTTGTCCTAGGGTGGCACTGCTGCCAGTAGAGCTTGCAGGTTGAGAGAATTCATACAGTGTGGCTGCTTTACTGATGATTGAGCATACTTGCATTCTCGAAGGGGACCTCAGTGAAGAAAACCAGGAATATAACCCATCTCAGAAAATCATGCCACTACGTCCTCATGAAAGCATAGAAACAGAATTTGGTCTGCAGAAAATGAGAACTTAGCCCAACCAGTTTATCCAAATGCACCCTGCCTAATCTGTCTCCACAGATCCTAACTGATCTACAATGAACCTCCTACCTCCTTATCTATTTTCTAATACACCCCATGTTTATCCCATGCATGCTTGAAGCCCCCCACTATTTTTGCCTCAACCATTTTCACTGGCAGTCTATCAGGCATCTACACTCTTTCAGTGAAAAAGTATTTCCTGATATCTCTCTAAATCCCCTTCCCTTGCTTATTGCATGCCCCCTGTTCCTGGTGCTCTTACTAATTTGAAAAAGACTTTGCTCCTGCACCCTGTTCACCCCTATGGGGTACTTTGCAGGTTTCTATCATGTCACCTCTTGCTCTACTCACTTTGTCTGTACATGTTGAGATCCTTCAGTCTTTCCTCATAGGGCTTCTTGTGCAACCCCTGCACAACTCCTGTTACCACCTCTAAACTGCCTCCACCCTGTCTATGTTCTTTCTGAGGTACAGCCTCCAAAACCATACTCAGCACTTCAGGTTTACTCTTATGAGCTAGCAATACAGTGGCAACACTACCTCCCTCCTCCTGCTTAAGATACCCCTCCCTATGCACTGCACATCACACTAGCCCTACCTACCAGTGAGTGATACAATGGCAACACCACTTCCCTCTTCCTGCTGGAGATACCCCAGCATTCCACTAGCCCTACCTACCTACCTACTGCTTTGTCACACTGCCTGCCAATATGAGGTCATCAGATTTGATAATTCCAAGGTCCTTTTCCTGTTTAGTGACTGTCAGTGCCCCCTCCCAACCTATACTCATCTCCTGGGTTCCATGCCCTAGCCGCATGATTTTGCACTTTTTTGGCATTGAATGCCAACTGCCATGCTTTTACCATTCCTCAAATTTCCCAAGATCCTTGCAAATTTTTCTCTGCCCTATCCTAAGTGTTCACCCTATTACAAATTTTGGTATCAACTACAAAAAGGCATGCCGTCCCCTTTCAGTTCTTCTGCAATTTCACACATGAAGACACTGAAGAGGACCAGTCTCAGTACTGAGACTTGCGGCACCCTGCTAGTCATGCTCCCATCATTAGAGTTAATGCTGTTAACCACTACCCTCTGTTGCCTATCTGTTCACCAGCTTCTAACCCAATTCACCACTTCAGATCCCACCCCTAGGCTGCTCAGTTCTTTATCAATCACTAGTGTGGCACAGTGTCAAAGGCCTTGCTAAAGTCCAGATAGGCCATATTCACTGCTGCCCACTTATCTATTTCCCGGGTCACCCAGTCAATGAAATCTATCAAATTAATTTGGCATGCTGCCCTCCATGAATCCATGCTGCCTGTGATGTTGCAGAACATTGGATTCAAGATACTGTACCAGTCTTTCTTTTAATAGGGTCTCCATTAATTTCCCCATTACTAAAGTAAGACTGACTGGCCTGTAGTTATTAGTTTCCTCCCTGATGACTCTCTTATGTAGAGGTGGCTACACCAGCTCTTCTCTAGTGCTCTGGAACCATACCTGTTTCCAGTGAGCTTGATCAAGGCTTTCAGTAATGCAGCTAACACCTCCCTCAACTATTTCAGTACACTTGGGTGTATTCCATCTGTTCTGAAGCCTTATTCACTTTTCAGAGCTGCAAGACCCTTCAGGATTATTTCCACTGAAAATGGAGTTCATACATACCCCCCCCCCCCATTTCTGCTGCTCTCTAGTGGTTCTCCCCCACCTCTTCCAATGTGAAAGCTGAGCAGAAGTACCTGTTGAAGAAGTCAGCTTTTTCTTGGTCATCTTCTGTGCAGTCTGTCCCTCTGCCCTTCTGTTCCTCTTTTCACTTATATGTCTGAAGAAAGTATTATTCCTTCAGTGAACTTAACGGTAGAGATGTTGGAAGTCTTAACTCACAGGTAAAGTTAAGGTGAAGTCCCCAAATTCGCTTGCACAGATCATTTTGTGAAGATTTTCTATTTAATAAGAAATTTGCCATTGGTAACTTCGCCTTGCAACTTTGTCTGTAACTTCTCCTTGGGTACACAAAGATGAGGTTGGATCAAATGACTTCCACCAACTACTCATTTTGGCTTTTTAGGCATAACTCAGTCAATTTTCTCGAATTGGTCTGAAACTTGATATTCTTGTAGTCCATGAAGAGGTGCATATCTGGTGCATTTGTGATGACTATTTGACTTAAATTGTGGATTTGGCACAGTGATCAAATTTGGAGGTGATTTTGTGGTGTTGTGCATACCCCATAAATTGTTCTGTGGGTACTGTGTTACTATTGCAGTACACATTGAGACCCTTGTTTGGATGTATAGTGTATCCTGTAACTCCAAAGACTGATGGAGCAATGGCTTGTTAAATTTGTAGTGTTATCCTATGGGACATTAGGGTTAGGGTTATGTGGTCACTTGCAACATATGCAAAAATGTGTCCCTCAGGCTAACCAGAGGAACCACACAGGTATTGGGGGCCATGAGGCCCATCTCATGGCAAATCACCAGGCCAAGTAGAAGGAAAAGCAGAGGAAGTGGCAAATGGGGGTGGTGGAGGTGGTAGTCCATCCATGCAAGCAGTGTTTCATGGAAGGCATAAGGGAAGTATCATGGTAGAGTAGAGAGCACACAGCAGCACCATCTGATGAAGTTCAAGCTCCTCATGAACTAGCATCACTATGCACTCTCACCTGCTGAAAAAATGTTCCAGTACTTGCTGTAGTTTATTGACTGCATTTTCACCCCTACCACTGCTTCTTGTACACCTGTTTCCACCACAGCTTAATATGTCACCGCTACAATCGTTTTTGATTACTTACTTTACCGATGGCTGCTACAGTGATTTACCATGATTGTCCATGATTTTTTATTTTCTCAGAGTGTACCAACTCTCTTGTATTTTAATTTATTGACTTTTGACTTGTATTTCTATATACTGTATTGTACTTGTAACATGTTTCTCCCTTTACACCTTCCTGGGTCACACCTGGAAATGAGACCTGACTAAGTGTGCCTTTTCCAGTTACCAACTTTTTAAATAAATGAATCACCAGTAGCACCCACACTGTAGCCAGTTTTTCCTTTTTTTTTACACAAACAATATAATTTAATATTAAGCATAAGAAAAAGTGACAGAACACCATCGCTTTAAGAAAAATATTACTAAAAACATAACTAGCCTGGCAGGGAAAATATATAGAATCCTGCAAGACTTCCAACCAGATTTCACTGAGAAGTGCAGACAGCTTTGGGAGGCTGACACCCAGGTGACCTCCCCCTATGAAACATGGGGACGCTGCATCGGGGCTGTGTATACTGCATATACAGTAGAGATGGCAGAAGTCAGGTAATCCAGCTAAAGATTCTGCTGTACAGGATCCCAGCTGTGCTCCATTCCATGGGTCTACTCAGCCATGCTCAGTGCTGTAGGTGCCAACAGAGTCCCACCCACCTGTTGCACATACTCTGGCAATGCCCAGTGCTGGCACCCTTCTAGAAGTCAATCCTGGTGGATTGCTCCAGAGACATAGGCCAAAATGCTTGGCCAGCCACATTCTTTGTTACTTTTGGGGACTTCTGTTCTCTTGAACCCTCCTCACCTATCGAAGAGTTGGGTTCTAACCACCCTGCTAGAAGCTAAGTGTGCCATATTGATGAGATGGAGACAGCCTCAACCTCCCCTCTATCTTGATCTGGCACTTCCCAATGGTGAAGCTGGCCATTTTTGAAAGACTCTCCTTCTCTGGCCAAAACCTATTCCATAAATTCTACAAGAAATGGGACACCTACTTACAGTCCAATTTATACTTTGTGCCACCTACACTGCCTGGCAACACTCCTGCTTAATGGATTATCCAACCTATTCCACTATACCTAAGCATAGCTGGCAGCCCATGTGGACACCTGTCCACAGCTTGGTGCAGATTATTGACAGACTGAGCTGCTCCCTCTCCTGTCTTGGTTCTTCCGGAAGTAATGGGGCTCCTCTCACTCCCCATCCCCTTCTAGGAATGAGGCGAGAGCATCCACAGACCGAATTCAGCTCTACTGTGTTGTATTTACACTAAAAGCAAACCTTTTACAGAGTTGTATTTTGCTGTAACCAACCAACTAGGTTCCTGATTTGGAGCACTTGAATGCTATGACAGATGTCTTTTCAGGTGTATTGTTCCTCCCTATATGGAGGTAAAAGGTTTTTACTGACTATAATTACTATATGATACAATACTATTATGTAGTCCTGTGATATATTGATAAAATTGGAAAACAATAACATTTATCATGATTAAAAAAAAAAACTAAAACTGCTACAGAAAGACACTGACAAAATACTTATTTAAACACACCAAACTAAACCACAGAAATAAAAATGAGAAATTGCTCACTACAGATCAGCAATGATGAACAAGAAACAGTGAGAAAACCAAAATACAACACAAATCTCCTGCTTAGACAAAAAGAGCTTTTAATCTTTCTGGGCTGCTTTGCTTTTAGAGATGCATCAAAATTAAATTTCACCAGTGAAATTGTTGTGAAATCGGCAATTTCACCGGGTGAAATGTTATGTAAATTGCAGCAAAATTTCAGTTTTGCCTGCAATTTCACCTGTCATCACCAGCCACCACAAGTCCAGTTAGACCCCCTAGCTCCCCACACACATATTACCTGACCCCCAATCTGTTTTATTCAAAAAAAAATACCCTCCACTCCCTGGTGTCTAGTAGCTTTGACCATCACTGGCCATTATAATATTAAATAAGCACCCCCCAAGTTACACTGTGCCTCCATCTGTTTTATATATAAAAAAAATCACCTCCACTCCCTGGTGTCTAGTGGACCCCCACCCCTACCCCATCAATAGATATCAGCACCACCCAGCTCCCACCAGTAACCTGATCGGGCCACCGACACAGCACTCCACTCACCTCCATGGTCGGCCGCCTGACTGAGCACCACTGAGTGCTTGAATGAATGAGAATGAATGAGCTCACATACATGCTCATTCATTCTCATTCATTCAAGTGCTCAGTGGCGCTCAGTTGGGCTTGCCAGCCATGGAGGTAAGTGGAGGACTGTGCCAGTGGCCTGATCGGGTTACTGGGGGGGGAAGCTGGGTGTGTGGATGCTGATATCTATTGATGGTGGGGTGGGGTCCACCAGACACCAGGGAGTAGAGGGTGATTTTTATTTATTTGTTAACAAAAACAGATGGAGGCGGCAGGATAACTTGGGAGGTTACTTATTTAATAGTATAAATGACCAGTGACGGCGGGGGACCACTAGACACCAGGGATTGGAGGTATTTTTAATAAAACAAATCAGGGGTGCAGGGTAACTTTGGGGGAGAGTTCTTATTTAATATTATTATGGGCAGTGATGGCCGGGGTGGACCACTGGACACCAGGGACAATTTTGGCCAGTGGGCAGTGACCACAACATTTAGCCACGGGAGGTGAAATTACTCCCGCAGGTGGCAAAATTTCACCGCAGGTGGAGAAATTTCACCAGCGGGTGCGAGATTTTGCCCACGAGAGAAATTTCACTGGCTTGGGGGTGACATTTCACATCAATCTGCAGGAGTAATTTCGCATTTCGCCCAGCGAAATATTTCGTGGAATGTGCTAATTACACGAAATAATTCACTGGGTGAATCTTTCCAATTTTGCACATCCCTATTTGCTTTACAGTACATCTACCTTCCCGCTCACCACTGCTTAGACTGACAAAACAGAAACCACTACTTTAAAGCAAATAATCAGCAAAAAATAAACAAAAAGCCCCACAAATCTAGCAGCATGAAGTCCTCTAGAAGAATTTGTGAGCAATTTATATTCAAAAAGATCAGTCTTGATATGTATTTTAAAAGCTTTTTTTCTCAGACAAGCACACACAGATATCTCTCTTACCCTCTCTTCAGAAGACTGCACTGAAGATAGCCTCCTTATGGCATGCAGCTGTTTCAGCAACATGTGACCTTCAATCCCATAGTACATTGCAGAATTCGCTGTACCAAACTTTGCTGGTGAAGTTAGCAACTTCACATTTCATAAAGTTATCAGTTTACAACAAATTTTGACTTAGCAAGGCAGATTAACTTTGTGAAATGAGGTGACTTAGTGAATTAATTTGTAAAGTTTTTCAACTTCGTGCATCACTACCCATTTGTTATCCTTTCCTATAACTGTGCCTTAGTTCCCCTCGCTGCCTTCTCTGCTTCACTCCTCTAATCCTTAATTTATCTTTAGCCCTTTGACTAGTCCTCATTATGCAATAATTTATTTTAGACTGCTCAACACAGCACTAAAACACTTTGCTTTCCTCCCCTCTCTCTGCCTATCTAGCTCATCCTAAACTGAATGCTCCTCCCAACAACTCCCTGTTGTGTTTTTGTTATAATCTCATGTGGATATACTGTTCAAATTGTTGTTATACCTGTTAAATTGTTCTTACTGTATACATTTCCCTTGAATTTTGTGTAACTATTGTACTACTGCTACCACAAATGTTACCCATGTACTATATACTGTACTTGTGCAACTCCACTTCCTTTCCCTCCCCCCCCCCGGACACATCTGGAAATTAACAGTATTGCTCAGCATGCCTTCCTGGTAAACACTTTAATCAATAAATTAATACATAAATACAATTTCAATCTGTATTGCTTGGTGAACCTCCATGTCCTCTTCCCTCTGTGATTCCTCCTCCTTCTTTGTTGGACACACTCCTCATTGATTCAGCTAATCCTTATTCCTCTACAGGATGCAGAAGCTGGTCTTGGAGAAAGCCACTTCAATTGATTAGACAGCAATAGGGTGCAGTAACACAGTCAAGAGTTTCAGAAGAGTATACAATGAAATTCAGGGACTAACAGTGCTATCTCAACAAAAGTTGGCTAGAGGTTACAAGATGGGCTGAAGAAGGAGTAGAGATGAAACATGTACATGTTGGCTCACTCAGCCCAGTTTCCCCCCACTCTGCTTGGCAGGGTCTCTGGAGGGGGGCCTGCTCCCTTCTGCCCCACCTTGGGGAAAACCCAGGGGGTTTAAGGAGAGGGAAGCAATTGAGGGAACAGGGCTAGTGGCTTGCCAGGGACTGATGGGACCAGGTCAAGGAAGGAATATGCACAAATAAAAAGAAAATTCTGTGGTTTTTTTTGTTGTTGTTTGTATTTTGAATTAGGCTGCATTATTTGCTATGACTTGGAAACATGTCACTGATACTTTAGTCAGTCCTGGTAGACAGGTCAATAAGTTTCAGTGTTTCTGTATGCTTTGAAAATGCATGGATATATGTCGAACCCACGTGATGGCCCAAGGCAGGACATAATGTTCTCAAATATAGAAATAGCATTTTAATAACAAAGAAACACTGGTTCTAGACATGTCCCTATTTTCTAATGCCCATGTCATGAAACAGCATGGGTAACTACTGCCCAATGCAAATAATGCACTCTGTTTCCCTTTTTCTGTCAGACCCCAGTCTCTGTCTGCAGTAAAAGCTGCCCTCCTGGATTCTGGAAAGCTGCTCGGAGGGGGCAGCCCATTTGCTGCTTTGACTGCATGCCCTGTTCTAAGGGTGAAATTAGCAACCAGACTGGTGAGTGTTTCTTAAAGTCAAAAATAAATTAGCATAGGGCTAAGCTTTCATGATGAAGTACTGAACAATAGCATGGCCTGTTCCAAGGGTGAAATTAGTAACCAGACTGATGAGGTATACTTAATGTCAGGAATAAAGTAAGATAGGGCTGCACTTTCCTGGTTAAGAACAGAAAGATTGCATGTCCTATTGCAAGGGTGAAATTAGTAACCAGACTTACAAGTATTACTGAAAGATCAAATGCATATGTTCAGTAGAAGCTTGAATTCACTTGAATGCAACTCCATGTGTCATGATTAGTGGTTCCTGAAAATGTCATGCTGTTTAGTTTGTGGTTTTCTTTAAATCAGCATTTGTCAATGTGCTCTGCAGTAACTGAAAACAGTGACATTTTTCTGTCCCTATCAGTAAGACCTGCAGAGTTATGACATCATTTGGTCTAGCCTGCTGCTGCAGCAGTTGAGTCTAATTGACAGAAGAAGCTGTTGCACTTCCCAGTCAGAGCAGTCTGAAGAGCTAATTGCATCTCTCCTAATGTTTTACTAACCCAGCGGTGTTTAGCTAGATTAGCATAACATCTATTATTCTGTTCTTATACAAAGTTGATCATTTGAGTTTCGTTGTTGAACTGAAGTTGGTATGAATGTTTGTGAGAAATCACCTTGTCTATGTCACAGCTGTCAAATCTTTCTCATCAAAACTCCGCATTGTATTCTGTCTATATAACACATGGTTGTTTAATGGATATAAAATAAATCTAAATGTTGTTAATTCATAGAGTAGTTTGTCTTTGATGTAGCTCTCCATACATAGGTTCATGTGAGAACAATGTTTTTATATGTCAGATTGACAAACAGGTGTCTGCCACACTATGCCATTTCAGGAATATGTACTGAATGAACTCACAAATTAGTTATTTGAGGGTTTCTATGTGAAAATACATCATGTATGTGTATAACTAGAAATACTATATGGCATTATGATGCCCCATCTTCTTCCTGATAGTTGACACAGCATTCTGCTGCCCCTTCCCCTTGCCCAACAAGCCCCCTGTCACCCTCCCCCATATGATGCTGCTGCACCCAGCTTCCCTCTGTCCCCACCCCCAAAGTAAGGGATAATGCACCCTGTTGCCACCGTTTCTGTCTCCACAGTCAGGACTGCTGTGCTCTGCTAAGCCCTAGAGTCCCAGAACCCATACCATTACAGTTGGGGCTCCTGCACCTTGCTGCCCCAGGCCAGTAGAGGTGGGGTATTTGCTGCACCTGCTACCCACTTCCATTGCCCAACTGGGCAAGGCTGCTGCACCACATGCACCCTGTCCCACAGTCAGGGCTCCCATACCCTGATGCTCCTCTGTGTCCTGTCACACAGTCGAGGCTTCTACACCATGCTGTCCACTGTCTCTGCCAGCACATCCAAGGCTACTGCACCTTGCACTTGTCTACACAGTCAAGGCTCCTGTAGTCTGCTGTGCCTAGAGCTCCATGCCTCCACAGTTAAGGCTGCTGCACCATGGCCACTAGCCAAAAGACAAGGCAGGGCATGTGCTGCACCGTGTCCCTGCCTCCAGATATCAAGCTCAGCCCCTGCATTTACAATGCATCTTAGTAAAATTGTGGGAGGCACATGGTGTGTGACCAAACAAAAGCATATAGTTAAGGTACCAGTGCTCTCCCTCCTTCTTTTCTGCTTCGTTACATACCAGGGCATACCACATAAGTAACCAATGGAGGTGGTCACTTTGCTGTATTGGTCAGGCTTGACCATAATTCAGCTGGATGATGAGACCAAGAACCCCTCCAAAATGTATGATGAGTAAGAACATTAAAAAATGTGCAGACTATAAAGCAGCGGGGGGGCACTGGTACTTTAACTACAGTATATGCTTTTGTTTGGTCATACACCAGGTGCCTCCCCATAATTTTTACTTAGATGCATTGTAAATGCAGGGGTTGAGCTTGCCAAACCCTTTACACCCTTGTCCCAAACAAACATGTCTGTGCACCCTGTCCCACAGTTTGAGCTGCTGTACCCTGATGCTTCCCCTGTCTCCTGCCTGAACTGTCAGGACTGCTGCATCCTGCTATCCTGTGTCCCCCACCCTATAACAAAAGATGAAAGTATTTTCTGTTTTTTCTTTTGAGCAGTTTGGGCAGTGTACCAAAGGATCTGACTCTTGTGGCAGGGAGCAGCATGGTGCAACAACCCTAACTGTGGAGGCAAGAGGCTCTATGGTGCATCAAAGCACAGTAGTGGCAGGGACAGAGGACAGCATGGTGCAGAAGCCTTCACTGTGAGGCAGGACACAGTGGGGCATCAGAGTATAGCAGCTCTGACTGTGAGAAGGGTTCATGTGGTGTAGTGGCCTGCCCATTTGGGGCAATGGAAGTGGGTAGCAGGATGCAAGGTAGCCCCACCATTCGTGGCCTGGGGCAGGCATGGTGCCGCATCCCCAGTTGTGAGAAACAGAGGCCCTGGGACTCTAGGGCTTAGCAGTGACAGTAGCCCTGTCTGTTTAGACAGGCACATGGGAAGGCAGGGTGCATTGGCCCTGACTGTGGGGTGGGGGACAGAGGGAAGCAGGGTGCAGCAGACTTAGCTGAGGGGCAGGAGACAGGGACATCAGGATGCCGTATAGTATTTCTAGTTATACACATACATGATGTATTTTCACACAGGAATCATTAAAGAACTGACATTTGTGAGTTTGCACAGCACATGTGCCTGAAGTAGCAGTGTGGCAGACACCTGTTTGTCAATTTGACATAAAACAAAAAATGTTCTCCCATGAACCTATTTATGGAGGCTACATCAGCGACAAACTACTCTTAATAACAAAGTGATATATTTTATAGTCAATAAACAACCCTGTGTCATAAAGCTAGAAAACAATGGAGAGTTTTGATGAGAAAGAAACTGACAGGTGTGATACAGACAGGGTGATTTCATAGAATCATAGAATCATAGAATTATAGAACTAGAGTCAAGTTAGTTGGCGTTAGCCTTTAATAACTCAGCACATACCAGTGGTAGTATTAGAATCTAGAGCTTCCTATATATTTGTCTAAGGACCTTTTAAACATGTTCATGTCATTTCTATAGACAATAGCTGCTGGTAGGAAGTTCCATGGTGCCACCACTCTTCTTCTTGTCTTAAAATGTTCTCCTTTTAATTGTAACTCATGAGATCTAGTTTTTGTTTCAGTATTGTTTTTGCACAGTCCTGTTGTCTCCTACAGGGACTCATTTTGAAAGGCCTTTTATATATATATATATATATATACTGTGATATATATATATATATATATATATATATATAAAAACAGAGATCTCCTCTCTGTCTTTGATATTGTAAGGCGTATAGGTACAAATGCTTCAGTCTCTCCCCATAAGACAGATCTTTAAGATTATAATTTGTTTTAGTCTTGGTCCTTTGCACCCTTTCTGTCCATTTAATACCACAGATATTCTGGGGTGAACATATTGGGGCACAATATTTGAGATGCAGCCTTTCCAAGGAAGTAAATAATGGAAGATCACATCTGCCTTTCTACTCCTGGTGTGTTTGAAAATACATCCAAGTAGTTTGTTACTTTTTTTAACCATCTAGAAACATAGAAACATAGAATTTGATTGCAGATAAGGACCAGCAGGCCAACCCAGTCTGCCCATTTCCCTACCTGGGGCCTGGGGGGGATGGGCCTCCCAGTAGGGTGACTAGAGACACTAGACCTCACTGATCTCACTTGAGTCTCACTGAAATCTCCTCATTGGTGGTTGAAGCTGCCAAGACTGTGGATTTTGGGTTCAGTTTCTGCTCGAGCAGGGATTTGGTCCTACTGCATTTATTGGATCTACTTGTCATCGTTTTTTTCCCTGCCCCTCCCCAACTGTGGTGTTACTCTGCAGTGTGCCTATTAATGTTCCATCTTGTTTGGCTCCTTCAAGTGCAGCAGTCTCTGGAGGGTGGTGAAAGTACCCTACTGCATGATTTTTCAAACTTTTAAATTATTGTTGCCTTCTCTCCTATTTACTGTGTGAGAGACAGGAATTGAAACTGAAGTCCTTTGTTTTACCGGACTGGTGTGAGCTTTCTGTACATTGCTTGCATTTGACGTGCATTTTTTTATGGTGACTGGTTGCTCCTCCCTGATTTTTGCCTGCTACTACTGATTTCTGTAACTTCAAGACTGGTTTTGCTGTTTTTTATTATTTGGGGTTTCTTTATGATTGGGTATTGGAGTTTTGTTTTCCTTTTTATGGCATAGTGGTTTAGTGTTGGGTTTTCCAGCTTAACAGGATGTGCTGGCAATTGGCTCTCCAGGTCAGACGCTACTCTTCTTCCGAACTCTGGGGTCTGTGGCCCTTTAATTGCCCTCCACTCCTGGCTGTTGTTTACGGGTGGTGTAGGACTTTCGGAATTGTGAATAAAGGAAGAAGGAGGGCTGGGGGCTCCAAACCTTGGGGAAGAGTGAGTGGGGGCAAATTGGGGTAGTTAAGCCCAGGAGACACCCTGGGGTGAAATGGGTCCCAGATTGTGGTCCATCTTATCTGGTTCCCATACCCAAAAGGCTCCCTGTATTTCAAGGCCAGTAACCTGGACAGCTTCAGAACCCCATCCATCTCGAGTGGTGTTGTGCAATGTCAGGTCCATAAAGAACAAGATGGCTATTATAGCTGATCTTGTTGGAACAGCTGACCTGACATGCATCACTGAGACCTGGCTGGATGAAAATGCTGGTCCGATTTTGGAGGTGGCTATTCCAGTTGGGTTCTCGGTGATACACCACTCGAGATAGGACCACTGGGGCGCGGGTGTAGTTATCTGTTTTAGGACAGAATTGGGCCTTGCACAGGTTCCAGCTGAGGGTCCCAGATCATTTGAGTGTACTGCAGCTGCAGGTGTGGGGTGCAGGTTCATTCTCATCTACCATCCACCCGGGGGTGAGGGTATGTTCCTGCAGGAAGTTGCAGACTTCTTTACCAACATGGTATTGGATTCACCCATGTTGATGGTGCTGGGTGACTTCAACACCTTGGTCAATGATGAACTCTCACAATTTGGTCAGAACTTTCTTCAACTTATGAATATGCTGGGTTTCACACAGGCTGTTGCTTCTGCTACCCATGTTCATGGTCACTCACTCGACATAGTTTTCCTCCTGGGAATGTAAGCCACCGACCTGGTGGTGGAACCAGTCGAATGGTCTGACCATTGCACTGTAAGATTCAATTTCTGAGCTCCCCCTTTTAGGCCTGCCCCTGTGGAGATGATCAGATACCGCCCTTTGAGAGATGTTATTCCCACTGGCCTCTTGGTGGTACTTGACCTATCGGGATGTACAGATGTCAGTGAGGGTCCAGATCACCTAGTCTAGGCCTATAACACGACCATGGAGGAACGCCCTGGATTACATCACTCCTGTCCACATTAGCCCCTTACTCTCTGCCCTCTGTCCCCTTGGTTTGATAAGGCCTTGGGGAGTTGAGGCATGTGGGCCGAGGGCTAAAGCACTGCTGGCGGAGATCCGCCCTTAATGCCGACTGCCTTAGATTGATGGAACATTGTCGAGTCTATCAATCAACAATCTCCCATAAGAAGGCAGAGTTCCTGTCCAGGGAGATTGCTGTGGCTCAGAATTGACTGGCTCAGCTCTTCCGGACCATAGTCTGTCGACTGTGCAATCCAGCCTGTCTTCAGGTTCAGAGAGCATTTTCACAAGAGAATTGTGATGAGTTAGCTCAATTCTTTGCCAATAGGGTAGCCCGACATCAGGGCTGAGATTCAGTCAGTCGCGTTCTATGGGGTTTGCAATGGTGGGTGTATGGTCACTATACCTCGGTCCTCCTGGATCACTTTGACCTGCCAACAATCAATGATGTTATGCGGATTGTCAAAGTATGCAGCCTACTTGCTGTAGTCTTGACCCGGGCCATACACGCCTCATTTTGGGGGGTGTAGATGTCATTGGCCCTGTCTTGGCAGAGATAGTCTGGTGTTCCTTAGAGTTAGGTGAGTTTCCAAACTCCCTAAAAGAGGCGGTGATTACACCGCTCCTTAAAAAAATCTTCTCTGGACCCAAACTGCCATGCCAATTACAGGCCTATCTCTAATCTTCCCTTTTTTGGGAAGTTGATAGAGAAAGTAGTTGTTCTTCAGTTGGATAACCATTTGACCATCCACAACATCTATGATTCCCTCCAGTCCAGTTTTCGGAAGAGGCATAGTATGGAGACAGCTCTGGTTCAGGTGCTCAATGATCATCTGATTGCTAGAGATCTGAAGTGTCACTCAATCTTGGTCCTTCTTGATCTCTCTTCAGCCTTTGACACCGTGGACCATGGGGGGCTGCTTGAGTGCCTGAGAGACATCTGTGGTCTGTTTGGTATGGTCCTCAGTTGGTTCAGATCTTTCCTCACTGGCAGAACCCAGACAGTGGGGTCTGGGATTTATTCCTCAACCTCATTCTCTCTGCCATGTGGGGTTTCTCAGGGCTCTGTACTGTTCCCTATGTTGTTCGCAGTGTATTTGCTGCCATTGGGAAACATTGTAAGATGGTATGGGCTGCAGTTTCACTGTTATGCAGATGATACCCAGATCTACCTTTCTTTTGCCCCCAACCAGGATAGTGCGGTCTCTGTTTTTAATAGCTGCCTTGTGGAGCTCCAGGACTGGATGTGGGCCGGCTGGCTAAGGTTGAACAATGAAAAGACTGAGGTGTTAGTTGTGGAGCCAGGTCACAGGATAGAGAGGATGGGAGTGTAGCCTGCCTCCGGGCTTTGGCTCAGGGGTAGCCAGCTCCTGTCCTCTGTTCAGGTGTGAAATCTGGTCATGATACATGATGAAGGGCTGACACTTCATTCACAGGTGTCAGCTATACTCAAATCCTCTTTTTACCATCTGAGGAACATTGCCCGGATTAAGCACCTTGTTCCATCCTTCGATCTTCAACGCTGATCCATGCCTTTGTGACCTCCGCCGTGACTACTGTAACTCCCTATACCTAGGGCTTCGAGGGTTGATATCTGCTGCTTGCAGCTGGTGTAGAATGCTGCAGCCAGGTTACTGGTAGAAGTTTCCTGGATCAGTCATATTACTCCTGTGCTTCGCGAACTGCACTGGCTGCTTGTTCAGTGGCGGATCATCTTCAAGGTCAGTTTACTGACCTATAAAAGGCCCTACATGATCAGGGTCCTGGCTACCTGTAAGAGCTCCTGGTTCCTTACTGCCCCACAACCCTCCACTCAGCCAACAAGGGATTGCTAGAGGTTCCCAGGTTCAATTGAAAACATCTGGTACAAGAGCTTTTAGTTACACAGCTCCGACCTGTGGAAATTCTCTACCTCATTGGATTAGAGAGCGCTGACCTTGAGAGCTTTAAGACTGCATTAAAACGATTTATTTAGGCCGCTTTTCGGTGATTAGAATATATGAATTTGTAATTTTATTTTACTGATTTATTGTTGATATTTTATTGTTTTATTTGTCTTTTAACTCTGTACAGCGCTTTGATACCTGCTGAATTGTGCTTAACAAATATATTTTATTATTATATTATTAATATTATCTACTGTATAAACTCCAGATCCTACTTAATCTGTAGCCTACCTCCTAATTTCCACCCAAAGCACTGCCTTCTGCCTATCCCATGCATTCTTGAATTCACCTGTCATTGTTGCCCCCACAGGCTCCTCAGGGAGGCTGTCCCATGCATCCACCACCCTTTCTGTAAAAAAAATACTTCCTCACATTGCCCATGCATCCACCACCCTTTCTGTAAAAAAAATACTTCCTCACATTGCCCCTGAGTCATCCCCCCTCCAGCCTCATATTGTGACCCCTTGTTCTTGAACATATTCTTTTCTTTTTTTTTACTTTCTTTTTATCCCCCAACTCCTACTTTCTACCCTCATCTCTCCACTCAGTCAGAGCTCTCAGCACCCCAAGCATTGCGACCTATCCGACTTCAGGGTCTGCCCCTAGAGTGCCCTCAGCTCAATCCCCCTATGTCCTTGATGGCCCAGATTACCCCCTGGGCGGGGTGAGGAAAGGCTCTCACCTTACCTGTTCCCCTTGAAATGTCCTCAGGGAGAGGGTCTGGCACAGCGGAGTCTGCCCTGATACTTGTCGGTGGTAGCACGCTTGCTGCAGGAGAGATCGTCACCTAGGAGAGGTGAAGGATTTTTCCTCCGGTCCCTGGTGTTACCTGACCCCTGAGATGCTGGTGCAGAGAGTACAACGTGTAGACGCACGCTCTCTCAAGTGCCTGACAGCGTCCCCCTTCCCAGCTCCACCAAGTGAAGCCGCCGTGCCCCTGAAAGCAGGTGCATCCACTGGCCCCCTGCGGGGTGTCAGGTGCTATACAGTGCCCCTGGCATCCCACCCCGAGGGGGAGAGCATCCATTGGGATGCTCAATCCTCCATCTCCTCGACTGGCCCCCGATGAACTGAGTCCATTCCCAAACCCAGGTTGCCGGCGCAGCGCAGGGTGTGGCGTCCAGCACCTCAACCCTCAGCGCCACCGGGCCGGCGAACATATTCTTTTCTGAAAGATGCTTCCATCTTGAACTCTATTGATCCCCTTGAGGTATTTGAACATCTCTCATATTCCCCTCTTCCTCCTTTCCTCCAGTGGCTACATCTTGAGTTCCCTCAGTCTATTCCTGTATGGTTTCTGGTGTTAGCCGCTGCACTGTTTTCATTGCCCTTCTGGACTACCTCCACCCTGTTAATGTCCTTTCAGAGATGAGGTCTACAGAACTGCATGCAGTACTCCAGACAAGGCCTCACCAGCTGACTGTACAGCGAGATAGCCACCTCCTGTTTTCTACTTGTGATACCGCTCCCTATGCACCCCAGCATCAACCAGGCTTTCCTCACTGCCTTTGCACGTTGTTTGGCTACTTTAAGATCCTCTGTTATCACTATCCAAAGGTCTCTTTCCAGTTTGGTTGCTGTTAGTACCTCCCCCATCATGTATTCCTCCCCTGGGTTTTTGTACCCGAAGTGTATGATTTTGCACTTCTTGGTATTGAATCTGAGCTGCCACACTCTTGACACTCCATCAACTTGTCTAACTCTCTCCTCATCTTCTCCAACCCTCTGGAGTGTCAACCTTATTGGAGATCTAAGTGTCATATGCAAAGAGGCATACCTTTCCTCCAAGTTCCTCTGAAATGTTGCAAATAAAGACATTAAAGAGGACTGGCCCCAGTACTGATCCCTATGGCACCCCACTGGTTACACTCGTTTCTTCAGATTGAACTCCATTTACAACTGCCCTCTGTGTCCTGCTGCTAAGCCAATTTCTGACTCAGTTTACCACCTTGTAACCCACTTCCAGACTGCCCTACTTTTATTTCTTTATTTGAAAAGGTTTCACCAGGAAAGACAACATGAGCTGTAAACAGCTCATTTCCAGAAGTGTCCTGGGGGAGGGGTTGCATAAGAGGGAAGAGCAAGAAAAACATAACCAGGCTAGTATACATGAAGTGCAACACAAAGTACAATTCATTACAATGCATAACAACAAAAAGAACTGAGACAGACAGTATCGTATAGATATAACATACAGGGTAACAACATCATGAGCACAATAGTATTAACAGGTAACTAGGTAAGGTATAGACCAATAGAAGGAGTGCACCTTAAAAGTGCTAGAAATGGCAGGCTGAGTACAGGGGTTATTAAGTTCTAAGTTAGCCTATTAGAATGGCTGTAAAAATAGGGGGAGTGGTAAGGGGAAAGGAGAGGGCAGGGGAAGGGGAGGGAGGAAGGAGGCATGCTGAGAACTACACCCCTTCAGGATGCTGAGAACCCTGCAAGGGGGCAAGGACCCAGCCAGTAAAGATGGTGGTGAGGGATAAAGGGATGGAGAGGGAGTATTGGGGGGTAGGATCGGGAGGAGGGCTGAGGGGGGTAACGGAGACTGCTGGCAAAGGTAACCTAGAAGTTAGGGGAAGTAGCTTACACCACGCATCACTGTGCATTTTATTCCCTAGTGGGTTGGTCATCCTTACATTCAGGAGACAAAGGAATGCTACTCTTTGGGTATACAGAGCAATTATTAAGAAGCTACCCCTTTAAATCTCTGATTGCTTGCCCTTCTGTACCTTGGGTAATTATGCCCTGAGGAGCTTTTCCTACATCTCATTATTTGTACCAAAGGTCAAATCCCATTTTGGTAGAGCTTCCATCAGTTACATGCTACCCCAGTTATGGAATAAATATAAAAAAAACTTGAAACTGGCTAACCCAGTTAATCTAGCCAAGTTCAAAATGCTTTACACAAGATCCTTCACTGAGCCCTGTAAGTGTTTTGCCTAACGTGCTTCATGATACCCGGATCTACTTTGAGTCCTACAGTAGTACTCATAGTGCTCTCCTCTGCTCTCCTTCTACCTTTCATCCTTCCTCTTTCCCTTCTTCTGTGCATCCCCATACTATTCAGTTCTCTATCCCAGTAGGTTATTCTCAATACTTTCCTATATTTTATATTATGTAATTTTGTCATTATATGAGAGCTTATTGTATATTTTCTATAAGGTGGTGTCTTCTGAGTTATTTTATTACTCCATTTCTTTGTTCTTACACATGTTGTTCCTGTTATACTGCTGTACTGAAAATGTGTTCTATTATTCTGCTGTACTGATTATGTGTATTCACCCTGACCCACCTTGTAAATGAGTTTGCTTAAAAGTGCTCCACCTGGTTAAATAAAGATTGATTGATTGATTAAAAGTAGAGCGGGGATGTTGGGGGAAGGGAATTTGCTAGGCAGAGAAGAGGTTAGGTGCAGTTGCGACAGTAAACAGAGTGCTTCTGTAGGAGAAGTGATAGTGAATGGTGGGATTGAGTGGAGCGAATTTCTAGTGGGAGGGAATTCAAGATATTAGGGAACTTGTATGAGAAGGCATTGAGACCAGATGAAGTGCCCCGTGGGGGGAGGGCAAGAGTTCTGTGTGTGGAAGTTCAGAGGGTATAGCAAGAGGAGAGGGGGATTAATAAGAGGGAGGATAGGTATGGAGGTAGAGATCTGAGCCAGAACTTCCAAATTAAATTACCACTGTGGGATAGGTATCTGGCATTGAGGGAGGAAAAGGAGACTGAGGTGCAAAGATCCTTAGGTAATTATGCCCTGAGAAGCTTTTCCTACATCTCATTATTTGTACCAAAGGTCAAATCCCATTTTGGTAGAGCTTCCATCATTACGTGCGACCCCAGTTATGGACATGACACCTGGATCTGCTTCGCATCCTACAGTAGTACCCCTGGTGCTCTCCTCTCCTCTCCTTCTACCTTATATCCTTCCTCTTTCACTTCTTTTGTGCATCATGAAAGGGCATGGTGCGTACCACTGTCATATCCCTTCCTGCACACTGCACTGACAAAATAAGCCTATACAATATATATATATATATATATATATATATATATATATACACACACACACACACACACATATATATATATATATATATATATATATATACAATAACTGGAAGGAGAGAGAGAAAAGAAAAAAACTACACAGGATAAACAGGAAGATAGACATGGGGGGAGTAGTGCAATGTACGGGCTGTGGGGCAGCAGTCTTCCAGAAGTCTTTCTGGAGGCTCAGATGCTGCCCTATTTGCAGGCAACTCTCTGCCCTCAGGGAAGAGATTGCCAGTCTTCAGGCCACACTGGACAGAAGTATGGGAACCTCTCCCACCCAGGGAGCACTAGGGCCACCACCACTGCCTCAGAGAGTGCCAAGAAAGCGCAACAGTCAGACCACAGTGGGCTCAGGGAGGGTGAGGGTGGTGGAACAGAAGCACACCCAGTCAGTTGTACAACTCCACAATCCATACACCATTCTGGGGTAGCATAGTTCCCCTATGGATGCACCCACGGAGGAGACTAAGGAGGTTGCGGACAACTGTCACAAGGGAGGCCCACAGGAAAGAGGCAGAGGACACCACTAGGAAAGGAAGCAGCTCTTGGTGGGCGACTCAATTATTAGGGGGATAGAACTGGTTGAGCAGGGAAAACTGAAGTAAGGTGCCTGCCTGGCACCATGGCTTGGAAGGACAGGAAGCGCATCCACAGGATCACGAGAACAGCTGCACGGGAGACTGAGCTGGATGTCATTGTCCACCTAGAGATGAATAACTTGGCTCAACATGAGATTAGAGAAGTGCAGAAGGACTTTGTGGAGTTTTGGAGGGGCCTAAGACAAGTAGTACACACAGTATCCTTCTCAGAGGTGCTGTCTATCTATGGCATGGGTGAGGCGGGGGTACTTCGCACCATGAGATTCAATGAATGGTTGAAAAAATGGTGTGGAGCACAGGGGTTTGGCTTCATTGTGTCTGGGGTTCCACCTGGAGGGATACCAGCCTATACTGGCAGGATGGTCTACATCTGTCCAGGAAGGGAACATGTCTTCTGGTCAATTGGTTTAAATGCTTCATTGGCAAGCTTTTAAACTAGTCAAGTGGGGAGGCACTGATAAGCAGCAGGGAATTCCCAGCCTCTCCCTACAAAACAGGGTACTAAATGAGGAAAAGACCAAGGTAGTAAGGTCAGTGGGGGATGTTGCTACAAGAGGTAAAGCTATCAAAAAATGGAGAGCAATGAGTACCAATTCCCATAGTCTGGGTAACAAGCTTCCTGAATTAGTGGCCTTGATGGAGGAGGAACATTTGGATATTGTGGCGGTCACAGAAACATGGTACACACAGAACCATGACTGGGATGTAAACATACAAGGATGCACTATCTACAGGAGGGACAGGAGGGTAAAAGAGGAGGAGGGTAGCTCTCTACATAAGGGAAGGAATCAAAGCAACAGAACAAAAGAGGTAAACAGGGAGGAAAGGAAGCACTGTGGGTCAATTTGGAGACAGGCAATGGCACCACAATCCACACAGGGTTGTATACAGACCCCATCTCAGGGAAATGGACAAGGAAATGATAGAAAATATCCTTAGAAAGGCAGAAAAGGGGAGATGTTGCTGATGGGGATCTGAATGGGATGGTGATTAGCGGCTACTTGGGCTTGTCCCCTCTGCTGTCCCCAGTGGATGCCCCTCATTTCCCCAAGTATATACTAGCCGCTTCTGCACTGTAATCCTGGGGTATCCCACAAAAGGCTCACAACCAGTTCGGTACTCCATAAGCCCCTGCTCCATTATTGGCACCATAATGACCCCTATGCCTGTCCATTAAGCTGGTACTTCATGACAAAATCTATAACCACACAGAAGGATCATAGCCCACTATACATTGGATCCCAAGCAAGAAGAGAAAGTCCTCTGACTACTCCCTATTCCTATCACTTGGTGCCCTCATCAAACTAATCTTCTTTCTGCTGATCTGTGTTGGCACTGTTGAAATCAACCCTGGACCCAGAGAAAGCTCTATCTCTCCAGCTGACTTAGCCTCCATAAATGGCCTGAGTTTTTTCATATCAATGCCTGCAGCCTCCTAAAAGTTCTCATTACACGGGCCTGGTTGCACACACCTTACCTGACTTTCTGGTTATCTCTGAAACATGGCTCAATTCTGCAACAAAAGACAGTGAAATAAATCTTCCCAACTACCAGCTCTTCAGATCTGACCATCCATCCAGGGGTGTGGGTAGCATCTATGTCAAAGCAAACATCTCTGCATCCTGCCTCAATATTACATCACAGCCAAAGGAATTTGAATGCTTATCAATTAAAATAACCCTTCCCAACACATCATCTTTTCAACTGATTGGCTGCTACAGGCCCCCTCTGCAGGCCTCAAACTCCTATCCCACCTAGGATCTATACTTAATCTAGGCCCTGAAGACACCATCATTTTAGGTGACCTGAATTTAAATTGGCTAGCAATGCATCTGCACCCTGGTAACCTTCTGTGACACTTATGGATTCACTCAATTAATCAAAGAACCAACAAGGATTAATCCAAAGAATAATCTCAACAGCACACTCCTGGACATCATGTTGGTAAATAAGCCTCATCTGTATTCTCATGCTGGAGTGCTATTCAGTGACATAAGTGATCACTGTCCCATAGCTAGCATAAGATCAACAATCAAGCCACCCAACCCTGCAAAATTTCTCCCAAGAAGGTCAAAAAAGAACTTTAATATTTCAGGATATCTCCATGATTTGTGCCACACCACATGTTGGCAAGAATTCTATCTCACAGCTTCAATAGAGACAGCTCTTCAGGTTTTAAGTGATATTATCATAAGTGCCCTCAATATACATGCACCCCTCACCAGTGTCAGAACCAAACTCAAATCTTGTCGCTGGTTCTCTGCTGACCTTAAACACGACTGCTTGCCAGAGATAATCTCTGAAAAGGGCAAGAAAGACCAAGGATCCAAATGACTGGCTTCAAATCAGAAAAGCCAGAAACTCCTGCACAAAACAAGTGAGAAATGCCAAGGCTGCCTTCTACACAGCTGAATTGGATGCCTCCTATCACAACCCTTCCAGATTCTGGGTACCATAAAGGGATCCTAGGTCAAGCTTCTACCCTGTCTTACCACCCAAGGTGCACCTAAATAGTGTTGAAATCACGGACAAGCAAGAAATCTTAAATGCCTTCAATGATCATTTCACTACAGCTGGCCTAGCTTTCGATTCCTCACCTGCAAACCTAATGAGGTCATCACTAAACTTACATTCTACTGAGGGACAAAAGGCTGCTTCCACATTCTTCTTCAAATCAATACTCTTAAAAGAAGTAGAAGACCTACTATTCCAACTAGATACAACTAAAAGTGCAGGTGCAGACTCCCTGGATCCCTACTTCTAAAAGTAGCATTGCATGCCTTAGCTGCCCCCTCACTCACCTCTTCAATCTGTCCTAGCCACTGGTTCTATCCCTCAATATGGAAGACAGCTCAAGTGTTTCCACTGCTTAAGGCAGGTGATCCCATGGACCTCAACAACTATAGGCCCATTTCCATCTTACCAGTACTGTCCAAAATGCTTAAAAAGTTAGTGAACTTTCAGTTAAGTGCCTACCTTGATACCAATGATCTCCTTAACCCAGCTCAATCTGGGTTTAGATCTATACACAGCACCATCTCTGCCTTAGCAAAAGTTACAAATGACTGGCAGACTGCCTTAGACAAAAAGAATAACACCTGTGCTGTGTTCCTGGATCTAAGCAAAGCCTTTGACACTGTGGACCATGAACTACTAATCTCTCTCTGAACTCCATAGGCCTTGACTCACTCTCTCTTAAATGGTTCAGATGCTATCTCTGGAAGAATACAACTGGTAAAAATGAAGGTGACCTATCTACCTCTAAACCACTCCTAAGAGGTGTACCGCAAGGCTCCATCCTGGGCCCCATCCTCTTTGCCATTTACATCAACAATATTGACTCCAATCTCTACAATCTAATATTCACCTTTTTGCAGATGATACTGTACTATATGTCAGTAATCCTCACCATCAAAAGCCTGTGAGCTTTTACAGTCTGAGTTCTCCTCCTACAGCACAACTTACTAGAAAAGAAATTACTACTAAATGCCAAGAAAACGAAAGCTATGTTCTTTGCCACCAAGAGCTGCTCTTCCACTGTCCCATCATTCACCCTCCCACAATTATTCACCATCCTTGGTGAAAATATGGAATATGTGGACAAATTCAAATATCTTGGAGTCTGGATTGACAATAAACTTGACTATACTAGCCACATTGAAGAGCTCCTGAAAAGCTTAGACAAAGACTTGGCCTATTTTATAGGATCAACATCACCTGACCAGAGATTCCAAACAAAGGCTAATCCTGGCATCATTCCTATCCTCATTGACTACGCTGACTTCCTTTATGGTCACTGTTCCTCTCCCATTTAAATAAATTAGACACCTTGTATCATAGAGCTATTAGATTCATTACAGATCTTCCTCCAGCACCCATCATTGCTCTCTCTACAATGCAGTCAGTTGGACATCCCTACAACATAGAAGAAACAAAAATGCTGCTGTCTGGATCTACAAAGCTCTGACAAACAAACTCCCTTCCTACATCTCAGATTGTTTCAACGGATCACATCCAGGCCTTACACCCTAAGGATCAATAAACTCATCATGCTGAAGATTCCTATCACCTGCACCCTGCCGGAAGGGCTGCAATCAGCTATTCCCTAGCACTTATCTGGAATTCTCTTCAAAAGACCTTGAAATTGGATACCCTCATTCCTTTAACATCCTTCAAAAAAACTGTACACTAGTCTTTTCCCAGAATCATGCAACTGCTTCCATAAGGCCTAGTTCTCTCACACCCCCTCCTTCCCCTACCCCTTTTTATACTACCCCCTATTTCTTTATTGTTCTTCTAGCTTGTTCTCCAACCTACTTCATACAAAAATGCCACCCTAAGTCCCATTACCCTAGCTTTATCCCTACAATACTGTTTGTTTCTTTCCTTTTACTATGATCTAGGTCCAATGTCATTTTGCCTTGTATATATGTAAATATTTGTATAACTGTCTCATTCATAAATCTTTGTATTTGTGTTCATTCAGTACCATGTTTTTGTGTAAAACTTGTAACCTTATATTGTTATGACCACTCAGGTCCATCTTGTAAATGAGCTGTGCTCAATGATGTTCGCCTGAATAAATTAAGATTTTGATTGATTGATTGATTGATTGAATATGCCAGATGTTAACTGGAGTGCAGTTGCAGCAGCCACTTCTAAGAGTGAGGTTATTCTGGATGCCCTGCAGTGGGCATGCCTTAGACAACTAGTATTGGACCCAACTCCAGAGGGAGCAATCTTAGACCTGGTACTCTCAACTGGAAATGGAGAGAGGATAACAGATGTAGAAGTGGGTATCCATCTGGGAACTAGCAACCATCGAACAGTATGGTTCACGATAAACACAGCAGAAGAGTCAAGCCATACAAAAGCAAAAGTACTGGACTTTAGGAGGGCTGACTTTGCCAAAATGGGTGAGTGTCTAAGGAATGCACTAGCAAATGGGCAGGAAGGATGGGTGGAAGAACAATGGGGAATAATCAAAACTGCCATCACAGAGGCAACAAGCCTTTGTGTGAAGCAAATAAAACAAAACGATGCAAGAAACCACTATGGTTCTCAAAGGAGGTGGCAGGGAAGGTTCGAGAGAAAAAGAAAGCATTCAGGAAGTACAAGGAATCACAGAAAGAGCAGGACAAAGTATTCTATCAGTTAAACCAATAGGAAGCTGGGAAGGCAGTCAGAACAGCTAAGGTCCAAACCGAGAATAGATAGCCAACTCCAGTTAAGAAGGGGGATAAAACATTTTATAGGTACATCAGGAGCAAAGGAAGAACAAGGGAGGGTTAATAAAGGGAGGGGTTGGGCAGAGGGTAACTGTGAAAAGGCAGAGATACTAAACAAATATTTTGCTCAGTATTCACAAATGAAGAGGAAGAGGTACCTAAACCAAACAATAGAAACACCCTGGATATGGGAGTTGATACCAGCCCATTCACAGAAGAAAGGGTTCTGAAAGAACTCTTAAAACTGAAGGTGGACAAAGGAATGGGGCCTGATGGGATTCATCCCAGAATTCTAAAAGAACTAAGGGTAGAACTAGTGACACCAGTGGCTACCCTCTTTAACAAATCATGGGAGGATGGGGTGGTACCTGAGGACTGGAGGTTGGCATATGTTATTCCACTTCACAATAGTGGGATCAGGGTAGAGGCAGAAAACTACAGACCTGTTAGTTTAACCTCAGTGAAAGAGAAAATGATGGAATCACTTCTGAAGGAAAGAATTGTCGGGTACCTAGAGGCCAGAGGGGCACAGGACCCAAGGCAGCATGGATTCACAGCAGTGAGGTCATGTCAGATGAATCTAATAGATTTCTTTGACTGGGTGACCAAAGTAGTAGATCAGGGAGGGGCTGGGCACATGGCCTACCTAGACTTTAGCAAGGCATTTGATGCAGTCCCACATAGAAGATTAATATACAAGCTAGCCAACCTGAGAGGGTGTCCCAAGATGGTAGCCTGGGTAAAGAATTGGCTGGAGAACAGGACACAGACGGTAAGAGTAAACGGAGTCAACTCTGAAGAAATGGGGTTAATAGTGGGGTACCGCAGGGTTCAGTACTAGGACTGGTCCTCTTCAATGTCTTTATAAGTGAGATTGCAGAGGGACTGGAAGGAAAAAGTATGTCTCTTTGCAGATGACTCAAAGATCTGCAACAGAGTTGATACCCAAGGTGGGGGTGGAAAGTATGAGAAGGGACTTGGCAAGGTTGGAGGAATAGTCAACTGTATGGCAGCTTAGATTTAATGCTAAGAAGTGCAAGGTAATGCACCTGGGAAACAAAAACCCAGGGGATGAGTACACAGTGGGGGGTGAGATACTGACAACAACAAAAACAGAAAGGGACCTGGGGGTAGTCATATCAGATGACCTAAAGGTGGGCAAGCAATGTGAGACGACAGTAAGGAGGGCTGGGGGATACTGGGATGCATAGGGAGAGGCATCACCAGAGAAAACAGGAAGTTGTTATCCTCTGTACAGACAGCTGGTGAGACCCCATCTGAAGTACTTGGCAGTTCTGAGACCAAATCTCCACAAAGACATAAACAGGATGCAGGCAGTCCAGAGGAGGGCAACTAAATGGTGCAGGGTCTGCACTGGAAGACATATAAAGAGAGATTTAAGGAGCTTAATATGTATAGCCCTCGAGAAAAGAGGGGAGGGAGACATGACAGCAACTTTCAAGTACCTCAAGGGAATCAACAAAGTCCAAGAAGGTAGCATCTTTCAGAAAAAGAGGTGTGCAAGAACAAGGGGGCACAATTTGAAGTTTGGGGGGGGCAGCTCAGGGGTAATGTAAGGAAATATTTTTTCACAGAGAGGTTTGTGGATGCATGGAACGGCCTTAAAGAGGAGGTTGTGGAGTCAAAAACAGTGGTGGAATTCAGGAATGCATGGGACAGTCATAAGGCAATTCTAGGGGTTGGAGTAGGAAGAAGTAGGCTGTTAGTTAACTAGGATCTACAGCTTATCCATTAGGAAGGAAATGGGCAGAATGGTGGCCAAGCAGTCCTTATTTGCCATCATATTCAATGTTTATATCACAGATGTGAGTAATTAGAGGGCAGCCAAGTATGTATTGACAGAAGGAATTGAAGAGATTGTCCAGTCTAGAGAAGTTGGATTTGGGGCAGAACAGTAGAATATCTCCCAAAATCAAGGACAGAGAAGATCCTCTTTGGAAGACTTCTCTCCTGGCGTGCAGTGGCAGGCAGCTGAGTTGTCTGTACAGAGCACCGAGTTTAGGCAGTAATTTTTGTGGATAGTGTCAACATGTATCCCAAAGTCTAGGTACTTATCTCGCCTTAGCCCAAGGCATTTAAAGGTGGGGACATTATTCAAAATTGTACCAGAGAGGGTTTTGAAGGTAGGCGTGGACTCAAGTATGGACAGTTTTTTTCTGGAGCCATAGGTTGTAGAGATCTTTTTTTTTTTTAACGTTCATTGAGAGTTGGTTTGCATTAAACCAACGCTGGATGTTGTTAAAGTCCTGATGAAGGCTGGTAGCCACCTCAGAGGAGGAATTGCCAGACAAGAACAACAGAGTGTCCTCTGCATACATGTGTATACATGAAGATGTGCAGGCATTATGGAGATCATTCAGAAAAATGGAAAATAGTATTGGTCCAGGTACTGAACCTTGTGGGACACCTGTGGTAATAGGGAGAGGAGGGGATATGGAGTTACCAATTCTGACAGACTGGGACTGGCCTATGAGGTAGGACCAGAACCAACTGGTGGTGGATTCAGAGAGGCCAGCCATAGTCAGCTTACTCAGAAGAAGGGAGTGGGAGACAGTGTCAACGGCTTTGGCAAGTCAACAAAGATGGCAGAGGTGATGCATCCCTGGTCCATGCCTGTGAGTATAGAGTCAGTGAGCTGAAGGAGGGAGGTGGTGGTGGAGTGGTCTTTATGGAACTCTGAGTAGAATGGGGTAAAAAATGAGGAAGAGTCAAGGAAGGAGGAGAGTTGCTCCAGAGCCAGGAGTTCTTGGAGCTTAGCCAGAGTGGGGAGTAAAGAAATTATGTGGAAGTTGCCAGGGTTGGATTGATCCCCACCTTTAGGAAGAAGGTCTATGGTAGCAGACTTCCAGGCATCTGGTACTATTGCATATAAGAAGAAGAGGTTCAAAAGATTAGTCAAATGATGAGCAATACAGTAAGCTGTAAGGTGGAGTAGTTTAGACTTGAGGCCATCAGGTATTTTGCCATTACAATGATTCAGGGCAATTAATTAATGCAGGGTGTCCTCATGGAGTATAGGCTTAAAAGAGAAGCATAAGGTAGAAAGGGATTGGGAGTGTGAGGTGGCATAGAGTGGACAAATAGAATTACTGGTAACAATGTGGGAAAGAGAAGTGAGGAGGGAGGAGGCACAGGAAGTGAAATAGTTGTTGAATTCAGCTGCCACGGGGGGATCATCAATTGTGTGGCGCCAAGTTTTAGGATGAGAGAAAGAGAATGGACAGGGAAGAGAAATAGGGCATGGATAATCTTCCAGTATTTGAATAGATTATTGATGTTTTCATCGAAGGAGGCTTGAAAGTACTACCTTGGCGCAGATGGATGTTTCTGGTGCATGCATTATGGAAGGCGGTAACAATGAAGTTTGTGGGGGATACCAAAAGTTTTAAATGATGCCCAGGCTTGGTCTCTTGCATATGTTGACACACAATGTGTTCGGTGGATACCCATGGCAGGTGAGCACCATGGATCCTCACATTTCTAAATGGCACATGCCAGTCCCAAACCTTAAGGAACTGTGAGCAGAAATAGTTCAGGGCTGCCTTTACAGAGGAGGCAGTGGTGATTGGCATTCAGTCAATATTGGATTGGTCATTACGGAGGGAGGACAGATCTAGGAAGCAGAAAGAGTGAAAGCTGAGAATGACTTGAGGGTTAGCACGGTGGATTTTATGCACACAGTAGACCTTATGATGATAGTTGAGTGTATCAGGAAGTACACCGGAATTTATGACATGGTGTAGGTGCGAGGTCAGTACCCAGATATTAGGGAATGTTTACCTGAGTTGTGATTAATGAAAACTTGTTAACTAACCTCTTGTGTGGGACAGTGTGAAATTGTTTGCCAAAATCTAGATAGGCCATGTCTACCTCCCCCCCAATCTACTACTCTTGTTATCCAGTCAAAAAAAATCTGTCAGATTCGTTTGACAAAACCATCCATGATGCCTTTGGTCTAGTACCCTGCTGGCTTCTAGATATTCCAGAATCCTTTACTTTAACAGGGGTTCCATCATCTGTCCCACCACTGAGGTCAAACTGACCAGTCTATTGTTTCCTGCTTCTACCTTGCTTTCACTTTTATGAAGGGGTAACATGTCCCCCCTCCTCCAGTCCTCTGGTACTACTCCCTCCTCCAACAATTTGTCAAATAGGGCTGTCAGTGGTGTCAGTAACACCTCTCTGAGTTCTTTTAGTATTCTGGGATGTACCCCATCTGGCCCCATCTCCTTGTCCACCTTCAGTTTCTGTGAATGGTCTGGTGTCCACCCCTCTTCCCTGTGTGTGTCTGCTGGATAATTCTGTTCCCTGTCCATCCCCTTCTTTCATGAATAATGAGCAAAAGTATTCATTCAGTGTATTAGGTTTTTTTCCAGGTCCCACTCTGCTCACTCCCCCACTTTACTTACCCTCACTATCCCTCCCTTGGCCTTCCTTTTTTCCCTTATATACCTGAAGAAGGTTTTATCAACCTCCTTCACTGCCTTGGCCATCGTTTCCTCTGTTTGTGCCTTTGCACATCTGATTGCTTTTCCTACCTCCCTCTGTTTAGTCTGATTCAGTTCCTGTGTTCCTCCCTCTGCATTTCCTTGTATTTCCTGAATGGCAGTTTTTTTTCTCTCTAACCATCCCATCCACTTCTTTTGAAACCACAATGGTTTTCTTTGTCTTCTTGCTTTGTTAACTTACTTCACACAAAGGCTTGTTGCCTCTGTTATGGCTCTCTTGGCCCTAGCCAAAGTAACCAATGACTGGCAGATTGCTATGGATAAGAAGAACAGTACCTGTGCTGTGTTCCTGGATTTGAGCAAAGCATTTGACACAGTGGATCATGAATCATTAATAACCTCCCTTGGCTCACTAGGGTTGGATTCCCCTTCACTCAATTGGTTCAAGTGCTATCTATCAGATAGGTCACAACTGGTAAAAAATGGAAACTACCTATCCACCTTAAAACCACTGTTAAGAGGTGTACCGCAAGGCTCTATTCTTGGCCCCATCCTCTTTGCCATCTATATTAATAATATTGATGCTAACCTCACTCAATCCAACATCCATCTGTTTGCTGATGATACTGTATTATATGTTAGCAATCCTTCATTATCTAAAGCCTGTGAACTGCTACAATCTGAATTTTCCATCCTACAACACAACCTACTGGATAAAAACTACTTCTAAATGCCAAAAAACAAAGCTATGTTCTTTACCTCAAAGAGTTGCTCTGCCACTACCCCCCATCCACCACCTACAACTAACCACCTTACTTGAGAGAAGCTGGAATTCGTTGACAACTTCAAATACCTTGGAGTCTGGATTGATAACAAGCTTGACTATTCTGTCCATATTGAGGAGCTACTAAAGAAACTGAGACAAAGGCTTGGTTTATTTTTTAGAATAAAGCACTACCTCAACAGAGACTCCAAAAAAAGATTAATCCAGGCTTCATTCCTATCCCTCATTGACTATGCTGACTTTCTGTACGGACATTGTTCACTCCCCCTCTTAAATAAACTGGACACCCTATACCACAGGTCCATCAGGTTCATTACTGACCTTCCCTTCAGCACCCATCATTGCTCCCTTTATAAGGCAGTTAACTGGACATCATTACAACACAGAAAAATAGGAATGCTGCAATTTGGATATTCAAAGCCTTATCAGGCAAGCTACCTACCTATATCTCAGACTGTTTTACTCAAATTACTTCTAGGCCATACAACCTAAGGATCAGCAAAATTATCATTCTTAAGGTCCCCAATGTCTGCACCCAGTTTGGGAGGGCTGCTATCAGCTACTCACTAGCAATTGTTTGGAATTCACTCCAAAAAACCATGAAGCTAAATAACCTCCTACCCTTAATATCCTTCAAAAGATTATTCACCACCCTATTCCCAGAACTCTGCAACTGCTTCCACAAGGCCTAAACCCCGGCCCTACCTACCCCCCTTTTTTTTTCGTGTTCCTATATGCTGATAAAACTCCCGTTTCCAGTCCCAAGATTCACCCTCAAAATGCCTGCTAGGTCCTATAATCTACATATTACTCCTGATGTGCCCATTGCCTTCTGTCTCACAGATTAAAAGTTTTAATGTGCCTTGTACATATGTATATTGTTATATATTAGCACTTATGTCATTGTATTACTGTTTATGTTACCCCTGTCATTGTATTACTGTTTATGCTACCCTTGTCAATGTAATAACACTTGCACTTTTTGACCACTCAGGTCCATCTTGTAAATGAGCTATGCTCAATGATGTTCGCCTGATTAAATAAAGATTTTGATTGATTGATTGATTGATTGAGTTTCTACAACTGTACCTCTACTCCCCCTCCCTCACCCTTTGCCAGTGTTTTCTTGAGGCATTCTCCCATTTTAGCAAAGTCGGCCCCTTTGAAGTCTAGGACTTTTGCTTTTATGTGTCTTGACTGTTCTACTGTCTTTAGCTTGAACCATACTGTATGGGGGTGACTGGGCACTAGATGGCTGCCCATTGATATATTGCCCCATCCCGGGTGGGTTCCACTACTAGCTGCATGAGGCATGCCCCCTGCAGGGCATCCAGGATGACCCTGCTCCTGGATGTGGCCACATCATAGGTGTTCCAGTTAACATCAGGCATACTTAGGTCCCCTACCTACAATACTTCCCCCTTTTCTACCATTTTATGGATGTTATCCACCATTTTTCCTATCTGTTTCGTCCCCTTACACTGGGGGTCTGTAGATAACCCCTGTATGGATAGTGTTGCCATTTCCTGACTCCAGAGTGACCCACAGTGCCTCCTTTTCTGCCTACTTTTCTTTATTTCAGTTGTATTGATCCTCTCATTGATATCAATTGCTACCCCTCCTCCCTTTTTACCCTCACTGTCTTTCCTGTATACTGTGTACCCAGGTATATTAACATTCCAATCATGTCTTTCTGTATGTTTCAGTGACTGCTACAATATCCAGGTCTCTCTCTCTCTCTCTCTCTCTCTGTCATCAAAGCCACCAGGTCAGGAATCTTGTTACCCAGGCTGTGGGCATTTGCACACATGGCCCTCTGTGTTTTTATGGCTTCATCCCTACTTGTTCTCCTCCTATCCCTTCCCCTGTGCCTCCCATGAGATTACCTTGTGTTTTAGTCTGTTGTGTTTTCCCATCCTTAGAATCCTCTTGTCTCACTACCTTATCCTCTTGGGGGGGCACTTGAGTTCTTTCTCCATATTTCCACCTCCCACTTGGCTAGTTGAAATACCAATGAAACATTCAAACCTTTCACTATGGATCCCTGCCCCCCTGGACAAATGCAGACCATCCCTTGCATACAAGCCTGCATCTTTCCATTGAGCCCTCAGTTCCCAATGAAGCCAAAACCCTCAACTCTGCACCAGTTCTTCAGCCATTTGTTGAATCCCTGGTGTGGAGCATCATAAGCCTGTCCCTTGCTATAGACAGGTAGCACTTCTGAGAAGATTACCAAGCATGCCACCTGCCTAAGGTCCTCGCCAACTCTGTGAACTCCTCTGCACTGCCCCAACCTCACTGGCAGCCAGATTTTGTCCCCAGGTGAACAATGATATCTAGCTCCTCTTCCCATGCTATTGCCCTGTGATCCTAGGATTCACCTCCTTTATCTCAAGCTAGGTTGCCCAGTAGGCATCTTACTTTTTCTCCTCCCTCCCCACCCCCAATTCTACCATCCCAATAACATAGTCCCTAACTAGGAGTTGCTTCCTTCTGCTCTGGGGGCCTTGCCCCCCCCAGGGTCTCCACTATGGAGGTTCTCCACATCCACCTTGTCCACCACTGTGAGTTCCTCCATTGGATAGCCTCATTCTGCCAGAATGGCATAGGAGTTGTGGAGTGGAACCACAGGTGGTATGCACCTCTGCCCAACCTCTCTTACCCTCCCTATGCCTAGTGTTGTCCAACTGCCTCTCCTTACTGGCATCATCTGAGGCAGCTGGGATGGCTTTGGTGGTCCCTCATGGGAGAGGAGGTTACCAGAATCCTAGCCAACTCTTCCTGGAGTCAAGCAACCTCTGCCCTCAACCCAGGGAGGTGCATGCAGGTAGGCAGCACCATAGCCTCCAGAATGTCTCCTGGAATACTGCTGTCCCACCCACTGCATTGTATCAGTCCCATCATGCCTGTTGTTTGCTTTCTCCTTCCCGTGCTTTATGTACCAAAATAAATAGATTTTTGTATATAAGATCAAGCAGCTGTGTTAGGAAACACTCACTATTAAAAAACCTTTTTCACCCAGTATTATAATAATAAGCCTCTAGTCAATCAGTGACTCAGTACCCCACCCCGACTTGGGAGACAAATACTTGCCATTGGTATCCCTGTGTAGATGTATGTAAACACACCCCTCCTGAGGTAGGACAGGAAGTGTCTATGGGGCAGCCCTATAGATGTATGCTCACACCTGGGTGGGAGGAGCAAGGGAGCTTGGTGGCTATAACTGGAGGTATTGTCCCTCAGAAAACAATCAGCCCCTTCAGTCTGAGATACCATCTAGGTTTCTGCAACAATCACAAGACTAACAGCAATTAGAAGGAGAAATGTACAGGTTAGTGTTAAATCCTCTAGCCTTTTTCTCCTTGTAACACTGCTGAAAGAAAAATAAATCAGATTAGGGCAGGTCTAAACCCTGGAAGAGCTGTGGAAGAAAACAATCAGCTCCTTCAGTGTGAGAAAGAGAAATCAAACTTCACAACCTGTAAACACAAAACAAAGTAGCAGCAAAACAGTAACTCTGCTTAGCCAAAAGAAGCCTTAATGTTTCTCCTTGCTCTGTCCTTTCAAGTAAACCTAGAAGACAAAGCTCAGGTAAAGCTAGGTGCTTTCTGTCTGCAAACTTTAAGCTTCTTCCTCCGCACAACAACTAACTTGATCTTTTAAATGTTCCCTCTGTTATAAGGTACTAAGCCTTTGTCAGCTCCACACCCCAATTAACACACCTAATCCCTTGGAGGAAAAACAATCAGCTCCTTCAATGTAAGAAAGAGAGTTTAAACTGTACAATCTGCAAACATAAAAAAAAATAACAACAAAACAGTAACTCTGCTTAGCCAAAGAAGCCTTGATGTTTCTCCTTACTCTGTCCTTTAAAGCAAACCTAGAGGACAGAAAGCTCAGGTAAAGCTAGATTCTTTCTGTTAGCAAACTTTAGGCTTCTACCATCTCCTTTGTATGTGTGTCAAAAGCCAGGGTGTGAGAGACATATACAGTATCACCTAGGTCCTTTTCATTTGTCATAGTTACTAATGTCTTATTATTTAGTTTGAAACTAGCTCTAATGTTATGAATGCCTAAGTGCATCACCTTGCATTTATGAATATTGAAATCAAGTCAGTACTTCTCAGCCCTGTCTTCTAGTTGTTTAAGGTCTTCCTGAAGGTTCTCAGCAGCTTCCCTGTTGTTAACAGCTGCCCCTATCTTTGTGTCATCGGCATATTTACAAGACCATGACCTTGATGATGTTTTCATACCTTTGACAAAGACATTAAACAGGGTGGTCCCAAACAGACACCTGAGGGACCCCACTTGTCACCATACCTTTACCAGAGTAATAACCTCTGACACATACCTTCTGATATCTATTATCCAGCCAAGAGTTCACCCAGTGTATAACTTTCAGATGTATTTTAAGACTTGTCAAGCATTGAATGAGTTCTTTGTGGGGCACTGAATCAAATGCTTTGGAGTAATCTAAATAAATTATGTCCACGGTAGCCCTTTGTCTAGGGCACAGCTGACTCACTCAAAAACTGTGCTAAGTTCATCAGGCAAGATCTACCAGGAAGAAAGACATTTGGGGATATGTCACTTAACCCATGCGTTATGTGAGTTTCTATGATTTCATGAATAAAGCCTTCTATTAGTTTTCCTAATACGGATGTCTCACAAACATTCATACCACTTCAGTTCAGCACTGAAACTCAAATGATCAGCTTTTTATAAGAACAGAATGATTGATTTTTAGCTAATCTATCTAAACACAAACCAGATGTGACCGTAAATAACTTGGGAGAAACAATTGGCTCTGTAGACTGCTCTGACTGGGAAGTGAAATAGCTTCTTCAGTCAATCAGGGACTTAACTGCTGAAGCAGCAGGCTAGCCAAACTGATATCATCTCTCTGAGGCCTTACCAATAGGGACAGAAACCTCTTTACTGTTTTCAGTTACAACAGAGTACATTAACAAATGCTGATTTACAGAAAACCACAAAACCAAACAGCATGATATTTTCAGGAAACATGAATCATGACAAAGGGACTTGAATTCAAGTGACTTCAAGCTTTTATTAAAAATACACAAAAAAAGTGTAGCATTTGATCTTTAAAGCTGGGAATAATGTAAGATACCACTGGGAATTCATGATAAAGTACTTACTATACAATGGGCACAAAAAAATTCACAGAATCCTGCATTTTGATTGGCTGGCTGGCACATTTTCAGCATTGTAAATCCTCCAGTGTACCCACTGGAAAAGGTGCCAGCCACCAGTCAGCCACAGCAGGAACCCTCGCAAAAATCACTCCGATTGCCAGAATCCAAACAGTGGCAAACACACTACGATCCTACGCTTACTTCCATAAGTGCTCACAGTACCAGCAGTTCCTGTTTTTAGCCCTCTAAAAAATTTGAACTTGTATTTTTTGAATCACCTCCTCAGTAGCCCTTCGTAACAGCTTTACTGGATATCCATTCCATTTGAATACTGTCTGCACCCCATCACAGAAATACACCAGTCAGCCTTCCACACTTCTCAAACACCAAGTCTCGAATCTTTCACATGCCAGCAACCCACCATTTCCGACACATTTTCTCCGGACTGAACAGTCAACCGGAAGCACAAGGTCATACACTGCAGCCCTTTACAGTTCGAAGTTTGCAAACAAACATGAAACACAACTATATATCCTGCCTATCACATTTCTAAAAAAACAAGCATACCTCATTTATCGGCGAGGACACACCGCAATTAAAACTAATTGAAACCTCAGGGACCTGGGGGTTATGTCTACCTAACAACAAAGAACTATTTTTTTTGGTGGAGCAATAAAACTAACAAAAATAATTAAAAGGTAAAACAAAAAGTATTTCTATATTTTCAGTCACCCAAAAATGTAAGCCATTGCATAATAGTAATATACCCCTCCAAGGATTGGGTATACGGTGGATTTACCACTTCTGGTGTGGTTAAGTGACTTGGCTGCACCTCACGACCGAACCACACCAGCCGTGGTAAATCCACCAGTATACCCACACCCTAGAGGGGTATATTGCTTTAATGAAAATGTATAGCAATATAAATGTATGAAGCAGTATAGTTCAGTGGTTTAAGGCTCTGAGCTGCAAACCTGGAGACCTGGGCTTGAATCTCACGTCCTCCACTTGCATATTGTGTGACCCTGAGCAAGTCACCTAACTTCCTTGTACTCCCAGGTCACACCTGGAAACCAGCTTCAGCAAAGTGTGTCTTTCCTGGTTAAACAATTTCCACTTTCCCCTGTTGTATTCTATGCCAATCGCTGAGTAAATGCTCCAAAAATTATTCTGATGGAAAATGCCTTGTGTGCCACACCAGTAACTACATTGAAAAGAAAATTTAAACTGACACCATGGTTATTAACATACTAACATACTAGATGCCAGCAGGGTAGGCCTATTGGACTATCAAGTCTGCTCGTGCTTTAGCACCCTGATTGAGTACCATGGCCCTTTGATTATATGTATTTTTTTCAGAAGTGGGTGAAACAGTAACAAGAACAAGAGTGATGAAAGACCTAGATTCTGAAAATAAAAATGGTAACTTTAAAGGGACACTGTCAAACCCCTTATTCCTCAAAGTGTCTTTAGTCTAAAAAACACATTTTATGATTGGTCACATTCTATACAGCTACATTCTATAATGATGACATTGCTGGTAGTTTAATTTTGATTCCCTTTTCTTTTCTTAAATGTATCTTGGCAGAAGACACCAGGAGAAAGGACTGCTGTGTGACTGGACTTCTCTGCTGGGACTATATTGCCTCCCTTCCTCCCCTCCACCCTCCCACCCAAAGCTAGTTCTACTTTTATAGGTACAGAATTTGACTGACAACAGGAACTTCCTGTTTGGGAGCAGGAAGTAAGTGATCACAGAGCCACCAAAGACCCACCATCCTAGAAGGGCAAGAGTAGCTCTCCAGCCCCCTTTAGCTGCTGGAGGTCTACCTCTGATCAAGTAAGGGGTCTACTAAGAAATATAGGATATTCCTGTCTCAGAACAGGACAATCAGGAGCTTAAAGGGCACACAGGCAGAAAGTAAGGAGAGAGAAAAAAAAAACAGAGGAAAGAGTAAGGATTGCAAACAGTTAAGGGGCCAGAAATAAGACATGATAGGAGTGGTGCAGTGCAGTGGCTGTGGAGCAGCAGTCTTCCGGGAGACATTCTGGAGGATGCGGTGTTGTCCCATCTGCAGGCACCTCTCTGGGCTGAGGGAGGAGGTTGCCCATCTCCAGGCTGAGTTGGCCAGGATTTGTGGTACCTCCTCTTCCATCCAGGGACCACCAGTGCCACTGCCGTTGCCTCAGAGGTTGCCAAGAAAGAGGAGTGGTTGGACCACAGTGGGCTCAGGGAGGGTGAGGGTGGTGGAACAGAGGCACATCCCTCCAGTTGTACTTCTCCACAATTCCTATGCCATTCTGGCAAAGTGTGGTTCCTCTATGGAGGCACCTGCAGTGGAGACTAAGGAAGATGCTGGGAACCTCCACAAAGGAGACCCACAGGAGGGTGGCAGGGGACCCCACAGGGGAAGAAAACAACTCCTGGTGGGGGACTCCATTGTTACAAAGGTAGAACTGGGGGAGGAAGGGGAGAGGGAGGTAAGGTGTCTGCCTGGTGCCATGGCTTGGAGGGACAGGGAGCGAATCCTCAGGCTTGCCGGAGCAGCTGCACAGAGGAGGGAGCTGGATGTCATTGTCCACCTAGGGACAAATGACCTGCTAAGAAAGGGATTAGAGAAGTGCAGGAAGAGTTTGTGGAATTGGGAGGGCCTTAGACAAGTAGCATGCACGGTAACCTTCTTGGAGGTGCTGCCCATCTATGGCAAAGGAGAGGCTAGGGTGTTCTGCACCATGGGATTCAATCAGTGGTTGAAAAACTGGTGTGGAGCTCAGGAATTTGGCTTCATTGGGGACTGGGGGTCCACCAGGAGTGATGCAAGCCTATACTGGCATGATGGGTTGCATCTGTCCAGGAGGGGAACCAAGATCCTAGGTGAAAGGTTTAAATGCTTCATTGGCAAGCATTTAAACTAGCCAAGGGGGGAGGCACTGGAAAGGAGCAGGGAAATCCTAGCCCCCCCCAAAAAAAATCACCGTGGTAAGTGCGGGTAAACACCAACATAGAGATGTCAATAGGAAGGGCAGGGGTAAATGGAGAAAGTGACAAAGGCAAGAAGGACAGGGATGGGGTAAAAGGAGTAAGGCCATCAGAAATGGAGGGTAATGAGTACCAATGCCCGTAGTCTGGGCAACAAGCTTCCTGAGCTGGTGGACTTGATGGAAGATGGATGCCTGGATATTGTAGCAGTCACAGAAACATGGTACACAGAGAACCATGACTGGGATGTTAACATACCAGGGTGCATAACCTACAGGAGAGACAGGCAGGGGAGAAGAGGGGGAGGAGTAGCTCTCTATGTAAAGGAAGGGATTAAAGCAACTGAACAAAAGAGTAAACATGGAGGAGAGGAGGCACTGTGGGTCACCTTGGACACTGGAAAGGGCACCACAATCCGCACAGGGGTTGTGTACAGACCCCCACGTCAGGGGGAGGGAATGGACAAGGATATGATAGAAGGCATTCTTAGAATGGCAGAGAAAGGGAAGATACTGTTGCTGGGAGACCTGAATATGCCAGATGTTAACTGGAGCACATTTTCAGCAGCCATATCCAAGAGCAGGGCCATTCTTGATACCCTACAGGTGGCAGGCCTCAGACAGCTAGTTTCGGAACCCACTCATGAGGGAGCAGTCTTACACCTCGTACTCTCAAACGGGGGCAGTGAGAGGATCTCAGATCTAGAAGTGGGTTGTCATCTGGGAACAAGTGACCATCAAACAGTGTGGTTCATGTTAAACTCAGCTACAGAGGTAAGCCATACAAAAGTGAGGGTACTGGACTTCAGGAGAGCTGACTTTGGCAAGATGGGAGAGTGCCTCAGAAAAGCACTAGCAAACAGGCTAGAAGGAGGTGTGGAGCAACAATGGGGAATCATCAAAACTGCCATCACAGAGGCAACAAGCCTTTGTGTGAAGCAAATAAACAAATCAAAATGGAAGAAAAAGCCACTATGGTTCTCAAAAGAGGTGGCTGTGAAAGTCAAGAAGAAAAAGATAGCATTCCGGAAGTATAAGGAAACACAGAAGGAGCAGGACAGAGAGCTGTACCAGTTAATGCAGACGGAAGCAGGGAGGGAAGTCAGAATAGCAAAGGCCCAAACTGAGGAAAAGATAGCCAACTCGGTTAAGAAGGGGATAAAACCTTTTATAGGTACATCAGCGAGCGTAGAAAGACAAAGGGAGGGATAGTGAGGCTGAATAGACTGAATGGTGGGTGGGCAGAGGGGGACAGTGAAAAAGCAGGGATACTGAACGAATATTTCTGCTCAGTATTCACAAAAGAGGAGGGGGAAGTGCCTAATCCAATTAACAGAAGCACTCTTGATAGGGGGGCCGATCCCAGTCCTTTCACAGAAGAAAGGTTTCTGCAAGAACTCCTAAAACCGAAGGTGGACAAAGCAATGGGGCCTGATGGAATCCACCCCAGAATTCTAAAAGAATTAAGGGGGGAACTAGTGAAACCACTGGCTACTCTTTTTAATAAATCATGGGAGGATGGTGTGGTACCCGAGGACTGGAGGAAGGTGGATGTGATTCCCCTTCACAAAAGTGGGACCAAGACAGAGGCAGGAAACCACAGACCTGTCAGTCTGACCTCTGTGGTAGGGAAAGTGATGGAGTCACTTCTGAAGGAAAGAATAGTTGAGTACCTAGAGGCCAGTGGGGCACAGGACCAAAGGCAGCATGGGTTCACAGCGGGAAGGTCATGTCAGACGAATCTAATAGATTTCTTTGACTGGGTGACCAAAGTAGTAGACCAGGGAGGGGCTGTGGACATGGCCTACCTAGACTTTAGCAAGGCATTTGACACAGTCCCACACAAAAGATTAATAGTCAAATTAACCAGCCTGGGAGTGGGTCCCAGGGTGGTAGCCTGGGTAAAACATTGGCTGGACAACAGGACACAGAAGGTAATTGTAAATGGAGTCCACTCTGAAGAAAGAGGGGTTACTAATGGGCTACCGCAGGGTTCAGTTTTAGGTCCAGTCCTTTTTAATGTCTTCATCAGTGACATTGCAGAGGGACTGGAAGAAAAAGTATGCCTCTTTGCAGATGACACTAAGATCTGCAACAGGGTTGATACACAAGGAGGCTTGGAAGGGATGAGAAGGGACTTGGCAAGGTTGGAGGAATGGTCAGAAGTATGGCAGCTAGGATTCAATGCAAAAAAGTGCAAAATAATGCACCTGGAAACAAGAACCCAGGGAAGAATACACAAAGGGGAGGTAGTAACAACAACAAAAAGGAAAGGGACCTGGGGTAATCATATCAGATGACCTTAATGTTAGCAAGCAACATGAGAAGGCAGTAGGGAGGCTGGGGGTATACTGGGATGCATAGGGAAAGGCATCAGCAGCAGAAAACAGGAAGTTGTTATCCTCTGTACAGACAGTTGGTGAGACCCCATCTGGAGTACTGTGTCCAGTTCTGGAGACCCCATCTCCACAAGGACATAGACAGGATAGAGGCAGTCCAGAGGAGGGCAACTAAAATGGTGCAGGGTCTGCAAGAGAAGCCATATGAGGAGAGACTAAAGGAGCTTAATATGTATACCCTTGAGGAAAGAAGGGAGAGGGGGGACATGATAGAAACTTTTAAGTACCTCAGTGGAATCAACAAAGTCCAAGAGGGTAGCATCTTTCAGAAAAAGAGACGTGCAAGAACAAGGGGACACAATTTAAAGATGGAGGGGGCGGTTCAGGGGCAATGTGAGGAAGTATTATTTCACAGAGAGGGTAGTGGATGCATGGAACAGCCTTCCTGAGGAGGTTGTGGGGTCTAAAACTGTGGGAGAATTCAAGAATGCATGGGACAGACATAAGGCAATTCTTGTGGTGGGTAGGGAGAAATAGGCTGTTGGTTAACTAGGATCACGTGCCTATCCTGTAGGTAGGGAAATGGGCAGAACTAGATGGGCCAGCGGTCCTTATCTGCTGTCAAAGTCTATGTTTCTATGAATAGCAGACTGCCCAAAATACTGGTATTCCCACACAAAATTGTGTTTTTTCAGTCTTTATCAGCTCCTACTGCATCTGTTCTGTACTTGAACACCCCACACAGTCTGAACACAAATGATGCAGTGGGAGGAGATGAGATTATTGCATCATGAGTGACTGCACTGTTTTGGGGTGTTCTTAATGTTCAAGAAGTATGCAATAAGAGTAGATCAAGGATTTGAAACAAACCCAAGTTGGGTATGATTACACAAGAGCATGCAGTTCACTTCTACAAAGAACCAAATCAAATAGAACAACCAGCAATATCAAAACATTTTAAAAGAGGTGTGCAATCATAAAATATGGTGTTTCAAATAGAAATAATATGATGCAAAACGGGTGACAGTGCCCATTAAAACAACGTTCAGGAGCTGAGTAGATAGTCATTAATAGGTGAAAATTGTTATTATTCTGGTTATTGCAGTAGGGAAGGATGTGTGTGTGTGTAGCAAGGGAACAAAGGTAACTTCCTTTATTAATTCCTGAGCTTTTGTTTTCAAAATGTAATATGTTTTGTCTGCAAGAGTGAAGCTGTCTTTTTCCTAAACTCCCCCAACCCCCCCCATTAAGGTTTTTGCATGTAAAGAAACATTTTTTAAAGCCTGTCAATTACTTTATTTTAAGTTTGTAAACACTCTGAGTATGGAACATGGTGGGTCCTGTGTAATGCAATCTCAAGTTACAGTGCGGCACTGTGCCCCTTGCTTGCATTGAAAAGCATTCAAGTGACTGGTGCAGAACCACACAGTAATCTCAGATGGCACCACATGGCACTTACCATGTTACCTGCTTGTGGTGTTTACAAACTTAGAATAAAGTGGCGGGCTTAAAAAATGCTATTTACATGCAAAAACCTTAAACGGGGTAAAGCTTTGGGGAGTGAGGAGTTTAGGAAGATTACAGTTTCCTTTAAAGCCTGGTTTGTTCAGGCTAACAGTTACATTAACAGTTCAGTAAAATATTTTGGTAGATCAGTTGCACATTGGTATTTATTGATTTGGAGCATGTACTGAGCTGCTTGGAACAGTTTTGGTGACTCTTTGCTTAGTAGTTGGAAGCACAGAAACTTGGCATTCCTAGTTGAAGTTCAGTTGGTGCAGGTGAATGAAAACTGCAACAGCAGAAAACACCACCACACTCAGCCAAGGAAAATACAAGAAACACACAGTTATAGTGCAGTAACTAGACTCTTCTTTATTTCATGAGCCATAGGCAGCAACAAAAACACTAGTGTTTCACATCATTCTGTGATTCTTCTTAAGGGGTCGTGGCCAATTGATGTGCTTAAGATCAATACATTGTTTACAAGTAATGAAGTAGATTTTTGTAAAGCAGCTGTATTTAATGTTTTGTCATGCTATTAATGTTTTTAGGGCACTTTGTAAGTAGTGTATTGCTGCTAAGCATGACAGCAATGTGTCTGATTTGCCAATTGAAACATTAATAATTATGATGTGTATTGGAAAGCCATATTTAAAACCATTTGTTTGTTTCATTGGCCATACTCCCTAAAGAAGGGTCACGTTATGACCTGAAAGACTGGGTTTTTTGCTACTGCCTGTGCCTTGTGGAATAAAGAAGAATCTAGTTCATGCACTACAACTATATGTTTCTTGTATGTTCCTTGACTGAGTGCGGTAGTCTTGTGTTTTCCATCACTGTACAGTAGAACTGTGCAGAGTGTAGAATTCTGACAACAGTATTCAGGTGAAATGGCAGTCTCCCTTACAAAATGCCTTTCAGGAGTTCTTGTTAAATTCTGTGGAATTCAGAATGCATTTCAATTTTTTTAAGCAAGTCACAGAATCATTTTCCACAGTTTACATTGAAGACTCAAAATAAACAAAATATGTTAGTTTTCCACAGTTTACATTGAAGAGTCCGTGTAAACCATGAAACATATTTAGCAGTTCAAAGAGAAGGGGCCATATTTTTAAAGAACCCTTAGACCAATGCAGGGCATGTTAAACAACTAGAGGGAGGGTTCAACATATTTTCTAGGGTTCTAGTTTGGTTTGGGTCCGGCAGAATATTGTTCAAGTTCAGTTCAGTTCGATTTGATAAGTAGAAGTTTGGGTTCAATTTCAGTTCGGTTCGAGGTTTTTGTGCAATTTTTAGTTCGAGCTCAAGTTTGGTGTCTCCCTACTGCCTCCATATAGGTTCTTCTCATCTCACATTGTCTGGGTTTGAGTTCGGTTTGGGTACATCTTTTTTTTCTTTTGGTTAAAGTTCAGTTTGGATTGGATCAGGAGAAAATCTAAAAGTTTGAGTTCTGTTCAAGTTCGGTTCACGGACAAACCCTCCCTCTACAAACAACCACAGTGTCCAATTCCCACTCCAGCAGTAACTCATCCACACATCAGCTATGAACCTTGACTGAAAACTGTTGCTAGCCTCTGCTAACTGATAAAATCTCCCCTCAGCCTACTCCTCCTCTCCCGTCCTAACATTTAGCACCCATACAGTAGATAACCCTCCCTCAGTGGCTGCTAAATTCAACAACTATTTCACCACCTGCACCTCCACCCTTATTGCCTCTTTTCCCTGTATTGCTACTGGGGACTCTCCAGTTCCTCCCCATGCCTTCTCCAAGTCCCCTTCTGCACCATGCTTCTTTTTCCAACCCGTTCTCCCAGAGGACACCCTGCGGGTCATACTTGCTCTGAATCCATCAAAAGGAAAAAGCCCTGATGGCCTTGATCCCAAGCTGCTCCACCTTTCTGCATACTCTATTGCTTATTGCTTATCCTTTGACTAATCTTCTCAGCCTCTCCTTTTTACATGCCACAGTTCCAGATGCTCGGAAGTCTGCTACAGTGATCCCACTCCCTAAAGGTAGGGACAGCTCCAACCCTTGCAACTACCACCTCATCTCTCTACTCCCCACTCTGGCTAAACTTCAGGAACATCTGGCCCTGGAGCAATTCTCCTTCTTCCTCAATTCTTCTTCCTTCTTCAACCCTTTCCAGTCTGGGTCCACAAAAACCACTCCACCATCACCTCCCTCCTCTGGCTCACAGACCCCATTCTCTCAGGTATTGATCAGGGATGCATTTGTTGATTTAGCTAAAGCCTTCGACACTGTCTCTCATTCTCTTCTCCTCAGCAAGCTGACTGTGGCAGGCATCTCTGATTCAGCCACAAGTTCGTTCCAGGCCTACCTTGTAGGCCAGTCTCAGTCCATCAGAGTAGGCAACTCCTCTCCCCCCTGCTCAATCAACACAGGTGTTCCACAAGGCTCTGTCTTTGGACCTATATTGTTTTCTATCTTCCTGAATGACCTTCCTAGTGCCTGCACATCATTTCCTATCCACATGTATGCAGACAACACTGTGTTATTCTCCTCTGGAAACTCCCCTTCTGAGGTGACCACCAGCTTTCAGTTGGACTTCAACAATGTAAAACACTGGTTTAATGCTAATCAACTCTCTATGGACATCAAAAAAACTATATCTATGAGCTTTGGTTCCAGACAAAAATTGTTCAGGCTTGATTCCTCTCCATCCTTCCACACCCTCTCTGGCTCAACACTGGATGATGTAGCCACATTTAAGTACCTTGGGCTATGGCTAGACAAGAATCTAAACTTAGGAGTACACATTGATGCCATCCACAAGAAATTACTACCCAGATGAGGTGCTCTGTACAGACACCACAGTTGCCTACCACAGAAAGCCAGGAGAGAAATCATTCAAAAGATGATTCTCCCTGTCCTCGATTTCAGGGACATAGTCTACAGATCTGCCCCCCCCCCAAACCACCCTATCCCATCAATTCCTAGTTTCCATAGCATCTTGTGACTGCTATACCTAATCTTTGCAGACAGCTAAATGTGCTGGGACCTCCCTCTTTTACCACTTGCCCCTTTATAGCCCTACCGTATTGCTGTGCTATTCCACTTACAGCACTTCCTTCCTTCATCCCTTCCCATCTCCATCCTTGCACTCTTTTCATCTTACCTCATCCCCCTTCCTTTACGCTCCTCCCACTTCCCCCTCCGTCCATCCCTCTGTTTCCTTACCTTGTTGTCTCCTCTACCCCCACCTCCTGTGGATCTTTTCATGTATAAGCTTCATTGTGGCAGCTCCTCCTTGCTCTTTTTTGCTCCTTCCACCCCCCAATTCACCCCTGTCCTCTCACCTTGTAACTGTGGAGGCAGTATAGCTGGTGGTTTAAGGCTCTGAGCTGCAAATCTGGAGACCTGGGATTGAATCCCACAACCCCCACTTGTATACTGTGTGTCCCTGAGCAAGTTACTTAACTTCCCTGTGCTCCCAGGTTGCACCTGTAAACAAGCTTTCAGCTTAGCGTGTTACTCCTAGTTAAATGATTGGAAAAATAAATCACTTTCACCCCCCCTCAGACAAGGCCACTGGCTGCACTTGACACAATATTTATCTTGCCATATTATTCTTTTGTTGATGTAATTACTTTCCTCATGTTGTACTACTTCCTGAAATCATTGTAACTTGTTATTCTTGTGACTTGATGAGGAACCTCTGTAAAAGAGCCCATGGCCCAAAGGTCTTTCCGAAAAATAAATAAATAATAAAATAAAATAAAACTGGGTACTGTCTTCAATTCATTCTGGTGCTACATACTTGGGTGTTCTCCATGCACTCATCACTACGACCTCTATTGCTCAATCTCCTTTTCCTCTCTCCGTGCCATCCACCAGTCACACATCGTCAATTCAGTTGGGACATTCTGGCTTGGTTCCCTGCTGCACTATTTGTCCTCCCTTTTATCGACCCTCTACCCCTCCTGCTTTACCCGCTGCTGCTCTACACATAGAACTCTAGCCCTGCCATCACGGTGCACTGCATCTGGCCATGGTACCTTCTCATACAAGTTCCCTGATGTCTGGAACTCCCTGCCACTTGATATTCAGTCTGCTAAATCCCACCATTCTCTCTCCCTCTTCTGAATACGCACTATTCATCACTGCAACTGCACCTAATTTCCCTTCCCCACCCAATTAATTCTCCCAGTCCTCCCCTCACTACCCTCTCCTAGCTTCCCTTCCTCTTTCTAGACTACCTCTAGCTGGTGCCTCCCTTCCCCACTTCTTGGTTTACCTCTTGCAGGAGCCTCTTTCACCCCCCAACTCCGCAACCCCTCCTGCCCCCTAACTACTCCTTCCCCCTCTTTCTCTCTCTACCTTACTGCCAGGTCCTGTTCCCTTGATGTGTTCTCAACATCCAGAAGGGGATTCGTTCTTGGCTGCTTTTTCCTCCCTTCCTCTCTCCATCTCCCCCCTACTTTCTCCCCATCCCCCTCTCTCCACCTTATCTGCCAGGTCCTGTTCCCTTGCAGGGTTCTCTGCATCCTGAAGGAGGATAGTTCTTGGGCTGTCTCTCCTACCTCCTCCCCCCCTCTCTCCACATTATCTGCCAGGTCCAGAAAGGTACTAGTTCTTGCCTCTCTTCCCTTTCTCCTTCTCTCCTTCTCCTGCCCTGCCCTTCCCCCCTTCCCCCACCTTGTGCTATAACTGCCTTTTTGATCCTAAATTTGTGCTTGATAGCCCAGAGTTCAACCTACCACTGCTAGCACTTCCAGGTGTTCTCCATCTCCTGGCCTAATCCTTATGGGTTACCTGTCCTTGGGTTAACTCAGTGCATGTTGTACCTGTATACTATGTTACCTTCCCTGGTTCATCTCATCCAATGTCTCTGACCTTAGCTTAGTTATCTATACATGCTCATGCTATGCAATACTGTCTGTCAAGGATTGAAATGTACTGTATTACTAACTATATTATTTACTACACTCTATGTATTTAAATTGCACTGTATGTATTGCAATTGCCATGTTTTTGTATGATCTCCCTAGCTGTAACCTCCTCCCCCAGGACGCTTCTGGAAATGAGCTGTTTACAGCTCATGTTATCTTCCTGGTTAAACCTTTTCAAATAAATAAATAAATAAATAAAAATCACTGTTTGGCTGTAAACTGACAAACTGCTTCTCTTCTCCTACATGGACCAAACCCCTCAGTAGAAAGACAGAAATTTGTGGACTGTGTTCTTAACATAAACAAAAAAAAACATGTACATACAACACTGGCAGAAACTTCCAAGAAAAAAAAAACATGGATTGTTTTAAATTCTTCTTGGTTATTATGTCCCCAATTCCTTTTTCCTCCACAACTGCTGCCTATGAATTACTCATCTTATTGATTTAGCAAAATAATTTTTCTTTTTGGATTTGACTACCAATGCCATCTACTCATCTGCCATGCCGTTTACATCCTTGAGTCTGTATTTGCTCTCAGCTTGTCTTAGTAATCTTGTTTGTTTTCACATGTAAAACAATCTACTTATATTGTATATATTGTTCCCTTATTTATGTTGAGTATCTCCTCAATCATACACAGAAGTTTATATGTTCTTCTTTTGTGTGTTATTCTATGTGGAATATTAAGGATGTCCCACTGTTGCTGAATGCTTCTGCTTATGACTTTGCTTTCTCAAGGTACCTGCCCTGTGAGCACTTTCATTTGTTTCCAGAATCTGCCTTGTGCAGTAGCACATTGTATGTCCTGCTCTTGTTCTTTTCCATTTTCTTTACAATGCTATATCTATCAATGTCCTGGTGTGTCTCAATCCCCACCTATAGCTGAATCATTCTCATCGCTAAGTATCAGATCCAGTGTTTCTTCCTTCCAATGTAACTCATGATACCTTGTGCCCAATATTCAAAAATGGGCAGAGTGCACAGTAGCACTGCCCTGACATGGATCTGGGGAGTGCAGGGGACAGTGCCCCCAGATTCAATTGTGCCAGTAGCTCCTGGTGCAATATTTAGAAGGCCCAATGCAAATGAGTCCATTTGGCATGGAAGGTGATAAGGGGCCATTTGCATGCCCATTATGGGCACATTTGTATGGGAAGCAATGGCACATTTGCACCCTTGTCAATGGCTGTGCCCACATCTCTATTGCTCAGTCCAGTAACAATCAAGAATTCCCTGGCATCTACTGGTCCCCCCCCTTCCCATTATCAGATCACCATCCCTACTTGCAACTTCGTAAGTGCATACTTTACAATATTAAGCCCTTGTGATCCATGGTCCCCCCTGGACTCTGATTGCTGATCTGTTGGGTATAATATCACTCATTGGTGCCTAGTGGTACCCCTGCCCTCCTATTGCTGATCTGTTAATTATAATACATATCCTAGTGCCTTGTGGTTCCTCTGCCCTCTGATCACCACCCCATATGTTACAATATGCCTCTGGAGGCAGTATAGCGCAGTGGTCTAAGGCTCTGAGCTGCAAATCTGGTGACATCCAGCAGACCAGACCTGGGTTTGAATCCCACAGCTTCCACTTGCATACTGTGTGACCCTGAGCAAGTCACTTAACCTCCTTGTGCTCCGAGGTCGCTCCTGTAAAAAAGCTTTCAGCTTAGTGTGCTATACCTGGTTAAACAACTAAATAAAAAAAAAAAATATTAAGCACTGGTGGTCCATGATCCTCGCCATCCTTTGATCGCCATGCCCCTATCAATACAAGGACTCCCTGGTATCTATGGGTAAACCTAGTGTCTGATTCCTGGCCCTGTATCAGAGTCATATTCCCTGTTGTACAGTGGTCCCCTTGGTCTCTGATTCCAGGCCCTGTATAAACAATATAGTTCAAGGTGGTAAATGCCCCCCTCCCAGTCTCCAAACCCTAACCCTGAAGAAAGACCGACATTCTTTGATTGCCAGTGGTTCCCCCATCCCTAGTGCCTAGTGGTCCTTCCTACTCTCCAATAGTTGGCATGTATATGTGAAACGATGCTCCTGACATTCAGTGGTCACCCATACTCTGATCACTGGTGCTGTATGACAGCTCTGAGACAATTGACCATAATGTCTGAGGTGTACAATGAAATACAGAAATACAGAAAAACACAACAAATTAAGTCATATACTCTGGCATTGAACGTTACTCCCTACCCAACAAAGCCAGTCCCAGTAACAACGTGATCTGTCCATGGCATCTACCAGCCCCCCCACACCGTGGGCACCAGATGTGCATCCTGTACTCTACATTGGACATGCACGCCTTGTCTTCCTATCTGGTGGCCAGATGACAAGGTGAGATGTGGGCTGTGTTGTTTGCTGTATAGTCTCCCATGGCACCCCATTTCAGGTAAGGTGGGGTAGGCAGGTTGGGTTGGCCACTGCCTGTGGGGGGTTGCTAGACACCAGGGAATTGGTATATTGCTATGAAGATGAGAATCAGTGGGTGGGTGGTACCATTAGACACAAGGAAGGTATTTTAAGATACCAGTGCTGTCTGTCAGTAGCTGGTGAGGACCACTAGGCACTAAGGATGAATACAACTACACCAAGGCTGGTGATAAGAGGGTGGAGAGACCACTGGACATCAGGGCAAACTATTACACTTTACTGGACAGTGATCGGAGGGTGGGGAACCAACGGACATCAGGACAAACTATTGCGCTTTACCAGATGACAATGAAGGGGCTCACTGGACACCAGGAAAGCTATTATTCTTTATCAGATGGAAAATGGAGGGTGGGAGTATCACTGGACATCAGGAACATCTTTACATGTCATGGGGATGGGGATCGGGAGATGGGTCACAACTTGATGCCAAGGGACAGATGTGCTCCCCAACTGCCAATTTGGTTGTTGGTTACAGTTGCTCAGGCAATGCTTGAGTTGCCCAGACTATGTCAGAGCTTTTGATCAAAGTATTTGTGCTCTTGCAAAGTGGCTGTAACCCCTTTGCATAGGCAAATGCACTCAATATTGTGGTACACCAGTATTCTTCTCCATACACCCCTTTGCCCACTGCATACATTGTTTTTTCACCTGTGCTACCCCTGTTAGTGCACACTAAAGTCCTCTTTGAATATTGTGCATGGACGCAGACCCCTGGCAAAGATGGCAGAATCATTTTGGCCACTGGGAAAAGTTTTGAATATCTGGCCTCTTGTATCAGATATTACTAATTAATAATATCCTAACATTTCACTTTTCAGCTGGTATTGCCAATTCCTCCTCACAGTCTGTGCCTGGTTAGCTGAGCACTTCCATGAGCAGAATACATGCATCTGACATTGCCTTTTGGATCAATTCCTGACCTACTGTACTTAAATTCATCATCAGTGTATTTTTATTCAGTAAGACATTTTTAGTACAGTCTGTATTGTTAGATTGCAATTAATGGCTCAAGATATCAAATATGGACATCACCAGAAGTGTGTAAAAATCTTTTTCTTTGAGATCATTAGCTGGTGGGAGGGGAGATTTATAAAGGATCTGAGAAAGTATTCTTCATGGAGAGAATGGAGGATAGACTGAACAAGGAAGTGGGGAGAACAGTAAGGATGGACTCTGCTTTACATTAATTCAACTAAGAAATCATTAAATAAAGTAAATCAAACTTACTATAGACTATGTAAGTTTATAACAGCAAGAAAATATGGTTCTCACCATTGTGACATCTATAATGGTTTGAATTGGCTATATTCAGAGACAAAAAGAACTTATCTATGGCTAATCTGGAGTCACAATTTGATTCATGCAAAAGGAATCCATTCACTAGCCAACTATATTACTATCTACCCTCTCAGTATAAGAATAAATTAAGGAAATTTAAAATATCTTTGGTAAGATCACATAATAGACTAGGAGACTCCATATTACAAAATTGTTTAGCAAACCACTGGAATGCACTACCTCAAGAATTAAGTTCTTTGGAAGGTTTTTCAATTTTTAAGAGTGCTCTGAAAAAGTATTTAACATTTACTTGTAAATGTTACAGATAATATTAAAATGTATATTGTTAAGCTTTGCTGTTCTTAATTGTTGTTAGTCTAATGTTACTGTATGTAATTTCTTGTCTGTTTGTATTACTTAAGTCATAGGACATTGTTGCAAATGGGGGTTACACCATAACCAATTTGTATCTGGTATAAAAATAAATTTTAAACAACAACAACATACTGCTGTTAGGGCACTAAACCTCAAACAGACTAACCAAAGGTTGAAATGGCTTACATAGGAACTGGACAGACACAATGTATGAAGGGTCTTTTTCTACTGGCAATTTTCTATTTCTATGAGATTATGTTTCAACTGTACAATCTCCACTCATATAATGCAAGAAATTGTCTGGTGTTGACACATACAGTATGTTCAAGGATAAACACCACACTATGTGCAAGTACCATTTTTAGGGCTACAGTGGCCATAGTCCTGCAGACCTCTCACTCTGGGAAAAGGACTCCCACATTCCTTCCGCCCTAACAACAAAGTGGACATGTAGCACAGTCGTCTCCATGTTTTGTGGTGTCCCTGGAGCACTTCGCTCTTTGTCTCAACTGGCACTGCACTATATTTTGCCTGATCATGAAACTGAGGGATTGGGCACCCCAGTGTCACTCTTATGTTTCTGGGGACTGCAGGTGGTGGGACTTAGAGTGAGGATTGGCTGGGAGGATATCTATTTATTAAAGGGAAATAAAACTGGCAGTCACAGAACACTCCACCATGTCTAAGATGGCCAATGCACACCACTGCTCATGTGCTAGTGGTTGTACATGAGCAGTAGACTGCAGCAGCCATCTTGGACATGGTGCATGTATCCATGACTGCTGATTTTTTCTTTTAAATTATAGATACCCTTTACCCAACCCTCATTGTCAGCACCCAACACCCTGCAACCCTTCCAGAAACATAAGAGTGACACTAGGGTATCCAACCCAACAGTGTCAAAATCAGGATGCTCCTAAGTTTTTTATATTCCCTACCTGACCCTCCTCTCAACACCACCACCACCACTCCCCAAAAACTTAATAGTGACACTGCAGGTGCTCAGGCCCCTAGTGCAGAAATCCTCAGTCATTTCTTATTTGTTTTGTACTTGTAAAAATAAAACTGCTCAGCGATGTGTTTTGCAGGCAAGACTCCTCCTACCCAACCCTCCCACTCAGCGCCCACCTACTCTTCCCTTACTTACCAATCTGTGATCCAGTTCTGTAATTCTCTCTGGACCACAGACACATCTTCACTCTGCAAAGCTGGAATACAAGCTGAAGAAACAGGTATGCAGTTCAATGTATTTCGGTGGTGTTTGAACTTAGTGGCATAACTTGGGCATTTTTGCATATTTTTGGCCCACATTTTCAAAATGCCTTTCTTGGGACACCACCTCATGAACAATGCAAATAACATTAGGGAAATCTGTCCTGAAATGTGATTTTGCTTTTGCTGCATGAAATCACCTTTCAGGCCAGAGTTTAACATTTTCTCCACCATTCCTCATGAGGTGGGGTCATAAGAGGGCTATGTGGAAAATTTGGTTTAAAAATATTATAAAACAACAAAGTTATGAGCCTACATTAAATTTTGTGAATGCAGGCTTGTAACTTTGGTAATTTTCAATATTTTACCCCAAATTTACAACATAGCCATATCTTTATAGCACCTCATGAATATGACAACTGTCATTTTTCAAATCCTGGCCAAAATGTTGTTTTTTTTTACATCCCGAAAGGTGATTTCACAATCTGTGTGCAAAATCACCTTTCGGGCAGGAGTTGAATATTTTCTCAGCCATTGTTCATGAGGTGGGGCCATAAGGATGTGTTCTAAATTTAGTGTGAAAATATTAAAAAACAACAAAGTTATGAGCTTACATTGAATTTTGTGAATGCAGACTCATAATTTTGGTAATTTACAATATTTGTAACCCACATTTACAACACCGCGATATCTTTACAGCACCTCAGATGTGACAGTTGTCAGTTTAAAAACCTGGCCAAAATGTTTTTTGTTTCTGTTTTTCATCCTGAAAGGAGATTTTGCAATCCCTGCTCAAAATCACCTTTCAGGCAGGAATTGAAATTAGAAAATGGGATTTTATTTCCTGGCATCTGATTGGCTGGTACCCTTTGCCAGGGGTACATTAACTTTCAGTAGATGCCAGGAAATAAAAGTACCAGCACCAGTACCCCTTCACCCTCTCTAAAATCCTTGTGCCCACCCTGCCCCCTCATTGGCCAAAAGCACCCAAGTAAATTTGAAATCCCCGCCATTTTTTTCGCTCGTTTAGCAAGAGATAGACCACATACACACACACACACACACACACACACACTCGTTTATAGACACACACCCTAAAACAAAATACTAGTTAGGAGGCTATGTTGAATTTTGCAAATGCAGACTCGTAAGTCTGGTAATATTCAATATTTTTACCCCAGATTTTCAGCATAGCCATTTCTTTGCAGCACCTCATAAATGTGATGGCTGTCATTTTTCAACTCCTGCCCGAAATGTGTTTTTGCTTTCTGAAAGTTGATTTTGCTGTCCCCTCATGAAATCGCCTTTTAGGCAGGAGTTGAACATTTGCTCTGTCCATCTTCATGAGTCAGGGACATTACAAAGCTATGTTGAAAATTTGGTATACAAATATTACAAAACAACACATTTATGAGCCTACATCAAGTTTTGCTAATGCAGACTCATAACTTTGTTAATTTTCAATGGGGGCTATTCACAAAACAGCACGGAGCTGTCACATAAAGGCACGTGCAGCTCTGCACTCGAGGGTTTTCTGTGCAGGGACTGCATTCATAAAGCAGTGGTCCCCACCCAGCACCCAACCACGTCCCTGCCCCCTGGGCACACAGCTACACAGGGGCAGAAGTGTGCACCCGGGTTGGCAGCCAATCAGCTGCCCATCCAGGGTCTGCAGCTGTTCCTTTGCACCGGTCAGGCGTCATCTTGAAGGGGTTGGGTAGAGTGCCAGTATGGCTGCTGGGGGTATGTCTTCACCACCCACAGCCCGATCACCATCCCGGTGTGAGGGCATACACCAGCAGGGGTCCCAGACCCCCACCTGCTCCAGTTCAGCTGCGGCAGCTGGAGGAGAATGTAGTCGATACAGCTGCCCACCAGCCATGTAGCAGCTGGGAACCGTGTATGGCACTCTGCACATTTGTGATTGTGCAGTGTGCTGGAATGCCCTCCCTGTGGAGGCCCAGCCTATCCATCGCGGGGCTCTGCATGGCAGTGGAAACCGTGCAGAGGGGTGTACCCGCATTGTGATTCTGCTGCCTAGTATGTTTTGGCTACATGCTCACATACGGCTCATATCCCATCTGCACCTTTGTTGAATAGGGGCCAATATTTGTACCCAAATTCCTCAGCTGCAGCACTATTGGCTCTGGCTAGAGTTTGTTAAAATAGCACTAGCTATCTTAGAGGGCAGGATTTTCTTTTTACTTTTTTTTTACTCTTGTTAACTCTGGTTTATGTAGGTGTGCAGGCAGAAGGAAATCAGATTCTCCATGTAAACTACTGCTCCCCCCACACACTACCTGAGTGGTAGAAACCTAGTTGTTCCTATGACAAATTAATGAATTATTTTGTTGTTTAAAGATGTTTTTTGAGCTTTAGTCACTTAATAACATACATTTTTTGGTTTTTATTATTACTGATCTAATTTATCGTGTCCTCTTTTTGCCTTGTCAGTGATTTTTTTTTAGACTTATATCCATTCCCTTCATTAATTATTCATGTTTTATAATGTACATTAATAATATATATCCTCTGATGTGGCTCTTCTCTAGGTTTATCAATCTTAATGACTGTATCCTTTCCTGATACCTCTTGTACCCAAAATCTTTTTTGAAGCACTTCTCTGCACTTTTTCCAATGTATTTTTTTTTTGTATTTTGCTTAGTATGGGGACTGCATTTGAAATGAACTATAACCCATACATAGTTTGATTACCGTTCTATACAGTGGTTTATGAAATGGGCATCATGAAATAGGAGCTATGATTGGCTGCTAGGGATGTGATATTCTGTCTGATGCACAGGAAAAAGGTCCAAAACTGGGCAGTGGGCATTGATATAAGTGATGCTGCCCACTCAGAACCTTAAAAAAAAAAGCAGCCATCTTGTTTGTGCCATAAGTGGTGCCAGCCTAACTGTAACAAATAAAAGAAATACATGTGACCTCCTGTTCAGATTGGGCCACTGTTTTCCCATGAACTGCATACGATTTTTTTTTTATATATATACTGAACCGCAATCTCGCTACCCGCTCGCTCACTAACGATCATTCCTCGGAGCGGAGAATGTACACCCGCGATCACTTTAAAACCAAACCGCAATTGCGCTACCAGCCCACTCACTGTACCTGCCGTCCTGCTTGCTCTGTGTGTCTCCCACCTGATCTTCAATTTTTAACATTAAATAATGTGATCTCGCTAGCCGCTCGCTGACTCATGATGAATGTACAGCCCCGATGTGTTTAAAATGAAAGCGCAATCGCGCTACCAGCCCACTCACTGTACCTGCCATCCTGCTCGCTCTGTGTGTCTCTGTCTGTACCAGCCCACCTGATCTTCAAGTTTTAACATAAAATTATTATAAAAAAAACAAAACAGATGCATTTTTACTTGTGTACACACAACGTGTGTGTGTGTGTGTGGGGGGGAAGTGAATATTGCCATGACAACCAGACCTAAAGTACAGAAGCCCTTCTAGGACAAAAGTCCTTAAGTGCAAAAAAAAACCCACAGGACACTTAGGCGGAGGAACTATTTTATTAAAAATTACACAAACATACATGTTTTTTCCTACTTAAAATTGCAAATTTAACCTACCAAATGCAATTTCCACTAAAGATAGCCATTTCATAGCGCAATAAGCCACTCAGGGTGTGCGTTAGACACTTTAACACATGGCTAGGAGGCTGGGCCACTCGCCAGTGGCCTCGTGCCTCACTACGCCTCCCTAGCCGTGTGTTAAAGTGTCTAATGACACCCTGTCGTGTCTTATTGCTTACATAACCAACTCTATTCCTAGAAACAAAATTTTGATCTATACACCCCAGGGTCCTAACCACCCTTCGGGCAACTGTTTCATAGTGATCTTAATTTGTCATTCTATTTGCTTCAATGATGCCTAAATGTTTCACTTCTATTGTTTAATTCCATTCATTGTCCATGACAAAATACACACATTTTCTATTTTTCGTATCCACTTGTTTCAGTGTTTAGTCTCATGCCCTGTTTGCAGTCCTGTCAGTTACATTATCCAGATCTCTTGAGAGGTCTTGCACCTTTTTCTCTGAATTTACCTCGTAGCTAATTTGAGAGTCATCTGCACATTTACAAAACCATACTTTTAGCTATACTCCCATGTTACTTGTTACTTGTGAAAATCTGGAATAGTAGTAGGCCCAGCACTGGTCCCCATGGTACTTCACTTTTGCTTTGCCATTGATGGTGACATAACCTTTAAATTAACATACTTATGTGTCCTATCTGCTAACCAGTTTTCTACTTATCTAACTAGAGATATAAAAAGCAGCTCAAAATCTCTATATGAGTGTACTCAATGTAAACTAAATCAGTAGAACCAGAGCAAACATCAGCAGTACTCCAGGATACTCCAAAACAGTCAGTTTATTGTTAAAATCAAGGAAGACACCAAACAACAACAACCGATCGAGTAGCCCTCTACTGGTTTTGCATATGTGTGAAACTGGTGAGGCTACCACGACGATTGTTTGGTGTCCTTTTTGATTTTAACAATAGACTGACTTTTTGGGCGTATCCTGGAGTAGTGCTGATATTTGCCCTGATCCTACTTATCTAACTACTTTGTCCATGATTTTCATTTCCCTTGCCACAATTATTATACTGTAGTTGTATGAGGTACCAAATCAAAAGCTTATCCAAAGCCATGTAAAGGACGTCAATCAGTTTTGCTGCAACTCTGCTCCTGCTTACAAGTTCTTAAAATGACACAGATAAGAAAAACACAATTGGCCAGTTCTGAACCAATGTTGCATTTCATCGCACAGATCATTTTCCTTTATGTTGAGTATTACTGGTATACAGTCCTTGATTAGTGCTTCATAATTGTACTTAGTGTCAATGTCAGGCTTATTGGTCTGTAGTTTGCTCTAGAAGTTTTGTCTGCTTTATTTTTTTGATTATAGGAAGCACTAAGGCTGTTTTCCAGTCATTAGCTATGCCACCTGTATGTGATATTAAATTAAAAATATGTGTGACTAGGTTTATTATTTTTTGTAAAATAAGATTTATTACATTTGAGAATTCTTATGGGCCATCAGTAGTGTTCACTTTTACCTTAGTTATATTTCCACATGGATCTTATTTATGTGAAAATTTACCAACTTTAAACATTTTTTTGTTTGTTTTTTATTTCTCAGTTAAATAACTAAAATATAAATTAATCAGTAATACTGATTGCAAAAGTGATAGTTAACTTAATTTGCTATCTCAAATTCTTCAGTATTGTCAGTGATCATTCTCCCTACCTAGTAATAGGTCCAGGATTTACCTTTTTTCCCTGTTGTTTTCTCCAACTCCCAACTCCTGAGGACACTGGCTCAAGGAACATAAGTCCAGGTTGTAGACGTGCTGGTGCATGTCTCAGCCAAGCATCTAATGGCATCCTCCCCTTCCCACAGCCTGAGTCCTGTACCATTGCCCGTGCTGCCACAGGTGGTGGTAATGTGATGATGTGACAGCCCTTCTCCCCTCCAGAGGAGGACAGCATCCTATGGGATGCTCAGACCTCCACCCCATGGCCAGCCCCCGATGACCCAGATGTGTTCCCGAACCCAGGCTGCAGATAATAGGGCTAACTGCTTTATATATTTTATTTACTGAATTTACTATTTATCGACCTGTTTATGATCCAAATTTTTGCATCTAGTTTTTGCTTATTTTTTTGTTTTCTCCCTTTTGATACCATTTTTGGAATCTTGCAGTGTTTTGTTTATACTGTAGGATTTTTTAATTTGCATCATTGCTTGTTGCTGCATTCACACTTTTTGTATTTAGTTTCTTCATTATTTTTATGTTAGCCATGGTGCTTTTTTTTCCCTTTATCTATTATAGAGCACTGTTTTGGGGATACATACTTCCTGTGCAGCCTTTAGATGTTTGTTAGGGTACTCAAGCTTGCTCTGCATCAGTACCATTTAGTTCCATCTTCGAAGCTAGGTTTGTTATGTACTGTGGGTGTTTATTCATTCAGTGTTACTTTGATTAAAGTTCTAAAAGACTGTCACACCTTTAACTTTATCCTTCTTATTTTTAATAGAGAATGATATTTAAAGAGGAGGTTATATAGCGATTCCAAACAAAATACAGATGGACTTAAATGGAATATATATTTGGATCTGCAAAAAGAGTCAAAAAGCAAGTCAGAAAAGCAAAAACAATACTGTATATGGGACTAGGCTGTCTCATTTTGAGAAAGTTAATGAAAACAATGTTTTTGATCATGTTAACAGAAAGTACAACAAAGAAGAATTGGTCCATTAAAAAGGAAAATAAAATGATTAGTGAAAATAGAAAGGTAACACAAGAGTTAAATAATTTCTATTCAATTTGAACACCAAAAGAAACAGTACATGTAGAAAATCAGACATGTAGTAGTGATGTCTAATTCATAGTATCAGAAGACAAGGTTAAAAAATTAAAGGAGCTAGCGCTGAGTAAATCTGAGGGAACAGATGAGATTCACCTAAGATTATTAAAAGGGGATAAGTAAATAAAACCTTCATCGTTCTGATGGGGATGTTGTTTGAAACTAAAGGTTTCATAAAAGATTACAGCACAGAATATAAAACTTCAAAATGGACAAATAGTGTAAAACAACTCAGCTTTACGTTGGGATGATAGTGTCTCACAAATCTTATAAGCTTATTGAAAGATATAATCAGGACATTACATGAAGGAGAAACTGTTGATATCACATATTTGAATTTCAAAAAAGTGTTTGACACTGTTCCTCACAAACAATAAATAAACTGCTATATTTGGATATAAACAAAAGAATTATAAACAGGATTGCTGATTGGCTAGCTAACTGACAGCAGAAAGTAAAACTTAATGGTTCATCATTGGAATGGGGAGTAGTGTCTAGTGGTGTGCCTAAAGGGTCCAAAACTACCCAGTGACACCAATTACCACAAGGTATTAACAGTGCAGTCAACATTACTAATGAGTGTTCCACATGGACATGTTGACAGCAGAGGTCAGGAACATGAATGGAGGGCAAGAACTGCGCAGGTTGACAGCGTGCAGGTGTAGGACAGCGGCAATCAGTGCAATATTTATGAAGATACTAGCAAGATAATCACAGCACCAATGTGCATGAGGGGCCGGCATGATGGCACAGAGGGTTGAGGCACTGGACGCCACACCTTGAGCCATGCCAGCAACCCAGGTTTGGTAATGGACCCGGGTGGCCAGGGGTCAGTGGGAGGGGGAAGAGATTGAGCCTTCGGAAAACTACTCTCTTTTCCCCGGGGAGGGGTAGGGCAGTGACCGCTCAATGAGTGACCTCTGGTGGAGGCTGGGGGGTAGCCGACAGCAGCATTGTGGCATATGCCGGGGCTGGATCTGCAGCATGTGTTGCCTTGGCAGCCAGGCTCCACAGGGGTGTAAAACTAAGAAAATACCTCCCTCCTCCCACTGATAGGCAATGGCACCTCCCACCCAAGGACCACACTCCCAGAAGTCACGGACAGTTGTCTCCTCAGCCTGTCTCCTCCTGGGCCAGTCTCAACCCTATAAGAAAGAGCGCCCTGGGTGGGGGTGGCCCTTCCCCGGAGGGTAGTCCTAGGGGATACCCAGTGTTGGGGGAGAGGAGACCAGTCGGTGCCACACAGGGAGGTAAAGTCAAGAATGGGCGGTCACTGGAGAGAGTTCAGTGGTGCTCAAATAGGGAAGGAGAAAAACATAATTAAAAAAAAAAACTCTGTGCACGAGGTCCACAGTGGAATTAGGGGTGTGGGGACTACAAAGGGTGTAGTGGCTATGGAGTTGTGTGTGAGCTAAAGTAGGAGGTAAGTGGAACAGACCAGCTGTTAGAATATATAATGAGTCAGAGGGTCTAGCAGCTATTGCTTCATGAGGGCATTCAGTAATGCAAGGAACAAGAACAGTCTGGGAAGCAGTACTGGAAGTGTACAGCATATGACAATATGAAATGCTCCACCAGATAGCATATAGTGGAGGAGGCAGTGGGGGTCATGTTAAAGGAACACAACCATGTGGTGGACATGGGGGAAGTCGCCGTATGGTGAGTTGTGGTAGGGATGAAGGAGGATGCTGTCCTGTCCACAAAGGCTCCCCACCAAATAGAGGCATCTGCAATGAACAATGTGTCTGTCACAGTTGCTGGGAAGCTGCCAACAGTATCATCCCTGAAAGGGATGGTACTGTGTGTTCAGAGGACATCCAGTGATACCTCTGCCCAACCAACCTCACTCACTTAGCTTGTGATTCCACAGGAGTACTCCATGACCAATGCAGGTGAACAGTTCCTGCCATATGACAGTGTGGCTTCCAGTGACAGGTTCTTGATTTTCGGCATGTAGCAGAATCTGGCATTGATGGAACAGTGTCTGCATTGGTTCATAGATTGGACATTTAAAGTGACCCCACCCCTGTTCAGCCAGATCTACACTGAACATGCTGTGCAATACAGTGCAGTGATACCCAGCATTTACATTCTGATGCCTAACTGGACTATACCTACCTATACATGTGTCCTGACAGAGTTGCAGAATCTGCACCTGAACCCGTGCCATCTGTCCATCATGACAGACTATGAGAAGGCTGCCATAAAGGGGTTTGAGAGCATGTTCCCAGAGGCAGAGTGTAGGTGATGCTTCTTCCACATGTGCCAGGAGATCTGGCACAAAGTCCATGCAGGTGCCAGCCCAGCATCATCATTACATCACAGAGAAGGAGTTTGCCTTGCACCTGCGTATGCTGCTTGTATTGGCATATGCCCCTCCCACAGATGTTGCACCTGTGTACGAGACTCTGCTGTCATTGAAATTCTTCTTCCAGAGTGAAGATCTTCTAGATCCCTTAATGGACTACTTTTAACCCTTAGAAACCAACAGAATTAGAATGTATAGGAATTTTGGACTGATATATCAGTCCGCAGCCATGCAAAGGTTAAGACACATGGGTTGGCTGTCCAGTGGGGCATGGAAATCATCATTGGCCACTGTTTCCCATAGACATTTGGAACTGTTACTCTGCCATTGCTTCTGGGTTAGGACGTACCATCAACTCCATTGAGGGATGGCACTGTGGCATCAACAGCTTCATAGGTGTATGCCATCCCTCCGTTTTGAAGCTGATTGATGGGCTGTGGGTGGAGCAGGGATTAAATTCAGCAAGGATTGAGCAGTATATGTCTGGACAGGAGTTTCCCACTCCACGGAAGAAATACCAGGACACAGCCAAGCATATCACTGATGTAGTTGAGGGGTATGGTAAGTGCTACAAATGCAATTAATTACTTGGTGTTGCCCATAACATTCAGCTGCAGGTCTGATTTGTTAATGACTCATGCAGTGGTTATGTAAATAAATGTGTGTGCTGCATTCTCATTGTTGATGTTGTGCTGTTATTTTCTATTTGCTATTATTATGTTATTTCCCCTGGGTTTGTGCTGCCTAACATGCCTGTTGTCTGTCAGGTGGAACGTGCAAAGGTTCTGAATGTGTGCAGATTCAGTGTGCCAACAGTGCAGCCTTAAGATCAGGGTGACAATGTGGGACTAACGTTGATATGTCCGGCTGGCCTGGGTTTGGTTCTTGCTCCATTGTTTTCATTTCATTTATATTGTTTGTCTTGGCCGACATGCCCGCAATCCCCAATTATGGTCCCTCTGGGGTTGGAATGCTAAGTCCAGTACTGTCCTGATTCCTTCCATGTTGCGCCCCCCAAGTTTGTTTCCTTAACCCATTCACCCAAGTTGCATCCTACCAGAAGTTGTTTTATACAATCTGCCCACCCCCAAGTTTCTCCCCTCACAGGTCCTCCCATGGGTGCTGTACTATATCCCCCCCCCCACCATTCACCCTCTTGTCACTGTTGGTAGTGTGCATTGCTTTTTGTGTGCAGTGGTTGTCTTTCTAGCTGCTTTTAGGCTGTACAATCTTACTGTGCACTGTTTTTCCTACGCTATGTATTACCATGCTGTTTTTGTTGTCGCTGGCTTGACGTGGAGCCATAGGACTGGTTCTCATTAGTATTTTTATTACTAATTTGCAAACAAGAAACATGAACTTGTGCTGCAAACAAGTAACATGAGCTGGTGCTACATTTGTAGATAATATAAAAATTGGTAGGGATGCCAACACTAGAAAAATACAAATAGCACTACAAAAAGACCTAATGAATGTTGAAGACTGGGCAATTGCTAACAGTATATTTTAGTATTGAAAAATGCATGGTTATGCATTTTGATAGAAACATCACACAGTGGCATAATGTAAATTATACAATAACATTTTGATAATATCAGGGAAAGAAATAGATTTCAGAAGAATTATTAATAACAAGCTAAATTTTAATAATCATGTGGAAAATGATTAAGAAGTGTAGCATAATTGTTGTCAATATCAGAAGCCACATATACAGTAGACATTATAACTTATTTTTGTGTAATGGCTTTATAGCTGAACATTGAAGAATTACTACTACTACTACTACTACTACTGCTACTACTACTACTACAGCTGCTGCTACTACTATAGTAGACATCAAGATGTTCATATGCACCTATATAGTTCTTTAGTGCATCCAAATCTGGAGCACTGCTTACAGTTTTGGTCTCTTAATCTAAAAAGAGAAAGTCAGACATTTGTAAGAGCTCCAAGTGGGTACATCAAAATTGTATTGGGTCGGATGACTTGAGTTATGAAGAAAGAATGAAACACCTTAAACTTTTTCATTAGAATGTAGAACAGCCAGGGGTGATATGATGCTGAATGACAAATCCGTTATCATTGGTACTGTCAATCAGAATCTAAGATTAGAAGTTAAAGAGAGGAAGATCTTTAACCCTAGGAATCCTACTGTAAAATTGTTGTTGGGAATAACAGTTAAAACAGGACAGAGAGCAGGATTCTTCACAGTAAGAGTTAGTTCATTGTGGAACAATCTTCCCAAGAATGCTGTTTATGAATGAGAACTTAAATTTTATTTATATGTATATTTAAGCAGGATGAGATAAATTGGCAAAGCCTGTGCCCAGGATCATCCTGTAAAATTCATAAAGTTATGAATAACAAATATAAAACAGGCAATACAGTCTTTCAAATATTACATTCAGGTACAATCATATTTAAAATTTGATTATGCTAAACCACTGGACATATTCAAAACTATGCGTGATGCTTTTTTTGACTCTATAGGGACAAATGATTTCTGCCACTGATGAAGAGACTGATGAACTTGATAGATATAGCCTCTTCTGTACATATTTTCATGTGTTCCTGTGTTCATATTATATTATGATTGCTATTTAAAAGCTTTCCTCCTACTTTGTAGTCTATAATTACCTTAATTAATAATGATTGTAATAACTCATATTCATGGCCATTTGTTGGACCTCATCATCCTGCTGGAATGAAAATCTCTGACCTTATAATGGAGCCAGATGTATGGTTCAATCACCATACTTTGAGGTTCTTGTTCGAGGCCCCACCCAATAGACCCTCCCCTTTGGAGATGGTTCCAGTACCGTCCTTTGAGGTGTATGACCCCAGAGGGTCTGATGGTGGTGCTGGATCTATCAGGTCTGATGAGTGAGTGCGAGGAGCTGGGTTAACTGGTTTTGACCTATAACAGGGTTATTGCTGAGACCCTCGACTCCATCACACCTGTTTGTATTCAACCCCTCACCTCACACCAGAGGTTACCCTGGTTTGACAGGACTCTAAAAGAGGTGAGGAGGAGTGGTTGAAGATTGGAGAGGTGCTGGATCTGGTTTGGGGGAAGACAAACTTAGATTGATGGTCCATTATAGAGACTATCAATTAGCAATCTCCTGTAAGAAGGCAGAGTTCCTGTCCAAGGAGATTGCTGTAGCAATCAACAGACTGGCTCAGCTATTTTGCACTGTGGACAGGTTATGTAAACCAGCCTGTCTTTGGTTCAAGGGAGCCTTTTCACAGTCAAGATGTGATGAGTTTGCACTAATTTTTGCAGATAATATTGCCTCTATCTGATCAGAAATTCAGGCAGCACCCTCAAAGTGGCATTGCAGTGAAGGACATGAGGTCACAAGCACTCAGTCTGTTTGGTTCAACTTTGACCAGGTAGATGTAATAGATGTTGTTTGGGTCATCCTGGAGCTTTGGTCAACTTACTGTAGTTTGGACCTGGGACCAATGTGCCTCCTTGTGGGGTGCGTTGATGTCACTGGCCCAGTTCTAGCTAAGATAGTCCAATGTTCGATGTTCTCTGGTGTCAAAGATCTTTCCAGGGCCTCTGAAGGAGTTGGTTATAAGACTCCTCCTTAAAAAACCTTCACTAGATGTGGACTATCTGGTAAACTATAGACCCATTTTTAACCTTCCCTTTATCAGGAAGGTTATTGTGAAGGTGGTGGCCAGGCAACTGGAGATCTATTGAACAGCCCACGACATCTATGAGTCTCTCCAGTCCAGTTTCAGGAAAAGGCATAGTAACAAGACTGCCCTGGTTTGGGTGCTAATTGACCTCCTGGTGGTGAGGTGTCAGAGGAGTCATTCCATTCTTGTTCTCCTCAATCTCTCAGCAGCATTTGACACTGTGGACCGTGGGGTGCTGATGTAGCATTTCTGGGTCTGTTGTGGACAGGCTGGTACAGTCCAAAACTGGTTTGCATCTTACCTCACTGGCAGGGTGCAACATGTGTCTGGGGTCTTTTCCTCTACACCAATGTCCCTGCCATCTTGGGTCCTGCAGTGCTCTGTCATGTGCCCCATGTTGCTCGAGGTGTATATGCTTCCACTAGGGGACATTATAAGTTGGTATGGGCTGAGTTTTTATTGCTTTACAGATGATACTCAGCTCTACATGTCCTTTGCACCTGAACAGCAGGAGATGATCTTGGTATTATCACCTACCTGATTGAGGTCCAGGACCGGATGAGGGAAAACTGGTTGAAGTTGAATCTAGATAAGACTGAGGTGTCAGTGCTGGAATCTGGTCTCCAGGGAGTGAGGATGCAATCCAGTCTAGTCACAGGGCTTAGGCTTCAGGACTCCCCGTTGCTTACCTCTGATCAGGTGAGGAACCTTGGCATTATTTTTGACTGTGGCTTAACACTTATATCTCAGGTATAGGCCATGGGCAAGGCCTCTTTTTACCATCTGAGGAACATCACCAGGGTGAAACACCTGATACCCCTGACTGATCTGCCAGCACCAGTCCACGCTTTTGTGACCTCGTGCCTGGATTACTGCAATGCCCTGTACCTAGGGCTAATGGGGGGTAGATCTTCACTGCCTGCAGATGGTGCAGAATGCAGCGGCCAGGTTGCTGGCCAGCCTACCTAGGTGATGTCATATTATACCTGTGCAGTGCTCTCAGCACTATCTGACCATTAGGTGGTAGATCTCCTTCAAGGTCGGTTTGCTGACCTATAAGGACCTACACAGTCAGGGGGTCAATTACAGGGAACAACTCCTGGTCCTCTACCGGCCTGTCCACTCCCTTCGTTCTGTGGACGAGGTTCTGCTGGAAGTTGACAGGATTTATTTAAAAACATTTGAGGCCTGCACTTTCTCTTACTCATCCCCAATCCTGTGGAACTCTCTCCCACATCATATTTGAGATAGTCCAAGAGTGGACATTTTTAAACAGGAGCTTAACACCTTCTTGTTTGGACAAGCTTTTATGGGAAGCTAGAAATATTTTATTGATAAAATTTGTATTATTCTGGTGTCTGTTTGTTTTTGTATTGTATTTTAAAACTTTAAGGAACTGTTGTGAAGTGCACTGAGTCACAATCGAGAAGTGTGCTATATGAAATAAAGATTTGATTGATTGATTGCTAATTATTTTTCAATTACTACTCAACACTAGGTCAAGAATGTGTACTTCCCTGATGGGATTTATGACATTGTATAATATCATTGTCAGAATCAATTTTAAAATGATCATTTTCTATTATATTTTTCCAGTCTTCTAGTTGTCAGTCTATACCTGGTTAATTGAAATCCACCAGTATAACTATTTTTGAAGATTCAGTAGTAATTTCTTTTATTTCATAATTTGTAATGATTAGGTTTCCTGGAAGTCGGTAGCATATAGTTATAATAAGTTGTATGCTGGTCTTTGGGTTCAATTTAACCCATGCTGTTTCTATACCTTTATCACTATCTTTAATCTCACTGTGGTAGTATAGGCTGGCAATATGTGTATTTCTGTATATGGCAACTCCACTTCCTGTTTTGTTTCTCTCACTGTTACAATAGAGTTTTAAGCCTGACATTTCTTTTCCTAAGTGTTACCTTGTTCCCACCAGGTTTCAGTAACCCCTATAACATCAAGCTAATATGTCCAGTTCACTATTTTATTCTTAAGACTTGTGGCATTGATACACAAACATCATCAGGAATCTTAACCCCTAGCTGTCTTGTGTTTCTTTTTTGAATATAAGCAATAGCATTTGCAACTTGCCTTAAAAATTTAAGACATGTGGAACTCTGTCCACCTCAGTCCCCAGGTTTATTAGTTTAAATTTCCTAGTATATGATATCTGTTTTGTGTTCCTCTCTCAGAATGCAGGAGCCCTTTCTGTTTCAAAGTTACCCTTTTCTAGTAAAAAGATCCACTCTGTAGATATATGTCACACTGTTTCACAAATATAACATTTTCTCTAGCAGCCCCATTTCTTAACCACTTATTCATGGCCTCAATTGACATCTGCCTACCCACAGATTTGCTTAGCACTGTGATGATTTCCAAAATCAGAAATGTATTAATCATAGCTTTTAATTTATCTTGCTGTGCTATGGAGTCTACCTTAATATTATTGTGAAGTTTAGATCTAACAATGTTTGTCTGGACGTAGATGATTATCACCTAGACTTCCCTAGAATATTATAGAGCTGAGTAATGTCATTTACTCTTGCTCCTGCAAGACAAGATACCATTAATGCTTCCCTTTTTGGTACCACAAATGTTTGAAGCAGTACACTTGATTACAGAATAACATATGACAATAGTTTATATTTTTATGCATACTGACTGTGTAGGATTCACTTCGTCAGACTGTGCATACACAATATTCAAACCTATTAATTGGATTTGAAGAGACCTAGCACTGTTCTGGTCTTCTCCACCCGTCACTATCAGTTTTGTGATCTATGGTAATTTCTTCATTATCTTTCTTCTAGAGGTGTGCAAATTAAAAAAAAAAAATTCCACAGGCAGAATTTAAGCAAAAGTCTGACTTTCGCATTTGCAAAAGTTCAGAAACCCATTACCAAACTTTTGCAGAAATTCTGCCTGCCCTGTACCCTACTTTAGGTGTCAAGTGCCCCCCCAACCTCTGGTCACCAATTGTCCAATTGCCAAATTAATTCCTGCTGGCTAGTGATTCCTTCTCCCATCCAATCACCCACCAGCCTGATGTATATTTAAAAAGAAATAACCCTGGTGGCTAACGATCCCTCCCCCCACCCAATCACTCACCCATGTCCAGAAGTTGTAGTCAGAGATATAACTCCCCCATCCTTATCTCCTATATAGAAAAAAACATTTTTTTCCCCTGGTGGTCTAGTGATGATTCCCCTCCCTCCCTATTCTCAATCCCCCAGTATGTAATTTTGTTTTAACTTATTCCCCAGTGGACTAGTGGCACCCCCTCCTCCCCACCCTGGCAGGCAGTGTCACACCCAACTCTCCCCATCCTGAAATGGAGCGGGTGACAGGCACAGCTCTCCACTCTCCTTCATGTCTGGCAGCCCACTGAGATCTCAATGAATGAGCATGTGTTGTACAAGCTCATGCTCATTCATTGACACATCAATGAGCTGCCAGCCATGGAGGAGAGCAGAGGGCTGTGCCCATCAGCTGATCCATTTCAGGATGGGAGAAGTGGGGTGGGACTCTACCTGCCATGGTGGGGGGTGCAGGGGGCACTATACCACCAGGGAATAAGCTAAAACAACTACACACTGGGGGATCAGGGCTAGGGAAGGAGAGGAGTTCATCACTAGACCACCAGGGAAAAAATATTTTTACTATATGGGGATAGGATGGGGTTACATCTCTGACTCCCTACTACTGGATCTGGTGGTGAACAGGTCAGAGGGGGCCGAGTAGCCACCAGGGTTTTTTAAATACACACTGGGACGGGTGATTGGGTGGGAGGAGGACCGCTAGCCACTTGGGAGAGTATTATCATGTTGGGCGGGGCAGAACTGGACAAAATCTCACCCCAAACACTTGGACGTTTTCTAATCTGCCACAGGTGGAAGCCCTGAGAGTTCTACAAAAGTTGCCAAATTTTGTGAACGTTCTAAAAAGTCGGAAATGACAACTTTCATACACCTCAACTTTCTTCTCATACGAATTGTCCCTGGTTCATATCCTTCCTACACAGGGGCTAGTTTTAAAGTTTATGCTTTTTATTGACTTACTGCCAAACCATTTAGCTCTTAGCAATTCCATGAATGCATTATTCAAAACTGCATATTTTCAAATTACTTATTTCATTCTTAAACAACAATTCTGCACTTCAGCATGCACTTTCATAACAATGATTTTTCAGCCATTACAATGTACTAGAGAATTCAATTTTCTTTTTTAAAGCAGCAGTACTAGATAATCAGGAAGTGATTCTCAAAATTCTATGTTTTGGCTGGAAGCATGCAGCCATAGTTCAGGTTTTCATATCTGTAAATATTTTTTTGAGCAATCTTTAGTTTTTAGATATTTAAAATTTATTTCCATTGTTGTGGATCCACAGTAAATGTGGCTGCTGCCAAATTTGCAGCCGAAATTCCCCCTCACATGGTATCATGTTTTTTGTTTACTTCTGTGGGACATTGTACTGCTTGTTCCCACTGTCTCTTTGTAGTGCTGTGAGTCCTTCGCATGTGCGGTTGGCAGAAGAGGGTTCCAATTCAACATGGCAGGTGGGAGAAATGTAAACAAAAGCAAACAGAAATGGAGCAAATTACACTGTGATAGTACAACAACAGCAGGAACGATTACCAGCTAAGTGCTCAACAAAGCACTGGAAACAAACTGTTGCAAAAGATCCAATTTTTTTTTATCTAGTACTTCTGCTTTAAAGTCCCTTTGCAAGCTTTGCAACATGTCTTGTTAGTTTATTCAAAAAGTCTGTATAAAAAGCGTTTGCCTCTAACCAACTAACCTCATAGTCATTTTTCTAATAGTGTCATAATTCTCACCATAACAACAGACTGTGATGTCATAAACAGCAGTTGTGAGGTCAGCTTGGCAGAGTCAAATAGATTTTGAAACACTTTTGTGAAATAAGTACTGTATTGTGTGCAATATCTTAAATGTTATAAACAGAAACAGAAAACAAAAACTAGAAAACACTTAAGTTGAAGGAAACTACAGTAACATTTCACAAAAATAATATGATGTGCAGTGTCTTGATTTGTGTGTGCAGTCCTTGTGCATTCTTTTTCTTATTTGTTGTTAGGAGTTTTTTTCAAAATTTGCTGCTCATTTTTTGATCTCTGGGAATCTCCATGTCTATATTTTTATTGTCTTTCATTTTTAGGGCTGCAGGTAGGCAGAGTCTGCAGCCCTATTGCATTAGCTCTAAAAATGAGATACCGTGAAACTTCCTTTTTGGACTTTTGGAAGTATCCATCCACAACTGCAAAATAGTGTGCTCCCCCTCTGATTTTTGCTATTTGCTGCTCTGTCTTAAAGGCGTCTGAAGGGGGGGATGCTACTCTTCCTCCCAACTTTCATAGGATACAAACAAAATAAAATACCTTTTGAAGCTGCTGTCTTTGTGGCCCCTCAGTTTAACCCTTGCAGGGCTGCAGATTGAGCATCTGTCCAGCTCAATCAAATAGATTAAATCTAGTTCTTTCAGTGGCCTAGGGATTAACTCATAGAAACATAGAAACATAGAAGTTGATGGCAGATAAGGACCGCAAGGCCCATCCAGTCTGCCCATTTCTTTTTCTACCTTATAAATGTGCCATCGGCCTTTGCTATGTCAGTGACCTATCTATTCATAGTCATTTGTATTGCTCCCTTATGCCTATCCCATGCCTGTTTGAAGCCCTGCACTGTATTCATAGCCACTACTTCTTGTGGTAAGCCATTCCATGCATCTACCACCCTTTCTGTGAAAAATTTCCTCACATTCCCCTTAATCGGCCTCCCTCTAATCTCATGCTGTGTCCTCTTGTCCTGCTATTTTCTTATATTTAAACATGTTAGACTCTTTCACCTTGTTTATGCCCTTAAGGTGTTTAAATGTCTCGATCATATCACCTCTCTCCCTCCTTTGCTCAAGGGTATACATATTGAGCTCCGTTAATCTGTCCTCATATGTCTTCTGATGCAGTCCCTGCACCATTTGGTTGCCCTTCTCTGGACTGCCTCAATTTGGATTAATGTCCTTGTGAAGGTGTGGCCTCCAATACTGCGCAGTACTCCAGATGGGGCCTAACCAATGTCTTGTACAGAGGATTATTACACTCCCTCTTACACGACCTTGATACCCTACTAATACACTAACACCCCCTAGCCTTACCTACTGCTTTAGAGGTCTGCTTGGATGATTTCAGGTCATCAGTGATGATGATGCCCAAGTCTCTTTCTTCCTTTGTGACTGCTGTAACTCCCTCCCAGCCTATAAGTGGCTTCAGGGTTTCTCTTCCCTATGTGCATGATTTTGCACTTCTTTGCATTAAATCCCAGTTGCCACTCTTCTGACCATTCTGCTAGTTTATCCAGATCTCTTCTCATTCTGCCCACCATCTGGATCATCTACTCTGTTGCAGATCTTGGTGTCATCTGCAAACAGACAAGCCTTACCCTCTAGTCCATCTGCTAGGTCACTAATGAAGATGTTGAATAGGACTGGCCCCAGGACTGATCCTGAGGTACCCCACTTGTGACTTGCATCTCTTCTGACTGTATACCATTTACCACCACTCTCGTTTTCTGCCAGTCAACCAGTTTGCACCCAGTTGACCAACTTCTGACCCACCCGAGCCTACCTGGCTTATTTATCAATCTTCTATGTGGAACAGTGTCAAAGCTTTGCTGAAGTCAGGTAGGCGACATCAACTGCTCCCCTTGGTCCACCACTCTGGTTACCCAGTCAAAGAAATCTATGAGATTAGTTTGACAGGACCTTCCTTTGTAAACCCATGCTGTTGGATCCTATGCCCTATGGATTCCAGGTGTTGCACTATCCTTTCCTTAAGGAGTGCTTCCATAATCTTGCCCACTACTGAGGTAAGACTGACCGGTCTGTAGTTCCCGCCTCCTCCCTGCTACCACTCTTGTGAGTGGGATCCAAACCTTCTCCAGTCTTCTGGGACCTCTCCTGTGCTCAGAGACTCACTAAACAATTCTGCTAATGGCTCTGCTAGTTCCTCCTTTAGCTCCTTAAGTCCCTGGGATGTATGCCATCAGGTCCCATTGCCTTATCCACCCTGAGCTTAGCAGCTTGTAGGACCCTTTCTTTGTGAAGGAGTAGTGCTCACCTCCCTCCCCTGTGTCCATGATGCTGAGCTGTGGGCCCTGCCCTACCTTCTCTTCAGTGAATACTGAGCAAAAGTATCTATTTAGGATAGATGCCTTTACAGGTCCTCCTCCTCACATGCTCCCTTTTCTCCATTAAGCTAGCAATACCCCTCTGGACTTTCTCCTTTCACTAATGTATCTATAGAAAGTCTTGTCACCTTCTTTTACTGTTTGTGCTAGTGTTTCCTCAGTTTGGGACTTTGCCTGCCTTACTGCCTTACCTGCTTCCCTTAGGGCAGTTTGGTATGCCCTATCTTCATCGCTGTGTTCCTTATATTTTCTGAAGGCCAGCCTTTTGGCTCTGACCTTTTCTGCTACTGTATTTGAGAACCAAAGTGGTTTCCTTCTTTTTTGCACTTCCTTTTCTGTCTAACACAATGGGATGTTGCTTCAAGTATTGTATCTTAATGCTTGCCCACTTTGCTTGTACCTCCTCACCTGTGTTTCTTTTTGCCAGGCTAGCTTAACTCTGTTGGCCATCTTATCAAAGTCAGCTCCTCTGAAGTCCCATATTTTTGCCTTGGAATGGGATGATTTAGATGTAGTAGCCAAATTGAACCATACCATGTGATGGTCACTGGCCCCAGGTGACCTTCTACCTGGAGATCTGTGATCCCTTCTTTGTTAGTCAGTACTAGATCTAGGATAGCCCTGTCTCTTGTGGGTTTCTGTACCAGTTGTTTGAGGCCTCCCCTGCAGGGAATCCACTATGAGTCTAGTTCTGGCAGATGTTCCTGCTGGTATTGACCAATCTGTATCTGGCATGTTGAAGTCTCCCATTATCAGAACCTCCCTTTAGCTGTCATGTTTTGTATATCTTCCAACAGTAATGTGTCTATGTCCTCCCTCTGGTCTGGGGGCCTGTAGACAACCCCAGTTCTTATGGCTGTCCCATTTCCTGTTTCAGGGTGACCCACAGTTCTTCTGGCTCCTTATGTGTATTCTGAATTTCTGTGGCTTTGATATTTTCATTAACATACAGAGCCCTCCTCCCCCTTTGCACTCGGTCTCTTCTGAACAATACATACCAGGTACTGAAGTCTCCCAAGTGTGGTTACTGGTAAACCACGTCTCACTAATTGCTACTATGTCCAGTTTAGCCTCTGACATTATTGCTTGCAGGTCTGGGATCTTATTTCCCAGGCTGTGAGCATTGTATAATGATTTCCATTGGCCAGATTTTGGTGTGTTAGTTGTTGGGTGAGGTTTGGCATTACCCTGTGCATCGTATGGGGAGACAAACCTTTTTCTTACCTGGTGATGCAAATGAACGGCAAACACACTGAATTCCAGTTTGACCACTAGCTGAGGGGAGGGTGTTCTTCCCATTCAACTTGTAAGTTGCTGCACCCCTCCCGTTGCTAGTTTAAATATTCTGCAAAGACGTCAAACTACTTTCCCAATGCTGACTCCCTCTTTAGTCAGATGCAGTCCATCAAATTTAAAGAACTTTCACTCCCAGAACTGTTGCCAGTTCCCTACAAATCTGTGTCCTTTTTCCTGGCACCAGTCCTTGAGCCATGTGTTTAGCTCCCCTATCTCCCCTTCTCTGACCTTCCGTCCATCTGCTCCCTTCTCCCAGACTGGCAGGATCTCAGAGAAGGAGATGCCGGATGAAATAGATGATAGTTTGTCACCAGCCTAGTCAGGTGTTCCTTGGTCTCACAACTGACCGGCTGGCGAGATCGATAGTCCTATGTGTACTAGGACATCAATGTTTTCTCCTGCTTTGTGAACAATTTTAGCAATGCGGTCAGTGTCTCTCCATGCTGATGTACCTGGGAGACATCTGACCATCACCTCAGCTGGAGATGGGTATCAATTCCCCGAATCATAGGTCTCCTATGATCAGAAGTTTTTGGATTTCCTTTGTGCTTGTTTAGTTTTGGTTCCTGATTTGGGTGAGTATTGTTGTGCTAGCTCCTGTGCTGCAGTGTCCTGCTCTGCAGTGTCTTCTGCCTCTTTATTTGATTTCAGAGATAGAGGCAGATACCTGTTTGTGTGTTTATATGGTTTTGGAGTAATGTGTTGGAGAGCAGAGAGTGATGGGGCACCTGATTTGCTCCTCCTAACCACCTGCCAACCTCCTGGACCAACTACCCTCTGCGGTTGAGGTTTTCTGTTGGATGCTGGGGAAATGGCGGGTGGTTCTTATAATGTATTTCCTCTTCAATATGAAATTTGGGGCATGCAATCTCTGCCCATGCTGCCGGAGCTGAGACCTAAGATCTCCAAAGGCCCAGCATGTAGGACAGTGTCCTAAATCCTGTAAGAATGTCCTACTGAAAATTGTTCCACAGTACCTGCAGTTAATGAAATCCATTCCAAATAAGTTGCTGGGTTTGTAACCTAGTCAGAGTAATTAGAAGGAAAAAATGCAAGTAATGGTTTAATTGTGCTTTGTTTAACTTGTTATAACAAGTTAAATTACTAGTGCCCTGTAAATGAGATCACCTTGTGGAGGCCCCACTGATCCGCCCTTCCTGCTCTGCCACAGGAAATGTCACAACTGTGGTACCCTATAAATGGAGTGTGGCGTGGGGTGGTTGGGGATGGGGTGGCTGGGCCCTTCCTGCCTAAAAAGAAGAACCACGGACGAAAGAACAAGGAGGTAAGAGCAGAAACAATCAGTCAACAACAAATGCAGTAACCCTGAAAGCTTAACCTAATGTTAGATAAAACTGTAAAACCTGTAAAGCACCACCTGTAATAATTTCAGAGAAGATATACCCTGTAAGAAACACTTTGCTCCAGAGAAAAATAAAGCAGTAACAGAAGATATACCTTGCAAAAGACAATTTGAATCAGAAGATTACAGCAGTAATCTGTTAGCACACACCTGTAGGCACACCTTGTAATAATGCAGAAGAAGGTATACCAGCAACAACATTTCCTTGGCCATTTTTTGTCAGGTTAACCATGGAATTACTTTGACTGGAATTACTTTGACTGAATACTGACCCAGTAGCACATGGCTAATTAGGCACATGTTTTGATGTGGGAGGCAGAGGAACACTGCAGCTAGCAGGAGACAGGCTAGAAATTGATGGTCCATAATTACAGGCTTTATTTATAAAAGTAAGAAAACAACATTTTAAATGTAGGAAATAGGGTTCAAATGTGTTATTAGTTTAATAGAAGTTATAAAGGTTTGTTTAATGAGTTGTTTTTGAACTACTGGCAGGATGGCACAATGACATTCAAAGGAGCCTATTTGAATACATAACTCCACACCACATTTTCACTGTTGTACTGCTGGCTGTGCTTTCCAGGCAATCCCCCTTCCCCTTACAAGGACATCAAGTGAGATATTAGCACTTGCTTGCTATAGATGCTATTTGTTCCCCAGTCCTGCAACCGACCTGTTCCCACAAAAGGTAGTATTGGACTAGGGAAAAACAGAAACACACATTCACAGACAAGGGAGATGTGCTGCAGAATTCCAACACTGTCAGTCATATGGGAGTGAACTGCCCACCCTCTGTGACACAGGATACCTTATATATAAGAAAATAGCCTATGTAAGAAATAGACCTGGACCCCCCTCCCCCCAGAATCCTTGCATATGCTAATTGCTTTATCCTTGAAGCTTTGAGTCATCATGTAGGAATTTCTACTCTCTAGATCAATACTCCCACTTGTCTAAGTTAAGTAGTTCAAAAATAAATTAGAACTATGAAACCAGTCGTACAGAGGGTATAATGACTTGAATAGTATTTTTTTGTTTGTTTGTTTGTTTTTTTTATTTTCTATTAATGGTCCAAAATAATTATCTGTTTGTAAGTGTCTGAGCCCTGTTTGATAAATGAATGCTCTGCTATGCCATGCAGCTCCAAATGTTAGTACTAGAATAATGTTATCAAGTCAGTCTCTTCTGTAACTAGTGTTCTACTCTGATCAGAATTTTTTTTCTCGCTCTCATTTAGAAGTCAGCATTGATAGTAAATCCCTGCAGTTGATTTGGAACCCAGCATTGCCTGCTCCACTGCCTTATCTTTAGCCTCCATCAATGCTGTAGTTTATGGACTTACCACTCCGCAACTTGAAATTCTACCCAACCAGCCCTTTGAGCTTTGCATTATAGTTAACCCTTTAGTGGCAGAAAAGTGCTCTGCTTAAGTTTCCCTCTGCTACAAAGAAATCATTTAGTGCTACGCAAGAGTTTTTAGATTTCTCACTGTATGAATTAGGCAACACATAATTAAAAAGACCCAGTTTTCCTTCCAAATGTTTCCTTCAGAATTGAAAACTTGATGATCTAAGGGTATAGGCAGCATTAGAATGTGTTAGTTTATTAGTGCTTTAATATCCTGTAAAATATCCATGTGTGCATAAAATACTTGCTGGTACTCATAATGTCACCCACCCAAGAAATAATATATTTCTTCTTTGTTTTTAATATTTGTTTGGTAACACGGTTTTGGCAACTAAGGTTTAATGTGCATAAATTCAGTGTCCTGTATCTGGGCACTAGAAATCCTTGGTATAGCTATTGGTTGGGTGGAGTTCAGCTGGCAGTCTCCACATTGGAGAAGGATCTGTGGGTGATGAGTGATGCTAAATGGAACAATTCTGAACAGTGCAGGAGGGCAGCAGCTAAGGCACATAAAATGCTCAGATGTATATGTAGGGGGATAATGTCTAGGAGCAGGGAAGTTATTGTGCCACTGTACAACTCATTGGTGAGACCTCATATGTAGTGTTGTGTGCAGTTCTGGTGTCCTCACATAAAAAAAGGACATTGCAATACTGGAGAGAGTCCAGAGAAGGGTGACAAGGATGGTCAGTGGATTGGAGGAAATGTGCTATGATGATAGACTGAGGGAGTTAAACATGTACTCATTGAAGGACAGGAGAGATGGGGGGACATGATAGAGACCTTCAAGTATTTGAAGGGAATTTATAGAGTGAAAATGGAGGGTCTGATCAACCTGATGGGGGAGAGAAACACTAGGGGCCATAGTTTAAAACTGGTGTGGAAACAGCACAGAGGGGAGGTGAGAGGTCATTACTTCACAGAGAGGGTGGTGGTGCCCTGGAATACACTTCCTGAAGAGTTGATAAAGTTGGAGATAGTAGATGGGCTCAAAAGAGATGGGACAGATACATGGGCTTGGTAGAGGTTGGTGTGATGGAAAATGTCATTGGTATGCAGGGGGTGGGAGAAGGGGGAATTGGGGTGATGTTGGGAGGTAGAACGGCCATTGTTCCTTATCAGTGATCTGTGTCGGGCAGGCGAGATAGACCATTTGGCCTAATTTGCTGGCAACTATGCATGTATGTATGCGTGTAAGGTAAGTCCCACTATGCCCAGGGTCTGTTTTCAGGGGCAACCCAAGGGCACTGGAAAGGTTAAGTGACTTACACAGGGTCACTCAGAATGCAAGGTGAGGTTGTGGGTATCAAACCCTGTTCTGCTAGATGTTTCAAGCTCATTCATAGCTCACTACTCTAATGTCTAGGCTGTTCTGCCAGCCCTATGCTGTGATTTAACAGCTCCACACAGTCACACTACACAATGAAATAACACAATGACCAAGCAATAGAAAACAGCACGCAGGAGTAAAACACAAACAAGGGATATAGGAAGGTTTATGAGGGAAGACAGGAACAAGGATCTAGGGAAGGAAAGGGAGGTGTTAAAAAATAAACAAATAATTGGCAATCCCTGCAATCTCCTCTTCACCTCCCCTCTCACCCCTCATCCCTGTCAGTTCCTCATAGTCCCAGCTAACATACACAGCAATTATAATATTCCTACAGTCCCTAAAAGCCCCCTGTATTCTATTGGGTAACACAGTGGTTGAATAATCATAGGCCCAATGTTTGATGTAGATGTGGCTATTTAACCTGCACAGTTATTACATTTAAAATGAAAGGGATTTGTAATCCAAAACAAGGCCAAATGACCAAAATGCAGGTCTTCTACCTGGGCACTCACAAAAGAGATAGTCCAGTCCTGGCTTGACTATCTAACTGAAAGAATTGTAGGGACAAGGGTCTAATTCAGTACTCATGGTATGTTAATCAAATCAGATCCTATAAGGTTTCAGATGTATAATGCTGGTCTCTCTGGTGTGCAGCAGCTGCAGATTGCATGCTGTGGCTCTTTAGTGTGTCACAGTGAACTAAGGCCCTGTCCACAGTACACCGCTATGACTCGATAACAGTTACAAACCATTATGGCCAGTAAGTGGTACAGTGTGTCCACACTGCGGCAGTCTTCAGTATGGGTCCATTACTGCCGGTCCACACTGTGGGTGCCAGGTGACCGTTACAGTCGGCACCTGATCCCACAATGCAGCTCGCGCTGCATTATGGGCACTGCTAGGGACCGCGCTCATGGGTCCACACTATAGCCGGTAATGGTACAGTGGCGGATCCGGTTCCGTAACCATTGTTAAAACCACCTCACTAGTGATTTCGACAATGGATATGGAAATGCCTCCTGTAACATTACAGGTGTAAACACAAACTGTTGCAGTAATGGTTTGGACCCCCTGTAACGTTACAGAGGGGTGGATCTGGTGTAGTATATAGAGAGAGAGACACACACACAGACAGAGACAGAGACTCAGCTGTTCTGTGCTTTTAAGAAATGAAGTGAGAGTGTGTGTGTGTGTGTGTGTGTGTGTCTATCTCTCTGTCTCTCTCTCTTTTCCCCTATAGCAGCACTGCTCAGGTAAGTCAATGTCAGTGAAGTGTTGCGAGCGGTGTCTCTGTGACTGTGGCTCTGTCATCTACCTCAAGGTATCTGGGCCACGTAGACACAGAGGGAGCTCCTGTGAGACATACAGAGACATATACACTTCGCACCACAAAGGCAAGTATGCAAAGTACATGTTGTATATGATGCTGCAAATTTAAAGGCCTTTTTACCAAATTGCCACTTCCTCCAGGTAATTGAGACATCTGGTCTTCTACTCTACTCACTGCCACTGGACAAAGTTTAAGACTGAATCATCAGCTACAGGCCCTGATAGAAAAACAATTTTTATAGTATTTAGTCAATCAAATAATTAGCTGCAGCCAGTCAACACATTTAACTGGTGGTACACAAGTATGGTCATGCTGTATTATAAACAGTCTTATCACTAAGAGTTAGAGAAATAGGCCATTGACAACTTCCGTTTTGCTTTAAACCCATACATTTGGTTCAGCTTTCAGAATTCAACAAAAGTATTTCATCTACAAATGCAGTAATTGTCACAGTGCAAGCTGACCACAAATAGGGGTAAGATACTGACCTCAAGACATACTGTATACTCCCATGTAGTCTCTGCTTTACATGCATGCCATTTTCTATATTTTGTCTGTGTCTGGCTACATTGATTTTCAAATAACATAAGCATACCCTCCCTCCCCCCAAAAAAACAAATTATGCATCAAAATCTTAAAAATTAGAAGATATTAAATGTACGGCATTACTTTGCATGTGAGGGGTCTTCATTAACTGATACCAACTCTGTGTGCTCTGTGTTCTCAGTGGCACACCAGATCATATGGAGCTTGTTGGTGATGACAATATGAACGTTGTTAGTGTTGTCATCAGAGGAAGGAGTTGTATCACTACTGCTGGGGTGGTATGCCAGGCTATGGGGCCAGTGCCAGTGGGAAAAGTCTAGATAAACTTGTCACCAGGAGATATAGGAGTGGGACTAATAGTAAATGCTCAAGCAATGAGATATCACCGAGTGTTAGTCAGTGGGAAAGTTACCTGTGCCTCTTGTTGTGGTGTGGCATGAGGTATAGCCATGTGCCTTCAACCACATAGGAAATGGGTAAATCCCACAAAAACCCTTGCCAGGGAGTGCATTATTGTGATAATAAAATGGACTCTGGTGTGAAATACACTAAAACACAAAATTAATAAATGTTTTTATTAATCAATACATAATGATGTGATGCATCCACCAGTCAATAAAATAGTTTTAAATTCAATTGTTTTGCACAGTTGAAAATAGATTGTTTGTGTCACAGAAGTTGATTTCTCCTAAACAGGTTCATGTCTACTTGATTCCAATACATGTGCTTTTAAGAACTACACAAGCTTTTTTAAAAGCACTTAGACTCTACTTTCCTTTCCCACCCTGTTTCTTTTTTTCTCTTTCTTTCACCCACCCCAGCAGGTTTGCACCTTTGGCAAAGCCTGGCAATGACAGGCTGGGAAAGAGGTTTGGCAACTGGGCAGTCACAGACCAAGAGACATGGATTCCACACTGGGATGCTTGAGTCTAGTGCAGGCTACCATCAGGTTATGGTGGTATGGGACTCAGTTTTTAGATTTACAGATTGGAAGATTTTCAGGCATTATCCAGAGAACTGCTTGTTTTGTTGTCTGCCAGGTGCTAGGGCTGTGGATCTCACTTCAAATTGCTGTTGGGATAGAGGGAAGAACTGGTAGCTGTTGTTCATATTGGGAGCCTACAACTCTCATTTACAGGCCTACAGTAGGTGAAAAGATCAATATGGACCAGTTTCTCTGAAAAAGTAAATACAAATTTGTTTGCAGTCAGGAAGCCACTTTAATTATGGCATCAGAGGAAGCTGTAGCCCACTCCCATGGTCTTAATGTAACAGGGTTGTGCTCCTACACACTTCTTTCCATGACCATTCATAGGGAGTAAAAAAAATGCCAGTATGTTTATAATTATTGAGCTTGACTCTACATAGTCATTTGTTTTAAAAAGTTTCCAATGTTTCTTTCTAATAATACTTTAAAGATTATTTTCTTATTAATATTTCAGTGTCATGTGTGAATATTCTTTCTTAGCTCCATAATTAACTGAATGGCTACTTTTTAGTTTTTAATACATTCTAGTAACAATATGCTTGTGACCATTGGTGAGCATCCTTATATAGTCAGCATGCACTATACTTCTTTAACGCAGTACTTCTGCATTTACTTCCACACATGTGTGACAGACTCTGGTGTGGCGAGAGCACAGAAAGAGCTCTGAGTATTCTTTTACTCACCCTTGTCACATTCCTGTCACTTTGAGCAGCTGTATCATCTCTGACCAGAGTTTTAGTCTTGTAAACATCCCTCTGCTGACACATTTATCTTTGTCTTGCACTTTGGTCAACCCATTGCAAAAATGTTTCCTAATTGTGAATCAATTTACAAGACTGAATTCAAGTCGAGATATAAGATTTATTTGGGCGGTACAGTCCCACCATTCTCCACCCTGTCACAGCCAACACTTGGTGGGGGCCTGGGCTGAGGTTGATTAATCTTGTATACCAAGGTGCCTCCAGCAAGAGAATGAATGGTAATGGGTGACATGGTAGCAGGGTACAACCCTCTGAAAAGCCATCCCTATCCATGTCCCTCCCCAGTAATACCACACAAGCAGTTAAACAGACATTGGTAATACAAGGTGAACAGGAACAAACACATCACCTGTCAGGCAAGAGTTGAATATCTGCTCTGCCCTTCTTCATGAGACAGGGTCATAACAAAGCTATGTTGAAAATTTGGTGTACAAATATTATAAAACAAGAAATTCATGCACCTACAGTACATTACATTTTGCAAATGCAGGCTCACTATTTTGTTAATTTTCAATATTTTTACACCAAATGTCTCACCTGCAGCCCTATCGGCTCTGGGCAGAGTTTGTTCTATAATGTCTCCTATCTCATGTAACAGTTATGTATCAGAGACAACTGATTCAGCAAGTACTGGTTTAGTGTTCAGTTTTCAACAGTTGATCTGGGATTTAAGTGCCTCTCCTTATCCACAGAGAACTTATAAATGCTACTTTCACAATTTGGAAACCACCTGAGGGATAATAGAGTGGGATATATTTTATGAAAAAAGTTGAGGTTTTCACTAATTACAGTATAAAACCGATGACCTGGGGTGATTTGTGTGCTTTTTTTGTGTGGTTGTGTGTAGTTGGATTAAAAGAAAAGCTTTAAAACAAAACATTAACTCCTGCTATTTAGACACAGACACACACCTAGGAAACATACAGATTGGATTAGAGGGCATTATTTATTTCAGGCCAGCATATCAGGCTTGTTACATCACAGTGTTGCTGAAGAGTAGACAGGCCAAAGCCAGCACTCACTGAATCAGTGGTCTCAGATGCATCACTGTCACAAGACAGGAGATATGGGGCAATAAAGATATAAACTGGGAGCTCCCCAAGAGCCATAAACTAGTAAGCACATTTAGAAAAAATCCTAACAGCAAACAAAGGAAAGAACACACTAGGACTAAACACTCAAATAAAAAAAAAACTTCATACAGTATATTTCTTTGTACAATACATTTTCACTGCAAGTCTCCTTTAACTCTTGCTGTGCCACATACTGATATATCAATTTAGAATTCCTATATGTTTTGGCAGCCTAAGGGTGAAAACATAATTGGTATAAATCTAATAGTTTTAAGCTTTTTATTGTAGATAGAGCTGTGTTTCATGCTTTACCAGTTCAACCTCTAATTCATTTGTATAAAATTGATCTGGGTGGAATTAGAAAATTCTGCTTTTGAGGAATTTTTGTGACATTCTGTGAATTTCTTGGAATTTTCTGAAATTCTTTAATTGGTCACAACTCATTCATGTGAACAGCTAATGATCTGAGTTTGGTACGCTTTCTTTTTGTAAGGAGTTTTAAAGTAATGCCAAGTTCCAAGATATTTGGATGAGGGGCATGAAACATATAATGGGTTAAAGTGTGGCAATATATTGTTTTTGTGAACATTTCTGAAAATATTTCTCTGCTTACAACTTTGCCACCTTTGGAGCTAGATAATTGAAACTTTTTATGTGTATTTCTTGGAAGAGTCTTAGAAATGGTTAAATAAGGGAGTAATCTGTTACATAAATTGTAACTAACAGGAGTTTATAATTGCACAATTTAATTACTTGCTAAGTTGTGCTAACATTTTCAAAATAGTTGAATGTTTGTAGCTCCACTGCTGTTGCAGGTATACACCCAAAATTTTGCACGCAGACCCAATGAAAATAGTTCCTGAAACCTGATAATGATGTATAAATGTAAGCTTAAATCTACTGGTGAAATTTAAAATATTACTAATTGGAAACTTTTGCTCAAAAATTCATGGACACATGATAAGTAATGTCACTAGAATTCTGCTTGCGGAATTTTACTTTCATAAATCACTTATCACCACTGAATCCATTTATCTGCGCCAAGCTGTTTGTACTCCTGTTGTTCCTTTTGGGTGACTATTTTGTTCCTTTGTTTGTTTGTTTTTCTGAGCTTGACCAGATGGACTCTGTAGGCTTGCTTGTCAGATTAATTTCCTACTTGTTTTTCACAGACAAGCTCACTTTAATATAGAGCCACTTAACAATTTTCCTGTAAGGTCTTTCCCTTCAGAACAGCCAGAATTTCTTCTTCTTGGCTCCCCAGTTATTTTTTTTCTTCCACCAAGTTCCTCTACGTTCTGGGCTTGCAAGAGTATTTGGTGTACAGACCAGTCAATTTGTTGGTGTAATTTTCATGCATCCTGCTTTCAAGTGACAATTGTCCCTGCATGCGTTCTTGCTCCAACTGGCAGTCTACTGTTCTTTGGCTATTCAGACCAGTTGTTTTTCCCTTGGTGAACCCATGCATCTAACTTATGCCACTGGTGACCCCTCCACTAGCTACCTACCCTATCCTGTAGTCCAAATCCCCTTGACTTCCCTTTCCAATGACAAGACCATACCCTGACTTGCTTTGCAGAACATCAGTCCATCTCTGATTGGCTATTGATCACATTCATATGACTTGTACTACAGATAGGCAAATAGCCTTATCTCCACTAGCATTTGGGCCCTGCAATGCACCTCCAACACTCATGTGACAGTGATGCCCAGTATCATACTGCGATACTAAAGATATCAAAATATTTATATCCCAATAACCTCAATTGCAATTACTTGGGTGTGCAGTGATGTGAGTGAGTTTTATTGAGCGTCTCAGTTTGAGTGATTCAATAAAACTGCTCATCATAGAAAGAGCAAGTCTTGAAAAATGCCAATGGGTACTGCAGAGCACATGTAGCAGTGAGCTACACCCACTAAAGGAGGATATGGGTATTTGTTTGGCCAAACCCAGCTGAGCTGGCTGTCTGGCATAATGGCTTGAGCCACCACCTCTGCAGCTAATAGACCTGGGTTCAGGTCTGGTTGTGGAAGAAATTTTTTTTGTATTTTTTTTAATCATTAAAGTCCACTCCCCCTGGAGTTGATAATATTTAAATTTGGGGGTTCCCTCCCAACATAGAAAGTTTTATTTTGCTTGCTGTCCTTTAGGGAGTAAGTGACTGTTGCTGTTTGTGATGGTCAGTGTAATCTTGCTTGCTCTTTTTCTTTGGTGAGATTAAAAACTCAACTTTATCACTTAGAATTATTAGTTGTAATGATCGGTATCACTTGATGACACTGTTTTCAAATGCTAAAATTATACATTATTGTCTACAGGGTTGTTAAAGAGTTAGCAGGTGGCACTGTACAGAAAAAATGCTGTACATGCATGTGCTTCCAGAATTCATTTAGTCAGCGAGCTTTGTTGGTTAGCTGGCATATTACAAGAAGACAGGCTAGTGCATAATGATGTCAATGCCTATTCATCATAGTTCTTCTCTAAATATACTGAACTGATGCTTGGCATAATTATACTTTTAATATGGAACCTCCTATGAATGCTACCTTACTACCTGGCCTTTTTCTTTGTTCACTATGGCAGTGCACATGTATGGCTGGTCAAAAATGTATGGATATGGTTTTGATAAAAGTATAAAATAATTTAACAATTTCACAAAAGCTCATGAAATTCAACTTTAATTACTAATGTCATTTTTTAATATTTGGCTGCTTATAACTTGGTCATCCCTTAAGCAAAAGATTAGAGAGCTGGCACACATTTCTAGGGTCAATAAACCTAACAAATTAGTGATATTCCATTTTCTAGTTTTAAAGTTATAGTTCCATATGTTCAAAACTTTTTGCTGGATGCAAACCATTTGTGCAGATTTAGGGCCAGGCTAGAGCGGGTCCACTATATTCAAAAAGTCAAATAGTATGCGCAAACTACATTAGCACTTGGAGAAATCATAATGTATGCAAGGGGCAAACTGAGGGTGTGTGTCAGCACAATGCTATATTCAGGGCATAGTTCTGCTCAAAGTGGTTTTGTGCTATGTTAGCGCAACACATTGAATGATGCAGATTTCCACCCAGGAAAAGGTAGTGTTAACCAAGGGGAAAACCAGCTTTGCATGACTTTGTGGCATTGTTCAGCATTTGCGCGATGTTTGCATGGCTTTGTGTGACCCTAACCAATAAGTGTGACACATAGAAATAAGCCAGACATAGAGGAAACATGCTGCTCACTGATGGCATCACTATGATGCCATCATCTTCCACCAGTCCCAGCCATGCCGGCAGTAAGTAGTTACCCAGCTCCCAGTGGGCATCATGGCAGTGAGGCCATATAGCACACACCTGCAGACCACCCTTCTGTGGACATCAACAGATGTCAGCACACACACATGCAGCACTGAGGGCATGGAGGGTGTTGCAGGGAGGGTGTACAAGTGGCCAGGCTGCACCACAGACAGGGTGCAGCCACAAGATTGGGACAAATCATGCAGTGGGCCAGTGTTGGGAATACCCCAACACCAGTGTGTCTGTCTGATCATATGTTCCCCCCCCAGCCCCATACTACACATCTGTACAGAAACCACAGCACACACAGCTAGCCATGTATATGTCACTGCGAGCATCCCATGCCAGTGGTGAAGCATCTGTGAGTTGCACAATAGCAGAACAGTAATGTCCACTGTCAGTAAACACCTGCAAGTTGGGCCTGTCACTATGTACAGTGCAGTGGTCATTAGTGCCCTTCACACCATAGGCATTGATGTGTCCCTCATGTTACGTGCCCCCTTGCTACTGTAGTGTCTGCTGGGCACTGTAGCATGACCTACAGTTTGACAGTTGCATGCAGCATTACCACCTGTGCCTGTGCTGTGTAGTCCCCTGGGGCACAACATGCTATGCTATACTGTACAAATGTAACCAGCAGCTACCATTATGCACTCCCAGACTGACCTACAGGTACAGCTGTGGAAGACCCAGTCAGCCCCTGTACTTCCAGACAGAACTACAGGTGGAGCTGTAGAAGACCCAGCCAGCCCCTGTACTTCCAGACAGACCTACAGGTGGAGCTGTGAGATCCTGCAGAAATGCTGGGCAAACTGCATACAAATCAGGTCATAATGAGATGCTAATCTGGATGTTTGCCCAGAGACTACTTAAGTAGGCTCATTTGCATGTCAGTGTTGAATATAGCAAAGTTTAGCCCCCAGACAAACTTGATTGCACCTGGCAAATGGCTTAGCTCTGTGCTAAACCAGCGCAAATGTGTTAGCACTATGTAAAAGTTTTGGAAATATTGTACAGTTTTGCACAATGTAACTTCACATGCACTGCTGCTTGTAGCTTTACTGAGTCCACACCTTTGCTGGCACACACACATTGGCCACATAGTTCACCTCTACCTACCTTCACATCACTGTGCACTTGACTGCTGTTGTGGTGTGCACCTCCTGGTTGCTATATTCAAAGATGTCTTATTCCCGGGCTGTGTTGGCACTGCACTCCCAGCTCAGTTTGCCCAACTTCCTTAGCATGTTATATTCATCAGGTTTAGCACTGAGGCTATCCCTTTTGAATATAGTAGGCTATTGGGTCCAGGCTAATTTAACACGCCGGGCAGTGCTAATTTAGCCCCTGGGTAAAGTTTTGACTATCTGGCCTGTAGGGACCTAAAATTCTGCAGTTTACATACTTTCAAGATGTAATTTTAAAATGTATCTTAATTTGGAGGTTTAGACACCTTTGCAAATATAGATCTGAAACTTGGTACACTTCTCCCTGGTGATTGGTAACTTCACCAACCCAAATGTGCTGCAGTTTGGATAAATACTTTTTAAATTATATGTAAATGACTGGCATTACAATTTTGGCAGTATTTCACAAAATGTTTGAGGAATTTTTGCAAATTTGAGCAGAAGGGAAATCAGAATTTGATCCAGAATCTGCCAGAAGAGGATAAATTTCACCCAGCCATAGTATAACATTAGCAGTGACAGGTGAACACATTTATTAGTTCATTAGACCCAATTTTATCAAACATTTTACATGAATTAGTTCATAAATGAGTTTCCATCTGTTTGCTGAGGGAGGAAAAGAGCCTCCTAACCTTTCTAACATTTCAGTTTGTAACCTGTGCTTAAACTGAGTCACCAAAAGGAGAAACAGCAAGATGCACCAGTGTGTCATCTTAATATCGGTACTGGGTCAGAATGTTGAAAGGAAAACAGCACAGGTCAAAACTGCAATGTCAAAATAGCAAAAGCAAAAACAGCTATGGGGCAAAACAGCCACATAATGTATTAGTGAAGGTAAAGTTTAGATTTGTCCCTGTAGTTGTCAAGGACAGGGAGAAAGCTTATGCTGCAGGTTGTGTTGCTGACCAGCTGCTGTGGTGTGGTGGGTAAGGCACAGTCCGTGGAGGTCAGTAGAACAAGACTAGAGTGTAGTTCAAGTCCCACAGCAGGTGATTAATTTTTTCTTTGCCTTATTTGGGACTCCCAACTCAGGGCTGGGTTCTACCCCCCACAAGGGTTCCCCTCTCCCCATGGTTCCATCCCATCCCTGAGTTGCCTCCCCCCCAGATGTGATTATATTTAGATGGGGGGGTTGGGATGAAGCCCCCCATTATGGGGGTGTAGTGGATGGAGCCCCCCATTAAAACATAGTGTAGCTGGTTGTTTTTTGTGGCACTGTTATAGCGCTCATTGTTTTTTGGGGGGGCGCACTATTTTTGTTTTCGCTGTTTTTATTGTGTGGTTTTTGACCTGCACTGTTTTGCATTCAGTATTTTGACTCCATGCCCTAACACCTGGCTCCTGATTGTTGGTTCTGGCAGAAATCACCTCTGTCACTGTTGCCTCCACCTGGTGTTGCTGATGATCCCACTGCCTGCTTCTTATATATCGGTGGTCACTCTGAAAGCTGGTAGTGAATTTCAGACTGTTATGGTTTTTAAAGACTTATCAACTGTGTCCAGAAATGTATCTAAAACATAGTAAGACCTCAGGTGTTGATGAAATGATGCTAAAAAGCTGTAGGAGACTCATCAATGTGAGTATACCGTGAACACAAAAGTGTGATGCAAGAGCACTTTTACTATAGTTTGCAAGCAACAGGGGCCCTAAATGAACCTCCTGCTTGCCAGAATCTAAGGAGAATGTAAAAAGTAGAAGAGATTAAGATAGGGATTAGGTACTGGATAGAAGGCAATATTTGTTTCACTTTGTTCCCTCATAATGACATTTTCCCAACTGAAAAGGAGCTTTTTATTATTCCAATTATTTTCCACACATACAAATGAATAGTGGAATGCACTTGGAACTTGGTTTCAAGTACCAAGTACCACCACTATTTCTGGTATTCAGAAATTAATATTTGGGCCATGCACACCCTTACACCAAACCCAAATGGTTAGAATTCTTGTGATAGATTATCGTGAGCTTGCCACATGCCCTTAGTTGGTGTCACATTCTGGGCAAACAATCTCCCCTTCCCATGGTAGCCTATTTTTCTCAGTCATGAACCCTGCCTACCAGTTGTGTTTGAAGATTAATAAATTTGGCCTTCTATGTTCAACTGCCTACTCAACAATAATTCTGCACCTATAATATGCACTAACTGCAAAAAAACAAACAAACAAAAATACAGTTATTTATCTTTAAAGGTTGAATCACAAAGTGTACAATGTAGAGAAATAAATAAGTAGGGTTCATAGTGTGACCCCCTCCACTGGTCCCTTATTTAACCAGCAGGCACACCTCCCATAGTCAAGGGGAAAAGAGAGGGTTGGGAGTTACATTGTTTTACTACCATAGACAAGGTGGGATATGCAGATGGGGTAGAAATGATGAAACACAAACCAAGTGTGGCTACTACCTGGCATACACAGTGTGAGACAAATACCATGACCACAACCCAGGTCCCTGGGAGAAAACACTTGCTCAGGGCTATGCTAGGTTTGCACTTCTGGACAGGGGTACCCACGTAACTCCAACATGGAAGCAATAACATAAATGTCCATACCAGGTTGGGATTCTAGAGTGTGGCTTTATTCTGTAACAAAGTAGAAACAACACAAAGCGAAGGTGAACCCCCAGAGGTTACACAAACAGTAAATGCAGACATTTGAGGTACAGAATTCCAAGAATTCCCATTTAGCATAGGATGACTGTAGAACTTGTGGACTAGCCATCTATAGAACACACACTTTCTCCTGGAAATGGCACATATGGCTAGTACTTGGTGACTTCCTATATTGCATAGGATTAACTTGTGGCACACAGACCACATAGGAGCACTAGAAGCACAACTCTAGAGGACCCACATACAAGAGGTAAACTGGAGAAAACCCACTCACTGGGGTAAAACTGGAGAAAACCCACTCACTGGGGTAAAAGTTTCTTCAGGTATTGGCCACATATGCTGACAGAAAAAAAAAACAGGTGTCCTTCAGAACCTGGAGTGCTAAACTGATCACTCCAGATGGGGGGGTCTCCCACCTTTTGTTTCCAAGTTCATACTCAGCCATCCCTCTGGTGAATACACCTCACATTATCCAGAACGTACTGATGATGCTTTATAGAAATGTATTTCACATTTAACATCCTCACAGGACACCACAGGGGTGCCAAGAACAAAAGTCCCACTCACATGGCAGTCAAAGACAGGACTCCACTGTGGAACAGCTGTCTTTTAAATTGTATAGGTGACAGAGTCCCTTTGTCAGAGAATTCACCCATAAAATGCAGGTGAACCTGGGCAGTCTTAAACAAACAAAAGTAATCACAGAAGTTGTCACATAAGGCAGCTTCACAATGTCCTGGTAGGATCAGGGGATTGCCCCTAATATCCTGGCAGCCTGCTCCATCCCTCCTGGGATGAAGCACAGGAAAATCCCTGTAGACAGTTCCCACCACTTACACAAAGCTGGAAAATGCTATACTCCACTAGGGTGAGAAAACTAGAACACTTCAGCTGTCTGTAAAAGCTGCTACTGGAACTGCTGCTACACTCTGCAGCTCCCAACTATAGACTACTACTCAGAATTCTAAGGCTTCCTCACTCACAGCAACTGGCTGTGTGGCTTGTGCTGCTGTGAGAGTTCTATGGTGACATCACCTCTTCAGCCCCCAGCTGAGACCAGAAGCAGAGGGGGGCAGAGTGAAATCCATTTATTTGCAAATCACTAGCTGTCTTCCCTGCCTACCACTAACTCTAATGGGATTCTTGTAATCCCTGGGAACAGGGGGGTTACACCCTCCCCATCCCAGGTAAATAACTGTAACCAGTCATTCTCTTACCCAGCACCAGACCATCCTACCCTATGTGCTACCTACGGAGAGGGGTGATCATGCCCTCTCCTACCATGTGCCAGGCACAGGCAGGCTACACTAAGGGCCCAGAGGCCATTGGCTGACTCATCAGCCCCTACTCTATGATCTTACTATGGAGAATCAGTGGCTCTGGGAGAACTGCTCAAAACATGCCCTAATAGACCAGAACTGTGGCCCCTACTGCAGGTCAGGGCTACTGCCTCTCTATTCCCCCTAGCCCTCTAGGGAAAATATATCTATCCAAATCTACCCACAGGGGAACCTCTCCCCAACCCAGGGTACCTGAAAACCAAAAACAAACCAGAGCACAATACTATACTAAGCATTATACTCCCAAATCCCCACACATACACCTGTGGAAGAAAACAAATGGTTAACACATGTTAACAGCTACACAATACCCTAAAACACTCTAAAGCACAGAGGAACCCCAATGAGTTCCCCAAATCCTCTTCTGGTCTCCTCTTCTTTCTTTGTCAGGAATACCAGAAAGAGAAAACACAAACAAAACACTCCAAATCTGCATACCACAGTGTTACAATCCCTCCATCAAACACTAAAGAATCCCAAAAACATATTATATAGTGAAGTATAAAAGTAGAAAATGGTAGAAAGCACTGACATTATACACAATACACTTTTTGGGGGATGGAATGCCCTAAACATCCCATCTAGTGACAGAATGCTGTTGCCTGAAGGCAAGGTCCATGAAAGAGTCTCTCCTGGGCCAGAGCCTGCTTAAACACAGTCCTTGAGCACTGTAGTCCAAAATAGAGAGTCTTTGTAGATAGTTCAAACAGTCTGGAAAGTCTGCCAGGTGTAGGATGTGTATTGCAAAGTCAGTTAGATCATAGAAAAGTTTGGACTTACCAGTCCCTTGAAGATCGAACAATGAAATCACCTACTTCTCCTGCCGAAGACTCTCTCCTCTGGTGGCATCATTTAGATACAGCTGGGTTGTTGTCCTCTGGAAAACAAGCGATGAAACTGGAAAACAGCTGGGTTGATGTCATCTCAGAAATTGAACCATGGAACAGGAAAAAACAGCTGGTTTTATGTCATCTGGCATACCAGGTGATGAATCAGGAAAACAGCTGGACTGAGGTCTTCTTGGAAGGCCAGGCAATGAAACTGGAAGGTACACTGCTGGGCTGATAAATCTTGGATTCACCGTGGCTCCTGGAACACCAGACTTGTGGCATCATTCGGATACGGCTACTGCTGGATGGCAGACACTACGCAGTCACTGCTTGGCTTCCCTCGAGGTAGGCATGGGTATATTCACAGGGAGTGGCACCATTAAGGGTAGTACCACTCTGGGTGAGGTGCAGGAACTATGACCCCATCAGGGCATTCATAGTTGATGTTGTGGAATGTCTCATTCCCTGCTTTGTCCACAATTCACACAGTTTCCATAAACAATGTCCTGCCCAATTTCTAGAATTTCAGTCTATCACTGACAACTTTATCTCTGACTCAAGGAGTCGCACCTGGATGCAGATTCTTGCCTTCGTCTTCCGATAACCAGGATTGCCTGTTCTGCTCAATTTCCTCCCAAACTCTATGAGGAAAGGTAGGAAAGGACCACCCATACATGGTGTCGACCCTCATATGAACCAGTCTCTCCTCCTTACTACTCTTCATCAGCACACAGCCATTGGCACAGCTTGGGGGTGGCCAGTCCTGGTTCAGACAGTGCTGCATACTCAAAGAATGAAAAAACTTGCCCCGACCATCTCTGCAGGCAGGCAATGAAATCACCATCTTCATTCTCTGGCTCCTCCGAGGCAAGAGCTTGAGGCCACAAATGGGGAACCTCAACATAAAGATATACATCCTCATCCTCCTTTTCCTCATTTAAGACCTGGGCCCAGAAGTGAGCAGTTGTCCTCACTCCCGAGACAGTCCACTCCTCATTGTGCATGGAGGAAGACACCTCCCAATCCCAAATTTCTCAAACTTTATCCTCCACTACTAGGCTAGGACTAGGACCCTCTCTCCATGGGTCCATGGATCCTTCCTCCGCACTATCAATATGAGACACAGATGAGGAAACATCACGAAATGTCTGCCCTTGTAGTAAATCCACACTCTCTTCCTTTGTGCCACACTCTAGGGGGCCTCCCCAACAGGTTCAACCTGGTGCTGTGTGCTGCTACATGCAGGGTTTCCTTCTTTGGTCCAGATGGGAGCCAGACAAATTCATGGTGCCTTGGACAGACTATACTTCACTAGGCTACCCAAACAATGAGAAATTAAAAACACATCTCTTCCAGCCTTGAGGCACCCTCAGGCATACTCTCATAGGTAGTTCAGTATAGAAACACAGAATTTGATGGCAGATAAAGACCGCTTGGTCCACCTAGTCTGCTCATTTCCCTACCTGATGGATAAGCTGCAGATTCTAGTTAATCAACAGCTTACTTCCTCCTACCCCCCACTAGAACTGCCTTATGCCTGTCCCATGCATTCTTGAATTATCCCACTGTTCCTGACTCCACAACCTCCTCAGCAAGGCTGTTCCATGCATCCACATCCCTCTCTGTGAAAAAAATACTTTCTAACATTACCTTTGAGCCATCCCCCCTCTATCTTCAAATTGTGTCCCCTTGTTCTTGCACATCTCTTCTTCTGAAAGATGCTACCCTCTTGTACTTTGCTAATTCCCTTGAAATACTTGAACATTTCTATCATGTCCTCCTCTCTCTCCTTTCCTCAAGGGTATACATATTAAGCTGCTTTAGTCTCTCCTCATATGTCTTCTGGTGCAGGACCTGCACCATTTTGGTTGCCCTCCTCTGAACAGCCTCCACTCTGTTTATGTCTTTGTGGAGATGTGGTCTCCAGAATTGCATGCAGCACTCCAGATGGGGTCTCACTAACTGTCTGTACAGAGGGATAACAACTTCCTGTTTTCTACTGTTGATGCCTCTCCCTATGCATCCCAGTATCCCCCCTGCCCTCCTTTCTGCCTTCTCACGTTGCTTGCCCACCTTTAGGTCATCTGATTTAATTACTCCTAGGTCTCTTTCGATTTTTGTTGTTGTTATTAACTCACCCCCCATTGTGTACTCTTCCCCTGGGTTTTTGTTTCCCAGATGCATTACCTTGCACTTCTTTGCACTGAATCTGAGTTGCCACATATTTGACCATTCCTCCAACCTTGCCAAGTCCCTTTTCATCCTTTTCACCCCTTGTGTATCAACCCTGTTGCAGATCTTTGTGTCATCTGCAAAGAGGCATACCTTTCCTTCAGGTGCTCTCCAATGTCATATAAAGATTAAAGAGGACCGGTCCCAATCTCAAACCCTCACGTGCCCACTAGTTCCTCCTTTATTCACTGTGGACTCTGTTTACTACTAACCTTTGCGTCCTGTTGTCCAGCCAGTTTTTTATCCAGGCTACCACCTTGGGACCCACTCCAAGGCTGGCTAACTTGTACATTAATCTTTTGTGTGAGACTGTGTCAAATGCCTTGCTAAAATCTAGGTAGGCCATATCCACAGCCCCTCCCTGGTCTACTATTTTGGTCACCCAGTCAAAGAAATCTATTAGGTTCATCTGACATGACCTTACTGCTGTGAAACCATGCTGCCTTGGGTTCTGTGCCCCACTGGCCTCAAGGTACTCAACAATTCTTTCCTTCAGAAGTGATTCCATCATTTTCTCTACCACTGGAGTCAAACTAACTGGTCTGTAGTTTTCTGCCTCTGCCCTGCTCCCACTTTTGTGAAGTGGAATCACATTTTCCCTCCTCCAGTCCTCAGGTATCACCCCATCATCCCATGATTTGTTAAAGAGAGTAGTCAATGGTGTTACTAGTTCTACCCTTAGTTCTTTTAGAATTCTTGGGTGAATCCCATCAGGCCCCATTGCTTTGTCCACCCTCAGTTTCAAGAGTTCTTTCAAAACCCTTTCTTCTGTGACTGGACTGGTATCAACCCCCCTATAGAGAGTTTCTCTTTTGTTTGGTTTAGGTACCTCCCCCTCCTCTTCCATTGTGAATACTGAGCAGAAATATTCGCTCAGTATCCCTTCTTTTTCACTGTCACCCTCTGCCGACATTCCCTCCCCTTTATTAAGTCTCTGTATCCCTCCCTTGGTCTTTCTTTGCTCCCTAATGTACATATAAAAGGATTTATCCCCCTTCTTAACAGAGTTGGCTATCTTTTCCTCAGTTTGTGCCTTTGCTATTCTGACTGCCTTCCCTGCCTCCTTCTGCTTTAATTGATAAAGTTATCTGTCCTGCTCCTTCTGTGTTTCCTTATATTTCCTGAATGCTATCCTTTTCTCCTTAACCATCCCTGCTACCTCTTTTGAGAATCATAGTATTTTTTCCTTCATTTTGTTTTGTTGATTTGCTTCACACAAAGGCTTGTTGCCTCTGTGGTGGCTGTTTTTGATTATTCCCCATTGTTCTGCCACCCCTCCTTCTTGCCCATTTGCTAGTGCTTTTCTGAGGCACTCTCTCATTTTCCCAAAGTCAGCCTTCCTAAAGTCCAATACTCTTGTTTTTGTATGGCTTGACTCTATGGCTGTGTTTATTGTGAACCACACTGTTTGGTGGTCACTTGTCCCCAGATTGCTACCCACTTCTAAATCTGAGATAATTTCTCCTTCCCCATTTGAGAGTACCCGGTCTATGATTGCTCCCTCCCTCCTGAGTGGGTTCCAACACTAGCTGTCTGAGGCATGCCCCCTGTAGGGCATCAAGAATGACCCTGCTCTTGGATGTGCCTGCAGCAAAGGTACTCCAGTTAACATCTGGCATATTCGGGTCCCCCATCAACAATAGCTCCCCTTTTCTCCCATTTTAAGGATGCTTTCTATCATTTCCTTGTCCATTTCCTCCCCCTGAGATGGAGGTCTGTACACAACCCCCATGCGGATTGTGGTGCCATTTCCTGTCTCCAGGCTGACCCATAGTGACTCATCAACTTCCTGTTTACTCTTTAGTTCTGTTGCTTTAATCCCTTCCCTTATATAAAGAGCTTCTCCTCCTCCTCCTTTACCCACCCTGTCCCTCCTGTAGACTGTGTATTCTGGTATGTTGACATCCCAGTCATGGTTCTCTGTGTACCATGTTTCAGTAACTGCCACAATATCCAGGCATCCCTCTTCCATCAAGGCCACTAGTTCAGGAAGCTTGTTGCACAGACTGTAGGCATTAGTACTCATCACCTTCCATTTATTTTTTATGGCCTTGCCCCATTTAGCCCCATCCCTGTCCTTACCACCTTTTTCTGCATTTACACCTGTCCTGCTCCCTACTGACTTCTTTACCTTGGTGTTTACCTCTCTAACTACCGTGTTTTGTAGGGGGAGGCTGGTATCTCCCTTCTCCTTTTCAATGCCTCCCCCCTTGGCTAGTTTAAATGCTTGCCAATGAAGCATTTAAACCTGTTACCTAGGATCCTGGTCCTCCCCCCCGGGCAGATGCAGACCATCGCACCAGTATAAGCCTGCATCCCTCCAGGTGGCTTACAAGTCCCCAATGAAGCCAAAACCCAGAGCTCCACACCAGTTTTTCAACCATTCATTGAATCCCATGGTGCAGAATACCCTAGCATCATCCTTGCCATAGACAGGCAGCACCTCCGAGAAGGTTACCATACATGCTACTTGTCTAAGGCCCCTCTCCAACTCCACAAACTCCTCTTGCACCACTCTGATCCCATTCACAGCCAGGTCATTTGTCCATAGGTGGACAATGACATCCAGCTCCCTCCCTCATGCAGCTGCTACCGTGATCCTGAGGATTCGCTTTCTGTCCCTCCGAGCCGTGGCACCAGGCAGGCACCTTGCCTCCCTATCCCCTTCCTCCCCCACTTCTACCCCCCAATGATCAAGTCCCCCACTAGGAGTTGTTTCCTTCCCCTGAAGGGTCTCATGCCACCTTCCTGTGGGTCTCCTTTGTGGAGGTTCCCAGCATCCTCCTTGGTCTCCACTGCAGGTGCCTCCATAGAGGAACCACTGTTTGCCAGAACAGCATATGAATTGTGGAGAGGTACAACTGGAGGTATGTACCTCTGTTCCACTACCCTCTCCCTCCCTGAGCCCACCTTGGTCCAACCACTCCTCATTCTTGGCAACCTCTGAGGTAACGGTGGTGGTTCTGGTGGTCCCTGGGTGGGGGAAGAGGTTTCATGAATCCTAGCCAGGTCAGCCTGGAGACAGGCAACCTCCTCCCTCAGACCAGAGAGGTGCCTGCAAAAAGGGCAGCATTGCAGCCTCCAGAATGTCTCCCGGAACACTGCTGCCCCATAGCCATTGCACTGCACCACTCTCATCTTGGCTTATTTTGTGTCCCTTCTCCTGTTGCTTTGTATGCTTACTATCTCCTCCCTTCCCTCTATGTATTTTTACACTTACTTTCCTACTGCCTATGTGCCCTTACAACTCTCGCCCTTCCTGTTCTGGGACAGGCACTTCCTGTAGTCTTCAGTAGTCTCCTTCTTCCATGCTTGGATTCAGACCTCCAGCAGCCGGGGAGAAAGAGTTGTTTTTTTAGGTTCCTTCAAGGTTAATGAAACTAATGTGTCTCAGTGATCCTTCCCTTCCTACTGCCAAACAGAAAGTTCCTATTGTCAGTCAAATCCAGTGGCTATAAAAGTAGAACTGGCTTAGGATGGGAGGGTGGAGGGTGTGAAGGAGGGCAATTAGTAAAAAATCTGTAGTTCTAGACTGCTGTTTCTTGCTCTGAAACCAAAGTTCTCCTCTGTCAAAAACAGCAGGAAGCTATAATTGGAGACACCTGCTTTTGTACTCCTAAGCTCCTAAGCCACACCCCCAATTAGATTCACCCTCTGCTCCTGACTTAGTAAATTAAGCTGATACAGCCCCCTACCCCAGAGAAACACACAGTGACTTTATTCTTTTTTTTTTACTTAAATGAGAGCCCCTTCTTCTAATAAAGTATCTGTTTGCTTAATCCAAACAGGTACTGACTGCTGAGATAGAAGTGATTTATCAGTAACAAATCTGTAGTTCTAGACTGCTGTATTGTATTGCAACATGTGGAGGCAACCCTTCACCATAGAAAACTTGCTCTATTTCCTTTAGTTTGGCAACCTCCTCTGCTATCATAGGTTGGGCATGATCCGGGTAGCGGGATCTTTCCAAAGCCATGTCTGCAATTTAAACACATGAAAGTCTGTTATTACTACTTGTTCATGATACTCTGAACAGTCTCTCAAAATGGCTCCCTGCTGCTGTGTTTACATTTACTGCCCCACCCTGTAATGGCAGCAGCAGCACTCCTCTGGCATCAAAATCCGTTTCTGACCCAAATAAAACTGTGCATCTGACCTCTTTGCTACTGATTTCCACTCAAACTGTAATCGATTGCACTGCTTTGATACTTCTCAACACATTCATATGATTTTTTGACTTTATGATTAGCACACAAATCAACGATTTACACATGCTTAAAGTCACTGAAAGACACAATATTTTCTTTACAGGATTGCCTGTTTGTTGCAGCCTAATATACAGTTCACTGTCTCTCACTCCCTTAGAACACTTTACTGTTGCTGAATCCATTATAAATGCTCACAGTCTATGCTCAGAATTCTAGTTTGTTGTGTTTCAGGTTCCAACTCACAGTCCTTCTTTGCAAAACAATCTCACTGCTCACACACAGATCCAGCTGGCTTTTAAAATTGCACACAGTGTGATGCACAGATATTTCTGAACGGTACTCATTGAATCAGTAGCTGGCTTGCTCCAATGGAAATTTTCAGCCTGGTGCCGATCCTGGAAGGCCACTGGTGTGAAACGGGCTGGTGATACCATCAATTGTTACAAGAAAGCCACGCTTTTTTCCCCAGTCGGTCGAATAATGGGTTGAACCTGAATTTTAACAGCAAATGTCTCTATTTACAGATTTAGAATGTTCACAATCCCCTCAATGTTTTCTCCTGACTGAACAGCTAGCACGTCACTCCCTCTCTCCTTCTCAAACACTGAGCTGCACTCTGAAGCTGGCTAGAGGGCGGGACTGATTGCAGTCACACCAATCACTCGACGCCATGCAAATGAGCCTTTCTTTCTCTCCTTGCGTTCTTCCTCCACGGTGATCATCGAGCAAGGCAAAATTTAAACTGCAAACTGAACTTTTTTTCTCAGCTGAAATTTCACGGACTGGAGAGCTGTTTTCTACCATTTCTTTACTCAGAACCTGGCTATTTCTTTAGCAACTCTCCCAATTCACACCTAAAGAACATTAAACTTTCTGGGTACATCAATCTCTCTGTTTCCCAAAGTCCACATTACTTTTTACAATAAAACTTGAAATTTAAAAGTTCTGTTAACATTCTTGATGCAGGACAAGGGCATACACATTCTGGCTTTACAGTCCCTTGGTAAACAATGGCACAAACACACAACAGCACTTGCACAGCAGGCACAGAGTGGAACATATGGATGGCACTATCCTAGGCAGATCCTTTTGCACAAAGCCTCCCTTCCAGTTTTGGCTACCACACTGCCAGACAGACAAAACACTAGCCATACCCTAAACAAACTATCCTATGTTTTCTCCCCAAATTAAACAACATCATTGGATGAGCCTCCATTTTTTTAACCCCGAACCGCCCCCTTATTTAACCAGTAGGCACACCTCACATAGCCTAAGAGAAAAGAGATGAGTGGTGGTTACATTGTTTTGCCACCATAGACAAGGTAGGATATGCAGATGGAATAGAAATTAAAAAACACAAAGTGTGGCTACTACCTGGCATACACACCTGGTGGGACCAATACCGTGGCCACAACCCAGGTCCCAGGGAGAAAACATTTGCTCAGGGCTATGCTAGGTTTGCACTTCTGGACAGGGGTACTCAACTAACTCCAACACTGAAGCAAGAACACACATGTCCATACCAGGTTGGGATTCTAGAGTGTGGCTTTATTCCATAACAAAGTAGGAACAACACAAAGCAAAGATGAACCCCTAAGGGTTACACACACGGTATATGCAGACATTTGATGTACAGAACTCCAAGAATTCCTATTTAGCATAGGATGACTATAGAACTTGTGTACTAGCCACCTATAGAATGCACACTTTCTCCTGGAAATGGCACATATGGCCAGTACTTGGTGACTTCCCATATTGCTTAGGATTAACTTGTGGCACATAGATCACATAGAAGCACTAGATGCTCAACACTGGAGAACCCACATACAAGGGGTAAACTGGAAAAGACCCACACACTGGGGTAAAACTGGAGAAAACCCATTCACTGGGGTAAAACCAGAGAAAACCCACTCACTGGGGTAAAAGTTTCTTCAGGTGTTGGCCACATGCGCTAACAGAAAAAAAAAAACAGACGCCCTTCAGAACCTGGAGTCCTAAACTGGCCACTCCAGATGGGGGGTCTCCCACCTTTTGTTTCCAAGTTCATACTCAGCCATCCCTCTGGTAAATACAGCTCACATTATCCAAAACATACTGATGATGCATTCTAGAAATGTATTTCACATTTTAACATCCTCACAGGACACCACAGGGGTGCCAAGAACAAAAGTTCCGCTCACATGGCAGTCACAGACAGGACTTCACTGTGGAACTGCTGACTTTTAAATTGTTTAGGTGATGGGGTCCCTTTGTCAGAGAATTCACCCAAAAAATGAAGGTACACCTGGGCAGTCTTAAACAAACAAAAGTACTCACAGAAGTTGTCACACAAGGCAGCTTCACAATGTCCTGGTAGGATCAGGGGGTTGCCCCTAACATCCTGGCAGCCTGCTCCATCCCTCCTGGGATGAAGCACAGGAAAATCCCTGTAGACAGTTTCCACCACTTACACAAAGCTGGAAAATGCTGTACTCTGCTAGGGTTAGAAAATTGGAACACTGTAGCTCTCCATAAGAGCTGTTACTGGAACTGCTGCTGCACTCTGCAGCTCCCAACTACAGACTACTACTCAGAAGTCTAAGGCTTCCCCACTCACAGCAACTGGCTGTGTGGCTTATGTTGCTGCAAGAGTTCTATGGTGACATCACCTCTACAGCTCCCAGCTGAGGCCAGAAGCAGAGGTGGACAGAGTGAAATCCATTTACTGGCAAATCACTAGCTGCCTTCCCTGCCTACCACTAACTCTAATGGGATTCTTGTAACCCCTGGGAACAAGGGGGTTACAACAGTATCTGAGCCTTGGAAAATCAGTGCTGTGGCATTCCTCAGGGTTTGAATGACAATGGTATCATAGCTGGCATCATAAAATGGGCAAACATTTTCCTGAACACTGATTGATTAAAAGCCTTTTTCAGCCGTGTCCTTATCAGGTGATAATGCTGCAACTGGCAATAGCTTGTGCCAAACTGACTCAAGAATAGCAAGGTATCATTGCCACAATCGCCAGCCATTCAAAACCTACTCCAGTCAGCACTCTGGGATTGCACTGGTCCGGTGTGACAAACATCCAATATCCCCCTCCCCAAGTCTTCACCATGATACCCCAAAAAAATTGTAAGACAAAATTCTAACTTGCACAGCTTCAGTAGAAAGCAAACGTCTCCCCACTGACCATGATAAATGAATGAACCATATTGGGTGGCACTGGCACAATGGGACACACTTGTTCACCGCCAGAAAATTTAAAAAATCAGAAGAAACACCTCCCAAAACACCTGTGCCTTCAATACTGTAAAAAGTGCAGCACAGACCCATTCCTCTGTTGGCATAAAAGTTTAAAGTCCATTATCAGGAAGTAAAATGTGAGTGGGTCAATATGGTGCCTCCTGAGGGACACGCTCGCTGCTGAAAAAGATGTCAGGAGGCACAGAATAAGTGTATGCTGTCCCCAGATGATATCAATCTTTGTTCAATCAGGAAATTTAACATAAATAAAAAAAAAAAAACTAGTTAAACAAAATAAAACAGCTAAATTATGTGTAGCTTCGGGAGTGGGGGCGGCTCATGACACATATGCTTGCTGGTGAAAAAAAATGCAGGCACAAAATGATACTGCACACTGTCAATCTATTAAAGCAGCAGATATGTCAATTAAAAGAGAAAAAAACAGTTATAGGAAATACATTAACTGATTTCTGTGCAGGTGCTTGTGGTTCTGGTTGGGGGAAGGGTGAAACACTTATGATACCACTCAAATACAGGGACTATTTTTTTGTACTATTTCGGCTATTAACACCTGTTTTTTAAACTTATAGTCTTCAATTTTTTTCTTTTTTTTTCTTTACTTGTTGATCCCATTTTGTAAGCACAATAAGACACTCCGAGGTGTGGGTTATGGCCTGATAAGAGCATGCCCTGGTGCAAAAGGCACTCAGTGCAAGCACCTTGTGCCTCATAATGCACCTGGGCGTGCTCTTATTAGGCCATAACCCACACCTCATCATGTCTTATTGCTTACTTATGAACACATTGCTGAGTCATTCACTTTGTGTGACAAGACAGGGCTAATATATTTGGGAAACGTCAACTTTGTGTCACATGATAGTTCAAACCCCAAGGAAAATAACAACACTAATTTTCCAAGGCTCCAGAGACTTTGAACCCTCATTTTTAATTTCCCAGACTGGTTGGTCAACCATTGCAATACATGCCTGTCCACTGCTATGAACTCAGAGGGAAATTGAGCAGGCTACATTTTGTCAATGGTTTAATATATGTATATATATATCTTTATTTCTATATACCCACATGCATATATATGTATATGTGTGTATATATATATATATCTATATATATATATATATATATATATTCTTATAACATACAGAGAAAAGCCAAGTTGTTCTGGTTAGCTAAGAGCAGGTCATAGGCATGTACAGTGCAGTGGTAGTTATAGAAAAGTTGACCTATGGTAAAATAGTGTTATGGTAGAAAACACACTGCAGTATAACTCAGTTGTGGTAATAAAAAAAACATTGAATAACATGCATTTTTTTACTGCAGCTGCATTATACCATGTTTTATTTTTACCTCAACTGTGTTACACTACAGTACCTTTCAACTTTTGTATAACTAGCATTGTAATTATTGACCCATAATTACATGTCAGATCTACTTTTAGGCAGTTCTATGTGATCGTAGTGAATAGAGGTGATCATAGTGAATAGAGAATAGTGACCCGCAAAATGGTGTGTGCAACATGGCGAGTGCACAGGCGACCTGACGCCCAACAGCGAGCATCACAATAGCGATGCAGGACAAGAAAAAATATGCAACAACACCACCACCTACAGATAACGGACACAGACAGGGGAGGGACCGGAGCAGGAGATGGGAGGAGGGAGGAGGAGTGCAGCCCACGGATGTGGATGGGGAGAAGCAAGAAGGGCAGGGGCACAGACAACAACAGCCCATGGAGCACCGCAGGGAGCCAGGAAGGGGGGAGAACACCATGCAAATGGAAGGCAGCAACAGAGGGTGGGGGGAGAGGCAAGAGCACATGCAGGAGGGGCAGGGAGGCACGGCAGACAGGGATTCCACAGCGGTGTGGGCGGGCGGCTGTGCCCAGGGACACACAGACTGGTGGAGGCAGGAAGCGCACAGTGGCAGTAGAGATACAGGAATGTATGCAGGTGCCACTTGCCACTGAGACAGAGCACTGCCTGACACTGGGTGTGACAGGGTAGTAGCAGAGGTGGACATGGCTAACAGTAGCCAGAGACATGCAGGGGCACCCAGGGTGGCATGGGAGGGTACAGCAGACTACATCTGGAGCTGAAAATTGTATGGCAGGCCACAGAGGTAGTTGGCTGTGCTGCGCTGCCCATACTCTGCCATGTAAGGTCCCTGTACTGTTTGCAATTGCATGCAGCAGCTGTCCTGGAGACAAGCTGATCCATCCGCAGCTCACTCATGCACTGTTCCTCCCAGAGGCAATCAAGGAACCACCACACAGTGGGATGCCAGGCACCCAACCATGCGCCAAAGCACCTGTGCCACCCCTCCACCTTATTTTTTGTCCTAGTGAGGCCAGCACACATGACCTCATACATGTTCCACACCTCTAGCAGGAACATTGGTCGCTGCCTGCCCAACTGGCCAATGGGTCTGCTGATCCATGTGTCCTCCTTGTAGTCAAGGACAGGCTGCAGCAGGGCATCATTGTCCCAGTAGAACTTGCTGTCCCGCAGCACCCCATACGCAGAGAGCATGTAGGGCATGGGCATGAATGCAAGGGACAGCAGCATCCACACCTAGGGGGCCACCTCCTCCTCTGTGGTATAGCAACCAAGCAAGTTAGGATACTGCTGTACCCTGTGCCACACTGCCTGGCAAAAGTGAAAAAAGCAGCTGCAGATGGCCTCCCTGGGGAACACTGCACTCAGTGCCCATCACGCTGCCCTTTCAAAATCTAGGAGTGTTGTCCTAGGCTGGGTGCTGCCCAACAGCTGATGGACCTCTGTAAACGCCCGCACATAGCTCTGCTCCTTGCAGGTGCACATCACTATGTACACCACCAACACGATGGCATCAGACTGGACCCCGTGGATCACGTACATCTGCCCAAACAGGGACAGTGTTGTGCAGAAGGTTCCATCCAGGAACCAGTCCCTGCTGTCCCCCAGGAATCACAGGGAGCATTGGGTCATGAAGACCAGCATCCTGTCTAAGGTTGGCCAACTGTTGTGCTGGAAGAATTGCTCCCCTGCCCCATGGTGGCATACTGTGGAGGTATTGTCAGGGCCTCTACTCTGGTCGGTGCTTCTGGACACCCCCTTGCCACCTGCCTGGCATGCTGCATGGTGCACTTTAGGAGGGGCATGCCCAGCAGCCAGCCAGCAATGGCGTCTGGCACCCCTAAGGTGCACTGCACCACCACCTGTGAGGTGGACTCCATACTGGTGTGAGCTCATTCTCTGACCTTGCCCACCACAGCCCTGATGCCTATGTCACCTGCATCGGTCACATGGTTGTGGGGGTGCCCATGATGCAAAACATGGTCCACCACCATGTGGACACAAGCGGGGCACTCATATTTGTGGCACTGTGTGCAACGCAAATAGACTTCATTATTTACCTCTTATTTCTGGCAGTAAACATAGCCAGAGAGGCTCAATAAGGGTTTACCCTTCTGGCTTGTTAAGAAGGTTGGCATTTCAGGCTCCATTGCATTGATGCCTTCTTTGCTGACTGCTACATTTCTGCATTGTGCCCCTTTGTAGTGTGGCATGGGTGGCTGTGTGTGTGGCCCCAACCACACACACAGTGGGGCAGCAATTAAGAGGGTCACCATGCAGGCAAGAGCCCATGGCTGCATGGTGTTGTCATGTTGCAGTATGTGTCGCCGCCAAGGTGTTCAGAAGAAGCTGATGTGGAGCCCTGACAGGACTGCGGAAATGGGTGAATGTTACCTGCATTGCAAAGGTCTGCCTGATCCCATATCATGCTGTGACTCCCTGTCTCTTGCTGACTCAGCTATGCTGTGTCCTACCTGTCTGCTGGGAGGTTGTGCCATATCAGTGATTCAAACCCATATGGTTCTGCCCAGCAGTACAGTGCTATGTACGCTTAATGGCCTGTGCTACGATGGCGGGTTGGGGGGTGGAGTTGGCTCAGCTGCCTTTATTCCCTGTCGGCTGTACCTGCAGCATGGGAGTGGAGGGTACCTGCAGTCTCCGCTTTAATGGTGGTGGTCGGGGGGGTGGGTAATCGCTGTGCTCGCCGGGTGCCCGTGGTGGTGTGCGGTGGGGCTCTGGGACCATGCGGTGTGCCGGCTGGGGCTCTTGGCCCTGCTGTCTGTTGCGCTGGCCACCCTGTGGCCAGGTGCTGTGTGCCCTGGGCATGTGCAGGGTGATGCCGAGGCCAGTGGGTCGATCATTGCGTTTGGGGAGTCTCTATTCCGGTAGTCGCTATTATGCCCCATTCGCTATTATGCCCCATTCGCTATTATTCCCCATTTGCTAATATTCCCCTGTCGCTAGAGTACCCGCTCACTCTAAAGACCAGGCACTGCACTGTCCCATGGCTGTACTGCCAAGAGCTGTCATCGGTGCTCACTCACAGGACGGTGCTGCGTTATGTTCAGTTGCAGTAGTGCCTCATTCCACCACATGTCACAGTCTACATAATTGCAGTTGGCATAGTGCATGGGCTGCGATTCATGTAGCTGTCTTAAAATAGCTAACATCATGGGCTACCCTTTTAGGCAAGGGTGGAAAAGATGAGCAGAGACCTAAAATAACTCAAGGAGTGGTCAAGAGTATGCTAACTTGGTTTCAGTGTGAAAAAGTGTAAAGTAATGCACTTGGGGCACAGAAACCCAGGGACAGAGTACAAAATGGAAAGAGTGGTACTGGCGACCATCAAGCAGGAAACAGACCCAAGGTGATAATATTGGATGACCTAAAAGTGGTCAGGCAGTGCAAAAAGGTAGTTTTGAGGGCTAGTGGGATACAGGGGTACAGAGGGAAGAGTACCATCAGCAGAAAGAGGGAAGTGGTATTGCCTTTGTATTGTTCACTAGTAAGGCAAGGCAAGCCAAGGCAAATATTTTTTATATAGCACTCAATCCAAACAGGGCCTCTGAGAGCTTTACAATAAGATAACAAGGGTAAAATAAAATAGAACAGTTTAACATAACTATGATATATAAAATATGAGATAGCATATAAGTAAGACCCCACCTATAGTACTGTGTCCATTTCTGGAGTCCATGGGCCCAATTCCAAGAAGGGCTACACCGGCGTAAGGCAAGATACGCCAAACCGCTTGGTGTATCCCGCAACATACACCATGCGTTAAGCCTGTTGGAATTCTGAGTTGCAAGTTGCGCCATGGCGGATGCGGGCTGCGACAATCGTGAGTTAAGCCACCCGCTACGCTGTAGCCCACAACACCATGGTGCAAGTGCAGGTTATGACAGCAACATCACCTAATTCCAGGAGGGCAGCTGTCATAACCTGCCAGTGCAGATCTAAAAGGCACACTGACGTAGCTTTGTTACGGCAGCTAAGAGCTATCCTAAGTGGCATCTGATGGCTGGCACCACTGGATGCTGCCATGCAGCACCATGGCAGTGGCACCATACTGCCCCACAACCCCCCCACAAGCACACCCCTGCCCCAACCCCCCAATCGTCTGGATCCCCTGGGGGTCCGATCCCTGGTGCACCCCCCACAGATGCCTGTGCCATCAGTCCTGCCCCCTATGCCCCCTGGTGTGTGCCATGGTGGTCCAGGGCAGGGAGGGCTTTGAGCTACCTGTTGCTGACTACAATTTGTGACATGCGGGGCATATATGCCATGCTCATGGTGTTAGCCTACGCATGGCATATCCCGCATGTTGCAAGTGCCGGGACCCTGCCACTCTTGGAATGCAGCGTAGGGTCCCTGGTATAGTGGAGAATGGCATAACTCGCAGCTGCCTGTGAGTTATGGCATTCATCTTGGAATAAGCCTCCACATCACCAGAAGGACATAATGGAGGCTGTCCAGAGGAGGGCAACAAAACGGCACAGGGTCTGCATCGGAAGCCCTATCAGAAGAGACTTAAGGACCCAAATATCTACACCCTGGAAGAGAGAACAGAGAGGGGGGATAAGATAGTATTTTAAGTACCTCATGGGTGTAAATAAAGTAGAGGAGAGAAGTATTTTCAGAACCAAAACTGCCCAAGGACAAGGAGGCATAATAAGAAGCTGGAGAAAGGTAGATTCAGGAGAGATGTGAGAAAGTATTTCATAGAAAGATTGGCAGAGTCCTGAAGTCTTCCAGCAGAGGTGGTGGAGGTAAATACAGTGGTGGGGTTCAAGAATGCATGGGATGAATAAAAGGGAATCTTAGGGAAGGTAGGTGAATGGGTGAGAGATCAAATTGGATCTGCGGTGCTACAAGTAGGGAAAAATGGTCAGACTAGTGGGCCAAGTGTTCCTTATCTACTGGCAAGTTCTTTGTTTCTGTTTCTATGCCTTGTCTTCACCAATGCCTTGCACCCCCCCCACACCCACCCACCACTCAGCAAATCGTTCCTTCTCTGGTCTTCTCTTAACCACTCATGCTGCCTTATTCTAATTCCTCTAAGTGACACAGACCACATGGTCTTGGTACCAATATCCTACAACTGTCAGTGTTGTCCATCGCTGCCTCTCTCACCTCATTTTTTAATATTTATTCCAGACATATGTCTGTCCCCTAGACCTGGAAGAAGGTTGAGGTCATCCACCTCCTCAAAGGGTTGATTCTTCCTCCTCAGGTAATGACAGGCCTATATCTCTCCTCCTTGCCCAGGCCAAAGTGCAATAAGAATGTGTTATTTCTCAGCTAGCCATCTCCTTTGACTCCTCTTCTTTCCACTCCTCTGTCCAGTCTGGCTTTATAAAACACCAGTCAATTATTTCCTCCTCTCTCCAAATCACTGACTCCATGCTGAAAAGCATAGATAATGGCCTATTCAATGTGGTCATTTTCAGAGACCTAGCAAATGTCTTTGACACTGCGAGCCACCCCATAAATTAGATGCTGTGGGCCTATCTGACTTGGCAGTCAGGTGGTTCTACTCCTATCAATCAGGCTGGTTCCTGTCATTCCAGGCTCACGTTGCTGTATTCTTCCCATTTATCAAGTCAGGAGTCCTGCAGGTCTCCATCCTGAGCTCAGTTCTTTTCTCCATCTTCTTAAATGACATCACCATCACCTGTGTCTCCCCACACACCTACATGTGCGCAGATGTCACAGTTCAATTTGCTTTGGTTCTTCAGTCCCTGAGACTGGAACTGTCCTCCTGCATGACTTTGATAACATCCAGTTCTTGTTTCACTCAAACTAGCTCTCACCAAATGCTAAAAAGACTGTCTCCCTGACTTTCAGCACTACTCAGAGACTAACAACATACCCCTGTCTTGAAGACTCTGGATGGCAACATTCTTGAAGTACCCCACTTCAAGTACTTTAAGAGTTTGTTTGGACCAGAAATTCAACTTTTAAACCCAAACTGACATGATGCATAAGAAACGTTGCCCTCATCTTGGTGTGCTCTACCACAACATATCCTGCATTCCTCTATTGGTCCACTGAGAGATCTTCCTCAAGATGATCTTGCCAGGTTTAGACAACATGGTTGTAATCTACATAATTGCTCTAAAATTCTGTACTTGCCAGGTTGGGTTCCGTTTTTCATTCCTTCCGTTGCATTGCCCTTAGGGATCCCTTTCACACCCATCACTGATCTCTCTATGCCAATCCCTCCCTAGATGTCTCATACCTCTGAAGCTATTGTTCTTTTCTTGTGAAATACTGGTTTGCCACTGTTCCCACATACCTTTCCTCACTCCTTAACCCTGCTCCCCTACCATCCTACAACATACAATAATCTGATGAGTGTTTTTTCACATGTGGCATGGTAAATCTATAGCTGATCAGTATGCTTTCTTTATCCATTCTACAATTCTATAAAAAATCAAAATCCCTCTACCCATCTATCTGTCATTCTTCCTGCACTCTCTCAAACCATTCTTATTGATACACTTCTCAGAAGCATGCACCTGTAGCTAGCCATCTTCATCTTCTCTCCAAACGACAACAACCCATGATATAGTCACCCCCCACCACTTTTTACCTATGTGTCTCTTTAATATATTGTATAGCATGTTCTTTAATTTCACAATTACATTACAATGACCATGTTACTGTACAAACATCTCCGCATTTGTTGGCTAACCCTCCTCTAGATCTCATCCTTACTACTCCCATAACTTATGTACTATGCACACTTTCTACATTGTTTTTCTTTTTATGGACTTTATTACTCATACATTGCATGTGTTACTCATGTACAGTACATGCACCTAATGTCACAATATTTGTTATTTCTGTTTCACTCCCTGTGGTATCCTTTTCCTCAGATCACTCCTGGAAACAGTCTCTTGCTCAGTTTGCCTGCCATGGTCACCAAATTTTAAATAAATAAATACAACCATAAAAGTAGCTGCAACTCATTGAATGCAGTTGTAGGTTAACAGGAATCTGCAGTGGAGCTATACACAAAGCTGTACTAATGTCTCAGAAAATAACGTTTAATTAAAGATATATAGACTAGATTTCTCAGCTAATACTGGAGGTTTTTAACCCCAGGGCAATAGTTTTCTACTATAAGCCTCAACCCAAGTTCATTTTTGTATAATGAATATATATATTACATAGATTAGGATTACAAAGACACAAAATGAGGGACATTTGATGTTAGGTTTTATTGAACCCTAAAGCCACCCACGTTGCTCAGCCCTTACTCTCATGAACTGAGGCCAAACTTCATGGCCTGTACCATGTCCTACAGGTCTGCTGCCTGAAGTTATTGGTCCCAAGCAATACCCAAGTCCATTGCTTTATATAGGGCTTGTAGGGTCACTCATGACTTTCTCCATGCAGTGCACTGCATAAAGCATTAGAGCAGTCATAGCTATCTTCACATAAGGCAGAAGATGAGTCATAGCTTCCTTTTTTCTTATTATATTATTAGGTGATAACACTTCATAGTGTATGAAAATAAATACACTAGTTACCATCCAAATTTAAACAGAATACTGATTCAGAGGGAAAAATTGAAAAAATGCACAAAAATAAATGCATAAACCATCTGAGTTGATGAAGAGTACTACTATACAATACTAAGATGAAATGCTTGCAAAATAATAAATATACTCAACTTTTTACCAATAATTATTTTGCCCTGTACATGAGATCAGATCATATTGCATCACCTGAAATCCCAACATAGCATAAATAGAAGCTTCACAATGACAAAATCATGGTTTTTATAAGGATAAGAAGCCAGCAAGTTGAATACTGGGATGTCTGACTTTTTTTTTTAATCATGTCATATTTTACCCCTAGCAGCCACTGACCTGCCTTAATCCAGCCATCGCTCCAGCTCCACCCCCGATCCTGAAGTTGCACGCCCAGCTGACATATGCAGCTCTGTCTTCAAAAGGGGCACCCTTATTTTCCCCCGCACCAGATGAAGAACCATTACCGGCACGCGCATCCAGGCATCTTCGGTTGGCAGATTGCGGCCATCAAGCTGCCCGGCCTGTGCTGCTCCATTTTCCATTTTTTCCTGACCCTGGGAGTGCGAGTGTGCAGTGACATCTGGGCACAAATCTGCCACCATCTGCCACACTCCATACTTCTATGCCAACTCTAGTAGTGCCCCCGATTGTCACCAGGGGCTTCTGCAGAGTGATGGCTCCCTGGATCCCTCCACGGAGATAGGAGAGCAGTCCATCAGATGCTCAATCCTTAGCCCTCCCCCGCTGACCTCTGATGACTTGGGCTCATGTCCGAACCCGGGTCGCCAGCATGGTGTGAGGTGTGGCGTCCAGTGCCTCAACCCTCAGCAACACCGGACCAGTGGATGTCTGACTTTTCTTTGTAAATTGTTTCTAAAAGGGTTCTAAATCTGTTCCAATACATTGTTCTAATCAATAATGTAACAGTGAATCTTTTTGAATTGAAATGGATCTATCATAAGGTTAAAATAGAAACTTATATCTGGAGGATTATGATTCCTTCAATCCATAAGGATACAATTTGTTGACATAACTGAGGCCTAATGAAATTAATTTTAGGATTAGTGATACAGACCTCCTTTATCCTTTTCAATCGTTGTTGTTGCGATCTCTGCCATCATAGAAATAATAGCATCCCAGAACTTAGCTTTTAACAAGTTAAAACCGTGTGGATTAAGGACCCTGACTTGTCCAAGTGCCTGGGATATTTATGAGATATGCTTATCTCCGCAGGCCTACATGGAGCTTGTTGCCAAAATGGTGCTCCCTGTCTTTGACTACGTGGGTGTAGTCTATGGAACTGCTCCACTTCACTTGCCAGACTGCACACCTTCTGTAATGCCGTTTCCTACTTTACTGGAACTTCCCCCTCATCACACCCTGCTCCCTCTGTTCCTCCCAATCCTTCCTCTGCCTCGACACCTGTTGCGTCTACTGTACCTCCTTCATATCCAAATACTGATTTGGTTCACTTCCCTCCTACCTCTACTTTCTCCTCTCCCAAATCCTCCCACCCCCTGGTCCCTCCATTTCAGGGACTATCACACTTTTATTACTCCTCAGCTTGGCAATCTGCATTCTCCTATCAACTTCTCATATTCTGGAACCTACTCCAATCTTCTTTCTATCTCCTCCTCCCATGGCTACCTCAGGCACCAGTTGAAACTCCAACCCCATTGCACCTGCTCCTTTTTACCCATCCTCCTGATAACTCCCCAGCCTGAGCCTCAATCATCCTTGCTAGGGTATCCAGCTTAGTTTCCACTACCTGCTGACTGGTTTAATTTCCACACCACCTCTGCACTTCCTTCCACCACAGGACTAGGCATATACAGTACTCAGATAAAAGGTTTATTGCCTGTTTCAGTTAGTTGTTTGCCCACTACTTATAGCTGTTGTTTTGTTTGACACTTGAGCAGATGTTCCATATTGTACTCTGCCCACACTTCATTTTTATATCAACTTATTTATCAGATGTTTGCTCAATTGACTTGTTATTGCATACTGTACTTCTGCTTCTGCAATTCCTTTCCCCAGGTCACACCACAGAGCTAGGCACACACTTATCTTACGGGTATCTCACCTTTTTTTTGCATGTTGTGTATCGCTGCTGTTTTATTTTGTACTTGATCAGATGTCCCATACTGTGCTGTGCTCACGCTTTAATTTCTATCAGCTTATTTTTGTACCAACGTATTCACCAAATGTGTGCTCAGTTGACTTGATATTGTATATTTTTTCTTTCTTTCTTTCTTTCTTTCTTTCTTTCTTTCTTTCTTTCTTTCTTTCTTTCTTTCTTTCTTTCCTTCTTTGTCTTGTTTTACCAGGAAAGACATACTGAGCTGAAAACAACTCATTTCCATATGTGTCCTGGGGGAAGGGGAGAAATGACGACAATGAAGAAATCAAGCACAAACATTACATAATAGGTAGAATAGGAACAAAACATCATAACTAAGCATCATACATAGATAATTTATGTAAGGATGAGAAAAAGATAATTATGCAGTGAGAACTTGGAGGGGAATAACAGTGTTATGGAATGCCATTCAAGAAGTACAATTAAAAAGTGCTGGGGTATTGAGGGATTAACAGAAGGTGCAAGGGTAGATGCTATAGGGCACATGAAGGGGGGCTAAACAAGTGCAGAATGGGGAGAAAGGGAGAGGAGGAAAGGGGATAATGGGTTGCAAGTAGTGGACCAGGGACAGGTATCAGGAGAAGGTATGTTTTACTTCTGCTTCTGATGTTCCCTTCCCTTTACTTGCACTTTGAAAGAAGCATTGCTTCAGTGTGCCTCAACCAGTTACCAATTAAAAAAAAAATCTATTTTGTTCAACCAAGCTGGGGTTTGATAACCTCTGTGCATGATATTGCATTGTATTTGTTGAAGTTTTGTGGAATGCAAGTCAAAAAATGGATATTTTTTTGATATCTGACCAAATTTCTTCAGAGATTTGATAAGCTAGGAGTTGCTTCAATTTGTTTTTTAATCCATATCAGTTTTTTGCTCTGGCATTTAGAAGTAATGAATAGATGGTAAAAATAGCCTACTGTTTTTGATTGTATTAGGGCAAGACTTCAGCTCTATCTTCCACTGAAGAAGAGTAGTTTATGGACTGGATGTAATTCTTAAGTTGTAGATACTGAAGCAAAATGTCTGGGGATAGCAAATGTAGCTTGAAGCTGTTTAAAGGAAGCAAGGGTATTATTAAAAAAACTGCCATTAAATTATGCCTAAAGCTTTTCATATTAAGAAACATTTGTATATTTTAGAGGTCTAAATTCAAAATGTAAATAAATCAGTGTAAAAGGGCAAATGTAAGTATTCCAAATGATTATAGTGTAGGCTGTCTTCCAGGGGAGTAACCAACCTTTTAAAATGTGTGCACACAGTTAAACAGAACAAGCAATAGGTTGTGGGCCCCCAGAAAATGTTTAGATTTTTGATGCATTATGGTGTATTTTGGAGTACATTGTAGAGATTATTCAGTGCCCTACCATAGCTTTTATATACCAGTCAGGCATGCACCCCAAGGAGAATCTCTTTGGGGTGCAGTACTATAGACTGATATAATAAAAAGCTATGGTAGTAGGGCACTGAATACCCCAACGATAGAGAGTGAGTGAGGTACTGCCCAACCCAAGGAGAGTATCCCTTTAGATACTAAATTATTTTCCTCCTGGCTGGTCCTTGATGATAAGGGCTTGGTTCAAAACCCTGACCTCGAGCCTGTGAGCAGTGGCTGTATGTTTTTTAGTGTTCATGAACATGAACCCATTGTTGTTACTCTATCTGTATCATAGCCTTGGGGATGAGGAATTTCTTCACAGAATGGGTGGTGGACAAGTGGAACACCCTGCCAGAGGAAGTGGTGGGGGCTGAAACAATCATGGGATTTAAGAATGCATGGGATAGACATAAAGGAATTCTGTAGGTCAGAGTTAAGGGGCAACAGACTTCTAGGAAAATATAAAGTAAACTTACAAGCTCAAATGGGCAGACTGGGTGGGCTGTAGGCCCTTATCCGACAACACTGTCTGTGTATCTATGTATCCCTTCCCCTGGGTCACACCTGAAAATGAGCTCTGGCTCAGCTCAGTGTGCTTATCCCAGTCACTAAATTTTGAACAAATAAATAAAGAACATATATGAACAACAGGGAAAGAGAAGGGCTAGGAGGTGTACATTAAAACACAGCTAGTTTCAGTTTGATTTTATACATACATTTTTGACTAGTTCTAATTTATCACACTAAAATCCCCTAGATTTCTGTGACAAATGTATTAACCCTTGCACACAATTTGTCAGGTCTTCTCACTAGCCATCCCCAAGAAACTGTTTTTATGGCAGTCTGCTGCTCCCCTTCTTTCACTGTCAGACCAGCACTGGGCATGAATATCAGTCATGTGCCCATTCCTCCACTTAGTCACCACATATCTGCTACTTCCTGTCCCTGTTTTATACATTGCCCCCCTTTGTTTTCTTGTTTGCCTCCTTCTCCAGGGTGTCCAGGACAGCATCCACCAATGCTGTCCCTCACACTTCCTCCTCAGAGGCTACCTTCTGGCTACCAGCATTGTCCCTGGGCAGCCAAACCCTGCCAGTATCAAAAAAGCACCAAACCAGAATCCTTCCTATATTCCTTTCAGTTCCCAACCCAGACAGCTCATCAAGGCAGTGGAAATTGGATTAAGCTAAAAAGTGCTTAACTTTAGTTTGACTTGACTAGGGCAGCACATGCATGGCGGGCTATGGCAAGATTCAAAGCAGCAGTGCACAAAGGCACAAGACACCTCTGCAGGCTGGTACTGACTTACGGTACCACAAAAAGTCCTCCTCTAAGTGAAAGTCCCAGCTAAGCTAGCCCACATGACTATTTGAAAAAAAATATTGTGATACCTGATCTCATCTGGGATGACAAAGCTGCTGCTCTCTTCTGCTCACACTACTGATGGGTGGTAGCTTTCCTTTCATTGCAGCACAGCAACACTGACCAAGAATCCTCCTTTCACTCCCAGACCCAGACAGCTCTTGAGAAGCTGATTTTGATTACAATGGTCAGCTGAGCTGACCACCAACTCATACCAGTGACCTCCGACATTTCTACTACTGACTCATCACATGGCCCACATAGAAAGAAAGAAAGAAAGAAAGGCCGGTAGTGCGTGAGTGGTAGTGAGAAAATCTGAGGAACTAGCTGGTGGCAGAGGCAAACATGTGGACAGTAACTGTCCAATCCACTCATCAATCATGGATGCCTTGGGGATGGGGTCTGTTTGAGTTGTGTGATAGGGACTGGTGAGTGTGAGCTGCTTGCTTATTCTCTCTGGATGAGATTAAGCACCACCCCCTTACTCCAAGGTGCCAGCCAGGCTGAGGACTCAGATGACAGATCAGTGATTGAGATTTTTTTTTTTTAAGTTGCAGTGATTAATGACATTTTTGATGTCACGCTGAAATGAATTTTCTGTACACAAGTGTGAATGGGAAGTAAGCATGGTTATGCCACTGCTGCCTTCCAACACTCACACATTGGCTGTTTAGTAAGTGAAGAATGGCACATAATATTTCTAATATTGTAGTTCATATACCACTCTGATTCCAAAGTCTAATTGGAAGCTGCCCCCTGAAAACCAATCCTGTACTTGGGCAGTTTGTACAGCCAAGAAGTACAACCTAAGATTAGGTAAAGCTAGGCTAACTGAAGCCTTAAGTAAATAAATTATTTCTTTACTTAGCCTATGCTTCTTTTCTTCTCTGTATGAACTGTGTGATGGCTTTGTAAATGTTCTTAAAGTATTGATTCCCTATGGTGATTAAAAGAGTTTGAAATAAAAACGAGGGCTTAGGAAGGATATTCAATATGATTACATTGCATCTTCCTATCAATGTTTGTTTTATATAGTTGTCTAGGTCTGCAATGATATTGTTCAATACCCGTTTATAGTTTTTACAAAATAGTTGAGTTAGATCTTTTTTTTTTTACAGTTAATATATTTATTGAGCTTTTCAGTTTTTACATACAATCTGCAATCATAAACATCACTTAGTACAGTAGGCTTTCAAACACAAGTAAGTCTGTACATGGGTCTCCTGTAGGGAGCTGTATTTAGCTACACAGACATTTATTCAGTGTTCTCAGAGGTTACATACCTTATCCCTGCCCTTTGGGGCCAACCTTCAGTTATTATACACAAGGTTTCTCTCTGGGAAAATGCAATACTTCAGACATATAACATTAATATCAGGTTACGCAACTAGTATTGTGGCACCCTTTTGCTTGAATACAGTAAATCACAGTATTGATCCATCCTGAATTGGGAAAGAGATTCAGGGTGGTTTTAGCAGGTCCTTCATTCTTAGGCCTGTGTTAGATTGGGCTTTTTCTTGGATATAACTGTTATAGGGGACCCAGACTACTTGAAACCTGTGACTGGAACCTGTAGCGTAATGGGATATGTGTGTTAGAGTAACTAACCGTTCCATGGCCTATAGCCATTCTGCTACTCCTGGAACAACTGTGGTCTTCCATCTTTGACAAATTAATTTCTTTACTTCTACAAACACTTGCATCACCCGCACTTTGTGGTTGACTGTTAAGGAGGAGCATTCCTGTGTCACTCCTAGCAGTACTAGGGCTGGGGACACAGGGATGGCACATTTAAGTATTGCCCTGCATTTCTCTGTAACAAAAACCCATAATACCTGTAGTTGTATCAAAGCACAGCTTTACAACACATGTAAAAGGTGATCTCTACCTTTCCCACATCTCCAACAGTCGTCTACTTGCATTAAGCCCATTTTTTTTTCAACTGCACTGGTGTTCTAAACCATAAATGTTGGATTTTATTTTGTACCAATACTGTGGGTAACTGCACAGGCCCTATGAGCCAGTGTCCTGCTCTGATGCCACTCTTGCTCCGAGATGCTGATATTTAACATTCTCTGCCATTTATCTTCTTCTGGTAATGAGGGGTTTGGGGTAGCCTCCATCATCAGCTTCTGAATCCCATCAGCCAATCCTGAGGTTAGGGTTAGCCACCTTTTTATTGGGAGTTTGAGTAGTTCCCACCCTTACCATAAGTGAGACATGTGCTGCAAATGCATTTCTCCTTCTGTTTCTTTTGATATATGCTACGCAATTCGAGATACCTCCAGAAGTTCCTTTTTGTAAGGCCATATCCTGTCTGAAGCATGGTAAAGGACTCTAGGTAACCTCCATCAGGAGACAGGACATCCAGCACTCTGGCTAACATTATTTGAGCACCAATTCTGCTAGTAAAAGGGCTGCTTATTAATGCACCATCCTGGGTTGTTCCAGAGATGTGTATAGTCACCCATATCCGGGTAAGACTTGGTGATCCAGCCTACTTTACCCCAGGCTGTATGCACTGCCTTCACGGTTAACCATTTTTGATATTGCCTTGGTAGCTGGGCTCCAAAATAAGCAGAGGGGTGGGCTTCTTGCAGAATTTCAGTTTCTATGCCTACCCAGGCTAGGGGTTGTGGTCCTTGTTCCCCAAGTATTTTGCAGATGTTAGGTACCCTGAAAGCATATTCATACATTTGAAAATTTGGGAGATTCAATACTCCCTTCTGCTTAGGGGCTCTTAACTTTGCCCTGCTATATCTTTTGGGGGCCCCTCTCACAAGACATTCCCCACTAGATAATTGAGCTTATGTAACCACCTGTCTGGTAAGTCCACCAGAAGGTGCGTCAGTATATAGTATATGTTAGGGGCTAGCAACTATTTCCCCTACCATAGTAAGGTGCAAGTGTTTCCACTTGTCCATCTCTTTTTGTAAGTCATTTACTAATGGCATGAGGTTTGACACTAGCAGATCTTGTATGTCTGTGGGAATTGTTATGCCCAAATACTTGATGCCCTTTGAGGCCCATGCTAAACCTATGCTTCTTATCTGAGAGGGTGTAGGTATTTAGGGGAAATACCTCAGGTTTGTTGACATTACTTTTTGAGCCCTGATATACCAGCAAATGATGCAAGTAAATCCATCAGGTGAGGTACACTCTCCTGCAAGTCACTAGTAAGGATTAGGCAGTCATCAGCATATAGCGTGACCTTGTGGGTAGTTGCTCCTATCTGTATTCCTGATATTTGTGGGTGTTCTCTAAGTACAGCTGCCAGGGCTTCTATGGCTAACTCAAGCAATAGGTGGGAGAGCAGACAGCCCTGTCTTGTGCCTCTAAAAAGTGTGAAGGAGTCTGACAATATGTTATTTGTAAGGAGACTAGCTTTGGGGCTGCTGTATATGGTTTGAATCCAATTACAGAAAACTGTACCAAAATTCCTTCTGCGCAGGACCGCATGCAGGTACCCCCACTCCTCTGAGTCAAAGGCTTTTTCAAAATGCAGTGTTTTAGCTGCAGCCAGAGTGGGAATCCCTGCAATGGTCTGCATCAGAATAATCAGGGCTCTTAAATGATCTGCACTCACTCTACCTTTAATGAAGCCCACCTGTGAAGGGTGTATCAATGCTGGAAGAATTGACTCGGGTCAAGATGCCTGGGCTTTCACCAGTATTTCTGCATCTGCATTTATGAGGGAGACTGGTCTATAACTCTTGGGAAGGGTAAGGTCTTTTCCCTCTTTGGGAAGGACTGTGATTACAACCTCCTTTAAGGTGTTTGGTAGTTGCTTCTTATCCAGTGACCCCTGCAACATCTGTAGCATAGGGCCCATGACCACCTCTGGAACCAGCTGACAAAAATCAGTAAGGAATCCATCACCACTGGGTGCTTTGTGTGGCACCATTTTCCTGGTAGCTAAGTTTATTTCATCCTGGGTGAGGGGGCTATCCAGAGTTCTTTTCTGGGTCTCTGTTAGCTGGGGCAATTGCAGTGTATCTAAGAAGGCTGAATAATTCCCTTCCATCCCCTGTGCATGGGAGCTATACAAATTCTTATAGAATTCCACCATTGTGTGGTTTATAGTGTCCGGGGATGTGCACATTTGCCCTTCAGAGTTTTTTAATTGTTGGATATGTCAAAAGTTTGCCCACCTTTTCCCCATATGCCCAGTATTTATGGTGTGTCATCTTTACTTGCAGCTCAGCTTTCTGAGTGGTCAGTTGGTTGAGTTAGATTCTGAGGAATGTCATCTCATATACCAAGTGTCTATTTCTGGGATCTGATGGGGTTTGCTTATATATGTTCTCTGCCAGTCTTAGTTTTTCCTCTAAATTAGCTAGCTCCTTCTCCATGTTCTTGTACCTGTAGGCAGCATTACTGATTATTTTACCTCTAGTTGTGGCCTTGAAGGCCTCCCATATCATTTTTGGGGCTGCTGAACCTGGGGGTTTATTCAAAAAGAAATTGCATACTTCCCCTTCTATCCAGCCCATAAACTGCTTGTCATGCAATAGCAGTGGGTCCATTCTCCAAGTGGTTGATATTAAGGGAAGGGGCCTCTACTACCAGGGATATTCCCACTGGCGCATGGTCCTATATGTATAGGGGGTTAATCTGCAACTCCATCATCTTGGTGAGCGTGGGAGATCTTGGCCAGTAGTTTAACCTGCTAACTATTATCCTGGGCAATGATGAGTACATGTAATCCTTTTCTGTCAGTTGGACAATCCTCCATGCATCTATTAGCTGATAAAAGCTCATAATTTGTTTCAAGGTGTATAGTGCCTTTCCATGGGGTTGAGGATTAGCATTGGACCTGTTCATGAGATGGTCCAATGCCAGGTATATCACTTCCTATCAGTATTTCTTAGTTATCAAAGGCCATATCCATCGATGTTTGTGGAATGGCACTGAAGAACCCAGGGACATCTTCATTTGGGGCATACACATTCTCTAAAATGACTGACCCCACTGGTGTGGATACTTTTACCATCACCCACCTCCCATCTTTGTCCTGTCTTTGCTCAATTGTTTTCCAATTTAAGTTCTTATGCCATGGTATCAACACCCCCTCTTTGGATATTCCAGAGGTTCTGTGGACCTCCCACCCCACCCTTTCTCTTTTAAGCTTTTGTGCTTCTCTTGCCTTAAGTTCAGTTTCCTGCAAGAAGGCTAACTGTGTTCTGAGTTGTTTCAGCCTGGGAAGGACGTTTTGTCTCTTAATCAGTGAGTTCATGCCCCTCACATTCCATGAGGTGGGCACAGTTATGACTTTACTATCCATTGTCCTTAATGGAGGTTCCCTGTCTTTTTTGTACCTTGTCCTTTCCAGCTTGAAACAACCTATTCCCTAGATGCATCTTTCCTGTACAGAAGTGAGTAACTTCTAATTTTGTTTCATATACCTGTTCACCATACCATCCCCTATCAAGGGTTCTGCTGTCCCTTGTTTCCCTGTACCTAAATTTATATAGCCTGGAAGCTCTTTTCTTTTTTTTTTTTTCTGTATTATCTGTTTTCCTCCCTCCCTCTATCTTCCCCATCGGCCTCTCCTTTGGGCCATCAGTGGTCTTATTCCTCCTACCACTCACTTGTACTCCCACCTATTGCCACCATCCATCACCAACTTATATGGCAGCCACCCTTGGGATATCCCAGTGTTAACCCTTCACCGGATGAGTTCTTCACCTCTGAGGAGAAAGGTGCTGGTGTGGGCCAGCCAGTGCAACACTTGGCCCCTCGGGTGCTGCTGAGGTGGCTTTTCTGGGGGCCTGACCAGGGCACTCATGGCAGCGGAGGGACTGGATGGCTGTCATCAGAGGAGACATTTTCCCATTTTCTCCCCGGAAGCACAGCATGCCGTGATGTCTATTCATATGCTGATGTCCTCTAACCCCCCCAGTTAATTGGTCGGCGTAATATTATACCTTTGGTCTCCACTGAGGGTCAGCAGATGCCAGACCACACCGTGCCCCCTGGAGAAGGTGATCTGTCATCAGACGCTCAAGCCTTCTCCCCCAGCCGGCCCTTCACTGACCTAAGTCTGCTCCCAAACCCAAGTCACCAGCGTTGCAAGCGGAAATCCAACCACTGCTCCGACTGGCCTGCCAGAAGCTCTTTTCTGCTAACCATATATCATCTTTATGACATTCTCAAACACAGTTCTTACCTAACATTTTTTAAACAGTATTTTAACACAATCATCCCTGTCCAACTGCTGCTAATACACTCACAGTATGGGCTTTAATAGTTGAAACCATAAAAGATAACACTGATTTTGCCCATACCTTCTGTTCTGACTTTGTGAAGTGACACTCCTTCAGTGCCCCAACATCCATTTGTATGGAAGACCATGAGAATCTCCCCGGGGGGGTTAGGTTACCCTCAGAGCTAGTCCACCTCTGTCCTCTCGCTCTTAATATTTAAGAGCGACTGCCAAGAAACTATTTACAAAGTAATCTAAATTTCTCCTGGGTGCCGGACGGAAGGGATTTAGCACCCGTTAGTACACCCAGAGCACTGTTTCATACCTTAACTGCATATTACTTCAATTCCAGTTCCCACTCTTCCCTTGGGGGCCCTGGCATTTCTGCAGGGTTCTGTTGTCTTGCTCAGGTTACTACACTGAGATGTGGTGGCCATAAGTTTTGCATCTGCCTATTTTGTGCCTGCTATTCCCCCCTGTAGGTTCTCCTCCAGCTTGGGGGGGACCTAGGTGGTCTGATATTTTCCTACTTTTTCCTAGACCTGGTGTTCCCTTTCTCTTCCCAGCGTGATCTCTTATTTACACCGTTCTCTACTCACATCTTGTGCCCCTGAACATTAGTTTGTGGGCCCCAATGCTGGACTGTCAACTTCTTGAATTTTCTGTGCTCTTTTAACCAAGCTCCCTCAGCATCTGGAGTGAGCATACCAGTGCACTCCATCTTTAAGTCCCACCCCTGCTTGGCTCCATCTGCCCACTGACTGCGTGGTGTTTATAAGCAGGGATAGTGTAGGTTACTTCAAAAAGAGCCCCACATGTCTACGGGCCAGCCTCCCTAGCCTTCATTTCTGCAAGATTGCAAGCCCCTTGGAAACAGGTGGGGGCCCTTTATTGGTATGTTCCTCCATCGTTACTGGGAAGGTGGCAGTACACTTGTTTTATATGCCTGCTTTAAGCCTCCCTCCCTCCAGCAGACCTTGTTCCACCCTCTTTTCCATGTCCCCTCCCCATCTCCCTTTGCAAAACCGTTTACTGTACATTCTGCGCCCCCTTCATGCACTGTTCACATATTTGGTTCACTAGGAGCTTACTTAGCCCATCTAGGGCTGCCTCTTCTGCACCTAATTCTGCTTATATGAGGTGTGCCTCACCCCTGATTTAATGTTCTGCTTGAGGGTTCAGTTAGAACTCTCATAGCAAGCATAATCCTGATAGGCTCCCATTCATTTCTCTCCCAGGCAGCCACTCAAAACATATGTGACTTTTCTTGTTCCTTATTTACACATTGTGATTGCCAGTTTTTGGAAGAAGCTGGGGGGTGGTGAAAGAAAGTGTTTACGCCTCATAGTTTATGCAATGCTCTTTAACCCCCAGCCCTCCATTTAGTCATGTTGGGTTATCTGCTTAATCTAGGACCTCCGGGAGCTCACTGTTTCACTGCACGGTTTCATCTGCATTCATTTACAGTGGCTGATTTTGGCCATGTGATGTCAACCTCTTCATTTATTTCACGCAGCCCCACATGCCCTCACTGCACTAACAGGCATTTTGTATTCCACCTCTTCTGGCCACAGTTAAAATTCTGAGCAGCAAAGTTTTGGAAATGTATCTGCAATGTGAAGTCCCTGTTACCTTTCATCCAATAGGGGTATCTTGTACCAGGTTTTGCCTCTCTTCTTCCTCACTCAGTTCTGGCAAGCAATCAACCCATTCTTGACAAAGGGGCTCCCAGTCTGGTAGGTCTTCCGCAGTGGGTCCATGGTCCTGGATCATTTCTTCTGCTGATTGTAGCAGTTGCTGAGTCACAGGGAACAATTCTCTGAGTGCTTCATATCTATTTCCCACCTTCACCAGTGCTCCCATTGATCTGCTGCTGGCGTCTGACTGGTGCTGCCTGCATTTGTGGCTTCTGGACCTCATTCTTCATAAAGAGGGATGCCTGACTTGCTGGGCTTTGTTTCTTCTCTTTTGCTGCCCCCTCATCACTGGATGCCAGTCTCCATCCTTTTGATTCACACTGAGATTTGTGTGGAGCTAGCAGGCAATGCCTATAGTTGCTCCAATGGGTTCAATGAAAGTATTTTATAGCTACTCCAGATGAAATATATTTATCCAGTCTATATTTGAATTCCTTTTTATTCCTACTCAGTACTGACCTTATGCCCACTGGGTGCCCTCTGCATTTTCAACCTCTTATTATTGCTTTGTGCAGCCCTGGATTCCCATACTCGACTGCCATCTCCATATGGCAGGCACTGATGTAATGCAGGTCTAGAATCAATAGTGGTAGTCCTTAGGAACCCTTCTGTTTGTGCTGGAGTGTTAAACGTTATGTATTCCCCTCTATGCGGGATCTTCAGCATTGCAGGATACTTCAACGACGTTTGAATATTATTTTTTGAAAATTACCTCTTAAACATCTGTGTATGCCCTCCTTCTCTGGGACAAGTCATATGAATAGTCCTTATACTGCTGAATGGCATTACCATTTCAACTCGGGCGTTGTCTGTCTCTTGCCCACCTTAAGTAATGTTCTTTTACTGGATACCTCAGAAATTTACACAAAATAGGGCAAGGGCGTTCACCTGGCTTGGGTCTCAGGGGGCTAGGGATCAGTGAGCCCTCTCCAATTCCGGTGGTGGTCCATGGTTTTCTTTCAATATTTTTGGTAGTATCAATTGTAAAAAAACACTATATCCCTTCTTTCAGCTCCCTCTGGAATTCCTACTATTCTTACATTTTTCTAGTGTGCACAGTTTTCCATATTGTTCACCTTGTTTAGTATATACTAGATTTGGGAACTGTGCTGGTGTAACTGGCCTTGATGCTCTCTCAAAGCTGCCTCATGTGTTTTGGTGACTGCCTCTGTACCCACAACCCTGCCTACCAGCTGTCGGCCCTTATTGGTTTGACTTCTAGTTCACATTAACTCTGTTGTGTGCTCCCCAAGTAACCTTTGCCAACAGAGCTGTTATTTTTTCTAGTTCATAAGGTGTCTTAAGCTCTGCTTCCAATGCTGTTCTGTTAGTCCGTTTTACCCATTCAGGAGCTGTCAAATTTTAAATTGTTCACCGCTAAACTTGCACAGCAATGATTCAGCCCTATGTCTCCAGTCACAACGTGGCACAGAAGAGTGGATTCTTTCAAATTGTTGCCACTCAGTTATTTCTTGCTTGATTTCTTCAGCTCAGGTGTTGTTCGAGAGCTGGTCATTTATAGGATCTAAATCTGATTTCTATGCCCTATTGTTGTCTGGTCATGAATTCATTCCCCTGATCTTCCTTGTCAAATTAAGCTCCTTCCATGTTGCTGGCTAGCTCTGGACCTCAAAGTTAGATCTTTCATTAAATTAATCTTAAGTATTTTATTTGATTTTCAATTTCATTTTGATTTCCTCTTGAAGAGAACTATGAGGATTATCAGAAAGCAGTTCCAATTCCATTTTATGAAAATTAACATTACAGCCTGATGCTTTTCCATATTCTTTAATAATATTCATAAATGGAATAGTATCGGAATGGTTAGAGAGAAAAAAAACAGGGTGTTGACTCTTTGCATTCCAGTTAAGACCCCCCTTTAACAGATTGCTCTCTTTGGCTGCCACAACAAAAGGGTCCAATTGCTAAGGCAAATAAAAATCGGAAAAGTGAGCACCCCCTTCTTGTTCCTATGTTGAGTTAAACTTTCTAAGACAGATTAAGATTATTTATTTATTTATTTGCAAAATGTTTCACCAGGAAAGACAATATGAGCTGTGAAACAGCTCATTTTCAGAAGCATCCTAAAGGGAGGGGGATTACAAGAGTTGGGAGTGCAAATAAAATAATACAAAAATAGTACTGTACTGGAACAAAATACAGTTACATAATAGTGTAGCAGACTTACAGAACAGTATAACACAAACCTTCAGCTGAGGTAAACAAAGCCATAAGAAGATAAACTAACATGATAACACCCAAGAGCCATAGAGCTGGAGGCCAGTGGATGGATAACTCATTTCAAGTGCTGAAGTAGCAGGCTGAGCACAGGTTTAGTAAGTGCTAGTGTATATCCAAAGGAAGGCAGTCATAAGAGAAGTCAGAAGGTAGGGGGCGAGATAGGAAGAGTGGGGATGGAAGTGAAAAATGAGGAGTTGGGGGAGATAAGGAGAGGGCAGATGGATAGGAGGGAGAGGGGAGAGAGAGACAGCCAAGACCAATACCTCTTCTGGATGCTGAGAACCCTGCAAGGGGGACAGGACTAGGCAGATATGGAGGAGAGAGGAGGGGGGCGGGAGGAAGATTTGAGGGGCAGGTGCCAGTGGGGAGGATAGGTTCTATTTAGGGGACTGGGAGGATTTGAGGGGGATGGGTGATGGGTGAGGATAGGTTCGATTGGGGGAATGGGTGGTAAGACAGGGAAATAATGGAAAAGAGTAGAGTGCAAAGGTGGGGGGATGATTGTGGGGTTGAAAGTCAAGTGCTGTTAGGGTAAATATAGAAATAGAAGTTTGAAATTCTGTTGGGATTAGAGGATAATGTGCAATAGTGGAAAGGGTTGAGTTTAGTTAGACCTACAGCACTGAGTGTGTGGTACAAATGCTTTATTTATTGTAAAAAAAATACTTCATTTTAAAGAAGTGTGTTGGCAGTTTTCCTGACTTCAGACAAAAAGTACTTGGCTCTAATAAGTGATCAAATATTACTGTTCCTGAGGATTTGTAGAAGTTGATTAATAAACTGTTATGGCCAGGGGCTCTGACTGGAGTAAAATTTTTAGCCACATTTTCTCCATTTGTAAAGAGTTGATATAACAAATGTGATTGTTCTGGAGTAAGAGTAGGAACTGTAATTACGAAGAGAAGCTCCTGTACAGCATCTGGGTTTCCCAATTTTAGGTTATAGAAATAAAATTAAGCATCTGAGAAGTGCTTTTCTTGAAACATAGAGGTATCTGACTTTTTTTCTGTTCAGAGAATTAAAGATTGCACCAGCTTTACTATGGAGTCATGATTTTCTTCACTACAGAGCCCCAGACCTGTATCTTAAAGTCATCAGGCAATTCCACAGACTTCTATCTTGACCCTGGATCACAAAGACAGGGATTGGGGAGAGGGATTGATGTTTGGGTGGAATAATTCCTAATGCCACATGGCTTTGTTATTTTAATGGATGTATTAACATAATGTTTACAATGACTATCACTACTTTTTCAGAAAGTAGAGTAATTGCCAGAAAAGATTACATGGATAAAGTATGGATCAAGACAACACTCAGTAATAGTGATAAAATTGTGTTGGAGGTGAGTGATAGAGCCTCATCACTGACAATTGAACAGACTTTGCAATTTATTTCCAAAATCCAAAATTTAGAAATAGGTTGCAAAATTGTAATACTGGGTGACTTCAACATGCCGAGGATAAATTGAACACATGGGAGAGGTGGTTAAACAACTCAAAACAGATTTCTTGGAAATAACTGATTCACTCAGTCTAGAACAAATATGTATGACAGCACAAGAAGGAACATTGTATTGCACATTATGATGCATTATATGGAGGAACAAATCATAATCTACATAGCCAGGGAACCACTTTGTGGGAATGACCACACTATGGTCCAGTTCAAAATTAAAAACTGCCATCAGAAATTAATAGGAAAAAAGAAAGTTCAATGTTTTAATGAAGCAAATTTTCCAGCAATTAAAAATATTATTACAGCCCAGGAGCTGGGGAAAGTGAGCTAAAAGGTCTCACCCTGGATGAGATGCAGGGAAAACTCATAATCATAATCAGTAATGTCAAATTAGGTTTATCCATGAAAGAGTTAAATGCAGTTTAAGAGATGAAATACCAGCATGATGTTTCTATAAGATCAGGCGGTTATTAATGAAGAAAAAAAAGTCTACAGAAAGCCAAAACAGAATAGTGCAGTACACCTGTATTTGAAGTATACAAAAATCATGTTTAAATCTGTGAAAAGGAAATCTCAAGTGCTAAAAAGGAGGAACAGCTAAGACTAGTTAAAAAAAGTAAAAGACAATAGAAAATCCTTTTATAATCATAAATTGTGTAAAGAAAGGGAATCAACAAATAGGGCCAGTTGTGGCAAATAATACCCAGGTGACAAATAACTCTAAAATGGCTGAGGTATTTAACACCTTTTTCTGTAGTGTATAACAGAAAAGACGGGACATTATAGGAAATGGGAATATCACCATGGAACACAACAGACTGGTACTAAATGTCAAGGAGGTGGAAGAGAAATAGAAAGGACTTAATTAAAATAAATACCCAAGGCCAGCTAAGCTGAACCCAAGACTCATTAAGAAGCTGTCCAGTGAATTAGCTGGCCCCATAACTTTGATTTTCCAAAATTCTCTGGATAAAAGGATGGTAGCATCAACCCAGATGGAGGCAGTAATAGACCTTATGTCTGTAAAAGGTTCACAATCAAATTATAAAAACTACTGACCAGTGAGTCTGACCTCAGTTGTGGGAAAAATTCTGGAGAGCTTTATAAAGGATGAGTTGGACAAATATCTAAACAGTGCAGGATTAGATGATGTTACTCAGCATGGCTTCAAGAAGGGAAGATCATGACAGATCAACCATATGTGTTTTTTGAATCTATTTGTAGGACACTGGACTGTGGCTTGCTAGTAGTTGTGGTGTACTTAGATTATTCAAAGGTTGTTGATACTGTACCTCATCTGGAACTGGTCAACACATTGGTGAAGCAAGATGTTAATGTAAATCTAGTAAGCTAGTTAACATCATAGTTGAAGGACAGGACACAGAGGAAATGAAGGGGTTGGTATTGGACCCTGCCCTCTTCTGTATCTATGTGTTGTCTATGACTTGTACAAGTAAAGCCTGGTTGTGCAGATGACACAAATACAGGGGCTATAGTGGACTCAGAGAAAGCAATCACAAACTTTCAGAAGGAGTAAAGAAAGCTAGATAGGCGGACTGTCACTAGTAAAGTTGAATTCAAAGTTAGTAAGTGTAGAGTCATGTACTTTGGTACTGAATATGAAAACAACATATATACTTTTGTGTAAAAACTTTCAAGAGCCAGACCTGAAAAGGGACTTGAGGGTGTTAAATGCTGACAATCTTACCTTTGATAGTCACTGTAAAGGAGTTAGCAAAAAAATGCAATAGCATATTGGACTGCATAACCAGAAGCACTGCGAGTAGAGCAAGTAAAATGATCATGCAACTCTATGCAGCATTGGTCAGACCACACATGGAATACTGTGAACAGTTCTGGGCCCCTCATATGAAAAAAGTGTATGGATACGGGAAGGTTTACAATGGAGGGCTACCAAGCTACTGGTAGGCCTTGAAGTTCTATCATATGAGCAGAGACTTTATAGACTGAGTAACCATTCAATGGAGCACAGAAGGCTTAAGGGAGACCTGTGCTTAATAAAGTATATTCAGTTTTTGAAAATCAGGATTTGTGGGGAGTGTATTGGCCTGGAATTAAGGGAGTTTAATTATGGTAGAATATCACACATTAAACAACTCGAGGGATTATTACATATAGAACTAATAGAAGGGTAACATGTGTAAATCAAATAGTAATTACAACCTGGAACTGTTTAACTGAGACTGAGGCCTTATATAAGACCATGAATGCCTTTATGAGCACTTAGGATGTATATATATTACAAAATGTAACACTGTCAAACACCCATTGAAAAATGGCAAGTCTATAAAGGCTAACACTCACTGATTTTTAACTTCCTATGAATCCTATGAAAAAATGGCTCTGCCCAAGGCCCTCTGTGCCCTACATGGCAGGATTTAATTTTGTGAGCAACAATCATGCAAAAACCCAGCTTTGTGCAATTTTTTGTTTCCATGAACACATTGGATTTGGTCATGTTTGTGCAAATGGTGCAATAAAATGAAAATTAGGCAACAATGGTTGCATAAATTGCATGACTGTCTCCTAATAAAAATTGTATTACTCAAACTAGTAATAGGAGCAATTTACACCCTAACAAAAACAAAGCTGAAGGGATATTAAGTACTACAAAGCAGAATAACTGTCTTAAGGACTCAAAAATGCTACTTATAGGGGAATTTAATGCAGGATAGGGACAAAATAGGGGTCAGAAATTGGAAATGTATTTTGGCCCACTGGGATTAAAACAAATAATTCAGGAACCCACTAGACAATCTCAACTTTTGACTCCAGGAACAATCTTGGATTTAGTTTTTATTTCCGAGGGTATTGATATACTTGAGTAAAAAGTAATGCCCACAAATTTGAGTGCTCACTGCCCAGTCATGTGTATGATATCATGGGAAAGACACAGTAGAATTGAGCCACAATTGAAATGGAGGAGACAATTAAAATAGTTTAACAAACAAATTTAGGGATAGTTTATGTTTAATTAGGTGGGATAGAATGATAGAATGTACCTTATACTGGATATAAACTTAGCCATACAAGATCTGACAGATACTTTAGTACAAATGTTGGAAAAACATGCCTCTAAAGTACAGAAAAAAATAGATGGTAAGAATCTTCCCTGGATGACGGATAGACTTATGATTCAGACAAGGATAAAAAGTAAGCTATGGAAGAAAGCTAGAACATAAAGTACAGTAGATTGGAACACATATAAAACGTGGTGAAACAAGTGTTCAGAGAATATTAGAAAGGCAAAAAAGAGGTACCATAAGTCATACTTTGAGCAGTCAAAAAATCCAAAACATTTTTGGAAATGCATTAAAAATGTTTAACAACCACTGACTGGGGCTAATCAGATTCATTTATTAAATAATGGTAATCTGATCCAGGAACAAAAAGAGGTAGGGGAAGTGTTAAATGATTATTTCATTAATCTTGCAGATTTAAATGTAACTGCTCTGAGGAGAGACACTGAAGACATAGTGCTAGTGGAACTTGTAGAAACATTTGAGCAGAGTGATGCAGTAGCTTCAAAACAACTTAAACCTTCCCAGCCACCCTTCAGGTTTAGAAGATTGGAAGTGAAGTAGGTTGAGAAGGAGTTAAGGAACCTAAAGTGTAACAAAGCAGGAGGTATTGATTGTATAGAACCAACATTTCTTAAAATGGGAGCGGATATATTGGCAACCCCCTTGACATACTTGATCAGTTGGCGCTTGTGCAGTGGGATTTTTTTCAGAAAAATGGAAGATAGGTTAGGTGGTTCTGATATATAAGGGAGGAGAAGCAACTGTACCATCTAATTATAGACCCATAGTACTGCTGTCAATCATGTCTAAAGTATTTGAGAGGTTGGAACATAGGCAATTCTATCAATACTTGGAGGACCATGAATTATTGACTGCTGCTCAACACAGGTTTAGGGCTGGGAGGTCCATGGGTACCACCCTTACAGAGTTTAGCAATCTGATTGCTTCTTCTATGAATCAGGGGAGGGAGACGGTGGTGGTATTCATGGACCTCAGCATCACCTTCAATCTGATTGACCACCAGACAATGTTGGAGAGATTGTTAGAAATAGGTGTACATCAAGAACCACTGCACTGGTTTAAATCATACCTGTCTAATAGGAGACAACGTGTGGTTAATGGTAGCTGTGTTGCACAAATGAAGAGGGTAATTCGTTAGGTACCACAGGGATCCATCCTGGTCTCATTGCCTTTTAATGTCTATGTGAATGCTCTGGAAAGGAATATCAAAAACTGTGGGTTGTGTCTGTATGCTGATGACACTGTATTGTTGGCGTCCGCATGCAGTCACCCACAGTTGGAACAAAATCTCTAGGAATACCTGAATAGTATGGAGTCCTGGTTTGAGACATTGGGCCTATTGTTAAACAAGACAAAAAACACAATTCCTATATTTTCAATCTGGCAACAAAAAACTCCAGAGCAGGACCTTGGATGTGAGATTTGTTAATGGCCTCAGGGTGGAAAATGCAACCAGTTATAAATACTTTGGGGTAATAGTGGATAACAAACTAAAATTTAAAGACCACATATAATTGATAATCAAGAAGAGTAATCAAAAACTAGGGGCCCTAAGGAGAGTAGCAAATTTTTAACAACTGAGACAAGAAAGAAAATTGTGAATGACATGATGATTTCTGTGATAGAGTATGGTCTGATAGCATATAGAAATGCTAATAAAACTGAACTAAACAAGATAAATTAACTTTATTATAAATTGGCCAAATTTGTAAAATAGAGTAAACATGGAATACATTACTCTAAACTGTATGAGAAAATAAGTTATATTTGGATAACCTGGTGCCATAAATTAATTAACCATATGAAAAATTTGAAACAAGCGGGTATTGTGAACTTCACTTATGAAGTGGATAAAGGATACAAGCTGAGAAATCGTAGTTTAAACATTACAACTGTTAGATCACATAATAGATACGGGGATACCATATCTCAGCATTCTGTGTCCATATCCTGGAATAAGTTAACTAACCATCTCAAATGTATTTCTTCATATTGTAATTTTTGAAAGTTTTTGGAAAATTTCTTTGATCACACGTGTGTATGTTTTTAAGTAAAAGCATCTACTGAAACTATAAAACCTAAGAGATACAAATTCTATGTTAGATGTAAAATGTTTTGTATGTCTGTATTTTAATAAGTTGTGTACAGGAGGTTGTTGTAAGTAGGGTTATACCCTAACAATTATAATACCTGTATAAAACTCAAATGTCATTCATTAATGAGCTTCCTAACTTCTGTGGCTGTGCATCAGCATAACTTTACACAGATGATGCCACTTTATTCTGTTCTTCCAAAAACATTGATTGTCTCAATCAGAGTCTTAATTCAGATTTCAATACACTGAAATCATGGTTCTTAGATAACCATTTAATTCTTAATACAAAAAAAAAAAAACAATGCCATGGGTTTCCAAAATCCCTCTTCTAAAACCTCCTCACAGCACCCTTTCAAAAACTGCTTGCTGTCTGGGGATTCCATTGAAATCGTCCAAACCATTAAATACTTAGGACTGTACCTTGACTCAGCCTTCTCTTTAGAGACCCATGTCTTCTCTCTAACTAAAACTATCAACCAGAAGTTTGGTCTGTTATACCGTTTCAACCCCCTTTTATCTGTCACCTCCCACCACAAAATTGCTTCCACATACCTCCTCACTATACTTTTCTATGGTGCACCACTACTTCTGTGCCCATCTCTGACAGCAATATTATAGGATTGGGCACTTTGTCTTAGGAGCTGAATCTAGAAAACATCACTGTGATATCATGACTACCCTACATTGGCTAGATTATGACTCAAGGCTACAATACCTCACATTATGCTTTGCATATAAGCTAGAGAATATTTTCAATCTACCTTGTCTAAGAGGAATTGTCTTCCGCAAAGAAGTTGTTCATCCACTCAGGTCATCCACATTTCCTATTCTGGCAACCATAAAACCTTGCCAGCTCTCTGGGAGGTGAACCTTCACCTACTCTGCCACCACTGCCTGCAATGCCCTATCTCCATATTTCCTATCTTGCCCTTCTCTATCACTATTCAAAAAATAGCTTGCTGCACACCTGATCAAACCTCCTACCTGCATTTGTGTCCATTCATCTCTGCTTTCTCTGAACCCTATTTTTCCTCAAATTAATAATCACAGATGCATTTTTCAAAATCTGCTTACTCTCTGTGCTATTATGTTCTCTCTAATCCTAATATTTTTCTGTATTCTGTTGAGGACATCTCAATTGAATCTACCACATTGAACTTTTGTAAATATGTATATTTTCTCTGTAAATTTGTACATCTCACTGTGTATAATTATATGATGTATATATTTATTTATTCACTGTTGCAACTTTTATTACTTTGCTTACCCTGACTTTAGAGTACATTCACTGCTGGTTAGCTGCCCTCATCAACTTTTCATGGATTGTACAACTGCTGTTCATAACATTTGCTGATTATTATTTGTTTTCCTGCTCCATGTATTGTATTGTATTGTATTGTATTGTATTTTCTACCCAGCTCACCACTGAAAAAGGGACTGCATGGCCTCAGCAGGCTCACCCAGTTACCAAAATTCAAATAAATAAATAAATGTTTCTTTTGTGCGTGTGTGTTTTAAAACTTGATTTTGTTGTTGTCTGTCATCAGAAGGTAAGTCTTTGAAAATTTCATTTTTGCTTTCTTTCTTGAAAAGGTACTGCTTTGAAAGTTTTGCTGTGATGTGTGGCATGTTTCAATCAATTTGTTTTGGTTTCTGTCATGAAAAGATACTGCTTTGATAATGTTTTTTTTGTTTGTTTGTTTGTTATTTCATGAAAAAAAATTTCCCTGACAAAGGGGTTGAGATAAAATCGAAGTGCTTGGTTTTGTTTTTTTTCATAAAACAGCTATTTTTTTTTAAAGTGGGATTTGGGTCAAACTACTGATTTTTGTTCACAGATTTAGGCAAAAACCTTTTTGATTATAAAGTGGTTTTGAAGTTAAAGTAATAAAGTTAAGAATGTTGCCAGTGGGTGATGATGTACAGTAATTGAATAATTATTGTATTGATGATATCATAGTTATTTAGGTACCAAGATGTATAGAAGGCATTAATAATGTACTATAGAGTATTAATGAGGTTCTAATAAGGTAGGATTAAGGTGCCATTAAGTCATCCAACACATAAATTCAGTTGCTCAGTAATTACAATTATGTAGATATTAAAACTGAAACATCTAGTTTTCTCAGCAAAGGTGTGTCATTAAAATCAATGTTTCCCTGAATATATGGTTACATGTACAATATTATTTTCCAGTAGGTTCCTGTTGCATGTAAACCAAGTCAATAACCTGAAAATGCATTTCATTTTATACATCTTTAGACTTTTATTAACCATGTTATAAATGACTGTCTTCACTAGATGCAACAGAATGCATGAAATGTCCTGATCATCAGTGGCCAGACTACAAACAAGAAAAGTGCATTCCAAAAATCATGGAGTTCCTGTCCTATGATGAACCTTTGGGCACAACACTGGCAGCCATTCCCATATTCTTCTCCATAGTCACTGCTTCAATTCTGTGCACCTTCATTAGGAAGCAGGACACTCCAATAGTGAAAGCCAACAACCGTGAACTCAGTTACCTCCTACTGCTTGCACTCATGTTTTGTTTCCTGTGCTCCTTAATATTCATTGGCAGACCAACAAAAGTGAACTGTATGCTTCGACAACCTGCATTTGGTGTAATATTTTCTCTTTGTGTGTCCTCTGTATTGGCAAAAACTATCACTGTGGTCATTGCTTTCAATGCCACAAAACCCAACAGCAAGTTAAGGAAATGGATAGGATCTAAGACACCTGCCTTTATTATCCTTGTTTGTGTATTTATACAGGTTATCATATGTATCTGCTGGCTAGCTAGTTATCCCTCATTTCCACAGCTTAACATGAAATCTCAGGAGGGAAAAATAATAATTGAATGTAACGAAGGGTCTATAACAGCATTCTATACCATGTTGGGATATCTGGCTACTCTGGCAGCTGTAAGTTTAGTTGTTGCATTTTTTGCTAGGAAACTACCTGATACATTTAATGAAGCAAAGTTCATCACTTTTAGCATGCTTTTATTTGCCAGTGTCTGGCTGACTTTCATACCAGCTTACATGAGCACGCAAGGAAAATATATGGTTGCTGTGGAGATATTTGCAATTGTGTCTTCCAGTGCTGGAATTCTTTGTTGTATATTTATTCCAAAGTGCTACATTATCATTCTGAAGCCTGAGATAAACACTAGAGAACATTTAATAGGAAGCTCACGCCCAAGAAATAAAACATGACAGAAATATTTTACAGAATTGTTTGTAGCCATATTAGTCCTTGTGCAACTAGATGAGCACATTGAGTGATTTGATACCTTTTATTAGATTAACAAGGAATTTACAGAGCACAAGCTGTTAGCTACACAGAGACCTTCTTCAGGTTTAGCAGATTCTGCAGAAAACAAACTTCAATACTTTGGATAGAGCATTCTACTGATAAATAAACTTTACACATGGGTGTGATAGTTCTGTTGATGAGGAAGTATCATATCTAGAGAGCAATAAATAATTAGAAATGTACAGAGACAAAAAAGACAGCCTTTGAACTACTAGGTGGTTATAAATCAGACTGGGGAAGCAGACTCTCTCCCAGGGGTCAGCAATGCCAGTTCGACAAACTTTTGTTGACTGGCATTAAAGCGACAGCTTTGTGTTGACTGCAATTGTGGGTGGGCATAAAGTCATGAGGTAAACTGTTTTTTAAGGGAAGCTTCACTCCCCAAACCCTCACATGGGAGGCACTGCTCCTGAATCCCCCGCCCCCCGTATTTTAATCTAATCAAGTCTGAGTCAGAGTGGATTCGGGGAAGGGGTGCAAGACCCAGAGAAGCAGTGTCGGTGTCCATGGGTACATTACAGCAGCAACATCAAATTGGCACTGTAATGTACTTCACTATCAAAATGTCCCCGTTCTATTGGCATACCATCTCCCGGAATGGAATGTGACAGCAGGAGGCCTATAAATTTTTAAATGTTTATATTCCAAGAGCTTCCCTAACAGCAAAAGTGTGTGTTGAGGGGGAAGAGAATGAGAGAACAAAAAGTATGCATATGCAGCTATATGTCTATATATATATATATATATATATATATATATATATATATATATATATATGCTGCATCAACACACCCACAAGAACACAGTAGACAAAAAGTATGATCAAACTTATTAAACCATGTTAGTGTATAATGCACATTTAAAATATATCAACTATAACAGATAATGGGCTGAATTTTCAGAGCACCTGAAATCCCTGCTGCTGCAGGAAAAAAAAATGTTGCAAGTGTGCCACCACCTGCGGAGCATCAGTTATTCCTTCACCCACCCAGTATTTTCAAAGGCAGAGTCTGTTTATGGCCAACTCCACAATTTTGGGCAGCTTGTAGCCATTTTTTTGGTGCATCTGCAGGAAAATTTTATGGCTTGAGTGACCAGGTGTAACATCTCCTGCAGCTGTGCTGGCAGAAAATATGAATCTCCACATGTGCAGAGAATTTATCCCACAGCAGTGACTGTGAGTTGGGACATAATCCCAGAAAAGCTCAACTTACAGTCTGATAAACATAAATATATGCACAGGGAATGCACATGCATCTGAACCAAGAAAAAGGCAGTTGTCAGTTAAACTTTGTAATGGGTCATTAAACTGAGGTTTATATTCAGTCCATTATTATTAGTATCCAGAAGATGAATAGGTGTGAGCTCATAAACTCACCTTTCTTGTGCATTTTAGAAGTGCCTTTTGAGACCAGGACAGACAGTTCAAAAATGGAGTGATCAGATTGAGAGAGATGCTGTCCCACTGGTGTTTCAGTCTTCTTCTCCTTAATGATGTGCCTGTGTGATGTCATTTGGGTTTAAAGACATTGCCTGTTTTCCCCCTCATTGTTTGTACATGGACACTTCTTGCACTGGATACAACATGATCAATATGATCTACATGCATAACCCCACTGTTTCTATAATTGCTTGTTCCGAGGATGTTTTGGAGTTAAACTTTATATTCAATGGGCTTTCACAACCAGCGTAGTGTTATGCTTGGGCAACTGTGAGAACTGCTTGGCAATTCACATATTTTATTCCATGATGAATTATGACCCTGTAGGTGTACTGAAGACAAGGAACCCTCATAGAGGATTCCACCCCTAGAGATGTCACAGGAAGATTCCTTTGGCTAAAGGTACCTTTGAAAGGGGTCTCCAGAGGAACGATGTGTGCCACTGGAGAAGGAGGGAAGGATGATGGGGCAAAGAAAAATTGCTTCAGAAGGAGGCTGGGAGCAACTGCTTATATAACTCAGGAAGGGGGTGTGACTGGTTGCTCACTCCATTGAACTACTATAGGCATAGTGTTTTACTTCAATAGGCCTATGCAACCAGAATAGTGTTATGTTTATACAACTGTGATAACTGTTTGACTGTTCATGCTCTCTATTCCATGGGTAATTACCACCCTGTAGGGGTACTGAAGGCAAGGAATCCTTGAGGAGGATTTCACCCCTCTGGGTGTTGTAGGAAGATTCTCTTGGCTAAAGATACCTAAAGAAGGAGCCCCAAAAAGAACATTAAACAGTAAATGTTGACTATGAGGTAGAGAAGCAGATTGACAGCAATGAGTCAGATTGATGAAATACAAATAAGATGCACAGGTTGGCAGGATTGCACTAATAAAATGCATTGCACTGATGATATCATGGGGCTTCCTATGGAGAGAGGGAATGGAGAACAGGACCACCATACATCTCTATACAAGAGCAGAAACATACCTTTTGAAACTAGGAACTATAATATAAACAAGTAACTACATTTATCTATTGAAATGTTTCACCAGGAGGGCACACTGAACAACAAGTTGCTAGTCTCACAGTGCAACATGGGGGGAGGGGTTACATAGGGTTGTGAAGGATGATCAGTTGCAATAGTATGTGGGTAGTACAAACAATACAACATTGTAAGATTGTGCAACAGTTGGAACATAAGGTATTGTACAATAAGCAGTAGAGGAACAATAGGTAAATTACAATTCATGTCCAAAATCATATAAAAGATAGAACCATTCACAGTGCACGAGTGTACCAGGATCAGGTGTGAGGTAGTACACAAGTGCTGTTGGAGTAAAAAGGATGGGGTTAGGTTCTGCACACTGGTGACCCAGAAGGGCAGGTGGAGAAGAGAGAGGGAGAGGCAAGAACTGAATATGAGGAGAATGGGTAGCCATTTCCTGATTCCCCTTTCAGGATGTTGAGAACCCTGCCAGGGGAAGTCATGGTAGGAAGGCAGAAACTGGGGATAGGTATTAATGTGGGTTAAAGCAGGAACAGCTGAGGGAAAAGTAATTATGTAGGTCAGAGGTAATGGAGTAGTTGGAGGAGGAGTGTCGTATTTTGGGGGGAAGGAATTCCAGATTTTAGGGAAACAATGAGCGAAACCAGTCTGACCAATGAGGGTGGAGCGGCAAGGGACCGTCAAGGTGCAGGTGTCATTTGATATGAGAAAGTGGGTGGGGGAGGTGCAGTGGAAAGAGAGGATGAGAGATAACAGGGGAGCCCCCTAAACCAGAATTTGGAGGTTAGTTTGGCACAGTGAGAGATGCATCTGTGAGACAGTGGAAGGAAGGTTAGAGAGCGATAGAGTTCACAGTGGTGGGAGCGAGAAGGGGAGTCGATAACAAAGTGGCAGAAGGAGTTAAAGAGAGTGTCCAACTTGGTCAGGAAAGATTTGGGAGCAGTAGCATAGACTATGTCACAGTAGTCAAAGATGGGGAGTATCATCTTCTGGACAATTTCATGCATCGCAGTCAGCAGGATGCAACTATGATTCCTGTACAGAGCACCAAGCTTGGGGCACAGATTCTTCAGGATAACATCGATATGCACAGAGAAGTTGAGGTGCTGGTCCAGCCAAACCCCAAAATATCTGAATGAGGAGGTGTCCTCCAAGATGATCCCATCAAGGGTGTGGAAGGTGGGTAGGGCCGGGAGCCTAGACAGTCTCTGCCTGGTGCCAAAGGTCATTGAAACTGTCTTCTTGGCATTTAGAAAAAACTGGTGAGAAGCAAACCAGAATTGAACTTGCTTGAAGTGATGTTGTAAGCTGGTTTGCACTGAAGCAGGGTTTTTGAAGGAACTGTACCAAACAGGATCGTCAGGAAACATGTGGATAGAAGAAGATGAGCAGGCAGTGGGAAGATCATTAAGGAAAATGTAGAAGAATAGGGGACCAAGCACTGAGCCCTGAGGGACACCAATGTTTATGGGGAGTGGAGGGGAGATGGAATCAAGGATTCTCACCAATTGGGTCCTACCAATGAGCTAGGATTTAAACCAGTTGGTAGCTGATGGTGCAAGGCCAGCTGAGGAGTGTGAATCAAGGAGCAGTGGATGAGAAACAGTGTCAAAAGCTTTCCTAGGTCGATAAAGATGGCCGAGGTGATCAGGCTATTGTCCATCCCTGAAAGGATGGAGTCAGTAAGCCTGAGGAGGGAGGTGGTCGTTGAGTGGTTCTTCCAAAAACCAGTTTAGAAGGGGTGAAGAAGGAGGAATCAGAGAGGAAAGGTGGTAGTTGAGAAAGAACTAAATGTTCTTAAAGTTTGGTAAGGGTAGGAAGGAGGGAAATTGGGCAATAGTTGCCAGGAGTGAATGTGTCACCACCCTTGGGGATAGGAAGGACTACAGTGTGTTTCCAGGATGAGGGTATTTGGCCAGAAATAAAAAACAGGTTAAGGATTAGGAAGATAGGATAAGCAATTGCAGGAGCAGAAAGGATATTCTGACCTTTGACACAGAGGAGAGAAAAAAAAAACTTTTAAAAGGAGGAAACCTCTGGGGATCCAAGCCCTAAGTCAGCTTCCCTCTGGGCTGGGGCTAATTTATATAGTGATGGCTCTGCTGCTGCAATTTGGAAATCCAGTCAGAGGGGAGGAAATATTCAAATCTGTTGGAAAATGCTCATGATTCCTCAAACGGGAATACCGTGAAGGGTTGCAAAAGGCTTCTGCAATAACAGGTACTCTGAAGTGAGAGCGGACCCCCAAGGTGAAAGGAGGAGAGTGACCCACTGAAGCACTCAGATGGCCTACTGACTAAAACAAGCAGGGTGAACCAGAGGTGGTCATAGGGCAAACAGCTTTCTAAGGTGCTAAGGTGATGCCAAAGCCAAAGGAGCACTTTTGGACTCTAAGGTCCTCAGCCCTCTGCAGATGAAGTCTCAATTTCTGAATCAAGAGGTGTTGCCATATGACTGCATGCTAAATCTCCACCTAGAGAGAGGACATTCCCACTATGGGCCAGATAAGTAGGTCCCCACCCCATGGTTCACGTGCTCAAGATGCAGATGTCATGAGTGCAGAGCAAGACCATCCGCTTACAGGGCAAGCCCAGAACCATAAAAGGTAATGGACATGGTTGGCTTGCCTCTGATTTATGAATGAAAGCAAGAATCTACTTTGAGTGCTAGATAGGAAGAGGCTGGGAACTGGCTAGTGATCCAACTGCACAATACACCAGAAAACTATGGGACATTGTTAAATCACTTCCTAAGCATGTCTTAGACAAAGTAACCAATTTCATCACTGGTGAACTTAAACCAGATACATTCTACATGCTGCCCAACATCTATAAACCTGGGGATCCAGAGAGATCAATGATATCTGGCAATGGGTACCCTGACAGGACACGGGGTCATTATGTCGCAACACATTATGCCGCACGGTACTATTGTGCTGTGCGATTAATGCCATGAGGCATCATGTCTTTGTTCTGTGGTGGGTTCCACCACCCACACTCCCCATTACGGGGGCTGTGCCCCCCTGGACCTCCCTACTAAAGATTTTCAACTCTGGGGGGGTCCAACTCAGGGAGCGCACAGGTACAGGTTTTGCCATGATGCCGTAAGCTATTAAGTGTACGACATTATGACCTGGTATGCCCTGACAGAAGGGCTCTCTGGATTTATAGAAACCATCTTAAAACAACTTGTTATAGAAAGGGATGGCTATATTCAGGGCACTACACATTTCTTACATAAACTTTCTGTTTTTAGAGATTTACCTCCTAATACTATTTAGCCACAATGGATATGAACTCCCACTACACTAATATCCCACATACAGATGGAATTTCAGCCTGTCTTAAATATCTACAAGAGAAAAGACAGCACTAGGACATGCACTCAAAATTCATTGCCAGATTTATAAAATTCATTATGACCCACAACAACCTCAGTTTTAACAGCAAAAATGTTCAAACTCTGGGAACAGCAAAGGGCACCAGCGTGGATCTACAATATGACAATATTTTCATGACTGATTTGGAAGAGGATATCTTGAAATAATGAAAAAAACAAACTACTTGCATAATTCAGATATACTGATGACATATTTAAAATTGGGACAGAAAGTACTTACACACTTACTTTCATCAGGAACATAATATCCTCCATCCATCCATTAAAATTTCCCTGACGTACTCTGACCTCAGCATCATTTTCCTTGACACCATAGTTACCATTAAAGATGGAACCTTACAGACCTGTGTCTACAGGGAAACAACAGACAGACAGAGATACCTATACAAATGCAGCAATCACCCTGGGCACGCCATAAAATCTTTAATGTACAGCCACTCAACCATTGAATCTGTTCTAATAAAGAGGACAGAAATAATCACCTTGGGCCAAATTTTCAGACCCACTACAGTTGCCACACTGAACTTGAGGCCAAGAGTCCAACACAAGTGTTGACATGTGGTAAACCCATGCTGCAGTCCAATGTTGCAAGGATTTATCCCTGCTGCAAGTCCGGTGCAACAACGCAGCATGGTTATTACAGCTCCCTCTGGTGTACTATTGTGGTCATTATGGGTCTGGTAATGGTTCTTGCACCACTGAACTGCCATAAAGTGAAGATACTGTCACAACTGCATCCTGGGTTAAAAAATCCCATGCAAATAGTGCAAATCATTTGCTGCAGCTGTGGCAAACTGTGTGGGGAAGCAGGGCTTGACCACAAGCCCTGCGTCCCAGTTTGAAAAATGGGCCCCTTGCCTCATTTTATTTATTTATTTAGAGATTCAGAAAAGACCTTAGAGTGCAAGCTCTTTTACAAAGGTTCCACATCATAGATTACAAAACATAGTACAATAGGAGAAAGCAAAGGTACATTACAATGAACAGTACAGCTTGGATTCAGAACTTACAGAATAACTCAAAACATACTGTAGGTACAAGTTAAATAACAAGAAAAACACTTTATGAGGGTGGGGGGGGGATAAGCAGCCACAAAGTGCCTTGTCAGTAGTTCAGAGGGATGGGGATAGCGGGCAGTGGGGTAAAGAAAGGAGGTATGAGAGAGAGATATGTACTGCGATCGAGGTGAAGGGTGGTGGAAAAAGGGTGATAAGGTATAAGGAGAAATGGTGGGGTGAGGGGAGGCTGAGTAGAGAGGACATGCTAGAGTAAAATGGTGGGGTATGAGGGGACATGGTCAGGCAGCCTGCATTAGTAGTGACTGTTAGGGAAACTCATAGGACTGTGAGTTGGGGAGGGGGGGGTGGCGGATGCTGAAGGAGCATGACGCAAACTGATTGCTGGGGCAAGTCATGAGAAGGGACAGAGGGAGGGTTACCTGAGGCCTGCCTAGTGCTTGCTGGGGGCACAGAGAGAGAAGGTGTGGCTGGACACAGGGGCAGGTGCACTTAGAGAGTGTTATTAGCACTGTTTGAGGTCAGTTTTGAATTGTGCCAGACAATTTGTGCCACGAGGTGCCCAGGGAGTTCATTCATCCATAGGGGGGCTAAGTAGGCAAATGCACGTTGCCCAAGTAAAAGTGACGGAAGGAGATAGCCAAGGCCCCGCTAGTCCTCCCTCTTGTGAACTGTAATGAGTCGGCTGCCTTGATCAAATTGCATACACAAGGTGGTGGTTTACCAATAGAGCCTTCTTCCCAAGGATGCAAGTCTGGAATTTGACCCTGTTTCTTAATGCTAGCCAATTTGCACGTTCTTACAGAGTACAGGTGTGAGTGCCACGCTCAGCATCCAGGGTGAGTCTGCAGGCTTTGTTGAGTGCAACCTGAACCCTCTTGAGCACTGTATCCATAGACCACTAGTCCATAGTCAGTAGTAGATATAATTGAATTGTGGACTGAGAGGTGGAGGGCCCCCCGAGAGAGAGATAGTGCATGTGCCTGTACAGGACACCAATCTTGGTATTGACTGTCTTGACCAGAGAGTCAATATGGTGCACAAACATGAGGGTATCATCTATTATGACCCCCAGATACTTGAACAAGTGAACTTGTTCCAGTGGCTCACTGCATGAGTTGGAGATGATGAGGGGGTGGTGCTTATTTTTGTTGTGGGGGCTGGATATAAGCATGGCCTTGGTATTCTTGTAGTTCAGTAGCAACTTATGACTACAGATCCAGTCCTCGAGTTTGGAGAAGGAGTTCAGCAGCTCAGATTTTAGGGCAGCCTGAGATGTGCTGCTGCTCAGGAGCACAGCATCATCTGCATATAGTATGAGTTTGGTGTTGCAGGCTGTGGGAAGGTCATTTAAGAAGAGGCTGAAGAGTAGGGGCCCCAGTATTGATCCCTGGGGTACCGCTAATGATACCTCTCTTGTGCTGGATACTGTTTGCCAAATTTTGACAGACTGAGTGTTGTAAATCATTGAAAATGACATTTACTGAACAGGGTTAATCCTCTAGAGAAATTGACAGAGCTGTCAAAAATGCCACTGTTACGCCAAGAGAATAACTAGTACAAATACAAAGAAAAGACCACCACCAACCGGACACCCTTGGTTATTACATACAACTCAGATCTGGAGCTCCTACTGTACATAAAATGATTAAATACCTGCAACAGATATTCAATGAAGATAACACCTTAATATGTACTGTATTTTCCAGAAACTACTCTTACTGTCTTTCAAACAATCATCTTACTTATCCAACCTGATTTGTCAGGAACTGGCCTATACCAGAACTAACAACAGAACACTCGGAGGCATAGACCCTGAAAGATTCCTGAATGTAGAACATGAAGGCACATTTACACTTCGGACATTATAGGTTTTATAGGTTTCATAGGTGTATATATAACTGGTAGACTTTCATCTATAGGGCTCGCTAGGTTATTACCATTTGCACAGTTTATATATCCTATCCAGATTTTGTTTGAAACTAGCCATTGATGGACTGCCTCCCACCTCCTCTGGTAGTCCACTCCATCATTTCATCTGGCAACCACTTGCTGATTAAACCACATTTCCTTTTCCATGTTTTGCAGTCCCCCCTTCCCAAACTGCAGCATATGAGCTCTTGTGCTGTAGGTTTACTCTAAGAATACCTAACCTAATCTTTCCCTTAAATCAAAATCTTTCAATGATTTATATAATAGACAAAGATCACCTCTGCCTCTTCTATACTCCAACGGGACTAGATCAAGATCTTCCAGTCTATGACTATAGTTTGTTCGCCATGCCTATGATGGAGCATGTAGCTCTTTTTTGTACCCTTTTAAGTTTTAGAATTTTGTTTTGATGGCATGAAGACCACAGCTGGGCTCCATATTCCATAATTGGTCTCACCAGTGAGCTATATAGGGGAATTATACCCTCCCTGCTTCGACTTGCTATGTGGCACACAATACAGTTCAGAACCCCATTAACTTTTCTACAAACAGTATTGCAGTGTCCCTTAAATTTAAAGTAATCTGTAATTATTATGCCCAGGTCCTTCTCCTTAGTTACTTTTTTTAGGGCAATGTTACCTAATTTATAATCCTGTAATGCATTATTTATCCCTAGATGCATTACTGTGCATTTCTCTGGAATAAGGGGGAGATCTTTATTTTATTTTATTTCATTTTTGTTGACCAGGTAAATGAACTAGACAATCCTGCCTATTTTTAGGCATGACCCGGGGAAGGGGATACAGATGAATGCCAGCTGACCTTGAACCAGATTAAGCTGCACCAAGCATGTATGTAATTTGGAGCCTTCTGCAGAGTTATATGGTCTTCCTGATTTTTGGTTTCGAGCCCCAACCTGCAATCATTGGCAAATTTGGTGATCCAAACCCTTTTATCAATAACTTGTAATTATGTCACTTAGATACTAAACAGACAAGGCTCCAGTACTGATCCCTGTGGCACCCCACTTGTCACCATGGACAGCCTCTTTGATGTAAACTCTTTGGTTTTTGTTGTAGAGTCAGGAGCTATTCCAGGCTACAAGATTATCATGAATGCCCATTGTTTGTAATGATTGAATTAACTTGTCTTGTGGAATGTTATCAAATGCCTTGGTAAAATCCAAGAATACCACTTTATCACCCCTCTCCAAAAAAACAAACCCAAAAGAAATAAACAATTCAAGATACAGGGGAGCTATGCATGTGGATGTCAGAGTCTTGTCTGTTACATGTAGTGCAAGATGTGCCCACATACAGGCTATGTGGGGGAGCCACATTACCCCTTTGAACATGAATGAGCTCACACCATAAGGGAGGAAAAGGCTGAAACATCAGTGGGACAGCATTGCTCTCAAACTGATCATACCATCTCTTACCTCTCTATCCTGGTTTTCAAAACACACTTCAAAAATACATAAGAAAAGGGAGTTTATGAGCTCAAATGTATCGATCTTCTACATGCTAAAAATAATAGACTGAATATAGACCTTGGTTTCATGATCCATTTCAACTTTTTTTATGTAGTTTTACTTGCCTGCAGTAGGGACAGACAATGCTCCCTTCTATCTTGTCCCACCAGTCCCCAATGTCATCAGCCTCTGCCAGACTTATCTCTTATCCCATCTTCCCCCATGGCTCCCCTCCTGTGTCAGGGGTCAGCATGAGGAAGGCTGCCTCCCCCCCAAAAAAAGTATCCAGTTCTGCATTATGGAGTCCTGGTGGCAAGGCAGGTGAGGGATCAGTAACAGGGCTTCATTGATGCCTGTCCCTCTGCTATTTTCCTCAGTTTCTCTCATCCCACTTGCTGGGGTGAACATGTCAACTTATGCACATGAAGGCATGTTCATGCTGCAGAGACCTTAGAACCTACCACCTTCTGTGACTCCCATCTCGCACTACCGGCCTGCACCTGGTGACAGTCATTAGGCAGAGCCAGCAGTCCACCCACCCTGGGAGAGGAGAGCAGTCCTTGGTAGACTCAGTCCTCTCCCTCCACAGCTAACCCCCAGCATCCCACGGTTGTTTCTGAACATGGGTCGCCACCATGGAGTGAGGAGTGGCATCCAGTGTCTCAACCCTCAGCTCCACTGGTCCAGCCTAACCTATTACAAATTTTAAATGGCAACTGCCTTTCTCTTAGTTCAATTGTATGTCTGTTTCCTGTGCATATATTTCTATACCTTATCTTTTACATTTGATGTATTTGTGTGTGCCTTATATATTAACATGGCTTTATTTACATGTTTCATCATGCTTTTTGTCTACTGACTTCTTGAGGGTATGTGTGTTTGTGCAGCACTGATACTGTCTGTGTTCTGTTTGCTCTCTTTCTCTCTCTCCCTCATCCTATGCACACACACACACACACACACACACACACACACACACACACAATCTGCTTTTAGGGCGGGTCTTGGAATATAAACATCAAACAATTTATAGGCCTCCTGCTGTCACATTCCATCCTGGGGGAGGGGTCTGCATCCCATAGCGGATGTATTGTACAACGAGCTAGTATTTTAAAGACTGCCTTATTCTGTCTCTACTCACATGCAATTATTTATTGCACTCTAGGTGTGATACTTTCTTTTAAATAGAACTGTCATACTCATATATGAATGTTCATTTATCCATAGATTGTCCTATCCAAAGTATTAAAGCTTGCTTTCTGTAGAACCTGGTATACCTGAAGAAGGGTTTTCTATAGCCTGAAAGTTTGTGCTCCATAAATTTCTTGTTGGTGCAATAAAATATATCAAATCACCCACTTTGTTCATCCCAAACTATTTTACAAAACTGTATAAGCATACTGTTAATTTTATATATTTAATAAACAAGATGCTAAGTTCTTAGTGCTTTGTAATCAATGAACATTTGTAATTAGACTACAGCTTTCCCTGGCCCACTGGCGCTGTGGGTTGGGGCACTAAACACCATGCCTCGCACCCCTCCAGTGACCCAGGTTCAGAAACAGACTCAGGTCATTGTGGGGTCAGCTGTGAAGGTAAGGATTTAGCGTCCGGAGGACTGCTGTACTTCCTTGGGGTGGGGGAATTGTGTGCTGTGCGCATCAGCACGAGAGGACTTTGACCTACATCCAGGTGTGCTTGGCCACCTCCGTGGAGGTGGAGATGGCTGCTATGCCCATTACACAAGTGCAGGGGCAAGGGAGAAAAAAATGGAGGAAAACACTGGGATGGGCAGGACCCATGTTGGCCCCAATGGGCTGGAGGATGTTCCCCTCTGGGGGGTAGAGGGTCATAGCCTCTGCCAGATCCATGGAGGAAGTGACAAATAATGTCATGATAAAAAATTCTAATGTGTTGTTTTTTAAAAGGAGTCTAATAAATCTAAAATTATATACTGTATTTCAAACATAGTATTTAATATTAAGGAATTTTAAGTGACACTGACATTGTCAATTGCTCACTAACATTAACCTCTAAAAAGCATGAGGTCACCTAACTATAAGATGAGATCACAGGGATAAAAATATGTTGCTGGTAGTGTAATAAAGGAATTATGTTATTGTTATCATGTTGTGTTTTGCAGAATCACTAGTTCCATCCATAAGTGGAATTTAATGCCACAAAATGCATTCCACAGCACTGTGTGCATCATGTTCACAGACTGGCAGAATACTACTCTACATATGCATTCTGAGACCATTTCATTTTTACTGCTGCAGTTAGCGGAGCCCTGTAGATGTGTTGCTATATCAGTAGAAAAAGCAGGCTATCCAGATTCCAAATGTACTAGATAAAATTGGAGGGTTTGAGCAATCACTCCACTTAAGTGTTGAACTGAATTGCCTGCTGTGCCTAATTGAAGTGCCTGCTCCGTTCATTAAGCTGAGCAGTGCTGCACTATTTTGTGTGATAAAGCTTCAATTGAGGTAATATCCTCTTTCAAGACAAATTCATAGCTCATAAACATGTTAACTTAGCCTTTCCCAGCCTTCTACATAGCATTTCTTCTGTGACATTTGACCTCCACAGAACTAGAGTTTTAAGACTGTTTTCTCATCTCTGGTTGTGTTCTTATCTAATTACTTCATTAAAGGGACACTGTCAACCTGTTTTTCATCATATTATTTCTAGTTGAAACCCCACATATTATGATTGCTTATCCTCTCTAAAATGTATTGATGTTGCTGTTTGTTTTGTCTGTAGCCTTGCTTAGTAGAACTGAAATGCACGGTAATGTATATTTATAAAAAAACCTTGTTTTTGTTTACAATCATGGTTCTGTTCCTACTGCACATGTCCTGAGCATTAGAAACACACACATACTGTGCAGTCACTCATAAGACAGTAGCCTCCTAATCTCCCAATGAATCATGAGAGGATAGACTGTTTTGTGGGTGTTCCCAAGTCCAGGAAAGATGAATTTTGAGTTGATCAAGGAATGTAAACAAACCTGTTTTGGTGTGATAACACCAGTATGTTGGGCAGTCTGTTTTTTACCTTTTTAAAGAAAATAAGAGTCAGAATCAAACTACCAGCTACATCAACAATCTTTACGGAATTTTGGCAATCATAAAATATGTTTTTTAAACTAGGGACACTTTGAGACCTAAGGGGGTTGACAGTGTCCCTTTAAACTATCATATTCATGTGTAAAATGTTTAAACTCTGGGTATTCTAAAGCAAGCTCTTCAGAAACCTGCACATTTTAAAGAAAGGGACGTTGCATGCAGGCAGAGACAAATGTCTCTAAGTAAGTGTGTGTGTTTGTGCACGCACGCCTGTGTGGTGCTCTGTTAACCCTTTTCTGGTACATTAACCTTTTCCTAGTGAGTACGCAAAGAAGCAGTGCATGTGTGTTAGTGTGTCAGAGTGGCTATCCTAAATACAAGTTAGGGTTAGATGTACTGTATAAGTAATAAATGCCTTATGAGGCAATGTATTCCTTCTGTGACATTTAATCTACATGGAACTAGAGTTTTTAAGAACTTTTTTTCATCTCTGGTTGTGTTCTTATCTAATTACGTCATTAATCTGTCACATTTTCGTGTAAAATGTTTAAGCTCTGGGAATTTTAAAGGGGATTCGCCATCTCTGGGTTTCCAGTGTTCCTGCATTTATTTTTTATTGATTTATTGTAAAATTGGAATTACAACCTGTGAGCTAAAAGCTCATTTACAAAGGATCCTTGTCAAACAGAGGGTGGAGGAACATCAAGTACATGAACAGTGGAGAAAAACAAAAACAGCTAGAAGGCATTGTCTGTTACACATCATTAAAAAGGCCAAACAGCATTACAAATAGAAGGATGGGGAGAGACAGAATACATTGAAAAGCACTTAATTACATAATAGAGAGGAAAAATAGCCCTATAACTGATTAAGTGAATTAAGTGCAGATTCCAACTATGTACAAAGTATGAGAATTCCTAGAATGCAGCTACAGAGCTTAGATAGATTCCTGGAGGGAACAATTAAGTTGACCACTGAAAAGGACAGTCATTAAGGGAGAGCAGGCTACAGGCTAGATGGGTGAGGGGGAGAACACAATGGTGGGTGATAGCTTAAGGGTCAGGGGGCTAAGCGGGTGTGGAGGTAAGAGGTATGGAGGATCTGGACTGCTAAGTGGGTGAGGGACAGGGGAATGGGGGACCAAGGGGTGGGTAGGTGGGGATTAGTGGGAGATTCTTAGGAGACATGGGTCAGCACAGCCAAGCCATATTGTATCAGCGTGCCGAGACAGCTAGAAATGGCTTGCAAGTAAACTCTCATAACTTGAGCATAATTTTTTTTTTCCTTTTTTTTCTTCAAACTCTGTATTTTCCTCCAGCCTGTGGAACTCTCTCAGGCATCCTGCATTTCCCCCAGTCTCTACCTCTGTGCCTGAGAGGCCTCCTGAATCATGGCACCAGCTCAGCTATCCCTCCAGCTCTGAGCCCCCCGAGGAAGGGCCGCCCTATCCACCCAGGGTGCTCTATCTGTAAATTCAGGCTGGGCTGTGCTTGGCCCAAGTAAGGAGTGCCATCAGTGGTGGAGTGTGGTTGGGTGGATGCAGGTGCCATTGCCTATCCACAAGCTAGGTATTTTTCTTGTTACCGCCCACCTTACATCCTCCCTCCCTCTCCCTGATGGAATCCTGACGTGCAATGATGCCAGGGAACATCTTGCCATGACTCTGCAGCCCTCTATTTTGGCCCTGAAGCATGGTGGTACCTCCAGTCTCCACCAGATGTCACCACAGTGCCAGGCATAGTCCCTGGCCCCCCTGAGGAAGGAGAGCTGTCCTCTGGAAGCTCAATCTTTCCTCTCCCCTGCTGACCCCCAGCGATCCGGACTTGTTCCTGAACCATGGTTGCCAGCATGGCGTGAGGTGTGGTGTTCATTGCCTCAACCCTCAGCGCCACTGGGCCAGCATTTGAGGTGAAGCGGTGAATGCTAACACACTAGCATACTAAAATGCCAGCCAAATGGGCCTAATGGTCTCTCGAGTGTGCTTAATTTTCAGCACCTGCACTGAGAGCCGATTTTGGTGTCTCCCCCTTCCCCTTGTGTTATACTGTCCCCAGTCCCAGATGTTCCACCTGTATTGTGCCTGGTCAGATTTACCCTCCCCCTGTACCTGTCTCATCCCCTCTTAAACCCGTCCACAGTCTCCATCTCTACCAGCTCCCTGGGCAGTGCATTCCATGGCTCCACCACCCTTTCACTGAAATAACATCTTCTCCTCTCCCCTCTTAGCCTGACCCCTTCCAGCTTACTTCCATGACCTCTTGTTGCCTCACCCTCCTTCCTTTGGAGCACCCTGACTGGGCATCCTTTATTGATCCCTTTCATGTACTTAAAGACCTCTATCATTTCCCCCAGTCCCTCCTCTCCTCCAGAGTGTACATGTTGAGCTCCTTGAACCTCTCCTCATAGGTCCTCTCCCCCAGGCCTCAGATCATTCTGGTTGTCCTCCTTTGGACCCTCTCTAGGAGTGTAATGTCCCTCTTTAAATATGGTCTCCAAAATTGTACACAATACTTGAGGTGTGGCCTAACCAGCAGTTGTACAGTGGAAAGATTAATTCCACCTTTCTGGAGGTAATCCCCCTGGTGTTGCATACCAGCATCCTATTTGCCCTCTCCACTGCACTCCTACAGGTCTCTGAGTTGTTCATTTTGACATCTACCACTATCCCCAGGTCCCTCTCACCCTCTGTGACTTGAATCATGTCTCCTCCCAAGGAGTACCACTGGCTTGGATTTCTGACTACCAGGTGCAGAACCTTGCACTTCCCCACATTGAATTTTAGTTTCCATTTTCCCAACCACTATTCCAGAGCCTCTAGGTCCTCCTGCAAGGCCACCCTCCCCTCCTCCCCATCCACCACTGCACCTAGCTTTGAGTCATCTGAAAAGCATCTCATCTCACTCCTGATCTCCCTCCTGATGTCTGAGATATAGGCATTGAACAGGAGTGGGCCCAGCACTGACCCCTGGGAAATCCCTCTAGTAACCCACCTTGGGGATGAGGCTAACCCTCCAACCACCACCTTCTGAGTATGATCAGGGAGCCAATTTCCTATCCATCTCAGCAACTGTCTCCCTACCCCCATTTCCTTCAGCTCAGCCAGCAGGCCACTGTGGGGTACTGAATCAAACGCCTTGCTAAAATCCAGAAAGAGGACATCCACTGGCCTACCCTGGTCCAGGGTCCTCATCACCCAGTCATAAAACTCAACAAGATTTGTCTGGCACAATCTTCCCATGAGAAAGCCATGCTACCTATCGTCCAAGTACCCAGTTTGATCCAGAAACCACCCTAGCCTTTCCTTGACAATACCCTCCATCACCTTGCCGACCACAGATGTCAGGCTAATGGCCTGTAATTTCCTGCCTCCTTTCTTGATCAGCCCTTGTGAATCGGCATGACATGGGCCACCATCCAGTCTTGGGGCACCCACCCAGTCCTCAGAGAGATGTTGAAAAGCTCTGCTAGAGGGACTGCCAGGTCATCTGCCAGTTCCCTCAGCACCCTGGGATGTATCTCATCTGTTCCAGGTACTTTCTCCGTCCGAAGGGACCTGAGGGCTTCCCTTCCTTTCTCTACTGGGATTTCAGCCTCATCCTCCCCCTTTTCACCATGCACTGCTGGGCCCCTACCTGTCTGTGGTGGCCACTCCCTTTCCCCAGACCTATCAGGGCCCTTGGTCTCTACCGGTCTCACCTCTTGCTCTGGTTTGCCCCCACTCCCCTTGCAAGACATAGCTCCTCCATCCCCTCTGGTATAAACTAAGGTAAAGTGCTCATTTAGGACTTCTGCCGATTCCCCCACCTCCTGTGCCCAACCATCCCCTACCCTTATCTTGCTGATCTTCCCCCTTACTTTCCTTTTTTCCCCCTACGTATCTAAAGAACCCCATGTCCCCCTCCAGATCCCACTGGCCAAGGACTGTTCCTTTTTTGGCTTAGCTGCTTTCACCACCCTGGTGACTCTCTTGGCTGTCAGCTCATATTCATCCTGATCCCTTTCACTCCTTGACCACTTGAAGCACCTATAGGCTGTCTTCCTTTCTCTCACCACCTCCTGTTCCTCCCAAGTCCACTAGCAGGGTTTTCTGGCCTTACTGAACTTATGCCTTTCCCTTGAACAGGATCTGGTAACCTCCTGTATTTCCCTTCTAATGATCCCCCACCTGCTTTCAGCATACATATCCAGCCTTATCCTGTCTAGTTGATCTTTAAGGATCCTTCCCATCTCCCTGAAGTCTGCACCCCTAAAGTCAGTTACTACTGTTCTTGTTTGGCTTTCCTTCCCCCCCAGGTCCAAGAAGAACCAGACTGTGGTGTGATCGCTCCCAGCCAATGGGTCCCTCACCTCTAGGCCCCTAATCTGATCACTGTCTGCCAGGACCACAGCCAGTGTCCTTGCCTCCCTAGTTGGCTCACCCACCTGTTGTGTCAGAAACACATCCTGGAAGACATCCAGCAGCCTCTATTCTCTGGCCACTGGTGATGTCATAGTCCCCCAGTCTGTTCCTGGCATGTTGAGGACCCCATTACTATTATCCTTCCCTTTCCTAATCTACAGTGTCCCTCGAGATTTGCCACCAAACTTTCTTCTAGGACTGCCGCCACTGCTGGTGGTCAGTATACCTCTCTGACCTTTACTCTCTTACCCCCCTGCATCAGCAAGGTGACCCAAACAGTCTCCACATTCTCCTCTGCCTTCTCTACCCCTCTAATACCCACACAATTTCTGACTAACAGTTCTACACCACCACCCCTTCCCTCACCCCTATCTTTTCTGAACATACTGTAGCCCTCTAGATTTAGGTCCCACTCATGCCCTTGAGTAGCCCAGGTCTCAGTGACTGCTGCCACATCTACCTCCCCCTTAACAAGCACTGCCTGAAGTGCAGACATTTGATTTCCTAAGCCCCTGGCATTTATCAGGACCACTCTCCACCCCTTTTCCCTCCCTCTCCTTTCTCCCCCTTGAGCTCCCATTTCTCAGCTCCTGCACCCTACCTGATTACCCAGTTCCATCTCTCCCTAGACCCCTAGAGGAGTGGAGACCATGTCTCTCATTTATCGTATCTGCTGGCACTGCCTCTTTTTTGTTCCCTCCCCCCTTCACAAGTTTAAACCCCACCTTTCACTGATGAACCCAGCTAGTTTGAGCTTTAGGATTTCCTTCCCCTCCAAATTAAGGTGGAGCCTGTCCCTAGCATACAGCCCCTTATCCTCCCAGGTCTCCACCCAGTCCCCTAGCAAGACATACCCCCAATTCCTTACACCACTCCCTAAGCCACTGATTTATCTCTGTAACCTTCATCTTGTTTTCCCCAGTAGCCCTTGGCACTAGCAGGATTTCTGAAAAGGAGATCTTACAGCCTATGGAAAGACATACCCTGGCCAACTCCCAGAAACTTGCCTGAATTTCTAGTTCACTACTACCATTTATGTCATTTGTCCCCAAGTGCACTAGAATGTCCGGGTTCTCCTCTCATCCCTTTGCCAGTGAATACAACTCATGCTTGGCCTTGTGCACTGTCAGGTCTGGATGGCATTTGGTTCTGATCAGACAGCTTTTATCCTTCTTCTGCCCCTCACACTGTATGCCTCTGATCATGGAGTCCACCAATAGCAGTACTCTAACTTCCTCTTGCCTTTCTGTTCACCCCTCAGGTTCCCCCTCCTTCCGTGCTCCTCCTCATCCCTTCATCTGGATTCTCCCATCAACCAGCTCCTCGCACCTCCCACAATCTGGGTGATGAAGGTAGCCCCTGCAATATTGTCCCTGGTCACCTCCACTACCCATGTCCTGGCCTTCTTTATTCCCTACACCCGAGTGTCTTTCTCTGTATCTCTTTCCCCACTCGTTAATAATCCATCCGTCCTATCCATTTGCCAATTTGTCTTTCTGCATGCTATCATCCCATTTACATCCTGTGCCTTCCTGCCTGTCGTGCTCCCCGGTTCCATACCATCAGCCTCCTTCTTGTTCCCCTGATCCTCCTTTTTCTTCTCCCCTCCTACCTCTCTTCCCCCATCCTGTCTGGGACCCCCTTTATTGTGCTCTTGACACTTGCCCTCTACACCCATTCTATCCATCCCTGCCACAGCTACATCAGTAGCAGCATCATCATCCTCCTCCTGCTCTTCCTCCCACACACCCCTCTTCTACCAATGGGTGTAGAGGGTTAAAATGATTTGTGAGCCTTAGTCCATCCCCCAATGCCCCCCCTGTCCCTACTGCCTCTTTCGGTTTCCTTTGGACATCCCCAGGCTCTTGCCTACTGCTGTGGATATTTCCACCTTTTGAGCCCCATCTGCCAGGTCCCCAAGAGCCCTTTGTGTACCCCATTCCCTCCTCTGCTAGTGTGAGCACTACTCTTCACTCCTCCCCCATCTTGGGATGCCCCAGCTCCTAGTGCTTCCATGTAGGTGGCTGCTTGCCTCCTACCTCTCCAATCCTTCCCCCAGCCCCCACCAGCTGCCTCTGGATCCCCTCTACCTCCTCCTTAAGCTGTGCCAGCTGGTACCACACTGGGCATCCCCCAAACTTCCAAGCCCGGTCCAGTACCACAGGGTTCGATCTTGGGGCCTATGTTATTCAACATCTATATGAATGAACTTAAAATTACATCAACGGTTGCCCGGTGCCATGTGTACACATATGACACCATATTGTATGTTGAGGGAGATACTTTAGAATTGATTAATTTGAGGCTACAATTGGCTTTTGATGAAGTACAGGATTTTCTTAAGATGAACCATCTTATCTTAAATGCAAATAAAACAGAGTCACTTTTATTTAAAAATAATAATAATAAAAAACTAGATCTACATTTGGAAATCAATACTGTGGATGGCATTGCCATTAAGCAGGTGGATTCATACAAATTCCTCAGTGTCTGGTTACATCCATGCCTAGTTTGGGATATTTTTATAGACTCCCATATAAAAAATACAAATAGGAAGTTGGGTGCCCTATATAAATATAAAAAGTTCATGATTAGAGAGGTCCAATTGAGTGTGGTTAAATCTCTTCTACTCCCAGTGATTGATTATGGTGATTTGCTTTATGCAGGAGCTATTGAAAAGCATATACTGTAGGTGGATTTAGTTTTCTGTAGGTTAGCTCATTTTGTATTGGATGCCCCCCATAGAACCCATAGGTGCATACTTTTTAGGGAATTAAACTGGCTTAGACCCATAGTGAGAAGAGATTTACATCTGTTACAATTTATGATTAAGGTTTGGTATGGGGAAGTACCTAATTATATTTTTTGACTTTTTCAAGGTTAGGAAAATAAAAGAAAGTTTGAGAGCCTCTGCTAGAACCCAGTTTGTCCCAATTAAATGTAATTTGAACATTGGAAGATCATCTGTACCTGCTAGAGGAATTAGTCTATGGAATAAATCTCCCTCAGACTTGAGAAGTAATAGAACCAGATACTGTAGAATTACTTTATATCGCGTCTGCTTAATTTAGCACTACTGATCCACGTCAGCTGTTAGTGGTAATTAAACTTCGTGATCCCACATTGTGCAGTCAAACCCAACTTAGAAAACTGGTAACTTAAAACGATCTATGCAGAGATAGTCCATTCATTACACCAATCACCCACTAATTACCCAATTTAGAAACTGGTAGCTTAAAAACGATTTATGCAGTGATAGTACATGCAATACACTAATTACCCAATTAGACATCTCTTTAAAGTCATAGAGTGGTTAAACAGTTATCATCCCTGCCACTGCTATGGTCGCATAATGTCTCTTGTAAGCTGGTTAAAGCAGAAATCGTTAAAATGGGATTGGTCTCAGCTAGACGATCCAATGCTGCTGTCAGAAAGTGCTGATATTCCACTACGTGTTGCCGAGAATGTTGTTACTGAACTTCATTGTGCATCACCCCCTTCAGCAAAAAACCGCCACTCTGAGTATGCCGTATACAGCCCTGATGTGCGATATCAAATTGGGAAACATGCAGCAGAGAGTGGAGTTATGAGTGCAGTCAGACTACTCAAGTTAAAGCACGCTGGAGAAATCAACGAGTCCTCTGTAAGAAATTTCAAAAGAGACTACCTAGACAAACTAAGAGGAACCCCTGACCCTAGTCTGCTTCCACACAGCTTACCAACAAAACCCCATGGGAGACCAACCCTTCTTCTTTCTGAAGTAGAAGATGATAAAAAAAAAATTATACAATGGCAAGAAAAAATCCTGGACTCTGATTGGTCAGTCTTGGGCTGGACCCGTGATGTTAATCAGTACAACATCATGGGTGTGATGATAATCAGTACAATATCACAGGTCTAGTCTCAGCCTCACTGTGAACCTGCTGATGAGCATGAGCATCATGAGGATCATGAGCATGCTCAGCATTTGCTTGATTGTTTCATCTGCTCTTAAAAAACAAAAATATTTTTCCACACAAAAACATCTTTAAAATTATTTTTTTTTCTGTATAACAACGAGCCATTGTATAATAGCAATAATGCCCTCCAGGGTGTGGATCGTTTGGGATATCACGCCTCAGTTGTTGGACGCACTCGGCCTGCATCCTCGTGCCCAACCACCTGAGGCTTGATGTTATCCCAGCACGACACACACCCTGTCGGGCATTATTGCTTAAATCATTCGCAGTCAGAGAGGAGAAGGTGCAGTTGTGAATGCCAGAGTTGTCATGGCCATAGCCCGTGGGGTTGTAAAAACACGCAACTGCATGGCACTCTCAGAGTTTGGTGGCAACGTAACATTTTCAAGGCAGTGGTCCTGGTTCTTTCTACACCGAATGGGGTTCACAAAAAGAAGGGGCACCAAAGCTGGCAGAAAGACCCCTGAGAATTTCGAGGACCTGCGCTCTGCATTTCTAAAGCGCATTGCAAATGCCTCTGCACAGGAGCTGATTCCACCCAAACTGATCATTAATTTAGATGAGACCAGTGTCCAACTTGTCCCTTGCTCCCAATGGACAATGGCAGAGAGCGGGTTGAAGCAAGTCGAGGTGACCGGGTTAGGGGATAAGAGACAGGTCTCCCTTGTCCTTGCCTGTACTTTGTCTGGAGAAATGTTGCCCCCCCAAATCATTTACCAGGGCAAGATATAAAACAGCCTTCCAATTTCCCGAAAAGTGGTGTGTCACACAGTCAGAGAACCATTGGGTCAACACAGAAGCAATGCTACTCTTCATACAATCCGTTCTTGTTCCCTTCATTAATGAAATCCGATTAAAACACAAACTCCCCCGTGAGCAGAGATCTCTGCTGGTGATGGATCTCTTTTGAGCACACAGTACAGAACAAGTTTTGCAGTACCTTGAGGATCACCACATCATCCCAATTTTCATTCCTCCCTCATGTACTGATTTGCTCCAGCCACTGGACGTCAGCGTTAACAAATTACTGAAGGACTTCCTAAAAATGAGTTCACCGAGTGGTATTCAGGAGCACTCTCAGCGCCGCTAGCACTTGATACCTCACCATCTACTCTGAGCGTAGACTTACACATGACTTCAATTAAAACAAAGCATGCACAATGGCTGGTAACAGCATTTGAAAAGCTCTGCTTGCGACGCGAGGATATGGTACGCGGCTTCGAAATGGCAGGGATTAAGAAGGCACATTGCTCTTGTTTGGACACCACTGCCACATAAAAATAAGTGAGCTGTTTACTGTCTCTAACACTTTAGCCTGCACCAAGTTTGGACTGTCATTTAGTTCAGATGTTTACTGCACTGTAATGCACTGAGATTTCCCTTTCATTGTAAAACTTTTATACTGCTGACACTTTAGCATTTAACATGCTTTATCTTTCAATGTGAAAAATAAAAGACGTATTTTTTTTTATCACTAATAAACTTAATTGGCTGACTATTTTATTTCGTGGGCAGAATGCTGACCGCTAAAATAGCGAATGTTTATTGGCAGCCAACATTAGCAATTCTACAGTATAATAAAAGTGAACTAAGGAATTGGTGTATACAGTATCTGTTTTAAACAGTACCACAACATGTAATAATTGTTAGTATTTTGTAGTATGTATTGTGTAATGAGATTGACTGTTTTTATTTTAATTTTCTTTCTTCTTTTCTTTTATTTTCCTTCTTTTATTTATTATTGTATTGTTAACTGTCTTAATTTATATGTGGTCCTCTAGTGATTGATGTTATGTTATTTGATGTGAAACCTTATTTTATTGCAATATGGAACTTCATTGAAAATGAGCCCCGCTCAATTGTATGTATCCATTTATCCGTACATGAATAAAAAATGATTTACTACTACTACTGCTACTACTAGTATCTTGGCCACACCACACCCCATGCACTCAACCACCCGCCCAAAGATACCTGCTCTAGTGATATGCGGTCCCTTCCCCATCATCACAGCAATCTTTTCTAGGCCAAATTACCAACTCAATGACTCTACAGTTTCTTGAGCTACCAGTACCTATACCTAGGCAATTCCCCTCATACAGCATGCAGACCTTTAAACTTGCAACACCTGGGTGGCTGAACTTTTCCCAACCTGACTATTTGCCTTAAGAGTTAGTTTACAGGGCAAGATTACAACTCTCTAAGCTCCTCTCTCCCAGCCTTAAAACCCAAACCCCAGTGGCTAGAACTACATGAGCTGTACCTGAAGCCTTTTCCTCCAATTGCAAGGCAGGTATACCCTATAAATAAGCTGTGCACTGGGGAGGGAGGGGTGGGGGATGGTAGGATTTGGACCCACACCCAACTCTCATGAGAGTGTATCAGCCCTGTGTCTGCCCCTCACTGCACCTCCAAGCACTGCAACTTCCTCAGGAGGAAGGTCCTATACAAAACAACACTTATTAAACAAGTCTGCAGTCCTGCTTAAAAGTCCACAGACTGATAAGAATTTAAAGCTTATCCAGCTACTAAAAATCTCCAGCCACTCAGCAAAAGCAGGTTCCCACAACCTCTACCAGCCCCAACTGTTTCTGCCTTAGGGGAATATACCTCTGTCCTGGTATGCAAGAATGGAGAGTCCCCCCCCCACCCATATCAAGACTTCTACCATTCCACAATCCTTTTATTTAGTTTCTCTATCAGACCACACAGCTATCATAGTAAGCTGCAGCCAGGAACACTTGCTCCAAGCTTAGGCTATGCAAATTAGTGGGAGGCTGTGAGATACATTCTTATGCTGAAATACAAAGTTCTTTCACAGTGTCTCCATGAATTGCTGATATGTCAATGGTTGCTAGTCTGTTTGCCAAGGATGTCCTCTGTGCAGTCATTAAAATTAAATACTGCTGCAACACTTACTTTCTGCATTGCTTGCCTCCAAGGGGAACTCTATATTCAGTGGTGCTTCTTCTGATCTGTGCCATTACACTGTCTGTTGATGTTTATTAACATCTCCTGCATAGCTGAAGCTCACTCTCATGTTGCAGAGTTCAACTCTGAAGACAAGTAATGCAGAAAGTAACTAGTGCAACTGTTTTTTGGTTTTGCGACTGCACAGAGGACATCTTTGGAGAGGTGTGTGTGTGTGAGTGTGTGTGTGTGTGTGTGTGTGTGTGTGTGTGTGTGTGCATGTGAACATTTTCCTGGTACATTAACCTTTTCCTCCTCAGTTTGCAAAGAAGTAGTGCCACTGACTCAAGTTGCTTATCCAAAATGCAATATACATTAGGGTTAGATGTATAAGTAAATAAATGACACATAAGGCAGTATATGTGCTATTTTTAATATAGCAGTTAAATGAGCATAGACAGTCCCTCGGCAGTACACAGCTGTGATGGGTGCCATGTGGCCCCTCTGGGTTCATGCAGTGTTCCTGAGCATCACTCTCCTGTGCAAAAAGTCTCTCACCTTTCATCAGCATGCAGTACTCCACCTTGATGGGTGCCATGTTGCCCCACTAAGTTCATGCAGTTCTTCTTAGCATTGCTCTAAAGTGCAGACAGTCCCTTACCTTTTACCAGCATGCAGTAAACAGCTGTTATCAATGCTATGTCACCCCACTGCGTTCATGCAGAGCTTTTAAGCATTGCTCCCCTGTACATGCAGTCTCTCACCTTTCACCAGCAAGCAGTTTACAACACAGATGGTAACTGTGTTGCCCTACTGTGTTCCTGAAGTGTTTCTGAGCATCACTGCTTAGACTAGGCAGTCCCTTACCTTTCACCAGCACACATCAAGCAACAGGAATGGGTGCCATGTTGCACCAATGTGTCTGTGTAGTGCTACTGAACATCACTTCACAGTGCAGGCAGTCCCTCATCTTTAACCAGCATGCAGTACACCACTGTGATGGGTGCCATGTCGCCGCACTGTGTTCATGCAGTGCTTCTTCGCATCACTCCTCCATGCAGGCAGTCCCTCACCTTTCACCAGAACACAGTACACCACCATGATGGGTGCCATGTTTCCCCACTGTGCCCATGCACTGCTTATGTTTATCACTCAATGCAGGCAGTCCCTGACCTTTAAACATTACACAGTACACAAGCATGCTGTCCATCACATTGCACCACTGTGTCCATGCAGTGCTTCTTAGTATTGCTCCCCACTGCAGGCAGTCCCTCACCCTTCACCAGCATAAAGCACACCATTGTGATTGGTGCCATGTTGCAGCACTGTTTTCTAGCTGTGCTTCTGAGCATCAATCCCATGTGCAGGCAGTCCCTCACCTTTCACCAGCACACGGTACACCACCATGACGGGTTCCATGTTGCCCCATTGTATTCATGCATTGCTTCTGAGCATTGCTCCCCACTACAGGCAGCCCCTAACCTTTCACCAGAATGCAGCACAACACTGTGATTTGTACCATGTTACCCCACTGTGTTCAAGCTGTGCTTCTGAGAATCACTCCCCTGTACAGGCAGTCTCTCACCTTTCACCAGTATGCAGTAGGCCACCATGATGGGTACCACGTTGAACCACTGTGTTCGTGCATTTCTTCAGAGCATTGCTCCCTAGTATAGGCAGTCCCTTACCTTTCACCAGAACACAGTACACAACAGGCTGGATGCCATGACTAGAGATGCAGCAAATTTAAATTTCACTGGCGAAGTGCCCCAGAAGTGAGCACTTCACATTGTCACTCCGCTATGTGGAGTGGCCAATATGAAAGGCTCACTTTGACTTGTATTTATTGCTTTGCATTGTCATTCTGCCTTAATGCAAAGTAAAGTGAAGTGACAACAATATTGGCAGCTTCCCACACACAGACACCAGAATTATTGAGCGTCCCCAAAATGCTACTGTCCTGTCTCCAGAAAACTCCCCAGTGCTGACGAAGTGAAATGAGAGCACAACAAGAAATGCAAAGTTTCCCAGAATAAATGACACATTCAGTCAGGCATTCTGTGGTCACACACAGTCACCAGAATTAATGTGCATCCCCAAAATGCTACTGTCTTGTGTCCAGAAAATTCCCCAGTGCTGACAAAGTGAAATGAGAGCATAACAAGAACTGCAAAGTCTCCCAGAATTAATGGTGCACTGCAAACACACAGACAGATTCAGATTGCATTGTGCACTCAAGAGATGCAGGCGCAAAGGCACAACAACACCTAACCAGTGCTCATAAGTTACAAATTCAAATCTGAAAAAGAATACCTTTTGCTGGTTGGGTAGTGCATGGCAGTAACAGTCCACTACCAGTAAAGATACCACAAAAAAATCATGCAAGTGCAGTGGATAGCAGGTTCACACTGCTGCAATTACTCTGTAGCACAATAAAACATGCCTGATTTAATGGCACGCATTGCACACACACTCACACTACAAGTAATGCATAGCAAATTGAAAACCTTTAGTAATATAACCAAATGTTTTAAGCAAACTGAAATTTTAAACTGCTGCACCACAACAATCAGCGAAAACATTTCAAGAATTACTGAAAATATTATTGTGTGTACCTTAACAGTTAAGAAAAATATAACCAAAACAGAAAGACTGCCTACTTCTCCCAGTTAATCTACCTACACCTTAGATACACCCCTCCCCAAAGCACACTTCACAGTACACAGACTGATTGTTCTAAATTAACATTCAAAATCCACACACAAACAATAAAACCATGATGATATGAGCACAGAAGGGTTTCCTACAATTGATGTACTAAATTTTGAGGAAATAAAATGACTCAAAAAGGCATTTTTAACAGCTTTTAGAGGTTTTGAATCACAGAGCTCTTGAAATGAACTGTCTCCAGCTACCACTATACACATACTTCCCGGAACTGAGGCTGTGCAGAGCAATCTAGAGTCCATGTGATGACCTGCAATCCCATGAATCACTGCATAATTCACCTTGGAGCTCAATAACAAGGCGATGTAATGCGAAGTATATTGATTTCAATGTACTTCGACTTAAAATTGGTGGAGAAGTGGTTTGTGGAAGGCATAATAACGCAAAGTCATTGGTTTCAATGGACTCCGCATTCTTCATTTTTATGAAGTGAAGTATTCCACTTCACATTGCGGATTACTCCGCAGATTCTGCATTACTTCGCAAATCACCTCATGGAGTGAATTATAGCCGCTTCGCCCACCACTAACCATGACACTGCACTGTGTTCATGAAGTGCTTCTGAGCATTACTCCTCAGTGTAGGCAATCCCTACCCATTCACCAGTCCCCATTACATCACTATGATAGGTGCCATGTAGCTCCACAATGTTCATGCAGTGCTTCTGAGCACCACTCCACTGAGAGTCACTCTATCACCTTTCGCCAGTACACAGCACACTACCGAGATTGATGCCATGTCACCCAACTGTGTTCAAGCTGTGCTTCTGAGCATCACTCCACAGTGCAGGCAGTCACGCACCTTTCACCTGCAAGCAGTGCACCACAGGGATGCATGACTTGTTGCACCAGAGTGTTCATACAGTGCTTCTTAGCATGGCTTCCCACTGCATGCAGTCCCTCATCTTTTACCAGCACTCAGCACACCACCGTCATTGGTGCCATGTTGCCACACTGTGTTCAAGCTGTGCTTCTGAGCATCACTCCCCAGTGCAGTCAGTCTCTCACCTTTTATCTGCACACAGTACACCACTGTGATGGGTGCCATGTCTCCCCATTGTGTTCATGCAGTTCTTCTGAGCATAATTCTACAGTGCAGGGAATCCCTACCCATTCACCAGTCTACATTCCACCACCATGAGGGGTGCCATGTTGCTCCCCAGTGTTGATGCAGTACTTCTGAGCATAATTCTACAGTGCAGAGAATCCCTACCCATTCACCAGTCTACATTCCACCACCATGAGGGGTGCCATGTTGCTCCCCAGTGTTCATGCAGTGCTTCTGAGCATCACTCCACAGAGCAGAAACTCCCTCACCTTTCGGCAGCACACAGTACACTGTCATGATTGGTGCCATGTCACATTACTGTGTTCATGCAGTGCTTCTGAGCATCACTCCACAGAGCAGAAACTCCCTCACCTTTCGGCAGCACACAGTATACTGTCATGATTGGTGCCATGTCACATTACTGTGTTCAAGCTGTGCTTCTGAGCATCACATCACAGAACAGGCAGTCCCTCACCTTCCTTTAACCAACAAGCAGTACATCACCTTGAAGGGTACCTTGTCACCCCACTGTGTTCATGGAGTGCTTCTGACATTACTCCCTTTTGCAGCATTCCCTCATCTTTCACCAGCAAGTAGTACACCACCATGATATGTGCTTTGTCACACCAGTGTGTTCATACAGCGCTTCTTAGCATCTTTATACAGTGCATGCAATCCCTCACTATTCCCAGGTCACAGAATTCAACCGTAATTGGTGCCATGTCACCCAACAGTGTTCATGCAGTGCTTCTGAGCATTGTTTGTTAGTGCAGGGCAACCCTATCCATTCACCTGTGCGCATGACATCACCTTGATGGGTGCCATGACATCCCACTGTTTTCAGGCATGAGGCAGTATAGAGCAGTGGGTTAAGGTTCTGAACTGCAGATCTGGAGACCTGGGTTTCAATCCCACAGCCACCTAGGTGCATACTGTGTGATCCTGAGCAAGTCACTTAATTTCCTTGTGCTCCCAGGTTGCATCTGGAAACAAGCTTCAGCTTAGTGTGCTACTCCTGGTTAAACAATGTTCCCTTTCATGCATTGCTTCTCAGTATTGCTCCTCTGTGCAAGCAGTACATCACTGTGTTCATACAGTGCTTTTGAGCATCACTCATATCACAGACACAGACTAGCAACCACATATAATTTAATCTAAGAAGGGGGGGGCCAAGATTTGGGAAACTGTCTGGGATGCAATGTTCAGGATGCCTTTTGCCTCCCACAGCTGGTGATTAGGGAAGTGAGAAGAATTCAGAAAGGGGAGTTAGCAGAGGGCAAGGGAAGAATAGGAGGGGCCAGAGGTCTGACTTGAGGGTGGTCTCTGGAAACACAAGGAGCCTAGAGAATAAGTTACCAGAGCTCCATGCACTGATGGTGGGGGTGTCGATATAGCTGCCATCACGGTGACATGGGCCAGCCAGTACCAGGACTGGGCCTTAATGATCCCAGAATACAGCTTGTTCAGGAGATACAGATTAAATGGAAAGGGAGATGGTGTGGCTTTATTCATAAGCATGGGTTTGGGTGCAGTAGGGAAGATGTGAAGGAGGGAAGGGTAAAGACATTATGAGTTAACATACAAAACGTGAAGGGCAAGAAGATTAGGCTGGGGGTAGTGTATTGACCACCCTCCCAGTCTGAGGAAATTGACAGAGAGTTGGTGACTACATTAGAGAAGCACTGTAGCGATAGTGGTCGGTGACATCAATCTACCAGGGTGGACTGGAGTACCATGACTTCAGTTAGTACGAGGGAACAAGTCATACTTGATGCCTTCCAGGATACATTCCTGTTACAACAGGAAAATGAGCTGACCAGAGAGTGGAATATTTTAGACCTGATATTATCAGAGTGGGACCAGGTATGTTGTGTGAAGGTAGAGGACCCCCTGGTAGGAAGTGACCATTATACAGTTTGGTTCTCCCTTGATTTGGGAAGGGAGGGAAAACTTACAAAAACCAGGATAGCAGATTTTAAAAATGGCAGACTTCAGCAAGATGGCAGCCATACTTGGGGAACCAGTTCAACAAAATTCCAGCACCCCTCCAATGTTGCATGCCAAAGTAAAAATACTCAGCAGGAGAAAGCAAAAACTAGGCAACACAGAAGCTTGAACACACAAAATAAAGATATAAAAAATATGTTTATTCCATAGACAGACCATACCATCCATGGATCTGGGTAGCTACCCTTGACCTGTTTTGCACCCTCTGTGTCATCAGGATGGTTTAAAACTTACAAGAGGACCAGTAGGGAGGCATATAAGGATGAATACAACAAGAAATCCAGGAGGTGAGCAGGTTTGTTAGGGCAGCCAAGGCCTCAAAGAAGCTAAGGCTTGCACAGAGGATTAGAGAAGTTGACATTTTTTTAAAGTATGTGGAGAAGAGGAGCTGCAGAGATCAGATCACCTAGGATCAATAAGGAAGGAGGGTGGGCAGAGAAGGGGGCTGAACAGGTGGAGGTACTAAATGAGTACTTCTGTTCAGTATTTATCAGGGTGTAGGATGGGCCCATACCTGAAGAAAGGGTCAGTTTGTGTGGTGGGGGAGGAGAGGGGAGGGGATAACTGATGGAGAGATCTCTATAAAAAAGAGTGTTGGAGGGCCTTAAGGTCTTATGGACAGACAAGGCACCAGGACCAGATGGGATACATCCAAAGTCCTGAAGGAACTTGTAGAAGTCCTGGCAACACCTCTGACTGACTTGTTCAATACCACCCTACAATCTGGATGTATGCCTCTAGACTGCAGGATGGCACATGTGGTGCCATTCCATAAGAGAGGACCCCTGTATGAACTGGGTAATTATAGGCTGGTCAGCCTTATGTCCATATTTGGGAAACTAATGAAGGCTATCCTGAAAGAGAGAATGGTGGCATTCTTGGAAGAGAATGGTCTTCAGGACAACCAGCAGCATGGGTTCATCACTGGGAGGTCTTGTCAAAAAAACCTGATGTACATTTTTGACTGGGTGACTAAGGCACTGGATGGTGCTCAGGAAGTTGATTTCCCATATCTGGATTTCAGCAAGTCCTTTGACTCGGTGTTGCATGGGCAACTGACTAGCAAGCTGAAGTACTTGGCAGCAGGGGAAAAGCACATCAAGTGGATAGGGAACTGAATGACGAACAGACAGTAGAGGGTGGTGGTAGGGGGAGAACTCTCAACACCCAGAGCAGTCATCAGTGGGGTCCTACTATGCTCGGTTCTGCGGCGACCGCTATTTAATGTCTTCACAGCTGATATAGCTGAAGGGGTTTAGTACAAGATGAGGCTGTACACCAACAACACCAAAATAGGTGCAGTGGTGGATAGAGCGGAAAACACATGGCAGTTAGGTTTCAATGCTAGGAAGTGCAAGGTTATGCACTTCGGAGCCAAAAACCTGGAGTGCAGTTACCATTTGGGGTGAAGAGGTTATCCATCTCTGTGGAGGAAAAGGATCAGGGGGTGGTGGTCCCAGGGAATATGAATAACTCAGTACAGTGTAGAAAAGTGGCTGCCAAGGCCAATACAATGCTGGGGTGCATTGCAAGGGGGATCACTGCTAGGAGGGAGGAAGTAATCCCTCCATTGTACAAATCATTAGTGAGGCCTCACTTGGAGTACTGTGTACAGTTCTGGCACCCATTTAAAGGAGGACATCAAGATTTCAGAGGGGGTCCAGAGGCAGGCGACCAGGATTATTATGGGGATGGGAGAGAAACCATATGAGGACAGATTGAGGGAGCTCAACATGTACTCCCTGGACAATAGAAGGGATAGAGGTGATACAGTGGCGTGAAAAAGTATTTGCCCCCTTCCTGATTTTCTCTATTATTGCATATTTGTCACACTGGATGTTTTCAGGTCTTTAGACAAAATATAATATTAGATAGAGGGAACCTGAGTGAACAAATAACACTTTTTTTTTTTACTTCTTTCATTTATTTAATGAAAAAAGTTAACCAACACCAACTGGCACTGTGTGAAAAAGTAATTGCCCCCTAGTTAAATCAACCCAATTAAAAGGATAATTAGAGTCAGCTGATTGAACACAGCCAGGCTTGATTACAGCCAGCCCTGCTCAATATAAACCTCACTTATTTTGACCCTTACCATCAGAGTCACGTTGCCAGCACAAAGATTCAACCAGCACATTATGCCATGATCAAAGGAAGTTCCTGAAAAGATCAGAAAAAAATGTGTTGCCCTCTATCAGTCTGGAAAGGGTTACAAAGCTATTTCTAAGGCTCTGGGACTCCATCGAACCACAGTGAGAGCCATAATCTCCAAATGGAGAACACTTGGAACAGTAGTGAATCTTCCCAGGAGGGCGGCCTGCTTAAATTACTCAAGGGTGCAGCGTAAAATCATCCAGGAAGTCTCAAAGGATCCTAAAACAACATCCAAAGAACTGCAGGCTTCTCTTGCCTCAGCTAAGGTCAGTGTTCATGACTCCACAATCAGAAAGAGACTGGGCAAAAATGGGCTTCATGTGAGAGTAGCAAGGCGGAAACCACTGCTAACCAAGAAGAACATAAATGCTTGTCTCTCATTTGCCAAGAAGCACCTGGATGATCCACAAGCCTTTTGGGAAAATGTTCTATGGACAGATGAGTCCAAAGTGGAACTTTTGGATGACATGGATCCCATAATGTCTCGAAAAGCAAACACAGCATTCCACAGTAAGAACACCATACCAACAGTCAAACATGGTGGTGGTAGTGTGATGGTGTGGGGATGCTTTGTGCTGCTAAGGACCTGGATGACTTGCCAAATTAAAAGGAACCATGAATTCTGCCTGTACCAGAAAATTCTTAAGGAGATAACTCCGTCATCCTTCAACAGCTGAAGCTGAAGCATAGTTGGGTCATGCAGCAAGACAATGATCCAAAACACAAAAGCAAGTCCACATCAGAATGGCTAAAAAGAAGTAAAATTAAAGTTTTGAGTAGGCTAGTCAAGTTCAGACTTAAACCCAATAGAGATGCTGTGGCAGAACCTGAAACGAGCAGTTCATGCTCAAAACCTACCAAATGTTACTGAATTAAAGCAGTTCTGCAAGGAAGAGTGAGTTAAAATTCCTCCATAGCGATGTGAAAGACTGATATTGAATTATAGGAAGTGTTTGGTTGCAGTCATTGCAGCTAAATGTAAGTAACCAGTTATTAAGTGTAAGGGGCAATTACTTTTTCACACATGCCAGTTGGTGTTGGTTAACTTTTTTCATTAAATAGGTGAAATAAAAAAAAACAAGTGTTATTTGTTCACTCAGGTTCCCTTTATCTAATATTACATTTTCTCTAAAGACCTGAAAACATCCAGTGTGACAAATATGCAATAATAGAGAAAATCAGGAAGGGGGCAAATACTTTTTCACGCCACTGTATAATTGAGCCCATTAAGTATTTGAAGGGCATAAATAGAGTTAGTACTGAGGGTCTGTTTAGGTTGAAGAGGGAGGCGAACATGAGAAGGCATAGTCTGAAACTAGAGGGGGTTAGATTCAGGAGGTAGGTGAGGAGTCACTACTTCACGGAGAGAGTGATGATGGCAAGGAATGCACTGTCAGAGGAGGTGATCACTCTGAAATCAGTGGAGAGATTTAAGAGATGGTGGGACAGGGTCCAAGGCAGAATACAAGTCAGGGGGGTAAAGTTGACTAGAATGGGGAACTCAGTTTGGGGTAACAATGGGGGTGGAGGGGAAAGGGGGCAGCAGCAGTTGTCTGAACTGTGAGCTGCATAACTGAGCAGACACAATAGACCATGAGGCCTGTATCTGCTGGCATTTTATATGTTCATATGTTCGTATCACTCCACAGCTCATCGCCTTCATGGGTGCCATGTCACCCCACTATGTTCATGCAGTGCTTTTGAGCGTCACTCCAAAGTGCAGGCAGTACCTCGCATTTCACCAACACAGTATACCACCGTATTAGGTGCCATTTCTCCCCTCTGTGTTCATACAGTGCTTTTGAGCATCTCTCCACAGTGCAGGCTGTACCTCATGTGTCACCAGCTCACAGTTCTGCATTGCTTCTCAGTATCACTCCTCCATGCAGCTAGTCCTTTACTGTTCACCAGCATGCAGTACACAACCACATCCTGACTTGCCCCATCTGGGCCAGTCTTCCCAGCCCCATCACCCACCTTATAGAATTTGACGGCAGATAAGGACCGCTTGGCCCACCCAGTCTGCCCATTTCCCTACCTAATGGATAAGCTGCAGATCCTAGTTAACCAGCAGCCTACTTCTGCCTACCCCCACCCCCTAGAATTGCCTTATGACTGTCCCATGCATGCTTGAATTCCACTACTGTTTTTGACACCACAACCTCCTCCGGAAGGCTGTTCCATGCATCCACAACCATCTCCATGAAAAAATACTTCCTTAAATTACCTCTGAGCTGCCCCCCTTCTATCTTCAAATTGTGCCCCCTTGTTCTTGCACACCTCTTTTTTTGAAAGATGCTACCCTCTTGGACTTTGTTGATTCCCTTGAGGTACTTGAAAGTTTCTATCATGTCCCCCCTCTCCCTCCTTTTCTCAAGGCTAAACATATTAAGCTCCTTAAGTCTCTCTTCATATGTCTTCTGGTGCAGACCCTGCACCATTTTAGTTGCCCTCCTCTGGACAGCTTCCATCCTGTCTATGTCTTTGCGGAGACTGGGTCTCCAGAACTGCGAGCAGTACTCCAGATAGGGTCTCACCAGCTGTCTGTACAGAGGGATAATAACTTCAGTTTTCTACTGGTGATGCCTCTCCTTATGCATCCCAGTATCCCCCCAGCCCTCCTTGCTGCCCTCTCACATTGCTTGCCCACCTTTAGGTCATCTGATATGACTACCCCCAGGTCTCTTTCCATTTTTGTTGTTAGTATCTCACCCCCCATTGTGTACTCTTCCCCTGGTTTTTGTTTCCCAGGTGCATTACCTTGCACTTCTTAGCACTGAATCTAAGCTGCCATACATTTGACCATTCCTCTAACCTTGCCAAGTCCCTTCTCATCCTTTCCACCCCACCTTGTGCATCAACTCTGTTGCAGATCTTTGTGTCATCTGCAAAGAGACATACTTTTCCTTCCAGTCCCTCTGCTATGTCGCTTTATAAAGACATTGAAGAGGACCGGTCCTAATACTGAACCCTGAGGTACCCCACTAGTAACCCCCCCCTTTCATCAGAGTGGACTCCATTTACTATTAATCTCTGTGTCCTATTCTCCATCCAATTCTTTACCCAGGCTGTCATCTTGGACTCACTCCCAGGCTGGCTAACTTGTATATTAATCTTTTGTGTGGGACTGTGTCAAATGCCTTGCTAAAGTCTAGGTAGGCCATGTCCACAGCCCCTCTCTGATCTACTACTTTGGTCACCCAGTCAAAGAAATCTATCAGATTCGTCTGGCATGACCATCCTGCTGTGAATCCATGCTGCCTTGGGTCCTGTGCCCCTCTGGCCTCTAGATACTCGACAATTCTTTCTTTCAGAAGTGATTCCATCATTTTCCCTTTCACTGAGGTTAAACTAACAGGTCTGTAGTTTCCTGCTTTTGCCTTGCTCCCACTTTTGTGAAGGGGAATCACATCTGCCCTCCTCCAGTCCTCGGGCACCACCCCATCCTCCTTTGATTTGTTAAAGAGGGTAGTCAGTGGTGTCACTAGTTCTACACTTAGTTCTTTTAGAATTCTGGGATGAATCCCATCAGGCCCCATTGCTTTGTCCACCTTCAGTTTTAAGAGTTCTTTCATAACCCTTTCTTCTGTAAATGGACAGTATCAACTTCTGTATCCAGAGTGTTTCTACTGTTTGTTTTAGGTACCTCCCCCTCTTCATTTGTAAATACTGAGCAAAAATATTTGTTTAGTATCTCTGCCTTTTCACAGTCACCCTCCACCCACCCTCCCTCCCCTTTATTAAGCCTCACTATCCCTCCCTTGGTCTTCCTTCGCTCCCTGATGTACCTATAAAAGGTTTTATCCCCCTTCTTAACTGAGCTGGCTATCTTTTCCTTGGTTTGGGCCTTTGCTGTTCTGACTGCCTTCCCAGCTTCCTTTTGCTTTAACTGATACAGTTCTCTGTCCTGCTCCTTCTGTGATTCCTAGTACTTCCTGAATGCTTTCTTTTTCTATTGAACCTTCACTGCCACTTCCTTTGAGAACTATAGTGATTTCTTACATCATTTTGTTGTGTTTATTTGCTTCACACAAAGGCTTGTTACCTCTGTGATGGCAGTTTTTTATTATTCCCCATTGTTCTTCCATCCCTCCATCCTGTCCATTTGCTACTGCATTCCTTAGGCACTCACCCATTTTGGCAAAGTCAGCCCTCCTGAAGTCCAGTACTTTTGCCTTTGTATGGCTTGACTCTATTGCTGTGTTTATTGTGAACCATACTGTTCGATGGTCGCTAGTTCCCAGAAGGCTACCCACTTCTACATCTATGATCCTCTCTCCATCTCCATTTGAGAGAACCAGGTCTAAGATTGCTCCCTCTCGAGTGGGCTCCAATACTAGTTGTCTAAGTCATGCCCCCTGAAGGGTATCTAGAATAACCCCACTCTTCGAAGTGGCTGCTGCAGCTGCACTCCAGTTAACATCTGGCATATTCAGATCACCCATCAGCAATATCTCCCCTTTTTCTGCCATTCTAAGTATACTTTCTATCATTTCCGTGTCCATTTCCTCCCCCCTGAGAAAGGGGTCTGTATACAACCCCTGTGCGGATTGTGGTGCCGTTGCCTGTCTCCAAATTGACCCACAGTGCTTCTTCTCCTCCTCCCTGTTTACGCTTTTGTTCTGTTGCTTTGATTCCTTCCCTTGTGTAAAGAGCTACTCCTCCTCCTCTTTTACCCTCCCTGTCCCTCCTGTAGATAGTGTATCCTGGCATGTTTATGTCCCAGTCATGGTTTTGTGTGTACCATGCCATGATATCCAGTTGTTCCTCCTCCATCAAGGCCACTAGTTCAGGAAGCTTGTTACCCAGACTACGGGCATTGGGACTCATTGCTCTCCATTTTTTGATGGCTTTACCTTCTGTTGCAGAATCCCCCACTGACCTTTCTACCTCGGTCTTTTTCTCATTTAGTACCCTGTTTTGTAGCCAGAAGCTGGGATTTTCCTGCTGCTTATCAGTACCTCCCCCCTTGACTAGTTTAAAAGCTTGCCAATGAAGCATTTAAACCAATTGCTCAAAAGACTTGTTCCCTTCCTGGACAGATGCAGACCATCCTGCCAGTATAGGCTGGTGTCTCTCCAGGCAGAACCCCAGTCCCCAATGAAGCCAAACCCCTGTGCTCCACACCATTTTTTCAACAATTCATTAAACTGCATGGTGCAAAGTACTCTCGCCTCACCCATGCCATTGACAGGCAGCACCTCTGAGAAGGATACTGTATGTGCTACTTGTCTTAGGCCCCTCCCCAACTCTACAAAGTCCTCCTGAACTGCTCTAATCTCATGATGAGCCAAGTCATTTGTCCCTAGGTGGACAAGACGTCCAGCTCAGACTCCCATGCAGCTGTTCTAGTGATCCTGAGGATGCGCTTCCTGTCTCTCCAAGCCATGGCACCAGGCAGGCACCTTACTGCAGTTTTTCCTGCTCCCCCCAGTTCTATCCCCCTAATAATTGAGTCCCCCACCAGGAGCTGCTTCCTTTCCCTGTGGTGTCCTCTGTCTCCTTCCTGTGGGCCTCCCTTGTGACAGTTGTCCTCAGCCTCCTTAGTCTCCTCTGTGGGTGCATCCATAGGGGAGCTATGCTCCCCCAGAATGGTGTATGGATCGTGGAGTGGAACAACTGACTGGGTGTGCCTCTGTTCCACCATCCTCATGCTCCCTGAGCCCCCTGTGGTCCAACTGCTGTGCTTTCTTTGCAACCTCTGAGGTAGTGGTGTTGGCTCTGGTGCTCCCTGGATGGGGAGGTTCCCTTCCTACTCTCCAGTGTGGCCTGGGGGAAGGTTCCCTTACTACTGTCCAGTGTGGCCTCAAGACAGGCAACTTCCTTCCTCAGGGCAGAGAGTTGTCTGCAAATAGGGCAGCTTCTCAGCCTCCAGAAAGACTCCCAGAAGACTGCTGCCCCACAGCCATTACATTGCACTACTCCCCACATGTTTATCTAATTTTTTTTTTGTGTGTGTGTGATTGGTTTGTTATATAGAAATATATGTATTATACAATGTGTATGCTTATATTGTCAGTGCAGTGTGCTAGAGAGGATATGACAGTGATATGCACCTTGTACTCTTGAGGAAATCATGTCAGAACCCCAGGTATAAAGAAACTAGTTCCAGGGATGGGTGGGATGAGGGGTGAGCAGGGGTTGGGCCTAAACTGTGCCCTCATGAAACAATCAGCTAAAAGCTCTGACCCACCGCTGCAATGAGTGCCTTCCTGTCAGCAAGATGCCCTACACAACAATTTGACAGAGAAAATACCCTGCTGATCAAACAGAAAAAAATCCAGACATCCAAGTCAGACACAGGTAAACCTCCCCAGCCCCAAAACAGCCTGGTGGTTTGTGCTCTGAAAGCAGTCAGCCGCAAAATAAGTCAGCTGTGCTTTAAACTCTTTCTGCACTGAAAATCTTAAGAATTGTAACAAAAGTAAAGCTAGATCCACCTCCCTCTGTTGCTTGAAAGACTTTCTTTCCTGATAATTCTAAGTTCCTTATTTCACCTTTCAGTTAGAAGTAGACTCCACCTGCAGAATATCTGCTACAAACCAAAGACAATTGTAAGGTTCACCTCCCTCTATTGTGAAAACAACTCACTTTCTTGCAAATCCTATGTTCAGTATTGCAGCTTCCAGACAGAGGTAGCTTCACCTGAAGAATATTAGCTGTTCTCTTCTCTGGGAAATACCTTCTCTGGGAAATACCACTTCTGGTGGCCCTGCTACAGAACTTTGGATCAGAAAAGCCTAGTCATCAGTGTGGGGCCTGCTAGAGGGCAGGCTATCACTGTTTTACAGTCAGAGGGCTTTTCCTCCTATTTTCTCCTCTATTGGGACCAGACATGTGTGTGTACCAGGCCTCCATAGAGACACCTTAAGCATCCAGGTGTGGGGTCCCTTCTCATGCTGTCTCATGGTGCTGTCAACTGGATTCCTCTCCCTGTCCTATAGATGTGCATTCTCCCTCCAAGGCCAGTCCCCATGTGACTCTGGTCCATTCTTTAACCCAGGTTGCTGGCATGGCAGTCAGTGGCTAAAAGTAATACAGTCAGTGGCTAAAAAACTGAAACAGAAATAGACAGACAAACCTAGAACTGGAAACCAGAATTGCAATGAGTAATGACCCCATATTAAAATATATCAGGCTGCCCCATGCAAAGTCTCTTTCCTTAGTGCAAATTAGCACAGTTCACTAAATTTGTTCACTCAGCACTATTCAGATCCCCCTGCTGGCCAGAGAGAGAGAGAGAGAGAGAGAGAGAGAGAGATAGTATCTGGTCACTAAAAATATACAGGCTGTGTTGCAGCCAACTCATTTATGGTGTCCCAGACCTGTTAGTGTTACAATAGGTACAGTCAGTACCTCACTGAAAAAAAAGAGGCACTGCATGTTAACTGACCTCTTACTACATGCTAAGGTTCATACTATGGTGTAAGAAGCAAAGAAGGCCATTCATCCCATAACCATTCCTATCCATTTACCCATAGTACAGTAGCTTGTGTCCCTCTAGAATGTAGGAATCTAGTCTTTGTTTAAATTTTACTTTATTTTTAGAACAAATAATGTGTTCAGGGAGTTTATTCTATGGGGCCACCACCCTTTGTGTAAAGAATGCCATCCTTCTGTTAGTATTAAACTTAATGTGTTGCAGTTGAAGAGGATGACCTCTAGTACATCTTTCAATTTTTTTGAATTGAAGGTTTAATTCATTAAGTAGATAATTATCTTGCATTATGTTGAAGCATAATAACAGATCCCTCTAACACATCTTGTCTCCAGGGACATCAGTTGCAATTTGTTTAACCTTTCTGCATACATGTTGTTTTTTATGTTATGAATTAGTTTGGTTGCTTCTCTCTGTATCTTCTTGATCTTTTCCACACACTCCTTACTAATGGGTTCCCACACAGGGCCCTCATAATTCAACAACGGTCTAACATATGCCCTAAAGAGTGGCATGATTATCTTTTGGCTGTGACTTTTAAAGTTTCTTTTTAATGTTCCACATTACCGTTTTTGCTTTTAGGAGCTGTTTGTTACAATGAGATTTATATGTAAGTTTATTGTCTATGAGTATCCCTAAATCTTTCTTCTCAGCAGTCTTCTGGAGGGGATTATTGTTCATAAAGTAATTGATTTCACTCTTTTGATAACCCAGGTGAATCACACTACATTTGTTGATGTTAAAGTTCATACCCTTTCTGGTGGCCCACTTATAAATGCTATCAAGATCTGTCTGTATTTTGGCAGCTCCACTCTTATTGGTAACGATCCCAGCTAGTTTGGAGTCATCTGCATATTTACTTATCCAATTTTGCATTCCTTTACCCATATCTGTCATGAATACTCTAAAGAGCACTGGACCCAGGACCGACCTCTGCGGCACCCCACTAGTCACCAGTATTGATGTAGAATAGTAACTATTTGTTTACACTCGTCGAGTCCTATCCCCCCGCCAGCTGCCTATCCAGTGGACTGCTCTATGATCCAGGTTTATCTCAGTAAGACTACATATTATTTCTCGATGAGGGACCTTGTTGAAAACCTTAGCAAAGTCCAGGTATTCACAATTTACCAATTCCCCCATCCAATGCAGCTGAAATCTTCTCATAAAAACAAAGCATATTTGTTGCACACAATCTTCCTGACACAAATCCATGCTGTTCTCTATCCCCAAAATTTGTTTACTTCAAATGGTTATTTATAATGTCTTTCAATATGGATTCCATTAATGTGCCTGGGACAGCAGTCAGACTAATGGGCCTATAGTTAATGTGATCAGCTCTGTTTCCCTTTTTGTGGATAGGGACTACATCCACTGACAGCCAATCCCCCGGGATCTCACTATCAAATAATGATTTCTGTAATATTAGCCTAATGGGGTGACTATATTAGAAGATAATTTGAGCATACAATTTGAAATGTTATCTGGTCCAGAGGGGTGTATGTTTTTAATTTTTTTTATTTTACTTATGATGTCTTCTGTTGTTATTACAATGTTCCTTTCTTCAATATCATGAATGTTGGCCTTTCTTACAAGATTTTTTGAGAAAACTGTACCAAAATAGAAGCTAAAAATATTAGCTACTTGGCTAGATTCAGACACTATCTCCCACTTTAATGGAGCATAAGTTATCGTTAGACCTCTTGAAGGAATTTGCATAACAGAAAAATTGTTGCATGTTATCTTTTTTGGCTGAGCTTGCCAATTTCAATTCCAGTCTCTGTTTATTTCTCTGGATTAATTTGTTGCATTTATTCTGTATTTCCTTATGCTTTTCCTTAGACTTTGCATCCTCCAAGGATCTACTTTCATTATAAAGTTTTTGTTTTTTTACATATTAGCTTTGATGAGGGTCTGTTTAACCATTTTTTCCCCTCTTGTTGTAAATCTTGAATTTAACCATATGTTTATTACATATACTGAAAATGTTTTTCTTAGTAATGTTCCATATTTGTGTTATTGTTTGGTCTTGAAACATTGTTTCCCAGTTGATTTGGTCCAGTTCTTTCAGGACTTGAGTTTTATTTGCAGAATGTATTTTATGAATTTTCCCTGCATCCCTTATTTGTAGCTGTATGTTGTCTGAAAGAGGAAGATACCCTATTAAGAACACTATTCCCCAGGGAGGCTATCATATGACAGGATGTAATGTTTATATCTTTATTAGATAATACTATATCCAGTATCTTGTCTCCCCTTGCGGGGCTTTTAACACTCTGTGAGAGTTCAAGTTCATTCGTGAGTTCTTAGAAGGGTTTACTTAGCAATTTTTCTGCCTCTTTATTTCCCCAACAGATGTCACCATAATTTAAGTCTCCCAGAAATATTACTTTCCCGGGATCACATGCTTTACATAGCTCTTGGTTTATTTGGTTAGCAAATTCCTTGTTAGTTCCAAGGGGTCTATAGCATATTCCCATGATAATATGCTCATTTTTTCTAACATCTTTTTGAATCCATATTGTTTCAGAATCATTTACATTGCATTTTATTTTTTTGCTTATATTTATGGTTTGGAGAGTGCATGATATATATGATGCTGCTCCCCCCACACACACTCACTACCATTCCTATCCAGATGGTATAGTTTGTATCCCGGTATGTCCTGCCCCCATATGTCAGACTCTGTCCACCATGTCTCGGTGACAAAGGCCATGTCAGTGTTTGTCATGTCACTGATGAGTGCTTCAAGTTCTTCTTTTTAATTTTTTAAACTCCTCATATTCATAAGTATACAGTTTAGGTCCTTATTCTTTATTCAGTTAATGTTTCTTTTTTGCTTACTTTTGTTAGATGGTAGGGGTCCCCCCCCGTACCTAGTTTAAAGAATCAGGAAGTGCCTCGTTTATCATAGTAGCCCATGTTTGGGAACCAATGGCATTCAGATGGAGTCCGTCTTTCCTATACATTTTGGGAACATTTAGGAATTTACTCCATGTATCAATGTAGAGAAAAAAAAAACAACAACTATGTTGCAGGTGATACCTTTTATTGGACTAACAAAATTATTTTTAAGACTAGCTTTTGAGAGATAAAACTCTCTTCCTCAGGTCAAAGTGGAAACAGCTGAGCAGTATGATGGATATAAAGGTTGGATGTGGATTCAAAACATAGATTAGCAATTTACAGATCAAAGCATTGCAGGCAGTCTGCACTTCTTACAAACAGGAAGACTAATTGTCGGATGTCGGATGACTAAAGGCACAGGGGCCTTCCAATTCTCTTCTCCCAGGCTATGGAATGCTCTTCCACTCAACCTCTGGCTGTCTCAGTCTCACTTTAGATTTAGAAGTGAATATCGTCGCTATCTATCCTTAGCTGATGCTTGTACATGCTTTGACCCAACCTGACGCTCCTGAGACTTACCAGTAATATCACCTCTGCTCTAATCCAGCTCCAAGACTGTCTCCTCTTCTCCTCCCCATATTTTTCCTTCTCTTTGTAAATAACTTCTTGACTACTAGCTCTCTTCCTTCTAGAACCTTGTTTTGCCAATTACCACCCCTGACCTTCCTTCTGTCAGTCTTTCTTGTTATGTTTGAACAATCATCCCATTTCTCGCTATAGAACCTTACTCTCTTATTAACCCTTTCACTCCACAGATCAGGTCTGTGGTTTCTGCACTTATTATATATCTTACTGTCATTATTTGTATAATGCATGCCTTTATTTTTTGTTGTTTCTACCCATTGTATTTTTGTAGCACTGCGGTACTGTTCCTCTATTTGTATTACTGTACCTATGTTGCTGTTGTTCAACTGTTCTCTTTTTGTTGTACTCTCCCGGCTTGTGCCTGAAAATAGTCATTTTATGGCTAGTGCACTTACCTGGTTAACAAAAACTAAATAAATAAATAAAATAATTGTCTTACTTCCCTCTGTTAGTACACTGTCTGTTCACCTCAGTATGGAGTTCCCAATCACCACTATGGCCACATCCAGGGTTTCAGTAAGGGGGGATAGCTGTGTTATTTCCTGGGGAATTATTTAGTGGTGAGTATTTATTTAATAAAGATATTTCAGTATTCCCAAGTGCACGTCTCCTTTTTTTGTATGTATTTTTGGAAATGGTTGCCCAACTATTTGGGTCAGAATCTTCCCCTGTAGATGAACTTTCCAGTTCTCCCTACTCTCTCCCCATATCAATCTCAACATAATGCACTTGGGGGGGTGCTATTTATACCTGCACTTGTACTATCTTGTCCTTCTTTTAGAATTTTGATTTATTTTGTTAGTAGCTCATTGTCTTAACATTTTATTTATTTTATTTTTATTTATTTAGCTTTTGTTTACCAGGTAAGCACACTAGACAGACAAGTGCCTATTTTCAGGTGCGGCCCAGGGGATTACAAGATGCAGGCAAACAATACAAGGTGATAGCATGATACAAAGGTAAAAAATAGTCATAAAAACATACAGTAACTGGACGTGAGGAGCAGGATACTAGTTATGAGGTTACATGACAGTGGGAGAGCAGTCTACAAATAGCAAGGCATATGGAGTAGAACACAGCTAGAGACTTACATGACAGGGAGGGTCATTTGTCCTGAACAGAATGTGTCCTAATACAAAAGAGCATTGAGCATAACTTATACATAGGCTTGAGGGCATTGACATAGCACATATATAAATAATCATGAGAGCATTAAGCTTAGAATGGAGTGAGACACATTTTTGACACATGTAGCTCAGTTTAATGCATTATAGTACTTTCGCTGTATACATGCCACAGCTTACACATTGCCTCAGACCCCCTTGTTGACACAGTGTCTGAAGCAGGTGGTTTATATTTTCCTGGGCTATACTTAGTATACTACTTCTTTCTAAGGTATTCCCTAAAAATTTCTGCCTATGATTCACTTACCTCCCTTTGGTGTACTATTACTCTATACCAGCAGCTCCTGCAGCATCTAGCCTTTCTCTGCACCCTCAGTATCCTGAAGCTCACGTCACTCACTGTGGGCACTCCCTTTTATGCTCGGCAAGCTGGAAGTGATGTTACTCCGGACCAGTCAAGCTGTAATGCAAAACAACAATTTATTCTACACTAAAAAGAGAGGATCAAAACCCCAAACACAACTGGGCATTAATTCGGCTCTCTAGTCTCATTACAGTTTTAAATTGAAGTTCCCAACCTCTGTTGTCCACAAGTCAGGTCAGGACTATAAGTCTACAGCCACTTCCCTGTTCCTGTGTGCCAGGAACTTAGCCCCCACTAGTCAGTCTCTTCCTGATAGTTTTTTAGACCTTGAACAGTTTAAAATCAGGCATTGTTAGACACACTGGACAGGATCATGCGCCCTTTTTAAGTGTGTCTAATGTGTGCACTGTCTCAGCTCCTCTCAGACTTTGTAAAAATGTATAAATCAGGACCTCAGTAAAAATTAGATTCTGCATTTTTCCTGTGCTAACTCTACTAAATGCACAGAAAAAAATTGTAAAAGCAGGGCCCCAATGAAAATGAAATATCGTAGCTGCTGTATCCTTCTGATGACACTCACACCCTATGTGTGTGCACAACTGTTGTAACAGCTATATATGTGTGTGTGTGTGTGTGTGTGTGTTGTGCACATCTTCAAGGGAGTGTCTAAGTCCAGAACCAGAAACACTTTACACTGCATTACCTTGATGTTTATGATTTTGTTTTATTCTACAATTGTGATCTAAATGTAGACATGTCCAACCCAGTGGTGTTGACGGTTGATGTGCTGGATGCCACACCTCACACCATGCCAGCGACCTGGGTTTGGGAGTGAACTTGTGTCACTGGGGGTGGCAGGGGAAGGAGAGGATTGAGCACCCAGAGGACTGCTGTCCTCTCCTGGGATGGGATCCAGTAGTGCATCACTCTGTAGTGGCCCCCAGCAAAGGCTGGCAGCTGCTCAGGAGTGTTACCGCAGATAGGTTGAGATACAAAGGATGTCAGCTCTAGAGTCGTGCTGACATCATTGCATGTCCACATCTCAGGGAGGGACTTCACTCACTCCTACACTAGAAAACCCCCCACTCCCAACAGGATTATGTCCATGATGGGGTTCGCCTTCCACTTACAGATAATGCCTGTCCTCAGGGCTGGGTTCAGGGTGACATGGTCTCTCTCCCCCTGTGTGCCCCCAGGGGAGGACCCCACCATGGGGGCAAGCCACAGTCCTCCTGGCTTCAGGGAAGCATGGCAGAGGCTGGCAGCCAATTAAGCCCATGCATCAGGGCTGAATCGGGGAACCTCCCCCCAGTCAAGTTGGGTGAATAAATAGAATTTAAAAAATAAATAAATAAATAAATGTAGACATATTTGTCCTCTTTATCTTTGTTACATTTATTTTATGTCTATGAACTATATATTCTGTAATTTTGTATCTGTTATCTTTCCCTTTCCCCCAGGACACGTCTAAAAATGAGATGTTACTAGCTCGGTATATCATTCCTTGTAAAACTTTTTTAAGTAAATAAATCTCTTATCACATTAATGCATTAGCAGCCATTGTGGTTCTGATCAGGGTTTTCAATAGTATATAATTAAGTGGTCATATTAATTCAGACATTTAACACTTCTGTGTTTTCTTCCAGCCACAGACCTGATGTGGTCATTATTTTGGTCAGTCAATACCGACTTTAATTTTCTCAGTTTGCCAAAAAATTTCACCATGGTAATTTTTTCTACAGATAGATCAATGTATTTCAGTGATCATGCTGTTTTGAGAATTTGGTCCAGTGGACACTTTCTGTGATCATGCTGGCCAAATTCCATACACACTTATAGCATGTGACTCCCTCACCATCCTGCAGACCTTATGCACCTTTGTGGGAGAAGTATCTGCTATGGAGATCCAGTTTCTAAACTCTTAAAAATGAATCAAAACAAATCATGTTTTTGAAACAGCTATACTGCTGGAGAGTAGTACAACAGACATAAAGTGGTAAACATTATTTTGTTGCAATTTATTGTTCTGTTTTTTGTGGTTTTGGTTAGTTTTTAGCTGCAACAAGTTCTGAAGTGCAGTTCAGTAGTGGGGGACTGGCCAGTGCTCTGTAGTGGCCGTGTCAACTCTTAGTCTGTTAAAACTATTCTACTACTTAAGGAGATACTGTGAGAGTCACACACACACACACACACACATACACACACAACAGCCACAGTGGCATAGAGAGCATCAGAATTTTTTTAATTATTTAAACAGCATCTGGTGTATTTTTATTAACTTTTTTATCTTTTTTGTTTTGTCTTTATCAATGTTTTACTCACTGCAGTGCAGCCAACCCCTGAGTGTGCGTGACTTGTGAAGCACAGCAGTGCAGCTTGCCTGAGAGCTAATTTGCTTTGAATTTACAGGCCAGTTGGGCCTTGTGCAAAACTAGACCTTAGTTCTAACTTCAAGGTTCAAAAGTTTTATTGATCGGTTAAAACCATTTCAATTTACAAATATAACTTATAAATAAATCCATGCAAATTACAGGAAAATCATCATATATAATACATTCTATAATCTTTATCAGCACATGTCCTAACAGAGGACCTAGTTTGTTGAACATTGGTTTTACTCTTTATAGTTCAGCTAGATCTTTTCTCTCTATCTCTAGTGCATTAGATAGCATTTACTTTTAACACAGCAATCAGTGTTTATACAGTTTTTCATTCATAAATATACCATTTTCAAAAAAGAATCAACTTTCTCCAGTGTATATCCATTATTTGTATTTAATAAAAAGATTAGCGTATCTTCCGGGGGGAGGTCAAGACCAGCCAAGATACCACCCAAGTATTTTTCCCATTGTTTTGCATGTAATGGACAAATTAAGATGATGTGTTTTGAATCATCTTCCATATTTCTAGCACATCTGCAATAAGGAGATGTTACATTTTCCCACTTTTGTCTATGGAAAATATATTTAGCCCTATAAGTCTCAATTCTATACTGAGTTATTACTCTTCTTTTAGAGGGATCTGATAGTTGTAATAGATATGGTTCTATTCCATGCTCATGTTTGAGACATTTGTACCATCTGAATAGGTTTAATTATTTAAATTCCTCCCTCATATTTGATCTTTCTAGGCCTCAGAGTCTATTTTTAATCAAATTAATAATTTCTTCCCATGGGTATTGATAAATGTCCCACATGATATGACCCAGACCATTAGGAAACATAAGATTTTTAATGATCTTAATAGATATTGCTTCAAAGTCCAGAGAAGAATAAGTAATCTTTTCTTCCATACATTGTCTTGGTAATCTTGTTTCATCTAAACTAAGTATTTTGATAACAGTTATTATTTGCCTTTCTATAACTAAAGCAGCTATTGAACATTGCCCTGTTTCTAGTTTAAGGATAACCTCAGTAACTGATTGGGGTGACATAAGTACATATTTAGTTAGTTTGTTTATAATCACCTGTAACTTTTTTATGCATGCAAAGCCCCATACCTCCGCTGCATAAAGCATGCTTGACTTTATTTTGGCATCAAGTACCTTCATGATACCTTTAACAGAGCCACAGCCTGTTTTAGAATTAAACATTTTAAATGCATTTATTGCTACTTTCATTTTGTTGCCCATCATATCTACATGATTATTCCATTTAGTATTTTCTGAAACTCTAACTCTCAAGTAGTAATAAGATGTTATCTGTTCCACTTTTCTGCACTGATCCTCACTGGGAATTTGTTTTTGCTTTTATTTCCAAAAACTACCAATTTTGTTTTAGCCATATTTATTTTTAGATAATGCTCTTTACATAATTCTTTTAAATGATCAAGTTTTCTTTGAAGCCCCAGTTTCGAAGTTGATAACAATACCAGATCGTCAGCATATGCTAGACAATCCACCCTAGTATTACCTACTTTGGGAGCATGAAAATCAGTATGATATAGTTTTATAAGTATCTCATTAGTGTATGTATTAAACAGTATTGGGACCAGAAGACAGCCCTGTCATACCCCTATATTGGTAGGAAAAATCGAGGTTGTATTTCCCATATAATTGTGCTGGCCCTTAGCCCAGGTGTAGTTATATAATCATACAAGGACATTTAATAAAACTGGGCAAATACCCAATTTATGTAATTTTTCCCAGAGAATACATCTGCTTATGCTGTCAAATGCAGATGTGAAATCTACAAAGCAGCAATAGAGCTTTCCCTTTTTAATTTGGACTTACTTCAAGACTACGTGTTGAAAGACAGAGCAGTGTTGGGTGGTAAATCTTAATTTCCTGAAACCATTTTGGGTCTCATGCAGAATAGAATTCTTTTCCACCCAATCATTTAGCCTATTCAGAATGATTCTTGTAAACATTTTTTGTGATATATCAATAAGACTAATAGGGCTGTACATCTTAGGATTGTTTGGGCTTTCTTTTTAGTAAATGGGATAGATAATAGATCCTCTTCAACTTTGTGGTGGTCATGTCCTTGGGCTATGGAGTTGAATACCTTATGTAATATAGGGTTCCACTAGTCAGAGAAGAACTCATATATGTCTCCTATGATCTTGTCTGGGCCTGGGGCCTTATTAGTCTTTAATTTTAATATTGACCTTGTTATCTCTTCTGGATTTATATATAAAGATGTGGGATACTGCAAATTTCCATGTTTATATTCTTTAAGTATACGATCTTCCTTATCGGAAAAATAAGGTTTGTGAAATATTCTTTCCATGTATCTGGTAAAATGTGTGCTGCTACTTTTGTAAGGTAAACATAGAAACATAGACTTTGATGGCAAATAAGGACCACTTGGCCCACCTAGTCTGCCCATTTCCCTACCTACAAGATAGGCCGCAGATCCTAGTTAACCAACAGCCTATTTCTTCCTACCCCCCCACAAGAATTGCCTTATGTCTGTCCCATGCATTCTTGAATACTCCCAAAGTTTTAGAGCCCACAGCCTCCTCAGGAAGGCTGTTCCATGCATCCACTACCCTCTCTGTGAAATAATACTTCCTCACATTGCCCCTGAACCGCCCTCCTTCTATCTTTAAAGTGTGTCCCCTTGTTCTTGCACGTCTCTTTTTCTGAAAGATGCTACCCTCTTGGACTTTGTTAATTCCACTGAGGTATTTAAAAGTTTCTATCATGTTCCCCCCTCCCTCCTTTCCTCAAGGGTATACATATTATGCTCCTTTAGTCTCTCCTCGTATGGCTTCTCTTGCAGACACTACACCATTTTAGTTGCCCTCCTCTGGACTGCTTCTATCCTGTCTATGTCCTTGTGGAGATAGGGTCTCCAGAACTGGACACAGTACTCCAGATGGGGTCTCACCAACTGTCTGTACAGAGGGATAACAACTTCCTGTTTTCTGCTGGTGATGCCACTCCCTATGCATCCCAGTATACCCCCAGTCCTCCCTACTGCCTTTTCATATTACTTGTTAACCTTAAGATCATCTGATATGATTACCCCCAGGTCCCTTTCCTTTTTATGTTGGCTTACCACACTTGCACGCAAGTCAACATCTTAGGAGAGTGCAGATTTGGGGGCACGGCCGATGTTGGGAGAATGCAGGGCACGCATCAGTAGGTGCATCCCTCATTCCCCAATCAGCCTGCATGCCGGCACCACACCATGCATACATAATGGGGCGAGCACATCTAAGAAAAGGTCCACTGCAATCTGAGCAAAGCTTGTCATACGCAGCGGTCCTTTTCTTGCCATGGTCACTGCCGTTATGAGCATGGTCAGCAAGCAGGCAACCGCCTAACATCTGCCGACATCGGGGTGCCCAATCCTCCTGTCATTAACCCCCCCTGCTGTCTTTGTGTGCCGACAGGGGAGCCCACTCCCTGTCAGCATAACCCCATCAAATGTTGAATGCCGAGGTGGGTGCCCAATCCCCTCAGCTCATGCCCCCAACTCTTTGTTTTGACTGGGATGCCCAACTCTTCAGCATTACTTTCTCCTCCTGCAGTGCAGACGTGGGTGCCCAATCCCCTGTCAGCTACCGGATACCCCCACAAACAGTTAGGTGGCAAGCTGGGAGCCCACCCCAGCATGCCAAATGCCCTGCAAAATGAAAACTGTCCCGCAATGTTTTTTCTGTTTTTTTTTTACCCAGTAAAATGAAAAACATCCCTCGTAGTCTCAATGCCCCCTTCCCCACCCGCATCCACCCACTGCACACCCTGCCTCCCCTCACCCCCCAACCCCATACTTACCTCTAGAGTCCGGTGCGATGATCTTCGGTGGACCTGGAACACGTCTGCACTCTTCAAAGCCGACCGCAAACTGAGAAAATGCCGGTAAGCTGTATAATGGAATGAATAGGGTTTTTTCAACTTTTCTGCATATCTCGGGAATTTCCTGGAATTTTGGTACCAAATTTTCAACATGGGGTTTTGGGGGCCCCTCCTCATGAATTCTATCACTGTCATGGTGTTAATCAGCCTTGAAAGGTGATTTCACAGTCACTGTGTGAAATCACCTTTTGGGACCCATTAATGAAATGACAGTGCCAGTGTTCATGAGGTGGCCTCTCAAAGAGCCTATGTTCCAAATTTGGTGGAAAAAATCCAACAAATGCCTGTTTTACGAGCGTGCATTGAGCAGTTGCTACGCAGGCTCATAACTTCACACATTCGCAATATTTTAATGCCAGATTTTCAACTTTGTCATTTTTGTACACCTTCTTGTGAACAGTATAGCTGTCATTTTCCACATCCTGCCCAAAATGTGTTTCTGCACTTCCAGCGCACAATAGCGTAGTCGCTGTGGGAAATCAGTGTTTGGGCCAGATTATGAAAATGTTAGTGACACAGTTCATGAGCAGAGGTCCTCAAATGCCTATGTTGAAAATTTGGTGATGATTCTCCATAAAATGACTGTGTTACGAGTGTGCATTGGCAGATTGCATGCACTCGTACTGTCATCACATTTGTGATATTTTCCTCTGGATTTTCACCATTGCCATTTTCCACACTTCTTGATGAACAGTACAGCCGTCATGTCACATATCCTGCCCAAAATGTGTTGCACTTCCAGAAGCAGAATAGCGTTAATTAAGCTGTGAGAAATCACTTCCTAGGACTTGACACTGAGGAAATAACAGTGACACTGTAATTAAGCAGAGGTTCTAAAATGCCTATGTTGAAAATTTGGTGCCAAACGCCCATAAATGGCAGTGGTTAAGCGTGCATTGCATATTTCCCATGTACCCTTGTAACTTCGCAAATTTAGTATATTTACATGCCACATTTTCAACACTGGCATTTTTTTACACCTCCTTATGAACTGTACAGCTATCATTTTTCACATCCTGCCCAACATATTTTCCTGCACCGCACTACCAAACACCCAAAGGGACACCCTAATACCTGTCACTCTCTGCAGGGTGGGGGTGGGTTGGCATCAGTTCAATACTTCACTGCCATTCCTATGATGCATCATTCTAACTCCTGCACTACTGATGCCAATGCCAGCAAGCCAACATTCAGCATTGAAAAATGCTTGTTTGCTGTTGTTACTACCCCCCCCCATAGTGTAATCTTCCCCTGGGTTCTTGTTTCCCAGGTGCATTATTTTGCATTTCTTTGCATTAAATCCTAGCTGCCATACTTCTGACCATTCCTCCAACCTTACCAAGTCCCTTCTCATCCTTTCCATGCCTCCTTGTGTATCAACCCTGTTGCAGATCTTTGAGTCATCTGCAAAGGGGCATACTTTTCCTTCCAGTCCCTCTGCAATGTCACTTATTATGACATTAAAAAGGACTGGACCCAGTACTGAACCCTACGGTACCCCACTAGCAACCCCTCTTTCTTCAGAGTGGACTCCATTTACAATTACCTTTGGTGTCCTGTTGTCCAGCAAATGTTTTACCCAGGCTACCACCCTGGGACCCACTCCCAGGCTGATTAATTTGACTATTAATCTTTTGTGTGAGACTGTGTCAAATGCCTTGCTAAAGTCTAGGTAGGCCATGTCCATAGCCTCTCCCTGGTCTACTACTTTGGTTACCCAGTCAAAGAATTCTATTAGATTAGTCTGACATGACCTTCCCGCTGTGAACCCATGCTGCCTTGGGTCCTGTGCCCCACTGGCTTCTAGGTACTCAACAATTCTTTCCTTCAAAAGTGACTCCATCACTTTTCTTACCACAGAGGTCAAACTGACAGGACTGTAGTTTCCTGCCTCTGTCTTGGTCCCACTTTTTTGAAGGGGAATCACATCCACCTTCCTCCAGTTCTCGGGTACCACACCATCCTCCCATGATTTGTTAAAAAGGGTAGTCAGTGGTTTCACTAGTTCCCCCTTAATTATTTTAGAATTCTGGGATGAATTACATCAGGCCCCATTGCTTTGTCCACCTTCAGTTTTAGGAGTTCTTGCAGAACCCTTTCTTCTGTGAAAGGACTGGGATCGACTCCCCTAGCAAGAGTGCTTCTGTTAATTGGATTAGGCACTTCCCCCTCCTCTTTTGTGAATACTGAGCAGAAATATTCATTCAGTACCCCTGCCTTTTCACTGTCCCTCTCTGCCCACCCACCGTTCATTCTATTCAGCCTCACTATCCCTCCCTTTGTCTTTCTACACTCTCTGATGTACCTAAAAAAGGTTTTTTCCCCCTTCTTAACCGAGTTGGCTATCTTTTACTCAGTTTGGGCATTTGCTATTCTGACTTCCCTCCCTGCTTCCTTCTGCCTTAACTGGTACAGCTCTCCATCCTGCTCCTTCTGTGTTTCCTTATACTTCCTGAATGCTATATTTTTCTCCCTGACTTTCCCAGCCAGCTCTTTTGAGAACCATAGTGGCTTTTTCTTTCATTTTGATTTGTTTATTTGCTTCACACAAAGGCTTGTTGCCTCTGTGATGGCAGTTTTGATGATTCCCCATTGTTGCTTCACCCCTCCTTCTTTCCTGTTTGCTAGTGCTTTTCTGAGGCACTCTCCCATCTTGCCAGAGTCAGCCTTCCTGAAGTCCATTACCCTCACTTTTGTATGGCTTGACTCTGTAGCTGAGTTTAACATGAACCACACTGTTTGATGGTCACTTGTTCCCAGATGGCAACCCACTTTTAGATCTGAGATCATCTCACTGCCCCCATTTGAGAGTATGAGGTCTAAGATTGCTTCCTCGTGAGTGGGTTCCAAAACTAGCTGTTTGAGGCCTGCCACCTGTAGGGCATTGAGAATGGCCCTGCTCTTGGATGTTGCTGCAGAAAATGTGCTCCAGTTAACATCTGGCATATTCAGGTCTCCCATCAACAGTATCTCCCCTTTCTTTGCCATCCTAAGAATGCCTTCTATCATATCCTTGTCCATTTCCTCCCCCTGACATGGGGGTCTGTACACAACCCCTTGTGCAGATTGTGGTGCCCTTTCCAGTCTCCAAAGTGACCCACAGTGCCTCCTCTCCTCCCTGTTTACTCTTTTGTTCAGTTGCTTTTATCCCTTCCTTTACATACAGAGCTACTCCTCCCTCTTCTCTCCCTGCCTCTCTCTCCTGTAGGTTATGTACCCTGGTATGTTAACATCCCAGTCATGGTTCTCTGTGTACCATGTTTCTGTGACTGCTATGATATCCATGCATCCCTCTTCCATCAAGGCCACCAGTTCAGGGAGCTTGTTGTCCAGACTATGGGCATTGGTGCTCATTATCCTCCATTTCCTGATAGCCTTACTCCTTTTTGCCCTATCCCTGTCCTTCTTGCCTTTGTCACTTTCCCCATTTACCCCTGCCCTTCTTCCTATTGACACCTCTATGTTGGTGTTTACCGCACTTACTACTGTGATTTTTTTTGGGGTGGCTAGGATTTCCCTGCTCATTTCCAGTGCCTCCCCCCTTGGCTAGTTTAAATGCTTGCCAATGAAGCATTTAAACCTATCCCCTAGGATCCTGGTTCCCCTCCTGGACAGATGCAGACCATCACACCAGTATAGGCCTGCATCCCTCCAGATGGGACCCCCAGTCCCGATGAAGCAAATCCTGGGCTCTGCACCAGTTTTCAACCACTGATTGAATCACATGGTGTGGAGCACCTCTAGCTTCACCCATGCCATAGACAGGCAGCACCTCAGAGAAGGTTACCGTGTGTGCTATTTGTCTAAGGCCTCCCCACATCTCCACAAATGCTTCTTGCACTGCTCAGATCCCACTTTCTTGTAGGTCATTTGTCACAGGTGGACAATGACATCCAACTCCCTACCTTGTGCAGCTGTCACATGCGATCCTGAAGTTCACTCCCTGTCCTTCAAGCCAAGGCGCCAGTCAGGCACCTTAACTCCCTGTCCCCTTCCTCCCCTAGTTCTACCTTCCTAACAATAGAGTGCCCCACCAGGAGTTGTTTTCTTCCCCATGTGGAGTCCCATGCCACCCTCCTGTGGGTCTCCTTTGTGGAGGTTCCCAGCATCCTCCTAGGTCTCCACTGCAGGGCCTCCATAGAGGAACCACACTTTTCCAGAATGGTATAGGAGTTGTGGAGAGGTACAGCTGGAGGGATGTGCCTCTGTTCCACCACTCTCACCCTCTCAGAGCCCACTGTGGTCCAACCGCTCCTTTTTCTTGGCAACCTCTGAGGCAACAGCAGTGGCACTGGTGGTCCCTGGATGGAAGAGGAGGTCCCACTAATCCTGGCCAACTCAGCCTGGAGATGAGCAACTTCCTCCTTCAGCCCAGAGAGGTGCCTGCAGATGGGACAACACCACACCCTCCAGAATGTCTCTCGGAAGACTGCTGCTCCACAGCCACTGCACTGCACCACTCCCATCATGTCTTATTTCTGGCCCCTTAACTGTTGTTTGGAATCCTTACTCTTTACTCTGGTTTTTTTCCTTCTCTCTCTACTTACTTTCTGCATCTGTGCCCTTTAAGCTCCTGATTGTCCTGTTCTGAGGCAGAAGATCCTATATTTCTCAGTAGACCCCTTACTAGCTCAGAGGCAGACCTCCAGCAGCTAGAGAGGGCCAGAGAGCTACTCTTACCCTCCTAGGATGGTGAGTCTTTGGTGGCTCTGTGATCACTCAGTTCCTGCTCCCAAACAGAAAGTTCCTGTTGTCAGTCAAATCATGTGCCTATAAAAGCAGAACTAGCTTTGGAGGGGAAGGAGGAAGGGCAATATAATCCCAGTAGAGAAGTCCAGTCACACAGAACTCCTTCCTCCTGGTGTCTTCTGCCAAGCTTCTAGCAGAATCTTTCTAAGACAGTCTTTAAATTTAGCTTCCTTCTAGCTAAGCCACTCTCCCTACTTACTAGGTCTCTCTACAAGTAATTTAAACTGCACAGCTATCAAGCCCTTTTAGTCACCTGAGATTTACACTTAGATAACTGTTCAGATAATCATTCAGTTCAGTTAACTCAGACAAACACACTGTTTTTTTGGTTTTGTTTGTTAGTTTGTTTTTTTACCCTAAAATAAAGGTCCAAGTACAAGAGTTCTACTTCTTTAGTCCCAGTAAAGAAGTCCAGTCACACAGCACTCATTCCTCCTGGTGTCTTCTGCCTGGTATTTGTTATAACCTTGACTTACCAGTCTCCAAAATTTTTTTGTATCTTTATTTATTGCAGCTTTCCCTAATTTTTCCCAAAGGATTTCTGTATGTCTTAGTTTCTCTTGATTTAATTTTTTTTTTTATAATTTTTTCTGGCTTCCTTGATTTTGGTTGATTTCTCTGCCAAGTTGTTAGGCTTACTGTATATTTCTTACATTTCCTTAATACTTGAATTAGTTCCTTTTTCACTTTTTTACATCTTGAATTAAACCAACTTTTGCCTGTTATTGCTTTAGTTGTTACTTTATTTAATGTGCAATATGGTTTAATTAAAATATTAATGTTCTGCCATTTGTCTAAGGAGGAATTATAATCAGTCTCAGCAATGATTGAAGATAGTAGCTCCATCATTGTTGTTTCATGTAACACATTATTAAAAAAGTTGATGTTACTAGAAGTCCATTGTATCCTTTTTCGATTTATAATCTCCTCATCTTCCCTACTAGTTTGATTAAACCTTCCATCAGTTATCTGATTAGTTTGTATTGTTAAACACACTGGATTATGCGCCGACTCCACTCTGTCTATAATCTCAAGATCATATATTAATTTGATGGCTTCTATATTAACCCAGGCCAAGTCTATTATTGAGTTGCCTTAGGAACTACTGTTAGTTATTTTACCCAATTCATCTCCTGGCGTATGCCTATTCAATAATAAAAAGTTCTTATCTGTTAATTGAGAAGCCATTGTCCTTCCTCTGCTATTTGTCCTTAAGTCCAATACAGCTCTGTTATTATTAATTCTTGGGTTGAGCTCTGGAATAATACTATTGAAGTCAGTGGTATTATGATCGATTGCTATCCTTGCATTAAAGTCGCTTATCAATAATATAGGCAAATCAGAATCTGTATCAATAATGTGTCTTAAAAAAGATTCATTTGTGCCAGTAACTTGTCTAGTTGTTTATTACAGGGTTGTAAATATATATTGGCTATTATCAGTTTATTTTGATTGCTAACCTCCTCTAATTGAATTGTAAGAATATTCTCATAATTATTGTATTCTTTGTTGACAGTGTAGTTTAGATCAGTTTTTAAGTACATAGCTAGACCTTCCATTTTCCTTCTGGTCATCTTTAATCTGATTGTTGATTTAGATATGCTTAAATATTTAGGCAATCTAGGAGTTTCCTCTGTTGTGCACCAGGTTTCCTGAAGACTCAGGGGGTGGGATATTCATACTGGCCAGGCTGTGGTGCAAGCCTGGGCGCAGCGCAACTGGGATGTGCTAGGGCACTGACAGGGTGATATTCAATGGTGCTGCACCATGGCTCAGTACCATTGAAGATTGCTCCGTGGCCACCCGCATAGCACAGTGGCACTGTACCGGTGCAAGTGGCCAGAGAGGAGCAGAGGGATGCGCTAGAGCAAGTGCTGTTTCGATAGGTGCATCAACCATGATATTTAGTGGTGGGCATGCAAATGGGGTCATAATGCATGCAAGATGCAAATGGAGCCATTTGCATGTCATCATGGCCCCATTTGCATGCAGGTGCACTGATCCCCAGTGACCTGTGCCTGGCGCCCTGCCAGGCTGCAGCCATTGGGGACCGATGCCCCCTGACCCCACTGGCAACGCACACCAACACGCAATCACAGGCTGTAAATAGTTAATAACTCCCTGATGGTCCAGTGGACTTATCCCCTTGCCCGATCGCAGGCTGTAACAATAACTAACCTCCCTGGTGGTCCAGTGGACTGATCTCTATGCCTGATCATGGGCTGTAATAAGAATTAACTACCCTGGTGGTCCAGTGGACCTCTCTCCTTGCCCGATCACGGGCTGTAATATGTTCTATCCTCCCTGGTGGTCCAGTGGACCAATCTCCATGCCCGATCATGGGCTGTAATATTATAAGCACTCCCTGGTGGTCTAGTAGTATCCATACCACCCTCCCAACCTGCCCCCATATTCCACCCCGCTCCCCCCAGTCAGCGGCGGGCAGCAGCACCCCACCTGCAAGCCACCCTGCCACCTGCCAACTGACAGAGCACAGTACAGCTGTATGCACATTGGTCCACAGTGTGGGCCAATGGGTGTGCAGACTGTACCATACTGCACAGTCCTGATATGTGAATAGATCCATTCACATATTGGGACTATGTTGCACAGTACAGTCTGCATGCCCATTGACCCACACTGTGGACCAATGGGCATACAGCTGTACTGTATGACATCAGTCGGTGGGTGGCTGGGTGGCTTGCGGTTGGGGTGCCGCCGCCCACCGCTGACCAGGGGGAACAGGGTGGTGGGAATGAGTGGGTGTGTTTGGTGGGGGGGTACTGGTACCACTAGACCATCAGGGAGTGCTTATAGTTACAGCCCACGATCGGGCATGGAGATCAGTCCACTGGACCACCAGGGAGGATAGAACTTATCACAGCCCACGATCGGGCAAGAAGAGAGGTCCTCTGGACCACCAGGGAGGATAAAACTTATTACAGCCCAAGATCAGGCATGGAGATTGGTCCATTGGACCACCAGGGATGTTAGTTATAGTTACAGACCATGATCAGGCAAGGGGATAGGTCCACTGGATCACCAGGGAGGTTCTTCATTTATACAGCCCATGATCGGGCATGGGGGGTGCTACGCCACCAGACGGTGCTGCCAGAGCTTGGGTGGCCACCCACAGATGGCAGCTGCTGTGTTGCGTCCTGCATTACGACAGCTCACTTGTGGGTGGCCAGCTGTTGCTTCATTATTTTTGGGCTTAACTGTGTGTGGTGCATGTAGGGGTTGTGCCTGCATATTCACAGCTCATTTTGGGCTGAATATCAGGATGTGCAGAATATGCATGGGCATGCCCCCCACTTGCGCTGCATACATTACTGATGCATCCTGGTGCATCGGGATTTGTGCCACGCACTTTCCCCTTTTGAATATCATGCCAGGGTGCATCAGTGGGTTGCGCATGGTGCAACTCTGTTGTGCCATGTGCAACCCATTTGAATATCCCACCAGGATGTCATGTGTCTGTAGAAACTGATTAGCTTCTGGATCTACAATCTTTAAGTGAGTCCCCTCTATGTTCCAGGACAATATTTTTAGTTTCTTATACTTCAATGATGGAAGATCTTCCTTTATTCTATTGTGCTTTAGTCACTGGCTCTTATCCCTTGTCCCATGTCCTATTATACTGTAGGTATTAAAGCTTCTACTCTTTTTGATTGACCATTAGCATTATTTTGTTTCTCTAAATCCAGGGCCTTTTCTTGTTTGGAACCACTCCAGTCCTCTGCTGAGATAACATGTACTCCTATTGCATGTAATATTTTTGCTTGGCTCAGTACTTTTTGTGCAATACTATTGCTTTTAAAGGTTATGTCTATTTGCGAAGTCCCATATGCATGTTTATATATTTTAATATAATCTATTGTTTTCTGTGAAATGCTCATATGCGATACTTTAGTAAGGAAAGCCGTAATTTCCCTTTTGACATATCCTAGAGTGTCCTGTTCTTTAGTTTCCCAGCCAAATACTGATGCAGTCTTATCATTCCAGTCTTCATTTTCTCCTATTCTACTTCTGGGATTATTTTTCCCTCCCTCTGTCTCAATGTTATTACTAGTCCTTACTTCCTTTGTATATCTTTCTCCACTCTTCCTCTCTGGTTTTGAATTGTCTTGGGTGGGTACAATCTGTACTGGCATTAGCACGACACCCATGAGTTTTAGTATTTTTGTTGGCCCCAAATAGTATCAACCACTGATCCCAATTTTGTATACAGTAATACACAATCCTAGTGTGCTACATTTAGGGGTCTCATAATATCTATTTTTGTCATCCATATCTATTACATGTAGAATATGTAGTACTAAGTTCTTTAGATTTTCATTTGTTTCTTCATGTAATTCATTTATTCCATAAATTTCCATGAGATATTCCATCTCTGAACCCACAAAATCAAAAAAAATTCTCATTTCTAGATACTGGATTACATGACTTATTACTAGGTGGTGTCTGGCTGGTCCCAACCTTCCCTTCATCCATCTCCAAAATTCCCCGATTTTGTCTTCTTTATTATCTGCTTCTAAATGCTTGGCTTTAGAAAAAAGGTGTAATCCCTTATTTTCTTTATCTAGCATAAATTCTCATTTTTCCTCTATTACGCTCTCCTTTTCCTCTACACTTTCAGGGGTTTGCTTTATTGTAGCATCTTTTTCCAATTTTCTCATTTCTTGCCTTGATTTATCTTTATTTTGCTTTCTGTTCTTATAGCTATTTCTAGAATCACCTATAGACTTTTGTTTGTAATCTTCCTTGTTCCTTCCCTCTCACTCCATATTCATATAATTCACACATACAGGTTTGATTTTTGTCAAGGGGCCAAGTTCACTTGTATCACCTTATTCTCTCCCATAATCTTATTTTTGCTTTCCTTATAGTCAGAATGAGTACAGCATAATTGTTCAATCCCATTTTTATCTCTGTCTAATTTATCCAATATGGTCTTATTGATGAATAAATAGTTTTTAATATTAGCTATCTCATCCTTTATTGCTGCAAGATTCCCTAGAATTACAATTTTTGCAAAATAGGGGTTCTTTATAATTTCCAAATGTTGTTTAGATAAAGAGCTGGATGAACCAAAATCGCCATTGCCAGTAAAATATTCCTGGTCATAGTTGATTTCATTATTGTTTGTATTGTCTCTATTGATACTGTATTCCCCATGGGTGCTCTACAGATTCTTATGGCCTTGCTTAAATTTTGTACAATGAGCTTCATCGCTCCCCCTTTCATAACTGTATTTACATTTTCTCCCACCTTTTGAGTCACTGAATTTGATAATCCTATGTCTATTTTCACAGTATGTGTGATCTCTTGCTTGTAAGCATGATAGCATTGGTATCTTTTCAGGTGAAAAGAAGCAATTATCTCTGCTATCACTGCTATATTGATCTTAAGTTTCTAGACTGATCTCCTGTAGATCCCTATGTAGGGAATAATCAGAATGATCAGTTGGTAAGCAAGGCTCAAAAGATTTATGTGAGGTCCCTCTAGTCACATCTATACGGGTTTCTTCCAAAGAGGATATAGAGATCAGGTTTGTTCTATTATGGCTATCTGTGTTATATCTATTAAGGGAGGTGTTATGCTCACTATATAGAGTAACTATTTCTTGGCTATTTCTTTTATCATTCTTCTCTTCATCATTTCTTCCTTTTTCCTCAAGTATTACCTGACTTGAGGTACTTGTTAGTGTGCCATTAGCACAAGCTATACCAGTTTGTTTGACTTTTGTCTGCCAAAATTCTGTGAGTTTAAGCTGAAAGGGATCATTCAACCCCAACTTTTCCCCAACATTTTCTGTTCTTTCTATGTCCTCTTTATTCATAATAAGTTTTAACCTCTGACAGATTTTCTTGCCTTTTTTATTTATTTTTTTATCCCTGTCCATAGATAACTTCTCACTCCTTATCTGTACCATCTATTCTGAAAAGGGACTGAAAATTAATGCAAGATCCTGACTTTAATATTTAGCTTAATATCTACTACAAAATGCCAGTGCAGATATCAGTACCAATATCAGTAGTAAGGAGGACAGAATGTTCTAAATACACCACACCACATACATACACAGATACTTCAACATCTACACCATCACCCCTGGATTCCATCTCCCATGTCAAGAAACCCTCTGGGGCCCCTCCTTCTCTTGCCAACCTCACTCTACATCCACACTACAGTGAATCCTCCCCTTTCCCCACTTAGTCCTCCTATCTGCCCCTTACCCTGAAACTTCCAATACCCACCATGGCACACATGCAGCATAAATGCCATAGACCAACTCATCGAGCAAGAATCTATAATGCCCCAAAGTTGGGGCATCCCAGGAAAAACTAGAATCAATAAATAAACTAGGGGTTTACAGGTGCTCAGGGTGCCTGCTGTAGGTGTAGGCTGCAGGGTACAATGATAAGGGGCCCCTAAAAGTAAAGATTCACCTCCTTATAAAGGGAAACTATAAAATAATATAGAAAAGTGCCCTGTGCACTTTACAGTATGGTCAAAAAGCAGATTTTAGAGCAGCACATGTCACAATGGCTTGGATGGAATGCTGTGCTGAGCTGCTTATGTACAGCATTCCAGTCTAAACACTCCAGAACCTGAGGGTTCGTTTTTAAAAAGTTTAACAGTTGTTCATGGTAGTTCCTGCTGGCTTTGGAGCAGAGAGGACGCAGATGGTTAAGGGGAACCTGTAGAGCTTACCTGGTTGTTGAAGCTGTTCCCCGAGGGCCAGTCTGTGTGCCTGCTCTGGCTCCAGCAAGTGAAGATTTCTCAAGAGCCCCATTTTGGTCTGCAGTGCCATTGGGACACCAGAAGAAAGTGACTGGCCATTTGCCATGGTTTGGGCTGTGTAGCCCCATTGGTTTATTGTTTTAACCCCCCCTTTTTCATTTGAAAGTTTAAATTTCTGTCCCCTGTCAGCAGCCCTGCCAGCCGCATCGCACCGCTCATCTTGTGGCTGACTTAGGCCCCCGGTTGTCCCCCTAGCTGCTTTCACATTCCATCCCACTGCCAGCATCCCTCCCACCTCCCGACAGCACAGCAACCCTCCTGAGGATGGCGGAGTGGTGAGTCGGCATCAGCACTTGAAGCGTACTGACCACCTGTGAAGGAAGATTGTATTTTTTTTATTTCAGAAGCACACAGAAGGTGCTGAGAAGAGCGGCCCAGTGCTGCAAGGGGAAGCAGGTCATCAGGGCCCGAAATTAAGTATGCAGAGGGGAGGTGGGGCATAGCGACGCCCAAAGGAGGGGCCAATCATTGAGGCCTGAATAGCAGCCTTTAAATATTCATTAGGGGGTGGGATTTGAGGTCGGTGTTTTTGCTACTGAGTGACAGCTGCTCTCAGAGAGCTGCAGATTTAAAGGGGCCCTGCCACTCTTGGCCATTTCCAGATTTAAAGGGGCAGTTCAGGCCCAATATAAAGTGAGGGCACCAGGCCCAATATAAAGTTGGACACCAGGGCCAAGGTAAAAGTAGGGCATTAGGCCTGAGGTAAAGCAGGGTTTGTAGGAGGCCCCATCCTAGTGTAATAGGGCAAGAAAGCCTAGTGGTACTAAAGGGAGGCCCCGGCCTAGTGTAATAGGGCAAGCCAGCTTAGTGGTACTAAAGGGAGGCCCAGCCTAGTGTAATAGGGAAAGCCAGCCTAGTGGTACAAAAGGGAGGCCCTGGCCTAGTGTAATAAGGTAAGCCAGCCTAGTGGTACTAAAGGCTTCCTTAAGCAAAACGTTCAGTGATAGCCAGATCTTATTCAGGAAGACCCTACATTTAGGAAGAGGGATTTATCCAAGAGTGCTCAATTTGCCTATACTGTGAAGCTACTGTAACAGTTGTACTCCTTATGCAATGGCTATTGCCCTAAGTATCTGAACTTTTGCCCTAAGTACTTGAACTATTGCTCTAAGTACCTAAACTATTGCCCTAAGTACCTGAACTATGGCCCTAACTGCCTGAACTATGGCTCTAAATAGCTGAACTGTTGCCCCAAGTATCTGAACTACTGCTCTAAGCATCTGAACTATTGCTCTAAGCACCTGGACATTGGCCCCATCAGTAATAATTACCCCTAAATTTATAATTTGCCCTTTCCCCGGCCAAGTATTGTATCATTTCAACAGTTCTGCGGGCATCTTTCAGTTATATGGTTACTACTGTATGAAGACAGTCTCAGTCTTCTACCACACTGCAGTCCCATAAAGTAGTCTGTAATACTACGTACTCAAAATCAGCCTCTACTCAAAAGAAGACGTCCTCTCAGCATTCTTCACTCCTGTGGGATCATCCATCAGCTCATCACATCCGTCTGTGTCGTCCACCGAAATTGAGTCCATCGCCAGTCGTACAAGTCGTACCCACCATTTCTTGTTTTCACAGCTTGAAGGTACGGCCGCTGAAATGCATCATGACAGCCGTGCCAGTGTCGTTCCATATGATTCCTGTTCCAGATGTCCAGAAGCTGGTCACCCTCAACAGAAGAGTGTGCTCATCCTGGAGAACCTGGTCTCCACCCTTCCTGGTCGTTCGCCGAAAGTCGAGTCCGTCGAAGCCCAGTACGGGATGCATCTGCCATTTCTTTGTTTTTGTGTTAGTTCCTGATCCTAGGATTGCAGAATCAACCGTCATCTCTTCAGATTCTTCTGGTTCCTGGTCCTGTCAGAGTTCTTTCTGAGTTTAGCTGGCCCTTGGAGTGCCGCAGCATCAGTCAGGTCGTGGTAGTCCTCCATTGGATTTGTTGCCATGCAGGTCCTGATCTCTCTTCATCCTTGTCAACCCTGGAAGTGGGTTTTGGCCGAGGAACCCTTTTTTTTCAGTGGGTTATTTCAGGAACCAGTTGCTCTGGTTCTTCATTCTGACAGCCTTGGAGAGAGAGTGGGCTTTTGCCGAAGAAACATATGGTCTGTTTACCAAGCCTCTCACCACCCCTGTGGCCTTAACTAGGTCTTTGCTGGGAATTGTGATTAGGGTTCTACAGTTCTGTTTTATTTCCCTTGTAGCTACCAATGAAGAATGAAGGTGTACACAAAGATACCGGATCCCTGGACCCTTGTAATATCTAGACTCTGATGGAAATGTGTGGTGATAATCACCTTAGTACAGTTCTAAGTGGCTTATGTCATCTGATCTTCATCTAAGAGTATCGAAGTGTAGAATAATTTCAGAATAAGAATGGCAGTAGGCCTATAGTCCATTCTTGTGGTAATAATCTTAGTAGTCATAGATAAAGTATTTCTCTTTTTATTGCCCTATTGTTCTCAGGCAACCCCTCCTTCCTCTTGTGACTGTGTCTCTCTACCCTTGGTACAAAATAAATGCCCTGTGGAATTGAAGCACTAGGTCAACTCCTGCCTCTCCTTGTCTGGGTAACAGTTATCCTATCCACATAATTTGGACCTTGGTGCATCACTCATCTCTTTTCACCACCGTTAGAGTAGAGTACTTCATGGAGCACCTCTAGACCATCACATGGTGACAAACATTTCTTGGCGTAGTCAGCAGGATAGAGATAATTATTTATCCAAGGAGTCCAAAGTTGGAGTTGCTTAATAAGAAGCACAGATGGAGCCAGAGTATAGTAGTGGATTGTCTGGGGGAGATAGAGAGTCACCTGTAGGAGACCAAGATGGACCTCGAGGGAATATACCACCATCTCCACTGACCATGCTGTATTACTTTGGAGCACCATGGCTTCCACAGTTTTCCAGAGAAAAAGATAGGAATGGAACCAGCAACCTAGGGGAATTCCATTCAAAGATGCAGGCAATGTTTCGGCTGTATCAGATCCCCGAGCAACAGAAGGTCAAAATTTTAATTGGGCAACTAAAAGGAGCTGCCCACCAAGAGGTCCAATCCTGGCTGAGTGGAGCAAAAGCCACAGCAGACCGGATACTCCAGAGGCTACAGCAAATCTTTGATGCTAGGACCGTATCTGACCTCAAAATGAAGTTCTTTTCTTGCACCCAGAAGCCCCAAGAGACCCTGAGGGAGTTCTCACTGAGTCTGCGAGCTACAGAGCGGGTAGATGCAGCAGAGGTCCGAGATTCAGATCGAGTACTTGTAGAAATATTTGTTGAAGGAGTGCAAAGTGAGGACCTGAGGAGAGAGCTATGCATGCTGCACTTGCAAAACCCTGAAGTCGACTTCCTGGATTTTAAGGAGAAAGCCATTCAAATATCTAGTTCGGGACATTCCAGAGAGGAGGCTCCGGTATATCCCCAAATGGCAGCCTCTATGGGAACTCAATGACTGGCCTACACTACATAAGTATGGAAAGAAGACAATTCTTGGCAATCAAGACTCCAGCCAGAGGAAATGTCATTACAAAGACTGGAACCTAGAAGAGAAGCTGTTGCCTACCCGAGCCGGCATTCAGAACATGAACAGATGCATGAACCAAGCATACAGACACCAATCTGTTCTGTACAGATTAGTGCTAGACAACACTCAGAGCTGACTGAGCAGATTGCTACCCTGACCAACCAGATGGCGGAGATATGTAAGGAAATGCAAAGCTGGAAAGCGGGTTGGAAGAATGAGAGATACTTTAATCCATCAGGGAAAGAAAGGAAGAGTAACCGAATGAACCATTTGGGAAGGAGTGAAGGGAGGTGACCCACAGATCAGTTTGATGGCCAAGGAAGGCCCATATGTTGCCAGTGTGGTGTTAGTGGCCATATAGAAAGAAGATGTGGTCAGCCAGTAAATAACACCCTGAATTTAAACAGAAATTCTTCAGGAATGAGGACCGACCCTCGAAGAGCAGATGATCAGGTCCAGCAGTCCCATTAGAGCAGTCATGTTTCATTGGTAGAAGTCCAATGATACCAGTCAGGGTTGATGACATCGAGCTTATGGCATTGTTAGACACTGGATGCTTGAGTTACTACATTGCAAGGATGAGAGTTCTGAAGATACTGGACACCTAATGATCTGAAGCCACCTCCTATATCATGGGTAAAGTTAATAGCAAAGGCGATGAAGTATCGTATTTAGGATATCTAAACCGATGTACAGCTAGGAAAAGAACATCCAATGCAACACAGGCATCATTGTGACGCACCTAGAAAGTGATCAACTGCCACCACTAATTCTGGGGATGAATGTTCTACAAAATTGCTTTGATGAACTAGTGAGCATTCTCCAACAGCAAGCTAAACATGTACCCCAAGTGGAGAAACATGCCCTGCAACAAACTATCTACAGCTTGCAATGCCATCAATGGTTCGCTAATGCTGAGAGTGAAATTGGTAAAATAAGAGTGACAGATGCTAGACCAGTAACATTGAAGCCAGGCACCGAAACCACCCTTTGGTGCAAAGCAAAAGGTGTATCTGAGGGGTCAAGATTATGATGCTCTAGTGGAACCTTACCCTATGAACAAGGAAGACCTGATAATAGTGGCTCGGAGTGTAGCTACTGTAATCAGAGAATTCGGATACCAGTCCGAGTGCTGAATTACGGACTCACGATGTACAACTATTCGAAACCAGCAGTTACCCAGATCCACATGGTGTGTTTCAGGACATTATCAAAGCTGGGGAATAGGTAGAAAAAGTGCCTGAAGGTGGGATAGAAAGCGACCAGATACCAGAATGGACTAAAGAGATTAAAGTAGGCAATCCGAAGACCACCGTTAAGCAAAGAGCTGATGTTTTGAAAGTGGTTTTGTACCGTAAGGAAGCTTTTAGACAACACCCCTTAGATTTTGGGTTAGCTCATGGGGTACTACATCATGTCAGTACTCATGGACATCTGCCTATCAGAGAATATTTAGACCTATCCCACCAGCCATGTACCAACAAGTAAAAGAAATGATTGAAGAAATGAAAGAGGCTGATGTGACTAAGGAAAGTCACAGCCCATGGGCAGCACCAATTGTCCTGGTAAAGAAGAAGGATGGTAAGATCTGATTCTGTGTGGATTACCACAAATTAAATGCTATCACCCATAAGGATGTGTATCCTTTGCCTCGGATAGAAGATTCTCTCATGGCTCTCCCATCAGCAGCCATATTCTCCATTCTGAATTTAACCAGTGGATACTGGCAAGTTCCTATGGTGCCAAAGGATTAAGAGAAAACAGTCTTTATTACCCCCATGGGTCTCTTTGAATTCACCAGGATGCCTTTTGGATTGTGTAATGCACCGGGAACTTTTCAAACACTCGTTGAACATTGTCTTGGAAGCCGGAATTTTGATACCCTGTTGTTATTGCTAGATGATATCATTGTATATTCAAAGACTCGTGAAGATCATTTGCGTCACTTGGACGAAGTGTTCCAAAAATTGATCTGATATGGTCTTAAAATAAAACCCTCTAAATGTCATCTGTTGCAGACTAAAGTGAGTTTTCTGGGACATATAGTCTCTGTGGATGGAGTGACTCCAGAGCCAGAGAAGATCAAAGCAGTAAAGAAATGGCCTGCTCCTACCATTAGAGAGGTCCGAAAATTCTTGGGATTTGTGGGATATTATCAGAGATTTATCAAGAACTTCTCCAAAATTGCTGTGCCTTGACACAAACTATTAAGAGGATCAGCAGAAGGTCAACTCCCAAAGAATCGCCTGGTTACATGGGGTACTGAACAACAAGAGGCATTCAATCAATTAAAAAAGAAACTAACTGAGGCTCCTATATTGGCATATCCAGATTATGCAAAATCTTTTCTGTTGTATACCGATGCCAGTAACAAAGGGTTGGGCATGGTACTCGCACAAGAATAGAATGGCGTGGAAAGAGTAATAGCCTATGCAAGCAGAGGATTAAGAGGCTCCGGGTGGAATGACACCCGCTATAGCTCTTTCAAACATGAATTTTTAGTGCTAGTCTGGGCTATCACCGAGAAAATCTGGCAATATTTAGCTGCCACCCCTTTCACGGATAATAATGTTTTAGCACACTTAAATTCTGTGAAGCTAGAAGCCCTTGAGCAGAGGTGAGCCTCTCAACTCGCGAATTAGCAATTCTCCTTAAATATAAGCTCTGGTAAAGCTAATCACGACGCTGATGCCTTGTCCCTGATGCCTGGACAAGGAGAATCAGAAATAGATGATACCCTGCTGGAAAACAAAATGCCATTTTCTAAGGTACCAGCTGAGATTGTACAGGCATGTTGTCAAATTGCTCCCGAGTCAAAAGTGGAAAGTCAACCAGAAGTGGATGACATGATTGTGAACCAAAAGTATCTATGGGTGAAATTACAAAGCCAAGACCCTATAGTTCACCAAGTAAAAGCTCTAGTTGCTGCACAGAAACGCATGACCCAAAAAGAAAGAAAGAAGCTGAACATAAAAGCGATGAAACTTTGGAGACACAGAACTCGTCTGACCATAGAAGACTGTCATTTGATTAAGAAAAGTAGAGAACCTACCACACACATAGAATTGACTCAGATCATAGTTCCAAAGACCAGTGCTTCCATAGTGTTAGAGGCGTACCATGATAATTCAGGACATTTTGGTCACAAAAAAACTGAAACTAATATCAGAAGGAGATTTTACTGGATGGGAATGTGAAACGATATAATAAAATGGTGTGAGGAATGTCCAGCATGTAACTTAAAGTGCAAGGAGAAGGTGAATCCGAGAACTCCTCTCCATCCAATAGTTAGTAACGCACCATTGGAACTAGTTGCTCTTGATCATTTGAAGTTAGACCCTAGCACAAATGGACACATCTATATCCTCACTATGGTTGATCACTTTTCCAAGTTCATGGTTGCAAGTGCAGTAAAAGACCTATCTGCTTGAACTACTGCTGAAACCTTCATGAAATGTTTTGTACGACCTTAAGGATATCCTACAAAAATCCTCACAGATCAAGGAATGTCTTTCGAATCCCAACTATTTCATGAACTTTGAACCCTGTATGGAAGCCATAAGTTAAAAACCACTGCTTACCATCCACAAGGTAATGGACTTTGTGAAAGAACAAATCAGATTCTGCTGGAGATGTTGCGAACTCTACCAGAATATAAACGTACCTTCTGGCCAGCTTTACTTTCCAAGCTCACATATCTTTATAATACTATTCATTGCTCCACGGGTTATACACCTCATTATTTAATGTTTGGACGACACGGAAGACTGCCGATGGACTTAGTGCTGGAAGTACCACAAGAAGAAACTAATGTAAAGAAGCCAGTTACAAATTGGGTCCAAGAACATAATCAACATTTGCAAGAAGCTGGAAAAATTGTTGGTAGACACATGGAGCAAGTATGGCAAAAGCAAAAAGCAAATTATGATATCAAGGCCAAGGCTACACCTTTACTTGTTGGAGAAAGAGTAATGTTGAAGAAGACCCAAAAATGCAGCAAACTGTCTTCAAAGTGAGAATCCGAACCTTATTGTATTATTGAGATACCTTTTCCTGAACTACCGGTATACAAGATCCAACAGGAATTAGGACATGGTACCAAGATTGTTCATCGGAATCTCCTAAAAGCTTGCACTTTCAGGGATGCTGTGCTCGTTAAAGATCAGGACAGTCCTACGCCAAAAGAGAGGCAGGAGTCCACAAAAGACAAAATGTGGGAACTAGAATCGTCAACCAGTAGGTGTACAGAACCTTGGACCCGTACTTTGTATATGCATTCCCATGACCATTCAAATTTTGTACTAAAGATAGCTCTGGAAATACTGGATTTCCTGGAAGGAGAACGTATTGTTCAAGAACCTGTTGATTTCCAACCCGCAGATCCCAAAGATCGAACGCAGGTATCCCTCTTAGAAGGTATATCACAGAAGCTTCTCAACTTCATTCCCTGATACAAACAGGTAGATCTAATCCAAGTAATTCTCAGACACAGTCACTTTAGGGTAAAACTTCAAAAATTTACTGTATAGTAGATGTTTTAAGAACATTTTAAAGAATGTAAGAGTGTTTTATTAACGTAAGACTTCATAGAGTGTTAAGTAAGATTTTAGAGGTTGTTAAGACAACATATTTTATAAAGTGTTAAGAGAATACATGGGGACATGTATTTTTAGACGGGCCCGAATATGTAATGCCCCAAAGTTGGGGCATCCCATAAAAACTAGAATCAACAAATAAACTAGGGGTTTACAGGTGCTCAGGGTGCCTGCTGTAGGTGTAGGCTGCAAGGTACAATGATAAGGGGCCCCTAAAAGTAAAGATTCACCTCCTTATAAAGGGAAACTGTAAAATATTATAAAAAAGTGCCCTGTGCACTTTACAGTATGGTTAAAAAGCAGATTTAATAGCAGCACATGTCACAATGGCTTGGATGGAATGCTGTGCTGAGCTGCTTATGCACAGCATTCCAGTCCAAACACTCCAGAACCTGAGGGTTTGTTTTTAAAAAGTTTAACAGTTTTTTGTGGTAGTTCTCACTGGCTGTGGAGCGGAGAGGATGCAGATGGTTAAGGGGTACCAGTAGAGCTTACCTGGTGGTTGAAGCTGTTCCCAAAGGGCCAGTCTGTGTGCCTGCTCTGGCTCCAGCCAGTGAAGATTTCTCAAGAGCTCCATTTTGGTCCATGGTGCCATCGGGGCACCAGAAGAAAGTGACTATCCATTTGATACAGTTTGGGCTGTGTAGCCCTGTCAGTTTATTGTTTTAACCCCCCCCCTTTTTTTGTTTGAAAGTTTAAATTTAGTTCCCCCTTTGGCAGCCCTGCCAGCAGCATTGTGCCGCTCGTCCTGTCGGCTGTCTTAGGCCTCCGGTCATCCCCCTAGCTGCCTGCACATTCCCTCCCACTGCCAGCATCCCTTCCGCCTCCTGACAGCATAGCAACCCACCTGAGGACGCCGGAGTGGTGAGTCGGCGACATAACTTGAAGCGTGCTCTCCGCCTGTGAAGGGAGATTGCATTTTTTTTATTTCAGAAGCACACGGAAGGCGCTGAGAAGAGCGGCTGAGTGCCGCAAGGGGTAGCGGGTCATCAGGACCCGAAATTAAATATGCAGAGGGAAGGCGGGGCATAGTGACGCCCAAAGGAGGGGCCAACCATCGAGGCTTGTATAGTGGTCTTTAAATATTCATTAGGGGGCGGGAATTTGGGGCGGTGTTTTTGCTACTGAGTAACAGCAGCTCTCAGAGAGCTGCAGATTTAAAAGGGCCCTGCCACTCTTGGCCATTTCCAGATTTAAAGGGGCAATTCAGGCCCAATATAAAGTGGGGTACCAGGTCCAATATAAAGTGGGGCACCAGTCCTAATATAAAGTGGGTCACCAGGCCCAATATAAAGTGGGGCACCAGGCCCAATATAAAGTGGGGCAACATGCCCAAGTCTTAGTCAGGACATCAGGCCGAGGTAAAAGAAATAGAGCATTAGGCCCAAGGTAAAGCAGAGGTTTGAAGGAGGCCCCAGCCTAGTGTAATAGGGCAAGCCAGCATAAGGTACTAAAGGAGGCCCGGCCCTGGTGTAATAGGGCAAGCCAGCCTAATGGTACTAAAGGAGGCCCCCAGCCCTGGCGTAAGGTAAGCCAGCCTAGTGTTACTAAAGGCTTCCTTAGTCAAAATGTTTAGGGATAGCCAGATCCTGTTCAGGAAGACCTTATATTTAGGAAGAAGGGTTTATCCAAGAGTGCTCAATTCGCCAATACTGTGAAGCTACTGTAACAACTGTACTGCTTATGCAATGGCTATTGCCCTAAGTACCTGAACTATTGCACTAAGTACCTGAACTACTGCTCTAAGCATCTGAACTATTGATCTAAGCACCTGGACATTGGCCCCATCACTAATAATTGCCCCTAAATTTATAATTTGCCCTTTCCCCGGCCAGGTACTGTATCATTCCACAGTTCTCTGGTCATCTTTTAGTTATATGGTTACTACTGTATGAAGACAATCTCAATCTTCTACCACACTGCAGTCCCATAGTGTGGTCTGTAATATTACTTACTCAGAATCAGTCTCTACTCAGAAGAAGACATCCTCTCAGCATTCTTCACTCCTGTGGGATCATCCATCAGCTCATCACATCCGTCTGTGTCGTCCGTTGAAGTTGAGTCCGTCGCCAGTTGTACAACTCATACCCGCCATTTCTTGTTTTCATAGCTTGAAGGTACGTCTGCTGAAACGCATCACGACAGCCGTGCCAGTGTTGTTCCGTATGGTTCCTGCTCCAGATGTTCCAAAGTTGGTCACCCTCTACAGAAGAGTGTGCTCATCCTGGAGAACCTGGTCTACACCCTTCCTGGTCGTTCGCCGAAAGTCAAGTCCGTTGAAGCCCAGTATGGGACGCATCCGCCGTTTCTTTCTTTTTGTGTTAGTTCCTGATCCTAGGATTGCAGAATCAACCATCATCTCTTCAGATTCTTTTGGTTCATGGTCCTGTCAGAGTTCCTTCTGAGTTTAGCTGGCCCTTGGAGTGCTGCAGCATCAGTCAGGTCATGGTAGTACTCCATTATATTCATCACCACACAGGTCCTGATCTCTCTTCATCCTTGGCAACCCTGGAAGTGGGTTTTGGCCGAGGAACCCTTTGTTTTGAGGGGGTTATTTCAGGAAACAGTTGCTCTGGTTCTTCATTCTGGCAGCCTTGGAGAGAGAGTGGACTTTTGCCGAAGAAACATATGGTCTGTTTACCAAACCTCTCACCACCCCAGCGGCTTTAACTAGGTCTTTGCTGGGAATTGTGATTAGGGTTCTACAGTTCTGTTTTATTTCCCTTGTAGCTACCAACGAAGAATGATGGTGTACATGAAGATGCGGATCCTAGACCATCAATATCTAGAATCTGATGGAAATGTGTGGTGATAATTACCCTAGTAGGATTCTGGTGGCTTATGTCATCGATCCTCATCTGAGAGTATCGAGTGTAAGAATAATTTAAGAATAAAAAGTGGCAGTGAGCCTATAGTCTCTTCTTGTGGTAATAATCTTAGTAATTGTAGATAAAGTATTTCTCTGTTTATTGCCCTATTGTTCTAAGACAGCCCCTCCTTCCTCTTGTGACTGTGTCTCTCTACCTTGGTACAAAATAAATGCCCTGCGGGCATTGAAGCACTAGGTTGACTCCTGCCTCTCCTTGTCTGGGTAACGGTTATCGTATCCACATAATTCGGACCTTGGTGCCTCACTCATCTCTTTTCACCACCTTTAGAGTAGAGTACTTCACAGAGCACCTCTAGACCATCACACAGCTATTGCCTCAGATCACTCATACTCCTTCTGTCGAGAAATGTCCACCCAAACCCTTGCCCAATAAATTCCCTACCCTCCCACCCATCTCCAGGAAATGGGCTATGCATTACCTCACTAAACATCTGCAGCCTTCAAAAAAAATGGGACCCCATTTAGGGGTGGGTGCTCCAGCATCACCCTGATGTCATTGCACTGAGTGAAACCTGGCTCTCCCCCTCTGTCCCCAACTTGGCAGTTAACCTCCCAGGATACCTCCTCTATTGCTCTGACCGAGTGGGCAAGTGAGATGGAGGCTGCGCTGTCTACCTCAAGGACTCACTCTCTGGTCACCTACTACCCTGCCCCAACTAACTTCCAGGGCTCAGGCCCTCACCCTGAAATTAACACTAGGTAAGTCAACCTCCCCGCTCCTCCTCACCACTGCCTATGTCCCTCTCCAAGACCAGAAGCTAGCCTTCCAAGCCATCATGTCCTACCTCACTACCCTTCCCTCAAAGCATGAAAAAATACTATTGGGGGATTTCAACATCAATTGGCTAGCCAAAACAGCTGCCCTGTACATCAACATGGCCGTGGCACTCGATCTCTCACAGGTCATTTAAACCCCCACCCGGTTACACACCTGCACTGGGACATCCTCCCTACTAGACCTAGTATTCACCAACCTTCCCTACAAAATAACCAGCACCCTAGTCCTCCCAGATGCCCTAAGTGACCACTCACCAGTACTCTGCTACTGGTCTGGTACTCTCCTCAAAACCCCTCCTAAAATTACTTCTCAATGCAAACTAGGGCCTGGTAAACTAGCCCAACTCAAGACCCACCTCAGGGACTGGGACTGGACACCCCTAACAAACACCCTTGACCCAGACCATGTTCTCGAACTATTTATCACCAATTTCAATGCAGCCTGTGACAAGTTCACCTCCCTCACCAAAACTATATCCAAGGGAAATCATGCCCCTTGGTTCATGGACCACCTCCAAGGCCTACTTCGACAGCGTGACACCCTATGGCACCTAGCCAATGAGACCCAACAGCATTTGGACAGGCAACAATATAGGGAGGCCTGAAATAAGTGCACCTGGGCCATGCACACAGCCAATGTGAACTATTACAAAGCTACCTAAACCTTCACCTGGGGCACTGGACGCAAGTTCTGGGAAAACATTAAGGAGCTCTGCAGCAATGCCCAAAATCTGCCACCTGACCAAATGCTTATTGATGGAAGCCTCTCCACTGACCCTCTCATTATAGCCTTGGCCCTAAACTCCGCCTTCATTGATCTCTCCCATGTGCTCCCCCAAACTTCTTCAATCCCTTGCCAGCCCAAATTGCCCCCACCCTCCCCTTGCTCCATCTTTCTACCTAGGAATCCTCACCCCAGAGGCAGCTAAGCCCTACCTAACCAAAGCCATTACCACTATCACTATAGTCACGATTCACTGGACCTCAGACTTCTTCACCTCACCCTCCTGGAGGTTCTGGCCCCACTCACCCACGTTCTCAACCACTCCCTTTGTCAAGGGAAATTCCCCATCCACTGGAAATCGGCCTACATCACACTCATCTATGAAAGTGGGGATCGCACATCCACAAACATCTTCTGCCCCATCTCTATTCTACCTCCCCTTTCTAAAGCACTAGAATGCATAGTAGCTGACCAACTTACTGACCACCTTAATAAATACAGTCTTCTATCCAGACAGCAGCATGGCTTCTGTAAGGGTCATAGGACCACCACCACCCTCCTTGAATTTACCTCCCATGTCCACTCGGCCCTCAACCATGGCCACCTTGGAGGTGCCATCTTCATGGACCTATCTAAGGCATTTGATATCATAAACCATACCATCTTACTGAACACCCTGGCTTACACAGGTTTCTCCAATAATGCCATAAACTGGTTCACCAGTTATCTCTCTGATAGAACTCAGATTGTCAAGGTTGGCTCTGTCCTGTCCCACTGCCTCCCAATCTGTTCCGGTGTCCCACAGAGCTCCACACTTGGCCCCTTACTTTACAGCCTTTACCTTAACTCCTTCCCATTGGCCTGCTTTGGGAACCTGCTCCTGTATGCAGATGATGCAATCCTGTTGGCCTCTGACCCTGCACCCCTCAAACTCCACCAATCTCTCCAACACACTTTCCGTGAAATTGAACACTGGCTCACCACCCAGTATCTTATAATTAACTACAATAAGACCAAAGTTATGATTTTCTCCCATACCCTGAACCCACTCAAAAAACTCTCCCCAATTTCTCACTGCTAATCCATACCCCCGAACAAGTTAGCAACTTTAAATATCTAGGATCATGCTAGACACTGCCCTCAACTTTAATAAACATATCTTGCACCTATCAACAGCCCTTAGCTCTAGGCTAGGCATACTCTACTGGTACAAACACTGCCTCACCCCTGAAGCCTTACAACTTACCATAAACTCCTTTATCCTCTCCCTGCTAGACTACGGCATTCTAGTCTACAGTGCCACACCCTCCACAGCCCTAAACAGACTCTGGCTTGTGCTCAACAAAGTCTGCCATCTTATCGTTGGATGTAACTGCTTCACGCACACCAGCTCCCTCTACAACGCCACAAACTGGCTAAACCTGGATAACAGAATCAGGTATCACACCTGCATAATGTCCAAAAAGGTAATCCTAGGCCTCACCCCCACTGCCCTGGACCAAATTATCCACCCAACACCACCTAGCAAAACTACCCGTAGCTAGAACAAACTGCTGCTAAGTGTACCCCTTGGTCGGACATCCCAATTCCAGTGAACTTTCAGCTACAGAGCCCCTTCCTGGACTAATGCACTCCCCTGCCAAATAACTGATGAAGCTAGGCTGTGCCCTTTTAAAACCAGGCTAAGAAATCACCTACTGGCCTCCAACTTTTGTCACTGTACTTGACCCAGAGCATCTCTGAGTCCTCCATGCCAATGGCCTTTATGAGTAAACCTCTTTTACTGAACAAGCAGCCCTGTCAATACCTCTCTGCTACCTTATGGCTGTGCTAATCTCTTTTAGCAAATCTTGTATCCTGAATGAATAGTGCACCCACTGAACAAATGGGTAACCATGTTAGCGAATTGTAATATAATGTTATGTATAGCACCCTATAAAAAATATTATCCCTGTCTCTGTCCTATTGTATGATGTGGAACCTTTGTAAATGAGCCTTTGACTAAAAGGTCTTTCTGCATATCTCAATAAATAAACAAAAAAATAAATAACATAAATACATCCAATAAAAAATAAATACAATACACATCAGTACTTATAATTATAACATTTCTCTTATAAATAATCCAGTGTTCAATTATTATAACCCTGGGATCAATAAATAAGTAAAGTTTGAAGCCTAGAGTCTTTTTAATTACTTCCTTAGTGTCAGCACGCTTCAGGCTATCTACCTTAGTTCGCCTGGAGTCTTCACATAGGCGCTTCACTTTTCCTTTTCTCTGTGGTAATCCATAGAGCTCCAATAATAGAATTTTTCCCATGATCAAGCAATTCAAGTAGTTCAAGTCCTTCAACTATCAGGGGGAAAAGGAGGGGTAAAAAGTATAAAATCCCAGTGGTGCAGTGTTGCAATATAATATATTATAATGGGAGCAGTGGTAAGATATTCCTATTGAGACCCTGCTAGTCCTTTGTGCTCTCCCCTTATTAGCTGTCCATATAATTCCAGTCCTTCCTTGCCAGGTAATATGAGCCACTAAAAAAGAATAAATTAAAGGTTTGTAGTTTTATGGTAATAATAATGTCCCATCCCTATATAAGTTCCTAAAACAAATTCTATACATCCAGTATAGTGCAATCTATGATCTTATGTCCCCTCTGTCAACTGAGGACATAAGATCATAGATACACTATACTATTCTAGAATTTGTTTTAGAACCTTATAGGGATGGGACATTATTAGTACCATAAAACTATGCTTTCCCCGGTAAAGCAGCTAGCAGTCCCTCGTGTCCTGTACCCTTCCTTACCTGCCACCTGTACCAATACTCCCCTGAAGCTGCTCTTGGCCTGTTGGTCATGCTTAGTATAGACTAAACCATGTTAGACTAGCCTGAACCATCTCTTTATGACTAGGAATGTACTATGTATGGTTGTTTGCCTAAGTTGTATTGTTTGCTTCCATGTGTTATGCTGTATTGTACTCTCCCGGGTCGTGCCTGAAAATAGCCACCTGTTGGCTAGTGCACTTACCCGGTAAACAAAAACTAACTAAATAAATAAACTATACAGCCAAGAATAATATATTTAAAAATGAGATGCACATCCAACAGGAATATTCTAATATTCTAATATTGTAGTAGCACTAGTTCCTCAGTAAAACCAAGTTTCTACTACAGTTTCTGAGTTTCTAATATAATTTCTGATACAGATTTAAGTAACCCCAATATGATACTTAAGGCTTTTAGATCAATATATATATAGAATAAAACAAACGCAAATGCAAATGCAAATACTTGATTAATTTGTTAGTTAATTTGTTGGTTAATTTATTTCCAACTTACTTGCTGTTCCACTATTTGTTTAAATAAATTCAATAAATCTCCTTTTCTTAGACACAAGCACAAAACTATTGAAGCAGAAAGATGTGGATTCATAAACAAATCTTTCCTTTAAAATGTAAGAGACTAAGCTGAGCGAAGCGCAATTTGCAAAGTTTATGAAAGATTACAGGGTTTACAGGGATCTCCCCGAGTTTTCTCCATACAGCTCCTTTTTCAGGAAATTGCTGTCAAAAGGTAAAAACCATTATAAAAACCAAATTAGTAAAAAAGTAGCCTCAGAACGTATTCTCACTCTACTGCTCCTTCTTTAGCTCTCCCGCTCTTCTGCCTCTGCCCTCTGTAACCTGCCAAAACCTAGTGGGACAGCAAATTAATTTTAACAAGCCAAATGTAGATTTTATAGCTTGAACCCTTCGTGCACTAGTTCAATTTCAATTTCTCAATTACTTAATTATATCCCTTGTGCATGCAGATTTAATCTTTACCTCAGTCTTGATCTCCATCAATTTCCATCAATCAGTCAATTGATCTGATTGTCTTTAAACAGATGCACGTGCCTCATTAATTGGATCTTAATAGTATCCAATAGATGCTAAGTGGGCTGAGTTAGTTAGCATAGTGACGGTCTTAATAGAAGAAGGAACTGCCGGTGGCAACCATAAATAGGCTGTCATTAGATTAAATTATATTATGCAGTTCAATTTAGACTTACTAAATTTTTAAATGTTTGAATGTAAATATATAAATGATTATCTAAAATCCCATAGCTGTTGTTGTAACAATAATAGCAATAATAATGAAAAACAGCTATATCAACGGCAAATCACATAAAAACACTCCCACTCCAAGCAACTCAGAGCCACCATTAAAAAAGCGTATACACTTTTAGCCAGATTGCAACCCAGTTAATTAATAAAATAAGTAAAATACATAAAAATATGCCACAGCACTACAGTGTTCACAGTATATCACAGTATATCACAAACAACACATACTGCATATCCACATATGAATTGTGTCCAGTCTATCTCTAATCTAAATTCAAATTACTTACAAAACGCAAAGAGTGCTTATATTAAGTTCCTCTGCTATGTATTAATTCCCATGTATTTCCCTTTTAGTTCTCTCACAAGCCCCATCAATTTTCTGATTGTCTGATTGATTTAATCTACTTACTCTACATAGTCTTATAAACTTAAAGTAATAAAAGTAGTAATGATAAAAAATAATAGAAGTAATAAAATAACAGTAGACAACGAAAATCAGAGTTCTAGGGTTCTGAAGTTCTGAAGTTCCAAGGTTGTAGGTTGAAGCACAAATCTTGTTTTTCAGGGGGGGTTCTCCTCAGTGTTCCTTATGGTTGTCCCAAATGACTGTTCTGTCCTCTGCTGGCTCGCAGTACCTCAATCCCAGTTCAAGTGCTTGAGGAAGGGATTCCTGCATCTTGGCTGCCTGTTGCCATCTCCCTCACCATCTACTTTCTTTTTTACAGCTGGTCCCCTGGAAGACAGAATAAAAGGAACATTAGGAGAGAACCATGGCATGGGGCATACAAGTTTTTCTGGAAAGGGAGCTAACATTCAATGCAGTGGTGTCATACCTTTTATTAAAATAAAACTCGCAAAGCTCCCCTGCTTCTCCAGCTTCTCCTCAAGACAGAGAGCACGGTGTCACACAACCTCCTCCTTCAACTTCTCGGCCTCTAAATGTTAAAACAGCAGTTGCCCACACTGTGCAATTCTGCTTGCAGATAAAGTGCTGAAGTCATATATCAACAGATAATGCTCCCACAGCCCTCCACAAATTCACCAAATGGTGTTTCACTCTAATAATGGAGCTTGATATGATAGAGATTTTCTAACTTGCTTCATGAAGGGTTCAGCAAATAAAATGCTCTGGGGCCTTTGGGCTCTGTCCAAAACAGGGTCTAGCTACCATCTTGCTTTGTTCAAACAGAAATAAAGCACTAATTTGCATTTCATGGGTACATCAGTATTGGGATCAAGACTGAACTTTTGCATTCAGTTTGATGGAGTTCAAGGAGATGGTTCATGAGGGTAGGGAAGGAGGGGTCAAACATCACTAACATAAGATTGCTTTAATTTTTAAATTTCACAAACTCTAACTGATGCACTAAGAGAGTTTTTACCATGAATCTTCAGCTTTTGTTTCTTTTTTTGTTTTTTTTGATAGCCATAATACCTGCGGGAAGGTGGATGAAGTATGCGGGGCCTGAAGTAAGCTGCAAATCTACGAAGGAGGAGGTACAGCCTAACTTGCTCCATGCAGGGGGAACTTTGGCTCTGTGTGAAGCAGGATACACAAGACCCTTTGGGCCCTATGCAAATAATCAGAGAAGACTTAACTTGCTTCTCAGATGGCCATTTAGATGTCATTTTTTTAATGCACCTCGAATGTTTTTCAGGGTTAACCACCAAAACACATTTTGGGGTGCATTGACAAAATAAAATACATGTATCCATGAGGTGGGGTGGTGGTGATATTCCCACTCAAAAAATTGGAATCAATTGGACTTCAAAAGGGTAAGTTATGGCCAAAAGTATAACAATGCAAAAGAATGAAAACAATTGTTTTCATTGTCTGTACTTGCAAATCCCATTTGACAATGGGATTTAAAACATTAATAATTTAATGCTTAATCATTGTTCTATGGGGGAGAGGGGACTATGAAAGGCATTTCCTTGGTCAAACTGTAAAACAACCGTAAATGTCAGGTTTCGACTGTCAGCCATTTTTGATCTATAGTTGAGCAAACAAATAATCATAATTTGGAAATTGTTGAATGTAATTATAATATTCAACAAGATTTATACTGCTTATCTTATCATTACCACATTTTCAGGATCCTGGAATCCTTGGCTCCAAAATCTGCATGCCATATCTCAAGCTATTCCATCAAGAGACGGCAGCATTAGTATGGAGCAAAAGTAGACATTTCCTGGGATACTAAGGAAATTTAGGAACAGGGGTACACCTATAATGGTACTTCGGGACTATTCTCACACTAATCAGTTGTTAGATCTGTCAGCTGTTCATGTAACTATCCAATTGCTTGCTAAATATTTTGGGTCAGATATTCAATGCTTAGAGCACTACTTAAAGAGACTGCATGTGGTTAATGAGGGAACTGCTCTGAAATTCATTATTCAAATGGACACACGGCATGCACTAATGCCATTTGTGCATGCACACAAAGAATATGTATGCAGCAGGCAAAGGCTGGGGTGGGACTATGCATACTGGTGCAGTGCAGTATTCAGCATGGTAGCACGGTGCAACGGTGTTAACAGAGGTCATTTAGAGCCGTGCAACTACTGCCTATAAAAAGGCAGACTTAAACCATGGCAAACTCCAGACCCTAGAGGAAATACTGTAGGTAACAATGAAAGATGGCATTCTTCGGAGCACACATAGTTCACATGCTGCAGGAGGCTGCACAGCAGGAGGAGAAGGCAGATGCCCTCCCTGGGCTCACACATAGGCCGCAGAGATGCTATGCTGTACACAGGCGGTACTGTCCACAAATCACATATGATGTCCTCAGTGACAACCAGCTTATGGGCCAGTACAGGTTCAACAGGCCCATGCTCAGGCAGCTGTGTGAGCTCCTGCATGACCTGTTCTGGACAAACACCCAGTGCAACTATGCATTGTTTATAGAGCTGACAATTATGGCTGTAATGTGTTTCTTGACCAGCAGAACATTCCAGACACCAGTGGGGAACACTGCAGGCATCTCACAGTTAGCCACCTCGCACCTGTGGGGACAGTTCCTTAATGCCCTGCTAGAACATACTGTTGAGTATATTGTATTTTCAAACACCCCAGCAGGGGGCAAAACAACCATGCAGTGTTTCCATTGAGTTGTGCACCTACCAGCTGAACTAGGTGCCATTGACTGCACCCACATTGCCATTCAGTCTCAGATAAGTACCTTTTAGCCATATGGATATTTTATTTTGGACATACACACGTGATGGAGATGATGTCTTTTTCAACAGGAAAAGATATCACTCCATCAATTATCAGGTGGTGTGTTATGCAAAAGGATGCATCATCAATATTCTGGCACAGCACCCATGACACATTCGTATGGCACAACTCCATCTTGTGCCAGACGTTTGAAAGTGAGGACATCACTAGTTGCAACCTTGCCAGTGAGTACACCCCACAGGGTCCCCCCAAAAGCCCCCAGTGGTGCATTAAGATGTAGACTCATGTATGGTCAATAGGTCCTGGGTATGCTAGGGTCATGGGAGGAATGGATGAACCACTGGTTGTTGCCTGTTGTCAGTGATCATGTGCCTGTGTCATTCCGTGATACATAGACCCTTATTTTCTTAGAGGACAGTGCTTATCCCCTGTATCTCTGGCTCCTCACACCTGTTCATTGAACATGCCTTTGGCATTTTTAAGATGCGGTTTCAGTGCCCTAACCATTCTGGTAGTGCCCTACAGTATACCCCTCACAATGCCTGAACCATATTCCTAACCACTTGTGTACTACACAACTTGGTGCTCAACCATGGGCTATGCACGCCAGCCACAGAGGTACAGTCTGCATCAGATACAGAGCCTGAGAAGCAGGGGCTACCAGAACAGCTTGATAGGTGTGATCCGAGAATGTACAATGGTAGGGAAGGAGTAGCAGCCTGGGACTAGCAGGGCTGAGTTAAATGAATAAATGTACAAGTTCCGAAGAACTGACACCTGCTATAGACATACAGTGCTGTCATATATAACAATGATCCCTTTTTCCCCTTTGCAATGAAATGAAAAGAGAGGACAAGTACCTTATTATCCAAGACTGTGCATTATTTTATTCTGGTGCAGAACAGCGATGCTGTGTAACAAAAGAACTGGAGTAGAGGCAAAAGAGATCCAGACATTATCACAAAAGGCACTAAAAGTACAGTTCATTAGAAATATCCAGCTTAACAGGTACTGACCGAACACCACCTCATACTTCCTCATATCAACACCATGTCACCTGACGTGTTTCTCACATGAGTGCTTTCTCAAAGGTTCCAACCCGAGAATGGCCAGATTGGACAGAAGGGCCCAGAAATACAGAGTCTGAATCATACGTGATGTCTACAGACATGGTGGGTGAGAACAGACGACACAGGATGCTGTAAGATGGTTAAGTAATGTATTATGACATAGAGAGGGCACTGCCAACAACAACAACAATAATGCAAGCACTGTAGAATGTTCAGCAAAGTGTGTAACATGATGGGCGTAACAGAAATACCATGCTACTGAGAAAGGGGAATGTGAATAGGAAACAGAGATGCTGATGTGCATGGTCATTGGTGCACCTCAGGGATGCAAACACACATACAGGGAGGAGGCTAGTGACTTCAGGTCAGTTTAGCTGACCTCGATGGTGGGGAAATTAATGAAATCATTGCTGAAGGAAAGGATTCCAGAATATCTTGAATCCAGTGGCTTACAGGATCTGAGGCAGCATGGATTCACTGGAGGGAGGTCATGTCAAACAAATCTGATAGATTGACTAGGGAAATAGATCAGGGTGGGGCAGTGGATGCAGCCTATCTAAATTTCAATAAAGCCTTTGATGCCGTTCCACATAGGAGACTCGTACACAAGCTAGGCAACCTGGGAGTGGGTCCTAAGGTGGTAAAATGGGTAAGAATTTGGTTGAGGGATAGGTGACAGTGGATTATGGTAAACAGAGTTCATTTTGAGGAGAGAAGAGTGACTAGTGGTGTGCCACAGGGATCAGTACTGGGGCCGGTTCTCTTCAGTGTCTTTGTTAGCGACATCACAAAGGTGTTAGAAGGAAAGGTATGCCTATTTGTAGATGACAAAGATCTGAAACAAGGTGGTTGACACTCCAGGGTGGAAGGAGTGGAAAAAATAGAAAAGAGATCTAAGTAAGCTTGAGGAATGGTCAAGAGAGAGGCAACTAAGATTCAGTGCGAAGCAGGCAAAATCTTGCACTTGAGGAATTGAAACCCAAGGGTGGAATACATGAAGGGGGCGTAGTACTGGTGACCATAAAACAGGAAAGGGACCTGGTGGGTGACCATATCTGATGACCTAAAGGTGGTCAGGCAGTGTGACAAGGCAGCTGGGAGAGCCAGTTGGGTGTTGGGGTGCATAAGGTGGGGTAACATCAGCAGAAGGATGGAGGTGGTGATGCCTCTTTACAGATCATTGGTGCAACCTAATCTGGAGTACTGTGTCCAGTTCTGGAAGCCACATCTCTGGAAAGACATAGACAGAATGGAGGCGATCCAGAGGAGAACAACTAAAATGGTGCAGGGTCTGCACCAAAAGCACTATGAGGAGAGGCTGAAGGACCTTAATATGTACACCGAGGAAGAAAGGAGGGGGGGATGTCATAGAGATTTTCAAATGCCTCAGGAGTGTAAATTAGGTACAGGGGAGAAGCATTTCTCAAAGAAAAAAGATGCTCAAAAACAAGGAGTCATGATATAAAACTGGAGGGGTGTATACTCAGAGGAAACGTGAGCAAGTAATTCTTCATTGAAAGGGTGGTGATGCATGGAACAGCCTCTCAGCAGAGATGGTGAGGGTAAAAACGATAACAGAATTCAAAAATGAATGGAATAGGCATAAGGGAACCTTGGTTAATAAGAAGGGTGGAGGGATAAAGCCGGAGGCTGAGTTGGGTCTGCGGTATTACAGTAGACGAGCAGACTAGATGAGTCAAGTGGCCTTTACCTCCTGTCAGTTTTTATGTTTCTATATGTGTCTATGCCATCCTGGCTTGGGGGGTTCATAGGTGCATGGCACTACTGGCACACCTGCATTGGGGGTAACAAATGGGGACACACAGCCACAGGCCATGTGGGGGGGAAGGGAGATCTACAGGGATACTTGCTAGTTAGGTAAGGTGGGTGCTGTACGCCCAAGCTAGCTATGTTGGAGTCAAATGGCTGTGGCCTTGAAACAGAGCAGCTGGAAGTGTGTCAGGGGTGCAGTAGAGTGACTGGAAGCACCCTCATTGTGGGGCTGGCCATGCATCACCTACGTCTATCCCTGACCACCACCCTGTCTATGGACCATCTGCCTGCACAGCCCCTGTATGGTGGTGGAGTGAAGACCGGCCATCATATGGGGGACACCCATGGTGATGGTGTCACCCCATCCGAGCTGTGGGCCCACAGGGTACTGCTCCAGGGAAGGGTAGGTAGTGACTTGGTGTGCATGGTGTCTTTGGTAACATGGCTGTCCTGGCTGAACTGGGTGTTCTTGACCTGGCATCGTGGGGCATTGGCATATTCTTGAGCCATGGCTGTGCCAGAGACAGAGGTGACCAGCATCTGTGTGCCTGTTGACCCATGCAGTGACAGTGGCTGGTCCTCAGTGGTGTGGGGACTTGCCATGGGAGACTACCTGTCCCATGCTAGGGCCATCCTCACCTGCTCCAAGCACTCAATGTAGCTTTTCACTGTTGTTATCCTTGTCTGTCAGGGCCTCCTCACTGCTGTCCTCCAGATGGTGTTGATGGATGGGCAACACACATCACAAATGCTATGATGATCCTGCACCATCCTCTTCAGTGTCTGACTCCATGGGCTGTGCTGTAGGAAGACAACAGGGGGGAGTTAGACAGAGCCATACCTGACAGAACAGTGAACAAGTCGAGGCAACATGCCGGACCCTGGCAAATAATGCCACACACCAACATAGAGTGTGTAGTGCAGAGCCAATATCATGCATGAAGTGGGACACCCCTATACTGGGAACACATGCACACCATCACCATGAAGGCAGAGTACAGTGCCATTGTCACCATGTCCCATCACCAGTGCATGCATGCACACCACACATGTACAGACACCCAGCACCATAGTGTACACACCCTACCACCTGTATCCATGCACCCAGCACCAGTGGGCACGCACCCCACCACCAGAAAGACACACACAGCACTTATGCACACACTGCCTGACTGACACAGCCACACTCCACCATCCAAGGGTGCAAACATCCCAAGTCTGGAGTGCTGATAGACAGCATCACATGGGGCACTGATGTGGGTATGCACACATTTGGCCACGTTGCATGTGACAGGGATGCAGCAGTGTTGCCCATACCCCATGCACCACCCAGCCATGGCCGCAACGTGAACCCATACTGGTGGATGGTGTGCCATTAATGGGGTGCAATCATTATAGCAACATAATGTGGGCGAAGTAATCTGTTCACAGGTCATCATCACATTCGGGATGTTGCAGTATCTGCATTATGTTAGACTCCACATGTGTGCCTGTTCCATTGATTTCTTCTGTGCACACATTTTGTCTGCACGTGGAGGTGATTATATTTATTTTATGGGGAGTGTTGGGGGCAAAGCCTCCCATGGGGGGGCGCTGTAAGTTTAGGGCAGCACAATATACTGCTGTGCTTGTGATTACTGATATTTTTCTGGTGATCTTTTTTACACCGACCACATCTCTTGTGCACCAACATGGGTGAACTCGGGTGGACAACCACCCAAACAACTCTGGCTTACAGAAGGCCACACAGGCAGTCACTCACATGTCTCAGATTCTCTGACCTGACTTTCATAACCACCACCCAGCACTTCAGTCACCTCCATGGGCCATAGTATGGATGCTATCGCTTCCTCCATAGATTCCAGAGACCAGGAGGCCTCCATTGCCTTTTGGTCCTGACTGTGGCAAGTATCTTCCTGCACTCTGTCACCATGACCTCCTTAGTGCACCTCCTTATGTCCCAGAATGGCTTTCTTATTGCTTCCACCATCCTGTTCTGCCCACCGATGACGTTCTCCTCCTCCATGATCTCATTCCAGGCCCCCCAGACATAAGCATCAGTGCTTTTGCAGCAGGACATGACATCATTCCTGGCTTTGTAGGCCTGTGCTACTTCTTGCAACTTTTCTGCGCTGAAGCAGTGGGTCCAGAGTCTATCATTATCTTCCGTGGTACCCGCCAATGAAGGCCAAAAAAGGGGGTGCAAGACTGGTGACTGGTGAGTACAGGCAGTCATACAAAGCAGACGTGGCAACAGGTCGCCTCCCCCAACACCATACACAATTGATGCGCCCCACACATACATGCCCTGCTGTGGTCCTTGGCCTACTGATAGTGGCACATTTGTGCATGTTTCAAGCATGGGTGATAGGCACAGACAGGCTGAGGTGGACAGTGGCAGGGGCTCATGAATCACCAGGCTTCCCACAAGGATGTAAGTCTGTGCATGGCCACCCCACCTGCAGTGTGCAGCATGTCTGGGGGAGTATTTGCCACCCTGACATGACTGCACTTCAACAAACGGGGTGAGTGCCAGTATACTTCATCACCATATACCCACAGTACTGCTGCACACACAGTGGACTCACAGGGTACAGTGAGTGGATTTTCAAGGGCCCTCATACTGGCATGACCTTGGCACCTGGCCAGCAGGCCCTTCCCTGGTAGCTTGCTGCCCTATGTAGATTGTAAAAGGCTAAACATCACCCCCAAAAAATAGGTAATGCTTGTACAACAGTAGGTGCTGTGCCCCCATCGCTGCACGGTTGGTAACGAATGACCCCCAGAACTGCACTGTATATCTCATACTATACAGATCATGGGGCATGAGCTCATGGATCACGTGGCAATGGTGATACAGTGAATACATGGGGACAGTACCTGCAGTGTCCACCATTGTGCAACATGAAATGTTCTGGAACACTGCAAACCTAGGCCCACTGTCACAGATGCACTACACTCATGCTGCTGCATCATGCTGCACCATGCTGTTTGGTCCAAATTCCCTGAGTCCTTCCCAGGCCCACATCCTCACACTTGTTACTGTATCTTGCTCTACAATCGAGGTGGTTGAATCATTCAAATACCTGGGCCTCACAGTGGACCAGGGGCTCAGCCTAAAGCCACATGTGGCTCTAGTAACAAAAATACATTCACCAAAAACTCAGCCTGCTCTATCAACTAAGCACAAACATGATTCCTGAGACTAGACTGGCAATCGCGCATAGTATCCTCCTCCCAACTCTCACCTATGCTGCCCCAACACTATTAGGCATAGCTAAACTTGCCTACTCTAGACTACAATCTTTGTCCCATAAAATCGCTAGTTTCACCATGAATGCCCATCCAAGGACCCACCACTGTGGAGCCCTCGCCTCACTCAAATGCCACCCCCCGATCCACAGGCTCCAGTACCCCTGTTAAGCTGGCTGTTTAAGCTTCTCAATGTTGACCCTCCTGCAGGGATAACTGGGCTACTAGCCCCAAAGCAACCCAGCCGACTACTCAGGACCTCAGGCAAAAAACTCTTGGACCTGCCCAGGACCTGCTCCGCTGCTTGCAGTAAATCCTTTGCACATATCGCCCCTATGCAATGGAATAAACTCCCAAGACACCTTCAGGAAGCCTCCTCCCTGGCCTCATTCCAGAAAGGTCTATAGGCACACCTCCTAAAGCATAACTCTGTGGCTGTCTTGAAAGCTAGCCTGCTCACCCTTCATGGCTTTGCCCCAAATCCCCAATTGCCCTAACTCTGTTAGCTGCCACTGTTGAACTGTGTAACTGTCCTGTAATTACTGCCCTCCTCAATGTAAACTGTATAATTGTATACTGTCATTGTATTAATGTACTATGTGCTGCACTGTTTTACCTTAATATGTTTGCACTGTTTTTTATTTTAACTAGTCGCCCCTGAAAAAGGGACCTTCAGGGCCCATTGGACTTACTCAGTTAACAAAATGTTATAAATAAATCAAGCTCTCTGTAGCATACTAGCACATGTGCAGTTGTCCACCTCTGCATACACTGTGGTGACAACCACAAACAGGCCCTGTTTCAACATCGACCCCTGCATGGCTATGGAGACGGTTGTCTGCTCCTTGACTTCAGGGCCATGTGCAAGTGTTGATGTACAGTGGGACTGCAACACCCACCTAGTAAGTAGCTCTAGTGCTACTGGGTGTCCTGTGTAGTACAGGACATCTACATAGTCCTCATGGCCAAGGTTCTATACAGCTGCCCTGGAAATACAGGGCAGGTGGGAGTGAAAGCCTTCCTAGGTGGGGCCAGCATTAGGGACAACCCTGACAAGGAGGGACTGGTGACGAAGAGAATCTGAGACATGTGAGTGACTACCTGTGTGGCCTACTGTACAGTTATAGTGAATGGTCCAGTCCTCTTTAATATCTTTCTATATAGATGACATTGCAGATGGTCTGGAGGGAAAGGTATCCCTCTTTGCAGATGACACAAAGATCTGTAACAGAGTTGATACACAAGAGGGGCTAGAAAAGCTAAGAAGGGACTTGGCAAGGTTGGAGGAATGGTCAGACACATGGCAACTTAGATTCAATGCAAAGTAGTGCAAAGTAATGCACCTGGGAAACATAAACCCAGGAGAAGAGTACACAATAGCAGGGGAGGTACTAACAACAACAAAAATGGAAAGGGATCTGGGGTTAGTCATATCATATGACCTAAAGGTGGGTAAGCAATGTGAGAAGTCGGTAAGGAGAGCCAGGGGGATACTGAGATGCATAGGAAGGGGCATCACAAGTAGAAAAAGGGAAGTGGTTATCCCTCTATACAGACAGTTAGTGAGACCCCATCTGGAGTACTGTGTGCAGTTTTGGAGACCTCTTCTATGCAAGGACATAGACAGGATGGAAGCAGTCCAGAGGAGGGCAACTAAAATGGTGCAGGGTCTGCAGCAGAAACCATATGAAGAGTGACTGAGAGAGCTAATATGTATACCCTTGATGAAAGGAGGGACGGGGGGACATGATAGAAACTTTCAAGTACCTCAAAGGAATCAACAAAGTCCAGGAATGTAGCATCTTTCAGAAAAAGAGATGTGTAAGAACAAAGGGGCAAAGTTTAAAGATAGAGGGGGGACGGCTCAGGGGTAATGTGAGGAAATTTCTTTTCACGGAGAAAGTGGTGGATACATTGGACTACCTTCCTGGTGAGGTCGTTGGGTGTAAAATAGCAGGGGGAATTCAAACATGCATAGGGCAGACATAAGGCAATTATAGTGGGGGGGGGGGTTGCAGGAAGTAGGCGGTTGGTTAACTAGAATCTGCAGCTTATCCAGTAGGTAGGGAAATGGGCAGACTGGGTAGACCTTATCTGCCGTCAAAGTCTATGTTTCTAGGCATGACCGTCCATGACATGAACAGGGATATAGCACTCCAGAGGAGTGGAACAGTTCTGGAACATTCCATGAGATATAGCTATGCCCATAATACATAGATACATAGATGTTGTCAGCAAAGAATGGCCTTGTGCCCCATCCAGTCTGCCCTATCCCTCTTTCTAATGCTTAAGGTAGGCCACACAGGTAGTCACTCACATGTCTCAGATTCTCTTTGTCACCAGTCCCTCCTTGTCAGGGTTGTCCCTAATGCTGGCCCCACCTGCAGCTCTGTTCTATGTAGAATTTGTGCTAATGAGACTGACAGTGGGGATTGTAAGCTCATAATTATGTCAACCATTATAGTTACAGCCTCATTCTCCATGGGAACATGCAGCATGTACCATGGAGTGTATCATATGAGCCTTACGAGGTACTGGTAACTATTTGTGGGCTGTGACCCTGAGCGTGGATATTTGATCCTGATGTATGTACTCTGTGTCCCTGATATTTGAGCAACAGGGTTAGAAGTGTGGCATTCCACCATGCATGCGGAGGACATGATGTCTGTCACATATACACACAGTCTAGTGTCAGCCACTGGTCACTTACCTCCCTTCACTTGCAATTCTACTGTGATGTGTAGGTGGTGCACAGTACTCCTTTGAAAAGCCCAGAACAAATTTGGTATACTAATGTATGCAGCCTGATGTATTATGTCATGCTAATGTGACTGTTTTCCCGTAGACTGCCGAACTGCCTCATTTGTATGCCCTGGCTGGTTATGGCAAGTTTTTCCACAGCACAACTGAGTTTGCACCTGTGCACAGGGGTTGCACTGTCTGTGTGTTAGTGTGCCCTATGGCTGATGCACAGGCATGATGACATGAACCACTTCTGATGTCAGAAGCCTGTGCACACATGTGCATGAGTACACTGTGCAAACACGCTGTGCAGTCTGCACATGTGTCAACCCAGTCCAGCCGTGATCCCCAGACCTTGGTCTGGTTGTGTGTGTTGCACGGTGAACTGCAGCTTGTGCAACACACCCAACACAATGTACTAAGCAAGCTTGGCACAAGCCCTAACACAGGAACCAGCACTGTATCCACCAGTGTTGAACGCAGGAGGCAACAGCCATGAGCTACAGTCAACACATATCCATTGCTCAGTGGAGGTCACAAACCTGGTTGACCTGGTTTTGGGATGTGAGGATGAACTGCTAGGCAATGTGGAAGATGTGGACAGGCCTCAGTGTGAGGTGCCGGTCATGCAGGATAGGGGCTGTCCACACCGTGGAAAAATGCTGTTACCATTACAATGACCTACAGCCGAGAGAGGCATGAGGGTTGTGGGAACTGTTGGCCATGGTTGTCAGTGGCACTGTGCCTAGACAATGTGGGTAGGGACAGATATACAGCAGGTGTGTGCACAGGTATGTGTGTAGGCCTGTGATGCATTCATATGTGTTAGGGATACAACCCCTAAACTGTACCCATCACATGAGCATCACATTCATCCATGGGAACTGCAACATGTTCCAATGCCTGGCACCCTGATTTGATGCTGCTGGCCATACACCCTGCCCATGGGATGCCTAGCTGCCCTATGCATAAATGCAGCAGCCATGGATGCTGGAGGAGTGCACCAGCTGTTCACACATGGTGGGTAACAGCACAGGACCATGGTGGCAGGATACAGGCATGAAAGCCCTCTGTGTAATGATATGGCATGGATGGCATGCACAATTACCTGCCTCTGGGGCCACTGACATCACCAGTGACCATGTACAGCTGGCATGACAGACACATGCACTGTCCCTATGACTCTCCAGGGTGTTGAATACAGTGGGATGTGACTATGGCCCCCAGTGATGTCACTCACGTTGTTTGTACTCCACCTCATGATCATGGGGATGCATGTACTGGGGCCTTCATGAGGTGTGACAGTACTGTGCAAGGATCTGGTCCAGTACAGCCACTGTGTGGGTGCATATCTACTCTATCCTGGCCTCCCAGCTGTTGTGCCAGTATGCTGTAGTTGCCCTTTTTGTGAGTAACCTGATACATACCCATACCCACGATGCCTGCACAAGGCTGAGTCTGGCAATAGCATATCAGTAGTAGAGGGGCTGGGAGGCCAGCTACTTGAGGCTTCAACATGGGATGGCATTCACAATGGCTAGCCAACCCCAGGCCCAGTAGGGTGCCGTAATAGCTGCTTGCAACGCAGTTCATGTTGTATGTGGTGCCTCAGATGATGTCATGGGTACCTAGCAGCCTTGTCTACCCTGTCCAATCAGGATTGTGAATGTGATGCTGCTGGGGTATGATATAGGCATTTGGGCAGTCATACTGGGTGGTTTGTAGTAAAAAGTGCACTGTGTCACACTGGTGGGGACTGATGACACCATGATTTCTCCAACAGATCAAGATGCCCAACTGAACCGGGACAGGACCCTGATGACATAGAGGCAGCAGCACCAGGGAACATCCCAGGAGGCTCCATCATGCCATGACAGGGCCCATGTCAATATCACTGGGTACTGGAGAACAGTTAGTACCCTGCATTGTGTGTAGCACCTAGGGTTATGTGGGTAGAAGCTATGGTGCTGGTCATGGTGGTTGTGCGGTGGCCATGGCCCAGCCATTGTCATGGATGTTGGACCTGGTCCTTCCCCTTGTCCACATGGTTATGGCTCACACCAGTGGGGTGTTTCATGCCATTTCCACACCTGCTGGCCAGTGGGATCAGGACATTGCATAATATGTGAAGCTTGATGGGTGTTGGCAGCATAGGCATGATGACATCCCCAGGGTTGCTGCTGTGGGTGGATGTGCCCTGTACTGCTGGGACATGGCACAGTGGGTGGCTGTTCACAGTGGTGAAGCTGCCTCAGGTCTTGGTTGACCCTAAGGCACAGAGTACTGCAACTGGATTTGTGTGGTCCTGCACCACCACTGTACACACTACATGGTCCAGTCCTGTGGATAATGGCACCTCGGCAGGGTGGGTGGGTCTCACACACTGTATATTCCTGGTCCAGCATTGGACTGCCCATTCTGCCACATGGTCATGCAATGCCATTAAAGACACTGTCCAGCAATGGGTGTCCCAGTGTGCATAACCATTATGGCTGCTGCCCTGTGGGGAGCAGGATTCCAGTGGTGGACACTCACCATGCACATGGGGCACTGGGCCAACAGGGCCACTGGCCTTTTTCACATTGTGTACACCCCCCCCCCGTTGTGCACATACATGCCAACAGTTTTCTGCCCTGTGTCTGTCTCACAGGTTGTGCCATCATTACCAACAAGCAGATGTGAGTACTGTGTGCCACTTGATGGGTGCCACGGGGAATGGTGCCAGTGGACACAGCCCTGGGTGTGCCCCCTCACAGGTGGTTGGGCCATTCCCCCCGCAGCTAGAACTGTGGTTGTTGTTAGCTGTAGCTGGCAGAGATCTGTCAATGGGATGTTGGTACCTGTCATGACTGGCTGTGTGCCTTGGATGTCTGCCATGGTAGTCCATCTCAGCTGCTGGATGATCCAGTACCACATGCAGTGCATTGGATGACCCACAGCTGGATGCTCGCAGTACTAGCACGGGCCATATTCCAGTGGGGCCATCAGTGGGCAGTGATTGTAGGGTACTATGAGAGGCCATATCATGCCACAGCTGCAGCCCTGAAAAAATGGCACTTCACTGACTCAGATATGTTGACCACTTAGCATAAGGGATGGCCACCCAGACATTGGACATCATGGGACTGTGCCACCAGTGACCTGCACAGGCTCTATAGTGTGGGACGTACTCACCGTTGGTGTAGTTTACAGGGAGCCCACCTGGATAATAACTATAGGAACCCACCAGGACAGACAGTGGGGGTGGGCACCAGCTGACACAGTCATATAGTTGCGCAGTAACCATGCTACCATGGTGCTGTGCTGGCAACCTGACAGTTCCTACAGTGAACCATCCTACTCAATCAGGTAAGGTACATTAAATATATGCAGTGCATGTTGGGGTTTATAGGATGGCCAGATACCCACAAGCTGGAGGCCCACATAGACATGTTCAGATATCCTAGGGGACCAGTCCAACTCTGGCCACATTCTACATTGGGAACATTGGCAAATGCTGATGTGTCAGACCTTTCCAAGCCACAATGTGTTGGACACCACTATTGTGGTGACTAGTGCACTATTTCCATCGCTATCCCATGTACATCACCACTGGGGATACATGCACAGTGGGTGCTGCACACAGTGCTTCTTGCTGGGCCCAGCCATGTTCAGCTGTGTTGTATGCCACATGTGTATGTGCCTGTGCCATATGCACTGGATGCATTGTCATCAGCCATAGAGTATGCGGGTACCCCTCCCTGCCACTTGGGACATCAGGCATAGTGCTTCTGATGCATGTACTACAGGCATACCTGTGCCATGCCTCCTGCTGCTGTGCATCCATGCCATGGCTAGGCCTGCTCTACTGCTGCATGGAAAGGCTATTGCTCGTGCACCACACCTGTGTATGGGCTCACAGGATTGTCCAGAGTATGCCACATCTGGTTCATTGTGCATGTGGGATACCTGCTATCCCTATGTGGCATGATTGCACATGTGCTTGCATGTTTTCCCTTGGTCACACCATGTATGCAACAGCTACATGCCCTGTCTGGTCTGAACACTCACTGAGTTCATTGTTGTTCTGTCCATAGATGCCTGTAAGCCTGCCAGACATTGGTCGAGAGTTGAGTATGCAGACGGATGAGCTGACCTGCTCTGCAGGCTAATCCACTTGCAACACCTCCTGTTAACATGGATGAAGGTGAACATACAGGTCTTTAAGGAGCTAGATGAGGCAACCATGTGGAACCTTCAACCACCACCATCAAAACAACCTCTGGTGGCACCCTGATCTGAGACCAATGTCAGCAAGGCTCAAGTGCCCATACCCATTTTCTCGACACCCTGCTTCTAGACATTAGCTCCAATTTTTTTTCCCATCCTTTGTCATTGATATTTTGTGTTGTATTGCTTGGCCTGTTGCTGTTTTGCTTTAGTAAAGTATGTTTTTATCACATAAGCTGCTGTATCATGTGTCTGCCTTAGGTACCATCCTTCCCAGCCATTGGGGTTGTGCTACTGCCAGCCCCCACTTGCCTAGCATTATCCTCTGGGCTCTGTTCGTGCTGCTCTGCTGCATTGCACTGCACCACCGCCTGTCATTTGCACTATGCACAATTCACCTGCCATTTGCAATGCACACCATTTGCCCTATTTTCAGCTGGCTCAGTGGTGGTGCTATGCCTCTGAAAATAGCTGGCTGTGTTACTGGTGCAGACACAAACCTCAGTGAAGTGCAGGCTTTGCCCATGCACACACTACTGAATATCTGGCCCCTAATGTTTGTTGCAGTGACAATGTTTTCTGGTAACCTGTTCCAGTATTTAATAACCCTCTGCATGTAATAGAAACCGCTTGCCTTGCTTTTATACACTCTTCCTTGTAGCTGTTTACTGTGGCCCATAGTGTTATGGTTGTGCTCCTTTTGTAGTAATCCCATTTCAGTGCACATTTGTTTGTCATTTATGTTGCACACCAAAATCAAATCTCTTAACCTCCTCCTGGCCAGACTATGAAATCCTAGAGCTTCTAGATATGTTACACTCCAAAGTCCCTTGGCTATTTATACATTTTGTGACTTTTCCTTGAACTTTTTCTGTACAGTTAATATATTTCTGTAATGTTGGTGACCAAAACTGGGAAAAGAAGTCCATACTAGGTCTGGAAAATGATTTGTACATAGTAAAATCATTTCCTTGTGTCTGCTGTTAAAGATTTTCTTGATATTGCCTATGATGTGCAAAGCCTTTGTTGTATTACTTTTAATATTAGCTGTAAAAGTTAGGTCAGGTTGTATAATGACACCTAATTCTCTTTCTTCAGCCACACATTGAGTTTGCTACTTCCCAGGTAGTACTTATTTTTGATGTTTTGTTTTCCACATGTATTATTACATATTTATCTTTCTTGAAAACCATCTCCCACTTGGTAGCCCACAAATGTCCAGGGGTAGCCCGTGTTGAGGGCGCATATTGAAGGGCACCATCCGAAACTGCAACACATTCAGGGCAAAAACCTGAATTGTGATGGAGATGGTAGGGTTACTGGATGTGGTTGTGGGTACATAGGGTGACAATATGTCGATATATGTACACGCGTGCATGGGGGAAGAGAGAGTATGGTGAACATGTACTCTAAGGAGGAGGAGGGGATATAGGAGGTGGCACAGCGGTGGGTTGCCAAGCTGTGCCATGGCATCAGGGGTTGGCCTGCGGCTGGGGTGGGTGAGGTACCGGGTCCGGGCGCTGGTGCGATTTTATTGGGCCCGGCCCAAACCTTTATTTTTAATGCTTTTGCCACCTCCGACTTGCACCCCCTTAGAGTTGAGAATCCTTTAGTAGGGGGGTGTGAGGGGGCGAAGCCTCCCAGGTGGGGGTGTGTGTGAGGGGGCGTGCAGCCCCCCTCACAGAAATAATTAAAATCTAAGTCCCCGGTACTGTTGTTCCATCCGCCAAGGGTGCAGAGTGCAGAAAATGTTTTCGGCACTCTGACATCACGATAACAGTGCTCGCCTTTATGCAGTCGCCGTTATCACATAGGACCATGTCCAGGTCTTCCTGTTTCTAATGACAATCAGAGTCTGTTTGTTAAGGATGGTCCTCCCAAGTTGGTGTCATCTGCAAATTTTATTTTGTTACTGTCCATCCCAATGAGCATATCTCCTATAAACAATGTAAACAATACCAGTCCCTGTCCCTGTGACATTCCACCATCTACCTTAACTTGGTCTAACAGTTGTTCACTTATTCTTACAGTCTGAAACATGTTTTTCAACCAACTCTGTACCTATTTTACCATTCTTGTGTTAAAACCCATGTTGTTAATTTTGTCTATCAGCTTGGTATGTGGCACTTTATTGAAATCCTTGCTGAGGTCAAGGTACATAACATTGCTTGGCATATTGTGATGTAATAGTTTGCTGCTTTGCTCATAAAATTCTATGAAGTTATTCACACATGATTTATTTTTTGTCAAACTGTGCCATGTTTTGTCCATCAATCTGTTTGAGTTTATTGATTCTATTCTGTATTCTTTTATTAGTGTCCCGATGATTTTACACAAGACTGGTGTTAAAGTGATCAACCTATAGTTTGATAGTAATTCTCTTTTCCCTTTTTTGAAGATAAGGATTATATATAGAATAAAGTATGGGATGGTGTGTGTAACAAGAAGTTTACACACAACCGAGAGGTTAGATGCTACATAAATCCAGAGAGCGAAGCTCGAGGGCTTTATTAAAATAATCTAACACCGAGGGTATGTGTAAACTTTGAGTTTTTACACACACACACCAAATTTTATTTTATATAATTGCTGTAGTTCCCTTTTTTTGCCTCAGCAATTATATAAAATAAAAAGCTACTGTGCAGTTCAGTCTGCTTAGGTTACAGCACTCGGTCCGCAGACGTGTTTCTTTATTTAATTTTTTTTTTTCCTGTGGGCTGCTGAAATAAGTTACTCTGGTAACATGTTTTGTTTTTAAAACTTACCGTTCAGTCCAAGTGGTGGTTCCCCTGGCAGTTCAGTGTTTCTTAACAGGTCAGCAAGAAGGGGACAGCAGTTGGGAAGTGAGGATGTGAGACAGGTGCATGCGCAGAGTGAAGGAAACTGTGTGTGTGTGTTTGCCATTAAACGCCTTTATTACGGCAACTAGTGCCACGGCTTCCTATGGGAAAAAGGGAGACCATTAATTAATACAGCATTCCTCCAATCATTAGTGACTTTACCCATAGTGTATGTGTCGAATTATACAAGTGGTAAAAGCTCTAAGTCAATCAGAATGCAGAACTCCTGCTGGTTATTCTCCCACAAACTACCTCCACAAAGCCCCAGAGTCAGTTATTCACCTAAACCCCTCCTACAGAGTCAGTTATTCAACTAAACCCCATCCACATAGTCAGTTATTCAAATAAACTCTGCCCGCTATCAGTTAATTAACCTTTTGGGCACTGTCAGCTTTTGTCAATCTTTTTCCCCTCTATTTGTAACCTGTTTCCTCTTCATATGTCATGCCTTCTGATACCTTATATGGTCCCAAATGCACATGAAATGCACAGTAGTTCTTTTTATTTATTTATTTATTGATTGCATTAGTCCTGACCTCCTGGTATGCCTCCTGCAGCTCATGCATCAGTGAATATGCCACCGAAGCTCTGGTAAACTACAGCAGTGAGTTATTTTTTTTTTAAGCACTATGACTTAAAACACAGAATGTGATTCTTTATGTTTCACTGAACTTGGCAAAGTAAGTTTCATGCAACAGCGAGTGGTATATCCTAGTGACTCGGCAGTTTCAAAAGTAAATCTGTAGCTTAGATGTGCATGCCCAGACACAGATTTACTTTTCAAATACCAAGTTACTAAGATATACAGTACCACTCAGCTCTGCATGAAACTTACTTTGCCCTGTTCGGTGAAACTCAGACAATCATGTTCTGTGTTTAACTCATAGTACTTGAAAAATGTTTAACTCACAGTGCTCGTAAAAAAATGTAACTCTCTGATGTAGGGGTTTACCGGTGCTTCAGCGGCATATTCACTGATGCAAGAGCTGGAGTAGAGGGCCAAAAGTTGTTCTCCCTTAACCTTTTCTAGAACTTTCCAGAATTCCCTTGGGTTTTCAGTCTAATTAGTTGTTAATTCCCTGTTATAATAATCTTGTTTAACTTTCCTAAGTTCATAATTATAATGATTTCGCAATTGTTTATACTTTTCCCACTCTACATTATTTTTTGTGGATTTAGCTACCTTCCATGCCCTATCTTGTTGTTTCTTTAGTTTAAAAAGACAAGAATTGTACCAGGAAACATTTTTAGAATTTAGTTTCCTAGTTTTAAGTGGTGTATGCTTATTATGTAATGTCAAAAAATCTTCATGAAACAATATCCAGGCATTATTATTTATTTATATGCTTTTGTTTACCAGGTTAGAGCACTAGACAGCTAAGTGCCTATTTTCAGGTGTGACCCGGGAGGGTTACAATGGTACAATACATGAACATCAGGCATAAACAGGGTTAACATGCATTAGGTTCAGGCACATGATATATTATAAGAATAAGGTACATAGATTAAGGCACTTGTGTAACATATGAATAAGGTACATAGTTGAGGTACATAGATCACATTTTGACTGAGCATATTGAATAGAATCATCAGTGAGGTAGCATGGATAACTACATGAGTTGGCAACCAGCCGAGAACAGGAAAAATAGGCGACAGTAGACTCCCAACGATCTTGAAGAATACCAAGGTATAAGGCAACAGGGTAAGTCAGAACAGGGGTACAAAGAGAATCAGGTAGATTACCAATCAGGACCAGTCACTATAGGGTAACAGAGCACCAGACAGGATATGACAGGTGACACGGGCTAGACCAGCTGGGCAAATAGCAGGTCATAGCCATAGACTGGCCACCCAGTGGTAGATACCATTAAACAACAGGGACCAATTCTAACCTCTCCCAGTTGTATTCTTCTAACTCTAGCATAACTTTTATGTAATCATAATTTTTGAGTGATCTATATTGGACTGTTTTCTCTGGCTTTCTTAATTTCTTTTGATTTCTTATACCATATATCATCGGGTGATCTGAAAAAGAGTCTGGGGGTGCACCACTAGTCACAAACTTCTCTGGGTCCATAGTGAACAGTAGGTCCAAAATTGTAGAGGAATTTGGATGTTTAGTATTAATTCTAGTGACATCTTTTATTAACTGGGTCATACCAAAAAAGGTGCCCATCTCTACAATACTATGGTTAGCCTCCACCATTTTATCAATCTACATTAAGGTCCCCAATCAAAATAATCTCATGGCTGTTTAGGAATGTAAAAGACAAAACCATTTCCGAGATACATCATATGAAAGTTTGAGATTTTCATTCATTGGAGTGGTAGAGTTTCACACCTGTTAAGATGTTAGACACTTAATGACTGAAAAGTACATCCATGGCAGTAAGGCTAGCTACCCTACAAATTTCAAGCCACTACCACAAAGGAAAACACTGTTTGTAAAACATAAACTGTGCCACACAATATCTCCACAACAAATATTGTCCAACATGCAAGCATCACAATTCCTTTGCACAGGACATCCTGTGAACACCCTCCAAAGTTCAAGTAAAAAGACCTAACTGTTTCCAAGATATTTAATGTTAAATATTGTTAAAATTGGCCTATCTGTTGCATTAAAATATGGCCATATAGTCCCTCCCTCGCGATCAAAGATCGCAATCAAAAAATCTCGCAATCAAAGAATTTGTAGGCTCGCGATCAAAGAATTTGCAGGTTCACAATCAAAGAATAAAAAATGGTGAAAATCAAATTTTACACAGAAATATATGAAACCACCAGCATGGTTCGATAAAACGAAGCCCCCTGAGCAAAACCCATTCTAGTTTTTGCTTCTAGGTCATCCCTGGTCTGAGAAATTCATTTTTTTCATCTGGCCATCCGGATGTCACCTCACGATCAAAGACTGCAGTCAAAGAATCTCACGATCAAAGATTTTGCAGGCTCACGATCAAAGAATTTGCAGGCTCATGATCAAAGAATAAAAAAATGGTGAAATTCAAATTTTAGACATAAATGCATGAAACCACCGGCATGATTAGGTAAAACAAAACCCCCTGAGCAAAATCCAACCTCATTTGTTTTAATAACCCTTCCCTGAGCTGAGAAATTTGCTTTTTTCAACTGGCCATCTCGTCCTTCATTCATGATCAAATGTCGAGGTCAAAGAATCTTGCGATCCAAGAATCTGCAGGCTCATGATCAAGGATCGTTAGCGAGCCACAATCAAAGTATAAAAATTAGTATAACTCTATTTTTTGACCACTTCAAAAGAAACCAAAGGCATGGCTCAATAGAGTGAAGCCCCGTGAGCAAAACCCATCCACGTTTTACTTCAGGAGTCCCTCCTGAGCTGAGATATTTGAGTTTTTCTGACTGGAACCTTAAAACAAGATGGCAGCTGCCACGATCAAAGAATTTCTTGGGTCAAAGATTCTTTAATCATGAGCCTGCAAATTCTTTAATCATGAGGAGGGACCAGATGGCCAAAATCCCATTCTTTGTTCACAAAATAACCATATAAATGTTCCCATTGAATTATAATGAGAACTTAAAAGTTTAATAACTTCTGAATGGATTAATATTTTTTCACCAAATGAAAAGCAGCACATTCCTTGACCCAAGCTCCTTCAGATGAGCCAAGTCACAGAGCAGAACGCTACACTACGGTCATGCAGTGCCATGGACAAAATCTGAAAAACTTCCCACATAACTGGCCAAAAGTGCATTTTTCAGCATTTTGGAGTAGAAAAACCTTAAGAAATAAAATTTGGCAGATCAAGAGATCTGCCATGCCCCACCATGCATACCAAATTTCATGCAAATCCATTGACCATGCATACTAAATTTCATGCAAATCCATTGAAAGGATCCAAAGTTATGAATGCGCAGAAGTTCAAATTTAACATAGAAGTGCCTACTCAACCCTAAATACAGGGGTGTGACCGCACACCTATAATATATATATATATATATATATATATATATATATATATATATATATATACATATTGCATAAATATATCTATATCTATATCTACCTATCTATCTATCTATCTATATATATATATATATATATATATATATATATATATATATTTATATATACACTATGCAAAAACTTTGTTAATGCATCATCATTTAGGGTTAAAACACAAAATGTCAGGAAATGAGATGTTTAGGGTTGCCCCCGTGGACTCACCCATCATCCCGATATTGACAGCTGAAGGGGTGTGTCATTGGAGTTGTGAGGCCTAAAAGTCACCCCATTCCATGTGTAATCATATTCACAAGCCACAGTAAAGAAGAATGGGTGACATTTAGGCCTCACAATCCCAATGACACACCCCATCAGCTGTCAATCACAGGGTGATGGGTGGGTCCATGGGGGGGCAACCCTATAGGTCTCATTTCAAGACGTTTTGTGCTTTAACCCTAAATGATGCATTAACAAAGTTTTTTGCATTGAATGTCCTTACTTTTTGAGAAAGACTAGAAAAGTAGTCATGGAAGTTGGTGGGAGTGCAGGGCCTGAAGAACACGTACATTTCTACAGAGTTCTGCACCTGTTTACATATTAGACACCTAACAACTGAAAAGTACATCCATGGCAGCAAGGGTAGCTACCACATAAATTTCAAGCAAGTGCCAGAATGGAAAATGGTGTCTGAAAAACATAAACTGCACCATGCAATATATCCACAAAAAATGTATTGCCTGACATGTAAACACCATAACTCAGATCTACAAGACATCCCATCAACACCCTTCAAATTTCAAATGAAAAGACCAAACTGTTTCCGAGATATTTAATTTGAAACATTTTAAAAATTGTGCTATCTGGTCCTTCCAAATCTGGCCATCGAGTTCCTGCCTCACAATCAAAGATTGTGATCAAAGAATTTCATGATAAAAGAATTTGCAGGCTCATGACCAAAGAATTTGCAGGCTCGTGATCAAAGAATAAAAAATTGTAAAAGTCAATTTTGAGAGAAAAATACATGAAACCACAGCCATGAGTCAACATAACTAAGTCCACTGAGCAGATCCCACCCCACTTTGGTTTATAAGTTACCCCTGTGCTGAGAAAATTTATTTTTTTCATGTAGGCAAAGATCACGGTCAAAGAATGTTGCGATCAAAGAATTTGCAGGCTCACGATCAAATAATTTTGCAGGCTCACAATCATAGAAACATAGAAACATAGACGTTGACAGCAGATAACTTTGTGTACTGTGTGCAGTAGTTTGTCTTTTACTGTGTTTTTTTAAGATGTTATTAACAGTAAATTAGCAAAGATGTTATTGCTAGTTCCCCCAGCCTGTAATATGTACCTGTCCCTGTACAGAACTTCTTTGATGTCCTTATTGAGGTGGCTGTAAGCTGTGGAAAAAAACTATTCTATTCTGATTTTCATTAGGCCTTCCTCCTTCCAATATTTCTTCCCTTGGGGTATCTCCTACATCTCTTGATGTTTCCTCAACAAGTTACCTGCTGTATCCCCTATTTTTGAATATTTCTGTCATTTCCTCTGTTACCTTTGTAAACTCTCTCCCCTCACTACAATTTATCCTTACCCTGATGTACTGTGCTTTTGGGATACTTTCTTTCAGTTTAGGATCATAGTAACTCTCAAAATGTGACATTGTGTTCCTATCAGTAGGTTTTTTATAGAAGGTAGTCTCTAGTCTCCCTTGTCCCTTATAGATAAGTCTAATAAAGTTACTTGCGTTTCCCTGCTTTCCATAGTGAAATGTAGATGCTGATTCCTCCCATTTAGGTATGTGCTAAATCTCTAGTTCCATTTGTTCCTTTCTCCATAACATAAAATTTCATCAGTAAAGTACTTCCATGTGACAACACTGTGGAAAAAGAGATTAGTGTCCTGATTCAATACATGTGTCTGTGTAAATTGCCACATAAATAAGTTAGCATAGGAGTGGGCCATTGAGCTACCCAAGGTCATCCCCTTAACTTGCAAGTAATATTTTTCTTCATATTGAAAGTAATTTTTCTCTAAAACAATCTCTGCTAATTGTAACAAGAAACCTCCTTCAGGAAAATTATTCTGCCTCACCCTGAGGGCCTGATCCAGGTCCTTCAACCCTTCCACATGGGCTATGTTGGTGTATAGATTATTCACATCAAATGTGACAAGCACCACATTTTCCCAGTCCATTGTCTGGTTGTTAATTTAAGTCAGTATTTCCAAAACATGATTTGAGTCCGTAACATAGGTTTCCATTCTGGAAATCTCTGCCCATATATGAAACAAGGTTCTCCCTGGTGGGTTTAAGGCATCCATATATAATTAAATGAAGTGAAAATTAATGAATTGATAATTTACATGGTTTAATATTTAATCTTGAAAATCATTTCTTTAAATTTAAATGATTTACAGTGGTCTTAGCCATGAGTGAAAGACAAACCACCAACCGTGGGAGGTACAATCAGTGTCCAGAATCTCTATGATGCACCTTTCTCTTGAGCTACTTGGTCTCCCATGCTATGGCCCAACAGAAAGTTGGCTGGTAGAGCTTCTTGCAAAGAGAGCACTGACATTATCTTGGATATCTCCGCCCCTCACTGCAATGCAGTATTTAACTTGAGCATGCTCAGCCAGCTGACACTCCTTACACTGGGAGTCAGCTTGAGCCATGCTACTCTGCACCACTGGTAAACACTTCTAAGAGCACTCTCAGGTCTTTCTTTTGAAAGTTTGAATGCATATACTCAAACCTTTGTTTTTTAAACTACAAATAGGGAGAAGTGTAGAAGTGATAAAACAAGAATGTAAATTTATACAAGGAGAAATGAACTGCCTCTATTGAGAGATGAGATCTTTATTTTGTGTACTCCAGAACTGAACAAAATAATACATTTATTTCTGACTTTAACTTTGGTTACATTTCATTTTGGGAACTTAAACACAGGAGAACTGTGTGGTTAAAACAGATTGAACTATGATTAAAAAAAAATTGTTTAAACTGGGAATACTCTGTTATACAAACATTTATATATTTTTACAGAATGAGAACAGTGGACTTGCAGTCTTACATGGAATATATACTTTAGAAAAGCTTAACAAAATGGTATAAATGCACTCTATCCTGCAAAAGAAAGCATATGAATTAAAAAACAAATGCTTTCTTAAGGTGGCACACCTGTCATAATTTAACAAATTAAAGGAAATAAAGTAAATGTATAAAATTGCATTAGAAATGTAGAAACATAGAAGCATAGAAGTTGCTGGCAGATAAGGACCACAAAGCCCATCCAGTCTGCCAATTTCTTTTTCTACCTTATGAATGTGCCACCGGCCTTTGCCCTGTCAATGGCCTATCTATTCATACTCATCTGTATTGCTCCCTTATGCCTATGCCATTACTGTTTGAAGCCTTGCACTGTATTCATATCCACCACTTCCTGACGTAGGCAGTTCCATGCATCCACCACCATTTATGTGAAAAAGAACGTCCTCATCTTATCCCTTAATCAGCCACCCTCAAATCTCATGCTGTTTCCTCTTGTCCTGTTTTTTTCATATATTGAAACTTTTTAGACTCTTTTACCTTATCACATGTTTTGATCATATCAGCTCTCTCCCTCCTTTGCTCTAGGGTATACATATTGAACTCCATTAATCTGTCCTCATATGTTTTGTAATGCAGTCTCTGCACCATTTTGGTAGCCCTTTTCCTGACTGCCTCAATTTGGTTAATGTTCTTGTGAAGGTGTGGCCTCCAGTACTGCACACAGTACTCCAGATGGGACCTAACCAGTGTCTTGTAAAGAGGGATTATTACCTCCCTCTTATTACTTGTGATACCCCTACTAATACACCCAAACATCCCCCTAGTGCACATCTCCCTCCCCCTGTGGCCACAGTGCTGAGCTGTGGGACCGGACCTACCTTCTCTTCAGTAAATACTGAGTAAAAGTATCTATTTAGGATAGATGCTTTTGCATGGTCCTCCTCCTCACATGTCCTCTTATCCCCTTTGATCTTAGTAATACCCCCTCTGGACTTTCTCCTTTCACTAATGTATCTATAGAAAGTCATGTCACCTTCTTTCACTATTTGTGCCAGTGTTTTCTCAGTTTGAACCTTTGCCTGCCTTACTGCCTTCCCTCCTTTTTTTAGAGAAATTTGGTATGCCTCCTTATCATCATCCTGCTGCATTCCCTTATATTTCCTGAAAACCAACCTTTTGGCTTTGACCTTCTCTGCTACTGTTTTTGAGAACCAAATCCATTTCCTTCTTCTTTTGCACTTCCTTTTCTCTGTAACACAATGGGATGTTGCCTTAAGTATTGCATCCTTAATGCTTGCCCACTTTGCCTGTACCTCCTCGTTTGTATTTCTTTTTGCCAGGGCTATCTTAACTCTGTTGGCCATCTTATCAAAGTCAGCTCCTCTGAAGTCCCATATTTTGTCTTGGCATGGGATGATTTAGTTCTAGTGGCCAAATTGAACCATACCATGTGATGGTCACTGGCCCCCAGGTGACCTTCTACCTGGAGATCTGTGATCCTTTCCCTATTAGTCAGTACTAGATCTAGGATAGCGCTGTCTCTTGTGGGTTGTTGTACCAGTTGTTTGAGGCCCTCCCCCTGCAGGGAATCCACTATGTATCTAGTTATGGCAGATGTTCCTGCTGGTATTGTCCAGTCTGTATCCTGCATGTTGAAGTCTCCCATTATCAGAACCTCCCCTATAGCTGTCATGTATTGCATATCTTCTAACAGTAATGTGTCTATGTCCTCCCCCTTGTCTGGTGGCCTGCTGACAACCCCTGTTCATATGGCTGTCCCATTTCCTGTTTCTAGGGTGATCCACAGTTCTTCTGGCTCCTTATGTGCATTCTGAATTTCTGTGATATTTTCTTTGACATAAAGGGCCACTCCACCCCCCTCTTTTCACACCTTGGTCTGTTCTGAACAGTACATAGCCAGATACTGAAGTCTCCCAAGTGTGGTTACTATTAAACCATGTCTTGCTAATGGCTACTAATTCCAGTTCAGCCTCTGTCAATATTGCCTGCTGGTCTGGGATCTTGTTTCCCAGGCTGTGTGCATTTGTGTACATGATTTTCCATTGACCAGATTTTGGTGTGTTACTTGTTGGGAGAGGTCTGGCATGTCCCCTGTGCATCATATGGGGAGCCAGACCTTTTTCCTTACCTGGCGATGCAAATGAACTACATTAACCTACTTTTTTAAACACAAATTTTATAGATTTGGGGAGTCACTCTGATGGTTTGCCTATTGGTGTGCAGTTTTTAATGTAAATAAGTGTCACACGGTGACAGAAATCTAATTACCATTTTTTAACCTCCTTAAGGGATTGATGGTTTGCCTGTTGTTAACTGAATATTTATGATCCAAAATGTTAAGAATATGACTGTAAAAAATATATTCTGTATCTTTACATGGCCCAACACAGTGGGCCTGAGGAGCTGGTGCCAGAACTGTCTCCCTTGACTATGTGTGGATGAAATAAAGAATATTACAAAGGAACATTACAGGGTGTTCACCCATTTGTTCTTATTTTGCTGTATTTGAAGTCAACTCTGGGACAAACCAAAACATAAATTCACTGAACCTATAGGCAACCTAAACCTTTCATCTAGAAACTGTCAGATAGCAACATGCTATAATCTGATAATTGCCTTGCCATTTTTATATAATTTTATTCAGAAATGTTTAGCAGTAGTAGATATGAGGTCGTGAAGAAGGGTGAATTTTGCAATTCAGCTGTCTCATTTTGAATTGATGTGCTGTATGAATTTGGCCTCCATTTCTATCAATTTCATTCAAAAACATTTGCAAGCACTCATTCCTTTCAAGACTGTTCTGTATTGTTGTGTTTTTGTTCTTCATAGTCAATTTTCTTGTGTCTTGAGTTCTCTTTGGTTTTATTGGTTTTGTTTTCATGTCCTACCCATTACCTTTCTCTCATTGTTATTGTTCACCCACACACCTCTGTAGTGTGATTTTATTTCTGTTCATTTTTTCTGTTGATTGCGCTCATGTGCAAGAAACATGTTGTGGCAGTTTTTTTTTCCACAAGCAGGTTGTGGATGCATGGCACTGTTATGGCCAATGCCCCACAGCCTGAAAAGGCTTGTCCCGCTTCCCTCAATGCCTTGACATGCTGCTGCTGACACTAGTTCAGCCAGCATGCCACCAAATTGTGAAAATTTAGCCGCTGCAATCAGGGGCCGCCTCGTCATTGCAGCGTCAGCCATCCACTGCAATGAGGGAGCGACCCGTCATTGCAGGACAGGATGTAAAAACACTGATATTGTTTGTGAACATGGCGGCAGCTTGCCACCGTGTTCACAAACAATACAACCCCCTCACCATAATTATTTGCCGAAGTGGACCACAATCCCCATCAGCTTCAGTGCCCCAAAGTTGACTTTGCCAACAGGGGACCCCACTCTCCATCAGCATTATGTCAAACCCCCCCCACTTTTATTGTCTGCTGATGGGGTGCCGAATCCCTGTTGGCATAGTGTGATCCCTCCCTTTGTTGTGTGCTGATGGGGTGCCAAACCCCCACCGGCTACTGCTGACTCCCAAAAGAGCCCGTGGCACACCATACCGTTCAGAGAGCAAAAATAGTCCTGTGATGTATTTTTTTTTTTAACCTTGTAAAAGGAACTGTCTCTCGGCAGGCCCTTGCCCCGCCCCACAACCCGTTCCCACCCTCTGCACACCCTGCTTCCCACAACCCCCTCACCTCATACTTACCTCTAGAGTCAGGTGCAACGATCTTCGGTGGACCAGGAACACATCTGCACTCTTCAAAGCTGACCGCGAACTGAGGAAATGCTAGTAAGCTGTATTATGGAATGAATGGGGGTTTTCCAACTTTAATGAATATCTCAGTCATTTTTGGGAATATTGGCACATTTTCAACATGGGGTTTTTGCATTTTCAACATGGGGTTTTTGAGACTCCTCCTCATGAATTCTGGAATGGTCGTGGTGTTAATCAGGCCCGAAAGGTGATTTTGTGGTCACTGCGCAGAATCACCTTTTGGGGCCAATTAACAAAACGACAGTGCCAGTGTTCATGAGGTGGGCTCTCAAAAAGCTTATGTTGCAAATTTGGTGGAAAAAAAATCCCAAAAATGACTGTTTTAAGAGCATGCGTTGTGCAGTTCCTACGCATGCTCATAGCTTCATGAATTTGCAACATTTTCATGCCAAATTTACAACCCTGGCATTTTTTCACACCTCCTTGTGAACAGTACAGCTGTCATTGTTCACATCCTGGTGGAAATGTGTTTTCGCATTTCCCGCATAGAATAGAGCAGTCGCTGTGGGAAATCAGTGTTTGGGACAGATTAAGGAAATGACAGTGATGCTGTTCATGAGTAGAGATCCTAAAATGCCTATGTTGAAAATTCAATAACGATACTCCATAAAATGACTGTATTACGCGTGTGTGTTGCACAGTTTGCACGCACTCTCATAACTTTGTGAATTTATAATATTTTCACTCCAGATTTTCAACATTGCCATTTTCCCACACATACTTATGAACAGTACAGCTATCATTTTTAAGTTAATTGCGCACATGCGCAAGAAACATGTTGTGGCAGCTTTCTCCACAATCGGGTTGTGGAGACGCAGCACTGTAGTGGCCAATGTCCTTACAGCCTGCAGAGGCTTGCCCCCATCCCCCAATGCCGTGGCATGCTGCTGCTGATATTAGTTCAGCCAGTGTGCCACAACCTTCTAAAAAAGTAGCCGCTGCAATCAGGGGCTGCCTCGTCATTGCAACATCAGCCATCCGCTGCAATGAGGGAGCGACCCGTCATTGCAGGGCAGGATGTAGAAACCCTGATATTGTTTGTGAACATGGCAGTGGCTTGACACCATGTTCACAAACAATATAACCCCCCCATCATGTTTAGTCACCAATGGGGGCCCCAATCCCCATCAGCTTCAGTAGGCCAATGTTGATTTTGCTGACAAGGTAGCCCACTCCCCGTCGGCATTATGTCAACCCCCCATTATTGTCTGCCTACCGGGTGCCTAATCTCTGCCAGCATAATGTGAACCCCTCCCTTTGTTAGGTGCCCACTGGGGTGTCTAACTCCATTGGCTACTGCTGCCCCCAAAGAAAGAGTTCAGTGGTATGCTGGGAGCCCACCCCGGCGTGCCACATGCCCCTGTAAAATAAAAACGGTCCCGCAACATCTTTTTTTATCTTAACTTGTAACAAAGGAAACTGTCCCTCGGCAGTTTTTCTGATCCCCACCCACAACCCGTGCACACCCTGCCTCCACACACCCCTCTATCTCATACTTACCTCTGGAGCATGGCATGACAATCTTCGGTGGACCGGAAACACATCTACACTCTTCAAAGCCGACTGCGAACTAAGGAAATGCTGGTAAGCTGTATAATGGAATGAATGGGGTTTTCCCAACTTTAATGAAAATCTCAGTCATTGTTTGGAATTTTGGCACCAAATTTTCAACGTGGGGTTTCTGAGACCCCTACTCATGAATTCTGGAACTGTCATGGTGTTAATTGTCCCTGAAAGGGGATTTCGTGGTCACTGCATGGAATCTCTTTTTGGGGCTGATTAACAAAATGACAGTGCAAGTGTTCATGAGGTGGGCTCTCAAAAAGCCTATGTTGCAAATTTGGTAGATAAAATAAAAAAAAATGACTGTTTTATGAGAGTGTGTTGTGCAGTTGCTATGCACGCTCGTAATTTCATGATTGTGCAATATTTTCATGCCAGATTTTCAACATTGGCAGTTTTTCACACCTCCTTGTGAACAGTATAGCTGTCATTGTCCACATCCTGGTGAAAATGTGTTTTAGCACTTCCAGCGCAGAATAGCATGGTCGATGTGGGAAATCAGTGTTCAGGACAGATTAAGAAAATGACAGTGACACTGTTCATGAGTAGAGGTCCTAAAATGCCTATGTTGAAAATTTGTTAACGATAGTCCATAAAATGACTGTGTTACACGTGTGTGTTGTGCAGTTTGTACGCACTCTTGTAACTTCGCGAATTTGTAATATTTTCACTCCAGATTTTCAACATTGCTATTTTTCCAACCTACTTATGAACAGTACAGCTGTCATGTTTCCCATCCTGGCCGAAATGTGTTTTCGCACTTCCGGCACAGAATAGAGTGGTCACTGTGGGAAATCACTGTCTGGGACTGATTAAGAAAATAACAGTTATATTGTTCATGAGCAGCGGTTCTAAAATGTCTTTGTTAAAAATTTGGTGATGCTAGCTCATCAAATGACCGTGTTAAAAGTGTGCGTTCTGCGCTTTCCATGCACCCTTGTAGCTTTGCAGATATGTAATATTGTCACGCCAGATTTTCAACAGTGGCATTTTTTCACACCTCCTTGTGAGCAGTACAGCTGTCATTTTTCACAACCTGACCGAAATGTGTTTTCACAGTTGTTGCACAGAATAACGCGGTCGCTGTGGGAAATCAGTGTTTGGGACAGATTAAGAAAATGACAGTGGCACTGTTCATGAGCAGAGGTCCTAAAATCCCTGTGTTGAAAATTTGGTGCCAAAACTCCATAACATGACTGTGTTACAAGAGTGCATTGAACTTTTTCCACGCACCTTTATAACTTCGCAAATTTGTAATATTTTCACACCACATTTTCAACAGTGGCATTTTTTCACACCTCCTTATGAACAGTACAGCTGTCATTTTTCACATTCTGGCTAAAATATGTTTCTGCACTCCTGCTGGAGAATAGAACGGTTGCTGTGGGAAATCATTGTTTGGCACAGATTAAGATCGAATGAGTGAGGGGGGACAGGCTGAGATCAACTGAGCTCTGTCGGGACTGTTGTTGATTTGTTTGTGGGCAGAAAAAGGCCCCAACGCAAGTGCCCAGTACAAAAGGACAGCCAGCATCACTGGGAGAAACAGAATAAGAGAGCAAGTGAGGGAGGGGGGAGTGAGCAAACTAACTGGAGTGCTGTCAGAACTGCTGTGGATTTCTTTGTGGGCAGAAAAAGGTGTCAATGCAGGCAGGGGCCCAGTATAAAGGGCCAGCTTGCAGCAGTGGAAGAAACAGTATGACCGAGTGAGACAGGGCGACTGAGTGAGCTCAATGGAGCTCTATCAGGACTGCTGCGGATTTGTTTGTGGGCAGAAAAAGGTGCCAATACAGGCAGGAGCCCCTTACAAAAGGGCAGTTTGCAGGGCCAGGACAAACAGAATGAGTGCGTGACAGAGCGGTAGTAAATGAGCTCACTGTAGCTCTTTTGTGACTGCTGCAGATTTCTTTGTGGGCAGAAAATGCAGCAACACAGGCAGGAACCCAGTACAAAAGGCCAGTTTGCAACGCCAGCAGAAATGGAATGAGTGAGAGAGGGGGAGTGAGCGAGCCCAACGGAGCTGTATCGGGACTGCTTCAAATTTCTTTCTGGCCAGAAGAAGCCACCAATGCAGACAGGAGCCCACTACAAAAGGGCAGCATGCAGTGGTGGGAGACACCCAATGAGCGAGTGAGGAAGAGGAAGTGAGTGAGCTCAACGGAGCTCTTTTGGGACTGCTGCAGATTTGTTTGTGGGCAGAAAAAGGCAGCAATGCACACAGGGGCCCAGTACAAGAGGGCAGCCTGCAGTGGCAGGAAAACCAGAAGGAGGGAGTGAGTGAGAGAGGGAGAGTGAGAGAGTTCAACAGAGCTCTATTATAACTGCTGCAAAATTATTTGTGGGCAGAAGAAGGAGGCAATGCAGGCAGGAGCCCAGTACAAAAGGGTAGCCTGCAGCGCAGGCAGAAACGGAATGAGTGAGTGAGAGAAAGGGAGTGAGCGAGCTCAACGGAGCTTTGTCAGGACTGCTGCAGATTTCTTTGTGGGCAGAAAAGGTGCCAACAGAGGCAGGAGCCCAGTACAAAAGGGCAGCCTGCAGATCCAGGAGAAACAGAATGAGTGAGCGGCATGGGGTGAGCGACCTTAACGGAGCTCTGTCGGGACAGCTGTGGATTTCTTTGTGGGCAGAAGAAGGTGCCAATGCAGGCAGGAGCCCAGTACATAAGGTCAGCCTGTAGCGCCGGGAGAAACACAACAAGTGAGTGACAGAAGGGCAGTGAGCGAGCTCAACAGACCAATGCAATCAACATTCAGCATTGACAGATGCTTGTTCCCATCCTGGCCGAAATGTGTTTTCGCACTTCCGGCACAGAATAGAGTGGTCACTGTGGGAAATCACTGTACAGGACAGATTAAGAAAATGACAGTGATATTGTTCATGAGCAGAGGTCCTAAAATGCCTATGTTGAAAATTTGGTGATGATAGCCCATCTAATGACTGTGTTACAAATGTGCGTTGAGCACTTTCCACGCAGCCTTGTAACTTCAGAGATTTGTAATATAGTCACGCCAGATTTTCAACAGTGGTATTTTTTCACACCTCCTTATGAGCTGTCATTTTTCACATCCTGGCTAAAATCTGTTTTTTCACTGTGCCGGAGAATAGCATGGCCGCTGTGGGAAATCAGTGTTTTGGACAGATTAAGATCGAGCAAGTGAGCCAAGGGGAGTGAGCTAGCTCATTGGAGCTCTATCATGACTGCTGCGGATTTCTTTGTTGGCAGAAAAAGGTGACAGTGTAGGCAGGAGCCCAGTACAAAAGACCAGCCTGCAGCACCGGCAGAAACGGAATGAGTGAGTGACAGGGGGAGAGCCAGCAAGCTCAATAGACCTGTGTCAGGACTGCTGCAGATTTCTTTGTGGGCAGAAAAAGCCACCAACAGAGGCAGGAGCCCAGTACAAAAGGGAAGCCTGCATCGCCAGGAGAAACAGAATGAGCAAGTGAGAGAGGGGGAGTGAGCCTGCTCAACGGAGTTCTGTTGGGGCAGCTACAGATTTCTTAGTAGGCAGAAGAAGGTGCCAATGCAGGCAGGAGCCCAGTACAAAAGTGCATCTTGCAGCACCGGAAGAAACAGAATGAATGAGCGACAGGGGTCAGTGAGCGAGCTCAACAGACCAACTCAATCAACATTCGGCATTGACAAATGCTTGTGTACATTGTCCTTCCGCAACTACCTCACTAATTTCCTGCCCCAATTCTCTACATTTGTCTTTTGAAATAGTTTGTGAAGAGAGCAGTTGGGAAAAAAACCCAAAACAAAATACTCCATGCCTCTGTTTGCCCACTAGCTAGGGAGTCGTTGCCTGTTATTCAAGGTAGCAGGAAATGGGGACTGACATCATCTTCCTTTCAGTCATCCAACAGTGAGTGTCAGCTGCTGCCATAACATATGAACTGATGAAAGGGGGTCAGAATGTGCAGACAGAGGGAGCATCCCCTTCCCACCTTATCTCTATGGCTGGCAGTATAGTCTAGTGTTTAGAGGAATGAGGAGTGAATGAGCTTGATACATCCAGCAGGCCAGACCTGAGTTTGATTCTCACAACCTCCACTTGCATACTGTGTGACTCTGAGCAAGTCACTTAACCACCTAGTGCTCCCAGGTCGCCCATGAAAACAGGCACTTGTGCCTTGTGGGGCTTACCCGGTTACCAAAGACTAAAATAAAAATAAATAAAATAAAATCTCTCCTATGTTGAGTTATTTGGATAGTGGCCGAGAGATGAGACAGCAGCTCGAGCTGACTTGGAGCATCTGGTATTGCACTATTAGGAGACAGAATATTGTGTGTTCATTAATGGTGCAGATCTCCAATCTAAGATTTATCTGTCAGGAAATATTTCAACTGACTGATTTTGAATTTTCTTTATCTGCATTGCAGAGACAATGTGGTTTGAGACTTGCCCCGCCACTTTTTCACACATTATCTGCCCCCATTCCCATCAACTCGACCTGTCTACGGATTTGTTTTTGGAGCAGTGCTCAGGTGTTCTAACTACCTTAGAGGGCTGATCAATAATAACTGTGAACATTGTAAGGATTAAGGATTGAATTGTCTGCTGCTCCGAACAGTAACTGAATTAATTACCAAGTACAGGAATTTCCCCCCGACTGTGCAGGCCTTGTCTTGATGAAAACACCATACCACTAAACTTTGGGACTGCCTCTACATATGTTATCAATCTGTATTGTGCATTGAATACAAGATTGTGTGAAAGGTATGGGATTAAAAATTAAGCGACAGAAGTGGAGCTCACTGTGACATCATGCTGTCTTTCATTTCAAACAAAATAATACCATGTCTACATTTGGATCGCAGAATGAGATCCCATCCACTTTGAAGATGACATACTTAAACTTCTGTCAATGACTCTTGTTACACGAGATCCCTGCACCCTTATTGGTACCCTCAGAGGTACACTGTAGAGAGCTAGTGCTTAGGTACATGTTGTACTAACATATAGGGCTAAGGGCATCTACAGTATAAGAGTAGATGTCAGGATATGTACGCATATTGTTGTAATACACTTACAAGATGTCAGGACACCTTTGACCTTGGATTAATTATATATATAAGTCAGTATTACAACCTTTTGGTGATTTGTACTACTGCACGGAGTTATGTAAAACTCTGTATAAGAACTCTTTTGTTTCACAGACTGATGACTACTACAAAATTGTATAATGGTATCTTGGACTGTGGAGCCTCCTCTAATTTAACCAATAGGACTCATCTCTGTAACTAGAATTGGTTCTATCTTACAGTAGCCATAGTAATTATCATAGGTATATAATGTGAGACACTAAGTCTTGTACCTCGGAGATCCGAAGAGACACAAAGAAACCTTGAGGTATAGGGAACGCTTAGCACTGGCTCCCGGTTCGTATTGGCAAGAACTGCTTAGGGCAACTGTGATTTTATCCTTTTTGGTAGTAATAAACAAGTGTATTACTCTAATGCAACATGTCTGTGATTACTTGCATTCCCAATATTGTCAAGAACCTGAAAGTGAGGTTTAGACCTCCTAACACTTTCCACACTATAAAATGCATGGGAGGGGGATGCTTTTACAGCTATATCGGGCTGATGAATTGCCTTATTTAAGTGCCTATCTTGCCTTCCACCTCATAACCTACACCGACTTTCATCCTCAGTTTTACACACAATGGCATAGTCACAAATCCCACCTTCCCTATTCCTCCAATTGTTTCAAACTTGTGGCTCAACATTTATCGGGATGTCATGGCTTTCGCCCTTCATCATTGTAACCTTTATGTGAGGGTTTCTGGCTTGTCTGTTTTACCTGAACTGGTCCTAACCCAGGGATTGGACAGTGGCACGGGCACAGATACCCCCTGACAACACTTTATCTTCTCTTTTCTTATGTTTACTAATTGAAAATGAAATACAATATCTCTGTCTCTATCTCTCTACTTTGCCTTAACTGTAACTTGTTGTATAAAGCTACTTTTTTAAACTCATGTGCCATTCTATACCCCTTTTGTATTTCTCCACTCTCTGTCGCTGCTCTTGCTAATGTATTTTTACCATAGTAACCTATTTCTATCTTTACTTTAATAGGTCTGACAGGATGCTATCTCCTTCCACAGCACATTAGATTAGAGTATTAATCTATACAAACATACAAACATATGAAGAAGCCAGCAGAGGAAGGTAATTTGGTCTATCAAATCTGCTTGTATTGCAGGGTCCACAGCTTGAGCTAATGTCCCTGCCCTCCCTTCCCACTCCTCCCTACCCATGATCCTTACCTTCCCCCAATGCCTATTCCAGCCTCTCTTAAATCTGCCTACTGTCTTCAATGAGATGACCTCTTCCGGCAGTCCATTCCAAGTGTCCACCACCCTCTCTGTGAAGAAGTGCTTCCTGACCTCCCTCTTCCAGCTAAAGACTTTCACCCCTCATGTTATGGTTGTCACTATGCTTAAAGATACTCTCCTCAGCAACCTTATTGATCCCTTTCAAGTACTTGAAGGTCCCAATCATGTCCCCTCTCTCACTCCTGCATTCCAGGGAGTACATGTTCAGTGCCCTCAACCTCTCCTCATATGTCTTACCCTGCTGAGCTGCTTACATCTTTGTAACCCTCTTCTGGACCTTCTCCAGCAAGTTAATGTCCTTTTGGAGGTGTGGGCACCAGTACTGAACTTCATACTCTAGATGTGGCCTTACCAATGGCCTATGTCTAATCTGTCCTATCCTTATTTACTCTTTAAGAAAGAGGGCTCATTTGTGACCCTTTTATTATATTTTATTCTGAAGGTCCAACAAATGTTGTCCCTTTGAAACTCCTACCTCTGGTTATCTAGTACTCAAGTAAGCCTCCCTGATCAAATATTTTTTTTCAGCATTATTTCCTTATGGTCACCAGGTTCCTGGGCATCTCTCTGGCAGGGACTCATTCTGTGTCACCTCTACTACCCACTCTGCCTTTTCCCTCATCTGAGGAATCAGGTGCTGCCTCTCCCCCCCAGCTGTCCTGTGGGCCTGAACAAGAGGAGGTGGGGATCATGGAGAGTCAAGTTGTGACTGGGGCCAGCACTGAGCATGTGGGTTCAGCTGCTCAAGCCCCACCATTGCCTCCCAGGAAACCAAGGTTTTCTACCTTGTTTTCTTCCCCTATGAGGCATGAACGTGCAATGATGTCTGCGCCAAGGGTGAACCCTCAGCAGAGATCACCCACTGCCTCACCCTCTGTAGGAAGCTTGCTCTTATGCTGCCTCCAGTCTCCACTGGTGGCTGCTGTAGAGTGATGCATCCCCAGATACCCAACCCAGAAGAGGAGCTCAGTCTGCTGGATGCTCAATCCTCTCTTCCCCTGATGACCCCCAAAGACCAGAGTCCACTCCTGAACAGGGTCACTGGCACAGTGCAATGTGTGGCATCCAGCGCTTCAACCCTCAGCACCACCGGGCCACCAAACCCTGATCATATTATCTATACTTGGTAAGCTTACTGTAAAACAACACTTCTTTCTCCATAAAGCTTTTTGCCTTGGTGGTTGATGCAAGAGGGCTCTCTACCTCATCCCCACCCCACCCGTCCAGCACTCACCTTCCCTGGTCTCACAGAGCACAAAGTCCCCTGATTGTCCACCCTGCAACAGGGCTGGGAAGGAGAGGGATATCCTTCCCCCAGCTGGTGACTCACATCCAGAATTGGGATGGTGGTCTAGGTAGTGTTGCAGGATGAAGGTAGGTGGGCAGATCTTCATTAAGACTGTGCCACACATTTTTCCATTTTCTCCCCTTGGTTCCCCTGCCACTGTGACACATGAGTGTGTGTGTGTGTGTGTGTGTGTGTGTGTGTGTGTGTGTGTGTATGTCTGTGCATGTGTGCGTGTATATGTGAATGTGTGTGTGCATGCACACATAGAGGAACACACACTAAGGAACTATAGCTTCTCCCTTCTATGTCGCTCAAGCTTCCAGTGCCAGGCCTCCACCTGGGGCAGCCCAGGGCCAAGCTAACATGCCTCCCCACCCCAGGAAAGGAAAGCTGTCTGATGGACACTCAGTCCTGTCCCCCACCAGCAGCCTGAGCTCATTCTCAAACTGGGGTTGCACTTCAGTCCTCTGCACCACTGGGCTGGCCTTATACCACACCACATTTTTTATTGCATGAAGGATTGCTATCTGTTAGTTGGGATGAATGCTATGCTCAACAGTCATCACAGACAGCTTTGTGTAAGTGTGTGTGTGTGTGTGTGTGTGTGTGTTTATACATAGTCTGCAATGATTTGTAAATAGCCAATAGTTTTCATTGATGGGGGTGCTGTTGACAATAAATGCCATGGAAAGCTCCTTCTCTGTGTGTGTGTGTTTTAGTGTACTAGACACAGTCCGTGACATTTGTCTTACACTAGAACAGCTGGTGTCTTAGAAGATGGGCAGTGTTTTGGGCAATAGTTCATTCTGTTGAAGAGTGTGTGTGTGTGTGTGCGTGTGTGTATGACAGTCCTCAGCATTTTGTTGATAGCTGAGAATTTGTGGGTTGATGTGTGGGCAGAGAGTATTGCATGTTATAATGACAAAACCTGGCTTGTGTGGGTATGGCTGACAAGGTATGTATCACTTTGTTGATATCCAACCATTTGATGGCTGGTAGTGGGCAGGGAGGTTACTGCACTCTACTCTATATACACAGTTTTGTCTGAGGGTGTGTGTGAGTGTGTCATACTTTTTTATTGATCACCCATATATCCTTCCTTTCTTTCTTTCTTTCTTTCTTTCTTTCTTTCTTTCTTTCTTTCTTTCTTTCTTTCTTTCTTTCTTTCTTTCTTTCTCTCTCTTTCCTTCCTTCCTTCCTTCTTTCTTTCTTTCTTTCTTTCTCAGTTCAGATTACAACCTTTCAGCACAATCAGTTCTTTTACAAAGGCTCCAAGTCAAGGTGAGTACAGGAAATATAAGTACAAACATATCACAGTAAAATACAAAATGCGGTGATGTTTACACAAGAGATCCTTGACCTACAAAACATGTGGACCATAATAGTGTGTTGTTAAGTGCATTAGGTAAGGAGTTAACATCAGTTCCAAAGTGCAACCTATGAAGAGAATGCAGCCGAGAATTACCAGCATTGTCAGACGGAAGCAGTGGGTGTGAGTGGGTGAGTATAGGAGGGGGAGAGAGAAATGCACACCAACCTTAAGTATGGGGTGGCAGGAATAAATGGAAGGTCGGTTACGATATATGGTAGTATAGACAGGGGAGGGAAGGGACAGCAGGGCAAGGGTGGTGAGGACAGTGGGAGTGGTCAGTGTCCGGGTAGCAGCCAGGGAGAAGGCTTTGTCCAGTAAGAGGAGGGACTAGGGTGAGGATGGGAATAAACAGCTAGGGCAGTATGGGGGAGGAGGGGGTGATAGAGTTATTGGTCAGGCAAGATGAAGAAGTGAGGGCAGTGGAGGGAGAGATGAAAGGGAACAGAAGGGGAAGAGAGTAGAAGCCGGGTTCTAGCTATACCTATGACAAATATTAAGATATACAGTCATATCTTATTTTTTGTGAAAGCAGGAGGTGGAGGTCATTTGTTGAAAGGGCCAGTTTTTTGTAACTCTATCAGTGACGCTGGTAGCTCTTTGAACCAATGTAGACCCCTTACCAAAAGGGCACATTGCACAAATATTGTGCTCTTGAAAGGTATTTTTAGAGTATCTTTTGTGGATCTGGCTGATTTGAAAGATATCGGTTGTTGTGTCAGTTGCCTGTCCTAGGACAAATTCTTTGGTAATTGGACAAGGCCCACTAGGCACAAGTCCTATATTCACGAGTGATCCAGGAGCACTGGGGAGTTTCAGTGACTTGCTCAGTCATACAGTATGCAAGTGGAGGTTGAAGGAATCAACCCCAGGTTTGCTGGTTGTATCATGCTCATTCACAGCTCATTTCTCTAACCTCAAGGCTATACTGCCAGCCTGGCACAACATGAATTCTACGGGCAGAATCTTCAAAAAGGATCTGTCCTCCTATATTTTAAAAACAGACTTTTATCTGCACTGTTGGAGCATTCATTAGATGGTCTAGCAGTCTGGATGCAAAACATGTAGCTTGCATACACAAGCTGTAGCCAGAGCCGATAAGGCCATGAAAACAACCAAATGACCAAAGTTACACTTGTGTGTAGAAATTATTCAACACCCACATGTAACTTGGCCATTGTTTGGAGGTGTTGCACCAAATGTTCAACATGGCCTTTTTGGGACCCCTTCTCATGAAGAGTGCCAGTGTCATTTTGTTCACCTGTCCTGAAAGGTGATTTTGCAGAGTCAATGCACTATTCTGTGCCACAGGTGCAAAAACACATTTTGGGCAGGATGTGGAAAATGACAGCTGTACTGTTTTGAAAGAGATGTGCAAAAATGGCAATGTTAAAAACGTGGAGTGAAAATATTAAAAACTGGCAAAGTTAGAAGCTGCATAGAAACTGCATAATGCACAGTCAGAATGCATTCTTTTGTGGAACGTTTTAACCAAATTTGCAACGAGGGCTTTTTATGACCCCACCGCATGAACAGTGACACTGTCATTTTGTGAATCGGTCCCAAAAGGTGATTCTGAGCAGCGACCACATAATCACCTTTCAGTACTGAGTAAGAAAATGACAATGACAGTTTCCATGAAGTGGTGTCCCAAGAACCCAATATTGAAAATTTGGGGCCAAAATTCCAAACAATGGCTGATTTATCAGCATAAGTTGAAAACCCCATTGAATGCCATTATAGCATGCTTACCTTTGATTCTTCAGTTTGTGGTTCAGCTTTGAAAAGTGAAGATGTGTCTCAGTCCAAAGAAGAAGACTGTCCCAACCACCAGAAATAAGTATGGGGTAAGGAGGGTGCGTGGGGAGGTGGGTGCTCAGTGGGAGGGGGAATGGAGGAGAAGGACCATTTTCTTTTTTATATAAAAAAAAACACATTGAGATGGTTTTCTTTATTTACAGGAAAACAAAACAAAAAAATACATTTTGGCACACTGGGGTGGGCTCCCAGTGTGCCACATGGTAATGAGGATGGGTACATGATGCTGACACGAGGATTGGGTACCCTGATGTCGGGTGGGGGTGGGGAGAAGAAAACATTTAAGCACACTGGTGGCCCCAGTGTGCTGCATGAGTGGGGTGTGTGTGTGCCTATAATGCCGACATGAGATTGGGCACCCCAATGTCAGCGGGAAATGAAAATATTTGGGCACATTGAGATGGGCTCCTGTATTCCAGATGAGTTAAGTACAAATGCCATCATGGTATAGGACCTCAATGTCAGCACATTGAGGAATGGAGGAAGCGGGGAGAACAGCAACAGTGGGAGGCTGCAGAAGGGTTTTTTTTTGCTGGAGCTGGTGGAAGAGACGCAACTGTGTATGCATGGCACTCACACATGCACAGTTGCGTTGAATGGCATTTTGCCATTCACAACATCATAGAACCAACGGAACTGCAGTTCATGCAACAGAATGCTGAAATAACAGCCAAAATAGTGCTGCTGTTACTCCATAGTGGCCGATTTTGGAGGAGGGTTTCAAGCTCCATTTGGCATTTGGAAGGATACTTCCAAAAGTCCAATGGAAGATTCCACGATCAGCCATTTTTAGAACTACAATCCAATCCGAATAGCATTATAGGCTCTGCCTACAGCCCTAAAAACACATGCACCATTTTTTTTTCTAATTTTTATACTTTGGTTTTAATTCAGTCTTTCAGTTGTTTCTAAGTTGTAAAGGAATATATACACTAGTAGCAGAAAATCTGTGTATATCTAAATCACTACATCCATTCTTAGTGCACTTTTATAGAAAAGTTTGTAATGCACCAGTCACTGCAGCTATTAATGAGTGCAGATAAGCATTGAAAAATAAGGCCACTAACCCAAAATAAGCCTGGTACATAGGTGGCTTAATTTAAAGACTAAAAGTAATGCAAATATAAGGCTAGACAATTTTAGTGCAACTGACTTAAAAACTTAAAAGACTAAAATTAGAAGCTAAGTCTAAAAAAGGGTCTTATACACAGACTTAACTTTCTGTGCATCAAGTTGAAGGCTCCAGTTACATGACACCATTCTAATTTTGTGTTACATGAGCTGGCTTACTCCTTTTCCAAAGGATCCCCTTGCAATCTAATCAGCTGTGAAAATAAACTGCAGGTATTTAACACTTTTTTCTTAAATGCAGCAAACTTTCAGAGAACATATCTTAGTGGTTTCTGAAACAATTTCTATAAAATAAAATTAAAACAGTATGAAATATCTCAAGTACCCTGTGAATGGTGTGCCCTAGAAAACAATCAGCACTCAAACCTTGACAGATTAACCACCATGTTGCAAGGGCTGGGCACCCACCCTGTGTCTAGGGGTATACCATGGTAGTCTCATCAGAGGGGCACACACCTTCCATCAAAGAGCCTGTGCATGCCCGTCCATTGGCACAGCAGTTGGAGTTCCATCTGCGACGTCGGCGATCTGGGTTTGCCTTCTCTGGGAGATGGCAGGGATGCAGCTCGGCACCTGCGTGTCCCTGGCAGAGGCCAGGAGCACAGCAGGATGTCAGGGTCTGGATGATTGGGGAGTTGCGGATTTGGTGTATGCCTTAACATCTATGGCACACCACTCTCTGTAGAGAAATATCAAAAATCTGCTCTCTGGCTGGCCGGATGATGGTCACCGGCCCCTGCTGCAGCAAAGCACTGGATGATCGACCCCACTTCTGTGGCACTCGGGCCAGTTGAAGAGTATGCAGGCCACCCCAGCAGTGCCTTCCACCTCAGGGGAGGGGGGACCTGTCCAGCAAAGGGATATGCTGGATTACCCAGGGGTTCACGATGTGAGGTAAGGGGCCGGCATTAGGGAGGGCGAGCAGATGGAGGACCTAAGAGATCCGAAGGAGTGGTCAGCCAGGGATGGAAGGAGGGTGCAAAAAAAAAAAACCTGTATCAGCAAAAGCACTGCTATTGCCTCAGACCTGGCATACTGAAGTAGGGGCATCATATCCAATACACTGGAGCACCAGTAAAGTGTGAGACAACACATTAACTGAGACCTAACATTGAGCTGCGATTAAGTTGGATGCATTTACTTTGCTTCTGATGAAGTTACACAGTCCATGTGCTTTTTCCATTCATTACTCCACTCCTTCATTACACAGTGCAGTGCTAGTTGCATCACAATGTACCCTCTAATCCAAATGAGGTTCTGATATTCATCCCCACCATTCTAAGGCACATAACCCTTGAAATACTGCCCCATCAATATTTTCAGGGTTATCCTTGCTCTTAAGTGGCACAGTTAGTTACAAGAAATACAAAATCACACATACCCCCATAATGCAAGGCATCACCTTACACATTTAGGCGGGTTCTGCATTACACAGGGATGTATGGTGCTAAAGACCTCTCATGCAATCTGCAAACTATAAGAACAGAAGACACAGGCATGTGTTTCTTCTTACACAAGACTCAAGGAAGGGAAAGCAGTCATCACCATCACTGGCAGAGATCAAGCTCACTTGCTGGTGGTGAACAGGAATTACTTTGAGATCAGACAGATTATGAGGGTTTTCCACTATGGTGAATTCTAAGACTGCTTCTCTTCGACGTATTAATCTGTGACATAGGAATGGGAATTCATGCCAAAACTGGACAATTTACTGGGGATAAAAAGTTATTTGGCAGAATAGACACAGATGAGGGAACTGAGGTTCTGAGTAGTAACCTAACAAACTGAATATGTTGTCTGAGATCTGGCATCTGAAATTCAATGGGAAGAAATGCAAGGTTATTCACACAGGAAACAAGAACCTACTGCAGCCAGCATGGTGGCGCTGAGTTTTGATGCGCTGGACACCACACCTCGAGCCACACCAGTGACCCAGGTTCGGGAACAAGCTCAGGCCACCAGGGGTCAGAAGGGGAGGGGATTAAAGGGATTGAGCATCTGGGGGACTGCTCTCCCTTGCCAGGGTGGGATCCAGGGAAATGCTGCCCCTGAGCAGCCCCTGACAGTGGTTGGGGGAGGTGCCTGGAACAGGTGGCATTACAGCAGTGGGGCAGAGCTGAGGTAGATGTCGCAACCCTAGTGCCTAGATGTCATTGCATGTCCAAGCTCCAGGGGAACAGCAAGCAAGAAAATCCTGGTGGCCTAGGGGAGATGATGGAGACCTCAGGGACCTGCCCACATCCTGACATTGGACCCACCCATACCAGGATCTTCCATGGATGACCCATCCTCATGGAAGCTCCCTCTAATCTCAGAAAGGCTGCTAAGGGAAGGCAGGCCATCCCCAATGGGTGACCTGGGGGGGGGCTGGACCTGCCATGGGGGTCAGGGGGAGACTGGTGTGGGGGGGTTAGAAACAGATAGAAGAGGTGGAATTGTATGAGTATTTCAGAAGGATGTCCTGGGGCTTCAGAATACAAAAATAATGTACAAAAAAAGAGAACCTATTACATAGTACTGGTACTGGGTGTCAGAGTAAACTTGAGAACTGAAGGTGGAGACCTGTGTTCATTAACAGTGATAGACTAAAGCAGGCAGTCAAGTGCAACAAGGTATTTCTGAAGGCCAACTACATGCTAAGCTATAAAGGGAAAGGCATCAACAGTAGGTGGCAGGTGGTAACTCTGCTAATGTAGAAATCCCTGAGGGCCACACCTAGAGCCCTGTGGACAGTTTTGGACCCCTCACCTCAGGATGGACCTTGACCACTTAGAGATTGTCCAGAAAATGGCCATTAAACTTTCATGGGATATATAGGAGGAGAAATATGAGAAGCAGCTGTCTAGCTTCAACAGATACATACTCTAGGCAAGACAGATGAGAGTTGATATGACTGAGTCCTTTAAACAGATCCGTATGTACAGCAGGGGTGACTGGTCAACTCTTTTCAGAAGTTGCAAGGTGCTGGGTCCATGAGGTCATAAGTTGAAATTGTTGGAGGTAGATTTAAAAAGGACACTTACAAGAATTATTTCATGAGGAAGCTGTGGACAAGTTGAACAGAAGGCCATGCAAAGTGTGAGGCCGAAAGAGTAAAGTCTGTCTAAGAGTCTAAGGTGGGATGGTACAAGTCAATCAATCAATCAATCAATCTTTATTTTACCAGGTGAAACAATATTGAGCAAACCTCATTTACAAGATGGGCCTGGACAATACATATAGGAATATATTCAGAAATATAAACAGCACTATATAAATACAAGGGATACATAGAAGAATACAATAAGGCAAGTTCATTCTAAGGAAACAAAATTGATTAATAATAGATTCTAAGACATATGGCAACAAACATATAACACAAGCCTATGTATAATAACTGCTAGAGGTGGCACAAGGCATATGGATGGAATCATGAGGGGGACCACATACTGCGAGGGAGCAGGGGAAGATATTGGGGAGCCAAGGGTTGTGGTGAGGGTAGGAGGTAAGAGGGGGGGCATAGTTTAAAGTAGAGGAGGCACCAGTGAAAGCAGAGAACAGCCTAAGGTGCATCGTCCAAGATCCTAGGGTAAATAAAGGATAAGTGCAGTCAGCAAAAACAGCTACAGGTTTCCCTAAATGAATGTAAAGAAGCTCAGTTTCACAGGGGTAGACAACTTTAGGGTTTTCTGTACGGTGTTCCAAATGCCTGGAAGACCATGACTAATTGCCGATTTACCGTACCTAGTTCTCACCTTAGGGATTATAAGTGAGATGTAAGAAAGACTTCTTAACATATATTTTCCAGCACTGCAGGTGGGCAGGCAGCACACAATATATTCTGGAAGCTTATTGATAATGGCTCTGTAGGTCCAGAGCACTGCATTTTTTTATGTCTGAAGCTTAGAGAGTGCCAACCTATTTTGGTATAAAGATCAGAGTGGTAGGTGGAGTAAGGTAGGCCGATGATGACTCTAATAGCATGGTGATAGAGAGTATCCAGTTTAGAGAGGGCAAAGTTTGGGCCTCGGCCATGCAGAAAATCTGCATAGTCCAGAAGAAGCATGAATGTTGTCTGAACCAGCCTAATTTTAGCTTCTGAAGTGAGTCGATTGAGTCCAAGTCTCTGTTTTAATTTTTTTGTAAGCTCTTAAATATGTTCAATGAAGGACAATTTCTGGTTTATCCAAACCCCTAGGTACTCACATTTCTCCACAAACTCCAGAGGCTCACCCAGAAGTGTAGATTCCTGGGGAGCTGATCCAATGGAACAGTGCTTAGATGCATAGGTGGAAGGGGCAAAATGCATGGCCTTAGTGTTTTTTTTGCATTGAAAAGTAACTTTAATTGTAAAAGATTATTCTGAAGGATGTCAGATTCTCACTGAAGATCACCACAAGCAATTTCCAGAATAGGCCTAGCTAATTACAGGACAGTATCATTGGTAAACATATGGATGTTTACTGAAGTGATACTAGTATTAAAATTGTTAATATAAAGAGCAACATGTAAGGGGCCTAAAACAGACCCTTGAGGGACACCTCTTAGCAGTGCTTTTTGAGGAGAGAAGCCCCATCTGCATTGACAAGCTATTGCTGTTCAGTAAGATAAGTAATAAACCAATTCAAAGCCAAATGATCTACTCCAGTGCCTTTTAGTGTAGACAATAGTAGGTCATGGTCCACAGTATTGAATGCTTTGCTCAGACTGAGAAACAAAGGACACACATAATATTTTGTATCCAGGGCAATCTGCCAATCATTGGTGACCTTAGCCAATGCAGATACATTGTACTGTGGCACAGTGTAATACAAGACCGAACTGAATTTAGCAGGTAGAATGTCTCTAGGTGACTCCTACACTGCTCAGTGACAACCTTTTCAAGTAGTTTGGATAAGGTAGGCAAGACGGAAATTGGTCTGTAGTTGTTTAAGTTGCTTTGTTCTCCAGATTTAAACAGGGGTATGAAATGTGCTGTTTTCCATATTGGGGAGAGTACACCTTGAGAAATGGACATATTAAAAAGGTGAGTGATTGGGGATGACAAAATGTAATATCCCAGTTTTAAATAATACGGTTCGATGAGGTCAGCACCTGCTGACTTCCCAGTGTCTAGACTCAGTAATAGTTCTTCCACTTGCTTCAGTGTAACTGGACTGAAGGAGAATATTTCTGCATGAGTAGAGGTCGCTGTGGCTTGGCATGCAGGGTCATGGTTATTCATCTGTGAGCAAGGCTTTAATGCTGGTGAAGTGTCAAATGACAGACCAGCCATAGCAAAATGGTTATTGAATAATTCAAGGATCTCATTTTTATCTGTGGTGGAAGTGACACCAAATATGATTTTCAGTGGGAGTGAACTGGCTGGGAAGAAGCCTTCTATGTCCTTAAGCATTTTCCAAACTTTAGCTGGGCAGATGGACGAGGGCTCAAGTTGAGTATGGAAGTAATTAACTTTCTTGGCCCTAATTAGTGTGTTGCACTGGTCTCTAGCAGCTCTAAAGGCTGCCCAATCCACAGGCTGCTTAAGTTTTCTAACCCTTTTCCATAATGCATCGCGGTTTAGAAAGCAGATATAGGGCTAGCCATGAACCAAGGACAGGATTTCTTTTTTGTGTGTATTTTAAGCAGAGGTGCATGTCTGTTTCTGGAGTCTAGAACCATGGTTTGGAAAATCTCAAAGGCTTTGACTACCATGTTGACCAGGTAGAAGTTTTGCCAGTTAGCAAGTTGAAGATCAGCGAGGAAGGCATTAGGATCGAAGTTCCGATGATGTCTCTTCTCTTGAAGACATACCTAGATATAGATATCATTTTTGGGGTAGATCTCATGCAGGCAATCGAACAATGATCACTAAGGTCATTAAAAAGAGTTCCAGCATGGGAGATAAGGTGTGGTCTGTTCACTAGGATTAGATCAAGCAGAGTACTGCTTTCTGGATTTTTGTGGTTAGAATGGGTGGGTTCCTGAACAAGCTGAGTGAGCCCAAACATATCACAAAACATCCTTTAGAGGCTTAGATGCAGCCAGTACATGATAATGTCACCCATAATAATTATTTCCAAAGTAAATGTAGGTAATACCTCACTACAGTAGCTCAATATGTTATACCCTGCAGAAGGTGGCCTGAAACATCCAAGAATGTGGAGGTAAGCTGTCTGTGAGAGTTGAACTTTTATGGTGACACTTTCATATTCATTGGACTGTGATGTGCAGTCCACTAGAGATGCCGTGCATTTGTAAGCAATATAAATGGCTACAACCCCCCATCTAGTATGTCTGTCGGCCATAAAGACATTATAGGATGGCATACTAAACTCATGATCCTGGGTCGAGGGTTTTAGCCATGATTCAGTTACCACCAGAACATCAGGCTGTGTGTGGCAAATCCATATTTGTATAGCATCAAAAAGCTTTAACAAACTATTTGTGTTTATATGTAGTAAACTCATACCCTTTTAATTGGCCAGGTCTGATGGAGCTGAGATATGGAGAGGAGGGCCAGGATTTAGTTCAGTGTTGCCTGCATAAATAAGAAGCAGAAGAAGTTCTATAATAGCATTTAGAAGTAACCTAACAGCTAATATTCTTCAGGTGAAGCTACCTCTGGCTGGAAGCTGCAATTCTGAACATAGGATTTGCAAGAAAGTGAGTTGTGCTCACAACAGAGGGAGGTGAACCTTACAATTGTCTTTGGTTTGTAGCAGATATTCTGCAGGTGGAGGCTACTTTTAACTGAAAGGTGAAATAAGGAACTTAGAATTATCAGGAAAGACAGTCTTTCAAGCAACACAGTGAGGTGGATCTTGCTTAACTTTTGCTACAATTGTTAAGATTTTCAGTGCAGGAAGAGTTTAAACCCTGAGGGACAGAATACTGCTTACTGTGTCTGTCCTGGTGCACAGCTGACTTATTTTGGGGCTGACTGCTTTCAGAGCACAAATCACCAGGCTGTTTTGGGGCTGGGGAAGTTTACCTGTGTCTGACCTGGATGTCTGGATTTTTCTCTGTTTGATTAGCAGGGTGTTTTCTCTGTCAAATTGTTGTGTAGGGCATCTTGCTGACAGGAAGGCACTTGTCACAGCAGTGGGTCAGAGCTTTTAGCTGATTATTTCGAGAGGGCACAGTTTAGGCCCAACCCCTGCCCACCCCTCACCCACCCACCCCTGAAAATAGTTCTTTATACCTGGGTTCTGACATCATTTCCCTCAAGAGTGCAAGGTGCATATCACTGCCATATCTCTCTAGCACACTGCACTGACAATATAAGCATACACATTGTATAATATATATATTTCTATATAACAAACCAATCTCACACACACACACACACACACACACACACACACACACACAAAAAAAGTAGATAAACATGTGGGGAGTAGTGCAATGTAATGGCTGTGGGGCAGCAGTCTTCCAGGAGTCTTTCTGGAGGCTGAGATGCTGCCCTATTTGCAGACAACTCTCTGCCCTGAGGGAGGAAGTTGCCCATCTTCAGGCCACACTGGACAGTAGTAAGGAAACCTTCCCCCAGGCCACACTGGACAGTAGGAGGGGAACCTCCCCCATCCAGGGAGCACTAGAGCCACCACCACTACCTCAGAGGTTGTGAAGAAAGCACAGCAGTTGGACCACAGTGGGCTCAGGGAGGGTGAGGATGGTGGAACAGAGGCACACTCAGTCAGTTATTCCACTCCACAATCCATTCACCATTCTGGAGGAGCATAGTTCCCCTATGAATGCACCTGCAGAGGAGACTAAGGAGGTTGAGGACAACTGTCACAAGCAAGGCCCACAGGAAGGAGACAGAGGACACCACAGGGAAAGGAAGCAGCTCCTGGTGGGGGACTCAATTATTAGGGGGATAGAACTGGGGGGAGCAGGGAAAACTGAAGTAAGGTGCCTGCCTGGTGCCATGGCTTGGAGGGACAGGAAGTGCATCCTCAGGATCACGAGAACAGCTTCACGGGAGTCTGAGCTGGACATCATTGTCCACCTAGGGACAAATGACTTGGCTCATCATGAAATTAGAGCAGTGCAGGAAAACTTTGTAGAGTTGGGGAGGGGCCTAAGACAAGTAGCACACACATTTTCCTTCTCAGAGGTGCTGCCTGTCAATGGCATGGGTGAGGCGAGGGTACTTTGCACCATGCAGTTTAATGAATGGTTGAAAAAATGGCATGGAGCACAGGGGTTTGGATTCACTGGGGACTGGGGTTCCACCTCGAGGGACACTGGCCTATACTGGCAGGATGGTCTGCATCTGTCCAGGAAGGGAACAAGTCTTTTGAGCAATCAGTTTAAATGCTTCATTGGCAAGCTTTTAAACTAGTCAAGGGGGGAGGCACTGATAAGCAGCAGGAAAATCCAAGCCTCTCCCTACAAAAGAGTGTACTAAATGACAAAAAGACTGAGGTAGAAAGGTCAGTGGGGGATGCTGCAACAGAAGGTAAAGCCATCAAAAAATGGAGAGCAATGAGTACCAATGCCCGTAGTCTGGGTAACAAGCTTCCTGAATTAGTGGCCTTGATGAAAGAGGAACATCTGGATATCATGGCAGTCACAGAGGCATGGTACACACAAAACCATGACTGGGACGTAAACATACCAGGATACACTATCTACAGGAGGTACAGGGAGGGTAAAAGAGGAGGAGGAGTAGCTCTTTACGTAAGGGAAGGAATCAAAGCAACAGAACAAAAGGGTAAACAGGGAGGAGAAGAATCATTGTGGGTCAATTTGGAGACAGACAATGGCACCACAATCCGCACAGGGGTTGTATACAGACCCCCCTCTGGGGAGGACATGGACAAGAAAATTATAGAAATTATACTTAGAATGACAGAAAAAGGGAAGATATTGCTGATAGGTGATCTGAATATGCCAGATGTTAACTGGAGTGCAGTTGCAGCAGCCACTTCTAAGAGGGGTTATTCTAGATGCCCTACAGGGGGCATGCCTTAGACAACTAGTATTGGAACCCACTCGAGAGGGAGCAATCTTAGACCTCATTCTCTCCAATGGAGATGGAGAGAGGATCATAGATGTAGAAGTGGGTAGCCATCTGGGAACTAGCAACCATCAAACAGTATGGTTCACAATAAACACAGCAATAGAGTCAAGCCATACAAAGGCAAAAGTATTGGACTTTAGGAGGGCTGACTTTGCCAAAATGGATGAGTGCCTAAGGAATGCACTAGCAAATGGGCAGGAAGGAGGGGTGGGAGAACAATGGGGAATAATAAAAACTACCATCACAGAGGTAACAAGCCTTTGTGTGAAGCAAATAAACAAAACAAAATGATGTAAGAGACCACTATGGTTCTCAAAGGAAGTGGCAGTGAAGGTTCCAGAGAAAAAGAAAGCATTCAGGAAGTACAAGGAATCACAGAAGAAGCAGGACAAAGAACTGTATCAGTTAAAGCAAAAGGAAGCTGGGAAGGCAATCAGAACAGCAAAGGCCCAAACCGAGGAAAAGATAGCCAGCTCAGTTAAGAAGGGGGATAAAACCTTTTATAGGTACATCAGGGAGTGAAGGAAGTCCAAGGGAGGGATAGTGAGGCTTAATAAAGGGGGGTGGGGGTGGGCAGAAGGTGACTGTGAAAAGGCAGAGATACTAAACAAATATTTTTGCTTAGTATTTACAAATGAAGAGGGGGGAGGTACCTAAAACAAACAATAGAAACAGTCTCGATACAGAAGTTGATATCAGACCATTTATAGAAGAAAGGGTTCTGAAAGAACTCTAAAAACTGAAGGTGAACAAAATAATGGGGCCTGATGGGATTCATCCCAGAATTCTAAAAGAACTAAGGGTAGAACTAGTGACACCACTGACTACCCTCTTTAACAAATCAAAGGAGGATGGGGTGGTACCCGAGGACTGGAGGAGGGCTGATGTGATTCCCCTTCACAAAAGTGGGAGCAAGGCAGAAGCAGAAAACTACAGACCTGTTAGTTTAACCTCAGTGATAGGGAAAATGATGGAATCACTTCTGAAGGAAAAAATTGTCGAGTATCTAGAGGCCAGAGGGGCACAGGACCCAAGGCAGCATGGATTCACAGCAGGAAGGTCATGCCAGACAAATCTGATAGAATTCTTTAACTGGGTGACCAAAGTAGTAGATCAGGGAAGGGCTGTGGACATGGCCTACCTAGACTTTATCAAGGCATTTGACACAGTCCCACACAAAATATTAATATACAAGTTGGCCAGCCTGGGAGTGGGTCCCAAGATGACAGCCTGGGTAAAGAATTGGCTGGAGAATAGGACACAGAAAGTAATAGTAAATGGAGTTCACTCTGAAGAAAGGGGGGTTACTAGTGGGGTACCTCAGGGTTCAGTATTAGGACTGGTCCTCTTCAATGTCTTTATTAGCGAGATTGCAGAGGGACTGGAAGGAAAAGTATGTCTCTGTGCAGATGACACAAAGATCTGCAACAGGGTTTGATGCACAAGGTGGGGTGGAAAGGATAAGAAGGGACTTGGCAAGGTTAGAGGAATGGTCAAATGTATGGCAGCTTAGATTCAATGCAAAGAAGTGCAAGGTAATGCACTTGGGAAACAAAAACCCAGGGGAAGAGTACACAATCGGGGGTGAGATACTAACAGCAACAAAAATGGAAAGGGACCTGGGAGTAGTCATATCAGGTGACTTAAAGGTGGGAAAGCAATGTGACAGGGCAGCAAGAAGGGCTGGGGGGGTACTGGGATGCATAGGGAGAGGCATCACCAGCAGAAAACAAGAAGTTATTATCCCTCTGTACAGACAGCTGGTCAGATCCCATCTGGAGTACTGCGTGCAGTTCTGGAGACCCAATCTCCGCAAAGACATAGACAGGATGGAAGCTGTCCAGAAGAGAGAAACTAAAATGATGCAGGGTCTGCACCAGAAGACATATGAAGAGAGACTAAAGTAGCTTAATATGTATAGCCTCGAGAAAAGGAGGAAGAGGGAGACATGATAGAAACTTTTAGTACCTCAAGGAATCAACAAAGTCCAAGAGGTAGCATCTTTCAAAAAGAGGTGCAAGAACAAGGGGCACAATTTGAAGATGGGGGGGTGGCTCAGAGGTAATTTAAGGAAGTATTTTTTCACAGATAGGGTTGTGGATGCATGGAACAGCCTTCTGGAGAAGGTTGTGGAGTCAAAAACAGTTGTGGAATTCAAGCATGCATGGGACAGTCATACAGCAATTCTAGGGGGTGGGGGTAGGAAGAAGTAGGCTGCTGGTTAACTAGGATCTGCAGCTTACCCATTAGGTTGGGAAACGGACAGACTGGGTGGGCCAAGTGGTCCTTATCTGCTGTCAAATTCTATGTTTCTAAGCTTCTTATGAGGCACATACTTCCCCATTTATGTGTACAGCTATGGAGTGGAGACTGTGATGAGCAAGGCCCAAAAAGGCCCAGTGAGGTGAATAATAACACCTTAAGAGAGATAATGTAAAGGGACACAAGTATACAAGTATAAGAGAAGAGTCGCTGTGGGTTAAAGAAGCACAGAGATGGAGCTAGCTTAGTGGATGGTGGTCTAAGGTACTGGTGCCTTACCTCCAACCACACTGACAATCCAGGTTCAGGAATGGATCAGGGTCATTTGGGTGCTGGCTGAGTGAAGCAAGATTGTGCATCCCAAGACAGCTCTCCTCCCTCAGGCAGGCGGGCGGGAGGCTGAGTCCCACTGCTTTTCTACCAGCAAGCAGAGGCTAGGTGGTAATACCAACAAGACCAGCAGACATTGAAGGGTGTGTGCTGATGCAGCACACATGTCCATAAACATGCACATGCATACATGTGTCACTCATAGATGCCCAGAGGAGAAATAAAGGATAATCCCTGGCTCACTTGGTATCCCTCGCTGACGCTGCATGACCCTACATGTCTGGCCACCTGATGATATGTCTCTGTGTAAATTGTGGTTAACCAGTAACTCCATGAGATGGGTCAGTGATGGGCCTGGTGGGATGCTGCCTGGACCAAGGTCAACAGGTGGAGATAGAAATGAAAGAAAAAAAAAAGAAGCACAAAGTTATACAACATTACAGGTAGTGCAGAGTTTAGATATTCTGTTTAATGACACACTGGGATAGGCTGAAGTGGATTTAGGTTGCACAGTGGAGATTCATAGCACTCCAAGTCTTTTCATGCATGAAAACTTTCTATCTTTCTATATTTCTTTGACAATCAGAATATGGGACATTCCTTACGGTTGTGTGTGATAAGGGTGATCGCCAAAAGACGATCTTCCTTATGGCACGTGTACATTACTGAAATTCAGTTTTGGCAATGTAGAACCCCAGCAACAGAGAAAACATTGCAAAGAATTGTATTCTTCACCTTTATGTCAGGGTCTGAAACCCCCCCCACACCTTCTCTGCAGGGTGCTTCACCCCCCCACCTCCCTACTTTTAGATTCTCAGCTGCAGGGGGTGCATGTGGTGGGGGGCTGCAACAGTGCAAAAAAAAACCTCACATTCTTGGGCCAGGTGCAACAAACCATACCTGTGCCAGGACACGAACCCTGCATCCCAGCCACCTCAGGTCAGCACCCACCTCACCATGCCATGGAGCCAGCTTGGTGGCTGACCATGGCACAACCCCTCACAAACCCATCCACCCCTCACTCGGCATGCTCGCTTCCCCCCCATGCATGTGTACATGTAGCGACATCCCATTAACATTCGTAAACCCTCCCCATCTGGTTGCCCTCCCTACTCCCTCACTGTCTGGGTATACACCACAAGTGGGTCGTTATTTTGGTAGGCACCCACTTGTGACATGCCACGTCACAGTATACCATTTCTTACCCATTTTACAAAATAGCATCATTATCTGTCAGTCACATGTGTATTCCTCACATAATTTGTTATTTGAAATGAAGTTGCTTTATTATTTCCAAAAGAAGGATAACTAGTCAATTTTATAAACAGTCTCATACTTTGAAAAGAAAGTTGTAAGAGGAAGGAGGGGCACATGATATCATCATTAACTAAGATACCTTCACGTGTATATTTTTCTATACTTTGCTGAATAATTTTCCATGTGGCTTTCTATGAGGATTATTTTTATTGTTCATAGGATAATCACAATTCCTTATCATAATTATTGTTATTGAGATTGTTTTGAAATATGAAATGCAAGTTTAACTAATATAGTATTACTTTCTGTTGTTCCAAGAATATCAAGCCATTTCGTAAGCCAGTGCAATACATATAATTTGAAACTGGAAAACTGTGCTTGACATTGCTAAATTATCAGTGTTGTTAATTGGTGTGTCATGAATTGGCCTGCATGCCCCCCAGACATGTGACGAATCAACAACAATGAGACAAACTCATAGCCTGTTGTAAGTATATATAGATGTAGATATATGGATATGTATCAAACGGTGATGATGGAAGTGTTACTACAAACTACGGATATGAGTAACAGTAACATTTAGTCTAGTTGTGACAAGGGTCAAATCTGAGTTTAACAGTTGCATTCTCATTCAAGGTAAGGGTTGGTTTTAATGCTCCTTCTTGCATTTTCAAATGTACTTTCTGTATGTTATCTTCTCAGAAGTTTCCTTATAACTTAAAATGATCAGTTACAACTATGAAAGCATACCTGTGAATAAAGTTTAAACCTTTTATGTAAGTGTTTGGTTTTGTATGTTTTCTACAGGTAAATAGTTGCATTCCTTTTTGGTGCTGCTCTCTGCTGAAGATTCTATGCTGAGATTCAACTACCACCACCATACACATTTCATCTCTTGAAAAAAAAATCTACTGACGTTAACTTTAAAATGCTGTTTCATATAACAGTATTTCTACTGATGGTCAATAATGCTGTCTACCAGAACACACAGCCAGGGTGTAAACTGCAGAGTATGAAAGCAGCTTCATTTTCCCGGCATGGAGACATCAGTATGGGTGGGGTAATTGGTATTCATTTAAATTACATTCCAACTGAACAACACTTTACCAAGCAACCCCAGTTAATGCAGTGCAAAATGTAAGTAGATATAAATTAAGGATTTCTAGTCATATTCACAAGTCATCATGAGACAAGTTATGATTCTATTTGACAAGATGTGTCATTATATAGAGTATCAAGCCATATACTGTAGCACAGATGATACTGTACATTAGGGTTGATATTTGTGCTGTTTCTTGTTTCATTCATGATTAGAGATGTGCAAAAAGTACAGAATTTGCTTTGCAAATTAATTTGTGCAGTTGGCAAAATGTGTGAAGTGCAAATTGTCAGCTTTTCCTCGAGGTGATGTGTCTCTTTTCTTTGCATATTGATCAGTATTCATTTGCAATATTGCTTCTTTATGAATACATTGTTGAGAAAAGGCCACCTAACTTGGAAAGCTTTACAAAAAATGACAAAGTTAGAAGCTGGTGGTGACATTGGGAACTTCACAAACTGTTTGAGAAGGCACATTTTTCACTTTGCCAGAACATTGCCAGAAATGTAAAATGTCATATTTCTATTGATGACTAGGGACACTTGTTTTAAGGTAGAATTGTGTTAAACTTCTGATTTCACTTCAGTACAATTTCATAAAAGTCTGACAAACTAATAAAAATGAGAAATTGTGCATTTCACTTATTTAATTGTTAGTGTTTGCTGGGTACATTCATTGGAGTATCTAATGCCATTTACAGGAATGACCCAAACAGGGTTAAAGATGTGCATAATTAGCAAATTTTGCTCTGCAAAACAGTTTGTGTAATTCATACATTTCAGGAAATATTTAGTGTGTATGGAATGCAAAATTCCACTAGCAAAATGGTAAGTTTTGCAGTTGTGGGTGAAATGCCACTTTTCTTGAGCACATTTTGTGATTTCACCAGCAGAATTTCACAGTTTGCACCCGCAAAACTCATGGGTGAAATGCATGAATTTGACAGAATTCATTATTTTGCTGCAATTTTGCTGGCAAAATTACATTTTGCTGCAACACTAAACAGGGTAAACACAAGAAACAGGTATCACTGTTCTGCCATCTATTACCATCTCAGGTTCAGAATTACCATAATTTCCCTATACGTGTGCCTTAGATAAAGGTATGCCTGTCAATGTGATATTTCTCAATTTTTCCAAGGCGCTTGATTCAGTCACTCTTAAAATCTTAATTCAGGAATTAATCAAGCTACATTTCCATCTGAATATAATCAGATGAATTAGTTCATGGCTTAATAACAGAACTCAATGTGTAACAATTAGGGGTTACAAGTCTAACTCTGGAGGTGTAACTAGTGGAGTACCTCAGGGCTCAGTCTTGGGCCCAGTTTTGTTTAATGTCTTATTATCAACTATGCAAACTCTACCTGGTGTTTTGTCATGCAACTACACCGATGACTGTAAAATTGGTGGAATTGTACATGATATAGACTCAGCTGGATCCTTTCAAGAAAATCTTGATAATCTAGCAGCTTGGGCAAAAGAACATACATTAATGTTCAATGAGCAGAAGTGCAAAGTTATGCATTTTGGGTCAAATAATTCCAGATTCCAGTATAAACTGAACAACATACTATGAAAGGAATGTACAAATGATCTCCAATAACCTAAAACTTGAGCATCATACTAGTATGACCTTAAAAATGTAATCAGTTAATTAGATGCATTTTAAGATCAATAAAAAGTAGAGAGCCCAAAGTAATTATTCTACTGTATACAGTTGTAGTCCACCCCCACATTGAATACTGTTTCCCATTTTGTGCCCCATACTCAATTCAAGGGAAAAATAAGTTGGAAAAATCTCTGAGAAGAGTAACCACACATGTGAGGGGGTAAAGCACCTGAGCTATCCAAACAAGGTAAAACATTTAAACCTATAGTCTATTAAGTATAGGATATTGAGAAGTGAACTGTGTCTGGTTTTTAGAGCAAATAGAGATGATGCTTTGTTTGAGTTAATTGGCTTAACAAAAAAAAAATGTCAATATACAAACACTAGGTCACATAACCAGAAACTACTTGGGGAAACCAACAGAACACAAAAAGAAGCCAATGGTATATACAGAGAGTGATAAATACCTGGAATGTGCTGCCTAGAGAACTGGTAGCTAGTAATAATATAACTGTCTTCAAAAGTAGATTAGATAGTCTTATGGGTGACAAGTGATTTGCAATTTCCACCATGTCAACTTGATGTGGTGGCAAGTTCTGTTATGGACTTCTTAGCCTTCTGTACTTGATTCCCATCTAGGAACCTATGAAATCAAGTAGGATATGGTGTTCAACAGTGGACAGACCCAAAAACAATAGTTTTGGAAATGTTCAATGATTTTAATATAAAACCAAATCATAGATTAGTTCTGAAAGCTAATGTTATAGCAATTAAAAGAAGGATTATCAAATAATGGAAACACCCCACAGATTTGTTACCTTTTTAGAAGCTAAAGTGGAAACAATTATTTTGGAGCTTTATATATATAATTATAATTTTTTGGGGGTGAGGGGTTATGAACCACTGTGGAGGACCTATAAAAATGATTCAGGATTGGGGAAGTGTGGATTTTACTCAATAAGGCTGAGAACACCCCTTGTTTGTAATATAGGATGTTCAGTAGCAGCCGCTTCATTGGGATGGCCTGGTGGCAGCCGTTTCATCCCACTTAAACCGCCATCTCCTTTATCAGAAGTACATTTATATCTATAGGAAGCTGTGTCTAACAATAGCTCCCTGAATTATCATGACTGTGTCTAACATTAGTGCCCTGGATTACTGCATCCTCCACAGTACTGTTCACTTCATTTTATTTATTTCATTTAGCTTTTACGTTACAGTGTACTACTGTACCTGGTGCTAGTAGATTGCAGCAACTTGTCCAGGTCAGCATGGAGAAGAGTGGTACGGAACCCTGGAAGATGAAGTCAAACTAACAGCAAATTAGGAGAGGACTGAGAGTACAGGGCACACAGCAGATGTAACAATCGCAGGGACAGAGATAGATAAACAGCTGACTGTGATACCATGAGGAACGGGAACTATAAGGAATCAGTTCAGGTAAAGTTTACAAACAGATGACCTGTTGCAGATGTGGTTAGGAGTTGGAGCATGTCTGGTGTTAGTAGATCATAGCAGCATGTCCACATTAGTGCAGTAAGAATCGGTACAGAAATAGAGTTACTGCTGTGTGATTTATCTAATCTTGAGGGCTCAACAGGCTGAACTTGAAAATAAAATAGATGAGGCATTACACACAGGGGGGAGTAGCTAGAAAAGAAGAGTGGGGAGGGCAACAGGATGAATGGGAAATGGCAGGAGGAAGAGATTCACACTTTTAGGTGTGAAAAAAGGATTAAAGGGATTACAGGGATTTTAAAAGAGACATGCCTTGGCAAGATCAGACAAGATCATCCCAACTAAGTGGCTGGGAGTAGCAGAGACACCCCATTTAAGCATCTGTGACTGTCATAGAGTAACATAGCCACTTAATCGGTTCCTAGTGGGGCATTCCAATAAAGCAGATATCCCATTTGTCCACGTCCCAATTAAGTGGCTTGTACTGTATTTATCATATTTGTACATTGGGATGTATGTATTATATTTAAAGGTTATTTGCTACTAAATTTGTTGTGTGATTTATATCTCTAACTGTCGATATGAAATTTGTATGGCCCAGCCAAAAATTATGTAATAATGCAATACCATTGTATTTTGATTGACTTTTATAATGTCCAATAAAATATCATATGCCAAAAAAAGGTACAGAATTAAGAAAGAGACAGTACTTATAAAAGATAAATATTAGTGGAGGATTATCTATATGTTTACAGGTGTAGTTACTTTGTCTCTTATGCTTGTAAGAGTGCATTCTTGAGTTCTTTAGGTAAGAGAACTGTGAAATGCTGAGCAGTTCTGGAACAGATAGGACTTGAGGAGAAACTCTTATAACCATAAGAGCTGCAGTAACTGTACTCATAAACATATTATAAATTATGTTGAAGGTAGCTGTTTTTAAAAATATAACTTGCGTTTGAAATCAAAAGGTCTGACTGCAGAAAATTGTAAAAACCCTGTGAGTGGAAATGGACTATACCAAATGAACTTAGACCTCCAGAATTGTAGAGATTTGTGCATGGGATGCCCTTTTTATGCTTATAAGAGTAGCTGGAATGTTTAGAAATAAACAATACTGTCTGGCTAAGAACAATGTCATGATTGATAATAAACATGACAAAATGGTTGACCCCTTCTCACTTGGTTTGTAAAAAATGCACAATCTGATACTTCTATACACAAAAGATGCAAAAGTGTACATTTATATCTAATGTGTGCCTTATTTTGATCCATACATTTTTATTGCTGCTTGGCAAAGCCAAATGTTTTCTCGTCAGCACACAAGAGTAGGTCTAGCAGAAGAAAACAAGAAAATTACCCAATGAATGATAAATCACTTTTGAGTGTCCTTCTGCCACTGCCTACCTACCCAAGAATATCCCATTGAGTTTGCATGCAAGAAAGACACCTATATATGCAGTCTCTATGGGTGAGCTGTTGCAACCAGAACACCTATATTATGGGGGAGGCAAGTGTTGTGTTCTCCAGAAAAGTTGATGTGAAGTCAAGAGCATTGCACTTTGCAGAGCAGAGCAAAGTTTTTGAATTTCAACCCAGACTTATGCAGCAAAGCTTAAAAAAAAACACAATGTTTCTAAGCAAATATTGGACATCCCACCTGCATAGCTATAGTTTCCCATCTCCATTACACCAGGCCTGACACCTGGCAGAGCTATTCAATAGCTCACTACTGTTGGGAGTGGTTACAAAAGATTGGAGGATACAAGTTGTGCTTCCACTCAACAAGAGAAAGGACAGAAAGATGGTTTACCTATGATGACATGACAACAATGTTGTGAAGATTTGGCATAGCCACATCCATGGAATTCCACTTGTTAGACATTGGTCTGTGTTTCTGTAGGAGGGCTGTGTCCCTCCAATGCCCAATGCAGAGGGCTGTGCCCGCATCTATAGATTGTTAACTCCAAGTCAGAGTTAACTCAAAAGGAGGGTGAAACTTGGTGAAAGGGCAACATTTCACTGGTGGGTCCCACATCAACGACATTTTTGAAACTTGTCGAAAATGTCACTGTGGGGAATTTTGCCTATGGCTTTTTGCTCTTCCATTGGTAAACCCAGAAAGATACCTGGATGTTACAGCCCCATCATTCTCACCTCTGTTGTAGGTAAACTGACAGAGACACTAGTCAGAGAGGACCTAGTGGACCACATGGGGAAAAATGGGCTCCATAATTGTAAGCAAAAGCAAAACAGATTAGATCTGAAAGCTAATGTTATAGCAATTAAAAGATGGATTATCAAATAATGGAAACACCCCCACAGATTTGTTCCTTTTTAGAAGCTAGAGTAGAAACAATTATTTTGGAGCTTTATATATAATTATAATTTTTTTGGGTGGGGGTTATGAACCACTGTGGAGGACCTATAAAAAATGATTTAGGATTGAGGAAGTGTGACTTTTTCTCAATAAGGCTGAGAACACCCTTTGTTTGTAATATAGGATGTTCAGTAGCAGCCGCTTAATTGGGATGGCCTGGGTGGCAGCCCTTTCATCCCACTTAAACCACCATCTCCTTTATCAGAAGTACATTTATTTCAATAGGAAACTATGTCTCTCAATAGCTCCCTGGATTATCATGACTGTGTCTAACATTAGTGCCCTGGATTACTGCATCCTCCACAGTACTGTTCATTTAATTTTATTTATTTCATTTAGTTTTTACCTTACAGTGTACTACTGTACCAGTGCTAGTAGATTGAATCAACTGGGTTTGTGGCAGGAAGGTTTGCAGATGAACTTGATGATATCCATTGACTGGGTAAGAAGAGTGGTGTATATGGACAACCATTAGAGTAACTCTATTTCTACTGCAACAAGGCATTTGACTTGGTGCCACATGGAAGGTTGTTGAAGAAATTAGAAGACTTGGGAGCAGTAAAGACCTAGATAAATTGATGGAAGGTTTGTTGGGGGATGACAGCAGAGGCTGATTGTAAATAGGGTCAAATGGGATATGTGAGGTCAGGATTAAGATATCACATGGATAAGTCTTTTTCAACATGATCATCAGCAACATTGGAGAAGAAATATAGGACAATATGTGCCTCTTTGTAGATGACATTATGCTCTGTAGCTGAGTAGACAATGAAGAGGGGGTAAGGAAGTTGCAGAGATACCTCCATCTTTATAGAGTTGGTCCAAGGTCATGCTGTTGAAATTCAATGCCAAAAGGTACATTGTAAGGCACATAGGGCATTTAGGGAACAAGAACCCCAGGGAAGATTACTGGATAGAAGGGGTTAACCTGGCCATTACTTTAGAAGAAAGGGACCTGGAGGTCATCATAAGCAATTCCTTAAAACAAAGTAGCCAATGCAACAAGGCTAAGATGTACTGGAAGGGATTTTGATAGAAGGAGGGGGGAGGTAATACTATCTCACTATAGATCACTGGTGAACCCCACAACATATTGTGCCCAGTTCTGGACTCCTCCCCAGCGGAAAGACAGTGACAGGCTGGAGACAGTGCAGCATAGAGAAACAGAATGATTCAGCGTCAACAGAGTGGATCTTCCAGTATGAGGATTGTTTAGGGCATTGAACATGTGTTTGCTGGAAGCTAGAAGCTAGATGAGAGATGAGGGACATGATAGAACCCTTCAAGTTCCTGAAATGAAAAAACAAGGTAGTGTAAACTGTGAAAAACAATTTAGGGAAAGGCAAACACTGCTCCACCACAAGGAGGGTGCGGGGTTCTAAACTTGAACAGTAATACTCACAAGAAACCCACACTCATAAGATGTTATTGAAAACGTTTTATTATTAATAAAGATAAAAAGCTGCCCTGCAGTAACAAGGACAATTGCTCACTATGAACCCGACTGGTTTCGTGCTCTAGCATGTCATCAAGGGGATAGAGCTCAGTCAAAAGTGACTCTGTTATAGTGTATCCATTTAGTAAGGAAATGTAAGTACTCTTTGACTGATATGCATTATTTTTCTGTTTATAGATTCACCTTCAAGTCTTGGGACCGTCTCTGGTACAGGCAGCCATGCACATGGGCCTTAAGAGTTGGTATAACTATAGGCAGACTTGGACTTTGACAATTTAGTAACCAGTATATACAGTATATATATTTTTAATATGACTTTACTATGTATGCTTGATGATTCGTATTTCTTCAGAACTATTGACATACACCTGTTATGTCCTGTTAGCACTTTATAAAATTGGTTCCTTCAGTTACAATTAATTATTTTTAGGATTGCACTTTATGATCTTATATTTTATTAATAACACTATATGCTGAGCACTGTCACACTTTATTCATGAATGAGTTGTAATGCACTGTCTCTTTAAATGTGTACAATAACACAGAGTCACTTTTGACTGAGATTCATACCCCTAATGATGTGCTAGAGCGTGAAACCAGTGAGTTTCAGAGTGAGCAATTGTCCTTGTTGCTGCATGTCGCTTTTAATCTTTATTTATAATAAATCTTTTTCAATATCATATAAGGAGTGCAGGTTTCTTGTGAGTATTGCTGAAAAACAATTTAGGAGGAATAGTGGGTCAAAAATAAGGGGCCATAAATGTAAGCTGGGGAGAAAGGGGTAGATACAGGAGGGATGCTAGAAAGTTTTACATTCTTGAGAGAGTGGTTGAACCATGAAACAACCTATCTGAAAAGGTGGTGGGTGCAAAAACCATTAATATGTGTCTGCACAGCTGAAACTAACCAAAGAGCTTATAGTTTCAAAAGGGGGTAGTAGTAAGGCAAGGAGCGGGGGTTGGAGAGGACAGTGAAAACCCTGAATGGACAATAGGTCATATGGTAGCATAGGGTACAACTCGGCAGACTGGATGGACCAATGGTCTTTTTCTGTCAACATTATCTGTGCTTCAATGTTAAAGAAAGCTCAGGATCATGAAACCACATAGAGGCATTTTAATGTTACCTTCACATTTCTCAACTCAGACCTCTGTGCACAGAGGAAATTAAGACGAGAGGTCAGTAGACTTGGTCATGGTCACTCACTGAGTAAGATGGGCTGATGGGAGTCAAACATACAGTTTGTCTGCACTCCAGGTCCATATCTCTAATGTCATAAAAGACTAAGGGCTGAAGCAGGACAAGCAGTGTGCATTTGCTTTATTTATTTTATTAAACATTTTGACACAGGTGAAGAACCATGAGACATGTAAGTCTCATTTACAGAATATCCTGATACAGAGGCATAAAATGTGCAACTTTAAAAAGAGTTACAAATCACATTGAACTTGTTTCTGAACTGAGCTGAGATGGAAGCCAAGCTGGAGCAATTTCTGATGAATGACTTCGAAGAATTTCAAGCAGAAAGATCATTAAAAGAAAATAAAGTGTTATCCTGGGTTGAATTAATCATTGGAACATAATAACCTCCATTTTTGACATCATGAAGATGGAACTTGAAATGTATTGAAAAGGTGGGGGGCAGTCAAATTTTAAACAGCTTTATAAACCATTTTCATTCAGTTTAGTTCCCTTCTGGACTCCAAAGGAAACCAGTTCATATTATGTAACACAATACAATTGTGGGTATCCTAGGTTTAATTCAAGATATATTGCAGTACACTGTTGTACAATTTTGATAATGGAACAAAATTTACATGAGAGTCATGCCTATGAATTATGTCCCTATGATCATACAATGGCATTATAACTTGCACAATAGTTTTCATTCTATTAGTGTAATTCCAACAATCTGGTGTCACAATTGTTGGAAGAATGCTTGGATACATCCAAAAAGGGTTGGCCAGATGAATCAAAGATGTACAGTGTACTGGCCACTTTACAAGGTCACATTGAGACCCCACCTAGATTATTGTGTGTGGTTCTGGGCTCCTCAACAGAAACTGGACATTTAAGCAATCAAGAGGGTGCAATGCAGGGCCACCAAAATTATTAGGAGTATGGAGAACAGAAGTTATCAGAAAAGGCTGGAGACAGCCGGCCCGGTGGTGCTGAGGGTTGAGGTGCTGGATGCCACACCTCGTGTCACGCTGGCGACCTGAGTTCAGGAATGAGCCTGGGGCATTGGGGGTCAGCAGGGGAGAGAGAGGATTGAGCATCCATGGACAGCTCTCCTATCTCTCTTGGGAGGGATCCAGGGAATGCCCAGTGCAACAGCTTCACCCGGTGGAGACCAGATGATGTGTGCACGTATGGCATTGAGTAGAGGGAGCGGAGTTGTGGCAGACATTGTAACGTCATTGCATGACCGAAATCTGGGGAGGAGGGATGAGGGAAGCAAAAAGGAAACCCCCCCCAGCTTGTGTGGATAGGCAATGGCACCTGCATCCACCCGACCACACTCCACCTCCGGTTGCACTCCCTTACCTCGGCCAAGCCCAGCCTGTCCTGAATTTCAGATAGAGCACCCTGGGTGGATAGGGCGGCCCTACCTCTGGGGGCTCAGAGCCTGGTGGATAGCCAGGCTGGTGCCAGGATTCAAGAGGCCTCTCAGGCATGGAGGTAGAGTCGGGGGCACTGCAGGATGCCCGAGAGAGTTCCACAAGCCAGGAGGAAAAAATAGAGTTACAAAAATAAAAGAAAAGGCTGGAGGCACTGAACATGCTCACCCTAAAGAAAAGGAGAGTGGGGCAGATTTTTATCTTCTGCATACTCTGGGGTGTAGACAGATAGAACAGATGTAGATTCTCAGTCTGATGTGTTCTAACAAGGATGTAGGCATCTCTAACAAGAATGTGGAAATATGATCTGAAGCTTATAGTTGGTAAATAAAAGGGTAACACTTGTGCACCAAAAAGGTGGTGTGCCTATGGAGCAGCCTACTTGCAGAAACAGTGGATCTGAAGACTGTACAGGCCTTCAGGATAAGCCTGGACATGTTTCAGATTACCTGGGAAATGACAGTGAGCACTAAATTATAGACTGGATGGTGTAGCTCTATAAACTAATACATGTTTGCACATATCAACCCGTACCTATGAGTTGGGAGGGTGGGGTAGACCTGGTGGATCTAGGCTCTCTCCTGACTTTAAATTACTCAGTTACTAAGTTATAGTCTGACCTCTAAGCTACACTGCCTATCTGAAAGTCAATCACAGTCTTACCTAACTTAAAGAAGGCGTATTTGTTAATAGGCAAAAATGTTATCATATAGTTTTTTTTTAGCATTACTGAATTTCTAACTTAAATAGATTCCACATTAACATATTTGTATTACTCTGCTTTCTTAACAACTTCTATTTAATAATTTTATATTGAACAACTCAAGCCATTAAAGATGTCTGCCACTATCAATTTTTAAAAATCCATTCCCTTGAGATTACTCTTCAACTTTGCATACTGGATTCATACTACAGACATATCAGGATGGGGCTAGCACACTCTTGCAAGAGAGTCATCAACTTTGAAAGCTTCAAACCCCCCAATTTTAAAGTACAGGAAAGAAATAAATGAAAATAAACACAGATATAGTGATGTTAGTGCCCCAAATACCTAATTTCTAAAAGAACTATAAGATGACTTTTCTTCCATTAATAGTCACTTTTCACAGGCATTGTCATATGACATGATAGCAATCACAGCAGTAAAGGTAGTACACCAGCAAAAGGATAGTTGAAGTATATGCAGACAAGAGGAGAGCACAAAGGCAGTGGTACAACAGAGCAATTGTTGAATGATCGAGCAGTTTAGAATGTGCACACACCATCTGCTGTCAAAAATGGAATGTCCAGGCTTGTAAACAGTTTATAAGTTTGTAGTCAGTTTTATTCCTATTCCATCAATATAAAAAACACTGGGCAGTGCAAAAGCACTACTATTTAAGCTTACATTTCTCCCCTCAAACAGGGCTTCATCAGTGCTGATAGTGGATGGTAAGTGCACATTCTAAACTATTCGATAGTTAAAGTTCTTTACCTGTACAGTAGTTTTGAATTTGTTTTTTCTATAGGGTGGGAAATGTGGTGGTTTTTGCAGTTATGGGACTTGGTGAGGTTTCAGGCATGGATTAATGATGGCCAGAATGCTAATTAAATATATAAGAAAGTTTCACAAACTGGGGGGGTGAGGGAACTAGTGGTTGGAAGGGTGGGGGCATCATATGCAAAGGTTTGAGCAGTGGAAACTGGTGGAAGTTGTTTGTATAGTTGATAGGAATAGATAGGAGTGGATTTACATATAAAAATGTTATCTTTTTTATACAGAAGTTCTTTGCATAGTTTTTCTGGTGAAATGCTATTGTACTTTGCCCCATGAAGTGTGTCCTCCAGCAAAAATAAGTTATCTAGTGGGGAACCTTTCTGAAGGACTAATCAAATTGATTTCTTTGACTTCACACTTCTCTAGTGAGGACTGAGGGGAGGTAGATTCAGGAGATATGTTAGGGTGTTTTTTCATGGACATGGTAAGGAAGTAATGGAATAGACTACCCAAAGATGTGATTGAAGCTAGGACTGTGATTGGGCTTAAATTTCACTGGAACATGTACAAATAAATAATTGGACACACAGGGAGAATGCAGGGAAAGGGTGAATCAGAATGTAACGCTTTCATATCTCTAAATCCAGCCCATCATTAAGCCAAGCATGGAGCTAGGCAGGAGAAAGGGCAGAATAGATGAATCGCTGGGTCTTTTTTGCCAGTGCAGTGTGTGTCTTTAATTGTGCAAATCAGAATTAACTTACTGAAAAAAATGTCATTTCCTGTTCAAAAAAATGATTTGATAACTTTTAATTTACCAACACTAAACAAGAAATAAATAAATAAAGCACCCGTTTTCTTTTATATCACCTATGTTGGTCCAATAAAATGTATCAAATCATCCTTTTTTCTGGATCTTTTGATAAAAAGACCAATACAGCAAGAACATATTTTTCTATGTCATTTCCTGGTCAAACATTTACATAGCTAAAGATAATGGATATGTTGATTAAGAGTTCTGCTTTGTAGATCTTAGATCCTAGAATATGGCAATAATAAAGTATTGATAATGAAAAGGTAACATATTGGGAAATATACTTATCAGATTATTTGACTTTTTCTTTACCTTCTGTATATAATTTCCTCTACTGTATCACATCAAACATGAGTTATTAAGCACTGGGTTAACAACGTAGCTAAACTGTAGACCTTGACATTGAAATGCAAAAAGTGTATATGCTGATTCTTCAATTTGTTTTGAGCTATGAAATTCACATGTAACCCCCACCCCCATCATTTTGCAAATGACAGGTGGTATGCTGTTTTAATCTGACAGCAGTACCAGGTGGGGACTGGGTTCGGGGAGGAATAGGTCACTCAGCACAAAGGCTAGGTTTGGCTACTCTGTACAGGGGCACCCAAGTAACTCTGAACACAGGAAGCAATAATTGTAATGTCCCAATACCAGGAATGGGATTCTAGAGTGTGGCTTTATTCACATCCAAACAGAACAAACAAAGCATAGACGGACCCTCATGGGGCTACACTTCTGGTAATGCAGATTAAGAGAAACAAGAACCTTTCTTCAACACTTCAGCCCTCAGGCTCTGAACCCACCAGGCACACAGCCTGGACTTGCATGCTGCTTTGGGTACACAGCCCAAACTTGTACACTGTTCTGGGTTTTCCCTGGCTTGGATCCCTTGCCAGCCACTCGGACACTTTCCATATGTCATGGAAACATTTTCTGGTGGCTCCCTAAACCACCTAAGAGCACCTCAGCTCTATCAGGGAAACTTCCTTTTAATCCCACATCTGGGTACTTTCCTCAGGCACTGGCCAAGTACATGAGAGAAAGTAAAATTGCCACAGAGCAAATCTGTAGAGGTGAATTTGGTTACCACTGATGGGGGGGTCTCCCACCTCTCGTTTCCACAATTCATACCCGGCCATTTCTCTGGACAGTAAACACCTCATACTGTAAAGCTTGGCAATGTAGATTAAGGCTAAATGTATGTGACATTTCGTCTACTTGTCTTGCTCTCCCTTTATGCTGGACTTGAACATACTTTTACTTGGCATAGCCCATTGCTCTAGGCCCTCCACTGATTAAGCAGTCCAATCCCCACATTACTTCACTCTTTGGTGCTGGACTTGAACCTACTTGAGTTAACCGGCAATGCCTATTACACTAGACCTCCTACAGATTAAGTAGTCCAATCCCCATATTTCAACAGTTCAGGTGAAAAACATAGGCCCTATGTCAGAGCAAACTCACCCTTTGATTGCAGGTGCCCCACAGGCAATTCCTCATAGGAATTTCTCTCTCAGAGCTTCTGGTGCTGCAGCACAACTTGAAATAGGCAGCTTCTTCCCTTAGCCGGAACCAGGAGGGTTACCCCTGGAAGACAGGCAAAACTTTTCCCCAATCCCCTCAGGGAGGGGGCACTTGGACCAATGACAGCAGTCTCCACCACTTCAGCAATAAGTTTCTGTGTCTCTCTTATGGTGGAAACACACACCTTCTTAACAGTAGCTCTAAAACAGAGCTTAAAGCTCTGAGAGCCTGCACACAGACTGCTGTGCTGCTGTTTCTCACCAAGACTGCACACAGACTCTGTTCAAAATCCCCAACATTCTATCCTAACTTCCAACTGCAGCACTCCAGTGTGGCTCATGCAGCTGCGAAAGTTCTTTGGTGATGTCATCACTCAGTCTCAGCTGAGACTAAGAACAGAGTGAGACAGCGTGAAATCCATTTAACTGGAGTTTCACAAGCTGCCTTCCCTGCCTACCACTAGGTCTTACTGGGATTCTAGTAACCCTGGGTAACATGGGGGGGGGTTACACACATTTCAAATTTCACATTAGACAGTGTCAGTGGCTCAGCAGGTTGTGCATTTGCCTATGAGGCTCAGTGATCAGAAGGTTGTGGGTTCTAGCCCCACACCAGGAACTTAGGCTAAATACTGATATTGTAGGGCAGCTTGAGTGAGGTGCTGCACTTCTGAAGTGTATTCTTTTGAATGAGACATTATACCGATGTCCTGTGTAACTGTTCAGGTGAACATTAATGATCCCATGGCACTTCTTGAAATGAGATGGGGCATTTCCATGGTGTCCTGGCCAAATTTCCCACATTCACTAAAGTACCACCAACAGCTCTGTCTGATTCAGTTTCAGTTGGATTCCATTATTACTCCCACCCCCAATGAGGCTAAAAACAGATGAAATTCCTAGCCCTCTTTTCTCAGTCAACAAAAACAAAATAAATAAATTATTATTTATTTATTTATTTATTTATTTATTGAAATGTTTCACCAGGAAGGCACACTGAACAACAAGTTGCTCATCTCCAGGTGTAACGGGGGGAGGCACATGGCTGAAAAATTAGACATACAGTTTAACATTTCACAAATCAGAGAAATTAAACATTCAATTACATTTGTAACAAGACATATAGTTAAAAAATATCATAAATAATCATACAATCAAATTTGTAACATAACATAACATACAGTTAAACATATCATACCTGGGGAATATGCATTTAATTATAAGCGGCATATCTGAGGAACACAGTACAGAAATTTATTGTAGCCTTGGAGCCAACTCCTTGCAGGAATGGATCACAGTTAAGAGGCAGATTATTTAGCAATTATTGAATGAATGAGGTGCAGTTAGGGATCTTCAAGGAGGGTAGAGGGGTAGACAGGGGAAACTAGCTGGGGGAAGGAGAGGATAAAGATGGAGAGGGACATTTTAGGGGCAAAGTGAACAAAAAATCAGTTGCAAGGGGCAAGTTACCACAGGGCTAGTGTAATCTGGGAGCACCGCAGACAGAACAAAAAGTGCAAATTATTAGTTCAAGTGAACAAATTCCTTTGTTTAACTGCAGGAGGGTAGAGAGGGGGGGACTGGAGAGAAATGGGGGTAAGGGATAGGGTAGGGAAGGATGAGTCATATCTGGAACTGGACCGTTCAGAATGCAGAGATCACTGCCCATGGTGGAGTTAGGTGAGGACTTAGAATACGGGGCATTAGTAGGCAATGACAAGTTGAGTAGAGATAGTAGAAGGGATGGTAAAGGGAAGGAGGAGGAGGAGGATGGGTGGGAGAAACTTGCCTAAGACTAGGCCTCTTCAGGATGCTGAGAACCCTGCCAGAGAGCAGATTCAGGCAAGGATGAGTTAGGTAGAAAGGATGAAGTGGAAAAGGGAGGGAAGGATGAGTCATTTCCCAGTGCTGGATTCCACCAGGATGCCGAGAACCCTGCCAGGGGGCAAAACTATGTGAGGACAAGTAGGGAAGAGAGAAAAGAAAGGAGGAAAGAGGAGGGAAAGAAGAAGCTTGCTTAAGACTAGGCCAATCCAGGATGATGAGAACCCTTCCAGAGCACAGAATCAGGTGAGGACTAGTTGGGTAGAAAGGATAGAGGGGGAGGGGGAGTGAAGGAAGAGTGTTGGGCCCCCAACAGGATGTAGAGAAACCTTCCAGGGGATAGAATTAGGTGAGGACCAGTTGGACAGAGGGAATGGGGGAGGATAGAAGAGGAAAGAAATAAAGGAGGGTGGGAAGAAACTTACCTGACAGTAGACATCACCAGGGTGCTAAAAATCCCAACAGAGGGCAGATTTAGGTGAGTACAAGTTGGAAAGAAAGGAGAGAGGGGGAAGGGATGGAGGGGAAGGAGGAGGTTTTCCCAGAGCTAGACCTCTCCAGGATGCTGAGAACCCTGCCAGAGGTCAAAACTAAGCAGGGACAAGCTGGTAATGGAAGGTTGGGGTAGAAGTGAGGTATTAAGTGGTGAAGGGAAAGGAAAGCATGCTGCGAAGCAAGCTTGGGGGAGAAGGTTTAATAGAAGATGTGAATCATGGAGAGGAACAGAGGTATATTAGGACATTTATGAAGGGTTAGAGCAGGAGCAGTTAGATGAGCGAAAGTTATGTAAGACAGAGGCAAGGGAGAAGGAGGAGGAGGAGGAGGAGGAGTGCCATATTTGGGGGGTTGGAGTTCCAGATTTGCAGGAAATGATGGGTGAAACCTGACTGACCGATGCGAGTGGGGACCAACAAAGTGCAAGTGTCAGAGAATCTGAAGGAGTGGGAGGGGGAAAGGGGGGAAGACAGTGAGGATGAGAAGTAGGAGGGAAGTTCTCCTAACCAAAATTTAGAAGTGAGTTTGGCACAATGAGTGAGGCCCCTGTTGGCAAGCGGGGAAGGGACAGGGCGTGTTAGAGATCACAGTGATGAGTGCATGATGAAACATCAAGGGCAAAATGACAGAAGGATTTAAAGATAGTGTTCAATCTGGTTAGGGAGGATTTGGGAGCGGCACCACAGACTGCATCACAGTAGTTGAAAATGGGGAGGATCATCTTCTGGACTAGTTCACTTTGCGCCATAGGAGGCATGCAGCTATGGTTCCTGAGTAAGGCTCCAAGCTTGGGGAGCATTTTTTTTCAGGATGGCATCAATGTGGCCAGAGCAGTTGAGGTGTTGGTCCAACCCAACCCCAAGGTATCTGAATGAAGAGGTGTCCTCTAGGATTGTCCCGTCAAGGGTATGGAAAGAAGGTAAAGGGTGGAGCTTAGAGAGTCTCTGCCTAGTGCCAAAGGTCATGGATACATTCTTTTTGGAATTTAGGAATTGTTGATGTGAGGCAAACCATAGCTGAACCTGGTGGAAGTCAAGCAATTACTGTGCAACCAGTTAAAGAACAGTTGACTCCTTCAAGATAACAATCTTAACATAATATTTAGGCACAGTTCCGTTTATAGTTTACATTAGTTCAGTATTTCCCTTCCCATTATTTGTTACTGAGGCCATTTGTATGAAAACAGGATCCCTGCTCCCAACGAGTGCATCTATCTCCGTTGCTTTCTACCCACCTGTGGTCATAATGCACTGCTTGTGGCATTACAGTTACTCCCAAAGCAACAGACTGTGATGTCACAATAGAGAATTATGATTTGAAGTAGGGAGTAAGCTATAGAGGCAGATGAACTCTGACAGATAAAGATCATGTATTTGTGCAAATTTCCCCTGTAATAGAGGATGGGAAAGAGAAATCTATAAAATATATTTGGAGTACAAGCTGAAATGTAACTAATTATTATGTTTTTCAAAGTTTTCTTTTAGGAGTCAGCAGCTTTTTACACCCAATAAACATTTGAGCTACTAAGACTCTGCAATATAAATCTCTTAATCACAGATATGTGGTTGTAAGCTGGTTTCTGCTGAGCTGTACTTTCAGTTGAAAGTCTCATTCTACAGATGAAGAGAATAAAAACAACCAGCTACTTGGCAACTCATTTTTTTTTTTTTTAGTCTTTGGTAACCGGGTTAGGCCCACTAGGCACAAGTGCCTGTTTTCAGGGGTGACCTGGGAGCACTGAGTGGTTAAGTGACTTGCTTAGAGTCACAAAGTATGCAAGTGGAGGTTGTGAGAATCAAACTCAGGTCTGGTCAGCTGGATGTATCAGGCTCGTTCACACCTCATTCATGTAAACTCTAGGCTATACTGTCTGCCCACATAAACAGAATGGGTTACAAAATAGCTGCATAGTAAGTTAACGTGAACTGTACTATACTGTAAGGTGCAAACATAGTATGTCTCTATGAACTTGGTTTCTGAAAATAAATGTGCAGCCTGGCTCTCATATCATAAGACAAAGTCTTAGCAAGATACATTTTCTAAACTACTTTTGTACTGTATATAAAATCATATATGTCAACAGTATTTTACGTGCGTCAATAAAATTAATTTCTAGGTTTCGTATCAGAGCATACCGTTTTGTCAGAGCCATCGTTTATGCAGTGAATGAGATCAACCAGAACGTCAAAATACTGCCAAATATCACACTTGGGTTCAACATTTATGATAGCTGTTTCTTGGCAATTAGAGCTACAGATAGTACTCTACAACTGTTGTCGGGTAGACGGCAGCCTGTTCCTAATTACAACTGTCAATCAAACCCTGTCTTACCAGCTATCATTGGTGATGAGGCTGCAGAAGCAACAATACAAATGGCCATACTGTTAGGAATCTACCGCTTTCCACAGGTAACAAACATAATCCACTTCTGACTTGATCTTAAAAGAATCTGCTGTGGACATTAGTAACCACAAAAATTCACTTGATGGGCATTTTCATTTTTCTTATATCATTACAGAAGGGTTTTAGATGTTTCCCTTGCTTATTTTATGTGAAATATGCAGTATCTGTGGACATTTTATTCTACAAAAATGAATTGGAATCAGATCCTTTGGAATGGAGGTAGATCTTTTATTTGTTTTATCAAGGCAGTAGTATTTTCTCTTTAAAATGTACATTGTCCCCAGATCTCTGATTAGGCTAAAAGAGTTACTGTTTGGGTAGCGGGTGTTACATTGCTACTTAACTGGATACAGTAGAGCTTTAGAAAGCCACAATATGTAATGTATTAAAAATAAAATGAAATGCTAGTGAGAACTCATTTGGTTATAACCTGATTCAAGGACTTGTTCTAGCATGTTTGATTACTATAGCTGTGTGGCTTTCCCAGATTCTGATTCTGATGGAATTTTGTCAAATTTCTGAAATTTTGCCTAATTCTATAGAATTACATCAAAATCAAAATAAAAATTCCTAAATTCCAGGAATATTGTATGACTTTTTACTGAAATTAGATTAGTACTCACAGTTTACATAAGCCATGGTTCTGCAATTGATTAAAACTATTGGTTTGTTTTCTACAAACTGTGGAAAACTAATCTGTGTGTTTTGTAAACCACAGAAAACTACTCTGCAGTTTAAATTAAAACACTTTTAAAATTCTGCAGAAGTTATCAAAAATTCCACAAAGTCTTTTAAAGTGGAATTGCTATAAACCTGAATTCTGCAGCAGAATGCAGCATTCTTCACAGCTCTGCTAATTTGGCATGTGGATGTGTGTTTATTTAGGAATTGAGTTGAAAAAAAGCCATCAAGACATTAGCAGCTCATAATTCTCTGAAAATCAATATTATGGAAACACACAAAACTGGTTGTATATTACATATGGAGAAATCTGTATAGGAGTATTGGTCACTGTATTTCTGTGAGTGCAGAACTTGCTGACAGAGAGGAGAAAGAATAAGCACCCGACTTTCTCTTGATGGTATATCTATCTATCTATCTATCTATCTATCTATCTATCTATCTATCTATCTATCTATCCATCTATCTATCATCTTATAGTGGCATTGTGACACCACTATATTGAGGGTTGAGCAGGGGTTTCTATGTTAAACTTAAATTTTGGAATTTAATATCTTTGGAACCATTTAATGAATTTGCACAAACGTTAGCATGTGCGGTCTTGTGGGGTAGAACTCTTGAAGTGGCAAGTCTTGTTCTGGTCAGATGTGCAGATTCCAAGATGCAGATAGTGAAAAAACATTAAAAACAAACTCTGGCCAGAGTCAATGAGGCAGCATAATGCTATTTTCAGTGTCAGTGGCTTAGCAAGTTGCACACTCGACTCCGAGGATGGAAGAACAGAAGGCTATAGGTTCTATCCCCAGACCAGGCACCTGGGTTAAATTTCAATACTGGCATTGTAGTGCAGCATGAGGAGGTTGTTGCACTCCTGCGTTACCATCTTTCAGATGAGATGTTAAATGGAGGTCCCTTCTGCATGTTCTGGTGGTTGTTCAGGTGGACAGTAAAGATCCTACGGCACTTCCTGAAAAGAATAGGGGCATTTCCCTGGTGTCCTAGCTAGTTTCCCCCATTCAATACAATACAACAAACAGCTTCATTGGGTTCAATTTCAGTTGGTTACCATCTGTACCCACCCCCCTTGTTGCCCCTGAAAAAGGGACTTTTAGTTTCAGTGATCCTACCTGGTCAACAAAATTCAACCAGTAAATAAATTATACAGGAGTTAGGAGCGATCTACAGGGAAATTTATATATATATATATATATATATATATATATATATATATATAGATATATAGATAGATAGATAGATAGATAGATAGATAGATAGATAGATAGATATATAGATATATATAAATAAAACCTCAAACAGCTCAACATTTTGTTTTAAACTAGCATCCAATAACAGTATTTACCTGTGATTGCTGGCACTGTTAAAGTCAACACATTCTTTGTGTCCACAGATACAACTCACCCTCTTCCCTGGTGTGCACTGGCACCATTGTTGTCTGATCACCTGTCCCAGTAAAAACAAATAATTATTTTGCTGCAGTAGAAGACCTGTCTGGTCCAATGGCATGGAGCAATAAGGGGCTAGTTGCCTTATTGCCTGCCACATCAGCGACTCGAGTTCAGGAACATGCCAGGTTGTCAGGGGTCAGAAAGCAGACTAGAAGTTCATCACATAACTGTCCTGTCCCTGCATGGGGAGGCATGCTGACGTGACCTTTGGCTTCCCCCAGGTGAAGGCAGGAACTCAAGAGGGGAAAATGCAGAAATGGCTAGCGCAGGCTCCATGAAGCCCTACCCAACTACCTCTGTCCGACATGACCACCTGGATAACTGGGTAAGTTGTGGATGTAAGTGACTGGGTGGGGGAAAGGATGGCTCTCCACTTTCTGGCCACCCAATCATGGGGAAGGAGGTAATCAATGGGAACTGTGGGCTCTGTGGTTTGGGACAGGGGAGTGATGGACAGGGGAGGTATGGATAGGGCTGACAGGCTGCCCAAGTCAATTGGCAAGGCAAAAGTTTTATGGAGGGGGGATTCTGAAATATTTATGACCTTAACACATCCACTATACACGACCCTCCCATTATGGGTACAGCTGCACTATTACAGTAAACCTATCAAGTACAGAAAATATGTTATAGTGTCTCTTACTAGGGTACTACAGAGCCAGAGGTAGGAGTCATAAAGGGATAACATTTCTTAGACCTGTAGAAATAAATAGAGGAAAGGGGTCACAGAGGATCCTCAGTTTTTAGAGAGTTGCTAGGAAGGATAAGACAGGTTTGACATATTATAATACTTATCTGACAAGGAAAGAGTTCACATCCTGTCAGACCTGTGAAAGTAAAGAGAAGAAGGTTAATATGGAATAAATACACTAGTGGGAACAATAAAGAGGAGATATAGATAAAATGGGTATAGTACAGTGTAAGAGGTAAAACATATAGCTGTAGAAGTAAGGTATACAATTAAATGAAGTAAAAGATACAGAGACATGCTTAATTTAAATATTATGCTACCATCAGTAACTGTTTACTATGAGTGTCAAAAACAAAACACACAAAAAACAAGCATTTGTCAATGCTGAATGTTGTTGCGCTGGCATTGGCTTTGGTAGTGCAGTGCGGGAAATCATTTTGGGCAGGATGTGAAAAATGGCAGCTGTACAGTTCATAAGGAAGTGTAGAAAAATGGCAGTGTTGAAAATGTGGCATGTAAATATTGCAAATTTGCGAAGTTACAAGGGTGCATGAGAAATACGCAACACACACTTGTAACACAGTCATTTTATGGACGCTCAGCATCAAATTTTCAACATAGGCATTTTAGCACCTCTGCTCATGTTCAATGTCACTGTTATTTCCTAAAACTATCCCAAAAAGTGATTTCACACAGTGACTGTGCTATTCTGTGCCATACATGTGAAGACACATTTTGGGTAAGATATGTGAAATGACAGCTGCACTGTTCATCAAGAGGTGTGGAAAAATGCCAATGGTGAAAATCCAGAGTGAAAATTTTCCAAATGCATGATGTTATGAGCGTGCATGCAATCTGCCAACGCATGCTCATAACACAGTCATTTTATGGAGCATCGTCACCAAAATTTTCAACACAGGCATTTAAGGACCTCTGCTCATGAACAGTGTCACTGTCATTTTCACAATCTGGCCCAAACACTAATTTCCCAGGGCGACCATGCTATTGTGCGCCCAAAGTGTGGAAACACATTTCAGCCAGGATGTGAAAAATGACAGCTGTACTTTTCACAAGGAGGAGTACAAAACTGACAATGTTGAAAATCGGGCATGAAAATATTGCGAATTTGAGAAGTTATGAGCCTGCGTAGCAGCTGCACAATATACACTTGTATAACAGCCATTTTTTTGATTTTCCACCAAATTTGCAACATAGGCATTCTGAAAGCCCACCTCATGAACAGTGGCACTGTCATCTTATTAATTGGTCCCAAAAGGTGATTCCACGAAGTGAAATCACCTTTCAGGACTGATTAACGATATGACAGTGATAGAATTCATGAGGGTGGGTCCCAAAAACCCCATGTTGAAAATTTGGTGTTAAAACTCCCAAAAATGCCCGAGATATGCATTAAAGTTGGAAACCCCCTATTTATTCCATTATACAGCTTACCGGCATTTCCACAGTTCATGGTCAGCTTTGAAGAGTGCAGACATGTTCCCGGTCCACCGAAGATCATTGTGCTAGACTCTGTAGGTAAGTATGGGGTGAGGGGTGTGTGGGGAGGCAGGATGCACAGTGGGTGGGTGCGGATTGAGGGAGGGCAGGCAGGGAGACTGCTGAGGGACTGTTTCCTTCTTTACAGGTAAAAAAAAAACCTTAAAAGACATTGGGGACCGTCTTCAATTTTAATAGGTGCTTTGGCACACTGGGGTGGGCTCCCAGTGTGCCGCCTGAGTGTGTGTGTGTGTGGGTGGGTGCTTTAGCTGATGGGGGATTGGGCACCCTCCATTGGCAAACAAGGAAAGGGGGGAGCCACAGGAGCCGAAGGGGATTGGGCACCCCCTCAGCAAGCAAAAAACAAGGGGGGACATATTATGCCGATGGGGAGGGGTCCCCATCGGCAAAATTCAAGGGAGGGAGGGATACATGTCGATGGGGATTGGGCCCCGTCATCAAAGAGAAACTGTTGGGGGGGAGTGGCATGATACTGAGGGGGATTGGGCACCCCCTTGGCAATCAGAAAAGGGGGGGTTACTTGATGCCAAAGGGGATTGGGCACCCCCATCGGTTTACAATAAATGGTGTTGCTGAGAGGCAACAGCAGCAGTCACTGCCACCATGTTGCCTGCACGTAGGGGGAGGCATGTTGTGGTCACGCTGCATGAAAGCTTCGCTTTCATTGCAGCAGACCTTTTCTCAGATGTTGTGGCCACATTAGAAATACTGGGTGTCAGCATCTGCTGCTGGCTGATTGGGGAATGCGGGATGCACCTATTGGTTTGTGCCCTGCACTCGACCAACAATGACCACGCCTCCAAATCTGCACTACCGCAAGATGTTGGCTGCACAAGCACACCAATATAAAAAGGAATAATGAAATGTTTGTTAGCATTGGAAAAGCTGTTCCTGTGTTTTCACCTTGACTTGCATGTTTACTTTTAGTGTGTGGTGTATATCACTGTGACATTTCTGTATAAATGAGATGCACCATTTGTAGTTCTCATATCTGTCCTCTGTGGAAGGGATACTGAAGGCTTGAAGTACTGGCCCAAGTGGGTGCATGCCAGGCATCTTGGAGGAAAATAAATCTTGCACTTTGCATGTAAAACTGAATCTAGGAGTGCTAAGCATTCTTTTATTTTATTTTCACAAGCTGGCTACTTCGCTTAGGCACTGCTTTCTCCTTTACTTGTGAACCACTCTAAACTACTTACACAATAGGCACAGCACTGACCCATGACCATCACAGGACTGACCATCCCACCCCTGACAGTCACAGGACTGTACCCCCTCAGACAGTCACAGGACTAACACCCTCCACTGTCAGTCATAGCACTGGGCACCCATGCCTGACAGTCATAGAATGTATCCCAATTCCCAACAATCACAGCACTTCACCCCACCACCATGACACCACTATACCCATATCTCTGAAAGTCACATGGATGACACTTTCCACAGACAGTCACAGCAGTAATCCCCACTCCTACCAGTCACAACACTGCACATTGCAGCACTGAAGATCACCCCACACAGTCAGGACCACAACACCCCCCCAACAGTCACTTAGTTTGGCCCCTTATACATCCTTCCAGCCACATGTACAACTTTCTGCAAATGCTTCTGTCCCTCAAAGTTGTAGAATTGCACAGAAGCAGACCTCCCAAAGTCAGAGGAATGACTCTCACCATGATAATCATATAAATGACACCATATCCCTGATAGTTACATAACAGATGCTCCTCCCTACAATCACTGGACTGTACCACCACTCTGTTACAGTACTGACACCATCCACCATCAGTTACAACAATGACCACCCCCAACAGTCATTGGATTGGACCACCCCCCCCCCACAGTTACAGGACTGTATCCCCCACACACACAGTCACAGGACTGTATCACACTACTGACAATCACAGGACTGACACCCTTCACTGACAGCCTTGACAATGACTTCCCACCTCTGGCAGTCACAGCACTGATCCACACTCCTGACAGTCACAGCACTTTCTTAGTATTCCCAACAGTCACAAAACTGTTCTGCTGTCCTCCCCCCCAACATGGCAGTCACAGCAATGACCATACACCCCTGAGAGTCACAGCACTGATCCCCATCCCCCCATAGTAACAGCACTAGTCACAGCACTGCACCCCATCCCATCTTACAGCACTGATCATCCATCCCCAACAGTCACAGCACAGACACCTCACTCCCAAAAGTCATAGAACTAACACCTCCTACCATAAGTCACAGCACTAATTCAGAACCCCTGACAATGATAGCACTTGCCTACTACTCTGAACAGTCAGCACACTGAGCCCCATCCACAACAGCCACAGCACTGCCTCCTCACCCAGAATGGTCACAGGACTGCCACCCCACCCCCGACAGTCACAAAACTGTACCACCCCTTCAATAGTCACAGAACTAACACCTTCCACTGTTAGTCACTGTGGCCACCTACCTGACAATCACAGTGCTGATCCTCATCCCCCAACAGTGACAGCACTTACCTCTAACCCCAACAGTCAGAGCACTACCCACCATCACAGTCAAAGCACTGTCCCCCTACATCTGTGACAGTCACAGGGCTGATACCCTGTACAGAAAGACACAGCAGTAATCCTCACCCTCACAGTCACAACACTTTCCCCCCACTCCCAAAGGTTACAGCCCTGGCCCCCACCTGGCAGTAACGGCACTGGCCACCCACCCCTTGACAAGAACTGTACTGGCTCTCTAACCTCAACTGTTAAAGCACCAACAACCCCAACCACAACAATCATAGTACTGACTCCACCATTAACACAACACTGCCTCTGAAACTCCCTCAATAGTCATAGTACTTACCCGTCCCCTTACAACAATGCACCTGACAGTCACAGCACTGAAAACCAGACACTGGTAGTCCCAGAACTGACCACACCACAGTCATTACATTTTAAAAATAAGATGTTTAAGTACAGACAACCCACTGCAGAGTGTGCAGGGGTCGAAACTGGTACAGGTAAGCTTGCTAAATTTTGGTAGATTTTGTGTTAGTCTAGTAAGATTTTCCTTTAACTAGCTCTGTAAATTTGTACTGTAGAATGTAATCAAAAAGTACTTCAGCTTGGCTAGTGGAAGAGTCTGAGGGGCTAGTAAATTTTCCCAGTCACTAGACTTGCTGGCTAGTGGCTGCAAAACTTAATTCAGAGCCCTGAAGTGGGCCATACCATCCATAAGATGGCCCTCCCCCCTTACCCTCTTCTGGTTTTACTGATTCTAATTTATGAAAGTGATAATTCATAGACTGGAAAATGTGTTATGTCCCTTTGTCATTTTATGATAAATTTATTGCTGTTGTGCAGTGCCCAGAGTCTCTGGGATTGGGCACCTGAAAAATAAAATTTGCCTTGTCTCCAGACATTCATGCCCAGAGAACAACCCTAAAGCTGAGCACCCTGCTAAGAGTACGAAACCCCACATTCCAGTCCCACCTCCAACAGGACTACTTTTCCAGTACCAGTGCAGCTCTGTATATTACTCTTTACATTGCTTGTTAAACAGGCTTCTGGAATGTATAATTTCACAGCTGCTTAACTAAGGAATTCAAAGAAGAAGCATTTACATGTAACCCCTAGGTAGAACTACTTCTATGGTTACAGCCCCTGCCTGTATTACTATCCACAGTTTGAGGGTCCTGGGTTCATAACTAGTCAGTACCAGGGTTTGCCCACTCAAGGTAAACACAGTGTTTTGGTGCCTCTACTCAGAGTAAGATTTCAGTGGGTATTTATTAAATTTGGTACAGCCCTCTGGGAAGCAATAACTACTCACTACCCCACATAGTCACCCTATACTTTGGAACAAGCAGTAATCTCTTGCAATGTTCACAATACATTTGTCAACAGACATTAAAGATATGCTCATAGGTTTTCCACTTACCAAGGCCTGGGATTCAGTGTGACCTCCTGGAACCCCCTACAAACAATGGTTATCAGGCATGCATGTTCAAGAATATTCCAAATACAGTAACAGACCACCAGTAAATGTATGAGGCAATATAACATCACAACACGAATCAAGTTTATTTAGGGGGAACATAACAAGGAAGGGGCAAATCTGGGCAAATGATTTTATCCTTACTGGTTGGAGCCAAAATACGGGCATTCATTTAGTCCCACTTTGCAGTCCCATTAATATACTGGGCACCCTGATGGAAAACAGGTTAGCCTAAATGGTGCCCGGGGTTGCAGCTGTTTTTGGGGCCCTTGATGAAAGAAGACATAATGATTTGGCATGCAGTTTTATTTTTGTCTGGTGGACGAATGGCCCAGTCTCTTGAACCATTAAACTTTTCAGTGAAACAGAGATTAGGTGGTACCTCAATGATTATTAAAGCTTATCTCAGGGAGCTACCCTGATTTCTACTCTCTGTACCCAGACACTGGAGACCTGTGGACATGTTTCTTGAAGCAGGGAGGAGGGTTCCCTCATGGTTCTTGTTGAGCAGCTGGTCTGGTGATGCAGAAGCAAATGACTTGGGCTGAGTTCATATAGCTCAAGGCTGAATGGCTTAGTGGCATCAATGAGTCAAAACCGCGAACCAGACATCTCGAACTGGCCAGCCACATAAACGCTTCAGCAACTTATAGACATCTATATGTAAAGGTGCTGCTGGTTCCTCTCTGGTCTTTCCAATCAGCTTGCAGGCTGATCTACAAAACTGCCTTTTGCTGCACGAATCCCCTGATGCTGCATGCCACAGCTTGTACTGACTGATGCACCTTGGACCCCACAGACTGAACTGCCAAGAAAAGTCTAGGCCCACCAGGCCTAACCTCTGAGAGCTGGATGGCTCCCCAGAGGCTCACACTATGAACTCCTAGGTAGGTCTGGCAACCCCCTTTTATATGGGGCTACGGTCCAGGAATTTCATCGGCTGTCAAAATTGTCCCAAACAGTCCCAGTCTCTTAATTGGCTTGCTTTTTGGTGCCTAGAAAAGGTCCTCTTTTTTTTCCACACAAGTCTTTATTAATCCCCATAATTCTCTGGTCAAAGGTGTAGGGTGTTGATTGGTTATTTGGCTGCACCATGGTGGCTGCAGCATTGTCCCAAACACATATTTTACTGCAGTCCCAACATAACTGTCTTGGTGCAGCCAGAATAAGCACTTTTCTTACATAAATTTGTCACAGTTACATAGCCCTAGCATTTCTCTTTTTAAACATATTTTTTAGTGTCTCCCATATGTGCCTAGTTTATGTGTCACTGGCTTACAAATACAGTGCCCCTCTAAAACTGGCAGCAGCTCATTAATATTCATTAGGGCTTCACTACCCTGTCCTTTGCCCTTTAATACTGGTGCCCTGGAGGCAGCACTTCAGGCGCTTACCTCATACTTATTTAAAATCACTTTCCCTTCCCTTGCTCTAGGTCCCCGGTGCCTTTTTAACTAAATACTGTGCACCAGGATTCATAGGGACACCTTTCGACATTTGACTAAAACTGGCAGTCACAAACAGTGTGCCTCTCAAAACTGTGAGCAGCGGCTGCATGGCTAAAATGCTGCCCGGTCATAGTATGCATTCCAGGAGCTCAGCAGGGCTCAAACAAAATAATGGGGCTGCCTGGGGACTCTGGGGGGGGACAGAGAACTTTGGCTAGGCGGTGACCCAGGGGATTTTCGGGAGCATGCCTGAGAGGTACGGTGGACATATGGGAGGACTGCCAGGTAAGCCCCCCCCCCCGACCCCCCGAAGGGGGATTCCATACAGTCTCTCAGTACTGGTTTTGTGTACTTACAAAGTACTAGCAGCTACAGTTAATCAGGTCTGTGGCTGGAAGGTAAGAATTTGAAGTCTTCAGCTGAGCACCCTGCTAGGAGTAGAAAACCCACATCCCAGCCCCCAACAAGAACACTCTTCCAGTACCAGTACAGCTTTAAATCAATGGCAAATGGCAGGAATAAAGAAGTACACCTGTTCTGTGTCCCATTCTGAAGAACAACTCTTCAAACAAGGATCTTTTTCCTACCGTACCCCACTGTGGCTTAATGAGATCTCAGCTAGCATTCAAAATGCTGCTAACCATAGAACCTTCAAAGTTCAACTTAAGCAGTTTCTACTGATAAAGAATGTTTGTGAGTGCTCAGCTGTTCAGAGTGGTTCTCCAGGGCCTGCAACAATCCTGTCTTCTAGCAATTACTCATGGTCTTACTCACACAGTCCACTCCTCCCCACTCCCTATCGCTGTTCCCCAGACTATTCTACCTTGTGCTCCATAGCTCTTATTCTACTAGTGGTTGTGCTGTCTCATTTGTCTCATGTCTCATGTCTCATTGCCCCTGTCTCCCAGTATCTCTCTCTCCCCATCCCCCACCCTTCATTTTCTCCATCAGTCTCCACTCTCATGATACCAAACCTCCACTGCTTGGTCTCTACCTCCTTCCCCTCTCTCTCCCTCCCTCCCATCTCTGTCTCTGTCTCTGTCTCCCTCACCACCTTGTCCCACCTTACCACGCTATCTCACATGCACCATCTCAAGTTCCTTAGCTCCAAAGCTGTAATGCAGTGTGACAAAGCCCCTATTGGACTGCTCTATCCCCACACCGCTCTCTCCCTATCCTACATTTTCCTCTCTCTCACATATACTTCCTTATGCCATACAGCACTTAGTATTAATCTTTAATGAAACTCGTAAGAAACTCTTAGCTGTTTTATATGCTTGTGTTACTTCCTGTACTGATAATTCAACTATGTTTGTATTTTGTTCTGTGAATTCAATTGTGTACTGATAATTTAACTATGTCTGTATTTGTACTGTGAATTCAATGACTCTCTTTGTACTGAATAATTGACGTGGACCATTTGTAAAAGATTTCCTCTATGAGCCTGTATCTATCTACTGAACAGCTCAAAAGGGTCCTGCTGCATGTGAGCAGTGTACTAGTATTCTATGAGGAGCTGATAAACTGTTTAACCCTTGGTGTGCTTGGCTGGATACATGGCAGTTATGGTGTTGTTCAGCTCTGAACAAGCTGCATGCATACTTTGTTGTTTACTGAACTAACCTGCTGGAATGCTACTCAGAGTTCCTGGGGGGGTGCAAATGGTCTCCATAGAGACAAATATGCAAATTAGCACCCATACGAAGGCCTCACAGCACTGTTTGATTAGGCAGCTTAAGAACGATGCTTAAGGTAGAATAGACCTTTTGTGAAACTGAAACTCCATAAGGAGAAAAAAAGTGTTCACAATAAAATCAATGCCTTAATCAGCTGCAGTACTGCTAGATACCAGGAGCAAAACTGGAAAAAGGCACAATACAGCAAAACACTGCAAACCATTTGCCAGTGATCTTATATTGTTAAACAGGCTTCTGGAATATATAATGTCACATTGGTTTAAGAGATTTAAAGAAGAAGCAGTTACAGTCTCTCAGGTGCTATGTACCCACTAAGAACTTGCAGTTTTGCTTACCTACATGTGTTTTTAAAATCCTGCAGTTCTGTTTACTTCCTGCTAAGTTCTACTTTGTCTACTGCTCTATGACTCCAAACTACTATGAACTACAAGGCTTTCACCCTGTGAGACTCAAATTCCTCAAGGTCCTAGTGCCAGACTGATAAGCAACTAACAGCAGAATATGCTTGGAAATGGTGATCAAATCCTGTGTGTTTAAAACACTATAGAGAACTACTGTATAACGCTTTATTTCAGCGCACCTTATATTCTGCACGGTCCGGGTCCATGGGCAGTTCAGCGTAAACTTATATTAGCGCTGTGACCATCATCTGAGTTGTTTCCCAAGAGAACCTCGGACTGCCGAATGCCAAATATCCAGAGTGGTGGATTTAGATCAACAAAACAAGAATGACATGATTATTCACAAAAAGTTGGTTTAAATAGAGCTGCCTTAAAAGAAGATATTTCTGCCAAGGCTGAGCAAGTCAATCTGATGCAGTACTTCTTTGTGCTATTGACGGACTGCTGCTCCAGAACAGACTCTCCTTTCTTCTTTCTTTCTCTCCACAGGACCAGGTGAGATTTGCTTTAGAACAAAAGAGTGCGACTAGAAGGAGGTACTGTGATCAGAGGGGAAGGTGGGGGAGGCACTCGAGGAAAGAACACACAGTATATGGCAGGTCTTGTCTGTATCCCCACTAGCGGCTATACTCGCGATCGCTATAAATGAATCGTGAACTTTTTTTTTTAGCTGTAACATTTAATCAGCTGTAAACTTATATCCGCGGGAAGTATCTGACCTGCAAATAAAGCGTAAATTAATTTACAGCGAAATAAAGGGGTTATACAGTATTTCTTCAGTGCCTCAGCAGGAGGGGCAGGAAAGGGGGTTGTCAGGTCAGCAGATGGGAGGGCCAGTGGAAAACCAATGTTAGAAACATGACTGTAGCACTGTGGAGGGACACATGATAGCATCCCTGTCCCCTCTTCTCTTCTACTTCATAGCAATAAGACAGCATGACTATGCCCATGCTGCCTTAACAATTACAGTTTTTGTTTTATTGTCATCGCCTTGTGCCCAGATGGTTTGGATTTGTTGCTTGAAATTTGCAGGGTAGAAAGGGCTTGGCCACTGGTCTGTTGAAAAAATATTAATCTGTTCCAAAGTTATCAAATTTTACAATTTGGGGTTCTGAGCACGCTCAGAAAGCACTTCAAAATAGCTATATGAAATGAAAAAAATAATTATTTTTCATTTGGGGCCAATCGTTTTTGTGAGGGAAAAAAGCATTTTCTATTTGACATCTTGTTTTCTGTTTTTCTGTAAAGAAGGTTTTTCAAAATCCACAAAAATGGCATCCTGTAGAGAGACCAAGACCTGTATCTTGCTCACCGGGCTCCGTTAGGTGGATTCTGCACTTAACTATTGGAAAACTGTTCCTGGCATTGTTTTTAAACATTTTAAATCCTTTTTCATGATTCACTTCTGCTTTTTCTGAATGGGCTTTTTTGTTCAAATGAAAAAAGATCCCTTCATGTGGAAAAAAAATTTGGACTTAGTTTTTTTTTTGGTTTTCCATATATCCTTTTCACTAAAACAAAAAGAATGCCTTCATGTGGAAAAAGATGCTGGAGTTACATTTTCCTCCTCTTTTTCTGTATGAGCTTTTTTGATTAAAATGAAAAAGGATCTCTCCATACAGAAAAACATGTTGGACTTATTTATTTATTTATTGATTGATTTATTTTTGTTTTGCAGTTCTTTTTTTGTTTGAAGGGATCCTTTTTTGTTTCCTTTTTGCATTTGAAATGGAAAAGGATTCCTGCAAACAAAAAAAGGATTTTGCTCACCATTCCTGTAATTATGTAGTTTTTCACTGGTGTCCAGTGGTGACCCTCCCCCAACCTGTGACTGTCATCCTTGCATATTTTTTCCCCTAGTGTCTAGTGGCAACCCCCACCCTTCTATCGTTGTCCCTGTTATTATAATGTTTTTCTCCCTTAGTGTCTAGTGGTGGCCACCAACCTCTGATTGCTGTCCCTGTTATCATGTTTTCCTTCCCTGGTGTCTAGTGGTATAGCCCTTCCTTTCACTATCCCTGTTATTAAATTGTTTTTCCCTGGTGTCTAATGGCACCCCAACCCAATTGCCATTCCCATGACGATAAACTCTTTTCCTGGTATCTAGTGGTACCCCCACCCTCTGATTGCTGTCCCCATAATTCTATTATTTTTCCCTGGTGTCTAGTGGCACTCCCACCCTCCAATCACCATCCATGTACTCAAAAAACATTTCCCTGATGTCTAGTAGCACCCCCCCACCCTCTCAGTGTCACCCCTGTTATTATATTGTTTTCTCTGGTGTTTAGTGGCAGCCTTCACTCTCTTATCACCACCCCCATAGTGATAAACTCTTCCTTGGTGTCCAGTGGCATGCCCACCCTCTGAAAACTGTCCCCATAATTCTATTATTTGTCCTTACTGTCTAGTGGCCCCCCTCTGATCACTGTCCCTATAATAGTAAAGTGTTTCCCTGCTGTCTAGAGGCACCCCCATATTCCAATCACTGTGCCCTTTAACTTTTCACTTTCCCTGGTGTATAGTGGTACCCACAACCTCTGATCACATCTCCATTTCTATGTTGTCTTTCCCTGGTGTCTAGAGGCACTCCCCACCCTCTGACTGTAATCTCTGTTATTTTGTTGTTTATCTCTTGTGTCTGTTGGCTTTCCCCACCCTCCAATTGCTGTTCCCATAATTATAAACTCCTTTCCTGGTGTCTAGTGGCACCCCTATCCTTTGATTGCTGTCCCTGTAATTCAATTATTTTTCCCTGGCATCTAGTGATGCCCCCACCCTGATTGCCATACCTATAATATAAACGTGTTTTCCTCATGTCTATTGGCATCACCACCCTACAGTCATTGTGCCCATTAACTTTTATCTTTCCCTGGTGTCTACTGTAACCCCCAGCCTCCAATTGCCATTCCCGCTACAATGTTGTTTATCTCTGGTGTCTAGTGGCACTCCCCACCCTTCAATCACCATCTCTGTTATTATATTGTTTTTCCTCAGTGTGTAGTGTCTCTTCCCACCCTCTGATTGCCATCCCTGTAATTATAAACTCTTTCCCTGGTGTCATGTGGTGCCACCACCCTCTTATCACTTTCCCTGTAATGCTATTATTTTTCTCTGGTGTCTAGTGGTACCCTCCACCCTCCGATCACTGTTCCCATTACCATGTTGTCTTACCCTGCTGTGTAGTGGCACTCCCCACCCTCTGATCACCATCCCTGTAATAATAAAATGTTTTCCTGTTGACTAGTAGCACCCCTACCCTCTGATCACATGCCCCTTAACTTTTCTCTATTTTGGGGTCTAGAAGTATCCACCACCCTCAAGTTGCCATCCCTGTTACCATATTGTCTTTCCCTTTTGTCTAGAGGTAACCCCACCCTCAGATTGCTGTCCCTGTTATTATATTGTTTCTTCCCTGGTATCTAGTGGAACCCCACTACCCTATGATCACTGTCCCCATACTGATAAACTATTTCCATGGTGTCTAGTGGTACTCTCACCCTCTGATCACTGTCCATGTAATTATATTATTTCTCTTTGGTGTCTAGTGATGCCCCCACTCTCTGATTACTGTCCCCATAATATTAAAGTGCTTCCCTTGTGTCTAGTGGCACCCCTCACTCTATGATTGCTGTGTCCTTTAGCTTTTCTCCTTCCCTGGTGTTTAGCAATACCCCATCCTCCTATCACCAACCCCATTTCCTTGTTGTCTTTCCCTAGTGTCTAGTGGCACCCCCCAACCTCCGACCACTATCCCTGTTACTATATTGTTTTCCCCTGGTGTTTAGTGGCCCTTCCCACTATCTGATTCTTGTCCCCATAGTTACAAACTATTTCCCTGGTGTCATGTGGCACCCACCCCATGCTGGGATCACTATCTCCATAATTCTATTATTTTTCTGTGGTGTCTGCTGACACCCCAACTCTCTGATCACCATCCCCATAAAAATAAAGGCTTTTCCTGGTGTCTAGTTTCATCTTCGCCCTCCGAATCCCATGACCATTCACTTTTTTCTTTCTCTGGTGTCTAGTGGTACCCCCAGGCTCTGGTCACCATCGCTGTTATCATGTTGTTTTTCCCTGGTGTCTAGTGGCATGCCCCCACCCTCCAGTTGTAGTCCCTGTAATGATAAAATCTTTCCCTAATGTCTAGGAACACCCACACCCTCCTATTGCATTCTCTGTAATTCTATTATTTTTACCTTGTGTCTAGTGGTACCCTCCACCTTCTGATCACTGTCCCTGTTATCATGTTGTCTTACCTTGTCTAGTGGCAACATCACCCTCCAATCGCCATTGTACCTGAAATAAAGGAAATGGTCCCTCAATGTCTTTTTTTCTACCTGTAAAAAAGAGAAATGGTCTCTCGCTGATCCTACCCTGCTAACTTGACCTCCCACTGAGCACACACTACCCCACACCCCCCACACACACACCCTCATTCACCTGAACAGGTACTAGGGAGAAGATCCATGCTCTGACTGAAGACACATCTTGCTTCTGGACACTGACATTGCAATATGAGAAACTAAGGTATGTGTGGTTCAATGTATTTCAATGGGGTTTTCAACTTTGATGTATAACTTTGACATTTTTGCATATTTTGACACCAAATTTTCAACATGGCATTTTTGACACCCCACATCATAAACAATTGTGGAATTATGAACATCCGTCCTGACAGGTGGTTTTATAGCTTGATTGGTGAAATCACCTTAAGGCAGGATTTGAAAACTTTCACTGTCCTTGCTCATGAAGTACAGTCATTAGAAGGGTGTGTTGCAAATTTGGGTCAAAACGAGTAAAACTGGCAAACTTAAGCACATCCATTGAATTTTTGCTAAGCTTGCTTGTAGCTTTAGTAATTTTAAGTATTTTGAGCCCAAATTTAGAACATTTTTTTACACCATCTCATGAATGTGACAGCTGGCATTTTTTAAATCCTAGTCAAAATGTGTTTTCACACCTGAGGCATGGAATGATGTTGTGGTGGTGAGGAATCAGGTTTTGTTGGGGATTTGAACTTTTTCAGTACTGAGTACATGTGGTGGGGTCATAAGAAGGCTATACTGACAATTTGTTTGCTGTTGTCCCACAAATAGAAGTGCAGGGCCCAGACCACATGGGCCTCCAGGCCCTGTGCTTCCACAGCAACATACAGTACATATATATTCATCTATGGAAGGATGGGTGCTCAGGGCCCTGTGTCCCACAGACAATTAAGGATATAATTGCAATATCTCAAAAAGTATGGATGGATTGGATCACAGGATCCAGAGGGCCCTGCACTCCCACTGGAAAATAAGGATATGATTATACTATCTCAAAAAGTAGGGGAAATCGTTGTTAAAAACTGTAGTAATGCAACATTTAGAGATCAGGCTAAAGCAAAAAAGTAGGGAAATGTGGTTTTATGGTTTCCAACCCTGAACCTCCACCCCATCTCTAAAACAAATCAATGGTGAAGTCTTCATTGGAGATGTCAGCCCTAAAGCTCCCCAATTCTATACACTGCAGAAGCATACATACCTAATGGTGTAAGCTTTAGGGTTGACAACCCAAGGAAGACTGCACCCCAATTGTTTTGGTGCAGTTGAGGTTTAGGGTTGAAACAGCAATACATTCCCCTACTGGATAAACACACTTGTCGCATGAGAAGGATTTGGGAGAGTAGCACACTTGGAGGTGTGTCTCTCCCATCAAATACACTGCTCCCTTGAGCAGGCATGGTGATCCTGCACCAATGGGTGCAGGAGCTCAATGTATTAGCGATGTTCCTCTGCTTCAAAGAAAACACCGCTGCCATACTGAGCGCCACTGCCGTCCCTCTGTCACACGATCCCTGCAAGACTGGCGTCAGTCTCCCAAAGCTTCTGTATGCTGGGAGCCCACCCCAGCATGGCAAACATTGTGTGTTTTACCGACAGGGGTGCCCAATCCCTCATCGGCTCCACGGCCCCCCCGGAGCCATCCTGCTGCCATGCTGGGAGCCCACCCCAGCGTGGCAAATGGTTTGTTTGTTTTGCTTACGGGGGTGCCCAATCCCCCGTCAGCTCCTCAGCCCCCCCAAACATCTTCTGCCATGCTGGGAGCCCACCCCAGCGTGGCAAGCATCCCATGTCATCTTTTTTTTTGTTTTCCCTGTAAAACAAAAACGGCCCTGGGGGGCATCTCCCAACGCCCCCACTTAGCACGCACCCACCACTGCACACCCAGCTTCCCACACCCCCACCCCTTCCTCCAGACTCTGGCGCGACGATCTTCGTGGACCGGGAACACATCTGCACTCTTCAAAGCCGACCGCGAACTGAGGAAATGCCAGTAAGCTGTATAATGGGCTACAAAGGGGGGTTTCAACTTTATTGCATATCTCAGTCATTTTTTGGAATTATTGCACCAAATTTTCAACATGGGGTTTTTGGGACCCCTTCTCATGAATGACGTCACTGTCATGGCATTATTTGGTCCCGAAGGGTGATTTCGCAGGCACTGCACAATCACTGCATGAAATCACCCTTCAGCCTCGAATAATGCCATGACAGTGACATCATTCATGAGAAGGGGTCCCAAAAACCCCATGTTGAAAATTTGGTGCAAAAATTCAAAAAAGTGACTGTTTTACGAGCGTGCGTTGCGCAGTTCCTAGGCAGGCTTGTAAGTTCGTGAATTTTCAATATTTTCACTCCAGATTTTCAACATTGCCATTTTATCACACCTTCTTTTGAGTTGTATAGCTGTCATTTTTCACATCTCACCCAAAATGTGTTTCTGCCCATGTAGCACTAATGGCCAGTCGGTAAAGTAAAATCAATGTATGGAAATACATTAAGAAAATCACAGTGACACTGATCATGAGCAGAGGTCTTAAAATGGCTGTGCTGAAAATTTGGTGAAAAAATTCCTAAAAATGACTGTTTTATGAGTCTGTGTTGCGCAGTTCCTACGCACACTCATAAGTTTGCGAATTTTCAATATTTTCACTCCAGATTTTCAACATTGCCATTTTACCACACCTCCTTATGAGCACTGCAGCTATTATTTTTCCCATCTTGCCCAAAACGTGTTTCCGCCTATGCAGCGCACAATGGTACAGTCGGTGTGCAAACTCAGTGTATGGGACACATTAAGAAAATCACAGTGTCACTGTTCATGAGCAGAGATCTTAAAATGGCTATGTTGAAAATTTGGTGAAAAAATTCCTACAAATAACTGTTTTACGAGCGTGCATTGTGCAGTTCCTACGCACGCTTGTAAGTTTGCGAATTGCCGATATTTTCACTCCAGATTTTCAACATTGCCATTTTACCACACCTCCTTATGAGCAGTACAGCTGTAATTTTTCACATCCTGCCCAAAACGCTCTTCCCCCATGTAGTGCACAATGGCACAGTCGGTGTGCAAAATCAATGTATGGGACACAGTAAGAAAATCACAGTGACACTGTTCATTAGCAGAGGTTTTAAATGGCAATGTTGAAAATTTGGTGAAAAATTCTAAAATGACTGTTTTACTAGCGTCGTTGCACAGTTCCACATGCGGCTACGTGGGTTTGCGAATTTTCAATATTTCCTCCAGATTTTCAACATTGGCATTTATCCACACTTCCTATATGACAGTACAGCTGTCATTTTTCACATCCTGCCCAAAACGTGTTTCCGCCTATGTAGCGCACAATGGGGGTAACAAAAACATCATGCTGACAATTTATTGTGCAAATACCAGCAATCGCACAGGGCATTAGGGTAAAGCACCATACATGCCAAACACCACTGCAAATACCTGCAAGTGAACGTTCGGCATTGACAAATGCTTGTTTCTCTTTAGCCTGAACCCTAAAAATTGCATTAATGCATTTTTTTGCAAAATCTCTCTCTCTCTCTCTCTCTCTCTCTCTCTCTCTATTCACATATATATATATATATATATATATATATATATATATATATATATATATGGATGTGGTGCCATAACATCACTATAGTAAGGGTTGAGTGGACTGTTTAATGTTAAACCCTTAACATTGCAACTTAAAAGCTTTGCCCCTGTTCAACAGAACTGCACAAAATTCTGCATGTGCAGTCAGAGAGGCAAGGTTTCTTGATTTGCCAAGTTTTTTTTCAGTCTGCTGTGTGGATTCTGAGATCTGGGTAGAGTTTTTTTATTTTAGGAAAAATCACATTTTTTGTTTGCTGTTTGTTTGGATTTCATGTCATGATGGCCGATTCCCATGGGTGACTGCAATGTGGTCCCATGGACCATGGCAACTGGTGAAGTGGTACAACAGTGAGAATGGCAGGCATCAGAACCATGAACAGCACATATAGAAAAAATGCCTTGCTGGCCTGTCAGTGCAGCGGTTGGATTTCTGCTTGCAACGCCAGTGGCCTGAGTTCAGAAATGGATACAGGTCATCGGAGGGCCAGCCAGGGGGAGAATGATCGACTGTCCCTAGGACTGTTTTCCTTCTCCAGGGGGGAGGGTGGTGTGTGTGTTGAGTTCAGGAGCGACAACTGGCAGAGGCTGGGTTGCCACCTTGCACTGACGCAGGAGGCAACTCTGGAGTGGGACAGATGCAGGAAGTCATTGCACATCCCAGCCCCAGCCTACAGGGAAAAAATGCTGCTCTGGCTATCTCCATGAAGCCCTGCCCCCAGGCTTCAATTAGCCAGCCACCCAGCCATCTCTCCCAACCAGTTACTGGTTTCACAGCACTGGTGGCCTGTATGGTGCTGTGACCCCTCCGTCTAGAGGGGTAAGCGAGGGGTAACCAGGAGAGCACAGGCAGATAAGGGTAGTGGAAGTCTGAGGGGTGCCGTGACCAGGGCAGAGATCTGATGACCGGAGGCAGGAAAAAAGTAAAGCAGATTTAAAAAAGAAATCCGACCATCACCACCAGCATCTGGGAACATGAAAGGGACAGGGATGGACCACCTGGATGAGGGGTCCAACACAGTATGAGGGGAACACCTGGGAGCTTGTAGAGGACACAACCGGTGCTGTACTGACACATGGCAGGAGCACATGAATGGGTAGTGTGATGGGCAGGGCGATGCTGGCAAAACAAACTGAAGACAATGCAGACATGCAGGTGTGGGGGGTGTCAGTGTGTGGAGGGGAGACAAAAGGGCTACAGGCAGACAGGCGTAGGGAGTGGTCAGCTGTCAATGTATGGGTGCCCACACATATGGGGCAGGGGGTGGAAGAGCAGAAACAGATGGAGATGGTGCCATGCACCGGCACAGGTGGTGTGGCCAGGACTGTACAGAGGCATGTGTGGCCACAGTGGTGGTGAACACAAGATGCACTGATGCACAATGCAACAGGTGGATGGATGGTGCCCTATGACAAGGCTGGAATCATGCATGATGGCATGCAGCAGATGGGAGTGGCCAGCTACACCTGGGGCTGGAGGTTGAAGGTGAGCCCCCTCATGTAGTGAACTGTGCTGCATGATGCATACTTCCGTATGATGCCCTCCACACACCGGTGAAGGTCCTTACAACACTTGCATTTCACAGTGGTCAAGGCCCCAGAGGCTAACTGCTCCATGCTGAGCTCACTGAGGTGCTGCTTCTCCTGGAGGCAGTCGATAATGTCCCAAATGCTTGGATGGGTGGCATCAAGGTGGTGTTGAAGCCCCAATGCCAGCCCTTGACTGCATTGTTCATCCATGCCAGGTTGGCACATGTTGCATCATAGATGTTCCATGCCTCGAGTGGAAACAATGGGCACCACTGTGCTGACCTGCCCATGGCCCTGCATAGCCAGGTGTCCTCTGTATAGTCTAGGACTGGCTATAGTACCACGTCATTGGCCCTGTAGAATGGTGTATTGCAGAGGCTGGTATATGCATTGGCAGAGTCCCACATGGGCATAAATGCCAGGGTGAGCAACTTCTGTATCTGAAGCACAAAGCCTTCATCAGATGAATAACACTGCAGCAGCTCAAGGCTACACTGGACACAGCACCACACTGCCTGGCAGTAATGAAAGGAGCACCCCAGTAGAGCCATACCTGGGAATACACTGAAGAATGCACATCAGGCAGCCCGCTTGAAGTCCATGAGTGTTGTTGTTGGTGTGCAGTCCCACAATAGTCACTGCATCTCCCCAAACACATGCAATTATACTTGCTCCCATCAGCCGCACATTAGTACATACATGGTGGGTACCATGATGTCTGTGCACAGCCCATGGGTGGTGTATAACTGCCCGAAGATAGGTGGTGATGCACAAAGGTGCTGTCTAGGAACCAGTCCTTGCTGTCATTCAGAAAACACAGGGACTGCTGCATCATGAACACAAGCACCCTGTTGGCCGCTGGTCCACTATCATTCTGGAGGAAGGGCTCAACCGCCAGAGTGGCACGATACTCCAGAGGGATGGTGAGCTCCAGCACAGTGGCAGATATCACAGAAAAGCCCTTTGTAGCCTGCTGTACCTGCTGCGCAGTCTGTTTGAGCAATGGCACTGTGGGCAGCCTGCCAGTTATGGTGTTGGTCATGCCAGTGATGCACTGGATGATGACTTGTCCAGTGCTCTCCATACTGGCCCATGCCCTGTCACAGACCCTTGACACTACAGTTTGCATGCCTATGTCCCCTGAGTTGGGAACATGGTTGTGAGGCTGTCCACAGAACACAATGTGGTTCACCTCTATGTGCATACATGAGAGGGACTGGTACTTGTGGTCCTTGCAGCATCACCAATAGACCTTACCATGTACCTCCTTCTGCTTATAAAGAAATCCATCATTGGAAAGTAATGGTCTCCCCTTCTGGCTCTTGAGGTATGTCACTGTATCCTTCCCTCTTTGCCAACAAACTGAGACAGCATGTACTGCCAGAGGGAAGACCTTATACACCCAGGTGGCACATGTGACCATGCCAGATGTGTATGAGTGTAGCACCACCTGGAATGCCCACCAGTGCCATCCAGCAGCAAAAGGAGCTGCATCATCATTGCTGCAGGTTTGCTGACATGATGGAGATGCAGCATGGTGGTATGTGCAGCGGTGAGGAGGCGTCTGGGCTGCATGTGGACCCTGGTGGTGGAAGAGAGTGTTTCCTGGTGAACAGTGGAAATGGTAACTTTGCTACTGTTGAGCACAGGTCATGCTGGGTGGCTGATTCGGTGACAGTGCTCCTGTCCAGTGTGAGGCCTGTTGCTGCACTTCCGTGCTATACAGGTACAACTTTTAATTAGAGCATCACTCTGTCCTACCTACCTATCTACCTTGTAATGGCTCCACACCGGTGGCCACCGCTGAGCATCACCACATTCCACTGCACCATCTGCATTAGTCTACTGCACTATGAGTGAATGCTGGAGGCTTACCTGGCTGCATTGTTCCTTGGCCTCTGTGACTGTGTCTCTGCCTGGGTGTGGGGGTGCAGGTCTGTTGCATGTGGTGTGCTGCTAGCGTTGGTCCCATACATGCTTTTCCACAACCACTGCTAGGGGATGGGGACACAGCCTGTGGGCTTGCATGGACTGGGGGGGGTCTGTACTCAGGGCTTTGGGTGCACTGTACCGAGGGGGGCCTACTGCCTGAGTCATGCTGCCCTGTGCTGCAGCTGGTCTGTGTTGTGCTGTATGTATGCGTGCATGTGCAAAAATTGCAGAAAATCGCTATTCTGTCTTGTTCACCATTCTTACTGTCACCATCATGCCTGTCGCCCAAGGGGTAGTTACCATTTTGATGCTGTTCGCTGTATTGTCACAGGTCACCCAAGTGGTGTAGTCACCATTGTGATGCCTATTACCATATTCTTTCTCCCAAGGGGTATAGTCGCCATTGCCTACCATGCGACATTCCCTACTGCTCCACATACTGCCATTCTGCATTCTGTAGGTGCTGTTGCGCCGGTTGCACTTCTAAAAGTGCCTTTATCAATGGATACTGTTTGTTTGGCATCGCCTAGAGCCCAGATGGTTTGTAATTTTGGTCTGAGATTTTCAGGTTAGAAAGCACTTGCAGCAAAAGCACTGCTACCAAAGATGGTAATGTCAACTGATTTATTAACAATAATTTAAAAACTCACATACCCGGTGCAAAGAACAGGTGGGTTACCACACCTAACACAGAAAAAGACCTGTCTGGTTTAGTGTGCGCATGCTTCCTCAAGGAGGACAGTCATGTTCACACACATACCTTAAATAGTGATGGCAAAATATGAAAACAATTAAATGTAAAGTGCAGGACCAAAAGAAATAAATTCCAACTGTAGCACAAATAACAATCCAATATATAAAAAACACAATACCTGATTAGTTATAATAGTAGTAACAATAATATAACAGAATATATATCCACACTTATCTTAATCCCAATCATTCATGTGAGATAGTATGTCGTGGTTTTCAGGAATAGCATGTAGAACAATTCTGGGATGCTTCAATTGAGAGGTTACAATGGCCAACCCAGTAATCGATACCAAATCAAGCCTGGGGTCTTCCTTGGGGTTGTCAACTGTAACACTCTCCCATTCTATCAATAAATAAGCAGCCTATATGAGAATGTAGACCTGAGGTGGCAACCCCAAGGAAGACCCCAGGCCTGATTTGCAAATACTCAGGGGAGCCAAAACCATAATGTTTTTTTTTTTCCTTTTTCTGCCTGCAGAGTTGGATGTAGTGTTAGAGTTGGAAACTCTAACACCACATTTCCCTACTTTTGTCAGTTTAATCTGAACCTCAACTGGTGTACTAAGTTTTTCTTTTTTTTGTAAAGAATTTCCTGACTTCTTGAGATAATAGAATTGTACCCTTATTCACACAGGTCCATTCTGGACCTACATTGACACATCCAATTTCCTAACCAGAATAGGGCACAGAGGGTGCTGCACTTCCATCCCTCCATGGAGGCACTCCAAAAAAAGCAATGAAGTTACAATGTTTTCATATGGTAATTTTTATTTTTTTTTAATTTTATGGTTTTGTATATGGCCTCTACATTTGTTTGGAGGGGGATTATGTTAGGTGTTTGTCTTGTAGTGCCCATTAAGACCTTTATTTTGATATCTAGATTGTCTCAGCTGCAAATATTGACAGAGTAATGGCTTGTTACAGTTGAAATGTGGGAAAAAACTAGGTCCAATTTCTTTCTGTGTATGAAGGAATCTTTTATTTGTGACACCAACACAATCTCATGAAAAACAAATCCTTTATATGAAAAAAGAATGAAAAAAATAAGTACAAATCATCTTTTGTTTGAAGGAATCTTCTTTTCATGAGATAACACAGTCTCACAAAAAAAGATTGCTTTATATGAAAAAAGAATGTGAAAAAAACACTAAGGGTGGGATATTCAAAGCAGTTGCGCAGCACGCAACTGAGATGCACCTGCGCAAGTGCGAAAGTGCACCAATGAGCGATATTCAGCGGGACCAGATGCGTGGCCCAAATCGCAGTACGCCAATGCGCAACCCTAATAAATGCATGCGTAAGTGCAGGAGGCGTAGCCATGAATAAGTGGCACAGTGCATTATTCAAATGCAAGCTGATGGTGCAAGCACGAAGCAACAGGGACATACATGGAGCAAGCTTAAACCCATAAAAAGACGGTGCAAGGAAGGGATGGAGGCCTGCGCAACAGGAGAGCAGGGGGAGAGAGACAGACAGAGAGAAACAGATAGAGAGCCAGTGGCCAGGCAGGACAGCAGCAGGGGTGCAAGACAGGCACAGAGGCAGGAAGTGCAATAGGCTGTGGGACAGGGCGTGTGACCCTGAAAGTGCCTGTGTGTGTGTGTGTGAGCGTCCCAGTGTGTGTGTGTGTGTGTGTGTGTGTGTGTGTGTGTGTGTGTGTGTGTGTGTGTGTGTGTGAGACATCTGTGGGGGCAGCAATGGCAGCATGAGTCTGCAAGCCCGGGCATCGGAGTGGTAGTGGGAGTACCCAGACAGGTGGAAGGCGGGGTCCACAGCCAACAGGCCACCAGCAGGAAACCCCAACACAGGTGTGCACCCAGTGCAGGGGCACATGCAACAGCACACAGCCAGGGGTGCCTGGGGAGACATCCGCCCAGGGGGGCAGGACAGGCCAGGCCATGGCCAGTGCAATCTTCCAGATGGAGGTAGTAATGAGGGGTGTGAGGAGGCAGGAGGCAGAGCAGCACCACCGCGGAAGTGCCTGGCGGCAGTATGCCCAGAACAGGTGGTACCCTGCCCGCACCACCTTTGAACAGTACAGTGACACCGGGATTGTGGGCTTGTACTGCCTGAACTGGGCAATTCTGAGGCAGCTCTGTGAGCTGTGCAGTCATGAAATACAGGCACCCACAAGACCGAGCCATGCCCTGTCGGTGGAGATCAAGGTCAAAGCCGCCATGTGTCTGCTCGCCACGGGCACCTTCCAGAGACCAACAGGGGACACCACAGGCATAACCCAGTTGGCCGTGTCATGGCTCTTCACACAATTCCTCAATGCACTGCTGCCACATGCTGTGGAATACATCCATTTCCACAGCACACAGGTAGAGTGTACAGTGAACATGAAAGAATTCCACGGGGTGGCATGTTTGCCTGGCATGCTAGGGGCCATTGACTGCACCCACATAGGCATCCGCACACCACCTGGGCCAGAGGGGGTGGTGTACATCAACAGGAAGGGCTACTGCAGTGTCAACTACCAGGTGGTGTGCGATGCCAGGGGGCACATAATCAATGTATGTGCCACACACCCTGGTGGAGCACACAATGCCTTCATCTGGAACCAGTCAGCACTGTGCCACAGGTTCAATAGTGGGGCCATCTCCACCGGCCACCTAGTAGGTGAGTATGCAGTTGGAATGGGCTGTCTGATACAACAGAGCAGGGTGTGGGGGGGGGATGCTAGGCCGAGGGCATCAGAGGGCGTGGCTGGGTAGGGGGTTGCAGCCACACAGACCACAATGCTAACCACACGTGTCTTCACATAGGTGACAGTGGATACTCACTCAGGCCCTGGCTGCTCACCCCATACCGGCACCTGTCAACCCCAGCGCAGGTGCCATACAATGAAGCACATGCCAGCACACGGAACATCATCGAGTGTGTGTTTGGGCTGCTGAAGGCATGGTTCCATTGCCTGTACAGGTCTGATGGTGCCCTACAGTACAGCCCCTTGAAGGTCTGCAGCCTGTTCCTGGCCTGCTGTATGTTACACAACATGGTCACTGACCATGGGATAGCTTTTGAGGTTGAAGAGGGGAACAGCAGTGGGGAGAACATGGACGCCGGGCCAGGTGGCAGTGAGCAGCCCCCCCAGCTGAACAGTGTGGCCTAGCAGCACCTAGACACAATTGCACAGGAGCACTACAGTGCATGCCAGTAGGAGAACATGACCACACACATGTCCCAGGGTCCATGGCATGGTACACAGGCGTGCAAGGCCAGGCCCCATGGCAGACACAACTGGAGGGTAGCATGGATGGGCATGGGACTGGACCCCATGGAAGCACCCTATACAGCACTGTAGACCCCACCCACACACACCTGCACACACATGCACATGGGCACCCACAAGCACACATCCAGGGGCTGCTAATGGGCATGTGTCAGACGCTGAACACCAGTGCACTGTAGCGGCCAGTGTTGTGTTGGCATCATCATGCACATGCCACAGTGGCCAGTGGCCAGGTAGGTGTGCACAAGGTGGGTGCGTGGCAGGGACCATGGACGACATATCCCTGGAATGCATATGCACATGCCACACCAATGTGCACACAGGGCTGTTGCAGACAGTGTACAGGGATGGTGGTGGATCAGGGCCACCGTGCGGTTGCACGTCTGCCACGGACATGTGGATGGCTGAGTTAAGACTGCCCAGCTGTCACAGGCTGTATGACGGCAACAGGGGAGGTCACCGATGGTCCCCCAGGTGTGTCACTGTGGGAAAGTGACCAGTCCCTCGCAGGTGTCTGTAGGATCCCAAACAGGCCCACTCCAGGCATGCCCGGAATGCCCACAGTGGATCCCAGCATCGACACTGATGGGGACACACGATGCTGGGACTGAGGAGTGGAGATTCCACTCTACGGGGTCTGTGGTGGACTGCCATGCACCAGGGTGGCCAGTGGTGCCAGGCCTGCCATGACCGCAGTGGTAAGCCAATCTAGGGCTGCAGTCATGTCCTCCCGCATGCGTGTGGTCTCAGGCAGGAGCTTTTCATAGTCCTGGTCATGCCTCCCTGTGGACTGGTGCAGTTCTGTGTGGAGTACACGCACCCCTGCCATGACCAGCATCTGTTACTCCATGGAGGCCCACAGCAGACGGGTGTGCTCGGTCAAGGGGTTGGTGCCCCTGCAGAGCATGGGCATTACACCGACTCACTGGTGTTGCGTGACCCTGCAGCACAGCCCGCTGCACTGGTGGGGGCTGCACAGCAGGGCCCCCTTGGGGCTGATCAGTCTGCGGTGCAATGTCAGTGGCCACTGCACCTGACCCCCCCCTTGGCCCCATCCTGCTGCTGCCCCTCCAACCACTGTGCACATAACGGCACCAGAGTGGCTGCACCACCACCATCAACACCACCCCCTTCAGACTGCGCCGCACCATTGGTGCCCACATCCTCACCGGGCGCTTCAGCCGGTGGGCGGACAACCACCACCAGGGCACCGTCTGTGCAGCCGTGTTGGGTGTGTGTTATGGGTGCTTCCCCCCTGAGTGGCAACAGCACTGTCCAGGATAACAGTCATGTCATCATTGGTCCCAGACCCTGTCCTGATCTGTGTCTCAGCATACTGGACGCCATTGGCTGGCATTCTGCTGAAACACTGCCAGGGCTTTGTCTGCAACCATGCCACAGGCATCTGGTCAGACAGTGGATATAGGCTGACCTCGGTCAGGACCCTGGACACTGGTGGAGGTGAATGGACAGTTCTCCGGGGCCAGAACCACCCCCCATGGTGGTCATCCCAACCCCTGCTGCTGCACGCAGGTGCTCCAGAGCTGTAAAGGAACACAGACGCGTTAGTGCTGCTGGCACACAACCCTGTCCCCAGCCCCCTTCCCCCCTGCCTCTCTTCCCCAGGCACTGCTGTACCTACCATGCATTGATGGGCTACCCCCTATCTGGAATCCTCTGCTGGGCACACCCTCAATGGCACTGGGCCACATAGAAGCCACCACCAGGTCCTCCTTCGGTGTCAGCTGTGGCACATCAGCCTGTCCACCACCTGTAGCAGCACGTGCAGCCCAGATGGTGGACACCTTATCCTTAATCCTCCTCCAGTCCATGCCTACCTTCTGTTTGCACTCCTGTGCTATCCTCTGAAGGCTGTCCTGCTGGTTCGCAGCCCTTTGCCACTCCCTCCCATGCAGTCGCCCTGGCCTGTAGGGTGTCTGCTGAGCCACTCAGGAGGGGCTCCTGGTCCAGGTAGGCATCAAACAGGGCATCTCTCTCTCTCTCTCTCTCTGCCCTAGTGAAGTTAGGCCTGCGCTTCCATGCAGGCCCTTGCTCCTCAACCTCCTCATGCTCCGACATGCTTATTCCTGTGGGTACGAACATGTGGTCAGTGATGGCTGCAACACACAATGCCCTCCCAATCCACTATTCCAACAGGCCCACAGGCCGGTGGTTTACCTCTGAAGGATGCAATACCAGTCTGGTGCCTGTGCAATCCCATGGCGCCTTTATAGAGCATCACATGCAAATAAGCGGATGCGCACCTATAATGAGATGCAAATGCCTCCGACGCGCTGCACATATGCTGATCAGCACATCTGCATATTCTGGCTGAATATCACAAAGTTGCGCATGGCGCACTGGTGATGCGCATGCACAAGCCATGGCACAATTGTATGACGTGTGCAGTAGGCCAGGCAATGTGCATGCCCACACTGACATTGTGTACATTGATGGCGTATCCTATGCACAGTGCACCATATGTGGTACAGTGCTCTACCACTATTGGGCATGTGGCGCTCTTGCACTGTATGCCATATGGTGCTTGTGCACCATTGGCACATGGACCGTGAGGCACATATGCCCCTACTGCACACCATACATGGTGTGGCCTATTGTGCTGTCATGCACAGTGCACAAGCTGACCTATAACCCCACAAGTGTCCTTTGACCCTCTGGGTGCCTGTCGCACCTGCCAGTGCTGCCCCAGCTGTATCGCTCATCACTGGGGTATGCATGATAGGGGATGGCAGCGCATCACCAAGTGAGTCGCGCACCCACAGCACATGTGGCTCATGTGCCACTGGGTGTCATTTTGGATTCCCATTGCAGAATCGAGCATACTGTGCCAGAGCACTGTGAGGTCAGCAAACTGGAGCCAGGTTGAACTCGTGAACCTGGTAGCACTGGTGGAGCCACATGTGGGTTCCCTGTATGGCATGGTGCCCCCGGACTGGCCTCACACAGAGGTGTGGCAAGAGGTGGCTGAGGGGTTGGAGGAGGCCACTGGAGCTCAGTGAAGTGGGGAGCAGTGCTGCCACTGATATGGTGACCTGTGGAGGAGGGACCCTGGCAGGCTGAGGTCACTGCTGGCATGCATCCGGAGGGGCACCATGCCATGTCCATGTGAGTGCACTATGTCCATGTTTGTGCCATGCCAGTGTTCCATGGGGGCCAGCAGGGCATCACACCTTGCTGTGGGATGGGCTGTGGCTGCACACTCTGCTGGCCATGGCAGCGCACCATGGGTGTGCTGTGCCACTGCACCACCACTGCACAGGACCAGGGGGTATACTGTATTGGAAGGGGTTAGGGGCACGTGGGGTGTTGCCAGGTACTGATGTGTCCTTCTCACTGTCTTCCTACTAGGCCATGAGGATAGGTGATGAGCTAGGATGGCAGGTGCTGCTGGCAGATGTAGGTAGACCAATGCTGGGGCACAGGCATGGAATGCAGGACGTATGGGTGGTGCCGCCAGACAGGCACCGGTTGCACCACAGCAAGCAGGTAGGCACTGTATCAGAGTTTGTAGTTGTGCAGGTTGGGAGTGGGCCACAGCCCCCTGTGCACATCGCCATTACAGCTGTGCAACACCAATGGGGTCCATTGAACCAATGCATGTGTGTGTGGCTGCTGCAGGTGGGCTGTGGGTGCAGCCGGGTTCCAGCCATGCCACTGCCATCCCACCACCTAGCCCTGTTGCCTGGCTGCCATGGTTGTGGTGTGCCACACATGGGTGGTGTTGGTATGCAGTGCTGTGTGTGGCTGTGGATGGTCGGGATGGCGGCTCATGTGGGCACACACACTGTGGGTGGCTGTGTGCCATCTCAATGGCACATGTTATCGCTGTCCGCTGCGCACTGTGGGTGGGCTATGGTCATACAGACATGAACTCATACCATGTCGCCTCCTTTGTCCTAGGTGTCCAACAGGAGGATGTGAACACCAGACTCCTTCGATGGACACTGCCGGCCACCACAGCCATGCTACAGGTGGCATGGCTTATTCATCAGTTCCTCTGCAGGCCACAGAATAGACGGTGCACCAGGCACCAGTAAGGTGTGGACACCCATGGGGTCCGTTGGCTTGCACCCCCTTCTCTTCCCTGACCCTCTCCCTTTCTCTCCCTTGTACCCTTATCCAGCCATGTCCCCTGTCCCTCTGCCACCCTTCCCCAGCCTACCATCTTGTTTGTGGCCTCCCCATTCCCTGCTCCCTCTTCCTGTATATCTGTATATAGTTTTTGTTGATATATTTTAATACACATTTCTATTGTTAGCCATCTGTGTCTGTGTCTGCTTTACAGCTGGTGTGTGGAGCCATGCTGCAGTGGTATGCATGGTTGCCAAGTAGTACGTCTGGGGTTGGCTGTGGTATGTGCCTGGTGGTCTGTGCCCAGTGGCTGGTGGGCATGCCCTGGGGTGTATATGTGCACTCTGTTCATGTTGTGTAGCTTGTGTGTTGAGTGCTTTTAGCATGTGTGTTGTCTGCTATGGTCCAGGTGGCATGTCCCGTGCCTTCCTGTGGGTGTTGCCCGTGGCTGTTTGCTAGTAGACATTGGTGCCACACTGCCTCTGTGCACCACTGTGGTGCACATGGTTGGGGGCCTGCAGCCATGCACCTGGCATGCCTCTCTCTCCTGGCATCCTCTGCACCCTGGTGGTGGTCTGTCCTGCTCTGATGGCATGTTGCCTGCTGTGTCTGTTGTCCTCTGTCCTGTCCCATGTGCCTCTGACCCTTGTGCAGCCCTGGTTGTGCTTTGGTGCTTGCTGGCTTGCTCTCTGGCACAGCCCTGATTGTGCTATGGTGCATCCTGTGACATTCAGCCGTGTTGTGCTGGCACATGCCATCATGCGCAACCTTTGAATATCACATTCGGTGTGCACTGGCACAGTGTACTTGCACTGCATGGCTACTGCACCTACCTCTGGCACATTTCTGAATATCCCAGACTAAGTCCCAATTTTTTTTTCATATGAGGGGATCTTTTTTCCTGAGATTGTGTCATGCTCACAATAAAAGATGTTTTCAAACAAAAAAAAAAAAGAACACAGAAATACTAAAGGCAATCTTGTTTCATGTGAATGATTCTTTTTTCATGTGGGCATATGAAAAAATTAAATCGTGTCATGACAAAGGATTTTAAAATTTGTTAAAAACTTGTTAAATGATTTAGGGCCAGCAAGGCAGATCCTTTGAGAAGCACCCCAAGGTATTAATTATCTACTGACTGGGACAAAAAGGGAGAGCAGAGACATTATAGGGACCTTTAAGTTTCTTGAAGGATTTTTTTCCATAGTATTTTATTATAATATTATAGAAACATAACATAGATAATTGATTGTTAACATCACAATAAAAAAGTTAAACTAAGAATTATACTGTACATCTAAATAAAAATCATCTACTGTAATCCAACTGCCCCCCTTCCCCCAGGTTTCTTTTTTCTGCTAATACAACAGGCAGGTCCAATTATTTCAAAATGTGTGTTAATGTATTTATATTCCTATAGTTTTAATGATGGAGGAAACAGTTATCTAAATGTTTCCCATGTGGAATGAATCTGATGATATGGCTCTGCAAAATTCATATATAAGTTTTTCATACTAAGAATGCTCCTCAATTTGTTATACAAACTAGAATAGTCAAATGCTGGCATCTTGTGATTCTTCCAATTTTCCAATATCATCCACTTTGTGATAATAGTTGCAGTTATTACAACACAGTTTGTTCTTTTGACCATAATAAACCTGAAAAATCATTGCAGATCATAATTTGGAAGTCTGTAGGTATATTTATATAATTTCGATTTTAAATCAGAATTAGTTTGCTCCCACCGTTTGAGTACATATGGGCAATACCAAACCAGGTGAAGAATATAACCTCTATTACCACAACTATTCCAACAATCCAAAGAACTTCAGATACCCATTTTGTAAAATCTATTGTTGGTGAAAAATGCTCTGGATATAAATGAAAATGGTATAGCTTTATTTTTGGCATAATAAAAGTTTTTATTTGCTTCTATACATATTCTGTCCCAAACTTTGTTCATTATATTTAGGACTGTTTCTTGTTGCCATTTTATTCTTATTTTATTCTTTGAGCTTTTCTTTTATTTTGGGTTTATGATGTCAGAATCTTGTATACTTTTCTAATTTTTTTTTAATGTAATGTTGAAGCAGTGTTATCCAAGAAGCGTTGTTTTTTCCCCATCAGTGCCACCTAACAATTTTGTGGTCTTCTTTAAATTTTTATATAACTGTTTTAATTGTGTGTATTCTGTTCATGATAAAGTAATCTGGGGATTTATAGTCTGTAAATTTTCAAAATGTGTTAGGCCTTCCATCCCAGCTAAATCTGGTCAATATTTTATGTTTATTTTAAAAAGTTTCTTAATTAAATCCTTAGTTCTTATGGTTGATTACTTGGTGTTGTTAATATCCATACCTGTTGTAATATTTGACTATGGAGTAACCATAACCTTCTTCTTATTTACATTTTTAATTATCTTAGCTATATCCAATTGTGATCAGTTTGTATTACTATAATTAGTGGGGTCAAATAGTATTCCATAAATAAGAAAGGGGTGATCTTCACTTTTATAAAAGGAGTTCTAAAATTTAACAGTCTCTACCTAGTAATTTTTTTTTTTGTTTGTATTTTTTTTTAATTAAGGGAATTCCGAATCTGAGTCATTTTTACTGTCTGATAGTATATGGAGGGATCTGGCCATGCTAAACCACCATAATATCTAGGTGTAATTAAAATGTGCTTGGTGATCCCCCCACCATAACATTGTTTTTTAAAGAGCACTCTGAGGGAATCTGTTATTGACACAGATATAGCCCCAATATTTGCTTGATATAAATATAGTACATGTGGAAGAATTATAATTGTTAGAATTTATATTCTTCTCCTGAGTGACAGGGCCAGACTTTGCCACCAGTCTAGCATGATTTGAAGTTTATTCTGAACTCTTGAGTTATTTCTAGTAACCATAGTTGTGACATCATTAGTTAATAAAATGCCCAAATATTCAGTTTCTTTGTTTTTTTAATATCATTTGTTATATAAAGTGTATCTTCAGACAGTTTATTCAGTTCTAAGATTACCGATTTATCTTTATTTAGTTTTAGTCCAGACAGGTGGGAGTATCTAACTATCTCGCTCATTAAAGCTGGGAAGTATTTAGCAGGATCCTTAAGTAATATCATAATATCATCCGCCTACATGATTAATTTCCATCATTTCAGTCCCCATGTTTAAACCTGTTATTTCAGCATTCTTTCTAATATGGGTTAAAAGGGGTTCAAGAGCTAATATAAAAATTATAGGGGAACATGGACAACCCTGTATTACACCATTGTATATAAATATTGAAATTGTACAAAACAGATTCATTTTCAAATAAATTGGTCAGAATAAAAAGCTTTATGTGTATTTATTAGCTGTACAGGAAAAGATTACATCTCTAGGCATTTGAACATAAATTCCCAGTTCATTAAATCAAAGGTCTCAGTGGCAACTAAGGCTATAGCCATACATTCTTCAGTTGAGATTTTATGTTCATGTATCAATATACCTTTATTATACCTTGGAATATCGTTTTACCTTTAACAAAAACCATTTGGTTATAATGGACCAACCTCGGAATATAATTCGCAATCTTCTTAACTATAATTGTGGCTGTAATTTTGTAGTCAGTATTCATAACAGCTATAGGTCTATCACTTTCTTGTAAAGTGTTTTTTTTTTATTTTCTTTATGTATTAGAACCACTGAAGCATCAACCATTGTGGGTGTAGACCTAGTTGAATCTCCTATTTCACAGGCCAATTGTGTAAGTCAAGAGGACAATACATCTTTAAATGTACAGTAAAATTCTGAGGTTAGTCCATCTTGTGCAGTAGCTTTATTTCTAGGTAAAGAATGAATAATAGATCTAATTTATTCCACAGTTATTGTTTTCTACTGTGTTTGGGACACTGGCAGCTCTATTTCCTATAAGCAATTTATTATATTATTATTTTGCTGTGCACGCTCTTGGTGATAACCTTTCGTAAAGTAATCTTTAAATACTTCACCTATTTATTTCTCTTCTGAGTGAATTTTCCCTGCTAGATCCTTGCTATTTACAATTTTACATTTTTCAAATTCTTTTTTAACCATATGTGCCAGCAAGTTTCCAGTTTTATCTCCATTGTAATAAATACTTAAGCAATAATGCCCGACAGGGTGTGTGTGTCATGCTGGGATAACGTCATGCCTCAGGTGGCTGGGCACGAGGCTGCAGGCTGAGTGCATCCAACAACTGAGGCATGACATTATCCCAAATGACACACACCCTGGAGGGCATTATTGCTATTATACAATGGCTCGTTGTTATACAGAATAAAAAAAAAACATTTTAAAGACGTTTTTGTGTGGAAAAATATGTTTGTTTTTTAACAGCAAATGAAACAAGCAAATGCTCAAGCTGGTCATGCAAAATCAAATCTGCAGGTTCACAGTGAGGCTGAGACTAGACCCATGATGTTGTGTTGGGATAACATCATGGGTCCAGCCCAAGACTGACCAATCAGAGTCCAGGATTTTTTCTTGCCATTGTATAATGGTTCTTCACATTCTCATTTAATTGTCTATGGTAGTATTTAAAAATGCATTAGGTGTGTCTTTGTCTCTTCTTTTTCTTTTTTTTAGAGCAGTTTCTTGATTCATCATCCTAGTCCCTAATTCTTTTATGTCCTTTTCTATCTGGAATATTTTTGCTTTTTCCTGTTTTTCAGTTTTTATCTTGTAAGATGTAATGTAAGCACTTAAGGTTGCTTTGAAGGTGTCCCAGATGTCAGTTACTTCAAGAGTGCTATTATAATTGAAGTGCCAACATTTTTGTATAGTGGCTGACATATGGGAGAGAAGATCAGTATCTCTCAGAACAACATTAAATCTTCCTTGTGGTGCCCTCTGTCTTTCTTAAGTTGGAGCAAATGTGGTTTGTACCATAGCATGGTGAGATGTATGAATGTTTAATCTATGTACTCCTATTATATTTTGAAAGACAGTAGAAGAGGCAAATATATAATCTAATCTAGATGATGTGCCTGTAGAGTTGGAGTAGAATGTATAATTCTTTAATACAGGGTTTCTTTTCATTTCCAAATATCTACCAAATTTAAATCCTTTAAAAACTATTTTAATTGTTTGAATGTTTTTATCTAAATGTGATGGTGAGGTAGATATATTTAATTCTGTATCCAAATAAACACTGAAGTCGCCATCAATAATTATATCTCCTTGTCCTAAGTTAATAAGGCCTAATAGAATTTTTGCCAGAAAATCATGATAATTTACAAACAGTGCATAAACTGACCCTTACATATATTGCCTCCTCATAATAATGCATTTAATTAAGATTATCCTACCTACCATTTCTGTAAAATGATTTTCAAACCTAATGTCACATTTTTTCCTAATTAATAAAACCAACCCTCTACTTGTCTTTGTTCTGGTGGAATAATAAATGTCCTTAACCCAAGAGGTTTTGAATTTTAGTATTTCTTTATCATTTAGATGTGTTTCCTGTAACATCAGTATATCAATGTTATGCCTAATAACATAAGCTAAAATTCTTTTTTGTTTTAGAGGAGAAATAATTCCATGTACATTCCATGCTGCAAGAGCTATCTGTATTGATTGTACAAAGTCTGCTATATCAATGAAAAATTATTTAAGGTAGATTTGCATAACCATGAAGTACTTGTAATTATTTAAGTTTCTTTATTATAACAAATGCTGTTTCTACCCTATAAAAGTCTTCCCCAATACATTTTGTTTGTGAAAGATAACCAATATCATTAATGATTCTAGTAGAAAATCATAAAGTCATTAGAGCATGATCAATATCCATGCTGGAAACAGACCAAGAGACATAAAAGTGCAGAAGAAAAATAGCGACACTGTTAAAAGCTCACAATGTGGCTGTAACTCCCATGGCATACACCCTACAATAGCTTTTCATGCAGGGAGGCTTCACCCCTGCAGCCCCCACACAGGGGTTTGTGCCCCCTCCTTTACATTACTAACTCTGAGGGGGAAAAAAGTCAGGGAGGTGCTGGTAGAGATGTTGCTAAGTTCAAGTTAAATTCATGGGTGAAACAATAAATAAATAAAAAAAAACACTGCTGCAGCCACAATGGTTCAGATTCAAACCACTGACACTTTGAGCTGCACTAACTCTCAGAGGTTGTCACACTAACCTCTTGCCCACTTCTGCAGTGCAGGTCTCAAGCTGACAGCTGCGGGTCTTGACTTCTCTGTGAGAGTAATCACAGCTACAAGGTACAACGTTGTGATGTACCACACTGTTATTCCCATGTAGCTGTAATTGGTCACACTGATTTCCCTGTGCAGTTCTAACTGCTCTCATTTTCTTTAGCGGTATTGGCTGGCTACCATCTTTAGTGAACCCCACCCCCATCCTTGAGAAAAAAGAAAAAACATGAGTATAAAGCCAAACTTCCCAAAGAGGGGGACTGTAATGCCCTGAATAGGATTATACATTAGGTTGTTGCATTAGCTAGGACTCCCCACACACCTACCCCAATTTCTATGTAAGCAAAAGTAAACAGAACAGCTAATTAGTAGACAAAGTATGTTCAACTTAATTCAGTAGGGCATCAAAAAATCTGATGAAGTCGTATACACAAGTTCCTGTAGGCATCTTCTATGTGTGGCCATTTAATATTAGTCTCAGTCTGGCAGGGTGGACAAAATATGATTTTATATGATTCTTACAAAAAAGAGTTTGTAAATAACTGAATTTCTTCTTATTTTGAATGATTTCATATTGAAGGTTGTGGTAAATTGTGATGAATGCCCCTTTGTTAGGAATTTTTTTTTCATAAACAGCAGAAATCAGCAAGCCCTTGTCTGCTGTTTTCACAAACTTTGCAATAACTGTATGTGGTGGACTTCCTTCTTCTGGGCATGGTTTCAAGATCTGTGTCCTCTGTCTATGTTAAATTTACATTGGTCTACTGAGATATCCAAATAAGTTGCAAAAACAAGATGAAAAGTTGTTATTATTGGAGTGCCATTGTCACACTGTTTATGGAACCCAATTATTCTTATATTTTTCCTATGGGCCCTTGCTTCACAATCTAAAATTTTGCCTTTTGTCTTTGTAACATTTTTTTTTCACATTGTGTAACCATACTTTTTTCTACTATAGCTTCATCCTCAATGCCTGAGATTCTTTATTCAATTTCTTTTGTTCTACTTGTCAATTATTAAACACTTTTCGCAGTTCATTTAATTTCATTTTTTATTTATTTTTTTAATTATGTATACTTTTTTGAGTATATTGCAAAAACAATAACACAACCACCATAACAATTGTAACAAACTTAAAATAAAAAAAAACTACAACAAAGAACCCAGTCTTTCATAACAAACTAATAAAATCTTCCCCAGTACCCTCCCAACCCACTGTATACCTTCCCAACCCATGGCAGAAAATTCAATAAAAGAATTAACACAAACTATGGAAGAGGAGTGGTTATAAACTGTTGAGGAGTAAAACAAGACAACAAATTACTTCAGGGAGCAGGGGGCAGCCCATTCAAAGTCATTTAAGCCACATAAAGGGTGTACAACTTGCTCCATTTCTTATCTTAGCTAGGCAATCTATTAGTAACACTAGCTATCATTTTCTCTATACAAGATTGTGAGGAGCTCCTGCAACCACTCTATGTATGAAAGAGAAGATTGGTTTAACCTATGATGAAGCACTAGCCTTTTAACCTAAATTGAGATCATATCCATTACAAAAAGTATTTCCCTGATGGCCACCTGGCTAATGTCCTCTATCAAACAGACCTCCAGAGTAAAATGTGCTTCCACACCAAATAAAGGGCAAGCTCTCTTCTTTATTAACTCCCACAAGGGAGCAACCTTAATGCACTTCCAGAAAATGTGATAAAAAGTTCCATCAGCCTCTCCCTATCTCGTACAACTTGATGATTGCACCCGACCCATTCTATATAGTTCAATAGTGTAAAATAAAGATTATAAAGAATATAGAACTGGGTAAGGTGCAAATGGGCCTGGGCTATATAAATATAAAGGTCAGACCAAATATTAGGCCAATTAAAATTTGAAGACAATAAAGCGGAAGCCCAGTAAGGGGACTCACCAGTAATGCCTGAACTTACAGATGTGACAGCCAGGATGCAATGCAGAAATGCTGCAGAATATCACAGAATGCTGCAGTTTACTGCAGGGAATATTGTAAGCCAATGGCAATTAAACCCTTTTGTCATGCAGGATTTTGTGACATGTCATTACTGCAAGTTACTGTGCTTCATCGTGGCTGACCTCATGGTATTTTGTGAAACAGAAGCAAGTACAATTAAGAAACCACATGGGGTGGCAGTGCTGTTTCTGTTAAAGTTTGCATAAACTCCCCCCAGTCAACTTCACCTATCACAAATCCAAATTCTACAGTAAACAATGATGAAGCTGATATAATTTAAATATTGCCCTTAGCTGCATATGAAATAACACTGTGATAGACTGGCAAGATCTCAAAGACCCATCATAGAGCAAGCTGTTAACCATCAATCCATCTAAATGAGGCATCCATGTTTCTTCAAGCATCTTACTGCCAATTTTAAAGATGGGGTTTCTTAAAATTGGCTGTACTACATCCTGAGAAGACTTATATCTCATCGCAGAGCACAGTTGCAGATGAACTTACACTGAGGTGCCAACAACTGTTTCTTTAATAGACTGTGGAAGGGATTTCAGGGAAGAAAACATGTGTCAGTGGGGCAATACCCATCCTGCTGATTAACTCTTTCTTTATTTTCAACCATATAGGAATGTAAAACAAAGAGGTACTATTCGGAATAGTGTGCAGTCATTTTGGATATTTGCTAGAATAACTAGCAAAATAATAAACTAAAAAATTTGGGAGATGGAGACCTCCACTTTGCTTAGGAGCATCTAATATCCAATATGCTCTCCAAGGTGTTTTGCCCAACCAGTGCAAATTGGCTGTCAATCAATGTACCTTTCAGAACCAGGAAAATGGTAACCAAAAATCCAGTAAATTAAGGGGGGTTAAAAAATACTGGGAAGAATATTCATTGTAATTATATTGATTTTACCCCAGAGAGTTAATGGGAGCCCCTTCTATCTCTGTAGGTCTTTCTGTATTACATCTAACAGATCCTCTAAATTGAATCTTTTAAGCTGGGATGAGCTCTGTGATATGTAAATCCCTATATATTTAATCTTTTTGGGTTCCCAGGCCAACCCCAAAGGCAAAATATCACTTTTAAAATGCCTAGAATTAAGAGGCATAACCACTGACTTCTCCAAATTAAGTTTATAATTTGAAAACTTGCTAAATTCTGCAATGGTGGATAGTGCAGCTTGGATAGACTTCACGGGGTGTGACACATGTAACAAAATATCATCTTCATATGCAGATAATATAAGAAGCCAGGACCCCACATACATATTGATTAAGCTTAAATTTCAACAGAAGAGGTTCAAGGTATAAATTAAATAAAAAGGGAGATGGGGACAACCCCATCAGTTACCAGAATAAAGTAAAAAGAAGGAGGAAAATACACCATTACAATAAATTTTAGCTCTAGGGCAGGACTATATACCCTTAATCCAATGTAAAAAGGAGGGTGGAAATCCAAACACCTCCAAAATAGCCACCAAAAAAGACCAATCAACGCTATCAAATTCCTTCTCCATGTCCAGGGAAACCAATGCAGAAGGAATATTCAAATGACTGGAGGCGGAGACACTATGAGACAATTTACATATGTGACCACCACAAGAGTGCTGTTTTACAAATCCTACTTGTTCAGGACTTATAAATTCCTCCCAGACCTCACTCACCTTCAAAGTCAAGATTTTAGACAGTATTTTAATATCATAATTTAATAATGACATCAGACAGTAGCTGAAACAGCATCTGGAGATTTACCAGGTTTTAAAAGTAAAACAATCAGGGCCTCTAGGAAGGTATGGTCATGGATACCAAATTCATAAATGAAAAGATATAAGCAGTGTAAAAATGGGATGAGTTCTTTAATGAATATTTTGTAAAACAATTGGCGGAAAGGCCATTGGGTCCAGGGGCTTTATCATTCACCAGGGAAGTAACAGCCAAGAGAATTTCCAGTTCATAGACAGGTGCCAAAAGAAAAGCCTACTGCTCTAGACTCAGGGAAGGCAGCAGAATATCTGCCAAGTACTGGTGTGCATCTGAACTGGAAGTAGGATCCACCATAGGGCCATATAAAGCATTGTAGAATAACTAGAACTCTCTAACAATATCCTTCGGTAGCACCTTGATCATATTGTCATGCACCTATTTAATCAAAGAGATAATGTGAGATGCCTCCTGTTTCTGAAGCTACAAGGCCATTAACCACCCTGCCTTTTTGCCCTGATCTATGTTAGTGGAGCGTGTTTTATATATAGCATATTCTGTTTTATCACACAAAAGATCTCCATATTTATCTCTAATCATTACCAGCTCCTTCATAAGCTCAGATGTATTGGAGTTTAATGTATTTTCCAATTCCCTAATGTGATGCAGAATAGTGAAGGCCTCCCTCTCTTGAACCCTTTTCTGTTTGGAAGCCAATCTGATAAATTCACCATGAATAAAACATTTGAAAGAACACCATTCTATATCCATGTGGGTTACCGTGCCCCTGTTATTGGTCACAAAAAAATGTACTCTTTAATTCTATCAATCACACTTTGATATTTGAGTAGCTGATTATTCAGCTTCCATATACTATCTTTTTATATATTGTCAATCAGGTTAAGTTGTAGCCTGACTGGTGAATGATCAGATAGAACCTGGAGTCAATCTCTGTGCCCAAGACTCCCCTCAAAAGGTTTTGGCTGATCAAAAAATAATCAGTCCTAGACTGGGTCCCATGTGCAGCTGAGTAGAAGATAAAATCCTTCAAATCAGGGTGCAAAATAAGCCAGGAATCACAAACCCAGTTGAGTCTACCATATCTTAAAGGGAGCACTGAGCAGGAGAAAGACCAGCAGTTGTTCTGTATGATAGGTTGAGATCTTGGGTAAAGGGCAGATTCCAATCACCACCCAACATTAAAGACTGTTGCAGAAAAGGAGCCAAGGCTGAAACAAGCCCCATAAAAAAGGCAGGGTCCTCTTTATTAGGCCTATAAATGCTCCCTAAAAGGACCTCTTTTTGATCTGGAAGACCATGAACTAAAATATATCTGCACTGAGGGTCCACCACACAGTGTATCATTTGAAAGTGTGTACCCCAAAAATCAGAACCGTCACTCCCCCTTTATTAGCATTAGCCCCAGTGGCAAAAACCTGAGATACCAAGTGGCACTGAAAAAGAGTACCCTCTGAAGTAAGTAAATGGTGTTTCTTGTAAAAGAGCCACATGGCATTCCAAGTGTCTCAGGTGTTTAATAATTTTATAGCACTTCACTTTAAAATGGGCTGCCTGCAATTTTTCCATTGCTGCGGGAAAGGGCTGAGCTGCATTGGCAGCTGGAGGAGCAAGTTTCATCTGTTGCAGGAGGGTCCTGCAGTCATTGCTACATCAGGAGATTTGGCAGCCATAGCCTCAGTCAGAGAGGTGCATCGGTGGCTTGAGAAAGCAGACCAATCAGTAGGCAGGGCACACAAGTGTGTGAAACTTGAACTGGCTGCTGTGGTATAAAAGCCTGGGCCCAGGTCGCATATCATCATCTATCTGAATTTTTTTCCATTGGTGTGAGGAAAGGCTGAGCCACATTAATGGCTGAAGAAGCAAGCCGCACGTGTGGCAGGAGGGTTCGGCAGCCATTGGCGCCATCAGAGGGCCACACCGGCAGCTTGAGGGAGCGGGCCAATCAGGAGTCAAGGTGCACAAGTGTGCCAAACTTGAACTGGTGGCTGGACTATAAAAGCCTGGGCCCAACCACTGATCATCATCTGCCTTCATTTTTTCTGTTGCCATGGGGAAGGGCTAAGCTGCATCAGTGGCTGAAGGAGTGAGCCGCATTTGTGGCAGGGGGGTCCAGCGGCCGTTACCACATTGGGAGATTTGGTGGCTGTAGCTGCCATCAGATGGCCACATTGGCAGCTTGAGGGAGTAGGCCAATCAGAAGGCAGGGTGCACAAGTGCAACAAACTTGAACTGGTGACTAGGCTATAAAAGACTAGGCACAGACCGCTAATCCATTTTTCATCCACCTTCCCACCCCGCATGGCACTGTATCACCACACTTAGTAAATGGGCTAGAAGCACCAATCATGAGTGAATAGGGGCAGTGGAAACCATAGGGAGTGGCCACAAGCAATCCGTAGGACAAGGGCCTCGTTGGGTTGAAGGGACACAAAGGGCATATTTTTCTTTTTGTTGTTCAAAAAACTCACAATTGGCTAGATGGAATCAGCACAAAACCTCTACCTCCACCACTTGTTGAATGCTCAAAGGGCTGAGCTGGGAGAGGCCACCTACTGGAGGGAAGGAACAAGAGATTGAGGCCAAGGAAGAAACTTCTTAAAGGGGCTGATGATCACTTCAATGAAAACTGGAACTAGGCATTACACAGGCAAGTGCTATCCTGTGGGGAAAAAATACTCGTTGAGTGACTTTAATTTACTTAATTGACACCCTCTTGTTAAGGGGGCTGCTGTCTAGTACTGTGATAAAACCTGCATGTTTTTTTTAGAAAAATTGAATAATTATAAGGGGCTACAGATCTGACTAAGTTTATAGATTTGATTTAATGTAGAAAAGCAGGATACAGTGCATGATGAGACTATGTTACATTGGATAAAGTTTATGGATTGGAGATAAAGCAGGGATTATTAAAGAGGAGGGGATAATGGGAATTGTTAGAGTGGAAGGGAATTTTTTCTGTGGGGGATTTTAATGATTTTTCTGTAGGGGAGGGGGCCTTTTATGGTTTCTTATGGCATTTATTCTTTGCCGACTAAGACACTTGCAGGGCTTCAGGGAAATTTCATATACTTTTCGGAGCCTTGCACTGATTAAGATACTATTAGAGTCTCAGGCATATGATGATACTGTTATGAGTGCTAAGAAAAATTTGCATTTAAATCTGATAAAGTTGTGGTTACTGCTTTAGGGGAAGAGCACATTGAAAAAAGTGAATTAAATTGCATAGGACTATTGGTGCTGGCCAGTTGTTATAGCTCAGTTTAAACAATGAGCCTTTTAGGTAATTATGGCATGGATAGAGCAAGCGTGTGGGGAGGGTAAATGGATACACAAGCAGAGCAACAGGTGGAGGACAGTGGAGTGCAACAATTGTGGGGATGCAGTGTTCATGGGGACACTGTGGAATCTAGGGGTCTGCCCAGTGTGCAGGACATTGGGTAATTTAAAAATCAAAATTAGATGGCTAACTGAAAAGCTCAGGGGATTGTTGGCGATGGGTGGGCAATGAACTTGGAGAATAAGTGGAGGATGGCTGTGGATAGCACCAAACAGGTGCACAAGGTGCCAGGAGGGGCAGAAGATTTTCTTGCAAGTAGCAGAGGGGATTTGGATTAGAAATATGTCACACACTGGAAGGACTGGGGGAGGGGTGGCAGACAAAAGTAAAACCAATGGAAAGAGGGCAGGAAACAAGCACCCTAAGGGCTCCCAGGGGAAAGCAGGAAACCATCATCTTTAATGTGCCAACTACTAACAGATACAGGGTGCTAGAAGGAAGGGACCAAGGGGCAAAGGAAGGAGGAGGGGTTGGAATACAACAAGTGAGGGGTGAAGAGGCCCCAGGAGAGGCAAGGAACAAGGGGGAGAATGTCAACATGGGGATCAGGACAAAGAAGGGGGAGGCACTGAAGCAGCTACAAAAGGCAGGGCAAAGATAAGGGAAGTAAAAAGGGAAGGATGTAATGGCTACATAAGGGAGGAAAAATGGGCAGGGGAGATACACTCCAGTAGAAACAAAATAATAATCTTTTGAGATTCTACTACCGGGAATATAAAATGGGAAAGAGGGGAGGAGACCCATAACAGGACAATCGTAACCAGCGTACTAGGATTGGGGGAAGGGAAAACACCACTAAGTGTAAAAGATATGCTGAGTAGGCAGGGGAACAAGCCAGACTTGGTGTTACATGTTGGCACCAATGACCTAGCAGGGGTGGAGGTGGAGGTGGTTCAGGAGAGATTTAGGAACATAGCAAGGACATACAGGGAGTCAGTTAACTCTTTGGCATTTTCAGAAATCATCCCTGTCCCAAGGGCAAGCACAGCTAGGAAAAGGAGAATATATGATTTCAATGTATGGCTGGAGGGTTGGTGCAGAGAAGAGGGGTATGGTTTTATAAGAAAAGGGGGTGATATATGGTCAAACAAAAGACTTTACGTACAGCCGTGACAGACTTCACCTAAATTGAGAAGGTAAGAAAATTTTAAGAGACAGGTTGGGAATATACATAGCAAATGAGCTGGGTTTAAACTGCTAAGGGAGGAGAAAAAGCTGGGGAGGCCAGACAACCTCCCCCCCCAAACAGCCAAAGATAGCAGAGAGGGTGGGGAATGAGCAGACAGAATGAAAATTAAGTGAGGGGAGGAGGAAGGGGGGGGGCAATGCGGGACAATCAAATTAAAACAAAAAACAAGGGTACAGTGGGGATGAAGTGGATGGTCATATCACTGAATGCACATAGTATTGGGAACAAAATGGCAGAATTGCAAGCCCTCCTGGCTGGGATTGAGGTGGATGTAACATGGAAACATAGAAACATAGACTTTGATGGCAGGTAAGGACTGCTTGGCCCACCCAGTCGGCCTATTTCCCTACCTATTGAATAAACTGCAGATCCTAGTTAAGCAACAACCTACCTTCTCCTACCCCCCACCAGAATTGTCTTCTGTCTGTCCCATGCATTCTTGAATTCCCCCACTGTTTTTGACCCCACAAACTCCTCAGGAAGGCCACTCCATGCATCCACCACCCTCTCCATGAAAAAATACTTTCTCTCGTTGCCCCTGAGCCTTTCCCCCTCTGTTTTCAAATTGTGCCCCCTTGTTCTTGCACATCTCCTTTTCTGAAAGATGCTCCCCTCTTGTACTTTGTTAATTCTCTTGAGGTACTTGAACATTTCTAGCATGTCCCTCCTCTTCCTCTTTTCCTCAGGGGGCATACATATTAAGCTCCTTTAGTCTCTCTTTATATGGTTTCTGGTGCAGAAACTGGTTGCCCTTCTCTGGACTGCCTGCATCCTGTCTATGTCACTGTAGAGATGGGGTCTCCAGAACTGCACACAGCACTCCAGATGTCTCACCAACTGCCTGTACAGAGGGATAACAAGCTCCTGTTTTCTACTGGTGATGCCTCAGCATCCCAATATATCCCAGCCCTCCTCACTGCCTTCTCACATTGCTTGCCTGCCTTTAGGTCAACTGATATGACTAACCTGAGGTTCCTTTCCATTTTTGTTGTTGTTAGTACCTCCCCCCCCTCCACTGCACTGTGTACTCTTTCCCTGAGTTTTTTGCTTCCCTGGTGCATTACTTTGCACTTCTTTGCATTGAATCTAAGCTGCCATACTTTTGACCATTAACAATTATAGAATCCAATAATATAGAGACAAATCTGCCATTCCCATACCCTAAAATGTAGTTAACCACATAATAACCCCAGAAAAAACACCCACCCACGTATCCAACAATGACCCCAAAAAACAAACATTATGGGTAAAAAAGAAACAAAAAAAAGCTAGGCCCTCTTTCTGCCGATGAACTACAAATCAAAGATCAGATTGTAAAGATTCCCATTGAATTCTTAAATTCAAAACCAAAGTCTTGTCCCAGGGTAGTAAAATGCATTTGACTCTGAATACATGGAATCCCATCCTACCCCCGGACTTGGGATCAATGAATAAGCCTGACTTAGGTATGCCACCAGGAATTTTATCTGAACTTAAATATCCAAAGATCCTAAAATTATATGGGCACATGTAATATACCCATAGTCCCAAGACTAGAAAGTGAAAGGGATAAGGGACCAACCAGTAATGTAAACAGCAAATAAATAACAGGGCCACGGGTCATCACTGTGCCCCAAAAATGGACTAAAAAGAAATACAGTCAGAACCGCTTATAGTGGACACATTCGTGCTGTATGATTCTGCCTGCAATACAGAGTGGTCGGACTAACCTGGTTAAAAAAAAGTAGTAAAAAAATATTTTTATCACCGTCTAATGGGTTTTGTTTTCACTGGCATATTAGTGAGCGGGATATCGTGCTTTACAGAGTACTCTAGGAGGATGACAACTATGTCCCTATGTCTATGTCCCTTTGTGATGTGGCTATGCAAGCCTTTAAGGTCATCGGCAAAAAGTGTAAAAAAATGAAGCAGGACATTGTGCATTGCACAGTACTCTAGCAGAAAGAAAAAATGAAACACATATCTTCTGGACAAGCTTACCTCGCACTTGTTCATTTCTGTAGAACATGACAGTGCATTTTCTCCTTCACTTACACTCACTCACTCACTCACTCACTCACTACACCACTGTTGAAGGAGCCAGAAGTCCCACTCTTTCATTTTCTTGGAGAGCAGCCACTCCAACACCAGAGGATAAACTGAAGAGAATGCCTTCTCACACTGGCTGAGAGCCAATATCTCCAGAGAAATGGTCAGAATAGCATGTGGGCCACGTCTGCTATAAGACATGAATTTAACATTGTGATCAATTGCAATAGCAAACAGGTATTGCTTTTTGCCCGACCAAACCAACCACCCATAGTAAATGAGGACGGTAGAAGTGTCATCAACTGTAAGTAAGTAACTAAGTTTAAGCTTCAAACCCCAATGCAAAAGAATGTCTATGAGTAGGACTCATAAATACTGGCACCTACTAAACATGTAAGAAGACTCCGCCAACCCCCCCAAAAAAACCCCACAACAATAGGAGAAATATAACAAACACTAACCCACAGCCCCACACCCAACTCATACGGTGAATGATGAACTCCCGAACTATGTGCTAACCCCACAATCATCACCCCCTGCCCCTCCCCCCAAACCTTCCATCAATAGCCATTAACATAACATTATAATAGTAAAATGTGTGATACAGTAATAACAAACATTAAACAACTATAAAAAACAGTAACCTGAAGCTAAAACAGATTTACACTTGAACAAGTTACACGACAGTAGTTAACTGGTGGCTGAAGAAGTCCAGTAAAATAGATACATAGTCCAGCCAGTAACAAAAATCTTGAAAACTGTCCAATTTAGGCTCTGGGTAAGCCAGATTGGAGAACATCTGAATTTAAACATTGTAGTCTCTTGAACAAGTACTGACCAAGAAACACAACATACAGCTTTCGAAATCAGATCAGAAATGAAAGACAACTGCTCATCAGATGTGGATGCTAAAGGTAGAGCACCAACCTCCCACTTCTGTAAGCGACTTCTCCCCATGTCTAGCATCTTCACAGGTAGACTGAGCCAAATAAAGAGACACATTTACCACAGTTCAGGCAGCTCACCAAACAAATCCAGGAGTAGTGCAGATCACCCCGCACACAAACAAAGAGCAGAAGGGGGAGATGGGAAAGTGAGCTGCTGCAGGTCACAGGAAAGCAGGAGGGACCGTATAAAAGATCCAAAACTCCAATCAGGCAAACTCATGCAGTTCCACTCTCAAACAGTCAAAAGAGCATGATCACAACAAACAGTGCTTGGACAGTCATTAATATCTGGTAGACCACGGGAATGAAAGAGAGTACAAGATTGAAGGGTTTGAAAAAAAGATAGTGACAGATGACCAAAGAACAATCTCTCAGACTGCATTTACCACCAACAGAACACCAAATTCCAAGATCCCTGACTCAGCTGTTTTTAGGTCAGGCAGTGAATCCTTCAATTCGATCCCTGCCTGCTCCGCTGATGCAAATAACCACCAGGAGTCACGGATCATTACTTGGAGCTTTGCGGGATATTGCATTTTAAACTGAAGACTGGCAGCTAATATTTTGGCAACCAACAGGTTATAAGCTGCATGATTTTGCCTAACAGAGTGGGGCAAGTTCTGTACCACCTGCAGTCTGACCCCTTCCCAGGTAATGTCTTTCAAGTCATGAACCATAGATAACAAATGTTGTTTATCTGCAAAGTTTAGCACTTTGAAAATAAATGGGCAAGGAGGGGGAATTGCAGCTGGTGGCATAGCACGCAAAGAGTGGTGGGCTCGATCCACAACACAGGAGGGCCCTTTGGGAGACGGGCCCACTATTTTGCCACAGAATTTTTGTGCAAAAGGAATAGGGTCGGAGCCTTCAGATTCTTCCAGGAGCCCAAATACAACATTGTTCCTAAGGCTTCGATTCTCCAAATCATCCAATTTGGCCTCAAGTTTAGGAGTTTTCTGTCTAAGAGCCGAATGTTTGGTAGATTCTTTCTCCCCTCCAGGTTTTAACAGAGTGAAGACAATCCTCTGTGTCCCCAACCCTGTGCCCCAAATCATTAATATCAGAGCAAAGAGACTTCAGTTCTGAGGTGAGTTCCCGAAACAGAGCAAATTATTTTAGGAACCTTCTTTCTGTTAGTGGAACAGTGCCTGGATGAGTAGTTTCAGTGTGTCCAGATCCTACTTGTTGGGCCTTGGATCATTTAGCAAGGTTGTCCAGTGTGGTGGGAAGGGGTATGATTGGGAGGGGCAGAGCACATATCAAAATCCATTGTTGGTGCAACAAAATGGATTTCCAGAGTCCCAGCAAGTTTGACCACACAGCGGTGTTCAACTGTAACTTGCCAATAACTAAGAAAAAGCAAAAGAAATTTGGTTTTGGAGAAAAGAGAGGGAGCTACACTAGGAAGCAGCAATCCAGTTCTGAGCATCATGTGACTCCCTTTTCATTTTTTAATTTTTAACCAGGAAGTGGACTGGGCACAGCCCTTTTTTCAGCCTTGCCTGACACTTAAGACAGCAATACAAACAGTACAGTACATCATACATTTAACTAACATTTACTTTACATTTACATGCATTCTCTTATTTATTTTATTTCTTGCATTAACATTACCAATTGCGACTGTGTATGTTTGATTGGCACCAGTTACTGTTTAAGTGGCAACATTTATTTTAACATAAAAGTGGCCTACATTGGCATTTGTTCTTGACTTTTCATGTAATTTGTTTTAGCTGGGGCTATGAATATTTTATTGAAATTTCCCTTCATCGCAATTTGTTTGTTTAGTTTCAGGAAATATTGTTGAAGTATTGATTCCTAAATTCATATTAATAGGTGCACCATTTGAATTTTGGTCTGCTTGTTTGTTTGTTTTTGTGCTGACAGGCCTAGAATGTATTTCCTGCTGTGCCTTCTCAGTGTCAGTTTCTGTTCCCCTACGCCTGTTTTCTGAATCCTCAGTTAGCTTCTGTGTAGGGATTGTTGTTTGATTAGGGTGTTGATTTATTTTAGCCTCTTCCCCTTTTTCTGAGTTTGTTGCTTTATCTAACAAATTGTTCTCTGAGTCACAGTGAAGAAAGGGGGTGCAATGAGTAAACTGCAGACAGTGGCCTAGATATTCAAACTGCGCCCAAAAAGTGCACAATAGCAGGAGCAAGCGCAAGTCTATTGTGCCCATGCGCAAGAGACGTGATATTCAAAAAAGGAGCAGGCCAAATTGTGCCTACAGCCGACGACTGAATATCGCACCACCTGCGCCATAGCGCAACTAGGGAGGGGAAGCTGAGCAGATCTGATGCTCCATAGCGCAACAAGGGATGTTCAGCTGAGCAGTCCAGAGGCACCATAGTGCAACCAGGGAGCCCCACAGCTGCAGAGCGATGTAACTGCACAATCAGGGAGGTAGGGGCCCACCACCCATGCCACAGATGGGCACAGGAACACACAGCAGCACAGACATTGTCCCCCCACACCCCAAGCACAGCACAACCGGGGGAGGGCTGGAATAACTACCGGTCCATGGAGACAAGCAACCAACCCACAGCCTGGCCATGGTGCCCCATCACACCTACCGGCAAGCTGTGACTGGCACACAAGGAGGGCAGACCACCCTGTGCCACACCATCCCCCCAGTGCACAGCACACCCTGAACTGTGACCCCCAGACACCCCCCCATGAGCAGTGACCACCACTGCAGGAAACCCCATGCATGCCACCACCCCCACTTTGTCAATGCAACCCTGTGCACCACAGAACCATGCGAACCAGCCCCACCACGAGCACCCATCAGCAGGTTGCAGCACATGGCAATGCAACAATGGCAGACACAGTGCCGCCACGCACAGTCCCCCGAGGTACTGCTGAGAGACCGACCATGCATTGGCACAAGAGGTACCCCATTTGGGACGGTCGTGTCCTTGACACCACCACCAGTGGTACTGCACCCTGCACAGAATTTCAGTGACACACCCCGGCCCACCACTGGCCACAACAGCCAGCACAGACACCCACAGTGGTGCGTGGAAGCATGCACCACACCAGATGCCACACAGGGTATGGACAGACACCCACCCATACCCAAGGGCACAACAACACAGGGACGCAGTGGTGGGGCAGCAAGCCCCCATTGTGGGCCCATGTAAGCCGTGTACACACAACCCACAGTCCACCATGGCACTGGAGTGCCAGCCACCCTGCGAAGGCACCGTGGACCCATACTCCACCAGTAGTCACCCAGAGCACAAGCCACAGACAGTGGGGTACATCCCCTGCAACACACACAAGCCACAGCATGGAGGTGGGACAATGATTGTGTTGCCCACAGTGCCACCTGAGCCAGGCATGCACCACACCAGTGACATGAGCAACCCAGCAAAGTGACGGTTACAGTATCCGCCCTGCAGGGAATGCCACCACTGACATGCCAGTGGACCATGCAGGTCACAGACAGGCATGTGTGTCGGCTGCACAGGCCATGGACGGGCCGATGGGTGCGCCATGGACACAGAGCACACGCCATGGACCACTGCACACAGTCATCCAGTGCACAAGGAACAACACACACAACACAGACACTGACTGATATCTACCCCCACACCATAGTCACCTCCACACGGACACACATACACACCCATGACTGCACCACCCCTGATGCCACGAACACCACTGCAGCTGAGCACCTATAGCCCATTGCAAATCAGAGACCACCACAGTATTCATATAAAATTCAAATGTATTGTAAAAATATAAAACATAACTATGTATAATAATAATAACTATTTACAAACTTGGGGTGGGGACACAAACAAAATGGGGGTGGGCAGGGAAGGAGTGAACAAATGGGATGGGATAGATGGGGTGTGAGGGTGGATCCAGGGGGGTAGGGGAAGTCAGGGACAAAGGGACTGTCAACGTGACTGCCGTTCCTGGCTCTGGGTCTGCCTGGCTCTGTGGCGCCGCAGCACCCCAGTCGCATCCAGCCTCCTAAGGATTGCCACCGACTCTTGGGCCAGATTGAGGAGCTCCCTCATGGTGTCCCATATCTCCCTGAGATGTCTCATACCTAGGACAAGGGATCACAGTCAATAGGTGTGAATGCACAACCCCATACAGCCCGCCCACTGTGCATGGCATACAGCCATGGGACATACCACTGTGATGGTGTGTGACCACCCGCAGTGATCACGTCCACAGGACCTGCCCACCCAGGTGCATACAGCCATGCAGAACACTGCACACACCCACTGGCCAAGTCGCACACAGCACCACTGTGGCCGTTTAGTGACATGGCTATGTGGTGCAAAGGCAGTGGCACAGCCATGCACCTGGTGCACGCATGGACCACCACTGACACACACCCAGACATGCATTGCCACTTGACAGTGTTGACTGTAACAAGTGGCGTGCATGGCAGTGATGTCAATGAATGGTGGCCGTGCCCCACTGCCCACCTTGTCACACAGCATGCAATACTAATCATGGAGGTCTGGCACTTACCCTCATTGGGCCGATCAGGTGGGCATTGCTGGTCCTCGGCCCGCCTGGCTGCGGTTTCAACACCCCTCCGCTGCTCTGCCCTCACCCTGCGTAGTTCTTCCAGGCCTGTGGGGAAAAAAGGAGAGAAGAACATCAGTACATTCCCGAAACAAAGTCCCCCTGCCCCAAGGTGTGTGCCCTCCCACCCAGCCAGACCCGCCCACCCCACACCCTGTGAACACCGCCACGGCCAACCCCATACGGTCCCTCCCCTATGTGCTGGACAAATACAACACTGTGACTCATATGGATGATAAAAGTGTGTTGACAGAACCCCTACCTGGACGTGGCACCATGCCCCTTCTGGCATGTGACCGCAGTCGGGCCAGTAGCTCCGGCTCCCTCCTGTGCAGGTCACCATAGCAGTGCCTGCACTGCTCAGCTGAATGCCCCCAGCCTGTCCAGGGGGGTCCCCCTCAAAGAGAGGCCCATGGTGTGGCTCAACTATGGCCACCAGATTGGCCAGCTCAATGACCATCCATGGAGCAGCTCATCTAGGCGCCATTCCAATAGCTATAGTAGGCAATATGGCGCTCTGCAGCACGGCTCTCCACATGCAGATGCTGCGCGGTACAGCACTGCCATTCCCTATCGTGCTGTTACTGAACAGCACGATAGAGGTGCACCCATGCCTGACACATAGCGCCTAGGGGGCCAAGGTCAGGCACAGGGTCAAGGGTCTCTGGTGCATGGACACGCGCAGCACCATCGGATGACAATACGTGTAGTGCGATTGGCTGCCTGTGTGCCAGCGCCATTGCAGACTACCAAGCAGTAGGGCCATTGTGCCTATGATGGCCCAGTGCCACAGCGCCATGTAGTGACCATTGCTATAGCGCCACTGGAACAATGGTGGCCGTGCCCTGCATTACCTACCGCACACAGCACGTCATCAGCGTGGCAGACGCCTGCATCAGCAACCCGGGCATGCGCAGTGAGGTGTACTATGCATGCCACAGAACTGCGCCATTGGCTCAGCACGTTTAACACAATTGCGCAAAGCGCAACAGCGCGATATTCAGCCATCATATGCAAATCATCCAATCAGTCATTCAATGGCACAGCACTGCAATTTGCATCTAATTAAAGTTGCTCCTCACCTCATTTGCATGGATTGCTCTATAAAGGTGTGACAATGTGCTGCAGTGGCCATAGTCGGTTACTGCAGTTTATTGGTGAGTTGCATGCTGTTTGGGAGTGTGGACTGTGGATTCAGGGACATGCATGGGACTGCACAGTTACAGGTAACAACTGCCATTCTTACAGGCTACATAATGACCAAGCACGTTGTTGGAGAGGAGGACAACAGTGGTGGGAGGAAGGGGAGGCCGAATTTTACTAACGCCAAAACTGAGGCCCTTTTTGAGGCCTACCTGGATCAGGAGCCACTGCTCAGTGGACGGTGGGGCACCCCTCAGGCCCATGCTGCTGCATGGGAGGAGGTGGCACGTGCCGTGAACCTGCATGGGAGCCACTAGCGCTCTGTGCAGGACTGTAAGAAGAAGATGGGCACAGACAGGAGGAGGGTAAAGGAGAAGGTGGCTGCCATCAGGGCAGCACATGCTGCAACAGGTGGGGGACAGCCGGAGGTGGTACTGCTCACCCCAGTGGAGGACAGGCTTTCTGGAAGCATGCACTGAAGTGCCATTGAGGGTGTTCTGGGTGGTGGCTTCCAGACAGGTGGTGGCCCATCACTGCATGGTAAGTCATGGTCTGTCTTGGGGGGCAGGGTAGGTCACATGCAGTAACACAACTTTGCTTTCCCTTACAGATCCTGAGCGTCTGCATGGGTCAGCAGTGGTGGGCCTGTCCACTGCAGACAGTTGGATGGAGTCGGAGGTGGGACCATCCACCTGCACAGGTATTTGTGGATCAGTACGACAGTGGGGCTGCCTGGCTGTCCACACTGATGTCGTTGAGACAGGTGTGGAGGAAGCCCTGCCTGTGTCCCAGCGTGCTGGCATCCACGGATGCCAGCACACTGTGGCAGTGGCTGGGGCAGAGTTCGGCACCAGTGATGATGACACAACTGTCTTGGGCAGTGACACGTGTGTGCCACAGGATGGACACACAGCAGGGCAATTTGTGCCCATGGCTGTGGGTGGTGCTGCCATGGAGGCCTGCGTGTCAGCACAGTCCCAGGCTGTGCCTGTCAGCACCAGTGGGGCAGCACTGGTGTCTGTTCAGGACAGTGAGACTGTTGCAGCCACTGCAGTGGCACCACTGAGCCCTGGGGTGCGGCACCCAGAGGGGTAGTATCAGCAGTCACCCACTGGGCTTGGGGGTACAGGGTTCAGCGGCGGCATCTGTGTACCGCCTGTGGACATGTCCAGACCTGGTCCTGGTGCGCAGCACCCACCCTCAAGGGGTGCTGAACATCAAGCCCTTGCAACCCTGAGGGACAGGATGCCGAGGAGGCTGATGACCTCTTGGACGAGCACACCCGCCTACTGCGAGCATTGGTCCAGCAGCAGATGCAGCTTGCGACGTCCGTGGATGCACTGCGTGTGTCTCTGGAGCAGGCAGTTGAGCATCGCAGCAGGGACGCCAAAATGATCATGGCACGGATGGACCATTTGCAGGAGGATGTGACTGCTGCCATTGACAGGCATGCACAGGCATTCATTGCTGTCATGGCCACAATGGGCACACAGTCAGGTGCCCATGCATCATGGACACCACGCAGTGCACTATCCACCCCCTGTTCCTAGCATCATGTGACTTCCACCCTGTCGACACCAGATTCAGATGTGGGCATCCCAAGCACTCCTGATGCAGGCATGTTCGGTGTGCTGCAGACCCCTGCATGGGCACAGTCGCATTCACACAGTGGAACCCCTTGGGGACAATCGGTACCACCCCATGAGGCCAGTGGTCAGCCTGCCAGTGCTGATGGGTCACGGCGGGGCCACCCACACATCCTTGGTGGCTGTGGCACTGTGTTGTGGGACTGACCTGTCTCCCAGTGCGGCTACTGTCTGGTGCTGCCCTGTGTGCATTGTGTGTGTCAGTGGGCAGTGCACGGGTGGGTAGCCGGTCCTGCATGTTGACACACAGTCCACCTGCACACCCTCCCAGCTGCTGTCCGCAGTTGCATGTGCATGCTGATGCCTGCATTGCAGTGTACACCAGTGTGCAATGGTGCTCAGCATCTGACACACGCACATGGACAGGCAGTGGGCGTGGTGGCCTGTGGACATGTGTGTTGCTAGGGTGTGCATTCTGGGTCGGTGTGCCTTCTGCCCTCTGTGCACGTTTGTTGCGTTGTGTGTGTGTGTGTGTCCTTCGGCGTGGCATGTTAATCCTCACCATCCCTGGCTGTGTGGGTGCCTCTGTGCCCTGCGACTTCCCTTGACGGCATGCACCCCCAGTGTCGATTTCTGCGTGTTTGTGGATTGTGCCTTGGCCACTGGTGGTTGCGCATGGCCCCATGACTTACCTGGATTGCCTGAAGTGCTCCTTTGTGATGGTGTCCCGGTGCAGATGTGCCAGCTGGAGCAGTCAGGGTTCCCGTCGGCCAAGGGGGGGCTGCCCATCACCATCGTCACCGGTGTCCCCATTGTCCCCATCACTGTCCCCCTCTTCGACCTGTGTGGCTATCCCACATTCGTTGGCCATGTTGTGCAGGATGCAACAGGCCAGGAATATCCCACAGGCCTTTGAGGGGCTGTACTGTAGGGCACCGCCAGAGGTGTCCAGGCAATGGAAACGTGCCTTCAGCATCCCGAACACCCACTCAATGACATTACGTGTGGTGGCGTGTGCCTCATTGTAGCATTGCTGTGATGGGGTCGTGGGATGCCGGTAGGGTGTGAGTAGCCAGGGACGAAGTGGGTATCCACTGTCACCTGTGTGTAGAGGGTGGATGTTAGTTTGGTGATCAGCATCACCCTGCCCCTGGCCATGTAGGCCACTACCCATGCCACCTCTGACCATGCCCCCCAGGCCCTATATTTGTCCATGTGGTTTGCATACTCACCCACTAGGTGGCCAGTGGGGATGTCCCCACTCTCGAATCTGTGGCACAGTGCTGACTGGTGCCAGGTGAAAGAATCGTGTGCTCCCCCAGGGTGCGTGGCACAGACATTGATGATGACCCCCCTGGCATCACACACCACCTGTCAGTTGATGCTGGCATAGCCCTTTTGATTTCTATATGCAGCCCCCTCGGGTGCAGTCTATTGCCCCTAGCACGCCAGGCATACGTGCTACCCTGTGGAACTCCTGTATGTTTGCTGTGCGCTCCACCAGTGTGCTGGGGAAATGGATGTACTCCTCAGCATGTGGCAGCAGTGCGCTGAGGAATTGGGTGAGGTGGCGTGACGTGGCCGACTGGGTTATGACGGTGGTGTCCCCAGTTGGTCTCCGGAAGGTACCCGTGGCAAGCAAGCACATGCAGGCTGTTACCTTGGTCTCCACTGACAGGGCATGGCTCCGTCGTGTGGGTGCCTGCATCACATCACTGCACAGCTCACAGAGCCACCTCAGAATTGTCCTGTTCAGGTGGTACTAGCCCACAGTCTCAGTATCTGTGTACAGCTCAAAGCTGGTGCGGGCTCGGTACTGCCTGTCGGGGACATACTGCCGACGGGCCCTTCCACGGCCACACCCCCCTGCTGCCCGCCTTATTACGGCCTCCATGTGGAAGGTGGCACTGGCCATGTCATATTAACATACTATTTGCCAGAAGATTAGGCCTTACGGTCTATCGAGTCTGCTCGAACCTTAGATCCTTAGTTGGGTGCCGAGGCCCTCCCATCCCTTGTGCTCCAGAAACCCCTATCATCCATCCCCACCGCCCTGGGACAGGCCATCATCTGATACATCCACTTTCTGTGTCTGTCCCACCCTCTTTTGAAGCCCTCCACTGTGGATCTCTGAACCAGCTCGCCAGGCAGTGCATTCCAAGGGTCCACCACCCTCTCAGTGAAAAACCTCCTTCTCTTTCCCCCCTCACCCTTCCACCTTCCAACTTCAAACCATGCCCTCTGGTGTTACCTCCCTGCTTTAGTCTAAAGATCCCCTCCATGATTACCCTATTTATTCCCTTGAGGTACTTGAAGACCTCAATCATGTCGTCCCTGTCTCTCCTCTCCTCCAATGAAAACAGGCAGAGCTCCTCAAGTCTGTCTTCATACGTCAAATCCCCTAGCCCTCATATCATCTTAGTTGCCCTCCTCTGTACCCTCTCCAGGAGCTGTATGTCCCTCTTCAAGTGTGGTCTCCAGTACTGTACACAGTACTCAGGTGTGGTCTAACCAGTCCATTGTACAGCGGCAGAATCATTCCTTGCTCCTAGAGGTGATCCCCTTACGATGCATCCCAACATCCTGTTTGCCTTGCTAGCCACTCCTGCACTGCTCAGAGTTATTCATACATGCATCCACCATGACCCCTAGGTCTTTTTCCCCTATTGAGACCTCCAGCTCCTCCCCTCCCAGGGTGTACCTGTGTTTAGGGTTTCCCCGACCAAGATGCAACACCTTGCACTTGGTGATATTGAAATTTAATTTCCATGTGTGAGCTCAGCTTTCCAGGGTGTCTAGGTTCCCTTGCAGAGCCAACCTCCCCTCTTCTCCCTCAACTACTGCTCCCATCTTGGAGTCATCCGTGAAAAGACTCATTTCACACCCTATACCTTCCCTGATGTCCGATATGTATGCATTAAACAGGATCGGACCTTGGACCGAGCCCTGCAGTACCCCACTACCAACCTCTCTAGGGTTCGAGAGCTCCCCACAGACCACTACTCTCTGGATGAGTCCAGCTAGCCAGTTTTCAATCCATCTGACCATCAAAGCACCTACTCCTAACCCCATCAGTTTCTCCACCAGACCATTGTGGGGGACAGAGTCAAACGCCTTGCTGAAGTCCAAGAATAATACATCCACAGGCTTTCCCCTGTCCAGTTCTGATGTTACCCATTCGTAGAACTCCACAAGATTGGTTTGACATGATCTACCTGGCACAAACCCATGTTGCCGACTATCCAGGCCTCCCACCTCCTCCAAGTACACCCCCAACCGTTCCTTTAGTATACTCTCCATTAATTTTCCCACCACCTAGGTCAAACTGATGGGTCTATAGTTACCTGGTACTTCCCTTGACCCCCCTTTATGGATTGGCACCACATGCGCCTCTCACCAATCCCTAGGTACCCTCCCTGTCTCAAGTGACCTGTTGAAGAGCTTCGCCAGGGGTGCAGCCAGTATGTCCGCCAATTCCCATAGTACTTTTGGATGAATGCCATCCGGCCCAGGAGATTTGTCTTTCTTTAGGGCCTTGAGGGCTAATCACACCCTTTTGGTGGAGATAGCATCATCTGTCCCCTCCACCTTACTGGCCTTTTTATCCTTATCCAGTTGTGACACCCCTGGGGTACCTCTCCCTTCCTCTTGCTCCATTTCTGTTGCTCCCCTGATCCCACTCACTGCCGCTTCTATCCCTTTCATGCCTTGCTTTGTAGATATCCCATCCCCCTCCCTAGTGAACACAGAGGCAAAGTACTCATTAAATACCTCTGCCTGGTCCCTCGCCTCTTCCATCCACCCGCCTTCTGATCTCAGTCTGCTGAGATGGCCCTTAGTTTTTCTCCACTCCCCAATGTACCGGAAGAACCCCTTTTCCCTTCCATGTATCCCCTGTGCCAGCCACTGCTCTTTACTGGACTTTGCTCCCCTCACCATACGGGTGACTTTTCTAGATGCAAGATGGTACATTTCCTTATCCCTATCCCCTCTTGTTGTTTTATATTTTTTGTAGGCCGCCTTCTTTTTCTGACTGCTACCTGTACCTCACTGGACCACCAGCATGGTTTATGTGACCTTGCTCCCTTATGTTTCAACTTAGCGCAGATCCTGACTGCCTCATGAAGTCCCGTTTATGACCTCCCATCTCCTTTCCACACTTGTCATTGATGTAATTCCTTCAAGTGATCCTTGAGAATATTTCCATGCCCACAAAGTCTGCCCCCCTGAAGTCCACTGCCAGTGTCCTAGATCTCACCCCCCATGCTTATTTGAAACCAGACAGTAGTGTGGTCGCTCCCAGTCAGGGGGTCCTGTACAACCAGGTCCCTTACCAGATCCCCATCTGCCAGAACCATGTCCAGGACAAGCCCCTCCCTTGTGGGCTCCATCACATGCTGTGTTAAGAACACATCCTGGAAGCCATCCAGCAGCCTCTGCTCCTTGGCCACCTTAGAGGACATGGTTCCCCAGTTTGTACCTGGCATATTAAGGTCCCCCATCAACACCCATCCACTCCTTCCCCTTTTGGTCCACACTGGGCAATGATGTTGCTAGCAAACCATCCTCTAGAACATCACTCATCCCGGGGGGCCTATATACTACACCCAGCTTGACCTTATCTCCTGCTGGGGATCGTAAGGTGACCCATAAGGCCTCCACGTTTCCCACTGCCTCTTCTACCATAGCAATTTCTATGTCCACTCCACCCCCTCTGCCCTCCTTTCTATCCTTTCTAAGCATAGTGTACCCCCGTACGTTTAGGTCCCAGTCATGGTTTTTGTTGGCCCATGTCTCCATGACCACTGCCACATCCACCCCCCCTCGAACAGCATGGCCTGGAACTCTGGCAACTTGTTTCCCAAGCTCCTGGCATTTACTAACACCAACCCCCACCTCTTATCCCTGATCCTCTTTGTCGAACCCCACCCAGATTCCTTATACTTCCATCCTCCCTCTGCTCCACCTGAAACCTCCACCCTCAGTCAGTTTCCCCCCTTCCCTCCTTGGGCTTGAAGGCTATTCCCCTCATCTGGAGGAGAGGGCTTCTGGTCAGCCCCTCCCTTATCCCTTCCTCCCCTCACAAGTTTAAACCCAACCTTTCTTGAATGTAGTCAGCCATCCCCTGTTTAAGGACTTCCTTTCCTAATGGGGCAAGATGAAGCCTGTCCTTGGCATATAGTCCCTTATCCTCCCAAACTCCATTCCAGTTCCCTAACACCCCCAACCCACTCTCTTCACTCCACTTCCTGAGCCAGTCATTAACCTCTGTGAGCTTCATTTTTCTCCACTGAGGCCTTTGGTACTGCAATATCTCCGAAAGAAATGTTGCATCCATTATCCGACAGACTCTGGCAAGTTCTTGGAACCTTGCTTGGATTCCAAAACTCTATTTCCTCTAGATCATTAGTTCCCAAATGCACCAGGACATCTGGTTCCCTCCACAATCCCTAACCATTTCATACACCATGAACTTTGCTCTGTGAACTGTCAGCCCAGAGATACTCACTACCTTCACCTGGCTGGCATCCACCCCTGTCCTCCCACTGGATACCCCTAATCATCAAGTCTTCAATAACAGAACCTTAACACCGCCATCATCCTTATGGTTACCTCCACTATGCCCCTCTCAGCCCCCCCCTTCCCCTTTATTCATGATCTCAATTCCATGGGAGTCTTCCTGCCTTATTAGAGACCCCCTTGTCACCCTCCCCTTTCTGCCTCCCTTGTTATTTTTCCCACTTAACTCAAACCCCCTCTGAATAGGTGTCCCCTTTAACCCTCTCTTATCTGAACCATTTATCATGGCCCTGATGGTTTCCCCTTCCCCCACACCGCCATCCTCCCCCCTTGTAATAGTACCCCTGCCTCCAGAGGCTCTCTGTGGGTCCCCTTTAGCTAGGGCCCCATCCTTGGTACTGACCCTCCTGCTGAAGGGGGGGGCTCCTCTCCCACCTCCTTGTCTCCCAATTTCTCTCCAATCATGGTCTCCTCCCTCATGTCTGCAATATGTTGCATCTCCCCTATTTGCTTAACAGTTGTGTTTCCCCTTCTCCCTCTGGGACTATTTCTATCCTTTCCATTGCTGGTCTGTGATGCCCTATCTGTATCTAACTCCCTCCCCCCAGCCCCTGTATAAGTTTCCTCATTTCCACCAACCCCTTCCTCCCCCTCTAGGTTGCTTAGTAGCTCAAATTTATTGTGACATTCTATATCAGCCTCCATCAAGTAACCCGAGTTTCCCCTGACTGCACCTCTAAAACTGCCCTCTTCTTCCCTCTTGCTCTGTTCACCTTGGGAGCTCCCTTCCACAGTGTGCTGTTTTAGGCTTCCACACAACAGCCTCCTGACTCTTCCCTCCACTCTCTTTGTATTCAGAATGTTCACCTGACGCTTCCCTTAGCGTCAACATCCTATCTAATGGTCCTCTGTCCCTAATATCCCCTCCTGCTTGCTGTAACATAACGTCCTGTAATTTCAGAGCATTGCCTCAGCCTCCCTCAGCCCCACCCTTCTGCTGCCCATATCCACCCCTTATTCTTGGACACCCCCAGCTCTCCCCAGCTTACTCCTTCAATATACCTCCTCCTGATACAAGATGGCTGTCTACAAGTGTGACAGCCTCCATCTCCAGGCCCAGTGAGAATTATTGCCATTCCACAGCCTGTGCAGCCTACAACCCTTCTGAAGATGCCTGCCATGGTGGAATATGGCCACTCTGTTTATCCCCTCTGTTTATAATGGCATACCCCTTTTCTCAGTCCCTTTCCCTGGAATACAGTTTCTCTCTATACTGACTGCAGTTATTACAAACCCAATTTCAACCCCACCAATAAAGTTCCCAAGTCTCACAAACACATACAGTCCAGTGTGTGTTCAGTCCCACTAACAGTGTATGTATGCAGACATCAGGTACCATATGATGTCACAGGCCCACCAGCTCCTGTTGCTTCGAATTTCAGTCCCAAACAGAAATACTCAGCTCTTCAATCTCAACCCCCAGTGGCTTTTCAGTATTTAATAACCAGGCAAACAACACATTTAAATTTCACTCTAATTATCACTGCCAAACAACTGTTCCCAAGCCTCCAAAGTTACAATGTCACAGCCCAAGTAACAGTTCTAACTCAAGGTAATAATTTTTATCACATAGAACTAATTTCACTTACAAAACTATTCAAATATTTCAGTTAAAACAGAATATAACCCCAGACCTCTGTCCTTACCAGCCTCCTGCTTATGTTCCCAAGTGAACAATGAAAGCCAAGGTAATTCCTGTTAAAGACAAGGTAATTCCTGTTAATGTCCCTCCCCTAACACCAGGTAAACAACACATTTAAATTTCACTCTAATTATCACTGCTAAACAACTGTTCCCAATCCTCCAAAGTTACAATATCACAGCCCAAGTAACAGTTCTAACTCAAGGTAATAATTTTTAACAAGTCCCAAGCTTGCATTCACCCCCCCAGCAGCTGTTACTGTATTCCCCCTGCTGTATCCCCCCCGCTGTCCTGGCTGCTACCTCCCCTGCACTGGGTACACCTGCCTGTGCTGGCCTCTGTGCTGTGTGGCTCCCCACACCTTTCCTGTGCCTGGCTGTTAACTGTGGCCTTTCCCTGGCCTGCCCTGTTCATGCCACCTGCCCTGTCTGTCTGCCTCTGCCTCTGCCTCATGTGGCTTCCCTGTAGTGTTCTTGAACCTCTTCCTTGCTCCTTTTTATGTTGGCTCATTTCCGCTGTGGCGCATCTTCCACTTGCTCCCACTGTTGCGCATTCATGAAGTCTTTGAATATCTTTTCGCCATTTGTGCATGGTTCACTCACCTTGATTGCGCATGCCTTCATTATCATTGCGCTGTTGCTCAGAATGATTTTGGGGGCACAACTGCCTCCTGCTGAATATCGCAGAATGGTGCAATTTCAGACTTGTGCAGGTGCAACCCTATTGTGAATGGCTCAACTCTTTTGAATATCTGGGCCAGTGTTTTTTATTTCTCAAAATGGCCCACAATCTCGACATTTCACCTATGGTGATAGGCTTCATCAGCGTTCTGGCATTTTGGAAGATGCGGATGCGTAAAATCCTTTGAGGGAACAGAAAAGCAAAAAAACAGCTTTTAAAGAAAATATTTTACCAGAGAATCTGGACCAAAGTGATTGTAAGCACCTTCACAGGTTCAATAAACTGCTACAGTATATAATATAGAAGCCAGTATAAGAAGAATAATGGAGTAGCACCATATTAAGTATTTAAAGGCATCTCCTACCATAAAACGAATTCCCTCTTTCTATATGAAAACTTAGTTTGGGATGCCTTAAAGGCCACCCTCAGAGGGGAGACCATTGACTATGCTTCTATAAGACGGTGGGAGTTAGACTCCAAATATAATACTCTTTTGGAACATTAAAGCACATACCAATTATTATATACAGAAGGGGATCGAGAGGTCCAACAAAAAAAATTAGAGAAACAAAAGCTGAAATCCAGAAGTCAATGGACATTAAAATCCAACAGTCCATCCTTTATTTAAAACAGGCCAGATATGAGGGAGGTGCCTGTGGTGTACGTAGACTTGTCCAAAGTCTCCACAGACAGAAGGGCTCCATAACCATCCTAAAGTTAAGAGACCCCATCTCTGGGAGGATTTCACATAGGAAGACGGACATTGTCAATTCTTTTTTCTCCTTTTATCAGCACCTATATCAACGAGATGATCAGCCCACCCCTGAGGAGAGAAAACCCTTTTTGAGAGATCTCCCACTTCCCTGTCTCACTGCAACTCAAAGGGACCTATTAGAATATCCTATCACATCTGATGAAATTTCTCAATGTCTGCAATCTCTTTCTTCCCACTGTTGCCCGGGACCCGATGGATTTCCATCCAAATGGTACAAGTTGTTTAAAGCTAAAATCTTACCTAAGTTGCTTTCAACCTTTAGAGAGGTGGCAGAAGGTCCCCCCACTTTCTGGGCATACGTCACACTAGCTACCTTACCAAAACCAAATAAAGACCCCACAACCCCTCTTCTTATCAACCAATCTCGATCCTTAATACTGACTACAAACTTTTTATGGCCATTTGGGCATCTCGATTAGAGAAGATTTTACTTTGCCTAATTCACCAAGAGCAATCTGGCTTCATTAAAAACAGAATCACTACAGACAATATATGCCAAACATTGATACTAATGGAATACATCTGTGACCGCCAGATTCCTGCGGTGGTTATCAATTTGGATGCAGAAAAGGCCTTCAACAGGGTGTCCTGGCAATTTTTATGGGACACCCTGTTGAGGCTTCACTTCCTGGAATCCCTACTAAAGTGGTTGGGGAACTTCTATGCTGCTCCTAAGGCATATGTGAGAGTCAACGCAGGAATAACTTCCCCCTTTACCCTATCTCTGGGAACTCATCAGGGCTGCCCACTGTTCCCTCTATTGTTTGCTCTCTACATGGAGCCATTAGGGATGGATCTCAGGATTTCTCCTGCGGTGGAGGGTATTACACTGGGACAGCAACAATATAAAGTCAATATGTTTGTGGATGATGTCTTGCTAACCCTTCTTTCACCAGACACATCCATTCATGTGGTTTGGCAAATTCTCCAGAAATATGAAGCTCTAGCAGGCTTTAAATTAAATATCTTAAAATTGGAAGCCCTCCTTTTCAATTACTCCCCAAGAAATAACCTTCGTACTCTCCTCCCTCTGAGGTGGAGATCCATGAAGATAACATATTTAGGAGCATTAATTCCATTAAACCAAGGGGCAATGGAATTGATTAACTATGAGCTAAAACTGCAAAAAGACTTGGAGAAATGGTCATCTTTACCATTGTCATTTTTTCCAATGGATTGAAACCATTTGCATGGATGTCCTTCCTCGACTGTTATACCTTTTTCAAACCATCCCTTACTTTCCTTCATCTTTTTATGTTAAATCCTGGGACAAACTACTTTCAAAATGTATATGGGACAAACAGCACCCAAGAGTCTGCCTCTCCATCTTCCAACTATCCATGGTCCAAGGGGGAGTAAATTTCCCCAATCTTAGACTTTCTGCTCAAGCAGCATTTCTTCGTACCCTTGTCTAGTCGCTGATAGTTTCTCAGGCACCCTGGAAATCCCTGACATTTATTCTAAATGATATGTATGACATATCTGCCTTTCTCTTTTCCTTGATCGACAACACACCTGCTCTGAGGTATTTCACACAGATTACATCTGATTCTCTCCAAGTGTGGTACAGACTAAGAAACAAACCAGAAATAAAATCAATAGATGATTATTGTAAAATAATAGCCAAAGACGACCTCTTTCAACCTTCGCATAAGGACCTGGCCTTCTCACAATGGCGCTCATTAAAATTATTTCATTTATTTCAATTCCTTGATGAGGGGGGATCCTACATTTTTATAAGCTCAAAACCCAATAGGGGCTTTGAGGTACTGACTTTTTTAGATATCTCCAGGTGAGGAATTATATACTTCGCCATTGGACTCTAACCACTAACCTACCCACTCCAGTCCCACCTTTATTAAAAATCATTATTGATTCTATCAAGGGGAACCAGAGTAGCCACCTTATAGGTAAAATATATATATATATATATATATATATATTTATTTATAAAAACATATATATTTACATAGAGCACTAAGAGACCTACTGGGAGATTCAACAAAATCAATACTAGATGGGTGGAACAGGGATCTGACTACTAAAGTACAATTCTCAGACTGGGTCAATGCAGCTTTGCCAGCAGTTAAGGTAACCTCTTCCTGCTTTTGGTGGGAGTTTTCCTGGAAGATTAGATCCAGATATTTTAGAGCCCCAGCAATCCTAACCAAATTCCTCCCAGCCAAGTACGGCCATTGTTGGAGACAATGTGGCTGCTGTATGGCAGATTTGGGTCATGTATTCTGGTACTGTCCCCTTCTCATGCCCTTTTGGTGTGGACTTCAGTTGGAACTGTCTGGCTGTTTAGGAGAATCAATTGAATTAACAGGGGGATTTTGACTACTCTCAGTATACCCAGACTGCTCCCCCCTGGTGGACCAAAACATTGTTGCCTATACTTCTTATAGCTGCTATGAAAGCCATTACCAAAAAATGGATGTTCCCACAAATCCCAGGACTGGAGATCCATTGTGTTAGAAATTTACCAGATGGATTGCCTCTCAGCAAAACTTCAGGAGTGTATACAGAAATTTAGACTTAAATGGCAGGGTTGGGTAATTTGCTACTCTGAGATAGACTCGACTTTTGTTCCTTAGATATAATGTATAGCATTTTTTAACAATTTTAAGGTCATATGTTCAGGTGGAAATGCCATACTTTGTAATGACTTTGGTGACTCTGGCTGTTACCTTATACAGTATAATGACTAAACTATTGTATCTTGTGATTATACTGTACTCTAACTACTATACTAATAAAAATAAAATAAAAAAGGCATCTCCTGATGAAGCCTACCACCGTAGGTGAAACGTCAAGATTGTGGGCCATTTTGAGAAATAAAAGGCACTTTTTGCATTGTTTGAAACAAGTATTGCCTGCAGTTTACTCATTGCTCCCCCTTTCTTCACTTTGACTCAGAGAACCATTTGTTTGTAAGTGCACATTGAGGAGGCAGCATCGGAGACAGTAGAAGGTGCATTTCCCATGTAATATTTTGGGATTTCCCAGAGACTAGTACATTTGTTACTTTATCGTCAGGTGTCGTGTTTTTAGTAGGTAGTGATTTAGTAGTATTGGAAATGTTAAAAATCATGGGGTTTCATTTTAAGTCATTTTGGGTGGATTTGTTTGTTTCTTGTTGACCCTTGTGCATTTTGGTGCTTTTAGAACATGCTGCTTCTTTTTCAGCTTGTTTTACCTTTATTTTTTCCAACAGCTTATGTTTTTCCCCATGATTTTGCCCTGCTTGTTTGAGTGATGTAGACTTTACCATTTGTGCTTGTGGGGTTTGTACTAGGCTCAAAGGTGCAGGAAGACTGCTGGATACTACCGGGGATAAAGAAGTGTTGTTATCCATTAACCTCTGTTTATTTTTTTTCTTAATGTTTTTTGTGAGTTTAGGTATGATATTCATGAGCAAATTTCATTTTGCAGATCTAGTTTTTACTTTCCGCTCTGTGAAGGGTATAAGGAACAATTAAGCAGAAAGCAGCATGTTAAATAGGAAGAAAAATGTCAGTAAACAACTTTTAGAAACAAATGAAAAATGTTATTTTTGGTATGCTTATCTGCCCCTCTCAGGTCTTTACTTCTTGTTTGTGGGTCATTGTTTCATAGTTGCTGTGGTATCTACAGTGTTCCAGCTGATTTTCAATGTAGCCAGGTAAATCATTTCTGCTCAAGATTATAGGAAAGCTGATTACGTTTTGTGTTAAGACCAGCTGGTATTTCTGCCAATCTTCTCTAATTGTCGGTAAATAAGCTCCTCCAGGGACCAGCAAAAAAACCTCTCAGCAATGGAAATCACTGCCGGGGACTAACTCTCCATCAGGCAGGGTTGAAACAGCATTTCTTTATAAGTGACCTAAGATGCTATCAGCCATATTCTTTACTAGAAGAACCAGTGAGCCGTTTCAGAGGCAGGGCTACTTCACGCTGCACAGGTATGTGCCGACTTGAGTTTCCCAATGTCATCATGCTCATCAACAGTTTCTTTTAAAGTCTGCTTGTCTCTGAGAGTCAAATTGAATATCGCTGATGTCCCTGCAGCCCACTGCTGACCACAACTGTTGCACACCTTTTACACCATGCTGGGAGCTCCTCTTGTGTATAATTTTGACCACTAAGATACGTTGCAAAAAGTAAGCATGAGCAGCATTCTCTTGTGGTGTTCGAGTATTTAACAACCATGTTTTAATAAATAGCAGTGCTTCTTAGGCTATATAGGTAGCTTTGCATGTGCGAGCTCCAAACACAATAAATGCATACAAATTCTCAAGCACGTATTTAAATATATGAGAGAAAGACTTTTTGGGGGAGGGGCTTCGCAACAACTCACACCCATCAACTACTCCACCACCATCTTCAATCCTCCTATCCAGTTTCTTAAAGTAATTAACAAAGTGAACTGCAGGGAACTATTTAGCCTGGATACCTATACGTGGTCATGTGGACAAGAATGTAAATTTATAGGAGGTAGGTTCAGGAGGAAGGTGAAAAATACTACTTTATGGAAAGGGTGGTGGAACCTTGGAACAGTCTGTCGGCTGAGGTGGTGGGTATGAAAATAGTCAAAGGAATCAAGCAGGGCTGGGAAATAATGAAGGGAATAGTGATTACCAGGGGCAACAGGACCAAGGTGGAGAATAGGGACAGGATGGGTAGGGTTAGTACCCTGGAGGAACAGCAGGTTCCAGGGATTATAGGGAATGTGAGCAGACTGGATGGACTTCTTTTTATGCCTTCATTGTCTGTTTTCTATGTTTCTATGTAAAAACACACTGCTGGGTCTTTTTTACCAAAAGTAACTGGAGCATCCACCTAATGGGGTTCCAGTTAGCAAGATACATGAGTTGATGTCTTTGTGTGATACCATTTGTATAGGCTCAGAACCAATGTTTTTCAAAAACAGAAACAAGATGACAGCCATAGCAAAAAATATTTTTTTCTCTTGAAATATCAGTAATCATTTAACTAGTGCAGGTATATAATTTTAATTGATAAATTAGTCACAGGTATACTTTTAATTGAGAGGTTAGCCACAGTATACAGGGAAATTAATGATGGTCTTTTCTATAGGGAAAGTGACATACTATATACATTTCTGTCTCTCTCACTCTGTCTCTCTTGCACTATATATATATATATATATATATATATATATATATATATATATATATATATACACATATATATATAGTGGCATGGTAGTGCCACTGTAGTTAGGGTTGAGTGCACACTTCTATGTTAAAGCCACTTTTTTGAACTTTAACAACGATGCAACCATTCAACAGATTTGCAGAGCATTGGGCATGCATAATCTCCAGTAGTAGGCTTCTTGATGTCACAAATTTTGTGTGAATCTGTTTTTTGGGTTCTGAGATACAGTACAGAGTGTTAAGAATCTCAAAATTTACTGTACATATTTTTGCCTTTTCTTTGTCCATCTGTATGACAGAAACTGTTTTAGGTTGTGGTCTAAAATTTTCAGGGCAGAAAGCTTTTGGCTCATAGATGTGCATTTGAAGGTTTGCTGAAAAATATTGATCTGTCCTGAAGTTATTGAATTTCAAAGTTTCACATTATTTCCTATGGGAAAAGTTAGATGTTCCACACGAAAATACTTCTGTTTTCACAGGTGCTGTTGTATTTTTGCATGGAAGGTCACATAGTGCCACAGGGAGCCTACTGTATTTCCACAGAGTTCTCTTGTGTCAGCCATCTTGTTTTTTTAGTGAAAGAAAGAAAGAAGGAAGGAAGGAAGGAAAGGAAGAAAGAAAGAAAGAAAGAAAGAAAGAAATGGATTTTATGAAAACGAACATCAGAACCTAGCTAAACAGGACCTGTTTAGCTACATTCTGATGTTTGTTTTACTTCTGATAAGAAATACCTTTGTGGGCACCCAAAATCCCAGGTGCTGTGCTTAGAAAGAGGACCACTTCTGTCACTTTCTCTATATAAGAACAGCAGGATTTTCTTGACATGTGCAGCCGTAGCTTGAACTTTTGCTGCTGGCTACACTCTCATGTGCAACCCACTATTTCCTGGGTGTCTAGTGGCACTCCCCATCCTCCCATAGCATTCCTTGTTGACTAATGGCACCCCCACCCTCCTATTTCCATAATTTATTTACTATATATTCTGACACCAGGATGCCCAACCCCAGTGTCAGATGCCTGCACCTGCAGACCATTCTTTTTAATATTTTCCAACACTGGGGGAGCCCAGTGTCTGTGTCATTATTATAAGCCCCCTTCCCCAGCAGTGTTGGACACTGGGGATCCCACTTCCAGTGTCCCCAAATATAAAAAATTGACTTGTAACTGTCAAATGAAAACAGTCCCCTGATGGCTTTGTTACTTTTTACCTGAAGAACAGAAAATGGTTGCTCATCATCCCCACCACCCCTCCCCATCTTGAGCCTCCCACTGAACACCCACCACACCACACCTCCCCCTTTACCCTATATGTACCTCCATAGGACATGTCTGCACTCTTCAAAGCTAAACTGCAAATGGCAGAATCAAAGTAAGTGCTGTATAATGTATTTCAGTGGTGTTTTTAAAATTATATTCATAACTTTGGCATTTTTCAGAATTTGTTCACCAAATTTTCAACATGACCTTTTTACGACCCCACTTTATGAACACTTCTACTGCCATTTCATTAATCAGGCCCAGAAGGTGATTTTGTGGTCACTATGCAAAATCACCTTTTGAGACCAAATAATGAAATTTCACCACTAGTGTTCATGAGGTGGGCTCCCAAAAATGCAATATTGAAAATTTGTTGAAATAATTCCTAAAAATGGCTGAGTTATATGCATTCATTGTACACTGACTCTTTCATCACCTTCCCTGGCTTCACTCTACACAGAGCTAACAGAGTGGGAAAACAGGGTGATAGATGTGCACTCTTTGTTCGTGACTCCCTACTGAACCAAGGTCTTCCAGCCCCCTCCCTGGGCCATGGCACCAAAGCCCTATCTATAAAACTTACCCAGGACCATGCTAGGGCCCCTCTAACCATCACCATGGTGTATGTTCCCCCACAGAACCAAGCAATTGCCATACAATCCCTAGCAAATTATATTTCCAACTTCTCTTCCAAAACGGAGCATATCCTGGTTGGTGATCTAAGTGTAAACTGGCTCGCCAATTCAGCAGTCGCCATCAAAGACACCTTTGTGGCACTAGACCATACCCAGCTGGTTTGCCAACCCACCAGGGTGCACACCTCAAACAGCTCCCAGACCCTACTAGACATACTACTAACCAATCGGCCACATAGAATCTCTGACCTAGTGGTCTTTCTGGACTCTCTGAGTGACCACTTCCTCATCATCTTCTCCTGGTCATGTCACCTGCCCAAACCTAAACCAAATGTATTCACCCACCGGCACCTACGGCAGGGTGGCCTTAAAAAAATCAGACATTATCTGGACCAGTGTGACAGGTCCCCTATATCACAGATCCCTAACATTGATGTGGCCCTTGATTACTTCACATGCTCTTTCAACAAAGTGTGCAACATTTATGCCCCTGTACTAAAATGCAGTCTGTAAAACATAATGTCCCATGGATCACACCTTTATTACAGCAGCAACTAAAACAAAGGGATTACCGCTGGCACAGAGCCATTAAATCTGGCTCTCAGACAAAGGCAAGCCTACGAAGACAGACGTAATTGTGCACCTGGACAATACACAAGGCCAAGGCTGATTATTATAAAGACACCCTGGCATCCTCCTGAGGGAGTACATGGAAAGTTTGGGACAACATTAATGAACTTAATGGTAAATCCTTCTTCCCCCCACCCTCCCAGCTCTGCATCAATAATGCCACCTCCATTGACCCCCCGGCCATTGTCAATTGCCTTAACGCCACCTTTTCTGATCTTAACACAGTCCTTCCGAGCAACTTCTTTGACCCTACCCCAGCTACCTCTGAACCTAACCTACAGCGCCCCCTTTCTACCTTAGGGTCATTACAAAGTGGGAGGGCAAAATCTACCTCTCCAAAGCTCTCAGTAGCTCCAACTATTGCAAAGACTCCTTTGACATGAAAATCCTTTACCTGGTTCTTGACACTGTTCTCTCCACCCAACTGATTTCCTGAACTGCTCCCTATGCTTGGTACAATTCCCAACCACCTGGGAGACTGCAACAATTACCCCAATACTAAAAAGTGGAGACAACACCAACTCCAACAATCAGTCAATCAACTTTATTTAACCAGGCATAAACACCATTGAGCAAACTCATTTTCAAAGTGGTTCTGAACATTAATACAAAACAATACATAGTCACAGATGCGATAAATCAATAATGCAAAAACATTGTAAGAATAAAGTTCATTATAGGTCTATACATACTGGTCTGACATAGATGTGAACAGTTATAATTCATAAAGAAAAAGTTTACAGGAAAGAGTGAGGAGCCAACAATCCTAGACTGTAGCCAGTTTATTGGTAGTAAGTAGGGAGAAGAAGGTGGGGGAAGGGTGTGTGAGTGGGAGAGCATAGGATGAAGATGGCCAGGATTAGAGGGGATAGGCTAGTAAGTGCTGGTTATGCCTTACTAGGGAAGTGAGGTGAGTGAGGCTCTGGATCTGGGATTCATGAGAGGGACCAGAGGCGAATGGCCCAGTGCCATCTAAAACAATTGCATGTTTCCTTCAGAAATTCAGCTATCTGTGCTTTGAATGTGACTAGATCTGAAAGTGAGGAAATCTTTAATGAGCTTTATATGGTATTCCATAACAATGGGAGTGAGAAATTGATTGCAGTCGAGTCATATGTTGTTTTCACTCTAGGAATCTATAAGCAGAGTATAGAGAAATGTCTCAGGCCATAAAATCCCTTCGCCTGTTTAAAGAGGCTCAAAATGTATGCAGGAAGATTATCAGAAAGTGCTTTGTAGAGCCAAAGGAGAGTATTTCTTTTCCTTCTAGTTGAAAGTGAGGGCCGACCCAATTCCTGGTACAATAGTCAGTGGTGAGTACAAAGGGGTAGGTTAAAGATAAATCTTAGGGCCCGGTGGTAAAGAGTGTCAAGTTTGTTGAGCACCGTTGAGGATCAATGATTGTAGAGAAAGTCAGCATAGTCCAGTACGAGTAGGAATGTGGATTGTACTAGTCACTTTCTAGCTTCTAAGGTAAGCAGATGTGTAATACAATAAAATAAGCCTAACCGCTGCCTTAGTTTCTTAGAGATTTCATTCAGGTGGCATAGAAAGTTAAGCTTATTATCCAGCCAGAGCCCTAAGTATTTCAAGGTTTCAACTGTCTCAAGGGGTTCATCTAGAAGTGTTAGAATCTGGGGAATATGTATTGGTCCAGAGACTGCCTTTGGTGAGAGAATCATGGCTTTAGTCTTCTTGGCATTGAGGAGGAGTTTGTGTTTGATGAGATTATATTGGAGAGTAATGAAGTCTTGCTGTACGTTCTCATGGACCACGTCTAAGGAGGAATTTGTGATACAGAGCACAGTATCATCTTGAAATAAATGAACATTTGCTGAGCACAGATGAATGTCCAGGATATTGATACAGATTGCAAAGAGGATTGGGCCCATTATGGAGCCTTGGGAACACCTTGTAGAAGGGTTTTTTTGTGGGGACAGATCACCTGCAGCTTTGACTTTTTGCAACCTGTTGGTGAGGTAATTGGAGAACCATTTGATTGCAGGACTATTGAGACCGATATTGCTCAGTGCTGTAAGCAATATGTTGTGGTCCACAGTATCAAAAGCCTTACTAACATCAAGAAAAAAGGCAAATACATGCTTCTTAGAATCCAGGGCAATTTTCCAATCTGTGGTTACTTTTGCAAGTGCAGATACAGTGCTATGTTTGGCTCTAAAGCCGGATTGTGCAGGGTTTAGCAGTTCTTGTGAATCCAGGTGTTCTCTAATTTGGGCATTGAAGATTTTTCAAGTAGTTTTTACAGAACGGGTAATATAGATATATGCCAGTAATTATTCAGATCGCACGGATCCCCCAACTTGAATAATGGTATGATGTGGGCAGTTTTCCATAACATACTGTAGGTAGTTCTCTTTGCTTCAGAGAGGTGTTGAATAGATGGGTAATGGGGGTGGTCAAGTAGAGATGGCCAAGCTTTAGGAAGTAAGGTTTAATATTGTCTGTACCAGCACTCTTTTTAGTGTCCAGAAGTAGAAATAGGTCCTCTACTTGTTTAAATGTGACTGAGTGGAGCCTGAAGGTGGTAGAATGAGGTTGGTTAGGGTTGGATTAACATTAGAGTCGGCAGTAGAGTCCCCTAACGGGGACTATCGGTCCATTTCCATCCTTCCCCCTCTCTCAAAAACCCTTGAAAAAATCATTGCCGACTGTGATAGGGCATAGGTATGCATGGACAGATCAAGTAGTGACACAATAGCAGTCCTTTATATAGTTCAAAATTTATTTTGTAGTTTCAAATTTTCTTCCGAGGCAGGACAAATTCCATACAGTAAGCTCATTCAAAAGCCCTTCAGATGTCTAGAAGAACACATTTATATAGCAATTGTACATCACTCCCTGGAGTTCTCTCCAGACCTTCCTCTCTCATCTCTCTCCTGGTCGCATCTAACATCCCTAAGTGATATCCATTCTTTTATACCAATCAGCAGTCAGGTGATTCATTAACTCCACCCACCAAACATTTTCAATACAATTTCTTTACACAATGCATCATTATTTAAGTTAAATAGCATAAACTCATTTTTATTACTTTAGCAACTTTCATGTTGTCAGCAGAGTGAATTACAGTCTTTTTATAAGTGTTTATTTCCACTCTCTGGTATGAGGAAGAACCACCCCTTTAGCAATAGTAAGAAAGAATACAGGGAGCAGCCGACAAGCTCCCAGAGTGGCGCTGTATACCAAACAGATTAGACCTCAGGAGTTCCTAAAACGCCAACCGCAACAAAATTATCCTCGCTCCCCAAAAACCCCAAAACAGCAGGAAAATGCCTCACCTCAAGAAAGGAGGGTATGTAGAACTCCATTTACTTTACATAAATCAGAAACCATCTTGCTGGAGTAAATTATAGGGATAAATATCCTCACAACAGTGCACACGTTCGAGCTGGTATTAATTTCCGGGGCTCATTTTCGCACTGTCACGTAAGAGCTCAGTGGCAAAATTTAACCAAGTAAACTGCAATTAAAACAGCTCTTACAGAAAGAGCATTGCAGGGGGCAAGAAAGAGAACCAAATGGTTCTCAATTTATCGCAAAAGTCTGCAAAGCACAAGCAAGGCTACGGAGGCACAGAAGTGCATAACAGAGCTTTTTAAGGCATTTTAAAGCAATGCCCTGCAATATTTTCCATCACGGAGGGTTTTCTTTAACGAACCCTCTCATAATGGGCAAAGTAAACAGGCCTTCTGACTGGAAATAATTTTCACAAAGGTAACCATTCGATCTACAACAGAACGCTTATTTTACTAAAGGAATACAACCAGTTTTAGGCATACAATATATGTACGGGGCAGAATGCTAGTATCCCATTTTCTTATGGTGGTTAAATACTTGATGTGGTAAGTGTGGCTTTTAAGCCAGAATTAGCTTATGCAGCATAAATAATTTTTAAACATTCCTTAACTATAGGAAAAACAGGACTCTTATTACCTGCACACCTTTTTAAGGGGGGGGGGATTACAGCTACACACACTCGCAACCAAGAGTGTCACAGTAACGCTACAATACCCAGGAATTTTGGGGCATGGAAGGTATCATGTCCCTATATTTATTTTTTATTTTCTATGATACCTAAAATAGCATAGGAAAGATATGGGCCAAAAAGTACATTAACACTGAACCTATGTATTTTACCTAGCTATCTTTTAATTTAAACCAGCACCATTTTTGTTATCTTAATTTAAACAGTAAATCCTTTGTTCATTTATTTTTTTTAGTGATTACCCATGATTTTTCTAACATAAGGACATTAAGTAAAAAATCCTATCACAAAACTACAAGGCCCCCAATGCATCACAGAGCCACTCCGTGACACCGACCAACTCTCAAGAGTATCTGCTTGTCCACAATTTACTATGTAGTGAGCAACATGGCTTTATATCAGGCCATAGCACAACCACAGCCTTCATTGAATTCTCAAATTTCATTCACTCTGCCCTTGACCGTAAGCAACTTGCCAGAGCCATCTTCATAGACCTCTCGAAGGTCTTTGATATGGTTTCCCACCCTCTCCTCCTGGACACACTACACCTCACTGATCTATCACGTGGACCCCTCTCATGGTTCAATAGTTACTTTACTGATCCCAATGATCCCAATGTGTCAAGATAAATGACAACCTATCCTCTACCCTGCCTGTCTGTGCGGGGGTCCCCCAAGGTTCCACATTGGAACCTCTACTCTTCAGTATCCACTTAAATGCACTGCCCAAATCCTGCTCCGGTATCCTGCTGCTATACGCTGATGATGGGGTTTTCTATGCCGTACACCCCAGCCCTGCCATCCTACAGTCCTCCCTCCAAGACTGGTTCAAGCAGATTGAAAACTGGTTCACTGACTGCAGACTCATGGTCAACATCAAAAAACAAAGGCCATGCTCTTTGCCCACCAGAAAAGCAAAGCCAAGGACGATGAACTAAAAATCCTCTCCCAAGCTCACCTCCCTTTGGAACAAGTACGTACCTATAAATATCTCGTCCTTACCTTTGATACCTTCCTATTCTTCCATGCCCACATTAACATCTCATCCTCTGCCATTAATTCCCGCATTGGCCTTCCTTACCTGCACAAGGACTGCCTGAAACCAGAAGCACTCAGTCTGGGTGTCACCTCCTCAGTCCTCTTTTCCTCTTTCTCATTGACTATGGGCTCCCCATCTACTCAGCCACTGACATCACCACCCTAAACAAAATTCACGTAACTATTAATAAGGTGTGCTATCTCCTCCTAGGAGCAGACAAACGCTCCCATACTTGCACCCTCTACACCCTCAAAAACATTCTCACCCTAGAGGAAAGACTACAGTACCAAACTTGTCTCCTCACCAAATAAATCCACCCGGGTTGACCCCACTGGGGATCTCTGCCTCACTATGCACATGCCCCCTCACTGCAGCTACTCATTCTGCCAACAAACACCTGTGGACCATGCCCAGGGTCAGAACCTCCCTAGCAGAGTGGCCATTTCCTTATAGAACCCCTGCTTGGTACAATGAACTCCCCCCAGCTATAACCTCCATTTCCAGTTTGGTGCACTTTAAGACCACCCTAAAAAAAATGCATTCTCTCCTTGTTTCAATGCCAATGTAATTGCTAATCTGACTAATTGGACCTTCTCAGAGCTGCCCTATGCTTGTCCTTTTTGACACGGCTGCCAACAGTATAGGTCCAGTTGTATATCTCATCTTTGTTACTGATCACTGTTCCTGCTATATGACAATGCCTCAGAGGCTGCACTTACTCTGTAACTGTATCACCTGTATCTACATCAATACCCTAGCTACTGCATGCATAGGTCAACAGCCACCCTGACTATTATTTGTAAATACCTTTGTTAATTTTGTGATGTTTTATTACTGTTTCTGACTCATTGTATATATGTATGATTATGTTTGACACAGAGCCTTTGTAAATGAGTCTACGATTCAAAGGGTTGTAATTCCTATGATATGTTAAATAAATACATTTTCTTTTGTTGAAATTTCACAATGCCTGCTCGTAACTTTCTACTTATATATATGTGTGTGTATGCGTGAGTGTGTGTGTATGTATTCATTGCAAAAAACTTTGTTAATGCACCATTTACTAAGGTCACAAAAGCAGGGAAATGTGGTGCTAGGGTTTACAACCCTAACACACCACCCCCACCCTGCAGACAGTGACAGGTGTTGGAGGCGTGCATTGGGTTTGTTAGCCCTAACGCTCACCCCATTCAATAAGTAAATAAGCTGAGATGGGTACAGTGTTCATGACATGGGGTCCCAAAAATGCCATGTTGAAAATGTGGTGAACATTTGGTGAAAATTTAATTCTGTCATTCTTAAAAGTAATTCTGCAAAATCACATTTTTGGCAGTATTTGAATAATTTCACCTGACTGTTTCATGAGGAGTGGTGATAAAAAAACTATGTTAGTAATGGTAGATCAAAATATAAAAAAAACAACAATGTTATGAAGGAAGGGCCCTGCAGTTCTGTATCTGAAGCCACACAAAGGTGCAGGGCCATCCAGGTCCTGCACTTCTGCAGCTAGATGGACTCCTCAGTTGGTGCAGAAGTGCAGAGTTTGCAGGCACTGCATTGCCACATCCAGACAGTCTCCTCATTTGGAGCAGGGCCCAGAGAGCCCTGTGCATCTGCAACTGTAGCTGCATGGAAGTGCAAGGCCCTCCAGGCCATGGAGTTCTGCAACCTGATGGATTCTATATTGCACCTGCATCTGTAGCCAAACAGAAGAGTAAGGCATGAGGTCCCCTGTGCTTTCACAGCTTGATGAACTCCACATTTGGCAAAGTGCCCAAAAGGCCCTACTTATCTGCATATGTAATAGTATGGAAGTGCAGGGCTTGGAGGGTCCTGTGCTTCAGCAGCCAGAGGGACTCTTAACTTGGGGAAGCCCCCTGAGGTCTCTGTGCATCTGTATCTGTAGTGCTCAGAAGTGCAGTGCCAGAGGGTTCTGCACTTCTGCAGCCTGATAAACTTCACATCTGTATTTGTAGCCATATAGAACTGGGCCTTTTCCTTCTGCAGCCTGATGGACCTCAAATTTGGTGCTGTGCCTGAAGGACCCTGCACATCTGCATCTGTAACCACATGGCCACTTATGTAGCCAGACAGACTCCTCACTTGGTGCAGGGCCCTGTGGCCATTGCCAGATGGATCTGTTCCCAAAGGTCCAAAAAGGGACCTGCATCAGTGGGGATACAGTTTCTAGATGACATAAATGCAATGCCACTCACTTAGCACCTTTAAAGATATGTATATACATGGTATCAATGTTCTTTAGAAACCTTGTGTGACTGCAGAAGTGAGTGTGTATGGTCTGCCATGTAGAAACATAGAAACATAGAAACATAGAATTTGACGGCAGATAAGGACCGCTTGGCCCACCTAGTCTGCCCATTTTCCTACCTAACAGATAAGCTGCAGATCCTAGTTAACCAACAGCTTAATTCCCCCTACACACCACTAGGACTGCCCTATGCCTGTCCCATGCATTCTTGAAGTCCCCCACTGTTCTTGACCCCACAACCTCTTCAGGGAGGCTGTTCCATGCATCCACAACCCTCTCAGTGAAAAAATACTTCCTCACATTACCTCTGAGCCATCCCCCTTCTATCTTCAAATTGTGCCCCCTTGTTCTTGCACATCTCTTTTTTCTGGAAGATGCTACCCTCTTGGACTTTGTTAATTCCCTTGAGGTACTTGAAAGTACATGTACATGTGTATTTGTGGCTGCAGAAGTGCAGGCCTTTAAAAGACCTATTCTTCTGAAGTCACAACTTGCTGTGTATGTCTCACTCTGTGTCTGATGGTCTGTAGTTGCAGAAGTAGTGTGTAATTTGGGTATCACTTGCTGTGTATGTCTCACACTATGCATATTGATCAGTGGCTGCAGAAGTGCTTCCACAGACAAAAGCATTGTTACAATGGTGGTGTCATTGATTTGTATTTGCAGAAGCACAGGTTCCACAGGGGCCTGCACTTCTGCAGCCACAGGTAGATACTTAATGCAGAGACCTCATCTTCATTTGTAAAAACACTGAAGGGTGAGGCCCAGAGGGCTCTTCTGTTATGCAACCAGATGGACTCCTCACTTGTTGGTTTTCTATCTACAACCAGAAGTGGGTGTGTATGTCTTGTAGTTTCCATGCATACTCAGGGCTAGCAAAGTACTGGACCCTTATGATGGGTCTTTTGCATCATCTGGAAAGGTTATATGTTGTTTGTCTTACCTGATGATGACTGTCTGTGGTGCTTATGTGTTCTTGTCCTTTTACTGCTTTGGGGGTGGGGAGTTAGGTTTGGAAACTTTAAAACCACATTTCCTGACTTTTGTTGCTTTAAGTTCAACTGTAACTGGTGCACCAACACATTTTCTTGCAATGAAGATCTAGCTACAGTATCTGTCTGTCTGTCTATCTATCTATCTATCTATCTATCTATCTATCTATCTATCTATCTATCTATCTATCTTTCTTTCTTTCTTTCTTTTAGAAAACGTGTAGGGAGATTTCCTGGACTCTGGTGAAGACTCCTGGCAAGGGGTACATTTATATGCCAACAAAGACCAGGCAATAACTAGTCCCCACCTACCAGCCTACTAGTCCAACAAAAATATAAATGTACCTACTGGATTTCAAAGTCCGTCAAGCCACCATATTGATTTACTCTCTTTTCAAGATGCAAGCATACAACCTCAATTGCCTATTGGTATTAAAAATGAAAGAAAAGTAACATGCTTCCACAGTTTTTTAACTACTAATTCCTGACTGTATGTCAATTTAATTTGTCAGAGAAACCATTTGTCAAGTATCTTCTGATGCCACCCCTTCTACAGTTCTCACCATCATCGGACTCAACTCCACACTCACAACTTTTAAACACTAAACATTAAAATGTAAAATAAAAAAGATCAACTCAAACTTGAACTATGCTGCTTCCTAATATTTTGTTTTGAAATGTTTACCTTCTGACATGATTGCTTGCTTCTGCCAAATGATCCTGTTGTGCCACCTGCATATTTAATAAGAACTGCCCCCAACAACCAATGTGATCACCCATCAGTCTGCTCACAGTTGCAACCAACAATAACCAATAAAATGAAGCAGTAATACTGGGATGGGGTCAGAAATTGGGAAGCATAAAGTGGTTCTCTCATACACACTCTCAACAATCAGTGAGCACAACTGTCCAAAGCTCTGAAACTGCAACTCTCACAAAACAACTACAGAACTGGTTACCTGCAGCAGATGGGCAGAGCAATGGAGATGCACCATAATTACATGATATAAAAAAGAAACTGCTACTCCAGGGGTCGGGTCAATTGGGGGCTGTCACAATCCAGGAGAGCTCACTTTCTTAGAAGGACCAGAATAAATATGAAAGTAAAAAAAAAATACAAGCTCACAAAACAGCAACATCCTCTGCTGGCAAATATGCCAGTGGAGGGACTGCTTTACTAATGTCATGTTTTGGTTAACTAGTTTTACTCTTTTTTACACTTTTAAATTTGTTAGAATTAAATATCAACAAATGACCCATTTTCTAAAACACAATAATACCCCCCACGGTGGGTGATATTGGACTATACTGGACTTTCCAGGTCTTTAAAGCCCCACCCTGGGGCTCCAAGATTCATTTCACCCGGGTTGCCTGGTATAACCCAATACCAACCACCCTGTTGGGTTTTATTGCTTGCATACTTGGGGGGTAGTGACACAATAGTTAATGTTGAGTATGCTGAATAATGTTAAATCTTTAACTTTGCATTTTAATAGATTTGTCCCAACTCAAAGGATTTGCATGTGTCTGTGCATGTGCAGTCTGGGTGGAAGGTCTCTTCATGTGCTCAGTTTCATTATGGTCAGATGTAAGGATTCCAAGATCTAGCTTGTGCAAAAAATGGAAACATTTTTTGTTATTGCCTAGTACCTAGACAGTTTTGAATTTTGGTCTGAAATTTTCAGTGTAGAAAGGGCTTTCCCCAGAATGTTTCCTTCCATTATTTTTGATAAAAAAATAGCTGTTTGATATGAAAGAAGAATTTGATCATACAAAAGAAGATGTCTCTGTCATGAGGGGTAGTCTTCCTTCTTCTTTCATATGGCAACCATCTTGTTTCCATTTTTTAAATATTTCAAACCATAATAATGATATCCTGCACAGTAAGCAACATGTGTATCTTGTTAAATGGGATCCCATTAGCTGGATTTTGGAGTTACATTTTAGAAGAAGGACCCATAAATGTATTTTTAGAACAGTTTAAAAGTTCCCTTTCATGAGACAATTCTTTTCTTTTGTATGGCTCACTAAAGAGGAAGAGGGCCATTTTAAAGAAGATTAGGTTCATATGTAGGAAGAAGTTGTTCAACTTAGTCTTGGTGAACCAGTGGTGGGGTTTTCCTTAGGGGATGTCAGCCCTAATGCATACCCCATTCCATGAGCAAACAACATTACACATGATCTCCTTTCATCATTCAGGGGCCACTGGGGGGTGAACATTAGGGTTGACAACCCCCATGAAAAACTCCACCATTGATTCACCAAGACTCTAAAGATCCCAGATCCTATTTTTTTTTCCTTTTGCTGCTGGCAGGGTGGGGGAGCATTAGGGTGATAAACCCTAATGACACATTTCCCTAATGTTGTGATGTTAAGTTACCCTAACTGGTACATTAACACAGTTTTACAAATGATTTCCTTACTTTTTTATAGTATAATTGAATCCTCATTTGCCTGTGGGAGCACTGGGCTCTTGGGGCCCCAGTGCTCCCATCCCTCAACTAATGGTGGGTGAAGTGACCAAAATCCGCTAAGTGAAGCAATTCACAAATTAAGGTGGAATCCTCAAAGTAATCCATAACGAGAAGTGGAGTACTTCGCATCATGATGAGGATTGCAAAGTCCAATGAAAACAATGACTTTGCATTACTCCGCCTTCCCGCAACCACTTCTACACCAATTTTAATGCAAAGTACATTGAAATCAATGTACTTTGCATCACTTCACCTTGTTGGTGATTTCCAAGGTGAATTTTGCAGTGATTCATGAGATTTCAGGTCATTTAGGCTTTAGATTGTTCTGCACAGCCTCAGTTCTGTGTAGCGTGTGTGTAGTGGTAGCTGGAGGCAGTTTACTGTCAGAGTGCTGAGATTCAAATCCTCTAAAAAACAATCAAAAAGAGTTTCTGAGCCATTTTTGTGCTCAAAGTTTTGTATATCAATTGTAGGAAACCCTCCTGTGCTCATACCATTGAGTGTTTGTGTGTGGATTTTGAATGTTAATCAAAAACATTCAGTTTGTGTAGTAACAGACACTTAAAGTGTGCTTGCAGGAGGGGCATATCTGTGGTGGAGATAGATAAACTGGGAGAAAAGCAATCTTTCTGTTTTGGTTATATTTTTCTTGTATAACTGTGATAATGTACACACAGTAATATTTTCAGTGATTTTTGACATTCTTTGCTGATGGTTGTGTGCAGTGCAAGATTTCAGTTTGTTTAAAAGATTTGGTTATATTACTGAAGTTTTCAATTTTCTGTGCATTACCTGTAGAGTGTGTGTGTGTGTGTGTGTGTGTGTGTGTGTGTGTGTGTCGCGATGCATGTTGTCAAATCAGGCACATTTTATTGTGCCACACAGTAATTGTAGTACTGTGAACCTGCTATCCACCCGTGTTATTTTGTAGTGTTTTATGGTATCTTGGTAGGGGATTGTTACTGCAGTGCACTGCCCCCTCCAACTAGCAAAAGGTATTATTTTTAAGATTTGGATTTGTGATTTGTGAGCACTGGTAAAGGTGTTGCTGTGCATTTGCGTCTGCATCTCTTGAGTGCGCAGCACAATCTTAATCTGTCTGTGCGTTTGCATCTGTTTTGTGCCCAGTCTCCATCTGCAAGCCACAGTTGTTATTTTTTTGCTTCCCATCTACTGGCCCAGATTGAAAGTTCAGAAATCTAAATTTGTTTTAAATTGTCTTGGTGATCCTCCAAAATGCCTGCAAAGAGACATGCAAGCAAAGCTGTTTCTCGCCATGGCACTGCTGCCAGTGGTAAGATTGTCCATGGGCATGGAAGTATGGAAGAAGTGCATAGCTGATGTCAGTAAAGGGATTGCTCCATCAATGTTTTGTACAGTGCAATCTGTAGCTTCTATCATAGTTGGAGAAGATGATGTTGTCCCAGCGGGTGGTGTTAGTGCACTTTCTGCTGGCATGAGTATTGTTGCCTCAGGTTCCACTTCTGACCAGTTAACTGTTTCAAAAAATATAGTTGAGTCTAAAGCTATGACTGACAGTGTAGATGATGTCATACTCCCCATTAACATCCTCATGGTAGTTGAGCATGACTTTGATCCTGGCAACAATAACTCACAATGTCACATTTCTTCCAGTGCTGTTGAGGTCATGCCTTTGCCATCCAAAGATTCAAAGTTGGAGCAAAAATACTGGGTGATGATGATACTGTGCTGGGAACATGTTCTCCACATGTTCTCCACTTGACAGCATCCAAGCTGAAAATGTGGATGGGGACGATGTTGATGAATATGATAATGATGTCAGTGACCCCTTTTGGGAACTGAAGAAAAAGAAACTCAAGGTGGCTGTGTCTGGGTCAGTTGGCGTTAAATCCCCCCTCAAAAAAGTTGTGATTTAGTGGTTCCTGTTGATGATAATGATGATGACCCAGTAATAATCATAGGTAGTTGTGGTGGTCAGTTAGAGTCCAAGTGTGTCCAGTCTGAAAAATAATGTAGTACACCCCTCAGTTCAGGTGTTAATAAAATGGAGTCCAATAAGCAGCATTAGGGATATGCTAAAAGTAAGTGATCACAGTCCCTTGATTGGGATATTTTTGTCCAAGATGCAAATGATTAGTCAGTTGCAATCTGCCAGCTTTGCCATGCATGTTTGAGTTAAGGTAAAAAGGGGAGTCATCTGGGCATGGGGGACCAGCTTACACATCTTAAGAACAGGCACATGGCAATGTGGACCTGACACCAGATGGCAGCTAACACCATAGTGGGGTGTTCACCCTCATCATCAACCTTAAGGAGCATGTTATCCCCTTCCGTGAGTGTAAGATCAAGTAGGAAAGGAATGTCTGGAGTAGTGATTAAATAACACCAAAGGATTACTACAGGCATGATGAGGGGGAGGATTATGATTTAGAAATCTTGTCAAGTGATGGTCAGAATAGCAGTGATGGTGGTGGTGGTCAATGCAGTATGTCGAGTGCAAGTGGTACATCAACCCCTGTACATAAAATGGGGAAAATAACTTAATCTGTGGACTTGTCACCTTTACACCCCTCTTCATCACACGTCCACATCCCACCCCCAGCCATTTGCAGAGCTGAGCCATTTGTCACACCCCATGCAAAACATGTAAGTCATCCCACTTTGGAGAGTGTTTTTGCCTGTAACCTCCTGCCTTCCTGTCTGAAGCATGTGACCTACACTGTGTAAGCCATGTGATGTGTGTGGGCTGCCTATGAATTCTCATGCTGCCTTAAAGTGAAGTAAGGCAGAATGAGCAACATGAAGTCATAATTATAACGGAAAGTGGCAAAGTATTGTTTTTGAATGGGCACTTCACATTGCTGGATGGCAATGTGAAGTGGGCCATTTCACGTCCACTTCGCAGGCAGAATTTAACTTTGCTGCATCTCTTCCCTCAATAGATGCTTACATGCATGTTTCCATGGAAGCACAGGCTCTCTGGGCCCTGCACTTTTATTTCAGTCAAAACAGCAATCAGATTGTCAGTATAGCCTTTTGTATAGCCCACCTTATGAATGATATGCTGAGAATTTTCAAATATCCCACTGAAACATCATTTTGTGCCATTGTAATGTCATTCTGTGCCACATGTGTGGAAACACATTTTGGCCAGGATTTGAGAAATGACAGTTGTCACATTCATAAGATGGTGTAAAAAAATGATCATGTTAAAAATCTGGGGTCAAAATATTTAAAATTATCGAAGTTACATGCAAGAGTAGTAACATTTTAATGTAAGTGCATAACTTTGCCATTTTTACTTATTTTGACCCCAAATTTGCAACATAGCATTCTTATGATCCCACCTTATGAACAAGGGTGGTGAAACATTTCAAATCCTGCTGAAAAGGTGATTTCTCCAAGTGACTGAGAAATCACCTTTCAGGTAGGATATGCATAATTCCACTAATATTGTTCACAAGGTGGGATCCCCAAAAGGGGCCATTTTGAAAATTTGGTGTCCAAATATGTAAAGAAAATAAAAATGACTGAGTTAAGAATCAGAGTTGAAAACTCCATGGAAATACACTGAACCCCAAGTGCCTTAATTTCTTTAATTGCAGTCAGAGGTTCCAGCAACAAGATGCATCTTCAATCAAAGAGTGGATCTTTACCCTGTGACTTGTTCAGGTGCGTGAGAGTGTGTGGTGGTATACTGGGCAATGTGGGGTGGTGGGTGCTGAGTGGGAGGTGGGCATGAGGGAGTTAATTGGCAAGGGATATTTTCTTTGCTAGGTTGGAAAAAACTAAAACATCAAAGAGACATTTTTTTTTATTTTAGATTGGGCCACCAATGGGAGGGTGGAGGGTGCCACTAGATATCAGGGAAAGAGTACAGAACTACTGGAATCATGATCAGAGGGTGGGGGTGCTCAGAGGGTGTGATGTGCCACTAGACACCAGGGAGAGATAATTAAACAATGTGGGGGATGGGGTACCACTAAACATCAGGGACAGATGAATTAATTGTGGGATGGCAATTGGAGGGTGGGGTTGCCACTAGACTGCAAGGAAAACCTACAGGAATCACTGACCATGTTATACAGCATGAATCGTTAATAGGGTGGTGCAAGTTGAGGGTTTGCAGACCCACCCAAAATTAGAACCAACTGGTAACAACTGTGCTCAGGAGCTCTGTCAGACTCTGTGCTGAAAGTAAGAAATGCACTGAGAAGCCATGTTATCTAAATAACGATAAACAAATGTATTGGTGAAATTTACAACAAAATGTGTGTCACAGAAAATTACATATCATGAGCCAAGAAGACCACATTCTTACAACTCCTGAATTTTGGCCTAAAATGTTCAGGGTAGAAAGGGTTTGCCGCACAGAAGTGCCTTTTTGCTGGTTTGGAGAAAAAAAATATTAATCTGTTCTTATGTTATTTAATTTCAAAGTTTTTCGAGTTCTGAGCATGCTCAGTACAGTCTTTTGGATAGCTTCCTGTAATAACTAAAGAAAAGGATTCTTTCTTTTGTTAGTAGACAATCCTTTTTTTGTGATAAAAATTCTTCTTTCATTTTCTGCCATCTTGTTTTCTTTTCTTTTCAAAAACAATGCCCAAACTCTCCAAAATGACATCTTGCAGAGTTACCAAAACATGCACCTTGCTCATTATTTATTTATTTTTATTTATTTCTTTCGTTTTTGTTGACCGGGTAAGTGCACTAGACAAATCTTGCCTATTTTCAGGCACGACCCGGGGGAGGTGGATACAGATGAATGCCAACTGACTTTGAACCAGATTAAGCTGTTGGTGGTATTTATAGTGAATGAGGGAAATTTGGCCAGGACTCCGGGGAAATTCCCCTACTCTTTTCGATAAGTGCCATGGGATCTTTAACATCCACCTGAACTACCACCAATCCAGGCAGATGGGACCTCGGTTTAACGTCTCATCCAAAAGACGGCACCTCAGAAGTGCAGCACCCCTCTCATGCTGCACTACAGTGTCAGTACTGGGATATTAACCCAAGTGCCAGATGTGGGAACTGAACCCACAGCCCTCTGATCTCCCGGCCTCAGAGGCGAGTGTGCTACCTACTGAGCCACTGACACTGCAGATTAGTCCTCCATTAGATGGATTCTGCACTGTTTGTTGGAAGAATGACCCTGGAAGTTTTTTTTATTACTTTAAATCCTTTTTTGTGACTTGCTAATATCCTGTTTCGTGGGTCCTTTTTCATTCAAACAAAAAAGGATCACATCTCATGAAAAAGCTTTTGGGAAACACAAAGTCCAAAATTCTTTTTTAGATGATGCTCACAATAAATGATCCTTTGTCATGACAAAGGATTTAGGAAAAAACTAAGTCGAAAATCATTTTTCATGAGAAGAGATCCTTTTTCAAGAGAATGAAAAACACTATGTTTTGAAATCTTTTTTCATGAGAAGAGATTCTTTTTTGAGAGTGCAATATATGTGCATGACTGCAAACTCACAAGGCTCAACTGGTTTCACACATGTGTGAAACTGTTCAGGCTTTATGAGTGTACAGTCATGTACCTATGTGGCACTTTGCAATTGTGGATTTTGCTTTTCAATATTTGAGCATTAAATCACTTTTGCCTTATAAACCTGCCTTTTGGTTATTGGACTACTGGATTGAACATGGTGGATGGTGCTTGGCTGTTTTGTTTCCCTTGGTCTAGTGGACCCCACACTGCAGTGCCCTAACACCCCCTTCCCATCCCATATTCCAGCCAGCAACTGGAACAGCAGACCACTCACCACTGTGGACAGCCGCCAGCTAACCTCTGACTAAGCATGTACTGTATTTAGTAGGTGCTCAATGATTAACAGCAGCTGGGTGGACAGCCCCTAGGAAGACTCCGCCCCTTATTTGCTTTAGATATGGCATTGGGGTTTTAGGGTTGGAAACCCTAAAGCTACATTTCCCCTACTTTTGTCACTTTAGCCTGAACCCTCAATGTTGCATTAACATAGTTTTCTTGCAAAGAATTTCCTTACTTTCTTGGATAGCATAATCATGTCCTTATTTTCCTGTCAGAGCAATGGGTCCTTTTGGCCCTGAGTTCTGATGCATCTGTACTTTTTGACATAGTGCAATCATATCCTTATTTGTATGATGGAGTGCAGGGACCTCTAGACCCTGTGTTTCCATCCCTCCATAGATGCATATATGTATGTTTCTGGGGCTTCCATTTGTAGGACAACTGCAACCAAATTGTCAACATAAAATACTGAACATTAGGAAAGTTATAAGCGAGCACAGCAAAATGTTAAAAAAATTGCCATTTTAGCATATTTTGACCACACATTTTCAACATACTCTTCTTATGACCTCATTTCATGAATGAGTATGGTGAGAAATTTGAAATCCTACCCAAAAGATGATTTCAAAAACTGACTGTGAAATCACCTTTCAGGCAGGATTTGCAAAGTGACGCCAATGTTGTTCAAGAAGAAGGGTATCGAAAAGGATATGTTGAAAATTTGGTGTCAGAATGTTATAAAATGACAAGGCTATACACCAGCATTGAAACCTCATTGAAATACATTGATTCCCCATACACTAAAAGATCTTGTTTTGTGAGTCGTCATATGGAACATGAATCTTGTTTCAAATAATGAGTTGCAAAACAAGATTTATAACCTTAAAAAACAGCATTTTAAGGGCATTTCTGCAACGGTATGTAGAGGCAGTATGGCACAGTGGTCTAAGGCTCTGAGCTGCAAATCTGGAGACCTGGGTTTGAATCCCACAGCCCCCACTTACATACTGTGTGACCCTGAGCAAGTCACCTAACTTCCTCGTGCTCCCAGGTTGCACCTGCAAACAAGCTTTCAGCTTAGTGTGTCTCACCTGGTAAAATTGGTAAAAAAAAGAATCAAGCTTATGGGACCTGATAAACAAACTACAGTACATGTGTTAGTTGCTGTCAGGAATGTCATGTTTGTGGATTTTTAAATTTTAATTCTTATAGAAAAAGGGAAAACAAGATGGTGGCAATCGAAACAATGATTTTTCCCCTCATGAAAAAGAGATAGGCTCCATACAATAAAAGATTTAATTTTTGTTTCATACAGCTATTTGTTCAGTGCTTACTGAGCATGCTCAGAACCAAGGGCCAGACAACCAAAACTTTGCCCCTGGGCTAAGTTAACACAGCCCGGTAGGCAAACTTAGCCCGGAGCATGAAGCAAGCTATATTGAAAAGGAATAGCCTGGGGCAAACAGCTTCTAAATATAGCATGGGAATGAGGCCGTGCAAACTGTCCTGGGAGTGCAGGACAAATGTAGCCCTGGATTAAGGCCGCACTGAATATAGCAACCAGGAAGTGCAAACCACAACAACAACACAGTGCACAGCGACATGGGGGCAGGTAGAGATGAACTATGTGGCCAGTGTGTGTGCCAGCAAATGCGTGGGCCCTGTACAGCTGCAGGCAGCATCAGATGTGAAAAAACAGCGATCAAAACTGTAGAATATTCCCTGAATAATTAGTGCCGCACTAACACATTTGCGTTGCTTTAGTGCGGAGCTAAGTCGGTTGCCTGGTGCAAACACATTTGCCATATTCAAGAGTGACATGCAAATGAGCCTTCTTAGGTAGTCTCTGTGCAAACAGCCAAATTAGCATCTCATCATTCCCTGATTTGCATGAAGTTTGCCCAGCGTTACTGCAGGGTCCCACAGCTCCACCTGAAGGTCAGACTGGATGTACAGGGGCTGGTCAGGTCTGGCCACAGCTCCACCTGTAGGTCAGTCTGACAGTCCATGATAGTTGCTGCAGGCTACATATATCCAGTACAGCATATCACTGTGTGCACCAGGGGACAACGCAGCATGGGCACAGGTGGTGGTGGTGGTGCTGCATACAACCATTACACTGTAGGCCATGCTACAGTGCACAGCAGACACTACAGTAGCAACGGGGCCAGTAATGTGAGGGACACAGCAATGCCTATGGTATGTAGGGCAGTGATGACCACTGCACTGTACACAGTGACAGGCCCAGCTGGCAGGTGATTCCTGACAGTGGACAGTACTGTTCCACTGTTGTGCGCTCCACAGATGCTGCACCTGCAGCATGGGATGCTCACAGTGAGATATACATGGATGGCTGTGTGTGCTGTGGCATCTGTACAGTTGTGTGGTATGTGGTTGGGGGGCATGTAAGATCCGACAGGCACACAGGTGGTGGGGTATTCCCAGTACTGGCCCATGTGCACTGTGTGATGTGTCCCAACCTTGTGGCCACACCTGAGCTGTGGTGAGGTCTAGCCACCTGTACACCCTCCCCTTAATTCCCACCTTGCCCACAGTGCTGCATGTGAGTGCTGGCATCTGTTGGTCACCACAGACGTATGGTCTGCAGGTGTGTGCTGTATGGCCACACTACCATGATGTCCCCTGTGGGCCAGATCACCCCTTACTGTCTGCACTTGGCTGGGACTGATGGCAGCTGTTGGCATCATGGTGGTGCCATCAGTGAGCAGCATTTCTAAGTGTCATGATCATATGTTAGGATCACGCAAGCCATGCTAATCCCACACTAACACTGCGCAAAGGGATGCTGAAGGCATGTTTCCATTGCCTGGACACATCTGGCAGTGCCCTACATTACAGTCCCTCAAAGACCTGTGAGCTATTCCTGGCCTGTTGCATCCTGCACAACTTGGCCAATGACTGTGGGATAGCTGTAGAGATCAAAGAGGGGGACAGCAATGGGGACGATGAGGACGCCGGTGCAGATGGTAATGGGCAGCCCCCCCTTGGATGAAGGGACTCCTGCCTGATCCAGATGTCGCAGCTGCACTGAGACACCATCACAGAGGAGCACTTCAACCAACTCAGGTAAGTCATGGGGCCATGTGCAATCACCAATAGCAAGGGCACAACCCACAAACTCGCATGGACTAACCCCAGGGGTGCATGGCAGCAAGGAAATTGGTTTAGCGTGGAGCATACATCATCAAGGATGGGCAAGGCCTAACACGACACGTGGTCATGCACACACACACACACACACACAGACCCCCCAAAAGACATGCACAAAGGGTAGGAGGCATGTCGATCCCAACCGCTACCCCTAGCCACACCCAGGTCCACAGATGACCATGCTCAGTGCCCATCATTGTGCGTGTCTCAGCCGATGGGCACCATTACACAGTGGGGGACAGCACAATGCAGGCATCATCATGTACACACCATAGTGGCCAGTAGCCGGGATGGTGTGCACACGGACTGTGTGTATGTGCAGGGCTGGGTACCCCAACCGTGCATAGCACATTGAACAACACACTGCACACAGGGCAGCATCAGACAGTAGCCATGTTGGGAGACAGGTCAGTCACGCGGCGCTGTGCCACAGCCACCACGGATGCGTGGGCAGCCCTGCCAAGACCTGCCAGACATGACAGACTGACCATTGGCCTCATGGGGTGGCACTGATGGTCCCCCTGGGTTGACACTGCCAGAACGTGACCGTGTTCAAGGAGGGGGTCTGCAGCTCACCGAACATGCTTGTTCCAGGTGTGCTCAGGATGACAACAGCTGAACCCAGTGTCAACATGGAGGGTGTCATACGACACCAGGAATTGGGGGTGGACATGACACTACACGGTGTCTGCGGTGCATGGGCAACAAACTGTGTGCCCAATGTGGCCATGACAGCTGTGAATGCACGTGTCTGCCTGTCAATGGCAGCGGTCACATCCTTCTGCTGCCGGACTATCTCTGCCAGGAGCAGAGCATGGTCTCTGCTGTGCCACTCCTCTGCCTGGCACAGAACCACACTGAGTGCATCCACTGCACTGACAAGCTGTGACTGCTGATCCATGGAAGCCTGGAGTAGTCAGCTGTGCTCATCAAACAGGTCATCCGCTGGATCAGCATGACATCCCTCATGGTGTTCCTGGCCCTGCTGGGCATCACCCCTTGATGATGGGCACTGCACACCAGAGCCATGCCAGGGAATGGCCATATGTGGTGCACTGATGCCATCCCCCAACACTGTCCTCCTGTCGCTATTGGCTGACTGCTGATACTGCCTCTCTGGCTGCCACTTGCCAGGGCTCAATGGTGCTGCCGCAGTGTCAGCACAAGTTCTACTGGCCTGGACGCACACCAGTGCTGCCTCACTGGTGCAGACAGGCACAGGCTGGGACTGGGATGTCACGCAGACCTCCATTGCAGCACCATCCACAGATATGACTGTGCTGTTACCTGCTGTGGAGCCGTCCTGCGTCCCACACATATCACTGTCCATGATGTGAGCTGCATCATCATCGGTGACAAATCCAGCACCAGTCCGACTCTCAGCATGCTGGCATCCATGGACGCTGTCATGCTGGGACATGGGCAGGGCCTCCTCCGAACCAGGTCCGCCAACTTCAGTCCAGACAGACAGGCAGATGCACTGTTGTCCTATCCTTTAGACACCTGTGGACCTGTGGAGGTGGACGGGCTCTCCTCTGTGTCCAGGGTATCGCCCTCAGTGGATGAACCCACCACTGCTGACCCATGTAGATGCTCAGGAGCTGTAAGGGAACACAGTAGCATTAATGTGTCAGCCCTACCCTGTGGCATCCCCCCCTACACACAGTGACAGATCAGGACCTACCATGCAGTGACAGGCTGCCACCCATCTGGAAGCCACCACCTGGAACGCCCTCTCGGGCACAACCCTGCATGCTGCTAGCCATCTGATCTTCCTGTGGCATCAGGCATGGCACGGCCTGCTGTCCACCACCAGTTGTAGAACATGCTGCCCTGATGGCAGCCACCTTATCTTTTATCCTCCTCTTGTCCGTGCCCACCTTCTTCTTGCACTCCTGAACGGACTGCTGGTGGCTGCCATGCTGGTTGATGGCACGCTCCACCTCATCCCATGCCACAGCACTAGCCTGCAGTGTTCCCTGCTGTCTGCTGAGCAGCAGTTCCTGGTCAAGGTAGGCCGCAAACAGGGCATCTGATTCTGCCCGGGTGAAGTTGGGCCTCCTCCATCTCCCATGTCTCTGTTCCTCCTCCACCTCCACCTCACATTCAGTCATTATTGATCCTGTGGGAATGACAGATGTTACCTCTGAATGTGCAGTCCCATGCATCTCCCACACACCACAGTCCACACTGGCAAACAGCATGCAACCCACCACAATAGACTGCAATACCAGACTATGGCATCTACAGCCCCATGTCACATTTATATAGTGCAATGCATGCAAATGAGGTGAGGCTCAATTTTAAGTGGATGCTAATGCAGTAGCTGCACCATGGAATTGCTGATTAGCTGTTTTGCATATGCCGGCTGAATATCGTGCTGTTGTGTCTTGCGCAATCACGTTGAATGTGCTCAGGCAGGGGCACAGCTCTGTGACGTGCACAGTTGACAACGCACGGCACATGCCTGGGGTGCTGACGCCAATGTCTGCCATGCTGCTGACATGCTGAGCATGGCAGGCAGTGCAGGGCACGTCCACCACTGTGCCAGTGGCGCTAGTGCCCTGTTCACATGTATAGCACTCTTGCCCTAGTGCGCCCGTCTGTGATTTGCCACAGCATGGTAGAGCCTACAGGAAGTCACACAGAGGTGCCGTACCATGCTACACGTGATGAGTACCAATTGCGCTGTGGTTGTCTGGGTGCAAGAGACCCTTGTCCCTGTGCCCAACCTTTGCTCCCTAGGTGCCATGCATCTGCATGGGTGCACCCCTATCACACTGTTCAGTGACAGCGCAATGGGGAATGGCAGTGCAGAACCACGCAGCATCTGCATATGGCAGGCGTGTGCTAGAGAGCACCATTTTGAATCATAGATGGTCCAAAGATGGCACGGCGATGAGCAACAATGTGGAGCCAGGTGGAACTGGCAAACCTAGTTGCACTGGTTTAGCCCCATGCTGGTGATCTGTTTGGTAAGGTACCCCTGGACAGGGCCAGGAGTGCTGTGTGGGAGGAGGAGGTGGTGGTGGTGCTGGAGGAGGTGACAGGGATACAAAGGATAGCTGAGCAGTGCTGACACTGGTACAGGGACCTACAGCGGAGGGACCCAGACAGACTTGCCCACCTGTGGGCATGAGCCAGGGGAGGCACTGTTCCACAGCCAGGTAGGTTCCCCTTCCATACACTGGTTGCATCCATATGGGTATCATGGTGGGCATGTGTCCACCACATGGTGGGTGGTCCGTCCAGTGTGGGCAGCGGTGGTGGTGATGGTATGGGGAGGGGGGCCGAATGGTTTGGCTGTGTGGCATCACACACACCTGGGGGTTGGGGGCCTTTGCTACTGGATTGTACTGATGTTCCTCTCTCCATGTTTTCACCCTAGGCCCTGTAGATCATCGACGTGCAAGAGAAGTGATGCAGAGACGTGAGCCACGTCCCCATGCTGGAGCTCCCATACAGGCTCAGCGCCAGGACCAGCCCGATGATGGTGAGTGCCTTACATCCAGATTTTCTGTGCATGCTGTGTAGCAGGGTGGGCTGTGGGGCATGACCACGATACATTGACACCACTGCCTTGCACGCCATATGGTACAGTCAGCACTGTCCAGTAGCACTGCATGTCTGGGTGTGCATCACTGGTGGTCCTTGCATGCACAGGTACATGGCTGTGCCACTGCCTTCGCATCACAAAGCCATGTCACTGTACAGCCATGGTGGTGCTGTGTGGGACTTGGGCAGTGGGTGTGTGCAGTGGTCTGCATGGCTGTGTGTGCCTGGGTGGGCAGGTCTTGTGGACACAATCACTGTGGGTGGTCGCACATCATCACAGGAGCGTGTCCCATGGCTGTATGCCATGCACAATGGGTGAGCTGCAGGGGGCTGTGCATTTATGCCTATTGACTCTGCTTCCTTGTCCTAGGTGTACAATGGACAGTGCGCATTGAGAGGGTGCTGCAGGAGCTGCTTCAGGTAGCCAGGGCCTCCCTTGAAATTGAATTCCAGAGGGTGGAGCAGCATGGTGTGAGACGGAGGCATGGCAGGAGGTGCCATAGGAGCAGGGAGCGGGGTTCCTGCTGAAATACATTCAACCCTGGACTACACCTCCCCCTGGACCCACCCTCACACCCCTCTTTCCCTCTCCCATATGTTCACCCCTAACCCTTACCCACCCCCCACCCGGTTTGTGGCCCTCACCCCTTCTGTTTTGTATATATCTGTGCATAGTTTTGTTTATACTGTTACAATACATTTGTTTAGTTATGCCTACTGTGGTGGTCTCTGATTTGCAGTGGACTAATGGTGCTCAGCTGCAGTGGTGTGCAAGGCATCAGTGGTGGTGCTCTCATGGGTGTGTGTGTGTGTGTGTGTCCATAGGAGAGGTGGGCTTGGTGTGGGTGTAGCTTTCAGTCACTGTCTGTGGCTTGTGTGTTGTTCCCTGTGCACTGGACGACTGTGTGCAGTGGTACACGGTGCATACACTGTGTCCATGGCACACCTGGCAGACCATCAATGGCCTGTGCAGCTGCCACCCTTGCATGTCTGTGACCTGCACAGGCCATTGGCATGTCAGTGGTGGCTGCCCATGCTGGACTGCCATTGTACCCAACATGATGTCAGATTGCCTCCTGTCACTGCTATGGTTCACGTCTGCCTCTGGTGGCACTGTTGCCTCCTCTGTTGTTGTCCCACCTCAATGCTGTCACTTGTGTCTGTTGCAATGGATGTGCTCCACTGTCTGTCACTTGTGCTCCAACCGCATGCTGGTGTTGTACAGCGTTGTGGTGCCTGCACAGGGTTGCTGACACACCTGTGCCATGGAGGAGTTCTGGCGGTGTGCACACGTATGCTGTGGCCACACGCTGGGGGCTTGGTTGACCCGCTACTGTGTCCCTGTGTTGGTGTGCCCTTGGGTAGGGGTGGTTGTTTGTCTGTGCACTGTGTTGCATCCTGTGTGGCGCATGCTTCCATGCAACACTGTGGATGTCTGCACTGGCTGTTGTGGCCAGTGCTGGGATGGGGTGTGTCCTTGGGAGGGTGTGCAGGATGCTGTACTACTGGTGGTGGGGTCCAGGGCATGCCCTGTCACGTGTAGGGTACCTCTTGTGCCAACGCATGGTCAGTCTCACAGCTGTAACTTGGGGGGATGTGTGTGGTGGCACTATGTATGCAGTCGTTGCATCGCTGTCTGCTGCTGCCCGCTGATGTGTGGTCATGGTGGGGCTGCCTTGCATAGTTCTGTGGTGCACAGGGTTGTATTGTCACAGTGGGGGTGGTAGCATGCTTGGGGTGTCCTGCACTGTTGGGCACTACTCCTGGGCAGGGTGTATGGGGATCGTGGTGCAGGGTGTACTCTGCATTGGTGGGATGGTGCAGCACAGTGTGGACATGCATCCATTTGTGATGCTCACAGCTTACAAGGGGCTGTGCTGAGGCACCATGCCCAGCGGTGGGTTTGTTGCTGGTGTCCCTGTGCCAGTGGTTCTTCCTGCTCTCCTCCAGTTGTGCAGTGCATGGGGTGTGGGGGGCGATGTCTGTTCTGCTGTGTGCTCCTCTGCCCATCCCTACCATGGGTGGTGGGCCCCTGCAACCTGGCCCTGCTCATCCCTGGTTGTGCTGTTGCACTGCTGCCCTGCTCCACTAGGTGTCCCTGGTTGTGCTATTGGGCATCTGACCTGCACCACTGCTCATCCCTGATTGCGCTATGGCGCAATTGGCATGATATTCATTAGTGTGCCGCAGGCATATCTTGACCTGCGCAGTGTTTGAATATCGCGCATGTTGTGCATGGGTGCAGTGGACTTGCGCCTGCTCCTGCTATTGTGCACCTTTGTGGTGCAGTTTGAATATCTTGGCCAGGGTGTGACAGCGCCCTTATAATTAAAGGGGATAAAAATTACACTTTATAGAACAGGGGCTTGCCAACTTTAGTGCATAAATTTGTTACCTGTTTCATTTTGACACCAGATTTACGACATGTGTCTTTTGACAGTTTACCCTATGAGCAATGTCAGTGCAGTTACCCAAATCCTGCCTGAAAGGTGAAATTTGTGGCTGGTTGGTGAAATCATCTTTCAGACAGGATTTGCACATTTTGATTGATCTTGTTCATGGGGTGGGGTTATAAGAAGGGTATGTTAATAATTTGGGGTCAAAAGATGTTACAATGGTGATTACTCTTGGTATTAATAGTATGTGCAAAGAAGGCCTTAACTAAATTTTGGCTTAAGATGCAGGTACCTGACTTGCAGTATTGGTTCGATGTCATTAATTTTCAATATAGGTTAGAGAAAGCCACCTATGCAAGCAATAATACCTGACAGGGTGGGTGGTATTGGGCAATACCATACAGCCCAGGGGCATAATGAGGTCTGATGCTGCAGGTGAAGGGCCTTATAGGCCCTGGAAGGTCTGGTATTGCCCATACTGCCCACCCTATAGAGTATTATTGCACTTAGAAAGCGGGCACTGTACAAAAAAAAATACCTAAGAAAAATTAATAAAAAAATTATTTTTACAACATTTTGAAATTAACCCCCATCACAAGGATGGTCTTTTGTCCAAATGCAGACACCATAGTAAGAAAGTTGGCTGAGTGCAGTTACTGCCCCCACAGCAGATTGTTATTTTAGTTGAACCCATTACAACAGTTTTCATTCTAGAAGCTCTGTTTTTATCTTGCTGATATTTTTTCCCACACTGGGGCGATGTCAGAGGTTGCGATCATGATAATGAAGCATGGCTTGGGAGAGTAAGTGCCTGTCATCGAGAGCCAGTTGTTGAGGCTGTTTTTCTTTTTCATTCAATGGGCTTCGCTATGTGTTACTGGGACAGACTTCTTTTATTTATTTTGCTTGTTTTATCAGTTCCTGGTCCTCACTACCTTCTATGAGGACCGTGAGTGTGAACAGGAGTGTCTGTTTCATCCAGTGAGTGAGTCAGCGTTAGACCAAATGGAAGAGGGAGGGCGAGAGTGCCATCAGGTGTGCGACTGTCACTGTCTGACCATTCGCAGTAACAATATCGATAATTGCAGGGTATGAGAAATGATCAGTGGTGACAGTATGGAAGAGGTAAGAGTGCTACAAATGTTAAATCCTTTCTTTTTGAACAGAGCGTGCAAGCAACTGGAGGAGCGAGAGTGTCATCGGGTGAGCGAGAGTGACTGAAATTTTACACTAACGGTGTGGGGAATCAGGGGTGTGGGACAAGATTAATATTTTAGATTTACGAAAAGCAAAGTTAATAAAAACAGAAATGTAGCTAGGAGGCAGTTATTTACGTAACAAAGGAGTACACTAGGAGGACTGGACTGATGGTGGTGGAGGGCTCTGTCACTAAGCGAGGGAAGAAAATGGCGGCATTTTTAAAATTGAAGTGAGGTGTTGAAGCCCATTAGAAAAGCAGGCTGGGCACTACAATACTGGCTAGGTAAAGGGGCAATGCAGACTGGTACTTTTTTTCCTGGGCATCTATTGAAAGTTAATGTACCCCCCTGGCAAGGGTACTAGTCAATCAGATGCCAGGAAATAAAAAGCCCATTTTCTAACAATATTTAAATAAGGAGGAGTTATGTTCAGTTCTCTGGAGGCCGTGGATCAACTATCAGTTGTCAATTTCTCCCTCCTTGGTACCTTGGGGGAGGGTGAATTTTTTTTTTTGTTCTTGTTGTTCTTTTCTCCTTTCTGCCCCAATCACTGGTGTTTAGGCAATTTACTCCAGTATTTATATATCTCCATTACTGATTTTATATTAGATGGGATATTATACACTATTAGAGTAGAACCATTTTTTTCTAATTATATGATTTATTGGTATTGATTTTCTAATGTAAATGTGTTAAGCAATTAGTTTTCTTGCCTTCTTAAAGATGCGATGCTTTCTTTAATTAGGCTGTTTCTAGTGTTTATATATTAGTTATCTGTGTACATTATCAGTTGTCTTGTTGCTGTACTCTTCCTTTTTATTGAAAAAAAACAATAAAGTTTCATTAAATAAAATGTTACAATGGTGAAGTTATGTGCATCCATTGAAAATAAACAACACTTGCTTGTGACTTTTGCTGTTTACAGTATTTTCTTCCCATACTTTCAGCATAGCCATTTCTGTATGGCAGCTCATGAATGAGACAATTGTCATTTCTCAAATCTTCACTAACAATTCTTTTTATGCCTCTTTCATGGCATGACATTGCAGTGTTGCAGAGATTTGAAAACTTGCACTACTGACTTAATGAAGTAGGGTAATAAGGAGGCTATGCGGACAGTTTGTTTACTGTTGCAGTACAAATGGAAGCACAGGACCCAGAGAACCCTGTACTTTCACACCAATACATATATCCAGATCTATGCAGCAATGGAAAATCATCACTTGGAGGGCACTGTGCTCCCACAGAAAAATAAGGATATGATCCATTATCTGAAAAATTATGGATGGATGGGACCCTGCTCTCCCATAGCCAAATAACAATATAATTATACATATAAAGTAAAGACATAAATTACAAAAAACTTAGTTGATGCACTAGTTAGGGTTAAAGTGCAAAAGTTGGAAATGTGGAATTGGAGTTTCCCACCCTAACATCCCCCCCCCCACAGCACAGCAGGTGTGGGGTGTGCCTTTTGGTTCTCAAGCCTAATGCTCACCATGTCCCATCCACAAATTAATTCACATGTATACAGTGTATGGCAACGGGGTGAGTGCTAGGCCTAAGAACCCCAAGGCACACTCCACACCTGCTGTGCTGCCTGGAAGGAGAGGGCATCAGGGTTGGAAACCCTAATGCCACATTTCCATACTCTTGTCACTTTATTCCTAACTTGTGCTTTAATGAAAATGTCATTAATGTTCCAACAAGGATCAAAGTGACAAAAGTTATGAAAGGAAACTTTAGAGTTTCCCTAACACCTAACCCTCCCAAACCAAGCAGGAGAGCAGGTGTGGGGTGTGCCTTGGGTTCCTCAAGCCTAACGCTGACCCCATCCATCTGTAAATAAGGTCAGATGAGTAGACATTATGAGAATGGGGTGAGCATTAGGCTTGAGAACACACCCCACACCTGCTTTCCTGCCTTGTTTGTGAGGGTGGGGTGTTAGGGAAACCCTAACACCTCATTTCCCAACTTTCATTGCTTTGACCCAAACTGAAACATTAACAAAGTATTTTTTGCAACTTATTTCCTTATTTTTGAGATATTATAATAGTATTATTATTTTACTGTGGGACAGGTCCCTGCGCTTCCATTTATAGGACAACAGTGATGAAATTTTCAACATAGCCATCTTATTACTCCACCTCATGTACCCATTACAGACATTTTTTAAGAATGGTCAAAACATAATTTTGCACAACTGCAATGCCATTCCATGCCACAGGTGTGAAAACACAGTTTGGCAAGGATTTGAAAAATGACAGCTGTGACATACATGAGATGGGGTAATAAGAAGGCAATGTTGAAAATCTGGGGCAAAAATATTTAATATTTCTGAAGTTACATGCAGGCATAGCAAACCTGCAATGAATGGTCGTAACTTTAGAATTTTTTCATATTTTTACCCCAAACTTTCAACTTAGTCTTCTTATGACCCCATCTTATGAACACCATAGGTGAAAATTTTCAAATCTGTGCTAAAACACCATTCCATGCCAAAGGCACAAAAACATGTTTCCAATGAGATGTCAAAAATGGCAGCTGTACTGTTCATGAGGTGGTGTGAAAGAATGGATTAGTTGAAAATTTGGAGTCAAAATATTGAAAATGTGTTCATGAGGTGGTGTGAAAAAATTGATTTGTTATAAATTTGGAGTCAAAATATTGAAAATTATCAAAGCTATGTGCATGCATAGAAATATTTCAATGAGCACATATAACTCAGTCATTTTTAGGATTTTGTTCAACAAAATTTCAACATAACCATTCTGGGACCTTAGCTCATGGACACTGGTTGTTAAATTTCATTATTCAGTCCTGAAAGGTGATTTTGTGCAGTGACCACAAAAAATCACCTTCCAGGCCCAATTAATGAAATGATAGTTGCAATGTGCATGAGGTGAGGTCCCAAAAAGTCTATGTTGAAAATTTGGTGAAAAATCCACAAAAAATGGCAAAGTTATTAAAGTAAGTTCAAAACACCATTGAACTACATTAAATTGCACTTACCTGTATTCCATTAATGGTTAGGCTTTGAAGAGTGTAATCATGTCTTGGTCCACAGAAGATGATAGCATTTAACCCACAATAGTAGGTATAGGGTAAAGGAGGTGTGGGGTGGTGTTTGGTCAGTGGAATGGTTGGGACAGGGGAGGGTGGTGGCTGGGACAATGAGGGGTCATTTTCTTTTTCAGGTTTAAAAAACATTGGGGGTACTGATTTCCTTTTACAGGATTTAATTAATAAAATATTTATGCACACTAGGAGTAGACTTCCCAGTGTCTCAGACTGTTGAATGGTTGGGGGCACTAGATGTCAACATGAGGATTGAACACCCCGATATTGGGCAATAAATAAAAATTGCAATGGGCTGCAGGGTTCTTATAGGTTATCTGACCTGATCTACTGAATTAATGTGATTATCTGTAGGTTTCTATATCTCCACATACCAGTAGACATACTTAAGTGGCAAGTATTGGTACTACTTTCATGTTCCATTGGGTTGGATTCACTTGAGGCGTTGCAGTGGGAAAAGCTAGGGTATAAGAAAAATTTATTTTGCTGCCACTGATGGGGAGATCCCAGTTCTGCTACCTCCAGGAAGCCCAGCAGTAGGAAACAGTTCACAGCAGGTATCTGAATATTTAATTGGCTGAGGTACAGTCCATCATTATCACAAAAACTGGCATACAAGCATCTATTGTTCTGACTGTTTGTAAAGCCACACATTTTATGAATGCTTTCAACATCAAAAAGCATAAAAATAAGACCAATACAGAAATCAAGGTGACAATAAAATGGAAATTTAAGTTGGAAATGTTTTCTTCACATTCTAAAACATCCACAAATAACTCCCTGGTAGTAACAATATCCGATAGAGAGGTTGCCCCATTGTCTTTTACAAGGATAAGTATATTTTACTCATGGAATCTGTAAGTTACGGGGTAAAGAATGATGGGTGCATTGTCATTATGATCTTTAATAAATACATTCACAATATACTACCAGAAAGTGCTGTTGTACCATGGTGTCAGGCCTCAACATGAATCTCAGATTCTATCAGCTCCTTGAAGTTGAACTCACACTGTGCATATATTTCACCATTTCCACCGTTAAAGGAGATGCATTTCAATACTGATAGTTCCTTAACATTACTTGCAGTACTTTAGTAAGAGAAATGATCATTCTAATTCATATCCTTGTCTGTAGAAGTCACAGACAATAAAGGACCACCTTGAGCATTGTTCTCCATCACATGGACAACATAGGAAGGTTTGACAAAGATTGGAGGACAATCGTTTATATCAGATTTAGAAAGCAATCATTTCATCAGTAAAAAACTAATGAGGAACCATCATCAGAAGACATGAAGTTAATGATATAATCATAAACTGTCTCATGAGCAATGTTGGAGGGTGCTTTTTTAGACTTTTACATTCCTTTTTCTGGACTTGATAAATTCTCTTTTTGTGAGCAGTTAAAGTTAGCGAGTCATGAAAAAGGAATCCTTTTTCACCACCCTGCATCACTACACACACTTTTACAAAAAACATTTTTTGCCAACATCGGGGTGCCCAGTCCTCATGTAAGCAGTCAAAGCCCTCCCCACCAGTGTGGGAAACTGGGTGGCCCATTCCCAGTGTCCCAAAATATTAATATGTTAAAAAATATTTTTTGACAATATCAGGGTGCCCAATTCCCATGTCAGTACTAGAACCACCACATCACTAGTGAGGGACAATGGGGAGTCCACTCCCAGTGTCTCCAGTGTTTTCCAACCCCCAGTACTGTAGGGCACTGGTAAGTCTACCCTCAGTGTCCCAAAATCTTGTTTAGTGTACCTGAAAAAAAGAAAACATTCCCCATTGTCTTTTTTTTACATCCCGCATAAAAGAAAACAGTCCCTCATCATCTCCCCAGTACCCCTTCGCCATCCAGACCCTCCCACTGAGCAGCCACCACCCTACACCCACCCCCTTGCCCTGTTCTTACTACTGGAGATCATCAACAGTTATAATTGGTGGACCAGGACACGTCTGCACTCTTGAAGCCAAACTGTGAACTGAAGAATCAAGGTAAGTGCTGTATAATGGATTTCAACGGCATTTTGAACTTATGCTGATATCTCAGTCATTTTAGGTATATTCGTATTAAATTTTCAGCGTGGGTTTTTTGGGACCCACACCTCACAAACACTGGCAATGTCATTTTGTTACTTCATCCCAAAAAGTGATTTCATGGTCGCTGTGCAAAATCACCTTTTGGGACCAAGTACTGAAATGACAGTGCCAGTGTTTATGAGGTGGTGTCCAAAAAAGCCCATGTTGAAAATTTGGTGCAAAAATACCCCAGACAGCTCCAGTTATGCATGATCTTTGAAATTCTGCTACGCAGACACGTAACTTTGGCAATAGTTATTATTTTCTTTCCAAATTTTCAGCATATCCATTTTTTAAAACACCTCATTAGCTGTACAGTTGTAATTTTTCACATCCTACTTAGAATGTGTTTTCACACTTTTGGCATGGAATGGTGTGGTCACTGTGCAAAATCACCTTTCTGGATTGAGTAATGAAATCAAAGTACAAGTGCTCATGAAGTGGGGTCCCAAAGGGGCATGTTGAAATTTGGGGTAAAAGTTTAAAAAAATGGTGGCGTTATGGGCATTTGTTGCAATGTCTCTAAGCACCCTGTAAAGTTGATGATCTTCAATATTTTCATTCCATATTTTCAACAGTCTTCTTAGTACCCCACATCATATGTGCCACAGCTGTCATTTTTCAAAACCTGGCCAAAATGTGGTTTCACATCTGTTGAGTAGAATGACATTGTGGTTGCACAAAATTATGTTTTGGCTGGGATTTGAAAGTTTTCTGTACTGCGTTCCTGTGGTAAGGTGATAAAAAGGTTATTTTGAACATTTGGGGTGAAAATTATTTAAGATGTTGTCAAGAGGTCTAAGCCTCACTTTCATATTCTTGATAATACTGGGAATACAAGTAATCACAAACACATTGCATTAGAGTAATAAACAAGTTTATTACTACAAAGGTATAAGTCACAGTTGCCCTAAGCAGTTCTTACCAATACAAACTGGGAGCCAATGCTCAGCATTCCCTACACCTCAAGATTTCTCTGTAGTCTCTTGGGGTCTCTCGGGTCTCCAAGATGTAAAGCCTGTGCATTACATTATATACCTATAATAATTACTATGGTTACCAAAAGATAGAAACATTTCTAGTTACAGAGATGAGCCTTATTGGCTTAATCAGAGGTGACTTCATGGTCCAAGATAACATTATATGATTCTGTAAAGTCATCAGTTTTAGAACAAAGAAGTTCTTATACAGAGCCTTACATAACCAAGTGTAGTGGTGCACATTACCAAAGGATGGCAATGTTGCCTTACAAATTATAATTACTTCAAAGACAGGTGTCTTGGCATCTGACAAGTAAGAAATAGACAGAAAATACGTGGTAAAATATATGTGCATTAGCAAGCAAAGTGGATTACAACAACATGTATTAATGTCCTGACATCTACTCTTATACGGTAGATGCCCTTAGCCCTAAGTATTAGTATAACTTATACCTAAGCATTAGCTGTCTATGGTGTACCTCTGAGGGTATCAATTAGGGTGCAGGGACCTCATGTAACAATGTAACAGTTATGACTTTTTGTTGTAATTACACTAAACCTGCTTGTAACTTCATGTGTAGTTGTCCCTGCATTTCCACAGCTAGAAAAATATGCGTAACTGTGGAGGGATGAAAGTGCAGTGTCCAGAGGACCCTGCGCTTCACAGTAAAATAAAGATACTATTATACTATCTCAAAAAATAAGGAAATAAATTACAAAAAAACTTTGTCAATGCATCAGATAGGGTTAAAGCAACAAAAGTAGCAAACCGTGGCATTAAGGTTTCTAACTCTAAAACCCCACCCCCAACCTGCACAGACAAACAGGGATTGTGAGTGGCATTGTTAGCTTCAGCCATAACACTCATCTCATTATCCTATGTTGTGTCCACCCAGCTAATTTTTTAATGGAAAGTGGTGAGTGTTAGGGCTGAATACATCAATGCCAACCCTCGATCCCTCTCTGTCTGTGCAGGGTGGAGGTGGGGTGTTAGGATTGGAAACCCTAATGCCAAATGTTCCTGCTTTTGTTGCTTTAACCCTAACAGATGCATTAACAATGTTTTTTAGCAATTTATATATGTATATTTATACGTGTGTGTATGTATATATGTGTATATTTATATATTATAAGAGCATAGCCACACCCCTTTATTAGGGTTAAATTTTTACTTCTGTGTTAAACTGAAAATTTGGGACTTTAATAACTTCACAACTGTTCAAGCAATTCACATGAAATTATGGATGCACTGTCAGGGACCAAAGATTTCTTGATGTGACAAGTTCCATTCTGGTTGAATGAATGGGTGTGGAGATAGAGAGGGCGAGATTCACAAACATTTGCTGCAAGCTGCGATAATGGCAGCTTGTGGCAATGGCCCCTGCATCCTGGACCCTGTGCCCAATGCAGGAATTAGCGGGGTCAATGAGCCTGCATCCTGTGACTTGCAGTAGCTGTGCAAGGTATGGCACGGCTCCCAGGTATGCCGTAAGTCACAGTATGGGGTAGGCGGCAGATGCACCAGCTGACAGGAGCCATGATACTCCCATGCCTGCCCCAATCCTCATAAGGTGTGGGCTCCAACCCTGATCACCCTTGACATGGATACCCCCAAAACACCTTTAATTGCTCTGGTGGCCCAGTGGTTCTCCCAACCCCTCCCAGCAGTGCCAGCCCCCCTCACACACCCAGCAGGTGAGTTGATGACTGGCACAGCCCACCTCTCACCACCATGGCCAGCTGCCAACTGAGCTTTGTCGGAAGTACATACAGTAATCACATGCATTCTATGAATGACAGTGTCTGTCATTAACAAAGCATGTATGGTTACTGTACACAGTTCAGCAAAGCTCAGTCAGCAGCTGGCTGTGGTCATGAAAGGTGGGCTGTGCCAGACACTGGCTGGGTGTGGAGGGAGGAGTGGGTGTGCTGGCACCTGGGGGTGGGTGGCCACTAGACTACTAGGACTATACTGAATATGCAATGGAAGGGGATCTTGCTCCAGGGTATGGGGGCAGTGGGCATTTGGGGGCTCTGGATATGTGGGGGGGGGTCTTGGCATATAGGGATGTTCCAGACACCCATCTAGCACAGTGGGCGCCATACCTTGGAACTGGGGTTGCTGGGGGGCAGTAGCCCACAGGGGTAGTAGAGCTGGGTCACAGTGGCAACCCATTTTTGATGACAAAGACCACCTACACCACCTCATAGGTTTCATAAGTGGACTTTGGCAGATGTCCACTGGGGATTGTACCTGAATTCCGATGTGGGACGTAGCAGCTGCCCTTTGTGAATAGGGTGCAACTGCTTCCTTTAACCCCCTTATGCCCTGTTGCAAGGGAGTTTCAGGCGCATTGATACAGCTGGGTGCAGGCAGCCTGCAGCATGTCACAGGCTGCCTTTGTGAATCCCACCATGATGCAACTCAGGACACAAGTGCTACTTGCACCATTGTTTCAGAGGCAAGTTGCCTTGCTTCCTGAGTTACCCTTTGTGAATCTGGCCCAGATTGTCCAAACAATGTTTAAATTATCACTTGTTATCAAATACTCTGTTGCTATAATGTGCAAAAACTGTGTGGAATTTTGGTCTGACATTTTTAGGGTACATATCTCTTGGGTGATTGTGGGGTCTTTTGAAAGTTTAGTGAAAAAATATTAAACCATTGCAAAGTTATTACATTTTAAATGTTCCATTTATTTCCTATGGGAAAAGTTAAATGTCTGGCTTGAAACAGGATTCTTAATCTCAAGTGTGGAATCCTATTTCACAAGTGCAGAATCCTATTGAGCAAATACGGAATCCTAGTTCTTGCTGCTGCCATTTTGTTTTTGCTTAGTGATGCATATAAATTATTTTAAAAATAGTAGAGGCATTTGGCAATCCTCAGTAGCTGAGTTTACCTAATTGAGGCTTGAGAAATCAGATTCTGGGGTCAGTTTTTTTAAAAAAAGTTTCAGAAATATGCTTATTTTATCTGTGGAAAATCATGTATTATAAATCACTGCAATCTTTTACCATGAAACAGAAGAAGAATCAGTATTTATATAGCACTTTTCAAACATCCAAAGTGCTTTACAAGCAATGCTAGACTGGTAGTGAAGTGACTGAATGTGTGGTGGCGGCCATATCGCACATCATCACCCACACACAGCCTGAATAACTGCATGAACCAGTTTATGGGAAGGAGAATGTTGACCAGGACACCAGGAATGTTCCCTACTCTTTGCGAAGAGTGCCCTGGGTTCTTTTACTTCCACCTGGATGGGTAGAAGGGACCTCAGTTTAACATCTCATCCAAAGGATGGTACACCCCAGCAGTACAGCATCCCCCAATACTGCACTCAGATGCCAGCAATTTTTAGGTGCAAGTCCAATCCCAGTGTGGTACAAGAACCCACGACCTTCTGGTCCAGAGGTGGATGTGCTACCAACTGAGCCACGCTGACAGAATGCTTTTCTACAATTTGTAAATAAAGGATTCTCTTTTACTCCAAAATAGGATCCATGTTCACAATTTGTGAAAAGGATTTTTTATATAGTTGCTTCTTTGTCACTTCAAAGAAGCAAAACTGTTTGAAATTTTGGGCTGAAATTTTCAGGGTATAGTAGCCATGCCCCACAGATGTACCTTTTGCTGGTTTGGTGAAAATATATTACTTGGCAGTGCAGTTCTGTGGGTTTAATTTGTGCTTTGTTTTCCATAGAAAAACATTGTAATGGGAGGTTTACCCAGTCATTTCTTTGTCATTCTGCAGTGAATAAATGGTTTGCAGTTTTGCTCTAAAATTCTCAGGGTGCAAAGAGTTTTGCCCACTGATGTATCTTTTGTTGGTTGTGCGAAAATATATTGATATGGTGTTGAATTACACATGTCTCACATTTACCTGTGTTTTCAATGGGATAAAATGTAAATATCAGGTGTTTGTTTGGCTGTACACACTATGGAATGGGAGCACAGTACATTATCTCAGAAATTATGGATGGATGGCAGTGCTGGGCCTGGAGGACCCTGCAATCCCACACACACATATGGACACTATTAAGGACTTAGGGTTGTCAGCCCTAAAGCTCACCCCATTCCATAAGTAAGTAAGTTGAGATGGGCACAGTATAGGAGAAAAGGGTGAGTGTTAGGGTGAATGACCCCAAGGCACCCCTCCAGATACCTGACTATGTCTGTACGGTGGGGTGAGGTGCTAGGGTTGTAAATCCTAACACCACATTTCCCTGCTTTTGTTACTTTAGTAAGAATCGTACCTGATGCATTAATGGCATTTTTTGTAGTGAATTTCCTTACTTTTTCAGATAGTATAATCATATCCTTATTTGTGTGCTGGAGTGCAGGTCTCATCCCTCCATAGATGTGCAGATGTATTTAGGTGTGGAAGCTCAGGTCCCACTGGGCTCTGCACGTCCATTTATAGGACAACCATGACCAAATTATCAGCATAACCATGTTATTACTCCACCTCATATACCCCAAAACAGAAAAATCGTCAAATCCACTCGGAAGCATAATTCTGTGCAGGTACAATGCAATCCCATGCCACAGGTGCAAAAACACATTTTGGGCAGGATTTGAAAAATGACAGCTGTGACATCCATGAGGTGACATGATAAGAAGACTATTTTGAAAATCTGGTGTAAAAATATTTAACATTTCCAAAGTTACAAGCTGGCATAGTGAAATTGCAATGAAATGTCCTAACTTTGTCATTTTTTCATATTTTGACCCCAAATTTTCAACATCGTCTTCATTTGACCCCACCTCATGAATCAAGTAGTTGAAAATTTTAAACTCCATACCAAAACACCATTCTGTACCACAGGTGTGAAAACACATTTTGGCAGAATGTAAAAAATGACAGCTGTACTGTTCATGAGGTGATGTGAAAAAACTGCAATGTTAAACATTTGGAATAAAATTATTAAAAATTACCAAAGTTATGCATGTGTATAGAAACATTTTAATGATCGCTCATAACAGCCATTTGTAGGACTTCGTTCAGCAAATTTTCAACATGAGCTTCTTGGGACCCCACCTCATGAACACTGGCACTGTCATTTTGTTAATCGGTCCTTAAAAGTGATTTTGTGCAGCCACTGTGAAATCACCTTCTGTGCCTGATTAACAAAACAACAGTCACAGTACTCATGAGGTGGGGTTCCAAAAAGCCCATGTTGAATTTTTGGTCAGAAAAGTCCAAAAAATAGCAAAATTATCAACGTAAGTTGAAAACACCATTGAAATACATTATACAGCACTTACTATACCTTGTTTCCTCAGTTCATGGTTCAGTTTTCAAGAGTGCTGATGTGTCCCAGTCCACAGAAGATGACAACCAACAACACCCAGTGGTGCGTATAGGGCAAGGGTGGGTGTGGGGTGGTGGGTGCTTCGTGGCAGGGTCGGATGGGGAGGGAGACAGCAGGGATGATGAGGGACTGTTTTCTGTTTTGCAGGGGAAAAACAAAGACGTTGGGGGAATGTTTTCTTTTTTAAAGGTTTTAAGAACTATATCTTTTGGAACACTGGGCGTGGGCTATCCAGTGTTCCTGACTGTCTTGAGGGGCTTCTAGTGCAGACACTGAATTAGGGCTGATGTCGATGTTGCCAGTATAGTATGTTGGGGCACTGTTTTCTTTTTTAAATGTTTACATTAAGTACATATATTGGGACACTGGGAGTTGATTCTGCAGTGTCTCACACTGCTTATGGTGTGTGTGTGTGGGGGGGTGCATCTAATTTTTCCCATAGGAAATTATGGGAAAATGTAAACTTTAGTAACTTTTGAATAAATTAATATTATTTCACCAAATCCTTAAAAGGCACATCTGCATTCTAAGCTCGATATACCCTAACTATTTCAGACCAAACCCTCAATCCATTTCTGATAAATGGTGTGGACAAAGAAATTACACCAAAATGGTAATTTGAACAATCCTTGACTTTCCGTATCTCTGCACCAGCACATCCGACTGTAATGAAACTTGTCAAATAAAGAAATGCTTTGTCCCCAGTGGCACATGCAAAAGTTCATGCATATCAATTAAATAATTGCAAAATTATTAAAGCACACAATGTGGGTTTAACATGAAGTGACCGCAGAACCCTAACTACAGTAGGATTGAGTAAGCAGGTTAATGTTAAACCTCAAATTTTGTACTTTAATAACTTTGCAGCCATTCAATGGATGTGCATGTTATTTGGTATGCACTGTCCCATGGGATAGATTTCTTGAAGTACAAAGTTTTGTTTTGATTGGATTGGCAGGTTGCATGTTTTGCATAGTAAAAAAAGCTTACTTTTGGCTTTTTTGGCTCTTTTTGTTCCTCATTGTTCTGTGGTGAAACCATTTGGAATTTTGGTCTGAACATTTCAGAGTAGAAAGTGCATGCTCCAAATAACAAACCAGTGTTGGTTTGGTGCAAAAATATTAATCTGTTACAAAGTTATTAAATTTAGACATTTCTGGGTCTGAGCATGCTGAGTTTTGTCTTTTGAATAGCTGGATGGAAAGAAAAAGGATTTTGGTCTGCCAAATAGGGATTCTGATGCCTCACAACAAGCATTTGTCAATGCTGAATGTTCTCTTGCTGGCACTGGCATTGGTAGTGCAGGAGTTAGAAAGATGCATAATAGGAATGGCAGAGAAGTATTGAACTGTCGCCAAACCCCAGCCTCACCCTGCAGAGATCGACAGGCATTGGAGTGTTCCTTTGGGTCATCAGCCATAATGCACACGCCATTTCACCTCACCCTACCCTGCAGATGCTGTCAAGTATCATGGTGTGCCTTGGGGTCTTTGGGCCTTACACTCACCCCATTCCATAAGGAAATATCCAGAGATGGGTGCAGAATAGGAGAACGGGGTGAACTTTGGGGTTGAAGAGTCAAAGGCACACCTCAATGCCTGGCACTGGCTGCAGGGTAGGTGTGGAGGTGAAATGGCATGAGTATTATAGACAACAATCCTAAGTCACATCCCTGATGCCTGTCAGTCTCTACAGGGTGGGGCCTTATGGTTGGAAACCCTAATGCCCTGGGCATTTGTTGATATTTTAACTCCAAAATTAAAAAAAAAACATATCTGCCTTAGAAATATTTTATTCATTAAAGCATTTCACTAGGGAAAAAAAACATGCTATGCACAAAATTGCTCATTTCCAGATGTGTCCTGGGGGAGGGGAGAGGGATAAGCTTAAACACGTTCTAAATAGATATATAGAATTGCACAGGTAGAAATACGAAACAATATAATGAACACAGAGGTGGAATACAAAATACAGAATGCAATATATTTTTACATTTTTCCTACCTCTCCACCGATTAAAGAAATATTCCGGCTTACCTCCAAAGAGTACAATAACATCCAGACTGGGGAAGAAACCAAAATGGACTTTACAGCTACTGAGGATCCTACATCCCCATTACAGTCTGAGGCAGATGACGAATATTCAGTCAGGAAGATAAACCATAGATGTCCATGGCCTTGGTGTTGCTCTCCACTCAGGGTCCAGTATCTGGTGTGCTGGGGCATGAGCATTGCTAACTAAGGCCATGCAACTCCTAAATGTGATTAATTGTGTGTGTCTACAATCATAGATGTCTACCACTGGTGTACATGGCCTCAGTTTTGCTGTGGATGTCCACGGAGCATGCAATGCCTGGCCTAGGGTGGTGGATATCTCTTACAATACTTTTACACAGTTGTATTTTATTTATGTCACCTGCTGCTAGTTATCTGTGATTGGTCATGTTCCCTTGGTCCTCCCCCCTACTTGCATGTGTGTGTGGTGCTGGGGGGGGGGGTGAATGCCAAGTTAGGGTTTTCAACCCTAACTGTGAATTTCCTCGCTTTTGTCGCTGTGGAACGACCCTAACTGATGCACTAAATGAAGTTTTTTGCCATGAATATATATGGACGATACAAATAGTGTCACATGCCAGAAGGCAGTAGTAAAAATACATTTTTAAGCATTGTTTAGGGGCACTTTTCTTTGAAGTTGTAATAAGTAGTATGGGGAACCGAGCTCAGATTAATTTTGTGGCTCAATAGATTTAGAAATCCCTGTGGATCAGGGGTATACTTTGTTGGGTGGTGCTGCTAAAAGCTTAATGCCTTCTAACAGGAAACAGCAGATTATCAGTAATTAAAGTTGCAGTTTGTGAGCATTTGAGCAAATTGTGGAAATCTGAAATAAATTTGTCAAAGCCGTATCTATACATTTTGTACGGCCAATAACTTGAGCTGCCATTGTGAAGGAAGGAAAAGGCTTGTAAGAGTGACAATATAAAATCAGTCATATGGGCTCCATAGTAAAAGTACAGTGGTTTTCAGTGCCAGGTAAGTGTCTAGAGAGAAGAACTATAAAGAGTAGTAAAGACCAGCACTGTTCACTAGCCTGTTGTCTTGCTTTATGCTAACTAACCAGTAAGGCTCACTGAATAAATGATGTGTGGAGGCAGATGATTGTGAAGCATGGTTTCTGTACAATTCTACCTGCTGACTGTAGCAATCCTGTACATAACAATGTATATTTTTAACATTTGAAAACAGTGACAATGCAAAGCAATTTTATTTATAAGGCACCAATTCCCGGAGGCTCTGGGCACCTAACAAAACATCAATAAAACTAAACAAACAATTAAAATACAATAAAAAAAACTTACAAAAGTAATAAAATATGATTTAAAACACAATTTAAGATGAAAAGTTTTAAGTTTGCTTACTGCATGGACTGGATGTAAAGGATATACTCAGCAGTCTGCAAAGATCAGGCTAAAGAGGTGGACCTTCATCCTCAGCTTAAACACCTCAATTGAGGGGACCTCCTGGACTGCAGGAAGAAGCAAGTTCCACAGGGTCAACAAGTGACCCCAAACATTACAACTAGTTGCAAATGAGACCACTGTATCAGAAGTGACAGAAGTGTCTGAATATCCTTAGTCAAGACAGAGTATGGTGCTGAGCATCCCTGTCACTGGAGTGTTGGAGGGGCATTGCAGGTAAGTAGACTTGCCTTCCTACCCGCACTGTTAGTCAAATAAATGTTATCAATAGCAAAGACAAGATAGTATGCAGTTCTGCAAAGATGAAGGGGTCATGATAATGTCAATGGAAAAGCAGGTCAAGGAGATTTAAACTGAAGGATAGGATAAGTAGCAAGTGCAGGAGTCAAACAGCGGCAGGAGTTAGATGCATGGGTGCACCAAGGGAAAGGCAACTCAGCTGAGTAGTAAAACAAAAGTAGGCCATAAATTGGAGCTAGGAAGCATGCATGGACAACTGTCCTTGAAAGTATGATGTATGTAAATTGCACCCCACAAAACTGAGTTGTCTGAATGCCAAATGCACTTAAAAGACCAGAACGGAGAGGAACTCACAGTATCCTGAGGGGGAAGAAAATGACTGGGGAACCAAGATGGGGATATTGTGGCTATTCCAAACAGATAGGTCCTACAAGAAAGGAGTAGGTGACACTCTTTTGATAGGAGTATGCCTGTAACAAACAAGGAGATCAGTGTAACAAGCAGATTCATTGACTCCATCTGGTCAAGCACAAAGAAATAAGCAGGCTGGGGGAGAAAACATAGTCACCCAGAAAGGATCTATAGTGCTTAAACAACACAGCACAAGTAGATGAATTCATCCCTGATAATTGCATTATGAAATTTGAAGAAGCAGTGCATGACAGTGGTGTAAATTTTGACCTATACTTTTTTTTCATTCTATTTTAGACTGCTCCATGTTTTTAGACTTGCATGATACGATGCCTTCCCATTTGGGGTCTGCTTTATCACATTGTTTTACAAGTAATATGATATAAGTAGTGTACCTTTTAATATGACACAGACTAGGTGTTCATCAGTATTCTCAGCTGTTTGTGAACAGTCATTCTGTAAGATCACTTTTTTAGGTGACTATAATGAACTTGTGTGCAGCAGACTCTGCTGCTTGATGTTATGGGACAACAAGCATGCAAACACAACTGAGAATACTAATGAAAACATGGTTTGAGCTATATTAAAATGAATGTTCCATTAATTATTATCTTCTGATACTTTTCAAAAGTGAAGAAGAGTTGGTACTTCTGGAGGGAGCCAGGAATGTACATCATCTGATTTAAGGCATAATATGGATCTTTATGGGTATATGATTTATATTATAGTGCAGTAGCACCACTATATTACGATTGAACAGGCACTTTAATATTAAACCTTGAATTGTGCACTTTAATAACTCTGCAACCTTTCAAAAGATTTGCACTAAATTTTGCATGTGTGGTCTCCTGGTGGTAGGTCTCTTGATGTGCCAAGTATCGTTCTGGTCGAATGTGTGGATTCTAAGATCTGGATTGTGAAAAAAACTGAACATGTGACATTTTTGCAGTTCTTCTCATTGCAGTGTGCACATATGGTGTTGAACTTTGGTCTGAAATTTTTATGGTAAAATGAGCTTCAGGTGCAAAACAGGCCATCATTTATTTGATAAAAAAATATTCATCTGTTCTAAGGTTATAGCATTTTTAAGGTCCCATTAGTTTCAATGGGATTTTTATTTTTCAGGATAGATTCCTGGAATGAAAAATGATTTTGCTCTGGCAAACAAGGATCCTAGTTCTTGAAGGGCCAATCCTTGTTTGCCTGAAAAAAAAAATGTTCATGATCAGCCATCTTGTTTTTTAATTTTGCCTCAAAAATCTGTTATATCTCTGCCCAGGGATGTCTGTTACAGACATTAACGTATATAGTTAGCTCATTGGTAGTTGATGAGCTGTGCTTTGTGGTTTCTAACCTTCATATACCCTCTGAAACTTTTTTTATCTATTTAACATTCTTTTTCGTCACTCGCGTATTTCCTTTTTCTCCATTCTTTTTTCACAATGGTAAAGAAGAAAATCAGTTGGTAAACAAGAACTCCTGGTCTGGCCATCTGGTTGTGAAATTTTCAAAGCCAGGTGGCCAGACTGGGAATCCTTGCTCTACAGCTGATTTTGTTTTTCACCATGATGAAAAAGGATGGTGAAAAAGGAATTTCTCTGGTGAAAAAAGATTCCTGTCTGGCAATCTAGACATGACAATTTCATGACCAGATGGCCCTAACAAAATCCTTTTTCACTGGCTGATTTCCATTTTTGCCAAGGCAAAAAAGGAAATTGGTTGGCGATAAAGGATTTTGTTAGGGCCATCTAGTCATCAAAACCATAGCCATCTGGTCAGGAAAAAGATCTCTTTCACAAGAAGGAATTATTTTCTGCCACGACATAAAAGAATTGGTGGAAAAGGATTTCACCTGACAGAAAAGAATCCTTTTTTGTGTTTTTTTTTCTTATTGTGTTTCTTGTATGGTGACCACCTCCTCCCCACTGGAAAAATCCTTGATGTCTAGTGACAGCCCACCCTATATTATGTATATAACAATCTACTTTTTATTTATTTATTGTTTTTCCCAGACCCACTTTTTGGGGTCACAAAGATCCCATTTTTTCTCTAGTATCTATTGATACCTCCCACCCTCCAATGTCCGTAATATCATTGGTGGCAGTGATATTCCCCCTCATTGTCTCATTTTTATTTATTTCTCCCTGAAAATTGAAAACCATCCAATGATGTTGTTTACCAGCCTTTAACATGTAAAAAAGAAGGTCCATCACTGATCAAGCCCATACCCTCCACCTGACCACCCACTATGCTCCCACCTCCCCATACCCCCATGACATCCCCACAGACCACCACTCACCTATGGAGGTCTCAAGTTCATGACTGGCTCCACCAATCAAATATACATCTTGCTGCTAGCACCAGTGATGTCAATTTGAGCTAAGGTAAATGCTTTTGGCATCCAATTTTTTTTTGGTAATTCAATATGCTTTATTAATTTTCATCCTGCAAACAGGGTACATTATAGGAATAGTGAGTGAATATTACAGTTTGCTTTAAAAAAAAAACATATATAACTATTAACAAAGTATAAAGGAAAATATCAAAAGAAAATATAATTGAATTAATCGCAAAACCCATCCACATAACCCCATCCTAACCCACCCCATGCCAAGTGTGGTCCTAAGAGGGGGCATAAACTACCAATCATCAAAAAGAAAAAATCACTTATAATACATTCAAGGGTTCCATATGGAGACCAAAGTTTCAAGAGGCCCACAGATTCTGGTAGGGCGTAATCCTGTTTCGCATAGAAGCAATGTGTTTCTCAAATTGGAGTGCTAAGGACACTGCCCTGTACCATTCTACCACTGGGGGTCAGGTTGCCTCTGGTGCATGATAATAAGCTTGGCAACTGAGGCCACCAGGGCAAGGTGTGCTTTCCTAAATTTGGGGGTATCTTGAGGGAACAAGTGTAGCAAGCAGGCAGCTGGGATAAACAAAGTGTCTATCCCTAGTAATGGTTCAAGAGTATTTTTTGTTTGCTTTCTTTTTTTTTTATTTATCCTCCTTCCCCTGCCTTCGGTCTCCCCTCCTTCAGACTGCTCAGTCCTTTTTTGGACCCCCCCGATCTGCTCCTAGAGTGCCTCTTCCCTCCTCTCCTGCACAGCTGGGTCTGTCCTGGGGATTGTTGGTCTCTATTAGATGGAGCTGTCTTCATCTAGGAGCGCCGAAGGTTTTTTTCCATTTTTCCTTTCCCCATAGCCCCGCCCCTGGGACATCAGCACAAGGATGCAGAGCATCCAGAAAGGTGATGTGCAGATGCACGTCTCTCTCAAGTGCCTTCCAATATCCTCCCTCCCCGGACTCTGTGAATGGAGCCACAAGCCCCCTCAAGTGCCAGTGCTCCCACTGGCATTTTCAGGGTTGGCGATCCACCCCTGAGGGGAGGAGAGCATCTGTTGGGACACTCAATCCTCCCCCCCGCCGACCCCCATCGACCCGAGTCCATTCCCGAACCCGGGTCGCTGGCATGGTACGAGATGTGGCATACAGCACCTCAATCCTCAGCACCACTGGGCTGGCTCAAGACTATTTTTAATGGAGCTCCAGAAGGTCTGTACCACCGGGCAAGCCCAAATCATATGATACAGGGTTCCTGGAGCATCCTCACATCTAGAACAATTTGGAGATGAGATCTTACCGATTTTATAAAGTTTAACTGAGGTATAGTAAAGATTGTGAAATATCTTATATTGGATTAGGTGAAGTCTGTCCTGCTTAATGAGCCGGTATGTATTCAGCCAAAGTTTCTTCCAGCTTTCTATGTTATCAGGGACCATCAATTCTTGGGTCCAGTAATAACATATACCAGAGGGCAAAAGAGGATCCAAAGATAATAAGTACTTATAGAGTACTGAGATGGAGTGAGGTTGAGCAGTCAATCACTATATGTCATCTATCCCAATACCAGAAGAAGGTGGTGTAAATCTATTCTTCAGGAAAGCAGACATGGCTTCCCTAAGCTACAAGAATCTGAATTTGAGGGAATCCGGAATCCCGTGGCATGCTTGGGATTGAGAGAAGGTATTATTGTCCCATTATTAAGAAAATCTAATAGCTTACAGGGTCTCAATAAAGTCCAGAAGGAGGGGTGGATAAGTTTGTTACCAACTTTAAAGTTGGGGTTACTTATAATTGGTTGTTCTAAAGATTGGTAGCAATTCATTGAAAAGTATTTTTGAATCTGCTGAAGGGCTCTCAGGAACCAGCCAATTGGATTCCTCTTTAATGGTTTGGGTATGTGTCCATAGGTTAGGTAAAGAAGAGCCATTAGGGTACACGAGTGCTTGGAAGCCAGATGTTCCTCAAGTTCCAACCATAGGGGGCATACTCTGATGTGTTAGCAACACTAGCATCCTTAACCAAGTAGGAAAGTTTACTTAAATGATGGGCCCAATAATACATGAAGAAGTAAGGGAGTGCCAAGCCTCCTTGGGATTTAGGGTCTGTTAATTTAGCATAGGCCCTTCTGACTCCCTCCTCTCCCCAAATAAATGTATTTAGGATTCTCTGTACTTTAACCAGACCTTGGAGAGGAAATAGCCCAACATACCCATAGGATATAAGATTTGAGGTGGCACATTTATTTTGATTGTGCTAATTCTCCCCCAAAGAGATAAAGGTAGAGAGCCCCATCTATATTTATCTGTCTTGAGTGCTTTCAGCAAGTCTGTAAGATTTTCTTTGAGCATGTACGCAATATTTCTTGACACTTTTATGCCCAAATAGTTATTAGACTTTGTCTCCCAGGTTAGACTGTACATATCCAGTACTGCTTTAGTGGCTTTGTGATTTAATGGGAAGACCTGAGTCTTAAATCAATTTAACTTCTAATATGAAACTTTAGAAAAGGCATCAATTTCTGTTAAAAGATTGGGGATAATAGTTTGGGGATGTTCTAGGTGCAAAAGTAAATCATCTGCATATGCAGAAAGGGTGTATTAAAAGCTTCCTACTTTAATGCTGAGAATTTCCTTGGAAACCTTTAATTTGCGAATCAGAGGTTCGAGATAAAAGTTAAATAGGAGTGGGGATAATGGGCATCCCCGTCTGGTGCCATGATGGAGTACAAAGAGGGGGGATAGCAGGCCATTGCACCATAACTGGGCCGTAGGTGTGGAATATAATAAACGTACCCACTTTAGGAAGTCAATGGGGAGACCAATGCCAGCAAGATTAAAAAAAAGAAAATCCCAGGAAACACGATCAAATGCTTTTTTGGCATCCAGGGAGACAAGCAAGTCCTCGGATGTCAAAATCAGATGTAGCAATTTCTGTAGGTGGTCACTGGATGATCTCCCCTTCATGAAACCTACTTGTTCATTACTAATAAGGTTACCCATAATCAGGGTAAGCCTATTAGCGAGAGTCTTTGCTAATATCTTAATGTCAGAGTTAAGAAGGGATATAGGGTGATAGTTCTCAAGGTAAAGGGGGTCTTTTCCTGGCTTGGGGATAAGAGTTACAAAAGAATCTAAAAAATTTGACTCAGAGAGGCCATTTTCATACCAAAAATTGTATACTTCCTCCAGGACTGGTGTCAAGACAGTGCAGCAAGATTTATATAAATTATTTGACATGCCATCAGGACCGGGTGACTTATCATGTGGTAATTGTTCTATGGCTTGTCGGATTTCATTGGCAATAAGACATGCACCTAGAAGGGTTGCCTGTATAAGAGAAACCTTAGGAAGTGTCACTGAATCAAAATATTGGGTCATCTCCATCTCTGATGGTTGTATTTGAGAGTCATCAGAATAAAGAGTCTGGTAAAACCTTCCAAAGGCCTCAGTTATCTCCCTTGGGTCAGTAACTGGGGGACTGTCCCATGTAGGACATATGCTAGGGATAAACCGTGATGCTTCTGCCTGCTTAATTCTAATTGTGAGCAATTTGCCTGCGTTCTCTCCTGATTCAAGTTACTTGAGTTTAGTATGGTGAAGAGAGAGAGCTCTGCCTGCCCCTGTCATCATTTCAGAGTATTGTGCCTTAAGATTATAAAGTCTAGCCCACCCTAGTGTAGTAGAAGTCCTACTTAAGGACCTTTCTGCCACACAGATAGAGTTAAGGAGTGTCTTAACCCGTGTTCTATACTCACGTGATTTTGTCACAGCCAAATGAATACATTCTGCCCTCAAGGAACATTGCAGTGCTGCCCAGATAAGATCAACTCTGTCAATGGACCCTTAGTTAGCGGTTATGAAATCAGCAATGAAGTCTGTGATACATGTCAACATAGCTGGTTTCTGAAGAAGCTGGTTATTCAAACGCCATATGGAATCTCGTTTGAGACCCAGCCCCAGTAAGCATGACAAACCAATAAAAGAATGATCAGATATGATCCTGGTATATATAACTGAGTCTAAGATTCAGGGCATTGCAAAGGAACTAACCAGAAAATAATAAATTCTTGAGTACGAACAGTGGGGGTGTGAAAAAAAGGTGTACGGTAGTTCTGTCGGGCTTAGTGCTCTCCAGACATCTAGGAGGGCTGCCCCGTCCATGAGGTCCTTTAATGCATGTTGTGCAGGGGAAAGGCCTTGTCTTCTATCTGACCTATCTAATTCTGTTTATAGAGTGATATTCCAGTCACCTCTGAGTATTGTTAGCTTTGGGTGTTGGGTAGATATTAAATCCAGTAACTGTATGAAAAATTGAGGAAATCAGTATTTGGGCCATAAATCGCACCCAGGAGTTCTGGGTGGGATTCTAACATACCATGAATAAGAACATAGTGGCCTTTGGGGTCCCAAACCTCCTTGACTAGCTTGAATGGAATCACTTTTACCACTAGGATTGCCGCACCACTGGAATTGGTGGAGACCCCAGAGCCAAAAGCTTGACCTTCCCAGTTTCAACAAAGAAGTGACATGACCTCTCTCCTGAGGCATATTTCTTCAATCCCCATCTTGAGGTGTACTAGATGCCGCAGGATAATTTGTCTTTAGCACCTATCTTGAGCCCCTTTAAGATTCCAGCTCACAAAGTGGTATGGGCCCCCATGGCAAATCTATATGAGAAACCTGAATTTGAAACATTTGAGAGGCTCTTCATTATTTCCAAGTAGCCCCACGAATAATACAGCAAATAAAACATAAATACACTTGGCAATCCCTCCTGAATCTAAGCATATTTCCATGATGAAAAATATACATTTATACCCCCCTGATCCCAGACTCTAAATATTAACCCTTTAAATGCATTTATCTATATACTTAACCTACCCCCAGTTCTAAACAACCACACTACTATTAAATCACTGCCAGGTGATGTTTAAAGCAGCACTAAGAAGAACAACTAGCTGCACCAAACAAATCCATCCCACTCCCCACTACAAACATTGTATATTATACATAGCAGAACCATGAAATCCAAGCATATGTCATTAACAATGGAGGCCACCCACTTTTTGGACAATCCTGGTGCAGAGGGCTGCTGCTTCTGTGGTATCCAGCTGATGGCAGGAGACTGCGTGCTGTATTGATACATTAAACAAACTTAAAGCAAGGCACATAAGAAATGTCTGGAAACAGTATCAGCAGCGCTTTAGTTGATATAAGAAAAGTACACTCCTGTCGGAAAATAAGTTTCCTTCTGACTAGTATTAAAAAGTAAAGTTTGCTACTTGACCATCAGTTGCCTTGCGTATACTCCAGTATAGATGTTTTCATCTATAAGAAGGAGGGAAAAAATGAAAAGGATAAATATTGCACTCGAGATCAGTGAACATGATCCTTCTGAACCGGTCTAAAAGAAAGGCAATTCTTCTATGCAAATCAGAGTCAGACTCTCAGAAATACCATCACTCCATTCCTAGACCATGCAAGTCGTCAATGGGCAATGTAAGAAACTAAGCGCCCATCGCATTAGACAGTCACCAGAATTTGCTTCCATGAAAGAAAATTGATGTACAGCTGATTCTGAAGCCAGTGGTAACAACTATGTTTGAAGTCAATCCTTTCTACAGGGCTAGAGCTCAACAGGTAGATCGAAAGAGCGCTTACTTTTGCAAGCTGAAGTGAAACACAAATGATGAAACTGCACCTCAATAACTTTGTCAGTGTTCAACAGACTTGCCTGAAATTTGGCAGGCATGGGGCGTAGCAATAGGTCTTGGGATGTGCTAACTTTCGTACTGGTCAGATATATGGCTGCAGAGTTCTTAAGCAACATTCCAGCATGCAATTATGTTTTTTTGCGCATTCTTTGCTTGCACTTACAGGTAACATGGTTTATGTGACTGATCTGAAAACTTCAGGGAATGTGTAGCCCTGGTCTCCGATGTGCCTTTTGAAGATTGTTTGTATGTTTTTCAAATTTTTGGGAAAAGCAGTGTTGCAAACTAGTGTCGCACTTGCAACACTGTCGCACATTTTTGCAAAAGGTGTCACAAATCACGACACTACTTTTCAACACTATGACCAAAATGACAGAAATTGTTTGCCACCCTGCTGCAAAAGAACAGTTTGGTCTTTTTGGCTGCAATTTGGAGGAAAGAAAGCCAATATCTCACAGATGTGCCTTTTTGTGGATTGGTGAAATAATATTGCAGGAATGCAAAGTTACGGCACTCGAATTTGACGCTTTTTCCCCATAGACTGACATTGAGGCATCTGCTGCATGGCAGGATTTATTTTCCACCCTGTTGCAAATAACAGTTTAGTCTTTTGGGCTGAAATTTGGAGAGAAGAAAGCCAACATCTCACAGTTGTGCCTGCTGGTGGTTCAGTTAAAAAATATTACAGGGCAGCAAAGTTAAAGCACTCCAAACTTCACCTGTTTTCCTGTAGGATAACATTATGGCATCCACCGTGCCTTTCAGGGCCCGTATCTTGGAAATGCTGTGAGATACGGACTCTTTACTGTTAAAAATGCTGTTTTGAGTTCCTTTTATATAGTTTTTAGTGGATCCCTCTTACCTATACCCAAGAGCACCAATATATTAACCTCCTTGGTGTCTAGTGGACCCCTCCATTCCTGAAAGCATCCATATATCAATTTCCCTTGTGTCTACTGAACCCACCTCCCTATCCCTAAGAACACCCATATGTTCATTTCCCTGGTGTATAATAGATCCCCCTTCCTATCCTTGAATGCCCACAGTAAAAACAAATAGGAACTTTTCCCTGGTGTCATGTATCTTGCAGACTAAATCCTCACCCCAGCAGGTAGCACCCCACCAGCCTGCTCCCCCCATCCCTGAGCCAGTGACTGGCACAGTCAGCCATTCTGCACCACCACTGGCTGCCAGACTGAGCTCTGTCAGTGAATGAGTATGCACTTATACACGTACATGCTCATTCATTGACATGACAGCCATGTCTGTGGCCACCTGTGTGGTTGGAGATGAGAGCAGATGGCTGTTCTAGTCACTGGCAGAGGGTTGGGATGGGGGAATGGCATGGTGGGCCACTGAATGCTCCACCAAACCATTTTTCCTCCCATTCTGATCCCCCACCAGTGATCAGAACAGTCCTTCACACTTGTCTCCAACCACCATGACAGAGCTGAATGGATGAGCATGTGCTGCCGATGAATGAGAGCACACTTGAACAAGTACATGCTCATTCATTAAAAGAGCTCAATCCAATTGCTGACCATGATGGATAGTGGAGGACTGTGCTGGTAATGGCATTTCAGGATTGAGGGTGGTGTGGGGGATGCTGTTAGACAGGGTGTGTGGGTCTACTAAACACCTGAGAAAACATGATTTTAATTGGGACGCTTGTAGATGGAGGGCCCACTAGATATCAGGGAAATTGTTATATACGGATGCTGTCTGGGATAAGGTGGGTGGGTTGAGCTACACATGCACAACCACATGTCTGGTGGTGCCAACTAAATGATACTAGCAGAAATGGAGCCACAGATGAAAAGGCTGTTGTATTTTGTAGCACAGCTCATTTGTTCTGGTATAGAAAACAATTTAATCAGCTTATGTGAACCAATCAGAACTTTAGGAACAGTTTGAATGTGGCTCGACTGCCTGTAATATTGTTGGTTTAGGGGTCAGATGTTTCCTGAAAATGAATCACCTATCCGTCCTTTAATATCTATGTGGGTGACCCCTATGTACCCCTTATCTACAGTAGCTCATGATTAGGTGTTAGAAATTATCTTAAACTGTCATTTAGGTTTCAGGTGTAACAAGGGCTGCTAAATTATAATATAGGTCTCACTGTCTATGTGGATGACCCATATGCAACCCTTAGCTAGCTTTATGGTTCAGGTGCCAGAAGTGCTGCTACACTGCAATCTGGGTTTCGGGTATAAGAAGTGCCGTTAAAATGCAGCTTAGCTCCTACTACCTATGTAGTTGCTGTCCGTGTAGCCATCAGCTAAATTTATATTTAAGGTGCCACTCACACAGTTGCTCATTGAAGGAGCCATTGAGAAGTATGATTAAATTCAGTTGCTTATTGAAGGAGGCCTTGAGAAGTGTGATTACATTGTTTTAGCTTTTACTACCTATGTGGGTGCTCCCTGCATAACCATCAATTATATTTGTTTAAGGTGTCTCTTACACAATTATCCGTAGCAGGACTCCTTGATAAGTGTGCTTAAATTGTACTTTAGCTCCAACTACCTATGTAGATATACCCTGCTTAGCAATCAGATAAATTTTATTTTAACTCATTCACACCACAAGAGCTCTTTGAGACTTCCACCACTTGTGCCCTGTATACTCTTAGCACTGCATCCTGGGCCTTTCTAAACAAAATCAAGCCAGAATCAGCATGCCACAAACAAATATGACTACCTTTTGAACCGTAAGTGCTACACACAAAGTATGAGTGACAGAGTTGTTCAGCACAATGTTATGTTTCCAATGGTGCTATGCAATTAGTTGTAATCAATTTATTTTTTATTTTATACTAGCTGAAATACCAAACAACTGATTTTTTTCAAGGTGCTTAGGTGACGCATGAGAGACAAATGTCAGCCATGCACACCATACCTTAAACAAATGCAAATAACTCCTAAAGTATATGTGATCGACACAAAGTATCAGTGGCAAAATTGTTCAGCACAAAATAACCTTTCTAATGGTGCTATGCAATCAATTGTAATCCATTTAGTTTTTATTTTATAGTAGCTGAAATACCAAACAACTAGGTTCTTTTTCAGATTTATTCAAGGTGCTTAGGTGAGGCTTGACAGACAAATGTTAGCCATGCACACCATATTTTAAACAAATATGAATAACTCCTAAAGTATACATGATAGACACAAAGTATCTGCAGCAAAATTATTCAGAGCAAAATAACCTTTCTAACAGTGCTATGCATTCAATTCTAAGCAATTTGGTTTGTTTAATAGTTAGGTAAAAACTGCTGACTTCCTCAGACGTTTCTAGGCCTGAGTGAAAGTCAGTTGAGTACGTCTACAGGCGTTATTGTCCTGAGTGGCTATGTCTTCAGACACCGCCTACAGACGTCTCTAGGCCTGAATGAGTTAAGGTGCTTGGTCCTTGTCTACTCATAGCAGAAACCCTTGAGAATTTCTGTTAAATGGAGGTGAGTTGTTACTGCCTATGGGGGTGATTCCCGTGTAACCATCAACTAGGTTTAGTTTTAAGGTACCTCTTATGTAACTGCATGTAGTTAGAGCCCTCAAAAAGTACAGTATAGATTGTAATTTGCCATATAATGTGTTAAGAAGTCATTTAGGGTGATCCTAATTTTGCCAATTACTTTCTAGGGGTTCCTAAGCAAAACAAGCAAAACATACCCTGCTCTTTCTCTTCTTAAAATGTGGCTACTGCTCCTTTTACTTCTTTCCTCTTCATTGGGTATACTTCCACCATGGGAAGCTAAGGTGCTAGATATGTAACTAGATACCTTAGTTAACCTGAGCTGAGTTAACACCCTGCTCTTGCTATGGTAACCTTACACTACCCAATTGGCAACAGCTGACAGTCTATACAACTTTAATATATAAGCCCTTTTTGTTGGTCTTTTCCAGTTTCTTAACTAACTCACAGAATGTTGTAATTAATAAAAGGCACACAGGGGGACACTGTGGAGCCCAAGTAAGATGGTGGCTAGTTGATGGAGCTCAGCAAACAGAGAGATAAATGAAATGTTCAAAATAATTTTTTCCTACTGAACCAACATCAAAGTTATTAAATACCACATTGGAACTCCCATATAACAGAATGGGAAATCCTTGTAAGGATTAGGCTCATGGATCAGGTGCTAAATCTAAGAACACAGCAGCTCCTGCCATGAGGACCACCCAGGCCCACTCTGAGGATGTAATTGAGGCATTGGGAGAGGAGACACTACAAATCAATCAGGATGAAACTATTGCGACTTATTGCTTCGGTGGCCAATCTGTCAGAAAAATTTGATGTACTTACCAATAGAGTTACATCTTTGGAGACTAACATGGAATTAGTACAGACTACAGCAACTGATACAGTGAAGTGAGCAGACTCTGCTATGGGAGCAGTATCCAAAGTAATTAAAGACAGCTTGCATTGAAAGGCATGATTAGAGACTCTGGAGAACCAGGTTAGGTCCTCCAATATACGTATACTGGGGATGCCTGAAGAAAGTGAGGGAGATCACATTTTGCTGTTCCTGCAGGAGTGATTTATCCAACAGCTAGGAGAGGAAACCGCAACAAAAACTTCACACTTCCAAGAAGCATATTGTGTCACTCAGCAAGGCAGGTCAGACAACCTGGAGGCTCCAAGAGCAATAGTGCTTGTAATAAATGGAGTTGGCACCTGAGATACACTGCTGGCATTTGCTCATCACAGGGGCACTCTACTACATGATGGTTAACGTATTCAGCTCTATCCAGATATTAGCTATGCTATGTGCCAAAAGAGGAAGAGGTTAGATGGGATGCGGGCCCTGCTATGCAAGGCCTCCATCCTGCATGACTTGATTTTTTCTGCTCATCTGTACATCACACATATGGGGGAATCTACCTGATTACAGACCCCAATAAAGCACTGAAATTGAATCAGCAACATGTGACAGCAAGAGTTCATACTATGGCCTCCAAAGCTGGGTCTTTGGGGGGGGAGGATACCTGAAGGTACTTTCATTACTTACTGGTATATCTCATGAATCAGGTTATAAAGGGGTATTGAGGTAAGAGGACTTGAGGGGAGAGAATATACAAAGGAGACATTTTGGGAACCCTACAGAGTCATAATGTCGCATGTTTAATAGCAGGCAACATTATGGCTAAACCGAAAAAGCTTCATAGGTTACAGTGAGTGGTACAATACCACAAATACTGCTGTATGCAGAATTGCACAACTCGAAATATCCCAGGCAGAGGATAAGACCTCTGCTGGGATGGGGTTCCACCAAGCAGCTGCCTTGGCTCAACAGACTGAGCCACTGCAGCCAGGAACCCAGGTGCTGCATCTGAGAATGGGTTTGATTCCCAGTCCCAGTAACATTTTTTTTTAACTTTGTGTACTCTCTGAGTTGAACCCCACCCGGAGTTGAGAATCTTTATTGGGGGGGGGCTAGGGGGTGCATCCCTCCATAACAGTGGGTAGGAGTGGCATTGCCCCCTGGAAAAAAAAGAGTTATGCCACATGGCAGAAATCATGCTGTATTGGCAGCATGATTTTGCCATGCAGCATAATGTCATGTGATATTATGACCCTGTTCCTTTGGGAACAGGGGTCAAATTGTGATCTTCCTCAGATTTGATTTGGAACTACATTACTCTTCTTTATATCTCCATGTTTTTTTGTTTGTCTTCTTAAGGATTATAAAACCATACATCTTTGTGTCGCGCTAATAGCTGAATGTAGATGGATTGGAGGTATAAATGTCACCACTATTGGTTTGCCTTCCCTATTTCATTATATAGCTCAGTATTGAGTTTTGGGTTTTCTTAAGCTGGGTTTAATCAGCCTACAGTATGTGTTAGATGTTGGTTCTGTACTGTAGTGCTGCATTTAGAGATTTATCTCTTATAACACCATTTAACTAAGTTACATAGGTTATATATAGCTACCATAGAGCTTTCATCAACCATTTAGACTGGTGCAATAAACTAGTCATTGCATTGTCTTTTCTCATTTCCCTCTTTGAGGGACTGGACATTCTGATCAGTTCTTTGAGACTTTAAGCATTATTTACCATTCTGTTCATAGGTTTATTACATAGCCAATGTGTTCTATAAACTTTGTACTTTTTATTAAGTTACCCCCCACAAGAATGTATCGAATAGCATAGGACTGACACATGTGAATATTAAGAAGAGTGGTGCCCTCATGCTGTATAATTTATAAGTTGAAATGTCTTTGCTTGCAATTCAAACTGCATGTTTGTTTTATATAAAACAATAAACATAGACATTTAAAAAAATAACTAAATAAAGCCACACAGTGCACAATTAATACATGACACAGCAAGCACATCTACAAAAAATGCTATCTACTTAACCAAACAGTTTCTTATGCTATTACTACAATGTTCTGGAAATATTGAATTAATTTCTGGCCCTACATGTTTCAGCCTTAGACCGTCTGATTTTGCTGCTGTAAATGGAGTGCAATTAATGGCCATCAACATCCAAAGCATGTTGGCAAGTTGGGGAAATTAAAAATTTGGGTTGCCCATTCTAACCCAGATGTGCTGTTATTAACCAAAACATGGCTTAACAATTCTTTAGATTTTAATGTGACCTCCCTCACAGAGTATGACTCATACAGGAAGGACTGCTCAGCTCATAATGGAGGAACTGTACTCTATATCAAGAAGAAACTGGCATCAACTGTAAATGATTCTCTGTCTAAACTAACTGAATCTGAATGTATTAGCTAACCCTGCAGGATAGTTACTAAAACTATTTCAAAAAGTCAGTCGATTAATGTGATTTGCTGCTGCTCCCTACTTGGGGAATGGGTATACTAAACCATGTATCAAAATCTATTAGTGATACTAACAATGAAACCTTTATTATGGGGGACCTAAACTTTCACTGACTGACTTACTCCAAAGTCAAATAAGTTAAAGATGCTGTTTGATGTGAGTTTGGTTTTACGTAGCTAATCTTGGAGCCTGCAAAACCAAATCCACAAAACCCTTCAGACTCATCCATATTAAGTATTATTCTCATGAACTGACCACAGAAGATCCTAGTCTCTGCTGTCTTTGATAACATCTTCAGTGACCATAATGAGGTGGTGTGTGCTAGAGGTGTTATAAAAGTGTACAGTAAGCCCACTTTGATTTACACATGCTTGTTCACTCATTTTACAGAATAAGCATATTACTACCACCTGGCTGCTATAAACTAGCAGAATTTTAATTTAGCCCCTCAGTACATATTGCATATGAAATGCTTTCTCAGCAAGTACTAAACATTATGCACCAACTTGCTTGTTGCTAAACATAGAACAAACAAAAGAAGATCCCATTGGCTTTCTAATGATTTAATTCATGCTTTGAGGGTCAGGGATCTATCCTGGTCAAAAGTCAGAACTATCAAGGCCACTCAGGATTGAGCAACCTTAAGCCAAAAGAGAAATCAATGTACCAGATGAATTCACTTGGCCAAAGCAAATTATTACTTACCCTGCTGGATGAAAATAAGAATGATCCCTCCAGATTTTGGAAAGCTATAAATGAAGTGGAGGAGGGCCTACCCCCTGAACATTTGCTAGGCAGCTTACTGTTGAAAACAAATAAATTACAGACAAATAAATAAATATTTAAGAAATTGAACTCATACTTTGTTTATGCCAGGAAGGCTTTTGAAGACTCCTTTTATCCAATATTCTGTTACTCGTCCAAAACTCATCTAAACTGGCAATTACCGGCCCAAACCTATTCCTTAATTTGTTATTAAGTGTATTGCTCAGTATGTTCCAGTGAATGTATTGTAAACTCTCTGTGACATATTACATATGCATTGTCTTGTATGATGTGGGACTTTTGTAAATGAGCTTTTAGCTCAAAGGTGTAAATCTGAGATTTCAATAAATAAATAAAAAATAAGTTCCAGTCATTCGCCTTTTTGCAGGTGGAACAGCTTCTTCATAACCTGGAGCTCCAAAACACCCCCAAAAGGCCTCCAAAAGTGCTGGTACTGATATAAATGAGCTCCCTTAAAATGGATTACAATCTTAACTGCTTCTATAACCCATCTGTGCAACCTGTCAATAGCAAATTTCAAAATATTACTACTTTGGAAAATTGCTCATATAATTCCATTTCTTAAGTTGGGAGATAAGGCCTCATTAAGTAACTATTGACCTATGTCAATCCTCCTGGTCATAGCTAATATGCTTGAAAACTAGTGAAGGAACAGACCACAGAATATCTTGATAAATTCAATGCGATCACCCCAATGCAATCAGGCTTTCAAGCTCCAGATAGTACAACTGCTATAGTTGAGTTTATCAATAACTGTTTTACTTCCCTTGACCAAAACTATACTAACATGGCAATCTTCCTAGACCTTAGCAAAGCTTTTGATAATGTGGACCACAGTATTCTCCAGAGTAAACTCGTAAATATTGTCATAGCTCCAGATATAGTAAAGTGGTTTAGTGAGTACCTTGTTGGGAAACAAAAGCAGCTGAAGATGTAAGGATTATCATCATCTTTGCCCAACTTTGCAGTGCAGTGCCACAATGATTCATATTAGGAAGAGTCTTTTTATATGATTTATACTAATGATCTCAATTCTATCATAGTAAATATAAAGATATGCTTCTACAGAGATGCACTATCCTGTACATCACTAGCCCTACCATAGGTATTGCTATGGATGTCCTTCAAGAGGCATTTGATCAACTTCACATTGATCTGTGTGCACCAAAGAATCTGTTACATGAAACAAAAAAGCACATGGCATTATCTTGTAAAACATTACCATCCTCCTCCCCAGAAGGCACTACAACTCAAACAAGTGAAAAACTGGACTGGTATATTCCTTCTCATATCTGGGCATATCGCTGGATAGCAACTTGCTCTTCAATATGCATATTGACAGTCTTTGTAAAAAGTCGTGCCTGAGACTTGGGCTACATTATTGGAACAAATTCTGTTTTAGCGCTGAGGCTAAACAAAGACATGTTCAAGCAACCTTTCTTCACCTACAGTACTAAACTATGGAGCTATCATTTACAGAAGCACCTGTTTCTCACCTATCCAAACTAGATATACTTTACCATAGAGCACTCTGGTTTATCTCTGCACTGTATACCAGAACACATCATTGTGACCTCTATACAGTAATGGTTTGGACCTCACTTACAATCAGAAGGCTCATAAACTTAACTACTGTACAAAGTACTGTATGTGGTCCAACAAAGCTATGAGGAATTCGTTAACATGTTATACACCAAATCTCCTTCAGAAATCAGTGGATTGTATAACCTAAAAAAGCACAATACCATCCTGTCTGATGTCCCAAGACAATGCTTAACATTTTTGCAAAATGGCATTTAGCTGGGCTGACCCACATTTTGGAATGCCCTGCAAGACACACTTAAACTAAGTTTGTTCATCAGTCTCTTTTATTTCAAGGTCCTACTTAGTGAATTTTGCATTGATAAATATGAATGCTATTAAAACACTATGTAGAGTATGTTTCACTGCATGATCACTACTGCATTTGTTAGTAGCTCTCAGTGTGCATCAACTTTGCTGGAAGTCCAGTGTGTTATTTTTAGTCTTTGTATTAGATTATATTTGTAAGCCCCTCTTTTCCTTCTATAATGTTATGTGCCCTAACCACAATCTCCTATAAAATGACCACTTTTCAATGGAGATTTTTTCCTGGTAAAATAAATGAATACAAATACAAGTAACTGACATTTCAGAAAATATCTGACCATGTTGTTTGCTAGAACTGGAGCTTCCCCACTCCCAGCTCAAAACTAGTTGTTGTACTCTAAGCTCTCAGTTACCAGGTGAGTGTCCACATTTTTCTTAATTGTTTAACCAGGAATGGAACACTAAAATGAAAGCTTGTTTACAGGTGTGACCTGGGAGCACAGGGAAGGGAACATTGCTGCAAATGTTGGTGGCTTGACACATAGTACACTTGGCTAGTCAGACCAGTGGTTGGATAACATATTACACATGCTGCAATGGATGTTCTATCTGCTCTGAATCTGGAAGTCAGGTTGGTAGGTTGCGCAAAAAGAAATTGGGGGTTCCTGCTTTCAGAGCATATTTTTATATCCCGTCGCCAATTATTTTTACACAGATGGTGGTGCTTTACTGCTGTTACCAAACTCAGGACAGCAAAGCCCAGCAGAGATAGATTCCAAACACCTTGTTAATCTTCAAATACCAGAATGCACATGTATATCCCAATGGTCCTTTTTTCTCTTCACTAAAATACATACCAACAGATCTAAATCCCATAATAATCACTCTACAACTGTTACTTTCATGCCGTCTAACATAGTTACTGAACATCAGCAGAGCCAGTAATAGTGAAAGCAGCACCATGTCACTATTGGAATAATGAAGCAAAGATAAACCAAATCACAAAAGATTTGGAAATGAGGGTCACCGAAAAGCTTTCCTTGGGTGTGCCTAAATGCCCTTTGCTGGGCTGGTGTCCTGTGTTTTTGCTGACTTAAAAAGAAATTGTATAAGAGTGCCTGGGTGCCTCTGCATCTGTCTCTTTAAGAGCTGCCCAATTGCTGTATAATTAATCTCATGGGGGACTGTGTGTTTCCCTGCTCGAGTCCCACTCGAGCTGCTGGATTTTTGCTCTGTTTCTGTCATCGCTAGTGGCACAGAGGGAGCTCTACTGAAAATGATAACTAATTGCTGGTAAATATTTAGAGTAGTAAAGATATGATGGTTGTTCAAACCTGCTTTTCTTGCAGCATGGACTGTTTCTGTTTACTCCACCATTTTGGTCCTGAACTGCCGAATTGGACCAATCAGTATGTGGGGACTCTAAAACGGAGCCTGTCAGAATGGAACTACTGGTGCCAGACTCTGGGAGATGTAGTTTTGGTCTGTTGCCATCTTTTTGCACCTATAGAGGGAACCAGTTGTGATTGACAGCTAAGTCTGGCCTGCCTGTCAGCAGCTCCCCTGCCTTGAAGAAGAAAAGGGGAGCTGCAATTTTGGACTGTGCCCCCAAGCTGATTGCCAATGTGCCCTGAAGCATGGGTAGAGAAACAAGATTCCAGTTGAAAGCTGAAGGAGCAGCACCTCTGTGTGTTTGAGCGGCCGTTTGTGACGTAGTTCATGTGGGAGAACCATGGAAGGCCTGATTTCTGGCCTAGTAATCTGCTATCTGTCCTGAGAGGGAGAAGAGGACTTTTTTGGACTGAATCCAAATTTGTAAAAAATGAAGCCAGCTGCTGTGGGACCAGGCTTACCCTGTAGAAGACTGAAGATTTTGCTGAATGCAATCGGCCTGTCAGGAACTTTAACTACTGTAGTGCTCTCGGGTTTAGCAGTGATTTTGCAATCAGGACCAAGGAGTCATTTGCCTGGTACAGTAAACTTTTTTTACATATGAATGTGCTATGTGCTGGAAGGGGATCACAAGCTAATTTCCCCATTTTCTGTAAACTGTGTGCTAGCACTGGAAATTGTTTTCCCAGCAAGAGTTGGACTGAATCCATGCTGCCTGATGCAGATAGGCCCTGCCATGAGGGTCTTGTCTCACTACCCTGCTGCACAGAGAAAAGATCCATCAATGAAGGACCAGCCCTTTACACCTTGCCTGAACGATAAAAGAGCCAAAATAACTCATGTGGGCCCTGCTTCTTATGGCAATCCAGAAAGTTCATCCATCAGCCCTCCTGTGTTTAGTCTGGGTACCATAAGTAATTAACAGGGTAGCTCCCTGCAACTTTCATTTAATCAAAGTGTGTCATCTGATTGTCTTGTGCTTTTCTTTCCATGAACTGAGCCTTCCAGCTACGGATTACAAATTTTGTGTGTGTGCATATTATTTTTCCATCACAGGGCCCCAACCAGCTGCATCGCTGGCCTACCTTGGGCATCGGTCCTGGCTAGCCTTTTCCACCATCCTGGGTATGCAGAGAGTGTGACTGAGTTGGACTCCAAGCACATGCACAGTAGTGTTATGATTATTGTGATTCAAGCTAATTAACCCGATTATTCCCCCTTCTTGTTACAGACCCCTGAATAAATCAGATCTGTTTGTTTCTGCAAATTACATTGACTGTGGTGTCAGTTTATGCTGAAGATATTGCATTGTTGCTGTTGTACTGCATCACCTTATTTTACAGGGGATCCCCAGAGTCAGGATGAAGGAACCAGTCCTTGTGGTAAGTGTCAAGTACAAGCATATGTGGTTTGCATATCTGGGGTATTGGGAGAGTCACTGTTGTGTATGGTGTGGGCCACTAGTGGGAGATAAGGGGGGGTCATAGTGTCCCAGAGGTCTGTGGCCTTGGTAGTGTAACCCAAACCAGCCCAGATCTTTTGGTGGAGGCACCCATTTCAGAACTCAGACCTCTTAACTTATTAGTAGCCAAGCAGGCAGGGGTAGTAGCCCAAGGGATAGAGCCACCTAGGGGTTACACAATCATTACCAAATTTTATACATTATTTTAAATGGTCTCCCAGATCAAACAGCCTATTAAACATCATGGCCAAAACCTGTGAGTCAACTTAAGCTGACAAACAGAGCTGAGTTTGTCTATTGCAGTTCATTGATTGGCATTAAGCTGTCTCAGTAAAGTGGATCAGAAAGTTCAGCTTCATAGACAAATAAAATAAATGTAAATTATTACTATAGAGAAGGAATATATACATATGTGCATTATCTCAAACATATTTGTATGCAGCTCCATAATCAGCAATAGCGTTCAGTACATCCTTAAAATTATTGAACTGATTTTATAGGAAAAATTGGAAGTAATTCCCCAGTTTCTCATAAAGAGATAACAAATAAATTATTTCTAATTATAATTGCTATTCCAGATCAATGTAATAATATAGGATGTTTAGAAAATTGGTTAAACAGCACTGCATAGTGGTAAAGTGGAAGAGTGAAAAACATCATGTACTGTACATAAATACATCGTGCCCAGGGTTTGTCTGCTTAAAGGCACATGCCTGTTCATAGTAGAATATCAAAAGATGGTTAAAATGACACAGTCAGTGTTTTTTTCATGACATTATTTCTAGTCAAAAACCCACATTTTATGATTGCTAACCACTAAAATTCATGGATTTTGGTGGTTGGTTTATCTGCCTCCTTGCTTAGCAGAACTGAAGTGAATACTAATGCATAGTTATAGCCAACCTTGTTTTGTTTCAAATCCTAGATGTATTTCTAGTGCATATTTCCTGAATATTAGAAAAAAAGAGACAGTGCAGCCTCTTATAATGTGGTTGTCTTCTTTACTCCTACTGAATAATTCATGGCTAGACTGTATTGTGGGTGTTCCTAAATCCAGGAAAGATGCAGTTGGAGTTGATCAAAGAATGTAAACAAACATGTTTTTGTGTGATAATGCCAGTATTGGGCAGTCTGGTTTTGGTTTTTTTACTTAAAAAAAAAAGAATCAAAATCAAGCAACCAGCCACATCAGCAGCCTCTACAGAATGAGAACAATCATAACATATGTTTTCAATTAGGGACACTTTCTGACCTAAGGGTGTTGACAGTGTCCCTTTAAGTTTGGGTATGATCAGATTCATTTCTCCTCTTATAGGAATGGAAGGTGGGGAGAAGTGGCAATTTTAGTCCCCCAAGTACTTTCCTTTATAGTGGCCCAAGTAACAAAAAACAAAGACAGATGCTGTGTGGTCAAAAATTGGGAGGTTGAGGGAGAACAGGCCACTGTGGCCTCTTTCTCCAGAATCCAACACAGATTTTATAAAGAAAAAAGTGCAGCTGATTCTGGAAATTCAAAAAGGCTTCTTGTATGCTGCAGGGGAATTTAATCATGATATGAACAGTCATAAAAGCAGATCAGACCTGATCTGGTCTCCAAACCCTGCAGCACACAAGATATTCCATAAATTAGTGGGCTTCTTAAGCTTGGTATCTATGGAGAGAACTCAGCCCCAACTCTTTTGGTTATACTGATTACTCTCATCTGCATAAAAACAAAGAAAGAACAAACAGATAATGCATGTATACAGGTCAAGGGTGTTCATAAAGTCTATACATGCACTATCAGGCCCATTACCTACTCAGACCATGCTCCAGTAGTAACTGCTATAAATTTAGGACTATTTAAGAAGCAAACATAGTGTGTTTTGACATGTTCTATTTAAAAGAAACTGAATTTTTCACTTATATACAGATGCACATAAAAGATAATATAGCCCTCAACACCTCTCTGGATACTGCTCAGTCTATACCATGGGATACCAAAGTTATGCTCAGCAGACAACTAAGCAATTATGTAGCCCATAATCAAAGGGAATTATAAGCCCATAAGAATGATCTTCTCATCTCCCTTGCTTTCCATCAAATGCAATATATGCAGGGCACCCTAGCCGATTCTACAGCTTTCCCAGGTTAAAATAAAATTGGATGACTTCTCACACACCAAACAGAATGGGCACTCCAATACCTATGACACAAATATTATGACGGTGGCCCAGGGTGGCACAGAGTCAAAATGTTGCACGGCAGAATGCCATGCAACTTAATTGCATTGCGTGATTACTTTTTATTTTTTGTTCTGTGGGGGGTTCTGCCCCCACACACCCCATTATGGAGGCTGTGCCCCCAGAAACACTCCACACTTAGGATTGTAACTCCGGGGTGTCCAACACAGAGAGCACCCACTTCCGGGGTTCATGCATAATGTCGTACACTGTTAAGCATACGACATTATGTCCCGGCATGGCCCAGGGCAGTGCACCTTCTAACACATAGGGCCTCCATTCTCAAACTCCACCAGCCCATCACAGGATACTTGGTCTGTTGAAAAGGCACTATTACAGATGGAGTCGCCTCCTATTACACCAGACTGTATGATCCCGAACATATGATCTTACCTGAGTCCATAAAGGAGTTCCTCAGCTTATTCAATCTCCCTGTTTTATCTCCAGAATCTCTTAGTTCTTTTCAGGCTCCCGTCACAACCAAGGAGATATAGGTGGCCATAAAATGCCACAAGTCAGGCAAGTGCTGGGACCGGATGAGTACCCTGCCAAGTTTCTGAAAGTTGTCTTCCTGTAATTCTCCTCCCTCTTTCAGAAGATGTTTACTTCATTTTTGGAAGGGGTTGCTCTCCCACCCACCTGGAATTTTGTAGCTATCTCAATGATATAAAATCTAGGAAAATCCCCTGAATTGTGTAGCTCCTCCCTACCAATTTAATTGCTCAGCACTGACTATAAACGATTTATGTCTATCCTGGCAAATAGGATGGACGTTTTCCTCCCTTCTATCATATGTATGGAACAGACAGCTTTATATGGTCTTGGTAAACCATGCACAGTATCAGATGAACAATATTCTCCATCATGCATCCAGCACTGAGTCACCACTCCTCAGAATAAGTCTTGATGTGCAGAAAGCATTCAACAGTTTTCTGTGCCTTTCTCCATGCCATTCTCTTGAAGTTTGAGTTCCCTCTTCCTGTCATTGATTTAGTCTTCTCAGTTTATTTCAGACCCCAGGCACAGGTAAATGCAGATTTCTATCTCTCAGAATTATGCCCACTGGAAAGGGGCACCTACCAGGGATACCTACTCTCCCCAATTTTATTTGCAATTTATATTGAGTCACTGACTTGAACCATGTGCCAGGACCCACACACTGCTGGGTGCAGGGCAGATGATGGTAGTGAACACCACATTGCCCTGTACATGGATGATATTCTCCTTTGTTGATCAGATCTGAAGGTAGGCCTCCCAAAGTTCTACAGCCTCCTGGCAATATTTGACCAGCTAGCTGACTATAAATTAAATTCCACCAAGACTGAGGCCATAATAATGACCTTATCCCCCCCACCACTCATCTTTGACAGCAATACTCCTTCTGCTGGGACTTCAGCTCCATGCTGCATATGGGTGCCCATCTTATTAGTTCAGCTTCCCATTTACTCACTGCCAGCTTTCTCCTGCTGCAAACCTGGGTTCAACAGGAGGTAGACAAATGGAACCTATTACCACTTTCCCTAGAACAAAGGGTAGCCTACATAAAAATGATGATATTGCCCAAATTCCTGTATCACTTCCAGTATCTGCCCATCCCAATCTCCACAGCCACATGGACAGCATGGAGTTCTTATATTTTACCAACTTCTCTGGAAAGATAAACATTCCAGAATCAGATTTGCCACCTGTTTTGACTCCCACACATGCATACATATTGTGAGGTGGCACACATGCAGGCTAGCATATACTGTCATTAGAACTCTCCCTCTCAGTAATGAGTTCATTTTAAGAGGGCTGCACATCAGAGTGGACCCCCAGAGAAAGTACTATTTATCTCTGCCCCCCCCATTTGGCTTACTTGCTCCTTGTCAATGTACATACTGTACTGGATCAATATGTCATATGCTTAACAGCGTACGACATGAGCACTGAACTAAAGTAGTACTGTAAATGAAAGTGAGAGGGTGCAATACTGCAAATGCTTCTGTGAGCGGTACTGCATCCTCTTGCTGTTTCAGGCAGAGGATACAGTTTTACAGACATGGCACCAAATTCTCAGAAAGACAGAGCTACAGTGGAAATTACTATGTCTGATTCCTTTGCACTTGCACCCAGACTTCTCCCCAGCAAAAAGAGACCTATACTATAAAAGGTCATTCATACAATGGTTATTGGGCCATCTGTCTCTCCTGAGAGATGAGGAGATCATCACTTTTGAAATATTTTGGGACATACTCGGCCTCCCACACTGAGCAAATTTAAATAATTTCAGATCAGAACTTACCTTTTCTGACTCCCACATTAATCCTTACCCATTCTAGGGCATGCCTTCCAGACCCAGATTATGGACGCAATGGAAGATGACCTGGGGGACCATCTGGTCTTTCAGCTCTATTCCCTTCTTGAACAGGCAGGTCAAATAGAGCAACTTAGATTGCAGGATACTGGAACAATGAGCTCACCTCCCTTATCACGCTGGAACACTGGTAGTTAATTTGTCAATACACCCACAAATCCATGAGCTCTGTGATGTGGAGAGAATAGAGTTGGAAGTGCCTAATTTATTACTTCCTCACTCTGGTACAACAGGCCAATCGGGGCATTGCCCCAATCCCTGCATGGTGGAGAAACTATAGAGAACCCAAAGCTACCCACTACCATATAATGCTTTTCTGCTCATTCTTTCAACCCTTTTTACAAGCATGGGGCAGTTCTCTGCAAGAGAGAATCACCCCTCATCTAAATCTCACAGAATAACTCTTTCTATTTACTTACTGATCACATATGGAAAAAGATACAGCTAAAAAGATAGCTAATGTCCATATCAATTGTAGCAGCATAGAAATGTATCACTAAGAAATGGCTTTGTAAATATCTATCTACACTAGAGGACTGGTGTTAGGTTATGAAGAGAATTAATGAAATACAATAATTGACATTTTCTATTTGCCAACATGTAGATAAAAGTGCTAAAAGATGGGCAAAGTAGGTTACTTACATGATGGCAAAGGACTCCGTTTTTGTCCCTTGAACTGTTCACCCAAACGGTTGAAACATACCATTTTTTAACACCCTAAAGGCAGTTGACAAGGCCAGAATGGAAAACTGGTAGATATACTGTACACTTATGCTGGATTTTAAATATTTATAACGTAAGGCTTTTAAATTCTGTAAAAGTGCTTTGATATATGTTGAATTGCGCTTGATACAACAAAGATTATTATTATTATTATGCTTTTATCATGATCAGCAATCTGTAATCTGATAATTAAATACATGTATAATGTTAGACACACAGATATCTGTTCTTCTCCATTGTAAGTACTTTAAACATTATTTAAAAAATATCAATAAAGACTGATTATAAAAACAGGAAACTGAGTCAGAGTCAAGGCTTGGGTGGAGGTGTATCAAACAACAGATACCAGGACAGGGAGTGCTACACCTCTGGAGCACCAGGAACTGGAGTTGTTTTAATATTACAGTCATAAATGGTGGTGAGGCAGGGGCAGGGGGCACAACTGGATTATCAAGGAGTGGAGTTATTTTAATATTGCAGCCAAGAGTAGGGGTGAGGGATGGAGACCACTTGATTACCACCTTTTGATTTGTTTTCTTTTGTCACTAGCCCCCAAAATAATGGCTCTAAAAGGTCCACTTCCTATAGCTCACCCTATGTGAAACAGATGTCCAGCTGTATTTATTATTGCAGAGTGTATATGGATCTCGAAACTCCTACTCTCTTTCATACCACCATCATTCAGTGGAGAAAAATGGGCAGCAGAAGAGTGAAGTTAAAAGACTGGGCCCGAAGACAGCTAAGGGTAGGTGGGAATGGCTAACCGGGTGAGGATGACCATTTATGTAAGTAATAAGCTAAAACAGGTTGTGTATTACACAACTGTAATGCACACCCCATGGCTGTAGTAAGGCATGGCCAAAGGCCTAATGTCCTCACACAACTGGAAAATGCATTAGAATCCTATGATGCACACCCTGGAGGAGCTTATTACACTTGTAAAATGGCTCTATGGCTCTAAGTAGTATTTTTTTTTGGACAAAAATGAGATTCAGCAACTGACAATGCATTGATAAAAATTTAATGCAATCAGGTGATATCTTTCAGCCAATGAAATTTCTAGATTTTTCTTGCCATTCTATAAATGTATTAATTGACTTATACATGGTGTGTACACACAAAGTGTTCCTTTTCTTTGAAAAAAAGAGAGCTAGCCTCCCATGGCTTACCACTGACATAAGATACTGTTTAAAGTGCCTCCCAACAGGGTCACTGGAACAATTTATTTGGAATAGGTTGCTTAAAGTGTGAGTAGAAATATTTTTCATAATAGGGAGTTTTTTTGGAAGGCATCTGTCATGTGCACCATCTGGTTACAGCAGGAGTAGTGGTGGTGTATTTACTTCTGCCCAGTCCATCACCTAGGCTACAATTGAAAGCATCTGGATCCATGTGCTTATCTCTAATATTTTCACGGGAGGCACACACTTTGCCAAAGGGACAACATGTCTTCCACAAAAGGCAAAGTGTTCTCTTTTAATTCTCATATTCAGCTAAAATAGGCTAAAACAGCTACTGCTTTCTGGCCGGGGGGGGGGTGAATGCTACTTTTATAATAGTTGGATAAAGTAGTGTTGGAAATCTTGCAGATACTATACATGTATCCCTTTGTGGAGTCCCACTTATTTTTTTGCATGGCACTGAAGACATTCCACGCTGTTAAAACAAGGTGTAAAATAACTTAAACCTAATGCCAACTTGACATATCATCTCCTTACAGGTCAGCTATGGTTTTTCATACTATCTCATGAGTGATAAACTCCAGTTTCCCTCATTTTTGCGGATGGTCCCTAGTGATAACAACCAAGCTTTTGGTATGTCAAGGTTGCTAAAGCACTTTGGTTGGACCTGGGTTGGCATAATTTCAACAGACAACTTCCATTACCAAGCAGCTTCCCTGCACCTGAAGTCTGAGATCATCAAGACAAAAGGATGTGTCGATTTTTTTGAACGGATCCCTACGAATAACTTTGAGGGGAGATTTCGTGAAATTCTTGAAGTGATCAAGAGATCGTCAGTGAAGGTGATTGTGGTTTTTGCTAGAGCAGTGCATGCGATCGGTCTAATGGAAGAGGTAGCTATGCAAAATATTACAGGAAGAGTCTGGATTGGTGCAACAAGTTGGTCCATTTCTTCAGATCTGCCAACAAAAATCAAGGAAACTTTAAATGGTACTGTAGGATTTGCACTCCACAGGGGAGAAATCCCTGGTTTTAAAATGTTTCTTTACAGTACGCATCCATCAGCGTCTCCTGATGACATTTTTATTAAAACATTCTGGGAAGAAGCATTTGGTTGCAGGTGGATACAGTCTAGCAATGAAACATCAATAACTAATGAAAACAATAAAGTGGCCAAACCTTGTACTGGTGCAGAGAAGTTGGAGACACTTGATCCTGTCGTATTTGATGTTAACAATTTTAGATTTACATACTGTGTATATAATGCAGTCTATGCAGTGGCCCATGCATTGAATAACATGCATTCATGCAAACAAGGAGAAGGCCCACTTTATAATGGCCATAGTGCAGATACTGCAGATTATAAGCCATGGATGGTAAGAAAAGAAATAAATACTTTGGTTTCAAGCAGTTGATGCCGATATCACATCTTGTTTCTAACAGTAAGAAAGCTAACTTTACTTTGGTCCGCACTTTACTGTCTTATTCTTTCTGATTTACGGTGTAGGAAAATTGTTCCCCTGATGACTGGTCTGGGATCAGCCTGGTCTGAGACCAGTTTCTCAGCAAACTGATTTGACACCAGCCTGGTCTGAAACCAGTTTCAGAGCTACCTGGTTTTAGACCAGTTTTCATGCTACCCGACCTGAGACCAGTTTCTCTTTCCAGATGAAGTGGACTGGGATCAATTATTGTCACATATGTGTCTAACCACATGTTTGCTAGGCAGCAGCCAGCATAATGTAATGGTTACTACACTAGGCTGTGATCCTGAAAGTCTGAGTTTGAATCTCACTTTCCACTAAAATTAATTTGATGTGCTCAATGGTGGCGTGGAGTTGGTATTAGTAAATCTACACTAAAGGTAGTTGGTGCAGGAAAAAAACTAAGTGCAGCAAAGAAAGCTCCTGTAAAGTGGTAAAACTGGCCCCAGACCAGGTGGCTCAGAAACTGATCTCTGACCAGTTGTGAGGGGGAACAAATTTCCTGCAGCCCGATTTACTACAGTACATGTCAGCAATAAGGCAGGACAGGGTGTGCATTAAAAGATTTTACTGCCCGGTGGTGTTGAGGGTTGAGGTGCTGGATGCCACACCTCGTGCCACACTAATGACCTGGGTTTAAGAACTGACTCAGGATGCAGGGTGCTGGCAAGAAAAGGAGAGTATTGAGCATCCATAGGGACTGCTCTCCTCACCTGGGGTTGGTAGTGGGCTGGTGTCACTCTGCAGCAGCCTCTGGTGAAGACCAGGAGCACTGCAGAAGGTGACACACAGGGAACAGTACAGAAAAGTGGAAAACTCACTTCGCAACTGACTGGATGATGGCTGCCAGTCCCCTATTGCCGCTGATGACCTGATGGAGTCCCTCCATTTCAGCAGCACCCTGGGGCCAAGTATGTGCTAGTTGTCTCCCCTGATGTCCTACTCCTCGGAGGAGAGGGACCCGCCTGGTGAAGGGTTATGTCCAGGTTACCCCAGGGGTGGCTGTGATAAAAAGCTGGGGGCTCAGGAAAGGACAGGAGGAGTGGATCAGGACCTAGGCAGCCTGAAGGAGTGGTGGGACACAAGGCATGAGGGGAGAAAGGAAAGAATACAAAAAATATATATTTTACTGCACACCCCAGGGCAGTAAGACACAAGACCAAATGCCAAGTGTCCTTATACTCCGAGGAACTGCATTCATATCCTTCAGCACACACTCTGGAGTGACTTTTGCCTAAGAAATGGTTCAATGTTCTCATGTATTATATGTAAAGTGAAACATTTTACTATGTTTTTTACGTAAAAACATTTGTCTCTCCTTTCTTTCTTTCTTTCTTTCTTTCTTTCTTTCTTTCTTTCTTTCTTTCTTTCTTTCTTTCTTTCTTTCTTTCCACTTGTCCAAGGGACCTTTTTTTAGGAATGACTTGGGCCTGAGTAGATAAAGAAAAGAGTGGAGCTAAGAGATACATATGACACACAAGCTGGGAAATACATTTGCAAGAGTAACTGAAAATGCAGATAAAAACGTTATATACATGAAATAGTCCCTGACTTTGTACAGTGGTTAATGACACATTTTTGCCTTGGTAATGAGACTCATAACCTGACATTGCATTGTTAACCTTCTAATTGATGGTCATGTGATGTGTCTCAGCCAATAAGGTTTTTAATACTACTTGTTTTCCAAAACTTTATAACTTTTTATAAACCTTTTTTATAAAAACATAAGTGCCTTAATTTCTAATTCTCTTAATTAATTTCTTACAAAAGCAGGTTACTTTTTTGATTTTCCAGTATTCCCTTCATTTTTGCTGGATGGGATATCCTTAAGTGTATCCACAATACCTGAATCCTCTGCCTCTGCAGCAGTCACCGATTAACCCCAAACCCACTGCCTGAGCACTTGTATACTGTGCAGACTTGTAATTCCAAATGAAGATAACAAGGAGTCCAGGCCAAAACTTCACTGATCAGAGATGAGAGACTAAGGACACAGAATCTTGGATGTAACCACTAGGCCAAGGGATCAACTTTCACCTAAGCACCATCATTTCTTCTTGCTATGTTTCATTTCCCTTGTATCCCACCCTATTAGAATGGGATATATCTTAGGTAGGAGACCTTGCTTGCCAATCAGAAGCATGTTAGGTTTATGTCTCCTACCACACATTAACTTACCATTGCCAGTACAGGACTACATGTATGATGCTATTGTATCAAATCCCATGCTTTTCCATCTGAGTAATCCTATTAACTATTTACCTGCCTTAAGCTTCGTGTCTATTTTTCTGCCTTGCCACTGTCTGTTTTAATTGTTCATTTATTTTGGTTACCATTATACATGTTATTCTCCTTGCCCTTCTACTCTGCTTTTTCATGCTCCCTTCTTCCCTGAAGCATCTTCCCTTCCAGTCCCTCTTTTCCATCACCCCCTTCTTTCACTCCCCATTCTCTCTCTTCCACAACCCTCCTTATTTTCAGCTCTTTTCTTCTGCATCCATCCTAGTCTCCTTTCCTCTACCTGTCACCACCAGGAGTTCCACTACAACTGTCTCCTGTGCATTCCCCACTCACTCCTTCCCCATTTTACACCCCAGCCTAGGGATCAGAAGACCCACGTCATCCTTCTCCTTACCCTGCTTCTTCTCCTTGCTAGAGATATGGAACTTCATTCTGCTCCCCCCTTCCTCCCCCTCTTCCATCACTAAAGGCCTTAGTTGTTTCACCCTGAATTGTAGGATCCTCCTCCTCAGACTGGATGCTCTTACTTATATGGTCTTTCATTATTCTCCAGATGTTCTCTGTGTCAGAGAATCCTGACTGCCCTTCAGGGTTCCTGATTTTATCTTGGTCATTCTGGATTATCACCTTAACAGGCAGGATGGAGTCAATTTAGGGGTGGCTTTGCCCTTTATGTCTGCCAAAATCTCCCATCAATCTCAGGGATGTTGCTCCCTCCTCCCATGAGACCCTGCTATCTAAATGTTCCTTTCCCTCATTGTTACCCATATTCATTGGTGAGGTCCATGCTTCACTGAGAATCTTTCCCTGTACTCTGGTGGACTCACTTTCAATTTTCTCCTCACACACCTATGCTGGCGATCTCCTCCTCTTGAGTGACTTAAAAATTTGGCTGTCTCTGTCCTCCAGGGTAATTATCCAAAGGACTGAGACCCTTAACCTCTCACAACTCATCACAGAACACATCTGATTTAACCCTGATTCATCCAACTACACCCTTCTACACTGGGTTCTATCTTCTCGCCCTCACCACTTGGTTGTAGCAGTTATACTGCTGGATGCCTTGACTGACCATTGTAAAATATTCTCTGTCAGAAAGGTCCAGCTCCCTCCCTCCATTCCAAAGCACATCTGGTCAAGATCCCTCTGGTCAGCAAACTTAGAAGCTCTACAGAGCTACCAGGCTGTTACTGATTGGTTCCCCATGCTCATTGGCCCAGGCATTGATATGGCAGCATCCCTTGTCCATTCATCCTTTTACTTCTGTCTGGGATAAGCATGCTCCCATCAGAAAATCTAGGGTAAAATTAACTCACCACCCTCAATTACCTTTGATCTCAACATCTTTGCTCATGACCAAATCTGGGCCAAGTACAAATTATCCTCCTCCCTACAGGACCTCCTACAGGGTGCTTAAAAACTCCTGCACTGGGGCCATTAATACCACCATGTCCCTCTATTTCAAAGCCAACCTCCAGAATAACACTGGCTTCACTGCAAAATTCTGGAAGGTGATCCATTCCCTTTTTGACCCCTAAGCCCAGCCTGATCCTGTAGTCCTCATGACAAATGGTTCGCAAGAATTAACCCTCCCTCAGCTGTCTCTAATTTCAATGAGTTTTTCACCACTTGTGTTCTCCCATTACCCCACCTATTGGCTCCTCTTCTCCCTCTACCTCCTCTCCTCCCTCTGCCCTACCCCACTCTCTCCATGGCTTTGATTTTCCACCTGTCTCTTCCAGGAGACATTTCTTACCCTTTTTTTTTTTTTTACTCAACCCATCCAAATCTAGCCAAGATGGTTTGGATCCTAAACTTCTTCATCTCATAGCCCCATCTATTGCCCCCCAGCTCCTAAGTCATTCCTTCACCCTTTGCTTTTGTATCTCAGTTTTGGATGTTAACCAAGGCTCTTCCCACAAAAGTGCTGATGTATCCTCTTCTGGCAGTTTCCACCCTCCTGTCTCCTTCCTTCATTCTGTTGCTAAGCTACAAGAAAAATTGGTCTACTCATGGCTTGCTAATTTCCACCACTCCTTCAAATTCCTCTCCCCCTTCCAGTCTGGTTTTGGGAAGGATCACTCCACTGTCACTTCTACACTTAGTGTCACTGATTCCATCCTCTCAGGAATGGATCAGGGGAATATTACTGTGGCCATTTTCATCATTCTCGCCAAGGCTTTTAATTCAGAATTCCACTCACTCCTCCCAGATAAGCTGAACTCACCTGGCATGTCTGTCTCTGCTATTGACTAGTTCCTATCCTATCCTATCCTGTGATCTGTCAACAGTCACTACAGGAAGGAGTCACACTTTCCCCACCACTATCCATCCATGCTAGGTCCCACAGGGCTCTATCCTTGGTCAAATCCTACTAGCAAGTTTCCACAATGACCTTTCTCTGTCTACATCAACTCACATATTCACATGTATACAGTTGGCACAGTCCTCTAAACATCAGATCCCTCAGCTGCTTCTCTGGAAGTCTCACTGCAGCATGATTTGTACAATGCTCTGTGCAGGTTCCAGAACCAGCTAAAGGTCAGCATAAAATATATGTGTCTATGGCCTTTTGTACTGTCCAGAAATTGCCCTGGCTCACCTCCCTCTCCATTTTCTCCATGCTAGGAGTTCCATGTTTGAGGTAGTGCTGACATTCATGTACTATGGTGTGTGGTTAGAAAGCAGGCTTGATGTCTCTCTTCAGATCAATGCCATCCATGCAAACCTCCAACTCAAACTCAGTGCGCTGTGCTTCAGTAAGGAATGTCTCTTTTTGCTGGTCCACTAGATCTTAGTTACCAAAACAGTTTTCCTGGCCTTTAACCTCATGGATGTGGTCTATAGCACAACCCTGTCCACTTACATGGCCAGACTGGATGCCCACTGAAATGTCTTCTTTTAAACATAGAAACTTAGAATTTGATGGCAGATAAGGGATGCTTGGCCCACCTAGTCTGCCCATTTTCCTACCTAATGGATAAGCTGCAGATCCTAGTTAACCAACAGCCTGCTTCCGCCTACCCTCCACTAGAATTGCCTTATGTCTGTCCTGTGCATTCTTAAATTCCCCACTGCTTTTGACTCCACTACCTCTTCAGGAAATCTGTTCCATGTAACTACAACCCTCTCCATGAAAAAATAATTTCTCACATTACCTCTGAGCCATCCCTCCTCTATCTTCAAATTGTGCCCCCTTGTTCTTGTACATCTTTTTTTCTGAAAGATGCTACCCTCTTGGACTTTGTTGATTCCCTTGATGTACTTGAAAGTTTCTATCATGTCCTCTCTCTCCCTCCTCTCCTCAAAGGTATACATATTAAGCTCCTTTAATCTCTCTTTGTATGTCTTCTGGTACAGACCCTGCACCACTTTAGTTGCCCTCCTCTGGACAGCCTCCATTCTATCTATGTTGTATTTTCTGCTTTGCTGCAAACCCTCCCTCTTTCCCAGCATTGCTTCATTTACCCCTCCTTATCCATCCTCACACTCCCCACATGTTGCCATCTTCACTGTGGTCCCTTCATTTTTATGCTGATTGCACACATGCACAAGAAACATATTGCTGCAGGTTTTCAGAAGCAGGTTGTGGAGGTGTGGCACTTTTGTGGCCAATGCTCCTACAGCCTTTAAAGGCTTGGCTGGCTTTTCCCAATGCTGTGGCACACTGCTGCTGACACTAGTTCAGCCATGGTGCTACAACCTTGAAAATTTTCAGCAGTTGCAATCAGGGGCTGCTGCATCATTGCAGTGTCAGCCATTCACTGCAACGAGGAAGTGACCCGTCATTGCTGGGTGGAACATTCCAAGTGCAATATTGTTTGTGAACATGGCAGTGGCTTGCTGCTATGTTCACAAACAATATTAAGTAACCCCAGTGCCGAGGGGGTGCCCAATCCCCCTCAGCAGCATGCATCCCATAACAGGTTTTGGTTGCAGATGGGGGCCCCAATCCCCATCAGCTTCAGTGGCCCTGCCCTTTAATGTTGCCAATGGGGGACCCCACTCCCTGTTGGCATTATGTCCCCCCATTTACCACTTTCCGTCAACATAATGCCCCCACAAACACCCAGAACATTTGTACTGAGGGGGTGCCCAATCCCCCTCAGCTCTTACACCCCCCTTTAGTGCCGATGGGGTGCCCAGTCCCCATCGGCATGATGTAGCCCCCTCCCCTTTCTGTGTGGTGATGGGGTACCCAATCCCCAGCTTCCCCAAGAACAAGTCCATTGGCATGATGGGAGCCCACCCCAGTGTGCCACGTGCCCTGAAAACAAAAAAACGGTCCCACAATGTCTTTTTTACCAGTGAAAAAGGAAATGGTCCCTTGCCAGTCTCCCTGCCCCCCACAACCGCTCCCACCCACTGCACACACTGCCTCCCCACACCCCCCTCATCCCATACTTACCTCTGGAGTCTGGGGCGACAATCTTCATTAAACTGGGAACATATCTGCACTCTTCAAAGTCGACCACGAACTGAGGAAATGACGGTAAGCTGTGTAATGGAATAAATAGGGTTTTTTCCAACTTTGATGCATGTCTCGGTCATTTTTTGTAATTTTGGCATTACATTTTTGACATGGGTTCTTTGGGACACCTCCTCATGAATTCTGGCACTGTCATGGCATTAATCAGTCCCAAAAGGTGATTTTTGTGGTAACTGCGTGGAATCAACTTTTGTGGCTGATTAACAAAATGACAGTGCCAGTAATCATGAGGTGGGCTCTCAAAGAGCCTATGTTTCAAATTTGGTGGAAAAAATCCAAAAAATGACTGTTTTATGAGCGTGCATTGCGCAGTTGCTACGCATGCTCGTTACTTCATGAATTTGTAATATTTTCACTCTAGATTTTCAACATTGGCATTTTTTCACACCTCCTTGTGAACTGTACTAGCTGTCATTGTTCACATCTTGGCCAAAATGTGTTTTCACACTTCTGGTGCAGAATAGTGCGGTAGCTGTGGGAAATCAGTGTGCGGGACAAATTAAGAAAATGATAGTGACACTGTTCATGAGCAGAGGTCCTTAAATGCCTATGTTGAAAATGCAGTGATGATACTATATTAAAATGACTGTGTTACGAGCATGCAGTGTGCAGTTTGCATGCATTCTCTTAACTTCACGAATTTATAATATTTTACTCCAGATTTTCAACATTGCCATTTTCCCACGCCTACTTATGAACAGTATAGCTGTCATTTTTCCCATCCTGGCTGAAATGTGTTTTTGCACTTCCAGCACAGAATAACGCAGTCACTGTGGAAATCACTGTTCGGGACAGATAAAGAAAATTACAGTGATACTGTTCATGAGCAGAGGTCCAAAAAGGCCTGTGTTGAAACTTTGGTGATGATAGCCCATCAAGTGACTGTGTTACAAGTGTGCATTGTGCACTTTCCACACACCCTTGTAACTTCACAGATTTGTAATATTGTCATGCCAGATTTTCAACAGTGGCATTTTTTCACACTGCCTTATGAGCAGTACTGCTGTCATTTTTCACATCCTGATCGAAATGTGTTTTCACAGTTCTGGCGAAGAATAACACGGTCGCTGTGGGAACTCAGTATTCAGGACAGATTAAGAAAATGACAGTGGCACTGTTCATGAGCAGAGGTCTTAAAATCCCTATGTTGAAAATTTGGTGACGAAACTCCATAATATGACTATGTTACAAGCGTGCACTGAACTGTTTCCATGCATCCTTGTAACTTCGCAAATTTGTAATATTTTCATGCCACATTTTCAACAGTGGCATTTTCTCACACCTCCTTATGAACCGTACAGCTTTCATTTTTCACATCCTGGCTAAAATATGTTTTTGCACTCCTGCTGGAGAATAGCATGGTTGCTGTGGGAACTTAGTGTTTGGGACAGATTAAGATCAAACGAGTGAGAGGAGGGAGTGACCGAGCTCAACTGAGTTCTGTCGGGACTGCTGCCAATTTCCTTTTGGGCAGAAAAAGGCCACAGAACAAGAACTCAGTACAAAAGGGCAGCCTGCAGCACTGGGAGAAACAAAATGAGAGAGTGAGTAAGGGAAGGGGAGTGAGCAAACTCACCGGAGCACTGTCAGGATGGCTGTGGATTTCTTTGTGGGCAGAAAAAGGCATCAATGCAGGCAGTGGTCCAGTACATAAGGCCAGCCTGCAGTGGTGGGAGAAACAGTAAGAGCAAGTGAGACAGGGGGACTGAGTGAGCTCAATGGAGCTCTATCAGGACTGCTACAGATTTCTTTGTGGGCAGAAAAAGGCAGCAGTGCAGGCAGGAGTCCTGTACAAAATGGCAGCCTGCAGCACCAGGACAAACAGAATGAGCGCATGAGGGAGGGAGACTGAGCAACCTCAACAGAGCTCTGTCGGGATAGCTGCAGATTTCTTTGTGGGCAGACAAGATACCAAGGTAGGCGCAGTGGTGGATGACCTAGGGGGGATGACAGAGGTTGCAGGATGATCTGGCAAAGCCTGAAACCTGGTATGACACCTGGCAACTGGGCTTTAATGCCAAAAAGTGCAAGGTGCTGCATTTTGGTATGAAGAACCCAAGGAGGAGTTACCAGCTAGGGGGAGTGCAGCTAGCCCAGACAGAGGAGGAGAAGGACCTGGGTGTGCTCATTACAGGGTCAATGAACAACTCGGCACAATGTAGGAAGGCAGGTGCAAAGGCTAACAAAATGCTAGGTTGTATTGCAAGGGGTATATCCTCGAGGAGGGAGGAGGTGATTCTGCCACTGTATAGGTCATTAGTTAGACCACACCTGGAGTACTGCGTGCAGTACTGGTGTCTGTATCTGAAGAGGGACATTAAGTTACTGGAGGGGGGTGCAGCGCAGAGTGACAAAGATGATCAAGAGGCTGGGGGACTTATCATACGAGAGGAGGTTGAAGGAGTTGAACATGTACTCACTGGAGGAGAGGAGAGACAGGGGTGACATGATTGAAACCTTTAAATACATGAAAGGAATAAATAAGACGGGTACAGAGGGGCTGTTCAAAGTAAGGGAGGGGAGGGCCACCAGGGGCCATGATATGAGACTGGAGCAAGGAAGGTTCAGGAGGGAGATGAGGAGACACTTTTTTACAGAGAGGGTGGTGGCTGGGTGGAATGAGTTACCTGCTGAAGTGGTATGCAGTAAAACAGTGGACTGCTTCAAACGAGGATGGGACAGGACAAGGGGGAAGGTTAATGAAGGGGAAGGGTGGAAGGGAGGGGCAGCTGCAGAGTAATGGGTGCTAGCTGCATATTCGAGCAGACTTGATAGACCTCTAGGCCTTTATCTGCTGGCAAATTTCATATGTTAGTACAGAGGTGCCAACGTAGCCAGGAGCCCTGTACTAAAGCATAGCCTGCAGCGCCAAGAGAAACAGAATGAGCGAGTGACAGAACGGGAATGAGTGAGCTTAACGGAGCTCTATCATGACTGCTGTGGACTTCTTAGTGGGCAGAAAAATGTGGCAAAGTAGGCAGGAGCCCATTACAAAAGGCCAGCCTGCAGCACTGGCAGAAACAGAACAAGCGAGTTAGAGAGAGGGAGTGAGCGAGCTCAGTGGGGCTGTGTCGGGACTGCTGCAGATTTCTTTGTGGCCAGAAAAAGCCACCAATGCAGGCAGTGGTCCAGTACAAAAGGGCAGCCTGCAGCGGTGGAGACACAGAATGAGCGAGTGAGGGAGGGGGAGTTAGTGAGCTCAGTGGAGGTATATTGTGACTCCTGCAAATTTCTTTGTGGGCAGAAAAAGGTGCCAAGAGAGGCAGGAGCCCAGTACAAAAGGGCAGCCTGCAGTGCCAGGAGAAACAGAATGAGTGAGTGAGACAGATACAGTGAGTGACCTCAATGGAGCTCTGTTGGGACAGCTGCGGATTTCTTTGTTGGCAGAAAAAGGTGCCAATGCAGGCAGGAGCCCAGCACAAAAGGGCAGCCTGCAGCGCTGGGAGAAACAAAATGAGTGAATGAGAGAGAGGCTGAGCAACCTCAACAGAGCTTTGTCAGGAAAGCTGCAGATTTCTTTGTTGGCAGACAAAGGTGCCAACGTTGCCAGGGGCCCTGTACTAAATGCAGCCTGCAGCACCAAGAGAAACAGAACAAGTGAGTGGCAGAGCAGGAATGAGCAAGCTCAATGAAGCTCTATCGTGACTGCTGCAGATTTCTTAGTGGGCAGAAAAAGGCAGAAATGCAGGCAGGAGCCCAGTGCAAAAGGCCAGCCTGCAGTGCCGGCAGAAATGGAAAAAGCAAGTGAGAGAGGGGGAGTGAACAAGCTCAATGGAGCTGTGTCGGGACTGCTGTAGATTTCTTTGTGGCCAGAAAAAGCTGCCAATGCAGGCAGGAGCCCAGTACAAAAGGGCAGCCTGCAGCGGTGGGAGACACAGAATGAGCGAGTGAGGGAGGGGGAGTTAGTGAGCTCAATGGAGGTCTATTGTGACTGCTGCAAATTTCTTTGTGGGCAGAAGAAGGTGGCAATGCAGGCAGGAGTCCAGTACAAAAGGGCGTCTGCAGCGCTGGCAGAAATGGAATGAGCAAGTGAGAGAAGGAGTGTAAGCGAGCTCAATGGAGCTCTGTTGGGACTGTTGCACATTTCTTTGTGGGCAGAAAAAGGCACCAAGTGAGGCAGGAGCCCAGTACAAAAGGGCAGCCTGCAACACCAGGAGAAACACAACGAGCGAGTGAGAGGGGGGGAGTGAGCAACCTCAATGGAGTTCTACTGTGACTACTGTAGATTTCTTTGTTGCTGGAAAAAAGCTGCAATGCAGGCAGGAGCCCAGTACAAAAGGCCAGCCTGCAGCACCAGGAGTAAACAGACTAAGTGAGTGACAGAGAGACAGTGAGTGAGTTCAACAGACCAACACAATCAACATTTGGCATTGACAAATGCACACGGATCTGGGCCCCTCCCTTTCTTCTGATCCCATCTTGTTTCCCCCATCTCCTCCCCTTCCCTCCTCTTTCTACTGCCTGTAGGCCCACACACTTTCTATCTTTCCTACTAATACTCCTCAGCTGGAAAATTCACTTTCTCATACTGTCTCTCTTACCTCTGGAATTAGCTACCCTCTCCTAGCAGTCTCTCTATCTCCTTTCCCTCACTTAAATACCAACTAAAAATTCTCCCTACTCCCCCATGCTCCTACCAACCCTCTTCCTTATCCCTTTCTGCCTTTCTAAAACCTGCCTGTTCGCACTGATTCAGCATTCTGTCACCCAGGTTCCCCCCTCATTTTATTGAATTGACCTTACTTGTACACTTGGTTTGATTTGGTGCACTATTTATTGGGCACCCTGTTGCAATTGTTGGCATTATTGTCTGTGCTGCTCTTGACTTATGCGCTTTATATCATTATTTTTAAATTATCATCAGACTAGTTTGTATTTTCTTTGTAATTGTGCCCTCTTCTTCCCTTTCTCTGGGTCACACCTGGAAATAGTTCTTGGTTTAGTGTACCTCTCACAGTCAACCATGTTCAGATAAATAAATAAATATTGGTGTGACTTGATCTCAGACACAATGACTACCTAGCTTTTTATCACTGCGCCCCACAAGGTAAAATATCCAGCATTATCCAATACAGACTACAGCTTTGTAATCAACAATATTGACAGCTGGCAGCTCTAGCTGAGAACAAAAAACCAATATATTTTTTTACAAAATCCCAGAATTGAAGACACTACAATCGATCTTTCAGATCCAATATAGCACTCTAAATGTCAGCCTGGCTAAAGGCCAAAAGCATAAATGGGACCTAACAATAACTGAAGGTATATTTTCAAGACTTTTGAAACAAATGTCAGAAGTGACAACAGTATGGAATCAATCTACACAGGCCTTTCATAAAGTGGAAACCAGGTTGTTTCAAACTAAGCAAAAGGTTGCCTCATGTGATGCAGCAATCCATGAGCTTACAGCCACAGTCAGAGAGCAGGACCACACAATACAATCTTTACAGGATAAGGTCAATGATTTCGAGAACCGTAGTTTGTTTTGCGCATAGTGTGGTACTTGTGTATACTTATGAACTTGAAGTTTGGCCTTTCTCTTTTCCCACCCTTGGTAGGTAAGCTGGGTAGAGTGCAGGGAATAGAAGGCCCAGCACCAAGGGTGAGCAAAGTGCCAGAGGACAAGGAGGCAGTGGAGGATGGCGGATGATTACAAAATGCTCCAATCAGAGCTGGAGGGAGAGGCTGCTTTTTATTGTGAATGTGGAAGGAGCTACTCCCTCGCATTGAACTTTAGGCTTTTAGCCCTCCCATTCATTGTTTGTTGCATAGTGTGGTGCGTGTGTATACTTATGAACTGGAAGTTTGGCCTTTCTCTATTCCCACCCTTGGTAGGTAAGCCAGGTAGAGTGCAGGGAATAGAAAACCCAAAAAGGTTTGCTAGTGGTTCAGTAATTACCTCCTCCAACTCACTAAGAGTATGAACAGTAGCACCGAGGAGAGGAAAAATCCCTTGAGGAGGAACCCTCTGAAAACCCATAGCTTCTGACCTGCCCGTGCTCTGGCAATTTACAAGGAGATAATCCTAAATGGTTGGAATTAATTTTCTGATTGCATACTGTACGAAGATTCTTGTCTTCTGATTTTTATCTTCCTAGTCTTTGATGATTTGTAGGATGATGAATCCTTGAAGCTGAAGTAGAAATTTGAGTCATAGGATTGTCCAGATAGTGGCAGATAGGCTGGGTATGAATGATGTCCAGATTTTCTATTGCAATATTGATAATAGGGTATAGGAGGTATACGGATAATGATGAAGAGTCAAATGTGGGAAAGCAAGAGTTTTTAGCAGGGATGTTTGAGTTCAGTACCTGGAACTGGATGATGAGATGAAGGAATTCCTTGATGTAGTTTGATGGGTCTTGAGGAAACGAGGAAGGAAAGGATAATGAGTTCCTTTGTTTAGATTGGGCAAGGTTGTAGTTTGCATGCTGGAAGCAGGAAATGGAATACCGTGAATTAGTACTGGATGCTGAAGATCTAATAAACTGGTAGCCTGTGATAAAGGCATTATTAGAAGGGCTATCTGCACAACAGTGATTCCATGATACCATAAGGATGACTGGAGCAATGGCATTGGACATGGAATGGTGGAGTATATGTGGGCAAGAGGGGGAGGGCTTGACCGGCAGGTTGGTGACTGGGCATCTGGGCGCACACCTGCAGGGCACCATGGGCATAACGGCAACTCCTGATAGGGAAACACCATGCATGGCGACTCCTTCTAGGGTGAAGAAGGAAAAAAAGCATACAGCAGAACAGCAGGAGCAGGAATAGGAGGTCTCAAAAGCAGCAGCCATAGCAGAAGCTGTCAAGTGGTGCCACATGGAGTACTACCGCAGCCTTCCCCCCAGGGCTGGACACCCCCCAAACTGTCCCCAGAGCAGCATGGCCCAGGGCACACTCCCCCACAACATAAGTCAGGCTTCAGCCACTACAGCACCTGAACCACTATCGCAGCACACTGACACCATCAATGCCATCGACAGTGAAACAGACCAGACAGCCACAGGTTTGGAACCCACGGCAGGACCCACACCACACAAGAACAGCAGGCATTTACCACACTGCCACTAGCCAAGAACCACTGCTGCAGCCACCAGTGAACCAAACACCTGCCATGGCCACCACCTCATCTACCACTGACCGGTGGACCACTAGCACCACTGCCACATCGCTATAGTGGGCTGCACCCACAGACACTTAACTTTTATGCACGCTAGGCAGGGGTTGGTGGGAACACACACACAAACAGGTGTGAAGGCACATGACCCCCCATGTAAGCTGCACAGCGATGGCATGGCAGCATTCCTATTAAGGCAAGAAACATTAAGGTGGAAATGCAGCTGATTGCAAGCCAAAAAGAGAAGCCCCTTCTGTCCCACGGCAGATACCTCTACCACCGGGACAAGGAGGTTAAAACTAACATGTACTGGTGTTGCATGCAGGGCCACCATGCCAGCTGTCCTGCATGCATGCACACCATACCAGGCAGCTCGGGGTGGCCATGCCATTCCCATGACACTGCAGGACCTGGTTGTCCCACCTGAGTATGACATCACGAGTGCCAGGGACATCTTCCTGCAACATGATTGTGGCCCATCAGAGGAGTGCATCCTGCTGTTTGAAACACAGTGGGGGCTGCAGTTCTTGGCTGACTGTGACCAGTGGTTCGTGGATGGCATGTTCTGCTGCATACCACTGCTGTTGGTGCAGCTGTACACAGTACATGACATGTGCTAGGATGTTGTACTGCCTGTGGTGTATCCCCTTATGTCCAGCCAGTCAGAGAGGCCATACTCCCAGGTATTTATGGTCATCCTTCAGCTCATGAGGGTGGTACCTTGGGATGGTCCACATGGATTTTGGGTGGGCAGCATGGAGGGCGGTCGCAGCAATGTTTCTGGGCATGGACATCAAGGGTTGTCACTTCCACTACTGCCAGGTCATCTGGAGGAAGCTGCAAAAAATATCTGGCCTGCAGAGCCACTATGCCTCAGATGCTGAGTTCTCCCTCTGAATCCAGATGCTACTGGCCCTGGCATATGTGCCAGTCGATGTGGTGGAGGCTGCATACAGGGAGCAGCTGGACACCCCTTTTTATTCTTCCCAGGATGACCTCCTGCACCCACTCTTGGACTACAGGGAGGCAGCATGGATTGGCCATCTGGTGGGCATAATGTCCAGTGTCCCCAGCTTGTAGTGTACCTTGCCATTCCTGGTGGCCACTGTACCACTTGCTCTCTGGCAAGGCCACCCTAACTGCATTGGTAGCCTGTGAAGATGGTGACTGAACAATAGTGACTGGTCAGAATGGCAACTTGAATTGCAGCACCAACATTTTTAGTGACTGGTGGTTCCCCCCATCCCCAAGGTGTGCACCCCAAGAGTTGGAATATACAATGGGGGTGAGTGGGGTGAGGGGGGCAAAGCCCCCCACAAGAAAAGTCGTTTTGTACAATTGTTACCTATGTGGAGTTGGTGCCATTTTGACCAGTCACCTTACTGCAGTCACCATTCTGACATGGAAACCCAGCATTTCCCCTACAGCAGGTGCTCTGCTGCTGGTTGCCATACCACTTTTGCCTATATCACATAGGTCCAATAAACTTGATGCCTAGGGGCTGGAGTTGAATTAGGGGACAATAGATGATTGAGATGGATGCTGAAACTGAGACACAACAGTTGATGATAGCATTGGATGAAGGAAATGTAGTAGGATGGATGAATAGGATCTGGGTGAGGAAATCAAAACAAATGGTTGGGTGCTAAACAGTGGTGCACCTGAAAGCCCCAGAATAACACAAAATGAAGGACTCAAACTCAGGGCAGGGAAGCTGCTGACAGGAAACACCATCAAAGCACATGGGGCAGTCCCAGATTAAATGGTTGAGGAAGGAGAAGGACGATCATGGAATTTCACAATGATCAGCAAACAGGAGGGCAGTAAATGAAAGAAGCAATCCAGAGCAAATCCAGCATCAAGGAAGAAAAGGGCTACCAAGGCTATGCACAATCCATGAAGGAAGCAGATGGCAGAGGACCAACAGGAACAGGCATGCTCAGATGTCAACAAGACAGAGGTAGGCAAATGGAAGGCAAAAGCCAGCAAAATGCAGGAATGAGATGAGCATTGGTCCAGAAAGCCAAGGAGGCTGTGATGAAAACATAGTCTTGACATGGAGAGGCAAGCCACAAGCAAGGAGGAGCTAGGAGCAGGTTGAGTCATAGACCGTAAGGAAGGCAAGCACCTGTCAGCCAGAACTATGAAGCGCTGACAGGACACCAAGTCCCCACCAAAGGAAAAACATGGAGCCATAAGCAAATCATCACAGGCCAGGCAGCTAATGGAAAACCTACAGGTCAACATAACAGTGTAGCTGTTTGTCTGGTGGAGGCTAGCACCAAGTGAATCTAGAGCAGGTAAATGATGTCTGGAAGGTAGAAACAGAATATGAAGAAGAGGCTCCCATCACTGGTGGGCAGGGGAAGGCTGACCTTTGTTGGCTGCTTCCAAGATGGAGACTGCCTGAGGAGTGGAATGAAGTGGAAGGAGTAGAGAATGGAGTCAGAAGACATGGACTCACACCACCGACAGACAGGGCAAGTCCGCCTTCGCTCTATACTCTGATGAGCAGAGCTAGGGATGGAGACGATCTGAGTAATGGAAGGAATAAGATGAAGCAGAGAATGGAGGCAGAAACATAGAAACATAGAATGTGAGGACAGATAAGGACTGCTTGGCCCACCTAGTCTGTCCCTTTTCCTACCTGATAGATAAGCTGCAGATCCTAGTTAACCAACAGCCTACTTCCTCCTACTCCACCCCTAGAACTGCCTTATGTCTGTCCCATGCATTCTTGAATCCCTCACTGTTCTTGACTCCATGACTTCCTCAGGAAGACTGTTCCATGCATCCACAGCCCTCTCCATGAAAAAAAAGTCCTAATATTACCTCTGAGCCGTCTCAGCTCCATCTTCAAATTGTGCCTCCTTGTTCTTGCACATCTCTTTTTCTGAAAGATGCTACCCTCTTGGACTTTGTTAATTCCCTTGAGGTACTTGAAAGTGTCTACTATATCCCCACCCCTCTTTCATCGAGTGTATACATATTAAGCTCCTTTAGTCCCTCTTTGTACATCTTCTGGTGCAGATCCTGTACCATTTTGGTAGCCCTCCTTTGGACCGCCTCCACTCTGTCTGTGTCATTGCAGAGATGGGGCCTCCAAAACTGGATGCAGTACTCCAGATGGGGTCTCATCAACTGTCTTTATAAAGGGATAACCACTTCCTGTTTTCTACTGTTGATGCCTCTCCCTATGTATCCCAGTATCACCCCAGCCCTCCTTACTGCCATCTCACATTGCTTGCCCATCTTCTACTTTTATAGGCACAGGATTTAATTTGACAACAGCAACTTCCTGTTTGGGAGCAGGAAATGAGTGATCTCAGAGTCACCAAAGACTCATCATCATAGAAGGGCAAGAGTAGCTCACCATTCCCCCCTAGCTGCTGGAGGTCTGACTCTGAGCAAGTAAGGAGGCTACTGAGAAATATAGGATCTTCTTGTCTCAGAACAGGAAGATCAGGAACTAAAAGGAACAGATGCAGTAAGTAAGTAAGGAGAGGAAAAAAAAAAAGAAATAAATAAACAGAGGAAAAAGTAAGTATTCCAAACAACAGTTAGGGGTCCAGAAAAAAGACATGATGGGAGTGGTGCAGTGTAGTGGCTGTGGATCAGCAGCCTTCTGGGAGACGTTCTGGAGGAGTTGTCCCATCTGCAAGCACCTCTCTGGGCTGAGGGAGGAGGTTGCTTATCTCCAGGCCGAGTTGGCCAGGATTTGTGGGACCTCTTCTCCCACCCAGGGACCACCAGGGTCACTGCCATTGCCTCAGAGGTTGCCAAGAAAGAGGAGCAGTTGGACCACAGTGGGCTGAGGAAGGGTGAAGGTGGTGGAACAGAGGCACATCCCTCTGGTTGTACCTCTCCATAATTTCTCTGCCATTCTGGAAAAGTGTGGTTCCTCTATGGAGGCACCCACAGTGGAGACCAAGTAGGATGCTGGGAACCTCCACAAAGGAGACCCACAGGCGGGTGGCATGAGACCCTACAGGGAAGAAAACAACTCCTGGTGTGGGATTCTATAGTTAGGAAGGTAGAACTGGGGGAGGAAGGGGAGAGGTAGGTAAGGTGCCTGTCTGGCACTATGGCTTGGAGGGGCAGGGAGTGAATCCTCAGGAGTGAATCCGCGGGAACACGGGATCAGCTGCACAGGGGAGGGAGCTGGATGTCATTGTCCACCTAGGGACAAATGACTTGGTTAAGAAAGGGATCAGAGCAGTGCAAAAAGCATTTGTGGAGATGGGGAAGGGTCTTAGACAAATAGCACACACGGTATCCTTCTTGGAGATGCTGCCTGTCTTTGGCATGGATGCAGCTAGGGTGCTCCAAACCATGGGATTCAATCAGTGGTTGAAAAACTGGTGCAGAGCTCAGGGATTTGGCTTCATTGGGGACTGGGGGTCCACCTGTAGGGATGCAGGTCAATACTGGCATGATGGTCTGCATCTGTCCAGGAGGAGAACCAGGATCCTAGGTGATAGGTTTAAATACTTCATTGGCAAGCATTTAAACTAGCCAAGAGAGGAGATACTGGAAAGAAGCAGAGAAATTCTAGCCCACTCCCAAAAAATCAGGGTACTAAGTGAGGTAGACACCTACATAGAGATGTTGATAGGGAGAAGTGCTGTGGTAAATGGAGAAAGTGACAAACATAATAAGGACAGAGATGGGGCAAAAAGGGGTAAGGTCATCAAGAAATCGAGGGTAATGAGTACCAATGCCCATAGTCTGGGCAACAAGCTCCATGGACTGGTGGCCTTGATGGAAGAGGGATGCCTGGATATCGTAGCAGTCACAGAAACATGGTACATAGAGAACCATGACTGGTATTTAAGGGAAGGGATAAAAGCAACTGAACAAAACAGTAAACAAGGAGGAGAGGAGGCACTGAGGGTCACCTTAAAGACTGGAAATGTCACCACAATCCGCACAGGGGTTTTATACAGACCCCCATGTCAGGGGGGAGGGAATGTACAAGGATATGATAAAAGGCATACTTAGGATGGCAGAGAAAGGGGAGATGCTGTTGATGGGGGACCTTAATATTCCAGATGTTAACTGGAGCACCTTTGTTGCAGCCACATCCAAAAGCAGGACCATTCTTGATGCCCTTCAGGTGGCATGCTTCAGACAGCTAGTTTTGGAACCTACTCATGAGGGAGCAATCTTAGACCTTATACTCTCAAATGGGGACAGTGAGGGGATCTCAGATCTAGAAGTGGGTAGCCATTTGGGAACAAGTGACCACCAAACAGTGTGGTGCATGATAAACTCAGCTACAGAGTCAAGCCATACAAAAGTGAGGGTTCTGGACTTCAGGAGGGCTGACTTTGGCAATATGGGAGAGTGCCTAATAAAAGCACTAGCAAACAGACTAGAAGGAGGGGTGGAGCAACAGTGGGGAAATATCAGCACTATCATCACAGAGGCAACAAGCCTTTGTGTGAAGCAAATAAAGAAATCAAAATGAAAGAAAAAGCCACTATGGTTCTCAAAAGAGGTGGCGGTGAAGTTTAGGGAGAAAAATATAGCATTTAAGAAGTATAAGGAAACACAGAAGAAGCAGGACAGAGAACTGCACCAGTTAAGGCAGAAGGAAGCAGAAAGGGTAGTCAGAATAGCAAAGGCACAAACTGAGGAAAAGAGAGCCAACTCAGTTAAGAATGGGGATAAAATCTTTTATAGGTATATCAGGGAGTGTAGAAAGACAAAGGGAGGGATAGTGAGGCTGAATAGAATGGATGGAGTGTGGGCAGAGAGTGACAGTGAAAAAGCAGGGATACTGAATGAATACTTCTGTTCAGTATTCACAAAAGATAATGTAGGGGAGGTGCCTAATCCATTTAACAGAAACACTCTGGAGAGGGAGGTTGATCCCAGTCCTTTCACAGAAGAAAGGGTTCTGAAAGAACTCCTAAAACTGAAGGTGGACAAAGCAGGGGGGCTAGATGGAATTCACCCCAGAATTCTAAAAGAATTAAACAGAGAACTAGTGACACCACTGTCTACCCTTTTTCACAATTCATGGGAGGATAGTAGTATCTGAGGACTGGAAGAAGGCTGATGTGATTCCCCTTCACAAAAGTAGGACCAAGACAGAGGCAGAAAACTACAGACCTACCAGTTTGACTACTGTGGTAGGGAAAGTGATGGAATCACTTCTGAAGGAAAGAATTGTTGAGTACCTAGAGGCCAGTGGGGCACAGGATCCAAGGCAGCATGGGTTCACAGCGGGAAGGTCATGTCAGATGAATCTAATTGATTTCTTTGACTGAGTGACCAAAGTAGCAGACCAGGAAGGGGCTGTTTACATGGCCTACGTAGACTTTAGCAAGGCATTTGACACAGTCCCACACAAAAGATTAGTAGTCAAATTAAGCAGCCTGGGATTGGGTCCCAGGGTGGTAGCTTGGATAAAACATCAGCTGAACAACAGGACACAGAAGGTAATTGTAAATGGAGTCCATTCTGAAGAAAGAGGGGTTACTATTGGGGGTACCTCATGGTTCAATACTGGGTTCAGTCCTTTTTAATGTCTTTATAAGTGACATTGCAGAGGGACTGGAAGGAAAAGTATGCCTCTTTGCAGATGACACAAAGATCTGCAACAGGGACTTGGCAAGGTTGGAGGAATGGTCAGAAGTATAGCAGCTTGGATTCACTGCAAAGAAGAGCAAAGTAATGCACCTGGGTAACAAAAACCCAGGGGAAGATTGCACAATGAGGGGAAGGTAGTAACAACAATAAAAATGGAAAGGGACCTGGGGGTAATCATATCAGATGACCTTAAGGTTGGCAAGCAATGTGAGAAGGTAGTAGGGAGGGCTGGGGAGATACTGGGATGTATAGGGAGGGGCATCACTAGCAGAAAACAGGAAGTTGTTATCCCCCTGTACAGACAGTTGGTGAGAACCCATCTGGAGTACTGCATCCAGTTCTGGAGACCCCATCTCCACAAGGACATAGACAGGATGGAGGCAGTTCAGAGGAGGGCAACCAAAATGGTGCAGTGTCTGAAAGAGAAGCCACATGAGGAGAGACTAATGGAGCTTAATATGTATACCCTTGAGGAAAGGAGTAACAGGCCAAGCAGTATGGTCAGAAGAAGGAGACAAACATGTCGGGTAGTGGCACACCCTGGAGGTGCCAGGACATAGAGTGAGGAACAACTCAAAAATAAGTGATCCTAGAGCAACCATGCTGAGTCGTATAATGCCCAAGGAAGCCGCAGTGGTGAAGTCACAATTCTGTGGTCCACTTACAAGTGGCTGGAAGCAAGATGTCTGCATGCAGTGTAGATCCAGAGATAGCACAAAGCTAGCAAAAACAGCTAAAAGGAATGGGTTGAACAACAAGTATGAGATCACAACAAGAAGCAGAAAACCAATAGGAGACCTGAAATTCTCACAATAATTTGGTTTTGTTGAATGTCAGTGCATTTAGTTATTTATTTAGAGATTTTATTCATGCTCCAGAAGCATTATAAGTTACACTCAGAGTGGGCATCTGACAGAACAAATGCAGTGAAGGTACATACAGTCAGACAAATGTCAATATTCACAGAGGGATGATGAAACACATGGCCCCTATCCGGATTACTGCGTCCAGTTCTGGAGACCCCATCTCCACAAGGACATAGACAGGATGGAGGCAGTTCAGAGGACAGCAACTAAAATGGTGCAGAGTCTGCAAGAGAAGCCATATGAGGAGACTAAAGGAGCTTAATATGTATAGCCTTGAGGAAAGGAGGGAGAGGGGGACATGATAGAACATTTAAGTACCTCAGTGGAATCAACGAAGTCCAAAAGGGCAGCATCTTTCAGAAAAGAGATGTGCAGAACAAGGGGACACAATTTGAAGATAGAGGGGGAACAGCTTAGGGGTAATGTGAGGAAGTATTTTTTCACAGAGAGGGTGGTGGATGCATGGAACAGCCTTCCTGAGGAGGTTATGGGGTCTAAAACTGTGGGAGAATTCAAGAACGCATGGGACAAACATAAGGCAATTTTTGTGGGGGGGTAGGAAGAAATAGGCTGTTGGTTAAATAGGATCTGCAGCTTATGCTTTAGGTAGAGAAATGGCCAGACTAGGTGGACCAAGCGGTCCTTATCTGTCATCAAAGTCTATGTTTCTATGTTTCAAAGTCTATGATGTTGATGAGTGCTGGGAACATTTGAACTCCAGGTGCAAACAGGTAGTTCTGGGAGGAGATAACACGCAGGAGAGGCGATACAAAGGAAGAGCCACAATAGGGTGTCTCATTGTGATGTCTAGGACCAATGATTGATTGGAGGCATTAAACTTAAACCTCTGATCAAACTCCTTAGTCTGAGCAACTCTAGTAGTCCCTCATCATACACATTCTAAGAGCCTGTCTCACACTGGAGAAAGTACTATGCACACTCAGCATGTGTAGTTGGATGGTGGTCCAAAGTTGGGCAGATGCCAGTCCGTTAAAGCCCCTGCAGCAGTAGAAAGAGTGTTTGGGTGGTGTAACATAGTCACTGGAGAAAAGGAATCCATTTGTGGTGTAGATTGAGTGAGAACATAGTTCAACTGCAGGAGCAAAGCGTGGAAGGTGACATCACAACCAGGAAGAGCAGGCAAGGAGCGGTGCGGAAGCAGTAGCTGGAAGGAGGGCACAGAAAGACATAAACAGGGGAGAGGAGCAGAAACCAGATGGGAGACAAAACCAGGTAATGGAGGAGAGAACGGAATGGGGTGGGCAGGACATAAAAGAAATCAACAAAGAAGAATGAAAATGAAGAGGGCAACAAACGGGAGCAGGGCAGGATGAGAAAGAGAAAGAGAAAGGGAAGGAAAGGAAATCAAAATTGGGAATGAGACAGGGGAAAAAGGGCCCAGCCTCACCAGCAGCATCAAGACAAGAGGACAGAGAAGGCACTGAAGCAGCGGGGTCCAGGCAAGGTTATGGAGTGCTGATGAATTTTGAAATCCTCCAAATGGAGCTGGAGAGAGAGGATGCATTTTTTTGTGGATGTGGGAAGAGCTGTTCCCTCACACTGAACGTTGGGCATTTAGCCCTCCCATAACCAAAATAACCCATTTTTGGGCTCTTCCAAAGGTGTCAAGCTCTGGGACACTATTACCTTCTTGCAACATGCTCTTCCTGTAGTGCTTAAAATGGAAGGCAATCTGTAGCTTGACACTGTGAGACCACTCCACTCCCTGGTGCCACCACCATGACCAGAGAGAAACTGAGGCCTATTCTAGCAAAGTTTCTGATTTCAATACCAAAAAGGGCTATTCTGATAAGGAACTGAGTGAACTGAGACAGCTAGCCTGGCAGGAAAATCATATTCATAAATACCAGGATTTCTCTCATGAACTATCTAGCAAACAGTGAGCGTATATGGAGGTATGCCACATCACGAGCAGCTTCAGGGTCAAATTTTCACTCTAATATCCAGCGACAGTGAGAGTCATCCAGAACAGACTGCCCCTGATGTTTTCCACTTCTGAAGCTCTCACGGACTACATTTATATAAACTGCCAACTAGAAACGAGAGTCCGTAGACAAACTACCCGTATGCCAGTTAACCCCCCCACCAGACACCATAGAAACAGAGGATGCTGCACATTGAGATGTAGATATTGATCATCAGGAGGATATGAATGGAAAATGTGCCCTTCCTACCTGCAGTCGTAAAAGGCATCAAAACTCCAAACATTACAAAAGAGATCACCCTTCTGACTGAGTCCAATCCAGGAATGACAGTGCTGAAATAGATCATAAAGTCTCCCTAGACAAACTGGGACCTTTCCTCTGTGCAAATTGCTATGTGTTACTCCGGCCTGCTTCACCTGAATCACAGATTCATGGCTTAACCCCAACCCCCTCCCCAGGACCCCAAAGAGAAAGCACTGACAAACAGCCAGTGCTATAAAATCCTGGGCAAAGGTTGTGTCAGACAGCACCAAGACCCCAAACATCAGTTTAACCACTGCACCTTTCCCCATACAACGTCACCGTAAGGGAACTGTGATTCACACCCCTCACGCCTTGACTACTGATCCAACCTCTATGGCTCAAGGTTGAACCTTATGTCAGATAAGTGCTGCTTCTTTTTTGTGGGGGGAGTCTGAGGAATGGAGTTAGGAGGATGAGAGAGCATAATTACCCAGGTAATACTGCATATTAGTGGGTATAACCTGATGGGATTTGAAGACTAGGTGTTGGATGGTATCCTGTGACTTTGGTGACTGCAATTGGGTGCGTATCAAAAGGGTGACTCAGTCGTACTGCCTATCACTGGGGCAACTGAGGAAGGTGGGCGATCAGATGGAGGGGCTGTGTGAAATAGCTACATCCTGTCTCTACATACCTATGCACACAGGGGACAATCATGTCCAGTGTCGGGCGGGAGAGGATGGAGGGGTTGTAGGGGGTGGTGCCATGGCGAGCTGCTTCTGTGTTGTGGTGGGTTCAGGGCTGGGGTGAGAAAGGTGCTGGGTTCGGGTCTGGACGCAGATACATTTTGCTGCCCCCAGCCTGAATTTTTATTTTTTCCCGCATTTGCACTCCCCCAACATGCACCTACCCTAAATTGAGAATCATTATGTAAGGGGCTGCAAGGGGAGCAGTCCCCCAACATAAAGTGGGAAATCCCAACTCCCCTGTGCCATTTTGCTGTGTGCCAGGGAGTACATTGCTAAAATATTTTTTGGCAATGTGCCATCGCCCTAATGGTGATCACCCAGCAGCAATCACCTTTATCACATAAATCCATGTTAGATGCTAGGTTAAATGACAGCCTCCCCCTCCTAGTACTCCTAGTGAGTGCTCGATGGGAGACTTGTCTCCCCCCTCCACTCCTCCATGCCTACTCCATGAAATTGCTCACAAACACTGGATTGTATAAAATTCAACAAAGCAGGCTCATCTGGAGCCTTTGTATATAACTTGTTTTTTAATACAGGCATGCACTAATGTGACACAGTTCAGAACACCCTGTCCCTTAGATGTCTCTCCCCCAACCTCTACTTCTTGAGAGATGCTATCTTGCCAAAAAGGATGTAACTGATGCTATGAGAACTGCATCCTCAACAGCTCACCAAGTGGTGATTTCTAAATGCACCCCTGGCTGATTGAAAATGACATGTTTAGTTCATATGTAGTTTCTGATATCTGTAGCAAAAATGAAGTTATAGGTGCATACAGTGGCATATGCCACTACGAGGCATGTTAGAATGTCTTTATTACTCAGTTTAATGATGCCAATCCCGCCTTAAGGCCACTGCCCCCATACAGCTGATCTGATTTGCTGTTTATGACTAAATCCAGAATAACTATGCCTCCTCCCACCTATTACAGGTGGAAGTACCACAAAAATTGTGGAGAGGTGAGGGTGAAAAAGAGGTACAAGTCAGGTAATATGAGTAACACCCCTCAATTAATATCTGTTACTGACTTTATATTAATAACTGTTGTGCAACGCCTGGATAATTTTATGTGCACTGGCTACATATGGTACAGTGCTCTATGGCATGATACTGGAGGATGCTTTAGTATTCTTTGACTGTAGAAACATAGTCTACCTGTAACAGGTGTACATTGCTGTCAGCTTTGAGAGGCAGTGGATATGTCTGCCAGCAGCTGTTTACATTCTGGTGTCTTATGCAATTTCCAGATAATCAAACATGCAGGACATGCAGGATTGCAAATGTTACTCTCTCCAGAGTAAAACGGTGGACCTTGATCAGCTTTTTGCTGCTGGCCCTAAGCCTTCTCTGCTCCTACTGTTATTGTGTTCCTATTTATGCAAATAGTTTAACATCTAAGTTTGTTTGTTATAGATTGGATAACTGCAGAAATATATATGTAGGTTAGCAGCACTACAACCTAAAAATAAATGTAATTTACAAAAATCCTCACAGACGAAAAATACATCATTACCCTCTGCTCCCTCACTACTAAGGATGGGGGAATATGCTAGCTTTAGCTTTTTGCAGGTGGGTCTGTACTTATCATGTCATTAAATCCTCTATCCTAGACGACAGGTGAGATTACATGTCACACATGTAATGTAGAATGACTTAATACCCCAGTGAAAAGAAAACAAGTTTTATCTAACCTAAAGAAGCTCAAGTCACAGCTGTCCTTCCTGCAAGAAAGTAAACTGCCCCCAGCAGACCATGTTAGGATGACAAGAGACTGAGTAAGACAGCAGTTCCACACCTCCATCCATACAAGCAAATGTAGGGTTGTGATCCTTGTGCACAAATCCCTTAGATAGCCACTACCCACTCTGATGGCAAGTCTTGGCAACCCTCAGGGCAGATGTGGTTTTGCATTACTGGGCAAAGCCACTGATTTACAGTGATTAAAACAATGGAATTCCATTTTCAAGACTTCAGATTCCAGAATTGCACCAGTGTTTGTTACTCTAATTTCCAGATTTTACCAGGATTCCACTGTCACTCTTTTAGCGAGTGTATAAATAACCTGAATCAAAGAAAGCTTAATATACAGAGCATTAAATAAAGCAAATTGAAAATAGTACAGGAAGCAATTATAAGAAATACATAAGTTTGCAAATTTACTGATCTGGTATAAAATGGCAGATTCCATGAAATATTTGTTTTTACCAGTGTTAAGGCAGCCCTAATTCTGGAATTTTACCAGGTTTTCCAGTAAGAAACAAAAAACAGTGGCCTAGTTAATGGGCACTCTTGTTGGGGGCCATTCTCGTGGGTAACATTTCTGTGCCCAGTGAGGATGAGCCCGCCTTTTTCCATAATATAGCAAATAAGAGGGGACAGTTAGCCACTGGGGCCACTCCTATACTTCTGAGAGGTGATTTTAATCTCACACTGATGCCCCGTTAGTTAGATGCTCCATGGGTGCTGAGTTCCACCCTGGGGGATACAAGCAGTCCATCAAATAATGCAAGCTCAAGCCTACTGGACATACTGAGGACTTTCCATCCTCGAGACCGAGACTATTCATACTACTCTAAGGTCCATTGTTCCCATAACATACTGGATTTCTGGCTAACCTCCTCACTAGTAACCAGTCAGCCTTGGACTCAGTGATCATTCATATGGCCATCTCCAATCATGCCCCTGTACAGCTACACTATAAATGCGGTTCTCCTCTATTCATTTCTCTTGTTGGAGGCTAGGCCTCTTTTGCTTCAGGACCCAGACTTCATCCTGGGGGCCCAGAAGGAGACTACTTTATTTTTCACTGAAAATCATATAGAAGACACCTCAGCGGGGACCACATTGGAGGCCTTTAAGGCAACCATTACAGGGAAGATCATTGGTTACTCAGCAACCAGATGTAACAACAGGGAACATCAACTCTACAAGCTGGAGTAGGAATTGCAAACAGCAAAGGTCCAGTTTAATGCACTCCCTCACCCCAATCCACATTCTCCTCTGGGTCATACTGTTATATGGCATAGAATGCAAATTAATGCCTTACTTTCACATAGGCAAGAAATCTCCATTCTTTGCCTAAAATGTAAGTACTGTGAAGGAGGAGAAAAAGGAGCAAGCTCCTGGTATTCAGACTCTGGAAAGAAACAATCCAAACAATTCATAGTAGGTCTTAAAGATCCCACAGATGTCTGAAATAAACTCCAGGATGTTAACAGGATTATGACAAAATGTTATGCTACTCTTTACTCGACCTCCCACTGTCAGGACCCAGCAGCTATATAAAGATTTCTAAACACTATCAACCTCCTTCACCAGTCCTCCCAGCAAGCTGTGCTCCACTGTCCAAAGCAGAGGTTTCACAGGCCCTTCTTTCCCTGACAACTGGTAAATCACCCAGAAAAGATTAATTCTCTGCAGAATTTCTACAGTCCTTCACATCCATAATTTCTCCTGTACTGGGCAAGGTATACTCGATGACTATAACATTGGGCACCTTTTCCCCCAGCTTTAGAGAGACCATTATTATGGTGCGTCCCATAAAAGTAAAGGATACCTGGCTAGCTGCCAGTTAAAAATTAATTTTTTTAATTAATGTGGACAGTAAGTGTTTGCCAAGGTGATGGCTGACAGTCTGAATCCACTTCTCCAACAACTAATACATCCCTGTCAAGTCAGTTTTGTTCAGGGATGTTATAGTGCAGACCACATCTTCTCCATAATGAATCTTATCCATACCGCAAAGAACCTCCCCTCCCTTGCTGCTGCAGTTGCCATAGACTTTGAGAAAGCCTTCAGTTCTATCGAATGAGATTATTATTTACAGTCAGTGCTTGCCCACTTGGGATTTGGGGACTCGTTTCAGTGATGGATCTGCTTCATTTAATCCCTCTCAACAGCACAAGTCCTCACCAATACTCTCCTGTCCAACCCCTTTCTATTAGAGAGGGGCACATGACAGTGATGCCCCCTTTGCATGTTCCTGTTCGTATTAGCAGTGGAATCACTTGCCACAGCCACCAGATAGCATGAAGAGATTTATGGCCTAGAAATTGGTCAACAACAGTATACCATTCTTATGTACGTTGACAACCTCATAGCCCCCTACCCACCACAACCCTATCCCTAAAGCCTCTTCTAAGTTTGATAAACCATTTCACAATACTCCGGCCAAAAAATCAATCTGTCTAAAACAGAAGTCATCCCTTTGAATTGATTTGTTAGTCCAGCACGGCAACATCACAAGGCCTGAGATGAGCCACAGCAGGAATCACTTACCTTGGAATCAAAGTTGCCCAAACCCTCACCCAGCTATGGGAATTAAGCTTACAACCCCCATTGGCCACCATAAAAACAGAATTCAAAAACTGGAAACTGCTCCAACTTACTATGGCTAGGAAAAATACTGCCATAAAAATGGTGGCTGCCCCTTGACTATATTACCTTTTATCCGATCTAACAGTAGAGCTCCCCGCTAGCTGGTATGCAAAGATAGACAAAACTACTGGTAATTTTGTATGGGAAGGAAACAAAACCTAGATAAAATAGTAATAAGCTCACTGATGGGAAGGAGGATGGTGTCTCCCATTGTTTTTGGGATACAAATGGGCGTTTCAAGCAGTACAAACACTACAGTGGTTTATGCAGAGGACTGACAACTTCCCTCAATGGGTCCATATGGAGGAGGAGGATTAAGGAAAAGTGGTATCCTGTGACATGTGCTACTGGCAAGTGAGCACCTACCGAAATGGCACCCCACTTGCGGTGCATGTCAACAGGGCAAGCTAGTAGGGAAGGTGACTGGATGGGGTGGGTTTGTGAATAGCAACAGGATGTCACTATATGTACACACATGTGGGGAGGGTTTGTGAGGGGTGGTATCACAGTGGGCTGCCAAGCTGGCTCTGTAGCATACTGGGCGGTTGCTGGGCTAGAGAAGCCAGGATGTTGAGTTCGGGTCCAGGCCAGGTATGTTTTGTTGTGCCCCGCCAGAGTATTTTTTTTTAATTTTTTCACAGTTTTTCACCCCCCCCAACATGCAACCCCCGATGGATGAGAAGCCTAAAGTAGAAGGGTGCTGTGGGTGAAGTCCCCCATTGGGGTGTGTGGAGGGTGCGGACTCCCACATGACATTAAAAAAATCAGAGTCCTATGTGTTGTTTTGTTTTCCACCTGGGGTGTCCATCACTAAAATTGAATTTGAGCAATGTACACGCTGCATAATGACTATCGCCTTTCGGCGATCGCCCTTGTGACATGGAACCAGGTAAGGTACACTCCGTCCCCCTAGTTCTCCATGCTACATCCCCTAAGGGACTAGCATCACACCCCACTGCTTGGCCAAGAATGAAATATTCATCCCAACTCTACCAGAAGATTGGTACAAACCCAGCTTCCCAAGGTTTCACCCCTTTATGGGGTAACACAGCAATATCCATAGGTGGCAAATGTCTAAACGATGTACTGGAGCCCATAAAATTAATGGTAACTACTTTCCAGAACTTACAAATATGTTGAGGCAGCTTCACTGTAGACCTCTGGAGACATCTTCAACTCAGAAGTTTGATACTATCCTTTCTTGCACAAAAAGGAACACCGTGCTTCAGAGCTAGGGCAGGGTGCAGGTGAGGGCTGCAAGCCCTAAAAAACATACAAGAACAACAGAAACCACCTGCACTCCAGAGCCAGGAGGTTATTTAGACCTCCAGTGAAGGTACTAAAGATGCTACAAATAATACCAAGCTCCCATTTTGCTATTTGCAAAAAATTCATGTTTATTCCAGTTATAAAAACAGAGACATAACACAAAGAGTTTCATGATTTGTAAGATACATAATGTATGTTTATACCTATGCATTTACAGAAAAATGGAATTTATTCAAGTTAATGATCAGAACCTCAGTTTGTGTCTTTCTAGCCTAACAATACTTGTATTATGACCCATAATAGGAGCAACAAGGGTGCCAAAAACAGTTGTCTATACTTAAAAATAATTGTAAATAATCAAGGAACTTGAAACATTCCAAAATTTTTATTTTTAAGAAAATTTGGAATCAGACATTCTGATTGGCTACTGCAAAAAAAAGTTTGGAAAATTTTAAATATTATCTCCTAATCACAGAAACATAGAATTTGATGGCAGATAAGGCCCACCTGGCCCACCTAGTCTGCCCATTTTCCTACCTAACAAATAAGCTGCAGATCCTAGTTTACCAACAGCTTACATCCTCCTACCCCCCACTAGGACCGCCTTATGTCTGTCCCATGCATTCTTGAATTCCCCCCACTGTTCTTGATTCCACGACCTCCTTAGGGAGGCTGTTCCATGCATCCACAACCCTCTCCATGAAAAAAATACTTCCTCACATTACCTCTGAGCCATCCCCCCGCTATCTTCAAATTGTACCCCCTTGTTCTTGCACATCTCTTTTTCTGAAAGATGCTACCCTCTTGGACTTTGTTGATTCCCTTGAGGTACTAGAAAATTTCTATCATGTCCCCTTTCTCCCTCTTTCCTCAAGGGTATACATATTAAGCTCCTTTAGTCTATCTTCATATGTCTTCTGGTGCAGACCATGCACCATTTTTGTTGCCCCTCCTCTGGACAGCCTCCACTCTGTCTATGTCTTTACAGAGATAGGGTCTCCAGAACTGGACACAGTACTCCAGGTGGAGTCTCACCAACTGTCTGTACAGAGGCATAACAACTTCCTGTTTTCTACTATTGATGCCTCTCGCTATGCATCCCAGTATCCCCCCAGCCCTCCTTACTGCCTTCTCACATTGCTTGCCCACCTTTAGGTCATCTGATATAATTACCCCTAGGTCCCATTACATTTTTACTGTTGTCAATATCTCACCCCTCATTGTGTACTCTTCCCCTGGGTTTTTGTTTCCCAGGTGCATTACATTGCACTTCTTTGCATTGAATCTGAGCTGCCATACATTTGACCATTCCTCCAACCTTGCCAAGTCCCTTCTCATCCCTTCCATTCCATCTTGTGTATCAACCCTGTTGCATATCTTTGTGTCATCTACAAAGAGACATACTTTTCCTTCTAGTTCCTCTGCAATGTCACTTATAAAGACATTAAAAAGGACTGATCCCAGTATTGACCCTGTGGTACCCAGCTAGTAACCCTCCTTTCTTCACTGTGGACTCCATTGACTACTACCCTTTGCTTCCTGTCGTCTAGCCAATTTTTTATCCAGGCTACCATCTTGGAACCCACTCCAAGGCTAGCTAACTTGTGTATTAATCTTTTGTGTGGAACTGTATCAAATGCCTTGCTAAAATCTAGGTAGGCCATGTCCACAGCTCCTCCCTGGTCTACTACTTTGGTCACCCAGTCAAAGAAATCTATTAGATTCATCTGACACGACCTTCCCATCATGAATCCATGCTACCTTGGGTCCTGTGCCCCACTGGCCTCTAGGTACTCAACAATTCTTTCCTTCAGAAGTGATACCATCATTTTACCTACCACTCAGGTCAAACTAACTGGTCTGTTTTCTGCATCTGTCCTGCTCCTACTTTTGTGAAGAGGAATCACATCTGCCATCCTCCAGTCCTCAGGTACCACCCCATCTTCCCATGATTTGTTAAAGAGAGTTGTCAGCGGTGTCACTAGTTCTGCCCTTAGTTCACTTAGAATTCTTGGGTGAATCCCATCAGGCCTATTGCTTTGTCCACCTTCAATTGTATTAGTTCTTCAGAACCCTTTCTTCTATAAATGGATTGGTATTGACCCCTGTCTTCAGTGTTCCTCTTGTTTGCTTTAGGTACCTCCCATCCTCTTCCTTTGTGAATACTGAGCAGAAATATTCGTTCAGTATACCTGCTTTTTCACTGTCACCCACTTCTCACATTCCCTCCCCTTTATTAAGCCTCAGTATCCATCCTTTGGTCTTTCTTCACTCCCTAATGTACCTATAAAAGGTCTTATCCCCCTTCTTAACAGAGTTGGCTATCATTTCCTCTGTTTGGGCCTTTGCTATTCTGACTGCCTTCCCAGACTATTTCTGCTTTAACTGATAAAGTTCTCTGTCCTGCTCCTTCTGTGTCTCCTTATATTTCCTGAATGCTATCCTTTTCACTTTAACCTTCCCTGCCACCTTTTTTGAGAACCATAGCTTTTTTTTCCTTTGATGTGTTTTGTTGATTTGCTTTACACAAAGACTTGTTAACTCTGTGATGGCTGTTTTGATTACTCCTCATTGTTCCTCCACCCCTCCTGCTTGCATGTTTGCTAGTGTTTTTCTGAGGCACTCTCTCATTTTCCCAAAGTCAGCCCTCCTAAAGTCCAATACTCTTGCTTTTGTATGGCTTGATTGTATGGCTGTGTTTATCGTGAACCACACTGTTTGGTGGTCGTTTGTTCCCAGATGGCTACCCACTTCTAAATCTGAGATTCTTTCTCCATCCCCATTTGACAGTACCAGGTCTAAGATTGCTCCCTCCCAAGTAGGTTCCAATACTAGCTTTTTGAGGCATGCCCTTTTAGGGCATCAAGAATGACCCTGCTCTTGGATGTGCCTGCAGCAGAGGTGCTCCAGTTAACATCTGGCATATTCAGGTATCCCATCAACAATATCTCCCCTTTTTCTGCCATCCTAAGGATGCCTTCTATCATTTCCTTGTCCATTCCCTCCCCTCCCCCTGATATGGGGGTCTGTATACAACCCCATGAGGATTGTGGTGCCATTTCCTGTCTCCAGGGTGACCAAGAGTGCCTCATCTGCTCCCTGTTTACTCTTTAGTTGTGTTGCTTTGATCTCTTCCTTTACATAGAGAGCCACTCCTCCTCCTCCTCTTTTACCCTCCCTGTCCTTCCTGTAGATTGTGTATCCTGGTATGTTGACATCCCAGTCATGGTTCTCTGTGTACCATGTTTCTATGACTGCCACAATATCCAGGCAACCCTCTTCTATCAAGGCCACTAGTTCAAGCAGCTTGTTACACAGACTACGGGCTTTGGTACTCATCACCCTCCACTTTTTGATGGCCTTACCCCTTTTAGCCCCATTCCTGCCCTTACTGCCTTTACCTTTTTTTTATCATTTATCATTGTCCTGCTCCCTAATGACTTCTCTACCTTGGTGTTTACCTCACTAATTACTGAGTTTTGTGGGGGAAGACTAGGATTTCCCTGCTCCTTTTCAGTGCGTCCCCCTCTTGGCTAGTTTAAATGCTTGCTAATGAAACATTTAAACCTCTCACCTAGGATCCTGCCCCTCCCCAGACAGATGCAGACCATTGCACCAGTATAGGTCTACATCCCTCCAGGTGGCTCCCTAGTCCCCAATGAAGCCAAAACCCTGAGCTCCACACCAGTTTTTCAACCATTCATTGTATTACCTGGTGAGGAGTATCCTACCATCACCCTTGACATAGACAGGCAGCACCTCCAAGAAGGTTACCATATGCACCATTTGACTAAGGCCCCTGTCCAACTCTACAAACTCTTCTTGCATTGCTCTGATCCTATTCCTAGCAAGGTCATTTGTCCCTAGGTGTACATTGACATCCAGCTCCCTCCCTTGTGCAGCTGCTCCCATGATGCTGAGGATTCGCTTCCTGTCCCTCCAAGCTGTAGCACCAGGCAGGCACCTTACCTCTCTCCCCTTCTTCCCCCATTTCTACCCCACTAATGATAGAGTCCCCCAACAGGAGTTGTTTTCTTCCCCTGTGGAGTCCCATGCCACCCTCCTGTGGGTCTCATTTGTGAAGGTTCACAGCATCCTCCTTGGTCTCCACTGCAGCTGCCTCCATAGAGGAACCACTATCCACCAGAAGAACATATGAATTGTGGAGAGGTACAGCTGGAGGGATGCAACTCTGTTCCACCATCCTCTTCCTCCCTGAGCCCACCCTGGTCCAGCCTCTCCTCTTTTCTTGGCAACTTCTTAGGTAGTGGCATTGGTCCTGGTGGTCCCTGGGTGGGGGAGGAGGTTTCACGAATCCTAGCCAGGTCAGCCTGGAGACGGGCAACCTCCTCCCTCAGACCAGAGAGGTGCCTGCAAATAGGGCAGCATTGCAGCCTCCAGAATGTCTCCTGGAACACAGCTGCCCCACAGCCATTGCACTGCACCACTCCTATCATGTCTTATTTTGTGTCCCCTCTCTCCTGTTTTTCTGTATGCTTACTCTTTCCTCTCCTTACAACTCTCACCCTTCCTGTTCTGGGACAGCAACTTCCTATATTCTTCAGAAGCCTCCTTCTTCCTTGCTCAGTGTCAGACCACTAGCAGCTAGGGACGGAGAGTGAGCTATTTTTTTCATTTAGGCTTGTCAAAACCAATGTTTTTCTATGATCCTTCCCTTCCTACTGCCAAACAGGAAGTTCCTGTTCTTAGTCAAATCCAGTGGCTATAAAAGTAGAACTGGCTTATGGTGGGTGGGTGGAGGGGTGGGATGGAGGGCAATTAGTAAGAAAAAAGGCTAGCAACAGGACATTGTAATTTGAGTCACCTACTTTTATATTGTTTAAGCCACACCCCCAATTAAGCTTTCTCTCTCCTCCTACTGTTTTAGCAAAGTAAGTTGATACAGTACCCTTCCCAGCACAGAACACATACTGACTTTCTTTTCTTTTTTAACTCTAAATAAGACCCCTTCTACTTCTAATAAAGTATCTGCCTGCTTAATCTCAACAGACCCTGACTCCTGTTGAGATAGAAGTATTAAATCAATAAGAAAATAGTAGCTTACTTTAGTTAGCTGCTTTCTGCTCTACAAGCAAGGCTAGCAACAAGAAGTTGTAATTTGAGTAACCTGCTTTTATATTGTCTAAGCCACACCCCCAATTAAGCTATCTCTACTCCTACTGATTTAGCAAAGTAAGTTGGTACAGTACCCTTCCTAGCACAGAACACACACTGACTTTCTTTCTTTTCTTTTTTTAATCCAAATAAGACCCCTTCTACTTCTAATAAAGTATCTGTCTGCTTAATCTCGATAGACACTGACTCCTGTTGAGTTAGAAGTGTTGAATTAGTAAGAAAATGGTAGCTTCTTTTAGTTAGCTGCTTTCTGCTCTACAAGCAAGGCTAGCAACAGGAAGTTGTAATTTGAGTCACCTGCTTTTATATCGCCCAAGCCACGCCCAATTAAGCTCTCTCCTCCTGCTGATTTAGCAAAGTAAGTTGATACAGTACCCTTCCCAGCAAAGAACACACACTGACTTTCTTTCTTTTCTTTTTTTTTTTTAAATCCAAATAAGACCCCTTCTACTTCTAATAAAGTATCATGTTACAAATGTGTGCCTTGGTATAGTGCATTAATCTGTTTTCAGATTTTGGCCTTTTGATTTATAAAATTGGAACCTTCAGAATTGGACCATCTGAATGGCCGTTGCACAAAAGTTTGGTATTTTCAGATTTTTTTCAATTTATCATGTCATAAATGTGTTCTTTAAAACAACACTTGGTTTAACTTTCTGATTTTGGCCCCTTTTCTTCACTAAACTAGATACTGCTGAATCCGAGTATCTGATTGGTCGTTACAAAAAAGTTTTGCAAATCATAAAAATTATTATTTGATTTTGTTGCTTGTGTATTATGGGTCATACTAATGTGTTTAGTTTTTTCTAATTGCTACTGTTTTAATGCATTAAATATAACTTTTGGGATTATTATAAAATGATTGGATGTTAATGAGTGATGTCACCAAATCTGAATTGTGAATGGTATAAAAGGAAGAACTTGTTGCAATAATGATTATTCCCCTGGTGAAGCCATAATTGGCAAAGCACCGGGGAGCTTGTTGATGTGACTGCTGTGTGTATACTGAAGATTTCCTGCAGTATCTTGTGGAATAAACCTGAATTTTTTGCAATTAGTAAAATGGGAGCTTGGTATTATTTGTAGCATCTTCAGTACCTTCACTGGAGGCCTAAATACTGTAACCTCTTGGTTCTGGAGAGCAGGTGGTTTCTGTTGTTCTGATACAATCCTATCTTTGCACTAGATCCCAGAACAGTAAGCCAGCTCCACTTTTAAAGTGACTGTCCTTCCCAAATGGCCAGGCTAGGAAAATATATTTAGCTATTTGCGGCACCCTGCCAAGTCAATCACAGGACTCTAAGGCCATGTGGGAAGCACATCATCATATCTGAACAGTAATGATTTGGCTACTGGAAGTTCAGGCACAATACCTTTCCAGGCACTAGGAGCAAGCTGATTTAAAACAAAATCCTCCCCTCCTGGTATAGAACCATCACAATCCTTCACACCTTAAAGCTCTTCATTACAGAGAGATGCTGGAGAAGTCAAACATTCAAAGGAGATCTAGCAAGTTGTAAATGCGTTGTATAGTATTCAAGGACTGCAAGCTGTGGTATGTTTTCGCTCCCATTTATTAGTGCTTGAGGTAAACTGTTAGGTACAGTACATGCTGCTCACAGTGAATCTCAGTGTACTGTATCTGGCATGCTACCAATTACTACAATAATTGCTCTACTAATTGAATCTGATCCCCAGCAGTCAGCCTTGTAGTGTATAATTAAGTACAGTGCATCCAGCCACACTAAGAGCTTCCCTCACCATTGCAAGGTGTTTCACTGCAATAGTAGACTGAAAACTGAAAACCCATAAACAATGGCATTGTTGAAATGGATATGCTTTTCTCAAACCAAACACAAGTATCCAGCAGAGTTCAGTAACTTGAACAGTGCTGCCCTTAATGAGACTTCTGGTGTTGAGTTTGATGTGGTTGAAGCTGTCACGAAGGAGAGAGCAGCTGCCAGTCCACCTCCATCAAAAAAGTGCCGGCCATCAAACTATGCCAATTACACTACCAAAATAAGATTTAAGTTTGGGAAGTATGCCATTGAACATGGCATAATGGCAGCAGTCAGGCACTATCATTCTTTCTGTGGCCTTGTAATTAACAAGAATACAATCTGCAAATTCAAAGCAGACTTCCTCTCTCTCTCATCCAAAAATCCTGACCCTTCAACCATGTCTGCAGTGCTGCCAAAAGAAACCTGTGGCAGACCCACTTACCTCAAGGAGCACCTCAAGGAGCAGCTAAAATAATCATCCTGTCTGTGATCAGAAGGTGCCATTGTAAACACTGGGGTCATTCAGGCTGTTGCACTTGGAATTGTCAAAGCACACAATCTGCATGCCCTAGCTGAGAATGGCAGCAACCTCAACCTAACGATCAAGTGGGCATGGGGGTTTGGTTTCTAAACAGGTTTAGTTACAGTAAAAGAAAGGATATTAGTGGGTCATAAGACCCTCAGTGACTTTGTTAGTTTAAAGACTTCTTTTTTAAGGAGAATTGTCAAAGCCAGTGCCCAGGAATTGATCCCGAAACAACTGATTTTTAAACATGAATGAGACTGGTGTGAGTATGATACCAGTCTCCGAATGGACCATGGATGTTACAAGGTCTAAGCAGGTGTCTGTCACAGGCCTTGGTAATAAAAGGCAAATTTCTGTGGTGCTTGCCTGCACCCTCACTGGAGGCATGCAGCCTCCTCCCCCGGCTCATCTACAAAGGAAAGACTTTGGTGTGTCACCCTGTTCTCAAGTTCCTATCGGACTGGAACATGACACATACCGATAATCACTGGGCGAACGAGGAGAGCACAATTAAGTTCTAGGACAAAGTTGTGCTGCCCTATGTACTGGCTACCAAACAAGCTCTTTGACTACCTGATGATTGGACTACTGTTCTATGGTATGGAGTCCTCACTTAGTGAGGGATGTTAGAATGATGGAAAGATTGCAACAGACATATACAAAATTAATTGTAGGGTGTAAGGATCTGGATTATGAAGGAAGATTGAAGAAGTTGAGACTGTGGACCCTAAAGGATAGAAGAACTAGAGGGGATATATTATGTATCTATAGAATTCTAAAGGATGAAAGTATAAGAAAAGAGATGGGAATAGAATTTAAAGATCAAATAATATCAAATGAGAGGGCATAATAGGCAGCTAAGGGAGAAGAAAAGTAGATCACATATAAGAAAACATGGTTTCAAGAATAGATCAATTAGAATGTGGATTAAATTACCACAGGAGGTAGTGGAAGTAGAAACTGCAGAGGCCTTCAAGGTTCGGGTAGATCAGTACCTAAATGATGTTGGTAACTCAGGTTGCCACCACAGAATTGTGGGAAAAGCTTACATGGGCTGTGCCTTCGTGACTTTACTATATACCAGTATGAAAGTATGAGTATGAGCAGAAAGCAGTTTTAATACTCAATATGTACCGTGCTCATATGACCAAGTCTGTAATTATACATATGGAGGCAATGGGGGTCATACCCATTTACATCTCAGCACCATGCACCAATGCTCTGCAGCCACTGGATGTGGCCGTGAGCAAGATTTTCAAAGACTATCTCAAGAACCAGTTTACAGCATGGCATACCCAGCTCATTTCTGACTCTCTTGTGGCAGGGGCAAATTAAAAATTCAGTGTGGATTTACATTTACAGACTCTTAAAGAACACCACGCCCGATGGCTCCAGTACAGCTTTAATGCACTGACATCACGGAATACTGATGTATGTCATGGCTTCTCTGAAGCAGGGATTACTGAAGCCCATTTTAATTGCCTAAACATGAGTACTTTAAGTTTTCACAGCCAAAAGTTTTCTCTGTTATACTGCATGTTTTCAAAATAGATATCTGAGCAGCCACTAAAAGGTCTTTCACACCTCTCCCCAGATCACAGTGGAGTGAGGAAGTGCAAATGACCCTACTCAGATGTTAAATGACACAATGACCATCCTCTGATGCAGATGAAGCTAGTGTCATAGGATTTTATGAATGGAGCACTCATGGCGAGAAGAATGTCTATTACTTTGTTCAGATGCTTGCCTTTTTTTTATGCGTACAGTAATAAAGAACCAGTTAATAAACTACCATTTTCACTAGTATTGCCTTGTATTTACTGCCTGACTTGTATTTCGTGTCTGCAGTACATTACCTCTTGGTTCTGTGTGATCTGTACTCTGATATTATTCGTGTTCCTTTCATTTTTGCTCAACTTTGCAGATCACAGTTAGAGCGAAAATAAAATGAATGCGAATAATACCTGCTATACAGTACATTACATATTATGGGCTTGCCCCACACATCAACCCTTTTGGCAGCAGATATACCACCTAGATACCAACATTCTCTATAAACTGATACCCCTATTGCAGTCCTGACATCCAAGGCATCTTACTTTCATGGTGTAGGAGGATAGGTGGCTCACCTTACTGAGTATGCAAGCCAAAAGACTTCTGTGTAGATAGCGAATCATGGAGATCCTGATGATACAAGAACTGCTAATCTTTCTAACACATCCAGCCATTCCAGGTCGACTAACATACATTGCTGCTAACACCCTTCTAGCATCTTACTGCTGTTGGCAGCTATTTACAACATATGTTAAACCCAGAACAGAAAGACGGTACCTTTACCCTACTAAGTTACCTTTTCCATCTGATATATTATGGGGGCTGGATCTTTGTACTCCTGACAAATTAGTTCTGTTCTTCATCATATCTCTGTAATGTATACACTCATGTTGAATGTTTTGGTTTTCTTTTTTTTCTTTCTGGATGCTTATATTTTTTTCTCTAGGGCAGGACATCTTTGTCACTTTCAACATAGCCAGTTAACAGTTCCATGAGATGTCAACTGCTTGAGCTGGCATGCCGCATATTCAAATGTAAGTTTGTATTATATCCTTCAAGAACATTTACCTGCACTTGATATGTATCAGAATGTCTTTACTGCATCCTGTTTTTGTGTAAAAATAAATGAATAAATAAATCCTGCAACAAAAAGTTTAACTGCAAAAAGAAATAAATGAATAAATAAATAAATGTCAACACCCTTCTCCATTCTGATGGCAGCCAGACCCTCCCCCAGATTTGCAGAAGATTTAGGAAATACTGCACATGCACTAAACATCTACAGTGTTTCCAATATTTACTTATTTCCATTTTTATTTACCATGTAGGTGTACTAAGAATTTGCCTATTTTAAGGCAGGACCAGGGAGATAACAACAATGAAGACTGACACATCAATGTACACGAAATTCAGAAGGTCTATTCAATTGCCTAGAGTTAATATAGAGAACAAAAAGCCAGAAACAAAATTAAATACAACAGCCTAGAAGTAATGTAGTGAGCTAAACCAAAGGACAAGTACAACACGTGATAAGCATAATGCAAGGTACAAGGATAAGGTGCAACAATAAAAGAGAGGTAACAAGTACAGGGAAAGGTTCTATACATTTGAAGTTGATAATTAGGTATATACACACATGCAGTAACTCAGAGAATTTACTATTCACCATGGCCAGGATATTCAAAGCAGTTGCACATGGAGCAAGTGAGTTGTGCCGGCGCAAGTGCGGACTTGCGCCAAGGAGCAATATTCAGCGGGAGTCATTGCACTGCAAAAATCTCATTGCGCCAGTGTGCAACTACAGTGAATGCTGGTGCAAGAGCAGGGGGCATGCCCATGAATATATGGTGCAGTGCAGTATTCAACCGTGGAACCGTGGCGTAAGTGCGGAGCAAAACCCGGATGCACTGAGCAGACTTAAGCCTACAAATACAGGGCACAAGCACACAGACAGCACTTGTGCTAGGTGAGAGAGAGAGTGGTAGGAAACTTGGGACAGACAGACAGACAGACAGAAAGACAGACCAAGAGAGACAGTGCCAGTGACAGACAGAGAAATTGTCACAGGCAGCCATGGGGGAGAGGGACAGAGGTGGCAGTGGAGAGTGAGCCGGGGTAGAGAGAGAGAGACAGGAACAGGCAGGCACAGTGCCATGCAGTGCACCAGGGTGGCACACAACCTGCAGCAGGTGACCTCCCGGGGGAGACTGGACATCAGCGGCCATGTATAGTGTGCCCTTCCTTATGGAGGCCATAATGAGGGGTGTGAGGGGGCAGGAGGAACAGCGACATTGCCTAGGAAGGGCCCACATACCTGGAACAGATGGTACTGTGCCAGTGCCACCTTTGAGAACTACACAGACATGGAGATTGTGGGATGGTACCACCTGAACAGGGCCATTCTGAGGCAGCTTTGTGAGCTGTGCAGTGAGGAGATACTGGTATCCACAAGATGGAGCCATGCAATGTCTGTGGAGACAAAAGTGACAGCTGTCATGTTCCTGCTCACCACCAGCACCTTCCAGAGACCAACAGGGGATACCACAGGCATAACCCAGTCAGCCACGTCATGCCTCCTCACACAGTTTCTAAATGCTCTGCTGCCTTGTGCTTCAGAATACATCCATTTACCCAGTACACAGGTGGAGTGTACAGCAACCATGCAGGACTTGCACAGGGCAGCATGTATTCTTGGAATGCTTAGGGTCATTGACTGCACCCATGTGGGCATCCGCACACCACCTGGCCTAAAGGGTATGGCCTATACCAATAGGAAGGGGTTCCCGAGTGTGAGCTGCCAGGGGTTGTGCGATGCCAAGGGGTGCATCAACAATATCTGTGCCACACACCCTGGGAGTGCACATGATGCATTCATCTGGTTAAGTTCTACACTGTGTCACAGGTTTGAGCATTTGGACATCCCCACGGGACACCTAGTGAGTGAGTATGGGATGGGCAAGGGGTGCCGGGCAGAACAGGCCATGGGATGGGGGCGGCAGAGTGGGTGTGCTGGTGAGGGCATCAGGGACAGGCAAGGGGCACAGCAAAAGATATCACAGGGCTAACCATATCATTATCCACACAGGAGACAGTGCCTATCCACTGAGGCCCTGGCTGCTCACCCCCCATCGGCACCCATTGCCTGCAGCAAAGAAATACTACAATGAGGGACATGCCAGCACATGACACATCATTAAGAGTGTATTTGAGATGCCGAAGGCATGGTTCCATTGCCTAGACAGGTCTTGTGGTGCATCACAGTACAGGCCCTTGAAATCCTGTGGCCTATTCCTGGCCAGCTGCATACTACACAGCATGGCCATTGACCATGGGATGGCTGTCGAGGCTGATGAGGGCTACAGTAGTGGGCATGACAAAGGCAATGGGCCAGTGAGTGGTGGACAGCCCACCCTGCGTGGAGGGATCCCCAGCTACAAAGGATGGTGTGGCAGCATTGAGACAGCATAGCACAGGAGCACTATGGTGCACACAGGTAGGTGGCTCCAAACCCATGCAAAGGCCACACACTCAGGTACAGCACACAACCAGGGGCATGCATGGCAGTGGGCATGCACACACAGAGGCATGGTGCAGGGGTATGGGAGTCAATGGCACACAACCATACACAAATGCACACAGCATCACCCAGCAACACCTAGCCATCCAGATGCTGGCAAGTGGCGTGGATCAGATGCATTGTACCAGTGCACAGGCACAACCAGTGCAGAACTACCCTCTTCATGTCCACACCACATGGGCCAATGACCAGGTAGGCATGCACACAGGCAGTGTGCAGCACAGCACACAGGCACCCCACACCAGTAGTATGCACACACGCATGCCGCCCATGCACATACAGGGCAGTGGTTGCAGACTGTGGTCAGCATGGCAAACACATCAGGGGCCACTGCACAGAACCACGGCCACTGTGGCCATGGGGTGACCACACTGGGGCTGATCGGCAGCCACAAGCTGCTCATCAGCCACAGGGGGTGTTAGCAACAGCCCTCCAGGGATTGAACTGTAGGACCATGACCGGGTCCACGTAGGGGTATGTAGGTGCCCAAACAGGCCTGCCCCTGTCATGCCTGGGAAGCCAACTGCAGAGCCCAGCATCTACAGTGTGGTTGTTGCATGACCCCCGGGATCATGGGGTGGACAGTGCACTGCATGGAGTCTGTGGTGGCGAGCCATGCCTTGTGGCAGCCAGCAGTGCAAGGCCATCCGTGATTGTATTAGCAATGCAATCTTGGGATACAGACATGGACTCCTGTATGTACTGTATAGCCACCAGAAGCTGTGTAGTGTTCCTTTCATGCTGCTCACCTGCCTGGTGCACCTCTGCTAGCAGTGCACACACCACAGTGGCAAGCTGCGCCTGTTGCTCCTTGGAGGCCCACAGCAAATGGGTGTGCTCTGCCAACTGGTCAGTGCCCTGGAGAACCTGGGCCGGGTGCCGACCCTCCTGTGGTGACTGGCCATGCTAGACAGCCCCCCACTCAGGTGGAAACTGCACAATGGAGTCCTCATGGGCTATGTCCCTAGCAGGCACCCCAGCAGTGGATCCATGTTCTGGCAGCCCTGTGGCTCCTGCAGCCTGCTGCTGTTGCCCATCCAGCTGCTAAACGCTGCCCAGCACCTGCGCAGCCACTCCACCACCACCACATGGCACAGCTGTGGCAGTGCACACAGCATCACCTGCAGTGGCAGTGGGCAGCTGTTCCACTGCTGACAGGCCACTGGGTGTACTGTCTGTGTTGGTGACTGGTATGGCGTCTCTCCCACAACACCACCCATGCTGTCCAGGATAAAGTTTAGGTCTTCATCAGTGTCAGACCTAGCCTCAATCTGTGTCTCCATGCTGAGAATGCTGAGACTGGCATCCTGTAGAAACACATCCAGGGCCTTGTCCGACCCTATGCCCAGGACATCCGGCTGTACAGTGGTGGTGTCCATCAGCCGATCAGGCCCCTGGATGCCCGTGGAGATGGATGGCTTGTCCTGTGGGGCTGGGCCTTCCTCCATGGCTGCTGCTGGTGCCCCATCCTCTGCACACAGGCGTTCTGGTGCTGAAAGAGAAACCAGGTGTGTCAGTGATGCAAGGCCCACAAATGTCTGCTCCTCTACCCCTCCAACATAGCCACTGCATGCTGTGCATGCCTGACATATGTACCATGCAGTGATGGGCTGCCACCCATCTGGAATACTCCACCTGGCACACCCTCCACAGTGCTGTGGTGCATGGTGGCAGCCACCAACTCGTTCGGTGCCATGAGCTGTAGCACATCAGCAGGCCCCCATCCAGTGACTTTCTGGGCAGCACAGATGGTGGCCACCTTCTCTTTGATGTACCACTTATAAGTGCCCATCTTCTTGTGGGACTCCTGCACTGACCACTGGTGGCTGTCCTGCTGGTTCATGCATGCTGCCACCTTCTCCCAGGCCCCAGCCCTCACCTGTGGTGTGCCCATGGCACCACTCAGCTTTGGATCCCTGTTGAGGTAGGCATCAAACAGGGCCTCTGCCTCCATGAAATTGGGCTGGTGCTTGCAAGCAGGCCCACGCTCCTCACCCTCTTCATGTTCCGACACGTTGTTACCTGTGGACATAGACAGCACAGTGTGTCAGTGTCAGCAGCACCCTGCTCTGTCCCCCCCTGTTGTGCTGGCTGGGCTCAGTGTGTTGCAGCAGCATACACAACTTCCCACAGAAGGTTGCAATACTGGTCCATGGCTTGTGCCGGTCTGTGGTGCTTTTATTGTGCAACGCATGCAAATAGCATTGGCTCAACGATAATGACATGCTAATTCCCCCAGTGGGCCATGCATTGGCTGATGAGCTCATTTGCATGTGGTGGCTGAATTTCATGAATTTGCTCCATGCTCAGTGAGATTGCTCCGAAGCAAGTCACGACGCAATGCGCAAGCATGGGTGGTTTGTAGGCCTCCAGTGTGCATGAATCTGATGGTATTATGTTTTCATTCAAGCACTGTGTGCCAACAGTGCAATGCTGGAGCATTGCACATGGTGCACCAATCCTGCTGCACAGAGGCAGTCAACCCCTGACCCTTGGTGTGACCCACCGACCCCTGGTCACTCCCCTGACCACATTTAGCCATGCCTATATTGTGCATCTCTGGCACTGCGTGATGGGCAGACACAGTGCATGTACCATTGCATCACACATCTGATGCATGTTGTGCACATGTACACCTCTGGCTGCCATTTTGCTTTCCCACATTGTGGTTGGCACTATGGCGCAGCATGGTGTCTGGCAGGCAAGAAGCTGGTTCTAGGTTGAACTTGCAAACCTGGTGGTGTGCATCCTACCACACACCCTGCAACTCTTTGGTCGGGTCCCCCTGCAGCAGCCAAGGGTCGCAGTGTGGCAGGGGATAGCTGCCAGTCTGCAGCACTGTATTGGGGTGGCCAAGACAGGGGAGCAATGCCACCACAGGTATGGGGACCTTGTGCAGTGGAACTCAGAGCACCTGCGATGGCTGCAGACATGCATCTGATGATGGACTGTTTCATGGCCATGAACGTCAGCCCATTTTGCATGTGTGCCCTAGTGATGTACTCTGGTGTTGGCTAGGCTGCCTGGCATGCCCTGCAGAGGGATGCACTGTCACCATGTGCATTGCGGAGTGACATTGCTTTGCAATACAGCCATGCGGCATGTGTTGGGCAGGGGCACACCCTGTGCACAGGGGTGGGAGTGGAGGTGGTGGGCAGATTCTGAGGATTATTCCTGATGTGTACTTGTCTTTGTTTCATTCCCTGGACCTGAGAAACACCACCAAATGAGGGTGGAAGGAACTGCGGGAACTGCACAGCAGGCCACAGTGGGCCGCAGAGGTGGTGCAGGTGCTGGACCAGCACCAGTGGGGCAGCTGAGGGCAGGTAGGCACTGTCTTGGTCCTGGCACTTTACATGGGGGTGGCAAGTGAGTGGCGCAGGCATGGTGCAAGCATGGCCACCTCTGCCATGTGCCATGGCAGCTGTGTGTGTTACACTGTGCATAGTGCATGCCACTGTGGAGCAACCATTGCACACATGTGCCAGTTATTAGTGGGGTTGGAGTGCACCCAGTTGACACTGTTGTTGCTGTGGTGCTCCTGGTACACTGTGCCATGTGACTGTCATTGTAGTGTTGGGTGGCCATTGTGTGACAGAGACCACCTCTGTGCAATGTCATGGTGTGCTGAGTTGCTGGCAGGCATTGGCCCATCCCCCTGTGGGTGGTCGGGGAGGGCACTCCAGGGGTGTGTGCTCACACTGCCCATTGCTCACTGTGGGACCTTGGGACATTGCACTGATCACCTGTCCTATCCATCGTCATAGGTGTCCAGAGGAGAAGGCAGAAGGCACTGTACTGCCGGCTGTTCCTCCAGTTGACACTCATCACATCCACCACCATGGATGCATCCTGCAGGTGTGCTGGATGATGTTGGCAGGCTGGAGGCAGAGAGGGCACCAAGGGGTGGTAGGGCATGACCACCATTAGTTTTTGCCCCAGCATTCCCATTTCCCATTTCCCTGCTGTACATCCCCCTTCAGTCCCCCTTCCCACTGTACAGTCCCTGTTCCCTGTCCCCTTCCCTCACTTTCCTACTTTTTCCCACCCTCTTGTTTATGTAAATAGATGTATTGTTAAATATATATTTTTTGCCGTACCTGTCTGTGTCAGTGTCTGCTTTGCAGATGGTGTGAGGAGCCATGCTGCAGTGGCACAGTGTATATCCGAGTGGTGTGCAAGTGTCAGTGTACATGTTGTGCATCTGCGGTTCACTGCTGTGTGCTGTGGTGTGTCCCACTGTGGTGGTGTCCTGCTCCTTGGTCTGTGGCTGTGCCTTCAGGTGCCAATGGGGTGGCTAACATGGGTGTGTGTCATGTGTGTGCTTGACTGCATGGTCCTGCTAGTGGATGGCAGTCATCTGGGAGGGTGTAGGTACGGTCTGCAGCCTGTTGGTGGGGTTCTTCATTGGTGGCCCTCTGTTGGCCATTGGTGACACCTGTTGCCTGCTATCTGTGCCATCATTGTGTTCTGAGGTTGGGTGGATGCCAGTGTGCACCCTGCTGGTGGTGGCCTCCAGTGGCCTGACACTGTGCTTCCCTGACTCTGTCCCTGGGTCTGTTCGCTGTGCCGTGTCTCCCTCTGTTGCTCTGCTCCCACAGTTGCCTGGACCATCTCTTTCTGCACCATGGTGCAGTTCTGTTTTCACCATGGTGCATGTCTGTTTGCGCAATGGTGCATCTCTGCCATATTCAGCTGGGTTGTGCTGGCACAGTTCGGCATGCACGACCTCTGAATATGGCACTCATTGCGCAATGGTGCTTTGAATTTGCACTGCGCCAGACTTGAGCCAGCTTGTGGCACATTTCTGAATATCTGAGCCCATATATTTTATTATAATGTGTTCAGACACTGAACAGCCAGTAAGGCAGTTAGAGGGTTTAAATTGATCACAGCACGGTACTATAAGTTGCGGGGACAAGCAAGGTGTGGGAGGTTTTTTTTTTAAACTTTGTCTACTGACACTGAAGATATCCTTCCAGTGTTAGAATCACGGATTGTATACTGTATGTGTGTGAGGGTGTGAGTGTGTGTGTGTGTGTGGGGGGGTCTTTTGTGACACTGGAAATGGATTAAGAATTTTGTAAAATGTTTAGGTATGGAGACTTTAAGCATAAGGTTAGTGAAATATGTCTTGTTTTTTGATAAAGTTGTACAGTACCGGTGATGGGCTCCTGGTACCATAATGTGGGTTGTCTGGGTCATTTAAGCAATATACCCCTCCAGAGTGTGGGTATACTGGTGGATTTACCACACCTGGTGAGGGTCAGTCATGAGGTGCAGCCGAGTGACCAAACCACACTTGGAGTGGTAAATCTGCCTTTACACCCACTCCCTGGAGGGGTATGTTGCTATTATACAAACTGTTTTTTTGTACAAAGAAGAAATATTAAATAAAACATCCACTTGTTCTGAAACTTGCTGCTCACCTGTTTTTTAGTGTGGAGGCACTGCTCCATTTTTTTGCAAGTTCTGCGCATGTGCTGCATCATTCCTGATTACAGCGGTTATTGTTAGGGAATTTTTTCAGTTTCTTTGGTGTCAACAGAATGAACTCAGTTTTCTGTTTCTTTTGCTGTGCATCACTTTTCTGGAATGGTGCTTCTCTGTTTTTGAATTTTAGAGCCTAGTAACGGAGTATCAAATGTCAGGTTAGTGAGCAAGTACTCTCCACGTCAGTCCGTGTGCTTGGCAGTGGTAGGTTTGTGACGATCAAGAGAGATTTTCCAGGGAGTTCCTGATGTGGCTAAGTGGTTGTTGGCACCTTTCCCATGGGTGCACTGGAGGATTTATCATGGTGAAAAGGTACCAGCCAACCAATCAGATTGCAGGGTTTGGGCATTTTGATTTAGTCCATTGTATGATACTGCATCATCAAGTATGAGTTCAAATGGTTACACTTAATGTTGTGGGGTTAACTATTGCAAAACTTGATATGAACTTCTGGTGTCACAGAAAACATTTTGGGCTGCATTTTACTAACAACAGGAATGAGCTCCCCTAGTTATTTTCATTGATAAACACAAAAAAGTAAAGTGACACCATGGATGAGCTTTCAGTGTCAGAATCAGTGGGTGGGGGGATTGTCATCTGTAATGCCACTGACAGGCTGACAGTGTCTCAAAATATTTAAGGGGCAGTGGATAGGTACAATAGATAGTAGAAAACGTTGTTATGTAAGAAGTAGTGGGTAGAGATGTTACAACATTCTACACACATATATTGTTGGTGCAAAGTTGAGAACTTCACAGTTCATTATGCTTTATGAAACTGCTAACTCACTCCATCAACTTCCAAGGAGAAGTTCAAAAACGTTTTTATTGAAATATCACCCCCCACTCTCTTGGTTAAGTTGTACCCCCCCACCTTAAAATCACCCAGTTCCTTATAATTAAATACCCCAAACCCCTGCTCTGAAACCCCCTACACCCCCAGTGAAGTTTGCTGCCATTCACAGTGCTGTCTAGTTATACTAAGTGTTCCACCCACCTGCTCATGAAAACCAACTCCAGCCACTTCTGCCACCTAACCTTGATCATGAAATGAATTCCTCCACCCAGCTCCCATCTGCCCCACCTCCCTTGTCCCCTGTGAACACCAGAAAAACATTACATAACATACCTGAAAAAAAAAGAAATGATCTAGTGTTGCATAGATGTCCTCTGTTTATTTAGGGAGGCATTTTGAACTTAGAGATCCCTCCCAGTTTAATTTAGTTCCCTAACTGTTGCAGAATACTCTTTCACTCTTTGTTTTATTATATGTTTTTTTGATGTTTTTCTAATATTATTGACATAGTCTCTACACTGTACAGTGCCCTCAGAGCCCATAAATATATTTTAACTTGGGTACTTACTTTCTCTGCTCTGTGGTATCGCAATGAATGAGTGCATGCATGACATCCTTATCTATAGTAAAACCAATTGGCTGAGGCCACAGCCAATCCAATTTTACCAAAGGCAAAGACAGTTCCACATCAAGTCAGCTAAATATGGAACAGTGCAGTCACAAACAGAGCAGCAACAACACTGCAGAATAATACCATGCTGCTAAAATACATCTACAGGGAAAACTACTTTATCAACAACATGCTGCACATTAACCAGAGTCAAAGCACCAAACAGAGCAGTTTAAATATTGAACACAAGGAGTAGGGATGCAACTGGGGGGTTGGGGGGCAGATTTATAATTCCAAGTTCGGATGGAATACAACTTGGGGAGAGAAAGTCAGGGGCAAATTTACTATTCAAACTCTTGTGGGGAAACAATTTAGGGTGGTGGAGAAAGTCAGGGGGACAGATTTATTATTCAAACTCTTGGGCAGGGCACAACTTGGGAAGAGAAAGCCAGGGGAAAATTTACTATGTGAACTTGGAGTGATGCAATTTAGGGTGGGGGAGAAATTCAAGGTCAGCTTTGTTATTACCACTCTGACTTTATTATACCTGACTCCAGGAGCCATGATTTGGTGGGGGGATAACAGCAGGTGCAAGGGCAAAAAAACAAAAAAAAACAAAACAAAGAAGCTGTCAGAATCAGACCCAGGGCTGCTGGGTGTAGCAAGTCTGTTCACAATGTGTGACTCTAACCTCTACACTACATTGCCAGCATGGTCAGGCGGCACACACTTGCAGACTTAAACTACATAGCATGCATCACCCAATGCAATGTTGACAGTATCAACAATTTAACACTACACAGTTCTGGCATCCCACATATGTGATACCACATCAATGCTATTATCTCTCCTTTGCATATCAACTGTTGATGATTTTCACTATGCACTATTATTCCCCATGCTCCTATTACACCCACTCACTTGATGTGATACCGGCAAAGACACCATTCATTCATTCATTCATTTGTTCATTCATTTAGATACTTACCACAGAACAGTTCCTACAATTTACGAAATGTTTAACCAATTTTTTGGCTGCAGTAGGCAGATCCTGCAAACGTTTCACTTATACAAAAGGAGTGATGTCATATTTTTTGTCCGTGGAACTGACTGAAGGTGTAAATAGCCTTCTCCACCTTACCCTTCTCCAAGAATTGTTTTCCATCCTCAAATAAATACACTTTCATGTTTGTCAATAGTTGCAGGGTACTATTTTCTTTCTTAAATGGGTGGTACAAGAACTGGAACCTGTGTAGTGGGAGGCAGCATTGTTTTTTGGGGGGGAGTAACATCCACTCTGGCTCCACCCAAGAAGCTCAGAAAGATCCACCCCACCTTTTTTGTATTCATGTGGGAGGGGCACGAGGTAGATCTATTATGTTGAAACAAGACTCACTAGTTAGGGATCTAGACCAAAGAACAGAACAAGTCTGTGGAGTCCCTGCATTTTGTTAAGGAGTAGGAGAACAGAAATTACTTAATGCCTTCAAACTGACTCAAAAACCCTTGGAACAAATGATTATCAGAGTTACCTGGTGTCTCAAAAGGAAAGACTAAGAAGTGTCTGAAACTACAGCTTCCAAGAAAAATAGACAGCTTTCAGGTATTTCTTAAACATTTATATACTAAAAACAAAGTTCAGCTTTTGGGATTAATAATATTTGTTATACATCTGTGTATATATATATATATATATATATATATATAGTTTCTCTTTTTAGTAGTTTCAAAACCTTGAAAGCACTGGTGTTAGTAATGCATTTAGAAATACATTTTTTTAATTGTCTTTACAGATAAATCATGCAGGTTCATGTGAGAGCACATTTTTGGGGGGAGGTGGTTCAAATGATTTTAATCATGGCACATTATTTGGTAAACACAGCATACCTAGATACATAGATACATAGACAGTGTCGGCAAATAAGGGCCTAAGGCCCATCCAGTCTGCCCATTTGAGCTTGTAAGTTCAGTTTGTTTTCCTAGAAGTCCGTTGCCCCTTAACCCTGACCTTCAGAATTCCTTTATGTCTATCCCATGCATTCTTAAATCCCGTGATTGTTTCAGCCCCCATAACTTCCTCTGGCAGGGTGTTCCACTTGTCCACCACCCGTTCTGTGAAGAAATTCTTTCTCATGTTTCCTCTGAATCATCCTCCTCCAACTTCATCCCATGCCCTCTAGTCCTGGAACATCTTTTCACTTAAAATAGTGTTTTCCTGCACCCTGTTCCTCCCTGTAAGATACTTGTATGTCTCTATCATATCCCCTCTCTCCCTCCTCTCCTCCAGGGAGTACATGTTCAGTTCCTTCAACCTGTCTTCATAGGACTTGTGATGCAATACATGCACCATCTTTGTTGCCCTCCTCTGAACCTTCTCTACCCTGTCTATGTCCTTACGTAGGTATGGTCTCCAGAACTGTACACTGTACTCCAGGTGGGGCCTCACTAGTGTCTTGTATAGCGGAATTATGACCTCCCTTTTCCTGCTGGTGAAGCCCTGCCTATACATCCCAGCGCTTCCTATTTGCTTTACCTGCTGCCTTGTCACACTGTTTCTACCTTGAGGTCATCAGAGATGACAACCCCAAGATCCCTTTCCTGCTTGGTGCATGCTATATCCTCACCCCCAATTGATATATTGTGCCAGGGTTTTGTGCCCCATATGCATTATCTTGCACTTCTTTGCATTGAATTTCAACTGCCAAACCCCTGACCATTCTTCAAGTTTCTGCAGGTTGCTTCTCATTCTGTCTACACTATCTGGTGTGTCTACTCTGTTACAGAGCATTGTGTCATCAGCGAACAGTGAAATTCTGCCTTCTAGGTCCTGTGCAATGTCACTGATGAAGATGTTGAATAGGACCGGTCCTAGCACTGATCCTTGTGGTACCCCACTGGTCACTCTTCCCTCTGTGGAGTGACAGCCATTTACCACCACCCTCTGTGTCCTGCCACCCAGCCAGTTACTCACCCACCACACTACTGTCCTGCCCACACCCATATTCCCAGTTTGTGTAATAGTCTTCTATGTGGCACAGTGTCAAAGGCCTTGCTGAAGTCCAGATAGGCCATGTACACTGCCCTCCCCTGATCCATCTCCCTAGTCACCCAGTCAAAAAATTCAACGAGGTTGGTCTGACATGACCTCCCCCTGGTGAAACCATGCTGCCTTGGGTCCTGTAGTCCATTGACAACCAGATATTCCACCAATCTCTCCTTCAGTAGTGCTCCCATGATCTTCCTCAATACCGAGGTGAGGCTGACTGGTCTGTAGTTCCCTGCTTCCTCTTTGTTCCCACTTTTGTATAAGGGGACTACATCTGCTGTCCTCCAGTCTTTGGGTACCTTCCCTGTTTCCAGTGATTGGCTGAACAGGATAGCCAGAGATTCAGCCACCACCTCTCTTAGTTCTTTAAGAACCCTTGGGTGCACCCCATCTGGCCCCATTGATTTATCAACTCTTATTACTTCCAGTTCCTTCAGGACCCTTTCTCGTGTAAAGGGACTTGTGTCCATTTCTGCACCATTTTCACCCCTTGTACTCCCTACAGAGCCATTACCCTCCTCTTCCTCAGTAAAGACTGAGCAGAAATACCTGTTCAATATGTCAGCTTTACTGTTGTCATCCTCCACGTGGCCCTCATCCTCCCCCTTCAGTCTCACTATCCCTCCCTTTGTCTTTCTTTTTTCACTTATGTACCTGTAAACGGTTTTGTCCCTTCTACCCACTGATTTTGCAATGTGTTCTTCTGTTTGAGCTTTGGCTTCCCTTACTGACCTCCTGCCTCCCTTTGCTTCTCCTGGTACTTCTCCCATCCCTTCAGCCTGTGTCTTTTTGTATTGCCTGAATGCAATCTTTGTGGCTTTCACTTTCTTTGCTACCGCTTTGGAAACCATAATGGTCTCCTCTTCCTTCTCTTGCTAACCTGCTTAATGCATAATTCTGTTGTTCTTGTAATCCCCATTTTAAATACTGCCCACTGTTCTCAACCCTGATTCCTGTCCCATTCTTAATGTCTCTTTCAAGTATTTCCCATTTTCCCAAAGTCTGCCCCCTAAAATCCATGATACGTGTTTTTGTGTGGTTTGGTTCTGCTCTTTCTGTGATTTCAAACCACAATGACTGGTGGTCACTGTTTCCCAGGTGCTCCCCCACTGTTACCCCCATCACACTGTCCCTGTTTGTGAGCACAAGGTCCAGTATTGCCTTCTGCCGAGTTGGTTCCATGACCAGTTGCTTGAGGAAGGCACCCTGAAGGAGTCCAGGATAAATCTGCTCTAATGTGATGCTGCTGCTGGGATGCTCCAGTCCACATCTGGAATATTGAAGTCTCCAACCAGTGCTACTCTCACCTTTGTCTGCCATCCTTTGGATGGCTAGCATCACTCCCTATCTGTTTCTTCCTCCTGGGCTGGTGGTCTATAGACCACACCTGCGGATGGCTGTCCCCATTTCCTTTCCAGCTTAACCCACAGTATCTCTCCCTATTTTGTTCCTCCTGGATCTCTGTGGCCCTTATGTCATTTTTCACATACAGTGCCACTCCTCCTCCCTTCCTGCCTGCTCTGTCTCTTCTGAATAAGTTGTAGCCAGGTATGGCCATCTCCCAGTCGTGATTATCATTACACTAGGTTTCAGTGATGGCCACAATGTCCAGGTCTGACTGTACCATGACAGACTCCAGATCTTCCATCTTCTTGCTAAGGCTCCTGGCATTTGCACACATGGCTTTCCATGATTTGACCTCCCTAGACTGTTTCACTGTTGTACTCCAGCTCCTTCCTTGGTTGTCATTTATCCCTGGTTCTCCTTGCTGTCTGCCCTTCTGCTGAATTTTGCCCCTTTTCTGCTCATCCACCTCTTGCGCACTAATCTCCATCTTTTGCACACTGCTTTGCAGAGATAGCCACTCCTCTAGTTCACTGGTTCCACTGCTAGCTGTGGGGGGTGAGCAAGTAGGTACCCTCCTAGCTGGCCTGCCACCACCCTTTACTAGTTTAAATGCTTCTCAATGTAGCATTTAAACTTATCATTGAGTGCTTGGATTCCCCTCCAGGATGGATGCAGGCCGTCAGGCTTGAACAAACCTCCATCCCTCCAGGTGGGTCCCCAGTCACCAATGAATCCAAACTCTTCCTCACAGCACCAGTTCTTCAACCATGAGTTAAAGTTCCTGGTGCATGCACTCTATGTTCTCCTTGCCTTCTCACAGGTAGTACTTCTGAGAAAGTGACAGAAGTAGCTACTTGTTGAGACCCCTCCCAGTTTCCTAAACTCTTCCTGAACTTCCTTTGGCTCCCCATTTGCCAGGTCATTAGTGCCTAGGTGGATAATGACATCCATCTCACCCTCCCATCTTGCCTTCCCAGTGATCCCCAGGATCTTCCTTCCATCCCTCCATGCTGTGGCACCTGGTAGGCACCTCACCTCCCTGTCCTCCCCCTCCTGTGTTCCTAGCTGGATCCCTCTTATGATGGAGTCCCCACCAGGATTTGCTTCTCTTCCTCTGGGGTCCACTGCTTTCCCGCTGAGGTCATCTCCTTGGCTAACCTCCACATCCTTTCCTTCCACTTCTCTGGGTACCACTATTTGGTTGTCCTCATTTGCCAGTGTGGCATATGAGTTCTTGAGTGGAATAGGATCTGGGATGTGCCTCTGTGACTGCTCTAACCCTCCCTGAGCCCACTGTCATCCAAGTGCTCCTCGTTCTCGGCATCCTTTGAGGCAGTTGCATTGGACTGGGTGGTCCCTGGATAGGGGTGATGGTACTCCTGACCCAGTTTACTTCTGCTCTGAGTCTGGCTACCTCCTCCTGCAGTCCAGAGAGATGCATGCAGATAGGGCAGCACCTCAGTGTCCAGAAGGTCTGCCTGAATATGGCTGCCCCACAGCCACTGCATTGCACCACTCCCCACATTATACTGCAATTCCACTAGTTGTCTGCTACTGAAACTCTCCTAGTTCCCTTTTTATTAATTTACTGTACTAAAAATCCTGCCACTGATCCTCAGATAATTTTTTTTTTAAAGAAAAAGAAACCAATAAATAAATGAATGAGTCAAAACACTTGTGCTGAGGGTAGGCTTCTTCCCCCTTTTGCCCCTCCTACTTCACACCCCTTACTATACCCTGTGTTTAGCTCCTGTCAATCAGATTTAACAGGGCATATAATTAAGAGTTGAGGGAAGGGGGGGGGCCGAAAATTTGCAGCAATTAAAGACAGCACAGAATTACACCACTATGTTTTAAATTTTCAACAGCCCAAAACAATTATAAGTAAAGACAACAAAGAAAGTACAGTGTCACTAAAAGCCCACAATCTAAGTTTAAAAGAAAAATAGCAATTACCAGTTACTCTAAAGCACTGAATTGAATATGTTTCCTTCCTTCCCCTTCCTGGCTTCTTTACTGCATTTGATGAGGTGTACTTTTTCCTTTTAAGTTTGAGAAGTGGAGTTGCCTTGCACATGTTAAAAATGCCAACTGCAATTAACAACTACTTACAGAAATAAAATGCTGTTTTTTTTCCTACTTACTTTTTTCCTTGCTCAGTTTATATTAGTGAAAAGAAAGAATGGAACAACTATCAGAGCTACCACCCCCCTGGTCATGCTATTTATCTCTCATTTAAAATAACACAAATGTTGTTTCGCATTTTTACCATGAGAGAAGCAAGAAGATGAACCAGCATGGTTAACAAATACATTCATTGGCACCTTTGAACGAATGGGGAGGGGTCACTTTTTCTAATATTCCTGATGAGTTTATACTCCTTGGAACCTGTCAATCAGTTGTTTTTTTTTTATTGTATCTTGTCTCAGGCAATCTTCTCAGAGTGCAGTTTGCTCTATTGTTTAATACCTCCAGTGGAGGATAGTATCTCGTTACACTTTTTGTTTCAAAGTACCCATGGACATCATTGCAGCCAAAGGAGACACACTTTGAGTCTCAGGGTATGTACAGCATAATTAACAGAAAAACAATGAAGTGGAACACCAGGCAATTTAATGTGGTGCTCATGTGGATAAAAAGTAACAGAAGAAGTGGTAGGGAATGCTGTGGTGCATAGGGAGAGGTAATACCAGCAGAAGGAAGGAGGTGGTGATGTCACTGAGTAGATTGCTGGTGAGGTCTCATTTGGAATATGGTGTCCAGTTCTAGAAGCCATATTTCTGTCATGCAACTTTAAATCACAAATGGGTTAAATGGTTCTATATTAGATTTCTGTCCCTTTCCCCTACTTCTCCTACTGGTTATCCTTATGGAATGCAACCAGAACGCATCTTGGCTAGCATGATGAATGCACCTACACAAGTTGCTTCTCAGTCTACAGTACTGTCTTTTTAAAATGCTAACTTCTTGTTGAAAATATGGCATCATTTTTCCATCCAAGTTATTTTTAGACATACTGTAGCTAGCTTGGCTGAGGAAGGATGAACATGGTTAGGATCCCTTGGCTATTGAGATGCATATGCAGCAAATAAGTCCAGGTGTGTTAATTTACCTTATAACTGTTAAGTGTAACAGTCTGCACTTTCTTCTTGAAATGGTTAATTTTGCATTTATTTTTATTTTGAAATATTTATTATTCTGACCATTTGGCTATGTCATGGACCATAACTGATCTCCAGTCTTAACCTCCCCGTACTTCAACTTGCATAGAAAATACTGCTTGTAAACAAATCTAATCATTTTGCTGCTGTGTTCTGGCATGTTCCTGTGTGTGTGTGTGTGTGTGTGTGTGTGTGTGTGTTACTGAAGCAAGAAATGTACAGCTGTCATGTTTTACATCCAGTTCAAAATGTGTTTTTGCACCTATGGTGCCAAATGGCACAGTTGCTGTGCATAATCTCCTTTCCACTAATGAACTGATAATGTCACTGTTCATGCGGTGGGGTCACAAAAAGCACATGTTGAAAACTTGGAGTGAAAATACCAAGAAACGCCCAGGGTATGAGGGTTTCTGACTATAACACCCTACACTGTAGCGACTGATAGGCATCGGGGTGTGACTTGGGATTGTCAACAGTAATGCTCATGCCATTCCACCCTTATCCTCACCCTGCAGCCAGTGACAGGTATCAAGGTGTGCCTTTAACTCTTCAGCCCCAAAGTTCATGCCATCTTCTTATACTGTACCCATTTCAGTGTATTTTCTTATGGAATGGGGTGAGTGTAAAGTCTGAAAACCCCAAGGCACACCTTGACTCTTGTCTGTGTCTGCAGGGTAGGGTGAGGTAAAATGGCATAAGTGTTATGGGCAATGATCCAAAGGCACACCCCAATGCCTATTTATGTCTGTGGGGTGGGGGTAGGGTTGGCGTCACTTCAATACTTTGGTACCATTCCTATTCTGCCTGTCTATCCGTGTCTCTCTCATCTATATGTCTATGTCATTATCTTTCTATTAATTGCATGTATCACTATTTTTAACTATTTCTAAGACAAACCTGCATATCACATTTGCCTACACTCTGAGCACATACTTATGAAACTGTGCATATTTGTACTCCACTTCTGCATAGACTTCACTCTTTCCTAATATTCCCATTATCACAAGCATAACTACCTTACTCTTATCAAAAGTGTCCTACTCTGGAAGTTAATATCACATTTTCTCTAACAGTCCATCATCATTATACCTGACTTCCTGACAGCGACATATTGCTTAACTATAACTTACATCGCCTCATAGACAAAAACTCTGTTTCTCTTAATAATAAATAAATAATAAAAATGTGTAAATAATCCCAAGGCTGAACATATGCCAGCCATTACTTTTTCATGTACTGCCACCTTCTGTACCATCATGGGGATTTGCATATGTTTCCCTTGATGCTTTGCAATATTGGGATATGTGTAATTATGTTTTCTTTAAAATTTGGCTGTCTGGCCAGTATCATCCAGGATAACACATACATCAGTGGCATTTGCGCTGGGATTCTTTTGTAAGCTTTCTATTTCTTCCATTAAAATATACACCTCCATATATTTTCCTAATAACGTATATGCCTTCATTAGAACAGAAACTAAAACCAATCTTACTACTTCCAAATCATTGTATTGTTTCTTCATATCTTCTTAACAATTCCACACAACTTCACCAACTTCATTATGCAGCATTTATTACTAAATGTATCAGGTATTGAGACCCTGCCCAAAAAATTGTGTATGCCAGATTTCTTGTACCTAGGTCAAAGAACACACAAGTCATAAGCAGCTGGTTTAACACATAAGTGTGTACTTAACTCTAACAATAACGGTACTACCATGCCACAATAACATATAGTCAAACATCATAGCAAAGTAAAAACCCAGACTCACCATCTTGCAAATTACTGAGCTTTGTAACATGGCAAAATGGCTGCACACACTGATAGTATGTCATCAGATTGAATGCACTTATTTGTCTTCTTCATCAAATTACCCTCCCAGACCTGCCTGAGAAATAATGTAGAGTCCTTTTCAAACTGAAAGTAAAACAACTGTCATTCTATACATAATAAAAAAAAATATGTGCTAGGAGATACATAATCGGCCCCTAATGAGTACAGAGGTTATGCTGACACTGACAAATTATAAGAGGATATCAGCTGAGTCCCTTTTTATTAATACTGGCCTGTTCTGCACCTTACGTTATCCTTCCAACTCCATACATTAAATGTTTTCCACAATGTAAAGAACAATAATTAAACAAAATACATTTTATTAATAAGACATAATGTAGATAGAATATTTTTGTAATATAATAACAAGTTGCTGAGATATTTTACTTTATGTCAATAAATGAGTAGTATTATCTTTATTTTACATAAAATATAACTGGGTAGTTATAGAGAAAATAGAACAAATAAAAAAAGGAAATAATGGAAAAGTTAATATAACTTTTACAAGAAAATATTGATAATAGTTAGTTGGAAATATATGTTTTGATATTCATTGACTGCAATTTGAAAGGGGTATGGAGATCAACAGAAAGATCTTGATATACAGTAACAAGAAAGGATGTCGGGGTTTCAGAATACTTCACCATCTTAATTAACAGGAACAGAGAATCTGGCAGCTGATAAGGACTGTTTGACCCACCCCAGTCTGCCCATTTTTTCATGCCTACAGTATCACTGTACACCACCCCTGATCTTCAGCTCTTTTTCCTTGCCCACATTTCTTTACATTAAGATCACCTTATACACAGCCCATGCTTTCTTGAACTTCACCACCGTTTTCACTCTTACCACCGTGGCAATTAGGCTATTCCACAAATCCACTACCCTTTCTGTGAATTAGTACTTTTTTACGTCTTTCCTGAACTTTCACCCCTCCAGCTTCACAGCACATCCCCTTGTTATTGTGCACTTTTTTTCAGAAAAATACTTCTTTCCTGAAAATTATTCACCTCTGTGAGGTGTTTAAAGGTTTCTATCTTATCCGGACCCCCTTCCATCTTCCAGGGTGTACATATTGAGTTCCTTTAGTCTCTCCTCATAGGGCTTGTGTTGCAGACCCTGTGCCATTTTAGTTGCTCTCCTCTGGATTACCTCCAATCTGTCCAGAGATGTGGCTTCCAGAACTCAGTACATTATTCTATGTGAGGTCTTACTAGTGAGCTATACAGAGGCAGCACCATCTCCCTCGTTCTGCTGGCGATACTACTCCCTATGCACCTTAGCATCCTAGTAGCGCTTTCAACTGCTTTGTCATGTTTCCTGGCCACCTTTAGGTCATCAGAGATTATTATCACCAGATCTGTCTCAGCATGGTGGTCATCAATAACACTCCAAGCATTTTATACTCTGCCCTGGTCTTCTGTGCCCTAAGTGGATTATGTTGGAGTTTTTTTTGCATTAAAACCTAGCTGTCATTCACCTGACCATTCCTCAAGTTTTCTCAGGTGTCTGCTCATACTTTCCTCCCCTCCCCCTGAGTATTCATCCTACTGCAGAGTGTGGTGTCATTCACAACTAGAGGGATCTCCCCCTCCAGATGCTTGGAAATGCACTTATAAAGACATTAAAGAGGACTAGTCCCAGCACCGATCCCTAAGGCACCCACTGGTTACACTCCCCTCTTTGGAGTGAACTCCATTTACTTCCACCCTCTGCCACCTGTCCCCTGTTCCCTGTGCAGTTTCTTACCCATTTCAGCATATTTTGACCCACTTTTAGAACAGTTGGTTTGCTTAATTGTCTTCTGTGTGGAACTGAGTCAAATGCCTTATTAAAGTCTAGGTAGCCTACATTCACCTTTCACGTATCCACCTAGGTACTCTCAGCTGAAACCATGGGACTTCAAATTAGGGCTATAGATATATAAGATGGGAAAGGAATACATGGTATAAAACTGTTTTGGTAAGGGAAAGAACCAAATGGGCTAAAGATCTTCTTTCACATTTCTAAATGTTCACATGTACTATATTTGACATCCAGAGAGTTTGTAAACACGGTCCCTTGAGTATAGTGGAACTTCAACTTAAACTTGATGTAGGCATCATTTGTGTACTAAAAACCCTCTGTAAAGAAGTACTACTTTAGATCATCAAAAATATTTCATCAAACTGAAATTTCCTAAAGAGAAATACATGTTTTTTTTTTCCTAAGTAAACTATTTCTTCTTGCAGAAAAACTGACATATGGATTTGAAAATCTGGGTCAAACAGCCATTAGTCAATCAAAATCCTAAGACTGGAGAGTAGGGATGGGTGAATAGGTTCTATGAAAATTCTGATCCCCCCTGGACCTGGATGACTCAACTTAACTTGAGAATACTGAGGCTCTCATGGTTCCACTTGAGTTGTCAAGTTAGTTCAGTTTGAAAGTGTGGTCCTTCTTCTGGAGTGAAAGGTGATACTCATTGGCAGGGAAATAGCATGCTGGCAGCCTGCTACAGCAGGGGAATTGGTTTGTTGTCCAGAGATATCAGTATGGTATTGGCAGTAAGTAAGTTTACTGCCACTATCAAAATTGTATCCCCTGACACTAACTTGACTCCACTGATGTAGCAGGTTGGCCACATGCTGTTTCTAAAACTATACCATAATCCACAGCTCATGCCAAGCATGGCAGGCATGTGATTAGCGGACAAGATGGGGGGGCAGGCAGTGGACCGGAATGGAACAGCAGCAGTGAGCACAGCAAGGGCTCTACTAGTAGCAACACTACTAGGATCAATCTACATTGACTTAACTAGAGCCTTCAACACTGTCAATCACCACCTCCTGCTTGTCCAGCTTCAGAACACTAGGCTGTCAACTGACTCCATTGGCTGGTTTAAGAGCTGTCTTGAAGAACGGTCCCAAACAGTATGAATCATTGATACACTCTCAGACCCCCCCTAGACTGGTCTGCTCAGGAGACCTCCAGGGCGCCACTCTGGGCCCCCTCCTCTTCAGCCTATTCTTAAACTCACTACCAGACTGCTGCCCAGAACAAATAATTCTCTACGCCGAAGATGCTGTGATCCTCACCTGATCCAATCCAACTACAAAATAAACTTCAGCAGGTCTTCTCCTCCATTGAATCCTGGTTTCTAAATCATAAACTGCTTCTCAGAAAAAAAACAAATCTATGGTCTTCTGCAGCCGCCACAACAAAAACAAACAACTCCACCTCTAAAATGCAACTGAACAGGGAGCCATCCTAGAGCAAACACAATCATTCAAGTACCTTGGCACCACCCTTGATCCCCACCTCTCATACACTGTCCATATCAGCAATGTTGCAAAGTTTGCCAATCCAAGGTTAGGCATATTATTCCAGCACAGGAAACACCTAACTCCAGAAGCGCAGTCAGAGGCCGTCCAAAGCTCCATCGTCAGCATCATAGACTATGGTTATACCATACATGGGTCTGCAACTACCACTGCTCTCAAATGTATCACAATATCCCTGAATAAGGCCTGTCATCTCATCACTGGCTCACATCGCCATACCCACACATGTAACCTTTATTCCCAATCTGGATGGCTTCAACTGGACAAACGCATAAAATACCAAACCTGCATCACAGCCAAGAAAATTATAATGAGGCTTGCTCCACCTGGTGTCTGTACCCTCCTTAAGCCTAGACATAGGAATGTCACTACAAGGAGATCCAGTTCCCATTTACTACATATCCTACAATGTCACATGACCCAAGGACAAAGATCATTCACCTATCAGGCATCCAACTGGCTCAACTCTCTTGGCGGTAACATAGCGACCACTCCAACACTCGGCCTCTTCAAGTCCAAGCTGTGCCTCTCACTGCTTGTATCCTGTGATTGCCCATCTTAACATTTCCACCATTCCAGCTGCAAATGCCCCAACACCCAGCACTTAAAATCAGTCTTTGCACCCCTAGCACCTTACCTGTCATATTCCCTTGACAAGGACCCCTGGCTGCACTGTCTCCCACCCTTGCCCACCTCCCCCTCTTATCTCCACTCCTGCCCCCACTCCAACCACCTCCCGTACTCCCCTTACCCCTGCACCTCCTTCCCCACCACCCACCCCCCTTCCCTTTGTCTTGTCTATAGTTCAAGTCTTTGTACTGGTTATTACAAGTCTGTAAGTCAATGACTATATGCTTGTAACTAAAAATGATGACTGTTGCACACGCTGACATGGAACCCTTGTAAAAGAGCCTCAGTTCAAAGGTATTGTAATCCTAGATTGAAATAAATAAATTAAAAAATAAATAAATAAATAAATAAGCAGATGGGGAGGAGACTAGAATAGAACAGCAGCAGCAGTGAGCACAGCCTAAACAAACTAAGCAAACCAAAAAAATATATAAAATAATTCAATCACCATAAATTCTGTCACTGTGATTGAAGAGATCAGGTCAGGGGGTCAAGATTTTTTTTTTTCATTGTAATCCTGTGTGACTGGTTGGCTAACCATATCGTGAGACCAACAAAAGCAACACTAGTGAGTACAGGGGCACTGAATATGACCAGTCAGTTAGGAGATGCTTGGGGTGATTGACAGTTGTGCTGGCCAGTCTTTTGTGTAACCCACCATGCTACCCTCATAGACATGCTATATTCAGCTTATATGGATCTCTGTAATTTAAGAAAGCAGACATGTGTTTGTATCTAATCAGACTGTACTCTGCACCAGTTTAGTTCTGCAGTGTAAAGAAAGAGCTCAATATGTATTCCCTGGAGGACAGGAGAGAGATAGGAGATATGATTGAGAACTTCAAATACCTGAAGGGCATAAACAGAGTAAGCACTGAGAGTATGTTCAGATTAAAAGGTGAGAGGGAAACTAGGGGTCACAGTCTGAAACTGGAAGGAGAAAATGTAGGAGGGAAATGTGGAAGCACTATTTCATAGAAAAGGGTGGTTACAGGGTGGAATGCATTACCAGAGAATGTGGTATGCTTGAGCTCAGTAAGAAGCTTTTAGAGGGGATGGGACAGGATCAAAGAGAGGGTGCAAACTGAAGGTGGATGGGGGTTGGTGAAAGAAGCAGAGAGAAGTATAGAGGGGAGTAAAGAGGGCAGCAGTCTAAGTGACTAGTTGCTGCAACCTTAATAGACTAGATAGACCATAAGGCCTGTATGTTCTGTCAATTTTATATGTATGTACTGTATGTATGAAAAACTCAGAGAAGACTAGAAAAACAGAAAGAAAACATGTTTTTCTTCACTAACTAATTGTTAAGTAAAGGAAGTGTTTTTTTTGTTTGTTTTTTTTTTTAAAAGAGGGGTGCTTTTTGGCCTGTCCCTGCATATGCTACAGTGACTTGACGCAGACTTGATTGATAATTCAGTGACAGCAACTCATTGAAAACTGTTCAGGTACCACTGCTAGGCTTTAGTAGCCAATAACCTTTTTTGAAAAATAACTACAAAAATTGAGGAAGTATGGTGTCACGTCCTAGACTCTGTGTTTCCCATTTCTGAGCCTGAATTACTACTTACAAGTAGGTCAGAGATAGTGGCTCAATTTTTCTTGAGATGTGATATCACGTGACACTTCTCATACTGGCCCTATGCACAAAGCATGTGGAGTGGATATATGTGCAACTGGAGCACCCAACCACTCCACGCCCAATGCAGTCCCAGTGCTAGATGCACAGAGGGGGAATACAGCATAGACATGCCAAGTCTCCCAGCTGCACATGCAGCAATGCACTGGGGGTGGGCAAAGGGCAGGCCAGCATCTACGTGTCATGCACTAAGGCAAGTGGTGCCGGCCAAGGGTGACGCAGGGGTCGCCGGGCATGCCAGCGAGTATCCAGCCACAAACCCCCATGCACTCCCATGCTCATCCTGCTGATTGCGATGAACAGCCCACCTAGGACCCAAGGGTCGCAGGACTGGAACGCCGGATGCCACCAACTCCACCCCTCTGCACACAGCGGGTGTGATTTTGGTGACCCCCTAACATCACAGCTGCCCAGCACAGGGCATGGGCACAGGCACAGCTGCTGCGTCCACTCCAATCCCTTTGATGCAACTTACTGCGATCCCTCCATGATGCTGGACACCCCGACCATCCTCTACCTGGCAGCAGCCCCTCCATCTGTCCCATTGCACTGATTGGTGCTGGCAGAGGACTGGGTCACTGTGACTGTTAATTGATACTTGGGGGCTGTTTGAAACTGTTTGGGCTCTGTATTATAAAGGGAACTTTAATTGTTACTGTATATGAAAATTGGTGTAATATGTCACTGTTGTTTTAGGAGGAAATTCAGTTGTACATACTGCACTTGAGGGGTACTCAGTCTTCTACTGTCTTCACAGGAAGCACTGCTGAGGTCATAGGGGGAGCTTCAAATTGCTGTCACTACATGGGGAAAGGTTATTATGTCTAGGGTCTTTGCAGGTATTTGTTAAAGACACATTAGATAAGATATATCTACTGGGATGGTATTCAGGGAGTAAAGTGACACTAAGGTGGGCAAATGGAGGGAGCTGGAGAAGGACACAATAGGTGTGGGGTAGCACTAGAAGTGGAGGATGGAGATAGCAAAGGAGGGGGGCACAGGGGGCAGCAAAATGCTAGAGGGGCTATCGGGGGTAGAATATTGGGTTGCAATGGTTGTGGTGCGACAGTCTAGATGAACATATTGTGGAAACTAGGAGGGTGTCCGATCTGTCACAGGCTGAGGAGACTCAAGGATAAAGTACAGTAACTTGATAGAGAGTTAGGGAAGTTTGGCAGAAAGGGAGGTGAGGCAGAGGGCAACAGGAGGACACCATGTGGGTGGAACAATGGTTTGGGGAGACAGGGGGCAGCAAGCAATACAAATGGGTGACCTAGCACAGGAGGGGGAATGAGAGGAAGGAGCCCACATCCAGCATGGCAGAGAGGGCAGGTAATAGGTTTGTGGTACTGACAACATTGGAGGGTGTGGGTAAGGGGAAGCAAGAGGATGGCACAAGGGTCAGTAGTCAGGCAGAAAATTGTGGTAGTGGTAAGAGGAGAGGGGTACAGCTGGAAGAAGAACAAACGGAGCAGGGGTAAATGTGAGAGGAGGAATGCTAGAGTGGAGAATGAGAGGGACTTAGCAGAGGGAAAGGGAGAGACCAGGGTGGTGAGGAAGGATGGGGAGGAGTGTGAGGGCACAGTAAAGGGGAGCAGGGATAGGTCTGGGGTTGGGGGAACCATAGGAGGGAAGGGAAGGGCAGGGTTTCAGCTGGGGCAGACTCTTGCAGTAGATACCAAGGTAAAATGGTAGGGGGCGATGAGGATTGGTGAGGGAGGGGTATTAGTGCTGGGGGACTCCATACATAAAGGGATTAGATGAGGCAGCAAGGGGAATGACAGTCATATCTGGGTGGAGTCCATACCTGGCTTAACTGCAGGCAGAGTTGGACAATCAATTCTAAAGAATGCTAGGAGGGGTAGGAAGAAACTGCATCTCATGGTGCATATGGGTATGAATGACCTGGTGGGGAGATGACCAAAATGGCGAGAGAGAGGTTCTATGAATTGGGAAGGCTGTATAGGGAGCTAGAGGAATTGGTGGCCTTCTCAGAGGTGCTCCTAGTACCGTGTGCTAGTATGGTGGGGAAAGTAAGGATTAGGGAGTTCAACACCTGGTTGAAGTAATAGTGTCAATCCAGGGGATATGGGTAGGTGGGGACTGGTACAGAGTCTGGGACAACAATGAACTTTATGCAGGTGATAAACTACATTTGAGCAAGGAGGGGAAGGGGGTATTAAAAGTAGAGGTCAGGAATACACTTAGCTCTGAGTTGGGATTAAAACTAACTAGGGGTGCTTGGGAGGAGATGGATGGAGCAGGAATCCCAGAGTGGAGCCAAACAAGCACCCCCCAGGCTATCATAGGCAGAGAGGGGATGAAGGGGTAATTCAGGGAGGGAGGGACAAGGACAGGTTGGAGGGTGGTCTCACTGAATGCAAAAGCCTTGGTAATAAATCAACAGAATTACGGTTCTCTTGACAATAGGGAGGGTGAACATTGCAACCATTACGGAAACATGGGCCACCCAGTACCAGGAATGGGATTTGATAATCCCAGGGTATAGAATATTCTGGAAGGATAGGGCTAAGGGAAAAGGGGGTGAAGCAATATATGTATTGGCGGGGATAAGGTGCATAAGGGAAGAAGGGGAGGCAGGCAGTACAGAGGCCCTATAGATGCAGCTTCAAGACTCAAAAAGAAGGACTTGAGAATGGGGGTGGTATACAGGTCACCAGCCCAAGGGGATGATCTGGAAAGGGAGTTAGCTGAGCAAATCAAAAGGGGATCTGTAGGAAAGGGAACACTGGTGTTGGGGGACTTTAACCTACTGGGGTGGAATGGAGTCGCCATCCACTGAGGGTGCAAGAAAGCAGGTCTTAGAGGGATTTCAGGACAGCTTCCTGGTGCGGTTGGTCAGTGAGCCAGCTAGACTGGATAGGACTCTCTGTCTGGTTCTATCAAATGGGGAGACTATAAGGGATCTGGTGGTGGAGGACCTTCTTGCTGGGAGTGACCATCACATGGTATGGTTCTCACTCAATATGGGCAGGGAAGCAGGAGGTATGGATACCAGAGTGATTGACTTCAAGGGGGCAGACTTTAAAAGGATGTGGGGAATTTTGAGCAGGCATCTGGCAGAAATTAAGCCAGGCATGGATGCTAGCCAAAAATGGGATATTATGAAAAAATGGGCTGGAGGAGGCTACTGGGACATGTACAAGAACAAGAAGTAAAAAGTAAAGGGCAAAAAACCCCAGCTAGCTGGCACAGGAGGTCATGGAAGGTGTGAAGGTGAAAAAAAAGTCATTTTGGAAACTCAGGAAACTGGAAAGTGGGAAAAACAGGGAGGTGTACATATGAAGAAATCTAGAGAGGTTACCAGGCTGGTCAGAATGGTCAGGGCTTCCAGGGAACTGAGACTGGTGCAGGGCATTAAGAATGGAGAAAATGACTTCTTCAGATACAGTACATCAGTGAAAGACTGAAAAACCAAAATCAGATTGTGAAGATTAGGAAGGATGGGGGCTGGGTGGAAAAGGAGGAAGACCAGGCAGAGGCACTGAATGATTACTTCTGCTCTGTATTCATGAAGGAGAAAGTGGGGCAGATAACACCTGGGAGAGGAGGAGTGGGCAGCGAGGGAGGAAGTGACTAATACAGAGATTACGGAGGATAGGGCATTAAAAGGATTAAGGGCTCTGACGGGGGATAAGGTCCAAGATGGCATTCGCCCTTGGGTACTTAAGAAACTAGCAGAGGTCCTGGCAGGACCATTGACTGATCTGTTCAATACCTCCTTGGACACTGGATGCATACCACAGGACTGGAGGATGGCCCATGTGGTGACCATTAAAAAAAGTGGACCTAAGGATGAACCAGGCAACAACAGATCAGTGAACCTCACATCAGTTGTGAGAAAACTCATTGAGGTGATCTTAAAAGAGATGCTGGTGATCTTTTTAGAGATCAGTGGTCTCCAAGACAGTCAGCAGCATGGGTTTGTCTTGGGAAGACCCTGCCAGACAAACCTGATTGAGTATTATGACTGGGTGACAGGGGAGCTGGACAAAGGCCATGTGGTGGATGTCCTGTATTTGGATTTCAGCAAGGCCCTTGATTCCATGCCTCATGGGAGGCTGGGGGAAGCTCTAATATATAGGGGTGAAACAAAGATGGTAGCTTGGATCATCAATTGGCTGAAGGGAAGGCAGCAAAGGGTGATAGTGGGAGGGAACTCTCATTACTGAGAGATGTGATGAGTGGGGTGCCACAGGGATCAGTATTGGGATCAGTGTTGTTCAGGATATTCTTAGCTGATATCTCCCACAGAGTCTGGAGTAAGATCAGTCTCTTCACAGATGACACAAAAATGGGAGCTGTAGTAGATAACATCAAAGGGTGGAGGGGGCTGCAGGAGGGCCTGACCAAACTACAGGAGTGGTTGGATGCATGGCAGTTGGGGTTTAATGCCAAAAGGTTCAAGGTCTTGTGTTTTGGGGCTGACAACTAGGGGAGGAGCTATCAGCTAGGGGAGTACAGCTGGCATGCACAGAGGAGGAAAAGGATCTAGATGTGCATATAATGGGAAGTACAAACTAGTCATCTCAGTGTAGGAATGCACCAGTAAAAGCCAACAGGATGCTGGGGTGTATAGCAAAGGGAATCTCCTCTAGAAATAGGGAGGTGATCCTTCCCACCTACAGGTCAATCATGCCACACCTGGAATTGGAATACTGCATGCAGTACTTTCGCTCATTCCTGAAGAAGGACATCATATTATTGGAGGATGTACAGAGGATGGCAATGAAAGTGATCCAGGTATTAGAGGAATACTCCTATGAGGAGAGGCTGGGCAAGCTAAACATGTATTCCCTGTAGGAGAGGAGGGATAGGGGAGACATGATCGAAAATGTTAAATACTTAAAGGGAATGAACAAGACTAGTACAGAAGGGATTTTCCAGGTTAAAAGGAGGAGGGTCTCGAGGGGGACCCAGAAGAGACTGGAAGGGAGAAGATTTAGGAGAGAAGTTAGGAGACATTATTTCACTGACAGGGTGGTGGATAAGTGGAATAATATGCCAGTGGAGGTAGTAGCGTATAGCATGGTAGACAGTTCTAAGAGGGGATGGGACAGAGTGAGAGGGAGGGTAATTATGAGGAAGGGAGGGGTTGGTGGGGCAGCGGCAAGCTGAGGGGCTAGCTGCACAATCGAGCAGACTGAATAGAACATGGGGCCTGCTCCTGTTGGCATTTTCATATGTTCATATATTCGTATGTTCGAATTGCATTTGCAATTCCTCTTAGGTAGTGTTATGAAATCTGTTCTTTCTTTCCTGCCCTGGCTCCTATGTTTATACAACTGAGACATTGTATACTTTGCTTCTCGTGATCCAAAATTTCAATGAAATGTAATCCCCCCCCCAAAAAAAGGAAACAATGCTGGTGTATCCCCTATAGACTGACAGATACAGCAATTCCAAAATTGCAAAAGACAACAGTATCACAAAAGACCAACATTTTCTTCTTTTGGCTCCTCTTGACTCTCAGTTTGAGTTGCAACAGCTGCCTCCTTCAAATCTTGGTGACTGTTACCTTGAATACAAATTCATGCTGATTTCAGCAATTGCACAGTAAAAGGAACGAAGTGTATTTGACAGAGGTGCAGCAAAGTAAAATTCTGCCTGCGAACTGGTTGTGAAGTGGTCACTTTGCATTAGTATTCCTCTACATAGAGTGCCCAATTTAAACCCTCACTTCGCCACTTCATGTTGTAATTATGACTTTGCATTGTGCACTCTGCCTTATTCCCCTTTAAGGCGGAGTGAGAATTCACAGGCAGCCCACACATATCACATGGCTTACACAGTGTAGTTCACATGCTTCAGGCAGGCAGGAGGTTACAGGCAAAATACTTTCCAATGTGGGCTGACTTACACATTTTGCATGGGGTGTGACAAATGGCTCAATTTTGCAAATGGCCGGGGGTGGGGTGTGGATGTGTGATGAAGAGGGGTGCAAAGGTGACAAGTCCACAAATGAAGTTATTTTCCCCATTTTATGTACAGGGTTGATGTACCACTTGCACTAGACATACTGCATTGATCACCACCACCATCACTGCTATTCTGACCACCACTTGATAAGATTTCTAAATCTTAATCCTCCCCATCATCATGCCTGTAGTAATCCTCTGGTGCTATTTCATTGCTACTAGACATTCCTACTTGATCTTACACTCATGGAAGGGGATAACGTGCTCCGTAAGGTTGATGATGAGGGAGAAACACCCCACTATGGGGTTAGCTGCCATCTGGTGCCAGGTCCACAGTGCCATGTGCCTGTTCTTAAGATATGTAAACTGGCCTCCCATGCCCAGATGAGTCCCCTTTTTACTTCAACTCAAACATGCATGGCAAAGCTGGCAGATTGCAACTGACTCATTATTTGCATCTTGGACAAAAAAATCCCAATCAAGGGATTGTGATCACCTACTTTTAACATGTCCCTAATGCTGCTTATTGGACTCCGTTTTATTAACCCCTGAATTGAGGGGAGTGCTGCATGATTTTTCAGGCTACACACACTTGGACTCTAACTGACCCCCATGACTACCTATGATTATTACTGGGTCATCATCATTATCATCAACAGGAACCACTAAGTCACAACTTTTTTGAGGGGGGGGGGTTAACGCCAACAGACCCAGACACAGCCACCTTGATTTTCTTTTTCTTTGGTTCCCAACAGGAGTCACTGACATCATTATCATATTTATCAACATCAACCGCATCCACATTTTCAGCTCGGATGCTGTCATGTGGAGAACATGTTCCAACCACAGCATCATCATCATCACCCAGTATTTTTGCTCCAACTTTGTATCTTTGGATGGCAAAGTCATGACCTCAACAGTACTGGAAGAAATGTGTCATTGTGAGTTTTTGTTGCCAGGATCAAAATCATGTTCAACTACCATGGAGATTTTAATGGGGAGTATGACATCGTCTGCACTGTCAGTCATAGCTTTAGACTCAACTATATTTTCTGAAATGGTTAACTGGTCAGAAGTGGAACCTGAGGCAACAATACTCATGCTAGTAGAAACTGCACTAACACCACCAGTTGGGACAACATCATCTTCTCCAACTATGATAGAAGCTACAGATTGCACTGTAAAAAACATTGATGAAGCAATCCCTTTACCGACATCAGCTATGCACTTCTGCATACTACCATGCCTATGGACAATCTTACCACTGGCAGCAGTGCCATGGCTAGAAACAGCTTTGCTTGCACGTCTCTTTGCAGACATTTTGGAGAATCACCCAGAAAATTATAAACAAATTTAGATTTCTGTACTTTCAGACTGGACCGGTGGCCAAAAATACAACTGTGGCTTGCAGATGGAGATGGGGCACTAAACAGACGCTAAAGCACAGACAAAGATTGTACTGCACAATCAAGAAGAGATGCAGATGCAAAGTCACAATAACACATTAACCAATGCTCACAAGTCACAATCCAATCTGGAAAAGAATACCTTTTGCTGGTTGGTGTGGGGGTGGGGTGCAGTGCACTGCAGTAATAGTCCAAAACCAAGATACCGTGAAGCAGTACAAAATCATGCAGGTACAGTTTGCAGCAAGTTCACACTGCTGCAATTACTCTGTGGCACAATAAAATGTGTCTGATTTGATGGCACGTGTCACACACATACAGTACACTCAAACACACACTGCAAGTAATGCATAGCAAATTGAAAACTTCAGTAATATAACCAAATATTTTAAACAAACTGAAATTATGCACTGCTGAACCACAACAATGAACAAAAATGTTTTTAACAATTACTGAAAATATTACTGTGTGTACATTAACACAGTTATACAAGAGAAATATAACCAGAACAGAAAGGCTGCCTTTTTCTTCCAGTTTTAACCTGCCTCCACCACAGATGCGCCCCTCCACAAAGCACATTTCAAGTGTCTGTCAGCACACAGACTGAATATTCTAAATTAACATTCAAAATTCACACACAAAGAATAAACCCTCAATGATATGGGCACAAGAGGGTTTCCTATAAGAAGTGCACTAAATTTTGAAAAAAAAAATGGCTGAAAAGGCCTTTTTAACAGCTTTAAGAGGATTTGAATCGCAGAGCTCTGAGAGGAAACTGTCTCCATCTACCACTACACATACGCTACACAGAACTGAAGCTGTGCAGAGCAATCTAGAGCCCATGTGACCTGCAATCCCATGAATCACTGCAAAATTTGCCTTGGAGCTCAATAACAAGGCGAAGTGATGTGAAGTAAATTGATTTCTTTTTTTTTCATTCAGATTTTATTGAAGTTTTCCAATACAGAGAATACATCCAAGCCAGTGGTACATAGTCTACTTAACATACACACATAACAGATGTCGACAGGATCCATTCTCTACCTGACCTCCACCCATCCCACCCCCAATCCATAATACCCCCTCCCTCCCACAAAACCAGCACAGCGGGTAAATCCTGCATCTTTTACAATTAAACAAAGGAAGAAGTACTTCTAAGACTGTAAGGAATATAATGTATATAGAGGACCCCAGATCATGTTGAACTTTGGTAATTTATTCTGGAGGCTAGCAATGGTTCTCTCCGTTCTGAGACTGGCAAGTAATTCCTGCAACCATTCTATATAAGTAATTTCTAAGGTGTCTTTCCAATGTTTGAGAACCACTTTTTTGACAGATGCGGAGATTAAAGCCATGTGGTATTTTTTATTCTGCACTGTGATATTTGAAACATCCCCTAGCAAACATATCTCCACTGTAAAAAGGTCGTTGAGACCCAGTAAAGAATCTACTCTATGTTTAATTATGGACCAGAGTGGGGCTACTCTGGGACAATTCCAGAAAATATGGAGGAGGTCCCCCTGACCTTGGTGACACCTACTACATATAGAGGAGGATACAATGCCTAACCTAGCCAACTTCTGGAGTGAATAACAAATATTATGTACTAATTTAAATTGCATCAGTCTGAGCCTATACTGCAGCATATATTTATGGCAACTGTGCCATAGTACTATCCAGTTAAACATCTTATCAGGAAATAATGAAGACCAGAAAGTGGTCAGAGCGAGAATTTGGGGATAGGCCCAGCTATATAAAGTGCCATATAATTTGGAAACAGCATGTGCCATTCCTGCTAACGGGTCTAGTTCTTCTTGGAAGTCCACTTTTAACCTAATCGGAGAAACTATACCCAACACTTTTAACAAAAAGTGCCAGAGTTAAAACACTTTAAAATATATCAGTATGTTGAAGCTGAAATTTATTCAAAATTTCAACTGAAGTGAGCAAATGTCCTTCCACCGTGACTTATTCAGTTAGTTGGCAGTCTCCAAGTTGTGGAAGCCAAGAGGTACTGAGAGACTTACCATCGAGTTGAAAGTGGGGATTACCTCTTATAGGTTGAGATAAGTCCTTGGTATGACTGTATTTTAAGAATGCACATAGTTGCAAATGGATTTTGATAGAGATACCTATAGGAGAGTTTCGGAGCGCAGGAGGTAGAGAATTTGGGTTAATGTGCAACATAGCCTTAGGAGAAAGGCCGTGCTTCTTAATATGCGATAACTCCACTATTAACCAGAATGAAACATAGATACTTTGATCTGGGGGGTCAATAGCCTGAAACCATCTGAGATGTTTATCTGCATGGCTGGCCCAGTAATATAACCCAAAATGGGGAAGTCTTAGCCCTCCAATTATTTTAGGGGTGGCTAATTTATAATAGGCCATTCTGGACTTCTTGTAATCCCAAATAAAATTGGTAATTATGCCATGAATTCTTGTAAACCATATTAACGGGAGCCAAATATTTAGCATATTTAAGGGGTAAAACAGTTGGGGAAAAACGTTCATTTTGATTAAATTAATTCTCCCCCATAATGAAAGTGGAAGCATTGCCCATCTTTTTAAGTCTAGTTCGATTACATGAACCAAAGAATCCAAATTTAGCTGTTGAATACGAGCTGGATTCCTTGTAATAATAAGCCCTAAATATTTTATAGTATCGATTTTCCAAGATAATCCTAGTACAGCGATTTCCTGTTTAAAAGTTCTATTATTAGGGGGGATACTACTGTTTTCTCCACATTTAGTTTGTAATTAGCAACTTCACTAAATTTCTGTATAATTTCTAGTAGTGCAGGTATGGACCCAGTTGGCTGTGATAGGCGAAGCAGAAGGTCATCTGCATACGCAGATATCTTGGTAATATGACCATGCACCTGAATACCCCGCACTTCCTGAGCATGTAAGATTCTCCTAATGAAAGGTTCAAGATAAAGATTAAAGAGAACTGAAGACAATAGGCAGCCTTGTCTGGTTCCCACATATAACTTGAAGGGATCTGAAATAACTCCATTACAGGAAATTCTAACGGAGGGGAACTTGTATAGAGAATCAATCCAATTACGGAATTCCAGAGGGGAAGTAATATTTTTCCATTGCAGCAAGAAGATAATTCAAATGGACCCTATTGAAAGCCTTGTCTGCGTCCAAGGAGACCAGCACCATGGGTTGGTCTGCCTTCCTGGACACAAAGAGGACATGTGCAAGTGTCCGCAGATGGTCTGCCAATGATCACCCCTTCATGAAGCCAACCTGCTCTGCACCAATTAGTACAGGAAAGACCTTACTTATACGGTCAGCCAATTACTTTGCAAGAATTTTGGTATCATAATTAAGAAGTGAGATGGGTCTGTTGCTTGAGACCAAGTCGAGAGGTTTATCTGGTTTGGGTAATAAAACAATAAGAGTGTCGAACAGAGACAAATCGGTTGCTTGACCATTGAGAATATATTGAAACAGTGTTATAAGTAGTGGAGATAACTCTTTGGAAAAAGCTTTGTAAAAATTAAAGGAGAATCCATCTGGACCTGGAGTTTTATCGGAAGGGAGACGTTTGATAACTTGCTCCATTTCACCCTGGGTAATAGGGGTAATAAGCTGAGTTTGTTGGTGTTCCGATAGGGAGGGCAAGTATTATTCACCTAAATAACATTGTAGATTCTCCTCTGAAGGGTTTTTTTCCATTGCGCTGCAAAGAAGTTCAAGGTAGTTCTTGAACTCCCCAGCAATTTCTTTATGGGATATTCTGATGGTGCCATTTTCAATAGAGTGGACAGCAGCTATTAATCTGGTAGATTTCAATTGTTTAATATGCCTTGACAACATTCGGCCGGCTTTCTCCCCTTGGTCAGTATAGATCGCTTTTGTTTTAATAATTGCTAACTCAGCCTGTTCACTTTGTAGTCTTAAGTGTGCATCATGCAATTTAAGTAACTCTTGTCTATCATCCTTGGATGAAAGAGGAGAGAGTTTAGCCTCCTAATCCCGAATCTGAGATAGAAGTTCAGAAGTACACCTTTCTATCTCCTTTTTCCTCTGAGATGCCAGACCTATTAGGATTCCCCTCAGGAATACTTTGAGTGCTCCCCATTCCATATCAGGCCGATTAGTGGAATTATAATTATTTGAGATAAATTCAGATGTTTGGGAAGAAATATATTTTATAATTTCAGGATCCCTTAGCAACTGATTGTAAAATTTCCATCTGCCACCCTTTTTAGGGAGGGATGAAAAAGAGATTAGACAAGAAACAACTGAGTGATCTGATGGTGGTCCAGTGGCAATGCCCGAATCCACTACTCCCGCTAAGAGATTTTGCGAGATGAGAATGTAGTCAAAACAGGATGCAGTACCATGTACCTGACAGACAAAAGTGAATTCCTGAGCCTCTGGGTGAAGAATTCTCCATACATCGCAGAGACCCATTTGGTCTAGGAGCTCTCTGACCACTCTTTGGGCCTGGGAAAGACACTTATAAGAGGGCCAGGATCTATCTTGTGACGGATCCAGTACCAGATTTAAATCCCCTCCTATTATTACAGAGATGTCTAGAAAAGGTGTTAATGCTCCCAAAATCTGTACAAAAAAGCTCGGTGTATCTGTGTTTGGGCCATAAATAGACCCAAACAGAATTTCCAGGGTATGTAGGTTCCCTCTTACCAAAAAAAATCTCCCTGAGGTATCTTGGATTACTTGCAGGGGTTTAAAGGGCACAGACCTATGTATCATCACCACCACCCCTCTACTCTGGGTGTTGCCTTCAGAAGAAAAAACCTGTCCTATCTGTAAGCGCCTCATATTGTTAGCTTCACAGTTGAGCAAGTGGGTCTCCTGTAAAAACATTATATCAGCTTTTAAATAATTTAAATGTTTTAGAATCTTATATTGTTTGGATTTATGTCGGGCCCCTTTTACATTCCAGCTGGCAAGTCTAATAAGCCTAGTCATTGGTATCTTTTCTCTGATACTGTAATTATCTATCCCTATGCTGTAGGTACATTCTTCCTTTTCCCTTTTCTTTAGTGATTTGTGCTTCCCACCTCCACCCCCTTCCCTAATCTCAAGTACCTCTCTAACACCCATCCCAACATATAGAAGATAACCCCACACCCTCCTCCCCATCTCAACCCGTTCTATCGTGGTCCATGATGACAGTTCACCCAGCCAATCCTCCACTGCCCTTTCCACCCTTCCCCCCATCACCACCCCACATAACCAGGCTTTTGACAACATACTATATAAAATATCCTTTCAGCATTATAACAAGTCAACACTATGAAGATCGATTCGTATTAATCTGATTCATAATATGAAGGAATGAGGCCCAGAAATGTCTATCGTGTCCCCATAACTATCCTTCTTGTCTTTTAAAAGCTGTTGATGCATTTTTTAAATCCAGACCCAGGTCATGTATTCACCAACATAATTAATGTAGTGAAATATACTTCCCCACTTCAACTGAATCAGTTGCAAACTTTACTAGGCTGAACCCATAGTTACCTTCCTGTGTCCATATATCAGACACTATTACCTTACTGAAAATGATAAATGATTTTCCAACTATATAAAAAAAAAAATAAAAAAAAATGCAGATATATCTGAGGCATTGAGCACAAAAGCATAGTATCTATATAGTCTTATTGTGTTAATTAGTTCTTCTGTTATGGGCAACTTAATCAGCAATAATGTCTTTATCTCCTTCTAGTAACGAGGTACAGGAGTTAATATACATATTCCTGCTTTAAGAAAGTCATTTAAATAAGGTAATCTTTCCCCTCCATATGGTAAACTGAAAGAGAGAAACCAAAACCGCACTGGGTTTCCATCCCATTTCTACGATGTTCGATCATTGACAGATGATCTTTTCTGAACTACATGGCCGTAGCATCACAGGGCAAAACTAAAATTAAATGGCAATGGAGACTGAAAATAGGGAGAGGAGGATGGAGAATCCTGTTTTATACAAAGGAAAGAGTTCTCCCACTGGTGATCAGCTGATAAGATAGGAGCCACTCAGAACGTTTCACAAGTCTCTCATTAGGGATGTTAGCCGTTCGAGTACCTTCATGCCCCCAAATAGCTCTTAAGTATCTTTTAGTTTGAGATATCCCCTCTGGAAGATACAGGAGTCTTTGAAATGAACAGCAATATGATCTTAGGTGCCATCTAGTGACGAGGTGCATCAATTAACATACATATCCCTGGTTTGAAGAAGTCTTTTGAGTGAGATAATCTTTCCCCTCTATAAAGTGCACATAAAGAAGAAACCAAAACTCTCTGGATTTCTATCCCATTTCCATGTCATGTGAACATTAACAAATGATTTCTTCTATTTTAAACAGCCGAAACACTGCAGGGCGACATTAAAATTGAATGTCCATGGAAATTAGTAGTAAAGAGAGGACGAAGGAGAGTCCCATTTTGTGCGGAGGGAGGATTTCACTATCCGGAGATCAGCTGGTGGAATAGGAGCTGTTCAGAATGACTCTCGCTAGGTGCTTTAGCCAATCGAGCACATTCAAAGCCCAAGATAGCTCTTAAATACCTCTTAAACTTGGGATAGCCCCTCTAGGAATCTTAGGAGTCTTTAAAAAGATCAGGAAGAGCTATTTGAAGATTGGTTGTGGCAGCTTCCATGTTATCATAGGAGTTCCATACACCTGCCGTCTGAACCTGAAATTTAGCCAGATAGCTCATCTTGAATTTAATTCCAGCAGCGATTAATTTTTTGACAAGCGGGTGGAAAGATGCCCTCTTTTGCCGGACCAATAGGGGTAGATCTTGGGCTACCCTTATCTTTGTTCCTTCCCACTGCAGCTCCTTAGTGTCTTTAATGTTCGCTAGGAATAGCTGTTTCTCTTGGAAGTTGAGAAATTTGAAATTGAGGGTACGTGGGGGTGCTCCCTGTGGTGGTAGTGGGCACAGGGCATGGTGGGATCTTTCTATAGTATAGCAAGATCCAAACGGTGAGGGATCTGAAATGTTTTCCACAAACCTCTGCACAAATTTTATTGGATCTGGTCCCTCCTCCTTCTCAGGTAAGCCGATAATCACCACATTATTGCGGCGGCTCCTGCCTTCAAGATCTTCTACTTTTAATTCTAATTTTGAAATGCGTTGTTTCATGTGGCCCAGCACTGGTTCCATTCTTTCATTTCATCCCTCCAGTGATCATATACGTGCCTCAGAATCTGTGGTTCTTCAAGTCAGGTCTTCTACCGAACGATTGATATTTTTGATCTCCCCCGCTAATCCTTTCATCTCCGCTGTGAATGGATGGAATTCTTCCAGAAATCTAGCTAATGTGAGGGGTTCTTCCTCCGTGTTCCCCGTCATGGATATCTGTGATTGTTGTGTAGTCGAGGCCTTGGATTTTTTGGAGGCCTTCTCCGGAGTTGCCGGTGGAGTATGCTTTGGCATAGCTTTCCGCATTTCTGCTTCTATAGAAAGTTTTTCAGAGTCTTCACAATCTTCCAGATTGGTAGGACAGTGGAAATTTCTTAAAGTTAATGCTGATACTTATATTTTAGGTTGTTAAGGAGGAAGGGTGGTCGGAGCGCTTGGAGAAAGCAGCTAGCCAGTGCTCTGCATCACGTGACTCTTGAAGTAAATTGATTTCTATGTACTTTGCATTAAAATTGGTACAGAAGTGGTTGGGGGGAAGGTGGAGTAATGCAAAGTCATTCTTATCAATGGACTTCGGATTCCTCATTATGACGTGAAGTACTCCGCTTCACATTGCGGATTACTTTGCAGATTCTGCATTATTCTGCGAATTGCTTTGCCGAGCGGATTTTGACCACTTTGCCCAACTCTGTTGGCAATGTAAGTGAATCACATGATGTGGATACTGCATCTGATGATACAACATTTATTAGTGGTGACAGCAATAATTTCCACTTAGTGCCTCTTTCATGGTCTTTGAAAAAGGCATGTCACTGATAGCACAGAGATAAATCTCACCCTTTTTGGCCAAACCACATGGAAACTAGTAATTAAGATTTGGATGTTGTGGAGCAACATTTGTCTGTCTGATATTGTGGATGACTAGTTAAGAGAATCACTCATTAATATTACTGATTGATGACCCTTTTCAGTACTGGCTGAAAAAGAACAAGATCTGGCTTGCACTTTCTGCTTTTACTGTAAAGATTATTAGTTGCTCTCCCACTAGTGCTTACTGTGACTGTATAGTTAGCAACAGCAGGAAATGTTTTCTCAGATAGCTGCACAAGGCTTACTCATAAAAATTTATAGCACCTTTACTTTCTAAAAATCAATCTCAACAAATTATCTTACCAGATCATTGAAGAGTGGCAGGAACATAAAAGTGATGATGACATACATCTGCAACAGGTTTCTCTTAATAAGGGAGCTTTCTTGTTAGTATTTGAAGATGATATCAATGATATTTATGATATATTTTTTTTAATTCAGAAGGCAAAGGTCAGCAACCATAACAGAAAGCTCAAGTAAAAAAAAATCCTTCTTGTGAGGTGTATTTTAAATATATAGCTGTATATGTTTTTTACATTCAATTTAGATATCCACTTGGAGTATGATTTGTTTACTCAGCAAGTTCAAAACACAAAGAGGAAAAGAACTGCCTACATTTTAGAAGTAATGATCTTATATGTGCAGATGCACTTGTATGTAATTTAGTTTGACAAAAATCTGAGAAAGAAAATGCAACAGGCAGTTGCCTACTACATTTCAGTTGTTGCTGAAAGGGTGGTGAAAAACAATCACTAGGTTTGTTTGTTATGCTTCCTGGTTCTGCTGACTAATTGGGTGGCTGCATTTGCATGAGATATTTTACCTCTTTAGTTATTGAAACAATACTGGATTTAATTACCACAGACTAAAATACAAAATAAAATTAACATTTTTTTTTTTGTTTAAGTAATTAGTGTTTCTAGATGCCTAGCTTTCTGTACTGTTATACTGTCCTGCTTTAACCTGTTACTTTCAGGGGCTCAGTGTGTTTTGTTACTGCTTGACTCCTTATAATTGCACTTTAGTTTCACTATTCATTAGGTTCTCCCTGTGCTAAACCTTATTCCCCCTTGCCTCACTATCTGGGTCATGTCTATGTTCTCCCTAGTCTCCCTGTCAGGGTTAGGCCTTAGCTCCCCAAAGCTTCCCTATCAGGTTCAGGGCAACACTCTTGGTGTGCTTACGTCACTTCTAGGTTCATCATCTTTGCTGCTCCATATCCTTCTTTCCCACTCCTCATCTCTGCCTCTTCCCTTTTCCATTCCTCTTGGTGTCCTGGGTGCTGTCTCCTTCCTGCTCATAAGCTCCACCTTGAAGCTCTCTGACACCTCTTCCCCCTTCTTCCTACTTCACCCTCCCATTCCTCCCAGCAACTCCATGGCTCACTTAAACTCCTTGTATTCTTGCTACTTCTGCTAGCAGGTGACATCAAATTTAATCAAACCATGAAGTTCAGTGCACTCACAAAGGAAAAACTCAGTTACCACAGGAACTGCTGCATAAACAACTTATTCAATCTAAATAGCTGTAACTGGCACAAAATATAGAACTAGGGCTCAGGCTAGAATCCCAGACCTTTGACCAGGGATCTTCTTTAGGGAGTAGATTATATCCCTTATGCCCCTAATAAAATAGTACGTATGTTGCTGATGTCGTAATCACAGGTAAAAACTCTTTCAGTGTTAGGCACCAATGATGAAATCAAGCAAGGCAGATCTAAATGTCACAATAATAACTGAAACAGTGATTTTACAAAAGTTGATCACTGTGCACAAGTAATGTAGAAACATATTGTGTTGTCAACATCCAACTTAATCGGGGCAATGCAGAACAGCCTAAGAGGAAACAACACTTCACTCGGGATCTGAGGAGAATCGATTTAAACTTTATATTTTATTATATTTTCAGTGCTACGTTTTGACCGAGATTTCTGTATACATTAGCTGTATACTCTAACAGCAAGATAGGCAAGTTTCGGGGCTCGTGACTGAGGACTTTTTCAAACCCAAAGGTCAGAAGTGCAATGAGCAGCTTGTGCAACAAGGTAAAGCCAGAAGCTCAGCTGAAGCCCAAGCAGGTGAGGTGACTCTGACAATTATTGGGGCAATTGGTGAAGACAGCCCAAGATCTGGACTATAAATGTGATGCTCTGCACCTGAGGGTAGCCACCCTGGAAGCTAGAATGGATGTAACAGAACAATTATTTCAGCTATTATATGCCTCAGTTTCCAAATCTGTTGATGCCACAGCCCAACTGGTAAACGAAAATTCCCTGCTGCATCAGAGGCTTGATAATGTAGAGAACCAGACCAGAGAAATGAATGTTCATGTTACTGGGATCAGAGAATTGGCAGAGGGTGAGGACTGCCTGAGCTACCAACGTGCGAACATAAGAATCTACCAGCAGAAACAGGCCTCATGGTCTAGCAAGTCTGCTCAAATGTGCAGCTTGCACCCTTACATTGCAGCTGCCCCCTCTCCTCCTCCCTCACAGTTACCTCCCCACTCTGTTCCATCCCCTAATAAAACTGCCTACAGTCTTACAGCATACCACCTCCTTGGGAAGAGTGTTCCATTTAGCCACAACCCTCTCCATGAAAAAATGTCTCCAAATCTCTCTCTCCTATATCTTCTCCCCTTCAATCTGACACCATGCCTTCTCATGTCCTTCCCCCTCCTAAAGTTAAAGACCCCTTCTGTACTTGTCTTGTTTATACCCTTCAAGTATTGAAAGGTCTCATTCATATCCCTAATCTCTCCTCTCCTTCTGGTGTACATATTTAACTCACTTAGCCTGTCCTCATAGGATTTATCCTCCAGTCCCTGGATCATCCTAGCTGCCCAGTGCTGCACCCCTTCCAGTAATCTGATATCCCTCCTCAGGAACAGACACCAGTTCTACAAGCCAATGGAAGCCAATACATTGGCTTTGCCAAAATGTTTCTCCTCAATGTGCTGGGTTTTTCTGGCAGTGACCCTCCAGTTTCTATTGAGAAGGCCTTTTGCATTATGTCATGGCAAACAGACACAGACCTGTCTACTCCTCGTACCTTTATGATGGTGTGCACAGGGATTGGAGAACAGGACAGAATTTTAGCAGTGGAAAGAAGGAAACAGTCCCTATGATATGGCAGTGATGCTGTGTTAATATTCCCCATTCTTTTTTACAGCATAAGGCAATGACGGAAGTCGTTTGATGGAATTTGCACCCAAATCAGGCAGTTAAAAGTGCAGCTTCAGCTACTGTTCCCACTAAAATTGCACTTAAATTGGAATGGTCCGTCATATATTTTTTCTGATCTAAGGGATGTGGACAAGTTGTTGCAGCACATAGGAACTGAATTGGAGCAGCTGGAAGATACGTCCGACTCCTTGGATGGTGACTTGAGCACTGAATGGAATGTATACTTAGTGCCTTTATAGACTTGTAGGTATGGACAGGGCTGTGTGTCTGGACATTGATCTCAGCTCAATCACTATTCTCTCTTTTATTTTCATTAAGTAAACTTATGTGAGCACATGCTTAATGCTGGCTGACTTTCTCTTTAAAATGGTGGCTATTCCCACTGAGGCTGTCCTGTTGCATCTTCATGGTTCAGCACGGTGTTTACTTATTATGCTTTCCACAGTTAAATGTTGGTGCAACAGACTCTAATTAAAACTCTGTGGATCTGTGGACATAGCACTTGTTCCTGCTACAAAACATGTTGGTTACTGCTGTTATGGTCAATTTGTTATACGATAGACCTGTGTAAAAGTTATATTTGTTGCTCTGCAACAATTGAACATTTAACCTTTGTTTTCCTTGTCATCTCAACTTTGTTGAACAGAATTTTTCATACCATATCTAATCTGCTTGATAATTTGGATCCTGTTTACTCTTGGGAGGTTGAGGGAAATTATAGGGATATATTGACCGGAAGGTCATTTTGATAATAGGGTCATTATAAGTTATACTTTGCTCAATCCCTAGTTAGTTTCCTAGGCTGTATGCATTTGTTTCTTAACTAAATGATTGGATTTCTATCTAGTAATTTCCCCCCATGTCGTAACATTTGAGGAGGTATCCTATATTATATTATATTATATCCTCTGTAAGTGAACTGTATTTCTTAGAAATTGTCCTCATGTTATTTTCCTGTATCAGAGTTTGTATGAGTTATGCTTGCAAAATGAATATAAAATAAGTTAAAAAAAGTCAAACTTACTCCATGCTCCACCACCCCCTTCCCAATACAGCTTCCTAAAACAGCTACAGGTTGCTCATCTTAACACCTGTAGCCTCTTCCTGAATCTGGATAAGTTGCAGCCACTCATGGTCACCATCCAACCAGATGTTCTTGTCATCTCAGACTCTTGGCTCTCTCACAAGGTCTAAGACTCTGATATGTCAATCTCTGGATACTCCATAGCCAGGTATGATCATCCCAAGAGAACTGGTGGTGTTGTAATCTACCTCTCCTCTGGTATCCTATTTGCACTGGTGCTATTGATTTTCCCCCTTTTGCTGCACCTCCTCAAATTCACCCTCTCCTTCTTAATACTTCCTTTTGTTGCAGGGGTCTACAGTTGTCTCAGCTGTCCCCTGCAATTGTCACTGAGCTCCTCACAGCCATCTGTTCCCACTTCTTCTCTGGTAAGTTACTGATACTTTGTAAATTTTAACATTAACTTGCTGTCCACCTCAGTGTAAAAATTGTCTCAAAATATTAAATCCGTCAGGTTATCCCAGCTGATTTCATATTCTGCCCATCTTAGTCTTAAATCTTTGAACCCCACTTTTCTGGACTTGGTACTCTCTCCCTCACCAAATTTTGGATGCAGATTTCCTCCTTGATGCCCTTAGTAATCAGGATAGGGTCTACTCAGTTGCCCTAAAGCTCCCCTAAAATTCTCCTCCTTTGGTCCATCAGGTTCCTGGATTTGTCATCCCTCCAGGCCAACCTGTCTGTCACTGTCTAGTTCCATGTCTCAACAACCATCAACACCAGCCTGGCATGGAATTCTTCCATACCAACTTTGTGTCTGTCTGGGATGACCATGACCCCTCAGAAAAGCCAGGGTTTGGGGTTCCCACCTACCCTGGATCTCTCCTGAGCTGCTGGACTGCCTTCAAGCTTGTAACCTAGCCTTGTTGTCCAATAAGATTGCTGGTTCCCCTACCACCCCCTGTCACCCAATTAAACTACTGGACCCTTCACAATGCTTGTACTAAAATGCTTCAGTCACTGCTCTTCTTAAAGATCATCATCCCTTCTGTACCTGAAAACTATCTTTCTCTCTGTTTCCTCCCCATCATGACCAAGCTCCAAGGCCATTTTGTACCCTCACAACTCTCCCCTTTCCTTGACTCCTCCTCCTTTTGTACCCCTTCCCAATCTGGCTTTAGGAAGTCACACTCCACTTCTACCTCCCTCCTCTGGTTCACTGACTCATCCTGTCCAATACGGACCGGGGCCAGTTCATTTCTGCCATCTTTGTTGACTTGGCCAAAGCCTTCAACACTGTGTCAAACCCCTTTCTCCTAGACAAGCTTAAAGTAACAAGGCTATCTCCCTCCTTGCTTATCTGCTTCCACTCCTTCCCTGATAGCTGGTCACAAGCTGTTCATATCAGAGACATGCATGCCCCCCACCCCTACCCCCATGACCTGCTGGCTCAGGCATTCCCTAAGGTTCTGTTCTTGACCTCTTAGACTCCACATTCTAAATGACCCCCCTCAGTGTGTCCTCTGCAGCCATCCACATATAAACATATAAAACGGTGCTGTTTGCTTCTGGCTTCTCTACTACTGATGTTGTTGTCCATCTAAAACAGGTTTTTGACAGTTTTCACCACTGGCTCTGGTCTAACCTTCTGTCCCTCAATGCCAAGAAAATGGTCTCCATTACCTTTGTCTCCTGGCTGAGGATCACCTGGCCAGGGAGGCAGTATAGTAGTTAAGAGCACTGGGTTGCAAACCTGGAGAACTAGTTTGAATCCCACAACCACACATCCATACTGTGTGACTATGAGCAAGTCATGTAACTTCCCTGTGCTCCCAGGCCACACCTGGAAAAAAAACTTGACTTAGTGGATCTTTTCTGGCCAACAAATGAAAAAAACTCTCCCCTCCCTGCCTTCCACAACCTTGATAGTACTGAGATTGAAGATTTCTCCTACTTTAAGTACCATGGGGTCAAGCAGGACCATTTCCTCAAATGTTTGGATCTCATTGATGCTTTTCCCCTCAAGCTCCACCTCAGACTAGGTGCACTCTATAGAAACAGAGCCAGTATCCCACTCCCTGCACACTGCAAGCTATCTCGAATATGTTCCTTCCTATCTTGGGCTATGGTGACATTATCTGAGGCACAGCTCCTGAGTCCATCCATGTCAGACTGAACCTCCATCTGTCAGAGACAAGCCTTATAGGAAGTTAGATGGGTGGTGCTTCTTAAAGGAAATAGTTTCTATTGATGACAAGAAGGACAGTAGAGGCAAAACAGTGCCCCAGGTAGGGGGAAAATGATAATAAAAATTATATAGGATACATTACACAGCCCCCCAAACTGTTTATTGTAGCATGATGCCCAAATACTGTAGGCCTTTAAGCAGTAAACCTATGTGAATTAACAACTTAGATGCAGTGGTGATTCTAGAAGACTTTAGCCCTGGGCATAAGCTGGCATCTTACAAAAGGACAGAGCAGAGATTGAGTACTGGTTCATATTCAAGGCTGCTTCCTAGAATAGCTTGCCCAAGAAGATGCTAAGTTGAAAGCCACCCTTTGCCTAGTTCTATGCAGGGTGATCTGGTCATCCACAGTGTACTGTAAATGTTAAGGAGCAGGTGAAAACCAGTGGCCACAACAGACTTACTTCCCTAATGACAAGAACGACTACATGAGTTGCAATGTCAGGATCCAGAACTTTAAAAGGTAGACTTTGCCAAGATAAAAGATCTGGTAGTCAAGTATCCACAGCAACTCTATGAGACTGACAATGTAAAGCACATATTGGAACTGTGAATAGAGTGTGCAGAGATCTGAGTCCCTACCATCAGTAATGTAAAAGGAAAAAGAATGAACCCCCACAGTTCAACTGTGACCTAAGACAGTTGACTCTGAACAAAAAGAGGGCCTATAACTGCTAAAAAGGTATGGGCTGTTTCAAGGCAAGAGAGGAGTACTGAGCAACACTGAGGGTCTGTTGGCAGATATGGACTGGGTGATGCACTTAGTGTGTCCAGTTTTTCCCTGCTTATACTGTCACTGCAGAACCTACCTCATCACTGGCTACTCCCCCACCCCTCCCCCTGATTTTCTGCTAAGATTCCTTTGTGCCTATACCATGCATGCTTGAAGCCGACAACTGTTTTTGCTCCCACAACTTCCACTTGAAGAAAATTCCAGATGTTCACTACTCTTTTGGTGAAGAAGTACTTTCTTACATCCCCTAAACTTCCCTCTTCCAGCTTCGTTGCATGCCTGCTTGTACTGTAGCATCTTCTCCTCTGAAAAATTGTTCCTCCCATACCTTGTTCATCCCCTTGAGGTATTAATAGGTTTCTATCATGCCCCCCACCCCACCTTCTCTCTTCCATTGGTCCATATTGAGATCCCTCAATCCCTTCGTATAGATCTTTTGATACAACCCCTGCACCACTGCATGTCAATAAGGCTCTGGAAGCCAGGATAGCATAGGAGCTATTAATAACATCAATGCCTTTTTCCAGTACACACAAGGAATAAAAAGGGTGAAGGAAGTGGGATTTGGTCCTTCAACACAGAGGAACAGAAAAGGAAAACTTTTGAGAGAGTAAGAGGTGATTGTTGAGATGTTGAAAGAATATTTCACTTCAGGTTTCACCAAAGATCCCATGGGGAGGATGCTATTTGAAATGGCAGTTGCAGCAAAGTTAGTTATGATGCAGTCTGCAGACATCATACCTGCCTTAGTAACTGACAAGAAATGAAAACATTTGGACCCAATCAACTACAGACTGATCAGTCTATCATAAGTCCTGGGCAAGGCCTTGGAATACATTAACAAGTACAGAATAAAGGATTAGTCATCTGGGGCAGTCACCTTCATGTCCCCTCAACATGGCTTTTAGGAGGGGCAAATCTTGACAAATGAACCTGATTATCTTCTTAGTGTGGGTGACCAGTGAGATGGACAGAGATAGAGGATATAGATAGACTGTGTGAACATCAGCAGGACCCTTGACACTAGCACATAGGCTTCTGGTCAAAATACACCAGCAGGGCATACATTAAGCATATGCAAGGTGGATAGTGAGTTGGCAGTGGGGCAGGAAACACAGGGTTGTGGTGGATGGCTGTTGGTTAAATAGGATCTGCAGCTTATCCTCTAGGTAGGGAAATGGTAGGTGGACCAAGTGGTCCTTTTCTGCTGTCAAAGTCCATGTTTCTGTGGATGGACACTAGTCTAAGTTGAGAAGGATATTTAGTTGTGTTCAATGGAGATCAATACTTGTGCCATTGCTGTTCAACATGGCTCCACCTTTTGTGCTGCATGGAAGTCTGGGCTCCCAACTACAAAAAAGATAAAAAAGTAGTCAAAGAGGGTACAATACATGGCTACCAAAATAATGAGGAATATGGAGGGTGAAAGCTATAAGGAGAGAGACTAAAGGCCATTAACATGCTCCCTCTAGAGACATGGATGTCAAAAAAGGGACATGATCTCGGTCTTCCACATACTAAAGTGTATCAGCAAGGTTAAAAAGAGATATCCTTCATCTGGTGTGCTCCAGGATAGTGCATGGACATAAGCTGTAGCTCAAAATTTATTTATTTTTTTATGTTATTTGTTTTTTTAATTGAAATTTAAAATCTTATCAGAGAAACATACAGACACACTCTCATTATATAAACAGCATATAAGAACAATTACAGGGAAAAGTTACAAGAGTTATGTACTGTACATTCAGTGCCTCTTACAAAGGGTAGTCATTGTGAATTCATAGAATGTGTCAAATGTAATATAATATCAGATTTATGTGGGGAGACAGGTGTCAAGGGATATAGGAATGATAGGGCAAACAAGGGCTCAAAGCAGTGGTTATCCTTGGTAGCCGGGGAGGGTGGGTAACTAAGGTAATAGCCTGAATAATGTCAGAGGTGGCAAACTGGGAAGAGTGGAAGGGGGCTAGGGGGCTTATAAGGCCTGATAACTGTACAAGGACTCCATTGCAAACTGGAATATTCTATCCAGAGTGGTTAGATTTGTAACTGCTGTCTACCACTGGGATACAGAAGAGATGTCCTCTGTACTCCACTATTGAAGTATGAGTCATTTACCCTCAATGCTGTACAGCAGAAGCCAGCAAAGATGAAGTGGTAAGAGGGATGAGTTCAGTGGAGGAGGAGCTGGTAGACATAATTGAGGGATTTGGGTATTTGGGTTATAAGTCCCCAGAATCTAAGAGGAGTAGGTGTGGATCCAGGACCAGAAGCTGAGTATATTGTGGCACAGCCACAGAAGGTGCATGAGGTCAGTTCCAGGGAAGAGACACCTCCAGTAACTGTCATGTCACAGAGGCCATAGGGCCTTGAGTTTAGCAGGGGTGTAGTTCCAAAGGTGCAGGATTTTCTTTATTTATCTATTACATTTTTCAGATTAATACCTTTGAGCTGAAAGGCTCATTTACAAAGGTTCCATGTCAGAAAAGAAAAACAGGACAATACAATGGTTACAACAGGCAGACAAGACAGTAATTACAAATAAGATGACACAGTTCCAGTTACAGACGTGCTCTACGTGAGAAGAATAAAACCGCACTCCATGAATACAGTACATAGTTTTGGCAGAATCAGTCTACAACTTAGAGTCTGTGACAAATTCCTAAGCCATCTTGGTACATGGAGCTGAATTGTACACTGGTAGAGGTGGCTTTATAAAGGGAGGAGCAGAGAGGAAACGTCTTGGCAGGGGAAAGGGAAGGAAGGAGAAGTGGAGGGAAGGAAGCACCAAGAGGGAATGAGTAGTGATATCCACAGCCAGAGGTGGCATTGTCAAGGGTACAGCAGAGGGTAATAGCTTTGAAGGGTGGGATTAGGAGGGATGGAGAGGGGGTAATGGAGGGAAGATTAGAAGGAGGTGGGATGAGATAATAAAATGGGAAGGAGGAAGTGAGCTCAGGGGTAATACTGGGTAGTCAGAGTTTATAGGGGGCAGTAGCAGTAATTTTATTCTGAATAAGAAGACTTCTAGAGTCCAGGCATATGCTATGTGCAAGGCTCAACAACTGAGACCATTTGCCTCTTGGATATTCACTCCCAAAGTTTTTGACCAAGGGGACCTGGCAGTGGATAACTCATATGGTGTTTTGAACCATCCCGTGAAATGGTGGCTGAACCTCATTTCAGCCAGAATTGTATGCAGGTCCCCTAATTCCACCAAATCAAAAATGTTTCCAAAGTCAATAACCACTGCAGAGGAAAGGGTGGGGCACAGCTGACTGATGCCATCAGGGAAAAAAGAGATCTGTGGTAGTCAGAACTCAAGTGACCCTTCTCAAAATGTACCTGAAAGGGTGAATAAGGATGAAAAAGCTACAGTCTAATCCTGTATCCAGTGCTCTACAGAGGATTTTCACATCAACATTGATAAGTGAAAATGGACTGTAGCTCCCTGGTGCCATAGGGTCTTTCACTTCTTGGGTAGCACAGTGATTATTGCTTCCCATAATTTGGGAAGCAGAATGGTATGATGATGGCATTCTTAAAATACTGACTGCAGCACAGGTGAGACAGTAGCTGGCCTCATTTGATGAAGATCTGTTGGGATGCCCTCACTGCTAGGAGCCCTAGGAGGGGAAAGCCCGATATTGAAGGTCTTATCTTCTAAGTGGTGTCAGGGGCTTCTAAAACCCTCTGACTAACTCCTTGAGAGTGGGAATGGGGAGGCCATTCAAGAAGGTGCTCAGCCTATTGCAGTCAAGGGGGCCCTGTGATGAGTACAGATTGTCATAAAAGGAGTGTGTGATTTTGCTAATTTTGGCAGGGTGGGTGTGCAGCACTCCCATTGTGTCATAGAGGTCATGAATAAATCTATCATCCTGATATTTACGCAGTATACAAGAAAGTAGTTTTTCTGCTTTCTCCCTCCATCTCAGTATTTGAGTCCCAGCCAGAGAACTGCAAGCTCAGCCTTCATGATAACCAGAAGGTTGAGCTGCATTCATAGGGATCTAAGTCCCCTTAGGGAAGAGGAGTTAGACCATGTTGGGAGAGTTTCCTTGCACTCCTTTTCTTCAACTACAAGATCGTCTTCTATTTTTTTTAGTTCTGCCTGCCTTTTATGACAGTGGAATGCCACTTTGTCCATTACCTTACCACAGATATAAGAACTAAATGCCTCCTGCAGGGTGAATTTGATATAAAAGCCATTATCATTGATCCCAAAGTAGAGTTTGGCCTCCTTGCTTATCGATGAGCTAAAGTCCTTATCCTGGAGCGAGAATATAGTTCAGGCATCATGAGGCAGATGTAGGGGTATGGGCCCCAGGTAGCAGGAAGCTCCACTGTGTGCTTCTGCACCTGCCCAGTCCTTTAGTAGTTTACCTGCTTCAGTGGAGCACAACTTAGAGTCACAGCCATGCTGTGGTCAGATATTTCCAAATGTTTTGCAATATATCTAAAGAAATTCTCTCTAGTGGCCCATAGAGGTACTGCAGTCAAGCAGGACATTTCTCCAGAGATATCACATAAACTTCAAGAAATATCTGACCTTATAGTATCTTGATACAGTGCCACTTTACCTTGCATGCCTTTCTGTCTACTAAGGATTAACTTCCTTTTGACAGGGGAGTTAAACCATTCACATTCCAAGGAATCCAGTTTTGAGAGGGCATACTGCTAAGGGCTTGAGAGGGAGAAGGGTGTTACAATAATGGGTAGAGTAAGAAGGAGGGAGGCAACAATGTCTGCAGATAGACTACCAGGTAAGGCTCTTGGATGCAGTAAAGGTAGTCTCTCTCACATTCAGTCACAGCTAAGGCTGGGTGAAATGAGCAAATCTCGATTTTGAGGAACTTCTGGAAAATTTTCTGAAATTTTATGAACTTGTTTAATTGGTCATAATGAGTATATTTTCCAGCTAGAGAACTCAATTTAGCAAACTTGTTATATGGAAGGTGTCCTAAAAAGATACCAGAGTTCATGGCATTTGAATGAGGGGCAAAGACGTTATAGAGGGTCAGAATCTGTCACTCGGTTATTTATGTGAAAAATTCTGAAAATATGTTTATGCTTACAACTTAGCCACTTTTGTAGCTAGATAATTGAAACTGTGCACGCATAATTTCTTGACAGTGACAGAAATTGCTAAATTGGGAGGTTATCGGTAACATAAATTGTAAGTTACTTGAGTTCAACATTTCACAATTTAATTGTTGAATTGTGTGACACTCGTCAAAATACAGTCTACTCCACTTATAGCACCCACACTTCAATGGGGCAGCTGCTTACACTGGGCAATTATTTAAAACCAAATGCCATCCCAATAGACCCCAATGTTAAATAGTGGCGGTTACAGTGATTGTTAGCTGCCTGCTATTTTCAGCGGATTAGCTGGTAGCTATAGTCAATTCACACTTCGGCATGCAGTTAGCGGAGCTTGCCAAAGTGTGAACTGACAGTAATTAGCAGTTTATCGGCTCAGAATTCAATATTGTTTCAGTAGGAGAACAAGATTATCACAGTCCCCTAACTCTGCACACTTCAGACACCCTGAGGCTCCACAGAAAACCCCCTTCTGATCACTACATTAGTTGTATGACGCTTTCCCTGTGTGAATGCAGGAGGTCTTTAATGTTGTCTTTAATCCTCGACTGAAACTCCTGTTACAGTAGAGAGAGCAGCTTATGTACAGCCGACCTGATCCAGCGTTACAGTGTGATCACTGTTATTGTAGAGAGAGCTGCAACTGAAGTACAACCAACCTGATCCAGCATTAGAGTGTGAGCAATGTTATTGTTGAGAGAGCCACAACTGAAGTACAGCCTACCTGCAGCAAATGGAGCATGAGCAGAAGATACATGTGAAACCCTTACAATCACTGACCCAGCATTACAGTACAGTACACATGAAGTTTAAATCCTTCAGCTTAGCAGATACAAAGAAAACCTAATTGTTGACCATTTGCACCCTTTCACTTCACAGAATGGGAGGTACATTTTTTTTACCCATGACATTACAGTGACCACTCGCTATAATGGACAGAATGTGCCTGCACAAATGTGACCGTTATAAGCTGTGGTGGCTGTATTTGGATGTTTAGAGCTCTAGATCTTTTGAAGGTATAGTATGCATTCAAGATTTGGCATGCATAACAAAGTAAATATGTCCTTGAATCTAATTAAGCTGGATAAATGTGGTTTAGTAGGTTAAATTTATTGCGGATACTTTAGAAATTACTAATTGGCAAAATGTGCTCAAGAATTCATGGACACATAATATGTAATGCCCCTTGAATTCCACTTTATGGAATTAAACTTTCAGAAAGTACAGTACTTATCACCACTGAATCTTATTACCTGTACTCACATCATGGCCCTGCAATACACCTCCAACACTCCTGAGACAATGATACCCAGTATCATGATCCATCATGACTAAAGATATTCAGACTCTTCTAAAACAGTGGCCTAAGTCACAACTGGCTGTAAGGCTTGAGATGTGGCATCACTTGGTGCAACTGTTTTCAAATAGCAAAAATATACATTGTCATCTACAGGGTTGTTAAGGAGTCAGCAGGTGGCATTGTACAGAAACAATGATGCAGGTGTATGTGCTTTCAAAAGTCATTAAGTCAGTGAGGTCTGGTTGTTATCTTGCATATTGCATGAGTTCATTCTAGTACAGAATAATGTCCATGACTAATCTTCATCATTTTAATTGTCATCTTGATTGTTACTAGTTGCAAGATTTGCAATATCAGAGAAAGGAAGTGTGTTTGGGAAGAGTCAGGACCAATTATGTGAGCCTATAGCTTAGTGGTTAGATTATTTGTGGGGCCTGTGTTCAATTTCTAGAAAGTCACATTTTTTTTCACACTACAATTTGTTATCCAAGTTGCTTAGCAGTGGTTAGTACAGCACCAAAAACATCTAATTGTCATGTCAATTGTTCCTAGTTGCAGAATTTTTAATACCAGAGAAGGGAAGTGTGTCTGGGAAGAGTCCGGTCCAACCTCATTAGCCTATAGTTCAGTGGTTAGAGCATGGGGATGCTATTCTGAAGGCCTGGGTACAATTCCCAGTAGAACACATTGTTTCTTTCTCACTACAATTTGTATTCTTGGTTCATTACTCAAGATAGTGACCTGACACATGACACCACTATACATTTACTATGGAGCCTCCTATGAATGCTATCCTATTGCCACTTTACCCAGCCTTTACCTTGCTCTGCAATGGCTACTCATGTGTATGACTGGGCAAAATGTATGGACATAGCTTTAACAAAGTATCACAACATCCCTCAGTTTCATAAATATTCATGAAATTCAACGTTAATTACTGGTATTATTTTGGAATCATTGACTGCTTATAACTTGGCCATCCTTTGAACAAAAGATCAGGGGATTGACACACAGCCTCTTTTCTTTCCATATTGTTTTTTCTCCTGGTTGACAGCTTGTCTCTCAAAGATATATCCTGTTCACAGGAATATACTCTGATCAGGCTGATCTCAGCAATCATTCAGTTGTCTGATCGGGTTTTTCTCCAATATTTTTTTCTCTCCCACCTCCCCTGGTATTGGTGATGCCTCTAACAGCCTTGCAGAGCCACAGCTTCCCCTGTTGCAGGAGCCAACTCTCTGGCTCAGCTGCAGGGGTTGCTGTGTTGGTGGAACCCACCACCAACCCTCCCTGTCCAAGATGCACTGCTGATCGGCAGCTGTCTTGGCCATGATCTGCCTCCCAATGTGACTTCCCGGTCTCGCTTCTGACCCCAGGTTGTCAGCATGGCAGAGTGTGCTCTACTGTTGCTGGACCATGGGGATGAAATCACAGCCTAAAACTTAGGTTCAGTGAATCTAAAAAAATTGGTGATATTCTGTGCTCTAGTTTTAAAGTTATAGGGGTTTACAATTCTGCAGTTTACATAATTGTGAAATGTAATTTTAAAATTACCAAAAGTGTGGTGGCTTATAAATCAATCACCTTTAAAGACAGATTTCTGAAATGTACAGTTCTGTGTGAACCTTGGTAAAGCCATCATACCAAATTTGGTACAATGTGAACAAATATTTTTTATTTACATAATTACAAAATTTATTTTTTAAATACTCAACCACCTTTGAAAAGAGATTTGACAATTGGTACACTTCTGTATGGACCCTGGCAAAGCCATCATACCAGCATTGGTACAATTCGTAAAAACAGATTTTAAATTAGATAGAAATAACTGAAATTACAGTTTTGGTGAAAAGTCATGACTTTTTTGGGGGTGGGGGGATTTTGCAAAATATCATGGAACTGAAATCAGAATATCACCAGAAGTTCACTGGCAGAAGATCAATTTCACCCAGCCCTAACTACAGCCAATGTTCAGAAGGAGAAAACTGCACAACAGGTAGTGCCAAGTTAAGTACAGAGAGAGGCTGTAGATTTGATACAGTACCAGCCTGTCACCTGGTGAATATCAGGTACTGCTGCTGGGTTGGGTGCACATAGGGATCGACTGAATACTGAGATTGGCATCAGAGAGTAGGGCATGGAAAGTGCTGAGTGATTAGTACTGTGATTCACCTGAGGTTTTCTCACTATCCTGGGCAGCCCTAACATTGAGGGACTCAGGGAGAAGGAAGGGAGTATTACCGTATCTAATCATACAAAGCTAAAAATCTCTCTTGGGTAATAGTGAACAACTGCCATGAAACATTACCTGTCAACCTAGAAGCATTACCACCACCTCTGTTGTTATTCAACATGGAGGAGCACTGCAAAGCAGCAGGGCCTCCCCTCATTGAAAAGTTGCTATCATAGGATAGTATTTGGGAAGCCAGGGAATGAAGTAAAGATGAGCAGGAGCTGGCCACCAACAGTTCTTAGGTGGAGAGGGAAGGGTGGAGGAAACTGGGGGAGGCTGTGGAAAAGGCCACTGTTGTCTTGTCATGAGAGAGTGAGAGGTATGTAAGAATATGGAGCAGGGCAGCAAGAGGTTGGTTTTCCAGTGTTGAGATTGGGTTAACAATTTAGCTGAAAGGTGGTCAGTTCTGAAGTAACTTTAGGAAGTACTTCTTCTCACAAAGAGTGATAAACCAAAGATCCTTCCTACCTCTGATTCAGTGGATATGAAGACAGGACAAGCCTTCAGAGTAAGTCTAAACTAAGTGTGTTTGCCAAAGGAATCACTGAATACCCTGTGTAGAAATGTGGGTGGGGGATTCCTATAAATTAGCATGTTTCAACAGCATTTTGATGGATCTAAAGTCCTTTCTGAGTTTAAATGACTATGTGCTTTTGTTATTCAGTTCAAAATTGGAAATTAGCCATTCCAAAACATTAGCTGTTAACAGTTTTTGCTGCTTCATTAAATCAGAGGGACTTCACATCAGCTCCCTCATTTCTCAACAAGCTCAGCATAATAAAATATTCTTTTTAAATAACTACATTACATGATGTTACACTTGCAAAAAAACTGTAAATGTTTGGAAAGGCAGAGCTAGGGCCAGAAATTACCCTAATTGCATATTCTAGGTAATTAAGATGGTTGGGATATCATATCTCTGTTAACTGGTTTACAAATACCTCAGTTCTATGTTCAGCTGATACGGGATCATATTGCCAAAAACCAAAAATAATGTGGCAATAAATACAGCAGGCAAAATGCCGTCCATCAAAATAAGGTTGGTTAAAACAATAACTGTACAAAAAACAGCGCACCCCATAGAAAACAATTGGACTCCCCCCACACCCCCAGACTAAAAATAACCAACTCTGAGGGGAGGGTGGACTTTAGGATGGAGAGAAACTTGGGAGGGTGGACATTTTTTTTTAACAAAAAAAAAAGCTGCAACACCAAGAAACCTAGGGAGAACTGAACTGTGGTCCCAGGTCTCCAACGCTGCTGTGTGCTGGTGCTCTAAGCACTCCACCACAGGAGTGGCATGACTAGGCACCACACAGAGCAACTTGATACCTCCCTCTTTTTATAGTGTGCAGTGACTGGCATAGCAGTAATTCCCTAATACTATTATACCCAGGTCACTGTCAACGTAGTCGCTGTTCTAACAACATGGTTAATATTGTGCTGTCAATGCAGTGACTTATTGACCTGGTACCATTCAACTTGGCACACACTACTATGAATCCCTACTACTTTGCTTACACAGACAGTGAGCATTTGTTTAATCTTAGAAAATGGGCTAAGAAAATCTCGGGCTCAGATTGGTTGATAGCCATTCCAAGGTGGGCGTCTGTCAGACAACCGAGACAGGGTATCAAAAGTATCAGTCCCAAACAAACTGCATTACCAATATCAATGGGCACACTTAATTTTCAAACTTGAGACCCATCTTTTTAATGTTGATTGCATGCATGCACAAGAAACATATTGTGGCAGCTTTCTCTAGAAGCAGGTTGTGGAGGCACGGCGGTGTTGAGGCCAATGCCCCCACAGCCTTTAAATGCTTGGCCCGGTTCCCCCAATGTCGTAGTATGTTACTGCTGACATTAGATCAGCCAGCATGCCACCAACTTGTAAAATTTTAGCTCCAGCAATCGGGGGCTGCCTCATCATTGCAGCGTCAGCCATTCACTGCAATGAGGGAGAGACCCTTCATTGCAGGACGGAACCTTGAAACACTGATACTGTTTGTGAACATGGAGGCTGCTTGCTGCTGTGTTCACAAACACATACCCCTCACGAGGGGTGCCTAACCCCGGCTTGCTTGTGCCCCCACCACGTTTGTTTGTTGATCGGGGCCACAACTCGTCAGCTTCAGTGCCCCATGGTTTATGATGTTAAGACAGTGGAGCCCACTCTGCTAGCATTATGTAACCCTTCCACTTTTGTTGTTCGTTGACGGGTGCCCATACCCATCGGCATAAAGTAACCTCCTTTCTTGTCTGCCAATGGGGATGCCAAATCCCCCTGGATGGCTACAACTGCCCCCCCCCCAAAAAAATACTCATTTGGCATGTTGGGAGCCCACTCCAGTGTGCCACATGCCCCTGTAAAATCAAAAACAGTCCCGCAATGTCTTTTTTTTTTACCTGTAAAAAAGAAACAGTCTCTCGGCAGTCTCCCTGCCCCCCCTCCACAATCTGTGATCACCCACTGTGCCCCCTGTCTCCCCACACCCCCATACTTACCTCTAGAGTCTGGTGCGATGATCTTCAGTGGACCTGGAACATGTCTGCACTATTCAAAGCTGACTGCAAAAAGAGGAAATGCGGGTAAGCTGTATGTAACCCCCAGGTGGCACTATCCCAAGGGCTACTACCCCTGCTTGCATAGGTGCTAACAGGTTGAGGGGCCTAGGTCCAATGGCAGGGGCCTCCACCCAGAGGTCAGGGTTAAGACAGTCTGGTATGACTTCGTCACAGCCCTCTGGGACACTGCAACCCCCCTTTCTTCCCACTAGTGGCCCACACAAGTTAATCATGGTACCTTCGCTGTATACACTTACCCCCAGGAGTGGTTCAATCAGCTTGACTCTGGGGACCCCCTGTGAAGTAAGATGCAGTAATACAATAGCCACTGTACAGTATTTCAACACAAACATGCAATTCAGGCAGTATACTTTGCAAAACAATCAAATCAGATTTATTTAGGGGGAAATAACAAGGGCAGGGGGAAATCAAGTTAATTGGCTTAATCACACTACTATTTCAGAGCACTTTGCACAGGCTAAAGTTCCTACAAGTCTCTGTCGCAGGGTACCCAGGCAATAAGGGGCTAACCAAGTTTGGTGCAGCTGGTTGGGGCCGTAAGAATAAAAACAATTGTACAATACCCAATTTGTAATCCGGAGCCGGTAGGCTCAGTTTGTGTAGCCAGAAAGGGGAACAGATGAACACTTACAACTCAATGGATCAGTTTGCCGGGAGCTACCCTGAATTTTACTCACGACTCTTGTAGCAGAATACCTTTCACACCACTGAGAAACACAGGTCTGTGATCAGGATACTCTCCACACATTTATATGTAAAAGAAGGTTACCATACCAGCAGCTGCTTTCATATCCCGACTGCACTAACTGCTAACCCAGGAAGTCACAGTGCAGCTTCACTTCTCCTGACAGACCGAGCGCGATGAAGCAGATTCTCCAGTCCTCTACAGGGTGAGCCTGGTGGCTGGCTGCAAGCTGCACAGCCACTTCTGGTATCAGCACACAGTGGATTCAGTCCGAATCACCACGGCGAACAAGCCTCCCGACTTTTGGCCTTCACACACGCTTTCCACATGAGACTCAAAAGCGCGGAAGTCCGGAGCTCCTGCTTCACTCACGGCCACAATGACTGCCTTCTCAGACATTAGGCAGGAAAATCACAATGGGTGTGATCTGACCCGATTGGAAGGCTCCAGATGCCAGTTTCCCACACCTTCCCCTATTGGTGCAAAAAAGGCGCCACACTCCTGAACTTCACTTCACAGACTCACTGGCCATACTCCCCATTGGCAGCCGGCTCCCAAGAGAGTCCTTTTCCTGGTTGGCTGCTCAATACAAGCGCCCCTCCCTCCTGATTGGATCCAAGCAGCAGTTCTGATCCAAAATGGAGGAGCAAAGCACACACAATCCCAGCTGCAAGAGACATAGGTTAGACAATGTACATTTCCAATGCCAGTTCAACATATGATGAATCAATAATTACATCCCAGGGAAGTGCCTGCTTTACCTGCTTAGCGATGGCAAAACGGGGCACATTGTCGGCGGCTCAAGTGGGACTCGAGTAGGAAGACACATGGTTCCCCCTGCAGACTAATTAGGTCTGTGAGCTGGCAACTCTTAAAGAGACAGTACTAGAGGCTTTTATGAACTCCCCATTTGCAAGGGGGTTACACCCTTCCTGCCCTGGAAAGCTTGACGTCCGTGTCAAGTAAATACCCCCAAGTCAGTTTTAAGTAACACATTTAAACTGTCTTGCATTTTACTCTTTCAGATAGCAATCAGCATATTGATCTTTGGTAAAACAGGTGCATTTTATTATGCATAATGGTATCAGTCATTTAATGATACATATGGAGATATATATAAATATATATATATATATATATATATATATATATATATATATATATATATATATATATAGAGGCACAAAACTCCATTTAATGCATTAGTTAGGGTTGTTCCACAGTGACAAAAGTGAGGAAATTCGCTGTTAGGGTTGAAACCCTAACTCAATCACCCCCAGCACCACACACACACACAGACACACACACATTCAAGTATGGGGAGGACCAAGTCAACACAACCAATGACAGACATCCAGAAGCAGGTGACAGAAATAACAAACAATTGTCTAAATGTACTACGAGACATCCCCACCCACCTGACCAGGTACTGCATGCTCAGTGGAGATCAACAGCAAAACTGAGGCCGTGTACACCAAACGTACACATCCCTGATTGCAGCTGCACACAACGTACCACACTTAGTAGTTGCATGGCCTTACCTACCGATGCCCCACACCAGACCACACCACTTGTGGTGGGCCACCTGAGCAATAGAGTTCAGCAAAACCAAGGAGTTGTACAGGTATACTATGTCTGATTATAACAAGGGTTTGAGAAATGCAGCTTTCTAATTGACTGTAAACATTGTAACAGCCTTATGTTTAGTTTTTATTAACATACATGTAGAGCCTAACCATATGATGAATATGGTTTAATGTTGTCTAAAAAACAGTTTTATTATGAAAGCAATAAGCCACTCCCAGGTATTATGTTAATGGTCAGTTTATCACTGTCTAGCGACATGTGGCACTCGGCTATGCCTCATTCAACATTAAACCCCTACAGGGTGATTAACAGACCATTTAACATAACTGTTGGTCATGCCTTATTGCTTAATTGTCTTTATGAGTAGATACTTCCTCTGCTAGGCACTGCAGCAGCTTTGCAACACAGTGTCCCACCCAGTTACACCATACACTGTCTAGTTACTGGAGAATGGCTGTGAATATGAACTCATGAAGATGAACAGTGTAACTTGATCATTACAGTCATCAAAACCCTAGTGTGATTATAATTGACAGAGTCAGTGATAGAGGATAACCCTGCTGTCCTAGTACACTTACCCCATTGTGAGTTAAATCAATACTAAAGACATTCTGTTTATATCTACACCATACCTACTTGATTCCTGTTGTACCACAATTAACATAGTTATCACTTTGATAGCATCAGTGACAAAAGTGTGGCAAACCCAAACAGTAGGCATACAGCCTGAGTATGAAACAACTGTTAAAAAAAATCACACTGTGTCCATAAGTGGCATAGATCACTCATTGCAACAATTGCAAATGTATTACTATTTGAATAAGTTAGTCATCACAGATGCAATGAGATTGTCTTTATCAGGTACAACATACTCAGTAAGTGCCTACAGGAAAATCTATCCTATATACATCTCGGATACAGGTACATCATTGTTGGCTCAGTAGTGCTATGATATTTAGAAGTTGTTGGCCTGATCCATGCAATTACAATGTTTCTTAAAGAATACTTACTGCATCTTTAGTATTGAAACACACTGAAGGTCTATGTATGTACATCAGCAGCAACCTTCATCAGTAAGAATGCATGTGATACTGGCAGTACGAATTTCACAGGCGTTGAACAGGCAATATGCTTTTCCATACGTTTACATCAGCCTCTCTATGTTGAGTAAACCATTGCAGTAAATGTACTACTATGTAAATCACCTGCTAAATGTATCACTACTTTTATCTTGAGCATGCTAGTGTCTTGTAGTTAATTTATGTGCTTCTCTTAATTAATGTACTCACTGGTGTTAAAACCTTTCTACAACTGTCATCATGCACCTTCAGCATTTATATTGAATAACGCACAGTACCAGTTGTGGTGTGGTGGGGCATCGGGTAGGTAAGGCCATGCAACTACTAAGTGTGGTACGTTGTGTGCAGCTGCAATCAGGGATGTGTACGTTTGGTGTACATGGCCTCAGTTTTGCTGTTGATCTCCACTGAGCATGCAGTACCTGGTCAGGTGGGTGGGGATGTCTCGTACATTTAGACAATTGTTTGTTATTTCTGTCACCTGCTGCTGGATGTCTGTCATTGGTTGTGTTGACTTGGTCCTCCCCCATACTTGAATGTGTGTGTGTATCTGTGTGTGTGGTGCTGGGGGGGGTGAATCTGAGTTGGGTTTTCAACCCTAACAGCAATTTCCTCACTTTGTCGCTGTGGAACAACCCTAACTAATGCATTAAACGGAGTTTTTTGGCTCTAATTTCCCTTCTTTTTGAGAAAGATAACGAGAAATAGTGAATGTAATGCTGCGGCGGGAGCGCGGGGCCCGCCACATGATGTCTTGTGGCATAGTAACAGGAGCAGCAACGCAAACAGAAATGCTAACAGTGGCACACATGGTAACACAAGCGCGAATGAGAACAGAAAGGGTAACGCACACGGTGGCATAGACGGGAACGGTATGCCACGTGATGTCTTGTCACATAGTAACATGGTGCCTGTAAATGGAAATGTCAATGGGCATGGTGACGCAAAGTGAAACAGAAAGAGAAACAGTACTGTAGACACAAATGGCAAAAAATAACAGAAACGCAAGTGCAAATGAAAACGCAAAAGTAAACGCGACATAGCCTCCCGGCACATATCGCAGCAGCGGGAGGCTGGGGCCCAAAGGGGTTCAAAGACCCACCACATGATGTCTTGTATGTGAGTAACAGGAAGAGCAACACAAACAGAAGTGCTAACAGGGTGCGCAAGGTAACGCAAGCGTGAATGAGAACAGAAAGGGTAACGAACACGTGGCGAGACGGAACGGTGTGCCACGTGATGTCTTGTCACATAGTAACATGGTGCCTGTAAATGGAAATGTTAATGGGCATGGTGACGAAAGTGAAACAGAAAGAGAAACAGTACAGTAGACACAAATGGCAAAAAGTAACAGAAACTCAAGCGCAAATGAAAACGCAAAGGATGAGTGACGTAGGGAATTATGTATTGGGATCGTTAGCCCTAACTCTCACCCCAGACATGTGTAAAGCAGCAGAAGTATAGGAGAATGGGGTGAGAGTTAGACCCACGATCCCAATGCACACCCCAATGCCGGTTGGGGGATGGGTGGGGGTCCAAGGGGGTTTTAACCCTAACAACGAATTTCTCACTTTTGTCGCTGTGGAACAACCCTAACTAATGCATTAAATGGAGTTTTTGCTCCAATTTCCTCTTTTGGGAATGATAACGAAATAGTGAATGTATCGTAGCGGGCGGGAGGCGGGGCCCTTCTGGACCCAGGCTCCCACCACATGATGTCTTGTGGCATACTAACAGGGACAGCAATGCAAACAGAAATGCTAACAGTGGCACACATGGTAACACAAGCGCCAATGAGAACAGAAAGGGTAACTACATGGTGGCGTAGACGGAATGGTCTGCCACGTGATGTGTTGTCACATAGTAACATGGTGCCTGCAAACAGAAATGTCAATGGGCATGGTGATGTAAAGTGAAACAGAAAGAGAAACAGTACAGTAGACAGAAATGCCAAAAAATAACAGAAACACAAGCGCAAATGAAAACGAAAAGGATAATGCACATGGTGGCGCAGACGTCAACGGTAAGTGAAACAGGTACGGAACCTCAAGCGGAAAGGGCAACAGTAACAGTAATGTAAGCGCACAGGCTGGTTTTCCCCAAAACCTGCATAGAGAAAGACAGTGAGTACAAATAATGTATGCATAATAATGAGTATCGGCGCAGAAAATGAGATCTTGGAATACTAAATACATTATATCTCAGGAACCGTACGACGTAGAAAAAAAATTTAAAAGTCATATTATTTACAACTGTCTTGGCTAATTTGAAAAATTTTCTGACGAAAAGTCCGTATCTCGCACCGTTTCCGAGATACGGGCCCTGAAAGGTGCGGCGAACGCCGTAATGTTATCCTATGGGAAAAAAAGAAAAGTTCAGAGCACCATAACTTTGCCTCCCTGTAATGTTTTTTTTCACCAAACCACTGAAAGGCACATCTGTGGGCTGTTGGCTGTCTTCCCACCAAATTTCAGGCAAAAAGACCAAACCGTTATTTTGCAGCAGGGATCCAAAGGATTTCTGTAATGCGTCGGGCGCCGTAATGTTATCCTATGGGAAAAATCATCAACTTTGGAGTGCCGTAACTTTGCCGCCGTGTGATATTTTTTCATCAAACTACTGAAAGGCACATCTGTGGGCTGTTGGCTGCCTTCCCTCCAAATTTCAGGAAAAAAGACCAAACCGTTATTTTGCAGCAGGGTGCCAAAGGATTTCTGTAATGCGTCGGGTGCCGTAATGTTATCCTATGGGAAAAACTGTCAAATTTGGAGTGCTGTAACTTTTCCGCCATGTATTATCTTTTCAATGCAACACTGAAAGGCACATCTGTGAGATGTTGGCTCTGTTCCCTCCAAATTTCAGCCCAAAACTCTGAACGGTTTTTTTGCAGTGCAGTGTCAAAGAATCGCTGTCACTGTCCCACAGATGGAAAATTACTGTCGCAATTTGCGAAAGCTTTCGCGAAAAAGTTCGACAATTTCGTGAGCACTAAAGTAATTTATGAAGTACTTTTTCCAGAAATTTGAAAACATATTTCTGGGGTGTTTTACCACAAAATAAAGACATGGCAAGCATCCTCAGGGTCCGACTAGGTGAATACAAAAGAATTAGGTTGCTAGAGGGTCCCATATTTAAATGCCAACCATTTTTCTGATCGCCAACTGAAAACAAAAATGCCGATTTGCAAAAGTAACAGGCCCATTTGCGAAAGTAAAAATGCATTTGCGAAAGTGTTGAACTTTTTGTTAACTTTTCCCATTGACTTATAATGGGAAACTGTTTTTTGAATAACTTTTGAACCGTTTAATATTTTTTCATGAAATCTTCAAAAGGCACATTGGGGACCCTGGCTGCACATTCCCTGAAGATTTTGGACCAGTCACAGAAACCGTATTCGACCTGTAGGCGCGACCATAGAATTCCGGAAAAAGCATAAACGGCCGCACAGATCACGCTAATAACTCCGCAGCCGTATATCCGACCACTATGAAACTCAGCAGATCCCAAGGCCTATGGTTCTTGATTGTGTATTCCAAATTTCAGCTAAATCTGTCATACAGTTGCAAAGTTATTAAGGTGCAAAGTTTTGGGGTTTAACATAGAAATGGCTCCTCAACCCTAACTATAGTGGCACTACCGTGCCACTATAATATATATATACCTATATACAGTATATATATATACACACATGTACAACTAGTATTTCCTGAATCTGAACCTGGGATAAAGGATGCTCATCCCTATCATTCCCCTTGGGAATGGAAATAGTAGGGGCACCATATTCAGAGGGCAGAACAAGTAATCTGGAGTCATCTCCCAAGCTCAATTTGGGCAGAAAGCTCAGGGTCACGTACACTCCCTTATGGACCACATTAAGGGACAAATCCATGGACTGACCCAGATGCTCATAACTGAACCTCACTACAGGCCTTACTTCTCAGCCAGTCCTTCTAGGGGTAGCTGGCACAATTTCTGAATGATCAGACTCATTTCCAGCCCTGTTGGGGGTTGCTGAGGAGACTTCTATTGGTGCAGGGGAGCTATAATCCAGGGTATCTTCAGTGCCTTGGTTTACCTTTTCTGAACTCACAATGTTTGGATCAGCTGTGGGGACTTCTGGTACTGGCAGGGAGCTATCAGGGCACTCAAAATACTCTTGCTCTGGCATATCAGCAGCTTGCTCCCCCACATCACTTTCTCCTTCTGAAAGGTTAGACAGTTCAACTGTGCACAATGAACCCACACCCTCTGATTTGATGCTACATACTTCATCTTCCAGGAGCACTGGCTCCATAGACAAAGCTGGGGTCTCAGATAGTCCAGAAAGCCTAGCTTCATCCCCTGGGTTAATTGGGGGATTGCCTTAAAACAACTGACTCAGTTCATAAGAGGGGTAATACTCAAGATTACACTCACTGTCCTCTGACACAGACTAGAAAATGGGTTCAATTACGAGAGGTGGAAAAGAAGCCTTTAACTTGATTTCTGTAGGGGCAGGCTGTCTTAATTTTCTTCTTGGCTGTGGCTCTAGTCATGGGCCCAGATGTGATGTTGGCTAGGGGTTCAGCTTCTATCAGGATCTGTCCAAATGGCAGCAAGTGATTTCTGTGTATAGTTTTCACATCCTTCGAATTATTCTCAGGTCGTACCTTGTATACAGGTAAATCATCTAATTTTCCTACTACAATATGGGGGAGGCGATGCCATCTGTCAGCAATTTTATGTTTGCCATGCAGTCCCAGATTCCTCAGTAACACTCAATCCCCTTCCCTGAGTTCCATTGCTTTCACTTTCTTGTCATACCTTTCCTTATTGACTAGATTTCGTTTGGCAGCCATGGTTTCGGCCAGATGGTACACATGGTTTAATTGGGCCTTCAGTTTCTGCACATACTGTAGATGAGTAGCTGCTTGAACCCCATCAGGAGAAACTCCAAAACAAACATTTACTGGCAATCTGGCTTCTCTTCCAAATATTAGTCTATAAGGGGAAAATCCAGTGGCATCACTTTTGGTGCAGTTGTAAGCACGTACCAGGGTGCTAATCTGCTGGCTCAATCTGGGTTTGTCCTTTGGTTGAAGGGTGCCCAGCATGTCAAGCAAAGTGCAGTTAAACCATTCAGGCTGGGAATCCCCCTAGGGATGATAGGGGGTAGTTCTTGACTTCTGTACCCCCCACAAGGAAAGCATCTCTTTAATCAAATGGCTCCCAAACTCCCGTCCTTGATCAGAATGGATTCTTTGAGGGGCCCCAATGTGAACAAAGACATTTTCAATAAGTACTTTAGCCACAGTAGTTGCTTTCTGGTCTTTAGTGGGGAATGCTTGAGCATAACGAGTGAAGTGATCAGTGACTACCAATATATTTCTTTGATCTGGTTCTAGACTCAGAAAATCAATACAGACCAATTCCATGGGGGCACTAGTGGTGATGTTAACCAGGGACGCAGCCCTCTGGGGTAGAGTTGTTCACTGTAGACATCAGCTACAAGTCATAATATGATGTTCCACATCAGCCCCCATTTTAGACCATTAAAACCTGGATCTCACTAAATCAATGGTTCTGTCTATGCCGAGGTGCCCCATGTGATCATGTAGGGACCTCAATACCAGTTCTCAGAAAGCAATGGACAAAACTAACTGTTGCTTGTCCAGTTGCCCCCTTTGTCCATAGTCTCTCTATACAACAATCCATTCCTCAGTTTCAATTTAGGGCCTTCTTTGTATAGCAATGCTGTTCTTAAGTCAGGGGTGCATAATTTGGTCACATCTTTCCCTGTTTGCAGGGCCTCTAGAGCAGTTTTTTATCATGGGGTCTCGGTATTGAGCCCCCCGAAGACTGTCATTATTGAACTGGGGCAAAGCACTAGTGTCAAATGCAGAAAAATGGCAGCAAGCAGCAGATATACAGTTCTCAGAGGGCTCCAAACAATTCGCCATGCAACTCCACTGCATCAGGGGACACCTGTTCTTCTTTGTCAAACTTTTGGCAAAGTGCTCAAGTATCAGGTTCTGACAGTCTGACCCAGTCATTCTGAGGAACAGGCCTCTGAGAGAGAGCATCAGCATCTATGTGGTTCGAGCTTCCTCTGTATTCGACAGCATAGTCATATGTAGATAAGGCAGAAAGCCACCTGTGACCAGTGGCATCCAACTTAGCTGAAGTCTGTACATAGGTAAAAGGATCATTGTCAGTTTTTACCAATACCTTAGCACCATATAGATACTCAAGAAATTGATCAACAATGTCCCACTTCAAGGCCAGAAACTTTAACTTGTGCACAGGATAGTTATTTTCTGACGGGGTTAGACTCCTGCTAACAAAGGCTACTGGTCTTAGTCCATTAGTGTGCTCTTGATACAATACGGCCCCCAACCCTTGTAAACTAGCATCAGTATGAAGAACATAGGATCTGGCAGGATCAGCATAGGTCAACACTGGGGCATGGGTGAGTTGATGTATGATTTCATGAAAAGTTGCCTCACAATTAGGAGTCCAGTGGGCCCCAAATATGTCATTTGGGTGAAAATATTTTTTTTTCAGTCTAAGTGGGATCTGTTTTCTTGTACTTTTTGTGGGTAGGGAGATACCCTTGAGTAAGGTTAAGTAAAGGGCAGATCACTTGGGAATAGTCCTTGATAAAATGCCTATAATAATTACAGAAACCCAGGAACCTCTGAAGCTCCTTCAGATTTTTTGGCGGGGGCCAGATAGTCAAGGACTCAACTTTGCTGGGGTCAGTCTCTATGCCCTCGGTGGACACTATATGTCCCACATATTTCACTGATGTTTGAAAGAATTGACATTTACCAATGTACAATTTAAGGCCAAAATCTTCCAATTGGTCCAATACCTTGAATAACCTGCTTTCAGGTTCCTCCAAGGAGCTGCCAAACACTATGACATCATCCAGGTATACCAAGCACTCTAGCAAGTTCATATCCCCCACTGCACGCTCCATCAGATGCTGAAAAGTGGCTGGGTCACCTGAAATCCCTTGAGTCATCCTCATGAACTCATAAAAATCAAGTGGGCAAATAAAAGCATTTTTTTTCGCGGTCTTCTGGGGCCATCAGAAGCTAATAGTACCCACTGCAGAGGTCCAGGTCTGAGAACCATTTGCTACCATTTAGGCAGTCCAATGCATCCTGAATGCATAGCATCTTGTACTGATCTGGAATAGTTCACCCGCTCAAAGTACAATAATCCACATACATTCTGACAGTTCCATTCTTCTTCCTTACTACCATGATGGTAGAGGCATAGGGGCTTCTGGATTCTTGTATCACCCCAGCCATGAGCATCTCCTGCAGGTGTCATCTCACGTCATCTATATCAGCAGGGGCCAGGCGTCAAGATCTCTCATGAAATGGCCTTTCATCATGCAGCTGGATGTGGTGTTCAGCTCCTTGTACACATCCTACATCCCACTCCTTCAAGTAAAACACCTGGTCCCTCTAGGCAAGCTTTTCACTAATCCTTTTCTTCCATTCTGCCGGCAATGGGGAGTCACCAAAATCAGACAAGTCAGAGGTCACTCGGTCATTCTTCCCTGAACTCCTGGTACTGGGCAGGACAGCAGTATCCACACAGTGTATAGTGGCCAAAGTGCAGCCTCGCTTTACTGGAATCTCTCTATCAGACAAATTGTGGACTTGAACCATTCCTCTTCTCGCAAAAGCATGAGATCTGGAAGGCAGGATACTGGGTTTGACCAGCAGTCCTTCTGGCAATTTTCCATCGCCTGGTGCATCCAGCATCAATATTTTGTTCATGACATCCTTTCTGATTCAGACCTCTCCTTGTAGAACACACTGGGCATTTGGTGTTAGCAGCAAAGACTCTGAATCCTTCTTCCAGACAACGCCCACCGGGTCTTCAGGTTCCAGTCTACTAGCCTTTCTCTGGGAGCTTGCCCAGTCTTGAACTTTTGTTTTTCAGAACACAGCTACGCTAATGACCCAAACATATGAGCATTTGTTCCAATCAACAAGAGAACCCCATTATACAGTCCAGTGGGGGGACACACTAAGGCTAGAGTCACTACTTGTTCGGCCACCCCAGCCACAGAAGTAGGAAAAGATAACCAAATGCGGATATAGCCAGAGTAGGGGTAGGCCTTCTCATTCAGTCCCCAGACATGTAGTCCCTCTAAAGGTTGCAGGGGCACATCAGACAAATACTTCTGATACCAGTCCTGAAACATGATGGTCACTTGAGAACCACTGTCCAACACAGCCCTGATGGACACTACATTCACTTTCACTGTAGCTTCCATGGAGGGACCCACTACTTCAGACCATTCAAGAGGCATTGCTTGAGAGGTCACTCGGGCATTGGCCCTGGTGGTAAAAGGTTTTAGGTGGGCCCCCCCTGGTGACCGGGCACAGGTCTTGCGTTGCCAGGCCACTAATTTGCTGGTGATTTTTCTTAGGTTCTTTGGCAACTGGCAATCAGTCTGGAAATCTCCACCTTCCCCACAATGGTAACAAAATTTAGTATCTTGGTGGTCTTTGGTGGGAAGGAGATCTGTCATCTGCCAGGATACTTCAGGGGCTCTGCATGGCTCTTCTTGAATGGGTCATTTACCCCAAGATAACTTGGGTTCACCAACTTTATGGGGGTGACAGCAGCCTATTGCAACTCTTACACCATCTCCAGTAAAACTCAAATCTCTGCTCTCAAATTACTCTCAACCCGGGTTAGAAGAACCAGCATGCACTCCCACTCCACTATTGGGCTCAGGGGAAGTTTGATACAGGTCTGGCTCCCGATAAGTCTCTGTCATCCCCTTGATCAATCCTCTCAATTGATGGGTCTCATCTGGTTCACTTGGTTTAGGAGTCTGGCACAGATTCACAGAACCTGCATAGGGCTCCCACCCCTCTTCATCAGTTTCAATTTCCCAAATTTCTCTCATTAATTGACAATATTCAGAAGGGTTGGACCGTCAGTCTTGCAATTTGAGTTTCAACAATATCACACTGGAAAATCTGGCTGACTTCAACATATGGTCTAAGCAGACCTGGTTCAATGTTTGTGCAGTTACTCACCCTTTTCAGTGAGCCTTTTGCAGGGCCCTTTCCATTCTGGTAACAAAGGCAGACAATTTCTCATTTCTCCACTGCTTTGCTGACTTGAATTTCCATAACAGGTCTTCCCCTGTCTCTGTGTACCAAATACCCCTCTAAGGTGGAAAGGTATTCTACTGCAGTGGCCTCAGAACTAGTGGCCCACAGGAACCAAATGGTTTCCAAAGCTGGACCCCTCAAACTTTCCATCAGCCTCTTTCTCTTCTCTCCCTCAGAGCACAGCCACTCTTGTACTAAGGGTGTAGCATATTCCAGCCAAGTCTCCAAATCATCTTCCCCCGAAGGTATGGACACAGAACCAGAGAAGTATCTCAATCTCTGAGAGGAGTCTAATTGTATTGGAGGGACAACCATAGGGGGTGGGGTCAGGATGGAGCTCTTAGATGATCTGGGAGATGTACCTGGGGATGGCAGAGGGGTGGGGTCACTTGAGATGTCTAGCACCTGTAGTAATTCCTGTGCAGACCACCCTTCTGCAGCCAACAGTTTAAGTAACTAGTCATTAATACTATTAATTTTAGGAGACCCCCCCGGGGTGAACAAACCACTTCGGGCATGAATGACCCTCCATTCCTTTTTGAGCACCTTCAGGAAAAATCGCTGGGGGCACCTTCTTGGGGTCTATTGTGATACTGCATAAGAGCAGTACCTGCAGGGTTTGGTCGAGCAAGTCAGCACATAGCCCTCTTACCTCTACCTTGCCCAAACATTTAACACACTCGACAGCAGTAACAAGGTCAATGTTTTAATCCCCAGGGGGACATCCAACAGTAACACAGTCTTCTGGGAGTCCAATTCCTCAGCTTCACCCCACCCCATCAATTTATGCACCATCATCTTAATGGGGTCCAGTTTTTGCTTGGACGTGACATCCCCCTCCAGTTTTTCCTTTAGTTTGGACATAATGTGGTACTACTTCTACTCAGCCACTAGATGATGCTAATCCCAGTGGTGCCTCCAAGATGTAACCTCCAGGTGGTGCTATACCAAGGGCTATTACCCCTGCCTGCATAGGTGCTAACAGGTTGAGGGGCCTAGGTCCAATGGCAGGTGCCTCCACCCAGAGGTCAGGGTTAAGACAGTCTGGTATGACTTGGTCACAGCCCTCTGGGACACTGCAACCCCCCTTTCTTCCCACTAGTGTCCCACACAAGTTAATCACAGTACCTTTGCAGTATACACTTACCCCCAGGAGTGGTTCTATGAGTTTGACTCTGGGAACCCCATGTGAAATGAGATGCAGTAATGCAATAGCCACAGTACAGTATTTCAAAACAGACACACAGTTCAGGCAGTATACTTTGCAAAACAACCAAACCTGATTTATTTGGGGGAAAATAACAAGCACAAGGGGAAATCAAGTTAATTGGCTTAATCACACTACTATTTCAGAGCACTGTGCACAGGCTAAAGCCCCTACAAGTCACTGTTGCAGGGTATCCAGTCAATAAGGGGCTAGCCAAGTTTGGTGCAGCTGGTTGGGGCCCTGAGGATGAAAACAATTGTACAATACCCAATTTGTAATCCAGAGCAGGAAGCTCAGTTTTGTAGCCAGAGAGGGGAACAGATGAACACTTGCAACTCAATGGATCAGTTTGCAGGGAGCTACCCTGAATTTTGCTCATGACTCTTGTGGCAGAACACCTTTCACACTGCCGAGGAACACAGGCCCGTGATCAGGACACTCCCCACACCTTTATATGTAAAAGAAGGTTACCATACCAGGCAGCTGCTTTCATATTCCTACCGTACTTACTGCTAACCCAGGAAGTCACAGTGCAGCTTCACTTCACCTGACAGACCAAGCGCGATGAAGCAGATTCTCCAGTTCTCTACAGGGTGAGCCTGGTGGCTGGCTGCAAGCTGCACAGCCTCTTCTGGTATCAGCACACAGCGTATCCAGTCCAAATCACCACGGCAAATGAGCCGCCCGACTTTTGGCCCTCACATACGCTTCCCTTGTGAAACTCAACAGCGCAGAAGCTCAGAGCTCCTTACTCACTCACAGCCACAATGACTCTGCCTTCTCAGCCATTAGGCAGGAAAATTACAACGAGCATGATCCGACCCAATTAGTGGGCTCCAGATGCCAGTCTCTCACACCTTCCTGTACTGGTGCAAAAAGGTGCCACACTCCTGAACTTCACTTCCCAAACTCACTGGCCCTACTCCCCATTGGCAGCCGGCTCCCGAGAGAGTCCTTTTCCTGGTTGGCTGTTCAATACTCAATCTTAAGTGTCTCTTCCTCTTGATTGGATCCAAGCAGCAGTTCTGATCCAAAATGGAGGGGCAATGCTCACACAGTCCCAGCTGCAAGAGAAACAGGTTAGACAACGTACATTTCCAATACCAGTTCAACATATGTCAAATCAATAATTACATCCCAGAAAAGTGCCTGCTTTGCCTGCTTAACAAGGCAAAACAGGGCACATTGTCAGCGGCTCGAGCTGGACTTGAGCAGGAGAACACATGGTCCCCCCTGCAGACTAATTAGGTCTGCGAGCTGGCAGCTCTTAAAGAGACAGTACTAGAGGCTTTTAGGAACCCCCCCATTTGCAAGGGGGTTACATGTAAAATGGAATAAATCATTTTTTTTTCCAACTTTGATGCACATCGCAGACATTTTTTTGAATTTTGGCATCAAATTTTCAACACGGGGTTTTGGGGATCCCTCCTCATGAATTCTGTCACTGTCATGACATTATTCAGTCCCGAAAGGTGATTTCATGGTCACTGCATGGAATCCCCTTTCAGGACCGATTAATGAAACTGCAATGTGCCAGTGTTCATGAGGTGGGTTCTCAAAAAGCCTATACTGTAAATTTGCTGTGAAAAATCAAAAAAATGACTGTTTTGTGAGTGTGCGTTGCCCAGTTGCAACTGACACTCATAACTGTGTGAATTTGCAATATTTTCATGCCAGATTTTCAACACTGGAATTTTTTCAGACATCCTTGTGAACAGTACACCTGTCATTTTCCACATCCTGGTTGAACTGTGTTTTTGCACTTCCAGCGCAGAATAGCGTGGTTGCTGTAGGAAGTCTGTGTTTGGGACACATTATGAAAATAACAGTGACACTGGTCATTAGCAGAGGTCCTAAAATGCCTATGTTGAATATTTGGTGGTGATACTCTATAAAATGACTGTGTTATGAGCGTGCATTGCACAGTTTTCAGGCACGCTCATAACTTCATAAATTAATAATATTTTCACTCCAGATTTTCAACATTTCCATTCCTCTGCACCTCCTCATGAACAGTTCAGCTGTCATTTTTCACATCCTGGCCAAAATGTGTTTTCGCAGTTCCAGCACAGAATAGCATGGTCGCTGTGGGAAATCCATGTTCGGGACACATTATGAAAATGACAGTGACACTGTTCATTAGCAGAGGTCCTAAAATGCCTATGTTGAAAATTTGGAGACAAAAGCCTATAAAATGAGTATGTTACGAATGTGCATTGCACAGTTTCCATGCATGCATGTACCTTTGCAACTCTGCAATATTTTCACTCCAGATTTTCAGCATTGGCATTTTGATAGCACGGTCACTGTGGGAAATCAGTGTTCAGGACATATTAAGAAAACCACACTGACACTGTTCATGAGCAGATGTCCTAAAATGCCTATATTGAAAATTTTGTGATGAAACTCCACAAAATGACTGTGTTACAAGCGTGTGTTGTGCAGGTTCCATGCAGCCTTGTAAGTCTGCCAATTAGTAATATTTTCTCGACAAATTTTCAACACTGGCATTTGTTCACACCTCCTTATGAACAGTACAGCAGTCATTTTTCACATTCTGGCCAAGATGTGTTTCCACAGTTCCGGCAAACAACCCTGCAGTTGCAGTCAGAAATCTGTGTTTGGGACAGATTAGGATTGAGCAACTGGGGTGGGAGTGACCGAGCTCAACTGAGATCTGTCAGGACTGCTGCATATTTCTTTGTGGGAAGGAAAAGGTGACAAAGCAGGCAGGAGCCCAGTACAAAAGGGCAGCCTGCAGCTGCAAGAGACACAGAACGAGTGAGTGAGGGAGTAAGTCAGCTCAGCGGAGCTCCACTGGGACTGCTGAAGATTTCTTTCTGTGCAGGAAAAGGCAGCAATGAACACAGGTGCCCAGTACAAAAGGGAAGCCTGCAGCAGTGGGCAAAACAGAATGAGTGCATGAGAGAGGGGGAGTGAGTGAGCTCAACGGATCTCTGTTGGGACTGCTACAGATTTCTTTGTGGGCAGATAAAGACGCCAACAGAGGCAGTAGCCCAGTACAAAAGGGCAGCCTGCAGTGCCAGGAGAAACAGAACAAGTGACTGAGAGAGACAGAGTCAGAGAGCTCAACTGAGCTCTATCGTGACTGCTGCAGATTTCTTTGTGGGCAGAAAATCACAGCAACACAGGCAGGAGCCCAATACAGAAAGGCAGCCTGCAGCGCTGGCAGAAATGGAACGAGCGAGTAACACAGGGGAAGAGAGAGAGTGAGTGAGGCTAATGGAGCTCTGTCAGGACTTCTGCAGATTTCTTTGTGGGCAGAAAAAGGCATTGACAGAAGCAGGAGCCCAGTAAAAAGGGGTAGCCTGCGGCACCAGGAGAAACAGGATGAGTGAGTGAGACGGGAGAGTGAGTGAGCTCAATGGAGCTCTGTTGGGACTTCTGCCGGTTTTTTGTGGGGGCAGAAAAAGGCAGCAATGCATGCAGGGACCCAGTACAAAAAGGCAGCCTTCAGTGGTGGGAGAAACAGAATGAGCGAGTGAGACAGTGAGTGTGCAAGCTCAACGGAGGTGTAGCGTGACTGCTGCAAATTTCTTTGTGGCAGAAAAAGGTGGCAATGCAGACAGGAACCCAGTACAAAAGGCCAGCCTGCAGTGCCAGCAGAAACAGAATGAGTGAGTGGAGGGGGAATGAATGAGCTTAACAGAGCTGTTTCAGGACTGTTGCAGATGTCTTTGTGGGCAGGAAAGGCCACCAATGCAGGCAGGAACCCAGTACAAAAGGGCAGCCTGTAGCAGCGGGAGACACAGAATGAGTGAGTGAGGGAGAGGAAGTGAGTGATCTCAACGGAGCTGTGTCGGGACTGCTGCAGATTTCTTTGTGGGCAGAAAAAGGCAGCAATGCATGCAGGGGCCAAGTACAAAATGGCAGTCTGCAGCGGTGGGAGAAACAGAACGAACAAGTGAGAGCTGAGAGGGAGTGAGTGAGCGAGCTCAACGGAGTGCTATCGTGAGTGATGCAGATTTCTTTCTGGCCAGAAGAAGATGGTGACCCAGGCAGGAGCCCAGTACAAAAGGGCAGCCTGCAGTGCCAGCAATAAGGGAAAGAATGAGTGAGATGGGGAGGTGAGTGAGGCCAATGGAGCTCTGTCAGGACAGCTGCAGATTTCTTTGTGAGCAGAAAGAAATGGCAACAGAGGCAGAAGCCCAGTACAAAAGGGCAGCCTGCAGCACCAGGAGAAACAGAATGAGTGAGTGAGACAGGGGGAGTGAGCAACCTCAATGGAGCTCTGTCAGGACAGGTGCAGATTTCTTTGTGGGCAGGAAAAGATGGCAATGCAGGCAGGGGCCCAGTACAAAAGGGCAGCCAGCAGTGCTGGGAGAAACAGAATGAGTGAGTGAGATAGGGGGAGTGAGTGAGCTCAACAGAGCTCTGTCGGGACTGCTGCAGATTTCTTTGTGGGCAGATAAAGGTGCCAACAGAGCCAGGAAACCACTACAGAACTGCAGCCTGCAGCACCAGGAGAAACAGAATGAGCAAGTGAGACAGGTGGAGTGAGTGACCTCAACAGAGCTTTGTTGGGACAGCTGCGGATTTCTTTCTGGGCAGAAAAAGGTACCCAATGCAGGCAGAAGCCAAGCACAAAAGGGCAGACTGCAGTGCTGGGAAAAACACAACAAATGAGTGAGAGAGGGGGAGTGAGCGAGCTCAACGGAGCTCTATTATGACCACTATGGATTTCTTTGTGGGCAGAAAAAGATGGAAATGAAGGCAGGAGCCCAGTACAAAAGGCCAGCCTGCAGCCCTGGCAGAAACAGAATGAGCAAGTGAGAGAGGGGGAAGGAGCGACCTCAGTGGAGCTGTGTCAGGATTGCTGCACGTCTTTGTAGGCAGACAAAGCTGTCAACACACGCAGGAAGCCAGTACAATAGGGCAGCCTGCAGTGGCCGGAGAAACAGAACAAATGAGTGAGAGAGGCGGAGTGAGTGAGCGAGCTCAACAGAGTGCTATCGAGACTGCTGCAGATTTCTTTGTGGCCAGAAGAAGGTGGCAAAGCAGGCAGGAGATCAGTACCAAAGGCCAGCTTGCAGCGCTAGGAGAAACAGAATGAGCGAGTGAGACAGGTGGAGTGAGCAACCTCAACAGAGCTCTGTCGGGACAATTACAGATTTTTCTGTGGGCAGAAAAAGGTGTCAATGCAGGCAGAAGCCCAGTACAAAAGGGCAGCCTGCAGCTCTGGGAGAAACAGAATGAGCGAGTGGGAGAGGGAAAGTGAGTGAGCTCAATGGAGCTGTGTTGGGACTGCTGCAGATTTATTTGTGGGCAGAAAACGGTGTCAATGCAAGCAGGAGCCCAGTACAAAAGGGCAGCTTTCAGTGTTGGGAGAAATAGAACGAGCAAGTGAGAGAGGGGGAGTACGCAAGCTCAGTGGAGCTCTGCTGGGACTTTACAGTTGCCCTCCCTCACACCCAGGTTCCTCTGTGGTCCTATATTACAGCAGGGTCTCTGGAGTGGAAAAAAATGCAATGATTGGATACTTTAGGATTGCTGTAATAATACAGATTTAGTTGTTCTGTTTATTTCTCTAACTGAGCTGAGTAATACTTGGAGTGCAATAGGATTTCTAACTGTGCTAAAGGAAACTATATGTGAGCTGAGAACAAAAAGTATGATAGCTGAAGGGTGAAAAATGGACAAGGAGGCTTTAGAATTGCTACAGTGATACAGTATGTAACAAATGAGATTTGAGACTGAATTTCCCCAGTCAGCAAGGGGTCTGTAGGGGAACTAGTGTGGGGGGGTGAAATTTGAGTAAATAGAGGCCTAACAGTTGTAGTAGAGTACAGAACCTGGGAGTAAGAGCTGGTAACATAAGATGGGGTCAAAATGGGGCAGGTGCCACATGTCAATAGGGTGGGCATCTTTGGAAGGGTGGAGAGGTATAGGGTGTGGATCTGCCATGATCCTGGACTGGGCTTGGAGGATTGGGGGGGTGTATGGTCTGTAGATGACTGGCTAGGTTTAGGGATGAACTGTGGAAGTTAGGGAGGAATGTAAGTGGCAGGGCAGATGAGTATGGTACGCATCCTGAGGAGGGGAATAGGGGATGGCAAAGGGGGATGGAGGATGAATTACTAGGGACTGAAATCAACCCCAGTATCAGAGGCGGTAGCAGAAAAGAGAAAAGAAGGGAGGGGGTGCCCGAGGTGAGGGCGGGGAGCCTCCTGATCTGGGAGAAAGAAGCCACAAGGAGTACCAAGGGAGAGAGCGGATGGCTGCGGGTAGGGAGGGACCAAGTTTTCCACAGAGGGGAACAAGTAGGAGGAGGGAACGGATAGGGGAAGAGATGTAGGACAGGTATAGACTGCAAACAGATTTGAACCTCTGCAATGGGACGGGGGGCAGGAACATACTGAAGGGGGAGAACAAGTGGGGCATGAGAGGGATGGCAACAGGTAGGGGAAGAAATAGTGAGGACAAAAGGGTAGAAGAGGCTAATAAAGGAAGGAGTGGGTGGTGACTGAAGGAAAGAAGGCTATAGGAAGGGGGAAGGATGGGAGAGGCATCACTATCGGGGCAGAAGGGATTGGAAGCTCTAAATCGACAACAGTGAGGATAGGAGAGGGGTTGCAAATCAGCAGGGGAGGAGGGGAGGTCGACTTGGGAAGCTCAGTAGGAAGTAGTTAGGCTGGAAAGAGGTTCAAAGGGAATGGGATGAATAAGGCAGAGGAAAGGGGTGAGGCAGAAGTAGGGGGTACAGATATAGAAGTCACAGAGGGTTCAGCTGGTGGGGCAAGGGACAGCGAAGAATGAATACTGGGGTTCAGGAAGGGGACTTAGAAGGGAAAGGGGGTAAGGGGTTGGGGATTCATCCTGGGGGATTCTATGTTGAAATGGGTGAGATGGGGTGGAAAAGGGGAAAGACACAGCCATATTTGGGTTGAAGCTGTCCCCAGGTTGACTGCAGGAGGAGCAGGGCAGGCACTGCTCAAGTGTGCAGTGAGGGGGAGGAAGAAACCTCATTTACTATTGCATGTGGGTACAAATGACTTGGTGAGGAACACCATGGAAGTAGTGAGAGGGAGGTTTGAGTACTTGGGCAGGCAGTGTGAGGAGGTGGGGAAGTCGGTGGCATTCTTGGAGGTACTGCCGGTACCATGAGCAAACATGGCGAGGAAGGGTAGGCTTGAAGAGTTCGAGTGGCTCAGGGATTGGTGCCACAAGAAACATTATGGGTTAGTGACTAACTGGGGTAGGGTCTGGGGGGAATAGTGACTTGTACATGGGGGACAGGGTACCATGGTGCAGGAAGGGGAAGGGAGTATTAAAGACAGCATTGCTGCCAGGCCACTGGCACTGAGGGTTGAGGCGCTGGACACAACACCTCACGCCATACTGGTGACCCAGGTTTGGATGTAAGCCCTGGCCACTGGGGGTTGGCAAAGAGAGGGATACGACTGAGCATCCAGAGAACTGCTTTCCTATCCAGGGGTGGGATCCAGGGACCCACTGCTCTGTAGCGGCCCCTGGTGATGACCCCGGGCACTACTAAAGAGGTATAGTAAAGGGTGGTGGTATGTGACAGACTTTGGCACACTGTGCCTAAGCGTCATTGCATGCCTGCATGCCACAAAGGGGGGGGAAGTGGAAAATGGGCTACGGTCAGGCAGCATGCATGTCTGACCCCCCCGCCTGCCCCAAATAGTGCCTCCTCAACTGAAACCTGCTCTGGTGGGTCAACCTGGGAAGCTCCTCAACACCCCACCATGGGGGTAATCCGTGGAGGTAAGCAGCTTGGCCTAATGTTGGGGGCAGGGCTATGGGGGTCAGTCGGGATGACCAAGCCAACCATAGCCCAGTGAGAAAATATGTAAAAAAAAAAAAGGCAAGATTAGAGGGGTATATCTCTACTAAGGTGGATTTAAACAAATGGGGGAAGGGTGGCCAAAATGCTGAGGTTGGTAGAAAGGTCCAGAGAGGGGAGCCCGATGAGGTCACCACCATAGATATAGGTAAAGGTGGAGGTGCACAAACCCCCAGGCTGTTTTGGGGCTGGGGAGGTTTTACCTGTGTCTGAATCGGATGTCTGATTTTTTCTCTGTTTGATTAACAGGGTATTTTCTCTGTCAAATTGTTGTGTAGGGTATCTTGCTGACAGGAAGGCACTAATCACAGCGGTGGGTCAGAGCTCTTAGCTGATTGTTTAGTGAGGGCACAGTTTAGGCCCAACCCCTTCCCACTCCTCACCCCACCCACCCTTGGAAATAGTTCTTTTATACCTGGGGTTCTGACATCATTTCCTCAAGAGTGCAAGGTGCATAACACTGTCATATCCTCTCTAGCACACTGCACTGACAATACAAGCATACACATTGTATAATATATATATATATATATATATATATATATTTCTATATAAAAAACCAATCACACACACAAACACACACAAAAAAAAGTAGATAAACATGTGGGGAGTAGTACAATGTAATGGCTGTGGGGCAGAAGTCTTCCAGGAGTCTTTCTGGAGGCTGAGATGCTGCCCTATTTGCAGACAACTCTCTTCCCTGAGGGAGGAAGTTGCCCATCTTCAGGCCACACTGGACAGTAGTAAGGGAACCTTCTCCCAGGCCACACTAGATGGTAGGAAGGGGACTGCCCCCATCCAGGGAGCACCAGAGCCACCACCACTACCTCAGAGGTTGAGAAGAAAGCACAGCAGTTGGACGACAGTAGGCTCAGGAAGGGTGAGGATGGTAGAACAGAGGCACACTCAGTCCGTTGTTCCACTCCACAATCCATACACCATTTTGGGGGAGCATAGCTCCCCTATGGATGCACCCGCAGAGGAGACTAATGAGGTTGAGGACAACTATCACAAGGAGGCCCACAGGAAGGAGGCAGAGGACACCACAAAGAAAGGAAGCAGCTCCTGGAGGGGGACTCAATTATTAGGGGGATAGAAACTGGGGGGAGCAGGGAAAACTGAAGTAAGGTGACTGCCTGGTGCCATGGGTTGGAGGGAGAGGAAGTGCATCCTCAGGATCACGAGAACAGCTGTATGGGAGTCAGAGCTGGATGTCATTGTCCACCTAGGGACAAATGACTTAGCTCAACATGAGATTACAGCAGTGCAGAAGGAGGTTGTAGAATTGGGGAAGGGCCTAAGACAAGTAGCACACGCAGTATCCTTCTCAGAGGTGCTGCCTGTCAATGGCATGAGTGAGGCAAGGGTACTTTGCACCATGCAGTTTAATGAATGGTTGAAAAAATGGTGTGAAGAACAGGGGTTTGGCTTCATTGGGGACTGGGATTCCACCTGGAGGAACACCAGCCTATACTGGCAGGATGGTCTGCATCTGTCCAGGAAGGGAACAAGTCTTTTGAGCAATCGGTTTAAATGCTTCATTGGCAAGCTTTTAAACTAGTCAAGGGGGGAGGCACTGATAAGCAGCAGGAAAATCCCAGCCTCTCCCTACAAAACAGGGTACTAAATGAGAAAAAGACTGAAGTAGAAAGGTCAGTGGGGGCTGCTGCAACAGAAGGTAAAGCCATCAAAAAATGGAGAGCAATGAGTACCAATGCCTGTAGTCTGAGTAACAAGCTTCCTGAATTAGTGGCCTTGATTGAGGAGGAACATCTGGATATCATGGCAGTCACAGAAAAATGGTACACACAAAACCATGACTGGGATGTAAACATATCAGGATACACTATCTACAGCAGGGACAGGGAGGGTAAAAGAGAAGGAGGAGTAGCTCTTTACATAAGGGAAGGAATCAAAGCAACAGAACAAAAAAGGGAAAACAGGGAGGAGAAGAAGCACTGTGTGTAAATGTGGAGACCGACAATGGAACCAGAATCTGCACAGGGGTTTTATACAGACCCCCTTCTCAGGGGGAGGAAATGGACAAGGAAATGATAGAAAGTATACTTAGAATGGCAGAAAAAGGGGATATATTGCTGATAGTGATCTGAATATGCCAGATGTTAACTGGAGTGCAGTTGCAGCAGCCACTTCGAAGAGTGGGGTTATTCTAGATGCCCTACAGGGGGCATACCTTAGAGGACTAGTATTGGAGCCCACTCAAGAGGGAGCAATCTTAGACCTGGTTCTTTCAAATGGAGATGAAGAGAAGATCACAGATGTAGAAGTGGGTTGCCATCTGGGAACTAGTGACTATCGAACAGTATGGTTCACAATAAACACAGCAATAGAGTCAAGTCATACAACGGCAAAAGTACTGGACTTTAGGAGGGCTGACTTTGGCAAAATGGGTGAGTGCCTAAGGAATGCACTAGCAAATGGGCAGGAAGGAGGGGTGGAAGAACAATGGGGAATAATAAAAACTACCATCACAGAGATAACAAGCCTTTGTGTGAAGCAAATAAACAAAACAAAACGATGTAAGAAACCACTATGGTTCTCAAAGGAAGTGGCAGTGAAGGTTCAAGAGAAAAAGAAAGCATTCAGGAAGTACAAGGAATCACAGAAAGAGCAGGACAGAGAACTGTATCAGTTAAAGCAAAAGGAAGCTGGGAAGGCAGTGAGAACAGCAAAGGCCCAAACCAAGGAAAAGATAGCCAACTCGGTTAAGAAGGGGGATAAAACCTTTTATAGGTACATCAGAGAGGAAAGGAAGACCAAGGGAGGGATAGTAAAGCTTAATAAAGGAGAGGGAGGGTGGGCAGAGGGTGACTGTGAAAAGGCAGAGATATTAAACAAATATTTTTGCTCAATATTTACAAAGGAAGAGGGGGAGGTACCTAAAACAAACAGTAGAAACACTCCGGACACAGAAGTTGATACCAGCCCATTTATAGAAGAAAGGGTTCTGAAAGAACTCTTAAACCTGAAGGTGGACAAAGCAATGGGGCCTGATGGGATTCATCCCAGAATTCTAAAAGAACTAAGGGCAGAACTAGTGACACCACTGACTACCCTCTGTAACAAATCATGGGAGGATGGGGTGGTACCCGAGGACTGGAGGAGGGTAGATGTGATTCCCCTTCACAAAAGTGGGAGCAAGGCAGAAGTAGGAAACTACAGACCTGTTAGTTTAACCTCAGTGGTAGGGAAAATGATGGAATCACTTCTGAAGGAAAGAATTGTCGATTATCTAGAGGCTAGAGGGGCACAGGACCCAAGGCAGCATGGATTCACAGTGGGAAGGTCATACCAGATAAAAAAAAAAAGATTTATTTGACTGGGTGACCAAAGTAGTAGATCAGGGATGGGCTGTAGACATGGCCTACCTAGATCTTTAGCAAGGCATTTGTACACAGTCCCACACAAAAGATTAATATACAAGTTAGCCAGCCTGGGAATGGGTCCCAAGATGACAACCTGGGTAAGGAATTGGCTGGAGAATAGGACACAGAGAGTAATAGCAAATGGAGTCCACTCTGAAGAAAGGGGGGTTACTTATGGGGTACCGCAGGGTTCAGTATTAGACCAGTACTCTTCAATGTCTTTATAAGCAACATTGCAGAGGGACTGGAAGGAAAAGTATGTCTCTTTGCTGATGTCGCAAAGATCTGCAACAGAGTTGATGCACAATGTGGGGTGGAAAGGATGAGAAGAGACTTGGCAAGGTTAGTGGAATGGTCAAATGTATGGCTGCTTAGATTCAATGCTAAGAAGTGCAAGGTAATGCACCTGAGAAACAAAACCCACGGAAGAGTACACAATGGGGTGAGATACTAACAACAACAAAAATGGAATGGGACCTGGGGGTAGTCATATCAGATGACCTAAAGGTGGGCAAGCAATGTGAGAGAGCAGCAAGGAGGGTTGGGGATACTGGGATGCACAGGAGAGGCATCACCAGTAGAAAACAGGAAGTTATTATCCTCTGATAGACAGCTGGTCAGACCCCATCTGGAGTATTGCATGCAGTTCTGGAGACCCAATCTCTGCAAAGACATAGACAGGATGGAAGCTGTCCAGAGGAGGGCAACTAAAATGGTGAAGGGTCTGCACCAGAAGACATATGAAGAGACTTAAGGAGCTTAATATGTATAGCCTCAAGGAAAGGAGGGAGAGAGGGACATGATAGAAACTTTCAAGTACCTTAGGAATCAACAAAGTCCAAGAGGGTAGCATCTTTCAAAACAAGAGGGTACAAGAACAAGGGGCCAATTTTAAGACAGAGGGGGGTTCAGAGGTAATTTAGAGTATTTTTTCACAGACAGGGTAGTGGATGCATGGAACGGCCTTCCAGAAGAGGTTGTGGAGTCAAAAACAGTGGTGGAATTCAAGCATGCATGGGACAGTCATAAGGCAATTCTAGGGGGTTGGGGCAGAAAGAAGTAGGCTGCTGGTTAACTAGGATATGCTGCTTTGGCTTCTCAGAAGGAACTAGAAGGGGGACAGGATCAGATCTACAGTACAGTAGCTTCTTGTTTTATATTGTTTTTCCTGGATTCTACTTGGTAGAATGTTATTTCTTTCTTACTACTAAGGGTCTAGTAGGGATTGTTTAGGCTGTTGGAATTTTGGAAACCTGTTTTGGTAGCTATAAGTGGCTCATTTCTTTGTCTACTGTGTAGCAGGTTGCATTTGTAGAGGCCTATTTCTTCTGTTTTAAAACATAATTGGTGTAATTTAACTGTGTCTGTTTCTTTGAATTGGAGACCTATATCTTCTAATTCCAAGCCTATTTTGATGTATTGTTGGTGAAGCTGTTTGAATTGGAATCCTGTTTCTTTGGTAGCAAACTTATTTTGGGGGCTTTGAGTAGAATTGTGATTCATTGTTGCTGGCTTCAATAGCTGCAAAGTTTGAGTGCACAGTGGGGGAAGGGTGCTAGTGGTCTGGCCAGTTCTCATTCAGTAGGGGGGCAGAACTGAATAAGGTGTGGAGTCAGGGCTTTGGCTTCTCAGAAGGAACTAGAAGGGGGACAGGATCAGATCTACAGTACAGTAGCTTCTTGTTTTACATTGTTTTTCGTGGATTCTACTTGGTAGAATGATATTTCTTTCTTACTACTAAGGAGCTAGCAGGGTATTGTTTAGGGCTGTTGGAATTTTGAAACCTGTTCTGGTAGCTATAAGTGGGCTCATTTGTTTGGTTCACTGTGTGGCAGACTGCATTTGTAGCGGCCTATTTCTTCTGTTTTAAAACATAATTGGTGTAATTTAACTGTGTCTGTTTCTTTGAATTGGAGACCTATATCTTCTAATTCCAAGCCTATTTTGATGTGTTGTTGGTGAAGCTGTTTGAATTGAGTCCTGTTTCTTTGGTGGCAAACTTATTTTGGGGCTTTGAGTAGAATTGTGATTCATTGTTGCTGGCTTCAATAGCTGCAAAGTTTGAGTGACAGTGGGGAAGGGTGCTAATGGTCTGACCAGAGGCTTCAGCTACCTGATTGTTTCTGGAAGACTTGGCTGGTCCCACCCCCAAACCCTCACCCCACCCACCCTGGTTCATTATTCTTTTACTAGGGGTTCTGACATCACTTTCTCAAACAGCAAAGGATATGCACCTGTCATACCAGAAGCAGACATCCAGGAAAGGAACAGCAGCAAGTGAAGAGGTGACTGCTCTCTCAGTGGAAGGGAAGTAAATGCAAATCTAGGAGCTTTATTATTACTTCTTCGCATTGATATTGAATTGGGAAAAGGAGAAGTAGGAGTTTGAAGAAGGTTGTGCAATGGCTACTTAAAGTCTCTTTTTGAGTGTGGATAGGAAGGATAGGAATGTAAAAAGCAGTTGCTCAATATATCTAAACATGTGCAATGAAGGAGGATAGGGAAATAAAGAAAATGTTTTGCACTGATAGAGGGAGGAGAGGGGAGACTTGGGGGAGTGTTTGGTATCCTGCATCTGGAAAGATGGGGGGTCGCTGATTGACAACGGCAGCAATGGGTAGGGTGGTAGGCTGCAACAACTGCGGTGCACCGACATTTCTAAACATTGCCTGGAGTGTGGGAGGATGTTTAGTGTGCAACCACATAGAAAAACTTAGAAAGGAGATTGAGGGTCTGCAGGAGAAACTAAGACAGGCAAGGCAGATTGGGGGTGGGTTTAGCCCAATAGTGGAGGAAGGAAGAAGGGAAGATGAGGGAGGGTGATTTAAGCCAACAGTGGTGAGGAGAGGGTCAGAAGAAGGGAAGCAGAGACAAAGGGGCCCAGGCCAGGAAGAACGATTGCTGGGGAAACCAGGTCAGGAGACAAAAGACAAATGGAAGGAAGAGATTGGGACTTGTGAAGGGAGGCGAAGAATTGTCAAAGGTCATGGAGTGGAAAGGAGAGAACAGGTTAGTATGAAGAGAGAGGGAGTGGGCATTTGTGAAGGGTCTTCAGAAAACAGCTGTGCACTGCTAGAGAGGAAGAAAGAGGAGGAGGGAAATGATGAAATTAGAGGAGTAATTGATAAATGCCTGGACCAAACTGTAGTGGGGGGAAGTTCTGCTGGGAGAATTGCAACAGTGGTAAAAGGGGAAAATATAGTGCAGGAGGAAGAAGAGGAGCTGGAAATGAGAGAGGGAGATGAATGGAAGCAAGCAGGGAGTAAGAGGGGTGGAATCTTAGTGCTGGGGGACTCAATACTAAGAGGAGTTAGGTGGGGTAGCACGGGGGAGAGGCATAGTCGCATTTGGGTGGAGGCCATGCCAGGAATGACAGCAGAAAGGGTGGGACAGTCTGTTCTGAAATATGCTAGAAGGGGTAGGGATACACCTCATTTAATTATACATCTTGGGACAAACGACCTGGCTGACAAGACAGTAGATATAGTCCAGAGGAGGTTTGAGGAACTAACACAATTATGTGAGGGGGCAGGAAGATAAATAACTTTTTCCGAGACACTTCCAGTGCCAAAGGCAAGCACAACAAGAAAGCTGAGAACAGAGGAATTTAACAGATGGCTAAGAACCTGGTGTTGTGATAAAGGGTATGGACTGTTGGGGGGGGGTGAGGAGGCGACTGGGAGAACAGTAGTCTCTATGCCAAGGACAGACTACACTTGAGTGAGGAGGGAAAGAAAGTGTTGAAACAGAATATGGAAAAGTATATAGAGGAAGTTGGGAATTTAAACTAGGAGTGGGGGGTGACAGTTGGGGAAGAGATATGCAGAGACCACAGGTTGGGAAGTCTTATGAGCTTAACCCCCATAACAGTGACAAAGGACAAATGGCAAGTACTATTGGTGATGCTAGAAATGAGGGCAGGATGGGGGGGGGGAAGGGTGGAAGGTGGTTACCCTTAATGCTAGGAGCCTTGGAAGGAAAACTGCAGAGTTACAGGTTCTCATGGCAGAGGGAGAGGTGGACATTGCAGCCATCATGGAAAAAATGGATCACCCAATATGATGACTGGGACCTGTCTGTATCAGGGTACAGGTTATTTCATAGGGACAGGGTGATTGGGAAAGGAGGGGGGTGTCACTATATGTGAAGGAAGGACTGAAGTGTGTAAGGGAGGAAGAGGAGGAGGGCAGTACGGAGTCACTTTGGGTGCTAATCCAGGATTCCAAGAATAGGATTCTTAGAATGGGAGTGGTGTACAGGCCAACATCTCAGATGGAGGAGTTAAACAGGGAACTTGCTGGACAGATCAAGGACCTGCGAGAAGGGTAGTGTGGTGATTGCGGGGGACTTCAACATGCCAGGAGTGGACTGGAGCACCCCAACAACCAGGAACAGAAGGTAGCAGGTACTGCTGGATGCCTTCCAGGACAGCTTCCTGATGCAAATGGTCAGTGAACCAACCAGGTTAGGGAATACCCTTGACCTTGTGCTGGCAAATGGGGACTTTGTGAGAGAACTTAGAGTTGAGGAACCACTGTCAGGGAGTGACCACCACTCAGTATAGCTCACATTTGATATGGGCAAGGAAGGAGTGGAATCCGGCACAAGAGTGCTGGACTTCAGGAGGGCCAACTTTGGGAGGATGGGGGAAGTGGTAAAAGGGTACCTGGTCAGAATTCAATCTAGTATGGATACTAACCAGAGGTGGGAGCTCATAAAGCTGGGGATATTGGAGGCAACCAAAACCTGCTGCAAAGCCCAGATCAAGAAGGCTAGGGCTAAGAAACCGAGCTGGCTGAGCAAAGAAGTCATGGAAAAAGTAAGGAGGAAAAGAGCTGCCTCTAGGAAGTACAAGAAAACAGGGAGGGGGGAGGACAGAGAGGAGTACTTGACAGAATCGAAGGAGGTGACAAGGGCAGTAAAGGGAGCCAAAGCATCTACGGAACTCAGGCTGGCACAGGGCATTAAGAAGAGGGAGAAATACTTATTTAAGTACATCAGGGAGAAAAGGAGCTGTAAGGACCACATAGTAAGGATTAGGAAGGAGGAGGGTTGGGTGGAAGCAGGGTGCGATAAGTGGAAGCACTAAATGAGTACTTCTGCTCAGTATTTACTAAAGAGAAGAGGGGGGTGACACCCAAGGTGAGAGAAATGGCAGAAGCAGGGGGGAAAGTGGTGACAGATTGAGAAATCATGAAGGGCAGAGTTCGAGAGGGTTTGAAGGCATTGAGGGTGGACAAGGTGCCAGGCCCAGATGGCATCCACCCCAGGGTACTGAAGGAGCTGGCAGAGGTCCTTGCAAGACCTTTGGCAGACCTATTTAATGCCTCACTACATTTGGGGCGTATACCTCAGGACTGGAGGATGGCTCATGTGATGCCCCTCCACAAGAGTGGCCCCAAGGATGAACCGGGAAACTACAGACCAGTGAGCCTAACATCCATTGTGGGTAAGCTAATGGAGACTATCCTGAAGGAGATGCTGGTGGCCCTCCTAGAGGCCAAAGGACTACAGGACAGCAGACAGCATTGCTTCATACATGGCAGATCCTGCCAAACCAACCTGGTCAAGTTCTATGACTGGGTAACTAGGCAACTGGACAGGGGCCATACAGTGGATGTCCTGTATCTGGACTTCAGTAAGGCATTCGACTCAGTGCCACATGGAAGGCTGGGAAGGAAGTTAGTAGGCACAGGGGTGGGTGCAAAGCTGGTGAGATGGTAGGAAACTGGCTGCAGGTAAGGCAGCAGAGGTGGTGGGGTGGGGAGCCTCACACCAAGGGCAGTGATGAGTGGTGTCCCACAGGGCTCGGTGTTGGGACCAGTGTTGTTTGGGATATTCATTGCAGACATATCATGGGACATCAAGAGCAAGATCAATCTGTTTGCTGATGATACCAAGGTTGGCGTGGTGGTGGATGACCTAGGGGGATGGCAGGGGTTGCAGGATGATCTGGCAAAGCTTGAAACCTGGTCAGACACCTGGCAACTGGGGTTTAATGCCAAAAAGTGCAAGGTGCTACATTTTGGGATAAAGAACCCAAGGAGGAGTTACCAGCTAGGGGGAGTGCAGCTAGCCCAAACTGAGGAGGAGAAGGATCTGGGTGTGCTCATTACTGGGTCAATGAATAACTCGGCACAATGTAGGAAGGCAGCTGCAAAGGCCAACAAAATGCTGGGTTGTATTGCAAGGGGTATATCCTTGTGGAAGGAGGAGGTGATTCTGCCACTGTATAGGTCATTAGTTAGACCACACCTGGAGTACTGTGTGCAGTACTGGCATCCGTATCTGAAGAGGGACATTAAGTTACTGGAGGGGGTGCAGCACAAGGCCACAAAGATGATCAGGGGACTGGGGGACTTATCATATGAGAGGAGGTTGAAGGAGTTGAACATGTACTCACTGGGGGAGAGGAGAGACAGGGGTGACATGATTGAAACCTTTAAATACATGAAAGGAATAAACAAGACTGGTACAGAGGGGCTGTTCAAAGTCAGGGAGGGGAAGGCCACCAGGGGCCATGATATGAGACTGGAGCGAGGAAGATTCAGGAGGGAGATGAGGAGACACTTTTTTACAGAGAGTGTGGTGGCTGGGTGGAATGCGTTACATGCAGAAGTGGTATGCAGTAGTACAGTGGACTGCTTCAAACGAGGATGGCACAGGACAAGGGGGAAGGTTAATGAAGGGGAAGGGTGGAAGGGAGGGGCAGCTGCAAAACAAGGGGTGCTAACTGCACATTCAAGCAGTCTTGATAGACCTCTAGGCCTTTATCTGCTGGCAAATTTTGTATGTTTGTATTATCCATTAGGTAGGGAAATGGGCAGACTGGGTGGGCCGAGCAGTCCTTATCTGCCATCAAATTCTATGTTTGTATGTTTCTATGTAGGTGTAGTAACCGTGGAAAGGGGCAGGAAGAGTGGTCTGTAATACAGAAGGCACCACCACCCAGTAAGAATAAGGAGGAGAAAGGGTGCAGACTACCAGGAGGAGGGACACAGGCCAAGGAGGAAAAGAGTGAGGAGAAGGAGGGGTAGGTGTGGAAGGTAGTCTGACTAAATGGATAGAGAACTGGTTATAGGGGAGGGTGCAGAGGGTGGTGGTGGTGGGGAGGTAGCTCTCGGCACCCAGAGCAGTGACAAGCAGGGTGCCTCAGGGCCCAGTGCTTGGCCCAATGCTATTTGGGCTCTTTATCTCCAATATAGCACACGGAGTGGGGATCAGGGTAAGTCTGTTCTCACATTATACCAAATCAAAAGCAAATACTCATAGTAACAGAATTCCCCCCCCTCACTCACACGCATACACACGCCCTGAAAAGCTGCTTAAAAGCCTGCAGTTCATTCAAATCAATTCTATTTTCTTACTTCCTTGTGATTCAATACCAACAAGCATAAAATCATGTACCTAGGGCACAGGAACCCCGATGCTGGGTATAGGATGGTTAGAGGTACTGATACTCACTAGACATGAAAGGGTCCTTGAGGTTATTATATTAGAGGACTCAAGATGGCAGTACAGTTTGACAAAGCTATGGGCAGGGCAAATTGGATTCTGGGGTGCATAAGGAGTGGCATCTCCAGTAGGAGGAGGAGGGATGTTGTGCTGCCATTGTATCACACCCTACTATACCCCCAGCTGGAGTACTGTGTCCAGTTTTAGAGTCCACACTTCAGAAAGGACATAAAGTGGAGGTTTTCCAGAGGAGGGCAACTAAAATGGTTCAGAAGTTCCATAATAATCCCTAGAAGGAAAGGCTGAAGAATCTCAACGTGTACACTTTTGAAGACAGGAGGGCTAGAGGTAACATGATCAAGACCTACAAAGTACCTCACAGGGATAAAGAGAGCACAGTTGGGAGTTTCCTTCAAATGAGGATGAGCACCCAAACCAAGAGAAATACAATGAAGCTGGGGAGGGACATTCAGGATAGATGTGAAGAAATATTTCTTTACTGAAAGAGTGGTAGATGCCTTTAACAGACTGCCACGAGAAGTGGTGGAAGCTAAAATGGTAGGGGGCATGAAACATGCATGGGATAAATATAGGGGTATATTAGAAAAAGGGAAGGAGGGGGTCAAGCGAGATCAATAGGGCTATGGAAGTGGAGTAGGTTCAAGTTCATTGCAGGAAAAATCCATTAAGCAAGCTCATTCACAAGGAGTTTCTGATGGACGCAGGCAGAGTAAGACATGAAGTAACATATACAGGCATGAGTTACAAGTAGGTAGAGAACACTTGGCCAGACTGGGTGGGCTGAGTGATCCTTTTCTGCTGACAAATTCTATGTTTTTATGGCACCATGTTTTAATTCAGGGGCAGTGTTTATTTAAAGTTGGGCCTACCATACATCCAGATTTAAGGTACAGTAAATCACTGAATTAGATGCAGCCCACGTACAGTATAATAAATAGAACCCCAGTGCTTCAAGAAGCCTTTACTCTTCATAAGGCTGCTTAAAGAGCTGGGGTTCTATTTGCAGTGTCCACACCAGTATACTGATCTTAAAATTGACCCCGGATCTGAATGAGTACTTGATTCTTGCTCACTCTATTTCTTCCCCACTTTGAAACCTGCTAGTCCTCAGTTAGTTTTGGACTGGCAGTGCCTTGCCCGTGTTGGAAAATGACCAATAAGTGGCACTGAAAGACGTCAGACTTCACAAACTGTGAAGGCATCTGCTCACTGACGGCCATAAGGCAATTCTCCTATGGGGGTAGGAGGAAGTCAGCTGTTGATTTACTAGAATCTGCAGCTTATCCATCAGGTGGGGAAATTGGCAAGAAAGGTAGGCCAAGCAGTCTTTATCTGCCATCAAATTCTATGTTTCTATGTTTCTCACCCACCATCTTGCCAAGAAGAAGGCTGCAGCTGTGGCCACTGATGACTGTTAGGGTGTGGGGATGGGCGGACCAAAGAGGACAGACAAAAGGAGATAAAATCATAATAGAAATTGTGAGACCTTCACCATCTTTCCAAAACACTTTCCAGTAAAAGAACACTCTATGAAGTTTTTCAAATGGCAACACAAGAGCCCTCTGTCTGCCATCTGACACCAGGCATCAGCCAGCATAAAATTGCCTAAAGAAGGCAGGGTGGTCATGTGGTTACTGAAATACTGGAGAGTACAGATATATAAGAACAAAAGAATATCACACAGAAGCTAGCACATATGCCTATAGCAGCTGTCTCCTGCTTCTCGGTTGTTACATTTATACCCTTGAGGTACTTAAATGTTTCTATCATATCCCCTCTTTCCCTGTCTTCCAGTGAGTACATATTGAGGTCCCTTAATTTCTCCTCATAAGTCTTGTATTGCAAGCTGTGAACCATCTCAGTCACCTTTCTCTGGACCATCTCCAGCCTGTTAATATCCTTACAAAGGTGCAACCTCCAGAACTGCACACAGTACTCCATGTGAAGCCTGACCATGGTTTTATATAATGGCATCACTGCCTCCCTCCTTATGCTGGTGATACCCCTGCCTATGCACCCCAGCATGTCACTGGCCCTACCAGCTGCCTTACCACTTTGACATTTTCAGGTCATCTGGAATAAGAACCCCCAGGTCCCTTTCCTTCGTTGTGACTGTCAGCAACCCCCCCCCATCCTGCACCTTTCCCCAGGGTTTCTGTGTCCCATGTGCACAATTTTGCACTTTTTCTTAATTGAACTTCAGTTGCCAGTCTTCAGACTAGTTCTCAAGATTCCCCAGGTCCCTCCTCATTTTCTCCACCCCCTCTGGGGTATCCACTGTGTTACACTTCTTGGTGTCATCTGCAAACAGGTAGACCTTTCCCTTCAGCACTTTTGCAATGTCACAAATGAAGACATTGAACAGGACTGCCCCCTTGACCACTACCTGTGCACCCCACTGCTCACCCCCTCTCTGAGACTGCACCCCATTTACCATCACGCTCCACCTCCTGTCTGTTACCCAGTTTCTAACCCAGTTTACCACCCTTTCCTCCATGCCCAGCCTACTCAGTTACTTTATCAGCCTCCTGTTTGGGACGGTGTCAAAGGCTTTGCTTACATCAAGGTAAGCGTTGTCCACTGCCCCACCCTGATTTATTTCCTTTTCACCCAGTCAAACAGATCGACCAGATTTGTCTGACATGACCTCCCCACTGTGAATCCATGTTGCCTATGGTCCTGGCCTCTGATGGCTTCTAGATACCCCACTATCCTTTCTTTAATCAATGTCTCCATGATCTTCCCCACTACTGAAGTGAGACTGACCAGCCTATACTTCCCCACTTCCTTCCTGCTGCTGGATTTGTGTAGAGGGAACACATGTGCCTCCTCCAATTCTCCGGTACTACCCCTGTGTTGAATGACTCAGTCAACATAGCTGCAAGAGGTACTGCTATTTCCCTTCGCAGTTCTTTTAATATCCTTGGGTGTATGCCATCTGGTCCCATTGCTTTGTCCACCTTCAATTTACTCACCTTCTGCAGGATTCTTCTACCTGTGAATGGACTACTGTCCACCTCTTCACACCTTTGCAACTGCTATACTGCTGTGGCCCTTGCCCCTCCCCCCTCTTCTGTGAATACTGAACCGAAAGGCACAGTGGATGTCTTGGGGGGCGGGCACATGAAATTTATTAGGCATGGTACTTTTACTTCCAAATACCTAAACAGCACATATAAGCAATCAACATTCAACATTTGTCCCAGTGATGCTAAGGGCTGAGGTGCTGGATGCCACACTTTGCGACATGAAATTGGGAAAGAGTTCAAGTGCTGGGGGTCATCAGGGAAGGGAGAGAAGTGAGCATCTGATGGACTGCTCTCCTCTCCCTGGGGAAGCATCCAGGGTTCTCCAGTGCAGTAGAGATCTCTGGTGGAGACCAGAGGTACTACTACTACCTGGAGTAGCATAGGGGAGGAGTGTGGCAGACACCTCTGGCTCATCCTTGCTGGTGTCATTGCACACCCACGCTCCTCAGGAGAAACAGCACACACAGGAAAATCTCTGGCCTTAGGGATAGGTAAAGGCACCTGCAGAGTCACGGCCACACTCCCACAGTCATGCTTGCCAATCCAGAGGCCCCGTTCTAACTCCAGCCCAGGGTATTAGATGCTAGATAAAGAGCCAGGGCATTGATGGCCCCACCTCGGGGGTGGGTACAGAACTGGGGGATTTTCTGGGCTTGGTGAGACCCTGAAGATGTAGGCTTCTGATGGAAGGTAGGGTCACAGACGTGTGTGGCAACTGGAGAGAGTTTCCCAGGACTGGTGCATAAATAAAGTCCACTAAAAAAAAAATTCTTAATTACCCAGAATGTGCAGAATTGAGGTATTTTATGATACTAGGTATCTGCATTTCCAGACTTTTTGCAGTGTGTTAGTTACTCTAATGTTGTAATTTTTTTAAAGTATTTCTATATTTTTTTAAATGACATTTCATAACATAAAACACATAACTTTATATTGACAATGCTGGCTTTTACAGGCTATTGTCAATATTTAATACAAGTTATATAGTGGTACACATTTGTGATTGCTACTCCCAATCATAATTTTAGCAAAAAGAGATCTTTGGAGGCCCTTCTCTACTCCACATCATCATAATGCAGTTTTCTTTGGAGGGACTGCAGCAGGTGCTCGGCAGCTCTGTCATAGTAGGAAGAGCAGTGAAGCTTTGTTTAAGGAAAATATTTAACATGTCTCTGTATAGAAAATTGGAACTATAGCTACTAAAGGTTAGTGTAATGGTCTGGCAGCTCATTTTTTGAGTGGCCTACCACACTGGTGTCAGCTGCTCTTAAATATTAGGGGCAGGATTCTCTAAACAATCACACAGAAGTGTGGTATGCATATTTATGGAACCCATACAAACAAAGGAGAGAAAGAAGTAAGTGCCTCAGCTGGGCTTGAACCCAGGCTGCTCTAAATATTGTTATGACTGCACTAACCTGCTGTTCCACTGAGAAAGCTGGAACCTGGGCCATCCCTGAGCACATTACACATCTCAAATGTACAACTTAATGGCTACTCAAATATTCACTTATTGCAATCACACAGATGTCCGTTGTGCATATTTGTGGAGCACATACAAACAAATGAGAGAAAGAAGTAAGTGCCTCAGTTGGGAGTTGAACCCATGCTACCTGGAATACCATTTCAATTGTGCTAACCAGCTGCACCACTAAGACAACTGGAACTTGGGCTGTCCCCAAGCACATTACTCAGCACAACCCAATGGCTACTCAAATAAATGTGATTGTAATAAGTGAATATTTCTGCAGCCATCAGGTTCTGTATTTGAGAAAGAGTAATGTGCTTGGGGATGGCTCAGGTTCCAGATGTCTCAGTGGTGCAGCTGGTTAGCATAGTTTGAATGGTATTCCTGGTGGCCTGGTTTTAAGTCCCAGCTGAGGCAGTTACTTCTTTCTCTCCTTTGTTTGCAGGATTTTCAAAGCCCATGAAAATCCTACAGCTGCAAGAAAAACTCAGTGCAAGCTGGTTGCAACTTGCAGGACCACAGCTTCTCCTACAAGTATGGTATTTTCAAAAGTGGAGCCAGTTTACAAACAGCTCTGATTTACAGAATCGTGTGGGTGGTTTCTTCCTGCAGCTGTTGAAAAATGTTACAGAAGGTGGGAATAAGAATACCAATCTCCACAGCTGTGGAGATTTTGATCTGCAACTCGTGTTGTGGTGTAGGACTTAGTATAACATTTTTTTGAGAATCCGACCCCAGATTTGCAACTACCCAGGAACCACAAGCTGTGACCCCACTAATCTCTTCTCTCAAACCCCTACATACCCTGAAGATAGAGTGTTGCTCTGTCAACAGTATAATGAAACCTAATAATGTAAACTGTCCCAAAATCTTTGTTATTACATTTGTAACCCCTTTCCTTTTATTTCTTCTTTTCATAGGAGGGCGGTTGTGCCCCTATAGTTAGGGTTGGTACACACTTAATTGTTAAATCTCAATTTTTGCACATAATAAGTTTAGAATTACTTTGATGAAACAGCCTAAAATTTGGCATGCATGGTCATTCTTTTTTTTAATTAAATATACTTTATTTATTTATTTAGTATTAACATTCACCAACAATGCAGTACGTGTTACAGGAGATGAAAAGAAAATACTTGAGAATACATTGCAGCGGATACAGACCTGAACATCAACCATTTCACCCCCTTCAACCCTCCCCCCTTAACCCCCATATATGCCCCCCCAGAAAAAAACTCCCTTCTCCCCATTACCCTCCTTCCCAAGCCAGTACACAAATTATAATATCATCAATATTTCCTTATTCCCACTAGGAGTAGATCTAAAGTCAACAATCTAAGGGAAGAGAGAAAGATGGTATGATAACTTCTTCCTTTAGGGCACGAACAGCCTTCCACCAATATAAATTAAGTCTATAGCTTAACCACTCACCATAGGTCTTGAAATGTCTCCCAACTTAGGAATTGTATTTCTAAAACTAGCAATAGTTTTTTCAGTCCTTAAATTATATAATAACCCGGCCAGCCATTCCTGATAGGTAATAGCCATCTGGTCTTTCCAATGTTTTAATATCAGGATTTTCACCGTAAGTGAAATTAAATTTAATAAAATATCTCCTTTCCCGCTCATCAATCTTTGTATAGTCTCCTAACTGACAAATCTCAGGGGTGAAGAGATCTTGTAAACCCAACAAGGGGTCCACATTAGCCCTAATTTCTAGCCATAAGGGAGCAACTAAAGGACACTCCCAAAATATATGAATCAGGGAGCCCCATGCCTGACCACATCTAAAGCACTCATCCTTTGACAATTTGCCCATCTTACACAATTTCACTGGGGTCAAGTACATAGTATGTAATATATAATACTGTGTCAATCTAAGCCTATCATTGGCACTATGTATGTAGATTCCTTTCCATATGTTTTCCAAGTTGACACAACTATTTGGAAGAGTGTCTACCCAATATTGTGAGTAGTCAGCTGTGTTAGGATACATTTTCCCATACAGGGTCACCACTAAACCAGATACCGCATGTGGCACATCTGCCTTGGCTTGGAATTCCAACAAAATATCACTATAATTAATGTCCCACTGACCAGGACCAAAGCGAGTAATAAGCAGGTGTCTAACTTGAAAAATGTAAAAACATATTTGGATGCTAGATGAAACTTCTCCATTATTTCTTGAACTGAAAGTATCCTCCCTAAATTAATTATATCACTGACTCTAGTGTTAGACGATATACCCAGCCTATGTGGTGAGAGAAAGGCTTTACCGATCTTGAAATTATGATTACCAAATATTGGTGGAGAAACATCCCTAGTATGTATAATACCTAGAGTTTAACACATCTGGTTGTGAACCTTAACCGAAGTGTAAATGACTGTGGACCAAAGTAGCTTCGGCAAGTCATTGGGGAGTATATACCAAAGACTATCAAATGTTATTTTGGACCCTGCAATAAGATTCCTTTCTATTTGCAGCCATAAAGATTTATATTGGGATTGCCTATCATTTGAAGGTGCAGTCACCCACCGCATACACTTGACCATATGGCTCGCCAGATAGTATTGATAAAAATTGGGGAGCTTCATTCCTCCTAGTGCTTTCGGAGCACTTAGGCATTTATAAGATCTCTGTGGGGGGTTATTTTGCCACAAAAATTTAGTAATCATACTTTGAAGTTTCCAAAACCATGATGAGGGAGATAAATATTTAACATATTTAAAGGATAGAATATTCTGGGTAGTACATTTATTTAAACTACATTAATTTTACCTTTTAGAGAAATAAATAAGGGAGATCATCTAGTTAAATCTTGCTGAATAATTAGGAGACAGTTGTCCAAATGAAGTTTCTTCAGGAGAGAGGCTGAGGTTGACAAAATAATGCCCAGGTATTTAAGTCTATTAGTCCAGGCCATCTTAAACCTAGCTAAATCTCCTTTGTGAGTATAAACATTAAGTAGCATAATTTCTGTACTGTTAATATTCAACTTGTAGTTTGACAGTCTGCCACACTCCTCTACTATATCTAACATTTTGGAAATAACTTCAACTGGGTATGAGAGATGAAGTAAAATATCATCCACGTAGGCTGATAATTTCAGCTCTAATGGGCCCACTGAAATACCTGTTATGGATGGAGATAATTGGAAACTACGAATCAAGGGTTCCAAATACAGGTTAAACAGCAACAGCAATAGTGGACACCCTTGACGTGTTCCAGAATATAGCCAAAAACTGTTACAGAAAATCCCATTACAGTATATTTTAGCTGTAGGGTTGGAATATAAGTGCTTAATCCACCCAATAAATTCTAGGAGAAATCCAAATTGGGTCATGGTATTAAAAAGAAAAGGCCAACTAACCCTGTCAAAAGGTTTCTCCACATCCAGAGAGACCAGGGCCACTGGTATATTTGTCTCTCTGGATGTGGAGAAAATATGGGCAAGTTTAAGGAAATATCTAAGGAACTTCTTCCACCGATAAACCCAATCTGTTCAGGGCTGATTAAGTTGTCCCAAACTTTGGTAATCCTAGAAGCCAAAATCTTAGCTAATATTTTGACATCATAATACATCAGGGAAATTAGCCTGTAATTTGCCACCTTATCTTTGAGTTTCCCTGGTTTTGGTAGAACAATGATAGTGGCTTCTATCACAGTAAAGTCAACAATCCAATGAGAACAAATATGAGAGTATAATTCTTGGAGAATAGGAGTAAGCTCTCTCTCAAATGTACAGTAAAAATTTGATGGAAATCCATCTGGTCCTGGAGCTTTGTTCAGTGCAGGAGATTGAATGGCAAATGATAATTCCATCTCTGAGATAGGGGAGATCAGCTGGGCACTCTGGTCTTGGTTAAGAGCAGGAAGGAAAGTTTAGAAAGATACTGTTGTACATCAGTTTCCATGGGACTATTGACTGGGTGACTATATAGATCCCTGTAAAACATTTCAAATGTATTCACTATAGCTTTAAGAGTTGTCATTATATTGCCACCATCTGCTGTGGTTATACTGGCAACTAATCTCAACTCTTCCTGCTGTCTCAACTTGAGAGCCAGGAGGTGTCCAGCCTTGTCTCCCTGATCCAGATACCTAACATGGGTTTTAAACAGGGCATATTCAGCTCTTTCTCTTAGGGTGTTTGCATATTGATCTTTAAGGACCTCCAGTCAAATTAAGTCTGCATTTATAGGGCAGGTACCCATCCCATTCTCCAAACTCTGAATAGAATCCAACAGGGATTTCGCCACTGCCTCCCTCTTCTTTTTGTGGGTCACAGCTAGCCTAATAAATTCCCCCCTTAAAAAACATTTCAGGGAGCACCAAAGTTGGTCATATGCCCTAATTGACCCCTATTTTGTTCCATGTATTGATTAATTAATTCCTGGATCTTATTCACAATATCCTCTTGGGATAGCATTTGAATGCTAAGCTTCCACTGAGTGACCTTGGGGATTGATTGAGGTATCCTACCCTCCAACCATATCATGGAATGGTCTGATAACACTCTGGGGAAAATTCCACAGTCCATTGGGCTAGTCATCATGACCTATTTACTAAGAAGAAATCCAACTGAGAATAGGATTTATGATAAGGTGAATAGAAAGTGAACGTCTTCTCTTTTGGGTGCAAGACACGCCAGGGGTCTATGAGGCCCAGTCCCTCCATCATTTTGTGCAGAGATTTCTGTGCAGGGGATAAAGTTAGTCTATTCTGTGTAGATCTATCTAACTTATTTTCATATGCTAGATTCCAGTCTCCAGTTAATATTATTGGCAATTGTTTAAATGGAGCTAACCTAAGAGCTATTTGGGAGAAAAACTTGGGAGAAGAGTAATTAGGCCCATATATGGTACCAATAATAGTTTCCCTATGGTCAATCAACCCTCTCACAAACAAAAATCTCCCTTGCGGATCTCCTATCTCTTGTAACAATTGGAACTGCAGCCCTCTAGCAATTAGGAAAGCAACTCCTCTCTGGGAAGTGGAATTGCCAGCCACATAAACTAGACCAATATGCTCTCTTCAAAACAAATTACCTTCACCCCTTTCAAATGTGTTTTCTGCAAGAACATAATATCTGAATGCACAAGAGCCAAGTGTTTAAGAATTGGTGGCATTTCACTCTAGCTCTTGTCCCTTTAATATTCCATGAGATGATTCTCATACCATTTTATCAGTTTGATATATGTTCCCCTAATTGGACCTTTACATTTTAGACCTACATAATTAACTTTTAATTTAAAATATATTCTCAAAGATTTGCTCTTCCCCCAACCCCCATAACCATCTATCAACTTAAGCAATACATTACGCATAAAATTACAGCCACTACCCCAACTAACCCCCCAGGCATAGATTCATAGCTATAAGTTATGCCCTGTAAAATAATATAGGCATAAACTACCCCCAGTCCCTGAGACTGGACTCCCAACTGTTTATTTTGCACAAGGTTTATCATGCTGCCTCTGATTACTCCTCCCCTTCCCCTACCCCTTTATCCTTCCTACCTTATAAACTATTAAGCCTGACTATGTTCTCTATAATACCTTCGAACACTTATAATATCCAGTTCTTACCCTACTTTATGAATACAATTCTATAAAATTATAACATACAACCACAACAATAAAACCTGTGAACATGTAAGTCTTACCCCAAACCCTTTACTCCAAACTCATATAGCTATTAATTAGTCCCTCTGAGTCCATATATAATAACCAATATAGCTATCCAAAGTTTCCCTACGTCCCATACTCAGCAAACCTCCTATTAAAGCTGAAAGGTATAGAGGTCTTACCAGGGAGAGCTAAGTGTGTCTCACTTTGGATAAAAACAAAATATTTTAGGCATTCCTAGCCATCTTACATAACCTTCCAGTTACTCTATAGTGCTATCTTAGTATCAACAGGACTAGGAAAAACAAGGATGAAGCACTTGTCCCTCTAGCAGTAGCCATTAGGCTTTTTTAGAAGAATTCTTCAACTAGCATAGCAAAACATCGATAACAAAAATAATTAAACAGAGCTCTGAGTACATCACTGTGCAAAACTTTCCATGTTACTAAATGTCCACTAGATGGCACGTTCACCATGATATTTCAGAATGCTGGGCTCACTTTATTAAATCTGGGTACCACTTTTTACAAGTCTCAGTAGCCGAGTCCTGTATGTCAAATGAATGCCAGTGACCTTCTGTATTAATTTGCAAAGTGGCAGGGTAACTCATATAAAACGGATACCAACAGTTATTAATTTGGATACTAGTGGGTACAGGGCTGAATGCTTCTGATGAACTGTGTAAGGGAGGTCTTGAACCACACAAATTCTCTTCCCTTCCCACTGCACTTCTGCTACTTCTTTGAGCTTCTGTAAAATGTGCTGCTTATCCAAAAAATTTAACATTCTGAAAATAATGGGGTGAGGGGGCGACCCCACTGGAGGCATTAGACGCAGCGATCTATGAGCTTTTTCTATAGTAAATGTAGGCTCATTAAGAGAAGGCCCTGCTAGTTTTTCACACAGCCTTTGAGAAAATGCTATTGCTTACCACCCCTCCTCACCCTCTGGGAGGCCAAGGACTACTAAGTTATTCTGTCTGGAGCAACCCACAAGATCTTCTAGATGATCTTCTGCCTTTTTAATTCAATGTCTCAAAGTAATAACCTCTGAATCCAGCCTCTGTCTCTCTCCAGTCATCCAGAGAAGAAATCTGAGCTTCATTGTTGCTTGTACGAGTATTCAGCTGCTCTACTGCCATTTTCAATCCTTTAAAATCTGTGGCTAGGGCCAGCAGGACTTCTTTCATTGGTGCCAGTTCCTCTAAAAATCGCTCTTCTAAAAGAGCCACTTGCTGTTTTAATAAAGTGGAACCTTCTGTTCCTCCCACTTTGGGCCTTTTCAGATTCTTCTTCTTCCCTGGTGTCGGCGGAGGAGTGTGCCGGAGAACAGGCTTTTTCATTTCAACCTCCATTATCGGAACGCTTCTGCTAAACGAAAGCTAAATTCCCCAAGTATTTCACACAATTTCTAATGAGTTTACTTCACTGTTTGGGGCACTTGTACAGAGAACAAAGCAACTAAGTGGGGGAAGGCAGAGGAGCTACCAGCAAGAGCTTCTCACCAGGCTGCCATCACACTGGAAGTCCCATGCATGGTCATTCTGCCAGTGATGCAAGATTTGAAAAGTTTCATGAAGGCACCTTCTGCAGTTATGGTATTCTCAAAAGTGAAGCCAGTTTACAACCAGCTTTGATTTACAGAATCTTGTGGGTGGTTTATTCCTGCAGCTTAACCCCCCCCCCAATCTCCCTCTCTCATACACCCACCCACTCATCCTTCTCTCCACCCACAGCCCTATCCCCTATCCCTCCTGCAGCAATCTAATTGTTACTTGACAAACGCCTATGGTCACATCCTCCTAGTGTGTCTCCCTTCCATACTGTGTTAATTTTGTTACCTGGACCTCCTTCTGGCTCTTTTTTTTTTGTTTATTTGTTTTTTTCCAATATATTGAGTGTATAAAAATGTACGTAACTGCCTGTAACCCACTGTTATGCCTGTATTCAATGTCTTATTATGAATTTGTACCGTAACTGACATGGAACCTTTTGTAAAAGAGCATTGGCTCAAAGATACTTGTAATCCTAGACTCAGATAAATAAATAAATAAAATACTGTATGGTTTTTGACAAATAAAGTGGTGCAGAACAGTAAAATGATATTTTTTTCCCCATAGGCTAATATGAGATTTCATGCCATCATCCATAGTCCACACAGAATGACATTTTTCTCTGACATTTTTTGGTATTATGGGGCATGTGTCTAGGGTGTGCTTTTGGATGGTTTGGTGTGAAAATGTATTACCATTTTTGAGTCATAAGGATTTTTGTGATAGCTGCAAGAGAGACAGGTAAATGAAAGCAGTTTGAACTGCAAATAACCATCTAATGTTTGAATGGTTAACAACCATTTACTGTTTGAACTTTACTGTTCGAATGTTAAATAAGCATTTATTGTTTGGTAAATAACCATTTACCATACAAACTTTACTGTTCGAACAGTAAATAACCATTTACTGTTCAAACTTTACCGTTGGAATGGTAAATAACCATTTACCGTTCATACTTTACTGTTTGAATGGTAAATAATTTATTGTTCAAATGTTTGCTGTTTGAATGGTAAATAACCATTTACTGTTCAAATTTTACTGTTTGAATGATAAATTACCATTTATTGTTTGAATGGTAAATAATAATTTAGTGTTTGAACTTTACTATTTGAATGTTAAATAAGCATTTATTGTTTGAACGGTAAATAACCATTTACCATAAGAACTTTACTGTTCGAACAGTAAATAACCATTTACTGTATGAATGTTATGGTTGGAATGGTAAATAACCATTTACCGTTTATACTTTACTGTTTGAATGTTAAATAACAATTTACTGTTCACATTTTACTGTTTGAAAGGTAAGTAACCATTTACTGCTTGAATGGTAAATAATTTACTGCTCAAAGTTTTATGGTTCAAATGGTAAATAACCATTTACTCTTCAAACTTTACTGTTCGAATGGTAAATAACCATTTACTGTTCAAATGGTAAATAATAATTTACTATTCAGCTTTACTGTTCAAATGGTTAATAACCATTTACACTCACAATAGTTTGTACTTTACTTTTTGAACAGTAAAATGGCCATTTGCAATGCTGGTAGGCCAGTACTCCCTCTCCTGTTCTATGGTTGCCATCCCCAGTAATAAACAAACTAAGCACCCCATCGCTCACTAATTACTGTTCGATTTGTTATTTACTGTTTGAATTTCACTGTTTGAACAGTCAATAGCAATTTACTGTTTGAACTTTACTGTTTGAATGGTAAATAATCATTTAAACTCATAATAGTTTGAACTTTACTTTTTGAGCAGTAAAATTGCCATTTGTAGTTCTGGTAATCCAGTAGTCCCTCCTCCATTCTCCAATTGCCATCCCCAGTAATAAACAAACAAAGTCCCCCATCACTCACTAAGTAATTACTGTTCAATTTGCTCTTTACTCTGTGAACTTTACTGTTTGAATGGTAAATAATCATTTACAGTTCAAATGATAAATAACCATTTACACTCATGATAGTTTGAAGTTTACTGTTTGAATAGTAAAATTGCCATTTTCAGTTCCGGTAGTCCAGTGGTCCCTCCCCTCATCCCGTTCTTTGCTCACCATGCCCAGTAGTAAACAAAGCTCTGGTACTCCAGTGGTCCCTCCCCCATTCTCTGATCACCATTCCAGATTTCTTTTTTATCCTTGGTAGTCCAGTGGTCCCTCTACCCTCTCCATTGTCCAATCACCATCCCCAGTGCAGCCCATTATGTCCCTAGTGCTTAGTGGCACCCCCATCCATTTCTGCAAAAAATAAAAATGCTCCTTGATGGTTTTTGGAGGGCTACAGTGGTCCCTCCCCTCTCCATTGTTTTCCCATCACCATCCCTGAATTAGCCCTGGTTGTCTAGTAGTCTCTATCTCCTCCCCTGTTCTCTGATCACCATCCCTGGTAATAAAATATTTCTTCCCTGGTAGTCTTGTGGTCCCTCCCCCATTCTCCCATTGACATCACTGGTAATCAAAAGGCAAAGCATGGTCCCTCCCCATCTCTTGTTCTCTGATCTATAGCCTTGTATTTTATTAAATACAAAATGTTTTGTTGTCATTGGCGGTCCAGTGGTCCCGTTTCACTCCCCCATTGTAGGATCACCATCCCCATACTTTATATCCCTGGAGTCAAGTGGCACTCCCCAAGTCCATTCTTACTAAAAAGAAAAGTGTCCCTTGATGATTTTTTTGATGCTGTAAAAAAAAGACCCTTGCCAATCAGCCCCCACCCCTATCTGCCACTCAGCACCCACCACCCCACACCACCTGTTCACTCCCACACAACCATACTAAACTGGACATGTTTGAGATCCACTCTCCTGATCAAAGACATGTCTTGCTGCTGGAACCAGTGACTGCAATATGACAATAACTAAGGTAAATACGGGTCAATGTATTTCAATGGGAGTTTCAGCTCAACCATTTTATGACATTTTGACTCCAAATTTTAAACATGCCCTTTTGGGGAACCCACTTCCTGAGCAGTATGACTGTAATTATGCAGCTCCTAGTCTTAAGTCGATTGCTTGGCAAATTCACCTTTTGGGTGGGATTCAGCAATTTTTCCTGACCTTGTTCATGAGATGGGGTCATAATAGGTTGAAAATATGGGGTCAAAATATGTAAAAATGTCAGAGTTATGATAATTTGTTGCAGTTTGTGCTACACATGCTTGTAACTTTGGAAATATTAAATAGTTTGACCCCATATTTTTAACATAGACTTCTTATTACCTCACTTCACGTTATGTCACAGCTGTCATTTTTCAGATCCTGAACAAACCTGTCTTTTTGCACCTGTGACATGAAATGTCATTGCAGTTGTGTGGAATTATGTTTTGGCAATGTTCAGTAATGGTTATATGAGTTGGGGTAGTAAGATGTTTATGCTGACAATTTGTTCACTGTTGTCCTATAAATGGAAGTGTAGGGCTCTTCCACAGCTACTTACATATAGCTATCAAAGGATGGGAGAGCAGGGCCTTCAGGCAAATTTATTTGTTTTATTTTATTTCATTTTTGTTTACCGGGTAAGGTGTCATAGCCATAAAATATGACTGTTTTCAGACACAGCCCAAAAGGTTACAATATAAAACTGGCAGACAAAACAAATAAAAATTATAGTTTAGAGGTAATCAACCATACAAGGAAAAAACTACACAATGTTTAGTGACGTAAACAGTATTGCTAATATGATAGAGATAATGGCAGAAAAATACACAATAGTTCAAAACATAATAAGCTTAAATAACGATACCATTTCTCTATCTCGAAAATTATACATTGGTGGGAGTGCAGGGTTCCCAGGGCCCTGAAGTCCCTCAGGCACTACCTGTTCCCACAGGCTAATAAGGCTATGATTACACTATATCAAAAAATAAAGAAATTCATTACAAACAACTATGTTAATGCATCAGTCAGGGTTGGTATTAAAGTGTCAAGAGCTGAAAAATTCAATGTTAGAGTTTCCAACCCTAAGTCCCCACCCCCAAGCAGCAAAATGACAAGACCACACAAGCATCCACAGACAGCTGTCATCAGGTAAGACAAAAAACATAAAATGGTCATCGCTGTAGACAGAAATCCACAATACTGGTGGATGCCTGGAACATTCTCCTAGCATAAGTGGTGGGGGAAAAAACCTTAATGAGATTCAGGAATGCTTAGGGTAGGCATAAGGGAACCTTAGTGGTAAGGAAAAGGGGGATCCATAGATCAAGCAGGCTCTGTGGTTTTACGGTACTGTATGTAAAACAAAACGGCAGACTAGGTGGTCAAAGTGGTCCTTTCAGCCTTTCTGCAGTCTCTTGTAGCTATGGACACCATAAAATATTCACACAAGTGATGGGTCTGCACTTCTGCAGTTGCAGATTTAAGACATACACACTGAGCTCTGGGATCAGAAGCACAGATACCACAAAATCTATGATATGAAAAGTGCATCAGTATTTCTGTCTGCAGAAACAAAGTCCCCTGAGGGTCCTGTATCTCTTCAGAGGTTTTCTATAAGCAAATTGGCTGCTCTTCTGGAGTCTGAAGTTAGTGTATTTCTTAAACCTCTGGCTGAAGAGGCACAGGACCAACTTTGCTACAGAAAGGGGCATAGAAAAAGAAGTCTTGCAATCTGGATATAATGGGTTTGTATTTGGCTAGAGAGACCTGTGCTTCTTTATACAGAAGCAGTATGGTGACTTCAATATATAAATACAAAAACAGTCTGTCATTTTCCGACCTGCTATAACCCCACGGACTCTACTTGATCTCCTGCTTCCCCCATTTCCTTACAACTAAGGTTCCCTTATGCCTACTCTATGCTGTCTTGAATCCTGTTACCATTTTTGGCCCCACCACCTACACTGGGAGGATGTTCCAGGCATCCACCAGTATTGTTGGTTCCTATCTGCAGTGACAAGTGAGTGTGTATATTTTGCATTTTGCATGCCACAGATACAAATCCACAAAGGTAGTACATAACTGCTACCACTTTCAGAAACAGTTGTACGTTTGTCTTAATGGGAGATGGCTGTCTGTGGTTACTCATGTGGTACATAAGAACATAAGAAAGAGTCAGCAGATGGGGACTGCATGATCCATGTACTCTGTTCATGGTGCTCCCCCCTTCCCCAGATATATTTCAACCAAATTTGCCCATAGTGCCTATCCCATGTGAGTTTGAATTCTCTTATCATCTTCGATGCCACCACTTCTTGTGGCAGGCTGTTCCATGGGTCTAACACTCTCTTGGTGAAAAAGTACTTACTAAGATTGCTTTTGAACCTACCTCCCACCAGATGCAAGTTGTGCCCTCTTTTTCATGCAGCCCTGTTTTCCTGGAAGAAGTTTCATGCCTGAGTTGTGTGAATCCCCTTAATGTATTTAGATGCTTCTATCATGTCCCCTCTATTTTTTCCTTGTTCCATAGAGTGTACATTCAACTCCTTGAGTCTTATTTCATATGGCTCATGATGCAGCCCATGCACAATCTTTGTAGCCCTTTTCTGAATCACCTCTAAATGGTCAGTGTCCTTTTTCAGTAAGGCTTCCAGAACTGGCTGCAGTATTCTAGGTGTGACCTCACTAAGGACTTGCAGAGTTGAATGATTACCTCATGCTTTCTACTTGTAATACACCTACCTATATATATCCAATGATGCCACTTGCCTTTTATCCTGATTTTTATGTTGGCTTGCATGCACATGCAACCAACATATTGGGATAGTAGCACTTTCAGAGGTGTGTCAGTGTTGTGGCGAATGCAGGGCATGCTTTAGTAGTTGTGTTCCTCATTCCCCAATTAGCCAGCATGCTAGCGCTGACACAAGTATTATGTAAAGTGCCACCAACTTGAAAGAAATGTGCCTCTGCAATCAGAAACAAGCTCATCATGCAGTGGCACAGATTATACACCTCCTGTACTTGCCTTTCCTGGTGAAACATTTCAATAACCATGGTGATGGTTCCTTTCACCACCACACATTCCCTAAGGAAGGCCAACATTGGTGGTGCAATCCCTGTGTCAACGTGTCCAGTAACCCTGAACATGGTGTGGCACACTGGGAGGTCAACACAGTTTGTCTATGGTCACAGAAAGCCAATTGCTTCAGTACATTCCACCCTCCACCCCACCCACATTGTGTGGCACACTGGGAGCCTACCCCAGTCTGGCCAACATCACTCTCAAAAGTCATGGGGCACACTATGAGCCCATCCCACTATGACCAACATTTGTTTTATTTCACCTGCAAAGAAAGAAAACTGTCCCATAGTGCATTTTATTATTTTTTTGTTTTGTACCTAAAAAAAATGATCCATAGTCCATGGCACCCCCTCCCCCAACCTGCACCCACCCTCTGCTCACCCCACCTTCCTACACCCTAGCCTCATCCCATACTTACCTCGGAGGTCAAGCGCTGCGATCTTCGGTGTAGTGGGAACATATCTGGACTCCTCAAAGTTGAACTGTAAAATGAAAAAATGCCAGCAAGCTGTATAATGGCATCAATGGGGGGGAAGGGGTTCAGCTTAGGTGGATATCTCAGCCATTTTTTTAATTTGGGCTCCAAAGTTTCAACATGGAGTTCTTGGGGCCCCACCTCATGAACACATGCACTGTCATCTCGTTATTCAATCCCAAAAAGTGATTTTGTGGTCACTGGCCTCCCCTTCTGATTGGTGGTGGCAGCCCATGAAGGTGGGGTTGTGGTGTTTCAGTTGGTAAGCCAGTAGATGCAGCAGCTTCTACTGCAATGGCCAGTCCACAGCTTAGTACAGCAAAGTGCTCAAGAGTCAGTGGAGCCCATGGAGGCATGAGATAGTGAGATGCTAGGTTTGTAGTTAGTGGGTTAGCTGTGGTGAAAGAATGACTAAATATTATTACATGTGTGTTTTTAGTAGTTTGTGGTATATGTGTATGTGACAAGATATTAGGAGAAGCAGTTTCCAGTGAGGTTACTTGGGATTGTTACAATGACAATGATTACACTATGTCTAATTTGCTGGCTGGCGGTAACATGTGGTTTATTACTAGTCACTTACTAAGTAGGAAAAATTATGAAATTAGACATTGTGGATATTTATTTCAAAATATCCCTAGTTGTTTTTCTGAGGGTGGGACTAAGAACATAGTGAGATTGTTTAAATACATTGTTTTACTTTTATTATCTGAGGATGCAGAGACTAACCCTGGTCTTCCTGAGTTTAATACAGGGTTCTGTGGACAGGGTGTGTCTCAATTGTATTTATTTAAAGGGTTTGAAGTTGTTAATTTCTATGTCAGGAGTTTGGTTCCTAAGTTAAGTGAGTTAGAATATTTTGTTGTCCATCAGCAACCGGGTGTTCTGGCTATATTTGAGACTTGGTTGAAACCCCACATTCCAGATAATATATGTTTATTGCCAGGTTATAATTTGTTAAGAGCTGACTGTAAAGGTAAAAAGAAGGGATGGGGTAGCAATTTGTTTTAGGGATAATCTTCAGTTGACTGTTTTGGGTTCTAGTGTGGAGACTTATCAATGTTGTCATTGGTTGTTCTCAAAATTTATTTTGGGTGGGAAAAAACATTGGATTTTGTACTGTCTCTATAATCCCGCTCAAATTAGTATAAACGGTCTAAAGGAATTCCTGGACATTGTTTCTCCATATTGTTTGCGTAATGATGTAGTTTTGCTAGGAGATGTAAATTTGAACTGGGAGCTTAGGGGTGGTCTTGGTTTGGAATCTCTGTTGCAGTCTTATGGCTTAGTGCAGAAAATTCTTCATCCTACTCATTTAAGTCCACATTGAGTTAATCATTCAATTCTTGATTGGGTCATTACAAATCATGAGAGTATTATGACTGCCTCAGGCATTTTGCCAGATGCTGTAAGTGGCCATCAGGGTATTTTTTGTGTCTTGAGTTTCAGGACTATAAGGATTCCACCTCATATCTTGAAACATTGTTGTTTTAAAAGGATTAACTCTGAAGCAGTTATTGCCTCTCTCTCTGCTATTGATTGGCAAGACCACTGCTTTTCGGGTTTTACTGGAAAATCTGGTAAAATTCCAGAATTAGGGCTCCCTGAAAACTGGTAAAAATGAAGATTTCATGGAATCTGGCATTTTCTATCAGATCAGTAAATCTATAAAAAAGTCTGTTTTTCTTTTAATTCCTTCCTGTACTATTTTCAGTTTGCTTTATTTAATGTGCTGTATATTAAGCATTCTTTAATTCTGATTATTTATGCACATACTAAAAGAATGATAACAGAATCCCGGTAAAATCCAGAAATTAGAGTAACAATCACCGGTGAAATTCTGGAATCTTAAGTCTTGAAAATGGAATTTAATTGTTTTAATCACAGTAAATCAGTGGCCTTGTTGATTGGTCATCTTTTTACTTAATACCTGATGTGGACTGTGTATTGGATTATTTTCTAAATCAATTGTTAGTCATCCAAAATGCCTCTTTTCGTTTGTGTACTGTTAGACTGCGAGGCAAGTTAAACAAGTGGTTTTCAGATGAGATTAAACTGAACATTAAACAGAGGAATCATGCAAGGGTGCATTTGAAATGTAACCCTTCTGTTTCACTGGCTAGCTATCGTAATCTGTGAAACAAGGTTTCGGAATTGGTGAAAGGTACTAAAAGGGAATTCAACAATGCACAGTTTACAACTAATTTATCAGATTCTAAAAAAAATGTTGGCAGAATGTTAATTCCTAACTGTCTCCAAGGATTAATAGTGATGTGAAAAATTGAGAGTGAATGATGAGACAGTTATTGACCAATTAGTAACTGCAGATTTATTTAATATTAAGTTTTTTTGACTATTCAAGTTATAGGTTCAGATCATTTGATATTATTCGGGGTGAGGATGCTGTTTAAGTGGCAAGGCAACAATTTAAGTTTAGGGCAACTGAGTTGCATGAAATGTTTGATTTACTCTGTACTTTGCCCAATAATTGTACTGATTGAGGAAGGGGTCTTGAGGCTAGGTTTTTGGTTTTTGAAGTTAGCTCTTATTTGTATTACTGCTCCATTGTGTTGTATTTTTAATTTATCTTTGACCTCAGACCAATTCCCACTAGATTGGAAGTGTGCAAGGGTTGTTCCAGTCCAGAAAAAAAAACACATGCTACTGTTTTGGATGATTTTAGACCTATAACTATCTTAAACTCCCTGAGAAAATTGTTGGAGGGAGTAGTTTCTAGAAAACTGAAAGATTACTTGGATTGTTATAACATCTTAAGTTCAGAGCAGCATGGGTTTCGATGGGGATATGGAACTGGTACTGCCTTGGGTAGGTTCATGGACACCATCCTCAGGGGCTTTGAAGATGGCCTAATGACTGGGCAGTGTTTGTAGTTGATACCTATTGGGTTTTCCAAAAGTGCATTATCTTGGTGAATGATTATTTAGTAAATCGATAACAATTTGTGTGTATTGGGTTGCAGGACTCCCAAATGGCTTTGACTGAGAGTGGTGTTCCACAAGGGTCCACATTAGGGCCCTTGCTGTTCTCTCTATTTGCTAACCAACTGCCTGCTTATTGTGGACCTTGAAATTCAATAATTTATGCAGATGACTTAATTCTTTATAGTCAGGGTAAATCACAAGAAGATTTGGTAAATGCACTTGATATTTGCTTCAGGAATATGTGTACTAGGTTTGTAACTAATTCCATGATTTTAAATAAAACAAATCAATGAATTTTTGGGACCCTGCTTATGCTGAAAGATAATCCTTGCTTACGGCTTTCTGATGGAGATGGTCCGGTGATAGATCAAGTTACCCAATTTAAATATTTGGGTGTGAGGTTGGATTGTGGCTTAACTTTTTTGTTACATATTAAGTATGTTAGTCCAACAATAAATCAGAAATTGGGTATTTTGTTTAAATTCTGGTCTTATTTTGCTTTTGAAACTAGAAAATCAATCGCTGTTGGTTCATTACTTTCACATTTTGATTATGTTTGTTATTTGTATCAGAATTTGAATGTTAGGGAATACAATGTTTTGTCTGTAGCTTACAATAATATATGTAGGTTTATTTTATTAGTCCTGTTTAGAACACATCATTGCTTGTTGTACTCACAATTAGGTTGTTTGTCACCTAGGGAGATAATTAATTATTTCTCTGGTTGTTTGCTTTATAAGTCTCTTTTTTCCTTTAATTTTCCATTGGCAGATATGGTTGTAGTTCATCAGTCCCTCCCCAAATTGAGATCTGCTAATGGTATCTTATTGAGTCTCCCAGTTTTTAAGACTCAGAATGGTTTGAGGTCTTTCTCTACCGCAGCCCCATTCCTTCGGAATGCCTCACCTCCCACTCTTCACCAAACTATGACTCTTGATTGTTTTAAGAATATGCTTAAGTTATTTTTGTTGAGTAAGTCTAAATGTGATTGTTAGATGTGAGTTATTGTTTGTTATTAATGTTGTTTGTAGACTGTTCTGGGTCAGACATGAAAAAGGACATTGTCCAGAGTCCCTATCCAGTTACCAAATTGATAAATAAATAAAACATAAAAATCACCTTTCAGGATTGAGTAATGAAATGCCAGTGCCACTATTCATAAGGTGGGGTCCCAAAAAGCCTATGCTGCAAATCTGGTCACAAAATTCCAACAAATGACTGTGTAATGAGAGTGCATTGTGCAGCTTCCATGCACGCTCTTAACTTTGACAATTTTTAATATTTTCACTTCAGATTTTCAACATTTTACATTTTTGCACACCTTCTTATAAATAGTATCATTTTTCACATCCTGCCCAAAATGTGTTTTCACACATGTGGTGCACAATGGCTTGTTGCTGTGGGAAATCAACTTTTGGGACAGATTAACAAAATAACAGTGCCACTGTTCATGACTGGAGGTCCCAAAGTGCCTGTGTTGAAAATTTGGTTAACAAAAATCCCCCAAACAATTGCGTTACGGGTGTGCATTGCACAGTTTCTACACATGCTTGTGACTTCAACAATTTTTCATATTTTCACTCCAGATTTTCAACAGTGACATTTTTTTACACCTTTTCATGAACAGTACAGATGTCATTTTTCACATCTTGCCCAAAATGTGTTTTTGCACCTGTGGCACCAAATGGCACAGTCACTGTGCAAAATCATGTTTCATCTAATTAACTGATAGTGCCACTGTTCACAAGGAGGGGTTACAAAAAGCCCATGTTGAAAATTTGGAGTGCAAATACCAACAAAAGCCCAGGGCATTAGGGTTTCCAACCATAATGCTCCACCTTGTGCAGACTGACAGACATTAGGGGTGTGACCTGGGATTGTCAGCTGTAATGCTCATGCCATTCCACCCCCACTCCCACCATGCAGCCATTGACAGGCATTTAGGTGTGCCTTGGACTCTTCAGCCCCAAGGTTCACCCCATTCTTCTATACTACACCCATCTCAGCATATTTTCTTATGGAATTGGGTGAGCCTTAGGGGCCCAAGACCTCAAAGCACACTGTGACACCTGTTGGCATCTGCAGGGTGGGGTGAGGTGGAATGGCATAAGTGTTATGACAGACCACCCAAAGCCACACTCTCAACTCCTTTCAGTCTCTGTGGGGAGGGAGATTACCATTAGTTCAACAATTCACTGCCATTCCTATGGTGCATCTCTCTAACTCCTGCACTACCAATGCTAATGCCAATGCCAATGCCAGTAAGCCAACATTCAGAATTGACAAATGCTTGTTCACATTGTTTTCAAACCTTTAAGTCATTGATAATGATTACATCAAGATCCAGTTCCATCTTTATGTCCTCTAACTGATGCCCTCCTAGTATGAAATTTTTTCCTTGGTTCCATTTTCCCAGGTGCATTACCTTACATCTTCTGGTGTTAAACTTTAACTGCCAATTCCTGTACCATTCCTCCAGTCTTCTAAGATCAGCTTCCATACCTGCTGCTCCCTCCTGTGTGTCCAGCTTGTTGAACTCCATAGTCTTGTTCTTTCACTGCTTGGGGGGAGTTAAAGTTGGAAACCCTAACATTGAATTTCCTAGCTTTTGACACTTTAATACCAATTCTAACTAATGCATTAAAGGAGCACTGTTCCGCTCCTCACTGCTTCTACTGCACTATGCTCACTGTGGTATTCTAGCTTAGTTTTGCATCATTTCTGAATTTAATGAATGAAACTCAAGCTAAATCTTTATGTTTGGTGTCTAAAACTTGAGTTTTCCAGTACCTTGTTGATTGAGAACATTAGTTGTACTGACCTGGGTTAGATGGTGTTGGTTTTATTGCTTTGATCCATGGCTTCCTACTCACTTCCTGATGGTGAAATGGAGTCTATGTAAAGGATGGCTGTGAGTCTATGAATGGGGGAAATTATTGTGGATTCATGGCTCTAGGGCAGTGGAGGAATTAGAACATGCTGACAGCTGGTTGTTAATCAGGTGCTGAAACCGAGGATTTCTTCTTTTATTGATGAACTGTGAGTTTTGGAGGAGCTGCAGTGTGTCTGGGATGACTGTCATGGCCAGCGTTTATTTTGTCAGCAGCCCTGTTTTTCATTTAAGGGGCTGCTATGGTGGTTTGCGTTTCATGTAATGGCTAGACCCAAGGAATTGAGAGAGTTGCCTGAGGTAACTGTGGTCTGAAGGTCAGAGAGGATGAGGATGAACATGCCAGAAGTGGTATTGAAATGCCGGAGAATTTTATTGCAGGTATGTTAACGCTACCTAGGGTTGGGTGTTAAGAATAATTTAGAAAGTTGTGTTTTACTATTGTAACCCCCCTGCAAATGGGGGTTCCCAAAAGACTTTCAGGAGCTTGCTTGAATGCTCCAAGCCTGAATGGTGTTTGGCGTTTAAGCCATTTATCAGTGAGTGTTTTTAGAGCCTCTGGTACTGTCTCTTTAAGAGCTGTCTGCTTGCAGACATAATTAGTTTGTATGGGGGGACTGTGTGCTTCTCTGTTTGAGTACCACTCAAGCTGCTGCCAATTCACTCCATTTTTGCAGTCACTAGGAGTGCAAAGGGAACCTATCTGAAAGATGTAACTGTTTGCCAGAAATCATTTACAGTAATAATGAAATTACAGTTTGTCTAACCTGCTTTCTTTGCAGTCAGAACTGTGTCTGCCTAGTTCCCCATTCTGGTTTTGAACTGCTGAACTGGACCAATCAGTGTGGGGTAAGCTAGCTCTAAAATGGTGCCTTGGACGAATCAGAATTTGGACTCATAATCTGAGCCAGCCACAAGAGGATTGTATGGGCTGTGACTCTGGGAGATGTAGTTTAGACTTTGGCGCCTTTTTGGACCAATAGCAGCAGTCTATTGTGAGTGACAGCCAATCCAGTCAAGAACTGGGAGGAACTCAAAGGAAGTGCCCGGTTTTGTCTGTTGGAGTTTCAGTTTAGATCTGGCAGTGAAGGGAAGAAACCCTGTGCTCCTTCAGTGCACAGTTTCAGTCAAAAATGTGTGTAAGGCCCAGAGTTCCGTCTGCAGCTTGTGTAACTGCTTGTTAGGACTGAATCCGTCCTGTGAAAAGAATCAAAGGATCTCTGAAGAGTAGAAACCAGGCTCACCCTGTAGAAGACTGGAGAAATTGTTGAATTGCACTCGGTCTGTCAGGAACTGAATCTGCTGTGTGTTCTCCGGTATTGTGCAGTAATTGCGATCGGATAGAGAAGCAGCCTGCCTGGTATAGTACTTTCTTTTTACCATATAAATGTGTGAAGAGTCTCGTGGAGCTCAAGAGTAGCCCTGCTGACGTTGAAGGACCCTATCTTGTTTGGAGGTCGTGAGTACTAATTCAGGGTCGCTCCCTGTTGAATTGCCACATTAAATCCAAATGGAATCACTGTACTGCTGACTGTTTAAACTAATTTTCTTTTCACTGTGTGAAAGGGCCCCTACCAGCTGCCACGGTTTGGACTAGCCACTAGGGCTTGGGTACCCAGGGACAGTAACTGGTAGGGATAGGCCTGTGCACAGAGCCATAGGTCGATAGTAAAGTGATAAGCTAATTAACCTGATTTCCCCCTGTCCTTGTTATATCCCCCTAAATAAATCAGAGCTGCTTGTTTCAGCAAAGTTATACTTCCTGAGGTATTTGTCTATGTTAAAGTACTGTACTGTGATTGTTGCACTGTATCTTATTTCACAGGAGGTCCCAGTGCCGGAACTAGTCCTGGGGGTAAGTGTATATTGTGAAGGTAATTTGATATATTGTGTGGGCCACTAGTGGGAAGAAAGGGGGGTTGCAGTGTCCCAGAGGGCTGTGACCAAGTAAGTTCAACTATTGCAAACCCTGACCTCTGGGTGGAGGCACCTGCCATTGGATCCAGGCCCCTCAACCTGTTAGTGGCAAATCAGGCAGGGGTAGTAGCCCCTGGGATAGCGCCATCTAGGGGTTACACTATGCTCAGTGGAGCATTGTTTTTTTCTCTCTACCCTAGGTGGCTGGAGGTATTAAAGATACCAGAGTTAATTTGGGACTTTTGGGGAAAGTTGAGTCTGGAGAATTTAGGGGATTTATTCTGGCCAGCAGAAAAACGTGGTTGAACTGATGAAACTCTAGTTTGAACTTTGTTTGAGCTAAGTGGCAAATATTCTTTAGGGAGTGTTGCTTGAGTGTTTAGAGTTTTTATTGTGTTCCTCACTCCTCCCTAAAAGATGAAATGCTGGAGACTTTCTTGAATACACAAACTTATTTTTCAAATGGAACTCTCCTCCTGGCACACTTCTCTGACACCTGCACTTGTAACATCCCGGGTTAGAGAGGCCAAACCCAAATATCCACTTGGCACCTAGGGGTCATACACCAACTATCATGCTGCAATGTACTAAGTAAACATATGTATAATATATTTCAATGTTAATGTCATCACTTAAATCTCCCTAGTCCCTTCATGTTTTCTCACCACTGCTCAATTGTACTGTATCAAGCTATGTAGTGAAGTATCTATCCTATTATTACAATGCCTACTGTACCGATGTTTCTCTAAGCACCACTATGTATTTTATGTTATATGCATCCAGGTCGCATATGGAAATGAGCGGTTTATTTCCCGCTCAGTATGCTTATCTAGTTAATCTCGTTAATAAATAAGTAAATAAATAAATGAGTTAAATCTGGCCACCCTTTATTTGTATTTAATTCCTTCACAACTCTACCACTCTGGAAACTACTGATTTTAAATACAGGATATTTTTTTTTCAAAACTTAAATTGGATAGGAGGCATATTTCCCCTTATACTAATCAATTGACCCCTGACTCATTGGGGCACTGAATGCCGTGTTTATAATTAATGAACTCCAGAGTGTATTGGATCTACAGCATTGTCTAACATGATCTTATTGTCAACACTCAGTTTTAATTGCTATTTGATTTATTATATGCTGTATTAGAATGATTTGCAATTTCAAGTTTTTATGACAGCTTAATAGTTTTATTTTTATGTTATCTTAAAAGGGTAATTTCAGAATGAAATGCATAAAGTGCTGAAAATAATGGAAAATTGCAGTAAGATAGGTGGAATTGGACAGATAGCTTGAATGCTTAAAAGACACACTTAAACAATATGATCCTGCTGCTAGCTGCCAAAGGCTTGTACTGGGCTATGAACTTGTAGCCACAAACTGACCCAATAATGGTTTCTTGTGGCTTGAATGTGGAAAGAAAAGTGCAGACAAGTGGAAATCAGCATGGTCTAGGAAACTCACAAATGATTTCCTGTTGTAGCCGGCATACAAGTCCTTCCATACCTGGTGACAAAAGAAGCACGAGGCAGCATGCGCTGTGTGATGCACCTTGGGGTCTTACCAAAAAAGTGAAGGTACTATGAACAACATAGGATCTCTAAATGTGGGTTCAGTGAATGAGCATCTCCTTTTTGCTTGTAACATAGTATTTCCACAGGATAGCTCAGTGCAATAAATGGGATCTAATTATTGTGGTGTGATCCTGTTCTTAGATGGGAATTGGTAGTTACAAATGGCTCCTACAATGGGTTCTCAAGACCTGTAAATGAGGGGTCAAGTGAATGTTCATTTAGGGACATGAAACCAGGACCCACACTAGATATACCCCTCAAGTTGTCTAATACATACAAAACTTTATATGAGAATGATGAGGAGATGTTGGGAGCACATGTAGCACAGATTATGGACAATGATCCCATCCTGACCAATGAGGTATATGGACAGGGCACAGTAGAGCAAGTAGTTAAGAGTAGAACTGCAAACAGGGACATAATAATGATTGGGGATTCAATTGCAAGAAGAATAGACACTGCAGTATGTAATGGGAGTGAGTAGCACAAAACAGTCAGCACACTTCCTGGGACAAGGCTGCATGATGTCTCAACCTTACTGGATGGGTTTCTTGAAAATTTATTTAAACCACTGGTGATCTAATATAAAGGCACCAATGATGTTGCTAGAAGTAAGATGGAGGATATTCAGCTTGAATGCTGAGCCATAGTAAGATGGGTCAAAAACAGAGAAGGGACAATTATAATTTCTGGTATACTACCAATACATGGGTATCACTCCTACAGAAATGAGCAGATTGCAAAAAAAACAGCTGGCTGAGACAACTCTGTAAGGAGGAACACATTGGTTTCATGGATAATGCTGTAACATTCAGTAGATCAGCTCTGTTTAGAACTGATGGCCTCCACTTAAACTATTCAGGTACCAGGATTCTGGGCAAAAAAAAAATCCTTGAAGTAATGAATTTCCATTTAAACTGGAGGAAGGGGGGGTCTAGTTACCATCTTGAACAGCAGTATTAACACACCTAATGCTCCCCATGAGACCCCAGAATGGAAAGCAGTCCTCATTAATGCAAGGAGTCTAATGAATAAATACAACAAATTCAAACTGTTACTACAGTCACAAAATATCCACTTAGCCCTGGTTGCAGAAACATGGTGGGGAGAAAATGACCTGTGGGAGAAGAATATACCTGGTTCTAACCTGTCTTCTAAATCTAGAGCTTGTAGAAAGGGTGGGAGCATAGCTACAATATGTACGTACATGAATCCATAAAATGTGAAGAGCTGCTGTGGGATATGGGTGCTCTTAAAATGCTGTGCGTTAAGTTGCTCCCCCAAAAAGGTGCTAAAATCATTTTAGGCTTACTCTACAGGCCACCCTCTGCATCATTAGATGACGACACAGCAATATTAAAGCAACTGGGGATTTGAACCATGTAGACAGATTACTGTTGGTAGGGGACTTTAACCTGCCTAGTATAGACTGGGTGGATGGACAAGGAGATAGTATCTTGGATAGGAAATATATGGACATAATAGACCAGGTGGGACTTGAACAGGTGGTCCCTGATTGTACTAGAGGAACTAATATCCTTGACTCAGTTCTCACCAATATGGGAAACTCCATGCATAATATACACTTTAACAGCCCCTTAGGTAACAGTGATCATTGCTCAGTTCACTTTAGTATCAGGGAACCACTATTTACCAAAACATTGGGTACCACAACATAATTAAACTTTAGTATAAGAAATCAACTTTTACTCTGGGATTGGGAAAAAGAGTTCACAGACTTATCTGTATAGGGCATGTGGAATTTGTTGCTAAAAAAATTAAATATTTTGTTAAAAAATATATACCTAGTGTCCCTAAATACAGCACTAACAAGAAGAAGAGAAAAACTGCTTGACTGAATGCTTCAATCAGATGGCTAATAAATAGGAAGAACAGGCTGTACAAAAAACTAAAACAGACTAAATCACCTATGATTTATCAAGCCTACAGAGATTGTGTCAAGGAGGTAAAAGTAAAAATCAAGAAAGCAAAGACACAGTTTGAAGTAGTGCTAGCAAATAAAGTGCAGGATAATAAAAAATAAGTTTTCTATCATATCAATAACATGAAAGCTGGTTACAGTATGATAGGCCCATTTCTAAATGAGTCAGGTCAGACAGCTACTACCACGGAAATGGCTGATATACTGAATAGGTATTTTTTCTCTGTCTATAATAGAAGTAATCCCATACTACATAGTGCCAAGGAGGTATACTGGCCTGGGGAAATAATTATTGACCCCAAGGATGTTTTTGATCATCTTACTAAGTTAGATATTAATAAATCATCCTGCCCGGAAGGCATACATCCTTGAATCCTTCAGAAACTGATGGATATTTTGGCTTTGCCAATTACCAGTACTTTCCAGTCTTCACTTGGCACAGGTACAGTACCCACAGACTGGAAAACAGCTATCATAGTCCCCATTTAAAAAAAAAGGGCCTAAATCAAAACCTAATAACTTTAGTCCCGTAAGTCTAACCTCCCTGGTAAGGAAGACCTTGAAAGGGCTAATCAAGGATTTAATCTTAGATTTTCTAATGACTCAGGATCTGGTTGACCCAATACAATATGGGTTTACAAAATCCAGATACTGTCAAACTAACCTTTTAGCTTTTTACGAGAATGGCAGTTAGGAGTTGGACTGTGGAAACTCAGTTGATGTAGTTTACGTGGACTTTGCCAAGGCATTTGGCAAGCTGCTCCATAAGGAGCTATTGACCCTACTAGAGGACATTAATCTAAATAACAACATTTGTAGCTGGGTATAGGCTTGGTTGCAGGGGATGCAACAAAGAGGCACCATAAACAGGGTTCTTTCTGAGTGGGCTCCTGTTACTAGTGGGATACCCCATGGCTCCATCCTGGGACCAAGTCTCTTTAACATCTATATATCTTCTCTCACATTAACTAACCCAAAAATCTGACTTTAGACATTTGCAGATGACTGCAGATTAGGGACTGTAGTAAACAATCATGTACATGCTGCATACTTACAAGGGGCTATTGATGAGGTCTCTGAGTGGACAGTATCTAACAGATTAGTCCTAAATATTGTCAAGTGCAAGGTTATGCATTTTGGTAAACACAACTGAATGGTCTCTTATAAACTTTCAAATACAACACTTATAGTCACCAAGGAGGAAAGAGACTTGGGGATTTTGATTACTAATGACCTTAAATTTGGTTCCCACTGCAGGGCACAGTAAAGAGAGCAAACCAAAATCTGAATTGCATCTTAAGACATATAGCTAGTAGAGATACAAAGGTACTGATTCCATTGTATGTTGCACTGGTTAGGCCCCATTTGGAGTACTGTGTGCATATCTGGTCCCCACAGAACAGGGAGGACATAAATCGACTAGAGGGAGTACAGAGAAGACTGACTGGATCTGTTAAAGGTTTAAAGAACAAACTGTATGGTGAAAGATTAGCATCCCTCAGCCTTTACTCTCTTCACTATAGGAGGCTTAGAGGTGACTTGTGCTTACTCTACAGATTAATGGAAGATAACAAACTGTGGGTAGAGATTGGTTTCCAGCTCAAAGTTGGATGGTGTAGTTCCAGGAGACACAATAGGCAGCTTTTTTCACTCTGGTTGAAATCATAACCAGTGTAAGAGTTGATTTAGTCAAAGGGTCGTGGTTCCATGGAATTAACTTCAGATAGATGTCATTGATAGTCCAAGTATGAACAGCTTTAAGAATAGTTTGTATAGATACTATAGTGAGGAGATAATTCAGTTCTAACTTGGGGTTGTGGCAAGCTCCAAAGGACATTGGTCTACTAGCTTGATTCCTACCTATGATACCTATGAATGTGGAAAGAAAAATGTGGACAAATGGAAATAATCATGGTCTAGGAAAACTTGCAGATAATTTCTTATTGTAGTTGGCATGTAAATCCTCCTATACCCAATGACAAAAGAAGCACAAGGTAGCATGTGCTGCGTGGTGTACCTTGGAGTTTCACCAAAAAGGGGAAGGTGTTACTGATAAAACAGGATTTTTAAATGTGGATTTAGTGACCGAGCCTTCTTATTTTGTTTGTATCATAATATTTCTACAGGATGTCCTGGTACACTAAATGGGACCTAATTATAATGGCTTGATTCTGCTCTCAGGTTTGGCCAGAGGATGGCTTGTGCTATGGTAATATTGATTGTTAACGCAACTGAGTACACCATGAGAGAATTAACTAACTCCCCTTGATTGCAGTCATTTTATTTAAGATGAGTGTTTAGATATCATTAATATTTGGCTACCATTTAAGGGTCATGTTTTGATGTTAGAGGTCCTTTATTACAAAAGTGTTTTCAAGTGTATTTATGAGAGGGATGTGACCGAGCAGAAGACCAAGATGGCAGCATAATCAATGAGCTTCATTGCTATCCGCCGGATAACATAGAGACATAGAATTTGATGGCAGATAAGGATCACTTGGCCCACCTAGTCTGTCCATTCCCCTACATAATGGATAAGCTGCAGATTCTAATTAACCAACATCCTACTTCCTTCTACCCTCCCACTAGAATTGCCTTATGTCTGTCCCATGCATTCTTGAATTCCCCCACTGCTTTTGACTCTATGACCTCCTCAGGAAGGTTGTTCCATGCATCTACAACCCTCTCTGTGAAGAAATACTTCCTCACATTACTTCTGAGCCATCCCCCCTCTATCTTCAGATTGTTCCCCCTTGTTCTTGCACATCTCTTTTTCTTAAAGATGCTACCCTCTTGGACTTTATTGATTCCCTTGAGGTATTTGAAAGTTTCTATCATGCCCCCCCCCCTTTCCTCGAGGCTATACATCCTAAGCTCCTTTAATCTTTCTTCATGTGTCTTCTGGTGCAGACCTTGTACCATTTTGGTTGCCCTCCTCTGACCAGCCTCCATTCTGTCTATGTCTTTGCAGAGATGGGGTCTCCAGAACTGCACACAGTACACCAGATGTGGTCTTACCAACTATCTGTACAAAGAGCCAACATCTTCCTGTTTTCTACTGGTGATGCCTCTTCTTGTGCATCCCAGTATTCTCCAGCCCTCCATACTGCCCTCTCACATTGCTGGCCCACCTTTAGGACCTCTGATGTGACTACCCCCAGGTCCCTTTCCATTTTTGTTGTTGTCAGTATCTCACCACCATTGTGTACTCTTCCCCTGGGTTTTTGTTTCCCAGGTGCATTACTTTTGCACTTCTTTGCATTGAATCTAAGCTGCCATACATTTGACCATTCCTCCAAACCTTGCCAATTCCCTTTTCATCCTTTCCATTCCACCTTGCATATCGACCCTGTTGCAGATCTTTCTGTCATCTGCAAAGAGACATACTTTCCCTTCCAGCCCATCTGCATTGTCACATGTAAAGATTTTAAAAAGGACCGGCCACAGTATTGAACCCTTTGGTACCCCACTAGTAACCCCCCTTTCTTCACTGTGGACTCTATTTACTATTACCTGCTGTGTCCTGTTGTTCAGCCAGTGTTTTATCCAGGCTACCACCCTGGGACCCACTCCCAGGTTGGCTAATTTGTTTATTAATCTTTTGTGCAGGACTGTGTCAAATGCCTTGCTAAAGTCTAGGTAGGCCATGCCAGCAGCCCCTCCCTGGTCTACTACCTTGGTCACCTAGTCAAAGAAATCAATTAGATTCATCTGATATGACCTTCCTGCTGTGCATCCATGCTACCTTGGGGCCTGTGCCCCACTGGCCTCTAGGTACGCAACAATTCTTTCCTTCAGAAGTGATTCCATCATTTTCCCTACCACTTCACCATCCTGTGCTGATTCAGAGCAGTCTACAAAGACTTATAGCTATAATCCTTTCAAGATGCCATCAGTGGCCACATTTCCAAAAAAAACAGGCTAAACTTCCCTTCAAAGCACCTCTGAATCCTGACACCATCAGAGGCCTACAACAGCCCTCCTCGAGCAGTACTCATGCTCTGGGGAGCCCAAGTCAACAACACACATACATTTACACCGTAACTTATTTATAAAATCAGTTATTTTTATGTGCTTAGTTGTTTTAAGTGCTAGTTGCTGCAGGTACCTCTCAAAGTGAAAATCCTGCTTTTCTTTGCTGAGCACAAATATTCTTAGTTTCCAAGATGGCGATCATTGCAGCCATGGTAACAGGTTCTTCATTGGCTCGTCTCCCTTCATCATTATCCCATACCGGCAACCCCAGAATCTCCTCACAAATGTCAGGTCCGCTAAGTGTGCCTTCAGTTTGGAGAATACTGTTAAGTTTGGAGACAGTCATTCCTGCTGGCAACTCAGGAATCAGATCCTCCATATTCTTGTTGTATTAGTGATATCTTCTACTCAAATGTTAGGGTACTCTTCCAAATCTTATCCTTGTTGCTGTCTCATTTGTGACTCTTGCAAAGTGTTGCAGTGTTCAGCAATGTTTCTGAAGGGATCAGTGCTGTAACCACTTATACAATAGTTATCAATTAAAGGACAGTTCAGTTATGTAAACACATTACCTGAGGTCGTTAAGGAGGACACAAGTGGATTTGGCACTAAAGGTGGAACACCAGTGTGCACTTATAAACAGTTCTGAACCAAATTATGAATAGAATTTCAACTCCAAAAACTGTGCATTTAACTGATATGTGCATTTAAAGGTAGTACATTTAACAGAAAGATTTAACATTGAAGTAATAGGAAAAAAATAGGGATATTGAAAAACTGTCCACTTAAGCAAGTTGTAAACTTAATTGATGTGCACTTAAGTGGGCTTTACTGTATACGGAGGCGTGGGTAGAGTGGGGACAAGTCAGTTAAATGTTGTGGGAATATGGGGACAGGGGATAAGGTGGGGTGGAATGTTGTGGGTAGGTTGTAAGATTTGGGTTGCTAGGATTTATAAAAGGGTTCAAAAAACACTGTTTATAGCTTATTTATGTCTGTATGGAACTGATGTAGGTCATGTGCTGAGGAAACGCTGTATTTTTTCTGTAAAACCTTATGGATAGGTTATCCCTGATTACATGGAATGTCAACAGTCTCAGAACTGTTGTTAAGAGGAAAAAGCTTTGGACCCAACTTAAGAAATTGGGAGGGGACATAGCCTTCTTACAGTAGATTCTCTCCATGAGGAAGGAGGCCATGAAATTGGTGGCTTAATGGGGAGACACCCTGTTATCGGCCCCATTCACCTCAGTAGCCTGGGAGTTGGTGATTTGGATCAGACTGAGACTTACCTATAGAGTATTGGCGGTCCAATCAGACCCTCAGGGTCACTATGTAATAGGGGAGGTGGACTGTGGAGGTGCCAAATGTACCTTGGTTTCGATGTATGGCCCTAACTTTGACTCCCCGGACTTTTTTGCACATCTGGGAGTTTCTCTGGTCCTGTTTTCAGACAATTTAATACTAGGGGGAGATTTTAATACATCTTGGGACCCTCGGCTGGATCACTCTGGTCATAAGATTAGCCCCCCCGAGTGTTGCTGCGCTGCAGTACTTAGTAGAAGGTAGAGCCTTGGTTGAAGCGTGGAGACATCAGAACCCCCATGCTACATAGTATTCCTTCTTTTCCCATGCTCTCAACATTTACACAAGGCTAGACCTTATGTTCCTTCCTGGGGTTTGGGCGGGGAAAATAGTAGATGCCAGGTATGAACCCATAATTACATCAGGCCATGCCCCCCTGAGAGTCTTGCTATCACTCCCAGGAGATGTACCCTCGAGGAGAGTTGGAGAATGGATCCTGCTCTGTTTAACTGATGAAAAATATTTAGACCAGATTAAGAAGAGCATTAGGGAATATCTAGCATGCAGTAATCCAGAACACACTAGCATCAGTAACACCTGGGACATCTGAAAGGTGCATATCCGAGAGGAGACAATCTCCTACTCTGTCTACAGTAAATTAAGAAAAACTAAATCAATACATGCACTGAACTATAGAGAGAAACCTCTTGCTCACTAAATTGGGCTCCCACTCTGATAGCAACAAAGCAGGAAAGTGGTTGGCAGGGTTGACTAAAGGGAAAAAAGCTGAAAGGACCATTCTTGGGATGGATAGAGGCAGAAGAGAAAGTATACATACCCAACAAGAGATTAATAACATTTTCAAAGAATTCTATTTTAAGTTATTCACCTTGGAGTATCCAGAGGGGCAGACCCAGATGCTTTCCTCGGGAATATTGAGCTCCCATCTATTGATGACCAGGAGGGGCAAGAACTGGTCACCCCCTTTTCATTGGAGGAACTACAGAGGGCAGTCTGGAAGGGGAAAAAAGGTAAGGCTCTGGGGCCTGATGGTATTCCATTGGAGTTTTATAAGTTAGTATTAGAGGAGATAGGAATCTTCATGCAGCAAATGATTCTGAACGCTTTGGAGTTAGTATTGATGCCACCCTCTCTCTCTGCATGGCCTCTATCATTGTTCTCCCTAAATCTGGGAAGGACCCAGTTAAGGGTGTTAGCCTTGAGATTGGAGGGCATTCTTCCCAAAGTGATTAATCCTGATGCAGGGGTTGTTAAATGGGAAGGAAGCTAAGCAGAATATTAGATCAGTGAATGTGAACTATGGGTGGGCGGGGGGGCAAGGAGGAGGTCTTTAGCCCTCAATGCCGAAAATACATTCGATCGGGTGGAGTGGTCATTTATGCATGCTGTGCTTCAGAAGTACAGCCTGGGGGAAATAGTGAGAAGCTGCATACGATTACTCTATAAAGGTTCATAAACCCAAATCCTTACTAATAATACAATGTCTGCCCCTTTTGGTCTCTTGCAATGCATGAGACAGGGGTGCCCCCTCTTCACTCTCTTATGTGTGCTTACCATAGAGGCTTTGGTGGAGGAGATTAGATCCCATGACACAATATGTGGTTTTGAGAAGCAGGGGAGGATTCATGTCTTATCTTTTTTGCAGATGACATCCAGCTATTTTTGAGAAACCCAGATAAGTCCTTGCCAGTCTTGTCTAAGATTTTCGAAATATATGGCCCTCTGTCCAGTCACAAATTAAATTGGGATAAATGCAAGTGGATGCCTCTGGGGGAGGGCAAACAGCCAATCCAAATTGCACAAGCTGTTATCAACCCATCCCACAAAATAAAATATTTATGGGTCCTTCTACTGTCAAAACTTTCACAGATGGTGGATATGAACTTACGTCTGGTGGTGGACAAGGTTTGGGAAAGCTGTTATAATTGAAGAGCCCTTTCTCTGTCCCTCCTGGGTAGGGTCATTCTAATTAAGATGTGTATTTTGCCACAGTTCCTGTATCTCTTTCAGACTATACCTGTACACATTCCCAATAAGCATATTAAAGCCTTGGAGGAAGCTATTACTCAGCTGCTGTGGCAGGGAAAGAGGCCAAAAATTAAAAAGACAATCCTATGGAGGCTGGCCTCTCAGGGGTGGGGTGGGGCTTAGGCCTCCTCTGTGTTAAATATTACTGTCTGGAGTCCCAGCTAGCATATATCCAGGATCTCCTGATAGAGGGAGGGGAGTGCCCGGCCTGGGTGGAGATGGAGTCTCAAACTCCCATTCCTTTATATTACAGAACTTTGTTGAGTTCTTTGATGAGAGACCCCCGATAAGCCATGTCACCCCAGCAAAAGGGCGTTATGGAAGGCATGGAAGATGGCACATACTGTCCTAAATCATGGGCCGGGTATATCTCCGGACACCCCACTGGTGTCCTTGTGAGATGATACATGGGTCCATTTGCAGGGGCCCCAAATAGCCTTGGTGGGATGGTGGAATAGGGGCTTGTACATTATGCTTCAGGTCATGAAGGATGGAAGGATATTAGAGTTTCAGGAAGTGAAAAGCAGATATGTGCTAGGTGCTTCCCATTATTTCCTTTACTTGAGCCTCAAAAGAAAATTAGAAGTTAGGTTAGAGGAAGGAGGATCCGAGTGCCTCGGTCACTCTCCTTTTGTGGTAATTTTTGTTAGCAGGTACTCTGATCCCTCTTTTAGACCCTTGAGAGGTTGCTATAGGCTACTGGTAGGAGCCATTCCAGACCTACTAGACAGGGTGAAGCAATACTGGGAGCTAGATATAGCCCATGCCTTAAACTGCTCTGTGAACAATAGGTTAAGGGAAGTGCAATATAATGTCTTTACGAGAACATACTTTACCCCAGCCCTGGCCCCAAAAGATTGACTTGAGTGCATCAGATCTTTGGCATAAATGCAGAGTACATGTTGGAACATTCTTCCACATGGTATGGGATAGATATAGGGTCCAAGTATTTGAGAGGGGGTGTTGGACTTGTTGACTCTTATGATGGGTCAGACTATGAGAATGGACCCAGTTGAGGTCCTGCTGGACCTGCCTTTGGTGGAGGGAGGAGGTGTTTGTGTAAAAAATTTTAAACTATGGTGTTTGGGAGTAGTGATAGGCCTATGCCTGTTGGCTCTATATTGGTAGATCCCCTCCACTGCAGCCTCCATTCAGGTCTTGTAGAATGCCTGAAGCTGGAAAAGACCCAATATAAAGTCAGAAACCAGAACAATAAGTACCTGGAGATTTGGAGTCTAGTTGAGAAAGCCATAAAATAATCTCAATTCCCAGGTTTCTGATTGGTCTTATAATACTTAGGAAAAGCTAAATGTTCTGTCCAGGCTAAATGTAATATCAGTGATAAATCTGTTGAACGGGGATATTAGCAACTCCAGATGATGACATGTAACATGAACAAAATTGAAATGTCTTTCATGTACTAAGAAGTGTAACGTTTTCAAACCCTGCTTTTGTGGGGTAATGTATATGGCTTTTCTCTTTAAAACAAAGTTTAAAAAAAAAGTATTTATGAAAAACATTATTTTCAAATCCTATTTTATCTAAAAGTCTTTCACCTTGGATAAATAAGATTCATTTTATAATAAGTTCTTGGATATGTATCATGCATGCATCTGCTGGAGATGTATTTTAATATTTCTTTGTGATGTTGTCATTTTTGTTATGCAATCGACAATAAACTAGTGCGTTAACATGATTTTTTTTTGCCATGATTACACTATATTAGCTGTCATTTTTATGTTGGCTTGAGCATGCACAGCCAACATGTTGCAGTAGTAGCAGATTTGGAGGCGCAGTCACTGTTGGACAAATGCAAGGCAGGCATCAGTAGGTGTGTCCCTCATTCCCCCATCAGGCAGCATGCAGGCACCACATCAACAATGTGGAATGTGGCCACCAGATCTAACAAAAGGTCCTAAGCAATGAGAGCAGAGCTCTCAGGCAGCATGACCACAACATGCCTCCTGATGCGCACGCAACACTGCTGCCACCCCCTGTCAGAATGACAATGGGGGAACCCGCTGCCCATTGGCATAACCCCCTTCCATTCACAATGTATGCCGAGGGGTACCCAATCACCCCAACTTCATGCGTGCCCCCAACAGTTTTTCTTTGCCAACAGGGGCCCTGATCCCCATTGACTTCAGTGCCCAAATGATGTTGCTGATGGGGGAGCCCTCTCCCTGTTGGCATTATGTAACACCCCCCCACACTTTTGTATTGTGATGATGGGGGTGCCCAATCCCTGTCGACATAATGTCACCCACACCCACGCATTTGTTGTGCACCAACAGTAGTGCTCAATCCCCCCATCAGTTACAGCTGCCCCCCCCTCAAAAAAGAGTCTTTTGGCACACTGGGAGCTCACCCCAGCATGCCACATGACCCTGATAAAACAGACATTTGTCAATGCCAAATGTTGTCATGCTGGCATTGGCATTGGCAGTGCCAAAACTAGAGATGCATTATTACAAATGGCAGTGAAGTATTGAAGTGACACCAACCCCACCCCTACCCTCACCCTGTAGAGAGCAAAAGGCAATGGGGTGTGCCTTTGGGTCATCAGCTATAACGCTCATACCACTGTACCTCACCCTACCCTATAGACACTGACAAGTGTTGTGATGTGCTTTGGGGTCTTTGGACATTATACATACCCCATTCCATAAGGAAATACACAGATGTGGGTGCAGTATAGGAGCATGGGGTGAACTTTGTGACCAAACAGTGCAAGGCACACCATGATGCCTGTCAGTGGCTGCAGGATGGGAGCACGGGGTGGAATGGCATTAGCATTACATCCGATGATCCCAAGTCACACCCCTGATGCCTGTCAGTCTGTACCGGGAGGGGTGCTACAGTTGGAAACCCTAACACCGTAGGCATGTAGTGGTAGTTTCACTCCAAATTTTCAACATAGGCTTCATGTCAGGCCACCTCATGAAAAGCAGCACAATCACTTTGCTAGCTGAAAGGTGGTTTTGCACAGTGACTGTGGCATTTGGTGACAGAGGAACGAAAACACATTTTTGGGCAGGATGTGGAGAAAGACAACTGTATTTTTCTTGAGAAGTCATAAAAAATGGCAATGTTGAAAATCTGGAGTGACAATATGAGATATTGGTGAAGCAATGAGTATGCATAAAAACTGCGCAACACACATCCGTAACCCAATTATTTTTTGCAGTTTGGTAGCCACATTTGTAACATAGGAATTTTGGGACCTCTCCTTATGAACAGTGGTCTTGTGACTTTGTTAATTTGTCCCAAAAGTTGATTTCCTACAGCGACCACACCATGGTGCATCACAGGTGTGCAAACACATTTTGGGCAGGATGTGAAAAATGACACCAGTACTGTTCATAAGGAGGTGTGCAAAAATACCAGTGTTGGAAATCTGGCATGGAAATATAGCAAATTTGCAAAGTTACAAGGGTGCATGGAAACTGTGCAACACATGCTTGCAACACAGTCATTTTATGGACTGTTGGCACCAGATTTTCAGCATAGGCATTTTAGACCTTCTGCTCATGAACAGTGTCACCTTCATTTCCTGAAACTGTCCCAAAAACTGATTTCACACTGCGACCATGCTATTCTGTGCCTGATGTGCGAAAACACATTTCATCCAGAACATGTAAAATGACAGTTGTTCTGTTCAAAAATAGATTGGAAAAATGGCAATTTTGAAAATCTGGAGTGCAAATATTATAAATTCATGAAATTACGAGAGCGTGGAAGCTGCACAACGCATGCTTATAAAACAGTCATTTTTGGGATTCTTTCCACCAAATGTTCAACATAGGCTTTTTCAGAGCACATCTCATGAACACTGGCACTGTTGTTTCATTAATCAGTCCCAAAAGGTGATTCCACATAGTGACCATGAAATCACCTTTTGGGGTTGATTAATGCCATCACAGTGCCAGAATTTATGAGAAGGGGTCCCAAAACCTCAATGACAAAAATATGGGACTTCAGAGGAGCTGACTTTGATAAGATGGCCAACAGAGTTAAGCTAGCCCTGGCAAAAAGAAACACAGGTGAGGGGGTACAGGCAAAGTGGGCAAGCATTAAGGATGCAATACTTGAAGCAACATCCTATTGTGTTAGACAGAAAAGGAAGTGCAAAAGAAGAAAGAGACCACTTTGGTTCTCAAATACAGTAGCAGACAAGGTCAGAGCCAAAAGGCCAGCCTTCAGGAAATATAAGGGAACACAGCGGAATGAAGATAGGAAGGCATACCAAACTGCCCTAAGGGAAGCAGAGAAGGCAGTAAGGCAGGAAAAGTCCCAAACTGAGGAAACACTAGCACAAATAGTAAAAGAAGGTGACAAGACTTTCTATAGATACATTAGTGAAAGGAGAAAGTCCAGAGGAGGTATTGCTAAGCTTAAAGGAGAAAAGGGAGCATGTGAGGAGGAGGACCCTGTAAAGGCATCTATCCTAAATAGATACTTTTGCTCAGTATTTACTGAAGAGAAGGTAGGGCAGGGCCCACAGCTTAGCATCATGGACACAGGGGGGACGGAGGTGAGCACTACTCCCTTCACAAAAGAAAGGGCCCTACAAGAGCTTGCTAAGCTCAAGGTTGATAAGGCAATGGGACCTGATGGCATACATCCCAGGGTACTTAAGGAGCTAAAGGTGGAACTAGCAGAGCCATTAGCAGAACTGTTTAGTGAGTCTCTGAGCACAGGAGAGGTCCTGGAAGACTGAAGAAGGGCTCATGTGATCCTGCTCCACAAGAGTGGTAGTAGGGAGGAGGCGGGGAACTACAGGCCAGTCAGTCTTACCTCAGTAGTGGGCAAGATTATGTAGGCACTCCTTAAGTAAAGAATAGTGCAACATCTGGAATCCATAGGGGCACAGGATCCAAGACAGCATGGGTTTACAAAAGGAAGGTCCTGTCAAACTAATCTCATAGATTTCTTTGACTGGGTAACCAGAGTGGTGGACCAAGGGGAGCAGTTGACGTCGCCTACCTTGACTTCAGCAAAGCTTTTGACACTGTTCCACATAGAAGATTGATAAATAAGCTGGGTAGGCTCGGGGTGGGTCAGAAGTTGGTCAACTGGGTGGCAAACTGGTTGATGGGCAGAAAACAGAGGGTAGTGGTAAATGGTATACAGTCAGAAGAGATGCAAGTCACAAGTGGGGTACCTCAGGGATCAGTTCTGGGGCCAGTCCTCTTCGACGTCTTCATTAGTGACCTTGCAGATGGACTAGAGGGTAAGGCTTGTCTGTTTGCTGATGACACCAAGATCTGCAACAGAGTAGATTATCCAGATGGGGTGGGCAGAATGAGAAGAGATCTGGATAAACTAGCAAAACGGTCAGAAGAGTGACAACTGGGATTTAATGCAAAGAAGTGCAAAATCATGCACATAGGGAAGAGAAACCCTGAAGCCACCTATAGGCTGGGAGGGGACTTGCTAGCAGTCACAAAGGAAGAAAGAGACTTGGGCATCATCATCACTGATGACCTGAAATCATCCAAACAGACCTCTAAAGCAGTAGGTAAGGCTAGGGGGGTGTTAGGGTGTATTAGTAGGGGTATCACAAGTCGTAAGAAGGAGGTCATAATCCCTCTTTACAAGACACTGGTTTGGCCCCATCTGGAGTACTGCATGCAGTATTGGAGGCCACACCTTCACAAGGACATTAACCAAATTGAGGCAGTCCAGAGAAGGGCAACCAAAATGGTGCAGAGATTGCATCAGAAGACATATGAAGACAGATTAACAGAGCTCAATATGTATACCCTTGAGCAAAGGAGGGAGAGAGGTTATATGATTGAGGCATTCAAACACCTTAAGGGCATTAACAAGGTGGAAGAGTCTAACATGTTTAAATATAAGAAAAATAGCAGGACAAGAGGACACAGCATGAGATTAGAGAGGGGTGATTAAGGGGGAATTCTTTTTCACAGAAAGGGTGGTGGATGCATGGAATGGCTTACCACAAGAAGTGGAGGCTATGAATACAGTGCAGGGCTTCAAACAGGCATGGGATAGGCATAAGGGAGCAATACAAAATGACTATGAATAGATAGGCCACTGACAGAGCAAAGGCCGATGGCACATTTATAAGGTAGAAAAAGAAATGGACAGACTGGATGGGCCTTGCGGTCCTTACCTACTGTCAACTTTTATGTTTCTATTTTGAAAATTTGGTGCCTAAATTCCAAAACATGCCTGAGATATGCATCAAAGTTGAAAAAACCCTATATATTTCATTCTACAGCTTACCGGCATTTCCTCAGTTTGCAGTCAGCTTTGAAGAGTGCAGAGGTGTTCCTGGTCCATTGAAGATCATCGTGCTGGAGTCTAGAGGTAAGTATGGGGTGGAGGGTGTGGAGAGGCAGGGTGCACATTGGGTGGGTGCGGGTTGTGGTAGGGGGCAGGGAAACTAAGAGGGACCATTTTCTTTTTTGACATGGAAAAAAATACTGCGGGACCATTTTTTACATTAGTGCACTTGCGCAGCCAACATCTTGTGGTAGTGCAGATTTGGAGGCTTGGTCACAGTTGGGTGAATGCAGGGCGTGCATCAATAGGTACGTCCCTCATTGCCCAATCAGCCTGCATGCTGGCACCACACCATGCTTACATAATGTGGCAAGCACATCTAAGGAAAGGTCCTCTGCAATGTGAGCAAACTTGTCACACGCTGCAGACCTCCTGATGTGCTACCCCAGAAACAGAAACATGGCGGCACACTGTTGGCCAAACCCTTGTAACTTCGTAAATTTTCATTATTTTCATGCCCGATTTTCAACACTGGCATTTTTTTACACCTCCTTATGAACAGTACAGCTGTCATTTTTCACATCCTGCTGTAAATGTGTTTTCACACCTGTGGTGCACAATGGTGTAGTCACTGTGCAAATTCAACATTTTGGACACATTAACAGAATCATAGTGCCACTATTCATGAGGAGAGGTCCCAAAATGCCTATGTTAAAGATGTGGTTAAAAAATCCCAAAAATAATTGGGTAACTGATGACCCAAAGACATCCCCCAATGTCTGTTGGTCTATACAGGTTGGGGTTGGGGTTGACGTCATTTTAATACTTCACTACCATTCCTATTATGCATCTTTAACTCTGGCACTACCATTGCCAATGACAGTGAGACAACATTCAGCATTGACAAATGCTTGTTATTAGCTGAAGTGCAGTTATTTTACTTGAATAGTATGTTCTTTCTGTTTTTGTATTATTTTTTATTTTTCTACTTTATCAATAAAAAAACTGACAAATGCAAGAAAGAATCATTTATACTGGGATGCAAAGGGAGAGGCATCACCAGTAGAAAACAGGAAGTTATTATACCTCTGTACAGACAGCTGGTTAGACCCCATCTGGAGTACTGCGTGCAGTTCTGACGACCCAATCTCTGCAAAGACATAGACAGAGTGGAAGCTGTCCAGAGGAGGGCAACTAAAATGGTGCAGGGTCTGCACCGGAAGATATATGAAGAGAGACTTAAGGAGCTTAATATGTATAGTCTCGAGGAAAGGAGGGAGAGGGGGGGACATGATAGAAACATTCAAGTACCTCAAGGGAATCAACAAAGTCCAAGAGGGTAGCACCTTTCAAGAAAAGAGGGGTGCAATAACAAGAGGGCACAATTTGAAGATAGAGGGGGGGGCAGCTCAGAGGTAATTTAAGGAAGTATTTTTTCACAGAGAGGGTTGTGGATGCATGGAATGGCCTTCCGGAGGAGGTTGTGGAGTCAAAAACAGTGGTGGAATTCAAGCATGCATGGGACAGTCATAAGGCAATTCTAGGTGGTGGGGGTAGGAAGAAGTGGGCTGCTGGTTAACTAGGATCTGCAGGTTATCCATTAGGTAGGGAAATGAGCAGACTGGGTGGACCAAGCGGTCCTTGTCTGCCATCAAATTCTATGTTTCTATGTTATAACTCTCCACCCAACCATCCACTGTTACCGCACCACCTTCTCCCCCAATATTCCACATCATAACATGTTGGCCCACCATGCCAAGATAATAAAAACTGTAAAAAATAAAACTACCCACCAACATCTACATTCTTAAATTTGTAACATCACCACCTCCACCATCACCCTACCACCCTCTTCCTTTTCCATATATCTTGACCATAATGTGTTTGTGTTCCCCTTGACAATAATGTAAATCTTCAAAAGAATAAAGCTGTCCCTCACCATCACCTCATCAACTTCTTCCCCCTCATAACTCAGTTGTGTTCCTCAAATTAAAAAAAAAAGTTATTCTCTTCAACCAATAACATAAGTCTAACTCCCTTTTGCAATTCTGTCACAAATTCTTTTTACAATACAGGATCACTGAGGGACATAGAACGGTTATCCAATTTTTTCTACTTTACTGTAACTCTATCAATCTTTTTTTTAGATGTTTTAACACATCTCCAGTAAGGGTCATCATTTGAACCCATGCCCCATACCATGAATTCATTATATTTAAGACTCAGATGTTTTTTAATGGTTAACTCAATGCAAACCATTTCAGTCAGAATTGAAAATGCTGTATTATATATATCCTATGTGTTCATGTGGAGATTCAGTGAAAAGATACCCTTCTAGTAAGATTTCTAAAATTGTCAGTCACCTCTTCATTTAACACCATGATGCACTCTGAGGCCTGGGCGACATCAATTATAGAAACAGACAAGTGCCTTATCAAGGAACATACCTCTCTCTCTCCTGGCAGGCAGAGTTGGGGGGAACTTAGTCAGACTGAGCAGCTGTTGTATGATATATTTTTTTTTTACTTGTTTAACCAAGAGTAGCACACTAAGCTGAAAGCTTTTTTACAGGAGTGACCTGACACAGGAAAGTTAATTGATTTGCGCAGGTTCACACAAGTATGCAAGTAGAAGCTGCAGGATTCAAACCCAGGTCTTAGCTGCTGGATGTCACCAGATTTGCAGCTCAGAGCCTTAAACCACTGCACTATACTGCCTCCCTAAAGTATGTGCAAAGACTCCAGCAACACCTTTCTCCACAATTGATAGCCAGTTTACTTTATTATACAAAAAGCAATGATGTTCCATTTATCTCACTCTAAGAGCAACCCTACAAATAGAGTTATAAAGTATTTTAATTTAGACAAAATCATTGATGCCTTTTTGCAAAACAATATGATCATACTCCAGAATAAAAAGGTACAAAACAGGTTTGGACATTGATCTTTTTAGCTGAATCTGTTAACAAAACCTTTACCCTTTACAAAGAACCCAGGCCTTGATATTGAAAGCAGATGTGAGGCACTGGGTGGAGATGTGCCACACAACCCAGAAGATGGGCAGAACTGCGATATTCAAAAGGGATAGATATGTTGCACATCTCCAGACGTGCCATCACATATCTATAATGCATGTGGTGCATGTAGAAGGGGTGTTCCCATGAATGTGCTGTGAATCCTTATAATCAGCTAAAATGTATGGTGCATCTGCAGCACATTTTAGAGATGAGCTGCCCAAAGTTAGGCATGGAAAAAGCATGCCGAAATGGCCAGTCACCCACAGGCAGGCCACAGAACTGCAGGCAGGCTGTCTAAATACAGCCCTTGAAGGAGTAGCAGGATATGCTCCAGGTACTCCCACATAGCAGTCATGCCAGGATGGATGAACCCTGAGCAGCTGTCACCATCCAGGGAGCAACACACCACACCACTCCCTGGACATAGCCACCCAACAGCCAGTCACTGTCTACACACTGTCATCCCTTGAAGTGTCCACAAGGTACCTCCCATGCTGGCATGTGTGGGGCACTGCAGGTGATGGTATGCAGCATATGGAGCTGATGTTTCACATGCATATGGTAGCCCTAGCAGCCTGTGTAACCTTGTGCCCACCCCTGTTGCATATCCATGTAGTCCCTGTGGCCACTGTCTAGGTTGGCCCCCTGTACTCATCTCTGACCCTGTGCATGACTATATGGAGCTAGTCTACCAGGTTTGAGTATCCCTCCACATGAAGCTGTGCTGTGCTGTGTTGTTGGGTTTTGGTGGCATACATTACAGGAGGAGTGTACTACAGCTGGTGGTCAGTGCCATTTCTTTGTGCTTCACTGTGCATGGCTATGGGTAATAGCTCTGTATCCAGGCCAGTGCAGTACACCCACCCACACTCATACCTTCCATCATACCTGCCTGCTAGGCTGCAGTACCTCCTGTTCACCTTTGTGGAGTGAAGGGTCAGCCCTGCGAAGCTGGAACTGAGCATGCCTGGGGTATCCAAGGGGCTTGAATACATTTCAGTAATGTGATGCAAATGTGGGAGATGGCTTTGGAATGTGCAGTGAGGTCATTTGCATATCCTGGCTGAATATTGCAGTTTTGCATACCACAGAACTGGCTTTGCATCACGCATTTCCCCATGTTCCACATAAGGCTCAGGTCACCTGCTGCACTGCATGTCTCCCACTACGCAGTCACATATCTTCAGGATATTCAGCCAGACATGCTCGAGTGCATCTCATGGCGCATCTTCTTAATATCTCATTATTCTGGGCTGACACATCTAAGATGCACGGCACAGGCAGTTGCATGAGTTTGCAGGGGACTTTTGAATATCTAGGCCCCAATCTTTTGTGAATTTGTGTTATCAATTTTATATCGGAGTCATAAGTCAGACTTGAGTCTAATGTTAATCCCAAATATTTTAAATCACACATTATCACATTTCTTTTTATACCCTTTAGAACAATCTTAAATTAATGCAGATTATTTTTAATTATACTTGCAGTTCCAAAGAGAATATTTTTTTTCTTATTTAGTATTATTCTATTATTTTGAAACCAATTAGAAGGGCCACTGGAACATTGCGGGCTCAATTTTTTTCACAATTTCCACAATGTTCACCTTTCTCCACACAAAATCTGCAATTTCTTGCACTTTTTTACATTTATGGAATTTTTGACTGAAATTATATAAAAATCTTTAAATTCAGAAGGAAATCTACTCAGATACGCAAACAATTTAGTACACAAACTTGTATTTAACCAAACTAGTACAGTGTGAAGTGAGAAGGGGTCAAATGTGACTCTGCTTTCATGTGATTCACTTCCCTGCTTTGGTTTTAAAATCCTCTGGTCATGCACACTGTATGTAGACTTGAACACTTTGTGAGAAGAGATGCAAAGTGCCCCATTCACCTAAATGAAGCATTGACCACTGTGCTTGTTTTTGAATGGTAGAGTAGATTTTCTTGAATAAATACTTTCAGTCTGAAAGGATTTTGTTTCAAATGTGTCAGGAGTTTAGGTGGCCCTGCTGATTATTTATTTAGTTAGTTTTTGTTGACCGGGTAAGTGCACTAGACAAATACTGCCTATTTTCAGGCATGACCCAGGGGAAGGGGATAAAGATGAATGCCAACTGACCTTGAACCAGATTCAGCTGTTGGTGGTATTTTTAATGAATTTGGCCAGGACACTACAGAAACATGGAACACAGAAACATAGAATTTGATGGCAGATAAGGACTGCTTGGCCCACCCAGTCTGCCCATTTCCCTACCTGATGGATAAGCTGCAGATCCCAGTTAACCAGCAGCCTACTTCTTCCTACCCCCACCCCTTAGAATTGCCTTATGACTGGCCCATGCATGCTTGAATTCCAACACTGTTTGTGACTCCACAACCTCCTCTGGAAGGCCGTTCCATACATCCACCACCCTCTCTGTGAAAAAATACTTCCTTAAATTACCTCTGAGCCGCCCTTCTATCTTCAAATTGTGCCCCCTTGTTCTTGCACACCTCTTTTTTTGAAAGATGCTACCCTCTTGGACTTTGTTGATTCCCTTGAGGTACTTGAAAGTTTCTATCATGTCCCCCCCTCCCTCCTTTCCTCGAGGCTATACATATTAAGCTCCTTAAGTCTCTCTTCATATGTCTTCCGGTGCAGACCCTGCACCATTTTAGTTGCCCTCCTCTGGACAGCTTCCATTCTGTCTACATCCTTGCGGAGATTGGGTCTCCAGAACTGCACGCAGTACTCCAGATGGGGTCTCACCAACTGTCTGTACAGAGGGATAATAACTTCCTGTTTTCTACTGGTCATGCCTCTCCCTATGCATCCCAGTATTCCCCCAGCCCTCCTTGATGCCCTCTCACATTGCTTTCCCACCTTTAGGTCATCTGATATGACTACCCCAGGTCCCTTTCCATTTTTGTTGTTGTTAGTATCTCACCACCCATTGTGTACTCTTCCCCTGGGTTTTTGTTTCCCAGGTGCATTACCTTGCACTTCTTAGCATTGAATCTAAGCTGCCATACATTTGACCATTCCTCTAACCTTGCCAAGTCCTTTCTCATCCTTTCAACCCCACCTTGTGCATCAACTCTGTTGCAGATCTTTGTGTCGTCTGCAAAGAGACATACTTTTCCCTTCCAGTCCCTCTGCAATGTTGCTTATAAAGACATTGAAGAGGACCGATCCATCCTAATACTGAACCCTGCGGTAACCCACTAGTAACTCTCCTTTCTTCAGAGTGGACTCCATTTACTATTACTCTCTATGTCCTATTCTCCAGCCAATTTTTTACCCAGGCTGTCATCTTGGCACCCACTCCCAGGCTGGCTAACTTGTATATTAATCTTTTGTGTGGGACTGTGTCAAATGCCTTGTTAAAGTCTAGGTAGGTCATGTCCACAGCCCCTCCCTGATCTACTACTTTAGTCACCCAGTCAAATAAATCTATCAGATTTGTCTGGCATGACCTTCCTGCTGTGAATCCATGCTGCCTTGGGTCCTGAGCCCCTCTGGCCTCTAGATATTCAACAATTCTTTCCTTCAGAAGTGATTCCATCATTTTCCCTACCACTGAGGTTAATCTAACAGGTCTGTAGTTTTCTGCTTCTGCCTTGCTCCCACTTTTGTGAAGGGAAATCACATCTGCCCTTCTCCAGTCCTCGGGTACCACCCCATCCTCCCATGATTTGTTAAAGAGGGTAGTCAGTGGTGTCACTAGTTCTACCCTTAGTTCTTTTAGAATTCTGGGATGAATCCCATCAGGCCCCATTGCTTTGTCCACCTTCAGTTTTAAGAGTTCTTTCAGAACCCTTTCTTCTGTAAATGGGGCTGGTATCAACTTCTGTATCCAGAGTGTTTCTACTGTTTGTTTTAGGTACCTCCCCCACTTCCTTTGTAAATACTGAGCAAAAATATTTGTTTAGTACCTCTGCCTTTTCACAGTCACCCCACCCACCCTCCCTCCTCTTTATTAAGCCTCACTAGTCCTCCTTGGTCTTCCTTTGCTCCTGATGTGCCTATAAAGGTTTTATCCCCTTCTAACCGAGTTGGCTATCTTTTCCTCGGTTTGGGCCTTTGCTGTTCTGACTGCCTTCCCAGCTTCCTTTTGCTTTAACTGATACAGTTCACTATCCTGCTCCTTCTGTGATTCCTTGTACTTCCTGAATGCTTTCTTTTCTCTTGAACCTCACTGCCACTTCCTTTGAGAACCATAGTGGTTTCTTACATCGTTTTGTTTGTTAATTTGCTTCACACAAAGGCTTGTTACTCTGTGATGGCAGTTTTTTATTCCCCATTGTTCTTCCAACCTCCTTCCTGCCCATTTGCTAGTGCATTCCTTAGGCACTCACCTATTTTGGCAAAGTCAGCCTCCTAAAGTCCAGTACTTTTTGTCTTTGTATGGCTTGACTCTATTGCTGTGTTTATTGTGAACCATACTGTTCGATGGTCGCTAGTTCCCAGATGGCTACCCACTTTACATCTGTGATCTCTCTTCAGCTCCATTTGAGAGAACCAGGTCTAAGATTGCTCCCTCTCGAGTGGGCTCCAATACTAGTTGTTCACAGCATGCCCCTTGTAGGGTATCTAGAATAACCCCACTTTGAAGTGGCTGCTGTGACTGCATTCCAGTTAACATCTGGTATATTCAGATCACCCATCAGCAATATCTCCCTTTTTCTGCCATTCTAAGTATTCTTCTATCATTTCCTTATCCATTTCCTCCCCTGAGAAAGGGTTCGTATACAACCCCTGTGCGGATTGTGGTGCCATTGCCGGTCTCCAAATTTACCCACAGTGCTTCTTCTCCTCCCTGTTTTTCCTTTTGTTCTGTTGCCTTGATTCCTTCCCTTATGTAAAGAGTTACTCCTCCTCCTCCTCTTTTACCCTCCCTGTCCCTCCTGTAGATAGTGTATCCTGGTATGTTTATGTCCTAGTCATGGTTTTGTGTGTACCATGTTTCTGTGACTGCCACAATATCCAGATGTTCCTCCTTCATCAAGCCACTAATTCAGGAAGCTTGTTACTCAGACTATGGGCATTGGTACTCATTGCTCTCCATTTTTTGATGACTTTACCTCCTGTTGCAGCATCCCCCACTGGCCTTTCTACCTCGGTCTTTTTCTCATTTAGTACCCTGTTTTGTAGGGAAAGGCTGGGATTTTCCTGCTGCTTATCAGTGCCTCCCCCCTTTACTAGTTTAAAAGCTTGCCAATGAAGCATTTAAACCAATTGCTCAAAAGACTTGTTCCCTTCCTGGACAGATGCAGACCATCCTGCCAGTATAGGCTGGTGTCCCTCCAGGTGGAACCCCAGTCCCCAATGAAGCCAAACCCCTGTGCTCCACACCATTTTTTCAACCATTCATTAAACTGCATGGTGCAAAGTACCTTTGCCTCACTCATGCCATTGACAGGCAGCACCTCAGAGAAGGATATTGTATGTGCTACTTGTCTTAGGCCCCTCCCCAATTCTACAAAGTCCTTCTGCACTGCTCTAATTTCATGATTAGCCAAGTCATTTGTCCCTAGGTAGACAATGACGTCCAGCTCAGATTCCCGTGCAGCTGTTCTCGTGATCCTGAGGATGCGCTTCCTGTCTCTCCAAGCCATGGCACCAGGCAGGCACCTTACTTCAGTTTTCCCTACTCCCCCCAGTTCTATCCCCCTAATAATTGAGTCCCCCACCAGGAGCTGCTTCCTTTCCTTCTGGTGTTTAATCTACATTTCGAAGTTTTAGTTTCTGTTTGTCGAGAGAAATGGCTGGGTATGGGCTGTGGGAGCTGGAGGTGGGAACACCTCCCCATCTTTAGTAACTAGGTCTACCTCTATGGATTTCTATTGTGATTGCTACTTGCCTCATGCTCCTGGCCAGTGATGAGGTAGGTACCCAGACCTGGGCTGCAAATTGGAAAATCTCCCTGGGAGTCGCAGAGTCTAAGTGGTGTGAGGAGCCACAACTTGGGAAAATAATTCTTCTTGTTTGATTGGAGCCACGACAAGTAAATTGAGTTCATCCTTTAAATGGACCATCAGTCAAGTGGCCGGCAGGGGAGCTGAGCCAGTCGGGCTGTGTATCCAAAGCGCATGCAAGTCCGGGCTGAGTGCCTGGTGGGTCCAGAGCCTGAAATTAGTAGAAATGGGTTCATTCTTTAAATGAACCACCTTGTAGTCTCTAATCTGCATTATCAGTAAACGTAGCCCCTTGGGGGTCCATCTATGCTTTGTTATGTTCAGCTAGTTATGAATAAATGCCGCACTGAAAAATCCCAATCCTGGTTCTGGACATTACAGTTATTGCTTCCTGTAGTCGGATTTACTTGGGTGCCCCTGTGCAGAGTAGCCAAACCTAGGTCCCCTTGTGCCAGGTAACCTCATCCTCCCCGAACCCAGGTCCCCACCAGGTATTGCTGTCAACGCCAACAGCATGCCACCTGTCATTTTAGTAATAAGGCAGGGGTGAGGGGTTACACTATCATTGTCTTCCTTCTTAAGTTTAGTCTCCTAGAGCAATGCCACATCTGCTTTCAGCCATTTGAGGTGTCCTAAAACCTGCAAATGCTTCACTAGAGTGTCTAGCCCCCCTCACATTCCAGCTAATGAAATTTATGTGAGCCACAGTCTATAATTCTCAGAATAGTATGATTAAATTTCCAAATTGGTACTAAACAAAAGGCTGAGGGGGAAGAGGCCCACTCCTAGAGAACATATAGCAACTGTTCATTAACGTTTCCATCTATACATTAACACCTTGTAACACTTTTATGCAGAGAACATTGTATTAAGTAAGTAAACATATAACAAACATAACAGCCAGAACTATATACACCTGGCCTTACTATAGCCAAAAGAAAGCCCCATGTTGAAAGACCAGTAGCAAATGCTACAAGGTCCCTGTGGACTTCCCAGATGGTGTGGAAGAGAGGGCAATATCTAACCCTATTTCCAAAAGGAGCTATATGGGGGATATCATAGAAATGCGGGGTCCACCTGAAAGGAGCACCTATGGTTCAGCGCTTCTTCTAAATGTGGTGTGGGCTGTTGTATTGAATAGAAGGTGAAAAAAAGGGAGGGGGATCAGGAGTAAGATAGAAAAGGGTGGGGGGAGAAGGGAAGGGGACAGTAGAGCTCCATTGGCCTGAGTGGCTCAGCCTCAGCAAACAAAAGAGACCATTACTTAGCTAGTCAATGTTCATGTAGTAATGTCTGAATAATTTGCTGATCAGATCTCCTCAGCTGCTATATGCTCTGGAGAATGGCTTATCATTCTGACAACTGAAGGACTGAAAGAAATCGCCTGCTGACCTGAGGGGGAGGCCACGATGTCTGCCCAAAATGTGGTTTGTGAAGAAGTAGTGGCCATCTCATCCCCTTCCAGCAATGTTGCATCTATGTTATTTTGAGCCAGCGGTTCAGGATTATCAAGTTGTAGTGGTGCAAACGGGTTTGTAGTAAAGTAAGATGCAGATCTGAACCTAGACATGTTTTGGGCCTTGGCTCCAGTCAAGGGCTTGTTGAAGTGGCCCACACCTTCAGGTGTTGATGTTTGGAATGGAGAGCCGAGGGATTTCTTTTCCTCGATCTAGGAGGTAGTACTGCCTCAAAGTTCTTGACCTGCAGGTTAGCGGGTGACTCTATTAAAGCCGATGAAGATCCTTCTACCCTTAGCACTTTTGCTGCTGTAGGAAGGCTGAAAAAAAACCTTGCTTCTGAAAATCCACTGGATGCTGGGCTCTAAGGAAGTCCATAAGGCTTACGGGTACTGCAAATATCAGTGGGACCCCATTAAGCATGACCCTCATAGTAGCGGGATAGCATAGGAAGAAGGAGTAGTTGTGCACATGGAAAATGTTCCTTGCTGGGCCGTATTTTTTCCGTTGTTCCTAAAGTTCCCTTGAATAATCCTGAAAAATATGTATTCGATGCCGCCACCACATAGGGTTACTGATTTTTCTAGAAGCTCTGGTAATGGCTTCTTTTTATCTAAAGTTTAGGAATTTAGCCAGTAGTGCTCTTAGCCTTTCACCTGGTTTGGGAGGTGGGGCTAGTGAGTGGTGAGCCCACTCTGTCTCAGGCCTGAATTCCTCTGAAAGGACTAATATTTCTGGGAGAACTTGCTGAAGAAAAGAGACTGCATTGGCTTGTTCTGCCCCTTCCAGAAAACTGATAAATCTTAAATTGTTTTGTTGACTTCGATTTTTAAGGTCATTGACCTTGTCCTGTAGGAGATGAATTTGCTTGGCTTGCTCCCGAATAGTAGCCGAAATGTCCTGTATGGCAGCATCATGTGATCCCAATCTCCGCTCCATGTGGAAAATGTGGGCTTCAATATTTTTCATTGTTTAGTTGGTCATATTGGCTGCAGTGGTGAGCTGGGCCATTTGGTTCATTATTTGTGTGAACATTTGCTCCATACAGGAGTTTTCCCCAGTTGTTGTGGAGCTGTAGGCTATAGGTGAAACCGAGCCCAGCATCAACGTAATGGAGCTGATTGCAACAGTTCTAAAATTCCTCAAGAGGATTCAAGCTGTATAAATGAAATGCCTGGATCTCTCTCACTTATCATACGCCATCAGCCAAGTTCGACAATGGGACCCTGATACTAGATTTTGGCTGATTTTACTCCATACTCCTTGAGAGCGAGTTGTTTACACAGCTATCTTTATCCATGGTTGGCCACCCCCATTATTTCATATTTAAAGATTTAACTTCTTTTACAGGTAGATAGTTGACTATACTATCCATGTACAATAACAACTTAACACTTTTGTAAAAGGAAGGTATCTGATTAACAATAGTGAAACTAACAGAGGTTCAAGAATACACCCCTGAGTTTCTCCAAGTGTAGTTGGACTAGCACTAGACTTAACATTATTTACCCTTACAATATATTTACATCCAGCTTCATAAATGAAAAATCCATTCATTGTAGAATAATCTAATCCTGACTACTTCAGTCATGTCTTCAGGAGGGAGTGGTCCACCAAATCAAAGACCTTAGTCAGGTCCATAAAGACCTCACCAGTTATCAAACCTTGCTCTATCTTTGTGTGCAGGTCATTCATGAACTTGACTAAGTCTACCGTGGTATTACATTTCCTCCTGAAGTCATGCTGAGCAGGGTCAATGGGTAGAGTATTTCTTTTTAAGGCCAGTTTAGCACAACTGGCCTCTGCTCATGCTGTCAACTGGCTTCTCTATCCTCCATTCTGGTTCCTACTTGTAAAACTAAAGCTCAGCACTGGTGAAATAGCAAGTCTGTCTTAATCATTTAAAGGCAATAGTCATGAGTGCTGAACTTTAGTTCTAAATGGGGTATCGATGTGTCCATGGCAGTCTGTTTTTCATTGGCGAATGTAACTTTGAAGGCACTCGGAAATGTTGTTTTCTCCATTGACCAATGACTCTGTGTTCCACTGGAATTGACAGCTTTTTTATTTCAGAACATGCTGGAGGCAGGGCACGACTAGGCTGACAACACAGTGCAAATCTGTTGATTGGGGGAAGGGGTGTCTGTCTAACAGAACTCTGTAATCTACTTGGGCCCAGCCAGCCTCAATAGCCCTGAATCCATACTCTATTGTGTATGTCTACTGACTGACCAGCTATTTCTGACCTATCACTGCAGCAGGATGTGTCTGTTTTGTGGATGCTACAGTACATGGTTGCACAAGTGTACAGCTTAGAGAAAACTTTAGTTCACTCTAACTGAATTAACAATTCTGTGCACATTAAATATGTTTGTATGCAGTGCTTTCTAGATCCTTGTTTGCAAAGCAATTATAATGGCTTTTGTAATGGATCAGAGTGCTGTAAGTAGGTACAAGAGATAATGGCTTTCACCATCATTGTATCCAACATCAAAAAATACATCTCACATGCTTTTACAGCACATCATACAGTGTAAGAGGGCAGAAACTGGCATCAGTCTAAACCAGCACACGGAAAACACTCATCAACACCTACTTGACAGTTGGAGGCTACACCACAGCTGCTGCTGTCAAGAATGTTTGGAATTACATCTTTGTGGAATTCAGGTGAAATTGGGGTTATATTCAAATGCATTAGCTCGCTTGTATTTACAAAGTAGGCATGGGGCATGAAATATTGCTGTGATCATGACTTAAAGCTACTGTCCAGTGATATGTGACATGGTTTTATTCATAGGAACACACAGAGATCAAATAAATGCACCTTAACTCCTTAACTGCAAGCCCAGTCTTTACTGATCACTTTAACCAAGGCTTTGTGGACCACTTTTTCAACCCAGACTTTTCCAATAACGTTTTAGCCCAGTCTTTACTGATCAATTTCAGTTTTTCCACAACACAAATAATATCCAGTGCATAAAAGAACTGGTGGTACCTCATTTAGGAGATCAATTTGCACTAGCACACGATTGTCTGATTCATGATTTTAATGGCATAAAAAGGTTTCATTATGTAACAGGTACACATCTGTCCATGCCTGCTCATTCATGATTTTGAATAGAGAGACAATTATGGGTTGTCCACTCCCCACATCATCTTTTGATACAAGTGTGTTAAAAAATCAACACATCTTACAAATGAGAAGCAGAATCTTAAAGTTAATCACATAACCACAGAAGCAAAGCATCATATTAGACAGTTTCCATTTGAATCAGTGTGGTAGGTCCTAAATAAAATGACCATCATCATATTAAGGAGAAGAGAACATTTGAAGATTGGTTGACTCAATGGACAGGGAATGGGCAATGGGGCATTTCTTCAGTGGATTAATGGCTAAATTTAGCCTACCATAGATCATGTAAAACTTTCACCAGCAGAATTTGTGCGAAAGTTGGACTTTTGCTACCATGAAAGTTTGGAAATCATGTTGGCATCTTCTGTGGAAATTCCAGCTTAGAATGGCAAATTAAATGCATGAAATATGGATTAATGTATTAAACTGTGGAAAGAAATTCTGCAGAACTGCTCACTGTTAGAGTTCAGTTCTGCAGAATTTCTTTTGGCAATTTAATACATTAATCTACAATTCATACTGTACATTCATTCCACAGTTCAGTGAGTCACTGAATTGTAGAAAGAATGTATGAAACCTGTGTTATGTATCACCCACTCCCATTTATGTATGTTTCCAGTTCCTGGTGTCTAGTGGCACCCCCACCCTTTGGATGGCAGATCTCTGATAATTTAACATTTCCATGGTGTTCAGTGGCACTCTCCACCCTTCAGTCACTGGCCCTATAATAGTTTAACATTTTAACAGTGTCTAGTGGCACCCCCACATCCAAATACTGACCCCTTAAGAATCAAAGTTTTCCTGGTGTCTAGTGGCATGCCACACCCTCAGGTCATCGACCCCTTGATGATTTAACATTTCCGGTGGTTCCGGGGCAATGTGAGGAATAAGTTTTTTCTCACAGAGGGCAGTGGGTGCATGGAAGAGCCTTCCTGAGGAGGTTGTGGGGTCTAAAACTGTGGGAGAATTCAAGAATGCATGGGACGGACATAAGGCAATTCTTGTTGGGGTAGGAAGAAATAGGCTGTTGGTTAACTAGGATCTGTGGCCTATCCTGTAGGTAGGGAAATGGCCAGACTAGGTGGGCCAAGCAGTCCTTATCTGCCATCAAAGTCTATGTTTCTATGTTTCCCTTGTGTCTAGTGGCAGCATTCACCCTCCAATTACTGACCCAGCATTTGCTGATGTGCATCTGTCCTTATGGCTTATTCAAGTACCTGTCACAAGTTCATAACTGTGTGCTCACTCCTTGTTAGTCTTTACACTGCATGGTAGTCATGAAGACAGTCTGTCTCCATGACTACCGTGTGATGTAAAGACTGGGAAAGAGTGACTGCACAGTTGTGAACTTGTGACTGGCACTTGAGGTAGCAGTGAGGATAGAGACACACCAGCATATAAGGGGACAATAATCAGAGGGAGGAGGTGCCACAAGACTCCAGAAAATGTTAAATCATTAGGGGACAGTGACTGGAAAGTGGGCAATTTTACTGGGCTGGTGTTTGGAGGGTGCCACTAAACACCAGTGCAACATGAAATTCTTATGAAGCTGACAATCAGATGGTAGAAGTTAACGCTAGGCACCAGGAAAACATGAAATTATTTAGGGGGCGGTGATAGGAAGGTGGGGAGTGCCAGCCCACTGAACACTAGGTAATGTTTTTTTTTCTATACCAAGTCAGCATAGAACTGAACTGCAGAATAATTACATGAATTACTGTGTTAGTTTCACAATTCATGTGTGTTATTCCACAGCTCAGCAAGACAATTCTGTGGAACAGGATGAAAATTCACTAGACACATTCAAAGATTTCCAATTTTGCCACAGGCAGAAGTTTGGAAAAATTTCATGAAAGTTCCACTAAAGTGGAATTTACAACTTTTGGCCAGCTCTAATCTTCTCAGTGCCAATGTACAGTAGAAATAGTAAATAAGTTTGTTCAAGACACTTTTGAATAGAATTGCCTAGATGAGCCAAAGCTCATCTCCAATGGAGTCAACAACCATACACACTAACAGTTTCAATAAATTATTTATTTATTTATTTAAGAGTTTCGCCAGGGAGGCACACTGAGCAGAGTACTGTTTGATTGCAGGTGCGATGTGGTGGGTAAGGAACAATGGAAGCACACTGACAAATTTGCAGGTTGGTTGAGGTCAAAATTATAGGTCAGTACAGGCTAGGTAAAATACAAGCAATTTACATTTTACATTTAGCATTTGAAGACAAAATTACAGAGCAGTAGAAAACAAAACAATTAAGCAACATATATTTGCATAACATTACAGAGCAGGCTAGCAATTATAAATTGCTAAGGTAAGTACAGTATTGTCATGCAGTACAAAGTGCGAGGAAATCGCCTGAGTGCAAAAATCTGGGATCGGCACATACAGCATGTGAAAGAACAGGTTTTAGTTACTGCAGGAGCAGGTGGTGAAGAAATGGACTTGTACGAGGGGACTGAGGTGCTGGGTAGAGTGCGCCTGTCAGGTGTCCTCTAGAAGGGAGTTTTGCAATTTAGGCATATGATAACTGAAAGCTGCCTGACCAGTTGAAGAGGCCATACAAAGCACAACAAGGCTCTGGGTCTCAAAACTTCTAAGTGGATACATGGGAGATGGTAAGTAGGTTAGGGAAAAGGCCAAGTATGGAGGTAGGGAAAGTGACCCGAACTTTGCTGTGAGTTTGACACAGTGATCAACCTGCTCTTCTGGAGTGAGAGCAGGTCAAGGGACTAGTAGAGATCGCAGTGGTGAATAGAAGATGGGCAGTTGAGGGTGAAACAGCAGAAAGATTGGAAAAGTGGGTTCAGTCTGGCTGGGGTGGACTTGGGAGTGACACCTTAGGCTACATCACAGTAGTCGAACATGGGGAGGATCATTTTCTGCACAAGTATGCAGTGAGCTGGCAGTGGGATATATCCACAGTGGCAGTATAGGGCACCTAATTTGAGTTGGAGCTTTTTATGGATGGCATCGACATGCACAGAAAAGTTGAGGTGTCAGTCTAGCCAGACCCCAAGATATCAAAAGGAGGTGCGGGCCTCCAGAGTGGTCCTGTCTGAGTGTGAAAGGTGGGGGTAGATGGGAACAGAAAGCGAGTGTCTGCCTTGTGCCAAAGATCATGGAGAAAGCTTCATGGCATTAAGAGAAAGATGATGTTTGCTAAACCAGAGCTGAACTGTGTTGAAGTCCTGCTGTAACCTGGTTGCCACATTAGTGGGTGAGTGGTCAGATGTATACAGTACTGTGTCATCTACATACATATGTATGGAAGTGTGTGGGCAGGCAGAAGACAGGTTATTGAGGAAGATGGGGATAAGGAGTGAACCCAGGACAGAGCCTTGTGGTACTCCAGAGATGACTGGGAGGGAAGACGAAGTGGAGGGACTGATTTTCACAGATTGTGACCTACCTACCAAATAGGAGTGGAACCAGCTGATGGCCATAGGAGATAGCCCTGCCTGGGAGAGCTTGTCCAGGAACAGAGTGTGGTAGACAGTGTCAAATGCTTTGGCCAGGTCAACAAATATCACTACGTTGATATGACCTTTGTCCATGCCAATGAGGATGGAGTCAGTGACACTTAGAAAGGAGGTGGCAGTGGAGTGGGCCTTTTTGAAGATGGACTGGAAAGGAGAGACAAAGGAGAAGGAGACAAAAAAGGAGACAAGTTGAGTGAGGGCTAGGTGCTCCTGAGGTTTAGCCAGTATGGGGAGGAGGGAGATTGGGCATTAGTTTCTGAAGGTAGTGGGGCTGCCATCCTTAGGAAGTGGGATGACCATGGCATGCTTCCATTCCACAGATATTTGTGCTAGGGAGAAGGAGAGGCTGAAAAGATCATCTAGTGGGTGAGAGATGGCAGGGGCTGCTAGGTATAGTAATTTGGCATTCAGCCCTGTGAGGCATTAGCCTTTGGTTGAGTTTAGTGGGAGCAAGGTGTTGAGCACTTCTGATGGGGTGACTGGGAGAAAGATGAAGGATGTTGCTGGGGGAGTAGCCTGGGTAGTAAGTATGGGAAGGATGGAGTTCAGTTTGTAAGGGGGGGGGGTGGACAGTATTACCGTGATGCAGGTAATAAATAAAAAGTTGAATTCTGAGGCAACTGCCATTGAGTCTATCATGTCTTCCCTGCCTACATTTAGAACAGGGGAGGGGGGCTGGGCTGGAGGAGGAGAAGAAAGATTTAACCAACTTGCAGAATTTGGATGGATGGTTTGTTAGCTTGGAGGGATGCTTTGAAATAGTTTGCTTTGGTGTACCGTATTTTTCTAGTGCAAGTGTTGCATAAGTGGCAGTATTTTGCATGATCATGTGGGGAGTTGTGTGATTTCAGCAACTTTCATGCCTGATCTCTGGCTTTTGTGAGGGTTATGATGTCAGCTGAAATCCAGGGCAGGTGGGCTTCCCTCACCTGGGTACTCTTGAGGGGGGCATAGTAGTCCCAGACATGAGGAAATTGGACTTAAAATAGTACAGGGCAGAGTAAATGGAGAGAGCTAGGGGGATGAATGATCAGTCGGTGACTGCGGGGTCATTTAGGAGATGCAAGGTCTAGGGATTTTAAAGTCTATGCATGAATGGTTTTGGGGGGGCGTCGGGCTTAAATATTTTCTAGATTGAGTGGATCATGTGGTGGTCACTTATTGAGTCAGGATGTTGAGCTGCTAAGCCAATTTAAGTTGAAATCCCCCTATTTATGGAGACTACCCCCTGTGGCACAAGATTTCAAAGTGCCCAGGTGGTCCAGGATTGAAGTTGTGGGGGAGTAAGGGGAACAGTATGAGCCAGCAATGTATATAGGGTTATTGGGGGGGCTGATCAACAAGGTGTCAATGGAGTTTGAGGTCAGGGGTATACTGACAGTGGTGAACCGTAGGGTGGACAAGATATACATAGCAATGCCTCCTCCTCTTTTCTTGCCTGGGCTGCCATCGCAAAGGATGGTGTAGCCTGGGATGGAAATTTCAGGATCTAAGTTATGGGGCTTCAGCCATGTTTCAGTTATGGTCAGGATGTCAGGCTTTAGGGATAGGATAGTTGGCTGTAGAATAGTAAGTTTATGCAGTAGGCTGCAGATATTGATATGCACTCATTTTAAACCCTGTGGTAGCTCAGAGGGGGAGGTGGTGGCTGGCCCTGGATTGGATTCAACATCTCCAGTTAAAAGGAGGAGCAGCATTACTATGTGACTGCTGCATGCCCAGGGCCACTGTGTAATGTTAGCTGAAGAGACCTGTTGAGGGGTTGCCACTGGGAGGTGCTTTAACAGATGCATGTAGGGCTATGAGTCCTGCGTGGCAGCTGGGGGCAGAATCGAGGTGTTGACAAGCCATGTGTAGCACTCGGATGCTGCTAGCAGTTTGGTAGAGGAAGTAGCAAGGCTTGGGGGTTGAGCTGGCAGGTTGCATGGGATAAGCATTTTGACCTGCTCTTTTGGGCTGGCTGGGGGGAGTGAGAGGACTGGTAGTAGTGAAGCAAGGAATAGGAGGTGGAACTACAACATTGTGAACAGAGTTGAGTATTGCTGGTGGGGAAATGCGTGGGACTGGTAGTGAGGCCACTGGTGGTAGAGAAATATAAGTTGCAGCTGGTAAAGTGGGCTGTTTGTTATTTGGCCATGCCTATCCTCACCACTATAAATTAGGAAGTTCACCAAGGATGGTGATAGGGGCCAAACTGCTGAAGACAGTACCAGGTACACAGGTCTGGACTTGGGGCTTGAAGATTTGAAATTGGCACCCAAAGAACTTGAGCTGAGTGTCTGTGTGAGTCCCATATCTTGTTTGCAGGGCTTCGGGATGGCAGCTTCCTAAAGGCTCTCTTGACCTCCGTGGGGCACAGCAGCTGTGGAGAGAAATAAAGTGGGGATAAGAATTTAAGTAGGTAAGCAGCAGAGGGCTGAGCTAAAGGGAGGGGAGGGTCCGATTTAATCCAGATTGTGCAAGCATCATTTAGAAGAGAGTCTGACTCAGGACACTTTTTAACTGCAGTATGTAGTTAAAATGCAATTTAAGAGTAAATGCAGATTGTGAAAAAATTCTGTCTAAAACTGAAGTTTGGAGGGAGATGAAATAGAATGCAGTTTCATTAGAATTTAACAGTATGGAAAATGCTGCATAAGGTTAAAAAAATTGCTTGCTTGCACAATATTAAATTTGTTGGCTTGTTTTAAACAATATCAATTTAAGCGGAGCACCTCCTGTGGCTCTCAACTCTCTCACGCCAAAAACTACCTTACAGCACCTCTTTATATATCTATAATGTTCTAGCATTCAAGACTTTTACTTAAAGCTCCTTTATAATATCAATAGAATGGCACATTTCATGAGACATTCTGGAAGCATAAAACTAAAATTTAACTTAAAATGCACTTAAATATCCCTTGTAATTTCAGTAGAAAAGTCAGGTAAATACAAACAGCACTGTATAAAAGAAATTAAAAACAAATACAAATAAATGTTCAACACTTACTACAGATAAGTATCAAAATCATTAAATTGCTACTGTGCAATATATGTCATGCAGTCTGTTAAAATATTACAATACTCCATGACCCACCACTCAACTGATAAAGCTTTGGAATAAAGTACTGAGTATCGTGGAAAAAATGAAGAATGAGGATAAACAATAGGGCTGATCCTGTGGTGGAGAGGCTAAGGCACTGGCATATAGAGCAGAGAAGACTTAGAGACCAGGATTTTGGTCCCAGTCTCCCAATGGTTGAGGCAGTATAGTGCAGTGGTTTAAGGCTCTGAGCTGCAAATCTGGAGACCTGGTTTGAATCCCACAGCCTCCACTTTCATATACTGTGTGACCCTGAGCAAGTCACTTAACTTCCCTGTGCTCCCAGGTTGCATCTGTAAAAAAGTTTTCAGCTTAGTGTGTCTCACCTGGTTAAACAGTTGGAAAAAAAAATGGGAGGGATAGGATCATCCCTCATCTAAGGTAGAACAACACTTCTTTGGCAGCACAGTCTGTTAAATTATGTTCTTCTTTTTGATGTCAGATCCCCAGAAGCTCAGGTTTCTCTCCCTAGGTACCCCACTCACTCCCCCAGACTCACCTTGAGTGATGATCCTCTCAGGCTTGCCTCTAGGTGGGATCATGGAGTAGGCGTGCCCCTGACAGATCCTGGACTCGGTTCCCTGTTGACCCCCAACTACTAGTGTTCCTCCCTGGCTTGTCCCCCCAGGTGGAGCTGCAGGATGTAGATAGAATACAGTTAGTTCAATGAGATTAATGAAAAACATAGGCTTTAATGGGGAAACAAAGCATTAATCTATTTTTGATGTGCAATCTGGGTGAGTATACCAATTATACTATAGCATAGCTGAAATAAAATGAATGTGTATGGAGGATGTATAAAGTCAGAACCTTGAACTGCTGCCTCTGCTCAAATACTATCCCCCCCTCCACATTCCCAGGGCATCTACCAGTGTAGGTGGGAGAGCCCTGTCTGCTGCAGCCCCCTCACTGTGGAATAAACTACCAGACAAGCTTCGCTCCCTGGATACTCACTGCCTGTTCAAATCCCACCTCAATAATTGGTTCCTAGCTGAGTCAAACTGCCAGTGCTTCTCTGGGTAGCTTCACATTCCCCTTCTCTCCCCTACTAGCCTGTTATGGTCTCCGAACACTTTGTGTCTTTAGCTGCCTCACTGTTACCTGAAATTTGCCTTTGTATTTAAGATTCTGTACCTAATATTGTCACAGTCCATTGTTTGTGTTCTCTTGTATCGCTTTGGCACCCTTGTGTTAAGTGGTCTGTGTTCTATTGTATTTTGCTTTAGCAGCCTCCTGTTCTATTGTCATGGCCCAGATCATGCTTGAAAATGGTCCCTGGGATCAGTGTACTTACCCGGTTATCAAAGTCATAAATAAAATAAAACAATTGAAAGTCTTAAATGCATTATCATATTCTTGTTGGGTTTCAGTCTGAAAGTTGACTGCCTTAGTCTCTTGTTTCTAAGTTACCAATAAAAAGGACCAACACGAAAGGCAAAACTACTGAATGCAGTATTACACATTAAACACAGTAACTGATTGCAGAACAATGAAACTGCTGTATCTTGAGTATTTTAATTGTTAAGAATGTTCACCTGTTATTTTGGAACAGGGTATGTTCTCTTTTAATGTTGATGCACCTCCTAAGACATTTTGTTGAAATGTGTTGAGGTTTCCATCTCGGTAGACAGATCCAGTTTCAGCAAGCATACTTTTACCTGAAATAAAGAATGTGTAAATAAACAGAAATAGTGGCTATTGGTCATTGGTGACTTTGATATTCTTTACAAAACTGAGGCCATTTGAGGAAGAAGTGTTTTTTGGATAAAAGACTTGTGATCCTGAATGATAGTTTTTGTCATATAATAACCTCTGTGTGATCCAGATTCACTGCACATATTTTTGCTTGAAATAAACAACATGTAGATAACATAAATAGTGCATATTGGTGAGTGTGGTATTCTTTACAAAGCTGAGGCCAATTGAAGAAGTGTTTTTAGGATAACAACTTGTGATCTTGAATGCTACTTAATGGTCACATAATGACCTTTGTGATAGGGAACTATTGGCAGACTAGATGGACAGCTGGTCTTTTTTTGCCACAGTTGTCTCTATTTCTATGTTTCTATGTGTGCTGTTTGATGATTAATGCTTTTTGTATTTTAATAAGAATGCAACACTTGCATTCTTGTGAATGCCATGTTTATGAGAACATCTGTCTCCTTTTGATATACAGCGGCGTCAGCCTGGATGCAACACAGTAATGCTGCAGTATGCACAAAATGCTGCAGTACACTGCAGAGAACAGTATAATTCAGTGACAGTTAAGCCCTTTTTATGTTGGCTCACACGTGCATGCCAGCCAACATATTGAAGTACTAGCAGATTTGAAGGTGAGGTCACTGTGGGCGAATGCAGGGCATGCATCAGTAGGTGCATCCCTCATTCCCCAATAAGCCAGTGTCAGGCACTGACACCATGCATATTTAATGTGGCCACCAGATCTAAGAAAAGGTCCGCTGCAATAAGAACGTGCCTTCTGATGCACAAGCAACATGGCAGCAGTGACTGCTGCCACCTGTCACAATGCCGATGGGGGAGCCCACTCCTCATCAGCATAATGTCCCCCTCCCATTTCCGCTGTGTGCCAAGGGGTGCCCAATCCCCTTGGCATCATGCACCCCCCAAAAGTCTTTCTTTACCAATGGCAGACCAATTCCCATCAGCTTCAGTCCCCCTTCCGAGTTCAGTCTGCTAATGTGAAGCCCACTCCCCATTGGCATAATGCCCCTCCCATTTGTTGTGTGCTGAGGGGGTGCCCAATCCCATTCAGCTCTCCAACCCCCACTGGTATTTGCCAGTGAGGGTGCCCAATCCCTCATTGGCTACAGCCCCCCCAAAAAAACTCAGGTGGCACACTGGGAGCCCACCCCAGCGTGCCAAATTACCCTGTAAAAAAAACCTGTCCCACAATGTTTTTTTTTGTTTGTTTGTTTTACCTGTAAAAGAGAAAGTAGTCCCTCGTGGTCTCCCTGCCCCCTCCTCAACCCACGCCCACCCTCTGTGCACCCTGCCTCCCTGCACACACCCTTACCCCATACTTTCCTCTGGAGCCTAGAGCGATGATCTTCGGTGGATAGGGAACACGTCTGCACTCTTCAAAGCCAACCATGAACTGAAGAAATGCCGGTAAGCTATATAATGGCATAAATTGTTTTTTTTTTTCAACTTTGGTGCATATCTGGGCCATTTTGGGGAATTCTTACACCGAATTTTCAACATGGGGTTATTAGGACCCCTCCTCATGAATTCAGGCACTGTCATGGGGTTATTCCATCCTAAAAGGTGATTTCACGGTCACTGCATGCAATCACCTTTTGTGAAATGACAGTGCCACTGTTTATGGGGGGGGGGGGTTCTCAAAAAGCCTATGTTGCAAATTTGGTGGAAAAAAATTCCCAAAATGGCTGTTTTACAAGCATGTGTTTTGCAGTTTTCACACAAGCTCGTAACTTTGTAAATTTTTAATATTTTCACTCCAGATTTTCAAAACTGGCATTTTTCTACACCTACTTATGAAAGGCACAGCTGTCATTTTATATATCCTAGCTGAAATATGTTTTTGCACATCCGGCAGAAAATAGTGCAGTCACGGTACAAAATCAGTTTTCAGGACAGTTTGAGGAAATGACAGTGACACTGTTCATGAGCAGAGGTCCTAAAATGCCTATGTTGAAAATTTGGCAATGAAATTCCATAAAATGACTGTGCTACAAGTGTGCATTGTGCAGTTTCCATGCACCCTTGCAACTTCACAAATTTGCAATAATTTCATGCCAGATTTGCAACACTGACATTTTTCACACCTTTTTATGAAAAGTACAGCTGTCATTTTTTACATCCTGCCCAAAATGTGTTTTTGCACCTGTTTTTACACGCAGTGGGAAATCAACATTTGGGACAAATTAACAAAATCACAGTGCCACTGTTCACGAGGGGAGGTCCCAAAGTGCCTATGTAGAAAATGTGGTTAAAAAATTCCTAAAATAATTTGGCTATGGATGTGTGTTGCACAGTTTCTATGCATGCTCATGACTTCACCAAATTTTCATATTTTCACTCCAGATTTTCAACGATGCCATTTTTTTACATCTCCTCATGAACAATACTGTTGTCATTTTCCACATACTGCCCAAAATGTGTTTTCAACCCTGCATTGGCAAATGGCATAGCCACTGTGCAAAACTACCTTTCAGCTAACAAGCTGATAGTGCTGCTCTTCATGAGGTGGGGTCACAAAAAGCCCATGTTCAAAATTTGGAGTGAAAATACCAACACACGACTATGGTGTTAGGGGTTTCAACTGAAACATCCCACCCTGTAGAGACTGACAGGTGTCAGGGGTGTGACTTGGGATCATTGGCTGTAATGCTCATGCCATTCCTCCACTACCTCCACCCCCACTCAGCAGCCAGTGACAGGCATAAAGGTGTGCCTTGGAGTGTTCGACCACAAAATTCACCCCATTTTCCTATGCTGAACCCCCCTCAGCATATTTTCTTATGGAATGGGGTAGGCATAATGCCGAAAGACCCCAAAGCACACCACAACACTTGTCAGTGTCTACAGGGTAGAGCAAGGTAAAATGGCATGAGCATTATAGCTGATGCCCCAAAGGCACACCTCAATGCCTGTCACTCTCTGCAGGGTGGGGGTTGGGTTGGTGTCAATTCAATACTTCACTGCCATTCCTATTATGCATCACTCTGACTCATGCACTACCAATGGCAATGCCAGCAAGCAAACATTTGGCATTGAAAAATGCTTGTTTACTGCAGTATTTTGTGAGATGTTATTTACCACAAATTCTGCATTGCATCATGGCTCGCCCTGCTGTAGCATTTAAACTCCTCTTTTGTGATGTTTAAGATATAATTTCTCTTTTAATGTCAATTATACTTATTTTTCTTAGCTCCTTCATTACTTGAAGAATGTGCGATTTCGAAATTCAGGAGGGGAAGATATATTTTTTGATGTGAATGGTGACCCCAAGGCAGTGTATGACATCCTAAACTGGCAGATACTTCCTGATGGCACAAATCAATATGTCCAGGTTGGCAGTTTTGATTACAGTGCTCCTGAAGGTCAGCAAATCAAAATCAATGAAAGTTCAATTCTCTGGAATGCAGAGTTTTCCCAGGTAATTAACTAATATCTGTCCATGCAAACAGACTAAGCAATATGAAATGACATGCTGCGTATTGTTGTGGAATAATGGTGCTCCTTCAGTTTGTTCTGAGGCACAAGGCATGTGTGTAAGAAAATAATTATGATGACAAATAACATTTAATTACTATTTTTTTTTATTTAAGGAACTTTTATTTTATGGTGTAGTTAAATAATTTTAGTCAAATAACATTTAATTGCTATTTTCAGATTTAAGACACTTTTATTTTAGGGCATAATTGAAGGGTTTTAATGACTAAAGGTAGCAGCAATGTTTAATGATGGAGAACTGTGGTTGACAAGGCTCATTAACTTTATGAAGGTGAAATGGAAGATGACAAGGGGCTTTTGTGAAGTGTGATTTTTACTGTGATAACATTGCTGTTCAGAATGGTCTCTGACCAAGCAGGAGTCAGACAAATTCTGTGCCATTTTATTACTGTATTTCATTTTTGTGCCTTTCAGAAGTACTGTAGAAGTTTCATTTTTGCAATGTACTTTTGTTTCCCGTCACTCGAGTCAGACTCTGAGATCCCACTCCAACTACTGACTTCCTCATTTGCAGTTTACCATAACTACCCCTGCAGTAGGACTCATGATAAAGAGACTTACAAATGGAAAAGATTGGGGAAATAGCCCTGTGGACTTTATGAAGGCTAAACATATTTCCCACATGTGTTCTGATCCCTTATATGTAATTATCCTTACCACACTTCTTCTGTAAAGTACATTATGGGTCTGACTGCAGGGGTTTAACCCTGCAGTAGGACCACCTTGTTTTTTTTCACCTTCAAGTTTAGTTTCTTGTTGTTCAGTTGATCCAACCGTTGCAACACTAAAAACATTAAAACATCTTAAAAAATAGACTCCAATAAATCCACACAGCGCAATACAATATGTATCACATCAAATCAGGGCATCAAAAATAATTAAAAGATTCTTCTATTTAAATTTTCCACCTTTGTACATGTTTTAAAGTCACCTTATAAAATACTGTTAACTAAGAGCAACATATTTAACTAAAATATCAATGTTTACATTCATTAGTACTGTCTCGCAAAAAAAGTATTCCAAGGTGAATTATAGCCTATGTCTCAATGTACAAATAAAAACTCCAGACCTCAAAAATCAGTTCTGATTTCCTTCTGGCTTTTAAGGTATATTTCATTTATGAATTACATTCTTTAATGAATTTTTGTGAAAAGAGGTCAGCAAAACCTAGCCTCATAATTGTCAGGGATAACAGGCATAACCTCTTTAAAGACCTCCAGTCTTCCCCACAGTAAACTGAACATTTTATCCAAAAATAACACCAGGTTTATGGCCTTTAATCATTCCATCCCTTGAGGATTGAGAAGAATAGCAGTATTAGGTCATAACAGTTACAGGGGTTAATTACATGAGCATTCAGCCATAGAGAATACTAATAAAATTAATCTTAACCCCATGTGGACCAACTACAGTGTCCTAAAAAGGGGTATTTGCCCTATATACAGTATGTCAGGTTATAAGCCATGCTTAAGTCTCCTTATCCTAGAAACAAGACCAGACCACATTTTAGTTCTCTCTTTCTGGGTGAATGGGCAGTAAACAGCCTGCCTAGGTAAAATGGAAATAATATAAAGCCACCTGCATTTTTATATAGGTCTCCAATCAGCTTAGCTACATAATTATTCCTACTGGGTCAATTCTAAGGGGTGGGGGTAGAAAGAAGTAAGCTGCTGGTTAACTAGGATCTGCAGCTTATCCATTAGGTAAGGAAATGGGCAGACTAGGTAGGCCAAGCAGTCCTTATCTGCCATCAAATTCTATGTTTCTATGGGGGATCCCTCATTTACACCTTTTTCCGCAAGTCCTTAAACAAAATAACTCTACTTTTGCCACTGCTATACTACTACTATGCTATAGTCATGACTATCACCATAGCAGCATTAAATGTAGAGCCAGTGGCAACACAGAAATTCAAAAAATATGCTTGGGTCCCTTAAATCACATGACATTACCATTGCACAATTAACTGCAGCAATTTGTTTTACTGCTGTCTTCTTTTTGGTGGAATTTATATAAACACAGTCCAGGTTTTTAGAATGTTCCTTAACGGAACAGCTCTATCTCAAAGATTTGATACCTGAAAGAAGAAAACATATATGACAGAAAGCTAAAATAAAATATACATACAAACACACAAAATATTAAAATCCATGAAGATTAATAACAGTTTAAACATTCTCAAACATTCATACAAAGATACTGAGAGATTTTGAAATTTAAGCCATTTTAAAATGGAATCAGCATTCAAGTTCTGTGCATTTCCATCATAATCCATAAATATGTGGCAGATTGTAAAGTGCAAATCTAAATCCAAGTTTATCAGGTCATTAGTTTTTTGTTTCTTGTCCATCAAAGTAAAGACCATCTTAGAATTTTGGGCTGTAATAATCTGTCAGCACAACAGTAGTTCCGACAAATAGAAACTGGGCTAAAAATGTTGAAACTATCATAAACCAGAGATTTTTAATATATTTATTTATTTATTAGCTTTTGGTAACCGAGTAAGTGCACTAGGCAACAGACCTGCCTATTTTCAGGCACGAACCGGGAGAGCACAGGACATTGGTTACAATATGCAGAAATGCACAGACATAATATAGGTGTACAGGAGCAAAACAAGATATACATTGGGTAGCACAGTAATAGTTACATAAGGGTACATTTTAGGCATAGATCATAATAAGGATGTAAAATAAAGCAATTAGAGTAACCATAAGACAGCTGAGGACAGTAAAGACATCAAGCTTCATAGCCACCTAGACAAACGTATTGCATGGGAGAACATTAGTGTAGTACTCAGGGTCAGACCCGACAGCCTGCAGTGGGACAAAGCAAATTAAGAGCATTTGCATTGGCCAGAGGCTAGGAGGTGGGTGAACAGTGAGTTTTTGAATTCTCGATGGGATGCTGAAGTTTTCACCATAAGGGGGAGTGAGTTCCAGAATTTGGGAGCAAAATGGGCAAATGCCTGTTCACCCATTTTTGTCATGCAAGGTCTAGTGGAGAGCATGGGGACAGAGGAAGATCTGAGGGTACGGGTGTGTGAGGCAGGAATCAGGAGGTTGGCAAGATAGACAGAGCAGAGAGGTCTAGACAGGGAGTCGATAAAGCAGCCCAGGGAGTAGGCTCGAATATCCTTAGGTGATAGCCAATTTAAGCCAGCGTAAAGGAGACAATGATGGGTAAGACGTGGGGCAGTTAAGGCGAATCTACAGATGTTGTTGTAGACAGTGTCCCATTTGTGGAGTGTAGCAGAGTTTGCAGCAAAGAGGAGGGGCAGAGCATATGGAGCTGGGGTAAGAGAATACCTCGCAACAGAAAGTCTAGCGGAAGGAGTGAGGGAGTGGCGACGGATAAGCTCCTCCAATTTTAGCATTGATGGCACGGCACACCATATTGACATGTTGAGACAGGTCAAGTGTGGGATCCAAAGTGACCCTCAAGGTACTTGAAGGACTCAGTGTTTGAGATGAGGGACATCAAGGCATTGAACCCGAGCCTGTTCACAGGGGCAGACAGTTTCTTAGAGGATCCGAATAGCATAGCACAGGTTTTTCTAGGTTCAGGACTTGGTGGTTGCTAGAGAGCCAGGTCTGCAGGAATTGGAAGTCATTAGTGAGAGTGGAGTTGATGGCAGCAACCGATTTTGACCCAGAGTAGAGAACAAGGTCATCTCATGATAAGAGGTGCAGCTATGCCGGGACATGGTGGGAATATCATTTAGGAAGAGGGAGAAGAGTAGAGGTCCAAGAGTGAATCCCTGGGGAACTCCACGGGAGATGTTTGGGGGGGGGAAGGCCTTGTGAAATGCTACCGCCTGAGTCCGATTGTCAAGATAGCTATGGAACCAGGAGAGGGCTTGGTCAGATGCTCCAATGGATTGGAGCTTCTTTAGGGCTGGAAATTAATTATTCCATATGGGGTTTAGAATTTAAATGCATACCATCGAACAATATTTAATCATGTAATCATTTGTCATTCTGAAATACCCAATTGTCTTAAAAAAATAAATTGTTTCCAGGACCATTGCAATTCCAGCATTCCGCTTACTAAGCACACCAAGCCCTAAGGGAGTCTGCCAGACCAGTAAGCCCACTAAATCTGATGACATTTAAACTTCTATTCCAAGCCACTTTCCTCTAAAACTACCAACACAGATTGTGATAAATGACAGTCACACAGAAGTAGGCAAAGTGCACCTTTAAGATCAAGAGGCAACGAGAAATAGGAGTAAGTTGAAATTGCTCATTTACTCCATTCCCTATCTCAGGAGTCAGTTGCTTGTTCTCTTTATTATTAATCAAGCATATCTCCCTTTTATTAATATGAAAGTCCACCAGTTATATACTACAACCCCTGTATTTTCAAATTACAAGACAGATGGGCCACCAAACTCTGGAAGGTATATCAGTAACATATTTTAAGTGTTACCTCATATTTATGAAACAAAAATTCACTGATTGTTCCTTTCTCTCTGTAATGGGAGAGTCCAGCAAATACCAAAAAGCACCTGCATCCTTTTAAGGTCTCTGAAGTTTTGAGATTCAACATCTTTCTACAATGGGGTTCTGTTTAATGGAGCCTCCATTCCTCCAGGATGGACATGTTTACAGGCTCATTAAACAAGTTCAGCTTAAAAGAAAAGAAGAGAACACTCCTCTGAGCGTAATAACTTCAAACAACTTCAGACAAAAAGTAAGCCCTCATTACCCACTAGGTAAAGATATCATACCTTGTACAGGTAACCTAGAGCCTTTCGGCACTCTCGGTGCTCCAAATCATCCCATCACTGCAGGGGTCTCCATAAACCTTCCCCTTTCATGGGGTTCTATGTCTTGAATTATTTCTTACTTAAAATAATGATCAAGTGCTGTACAACTCCGAGTTTAACAAATCATCAGTTCTCAAATACTTCTTCACTTACTGTGTCCAAAGTATTTTATCAGCATTCTGGCATCTGTATGAGATTTTTAACTCAACCAGTGACACTCAAATAGTATCAGGGAGAACACACGTATATTTAATCTGTGGGAACATTCCAAACCAAGCTTCAAAACAGCATGTAGCAAATGTGAAATAACGGCAACACTTTGATCTTTTTCAAATTATAGGGAAAAGGGGTTTCAGATGCCATTGTCTAATTCAAAAATGCCCAAAACAAGAACAGATATAAAGTCGGTAACTATTTTATATAAGGTTCTGACATTATAAACTATAAAAAAAATTGTTAGATTAACTTGTTAAAGTATGGAGACTATTAAAAAATGGCATTCAACATGGAGTTCAGGTACAGAATGGAGCAGCAGTGTGGCCACCCTGTAAAGTACACTATGGGTCCCACTGCAGGGGTGTAACCCTGCAGTGGGACCAAAACAACTTCTCAGCAATGACAGTGTGCGATGCCTCCACAAATCACTTGGTACAATACTAGTCCATGTGAGGGAGTCCAGATCAAGAATAATAATGGCAAGTATCTCAAACAGCAGAACATAAATCTTCTAGTCATGCTATGAGACTTTTCTTCTGTTCATCTTTCCAGATAGTGCATATGTAAAATGTAGCCATACTGTCCAGAAGTTGACATCTGTATATAAGACCAACATTACTGTAGATGTAAATCTGTTAATTTTCATGAAATACAACATCCATGTTATTCAATACTATTTAATCTACAAATGTTTGATATGCGGATATACTGTATGGAATACAGACAGAAGTGAGAAAGAAAAAAGTACCCAGCTAGGGCACTTACTTTCTTTTCACTTCTGTGAATAACGAGCAGACTGGATGGATCATGTAGTCTCTATCTGTCATCATGTTCTTATTTCTGTACTTATTTCACTTTACAGTGATACTTATTGATCAGTATTCTTCTCCAATATTTCCCTCTGTCATCTAGCCCTATGATTGTGGTTTCCATGACCACACCCTTTCTACAGAAGAATTCATATTAAACTGTCACTTCTATGAGTTGATTTCGTATTGTTTTAAAGTAGGAAATGGAATGGCAGCTTACAGTGTGTTGTTTTTTAACCCTTAACCACTTCAAAAGCAACCTGTATAAAATGATTATTATTATTTTTTTTTTTTGGCAAATCAACTGGGAAGAATCTTGATTTGATTTGAACTGATTTAAAATATGAGTGCAGCTGACTTCAGGGAGAAAGTTGATGTTCAGTTAAAAAAACAACAACATAAAGTTATACTAGTATATCACATATAAAATTAGGTATTATTACCCAAAAATCAAAAAACAAATTCCTACTGGAATGCAGAATTTTCTAATTCAGTCAGAAATGAATTTTTGAAATTCTTCTGAATTTCATCAGAAACAGAAGGTCAGAACTTTGTGGCAGAAAAAAGCAGAATGGGTCTTGAGCTACATTTCCATGGGCTTCTAATCCACTGATCTCAATATGTTCAACATAAATGGTTGAAGAATGATTTTCCACAGAAAAATGCTGTTCCGTGCAATATAATTCAGTGGATCACAGCAGGCAGAATTCTTCAGAAGGACCACTGAAATTCTGGCAGAAATTCCACTGGTGGAATGATCATTGTACACTAATCCTGCAAGAGGAATTCCACATTCCACACAGCACTACAACATCCCTAATACAATGAAATCAAACCCACAAATTTTAAATGCATTTTCACAATGCCATATGTTTTAAATGCCTCATTTTCTGACATTTGTCTATACATGCAACACTGTCTAAATGACTACTATATACTGACTATTCCAATATCAACAATTAAATAACAGATTTGACAATATATGTTATCAAGTAATCAGATGGAACTACATCTGAGAAGGACATCAGGTTAAATATGTTGCTAACTCTGACCACAAGTAAATATTTGTTCGTACTAATTTTTTTATGCCCCCCCCCAGCTTTTAACATACTGTACATCCTGAAAACATTATTTATGTTAATAGACAGTACAATTTACTGTATAACCTGGATTACTTATGATTTCAAACATTCTCCTAGACATATTTCCTCTATGTATATATTCTCTTTTCCCTTTACCTGCACATAAACAGGACATCATCATAGCTAACACTGTGTCCCCAAATTATCAACTTTACCCTTTTCTGAATTTGTCCATATCTTTTGATTCAAATATTGTAATCCCCCAAGACAAACTACAGATTCATGTTCCAAATACAGGCCTCACAACTGTTAAAAAATACAATAAGTCCTCCCCCTTAACCCTGTGTTTTTCAAAATTAACAAAAAAAAAACAAACTGTCAGTTTCCTATTTAACTTCTCCCTCAAACCTTAGCTCCTTTGTTTTCTCCAGGTTTATTTCCATCCAGTTTTCTAGAGAACATCTCTCAATTAGGTTAAAATTCAATTCATGGTACTTCTAATGACATCTTCAAAAATTGTGATTCCCTGCAGCCAGTTTCCTACCCATCTCACCAGTTTTGCACCTGCCCCTATACCTACCAACTTCCTTCCCAGCCTTCCATGTGGCACTAAGTCAAATGCCCTACTGAAGTCCAGATACAGGACATCCACTGCATGGCCCCTGTCTAGTTGCCTAGTTACCCAGTCATAGAACTCAACCTGGTTGGTTTGGCAGGATCTGCCATGTATGAAGCCATGATGTCTGCTGTCCTGTAGTCCTTTGGCCTCTAGGAGGGCCACCAGCCTCTCCTTCAGGATAGTCTCCATTAGGTTATCCACGATGGATGTGAAGCTCACTGGTCTATAGTTTCCCGGTTCATCCTTGGGGACACTCTTGTGGAGGGGCACCACCTGAGCCATCCTCCAGTCCTGAAGTACACACCCCAAATGAGGCATTAAATAGGTCTGCCAAAGGTCCTGCAAGGACCTCTGCCAGCTCCTTCAGTACCCTGGGATGGATGCCATCTGGGCCTGGTGCCTTGTCCACCCTCAGTGCCTTTAAACCCTCTCGAACTCTGCCCTCCATGATCTCCCAATCTGTCACCACTTCCCCTCCTGCTTCTGCTATTTCTCTTTTAACCTGCTTTTAACCTGTACCCTACACTGCTATTTTTAGTGATAACTAAGCTGCACTGCCCCACCCTTCTTATGACTGCCACTCCTCATTCCCGAGGCCAGCTCATACCAACACTAGCGCTGCACTTCTCACTGGGAATGACCACTGGGATTCAGATTAATAACTCTATGCCATTCAGCTCCATGATATGGCATACTAGCATCACTCTGAAGCACCAAGAGTACAGCCCCCTGGGATGTATAAATGTACTAGCAGCTCTCTGTAATAGGCCAGGCTCATAACCATTGCCGCAACACCCAGGTGCACAGATGGGTTTCCAACAAGCAAACTCTCAAAATGCTTCAAACCTCCCTTCTGCGATTTCTCTTACTGCTACTGCTCCTTTCTGGAATCATTCACTCTAACCTAGGCCCAACTGGACCAACTGCCTACCGTCAGAACCAGAAGTCATGGTCTCTTATCTTGGCATCCATCAGTATTTGCAGCCTCCTCAGTAAACTAGATACCCTCCATACCTGGATTCAACAATTCAATCCTGACATCCTCTCTGTCACTGAAACATAGCTAAATCCAAAGATCCCTGACAATGCAGTTGCTGTTGCCGGATACATGATTTTCAGGCAGGACCGGAGCTCTAAGCAGGGTGGTGGCTGTTCCATCTACTTGAAGGACACCTTTGTGGGACAAGCCATCCCTCTTCATAGACCAGGATCACCATCTCAGGTCCTCGCTATCAAAGTTCCCCTTGGGATACACAGCAAGAACCTCACTATAGTCTCAGTTTACATCCCCCAAAGGACCTGGCTAATGGCTTCAATAAAGTCATGGGATGCCTCAAGGGTCTATACCATAACTCGGAGTCCATCATCCTGGGAGATTTTAACATCAACTAGCTTACACCGGAGACCAGCAAGGATGCCATTACAGCACAACAATTCACACAGCTAGTCTCCTCTCCTACCAGGTGTAAACTACAAGACAGGGACCTACACTCTTATTGACTGGATACTGTCCTGCCACCCTGAAAGAATATCTAAGGTGTCTGTTCTCCCTGACTCCTTAAGTGACCATTCACCCATTATCTGCCCTTGGGCTAATAACTACATCAAGCCTCCCCTAAAATAATACACACCAAGGTACTCAAGAAGGGTCACCTACAACTACTAAAATCCCATCTAAACAGACTAGACCGGTCAAACATGGACTCACTCAAGGATGTAAACAAAGCGCTAGAACTGTTTATCAGCCGATTCACTGAGGCTTGTGATTCATGCACCGCTAAAAAATAATGAAGGTTAAAGGTAGATCTAACCCTTGGATTGCCATTGAGCTTATCATGCAGCTCAGGCAAAGGGACCACCTTTGGCACTGGTCCACAGTGGCCCAAGCGGACATTCAAATATACAAGCAAGCAAGGAATAGCTGCACCTGTGCTGTATGGATGGCTAAAAGCAAATACTTTAAAGAAGTGCTTTCCAACTCATGGAGGGATGCAAAAAAAATGCTGGAACAACCTTAAGGACCTCTCTGGCAAAGACACCAAGTCTTCACCCACCATGCTCAACATCAATGGCACTCCAACATTGGACCTCATTACCATCTCCAATACATTCATTAGTGCTTTCTCCAACCTAAGCAGTGTCCTCCCACCTGATTTATTCAGTGCCCCCTCCAACAACCCCACCTCTGCCACAGCATCCCATGATCACTCAGCTCCACAGTTCTTCTTCAAAAGGATCCCAATGCACTTAGCCAGAACCTATATTTTCAAGGCTATAAGCAAAACTGGCCATAGTGGTGATTCACTCGACTTAAAGCTGCTTTCACTAGTCCTAGATGAAATCCTTGAACCTCTGACAATGATCTTTAACCTCTCCCTAAGGTATGGCAATTCCCATCACTCTGGAAAAAGGCTACCATCACACCTGAACATAAAAGTGGAGACAAGTCACTGCACACCAGTTATAAGCCCATCTCCATCCTTCCCCCATTATCCAAAGCACTTGAATGTATAGTCTCTGACCAGCTAATAGGGTTCCTAGAAAAGCATAATATTCAGTGCCCTGAGCAGCATGGCTTTCCTAAAGGGCATAGTGCCACCACGGCACTGTTGGAATTCACAGGCTGCATCTATGATGCCCTAGATCAAGGACTCTGTGAGGGGGCCATATTCATTGACCTTACAAAGGCCTTTAATACAGTTAACCACCCCCTCCTACTAAGACAATTGGCAGCTCTTGGAGAGAGAATTCAAAGTGTTAAAATTTCTGGAGTCTCATCAGCTGAAAAAACAGTCCTCTCGGGTGTCCCTCAAGGGTCAATTCTGGGCCCACTATTCTTCTCTCTCTTCCTTAACAACCTCCCAGGCATCTGCCAACAAAGGATACTATTCTATGCAGAGGATGCAGTCCTCTTTTCAAGCAACTGGGACTTTTATCTACTCAAGAGTCAACTGCAACATGATTTCAGGCTGGTGGAAAAATGGTTTGGCTCATACAAACTTGTCATAAATTATAGCAAAACTAAGGTCATGTCATATTGAACAGATATTTCTGCTCAGTCTTTACTGAGGAAGAGGAGGGTAATGGGTCTGAATGGCGTACAAGGGGTGAGAATGGTGCAGAAATGAACACAAGCCCCTTTACACGAGAAAGGGTCCTGAAGGAACTGGAAGTAATAAGAGTTGATAAAGGAATGGGGCCAGATGGGGTGCACCCCAGGGTCCTTAAAGAACTAAGAGAGATGGTGGCTGAACCTTTGGCTGTCCTGTTTAGCCGATCACTGGAAACAGGGGAATTACCCAAAGACTGGAGGATAGCAGATGTAGTCCCCTATACAAAAGTGGGAACAAAGAGGAAGCAGGGAACTACAGACCAATCAGCCTCACCTCGGTAGTGGGGAAGATCATGGAAGCACTACTGAAGGAGAGATTGGTGGAACATCTGGTTGTCAATGGACTACAGGACCCAAGGCAGCATGGTTTTACCAAGGGGAGGTCATGTCAGACCAACCTCATTGAATTTTTTGACTGGGTGACTAGGGAGGTGGATCAGGGGAGGGCAGTGGACATGGCCTATCTGGACTTCAGCAAGGCCTTTGACACTGTGCCACATAGATGACTATTACACAAACTGGGGAATATGGGTGTGGGCAGGTCAGTAGAGTGGTGGGTAGGTAACTGGCTTGGCGGCAGGACACAGAAGGTGGTGGTAAATGGCTGTCACTCCACAGAGGGAAGAGTGACTAGTGGGGCACCAGAGGGATCAGTGCTGGGACCTGTCCTATTCAATATCTTCATCAGTGACATTGCGCAGGACCTAGAAGGCAGAATTTCACTGTTCGCTGATGGCACAAAGCTCTGTAACAGAGTAGACACACCAGAGGGTGTAGACAGAATGAGAAGGGACCTGCAGAAACTTGAAGAATGGTCAGGGGTTTGGCAGTTGAAATTAAATGCAAGGAAGTGCAAGATAATGCATATGGGGCACAAAAACCCTGGCACAATATATCAGTTGGGGGGTGAGGATATAGCATGCACCATGCAGGAAAGGGATCTTGCGGTTATCATCTCTGATGACCTCAAGGCAGGGAAGCAGTGTGACAAGGCAACAGGTAAAGCAAATAGGATGCTGGGATGCATAGGCAGGGGCATCACCAGCAGGAAAAGGGAGGTCATAATTCCACTATACAAGACACTAGTGAGGCCCCACCTGGAATACACTATACAGTTCTGGAGACCTTACCTACGTAAGGACAATGACAGGGTAGATAAGGTTCAGAGGAGGGCAACAAAGATGGTGCATGGATTGCCTAACAAGTCCTATGAGGACAGGTTGAAGGAACTGAACATGTGCTCCCTGGGAGAGAGGGGATATGATAGAGACATACAAGTATCTTACAGGGAGGAACAGGGTGCAGGAATACAATAATTTTAAGCAAAAAAGATGTTCCAGGACTAGAGGGCATGGGATGAAGTTGGAGGGAGGATGATTCAGAGGAAACGTGAGGAAGAATTTCTTCACAGAACGGGTGGTGGACAAGTGGAACACCCTGCTTGATAAAGTGGGGGGGTCTGAAATTATCACGGGATTTAAGAATGCATGGGATAGACATAAAAGAATTCTGGAGGTCAGAGGTAAGGTGCAACAGACTTCTTGGAAAACATAAATTGAACTTACAAGCTCAAATGGGCAGACTGGGTGGGCCATAGGCCCTTATCTGCCAACGCTGTCTGTGTATCTATGTATGTATGTCTTTCTGCAATGCACATAGCAAGATCAATGTGGGGCCTCACTTGATCAGGTTCATGAGTTTAAATACCTCAGCATCACTCTGGACAGCTCTCTGTCCAACCCCCAGCACATTGGGATGGAAGCAAAGTCTGCCAACATACGCCTTGGCCTGCTCCACAAGTACAAACACTGTATGACTCCTGAAGCCCTAAGACTGGCCATCCACAGCTCTATTACCTCCATTATCGATTATGGTCTAGTCATATATGGCTCTTCCTTTCCTACTGCCCTTAGGAGGATATCTGTGACACTAAACAAGTCCTGTAGGCTTCTCATGGGGGCTGACTGCCTAACGCACACCTGTGACCTATATGCCAAGGCTGGATGGCTACCTCTTATTGGTAGAATACAATACCAGACCTGTCTGATAGCGAAAAAAGCTCTTCTTGGACTCATGCCACCAGGTGTGGCAAGACTCCTTACTACCTGCAGCAGCTAACAGCCAAAACACAGTTCTCAATACCAGACTTTCCAGGCCCCCAGGCGCCGGACCTCGCTGGGTCAGAGATCCTTCCTGCACAGGGCTCCTCAGTGGTTCAATACTCTTAACAAAGAAACTCTTGCTGCTGCATTGCTAAGCCCCTTTAAAAGGCAGTTGCGTCTATTCCTCCCCTCTAACTCACTTTGTGACTGCCTCCCCTAAGCTATGGTCATCACCCTCTACCCTAGTTGTAACTGTAACCTGCAATTCCAGCCTTGCATCCTTGGCACCAGCCCCCTTCCTCTCACCCTTTGCCTCCCCTCACCCACCCATCCCCTCTGTATGGACTCATTCATATCAATGGCCATCTGGTGCCTATCCCCTTCACTCCGCTCATCCTTATCTGACAACGGCACCTATCTGCCAAGTTCCTCCTGACCTTTTCCTACCAAGTATACTGTTTTTACTATGAACTCTGATAGAAGATAGCTTGGTTGGTTCTACTGCAGCGTATTTGTCTGAACACTCTATGTACAAGTAAACTATTTTGTTATTATTGTTACCATTGTTTACCATTGTTGTATGTTTCCACCATCCTCTGACATGGAACCTTTGTAAATGAGCAGTTCCTGCTCAAAGGTACTTGTAATCCTAGAGTTTAATAAATAAATTTGTGGTTATAAAAATATATGTGAACCTTTGTGTGAAATTGGGATCCCTTGGTTTGAAAATATTTATAGTTATATTGTTGAAATGATTGCAGAAAACTGTTTGGAACTCTGTGGTTTAACACTGAGATGCAGTTCGACCTGCTCAAGTTTATTTGCAAAAGTGTCAGCAGGATGCCAGCTCCTGCTCAGGAAAGAAACTAAGAAGAACTCTGATAAATTTTGTGTGACAACAGAATGGGCCCAATTCCTTGACAGCTACACCAGACATAAATGCATTATGCAAGCCCCAAATGGTGCAAATCGCAAATTACAACTATGACTTACGACATGCGTGATTCCAAAGGAACACTTATGCCACAACCCACAACCACTATGCCACATGCAAGTTACAACACAGTTACACGAAACAAAGCATGTACCACTGTGTAATACGGCTTGTGACATGCATAATGCACCAGTATGACGAAAATGCTATTCCCGTACAGGAGGCATAGGTAAATACGCCAGAAGAGTCCAATGTATGTTAGACTAAGGAATAACTGGTCTTACCAGATCACAAGCAAATATAGCCCCACCCCCACATAGTCAGACAGCAAAGAGCAGTGTAGCGTGACACACAGCACGAAGTCAGCAATAGGAGCCCTACTCGGGAATTATGCTAGTGGAGCACTTGAGTGCAGGCATGCCAGGCATAGAGGCATGACCCATGGGACTGAGCCAGAGTGTCCAATGATGGTACCAAGGCCACCAGTGCAGAGAGTGAGGCACCATTGCTAAACCTTTGAGGACCTGACCAAACAGCAGTGCACAGCATGCTATAGGCTCAGCAAGAACTGCATCATAGAGCTATGCCAGGAGCTGAGTGGGACCTATGCAGCACCAGAAACAGGGGACTCCCACTGCCCCTGGAGGAGTGTTTGAGTGCAGAGCTGTGCTTCATCACCGCCAGCACATTTCAAATGTCCACGGGGGACATAGTTGGCATTTCCCAGCTGGTGGTGTCCAAGCACCTGAGGAGGTTCCTTGCTGCCCTCATACAGCATACCATGTAACACATCAGCTTCCCATGGGATGCCCAACTCCAGTGCCAAGTGAAACAGGTGTTCTACAATGTGGCACAGTTCCCCCGTGTGCTAGGTGCCATTGACTGCACACATGTGGCCATCAGAGCCCCAACTGAGGATGGGGACGCACAGATAAATAGGAAGGGGTACCACTCAATGAATATCCAGGTGGTAGGTGACAGTGGATGTTGCATTCTAGATGTGGTGGCCAAGTACCCCATATCCTGCCATGACTCCCACACATACAGGAACTGTGGGCTATAAGAGAACTTTGAGAGAGGGAACGTCACAGGTGGATGGCTCATAAGTATGTACTGGGGGAATGACAACTAAAAATGTGTGTAAGTGGCAGTGTGTGTGTCTGTGTGTGAGTGGCAGATGGTGATTGCGTGTGTGAGTGGATACAGTGGTACAACAGGGACACAGGGCACACAGGCACTGAAGCAGTCATATGTTATGGCCACACAGACACATGGCACGGCACGCATGACCTGCAGGCAGGGCCAAGACCCACACACCATGCACTCCACAGGGCCCTGGGAAGGCCACACAATGCCAAGGAAAGACCACGCAGTGCATGGACACAGCCAAGGATGTGCATGTGACCAAATGTACATGCCTGCATGTTTGAGCATGTGCATGCGGCACTGCATGCCATGCAGAGGATAGGTAGATGCTGATGAGAATACTGCACACAGCAACAGCCAGCTAACCCCCCCACCAATAGGTGACAATTGATACCCTCAGATGCTTTGGCTGATGACACTTGTGAGGACACCCCAGATAGCAGCCAAGGAGAGATGCAACGAGGCCCACACCAGCATGAGAGCAGTCATCAAGTGCACCTTCAGCCTGCTAAAGTCCTGCTTTTGATGCCTTGACACCTCAGGGGGTGCACTTCAGTACAGCCCTGTGATGGCCTGCAGGATAGTGCTCGCCTGCTGCATCCTCCACAACATCGCCCTGGCACACCGTGTACCAATGCCTGACAGTGACCAGAAGGAAGGCACACCGCAGGAGGGGGACAGAGAGCTGGATGGTATGGTGGGCCACACAACTCAGTGAGGTGCAACAGCAGGACACCATGCAAGACAGGAGCTGATACAGCTGTTCTTCTGAGGTGGCACATGGCCACCATCACCACCATGATGGCACCTGCGACAGTATGGGGGACACAGTGTGGTACAATGTAGCCCTAACAACAGCTTGGCACACAAGGCACCATGGATGAGACAAAAGAGGATGGGATACTATCTGCCAAGTGCCATGCGACACACGTGGCTGCACTGAAGCTGTAACAGTGGCCATGCATGTCATACGGCATCCACCAGGCATCACTGTAAATGGGCGAATACCCCCCCAGGCAACACACTGAGGACCACAGCACACATAGACACTGGACATGCAGGCACAGGTGGGTAAGAGACACATACAGAACAGAGACACAACGCCATGTTGATTGCCCCACCAGGCACAATACACCTGCCATGGCCACTGATGCATGATGACAGTGCAACCACAACAGGAACACAGCACCAGATGGTACAGACCTGCAGACAGACTGTGGTAGGATGCACCATTGTATTATGCCATTGGTGCCACCCACAGGGCCCACCACACCCCTGGGTTGGAGGGTGCCATAACAGCCCATGGCCGCCACACAGCCAAGACATACATGATGTGATGGCATGTTAACTGGACCCAGCACAGAGTGCTGCTGTGCACACAGAGCACCATTCGGCCATGCTTACAGGTGTGCACCCAAGGCTATGAGATAGACAGATGGCACACAGATACCAGGTGCAGGATGGGAATGTGCATGTGATGGCGTAACACTGCCACATGCATGCCCGCATGTGGACAGTGACACACACATGTACACAGGCACGTTCCCATGCAGATCACAGATGGACACACAAAGCAAGGGATGCAAAAATATAATTTAATGGGACATACAATAAAACAACTAAACACAAAAGCTAACATAACACCCCCCTTTACCCAAACCAGACCCCCTGCTATGTACAAAAAAACCCAGACCCAGCCCATATGTACAGCCCCCCACCACAGTATAATACAGCGGACAACCCCCAGCATGTATGAACCCACACACAGGCACATCTTAAACAACAGCCCCCACATCAAACACAATATACAAGCCCCCCACCCACTGAACAGTACGCACAGCCACAACATCCCCTCTGCCCCGTAGTCACACAACAGTAGCCCAACCCGGCCACCCTGAAAAATGTCAGGCATGGCTCAAGCCCATAAGCCACACAACAGTGCCAGTGTCTGCATCACATGTCCGTGGCCCAGTCCACACACATGCTGCCCTACTGCCCCTGCAGCACTGTAAGTAGTGCCCCAGGGGAGCTGTGCAGGTGCACAGTGTTCTCCATTATGGCAGAAACCAGCTAGATTAGCTACTGGTCATCTGCCAGCTGCTTTCCTGGGTACAACACTGCCTGCTGATGTTGGCCACAGACGGCCTGCGGTCTGGGTTGTCCCCCAGGGGACACATGTCCAGCACATGTCCATGTGGGTCCTGTGGGGGCATGTCTACAAATCCATTCTGGAAGGCAGCACACGCAGCTGGAGGCATGCTCTCTGCCACCTGCTCACCCGCAGGCAGATCCTCCACCTCCTCTGCCTGCTGGTCCTCCACCTCCAGCTCCTCTGCTGGCTGGCCCACAACCCACAGCACCTCTGCAGGTTGTTTGTCTACCTCCTGCACTGCTGCATGCTGATCCTCCACCTCATGCTTCTCTGCATGTTGGGCTTGTGCCTCCATTACCTCCACATGCCGGTTGTTTGCCACGGGCACCACCACTGGCCTGGCTTCCAACACCACTGGCCCACTGTCACCAGCAGCCTCATTTGCCACCACCTCCTCTGATGATGATGGGATGAACTGGACCCTGTGGTGTCGGTGCTGGGTGCAGCACAAGTAGTCTTCCACATTCTGGGCCTTCCATTCTGCAATTGCACACAGCAATGCCCAGTGCTTTGGGGACAGTCTGCTACGCCCACCTGCAGGGCAGCAAAGGTGAAGGTCAGTGCCAGGATGGGACATACACCACACCCACACATCACACAGCCACCTCCTCCACCAATGCACACTCCCATGGCATGGCCACAACATGTTAGACAGTGCTTGAACCTACCTACCTACCATGAACCTACCTCTGGTGGCCATGTGCCTGTTGCTGGCTCCCTCTCCACTAGTGTGCCACATCATGCCGCTCCTGCTGTTCCATGGTGCTGTGTCCTGCACCTGTGGGGAATAGGAACACAGTTACATGTGTGCACCACTGCTGGCCATGGCCTGTGTGTCAGTATTGTGTAGGTGTCTGCTTACATGATTGCATACCCACTTGCACCTGGGGCCTGGCCGGCCCTCATCTCTATGTCCCTCTTCTTCACCATGTCCAACAGTCACTGTAGGATCTCCAGATCCTGCTGTGCTAGGTCCTGCCACTGGTGCAGCAGGTGACACACACTGCAGGACATGCCACTCCTGGCACTAAAGCGTGCCCCGATTGCCCTCCATGCCCTGTCCCTCTCCACTGTGCTGTGTGTCCTGCACCCAGGAGGTAGCAGCATTGTTCCCCACTGCTGCATAAGGTTCAACAAAGGTGCCATCTCTGCCGGAGTGCAGTTAGGGGCCCTGCAGCTAAGACTGCTGCTGCTGCTGCTGTAGTGCGGCATGGCCCTGTCTGCACCCTGTGGGCTGCAGCTGTCAATGGACACACCCTGCCGAACCGGGCATGATAGGGTCCTGCTGTGGGCAGCACTGTCCTGCAAGGCAATGTGGAAATTTCATCATGACATGGCACAGTAGTGGTGCATCTCGCTGTGTCACACCCCCTGACTTGCTACATGGCATGGCTGCCCATAGCTTGCATACCATACGATGCTGGAGTACCGTAGCAAAGGGTACAGAACTGCATGTCACATGCTGTCCCAGGTGTGTATCCTGGCAGTGCTGTGCTGTGTTGTACACACATATTTCTAAAGTACCTCTCCCCCACCAACTGAGTACACAGCCCCTCCACATACCACCCCCTGCCAGGCAGCACAGGTTAGTGCTGTGTGCACACATCATGAAACAAGGCCCACAGCAACACCCAGTCAACACTTCTTCTCCCATACTACCACCTGCCATACACATCCAGGCAGTGTGGGTGTTGGCTCCTCTACTCACTGGATGGACCATACACATGGCCATCTACCACACACCAGCAGTCTGCCCAGAGACCCTACTCAGTGGCCTCCACAAGCTGCAATATGCATTGTGAGGTGTGGGATAGCAAGGAGGATGCTTTTTCAGAGCAGTAGGTGCACCAGATAATATATTTATTGAAATAAATCAAAACAAAGCAGAACTTCAGGCGACAGAAGAAAATTAAACATAAGCACCATTAACCAAATAACATCAGCTTGAAACACTAGAAGGAGCTAGTGTAAGACTCACTGAGATCAGAACTCATCTGTACCTTACCAGACTATCTGAAGAACTAAACCAACATCTTGCCCTAAATACTCTTGGAAAAACATGTGACTTAGAGAACTCCTCCCCTAAGTTTAAAACAAAATATTTTTACAGAACAGAAGGATTAATTTATTAAACTGATAATACAAAACATATTGTTTTTTAACCATAATATATTATATCATTCCAAATCATAAAAATAAAGGTTAGATATCAAGCTAAATTTAAGAATTACCAACTTAACTCCGCCTCCTACAATATAACTTTAAATATAAAAGCTCTATAGAGATATGAGAAGTGCAAGGAGTTAAGCTTACAGTACTGCTTGGAACTAAATAGTCAAAAGAAATAAAAATAAAAAGGTTTATATAGACTTAAAGTTTAATTATTTGTGATACTACCCTCTCCAAAACTCTAAATGTACAAAGTGCTGACTATTGTTATTACAAACCACCTTTCATTCTGAAGGAGGAAGTGTTAGTTCTGCAGCAGTATGCACTTTCAAAGTGAATATTATTCTGAGACTGTTTACAAAAGTTCTACACATTTTAAGTGTTTTCTCAACCTACTTATATATCCAAGAAAACATATGTATTTTATACATTAGTTATTCACAGAATACTAAGAGCTTAGAAGGAAAAAATATCGATAGCCATTCACAGGATACTAAGCGTTTGGAAGGAAAAACAACAAAGCAGCGTTTTAACAGCTGACCGCTGAAAGAGGGGAAAATTGTATGTTTACCTTATTGACAAGTCCTTTCTATATGTACCACGAAGTGCAAGAAGCACCAGGAGTGGGATTTCTGAACCTCTAAAGGGCATATGATACGTTTCAAAGAATAAAAAATACAAAATTACCTCGGCGGTATCCAGGAAGTAACAACGAGCGAGGGGGGACCACCCGCACTATCGCGAAGCGGTAATTCTGATAACAGAAGAGACTCGGAGAGTCCAACGCAGGCGTTCATTTAAAAATGGGGCATATTTTAGCCGGAAGATGCAAGGTTAGCATCTAGCAAAATAAAATAATAATAGAAGGAAAAAAACTGGTTATTATAATTCGAAAGAGGCACAAGACCAGACAGTGTTTTCAAACCCTTTTTCAGGAACACAAACAAATGCTAGGGAAGGGTGAGGGTTTAAACGCTAAAATATAAATATCTATATTTCTCATTTACAGGGATTTATTTCCCAGGCTACATTTTTTTAAATGGTTTTGTTTTCCTTTCAAAGAATTTCCCTACAATACAAGTTTACCAAACGGTGGTGGAGAGGGGGATAAGCTTCATATACCAAAATTAGCAAAGAGGCACAGGGATAGAAAGGAAGTTATATAGGTGACCTGCTTATATACTTGAAAGAAAGGAGATGAGGAAAAAGTACAAGAGGATAGAACAAAAGTAAAGGGCTGTTGCAACAGACTTAAAAAAAAAAAAATTAAGGTCTGGTATGTGGAGTTGTTCCCCTAGATGCATGCCTGTTATGGTGCTGCTCTCTGCATGGCACATGTTCTGTAACAGCCACACATCACCTATGGCAACATATGTGTGCTGTGTGTATACCAACTTACACCCTTGTACATACCTCTGGAAATGTTCAGGGATCAGGGCTGGTGCACCTCAAAGGCTGGTGTCCTTTCCTGCACAGTGGTGTGTTTCTGCTGTGTTGTCCCACCTTGGGCCCGCCCTCAGTTCACCGTGTCTGGAGTCACTGGGCATCAGGGATGCTGTGCAGCCTGTACATGACCTCAGTAAGCACATGACGCATGTCCATGTCCCACGTGTGGCCTATAGTGGTGCCACACAGATGCGGCATGCATATACGCATATCGCATGTGCGCACTAAGCTGATGCAGGTCACAGTTGTGGCCTGCACGTATGCATTGCAGGTGCATATCCGATGGACATCACTACTGTGGCAGTCAGTGCAGTTGTGCATGTGCGATTTGAACAATGCACCCATCCTAGACACCGGCTATCCCACTTGCAACTGGCCCTCACACAGCATGTGGGAATGAGCGACACCACACAGTTTGCCAGTGAATATATTTTACTATATACAGTATAGGAGTGCAATGGTACAGTGTTACAGTACAGTGGTGCAACTACCCCTACTACACAGACCCACGCCCAGTGACAATTCACAACATCCATACCCATATCGTGCTGTATGTCATCACCCACGCACATGCACACAGTGTACACACACACACACACACACACACACACACACACCACACACACACCACATATCCACACACAGTGCCCTCCTCTAGTGCCACTCTGGACAATGCCCATCACCCCTTGCAGCAGCGCACCATATAGACATGGTCACACATCCATCTGCTGCTGATGCCTTGTTCTTTGCATTTGGTGGTGCTATCACTCTGTGCAGCCCCCTGTGTCATGGGCTCCACTGCCCCTGTGGCATCACTGGGCTCACCCTGTCCTGGTTGCATGGCCACAGGTACCCCACTGCCTATGGGTCCCGGAGGCACCGCTTGCTTCCAACACTTTCCACACCTCCCTGTGGCAGCAGGTGTTGGTCCTGGCACAGTCCTCTGTCCCTTTGTTGGTGGTCCATTGTCCTCTGCAGCCTGCACTTGCATTGCCACCTGAGCTGTACCCTGACCTGGTATGTCAGCAGGTGCTACTACACCTCATCTAGCACTTGTCCTGTGCTTTGTGGCCACTGCTGTATGCGTTGTGGCCATGGCTGCAGATGGCTTTGATGTTTTTTGTGGCGGAGGTGTTGCCACCGGTGGTGTTGGTGGTAGTGGGGGCTTTGGTGCTGGTGGTGCTGCTGGTGGTGTTGGTGGTGGCAGTGGTGTGGGTGGTGGAGCAGATGGTGCTGCTGGTGGTGCTGTTGCTCTTGCTGCCCCAGGTGGTGGTGGTGTTGATGCTGGTGTGGGGGATGTTGTAGCGGTGTTGGTGGCAGCTGCACACTTCTGCCCTTGTGGCTGTCGGTGGCATGGGCTGCTCTGTGGGGGTGGCAGCGTTCCTCCTGCCATCGTGGTGGTGTGTGTCTCATCTCCCTGCTGGTGCTGCTTCACCACCTGTGTTGCCTTTGTGGCAGCGTCCCTCCTCTGTGTGTCTCGCACAGGCTGGGCTATAAGTGTGTCTTGTAGCACTGCGGCCAGTATGTCCATCTGTCTGGTTTGCTGAGCCACTGACCCCTCCATGGCCATGGCCAGTTAGGTGAGTACCTGCATCTGCACCTGGACACGGGCCTGGGAGATGACAATGGCATCCACCAGCCTCCCCATGGCTGCCTCTGTGGTGCATGTCCCTGTCTCGATCGCAGCTATGGGAGTGCCCATGTGCTCCTCCATTGCTATGTGGTGGGCATCAATACTGAGGCAGATACAGCCAAGCATCTCTGACTGCTCCTCATAAGTGGTCATGAGGATCCTGCAGGGTCTGCGCCACCAGGGTTGTCTGTCACAGTGGCCTGTTCGGTAGTCGGTTGCATGCTGTCCTGTTCTGGCTCAATGCCTTTGCCACCACTGTCCTCTGTCACTATGTCTGCTGCTGCTATGCCTGTGGGGGGATGACAGTGCATCAGTGCTACCCTCCCATGTCATGCCCTCCGCACGTCCCTACATTCCTACCCCTGCATTGCTGTCCCACACACCAGGGCTACAGCTGGTCATCCACTTACCTGTCCCTGCAGCCATCCAAGTAGTGTCCAGGTCTGTGTCACAATGGATGCTGTGCTGGTTCAGGAACACCAGGATCTTCTCCTCATGGGCGATAAGGGGTCTCTCCTCCCGTGGCCCACCACTTGTGACCAATGCCTGCTACCTATTACAGTCCTCCTTTGCCTTTGCATGGTACTTCAGATCATTCACTCACTTTTGTAGGTCCCGCACACTCTGCTTAGCATTAGCTAATGCATTGACCATTTTGGCCATGTCCTACCAGGCCTCCTTTCGCTTCCAGCACAGGTCACGCTCCCCACCCTTGCCCATTAGCAGGGCTGCCTGTGCCTCTAGTTCCTTGAGGAGGACATCTGTCTCCTCATTTCTAAAGTTCCTTTTCCATCTTCTTGCCACACTTCCCACCTCTGCATTGCAACCGGCCTGTGCCATTGTTACTGCATGCATAGCAAGCTATGCCATGTCTGGCACTTGTGCACATTTATATGGTCATTGGGTTGCGATGTGCGTAACCTCTATGCCTGCTATGGTGGGTTGCAGGTGTAACTTGCAACATGCATAATTCTTTGTTGTACATTGGAACTCGCTTTTCTCTTGGAATGGGGGCAGCTCGCATGTTGCAAGGGTTTGGGCATACCTTTGTGCAGCGGCACTGATTGTGCCATGCTGTACTCGCTGTCTTGGAATGGAGCCCAATGTCTTTTAATGACAGGTTGAAGAACTTCTTGCCTGGCAAAAACTTCTTATGAAAAGATTGTGCGTGAGAGAGAAAGAGAGAAAGATTGAAATATTTTAGAATTAGAAATACCTTCAGATAAGTTGGCCCAGTGGCACTGAGGGTTGAGGTGCTGGACACCACACCTCGAGCCATGCCAGTGGCTTGGGTTCAGGAATGGACTTGGGCCATCTGGGGTCCATAGGGGGAGGGAGGATTGAGCATCCAATGACTGCTCTCCTTCCTCTGGGGTGGGGGGGGCTGCATCCCTCTGCAGTGGCAATTGGTGGTGGCCAGTGGCACTGCATATAGTGTGCATAGTCAAGGGCTGGAGTTCAGCAGGTGTCAACACCTAAGTGCACTGATGCCATTGCACAGTTGGCTGTGAGGGGAAGAAAAGGGCAGAAATTTGTGTGAAGATCATGGCAGCTGATGGCTGTGCCCTGCACCCCTGCACTCCTGGAAATGAGAGATGTGCCCCCCAGGAATCAAAATCCAGGTCCCCGGGGGGGCACTCTGCATATCATTCTGTGTGGGGAGAGTGTGTTACTGGCCAGACCAGATCTGAGAGTGCGGGTGCCAGTGGCCAGATGACTCATCACCTGCACCACAGAGAAGGAGTATAAAGAATGCTGTGATACAATGTAAATAGCTGTTCTAAATAATTTAATTTTTATTTCATTTACTGTTACTAATAATAAAATGCTACTTGTGAATGTTATAAACGATCTTAGATTTCCAATGCTTTCTGATCAGCGTCTCAACGACAGTACAGTGATCACTGAGACTGAATGCTTTGCAGTAATCGAGTACCACTCTTGCTCGATAACCATGGTCCCATGCTTTCATACAAGTCTCCATAAATTTCAGTGAGGTATGGGTAGTGGATAAATCTTTAAGTGAACTTAACTGGTTCACATCCAGTTTTGCTCCATCTTTTTCCATTATCGATTTAACAACAAACCCCTCAACTACTTAAGCTGTAACACTAGTTTGGAATATTACATAAAAACATAGAATTTGATGGCAGATAAGGTTCGCTTGGCCCACCTAGTCTGCTTATTTCCCTACCTAATGAATAAGCTGCAGATCCTAGTGAACCAACAGCCAACTTCCTCCTATCCCCCACTAGAATTGTCTTACATCTGTCCCATGCATTCTTGAATTCCCCCACTGTTTTTGACTCCACTACCTCCTCAGGAAGGCTGTTCCATGTATCCACAGTACTCCCATGAAAACATACTTCCTCACATTACATCTGAGCTATTTGTCTAAAATGTTTTTGTCTGTTTCTCTGAGGGGACCTTCGGGATAGGGAATATCCTCACCTGTACCTATTGCAGGGAAAGCTGCTCACAAATGATTGATTTATTAAAGATGTTGCATACCAACGGGGAGAAATATCTGCACCCTCCTTCAAAATACATTTAGGACCTTGTCAGATTCCCAAGCCTTCCCTACTTCAGCTTCTCTCAACTCCCTATTAACTTCCTCTACTTGCAATATATATTTATCAGATATGTCCCATTTCCAGCCCCTTTTCTAACCAGACAGCTAAGTTTACTACTATATCTATGTTGCTTGTCTTACCATATATAAACTTAAATCCCTGACTTTACTAATTCCTTCTGACGTGTGTGTTTGTGTGGGGAGCTGTGAACATTTAGCCAGTAGAATTCTGTTGAAATCTGAATTTCTGCATTCCATGATAAACAAACATTCCTTCTATTGAATTTGTGGCTAGACAGATGTTTGACAGCTGCAAAGACTACTTTTTCCTAGTTACTTTTAACAATAAAAAAATTACCTGTTTGTTTTTTAAATATTCTCCATTTACCCATTTTCGAAGTACAGTAAAACGCTTTGAAGGAGCATATTATACTTATCTACCACTTCAAGGCTTTTAAGACACTCTACCTGCTGTGACATGCTTCACTTCACCCCTGGGTTTGCAGTTAAATCAGCATAAAGCAGTTTACCATCATGTCTTATTGGCTGCATTGCCAAGTCACTGTTGCATTATTCTTGTTTTCTGTTGAGTGGCTGTGTCCTACCTCACATAGTGCCACAAACTTCACCTCTACAATATGCCAGCCTAAGCATGAGATTCTATGATCCTGCATGAGAACCCTGGCACCCAGGGTGGCGGTGGTGAGATGCACAGATACTGTAACATACTGCAGTGCCAGCTCACTGCTCATTGTGTAAGCAATAAAACATGACAGTCTGTGCATTATGGTGTTGTAATAACTGGGTAGGCTTTTGTTTCATAGGAAAGGCCGGTTATAATTTGCTGTTATAGCCAGCGGATTATAACAGTAAAAATGCGTCAGCGTATGGAAAGTAAAGTCAACTCATGCTTGCTCTACTGCATGGCTGTCATAACACATTGCTTTTCCCTTAAATTGCATTCTGGTGAAAAACTCACCTCAGGACAGCACACCTTAAAGATTACTGCCACAAAATCCGAGTCAAGATGGCAACCCAATTCCAAGTTGCTAACCTACCCATATTGCCTGACACTTTTAGTGATCATTGTATGACATATTGTGTCAGAAAAGTCCAGTATCCTCCATCCTCTCCAAGTATATCTGGTCTCAGTCCCTATGGTCATTAAATACAGACACTCTACTATGTGATCTGCATACAGCTGATTGGTCACCCATGCTCACTGCACCTGACATAGACATTGCCCTTTCCTTCTTCCATTTGATATCATCCTCTGTCTGGAACAAACATGTCCCTGTCCAGAAGGCCAGTGTTAAGTCCTCCTACCATCCTCATATCACCCCTGACCTCATCAATTTGTGCTAGATCTGGAATCAAGCCTGGGCTTAGTTGAAATTCTCCTGCTTTCTGTCTGACTGCCACTGCTACAGAGTGCTAAGGAACTCATTCACAAAGACCTTTCAAACCACTAAATCCCTGTACTTCAAAGCCAACAGCCAGAATAATCTCAACTGCCCCCTATGTTTTCGTAGGTGATCCATTCTCTGTATGATCCCCTAACCTATTCTGCTCCTCCAGTCCTTACTGTAAATGGTTCACCAATCTCTGACTTTTCCTCCATTGTTACTCACTTCACTGAGTTTTTACCACTTGAGCCTTCCCCTCCTCAACATCTCCCAATTCATCTCTCACCCCTTTGCCTTCACATTCTATTCCATCTTCCTCCTCAGTGGGATATAATTTCCCTTCTGTATCTGTGCAGGAAACCCTGCTTGCACTTCTTTTGCTCAAGCCATTCAAACCTAGTCCCGATGGTTTGGACCCCAAGCTCCTCCATCTCTCAGCTTCAGCCATCACCTCCCCTCTCATTTATCCCTCTAACCACTCCTTCACCCTAAGTGCTGTCCTGCAGGCTTGGAAGCTTGCTAAAGTTCTCCCCTTTTCATAAAGGTGGTGATCATTCCTCCCCTAGAAACTATGGCCCCATCTCCCTCCTCCTCCTATCTCTTGCTAAGTTGCAAGAAAAGTTGATCAACTCATGGCTGTCTGACTTCCTCCACTTCTCCAGCTTTCCTCTGTTCCACTCTGCTTTTTGGAAACACTAGTCCACTGTATCCTTCTAACTATGTGTCTCTGACTACATCCTCTCTGGGATGGATCAGGGCACATTATGGCATCTATTTTGGCTAATCCAGCCAAAGCATTTGATTCAGTGGCTCATCCACTTCTCCTGGACATGGCTGAAATCTGTTGGCCTATCAGACTGTGCTGTTGGGTAATTTCACTCCTATCATTCAGGCTGTCAGCAGTCAATGCAGGTAGGAGATATCCTGTTCCCGCCACTCCTCATCAAGGCTGGGGTCCTACAGAGCTCCATCCTGGGTCCTGTCCTCTTCCCTATTTTTTTCAATGACCTTCCCTCAGCCTGTGTCAATTTGCATACTCACATGTATGCAGATGACAGTGTTCTCTACACATCAGGACCATTAAGTGAGGCTGTTGAGGTCACACTCCGGTGTGTTTTTCACAATATTCTGCATTGGTTTCAGGCCAGCCAACTTCAGGTCAACACAAAGAAAACAGTGTCCATGACCTTTGGATCCAACCAGAAACTGTTCAGGCTTGCCTACCTCCCTTCCTTCACTACTTGGTTCTCCCCTTGAAGTAGTCCACTCCTTTAAGTACCTCAGAGCATGACTTGATAGCAGGCTCAACTTATCTACTCATACTGATGCCATTCGCACTTAACTCTACTCCAGACCTTGGGACTTATACCATAATAAAGATTGCCTGTCCCCACATGTCCACCAGGAACTGGTTATCAAAATGGTGCTACCAGTCTTTGATTACACTGATGTGGTATACTGTACTTCACCCTCCTCTTCCCTTGCCAGACTAGACACCCTTTGTAACACCTTCTGTCATTTTGCCACAAACTCTTCCCCTCACATTCATCTTTGCAAACTATTCTTTCTTTTTTCCTCACATCACATACTTTACTGTGATTCCTTCATTACTAAATACTGGTTTGAGGAACTGCCCTCATACATTACATGCTCATCTCTCCCATCCTATTTGCCTCATACCCCCTGCATTCCAGTGATCTCTGCACTTCCTCCCTCCATCACTCTCATTCCTCTGCTGGAGAGTCAGCTTTCTTCTATCATCTCCCCTCCCTACCTCTGGAACCTCCACTTTTCTACACTCCATCTCTTACCCTCTCCAGCCTCCCTAAAGCACCAGCTTACACTCTTTCCAGCCCCATCCTGCACTTGTCAGCACCTTTCTAACCTGCTTTTCCCTCCTCTTTCCACAATTCTTTCTCCCTCCCTTGTGACTATTGTATGCCTCCCATTTCTCTGCTCTGTGATTTCCTACCAGTTGTTTGATTTAGTTTCAGGATGTAGAGTATATTCTTATACCCGATACCCATATCTTGCAAATTTTGCACCTCTGCCAAATTCTACTACTGCTAATTGCACCTTATCTGTTTGTTAACATCAATTCTATTGTACGTGCTTGTTGTTTTGCTCTCCCCTGTCCTGTGGGTCACACCTGGAAATGAGCCTTTGTTCAATGTGCCTTTCCCTGTTACATGTTTTTAAATAAATAAGACAAAATATGCAAGAGGGAAACACTGATCCCACTATTACTCTCACTCCATACAAACTGGCAACGTTTAAAGCTGCTTCATTAGAACATTGCCATGGATACCGGTATTCAGAACTGAGACTAATAATTACTTTTTTCACACATAGCTTTTAGGCTTCTGTTCTCAGAAATGTTCAATAAATAGTTATCATTAATAAGCAGCAACTATCCATGGAAAACAATGATATTAAATAAACCCCACCTCTCCAAGTCTCATGTTTTTCAAACAACTTAATTCAAAAGAACTGGTTGGCAAAAAAAAAATAATAAAATAAACAGTCCCAGCAATTACATAAAACAAAACATGGGAAGAAATATAAACTCAAATTTTATGTACACCTTTGGTGTGGGATGTTTTGATAAAACTCTCAGGCTTCACCCTCAGGGCTTTTGCAGCTTTCTACACCTTGGGTGTGCAAACAATTCTCACGATACACTCCTTCCCATGTATTACGGTGGATAAACAGTGCTCCATCCTTTATCAACCCTCCATTTATCTGTCATCCTCACTAGTCTGAGGCCGTATTAGGCTTCACACAAAGTGTCAATGGTAGGCAAGAAAAAGAATAGACTGGGTGGGCCAGGTGATCCTTTCCTGCCGCCTGATTCTATATACTGTATGTTCGAACATTATAAACCCTCAAAATTCATGTTTTTGTAACATTGTTATACGGTACCCTTGATGTGACATCAATATGTTGTTATACCATCATGGGTAAGTCACATCGATGGCACTAGAACATGGAGCACTCTATGTTGGTGCATTCTGCGAACCACCAGCCTTACTGAACAGGCCACAGTGGTTACAGATGGATGTGTAGCTAGCAGTGGTAAGTGACTAAAAGTAGGTATCCAGTCTAGAAATTGTCTTTTTTTGTTGAAACTGAAGGGACCATTGCCTATACACTATTAAAGACAATGTATGTGCATTGATCAACCACTTTATTCTCGTTTTTTGTGGTTGCCATAACAACTGAAGAAAACCTATTGAGCTGCACTCTTGAGGTTTATCTAAGTTGTCATGGTGACCACTTGAAGCAATAACAGAGTGGTTGTTCATTGATACAAATACATTATCCTCTGTGTTTCTGTGTTTCTATGCAATACCAGTATGAACGTCTGCCCCATTTTGCAGAAATGTTATCTCCTTTTTTAACAATCACCCTCTTTTATCCACCACCCTCTTTTATCTACCAAGACTGAGGATGTATGAAGGTTGGCAGCCAACAGAGGGAGCACAGTAATTGCATGCATCTGGTGCATTGTTAAGCACAAGACACAGATGAGTGCTTTTAAATGCATTTGCAAAATATGATTGTATCACCATAATGGTACAACCTGCAGTGTATTTTTGCACATGTAAAACAGGCCTTTAAATATTTTACTTAAAGGGGGGACAGGACATTTCTGCTGCTTGGCAGCTGCTTGTAATGCTCTAACTAAGAGATGAATGGCACATCACCAGCTGCTCCATTGGCACTAGCTGAATAAGTACTGATGTGCAAAAAATAAGTTTTACATTATCTTTTTTTGAACAACATTATATACAGTTCATTTACTGGAATATTTATACAATAGTACCTGTGCTCACCCCTAAGCTGCTTGAAAACCTGCTGTTCATTTAAGTCCTTCAATTTTCTTCCATCATTTTTCTTTTTTTTTTACTTTCTATTTTCTGCCTTCCCCTGCCCCCTTCACTCCGCTTCTTCAGAAGCGCCTGGCGTCTGCCTTGGTTCCTTCCATACCTGGAGCCCCGTGGCAGTCCCTCCATGTAGTCTTGGATTTCCACCCAGGCAGGGATGAGGTTGGGCCCTTGCATCCCAAACTAACGGCACTTTGTTGGGGCCACCGTGTGGGACAGACAGAGGACCATTGAGGTCTGTACTGGCGATCCATCTACCCGGAGAGAAGGAGGTGTTTTTTCCCTGTTTTTCCTGGGTGTGCCATGCACCCTGACATTAAAGCGGAGCTCTGCCGACATCTGGCATGCCCAACCCTCCTGGAAATGTCCAAGCACTTGCTGTACCCAAGGCCTCCGCCTGGGGTCAGTCAAGCCCCGAATCTTGTCCCCTCTCCCACCCTAGAGAAGGCGAGCATTTCACGGACACTCAGTCTTCTCCCCCCGTCCAGCCCTCCAGCTCCCCAGGCTTGTTCCCAAACTCGGATCACCAGTGATGCGAGTGGTAGCATTACCACTGCGCCGGCAGCTGACTCTTCTTCCATCATTTGAACATTTAGTGGGGTTTTTGGTCTCATCATTTTGCTGAATCACAATCAGCCTGACCACCAATGGCAAGGTGACCCGCTCTTCAGTCAGAAAACTACACCATTAATTTTAAAATGCTAATATGAGCTGCAGTCCCCCTGCCCTATTCTATCTATTATTATGTGGAGACCCACAGACAGCCCATCTGTGGGCTTCCCAAGCTGCTCCTGTGGCCTTGGCTCTCTCCAAGCAGGCCACAGCTAACAGACCACCTGAATGACCCCCGGACAGATTTAGATACACACCAGACCTCCAAAACTCATGGTTTGGAATGTCACTGTTTTGACTGGATGCCCAGTGGAGGAACCAGGCACTGACTGGAAGCTGTACTCCTTGGCTGATTTTCCAACGCCTGGCGCTCCTGATCTCAGGGAAATCTCTTTCTGTGCTTTGTTCTGGACTGAATTTTTGTTAATGTAATCTACATATGTTATGCATCAATTGGTCTTACTTTACCTGCCAGCTTAGCTAGTCCATTACAAGCCACTAGTCTAGCCTCTCAGTGTTACTTAGTGCTGGACAAACTGTATTGTATAGTAGCCGATGTTTGACCACTTGACCTAGCTACTGAGCAAGACTGCTGCAATTTTCCATTTCTGCCCTACTGACAAACTCTGCCCCTTCCCCACACTGGTCACTCTGTCAATTATTAATTTATCTGCCCCACTAGTAATGCTGTCTCTCTCTAAACACCTTACTTTCTTCTCTGCCTTACCTACAAACCCTTTCCTTACGCCCCCGTGCTGCTGCAGTCCTCATAAGACATCCCGGTGCCAAAGCACAGACCCCCCCATTAACTCCTCTTCTAGCTCCAAATAATTGCCCGGCATTTACCACCTCTTTACCTCATGCTTTGTCTTTCCCCATTGCCTGCCCCCCACTGAGCTTGCTATTGCATTCTAGCTGTATTTAATCCTCTGTATTTCCCTCCTTGTTCCAGAGACAGCCCATCTGCAGGCTTCCCAAGCTGCTCCTATGGCATTGGCTCTCTCTGAGCAGGCCACAGCTAACAGACCATCCGACTGACCCCCAGACAGATTCAGATACGCACAGGACCTCTGAAACTCGTGGTTTTGAATGTCACTGTTTTGACTGGATGCCCAGTGGAGGAACCAGGCACTGACTGGCAGCTGTACTCCTTGGCTGATTTTCCAACGCCTGGCACTTCCTGATCTCAGGGAAATCTCTTTCTGTGCTTTGTTCTGGACTGAATTTTTTTTCTGGACTGAATTTTTTCACCCACCCCCCGTCTTCCTCCTCCTCACAGTATTAAATAGACCCTTACTCCACCCCTTCCTCAGCCTAGCAGCAGATTGGTCACTCCACTGCTGCACATTTTCATGCTATTGGCCTCCCTGTCTACAATACCTGACTTGACACACTTTCTCACCGCCCCTTTTTAAAGCAGTCCCACCCACAGGATCACACATTTGCTCTTAACCTTTTCTCCAGCCACTCCATCTAACTCCTCTCAATTACTGCTCTACCTGCCCTATTGTTAGGGACCTCACCCTAATTTGACTATATACCCTTCCAACTATAAACCAGCTAGGAGTTAAGCAAGCCAGCAACACCAAACAAACTACCATGGGGTGCAACCACCTACTACTACTTCTCACTACCTTTTTTGGCATTGCTGGTACCATACACGTCCTTTTGCTCTGAAAATTTTGGACTCCCTGCTGTTCTGTCTGACCCTTTGTATGAATTCCCTTTATTAATCCTCACTTTCCTTCTCTCCCTCAGCCGAGAAACTGCCACCCAGGCTCCCAGTTCCTAAGCCACAGAATTCCTGGCTACCGGGTGGTCGGTGCCCCTCTAGCCGATGCTCAAGCCTGCAGACGTGGACCCAAGGTTCTACAAGGTACGGCAACTGCTGCAACCAACCGGATTGTGAGTGCCCTCTCAGACCACACTCTAAATGGTCCCTGGTGGAAGCCGGCTTCTGCTCTTTGATTTTAAACCCTAAAAATGTTTATGTTGGTTCAAATGTTAAAAAGCCGTTGTGTTAACCCAGTCTGTAATTGAAAGGACTTGAATTGTGGTTTGGGAAAGAAACTTAGTGTTTACAGCCCTTTTCCTGCATACGTGCACTGGCCCTAGACACTATTGGGTGCCAAAGTAATACACATCCTTTTGTTCTTTAAATTTTGGACTCCTTTCTGTTCTGTCTAACCCTTTATGTGAATCCCCTTTATTAACCCTCACTCTCCTTTTCGCCCTCAGCTGAGGAACTGTCGCCCAGGCTTCCAGCTCTTAAGCCACAGGATTCCCTGCTACTGGACGGTCGGTGCCCCTCTAGCCGATGCTCGAGACCGCAGACACAGACCCAAGGCCCTACAAGGTATGGCAACTGCCGCAACTTTTTCGACCGTTCCCCCTCCCCCACCTCTGCTGATTATTAAATACAGTAGCTCCTGCCAAAATATTAGTCCATGTCCCCTGGCACAGTGCCCCACCAATAGAGACTTAGCTCGTGATCCCCCTCTTCTCTGTCCAGCCTACGGGATCCAACTCTCAGGGCCTCGCCTTACTAAAACGCATAGGCTCTCCTTGGCTGTGCCTTCACCACTAAATATTTTTAAATGTTATTAAATTTGGATTGACCTGGATCAGAAAGCTACTGATAAGCTGCATTAATCCAGCAACCCCACTGGCCCCAGGGCTAATTGAGTGGCTCCTTTTTTGAGGTACCATCATGTTGGGCCCTATATGACTCCTTATACTGCCCCTTTTTCTGCTGATACCAGCTGCCCAGCATTGGACACCTGAACTACCATCATGTTTGGTCTACAATGACACCTTGTGCTGCATACCACATGGCAACTTATCCTTTAATTGCCTTCGTGATTCCAAGTACCAATACTCGAACCCTGCACTTGGACCACACATACCAGTAGTACTTATAACACTCCCCCACCACAAGGCCCACCTCCCACCACGCAGACTTTTATCTCCTCCCCATCTATTGTGGTAGGGGTACTAGCTTTTGCTACAACAGATCAGCTCTTCTTTGGTGGCTACTTTCCAGTCCCTAAAAACATCAGATCTACTAGATGGAAGAAAGGCAGGAATTACAAGCTTATAATTAGCACTCTTAGAAAAATTCTACTTATCCTCCTGCTATGTTCAGGCAATGTAGAACTCAACACTGGCCCCCAGAAGCTATTGCTTTGCCAGCAGAACTACCAAATTTAAAAGGAATATGCTTCTTGCATATTAACATATGTAGCCTCCTTAAAAAGATAACCTTAATACAAACCTGGGTAAATCATACCTCTCCTGACATACTTGTGATTTCCGAAACTTGGCTTAGACCCAGCACCACTGATAGAGAAGTAAACATACCCAACTATGCCTTGTTCACAGCTGATAGGCATGCCAGAGGAGGAGGGGTAGCTATCTACGTTAAACACACATTTTCTGCCTTCTGCTTATCCTCGGCATCTGTCGCCAGCGAATTCAAATGCCTAATTCTCAAAGTAGAAATTACATAGACTACTGCACTCTGCATAATAGGATGCTACAGACCACCATCTGCTGGCCTACAGCTTGTGTCATATCTAAGTGACAAGTTGGGACAGGGGCTGCCAGAAACTATTATTTTAGGAGACTTCAGCTTTGATTGGCTCTCTAACACAGCTGCCCCCCTTGCATCTTTCTGTGATGAACATGGACTGACGCAACTTATTACTGAACCAACACGCCCAAACGTGAAGAACCCCAGTAAAAGTACACTTTTGGATGTGCTAATGGTGAGCAAACCTCATCTCTTCTCCCACGCTGATGTCTTTTTCTCAGAAGCCAGCGACCATTGTTTTATTGCAGGAGTAAGATCCACCAACAGCCCAGCACCCATCAGCAAGTTCTCTATGAAGAGATCCAGGTGCAACTTCAATGAACATGCCTACCTAAATGAGCTTAAGTACTCCCCTCAGTGGCAAGATTTCAACCTGGCCAAAACGATTACGTCAGCTTACAGTATCTTCTACAACATTCTATCAAGGGCACTTAATAAGTATGGTCCCCTGATTAAAGTTCGAACTAGGACCAAAACCTGTAAATGGTTCACCCCTCAGATCAAGTCCTTGCTTCTAGAAAGAAATAAGCTCTGGAAAAAAGCACGCAGACTGAACACTGCAGAGAACTGGAAGCAGTTCAGGAGACTACGAAATTTATGTACCAAAACAATCAGAGAATCAAAGGCCACCTTCTTCAAATCCGAACTCGACTCTGCCATAAAGAGTTCAATCAAGCTCTGGAACACAATCAATGATCTGCTAGGCCACTCCCCAGGAAATTCACTCCCTACCAAGATTACCTCTGGCAACTTGACTATAACTGAAAAGATGGATATACTTGACGCATTCAATAACCACTTTGCTACTGCAGACATGACATTTGATAACTCCCCTGCAAACATACTTCGCTCCCAGACTGCCATCCAACAGGCTGAAACTCTGATAGCTTGGCCACCTTTCTCGCTTCAACCTGCCCCACTGAAAGAGGTGGAGGACCTCTTGCTTCAGTTGGATACTAGAAAAAGTGCAGGGGCCGACACCCTTGACCCTTACTTCCTAAAAATTGCCTACCACATACTAGCAATACCCGTCACTCACCTTTTTAACTTATCCCTGTCTCAGGGCACCTTACCACTTATATGGAAGACAGCACATGTCATACCACTGTTCAAATCAGGTGACCCTGGCAATCTCAATAACTACATGCCAATTTCTCTCCTTCCGGTCCTGTCCAAGCTCCTAGATAAAATTGTAAATGCTCAGCTGAGGACTCACCTTGAGTCTAGGGAACTGCTAAATCCTATGCAGTCTGGATTCAGAGCTAAACATAGCACTATCTCACCCCTCACCAAAGTTACTAATGACTGGCAGCATAATCTTGAGAGCAAAAACTTTATTTGTGCTGTTTTCCTTGATCTAAGCAAGGCTTTTGACACCATCAACCATAGTCTGCTCCTCTCCTTCCTTCAAACCATAGGCGTGGACCCCTCCTCTCTGCATTGGTTTACTGACTATCTTACAGGGCGCCTTCAACAGGTTAAAGCTGAAGGAGGCCTGTCCCCCTTAAAAACTCTGCAAAGAGGGGTAGCTCAAGCTTGTATATTAGGGTCCTTACTTTTTGCAATCTACATTAATAACATTGACTACCGTATTACAGAAGCCAACATCCATCTGTTTGCAGATGATACAGTTCTCTATGTGAGTCACCCAACACCTGAAGCTGCCTGAAATGACCTACAGTCAGAATTCAACCTTTTGCAAAGTCAACTTTCCAAAAAAAGCTACTCCTTAATGCCAAAAAAACTAAAGCGATGGTCCTCTCCCCTCTTATCCATACAGCTAACCCTGTGTCCCGTGGGACAGTTCCCCAAATTACCACAGTTCTAGGTGAAAAACTAGAATTTGTTACAAAATTCAAATATCTGGGAGTTTGGATAGACCAGAGACTCTCCTTCATTGAACATATCGAGGACTTGCTAAAATGACTCCAGCAAAGGCTTGGACTGTTTTTTAGAATCAACCAATTTCTCACCAGCGATGCCAAGAAACAACTGGTCCAATCCATTTTCTTATCATTGGTTGATTATGCTGATTTCCTCTACAGCCAATGCCCCAACTCTTACATGGCTAAACTGGACACACTCTACCATCGAGCACTGAGGTTTATAACAGGACTCCCCTTCGAGACACATCACTGCACCCTATATGCGGCAGTGGGGTGGACATCACTAAAGTTCAGGCGCCACAGAAACGCTGCTCTCTGGACCTATAGAGCCATCTCTAATAAGCTGCCTTACTATATCTCCTGCTGTCTTCCCCTGAGTACAATTGGGAAATATGTGTTAAGAAGTTACTCTGCTATTACACTTAAAGTACCCAAAGCAAAATCCTGCTTCGGCAGGGCAGCCATAAACTTCATGCTACCTACCTTATGGAATGATCAACAAAAAACCCTCAAATTAAGCACTCTAATCAGTATAAATGCCTTCAAGATGCTTTATTTCTGTACAATCAGAGAAGTATGTAACTGCTTCACCCACTTAGACCCAGTACCGGTGTCTGCACTGGTATATAGCCATGCCTAGACCCATTTTTAAGTACTGACCCCCCAGCTTGCTCCTCACCAGCCTAATTGTTCTCCCTCTTATCCCACTGTCTTATCAACACTAGGCCCGTCCATTCCCTTATTCTTCCTTTCCCAACCTCAGATAGGAGCTCACTACCCTGGGTTGTGACATCCTACCATGCCCCGTACTTTATAGCATTCAATCCCGGGGCTCACACATACTCCATTTCTCCATCCACCTTCTCTGCATCCCAGTTTACCAACTCCTTTCTGTGCAGCGTGCCCTCCTAGCCTTTCTTGCCCTACCTCCCTTCCTTCCCCCCTACCTTCACCTCTAGCTGGTGTATATTTTTATTTTTAATTTTTTCTTCCGTTACTTCCTTCTGCAACCTTAGATAACCTGCATTATCTTCCTATAGACACTACTATGTATGTAAATACCATGTAATCTGTACAATATCTGTATAATTCTATGTACATATGAACTTCTTTTTCTTTCTCTCTGTAAAGAGTATTATCTGTATTGCCTTGTAAATACCTGTGTTGACCTGTATATACAATTGTTCATGCTCCACCCAGGTCCATCTTGCAAATGAGCTTCTGCTCAATGATGAATGCCTGGTTAAATAAAGACTTGATTGATTGATTGATTGACTGACACTCAGGCTTCATCTTTTAACTTTAAATTTCTCCATGCCAGTATGAGTTGAGGTTCCACTGCTTCCTCTTTTTCATGTGTGGAAACCCCTCTCTGACTTCATATTTTATATTGTGTACTCTGGCTGATCAGAGGCCCACAGATGACCATTGGGGAGCTCACATATTAGGAGAAGGCCACACCTCTCCTGTTTGCAATGCAATGTTAAAAGTGTAGTGAGCTCTACCCTGGCTAATACACAGAGATTTTCATACATTTCTTATGCATATATTTTTTTACATATTTACAGGAGTGCACCTGTTGTGTGACCAGAATCAAATAGTTACAGTATGAGTGTCCCAGCCCCTTCCAAGCTGCTTAGAATCCTGCAATTCATCCAAGTCAATTCAATTTTATTACTTGATTTTTATTCCATAATTTTAACATTTAAAATGGTTCTTGGTCTCACCATTCTGCTGGATCACAATCAGCCTAACCACTGATGGCAAGCTGATGCACTCATCAATCAGGAAACTGTACTTTAAATTGTAAAATCCCAATATAAACTGAGGTCTCACTGTCCTCTCTCTTTCTTGTGTAGAAACCACTTTTTGGCTTCATCTTTTATTTTTTTTAATTTTACCATGCTTATATGAGCTGAAGTTCCACTGCTTTCTGTCTTTCTTGTGAGGAAACCACACTCTAGCTTCATCTTTTACACAGTATGTTTTGGCCCATAAGAAGCTAACAAGTGGCCATTGATGAGCTCACCAATTAGTTAGGGTCTCACTGCTAATGTCTGAAATGTAATAGCCCAAGGTTTAGCAAGATCAGCTTTGACTAGTATACACAGGTTTTATCACATTTCTTATGCATCTTTCTGAATTTTCTTTTAAAGGTTTACAGATGCACCTGGTGTGTGGCACAAATCAAAAATCAAATAGTTATAGTATAAGTGATCCCCCACCCCCACCCTCAAGCTGCCTGATAGCTTGCAATTCATTCAAGTCAAATCAATTTTTCTTACTTTGTTTTCATCTCCTCAAATTAGCATTTTGAGGGGATCTTGGTCTTTGACTGAGCCATGATCAGTCTGTCTACTGATGGCAAGGTGACCAACTCATCAGTCAAGAAACTACACTTTAAATTTTAAGAATGTCAATGTGAACTGAGATTCCGCTGCCCTCTCTCTTTATTGTGGAGAAAATACGCTCTGGCTTTATAAAACAAAATGAAGCCAGAGAGTGGTTTCTCCACAAAAAACACAGAAAACAGTGGAACCTCAGTTTATTTTGGCATGGTACACTTTAAAGTTAAAAAGATGAAGCCATAGAGTGGTTTCTACACAAGAAAGAGATAGGACAGGTGGACCTCAGCTCATATTTGCATCTTAAATTTTAAAGTATACTTTCCTGACCAATAAGTGTCACCTTGCTGTCCTTGGTCTGGCTGATGGTGAATGTGACACCAAGAATCCTTCTAAATATTAAAATTATGCTTCTCTTAGCAATAATGAGTCACAGTTTACTAATGTTTTCCTCTGTAATCTTTTAGTTTTAAATTTTCAACATTTTAGCATTGGTAGAAATCAAAAGCTTTATGTTGGTCTGGGGCAGGACATGGACCTACCAGTTTTGAGGAGATGGATCCTCTGTTTTCTATGCATTTTTTTTCTTTTTCTTAATGGGTTTTTCTTTGCTAAGTGTGGTTGGAGTATCCTAGTTAATTGGTATTTGTGTACTTTAAAATGACTTACCTTACTAAGGTAATATCTTAAGGACCTATGACAGTCAGTCGACAATTTTGTTGTCAGCCAACATTACAGGACTCATTTATGTCGACTGCATTTGTGGTCAGCATAAAGGGAGTCACTTTGGACTGTGTTTTCATTGGGAGACTTCGCTACTTGATTAATCAACTCTGAGTTGGAGTTGTTTTGGGGAAGGGGTGCAATACCCCCAGAAAGCAGTGCCAAGGTTTCATGCCACCATTTCAGTAACCTGGCGCTGTTGTCCTTGTGGTGTCAGGCATGATAAAGTTGTCACCATTGTGATGGTATATGATATCATTCACTGTAAACAGAATTCATAGTCTTGTTAAGCGTATTTGCCTCCTCCAATATTTTTGCCAGCAATCTGCTGACCATACTTTCTTATAGGAAACAAATCTATCCCCTGATGAACATCTTTCATTTTTCAAATTTGGCTTTGATCATATATTTTCTCCTCACATAAATCACGCCGTAGGAGGGGAGTCTTAATTTTATGTTGGTGAGGGTTTCCCTTTGACCCACATAATATTATTACTGATGGGTCTGTGTGTTATATTATTGTGAAAAGTACCCTTTATGGTCACACTCTCACATTGGCTAATACAAATTTCCCCCTTGAAAAGAAACATAATTTTTTTCTTCCTTTTTTCTGGCTATCATTAGACCATCTGTAAGGTCAATTGATTTGTGGTGGGGATTTGAATCTTATCATGAACCCAGATTTAGATATATCTAATCCCAGAATTTATTGTTTTTCTTCAACCAGTGAATATATACATAAGACTCTGCATCATCTTGGTTTTGTAGACACCTGGGGGGAGGGACTATTCTCAAAAGACACCACACGGTGTAAGGTGACTTGTGTCCTACATGAAGGATATGAGTAGCACCTTGCATCAATAATTGTGCCCAGAGCCATTCTCAAAGGCAGCTGCAAAAACTCGCAGGCTGCTTGCACCAAAGGTGACTTCAATTAATCCATCAATCAATATTTTATTTATATAAGGCACCCTTCCCGTGCTCAGGGTGCCTTTACAGCACAAGATAAAAACACACAATATTACAGTTTAAAACAGATAAAAACATAACAGTGTGCACATTAATAAATTACTGAGAAAGCTTGGTTGAATAAATGGGCCATCAGCATTTTTTTAAAACCTCTATTGTTGCACCAAAAACTGGGCTATGACATGGTGCAAGGGAAATTTGCAGCAGCCACCGACCTATTCTCAAAGTGCAGCTGCCATAATCCTTAATTTTGCTTTCTCAAAAAAAAAAATGGGAGGACAACTGTAAAAGTACATTTACATCACCTAGGATCTGGTGCACATGTACCTTGCTGTTCTCCAGGGGTTGCACCAATATGTCCACATTCAATCCCCCATAGGGCATGCAGCCCACCAGCCCCAATTGCCAGTGTTTTATAGTAAAATAGTCCTATAGTGATAGGCTTCACTTGTAGAAAAAAGGAAGTTGTCATCCCTCTGTACAGACAATTGGTGAAACCCCATCTGGAGTACTGGGTGCAGTTCTGGAGACCCCATCTCTGCAAGGATATAGACAGGATGGAGGTAGTCCAGAAGAGGGCAACTACACTGGTGCAGGGTATGCAACTGAAGCCATATGAAGAGAGACTAAAGGAGCTTAATATGTATACCCTTGAGAACAGGAGGGAGGGGGGACATGATAGAAACTTTCAAGTACCTCAAGGGATTCAACAAAGTCCAAGATGATAGCATCTTTCAGAAAAAGAGATGTGCAAGAAGAAGGAGACACAATTTTAAGATAGAGAGAGGACTGCTCAGGGGCAATGTGAGGAAGTATGTTTTCACAGTGAGGTGGTGGGTGCAAGGATCTGCCTTTTTGAGGAGGTTGTGCGGTCAAAAACAATGGGGGAATTCAAAAATACATGGGACAGACACAAGGCAATTCTGGTGGAGGGGGGAGTAGGCTGTTGGTTAACTAGGATCTGCAGCTTAACCAATAAGTAGGACAATTGGTAGACTAGGTGGACCACATGGTCCTTCTCTGCCATCAAAGTCTGTTTCTATGTTATTACTTCCTATGGGCACTACCTAGCTCTGGTTTCATGTTTTACCACTGCTACAATGTGGAGCCGGTTTCCTTGTTATTGGCTCCATTTTCCTGTCACCTAAATTACTTCCTGTGGTTCTGGGAGCCCTACCCATGAGCTGCAGACACCACAGGTGAAGACGGGTGCTGGCATTTGGCACCGGGGATTTGCACAGGGGTTACATCTCCCTCAGTGCTGCATAGGCTGACACTTGCATACATCCACAGCAATCCAATGTATGTTGCTTTATACATGCACATGCGGCTGGACGCTTGGTTCCCCTTCAAGGCCATACCACTATGCATATGTGGCTCTCTCACCATGCACATGTTCATGGACTGTGTCTGCATACATCCATATGCACCACTGGTGCATGCCACATGCACATAGCGTATGTGCCTGTTGCATGAAGCACTCTATGTGTCCTGCGTAGGCTACATGCGTACTGCTTCTGCACGTTTGTGAATAAGCCATAGTGTATAACATCAAATTAGGAGGTAAAGCGTGCACTGATGAAAAACGTATGTCTCTGGCAAGTGACTTATGTTCCATCCAAAACTGGGCAACTACTAACTGTAATTCTTTTAATTCAGACAAATGTATAGTTTTACATTTTGGTAAAAATAATCCAAGGTAGAGTTATTATATGACCAACATTCAGCTTGATTGGGCAAACAAAGAAAAAGATCTAGAAATTATTATTAGTAACAGATTAACTTCTTCAGACCACTCTGCAGTAGATGACAGGAAGGCAAATCACCAGACATGCTCAGTAAAGCATTCATTTGTCTCACGAGATTCAAATTGCAGCATGCAAATTTATAAAACATTTGTGATCACCCATCTTGACTATGGGTCCCCATTTTTGATCTCCTTCTTGAAGAAAGACATTAATTTGTTAGAAAAACCACAACAGAGAGTAACAAAAATAATCTGTAGAGCGGGTACACTAGATTAAAATAAGAGACTCATACTCCTTGGACTGTTCAGTTTACATGAAAGGAGTAGAGGTGAATTGTTATTTTTATACAATATTAAAAGACTCAGTCCATGTGAAACAATTTAGTCTTCAGTTTAATAGACCTATATTAACTAAAATAACATAATAAACAACATACTATTTCAAAGGCAGGTATAAACAAAAGGCTTATTTTTTCAGTATACGAGCATCTAGACTGTGCAACTTTCTAGCAGAGTATTTAGTAATTGTTCAGTCATTTGACAATTTCAAATGACAGTTGGACAAATTTGCCATTCAAACAAGGAATAAATAATTTGCCCACTTAATAGTGGGAGACAATCATAATGGGCCTTTGGTCTCCTTTTCTCGGAATCCACCAAATTACCAAGTAACCAGAGCACCAATGGGTGACTATAGATGTCACCAGTTTAGATACTGCTGTATCTCATAGGCTGGACCTGGAGGTGGTGGAGCACATTTTGGTACACTGCACCAGAGACAACATCTCCAAATTCTTCCTCCTACAGGCCCCTGGCTTCATATTATGCAACAATTTGTTTTGTGTTTGATGAAGTATTTCATGTTAAGTGCTGTGGAACTGCAATGGGGGTGATAGTCATCCCCGCAGATAACAACCTGCACATGGAGGGGAGGAAGAATATGTGCTGAATCAGAAAAATAACCCTTTTTGAGGGGATGTTCTCTGATTCTGCTTTAACAATGATGTGATTTGCATTTGGAGAGGGAACTCAGACATCCAGGAGTTTATGAACTATTTAAATTTGAGTAAAAAAAATTGCAGTTTACTTTTCAATGTGACATGCATAGGATAAACTTCCAGGACATTACCTTGGTTGACACAAGTGGCCAACCAGGGGGGTCAGAAACCATTCGTAAGTCTACTAGTCAATACCTTGCCCCTAGCCTTCAGTGCTCTGCATCATAACCATGTTCATTTTATCCCTCCATTGACCAAGCTGTTGTCTATTTCAAAGATAAATTCCCCTCCACCTGGAATACCTTTGCACCATTCAGGTGGACCAGAGTTTGAGGCTTGCACCTCCCCTGGTTACCCCTAAATTATTGGTCTGCTTACGGTACCACAATCACAACTGGAAAAAACACTTATCTTCTAGGCTCCCGAGTGACTATACTGCTTACAGAATGCTCTGCAAGTCATGTACCAAAGCTACTAGACTGGTCAAGTCTGAGTACTTTAAATCCTCTTTCCACACAAACATCAACTCCCCCTGCAAATTCTGGTGGGTGGTGCATGCTCTTTTCTTCCCTCCTTCTTGACCCCCCAGTTCTAAACATCAACAGTTCCCTGGTATCGGAACCATGCTTGGTAGCCAGTGAATTCAATGCCTATTTCACCTCCTGTGATCGGTCTCTCCTGTGTTCTATACCTCTGCATTCACCCACTCCCCTCCTCCCACTCCCATGTCATCATCTGACTACCACTCCTTCCCCTTCTCTCAAATCTCCCCTACTGATTCTCTAAGTGTCTTGCTCTCCCTGTATCCCTCAAAAGGTTCCTCTCCAGATGATCTTGATTCCAGATTTCTTTACCTCTATGCTCCCACTAATGCATACCATCTCTCTTTAATCCTAAACCTTTCCTTCATGACAGTGCAAGTCCCCAGCTCCTGGAAACACACTGTAGTTATTCCTCTTCACAAGGGTGGTGACTCATCTGCTCCTGGCAACTATTGCCCTATCTCTCTCCTCCCTACACTTGCTAAACTACAAGAATACCTAGTTGTTTCCCAACTTTCTCACTTTCTCTCTGACACTTCATTTTTCACCCCGTTCCAATATGGTTTTTGGAAGAAACACTCTACTACTACCTTCCTTCTCAGGCTCAGTGACTCCATCCTTACTGAGATGAATGATGACCTGATCACCTCAGCCATCTTTGTCGAGGTAGCCAAAGCATTTGACACTGTTTCCCACTCCCTCCTCCTTTTCTCCCTCTCTGCTGCAGGCCTGGTGGCATGAGCCACTAACTGGTTTGAATCCTACCTCACCAGTAGGACACAATCAGAAAGAATCTCTGATTCCACCTCCCCTCCGCTATCTATTGACACTGATGTCCCCAGGGCTCAGTGCTAGGTCCCCTGCATCTTTATAAATGATCTTCCTAGAGTGTGCTCCATCTACTCCATGCATATGTATGTTGATGACACTGTCTTGTTCAGATCCAGCAGTAACCCTTCAACCATGGTAACCAGCTTACAGCACTACTTCAACCAGATCCAGTTCTGGTTTAATTCAGACGGCTCTCACTTAATGCCAAGAAGATAGTCTCCATGACCTTTGTCACAAGGCAGAGACTCTCGGGGCTTTCTGACTTACCCTCATTCCACACTCTAGATGGGACAACCAGGGAGGACACTTCCACTTTTAGTTACCTTGGGGTCTGGCTTGACCAACACCTCAACTTCTCTGTACATATTGATGCCATCTTGGAGAAACTGCACCCCAAGCTTAGCATCCTATACAGGAACCGCAGTTGCATCCCACTGTCTGTGAGGCACAAACTTGTCCAGATGATGATACTCCCCATTTTCGACTACTACAATATAGTCTATGGTGCATCTCCTAAATCTTCCCTGGCCAAATTGTACTTTCTCTTTAACTTCTTTTGCCGCTTTTCCCTAGATGCACCCCTCTCATACTCACCACTGTGACCTTTATCATGCACTAGCCTTTCCTCCACTGTCCAACCAAAGGATTACCCACCTTGCCAAACTAACCTCCAAATTCTGGCTTGGTGAACTCCCTCCCAACCGCTAATCTTTCATTATTCCACATCCTCATATCTCTCACTCCTTGCAATCTGCTGACACTCGTTCCCTGTTGGTCCCATGGAGATCTACCCTTGCAGATGGGACTGGCTTTTCCTACCACTTTCCCAAATTCTGGAATGCTCTGCATCCACAAATACATCACTCCTCCTCTACCTACTCCCTTGGTACTGCTCTGCATAACTACTTCTCCTGCTGCTGTACTTGCTTAAATCCCCCATAACCCATCTATACCCATTCCGGCTCCTCAATACCTGTTTCCTTTGCAGGATTCATGCATCCTGAGGCAGTAACTAGTTATGTGACTTTTTGCAAGCTTTCCTACTTTTACTGTTCTTGTCTGCTGCCTTGTTCTGAGGCCTGTCATCCTTGCAGGGTTGCCTACACCCTGGAGGTCTACCTTGGTTTCAGCAGTCTTTCCTCATGTTTCCTCTTAAATTCACTGTTATGTCCACTCTCAGTCCCCCCCCCGACAAGGCTCTTAACACCCTGGAGGGGTACCTTAGTATCGGCAGCCTCTCTGCCCTCTCATCATTTTCTCAAACTTCTCCCCTTTTATCCCCTAGCATCTTCCCTCTCTTCTAAATCTTGATCAACTGCCTACTCCTGCCATTGCTTGCACCTAGCACTTGTCAATCTCAGTGAGCAGCTCTGTAAATATTTTTGTAAATATTTTGCACTATGATTGTACTGCTGCATCACTTTCTGCAGGGCTTACTGTCTCATGTATTCTTTGTCCACCTACTGGTGTATTCAATTGTCTTTGCTTTAACTGTCTGAACTAACTATTGTATAAAATGTTTTATTTTGTATCACATGCTCTGCATTGTATCTGTTTTCTGCATCTGTAATTTTTTGTTGTGAATCTCCATTGTTGCCCCCTGGTTGCATTGAGAGATGAGCAACTTGGTGTTCAGTGGGCCTTCCTGGTGAAACATTTCAATAAATAAATCCCATACAGTCAACTGATTAAACTGAAGTGCAATTGTTCCAATCCAGTGGTATTTAGTTCACAAGCTGAAGACCTCCTTACAAGATTGAGGTATAGGGGATATGAGGAGCAAGTACTGCAAGAGGTTCTATCTACAGTAAATTAGTTGAATTGAGATTCCCTAGTGTGCCTGAGAAAAAAAGAATGTTATGGATGATAAATAATTCATTTTGTTTTTCACAAATTTCAGTTCAGTAACAAGGAAGGTAGGGAGTTTGATTCACTCCCTGTGGCCATTACTTATGTGCAACAGTGTAGTGAGGGAGGTTGTCCCCTCAAAACCAGTGATCACTTTTGGGAGCTTCAGTAACCTGAAAAACCTTCTTACTGATAGTCATTTTGTGGCTGCTACTTGTAACAACCAAGGCCTTGCGATGCTTTTACAAAACCTTGAATTTTTGTGTTTTTTTAGCTGTGGTTCATGTATTGTATGCAGGCATGCTAGATCTAGTAAGTAGTTGGCTTGCAGTGAGGTTGCTGTAACCATAAGAGAATGTATTACTTGTACAACTCCCTTTGTAACATAGTAATTTGGGGATTACATATGACTTCCCAAAACTCTGCTGCCTGATGCTCAGAATCCCGATTCTGGGTGCCCAAAACATGGTAGTACCACATCAGAATTTTGCCCAGAGCAAAAATGTTTTTAATGTTTTGGGAAGCTCTGTCCTCCCCTTACTTAAGGATACCAACTCCACTGTGGGCAAAATCCTGATGTCGGGCAACTGTATTTCAGGCACCCAGTGTTGGGATTCTGAACATCGGGCAGCAGAGTTTTGTTATCCTAAATGGATACCACAATTTGGTGTCCCGGTAATATGTGGCACATTGGGTACATGATCTGAAAGGGCAAGGAAAAAATTCAGGAACACTGCCATGATATCTCGAATAGAACTAGAAAAAGTATGTTGGCAATATTTATTTTATTTATTTATCTAATTAGTTTTTGTTTACCAGGTAAGTGCACGAGCCATAAGGATGACTATTTTCAGGCATGACCCAGGAGAATTACAGAGCAAATTACAGGGAATTTTCAGACAGTAGCAAATACAGAAAAAGGTACAAAGCAAGGTAAGATTACATCAGGATTTCCATTAGCATAAAGGGTAAAGAGTTTAGGAGAAGATTACAAAACAGGGGTATCATTGGTTTGCACAGTAGGTTCAAAACCATCTTTAAAGTTAAATAGTCAGGTAATTAGTATTAATATGCCAGGTAAGGGCCCTGTCAGAGAAACTGGACTAATTCTTCACACACCCCGAGAGGTTGAAATGAGACTGAAGTATCACTGCAAGAAATATAATATTTTCTGAGGGAGAGACAAAATACAGAGGTAATCAAGAATAGGCAGTATAGGGTACATACGAAAGCTGAAACAAAAATAGTAAAATACAACACAACATGCAAACAACAGAATCCATTTCAGGGCATTGAACATTAGCCATTTAGAGCTTAAGTGCTTTGAGTGAGGCGATCAATGCTATCACGGGGGGAAAAGTGGCAGCTGATGCAGGGTGCCATGTTCAGGGGGATGAAGCAGGTGCGGGAGACCTGACTAAAGGAGAAGTAGGAATATTTGATTTTAAAACTGACATGACTAGGAGCTAGATAGAAATCCAGAGGTAGGGAGTTCTACAGTTTGACTGCCGAGTGTGAGAAAGCTGGGGTTCATTGTTTGATTTGCATCTAGTTAGTAGCAGCAAGGCTTTATCAGACGATCGAAGATTGTGCACAGAAGATAATGGGATAAGCAGTGAGGCAAGTGAAGCAGGGGTACTTACTCTGAGAATATTATCAGTCAGGAAGCCAAGAGTGAGATCTCGAACAGAAGTAGGGGGTAGCCAGTTTAGGTCAGCATAGAGCTGACAGTGATGCTTTGACCAGGGGGAGGCAGAGGCATACTTGCAGATACTATTATATGTGGCATCCAATTTCCTGAGGATCAAGTGGGGTGCATAGAGGTAAGTGACTTTGCCATAAGTTAGCGATGGAAGCAGTATACCATGAGCAATGTCTAATCTAGCTGACTGTGTGAGGACATAACTTGTTTTGTAGACTAACCAATTTTAGCATTGACTGCTCTACAGGTAGCAGTTATGTGCTTGTTGTAAGTAAGGTTTTCATCTAGGAGGACTCCAAGATACTTGAAAGAGCGTACTGATTAAAGGATCAGCCCTCCCTGACCAGATACCTTAAATAAGTCACAATTTTGTTTTAATTTGGCTAGAGTTCCAAACAGCATGGCTTGAGTTTTATCAGCATTAAGGATTAACTTGTGAAGGGAGAGCCAGGATTGAGTAGATGTGAAAGCAGATGAGAGAGTCTGGATTATGTGGTCTACTTTCTTGTCACAGCAATACAGTACCAGGTCATTGGCAGAGAGGATTGCGGAACAATTTGGGATAGCTAATGAGATGCTATTTATAAAAATGGATAAAAGAAGTGGGCCAAATATAGACCCCTGAAGGACACCTAGGTTGACTGGTAAGGCACTTGAGTCTGATTAATTGAATCTGACAAACTGGATTTTGTTAGGTAACTATTAAACCAGGCCACTGAGTTACAAAAGAAACCAATGACTTTTAGGCTTTCAAGTAGAAAAGGGTGGTCAACAAGGTAAAATCCTTAGTGAGGTCAATAAAGAGTGCTCCTGTGAGATGTTCACTATCCATAACAGTTAGGATATCATTTGTTAGCTGCAGTAAGGGAGTGGAGGTGCTATGGCCTTTCCTAAATCCATGCTGAATCGGCGCGAGGAGGTTATATTTGGTCAGAAATTCAGTTACTTGGATAGAGACTAATTTTCCCAACATTTTGCATAGGATAGGTAGTACAACTATTGGTCAATAGTTAGTCATAACCCTTTTGTCACCTTGCTTTGGGACCGGGGTGACTTTGGCAACTTTCCAGATCAATGGGACTTTTCCAGTGCAAAGCGAGAGGGTGAAAATTCTAGATAGAGGTTGGGCAATGAATGGTGCTGCCGGTTTTAAGAGTTTGGGCTCAATGCCATCAGATCCCACACTGGTTATGTCAGAGGTAGAGTCCAGTAAGCCGAGTACTTCAGATTTAGTTACTGTCTTAAAGTAAAGATGGGGGGGGCAAGGATGCAATGGGTGGAGTAGGTTTAGGTGAAGGCTGTGTGGGGAGGAACACAGGTGTGAGTCAGAGAACTGTTTGTTGAATGCTTCAGCAATGGTCCTAGGGTTATTACAGTGGACACCATTAATGACCATGTTGTCTACAAGGTGAGTTTTCTTTAATCCAAGGAGTGTTTTTACTTGTGCCCAGAATTTCCTGGGGTCACCAGATGGTTCCAACAAAAGCCTCTTGCAGTAAGAGCTTTTAGCTAGTCTGATCTGCTTTTTACAAGCATTTCTCTGCACCCTATAGGTCTGGGAGTCAGTACTGAGACCAGATTTTCTAAAAGCATCTCCAGCTCTTGTCCCTAGTATGTAGTGCTGCTAGGAGATCTTTGTTTAGCCACTTAGTAGGTTTTGCATGAACACGTCGGGTCATGAGAGGTGTATGACTATTTTGGATTGCTAGAAATTGATCTAGAAAATAGTCTAGGGCTGATTGGGCATCCAGGGCCTGGGAAAGATAAGACCAGTCTATAGACAAAACTTCCTGTAGGAACTTGGCCTGGTCTAAATTGGCATAGTTCCTAAAGGTGATATAGCATAGTGGCAGAGATTGGGAGCCTGAACGTTGCCATATACAAAAGACAGGGGAGTAATCAGATACAGAGTCTGAAAGGATGCCTGCAACAATAATTCTGTCAACCCTATTTGTTAGTATCCAGTCCAACCGCATGCTAGATATTCCTCTTGGGAATATCCTTGTGGGCATGGTTATGACTTGGTGGAGGTGATATTTATATTGAGTAAGTTCTTGATTCCCAGCTGAAAGATTTAAGTTTCAAATTCTTAGAACATATGCCTCCACCAGCTCTATGAGGAGATAGATTAAAGCTGTGTTTGTTGAAGAAAACATACTGGAGCAGTAAACTAAACATATTATAAACAGAGGGTTATAATGAAGAAATATATTCTGTACCCTTCCTTTGAGGGTGTTCATTTAGCAAGTTTTTGAATTCATGGGTAAAATACTGTAACTATATAAAAAATATGTTCTTAATATCAGTCCTGGTTTTGTGATTCTCCTTCAGCATTGTCACTACATGGCTTAAACAGTGAAAATAATTGGGAAAAAACAGAGGTATAAACAGAGACCATATATCCATGTACCATATAAAAAAATCAGTTACAAATTTAGTGGATTAACAAATGGAACATTTTCTTGTACCAGCAATGTAAATTTCTCAACCTACTATTGCATTCATGTTGCATTTTAACTGTGAGTCGAGGGGGTTGTAGTACGTTCTGTAGTTTATTTAGCATAAAATGCACTACTGTCACTTTAAGATATGTTATATAAATAGACCTGCAGCTCCAGACATCCATGACTCCTGATGATGATGATGATGCAAGGTTGGTGAAACCAATAGAGTTAGTCCATCTTAAGTCTGGTTGCCATGAGCTATGCATTGCACAGTCTTATACCTGTACTTTAATTTAAAAAAAAATGTTTTCTGCTGCTGGAGGTCTGCTGCAGCTTTTCTTTGTTGCATGGTACCATGTACTGTCTATCTGATATTATAAATTTGTTTAGGCTGATTTGGATCTTGTTCCTGGCATATTACTTCATGCAATAAATTTACATATATGAGTTGCTTTACACATGATCCTCTTCCAAGACTGGTTGTACATCCTAGGGGAATTTGCTCTTCCCTCCTCTCCTTACTTCTCCGGTCTAATTTTATAAATATGAACTGGGACTTAACTTTTTGCCTCCTTCATCACTACTGTTTCCCCTTTCCTTTTTTAAGTTTTCTTAATTCTTATGTACTAAATGTCCAACATTTGCATAATAAAATATGTATCTTTCTAGCTCTAGTTGCATTCATAGGGGCGATGAGGAATATATAAATATTTATTCTGAAGGATATTATTAATATTGTCTATACAAACAACAATTTTTAATACAAACAATATTTAATCTTTGAATACAAACACTGCTTAATCTTTGAAAATCCTCTGCTGGGTGGTTTTGTTTTCATTGAAAATATTTAACATTCTGGGGGTGCTGCTGAACAGCTTCATGAGAAGCATCATTTTTTGTGAGCTCTGGAGAAAAGTTTAATTAATTTATTAATTTGAGTGATTCTGAGTGCCTTTCTGCATCTCCATTGCTCTACTTTTGTATATTGATCCTCCCAGGTTTACAGGATGGGTAAAACAAAAGGATCGACTGCAGCTTCTGTTGACTTTTTCAACCCAAAGGGGAAGAAAGATGAGAGGCCTACGCAGGGAACTGCAGCATGGACCTCCTCTACCACTGCAACAGAGGAGGTGTCCTTAGCCATGGTGAATGCAACTCTGTGTCAGCTAGTGTATACGGTCCAGGAGTTGGATCATAAATTCGACATTCTGACCACTTGAGTGTCTGCATTAGAGACAAAAATAGAAGTGGTGAACACTATAGTTGCTAAGCTGGAGCATAATGTCACTAAAACTATGGATGCAGTTACAAATTTATTTAAGGATAATGCCATAATGTACAAACACCTGGAATTTGCAGAAAACCAGGTGAGAGAGAGAGAGAGAGAGTGAGAGAGAGAGAAATGTATGCATTCTTGGTTTGGCAGAATCCGTTGAGGGGGCGACACTCTGGAGTTTATGCACATGATTTTATCCGGTGCTTTGGGCTTTGCAGAGGATGACTCAATTCCTGGTTTGGAGAAGGCATTCAGAATCACCCCTCAGAGATTGTCAGCAGAGGCTTCACCTCCTAGAACCTTCATTGTGGTGTACAGTACTGTTGGGGACAAGGACCACATTCTTTTTTGTGGCTCAGTGGCACCATCAATTGAAATATGAGGACTGAGAGATTTTCTGCTTTCCTGATTAGTCTTACAGCACCAGCCAGAGCTGCAAGTCCTTTTATTGGATCAGGAGGAGCCATTTGTGACGGATGAGGATCCAACTTCAATTGTTCCCAGGCAGACTGTGGCTATTGTAGAAGGGCAAAGTATACATGTTTACTGAGTTGACGGATGCTGAGAAGGTGCTCATGGTGATGAAACAGGCGTGATCCCAAGGGAGTGGCAAGGAACATTTAGAAGAGGACTGAATGGCCTGTTGGACATTATAGTAGAAGCCACTTAAAGGAGATGCCTCCGTGGACACCCAATCATCTCCTTTAAGTGGCCATCTTGATTAATCAGTCAATCAAAATTTATTTGTAGAGCACTTTTCAATATATCAAAGCGCTAGTACATATGAAGAATAAAACATCAACTATAATAAATAATGACATAAAACAGTAAAAATGACCATAAGCTTATCCAAATGCTAGTGCAAATAAGTGGCTTTTCAGAGACCTCTTAAATGATTCCACGGAAAAGCACTCTCTAATCTGATGAGATAGAGAGTTCCAGGTGGTTGGGGCCATAAAAGAAAAGCTCTGGCCCTGGATGATTGAAGACAAACCCTGGGAATCTTTAGCAATCCCTCTCCAGTGAAGTGGAGAGGGCAGTAAGGAAAAAGGAGATCTTGCAGGTAGTCTTGTCCCAGTCTGTGTAGGGTCTTATAGTTTAGCAACGTGACCTCAAATTTGATTCTCCAATGCACTGGCAGACAGTGCAGTTCACATAGCACAGGTGTGATATGGAAAGTTCTTGGTAACCCAGTCAACAACATGGCTGCTGCATTCTGCACCAGCTGCAGGTGATGGCGATTCACCCCCGGCAACCCTAGATATACATCTAGAGCATTACATTAATCAAGACAAGAGGAAACAAAAGCATGGACCAACACAGGAAGGTCATCATGCAGAATAAGGTGTTTTATCTGAGCGATATTTCTCAGATGGTAAAAGGAAGACTTGACAGTGGCCGATACCTGTGTCTTCAGTGTCAGCTCACTGTCAAAAATTACACGCAGATTTTGCACCTCTTCAGAAGATCTCAACTGGTTACCCCCCTAAGAAAAGACCAGAGGGGAACCCAGGAATCAACTTCTCTACATGGTGACCCGGGTCCACAAACAACACCTCGGTCTTATTTGTATTTAATTTCAAACAGTTTGCACTCATTCAGTCCTGAATCTCAGCGAGGCAGTTGTTAAAGACCAATAGTGTGTCATTCTGTTCGGGTACAAAGAACATAGAGAGCTGAGTATCATCTGCAGAGCAGTGAAAAATTAGCCCACAGTGCCTTATAATGTCTCCCAATGGCAGCATATATACCGTGAACAACATGGAGGAAAGCACATAGCCTTGCAGCACCCCACAGGACAGAGCAAAAGGAGCAGAAGAAAAAATCCCTGAAACTACCCTTTGACTTCTGTCTGTGAGGAAACATAGAAACATAGAAACATAGAATTTGACGGCAGATAAGGACCGCTTGGCCCACCCAGTCTGCCCATTTCCCTACCTGATGGATAAGCTGCAGATCGTAGTTAACCAGCAGCCTACTTCTTCCTACCCCCAACCCCTAGAATTGCCTTATGACTGTCCCATGCATGCTTGAATTCCACCACTGTTTTTGACTCCACAACCTCCTCTGGAAGGCTGTTCCATACATCCACAACCCTCTCTGTGAAAAAATACTTCCTTAAATTACCTCTGAGCTGCCCCCCTTCTATCTTCAAATTGTGCCCCCTTGTTCTTGCACACCTCTTTTTTTGAAAGATGCTACCCTCTTGGACTTTGTTGATTCCCTTGAGGTACTTGAAAGTTTCTATCATGTCCCCCTCCCCCTTTCCTCTAGGCTATACATATTAAGCTCCTTAAGTCTCTCTTCATATGTCTTCTGGTGCAGACCCTGCACCATTTCAGTGCCCTCCTCTGGACAGCTTCCATCCTGTCTATGTCTTTGTGGAGATTGGGTCTCCAGAACTGCATGAGTACTCAGATGTGGTCTCACCAGCTGTCTGTACAGAGGGATAATAACTTCTTGTTTTCTACTGGTGATGCCTCTCCTGTGCATCCCAGTATCCCCAAGCCCTCCTTGCTGCCCTCTCACATTGCTTGCCCACCTTTAGGTCATCTGATATGACTACCCCAGGTCCCTTTCCATTTTTGTTGTTGTTAGTATCTCACCCCCCATTGTGCACTCTTCCCCTGGGTTTTTGTTTCCCAGGTGCATTACCTTGCACTTCTTATCATTGAATCTAAGCTGCCATACATTTGACCATTCCTCTAACCTTGCCAAGTCCTTCTCATCCTTTCCACCCCACCTTGTGCATCAACTCTGTTGCAGATCTTTGTGTCATCTGCAAAGAGACATACTTTTCCTTCCAGTCCCTCTGCAATGTTGCTTATAAAGACATTGAAGAGACCGTCCTAATACTGAACCCTGTGGTACCCACTGCTAACCCCTTTTTCAGAGTGGACTCCATTTACTATTACCTCTGTGTCCTATTCTCCAGCAAATTCTTTACCCAGGCTGTCATCTTGGGACCCACTCCCAGGCTGGCTAACTTGTATATTAATCTTTTGTGTGGGACTGTATCAAATGCCTTGCTAAAGTCTAGGTAGACCATGTCCACAGCCCTCCTGATCAACTACTTTGGTCACCCAGTCAAAGAAATCTATCAGATTTGTCTGGCATGACCTTCCTGCTGTGAATCCATGCTGCCTTGGGTCCTGTGCCCTCTGGCCTCTAGATCTAACAATTCTTTCCTTCAGAAGTGATTCCATAATTTTCCCTACCACTGAGGTTAAACTAACAGGTCTGTAGTTTCCTGCTTCTGCCTTGCTCCCACTTTTGTGAAGGGGAATCACATCTGCCCTCCTCCAGTCCTCAGGTACCAACCCATCCTCCCATGATTTGTTAAAGAGGGTAGTCAGTGGTGTCACTAGTTCTATCCTTAGTTCTTTTAGAATTCTGGGATGAATCCCATCCAGCCCCATTGCTTTGTCCACCTTCAGTTTTAAGAGCTCTTTCAGAACTCTTTTTTCTGTAAATGGGCTGGTATCAACTTCTGTATCCAGAGTGTTTCTATTGTTTGTTTTAGGTACCTCCCCTTCTTCCTTTGTAAATACTGAGCAAAAATATTTGTTTAGTATCTCTGCCTTTTCACAGTCACCCTCTGCCCACCTCCTCCCCCCTTTATTAAGCCTCACTATCCCTCCCTTGGTCTTCCTTTGCTCCCTGATGTACCTATAAAAGGTTTTATCCCCCTTCTTAACTGAGTTGGCTATCTTTTCCTCAGTTTGGGCCTTTGCTGTTCTGACTGCCTTCCCAGCTTCCTTTTGCTTTAACTGATACAGTTCTCTGTCCTGTTCCTTCTGTGATTCCTTGTACTTCCTGAATGCTTTCTTTTTCTTGAACCTTCACTGCCACTTCCTTTGAGAACCATAGTGGTTTCTTACCTCATTTCATTTGTTTGTTATTTGCTTTCACAAAGGCTTGTTACCTCTGTGATGGCAGTTTTATTATTCCCCATTGTTCTTCCACCCTCCTTCCTGCCCATTTGCTAGTGCATTCCTTAGGCACTCACCCATTTTAAGCAAAGTCAGCCCTCCTAAAATCCAGTACCTTTGTCTTTGTATGGCTTGGACTCTATTGCTGTGTTTATTGTGAACCATACTGTTCGATGGTCGCTAGTTCCCAGATGGCTACCCACTTCTACATCTGTGATCTCTCTTCAGCTCCATTTGAGAGAACCAGGTCTAAGATTGCTCCCTCTCAGAGTGGGCTCCAATACTAGTTGTCTAAGGCATGACCCTGTAGGTATCTAGAATAACCCCACTCTTTGAAGTGGCTGCTGCAACTGCACTCCAGTTAACATCTGGCATATTCAGATCACCCATCAGCAATATCTCCACTTTATCTGCCATTCTAAGTATACTTTCTATCATTTCCTCGTCCATTTCCTCCCCCTGAGAGGGGGGTCTGTATACAACCCCTGTGCGGATTTTGGTGCCATTGCCTGCCTCCAAATTGACCCACAGTGCTTCTTCTCCTCCCTGTTTACCCTTTTGTTCTGTTGCTTTGATTTCTTCTCTTATGCAGAGAGCTACTCCTCCTCCTCTTTTACCCTCCCTGTCCCTCCTGTAGATAGTGTATCCTGGTATGTTTATGTCCCAGTCATGGTTCTGTGTGTACCATGTTTCTGTGACTACCACAATATCCAGATCTTCCTCCTCCATCAAGGCCACTAATTCAGGAAGCTTGTTACTCAGACTATGGGCATTGGTACTCATTGCTCTCCATTTTTTGATGGCTTTACCTTCTGTAGCGGCAACCCCCACTGACCTTTCTACCTTGGTCTCTTTCTCATTTAGTACCCTGTTTTGTAGGGGAAGGCTGGGATTTTCCTTCTGCTTATCAGTGCCTCCCCTTGACTAGTTTAAACTTGCCACAAACATTTAAACCGATTGCCCAAAAGACTTGTTCCCTTCCTGGACAGATGCAGACCATCCTGCCAGTATAGGCTGGTGTCCTCCAGGTGGAACCCCAGTCCCCAATGAAGCCAAACTCCTGTGCTCCACACCATTTTTCAACCATTTGTTAAACTGCATGGTGCAAAGTACTCTCGCCTCACTCATGCCACTGACAGGCAGCACCTCTGAGAAGGATACTGTGTGTGCTACTTGTCTTAAGCCCGTACCCAACTCTACAAAGTCCTTTTGCACTGCTCTAAGGAAAGAGTGGAACCATCTGAGGACTGTCCCTGACAGTCCACAGAGTAAGCACAGGTGATCCAGCAACATCCCATGGTCCACAGTGTCAAATGCTGCAGAGAGATCAAGGAGAACCAAGATCGAATGGCTTTTCCAATCTCTCGCTATTAGGAGATCATTAAGTACCAGAACTAATGCTATCTTGATACTATGCCTTTTCCCAAAACCAGACTGGAGAGGATCATAGACTTCATGGGCGGTAAGAAAGTCATTGAGCTGTAATGCGACTACTTTCTGGGTAACCTTGCCCAAAAAGGGCAGGTTAAAGATCAGTCTGTAGTTAGTGAGGCAGCCAGGGTCAAGGGAAGGTTTCTTCAAAAGACTCCAGGAAACCCCTTGGTCCAAAGAACCCCAGACTATCTTCACAAGGACTGTTCCAATCACATCCATGCACCCCACAATGAGGCGCATAGGACCAGGATCCAAACTACAATAAGTCAGTCGTAAGCCCAGGACAAGCTTCATGATATCCATGATTGCTGGCTGGTAAAAATCTGTCCAGGTAGATCAAGGGTATGTAACTCCGCATTAGTCACTGCAATGCTTATTTGAATGTATGCTGTGGATCTCCGACCTGATTAATAACACCTTATCCTCAAAGAACTGAGCAAACTTGTCACACTGTATTTGTGAAAAAGCTCTCCAACCCCGCAGACAGGCTGGTTTGCATAGTCTGTTGACAGTCCAGAAGAGCTGAGCAAGTCCGTTTCTTGATGCAGTTATCTCCCTGGACAGGAACTCTGCCTTCTTATGGGAGATTACCGATTGATAGTTCACATAATGGGCCATCAATCTAAGTCTGTCACCCTCCATGCCAGATTTCCACCAACAATGTTCCAGTCTTCACCCCACTCTCCTCAACTCCCTCAATGTCCCATCAAACCAAGGGGACCGAGGTTGAAGAGAGAGGGGACGAACACAGACAGGTGCTAAGGAATCCAGTGCCCTCAGCACCATATTGTTACAGTGCACTACTAAGGCATCTGGTTCCATGCACTCCATAGGCAAACTCGATAAGTACAGCACAGCCATCAGACACTCAGGGGTAACTCTCCTCAAAGGGCAATACTGGACCATCTCCAAAAGAGTAGGTCTCATAAGGGGGGGCCATGAAATTGAACCTTATGGAGTGATGGTCAGACCTCCCAACCAGTTCCACCACCAGTTCTGTGATCTCCATCCCCAGGGTGAACACCAGATCCAGAGAGTGACCTTGAATATGGGTAGCAGCGGTAACCACCTGTGTGAAGCCCAACTAAATCATTAGTTGGAGGAAGTCTTGACCAAAATTCGAGAGTTCATCGTTGACCCAGGCATTGAAGCCCCCAGGACCAATGACCTGGAGGGCTCCAACACCAGGCCGACAATGAAGTCAACAGAAACTTGTTTTTTTGCAGTCCCCAATATGCACCACAGACCTCTCTGGCCCCCATGAACGCACTAAACAAACAAAATATTTCTTCTTTTTCCTCATGTACAGCTGCTAGCAGCTAACACTTTCCAGGACATGCAACAGATCAGGCATCATCGGGCAGCATGCCAGTGTCAGTGGAGAGAGGATTGTATTGTACAACAGATCGGACGGCATGCCAGTGTCGGCAGGGAGAGGTATAAGGAGAGGACTATAATTTACTTTACCTTCCCTCCTGCTGGTAAATCCAGTTTCTCTCTCTCCCCTCACACATGTCTTTTGCTGCCACACCACCTCTACACCTGATTAGCCATTCCATGATGAATGGAAAGAGGACTGTATTTTACAACAGATCATGTAACATCGGGCAAAATGCTAGTTTTGGCAAGGAGAGGTACGGGGAGAACTGTAGTTTACAACAGCTCAGGCAGCATCGGGAAGCATGCCAGTGTTGGCACTAAGACATATGAGAAAGGAATGATAATTTACTTGGTACAGGAATGGCACAGTATATTAGGGCTCTAACATTCTTCCACAAAAATCAGCTGGCATTGGGCAGCATGCCAGTGTCAATGGGGACAGGACTGTACATAATTTACTTATGAGAGGTATGGCAGAGTAAATTATGACTCTACTTTTCTACCAGGACACACAACAGATCGGGTAGCATGCCAGTGTTGGCAGGGAGAGGTAAGGGGAAAGGACTGTAGGAAAAGCAGCAAACAGCAGTAAGCAGCTAACAGCTCCAGTAACATCCCTTTTCCAGCTAATAGCCAGGTGCGAGAAGGCGGAAGCACTAAATGAGTACTTCTGCTCAGTATTTACTAAAGAGAAGAGGGGGGTGACACCCAAGGTGGGAGAAATGGCAGAAGCAGGGTGGGAAGTGGTGACAGATGGGGAAATCATGGAGAGCAGGGTTCGAGAGGATTTGAAGGCACTGAGGGTGGACAAGGCACAAGGCCTAGATGGCATCCACCCCAGGGTACTGAAGGAGCTGGCAGAGGTCCTTGCAGGATCTTTGGCAGACCTATTTAATGCCTCACTACATTCGGGGTGTATACCTCTGGACTGGAGGATGGCTCATGTGATGCCCCTCCACAAGAGTGGCCCAAAGGATGAACCAGGAAACTACAGACCAGTGAGCCTCATATCCATCGTGGGTAAGCTAATGGAGACTATCCTGAAGGAGAGGCTGGTGGCACTCCTAGAGGCCGAAGGACTATAGGACAGCAAACAGAATGGCTTCATATGTGGCAGATCCTGCCAAACCAACCTGGTCGAGTTCTATGACTGGGTAACTAGGCAACTGGACAGGGGCTATGCAGTGGATGTCCTGTATCTGGAATTCACGAAGGCATTTGAGTCTGCCACATGGAAGGCTGGGAAGGAAGTTAGTAGGCTCAGGGGTGGGTGCAAAGCTGGTGAGATGGGTAGAAAACTGGCTTCAGGGAAGGCAACAGAGGGTGGTGGTGGGTGGGGAGCTCTCACACACAAAGGCAGTGATGAGCGGTGTTCCACAGGGCTTGGTGTTGGGACCAGTGTTGTTTGGGATATTCATTGCAGACATATCATGGGACATCAAGAGCAAGATCTGTCTGTTTGCTGATGATACCAACGTAGACGCAGTGGTGGATGACCTAGGGGGATGGCAGAGGTTGCAGGATGATCTGGCAAAGCTTGAAACCTGGTCAGACACCTGGGAACTGGGTTGTATTGCAAGGGGTATATCCTCGAGGAGAGAGGAGGTGATTCTGCCACTGTATAGGTCATTAGTTAGACCACACCTGGAGTACTGCGTGCAATACTGGCATCCGTATCTGAAGAGGGACATTAAGTTACTGGAGGGGGTGCAGAGCAGAGTGACAAAGACTATCAAGGGGCTGGGGGACTTATCATATAAGAGGAGGCTGAAGGAGCTGAACATGTACTCACTGGAGGAGAGGAGAGACAGGGGTGACATGATTGAAACCTTTAAATACATGAAAGGAATAAACAAGATGGGTACAGAGGGGCTGTTCAAAGTAAGGGAAGGGAGGGCCACCAGGGGCCATGATATGAGACTGGAGTGAGGAAGGTTCAGGAGGGATGAGGACACTTTTTTACAGAGAGGGTGGTGGCTGGGTGGAATGCGTTACCTGCTGAAGTGGTATGCAGCAGAACAGTGGACTGCTTCAAACGAGGATGGGACAGGACAAGGGGGAGGGTTAATGAAGGGGAAGGGGGGGCAGCTGCAGAAAAAAGGGTGCTAGCTGCACATTCAAGCAGACTTGATAGACCTCTAGGCCTTTATCTGCTGGCAAATTTCGTATGTTCATATGATTCACACCCAGTGAACTGGTGCTAAAAGGGGAATAGCACATTTGTGTGAAGGCAAGTATGGCTGTAATTGTCCACATTAGAAGGTGGTGACGTCCCCCTTTAAAAAACAGATGCCTCTATAGGATAATATAGCCACTTAATTGGTGCCTGGTGGGTCATCCCAATAAAGTGGACATTCCAATTAATCATATCCTGATTAATTGGCTTCTACTGTACTATGAACTGTAGAGTTGATACCAGTTTGTTTTCTCATGCCTGTTATAACCTTGTTAATCCAGTTTTGTTTGGACAATCTGGGGTACTGGTTTATATACTCTAACTTAATACAGTGACTCCACTTTTCATTGATGGTTTTATATATTTTATGAGAGTTTTTTCAGATTTTGGAGCTCTGTATATATTAATGGAAGTATTATGTTTCCCCCGGTGTCATCTCATGAAGATAAAGGGCATCTGGGACTGGTCCATACTTATTGAAGTTTTACTGGGTGTTATGTTACTCTAACTCCTGTTTAATGTATTTTTTAACTTCTCTTTATAAGCTCATGAAGAACTATTTGATACATTTCATATGGTTTCCTTAAGGGGGATTTTACAGACCAGCTGGCCAATGTGCTACAATAGAGAAATATTGGAAAATGGTGGATATATTAATCCCTCGGGCCTTCCCTGGTTTGCATGCTTTTGGAAAGTTTCTGGAATCTATTATAGTTATTTCCCACCTACGCTGTATCAATGGGGGTGTTTCTTATTCTCTTTGGATGGAGAATAGTTTCTGTATTTCTTTTTTCCTGTAAGATTCACCTGTAGATTCATGTTTTTGTAAGTTTTTCTTGAAAAAATTAATACAGTATGCAAAAAAAAGAAATTATTTAACATTCAGTGTCTAATAATATGTTTTGCATGCCTAAAATATTTTTGAACATTAGTGAGTGTTGCTCTCTGAGATCTGTGATTCATCCCTTTAATTTCCATGTTAAAATGTCCTATGTACTGTACATAGTTTTCTTATACAGTATAGGTGTATATCTTTTCAACCTTGTAAAATGGCCTTTAGTCTTTATTCTTATTTATTCTTTATTCTTATGTAATATTAATATTAGTTGCTTATTACAGCAAGGAACATGCCTTAATTTGGTGGTACAAGCATGAGTAATAATGCTATAAAAACAGAGGCTTGATTTTCAAAGGGTGATGCAGAGCTTACATCAAACCCTGTGGCAACCCCATTCTTTGGCACAGCTGTGCCAAACTTTGATGCACTTGCACCCAATTTTAGTATATTGGCTACAGTTGTGGTACTTTCCACACATTACAGCAGCTTGTGCCAAAAATGTGGCACAAGCCCTGTAAAAAGGGTCCCCCAAATGGTGCATGTTACACCAGGGAAAATCTGGTGTAACTTGCAAAATTAGGCACTCGTGATTGAACATCTTGATCTCTGGCCAGGAGAATGATGCAAGCACCATGCACCAAACTATCAGAGCACCAGGGGCTTGTAGCATTCTCAGAGCTCTGTAAATCAAGCCCAGGGATTTAATCACTTTACAGTGGCTTAGTTCTTGTCACTAATTTATATTTTTCCAAACTTAGATGTTCAGACTATTCATTTGTAATTACAAACACACATTGGGAACCTAAAGACAGCACTGTTCAAGTCCTAAAGTTTCCATTCTTAATCATGATATTTTAAGGATCGTTCAGATTTTGGTTAATACTCTTCAATCAAGAGGTTGAGGACATTAAAGTGCGGTGAATCCCAGTCAAGATCTCAAACTGTTCTAAGAAGTTTGGAGTCTCATTTTTAATCACAGTAATTCAAAGTTAAAGCACATGTCCTGTTAGTACTTTAAAAGAACTTATAGTATGGGCTGTTTTATGTATGGTATCATTGAATTGGCTGTATTTAATTATAAGCTGCAATAGATTAATTATCCAACATAGTAACTTTGACTCATTTTATGTGCATAAATTTAAATTGGTGTATGAAAATTTGAGACTGCATCCCTGACAAAGACCAGATAGGTCAACATGCTGGGGTTTTGATGATCTTCCTCTAGATTAGTATTTTTGACTATAAGCTTACCATTTGCTATATTCTAACAATATGTGACACAGGAATCCTCTGCAGTCAGTTGTTGTTCCTCAATTGCAAAAAAAAAAATAAAAAATCTGCTCCTGCTGCAGTTGTATTAATACATCTCAACTCACTTACAGTAAAAGAAATACAATATCTGCCATTTAATGACCAACCAGAAAAGTTACAATGACTCAGTAGGACTACATTTTTTCTTTTTTTCTTTACTGTTATTTCTTTGTGTTTTTATTTCATTTCATTTATTCATTTGTTGACCTGGTTGGTGCACTGATCCTAGGATTATTTTAAGGCATGACCTGGTTCACTGAGATGGCACAAGAATACAGTGATACAGTACATCTGGGAACAATACATCAAAGATGATACAATGCATTATGTAGACAGAATAATGGGGGGATATTATAGAGAGTTTGTGTAAGAGAGTTAGGGTGTTACATCCAGAGAGTACAAAAGAATAAGCCATAGTAGTAAAACTGCACAATGCATTAATTTGTTAATTTCTTATTTTGGCAGAGACTTAGGGGAAAAGCTACATCACCAGTCACCCACAGGAGTGAGAGCAAGTAGTGTTCAAAAGGTGTGTCCTGAGGGGACAGCTGAAGTGTCGTGGTGGGTCAAGGACTCTCAGGGGGATGGCAGGCTGATCCAAATGATAGAGGAGGAAGAAGAGAAGGCACTTTGACCCATGCAAGTAGACACTTGCAGGCATCCTAGCATGAGGCTAGCAGTGCGATGTAGGTCATAGCTAAACATCCTTAGTCAAAGTAGGGGTGAGAGGGGATGTCATGCTGCCCCCAAATCTCACCTGTTCAGCCAAGTGAAATGCTCCTGCTACCCCTGACCACCTCCTCCTGTAACTGATACTGCTTTACCCCAACTTATGCTCTTTGCTACAGCCCAACTAGCTACTTAATCACCCAGTTCCTATTCCCGCTATCCCCTCTTCTGCCCCGCCCCTCTTTTTTCTCTGGATCCACAGCTCAACCCCCCACAAAGTCCTTACCTTCTGTTCTGTCCCCTCTTCCTCCTATACCCACCACATGAAAAAGTTAGCCTGGGCCTGAGGTTACCGCTAACCATCACCTCTACCCCTTCCCATCCCCTTCTGTCTCCCTATTCTTTCTGATTTTTAAATATTATTTGGTTTGTTTTTTATTTGACAAAATTTGTCTCAACATGGAGCTTTCAATTAACAGCTTGCATGCAGTATAGGAATCCCTTATTTTTATGGCAAATGATGGTTTGGCAAGTACTTCATGTATATCCTGTGGAAATAGGCAATTGAGTCAGAAGTCCTCTACATATTGCACTGAGCTATGTAAATCAAGTTTATCTAAGTGCAGCTTGGGTTTGAATATACAGTTTACACAGAGACTTGAATATGCAGAAGCTTAAGCTTCATTTTGAACTTGGCACCTACCAAACAATTCATCTGCTTATGAATAAGTTCAAGTATCAAATTTCACATATGCAGTGTCGTTACAGTGTGTTGGGACAGCAAGTAAAAAAATTAGATTTTTCTAAAAGCTGCTGCTTGTGTTTTGTGTGTGCACTTCAACCTATGTAAATGCCTTGGCTTTGCATACTTCAAAACATAAGTAGACTATTTTAGGACTGATTCTCAAAAGGTTTTCTTTGGCATAACTTGACTTGCACCAAAGTAAATGGTGCAAGTAGCAAGTTATACCAGCAGTTGTGACATACAGTACATTATTCTGCAAAGTGGCCTGCAACATGCTTCGGGCTGCTTGCACCAAAGTGGACTTATGCCATTGGTTATGCCTTAAACCCCCTGTGACACGGTGCTAGGGGGTTTACAACAGCAGTTGTGCCATATTCTGGAAGGGCAGCAACAAAGTCCCCCAGGGTGCTATTCTTCAACAACCCCCTGGGGAAACAATCAACATAAGTTACAGCAGCATATAGCTGGCATAACTGTACTTATGCACCTGGAGGTTGCCTGCACGTACAGCCCACCGATCCCCCGATCATATGCCACCCTTCCCCCAACACTGCCCTGACCCCAAAATACAAAAGCCCCACAGGGCTAAATCTGTCCCCCCATGATCCAATCCAGAAACAGCATGGTAATGACCCATAGGGCTATCCATGCCCTCCAATACCAAAAAGCCCTATATGGTTGGAGCATGCTCCCAACCCCCCCACACATATAATATAGCCCCACAGGCTGGAGACTGCCCAACTCCCAGTACACATAAAATAACCCCAGAGCTGCCGCATGCTCACTACTGCAAGTACCATAAAGAAACCTGCACCCCACAAGCTGTAAAAATCCTCCCCATCCCTGATCCCCTAAATTGTGGCCATTCATCAAGTCCCAGGTATCCTTGATATTCTAGTGGCCCACCCACTCCCACACAGCAGTACCCAACCACCTGTTTCTCTCCCATGACCCATTTTAGGTCGGCAACAGACACAGCCCACCTCTCACCACCAATGCCAACCACTGACTGAACACTGCAGGAGCACGTACTGTACATACCACACGTATATGTACAATACACACTCCTGCAGTGTTCAGTTGGCAGCTGGCCATGGTGGTGAAAGGTGGTCAGTGCCAGTCACTGGCCTAAAATGGTTTGTCTGGGGGAAGTGGGTGGTTGGGTGCTGTGGTGAGGGTGAGCCACAAGACTACTAGGGATACTCTGGACTTTGAATGATCACAATTTAAGGTATCGGGATGGGGGGATTTTACATGAGGGTGTGGGCTTCCTTTATGGTGTACTTGGCAGTCAGGGCATGCGGCAGCCTCTAAGGGGCTATTTTACATGTACTGGGGGTCAGGGCATGTGGCAGCCATGCAAGACTTTATGGACAGGCAGATCTGGGCATGGTGGGCACTTGTGGCCTTTGCACCCAGGGTTGCGGCTTATGGCAAACCTTTCAGGTATGCCCTTTGTCTGGCATACCTGTGAGTTTGTCACAAGTCACAGAACTTAGCTGCTTTGACCCTGCCTCAATAGAATCAGGTGTAGGGTCCATGGCACAACTGCACCCCTCACATGTTGCAGTAGTGGTGCTTATAGAATCTGGCCCCTTTGCTTTATTAATTTCAATGGACTGATTTCATAATCGTAATAAGGCACGCTAAGTTGTACACTGTGAAGAAATAACTTCTCAGTGTATGAAAGCACTCTGCCTTTAGTCTTACTTTTCAACTCACTCAAGCTGTGTCATCATCCCTGCAGAAAGAACACAATGGATTGCTTTCTTGTTTTATCAATGAAACACTGTTTCTGGGCTTTGCCTTTTTTTAAATCTCCTTGTCATGGAACAGCATGTAGCAGTGCTGCCTATCACAAATTACCCAGTCTGTATTCCTTTCCCTTTCAGACCCCAATCTCTGTCTGCAGTAGAAGCTGTCCGCCTGGATTCTGGAAAGCTGCTCGGAAGGGGCAGCCAGTTTGCTGCTTTGACTGCATGCCCTGTTCTAAGGGTGAAATTAGCAACCAGACTGGTGAGCATTTTTTAAGACCAGGGATAAAGTAAGCTAGGCCTGAGTTTTCATGACAAAGTATTGAGTGAGGGCATGCCCTGTTCCAAGAGTGAAATCTGCAAACAGACTTGTGAGTATTTCTTAAAGACAAGATTAAAATAAGATAAAGCTTGGTATTCATGATAAAGTACTAAATGAAAATCGTTTTCTGTATACTATGGCAATCGCTGAGTACATGCTCCAGAAATGACATTAGTTAAAGATGCCTCAAGTGCCACAGCAAAAAATTAGATTGAAAAGAAAATGAAAATCCACAAAAGTGTCAGTAATAGTGTTGTGCAACCTGACAAATTTGGCCATACAGGCCAATTTTTAGCTAGGTCAGGCCAAATTTAAAATGGTCCAGTTCTCCCTGATATCAAATGAATGGTGAAGTGGGGTATTTTTCATGGCATTCTTCCAGCAGGACATTGTGCTGTAACCATCAACATCCTCCCTGCATGACTGGCTAGGCTGTGAGAGGGGGTAGTAAATCCTCCACCACCCCACCCAAGAAGCCTCTATGATATGTGAAACAAGTGCTTCTAAGCATTGCCAACATGACATTAATGATGGCCCAATTTTCATGTTTTTTCAAGTGAATCCTGAATTAGCTCATTTTTACTGAACCTCCCATAAACCCCAAAGGTCTGAACCTTTGGCCCAATGTAATTCTCAGCCCTAAAAAGAGTGCATTTTTTTATTTCCAGAACAGAGAGAAAGTATAAAAAGCTTAAGAGTGACACAGGATCTGGCTACTGAAAATAAACATTTTCATTTTAAGTAATTTTCATATGTTGAGTAGATAGACATAACAGATAAATAATAATCATAATAATACTCTGTTCTGCTGGTTCAGTGGTAGTGTTACTTCTTGTGGTGCTGTTGGCCTGGTTCAGAAGTGAACTTGGGTGGTAGCGCTCCTCTTTTAGGGTAGGGTGGGAGTGGCAACTTGCATTAGCCTGGCTGCTAGCAGTGACTGAGGGTCAGACCACTGGGACCACACACGGGGAATCCCAGGTAGGACAGATGCCTGACATACTGCGTTTGGAAACATGTGCAGCTTAGCTATTGACATCATTGCATGCCAACTCCTGCACACCTCAAGGAAGGGAGGAAAACCCTGGCAGGCAGATTAATTCATCAACCCCTCACAGGGTCCACACTGGTGACCTGGAATGACTCCCACCGGGTCCTGTCCAGTAGGTTGGGAAATGACTCTCTGCCAACCCACCACACAGTGGGTATGCCTTTGGAGAAGGCTGGGGTGTAAAAAGGGATATAGGGAAGACAAAAGGGAAGGAGGTAGTCAAATGCCCTCAAGAAGAAATAGTCATAGAACCAGCCCTCTGACACAGAGGGCAGAGGTGCTGAATGCCTTATATCCTCCCATTCCAACAACCCAGGTTGTGGAATGAGCCTGAGTCATCACGGGTTGTCTGAGAAGGTGAGGAGCACAATTGACTCGCCTCTAGGCAGCTCTCCTTTCCCAGAGAGGGCATGGGTTTCCATGGTTGCCATGGTTGCCACCAGGTGGTGGTTAAATGGCAACACCAAGCCACAAGTGAAACCACACATTAGGCTGGCTAGAAGGAAAGGACTGTCACCAGAGCCACAGAGCACAAGTGCCTCCACATGCATGCGCAACCATGTTCTGGGATCCTGGGAGCAACAGGGGAGAAAAGCGGAAAATGGAGCAGTGGGGCAGGATAAATCAAGCCCTGAAGTGAACAGGTGGAACAAACTCCTCTGAGGGATGACCATAGCCGTGCCTGCCTCAGAGCTCTGAAGGAGAAAAAGCTATATATAGAAAAAAGAAGCATCAGCCATCTGGGATATGGATAGGATAGGGTGGATGGTTGTAGAGTGGAAGAGGGAACCTGGGGTGCTGGTAATCCTAGATACAAATCATCTGGCAAACTAGCTGAGGCAGTGGAGTATAATCTTTAAAGGCTGGGGGACAGAATGAAGGCCCATCAGTTTCTCTGGCCTTTTCAAGATCATCCCTGTGTGAGTAAGGTTCATAGGAAGGACAGGGTAAGGAAACAAGGAGAATGAGAAATTATATATGTTTTGAAGGGATGGTGTCATGAGGATGAGTACTATTTTGTGAGAGACTGAGAGACTTGTGGGACAGGATTCTCTTTAAGGGTGATGCCATCACCTAATGAGAGGGAGGGGCATTACTTGGGGAAAGGTTTGATGTCTACATAGATGGACATTTAAACTGAAGTAGGGGCATCAGAGCTATGTTAATTACAGAAGGTAGAGAGCAAAAGGTGAACCTATCTTGGACTCCCCTAGAAATGGTGTCTAGGAGAAGTGGTGTTAAAGCAGCAAAGCTGGGGTCTATAATAAGATAAGTAAGGGGCTTGGATTCTCATAAAGCTGGCAGGTAGTAGGAAAACCAAGGTGTTAAAGAGGGAGAAGAAAGACAAAGGGAGAGGAGCTCAAAAAAGGAAGAATAGTATAGGCAGAAGCTAGAAGGCAGCCTGTCTAAAACAAAATTAGTAAGCTCCAGGCAATGGGGATGGGTGCAGGATCAGACCTTGTAGCAATTACAGAATCATGGGCCACTAAGAATAATGTCTGGGACCTGGCAGTATTGGAGTATACCACATATAGGAGAGACAAGGGGAAGGGTAAATGGAGGTGGTGTCACCCTATGTGTCATAGAAGACATAAAGGCAGTAGAGGAAGGATCCATCAGGTGAGGAAATGGGGAGACGGAATCACTGTGGACATACACATCTTTAAAACAATCTTTCTTCAACAGGGAAACTAAAAATTGGTTTAATATACAACTCAGCAGTGATCCTAACTTTAGAGGCACTACTGCACCCCTATACTTATATAATACAAGTGCTTAATCAAAAATAGCTTCATTTTATTATGTCAACTTGCACTCTCATGTGCAAGCACCGTCTTGCCGTAGTAGCACTATAGTAGTACTTTCAAAGGTGTGTCAGTGTTGTGGCGAATGCAGGGGATGCTTTAGTCAGTGTGTCCCTCAGCCACCAACCAGTGAGCACGCTGCAGATGACAGCAGTTTCAGAGAGTGCCACCAACCTGAAAAAAAATCAGCCACTGCAATGAGAGACAGGCTCGTCATTGCAGCGGCAGATCTGACATGCCTCAATTACATGCCATTCCCGGGTGAAACATTTCAATAAACATGGTGGCTCTCATCATCCACCTCTGACAATCCCTAGTAAGTCGAATTCAGGGGTGCCCAATCGCTCTGTCAGCATGCCCCCTCCCCAGTTCAATTTGTTTGCCAACAGAATGCCAAATCTCCATCAGCATAATGTCCCCCCAGTTTCATTTTCTGCCGAGGGGGGTTTCCAATCCCTTTTGGCATCATACCCTCCCAACACAGACACACTTTCTTTGCTGATGGGGTGCCCAATCTCTGTCAGCTCCAGTCCCCCCCAAAAAAACAGATAGCACACAGGGAGCCCTCCCCAGTGTGCTCAAATGTAGTTCTGTAACCTGTAAAAAAAAAAAAAAAACCTTCCCCCAAAGTTTTTTTTCTTTTTACCTGTAAACAAGAAAATGGTCCTTCATTGTCTATGGTTCCCCCCCAACCTGCACCCACCCTCTGCAGACCCCACCTGCCCAGACACCCCTCACTCTGTACTTACCTCAGGAGGTTGGCACCGTGATCTTCGGTGGAGCGGGAACACGTCTGCAGTCTTCAAAGCAGCCCACGAACTGAAGAAATGCTGGTAAGTTGTATAATGGCATCAATGGGGGAGGTTTCAATTTAAGTGAATATCTCAGCCTTATTTTGCTTTTGGCTCCACATTTTCAACACAGAGTTTTGGGACCCCACCTCATGAAATCAGTCACTGTCATTCCGTTATTCGATCCCGAAAGATGAATTTGCAGTCTCTGTGCAGAATCACCTTTTGGGACCAATTAACAAAACAACCTTGCTACATTTCATGAGGTGGGCTCCCAAAAAGCCTATGTTGCAAATTAGGTGAAAAAATTCTAAAAAATGTCTGTTATGGGCGTGCCTTATGCAGTTTCCATGCACTCTCATAACTTTGAGAATTTTCAATATTTTCACTCCAGATTTTCAACATTGCCATTTTTTCACACCTGCTTATGAGCAGTACAGCTGTCATTTTTCACATCCTGCCCAAAATGTGTTTTTGCACATCTGGCACACACTGGCATGGTCACTGTTTGAAATTAATGTTTGGGACAGATTAAGAAAATCACAGTGACACTGTTCATGAGCAGAGGTCTCAAAATAGTCATGTTAAAAATTTGGTAAAAAGATTCCAAAAAAATGATTGCATTATGGGTGTGTGTTGCACAGTATCTACACACACTCTTAAGTTTGCACATTTTTCATATTTTATCTCCAGATTTTCAGCATTGCCATTTTTTTACACCTCCTCATGAACAGTACAGTTGTAATTTTTTTCATCATACCCAAAATGTGTCTCTACACTTGTGGCTCCCAATGGCACAGCTGTTGTGTGAAATCACCTTTCAGGATTGAGTGACAAAATGATAGTGCCACTGTTCATGAGATAGGGTCCCAAAAAGCCATTGTTGAAAATTTGGAGTGAAAATACTAACAAACACCAGGGGCTTTAAGGTTTCCAACCATACATCCACCCTGTAAAGACTGACAGGCGTCAGAGAAGTAACTTGGGTTCATCGGCCATTATGTTCAAAGAGAATTCCACCTCCACCCTACAGCCACTGACAGGCATTGAGGTGTGCCTTGGGTTTCATAACCCTAGCATTCATCCCATTCTCCTATATTGCACCCATCTCAGCTTATTTCCTTATGGAATGGAGTGAGCATAAGAGCCAAAGACCCCAATGCACTCCCCGACACCTGTTGTTCTGTGTAGAGTGAGTGATGTAGAATGGCATAAACGTTATGGCCAACCTAAAGCCACACTTCTAATGTCTTTCAGTAATTATGGGGGGGGGGGCATTGGCATTACTTCAATACTTCACTGCCATTCCTATTTTGCATTTCTAACTCCTGCACTACCAATGCTAATGCCAGCAAGCCAACATTCAGCATTGACAAATGCTTGTATTTTTAATAATATGAAAACATTTCCAGCAGAACAGGAGTGAATTCAGTTATTCTACTAGCATGAACAGTTCACTTAATTGGTTGATTCCTGTTAAATATCTGCCATCATTACTGGGATGACTCAAGCTATTGCAGTGGACTCTGAAAAAGCTAGCAGGAGTTAGCATGTTATACGTAAAGTAACTCTTAGGTCATGTAATGGTGAAGAAATGTAATACTGCTGCTATCAGTATTGGGTGTGTCTGGAGGAGTTTCATTGTTCTTGGAAACTGGAAACCACAGTAGTTCTAAAGCAAATTAAATATGTATTTTTGTGTATGTTTCAAAACTTGATTGTGCCAATGTGTTATGCAAAGATATTGCGTTTAAGCTTTTTTTTGTTGTCTGTTATAAAAAGGTAATTCTGTAAAAACTCACTAAGCATGCTGCCTTAAAAGATTTGTTTTACTACCTTTCATGTAAATATCCTACCTTCAAACAGGAGAGGGGTACATTCCAATCAATTGGCTTTGCTTAGTCATGATAAGGTACCATTTTGAAAATGTTATTTTATTTTCTTTCACAAAAAAGGGGTTGGGAGTACTTTTAAAACTGCTGTAAGAAAGGGACTGGAGGTAAATTCAAACTGCTTGGTTTAGCTTTCTTTCATAAAAAGTTACTGCTTTAAAAATTGGTGTTTGGTTCAAATTGATAAGGATGTTTTTGGTGATAATGCAGTTTTGAGTTTAAGTAATAAAATTAAACATGTTGCCAGCTGAAGCCATCATAATTGATTAATTACTGCATTTACAATGCCATAATTGTTCAAAGACTAGGGCATACAGAAAGTACTGATAATGTGCTATAAGGCGGTATAGGATATTAGTAAGGTGACAATAATGTGATAGTAAGGTGGTATTCAGGCATCCAATTAATACAGTAACAGAATGTCTTCAGCGATTAAAAATGAAACATATAGTATGGTCCAGTGGTGCTGAGGGTTGAGACACTGGTCACCACACTTTGCATCATGCCGACGACCTGTGTTTGGGAGTGAACAGGGGCCAGAGGTGGTCAGAGGGGAGGAGATGGATTTAACATCTGTAGGACTGTTCTCAATCTCTGGGAAAGAGGATGTACCTGTGACAGGTGCACATCTGACCGCTAGAGGAAGCTGGGGGTTGGCAACACACAGCCAAAACTTCTAGGTGAGGAGCACAACAAACACTTGATGTGGTGTGCACGGGAGCATGCACAACCATGTCACCGGCATCATTGCACATCATGCCCCTCAGCAGGCTTAAATGGAAAAAGGCATCCATGGTCATGGCAGCTTGATGGCCGTTATACGGCTGCCCCAGCCTTGGGGTCATTGCTGGAACTGGATCCAGATGGAAGAGAAGGAGGCTCCCCACCACCCAGCCATGGGGGAAGAAGGGAAGGGCCCTATGGAGGCTGAGGATGACCAGACAGTGGCCAGAAAAAAGAAAGCATGGACTGGGATGCTGACCAGAACATACTAGACATAGTAAGCTAAAAAAACAAACTGAAATGTCTAGTTTACTCATAAAGAGCATGCTATTAAAATCAGTTTACCAAGAACATAGAGTTAGATGTATTACTGTTCACTGGTTTGCTGTTACATGTACATCAAATCAGTAATTGGAAAAAGCATAATATTTTAGACACCGTTAGACTTTCATTAATGACATTATAAATGTCTGTTGTCACTAGATGCCACAGAATGCCTTAAGTGTCCAGATGATCAGTGGCCGGACAACAAACAAGAAAAGTGCATTCCGAAAATCATTGAATTCCTGTCGTATGATGACTCTTTGGGGACAGCACTTGCAGCCATTCCAATATTCTTCTCGATAGTCACTGCTACAATTCTGTTCACCTTCATTAAGAAGCAGGACACTCCAATAGTGAAAGCCAACAACCGTGAACTCAGTTATCTCCTTCTGCTCGCTCTTATGTTTTGTTTCCTGTGCTCCTTAATATTTATAGGCAAACCAACAAAGATGAACTGTATGCTTCGACAACCTGCATTTGGTGTGATATTTTCTCTTTGCGTGTCCTCTGTATTGGCAAAAACCATCACAGTAGTCATAGCATTCAATGCCACAAATCCCAACAGCAAGTTAAGAAAATGGATTGGCTCTAAGACACTGGCATTTATTATCCTTGTTAGTTTACTTGTTCAAGTTATCATATGCATCTGCTGGTTAGCTAGTTATCCTTCATTTCCACAACTTAACACTACATCTCAGGAGGGAAAAATAATAGTGGAATGTAATGAAGGTTCAATAATTGCATTCTACACCATGTTAGGATATCTGGCTACTCTGGCAGCTGTAAGTTTAGTTGTTGCATTTTTTGCTAGGAAACTGCCTGATACATTTAATGAAGCAAAGTTCATCACTTTTAGCATGCTTGTATTTGCCAGTGTCTGGCTGACATTCATACCAGCCTATCTGAGCACTCAAGGAAAATATATGGTTGCTGTGGAAATTTTCGCAATTGTGTCTTCCAGTGCTGGAATACTTGGTTGTATATTTATTCCAAAATGCTACATTATCATTTTGCGGCCTGAGATAAACACTAGGGAACATTTAATAGGAAATTCACGACAAAGAAACAAAACATAACAGAAATATTTTACAAAACTATATCAGTGAATTGTTGATTTTATATAGTATACTGAATGAGGATGACAGCAAATCCTAACTGCATTGTAGTACATAGTAATTTTGTTATTAATTTACTATACTGCTTTTTTAAAGGAATCCATTAAATATGAAGTTTCATGTTTCAAGCATTATATTTATGTTAAGTTACAGCTGCCACTCTCTCACTAAAATTAACCTCCAGAATGCTTGAATTCAACTAACTGTAAGGTGGGACCCCAGTAAAAAAAGAAGATGCCACATCTTATTTTGGCTATCCTTGGTTTAAACAAAAAAAAATATGATAACATAAATGCAAATATCAGTTTAAAACACACCAGTATGTTTCTGACTGCAACATGCTTTTTCTTGGTTTTTAAACAGTATAAATTATTTAGTACAATCATTATTTAGCCATGATTTGCAATGATTTGTGCACAAATGCCAGAAGCTTGGGGAATAAGGTGAATTATGTGGAGGCAGTGACAGCTGAGGAACAGTTGTACATTGTGTCAGTCATAGAAACCTAGCAAACCAGTACCACAACTAGAATGCAACCATAGTGGACTGGACTATATTCAAGATGGATTGGGTGGTAAGAAAAGTGGGGGTGCATTATATGTATGAGAGGGATAACGTAATGTGATGTTGGTTTGGGGAATAGAGTGTTTACTGAGATATTAAGTGTACAGTAAGTAACTGAAGGGAGAAGGAATATTAAAGCAATAATATTTGTTAGTCATCATGAGCTCAATTTTCAATGCCCTCATTTGCCACAAGCCCATGGAGTGCTGATGATCTGGCAAACTGGATTTAAAGCAATCACCCCATCAGTGATTTAGATTTTTGATCCCATGTGATACTGGCCACAAGTTACACCAACTTTTTCTGGTCTAGCTTGGAGCAATTCTTTATTGGGCTTGCACCAAGAAGTTGGCACAAGCTGCAATAAGTATCACAACTGCACCTGACCTACCAAAATTAGGTGCAGTTTTGCCAAATGTGATTGGTGAACCCATGCCAAACAAAGGATTTGATGCAGGGCTTAATGTAAATCCTGCATAACTTTTTGAAAATTGAAGTTCATGTATTTTTTAGCAATAATGTTATTCTGGTAAAAATATAAATATACCAATTTTTCTTTTTGTTTTTATTCATTGCTGAATGAAGATATGAGATGTTGAAGTTCTTAAAAGTTCTCTTTCCCATGCCATGCCTACCATGAAAAAATTAAATACAGTATGCACCAACTGTGCTGGACATGGTTGTACTGAAAGTTTCATTGTAATGGACAAACCACTCTTGTCATTTGCCACTCGCTACACCCACAATGCTAAAATGTGCTGATAGTGAAGACCTTGTGCTCCATTTGTAGCAGCTGCCAGGACTTCTGACTTGTGCACTTCTCTAATCATTCATATCTAATTAGTGCACTAATCTATCAGTGGTCTGGACACAATAGACTTCTCAGATGCATTTGATAATGGCCTGCCAGTTGCTTGTCTTTCAGATGAGACATTAAACCGAGGTCCCATCTGCCTGGATTGGTGGTGGTTCAGGTGGCTGTTAAAGATCCCATGGCACTTAACGAAAAGAGTAGGGGAGTTTTTATTATATATAAAACATAAGTCATAGCACAAAAGAAAAGTTACAGAAATAATTACAGAAAACATCTAATCCTAATACATAATAAACAAAACTGCAATCACACTCCGAAGTATAAATTAACATTTCATTTATACTCAATAATAAGAGAAAACTCTTTCCACCAGTTTTTGACCTTATTTGAGTTATTCATTTGTGTTTATTTTAAATATACTTTCAACAATTCCTTTGTTACTAATTGACAGTAACCCTCATAGGAAACATTTTTTTGATAAATAACCCATTGGCATCTTACCTACCACAAATAAAATCTTAAACATCCAAAAGCAACTGCTAATGTACTATGATTAAATGATACTAAACTAGAGAGATAAATACCTGTAACCAAAATTTCATAAGTTAAATTAGTTAGCCAGGGTAATTTCCATTTTGTAGCTACATAACCTCACATATTTTTAGCATAAGAGCAATGCAATAATAAATGTTCCATTGTCTCTTCTTGATTAATACATTCATGATATGGACAATTCCTTTCTTCATTTGTCTTATACTTTGCATTTCCTCAAACATTTAATTTTCCATACATTATGAGCCACTGTGTTCCCCACATAAAGGCCGGAATCCTAGAGTTATTAAGTTGTCCCAAGATATATGAATTCTGAGCCATAGGACAGTTTTTAAAACTAGGTTCTGTTGGATATATCTGACTCATAATATTACTATACAATGCATTAACAGTATTTGTACAAATCATTTCCTTGGTCAACTGCCATTTAAACAATTTTTGAAATGATGGTCTAAAATAAGTAGGAATGTGAATATGTGGGTTAAGTTTTTGGACCATATTGTGCCATGTCATAAAATAACATCCTAAGAACATCCAAATCCAATCCCCATCTCTACTGTTAGGTCTTATAAGTCCACTTTTAATTGTTTGTGTAAAAAATAGAGCATGAAAGAAAATTACTGGATCAATCATTCCAAGTCATCCTTTCCTTTTCTCCAGATAGGTGAAACATCTTTTTACCAGCTTTAACCGATTGCCTCATAGCATCTGAAAGAGACTACTATACAGCCTAGTCTCATACTGGGTTGGCTAAGGGAAAATCATTGCCACATATTGTAGGCAGAGTACCAAAAATTGTTGAAGAGCCTGAATACATTTCTGCTTACAAAATTTCCACTGCCTCCATCGGGAAACTTGTATTTTCACTTTTTTAGATACAGTATCCCAATTCTCTTCTGGAAGATGTTGTGCACCAAAAAGGATTCCTAAAATATGAAGTGGTTCGGTAGTAATTTGAATATTGTTTTGACAAATATCAATGTGATGTCGTGCACCTATAATCAGACCTCTAGTTTTCTCAATATTAAGTTTCACATTAGACACACCTGAAAATAACTTAAATTCAGCAAACTCTTGAAATTGCTCATATTTAGTAAAAAATAGGCAGACATCATCTGCATATGCTTGTAAAAGGTGCTGCTTTCTTTGGTCTGGAACAAAAATCCCTTTCCACCTAGGAGAAAGTGTTAGGGAGCGTGATAAAGGTTCTAAAGAAAAAAATGTATAATAGGGGACTTAAAGGACATCGCTGGCGAACTCAAGTCTTAATTGTGATAACTGTTGTTTGGACACCCTTAAGAAAGTAAAAAACTAAGGCAGTTGTATATAGAGACAGAATGATACTGATAATCTGAGAGGGGATCCCAAAATATTTTAAAACTATAAACAAATAAGGGAGATATAGTCTATCAAAAGCTTTCTCAAAATCCACAGAAATTAAATACCCAGTCTTGCCCTCTAATGACAGATGCTTTATTATCTCCCTTATAATTATGATAGCTGATTGAATGCTCCTGTCCGATAACCCACAATACTGATAAGGAGATATTACTTTCCCAGCATAAATGTTAAGCCTATTGTTTAGTAGTATTGTAAAACTCTTAGACTCTGAATTTAAAAGTGTGATTGGTCTGCAGTTTTTTATATCACCCTTATCTCCTGATTTAAAAATATGAATTATTAATCCATCCGAAAAGGAGGGAGGCAGTGCCTTTCCTACCATTAAGAATTTATATACTAAATGTAAACAAACCATTATTTCTGTTTTAAAAGATTTATAAAATAAATTTGGGAGGCCACCTAATCCAGGTGAAACTTCATTTTTTAAGGATTGTATAAATGATTCTATTTCAAAAATGGAACATGGCCCTAGTAACTTAGTGGCCTCTAGTGGCAAGGAATGGGGCTAGACTAGAGCCTAAATATTCTTCAATATCTTTTTGTAAAATATATGAGCTAGGATATAAAGATTCATAATGGGATTTTATATTTTACCAATACAATGTACAATACATTGTTCACTTTTATTCCATCTGACACTGAATAATTCAGAGTAGTTGAATCCCTTAATGTTTTAAGGATCTCAAAAGGATCACCGATCAGGGTTTTCTGAGTGCTTCTAGAAGGCATAGCTTGGATTGTTTGAGCTCTATCATATTGAAATTGTTTAGTTCTCCCTTTTATATTTTCAATTTGTTCAGAGTAATCTAGCCGAGAAGTGTAAGAAAGAAATTAGCTGCTGCAACTGCCTTCTAAGTTTTAAGTATGTAAAACATTTGGAATTTCTCCTAGAGGTTCCATATTTTTTAAACCACTTACTTAAATCAGATTTAGTGTCCATACACCATTCCCCCAAATCTGAATATAAAAAAGCCACTGGCAAACAAGCTTTGAGAATGGCCTGAATAGTACTTCTAACTTGAGGGTTAGTGAGAATGGAAGTATTCAGCTTCCATCTATTTTGCCTACTTGGTTCCAAAGTCATTGGTCCTAATGAGCAGATTAAAAGAAAATGATCTGAAAACTCCACAAGAAATGTTTGAAAAGCTCCAACTGGAACCGAAGGGGATACCAACATGTAATCTATTGTGGTTTGAAATTTCCCTCTTATAAATGTGCAGCTGGGCCCCAAATTAAAATACTTAAGACAATATATGAGGCCTGCTAATTTAATGATGGCCTCTAATGCATTTGTATCACAACACATTTTCTCATTAGCCTTCCCTTTAGTCAACAAACTGCAGGTAAAATCCCCTCCGCAAAAAATCCTATAAAGACACCAAAAAAGGTTGAATAGCTTACATACACTTAACTCGATCTGCCTTTGGCTGTGGATTATAAATACTGATAAACCTACAATCAATGTTATTCCATTTTCCATCAAGAATTAATACTCTTCCTGGTATTAGGTTAATTAACTTATAGAGTGTTAATTAATATGAATTGAACAAAATTCTCACCCCATAAGCACTATCAATACCAAAGCATCAGTAAGAGGGGCCCTAAGGCCAGTCCCTTTTAAAAGTTAGAACTTGCTCAATGAAAAACATACAGGTCTCCTGCAGGAAACTCACAGACATGCTTTCATCAGGCAGATACCGGCATAATGCCTGTCTTTTTACAGCATTTGAAATACTATGTGTATTTAAAGATCCCCATTTTTGCACTCACAGTGCAGCAGCTTATGTGTTGCAATCATTTTCAAGGCGTTATCTTTCCTGCTGGGGGAAGTGCTATCTTTTCTGCTAGGGAAAGATTGACAAACATAATGTAGAAACATAAATTTTTTCAAGAGAAAAGGACCTTTAGGCCTGCCCAGTCTGCCACTTGTACCTGCCTATTCCGTCACCACTGACTGTAGCTGGTCTTAGGTGTCAGTCCCTCTCCCATTCCTCTACCCAATATGCCCCTGTGCCTATCCCACGCATGTTTGAAGCTCCCCACAGCCTTTGCCCCCAATACCCTCTCTGGCAGGCTGTTCCAGTAATTCATCACCCTTTTCATGAAGAAGTATTTCCACAAATCTCTCTTAAACGTTCCCCTCGTAGCTTCATTGCATGTCCCTTGTTCGAGTGCCTTCCTTTTTCTGAAATAGACCCTCCAATTGCACCCTGTGTACATCTGTGAAGTACTTGTAGGTTTCAGACATGTCACTTCTCACTCTCTTCTCTTCCAGGGAGTAAATGTTGAGTTCCTACAGCCTTTCTTCATATGGCTTCTTATGCAACCCCCTCAGCATTTTGATTGCCTTCTTCTGTACTGCTTCCACTCTTTCAGTGACCATGTGCAGATACAATAGCCAGAACTGGACACAGTACTCCAGAAGGACCCTGAGTGTGAATTCCCTCTCCCAGTGTACACTAGCATCCTACTAGCCTCTCTTTCTGCTTTGTCACACTGCCCAGCTACCCTGAGATCATCAGATGTGATGATCCTAAGGTATGTTTCTTGCTTAGTGACTGTAATCACTACTCCCCCATCTTATACACAGCTCCTGGATTCCACATCCCTATGAAGGGGTTTCACCTGTCACATTCATCTTTTAGGTTTTATAAGGAGTGCATCAAGGTTCCATAATATTATTTATGAGACTTCTGGAGTCACCCAGATGCTCAAGTGCATAATACAAGAGGGACCATTTGATTCCAAAGAGGGACCATTTGATTCCAAAGAGGGAGACTACAACTGGGGTACAGGCCTGATTAAGAGGTAGGCATTTGGTTTTATTAGTGCTGTCATTCAGTCCTGTAAGCTTGTGAAAGGTGTTCAGTAAAGATGTGTGGGCCACTGGAAGGGGTATCACTTAGGAGGCAAGACGGTCATCTGCATACGGCTTTCCCCTAAATTTAGCTGGACCTACTGGAATGCCACTAAGCTCTTTATGTTCTGTGATAGCCAGAGCAAGTGGCTCAATGATAGTCACAAACAGCAGTAGGGATAGAGGACAATCTTGATGGGTGCCTCTTTGGAGAGGAAAGGGCGAAGAGAATTTGTGATCACTTTTGCCTTCATAATCGTATATAAGTCTCTGACACATCCATGGAATGAGCTTCTGAATGCCATCTTTTCCATGACCACATACAAATATCCCCACTCCACAGAGTCAAAAACCTTTTCAAAATCAATTGTAGCCACTGCTATGGGAGCGGGAATATTGCTGGCCCCCATTATCAGGAGTGTGAGGAACCTAAGATGATCACAGCTGAGTTTGCCTTACACAATTCTGACTTGGGAGTTATGTATCAGGGAGGGAAGGAGTTTCTCCAGCTGAGCTATCAGAACAGTTGCCGAGATGTTGGCATCCACATTTATCAGAAATATCTGATGGTAGCCAGTAGCTTCAGTGGAGTCCTTCCCCTCCTTGGGGAGCACAGCAATAATAGCCTCCCACATTGGAGTGTGGGGTACAGATTGCTTATTTGCCTAGTTGAAGACCTGGCAGAGTATGGGTGATACCACATCTCCCATTAACTGGTAGAAGTCTGCCAGGAATCAATTTCCTCCCACAAATGTTTGAGGTGAGAGACTGGAGATGGCAGTGGCAATCTCTTGTTGCATTATAGAGGCCTCCAGAGACTACCTCTGTGCTTCTGTTAGGAAGTTCTGTGGCAAAAGGAGGAAGAAAGACTCCAAATGGGCAGGGTCTGATGCCTCCTGTCCCATGTGACAGTGAGGCACCTGGTACCACTGAATCAGCAAGTAGTAGAGATAGAAGCCTGATGTTTTGGACTCTACTAAATAGGTCTAATTCAGTATTGTTTGTTTTCTATGTGTGTCAGGTCTAGTCAACATTAGTAAATGTTACGCTTTTAAAACTTTTCATTTCATCAAACTCCATGTCTATTTGTCCTTATTTGAGTTGGGTGTTGTTTTTTAGTAATGTGTTATATGTATTATTTATTGTACTGCCTATGTTTTGTATGCGTTAATATTATTTGTTTTGTAACTGGAACATTTTGTATTGAGGACATCAATGAAAATGTACATGGCTCAGATGAGGTTCTGATTAATTTCTGAATGAAAAAGTTTTACTACTACTGCTACTACTACTACATACAGCCATAAAAAGCACACAAATAACTCTGGATAATTAATACTATAATTAATAAAGTTTCTAGTTGTTTTCTAACTGAATATACCACGCAGTTAGCCCTGAAGTGTTTGCTAAACTGTAAATGTAGCCATTAGTGCTCATCGGATAAGGGAAGTTGTTTAGTATCACTGCTCTGCTGTTGTACATTGACCCTAAACCAGTGCTTGTTGAACCCATGGCCCCGGATACATCACTGTCACATGGGACAGGAGGCATTGTAAGACCAAGAAAAGCAATCAACCAAACTAAGGTGGAGATACACAGGGGCCATACAACTACCATAAAACTAGCAGGCTAATTTTGAAAAAACTAATAGCTGATAAAAGGAAGGACACAATAGGACTACACACACAAATCAAAACACTGCACAACACATGTGTCTGCAAATTTTTACTGTACTACTCCTTTAAGTGGTAAGTTAGCAGCTTTCTGACTTTGTCTCTCCATCCCAGTATCTGGGTCTAGTTTTGAGCACTGCTTTTCTTTTGCTCCACCCAGGCCCCTCAGAGTTCCACTCATTCAAGCTCCCACACTCATCCCCTCTACCCACCAGACTCAACTCTGATGCCATCCCATACATACAGGCTAATTCTACGACACCCCTTGTATTCTGGCTTAGCCCTGCCTGGGGGGGAACCCTTGGGGTGATGTTCGTGGGTAATGAAGGTGTGCTGAGTTGTTGGTGGCATGGAAAGGACTCACAGAGGGCTATTATCTGGCACTCTGGGATGGGCCATTTTCCCATTTTCTCCTTGCCCTCTGCCCCCCTCTCATGGGATATCTGCAAGTTGCAGCTTCCTGGGAAGGACACATGCAACACATGGTTACCTACACCACCAAGTGTACTTCCCCTGGCCTATCACCAGGAGCCACTCAAGGAGTAGTGCATGCCATACTCTCCTTCCCAAAGAGGAAAGCATCTGCTCCTATCCCTCCCCACTGATCTCTGATGCGGACATCCCTGGTGGAGGGTGAAAATGAGTCACCATTGTGCTGAGCTAGCACCTCATTGTTCAGCACCATGAAGCTGGCAGTTCTGATTTTCTAGTGAAAAGGGAATTGAGCTGCAACTCAAGCACTCTAATCTCTCCTAAGAGGGTAACATTTCAAAGCTGGGCCTTCTCTGTTTCATAAAGATTTTCTTTACCTGTAAGTTTGGCCTCCAATTCTTTTGATTTTGCCTCCCTCTGATATCTGTGATGGAATACATAGCCCATAATCTGTCCCTGCATGGTGGCATTAAAATTTACTTATTTATTTAAAGGTTTGGTAATTGGGAAAGGCACAGTGAGCCAAGGCTCATTTCCAGGTGTGGCCCGGGGCAAAGAAGGGACCAAGAACAGAACAGGGTCAGAATAACAAGATTACAAACATTTACATTGCTACTCAAGCAGTGTTATACACAGTTACAAATATTGACATTACTTCACTGGAAGATAGATCATACTGGCTGAGAAACAACATGTATTCTAAATATTATACTAGGCATAGTTGCAAGCCTCTCACATGCAGTCAATACAGCTTTGCCATTGTCATGTTACTCAGAATTGCACTCATTTCCTCCCTAATCCATTTATGGAACTGAGGGTCTTGTTGGAGTAAATGCATATCTTTTCCAGGTGATTGAACTGCACATCTCTGGGCTCCAGATAAAAACCACAGAGACAGGGGCATGATCCAAGAGATAGAATGGAACAAACACAGTGTCCACTGCCATTGAGGTTATTCTGGGGGACACCAACCAGAAATCAAGTCTGCTAGATGTGGTATAAGCTGTTGGGAAGCAAGTGTAGTCTATGTGTCGGGGATGGAGCAGATGTAGCATCCCAAAAGGGAAAACTTAGCCATCACAGCTGTCAGTGCCTTTTTCACATTCGCATGTGGATCAACATGGCTGGCTGACCTATCTATTAGGAGTTCCAGGGTTACACTGAAGTCTCTCCTTATCACAATGGGAAGGCATGGTTCCAATACCTTAACTTTGGCATTGCAGTGTTCACGAAACAGGGCAGGTCTATGCAAACTGTGGGTGTATACTGTACATTACCAATTAACTGTGGTCCGCCTGGGGTCTTTTTTTTCCCATTGTTTAACCAGGAGTGGCATACTAAGCTGAAAGCTTGTTTACAGGTGCGACCTGGTAGCACAGGGAAGTTAAGTGACTTGCTCAGGATCACACGGTATCCAAGTGGGGGCTGTGGGATTCAAATCCAGGTCTGCAGATTGGCAGCTCAGAGCCTTAAACCACTGCACTATACTGCTTCGCAAGGCTCTACTTTAATAAGGAGACACCACCCTTCCGTATTCTTCAGCTGAGTGGAAATAGTCAATTTCAATGAATTGTGCAGCAAAATGGACACTCCTGCTTGAGAAGAGGTGGAACAGCAATGGGATTCACCACTCACCTACGCCTTAATGGGCTAGGTAGCTTCTGTATCAAGCAATTTAGTCTCCTGCAGGACAGCAACTTGAGTTTTCATTGATTTGAGTCTACTGAGCACCCATTTCCTTTTGACAGGAAAGCTGAGCCTTCTGATCTGTCATCTAATACATTTAAGAGTAGTCATGTTTATAGTATTCAGCTAGCATGGCATTATGTGGGAGATCCTAAAAATGGCAACAACTGCAACACCAGAGAGGGACACTGATCAACCTTGTACTTATCAAAATAATTACATTTTTCTCACCATAAAACTGTGTCTGCACAATAAAATAATAATACTCAACAAGGAGCTAGAGGCCTGCAAGACACCAGGCTACAGTCACTACTCCTGCCCTCCACACAAAGCCACTGATCTGCAAGACTTCAGGTAGAGAACCTCCTCAGAAAGCCTCTCCAGAGAGCATAGTCTACGTTATTGCTGCTACCACCCCATCCACCCTGGGTCTTTCCTTTATTGATATGGTAGGTCATGTGATCTATCTCCCCATTTTCTCTGCTGCATCTTATACTTCTCGGCCACTAGGAGTCACTGTTTCCCATTCCACTTGCTCCTTTCTTCCCTAACATAAAGTACCTTTCCACTGCCAGCTATGATCCAAACTGTGTCATTCTTTTCTAATCAGCCACGCACAGTAACCTGTGAACAAGGTGACTGCAATTGAGTGCTTACAAAAACAGTGACTCTGTTACGGTGCTTGTGTTCAGGGCTACCTGGCAGGGTAGCAACCGGACACCTGGATGGGTGAGGTAGGGCGATGGGAACTATGCATGTATACATGCGGGGGGGAGAATGGGGAGGGTATGTACGTGGGAGGGGGCATGGTGGGCAGCTGTCGAGCTGGTCCGCTAACGTGATGTGGAGGGTGGGAGGTGGGAAGTGCAGGGTGCATGTCCGGCACAGCACAGTTCTTTTTTGGCCAGCAGGTGGCATTTTTTTTTTATTATTTCACACACACCCAACATGCACCATCCTGGAGTTGAGAATCCTCTAGAATGGGGGTGTGGGGGTTGCAGCCCACCATATGAAAGGAAACCTATAGAGTTCCAGTGACCTTTTTCAGTTTGCTGTGAGTGTACATCACCAAAATTCATTTTTGCTGATGTACATTCACCCTAATGGTGATTGCTATTTCACGATCACCATTATGACAGAACCACCACGCACCTAGTCAACTTTTCTTCCCCGTCTTTCTTTCAGGGTTGGATTCAAGCCCTCAACTGTCTGCTATTAGCGTCCACAACCCTAACCACTAGGTTACTGTAGCAGGACAGTTAGGAATTGGATTTTAATTCCCTTAAACTGTCCTTGGTCCCCCCCCACCCTCTTACCCCTCTTGCAACCTCATCTGATCTCTGTTTAGGTTTGTTGGTGAGGCATATCTCACAATCAACAGTCCAGTCTTGTGTCACCTTCCAATAGGCCATACAGTCATCTTGGCTTCCTCAATAATCTATTCAACCTTTACCTTCTTCTACTACTAGCCTAGTCAGAATCTGTAACATAACCTAATAAAATACTCCTCTACCCCTTATTTTCTTCTTGGGTACCATCTCCCTACTATTCTACTTAGAAACTGAAACTAACCGTATAAAATACTCTTCCACCCCTTTTTTGAACCATATCCCTGTGAGATTTAAACACCCACCTGTGGCGCACACTCCCCACTGGATTCTGTGACACCTTCCTCTATGACATACAGTCATTTTGTTTTCTTCACTACTCTATTCAACTTTACTTTCTTCTACTACTATTCTACTTGGAATCTGAAATATAACCTTTAACATCATCTTAATGTATAGCTCCTGACACCTCTCACCTGTCCCCTATTAAATTCGAAACTATTTCCCCATGTGGGATTCAAACACCTGCGTGAAGTGCACACTCATCTCCTAAGTCTGTGACACTTCCACTAGGCCATACAGTCATCTTGTTTTTCAATAATGCCCTACTCAACTTTTACATGCTTCTAAAACTGTTCTACTCAGAATCTGAAATATAAGCTTTCTCATTATCTTGTTGTATAACTCTTGACTCCTCTCATCTGTCTCTCATAAAATGTTTCTCCATCTAACCCTCACCGCACCACCTAAATTACTACCCCACCCTTCTATTGTTACCTCCTGCTTCTTCTCCCCTTGTGAGTTTTGATCACCCGCATGTAGTATTCACTCCTCTCCCAACTCTGTGACACCTTCTTCTAGGCCACATAGACATAAACCACATCTACACTTATAAATAACATAAACTGCTGGCCTTCTCCATTCAGCCCGAAATCTCCCCCTCTTTGGGACATGAACCCGGTCTGTATCAGTGCAGTTGTTTTGCAATCAGCAGCACTAATCATTTAACCAAGTCTGCTCCTAGCACTTTAATTCTGACTAATCCTCTAGTCTCCATGAAATTACCAGCCCCATCGCAAACTCCTGTGTAGGATAGCCTGCCTTTGCTTATGAGGGCAGTGCACTACTGTGATAAGATACACAGCCTACATCTAGGCTTAAGTTTAGTTTGTGTCTCTTCCATTGATTGCCTCCTACTTGTTGCCCTCCCCCTGGGATTTGAACCTTGTCAAGCACTAAGGGATTACCCAGTAGTCAGTGACATTGATCTCTAGGCCAACCATCCTCCAAGTAACCTACAGTGTAAATAACAATTTGACTCTCTGCAGTCAGCTCTCAACATCTCAGAAATTATAGAGTGCAACCAGTACTATCCAGCACTGTGTTATACAGTTAAAAAAATACCCACTGTTTCTACTTGGTAATTAGTACCTCCACCATGTTAGTGGTATTCATCCTTTTGAGTGCACTCCTTCCTCAACTGAACCAGCACACTCTGCAGCTCTCATCACCCCACTCTTTCACCCCCAAGGTAGCCTCCAACTCCTTGCGTTCCCATTATGATCCAGCGACAGTCTCCCTCATGCACACCCCTTGGAAACTATCTTCCACTGCTCTTGTGCTTACTCTTATCTCCCCACAAAAATTAGCCACATGAGCCTTATTGTTCACCCTCTCATTCTGCCTCTATCTTATGCAGAGTCTTCCCACTCCAGTACCTCCCAAGACTGCTACCAGAAATGAGTTTGTGTTCCTCAGGTTTAACCTGAAGAAACTTATCATGATCCTCCTGCTCTGCTCAGGAAAACTCAAGGTAAACCCAGCCCCTCCCCCACCCCAATGACTTAACCATCAGATCTTGCAGCAGTCCTGGGGCTAAAAATAATGCTGGTCATTGTCTGCAGCCCGGTGAAAAACTGAACTAATCAAAGCATGAGTTTCCCACTCTAACCCAGATATCCTAGTCATCTCTGAAACCTAGTTTAAAGCCAGCACCACAGATCAACAGTTCATGCTCCCCTTCTTTAACAAATTCAGATGGGACCGACCAACAAGGGGGTGTGGGGTTGTCATTTATTTTAACTACAAATATCCTGCACACTAAATTCCTCTCTTTGTCCAAACCAATGGAATTCAAATGCCTGGCATTGAGACTCTGGCTTCCGTCATCTGAAACATTTAACATTGCTGGCTGTTATAGGCCGCAAACAGGAGGAGTTGAACTCCTTTCCATGCCAAGAAATATTATTGAAACCAACTCCAATGAATCCATCAACCTTGGTGATCTGAACTGGGATTGGCTGTCACTCAGAGCAAACGCCTCAAATGACATGTATGATTAGTTGGAAATCTCCTAGCTCATTACAGAACCTGCAGAAGTCAACCTAAAAAACAATGATAAGAGTACCATCCTGGATCTAACTCTTATAAATTGGTGCCACAAAATAAACATACAGCCATCTTACACAATAACCTTAGTGATCACAATATTGTAGCCTGTACAAGATTTCAGTACAAGTACCCCTCCTGCGCCAAGTTAGTCACAAAACAGCTTCCAAAAATTTTACCTAGAAAGCTACCTAGTCGACCTTAGACACATCCATTGGCAAAGCCTTTCTCTGGCCAAATCGGTTAACGTAGCCATTGATATCCTCAATAGTAACCTCACAACACTAACAAACAAGCATGCCCCATTGTAAAAATGCCGAGTAAAAAAGGCTTCCTCTCCTTGGTTCACTCTTGATCTCAAGGCTGCCTTAAACACCGGGACAAATTATGGGCTGCAGCAAGACACACCAAGGCTCCTGCTGACTGGGCAGCATTCAGAGAGTGCTGAAACACATGTACAAAGCTAGTCATAGCAACCAAATCTAAATATTATGTGGATTCCATAGATTCTGCCAAAGGTAACTCTGCCAAAATTTGACGGATGCTTAAAACTGTGGAGGGGCATAGAACTCCCCTTTATATCCCGCTCAAAATAACATCACTATTTCTGACAAAGGTACCATTTTAGAAAAGCTAAATGTGCACTTTGCTACAGTGGGTTTAGCATTTGATTCTTCTCTAACTGCCAGACTGATCAACAGCCCTGCACCAATAGATGCCCTTGGACCCAAATAACTACAACTCCCTTAACCTCACCCCAGTAATATTTATACAAGTCAAAGACCTCCTAAAAACACTGACTACAAACAAGGGGGCAGGTGTTGATGGTATTGAGACATTTCTAAATTTAGGGTACCTCCACTTCATTGCCCCTATAATGCATATCTAACTTGTCAGTTTTCTCCAGTACAGTCCTGTCCAGCTGGAAAATGGCATTTATTCTACTACTGTTCAAGCCAGGTAACTCATGCGACCTTAACAACTATAGACCAATCTCCATCCATCCAGTTCTGTCAAAATTATTAGAAAAGATAGTCAATACACAAGTAAAGGAATACCTCGAATGCTCTAAGCTACTTAACCCCCTACAGTCAGGGTCAGATGCAACCATAGAAGTATCTATGCATTGGTGAAAGTGACCAGTGACTGGTTCTTAGCTGTCGATAATAAAAGATCAACTGGAACCATGTTTCTAGACCTGAGCAAGGCCTTCAACACGGTCAACCACACTCTCCTGCTTGTTAACCTTACAAGGCTTGGCATGAGTAGTACTATACTAGAATGATTTGCAAGCTGCCTTTCAGGTAGGCTCCAATTTATCAGAGCCAGTGGGCACCTTCCCCCCCTTTCTTTAACAAGAGGGGGTTCCCAAGGCTCTATTTCAGGTCCATTATTATTTTCTATTCATATCAAATCCTTGAGCAACAACATCCACAACTTGAAATTACACTTCTTCACAGATGACACTGTACTCTACATCTCCAAGCCCTCTTTGAAGGAAGTGGGAACTGAAATTCAGAAGGACTTCAACCAGCTATAGCGTAACCTCCTGAACTCTCCAAACTTCTACTAAACATGAAAAAAAACAAGACTATGTATTTCCTCCCCCTTCAATCTCATTTATCCCTCCACAACCAGGCGATGCCTGCTCCAATTACAACCCTGCTAGGTGACATTCCTGAGGTCATGGATAACTTCAAGTATCTAGGCATGTGGTTAGATTCCAAAATACCCTTCATCACCCATATAGAATCCCTCTTAAAAAAAACTAAAAATAAGACTAGGGTCCTTCTTTGGTAACAAGTCCTTATTTCCTGAAGCAATCAGGAAAATATTGGAGCAGGCTACCTTCATCTCAATCATTCACTACATGGACATCGTATACAATAAGAGCACAGTGTCTCACCTTCACAAGCTTGACATTCTATACCACCTTGCTCTTCATTTCATAACAAAAGCACCCTATAGAACACGTAATTGCACTCTTTAGTTGACAGTAGGCTGGCCTTTTCTTGTAACAAGTAGCTCTACACAGGCACATGGGCATTGAAAATTCTGTTGTGCAAACTTCCCACCTACATCTCTTCCCTCTTCCACTTATCCCAAAGCTGTTATTCCCTGTGTAAAAATAACTTCATCCTGCTTGACGTGCACAGAACACATACACTCCATGACAGAGCTGCAGTTAACTATACCATACCAGCCTATAATACAAACCTCACTCAGACTCATTGAGATTGTCTCTGTCAACTCCTTTAAATGTTCTACAGTGTCTTCAAGGAAACCTGCCAATGCCACAGTGGGTAGATCTACCCACAGTGGGTAAGTCTACCAATCATACTTTATCCTGTTTGTTACTGCACTTCTTCCCCTGCCCCTCAATTCAACCTCCTCACTCCCCTGATTCCACTTCAGCCAATATATACCCCTCCTTGGGTCCCTCAGCCCTTCCCCACTCCTAGCCTGATCTGTTCTAGCCTGACTGTTCTGGTGGGATATGCCAGTGTGCTCCCCTTAGCATGGACCCTCCAGCAACTGGATCTGTGTCTATCTTCTGAAACCCATGCACCCTTCACAGTCCATTGCTAGTGTTTACCTCTCCTTCTTGACTATGAATTCATAACTGCTGTCATCCTCCTTGTCACTGTTCTCATGCCAAAGTGTTGATTTCTAATTCCCTATGCTTCCCCTAGTCCCCTTATGCTGTTGTACCCCCCAACACTACTGCTACTATGTTAAACTATAGCAATTCCATTGCCTGCTCTTATCATGTTGCTTTGTTGCTACACTGGTTATACTGTAGTATTCATTGTAAATTGTACTAATCATATTGTACTCATTGTAAGTGGTAATCATTGTAGTTTGTACTCATTGTAGCTGTCCCTTGCTCTGTATTGTCATGCTTCAATGTCATTCCAGGACCTCCTTATAAATGAGCGTGCTCAATGGCATTTTCCCATAAATAAACTTGAAGAACCATGGGATAAAATTCAAACAGATAAGACAGATCTGTACATTACCCCAGCCATAATAACCAGTGAGCAGTAAAACATGGTATGTAGTGAGGCTGTGGGAAGTAGGATGTGAGTTACAAAAGGCACCACAGCAGACTACAAAACTATTGTCAAGGCCTGCTCCCTTCAAGACTGAGGCATGGGCACAGCACAAGGAAATCAAGCTGGATTGATATGTGGGCTTCATTGTTTAGATCTCTTTTATAAAATAATACATATTATATGCAAAACAAGATTCAATTCTTATCCTCACACTCTTCTATCTTTAAATGCTGACAAAGCATCCAACAGGATAGAATGGAGTTATTTAATAAAAATATTGGGGAAATTCAATTTAGGTTCCCAGTTTCGTAAGTGGGTGCAGATTCTCTATTTGGAACTATATGCAAGGGTTATAATTAATGGCATATCCTCCAATGAATTTCAGATGTATAGAGGCACACATCAAGATTGCCCTCTCTCTCCTCTTTTATTCCTTCTAGCCATAGAACCATTTTTTAATTAAATTCCATTCATGTACTTTGATATTGGGTATGAACATAGGGAAAGAACAAAAAATATCAGCTTATGCAGATGATATTCTGCTCTCAATAACTAATCCACAACCTACTATTCCTCAAGCCTTATAGATTGTGCAGAATTTTGCCACCTTCTCAAGTTTCAAAATAAACTTTGAAAAATCTGAGTCTCTCCGACTAACAAAAGCTTTTAACAAATCTATCTTTAAATCACATAACGATAAGATTGCAACTAAAAACTTAAAATTCCTGGGTATATTCATTTCTCCTCCTATCCCCCAAGTCTTCTCAACCAATTTTAAATCTATCATAGAAATAATGTCAACAGACTTTACCAGGGGTACTAACATATTTTTATCCTTATGGGGGAAAATACAGGCCTTTAACATGATGTTAGAACTGGTAATATACTATTTCCTACAACATTTACCCATTAGAATCCCTAGAATTTATTTCAACAACATTTACACCCAGATTAGAAAATTCTTATGGTAAGACAAACCCTCAAAGATTTCTTTACAGAAACTTCAACAACAGAAATTAAAATGAGGCTTTGGCCTTCCTGATTTCAAATTAAGACATAATGCTTTTACCACTGCACAATTTATTAAATCACTCTAGCTTAATAGGAATCAAGATATTCTAGGATGAGTACCTGTGGAGAAGGGGCTGCTGAAAGGCAATCATCCAAGAGCTGCTGTTTTTTCTGATTCTTCTAAAATATATGCATCCAACCCTGTTTTAAATCAGGTGTACAGCTCATGGAAATCAGTAGCTTCCTTATTGGGCAGGTCTCCAAATACTTCCCTGCATTGTCCATTAAGGGGATACCACTTAATTAAAGTAGAAGGAACATGCATATCATGGAAAAGCTGGAAAAAATGTGGGTATTTTATTTTTAGGGGACATATGGGATCTCAACAAATCAACACTAATGTCATTCACACAAATCTCATCAAAATTCAAACTCCCCAGAATGGAATTTTACAAATATTTACAGCTGAGAGAAATCCTAAATTCAATGGGCTCACCATGTCCCCAATCTCATTACCTAGACAAAATCTGCTCTGCAAATAGTGGTCATAAAAAAATGTATATTCTCTAATGATAGATTCACTACCCAATCCAAATGTATCACTTTTAGAATGTTGGCAAAAGGAATTAGTTACACAAATTTCCTCTGAAGAATGGCAAAAAATATGGAAAATGAATCTAAAGGCTTGCAGGGAGGCTAAGGGCAGACTCACACAATACAAAATAACACATCAATGGTACTATACACCCAGAAAAATGGTCAAACTTGGTATAGCTACTGTAGATAAATGTGGAGATGTGCAAATGATAAGGGTACACTTTCCCACATTTTATGGTTTTGTCCTGTAATCAACCCATTTTGTGAAAAAGTGCTATCAGTATGCAACAAGGTTCTTGGACATACATTTAAAAGTTTGGCTAAAATTGAAATTCTGGGCATCTGTACTGAATGTACTAGTTTATCTTAATGTCAGATATTATGGTTAATTGCAGCTTTTATTACAGCAAAAAATGTTATTCTCAGACACTGGAATAGCCAAACAATCCCTGCAATAAAAGAATGGTTATTAGATATATTTACAAGAGCTAGTTACAAAATGGTTGCCTGTGTAAATATGAATCATGTAGACAAATTCTTAGATAAATGGGAACCTTATTTGAAATGCCATTTAAATTGCAGTTATAAATGATCCTAGTCAACTGTTTGCTTTATATATAAAGGCCTCTTCCGTTTGTTTTTGTAAAAATGCAAGGGAACACCCTATTTTACTTCAGATATTCTATTGTTGGAGTTACGTTATATATTAATTGCATAGTTTTCTTGTTAAACAGTTTCACTACTAGTTAGCATATTTTCTTTCACTGCACTAGTCATAATCAACTTATATGGTGCACAGAGGTTGTGACTCACCTAGATAGATCTTGCTTAGGGTTTTAAACAGTCAGTAAATATATGTAAACAGAAAACCAGCACCGTAACCAAGGCTCATATAGAGAGAATCTCGCTCGAGACTTAAAAGTACTTGAAAAGACTCACCAACTCTGGAATAGTAGTGGCTGCAACCACAATAAACTTTAATTATCCAATAGAGTAAAATCCAAGGTAAAATCCAAGGTGAGTACCGATACAGTATACAGCCCAGCACACAACAACACACTTCCTGGTATGGCATCTCGTCACCTGATGCATTTCACCCAATCAAGGGCTTTCTTAAAGGTTCAGAGACATTGCTAAACCAGGTCCTTAAATACACCAAAATTTAAAGAGATATTACCATCAAACCCAGTTAAACACACAGTACAAAAGGCTAAATAAACAAAAGCAGTAAAAATATGATGTGCATAATTGTAAACTGGTAAATCATTAAATCATTTTGTAATAAACTTTTTCTCTAGTATTTATATTCTCCAGTAACAAATAACAGGTACATAATGCACGAGACATAAAGTGCAACATTTTCATAGCGCTATACTATATGGCATTCATTAACATTATTAAAATCAAACCTGCCAAAAATGAGAAAGATTGCACCCAGTTTTGTAAACCCAAACAGCATGATATTCTGGTGAAAATCTGTATAGGAAAAGAAAAAAGAACAAAAATTAAAAACATGATTGTAACACTATCTCATATTATACAAATTATACTTTAAAAAATGGCTTAACTTCAAATCTCCCATTTAATCCTTTGCCACCCATTTCTTTAAATGTATACATCCAATAGTGTTCCCTTTTTAACAGTAAATTATTGAGGTACCCCCCTCTTCTGGACAAAATTGGTTTCTCTAAACCTGTATAAGAAAATACATGTTGATTTTTAGATCTAGTCTTAAATACATGCATAGATAATGCATTAGTCAAATCCTCATTTAGAATTGCTTTTTCATGTTCCACATTTCTAGTTTTAAAAGCCCTGACCATCTTTCCAACATAGAAACAACTGCATTTGCATATGGCAAGGTATATTACACCTGTGGTACTACATGTAATGAAGTCCCTTATTGGAATATCTGTTCCTTTGAATGGGTCCTTTACAAATTTTGCAGTAATAACTTTAGAACAAAACTTGCAGTTTCCACATTTATTGCAGCTATTTTCCCTTTTTAGAATCCACATTCTAGAGTTGTGTTGTGTGGGCTGCAGAAAATGCACAATTTGATCTTTAATGGTGTTACCCCTGCGGTATGCAAACTTGGGTCCTTCATCATCCAAATTAGTGAGGCCTGAATCCTGTTTGACTATATACCAATGTTTTTTGATAATGTTGGCTAGAGAGTTGGACTAAGGGTTATAAGTACTGACAAAAGTTAGTTGTGGCTCTCTTTTTTTATTTTGCACTTGTTTGTTACTTTGGAACAAGTCTGTTCTTGGGACCCGGTCTACAGTTTTCCTGGTATTACTCAATAATGTCCGCGAGTAGCCTCTCTCAATTAACCTATCTGTCAATTCATCTGCTCTTATTTGAAATGTGGAATCAGAACCAGAGTTTCTTTTAGTCCTGATGAATTGTCCCTTAGGTATGGCTTTAATAATGTGTTGTGGGTGATTACTACTGGCTAACAGTATAGTATTTCTATCTGCAGGTTTACGATATATGTCAGTAGTAATACCACCCTCTCCATCTTTTTTTATAATCAGATCCAAAAATGGGATTTCATGTAAATCAACATTAATACTGAACTTTAAATTGTTATTACTTTTTTCAAGATATTTTACAAACAATAGAAGTTCAGCCTTTGTACCTTCCATATGATCAGTATATCATCAATAAAATGCTTCGATAAATCAAGTTTTTTTAGAAATGGATTATTGGAGTTTCATACTGCATCATTTTTCCATTTTGCCATGCAGAGGTTTGCATAATTAGGTGCAAAACTTGCACCCATAGCTGTACCCCTCCATCATAAATAAAAATCATTTTTAAAACAAAAAGTGTTGCAAGTCAAGAAAAATTCTGTCAATTGAATAATGGTTTCAGTTGGAGGCACAGCATTAGTTCTAGAATTTAGATAAAATTTGATAGCTTCCAGCCCTTCCTTATGGGATATATTGGTATACAGAGCTGTAACATCAAGAGTTATCAAGTACCATCCATCCTGAATCACTATATTATCCAATATTTCTAGAATAGCACTGGTGTCCTTAATTTAGGAAGGTACCTCTTTAATAAAATCAGCAATTAAAAAAATCCACATATTTGGCCAGTGGTTCTGTTAGTGAATTCTTTCCTGACACAATAGGTCATCCTGGGGGGTTACATAAGTTTTTATGTATTTTAGGGAGACAATAGAAAGTCTGGCGTACCAGAAATTCTACTTTAAGAAAACTAATCACAGTATCTGGTAACCATGAATTTTCTCTAGCCACATCAAGATATCCATCAATAATCTTTTTAAATTCTAAAGTGGGATTGTAGCTTAACTTGGTATAACAATCCACATCCCCAAGCTGTCTCATAACTTCAGCCTCATATTGAATACTATCCATAATAACTATGGCTCCTCACTTGTCAGCTTTTTTGATAATGATACTCACGTTCATTCATAGTCTTTCCAGAGATTTATTTTCACTCATACTCATATTGTGAAAATACTTCTTAACCAAATTATTTGAAAGATGTTCAATATCTTTTTCACAGCTCTTTAGAAAGACTTGTAATGCTGCTGACATATGTGGGCAAAAATCAGATTTAGGTTTAAAGTAATCATAAGTTATATTGTTTGTTATCTCACCTAATTCTTTAGTAGTATCTCGAGAGAGCATTTCTTTTCTAGAAAAAAAAGATTTGAGTCTCAAGTTACGTCCTAATTTGTGTACATCAATTATGGTCCCAAATGTGTCAAATCTCTTGGTTGGTGTGAAGGAAAGTCCCTTATTCAAAGCACCAATCTCCACATCATTAAGTTCATAACTTGAAATATTTACAATGTTCATTCGTAGAGTCTGACCCCTTCCCATCACATCCTCCATTGTCTTCCCTGTCTTGTGTTCAGACCTCCTCTTGTGTTTGATTCCCCCTGTTCTTGTGCATTTTTTGCACCTGGGTTCCAATGTGTGGATCTCTGGCTGTGCCACGGGCCTGATGGACCTGATTGTACCTGTGATGTCATTGGAGTAACACATTTTTCCACTGTTTCTTCTCCTAAAAAAGTTTTCTTTTCCTCAAGTTCTTCTGAATTTGTAACAGTGAAGTTGTTAAAAGAGGTGGGGTTTTCTGTAGTAGGTTCCGTATTATGTGATTTTAAATTAGACCATTCAAAAATCCTTCCTTCTTTATAATCACGCTCGTCCCTCTCGAATTTGTTTCTTTTGCTTAACTTGATTTTTTCTTCATTTTTTTATGTTTTCAGCAAACTTTTCCAAAAGCTGGTCATAAAGTGGAGTATGTGAAAATGTTCTTAGTATTTCTTCTTTTTTATTGATATCAATCGCCAGCTTTTTCTGGATAATTGAATTATCTTGTAATATAAGCTCAATACACTCCTTAATAGCCTGTTGGCTAATAGCCTGCCATTTAACTAGAAAGCCCACTCGATTGTTACCACAATTGGGCTTCTTCATCACTCTCAAGCTGCGAGGTGCTCTTTCCACTTCCAAATAAGCTTTTAAGCTGATGTACTCCCATTGTAGTCGTTTTAATTTTTGTACTGTTCTCTCCAATTAAAAAAATGTTTGTTTAGCACTGAATGGCAATGTATTATCAATACTGGTGTCATTTAGTATACTTTTATAACTTGTTCCAATGACAGAGGTTTTAAAAATAAGGTCCTTCTGGGTGCAACTAACAGTATCACGCTGTATCTGCCATGGTTCAGACATGAAAGGGCAACGTAAAGCAGAAGCATTGCAGATACTGTAATTGTTGTGTTTGTGTGCTTAAGAGTGTAGAACACTAAAGCTGTTTGCCTTTTCTTTTTCTTAACCTGTGTGTTCACAACAGTTTCAAAACAATGGTGCACAGAGGTTGCGGTTGCAGCCACTACTATTCCAGAGTCAGTGAGTCTTTTCAAGTACTTTTAATTGTCGAGCGAGACTCTTTCTATATGAGCCTTGGTTACGGTGCTGGTTTTCTGTTTACATACATAATCAACTTATAGTCTACAGTGCCTTATTGTTTATGATTTCTCTTTATTCTTACATTTATAATATTTATATTTCCAAATTTTCAATAACATTTGAATTATAAAAAAAAGGGAAAAAGGCAAAGCACACATCATGCACAGCCCCCAGGTAATCCCCCATATAAATCCATCCACTTTAGAGGTAATCATAAGCTATGGAGGTAGGGACAATATTCCTGACAAAGCCACCCTGATTGTGGGGAATTCATTCCCTGACTCACTGTAGTTATTTCTGCCCCATTGTAGAAAGCTCATACAGGTGAAATCCAGAACATGTGATATGGGGGAGGTGCTGGAAAGCATCTGAGACAAAAGTTGTTGTTCCTGGGATGTGTCAGATATGGGAGATAACTGGCCAAAGAGGGTCCAGTCCAGACAGGCACCCCTGCATGACCTGTGAGTTTGATTCAGTCCTGCAGTTACCCACACAGTGTAGGAGATGTCCAAAAGGATGCACTTTGCATGGATATACCAGGCCGGAGAACAACATCACAAAGTGCTTTAGGTAAGCAAGATAAGAACCTACAACTATTTAATGGTTGAGGGGCATCCTTTTGTTCCACCAGCTGGTCCCTAATGTTGGATCTCTGAGTATAGGGGAAGGGCCCACCTCCAAGAAGAGAGGTTGCTAATGTGCTACAATCCATGTTTGAATCCCCCATCCACTTCCTAAAGCCTAGCTGGCAGGTTATTCAATAGGAGATATACCGGATCATTGTCCTGATTAGGTAATGAACAGACCAAAATTCCTGCAGAGATATGTCCTACAGAGGGTTGAAACCAAAACCCCTTTAACTGCTCCCTCTGGCACACCACTAGAACAAGTACCCAGGCATAGAGCAGGTCAGCAGCAACATCTTTTGCAGACCAAAGATTCCCATTTCCATGCAAACTGTCACACTGGATTAGTGACAGATTAGTGGGTTAGCTTCCATAACTATCTCACCATCAGAGTGAGGAGCCAAATTGATAGTGCAATTATGCTGTGCTATTAACCCAAAGCAGCCACCAAGCACCATGCCCCCCCACCTCACAGTAATTGTCTTCACAGTCAAGTAGTGAAACAACCCTTACAGAAATATAGGTGTGCTGTGTACATGCAGAATGCATGCCACATGCTTAATTGTGCAATGTTTGCATGTAGTTCACATACACTAAGTGATCCTAAGCAAACCTGGTCTAAAAAGCAAATTAGTTTCACCTGCTGCAAGCTTGACATTTGTGCAGCAGGTAAACTGGTGTGAACATCTTCTAAAAATTACATCAGATTTGTGTGTTGCACACTTTACATAAGTGCATCAGTTAAGCTGGAGTGAACATCATTTAAACATCACATCTGGTTCACATGCTGCATGCTTGCTAAGCTGGCACAAGTCTCATCTAAAAAACACAGTTTCTATTTCCTATACTGCTTCTAGCAATTAGAGTCTTTAAATGCATTTTTATTTGAATTCCTGTAAAAACTAGGTAAACTCATTAATTCTGATCCTCTTGCAAGTTGTTTAATGGCTTTTTATTTTTGTCATTAAATTACCATTAATTTATAAAGTATTGTTTGCTTACTGCATTAAATGCCTGGGACATAGCCAGTCAACATCCCCCATTCCAGATGTATGAAGAGAGGCATTTGTGTTGTAAAGGCTATCCTTTTTTGTTTTGGACCATGCAAATACCTTATGCATAATTAGTGCTACAAATGTGTTTCTCCATGACCCTTTCATCTCATTTACTTTCTCTTTGTCATTCTGTATGGAGCATATACACTATGGCCATGCTCAGCACTCTTTGTGCTGAGTAGGGTCTTGGAAGCATGCACCATACCTCATATTTTGTCATGGAAATGAGGAACATAGACTCTCAAATTGAGGGACAATGAAGGACACTAACCCACATGATGATCAGGACACATCATGAAACATGGAGATATAATAACTCAGAACACAATGGAAACCGTTGCATTAGCACCTGAGAATGAATTTCTACCATTAGTCAGGGGTGCCATTTAGGTAGGGCAGAGAGGGGCAGTTTGTCCCCCTCCCATCTTTGTGCCTAGGTTGTTCTTGTGGTGTGGCAATAATGGGTTTAAATTTGGATTCAGTGTTTTGAACAATAAGTGCCCACCTGGCCTGTGTGTGCTCATGCTGCAGGTACTCTCCAGATGCGACTGTGTCTGTCCTGGGATCCATGCTTTTCAATATTTTTATAAGTGAAATGAATATTTAATCTGAGAATATCCTAACAAAATTTGCAGATGATACCAAATTAGGGGATAAGGTGAACAATGAGATTAGTCAAAAAAGTTTACTGTCCGATCTTGCATCTATAGAACGTTGGGCTCATAATAACAGAATGCATTTTAACATTCCAAAATGTGCGGTATTACACTTGGGAAGAAATAACCCTAAACAAGCTTATAATTTAAAAAAAAAATTGCATTAGACTCAGATTAGAATCAGATACAGAGAAAGACCTGGGAATACTGGTTAACAATAAATGATTTTCTTCATCCCATTGTAACAAAATTGCTAATCAGTCAAACGCACTCCTATGTAGAATAAACTTTACTTTTAGCTCCAAAACTGAACACTGTATCCTGCCTCTGTACAGGTCCTAAGTTAGGCCATATACTGATTACGAATCTCCCTTTTGGAGTCCAAATCGACTTTCTGATATTAAAAGAATAGTACAGATTCAGCATAGGGCAATCAAACTGTTCCCCATCTTTCACAGTTGGGCTATAATTCCAGACTTCAGAAAACTGGTTTATACTCACTCAAGCTTAGAAGAACAAGGGGTGATCTATTACAATTATTTAAAATTCTTCAATCACCAGCAATAATGCAACAATGTAGCATCTCGTATTCTAATAGAAAAACTGTAGCAAGATTACACAATAAACAACTCAATGTTGATTGAATCAAGAACAATGAAAGACAGAATTTTTTTTGCAGTTAGAGCCCCAAGGCTATGGAATACACTACCACAGGACATAGTTGATTCAGTAAATATTACAATTTTCAAAAATAAACTTGACAAATTATTATTCAGCTAAATATGGGTTAATGTTCAACTTGTGTGGAGGACCATTTCAATGGGCATTTGCCTTTTTTTGTCCAATAAACCATGTAACCAAGTACTGTGTTGTCCACTCTCTCCACCAGTGAAAGCACAATCACATGTGATGTGGATGAACTCCAGCCAAGAAAGAGTGCATGAGCCTTGCAAGTGTGACACTGTCTTTCCTGCCAGGGTAGCCAGACTGCACATTACAACCTGGAGTAGTCAATGAGCACTGAACTCTCAATAGCAGTGTTGTGGTAGCATATTTTTGTGGATCTACTCTTAGTGAGTCTCCATCTACCCTGGTGGCTGAAGGGGCAGAGGGTGAGCTAGAAGCTAACTCAAGACTAGGCTACCTATTTACTCTAATAGGCTTGCCTTTGCAAAAAAAAAAATCAGTACAGACCCCCATGGCAGCAAGTCAAGCTTTGCATAAGTGGTGACAGCAGTGTGGGAGGCCTTCTTAGGCCTTGATCAGTGCAGTGCAGTGCAGTAGCAGTCACAGCAGCAACCAAGCAAGAAGCAAGCAACCCAGGTTGGACAGGTTCAGTTCATGAGGTGACTTCATTGCAGATCATGTTGGGGACCTGTGATAGTCAGTTCTAGCATCCAGCTTCTGGTGGAAGGACAGTGGGGGAGTGGACTGAAAATTATGCTGGTGGCACACTATGCCAGGCTGCAGGTTCTGGCCATATGGCACAGTAAGTAAAGTTAATAATTTGTTTTTACAGGGGGATAGGGAAAGGAGGAAGGACTGAAATATTGATGTGTTGTTCATGTTTCCTCAACTTTGGGTGGCTTCATGACCCATATGGGATAGGTATTGAATGAAATGGAGTCAAGGAGAAAGTTCTTTTGGGGGGGGGGCATAACTTCAGCCAGGAAAAAAAATGGTTAGTAACTTGGTGATTTTAAGTCCAAGTCTGATGAACTGGTGCGGGTTATATACAGATGAATCTTATACATTTGAATTTTCCCTGATTTGCATATCATTTTTCAGTCAAAACAAGTAAGTTGTACCTTTTAGAGATGTTATAGACAATCTAGAGATGTCTCTTGCATTCATGGACAGTTGAGCAGTAGTCTATGCACAGACTATTGGAGACCCACCACAGTGAGGCTTATGCCACCCTCCCCCAGTGAAGCTGATCTCCACATCCCCACTCTCAGGCACATTAGGGAAAGGGAAGAGGAGAAATTGTTTAACCAGGAAAGGCACAGTAACTGGAGCTTGTTTCCAGATGCAACATTATGACAAAGGGCAAAGGAGACTGCAGGGGTGTGCACCATTGAAATGAGTGGGGGTATTTTTTTAATTATTTTATACATTATTAATAAAGAGTTGGAGATTAATGAAGACCACCGTTTGACTAACAAGTGCCTTGTTGGTAGAACAGTGACCTTCATTATTCTCCAACTCACCATCATAACATACAAAATTCTAATAAAAATAACTCCATTGATTTTAAGAGGTTACGCCCCAAGCACTCTGACCCATGGAAATCATCTCTTAAAGACTCCTGCCTCTGGCTCCCTGCTACTCAAGTAAGAGACTTTTTTCTTACATCTACACTTAGTGGGTTGTCTGCAGCAGCATGGCTGTACCTGATACAGTGTGTGTGTGTATGGAGGGGTCTGTGTGTGTGTGTCTTTGCATGGGTGGGGGGACTGGCCATGTGAGTGTGTGTCAAGTTATTGCTGCTGTAGTGTTTGCCCCTTAAAGTTTGTTTGTGTGGAAGCATTCAAAACTACGGAGAGAAAGTAGCAGGGGTAAAGGAAAGCCAGAAGTAATTAAATGGTTTTGTGGGTAAGATAGTGTACTGAGGGTGGGGAAACCACACATGTTTCTGTTGCTATGTGTGCTACAGTTCAACTGTGAAAGTGAGCTTGAGGGAGAGAAACTGAAATGTATAACAGTGACTGCAAGCATGCCACATGTGTGCAGATGTATTCAGATATGTATTGAAGTACAAGCAAGCCATATGAGGACAGGTTGAAGGCACTGAACATGTACTCCCTGGAGGAGAGGAGGGAGAGAGGGGATATGATAGAGACATACAAGTATCTTACAGGGAGGAACAGGGTGCAGGAATGCACTATTTTTAAGCGAAAAAGATGTTCCAGGACTAGAGGGCATGGGATGAAGTTGGAGGAGGGACGATTCAGAGGAAACGTGAGGAAGAATTTTCTTCACAGAACGGGTGGTGGACAAGTGGAACACCCTGCCAGAGGAAGTGGTGGGGGCTGAAACAATCACGGGATTTAAGAATGCATGGGATAGACATAAAGGAATTCTGGAGGTCAGGGGTTAGGGGCAACAGACTTCCTGGAAAACATAAACTGAACTTACAAACTTAAATGGGCAGACTGGGTGGGCCATAGGCCCTTATCTGCCTACACTGTCTATGTATCTATGTATCTATGTGTGCAGACAGTTTGGCTTAGTGGTAAAATACAGTGAACTATAAAACAGGAGAATTGAAGGCTTAAAAAACAGCGTTTGACTCTCATCCACACCCATCTGTGTATGGTGTGATCCTGAGCAAGTCACTTAATTTTTATGCGTGCAGTTATCAGTGACCACTTGCATTTTGCATGCATACCACATGCATGCAGTTTTTCCCAATTTAGCATAAGAATCATGGGTTCTACACATGCATGCTGCAGGCATGCCATATGCATGCAGTTGGTTCCAATTTAATATTTAAATCATACTTGCAGCATTCATATCACTTGGGTAGTTTATTTGTGTGCAGCATGAAAACTTTTCATATAATTAATTCTGTAAGGGAACAACAATAGAAAATATTAAGCACTAACAGAACATACCACTGGAAGTGTGACCACATGGGCCATTGAACCATAACATGAGTCAGAAGTTGTAACTTGAAGCAGAAGGAAAACATGAAAAGAAACTTATACAACAGTTGAAATTATCCCCACTCTTAACTGTAGAATTTATTTTATTTTATTTCATTTTTGTTGACTGGGTAAGTGCACTAGACAAATTCTGTCTATTTTCAGGCATAACCCGGGGGATGGGGAATACAGATGAATGCCAACTGACCTTGAACCAGATTAAGCTGTTGGTGGTATTTTTCTTGAATGGAGGAAATTTGGCCATTGCACCAGGGAAATTCCTTTGCTCTTTTCGAGAAGTGCCATGGGATCTCTGACATCCACCTGAACTACCACCAGAACAGGCAGATGGGACCTCAGTTTAACATCTCATCCGAAAGACAGAAACTCAGGAGTGCAGCACCCCTCTCATGCTGCACTACAGTGTCAGTATTAAGATATTAACCTAAGTGCCTGGTGTGGGGATAGGACACACAGCCTACTGATCTCCTGGCCTCGGAGGCGAGTGTGCTACCTGCTGAGCTACTAACACTACATGATGTGATGAGCCAAGCAAAGGGACACAATGCTGCCAGGCTCTATATGTGCAACTACTAAATTAACTTGAGTCAATCTTTTTAAACAACCCACTGTTACATAGGCTCACTGTTACATAGGCTCCTAAAGTCCAAAGTGGAGCTGGTGAACAGTGCGTGGAAACATTATAGGCGGGCTACCTGCCTACTGCATCCTGACGAGACATAGAATGGAGTCACAAATGTCCCCTGATTTCACAGTCATGTAAACTGAAGAAAGAAAAGATAATTGCCTTTACTGTGACTATTTCTTTCTCTCTTCTGTTTGTCTGGGATCCATATATGTGTACATGCATGAAAATACACAGTTGTGTACCCATGTGACTCCAACCACATGAAACACACAAACATTGCTGGCTCTGGCCCCCCGAAGCAGCGGGTGGTTGAAGGTCGCGGTGTCCAGGCGGCTCCTGAAGTTCTCCTTCCCACTAGCTGAACTCTCTTCTCAGTACTACAGCTTGCTGACCTCGACCCCTGAAGCAGTGGGTGGTTGGCGGTCAAGGCTACACAGCTCCTGAAGCCCTCCCTTCCCTCCAGCTGAACCTCTTCCTCGGCGCTACAGGTGCAGATAGCTGAGCCATAGCTACTGCAGCATTTACAGGGGCAGAGTTGGACTTTGGGGCCTATTTTCTTTTAAATGTAACTGAAGACAAAGTTATTGCTACCCACTGCCATGTGTAAGCCATGTAAACTAATTGTGTTAAGACTTTAAAACAGTTAAATTTGCTACCCTGTGGCTGCTAGAGCCAAATGAACTGGTGCCTAATCTTAACTTAGTGCTTGAAAATTGGCACCTTTTGACCCTGCTTAGTTCATTGTTGTAAAACTCTGCAAAGCTTTACATCTTTTTCCTCTCTCTCTTGCACTGCCTGAACCTTCCCCTTTTTCTCACCCCCTTCCCCTGTGTGCCTAACAATAGACCCCTACTTACTCAAATGTGTCTCCTTTTCCCTCAGCTTGATCACCTTGGACCCCCTCCCCAAAGCAGCGGGCAGTTGACGGTCACGAGGGGCAGGCGGCTCCTGAAGCCCTCCCTTCCCTCAAGCTGAACCTCTTCCATGGCGCTACAGGTATGGATAGCTGAGCCATGAGCTACTGCATCATTTACAGGGACAGAGTTTAGACCCAGCCAGCTCTACGCGCCGGCTCCACACTGCCCCTATCACCACTCTCGGTCGGCTCTCCCTTATATAGGATTGCCCAGGCGTGTTTTATCCAATCAGCTCACTTTCCCACCCGCAGGTTATAACTTTCTACCACTTGAGGCAGCACCACTTTTTCCCCTATCTCTAGCATACACTTGTACTCCCGGCCACTGAAACACTTGGAACCTACAAAGCTTAACTGTATATTAACTAATCTCCTGTAGTGCAATCTGGACAGCTCCTAGACATTTTTTTTGAGCTCTGCTCATCTAGTCCTAAATGCTACTGTTCACAGCAACCAGCAGAGCCTCCTATCTATAATTTCAGTTAGCATAGAGTAACAACCTGTTGTGCACGCAGGACAGCCCCTCAGCAGCTTGTGCTCTGACTGTGTAAACCTAACTCTGGCTGCAATCCCCAGTTGGAGCTACTTCCCTTGCTCCATAAATAAGCTTCAGAACCGGCGGTACAAATTTCACTTCCCCTTTAATAGCCACACTGAATGACCGACTCCTTGACAATTAAACTGCTCCTATTTTCATACAATCAGCTAAACCTGAATCTGAGGTTGATATCGGTCTCTCTTTTGCTATTCTTGCCTTATTGGAAACAAATAGAGTTCTCTCTGTCTAGTTTCCTCTCATTTAAAGTGATAGCTGCTGTTATAATCCTCAACTCAACCCACCTTCCACTAACCCTCTACCAGTTCCAGTGTGTTCCCAAACGTCTTAGCTCCTCTCATGCCAGATCAAAAATCCAACTTGTCTGGCTAGATAAGTTCTGCATCTCTCATTGCAAGAAATTCTCATACCCCATATCCCACTCTCAACTCACTTGAAGTATTTCAATATGGCCTTAAGCTCATTTGGTACGGTACTACTAATGTCTTTTCTTCTCAACCTTATATGTCTACCTATTTTATATTACCCTCCAACACCTTATCATCTCCGCCTCCACCCAGATGATGGCACTCTCACCACACTGGGATCGTCCTCAGACTGGCTGTGTGACACCTTTCCTCTTCTCATCTCTCACAAACTCATCTACCGCCTGTCCTATAACCTGCAAAAATCACAAGTGCCTAGCATAACCCTGCCCTCCCTTTAATTCATCATAAGCTATGGTACCTCTTCCTCCTGGCCCTAATGCTAGCTGGTGATGTTGAACTAAACCCTGGACCAGTGGGTACCCTCCCTCTATATAGCACAACCTGGAATGATACCAAAGGCCTCCACATTGCACACATGAAAATAAGGATCTTCCTTCATAATATTGCTGAACTTGAGGCATGGTCTGTTCAACACCACCCTGATATCCTGTGCCTTTCTGAAACTTGGCTAAAACCCTCCACCCCTGATGCTCTCTGCTCCCTGCCCAACTACAATCTCATCAGACAAGATAGACCTTCATCCAAACATGGAGGAGGTGTTGCCATCTTCAATAAGCCACACCTGTTGCTATCCCATAATGAAATATCTACACTATCTCACTGTGAAGCACTCCATGCCACACTACAGCTAGGCTCAAAGAAACTACAGATAGTCTGCACCTATATCCCTCCTACTAGTGGCTATAAGGGTCTTGAAGAACTCCTCTCCTTAATAGACTTCACCGTCAGTCATAACAAAGTCCTTTTTCTGGGTGACCTAAACCTGAACTGGTCTAGTACCACAAACCAGTCCTCCCACACCCTGGTACAAGGCCACAACCTTCACCAAATGATCTCAGACCCAACTAGGGTCATGGCTCCCCCTCGGAACAGTAATCTGATCGACTGGATCCTGACTAACCATCCAGACAGCATAATAGGTGCAGGCACCCTTGCAGATGCTATTAGTGATCACTCCCCTATCTACTGTATCTGGCACTCTACCAGTAAACCATCACCACCCCCAAAACTCATTACCTTCCAGAATTTGGCCAATATTAACTTAGAGCAGTTTACTTATGATCTCTCACTGATTGACTGGTCCCTGACCTACGCTTCAAATAATGCCCAGGCTGCCCTTGACTACTTCTTGATCCACTTTAACCCTCTCCAAGACATCCATGCTCCCCATGTTACCTGCCGGATTCATGGAACCCAGACAAAATGGTTAACAAAAGCCCTATTTACCTAAATAAGACATAGGGACAAGGCTTGATGACGTTTCGAGATCACTGGATTACAAACTGACCACAACCTATATTGCTTTCTAAGAAACTCTTGCAAGAAAAACATACACATAGCCAACAGTTCCTACTGTAAGGACCTGCTTATAAAAGCCTCAGGTGACTCTAGGAAATTTTGGTCCACCATAAAAATGATCCTCGGTGCCAATCACAGGGCACATACCAGTAACATGCTGTCAAATAGCATTCACTGCAATAACCCGACAAACATAGCAAACTCTTTTAATCACCATTTCTCAGACCACTCAAACCTACCTCACCTCCCTTCCTCCCTCCTGCCCCAACACCATACCCCTGGCAATATCATCCCGATACTCATGCACCCACCTTTTAGGTTCTGGAGTATAAAGAGAGGTGAAGTGTTAAAACTGATACTCACTATTCCTGACAGCACCAGCACAGGATCCAATGGACTTGAACCAATGCTTCTAAAAGCTGCTGCCCCACTCATCACTTCTCCCTTAACCAGAATTGTCAACCTATCTCCATGCTATGGCATAGTACCAAATATATGGAAAACAGTCAAAGTCACGCCAATCCCAAAAAAGGGTCACCCCAAGGAAATAACTACTGGCCCATTGCAATTCTCTCTGTACTTAGCAAACTTTTGAAAAAACTAGTGACCACCCAATCCATAGAATATCTCCAAAGATACAACCTTCTATCTAGCTCACAGCATGGCTTCCGCAAAGGGCACAGCACCTCTACAGCCCTCCTGAAACTCACCAATGACATATATGCCTCCATGGACTCGGGCCTCCTAACAGGTGCAGTCTTAATTGACCTAATTAAGGCATTTGACCTGGTCAACCACTCCATTCTTCTAACTAAACTACGCTCCCTGGGCTTCACCACTGACGCAGTGGCCTGGTTTGAAAGCTACCTGTCCAGCAGGAAACAAGCGGTAGTGTTTAACTCTGCCATATCAGCTCCTTCCACTATTAACGTTGGAGTGCCCCAGGGCTCAATCTTTGGGCTCTTACTCTTCTCTATCTTTATTAATGACATCCCACTCCATGCAAACAATTGTTTATCAGTGCTCTATGCTGATGATCTAGTTATTTACCACAGTGCCAGAACTGTTGCTGACTTAATCCACCCTCTTGCCGTTGATTTTGCCAATATTCAATCCTGGCTCACCAATAACCAACTCATTCTCAACTCCAGTAAAACTTACTCCATGCTCTTCGTCTCCTCTGCCAGACTTACAGTGAGTCAAAATGCCCTAACTATCCCCTACGCAGATGGATCTTCTCTGATAAGCACCAACTCCTTTAAATACCTTGGCGTTACTCTTGATCCATCCCTTGACTTTGACCTACACGTTACAACCAACTGCAAGTCAGTTAACACCAAGATAGGTAGTGCCTACTGTACTAGATATGCCCTTACCCCATCTGCTAGACTTACTGTGGCCCAAGGCTTTCTTCTCCCAGTCCTTGCTTATGGCTCAGTTACCTACCTCTTTGCCTCTAAATCATCCCTCCATAAGTGGGACACTACCTACAACAGCATCTGCCGCTATGCTTCTGCATCTCCACTTTACAAACATCATTGGCAGCTCTATAGTGACCTAAAATGTCTGTGCCCCTCTGCTCACAGACTTCAGGCCTTTGGCTCAGTAATTGATTATATTGTCATATCTGGCCTCCCACAATCCCTTTCATCTCTACTGGATGCTCAGCCTCTCTCTCTTATGGCCTGCGATCGACTGACCAAGCTCTCTTTCACATACCTAGACACAGAACCAATATGGGTGCATGCACCTTTTCCAACGTTGCTCCAAAATACTGGAATTCCATACCCCAACTATTTGACAAGCAGCCTCCCACACCACTTTTAAGTCACTTCACACAGAGCACTTACCCTTTATCAACCTCCGCACCTGCTTTAATCCACCTTAGCTCCACTCTTCTTCCCCTGTTGCTCTGTTTCAATCATCCTTGTTCCCTCCATTTCTCTCTCTGCTTTCTCTCTCCCTAGCTTTCTCACATCTCTTTTTATTACCTGATATTTTGTCTCCTTGAATGCCTGTTATTGTTAATGCCTATGTTCCCACTTAACTTTATTTTGAGATCCCTGTACTACTGAGCTGTATTTTCATCTTACTATGTAAACCTATTTGTGTTTGTAGTCAAAATTTTTGTCTCCCCATGCCTGAAGCTTTGACATGACTCTGTACTGTACTGCTTTCATGTGCTGCGTCACATACACAATTTTATATGTCTAAAGTGTACTCTCCCGGGTCGTGTCTGAAAATAGGCATTTTTGTGCCTAGTGTACTTACCCAGTTACCAAAAGCAAATAAATACAGAGATAACCGGTGGTAGAAAATGTTTTTTTACAGTTTGTACATACTTGTTAAGCTCAATGAAGCCTGGTGGTTCACAACAGAAGTGGAGAGACAAGCAGGGGTTCTGTTGAAAGTGGGTTCACTGATTGTATGGCAATATGGCAACTAAGTTTGTCCACTATGATTCTGCTGCACTGTGCTGATGACCAGGGATCCCAGGTCTGTCATTGCTTGGTTCAGCATTGCCTTGTAATGTCTTCTTTGGTAAAACTGCTGAGAGTGCAGCATAGCAATTCTGTTGGGCAAGGTGACACTGATGTGGGAGGAGGAGCTCTGCTGGTGGCTGTAGGACTTCCACACTGAGTCAAAATCTACCAGGAAAACTTTAAGCACTGTGTATAGATAGAAACAATCCAGGTAGGATTGTTCCAGATTCCCCCCTTTTCCCTCACAAAAACACAGAAACCATTGCTTGTTGTTATGCTCAGATTGGCAATTAATTTATTTAAATTCATCAATCCATAATTCATTTTCCATTTCTTGTGTTACTCCTTTTTTCTTTCCCCACCGGTCCCCCCCTTCCCCCGCTGCCATCCACCTTGGCAGTCCATAGCCATATTATTATCATCTTCCCCCAACTCCTTGGCAGACGTCAAGGATTTCCACCTGCCATCCACCTTTGGCAGTCCATAACCGTATTCTCCCCTGCCATCCACCTTTGGCAATCCATAACCTTATTATCTCCTGCCATCCTCCTTTGGCAGTCCATACCATATTATCATCCTCTGCCATTCACCTTTGGCAGTCCACCATCCTAGCGGATGCATCTGTCCTCCACCATGACAGACTCTCATACAGCCCTGAATTGACTGTCTTTCCATTTTACCTTTTCTACTAGGGTGGGTGGGGGATCAAAGCTCCAGCAAAAGTGGCCGAGGCTCCCTTGTGCTGTCCTTTATGTACCTCCCTACCCCCATCCCCTTACTGCTGCCTGGCCATTGTTCTGGATCTTGGCTCCTCCCCTTCCCTATCCCCTTCCCATCCAAGCACAACCATTCCTTACAGGAAGGAAGGGGTACACCAGGACAACATGATCTGCCCCTTCAAAGGGCAAACGCCATTGTCCCAGATTCCTCCCTTTTCCCTCACAAAAACACAGAAACCATTGCTTGTTGTGCTCAGATTGGCAATTAATTTATTTAAATTCATCAATCCATAATTCCTTTTCCATTTCTTTATTGTCATATATCCTTAATTTTCATTTATTTCCAAACATATATCACTTTCTGATTATCCATCCCCCAGGCGAAAACCTGGGTGCCTTCTTCTTCTCCTTTTCTGTTAGGTAACGGTGAAAACCGAGACCGTATTCTCCTTCATCTTCTTCTTCCTCTTGTGTTACTCCTTTTTTATTCCCCCCTCCTGTCCCCCCCTTTTTTCCCCACTAGCCAGTCTCCAGCTTAAGTTGGATGACTGGCTTCCCCCCAACTTAGGGTTTCCTTCTCCCTTACCTTTGGTTTTTTATCTTTTTGTCTGTCTTCTCCATTCTTCTATGAAACCCATTGTTTCTGCATTGAAGATATCTATTGCTATATCTGACAGGTGCACCCCAACTGATCTGTAGAAATCATCCACCCATTCTTCGACTCAGTGCAGTATCACCTGTCCTCCCATCTGCCTTATCAGTGTCCCCACTCGTCTATTCATCTTTCTCCTGGCCCTCTCCACCACCCTGTGGCTGTGTTCCTGTCTCCATACCCTTCATGGTATATCCAATCAGGCAAGGCATACTTGAGGCCACCACTGTCTTATTGCCACTAGGTCCCTCTTTATCTGTAAATATGTGTGCACCCATGGTCTGCCTGCCAGGTCGTTGCCCCTAGGTGTAAAATGATTAGGGACTGGGCCTCTGTCCCTTGAGCTCTTTCAAAGCAGGGAGAAGCTGTGCCCATCTCATCCCCTATAGGCCGTGCCATACCAACCTACACTGCCTTGCATCCTGGTATAACTGCTTCCCCCTAGCTTTTGTCTCTGCTCTCTTACCAGCCCAGTAAATATAGGAATGGCCACAGATCCAGACATCTGTGATCCTCCCTCTACCTATGGAGTGCAACAAAAAGAAAATTAGTTAATTTACATGTACTCTCCATATCCTCCCTGCCTTATCCTCCCTCTTTATTATTATTTATCTATTTATATTCCCTTCTCCCTTTTTTTTATGTCAGTGCTCTGTTGTATCCTTTATAACTGGCTGACCACCAGTGACCTTTTTCCAAGATGCCCTTCACAGGTTCAACCCTTGCCGCCCACTGTGAGGCCGCCCCAATCCCTAGGGAATGGAATGAGTAATTAGCTGGGTTCTCACCCAAAAATTCCATTGCCTTTTTCAACACTACCATAATTTGATAACCAGTGACCCTTTTTCCATCCCCGTGCATGAACAGCTTCCCCGTCCTGGTTACCTGCCCTGCGGCAAAAACCCACAGGGCCTGTACTGGGCATATCGCGATCTCTGATTGCCCTCTTAGTGTTATCATGCACCCTTGTCCTTTTTGGTCAGTCTTAGACCATCTTAGCTTGATCTGTATTTCCTTTGTCCCCCAACTCACATCCTCCCATTCCACACCACCTTCCTGGTCATTTTTTCCATGGCCTGCCACCTCACTCACCCTCATAGCCCCAGCAAACATTATCACATAAATCATGTGAAATATTTGGGCCTCCCCCTTTGATTTGCATATTGCCTGGAGCACCTCTTTTAGCTTTATTAGCCACTGCTCCCCTATAGGCCTCCTATTGTCCCCAGTCCCTCTTTTTAATCTGCCCCAGCCTTGCATCATCCTTCTGATGAACATTACCTTTGTTGGGTCCTTCTATCCTTTTAGGCTGCAGATCACACTAATCCCTGCCAGATAAACCCCCATTGTGGCATGAGCCATCCCCATCTGCCATTGCTCCACCATGAACATTCCCAACTGTTCTTCAGATAGCAGCCCACTTACCTCCATCTGGTGTTCTGCCCTGAATGTTTGAAAAACCCTCCAGGCCCTATCATAGGCCCTCAGAGTCCAGGGCACCCAGGAGCTATGAAACAACAGTTCTGCTCCTTCCTGCCAATGTCCCAGATGTTCACTGGTATGGGCGTTTTTTGTTCTTCCACTGCTGGTGCCAGCTTCTGGAAAAGATCCAGCTGCAGATGGGAAAAGCTGTCAGCCAGGTTACTGTGTACCCCTTCTATATGTTTTGCTCTGAAAGATGTGTTCAGCTGCAGAACCCTTAAGAATAACTGTCATACTACCTGCATGACTGTGTCCGACCTGGCTCCCTTATTGTTTAGTACCTCAACCACCACTCTGTTGTCACACCAAAATGCCACCTTCTGATCCTGTAATTCCTCCCTCCAAACCAGAGTGCATGCCCATATGGGCATGATCGCCAGCAGTGATATATCTTTTACTTTCCCATCCCTCACCCAACTGGCTGGCCATGGTTCTGCAAACCATCTGCCCCTCAGGTAACCCCCCATGCCCAGTCCCCAGCTGCGTCTGTGTATAGGTCCAGGTCTGTGTTGTACAGCCACTCCTCCTGCCAAAACAAACACCCATTATACTCCTTAAAGAATTCCTCCCATACGCTAAAATCCTCCCTGATTCTGCAAGTCAAATTAACCCAGTGATGTGGTTTTGTAACCCCTGCTGTTGCCCTGGCCAACCTCCTTGTGAATGCCCTCCCAGGTCCAACGACCCTGCATGTGAAATTCAGGTGCCCCAGTACCTGCTGAACTAACTTCAGTTGAACCCTTTTCTTGCCGGCATGTACCTCGATTAGCTCCTTCAACCTCCTTACTTTTTTGTCCGGTAACCTAAATACTTCTTCCGTGGCATCAATCTCTCTCCCGAGGATTCCATAACCTTGCTCGGCCCCTCTGTTTTTTTCTGGTGCCAGTGGGACTCCTAATTCCTGGCACAATTCCTGAAACTTACCCAGCATCCTCTGTGTCTCCTCTTTGCCTTTTCCAATGAGGAGAAAATCATCCAGGTAATGGACGACTGACTTGTAACCCATTTCCTCTTGGAATATCCACTGCAAACATGTGCTGAATGCCTCAAATGTCGCACATGCTGTGAAGCACCCCACTGACATTGCTTTGTCGAAGTAATACCACCCATCATTTTTGAAACCCAAAAGATCCCAGTCTTCCCTCCTGACTGGAAGCAGTCTAAAGGTGGACTCAATGTCTGTTTTTGCCATCCATGCATCCTCTGTGGCCCAGACTATCCGGACAGCATCTTTGAGTGTTGCGTAAGTCACCCTGCTATGCTTCTCCCCAATATAGTCATTTACCGAGTCATCTTCTGGGTAAGACAAATGGTGTATCACCCGGTATTCCCCTTCCTGCTTCTTAGGTACCAAACTCAAGGGCAATATCTGCATGTTTTCCAATGGGGGGTTGTCAAATGGACTCTCCACCCTACCTGCTGCCTTTTCTTTCTCAATCTTTTGCCTTAACATTTCCTCTTTTTCTTTCACAGACCCCAGGTTGCTTGCCTCTCTTGCCTGCCTGGGTCCTTTAGGCTGCAATGAAAACCCTGTGTCAAAACCATGTAAAATCATATCCTGCACACTTGTGTCTGGGTATCTGTCCAGGTGAACTGTCAAGGTCGTTATGTAGATGGGGGTTCTGGCCATCCCAAATTGTGCCTTGTTGCGCCACCTTGGACCATCCCCTTCTGCCTGTCCATCTTCCTTTGTTTCAATGTTTTTGACCACCCCTACCCCCATTCCCTCTGCCCCTCCCTCCATTTTTCCATGTTTGACCTTGAAAGCCCTGGCCATCCTGAAAAAAACTGTTGGCTTGATCCTTGCCCCCCTTACCCTTGTGTTCCTTGTATACTTGTTATTCTGCACTTGCTAGCCGAGTGCCCAATCCACATTTTGCACAGGCATGCCAAAAGTGACACTGAGGCCATGAGCAGAATGCTCTGTTATATGCCCAGCAACATCTCATAGGTGTAGCCCCTTTCCTACCCCACTCTCCATCGGGTGTGGACTGATCCGTTACATAATCAGTCCATAAATCTGTTTGCTTGGTGTCCGATCTTACATCCCCAAATGTTGCCATTCGCTGCCAAAAATATTTGTTGCAGTATATCCATCCCACTCCGCCTTTTGCTTTGGCTCTCCATATTATCAGTGAGTAAGTAATGAGCAGGATACCCAGCTTCGGCCTCCTTTCCAGAGCTATGGTTGAAAAGATTGCAAAACCTAAGATCCACCCATCCCAGGTCTTCGCTTTCGTGAATTTGTCTTCCTCTTTCTTTCCTAATAACACTATGGCAGCTGCCATCTCACTCCTACCTATGATCTCCGCCTCTTCATATTTTGTCGCTGCCTCCCGGCTTACCAGAGCAAATATATCCACATATTACCCCCTTCCATATTTTTTCTTTTGTGGCAATGGGCAGGTGTTCACCTATCCTGATCCCCAGTGCCCCCACCTCTCTTGTACCTTGCCCCTCTCTTTCCTCTCCATTTTCTGTGTCCCCTGGCACCTCTTTTCTTGCCTTAATCTCTGCCAGGGCTGCTTCCATCTGCCCCAAGCCACCCGTCCCCAGTGCTGCCACTATTTGACCTATATACTCTTTTATGCTATCTCCTAATGTATTGGATGCATTACCTGTGACCTTTTCCTGTCCAGGATGTCTGGAGGCCTCCAAAGATCCCCTTGCTTCTTCTTGTGGATGAGGTGGGTGAGGTGAAAGGGGAGGGTGAGCTACCGGGATCTGTGGGTCGGACCTCCCGCTCCGAGTTTTTGGTCCCGGTTCTGCCGGGGGCACCCCCTTTGATCTGGGGTGGATGCCGGTGCCGGTGGGTCACCTGGCTGCATGAGTATGGGCTCAGCAGCCCTGGCAGGCCCTGCTGCCTTTGGCACTACCATAGAGGGACTGTGTCATCCCCCAGGTGCCCTTTTCCCTTTGCCACCTCTTTCTCCACCCACTTTCCTCTTCCCCCCGGGCTTTCCCGGGGCCTCCCCTCCACCAGCTCCCACATTTTGTTTGCTTTTTCAGCCAGCTCGATTATAGCCTAGTAAGCCTCTTCCTTCGATGGCCTGCTTTTCTTGAGCACCATGTCCATGCTGCACTGCTCTCTGTGAAAACAACTACAGAAAATGAGACATTACTTGTGCCTCAATGTCACCTTCTATATATATTTTTTTTAAAAATCTGGTTCCGCCTTCCATGCCAACCTTCAAAAGTGAGGTGCACCCTGCCCCCCAAGAACTGCTCTATCTGTACCCCCTGGGTATATAGGAAAGCTAAGTGACATGCCCAGGGCCATATAGCGTGCATTGGGAGCTGTGGAATCTAAATCCAGGGTCTGTCTACCGGGTGCCACCGGGTTGCAGCTTATACCCTCAACCTCTGGGTTACCTGGCCTCATCCTCCACACCTGGCCTCGGGGTGCCATACCGTCTGCCCTCTTCTGCCCTTAAAAACGTGGGTCCTGTGCCCCCTAAGCCCATTTCCTCACAAGCTCCCATTCACCATTCACCCCTCCATGTATGCCCCCCTTCTTTCTCTTTTTTTTCAGTCCCTGAGTACCTTGTCGTCCATATTCCCCTGTCTCACTCTGTCTCCACACGAATGTACATTGCTTTGCTTTTTTTTTGATTGCCACCTGTCACTGTGGTAACGCCCTTTAGTAGCGCTTACCTGCACTGACCAAGTCCTTAAGAAGCAATAAGATCCCCCCTGTGGGCGATGTCATGGATCAAGGGACCATGTGAAATCCGCAAATTGTGGTGATTAACTTTTTCCTCTGAACCTTTTAACCAGCCAGACGTAACTGAAATGGGACCTCCGTGAGGGGTAGCATCCTCGCGATTGTCCACCAGGCGTGTGATGTCATGCCACGTGGTTGTCTCTCCGCGATAATTCCATGGCCCTACTGGACACCTTCCAGCTATCCTCCACGTGTTCCACTTTTTCTCGCCCACATTCCAAGCCTGCCCAGTGTCCTACCCACTGCCCCAATTGCCAGCTTTTCAATCCCCTTGTACCCTGCCGTACCCCACCCCCGGGTCTCCTGCTCAATCCCACTCTGTACCATAATCCGGTACCCATGCCTTTTGGAATCAAAAGACCCCCCCACCAAGGCCAAACGGCAGCCCCCCGGGCCTACATGCCCATCCCATGTGACATGCAAAAACACCGTCCCGGCCTTAAGACTCTCTGCCCATGGCATGCTGCTCCACGCACCTCCCATTCCCCTCTGCCAGCCTTCAAACAAAACCACTTCACGGCACACACCCTCCTTCCCCCCCTACATTTAGCACCGCAGGTCCGCCATTTCTCTTCTGATGGCGTGTGGCGCCAAGCCCATGGATCGCTCAGTCCAATGCCTTTCCCTGGCTTCCCATGCACCTCTTCTTCTTACACACATGCTTCTCCTCAGGCTCAAACAGCAGCTAGCTGCCAGCGAATGGGGGAAAACATAGCTCACCCAGCCAAAACACGCTTCTCCTCAAGCCTAATGGCAGGCTGCTAGCGAATGGGGAAAAAAAACGTAGTGCACCCAGCCATTAGCCACCCAGGGTTCTTCCACTCCCCGAGGCCTACACTGTCTCTGCAGGCCCACATGGCCCATATCTTTGCAAACTAAACACCGTGCTGCGTGCCTACCCACATGGCCTTCATTTCTGGCTCTGACTCCTTCCTTCTTGGACATTCCTGGGCTTGCTAATCCCCTCTGACCCGCGATTACATTTTTTTTTTTACAATTGCAAAATACTCCTCAAACAACATATTCTACCCTTTTTGCTGCCTAAAACGACTCTCTCCTGATACTTCCTTCTTGTAAAGGTGCTCTCGTCAGAAACTGTGCCACCTTGTCTGCTAGCCTTCACTTCTTTCCACTAAATGATACACATTTTATCTTTTTTTTTTGCATATCCAAAACAATCAATTGCTGCCTCCTTACCTCTTTCAGCTGTGAAACCAACCTCCAAAATTAATGCCAAATCTGACGTGCTGCAGTTGACCAAGATCAAAACTCTAGCAAAAGTGGCTGAGGCTCCCTTGTGCCGTCCCTTATGTACCTCCCAATCCCTTCCCCTTCCTGCTGCCTGGCCATTGTTCTGGCTTTTGGCTCCTCCCCTTCCCTATCCCCTCCCCTTCTGAGCACAACCATTCCTTACAGGAGGGAAGGGGTACACCAGGACAACATGGTCTGCTCCTTAAAAGGGCAAACCCCAATAGTACACAACTTGAACAGGATATTACAATAAAACTCAATCTTTATTTTACTTAGAAAAAAATGTATTCTCAATGCTGCATACAGTGCAGTACATTTTATTTTAGTGCACGATTAATAACTGCTATTAGGTACTAACTAATCAATAAAATGTGTTCTTACAATCTAAAATGTTTATGAATTTGAAAATTACACTTGCCCTCTATTAAGGGGCTAAGAGACTGTGCTTGAATCAATAATGTTGCACTTAAAACTATTAGTTTTCAATTGTTATCAGCATTCCTTTTCACTTTATTTTAAGGGTGCTGTAGCAAAGTTTTTTCTGTATGCCATAGTCAAGCATAAATCACCTGGACCTGACGTCTTACACCCAAGATTTATTACAAAGATAGCAATGGAGATAGCCCAACCAGTAGCCTTTATCTTTCAAAAATCTTTAGATACAGGGGAAAGGTGATTAAGAAATAGAGAGAGGTACATGCTGTGCCAATCTTTTACAAGCATCTGTCAATGCCGAATGTTGTCACACTGGCAATGGCACTGGCAGTGCTGGAGCCAGAGACGCATAATAGGAATGGCAGTGAAGTATTGAAGTGACACCATCCCCACCCCCACTGTGAAGAGAGCAACAGGCATTGGGGTGTGCCTTTGGGTCATCAGCTATAACGCTCATGCCATTGTACCTCACCCTACCCTGTAGACACTGACAAGTGTCGGGGTGTGTTTTGGGGTCTTTGGGCGTTACACTTACCCCATTCCATAAGGAAATACACTGATGTGGGTGCAGTATAGGAGCGTGGGATGAACTTCGTGGCTGAACAGTGCAAGGCACACCATGATGCCTGTTAGTGGCTTCAGGGTGGGGGTGAGGGGTGGAATGGCATGAGCTTTACATCCAATGATCCCAAGTCGCATCCCTGATGCCTGTCAGTCTGTACCGGGTGGGGTTCTACAGTTGGAAACCCTAACTCCGTAGGCATGTGATGGTAGGTTCACTCCACATTTTCAACATGGGCTGCTTGTTAGGCCACCTCATGAAAAGTGGCACAATTACTTTGTTAGCTGAAAGGTGGTTTTACACAGCGGCTGTGCCATTTGGCGACAGAGGGACGAGAACACATTTGTGGGCAGGATGTGGAGAATGACAACTATATTGTTTATAAGGAGGTGTAAAAAAATGGCAACGTTGAAAATCTGGATTGACAATATGAAATATTGGTGAAGCAATGAGCATGCATACAAACTGCACAACACACGTCCATAACCCAATTATTTTTGGGAGTTTGGTAGACACATTTGTAACATAGGCATTTTGGGACCTCCCCTTATGAACAGTGGTGGTGTAATTTTGTTAATCTGTCCCAAAAGTTGATTTCCCACAGCGACCATGTCATCGTGCTCCACAGGTGCAGAAACACATTTAGACAGGATGTGAAAAATGACAGCTGTACTGTTCATAAGGAGGTGTGAAAAAATGCCAGTGTTGAAAATCTGGCATAGAAGTATTGCAAATTTGCGAAGTTAAAAGGGTGCATGGAAACTGTGCAATGCACTCTTGCAACACAGTCATTTTATGGACTTTCAGCACCAAATTTTCAACATAAGCATTTTAGGACTTCTGATCATGAACAGTGTACTGTCATTTCCTCAAACTGTCCCAAAAAGTGATTTCACAGAGCGACTGTGCTATTCTGCACCGGACGTGCAGAACACACATTTTGGGCTGGATATGTAAAATGACAGCTGTGCTGTTCTTCAGGAGATGTGGAAAAATGGCAAGTTTGGAAATCTGGAGTGAAAATATCACAAATTTATGATGTTACAAGCATGCGTAGAAACAGCACAATGCACACTTGTAAAACAGCCATTTTTGGGAGTTTTGTCACCAAATTTGCAACATAGGCTTTTTGAGAGCTCCCTTCAGGAAGAGTGGCACTGTTGTTTCATTACTTGGTCCCAAAAAGGTGATTCCACGCAGTGACCACAAAATCATCTTTCAGGACTGAATAACACCATGACTGTGCCAGAATTCATAAGGAGGGGTCCCCAAAACCCCATGTTGAAAATTTGGTGCCAAAATTCCAAAAAATGCCTGAGATACACATCAAAGTTGAAAAAACCCTATTTATTCCATTATACAGCATACTGGCATTTCCTCAGTTCGCGGTCAGCTTTGAAGAGTGCAGACTTGTTCCCGGTTCACCGAAGATCATCGTGCTTGACTCTGCAGGTAAGTATGGGGTCAGGGAGATGTGGGGAGGCAAGGTGCACAGTGGGTGGGTGCAGGTTGTGGGAGGGGGGCAGGGAGACCGCTGAGGGACCATTTCCTTTTTCCATAGGTACAAAAAAAAGACATTGCAAGACAGTTTTTCCATTTACAAGGGCATGTGACATGCTGAGTTGTGCTCCCAGCCTGCCAATGGAGCCTTGTTTTATGGGAGAGCAGCTGTATCCGATGGGGGATTTGGCACCCCCATAAACACACAAGGAAAGAAGGAGGAGCAACAGCCAAGGGGGATTGGCACCCCCCTCAGCATATAACAAATGGGTGGGTACTTTATGCCGATGTGGAGTGGGCTCCCCCACCAGCACACACATTGGGACAGGGTTAACCAGCAGGGGGATTGGGCACCCCAAAAGTCAGCAGTTTGGCTGACAGTGTGCCACCATGTTTGTGTTTCTGGGTAAGCACATCAGGAGATCCACTGCATGTGATGACCTTTGCTCACATTGCAGCGGACCTTTCCTTAGATGTGCTCGCCCAGGTGGTGTGATACTGGTATGCAGGCTGATTGGGAAATGAGGGACGCACCTACTGATGCGTGCCATGCATTCAACCAACAGTGACTGTGCTTCCAAATCTGCACTACCGCAAGATGTTGGCTATGCAAGTGTGCCAACATAAAAAGGGTAGTAAGGATTCCTTTGAGAATGACAGAACCGTGAGTCTGACAACAGTAGTGGGTAAAGTTTTGGAAGGAATTATAAAAGACCACATTCTTGTCCTTCTGACTAAAAACAAACTGTCGGATCCAAACCAACATGGGTTCACAAAAGCAAAATCATGTTAGAACAACCTTCTGCAATTTTATGAGAAGATCAGCAAGGCTTTGGACTTTGGGAACTCTGTGGATGTGGTACAACTGGACTTTTCAAAGGCGTTTGACAAGCTTCCATATCAGGAACCAATTGAATCCCTTTATTCACTGCAGACTAACACATTATTAACTGGACAGCAGATTGGTTACTAGGGAGGAGACAGAGGGTAATAATAAATGGGAAGCTATCCAATTGGCTTTCTGTGACAAGTGGGGCCCCTCAGTGATCAGTATTGGGACCCTGTCTGTTTAATTTATATATTTCTTCTTTACAGTGTAATTCCGAGAACATATGGTTGACAAAGTTTTCTGATGACTGTAGAGTGGAGACAGTGGTCAACTCAATACAGGATCAGGCTAAGCTCCAGGGCACCATTTATTATTTAGAGGATTGGACTATTAAACATAAGCACAGTTTTACACATGGGTAAAAAAAAATCTTGGATCTAAAATACAACATATATAAGAGACACCTGAAACAATCTGTGAAAGAAAAGGACTTGGAAATTATTGTTAGAAATGACCTTACTTTTAGTTCTCAATGTGATTAGACTATAAAGAATGCAAACAAAGCACTAAATTGTATCTTAAGGCATATCTCAAGCAGAAGTAGTGAGGTTCTGATACCCCTATGTGGGTCACTGATGAGAACTCAGTTGGAATACTGTTCCCAGGTTTGAGCACCTTATCTAAGGGGGGAAGTGTCTAGAGTGGAGCAGGTGCAGAGAAGGGCAACAACATTGGTATTGGGGATGAGGAGTAGACCCTATGAGGGTAGATTAAATGAACTAAATCTGAACTCACTTGCATATAGGAGAAGGAGGGGTGACATGATTTTGGTATATAGATCCTTTCAAGACCATAGACTAAGAATAGAACTGGGACTAGATCCAAAACAAAAATCCTATAATACTAGAACACACAACGAACAACTAAATCAACAAAAGTGACATTTGTGTAAAAGAAAATACTGGTTTAGTCAAAGAGTGGTTTCCCACCGGAATTCCCTCCCTTTCGAGGTGGTGGAAAGTCCAACACTAGAAACTTTTAAAACAAGACTAGACAAATTTTACAAAAATAAGGTTAGAGAATACTAAAATGGTTTTAGCAAGCAACTATAGTCACCAGTCTAAATAAATGCTTTGAAACTACTATGATACTATGAATGCTCAGGGACAGATTTACATTGCTGCTAGCTATAGTGGTACCCTGAAATACAATATGCTTCAGCACAGACTATCCAGATACGTTTGGATTTTTCACAGAAATTCCCCATTCATTTCAAAAGCTATCCTGTGCTATATCTCCTATATACTGTATCTAAAGATTATACTTGGATATATATTTGGCTACCATTGTATGCCGCTTATGCTTAGCCATTGTTCTGTATAAAATCAGACTGCTCAGAATCTTTGCTGTGCACATTCAAACTGTTGTATGCATTCTACTGTGTTGTAGTGCGTACTCCAAACTGTTGTCCTGTAAAGTTCAAAAAGTTATAAAATTGTCAATTCCTTGTTCACCCCACACCCAGCAGCTTACAAACCTCCTGATACCTTAAGTTGTACCTTTTAATTTTTAAAAGTCTGTAAATGTAATTTTGATCATAGTTCACACCAGGTGAAGATCCTGCCATATCAAACATTTACAGTTTGATTAGAGCTTTGAAAAGGAAGCCTTTAATATCACAGGACTGTGGTGAGGCACTGATTATTTCTATGACAGAAATTAAATTTACAAAGTTCTACAAGTAAAAAAGTATAATTGTGGGCACTAAATTGATAGTAAGCTGGGTAGTGTGGGGAGGTGTTTTTTCCATAAAGAAATTTATATTTTTTTTGGGGAGTGAGGACATATATTAATGGGGCTCCATGGCCCAGCTGTCTAGTGAGTAAACCCTATCATGCATCCCATTAATTGACTGTTGACTAAATACATCTGCCACCATCTTATCAATAGAAGTTATCCTCATCATGTTCTCCTCTTTTGGGATAGTTTTTTTTGCAAAAAGATGAGGAGACTGGGTAATTTGTTTTTTTGTGGCTGAGAAGCTGAGAAAGGTATTTCTGGTGACATTCATGGTGCCACAGGTGTTCTACCACTCCATTTATTTGTGGGATGCTTACCTCTTATGGCCCCAGAATAATACAGAACCGTTGGTCCAAAAGTGAGCCCTCCCAAATGCATGAAAGGTGGCTCTGTATTTGTGAGCCCCAAGCCTAACCTTGTTGGTTTAGTTTAGATTAGAATCAAGTTTGTTTTCAATATTATTTTCACTGCTCTGGCACAGCAAGCACAGTCACTTACCATCCCGTGATGGTCTGTGACATCTGACCACCCCGTTAGGCTACCACCAAGCAAGTATCAGATTCTGACTGGCCTCACAGTCTCATGGAAGAAAAATGCACATGGCTTCATGGTGGGTTGCAGACGGTGGCTGAGCAAAAAGGCACACCTGCTTGGTGCTATTAACTAGCACATGGGGAAAGTATCTGTTTAGGGAGCCAGAAGCAGGAGGGGAAAAGAGTAGGAGTAGTGGAGTACTGCTGGATTTCAGATGACTCAATCTGTCTCGAGTCTCAGCTGTCTGATGGGGAAAGAGAAGAAAAAGGAACCATTTTCTTAAACAAAATCTGGTCAGAGCCAATCTGGCCATGGAGAGCTTTTAGGAGTGGCAAGAACATGGAAAAGAATATGTAGTGCTTTCGCTGCACTGGGGTCAGCTGTAAGTAATACTGCAGCAATTACAGTATTGCTCATACATGATACTCATACTTGAGAAGTTTGCCCTGTAGTCAGCTCTGCAAAACATGGTGATGCTGGCATAACTATGTATGCACGATAGTCATGCATGTGCAGTTTAAGTCAACATCACCATGTTGCACACAGTGACCATCAGTACTACAGTTGCAGAAAATAAAAACTGCACTGGGAAATGGGTATGTTAATGCTACCTGTGGAGGGGAAGGTCTGCATAAACAGAATCACTGGAAACTATGTCAGAGCACTGTGGCAGCACATCAGACAGCAGTCAGGTTACATGCTTCCACAGTGCTGATATACAAATCTTATGATGGCATAACATCCGTGGAGCTTGGCACATGCAGCCATACAAATCAGACTCAGAAGGAGTCTGTTAAACTAAAGATCTGGTTTGAGTCTTGCTCATCATCACAGTCTCTTTTTCTTTCTTTTCTAAGCAGTAATTTCTGGCAAATGTGCCTTAACCATATAGATCTATATTGATCTCTGTGCTGGTAGACTACTTCTGGTTTTCCCCTGATTGTATTAGATGGGGTAGTAGCAGTCTTGAAGTGGTAGCTGCCGATGGTGGCATGCTTTGGAAAAACGTGGTCCCCGTGCTCATCTGCACATTTTAGAAATCATGTCTTTCCTTGTTTTTGCTGTAAATAAACTGACCCCTTTAACAGAAAACAAGGAGGCAGTTATGGCCTCCACCCCCCGTTTTTGCTTCAAGCTAGGAACGTCATTATGGATTTGCATCAGATGTGCAGTGGCAGCCATAGATGCATAATAGTGTTAATCAGTAATCAACTGTATGTAAAAGTTCTTTTTTTTAATGTATGCTTTCTTAATGTTGTCAATACCACTCCACCCATGTGTACTCTGCAACTGGATTTCTGTACCCCAAGTGCATTATTTTACATTTTTGTGTTCAGGACAAAAATGCCTATAAAATGTGGGTAGTCACCAATCTAAATTCTTTATAGATTTTTATGTTTCCTTGCATGTGTGCAAGAAACATCTTGTGGTAGAATGACATTTCAGAGGTGTATCATGGATGAGTCCAATGCACAGCAATCTACAGTGGGCTTGTCCTTGGCAGATCAATGAGCATGCAACTAGACTGTGACACCTGTCACAGTTTCCCAGCTGGAAGTCATTCTCTAGTTGAAAGAAATAAAGTGCTTGGATGAGAGCTATTCATTCCTGTCATTCATGCCCTTACTGTTCTTATTGCTTGTCTCCCAGTATGTGGATTATATGGCAAAACCTGCACGGTGAAATCCCCCATATTGACAATCTCAACAACTTTCAAGATTGTAGCTGTGAGGGATCCGAGGGCGACAGTTCACCCTTTCGTCGATTGTTGTCCCCCCCAAATAAACTCTGACTCAGTGTAGAAAATCAATAGTGGGAGGGGCATTGGAGCACAGCCCTCCTAGAGAAACACACCAATGACAGACAGGCAAAAGTTTACCTGTCAATATTGGGGATATTGCTATGCCGAATGTCTACAGCAGTGTTGTCGATTCGGCATAGGTAAACCTTGTCTCCTCACCCATCCTGCAGGTGTCCGGGTATCCAGCCATACACTGCATTCCCCACTCTCTGTGACATAAGCAATAAACATTCCTAGCAGTAAAGATCAAATAAATGTTATTTATCTTTCCCCAGACAGGCATCCATGTTGAACTTGTTTGTGTCTCTGTGTGAATGACAGCGTGTGTTCTTGTCCCTGAACTCCTCTCTCTCCAATGCTTCATGTGTGCCACAATTCCCAGCCTGATCATTGCTCTCTGTGATGGTACCCTTTGACCTGCCCTGTAGATCTCCTAGTGTCCATGCTGACTCAGTGTGCTCCCCACCTCACCTCACAATACAAGGAGCAAGAGTGATGAAAAGTAAGGCAGTGCTGTAACTTAACCCTGAATGCTGGGGAGAGAGAGAGAGAGAGACATGGGCTGCAGGGACAGAAACCGAGATGGTGAGGTAGCTGTGCCCCCCCTCAAAAGAGACCACAGGATTGAAAGAGGTGGTGAAAGGTTCCAGTGTCAGGGACAGAGCGAAGAGAGGGAGATCCAAAACAGTGACAGTAACATGCTGAGATGTGGCAAGTAAGTGGAATAAGAGTGATCACCAAGTGACAGGCTGTCACTATTGCAGCACCTCCTTGGCAGTGAGAAATTGGGGGCAGTGCAATGTAGTGACCTTAACCAAGATGACCAGTGGCTCCCAGATCTGCACCTGAACAGACATTCATTTAATGGATGGCCTGTTCCCTAGAAGAGTGTACTCCACCCGTACCCTTCCCTCCCACCCCGAGATAGACACAGCAACAGCGAGAGCCACTTCCAATGTGGCATATATAGCAGGTTCAATCTGTTTCAGTCAGAGATGGTGTCAACCTCCCCCCTCCCAAACAGAGAAGTGGGATACAGTGTGCCCAAGCTCAGTTGCCATTCATTTTATTTCCTTTCACTCTTCCTGCACCTTGCTGTTGGCCTGACTCTCTGTTTGTCTTTCTGAAGCTTAGTGGGAAGCAGACAGCACATACAGAGAGGCAGAAAAAGTGGCAGCAAGGGTGACATGACTAGGACAGGGAGCAGTGCTGCAGAGTTTGCCTTTCACCGTGGGGAGTGGACATTAGAGAGGGAGTGAGAGACCAGGAGAGACACTGTGTAAAACAAACCTGATGCATTTATTCCACCACTGCACAGAAGGAGCACCCTGACAGTGGCAGAGACAAATATGTGGGTCACATATCTGCCCTGTCACATTGACTAGCACAGTGTAGTGTAGGCACTGGATGGGCACCCCTGGGTAGTTGCTGCCCCTACACCTCCAGCTCACATCAGCACATATGGCACACTCTGCAGTAGACACAAAACAGATGTAGGTTACTCATCTTCCCTTCCATACCCATCCCACTCCACACAGGTTGGCACAGTGACAAGGTGACCTCCAGGTGGGCAGCCCAAGGTAAATAGTGATAACAAAAGAAAGGTGCCACGAATCAGTCTGATCAGCCGGGGGCACACAAATGAGCAGCCAGCTTGTAGTAATGAGACCACACAGAAAATTGTAGCACTTGTGCCAGCAAAATCCACTAGTAAAAAATCCAAAGAACACTAGTGGAAACTTTTGAACCTTTTTTAAATTTATTTAGTGACAAAAGGACAAAGAATAATTCCAAGGTGAATCACCAAACATGCCAAACAATCACCCAGCGCTTCGACTCCTCGCGAGTCTTCCTAGTGTTCTTTGGATTTTTTACTAGTGGACTTTGCTGGCATGAGTGCTACAATTTTCTGTGTGGTCAAGGTAAATAGTGGACTGTGGCCTGGCAGAAGTTGGTGGTTGATGCCCCCTCTACAACCGTCCCACCACTGCACATTGGCTGCCCTAGCCAGAGACAGAAATGTGAGTTGCACATTTGCCACACCATACCTTTTTGTATCTAACTCAGTGGGCACCAGATGGGTGGAAATGGGGCTGCAGTCCAGATCCACTAGGTGGCCTGAGGTCATTGGCAACCAACACATCTTTCTGCATTTCTGTACATGTGAAGCATTTTCTCCTTCCATTCCACCTACTGCACATTAAGAGCACTATGCCAGAGCCAATGACAGATGTGGTTCACACATCTATCCATCTTCACCCATCTGAGTTCCATGAAAGCTGCACTGGCATTGGGTGGACTCCTGGCATGTGGCTCTGGGAGAATGAGGCCTCATCCCCATCCCACCTCCACACAAGGGTAGCACCTTGAGGCAGCCAGGGATAGAGATGCAAGCTGCAAATTTGTCCCTTCATATCCATCCCTGATCCACCAGGGCTAGCATGAATGTTGAAATGGGCTTTGGGTGACTGGCACTTCCTCACCCTATGCCACACCTCTACCCTTGAAGAACACTCTGCTTCAGCCAGAGGCTCTCCCACCTAATGTGCTCTACCCATGGAGAGTACTCTGAGGTACTGAGATATAAAAATGTGGCTCTTGTATCTGCCCCTTCACAACTGTTCCCACTCTGTTGGGTGGATGGGGGTAGGATACAGTGGTTGCTTCTGAGTGACTAGTGCCCTCTCTTGCACCCTACCTATCAACTCAATACTTTACATCAGCCAAAGAAGAGATGTGGATTGCACATCTGCCCCATCATAAACTATGCCCATTCCAAAAAGTTTCACACACAGGCTGGAGTGAGGTTTAGGATGGTGACCATTAAGTGATTGCCCCTCCATCCCACCTTCACACATGGGGGTCACACCTACTCTGTCACTACACATTTGCACATAGAGAGCACTCCTCCCCCTCCATGCCTCCTTTGCATATGGGGAGCAAGTCTCCTTCACCAGCCCTCTTCCACATGGTGGACATAACTTCTTATGTAATCATATTTGGTCTCAATCCTTGTTGAATGCAACATTGTACATATTGTATATACTACTGTAAAGAAATGTGCTTTATTTTAATTTATATTATGTGTCCTTGCTTTTTGTATCTCATACCATGTATTGTCTTTATCATTGCTTGTACAAGAGACCTCCTTCCAAATAGCTTGTTCAATGGATTTTATCCCTTCACAATAAACCTAAACTTGAACATGGAAAGCACTCTTCCCTCCATTCCATCTCCACACATAGGTATAGAAGTTGATGGCAGATAAGGACTGCAAGGCCCATCCAGTCTGCTCATTTCTTTTTCTACCTTTTAAATGTGCCATCGACCTTTGCTTTGTCAGTGGCCTATCTATTCATACTCATCTGTATTGCTCCCTTATGGCTAGCCCATGCATGTTTGAAGCCCTGCACTGTATTCATAGCCACCACTTCCTGTGGTAGGCTGTTCCATGCATCCAACACCCTTTCTGTGAAAAAGAATTTCCTCACATTCCCCCTTAATCGGCCTCCCTCTAATCTCATGCTGTGTACTCTTGACCTGCTATTTTTCTTATATTTAAACATGTTAGACTCTTTAACCTTGTTAATGCCCTTAAGGTGTTTGAATGTCTCAATCATATCACCTCTCCCTCCTTTGCTCAAGGGTAAACATATTGAGCTCTGTTAATCTGTCCTCATATGTCTTCTGATGCAGTCCCTGCACCATTTTGGTTGCCCTTCTCTGGACTGCCTCAATTTGGTTAATGTCCTCGTGAAGGTGAGGACTCCAGTACTGCATGCAGTACTCCAGATGGGACCTAACCAGTGCCTTGTAAAGAGGGATTATTACCTCCCTCTTACAACATTTCTCCACCTCCATTCCACCTTCATACAATGTGAGCACTCATCTTCTGACCCCTCCAGTACTTCTCCCACTACATTTCACCTCCCCCACAAGGAGGGCACTTCTCCCACTGCAACCCTACTCCTGCACATAGGGAGCACTCCTCCATCTCCATTCAACCTCCACACATGGAGAGATTTCCTCCCACTTCATATCAGCTCTGTACATGGGAAGCACTCTGCTCCTTCATCCCACCGCCCCTACATGGGGATCATTGCTCCCCATCCATCCCACTCCTACACACGGGGACTCCTCCACACATTTGCATCACTCCTCCTCTACCACCATCCTACTTCTGCATATAAAGAGTGTTGCATAATAGGTCTATATGCTTTATTTGGGTTCCTGTGGTAGGGTTTGTGATAGACTTTAAAATGGGACACTGTCTCTTTAAAATGCTTTAAGGAATAAAATACCAAATATCCAGAATTTCTATAATAGCTAGGGTGGATATGGTACATTTCCAGATAAGGGAGACAGGTTTATGAACCCAGAAAATCATAACTCTTAGAGAAAACTGGGTATATAGCTTCCAATAACACCAGCAAGGTAATTTAATGACATTGGGGTCAGAGGTAAAGCCAAATGCATGGACCAGATGTTCCTGGGGTTGACATAGAACCTGACATGGAACCACAGTGACACCTACAGGGAAAGATAAACTGTTCTACCCCATCACATTGTTAGTGGGGCTTAAAAATGAACAGACTTTATCTAATAGACACATTTTGAATTCAAGGCAGTTGTGAAATGGTATACTGTCACAGCAGTGACTCCAGCACTGCAAAGACCATCACAATGACAGGAATCTGACAAAACCTGCATGTCACTGTGATGGTCTGTGCAGTGACTGGGACAGCCTCGCTGGGTGTTTTGCCCACCCCCCAGTCCAGCTCTGACTCAGAGTAGGAATCCTAGAGACCAGGGTGTGTGGGGACGGAGCCCCCCCACAAGGGGGGGTTCGGGGGGTGCAGCCACCCTACTATATGCACCATCCCCGAGGCTACAATGCCACTAGTCAGCATGGTAGCTGTTGCTGTAGGATGATGTCAGTGCTAGTGCTTTTAATGCATTATGGTAAAACTTTGTGAAACAGTTTAGCTGGGAGTAAGATACCTGGCCAAGCTGGTATATACTTTAACACCAGAAAGTATATGTGTAGGCCTGGACAAATTCCTAAAACCGGACCCGAGTCTGTGGAAAATAGACTTTTCACATACTGAACAGAAACTTCTTATTTTAAGTCAGAATTTTAGACACCAAGGCCTGGATATTCAAACTGCGCCATTCTGAGGCGCAAGCCCTTGCGCTGCTCAAAATAGTTGCGCAGGGGTGTGGCCGGGGTGATATTCAAAGGAGTTGCGCTATTGCGCGCTCAGCAAGAATATCTCCCAGCCACATCACTTGCGCGTAGGCGCAGTGGAACTTGCGCCCACGCAAGTTGCCAGAGATGAGCATTAAACTTGCGGTGGCGCCAAGTACCATTGTGCCATGTGCAAATTTCCAATATTCAAAGGTGACATGCAAATGGGGCCATAATTTATGCAAGGCGCAGCGGGGGCCATTTGCATCTATTTATGGCCCCATTTGCATGCCATTTGCATGAAGTGCGCCGATCCCCGAGGACTTGCACCTGGCCACCCTGCCAGGCAGCAGCCGTCGGGGACCGACGCACAATGCAACCGATTGCGGGCATTACAGGTACATATAACACCCCCCCACGTACCCCGAAGCCCGATCGTGGAGCATAACGTGTATGGACCCCACCCAGTGCCCGATCGTGGGCAGAATGCAACCCCAACCAAATATCTCCCTGATGATCCAGTGGACCGTAAAGCCCGATCGCGGGCAGAATCATCTAAACACCCCAAACATCTCCTGGTGTCTAGTGTCCCCCTACCCACGAAGCCCCTCCACCCGCTCCCCGCGGCCAGCGACAGCATCCACCCGCCTGCCCCCCACCACCCGCCGACTGACTGTCCGGTAGGGCTGCCGCCCATTAGTGCAGAGCTACAGCCAATGGGCTTGCAGCCCATACCAAATACGCAACAGTCAAATTATGAGTAGACATCATTCACAATCTGATTTGTCAAACATGGGCTACAAGCCCGATGGCTGTAACTCACCAATAATGCAACCAGACAATCGTCAGCGGCAGCGACAAAGCAGACAGCATGCCACCGGCAATGAAGCAGTGAAACAAATGAAATGAAAGACACCTGAAAAACGAGGATGTAATGATTCTGCCAGCGTCCTTCTGTTCCAACAAAGAGAAGAATTGATTGAAAATATTCTGCGCGATAAAAACTGAAAATTCATATGTATGCCAGCGATCGAGCCGGATATGAAATCTTACTATACTACCAGCGATAGCAATAAAATCTGTGTGGGGGGAGGTAGTGTTGCACTTGGCGATAAGACAATGGGAGATGTGTGGGGGGTGGTGTTACACTATGCCCTTGTCCGGGCTGGTGGGGGCACAGGGAAGGTTGGGGCCAGCCAGGGGTGGCAGCTGCTGGCTGCCCCTGCAATACAGCAGCTCACCGCAATTGACCTCAACTCAAACCTTTTTTTGGGCTCAAGGTTGTGCAGAAACGTTGGGGGTTGCGCTGCACCAACTCTACCAACCCGACTGAATATCGGGTTGCGCCCAGTTATGCATGGATCCTCCCCCCTGTTGGTGCATTCATTTACATGCTCTTGGCAACCTGATGCCATGGCGTAACTGCCTCCTGCTGAATATCGCAGAATGGCGCATTTGGACTGAGCACGAGCAACCCTGTGAGCGCAAGCGCAACCCTTTTGAATATCCAGGCCCAGACTTTGCCAAAGAAGCACCTGACCTAACAAAGGACTTTTCAGAAGTGACTTGAATACAAACTTTGCTGAAAACTGCTACTTAAGAACTCATCTCTACAAGGACATTTAAATCTTATGGACTTGTAACATCAAAACAAGGTATAGTTTAGAATAACAGTATCTCTGGAAATCATAACTTCAGAGACAGGCCACACACACACACACACAAGAACCATGCCAATAACCGACAGACACAGAAAACATGATACCTTGTTATTGTCCCCATGAGAGTTGCACAACATTGTGGCATAGGCCTCAAGTGCCTGTGAACAGAGTGTTCATTCAGAGAAGTGGCCCAAAACTGCACAATTAAATTAAATCATAGTCAATTTGACTGCAATGGTTTCCACCATCATGGAGACCGTACCCGCGGAAAGATTGGTAGAATATGTATAAGCGCAAAGCATATGAAAGGATTGTAATTAACTTCTTTGACTGGGTCAGTATTAAAGTAGACAAAGACCACCCACACAGGGACACACACACAGAGAAAACACATGCACATGGACACACAGACACACGGACACACACATGGACACATGCACAGGCACGCACACACACAAACACACACACAGACATACAACCCACACACACATGCACACCACACACACACACACACACAGCACAATGCCAATAACTACTGTGAGGACTTCAACCTCATTCTGACATACTACAGAAGTGACAACCACCTGTGTGTGTTATGGGATGGCATAAATGTACACAACAGCACACAGCTTGCTGCACATAACACATACCCACAGAGACAGACCATACAGAGACAGACATACACATACACACACATATGCACACACACACACACACACACATACAGCACAATGCCAATAACTACTGTGAGGACCTAAACCTCATTTGCCATACAACAGAGTGACAACAACCTGTGTGTGTTATGGGATGGCATAAATGTATACAACAGCTTGCAGCACAGAACACATACCCACGGAGACAGGCCACTCAGAAACAGAACACACACACACACACAGACAGGCACACATGCACACACACAGACACATACAGCACAATGCTAGTAACTACTTTGAGGACTAGAACCTCATTCTGACATCGACAGAAGTGCCAGCCACCAGTGTGTGTTACAGAATACCATAAATGTACACAGTA